>OZ010742.1:95136283-105136283 GCA_963932245.1 Tachinus rufipes
AAAGCGACACTAACAGTCGAATTAATTTTAATTTTTTAATATAGTATGCACGCACACAAAAATCCGTACTGCTTTTATTAACGGTATCCTATCCATGTAGTCCGGATGTTAAACGATGTTTAAAACATTATTAAGTTGTTGCTCGGCATCAATTTTTCAAACGACTTAACTTGAATGCCACCGCTAATTTTATAAGCATTAGTTGGATGACACACGTGTATAAAGACTAGCAGTTTTCGTACACCTGCAACAACTTTACAGTTAAAAGTTGCAGGAATTATATAATTTAACGGGGGTGGGGTTGCTATAGAAATTGACGACCCCAATTTTTTGGTAGCTCTACTCAAAAGGGATCCACTAGCATTCAAACGGATTAAATAAAGCTAGCGTAACTTATTCGTGGATTAATATCAGTAATGATCTCGTCGCATTAAACTGTTTCGAAACGTTGATGGACAGCTTCCTAGATCTCATCTCTTTTATGATAATTAATAATAGATAAGTGCATTGTGAATTGGACATTGTAATTTGTTATTTTTTTATTGCTGAGATTGTAAGAAAGCAATCATTTTAATAAAAATAGATATTAGTTCACACCAATATAAAAAATAATAATGTTGTATAGTGAATCATTTATGCCAGTAAAAATTTGCATAAATAAAAATCATGCAAATTTTGTAAGAAATAAATATTATTTTATTGCATGTTTTTTATCATAAAATATCACAACGATAAATGTAGTAAATCAATAATTCTAAACTAAGTAATATTTTAGTAAACCAGAATAAACTATTAGTTAAATAAATACTTTCAAATTCCATAAATATTTTACTGCACAAAATAAGTATACTGTGCTTGTGTGAAAAATGCGATTTTTTTTGTAAATCAATTTGGTTAGATTAAAAGTTACAACGTCATTATTTTTTAAATCAATCCTATTTTTTGTGCAGAATTTAAAATGGCTTATTTTTATTTGATTCAAATTTAGCTTATATAAAAATAACATGTATCATTGCAGCTAAAGATTAAGACAGATAAGCGAGTCTTACACAGATGTTAACTATACCTAGCTTAAGGCCGCATTTTTTTTTTATAAAAACATGAATAATATTTGATTCACAACTGACTTTAATAATGGATAATTAATAATATTAAAAGATTTCTTTGAACAGTTTTTGTATATTAAGTAATGAATTTATATTTTTATAAAAATATTTGTATCGCGTTATGTAGTTTGAAACAATCATATAACTTTTAGTTACGTATTAATTACTCTATAAGTATTGACACTTGTAAACACAACGCCAAATATAATACGTCATCAAGATTTTAATAAAAAACTTTATATTAGTAGAATAATAAGATTTGTCAGATTTGTATTTTTATTGAATAAAATAGTCCAAGTTTAAAAAACAAAGCCAAAGGCAAGTTTTAATATAAATGATCTTATAAAACAAGTTATTTAATTTTTATTTAATAAAATAGAATTATAGTTATAAATAATAAATAGTAAATTAATTTGTCAAAATATAACTTAAAACTAAATATAGCATATTAAATTTTAAATTATTTGTTAATTTATTTATTTCTTTCTTTTGTTACCAACCTTTAAAAAAGGTTTTGTATTGTACATGGCGACAGCAAATAGCGTGTCATGGTGACATAATTGTAAACACAAAATAGAAAAAAAAAAAACATTTTAAAACCAGTCTTAAAGATAAAATAAAAAGAAATAAATTGAAATAAATTTTACATGGATATTAACTTTATTGTATGCAATTTTAGTTTCTAAAATTATTTCATTTAAATGGAGTTGATGCAGTACTCTGTCTAAATTTTGCATTACTCTTCTTAACAATTCTGGTTCAATAATCTATATTTTTTCTGAAATACGCATACGTCTTGTATTGTTTGAAAATGCTTGTCATAGACTTTTTACTTTAGATATTCGAGCAAAAAAAAATCAGAAAGCGTATAATAAGGAAATATATATTGCAACAGTATTCAAGTTTGCGTGCTATATGTGGTGAGGTGGCACCGTCTTGTTGAGACCATGTTTGGTTTTGTCCAAGTCTGCGTAACTCTGGCCTTAAACATATTTTTAGCATATAAATGTAGCGTTCAAATTTAATGATAATTTTCTTACAAAAAATATGGTTTTACAATTTCAAATATTGAAACCGCACCAAATAGTGACTAGAGTGTATATCATAAAGTGGATATTCATGAAGCTGGATTTTGAAATGAAATAACAAAAAAGATATCTTGTTGATGCCAACCATTTATTAAAACTATAGTGTAGAAGTTCAAACAAGAAAAAAAAAAAAAACTTACGGTTGTGGTTGATTACAATGACACCTTGAAAGGAGTAAATTGTGTTAAAACTATTTAGCTGATTACTTTCTTTCACGCAAGCGGGGCAAAAAATGTTTAAAGTTTTTTTTTTTCGATTTGCTGGATTTATCATTATAGAACTTTTTTATAATTACCGCAAAAATGCACATATCAATTTAGTTTTAGTTTTAGATTAAACTTTAACCAGTCTATGATGGAAAATATCACCAATTTTATTGGTAGAAGAGAACATCTTTTAACTAGCCTTTTGGCACTTTGCTTAACTGGCCGCATTTTCTAAAATGTTACAGAACAGAAGACATATCCAACACGGCAATGTGAATTAAGTATGCTATAAAAAACTTGACAAATGTGATAAAAAATATTATTAAAAAACAAGATATCCCATGTTTTAAATATTACTATACTCACTGTAGTTTGTAATAATTTTATATTATTGATTCAAAATTTTTTTTATGTTGTTTTCTCTTAGTTAACTTGTGTCATCGCAAAAAAGTTATTAATTTTTTTTTTCGAAATCTGAATATTTTTTTGTTTTATTTTACTAGGTATTCATTAAGTTTATCATAACCGATTCATAAAATAAATGTTTTTTTTTTAACTTTTGCAAAATAAATAGAACGTTATGCGGTTAACATATTTGCTAAAATAAAAATGAGATTTATCTAACATCATTTTTTAAAATTAGCAAAAACCGCTTGCAAAAAGCCACGAGATCTGGTTTTTGGGTTTTTTTAGCTTGTGAACAACTTGAATTTTATATAAGTCGATGTGCAAATCTAAATGCAAAATTCTTAGTAAGCTTTTTTTGAAATGCATTGTTTCTAACTGTCTCAAACTTCTTTCTACAGCTTATCTGACGTGTTCCATTTAACGTTTTTCTTCATTTCAAAGTTTTGCATTCACCTCATTATTGTTTGTTGTAATTAAAATCGTCCGTGTCTTTCAACATTAAACTCGTGACAAAACTGCCTTTGACAACTGGTTTATTTTGTATAAAGCTTTTAATCACGTATACGGATTGATTAATTGAAAACATATCTATGATCTATTAAACTGCAAAAATTAACGCACACAAATCTGACAATAAAATTGTCAATAACAAAATATTATTTTCATAACAATTTACTAAAAGTAGGTGATACCAGTTGCCAAACTCTGCGTTATACAATATATACACAAATAGTTTATGTATTGTGTTTATGAAAATGGAAATGCCCAAAACGCAACATGTTTCAACTCATGAGCTTATAGTTAAAAGATTAATGTCATCAATGAGCATCATTTCTATATATAATAGTCCATACAATATTCTAAATTTTAGAAAAAAAGAGTATGTTAATTTTATTTATAACAATATCAGGTTATGTCATTATTGGTTAAAATGTCGTTTCAAATGGCAATAATTAATATAAGTATAACATATTTTACCTTGTTTTTCTAACTGTAACATTTATATAAACTTGTATCCAAATATTGATGGGTTCTTCCATCTTCAGGGTGTTTTTTTTAAGGTATAGAACTTTGAACTGAAATAAAACTTATAAAAATTATGTTACGCTATGGTATTGGCTTTATTGGAAAGAAAATTTTATGGCGTTACTGATTAAATACGATTTGATGTATATGAGCGCCGCGGCTGGTTTGAATAAAATGCAATCTGAGTCCTATTTTTAACCACTTTTTTGAGCAGCCAATCCAATGTTGTTGGTTTATTGGCGTACATTAGCAACTTCACATATCCCCACAGAAAGTAGTTTATAGATGTGATATCACAAGACCGTGGAGACCAATTCACGAATCCGTTACACAAGATTATGCGGTTAGCAAATGTTTTCTGCAATAAATTGATTGTGTCGCGCGCTGTGTGACATGTTGCTTTGTCTTGTTGAAACCGAAGCTCTTCCACATTAGCGCCATTCAAGTGAAGAACAAAAAAGTCAGAAATCATAGATCAATAGTTTTCTTTATTAACTGTCACGTAGTGGCCAGCAATATTTAAAAAAAAAATATGGACCAATGATTCCACTAACGTATAAAGCACATCAAACAGTTTGTTTTTGTTGATGTAACGGCGTCTCAATATTGGTTTTTAAATTTTCCTTGCTTAAAATTCTGCAATTTTGTTTCTTCACGTAACCATTGCTAAACAATTTTTATTGGTAAAAATAAAGTTTAAGAACAATCTTGTTTTTGGCTTATTCTTCAAACGTACGACGCTATAATGGTCACGCGGCTTCAGCTCTTGCACAAGCTGTATCTTGTAAGTTCGTAAACTCATAAGGTAGATAGACACAGCTCCAATTTCTGTGCACCATGGCAAATTGACTCATTCTGGTCCTACTCAACACTACGCACTGTACGACGTCTCTGCGGATGCACATTATCAATCAGACTATGCGCAGTGCGAAATCAATCTATGGTTTTCCAAATAACTTGCTGGGATAGACAATTATGTCGACAAAAATGAACGTAACTAAACCACAACTTTCGAAGTAAATTTGCACAATTTGCAAGCGTTGTTTTGGAGTAAGTCTATTCATGATAAAATAGTAAAACATACTAAGCAAAAATCAACTGCCACCTATCAAATTGACTGACACTAAAAGCAGTGTTGCCAGGTCAAAAATCAAATCTTAAAAAAAACACCTTTTATTATTACAAACAAAAAACGAGTAAAATATAAAATTAAAAAAAAAAATAAAGTCTTACCTTTACATTTTATTATTTTATTTTCTACAGTAGTTTTTTTTAACATAGATCTGAGTTTCTTGTCCAATGTTAAGTGGTTTCTACTATTATATTTGACAATGTAATTTTGTGTAGATTATCTAATCCAAAGAATGTTTTTTTTTTCTTTTTATTAATCCATTCCATTTTATGTTCCTTTGGCAATCAGACATAATATGTGGTACCAGCACGATAGTGCCTCTGCGCACTTTGCGTGTAAGACATCCCTATCCCTTAATAATTTCTAATTTTGTTAGATTTTTATATGTGGGGCCATATTAAAGATCTGGTATATCAAACACTAAGGCTGTTGAAGATCTTAAAAGACGCAATTTTAAGTCAGCAGAACTAATTTGGAATATAAATATTTTACGTAAGTCAACTAGATCTTTCTTAAAAAGTACCAAAATATATCACAAGAGCAACAGTAGATATTTTGAACAATCTTTATAGTAAATTTAAACAAAAATAAATATTGGCTTTTATAAAATTGGAAAAATTTAATGAATAATAAATAAACACTTTGTAAGATAATAAGGTTTTCTGATAAAAACTCTCATTTTATCTATAAAAAAACATTTATTTGTTTTTAAACAGTACAATTTTTTTAATTTAGAAATTTTTCAAGACATTTTTGCACAACTGAAGTTCTATCTAACAGCTCAAATATTGGCTTTAAAGGCTGGAATTGTTTTTGGGGCATAAACGCAGACTATTTCCTTTGCCCCAAAGAAAATAACTAGCGCAGGTAAATTGCACAATCTACGTTCAGAAAATGTCTTGCGCATCTTTGCTATTGTTTCACGGCTTGTGTGGCTTGTTCAAAATAAAAGCTGTCTGTACCTAAATTGTTTAATATAAGTCTACCAAAGTTTGTAATTTCAACATTTTTGTAGTTCTAAAAAAAAGTAAGGTTCTATGACTCTGCTGACCCAAAAGCGCATCAAACAGTAACTTGATAGAAATAATTTTTTTTTATCTATTGTTCTAGGATTTCAATTTTAATTGATGCAGTTTTCTTCATTGACAAATCTACTGAGATGGAAATAAGCTTTGTCGCTAAAGATATTATTTAGATAAGAAAGTTAAGATTTTCTGCCTGCACCCAAAAAACAAAAGTTAAGCGTTGTTCATGATCAGCCAGTATGCAATAAAAGTTAAACTGTAAAATCATTAATTTGTGTGAACGTCTTGGAATAGACAAACCTGGATTTTCTACAACACTGTTAGCGACAGTAGCAATGTTTTGGTCTGACCTGACAGTAAGAGTTTAAACTGGCAATTTTATATTAATAATTTGAACATTTTGTTCAAACTTTGCAATTAACTTTACAATAGCTATGCCAAAAGGTGATTCATACTAACCAAAAACACTACAAACTCTGCAAACTGTCTTGGAAAAATTCTTACCTTTCCTATAATATTTTTTATTATTTCTTGATAATTGGAGTGACCTGCTACTGAGGGCGCTGATTCTGGTAGCTACTAGGTTGTGGGTTGTGTTTTTATGTTGTTTGATTGATAAAAAGAAGTGAATAAGAAACGATTAATAAATCCAAGACTTGTTTTTCTTCTCCATGTTAAGCTTCAACTATTCAACAATAAAAAGTTGTTGTTGTATTGCTAAAGCTTATAATGCGTTTGTGATGGTATAACCGGTTCTTGTTCTGCTACACTGCAACATAAAGAGTGGGTGATAGTACTGTACAAATTATTTGTAAAACTCAAATTCAATTATATATTGCCACTTTAATAGGATTTAAACTTTTTAATCAAACATTTTCTAGCTAGTAAATCTGCAGATTGCATGCTAACAATCTGCAATAAACAGAAAATCTTTAATAAGCAGAAGATGTACAGTAAGCAGCAATCTGCCCTTAGAAGCATCTGCAGTTAATAGACAATCTACAGTTAGCAGAAAGTCTGCAGCAAGCAATCTGCGATTAGCAATTTTACACAATTGACACAATTATAATTAACATTAACAAATTACAATTACAAATATTCCTTGGTTATTGGTCGGTTCATAATATAATTTAAGTAAGCAGTGCATCTTTCTTTTGCTGCGAAATGTTCTATCAAATGTCTCTGATAATCAGGCTTGACATATGATAGAAGTACAAACAACTTTATTTATATTATAACATATTATAACATATTAATTACTGTTTTTGTTTTATAAATTAAAACTCTGTTTAGGAACGTTGCAACGGACATAGGCATAACTTTATTAGACTTTCTAAAACCTACACAAACTTCACGGGTAGAAGACACTTAATAAAATAATAATAATATAATAAATAGTATAATACATTTTATTTTACATATTACAATTTCAAGCAATATATTTACAATTTTATTAAAATTATCAATCAAATTTATGCCTATTTATTTTATTTTTTTTTGTTTTATATATGTTGTTTTTACTCTTTACAACAACATTACATTACATATCAATTAATAAAAAAAGTGTGCACATAACTAGTGCAAATAAATATATTTGCGCAATAAATTAATAATAATTATATTCTGCGTACTATTTTATATTCTAATTTTAGGTATTGTATACAAATGTTTATTTATTATAGAGTTTTATAAATAAAAAGTAACAATAGTTTGTGAAAATATTCAAAAACTTATAGGTACTTAGGTTTCATATAAAAATGCAGTTGTCTCAGCCATTGAAGGCAATAAATCAGAAAGTAATTAAGTATACAATACTTAATTGAATAATTAATTAATTATTTTCTTATTGCAATAAGATAAATTTTTACTACACCAAAGAAACATTATAATATGTTGTATAATATTACGCAACTTCTAAAATAAGTAATTGAAAGTACTGGTTATGGATCTAAACAGACAGAAAATATGTAAAGGATGTTTTGTGAGCGTGTACATTCTATCTTGCACATTGTAAGAGTTGTATATTTTTAGATTAAGCCCCGTTATAATAAAGTTATTTTATATATTGTGCAATAAAGTGTAAAGAACGTCAGTTATTATGTGATTTGTTCGTGGTGGATTTCGGCTGGCGTATTTTAGCGATGTCATGGTGAGCGGTGCATCCCGACGGCTCCGATGGAAACTGCGGGAGCCGTGACTCCGTGGTCGCTCGCTTTGTGCAGCATGAGTGGTCATTTTTAAATACCCACACTTGTTTACCTTTATCATTGCTTTTTTATAAGCATCCCACAATAGAACATGTCTAAAGCATTATGGGTACCTCGCACAGCTACGGCGTAGAGCACAAAGGGAATTATCCGCTGACTTTTCAATTTGAAATCTCCTCGTGAAAGCGCGCGTCAGCTCGAGCTTTTGAGAGGCACTGTTTCGTCTCCTCCGCCTGCTGCTTGACACCAATTGCGATTTTCCCTCAGCTCGGAACTAATGACCCGAAATGACAAGTGCATTCTGTACTAAACGGTTGTCCGTCACGAAGCTAAATACGTCGGCGATTTTATCTACAAATAAGGAGCATAACTAAATATTGTAATGCGATCAAACGGTGCTCCCAGCAGTTTGGAGATGTAGATCGGTGATATAGCGACATTAATACTCTCATTGTTCTATAATCATTACTTCAGGTCTGCTCATAGCAGGTAGTACTTCATATCAGATTTAGCTGGGTCATCTTCAAACGGTCCACAGCCGAGATAATTATATATTTCCAAATTAAATATTAAGCACTATATTTACACTTTGTGAGGCATTCCAATCATACCATGTATTATTAATTAATTAATGCTCTTAATTTATAATGATGATTAAATCAAGTAGCTCCACCTTATTCTTTAGGATTACAATAAAATATATTGTTATTAAAAATACTTTGACTAACAATTATATAAAATGTACGTCAGCTAAAATAAAAAAAAATTACTTATTACTTACTATATTATATTAAATATTTTTTTAAATAACTTGATAAAACTATTGAGATTAAAATTTATTAGAATATTTAAATTAATTTATTTTTAATGCTGCCGTAGTGTAGTGGTAAGGTAATACCAAAAACAATATTCTTATTTTTTTTTCAGGTTTTTCTCTTACGTAATATACTATTTTACTATTTTAAGATTATTGCTATTATCTAGTATTATTAGTAGTTACTACTCTACAAAACTGTTAGAGGTTATTTTGTAACTTAATAATAAGTTTATTGTGTTTTATTAATTATCATTTTATTTTTAAACAATGCAAAAATAACAACAAAATTTAAAAAAAACACTTCAAAATTCAATATACTGAAATGTTTATCTAACATGTTCAAAATTAAAAAAAATATAACCAAAATAATCAACTTCTCAATTTTAAGTGAATATACAACAATTTTATTTAATGTTTTGAAGAGTTTTGAGGTTTATCAATTTATGTGTGTAGTAAAATCAATAACTGTCCAAGTGGTTTGTATGTACAGCGCATAGTTTCTATTTTTCTATATAGTTTGTGTTCTAAATTAATATATGATTATCTTATCTAATTTTATGATAAAACTCAAGCAAAGTTTCAAAAATAAATAAATTTGTAAAGTTTAAAAATATAAAATGTTTTTGCAGTATTTTATGTTAAATTGCTGTTACCAATGCGAATAATTAAAATAAAATAAAATAAAATATTAGCTAAATTCTACTAAGTTCTTTTTAAAACAATTAAAACAAAAATGATTATAAAATAATTTTATTAGAATAGGTAATATTTCTTTAGACAGTATAAGGATTCCTGGCATCAAAACTTATCAAAGCTTTTATGTTTTAATATTGTTTACTATACTATAATTTGGCCAAACAAATCCAATGTTTTTTAGAGTATTAGCAAGTTTTCCAATTACTTACTTTCAGTTTTTTAAAGCTATATTAAGCATCTTTAAATTTTGCAACGTTTTTTAACACTACTATAGTGTTCAAAAACTTTTTTAAACTAGTATTAGCATAACATATTTGGTCAGTTTAGTCTATTTAAACTAACTTTTGGCTACCATTTCTAGGTTTATTAACATTCTGGACAAAATCTTTACAAACTTTATCAATTAAGTAAGGTTTAAAAACAGAAATTGCAAAATCATTACTAACTTGTGCAAAACACGCAACAACATTGTTCTGCACTTGCGATTATGTTTGACTTTAAAGCTATAGACTTTAATTGGTTTCCAAACAATAGTTTTAATGTTTTTGTAATATATGTTCACATTCTGTTAGCACGTGTTCAACTTTAATTTTTATACTTGGTCCGCAATATTTGCACTTGCCGTTTTGTGTTTTTTACAATGCGTTAAAGATAATTGCAAAATTACTTAACTATGGCCTGATAATAGTTGAGTAAATCAACAAATCTTTGTCGAATATCTTTTTCAGTTATGTTTTAAATTAAACGTTATTTCTTTAATTAATTTTTAGAACGTTGTTGGTCTTGCTAGCAATTTATTTTGATTTTAGTTTATGCGTTTTTTTACTGTAAGGTCTTATCAAGATTACTGCTATTATAATTTTTTAAACATTTATATAAATGACGCCCTTAAAATCTTCTACTTTGACAATCCGTTTGTTTCCTTCAGGTTTTGTTAAGTTGGTACATAAAAAGTTTTTCAAAAATTTTATTCAATTTTATTTTTTGAAAAAAAAAGCTTCTATGCCGTAAAGTTGTTTGACAATTCTTTTTCGAATTAATATTGATAAAACAATTTTTCAAAAAAAATATGTTGTTCTAGCCTTTGATAAAACAATTTTTCGCAAGATACTACTGTTTTATCAGTGGTATGTTGTGGTGAAAGTAGCGGGGATAACTTCATTTTTAATACAACTACATTGCTCTAAAAAATTATAGACTTTAATTTTTAAATTATCTGATTTTAGTAATAAACAAATAAATATGAATAAAATTATGAATTTCAAATTAAACAACCTTGTCGACAAATTTTATTTATTTTCTATAAAATTACGTTTTTATTTTTATATTGTTTATCTAATAAAAAATGTAATGTAATACTTTCTACTTACTAAGCATCAGTTTAAAAATGTATATTATATTTAAAGTAATGTCTGTCAACACTAACCACTTTTTTTTGCGGTCGCTCATTTAAAGTAAAAGTGAGAACCACTAACTCAAAGACAGTATGTTTAGAGAACGGTGTTCCCCAAGGGTCGGCAATTAGCATCATCATTTTTACGGTTGCGATAAATGATATTTCGGCATTTGTGGTTACACTTGTAAAGAAATGCCAGAACGTCGACGATTTGGTGATCTAAATGGCGTGAGTTACTATATTTGCTATAACACTCCAAATCACCATAGACAAAACCCAGACCTTATCATGCTGGTGTGATTAAAAATTTAGAACTTTAAGTAAGCAGTTGTAACATTCTATTATAAAAAAAAATTGATTGTTTAAAAGCATTACAAATTAATAATCTTAATATCTTTCTAATGTTTTATAGTTTTTCTAATAAATTCTTACAAAAAAAGTATCTAAAATTAACTAATAAATTTTTTTTTTTTTAATTTGTTTAAAGCGATTTGCTAGACATTCACTTGCCAAAATAGTCCGGTCTATCTTGTCTTTTTTTTTGTTCTCTTGCATCAGCTTTGTGTGCTTTTCCATAAATTGAATCTTTTGTAAAATTAATGAACATTAAATCTTTCTTTTCCATAAAACTCAATTGGCGTAATGCCAGCATTTTATTAATGCATAGAATACCAATATACTAATCATTCAGTTAACTCAATCTCAAAGTATACTCTAACACCAGTGTGTTTATAACTGTTTTTTACATTTGTAATGTGTTTTGCATACAGTTTCAAAACCCAACTGGACTGTGTAAGCATAAACAATCTTTTGCAGTTATTGTGCAACTCCAAAATGCGTTTGGTTATTATGTATAATGCTTTATTGCCAGATATAGTGTTATTACACAATCCCAAGACCTCAACTGCCACTACAGCTGTCAGTACCTTGCTGCCAATGTACTTTGTATTACACACCTTTAAGACTCTTCTTAGTCTATATGTAAGTAACTTCTATTAGCTTAATTACACTTCTAATAACTCCCTTAGCCATTGTTTAATTTTTTTAATTTTTTTTTTGGAACTTGTAACCAATACTTTTTATCAACAAATATTATAACCATCTATAGCTAGTCCATTACTTATTTACACTTAACATAACCTCAATCGCTTTACCTGCACGCAAATAACAATGTATATAGTAAATTAACTATTATAAACAATGCTAACAAATAACACTATTAATACTAATTATGTTGTAATAGCAATAAATAAATTGCAAAAACAAATCATAAACAATCTCAAATCTCTGTTGACAATTGCAAGTTTGGCGTCTTCTGTTTTCTTTTTATAGTGCCGTACTATATTTCTAGAACAACCAACCAATTTCTATGTTTCTAATGTTTGTAATGACAAATCACACACAAACATACGCAATTTAATGTTTATTGTGGAATCTAAATCACACTTCTAGGCAGGTTAATGTAGCAGATACTTTGCCAGTGTGCTATTGTTTTGCAAATAGGACAACCGGACCAAAACACAAAGTAGGTCAAAAGTAAATATGCTATAATTTTAAACAGTTCTAAATGTTATTGCGCTTCGACATTTATGTTGTAGACAAATAGATAATTAGTTGACAACAAGCAATAGAGCAATACATACCCAAAGAACGCAGAATTATTTTTACTGCTTACTTGACCAACTTCCAATCTGTTGATTTAATGCAGTATACATTTTGTTTACGTTTTCTTTATCTTTTTTTTTGTCTTGCACCATGTGCGCAAACAATTAAGCGTTAGGCTGAGCGTCTTGTACAAGATAGATTTACTAAAGATGTTGCAAGAAGTGATCGGCTCCGTATTGCTTGTTTGATAAAAATATTGCTGTTGTGGTCTAGGATGTCTAATAGAGTCTACAAACATTGACACAACTTGACATTTGCAGACGTTTGTTGCGTAAAATTTTGACCTGAAAATGTTTCCTTACAAAGTGCAAACCTTTCACCAGTTGCTACCTGCTGACCGTCAAGTGAGGTTAACTTACTCCCATGATCTGTTAAACTTGGTGCAAAAAAATGACAATTTTGTATCCAAAATTATAATGAGCGACAAACCTCATTTCCACTTAACTAGTTACGTTAACAAACAAAATTTGTGTTTCTGTGGCACGGAGAATCTACATAATATGCACAAAAAGTCGTTGCACCTCCTCAAAGTGACAATTTAGTGCGGCATTTGCAGTGAAAAAGTGATCTGCCGTTATTTTGTTAAGATCGCCGACGGCACCACTGTAACCGTAATTGGTAAGACAGATGGCGACAAATGTTTAACTAGTTTTTTTGCCGAAAGTTGCGGAATTGAGTTACAAGCATTGTTGGTTTTAGCAGGACGGAAAAACCGCTTACACAACTCGGGAAATTATAAAGATTTTAAAACATCAATTTCCGAGCCGTGTAATCTTCCGTTTTGGAAATTTAAACTGGTTGTCTAGATTGCCAGATCTAACGGCGCAAGATTTCTTCCTTTAAAGCTTTTTGAAATTTTACGTTTACTACAACAAACCACAAACCATTTGACCAATATTATTTTTTCAACATAATGTCATTAATTTTACAATTTTTTTTTGTGAAAACAAAGCCTAATTTTTTTTTCTAACAAAATGGCAGTCAATTTACATTATGACATTACTTTTGCCCTACCTTGTATTTTTATGAAATTGATTTAATTGTTGCGGGGAATCTAAACCAGACTACGGACGCAATAGTTTAGTTAGAAACTAATATACTGTGTCATGTCGTTTCCTTACCGGCAAAGACAAAAAAACAAGATAAGTATAACTAAGTAGCCCACATTGTTATTAATTTGTTAGATACTAAAGATATTAGTCTCACATCTCAACAAAATGCCAGATAACTAATAACCATTTATTTTATTAGTGTGTAGTGTATATTATTAATCTGGCTATAATTAATCAAATTATAGACAAGATTATATAATATATTTATTATATTTTTAATAATGAGATTTATTATGATAAACACAAATTAAGCAAACATTATGATGTAGATAACATTTTTTATAGATATAAATTTATATAATAAGCGATCTACTTGATTTCTCCGAGCGTTTAAAATTAATTGAGCTGTTGGTGATTTGATAACAACAATAAAGTGTAATTTTAGTAATATAAAAGTAAGTAAATAATATAAAACATGATTTTTGGCCTCTTAATTAACCTTTTTTGTAAGTTATTTTAGAGCACAATATATCTCTCTAATAAACGTGTTATTTAATTTTAATATTTAATTTAGTATTTACATAGTAATTTTGTTAATCTATTCAATCAATAATATTTATTTAAAAATTGTGTATATAACACAACAACGTTATTTAATATATTTTATAAATGTTTCAGTTACAATGCCTGAAAATCATAATCCATTGTTGTTTGGAGCACCAAGAATGTTTAGAAAAAATGAAAACGGAATTATCAATCAAAGAAAATTGGTGGCGGAAAGCAAGGTATATAATAAAAAGTTTGATTCAAATCTAGCTATTTATGTAAATCGTGCAAAGTTAAGAAAATATCCATCATTGTCTAGTCTAGAATCTGGAAAAATATACAGTTCTGAAGAAAAACAAAAAGCACAATCACATGTAAGCCGATTATTACAATCATTGCTATCAAAATCAGACGAAAATAGCAGAAAATCAAATCCATGCAGCAACATAGATATCATTCGTAAGGTTAATCCGGATTCATATAAAGTTTTTATTGCAATTGAAGAAGGAAATATGACTCAAGTTAGACGCTGTTTTAAATCAAACGCACCCAATATTTACGACGACAATGGAAATTCACCATTACATATAGCATCTAAGCATGGACATTTAGATATAGTTAATTATTTAATAAAATGTGGTAGTAATATCAAAAGCAAAAATCAAGATTTAGACACACCTCTTCATCTTGCTTCTAAATTTGGACATATTAATATAGTAAAAATATTTCTAGATAAGGGAGTACATATTGATATTAGAAACATGAACAACGAAACCCCTTTGCATTTGGCATTTGCTAACGATCATGAAACGCTTGCAAAATTTTTACTTAGAAATAAAGCCAATATTAACATTAAGAATAACAACAATGAAATACCAATTATGTGCTCAAAAAAATTAAATCACGGTAAATTAATCAGAGTTTATTAACTTAAGTGATAATAATGAAGATCTAATATTCACAGCTATTGAGAAAAATTGGTTAAACGTAATTGACGTCTTATTAAATGTAAAAGTTGATATAAATTGCAAAACTAAAGACATGTATTTAACAACTCCCCTTCAATTAGCTGCTAAATTAGGACGTCACGATATTATTGCAAAATTGTTAGCTAACGGAGCTTGCGTACATTACAAAAATGCGTGCAAAAATACTGCGCTGCATTATGCAGTCAAAAGTGGCAATTCACAGAGTGTTAAATTGTTAATTGAATATAATGCGAATATTGAAGATAAAGGTACTTGGGATCGTACACCGCTCATGTATGCTGCAATGAAAGGTCATCATGAAATTGTTGAATATTTATTAAATTTAAATGCTGATGTGTTAAGTACAAATTGTGTTGGATGGACTCCATTACATTTTGCCGTTGTGTATAAAAATGAGAGTATTGTAGAGCTTCTTTTAGAGAGGGGTGCTTTTATTGATGCAAGAGATCTACAAAAAGAAACTCCTTTATCTTACGCATCGGAAAATGATAATTGTAATATTGTTGAAATTTTATTAAAAAGAGGAGCTAATATTAATTGTAGAAACGATTACTTAGAAACACCACTACATATTGCAACCACTTCAAACAACTTCAGTGTTGTTGAAATATTGTTAAAGTATGGTGCATATATGCACTATGAAGATGTAAATAATTTAAAACCAGTAGATATAGCTAACTTTAAAAACTATAAAAATATTGTTAAATTATTAAAACAAACAAATTGTTGATTACATTAAATATTTAATGTCATATTATGTTTTGATGACCATAATTTAATATTAATTAATTAACAAACTAATAATTATACTAATGACATTTATAATAATTAATTATTTCTTGTATTTAATATTAATCTATTATAGCATAAAATTTTTAATAGATTTAGTAATTAATAAAAAAAATATAATGTTCAATTTATATTCATATATTTAATTATATATCTATTTTATAGAAAATAATTTACTGATTGAAATTATGATAACAATAATTGTATACGATTTTTACTTTCCGGTGATTAAGATTGAGTATTGACGATGTAATAATCATCAATAAAAAATAATACTGATAGTGGTAATGCAATTTTTATTAAAATGTTTAGTTTAAAAAATATTAGTTAATATAATTTATAATTAATGAATATTGTTAACATAATTGTTTCTTATGTCTGAGAAGTAGGTACCTATTTTTGTTATTTTTATATTTATTATGTTACTCACATTAGTTAAATTTATATAAAAAAAATGTTTTAATTTATAACTATGTAAATGCTATAAATTTTTGTTTATATTAAGCAGTGCTCACTTTTTTAGATACTTTCTTTGTATTTCTTACAAAACGCAAAAAGTTAACTAAGGTAAGTAAGTAAACTAACTTTGTTTGTAAAAAATCTGTTGAGTTTAAAAAGTTATTCATGCAATAATCAATTTAATTATAAAAAAAAATATATTAAAACTGCGCTGATTTTTCAATTTGACAATCCAAAGCGATGGTTAACTTTTAGAAAGTTTTATGGGTTTTCATTGTATACCTTATTTTTTAAGTACCCCAATTATAAACAATAAAAAAAAAACAGTAATTTGTTGCCTTGTTAATTTAACAATCTGCATTTAGACGTGGTACAATTTTTCTACAAACTTTATGCAATGCAAAGTAGGCAAAGTTTTAAGATTTCAATCAGAAAGAAGTTCAAGTTTTTAAAAAGATTCTCCTCCTAACAAAAACAAATGCTCAGGTGTCAAGTTAATTATTTTATTTATTAAACACGCTGGAAAATAATATATTGCAAAAGAGTATGCTTGCAACAACCATCTATGCCCAAAGATATTTGTGCACTTAAAGAATTCATGAAAATTAACGCATTGTTAATGTTTTTCGACAGTCTATCGGGTCTTACGTTTGAACTATATAAGTTTTTATTTAGTATTGTCACTTTTAGTAGTCATATTCAAGTACTGTAGAACGGCAGAAGTTGTTTGTGATATTATCTACTTAAGTTTTGTTGTTTAGCTTTTGTGCACTTTTTGTTCCGGGTTTTGGCAAAAACTTAAGCAAAGGTTTATTTGGCAAAAGCTGTAACTTGTTAAGCAGCAGGTTCATTTATTAGTCGGTTTTTTAAAGTTTTAATTGCGCTGGCTTTTTTTGTTCTTTTGCTTGTTGTTATCACGTTTGTCTTGTTTCATAAGTATGGCGGCTAAAAGTGCTTTTTCTGTCTTTTGATTTCCCAGTTAAGGATTTAAGTGGTTATTTTTTTTGGTAATTTTTTTTTATCCTAATTGCAGTCTCCTTTAATTTCAAATTTGTCTTATGATAGTTTTGTTAAAAGTGGTAGTTTAATTCTTTTTTAACTTAATTCTGGTTTTAAACTAATGTAGCTGACCGCTAGTGTTGAGTCAATTTTAGTAAATAATATTTCAACTAATAAGCAGATGTTTTTTTCCATTTTTTTTTTAATCAAATTAAGTTGACTTGTTAAATCCTTTATTGGTAACCTCTTCTTGAAATTTTTATTATTGTAGGGGTCACGTAGATGCAAATAAGAAACTGATTGTTTCATTTATTTGTTAGAAAGAAAATGTACATGTGTCACTATGCTCCATTTTTACCGGATTTGCGTTTTGTTTAAAAAAAAAACACAACTTGTTCTTGGAGATGGTATTGACAAATAGTTTGTCCAGCATGTAGTTATTTACTGTGTAGTTTGTTATCGTGTCCTCATCTACATGTTCTATGTTTATATTGTTTTCATACGCCAACAATAATGTGCAGGTTGAAGTAAAGCGTTCTAATGTAGCAGTCCAAATCTGTAAACTCTTGATTGCTTCTCTGAACATTTTTACCAAGTAAGCCGTGGGCAATACTCAGATTTGATGTTGTGTAAAGTTATTGATTGGCAATTTTTGTTCTGCCTTAAACAGTTTATAGTCAGAAATAAGGACTTATGGGTATTCTTATTTATATGGTGTTGCCGGTGATGGCTGAGAGTATTTTTTTGTTGTTGGGAATTGCTTGTTGGTTAGAGTAAAAATTATATTATTTTCCCACTTTTATGATAAAATTGTTTTTAAAGGTTTTTATGCACATTTTTTAGCTTTGTCCAGATGTTACATCAAGCTTATTTTAAGACGTCCGTTGTTCTTTCTTAGCGTTTTGCAAATTGATTAAATATTAAGTTTTTTAAAAAGTTTTTTGGTAAGTAGAGTAAGTAGAGTAAGTCGAGAAAAAGCTTAATTTCCAAATGCAGTCTAAAGTTTTATCCAGGTGCTAAAGACTAAATTGTAGGCAATGTTGTTGAAGAATTTAGAGTTCTTTGCCACTACTTTAGTGCTGCAAAAAATACTTACTAAATTTAACTTTAAATATTATATTTTTCAAAAGTTTTCTGGTAAGTAGAGTAAGTCGAAAAAAAGCTTAATTTGCAGATGCAATCTAAAGTTTTACCCAGGTGCTAACTGGCGGTTTGTACCTGTAGATGTTTGGTGCGGGTAATGCTTTTCACCCGGTGCAATCTATTTTTGTAGATTTTTCTAGTATTGTCAGTGCTTTAAGTTTGTCACTGGGATTGATTGGCTTGTCTTGTTCAATATAAGAGCAATTATAGCTTGATTGGATGGTGTAGCAAGGAAAAAATGCAATGCGGCTGTATTTTGGTATTGTGATTGACTTGTATCTTGTTGGCTTGAATTGAGCAATGCTAAACAAACGGACCGCAGCCAAAAGATTTGTATTAACTTTAGTGTAAAAAGTACGTTTATATTAAAAAAAAAAATTAAATAAAAAAGAGTTTAAAATACTAAAGAGCAACCAACAAGCGTGTTGTTAAGATAGTTGTCATTTTTAAAATTCTTGTTAGATGATAGTAAATAGATTGGATGTCACAATCACCTCTATAGAAACTTTTAACGTTTGCAGAGAAGAGAAACTTTCTTGCATACACAGAAACACACATAGTTTTCATGAGTTTGATAAGTTTGGTTCCGTTGTTTTGTTCTCGGATATATGTTTATACAGTTGGTCATCTTTAATGCAAAACATAGGGTGCAAACGTAGATTGGCTTGTATTGCTGTTTTTTGTGCGGAGCACCAGTCTAGCTTATTTGCAATTAGTAAAAGTTCTTTTTCTGAAGCTAGTTCTAGAAGATTTTGCAAAACACCATTAGCAGGATGATTTTAAGCCTCTTTTCGGTATATAATAAAAAAATCAAATGATAAAAACATGATCTTCCAAGAAATTTGACTTAAAGGATTTAAAAAAAAAATTCAACCGCTTCAGACTTTGAGGTTTGATTCTACTTTAAAGTGGTATTTATTCAAGTAAGGTTTCATTTTTTGAATTACCCACACAATTGCTAAAAACTGTTATCTGTTGTTGCGTAATTCTTCTCTGCATTGTTTAAGGCTCTGCTAGCATACAAAACCAATTTTTCTATTAAGCAAGCGTTGAAATGTTGCAGATGCTTAATGTAGTCTAAAAGACATAACTTAAAATTAAAATTCTTAACTGTGTTTTTACTTTTTTCTTGTTAATAAATTTAAAGAACTTTTTTCTGAAATTTACCTAAAATAATAGAATGCGAAAGTTGTCACAAATCAAAAATTTTCATACACCTGTAGTTGTTAATAACCACATTTAATTTGACAGACTGCAATATTGGCACTTTGTCTTGATTTGCCAAATTGCAGTAAAATTTTCTACATTCTGTTGCATTGCTGTTACTAATATAAGATTTAGTCGAGCTTGTATTGATCAAAGCTCTATGAGTAGCTTTTAGTAGTCTGTTAAGAATTCTCCACTGATTGTTGTGGTTTTGTGAATTGTTTATTGTTGTCGGCCAAACCTGTTTTGTCTCAGTTCGGTCTGTTGAGCGTTTTCAACCTGCTGCTTGTCTTGCATGAACAATTATTAGTACAAGTGACCAATTTGTAGAAGTTTACACAAAAGAAGAACGGTGCAAAAAAAAGCAACAATTATTTTTATTGAAAAATTGGTTAAATTTAATTATTGATTTTTTCACAATTAAAAGTTTTAGGTTTGTATTCAGTTTCCGGAATTACCGAGATGTTTGCCTTTCAAAGTGCTAGAAAAAAAAATGTCCATCAATAACTGTATTTAGTTTTCTAGTTTTACAATGAGCTTTCAAAGTGCCAAAGTTGGACAAACGAATATAGTATCTTTATATATATATCTAGGTTATAAGTATGCATAAATTTGTTTCAAACTACTTTTTTCAGTAAAGCCACCATACAAACAAATTAAGGTTTGCATTTTAATTACATAAGTTTTAGCATCCTCATCTTTTCCTTGTGTAAGTGATATAATTTTGTTCTCTAGTTGTAGTTTTAGGTTTGTTGGAACAAAGAATATTCTAAAGTCATTCTCAAAGTCTGTTTATGATAACCAGGTTATTACAATATTGCTATACTACATTACCTAGAAATATAATGCAGTTTTTTTTCAAACTAATAAATTTTTTTCTTTGTATAAAATGATTTTAGAATTCAATTTTATATACAAATCCAACTATTAGTATTGTCTTAATGATAAGTTTAACCTCCAGAATGTCATTTTTTTGGATTTTTTTAGCTCCACAAAGCTAATGCACTTATACACGTATTATGTAAAAATTATTCACATCGTAACGACATGTTATTTAAGGATTTTTGTTATTTTGTTGTCCTACTTTTTTATTTAGTAACTTGAAAGTAGCATGTTATTTAACTAATATGTTATAGAAAATCGTTATTTGGCTCGTTGTTTAACGGCAGCTAACCGGCTAGCGTTATAAGCATGTTATAAGAAAATATTACAATTTTGCAACATTTTTGAGGTTAGCGACTTGGTGTTTTATGTTAATAAGGTTATAAAATGGCAGATAAAACAAATCTATTATTGCTTTATGTTGCAAAAAAATTCGAAAAAAGGTAAGTGAAATACCATAATATAGTAGTTATATAATCATGCTTATTCAGTAAGCAAATCTTTAAGAGTTAAAGATGTATGAAGTTGTTAACTCAAAGACAATTGTTAAGTTAACAACATCGAAAAGAATTCGTATTCAGTATTTTGTTTGTGAAATTAAAGATTTGTGGTTATGTACAGTCTTTAAGTTAACAATTACGCTCACTGCGGTTGTTAAGGCTTAAAGATATTTTTAACCTAACAATTTACTTCTATAAATGTTCAAAATTAAAATTATTATAATATATTTTATATATTTCAATTGGGAAACAAGTTTATATTAATATTTCCTACTATTGTAAATCAGTAAAAAAATATTACGCAATAAAATAAATATTTTCAATTAAATCTAATAAAATTTGTGTATGATTTTACATATAATTAAACTTGTAATATAATTATTTAATTAATATGAACATAACTATTAAATAATTATATTACAAGTTTAATTATGTCATGTATCTGACTTTAAGCAATTTATTATTTTATGTAAAATAATTTCTACATTTTTACTAATTTAATAATTTTATTACAACAATTTTAATTCGCTCATGTATCAGCAACATTCCATCATTGTTTTTAAATAATATTATAACACCAATAGCCTATGTAGTTTTCCATTTAATTTCTATATATATTTTATGTTTAGCTGATATTTTTAGGTTAAGAACACGTTAGGAATTTGTAAACATAAAAAAAAAAAACATTGTCGAAATGCGATAGATGCATGCACGTACCAATCGCACCCTTGCAAAGCAGTGATCGAATGCTAGCTTCATGTAGTTTATATAAAGATAAATTTTTACAAAAATAATTAACGATGTTGTCCTTAGTAAATAGGAATTGTTAAGAAAATCGTTACGAGTTTTACCATAACGATGTTGATACTGAACAATGTCTTTAACTAGAAAAGTTGCAGAATAGGCCTAATTATATGAATAGGTAAGTATTTAAATGTATAATAATTGTTTATATAATACAAGACAAAAAGGTCCACTGAGGCCTGCATTGCCAGTTACGAGATGCCAGTGATCTCCTAACAATGCCGGAAGAACAGTTTAGGTAACTGTATAGATTTTTGAGAGAAGCATGCTGAGATTTATTTTTGGAAATAGAACCTCATCTGCAACCAACGCAGAAAACAACTGTAATACCAAATTTAGTAAAATTGGTAACTGCACTATATTTCTTTGCACATGGAAGCTACCAAAAGTCAGTTAGAAAAGACTACCATTTAGCTCTAAGCCAATAATCCGTTAGTAGATGCATACAAGAAGTTTCAAACGTCATTAACGAGCATCTGGTACACTAATATATAAAATTTCTCACTACTCTAAATAAAATTACTGTTGTTAAAAATGAGTAAGTAGTTCCATAATTTTGTACATTTTATTATCGAGAAGAGCATTTATTTAAAATAATTATTCAATTATTTTGTAGCTTTTATGAAAAAATTGATTTTTCTGGTATTATTGGAACAATAGATTGCAGTCATATATTCATCTTTCCTCTTCCTAATGAACACGCTGTTTATCCCGGAAGACTTTATAAACAGAAAAAATTATTATAGTATAAATTGCCAAAGAGTGAGTTCAGAGGCTTAACAAATTTAAATTAATTAAGTAACTACTATTAATTTAAGATATGTGAGGCAAATTTAAAAATTTTGGCAATTAATTGTCGCTACCCGAGATCTGTACATGATGCAGCGTCTTAAATGTAAGACTATTTCTGTTCAATAATTTTGGGAATGGTGATAGACGCACTTTGTTGCTTGGTATACTGTTACAACTTTCAGAAGATTGTATCAATATCTATGTATGTAAATGTATAAATTATAACATTTTATTTTAAAGGCGACTCAGGTTACCCCCTGCAACCTTTTCTGTTGACTTCTATTGTGGGCGCAGATCCTGATAGATATACCCAAAGGTCTTTATTCACGCAGACTTTGCAGTGCCAGAAACACTATTGAAAGATGTTTTGGCGTTTTAAAAGGCCATTTTAAATGTTTACTCAAGGACAGGACGATGCATTACATCCCACCAGTAGCAGGAAAAATAATTAATGCTTGCGCAATGCTGCATAATATTTTAATTATACGGCGAATTCAAAACTTGAAACTCGAAATTGATAGTATTTATATTTTTGTTACATATTTTTATATTTTTTTAAATAAACATTTTCTAGATAATTAAGAAAACTTACATGTCTTATATGATAACAATATTGGTGATAATGATTTACTGCATCAGGGTCAAAATATTAGAAATCAGTATATTCAAGAACATTGTCAGGAATAATCTGTTATTTTAATGTACCTGTTTAATAAAAATAATCTTTAATGTTAGTTATTTATTATTATATAAGTGTAAGTGAAAGGCATAGAGAAAAAAAATGTAGCTCATGTTTAGTTTAGTGCTTAGAAGAACACCTGGTTGGACCATAATTTTAGTTTAAATGCACAAAAACACCGACTTGTTCCTATCAAATGTTTGATTGAGTATGTAACTATAATGGTAACAAAATCAACTATAAGAAAAAAGTTACCACTAAAAATGTTTAACAAAAAATTTATTTACACACAATATACATTATTATGCGTTGTTCTAAATTTAATCTGAGTTAGAAGACAATTGTATGTTGGGGTAAGTAGCTCTTGCTATAGCAATTTTCATTTCATTTTTTTTTTTTTATTTTATTCATTATTATTAGCTCTGAAAGCATTCTTTTAAAATAACAATCTGTATCTGTTTTGCTCAAGTTATAAGCTTCAACAACGGCTTCAATACCTTGTTTCACTGGTTGCGCCCTTTTTATGAACTTTATACAACAGCTATTTATTTTTGGTGTATCTATCATTTTAACTTTTTTTGGTGTGGGTGCATAGTCTTCTGATTGGCGTGCTGCTTTATCTTTAACAGAATTAAAAAAAATCTTAGTTTTTGTAAATTTACCTAATCATATCATTATTTACCATGCCATTCTATCGTTGTGTCTACAAATTTTGCTGTTAAAATTTGAATTGGCTGTATTTCGAAAATGTTGATTGCTACTGGTAACCCGACCTTTACAATATCTGGCAGTCCCTCCACAACTACACAACCTATTGCGTTAAGCAGCTTGTCTTCCAGATCAGATAAACGTGGTAGCGGTGGCCCACCACCAGTTTTTGGCTATTTTTAAAAGGCGGGCTTTTTGCTTTGTTTGGCTTATCCAATCCCCAAAAACTTTTATAGGCACAATACATAAAATTAGCAATTACTGCTAGTACTTATATTTCTCGATTATTGCAACTTTTCTAAATTACGTACTTACTTTTTTTCAAGATTCTATACTTTTTTTTTTGACCTCCAGTGTCATTTAGATTTTTTTTGGAAACTTACCAATGTAGTTTCAATAGCATTTGGATTTTCAAGAGTATTTTTGTTAGTCTTAAAAGGTAGATTTGTTTCTAGTTCCTCTAACAAAATTACGTATTAGATGCGCGTTGTTTTACCGGCTCTTTTTTTTTGTCTATATTCAATCATAAACTCACGAAACAAAGCACTTTTAATACAAATAATTAACAAACAAAAAACCAAGCCACGTTATCTGCACGCTGTAGTCTGACAAAAAATAATTAAATAAAATGAGGTTATTGAAGCAAAGATAATAGACGTGAAACTAGCTACTAACAGCAAGTAGTTCAAATAAACAGATCTTTTGGTACAATGGCGTTACTAAACAAAACTGCATGTGCCTCGTAACAAACTGAGAAACAGAATTGGTTTTTTATAGGTTTACGTTATGAAAGTAAAAGTTTTAACATTTTAACAAAAATCGGTAAATAACATGACGTAGAAACAACTTTTTACGGAATAGATCTATTAGTTAATTATACTTAATTAATACCTCAAGACCAATTTACTTTTTTACAGTCTCAGATCATCACTATATTTTGTTATACATACTCCGATGCGTTCTCAGTTTATGTATGAATACCCTCAGACAAGTGTAATGTACACAAATAGCTTCAATGCCAAGCAATATACATGGTCATTATAAAAGTTTGGGATTATGTAACCATCTACGTACGTTTGTGCCGCTCTAGTAAAATAGTTTGGTTGTCGTACATAGTTGAAGTTGAACTGTCAAAACAAAGTAAATAGTTTGGTGAACATTTAAAAAATGCGACACATTTAAAGTGATTACATAATTCTAAACATTTATAGAGACCCTGTACACACAAACCATTATATATCTTTAGACCACTGTTATATGCGCACACACATACTTTGTTATACTCACCTCCATAACCTTTTTAGTTTATGAGTAATTTAACTAAAACATTTGCAAAATACTTAAAAAAAATTACCTGTAATAGCTATAAAATATCTAAATATTAATATAAATATATATATATATATATATATATATATATATATAAATAGTTGTACACACCTTAAGATCTACTTGGTTTATGTGTAGATAACCTCATTTCAAATTCTTTGCATTACGTAAATAATTTTCTTCATTTGTTGAGCTTTTTACGGGTATTTTACATTAACACAGTAAGTCTACAACTTGTTTAAAGAAGTTTGATAGAATCAACAGCTTAATAGGTAACTTCTAAACCATCCTGGTAGATAAAGTGCAGGTTTTTAATTAACCCCAAACTGCTGGCAAGATACACAAAGGCTCTACCATTAAGTTATCACACCAATAATGTACTAAACTATTATAATTAATGCTAATACACACCACTATTTACACAAGTTAATAAATTTATTTTGTAAACAACAGATTTAAAGTAGCAAATAGTTTGCTCAGCAAAAACCTATATCTGGCATATAATTGCCTTTTTTGACAATTTACGTTAAATTTGTTACATTGTAAAACTAAAAGAAAAAAAAGAGTATTTAATAAAATATAGAAATATGTTGATATATTGAACATAGCATTGTTAGTATTTCATGAACTTTTTTCCACTAAAATTGCATCTTGTTTTTATTCTATCAATAATAAATAAGTTTTTCTACAATTTTTATTTAAATTATTTACTTATTTATTTAACAATCAAACAAGTAACTACCCAATTACAGAGCATGACAAAACAAAAATATAGTATAGTAAAGTTACAATGATAGATATAAATATATTTAACTGTTTAGATTGATTATGATATTATATTTTGGTTTATAGACACATTGTAACAAACATTGTATTTTTGTTTTTGTGAATAAATCACAATTTACATAATAATTATTTGTATTATTAATGTATTATTAACTAATCAAAAACATTATATAATTAAATAAATATAAGCTTATTTGCGACAAAAAACAGTATCAACATATCAATCAAAAAATATTTGTATAAATCGGTGTTTGACTAATCCATTTCATTTTCAATGTGTTTACTCGCGCCAAATAATTTCCTTTTTCCACTCGTGCTATTACTACTGTGCCCCTTCAGCGGCTCAGCATTTCGAGCTGATTATTTGAGCTCTCGCTCTCTCCCTGCCCTAGCACTGTGAATTTTTCCCTGTGGTTGCACTAATGAATGGGTTTACATATCCCGCGTGTCCGCCACGTGCGAGCCACCCGCCCGCGAATAAAACATCCCGGATCAAAAATAATGCTCTCGACAAGTACCCCCCATTACGCCCCGTCGACCTTTTCATTTACTATGCGTTTCCTTTATTTCACGGTGTATAATGAAATCTCCACTACATATACGTACGTGCGTAATTGATACGGAGTTTTTTAGCAGCATATACATTCCCAGGATAACAATGAAATTCATTAAACATGTTTAGCACAAGATTTTAATTACGCATTAATTTATGTGCTAATTTTTTTTCTTCAAATTAATATAGAACAAACCATATTTTAGCAATAGGTGTAAACAATCTAAATAGTTTATAATTAATATCTATTGAAACTCATTAATAAAATGAGTCAAATTGTCAATCAAATAAATATTAACAAAAATAGTAATTAAATTGTATATTTAGTCGTTTAACATATTCTTTTTATTAAAAAAAGTTTTTGAGTTTGAAAAATAACAAAAAAAAACTGATTCAATTTTGAAATAGAAATTATACCATTGAATATGAATATTATAAACAGAAATGTTTTACTGTCGTATATATGTTTCGTAAAAAATTTTTATATTCATACTTGTTTGTACAGGGAGTTTATAAATGAATGGGATTATGTAATCACTTTAAATATGCCGCCTTTTTAAAATTGTTTACTATACTACATATGTTTTTATATGTTTGCTTGACAGTTGTCAAAGTTGATCAGACAAAACAAATAATATAGTGGACAATTTAAAAAAGCGGCACATTTTTAGTGATTACATAATCCCATTCATTTATAAACTCCTTGTATAACTGATGATGGTTTTGTGAAGGTTGGAACTAGATACGGTTTTTTAAATATATTTGTCATAGTAAATGTTTTTGATTAGATTTTTTTTGATTAGTCATAAACTGATTTGTTCATTTTATAGAGAACAAATTGAACACTTTAAACTTATTTGCAATGAATTTATTGTTTTATAGAAACTTTTGTTATTAATAAAAATCTGAATTTTTTTATTAGCTTTGTTTCTGACAATCCTATATTTTTCAGTTTCTATATTAGATTGCCTCAATGTCTATAATCTTGTTTACTCTATTCAAAACAAACAAGTACTGATATATTTGTGAAATGTTTTTTGCTTTTATCTAATCGCTTATTTTGCTATAATTGAGTACAAGTACTGTTGTTTTGGTTTAATAGAACAAATTTTCTGATAACGTTTTGAATTGTTTTTGTGCGATTTTTTGCTGCAATATGTGGATCTTCGAAATATAAACAAAAAGCAAAAATCTATTAAAAAATTGTTTTATTTTTACTATGTTTATCTTAGAATAATGATAAATGAGGCACAGTTTAGGTATAACAGCAATAAGAAAAGAAGTTTTAACAACAGAAGTAATAAATAAATGGTCAGAATTTCCTAATGTAGCTTCAACAGAAGTTGTTGTAATTTTTAGAATATATGAAAGAAACAGATAATAATATTGGTTTACCAAGACGTTCATTACGAGAAAAATATGTGGGTTGCAAAGCAGCTAAAATCAAAGTTTGTTGACCGAATAGTAAAAAGATGAGTGATGGTTCAGTATGATGAACAATAAAATTTTCTGATAATTACCTTAAAGAAGCATTTTAGCGTTTTTAAGACTTGGTCCGCTTTATGACAAGTATAGTAAAAAGGACTACATAAAAACGTTAAAAAGTACTTAAATTATGTGGTATATGTCAGATCACCAAGGTATTAATATTACCTAGTCCTCCACATAAGACAACAATACTAAATGACTTTAATCATTTGATAGCATAGAACCTTTATGGGCTACTACCTAATTTTATCGGAGGAATAACTTTTATATGTATGATTGTAAATGCGTTTACTAAATATGTTACTATATTTTTTAAAAACTACCATAACGGTTTCAGTATTGCGTCGGTTTACCTTTTTGTAAGGTTTAGTTACCCAAAACAAATTTTGACAGATTACTGATCAATGTTTACGTTTTCTGAGTAGTAGAATATTTTAGAGTTTTTAGGAATACAATTATTGCAATGTTCAGTTTAGCATGTCAACTCTGCAGATAAATTAATGCAACAATTGAGAAAGCACACTTGATAGAGGATAGAAGTTCAGAAAAAATGTATATCTGTTAAATAACCAAATCCATGAGGCTACTTGCGTCCAAAATGCAATTAACTGATCAGCCGGACCAGATACTTTCTTTGCTAATTTTTGCCAACAAAAATACTGTTAAGTAATAATATTCTATAAAAATATACAAAAGTCTTTATAATATAATTGTATTGTTCGAGCAGCAGATGTGTTTGTCCCAAAGTCCAGCGGTCCGCTGGCCGGTCCGTCCGTTTCTTGGTGGAACGACGATATCCGAGTAGCTGTGGAAGAGAAAAAGAAAGCTTTTAATTGTTTTAAAAGAACTGCGACGCAGGAAAACATGATCGCTTTTAAGAAGAAGCGAGCCGTTGCGCGCCGCAAAATTCTTGAAAGCAAGCAACGGTCATGGGAGAGCTACGTATCGACGATCACGCCAACCACTTCGGTCGGCGAAATGTGGAAAAAAGTGGGAGCCGTGTCGGGAAAGAAATTTCCCTCTGTGGCTCCCATCCTAATCGTCGACGGACGCGAAGTCACCGAAGCGGCCAACATTGCAGACGCATTGGCAACTCAATTTGCGTCTGCCAGTAGCACTCAAAATTATAGTGAGCAATTCCTGCGTCAAAAAGATCAATTAAAAACTCAGCTAAATTTCTCTTCCCCGGATTTTTTGCCCTACAACTCTTTATTTTCCTTAAAAGAGTTGGAAACGGCAATTAACGGTATGGGTACCTCCTCCGCACCGGGACCAGACGACGTGCGTTATCAGGTTATCCGGCAGCTTCCCTCCCGCATGACGGAGCGGTTGCTGGAAATCTACAACCTGATATGGGAAAACGGCATCTACCCGGAATGTTGGAGAGAGGCCATTATCCTGCCGTTGTTAAAGCCGGGCAAAGATCCAAACAACGTCAACAGCTACAGACCGATTTCACTTACCTGCTGTCTCAGTAAACTTTTAGAAAAAATGGTCAACAACCGTCTGGTCTGGATGCTGGAAAGTAACGCTCTTTTAGCTAAATACCAGACGGGTTTCAGACGAAATCACAGTACCGTTGATCATTTAATCTGTCTAGAAAATTCTATCCAAGACGCTTTCCTAGCAAGAAAACACCTCGTAGCGGTGTTTTTCGACCTGGAGAAGGCGTATGACATGACTTGGCGATATGGAATTTTGCCATAACACGTCAACTCCAGATCACCATAGATAAAGTGGACAGAAAGGCAAAGGCGATAGGTTTTCGCTTTTCTACGACAAAAACCTCGTGCGTGCATTTTTGCCGCCTCAGAAGACCTCACCGGGACCCCGCACTTGTCTTGCGGGGTTCCAGAATCACGTGCGTCAAAACAGTCCGTTTCTTAAGGCTCGTGCTCGATAGGACCTTATCTTTTCGGGCACATATTGATGAATTGGTCACAAAGTGCAAAAAAGCCTTGAACGTGATCAAGTGCTTGGCCAACATCAACTGGGGTGCGCGGAGAGAGGTACTGTTGCGGCTGTACAAGGCTCTGGTTTTATCCAGAGTCGACTACGGCTGCGCGGTATACTCATCCGCCAGAAAATAACGGTTGAAAGCCCTAGACGCAGTCCACAACGCAGGCATTAGATACGCCACGGGAGCATTCCGGACGAGTCCTGCACCGAGTCTTTGCTGCGAGTCGGGTGTACCTCCTCTAGCCGCTCGTCGTAGTTGCTTTGAACTCACGTACGCCGCGGCGATGCGAGCAAAGAGGGGTTACAACAACCGACTCATATTTACCGCCAACGAAACGCAGCAACGCAAATATAGACTCAGGCCTACCGTCAGTAGGCCGGTGTGCGTCCGAGCGCAGGAGCTAGAGGAGAGTCATAATGTTGATTATCCGATGGTATTTGAGGTCTGTTCTGGCGAGTTTCCACCCTGGCTGATGCCGAGGGTTATAGCTCGTCTTGATCTGACCTCCCAGAGCAAACGAAAAACTTGCCCCGACGTCTTGAAGAGCAAGTTTCTTGAAATAGTTGCCGAATACCCAGACTCTCAGCGGTTGTATACGGACGGTTCGAAAACGGATTGGGAAGTGGGAAGTGCCTTCTTATTAGATGGTACGGCTCATTCTTGGTCTCTCCCTAAAGAAGCCTCCGTATACACCGCAAAATTATATGCATTACATAAAGCCCTGCTAAACTGTGAGACGTCATCTCACAGTTCGTTCCTCCTTTGTTCCGACTCGCTGAGTGCCATCCTGAGTATACAGTCTATGTACTCGGTCGATCCGCTGGTCCAGCTCGTTTTAAACTTCGATATTCCGCTTGGCCGGGTTTGAACAGAGAGCTATCTTTGTCTGGACACCGGGTCATGTGGGTATCGAGGGCAACGATCTGGCCGATAAAGCCGCCCGTCAGGCGGCTGACGCGGATCCTACGGACAACATTCCCGTAAGACCCGATGATCTCAAAGGTTACGTCATATCGAAGGTCATCGAGGATTGGCAAAAAGTATGGAACGGCTTCGAGAGCAAATTAAAGGAAATCAAGCTCTCCGTGACGGCATGGAAGTCGCCGGTAGATCTCAACAGGAGAGAGGAGGTCGCCCTATGTCGCTTGCGCATAGGTCATACCAACTTGACCTCTTTGTATCTCCTGACCGGCGACGAACAACCAGAATGCCAAACATGTCACGACCCTCTAACGGTGAAGCACATTTTGGAAGAATGCCAAGCCTACATTCCCCACCGTAATCGGCTCGAGCTCCCTAACAACGTGGCGTCTATTGTATCAAATAGAGAGGAGTTTATGGGAAGGTGCGTCCAGTTCTTGAAACACGCAGGACTCCTCAAACAGGTGTAACCAAGTTTTTGTGTTGTTTTATAATAATTTTGGTGTTAACTTATTTATTTATTTTTATTGATCAGTTTGTGTTGTTGAGTTGTTTAAAGCATCGTAATCTTTTACAACTTCGGTGCAATCTGTGATATTAGGTTCAGTTAGTTTTTAGAGTCTGGCATCGAAGCATTTTACAGCTTCGATGTCATCTGTGATATTAAGTTAGGTTGTGATATTAGGTTAAGTTGTGATATTAGGTTTAGTTACTTTAGTTTTTAGGGTCTGGCATCAAAGCATTTTACAGCTTCGGTGTCTTCTGTGATATTAGGTTAGGTTAAATTGTAAGTTTGTGATATTTGTTTTTAAATTTAGTTTTTTAATTTAAACAACTGTGATATTAGATTTAGTTTTATTTATTTATTTAACCATTCTAATGTGTTGTTTTGTCTCCTCAGGTCTATAACCTGAGGTTATTATTATTAAAATAAATAGCTAATGATCTTAGTAATCGACGCTAAAACACAACAAAAAAAAAAATATATAAACATATTTTGAACAGTATTAACAATAATTTAATAAAGTAGTAAAAGTAATTTATTCATACTCAAAATTGCATGGCTATGTCATACTAGTTAAAATAACTTATGACTATTTTTTGTAAACTGTATCTTGCAACGTTTCTTTTGCCCTACATAGTATTGCCAAAGTTAGCATGACAAACAATAAGTGTTACGTAAAGTACGTTTCAATTGATAGGTTAACAAATGATTAATATTATACACTAGCGATGAAAAAATAAAGGTCACTTTAAAATTATGAGTAAATTTTTTTTTTTTTTTTTTTTTAACTTTATGTTAGCAAATTGTAAACAATTGTATTGTATTTTGCACATTAAATTAAAAATTCAATGTTTAATTGTAAAGCATATTTATTGTTTTTATTGCGTATTTTAGAAATTTCACAAACTTACAGTTTAGACAAAGTTCGAATTTCTGTTTCTAGGACTAATATGAAACAAAAAATATAAAAAAAACTTATCATTAATAACGAGTATTACTCTTTTTTGCAATTATGACTGCTTGAATTTGACTAGGAACACTTTGAACTAAATTAAGAATTACATTTTGGTCGAGTATTCCATTCCTGCAATAGCAACTGTTTGAACTTCTAAGCAGTTCTTAAAGTTCTTCCATACACCTTTGGATACGTTGCCTCAACTCATTCCAGACATGTTTAATGGGATTTATGTCCAGGCTGAAAGCTGGCCAATCAAACTGCAAATTCCCACTTTATTCAGATAATCTTTGGCAACTCTGGATACGTGAGGTCTAGCATTATCTTGCATAGAAATGCCGCACTTGCCCATAGTTGTCATGAAAAGCATACATGATTTTTGAAAACCTCTATAATGTATCTGTGAGCTGTCAGGAAGCCATTTTCTATACAGATCAACTCTGTGCGTTCTTTGGTAGAAATTCCTGCCCAAACCATAACCGACTCATCGCCAAATGGAGGTTGCTCATCAATACAAACTCAGAAACGTATTTTTCTTTGCGCCTTTTTTTCACTTTTTGACGTCCGTCTGATCCATTGAGGCAAAAGTGCAATTTATCTGAAAACAGTACCCTGCTTCAGTTCTCATTATTTTATGCCCGAAATTTCTGGTAAAAGCCAATCTTGCAGCACAATGTTGGCGTTGTAAAAGTGAATCTGTAGCTATCTTTCTACAAAACATCCCAGCAGCCTTTTAACAGTCTATTCACTAACATTTACATCACTAACTTCATAGAGTTGATTTTGTAGATAAACTGCAAAAGCTATTCCGCAAACTTGATGCCACTAAAAAACGGTTATCTCTGATTGCGATGACTTTTTTTGCCCGGATCCAAATTTTCAGGCCAGTATTCAAGTAACGCTGATTGTACCTTTTGTACAGTACAAAGACTTTTACCAACAATCCTTGCAGTTTTACGTATTCCTCGCCCATTTTAAATCGACGCTATAATACTTTCCACAACAATACAATACAATACAATACAAAATGTATGTTTTCAAATAGAGCAAAATGAATGCTGTTTTATAATAGTCTGTAACACGGTGATAATAACTGACAGATAGATAAAACTTGTCAGGAAATTAATTATTAAACGCCTACTGTAATTTACAATTTGCAAACATAAAGTTACAACAAAAAATTACAAAAAAAATCATAACTTTAATGTAACTTCTATTTTTTGCTTGCCAGTGTGTAATAAATGTAAAGCTCTATAACATATTTAATTTTTTTTAAGTTCACTAATAATCTCTTGCTTTTTTATAGTGTGTTTAGTGCACTTGGCATTTTTGTTACGGTTGCCCTACATTTTTCTTTACAAAAATAGTAGAATCATTAGCAGTTTAAGGCAAAAAGGCCCTTGTCGTTAAGTATCCATACAAGCCACCTGCGGTTTTAGCTCTAACAGTGTTTCTATATAGACTTATTGTTATAATTATATTCTTGGTTATAGAATATTGGACAAAAAAATTTATTTCTCAGCTCTAAATTATCATTAATATGGATTTAAAAGTACTTTATTAATTTGATGTCAAAAAAAGCATCCAAAGCAAGTTCCAATGAATTATCATTTGGCACATGCTGACAAGCTGGTATATAGTCAGTTTAAATTTTCATACTAGTATGCTTATTGTTTCAAGTGTTGGTGTCTAAGATTCTGAAAGCCCTCACATTGTTTTCTTCAAAAGTTTTGTACAAATTATATTTAGTAAATAAAGTTGCACAAAAACAGAATCTACATGTCTTAATTTTCAAACATTTAAAAATACACTCAATTTAACTTTGTCTTATAATAAAAACCAATTATTAAAAAGAAATATTACCAGTAAAATGATATGATATGATAATTTTAATTTATACCAATAATAGATAGAGTGATTGTCCAACTTTATGTTGATTGCATTATAAGGGTTCATTCATATTAACCAAATAGTTACATGAGTATGATTATTATTCTAAACTAAATAAAAATTTTGTTATTTATTGATCTATATAACAATTAACAATGTATCAAAGATAATATAATAAGCTGAGTTAAATTATTATTAAGACGTAAATTGACTTATTTAGACTTGTCAATAAACATTGTATTCAATTATTTTAATTTTATATTCAATACCTATAGTTTAGTTTCTATTTTATTAATCCATTTAATATTTGCCTCGTTAAAAGCTTCCGGTTGATATGATTCTTAACTTGCTATTTCATTATAGTATTTAAATATAAAATTAACATATTATCTTTCAAACTATATATCCAATTCAAAGTGATTTGGACAATTGCAATGTTAATTAAGACATCATCCTTTCGGCCCTATTTGATGTGTGAAGTTGTGCACATTTACCAAGCCTTCTGAGCCCATAAACAAGTGTAAATCCTGATTGAATTGTTACTTATTAAATTCAATTCAATTCGGGACCCTATTCTACGGAGCCAAGGTATTCATCGCATTCATCAAATGTCATCGGCTACCTCACCGGCTGATTGATTCACTCTAGATGACTACGCGAGACTTATGGCTCTGTTTATATACAATTAGAGGCTACCATTAATCATCCTCTTTACTAGCTAATCAATTCACTTTGCATTCCTCGTTCATGACTACATTAAGATATTACCGCGCTACTGGTAAAATTATACAAGCACGAAACGATTTATATTGTTTATCATATTTTACATACTATGCAATTTTACAATTTTGATGGATTTATTCGCGTTTATACATCATTAGTTTCTTAAGTATAACAAATAACGTATCAAAATGACGTTATTACAAAGAATAATTAACTAATAAATTTCTAAATTAAATTATTATTTAATTTTGGTTTTTTTAAATTTATCAGCCAGTAATCTGTCTGTTATAAATGATTATTTAGATTTTAGAACAAAATTGTATTTGTTCACTCTTTATTGTCATAAGTTCATTGTGCAATTGTTATTGCTACCGGAAAATATGCAATTTTATAAGTTTTATTTTGAGTGCAAAAAGTAAACCGTGAAGACCATCAGAAAGTAACAGATAATTTGTCAAATGTTATATTATAACATTTAATAAATAATTTAATTCTTTTTGTATACATTATAATATAAATATTTTTTAAAAACAAATTACAAAGCTTGCATTGTTAATTTTTGTTTTATTTATTGTAGTTGTAGAAAAAATAGTGTACTTGTATACTCACTAAAAGTGCTACAACGTTTATACTCTTAGAAAATTGGTATAATTATATGCAAGTGTGTGCAAGTTATACATACAATATACAATTGTCAATTTTTATACAATATATAGCAACGGTAAGTTTACTAGTGCATATATAATACCTGAGCATAGTCATAGACAAGATAAAAACAAAGTGAAAAACAGGCCTGATAATAGAATTCTGACAAAACATTTAGAATAAGTTAAGCATGAACTGTTATAAATGAAGTTTAATGAAAAACAAACGGTTAAAATGAATTACTCAAACCCAATCCAACTCCAAAGCGGCCAACTAAATACAGACAATTGTTTCGGTTTTTACAAATTCTCATCAATGCATCTTGGTGGTACGGCATTGCTTGATGGTAAAGGATAAATTAAAATAATTGATTCCCTAACTGGGACTTTCTTGCATAGGAGAGTGCCAAGCAAGTAAATGCTTTGTTGTCTCGCCATTCATTGGAATGTCTACAACGCCAAAGTATGCGTGTGTTTTTTTAGTTAAAATTGCTTTGTAATAATTTGTATGTTTTTTCTTGACAGTCTAAAGTAGACAAACATTGCCATTTTGGTCTGTCTACAAACTGGGTAGTTAGCGTAAAAACATTGTATATATTTGCGGTTTGGGTTTAGGCGTACACATCTTGAGGGTTGACTATTTACACTAGCTGCCAATGTAAAGGCTTGATAAAATTCTAATATTAGCGTTTTTGTAATTTTAGGCTTTTTACTGTTCTATAGTAGTAGCTATTTTTCCTTAAATTTTACAAAGTCAGTTTTTACGTTTAGAAAGTTAAATACTTTTCTAGTTTCAAGCAAGTGTAGTTCTCAAAATACTTCACGTTGTACAGACAAACACATTTGTAGTATGTTTAACGTGATCTTGTGAACCACAGTATTTACATTTATTGATTTTTGCTTTTTGACGGTGGTGTAAGTATTCTTTGAAGCAACCATGCACAGAAAATCCTTGAGTAAAAAAAAAGTTATTAAGAATCAGACGTCTGTACGACCCGTGCTTTACTTTTCTTGCTGCAATTTTATTTGCTTTGGCAACTCCTGTTGTAATCTTTGCTGCTTCTTTAAAATTGATTTATTTGCTCCACACATTTTCAGTAAAGAATGGTTAATTTTTTATTTTTTGTTTTGGTTTTTTTGTAACTGTTAATGTGCAATCAATCTTGTTTGTTATAAGCCAACATTTGGTATTAGGCTAGACAGTGCCAATATTATCTTTTTGATTGGTTTTCTGCGTAATTTTTGTTTCTTATTTGAAAAACATGATCTAGATTCTTAAGTACTATTATTTTTGACTGAACTACCCAATACGTTAAAATTGGATTTTTTACTTGTAATAAGGGCAGCTTTCGTTTTCTCTGTGGTAAGTTTAAGTTTTTTGGTTTGCATCTAGTTTAAGAGCAATGTTTGTATTTTTTATAACTATCTTCTTTTTTTTTAGCAACTATTAGCACAGCTACATTATCAACAAAACCTATAAGAGTTATTTTTTTAGGTTGCTCTAGCCATAGAGTTCCTAAAAATTGAGCCCATTTCTAAGCAGCATATTGTTTGGTAAACTTGGTAAATGCTATGTTAAGTTGTCGATTTTTCAGGCCAAAAAGCAAGAAATAAACGATTATTTTAAAACATTATATTCTTTTTCTTCTAAACTCCTCCAGTATTTTTTTGTAAAGATGCTTTTTCAGCGCGTTGCATGCAAGCTGTAACATTTTATTTATAGCATCCATCGTTTGTTGTTTTACCCTGAAGCCAAATTGTTGTTCAATCAGACTACCCGTGCATGTTTTTCTTTTCTTGAAAACACAAAAAAATGCAAAAAAGTTTGATATACTTGCCAGTTTAGTATATATTGTCAGTGTATACTCAGGTTTACTTATTGGAACTACTTTTATGATATTTAAAGAAACATTTTTAGGTTTAGGTGCTTTAATACTTTATAGTTTTCCATTTGCCGCACAATAACTCCTCCACATTAAAGTTAGCAAATATCATAGTTTTATTACAGACAAAATTACTTAGCTGATGCACTTCTTCAATGGTTAGTTTACATTGCTATGTGCAATCTTTATATATTTAATAACATTTTGTCTGCTTGCGTATGCAGGCCGCCAAACTTGTATCTCTATTGTATCTAAATATGCCGAATGTTTGAGATAGCTTTTGGCTTTTTCCTTCTTGTCTTTTATGTGCAAAACTTGTGGCTAGGCGGGTTGTTAATGTCTTTGGGATTTCACTTCTAATTTAATGTAATGGTTTCCACAATTGCCTGTCCGTTCTGCACATTAGTAGTTGTATTCCTCTTATTAATGTTTTATGTCACAAATCTCTACCCTAATTTTGTTTGTGTTTACGCTCTGATTTATAGTTGTAAATATTTCCTCATATCTCATCGAGGCTACGTTGACAAACAACTTCTCCTGTTTAGGTTTTTACAGATTGGTTTTTAATCTTGCTCTTGCAAACAAAGCGCTTTTACTTAAGTATATATTAAAGTTTATATTTGTTTTGACTCTTTTAATGCTCTAGTACGGCAAGTTTAATCTTCTTATGTGCAAGAACATGGTCTTTAAGAATAAAAAAGCATTTATGTTATCAACTATTTTTTGGTTTATTTTCTTTTTTTTTAGCCTTGCTTTCTTTGCATTGAGTGTTGCTAATTTTCAAGGTACGTGCTTGTACTTCCTTTGCATGATTCTACATTAAATCCTATATAGGTGTTTCCAAAACTGTTGATTTTTGATGAACAGCAATTTATTCCTTTCTTATTCCTCCAGTCTATTTTTGCCAATTAGACATTTTTGTAACAATCAAAGCTATTACATTACTAATAAGAACTAGAGCTGGTGATAGATATGATACAGATATAAATAAGAAGTAAAGGTTTAAAATTAACAACAAAAAAAACCGCATGCTTATGCTACTTGTGTTGCTAATGCCTATTGACTAATAGCCGATTTCACTGACATCATTAAATGTAGCAATTTAACTTGCTAAGTTAGGGTCAGCGCGTTGCACTGACAATATAAATGCGGGCTTAATGCTTAATTATTGATTAAATTATAAATTGCTAGTTTTACTTTGCCAATAGTTAAGCATTAAGTTTAGGTTTATAATATTGGTGCAACGCGCTAAAGCAATCTTAGCAATTTAACTCGGGCTTAAATTTTAAGATGTGTCGGTAAAATCGGCCATAAGAAAACTAACAAAAAACATGTAAGATACAGGTACGAAATTAAGTGATAGTCATAGGGAAGAACACAAATATCTTAGAGTAACACTCAAAGCACAAAAACAGAATGTGCAAATTAAAGAAGCAATCATAGAAACAAATAAAATAGAAAGAAAGCTCGGTAGACTTATGCCAAATACCAGAGATCTAGAAGAAGCAAAAAGGCATAGCAACGGCAGCAGGAAGCAAATTGTTATACGCCTCAGAAATATAAGTAATAGCCATAAAAAAAAACAAAAACAAAATAAGAAGAGCTACGAGAACACGCTTGTTAAAGATTAGCAGAGCTTACAGAAAGGTGTCACATGAGGCAGTAGAAGTGATTGCAACACTTCTCTCTGAATATGATAGTAAAAAAAATAGAAATAAAAATAAGTAGTATAAGAATAAACCAGTAAAAAGAAAGCAAAGATAAAAGCAAGAAAAAGGACGATAGAAAAATGGCAAAATTAGTGGAATAGAGAAGAAAAAGGAAAATGGACTAAAAAACTAATCCCGGAGATAATAAAATTGGTAGAGACGGGACATGCTATTATACAACACAAATACCATACACAAAGCCTTTAAAAAGTTATCCAAAAAAATTAAAAAAATCTAAGAGAAATGATGTATATACTGTCAGAAAGAAACACACAATAATAAATTAAGAAATCCATTCAAATAAAAAAATCAAAAACAACATGAAAGATAAGGTTAAATTAAATCTATGTTTTTTATATTTGTGTTAAATTTAAAATAGTCGAGATCATTATATTATTATGACTAATTTTTTTATAAGCAAAGATTTTCCAAGACATCCAGAATGCACTTACAAAAAAATTTTTGCATGTTTGAATTTAACTATGCAAGAAATTCAAAAATTCATAATGCATTTTATAAAAACACCACTAAAAAAGAACAGGATGTTTTTATTTTAAAGCATACTTTGCAGAATATTTCCAAAAGACGCCGCTCAATAAATGGGTCACGGAATAATATGTTTTCTGTATCTATTTTATGAAAACAAAAAACGGAATGATACTGATTTGCAGTAAAGCTTTTTTGTCAATTCTGGACATTTCAAGGTTTAGAATGCAAAATATTAGTAAACATTTTTTGGTTTATTGCAACGCTCTTAGAAAATATCTAAAAAAAAGCAGAGTGTAACACAAATTAATAAAAAATTAAAGTGTGTGAAATCACACTACACTAAAGATAAGCCTGAACGTCATTATATGCCAAGTGATTGCAGTATAAAATTGCTTTAGAAAACCTATTGTAATAAAAATATTAACTTAATAGTAAAATATGATTATTTTAGACAGATATTTACTACAGACTTTAATATATGTTTCCAAAGCCTAGCAATAGACGCATGTTCTGAATGTATTAAAAAAAATTTGGTTTTTTCACGTGTTCCAGATCAATCGGCATATTATTCAAAGCAGTTATATTTGTACCACTTTGCAATATGTGAGTGTCATTCTAGAGCATAACAAACAAAAGATAAAATCACATCCTATACATGAACCGTAAACTTATCTGGAAAAGGATCTAATGAAATATCATCAATGGTGAGTAATAAACTCTCCAATCTAAATGTTTAAAAAAATATATAAAAATATCACATTGATAAGCATGCATTGGTTATATTTAACTAACTCTATAGTGAAAGAAATACAAGTAATTTTTTCTATAGTAAATTATTCCTTCTTACCACCTGATAGAGTTTTTGGAAGAATAGAGAAAATAGTAAAAAGAAAAGAAGTTATTATTGAGCTAAATGAATACAAAGAAAAATTTTCTGCATACGCAACTGTTCTGGATCTGGAAAAGAATTTTAAAGTTTTTGATTAAAAAACAGCATTTGAAGCAAACATAAAACTACCTGGTCAATGGCATTTTCAATTTTCTCTGCAAAACGTATTTGTATTAAAAAGAAACAACTATCACAAAGAAAAACTGTCATTGTAAAAGGAAAAGTAAATTATAGAAACAACCAAAGACTATACAGTTAAGCAGGCCAAGCTAAAAGATGTAGACGCTTTGCTAAAAAAACACTTTGGCCCAGAATGAAAAACACTTTCGGATGTAGACTTGACGGTTTATAGTAATATAATCAACAAGAATGACAATAATTCCGTAATTAATAAAGGTCCACAAAACATTGTTTATATTGAAAAAAATGACGGCCTTAAAATTTAAATTCCTAAAATAAATTAAGATAAAAAGTATTAATATCAAAATAAACTACTGACTTTTTTAAAACTCCATTAATCCTAACCTAACTGTTTCAAAACTTTTTAAATCCATAGTTTGGTAACAAAACTTGTTAAGTTCATAGTATGGTAACAAAACTTTTTAAGTTCATAGTTTGGTAACAAAACTTTTTGGATCCAAATTGTTTTTTAAAATAACTCTTTTTCAGATAACCAAATTTAATTTTGGAAGTAGAAGATCTTATTTGATTGATGATGTAATATTGTATGACAATTATAAACACACAGTCTCATTTGTAACACTTGTAGCACGTTTTTAGCTTATTCTGCAAAATTCACTTCACATGAATTTAAGCAGTTTTGCAAACAAACGCCTTAAATAGAACACTGATTAGAGAAAGAAAAACATGCAAAGGTAGATGTCAGTGTAAATAAAAAAACTTATGCAAGTCATTTTTAATGGCCACTTGCTGAAGCCAACACTTAATTACGTCTTAAAAAAATGTTGTTTTTGTTTTAAAATTTGTCAATCGTAACTCTAAGGAGTTTTCTGACCCTTGTACTCTAATTATTCTTTAAAACGCTCTAGTACGTCCTCATTTTGAGTATTGTTCAAATGTGTGGTCTCCATACACCACCGTCAGTAAAGGAAAAATTGAACAGATTCAAAAAAAGTTGGTTTGTTTTTTGGCGTATAAATGCAACATTGCAGTTACACAAAACTGCTCTCTGCATTTAACATGACCAGTTAATAAAAAAAACGTTTTAATTTTGACGTGACACTAGTCTTTAAGGTGTTTTGTAGGATAATTGACTGTCCTGATTTGCTCAGCTCTATAGGTTTTCATGTCTTACCTCGAGTTTTACGCATTGGCTGTTTATTTCATATACCGTTCAAACGTACTAATTATGCAATGCACTCTGCATCTACACGTATTCTGCGGAGTGCCAACAAAGTTAAAGTAGAGTTTTAAAAGGTTCTTTTAATACTCGGCAACGTGCACTTGTCACATATATGTGTCCTTTTTAATATTTTGTTGACTATTTAAGTTTTATTTTAATTTTTAGTATTACTTGTTTTACCGTGTGCTAGTGATCGTTGTTTTGTTTTCAATACAGTAGCAAAAAAAATAATATAAAAATGTATAAAAATTAATTTAAAAAAAAAACAGATATTTTGGTTTCCTGGCCCGCAAAACCTAATAACGTCAAAAATCAAAAAACTGTCAAGACTAAATAAAAAAATCTGACAAATTAAATTTAACAGTGCATACCAAAAATAAAATAATAAGGAAATATTAGTAATCTCAGTGCAGTAACACTTTTTCTTACTCCCAAAATCAAAGAACCGGTAGTTTTAACACATCTAACTGCGCACTTGTTAATAAATAGTCTGTTTCTACTATTGTGTGTGTGTATTTGTTTGTAATTGTGTTTTCATAAAATAATTTTTAAATAGTTATTAGGTAAGCAGTAAGCGCGTGGCACACAAAATCATTCCCCCTCCCCCCGCCCCAAAAAAGCAAAAATGAACAAGTTTTGCATCAAAACGTTGCTCATTATCTTCTTTGTGAAGTCCGAGAAATCGTTTATTTTAAGTTTGTACCGCAAAGAGAACTTGTCAAGTCAACCTTTTACCTCAAAGTGCTCAAAAGATTAAAACGCAGGACCGCGCGTGAAAACTGTTATCAAAGACCCGGTCAAGCTCTACCATAATAATGCCTCTAGTAAAGCGGCCGTAATAGTTACCAACTTTCTGGCATAAAGCAGACGTGGTCTCCGCCAGCTCCTTAACAGTCCCAACTTGGCTCCGTGCAACTTTTTTTGTTTCCTTACTGAAGAGAGAGCTAAAAGAAACGCATTGGGAATCCGTGGAAAACATCCAAAATCATATTAAAAGGTTATTAAAAGACATTTTTGTCAAAAAAACTTAGGGTGCCTCCCAGGAGTAGCAGACACGTCTCCGAAAATGTATTGATACAGGGGAATAGTATTTCAAAGAATTGTAAGCGTTTGTACTAGTATGATCATTAAATCTATTTTTCATAGAAAAGGCGCATTACCTTCATAATGAACCCTGTATATAATATTAAATAATAAAATTTGTTTGAAAATAGTAATTTGGAACGCATGTATTAGTATAGGTGTTATAAGTCTAGTGTGTAAAAGAAGAGTTTTAAAAAAAATATTAGGAGTACTGCTTTCAATTCAAGAATTTTTTTTTTAATAATCAATTAAAATTTAGTATAAATACAATATTAAATAGTTGGTAGGTCAAAATAGTTGTAGCTCCATCATGTTGCTTCAACAAAAAAAACCGAATAACATCGACATAACTTTAGTATCACAACTTGCGACCAAGTTGCAATGTCTAAAGAGGTAGATAATCAAATATTGTTGAATAGAAAACAACGGCTTAAAATCAATTTTTTTGCCATCAAGCTATGACGTACTACCAAGATGCACTGATAAGGATTTGTAAAAACCAAAACAATTGTCTGTATTTGGTTGGCCGCTTTAGAGTTAAATTGAGTTTGAGTAGTTTTAATAATAGAGTAGATACTTGGAATTATTGGGTGGAAGAGTGTAATAGACTAAAGTGAAATAATAATGCGCCAATGCAGGCAAAAAATGGATTGAATGTTGAATTGAGAATGAAAATGGAAACAAGGTAAAAATATTTAAAAGATGAAAAGGGCAAATTAAATCCAATAATGTAAAGTTTTAAGATGACTATTATTTTTTTTTAAGTTTAAAGTTTTTTTATTCTTATAATATTTGAAAAAAGTATGTTTATTTATTAATTAATTATTATTACTATTAGTGTATGTATGGTTATGCTAATAAAATTTTTATAATCTGTTTAAAAATAGGATAATGGAAGATAAGAGGAAATAACAAAAATAGCAGAATTGCTATTTGCAGACAATATGGCAGTGATTGCAGAGACAGAAGAAAAGCTTCAACACAACATGGAAATAATATAAAAACAACTAAAAAACATAAACATAAAAATAAACTATGAAAAAACAAAAACCATGGTAATTGCGAGATATAAACTAAATCACAAAATAAAAATAAAATGAAGAATAATAGAATAGATTAAACAATAAAAATACCTGGGTACAATAATACAAAGCAACAAAAAATTAGACAAAGAAACCGATGACAAAATAGGAAAAACAGCAAAATTATATAACATGTTAAAAAACACATTCTTTAACAAACAAAAAACATCAAAAACTACAAAAACGAAAATACTTAAAAAAGTATTAAGACCAACATAACATATAGTAAGAAAACATGGACAATGACAGGAAAGCAAATAGAAAATATAAATGCAATAGAGATGAGATTTCTTCAGAGAATCGAGAACAAAACAAGAAAAGATAAAATAAATAATAAGATATACAAGATAAATTTACAACTAAAACCTCTACAAAAAAAAATTACGGAAAGCCAAATGAGATGGTTTAAACATAACAAAAAAATGAGTGAAAAAAGAAACACCAAGATAATATATGAAACAAGAGTAACAAGAAAACAAATAAAAAAAGACCCAGAAAAGAATGGAACTGCGCAATACAGGAAGAAGCTACAAGAAAAGGAAACACTTGAGAAGAAATAAAAGAAATAGCCAAAGATAAGAAGAAATGGCGCAAATATTATTACACAAATTAATAATGTACTTCTTACACCAAAAAGTAAAAAAGCAATTAAATAAATAAATAAATAATAAATTTGGCAACATTGGACTCATATTATTCATTAGTTATTATTTTTAAAGTAAGGTTTGTGTAAAAAATCATTTAAAACTTTTGTAGAAAAATATACTGTATGTCCCAAGATCAACCAAACAAAAGAAAAAAACTTTTTTGTTTTATTTTTTTTAAGTCTTAAAGTCAATTAACCAAGTTTGGAGTACTTGGCACAACTAATAATAAAATGTGATAAAAATGTGGTAAAAATAAATGAAACAATACTCTCGTCAATGACTAAAGCAACAAACGACTTCTGGATAGCAATATGAAAACTGCTTTAGGGTTAAGTGTCTATTTTATCTCTGATATACACTTGGCACCGTAAAGAAAGATAATGTACCACAAGTTTAAGTTAAAAAAAAACTGTAAAATCCTACACGGGTTTAGTTATAAATAATTAAAAAAACATATATTAAGCTTAATAAAAACACATTTGGTAATATAAATAAACTAGTTTTATTTCAATATTTATGTATTATAAATATTGAGATAAAACTATCTTTTGTCTGCACGCTTAAAAGAAATAAATTTTATATAATAATTCTTAATTGTTTTTTGCTTGCTAATGTATATTAAAATTTTATTGTGCAAAATACTAAAACTTGAAATTGTATTTCATTTAAAATTTAATTTCTTATTCTGTATTATTGCAAATTTGTTTCTAAACAGTGTTAAAAATAATAAACACATAATAAAAATTAAGTAATCGTATAATTAACACACAAATATAATAAAAAATTGTTCCTAATAATATATTTTAAATTAAATTGTAAACCTGGTTTATCTATTTATTTTCGAATTTTAAAGTATATTCACAATTCTGAATATATCTTAAGCATACGCATCCTTCCCACTGTCTATTCACTCGTGTGCTATACAAATGTGACGTAAGCAAATCTGCAAATAATGACAAGCAACGAGGAAAATCATTAGTAAATTCTATCCGGGATGGCGAACGACTACTGTAAAATATATATGTCACGGAATAAAGGGCCTTACCAAACTGCTGACATACCGACCATTACTCCTTGCCGCGTGATCACAATGCCGGCAAGTCATGCGCCAGGATCAACAAGCGTGCAAGTGCAATGTGACACATGACGTCATTATTCTGTCGGATCATGTAGTCCACTAATTGGCGAGGGCGCTGCTCACGGTTTAGAGCTATATCGCTCTGATGCTGTGATGCTCTGATTGCCATCAGTCCTGAACTATGCACAGGGTTTACTGTAATCTCCTTGGCGATGGAAGTTTAATACAGTTTTTTTTATGTCGATTTGCCGGGGTCTGATTAAAAGCGCTAAAGCCAAAGATAAATCGGACATGTAACTAAAAGCAACTCTTATCAATTAGATTTTAGTATATAATGTATTATTTTAGTGAAATTCCAATCAATTCAGTTTCAACTTATTTAATTTTACTGGTATTGTTTAATCTTAAAATAATGTTAAGTATTTGTAATGATTATCTGTTATTTGTCAACAATAACAAATAATAAACATAATAAAATGAAATAGTAAAGATTGTACTATTTGTAGTTAGGTTATAATATATTATTTAAGGTAACTTTCATTTCGAACTTTTCTAATATAAAAATATTGAATATATTTAAATTATTGTAATTTTCAATCAGTTATTCTAATGAATGGTAATTCTAATTCTATTCACTTTTCAAAAACTTATAAAAATCATTATATATCAAAATATTATTTTTTTAATTAGTTTGAAAATAATTTATCAATTATAATGAAATGCATTTTCAATTTGATTAAGATGAATTTTAATTGTCTCTAAAACATGATTGAAAAATATATATAATTGATTTAGCGTTTTTTGTGTCTATTTATTTTGATTTTTTACTAATTTTATGTTTATTAAAATGATTGTGATTTTATTATTTAACTTCATCTTTAAAATTTTAAACTTTATTTTTGTATTTTTATTATTTATTAGTGCTTAACGCATACTAAAATACAAAAATAATTATACTATAATTTAATCTACTTGATAGAAATCATGATTTGAAGTGACCCATTTTTAACACTTTTAGAAAAAAAAAACTTCTATTTCTTTAATTTTGTTATCACTTAGGTGGGTGAGTGGGTGAGTGGGTATTTCAATTTAAATTACTTGCTGATGATTATGATTTAGAATGACCCACCTACTCGCTCAAGAATTGGTCAGCAAAAGATTGCATATCATTTTTCTCTTTTTGGATAAGAAAAACGTTCTTTGATAACAAACTTTTAGTTAGGCAGGTAGATATTTTAGTTAAAACTACTTGCTAGTAATCATGGCCTAGAGTAACCTACTTACCCGTCCAAGCTCACCCACCCGCCCAAGTGTTATAATATATAGTCATAAACAGAATGAATATCACTTTTTCTTTTTTTCTTGATTAACAGACTTCTAACACTTGCAGAGAAGAAAAATTCTCTATTCTTTGATAACAAACATTTGAGAGCGAGGGGTGAGTATTTACATCAATTCAACAAAATCTGGAGTGCCTCTTTTCTGCCCAAATGTCATCAAAAGATTGTATATTATTTCTTCATTCTTGGACAAAAAAACTAATAACGCATGCAAAGAAGAGTAACTTCTAACTTTTTAATAACACACTCTTAAGTTAGTGGGTAGGCACTGCAGTTCAAACTACTTGATAGTAATTAAGATCTGAAATGACCCCCTCCGCCAAAGTGTTAGTTATTAAAAAAATAGATATTGCTTCTTCCTTCTTAAACACTTTAATTCAAACTACGGAATAATAAAAAAAAATATAATATAATAAAAAACTGGAGTAATCTACATATGTGTTGATCATCAAAAAGGCTAACTTTCATTTTTTTTATAACAATTACTCGGGCGGGTTGGTGTGTATTTCAGTTTAAACTACTTGCTAATAATCATGACCTTTAGTAACCCATCCACCCGTCTAAGTCTGGTTATAAAAATACTGAACATTATCTCATCTTCCTCTGACAAAGAACTTTAATACTTATAAAAAAAATCTATTTTTTTGTTAACAAACTCTCAAGCGGGTGAGTGTGCACTTCAGTTGAAATTACTTGCTAGTAATCATAATCTAGAGAACTTTTTTCTGCTCAAGTGTTGTCATTAAAACATTTTATATCACTTTTTTATTTTTGAGACAAAAAATCTTGTAATGTTTTATACATTGTTTTGTGACTACTTAAAAGCGCAATACAAACAAATTTAAGTTAAGTATTTTTAATGTTTAAGATATTTCCTTTTCAATAATATAAGACTACATTATTGATCTATATTTGATTATAGACAGAGCTAATGACCTATAAAGTGTAACACTAGTTGTAATACTGCTAGATCTTTAGAAAACCTATACTTAAAATCTTACAATTTTTTTGCTTTTAAAACACATAGTGTTAATATGATTTTAAAAATTTATTTTCAAGTCAAATTTAACTGCTTAATCTAAAATTTGTTCAACACTATAAAAAAAGAGGATTGGCAACAGTGAAGCACACTCAACCTAAGTAAACAAAAAAAAGTAATAGTTAAAAAAAGAATTAATTAGTGAAAGTACTACGTAGTGTATTATAAACCAGAATAACATTGTTAGTGAATAGGATATTGCTCAGTATCTAAATAAACCGCTGAATTAAGTAAATACGCAAGAGCAAGAAAAAAAAGCAATCCGGAAAAGAAACAACGTAAACCGTAAATACCCATATTGCACAGTAATTCCAAAAATAATAAAATTAGACCAATTCTATTAAAATTTGAAAACAAAGAGGCTAAGGAAAGCAATATGAAAAATATAGCAAAACTAAAAAACTCTAAAATTTATATAGAAATTAATCTTACAGTGTATGATCAAAAAATACAAAAAAAAACTAAGAACTTGTGCAAAAGAAGAAAGAGAAAAAAGAAAGATAGTAAAATTGAGGTATAACAAAATACAACTAGAGGGTGAATGAAAATATTTTAATGAAATCACCCAAAAACTTGAATAAAAAAAGTAACAAAATACAATCACAGGGAAAAGGAGTATTAAAGTAACATCATAAAAACTACAAAAAAAGGGGAAATCAACGATTGTATTTGGAATGTAGCTAGTCTAAAAAATTTAAAAAAAGAATTTTAGAAATATATTGAAAAGTTTGAAATAATTGGGCTAATAGAAACATCTTCTACAAGGTTGTATATAAAAACATACATCTGCTAAAAAAATCAATAAAAAAGTCGAACAATGGGAAGAATTTTAGCAGGTATTAAAGAAGATATTAATTGCAAAGAGAATGTAAATGAATGTACCGATTTCATACAAAAAAGAAAAGCGACGATCAATAATAATACGTGGAATATAATCTTAGTTTATAATAACGGCTGTATAAACTTAATAATACAAAAAAAAAACTTGTATTTTAATTGGAAGAGATTTTAACGCAAGAATTGAAAATGACAGTACTAACAAAATATCAGAAACCGGAGGAAAAAAACAAAAAATAAACAAAAAATAAACTTGTCAAGAGAAGGTAAAAAATTAATAAAATGGATTGAAGATGGCAATTTGAACATACTGAATTGAAACTGGGAGAGCGATAAATGTGGTAAATAGACATAATTGGTTCCTCAGTTAGATTATGTTCTGGTTGATATTGAAGGTGCTTGGCAAATAAACAAGTTTAAAGTAGAAGAAAGGTTAGAGTCAGTCCAACAACCGCTAGAAATTATTACAATAGTTGGAAAAAGGCATCAATTAAAAACGTGCCAACATACAAAAAACAAAACAATAACAATCTGGAGTCTTGTAGAAAAGCTTATAAAACAAACCTCACAAAAACGTTAATCTCCACAAATATGTCGTTATGGGAACTAACAAAAATAATAAAAAAATCAACTGTAAAAAAGAAAATAACTAACAGTATGAGTGAAGAACTGTGGCATTACAAACAATGCAATGTTTAAAAAAAAGAATAATAGATGCACTCAGACAAAGTAAAAGAGATTGAAGCAGTATCAACAAATTTCAAAAGGAAAAAAAAAATACAATAAAATTTGTCAAAATAAAAAAAAACTGAATTCAAAAAAACTAAAAAAGAAAAAATTAAAAATATTACTAATAAAGATCACTTTTAAAAATACAATAAAACTTGCAAAAAGAAGAGTAATTCTACATACAGTATAGATGCATAAACCTTTTGAGAATATTTTATGAATATAATGGACGGAACGGACTATCAAGAATCTCAAACAAAAACAACCTAAGAATCAAGAGAGGTAGTAATACATTAGGAAAAAATATCAATAAAAAAAATTAAAAAACAAATAACAAAATTTAAAACAAGAACCAAAAGCTTGGTAAAGATAATATTCTAAATAAAGCATGGATCTACGCAATCGCTAATGTAGAAAAAAATCTAACAAATATTATAAATAAAATTTAGAAAAGAGAGGAAGATGAGTATAATTAAACCGGTGCACAAGAAAAGAGCTAAAAATGTAGCAGAAAATTATTGGCCAATTACGTTAATAAATACATTTTATAAATTCTATACTTCTATTATAAAAAATTGGTTAAAAAAAACGTAAAAAACAAACTAATTTTAGAAAACAATTAAACAAGGTTTAGAGAAATTGGTGTATAGAACATACTCTGAAAGAAAACATACAACAAAAGTTATTTGAGCTATTTGTTGACTTAAAATTGGCTTTTGACAGTATAAATAAAAACAACCTATTACAAACTTTGCAACAAAAAATATTAATTTAAAACTAATGCAAGCAATTGAAGACTTATACAAAACATCCATTAACACAGTCAAAAGTAACAAGAGATTTAAGACAAGGATGACAAAATATTTTTATAACAACAACATTGTTAATAGTTTTGCAGATACTTTAGTTTACAGCCCATTTTTGGTTTATTTGGTATTTCTTAAAAATATTACAGTAGACCAATTTTGTTATTACTTTTTGTAGATAATTTTGCGCAGTATTATATTTTTATTTTTTTGTATATGCGTATAATAGATTAGAAAAAAACGTAAAAGACAAATTATTTTAGAAGACAATCAAATAAGGTTTAAAGTAATTGGTGTATAGAATATACTCTAAAAGAAAGCAAACAACAAAAGTTATTTGGGCTATTTGTTGACTTAAATTTAGCTTTTGACAGTATAAATAATAACTACCTGATGCATGCAATACAAGCAATTGAAAACATATACAAAACAACTATTAACACAGTCAAAAGTAACAAAAGGTTTAAGACAAAGATGTTCTCTAAGTCCAATATGATTTATCATATATATTTTAGACTTAAAAGATATATAGCTATTTATTGTAGAATAACTATCATTTGTAGAATAGCCATAATAATTTTCTTGTAAATAATAAAATTTAATTTAATTTACATCTTTCATTTATAGAATATTTATTGTAAATAATAGAATTTAATTTAAAATATTAACAAATTAATAGAAATGATTTTTTACATCATCTCCCTAATATAAAGTATATTTTTTCTGACAATACTATTTTCGTTTCTAATAACATCAACAAAATAAAATCATGGCTTACTTACTAAAAAAACAATATTAAAAAAATATTACAATGTATAAAATAAAACACGCTACACTACTTCCCTTAAAGTGTAAAAAACTAAAAAGGTATTAACTACTAAAATACACGCAATGGTTAAATGAAACTGTCTTTTTAGTTTTGTCAAATTTAGCAACGGGCGCAGCAGTAGTGGGTTTCAAAATAGAACTCAAAGAAGAAATTGTTGACAATTCTAATTAAGCTGGTTTCAATCGATCAATTGAAACCGAGTCTTCTTGTCATTAAATTGAACTATAAAAAATTTTGACGTTCTAGAAATCACCAAAAAAGGTCCGAAAAAAGTAGGTTCCAAAGACTTTTTAACATGGTCATTTCGAATAAAAACATGCGAACATCTTGTTAAATCAGGGTTAATAAAAAAATTTTGCTTAGTAACCCTTCCTGACAAGGTAACAATACGTTCATGGTTTTTCTTAGTTTTGTTAAAAACAACGGTATATTTGGATCTGTCGGTACAATGTGATCATCATACTTCAGATAATGGCCAGGCAAGTTTAAAGTAATACCACATACAAATTCTGCAAGCGTGGCATTTAATGGATCCTTAATATTTGATCTAAAGCTTAAGAGAATTAAAGGTAACGAATCAACCCAATTAGGTGTTAATTTAGACATTTTAATAGATAATTTAATTTGCTTATTAAGTCTTTCAGTTAATCCATTACATTGTGGATGATATGAAGTAGTTGATTTATGATCAAAACCTATTAATTTTCTAAAATCATTCTAAAAGTTTAAATAAAATTGTTTCCCACGATCCGTTACTACAGCTTTTAGAACTCGATAAGAATAATCTTGTAACAAAATTTAAGTTAATCAAAATTTTGAATTGGACTTCTAGTGTGTCTATGAGTTTTGTTTTTTTGACAATCAATACAAGATTTTACGACATTTGCAATGTCAGTCTTCATATTTGGCCAAACATAGTTCATAGATACAAGTTCTTGTGTTGAATTAATTCCAGGATGTGATAAATAATAGAACTTGTCAATAATTGTTTTACGTAATGATTTTGGAATAAAAGGACAAACCATGTTATGAGAAACATCGCAAATAATAGACTGCAAAAAAATCGGTAATTGTCGTGGTTCCAGAATCAAATTTGTATTGTTAGAAATCAGTAGGTTTTGTATCTCTCCATCAATGAGCTGTAAGTCGCTTAATTGACTCAAAAAATCTACTATTTTATTTATCTTAACTCTTGATAAAGCATCTGCCACTTTATTTGAGGAACCTTTAATATAACGGATGTCTGAAGTGAATTGAGAAATAAAAACTTAGTTTCTCATTTCTCGTTACGAGTAATGAGTAGAATTTTGTTTGAAAGCTGAGATCAATGGTTTATAATCTGTTAAAATAAAAAATTCTCGTTCTTCTACCAGATAACAAAATTTCTTGACGGCTAAAAAAATTGCCAATAATTCTCTACCAAAAGTACTATATTTTCTTTCTGTTTTAGAAAAAGTTTTTAAAAATATGAATCTGCTGATGGTATTCAGCAACCAATTGTTGAATACCATCAGCAGATACTTGTTGTAAAACTGCTTTTTCTGCAAAATCTGAAGCATCGACCATTATGCCAATCTTAGATTTATAATTAGGAAAAACCAAAATTGTACGCTGACCTAACACTTCTTTAATTTTAACAAACGCATCAGTAGTTGACTGCGTCCAAAAAAGATCTTTAGAGTCTCTGTTAATTGTTGCAAAATCATTCAGCGGTGTTAGAATACTCGCACTTGATTTTAAAAAACGATGATAAAAGTTGATCATTCCAAGAAAACGTAACAAAGAACGATGTGTTGTTGGTTGAGGATAATTTAAAATTGCCTTAATTTTATCTTGTGCAGGTATAATACCTGATGATGAAATTGTATGGCCTAAAAAAGTAATTTGCTCTACACCAAATTTACACTTATCAGGATTAATTTTAATACTATTACTATCTAAACGTTCAAAAATTTGTTTCAAATGCATGAAGTGTTTCTCCTGATTTGTGCTAAAGATTAAAATGTCATCTATGTATGCAAAACAGAAACTTAGACCTCTAAAAGTATTATCAATAAATCTTTGAAATGTTTAAGCAGCATTTCTTAAACCAAAACCCATCTTTAAATATTTAAATAGACCAAAAGGGGTCGTTATTGCTGTCTTTGAAATATCTTTCGGATCTATTGGGATTTAATGATATGCTTTAATAAGATCAATTAAAAAAAAAAATTACAATTAAAACAATTGTTTGTAAAATCTTGAATATGTGGAATTGGATAACGATAAGGTTTAGTAATTTTGTTCAAAGCTCTATAATCTCCACAAGGACGCCAAGAGCCATCTGATTTGGGCACCATATGTAAAGGTGAAGACCAATTGCTGTTAGATGGTCTCACAAAACCAAGGTCTAATAATTTCTGAAATTCCAATTTTGCTGTTTTAATTTTCTCTTGAGAAAGGCGTCTAGGCCTAAAAAATATAGGTGATCCTTTAGTTGTAATGCAGTGAGTTACATTGTGTTTAACTTTAACATTCAATTGCAATGGTAGAGTTAAATTTGGAAAAAGTTTTAATAATTTGTTGTAAGAGTCTAAATTTCTGTTTAATAAAATTGGAGAAATTTTAAAAATATTTGGTGAAACACCACAGCAAGAACTGAAAAATTTAGAATCTATTAACCTATTATTATTTAGATCAACTATCAAATGATAGTGTATTAAGAAATCTGCACCAATAATTGCATTTCCTATTTTTGCTAAGATAAAATGCCAAGACAAGATTTTATTTAACCCTAAGTTGATTTTAACAGTTTGATATCCATAAGTTTGGATATATGTACCATTTGCTGCTAAAATAGTCATTGGATTTAATTTGAATTTTGACAAATTTTTGATAGCTAAAATACTAACTGCTGCACCTGTGTCGATTAAAAACTTTTGTCTAGTATCTATATCAAAAATATAAAATAAACAACTAGGTAAAACCTCCAATGAAGCAGTCGCAACTTCCATTGGAATTATGGGTTTTTTGGTTTATTAGTACATGGTTGAACACATTTTTTAGCTAACAAAAGGTTTTAGACAAAGATGTTCTCTAAGTCCAATATGATTCATCATATATATTTTAGACTTAAAAGATATATAGCTATTTATTGTAGAATAACTATCATTTGTAGAATAGCCATAATAATTTTCTTGTAAATAATAAAATATAATTTAATTTACATCTTTCATTTATAGAATATTTATTGTAAATAATAAAATTTAATTTAAAATATTAACAAATTAATAGAAATGTTTATTTACATCATCTCCCTAATATAAAATATATTTTTTCTGACAACACTATTTTCGTTTCTAATAACATCAACAAAATAAAATCATGGCTTACTTACTAAAAAAACCATATTAAAAAAATAATACAATGTATACAGATACTTATGCCGACAATATTGTTTTATTAGCACTAACTGTCAACGAAATGAAGAAAGTAATGAAAAAACTAAAATCTTATTTAGAAAAACGTAAATTGTCGTTAAATACACAAAAATCAAAAATTGTCATTTTTCAAAAAGGATGTAGACGCAAAATCAAAAGAAAATTGGATATTAGATTCAATTGAAGTAGTAACCAAAATAAAGTGTTTGGGGTAATATTTTGAAAAAAACAACAACCATAAAAAACATATTACAGAAATTACAAAAAAAAAACAAAGATTGCCATGCGTCAGTTATAAAGTATTGGAAAGCAAAAACTAAAAGCACATTTTCAAAATAAAATTACTCTTTTTGATGCAAAAGTAAAAAGCATACTAACTTTTGTTGCAGAAGTATGGGCATAGAAGAAACGAGAATCCATTGAAAATATTCAACACAAATACATTAGATGGACATTAGAACTTGATCAAAACACGCCAGAATATATAATTTTGTAAAAAGTACAAAAATAACCTATACAAGTGACTGCTATAAAAAAAACAGTAAGATTTGAAGAAAAAATTCTTTGATCAGAAATTTTAGTTTTAGAAAAACTAGAAACTGCATAGAATAATTACACAAAAAAATACAAAAAAAATAAATGAAGGAAAGATAGTAAAAGGTTTTTAGAGCAATTAGAATGATCAAAAGTATAGTGTGAAAGAAGAAAAGAAAGAGAAGTAAGCACAGAAACAGAAATATTTGAAACTTTAAGAAGACAAAATAGTAAAACATATTATAGTCAAATTAATAACTCAAAAATATTTTTAAAATATTATTCAGTCCACATCTATATTCTTAATCAAATCAAATCAAATTATTATCTAATAAAATATCAATAAAAAAATAATTAAAAATCTATAAAAATGCCACCAAAACATAAAGAAAAACAAAGATGAGGGAATAAAAACAAGCCTGGGAAAACTAAAAAAAGCAGTGGACTTTATGTCAGCAAAGTTTGAGGAAAAAAGAAAAAAAAAATAAGGAAAAGATATAAAAAAGGAAAATATTGAAATATAAAAACAAATAAAGGATTTGGAAAAAAAAGTTAACAATACGTTAACAAAAAACAGTATGTTATACCAATATTTATAAACATAAAAAAGGCTTTTGATACCATCAACAAAAACAAATTGATTAAAAAAATTGAGTTATTAGGAATAAGAAGCACAAATTTAAAACTGTCCACACATAAATTAAAAGCAGAACACAACGAACACAAATAAATAACATATTTAGTAAAACAACGGAAGCAGAATATGGTGTACCACAAGGTGGAGTGCACCAATACTATATATAGATAATTCTATTACTTTTCAAATAATTTAAAAAAGCCAACCTCTTTGATTTTGCTGTTTTGATGAATTGAGATTTCCAAAATTTTGGACCTTAGAAAACATTGCTTGTTAAAAATGACACACATTTGAAGGTCAAAAATTTCACAATAAAACGTCTTTTTTAGCTTATTTTGTATCTCAATTTTTGGGCTTTTGGAAAGAGATAAAAAGGTTCACAATGGCTCAAATTATTCCTTATTACATGTACTTTAAAACCTATATTTTAATGTTTAATAATGTGGCAGTCATTTTGAAATATTAAGCTTCAAACATTATTCTAAAAAAAAACGTAAATTTTGTCAAATCTTAACAAAATTTGATCCACAAAATCTAAATTTTTTTGTGTTTAATTTCTTTTTAAAGTGATGACTAAAGAGCGGATTCCTAGCTATCATGCTTACGCTAAATAGTTAAAGCATCAAAAATATTTCTAAATATAAACTGGAATTGTGAATAATGTAATCATTTAGCATTAAGTTTTTTACGCTTTTTTTGCTTTTTTAGTATTTTTTTGAATTTGGTGCTTATTTCAAGATTTTGTGCTTATTTTTAAGTTTTTTCTTCAGTTTTGGTGCATTTTTTTTGATAATTCAGTTTTTTTGTAAAATTTAGTGAACTAAAATGTACATAAAAGAACGCAAATTATTTTAAAATATATAAAGAAGAGACGCAATGTCCTCAAATGAGACAGTTGTAAAAGCAATAATTTCGAATAAAGCCTAGTTAAATAGGTAAATTTATACGAATGCCACAACGACATATGTAGCGCTCGTTACTATTTGTTCAATCGGACAACCCAATAATAACATTAAAAAATTAAATTTATGAAAAAATATTCTAAACTAAAAAACATCCATAGACGCGTTTCGAGGTTTACCTCTCATCAGTATGGCTTTATTTATTTAAACTAATTGATTTTTAACTTACTTCGTCAACATTGTTCACCACCACAATTCAAAGTGAATATTTTAAAAAGTGTATTGACTATTTATACTAACTGACTTAATGACTTTATTTAATGGCTATGGTTAATAGCATTCTGAGAATGAACAAATAAACTAATTATTTCGGGATATTAAGCTGATGGTAATGACATGAAAGAATTTAAACGGAAATTTGAAAATTAAAAATAAAATAAATTTTTTGCATAAATTATAATTACTATTATACAATTTCGTGTATATCAGAATTCTATTAACCATAGCCATTAAATAAAGTCATTAAGTCAGTTAGTATAAATAGTCAATACACTTTTTAAAATATTCACTTTGAATTGTGGTGGTGAACAATGTTGACGAAGTAAGTTAAAAATCAATTAGTTTAAATAAATAAAGCCATACTGATGAGAGGTAAACCTCGAAACGCGTCTATGGATGTTTTTTAGTTTAGAATATTTTTTCATAAATTTAATTTTTTAATGTTATTATTGGGTTGTCCGATTGAACAAATAGTAACGAGCGCTACATATGTCGTTGTGGCATTCGTATAAATTTACCTATTTAACTAGGCTTTATTCGAAATTATTGCTTTTACAACTGTCTCATTTGAGGACATTGCGTCTCTTCTTTATATATTTTATATATGTTCTGATATACACGAAATTGTATAATAGTAATTATAATTTATGCAAAAAATTTATTCTATTTTTAATTTTCAAATTTCCGTTTAAATTCTTTTATGTCATTACCATCAGCTTAATATCCCGAAATAATTAGTTTATTTGTTCATTCTCAGAATGCTATTAACCATAGTCATTAAGTCAGTTAGTATAAATAGTCAATACACTTTTTAAAATATTCACTTTGAATTGTGGTGGTGAACAATGTTGACGAAGTAAGTTAAAAATCAGTTAGTTTAAATAAATAAAGCTATACTGATGAGAGGTAAACCTCGAAACGCGTCTATGGATGTTTTTTAGTTTAGAATATTTTTTCATAAATTTAATTTTTTAATGTGCAAATTATTTTATTCCTTAGAAAACGTAAAGAAAAACTTACGTATCAAGATCTTGCATAATTTTTATAATATTATTTAGACAAGTTTAATATAATTTTGTAAATCCCGACTGAGCCATAGCATATTTTAGTACCACTTTTTCAAGCAAATCAAATAACTGTATCTTATAATTCCCAAAATAATCGGTAGGTCAGAGATTCTCTCAATTTCAAAATTTTTAAAAACGTTGTAATACAGTGTTCGGATCATGCAAGTAAGTCGGTAAAAACCTGCCAAACAGTTCTAAAGAATAAAGAACTTCAAAATAAGTTAGCTTTCTTAAAAAATAATTACGGTGTTATGAGTCATGCCATAAAATTGCTAGAAAAACAGGAAAATACGTTAAATAAAAGTCTAAGTATAATTAGAGATTTCAAAAATGCAATTTTAAAAGTACTAGGCTATATTGGGCACACAGTAAAATCAAAATCCGAAGATGTATTTTTGAAAAATTGAGGTTTATCTACATTAAATAAAATAAACTGTATTTTGAGTGGAGAGAGTGTTCCAGATTTCGATATAAATCCAGCTTTTAAAGCAAAATTTAAACATGCACCAGTATCAAGTGTGCATGTCAAAGAAGTTTTTTACCCTTTAAAAAAAAAAAAAAAAACTAATTAATCAAAGGCAGAATTTTACAGTTAAACACTTAGTTTAGTTATTTAAAAGTTTTTTTTATTTAAAATGTGTGTAAAAAATATCATCACTCAAACTGTTGTAATTATAAATGTTATAAAACCTTTATTAAAATATTTTATAGTTTTGGATTTTTTTAGTTTTATTATTTTATTTTAATTGTGTAATGCTTTTTTAGTAACATTTCCATGCCTTTTTAAGCGCCCTTTTTCGTATTTTTAATGCTTTTTAATCCGCTCTCTAGTGATTACACAAGACTTATAGAATCAATATGAATACACCACTATTTTGATGCAGGAAATTGCACGTTTTCGCAATTTTTAAAACTTGTAGTTTTCTGGTCCCAAAAAAGCGCTGTCATCCTATGTCAATTTTAGTCAAAATTTCAGTAAATACTTTTTAGAATACATGAAAAAAGGTTATCTATATGAGAAATGGTATATAGGGCATTATCAAGAGTTTTTTAATATTCAAAATTTGTCAAAATCGGCAATCCGCACATTTTTGTATCTTAATTTTTGGGTCCCTAAAAAAAGATAAGAAGGTTCACAATGGTTCAAAATATTCCTTATTACATGTACTTTAAAACACATATTTGTATATTTAATAATGGGGCAGTTATTTTGATATATTAAACTTTAAACATTATTTAAAAAAATTTGTAAATTCTGCAAAATTGAAAAATTATGATATGTTGTAAATGTTCTAACTTTGTAAAATCTTAAAGAAATTTGATCCACATTTTGTGTTCAATTTTTCTTTAAAGTGATCACACAAGACTTATAGAATCAATTCATATTTACCACTATTTTGATGCAAGAAATTGCACATGTTTTTGCGATCTTTAAAACTTGTAATTTTCAGGTTCCAAAAAAGCGCTGTCACCCTATGTCGATTTTAGTCAAAAATTCAGTAAATACTTTTCAGACCACAAGACAAAAGGTTATTCATATAAAAAATGGTATATTAGGCATTATCAAGAAGCCATTGAAAAAATGCAAGTCGTTGTGCTGCGTCGCCTGGTTGTAGATCCAGTACTTTTGATAATCATATGGGTGAAAATTTTTACGCGTTGAGAAAGTTGCTTTTTGTCGGAAAATCTCAATTGCTAAGGAATTACTATTACATCCGTAAACAAAAATGATATCTTCGTATTCTCCGTTGTTGAACAGCAATTTTAACAAAACCAAAGAAAACTGTTTTGACAAGTATCAAAAGCTTACATTAATACACACTTGCTATCGTAATGTTGTATTGTTTTTGTTTTTTTTTTTTAAATAAAAAGTTTTTAAAATGTTTGAAGCTTGATATATCAAAACGACTGCCCCAACAAGGAATAATTTAAGCCATCGTGAACCTTTTTATATTTTTCCATATTTTGATCCCTAAAAATTTAGGCAAAATTAAATAGGTCGACTTTTTTAAATTAGTCATACATAAATGATATATATATAAATAATATAAATATGACTGGTGAAATATATACATATGCTGAGGACACATGTATTATATATTACGGAAAAAATAAAATAAAATAGAAAGTAACATAAATGCAGACATCAAGAAACTAACTAAATGGTACGACAAAAACATACAAACAATAAATGAAGGAAAAACAACTTATATGGTAATAAGACAAAAAAACACAAAAGATATTGACAAAAAAATTGAAACAAATAACATACCAATTACTAGAACAAAACAGACAAAATACTAAAAAATAATATTAGCTGAGAAACTCACCTGGGATACACATATTAACAAAATATTAAAAAAAGCGCAGAGACAATAAGAGCTGTATATAGAACCAGGGAATGCATAACAAAAAAAACTGCATTAAGTATCTACCATTCACTATTTTCAGCAAAAATTAATTATTTAATAAACATATGGGGAGAAACATCAAAAACAAACATACAAAAAATACGAAGACAACAGAACAAAATTCTAAAAATAATACACAAATTACCAAAACTAACACCAATAGAAAAAGTATACAAAATAATTAACGAAACAAAGATAAACAAAAAAACAAAAATAAAAAAATGCAAACTAATATACAAAATTAAAAATAAAGAAATTAAAACCAACCTTCAAATAAAACCAACAAAGAAATTCACGAACATAACACTAGAAGAAGAAGCAATATATAATATAACAGTTCTAGCAAAGGACTAGTCACGTACAATCAACTGCCTCAAAGTATTAAGAAAACAAAGAGCTATAATGAATTAATAAATATAAAAGAACACTATATATTAAAAATATCAAAACAAAGAAATGAATAAAATAGATAATACAAATAACATAAATAACAAATAAGAAGAATTGAAACATAAAATGGTACCCCGAACACGAAGCTCTGCAGCTATCCATATGAAGACGGTGTAGAGCAGCAAGTAGGGAGAAAGCAAAATAAAATATAATCTATATATATATATGTAAATATATTATAGCAAATAACAAATTAAAAAAAAATTAAAAAATAAATACAGTAAACGTTACACACTAATAATATTTAAACTACCCCAATATTTTACCAATTCACTATTTACAAGAAGAAGAGAACATAGACTGATTTAGATGCAAAAATTTAGAATTGGCACAAAAACTATAGCAAAGTAAAGAAAACAGAATACGTAGGTTAAAAGCATTAGATTGAAAAATGTGGCGGTATTGCAGAAGCGGCAGTGTAGGGGTGGTCTATAAAAGACATATTGCACAAAAACCGTAAAGGTAGAAGCGCAATTCTAAACAGATTATCACATTAAAAATTATAAATGGTTTAAAAAATAATAATAAATAATTTAAATAATGTATAGATTTCAGTTCAATTTTAAATTAATATAACTTAAATTGTATCAATCAGGCACTAATGAACAATTTATATATTTTTTAATTGCGTGTGTAGTGCATCAGACATTACAAGAGGTAAAGCAAATAAAAGCAACCAAATGAGGTGTTTTTGTTTATCTAAGACCCTAATGTGTACTAAAAAATATGTTGTACTTTTTTGTAAGTTAAAGTACAGTGTTTATTTGTAATCTTTAAAAAAAATAAGAAATTTAAAAACAAAAAAATACTCCAGAAGATTTTACACTTAAACTAATTGTAGTAAAAGATTTTGATTACAAAGGAGATGATATAGACACCAAATATTCTTATAATTAAAATACTAGCAATTATGATGAGATTGAAAGATTGAAAATATCATAAAAATTGTTTTCAAATCATCCCACCAACTGTAAACAAAGCACTAAAAAGATCTGAAAAATCTCAATGGCACAAAACAATTAATGAAGAGCTAAAATCTTTCACTAAAAACCAGACTTAAAAACAAAACAAACCAAAAACTTAGAATTCAATTAAAAAAAATGTTAAAAAACTCAAAACACGTATACTTGTATAGACTACCTAGAAATATTTGCACCTATAATTAAGCTCTTTATGTTTCTTAAAATAGCTGGAAAATATGACTTAGATGTAGACCACATGAATAATGTATATAATATAAAATTAAAAATATAAATAAAAAATAAATTTAAAAAATCCAAGTATAGCTTGATACTAAGTGGGAAACATTAAAATAAAATTGAAATTTATAAAATAATAAAATTTGAACAATTATTGTAGAAAAACCAATGTATTTATTTTAAGTTTATGTATGATATGATGATAATAATTACATATATGTTGATAATATATTATTATTTTGCAATAACCTTATTTTGTAACAACAAATTAAAAAAAAAATTATCGAAAAAATTAAGAAAAAAGCTTTTCCTTATTCCGTTAGTCTACCATTCTACCAATTATGGTTTAAATACTCCGCTCGGTGAGTTTGTTTTAGGTGGAAGAGTAGTTTAATACTGAATCTCGCCATTTTATATATATTTTATAATATAAATAAAGTCCTTATTATTATTATAATTAAACATTCTACTAGAAGCAATTTCGATTTCTTCTGAATTGATTTCTATATAGTTATTTATAATTAAAAAATAATTTAATTTGTAATAAAAAAAATAAAAACAAACATAATTAATGACATAATGGCACCAGAATACGTTTGATTCAACTTTCAAGTTAATATGTAGAATTTTGCCGATTCTAAATTGGTGAAGATTACCGCCAATTACGGAACATCATTTGCAGATCGTAAATCTTCTATCCTTCGTGTTCTTAAATGGGTATTTATTTGGTTTATAATTTAAAGTGATTAAGCTTTTATAGGATATTTAGAATGATTTTATTTTTCAAAATTTTTGCGCACACTTTAATAACAAACTGATGTGTAAAGCAATAGTCAATAAACATGTACAAAATATTGCAATATTAATAAAAGTATGTGTTATAGACATTATTAAATTAATAAATATGTACAGTTTGTTTCATTAATTATTATTATTAAAATATGTTATTTAAAACATTTATTTTATTTTTATTATTCACCCAGTTTAAGATGCATATAGTATTTTTAATTATATAATAATCAATATTTAATTTGATAAGTGTTACATAATAAATGTGTAATACTTGTCATAAAAATTAATCGATTTGTTTTTCTCAAAACATAATTGATGGAAATGACGTCTAAGATTAGAGTTTAATAATAGCTATTCGTATTGGAAAGTGTGTGATTGAGGCTGGCGAAATTAGCACTAGGTCAGGTGTATAGTCACAGCAGTCTGGGCGAGACAAGTAGTAGACTATTACTCAAAGCTGTGGGCCCCACGCCATGTCCTGGGGCAACTAGAACAAGCCCCTGTTATTATCAGTCCGCCGCTCGGAAGCCGGGGGCGTCTCTGCACCTCTACCCACTTATTAGCTCCCGAACTATCACTAATTGTATTTGTTCAAGTTTCTTTTACTTTATTTTGAAGAATCACGGCTGCAGTGAGCGTTTTGCTGATAATTCTTGAATTATTAGTAGTAAATAAATTAGCGAAGTAAAACAAAATCAAAGATTATCACCCGGGTATAATGTATGCGCACATGAATATTTATTTTATTAATCAGCCGGGAGATAAATAAACAACGGCACACATAATTCATTTTCGAGTTCCAATTTCTTTGAACAAATATAAAACGAAATTTATGATACAGTGGAAACGATTATGTATGCATTAAAATTATAATTCTTTCATAATATTTGTTTAGTTTGTTATTTATTAATGGCATAGATTACTGTTTAAAAAGCAATCTCTCGCGGTGGGTTTTTATATTAGAGTTGTTTAAGGGCCAATTTTGTATACGTAAATAGACATAAAGTGCGGGCCAGACTGTATAAACGAAAAAATAATTTTACGAGCGTCCAGCACGCCTCCCACATAAATAACTCCCGAAATAAGAAAGGCAAAATTAAAGAAAACAAAAAACGGGTACTATGATGATAATGTTGGAACATCCGGTGACATTTCGTGTTGACCGTGAGATACATTTTTTTATTTGATCCAGTAAGGAATCGATAAGCAAAGAAAATTGACTGCTATCACGTGATGAGATGTCGTGTACCGATTTCCAAGAAAGTAATTTCCGTGGGTCTGTCATTTGAGTGTAGCGTCTTCGCAGGACACGCATCCACTAATTGCGCTATAATTGTAGAAAGGTATACACGCTTTGGAATCCTTGCCGTAGGGTTCGCGATTTTCAGAAAGCCTCCCTAAATTCAATGTCATGGCGGCACATGTGTGATATCCGAGTAGACCGAGTCGAACTGGCGCCGTTCGAACAGTAAGGGAATATTCATCACCGCCTCCCAGACGTTACAATCACACCTACATGGGGTTCTCGAAATTAAACCATCCGGCACAATTTTAATAATTAGGAGCGAACCGGAAAGCGCCGGATATGCACGTTTCGGGGACTTTGCGTAGTTTTAATGGCCCATAAATATCAACTAGAGCATTCGAAAAAAGGCGACAATCTAATATAAGCATGATGTATAACAGGAGCAGCAAATTTCATGTGTTGAATATTAAATATAAATTATATTAAGTATATTTAAAGCAAAAGGTCTATGTATATTTGTCTTGGTGTAATGAAATTGTACTAGAAACTAAAGTTTCTGGATATTTACTGTTTGTTTTCTTTGAGTGTTTTCATTTAAAATTGAGTTTGCACTCAAATTATTTATAAGTCAGTGTTGTTATAAATTTCATCAAGCAGTAATATTTTAATTATAACTTAATAAAATAAAAATATATTATTATACTCAATACGCAATATAAAGTTTTTAATCAATCATTGAACTAATAAAGACTTATTTTTTGTATCTAAGAAAAAAGCCCAAATATAAAACAAATTTCTTATAGCTTCATTAAAAAATTATTTATTTATTTATTTATTTATTTCTTTATTCAATTGCCTTTCTACCTTTCGGTGTTTTATTACAATTTGTGTAATAATATTTGCGCCATTTCTTCCTATCCTTTTATATCTTTTATTTCTTCCCAAGTGTTTCTTTTTCTTGTAGCCTCTTCTTTTATTGCGCTGTTTCATTCTTGTCTGGGTCTTTTTTTGTTTTCTTGTTACTTTTGTTTCATATATTTTCTTGGTGTTTCTTCACGCATTCTTTTGACCATCTCATTTGTCCTTCCGTGTTTTTTTCTTGTATTGGTTTAATTTGTAGATTCATTCTGTATGTCTTGTTTTTTATTTTATATTTTTTGGTTTTGTTTTCAATCTCTTTTATTATCTCTATTGTATTTATTTTTTCTATTTGTTTTCCTGTCAATGTTCATGTTTTGCTACTATATGTAGTTGGTCTTTTTACTTTTTTAACTATTTCTGTTTTTGTAGTTTTTGTTATTTATTTTCTGTTGAAGAATGTGTTTTTTAACATATAATTTTGATGTTTTTTTCTATTTTGTCATCTATCTCTTTGTCTAATTTTCCGTTGCTTTGTATTATTGTACCCATCTGTATTGTTTAACTTGTCTTATTATTCTTCTTTTTATTTTTATTTCGTGATTCAGTTTTTCTCTCGTTTTAGTTTTTTTATAGTTTATTTTCATGTTTATGTTCTTTAGTTGCCTCTTCTATTATTTCTATGTTGTGTTAAAGTTCTTCTTCTGTCTCTGCAATCACTGCCATATTTATCTTCCTATATAATATTTTTAGCATTTTTATTTTTTTCTTTGCTTGTTTTATTGTCCTATCTCACACAATTAAGAAAAGCAATGCATTTAGTACACATCCTTGCTTAACCCCTTTCTTTGTTTAGAATTCTTTTGATTCTTTGTTGTTCATTTTCATTATGTTTTGTTTTCTGTGTACATGTTTTTAATTACGTTTATTATTTCTTTCTCATTCCTCTCTCTTCTAGTTCTTTCTATATATCATTTTTCTTTATTCTATCAAATGCATTTCTGAAGTCAATAAAGCATACGTGCATTACTCAATTCTTTTTTACCATTTTCTCACTTAGCTGTCTTATAAATATTAGGTCCTGTGACATTTTTCTTTTTCTAAATCCACATTGGCTGTTCCCTATTGTCGATTCTAATTTGTTCCTCATCCTTTTTTCTATATTAAAAATACCAACCAAAATTTCAGCAATTGTGGCTCACTTTGTAGCTCAAAAAGGAGAAGAATGTGGGGATATAGTTTACAAGTTTTATACTTTAAACATGTCGACTGGGCGTCTGTATCTTTAGAAGACAACGTTCTTATCTGGTTCAGCAAATTTGGCCAGATCGTTGTTATTATAAGTTGCTAGTTTTTCAAAGTACTACCCTTTGATAAAATTGCGTATTGTTGAGATTCCAAGATGTTGGCTAATCAGTGTTGCAGACGTAGAATAGTGCTTTGATAAACCAACGCAAAGTTCGACTTTGGAAGGATTTTATTGAAGGTGACCTTGAGATACTTTGCAGAACCGGTTATTGTATGGTTTGGTGCGTCGCCGTAAGACAAACAATTTTGCTCTTCTAAAGATTCACCTTTACTTGCCAAATCGTCAACCAGTTTTCTAATGGCTTCCTGTATTCTCAATTCTCACCAGCTTGTAAAAGTTGTAGATCAGCACCGTGCCCGTCAGCGTACCAAGCTGTTTTAACTATGTTTGCGTCGGAAAGCATGTCAGAAACGTAGAAGTTGAAAAGTATCTGTGAAAGAATTAAACCTTGTTTAAAAAAGAGCCCTTTTTGCCACACTTTGTTGAAGGCTTTTTCAAAGTCTAATAATACTACATTTGTAGTATTTTCAGTTAAAGTTCGGAAAATAACCGGTACAAAAAATTGCGTTGGTTATGTTGACAACCGCTTTTGGCAAGAATGCTTTAAGAGCTTTATTTGGTATTCCGTTTGCTCTCACTTATTTGTTTTTTTTACTCTAGAGAGGCTTTTAAGTACATTATCACTGTAGTCTAAATCTGTGTCGTTGTTTAGATTTGGAAAATATTGCATTTGCTTCCAATAAATATTTAAACTTGCATTTACTGTGTATTACAGATAGTGGTTTTGCTCAATTGCGGAAGGCCATGGCAATCTGCTACACAAGATTTTGATTAATGCTTTTTTTAAGTTTTTGTTTGTACAAGCTTTAAAAGCCTCATTGACTTAACGGTGTAGAATATTTATTAAAAAAAAATTCTTTAACTTCTTTAATTTTGTTTAAAATGCTAACTAAATTTTAAAAGCCTATACAAAGTATTATATTAATAGAATCATTATTCATTTTAAAAATTAGATATGGCGGATTTTGGCCTGAAATTCGACGTTTCAGCAAATTGCTGCTATTTATCCTGTGGAGGATATGCCACCTGCGCTAATAAATTTTGCGCAGAGACTTTCCTGTAAGAGTAAAATTTTGTTGGAGGTTTTTGCAATATAACTTTAGTTAAAACCGGCTGCAAATTTTGACTTGCTCGTAGTCTTTGTATGTTTTGTAACCTAGTTAGTTTGCAGGATCTACTTTTTTTATTGTGTATTTTACAAATAAAATCACACAGTAAATCTACTACTTGTTTAAAGAGGTTTGATGAAACCAACAGTTTATGACCAAACCTCAAACTGCTTGCATGATATGCAAGGGCTCTACTATTGAACAGTTGCTTAAGCTTAAATACCAGATTATTCATTTTGGACTTGGGAGGAAAGCTGCACGAATACCAATGAAAACCTTTTATTTAAGTTTTCTATTTGATAGATGTGTTTATAGGGCTAAACCTTATTATTGGAGTTTACTCATTATTTATTTTTTGGTTAAGAACTCAAAAATATTTTTTTAAATCAAGGCATTTTTTATAACAGGTCTGCCAGATGTAGTGGTGCCTCACTCACTACTAGTCAGGCCATTGCTTTGCAATGATCGGACATAGATACCGACAAAATTCTGATTTTCTCAGATGTGCTAGTGGCGCAGCTGTAAATTATTTTAGCGTTTTTAAACGCTTTTAAAATTTCTGAAAATTTTGCTTTAGTCTTGATAATATCATTGATTAGAGTTGAGTTTGCAGTTGCGTTGTTAGAGGTGGCGTTAGTAGCTGTAGACGCGTTGATTTTAGTGATTGAGGCGGAGTGTGCAAGTGCGACCATGCGACTTTGCGCCGGCAATATCTAGGTCCTGACTTCAATATTTTTTTTTCTTTTTTTTGGATGGGGAAAACACTTTTTGAAAAACTAAAAACTCTTGTGTTTTTATGCCTAAAAAGCCAGCAGGATTAGCTTCTGACAGCCGTTAGTTTGCAGCTACTGATGGTAGCCGGAAGTTGACTTAGAGTTTTTTTGGAATTTAAGTAATATGTTTTAACCGTCTGAAATCCATTGTTGTTTACAAAGAATCTTTTGTTGGTGGTAGCTGAGGCGGAAGTTGCATAATCCTGGGTAGTGAAGTCTATAGCAACAATATTGTCTTCTTGCGGTACAGTCTGGAAGCTGGTGTAGGTAACTTTGCTTTCAGTCTTTTTGGTTGATTGTTTAACCTCTTCAATCTCTTCATCATGGTCTGAGTGCATGTTGACATTGTTGTTTTTTTTTTGTTGGAGGCGTAGGCGTCTTTTGTGGCAATGTTTGCTGATAAATTTATTATTATGGCTTGCAGTGCTTCAATTTTTGCCGCCATTATATTTATCTGTTCTTTCATATTTTTATGGCTGCTGTGGGAGTAGGACTTTTGACATTAATTGGAATCCAAAACTAATCGGTTTATTAATGCAGTACCAATAGCTTTCTCAAATCTAAAACAACCAATCGCTGATGAAAAACCGTAATTGTATTTTTTATCAAACTTGTTAGTATACATAATAAGCAAGGTTGGCCAATCGACTTTTAAAAACACAAATTATATTTATAGTTAACAAATCGAGTAACGTCTTTTTTGTTCTTTTACAAATTGTCGACTATTTTAGTTAACTTGGAATTAGCTAACTGTAATTGGCACAAACATTTAATTTTATTAATACATATAACTACTATCCAATTAAATACAAGACAGTATCTGGAAACCATTTCGTAGATTTCTAAAAATTGAGTTACGTATCAACAATAATGTTATCTAGACTATAAATGTATTGTATTTAATCTTTTAGCTCAAACGCTCATCTAGCAACCCGTGGACTGAGTAACCGGCAAAATATTTTTTTTTCTCTATTAGATAAACACGTCATTTTAGTAATGCAAAACCCACGAATAGAACTTGTTTTTCAGTTTCACCATATTGGATTTTGCGATCTATGAGTACCCGTCTGGCGTAAGCAACAATTTAACGTGTGCTATTTACTTGTTGGTAAAAATAGTAACCAATGCTTTCGTTGCTGAATTTGGTGAGTTAATTATTAACCTAAAATAAATCATTTTAGTTTAAAAAAACATACATTATGTTAATTATTGTGTAAGACCAGATTTACTAAGTCTCTTTACTCTGCAGAGGTGCTCGAGATGTTATTTTGATGATTTATATCTAAATAAAATGTCGCCAACATACGGTTTTAAAACTAGCAAATTCTGCCACCAACATTTTGTCTATACATCAAGTAAATGCGGTACTAAGCCGTAAGGGTAATACTCAAAATTGGTAATAAATTGTGTCATGTATAAACCCCAAATAACATTTAGCGTACTGATTTAATGATACCTGCCAATATGACAAATAATAATAGTAGACATAAAACTTGCATTTTTAATTGTTTTCATAATCTCATTTATAAGACGGGACAACTCATGGTTTTTTTCCATAACGCTATTGAGACTACGTGCATCCAGACCCTCACACTACCGTCTCGTTTTATTGCGGTAACAAATAGAAACATATAAGGGCTCGCAGCACGTTTGATTACCCCAAAATTCCATTCTATTAATTAGTATACAATAGAATGATGTAGGATCTTGCAGTTTAATTTGACGTCGACAACAATCGGCTTGTCGCAGAATGTCTGGAAACATTTTAAAATTTTTGTCTAATACAGCAATATTTTTTTTGTAATTTTGTAAATTTGCCGCACTAAGCGTTTGATCAAAATCTATTATTTTATTTTTGATAGCACTAGGATAAATGAGCACAGCATTGACATTATAAATGTTATTACATTTAAAAGTTTAGAAAACAAAAATTTGCGCTGCTTTACATTTTGGTATATATGTAATACTTTGATCAGTTTTTAACTATAGATGATGTTTACCTGAGTTTATGTAGACGTCATGTTTTTGTAAGCAATCAAAGCCAATAATAATCGCAAATAACAAATTGGTAATGAAAAGAAACTTTTGTTTAAAAATTATTTCTTTTATTTTAAAAAGTAGTAAGATTTGTTTTGTAACTTATTATTCTTTGACTTTAAATGGTTTCAAGACTTTAAACCCTAAGATATTAAACGTTAGTATTTAATTTGTTTTAATTTAAGTTTAAACATGTTTGTTTGTTTAAACAATAGATTTGGTTGTCTGTGTCAATAATGGCAAAAAAATTGATTTTATAAATATACAGGGTGTCCGGAAAATACGTGTACAACGTTTGACGACAGACTCCTGACGTCAAAATAGGTCGATCTAAGCCGACTTAGTTATATCCAAAATTGTCTCGTTTAGCCGGTAGAGGGCGTCAAAAAAACAAAAGTATAACAAAGTTGAAAGTATCTATTGTAAGAAACTAAGTAAAACAAAAACATTACTTAAGCAAATGTGTAAAATGACCACCATCTTGCTGAATACACTTATTAACACTCTTTAAAAAATGATATTGGACCCTATCTAATGTCTCGGGATTATTAAAATAGTTGCCTGCATTTAAAATCCGCTGCAATAAATCATCGCGTGTGTTTACCGGAGTCTTGTAAACTTCTGTTTTAATAGCGCCCCACAAAAAGAAGTGACACATATTTAACTCAGGAGAACGTGGTGGCCATTTTACTGGTGCATCATTGCCTCTTCCAATCTATCGGTTGGGATATTGATGATGTAAGTATTGCCGAACGGCAACGGAAAAATGGGGCGGGGCACCATCATGCATATACCACATTTCCCTCCGAAGTAAAAGGGGCAAATTCTCCAGAAAAATTGGTAATGTGTCTTGCAAAAAATTTAAATAAATATTTTCATCTAACCTGTCTGGAATAACAATGGGACCAATAAGATAGTGATCAATAATACCTGCCCAAATATTAATTTTAAATTGATGCTGATGATGTGCAACTTTAATGGCATGTGGATTTTCATCGGAATAAATATGTTCGTTGTGCAGATTGGTTACCCCAGATCTTGTAAAGCATGCCTCGTCAGTAAACATAATTTTTCTACAAAAATTTGGAACAAGGATTCTTTTGTTTCTAATAAATTGACAAAATGTAAGCTGCATGGGGGATCAGTCGGTAAAAGTTCCTGGACTTTTTGTATGTGGTAAGGATGTAACAACTGTTCTTAAAACCTCATTGACAATCGTTTTAGGAACATTTAACTCACGTTCTAAGAGACGGGTACTGGTACTTGGTTCTTCTTCAACTCTTTCCAGAATCATCTCTTCTGTTTCCACAGTTCGAGTTGTTTGCATACGACCCCTGCCTTCAAACTTTTTCTCAAAACTGCCCGTTTCCCGAAGATGACGCTCAATATTGGCAAATGTTTGGTGGTTTGGTATTCGACGGTTAGGAAACCTCTCCATGTAAACCCTAACACTCTGACGCCCATTTCCTTGACAAAACCCGTATACCAGGAGCATGTCAACTTTCTGAGAGTTTGTATAATTTTCCATTTTTAATGGTAAAATCAACTTGTAATTCAAGAATGTTGATCGTATACTTGAGTAAATTTCATAGACTGGTGACAATTTGTCAATAATTGTCAAATTATTAAACGCCATAGCAACAAGGTCACTTAAAAAATTATTGTTACAGGTAATTTCTTTTTAATATTTACAAATTTTTGACGCCCTCTACCGGCTAAACGAGACAATTTTGGATATAACTAAGTCGGCTTAGATCGACCTATTTTGACGTCAGGAGTCTGTCGTCAAACGTTGTACACGTATTTTCCGGACACCCTGTATATAAAAACAAGTAACATTTGTGTTGGTTTATTGTCATGATTAGAGTAGCATTATTTAATTAATAATAAAAACTGTTAAAAATTATTCAAGACAGATTTTTTAAAAAGATACCTGCTGCTGAGCCTGCATGGCAAATTGCTTTTCGTTTTCGGAATTTTGTTTAAGAAATTGTTCAAAAGTTTTTAAGATTATTATTAGGTTTATTATAAGGTGGAATTTGATTTTTATTTTTGCTACTAAAATTTTAGTTTTTATATTGGTTCTTAAGCGGTTTTTTTGTGCAAAAGTACTAATTTGCTTGTCTCAAACAGTCCACTGCTTTTTTAATGAAATTTATACCGACTATAGTAAAAGAAATGTGTAGTTATAAGTGGTGTGCAATTGTAGCAATATAGCTACGTCTAAATGTTGAGCTTTAGCAACCTATTTCATAAATTAATCAACTAAAGTACCAGCAGCTTTGTTGTATCTCTTTGATGACAGTAACAATTTAATTTTAATATGTTTGTTTACATTCAAAAAATATTTTAAAAAACCTGATCTAAACTGTTTATAATTATTATAAGTGGCAAAAACTGCATCTGCCCAAGTTTCTGCACGTCCTTGGAATTGGTTGGATATTATAAATAAAAGTTGTTAAAATAGAGTTAGAAGATTGAAAATTAATTTTAATTTGATGCAAAAAATCAACTGGAAGCATATTGTTTTGATCACCAAATACCTATTAATAAATATTTTGTTATATCTAAATTAATATATTTAACATTATTCACACTAATTTAGTTATTAAAGCAAATCAATGCACCAGCTCTAAGATGAGTTTAACAAAATGAACAATATTTTAGATAATTTTTTGTATAATGTATTATTATAAAAATTAATTACAGGTGAAATATAGAGTTGCATTAATAAACAAACACTATCATACCAGATTTAGATGTGGATAAAGTAAAAGTGACAAATCATTCTATTCATCATCTTAGCAAAATTGTGCTTTTTGAGAATTAAGTGACATTTTGTCTTTATATGTTTAACTTACAGGTCATATCTATTAAGCACATCATATATTATTTATTACTTAAACAATATTATGCGATTACTATATGCATAAATATTTATATCTATTAAGTGTATCTTGTTTATATGTTTATTATGTAAAACACTTGTATCTAAAATATCTAGAATTCATGAAACATTTGAGCATCTTGACCGTGTTTACATAAAAACGGTTACTTATTTCCAAATTAAATTATTTATACGTTTATTATGTAAAACATTAGATTCTTTTCATATTTATTTATCCCATAATCTAAATATTATGATAAATAAAATTCAAAAAATCATATATCAAATTATAATGTAATAAATACATATCATGCGTATTTATAAAATTAAAGAAATTGGCATTTTTATATTTGTTTGTAGTTCATTACTAATTAACTCATTTTCTTATACAATTAATTTTTATTTAAAAAATATTAAAAACTTTATTAACCAATTTGTCAAAAACTATATATATATATTAGCTTATAGAATTACTAAAATTAGTTTGATTTGAATTATTCAGTAATTAATAAATAGTCAAAATAAAGTTTTTTTTTAATTTAAACTTGTATATTTTGACCAAATAATAAAAAAATAACAAAATTTTATTTATTCAATAAACACAATCTGCATATGAATTAAACTTTTGTTACTAACAATAACTACAATTATTTTGCGTATTGTCTTGATTATCATATGAATGACATTAGTATCAAAAACGTAATACAAGAATAATTCTATTATTTTCATCCAACAAAAATTATTTATTTTGCTGAACAATAAACATTACTATCTTTATTACTAAGTTTATTCTGTTATAAAAAAACAAATTTATGGATAAGACAAAAAAACCAGAACAATATTTTTTTAAATAAATGCCTTAATCAATCAAAAAAAGTCAAGCGCCTCAACAAGAAAATTGGAAAAACATTGCTTGACATTCAGAATTAAAAAAAAAAAACTATTTTGATATTGATATAAATACTTGGGAAGCATGTTACGTACAAAATCATATTTTTCTGATTTTTCATTTTTGGTTAATTAATATTCTAACACAAGAAAACTAAAAATACAACTAACAACAATAAAATTGTTTTTCTAAAGACATATGATAATTTGATTCTTGCTAACAAATTCAATTTAACCACATAACTTAATCTAAAATAAACTTAAAAATGACCAGTTATTAATTTCAAACAATATTTCTTTATAATAAGTCACTACTTATAAATCGTACTGTTACTGGTATATCATTGTCAGTTATAAAGATTTGCATATCAGAAAAATTCTTCCCGCGTGAATCAAATATTTAAAAAGTTGATATCTAACGTATACAGATTATTTAAATAATTTATTAATAAAAAAAAATCAATTCTACAGAACATAGATTTATACCAGAAGTGTTGCATCAGATGTTTAGAAAATGATTAATGCAGATGCAATTGCTTTTGAAAACAAAACATTCATTGCTGCGTGTTTTTAGACTTGTCAAAAGCTCTAAACTGGATAAAATCATACTTGTTAAATTAACATCAGAAGGTTACAATTAAAGATTGTGAATCAGATAGATTGCAAGTGTTGTCAATGTTTCCCAAGACAGTAAGATTGCTACGTTTGCTAATAATCACAAAAACCAGTTACTATTACATCACATCAGTTGTTAATAAATGTAATAATTTTTGATTAGTTAAGTTTGGAATTTGCCAGCAGTGGTGCTGGTGCATATCTGTTTTATACGCTAATAGAATATGTGCTTTTGCATTATTTAAGTATAAAACGAGTAAACAACGCTTTATTTTTTGTATGTATTCACATTATTTAGATTTCTGTACATCTTACAAAATGACAATAACTGGAAATATGTAATCAAAATTATTATTGATTTCTGATGAGCTTAAGATGCAAAATAGCTTATGGCCAAAATAATCTTGGCTATAAACAAGTTACATTAAGGTACAAAAACTATTAAAAAAATTGGTTGTTTTTGTGGTTTGGTATTGACTTCAGTAAATACTCAACCAAAAATTTTTTATTGGTAGATATTATGAAATTTGAAATTTGCGTTTGAAGTGGTTATAACAAAAGTTGTACGTGTGTTTGGTCATATATTAAAACATGCGTGTTTAAGACATTGTAGTTTATTTTGCCTGAGTTAGAATCACATTACAGACGGTGTGTGGGAATTTTATTCTTATTTATAAAAAACCCTACCTATTAAACCACCTCCAACAATATAGGTGTATAGCAAAATGTTCTATATAGCCCATAAACCAAAAGGCTTGTCAGGAATAAGATTATTATTATTATTATTATGACAGTTGTTGGTAAGCAAAGAGTTCAAATTTAGTTTTGCGTTCTTTATTGTTTTAGCACTTTTGCAGTTCTTAAATAGTTTTAGAATTGCTTTTGCTTTTGATCTATTTCTGTATATTATTAAATAAAATTACTTCTAAATGATGTTGACTAAGACTTTTTGTATGATATGCATTTTGTGCCGTAGTAAATTTATCAGTTTTAAAATAGTATTTGATACATAATCTATACTTGCTATAGGCTGTACAGCAATATATATCCACATACAGTTATGCCATATAGTTGCACAAATTCTACTACGGACAAAGGTGGTAAATTTTTTCTGCATAGTGTCTTAGTTTAGCGTTAATAGCTATTATTTAAAGTTTCTATCAAAAGTGGTAATTTCTATGGTTTTTTTATGGTTTTAAGACTATGCGTCAGTGAAATTATAAATTAGTGATAGGATTTTTTTTATTGTGTGTTGATTTAATGCGCATTTAATACTTATTTTTGTTTCACTACTAAAGCAGTTTTTTTAATTTTTACTTTATAAGTTCTAAAACTTAGATAATTGATAAACATCTTCTAATATACTATTTAACTGATTGAGTTTAACAAATACACAAAATAAGTGCATCTTTTCGTTTAATTGCAATTTTACTTTATTTACAATTTTTTCTAGAAGTTTGCTTGTACTCCTTCCTTCTACAAATTCAAATTGGTTTGGTTCAATAGTATTATTATTAAGTTTTAAAAAGTTAAACATCATAATTTTTCATGACCGGTGCAGGGAATCACTTAAAACTAAACATTTTATTTATTTTTTTAAAGTTTAGTATGCATTTTATAAATTTAGTGTAATTAGTGACTGTGAGCTCATTATAATAATGTTAATATCAGTATTTGTTGCCGTTAGAAAATGTATGGAAGAAGAATGATTAAATGTGTAGATTGAAAAAACTTTAAATCGCAATCATGTTGCGTGTCTTGTACATGTTGTAAAAATGTTTTTTTTTTTTAATTTAGTAGCTATGATTTGTTCATTCTGTTTAAAAATTTATAAAAAAAAATTACTTTTACTGTTTTTATTTTTGCTTACCAACGTTTTATAGATAATTTATGTGTTTTTCATATGATTATTATATTTTTGAAATAATCGGCAATATTAATTTAATATTTTTTTGTTTGTATTAAAGCTCGAATTTAGTGTTTCTGCCAGATTTGAGTTTTTATCAAAACAAATAATGCTTTTGTGCAGTGGCAACACTGGTGACCATAGTGTGGTGAATGTGGGGTTGTGGGCCGCGGGAAGTCGAGACTAAGACGTTGATAAGTGAACATATCCCGACAACGACGCAAGACGAACCATATTTAAAACGTGCTATTTCTATTCATGTGTTATCTTTCATTCTTTTTTAATACATTACTGTTGTAACTTCGTGTAAACTTTAATAAATTCCACAAACTTGGGGGCTCAACCGGGATAAAAAGTGACCACGTTGACCGCAATCAGTTTTATTAAAAAAAAAAACGTGAAAACAAAGTGTAAAGACGTTAAAACACAAAGTGCAAAGAAGTGAAGAAGAAAGTGTAAAGACGTTAAAACAGAAAGACAAAGAGTGAAAAGACAAAAGTGCAAAAATAAACACGCCGGCAAGTGCGTGAACAGGTTAGAATACGCCCGAGAAAAAGCAGGCCGCGTGGTATTCTCCCGCGCTGCGAGCGGCATTGGAAATAAGTTCCGAGCGCTACGAGCACACGAAGCGGCGCATAGGAAATAAGTTTCGAGCAAAAAAAGCACATCAACAAATACAAATACAATTACGCGTTGTATTGCAATGGAGTGCTTAGGACAGATACCCAAAATAAAGGAAAGCATTACATCAGCAAGCAAGGTAACCGCCTACGCGCTTTATAAATTAATATTCGAAGCTGAGGGTGACAGAAGTAGTAGGAAGAAACTCAGAGAATTTAGAGGGTTCGAATACTCGACAGAATCAGACGAATTTAAAGCAAAAGTGGGGTACGTACAGAGAAATTTTTCAATTGGAGATTTGACGGCAATTTGTTTAATGCTGCGATTAAGTTATGAAGGAACCAAAGAAGAAATCAGTACACGAATCTGCGAGTGTTTTACCGATATAAATAGCATTCAAGTGACTGCACCAGAGGATGGCGATAGTGAACCGGAAGACCCACCAGATAGCAACGACGGTGATGATGTCGACAAAGAATCAGATGCACCGTCAATCGCATCATCCAAGCATACGAAAAAAAATACACACGCGTTTGCACTAACTTTTAGAGACGTCGAGGACTCCGTGAGATTTTTCAAAGGCGATGACAACTATCCTGTAGAAAAGTGGATTGAGGAATTTGAAGAAACCGCTATTTTACTGAACTGGGATCACTTACAAAAGCTGATCTTTGCAAAAAGAAGGGTGAGTGGCTTAGCCAAACTTTTTATAAACAGTCAAAATAAAATAAGCACTTGGAGGCAATTAAAAAACTCTTTACTAGACGAGTTTTCTGAACAAATAAACAGTGCAGAGTTGCATGATATGCTTATTAAAAGAAAGATTAAAAAAGATGAGTCACCCCAAGAATACTTGCTTAGCATGAGAGAGTTTGCTAGCAGAGGCAGCATTGAGACGTCAGCTCTTATTCAATACGTTATCGATGGTATGCCAGACAGCAGTGTAAATAAAATAGTTTTATATAGGGCAAAAGATCTCAAATCGTTTAAAGAAAAACTACAGATTTATGCTAGTATTAAAACAAAGTCACGTGAGGTCCCTCAAAAAATTAAAACTGACGGAGTTAAGAGTGAAGCCGTCCAAAACAATTCAAAACCCAGATGTTATAACTGTGGCAAGACAGAGCACAAGTCATCGGAATGTAGGGATAAGGACAAGGGTCCCAAATGTTTTAAATGTAATCAATACGGCCATAAAGCGAATCAGTGCAACGTTGGCCAAGACAGAGCAAGCGTCCATTCCTTAAATAAGAAAGCTACTGGAAACATTTCAATGAAGATTGTTATCAGAGGTGTCGCAATCGAAGCATTGTTCGATTTGGGTAGCCAAGTGAACTTGATAAATAAAGACGTGTACCAATCAATTGGATATCCAAAGCTGAAAGAATCAACGTTATTTCTTAATGGTTTTGGGAAAAATTATGTCCAAACATTAGGATACTTCGAGGAAAACCTGATCATAGACGAAGACAATTACCCAGTTGCAATTTACGTAGTTAGCAATGACGTCACGCCCGTAAACGCCATCATTGGACGCGAACTGCTACGACAAGCTGAGGTCATCATGAACAAAGCCAGCATACGAGTTAAGAAGTTGCAAGAAGACAATACCCCATTCCTCCTGAGAATTGAAGCTGAAGAACCAACACTGGATATAGGCAGCCAATCAAGTAAAATTGCAAGAGATGCAGTCAAGAACACCGTGGAAGCCTACAAACCAAATAAGACAAAGACCACCGAGATAGAGATGAAGATTATTGTGAAAGATGATGAAGCAATCTCATCACGACCCAGAAGGCTACCATTTCCCGAAAGAAAAGCAGTCGATAAACAAGTAGAAGAATGGTTGGAAGAAGGAGTCATTGAACCAAGCTCATTTGAATATGCAAGCCCAGTGGTAGTAGTAAAAAAGAAAGATGGAACTCCAAGGCTATGTGTGGATTACAGGGAAATAAACAGAAAAATAGTTAAAGATTGTTATCCCCTACCTCTCATTGAAGATGTGCTAGACCGACTTCAAGATGCAACAATATTCAGTACAATAGACTTGAAAAGTGGATTCTTCCATGTAAGCGTTGAAAAAGATAGTCGTAAATACACTTTATTTGTAACTCATCAAGGACAATACGAGTTTAAACGAGTACCCTTTGGATTGTGCAACTCACCAGCAGTGTTTCAGAAGTTCATAAATTGCATTTTTAGAAACTTATCAAGAAATGGAACAGTGCTTACATACATGGACGATCTGATAATACCTGCAACGAACAAAGAGGAAGCTGTATCAAAACTAGAGTTAACACTGAAGACTGCGTCAGAGTATGGATTGGAGATAAATGTAAAGAAATGCCATTTTTTGAAGAAAAGCGTCGAATTTTTAGGACACACGTTGGAAGAGGGAAAAGTTTTTCCATCCGAAATGAAGACTAGAGCAGTAATCAAATTTCCGGAACCAAGAACAACTAAACAGCTGCAGAGTTTCCTAGGATTGACAGGATATTTCCGAAAATTTATCAAGGGGTATGCCCAAATAGCAAAGCCGTTAAGCGATATGCTAAAGAAGAACGTTACATTTCAATTTGGAACCAATGAATAGGCGGCATTCAGAAACTTGAAGGAAATACTTGCAGCTAAGCCAGTATTAAACATCTTTAAACAAGAAAGCGAAACCGAACTGCACACAGACGCGAGCAAGCATGGCTATGGTGCAATTCTGCTACAGCAAGGAGATGATGAAATGCTACATCCTGTTCATTATATGAGTCGCAAGACTACTGCTGCTGAAGAAGTCTACTCAAGTTATGAGCTGGAAGTACTAGCAATTATTGAGGCATTGAAGAAATTCCGAGTGTACCTTCTTGGAAAGCACTTCAAGATAATCACCGATTGTTTCGCATTTCAAAAAACTATGGAGAAAAAGGATCTGACGACCAGAGTAGCGCGATGGGTGTTGCTGTTAGAGGAGTTTGACTATAAAATAGAACACAGACCAGGCGCAAGACTCCCACACGTTGATGCTCTTAGCCGATACCCAGTATTGCTATTAGTAGACAGCACAACTGCGAAGTTCAAAGCAGCCCAAGATGATGATGAGACGATCAGAGCGATCAAGCAAATTCTAAGAGAAAGAGATTATGATGACTATTTTATGAAAAACGAACTGTTATACAAAATGATCAAGGATAACAAGTTACTAGTAGTTCCGAACAAGATGAAATCAAAAATCATTCGAATAAATCATGAAAAGGGACATTTTTCCGTCAAGAAGACGAAAGATCTGATCGAACAAGAATACTACATACCAGAGTTAGAGTCGCGTGTAAAGAAAATAATTGGAAACTGTGTGCCATGCATTGTAGTGAATGCGAAGCGAGGAAAACTGGAGGGATACTTAAATCCATTGACGAAAACAGGACCGCTTCATACGTATCACGTGGATCATTTAGGATCGTTAGACTCCACAAGCAAGAACTACAACCATATCTTGGCAGTCATAGATAGTTTCACAAAGTTTGTGTGGCTATATCCGACGAAGAGTACCACGTCAGCTGAAGTGATAAGGAAGCTAGAAGTCCAGAAGTCCACGTTTGGAAATCCAGTAGAAATCGTGTCTGATAGAGGAACTGCATTTACCTCTAAAGAATTTGAAGACTATTGTTCCCAGGAAGCAATCAAGCATGTTCTAATTACAGCTGGTCTACCTAGGGCAAACGGGCAAGTAGAACGTTTAAATGCTACAATCATACCTGTTTTAGCAAAGTTGTCAATTGAAGACCCATCCAAATGGTACAAGCATGTCAAGAAGTTGCAGCGAGTTATCAACTCAACTCAACAGAGAAGTATTGGAACCAGTCCTTTCGAATTGATGATAGGAGTAAAGATGCGCAACAAAGAAGATGCCCGAATCCGAAAATTACTAAACCAGGAAGATGTCAGAGTTTACCAAGAAGAGAGAGAAGAGCAGCGAGAGGCAGCCAAGCAGCAGATCGAAAAGGTCCAATCAGAAAACAAGAAGGGGTACAACCTACGAAGAAGACCAGCATCAATCTATAAGGAAGGAGATCTGGTTGCAATCAAAAGAACGCAATATGGTCCTGGGCTTAAGTTAAAGCCAAAGTATCTGGGTCCGTATAGGATTACAAGGGTCAAGACTAACAACATCTACAACGTCGCCAAAGAAGGGACAACCGATGGGCCAAAGAAGACTTCAACCTGCGCAGAATACATCAAGCCATGGTCAAACGAAGGAGCAGAGTCCGAGGCGGACTAGTTCAGGACGGCCGAATGTGGAGTGGCAACACTGGTGACCATAGTGTGGTGAATGTGGGGTTGTGGGCCGCGGGCAGTCAAGATTAAGACGTTGATAAGTGAACATATCCCGACAACGACGCAAGACGAACCATATTTAAAACGTGCTATTTCTATTCATGTGTTATCTTTCATTCTCTTTTAATACATTACTGTTGTAACTTCGTGTAAACTTTAATAAATCCCACACTTTTAACCATTTTTTCTGCTTAATTTCCTTAACGGACGATAATTTTGCTTGTTTAAAGATTAGTGAAAGTTAGTTTTTAGTTTTTTAGCTCACCTTTTGCGTTCCAGTCAACTTTATTTTTTTGCATTATAGTTTTTAGTCAGTCACAGATGATTGGTGTTACTTTGTTATAAATCGTAACACCCTCCAATTAAGTAAAAGTCTAAAATTTTGATAATAGTGCGTTTTATTTTGCTTTTAAAAAAATATGTGGTTTAAATATAATTGTTTTAGTTGATTCAGTCTGAATTATTCTCGGGTAACCAAATTTATTCTAGAGTCAAAGTTTTTTTTTGCTAGAAAGCTTTTGTACTCATTAACGTGTTGTAAAATCATTAGTAAGTTAATTTTAGTATCACGTATTAACACAAAAACTGTGTTTTTGTGTTGACAAAGAAAATTGTGAATTTTGTCTATAAATATTAATTTTGGACGTCCTTCGATATTATTTATGATTAGATTTATCCAATGGATTTATTGCCATTCCATGGTTGTTTTTCTAAATCCATTGGATAAATCTAATCATAAATTTGTTTATAAACGTAGTGACGCTGAGATTGTGATGAGATGCATTAGGGTTGTATTAGTTGATTTAAAAAAAATAGACATTTTTTTTTATTGTGCAAATAAGATAAAGATTAGATAAATTGATTTGTATTATTTGAATGTTAAAAGTAAAAATACATAGTATAAATAGTAAATCTATCTGTAAAACTGGTAATAAACTGATATACCGGTATATTAATTTTTATATAGTTTAACAAAAATTTTACTTAATAGTTACACATTTTAGATATTACTAAAAATAGTATTATAAAATTGCTTTGGAAAGATCTCAGTAAAAAGACATATTTTCTGCAAATTTATTTACACTAGCTTTAAAAAATTTAAAAACTTGACATAGGAAGAAATGGGTTTAAACGTCAATGGAACATATCTGAATTTTTCACGTTTTGCGTATAATATCATGTTATTCAGCAATAACCCAACTCAACTAAAAATAATGTTAAAAAAACTTAATAATGTATTTAAGCTAACTAAATTGCAATTGTGTTGAAAAGAATTCAACGTGTAGAGAATGTGAAATAGATAACAAGACGATTAAGCACGTGCTATGCACATGTCTGGCCGGAGAATTTATGTTAGGGAGCTGCTGGCTTGACATGGCCAGTACAAAACGTGCAAGCGTTGTATTTGCATACATCAGCTACCTAGGGAAGTTAAATGCCAGGACAACGGATCACCACTAGAGGAGGTACAAAAAACCTAATAGAGCCTACGTGCAGTAGACTTTGGTTTACCCTCCAACTTTCAATCCAAAATTCAGAACTAGATTGTAAATAAATTTAAGCACAACTAAAATTATGAGGCAAAACAAAAGAAAAATTGGCAAACAATAAAAGAAAGAATTACGATGAGTTAAATATTAAGTGTTGTGCAGATTATGTACATCACTGCACAATAGCCTTTGTAGTTATCGGCTCGTACATTATTAAACATAACATTGACATTGTCTTTGTTCACAAATTTTGGATACAAAGAAAAATACAAAAACATTTTGTGTAGATGGTTCTTATCAAGCACACGCTTATGCAATTTCCGTACACGTATTATAGAAAATCATATACTAAACCTAATACTATATAATATAATAATGTTTTCAAAATTAAATGACAGCCAAAATAGTTATATGGAGAAAAATAATCCAAAAACATATAATTTTTGAATTAGAATACTTTTTCTAGAATCAGCAGGGTCTTCCGCCACTTGATGAAACAAAACTATTTTTACAAAATTATCGATCTAACATTAGCAAATGACAAAGCAAAAAAAAATTACAAAGTGGCATGTATTAGATGAATCTTTGATGTTAGAATATATCAATTAAGAACATCTGTCTGAGAGGTATATAACATCATTTTATGTAGTCAAATAAGGGTTGCAAGCTAAAGATAATGACAAACATGTTTGTTAACTTTATAAGAACAACTTTTAACAGTAGCTGCCCAAGCACCGTCAAATAAACCTATAACAAAACTACTTGGTAGAAATAGGGAGCTTGGCGGAAGCTAACGCTAAAAAATTGTTTAATTAAGCCTAGCAAAATGGTGATTAAACCACATACAAAACTAGCCTCACAACATATAACAATGCTATAAGCAAAACAAAAAGAAATTCTTAAAAAAATATTGTGAGAGAGTACAAAGTAATTCTACATTTTTTCTTTTCCAAAAAGCTTTAAGCAAAGATTGCACTGCTTTAGAAAAGGTGAGTTAGTTAACAAATGTGAAAATACTATACAATGCAAAAAATTTCCTTTGGAAGCTTTTCTATAAACATAAAAAAGCCTTTGACGATCATATCTTTGCATCCTTTGCCACAACAATAGAAAACAAAAAAAATAGCATTTCTTGTTTAATACTTAATTTCTCAAAAACCAACCGGTAACAATCACATTATATAATCAGAATGTAGGAGCTAAAGTTGCTGTTGGGTGCTCACAAGACGGTGTGTTATTACCTTTATTATGGTGCTTTGTCATAAACAGCTCACTGCACCTTACTTACTGTACCTTACTATGCTGATAAACGAAAAGATTAGAAAAACTGTATCAATCTTAATGCAGAACACTATCAAAAAATGGTGTAAAACAACAATAAATCTGAAAATGGTTGACATATTAGATATGCTCATGCATAGCTCTGCATGATGAAAAAAGGCTTACGCTAGACACTAAACTAAGTTTTCAAACTCATCTGGAAAAAGTAACTACAAATGTTATTTAGATTAACATCTAATATGAGCAGATGACTGTACACTTAGATGGCTATACCCATTATTATATAAAGTACTTAGAGTAAAAACTAGATAAAGTACAAAAACTAGCATATCTGTTAATAACAAAATTAACAAAAACAACTTATACAACTGCAATAAAAACACTACATCACTAGTACCACTGCATACACTGTTACCGGAAAAGAAACTAAAAACAAGATTAAATTTTATAAAAAATATTCCATACAAAAGTTGTTTAATGTGATAATACAGTCTAAAAAAAGAGCGAATAAACAAAAAATACCCGAAAACTATAAAAAATAAGACCAACAAGCACAATGTCACTAGAACGGGTACTTAAAGGGTAAAAAACATGGTCCATTCAGAAGTTCCAATTTTGAGTGGTTTTTGGCAAATGACGGAAGTGATGTTGGTATTCAATTCTTCAATCGTAATCAGCTTATTCATGTAAACTTTGGACTATACGTAGTCCCAAAAGAAAAAAATTAGAGGTGCAATATTACATAATCTAGAGAGCCAATTCATTGGTCCAAGGCGTAAAATTAACTGTTCATTAAATTATTCTCACAATAAAGCCATGGTTTGACGGGTTATGTGGCAAGTTGCAAGTTTTGTTAGAGCCAAATGTTCTCAAGATTACCGTTTTCAATTTTAGGCAGCAAATAGTTTATTATTATTGTGCAATAACGGGCGCTATTCAGTTACGTTTTAGCAGTCTTTATTTTTAAAGAAATGTTGCACCAGCCAATAAACCACACCAAACCATTGTTTTGTTTTAATGTAATGGCAACTTTTGAATCTTTTTTGATTGCTCTTCAGCTCAAATACTTGCCTATTTAGCCAAAAATGAACTTTATTCCTAAACAAAATTTTGATCAAAAACAGAAAAACTTCTTGACAATTCAGATGGTCGGCCGGCTTCAATTCTTGCATGAGTTAAAATTTGTTTGCTTTTAAACCAAGATTCTTACGTAAAATACGCCATACAACAAGCTAAACTGTTGAGAATAGCTATATTTTCTTCACTGCGTACTAGGTGTGGTCTATTTGATTGCAAATTATCTAATAATGAATATTAAGTTTAAAATTGTTTAATAGTAAAACAAATTGTGCGTTTGATAGGCCGATTATGTAAACCATAAGTGCTCTAAGCGTAAAAACACTTTCCCCATAGAGCGCTGATTTTTGTAATTAATTTTTATTACTGAACAAAAATACCATTACAGTTTGACTCAGCAACCAAACGAAACGACAGGCAATACTCTTTCAGTCATAAAATCTAAACTAGTGATGAACTGCCTAATTACTTAAAAACATTAACTAAAACAAAGTAATCAAAACATGGAAATAAACCTTAAGGCCCAGCTTACTAAATGGAAACAACGGTGACGTCAATTAAACCAGAACCTGTTTACAAAATTTTATACAAGACGGTTAAACTATAGTAATGCAAAAATCCAATATTTTCTATGCCGCAGATGTTGTGTGCACATTAGAACCAGCACAGTTGGAGTGTAAAAAGCGCCAACCAAAGTGCCTAAAAAAAGAAATAAAAAAGGAAAACATTTGAGAAGGCTTCATAGAGTGTTTATAGCAAAGTGAAAAAAAAAACAAAAGACATAAGAAGTGATGTAATGTTTATGTTACATAAGTGTTATTGCTTTCCAAATCTTTAATCCATGTTACTATAAAATCCATGACTTGTCAACAGCTTTTCGCCGCGGTATTAGATACTGTTGATTTCTATACAGTCTATCGGTACTAATTAAATTTCACACAATCAAAGATGAGTTCAAACCATCAGTTTGTAACAGAAGAGCCAATTTTTGCTAATACATTTTAAAATTTAATTTCAAATATTGTGATAAATTTTCTCTGGAATATTAAATTATCAGTTAAGATTTCTAATCTACTTCTAACACAAACAAACTACTTCCTCTGGCAATATCTGGCCATATATCAATGTGAATCGGAAACAAATTATTGTAATTTTTAATTGTAGACTGCGAGTCTTTAAAGGCGCTTAGAAACGCAGTCTGGTTCACTGCGTTTCTAAGCGCCTTTATGCCGGCTCTGATAATAATATATTTAACCCTTTTTATTTTTTGGGTAAATTTATTAATTTAATTTACTACCTGTATATTAACATTTATTTTAATAGCACTAGAATAGAATAACAGAATAACGCACATTGTTTTAACGATACAGATTACAATATTTATTACAGCAAGCCAAATTAAATGTATTATAAAATATAATTTAAATTATACACACAATTATGCAAATAGATTCTATTTTTGTTTAAATAATCTAAATGCCGCAGAGATCATCCTGCTAAAAAATATCATTGTTCGCTTTGTAACTGTGTAACATGTAAACAAGACTAACATTTCTTGATTTAATCTTTTAGTTTGAGTATGCTAATGTTGTCATCCAACAAAAAAGGAATATGAATGTTATCTAACGCTGTATTTTGTGTAGGATCTTAGTTGAGCAATGTTCTTATTGTTCCACTTTGGCGATTTGAATGGGTAATAGGCATATTACATACAGATATTCTATCTGTGACCATAAAAAGCACTGTGCCTAGCCAAATTACAATTATTAGACGTGTGCAAATCATAAATAATAAACGCTCCATGCGAGTGAATACCTGGTAAATTCTAATTATACAGTTGTTTAGTAATTAATGTTGGGGAAACTGAATCTCACCATTTTGTAGCGGAAGAGGCGTAAGAGCGACTGTCAGGATGGAAATGAATGGTTTCGACTATTTGGTAATTGTTCGTGCTGCCTGCTCCCGATTATGTATCTCTGAAATTAGTTATTTATATTCTTGGATGAACTTATAGCAATAAACTTGATTTATTTGTTTTGTAGGGCACTGTACTGAGAATAATTTCTTATATAAATTCAATCTTTTTAGGCATCTTCCCCTTTAGCCGACATTTCCTAGTAATAAATATACTTTATTACAAAAATTCAGCGCTCATTAAAAATAAGCGCAATTTATGCTTTCCACATGCTCGTAACTTTGAATTTATGATAAAAAAAATAATTTGCAGAAGCATTGTTTCTGCATGCGGATTGCAAGAAATAATTAATAAAATAACTATGTATGTATACGTATGTTCTAACAGGTGTACACATTTAATTTAATTAATTCTTAATAACGTTGCGTCTGAACTTTACAAACCGCGAATTATGAGGGATATATAAACTATCTGAACCAACCATTGATTATTTACATGCATTCTAAAACCAATAAGTTTTATTGCGCCGGTAAAATTGGTTTACAAATTGAATCCCAACCCTTCTTGTTCAAACAGCCAGTAAATTTATGACTTTCTTTAGGCTAACCATTCGTCAGTTTTTTTTAATACGTTATTGTATATATTAATTTCTTCTGTAAACGCTCATTTACTATGTGGGTGGAAGATGAAACTGTGCAGCTATTTAAAAATTTATTGTTTTTAATTAATTTTTTTACTATGTAATATTTGGCAACTTTCACGAATACTTTTTTTGTATGTTGTAGATGAAATCTTGATTTATATCTACTAAACAACAATTTATTTGAGTAGTATCATTGGTTTTAACAACGTCATAAAAATTATCATCTATGATTAAATAAGTAGATGCTTTTATAGATACTTAAGGATAATTTACGGCGCATTAAACCTGAATTAACTATTTAGCGAAAATGTACATATTTAGTGATTTTTATTAGGTAAGAAAATTGTTTATGTAAGCAGAGGGAAAGTGACAAATTAGTTATGTGCCTCATGAATCAGTTTGCCATTTTATCTACAAATTCAAGGTATGCGTATTTAATATACATACTTTAGATAAATTTCTACTTTGTGGTGTGTAATACACGTAAATTCACATTTATTAATATATTGTTACATGGCAATTAAATTAGTTGCAAGATAACTGCACTTTTAGTTAAGATAAATGCTGAAGATGTAAGTTTTGTTACTGTATTAAATTAATAGCTGGAAAATTATAACCATTATATGTTTTCAGAAAGCGTTAATGTTCTAAGAAATTGCATTAATGCTCTTTGCGGTAGAATTATTGTAACGCCTTGTAAGGTAATTAAATGTGACAAAACCACTTCATTTTAGGTACCGTTAAAACTGATATTAGATTAGATACACTTTCTTTCATTAAATATAACTGAACAGTTATTTTTTTAATTTACCAAATATGGAATATATTGTTTATATACTGCAATACAACTTGAATATTTATAGTTAATGTAAGAATATAACTAACTGCACATTTGCTTTGAATGTAACCGAATATACCAAAAAGATAAATATAATCTCAATTTGGAATGAAAATCATGTTATTTATCCACGGATCTGTTAGTGGATACTATATAGATTTTATTATGCGCAACATTTTTTTGTCCTTATATAACGTTATAATATTTAATATCAGTATGTAGTAGCATTTTCATTTTTAGTACCATATCAATAGAACATTTATAGACTAATTTGGAAATTCCTTATATTGCAGTAACGTAACGTTGGAAGCTCTTAACGGTATATATATATAATATATAATTATTCTGTGGTAATATACTATCTGCATTATATTATTTTTTTAAATAATATTAAATATGCATTTAGTTGACAGTCTTTATTCTTTTCCAACAAATGTATCTGAATTTGTGAAAATGTTTTTTTTTGCAAAATTAAAATGTATGTACTTACATTAATTGTAGGTTATATTTTCTCTCAGATTTAATTTCAAATACAAAAGTAATTCAAAAATAAAATTATAAGTAAAGAAAAACGCCACCTACAAGTAAATATTTGGTTAGATAATATTTCTTGTATTATTTTTGAGCAATATTAATTATTTGGTTCTACATTAGATTATCTCCAACAAATGTTGGCGTGCTAAAAGTGTTTATAATAAAACACAAATAGTGTAAAGGTTCAAAAAAAATTTCTTGTTATACTACAATTGTTGCTAATTGTGTTTTGTTTTTTGGGTCTTTAAAGATTTAAGTATAATTTTTATTTGTTACAGCAGTATTGACATTTCCTTATAGTTAAAAGATGTATTGTCTATTATTTGAGGTAAATAATATTTTATTGACTTCACAGAATCTTCTTAAAAATTTCCAAAATGAAATGATTTAGGAAAAATAAAATGCTACGTAATATGTTTCTGCGTTAGAAAACTTCTTAATCTATGGTGTCACTTTGAACCAACTATTGTTTATAAATTATTTATTTTGTTATTGGCATTAACAAAGTTTGTTTTATAATCAGAGTATAAATAACTTACATGCTCTTGGCGTGCTATAAAATAATTAAACGTAGCCAAAAATGATTCTGTAGATAGGCTTGTAACTAATTCTAAATGTACTGTCTTTGTGATCAAAAATGCAAACACTAAGATGTATGCATTGTATGTTAATTTGCTTTTTGGTGATCTATGCTTGATTAAAATAAATCCGCAAAAATTTACTCCTGTGTTAATATATAAGCATGTTAGTACGGTTCAATGACTAGATAATGCGGCCATTTGTTGTAGTTTATTAACAGGTTTTGCTTTAAAAGAGATTATACAATTTTTGGATTTAAAATTTTGACTACCATTCTTTGGCATTTTATAATCCTGAACTGACATCAAATGAACTTTAGCATAAAAAACCTTGTTGTTTTTATTATAAATTATTACTTCTGCAAGTTCATAAACGTGGTATAATTATAGAATGTACAGTATTGGTAATTTATGTAATTGCTTAGTTAATAACTAGGTTAATTGCAAATAACTGTTTTTTTTCCGTATTTGAGTAGTTTCCCAAAGATCTTTAAGTTCAAATACAAATTGTTGTACTATTTTCACAATATTTCTTTGCACAGCGTTTATCTTATTTACTGATTTAATTTGTTGTGTTTGTTTATTTACTTGCTTTGCCTTGCAGTTGTTAATAAACTGACAACAATAGACCATTATTTTGGTAGTGTTGACACACTTTTAAAAACTAGAATATTGGTAGTCGGAATATGATCGTAAAGTATTTAACAAGTTTTACTTTGGGTAGTTTTAGTAATTCTATATGATTTAATATTGGCCAATAGTTTTTGTTATACTTTATAAATATTTTAAACCATTTCGCCGTAATGACCTTCTAATTAATTGTCGAGGTGTTGTATCTTAAAATATGATATCCGCTTGGTTATCAATTTCAAAAATATGTTTAATCTTTAATGTTCAAAAAAACTCAAATTGCATTTTAATATGAAGTAATCACAGACACCGTATGCAAGATTGTTTGCATTCTTAAAAACTTAAAACTCAAACTTTGATATTGTAGATTGTGTTTAAATTGTATCCGGGTAGAGTAAATGTAAGTTGAAACTGATTTATACTTTGTTAGTTGAGTTAATTGGTAACTCATACATTTATAATGAGTCCGTGGTCTTTTGTCGCAATAAGATTTGATAATATTTGATATCTTTTGAATGTATTAGAACTTGTCTATTTATTTTAACAATGTTTGCAGTAATTATAAATGTATGTTCTCTAAAACAAAACAACATAAAAAAAGTTTGTATGCTCCAATAGTTTGTTTTTGCCAAACCATCAAATACAACCCGTAGTACTGTTGTTGTGCTAGTCTTCATTATGATGCTATTATATAAGTATTTGTGTTCTAAGTTGGTATCTTGATCTAGTTTCATGCACTCCTACAAAAAGTTAATGTAGTATTGGTAAAATTTATTCCGCTTAGCAAACTTGCTTTCTAAATAAATTAATTTGGCAAATAATATGAAATTACCTAAGCTTGAATAATTTAGTTTAAGCATCAATTTTACTACAAATTAACCTTATTTATTTCTAGACTGTTCTTTACAAATTTGTTTGTAACAATTGTACAGTTTTTATTGTTATTTCTTTGAGAAACTAAAATATTGCAACGCTTTTGTTTGAACAGTTTGTTCTGGTTAATACTGTTGTTGTTGTTGTTGTTGTTGTTGATATACAATTTAAAAAAAAACAAATGAGGGTTTATTAACAAGATATTTTGTAGCAGTGATAGCGTAGACAGATTTAATTTCACTTCTGACAAAGTCAAAAGTAAAAAAAAGCTAATTGTAAGTAAATTCTATCAAGGTTTTTTAATAATTGTAAATAGTTAATTGGCACTACATACCAAAAAGTTTACTTGTTCAATAAGTAGTTGTAATCTAGCACATTTTTTTGTTCTAAATGCATTATTTTATTGCAAACTTTTATTAGCACTGTTTCTGCTAATGAAAAACACATACAATTTTTTCAGTTGTTGTTTGTGCATTTACGTCTCATTTTTGTAACAAAAAATGATGTCATTTACATAATTTGTAGTTACTAGTCTTGCAGCATTAAAGTTTATCAAATTGAAGACAATTGTAACATAGCTTATGTTAAATGACAATCTTTTTCCAGATATGGTTTAGGTTCTTATTATATGATGCAAATATTGCATGATAAACTGATTTTTTTTTGAGTTTTTTGGTAAGTAACTTTGTATTTTTGTTACAGCCGCTATTGTTAATGAATTTTTTTTACTAGTTTGTTTATGTCAGCTATTTTTGAATAACCAGACCCAAGTAATTCATTTTTTTTATTTTTTTTTATTGTTTTGCCATTTATTGTTATTATTATAGAGGTTTCATGTTTGTTATTAAAAATTATGTATTCTTTTTTTGTCTTGTTGATAGTAAGCAGGTTGTTGTAATACCATGTCTCTAAGGTTTTAACGTCTTCTTTAATAATCTTTTCCAATTCTATATTTTCTGTTTCCGAATATATAATGCATATAATGTTCCATGTAATCTAAGTTCTAGTATATTATTTGTGTATAGTATATATAGTGTCGGTTGCAATATTCCTCCTTGTGGTATGCCGTAATCAGCCTGTAGTGGTTTACATTCTGTAGAGTTTACTTTTGGTTTTTATGGTTTGTTTTTAAAGTATGTGTCTATTAGATTTAGTTCTTTACTTTTTATTTTAATTGCTTCCAGTTTTGTTTTGGATATGGTATCAAATACTTTTTTCATGTCGATGTATATTGCTACTACAGATTCTTTTTGGTCCACTTTACGTTTTATATGGTCTATGAGATCATATGCACCTGTTTGTTGGAATGCATACTGTTGTTTAAATATTACATTGTTTTTGTTATTGTGTTTAGTTAGTCTAATATGAATCACTTTTTCTAGTATTTTATTTAGTGTTGATAGTAGTAATATAGTTATAATTTTCTGGTTTTGTTTTATGTTTTTTTTTTATGTATAGGCACTATTATTGTTTGTTTCATGCAGCATGGGTAGATACTTGTTTTATTAACTTTGTTTATTATGTTCACCAATATTGGTGTTAGAATGGTTTTGTTTTGTTTAATGAAGTTGTTTCTAATTTTATTTTCAATTTTGTGATTATTTTATTAATTTTTTCTTACGATGTGCAATTAAAATGTATGTTGTTTATTTTTATTTTTATATTTATTGTTGTAGTTTTTGATTCATTATTTGTTCTTGAGAGTTGTTTTTCTGCTAGTTTTTTTTTCAATATTTGTAAAGTGTTCATTTATCTCATTTGCTATTTCTATTGGTTTATCAGTTGTTGTTCTATTTTCTTTTAATATTTGTTTAATATTTATTTGTTTTTAAATCTTTTTGTTAAACAGTTTTTTTTTTTAATTTATTTATTAACTAAATTTTTTATAATATATATTTATATATTTGCAACATTATTTTTTTTTTTTTTAATTTTTTTTTTCCCTCTTCCCACTGCTGCTTTGCACCGTTTCCATATATGGTAGGTTGCAGAACTTCGTATTTGGGGTACCATTTTTATTTTATCTTTTTTCATTTTATCTTATTTTGTGTGTATTAACATGTTTTTTTTTATATATTTGTTTGTTTTGGTCTTGTTATTTATTAATTCACATATTTTTGTGGGGTTATTTTTGTTTGATTAAAACTTGTTTTTATAGTACAGTATTTTGGTATTCTTTATGTTGTATAACGTTTTCTTTTTTGTTTGCAGTATTTGTTTTTTATTGTTTCATTATTTGGATTTTTAAGGTGTTTTTTGTGCAGTTTGTTTCTTTTTTCAATGTTATTTAGGACTTCAGTATTGATCCATTGGCTTTGTTCCGTTCTTTTAAATTTTGTTGTTGTTTCTTTACTTTCTATAATTTGTTATAGTTTTATTGACAATTTTTCAAAGCTATCTATTTCTTTTGTATTTATGTTGTTAATTTCTCTATTTATTTATTTGTGATCTGTAAAAATATTTTCAAAACACTTATATTTTTGCATTAGTTCGCAGTGATCAGATATATTTGATGGAATTATTGTTAGATCTTCTACTTCTTATTTGTTATAACATGGTCTAGAATAGAGTTTTTTCCATTTGGATTAGAGTTTTTTCTTGTGTAGTATTGTATTAATGTTTTGTTTACTAATTTGTAACCATGTTCTAATAATATGTTTTTATATTCTCGTGTCTCGTTATCGTTTTCTGCAATATTGACGTTTAAATCGCTTATTATTAATTGTATTTTTTTTCTGTTAATGATATTGTCTTTTAGTGTCGTTTTAAGATCTCTAAAATTCGTAAAAATTTGTAGATTAGGGTAATTGCTGTATTTTCTTCTTTTAGTTGTATTGTTAATAATTGTATATCTTTTATTGTTTTATTTGTTATTAATTTATATTTCGTATCTTTTTTAATATACAGCCTAATTCCAGCTCCCTTGGTGCTTCTTGAGTTATATTTTGCATTGTAATTATCTAATCTATAAAGGTCTTAGTTATATGGTTTTAACTAGGTTTCCGTTATTACAATTACAGTAGGCTTATTATAATATATTGTAGAAATAAGTTGTATTTCTTCATATTTGTTTTTATACTTCTCGCATTATGTAAATATATTGAGTACATTAAAAAATTAAATTTATGAAAAAATTATCCTAAACTAAAAACATCCATATACGCATTTCGAGGTTTTACCTCTCATCAGTATGATTTTATTTATTTAAACTTAATAATTGATTTGTAACTTACGTGGTCAACATCGTTCACCACCACAATTCAAAGTGAATATTTTAAAGGTTGTACTGACTATTTATACTAACTGACTTAATAACTTTATTTACTGGCTTTGGTTAATAGCATTCTGAGAATGAACAAATAAACTAATTATTTCAGAATATTTACCTGATGGTAATGACATGAGAAAGAATTAAAAAGGGAAATTTGAAAATTAAAAATAGAATAGTTTTTTTGCATAAAATATAATTACTATTATACAATTTCGTGTATATCAGCACATAGCTAACTGGTTTTTCCTTTTAATTCACATTTTGTTGTAGTGATTGATCCAATATTTTTTCTTGTTTTCAATATATTTTCTTTATCTTCTTTATTTTTCAATTCTACATTTTCTGTAGGCTGATTTTATTTGTTTTTTTTTTTAATATTTGTGTTTAGTGCCTTCATTATTTTTATCACAACTTCTTATGATTTTTTATTTTTTTCTTGTTTGTCGACTCCAACTATTATTAAATTGTTTTGTGTTTTTTTGTTGGTCTTTTTATATTATTTCTAATGTTTCTACTCTTTCTATTAATTCTTTATTTAATTTTTCAGTTCAAAAAAGCATTGTTTGATGTTTTATGCGTTTTTGTTTGACATATTTGAAGTAAATTTAATTTTTTTGTTATTTGCATTGCTTTCAGTACTTGGAACTTATATGACAAAACAGTTTTAAATGTCTAGAAGGTGAATAACGTGTTGCTTTCTAGTTGCTCTTCATACGCCTTGTAAAAGCAGAAATGTGTTTTTTAACTTCATCAAGCAATTGGCACACTCCTGTTGCGGATTTCGGCTAATTGTTGAGACTAGTTTATATGATTACAATTAATAAATAGCTGCTTAATTTAATATCTTGCCTGTAATAAGCCCGACGCTACTATTAGTGGTTATTTTTTTTATTTCATGTAATGAATAAAAATAATTAAATTTTTGGATGTTAGATATTTGCAAACTTTCATAAACTAGAGACTTAAGTAAAAAAAGCATCTAACCTTTGTATTTTCCGAAAAATTTAAGTAAATTTATTGCTAGTAACAAATTTGACTATGGACATTCCTATTTGGTCCATGGTCAAATTTGTTGACGATTAATCTTGTTAAACATTCATTATTTTTAACAGCGTTTTTGCGGTTTACTCAATTCTTTATGAGTTAATTTAAATTTTTCTGGCTATTACTGAGAGCTTTTAATACGACATTGATTGAATTCCGTTATCTACACTTATTTTGGATAAATTATTGTTTATTATTGTGATCAGATTAACTTAATTCTTCTTTGTGACTATCTATTGTTTAGTCTGATCTAATCGATTGCTTTGTCACATTTGATAAAATACGTTTTACTAATGCCAGCGCAATTTTCTAGATACGTTTTAATGTCAACAACATGCTTGTTTCAGAAAAGACTATGTAAGATTGTAACCCAAAATCAACAAACTAAAAAAATTTAGATATAGATTTTTTGTTTAGTTTAATACTTAGTTCACTCAAAACAGATAATAGTTATAATTGTTTAAGTTGGGCGTTTTCTAGTCAGATGCTACAGATTCTAATCTAAAAACTTAATATTTTTCACTATGATTTTTGGAAAATATAAAATTATGAAAAGGAGTTTGTGTTATTTAAAATTTATTGATGTAAGTTAAAACAAAAGTTGGCTAACAATCAAAACCTGTCAACATTAAGGTTTTGGGGTCAACGTTAAAGCCACAAACTCTCATTTTTTGGTTGTTTATTTTAAAGATCAATATTTTAGATCTAATGTTTGTGTTACCACCTAATTAAGAAGATAAATACGTTATATCCATTCTTGTATTAAATGTAAGTAATGCCATATTTTCTTAAAAAAATTAAGTTCAAATGTGCAAAAAGTTGAAAGCCAAAGTTCAAGTTGATCTCTTTATCTAACTAATTTACAGATTTGAGATCAAGACTTAATTAATAAATTTTGTTAATAAATATAAAATTTTATACTCTATCAAATAAATTAAAAATGTATAGAGCAGATTACAGTATTGCAATTGGTTTTAAAGAATCTGACATTTTTAAGTTTAGGTTAAAAATTTGCTATTTTCTATCAATTTATAATAGTTTTTATTTCTTTAGATATTAATACAAATTTAGTTAAAATTTCAGCTAATTCAGTTGCAGCTGTATTAAAAATGATAGGTAAAATTAGCTTACATTTATTTTGCAACTTATCAGAACAGGATTTTAAAAGTATTGTAACAAGAAGCTTAGAATGCTTTATAAGTACATTTGACCTTTGTAGAAAAAGCTGTTTAAACTTTTCTAACAACAAACTCAAACAGAAGACGTAAAAAACATTGTGTGTGTTAAAAACTGTTAATTTAGTGAGTATTCACAGTGCGTTCTACAAATTATATGAGAAAAACTAGCATTGTATGCATTTTAACATAACAAATCTGTGCCGAAAAAATTTAAATATACCAGAAAGACAACCGCAGCTAACTTCAAAAATAAATGCTTGTTTTGGAAAGAAGTATTTTTTTGTAATAAAAAACTCAAGTATAGAAAGTATTGCGCAACATCTTGATAAACGCGACAAGGCCCTTGCTTTTTTAATCTTAAAGTATATTAAGTATGCATCTCATTTTGATTTCGCAGAAACTCAATATCATCAAGAATGTTAAATGTATGTGCATACATTTTTTGCTAAGACTTAAAAGTGACTTTTCAGAAACAAAATAGACAACGTTATAGAAAAAAGTTTTTTCTAATAAAAAATTTTGCGGAGTATCAATTTTCTATGAAGGATTTGATAGAACAAATAAAAAAAATTGTTTCTGATATAAAAACCTTAACTTTTTTATTAAAAATTACGGACATGACATTATGATTATTAATAAACAAAGACGCGATAGTGTAATTTTCTTTTAGAGTACTGTTATAAGATTTTTTAGATTATATGATACAAACAAGTAAATTAGGACTTTCAAGACAAAAAACTACAAATTATTTGAAAAGTTACAGCAGTTGTACACAATAACATTTAAAGTGCCGTTTAGAAATGGTAAACTTGGTACGTTAGAGAATTAGATAGTTTATGCTATAATATTGTGTACTCACAAAAGTGTCATATTTATTCTGTATAAAAAAATTAATTTATACAATTCTATCAAAATTATATTAACTATAGGATTTTGTGCACTGTACAAAAAAATTAAATTAAAGTAATAATAAATTTAAAAAAAATTGAGTATTTGTGTGTACATAATGTTTTTTTTACAATGCAAGTTTTAAGACCATTAAAGTTATAGAATATTTTACGCAATGGAAAGAATACTTTCCGTAAGCAGCGATCTTAAACCACTAACCTATAATGCTCGCAATATAGTGAAAGTTGCTGAACCAACATTTAAAGAACGTTACTGTAAAGCTTTGAGAATTTCATCTATTGATGTCGTTTATGGAAACAATTAGTATTAGTAATTAATAAAATTTATTTACGAGAAAAATTGTGTAAACAAAATTTTGTTTGGTCATGTTCATGCAAAAATTGATGGAGTTTTTTAAATTAATTAACTTTTAATAATTATTAATATTTTAAAAGTCTTTTATTTGATTCAATTAAAAACTGGCAGGTTCAATGCTAGTAATATAAGCTAGTTTTTGTGTTTTTACATTTTGCTTTTTTAATCGTCTCTAGGTGCATTTTATTTAATATTAATAATAAAAATAAGATATGCTACTGTACAATTTTTGTATTTCAATAAAAAAATAAAAATTACAACTTTTTTGAGGTTTTTGAATAAAAAAAAAACAGCTTTCTATCAATGAATGTTTGAAAAAAATGTACAAATCTTCAGTTTTTGGCAGAAATGCTTTTACTGACAAGGTTAATTTATCTAGAAAAGCTATTAGAAACTTTTACAATAACCTCATATAGACAGAAAAGAATTTACATATAATAGTTAAAAGTTGTCATTAACATAATTTTTTTTATTATTGTTTGAGCCGGAATTGTTAGAGACCACTTGGTTTGCCTATTACTTTTACTAAGAAGTATAACTAGAGAAAGTAATTGCATTTTTTGCAAAATAAGTTGTTAATATTATTGGAAAACGTACCGCTTCAATTACGATTCCAACTGTATTTTATTCTCGATGTGTAGCAAGCACAGTTACAGTTTAGTTTATTTGCTAGTCAATATTTGGATTATGTTTACCCGCATCATTGGATTGGTCATGAAAACCCACTTTGGCTAATCTAAAGTAATTACATTTTTTTTGTCTTGGTTTACTTGTAAAAACTGGTTTATATCACTCCAATAAAAAATCAAGACAAATTAAAGAATTGCGTTGCTGCATCGTGTAAAACAATTAAACACACTTCTGGCACTTTCAAACGTATTTTGTTGTTTAATTTTACAACGTGCTTGTTAGAGGTGGTCACTTCCAACAACTTTTAGAACTTTATTTTTGATTAATTCTACCAATTTAATTAATTAACTTATTCTAATAATTTATTGTATCTAACCAAACCTAACCTAACTTAATCCAAAATAAAACATAAAACAAGTCCAGAGCAAATGTAAATTTGTTTTTTAACTTAGAGGTATAAAGTATGTAGTGCGCTTTGTACTTTGGTAATTAAACGTTTCCAGACACACGTTTGTAGGATTTTTTTGTTTAATTTTAACCAAAAAATCTGTCTTTATTATTAATATTAAAACAAAGTTTTAGCATTTTTTTTTTTTTAATATGGGTAAGAAAGCACATACAAAATCTTAGTCAACAACACTCGGTTAAGTTTTTTTAACTAAACATAATATTATATAATATTGTGATGTAAAAAACATTGGTTAACATGTGATAAAAATCTGTTTACTCACAAAACGTAAGTATACTATTGTTAAACACAATTTATAAAATTTGATAAATGTTGGCCTAAATTTACACCAACTTCAAATTCAAAGATTTGCTGATGTTTGTCACCTGTAAGCGCCTTTACTCAATAAGAAAATAAAAATTAAACCAAAATATTTTGCTTAAATTAAAAATAAGGTCTATAAATTTAAATAAATGCAATTTGTAAAAAAGATTTTATTGGGTTAGATTTATCGGCCCGACAATATAAAATAAACAAACGGATAAAAAGATTATTTTCACGACAGTAAATTTTAAATAACATCTCTAAAAAGTTTTGCACAACACAAAAATATATTATACGACAAAAAAAGTACCTAACAAAAAAAGGATAATGCACGGTAAGAATATGAGAGCCACAACGACATATGAACTGTTGAATAGAACAAATCAACAGCAAAAAAAGTTTTTAGAACAATAACTTTAACAAGACAAAATAAAACAAATAACCGACATACATACTACATTGATTTGTCGCTTAATCAAATGTTTTCTTAAATTTGAAATAACATTTTTAATTTTTGTTTGTGTAATAGTGATTTACGTTACTAATGGCCGATCTCACCTACACTTCTTAAATCAGTACCTTTGTAAAGTTTTGCTTACAGCTAACCGATTCTTAATTTTTATAAGCGTCTCACCAGACATTTAAAACAGATAGTTACGCTAAGTATTGTAGATTTTCTGACTATCGAGCGGCACATCAGATGTCAGTCAAAATGCATTATATTGACTCTAAACTAAACATTAATATAACCTTAAAATCAAATGTGTTTGTTGTCGCGAAATTAGTGAAACTTGTATAAGATAATTATTATAAATTATATAATTTCAATATTATACATAAAATGGCCTTTTTTGTAGAATGAAAAATCAAGGGCTGAGTGGAAGTTGCTCTGCTGCAAAACGCACGAGAGGTTTCTGATGAATGAATCAAAACTGGTGGTGGGAAAGGCTACAAAAATCAAAATTCAATTAAAAGTCTAGCTTTGAAAACAATGAATAACAAAACTGTTTCTGGACGTCCAAATGAATTTGTCAACGACAGATTGTTGGAAATGGTTATTAATGGTATGTTTTTACATATTCTTTTCTTTGCATGTTTTATTTTATTTATTTTGACAGATGTGTCGGATGAAATTGAGTCGTCTGCTAGTGGGGCAGAGTATATTTACATTAATACGGAAGGTGATGCAACAGATGTTTGTGATGTCACTAACAAAACAAATATTACCACCCCTAATAATTGGAGTTTGTGGAAGCCAGAGGCATTGCAACAGCCACTAGAAGCTGGTTTATGCGATAAAATAAACCAAGTGCACCAGGGTTGTTCAAGTACAGCACCGGAGAAGACAACAACACCAAGAAATGTTAAGAACCGACGTCGGCCAGCTGCAGTGGCTCTACAGAGTTCAGAAATAATTAAATTATACACTAAACTATGCGAAGAAAAACTTGAAATCGCAGAAATTGAAAAAATTATCTTAAATGAAAAAAGGTCCGTTGACAAGATAAAATATGACTTGGAAATAAATATTTTTAATGAGAAAATATCTTCGGATAAAATAAAACATGAGTTAGAGATCAATATTTTGAAAGCTGAATTAGAAGCTAAAGTAAAGCAGTTAAACCAAATGGATAAATAAGTTATATATTAGGGTTACTGCAAAAACAAACTTTAAATTGTGATATGTAGTTTGTTTTTGCAGTAATAAATTATTTAAAACTATTTTTTTGTTTAATGTTACTGAAAAACAAACTCAAATTGTGATATGGAGTTTGTTTTTGCAGTAATAAATTATTTAAAACTATTTGTTTTGTTTTATGTTACTAAAAAAACAAACTCAAATTGTGATATGGAGTCTGTTTTTGCAGTAATAAGTTATTTTAATTTTTTTGTTTTATGTTACTAAAAAACAAACTCAAATTGTAATATGAAGTTTGTTTTTGCAGTAATAAATTATTTAAAACTATTTGTTTTGTTTTACGTTACTGAAAAATAAACTCAAATTGTGATATGGAGTTTGTTTTTGTAGTAATAAATTATTTAGAACTATTTTTTTGTTTTATGTTACTGAAAAACACACTCAAATTGTGATACAGAGTTTGTTTTGCAGTAATAAATTATTTTTTGTTTTACGTTACTTAAAAAGAAACGAATTGTGATGTTATATTGTGATAATAAAAATATAATTTTTTATTATAATAGTTTATTTAAGAAAAATATGTTTTATTATTGATTATTATCTACCTATATATATATCTTCATAATAATCATGAATAAGAGGTACAATAATAATTATATTTACTTAATCATAAAAAAAATAATTTGTAATTAGGTCCCGCCTAACTCAAAAACCATCATTGTTGCGTTCCTCTTTTACATTATGATCAATTTGCCCATTAATAATTATTTGATACAATTCATTAATGCGGCCTTCATTATTAGGAGGAAGTTCTTCTGCTGCCTCCTTTGCCACATTGTGCAGTATAGCGGTGGCAACAATAACATTTAATGTTGTTTCAATTTTTGTTTGGCATCCAAATGCCATTATTGGCCATCTTCCTTTCCAAATACCAAAGGTATTTTCCACAAACACTCTGGTTCTAATAAGAGCCTCATTGTATCTGGTTTCTGCTCTGTTGGTGGGATCAAATAGTGGAGTCATTAAATATTTCTTGACAGCATATCCACTATCACCTTCAAAGTAAAATATATAAATTATAATATTTTTTGTCGATTTTAAAAATAGTTGCCTAGCAAAAAGCAGTTTGGAAAATTATTTTGTTCGAATTGAGCTCTAAGCATACTATTATTAAACTTGTTATGTCATGAGTTGATCCAGGCCACCTGGCAACCAAATTTAAAAATTATTTTGCTTGAATTGAGCTCTAAGCATACTATTATTAAACTTGTCATGTCATGAGTTGATCCAGGCCACCTGGCAACCAAATTTAAAAATTTGTAAGATGCATCTACTGCCGCTTGTACATTTATTGAAAAATAAAATTTTCAATTCCGATAAATTTCGGCATTATCACCACCTAAAATGTAAATACTGTAACATATTTGTGATAGTAATATATTTTTTTTATCAAGAGAATCAAAAATGTGTCACCTTTTGTAAGTCTTTTGAGTCTGACAACTACAGACAAGTCACAAAAAGTCATTTTTGCTCTATATTACTGTGTTCATTTATACCTGGTGATTGTATTTTCACATGTGTGCCATCAATAACAGCCAGAACTTTAGAAAAAGCTGCTATGTCAAAAAAATTTGATTGGATATTTAACTGGTGGTATCCAGTTGCATAATATCTCAGACATACAAGAAGCTGATTTATGGGCGATATACTATTATTCCTATTCTAAAAAAATATATAGACATAAAATTTATAGATGAATAAATAACTACTTACAGATCATGTACATATTCAAACTTATCTTCTATTTGTGGCAACAAAATATGCAGCACAGTCTCTTTTTTTAAACGAAAATATTGAAAAAATAACAAGTCCGGCATTGAGTTAAAATGATCACTCCTCTCATAAACTTGCCTTGAAATGCCATTTTCAACAATATCCATGATAACAATATGAAAAAAATAATCATCTTGTGGAACAATTATATTTTCCATTTTTGTTGTCAAGACAAATTACAAATTTAAGGTTAAGTACGCGTTAAGCTCTCAATCTTGACGGCTTAAAATTAACCAATACTTAAGCGTTAATATTGCGTTTAAATGAACGGTGCAGCGCGCTAACCAGAGCTTAGCTATTTAACTAATGCTTAACTTTTAAGTAGTGTCGGTGAAATCGGCTATAAATGTTTAAAGGCAAGCTGGTACATCTATTACATACATATTTGAAGTTATAAATACGTCTAAAAACCGTATGTTGTAATATACTTTATATAATAATTTTAAAATAATTTATTTATTTTTATTTTATCAATTATTTAATATTAGATTCGGATTCGGGTTATTCTGTCAATACACATATATTTGTGTAAGACTTTGTCATAAAATATATCATTCTGTCGTGGAGTATACTATATTTGTCGTGCCATGTATTATTGTGCAATATCTATAACTTGTTGTGCAATGTATTATATTTGGATTGCATTATTTTGGCGTCGTAAAATTAATTTGATTGGGCATTGCATTTTTTTTGTCGCTTCAACACTTTAACTTTGTCGTTACTAAATATTATTAAGTATTATATTGTTGTGAAAAGTTAGTAAAAAAATAACAACAAATATTTTATTTGTAATATTTTATTTGTTGTTAGTTTAAACATCCAAATTTTTAGATGGTTAGCAACTTTACATGGAACTCAAATTAATTATTCTTTATCAATACTCTGAGTTTTAGGATTTGTATTTTTATTTACAGTAAGTGAATTAACTAGAGTAGTTCTAGCAAATTCTTCTTGTGTTGATTTGCTGTAGTGCAAACAACTTTTTTTAACGTGCCATTAATATTTCCCCGATTTTATATAATTTATAATATAGTTTTGCTAATTCAAAATACAAATTTGCTTACTTTTTCACAACAATTTATTGTTTGTTCAAGACTTATATATTTAAAGTAAATTGGTGGTTGCAGTTTAATATATGCCAGCAGTTAATTATAGTAGCTGGATTTGCTCGCCAGGTGTTATCAATCGCGCCTCACAGTCTATAACTTGCAATTATTGGTGTTATTTTGCCAACAATTACCAGGTAATTATGATTTAATATCCTTCCTCAAACATTAATTTGCATAAAATTAGAGAAGTAATTAATACGTAATAAATATAATTAATCTGTAATTATTTTGCCAACCAGGAGAAGTTTATATATAAAAATATTCACAGCCTTAATCAATTTCCAATTAGGCGGTCACGAGTGAGCTTTTTTAAATATACTTTTTGCATATAAATTAGGAGCGTGCAGAGGGACCGACTTCTTTCATAAATAACGTTTACATTCGGGGCTTGTTTGTTTTTTTATTCCATCGCATCTTGAATGCAATTAAAAGATATGAATGTTTAATAATCAATTGACTTAGGCGATGTTTGTTTTAAATGGAAATTAGGGAAATAATTCAGCAGGATGAAACCGTTCCTGTCTTGTGTGGGGATTTATGGGATCTCGGCCCTCCCACTTCCCCATTAATATATTATCAAAAACATTTTGGTTGGCGCCTCGGAATTTTAATGACAAAACCCACACGGGCATATTTTGTGAATGGGATGAGCTCTTACTTAATTTTCTTGACAAATTTCCGAACGCACCGCGCGCCTAATTGCCTTATTATAACGACTGAGGAAAATTGTTGTACATGCACTGCAATTAAAATGCTCATCTGATTGATGTGAATTTATGTTTAATTTTTTTATGTGTGTGTCCATCCTTAAATTAACTCTATGTGTATTTTACAAGACATGTATTTTAAAACAAATTTCTTATGCATAAATATAGAACTTACATTTTTTATTTATGTATTTAAATTTTTATCTAATGCTTATTTTCTTGGATTTGTTTTAATTGTATTTTTTAGTACATGAATAATGAAAAATGTCTTTCAAAATATTTGTTTGTCAAAATCCAATAAAAAAAGTTTGATTTGTATATTACACATCCTACAAGTCTGCATGAAAATACAATATATTCAATAGAAACGAGGTAAAAACACTTATTAAACTACATATATATTTTAATAATGCGCTACCATAAACTGAGGCGCTGATTAAAAAATATATCTATTTCCAATTAACCGTGTTCTTTTGCTTTACTAAGATAGATAAAAACGTATGATAAAATCAGTTTGAGTTTTTTTGATACATAAAGGGTTAGTCAAAATTACCGGAAACAATATTTAATACAATGACATATATAAGTTTTACATATATGCAAAAGTAAAAAACTAAAAAATTAAAAAAAAAAAAAAATTGAAACTATAGTAACAACACGGTCGTTCTAGAAAAGATTGTATTGTAAAATTGTCACCCCTAAAAGACAAATTTAAAAGTATTTAGATATAGATTTGTTGTTTAGTTTAATATTTGGTACTAATAATAGATATACGTGCCGAAAACACATTAAGGGAAAATAAGCATAAATACCTTTTTTTTTACATCAGATTATTATTTAAATAATTTCCTTCCTTTTCGGTTTTATTTATTTTTATTTTAGTTTTCTTTTACAATTTATTTTGGGCTTCTCTTTCGGTGGTATTTGTTGGACGGTCCTTATAGTTATTTTTATTTTTATGGTGGTTCCTCGGTGTGGGATTAATATGTAAATAAAGAGAATAATTATTTAAGTGGTGTTTATTGAAGCAGTATGAGAACAGGTACTTACATATCTTGTTTACGCCAGTTGTTGTTGAGTGATTTTGGTTTCCTTCCTTCTTTTATTTCCTTATTTTAATTCCTGTCTCCTTTCTACTTGTGTTGTTTTTATTTTGATTGGATTCCATGTGGCTTTTGTTTTCATTTACCTAACCTGTCATCACACAAAATTTCATTAGTCAAATGCACCTACATAGAGAACTTACCTCTATCATTTCTTCAATCCGCAATCCTAATCCATTAATCCGGTTTCACATCCTTTCACAAATTACACACACACACTTATTTAATTTAATTATTTGTCCGTCATTATCACATTGATTTGACGTTTAAGTGACAGCAGTAACAGCAACGTGAAGTTCACGCTTAGTATAGACGCGCGGTTGCCACTGCTTCTTTGGCATTGAATAGTTACAAATTATATTTTTCTTTATAAAACTTTTCCTGTCAATTAAAATGTACTCTTATTTTTGCTACCGTTTGGTTGTTGGTTGTAAGTTTATGTATAGATATATATATATATCTCATTTTTTTTTGTTTTTTTAAATCAAGTCTATTAAATTATGTTAAGTGTACCGTGCGCTAAATTTGACAACTCTGCAGAGAACATGCGCAAAAATTCAAATAGTTTTTTTAACCGAAAAGCTACGTAAAAGCAATGCTTTCGCTGAAAATTGCTTTTTTCGTGTAATTCAGCCCGTTCAGCTTGTTTAGCAAACGGGACCAGTTTGAATACACGGCGGTGCACGTGATTTTAATTTAACTTTTCTTTATTATAATTAATGAAAATCGGGACAACGCATTTTTTTATTCTCTGTTTCTCGCCCTCTCTCTCACCTTTCTTGCAGCTACCGGATTTTATTGTTTTTGTTGCCGGAGTAACGAGAAAAAAAAAAGATAGACGAACGCGGAAGCCTGAAATTAAAAGGAGAGCAAAAACAATTGGAGCCCAGGAAAATCAAACAAAATATCATCTCATATACAACTGGTGAGTCACCTTTTAATTTCTCTTGCTGCTTAAATACCACCACTCGATTAAAAGTAAATAACGTATTTAATTCCGCGACCCACAAAATCCCACTGAGCTAGGGTTGCCCAATACCATAAGATCGGTGTTGGACAGGCGAGTGCCTGTGCGCAAAGTTGACGTTATAACTATATCAAATGCTTTAGACATATTTAGAGCTACTTTAAGATTTTTTTCATGTTTGTCTAAAGTAGAATTTCATTTGTAGCTTACATAAGTCAAAAAATCTGTTGTCAAACGTTTTGATCAAAATCTATAGAGTAGTAGTAAAATTTAATATATATATATTTTTTATTTTTATTAATTGGACAGTAATGCAATTGGTTAAAAAAATTTTTTTTTTACAACTCGTGGTTTAAAATAAACTGGATTTATTATTTTACCACTAGCCGGCATTGTACGTACAGTAATAGGGGAATTAACCTACTTTTAATCTATCGCGTTTACTCCGACTTTAGTGGAATTGTAATATAGTATCATATAAGTTTCTTAAACTCTTCATCTACTTTTTGTTGTGGTGCATAGAAGATACTAATAAATCGTATTTATTTGGTTTGAGTACATACAAAACCATTGTTTTTGATCTAGTAAAAACAAACTTTAAAATACTTGCTTTGGTTTTCTTGCCTGTGACAATATATGTTTCTTCTTCTGCAGTTCATCAACCAATTTGATAAACGTGGACCAGTTGTCGGCAATGATGTTACTGTTAGTGTTTTTAACTGGTTGAGTTAAGGACAAGGATGTCAGACTTGGAATTAATAATTTACTTGGATTAGGTTGTGGCGTATTTGATTTACCAGAATATACAAAAGCGTTCAAAAGATAGTGTGTCAAGCATATCATATATAGTAAGACATTTTCTAGGAATATAGTACTTTTATAATTTTCCATAATACAATAAAAAAACTTACGCATTGAGTACAATTTATTGGGAAATAATTTGTCTCTAAAACTATCAAATAGTAAAACAACCAGTAGAAAAAAAAATTAGTAACATTGTAGCTCAAAAAATATCTTGACTAGTTTTGTAAGTGGCAAATAGGCTCTCGGCGTCTTAGTAATTGGATTTGAAAACAGATAATTAATAATTAACTCAAAAATATTTTTCTTTCCAATTACAGTTGTATAATTAACAAATTATGTCGTTTACCCATAAGTATGTGATAAATTAGAATTTTTTTTATTGGTGCATTTGATCATAATTCTAATTATTTCATCGATTATAAGAAGTAATCAGTAATTAATTGATTTTCTTTTTTATACGTTTCTTGCATAACTATTTAAGCTTAAAAGTTGCATAATTTTATTAGAACTTCTAGTACGACTTGTGGCCGGAGGCTGTTTGGACCACTTATATCTATTCTTTTCATAAATATATGTTAAACTATTGTTGCCCAACTGATCTTCTATTTCTCCTTTTTTGACATTGTTATTATTTTCTGACGCTTACGGTGTCAATACATACTCTCATTTCATAAAAAATTACAAAGCTTTTACCATTTATGCGCTGTTGCCACAAATATGTACTAATAATGCAGTAACGATACTAGTTAAGAGTATTAAAACATTTTTTTTTAATTTCTTTACTATTTTTATCTTAGAATAATGATAGATAAAACGCGGTTTAAGTTTGGTAGTAATAGGAAGAAAAGTTTTAACAACTGGAATAGTTAAAAGATACAAATCTTGATTCACCAAAAACTCTATTACGAAAAAAATATATATGTTGCTGAATAAGTTAGGTAAAATTATGAGAAACAGCACAAATCTTAACTTGTTAAACAAATAGTGTTGTAGAAGTTTAGTAACTTAATCATTTTTTAGTATTATATGCATTAAAATCTTTTAACAAAATTATTTTAGCTTGTCTATTACCTTGAAAAAGTTTGTCAAAACTTTTAGAAAGGTTATTAAAAAAAATGGAGTTGTTTTATTTGTCAAAACTTTTAAAAAGGTTATTAAAAAAAATGAAGTTGTTTTATTTGGAGAACGGTATATGCCAATTACAAAAATAGTCTTATTGAAAATATTTAGTTTAAAAAACATGCCATTATATCAAATGCCTTTAAATTTTGAATTATTAAACAACAGTAAATTCTCAATATTTATTAATTTTATCAAAAAGCATGAAAGAGCACTGTTTACTTGCAAAAAATAAAATGTAAAAATCAAAAACTGCATGCTACTTTGCAAAACACGGAAAATTTTACAGAAATGAATACAACAAACCTAATAAACAACAAAACAAAAACAATAAATTTTATTGTTTTAAACTTTTCACAGAACGACACCAGTTGTCACATCATTATAGATTTCTTTGTGTTACGCAATCTGGTATGGGAAAACATACTTAATATAAGTTATTCAAACATCAACTTTATTTTTGATTACTTTAATCAATACTTTAACTTTATCAACAATAGCTTATTCAAATTAAACATTATGAGTCCAGTCAAATATGCTCAAATATTGATCTCAACTCTAAAAAATTCCAAAAATTTGAAAACTTTGTACACTAATTTATAGGTACCTAGTAAAGAATATACTAAAAGTCTTGACAAATATGACACGAGTTTTAGCGGTAATGACCGAAAACAGGGCTTTTTTTTTCGGTTTCTCGTTAATATTTTCAGAGTTGTAAGTAAGAGGTAATTGACTATATACATAATAAAAGCTAATAATGTTTTCAATAAAAATTATCCTAAAATATTTTTTTTGTATTACCAGCGGTTAAAGAGTTATAAGGCGCTAAAGAATAGCAAAAAAAGTTTTTTGTATTGTTACAAGCCAAGAAACCAGTCTTTTTTGTTTGGTCCTTTGTTCATTTTGACGGTCTTCTTCCTCTCCCCCAACTACTTGCCCTTCCTTCCACATAGCTTTCACGATCCGCGTGTCATACGCGTCAAACTGTAGTGTTAGCGCGGTATTTTTTTTACCTGTTTTGTTCATAGATAAAGGTTGTAATCAAACTTTTAAAGGTGTTTCTAAAGATAGCTATCAACAAGCAGAGTAATGAGGACTTAAACAACTACTTATAACATAAACTTGCTCCTTACCCTTTATCTTTATTTGAAGAAACTGAAATGCGGAAAACAAACAAATCCACCTTATACGATATTTTTTCTGTACTACAAGAAAAAGTTAATTTTTTTAATTTTGCCATCGTTTTAGATGGGGTATTACTGTTACACAAGGTGATGTGGCTCAAAAATTTTCAATCTCAACAATTTGCTAATGTTATGTTGTCTATGTTCTCAAGCATTATGCCGACAAGAGCTGTACCGTTGCGTTTGATGACTACTCAGCGGCACTATCTAGTACATAGGCAGCTGAATAAAACCAAAATACAAGCTAAAAAGGTCAGTCAACTTAAACTTTGAACACAAAACACAAATCACAGTCAAACAGGGTGGTTTTTTTTCTAATAAACACAATAAATCCAAACTTATTTCATTCTTCTTAACAGCTCTTTTTAACCATAAAATTAAAACAAAACAAAAATCTAGTAACGCTGGTAAATTAATCATCCACACAGAAGTCGTAAAATTTTAAACTAGAGACAAAGTAGCAATAGTTGGCAAGTATGTTGATCTTATTGTTCTCCTTATGGTTTTAATCCTAATTAAAAGATAGATATTATTTGTTAAACCAAGCCACGGCAGAATAGAAAGGAAGATATAGTCAAGGCAGCAATTGCAAACTATGGAAATAAAAAATTGCTAACTTTTTGTGCTTGCATTCAGCAGATGTGATACAATTTCCGCTGCATATCAGAAGAGAAACTTGTCTGTTTCAATTTGTTTAAGAAGCAATTTATATTGCAAAGTATTACTAATGTAATAAAGCTGAAGCTGAAAACAAAATATTCCTGACATGGTACAATGCACCTTACAAGCAAACTTCCCTTAACATGCTTTGTTACAAGGCTTTTACTAAATCAGTTTTGAATGCTAAATCAGACTTCTCTGCGCAGTTGCCATCCAATCCAAGTTGAGCTAGAAAATAAACTTCCTCCTGAACAGTGGAGTTGAAAGTTCGAGCCAGCCTGTTGATCCCAGTAACTACAAAAGACGCAGCAGAACCTGAGGCAGTCCTCAATCTAAATTCTCGCATATGTATAACCCCCCTATCCTCCACAATGATCCAACGTATCCAAAAGTGTAGGCAAAAGTTTGTCAAACATTGATTTACAAATGTCTAACAAATTATGGTAAAAAGTGCACTTATTTTTTTTTTGCTTTGGCATCTTTAATAAATTATATATTCTGCTGTGTTAACTTTAAAAAAAAAAAAACGCAATCATTAGCGCTCTATAACTATAAGAAAAATGTATATAATCATTTTAATTGCAAATTTTATTAGCTTTTATAGTGCACATAGTTAACTTTTAACCTCGACCTACAGTTTTCAAAATATTAACAAAAAACCACAAAAAGTGCCCTGTTTTTAGTGATTGCCGCTAGAGCTTGTGTCATATTTGTCAGGACTTTTAGTATATCCTTCACTAGGTACCTATAAATTAGTGCAAAAAGTTTCAAAACTTTTGAATTTTTTTAAAAGTGAAAAGCTACTTTGACTGGACTACATGTTAGTGTCAGAAGTTAAAGTTTACTTAAAAAAGATAAAAATGTAAAAAAACTATGTTCTATTAATTAATTTATATTCACACCAAACTTTTTGAAAAAAGTTAAACGTAGACATAATTTAATGCAACTTTTTACACACAGAAGCAGGTTATACAAAAGTAATATGTCTAAATAAACAGTCATCTTTATACTAATTTTAGAAAACGATGCATTTTTTTTAAATAACAAAACAAAGAAATGACCATAGGACATGTTAATATAAACATACTAAAAAACTGCATAATTACCCAAGACTATGAATAAATGTTTATTGGCTATAATTCTATGCAAAATATTAATATAATTACATTAGAAAAGAATATAGAAAACATTTTTTAGTACCATTGTATCTAGATTTTACTATAAAAGCAAACAACTTCACAAAAAATATATATAAAAAAAAACTAAAAAAAAAAAACGTAAAAACATAGAAACGTTCTACAAAATCCGACAACATAAAAAATAAACTTAGAAAATGATATAACAAAGCAAAAAACAAAGTATCACACATAATCTAAACAAAATCATAAACTTGGCCAAATCAAATATAAAAAAAGACATGTGAAAAATAATGAACAAACTAAACATCTTGCCAAACTCTGCGACAAAATATTATACACGTTCAAGTTCAAACAAATAAATCAAACTTAATCGATAGACATATTACCACAAACAACATTAAAAAATAATAAATTAAAAAAAATATTTTATATTTAAATGCTGCAAAACCAGCTGGTCATGCCAAAATAAAAAAAAATGGCAATGTAAAAGAAATAGAAGGTCCTATAATAATAATAGTGAGGAGACTGGTGCAAAAAAAGGGATGAGTAATTTGTAGTATTTTTCAGAAGAAGCCAAATAATAAAAAAAATGTTTTTAATGTTTTTAGTTATAGAGCACATCTTGTATTTGCATATAAATAAAACCTTAGGTTATTTAGCTTAAAACAAACAAAAATATTTTTAAAATATATTGTTTGGTACATAAACACAACAACGCAAAAATTAAAAATTTACAACAAACGGGATAATACAATACAGTCAGAATCATTTTCACTTCCATCGGTGCCTAAATCATAATTTTTCAGAGTAACAAAATAATTTTTTAAAGTGTTATAAAACGGCGTGTCACTTTTAGGTACATTCTCTGCAGCCAGTTGCATAATCATTTTAATTTTAGTATTTTAAGAGACAACGGGGCATTTTTTTTAATAATCTTAACGGGGTTAAAATTTAACAATTTGATTTTCTCAAAAAATCCACTACAACCTTGCTACATTTAATTTTATTCGAAAATTTTAATTACTTAAATACTCGGTTAGTAAAAACAGTAAATTTTTCTTTACATTTTTTGTATTCATCGGGTAAGTAAATATGCTCCACTAACCGTTTTCTTATTTTGATAAGACCAAATAATCTGTTAAATGGCAGGATGCTATAAACAGATTTGGGAAATATGTGTATTATAGATTTAAACTTCTTTACTTTGCATAACCCTGCCAAGTAACAGTAACTTATACTTGTTTTTATTTTCCGCATAGCAGTTGTCAGAAAATATGTAAAATTTATTCACATTTTGACTTAATATATTTGTAAAGTAATGATCTAACAAACTTATCACTTTATTAACTTTCTTAACCACTTTGGCAACTATTTCTTTGAATATATAGAAATAAGAAAATTTGTTTGTTGCGGAATGGATACGAAAGTTGTAAACTCACAATTGCCGTAAGTAAAAGGCATCTGTAGAAGGTACTGCAAATGGTAAATTCTGCTAAAAATTAAAGCAGTACTTCAACTTTTCATTTCTCTCAGCTTCTTTTAGACGCTTTTTTAAGTCTTTGAAAAACTATTTAATTTTTTTTAAATGTTCATCTTATTCAATTTTTTATAGTTTTTACTTCTTTTGTGTCCAATGTACTTTTTAAATTATTTAGTAAGTCACATTTCTTAAATGTATTTACCAAAACTATAGTTAAAGTTTGCTTAAAAATATCTGATAAAGTTTGTAGCAATGATTCTCATACTTTTTAAATAATGTTGATGCATTAGTTTAAGAGGCCTCTATACCCCTGGCCAGTATAGAGAATTACATGTATTCGAGCGCCAAAATAACAAATGCATCAGTTAACATAATTACAATCCGAGACCGGATTTAAAAAAATTAAACATTTATACACGATTGGATCAAAGAGTTTTAAGATTAATGTTGTCATTAATTTGTTATAACAAATAAAGCTTGCATACATTTTAAATTTTATTAAAACTTATAAAATTAAAACAGTATGCAAGCTTTATTCATCATAACAAATTAATAACAACATTATTCTTAAAACTTCTCAATCCAATTGTAGAAATTTTTTTAAGTTTTCTAAATTTGGTTTTGAATTGTAAATATGTTAATCGATGCATTAGTTATCTTGACTTCCGTATACATGTAATTGCCTATACCAGCCGAGGGTATAGAGTTCTCTTAATATTTTGTTCTGAAGGTAAATAAAATTTGTAATTTTTTCCTCTGCCGTAATGCGACTTATTTTTAGAAAAAAAATTTATGTAATTACTTAATTACTACCTGCTGAACAATGTTTTCTTAAACACCGTTTAGTTCATTAAAATATTTTTCACGTACATCAGAAAGTGGTGTTATATTTGCGGACATGTGAGTACATATGCGATCCAACCGTGATTTTTATTGACTTTTTTTAAGATTTGTTTTTTTTTATTACCTATTGCTTTAAATGACTCAAAAAATTTCTTGCGTGCTTCAGCGGTTAACTTATTAATACAGGTTTTTTTCAGCCACATTTTTTGTTTACCAACATATGGTTTACCTTTTGCTCGTTTTGTTTTTTAACACTTCTCTCCGAATTTATAACATTTCTTTTCTTCTTTCTTACTCTATTAGCACTATTGATATTGATTTTGTTGTTTATTTCTTTACTAAACTTTCCTAAATTTGCTGTAGAAGTATCACTGTCTGATGTACTGATGCGGTTTCACTCTCCAAATCCTAAAATGGTTCAGATAGATCTGAAGTAAAGGTCAGAAATTTTGGCCCAGCCCGGCTTTTGCATTTTGGGCCGGGCCGGGCTTTTGTATTTCGGGCTGGGCCGGCCGGGCCGGGCTGAGCTTTAGCATTTTGGGCCGGGTCGGGTTGGGCTTTTGCATTTCGGGCCGCGCCGGGCCTGATATTAAACGTATATGTAATTATTCAGTTTATATGTTTTAAATACTCAATTTTCACACAATAAATTATTATTTAAAAATAAGATAAAAAATAATTTAATTTAATGCTTACAATTCAGCAGTTTTTTATTATAAAAACAATTACATTCTGTTCATTTATATAAATTATAAATATGTGAACGTTATATATATTTTTTTAATAGTTAATTGTTTTTATGTTATGTTATGAATAAATAATACTCCATAATTTTCACATTTAGATTTTATATAGTACATAAAAATGTAACTAAAAAACAATTTATTTAAAGCCGGGTAAAATAACTGAAGTTTAGACAATTGTTGCTAACAAACAAGATCACGTTTAAAACAAAGTTAGACTTTGGGACAGGCCAAGTTGTATTGGGCTAGGTTTTGGGCAAGGCCGGGCCGGGTCTACTTGTACCGGGCTGGGCTATTAGCCGGACCGGGTTGGGTCGAGCCGGGTTTTGGGCCGGGCCAGACCGGGCCGTGTTTTGGGTTTACAGTTTCTAGTCTGAAGCATAACCCGCCATCGCAAACACGTAGATGCACAATTCAAACAAACGCACTTGAATGCTGATTGCTATGTATTTAGAGCATACCAACCGCTACCTAAATTTTCAGTATTTTAGTGAAAATATCTACTTTGGCGTCATTGCTATTCCTACACATAATTTAATAATCAATTAATTTTTTTACTAGCACATTCAAAAAGGATTAAACTATATTTAGTCAGAATATTTTAGTAAAATAATAAATGGAAATAACCAAAATATTTTGGGAAAATATAGTTTGATCCATTTTAAATATACTGATAAAAAAATAAAGAAATTTTTAAGTTATATGTAAAATTAGGAATGACGCCAAAGTAGCTGTTTTCACTACAATACAAGAACACAACGCAGCGGTCGGTATGGTCTTAAAGGACTAACGTTACAATACTTGGCAGGGTTGCCAGTCTTCTGCGGAAGTTGCTTGTTAAATACACTAATAGATATTGCTCAAGTTGCAATCTGCAAGTTTGTGAAAATAGTGCAAGAACGGAATAAGTCTTCATTTATTATCCCGTCCTTGCACCAAATTACCAAACGGTTAAAAGTGCTTACAACTTCTTTGTTTATTTGTCCTGTTTTTGTACCAAACAATACTTATGCTTTGCAAAACTTTGTGCTACATATAATTCAATTTAAATAAAATTGTGACTTATCCCCTTTTTGCATCAGACTTCTCAATTGCCAAAACCGTAAAAAAAACAATTTTGCGTCTAATATATAAATTCAAAAACTATAAGCTTGCCATCAATACTAAAAAAAAAATTAAATTATTAATAATAATCAATCAAAAACACTAAATTAATAAAATATTTCTTGTTTGTTTGTTAATTGTTCAAAAGCGTTTGACACTCTTGCCTGTAAAAAAATATTTTAAATTTTATAAAACAATAGAATCAGAGAAGATCCTAAAACATAGTTTGCAAATTACCGACAAGAACAACAGTTTAAAATAAAAGTAAGAGATGAACCAAGTGACAAAACAAAAATTAAAAGAGTTGTGCCTCAACTGCAGTACTTTGGGACCAATTTTTTATCTTTTATATGTTAATACGTAAAATCCCTGTAAATACTTTTTATACGCGTAATACATTAATTGTCTCAATTCATAAGAATGCAAGAAAACTAAGGTTGTCCACTTAGTATCTCAACATTAACAAAATAAAAAGAAACAAATCAACCTTTTTATGATTTAAAATGTTTAAACACCAGACAATTAAAACTCCTTTGAGCACATAGAAATTGTTTCCAAGCAAAAATATCTTAGAATGTGGAATGATGACAATATACCAAACATTGCCTTAATATTATACGGCATTACTATGTACAAACAAACTTCTGATTATCTTCTGAATAAATAACAAACACAAAAAATTGTGTAACAAAAAATTTATATTGTTAAAAAAGATTAAAATATTAAGCAACTATTTAAACTGAGATCTATTATAAACAACATAAAAGATAAAAATAATTGAACAAAAATAAACAACAACAAATATACGAGAAATAATATAATGAAAAATATGTAGTAGAAATTGAAAAAAGAAAAGTATTAATCAGAGCTTTATTTAATGAAATCCCAAACAAGATACAAAAAGCAAAATTAATCAAACTTTCTAAAGAAAAAAAAACCTGAATTAAAACTCAATAGTAATTATACATTATTAATATAATATATTTTATATAGTTTATTAATATACACTATATGCTACTGACAAGCCGATATAGCTTAGTATCACTAATAAATGAATGAAATCATAACTGATATCTGGGGGGGGTTTAATTTTATAAATAAAAGAAGTCCCACAATGTCCACGTAATGAAATAAAAATAGAAAAAAAAATTGTATTTGAAAAAAAAAATAGTTCAGAAAGATAAAGAAATTTAAGATTTAAAATTATGTTGTCTACCTGACCCTGCTACTACTCGGTCTCTTATTAATGCTGATTTAATTCAACTGCCTCTTGTAAAAACAGTTTTACTTTGACCCAGTACTTCTACCACTATTGGTAATATACTTCAACGATTTTGGCTGTGGTCTAGCCAATGACCAGCTGCAAGTCTACGTTTCCCCATTATACATTCATGTGTCTAAACTTAAGCGTTTAAATTTTGTCAAATCTAAACTATTATCTAAGATTAACTCTAGGAATTATTGAAAAGGTAAAAGATATAGCAAAAAAGCAAACAGTGGACAACACAAAAAAAGGCAACACTGTATCATAATAGCGCTAGATATACAGAATGATTTCAATAGCATACTATCAGAAGCAATTATAAAAGCTACAAAAAAAAAGAACTAACAAATAAAACTATCAATATAATATAGTGTTATTTTCAAGAGAAAAATATATTGACTTTTAGGTTCAAGATAAAACAAAAAATTAAAGAAGCGGTAAGAGGAGCAAACAAAATAAAAAAATATTTAGTAGATTTATGCCAAACAAGGAAAGACCAAGAAAAAGAGCAAAAAGACTAATAGCAAGGGCGACTAAAAGTAAAATATTGTACGTCGCAGAAACATGGGGAGACGCCTTAAAAACAAAAAACAAATAATAAATAAGAGAAGCCACAAGAACAAGCTCGTTAAGGATCTGCAGAGTCTACAATTAGACATACAAAAATTGCTAAATAAAAGAACTAGTAAACAATAAACAAATAGACGGCCAAGAAAAAATACAATAGAAAAATGGCAGAAACAGTAAAACGATGGAGAAAAAGGAGAGAACTAATACCAAAAATAAAAAAATAATCCAGCAACGTGTTGCTATACAATACAACTACTCACCGGTCATGCAGATTTTGGTAAGTATTTGCTGCAAAGCGTAGAAGGCAAATAGGAAAAAAATTAAAATTAAAAAAATATTGGAAAACACAACTTACAAATCCACAATTATTAATAGGTATATGCCTGAGTGACAAAAACAAATAAAGAACACTAAGAAACTATGCAACGTCAGTACTGAAAAAGAAAATAAAAAAAATTTGAAGCCTTATGATTTAGATAAACTAAAATTAAAAAAAAAAAACACACAGATTAATAGCTACCGAAAACAAAGAAAGAAAAAAAAAACTAAATGGAAACAAAAAAACAAAATATGTTAAACTATGCTTATCAAGGAATAGACCGTAAAAAGATAGACCAGCAAAAATTATTTACTAAAACATTAGTACAAACCAAAATTGCAAAAATAAAAAAAAGAACTGCTCAAGAAAAGCAAACTGAAGAAATTGTCCAAGCAATTTTTATAAGGCAGATACGCCATCTCAAAGTTACAGACGTTGCAACTTTCAAAATGCCCAGAGATATACTCTATATCTGGCAACTAAAAGACACAAAAAATTAACTAATATCTAAATATTGCAAAAAATGGAAAAAAGGAAAAATGGATGTCAATGTAGAAATTAGGACAGAAAAAGAGGGTATAGAGAGAAATATACCGGAGAATGCATGTGTTGCAGCAGCAAACTATGTGCAAAACTATCATCTGACTTGTTGATGTTGTCGAGTTGGTGGTAAAATTAAAAAAACTACATCAGTTTTAAATTGTCTATTTTAGCTAATTAATTTGAATTAGTTTTGTCTAAAAACTTTTTGCCTACAAACATTGCTGTAAAGTTTTTTATTAATTATGGCCGACTTCAACACTTACCAGTTAAACTTGCAGGAAATTTTTATTAGCCGTATCTTTGTCAAATTATGACATTATCGTTTTAACCAAAACCTAGCTTTCTGAAAATATTACTTATATAAAACTAAAACTTACTGGATATAATTTATTAAGATGTGATTGCTCTAAATTTTACATTACTACAATAACCATATTTAAGTGTTAAACATGTGTTTGTAATTGTTAATTTTAAGTTTGTGTCGTATAGATAAACATGCCAATTACTGCTACTCATTTGCTAATGTTTTTTCTAGTAGTAAATTAATTCTTCTAAGAGATTACAATTTACTAGAAACAACGTGGCTTAATCATAAATTTGGAATGGTTACTTGTAACAAAAACTACCCTTGACACTAAGTTGCTAACTTGTTTATTTTTTTAAACTATATTCTATATGAAACCATACCAAATAGTAAATAATAATTGTGATAATATTACTGTGATAAATGCTGTAAATGTTTTGTTAGATATAAGTCGATATCATAATGCTTATATGATAGATGTCAATAGTAATATTAACTTATTTCTGCCAAATTTGTAACGCTTCCTTGTCCCTGACGACCGGAAGCGGCTGAGTAGCAATCAGTCGTGATCGACAGGGCTCGATATTGGCCTAGGAGGTCTCGGGCGCCACCACCTATTGCAAGATGGACGGGTGCTTAGGAATAAAACAATACAATGTCAGGAGGAAATAAATTTATATTCAGTAAGTAAACAAAACAACAGAAATCAACTCAAATAAAATGGGAAAATAAGCCTAAGTACTAAGATAACCAGTGTTCTGTCAGGGTCGGGCCACTGGTTAACATTTAACTAAACTAACACTATGTACAGAATCAACCAGTGTCCTGTCAGGATCGGGCCACTGGTTAATATTAATTACACTAATACTATCTACAAAATCAGCCAGTGTCCTGTCAGAGTCGGGCCACTGGTTAATAATAACTAAAACTATTACTATTTACAAAATCAACCAGTGTCCTGTCAGGATCGGGCCACTGGTTAATATTAACTAAAACTAACATGTACTAGAACTGCGTTTCTAATAATTTTAATTGTGCCAGCTTTAGAACAATCAATGATTATTTGTTTAACGTTGATTGGTCTGCTTTTTTTAATAACTGCAATATAAATGAATGTGTTGATTTATTTTATTTGGTTTTGTATAATACCATTGATGGTTATGTACCAAAAAAATTTGACATGCATCAAATTTTCTATTTCGTTTAGAACTTAATTTCACTTACTAAATTGAAAAAAATAGTACATATACGTTTCAAATCTTCAAAATAACTTTTTGATTACAATGAGTTTGATTCTATTCGGACCTTATGTAAAAATCTTAACAAACAATTTTAAGCAGTATATTTTACGTACCAAGAAAAACATTCAGTCTAATCCAAAACATTTTTGAAAATTTGTCAACAAATCTAGAAAAACTAAAACTGTTTCAACTACAATGTGTTATGGTCACCAAATTTATATTAATGATGACGACGTTGTAAATAAATTTGCAGATTTTCTTTCTTCCGTTTACAATTTTCAAGTTTATTCAACTCCATTGTTGTTTGAGTTTAATAAAAACGTAATTCATACAAACTTTTCAGTTAGTTTACTGGGTAGTTTTAATAAAATTACAAACGGTAAAAAAAATTATTTATTTAATTTCTAAACGATTAATTTACTTTCAACGCTTTATTAAATAAAACTAAATTTTTTCTGGTATGGAAACAAAGTTATATTATGTTTTTGCACAAATGCTTAAAATAATATTACAAACTATAAATACATTTGAATTCAATCTGCTATTCCTAAATTGTGTAATTAAATAATAACTAGGCAATTACATTAGATGTGTAAGAGTATCTTAGTAAACAAACAGCATGTTTTGTGAGGTTTGTTTCACACTTATCAATCTACTAAGTTACGAAAGAGACATTTTAAATGCTTTTGAATCTAAAACTTAAGTTAACTCTATATACACCAATTTTTTAAAAGCTTTTTATTGTGTGAGCCACAATATTTTGATTGCTAAACTTTGTGTATAGTGTTTTTATAAAACTGTTGTTTTTTGGTTGTCTTGTTTTTTTTGAAAAATCAAACGCAGTATATAAAAACTAAACAATATTTTTTTCATCAAGTGTTCTTCAGGGATCTCACTGCAAACCATTTTTTTTTGCTTTTTATCAATAACCTTTCTGACTGTATTAGTTCATCATCATTTTTTTAATTTGCAAATGATCTAAAAATTTATAGTAGAAAGTATCTATCAACGATTGTAATTTTTTACAAAAAGATTTAGACTCTGTAAATGTATGGTGTCTTATTAACAACCTTTTGTTTAATCTCAATATATGTGTCGCAATCAGTTTTAATAGAACGCTAAGCAAAATATTGTACAACTATGCTATCAATAACAAAGTGTTGAAACAAGTTTTACAAATTAATATTTGATTTGAAACTTAGGTTTGAAGAACATATTAGATAAATGTGTAATCGTGCTATAAAAATTAATTGATTTATATATGGCATGTCTATCTCCAAGTACTTTTAAACTTCTTCACTGTGCTTTATTATAATATTGAACGTATACAAATCTTACACAACAAAAACAAATTTTGTAAATTGTTCTAAAAAACTTACACAACAAAAACAAATTTTGCAAATTGTTAATGCAAAACCTAGCACAAGTACACGTAGAATTTCAGCGTCAACAAATGTCGTAACGTTTTAGAGGAAACTGAATTAAAAACGTTGTATTCATTCAAACCGCAAAAAGTACAAGTGCTGCATGATAGAAATATTTCTATACTTTTTAATTTCTATAGCAGTTAAGAGGTAAAATAAATTGAAAACATTTAAAAAAAAGTGATTGTGTTGAGTTGTAGATTCAACTAGAGTATTAAACAACAACGTAAATAAGTTTGCTTTACTTTTTAAAGAATGTTGTAATAAACAACGATTTTAATGGCTAGTATACTAGTTTGCTTAGTACCAAAGCAAGAGTAACATATTATAGTATCAGAAATTAATTAAAACATTTCTAAAATAACAAATAGAATTAAAAACTAACACGTTGTTCCATATATCACCACATCGAAAACCTTTAGATTATTACATAAAAATTTTAAAAAACTATATTTAGCTAGAACTAGTGATGAATTCACTAACGTTATTAACTGTCTTCATAAAGCTGCGAGTGTAAAAAAAGTTTCGGTCAGATGTAAAAAATAGTTAAAAACATTTTGTAGTTAGAAGTTATTTTATCATTTTTATTTCAATAAAATTTGACTTATACAAATAAAAAGCTTTGCATAATATATTTTACTTTTTTTAACATAATTTAAGCGGAAATTAATCTCTGAGTTGTTACGTTATGTTTGTTAAACAATCTTTGCACGCAGTAAATTCACAAACTAAATTTAGTTAGCTGATTCTAAATATGCACATTTATAGCCAAATTGTTATTAAAATATGCAAATTATATAAAACAAAATTATTCAAGTTTAAATAAAAAAAAAATTAATCTGATTATATATAAATCACAAAGATACTGAGATCTATTAAAATAAGCTGCACGTTATCTATTATTAGATTTCCAGATTCATTTTAAATTCATCTAATGTACGGTTTTCTGCAATTAAGTTTTTCAGTTTTGCTGTGGTGTATAATATTATTACTCTTAGATAAAACAAACACTTACATTTACATAGAAATGTGCTATTGTTACATTTAAAGCAACATTTACAAAATAAAACAATTTAAAATAAAAATTATATAGCTTTAACATACAAAATTATACAATTTACATATAAAGCTAACGAAATTTAATGTAATTAATTATAATACATTATTATAATTTCTATGAAATAAATAATTACTTAAGTGAGTAGTATAAATAATGTTTTTTATAAATTAAGTTCCATTTACAAATGATCAAGATCAGATGAGATAAATAAATTATAACAATTAGGTTTTATTGAACTTTTAGACTAGGAAAATCTTAAGGAAAAGTCTTGCTACATCGTAATTGAATTAAAGAATGTATATTTTCTCAAAAAAAAAAATTAGCAAGCGATACGATCTTACACAAAATATTTAAAAGTCCAAGATGTTTATATAATTTATATATTTGTCTACATTAAAATAAAATTTTAAGATTTCTTCCCATGAGACATCTCTTGCCACTTTAAATTTCCTACGTGTTTTCTCCATCTGCGGCTATTAAAAGTTGTGTCCGGTTTACATTCTTAAAACGTTTTAATTATTTGTTTATATTCGTGCGTGCGTAATTAAATCTGACAAAAGGTGAAAATAAAATCCAAACAATTTTTCATCTCTGGGGACCGTAAATGTTGTATAGCCATGCATTCTTTCATAGTTACAGTTAAGTAACGTAATATAACGTGTGAAGCATATTATAATTTGTCTTAAACATAATTTCCAGTTAACTGGAAAGGAGATCTTCATTTGGACTGACTAAGCACAGTAGGTTTTAACATAGATGTTGTAAGCAGCAGCTGAAATCTGACAAATGTCCGTTTGGTACTTTTTTATTACTCGCCTGTCAGTCAGTTACATAAACGCCCTGCTGAGAACTAACCTTTGCGTGTAAATTATGTTAGATTTTCATATTTCAATGTCTGATATGAGAATCAGATAAAACAGAATGAATGCATAACCGAGATGATTTAACTAAAAAAATGTTAAATTCCATTGCTAGATTAATCATCAACGTTTTCTACGGACACGATAACAGTACAGATTACTTCCTCTGATAATCTGCAATCATTTTTAAATTAAATATTATATTCCTGCAAATATAAACATATAATTTTCAAACTTAATTAATCATAATCGTTAAATTTTTTATTGCAAAAAGTAATTAAATTTTTAAAATGAGGAAGATCGTTATCGTAAAAGACATTAATATTACATATCAATTAAATGTGACTTAAATAAATCATATTTAATTAATAATTACTTGCATAGCTACTGATATAATATTAATTAATTCAAAATAAACTTTAAAAATGGGCGGATCCAACTACGTAATGTATTTATGTAGTTTCTTGATGCAATTATATATCTACATTAATTTGTAATTCCAGATTATCAAACAAGAGCGCAATATATATTTTTTATGTTTTACTATACATTTACAAGTGTAAAAAGCACACGTATTTATAAATTGCTCTAGAAAGTTGTTATTTGAGTAAAACTAAGAACAAAAATTTATATTAACTTTAAATATTATGTGTCTTAAATCGTTTTGTTACCGAGATATTGACTATTAAACATATTGAAAGAACGTTGCATTATCCAAAGTTTACGTTGACCTGGATGTCTTTTGACAACACTGCAATTAATATCAAAATCCACAAACGCAACATCATATAGTATGATTTTTTTATTTACTTTACTCATAATACTACCTTGGTTTTCAAAACAAAATGACAAACGCAGCAACATTATTTTAATTTTTTTTTGTCTGCTTTCTCTGATAAACTTTTTTTGTGATAGATGTCAAATGTTATACTTGTTGTAATATTTCAAATTTAAGTAGGTTTTTAATATATCTTCCGGCTTTAACAAAATTATTGAGTTTTTGTTAAACATTGATTGATTTGCTCTTTTTAATAATTGTGCTATTGATGAATGTGTTGATTTATTTTATTCTGACTTGTATTACACAAATTGATTGTTATTTCAAAGCACATTAGTAAACATAAATTGTCTCTTCGACCACTGAGAAGCTAGGCACACTGCTGATGGATGCATACCCTAAAATACGAGTGAATGTGTCTCTTATTGGATGAAAAAGCAATTTAAATCAAATACATCATTTATTAATTTTAAATGATTGTTATTTACCTAAGAAAGTTTAGCATAACCACAACTTTCCTATTTGATTTAACAAAAAATTAGTTTTATTTACAAATTTTTTTTTTTTAATCCACTCTATTTTAATATGATTAAAAACCTTAAATCTAATTGTCACACTAGAATTGACGGTAATTTTTCTATGCTCTTAAAGAATAGCATTTTTTTAAATTCTAAACCCCTACATTTACTTTTTAATGCTTTATTAAATAAAACTAAAAGAAACAGAGTAATATTATGCTCTTGTATAAATACGCATACAATCAATAAAATAACATTTTAATTGCTTTTGCTTTCAGCGCTCAAATTCGAGACTCTGTATACACCGACTTTTTAAAAGCTTTTGATTTTGTGACTCACACTATTTTAATTAATAAACTTGGTGCCTTAGTTTTTTTATAATAAAGTGGTTTTCTGGATATATTGCTTTTTGAAAAATTAAACGTGGTGTAAAGTTAAAGTCTTTTACAACTCATTTTAGTTTTATCAAACGTTTGTCAAGGATCTTACAGCGGACCAATTCTATTTTAGCTTTTCATTAATAAATAATCTTTTTGACTGTATTAGTTCAACTTCATTTCTATTATTTGCAGATAAACATTTATAAAATACTTATCTGTTAATAATTGTAATCTTTTATAAGTTTAGATAGTAAGAAAAACATTGTACAATTATGTAAGCAACAATAAAGTACTAAAACAAGTGTTACAAATTAAAACCTTAAGTGTAATTTTTTATTTTAAAAATGTCCGCCAGTTTTCAAAAACCTTGTTGCAAAAATCTGGTTTAACTTAACATTAATTATTTGCATAGACTTGCGATTTAAGGTAACTTAAATAAAAAAAATCTAAAATTGTTTATTTGCTAAATCTTAGTGGCAAATTTATGTCGCCGCCCAGAATGTCCATCGTGGCATGCGTTTTGTGGCACGTTACGCCGCCCTGTTAATACCACATGTCGTTGATATCAATATTATCCAATTTAGGTCACCATAAGTTGCGTATCATTGATTTGCTGCGCTCTCCGATGACGGGTATAGCAACGTCAGTTTTCTTTTGGAAGAAGTACAAACCGATAATTTTGCTAGACTAAAATTTGCACCAAACAATAGTTTTCTCAAAATTTGTTGTGTGGATTGGTATTGCTCCAAATTTAACAGTTTTGCTTGTTCACATATTTATTTATCCAAAAATGAGCTTTATTGCCAAAGATAATTTATTTTGCAAATTGAATTGACTGCATCGGGTTTTCCCGTACACTTTTACTTACAGCAGCAATGTTTTTAGCAGATCTTGCATTTTAGTAACGTTTAATCAAACCAAATGACTTAAAGTTAGTCACTAAACGTCAAATAGTCGACTTGACATTACGGTTGTAGCAAGAATAAAAGTCACGTAATGCGCAAAACGTATTTTAAATAAAGCCCTGATTTTGATAATAAAATTTAATGATTTGCACAGGTTGTTGAACATTATAATCTTACATAGTGGTTTGTCATACACTACTGAACAATTCACAACAAATTTGACAAATAAAGCTATAAAACATAGTTGCTTTAATCTTACAAATTTTGTGAGTCCTATTGAAATACTCTTTATAACATCTAATATATCTCCATTTAACCTTAAAATACTTTATTGTGCTTTTGTGCTTTCTTATTTAAATTACGCTCTTAAAATCTAGCGCACTTTTTATAAAACTTATAGTATCAGGCCTATTTTACAAAACATTGTTATGATATAATTTGTTCTGTACTTATTCTTGTTCAGAACTTCAATTGCAAACTAGTTACGTTATGGTTTTTGTTACAACAGCAATTTTTAACAAATTAACTTTTAGTTATTGTTACATACCAATTAATTCAATACAATATATTAATCATTAAAAAACATCTTTGCTGGCAGCCGTTTCAATAGTTATATGTTCTAAAAAATAGCGTTATATTATGTTTTTGTTGATTTGTTTAAGATTTAATATTTAAATTAAAAGTTTTACAGTCTTCAGAGTTTACCAGGTAACCGCCATAAATTCCTGGCATACTACATTTTTTAAACCAAATTCAAATATTGTCAGTAAAATGTAATGCTTTATTAACAATAGCAATATTAATTTTTTATTTTAATAAGTTTTGTAGTAATATTGTTAGGTTTTAACTATGACAAGTTTGCAAAAAATTGAGTACCAAGCAGTTATGAAATTCTTTACATTGGAAGATCTTAGTTTTAATTAAATTAAACAAAGATTAGATTAGATACAGTAAAAATTCACCATTTTATTAAACCGTAAAAAAATAGCTCACGTTGTGGTCAACCAGTTAAAATGATCACAAAAAAATTAATTGCCTTACCTAAAATTGGTCTAATGTAATTGCCAACTAAAAATATAGAAATTATTAGCAATGTTAACGCTGTCAGATACATTGATCTGCTAAATACTCCATGATTATTTGGATATAAATAAAGTGAATGCAGAATAAATTTCCAAACTTCTGTCTGCTGTTCAAAAAGAGCATCAAGTTGATTGTGCTCAACATTTTTTAAAGTTTTGTAAAAAAAGACAAAAAAAAATTTGCAATCTATTTCTACAGGGAATAAAACTATGATTTTAAATAATGATCTTCTATCTAAAAAATGTAGGTACACCACTACCAAAAAAAACCAGGGTATTTTTATCAACCAAAGAGATCATGATCATTTGATGATTGATTGTAATGAAAGAAATATTACGGTGAATGGCTTTCATTATCTTAATTATTTGTTAGACACTTACCGAGTTTTGGCAAATTTAAGCACACAATATGAATTCTCCTATTAACTTTAAGCAAATAACTTTTGTTATATGCATGAACAAAACTCAATATTTTTTTAGATTAAAAAGTGTTTTCTAATAAGAAGTTTTTGAAAAGCAGGCTATTTGGGCAGCAGTCAATTTTAAAGCTATTATCTTTTGACAATTGACAAGTAAAAACTACGCCATTATTTAAAATGGAACGATAAGCGCTTCAACAACAAATTGAAATTATTAAAACTCACTACAAAAAAGGTGAAAATTTTTCAGTCACAGTTTTGAAAACTAAAAAAAATTTTGGTCGTTATAAAGCACCTTCTCGGCCGGCAATAGTAAATTTGTTAAAACAAGTTTATGATGTGAAGAAACAAAACCGTGTGCATCGCTCAAGATCAAATGAGAATATTGATGATGTAGCCCGTAGTGTTAAAGAAAATCCAGGTTTGTCAATTCCTTGTCAATCTTTTGAATTAGACATTCCACAAACAACATTACACCGTATTTTGCAAAGAGACTTAAGTCATAAGGCTTTTAAAGTTCAGTTAACACAAGAACTCAAGCCGGTCGATCACCATAAACGTCGTATCTTTGCTGATTGGGTTCTTCTAATGCATTAAAATGATCCGAAATTTTATCAAAAAATCATGTTCAGTGATAAGGCTTATTTTTACCTCGGAAACTACGTTAATAAGCAGAATTGTCGCATTTGGAGCTCAAAAAATCCATGAATGATTGTTGAAAAGTTTTTGCATCCTTAACGTGTCACTGTTTGTTGCGGTTTTTGGGCTGGCGCTGTAATTGAGCTCTACTTTTTCAAAAATAAAGCTGGTGCAACTGTAACAGTGAATGGATGGCGCTAAGGAGCTATGATTATTAAATTCTTATGGCTCAAATGGAAAGATGTTGATGTAGACGACGTTTATTTTTAGCAAGACGTCGCTACGTGCCACATAAGCAACAAAACAATCGCAATTTTGCAGGAAAATTTTCCTGACAGTGTTATTTCTCGAAGAAGTGATAACAATTGGCCACCAAAATCTTGTGATTTAACACATTTAGACTTTTTTCTTTAAGGCCACGTGAAAGATGAGGTCTATGCCAATCTTTCACAATCAATTCAAGACCTTAAAAATGGAATTTGTAAAATTATCGAGGACATACAGCCGCAAATGTGCAAATTGGTTATGAAAACTTCATGAAAAGAATGTGGTACTGCAATCGTAACTGTGGCGGCCATTTGACTGATATCGTTTTTAAATGTTAATAACATACTTTCCTCTTTACAACAAAATAAACATTTATTGATATCTGTTAAAAACACCCGTTTTTTTTTTATATCAAAATGAAACCTCTTATTTAAAAACCCCATATTATGTATTGATATAATAATTATTTTGTACAGTATTATGTTATTAATAGCATTGTATTTTAATGTAAATAGAAATAGTTACAGAACAATCTGCCTGCTTTCTAATATCCAAAATGTATTCACCAAAATTATATCCCAAAAATTAACAACACAAGTACAAACCAGCGAGGAACAGCAAGGCTTCCGCACAAACAGGTCAATCATCAATAATAGAAAAATCCAATAAGTTTAACAAACCACTATACCTTTGTTTTGTAAATTTTTCTAAAGCCTTTGATACAATACAACTTAATGGTGGTAAAACTAAGGGCTTTTTGCAAAAACAACATCAATAAAGAAACTATCCAAATAGTAAACAAATAAAACGCTGAGAACAAACTAAGAATCAAAACACACGAAAGATTAACAGAGGAAATCTCGTTATTAATTGGCATCAGACAAGGTGACAGCTTAAGCCCATGTTTTTTTAACAACAGAGATGAGAACATTGAGATCTATCACCGAGTTTAGCATACGCAACAGAGTACGCAGCGACAGGATCCGTAACATTTGTTCAATACAGGACAAAAGACATAAAAAGGTCCAAAGACCATATCAAAAGAATGAAAGAGAACATGATTGCAAAACAGGCAACTGCATCAAGACCAAACACAAAACAACCTCTCGGAAGGCCGCATAAACAATGACACGAGAGCTGGACGTCAAAATTGCAGAAGTAATTCCAAAAAAAAGAATAAGAAAAATTAAAAAGAAAAAGAATAAGAAGAGCAAGAAGAACAAGAAAAAAAAAAAATTGTTTTATGTATACTGTAAATAAAAAAATATTATTACTAAATACTTTGTAGAATATATAATATATTTTCCAAAAAGTGTGAATTAATTGCACTACATTTTTAAGAAATGGACGTTTTTAAATATATGTTAAATACTTGCAGTTTACCATCAGTTAATTATGATTTTCTAGTAAGCAGTTTATTAGTTTTCTATTTTTTTTAAAGAATCTATTGTATTAGTTTAAAATTTTTTTAACTATTGACTTTTTATAAACCAATTTCTATAAAACAATAAATGCAATGCATGGTAGTTTAACATTACATATTTAATACCTTTTTTTTTAATAATTAAGACTTGTTTAGTTATTACATTTAAAAAAAAGCAAATATTTTTGCAAACAAATTTGTGTCTAACTTTATTTTAAATCCTTTTATTGTTGTACCTAAAATATCAACTAGTGGTAAAACAATGGGTTCTATTCACTTTAAGCAACGGGTTGTCAAAAAATACCTTTTTGAATTAAATACCATAAAAGTAATAATAATAATACTTTATTCACGGTATAATCTTACCATTTACATCTACATCAAATATACATAAACAATGATGTTTTACAATACAAAAATAAAGAATACAAATATACCATTCATAAAAGCGCACATATTAGACATTAGTCAGCATAACTTAGCTGACTTCTAAACGTAGATTTAGAGACACAAAATACATTAATATCAGTTGGTAAATTATTTGCAAATCTACACATTCTACCGAGTGGATTGTTGAAACCATAATTAGTAGAATGAGTAGACTCGCGAAATAAAGAAAAATGTCTGCTATGTCTATTATTAGGTGCTACATGGAATAGAAGAGTACCAAGTAGCTCCGGACAATCAATCTCAGACATAATTAAATTACGCAAGAACGACAAATCAGCTCTTTTGCGGAAAATCTTCAATGGCGGTAGATTGTACAATAAAGCAATGTAGCAGTAATCATAATTTACAGATAATATGCCGGATTTATAAGACAATAAACGACAAAACTTTTTTTGAATTTGTTCAATACTACGGTTATGAATTTCATAAACAGGACTCCAAACTGACGGAGCATACTCTAAATGCAAACGCACCAAAGCACAATATAAATGTTTAAGTGTACTGGCTGATAAATCCGCGGACATTCTATATACAAGTCCTAACATTTTTATGGCACGATTGCTCATGATGTTTATATGTTCAACAAATGTGAGTTTATGATCAAAAATAACGCCTAAATCTTTTATTTGTGTGACTTTGTTTAACACTTTAGTGTCAATTATATAGTTAAAAGAAATTTTACTTAAAGTTCTATGGAAACTTATTGAAAAACATTTATCAGCATTAAAAAATAATTTATTAATAAAACACCAAGTATTTATAGAATCCAAGTCCAGTTGTAAAAGATGGCAGTCATTGTGAGATGATATTCTTCTATACATTTTTAAATCATCCGCAAATAAAAGAAATGACAATGAATTGATTAATTGTGGGATATCATTAATGAAAAGCAAAAATAAAATTGGTCCACAATGAGATCCTTGAGGAACACCAGATGAAACATGAATGGGCTGTGACAAAAAGTTATTAATTTTTACACACTGCGTGCGATTTTTCAAAAAGCTGAATAACCAGGAAGTCACATCATGATGAAATCCCAGAGCACTGAGCTTGGCAATCAAAATATTATGACTCACACGATCAAACGCCTTTGAAAAATCGGTGTAGATTGAGTCAACTTGTACTTTAGATTCAAATGCATTTAAAATATTATTTTCATAACAGAGTAAATTAGTAAGTGTGAAACGCCCTTCACGAAATCCATGCTGCTCTTCTATTAAGATGCTTTTGCACATCCATTGCAATTGACTAGTTACAATTTTATCAAACAATTTAGGTATAGCAGATTGAATGCAAATGCCTCTATAGTTAGTGATATTCTCTTTGGCTCCAGATTTAAACAAAGGCGTAATATAGCTTTGTTTCCATATTTGAGGAAATTTAGTTTCATTCAATGAAGCATTGAAAAGTAAGTGCAATGGCTTTGCAATAGATTAAATGCACTTTTTTAACAGTAAAGAGTAATGCCGTCGGGTCCAACGCTTAAATTACATTTAAGGTTATCAATTCCCTTAAAAACATCACACAAACTAATAGAAAATTTTGAATGTATTACGTTATTATTAAAATTAAACAATGAAGTTGGATGAGTTTCGTTATCATAGACTGAAGAAAAAAAATCTGCAAAATTTGTTACAAAGTCGTTCCCATTATTACAAGTTTGATCTTTATAATGCATTGTGGCTGGAAAACCATTAGTTTTTTTGTTCTCATTAACAAATCTCCAAAAATGTTTTGGATTATTTTGAATTTTATTTTCAGTTTGTAAAATATATTGCTCGTATTGATGAGAACTGAGATTTTTGCACGTAGTACGAATAGATAGGAATTCATTATAGTCCGACAATAGTTTTGAAGATTTATATCGTTTGTGTATAGTTTTCTTGAGTTAAGTAAGTGATATCAATTCTTTGTTGAACCAAATAGGAAAATTGCTTTCACGCCACAGTTTTTTAGGGACAAAACAATCAATAACATAATCGATTACAGAGTAAAATACATCAAGACACATATCAATATCACAGTTATAAAATAGTGCAGTCCAATCAACATTCAACAAATAATTATTGATTGCGTTGTAGTCGGCAAGTTTAAAATCATTAAAAACATAATTACAATTTAAAATATCACAGGTAGTATCACATTTTATAGTTAACAAGTACGCAGTACAATGTACATATAAAATTCTACTTGTTATTCTAAAAACATTTGCAAATGAATTAACATCTATCCTGACTAAAATGTTTGCCTCATCATACAGAAAAGAAATCTTTTTTTAGCAAACTTTTTAAAAATTTGAAAAATTCAACCCAATAAAGGAAACAAATTTGTTCAAAAATTTAAAAAAAAAAAATGTAAATTTCCACATTGTCAAGTTCTTTATTTTTATCTTAGATATTCAATATGGATTTTGATCATAACGTTTGACTACAGATTTTTTACAATATGTTAGTCACAAAAATTTTATTTAAAGAACCATAAAAAAATGCAGTAACTCTATATTTCTAAAGCATTTAATAGGTTTTACTAATAGCTTTTTATCAACGTAAAAGTTATAGTTAAAATTATTTGTTTTAACTCTAATTCCAAAATTATTAACGCTGGTGTTTGTAAAAGTACTGCTCTTTTGCTGATTTTATTTTTAATTTACGTTATTATTTTTTTTTAAAGAACCAAAGAGTTTTAAAAACCTATCTTTTATAACTTTACAAAAACCATTTTAACAAATAAGACCAAATGTTAAAAAATGTTAGAATCTTATTAAAGTATTCTTAACTTGGTCAGTTGTAAGTATATATTTTTTTGAAACAACCGTTTTGTTAATATATATGTTATTAAATATCTAAAAAAGCTAGGATTTTTAATAGATGATTACAGTTTTTTTTAATTTTTCAACAATTTGTGCGTACATATAAAATTTATTACATGCTTGTATTATATATTGTTCTCGAGTATAAAGAAGAACACCTAAAATTACACTATGTTTTCTAAATTTTATTCAAATCATTGCCGTTTTAAAACTTAGTAATAATTTAGATAGAACAACTGGCCAAAAGGGGGCAATATATCATAAAATAAGGCCACAAAACAATAATGGGCAGCAACCTAGCTCTGTTCGAATAAGTTAAACAAAAAGATTTGCAGGTTTTGGGTCCGGACAAACCCACTTTTCATAGCGCTGCGAGCCACAAACGACTGAGAAATTAAAAAAAAGTAAATGCTTCTAAAACCTTTTAGATTTGCGTCGATAATTCCTTATATCTAAACCGCAGAAGTCAGGCAATCAAACTTAAAAACTATATCTCTACCTTACGGCAGATCCAAGCTGTAGTACTTTGAGGCGCCATTCTCTCGTCGCATCTATTTAACCTGCTTGTAGCCAACATTTTTTAGGGTTAAAATGGTTTAATATACACTGACAACACAGCACTTATCTACTATTCAAAGTCAACTAAATTAGTCACCTTACGTCTACAAAAAGCTACTTCCAATTTGGAAAATAAGATGAACAAATGGCACTTTAAAAAAAAGCAAAGCCGTTTTCTTTACATGGCTGTCACTCCTTATAAAAACGTCACTTTTAATAGCCTTCCCATACCGTGGTCTAACAATGCTAAGTATCTTGCGATAATTTATTTATAACAAGCCCCATATACAGTCTATACTGGACAAAACTAACTTGGTCAAAACTCTACTCTACCCGGTGTTATGTCGGAATAGCGGCATGTTGCTCCGGAACAAAACTTGACTCTACACCTCAATCATCAGGCCAATAATCACCTAAGCTTTCTCTATTTGGGATACGGCTGCAATTCACCTCAATTGTCTTGAAATCTTCCAAAGCAAGACTTTGCAGATGCTCACTAGAACTCGATGGTTTGTTCAAAGTTTGGACATTTAGACCGACCTTGAGATTTTTCTACTACAATAAAATATTGAAGTTTTGGCCAAAAAGTACTCTATTCCAATCATGTCTGTCAAGACTCGCCAAACTAGATCAAGATACCTTTGCACAGTGTTAATAATAATAATAATAACAATATCGTCTTTATTTCTAATATAATTTATACAGAAAAAGACAAAGTTTAGTTTTAGCACTGGTCTTCCACCTAACCTTAAATTTTTACAATAATTACAGATCTTAGCATTTTTATAGATTTTTTAACAAAACATTTATTAAAGAAAATACAAAACATAATGCCATACAAATATTTATTTGTAGTACAAAGATTTCTCAAAGTTTTAACAAATATTTACTTATATTCTAAGATGTAAAACTGAAACTGAATAAGATCTTTTTAATCAGACAATTAATACATGAAATAAGTATTTATTTATATGATTTTTGCACATTTTATTAATATATTAGGTTAAATTATTTTAATAAAATTTTATATTTTAAGACCACAAATACTCAAGGTCAATGTTCACAGATTGCTTAATTCTTTTTCAATAATTAATAATTATTATATAGTTTTCAAATTTTATAAAATTTTAGATTTTTTCAAATTCAAACAAAAGTAAAAAAATAAAGAATAATTAATAAATCTAGTCTAAAAACTAAAAATTTCTGGCGTACTATTAGAGAAATTGATTTTTTTAAATATGAATAAAATTAAAAAAGATTTCAACAGGATGATTATTACAAATTAAAATAAGTTTAAAAAAGAAGCACTAATACATAATAGGTTTTATTGTTAATCAATAAAAAGTATAATTCTTTTTACACAACAGTTTTTAGTTTTCTTTTTTTAACTCTTAATTTATAAAACATACATTTTTAACTTGCTCTTTTTAGCTTCTTTTGCGGCATAATGGTTGAGAACCACTGCTCTACACCAGTAACCAGAACTACTATTGCATAAAAAAGTTTAAAAGACATAAACCAGCTCAGTCAAAGCATCAACCACAAAACCTATGGAAGCGTCAAATGCTAAACATGCTTCTGCCAAAAGATTCGGACCAACAAGAAATAAAAACTGTTTAGAAAATTTCTTTAAATAAAAATGTTAAAAAAAATTAAAAAAATAAACACACAAAAGTAATTTTGGTGATGCAAGAAACTTGACCGGCTTAAGGACGCTGCACAAAAATTATTCAACAAAGCAAAAAACTCAAAAAATTAATTGAACAGAGTGTTATACAAAAATGACCAGAAAGATTTAACAAAAAACTTCAAGGTCATTTTGGGAGGCAGTCAAAAACACTTTAACTGCTGAAAAAAAAAAAAAAATTTAAAGACCACCAATAGCAACTAGGTTGCAAAGAACAAACCAACGGTTTATTCACAGCTAATCTATCAAAAGAAACGGAAATACTTTTTGAAACTCACTTTTCAAGCTGTTCCGCTCCATCAGAGAAAAACTGGGTAGCTGCTTGCCAATTTGTTGAAGAGGTGCGTATAGCATGAGCAATTAAAAACTTTTTTCCATACAAAACGCTAGAAAACGCAAAAATATTAACCTAACTAACTTGGAAAGAACTTATAGCAAAAGTATTGCTTTTTGATAAATACATATAGCAAGGAAAAAAGTAATTTATACTAAAACCAGGGTGTAACAATTACACCCTTGTAAAATAGTCTTTATTACTAAACCAATACACCTAAACCAACATGCATACCAAAAAATAGACTCTACATCTTGTAACGGACTAAATCAAAAAATCAATAAGAGACAAAATGTTTACTTTGGGTATTTGTAGATATTGGTCGCGCTTTTGATAGTGCAAACCCTACAATTAGTTTTCATAAAATACATGTTAAAGAAAAAAAACCGTTACTGTTACTAATATGTTACTATAAGAACTTTGACGGTCAAAAAAGTCTTAGTTAAAAGTTGTCGACACTATTATGAAATATAGTAGGTAGTTAACAGCGGTATACAGCTATTCAATGATCAACAATCTTAATAAGTGGTAAATTCTAAGACATACTCTGCAACTTAATGCAAGAAGCTTTATAAATAATTAAAATAAAGTGCAAAAACCAGGTTTTCCTAGTTAACCCTCTAAAAACCAAACTAGTTCTCTTCACAAAAAAAAATTAATTGAAAAACTAAACTTATCAAAACTCCTAAATACCCCACTACCGCTATCAAACAAAATAGAATATCTTAGGGTAATTTTGATAACAAGTTTACATGAGGACTACATCTAAATATGAGAAATGTCTTTTTAGCAATACAGACAAGCTGTAGAGAAAACATAAGGACTATTTTTAAAGATAGTGCTATGGCTGTACACAGCTGTCATAAGACTTATGTTTACATACAGTGCACTAATACGGTGACCAAAAGCTAGACAAAAACTAAATGTGTTTCAAAAACTCTACAGCGTGTGCGCACATAAACAAAAAAAGCAAAATGTGGTTAATGATTCGATTAGAATCTACATTTATGGTTTAATAACCAATCAAAGTTCTAGAGCAAAAATTTTCTTGCAAGACCTGGACCTCAAAATATATTTATTCTACTAGAAGCACACACATTTATAATTTAAGTTGAAATGTTTGGAATAACCTATAGAGTTATGAAAATTATGACGCAAAAAATACTTAGCAAAAATGTCTAAATTTTAACGAATAGTAGAGGAGCTCTAATTGCTATAAACATGTCTAAAATGGTATCAAAGTTAATTTTTAAATATCACTTTGTCTTTACTTTAGCAGCTTATAGAAATAACATCTAGCTGCTTTTGGTAAAAAAACATGCCAAAAAAGTAAGTTACAATGAAGCGGACGAGCTGGCGTTGACCACTTTACCACTCAAAAGCTTAAATAATTTTCTAAAAATTAACACACACAACGGACTGAAAAGACGTTGGGATGACACTCCGGACTGCAAACAAGCAAAAAATGCAATTACTGCCCCAAACGCTAAAACTGCCAATTACTACTTGCAACTGTCCAGAAAAAAATTTCAAATTATAACAGGAATCATGACCAAAGGATTGCCAACTAAGAAAACACATACACACGATTGGTATTGGAGACAATCCAACGTATGGAGAGTGTAAAATAAAATATGTGTTGCAATGAATAAGTATAAAGTAGACCCCTCTAAGCGTTGAACTCGCATACATCATTTATATAAGGTAGTTGAATGCCAAAACAACGGAGTAAAGTCAGCACTGAAAAAGGTAAAATGATCTTAATGAGACGTGCAGTAAATTTTGGTTAACCTTCAAATTTTAAATCTAAAATCCAAAAGTCATTTAATAACAATGCCAAAAAAAAAAAATAACCTTACTAAAAAAAAACTACGCTCTAGCAATTGCAGTGTTATTTGTTTCAGTTCTTTATGTTTTAAGATTTACAATTTTTAATGTTATCTTTGATAGTAGTTTTAAGTTTAATTTTGTATATAGTTTTTGTAGAGTATTTATTTGTTCTTATTGTTTAATTCGTATTGTTGTGTAGTTTAGAGCACCGGATTCTTTAACAACTTTGTGCAATCTGTAGTACATATTCATTTTAATTTATATTTCAGTTATAATTTGAATATGTTTTTAATGTTTTTATCTTGTCAATTATTATACAGGATTTTTTATATAAGACTAATCATTTAAATCTGCAAAGTATGTAATTATTTTTTTTAGTAAGTTAAATTAAGTAAAAGTTAAAATTTTGTTTGTCTTAATACAACAGTTAATAAAAATTGTGTGAAACTGAACATTTGTGCAATAGTAGATTATTTAGTGCAACAACTTGTGCTTTTTGTAAAATCTACATTAGATCTGGTTCAGTAGATATAGTTTAACGTTGGTTGGTTGGTTCTGTAAAAAGCATGAAAAAGCCTGGACGTAGAAGAACGGTTTGTTTGCCTTCTAATATTGAACTTGCACTTGTTTGCGTTTACAAAAAGTTTTAACAGCTTTTTTTATAAGCAATCACTTGCTTTAAAAATATCCAGAATCCTTTTCAACAATTTGAAATCTCATTTCTCCAAATACCATTACTTTAGCAACCAAGATAAAGAAGCAAGGTTAACATTTTATCAAAAGTTTTTAATTTAATATTTAGAACCAATGCACAATTTGTTTGATGGCGTTGTTACAAAACAAAATATTAGATATTGGGCAGCTAAAAATTTTATAAATTGGTTACAAAAAGTTCCACTTCAAAAGTTGTTTTTATATTTTTAAAGATAAAAATAACCATTCTGTAATAATTAATTTTCTCATCTCAGAACTGATTACACAAAAATTACTGAATAATGCCTTGTTATTCCAACAAAACGGAGCAACATCTTATACAACTAAAAACTCTATGAAGAATGTGCAAAATATTTTTTACGTAACGTGATATTTATATATTCTTACATAAAAGAGTAAAATGTAAAAGTGTGAATGTTTTCATTTGTCTTAAATAATACATTCTCATATACATGTTTAAAGTTATTATAAACAATGCTACTTTAATTTGGTTTTCCATAAATTTGTAGTAGCGTTGCAAAATAGTGTTATTAAAAATAGACTAAAAAAAATATTGTTAAATAAATAAATACAAATGATAATATTGCTGAACAAATCTTAAAAAAAAATATAATAATAATTTAATATATTTTGTTAACAAAAACAAAAACAAACGTTGGTATCATCAGACAAACGATTATTTATCTGCTTGATATTGTCACTATGTGATAAAAAACATTGCAAGTTAATAAAAAATAAATCTTTAAAACTCAATAATGTTTGTTTTAATTATTAATCTGATATGGATTTTCAACATGTATCCGCCGCATTAATTTAGTAGAACATATTTAGAGTACAGTCTTTAATAAAAGTCATTTAGTTTATAATTAATATTATAATGTTTTATAACAACTATAAAGTATTTTTTTAATATGAGCATGAAGTGACATATTGTTAGCACCCATATTGAGTCTTAAGATAAATACCTAATCTGCTTTAAGTTATTTTTAATTTTGATTACCGCTTTAACCGCTTTGTAGTTTTTGTGGTTTTAGCAACAAACACATTTTTACACATTAATCACTAAAGATAAATTATAATCGCAAACATTTTGTAAAAGTATAAAGTGCTGTTGTGCAGTTTTTATCTTGGTGGCACTGTCAATACGGTGTTTAACTATTTTGCAGTTTAGATTTGTTCTAAAGACATGTTCTTCAGTGAGCAATCTATAAATTGCCAAAGTTCAATTCCATATAGTTTGGATTTTATAGTTAGTTAACAGTTTGGAGTTCAATTGTTAAACATGAATAAAATAATAACTTACTTTATATCCACAAGGGTAAATCACCTTAATAAACCATTAGTCTTATCAATTTTATTCAAATAAGTGCAATAAAAAAATTACTTGAAAAATTTGTATATAAAGCCAAATTGGCGCTGTCGGTAGTTGCTGTTTTTAATTAAATCAGTGGTTACCGGCACTGTTAAAAAAAATGTTTTTTTGTTGTTGGCACAATGTTACATTTTAGAACGTTTAAACTAATGTCTTATATAAAAGAAGTATTCAAAAAATTGTGTCACCAAATAAAGTCAGTAGGTAATGTTTTTGTTCAACTTGTTAATGGCTTTGTTTATATAACAGATTTTATGTGATTTGTTAAGTGCCAATAAGGTATTAAGTATTATGCAGTTTATATTTGTCCAAAAACAAATCCGTAAGAAGGTAGTTTCTTCATTGTCGTTGTCTAATTTCATCTTTGATAGAATTTTTAGCCAATACTGGCATAATGTTGTATATTGGTACGTTTAAAGTTTTTTTTTTTTTGAAGTAAATATTTGGCAAATTCCTGTAAGTTAAATAAATGGTATTTATCAACAATGAATGGAAGTATTATCAGTTGGTAGGGACATTAGCGGCGGTGTACACACATACTCAGAAAGATTGTCCTAGTTCAATAAATATACGGTAGTCATGCTGATTAGATTGATTGTCCCAGAAAACTGTATACATTATCTAACTTTTAATAGTAATACATCCTACATATTTTTCCAAGTGTAGACTGAGTACCAAGTTTTTTACCTACTATTGTAACATATGGCGTCAGATGATTCAATTTGCTCAAAAATAAAGATTTTAAATACTTTTTCTATGACGTCGTTTTGGTCAGTTCCAACAAAAAATTAATCTGTATTTTATGAAAATGTTTTACAATCTCATCTTTTTACTATTTACACCCTTTCCTGAGTTCTTAAAATATTGTACATATTCAAAACTGTCTTGTTAGGTCCAATAGTTTAACTCATAAGATATTAACAAGGTCTTGGTGTATCTTGTGGTAACAATTGTTAAAAATATTTTGCTAAAACTCTAAATCAAAACTTTTTAACTGTTACCATAAAGGGTTTTACTGTAGTACTTTATATAAAAAAAATGTTTGCATACATCTTTAATTATAATTTTATTTAAAATTTTGTGGTGATCACATGTTTAGTACGTTAAATCCTAAAGATGTATAGTGTATAAAAGTGAGCAGCAATAAAATTGACAACGTGATTATTGCCAATGTCAGTTATTTATCAGTTTTTAAAATAAAAAATACTGAGCAATTCCATTTCAAACGGACTAAATTACAATTTTTTTTAGTTTTTTTGTCGTTTTTAACTTAATTGCATTTTTTTGTAAACCGCAATTTTAACTCAAAAGAAATAAATTTACTAACAAAATCAACCAGAAATTTTCCGTAGAATCCAAATCTGGTGCCATTTTAATTCAATACCCTGTCTATAAGTCGCAAAAGCCACAAAATCAAGTTTTTGTTCTCAGTGAGCTGGGCAAAAATACATTTAAAAAAAAATTAATTGCCAAAGTTGACGTATTTTGATGTAAATTAATTGGAAAATATAAATTTGTTTTGTGTATTTGGGTTTTAAGGGTTTAAAACTCAAAAAATCTGCAAAGTAGGCCTATTCTTCAACATAAACTCTTACAAATGCACGTTTAGCCGCGCTTAGAAGAACAATACACCAAATATTAGTAAAAATTTGAATTCTGGAGACAATTTTACATGGAAAATAGTCAGTGTTGTACTTATTGTCTATAGAAAAGTCCATCTAGAAAAAAATGTTCAGGCAAAAAATGCGTTAAAAATTAATTAATTTTTTCATATTCACAAAAAATATTATAAACACACTAGGGTGTGGTTTAAAACTTTTTTTAACAAATTTTGATAACCTTCAGGCAAATTTTTGATTGAATGCCAAAAATAATAATATTTTCAAATTTTGGCGCTAATAGATCAAGTCTAAATTTGTGCCGCAAGCGCAAAAACTATCAAACAAAGAGTAATATGGCCCAAAATTAGTTTAAGCGACAAAAGATGTCTTTGTTAAATTTTTAAATAATCTTAAAAAAATATAATCCAAATAATCTTTCTGAAAAATTAAAAAAAAAATTTTTTTAAGTAAATGTTAAAAAAAAAAAAAATTCTAGATGGGTTTTTCTTTGCCAGATATGCACGACACTGACTATTTTCTATGTAGATTAGTTTGCAAAACTCAATTTTTTAATAATATTTGGTGTATAGTTTCTCTGAAAACTGTTAAATGTGCAATTGTAAAAGTTTATGTTGAAAAATAGGCTTATTTTGCATATTTTTGAGTTTTAGACCTTTAAAACCTAAATACACAAAACAAATTTATATTTTCCAATTAATTTACATCAAAACACCTCAACTTTGGCGGTTAAAAAAATATTAAAAAATGCTCTTTTTTGCCGAGCCCACTCAGAACGAAAACATGGTTTTATGGCTTGTGCGACTTATAGACAGGGTATAGAGTTGAAATAGCGCTAGATATAGATTCTACGGAAATTTTCTGATTGATTTCATTAGTAAATTTATTTTTTTTGAGTTAAAATTGCGGATTTTAAACAAAAAATACGATTCATATACCGATCAAAGGACTACTAATAAGTTATCATAACTAATAAAAAACACATAAGCAAGTTTCTCAATGCGCACCCCCCCCCCCCCTCCCTCCCAGTTCTGGTCCGTTTAAAATGGAATTGCAAAAATTTGTTTTGTAACAAAATAAATGTAATGTAATTAAACTAAAAAGATAATAATCAGTAAAAATGGTAAACTTTATAAAATTAAAAGCCTCAAACTACTTTTATTTAGTATTTTATGTAATAATTAGACAGGTAGAAATCAAAAGTTTTAATGCGATTCTTTGAGTTACATTCAGAATAAAAGGTTGACACATTGTGTCTTCTTGTGAGAAAGTTATTAACTGTATAAAGAGTTACAATAATCAGAATTGCCTATTCTTCACTGCACACGTGGAATTGCAACACAAGCTTATAGTGGTACATTAAATGTTAACTGTTCATTTAAGTGGTACAACATTTTAAAATATTAAGAATCATAGTTCAAAATTATTTAAAAAAATACAAATAGATAAAGCAAAAGATTATAAAAAAGCAGAAAATTAATGATTATACCAATAAAAGACATTGCATTTTCTATTTATGTCTATAAACAGAAAGTAATGTTTTTTTTTTTAATTTAGTAACTATATTTATTGTAATTTTAAGCAATCTATATTGTTCATATTGTTCATATTGTTAGTTATTGTAGTAATAGTTTAGTCAAACTTATTTTCTTAGTTATACTTGATATACAGCCCAGATAACAATATTTAACTTTACATAAAATATTTATGATTTTTTATGGGATCAATTTACACTAAAGCGTTCTTTTGATATATATTTGATTTTTGATGCAACTCTAGATTACCATTTCATATCGTATATTCATATTAATCAAGTGTCCAATAATCAAGCTACACCTCATTACAGTCAACACAATAATAAATGTAAATTATAACTACTCATAATTAATTTTAAAAAAATACTTTGTTGCATAAGTCGATTGATATATCACGTGTCGTGTACTAATGCATACTAATAAATCTTACTACACAAACTAATAATAATATTGCAGTTTTTATTATGCATTTTATGCATTTTACAACCACAAGAAGCAAATATCATTAAAACTTAAATACATGCAAACTCGTAAATAAATCGACGACGTAATGAAAATCAATTTTTATTTACATATTTGCATCCAAAATGACCAATATATCAATTATTATCTGAAATCAAAATCTATGTTACACGCCGCATAATAAATGTTCCCATTAATAACTACTGGATTTGTTTAAATATTAATTAAATTTAACTGTTTTAATTAAATAAATATCACGCAGAGTCGCCCCGTATTAAAAAATTTTTAGTATACGCTAGCGGTAGGCATAATAAAAGTTAAATATCAAAATGATCTGCGTCGTTTTTCCATGTTTAATATTTTGAAGTGGCTTCCATCAGTTTATGTCATTATTTATGTTAATTGAATTTTATAGCTCCCGTTTTTTTTCTTTCCTTTTTATTTTGAATTTTATTATCGGTTATACCTAGAATGCGTCTTGTCTGATTTTATTGATCCTTTCTTTTATGATTACGCAGCGTCAATGATAATTATCATAATTTCTGGTTTTAGTATCAGATCTTTTAATTGCTTAATATCGTGCATTATCAATGACTACTATGTTTGTAAATCATTTTTATAGGCTGTCGTAAAACTGCCGTTAGAACACGGCCACTTCAGATTTGCAATAAAAAAATATACATATAATCGATAACACGCTCTAAACATATGCATACTTAATATTTATTATTGAAAAAGTTAGAATGTTACAATAATAATAATAATAATAATATAAATTTATTCATGTATGCCAAATTATACATTTTACACAGATAAAACATAATGATGGATATGAAACGTCTAATATATATGTGGATGAGATGATATAATAAATACAGTTGTAATTAATTAATATATACGTACATGTACAATTACAATTTAAACTAAAATATAAACATATATACACACTTACAATTTAATAAAATAACTTATATATTTACATTAAAACAGTTTAAAAATTCTTCAACAGTATAAAAAGCTCTTGACAATAAGAAATGTTTTATAAGAGTTTTAAATTTAGTAAAACATAGTTGCTTAGTTTCTGAACTTAACATGTTAAATAATTTAATACCTGTATTGAAATACGAAGTATGAAATGATTGTGTTTTGTGAAAGTTTACAGTTAATAACGATCCATGCCGGGTATTATAGTTATGATATTGTGATAATGTATGAAATGATGTTAAATTTAATTTAATATAGCAAAGTGTTTTATAAATATAAATTGACGGCACAGTTAAAATTTTGTTTTTTATAAAGGTTTCTTTACATGAATCTCGATAATTTAAATTAAAAATTAATCGAATTATTCTTTTTTGTATCAAAAATACTTTATGAGAGTCTGATGCACGACCCCATATTAAAATCATGTAGGACATATGAGAATACACTAGCGCATAGTACATGTTTAGAAGAGCTTCTGGAGATATTAGTTGTTTTAGTTGTAATATAGCAAAGTAGGATTTATTTAATTTGCAGATTATATTACTTATATTGCTAGACCAGATTAACTTAGAATCAATAACTAGTCCTAAAAATTTGCATGATTGACTTAAAGAGTATACAAAGTTATTTACTTTAATCGTAAAATTATCAGGTAAAGTTTTTCGTTTTGTAAAAAATACACATTCAGTTTTACTACTATTTATTATCAATTTATTTTTAAAACACCAGGTATTAAATTGTATAATAACGGTTTTAATTTTAATTTGAAGCTCTTCGGGAGTTTCAGCAGATACCACAACAGTTGTATCGTCTGCATACATTATGACTAAACCTTCAGTTATAAATTCAGGCAAGTCATTTATAAAAATTAAAAACAACAATGGGCCAAGAACTGATCCTTGTGGGACCCCCATTTCTAAATCTTTCAAGTGAGATGAAGATTTATTTACTCTTACATACATCTTTCTATCTGTAAGATATGAAATAATAAAATTTAATGCAGAATTTCTAAATCCAAGGCTTTGTAATTTAGTTGACAAATAATTAATATCTACACTGTCAAACGCAAGTGACAGATCAAAGAATAAACCAGCAACATATTTGTTTTGATCATTTTCACAAATAATATATTTCATTAATTCGCAAGCAGCGGTTTCAACTGATTTATTTGAACGAAATCCATGTTGGGAATTTGAAAATATATTATATTTATTTAAAAAAGAAGTTATTTGATCATAAATAATTCTTTCAAAGACTTTTGATATGGTAGACAGTACCGAAATTGGTCTATAGTTAACTATGTTGTTAATGTCACCTTTTTTAAATATTGGTGTAATTGCAGCAGTTTTTAGAATTAAAGGAAAAACTCCAATATTGATTGCCCAATTAAACAGAAACACTAAATGATCACTAATGTGATCAACTAGTAGTTTAATGATTTTATTTGATAGTTCATCGTTGCCACATGAATTTGTTGAATTGGTTCGTCTAATTGTCGAAGTTACATCGATAATATTAATTTCTTGCAAAACAAAACAATTTGCAATATTTTTGTACGTTGAGGTACAGTCACAAGCTAGAGAATTGCCGAAATTTTTCTTTACATTAGAAGATGCAATAGTAGAAAAATACTCAACAAACTCATTTGCAATCATTTGTGGATGTATAATTTTTTGATCATTCTTATGCAGTATAATGTTACTACTCCGACTTGATTTACCCAATGTTTCATTTATTAACGACCAAGTTGTTTTTATTTTATTTTCCGAGTTTAATATTTTGTTAGTGAAATAGCTTCTTTTACATGCTGCTGTATTTTTCCGATATTCTCGTTTCTTAGTTTTATACATATTTTTTAGATTAGCATCGTTAAGACTGTTGGCTAGCCAGAACAATTCTTTTAAGCTATTGCCTTCTTCAAGAATATCTTTAGACATCCATTTATTGTGTTTATTATTATGTTTAAATGCCTCAATAGGACAAGATTTATCTAGGCAACTTGTTAATACTAGAATCATATAGTTAAAAGCAGTATCCATGCTGTCACATTGGTACAATGTATACCAGTCAGCTGTATTTACTAAATGTATTAGTTTATTTATATTAAAATCAGAATATACTCTGCGCGAAAAGTATTGAATTGGAGGTTTTTCTGCTTTTATAGACACTTTTAATAAAACACAAAGATGATCCCCCATAACAGGATTAACAACTGTGCAGCTGAATTGATTATTAATTAAATTTGTAGCTATATAATCAATACAGGTTGAGGATGTATGACCTGTTGCATTTGTAAAAACTCTTGTTGGCTGCTCATTTGGTACATATAATTGAAATGAGTTAAAAATATCAACTAATGATTTTTTTTGAGGAGTTTCTTTTAAGTAATCAATATTAATATCGCCACTCATTACTAAGTTACTTTGTTGAGAACAAAGACGATTTAAAATATAAAATAGTTTATTATAAAAAAATTCTACATCACCAAGAGGTGATCTGTACAATGATATAATTTTTATCCTTAAATTTGATAATGTAATAATAATACCACTTATCTCAAAATGCTTTTCTGTTGAAAAATTTTCTAAAAAATTTATATTTTCATATTTCAAATAATTTTTAACATAAATAGCAACACCACCGTGAATATGAATTTTTCTTGAAAAATGGTTAGCAAGTTTATATCCCAATATACAAAAATTTTCTAGATCATTGTGCATAGCCCAATGTTCTGTGACACACAAAATATCTATATTTTCACGAGCCGCAAAAAGTTGTATGACATTTATTTTATTTGTTATAGATTGCACATTAATATGAGCAATGTTTAAAAAACCATCTAAATCACTTATGCATCTGGTTTTTTCTTCAGCCAAGACAGAAAAGGGTTTATACAAACTCCAACAGGCCAGAGTGATTGCTCCTTCAAAGCATTTATATCTGTTACCGGGACAGAAATGTTAAATGAGGAGTATTCAAGAGGATACTTAGATACTACCTTTTCGCATCTTACATGTTTAAATGACTTACTTTTTAAGTAATTGATTAAATCTTCTTCTCTTACATCAGGTTTGAAACGCGAGGCGTGAATATGTGCCATTTTCGCAATACCTTTTATAGCAATATCTTCTCCACTACCATGTATTGTAGGCCGATTTTTAATGTTATTATTGTTGCGTGTTTTTTTGTAAACTACTGTTGTAAAACCATCTTTGTCGTTTCCAGTTGCAGTTTGAGATAACAAATTTTGTTTTTCTTTTGGTACATTTTTACTATTATTTGAATAAACTTTTTTTATGGCTCCGGTATTTGGCATTAAAGAGTTTTTTATCTGTAGCGTCTTCATATTTATATTAGTTGGATTATTTTCTTCATTTTGCGGCACAGGCTCCATCTCTCGGGCAATAGGCCAAGTAACATGGGACTTGGTTGCATTAATTTCATTAAAGTTTTCTTTTTGTTGATTTAACACATTGTGTAGATGTTTTAAATCAGTTTGACTTTTCAAATTTTCAGTGTTTTCATTTTCTTTTTCCGACAAAATATCTTGCTGAATATTTGTTACGTTTACTGAACGATTTAATATAATATTACTCAGTCTCTTGACTTCTTCAGTTAAAGTTTTATTGCTCTCTTTTAACTGTTGAATTTCGTTTTTTACCGCTTTGATTATAGTAGGTAAAAAATTATCCATTGCAGATTTTATTGCAAGTTGAATATTATTTTCTAGTGTAGGTATTATTGGAAGATGAAATTTATTTGTCAGCTCACCTGATTTATTTGATACAATAGATGTTGATTTTGATGCATTGTTTACATTTGAGGTTATGTTTGGTCCCTCACAAGAAACACATACCCAATCTTTGATTTCGTTGGATTGTTTTAACTCACAGTATTTAGATTCAGAAAGGTTTACACACTTAATGTGAAAATCTAACTTACACTTGTTACAACATACGTATTCGTCATAACGAGCTATATTTTTGCTACACACAGCACACTGGATCGCCATTGTATATATATATCAATAAAAAATAAACAATGTATTTCTTATTGCGGAGTTTTCTTAGAGCTATGCAATTTGATAATTATTTGTTACATAATTTAATTATCCAGCACAATAATATTTCTATTGATACTTTGCACAATCAGTAGGTTTTTGCGATAAACATTTGTGACTCACTTTATTGCTCATAATCTAAATATGTAGTTTGCACATTAAGAAATTTTCCGAAGGTATTATGTTAATATTTCGATCAATAATGCCGATAATACAAAAATATTCTAGAAATAACAGTTTTTAAGTTTAAATAAAAAGAATTCAGTTTGTTTTTGGTCTTCATACATTTATCAAGTAAAGTTTTTCAATTGTTGTACAATGGAGATGCTTGAGTCTAGAATAATTGATAGTTGTGTAACTTCTAAGTAATATTTTATTATTTAATAACTTGAGTGTTTATTTAAATTACAGTGGTTGACAGGAGTAACAAGTTTGAAACGTTATAGTTTTGGAAATGATTGTATGACATAATAAAATTATAATGTAAATATCATTTGTAAATAGATAATATAAATATATTTTTTAAATTACAACCAGACCATATATCACATCACAATTTTGATGAGTGAGATTTAATAGTATCTAACGCCTCTTAACGGTCAAACATAACGCAATATTTGGCCATTGATTAAGAAAAACTGCACAGAGTGAGTCTTAAATGTAAACAAACCAAAGTCATTTTATTGTGTTAACGGCACTAAACTTGTTGCAAATATTGCTTGATTTGTGTGTTTTTTTCCAATAGCCAGAAGCAATTTCTGTAAAGAACTAAGCACAAACACAAATTAAATTGTTGCCGATATGTTTTATTTCAAAACACGGCTTACTACCTAGCAGTTAATGACGTAGTTAAAAAAATTACCGCCAATTACAAGCACAATGTCACAAAAGCCATTAATAGACCAAACTCCTACCGACGGTTCTGTTAGATAACGTTCAGTGCTGAAAAACAACGTACAAGCCGTTGTTGTATAAAAAATCATTCTGCCAAAAAAAATTATTGACAGAGATAACTTTATTGACAGGTCGAAATATATCAAAATTTGTAATAACTTTCAAAAATATACAGGGTGTCAATAATCTACATGTGATCTATGGATGACTTCGTTATTTTAAATGTCACAGAGTTGGTTAAACCAGCAAAGTTGGGCAGAATTTTCATAAAACATAAGGTCATTTTTAAATTTGTCATAGATTTTTTTGAAATATTTCAAAATAACTAAAAACAATTGTTTTTTTCAAACTTAAATAACTTTTAGTCTATTTGCTCTAAAGCAAAAATAAAAAAAATGAATACAAAAAAGTACATAATGGCGTTTTTTATTTTTGAGATATAAACCAAACTTGCTTTTTTTTAAATGGCAACCTTAGTTGGCTATAAGTTCATTAAAAAGCTTATTTTTTCTGATTTCAAAAATGTATAATTTGTTATACATATCTCATTTAATTAGTTTTTTCAGAATTTGCAAAAACAAAAATTAATTAATAAAACAATTATTACTACATACTATAAGAGTGCCTTTAAAAGACATAGTTTAGTGTTTTTTTTTATGCTGCTCATGCTAATGCAGCATTCTTTTTACTCTTTTGCTTAGAAGAAAGACGGGCGCACACAACACTAGCTTGGTCATTTTTACATTTTTTATATACTATCTATAATTATTGTTAAAGAAAATTTACTTTAATTTTAGCAAAAACAGATATAATTCACATTTACATCTTTTGTAGTCTTGTATTAGAAAACAAATTACTCTTACTCGAAAAATGCGTAAATATAACATTTCACTGAACATTTGCATTATTTGTTTGCCACAATTCACATGATCTTAATGTTTTCTAAATTATATTGGCCTTGTAAGTATGTTTAGTCTTTGTTTAACATTAGCTTCTTAGCTGTAAATTATTTATTAGTTTTTGTCTGCGTATAAATTATGCTGTTTATTAATGAGTTTAGATTTTTGTTTAAGTGGCAACACAAAAGATGATACATCTGCAATTACAGTAAATCTTGAATTTATATTACAGAAAGTAAAATCATTTACATAGACAAGAAATAACATTTGCCACAGTATGGAACCTTGAGGTGCACGGTGGTGGTAAATTTCAAATAAATTGGCGTATTGCGATTTATTGAAGCGACTTTGCGGAGCTTTAGAAAATTGCGTAAGTATTCATTTTTTTTCATTGTATAGGCAACCGGGTAACGTCTACAAATTTAAGAGGCAGCTCTTAAATTTAATTATTTAATTAATTCTTAATTCTATAGTATTTATTTTTAATAAATTTAATGTTATTTTTTTTACCGTTACAATCTTTTTTTTGTTATTTTTAGATTTATTTTGTTATCAATTTGTCAAAGAAGAAACTAAATAAAATTAATTATTAAAAACAAATTAATTATATTTATTTAAGAACCTTGTTTCCTAGCATCCTGCAAAAAGAGATTGTTACATTTTGGCCTAATTACAGGGTTAGAAACTAAAATTGATGTCTTACGGATATTTGAAGATATGTTTTGATGGTGAGAACCAATAATACATATCAACATTATCAAGAAGCAAGAACATCTAACAATACTAGTAATATTGTTTCAATACCACTTTTGGAACAGTTTTACTTAACAAAAAATATTTTGTTTAGAAATCAATGCAAGTTATGTTTTTTTTGAGAGATGTGGAAGTTGTCAAATTCAAAATTTAAATACAATCAAAATTAACCGACTATAACCGAAATAACTATAATTCTGAAAATGTAGTGCCTATTGAGAAAAATGTAAATTTTGCATTTAAGTTAGATGTTAAAAAAACTGTACCAGTTTTTAAAGATACTAAAAATGTACACCCTATACATTTTTTTGGCAAATTAGAGTATTTTTACAACAATTTAATGTTCAATTTAGAAATTTTTATTATATATGTAATAGTTTATTTCAAAATAAAACAAAACTATGAGTAGATGCGTTGTTAAACACTTTGAATAACTTTTTAGAATTTAAAACCGTATTTTTGCAGGTATTTTGGGGGCGCGAGTATTAACTATGAACATTCCAATAATAATCCCAAAATAATACCTGTGAATATTTGTATTTTTTTTTAATACCGCAATATCCTAACTAGTAGCAAATCAAACTGATTTATTAAATGTCAATTTTGCATGTTTTCCTGTATCCGGGGTATGAGTGCACTAGATCGGAGCCAAATTAGATTTTAAGTTTGATTTTGTTTATATTTTTAAAAACCATAAATGGTTAAAATTAGATAAAATTAATTCTATTCACAAAAGTACTACTCCAAATAAACCCGTAAAACTGCGAGCTATTACAGTTAATCACAATAACATTCCGGCTAAATTAAAAAAAAAAATTTTAAATAAATCTTAATATAAATAAAAATGTAGCTTTTTTAATCTTAAAAAATTAACAAAAACAAAAATTTATAATTTTTTATATAACCATAAGGCGTCAGTTTATTTAACTAGTCTGCTACTGTCTCCTCGGTTAACAAAATGGATTGCAATTCAAAAGTTTAATTTTATTGTAAAATAAGTTGAAAGTAATGGTCACATCATTTCTGACATTTTGTCAAAAAAAATTTCTGTCCGACTTCCCACATCAGTATCTAAAATGTTTTAGATTTTCGAAATGTTAAAACTACCTTCCGAACTTGTTGCACTTATTAATACCATGGCCGAAGAACGAAAACAAGACCCTAAATATACAAGAACCAGAAATAGTAATGATTTTAATACTTGTTTTGTTTAATATAAAAATGTACTATTTTATTACAGAGCTGATCTAATATCTTTTTTGTGTGTATCGCGTCAATGTTTCTAAAACTTGCAGTGTGTTGAATATAAAATGTTGATGGTACAATTTAAAAAGTGATGTAAAAAAAGTGTTTGTGAATTGTGTCAGTTTGCCAAACAAGCTATCTTGCCCCGGCCACTTATTTAACCAATACTACCAGACGCACCTAATAAGCTTGTATCAATTGATTTATTTGAATTTCTGCCTAAATTTTCTACGAAAGTCACTATGTTATGTATTTGTTAAGACGTGTTTTCAAATTATGCCCTTTAAAAAAGGCCCAGGATATTTTTAAAAAATAAGCATTTCTGAAAGAATCTTAATCAATCAAGCAACCCAATTTACTTCCAACTCTTGGCACAAGACGTTAAATAAGCTTGGAATAAATACCGTCGAGTGTTTCAGTTAGGCACCCTAAAGCAAAATATGCAAAGCAAACAATAAGATAATTGGGTGGTCTTTTAAGGTATTGTTGTCATCAGAAACATAGTAAATAGGCTATAAAAGTACTTCACTTAGCAACATTTTTAAATAATGTGGTACACAAATGTACTGGGCTCACTCTTAAAATTAATTATTACAAACAAATTAATTTTGTTTGAGAATTTGGTTTCATGGCGCCCTGAAAAAAGAGATACCATCTAGATATGTTTCAATTTGTTAAGTTTGTTCCTTTGTGCCAAGTTAACCCTTAAGTTGTCGCTACTTTGCACTTGGTGCTTTGGCGTCAAAAATTCTGACACCATTCTGTCAATAAAAGTTTCTTACTTTTGTGGTTCTATCTAACCTATAAAATTGTTATAGCAGTGATTGTGTAAATATTTAATTTGAGTAATATTGCCTTACAAAGTTACACGTGTTTTAGTGTTTTATTTCATTTTATTCAAGATACTTGTAATAACTGTCAAAATAAACTATTCAGATCTCTTTTTGAAATATACTCAAGTTTTTTTTTTACTATTTTTTGGAAACCAATTAGGTATTAAATATAAAAATAAAAAAATATGTTTTATATGTATAAGATATAAACTTTTTTATAATTTTTTTTATTTATTACATTTTTATTTATAAAACAATATCTAGAGCAGCATAAAGTGCATCTAGGACAGCTTATAATTTAGAAGATCTAGCAACAACTTAACGGTTAATTGTGTTTTTTTTTAGTTAAGTAAGAATTCATCAATTTTAACAACACAACCGAAAACGGTAATGTTTCAATTTCTTAAGTAGAATATCGTTAGAACTATAATCAAACCCTTTTAATACATTAGATCACATCTCACGTACTCATTATTCTTAAAACCTTTAGTAATATTTAAAGTTAACTTTAATAAAGAGCCATTTGGTGATTTATTTTTTCTATACACAAATTGAGCGTAAATTAAAACAAGTTTGAAATGTTTAGAAAACAGTTGATTTAAAACAATTTTAAAGATTTTTGTAATATTATATAAATTGGTCTATAGTTATGAAGCTCATTAATATTGCTTGTTTTGTGTATAGGCACTAATTAGTTTTACAAAAAAAAAATTATTTTTAATACTGTAGTTTCTTTTACAGTTTTAGCTTTTATTGGAAATGCAACAGCTACTGCATTTAGGAAGAAGTTTAGGAACTTATTAAATTTATCATCTTAATTGAATACTAATTATGAAATTCTAATTTAAAAATGATACCTTGTTCAGTAATCAGTCTTTATAGCTAGTTTTGTTTTCAACGGTTATTTGCATTTTTACTTTAAGTTTAATAGCTTTATGGTCTGCCAAAGTTGGTTCTGTAACAGTTATCGTAATAATATTAGGTGATATAGTAGTAAGAGCATTGTTAATGCAATTTTCCTTATTGTCGGTTGACATATGAGAGTACAAACCACAAGATATGTACATATCTTTAAATGTAGTAAAATAATTGTGCTTGCTATAAAATAAAATATTAAAATTACTTAAAAAAAATTTTTTCAATTAAAAACAAAATTTCCCACCGCAATATGGGAGCCCAATATACTGTTATGATTATAAGTATTAGATCATAAAGTTTAATTGTTGTCAATTCACAACCATGTTTAATTAATAATGATTCAATTTATTGTCGTTTGGTGCATTTGACTAAATTGATTACTAAAATAGCAGTGACACTAAGCTAAGGTTAGATCTGCAGTAGTATAAATATATCATCAAATTTCTTATTTTATTTTATATTGATTGGATGTTGATGTAAAATATATTAAGGTGGCTCATTTTTTCATCGGAAAATTTTCCATTAAATTGTCTATCTTAGATTACAATTTTCTTAAGTTGTTTTTACTCAATTAATGTATCTGAGTAGAGTGGACTATTATAAAAAAATAAAACAATTTACTAAGTTTTTTATCACAAGTTTAATAAATTTGTAGAAAGTTTTAGTAGAGCCAAAACTAGTAATGTATTTGTAAACATAAATTTGTGTTTTTTTATTATTTTATAAACGTGATAATTCATGCGCACGTTTCACTTAGTTTGCAGTTGACCTTAAAATGACCATATCTACATCTAGTTAGATCAACATTTTCATAGGTTTCACATCTAAAATAACCAACATAAATTTTTTCTGCTGGTAAAAATTTATTGAAGACAATTGAACTTGATTCTTATATGGCAAAATTGTGTTTTTTTTGCTTTTCCTTAGTTGAAATGCCATTTGTTAAATATGATTTGAAGTGTATATTGCGCAAATTTTTGTTTGTATTTGTAGTAGAGAATTGTAATTTGAAGAAGCACTAACTAATTACATAACTTATTTGTAATTCAAATTGAGAGCTTTAGATTCATGTCGGAAATACTTTAGACAAAATAGTTTATTAACATTACTTGATATGTATGTATTTAATTGTTTAATGTTTCTCTGTAACAATTAACATATAATAATAGAAATGTTAATAAATATACTATTCAAAAAGTTTTGTTGCAATTGTACATTTTTTTTTAAATTTATCCAAGTGTATTTTACAACTAAATTCTGTTGCTAAGCTTTTTTTGTTTTTTATCAATAACCACATTGCTATAGAAGTACTACAAAACTGTTTAATAAATCTATTATTGACAAACGTTCTAGCATCTTTTAGCTTGAGTTTGTATACTGTACTATAGGTAGTTGTTTTAGTCTTTGGGTAACGTTTGCTAGCTTCTCTCATTAATAATAGAGTTTTGCAATTTGACTTAATTTGCTGTTGAACATTTTACTGTGTTACAAATATTTTTTAATAGTGAGGTGGTACGCAGAGTTTTTTTTGAAAAAACGTAACAATAGAGTTTGACAAAAAAAAGTCAAATTGTGACAATTTTGTTTCAATGTCTAAAAAGTTTAAATTGATAAAAGTAAAATTTGTTTTGCTAATATTTAATATCAATTAAACTTGTCTAGTTCTGGGATTGGTCTTACTGTACAGAATTTAGTATTTGCTTGGAGTTCATTTTCAATATTTACCTGAACGTGTAATCCAACATGATTGAACAGACCCGTGTTTTGGGTTCTTTGTTGTTCTTTGTATACATTAATGATTTGGAAATAAATGTGCAAGCAAGTAATGTGTACATGTTTGCAGACAATACTACTGTTGTTCAAAACATAGATGACATTAACTCAGATATTTATGCAGCTTTAGGTCAAGCAAAGACTTGGTTTGAAGCTATCGGCCTGGTAGTTAAGAGTGATAAAACTGAGTTTTTGTGTTTTGCTATGACTACGCAAGAAGCTGAAAAACATATTAGGGTTTTGGGAGTTCACTTCCAACCCAAACTCAACTGGGAGGTGCAGGTAGATTATCTAAGCAAACAAATTAATAAAAATTTATATTTACTTAGAAAAGTTAACAAAAATACAGGTTTTCAAACTGCAAGAATGATGTACTTTGCACATGTACAATCCTAACTATACCAAAGTATCTTTTTGTGGGGTAGTTCATCACAAGCACAAAGAATATTTATCCTTCAAAAAAAGGCTATACGAATTATGGCAGGGGTCAATACAATAACATCTTGTAGTCTTTATTTTAAATCATATAATATTATGACAGTTCCTGGTTTGTATGCTTTTAATTGTTTAATATACATAAAACAAAATTTAGCGAAGAAACATAGACAAGTAGACAATCACCAACATGGTACACGCTTAAAAGCAAGTTATAAGTATATATCATTAAAAATATTTAATTTTCTTCCTTTTCAGATCCAGAAACTACCAATTAAAAGATATAAAAGTATCATTAATGCGAGGTTGACAGAAACAGTTCTGTACTCGTACAATATTTTTTTTAATATATTGTGGTAACTGTGATACAAATTTATCTGTAATAATAAGTACCCATTTTTTATTCTTTTAATATGTTTGTGTTTGTTTTTGCTATAGATTATAAGCATATTTTAAACTTACCTATATCTCGCAAACCTCAATTTTGTGTATGCAATATCGTTTTTAAATTTATTTTATTTTGTATTTAGTATTTTTACATTGCTTTTTTATATACTTGTATATTGTAATTTTTATGTACTTGACTGATTCAATCAATGTTATGTTGTAATAAGAATCAATAAATATCTATCTATCTATTTTTTAATTTTATTTTTTACTATTTTTTTACAAAAGTTTTGGAAGAAGAAGAACAGTTTAATTGATCAATTTGTGATCTATTTTACTGATCCACAACTCTTTGGTCATTGTAATTTGTGTTTTTTATGACCAATAAATTTATTATTATTATTATTATTATTATTAATATTATCTATCAATATTTTTAAAGGATATATGATTTTTTATTAACTGCACACTCTTTCATGTATTTGTGTACTTATAGCAAACTATGATGCTAGCACAAAGTTGTCTAACCGATAATTATGTGTTTTCATTTGAAATAAAATGTTTACAAAAACAAACTATATCAAATATCTCATTATTTGTAGATAAAAAAAACTAAATGTATTTACTGTATTAGATTAATCTAATAATTATTAATCCAATAAAGATCTTAACAAATATTAAGCTTCAAAATAAAAGTTGTTATACCTAGATTACTTCCATGATATTAATAAACAATCTCTCTAGTTTTTAATTATTATATCCACATGGTATATATGACAGAATTGGCAGTCATATCTAATGCTATCCTAATAGAAATTAATGTATTTAATAATATTATAGATGCAACCCTGCGATTGTAGTATTTGAAAGCGTGTTGATTGTGTTTTAAAAGTTGATAATTTGTTTATCTGTACTTTAAGTATTTATGAAATATATTAGATTATTATATAAAATGGTTTAAGGATGGTTATGTATTCTGAAATTTTTATCATTTCCTGCTCATACTTTTAGGTTTTATTATATCCTTCTATCTATTTATTATTCAATATATATAATATATCCAAAAGTTGATTTGATTTGTGTTCTTGAACATGTTTATACTTAATAAATAAATATATTATAATTCGTGTGATATTCATAGTGTATTTTTCTTGTCTATTGATAAAATTATTCATGTTTTCATTCTTATTTGTTTTATTTATAATTTGAGGTGTGTAACTCTCTCAGATATTGATTGAATTTTGTTGATATTTATAGAGCAGCTAAAATACATTCTTTTTATATTTTGAAAAATTTCTTTTTTAACTGTACATTATCAATTTGTTTTATATCATTTGCATGTTCATGCCGTTATTAAAAAAGAACAATATCCAAACTATGTTAACATCACTTTGTTTATTCTTATCAAATAATCAAATCTAAATAAATCTACTTAAATATGCATTAGAAAAACATGCACAGAGATGTTCATTGCATAAATCCACTAGTTTTATATGGCATTGTTTCCATTGTACTAAATTCAGCTATTAGATTTCGGATGTTTTCCACATAAAGTTGTGAGTCTATATTGTTTGCGCTCGCGTATTTTTTTATTCAGATTAACATGCTAAGTAGCTGTCCAACCGGCTGATATATGTTCTCTCTTCCTTAGAGAAGATATACTTTAACCGTGTTAAATTTCATGCTGCCGTGAAAATTCCCTTATCATTACTCATTGTGATATACGTTTATGCGTTTTATTCGTTTTCTTAGCGCGCTTGGAATGAAACGGAATCGTCATAAAATCTCGTCCTCACTTTAGGCAGATAAAATCGTCAATTCTGCTAAATAAAATATATTTTTATAGTTGTGCTTAAAATGAATGGAACGAATTTAAGGACGTACTCGATATTTATTGCAACATATTAATGTAATATTATAGGCAAGGTTGAATTCACCTCGGTGTAGGCAGCAAACCATGATGATGCGCTCGTAAAGTGTGCGTTTTTAGCTGTTAATGCCATACAATTAAATTATTAATGTAACAAAATTATGAAGTGGCATATCAAATTTTCACATTCCTGCATTTTACATGTGCGCTGCAAACTCCGAAAATATTGTAGATAGAACCACCACTGTAACGGAGTTCATTAATTAAAAAGAATTAGTAAACGATGCATATTCATTAGTGTTTGGGCCATAAAATATAAACGCGTCTAGTTAAGACGTGGAGGAACGGAAGCTTAGATTGTAAGATTGTCCGGTGGCATTGTGTTCCATTTAGCCAGGTAATGATAGATGGCATTAGGCAGATGCCGATGAGATAATCCTCTATTAGGGCCCTATCATGTCCGAGCCAGCTCCTTATCCGCTGATTAGGATAATTTACAATGCAAACAGTGCTTTTCAGTTAGAAGGCAGTTAGAGGCCGGCTCGATGTTTGCACACATCTTGATGGAAAAACTCAGGAACTCTGTCCGCGCAATCCATGCTAAATTTACCAAGATCAAGATAAACACCTGCTTTTATGCTCTGATATATACACTTCACTTTGCAGCCTCCGAAATGTTCTAAGATTGTGTTGTTAAATCACCTTGAAAGACAATAAAAAATGTTATTTTTAAATTTACGTTCTTTTTGAACTATAATAATATCATGTGCATGGTAAAATGCAGCACATGTCTGTAAAACAAGTAAATTGAAGTAATAAAAATGTCTACATAAAATAAAAAGCTAAATATAAATAAAACTATATAGATATCAAATAGTAATCAAAACGTCAAACACTTGTTAAATATATTTTTATTATACATTTAAATTAATTTTCAAGGATTTAATCATAGAATTTCAAATAATTAGCAAACCTATAATTAATTCTAGAAATATGTTATGATGCGTAACATTTCTGGAATAGTATTCATTAATTATATCATATCTACTTATAATATTAAACAATTAAACTGATATTGTCATAATATAAAAAAAAATAGAAATAATTAATTTGTTAAGTTTAAATAATGTTTTTTTCAATCATCAATAATCAATCATTGTTTTTGAAAATAGATCAATACAAGAATATTAAAAACATTAGTATATTATAATTTAAAATGAAATAAACAAAAATGGAAAAATAATTACTTCAGATCACTTATCTCAAATAATAAAATAAGACAGAGCTTTTCTATTCTCTAACTAACTTTCTACCTTTGCATTACACAATAGCTACGCATATTTTATATTTAGTATACAAGAAAAAAGTAACTATTATTAATAAAATGCTTCAATATGTGAGCGTTTTTTATAGCGAAAATGACAGCAGCGTAGGTCTTTTTTATAGAAAAATATCTATGTAAAACACAATGTATAATTAATAGTTTTGTTAAAAAAAATTATAACTTAATAACTTATTTACAGAATGTGCATTATCAAACTAAATCTGCATTATAGTTTATTTGCCATAATATATTTTACTCGGCATGTTATTGTGCATCCGATAATTAGATAACATTTATTATTATGACAAATTTATTTGTTTAGTTAATTTTAGAATAACATAATTATTTTTAAAGTTTTGTTTAAACATTGAGTACAATGAAGAGTGCTAGCGTAACTTAAGTGAACAGTCGAGAACCAAAATCAAAAACCAAAATCACAATTACAGCCAAACACTAATATTGTGGCCGGTGACTCCGTAGACAAAAGTGGGTTGAAACCATTAAGCGAGACCAATAATAATTTAGGTATATTCACATGCAAAATCAATTTTAAATCGCGTCAGTCTAGCATGAACTGCGAGGAAAATAACATCGATGCTGCGAAACATTTATTTGTTATTTTGCGAAGCCGGCGCTACCCGGGAATAAATTCAGTTTGTGTCTCTGAGTGTATTGTTTCCCTTTCTCGCATTATGCATCCTTCATTCTGGCTATAGTTTTCTTTCTCTCAAGATGCGCGGAAACGCCTGTCATGGGCCACAGTATTTGTGTTTGGCTGTAATGTAGTAATGCATTTTAGATCTATTATTCATATTTATTATAATTTTTATATCATAAATTGTTGCAGTTTTCCATACATCTACACAAGCGTTCATTTTTATAGTCATATGATTGTGTGAATATAATATTTTAGTGCTTTTACGTAATAAACTTTTTTTAGATATCACAAATATATACAAATATTATTTTTGTTTTCTCAAAAATTTCAAAGATTTTTTTAAAATTAGACTGGTAAGCACATACACACATTACCAAGTATGATTAAGCTTTGTTTTATTGTCCTAGAAGTTACCGAACAATATTACATGTTATAAGAATAACAGCTTTCTGCATGTTTGTGATAATGTGTTTATTTAAATCTATTTCTTTAATGTTAGTTTTTAGTTTTGATAAAGTTATTTCTATAGATGATATTATTGTAAGAATTATATTTATAAACTATAAATTAATTCTAAAAATAAAAGTGGTTAAAGGATATAATTTAATTAAAATAAAGTGAAATGCCTAGTGATGATGAAGATAACCCCGATGGATTTCCACTTCGCTGTTGTGTAAAAAAGAAATATAATTTATACATTTGTATTTACTGTTGTAATGTATATCACCCAAGATGCATAAAAACAAAAAAAAATTAAAATCATTAAAGAAAATCAAATAAACTGCTTGAAAACAATTAATGAAGTAAGCGATATAGAAAACTTAAAAGATATAAAACAAGTAATAAGTAACATCTTAAATCTCAATCATGAAAAAATGCAAACAGAAATGAATAATATGAAAACATTAATTAAGAACTTACAGCAAACTATTGAGGATTTGAAAACAAACATGGATAATAATTCAAATGGCAACACAAATTAGAAAGACAAAATTATGCAAATGTAACAGCAAGTAGAAATAGTGAACAAAAAGTGATTGTTATAAAACCAATAAAAGAACAATTTAATACAGCAACACGATCAGAAATTAAACAAAAAATAATACCTTCTGTTAGAATTCAAGACATGAAAGATATAAATAAAGGTGGAGTTGTTATTACTTGTGATACAAATCAATCAAAAGAGAAACTTAAAAATAAAGTCACAGAAGAATTAGGTCGTGAGTATACCATTGAAGATGGAAAACAGAGAAAACCTAAAATAATAATTATTGGCGTTGAAGAAGACAAAATTAATGGAGAAAACAATACTATTCTTGAAGCGTTAGTAAGACAAAATGATATAGAAAAAGATGAATAAAAAAATATAAAAATAGTTCAAAAATATGTAAGCAAAACAAGAAGAAAAATTGGTAAAATTATTCTAGAACTATCATTATTCGAAAAGATATACAAAAAAGAAAAATTAAATATTGGTTGGAGAAGTTGTAATATTTACGAATATTATGACATATTACAATGTTACAAGTGTGGACGGTACAACCATTTTGCAGCGGATTGCCAGAACAAGGAAACCTGTGGAATTTGCAGTGAAACTCATTCAACAAAAGATTGCAAATCAACCAATAAAAGTTGTATAAATTGTGTAGTTGCTAGCCAAAAATATAAAGTTTCATTAGATATAACACATACTGTATTTGATAAAAATTGTATGTGCTATAAAAGGTTAGTACAAAATCAAATTCGTAAAACTAAGTATGCTATCAAATAGCAATCAAAGAATGATACTGAGCTATATAACGTTGTATGTCCAGTACATTATCAAACAAATGTTGAACAGATTAAAATACCATTAAAAAATAAATTTAAAGTTCTGCATCAAAATATGCAATGTGTTACTAATAAAATAAGAGAATTAGAATGATTTTTAATTAATAATCAGTGTGATGTATTGTGTCTATCTGAACATGCAATACAACCAAATCAGGTACAGTCAATAAAGCTTGATGGGTTTAATTTAAATAACGTTTATTGCAGGACAACTTGTAAAAATGGTGGTGTTGTAATTTTTACAAAATATTGCTATTCTATTAAAGCTATAGATTTTAACATATATTGTATAGATAAGCATTTTGAATGTACAGGCTTTGAAATAATTGAGTCCAAGTGGAGATATTGATGTATTTATAAATAAATTAAACGAAGTATTGCAAAACATAAATAGAAAAAATAAAATATTATTACTCTGTGGTGATTTTAATGTAAATTTTATTACAGTCAACAATTATAACAAAAAACTAACTGATTTACTCAATACATTTAATGTAGTACCTACCATATTTGTCCCTACTAGAAAAAAAAACTGTTTAGATAATATTTGCATTCAAAAATCAAATTTTAAGTATGTTAGTGGTATCATAGAAAACGGACTGTCTGATCATAATATGCAATTTATAGAATTGAGTTTAAAAAAAAAAGTGCAATAAAAAGGATATCAGTTAGACAGCTAAACAAAATAGACAATATTAAATCTTTTAACAAAAAAATGTTGTACGAAGACTGGTCAGATATTACATCCAATGATGTTAATTCAACATACAAAAATTTTAGTAATATAATTAAATATAACTTTGAAACAACATTTCCAAAAATTGAAATAACCAGTAATTCAAAAACAAAATTAAATAATGGTTGGATGACAAAGGGATTGAAAAAGTCGTGCGTTACTTTAAAAGACCTATATAGACTTACATTGTGTGGTTCAGATTTTATTAAACATCATTATAAAACATATAAGAATATATACAATAAACTGATAATGCTGGCAAAACAAAAACATAATACTGCGTTAATTAGAAATTTTCCTAATATTTCAAAAGCCGCATGGCAGATAATTAATAACAATTCAAACGTCAACTCAAAGTCATCAGAAACCACAAATAAACTTAAAATCAACAATAAAATAGTTACCGATATTCCTCTAACTAACTGTAAACACCTTTAATAAGTTCTTTAATTCTATGGCTTCCATTGCGACAATATTTCTCATAATTGCAAATTATTTTTTCTTCATCCAGTCACAATGCCTGAAGTTCAAAATGCGATATCTGCTCTAAAAAACACTAACTTTAGTGGGCCTGACGAAATCAGTTCAAATCTTTTAAAATATTGTGCCGTGTCATTTTTGAAACCATTTACTGCTATAATCAACGCCTTGTTAAGTCAAGGAAAAATTCCAGATATGCTTAATTTGTCAAAAATATTTCCACTTTATAAAAACGGGAGTAATCTAGAAGTATCATACTATAGACCTTTGTATATATGCAATACCTTTTCTAAGGTTATTGAGCATATTGGAGCTAAACAACTTACCATCTTCTTTAACAAAAGTAACCTGTTTAACAAAAACCAATTTGCATATCGGGAAGGTAGATCAACGTGTTCTGCCGTTACCGAATTTATAAATTCTTTTTTGTATCAGAATACTGGTAAATATTCTGATACGAAAAACGCATGTTTTGCTGTTTTCCTTGATTTAACAAAAGCCTTTGATCTTGTAAATCATAAAAATTTATTAAATAAACTAGGAAAATCTGGAGTTAGAGGAACGGTTTTGGATTTTTTTACAAGCTATTTAAAGGACAGATATCATTATGTAGAGTTAAATGGAATTAAGTCCAGTTCATTGAAGATGCGGTGGGGTGTACCTCAAGAATCAGTTCTTGGGCCCCTACTCTTCATCATCTATGTGAATGGTATAAATAGTAATGGGAGTATACTTTTTCAGATGATACCTCCCTTTTAATAGTAGAAAAATCTATTAGTAATGCTGTAATTCAAGCAAATACCAATGTGGCAGAAATAACTAACTATTTCAAGAACAACGGCTTAATTATAAACACAAAAAAATCAGTTTGTATGCAATTTGATTTATTTAAAAAAGTATTAAATGACATTAGTCCTCTAATTAGATGTAATAGAACTAGCATTGCAAAGAAAACAAATGTAAAATTTTTGGAGATTCACATTGATGAGTGTTGTAAATGGAATTATCACATTGATGTTTTGTGCAATAGAGTTAGTTCTTTGTGCTTCATGATCAAACAACTTCAACCCATAATTGATATGTCAGCATTAAAATTATTTTATTTAAGCGTATTCATTCTATATTATCATTTAGAATTATAGTTTGGGGAACAACAAGCAATTTTTATAGATTGTTTAAATTGCAAAAGAGAGCCATTAGATACATGTTCAAAGTTTCAAGTAGGACACATTGTGTTGAATTGTTTAGAAAACTGAATGTATTAACATTGCCTTGTATTTTTATACATCAACTTCTTATTTATGCAAGAAGTAATATAAACTGTTTTAAATGTTTAAACAACGTCCATGACTATAATACAAGACATTCGAAATACCTAAGCACTCAACGTCTAAATATGAGCAATGTCCTAAATATATGGCAATTAAGTGTTATAATAAATTACCCGATCAGATCAAAATATTACCTAAAAACCAGTTTAAAATCAAGACGAAACAGCTATTGTTACAAAAAGCGTACTATAATAATTTTCTATTCGAAACAGATTTTTGAGCATCTTACATTTATTGTATTATTTTATAGTTTATTTTTAAACTGATTTATTATATATATATAATAAGTATACATGTATTTTATACCTATGTTTATGTGTTTTTCTGTTTATTTAAAAAAAAAATTGTGCATTTTAATTTTTAATTTGTAATTATTTATGACTTTTCCTATATCTGTAAGATCTATTGGAATAAATCTATTATTATTATTATTATTATTATTATTATTCTTACATGTTTTTGTTTCTAAAGCTTTTGTCTTTTATGAGCTAGAAGTAAGTATCTTTTTTAATTTTTCTGCTTCTTTGTTGCTAAATTGTGATCTGCTGACACTGCAATATCTACCAGGTAAGTTGTACTGTTAGCTTTTATTCTGATCGTAACATCTAAACGGTTATTAGTAATTGTATTATTTGCTAATATTGCTCTGTCTCAATATAGAATTTTCAAGTACTAATTAAGTATTGTATTTGTAGTATACTTTTCTTTTTTGCAATTAAGTGTATTTTATTGCTAATTTGTAGTTGCGTATCAGTAAGTGTTATACATCTATTAGTTATATGATTGATTGTTACTCCATCAATGTCGCATTTTTTACACTTATTGTTTAAAATGTTGGGACTTTAACTATATATTTTTATAACTAATTGCGTTAATAACTTTATTTTAAATTGTACGTATATATCCCTCAGTTTAGTAAATAGCTGCCCTACTTTTAGGTATTTGAATATTGCACTTTAATCAACATTGAGTTTGAGACTTTAACTATATTATCTATCATGTAATTGTTTTGATGCCAATTTTATGATATATTTTGTTATAAAGTTTTAAGGTCGTTCTACCTGTATTCTGTATTATTAAGTAAGAAAATAGTAAAGTTTGCTTTCTGCTTTTGATATTGCCTTCAATTGACTATCACTTCTAAGGTAAAACTAATTTCTTAAATTTGAAACTTGCTTGCAATGCAAGCTTTGTATATCTGTAACCTTGACTTCTTTTTGTTCTTGGTATAAGAATTCATTATATGCATTTTATTTTTTTAAGATAATTTTTGTCATTTTATTTAAGAAAGTAAGATCTGTTTTAGACTATTTAATAACTCTAAACAAATAAGTGAAGATTGGTATTGCAAAAGTATTTATGACTTTACTTAAATTTTTAGAATACAAGTTTAGTTTTAAAAGTTAAGTTTGACTCTTGACGAATATTTTTTCCTTACTTGTTTTTAGTTGAAATTATTAGTACTTCCAAAAGCTAACTGTGAGGAACATTGTCAAACAATTTATTCTAGTCTACAAAAGTCTCGTAAATTTGTTTAGTATAACATCGTCTATTGTTAATTTTTTTTTACATCAATGACATTTTTTCCTACACTTTTTTTCCGGTCAGTATTAAATTATAATAATAATAATAATAATAATATTTATTTCATTAACAAGGACATGCCTAATACATAGTAAAATAATGAATACATACATATTAGTTAATAACTAACCTATAAATAACAAATTATCACACATAAATACATTAAAGTTTATGAAATACTATTTGTTATAATAAATTGTTTTAATGCAAATTTAAAGTTTTTAACCGATAATAAATTAGTAATATCACTAGGTAATTTATTAAAATCTATTAACACTTTATGGTATAAGAAAAGAGTACCATATTTAGTTGTTGAAGTATGGACATTAAAATTATTTAATATTCTAGTATTATAATTGTGAATATCTCTATTAAAGCGAAATTTGGTCATTAAATAATTTGGAAGATCTCCTTTTAAAATTTTGAAAACAAATGTCATTGTAAGAAATGTTAATCTGTCCGATACTGATAACCATTGTAGAGCACTTAACATAGATGCTATTGGTGTGTACCTATTACAGCTCAATATTATTCTGATACCTCTATTCTGTAAGATTTGCAGTTTATTAATATTTGATTGAGGTAATAAATATAATACAGAACTACAGTAGTCAAAATGCGGTTGGATGATTGACTTATATATTGTAATTTTTGAATACGTTGACAAGTTAACAGATATTCTTGAGAAAAAGTACATTTTTTTTTAAATCTTATTATAAATATATTCAAAATGTTTTTGAAAATTTAAGCAATTATCAAGATTAAATCCTAAATATATTATATGATCTACGACTTCTATGCGTTCATTGTTTATGTAAATGTTTATATTTAGCGGATCTAAATACGAAATTTTATGCTTTGAAGAAATAATCATGGCTTTTGTTTTATCTGTATTAAGTTTAAGTTTGTTTATTTTGAAATATCTGTCTAATTTTTGCAATTGTGAATTCAGCTTAAGAACAGCATCATCGAGACTATCCGAACTAACTGAAATTAGTGTATCATCCGCAAATAGGTTTAAAAAAGTATATTCTTTGTTAATAAAATATTCAATATCATTTATATAAATGAGGAATAGCAAAGTTCCCAAGCAACTACCTTGTGGTACCCCAATTTCAACATCACATTCTTCAGATAAACTATTACCAATTTTTGTTTTCTGTTTTCGCTTTGTTAAATAATCGACAAACCACTTTAACGCGGTTCCACCTATGCCATAATATTTCAGCTTTTGAATCAACACCTTTATCTCAATTGTTTCAAATGCCTTTTTTAAATCTAGAAATACTGCGACTATGTATTGTCCGCTGCATATATCTTCCTTCCAATTGGAGATGGTTAATTGTAGTGCAGATTCACAAGAATGATCTTTTCGAAATCCGGACTGGTTTTTCATAAATAAATCATTTCCCACAAAATATTCATATAATTGAGTGTAAACTGCTTTTTCAATCATTTTCTCAATCGCTGGCACTGTATTTATAGGTCTATAATTCTCTACTAAGTTAGTTCGTTAGTCTTAGGTATAGGACAGATAACACTCGATTTAAGACATGTAGGAAAATTTCCATTATCTAATGACGTATTTAATAGATGAAGTAATACATGACCTATGACATTGAATACACTTTTTAATACTTTGTTATTAACAATATCATGATTACTCATTTTATTGTCAAAACTAAGAACTATTTTATGTAGGTTAGAAAACGTGATCATATCAAATTTATCAAATTTGCAATTTATTTGTCTATAATTATCACATAACCATTCTTCAACAAAGTCAATTGATTCAGATTTTTGAACAATGCTATTTTTAAAGTAAATATTAAATTGGTATGCTTTCTCTTCATCTGAGGTTGCTATCTTACGCCCATTATTATTTGGGAAGGAAATGTAATGTGATATACTATTATTTGAAGGTCCTATTAGATTTTTCAATGTTTTCCACATTGAGTAAGAGTTATGTTTATTTCGATCTATTTCATTAAAATAATAGTTATTTTTCTTTATTTTTAACAAATTAACAAATCTATTACGTTCGGTTTTATAAGATTGGAAAAGCATATTTTTATTTGTTGAATTATAATTTATTTTAAAAAGCTTATAGGCACGGTCTCTTTTGCCAGCTTGTTCTTTTAATTCTATATCAAACCAAGGCGAAGCATTTCTATTCTGTACAAGTTTCATACAAGGAGCTACTTCGTCTAGTGCACAAGAAATATTATAAAATAATGAGTTAGTAATCTCGTTTACATTTGTAGAATCTAATGGCCATGTACATACTATAAGCTTTTCATTAATTAATTTTAACTTATTCTTACTTAGGTTTCTAGTATATTTGAAGGAATTATTTAAATTATGTATGTTCTTAAATCTAACTGTAATTATTGAATGATCGGATATTTTAGGTATATCTAATACTTTGGCATTTAAGTTTATACTATTCGTAACTGCATAATCTATTAATGTACTGCTACGATCAGTGACTCTTGTAGGTAAATTAATGATTTGTTCTAAACCCAATGAAAATAGAACATTTTTTATTTGCTTAGTGTAATAATTATTATTATCGATATAGTTAATATTAAAGTCTCCCATCAATAAAAACTTATGTGTTGCTAATTCTACTTCGTCATACCAAGATTCTAACGCATCAATAAACACAGCGTGATTTGCGCTGGGAGAATAATATGTAACCCCTATTAACCAGTTTTCCTTATTTAGTTTAATTTTCATTACTATACACCAATAATTACTATCAGCAGTATAATATTTTATATTATTATGATTAATTTTTATATCATCTTTAACAAATATAATTACACCTCCGGTATGCCTATTTGCAGAATATAAACAAAAATGATTAAATGCTTTTAATTTTAATTCTATATCTAATATATTTTCAGTAACTCTAGTTTCACTTAATAAAATAATGTTTGGTTTTAATGTTTCAATTGCCATAATGAGTTGATCCTTCTTGGATAAGTAACTTTGAATATTAACATACATAATATCATTAGGCATGCCGCAATAACTTATTTTTTTTTATTCACAATTTTGGGTACATTATTGATATACCTAATTGTTTTTGAGTTGTCACCATTATTTATCATTTCTAATAATTTTTGATTTAAAAATTTTAAATGATCTCTTTCTATTTTTGTTTTGTCGGAGTTTACTTTTATTTTATTGCTAATTAATGCCTTATTTCTAAGTATAGTTAATACATCCATTTCGTTTTTTAAAATTACTTTAATTGGTCTATGTTTTTCATCGCAATATTTTCCTAGCCGATGTACATTAACTTCGGCTAATGATATGTTTTGAAATGGTGTTAAAATAGACTTAACCCTATCGACGTCATCTTGCGACCTTGCTGGATTCGATGTTTTCTTCGACTCGTCCAGATGAAATATAAGCAGGTTTTTTCAGCGATTGTCCCGTTCTCGAATTTCCGCTATAATTTGTTCATTTTTTTCTTGAAATTGATTTGAATCCGATACAGATTCTGCATTAGCGCATTTGCTTTTCAATGCGTCTACTTCTTTTTTCAACTCCATTACTAACTCGTGCAATTCTTTCATTGCCATTAGCGAATCCTTGCAATTTTTACAAGTATAGCCAAGCTTTCTGTCTTTATTTGTTAAACATAACACCTCTGCAAGAAGACCACTGCACGTAGAGTGGATATATTTTTTACATATATCACATTGTATGTCACTCGAAGTTGTAGCAGCATTACACTTTAAACAGAGATAACCCATTTTTAATAATTTATATTTCTTTATTTTATTTTTCAAAGAACAAAAATCAGAGTTCAATGATCCTCGTTTTTAAATCAATATATTTTTGTTCCTCGCGTATATGTTATAAAAAAAACAATTCCACGCCGTTTTACACACTGCAAACACAATTATTGTTTGTTATTAAAGTCCGATTTTTATAACAAAATGATGATATTATTCCTCGTGAAATCATTAACACACACACTAAAACTGGTTCAAATCAGTTAATATTATACCACTTTAAATTCAATTTAAATGAAGAGCAACAATAATTTATGTATACTACTCGTTGTTCGATATTATGTGTAATATGTTTTATCTTATTAGTGTACTGATAATTTTATGTAGTTTTGGAAAATATGTTATAAGACTAAGTTAGAAGGATTGTTAATATCATTGTTTTATGGTATTAAATACGTTATACCTTAGAAATGTTGGCATTGCATTAGAATTATTTGCCTGTTGAAGCATTATAAGCCAAGTTTGTCTATAACTAGGGATTTCTATTATAAGACTGCATTTTCCAGGAAGACAAGTTTATGATTGCTAAGTTTTTTGAGTAGGTTAAAGTTTTATAAACTGTTTTTTGTTACATTAAAAAAATTTCTTATTGCTTTTTTATAGTTTCTAAGTCTTTCCGCATAAACAGATAACTTTTATTTCTGAGTGTCTAAAGATACTATAACATATTTTATTGTAATACAATCTAAATTTAGTATTAAATGTTTTATGTGTTCGTATAATTTGTTTTGGTTATGTCTTCTGCTAGTTGTGTTAAGCGTTCGATATTCGACCTTATTTTATTCACTTTTTATTGTATGCATAGTTGCCATCTAAGTTTTTCTTTTTGTCTATAACGGTTTTGTTGCATATTTGTTTTTTGTTTGTTCAGTCATATAACATATATGCAACGCAAAATAAAATTGTATAAATACTCTTTATATATTATTTTGATAGTGTTTAATAAAACTAGCAAGTGCTTGCTTATACGTAGTTTTGGTAGTTTGGGCCTATACGTTAGTTATGGATCTATTAAATAGTAATTTTCAAATAGTGTTGTTGCTGTTTTTAAATTTGCCTGGGCAGGCTTTACAGTTTAAAGAAGTATCTCAGTTTATTCTTCTTTATTAGGTATTTTAGTGGAAGTTGTTTATTAGATGAGGTAAGTAGTTACCAAATTTAATAAAAAGTATTAATGATTCAGAAAAAATCCTAACATGATTTTAATATCACAGCCTAAGTGTTATAATATGTTCTTGAAGTTGTATTTTATTTAAGGTTTTTTTTTATTCAATAGCACTATACCTGTATATGACAATTTTTTTCTTATGTATTTAATTTCATATTCTAAAGATAAGCACGTTAATTTTTTAGTTATATTTTACTTTGACGTTTTGGTTTGCTGGTATTGCTACATCTTTTTTTTTATTATCATTATTATTATTTGTGTTGGCGTAGTATGAAGGTTTGGTCATTATACCTGACGTGATAGTGTTTGATGTGAGATTGAGAAAACAACGTATTTCTAAGGCAGTTCGTAGTACAACAGTTGTTAGTAGTTGATATATTTTATGTTTTTTTCTAGTTTTTGTTATATTTAAAAATACCTTACTGGTTCCAATAGTGACAACTATAATATGAACAATTTTAGTTTTCTTATTTCATATTCTTAAAATTTATTTTATTACTTCTTCTGGTTTTTTATTTTTAATATTGAAATCATCAATAATTGTGCATTATAATAATAATAATAATAGTTTATTAGTGTTAATAGAAATTTTTACACACGTCTAGTTTGTGAATAACACACATTACAAAAACACATTAAAATTAAAATAACATAAGACAAAAAATTTAAAAATTATATAAATAAAATTAACTAAATCTATTACAATAAACAGTTGATTAGTTATGGAAAGTTTAATACCAATAGTTAGCACTCATAAAATAGAGTAACTATCTGATAAGCATTCCAATAAATTATAAAACGCTTTTTTAGCAAGATAGCTTTTAACAGTTTTTTTAAACTGTTCAATATCTAATTCTTTAATTGAATCTGGTAGTAAATTAAAAATTTTTGGACCATAATAATTTACTCCATTTTTTGCTTTTACTAGACGTAGAGACTTTAAACAAATATTAGTATTACGTCTGGTATTATGACTGTGAATACTATTGTGAACAAGATATGTAGATATGTTTTTTCGAACATGCAACAAACATTCTAATACATATAGTGACGGTAAGGTTAATATATTCTGTTTTTTAAACTCTATTCTACAATCTTCTCTATACTCTAAGTTGGATATTACTCTTACAGCACGACGTTGTAGTCCAAAGAATCGATTCATTATTGCAGAATGCCCCCATGCAAGAATGCCGTACGTTAAATGCGACTGACATACTGCAAAGTAAACAGTACGTATATATCTGTCAGAAAGTTTTGGCTTTTTTGGTAATCTTTTATGACAACATTAAATTTGTTTGTTTTATTATTTCTTTGTCAGTCTGTGTTTGTTGGTTCTAAAGTATCGTGGCTCTATTCTTGTTGATAGCTTGATCTTGAGTACCAATTATTAGACTTTTGTTTTTTTTCTAACCTAATTTAACCTAACCTAACCTAACCATATTTTCTTGTTTTAATATTTTTTATTTGCTGTAGATATCCATTCTTAAAAAGTGTTTTAGCACATTTGTCAAGACCAAACTGCATGCATATGTCAATAGTAATTTTACAAACTAATTTTTAAATAAAGCATATTTTGCATTTAATTTATTATTATGGTGTGATAGCTCAATGGTAGAGCACTTGCATATCATGCGAGCAGTCCGGGGTTCGATCCCCGAAATATGACTGAAATGATAACTTGCTCTTTATCCACCAGCGTGGTTCGGAAGTCACGTTTTAAGCTGTTGGTCCCATCAAACCACTTTAAACAAGTCGTAGACTTACTGTGGCGATGTAAAATAGCCGTAAAAAGCATAAATAAATAAATAAATTATTACTAATATAATATTTTTTTAGCTTAATTCCCAAGGCTGTGTAAGTTACTGCGTTAGTGTGTGCTAAAAAAACAAACTATTTTAGTGGTGTTTAATATTACTGATTTTTGAGCTACAATAATAAAAACCATTATTGGCATAATTATAAAGACATCAGTAATAATAACACTTAAATAATAAATAAATAACTTCATTATTTAGGTTAAACAAAAAAAAAACAAACATCTAAACTTAAAAAATTAAAATAAAATTTAAAACTTGATAAATTTTGATTTTAGATATCATTTTTTTACAAGTTGTTGGCAAACTACGTTTACAACTTGATTGTGTCTCAATAAATATTTCTAATCCAATCTGATTATGTTCTATGCTGTATTGTCTTTGACTGCGTATGACATCCCCTACAATGGTCAGTCTGCAGTAAAAAAAAATTAGATTATATCTTTTAAATAAAAATAATTAAATTTATAATATAAAGTTGTTCATTAGAAAAAGTTACATTCAATGATATTTTACCATAAGTTAATTGCTAAAAATGTTTAGTTGGTAAACAAACGTTTATTGCCTTAGTTATTTAGAAAAAAATAACAGGTTGTAACACAAATATATATATATATATATATATATATATATATATATATATATATTTACAATGCAACATGCAAAGTCACTTTTATACTTTTCTATTTATTGAACATATAGATAGAAAATCAAATTTGTAGCAGAAAGCTAACTGTACCTTTCTTTTACACTCTTAAATAAAAAAGTTACAGCAGGTTTTAATTTGTGTAGGCTGGCCGATAGAACAAATAATGCACGCCCATTATTTTATTTCCATAGCCCACTTTGCGTGTTAAGCAAACTGTTATGATTGTAAATACCTTTTACATAATACAATTCTTTATCTTCATTGTAATTTTATTTTACCCTATTCTTATTGAAATGCCATCACACAAATTTAAATATACCAAGCATTCAATTAATTTATTAGACAAACAATTTTTTTTTTAAATTTAATTTTTTTTTTATATTATTAACAAATCAAGTTGCATTTAATATAATGTCATATTTTACATTAAATGCGATATAATTATGTTAGTTAGTATAAAACGAAGCATTTAAAGACAAGAATATATTTACTTATTCACTCAACCTTCATCAATAAAAGGGAAAACGTAAAACTATAAATAGATTTTTTGTGTATTTTTTTGTAGTAGACCTTTTCTTTTGGATATTACAGCATCATTTTAACTTATTTTCGCTGTAATGATATTTTTATAGGCTACTATTATTTTATTCTACATTATTTTATTCTAAATTATGATGGATGGATTTATTTCTTATTATATCACAATAAATGTAGTACTAATAAAAACACTTTTATGCGGATCTATGTATATAAGCGTAAAGAAACTATTATTGTTTTTTTTTTCACTCGAAAAAAGTGTAAACCGTTTTTGTGCATTTTAATTGATTATTCAATTTGAAAATGCAATTATCTAAGTATACAAATAAAAAATTTGTTATTTAAGTAACAGTTAAATTTTTTATTTTATAATTTTTACGCTGCGTATAATATGGTTTCAATAAATACAAAAATCTAATAATAATTAAATTATTATTTAATACAAGATAACTTGTTTTAAATTAAATTAAATGAATTAATATTAAAATTTAAAACAAATTAACCGCATTAAGCAGTAATAGTCCGACGGCGGATATTACTTATTTTATGTTATCTCAAAAAACACATTATGTTGTTAAATATTTGTTCCGTTTGTGTGAAACAAGTAAACAAGTTAACAAGTTAACAACTAAACAACAAACTAACTAAACAAGTTAAGAAATTAACAAGTTAACAAATAAACAAATAAACAAGTAAACCAGTAAACAACAAACCAATTGAACAAGTAAATAATTAAACAAATATACAAATAAACAAGTAAACAACTAAATAAGTAAATAAGTGAACAACTAAACAAAACAATAAGTAAACAACTAAACAAGTAAACAACCTAATAAGTAAACAAATAAACAAGTAAACAAGTAAAGAAATAAACAAGTAAACAAGTAAATATGTAAACAAATAAACAAGTAAACAAATAAACAAATAAACAAGTAATCAAGTAAACAAATAAACAAGTAAACCAGTAAACAACTGAACAAGCTTAATTTATAATCCTTTTTTGTTATTTATTTTAAACAAATAAACAAGTAAACAAGTAAAGAAATAAACAAGTAAACAAGTAAACAAGTAAATAAGTAAACAAGTAAACAAATAAACAAGTAAACAAGTAATCAAGTAAACAAATAAACAAGTAATCCAGTAAACAACTGAACAAGCTTAATCTATAATCCTTTTTTGTTATTTATTTTATTTTTATTCACTTATTATGTGTAAACTTTTTTTGCGCATAGTAATAGTAATTGAATTGCAATTGCAATTTTCTAAGTATATAACTAAACATTTTTTCTATAATGTAACCATTAATATTATCTAAACTTTGTAGTATTTATCCGTCGGCAGTTGAATTTTTTATTTTATATTATTACACCGCATAAAATAAGCTTTTAATAAATACAAAAATTTATTATTCAATTAATCTGAATTATCACATTACAAGATATCTTGTTTTGAATTAAATTGAATGTATTAAGATTAAAACTTAAAATATATTAACTTGATTAAGCTGTAATGGTCCAACGTCGAATAAATTACTTATTTAATATTATCTTAACATACACATAATATAGTTTTTTTAAATTTGTTTTGTTGTATTGTTGTTTGTGTGAAACAAGTAAACAAGTAAACAAGTAATCAAATAAACAAGAAAACAATTAAACAAGTAAACAAGTAAACAAGCAAAGAAATAAGCAAGTAAACAAGTGAACAAGTAAACAAATAATCAAATAAACAAGTTATCAAGTTAACAAGCAAATTAGTAAACTAGTAAACAAGTTAACAAGTAAACAAATAAACAAGCCAAGAAGTAAACAAATAAACAAGTAAACAAATAAACAAGTTATCAAGTTATCAAATTAACAAATTAACAAGCAAACAAGTAAACAAGTAATCAACTTAACAAGCTTATTCTGTAATCTTTTATTGTTATTTATTGTATTTATTGTTTTTTTTTTTACTTATTAAGTATAAACTTTTTTTAAGCATAATAATAGTTTAATTAATTTGCAATTGCAATTTTTTAGGTATATAACTAAACATTTTGTCTATAATGTAACATTTTATATTATTTAAACTTTATAGTATTTATCCGTCGGCAGTTGACATTCTTATTTTATATTTATGCACCGCATAAAATAAGCTATCAATAGATACAAAGATTTAATATTCAAATAATCTGACTGATCACTATTACAAGATAATTTGTTTTAAATTAAATTGAATGCATTAAAATTAAAACTTAAATTATGCTAACTGGATTAAGGTGTAATGGTCCGACGGCGGATAAATTACTTATTTCATATTATCTCAACATACACATAATACAGTTATTTATTTGTTTTGTTGTACAGTTGTTTGTGTGAAACAAGTAAACAACAAACTAACTAAACAAGTAAACAACTGAATATGTTAACCAGTAAACAAGTAAACAAGTGAACAAATAAACAAATAAACAAATAAACAAGTAAACAAGTAAACAAATAAACTAAACAAGTTAACAAATAAACAAGTAAACAAGTATACAAGTTAACAGCTAAACAGGTGAACAAATAAACAAGTAAAAAAGTAACCAAGTAAACAAATATACATGTAAACAAGTAAACAACTAAACGTCTAAATAAGTAAGCCGCCAGATCATTACTATTTAATTCAGTTAGTTTTAGTTGCACGCATTTAATTTAACTTGTCAAACAATGTGGAAGTAGAAGTTTTCTTATAGTATATTTTGTAATCTGCATACTTAGACATTTTTGTTAATTAAATTTCAATTAAATAGAACAATTTTGCATATTAAATTACAAAAACTATTTTTTCATATAATATTTATTATTAAAAACTGCAAAATAAATTTGTTAATTAGGTTACATTATATTTAAAAAGTTTATATTGATTATTGAAAACTATTGTGATTGATATAGTGTTGTATGATATTAACGCGCAATAAAACAATAAGTAAAAGCAGTAATAAATAATATAATGATACTATAATACATCACCGTAAATTTGCGTTTATCTCAATGTCATGCCAGTTCAATAGCCTGTTTAACCAGCAGATGTTTCAAACAATATAATGCTAACAATATCTCTATTATGCCACTCGCCGTCGCTAGGTATTAAAATAAAATTAAGGATTATTTCAATAAAAATAAATAGTACTGCGTGTTTTGTATAACTAATCAGCATATTGCAGCACAGCATAAAAATTTAATCAAAACTAATTGATGCAAATTGAATTAATATAAAACGTTGCAATAGCAAAAAAAAATAGTAGGCGGTTACAAATTTCTATCATTGCGTAAACAAGCAACCCACCAAAGAGTTGGTCACGCCTATAGAAGATCACATATATTTTGGCGCCTTCACCATGGTTTCATATGTTGCGTTGCGTATAGAGAACATACGAGACCACGACTTCGTATGTTCTCTGTGATCTTGCATGTTGCATCTTGCATCTAAAATGGTCTTGCATGTTGCATTGTATATATATATATATATATATATATAGGTTTATTTTAAGTACTTTCGTCCTACATTAGTTACGTCTATTCTGGAGTAGTCCACCATGAGATTTTCCTCCTACGTAGGATTATAGTTCTGCGACTTATATGGTTTTGCGCTACATTTTTGGGATCAATAACTTGAACGGGTCTCTTGCCCGTGTAGCTCTAAAGTCATTGATTAAAGTGCGTTAAGATTTATGGCCCCATAAAAATGTACACGTGCGTTTACATGTGAATGGAATTTGTTTTTACAACTTATCTTTACAAATACAAATTGTGTAGGAAATAATAAGAAAAATGCACACATTTTATCGCAGTGGATGCAAATATTATTTAAATTATGCGTACATTTAATTAATTATTTCTTGGCTGTTTAAAACTTAATACAACATCGACAAATATGACCTAAATGATAATTATTTTTATATCTTATTGTAGTACTATAAGTTGGAAAAAATCATAAAAATAAACTTATTAAAGAAAAATTTGTTGTTTAAGTTCAATTACAACTATTATTGTTTTATAAAATACGTAATATTAAATTACTCCTACAAAACGGCGTAGAAAATAAAATGTACAAAATGTTTAGATTTAATTAAGTAATCAAAAATTTTAAAGTATGCAGGTTATAAAGTTGATGATCAAAACATGAGGTTTTTAATATGCGGATTACAATATTAAAGACAGATTTGAAGTTATAAAAGTAACGATCACACGAAGGGTTAACAACTAAGTAAAAAAATGTACAAATGAACAAAATGTTACGTGAATATGTAATGATTACGTGATTATGTAATGATTACATGATTATGATTATGATTATGCATTGATTACGTGATTATGAAAATGATTATGTGATTATATAATGAATACATGATTATTCAATAAGTACACACTTGTTTAAGATTTTATAATTCTAAATTGCATGCATTAATTATTTTATATAAATTATAAAATTATTTTGATGCTTAATATTAATATATTATTATAATACTTATGTTTTATAATAATCTTCAATAAAGTACTTACTACAATTTCTTTTATATAAAAAGAACATAAACTAAAAATATACCAATTTTGATGTTTAATCATGTTTTATGTAGATTAGAAAAAATCCACAACCAAGAATAAAAATGTGATTTATTATATTAAAAAATAAATAAAAATAAACATATAAAAATCTTTTCAACAAAAATAATAACAATACATAATACAATTTGTATCAGTGAAAAATTATATTTGACTAAAGTAGGTATTTATTTTAATATAATAAATAAACAACTGCACATGCACATGACAAGGGTTGTATAAAAACACCTGTGAAATTGTCTAATAAATAAATCTCTAGCGGCACAATTAGATACAGATTGGACACGACTGAATTTACCATGCGACTATATGATTCCATAAAACCAATATTTGATTATGTGAATTTGTGTACTCAACATTTATTTATTTGAGTACGCGTAATCAATATTTGATTATTTGAATACGCGTGTTTTAATATTTAATTACACTATTTATTACAAGATTATGTAATGATTACGTGATTATAAAATAATTACGTAATTATATAAAGTTTACTTGATTATGTAATGATTACAAATATTACGTAATTATTATTTGATTCTGTAATGATTATTTTTATTTTGTAAACTGATTACGCAAGTTGTTAACCCTTTGCAGTCACAGCATGTTAATATTTATGTTTAAAATATTTAGAGTAGTAAGAATGTGAAAGGAGTAAAAATGTATGAGTAATAAGAATTAAAGAATAGAGAGAATGTGAGAGAAGCGACAATGTAAAAGTGAAAAATGAAATGAAGAAATGAAAGAGTAGTGATAATGTGAAAGTAGTTAGAATGTGAAAAACGTGACAATGTGAGATTAGTGAGAATGTGAGAGAAATAAAAATGTAGTAAGAATGTGAGAGTAGTAAGAATGTTAGAGTAGAAATTAATGATGTAATGAGAATGTGCGAGTAGTGAGAATGTGAGAGTTGCAAGAATAAGAGAATAGTAAAAATGTGACAGAAGCGATAATGTGAGAGTAGTGGTATAGTGAGAGTAGTAAAAATATGGGAATAGTGAGAATATGAAGTTAGTGAAAATGTGAGAATAGTGAGAATGTGGGAATAAAAAAGTATGAGAATGTAATAAAAGCAACAATGTAAGAGTAGAGGGTATGTGAGAATATGAGAGTAGTGACTATGTGAGAGTAATGAAAATGTAAAAATAGTGAGAATTTGAAAGTAGTGGGAGAGAAGCGACAATATGAGAGTAGTGAAAATGTGAGAATAGTGAAAATGTAAAAGTAGTAAGAACGTGAGAGTAGTAAGAATGTGAATGTAGTGAGAATTTGAGAGTAGTGAGAATGTGAAAGTTGAAAGAATGTAAAAGTAAAAAAAAAATGTGAGAGTAGTAAGATTCACAATAAGTAATAAAAATGTGAGAATAATAATGTTAGAATAGTGACAATGTGAGAATAGTGAGCATAGTAAAAATGTAAGAGTAGTAAGAATGAGAAAACAGTGATTATGTGAAAATAGTAAAAATATGAATGTAGTAAGAATGTAAAAGTAGTGAGAATTTGAGAAAAGTGATAATTTAAGAGTAGTGGGATTGTAAGAGTACTGACAATGTAAGAATAGTGAGAATATAAGATTAGTGAAAACTTAAAAATATTGAAAATGTGAAAAAAGCTACAATTTGAGAGCAGTTAGATAGTGAGAATAGTAAAACTATAAGAGTAGTAACAACGTGATAATAATGAGAATGTATAAGTAGTAAGAATGTGGGAGTAGTGAGAATGTGAGAGAAGCGACAATGTGAAAGTAGTGAGATTGTAAGAATAGAAAGATTGTAAATGTAAAAAGAATGTGACAGTAGTAAGAATGAGAGAACATAGATAATGTGAAAATAGTAAAAATGTAAAAATAGTGAGAATGTAACAGTTTAAAAAATGCAAGAGTAGTAAGAATGTGAGAGTAGTGAGAATGTGGGAATAGTGAGTATCTGAGAATAAAGAAAATGTAAAAATGTGAAAAAAGTAAAAATGTGAGAGTAGTAGAATGTGAAAGTAGTAAAAACGTAAATGTAATAAGAGTATGAAAAAATAGAAAAAATGTGAAGGAGCTGCGAATGTAAAAATAGTAAAAATGTTAGAATAGTGTCAATTTGAGAATAGAGGGATTAGTAAGAATGTGAGAGTAGTAAAAATTAGAAAACAGTGATAATGTGAAATTAGTGAGAGTGTGAGAGTAGTTAAAATGTGAGAGTAGTAAGACTGTAAGAGTAGTAAAAATGTAAAAATAGTAACAATGTGGGAGAAGCTACAATGTAAGAGTAGTGAAATTTTGAGAGTAAAAAAATAGTAAAAGTAGTAAGAATATGAGAAAAGTAAAAACGTAAAAGTAATGAGAATGTAATAGTATGTGAGAAAAATAAAATTGTAAAAAGAGTAAAAATTTTAGAGTAGCAAAATGTGAGTGAAGCGGCAATAAAAAAAGTAGTGAGAATATGAAAGTATTAAGTTTGTAAAAGTATTGAGAATGTGAGAATAGTAAGAATGTTAGATTAGTGACAGTGTATGAATAGTTTTTTTAGAAATGACATATTGAGAGCTTTTTCTTGATTCTGTCTGGTTAATTCCAATAACGAACAAAACTGCTAACTTAAAAGTGAGTTTTTAACAGGTTTGTGATGCCCTTAGATGTTCTGAGCCGCACGCGCGCTAAACCTCTTTCGTGCTAGGGATCAGGGCTGGCAAATGTTCTCTACAAATAAGGAAATCCCAGTAATAATCTAGTGAAGTAATAGGCTACAATTTTTGATGAAATACTATAAAATAACTAGAAAATAGAAAATGATAGTCAGCCATCAAAAAATCAGAAAGTACCCTTTTGTTAAATTTTATTTATATGTTTCAAATTAAATGTTAAAATTAGGTTAAATGGAAGATCATCATTGTGATGAACTTTGCTTTTTTTTGTAAAATTACAAAAATAAAGACAATTTTTATTACTATTATTATTATTATTATTGTCAGAATAATATAGTTATAAAAATATAAGAGTAGTAAAATGTGAAAAAAAATATGTGAAAATAGTAAAAATGTGAAAATTACTACTATTACTTTCTCACTAATCTTACATTTTTACTATTTTTTAATGTTCATTATTTTTAATTTATTATTTTTTTCTCATTTTACTACTCTCACATTTTTACTACTTTCACATTTATACTACTCTCACTATTTCTTTACTCTCACAATCTCACTACTTTTACACTCACATTGTAGCTTCTACCATATTCTGACTTTTCTCACATTCTTACTACTCTTCTTACTTATAGTTTTAAATTCTCTCTACGTTAACATTCTTGCTATTCTCACATTATCACTACATTCACATTTTTGATATTTTTGCAATATTACTGTTTTTCATTCTCATTACGAATACTATTTTTCTACTCTTACAATCGTACTACTCTCACATTCTCACTGCTCTCACTACTCTCACATTTTTATTATTTTCATTATTCTCACATTTATACCTGTTTTACGTTTTACTACTTTTACATTTTTTCTACTCTTACATTCTCACTATTGTCAATACTCTCACATTGTCGCATCTTTTATTTTTTACTATTTCCACATTCTTACATTCTTATTTGTTTTACTATTACTTTATTTTTACATTTGTACTACTCACACTACTCTAACATTGTTGCTTCTTTCACATTTTCACTACTTTCACATTCTCTTTATGCTTACATACTCACTATTTTTACATTTTTATTACTGTTACTACTTTCATATTTTTACTATTCTCACTATTTTTACATTCTTACTACTTTCATACTGTCACTACTTTCACATTCTCACTAATCTTACTATTTTTGCAATGTCACTACTCTCACATTCTCATTACTTTTACATTTTCACATTGTTTCTACTCTCACATTCTCACTACCGTCATTAATCTCAAATTGTCGCATTTTTTACCTTTCACTATTTTCACATTCTTACTTCAATCACATGTTTACTACTCTCACATTCTTACCACTCTTACAATCTCACTACTCTCGAATTTTTACTATTTTTACATTCTCACTATTTTTACTTTGTCTCACATTTTCTTTAATTTCACATTCTTATCACTCTCACAATGTTATTACTCTCACCTTCTTACTATTCTCACATTTTCTTTACTCTCAAATTCTTACTACTCTCACATTGTTACTTTTCTCACATTTTCACTATTTTTACATTCTTATTACTTACTCATTCTCATTACTCTTACATTTTCACTATTTTTACAATCTCACTTGTTTTACCTTCTAACTATTCTTAAATTTTTAATATTTTCAAATTCTTACTTATCTCACTTTTTTACTACACTTATATTCTCACTACTCTTACATCTTCACTACACACATTCTGTATTTTTTTCACATTCTACTACTTTTACGTTCTTATTATTTTTACATTCTCACTTTTCTCCCATTCTCACTATTCTCACATACTTACTATTTTTAAATTTTCACTACTTTTACATTGTCACTACTCTTACTTTCTCACAACTTTTACATTCTCACTACATTCACATTCCTACTCTTCTCACATTCTTACTAGTATCACATTCTCACTACTTTCACGTCTTCACTACTCTCACATTTTTACTAAAAAAATCATACAAAATTTAAACACAAAACAACGTCCAGATCAAGGCGTTTTTACAGTACACATATAAATCATTGTAACTTTATGTGTAATATTTTTATAATTATCTTATAATAAAGTTTAATAACTTAAGAATTGCATTATAATTAACCAACCTTATTTAATATAAAAAAAAAGTCTTTACAACTGAAACAAAATGAAATTTAGATTACTATGCCACAAAATCTAAACACAAAACAAAAGCAAAGCAAATATAAATTATAATACTTTTATAATTATAGTAATTTACATATATTTCAAATTAAGCTTCAAGTCAGCTAATAATGCATTAAATTTAGTTAACTTTATTTATTGTACTGAACATTTTTATAAACAATTTGGTTAAATTATTTATAGACTTTACATAATTTTCTACAGAATTTGCACTTATCTTTAATTTTGTAAAATAATCTCAGGATTTTGTTACAGTTTTAAAGACTGTCATTAACGTTGTGATATGTACGCTTATGAACCTTTATAATTAAAAATGTAGTTATTATAAATATTATTATTGTTGTTTTCAAATATTATTCGGTCATATTGTAATAAGTTACAATAGCATACAAGGTTAGACCAGCCGGTAACCGAAGGTAAGGCACAACTTTTAATAAGAAAAACGTAAGCAATTTAATTAATATGAATATTACAAAAGGCATTTTTAATAAAAAGTATTTTTTTTTAATAAATACTTTGTACTAGAAAATGTATTAAATAAATTAATATAAACGTAATAATATTTAAATGAATATAACAAGTAAACTGTATTCTATTGAAACATTTGAACAAAAAAAATTAAATTTTATAGGTCGCACGGTCGGGTACGGTCGCACAGCAGGGGATATATATGAGAATATATATGCCCGCAGGCATATTTTTGTGTGTTAAGATCTAAAGGGGTATCGGGCTACACAAATCATGTAGGACGATAACTTCTATACAAATGTAGGACTAAACCCCTTTAGACATCTATATATATATATATATATATATATATATATATATATATATATATATATATATATTTAATAATTAAATATGTGATGTTACTTGTTGTATAAGTGTAGGTTTTTGTCAGCAGTTGTTTACAAAATTAGAGTAATTTTTTAATAACGATGTAATGTCACCACCAAAAAGTTGAAACTAAAGTGTAGTCATTTTTTTCTAAAGCGTCTATTAAAAAAGTTATAGTTTATTTTAATTAAACACTGAAGCAACCAAAACAATAAATAATATTAACTTGTATTTGATACTACGTTACTATAAACATATTTACTTGTATATTAAACAATTAACAATCTTAAAGTTTATTTTTCTGTTATATAGTTCAAAATTTTATACATAAAATGTCAAGAATAGTAAAACCCGGTCACAAAACTTAAATATTATTAGTAAGCAACAAAATCAAGCCGTAAACTGTTAAAAAGTGCAAAACCAAAATTATAAAAAGTCAAAAATTGCAAACTCTAACTAATAAATATCAAAATATTGTAAAAACGTATCAATGTAAATTCTATTTATAAAATTTTAAATAAAAACAAAAACTGGTTATAAAATAATAAAATTATCTCAAAAAACCTTAATCTATCCAAACAGTTGTTAAAAAAGTAAAAAGAATCAATAAATTCTAAAAACAAATATTTAATTTGTTAAAAATAGCAAAATCCGGTTATAATCTACCAATAATACAAAATTCTATTTACAAATCCGGCCACAAAGTATAAAAAAATTGTAAAATTCATCATATTTTGATTATAAACATTTTTAAAAATTGCAAAATTTAGCTCTAAATTATAAAAATATTGTCAAAAAAAACAAATATTTAGATATAAACCGTTAAAAATGCTAAATTCTTGTTACTGTGTTTGTATACTCTTCCGCATTGCAGAACTTTTGCAGATAGCTACGCCACTGTTTATAAGATTTATTCTAGCTATAATTTTTTAAATACTCCATTATTATACATTTTGGGCAATTTTTCTGTATCTATCATTTTGAACCACTACTTCAATGAGTTTCTGACCCAACTATATTTCTAAAGACTAATATTGTATTATTTGTAATTTGTTGACAATATTACAGTACTCTTGTCTAAAGTTATGTAGTTAAATTGCCGATAATTAACACAAAACGGTTTACTTTTACATACATAATTATAAGATCATAATACTCATGTGCAAAGTGTGATAATGCCGGATGTAATCATTTTTTTATCAATTTTTAGATGATTACTTTTTGGTCAATTTGTATTTGTTTAAGCTAATACTATAGTTTCACTGGTGACAATCCCACAGATTTACTATAACTTGCTAGCGTTTGTGACCAGGTCAACATCATTTCATGGTCTATAGTGGTGGCGTTTGAAATATATAAACATTGTAATGTTATAAAATTATATAAACTTTAATCCTAATTTATTTTATATATTATTTTTGTTATAATTTTACTAAAATGACAAATTTCAGGACGTCGATGATATTGATAATTTAAATTACGCAAGTTTGCGTAAAGGCGGTTTTAATTTAATTTAAAAAGATTACTTAATCATTATTTATAAACATAACATATGCCACAACTAAACAAAAGTTATATTGGCAGCACTCTTTTACTAACAGAAAAATGAATAAAAAAATTAAAATTTTGGTAGTTTCTAGTAGCTGCAGTGAGACCGTAGTAAATGTTGGTAGTTTGTACCAAACGGTGATATTTAATGACGGTAGACTGCAACCTTATAGTAGTTTTTATCTAATTGTGTTGAAACGTAGCAAAATTTATAAAAGTCTGTTAGTCTTTGCAAGTAAACAAAAAAAAATAATTAGATAACAGTTGCCAACTTTTTTCCTAAACTGTTTTTTATGCTAGATTTTTCCTATTGTGTTTGTTATGCTGCAAGTTTAAAAGGCGTGTAAAAGTCTAAATTTTTTTAACTAGTTTTAGAAAATTGATTATTAAAATTTAATTATATTAATTGTTTGTTATTTTTCTTAAAAAAAACAAATGCGCTTAAAATTAATTTATTAAATATAATTTGTATGTAGTTTAAACGTTTTTTGTAAAAACTTATTGTGTTTTACCATATTTTGTAATAAAAATAAAATTAAATAATTGCCAACTTACAAATTACTCATTAAATACTACACTAAACAAAGAAATCTATATCTAAATATTTTTTAATTTGTTTTCTTGGGGTTAAAGTATCACAAAATGTTTTTAAGTATTTTGAAAATTAGGATTTCTTAATAGATTTAAACAGATGAAAAAAAAAACAAAAAAATAAATTTTGTATAGTGGTTAGAATGCTACAATTCACTGTTATAAATCTACTGAGTTATACCTTATCTGCAACAACAGATAAAATACCAAACGTTTTTAGAAATAGATAAAACAAAACTTTACTATACTTTTATTATTGTAAAAATATATTACAATTTTTATTTCAAGTCAAAAATAATTCATTAAAAAAAATCTTAGATCTATTACGTTTAAAACAAGAACAAAAAATATTTGCTTATCACTAACTAACTAATGTTAATATAGTCAACAAAATATAACTTTAGTTGCTTTCTTTATATTTATACTATATAATTATAAATTATAAATAAAAAAAGAAGAAAAAATCAGGAAAATATTGAGGCAATACCAATGGTGGAGTGGAAAAAACATTTTTTGAGTTTGTTTGGAGGAAAAAAGAAATAAGAAGAAAAACCGGACAGACAAAAACTAATCTAGCAAGTGGGAAAAATTTCAAAGAAAGCAATATGGGAGAAGGTAAAAAACTAAAGAAAAGAAAAGTGCCAGGTATGGGTGGGATACAAAATGAAGCGTGGTTGTATGGTACGGAGTTAATAAATAGAGTATGGAAGGGAGATGGGTTTTCAAGTCAATGGAGAGAAGGTCCTGTATGTCCAATACACAAGAGTGGAACAAAAATCTAGTAAATAACTACAGAGGAATTACACTACTAGGTACGCGGCATACAAAATCTACGCCATAATATTAGAGGAAAAACTGTATGAGAAACTGGGTATGAATGAGACAATTCCAGACGTGCAAACTGAGTTCAGGAAAGGAAGAGGTACCATGGATAACGTATATATTTTACACCATATTGTTGAAAAAAAAAAATAGCAGAAAATGGGGGAAAATGGGGGAAAAGCATACGCGTTATTCTCGGACCTAAAGGCGGCATTTGATAGTGTGGATAGAAAAAAACTGTAAAAGTATATGAAAGACAAAAGAATTAGCAAGCACCTGGTAAGAGAAATAAAAGAAGTGTGAAAGATTTTAGACAACGAAAGGAGTAAAACAGGGCTGCCCTCTAAGTTCCACTTTGTTTGCAACCTACATATCAGATGTAGAAGAAAAACTGAGGTTGGCTCAAGCAGGAAGGGTGTAGTTGGTAGAGAAAAAGAGTGGACGTTAGCACATGCCGACAACATGGTATTACTGGCAATAGAAGCCAAAAAAATAAAAGAAATATTGAAAAGTTAAAAAAAATACTTTAGAAAAAAAAATTTAGAAGTTAATATAGAAAAAACAAAAATTATGGTGTTCAGAAAAGGGGGTGGAAGAAAAATGAGATAGACTGAAAATGGAATGAGCAAGGTATTACGAATGTAAAATCTTTTATATATTTGGGATGGCTCAAAAGGCAAATAAAGTAGTAGAGCAAGTTTGGGGAATAAGTAAAAAGAAAATTTAAGTGTATGAAAATAAAAGGTTTAATGTTTGATAGTTTAGTTAAGAGTATGATATTGAATGGATCAGAAATAAGGGGTGAAAAGAACAAGATAAATTAGAAGCAATACAAGTAAAATATTGGAGATGGGTGCTAAGTTTAAACAAAAAAACTCCAACATATATTGTGCTGGAGGAAGTAAAAAAAAGTTAAGAATTGAAGCAGGAAAAAGAGCAATAAAATATGAAAAAAGAAGGAGACAAAAACACAAATGTAAAATCTTACAAGAATGCATAAAAGAGAAAATGAGAGCAACAAATGAAAAGCTAGAAAATATCAAAAAAAAATATTACAATAGAAATGGGTGTTAGTCAAAACATTGAAAGAATGAGAGAATCTGGGAGAGAGACATTATGAAAAGAGATAGAGATATACAAAAGCAAGAAATAAGAATACAAGTAAATGAGTCTAGGTACAACGCAAATTATGAACATATTATATAAAGTAAACTGCCAATTTATCTAGAGAGTGATAGAAAGATGGAAAAAGATTTTAAAATGTGCAGAATGTGCGGAGAGTCTAAAGAAACTATGGAACACATGTTAAAAAAGTGAAACAAAATGAGAGAAGAGCAGATGGAAAAAAATGAGATATTGAAAAGAGACGGAAAAAAAATAAAATAAATGAGGGCAGTTAAAAAACAAACAAAAAATAGACAAACAACAAAAAAAAAATTTAGTTGTGGTTAATTTTATAAGGATTATGATTTTTTATTTTGGGTTATAGATATGTTTGTAAATGTAATTTTCAAGACCGAAAGGCAAGAATTAAACGTATTAATAATAATAATAATAATATATTTATACTAACATTTTGTTATTGGTTAAACTAATAGCAACTAACACATCACCAAGAAAATGTGACAAATTTTTGCACAAGAAAATTTATTTAAACAATTTGTAATTTATTTTTTTTATTCTTTTTTTAATGCGTTTGGAGGTAATTTTACATTTTTATTAGATTTTATTTAGTACTTTAGTGTTTGTAATCCTTTCTGTTCAAGAAATACGCTACATTCTGGGATAGAACCATATTTTAAAGATTTGAAATTTCTTATTGTAACTTTTCTTAAGAGTCTACGTTTCAACCCCATACAAAAGTGTAAAGCACACGTAACAACGTAGCATTCTCATTTTAACATTTGTATTGACATTACGACCAGTGAATATCCTTTTTATTTTCATAAGTATTGGCAATTTCTATTTTTATTTTTATATTTGTTAAATTGCTCAACTATTTTTTTTTCTGAGTAAAAAAAATCTTTCTAAAAACTTGCAAACATCAAATTTATAGCCGATAATGGTGGGTTTTGCGCCTTTCCCGTAGCTTGTGCATAAGATTGCTCTTTGCAAGCGTTAGAAGTGCTCATGAATCTGCTTTAAAGAAGCTGGCGCTTTACTGTAGGTCTTGCTGTTGTGGCTTACTTTCAGTTTGTAAATAAACTAAACAATCTTTGTAACTAGCAGCGTGCGGCCTATCAGACGCAGCGCATGTTGCTACATGCCAGGATTACTTAGTGGATTTGCATTTGGAGCTATGATGGGCTGGACATGTTTGTTATATCTAGATTTTTAGGTATGTATATGTCTGGCGACCGTAGCACAATGGTCTAGTGCGATGACTGTTGTGCAGTCAGCCCGGGTTCGATTCCCGGCAGCGGCAATATCTAATTTGTCGAATATATTTTGATGCGGTCGTCTCCTTTGCAAGGCAATGGCAAACCAGCAAAGTATTTGCCTAGTAAACCCCTCTAGTGATGTGGTTCGGATTCCACTTTAAACTGTAGGTCCCGTATGTTTGTGTGGAACTATTATCGCGCACCACAAACATACGTGAGGGGTGCCGACGCTCGTAGCGCGAGTATGGCACTATAAGAAGAAGAAGAAGAAGATATGTCTGCACATTTTCTGTAAAGGTATTTGCTATTGTCTAAAAATAAAAGTTTTAAGCAGAAAAAAGTGAACAAAACATAATGACAAACACAACATTAATTAAACTAATATTGTCTATATTATATTAGTTATAAAATTGTATATACCAACAATCAAATGTTTTTTTAAATTATCAATTAAAAACGATTGTCTGCGATTTGTCAATATCAGTTTGTATGCGAAAAAATTTAGTAATTAGCATACTTGATGTTATTTACTAGTATTTTTAACTAACTGCTTTCACTAATTCTTTTTCCAAGGGTTTCTAGACTATATTCTATTTTTGTTCTTAGTATTGTTTTATAAATTATTGTTCCTTGTTAATTTTGGAATCAATATAGTCGTGTTGACATTTTATTATTTTTTTACTGGGGCACTGACAGCGTTTTTATAACGATTGTTATAGTATAAGATATAGTCTTTTTGGTTTCTTAATGTATTTTCTAGTTTATCCGCAGGAGATTTCCATGTATACAATCTAAAAAAAAAGTATTTGTTATTATAATTTTTTTAAAATGACAGAACTTTATTAGTCAATTTTTGTAAATTCTTTTCTCCTAAAAATAGTCATGTTTGCTACTATTTCTTTAAAATATTTTGTTTTGAACATTGCCATAATTGCTGTTTGTTGTATTATAATAATTGTACTAAGAATACCCATGCGGTCTTTAATGCAGCAGTTTTCCTTTGCCTTCTGTATCCACATGCTGTTTACCATAACTTGCTTCTTCTGCTTTCAAAAACAATTTGTTGTTGCTTAAACAAACAGGTACTTTTACCCTTGCTCATTCATCTATTCAAAGCTGTTGGTTGTAGACCCTTTGATTATTTGGCTGATACTTGTCTTTATTGTGCGTTTTACAGTTTTTTACATTGCTTCAGACGCCGTACGACTTGTTTGAAGAGCTTTGATGAGATTAATGGCTTATTAGGTGACTTTCAAATCACTCCAGTGGATAAAAAGCAAGTTATTATTTTAGTCATATTTTGTAGATCAAATCCCGGAATGTCAGCGTGCTACGCTAGCACTCTTTACCTGAGCTGTCTCACTTGACAGAGCCTTGTTAGTTCTCAGACTCAAATCTTTTGATTTGGTCTCATAACTATCATCAGTTACAAATTGCAGATTTGCATAAAGCACTTAAATTGGTGACTTTTCTGATGCTGTTCTTGCAATATAATAATTTTGCAATAATCACTTAATATTAGTACGTCTAATTATCAGACATAATTAAGTTGTTATATTTTATACTTAAACTTCTTGGTTAGTAATATTTTATTAGAAAATCTTGATCAAACCCACTCTTGTCTACAAGTGTAAGCAATCTAAAAAAAGCTTCAATGCTTTAAAAATGTGCTGTATGCAATAAACATGCATGTAATATAAAACTTTAAGTTTTTACTCAAAGCAATTTATAGTGTAAAGCTACAATTACACTAGTAATTAACAAGCTTAAAAAAATTTAACAAAAAACAACTATCAAGTTTTACAAAAAGCTTATTTTATATCAACCACTGCTAATGTAACAAAACAGATTATACTTTAATGGTTTCAAATAGTGCGCTCTTTTTTTAGAAAAATATAGTTGTGCAAGTTTATAAACTTTTAAAAACTATATAATATAATCAAAGGCGATATATTGCTACAAAACATACATTCATACATAATTTTATATATAATTATTATTATATGATTAAAATGAGCCAAAATTACTTAAAATAAACAGAAAAAAAAATTATAATAAGAAGAAGTTTTATAAAGCTCTTTTGTGTGTATGCGTGCATCCAAGTTTAAAAAACAAAGCCGAATGCAAGTTTCTTAGGTTATTTTTTATAAAAATGGTCTTATAAAACAAGTTATTTATATGATTAAATAAAACAATAACTAAGTTGGTAATGGTAAGACATTTGAAAACATGACCTAAAAATAAATAAAAAATATTTAAAATTAATATTAATAATTTTAATAGTTTTTTTGTCGTCAACTTTTATAAACAAAAAGTTCCGTATCGTATTATTAAATCCACATATTATATCCCATATTTTCAAAAAGCTTCAATGCGATACTATGTAAATAGAATATTATCATGACATGATTGTAAACTCAAAATAGAAAAAAGCAGTTTATATACGGGGAGTTTATAAATGAATGGAATTATGTAATCACTTTAATATGGCGTCTTTTTAAAATTGTCCACTATACTACATATGTTTTCATGTTTGCTTAACAGCTGTCAAAGTTAATCTGTCAAAACAAATAGTATAGTGGACTATTTTAAATAGGCGGCATACTTAAAGTGGTTACATAATCCCAATCATTTATAAACTCCCTGTACTATAATAATACACTAACAATTAATACAAGTATCTGATAAATTAACGAATATGAAAATACTAGGATTAATCGTGTTGCGTAATTTATATTGCAATTGTTATGAAAATGCAAACACTTACAACGCATTTAAAATCAACATATATATACATTAACATGTAATTAATGAAGATTATTGATGAGAAATATGCATTAATAATACTAATTATAGAAGTCTAATGTTTTAAGTTACTTTCTCTGCAATAATTATTATGGAGGTCAAGTAAAATTAAATTTAAAAACAAAATATGATATTACTGATTAATATGGCTAGAATAAAATAAGTAAATTCAATGCAGATTGATTCCTTTTATATTATGTATCTTCGAACAGACGTAACGGTGTCCTTAAACAACGTAATTTGTCTCACTGATGCAGATTAATTAGGAGCATGAACGTGCGCCCGAATATATGTAAATCCTGATGTTTATCGCTTTTATGAATTATGTCTCTTATCTCTCTATCGAAAATGTCTTATTTATATTTCAATACAGTTGTCGCATTTGTATAAACACTAATTAATTCTTCTGACTTAATTATTAACTGTTCAACCAAAGGAAATTGAATATCTTATGGTCTTATAAAGTTAAGATTTGCATGTTAATTGTGGATGTCAATGACAATGTAAAACGGCTGCTTCCTCCCCGCCTCCTTTGCACCACCAAAAAAATACTTTTGTAGTGGCTCGTGCTCGGTGAAAGCTCCCGCAGTGAAATACAAAGCCAGACAGAGCAACCCCCGAGGAATACAATCCCCATGAAATACGAACCCTTATCTTTGTTCCGCCGCTTACCCGGAACATATGCACGTGATTGAGCCAATTTAAGGCCGTTTTGACACCTACCCTATCCTGTTTCCGTACTGCATTGGCAAAATTATCCAAGAAACAAGAACGAGGGAGGATCGTAACTAATAGTTACAATCTTTACGGCGCCAAGGATGAATCAGTGATTTTATTATTCTTGTTTTTAATTACTACATCACTATAATTTTAGTATGTACCATTTCAAATTGATAATGATAAATAAGTTTGTTGAAATCTGTTGTAAAATGTTAACATATTATTATTTATTTTATACAAAAAATTAATAAAAATGTAAAAATACTCTAAATTTATTAAAAATGCTAATGAATTATTGCTCAGATTACAAAAATTAATATAAAATAGTAAAAAAGTGCAATATGTTATGTCAAATCATTAAAAAAGATCACCTTGGCAAACGCTAAAACAACTTCTACCGCAAAATAAGAATCTTTTGAAACGCCAGAAAACACGCCTGTTGTAAGTATTTTAATGCGATCTTACTGTAATGTGTCCATAATGCAATCATTGGAAGAAAAGTATGCCACTTCATATCTTCTATTGTGCACGCATGGTGCGTACAAAAAGTAGCAGATAAAAAAAACATACATATAGTTACACAAACTTGTATAAATATATAATTATTAATCGCAAAAAATAGTCATCAAACTTTTCTTGTTGCATAATATATTATTTTTACTCCTAACTGTAATCTTTCTATTATAGATTAAGGGCCGCAATATCCAACTTTTAATAAAACACCTAATAAACTATTACCTGAATAACTTAACTTATTTTTATTTAATTTGATTTATTTTAATAACACTTCTGAGCAGTTAATAATTTATATGCTTAATGTTTTTATTTGCTATAGACGTATATGTTAAGCATATATTTATTTAGATGTCCAGGTTTTAATAAAATAAAATAAACTAAAAGTTAGGTTATTCAGCTAATAGTGTATTAGGTGTCGAGTAGAATATTACAGAACTTGTATTGTTAAAAAAAAAGTATGTTATTTTACACTTTTCATTGCACTTTGCTTCGTGTGACGACGTACAATATACTTATACAAAATCTAACAATCTACCTTAAGTTAAATATAATTTGCAAAATATTCCAATTAAAAATAAACCTTTATTTTCACATAAAAATTAAATACACTTAGTTTTAAATTAAATACATCAGTTACTGTCTGATGACATTGTACTATAATTTTGAAACCTTGATAAAATAATGCTTAGTAACACATAAAAAATTACACATAACACAAAAAGTCAATAATGAGTAAAATCTTTACGTGCACTTATGCAAAAGCTTACTTCCTTTTTATAGCATGCTTAATATATGATGATCAATAAAGTATTTCGTTCTATACAATCTGAAAATAGTGTTGCAGACTGTCTAAGTTATCCGGAGACCTGGGCATTTTTTTACAATACTGCTCACAATATATTATGGATATAACGATGTACACTCAAAAGGCTTAAAATAAACTCAAAGAGTAATCTTCCATCAATACATATTGCACCCTAAACCATAACACTAGGTGTTTATGCAAATTTTGTCGTTCTTCTCAATATTTGCAATTTCTTATGAATTTCTGGATTCTAAATTCTGGATTGAAAGTTAGAATGTAAACCAAAGTCAACTGCACGTAAGCCTTATTAGGTTTTTTGTATCTCTTCCAGTTGTGACCTTACTCCGTTGTCCTTGCGTTCGTACACCTTATGAGGCTGATGTATGCAAGTGCAACGTTTGGAAGGGTCTCCTTTAGACTTGTCATGTCATGCCAGTATCTCCACAACATTAATTCTCTATCGTATAAGAAAACCGGGCATGTACATAGCACGTGCTCGATTGTCTCGTCATCCATTTCACATCCTTTATACATTAGATTGTTTCTAATACCAATTGTGTGCATGTGTTTTTTTAGTTGGCAATGTCCTGTCAAGAGTTCCGTCTTAATTTGCAAGTTGCAAGCCCAAAGTGTTATTCAAACGCCGTCTCAGTGCATTGTGTATGTTAATTTATAGTAGGTTATGTAAGCTTTTAAGTGTTAAAGCGGTCCAGGGTTCAGGTCTACATGCCAAAAAAATAGACCTTTTACGCGCTATGACATTCAAAAATTAGCTTTGATGTGATTTTAAGCTTGTTTATAGCAATTAGAGCCCCTCTACTATCTGTAAGAATTTGTATATTGTTGCCAGATATTTTACGGTTTACAATTTTCATAACCCCATAGGTTATTCCAACTACTTCTGCTTACAAGATAGTCGTGGGAGCTCCTAGTCAGCTGCTATTAGATTCAAAACTGCTATTGTCGCAATCTCCTAGACGTAAATTTCAAAGGGTGGCAGACACAACATTGTTTCCATAGCAGTAGTTGGTTTTGTTCGCATGCCATCTGTTATACTTCTTTTTTATTGTGCGTTTTACAGCTATTTTACATCGCTCTAAAAGTCTTACAACTTGTTTAAAGGAGGTTGATGAAACCAACGGCTTATTAGATGACTATTAAATCAACCTGGTGGATAAAAAGCAAGTTATTACTTTAGTCATATTTGAGGATCAAACCCTGGACTGTTAGCGTACTTCGCTAACGCTCTATAACTAAACTATCTCACCGTAAGCATACTTAAGTATGTTATTTGTTACAATTGATTCAGTTTGTTTGCAGACGTTTTTTGTCACATAAGGGTGTGAACATAAGTTTTATGACGGCTGTGTACAGCCATATCACTATTTTTAGAGACAAATCCCATGTTTTCCCCACAATTACAGCAATGCTTGGCCTATAGACTCTTGCCATGGGTAAGTTAGTATGATATCTTTGCACCATTGTAGAAAGGCAAGAAAAACTCTATCTAATTCTGGCGCTTAATATGAAAAAAAGTTTTTAATTGCCCATGCTAGATGCACCTCTTCAACAAACTGTAAAGCAGCTACTTCGTCTTTCTTTGATAGAGCTGAAATTTTAGCGTCAGACCAGACTTGTGCCAGGGCGGTACAGCCTGGGAAGTAAGTTTCTAGAAGTATTTCCGTGGTTTCAGATAGATTGGCTATGTATGAACCGTCTATTTCTTTTAGACAACTTTGTTGCTAATGGGAGTTTTTGATTTTTTTCAGCCTTGCAGCAGTTGAGGTGTTTTCAACGTCCTCACAAAAAAATTTCCAAGTTTTCAGTTGACGTTGACGTAGGCGTCTTTTATAATCTTTTTGGGCATTTTTGTATAACTTTTAGTCTGATTGGTGTTTTTTGCTCTGTTAAAAGATCTCCGTGCAGCTTTTTTTAAATTAGTCGAGTTCCCTACACAACCAAGGTATGGTGTCGTCGGATTTGGTTGCCAGCCTACTTACATAATTATCTATTTCTTCTACACTATTAGGTTTACTTAAATTTGCACAAGTACTTAAACTCTGCGACAGAATGTCTTGGAAAAGAACATTATCAGTCAGTCTCAGGTTTTGGTACAGCCTGATTATTGTTTTTTGTTAATGTTCTACATTAAATTTTATGTGAACTGACACTGACACTAACGAACGTTAGTTTAACGCCTTGATTTAGTATTTCTAGGCTCGTACTGATAATAAAATTGTAAAATTGCTTACCACTGCCATTTGTCTTTATTTCCCTAAGCAATACGATAAGAGATAGCGTCACATTCAACTATGAAGTAAACATTCCTTCTTGTACAATAATGCACCAAATCCTCCAGCTGGGTTGTTGAAGTGGTACATTTTTTGAACCTTGCTCAGTTACTATTATTAAAGTTAGTTTTCCAATAGCGTAAATTAAATCTAACAAAATTTTTAAATGTTTAAGCTAGCAAATCAGTTTTTTTATAATTTATATTGTTTAGATTTGGTTCTTAATTTATTAAGTGCGCAATATTTTGAGTGTTATAAAACTTCAAACACAACTTGCTCAATTTAACTCTTGTTTAAAATCAGTTGTAAATGTATAATGTATAATATATTATATAAAAGAATTTCCTAAAAACGTTAATAATTTAATCGCTTTGCGATTGCTAAATTATTAAAACAATATTTATGAACATAGCCACATTATAAATTATTTTTTTTTTAATTAAAAATTTGGCCAGTGTGTTAAATACTAAGTACTAAAGCATTTTTTTTATTTAATTGTGTCTTAGTGTTCCGGTAAATCGCCTTACCTCCTAGTAGTAGTGACACAAGCAACGGTATACTGGCCTACAAAATAAAAGTTGTTAAGAATATTTGTTTGTTTGAAATAGTATAAACTTGCTTGACACGATATGATTGAGTAATAATTGCATTTGTAGTATATTGGCTAAATTGTGCCAAGATCGGACGGTATAGCACCCTTACTGTTAGCAAAAAATACTTTATGAAAACGTTCAGGTTAGTACCTTGGTCTACTGTATAGGTTGAGTACTGCAAAAAAAATCAATGGCTTCGGGTGACCAAAACAGTAGTAAACAGAGGTAAAAAAAACAGGGTCAGTTTATTGTCAACTTGTAAAAACATAGACTATTAGTATTTAGAATGTAAGAAGAGTATTTGGCATGAAACATAAAATGTTGAATCAAATCAATGAACCAAAAATTGTTATTTAATGTATGTGTGTAAAAAAAAAAAAAGAAACATGTGGGTACTATGAATGACAATAGTGTAGCTTTGTAGTTTAGTGTAAAGAACTGAATAAATAAGTGTCAAGATGTAGGCATAATTCTTAGCCTTACTGCCAAGCAACATAAAAGAAAGGATGAGTTGGTTTTGTGTATAACCTTATGTGCATTGTGCACGTATAAAGATTGGCATTCGTAAAAAAAAATTAGGGGCAGCTTATGCGTCAGTCAATGATGAAGTTGAGAATGTAAGGTTTTAGCAAAATCTTAATAAAATCTTGAGTGCAAGTAAACCTGGCAAAAAAATAATTTAATTGAAAAATTTAAATGTTGGGTTGGTATTCAAAGAGTGGAAAAGAGTTTAAAGAAAGTGATTTATTTTGTGCTATTAAGAAAATCTTCCTATAGACACAAAATGTGTCGGATTCACTCTCACGGGCGCTTACTCCCTCCGACTTTGACTGCTAGAAGTTTGTCCCTACAGAAGACATGACCTTCCTGACTGGTTGTATGCAACACGGGAGTATTTACATATTGCACATATGTGCTAACCATATATATGAAAATATTAGATTTCTAGTCGTCTAATAGAATGTTAGAAGCTTGTACTAGCTTAACAAAATTATTATTACTTCCTTGCGATAAGCAAAGTAACAACAAATCTTTAGCTGATAGAAGAGAGGCGCTAGGCGCCGATCTCGCTGCCTGTGCAAAACATTTCTCCTTGTTTGAGTTGGGACTGCTCCGAGAAGAAACATGAGACTGCTTACGGGAAACAAGTGTCTTACTGGTAGTCTGAATGTTGCGGCTAGCCTTTAGTTTTTGGTAAACCAAACAGTCCTTATAACTTGCCGTGTGGGTCTAACCACTCGCAACGTATTTTGCTAAATAGCCGCTCTCTTTAGTAAGAGTGCAACTGGCGCTCGGATAAGCTCCAGCGCACTTGACGCACCAATATGGTGAGTTGCACCGGGATGCCCCTTTGGCAACGGTGACATTGTGCAACTTTGGGACTTTTGCGTTTGATTTCTGTGGTAACGCAAAACCCGAGCAACTTGGTTAGAGCTAAAATCTTTTTGTTTTTGGTTTCCTGGGAAAGTTAGACATACACCATTGGGAAGGATTTTCCGTTCCTGCCCATGCGTGTAGTCAATTTTGAAGTGTACCCTTGAGCGATGAGCTCAGCCTGCATTTTAACCTTAATGTAAGTGAGCACACCCTAAATAACATATTTTAAGGTTTTTTTGGATTCTAATTGGTAAAAGTGGTAAAAGACGTTATGCTTTGTGCAATAATCAAAAACCGCTTTGAAATTATCCTGCGTTTGGGGATGTAGGCGTATGCCATCAACCACGTTTACTGCGCGGTCAATGGTGATGTTTAGTGACTTAAAGGTTGCATTTAGCCTTAGCTACTTATCCTTATCATGGATAATAATAGAAAAAAGGCGGCGTACACCCGCTCTACTGTAGGCGCTGGCTGTGCTGAGTGGCCTAAGGTGCTAATAGCCGGATCAGAGTTGGTCGGCTATGCCTTAGTAGCAAGCCCGGTTGAAGACTACTTGGCTTTAGTGGCTGATGGCCTTGGTGGTTCTAAAAGCACCTGACGTAAGGGGCCAGCTGATGGCTTCTTATTAACAAAACTGGGTTTTGTCAAATCCTTCTTCTGCTTTTGTTTACCCTTGAAGTAGACCACCTCAGTGGATCTCTCCTTGTTGAAGCGGGGTTCCGTCTGAGTGTTGGCATTGCTGTCCTGCAACGTTTTCATAGGTAATTTGTCATCAGAGCTGAGAAAAACTTTGTGCTCTTAAGGGAGGTTGCCAGAAGTTTGGCTGCAGGTAGAAGAGGTGGTTCTATTCTTATGACTTCGGTGGAAACGGTTTGTGCCGGGCGCTTGACAGGCTCGTTGACATGCCTGTTGATCAAAGTTATGGTGGCCGCTTTGAAAGCGGCGGCGCTGACCACAATCTTCTTCATTATGTCCTTCCGTAAAACCTAGAGGGACTCATCAAAATCAAGCTTACTCTGCTTAATGCCGTTGGCTAGGACGTCTTCTCCAGGCTTCTGAAGTCGGCAGCTTGGCTGGCAATCTTCCGTTTCATCTTTTGAAATTCGACGTAGAGGTAAGCGAGTACTTTGCTGAGGGTCATCTTAAGTAGGTCGCTACCTGGAAAATTCATCTTGAAAAAAATCTGAATTAATTAATTAACTAAAATTAATTAATTAATTTAGTTGAATTAATTATTTAGATGCTTGACTTGTATTTGAACGCGTCAAGTCATCCGTCGTCGCTTTGTAGTAATTTGCAATTAAAATTGCAATTATTGCTACTGCGTGATTTGGGCTGCGGGTTTACTTCAATCGGGCTTGGGTTGAGACGTTAGCTCGGTGTGAACTTGTCGGCTGCTGGCAGTCAACTCTTTTTGCTGTATGTTGCTCTGTTGTGGTTCTGTTCAGAAAGTAACAAAACAATAAACAAAATTAAAAAAAAGTCAACAAAAAATTATTTATATTAAACACATGGTTTAAGCACAAACTTATTTATATGTATACATTAAGGTGGGGCTTAAAATTTTTTGTAAGCATTAATCGGAGTTTTCAATACTAAAATAAAATAACATTCTCAAAATTTGATGTTGATTGATTAAGTCTAAATGATGCCGCACGCGCAAAAACTACCAAACAAAAAATAAAATCGGTTCAAGCAACAAAAAAACTTTTGAAATAAGCTTTTTTTATTAAACTATGTGGTTTTCTACTAGATTTTATGTTTTCAAAGTAAATGTCACTAACTAGAAGGTTATACAATGCGTAGAAAAAAAAACATATGTCAAATAACCTTATAAAACATTAAAAATAAAAGAAAAATTGTATTTAATATTTTTGAAAAAATCAAACTAAGATGGGTTTTTTTGCAGAATGTTTACAATAAAAATTATTAGTTTTTAATAACCAGAAATTTTTTTGATTTATAACATTTTTTCTGTGCATTGTATAACTTTCTAGTTGATGACAATTAATTTGAAAACATAAAATGTAATAGAAAGCAACATGGTTTAATAAAAAAAGTTTGACGTCAGTTTTTTACCTCTTCTTTATTTTTTTTTTTGGTATTTAAACATAATTCCGCCCGGCTTTCATTAAAATTTGTCAAAAAATAAAAATTAAGCTTTATTTTAGTATAATTGTTATAGAGATAAGTGCAAAACTATGATACACTATGATGTACGATAAAATATTGAGAAGTTTAATTAGATATACTTGAAAGGTACGTAGAACTGAATGTGAAACTAATCGTTATCTTGTTATCAAAAGTGGACCTTAGTGGTAAATTTATTAAGAAAAAGCAAAAGAAAACAGTTAAAAGTAAACATTTTTTTTTATAACAGTGTTAAAAAATATAAAAAAAATTAGATTGACAAAATTGAATAAAGAAATTATGAATAAAAACATTGAAAATGTGTAGAATAAATCAAAAGTGACAATAGTTGATCGTGCAACACATGTACACAAAATAAATTAAAAAATTGAGAAAAAGAAAAAAACTGAATGGCAAAACCGCAGGTGGTGATAGGATTACGGGTGAATTGAAGAATGAAGGTATATCACTTATTGAAAAATTGATTGACTTATTCAATGTGTGCTTTAAAAAATCGACAGTGCCAAATGGTTCAAAGAATCCTGTGATTGTTTTTTTGTTTAAAAGTAAAAGCAGTAAGAAATTATTTGTACTATTAGTAAATTTTCAAAAAAAAAGTTTTTGAAATTGTCTTGATTCAAAGAGTGTGTAAAATAAAAACTAAAAAAAAAATTAAGAATACTGTGTGGTTTTTGCCATGTAGAAGCTGCATGAACCAAATTTTTGCACTTCAACAAGTGATTGAAAAATATATGGCAACAAAAAATCAAGTATACTGTGCGACTGTTGATTTAAAATTCTAGAGAAAAGATATGATTGAATGAACAACAGTATGCTATAAAACGTTTTAAAAAAATATGAGTTAAATAATTGTTTATATTTTCATAAAACCGCAATGCCATTTTTAAATTTGACATAGCTTTTTAACTTTTTTAATTATTTAAAGAAAGCTAATAATGTTTGAAATAAAAACCAAACTTGCCTTTTTAATGGCAACCCCAGTTGAGTATAGGTTAATTAAAATTCTTATTTTTGTTTTATTTCAAAAATGTATAAATAGTTATATCTGATTTAACTAATTCATTCTAATTTGCAAAAATAAAAATAAAATGATAAAACAATTGTTACTACATATTATAAGAGTGCCTTTATTTTTTTTATAATACTGAATGGTTAAGTCACTCATCTTCTACAACATTATTCCGACAACAAATTATAATTGTTATTGTTTTACACAATTTTTTTTAAGTTTAGCATCCCACATATTTTTCTTGTAATAAACTCCTTATTAAAACTACTGTTGAAGCTGTTTTAAGAAATTTTAATCAAATACTTTATACGTCTGTTGTTAAAACTTCTCTTCTTATTACTACCAAAGCTAAACTGTGCCTTATATAAGGTTTTCCAAGAGGTTTCATTTTGATATTTAAAAAAACCGGGTATTTTTTAAAAGAAATTAATAAATGTTTATTTCACTGAAAAGAGGAAGATATGCCATTAACATTTGAAAACAATATCAGTTACGGTTGCAGTACCACATTCTTTTCAAAAAAATTTCTATAACTAATTTGCACATTTGCGGCTGTATGTCCTCGATAACTTTACGAATTCCATCTTTAAGGTCTTGAATCAATTGTGGAGCATTGGCATAGACCGTATCTTTCATGTGGCCCCAAAGAAAAAAGTCTTAAGGTGTTAAAACAAAAGATCTTTGTGTCCAATTGTGATCATCTCTTTGAGAAATAACACGGTCAGGAAACTTTTCTTGCAAAATTGCGATTTTTTTTGTTGCTTGTGTGGCACGAAACGCCGTTTTGCTAAAAATAAACGTTGTCCACATCAATATTATCCAATTTTGGTCATAAAAAATCATAGCTCGGTAGCGTCATCCATTCACCGTAACAGTTGCACCAGCCTCATTTTTAAAAAAGTAGGGTCCAATCACACCGCCTGGCAAAAACCGCATCAAACAGTGACACGTTGAGGATACAAAGACTCTTCAACAATAATTGTTATATTTTCTGAGCCCCAAATGTGACAATTCTGCTTATTAACGTAGCCTCCAAGGTAAAAATAAGCCTGGGATAAAATTCCGGATCATTTTGATGCATTTGAAGGACCCAATCAGCAAGAAAACAACGATTTTGGTAATCGACCGGCTTAAGTTCTCGTGTTAACAGAACTTATAAGTCTTAAGATTTACGTCTTTATGCAAAATACGGTGTAATGTCGTTTGTGGAATGACTAATTCCAAAGATCAACAAGGAATTGACAAACCTGGGTTTTCTTCAACACTACAGGCTACATCAGCAATATTCTCATGTGTTCTTAAGCGATGCACACGGTTTCAATTCTTCACATCACAAACTTGTCCCAACAGCTCAAATTTTTTTTACCAGGTTTACTATTGCCGGCCAAGAAGGTGCTTTACAACGACCAAAAAGAGCTTTAGTTTTGCAAACTGTGACTGTTAACCATTTTTGTAGTGAATTTTAATAATTTCAATGCATTGTTGAAGCGTGTATTGTTTCATTTTTAATAATAGCGTAGTTTTTACTTGTCATACGTCAAAAAATAATGGCTTCAAAATTACCAACTGCCAAAGTAGCCTGCTATTCAAAATAAAACCTTTTATATAATTATTCTAAGATAAAAAAAATAAAAATAAAACAATTTCTTAATAATTCCAATGTTGATATTCATTCCTTATATTCTGAGGATCTATATATTATAGCAAAAAATCTCACAAAATCTATTCAAAATTACATCAAAAAAATTGTTTTATTTTTTTTATTCAACCAAAACATAAGTACTTGTATTTAATTCAGACCAAACAAGAAGTAAATAAGAAACAAACAGCATTTTACAAATACGCAAATTATGAAATAGATAAAAATAACAAAAAGAAAGCTAATCAAATTTTTCAGCTTTTCATAAACAACAAAAAAACTTAAAAAAACAATAACTTTATTGCAAAGTTGTTCAACATCTTTATTACCCCCTTTTTAACATGATCAAAAAAATCTAGTTACTGATCTAACAGAACAAGACAATATTTTTGTAAACTAATTTGCATTTAATTATACTATTTTAAATCCTCCTGCTATTGTTCCTACAATGCCGATTAGTAGTAAATAACTTGTTAATTTTTTTTTTAAACTAAATACTAAAAAAGCATCAGGTATAGATAAAATTCCACCTATTATTCTTAAAACTTTTGCGAATAAATTAGCTCTCATTCTGACTAAAATATTTTCCTTAATATACAAAAAGTAAACATTTCTGAATTGTTGAAAGATTGCAAATGTTTAACTTCTACTTAAAAAAGAAGACAACTTTGATTCTACAAATTGTCTAATTGTTCATTATTGTCCAATCTGTCAAAAAAAAATTAGAAATTTATTAATTCATTCTCAAGTAGTTAGAACAAAATATTTAACTCTCAGATACTCAAAATGGTCTTCTGATTTTTGTTAGTCGCAAATAAAATTTTACTTTAGTCAAACATAAAAAAAATGTTGTAGTAGCTCTAGACAATTCCAAAGCGTTTGATAGGGTATACCATTCTTATCGTATCAACAAGCTTCATTGTATAGGCCTTGTTTTCTTGACAATATAAAAACTATAAGTAGAATTAATAGTTTTAACTTTGACCCCAATGCTGGTATTTTTGAAGATTCTGCTCTTTTACAAACTTTATTTTTAATTTACATTAAAAAATTATTTTTTTTCAAATGATTTATTTTTTATACTTTTCAAGTATCATTTTGACAAATATGGCAAAAGCATCTATAAACAAAGACCTCAAAACAATATTTAAATGGGGTACTTCCAAAATTAAAATCCGATGTATCATCAGTACCAAAGATTAAACTAAACAACAAATCCATATCTAAATTTTCTTTTATTTGTCTTGTAAGGGTTACAATCTTGCATAATCTTCTCTGGAATGACCATGTTGTTGACATAGCTTTAAAAGTATCTAGAGAACTAGGATTTTTTAATAAATGTAATTAGTTTTTGACTTCTGTTTAGCTTTTGCATACATGTATATTCCTTGTATTAAATATTGTTCTCATGTATACATTGCAACATAAATTTAAAATTAAAATTAATAAATGCTAAAGAAATGACAGATATTTGGACTAAAAGTGGTATTTATAAATAGACAAACCATGAGAAACTTTGATATTAGATATCAAGATCACATATGGAGCTTAATAAATGTAAAAAAAAAACAAAAGGTTTATGTTAAGTAATTCTATAATATCACATTTTGAAATTTATAAAAACAAAAAAGCATATTAAATATTAAGAACAAGAAAAGTACTGTTTGTAGCACGCCAATGTTTAAATAATTAGTGTATCTTTTATAACTACGTTAAAGTTGAATAGATGGTTCTATTAATTATATTATTTATACTATAAATTATGATAAACAAGAGTATTATAAAATATTTAAGAATTTCATGTATTGCCTAGTATAAGATTGAATTTATGTATCCAGATTATTAAACGCACACATAAGACTATGTAAATTTGATCAATATTAATAGATTCTTGAAACTTAAAATAATACTCTGTTTATATTTATCAGATAGTTGTTAATAAAAATAAATTTTAACTATTGTTATGCAAATATGCAACTCTCTAACTTCTATTATATTGCATTACATTTCACTTACTTAATAAATAGAATAAAGTTATTACATACGTCATATACTATTTATAATATACTACTCACACCCTATTATTGTCGGTATCATTAAATCACCCTCATATTATTCGTCCTCAATGTGATTTTACGCTTTTTCTAAAAATTTTATCGTTGACACGGTTATTTTTTATTGCTCGTGCCCTTTTAGTGGGTCATTACTTTTGGGGTGTTTTTTAAATTTTTTCTCTGCCTATTCCGCAGAATTCATCAAACGTTACTTTATAAACATTAATGTGGCACACTTTTTTCGGGGAATTGTAAAAACAATTTATTGGTGGCAATTGTCAGACAACCCACAATTAGTTCACACTGTTGTAAATTTGGAATATGTAATAAAAATATGTAGGTGTTATATTTAAATTGCATATAACAAGCTGCATTTATTTTAATCATAAATATTTTGTAAAAAGAGAATAGTGTAGGAGTATTTCATAATATGTATACCTAAAATCATTATTGATACTACTGTGCCTTACGTAAATATTTTCAGATGGTACAGATTAACTCTTTGGGTCGAGTAATAAAAAAGTAGGTAGTTTTGTTGAAATAGTGGTAGTTAAGATTACCAGAGTTGTAGAAGATGACAGCATGTGGTGTGACCTATGACACAGAGATGGCCCTATCTGATGAAAAGACACACGTAATGGCATTCCGTCAGTCACATAGACATCTCTCATCTGAAATATGTATGTGTAAGATCATATTATATGTAGGTAGTCACCCCGTGCATATAGTAGCCTAGATCATATCTTATTTCATATGGTGAATTATTAGATGTCCCGCTTAATAATTATTGTCGACGAGTTGGGATCTTAAAATTAATAGACGACTATATAAATTTGTTAATTTATTTGATTGGTCATTAACATGAGATGATATGTTTGAGTATGTGTATATATTTTTTAGTGTGAGTTTTGTGTAACATAATAAATAAAAGATCTTTATCGTCTGGGAACTTGTTGATTTTTATATTAAATAAAATTTATAAATTCTTTTTATTAATATTTTATATGATGTAACTGAAATTTATGTATTATTATATGTTGATTTAATAAAATATACAAAATATGTGTTATTCGTATATACACCTGTAGACTGTTAAGATTACTTATAACATTTATTATTTAATTTATGATATTATACTACAATAACTAAAATATTTTATTTTACTGAATTTATTATAAAAAATTATGTTTTTAATACCCTTGATATTGAAGTAATTTTCATATTTTTTTCTATAATAATATAAGAAATTTATAACATTTAAGAGCGCTTATAGATGATCCGTATGTCTAAATTTTAAACTACTTATTAGATTAAACAACAATCAAATTCCCATAATCATAGATGATAAATTTGTCAAAAGTTTTTGTGCAATACATAAAAATAGTTTTGTGCAATACTTTAAATAATTTGATTGCATAAAAATAGTTTTGGCTTAAAAAAAGTTCTAATTACTAATCAACCATGTGTTGGCTTCATTAGATGTCAAATTCTAATATTACCAAAATTACCAATGACGTTATAAACAAAAAATGCATAAAATAGATAAAAAAATAAAACAAATTACTATATTTTATTATCACAAAGTTGTTCTTACAAATGTGTACATTACTAGTTTCGGCTCTACTAGAGCTTTCTATAGATAAAATAAGTTATTTTTTTATTGTTTTATTTTTTATAAACATAAATTATCAAGTAGTAGAGGTCACAACTATCAATTATATCAAGTAGATAAGTTTACACCAATAAATATTGTTTATAATTTATTTAATTACATATGTGATTAAAACAATTTACACGGATTATAGACAAACTTTAAGTTGCTTTGTAGAAACTTATTTGAACACTTTATCAACCAAAAATTAAATATAATAACTTAGTAGAATAGTAACTCTATATCTAATCTAACTATACGAAAAAATATAAATCATCCAGATATTTGCCAATTGTATAATACGCTGTATTCAAAAGAATTTGTTTAACTTTAGATTTAAACTTTTTGCCATTTAATGCATTTAATTCTAACAGTAGCTTATTGAAAATAAATATACTCATATATTTGAGATTTTTTTGTAAAACTCGGTGCTTAAGAACTTCTAGTGTTTTTGCTCCATGTTGCTTATTATACATATGATTCTTGTTCAGATAAGAGAAACTTGCAAAATTGTTTTTGACATATGATAGCATATTATATATGTATATACTTGGTAAAGAGAGTTAAACCTTAAAGCTCTTTTTTAAAGCTTAAAAATCATGCTAATGAATTAAAATACTCAAAATATAACATACGTAAGATATTAAAACTTAATATAGGTTGCAACTGTTTAATTATATTACATACAGATTCAAGTTTAGATAATAGTTGATCATTATGGTTCTTCCAACTACATGATTGATCAAACGTAATCCCTAAAAATTTGGTATCTGTTTTTTGCTCAATACTTTTGCCATTAAATTTGACCAAATGGCACCAATCAGTTATAGTGGCTACGATAAGATTTAGTTGGAATAAACTGATTTTTTTGTATTTAAAAATAAGTTTTTTTAGTAAATCACTTATTCAATTGGGAAAGGCAAATTTGATCCAACTATTTAAATTATCCATTTATTTTGAATTCTTTTATCAATTTTAATTATTTTGTTTTTGATAGGAAGTTTTAAATATAATAGATATTGTATTTATTGTATTATAACTTTCTATGTTTTAAATTTTATCTAATTGTCTATACTTAATAGTTTTTTTTATGAGAAATTTTATTTTCAAATAAAATTTTAGCGTTTTGTAAATGATGATTGAACAACGCATTGAAAACTACAAAAGAAATAACATTAGTCAGATCATTTGATAAATATATATATTGTCTAAACAATTTTCATTTCTTGTCGGTTTATTGATGAGTATAAGATTAAACAATTTAAGAACATCCGCAAATTATATGATATAATATCTTAATTACTTTTATTACTTCTTGGACTATCAATTTTTTTAATACACTGGCAAGCAAAAAATAAAAGTTGCTTTAAAATTATGACTTATTTTTGGAGTTTTTTGTTTTAACTTTATGTTTGCAAAACTGTAAACTAAAGTAAGCGATTAATAATTTATTTCTTGACAAATGTTATATACCTGTCAGTTATTATCACCGTGCTACAGACTTTTATGAAACAGCATTTATTTTGCTCAAATTTCGCTATTTTTAACTCTAGGAAGCCCTTTTCAATATTTTTTGGGGGACTTTCAAATCCTAGCTACGCCACTGACCTTTACAACGCCGACGTCGTGTTGCAAGATTGACTTTTGCCCAAAATCACCGGGCAATGAATAATGAGGACTGAAGCATGGTACTAATTTCAGATAAGTTGCGCTTTTGCCTCAATGAATTAGACGGACGTTGGAAGTGTGTAGAAGACGCAAAGAAATATACGTTTCAATTTGTATTGATAAGCGACTTCCATTTGGCGATGGATTGGTTATGGCCTGGACAGAAATTTCTAACAAAGCACGCACAGAGTTGGTCTTTATAAAGAATGGCTTCCTGACAGCTCACAGATACATTATAGAGGTTTTCAAGATCATGTTATGCCCTTTATAATAACTATGAGCGAGAGAGTTGTCAAAGATTATCTTAATGAAGTGAACATTTTGCGGGTCAATTGGCCAGTTTTCAGCCCGGACATGAATCTTATAGAACAGGTCTAGGATAAGTTGGGACGACTTACCCGCTTTAAAGACTAGAGCGTGTTTGCCTAGAAAAAACGTCACAAAATCTCCCAACTTCTGTCTTTAAATATTTTTTGGTACCGGTATTATTGTAATCTTTAGCCTTATGTAAATAATAATAATAATAATAATAATAATAATAATAATAATAATAATAATAATAATAATAATAATAATAATAATAATAATAATAATAATAATAATAATAATAATAATAATAATAATAATAATAATAATAATAATAATAATAATAATAATAATAATAATAATAATAATAATAATAATAATAATAATAATAATAATAATAATAATAATAATAATAATAATAATAATAATAATAATAATAATAATAATAATAATAATAATAATAATAATAATAATAATAATAATAATAATAATAACATTCTTTATTTTATACAAAGCTGCAAATACATAAAGGATACAACAAATATAAAACAGTGTCTAAACCTAATATATACAATACATATAAACTATACTTTGTGCAAAAGATATTCCCCCACAGAATATGGCTAAATGGTACATAATAAATTACAAATTTCTCTTTTATACAATTTGTAGTTAGATATGTTTTTTATGGCAGATGGAAGCTTAATATAAAATTTAAGACACATATTCACCTTTTTCAAAAAATTATAAATTATGCCTGGGAAACATATAATTTTGCTTATGTCTAGTACTGTAGTTATGATTAAAGATATGATTGTCAAAATAATAAGGGTGTTTTCAAAGAAACAACAAGCAATCCTCAATGTATATTACAACAACTGTTAAAAAATTATGTTGTTGAAATAATTTTCTGCATGATTCTTTGGCACTCATGCCAAGCATGTTTCTTAACGCGCGTTTTTGCAAACTCCGTACTCGACTTAATTCGGTGCTGCTACCCCAACATATTATACCAAATTGCACAATTGACACAAAGTTTGAGAAGTATACCATTTTTGTTGTATTAATATCATAATTATATTTTTAAATTAAGAGCATATAGCAGATGCTGCTGAGTTTACTGCAAACATATTCTAAATGTTAGATCCATTTCAATTTGTCGGCTATAATTATTCCCAGTAATTTAGTAGATACAGTAAAATCAATTTTTTTCCTAGATAATATTATTTCAGATAGAGTATTTAAATAATATGCACTAAGTTTTACTTTCATTTAAAATCAGTCTATTTGTAGCAAACCAATTGCAAACTAAACTTATTGCACAAGATTCATTCGATACTGATTCCATAAAATTAGTTCCTCCAATTAGTTTGTGTCATCAGCATAGTTAACAATATTAAAATGTACGTTACTATTTATCATTATAGAAAATAAGTCATTTTGAATCGAATGCTTTCGACAGGTCAAAAAATATACCAGAAGCCATTTGACCACATTCAATATATTCTGTTATTAGATTTGTATATTCAAATATAGCAGTATTTATAGTTTTACTTTTTATAAAGCTATGTTGTTATTGACTAAACTAGTTATTTTTGCTAAAAAAAGCAGTTAGTCTAGATTTCAACAGCATTTTTCCTTTCATTAAACTCAACATTATCTAACTTAGGATTACATGCTTAAGGTAATTTGTAGTTTGAATTTTTATTTGGTTTTGATTTATCTTCATAAATTATTTTATTTAAATTTTTTAACAATTCAACTTCTGTATGGATTAATTTTGTAGATTCACACAATTCATTTATTTTCTTCTCAAGTTTGTCATTGTTTGCTTGGTTTATAAGTTTTGCAGACAAATTTATTTGATCACGTTTGATTGGAAAATCGTTTATGCATACATCGCATATACATTTAAAATTGTTACTAATAGTTCCTGAGGCATCAGATTGTTTAAAAGCACAAGAACAGAGAAATTTATTTTCACATATAAAATAATATGACAATAACCTATTATAAAGTTCACTAATAGTTCTTTTTTTTTTGCAACGTTTTCCTACGGTGTTTAGTATATTCTAAACCAAGTTGAATGCAGTTGCTGCAAACTTCTTGGTTACCAGAATGGTAGGATTATGGTCAAAGCTTTAAGACAAAATTTCACCATTATAATAAAAGTAAGCCTGTTTTGTAACATGATAGAATAAATCCTTTTAGTGCCTGTTAATTTAAGTAGTTTAAACGTATCAATTCTCTATTTTATAAGGTTTTTGTTTGTTATAGCATTTGTTTTTTTTTTCAGTTTTTTTTGTTTGTTGTTTTATTAATCATTTCACGGATCTTTTAGTTAGGTTTTGCCAGAATAAAGCCTGAAAAATGTGTTTGCAGTAACTTCTGCAGAGTTTCTTTGACGGCCTTTTGAATGCAATAATATGTGGGATCATTCTAAAATAGTTTCTACAGAAATCTTTTATTACTTTTTTTATAAAATTGATATATGTAATAATATACAGTATTTTAATATGCGTTACTGTTATATTTTTGTATTTATTAGCTACTTTTGATTCACATTTTTATATTACTTTATTTATTATATAGTTGATGTTTACATATTTACTAATTAATTTAACACTGTTTTCTGCTACTAAGTTCTTGGTATTTATATCTGAAACTTTGTTTGTTGTGCTTTTTATTGTTTTTGTTTGTTTATTAATAGACATTGTAACGCTCTGATCACTAAACTATAACTAGTGTTAGATCTATAGTTTCAATCCGTGTCGTGTTTTTAAACCTGGGAAAGTTACTTTTGTTTATAACAACTATGTTAATTTTTAAAATATAATTTAGAAGTTTTATTTTTTTTGGGTTGACATAAGTGTTCATCCTTGTAAGGTGTTGTGCATTGGTATCGCACCTAACAATTTTCTTCTAGTAACAAAAAATTCTGTTGGTCATAGACATAGAAATCTGAGAATAATCTCCTTCCTACTACTTAGCCTTTAAAACAGAAATTATATAATGGCATTAGGTTTAACGCATGTTTTGCTATAATATATGTACAAAGATTATATGAGAGGTTGTCATGCAGATTAATTTGAATAAGTGCTACATGTTGTACCAAACAGTGGTAATAATATTAGATAAATAATGACAATTAATGATAATTAATCATCTGCTTGATGATGCCGTATATGGTGAAACATGTAGCAGTTTTGAAATAAATCTGCAGGTTTGCTGTAAAGCCATAGTTTGCTACATATAAATTTCTTAAATTTTGTGTGTGCATTCTAAAAACAAAGAAATGCATGTTTTTTTGTAAAATGTTTGATTCTGCCAAAGATAAAAAGGTTTAATAATTTTTATTTTGGCATGCAAGAAACAATTTTTGCCATTTTTGTTACGGAGAGTTTTTTGGTCTGCTATTAAAGTTTGCGAGATTGCTTGCGCCTTCTGGACTGCCTTCTGTTTTCTTAGTTTATATCAGGCCGTCCACAAAAATTTCTGTTTCTTGGTTGCAGTCAAATAATTGCTTCCCCCAGAATCCTAAAAACCCGGTTGATGCATTTTAAGTGCTACCCAAATTTTATTTCTTAATCTGATAGTATTAGTGGCAAAAAATATGGTCCAACAGACATCCGAAAAATAACTAAATTAATCAACAGTTTGCAGAGGAAAAAAATTATAATGTTACTTTTTAGCAGCTGCAGTAAACTTTGGCAGTTACAGCATATCAACAATTGTATGTACGTTGACATTTTGTAAACTACATGCCACCTCAGAAAACATCACCGTTGGAAACCAGAATTGCGTACATAAAAACGGTCTTTTTTTTTAGTTTGTACTTACATAAAATATATAAATAATAAGTGTTTAGCTAACATCAACTGAAGTGCGATTGTACAATGCTACTAATTTTTAAAAAATGTATGCCACGGGTCCTATACCAGTAACCCAAACTTAGCGGGTCAAAATTTCATCTCGGAATTACACCAAGTAACTCTTCGGAAAAAAATTTAAAACAAAAGAGGGTAAAGTGCCTCCAAACAAGTAAATCGTACAAATTATAAAATAGAACTATTATTTTTCTTTAGGTGCCGTTTTTGCTTCAAAGGTTGGCAATCAATACGGCAATTCTTATTTTTGAGACCGCAGATCTAAATAGTTGGTTGTTAGCACAGCCAAATCACTACCTAAGGTTCTTCAACCATAAGTTTTGTCTTCTTCCTATAGATCTCTTTTCTATGATTTTTCTCTGCATAATAACTTGGAGTATTTGATATTTTTCTCTTTCCATGATATGTCCTATATATAATAGTTTTCTTTGTTTGGTTGTCAGAATTACCACTTTTACTTTTTCCATTTGTATCATCACTTCCTCATTGGTTATTTTCTCTACCCATGAAATCCTCAGTATTCTTTAATATATCTACAGCTCAAATGCCTCAAGTCTGTTAAAGTCGATCACTTTCAATGTCCAGGTTTCCATTCTGTAGTATAGTACTGATAGTACGTAACATCTCACCAGTCGTGTTTTAAATTCAACGTTTAGATTTTGACAGCTGAAAAGCCTATTCATTTTTGTAAATGTGTATCTTGCTAGTTTGATTCTGATTTGTATTTCTTGGTAACTGTTGTTGTCTTCATTAACAATTGTGCCTAGGTATTTATATTTTATTACCCTTTCAATAGATTGATATTTTGCTTTGCTTATGTTTAGTGATAGTCCATATTCTTTACTTATTGCGGTAATTCTATTAATTAGTGTCTGTAGCTCTTCGAGTGTTCCTGCTACAAGAACCGTGTCGTCGGCATATCTCAGATTATTTATTGTAGTGCCGTTAATTTTAACACCTATGTCTTGATTATCAAGTGCTTTATTTATTATGTTTTCTGAGTACAGATTAAAGAAGATTGATGAGAGTATACAGCCCTGACGTACTCTTCTCTGTATTTTTTTCAAATGTTATATCTTCCACTTGTACTGTCGCTTTTTAACCGTAGTAGAGGTTTGAGATTATTTTTATATCTCTAATGTCTATCTGTCTTTTTATTAATGTTTCTATGAGTTGACCATGTCTAGCTTTATCGAATGCTTTGTTATAGTCTATAAAGCATGCATATAGGTCTTGATTTACATTTAGGCATCTTTGCGACAGAACATTGAATGCAAACAGTGCTTCTCTTGTTTCTAGGCTGATGTCTGCGTTTAGTTTTTTATATATTCTATTATGGATCACCTTTAACAGGATTTTTAAATTGTAAACCATTAAGCTGATTGTGCGGTAATTGGAGCAATGCTTGGCACTCTTCTTTTTCAGTAGAGTTATAAAAGTTGATAGTAACCATTCATTTAGTATCACTTCAGTTCTGTATATGGTATTGATTAATTCTACTGACGCTTTTCTGTTTTTCAGTGTGTTCAATGCATACATTACTTTGTCTTTAAGTATGTCCGTGATCAATTTCTTTCTTTATTTTCAAAATTAACTCTTTGTCTTTTATTTTCAAAAAGGTGTGTAATATAGTTGTTTTATATTTCTAGTTTTTGTATTGTTTCTGTGACTATTTTCCCGTTGGTATCATACAATTTAACTTTTTTGTGTATGTTGAAGCTGTCGTGTTTTGCTTGTTACTTCCTAATTTCTTCATATTTTTCTTTGTAGTATTTTTTTTGCTTTTATTATCTTTGTGCAGAGTATTCGTTGAGTTTCTTTATATTGTTGGTGACTTTTTTATAAGTTTCTTTGCTTATCCATAGAACTATTAAATTTGATCAAGAAAATTTTTTTAAGAACTTTCCTGCAGATACAAAAATGGTTAATTCAAAAGAATGTAAAATAGTAGATAAGTGCTGGAAAAAGTAAAAAACTAATAATAGAAACTAAGAAAGCTTCAAAAAAATTTAATAAATTATTGCAAACAACAATAACTAAACTTGGTTGTTAAACATAAAAAGAAATAAGTTAAAATTGTTACTACAAAAGTGGTAAAAAGGTTCAAACTAAGAAATAAAACCATTTTATCTAAAACAAAAACTAAAAATAACAAGAAAAATGCAATAACAAATAAAATATGATGAACACAAATATAAACCAACAAAAACCACAAAAATTAAATAGTTATAAAAAAGATTTTATGGACAAACTGTCAAGTGTGAAAGAAGATGAAAATCTTATTCAGTCTATTGGCTAAAAAATTTAACAAAAAAATCAAATTGCAAAAAAAATTTCATTTGAAAAACATGTGAAATGGGTGAATAAGCCTGAGTGTACTCAGCAGTAGTATCTTAGAGGTCAGTGGCATAAATTTAGAACATTATAAGAGTTAATAATATAATATAAATAAAAAATACAATAAAAAAATGGACGTAAATATGACCAAAATTAAAGAAAACTTAGATCAAATAAAAAATTAAAGAAAGGTGAAATAATAACAAGTTAAAACAGTAATTATAAAACCAAGAGTAAGTTGTAATAAAATATGTTGAATCTCAAAAATGTGTATTAGAGTAAAAAAGATAATTTAAATAAATGATAAAAATGATAAAATTAGTCTAATTGGAAATGACTACAAACTAGTTTTTTTTTTAAATAATGTTCTTAATAGAAATAGGTTGAGCAGCGTCGGTAAACATTGTTAAACAAATTAAATCGTGTAGACTAACACAAAATAATAATTTATAGAATTCTTAAAAATATTACTGAAAAAAATGGTATTTCTAGAAGAATGTACAATTAAGGTTTTAAATGCAACAAATAATAATAAACTTAAATAAGTGATTAGAATTAGTTAGATCAAAATTAGAATACAAACAGTTTTTATTCCTCATAAGATGTTTCAATTGCTTTTGAAAATGACACAAAAAACTGTGCAACAGACAGAAGAGTGCGTAATCTATAAGTATGGCAAAATAGAGTTTGAAGCCAAATCTCCGCTGCAAGTCGTTAGCCTTGCATTATGTTGCAGTTGTTGTTAAATACCCAGACTTTTCGAGATTATACACGGACGGTTTAAAGTGGATCGTAGAGCAAGAAATGCTTATCTTATACACAATACTTCCTATTTATGATCACTTCTATGTAAACAGCAAAATCATAAGCATTACATAAAGCATTGCTATACTGTGAGACATCATATGACAGATTGATCATCAGAAGTACGTTCCTAATGTACTTGGGCGACGGCAAGAGTCACCCAAATGATCACTCTTGCCGTTCCAAAATTCGGAGTGATTGGAAACTTTTTACTTTTGCCGCCGTTCATAAACAACTTTATCGACACTCATACAGTACCCTTGTTACTGTCTTCTATGAGCAAAGTAAATATCACACCCGACCAAATTTGAAATTGTCTATTGCTAAGTTTTACGGCTAATAACCCTCTCTGATAAAGTGATCAAATCTCTCTAGTAGTTTGGAATCCACTTAAAACTGTAGGTCCCTCGTAATGTAAGTTACCAGCATTACGTGCAGAGTTGGAGGCCTATATCTAATCAGAATAGAAAACGGCTTAAGATTAAAATCTTATGTTTGATTTTTGACAACCTACTCTATACCTTTGCCTAAACTCGTTCATAAAATGTATTTCCCTTTTCATTATGTAATATCACTCTTGCCAAGGTGTCACTCTACACTCACTCCGTGTTTAGGTACGTAGCCCTGCAGTGTTCAGACTCAATAAACGTTGTATTGAGTATAAAATCTATCTATTTTAGTCCAACTTAAACTTGTAAGTTTTGATATTTTGCTTGGCATATTTTGCTAAAAAAACTACCTTTATGTAGATACATGCTGGCTCTTATAGGTATCGGCGACTACAAGTTGGCTAATAAAACGGCAGACGCAAATCTCACAAAACAAAAAAAAAACAATGTTTTTGTCAGTTTGAAGTATAAAACCCGTTTAACACTGTCTATAATTATGTCTTGAGTTATAAATATATATATATATATAATTTTTATTGGAATTTGTGCAATAATTCCATATATAAAAATTATATCTTGTATGACACTATATATAGTTTTTTATATAATTATAAAACCACGCTTGTGCCTTATCTATGCTCTGTCAAATCAAGTTTCAATGTTTGAAAATCAAATAATATGTGAATAAGGGCCGGTTTATTCATCTGTTCTGTAAGTTATTGATTAGTTAGGTGTTCAATAAACTTATAGGACACTTATATAAAATTTGGGTGTATTTATCTCATTTTATATGACAAAGAATTACTGAACGCTTATAATGTTTTTATACGGCTAGTACAACTTAATAGAAAAAAATATCTATATACATATCTGTAAGAAAGGCAGAGATAGACTTACTAAAAAGAAAACGATTGTGGTACTACTGCTTGTTGTTATTTGTTTGTGGTTACATTTATGTGAAACAAAACGGCATAAGGTTATGTTGTTTTAGTAATTTTTTACTAACGGGCCAAAGTGATCTGTATAATTTATCTGTCTTGTAAATTTAATTTGATGAATGGATGTCACTATTGACAGATAAATAAACATTTAATTATGGCAATCTTATCAGGTTATCAGTAATGCTACAGAGCACTTTATAGAAAGGTGATTAAATCGGCTTTAAGTCCCATTAAGTTTTTAGCTATTTTCAGCTTCTTTGCTTTTTGCTTCATCAATTTAACTTTTTGTTTTCTTTGTTTATCTTCGTGTAATGTTTGTAACCAATTTTTTTTCTGGCAAGTCAGTATAAACTCTGGATTTTCCTTTTTCTTTTCTTTTTTTAGATGTTTTTTTATTCAAAGTTTTTTTGGATATGGTCGTACAGCTGCTGAAAACATTGTGTTATAGTCTGAAAGCTTAGTCCAGCCATTGAAAGCAATGAAACGTTGAGAAGTGGAACAAAATTTGTAGATGTATCAAAATCAGATCGGTTATCTAAAAAATCTGTTTGTGTTTTGTCTCTGTTGCAGCTTTTATCAATATCTTCATCATTTTGACTTCATTCCGGCTCCACAAAATCTACTTCCTGTGTCTCTATTTTCTGATTTTTTTCTTTGAATTTCTATTGAGATCTTTTACTAAAAACTTCTATAAGTGCAAAATCATCATCCCCAAATGCAAGTCTGTTAAATGGCCAACGCTTATATTTTCAAGCTTTTTTAGGCTGAGCTTCTGATTCTTGTTTCTAAATTCTGCTGCCCAATCTTTCCCGGCGCGTTTTTTTTTATGATTCTAGATATTTGCATCTCAAATATTCTGCATACTCATAAGCTAATGTTAAAAGTTGCTGCAAGGATAACTCATAATGCATTTTGCTGCAAGTCAACAAATATTCTGAAAACATTTTCTCTTGCTGAGCAACAGTATACTTTGACCCATACAAATTAGAAGAAAACGATTGATTTTTCTCAAAAGCTTTTCTAAACTTTTTAACACAATGTTGCAGAGTTGCAGGTTTTAAACCATATTTTTTGGCTGCTTTTCTAATAGATAATACCTTCAAAGAAATTTCCGATACGGCGGTCTTGATCCTCTCTTCATCCATTTTCTGATGACAACATAAAATATATAATTCAAAATATTTAACAAATTTTATGGGGGCACTTTGATAGACATCAATGTGCCCCGTACTTTGCTGTATCTAAGTGCCCCAAAAGATTTTTTTCAAAATGCAAATTATACTAAAGAAATTAACTGATTAATTTTGAAAAAAAAAACTAAATCCATAATATTAGACGCCCTAACTTACCTTTGGTATATATAGATCCTCACAAGATGGTATAAAAGCCCGGGAAAACACATTTACATTTCACGTTTTTTTTAGTTGGCCGCACTCAAAACACGTTACGACTTGTAGAGCGCCAACGGCTGACTTGTAGTTGGCGCAAACGCATAGGACGCGTTCAAGTTTTAATAGTCATGTTTTAAAAGTGTGTTCTGAGTGTTTTAAAACAATGGGTTTTATTATTAGAACGTCCAAATGTTTTAAGTCTATATCAACAACAATTTTATTGTACAATTCATACATAATCAGCAAACTAGAATATTGCTCTGCAATTTGGGCGCCAAACTATGTTAAATACATCAATCTGCTAGAATCAATGCAAAAACGTTTTTTAAAGTACTTGTACTTTATTAAACATGGTTCATATCCTGAGAGACATTACTCTTATAACCTACTACTAACTGAATTTAGTATGAAATCAATACAGAGCAGGCATACTATAGTTATACTGATGAACTTGTATAAAATAATACATTTTAGATATGATACTCAACTTATTGATAACTTCAGTTTACATGTACCTTGTGTTGCCTTGCGAAATCCATTAACATTTTACTATGCTACACCTAATACAGCTCATTGCTCCAGTTCGCCTATGTATAGAATGGTTAGGTCATATCATAATATTCAATACAGTGTTGATATATTTTGTAAATCACTGCAAACATTTAAAAATTCAGTTTTAGATCTAGTTGATTGATTATAAATTTTTATGTGTTCTCTTTTTTTTTTATTATTTTATTTTTAATATTATATTTTGTTAGTTATTACTTTTTTTATATACCTATTTTTTAAATTAATTGTTTAATTGTTTATAATACTTGTATTAATATTATTACTAAATTGGATGTTTCCCTGTTATTGGAATGTATTTTCTGTTGGGAAATAAATATTATTATTATTATTATTATTATTATTCAAACATTTCTATGAGCGTTTTGAGATGTCATCACTCGAATACATTCAATCGATTATTGGATAATGCTTGGATAATCTATGTGCCCTTTGCACCTTGCATCATTGTGCCCCCCTTCCTCTACTACACTTTGCAGGTTATGTCATTTGTTTTGAATTGATTATTGCTACAGTTAGTTATACAATTAATGAAAATAATGAAAAATTGAAGCAAAACAAATTAAAAAAGTGGTAGCAATTGCTATATGTAGAGCTGCAGTGGTAAAATTAAAAAAAATAAGAAAATACAAAATGCGCACATCACGTTTGCGTCGATTGTAGATGGAAAAATAGAACATGTTCTAATTTTTCAAGATATAATTGTGACCTTGATAGTCTGTGCGTTTTACACACGTGAATGATCTGATCTATAATTATATATATAATTCAAGACATAATTATGGACAGTGTCATACGGGTTTAAAACGGTTTCAATAGTAAATTAAAAATAAAACTTTTCTGACGGTTAGAAAGTTGCTGGTAAATCTCAGTAAAAAGTTGCTCTATGTTGCTTGCGCATACGACATATCAACTTATCACAACCTTCTGACAATAAAACACGTTTTGTATAAATGCTTACATTTCTTACCGTAACCTATCTTGGACGTCTATTTTGTCAAATACGTTATGAAGTCATGGTAAATTCCGTCAAACTTCTACAAAACGTTTTTTTCTTTAAAAAAAGTGTAACCAGGTTATATTTTGTCTGATATTTTTAGAATTTGTCACTAAAGTCTTTTAAAACTTTAGTGTCACCATGTTAGATTTGTGTTTATTTATTTAAATGTGTTGAAAGAAGAAATAGAACCTATTCAATGGCAGTATTAGCACTAACAATGCATTATTTTTATTTAAACACATCAAAATTATATAATTTATATTGTTGTCAAAACTATATTTTTAATTTCAAATATCAGTTTTTTTAATAGTATATTTTCATAGCTTTCATCATATAATTTAATTCTTCAAAAATAAAACAAAACATAACTAACCAAACTATACTAAATAAATAGTAAGTAAGGTTTTAATCACATCTCATAAAATTGAATAAAATGTGAGCAACTTTATATATAATGTAATTAATAATGTTAAATGTATTAATGAAACATATGTTAGCGTATAATCAAATCTAAAAGTGTAAATTACAACATAAATTACATATGCATAAAGAAAATTTCACAGCTTGAATACATTTCTAGTTCTACGAAACATTATAATAATACATAACAAGGCATATGAATATAAATTGATATAAATTTTTAATAATTAACATAAAATCAGTCATAAAGTTTATTGGCGGTTATAATGAGGGAGAAATTACATATAATAACAATAACCACCATTTTTACGATGAGAAAAACCAATTTTAGATAATATTGTTCAACCAATATAAAAATTTTAAGAGACTGAGAGGCGGATGTGTGAAATTCAAATATATTAAAAATATTAAAATTTTAATTTAAATAACTTAATTAGTTTAAATAATATGAGAGTTTGTAAAATAATATGTTACACCAAAAAAAAATTAACTTCTTATGTTTCTTTTTTTTAAAACCAGATTTTTGTTGAATAATTTATAAATATTTTATACAAATTATACTTTGTTGAATAAACTATACAAATAATTATACTAAATTCTTGATAGATTATGTTCGGAAATTATAATTTAATCAATCTGTCAAATTTTTAATTGTTTAATTAAATATTTAAATAACATGATTCATTAATTTACACAAATCAGTAGTTAGAATTTAACCCCAGCAATAAATAATCGCTAATACTTGTGAGAATATTCAGATCTAGTACAAACAATCCATTTGCTTAAATTAATCTAAGATTATGTTAATTAAAAAACCTAATTTCATTTTGTAAAAAACACATATAGAATACATATGATATAATTAATTATAATAAATTTAAATATATGAATCTAATAAGTTATCGGCAATAGATTAGAAATATATTCACTAGTCAATCGATTTAGTACCGCTTTATTTATTAAGTCTACAAGTTTACGACTCCGCTCACTATCTATTAAACCTATAGCGTCCGCTGTAAAATTATTCAAATAATAATGATTAATTATAAAAAGTGATAATTAAAACGCACATCAGTAGTGGATATTATTGAATAAAAACGGGCCTCATATTAAAACCGCATTTACATTTTTAATACATGTCTCGTCAGATTCTCGTGAGATTTTGCGTGACGTAAATCCTTACACTGTTTTAATGAATTATAAATTAGTATGTGTATGTAGCATATCAAACTGTAGGTTTTTATATCTGGGTTACAATTTGTGCAACTGTTAAAGTTATGCATTAAGTAAATAATATTAAGAAAGTGCCACAGTACATGTATAAGTTAATTACCTAACTACTACAAATCCTTTTTTGCAGGTTATAATAGTCTAATGCCTGAAACACACGTAACTGCGTACTTGACAAGTATTCATGAGATTAAAATTTGATCAAGTAAACTTGAACTTGTTGCATGAGAGTATTTAAATTTATAAACTGTGTTTGATTAAATATCCATGAACGTGTGTGCGATGCCTCCAGTTTCAATCAATCAATACGTTTTTTTTTTCTTAATAATAACTATTTAATTTTTTTTAGATAATTAATATAAACATTTAGAGTGTGCTAATGATTCTTTGCTAACGTTTAATCATCAATCATAAGCATGCTCTATATGATTGAATTAATTATTTTAGTAATCAAGAGTAGCTGAAATTCATGAGTCAGTCCGTTTCAGATACTTTCAACATAACTATCATAAAATCACTTTGACTGAAAATCAAAAATCATAGCTTCACTTCTACAAAATCAAATGCAATAGTAATTCTTCCAAAGTCTGAATATCAGTTGAAAACACAGCAATTTATCAACAATAAAAATCCTATAACATTACGTTCAGACTCAACTAAAAAAACTCAAATCGAACAATTTCTTTATTTTCAAATGCAATATTTTATTTTCATCTAATTTAAGTGAAATCCATCTATCCCCGCAGGAGGGTAGAAAAAATAATAAACCAAAAAATAGAAATACTAGGAGTAACGGAAACAAAAAAAAGGCAAGGAATAGTAAGAATACATAGATGATACTGGTTTATGTAGACGGAGTAGAAGAAAAAGAAAGAGCAAAAAGGAGTAGGAATGATAATAGCTCCAGAGAGGATAAAAGATACAATAAAAAAAAACACATAAACAAAAGAATTATGACAGAAGAAATAAAACTGTTAAATAAAAACATGGATCATGATAGTAGCATATGGACCAAATTAAGACGCAAAGAAAGAAGAGAAAGACGATTTTTATGCAAAACTACAACAAGAAATTGACGAGGGAACAGAAAACATAATGGTACTAGGAGATCTAAATGGAAGAGTAGGAAATCAAAACAACGGAATAAAAGAAACATTGGGAAAAGAAGGAGAAAAAATGAAAAACAACAACAAAGAAAGAATTATACAACTATGCATCAAAAACAATCTAATCGTAACAAACACCAAATTCAAACACCGAGAAATCCACAAATACACAAGAACACAGCCAACCAAAAACAAAAAATCATTATCTACTACTACCTTGTTAATAGAAACAACTGGAAAAAGATAAAAAACGTAAGAATATAAAGACAGGCAGAAATAGGAAGCAACCACTATTTACTACGAATGGACATGACATAGAAAGCAATAACTAAAGCAGATAAAAAAAGAAAAAAAGTTAAGATAAAAATAAAAACATACAAATTAAAAAAAAAAAACAAATACAAGCGGCATACCAAGAGATCCTACAAAAAAAAATTTAAAGAGAAAGAAAAAGAACGGACATAGAAAAAAAACAAGAAATTTTTAAACAAATCATTTTTGAAGAGATGGAGGGAATACTTCCAAGAACTAACAAAACAAAAAGTAGAAAAAGACAAAATAAGATAAGATGAAAAGGTGATACAAGACAGAAAAACAAAAAAAATAAAAGAAATAAAAAAAAAACGAAATATTAGAAGCAATTTTGAAGTTAAAAAATAAAAAGGCACCAGGAACGGAACTAATAAATGACATCATCAGAAATGGGAAAACTCCAACGAAATAAAACAAAGAATTAATCTTACCCATACATAAAAAAGAAGATAATCAAAAATGTAAAAACTATAGAGGAATCACACTAACAAGCATACCAAGCAAGATATTAACAAGAGTTTTATAAAAAAAAAATAAGAGACAAATTAGAATCGACAATATAGGATAGGATATAGGATAGCCAATGTGGATTTAGAAGAGGAAGAAGCACACAAAACTTAATATTTATAATAAGACAGCTATGTGAAAAAATGATTTAAAAAAAATAATGCGCGTATGTTTTGTTGACCTCAAAAAAGCGTTTGACAAAATCAAAAGAGAGAATATATAAAATGAACATGAAGAGAGAGGAAGTGAGAAAAAAATAATAAACATAATTAAAAACATGTACACAGAAAATAGAAACGTAGTAAGAATGAACAACAAGGAATCAAAAAAATTCCAAACAAAGAAAGGGGTGAAGCAAGGATGAGTGCTAAGCGTATTGTTGTTTTTAATTGTTTTAGACAAGGCTATAAAACAAGCAAAGAAAAAAATGAAAATGTTAAAAATAGGGTATTGAAAGATCGAAGTAATAGAAATAGCAGAACTACTATTTGCAGACAATATGGCAGTGATTGCAGAGACAGAAGAAGAGCTTCAATACAACATAAAAATATTAGATGAGCAACTAAAGAAAATAAACATGAAAATAAACTATGAAAAAACAAAAACAATAATAATAGCAAAAAAAAAAACTGAACCACAACATCAGAATAAAAGAAAGGATAATAAAACAGGTTGAACAATACATATACCTAGAAACAATAATACAAAGTAACGGAAAACTTGGCAAAGAGATAGAGAACAAAATAGGAAAAACAGCAAAAATATTTAACATGATAAAAAACACTTTCTTTAACAATAAAGAAATATTAAAAACCACAAAAACAGAAATTGTACAAAAAAGTATTTAGACCAACGTTAACATATAGTAGTAAAACATGGACGATGACAAGAAAACAAATAGATTTTTTTTTTAGAAAAATCAAAAACAAAACAAGAAAATATAAAATAAAGAACGAGACATACAACGAATTTAAAAATAAAACTAATACTAAAAAAAAATAACGGAAAGTCAAATGAGATAGTATGGTCATATCAGAAGAATGTATTAAAAAAGAAACCTAAAAAAATTTATGAGACAAAAGTAACAGGAAAACAAAAAAAAAGAAAAACCCAGAAAAGAATAGAACAGGCAATAAAGGAAGAGGCTGCAAGAAAAGGGAACTCTTGGAAAGAAAAAAAAAGAGATAGCCAAGGATAAGAAGAAAAGGCGTAAATATTATATAAATTAATAATACGCCATACAACCTTACACCAAAAAATAAAAAAGCAATTAAATAAATAAAACAAAATAAAAAGTTGAGTTTTTCAGATAAGGTTTTGTATATAGATGTTACAAATTCTAACCTAGAAATTGTAAAAGATTTTGTTATATTTGTTGGTATAGTTTTTAGAATGTATAAAAGATGCTAATATCTATAAAATTATAATTAAAACTATGAGTTATTATTATATAAAATTTAAAATAAATAAAGTTGGCAAAAAAGCAGAACTTTCTCAAAAAAACTATTTATAAGACTTACAGATTTGTGATCAAGACTTATACAACAAAACTTGTTACTAATATTAAGATGCAATACTGTATCAAATGCTTTAGAAATGCCTAAAGCTACTGTAAAATTTTCTCCATGTTTGTCTAAAGTAGGGTTTTATTTGTGACTAACATAAATCAGAAGATCTGTTGTCAAAAGTTTTGATCAAAATCTATATTAAGTATCTGATATAAAATTATTTTAATTTAAGAACTTATAAAAAATTTAAATATTTTTTAATAATATAATTAATTACTTAAAGAATCAAACTTGTTTTCCTTTTTAGGTATAAGTTAAACATTTGCCGTTTTTCAACAATTTGAAAATGTTTTTTTTTAGTATGATAAAGCAAATATTTTAGTCACAATGGTAGCTAGTTCATTAGCAAATGTTTTAAGAGTAATAAGTGGAATTTCATCTACAACTTATGCCTTTCTGGTATTTAACTTAAGAAGATATCTTTTGACAAATTGTTGCCTAAAATAAATTAGACTAATTATTTTATTACTCTCCGGCATTATAAGTACAATACAATAGGAAGATATAAATCAGTAGAATTAGATGCAAATTGTTTTGCAAAACTATCGGTTTTTTCTTTTGGATTAGCAACTAGATTGTTTTGATCATTTTCATCATTTAAAAATAAGGTAATAAACTTTTTGTGCTATTTTGAAATAAATTTATTATTACATAGAAGTTTTTGTTGTTTATAGAAAGCTGAAAAATGTTAACGGGTTTTATAATTTTGTTTGGAACAATTACTGATGTGTTTTTTAAATGCTTTTTGTGTTTAATCAGAATTTCATAAAGCAGCCCCAACAGCAGTTGTTGAAATCTTTGTAATAGTTAAAAAGTGCAATTTTTTTAATCACAAAGAAATATGAATAAGATTATAAGAAGCAGCAAAAATTTTGTTGTCCGGATAGTGTTGTAGAAGATAACTAGTATAATCATTCAGTATTATGTACATTAAAAATTTCTAACAAAAATATTTTAGCTTTTCTATGATTAGTTGAAAAAGTTTGTCAACACTTTTAGAACAGTCATCAAAAAAAATTTGAGATGCTTTATTTGAAAAACGGTATATGCCTATCACAAAAATAGTCTTATCAAAAATATTAAGTTTAAGAAATAACTTTATCACGTTAACAAATAAAATTATAAAAAAAAAGATCTTATCAACCAAAAAATAAGTTTATCTACTTTTTTCCAACAATTTGGATATAGTTACTATTTGCGTAAAAAAAATCTGGTTTATCTTAGCTATCGACAAAAACAACACCAAAGATGAACCATCCTTCAATACTTTAGTTTTTGCTCGTAATAGAAGAACATTGCGTCAAATCAAATATGAATAAAATCTAATCAAGTTTTTTTAGTGCCAAAGCAAAAGCCATTAAACCAAATGCCTTTTAAATTTACGCAACCCTAGCAACTTTGCCTGTTGTACTCTCTTTCACGCCATTCTAATTAGTCAGATAATAAATGCTCTTATACAAGATATTTTTAATTTTTGTAAAACTTTTTGGACAATGTAAAATAGCTGTAATAGTGTAATATATAAGCTGGTGTTTTACTACAACTATAAGGAATTAATTTCACAGGTTGAAAACCTGTGAAATTAATTTCTAGGTTTGAAAACCTTAGCTCTGCCAAACATATACAAAAATGCTCTACTTTTGTACGTTAAGCTGCTAAAAAAAGTTTAAAAATGTTTTGTGTTTCAGGGTTTTGTAATTTTTCCTAAATTCTCTAATTCCACCGTTGTTTTGATTGTGGCCACATATTACTGTGAAATTTTTCTTAATCATGATTCAAACAACCTAATAAAATGCTCAACACTTCCAGATTTTATTAATTAGTTTTTTGATCAGTTAATATATTTTTTTCCATAAAAAACTGACCACTCAGTTTTTTTATGACATAAACTTTGTATTATGCAAATTATGAATAAAACAGTATTGTAAATTGCATGTTTAAATTATATTTACAGTGGTGTTGTCTCAAGCATAGACTGCTTTTATAGTAAAGATTTATTATTGCAGTGAAACAATCAAAACTTTATTTATTCGTAACGGAATTAATGTATTAAGGTTTTTCCCAGGTGGTAATAACGTTTGTTAAATCACAAACTATTAAACGATTTAAAGGTAAGAACTGCAATTGTAAAAAAAACTACTGATTTTTTGAAGAAGTTGTTGGCAAAATTACAAAAATTATTAAAAAAAATTAGCCAAACTGTTTCATTTGAAAGTTGTAAAAATGATGTTAAAAAATCCTGCATTTGCATCTATATAAGATTGTATAAAGTTAGGTAATTTAACAATTATTTTAATTTTATTGTGAACAAATAGCATATACTAACTGGCCAAATTAAATAATAATAAAATATTAGATTAGATTAGATAGATATTCAATTTTTTTACCGATCAAGCCTGGTTTTATTTATCAAGAAATGTAATCAACCAAAACTACTAAACCTGGTCAACTAAAACCCTTATTCTACAAATTTAATAAGTTTGCATATATGAAATGTACATTTTTACTAGATTATATATGGTCGTATCTATTATGTGCAAATAGAAGTAGACATTGATAATGAAAAATAGGTATATTTCTTAAGAAAAATACTATACATAATGATACAATCTATATTTTCTAAACTTATTAAAATATTATACGTTTTTCTAATTTGCTTTATTTATATCTAGATTTGTTCCCTTTGTTACATCATAGTTTTAGCCACATACATTAGTTATCTCTTGCATTATTTTATCCGATTATTTAAGAACCTTTAGTCTGCGTGAACCAAGTTGGGTAGTTTAATAACAAGTGAACAATTTGAATCGACACTATTTAACAATTTTGTAAAGATTTACTTGACGGTTGTCATCTACAATCTATCAGAACTCATTATAATAAGCTACACAATTAAAAAACACAAATCTTTAAATTTTATTTTAAAAGCTTTGGTTTTATCAATAATACACTTTAAAAACTTTCTGCAGTTCTTTTATCTTATCGTGGTCTACGTAATGTTAGTAAAAAACAAGAAACAACCAGTTTACTACAAAATGTAAAAAAACCAAAAAGCATTCAATCTAGATGTTCAAATGAAAATTGCAGTGTCAACCAACTGCCCCAATTTGCCGCATTTCCCAACATTTGAACGTTTAGTTTTTGCTTTTTTTAAGAGCATACCGACCGCAACTTTGATTTGTAGTATTTTAACAAAAACGGCAACTTCTCCTTCTGCTTCTACAAATAATTTAATAATCGATTTATTTTTTTACCAGTACATTTAGAAAGGATTAAACTATAATATCTCAAAGTTTTTTATCAAATAATCGTTAGGAAATAGCCAAAAAAAACCATTAAATCTAGAAATAAATGGATTTTTCTGTATTTTTGAATGCATTTTGTTGCTATTTGCAAATATAATTTTACAAAAAAAACTTCGACATATCATAGTTTAATCCTTTCTAAATGTACTGGTAAAAAATAAATCGATTATCAAATTATTTGTAGAATATTATTATATTTTGTTAAAATACTACAAATCAAGGTAGCGGTCGGTATGATCCTAAAATTCAGTATTTATAAAAGAACTCACCATAAACTAATAATAATGCTAATATTTAGTGATAAGGACATTTAGGTTACATTAAAAAGCACAATTGTCGTAAATGAGATTCCAAAAAACCTTGTATCAGTTTTCAATATACTGTCAAATCATATAGGATATTTATAATTTTTTTTTTATTTGAATAGGGTGCAAGAAGTAGGATGCGTCTCAGAAACAGCATCTCTCACTGACGTTCCCTATTTATCACAGTACCTACACGTCCTAAATTACGGCCTCCAATGATCATGCACAAACTACCAAAATCAAATTCCAACATTTTTGAAGTAGCAATTCTCACTTGGATAGTATTGTTTACTTTTAAAGTAGAGTCAGGGTAACGGATGATACGTCGTGTGTTGTCAAAAATGAAATTCCATTTGGTTCATTTTGTACCCTCCTTACTTTGCACAATTTGTATTTAGTTTATTCAGCAGTAATACGATGAATGGTAAAACGTTCCTTAATATCATAGATAAGACGGTAAAATTTGCCAGTCTTTTCAATTGTAACAATATCCATGAAACCAGCTGGATAAGTAGGATCAGTTCTAACTTCCATCAACTTTAATCAACTTTTGCATAACAATCTTTGTCACTTTACAGTTTGTCAAGGCATACTTCAAACGACGACGTAAGAAGATAACCAAAAGTAATGATTCCTTGAGCGGGGGACTTGTGGATGGACGTGAAGCAAATACACCACAAAATTTGTACAACATCAAATATTTCTTTGGATCTCGAGCCATCTTGGGATTTTTTTTCTATACATATGGATGTAAAACTTGACGATAGAAAAAATAAATAAAAAACATATCAGAAACATTCAAAATGTGGCTTTGGAGGAGACTAATAGGCATGTTAAGAAAAGCAGCAAAAGAAAAAGCGCATAAAAAAGAATGAGTAGGGCATGTATTAAAGATAAATTGATTATTGAAGGACGTGAGCAAAAAATAATGAATACAAATTCAAGAAGATAAAGGAAAAGATGCAAGATGACCAATTTTCTAAAAAAAAGAGAAAACTACAGTAAAATGAAGAAAGCAAGACAGGAAAATTAGAGTAGGGTCTTTAAAAAGCAAAACACTGATAATGGCTTAAAGTCAAAATCCGCCATCGATCGTAGACATCAGCCAAAATTCAATAAATATCACAAATAAATAACAATAACAACAATAAGGATTGTTGTATTATGAAATAAAAAATATAAATATTGTATTATAAGATGTAAATATTTTTATTACTTAAATTTATTTTTAGTTCATAATATATGATAGAATTATTCAGAGAACGCTTCGAGTTGGATCTTTTTGAATATATCTAAAATATGAAGTATTTTAACTTAACTATAAAAATATTTAAATCTTTAATTAAAACTTACATATTAATATTATTATAAAGCGTTCAACAAAACAAAGATTATTTTAAATTCGTTCTATTGACAATAATCATTTTTATTCAAGTAAATATTATAAAATATTAAGATTAAGTATATTAATTTTTTATAATTATATTACCTGATGATCAGGCAAAACCCCGAAACCGGTCAGAATTGAAAAGAAATAGAAATGCATATGCGTACTTAATTTATTTATGTAGCATAGACATGTTTTGTTTTTTCTAATAATTAATGGTTAGAAATAAATACAACTGTGCACGAGTCTTCTTCGAGAATTAAATGACTTATACGGATAGATAACTTTTTCTATTGAATATCCTTATAATAATGTTAAATTCACCATATACTTTCCTTATATAAAGCAAACACTGCCCGATAGTTAAATTATATCAAGATTATTCATTCATTTATAAATATTGCTTTAAAATAATAGTATTTATTAAGAAAACTGTCTTGTTTAAATCTTATTAAAAATATGTTGATCATGTAGTTACATATATGTGACAAATGGCTTTGTTAAAATAATCAACATTATAAACAGGCTGACATAATATATAATCCCATAATACATATTATTACATATTGTTCCCTAGGAAGAACAACAAAAAAGTATGTTGACACAAATATCACTCCACGTTTCACAAGAGGACCGACACCACATTGTGGTTTTGTCCCAGTTAGTACTGACAGAATTGTTGGCAAAAACTACGAAGGCAAAACATTAAATGTAACACGATATTTCTATGAGATGCGGAACTGTGTTTTTTATATTACTCCATCGGCATTACCACATACGCTGTATCGATATCTCTAAAAGAACCGACCCGAATACAGTATTTCTAAACTTAATCGTTTCAGGAAGTTTTTAATAGCAATATTAAGGTAATTTTAGAAACGGGTATAAATTACACTGAAATTATGTTTCCTAAACGCTAATTTATTCACCGAACAGTACGCATCTCTCACAGGAATTTGTAATTAATTTTAATTCGAAAACTTTTTAATAGCTTATTAAAAGAGTTTTTTTGCTGTAAAACAGTGCGCTTGATTATTTGTAGGGCGCCGGTAGAAGATAAATAAATAAATCATAAATTTTGTCCCCTTTTTGTAGGCCAGACGAGCGCTCGGAAATCTCATATATCTCAAAGGAGAAGGATGGCGCTTTATTAAAATGACAACTTGGGATTCTAATAAATAACAGCCGCACATTTGAGATGTCATATTTTATTTATTGCTTGTTTAGTCCACCCACAGTCGATTGAAAACGTTTGCCGATATCCAATACATATATACTTAAAATTCAACACTAGTATTGTTTGTTTATATTTTAAACTTTCACATGATTATCTAAATATAATATGCAGTATTTTACAAATTAGTATCAGCATGGGGGACATTCGGGACATCTTCATTCATAAGAAGCGGTAACAATAGGCATGAATAAATTATATGCTCTTGATTTGAATTGACCCTACAAAACATTTCCGCATGTATTTTTAGTTCTCTACATAATAGTGAAGATAGGGGAACACAGAGGTAGTTTTCTAGCCACAAATCTCAATTATATACCCTTGAGCTTACCTTTCTTTTTTTATTCAAAAGAGGGAACAAAATGTTAAATGCTGGTGATATTTGAAAAGATCTCTGTCAAGAGGCATAATTTTATGAATCAACAAATTTCAAAGTCCTTAATTATATATATTTCTTTTCAGATTTCTAACTAATAACTTTTTATTATTTTAAAGAATTAATATTGTTAATAAAAAAAATAATTAAAATTATACATTAAATGGCATTTAAAATGTACATAAAAATAATTAACATTCTACCTGTAGAAAGAAAATGATTTATGACATTTAATGACACACTTGTTTTTCTCATATGTAGCAATCTACATTAATATTATTAATTTAATTATAATTAATATAATACAGGAACTAAAATGTGTTACATATTAAATTAATTTTATTACTAACGGTTATTTTAAATATTAAATTAGTTTCAATTAAATACGAAAATCTTTAAAGATATAATTGTTGCCATATGACAGGAAATGTAACAAACATACTCTAAATTTATGTTTTCAGTTGCATTATTATTACTCACATAAATATTATTTTCATTAGTTTACCTTGAACAAATGAAGTAATTTATATATTATAATATATGTTTCATAAAATAGTTGCTTATGATCCATTAAGAGTACATAATTATACATAATAGAAGAATGAATTAAGCTTATGATATTAATATTTATTTATTTACTTTCGCATAATCGTGAAATTGTTGCGTATAATAATTAATCCTAGCTAACGACCAAGCTTATGGAACTGTAGACCTAGTAATAACTAACTCATTAAAATATGTTAAGAGATGAAATGTTAGCGAGTTTGTAATAAAAATACATACATAATTAATAGAAATATTTTTACAAATTATACTAACTGACCATATTAAATCAGTCTGGGTACATAACTTAACTTGCATCTGTATATTAAGAATTTGAAAATAAAATGTCTTATTAACTAGGTATTTAGGTATCCCTTCTACCTGCACTTATTGGTTGAATTTGCTGATTTATGGATTTCCTATAGCATGTTCAGCGTCATTTCGATTACATCAGATTAGATAACGTCACTGTGAATGTCTTTATTACTCTCTCATGTTATTTTTTGTTTGTATTTTTTTTTTCAAAAGGGTACATTGTGCTTGCTTTCTGGCTTCATGATTGTAACACTCTTTAGGCAAAAAGTGCTTTAAGTAGATTTGTAGATTCAGAGATAGGATTTATACAGTATTTTTTGTATCTAAATTCAAGAATAACAAAGTAAATTTGACACTTTTAGGGGCATTTGAGAAATAATAATAGTTACTTATTGTATATTGTATTTTTACCACTTTTACTTTTAGGGTAGTAGAAAATGCTACGTTGTATAATAATGGAAAGCTAAGCTTTTAATTTTTATTTTAATACCAAAAATAAATATTAATTAATTTGTACAATTAAATAACATTTAAGTGTAATTACTGCTTAATTTATGGAACAAGTTCTAACATAAAATTGCAATGTTTTAATATAAATTTAATATTTATATAATAAATTTAATTTGATAAAAAATAAATAAAATGCTTTTACTTATGAAGCTGCCTCGTTTTATCCAATTTTGCACTACATATATGTTCAAATAAATGGGTTTTCACTTATTACTTACAAAAAAAATGTTAGTTACGGTATTGATATAAATAATTCTTTTTTTGTTACAATACATGATGACATAATAAAGTAACAAAACAAAATAAATATATTCTAAATTTTGTCAACGTAAACAATATATGTGTAAAGTAAAAATAGAAAAAATAGAAAAAATTAACAAATTAAAACTTGAGCAAAACAATTAAATGCGAATAACTATTTGTATTAAATAAAAATAATTTATAGCAACTTTTAAAACTGCTTAGAAGTAGCTGCTGGTGCAATGGAAGTCTGTAATTCTTGTCGCTCTTTCTTCACCAACTAGATTCTTTAATCTTAAATCACAATTGAATATTTTATCAAATTCACGAGTATTATAAAAATACCTTAAACAAAACTGTTGTACCTTTTCTATCTGTTGATACGTATTATAAGCAAAATTATAATGTAATTAAACAAAAAGTAAAGTTGGATAATAAGTATTGCATAATATATAGATAGCATCTGTAAGAATGTAACTTTTTTAGATTTAGATGAACTGCTGATACTGATTTATTTAAATGTGTTGTCTAATATTACTCTTGCTTGCCTGCCGATGGGTATATAATAATATATACTATTTGCACAAATGCTTTGAAGTCTTAATAATAAAAATTTAGATTAATTGGATTTAAGTTTAGGTTGATTAGAAAAGAGTTACTCAATACAGAACAACATATTTTTTTTAAACTTTAATTAGTAAAACTACACTTGTTTAAACTATCACATTAAAAATTAAATAACTACAGTTGTAGTTAAAAAAAAAATTAAAGTTTATTCTATTTTATACTATTAAACTTATTTTTTTTTTTAAGATGAAACGTTTGTTGTATCTGCACAGTTTTTTGGTTCTATTTTGAAAATTGGTGTGTTATCTTCTAGTAGTTGTTTAATAAAATCTAAAAACGTTTGACAATAAACTGTTTTTAAACTTTCCAAAAAAAGCACTATGTTGCGGATTGTACGTCTTGCACTCGCTAAGCAGATGGAGCAAAACTTCTTTGTTTTTCATACACCCACGGCATAGAAGATCCGTCTGGGTCTGACCAGACCATAGTATCTAATTACAAGTTTTAAAAAGTTTTGATGTTTTGTTTGACTTATATGCATTATTATAGTTTAAGTAATATATGATGGTCCTTTTAGAAACAACCTTGTGTGTATCATATTCTGACAGTCTATCAACAGGTTGCTGTGTTTTATTACAAATTTATTTTGTCATTTTATTGGAGTATTTGTTTTCCGGTCTTATATAGGATTTCAAAAGCAGGCTTAGGATCAATGTGCATTTGTGGTTTTTTGGAAAGCTGGTATCTAGATTAGACGTACTCAGTTGTACCCACTACTAGTTTGGACTTTATTACTGGCAAGAGTATTTCCTGCAGTGTCGCTAAGTTATCCAACGTAATAGTTGTCTGTCTCAATTTGATCATACTATTTAATAGCAGCAATCTCCGTTTGATAAACTGCCACATGTTTGGCCAGGAATAACGTAATTGACGTCCATCGTCCCCATCTTCAGTTTTTATATATTTTGGTTAGAGTGCATTTATTGTAGTTATCAACTCCATCAGTATCTTTAAATTTTCAAAAAGTTTGATTTTATCTTTAACTTGGTTTTTAGTTATTTTATTTATCTGTAGTCGGTACTCTGTTTGTTTTGCCTCCATTATCCAAACTAAGTGCAGTGGTGGTTCCTATAAGTGCTATGGAAATTGTTCTAATTGCTCTTATTATCAGCATCTTTTGTATTTTTCTTAGTTTGGTTACCGTGCTCTTAAGAATATTTTTTTTATTCTCATACAAGCGATTTGTATGTGATAATAAATTCAATCACTACAGTATGTAGCCAACTAGTTATATCTAATTGTATAGTACGTAGTTACATTATCAAGATGAGTAGAAAAGGTTAATTTAATACCAAAAGTCCAAAGTACATTCCTTTGTTATCTGGATTGTGGCTTCATATATTTTGTTGTCCCAAACTTTTTTTTTTGTCAGTATCCAATATTTGCAATTCTTTCTTATAGTAATTTGAAAGCAAAAACATGTAGGTTTATTCTGACCGCTTTACAATATTTTTTCTTAAAATTTCTTTTTGTTTTTTTTTTAGTATTGATATAAAACTAGTCACCGTTTTTATTGGCATTGTTGAACAACTTGCCCTTGCTCTGTCAAGCTTTTTATTATACTAAATATATTGTTGGTAGTATGTTTGACAATGCTTAAACAGCTTTTTTTAGAAGGCATGTCTGTTATTATTTTTAGCTTGTGACTTTTTCTTGCTGTCTTTGGACATTCCACATGTAATGTTGTAAGCACTGACCATACGCCTAAGGATAAATATCTTTTATCTTTTTTTAGTAAATCCAAATTTTCTGAACAAAAGTAATGTTAAAGTCGTGTTTCATAATGTACTCGCAGAAGTAGTTGATGTCCATTGATCTGCATGATCTTTAACATTTTTACTTATTGTTGAATTTCTTATTGTCGTTCGTCAAATTATGCTCATTTATCGCTTTTTTGGAAACATGCACTTCTTTCGGTTTGTTGTTATCATTATGTCAAACCTGCATTTAATACAACTAACTTTACAAAGAATATATTGTGTTATTTTTTTTTAATTAAAGCAAAATGTATTATCTTTACAAAAAAGTCAAAAGTTTACATTAAACTTTGTTTTTGTGTTTAAACATTTTTTTTAGATAAGAGAGAGTGACTAAGTTGTGTTTTTCTCAAAGACAATATAATAAATACTAGAGTCTGTTGCCAATAGTTGGAAAGCAACTGCTGTTAAAAAAAATAAATAATGCTGCTATGGAAGAAGCTTGTTTAGCTATCAAAGCATCTGAAAAATAAATATTTATTTTATTCCAAAAGCAAATTTAACAAAATAAATTTGATACTATTCTAATTAGAACACCCATAGGTAGCGTGATATATAATGGTTGTTTGTTAAAACAATACTATAAGTTTAATTAAATGGCACTGCTTAAAGCTGCTGCTATTGTTGGTAAAAAAACCGACAAAGTTTTATACATAGGCATTAAAAATATATTTGCAAGAGTAGTTCGTTCTTTGAGGATAAAAGCTGTATTTTAATTGAAGAATTTAAAAATAGATTTTGTAAAACTACAACATTAAATATGGAAAAAAATTAGCGATACCTAGCAGTAAAATTTTTTTAAAGCGTTATCACGGGAATCTACCATTCAGTAACTTTTGTAATAAGCTAAATCTAATATGTTAAAACCAATTATTACTTTGGCTAAAAATAAATAAACGCCAATAATATCAAACTAAAACAAGGTGCTATTAAAAGATAAATAAATTTATTTATTGATTTAAAAGTTTATCTAGATATAAACCTTGATTATATTTTAGGTAAACACACAAACGTTTATAATTGATTACAAATTGAAATATGTCTTGCTATGCTAACCAAACTTTGATAGTATATAACAAGTCGGTGAGATAGCTCAGTTATAGAGCGTTAGCGTAGCACTCTAACAGTCCGGGGTTCGATCCCCAAATATGACTAAAAATAATCACTTGCTCTTTATCCACCGGGGTGGTTCGGAAGTCACCTAACAAGCCGTTGGTCGTAAGACTTCTGGGACGATGTAAAAATAGCTGTAAAAAGCACAATAAAGAAGAAGTTAAACTTCAAGTTTAATTACAAATGTTAATAACAATATTGTCAAGCAATGTAATAGCAATACTGCTAAGTTTGTAAATGGAAAAAGAATTAACTACTGTATATGCGGTTTGAATCAAGCTAGATATTTAGCAGCAGTGATGTTGTTTCATACAAATAGCTGTAACTCATTTGCTTAGAAAAATGTATCACAAGACTGCAAATAAATATATTACAACGTTTAAAGTAATCTATACAGTCCAGACAACCACGTCAATTTAAAAAGTCATTACAATTTCTGACAAACCACATAAAGCTAGTTCAGACTATAACCAAACAAAAACTACAAAGAAAATTGAGGTAATTAAATTAAAAAAAAAATTTGAACATTTTAAAATTAAGTACAAATAACAGAATAAAGTTTCAACAAGATTAAAGTAGTTTTGCAAGCTAGATGAAATAATCAAAAATACTAACAGTTTTAAACTTTTATAAAATTTGCAATCAAAATCAAACAAATTGTTCCAAAATTGTTAAAACGTTGTTATATTTTTAAACAAATATATGTTCAGCAGCTATATAACATAGCAGATAAAATAAACCGGTTGCAATAACGCAATTTGAAATAAATCAAAGTTTCAAAATTACACCAACTGAGTTGTTCATAGAGCTAGATTATTATTAGATATGGAATCTGTACTAGAATTCTAATGTCTTTTTTTTGTGCGTGGTTTATGTTATAACCCTGACAGCGCGTATATACGTTAGTGAACAACAAAAAATGTGACTGGTTTTACCAAATTCATTTTTTAGTAAAAACTGTATGAATAGAAGAATATTATTGGTCTATAAAATTAAAAAAAAAATAATAAACATGGTATTTTTACAAAATTTGTTGATCAAACACATACAAAAGTATCCAAATCAGAGATGTTTAGTATGTTATAGCAGCAATTTAAAAAAAAAAAAAAATATATTTAAACCTGCCAGCAAGTATTTAAATTAATTTACAAGTTTCTATCAATAAGTCATGTGGTAAAAACTCATTAACTGTTTTTTTATTAATTTTATCATTAATGCTTTGTTTTCTTTCTTTTTATATTTTCTTACCCATGCTATCTTTTCTCTCCCATATTTCATCTTTTGATATAGAACTCAGTTAATAACAATTTGCCAAAATAAGTATAAAATGATAGGACTAAGCTTATAGACTTATATAATGTACATACAATTTAATCAACAAAACATCAACATTAACATTGACTTAGTTTGTAGCTTAAAAGTTAATTTTTCTAAGATTTGTGGTCTAAAAAAAAATTAAAATTCTGTTCATCAACATTTTAAACATAGAAAACACCATATCTTATTTTTGACTGAAACTAAAGTAAACAATAATAATCCAGATTGCTTTAATCCATTACCTTGAACATTTATTTGCTGACCAACAGAGTATTTGTGATTACATCCACAAACAACAAGCATATTCGAAACTGAACATACAAAATTTAAGGCATTAGTTATAATAACATGTTTTTTAAATTAAACCTTCTTCATAAGACTATTTTTGTAATTGACATATACCGTTCTCCAAACAAGGCAGGCAACTTAAAAGTTTTTTCATGACCTTTTTAAAATTATTTTGTGAGATAATTTTAATGTACATAATAATAAATGGTTACGCCACTCAATTTCTACAACACTATCCAGACAACAAGCTATGATTTTTGCTGCTTCTTAAACCTCACTCAGCAACCCACATATTTTCCTCGTGATAGATTTCTTTTCAAACCAAAATTATTAGATTTGCATCTTTCATTTATCCAAGTGATTACAACAACTTCTGTTAAAGCTGATTTAAGAAATTCTGATTATTTACTTATTATTTCTGTTGTTAAAACTTCTCTTTCTATTACTTCAAAACCTAACCCGCTCCTTAACTATCATTATTCTAAGATAAACATAACAAAATTAAAAAAAAAATCTTCATAACTTTGATTTTTATACTTATTGTTTACAACATATTGCTGCAGATCAGATTTAAGATCTGTAAGTGAAGATCCAATCATTGCTTTTTTAATAGTACCGACTTTAAGGAAATTGTGATAATTAATAGTAAAGTTAACCGTTGAAAAAAACTATTTCTAAGTTAAGAAAAGATGTACTGCAATTAAAAAAAAAAATGAAAAGGTATTAAAACTATATATAGGTAATACAAATTTATTAAATACTGAATTGATAATTGAATCAAATATTAAAGGTAGTGGAAGTGTAAATGTATTAAACTATTGCTACAAAAAAATATTCCGAGATAAAAACTACAACAAGTCGAAGACTGGTATTAACAATAAAAATTTGTCCATAAAATTATATAATAGAAAATAAAATTAAAAATAATAATACAAATAATATAAAATAAAAATGAAGAATGGCAAAAAATAAATAAAAATTGGAGCCCGATAAGAAAATAAATATGACTTTTAGAACATTGAACAATAGCAAATTAAAGATATCATCATTACCACTTGAATCGATTAGATATTAGAACAATTGTAAACGATATAGCAGCGCATTAAAATAAACTAAAAATATATAATGCAGCTTCTGTCAAAAAACCCGAAAGAATATTTGTCTTTCAAAGTTACTACCCTTATGTTATATGTTAAAATTGTTGCAAATCCTAACAATTGGCCGAAAAATGTAAGAATTAGACTTTTTTTCTACCACGGAAACAACAACTTACATAAACGTAGAAGATACAATTACTAAAACAGTAAATTTAAACGTACAGTCAATTAAATCGAAACAAAACAAATTCGAATCATTTTTATTGAAATGTAAAAAATCATTTTCAATTTTATGTATTAGTAAGCACTCGCTCAGAAAAAATGAAGCTTTACAATTAAAAATAAACAACTTTGCAACAGTTTCACAGTTTCTGACAAATATTTGAGCGTGTGAAATTGTTGCAACTTCTAGTGATGATTAATGATTCTTTATATCAATCCCCTTCAAAAATTTTAATGCATTTTCAAATGTAGCATTTAAATCAATCAATTTTAATAAAAATGTCTTTGTTTCTAAAGATTTTAACGTAAAATTTAATAGGGTTGATAATTTTAAAACTATGTTCTGTAATTTTATATTGGGATATAGCTTATCCACTAGTTTTAATCTGTCAACTAGAAAAAAAAATGATTAGAGAATGTATTTCCTAACTACTACATAAATTTGAACTTAATAAATACAGAACTTTCTGATCATCTTGGTATCCAATTTAAATATGAAATTTCAAATTCTATAAAGGAAAAAGTCAAAACTGTAAGACCTGTAACTAAAGTTGGTAAATTTAATTTTCAAAGGTATTTGTCTAATGTGAACTGGATATTTATACACGACAATACAATGTCTGTGAACACCAAAGCAGAAATTGTTTTAAAAATATTAGCTAATGCCATAAATTTTACATTTCCTACAAAAATTTTGAAAGGTGTAGGAGCATCAAGCAAAATTAATTGGTTCAATAACGATCTAAGAACTATGCGTGACCACTTGAGTTTATTGAATGCAGTTTGTTTGAAATCTACTGATCCTCAATGTAAAATTAGTCAAAGTTCATATCTAAACTACCGAAATGCTATCTTTAAGGCCCAAATCTCAGCTAATAATTTATTTATCAAAAACAGTAATAAACAACAAAAAGCTGTTTGATAAATTATAAATACTAAACATACCTCAAAACAACGTCTGTAATATTTCTGTAAATAATTTTAATTTTTTTTTTGTTACAATTCTTGATAAGATTATCAACTCGTTGCCAGCACCTGATATCGATTCATTGTTTTTAATGTGTAACGCTTGTAATGTTTACAATTATTTTAAATTTTGTGTTGTGTCGTACAACAAAGTCAGAAATGCAATCGATAGTTTGAAATTAAGCAAAAGTTCTGAAATTTACGGTTTAACAACAGAACTTATTAAAATTCAAAAAAACTGTTTAATTTATTTATTAAAAGTAACATTTTTTCAGATGCTTTCAAAATAGCTACCGTACTTCCAATTTTTAAGAAAGAAAATAAAAACAAACCTAATAATTATAGACCAATTTGTCTTCTTCCAATTCTTTCAAAAGTATTAGACAAATTATTAGGACAACAATTACAAGCATTTTTTTGAAAATGAAAGTTTATTTACAAATCGGCAACATGGTTTTAGAAAAAATCGTTCAACTGTTGATGCAATACTGAGTTTAGTTAAAAATATTATACATTCTTTTAAAGAGGGTGAGCAGACAACAGCTAGCTTTTTAAACCTTAGTAAAGCGTTTGATTGTGTTGACTACAGTATTTTAATTACAAAACTATATACTTATATTATTTTACCAAAAAGTTGCAAACTAATTACATCTTATCTACAAAGCCGCTAACAACAAGTAAAAGTTGATAATAATCGAGCTTAGTAATATTACTTATGGTGTAGCACAAGGATCTGTACTTGGACCATTATTTTTTCTTATTTACATCAACAATTTACCAAACTTAATTAACAATGCTGACTATTATATGCTGATAAAACTACTATAATTAATACTAAAAACAGAGTTGGAAAAACTTCTGAGAGTCATGCTTTACTAATGACTTCTACTAACCGGCATAAATGACCGTTAGTTTAAATTTTAATTTACAAGCTAATAACAATACTATAAGTAATGTTTCTTTTCTGTTTGCAAATAGATTCTGCTCTGAGATGGATTGTTCATAGTGAAGGAACACAAAAGGAACTATGTTTCGGTATATTGTTTTGCGTAACCTTAAAGGATCAATTGACATACATCTTTTAAAAACCACTTATCATGCAATAATTCAATCTAAACTAACCTATGGTATTCTTGTCTAGGAGCACTCAGCTGCTCGTCATAAACTTTTTTCTCTGCAACGTCGAGCAATTAGAGTTATAACTAGAGTGCTGATAAAATGGCATTTATTTTTCTAAAATAAGCGCTTATAATAAGCATTAAAAATGTAAAAAAAAACTGCAAAAATGCCAAAAACTTATCATCTACTGAGGTAATGGGTGCAAATTTAAAAATATTTAGTGGCAACTTATACTCTACTAAATCTTTAATTAAGTTATTAAAAGCTACGTTGGGTTAAATCAATTTTTCGAAAGTTACTGAATGGCTCAATTCAAATGTAATTAAAATGAATAAGAGAGATATAAATAATTAAATCAATTTAAAAAAATTAACAAAAAAATACAAAACAGCCAAAAATAGTAAAAAAGGCAAAAAAGCACAAAAAAACGCCAAAAAAGCAGCAACTAAACTTTTAAAGCACGTTTGTCAAAATAAAGCTAAATAAACAAAATAAGATTAGTTCCATTTTGTATGAAACGTATATATCTAAAAAGATTTTGTTCTGCATTTAATATTAACAAATAAGCAAATGCCATAAATTCGCACTCTAGTTATGACTAATTTAGGATTTAGAGAAGACTGTAAACAACAATCCAAAACTTAACAAGTAATAATGTATGATTATAAATGTCTGAAATATATTAAAACGCATCTTGAATTAGATGACACCCATGCTGCAGTTCACAAGCACAATACAAGAAATCAAAATAAATTTTGTTCAAAAAAAGCAGAAATTCCGTAAATTTTTATTGTATTAAATTTGTTAATGTACTACTTATAAGAATAACTGATTTACCAAATAAGTTGTTTTTAAATAAAATTAAAGATGTGTTGATTGATAATGCATTTTACAGTTACGATGACTTTTTAAATTCTAATTTTTGTATTGGCCAATAACATATTTTTACGTAATGCATTTTAATATTATTATTTTAAATAGATATAGATATAGTTATAAATAGAACAAATAATGTTTTTAAATGTATATGTGTAATTGTATTTTTTGTATTATTTATTATATTGCTTTTTTTAACAAATTGGCTTGTGTAAAACTTTAGTTTCTGCATAAATAAACTACTATTATTATTATTATTATTATTATTATTGTTATTATTATATTATTAATCTGTAATTTTTTTTAAGTATATTAATTTTTACCTTGTCAAGTTTTTAGAACAAAATAACTTTATCTCAGATACTCAATATGAATTTTGATCAAAACGTTTGTAGCAAAGCAGGGTTGTTAGGAGGGTACAAGGTAAGGATGAAAACGTCCAATTCCGTAGTGATGTCTATTTTATAATTAAAGTAGCACATACAAGATAGCATACGCGCTACCATCAAAAATCTGACGTATCTTAATACCACGTGCTGAATAAACCCGGTTAAGCAAACACTGTATTAGCGCACTAATTACTAATTATGTTAGTTATTGAGGATACACACCTGTAGCAGGACGCACAATGATTGAATTAATTCTCGGGTTCATCCAGGAACACACACAAATTACAGACCGGTGGTATTAATCTCCGGCAACACGCGGTTGTTTAAGCCATACGCAGAAAGTTCTTCGAATCAGCGGAAGAGTTTTAAGTAATTCATGCGCAGAATGTATGCAAATAGGGTTGCATACATTCACACTCTAAAATTTTGTCTCACGTTTGACAACAGATCTTCTGACTTATGTTAGTCACAAATAGAATTGTACTTTAGACAAACATGGAGAAAATCTTGCAGTAGCTTTAATATTTTCAAAGCGTTTGATATCGTATAGCATCTTAATCTTGTCAAAAAGCACCATTGTATAGATCTTGATAAAAAAAACTGTAAATCCCATCAATAGTTTTCAACTCTAACCCCAAAATCATAAATTGTGGTGTTCCTCAAGGTTCTGATCTTTTGCCAAACTTTATTTTTAATTTACATTAATAAACTTCTTCAAATAACTAAAAGTATAAGTCATAGTTTTGCAGATGATAGCACCGTTCATACTTCATACTTTCCTAAGACCATATCGACAAATATGACAAAACGTCTTAAAATTTCTAGGTTAGAATCTGTAGCATCTACAAACAAAGACTTCAAAACAATATCTGAATGGGGCACTTCTAATATGGTCAATTTTAACTCTAAAAAAACTCAACTTCTTACTGTTTCCAAATCTAAATCCAAGGTATCATCAGTACCAAATATTTAACAACAAATCTGTATCATAATAATAACATAATCATTTACAAAATGTTAATGACACAGTTACAAAATTATAAACTTAATTCACAGTTTACAAAATAAGAAATCGGTTGGTATTGATGAAATACCGGTAAAGGTCATCAAATATTGTACGGATATACTTGCTGATCCGCTCTGCCATATTATAAATTAATCATTTGAAACTGGTTGCTTTCCAGATAAACTTAAAACTGCTATAGTGAAACCACTGTATAAGAAGGAATGTGCTGATGCTATCAAAAGTTATCGTCCGATAAGTCTATAAACAATATTTTCTAAAATTTTTGAATCAATAATTTATAATCGAGTTATTAGCTCTTTAAATGTTAATAATATAATAAATCAAGACCAACATGGGTTTATAAAAGGAAAAAACATTGAAACAGCTATATATAATTATACTCTAAATATAGTTATAATGTTAGAAAACAAAGATTTATTTTTATTTATAGACTTATCAAAGGCTTTCGATAGTATTGATCATAATATTCTACTAAACCGCCCGGGTGGTGTAGTGGTTAGCGTACTCGACTGCTATACCAGGGGTCTTGGGTTCAAGCCTCAAGCCCCCTGTCTGGAGGGTCAGTTTTTCTGGTTAAGAAAAAATGTGTTGTGATGAGTACGCCTTCTTTCGGATAAGAAGAGAAAATTTAGTAGATCCCGTGTACTGTCTTGATGTTGCGTGCACGATAAAGAACCCAATAATTTAGATTGGAATTCCTGAATTTGCAGCAAAAATTCCCAGATGTAGTAGTCTTAACCTCTGGCGTCGGTAATTAGACTTGACTTCAGAAATAGACATTAAATAATTAAATAATTAAAAAAAAAATTAAAAAAAAAATTACTAAATAAGCTTTATCAATACGGAATTCGTGGGACTGCAAACCGATTATTTCAAACATACTTAACAGGCAGAAAGCAGTTGGTGTCGTGATGGTGTATGTGTTAATTCTAATGTTCTCAATACAAAAATAGGGGTACCTTAAGGAAGTATTCTAGAGCTTCTCCTTTTTGTAGTCTATATTAACAATTTTAACAAACATATATCTAGAGAACACATACATTCTATAAACTATGCAGATGACACCAATTTGTTTGTTCATGCCACTAACACATTAGATTTGTACGAAAATTATACAAATGCGTTAGAATTGACAAATAATTGGTTTGCAGCAAATCAACTGGTTTAAAATTCAAACAAAACTTAAACAATGCTGTTTAAATATATCCAGCAAAATCATACCTGACAATATTAATTCTTCACTAACTAATCATACAAAATTCTTAGGCTTATATATTGACGAGCGCATGCAGTGGTCATATCATATAGCACATACTGCTAAACGTTTGAGTTCAATCTGTTATGCAATAAAGGTTCTCAGTAAAGTGGCTGATATTGATGTTATAAAAACAGTTTACTACGCTAACTTTGTGTCAGTATTAAGGTTTGGTGTAATTTTTTGGGGTATTTCAAAGAAAAATAATCAAATTTTTATTATACAAAAAAGAATAATGAATACAATGTACGGCTTAGGCTCTCGAGATTCTTGTTGAGACTTGTTTAAAAGAAATAATTTACTTACCTTTACATCTATTTATATCTTTGAGTGCCTTAAATTTAACATGTTCAGTATTTTCAGGACGGCCATATAAAACATATTTATAATATTAGGTATCAAAATAATTATGCATACCCAGTACATAGACTTTCAAATACAGAAAAACCTCATCATATATGTGTTGTAAATTGTTTAATAATTTGCCAGAGCACTTAAAAACCATACAAAATTACAAACGTTACAAAATAGAGGTTTACAACTTTCTATGTAATATAGAGCCATACTCTTTAAATGAGTTTTATGATTTAAATTTATAAAATTCTGTTTTTTTTTTCATGACTTGTTTCCTTAATGTACTATTATGTAACCCTTAAGAAAATAAATACATATATTATTATATTATTAATCTTTTCTGAAATTACCATGTTGTCGACATAGCTTCGAAAGTATCTAGAAAACTAGAATTTTTTAATAGATGTAAAAAGTTTTTTACTTGTGTTTAACTTTTGCATAAATATAAAACTTATGTTTGTCCTTGTATTGAATATTGGGGAGAAGCATCAAAAACTACACTAATCTTCTAAACTCATCCAAAAACAAGCTATTTGGATCATTGCCGATTCAAAATTGACTAATAACTTAGATACTTTACAACACAGGCGTAATGTTGCAGTTTTTGCATTTTTTATAAATATTTTAATAGACATTGTTCAAACAAAATACAAGACATTTTGCCATCTAAGCAAATATTTACTTGTAGTATAAGACTTGCTATAAATTCTAACAAATATTCATTAATAGTTCAGAGATGTAGGACCAAATCTTTTAAGAGAAATTTTTTTAACCGTTTTTTCGACATATGAAAAATAAACTTTCAAATTTATTACATCCCGAGACTTATAAACCACAAATAGTCAAAGTCAATGTTTACAGGCTGCTTAAATCTAATTTTCAATGTGATAGTTTCAGTGAGTGTAGTTTCACTCGTTGAAATTGAAAGGGATTTTTATGTTTTTGTTTCATATTATGTAATTCTTAAATATCACATTTTTAAATTTAAAAAAAAGCTATCTAGGTCGTTAGTCAATTTTGGATATTTATCTACTGAATAAAAACTTCAAAAAATTATAAAATTATTGATTTCTTTAATATTTCTACATTGTTATCTATTCCTTATAGGATATATATAATCAACAAATAGCGTAATATTACATTTCAAATAAATTGCAGCGTCACCTCTGTATAATATATTACTTTATTTTATTTTACATTTTATTATATTACATATTAATTAAGTATAGTACTCAGCCCCGCTAGAACGCTAGTTTATTCTATTTCCTAAAATTATTCTTATTTCAGCGTATGAGTCAAAAACTCTCGAGTGGCAAGACTAAAATCAAATGTTAGACATTATCCAAGTAAAAATATTACATAAAATAAATTTTAATAGAGCATTCTTGTTAAATTTAACAATAAAATCACAAGTTAAAATCTTTATTAAAATTTATATTAATAAAAAGCTGTAGATGGAGTAAATGCTATAGCTATATCAACACGTTACATATAAGACAAATAAATAAATAAAACATATATTTAATGGTACAAAATTTATATTAGACTTTCATAGAAATTTTGGAAGCACATATAATTAAGATTATTAAATTTTGAGGTATCCGGAGTAAACATCACTATGTTTTGAGGATAAGAAATAATGTTAAAGGGGTAGTTTGATGAATGTCATAAAACTACGAGCAGAACACACGTAATTAAACTCCTTTTTAAAATCGGTTTTTTGCAACGTGCAGAGAATGAAATTTCCAATCTAATGAAATATATAAAAATCCAAAACGTTTAATTGTTTTTCAATTGTTTATTAAATTTTAAAATTATTTTGTAATTTTTTTGTTGAAATATTTGCTTAAACTTTAAGAGAAATACTTTATTGAACATTAAACTTAGTAGTTTTTTTAATGTGCTATAAGTTATTTTTCTTAAATAACAATTGTTACAGTTCTGCTCGTAGTTGTGATTGTATGATAAAATGTGAAAATTGAAATTCCCGCGTGTATTAAGTTTTCTAACAGCTTGGTACTGCTGCCACATTAACTAAATCCATAATCAATAAATATTAGTCCGGGAGCTAGCGTTGCGTTTTTAGTAGTGATTTTACACCGAATAGTTTTTGGTTCTAGTAAATAATTAGGTATTAATAGTGCCTAAAATAAAAGTCAGTCGTCGCACCCGCGGTGAGAGACTGACAAAGATGTAAAAAATAATAAATTTAAATTAATTTTATGCCGCTTCAAACTTTACTGTTGATTTCTTATATAATAATCATTAAAAAAAACAATTGTATTGTAAAAGAGGGATTATGTAAAGTTGGTCAAAACTAAAATGTTCTTAAGAGCGCAGATTTTGAAGTATAATAAAATTTCGAGCAGAACTCACGCAAACTTAACTTTTATTTTAAATTGTTTTTTTTGCAATGTGTAGAAAATAAAACTTTAAGGGTAATCAAATATATAAAAATCTAAAACCTTCAATTGTCTATTAAATTATAAAACTAAATTGAATTTTTATACTTTAAGAGTCTTACTTCATTGCACGTCAAAATTAGTAGCTTTTTGTTGTGCTATAAGTTATTTTTCTAAAATAACAATTGTAATAGTTCTGCTCGTGGTTGTGAATGTATGATAAAATGTGGAATATAAAATTACCGCGAGTTTAATTTTTTCTAACACTTTGGTACTGCTGCCAAATTAATTAAAATCATAATAAATGAATCTAGTTATAAAAGGTTTTTCAATAAAAAGTTTCATTTTGAATAGCAGACTATTTGGGCAGATGCCAATTTTAAAGCTATTATCATTTGACATTTGACAAGTAAAAACTACGCCATTATTAAAAATGGAACAATACACGCTTCAACAACGCATTGAAATTAATAAAATTTACTACAAAAATGGTGAAAATTTTTCAATCACAGTTTGCAAAACTAAAGCACATTTTGGTCGTCGTAAAGCACACCTTCTCGGTCGGCAATAGTAAGCCTGATGAAAAATTTTGAGCTGTTGGGACAAGTTTGTGATGTGAAGAATTGAAACCGTGTGCATCGCTCAAGAACACATAAGAATATTGCTGATGTAGCTCGTATTGTTGAAGAATACCCAGGTTTGTTGAATCCTCGTTGATCTTTAGAGTTAAACATTCCAAAAAACGACATTACACCGTAATTTGCGCAAAAAGATTTAAGTCCTAAGCCTTTTAAAATTTAGTTAACACAAAAATTCAAACCGGTGAATCACCATAAACGTCGTATCTTTGCTGATTGGGTCCTTCAAATGCATTAAAATGATTTGGAATTTCATCAAAACATTATCTTCAGTGATGAGGCCCATTTTCACCTCAAAGGCTACGTTAATAAGCAAATTTGTCGCATTTGGGGCTCAAAAAATCCAAGAATGATTGTTGAAAAGTATTTGCATCCTTAACGTGTCACTGTTTGGTGCAGTTTTTGGGCTGGCGGTGTGATTGGATCCTACTTTTTCAAAAATGAAGTTGGTGAAACTGTTACGGTAAATGGATGGCGCTACCGAGCTAAGATTAATGATTTTTTATGGCCGGAATTGGAAGATATTGATGTAGGCGACGTTTATTTTCAGCCAGACGGCGCTACGTGCCACACAAGCAACAAAACAATCGCAATTTTGCAAGAAAAGTTTCCTGGCCGTGTTATTTCTTGAAGAGGTGACACAATTGACCACCGACATTTTGTGATTTAACACTTTTAGACTTTTACTCTTGCTCTACAATCAATTCAAGAACTTAAAGATGGAATTCGTAAAGTTTTCGAAGACATATAGCCGCAAATGGGCAAATTAGTTATGAAAAATATAAATTCAATGGTATTTTATTTGTTATTCTAGTAAAATATATAAACAATTAGCTAAATTACGAAGACTACTATATAATACAGGATGTAGATTAATTGGCGGACAAACGCTAGGTTCTTTGTAGACCGTGCCAAAAGATAACAAAAATTATTATTCTAAAATGCTGAGAAACTTTTCGTTTGGCGTCACGAGGTCCTCAAAGTTTCAATTTTGTTAATACAAATATTGTTTTAAGTGCGTATTTTATGTACCAAATTGCTTTTTTTTAGTATAATAAAAGTTACCAGGTTTATTAAAAATTAATAATAAAAAAATATTGAAAAAAGTGCAAATTACTTTCCAAGAATAAATCAAATTTAAATTATAACGTAGACTATGCAATGAATGTCAGTTGATATTTCTATTTTATTATGACTTTTACTTGGAATGAATATGCAAATTGTGATGCTTGAGAATGTCATGAATTCGATATTGTATAGTGTTTAGAAGTAAACGAAGGCCAATATAAACATCTGTAATTTATAATAAATAATAACATTTGATGTGTGTATTACATTATAGGTTTGAATATAGAAATAGAAATTTTGCTACGTTGCCAAGCGTAACAAAACTTTGATAATTTCGTGAGGCCAATAGAAGAGTTTCTCAGTCTACAAAGTTACCTGGCGTGTGTCCGCCAATTTATCTACACCCTGTATATCACAATTATATTATATTATCAAGCCACCGTCCGCCATAACCTACAAATTTATAATGTTGACATTTATTATGATTTTAAAACTGTTAGAAAAAAAACTTCTTTAGTAGTCTCTAACTACCACACCCACCACTACTGGTGCAGCTGACGGTCGGATGTATTATCAGTAGAACAAAAACAAGCATTAGTAACATTATCAGCCGGTATAAAATGACTTACCCAAATGTAACGCTAGCTCTCGGACTATATAGTCATATTATAAATTAACAGATTATGGCGGACGGTAACTTGATATTATTGTAATCACAATTATATTATATTATCAAACCACCATCTGATATAACCTAAAAACTTATAATATGACATTTATTATTATTTTAAATAATGTGGCAGCAGTACCAATCTGTTAGAAAAAATAATATACGCGGGAATTTCAAATTTTACATTTTATCATACATTCACAACTACGAGCAGAACTGTAACAATTGTTATTTTAAAAAAAATAACTTATAGCACAATAAAAAGTCTACTAAGTTTAATGTTCAATGAAGTATAACTTTTAAAATTTCATTCTCAACACGTTGCAAAAAACCGATTTTAAAAAGGAGTTAAATTGCGGGAGTTCTGCTCGTAGTTTTATAACACTTATCAAACTGCCTCCTTAACTTGAACTATTTCTTTAATCAATGTAGAACAAAAGAGAGCTGAAATTACACTAGCAAATATAAATGTAATAAAATAAAGTATAAGTTACAAAAAAACACCGATACAAAAAATATAAAAATATCTAACTAAAATATATTCATTTAACAATATATATATAACATCTTTATTCAAAAGAGAACAGTACAGAAAATAAAATAAAATATACAAGTAATCTACATAAATAAACATTCTGTTTTGAAAAAGCCATCGACCTTACTCTTTCAGAGTTGAGTTATAATTATAATTTATAAAAATAATTTTATAACATCATTTAACAAATAAATTTAATAAATACATTTATATAGTATATTACAATTTTAATCAAGTTTGATTTATCATTGATAGTAAGCCAGTGATTACATAAACAAATAATTAAAAATGTATTACTTAACTTGTTTAAAAAGATTCGAATTAATTTATTTTTTATCAAATGGATTAAACCTTAAAATGACATTTATTTACGTTTTTCCTAGTGTATTCGATGTTCTTGTTTAGGGAATAGATGTCTGAGTTTTCACAATTTTTGTTAGAACCATTTGCGACTAAAAAACTAAAAAACAATTAGCACCAATATTCTTCATACAAAATCTCTATTTTTTCAGTTTAACTTAATGTATTTTTACCGATTATGTTTAGTTTTTTTAAATAATATTGGATATTAGAATTAGAATTTAGAATTAGTCAATATGCAAAAACTTATACTAGAGACATTTCAAGCCATATCCAAAAAAAAAACGTTTATGCCTACTTACATGATTGAATAAAATTATGAAAAACTGTCAAAGTAAAGAAACAATACTTTAATATTTTAAATGAGTAATTCATTTATTTATAAAACTTACTTTTGTAGCTGTAATCTAGTTCTTATTAATAATTTTGTTTAATTAAAAAAATAATCTTGCACAAGCTATAAGCCTAATACAAAATTAATAAGAATTAAACTTAGCATTAAAGGATAATAAAATGAAAATGTTTTTTCTAGTTCAAGTCAATAGAATAATTTAGTGGTATCTGTTTTGAAGAAGTATTGAAGATGCAAACGCGTTGTTTTATATATTAATTTATTAATATATTAAAATAATTATTAAAAACTATATATTGAATAAATAATTTCATAACTGATAAGTATTGATCTAATCCATATAAAATGTAGATTTATATTCTGGCGAACTAGTATAATTTGTTTATTAAAGCATATTCTCTAAAATCTGATAATACGCTGACATACAGTTATTATTGAAAGAATAATAGTAAATAAATTTGATTCATAAAAGTATATTTTAAATTTTAAATGAAGCGCAAGCATATAACATGCACATCTGACCACACCGATATTCAAAGCGGTTGAAGTGAAACAGCGGCAAATTGTCTCTAACCGATTTTCCACCGCGGAAAATCTCCAGCAGCGGCAACTGGAAAGTATTGACGCGCCATAAACATGTCAAAACGCGTCCAATAAGAATCACCCATGGTCCTGCTCTATTGGGCGGCGTTACTCTCGCGGCTTGGGCGGAGACTATTGATCCTAAAGGAGGGGCCTATGCAGCATCCTTGCTGCAGATAGAATTCAAAGTTAGATGTGTTGTCGAGCCGTCGGTAAGTTGTTAGTCTGCTCTATCGGCCGGTATACGAACTATAAGCTGTGAGCCCTTTTGTGCAGTGTATGACATTAGTGATCGTGAAAACACATTGACACATTGTTTGTAATATATGGACAGTGCCGATTATGGTAATTATAAAATTTAATTTATAGCCGCTAATGGTTGGGATAATAAATTATAAATCACTGCTAGATTTGAGTGTGAAAAAATTCGCGCGATCCAGCCAGAGCGCACGCAATCCATCATTCCGATTTCCAAGTTAGGAATTGTAATTAAGACGATAATTTACGTGAAAACTAATCGTAATAAATTAACTGGAGGGTTTATAAATACGTATTAAATTTATTAAATCCTCACACATAAATTAAGCCCCACATGAATGACTTACGTTATTATATAATTTATTATTTTTTATATATTCATATTTGAGGTCTTGTTTTAATTAAAACGATAGCATCTCTTTTATTTTAAACATAAAACAACGGCAGCTTCCGGTGCAATAATAACACGAAGCAGGAAAGCGAGGCTTATGAAACTTAATCAAGAACTACTACAGTGTGTATTAATTTAGTAGACTTTGAATGACTGATGTGTAAGTTCTTCTTGTGAAAAATCGCCCCCGTTTTTAATCACATTAACTTGTAGATTCACATTTTGGGTGTAATTATTCATAGAGGTAATTGAATACGTGGACATTAAGGGTGCATAATTTAGTCACGGCCGTAAGTTTTAGATCATCCAAATAAATTGTTTTGCCGCAAACAACACGAAATCATAAGCATATAATGTATGCTTATCTCATTGTTAGATTATCTCCTGTGAATGGGCAGCCCCCAAGGCCGAAACTGACCGATTTGCATTTTAATGCAAAGGAACAAATTTCTTTGAAAACAGGGAAACTTATAACAATAGAGGGATTTAAATTCGAAATCTGTTTTTAACTTTCATTCATAAAATAAGAAAAAAATTCAAGTGGGTGACTTATGTATTGTTATTTTTTTTTTAATTTTGGTTTGTTTACTTATATTCAAAAGAATATAAAATAATATTACAGATGCTTAATTTGAAGATCAATATATTTGTGTTTAATAAATCAAATTATTTAAATTGGATCAACAACAAGAAACCATTTCATATTAATTAAATATATCATGATATTCATTAGTGATTTTAATAGAAATATTACTGTTTAAACCGGATTTATTCAAAAATCTATTTTCTATTAACAATTTAATACATCTGAATTAGTATTTAATAATTTATTTCTACTTATATAGGCAATTACTTATAAGATATACATTTATAGCTTTATTAATAATTATAATTTATTTTCTAATATATTACTGTCTAGATATAATATGTTTGTTGTTATTTAGTCAACAAACGATTGTAATTTTTAAGAATATTGTTAGTTTGTACTATTGAATATAATGTATTTTAAATTGCCATATTTAAGCTTAATTTAAAGTTTAAACACTTTAAAAAAATTAAATAGATTATGTCAAGCTGTTAGTTAAAGTTGTCGTGCTGAGCTTTAGAAAATAATATACATACTAAAAAAGAAAAACTGGTCATTACTGTCACATCACATCATAGCTTTGAACTGTGATTGTAATTGTACATACTTACCTGATATAGTATACTACGGAAGGCACAGACTAAAAGTTTTTAGCTAGATTATATAATTAATAATCAGAAATTATACTATTGTCAACAAGATTAATACATAAAAATTTTGATACTTAATAGAAAATTAAATTTATATTGATACTGTATAACTTAATTTTAACAAGTTGTCAACAGTAGAATAGAGTGGTTATTTAATTAATTTTGAAACAGGTGTCTATATATTTGAATCCCACATAGATGAATTAGTTATAATGAATAACCTAGATTGGAAAATCCTAAATCGAAAACTCGCTTGGCAATTGCCATTAGGAAATTCCCGAATAAATATACCATATTTATAAAATTATAATGTTATCGTCCATAGTAATAAATATGTAATTGGAGCATTATAATTTCTTTTTGGTTAATAACAATGAACAATAAAATGGGATTTATAGCAAATGGAAGTCGTGATATATTATTTATTATATTATTCTGTTTCATTCAAATGCATTAAAGTAAATGATGTGATTCTTGGAATACCAGTTAAAAGATCGAATATTTCAACAAAACGTGACCAGTATCGTGTGTAAATTGTGTATGTGGAAATGGAAATATATAAATCTATACAAAAAGCCTCATTCAATTCGAATGCGCAATATTTTATCATTTTGAGTGTAGAACTTAGTACCAGCATATGCATATAAAGTATAATTGTATGAAGCAAAATATTTAGTATGTTGTTTTCTTTTCATAATTAAAAAGGTATTGTAGGAACTTCCGCTTTTAAAAGCGTCGAAAACCATCCCACGATGATCCGTCAGAACCCAAAACGCTCATACTAGCAATCATGGTAGGCAACCCATTCTACTTCAGAATCATTATATAGATGACCATAGGATCGAAAAGTTTATGAAAGCGAATATGAACCAATATTTTAGTTGATATCAAGGTTGATATATTATATTATTAATTATTATTTATAATATCTAATAAATCTATTCTAAATATTCATACAAACTAGAAGTATAATTGAATATGAATTCTATTCTAATCAACATTAATTATTTACTTATTTAGTTTGTTATACTATCAGAAAACAAATTATTTTTATTAAATTGTAATCACGTTTGATTAGCTCTTAGCAAAAAATGTATTATGTAGATATTTTGTGTAAAATTTAAATAAATTAACATAAAAATCATGGCATTTTTGAATTTTGAGATATAATTTAAACTTGCCTTTTTAAATGGCAACCTTAGTTAGCTATGAGTTCATTAAAAAGCTTATTTTTTTCTGATTTCAAAAATGTATAATTTGTTATATCTCAATAAATAAGTTTTTTCAGATTTTGGAAAAACAAGAATTAATTAATAAAACAATTATAACTACATACTATAAGAGTGCATTGGAATTAAAAACAAAATAATAATAATATAATTTTTCATTTATTCTATATGAATAAATGAAAAATTATAAATTAATTATTTACATTTATTCAAAGAGAACGCATTTATTTAAACAACATTTGAATTTAAAACTATTGTGTTTATAAATAATAATCAAGTTATCATTATCCCGGATAATATGGCTTATTCGACGGGAGAAAAAAATTATATGTTGTTTTGTTACTACAATTGTAATCGTGATGCAAACGCAGCATCTGAATTGTATCTACAAACATATATGGAAAGAAATCAGCCAAGTAAAAGCTTGTTTGCAAAACTTGAAAAAAAATTTAATGAAGATTCAGAGATACGTGTTTTGGCATACAATACTTTTAAACTAACCGCATCTGTACGAGAGATTGAACTAGAGTGTAACGTATCCAAAGAACAAGCAAGAAAAATATTAAACCAAAATAATTTTAAGCCTTATCATCATCATATTTTAAACACTTTGTATCTAACAGATTTTGAAAGAAGATTAAATTATGTTTCATGGTTTATTGAAGAAAGTCAAGTCAAAGACACGAACTATTTTCTTAATTAATTCTATTTACTGACGAGACAAAATTTACAAATAATGGATTATTCAATCGATAAAATCATATTTACTGGTCAAAAGAAAATTAACAGTTGAAAAACGAGATTAACATGAATTCTCTATTAATGTCTCGTGTGGCATTCTTGGAACAAACATTATGAGTCCGTATTTTTATAAAGAATATCTGAATTCCGAACGCTATCTGTAATTTTTACAAAATGAATTAGAAGAATTACTGGATAATCTTTCATTAAACTTGACTCAAAATTCCAAGTATTTTCAACATGATGGCGCAGCTGGTCACAATGCACACATCGTATCAATGTATTTGTCAGAAATATTTTTTAACTGGATAGGTAATAGCATGGTCTCGTACGTTTCCGGACCTTACACCTATTGATTTTTTTTAAGGGAACTATTAAGGATAAAGTTTACAAAGAAATGCCACATAATATTGATGATCTGAAAACTAAAATCAGAAAAGCTCTAACAGAAATTAGATATAATACTTTATTAAAAGTACAAAGTAATATATTAAATCGTTGTCAGCTATGTATTCAAGAAAACGGTGGCTATTTTGAAGCATTATTACAATAATAAATTTAATTTATAGTATTTTTAATTATTATTTAGTTAGATTGTTAATAAAGCTATTTTATATGTTATTGTTTCATTAAAATATGTTGATTATTAATTTTAATTAATTTTAATAAACAAAACAAAAACGTGAAATTGTTTTCAAACTCTAAATTTGGTTTTTTGTTCCATCACAATTACAACTATAGTAACAAAATAACTTAATTTTTTTTCTTTCTACAAATAAACCCATATTTTTATAACAGTTCAAGGCACTCTTAATTTGTCGTAATAATTGTTCTATCAATTTATTCTTGTTTTTTTTGTAAATTCTGTAAACTAATGGCTATGAGCCAACTAAGGTTGCCATTAAAAAAAGGCAAGTTTGGTTTATAATTCAATCAAATTCAAATCAAAAATGGCATGCCTTTTTGTTAATTTAATTGAATTCTACACAAAAATATCTACAAAATACATTTTTTATTTTTGCTCTAAAGTAAATAGACAAAAAGTTATTTAAGTTTTGAAAAAAACAACCGTTTTTAGTTTTTTTGGAATATTTAATAAAGTTGAAGAGCTATGACAAATTTAAAAATGGCATTACGTTTTTTTAGAATTTTTGCCTAACTTTGCTAATTTAACCAACTCGGTAACATTTAAAATAACAAAGTTACCTATAGAACACACGTAGATTATTGACACCCTGTGTTTTAAGGTTTGTTACTACTATGGATTCAAATTAATATTGAAAAGCTTAAAGTTTCAACATACTTTTATGTATTGTGATTATCTCAGAATCTAAAATTTATATAGCGGGTTAACTCTAAGTGAAATTAGACTACAAAATAAACAAAATATTTTAATTCTAAAATGTTGTACCGACCTTCCTCTTCTGCAGACAGGTTATCAACGTTGAGTTTTAAAATTATTTTTTTATTATACATTCACAACTTTGATTAGAAAACTATACCAACTGTTATTTTAAAAATATGATATTATAAAGTAAAAATCTTTCGTTTTTCAAGATTAATAAAAATCTTAAAGTTAACATAAAAACTTAAACTATGCACGCACAAAAGAAATATTAAAAAGGAGTTAAATTGCGCGAGTCACTAAATTAGAAGATATGCCAAAATTGCCGTGCTGACTTTAGTAAATTTTATACAGAGATAGTAATGATATTTAGTTACAATGCTGCTAAATTTTATAAAAATCCAATGTACAGTTTTAAGTTTATAAAATTAGTAATTACCAAACACATCAACATTTAACGGTGGCTGATCACTAAATTAAAGGTTATGTCAAAATTGCATTTACAATTTTATTAAATTGAATATAGTTAATAATACTGATGTTTTGCTGCACTGCTTTCAAACTTAATTAAAATTTACGGTATTGTTATAATCTTTTTTTTTTAGTATTTATTTCTGATTATTGCACAGTTTAAAATATTTGAGGTTAGAGTATTTTAATAAAATTTATATATACTTTATTATGCTGATTTTAATTTTAATTTTTATTAAGACCGGTTTTGGCTGTTAGGTTATCATCAGTTTTTTTTCTTTTCACAGGTGTTGTTGTGTGTTGCGGGTGGTGTGAAAAACCTGATGATGGCCTAACAGCCAAAACCGGTCTTAATAAAAATAAAAATTAAAATCAGCAAAATAAAGTATATATAAATTTTATTAAAATACCCTAACCTCAAATTTTTTTTTTATAGCTAATACTTTTATAGTGACCCAAAATTAGAGTTATGTCAAAATTGTTGTCAGTTTTATTAAACTTTATACAGTTGCTAGTTCTGATGTTTGAAAATTGTTCTCAAACTTGATTAAAATCCAATATGTTTTTTCAAGTTATAAATTTTTCCTTAACACTTATTAGAAGTCTTTTGATTTGCTTATGAAGGTATAAAACTCTTTAAAAATATGACAAGTTTTTTGTTGTTTATTAACTTTGACTTCGGAAAATTTTAAATTTTAAAATACTAGTGAAATTATAATCAGAATTTTTTTGTAGAATCCAAATCTGCTGTCATTTCAAGTCTTTACCCTGTCTAAAAGCCTCAAAACTTTTTTTTTTCTCAGTGGGCTGGTCAAAAAGGAGCACTTTTAGATTTATTTTAACCGCCAAAGTTGACGTATTTTGATGTAAATTAGTTGAAAAATATAAATTTGTTATATATATATATATATATTTGGGATTTAGGGGTCTAAAACTGAAAAAATATGCCAATTTTTAATATAAGCTTTTACAAATACACATTTAGCAGCGTTCAGAGAAACTATGCACCAAATATTATTAAAAATTAGAGTTTTGCAAACAATTTTATATAGAAAGTAGTCAGTGTTGTGCATATCAAAAAAAGCACATCTAAAAAAAATAATTTTACTTTACTTAAAAAATATTTTTTAAATTTTTATAAAGATTATTTGGCTTATATTTTTTTTAGCTTATTTCAAAAGTTTAACAAAGACATCTTTTGTCGCTTGAACCAATTTTAAGCAATTTTACTCTTTGTTTGATAGTTTTTGCGCTTGCGGTGAATTTGTGACAAAATTTGAAAATATTATTATTTTTGATTTGGCCAATTTAAACATAAATACGCCCGGCGCTCATCAAAATTTGACAAAAAAAAGTTTTAATTCATACCCTAGTGTGTTTATAATATTTTTGTGAATATGAAAAAAAATATTCATTTTTAACGCATTTTTCGCTTGAAAATTTTGTCAAAATTTCCTTCTATGTAGACTTTCCTACGGTCGATAAAAACTCACTAATTTACATGTAGAATTGTCCTCAAAATTCAAATTTTTAGTAATATTTGGTGTATTGTTTCTCTTAGCGCAGCTCAACGTGTATTTGTAAGAGTTTATGTTGAAAAATGGCTTATTTTTGCAGATTTTGTAAGTTTTAGATCTCTAAAACCCAAATTCACAGAATAAATTTATATATTTTGTTGGGGGTTTTGCGGCTTATAAAGAAGGTGTGGACTCAAAATGACGGTAGAATTGGTTTGTACAAAAAATGTCTGACCAATTTTTTAGTAAATTTTTTTGCGTTAAAATTGTGATTTTAAAAATCACAATTTTAACAAAAAAATTGATTTCTTATGGCAAGTCAAAGTTAAAAAACGAGAAAAGAACTAGAAAAAATTGTAGATTTTTTTTTTGAAAGTTTCTTATTCTTATGATCTGATAAATAGACTACTAATAAGTTATAAAAACAGAAAAAAAATTCTTAAGCTTGTTTTTTGACACCCCCTCCCCTCTGCTCTAGTCCGTTTAAAATAAAATTGCTCACATAGTTGATAGTAATCAAGTTTAGCTGCATACTTACTAAAGTTTATTAAAATATAATCTAATTAGTGTTCAGGTTATAGATTTTCTTTTGTGCAGAAAACCTACTTAAATAATTTGATAAATAAGCATACATTATAAAAATTTCCATATAAAATAAAAGCTGTGATTTAATGTCATAGACGTTTGAAGAATGTCTTAATTCCAAAAAGTTTGTATGATTTTTTGAAAAGGGACACTTTAAATCTAACATAAAGTTTTTAACACCTCTGCGCAAACATTTTATTCTACTGAATATACCATAAAATCAACTGTTTTGAACCAAAAACAGTAAGAATTTTGTTCAAATAAATCTTCTTAAATCAATTGTCAAACAAAGCTTGCAACAACCTCAACAAAAAAGACATTTGATACTAGAAAAAGTAATAGCAATGCAACAACCAGAGAAACCAGCAAATCAGAAAAAAAAATTACAAGTAATATTTTGCAGCTGATCTAAATTTCTAAATTTTAGCAACAAAACTTTTAAAAAATGTCAACAAAATAAGCAACTAAAAATGTGTTAAAAAACTTTAGGTATGAAATGCTAGTAGAAGTATATACAAGTATAAAAACGCAACACATATTAACGTTTGAGATCTCAATTAACAAGCACAATATGTGGGTTGCCTTTTTCTGTGATACGCCAGATTGCCAAAAAGCAACTCAATTTGCTAAATTGGCATACATACATTTGACAAAGCATTATAGACATATTGAGGGAGAATGAAGTATCCAAAGAACTCATCATCATCAGTAATCCAAGCTCTAAACAACTCAAATACTCGTCAACAACACTTCGACTAACGACATCCCAATATCGAGAGGCATAGGAATTTTTTTTACTATTTAACTTTGTTATGGACAGAATAATAAGTAAAGTTAAGAATCTAAGACCTGGCTCAATTGGGTGAAGCGCCTAACTCGAACCTCGGCGCATAGATTATAGCAATCTTAGCTTTGGAAGAGTATTTAAGGAATTTGTGGCATTTATTAATTTAGGACATTATTTTAATACATGATTAGTGTCCATGTAACTATAAATACATTTAATATAAGAGTGTGAATTATTAGGAAAATTGCAGTTATAAAGATGTTATTACTAAGATGAGCAATTAATTTGATGTCAAAATTTCTTGTAAAATTATTGTTAGGTTAAGTGGAAAAACAGCTATAAGCTGAACTTTGCTTTTTTATATATAGGTATATATTTAAAAAAAACTGTGAAGTAATAACATAAGCATAAGCTCTAATAGTATATAGTATATTAACTGCCAAAAATAAGCTTTAGCAGCCTGCACGAAAAAGCGAAGAGCTGCTAAAGCATTTTGGCATGAGTTACACTCAATATTTTTTTGCCTGCCCCAAATAGAAAATTGTTTCAGAAAATTGCAAAGTTTATTATAATTCGTCACTACTATCAGAAGACGTCATTAAATGCAATTGTGATTAACAGCCAATCAAATGCTGTAGTAAATAGTAGCTGGCCACTGAATTAGAGATTATTTTATTATTGACTATCAATTTAATTAACATTTATAAAGTTAGTACTGATGATTTTTAACTGCATTGATGCAACAAATTTTGTTATAAAGGGTTGGTCATCTTTGGAATTTTTTCAAAACTATGAGTTTATGAGTTTTTAGAAAGATTTGATTTTTTTTTTAAATGAAACACAACATCATTCAAATGACTGCCACGGCTGGCTTGACAAAAACCCATCCAATTAAGCTAATTTTTTAGTACATTTTGATTGTTTTGATTGATTGGGCTTTAATCGCATGAATGGCAACTTCGATTTTGTGTTTCAAAGCATCAATTGTCTCTGGATGGTTAGAGTAACACTTATCCTTAAGGTCTTCCCACAAAAAAATTAAACGTGGTTAAATCACAGCTCCTAGGCGGCCAATTGAGATCAGCATTTTGTCTAAATATTTGGTTTCCAAAAACAGAGCGCAAAAGATTGATGATTACGTTGGCTGTATAGCAAGTGGCTCTGTCCTGTAGAAACCAAATGTCATCTATTTCATACTTTTTAATTATTGGAAACAAAAATTTGTTTAGCATGGCACAGTAACGTTTGAGATTGACGGTAACGGCGGCTCCTTGCTCATATTTGAAAAAAAAAAGCCCAATAATGCCGCCGGACCAAAAACCACACCAAACGATTACTCGTTGTGGATGCATAGGCTGTTCAATAGTTATGTGTAGATTCTTTGATCCTTAAATGCAACAATTTTATTTATTGACATAGCCTCCGAGATAAAAATAAACTTCACCAGAAAACACGTTTTTTTTATTAAAATGCTCATCTTTGGCCAAACGATCTTTATTCCATTGAGCAAACTGAAAACGCATTGGATGGTCATGGGACTTTATTTCTTGGACTAAATGAACTTTGTAAGTCTTCAAACTAAGGTCTTTATGCAAAATTTTCCTCATAGAAGTGCGAGAAACGTTTACCCTGAGAACGATGACGAGTTGATGTTGATGCATGTTCACGCACACCCTGAGCAACAGCATCAATTATTTCGGATGAGCGGACTGGACGAGAACGTGTTGTTTTATGTACTAACGATCCAGTTTTGCAAATTCGCTTCACAAATTGGTTTACAAACTGCGTTGAAGGCACTTCTTTTTTATCAAATTTGTGTTCTTACCGTTTGAGTAGAAGACCACTTTGGATTTTTTTTTATTATTTTCCAATTTTGTTTAAGTGTAAAGCGTTCTATTTTGTAAATGTCAAACATAAAACTAAATTTCTGTCAACTCAAAAATGTCATTGTATCTTTGAAAAACTTGAAAAAAATAAACGGTAGTTCAAATTTGAAACTTTATTACATTGTGATAATGGTTGGTTGTATATGAAAAAAGCTATCGACCGAGGTCTTTCTGCCCACAATAAAACATATATTTTAATTTCAATTACCAATTACTTATAAATATTTTTTTAGATACAAAACTCGTATAGTATAACTAGTCTTTAACAACCGGAGTATTACGAATTTATAACGCCCTGATTGTTTTGTTTGTTTCCCTGCATCGTTAAAATCAAATACGCAATATGTTAAATATTTGTCACATTTATAAATTCTTTACGTTTCCTTGACATATACATCAATCATAATTATATTAATATATCTAAACAACGTTCTTAACAACGTCATTTTATATATAAATAAATTATTTTTTATTTACATCATTAACGTACATTTTTTGTATTTTATATTTAGATTGTCATTTAACAATCACTGACAATTTGATGAAAAACTACAAAAAAGCACGTTAGTATTGTAAATAAAATATTATTTATTTGGATAAAGTTGTTAGTACATTAATATTGATTTTAAAAAAGGCGCGATAAAAAACATTGTTATAAATAAAATTACCATGAACAATATTTTGTGAACTTGTTAATTTTGATAAAATCATTTAAAATTAATAAATGATGTATTTTATGTAAATTGCCTTTGTATCTAGTAAGAGACACATACACTCGTGTTTCAGGGTACGCACCCATCATCAGTGTGCCTAGCATCTCACTGGTCAAACATTTACATAAAATCACAGTAACTATCAAACAGTTTATGTTTGTTAATTGTTTGGTGTTAAACAAGACGATAGTTTGTTTAAAAACAAAAAAATCTACAATTAGTAGTAGATTTAGTATATACATAATTATATTAACTTGCAAAGAAGAGTACATATTAGCATAATAGACAGAAACTAGAAATTTTGTGTTTTTTTAATTTAATTTTAGACTCCTGAAACAAATCTGGTACTACAACTAATAATGAAAACAAACATATCTAAGGTTTTTGAAATTTTTTAAACTCTTAGATTTGAATTTAAAACTGTTTCTTGTATCAGATTATAAATAATAATATAATATTTCTAATGTAAGAATAGATTACATTAATTTTACTGCAAAATTTAATAATTAGTTGAGTTGGATTCTAAGGTTCTAGTTATTATGCTTGAATTGTATACATTGGTAGTCAATTAAATATTTATTATTATTAAACTCATTTTGTTTCATATGTTTATTTTTAAATATAAACCTACCAAAAAATTAATATATTATAAACTTCAAAATGTTATAAGATAACAAAACGTGTTGTAAAATACTATATTAATTAATAAAAATAAAAATAAACATATGAAACAATATGAGTTTAATACTAATAAATATAAAAGAATTTCATGGAATAAATAAAGAAAACATTGAATTAAATATTTATTTTACAATTATATTTTATGCCATATTTGTATTAATATATTGCATATTAATAATGGAAGCTATATGGTCGAGTTAATAGATCAGAAATCTTACCAAAGGTTTTAATTACTTAAAATGCCATTGATTTTATGAGTTATGCAGGGTGTCCCGAACTAACTAGTAAAATGAATGCCAGAAACTACAAGCAAATTGAGTAATATTGACCTAATAAAGTAGTATATTATATTTAATAAATTCGGAGTTATAGCCTTTTAAAGTTTACACAAATTTTTGTTTTTTTTAATTAACTGCTTTAATTTTTAATATTTTGTAACATTTTTTTGTTTACATTAGTTTATTTTTTATTTACACAAACTGTTAAAGTTTGAATAAAAAAGTCTTCGGGAAGATAGTTTTTTTAGATTCTTTAGATGTTTAACCTTCTGGAACTTTTTAATTTTTAGATAAATCTATTTGTTTGGTTATTTTTTTTTTGTGTCTCTTTTAAGTAAAACCAGAGATCATTGTTTTCTTAAAATAATAAAAATATAAAAATGTCATTAACTGTGGATGTCAAAATAAATTTCATAAATGTCACAAATTATTTTAGTGTAATTTGTGTTTTCTTTAATTTTTGTTTTGTTGTAAATGTATGAGTAATAAGCATCTATTCATTGGAATGTTTAAAAAATGCAGCAGATTGTTTTTGGAATTAAATTTGTGACTTCACAATAGTATTAGGCTGTTGCCCATTTTGTAGGATTAAATTAATAAAAATAAAAATAAAATAAGAAATATTATGTAATCAACTCAAAAAATGTTTATTTTAATAATTGTTCAATGTGCCCGTCATTTTGATTTATGCATTCTCTTATTTGTTTTTGCATTGAAGATCGCACCTTTGGAGACACTTCAGCTGAATTTTTGATTTTATTAGAATTCCGTATTATTTTTTCTTCCAATTCTTTGGTTGTGTTTATAAGGGTAGTATAAACTTTTTGTTTTAAATCTCCCCAAAAATAAAAGTCAATTGGATTTAGGTTTAGAGAACGCGGTGGCTAGCTACGAATGCATTATCACCTCTTCCAATCCACCTTTGCGGATAATTCATTGTTAGCTAATTTCTAACGACGAGCGCATAATGTGGCGGTGCACCATCGTGTAAATACCACATGTTCCTTCTTGTAGCAAGAGGTACCTCTTCTAATAAATCTTCATTTAAAAAACGCAAATAGTTTTCAGCATTTAAACGCGGAGGAAAAAATACCGGACCTATTAAACAATTGTCCACAATTCCTACACAAACACTCAAACTAAATCCATATTAGTGATGTTTTTCAATCATTCCATGCGTAATCTCTTAAACCCAAATATGCATATTATGTTGATTAAAAATATGATCTCGCGTAAAAGTAACCAACACTTTTTTCTAAGAACTAACATTTTATGCGATTTTAGCAAAAAGCAAAACACAAAAAAGGTTTTTGGCTATAACATTCCTTGGTTCTAAAAGACTTTGCACTTTTTGTAAATGATACGGATAAAAGTACTGTTCTATTAATACAATACACGTGAAATGTTAAGTCAATATGCAATGCGTCTAATGCTATCCGTTGAATAGTAGAATATCCAGTTTAAAATTTGTTCTTCTACTTCAGGATCCAAATTTACATGACGTTCACAGTTTATTTTATGAGTTGCAAAAGTACCGCGTTTTCGGAGCCGCTGATTCAATGCCAAAAACAATCTGCGTTCCGGTTTTTATTGCTCAGGGTACATTTTGGCGTAACGTCTGGCTGCTGCCGCTGCATTTCGTAAACACTCTCCAAGGCCTAGATGTCTATCACTCATCTCCGTGTTACAGTACTGATACATTTAAAAAAATAAAAAGTTAATTAACAAAGCACAATTACACTCAAACAATTTGTGAATTGTTTATTATTTTTTAAGAAATAATGACCTTTGGTTTTACTTAATTTTCTCAAAAACCGTGTCTCTGATCAAAATTTATCAAGAAACAGAAAAGTTTTCAAATTAAATTTTCTACAAATAAAAAAATAACAAAAAATAGATTTACCAAAAAATTAAAAAGTTCCAGAAGGTTAAACATCTAAAGAATCTTAAAAACTATCTTCCTGAAGACTTTTTTATTCAAATTTTAACAGTTTGTGTAAATAAGAAATAAACTAATGTAAACAAAAAATTGTTACAAAATATTAAAGATTAAAGCAGTTAATAAAAAAAATCAAAAATCTGTAAACTTTAAAAAGCTATAACTCTAAATTTATTAAAAATAATATACTACTTTATTAGGTCAATATTACTCAATTTGCTTGTAGTTTCTGGCATTCATTTTATGACTAGTTAATTCTGGACAGATAATAATTTCTGCTTATATAAGGAAATAGATGGATAAAAACTAGACATTGTTAATATTATCAGTGCATTTACATAGATTTTTTGCAAGAATTTAATTATGAGAGGTAATAAAACTTTTAATTCTTTCTCTCTGCATGCTTTAACAGGTAGAACTATTCTAGTTTATTGACAATCACACAAACAATGCAATGTACTAAAAACAGCTATAAATTAATAAGTTAATAATTATAGAATTTTGTTAATTACGGAAAACAACGGCTTTACAAAAAAAATCATAAGTAGTTACATCTAAAAATAAAGAAACAGTTTACCAAAAAATAAAGTTATAGGAGATAATATAATGAAACATTTTCCACGCATAACAAATACTTACCTTATTTATTGCTTTAGTTTGATCTAATTGTTAGTGCCTTAACGAATAGCTCAGTATAAATTTTGCCAAATTAAACTATTTGAAAGAGAACAAATTATTAGAATGCGGTTGATTAATTTATTTAACAATTTAGAATAAATTCAACATGCTAAAGTGGTGCTAAAACAGACAAAACTGGGTTTATAAATAGGCCAAAATGGTCTTTAGCAACAAATCTAGGTTTTTTTATGGTACTCTGACAAACGTTTAAGGTTTAGACAACCTTGGAACCATTAACATAGTCATACAAAATCTTCTGGTGTAATGGCTTGCGGCAATACGATGCGGAAGAAGATTGTCTTTAATTCTGGTCACATTAAACGCGCGCCGTTACATTGACAGAGTCTTGGATATCTTTATACTTTTATTTATTTGAAAACATCTAATGGAAGTTTTCCAACGTCACTACATATTTTTCCAAACAAAACGATATTAATTGTTTGATTTGATCATCAAGATTATTTGGCTTGAACTCTACAGAACATTTTGTTCTTTACCGAATCCTGTACTTTAGATGCATCAGATAGCTTAAGATGAACTGTACCAAGATGCATTAAACTATCTGATTTTTAGCATGTCTAGAAAGGTTGATGAATTAGAAGTAAATTTTGCTTGGTCACAAAATTAAATAATTTTGAAAAAAACATTGAATAATTTTGATCAAGACAAAATGTTTTAATGTTCCAAGACAAACTTTAATAATAATTGCTTATTGCTCATGTTATATTTAAGAACGGGATATTATGAATGTTGGTTTTTTGCAACCTGTAGAAAATGATAGTTTGGTGACATAAAACATGAATCCCAACATTTTTAATTTGCTTCAGAGTGCTTAGTTTTTTTTTAAACTTTTATTCATGTTTCTTTTTAAATCCTTAAAAATAATTATATTTACACAACCCAAAAGTTTATGGCATCTGGTCTATATGCGTTTTCTAGTCAAAACCAGTTTGAGATTTGATCTCAGGACCTTCAATATTGAAATCAAGCACCTAAAAATTAATAAATAATTTAGAGTTTGATTTTAGGACCAATATTTTTTGACATTGTTCAAACGAAATACCAGACATTTTGCCATCTAAACAAATAATTACTTGTAATACAAGGCTAAATATTCACTGACAGTTCAGAGATGTAGGACCGAAATTTTTAAGATAAGATTTTTTTTGATTGACAAATTCAGTATTTCCTGAAACTTATAAGCCATAAATATTTAAAGTTAATGTTCATAGACTGCTTAAATGTAATCTTCAATGTGATAGTTTTCAGCGAAAAACTCGTTGAAATTCAAAGGTATATTTATGTTGTGGCATATTATGTAACTCCTAAATATCACATTTTGAAATTAAAAAAAAAATATTGCACCTAATAACCATTACTGCTGAATGTTATTAATTTTAATTGTAGTAATTTTGCCAAATTAATGTATTTAATGACTAGTCCACAGTTTATGATTTTTTAGCAATAAATTATCAACACTTGTACTGGTATTAAAAAATTAAAATGACTTTTTTTGCTAGAATCTTGTATAATTATTACCTAATTAATGTAATTATTTATTACTATAAAAAACAAAGTTATTGTAACATATCAATACATTTATTCAATTTAATGTTGCGATTAGATTTAATACACACGGCGAAGATAATTTAAAACTTTCATTAAAAATCAATAAAAGTTGGTGACTATAAAGTTAATTGAATCATTTTCCAAGTAAATAAAAATATGTAATTGCATAATAGCTACATAAAAAGCATTATTAAAACATAAACTAATTCGACTAATGCTATAATTACATAAAATAATGACGCTAATAAACGATGAGGCAGCGCCATTTAAAATAATAATGATTAATAGCATTATAAATGAATGGCATTAACGCTGTTTAGTTTTCTAATGCACGGTTATCAGACGACGGTCGTGATTTCCAGCCAGGTACGATTTGATTATACAGCGAAGAGTATGCATATATGAATTTCCAATTAAACGCCAAATTATCGGCAATTTTCTAATTGGCGACGGCTGTGGCTATTAATCCCGACTTGCTATTAATTTTAATAGATCTCTAATGATTCATTAAAAAAATAAGTAAATAGGGAAATAAATATAAAAAGAATACTACCGTTGCGGCGTGCACTGGCGTGTAATTTATTGCAATTTCCCTAGCAAATTGAATTAATAATTTTAATAACACGTAATATTTGTGTCAGGACGTCGAGACGAGTTAACTGTTTCGTAATCAACGAGATTAATTAAATAGATGGAAAATATAGTAATGTAACTATTGTGTTAGCCTAAATGTAAAAGTCTTGTAACCTAGCGCGCGTTTTCATTTTAATTAATCGTATTTTACTAATTTAATATATCCAGTCAGCGTTTATTATTAAATAATTAAGAAAACGGGCAGGTACTTTTAGATTTAGACTCTTCGGATTGTTGCTTCGGAAATTGAACGAACAAGGAATATCTTTTAGGCAAAGTGCACAATTAGTTCTTCTTGTGGGAATGTATTTTCATTCGAGTGTGTGGATTTTATTTATATATTTATTGGGTGCTGATAAAATGTGTCGTGCGATTGCATGTTCGTTGGCTAGCTAATAAATCGGTTCATTTTGCTCAATGTTAATTGATGTAATTAGTCGCGGACGCAATGTTGGCTATACACTAATACTAATTACAACTGATACTAACTTATTACTTGTTTGTACAATTTATGTTCGCTTTTTTAAATCAATGCAATAGGACTACTTTTTTCTCAGTTGTATATGACATTAAACATTTTAAAATTTATTAATGATTTAATATTTATAACACAAGTAAAAGTAAACATAATTAATTGTAATTGCTTGATTGCTATAACAATAACATGTATAAATCTTTTTAATATATCATAAATAATTGTTAATTATAATATTGTATTTAATTTCATTAAAATATTTTAAATGTTTGCAATTTCTTTATTAGGAGACAAAGAATGTGATTAATAGCTAACATGCAATTATGTTATTAAATCTGCATAATATTACTTATGCATATCCTGTTATTTTATTAAAATTATGCAAAAATTTGGATATATCCTATATTTTTTTGTATTTGCTTGTAATATTATAGGATGTAATCAATTTAAGTACATACAGTTGTAACATATGCAACCACAATTACATTAACATTAATACTGAAATTATGTAAATTGAAACAAAATATTTATTTTATAAAAATCAATAATTTCATTTTTGTTTCAGATTGATTAGCATATTATTATTAATCAGTAAATAATATTAAAAAGTTTCAAAACAACAAGAACAAAATGTTGAAAGATCGAGAATCAATAGAGAGGGGCGGCTCATCGCCATGTTCAAGCGTAGGTGGTTCCTCGGGGGTTGAAATGGCATGCTGCGGTGGCTGCGGAGGCAGGATTCACGACAGATATTACTTGTTAGCAGTAGACAGACAATGGCATGCGAATTGTCTGAAATGCTGCGAATGTAATTTACCACTGGATTCTGAATTGACATGTTTCGCGAGGGATGGAAATATTTATTGCAAAGAGGATTATTATAGGTAAGAACTAATACAATTATTATTTACCATTAATATAATAGTGTAAATTGCTAATGGATCTGTTAAAATATATGTTTACATAACGTGAATAAATAAATTTCATACTGGATGTGCCAAAACGCAAAACGATATCTAAATAAAGCTTTGGTTATTTATTGTCCGTTTTAATTGGAATTTTGATTAAAATGTAACATTATATATCACTGTTTGTACATTGCAATGTTAAATATATTGATGTGAGTACATTTATATCAATAGTGCCAATTGCGCTATGCAATTTAATATAATATTTAAAGATAGATTAAAACAATAAAATGGCAGGTTGTTAAAAATATGTTTTTTATTTTACGATTAAAACAATTATCAACATTTTGTTGTCAAGTGAGCTAAAGCAGAAAGATCTTGATCTGTTAACTTATATAATGGTTTTATTATCTATGCAATGTTTTAATACATTCAAATACGAGCTAGAAATGTTTAAACATTGATAAAACGATCAAGATACAATTTTTAAATTTTACATATTGAAAATCTAATTCTTAACACTTAGTTCCTGCAAAATGGTTCAATATTTGAAGTTACATACATTTATTTGTACATTCTTACTGATTAACTATTAAACATGAAATATAATTTAAATCCAATTAAAAAATGTTTTAAATATTAAACTTATAGTATGTCACATATCCTGCAAACATTCATGTCAAATCAACTCAATGTTTTGTTTATAGAAAGTAGTCAATAAAAATAACAAAAAAACTAAAAAAAGTTCAAGTTAGTAACGTTTTTTTAGTTTGCAACTAAACATTTACTCAAAATTTTTATTAGAAACAAGTTAAATAAACAATAAAGAATGTTATTCTAAAAGAAAATGATGTATAGTTGAACTAAAACCAAAGATTATGACTCAAAACCAGAGATATTAATCAGCAGATATCACACCCATATTTTAAAATTTGTTTCATAGCTTTATAGTATTTAATTTTTTTGTTTAAGGTTTCAGTACCATTTCTACTCTAAGTCAGCAACTTTGACAATATTCTCTTCTAGAAATGTTCAATGACTACTATAAATAATTTTTTATAATTAACTTGTTGTGATCTGAATTCTAAATAACTTTGATATAATCAAATTTCATCAAAACCAAATACTTTTAGTAGTTTGCAGTGTTTAATCTAAGAGATAAATTTGAGTCATTATCTTAAGTTATTGATTGTCAAGGTACGCAGTTTATCATCTCTACACTCTACAGATACAGATACAGGTTTTTTGGCAGGCAATTTTTGTTTTTCTGTTTGTAATATATTTTATATTTTAGTATATAAATATTTTCAATATTTTGCTGTATACATTTTAACATTTTATCTTTTAAATTTGAAAAGGTGATATTTAGGAATAACTTACAACATAAAAATACCTTTGAGTTTCAGTAAGTGAAACTAATTAGTGTGACAATGTTTGACTATATTGTTGAAGTTTTTAAAGTTTTAGTTTGTAAACAACAATCAATTAAAAATAATACACACAATAAACTTTTTTGTGAAAGTAATTTAGCATCTGATTCTGCACAGTTTAAAATTTCAATTTATTTAGATTTTAATGGAAGAGATTTGAAGTATACCTATTGAAAGGAAAAATAATTTTTTATTTTGTTATTTTGTTGTTATGTCAATATATAGTGGAGTATTTGGTCAAACTAGCTAAAGAAATTTATTTAAGTTTTCACGTAAGGTCATAATAGGCAAATAATTTTACTTGAAGTGGTGAGCTAATATTGCTCAACTGATAAATATACGTAACTTTTTCTAAAACATTTTTTAATTATTAATGAAAAAAAATGTTTTCTTTGTCTGCTTTTCTTTTTTTGTCCATAATTATATTTTTGTCCAAGGCCATGTTTTTTGTTTTGTTTGAATAAACTACTTTTCTTTCTTTGTTTGATCTTTTTTGTTTTTTGTTTTTTTTTTTTTAAATGTTAAATGTTATTCCAGTGAAGAGAGGATCTAAAGTGGTTGCAAGCTGTCCTTGATTTTTTTGCAAAGCTTTGTCGATAAAGTCAAAAGTGATTGATTCAAGTTTTTGCTTCTTCTTCTGACTATCGACAGCATAGCATGCACGAGTCACTTGACTAAAACTTTATGCAATGTCGTATTTTTTAACATATATTTTTGCAATGCCATAAAGTATGCTGCAAACATTTTACGTAAATATTATGGTCGCTTGATATAGTCTCCAACATTATTTTTAAACAATAAATTAAGTAAAAGTTTAAGCCAGTTATTTCCGCTACCAGCTCTGGATCCATAAAAAACTTCCTACTATTGTTGCCATCATTAGTGTTTCCAATCACTGCTTTGGAATCAGGTTTTTTTTTGTCGGAATCCTGGTTGTATTTTTTTAAGGTGAGATAGCTCAGTTATAGAGCATTAGCGTAGCACGCTGACAATTTATGGTTTGATCTCCAACATATGACTGAAATAATAACTTGCTTTTTATTTAAGCCGTTGGTCCTATCAATCCCTCTTTAAACAAATTGTAGGACTTTTAACTGTAAGACGCACAATAAAAAATAATTTTTATCTTAATTTTAATTTTTGTCGTTTTTGTTTTTTAGCTCTAACATTTTTAAAGATTATTTTAAAATTATATAGATTTTTGAGAATTTTATGTTTGCGAGCAAGACTAATAATTCAAATTTCAGTGATGAGTCTTCAGATATATTTTTTGTTGTGTATGGTTATTAAAACTTTTAGATGTTAGATTACAAATATAGCTTTTCAACGTTCATTTAGTCAAAGTTGCCGCCTTGCATACTTTAGCGTCAACTATTGTAAAAGCCAAATTGTCTTAAACATAGTAAAGGTTGGTTCATTTAGTGGTTTCTTTATAAAAATTCAAAAAAATGAATGAATTTATTTGAAAAAGCAAACATTCCCATTATTTATAGAACACGATTTAATTCATGTGGCTACCTCAACTGGCTTTGCAGTAGCGCATCCTGTTAACTCAGTTTTCCAAAACCTTGGTGATAGTTTCTGGCTCTATCTCACAAATGGCTTGCTCGATATTTGCCTTAATGGTCTGAATCATTAATGGAGTGTTTGCATAACAACGGTTCATTACGACACCCCACAAAAAAAGTCTAACGGCGTCAAATCGCAGCTCCGAGGTGGTTGACGAGACGGCTGATAACATGATTACCGAACTTGGCGCGCAAAAGATCGATTGTGGCATGGGCTGAGTGGCGTGGCGCGCCATCCTGCTGAAACCAAGATTGTCCAAGTTCATGTCATCAACTTTTGGCCACAAAAAATCGTTTATAATGCCTCACCGTTGACCAAAATGGCGATTCTAGCAGCATTTTTAAAGAAAAATGGACCAATGATGCCACCGCTCCAAAATCCGCACCAAACTGTCACTCTCTGAAGATGCATTGGTTTTTCGAAAATTACGTGCGGGTTTTCCAATCTTCAGATGCGACAGTTTTGCTTGTTAACATAGCCGCCGAGATAAAAATGCGCTTTGTCAGAAAAGAAGATTTTTTGAGCAAAATATTTGTCCATTTTAAACTGCTCTAAGATACTAACTGAAAAGCGATAACAAACTGGATGGTCGTGTGCCTTCAATTGCTGAGTCAATTGGACCTTAAAAGCAAATAATGCGAGGTTTTTGTGCAAAATACGCATTAGGCTGGTGCATAAAATGTTGAGTTTTTGAGATTGACGGCAGCCACATTCTCGTCAGTGCGCACCGAACGACGGCAGGGACCGTGTGTGTTGGCTACTAGCATGCCAGTTTCGGGGCCTTATTTTGGCCAATCCTTTTTTTCAATAAACGCACTGTTTGGGCTACACAACATTAACTTTGGAAATAAGTTTGCAATATTTTCTTACGTTGTCCAAGCGTAAAGCGATTTATTTTGTTCCGCGGAGATATGATACTGATTATCTGTCAAGATTTTCTACGGGGAAGACCTGTCATTGTCAAAATAGTACGGTATACGTCATTTGCCAATGTTACCTTTGTTTGTTTGTTTGTTTGTATTTAATTGCGGCCGGCAAGATGGTCGGGTCAGACGTAAAAGAGAACGCTCCTGAAGTAAAGAAGTGTAAATGTGGTGTATTTGCAGTAAGTGGACTCAAATGTGTCACATGTAACACTATTTATCATCAAAGTTGCGTTAAGAAGTTAAAAGAAGTTCAATTTCTTAATGAATTGGATATAAAGTGCTGTGTAACCGAAGATAGTGAAAACCCGCGTGTTTTTAAAGTGGAAATTACGTATCTAAATGAAATTATTAAAAATAAAGACATAATTATCGAGTCAAAAAATGCATTAATTGAAGGGTTAAACGACAAAATAGCTCTCTTAGTGGAAAAAATTAATTCATTTAAAAGTATACAAAATGATAGAGTTTTACAAAAACCGCCAATTCAGAGTTCAAAAACCTCTAAGATAATAAGTTCTCTGAAAGATGACCCTCAAATAAATAAAAATATGGAAACAAATAAATGTGAAGAGATATCAAAAGAAATAACCCACAAAAACAATATTACATTATTAGAGAAACAATCTGAAGAAAAACTAACCGATATTATTTATATAAATAAGGATTTAAAACAAATTAACGAAAAATGGACAAAGGTAGTACGAAAGAAACCCAAACAATTAAAAACAGTAGTTGGTTCTTGTAAAGATATGAATAATGAATTAAAGGCGTCCGAAAAATATGCGTGGATATATATTGGAAAATGTGCAAACTCGGTATCAGTGGAAACTATTAAAACATTTATGTTATCTAAACATCCTGAAATTAAAATTAAAGAAATTGATGAGTTATCTACTAAAGGAAGAAATAAAGCATTTAAACTGGGAGCAGATTATACATACCTGGACAAGTTAATGAATCCGGACACATGGCCACAAAATATTGCAATACGCAGATATAATTTTCCCAGTAATCCAGCTGATAAAAATTTTTGATCAAAGGAAATCTCACAAGAAACAACTTAACATCATTCAATATTAACAATAACATGAACACCCAAAGCACAAACATAACGGGACCTGAAAGGAATTTCTATCTTCTTCACAACAACATTAGATCACTTGGAAATTGTACGGGGGAATTATCAATAATTACAGACGAATGCGAAATTGATTTTCTCTGTCTATCGGAGCACTGGAAGTCTGAGGATCAGATACATACCCTCAATATTGTAAATTTCAACTTAGCATCATACTACTGCCGTCAACCTAACACCCACGGAGGGGTGGCTATTTTCTGTAGGGAAAGAATAATATATAGCTGTCGCGAGGACATCAACCGTCTATCTGTGCTAGCCGACTTCGAGTGCTGCGGCGTTGATATCAATACAGGTTGTAACAAAAAGATAACTATTGTAAACCTTTATAGAACTCCCACTAGTGACATAAACATATTTTTTTCTAAATTAACAATACTGTTAAATAAATTATATATTGATAACAATACATACTTTGTAACGGGCGATTTCAACATAGACGTTCGACTTGATTCTAATTCGACATTTATATTTAAAAATCTTGTCGAATCTTATGGTAGTAACTTATTAATTAATGATTACACAAGAGTTACATTCAAATCTAAAACATGCATTGATAATGTTATAAGCAATTCTAAATTGGTATCAGAGGCCACTGTGATAGATACATATATTTCTGATCACAAGGGACAACTCGTTAAATTTAAACATGCAGGCAGATCTTCAACTGAACCTTGTCTATATCGCAACTTTTCTGAACAAAATGTTAATGCATTCAATACTACTCTTTTAGAAGAAGATTGGAATTATATTCGATCTGCAGACACTGTGGACAATAAATTTAACTTATTTATTTCAAAGTTTTGTTTCTATTACAATCAAGCTTTTCCTGAGAAAAAATTACTTAATTCTAGTAAACGACTTAAGATAATACCAACTCCTGAATTAATCGATTGTAAACAAAAAATACAGTTATATTGCACAATTTGTACTTATAATCCTGAATATGGACCAGTATTAAAATACCTAAAACAAAAATATCACCGTCTTCTAGAATCAAGTAGAAAACTATATTATAATAATAGAATAAGTAATTCCCATAATAAAACTAAAACGGCGTGGCAGATGGTTAAAGAATTAACGGGTGCAAAAAATAAGAATAAATCTATCAGTGAGAATCCAATAAATGAGTCTAACAATTTAAATAACTTTTTTATAAACGCAGCAGCTAACTTATTAAACGACACGTATTCGAATACTTCAAGTTGTGACATTAATATAAACAACTGCATCAATAATATAGAGACCAACCCATATACCATGTTTATATCCCCTGCCACTCAACAGGAAATTTTAAACACAGTTAACCAAATGGATGGCAAACGAAGTACTGGCTTAGATAATATACCTATGTTTATTCTAAAAAAATGTATATATAGTATTATTGGACCTGTCGAATATTTAATAAACGAGTCATTGCAAAAAGGAATATTTCCTTCTTGTTTAAAATCAGCCATTGTAAAGCCAATCTACAAATCTGGAGATACTCTAGATTTTAACAACTATAGACCGGTTAGTCTATTGTCATGTTTCTCTAAAATCATTGAGACAATTATGGCTGTTAGATTAACAGATTTTTTCACAAAATTTAACTTATTGTCAACATCACAGCATGGTTTTATCAAAAAGAAAAATACTGATACAGCTCTTTTTGAATTTAATCAGCTAGTGTTAAAAGCTTTGGAAAAAGGAGTACTTCCTTGTGGCGTATTCTTAGATCTCTCTAAGGCATTCGACAGCATTAATCATAAAATATTACTGTCAAAAATGCATAAATATGGAATTCGCGGAACGGCGTACAAATGGTTTGCCTCATATCTTCACAATAGAAGTCAGATGGTAGTTCTTAACGGAATTAATGGTAAAGTGTTGTCGGAACCATTAGAAGTTTATCTGGGGGTGCCACAAGGAAGTGTTCTGGGCCCATTACTTTTTAATATCTATATAAATGACATTTTCAAAATAACACAAGAGTCTAATCATAATATCATAAGTTACGCTGATGACACAAATCTCTTAATCTCCGAGCCTAATTTTGTTGATCTAGCCGATAGTAGCTCAAGGCTTATAGTACTAATAAAGAAATGGTTTTTTAACAACCAATTGGTATTAAATGTGAACAAAACTAACTGCATTCTTTTTAAAACTAATGAAAATACTGATACCCCAGTTAGTATTAAACTGGATGGAAATGAGGTAAAATTTCAAAAGTGTACAAAATTTTTAGGTATACAAATAGATGACAAACTAAAGTGGACCGAGCATGTAAAGTATATGTCAACCAAACTTTGCAAAATATGCTACCAATTAAGAGTATTAAAACAAAATTTGACATTTGAAGTACTGAGAATGGCGTACACTGCAAATTTTGTCTCCATTTTTCGATATGGCATTGTATTCTGGGGAAACATGCCAAACTTACAAAAAATATTCATTCTACAAAAGCAAGCACTTAGAATCATTCTTGGTTTCAAACCAAATGAATCATGCAAATCTCATTTTAGAAAAAATAATTTACTTACTGCTCCTGCAATATATATTTTAGACTGCGTCCTTTTTCTGCTCAAAAATAAACATAAGTATACGAAAAATCAAATTTCTCATTCCTATAACACAAGGCACAAAACCGATCTAATGTTTGAGATTCATAGGCTAACCAGTACTGAAAAAAGCGTTTACTATACCAGCATTCGGTTTTTTAATCATCTACCACCTGAATTAAAATCTGAAGGTAACATTATGGCGTGCAAAAGAAAACTGTCACTCATATTAATTAATTTAGAACCTTATTGTATAGAAGATTTTCTCAATAACAAATTTTAAAGTCTATTTTTGTTTATTAATGCTTTTCTGACACTATTTTATACACTAGGTACCCATTGTAATCTGTTTGTTGTTGTGATGTTGTACATATGTAAAAAATAAAGAGTATTATTATTATTATTATTATTATTATTATTATTATTATTATTAATTTCTTTATTATAAATGCGTTTCTACTGTATATGGTAATATTAAAGTAAAGATGGTGATAGATCTTTTTATACGACGTTTTTTTTCTTAGTCCAAATGCACCAGTAGTTGTAATGGCACAAACAAACTTTGAAAAATAGTATTTAAATCTTGATCGTTTTAAAACTTTTGCTTGAATCTAGACTGCTGCAAACTATCACATTACCACTTATAAGTCAACGTAAATTTATTGTCATTTTTTTTAGGTAAACTTTTTATGACCTCTAATTAAGTAAGCAATTTAATTGTAGTATTATGAGTAAACTCTGTAAATTTGCTTCAACACAATTTCCAGTTACTTGAATGATATCTAGATATGTATCCACTATTTTTTTTAACTATAATGAGCGGATAGTATGAAAAGATCTCATTATTGTGTTCCATTTTTATTTAAAAAATCTTTTTTGTACTTGATTGTTTATTGTGGTCTAGAGTTGCAGTCTATTAGTCTTCTTTTTTGTCTTCTATTTTAATTAGATCTTTTGATCTGTTAATTGGGGCGCCTTGGGATCTCTTGGGATGTCGATATCTCTTATGTGGTTTTCTTGGGGGTATATATCCCGCTGGTCTGCTCTGGAGTGCTATCCACGGTAATCGACCTTTTGTCATTTGGGCTACATGATCGTGCCATTGCCGTTTCTTTTGCCTTCCCCATCTTACCACGTCCTGCACCTTACATTCATCTCTTATATCTTTGTTCCTGACTCTCTTCTTGTCTTTCCGAGTATGCATTTCAGTGTTTTCATTTCTGATACAAGCTTTGTTTTAGTTGTCTCTTTTTGAACTTACAATACCGTAGGTCATGACTGGCCTAACGCAGGTCTTGTAAATCTTTACTTTGCTGTCTTAAGCATCTTGCTATTGCGATTTCTTTGTTGATCTGACTTTTCAGATTATTTACTGGGTTATGGTGGTCCGATATGTCCATGCCCACGTACTTAAACTTGTATACTTGCTTGATAGGTTAATTTTGGACTATGAGCTTAAACCTTATGTTATGGGTTCTCTGGTTAGGGTCATGCACTTTAATTTTTCTATTGATATGTTTATATTTAGTTTTGCTGCTGTTAGATATAATTTATGGAGCTGTCGTTGTAGGTTATCCTTTGTTTCTGCTATGATAACTGCTTTGTCGGCGTAGCATATTATGCTGATTTTATTTTGGCCCATTTGATAACCGAGACCCATTGCTGACAATTCTTCTATAATTTTGTCCATTAGTAGGTTGAATAGAAATGAGCTGAAACTATCTCTCTGATTTTCCCTGGTGTTTTTATGTTTTTTGTGTAGGTGTCTCCTGTTTTAATCTTTGTGTAGTTGTCGGTATTTAGTTTGTGTTTAGCTTTGACAATGTTGTCAGACGTTTCTGTCTCTTTTAGTAAGTCTATAACGTCAGTCTAGCTTACTTTGTCAAATGCCTTGATGAGGCCGACAAAACATAGTATACTGGTCTATTAGTAAGCACTTTTTTTGCTTGTAGTTTTACCCGAGCAGCGTACAATAATTTTGTTTACTTGTTATTCTTAAGCAGCGTTTCCGGTTTGCATCTTTTACTGGCATTATAAAACGTTTTTGATCGACGCTTTATAACCCGTGATTGTTTACCTTCAATTTTTCAGTTAATAAATTCCCAACATAATGTAATTTTTTGTTATTATTTATTTAATTTTGCATTTTTATTAATACTAAAAAACCCAGAAATGTTTTCAGCAAGTATTATAAACTTGTTTATTTATTTATGACAAAAAAGACTACTCAAAAAACATAACAAAAATAATTTAAAATTTTCAAAAATATTTTAAAAACTTACTTTTGTTATGTTATTATGAATAAGATAGTTTAGTTATAGAGCGTTAGCGTAGGACGATATCAATAAGTTCGATGATGTCCGTGATTCGGAAGTCAACTAATTAAAATTTAATATACAAAGTGGTGCGGAATGAAAGGGCGTTTGTAGTACACGCAAAAGGGAAAAGATAGACGCTTGCGGCTGATGTCATTTCATTTAGAAGTGCCTACCGTTTGTTAGTCACAATAGACAAAAGAGCATGGTGCGTTTGAATTTGACGTGACATAATCACCAAATGGGTGCAAAATTTTAGAACGACGACAAACAATTATTCTAAAATTTCTAGGTTGTTCCCGAAGTGTAAAGACCTAGCTTCCGTAAAATAAGTGAGACATGCAATAACTCAAAGTCCAAAGCGCTTTGTCCATAAACGAGTGACAGCACTTCAAATCAGTAGTCAAACACTTTGCAAAATTTTACACTAAGACCTTAATTTTTATCTCTATAAGCTTATATTTGCCTAGCATTTGAATAAATGAAATTTTGCACTACGCCAGCAGCTTGCCGAAAAACTACAAATGATTTTTGCTGATAAAAATAAACTAATAATAATTATAAGCAATAAACATCATTTTTATTTGAGTGATTCTGTTAACAAACAAAACTATCGAAATTGGGAAAAAAAATAACCTGCGAACTTCATCAACGGCCACTCCACCATGAGAAAGTCACTGTTTGGTGCGCTGTGAGCTATCTTAGAGTGAGCAAGAGCACTTTTTGATCACGGAATTGCGACCAAGAAGAAGAATGAACACAAAACATGTTTGGTTTTTATCAAGATGGTGCCACAGCACGTACAACCAGAGCTTTACTGAAAATTGTGTGTTGCCTTTTCACGGGACACATATTTTGGCAATGTGCGGTGGCGGTGTGCAATGGCCCTTTTATTATTTTTTATGAGGACAATTACAAGCAAGGTCTACGTTAAGGCAATTGACATTGACTTGTGTGAGCGGATAATGCGGAACTTTAAAGATTGATTGCAGACAAGGGAAGTCATCTGTCTGATATCTTTTTCAAAACATAGTTTTACTATTTTATTGTTAAATGGTAACATGTAAGCTTTTGTTTATTGTAATTAATTTATTTTTATTTTAATGTAAAGGCTGTTAATATTCACTTGTCTTTTGTACTTTATATTTTTACACAAATAAAAACTGTTAGGCCAAACTTTATAGTATAATATTCAAGACAAGGTTTTCCTGTAACCTAATTTTTTTTATCGATTGAAAAAATTGTGAAAAATTATGAAAAACAAAGTATTTGGACTGTAAAAAAAGGAAATATATTAGTTTTAGAGTTAAAGCAAGATCAACACATTGTTTGACATAATTCAGGTTTTTAGTTGTGCAATCTATGTTAGGTCGCACAACCAGAAACAAGATGATAGAATCAGTAATTTTGTTTAGGTTAAGTGGAAAAACATCAATGTGATGAACTTCGCTTTTTTTGTAATTTTGCAAAATAAAGATGATGATTATTATTATTATTATTATTATTATTTGAATTAAAAAGATTAAAGAATTTTTTGAGAGTACAGTGCAAGCAATTTAGTACAAAAGTTGTATTGTGTGCTGGACAATAAAATTAGATTGGACAAAAAATTAGCATATTGTAAGGAATTATTTGCTTGCTATATTGATCTATGCATGAGTGTCAAATTTTATATATTTTATAAATTGACTCAAAGAAGAATTTTATATTTTAAACATTTAAAACATACCAAACTGTTGAATGTGTTAATAAAGATTATAAATTTTATATCTCATTTAAAATAAAATTAGTTTTATGTTTTGCAAAATGTAACTTAAAATGATTTTTATCTGGAGTTTATATCACAGTTACAATTAATAATGATAAAACATTATTGTTTATATAGATTATACCAACAATGTTCCTTAAATATATATTTTGTAGATTGTAATGTAATATTAAAAAAATCAATATTATATTTATATTATCAATAAATTAAATTTTTAACCATCTTATAATGAAATCCATTATAATAAAAACATGCTATTTTATTATAAAAATTAATGATTTTTGTGAACAATAAAAAAACAAGACTGCAAAGAAAGTTATATAATATGTAAACATTTTTTGAATCGGCTTATCCTTTAATACTTTAAAGGCGATAAAACCCAAAATTCCAATTAATTATTTTAAATTTAAAGATCTCATAAATCGTGATATTCCCTTAGATCTTACCCATGCCCAGAGGAAAAAAAATGAGAAAGAAAAAAAACATGGCAGCCAATTAGTCGATTTTCTTTGTTCGCCGTTTTTGCCCTCCGCATTTTTCATGTTTTTACAGAGAAGAGTTAGAAATATCCATATTTAAATTGGCCCGAAACGAATTAGAGCTTTTCATTCATCCACCTGTCCCCATGCAGATCAACACATAATTCAACGTTTTATATATAAATCGAAATAATGAGGAAACATTCTTCTATTGATTCATTAAAATTCCCAATGGTTTTCCGTTGGCGGTGGAATTTTGTATTTATTGCCTTACATGCTGAATTAAGAAGATATATTTTTTTATCGTGTGTTCATTGAGAATGAATTTTATATGAATGATATTAATTGGGAATGGATGATTGATTGTGGGGTGCCGTAGGTGGCAAGCGGGTTGTACGAAGAATAGATACATCATAATTTGTGTTTCCGTTGTTATGACACATGCAGATAAGTTATTTTAATAGTGACAAACATTATCAGAAGTGGATCAAAACCCCGCCTGTCTTTTCAATGTCCAGCGCCCGTGTAATTCATATCAACAAATCGGTATTTCAACTGCGTACAATTCACGTCCTTATGTAGGTCCGTTATTGGGCTCCCTATGTGGCCCTTTTTTAATAGCTCCTCATTCGGACTGACAGCGCCAGTGAACTTGTCAGTTGTGGGACGTAGATTTTCACCAGAGATATCATTATATGTAGTTGCACTAAATTATCTGTTGCGATGTATTATTTAATGCTTCCAGAACCATCTTAAGTGACAATTTAATTATATCTGTGAATGTTAGAACGCGCCTTTACAGTTTTTGAACGCAATTTCGTTGGCATTAAACAATATCTTTACTGGTGGAAAATACAATTTCGAGTCAGTGCTCGTGACAGAAAAAAAAATGAAATGAGAACGATATTAAATTTAATTGGCGACGACGAATCGTGTCACTTCCACTCCTACTACTATGCAATAAAAAGATGTCATTAATCTTAATGGGCGACAAAAAAAACTAGCAAATTTAGTGGGATTGTTTTAAAATGGAAGTGAAGACAGGATTTTTTTACGCATTATACAATTGTTAATAAAGTTAACAAGTTGTAGATGATCATTTAAATTACATTAGTGTTTCTTTTGCTATAATTATGCTCGTTAAATTTTATTGGGTGTTAAGGATAATGCAATTTAATTTAATTTGTTCATTTTTTTTAATAAATTAATTACATATATTTTTGCGTGACATTTTGCGTAATCATATTTGAACTATTACTATTCAATGACAGTTTGTTGTATAAATTGTATGCTATACGAATAAAATAATCTTTCAGTTCACAGCATTAATTAAGGTCATAATATTTCTCTAAAGCTAAAACCAACGTAACTCACTCAACTATGAAACTTCAATTTTAATACAGTAGTGGGTTGATTGATTTCAAGGAAACAACTAAATGATTATGAAATAATATATTTGTTTTTGTGTATATTCTGTTGATTTTATACATTTGTACCAGTTGTGCTTTCTGTACAAATATGTTTTTTTTTTAATTTGTTTTACTCAGATATGAAAAATTTATTTTTAGCTTGCTTCTACCAAAACTCTGTTTTGACCCTAAAATGCGGGCCAACCATTTGGAGACCCGAGGGCCTCTAAATCATTTGCGGCATTTGATTGGCTGTAAATCACAATTTTACATGATAATGTCATATTTTAAAACCTGACAGTAGTGACCATTATAATAAACTTTGAAATTTCTTAAAATAGTGTTCTTTGCTTCTTCTTGCAATTTAAATAGCAACTCTTGTTTTTGACACAGTTGCATGGAAAATATTTGTTAATGTGCAACCAAGTTTTTCTTTTGCTTACTGAATGTTTTACCTGGATTCTTTGTTTAATTATTACTTGAAGTAGTTCCTATATTCTTTCTCTCATGATGTGTCTTAGGTATTCAGTTATTCTTTTTATTATTGTGAACAGTAGTTCTTTCTGCTTATTTATTGGGTTGAAGGTCTAGTTTTTGCATCCGTACAGGAGTATTGGAAATACTTAACATCAAAGCCATACAAGTTTTTTTTTCCAGGCTTATGCCTAGGCTGGTAAAGAAGTTTTGAACCATCCAAATGATTGGAAATAAACCAATTTTTAATGTTGAATTATAAATTTAACAACAATTTTGCAACAAAACAAAAACATTTGACCATACTTTATGTTTGCTTTCAATTTGTTTCTGATTAGTTTTTGATTTTTCCGTTGCAATAAATACAAAAAAAGAACTTAAAAAATGGCTCAAACAAATACCAAAACATTTTTTTTGGTTGTATTATTACTTTGTCTTTTGATAGTGCGGATGAAAGTTTTAATTTAACACATTTAATAGTTGTGTTTTTGCTTTATTGAGTGTTTTTATTGTATTGTTATGGTGTGGTCTGTTATAGAATTTTCATTAAAACAACTACATAAAAACTATAATCCCTATTTTGACCCGCAGTCAAGTAACATACTAAAAACTAAAATCACCAATGCCCGTACTAATCAGATATTAAGTGGTTTTATGAATTTGATCATATTTAGTAGTATGCTTATACTTCATAGACCCTGTTTGTACTTGTAAAACATTATTGTTATTGATCATTTATCTACTTCAAACATAATTTATTATAAATTCATTACCAATTGGAACATAATCTGTTATTAAATATCATAATTTATATCTAATACACTAATAACAATCCAAAATTAATCTTGGAGTGGTCTCAAGAAGAATCCCGAAAATTAAGTGAGGAATACATTGGCCAAATGCGACTGAAATTGCCATCACAATATCCGTAAAGACCTAATTAACGATTTGTGGAATAAATCTTGGTTTCTTAAATTCAAAATCAGTTTGAAATTCAATCATTATTCAAACGTGTCTATGTTCGGTGTGGATTTTAGTCTAGAAGCAAAACGGTATTAGGGAATGATAATCCTGTTTTTAGCGCTTCAAATGGAAGTTATAGATTTGAAAAAAAGTTAGCTTTGGACTTTTTTGTTTGGAGTTTTTGAAGTAAAAGTATATGCAAACAAACGACTAATTTGTAAAAATTCCGGTTGGATTACTCATATACAAATTTTAGAAATATATTTATCATTTATTTTGAGATTTAATTAATAAAAGAACAGTCTTACCGTTTATAAATAATGAACGTTCTACGAGGGATGAGACTTCATATTATTACCGTTGATATTCAATATATATTTGGAATATATATTTAGAGAAGCTCAGGAAGACTTAGAAACTAGAATATCGCTAAACGGTAAAACCATAAATAATATACGCTACGCGGATGATACGGTGATATTTGCTGATAGCATCAAGAATTAGAATTTGCCACATTACCGTCAATCAGAAACTCATTGAGAGAGTAAATAAATACACGTATCTTGGCACTACCGTAAACAATCAGTGGGATCACTCCCAGGAGGTTAAGATCCGAATAGAGAAAGCGAGAGCTGTTTTCAACAGTATAAGATCCTTACTAAAGAGACATGACCTCACATTACATACGAAGCTCAAAATTCTGCGCTGCTACGTGTTTTTGGTTCTTTTTTACGGAGTTAAATTGTGAACACTAACCGATTCTATAAGCAGGAAACTAGAAGCATTTGAATTGTGGATATATCAGAAGATGTTGAGAGTTTTGTGGAAAGATCCTTCACAGAATGCAAAAGAAGAAACAGATCCTAAACACTATCAAATGCAGAAAACTCCAATACCTGGGGCATATTATGAGGAATGAAAGCAGATTCTCAACTCTATCCGGTTTAGTACATCAGTAAGAAAATAAACAAAGCTGAGAGAAAATATAGTTCTTACAAGTTTTAGGTACCAGCGGTGGTAAAAGCATTGATAAAGTATAAAATATATCTACTAGGTTATACCTTTAAAATAGTCACAGGTTGTGCTGCACATGCAACAAGCATGGACAAAATAGATTTAGCAACAAGAGTAATAAGATGGGTTTTGTTGTTTGACAAACTTCAGGCAAAACATCTGTATAAATTGTAAAAAGTAATTTTTTAAGCGTTAAGTTTAAAAATTTAAATAAAAACAGAAAATTTTAAATAATGAATGGAATATTTATTTGGAGCAATATATCAATGTCTGCCATTTACTTTTTAAATATTATTTTATGTAAATGTTGCCTGCGGCTACGCCTGAGGTGGTCCATCCATAAGCTCTAATTTTGGCATAGTTTTTCCAGCATTTTGGCTGGTATCTCACCAAAAGCAGCTGTAATGTTGTCATCCAGTGCTGCAATTGTGGTTGGCTTGTCCCTGTACACTAGAGAGTTCACGTAGCCCAAAAAAATAGTCTAGTGTAATGAACTGCTCCAAAACGTGAAATTAATTGCTCACCAAACTCGCCTCTCAATTGGTTCATGGTATCGCGTGCCGTGTGGCATGTGACTTTGTTTTGTTGAAACCACAAGTCAACCATGTCCAATTCTTTCATTTTAGACAAAAAAAAGTCGATAAGCATTGCACGGTACCTTACTCCATTGACTGTAACGTAGCGATTTTTATTATTTTTGAAAAAGTACAATGATGCCGCCGGCTTACAAACCGCACTAAACAGTGCATTTTTCAGGGTGCATCGGCAGCTCTTGAACTGTTTCTGGTTGTTCGTTAGACCAAAAAAATGAGCTTTGTTGCTGAAGATAGTTTTTCGATAAACAAATGGATTTTTATCCAACTTTTCTATGGCCTATTCAGCAAACAAACGACGTTGTGGTAGGTTACCCGGCTTCAGTTCTTGCAACAGCTGTATTTTGTATGGTTTCATACCGAGGTCCTTACGTAAAATTTTTCAGGTGGTAAAATAACACAAGCCCAATTGTTGTATTGTCGGTACGCACTCTCCGCATACGGGTTGGTGGATTAATGTTCAATAAAGTGAAACTGGTGCAAAATTTGGTCACAATAGCTTGAATAGCCAGTTTGGTGGGTCGGTTATGACTACCATAAAATGAACGTAATTTGCAAAACACATTACAGAGCACGAATTTTTATAATAAAATTCAATGATTTGCAAGCGCTGTTCGTTTGTTAGTCTATTCATGGTGAAATGCCAAACCTTACTAAGCATTTTTAGCATTGACACATGTCACAAATCACGCGTGCTGTGTAAAAAAATTTACACTGTAAAAACAAATACCAAAAAATCACTCTTTACAAGAGCAATTAACTTGTTGGTTCTACCAAAGACTTACAGATAAAGATAATCTAAAAGGCACATGAAAGTTATACAAGTTTACTGGATTTACATGCATATCTTTGCTATTTTACAATTTAATTTTAAAACCGTAGTGAAGGTATATAGATATTACTAAAATTCAGCAATACAAAAATGTACCAGCAAAACCCAAAATTTGTAGTTATTCTTAAAATTACTTTTATTGATTGCAGGACCTTATAGGAAAGATATTTAAAAAGACATGTTAGTAGTTCTGATTCAAACTCATATTGTCATTATACTTTACATATATTCTCAAACTACAACTTTAAATATTATTTAAAAACTCGAATGTTTTAAGAGCGTACCAAACGCCAATTCCAATTACTATTTGACTAAAATACTCTGACAAAATATAGATTAATCCTTTCTGAATGTACTGGTAAAAAATTAAATCATTATCAAATTATATGTGGAAATAGGAATAACACCGAAGTAGCTGTTTCACTACAATACTGAAAAGTCAGGACTTAAGAGCATACTTAGTTCTTAAGTCATGGCAAAATAATATTAAAAAAAATACAATTTTTAACATAAAAATAAACTTGGGCATTATGCTTTTCAAACGACACGCAATGTTAATCAAATATAAAACAAAGCAACAACATTAAGGTTGATTGGATCAAAGCTTAAGTAGAGAAAAATATGCAACAAACAAAGAAGCAAAAATTTAACAATAATTTATTTCTATAAACTTAATAACAACCACAAAATTGGTTCTTTACATTGCGTTTTTTTGTAGTAATTGTTAAACCGTGGTGTGCCATTTAGCGAATTTACTTCTTACAAAAAATTGTCAACTAAGTTTTGTAAGCACTTGGTTTATTTTTTTCGACAAAAAATGTTCTTAGAGAGTTTTTGGATTTTAACCTATATAAAATACATTTTTTTTTTTATTTGCATAGGCTGTTTGAACTAAGTTTTTGATCTCTAAGAAATTTATCCATTATATTATGTATATTTTAACAACACTTTTTATTTAATTTTTTTATTCAAATCTTCTTATTTAATGAAAACTTCTGACATAAAACTATTAAAAATTTTGTTACTACTTAGTTTGTCACGTGGACTAACACATTTTTTTATCTCTAATGTAGATGTATATTAATGACATGCTACCTTTTGTTTATACACTTGGATAACAAAAGAATTTAACATTACACGTTGTATTTAGTTATTTTAAACTTTGTTATTGTTTTTATTTAAATATTAAACGGAACGCAAAGGTTTTTCAATGCTTCATATACACTTAATGTCACTGCAATAAGGTATTGAGAATATACTATAATATGAATGCAACCAATTTAACTCACAATATCAATTGTTATATAAAAATCATATTTTATTTACGACAAATCAATTCTAATAATATTACGTGAATATCATACAATATCACCACAAATAAGTCATTGTGTTTATATTTTCTTTCATGAAATTCCTTAATAAATATGTTTTGTATAAACCGTGTAAACGGAAATATGTTTCTGACATTTCGCACCGGAGGCGCCCCGAACAATACCGCATGTTTCCTACACAATCAAGCAGTGTTATCAAAACATCGCGTTTGTTATCAAAATGTGGAAAGTGTAGTTCGCCCATTCGATATCAGATGTCTGTCAATTACAACAAAACTTCGAACATATTTGACGTGCAATAATATTTGTTATGGTAAAGTTACATCATACCTTATTCAAACATAATATATTAAATATAGATAACTTTGTTAGCATTGTAATTCATTTTAAATATTACTTAAAAAACTAAAATCAACTGATTATATGTCATAATACACATAAATGATAATAAACTTATCTAATTTTAAACTGCATATGCTAGAAATAGAACATAAATATCCAAGTAAATATTTTTTTCTTTTATAAATTACACACCATAAATAATTTATTACCAATAAATAACCATTTAATACTGTAATTATACTGGAATTGGTTTATACAGAATTTTTCTACTTTTTAACTACTTAATTTTACAACACAATTTGCATGGTAATTCATCATTTTTTTTAATCTTCACCGAACGTAATTGATAAATACAAAGGACTGACCGATCAAATTATATGCAATCTTCAGTTGTTACATAATTTATATACCTTAATAGACGGGTGTTACCAATAGCATCTTCATCTTGAACTACAGATTGTTACAAATTATTTTATATTACTATGTAATTGTAATGATTGTTGAGGGCTTTTTTTATAGGTTAAAATGTGGCCGTATACAATGCCATCGTATAATTTAGTTAGTGAATGTATATATTTTAATGATTTATTCTTCAAATTGATATTTGATTAGTTTTTTTATTCAGATTCGATTGATCAATGATTGGTATTAGGCGATGAATGCGCAATAAAATTATTATTTATTATTTTGTTATAGAATGTTTGCGGTATCAAGATGTGGAAGATGTCACGCGGGTATTTCGGCAAACGAGCTTGTAATGCGAGCCCGCGATCTAGTCTACCATCTGCACTGCTTTTCTTGCACATCCTGCGGCATCCCCTTGGCGAAAGGCGACCATTTCGGCATGCGAGAAGGTCTCATATACTGCAGGTGAGTTGTATCCACTTGTTTTTTCCACGTCCATCTGTTCGAATTATTTATTTAAGTCTACTTTTTTATATAGGCCGCACTACGAATTGTTGGACTTTTGTGATCCCAATGGCGAACCTCTAGATATGGTATATAGAAGTAGTGAATCGCCAAGTTATTATCCCACAACACCACCTCAACATCACAAAGGTAGACCGCGGAAAAGGAAAATTGGATCTGAAAATGAACCGTGTGGTGAATTACCTGTTACTATGAGAATGGCACAAGCTACTTTAGGTAAGTTCATTCAAGTATTTATTATAAAAATCAAATAAATTTAAAAAAAATTATTAATTAATTAATTTAATCTATGATTATCTTGAAGAGTATTTTAATAAATAAAAATTAATAGAATCAATTAACTCAATAAATATTAATTGGTGTTAATTGAAATTTAATTAAGTTTAATTGTAGTGTGTAATAAAGGGTATTTATGTGAAAAGCTGTGAAATAAAGTTTTATGGACTCGCAGGTGATTTGAATGAAACTGCAGTAAAGGATTAATAAGATGGTATTAAGACTCGTCTAGATAGTCGAGTTATGTATATGGTGTAAAAAGATGCAAGATAATTATGCAAAGTAATAGCGTGAGATTACAATGTTTACAAGCAAATTTCTTTGGCGAGTGATTTCACATAAAAATAGCTCCGGTGTATGTGGCGTTAGTAGCCCGTGAAGGAAACAAGAAGCCTAAGAATAAAAATAAATAAAACGATGATCCTCACTTGTATTTGTATAAAACAGAAAATAATCGTAGCATGAAGAAGAATTTAAGTGCGCACGTAAATAAAGAGCGGTATGCATATGTTGGATGCCTCCTTAATTGTTAGGTGAGCTACTCGGATATATAATTCGATCAATAAAGTATTACAGCAGATCGTGGTGAGACAAAAGGCTAGTGGGCGATGTATACAGAATGGAGATTCCGAGAAGGAACAGAAGGGCCGTAAAACACAGATCACAAACACCCAATTAACAGTAAAGCCAAAAAAATGTAAAGGGTCAGCTCTCGGGCGACACCGAACTATATAAAACGCTACCTGCGCGGCCGAATCAAAAAACCAAATCGGTTTTATTTTATTCCTGAAAACGAGTTACCCAAATCGAATGCAGTCAACTATCGGCTGCCTTATTTATAGGTTTCGTTTGACCGTGGGTGGCCGAGTAGACTTCGTTGACAGATGAAAAGTATCCACAGATCGAGGATTGGATAACCCGAATACGGTAGCCAATTGGTCCGACGCTATGGCCGCTCATCGTGCACATTCCTCAGCTTTCCACGGCCTTTGCCGTCGTCTCAATATGTACATTCCGGACTATTTATTTATTGTCCACCGACACCTGCTTCCAACCACCATCGTACCTCAAACGAATTAGTTCAATTTCGATACGTGAGCAACCGGTTACTTAATTTGCTCAATTTACCTCTGCGTACCTTCATATCAATAAAACATGCAAATATTATTACCACATCTTTCACATAACCATTTCATTTCATCAAGAACATTTTATTTAATTTTTTTTAACATTACTATTATAGCATTCATAAATATATGTTTGTATGTGGCTGTAATTAAATGTTATTATATTCTTAAGAACAGTTTTTCAGTTGCATATTCTTTGAGAAGTTTTCATAGTTAGACAAAATTATTTTTTTTGTCTAAAATCAACATTTAGATATCAAAATTTTATAAAAAGTTAAAATGCTGGGTACCATTGACAACTGAGCGGTAAGTTGTGACAAGCTTTATGAATGCTCATAACCAGAATTTCTTACATAGTGGTCTACACAATAGGTTGATCATTATTTTTCAAAAATATTTATTATTTCAAAATAATAATAATAAAATCATCTTTATTTTGCAATAATAATTATCTTACAGTATGTGAATCAAATAAAAAAATTAAAAATGTAATATAAAGTTCCAAAATTTGTATTAAAACTGTCTTTATATTTAGACATTATAGCTGTTTTTCAATGGGAAGTCCTATTTTAATTAAAAAAAATATAAATATTTATTCTTAAGTAGTACACATTTTTTTATTAAACTTTAAAGTACTTTTGCTAATATGATATAATATGGAAAATGATATCCCACCTTGACACTGTCTGCAAAGGGTTGTTTTGCAAGACATTTTTGCACAACTGAGGCCGTATCTGGCGAATTGACTCTGGAAGGTCAATTTAAGTTTTTCGAAATTTCTTAAGCAGCACTGCAATTGTTTTACGGCTTACGTAATAAAAATTGTCCATGTCTAAATTTTCCAATTTAGGCCAAAGAAACTCAGTTAGCATTTTACAATAGCAACCCAAGTTGACTTTAATTGCAGCATCTTTGTGGTTCTCAAAAAAGTAAGATTACATAACTTTATCATTTCAAAAACCGCATCAAACAGTAACTCATTTAGGATCAAGAGGATTTACCTTAGATGCGGCAGTTCTGTCTATTAACAAGCTCACTAAGATAGAAATGGGTTTTATTGTATAAGATAATTTTTCCAAAAAAATTAGGATTTTCTGCCTGCACTTTCAGCACTTAAGAAAAAAAGTTTAGCGTTGTTCATGATCAACTGGCTCCAATTACTGCGTCAATTGCACTTTATAAACATGCAAGATTAAATCTTTATACAGTATTTGATGAAGGCTAGACTATGAAATCCTTAATTGCTGTGAACGTCTTGGAATAGATAAACCTGGGTTTTCTGGAACACTGTTAGCGGCAATCTTTTGGGCTAACGAGTTGGAACTGACAATTTTACATCAGTAACTTGACTATTTTGCTCAAATTTTGCGAATAACTTTACAACGGCTTTGCAGAAAGTTGATTCATATTGACCAAAAACTCCAAAAATTTTGCAAATTGTTTTACCAAAATGTTTATTGTGTATATTCGTAATTTTTAATATTTTTACGTTGTTGGAGCATGTATCGTACCATTTTCTAAAATCGTATAGTTTTTAATGAATAATGTCAAGGATTCAAGGCTGGCTATTCAACAAATCAAAAATTTTGCAAAATATAAAATCTGATTTTTTATTTTAGCAGATAATGAAAAGAAATTAAATAAGATGTTAAATAGTATGCAAAAAGTCTTAACAAATGATTATAACAAAAAATAAAATGAAAACAATAAGATGTTAAAAAGAAACTTTATTGTCTAATTTTTGGTATTAGAAAAGTACTATCAAAGACATACGTGTAGAGCTTAATGCTATATTATAGATGCAAGGAAATATAGATATTAACCCAAAATGAAAAAAAGTTAAAATTAATGCTCCAATCAAACTGATTATGAAAAACTAATATAGTCAGTCCAAAATCAATATATTTTAATTTAAAAAAAAATGCTCATGAATGATTGGTTAGTGCAAAAGTTTTAAGTTTTTTTTGTTTTTATTTTTGAAGTTGAAAGAGAAAATAATCTATGACAATATAATTGGATGTTTTATTGTTTTATTCTACGTACTTGGGATTTACTTTGTTTCTTCTAACAATAGCTTTAAATGTTAGCGTTTGTTTTATCTTGGGGTCGTAGTTGAAATTATCATAATTTTTATAGTCACAGTGTTAAGTAACTTGTATCTATTGCGATGCTACTCAGAGTGAAATACAACTACAAATAAACTTTAGGTTTTTCAATAGACAATTTATTTGAGAGACACAAAACTAAACAAAACAAATTTTCTCTAGATTGTTTTAGTAATGCCTATCTGCACCAAGATATTCAGTTGGCCAAACAATGTCCAATCTGTTATTGTTTTGGTAATAGATAGCAAGTAGGTAATATTGTTAGACATTTTTGGACAATTAATTTGCTGATCAAACACGTCTTTAGGATTATAGAGCTTACCTTTGGGTTTTGTCATAATTTTTGTAGTCACAGTGCTAAGAAACCTGTAATCACCTAATGCTACGCTAATCAAATAAAATCTAATGACTGATAAAGTCTGTTAACAAAAAGGTTTGCAACGAACAAAACTGGTACAAAATCTAAATTTACATAACGGTTTGGATTAATAGTAATTCTTTGTATTTCAATGGTGATGCATATTTTGGAAAATGTACAATCTAAATCTATCATTTTTTTTTAGTTTTTGCATATCAGTATTTGTTTTACGTTAACAATTTTATATAAAATAAATTGATAAGACTGATAAGTAAATCAATTACATTGTTTGCAGACCAGATTTTTTACTTGAACTGATGAGATTGTTTTGTATTTATATACAGAGTTATAAATAATATTAAATGAATAATCATATCCATAACATAATCAATTATGTGAATTTTGTCTGTTTCAACACACTGAGTGTACATAATTTAAACGGTTTGTAAACATATCACAAACTGAAGTTAATGCAAATATAAACTAATTGTTCAGACTAACATTAAAGATAAAAATTGAGTTATTGTGTCAAGACCAGAATAATCTTGATGCTATTTTTTTGAAAAATTAGTGTCATCTCACAAATATAACCTTCTGTCATTTTGCAATTGACTGCTGCAAATAATATAAATTTTGGAATTTTTGTTTTACGGCACAAGCAAAACTTGAACAAATTGACATTTTGTAATTTACAGTTATACAGGTTTTTCTAACTATACTACCCATTTTGTCATTCGAATAAAATCTTTTAAGTAAGCAAATATTTTATTACATTAATGTACAACTAATTTATACTAACCTAAACATTTGATGAATTTTTAAAAATGATGTCTTCTTGTCAACTTTAATACAACATTCAATTGTGAATATAAAGTTTTGCATCCGGAAAAGCAAATTTCATGTTTGTGATTTTTTTTCAAATGCGGTATTTTCAAATTATACTGCCGTTAAAAATGTTTTGCAAAGTTTTTATGAAGTTTCTGGCTAATTGAGTTGTTGCTCTATCTTGTTGGAATAGCATGGTACACTATTTAGTAACCTCCGGCTAATCAGTTCTGTGATCAGAAACGTTTGTTACATGTTTATGTAGCGATCGGAATTGACGGTTACAGAATTGAAACTTTTATCCTCAAAAAGTAAGGACCAATGATAATAAATAGTTTTAAGCCGCACCAAATGACGACATTGGATTATGGAGTTTTTTGTAACCAATTTATAAGGTATTTCAGCACTTCTAAAATTTAATTTTTTAACAACGTCATCCAAATAAAAATTTGTTCTGTTGGTCATTCACAAACGGTGTATTAATTTTTAATACCGATTCAAAAATTCTTGACAAACTGTAAATCTTTCTGTTAATGTATTGTGATGTTTGGTGTTTGTAAGGATTAAATTAAAATCGTTATAAAAGATTCTGTAAAAACTTTTTTTGGATATTCCTACAAGTAATTGACAATTAGCAGAGCTGTTATGATTTCTAGTAAACGCAGCTCTTAGTCATGCAATATTTGCAAGCATAAACCGTTTCTTAGTGCTTTTCATGGAATTATTTTTACGCAAGTGACAAACCAATACCATAACTGTTTTGTTCGTTGGCACATTACCTATGTTATTATTATCAAACTTCCGTCAAAATGCACGCAAAACTTTTTACTTTCTACTGAACCAGTTCTGATAAAGTTTTTCACGGATCACACTGAATAATCTATACTATTGCAAAAATGTTTGGTATTTACAATTTTTGATACGTTTACTCAATAAAATGTAATCCCAAACCTTACTTGGCTCTCAATCTTAGGGTCAACAATAAAAAAAAAAGTTATTGGATAAGAGTGGAGGAAACATTTGAGGTTTGCCGTAGTACAATTTTGCTCACTGGGTTAAAACTAGTGCACCGTTTTTATAAATATAGAAGTTCTTTTTTTCTTGCAAAAACAAACGAACTTTTATAAGATGTTTGAAGTACCCTCTTTAATTTCCAAGCAGGCACGACATCTTAGTCTGAAGAATATTTGAACCCTTTCTAAAACCTCTTCGTTGGCTTGGATATGTTGGGCATTTTTGATTAATTAGTAGCTGCAGCTCCTCGAGACTATTTATAGAAGTACCAAAGACCAACATTTTTAAATATCCGCAAATATAGAAATCTAGAAAGATTAAATCAGGCGATCTTGCAAGCCATAAAATAGGTCTGTTTGTTCCAACCCATATACGTGGAAAATGAAAATGCTCTCTAACGTCAATTTAAAAATGAACTGGAACACCATCAGTATATAATATTTACCACCAATAGTAACGTTGTCAAAAAGATTATACATTGTGTTCTGCATAAGTAAGGTAAGCAGAGCCTGTTAATCAGTTTGGTAAAACAACAGGACTTACAAACATGTCGCTTACAATACTTATCAAAATGTTTAATAAAAAAGTGTGGGAATTTTTGTTGGCCTAAACATGAGCATTGTAAAAATTAACAACTTAATTTTGTGTAAACCGAGCTTTATCCGTAAAAAAACAAGTTTCTTTAGCATCTTTGCGTAGAAACTAGCAACAAAAAACCATACATGCTAGGCTACAGATAAAGTAGCTTCTTGTTTGGAGAATCCTCCGATTCTCCAAACAAGACGAGCACTAATTCCTACTTTTTCTGAAATTCTCCGCACACTAGTTCCCGGATTATGCTCTATACGTAGAATGTCTTCTTCAAAACATACGATGTGAAGGAATTTGGCAATTTGGATAAGCTTCAATATAAAGAAGTCGCGCTTTGGTTGGTTGGTTGGTTGCATTATAGTAAATAGCCATAGCAAATAAAAAATTGCGCACTGACAATAGTCAAATACTTAATGTGTATTTTATAAACAACATCATCTCCGAAATTGTTACTTTGCGGACTTATGTTCATTAAGACTTTTTTGGTAATTTTGATTCATACTACTACCCCTTTAAATGTTTTAAATTTTTTTAATATTCTGTATACTGTAAGTTTTAAGATGTACTTATACGTACTGGCGAAATTATTTTTTTAAATTACATTAATTTTCTTTGTTATAAAAAGGATAGACCAAAACCAAATTTTGAGCCTAAGACAATGATTTAAGTTTTTAAGGTTTTTTTAATTACGTAAATATAAAAGAAATATTATTAAATAATGGGTTTTCCAATAAGAAGTTTTATTTTGAATAGCATCTGTTAATTTTAAAGCTATTATTTTTTGACATTTGACAAGTAAAAACTACGCCATTATAAAAAATGGAACGAGACACGCTTTAAAACCCCATTGAAGTTATTAAAATATACTACAAAAATGGTGAAATTTTTTCAGTCACAGTTTGCAAAACTAAAGCACTTTTTGGTCGTCGTAAAGCACCTTCTTGGCCGGCAATAGTAAACTTGGTAGAAAAATTTGAGCTGTTGAGACAAGTTTGTGATGTGAAGAATTGAAACCGTGTGCATTGCTCAAGAACACATGAGAATATTGCTGATGTAGCCCATAGTGTTGAAGAAAACCCAGGTTTGTCTATTCCTTGTCAATCTTTAGAATTAGACATTCCACAAACGACATTACACAGTATTTTACATAAAGACTTAAGTCTTAAGGCTTTTAAAGTTCAGTTAACACAAGAACTCAAGCCGGTCGATCACCATAAACGTCGTACCTTTGCAGATTGGGTCCTTCAAATGCATCTAAATGATCCGCAATTTCATCGAAAAATTATTTTTAGAGATGAGGCCCATTTTTAAAATCCCAAGAATGATTGTTGAAAAATCTTTGCATTCTTAACGTGTCACTGTTTGGTGCGGTTTTTGGGCTGGCGGTGTGATTGAACCCTACTTTTTTTGAAATTGAGGCTGGTGCAACTGTAACGGTAAATGGATGGCGCTACCGAGCTATGATTAATGATTTTTTATGGCCGGAATTGGAAGATATTGATGTAGACGACGTTTATTTTCAGCATGACGGCGCTACGTGCCACACAAGCAACGAAACAATCGCAATTTTAAAGAAAAGTTTCTTGACCGTGTTATTTCTTGTAAAGGTGATTACAATTGACCACCGAGATCTTGTGATTTCACACCTTTAGATTTTTTTCTTTTCTTTGGGGCCACGTGAAAGATAAGGTCTATGCCAATGCTCCACAATCGATTCAAGACCTTAAAGATGGAATTTGTGAAGTTTTCAAGCACATACAGCCGCAAATGTGCGAATTGGTCGTTTTTAAATGTTAATGGCATACCTTCCTCTTTACAATGAAATAAACATTTATTGATTTCTCTTAAAAAACATCCGTTTTTTTTTTTTAATATCAAAATGAAACCTTTTATTGGAAAACCCTATAGATAAACATATGAACTTAAAATAATTAACAAATTGTTTTTTGTACCAAAATGCGTTTTTTATCAATCTTAATGAAAATATTGTCAAGAAATGCAAAAAACTAGTATACTATATAGCTTATATTATATATGAAAAACACAAAACTTGTCATTTTTGAAATGTTGTTATTTGCGTTATTCTTACCTAGGTTCTTAACGAGGTACATATACGTTCAACGTTGAATTTTACTAGAAGCTAGAGTTCATTCATGCTCAGATACGATTGAGCCTCTTGTATTAGCTATTTAATCCACCTACCATAGTACTATTGTGATAGTATATTTACATATATCAGCATTTACTAATATAATTATAATATGTTACACAAAGATTCCAAATATGAAATGAAACTATGTTTTTTTATTTATTGAATGTTTATAATTAGGATGTGTAGAACGAATGTTAACGTACTAAGAAAATATGATAATTATTCTAAGCATATTATGCTTTGCAAATTTAAGTATCTAAATAGCAAGTATTCTAAGAATACCATGACTATTCATTTGACAATTTAACATTTACAAGTTCTTTGAAACTTCATTGTGAAACTGCATTAATTTTCATTATATCACGTTCAGTATTTTTTTCAGTATCCCGTCGATAATGCTATGTATAAATACTTTAACCATTCGTATCAGTTTGAAAACCCATACACGAATCATGTTGGTAATTACCCATAAGAATTAAACTAAAAAGAACACACCTCCTCATAACGCGCGCACACTGAATAACTTACTTTCTTACCATTATCAGTAACAAGTCTGTTAATTATACGGGACTTGGCCGTGTCCCTTAAATCAATCAATATATCAGCGTCTGTCAGAGTCTGTCAGACGGCGTCGTTCACCTGCGCCATTTTTGCAAGTCCAATCAAAACAATTTCCGCAACTACCAGTTCCAACCAGTCTAGTTTTTTTTTTCTTTCGTTCTCCTCTGCGACTCTTTTTCCCGGTAAAAATCGCTCACATATTTTATGTGGCGATGCAAAAACGCAAGAAAAAAGCAACAGTGTACAATAACTATTAAACTAATTAATTAATTAAAACGAATCTTTATTTTATAACCCAAAAAAGTAACAATCGGATGAATTAATTGCGGACAGGATTGCGACTTCTTTAAGGATGACGTCAATATCAATTCCAACCACATTTTAATGCGCACAATACTCAATCAATTATATTCTATCTATAACTTTACATTTATTAATTACAAAGATTTCTTATCAAGTGCACCTGTTGTTTTTTATTTACGTAAAACATAACGCATTTATCCTTATCTCTAATGAGGCCTATTTATAAAAATTAATCCTGTTACTATGTCCGAATACAAACGCGTGCTTAAATCCACCCTCTTTAAACACTCACAATGATAGGGGAGAATTATAGTTGAAATCTATACCATACTTGCTAAATTTATTGTGTTTGCTCATTATTATATAAAAATCACAATGTATTGTTCCTAATATATACAATACATGCTGTTATTATTGTTGTATAAAACAGAAAGTGTATAGACCTTACATGCTACTGTTTGTTTGTTCCTATTTATAGGACAAGTGTTGTTCCATTCCGGGATGTATATGAAGCGTAACATATTTGAACAAATAACATTATTATTATTTGCATATAACATCTATCAATTATTCCATACTACATCAATTTCTTTTTTTATTAATTGTAGTCTTGAATAATTTTTTACGTATTGAAATAGTCATAATCAATATAGAGTAGTAGTGTGGAGCTTGTAATGTAAGAGGGTGGGCTACACAAACAAGGCCCTTAAGCACGTCTGTAGGGTTATTCAACGAACTCCCCGTGAGATAAAAACCGCCCCCGGTGCACCCTATACACTACTTCTCGAGAGCACTCAGCACAGCCGTATGCAGAACTAAATAAATACCATTAACTGTACGTACGCTATTTCAGGATCTGTCACTCATTATAACCGATCAATTTGTATGTGGAAAATGAAAATTGCTCGGTAATGAGGAGTGAAAAGAGATTTATGCGTTGCTTATGAAATTGTTCAAGTGTTATTTATTTTATCGTTGAGTTATGTTTATACACGATAAAGTTTAATGATCATTAAAAAGTTATGTAATATTTGTCATTAACAATGCTTTTTTGTAACTTCAGAGATGCTTCAACAAGGGGATTTATCATCTGCTTCGATGGATTCTTTGTCGTATGATTCTTCAGTGACTTCCCCTGCATCAAGTACAGGTCATCAATCACAAAGGACGAAGCGAATGCGGACGTCCTTTAAACATCATCAACTTAGGACGATGAAGACGTATTTCGCGATCAATCAGAATCCTGATGCGAAAGATCTGAAGCAACTAGCACAAAAGACTGGTCTTTCAAAAAGGGTTTTACAGGTAATAAAATATTTATTTAATTATTTTTTATTATTATAATACAATGTTATTTTTTTTTATTAGGTATGGTTTCAAAATGCCCGTGCAAAATGGAGAAGAAATATAATGAGACAGGAAGGATCAAACACCAACAATAACTCAGGTCCGGGTCAGAATGGACAAACCGGTGGAAACAACCTGAATTCAATGATGGAATCCGGTACATTACCACACCAAACATCATTAGACGATATCCACCATCACATACATTCACAAAATTCACAGACACTAAATTTTGGTGACATTTATTAGAACAAAGACTGCTTGTATTCGTTAAGAATACCGACAAATAAAAAAAATGTTCCTTCCCATAGTGATAATTATCGTGTAGTTAGTTGTTAATAAGAATTTTTCCAGAATAGCCAGGCAACGGTGCAATTCGCATGATGTATAAATGTGTAGATATTATTTATATTTAATTAAGATGTGTAACATTGTGATTAGATTTATGAAATTGATGTAAATATTACAATTTATATTATATTAAAGAAAACATTATTGCTATTAAGATTTTATGTGTTTATCTGGGACACGACATTTTTGTACATATTTTGCTTACATTGCGTATCGCAGTATAATCTTGGTGATAAATCAGATATGTTTGCCGCTGCTGAATGTTCCCGCATACCTGCCTCCAATATATTTTACAGATAAGGGAGTCTAACCCTTTTTGTATACAGCCAATTATCGATTAAAGCTTTATTTAGTGTGACTGAAGGAAACCATAAATATTTATATCTTTCCGAGCTTGGATATTTTGCAAAAACATATCTAAAAATCTACTTAAGTGATATAACCATACGTGCCGAATTGAAAATACTTGTCGCAGAAGGCAAATTGCTTTATGGCTATACTTAGTTATTGGTTAATTAAATGAGTTATCAAGTCATTAAAACTATAACATGTCTAGTCTTTTTGATTGAAGTCGTCAATAATTTTTAACTGCTTTTGCATGGATGGTGTTCGGTAAAAGTGGACTTTAAGTTAATGTCAAAAGATTGAAAAGATAATTAACTTTTTATTTTTAAGTTGTTTGTTTTTAAAATATATAAAGAAGAGACGCAATGTCCTCAAATGAGACAGTTGTAAAAGCAATAATTTCGAATAAAGCCTAGTTAAATAGGTAAATTTATAAGAATGCCACAACGACATATGTAGCGCTCGTTACTATTTGTTCAATCGGACAACCCAATAATAACATTAAAAAATTAAATTTATGAAAAAATATTCTAAACTAAAAAACATCCATAGACGCGTTTCGAGGTTTACCTCTCATCAGTATGGCTTTATTTATTTAAACTAATTGATTTTTAACTTACTTCGTCAACATTGTTCACCACCACAATTCTGACTGACTTAAGTCAGTATAAATAGTCAATACACCTTTTAAAATATTCACTTTGAATTGTGGTGGTGAACAATGTTGACGAAGTAAGTTAAAAATCAATTAGTTTAAATAAATAAAGCCATACTGATGAGAGGTAAACCTCGAAACGCGTCTATGGATGTTTTTTAGTTTAGAATATTTTTTCATAAATTTAATTTTTTAATGTTGTTTGTTTTTTTTTTTAATCTGAATTGTTACATTTGACTTTAGTAGTTTGTGAACCAGCTAGTTTGTTTAAATATAGAATATTGTTTTGAAAATATGCACGTCATTTTAGGAAATACTGAAAATTGTTGCTTGAGCAGTTGGGTTATACAGTGCCCCAAATACAAAGCAATTTATGTAAATAAATAAATTAGAAAAAAAAAAAACAAAACATCTATCCTTATGAGAAAACGGTTTAGGGTATAGAACGGTTCAAATCTCTATATTCTGATTGAAATAAAAATTATAAAATATTTAGGCACGTAATCTTATATAATAATAAATAAAAAAATTAAAAAAGTGCTTGATTGATTGAAAATTGTTTGCTACTACTAACGTTTTAAAATAATCTGCATAGGCTTTTTATAAAAGCTTATAGAACCACGTGATGACAACTAGCGTTTTTCATTTTTCTATTATGCTGCAGTTCACTCAAAACTGCACTTTTTAGACTTTATAATAGATTAGGCAACTAATTAAATAGTATCAATTATAAATCATTCTTAGCTAAATCTTTGTCAAATATGTTAAAGAATAGATTTTAGAATTTCATTTTTGTTGTCAAAAATGCATTTTGTTGTTGAATAGATATTCAAATTTAAAAAACCTGTTTACCAAAAACATAGTATTGCTGAAAACAAAAACATATTATAGATCAAATTAAAAAATATATATATATATATATTTGTGACTATGACTATTAAATAATAGATTATCCAATATCTTCTTAAATCCATATTAAGTTGATGCAAATGCAGGTTGCAACTCTATATCAGATTGATTATTAAAATAAACGTTTGAATTTTAAAGATTTAGTTTATAATCTGCAACATTCGGTATTACATTTAAAACAAATATTCACTGATATTTATTAATATTTCTAGAAAACTCTTTGAATAATGTTTAGAAAAAATAGTGTAGTTTTAGATTTTCTTCTGTATACATAAAAACAATATTCCAACAACAGCAAATAAAAATTTTGTTATCTTAAAAGTGATGCCCGTGCTCTTGAAATCCGATCTAGCAAGCCAAAACAGTTCAAAAATTAAGAGTGAACCTTTTTTAAATTTTTTCAACTAAAAAAACAAGAAAACATTTAACTTTAAATAAATACAATACAATACAATAACGTATAAAATAGTATTATAAAAGCTATTGAGTTGGTATTAGTCATGTCATGTCAATCATAAGTCATATTGACTTAAAATAATAAAGTTTACTCATTTTTTATTCATTTTTGTCTGTAGAACGATTTTACAGTAATCGATATTATGTTGATATGTTTAAATATTAAGTGCAAGTAATGATAATGTTAGTGCAGTGACTAGGACGTATGTACGCAAGTTTCCAAAACGATGGCTCTAATACAAAAACCATTAGAAGTGAAAAACGGTTATTGGAAACTGTTTTAAATGTAAAAAAATAAAATTATTGTCATTGTTGAAGTGGATGGTCATACAAACGTTTAAAATATTTTATATTTAAGAATGACTTACGCATGCAATACCTTCCGGTTTTCTTCTAAATTTTGTTGTTATACTATTCTTGTCAATCTAATCTAAATTTAGCAATGGTTTAAGATAACCCACCTTTTTGCTTTGCAAATTTTTGGCACAAATGTTATCACCGGTTTCTCTCTTTCTATAGCTTTTAATTTTGTCTGTTTCTTTGCATTTTTGTATCTTTTATATGCGTTGACATCCACTTGCATTCTTTTTTCTTAGTGTGTTAATTGTTTTAATTATTTAGTTTGTCTTTTGATGCTTTTTTTCAATCTTTATTTCTTTTTTGTTCATAAATAATACATGCAGTTTCATTAGTTGTATTCTTTTTAACTGATCTAAATTTGTAAGTTTTACCTCTAGTGATATTTTTGTAAATTTATCTGAGATTATTTCTTTGTGTTCTTTTGTTGCTAGGTATATCATCCATTTCCATCTCAAGTGTTGCATTATTTGTCAATCTCGAAATAGCGTATCTACCGTTTGGTATTTGCCTCATTATTTTTGTTAATCTGTTTCTTTTTTGCTGCCGTTGCTATTGCTTACTGGCTTTTTGTCTTGACCCTTCCGTTGTTTGTTCTAATCCTACCAAGATTTTTTTCATTTTCTATGTTTTTGTGACCGGTTTGTTAACCTGTTTATTCTATTACTTTGAGTGTCACTCCGAGGTATTTGATTTTCTTCCCTATGGTTATCACTTGATTTTCTACCTGCATTTTATTTGTTTTTCTATTAGTTTTTTTAGTCAATAGCTATACTAAGCCTTCGTTTCTTGTGTTGGTAATTGTAAACCCTTTTTTTATCTATGTCTCTATCACAGTGCAAACAATTAAGTAATCGGTTATTTAATGCATATTTATTACGTGTAGAAAATAATTTAGTAATAAATTTTAAAAACTTTTGGACGTATTTTAAAGAAGTGCGCAATACAGACGGTTTTTCAAGTGAGATGTTTTTTAGCAATAAGACTAGTAATAATGGCCAGGATTATGTAAATTTATTTGCTGATTTTTTTTGCAACTGTTTACACTAATAATAATGTTCAAAAGTTTTGAAACAGCAGATATGATAGATCTAAACAATTTAATATTACTATTGCCGTGTCAAAAATTGTGTCTACTTCTTATGTAAACCAATACATGTTTTATTTTTAATGTCTATAAATTAAAGAATTTTTTCATCAGCATGGAAACATTGCTACATAACACCAAAATTTAGGAATGGTAACCGGCAAAATGTCGTGGTGTAGCATTGCAATCAACTATACCAAACATTTTAGATAAACTTATTGCAACAACTTATGTAGATATGTAAAAACTAAATAATTAATGAGCAACATGGTTTTTGCATTGGCAAATCTACATTAGCAAATTTGTTGGAATACCAATCATTTATATTAAAAGGAATGGAAAAAGGGTTACAAATCGAATCTGTGTACACAGACTTTGCCAAAGCATTTGACAAAGTTGATTACGCTACATTGCTTTACAAGTTAGAAGCTTTAAGCTTCGGTAAATTACTCTTAAAATGATTGAGTAGCTTTCTTAACAACCGAAAGCAATATGTCAAAGTATGTAATTATGTATCAAAGCCCGTTAATGTATTGTCTGGTGTGCCACAAGGGTCTCAGTGTGGACCAATATTATCTTTATTAATGACATAGGTCTAAATTTTAAGTATGTGAAACTTCTTTTGTTTGCTGTTGACATTAAACTATTCAATGTTTCAATGTGGTTCAAAGTCATGTAAATCAAGCGTGTTTTCAAGCTGACTTGTATGTTTTGAGTATGTGGTGTACAAAAAATCAACTTATCTTAAATTTAAAAAAAAATGTGTTCTGATATCATTTAGTAAAAGTGCGATTGTGAAAAAAGATTCTTATGTTAGTGATGAAAAGTTAAGGTTGCAATCAACTGTTAGAGATCTGGGTGTTATCTTTGAAAAGAACTTTACATTTACTAAGCATATTAATTTAACATGTAATATTGCAATAAAAAAAAATAGAATTCATTAACCGTTTTAGTAATAGTTTTACAATAAACACAATCAAAATTTTTTACATGTCATTGGTGCGATCCAAAATAGAGTACGCCACTTCGGTGTGGTCACAATTTTACAACAATAAAATTTTGCAGTTAGAACAAATACAAAATAAATTCTTACTTATTGTGTCTTATCGAATAGGCTATACTCGAGAGAATTATAGTCGTACTAATAAGCTTACTAGATTAAACATTGATTCTCTACACAGTAGACAAATTGTTACTAATGCTTTTTACATAGATTGGTGGAACCTTGACTGTCCTTATCTACTGATTAAATTAAATTACAATTCCACATAATCATAGTACCAGGTATTCTAAAACATTCAGGTTAGCATTCCACAGTAGTAATTATGGCAGACATGCGCAAATGTGTAGAATGATGCGCTATTATAATTTATTTTCTTGCTATGAGGATGTAAATATTAATATGTTTAACTCTTATTTGTATTTATTTTGTAATCAAATAGCTAGAATAAATGTATCACACTTTAATGACCATCAATAGAATCTGTGCTATTTTCTTATTTCTTTATTTTTTCTTAATTTTTATTATTAAAATATTATATTGAAACAATTTGTACTGTATTGTGAATACATTATATTTTTTTTTTTTACTTTGTAGGTGCTTTATATGTATAAATGTATATGGGTAATTCCATTACTTTTCGACCAATTTGAAAAAGTCGACCTCTTTGATTTTGCTCAAATTTTCAGGGATCAAAATATAGATAAAAAAAATAAGATTTCCAAAATTTTGGACCTTAGAATATTGCCCGTTCAATATGACACACATTTGAAGGTCAGAAATTTTACAATAAAACGTCTTTTTTAGCTTATTTTGTATCTCAATTTTTGGGCTTCTGAAAAAAGATAAAAAGGTCCACGATGTCTCAAATTATTTCTTATTACATGTACTTTAAAACCCATATTTTTATGTTTAATATTGTGGCAGTCATTTTGATATATTAAGCTTCAAACATTATTCCAAAATACCCGTAAATTTAGCAGATTTGCTTTCTTTAAACCGTTCTAACTTTGTCAAACTTTTACAAAATTTAATCCACACAAGGTCTAGATTTCTTTGTGTTTAATCTCTTTTTAAAGTGATCACACAAAACTTATAGAATCAATACGTATACACCACTATTTTGATGCAGGAAGTTGCACATATTTTCGCGATCTTCAAAACTAGTAATTTTCAGGTGCCAAAAAAGCGCTGTCACCCTATGTCAATTTTAGTCAAAATTTCAGTAAATACTCTTTAGAGCACAAGAAAAAAGAGTATCTATATAAGAAATGGTAAATCGGGCATTATCAAGAGTTTGTTAATATTCAAAAATTGGTAAAATTGGCAAACCGCTCATTTTTGTATCTCAGTTTTTGGGCTTTTAGAAAAAAATAAGAAAATCTTCGATGGCTCAAAATATTCCTTATTACATGTACTCTAAAACCCATATTTGTCTATTTTATGTTAGGGCAGTCATTTTAATGCATCAAGCTTCAAACATTATTCCCAAAAAAACCGTAAATTAAGCAAAACTGCAAAATTATGCTTAGTTTAAACCGTTCTAACTTTGTTAAAATTTAAAGAAATTTGATCCACGAGGTCTATATTTTTTTTTTTAAATGATTACATAAGACTTATAAAATCTATACATATTCACCACTAGTTTGATGCAGGAAGTTGCACATGTTTTTGCAATCTTCAAAACTTGTAATTTTTTGGTCTCAAAAAACCGTTGTCACCTTATATCGATTTCAGTCAAAATTTCAGTAAATACTCTTCAGTCCACAAATGAAAGGTTATTTATATAAAAAATGGTATATTGGGCATTATCAAGAATTTTTTTATATTCAAAAATTGTCAAAATTCAGAAAATTTAAATTACTTTTTGTCTATCTTGCTTTGTTTTTGAGATAGTTAACAAATACAAAATATTTAAAAAACTTTTTATTTAGCAAAAAACACAAACAAAACAACATTACTTTAACAAGTGTTCATTGATGCAAGCTTTTGATACTTGTTAAAACAGTTTTCTTTGGTTTGGTTAGTGAAATTTGATAAAAATGCTGTTCAACATAGAGAATACGCAAATATAATTTTTGTTTACGGACTCTGTAATGGTAATGCCCTAGCAATTAAGATTTCCTGACAGACAACAACTTTTTTGACGCGTTTTTTAGTGAAAATGTTCACCCACTTTATTATCAAAAGTAAAACACCTACAACCAAGCGACGCAGCACAACGACTTGCATTTTCTCAATGGCTTTTTGATAATATCCAATATACTTTTTTTCATATAAATAACCTTTTTTCTTGTAGTTTGAAGAGTATTTACTGAAATTTTGACTAAAATCGACATAGTGTGACAGCGTTTTTTCGGGACCTAAAAATTACAAGTTTTTAAAATAGCAAAAACATGTGCAACTTCCTGCATCAAAATAGTAATAATTATAAATTGATTCTATAAGTCTAGTGTAATTACTTTAAAGAAAGATTGAACACAAAGAAATCTAGACTTCGTGGATTAATTTTCTTTAAGATTTGACAAAGTTAGAACGGTTTAAACAAAGCATAATTTAGCAATTTTTAAAAATTTACGTTTTTTTTAATTAATGGTTAAAGTTTGATATATCAAAATGACTGTCCCAACATTAAATATACAAATATGAGCTTTAACGTACATGCAATAAGGAATATTTGAAGCCAACGTAGACCTTCTTATCTTTTTCCAGAAGCCCAAAAATTGAGATAAAAAAATGTGCGGTTTGCTGATTTTGACAATTTTTGATTAAATTTTTTTTGATATTGCTCGATATACTATTTCTCATATGAATAACTTTTTTTCTTGTGTTCTAAAGAGTATTTACTGAAATTTTGACTAAAATCGACATAGGGTGACAGCGCTTTTTCGAGACCTGAAAATTACAAGTTTTGAAGATCGCAAAAACATGTGCAACTTCCTGCATCAAAATAATAGTGTATACGTATTAATTTTATAAGTATTGTGTGATCACTTCAAAAAGATATTAAACACAAAAAAATCTAGACGTTGCGAATCAAATTTTGTTAAGATTTGACAAAGTTAGAACGGTTTAAAAAAAGCAAAGTTTTGCAATTTTGCTAAATTTACGGTTTTTTTTTAATAATGTTTAAAGCTTAATATATCAAAATGACTGCGACGATATTAAACATAATAATGTGGGTTTTAAAGTACATGTAATAAAAAATAATTTGAGCTATTGTAGACCTTTTTATCATTTTTCAGAAGCCCAAAAATTGAGATACAAATTAAACTAAAGATGACGTTTTATTGTAAAATTTCTGACCTTCAAATGTGTGTGAATTTGAACAGGCAATATTCTAAGGTCCAAAATTTTGGAAATCTCATTTTTTCATCTATATTTTGATCCCTGAAAATTTAAGCAAAATTAAAAAAGTCGACTTTTTTCAAATTGGTCGAAAAGTAATGGAATTACCCATATACTTATACGCAAATTTTAGACTATGTTTTTTTTTTTATTAAAATATGTTTTTGAATATTGTATAAAAGAGATTTCCGTAAATAAATACTATTATTATTATCATATCTATTGTCAGTTATAATATTTCTTTTAGTACGTCTGCAAATATTGTCACGCCTTTTGGCAGCTATCTAAAGTACATCATTATAAACAAATTTACACAGTTTTAGTCTTAGTGCTAAGTTTTGGGATACTCTTTTGGACAATTTAAATTTTCTTTTTTTGGTAACTAAGTTTTTACTTTGTAAGTAGAAGATATTATCTTGATCGTTTTTATTTAGCTTGTGTTTGTTGTCATAACTCGTTCTGTATGTCCAACGCTATCATTACGCAATGATGTCTTTTTTTTTGCGTTTTGTTGTTTGCTTTTTTTGTTATTGTTTTTATAGTTAAGCTTGTTCTATTCTTGGTAAATCTATATTGTTATTTCTTGCTTTATTTTTTGCACAATGACTTTTTTATTATTTTAGCTGATGTACTTATTAAGCACATTGCAACGTTGTTTTCCCCACTTTGTTCTTCTTTTTAATCAGTGCTTCTTTACAACATTTTAGGAAAATTCTTGTTTCTTCTTCTCTTGTTTCTGCTTTTTTTACCGGTTCTTCATTGAAAAACAATTTCTCAATCATAATTTTTTTTAGGTGGACTCTTTTTGCTGTTTCTGCATATAATTATTTTTTTTGCACCACCAGTATAATCTTTTTAATCTTCCTTCTTTTAACAGCCGCTTTTTTCTCTTTTGCATCTCTTTTCTATGTTTTTGTTTTTTGACACTTCTTCACTTCTTACGTTCCATCTACATTATTTCGTAAACACTTATTTTTCATTCTCTATTGTGTTGTGTTGTGTTGTGTTGTGTTGTGTTGTGTTGTGTTGTGTTGTGTTGTGTTGTGTTGTGTTGTGTTGTGTTGTGTTGTGTTGTGTTGTGTTGTGTTGTGTTGTGTTGTGTTGTGTTGTGTTGTGTTGTGTTGTGTTGTGTTGTGTTGTGTTGTGTTGTGTTGTGTTGTGTTGTGTTGTGTTGTGTTGTGTTGTGTTGTGTTGTGTTGTGTTGTGTTGTGTTGTGTTGTGTTGTGTTGTGTTGTGTTGTGTTGTGTTGTGTTGTGTTGTGTTGTGTTGTGTTGTGTTGTGTTGTGTTGTGTTGTGTTGTGTTGTGTTGTGTTGTGTTGTGTTGTGTTGTGTTGTGTTGTGTTGTGTTGTGTTGTGTTGTGTTGTGTTGTGTTGTGTTGTGTTGTGTTGTGTTGTGTTGTGTTGTGTTGTGTTGTGTTGTGTTGTGTTGTGTTGTGTTGTGTTGTGTTGTGTTGTGTAGTGTTGTGTTGTGTTGTGTTGTGTTGTGTTGTGTTGTGTTGTGTTGTGTTGTGTTGTGTTGTGTTGTGTTGTGTTGTGTTGTGTTGTGTTGTGTTGTGTTGTGTTGTGTTGTGTTGTGTTGTGTTGTGTTGTGTTGTGTTGTGTTGTGTTGTGTTGTGTTGTGTTGTGTTGTGTTGTGTTGTGTTGTGTTGTGTTGTGTTGTGTTGTGTTGTGTTGTGTTGTGTTGTGTTGTGTTGTGTTGTGTTGTGTTGTGTTGTGTTGTGTTGTGTTGTGTTGTGTTGTGTTGTGTTGTGTTGTGTTGTGTTGTGTTGTGTTGTGTTGTGTTGTGTTGTGTTGTGTTGTGTTGTGTTGTGTTGTGTTGTGTTGTGTTGTGTTGTGTTGTGTTGTGTTGTGTTGTGTTGTGTTGTGTTGTGTTGTGTTGTGTTGTGTTGTGTTGTGTTGTGTTGTGTTGTGTTGTGTTGTGTTGTGTTGTGTTGTGTTGTGTTGTGTTGTGTTGTGTTGTGTTGTGTTGTGTTGTGTTGTGTTGTGTTGTGTTGTGTTGTGTTGTGTTGTGTTGTGTTGTGTTGTGTTGTGTTGTGTTGTGTTGTGTTGTGTTGTGTTGTGTTGTGTTGTGTTGTGTTGTGTTGTGTTGTGTTGTGTTGTGTTGTGTTGTGTTGTGTTGTGTTGTGTTGTGTTGTGTTGTGTTGTGTTGTGTTGTGTTGTGTTGTGTTGTGTTGTGTTGTGTTGTGTTGTGTTGTGTTGTGTTGTGTTGTGTTGTGTTGTGTTGTGTTGTGTTGTGTTGTGTTGTGTTGTGTTGTGTTGTGTTGTGTTGTGTTGTGTTGTGTTGTGTTTTTTCTTTTGTCACTTGTCTATTTATTGACTATTTTTGGCATTTTCTATGATTTAACATTTTTTCTTGTTTGCTGTTACTTTCTCTACTATGAATTTTCTGAGTCCTATGTTTATTCTTCTTTTTCCTTTCTATTCCGCTGTTTTTTGTTCATCTTAACTATAACTATAACAATTTGTTTTTTCTATGCCTTTTCTATTTGGATATTATTGTACTTTCTTCAAAGTTTACTTTGTTCATAATTTTTTCTAATATTTTTCTCTGCTAGTTTTCGGGCCAATAGCCTTAAACATCACTAGTTTTTCTGTGAGTTTGTTGATGACTTTTCTTATATTGTAACTCTCTATTTCATTTTTTTTTCCATATCTTTCTTGGTCTTATTTCTCATTGTTGTTAACGACTCTCTTTTATTGTTTTTTTTACCTTCTTGAGTTTAGATTCTTGTATCTGTAGTTTTGTCTGTTTTTGCAAGTTGGCATATGTCACGCCCTCTTTGCTTATTATATTATTGCACTTCCTGTTTTTTTCTGTTTTTTTTCTCAACATGTCAGTATCCATCTTCATTTTTTTTGCCTTTCTTGTTGCTATTCTCAATAGAATTGCTTTATTTATTTTTCTAATATTAAATGTTTTGTTAGCATTTTTTTAATAGCTATTAACATGTTTATTTTCTTGTAAGTGCATTTATAATGATAAATTTTTAAATGTAATACTTAAAAAATCTTCTTTAAAATGTCACAACTACATTAAAACATCTTTGAAACAAGTGAAACCAGACTTGCTGATACTCTTACATTGAAGATTTTATTTAAGCAGTCTGTGAACATTGATCTTACATATATTTGTCTTTATGTATTGATGGTACAAATGAAAAAATCTCTCTTAAAAGTTTCTAATTACCCTCAAAACAACACATAATTTTACCTATCTCTTATTATTAATTACATCAACAAACCTTAACATAGATGCTAACAACTTATTCCAAAATAAATTAAAACCGACGGCCCCAAAAGCAGATCCATTCTCCAATTTGCATTTCAAGTTCCAACCCAAATAGTAAGTGTTAATCAATTTATTCTTTATCTAACAATAATAAAAACTAATTAGTACATGTAACAATTAACACAAACACAACGTTAGGCTAAACAACGTTCTAGCCTGTACGTTTAGTTGCATAAGAGCAATATGCGTAAGAATTGACCCACCAAAACATTATTATTATTAGTTACTGTACTTGCCGTATCATTGCTATATTTTCCAGTCATTTCGAGTTTGTCATAACGTTCTCTTTTTTTAAATTTTAAATTTCTGGTAAACATAAACCGGGCTAAGCAAGATAATGAAAAAGCAAGTTTTGGCGTTTAGACACAGCATAGTTCAACACTATAACTGATGTTTGTTGAGCTTTAATTTTTTTTTTCAGTATTATTTTAATATCTTTTTTTTCTGTAAAAAAATGTTTTTAATTTATCTAGGTTTTGCTAGATTATTGCTGTGTTTGTCTAGTTTTGTACAATTTACTTATGTTTGATTGTGATATGATTTAACTGCGGCTTTAACAATTAACTAAAAAAATAACTAGTTTTAGAATATTGTTTTTTTATATTTTGGCAGTTAATAACCGGGCATGTTATTGCTTTGAGTTGTAGAAACTAGCTATCAAGTTACCACTAGTTGAACTTAGTAAATATAAAATGCTCCTAACAAGCTATAAACTTATCTTTCTCTAACCAGTTGTTTGTGCAAGTTACTAGAGAGAATGGCCAATAAGCATTTACTTAGTATTTGATTCAATAGTTTTAATTACAGATGCACGTGGTTAAAGCATCGTTGTTCTACGCCTGGCCACCTTGTTTATTATATCTCACAATACGTTTTGTAGATTCTATCCACAATACAGTGATTTGTTTAGTAACTAGCTTATTGCGTATTAGCCCTATTGCTAGAGTTTTGTGCAAGGTAACTGCACTATCATTTTTAATTGTCTTACTGTTGCAATCCTTCTTAGAGTTTTCAACGTCTTAAATTCAATACCGTTTAAACCAAAATGAGCAAAACGTCAACTTTACCAGTTAAATATTAAATTAAATTTGCAAAAATTTAAACAAAGTACGTAAGTGGCACTTGGATTTTTAACTATAATTCAAAAATAGCAATGATGTCAGTTGTGTTTTTTTTTTTTTAATTGTAAGTTGCAGTTTACATTTGGTTTGCTAAGTGTTATCAGTGTTTATACTACAAGACTGTAAGCTATTTATGAGGCTCTTATCTACATCCAAGTAAGTGCTGGTACATCTTTTGTTATATGTAGGGATTTGTTAAGTGCATTAACAGCCATAGATAACCAATTTTCTGATTTGTATTTTCTAAGACAAATTTATATAATTTTATTTTTAAAATAAATGTCACTGTTTACTTTGTCTAGATCCCCAGTTACGTAGGTGTGAATAGCAATAAAAAATGCTTTTAACAAGCTAGCTATAACTAGCAGCACTTATTACAAACAAAGCTTGTATTAGTTATGGATGTAATTTTCCACAACAATTGATGTCTAGTTGGCAGACAAAATAGTTTATTAAACAAAGCAACAAACTGCAATGTACTAAAAGCTTACAAAGGTTGTCAGGACTAATGTAGTCTTAACAAGCAGTTGCACAAAATATAAGAATAGACCTTTTATGCTGCAGGTGTAAGAAAAAAGATAAGTCTCAGATACACTTGCTGAATGAATGCAAAGTTTACAAACAGCAGCTCATAACCATCTTTGACAACACAACCCAATCGAAACTTTGTTAAAAGCAACCCATTGGCTAAAGACACTGGATTTCATCAAAAAAGCAGAGCTGTTTAAAGATTAAAACAACAAAAGTAAACAACAAGTTCAATAGGACCGTGCAATGGGCGCCAATTTAACTATCTCAAAATAGAAAGGAAAAAGATGTGATTTTTAATCAGTAAAAACCTAACACTACTCGAGATTACGGGCTGCCTAGTGTTTTTTGAAAATTTTCTTTTTCTTACGCAAAAAGCTTAACTATTCCCTAAAATTTGTTATACAATCTAAAACGTGCGGAAAAGGATATTTTTACAAGCATTTGTTGGCATCTAAATTGCCCCCTGTTTTCTAGATTAGATTTTAGATTTAAGTTAAGCTTCAAGTTTTTTTAGTTCATTGCAAGTAGTTAGTCGGGTGTCTTGGCTTTTGGAACAGTCATTGCTTCTTCTATCTGTCTTCAAACCGGAGTGTTATTCTAACGCTTTTTAATTACGTTGTGTGTATTAATTTTTAGTAGGTTATTAAAACTTTTAAGTGGTGAAGTGGTTTAAGTCCACACAGGTCCCATGAAGGTTAACCCTTTACGCGCCAGCTAGTTTGCCTCAATGTTACCTACTTTGTCAAAATGTTTGTTTACGCAAAACTTTTTATGTTATTTCCACAGGCTGCTTAAGTAAAAGCACGGTGACATTCAAACATTAGCTTCAATGTGATTTTAAGCTTGTTTATAGCAATTAAAGCTGCTATACTATTCGTTAGAATTTGGACATTCTTGCTAAACAGTTTACAGTTTACTATTTTCATAACCCCGTTGGTTATCCCAACTACTTCTGTTTAGAAAATAGTCGTGTGCGTTCCAAGTAGTACAGTGTAACGTGCCATTTTTAGTTTAGTCCATTCTTATGTATCTTCGGGATCAAATATCCATTTAATTACATCTTCGCACCTAAAACATATTAAAAAAAGGGATAATCATTACATAATTAAAGAGTTGCATAATATATGTACTTATCTGTACTGTTTTAGTTTGGCCAAGCTAACTTGGTCCATTTAATATAAATCTTCTTATGTATTCTGTGCAAGCGCTTGCACTCAAAGGATGCACTCGTAGCTTCTATGCTGCCAAATTCCTATGGATATTTGTGTGTAAAAGAATGTCCCACCTTATGTATGTCTCATCGATACTGAAATATCATATTAGTTATAAGTTTAGTTAAATGTTTTGTTATCGGGTTAGGGTTAGAATTATTGACATGAATTACTCACACGACTGTCTGCAATCTTGTAAGTATTCAATCCTCGTTGCTGCAGATTGCCATTGAGTACATTCGAATGTTGTGGATCACTCATTAACACTTCAACACAAACTCTAATAATTCACTCGCGACCGGAAAAAAGCGAGGTTAGTAAACAAACAAACGTCAGGCAAAGCTTGCTTGATTTTGCCACGGGAGGGCGCCGCGCATTGAATTGTACGCTGTGGACCAATCAGATTTAAATATTTGAATTTAAACGAGGAAGTGTTCTCTGTGATAACGATCTTGGAAATCAGATAAAGATTAGGAATTTTGAAGACCAAATCGCTCTCTTTGGCTCCGGTATTGCATCGAGACGGATGTCCCCGTCTAGTTTTAAAAATTTGTTAAGTAAAGTTATATATCCGAGCACCGCGGGGTAATAAATTGCCTGAAATAAAAAGGTTTTTAAATAGTTTATAACAATTAAGCAATTTAATTACGCTCGCGTGCTTAATCAAAAAGCCAATAACAACTAGGTGAGTCAACATTTTTTTGTTTTTTTAATTAATTAACACACCGTGTGTTAGGCTTCTTAGTGACTGCGGGGTTGTCCGAAATTGTACCGCGGGATTCGTGCATTGAAGCTGCCAAGGAAATTCGATCAAGCCGGGCGCGTATGAGATCAAACGGCACAGGGCCAGGAGCACGTTTTCGTTTGAACCGGACCGGCGAGAGACGAGAAATTATTGAAGGATCAGAGATCATTATCACAGGGACCACGAGGACAAAATTAGTTATAAACCACATAAGTGGTGTAATTTTTGTAAATGTGCATTTTCTTGCAAATAGTGGTGCAATTTGTGTCACACGTGTACTTAATTCAATTTTATGTTTTCTCTTTAACCTTTTTTTTATTATCATCTCTTAACTGTTCGATTACGACAAATAATCAAATTTAAATATTTAATTAATCACCAATCGCCAAAAAGGAAATATAATACACATTATACGATTTTTTGTGAACTTTCGGTAAGCTTACCAAGGGGGTATTCCAATCAAGTGTAATATAACTAAACGATAGGTTTACGGCTGCATTATAGCTACCTTTCCTTTCTTTAAATTAGTGGTGATCTATTTTAAGGCTCGAAACGCCGTATGATGCTTAATTTTCTTTATTGATATATTTATCTAATAAACATTTTTTATCATTTCTAATAAATAGTATTTTTTTTATAATTATCAATACTAATTGTCACGAGATTAGTCGTGGCTGGAGCCCAACCAATTGTGTTTGTCCTTTTTGTCTGTTTGTGCACAAAATGCCCACGACCCGCTCACCACCACAGAGCTGCCGTTCGCAAGGAACCCTTTGATTTTTTATCAAGTCAAACAAGCGGTTTCAACAGATATTTTGAGGTTCAAGTCTTGCGAGAAGATTCCATCCGTGCAGATTCTAATTGAATCATTTACCACATTTTGCTTTTCTTTTTCATGTGTGCACACATTTGCTCCAGCAGTTTGTGACGTTTTATTAACTGTTTGTCATATCTTATTGAATTGTAGGCAGAATTTGGAACAAAAAGCTGCATCTGAATTATCACCCAGCTTTGTCAATTGTCTTGAGCACATTGTTAAATGTTAATATGATTATATTATATATATATTATATGTTTGCCTATAGTAAAATTCAGCAGTGTTTAAAACTTTTTACAAATTATATACTGTTTGAGAAATATCTAGTAATTTCTTGTTAATATTTTAAATAATTTGTATTAGTTTATTTTATCTTTGTTATTTATTTATTTTAATTTTTTAATATATCAGTTTACAGCATATTATTTTTCACTTTTAATAGTTAGAGAAAAAAATGGCAAAATTAGTCTTGTTAGGCTAATATGCTATTAATTTAAACTATCTACTAATTAACTAAAATATTGTACGCAGAATGCAACGTTTAATAGTTAGAGAATAAAAACAACAATTTAACATTTTTACAATGCTATAGTCAGCACTTTCTTTACAAAACTTGTTCAGCTAACATAGCATTTTTATTGATGGAAATCAAATTTTTGACAAAATATAACATTTTAAAATCTAACTTGCTATCTGAAGAGAGTGTATACTTAATACAAAATATTTACCAATTCATTAAGCCAACTTTTATACATACAATTCCAACATATCTTTTTCAGACATTTGTTATGCATTATTAAACAGAATTCTTATAATAATTAATAAAAATGTAAATCAATAAACAAATAACATAATTTAATAAACAAAAATTAATAAATTATTTGTATTTTATATAAATACGTTTATATAGTTATCATAATTATATTTATTTTTAAGTAAATCAGTCAATGTTGCTTCAGTTGTGTAACATCATTAACATTAATTAATAACAAATATATTCAATACTAATCATTAAAGTTATGTCAATTATTTAAGTTTCATATTATAATAAAATTATTATTATTATTAAACGCATTTTGATAAAAAACAAAAATGTTTTTTAAGATATTTAAATTGCCTTGATAGAGCAAATCTACAAAAAAAAAATGCAATCAAAAAGTTAATCAACATGTACATACGTGTATATATTAAAACATGCGATATGTTGTAAACTTACATTAAAATATTAGTCACGTCTCATTGTGATATAAATTGTTGGGTATTGTTTTTAACAATCCAGTAGTTGTAAATTAATATGTGCAAGGTACGTATGTTTTATGTTAATCTTAATATCTAAATAAATATGTTTTAGATGAAAGCTGTTTTACTTCTATTAATCTTTTCTGGATCTATATTTTTTATATCTGCTACTGTAATAAAAGCATTAACAGATATATGCAGTAAATTGCCATTAGAAAAAATTAATGAATTATTTGAAAAATACTGCAAAGAAGATACTTCATTCCAAAACGTTATTAAGTATTTAAATTTACCTGAAACACAGAAAAATATTTTGATTATTTTGAAATCAAATAGTTATAAAGAAATTGAGAAGGAAGTATTTAAATCATCAGAAATTGATTTAACAAGTATGATTACAATTGCAAAGTTGCTAATAGACATTCCTAACACAAATAAGAAAGAAACAAATTTAGGAGGATTTCCTGCTTTTTTTGAAAAAGTTATTAAACTAATTCCATTTTCGGAAGTAAAGAAGTGTGCGTTTTGGAATTATATGTACAATCAAAAATATAAAAACTTTATTGACATGCTAAGTGGTTCAAAACTAAAATTGTTGTACCAAAAATGTATGGATTTGGAGGAAAGTAAACAGCTCCAACATAATTTAAGTAGCTATGGTTTTGATATGAATGGTTTAATAGAAATTTTTAATAAAATAATGATTATTTGTAGTATAGATTATATATTAAATTAACTAAATAAACAATATCTTTATTTAAAAAAACGCGTATTTTTTAAGAAAAATCAATAAATGTTAATTTCATTGTAAAGAAAAAGGTATGCCAATAACATTTGAAAACGATATCAGTCAAATAGCCACCACGGTTACGGTTGCAGTACCTTATTTTTTTAATGATATTTTCCATGATCAATTCGCACATTTGCCGCTGTATGTCCTTGATACCTTCACAAACTCCATCTTTAAGGTCTTCAATCAATTGTGGAGCATTGGCATAGGCCTTATATTTCACGTAGCCCCACACAAAAGTCTAAAGGTGTTAAATCACAAAGCCTCGGTGGCCAATTGTGATCACCTCTTGGAGAAATAACACGGTCAGGAAATTTTTCTTGCAAAATTGCAATTGTTTTGTTGCTTGCGTGGCACGTAGCGGCGTCTTGCTAAAAATAAACGTAATCCACATCAATATCTTCAAATTCCGGTCATGAAAAATTATTAATCATAACTCGGTAGCGCCATCCATTCACCGTAACAGTTGCATCAGCTTCATTTTCAAAACAGTAGGGTTCAATCACACCGCCAGTCCAAAAATCGCACCAAACAGTGACACGTTAAAGATGCAAAGATTTTTTAACAATCATTCTTGAATTTTCTGAGCCCCAAATGCGACAATTCTGCTTATTAACGTAGTCTCTGAGGTGAAAATGGGCCTCATCACTGAAGATGATTTTTGGGATTATTTTGATGAAACCGGCTTGAATTCTTGTGTTAACTAAACTTTAAAAGCCTTAAAACTTAAGTTTTTATGCAAAATACGGTGTAATGTCGTTTTTACCATGTCTAATTCCAAAGATCGACAAAGAATTGACAAACCTGGGTTTGCTTGATTTGCTTCAACACTACGGGTTACATCAGCAATATTCTCATGTGTTCTTGAGCGATGCACACGGTTTCGATTCTTCACATCACAAATTTGTTTGAACAGCTCAAATTTTTCTACCAGGTTTACTATTGCCGGCCGAAAAAGTGCATTACGACGACCAAAAAGTGCTTTAGTTTTGCAAATTGTGAATGAATTTTTTTTACTATTTTTGTAGTAAATTTTAATAATTTTAATGCGTTGTTGGCGTAGTTTTTACTTGTCAAATGTCAAAAGATAATATCTTCAAAATTGACAGCTGCCCAAATAGTCTGCTATTCAAAATGAAACTCCTTTTTGGAAAACCCTTAACATGGACAGAAAAAATCTGTTCTTAGTAGAGATACCACAAATACGATCTTTCAATGAGTCAAAACAAACAGACAGAAGTATTTAAATAACAACATATATTTTTTTTATATTTCAAACAATTATATTTTAATACAAAAATGACACACTTGTCCTAAAAAAATACGACAAGTATCCGATATGGAAAAACAAAATCTGTTTAAAAAACTAGTTACTAAAACTAGTTACTAAAAATAGTTATGTTCACAAAATATGCAAAAAGATTGTTGTTGTATACGTTGTTGTTGTTGTCTTAAAAATACAAAAAGTATAAACATTAAAATAAAATAATTATTACGTTACCAATGTAAATTTTAAAAACATATTTTAATTAATTTTTTCTTAACTGGCAATTAATCTATTGACATTTGATGTACTGTTTCTGTTCAAACAATAGATTTCTTTGCAACATGCAGTTTTATTACAGGACAAAGTATATTTGGTGTAGATAAATATTTTTGTAGCGAAAATAATGTTTTTTCTGAATAATTTTAGGTAACGTGTTTTATCTGCACTAACTCTATGTTAGGTATTTGACCTCTTGCTTTGTATTTTAAACATTAATAGTTTTTTTTAAGGCTGATATGCCAAAAATCTGTTGACAATACGGTAAAAAAATCTTTCTTAAAAGTTTTGATTTTACATCTAACTGTTAGTGCATATTTGCTAAATTTCTTAGTTAGCTTTGTAATACGTGTAATAATTTGTTTTGATTGTATTTTGTTTAAACAATGTTTATGAAAATATTTATAAAAAATGCCAATATTACGACGGTGGTGTATCTAACGTTGTTAGTCACATTTAGGTCGGCAATGATCTTATTAGCTTGTTTTGAATAGAGTTTAAAAAAAATAGTGTAGTTTTAAATGCTCATTTCAATATTTAAGAACAATGTAAAATACAAGAACAAATATAAGTTTTATATACTCTGTTAGTCAAAATTACTGAAACACTAATAATTATCTAGTACAAAATTTAAAAAAAAATTGTTGGTTTTAAACAAAGTATTTAGCAAAAATATTTTCAATATACAGGGTGTTTATTTTATTGTAAAAATTTGTTTAACTTTTTTTTTCAAATTTGTGTTTTTTTAATTTTTTTTATTCTAAGACCAATTCTGAGTGTTTTTTTTGTAAAAATAACTGTTTTTTTGTAAAATGCACAGTTTTTGAGTTATAAACTACCTACTCAACTTTAAAAAAGAACATTTTGCTACAAACATACACATTTATTTTAACCAAACAAATAAAAAAACAATAACCTCAAAAACAAATAACAAAACAATCATTACCTCATTAAAAAAGTAAAAACACAAAATGTTTTATTTAAAAAAACTAATACATCTAAGTTTGTATAATTAAACAAACACCCTGTATATTTTTACTTTTTTTAATTTTTAGAATTAATTTTTAAAACTAATCTTTAAATAATAATCATTTGTTTTATTAATATAGCAATTTATTGTCACGGAACTTATATATTTTACGGTTGTTAGCCATTGACTGGAGAATCTTTCGATCTTTAATTTTTAGGTAATTCTTGCTCCTTCCTAGATTGGCCCGTAGAGGAACTTTGGCGTTCTGTGTTGCTTCCTTATGGAAGGCGGCAGACCGCGTTATCTCTTTATTTGTGGCGTTTATAGTCAGCCTCGTGATGTACATCACAGATAAACGTTTACGTCACGTATTGTTAGTTGTTGTACTTAACACAACAAGACATTAGACATGTATCAAAAGAAAATTTATTGTATAAAGTTTTCTAACCTTGGTGATAACGTTTCCACTGTTTGCAAGATTGTAAGCAAACCAAAAATGTTACTTTAGTAGCTACTTATTTACTTAATGACTTGTCAGATTCTGTGTATGTGGTTTTGTCTCTACTACTTATTGCTTTGTTATAAGTTTTTATTCTATTTACAGCACAAACTCCTTCATAGGGTTTTTGAGATCTAGTAGAACTTTACATGTCACTAACAAATTATAGATTGGTTTCTTAGATCTTTTTTACAGTGCTATTAAATTTTTTTAAAGTTTTTTTGATTTACATTGGTTTTTATTATATCTCAACTTCTGTGCTTCTTTCAAACGTTCAAATTTGTATTTCTGCTGCTTTGACTTACAACATTAGATATAATTGAGTCACTTACACCACAAAGATTATATTTAAAGAATAACTTGTATAATGTCTTGTTTGTTACAGAATTCAAAGTAAAATTTAGTCCTTATTTGACTCTGGTTACAAACATGTCCTATTGTTTTTTATTGTCCACACAAAAATTTAATTGCAAAAGTATAATCCGGTTATATCTTTCAATCTTTACAACAATTTGCACGTTGAGTAGTTGTTGCGTTTAGTGCCAATTTTACAATCAAACTCTTGCAATAGTTTTTAAATTTTTTGCTAGTAAAAGACGGTTCTCTGTCCGTGACTAGCTACCTTAGAACACCAAACGTTTCTATTACACTGTCCATATATTTAATAAAGATTCTACTTGAGTATTAAGAACTGCTTTCATAAATACAAACTTTGTAAAAAAACTTACCATAACAATCAAATACAAATTCTTTTTTTTTTACAAAAGATTTTAAATGATCAACTTGTAACGTATCAAATAAATACGGTTTTTTTTGGTATTGGGTACCCATGTTTTTTTTTGCCAGATTTCCTATTGTACAGACATTCTATACATAAACTCACATACTTATAATACTATATATAAACATATTTTCTCATTCCTGAAAACCAGTAGCCTTTACTTAATGATCTAATGTTTTTTTCTTCAGATAAGTGTTTAATACTATTGTAGTGACTTAATTAGTTAGCGCTTTAATAGTTTTAGCACAACCCAACGTTTTCTCTCCAAAGTCACACAAAATAATAAATAATAACATTGTTCTTTTTTGGACCAACCTTTTCTTTAATGTCATAAAAACTTTTTCTTGTGCTTTGGTCCAGTTAAATTCAGCTCCTTTCTTTGTTAATTCTGTCAATTGTTTTGTTAAATTAAAAAAAAAAATGACCAAACTAAAAGGCATACGCAAATATTTATAATGCTCATCTGGAGTAACAAACGCCGTCTTAGATACCAAATTCTTGTTCATAAAAATTTGATATTATCCACTTGTTAAATCCAATGTTCTAAACAGGCTGCATCCTCTCAATTTATCAGATTTGCGGATATTTTTGTTGTCCAACAAATTGTCTACAATACCTCAAACTATATCACGTTTGTAGTGAAATAACCGGTTAGGTCTATAAACTACAGGCGTTTTGTTAGTGACGTTGATCTTCATTTCCGATTGAGAAAAATAATCCCAAAACTCGTTCATCAACTCAAGCCGTTTCTGCTCACTAATTGTCAAATTATCCTCAATTTGCTCATGTATTTCTGCAAATTTTCTCGATAAGTTTGCAACTGAAACAAAGCCTTTTTTGGCATTTTGGCATTTATTATATAGCTGCTTATTACGTTCTTAGAATTAAGCACTATGCAATTAGCTAATTCTACAAACACTGAGCCCTCTACATTAGAATTCACCAGAATATATCTAACGGTGTTTGGAGAAATTACAGTTTTTTTACCAACCTTAGTGCCACTTTTGTTATGGGAGGTCATACATTTGCCTGAACCTGGTAGTTTTTTTCTCGGAAAATCCTAAAAGAAATACCACTGGACATATACGTTATGCCAAAGTGATTTAATAAACACCGTTCTACCAGCACTGGAACCGACTGCAGTACATCTCCTACAACAAATGTTCTTACCTGCTTAAAAACAAAATCTACCTTTAGAGATATGTCAACTTCTCCTAAGACGGTAACTTCTCCTCCGGCATATTTTCTTACAACCCGTTATAGTTTTAACAGCAACGCCTGTGCACACATGTGATTAATAATCACAAACAGCAACAAAACGTTCGTTGACTTTGTTGTACTTGTGCAATTTTTGAATTTGAGATCAAACTGTTTGCAATTGTTACATTCTTTACGTGATTGTTTACATGTGTTTGAGTAGTGATTTATTGCGTTGCAGTTGTAGCATTTTGGCTTGCACGGCATTTTCTGGATATCTTTATAATTATGCCTCTTTACAACAGAGCTAACTTTTTGTTCACTAACGTTAGTTAGTGTTGACAAATAATGACTATAAAGTTCAATGTCACGAAAACGTATATATTTTATGGTCGAGCGGTTATTGACTAGTAAATTTTTTGATCCTCATTCCTACGTAATTCTCGCCATTTTCTAGATCAGCCCATAGAAGAAGTTTGGCGCTCTTGTTTTCTCACGGTCTGCCAGATCATCTTTTTGTTTGCGGCGTTTACAGAAAGGTTTGTTAAATCTTTACTTTACAAGTTTCAAGAAAAAAAAAATTAATTACACAATGGCTAGTAAAGTTTTTAGGGGTGAAATAGAAACTTAATTACACAATCGCTATATAGACAATAACAAATCAGCATGATAAAGTAATACCAATAGGTAATTCTGTCAAGCATATTCTAGACTCATAAAGTACAACATTTAGGTTATTGGTTATGATAACATTTTTCTTAAACTCAATCTTCCAATAAGGCTATTTTTGTAGTAGCATATACCAATTTTCAAATAAACTTTTTTGTGATTTTTTAAAAAAATTTGAGTTTTTTTAAAGTTTTCATAGAAAAACTAAAATAATTTGAATAGGAAATTTTAATGTACATAATACTTAATAAAGTCACTCATCTTCTACTACACTATCCGTTCAACAAACTATATTTTTTCTGCTTTTTATAACCTTATTTAATTTTTCTAGAAACCGACATATTTTCCTCGTAAATAGTTTCTTGGTAAACTAAGATTATTAGTAAAGAAATCATAATAATAAAATAAATAAAAATTATTATTAAACTTTGATCTGCTTTAAGAAATTTCAACCGTTTATTTATTACTTTTGTTGTTAAAATTTCTCTTTTTATTACTACCAAATACAAACCTTGCCATCTAAAATTATTCTATGTTTAATTTAGATTTTGAAGTTAATTGCTTAAATTCCAAGGATCTATATATTGCAGCAGAAAGTTTTACAAAAACTATTCAAAACGTCATCAAAAAATTTAATTTATTCAACCATAATTAAAGTTTTTAACTCAATTTAGACAGACGGCTAATAAAAAGCAGAAAGCATTTACCAACTACATCTGTAATCGTTCCGACTAAAGAAGATTATAGAAAAAGCTTGTAAAAATTGTAACAGTCTAATACAATCTAAAAACGGTATGATTGACAAAAACAAAACTGATCAAATTTCTCAGTTTTTAATAAATAATAAAAATTTATATAAAACAACAAATTTATTTCAAATAATATGTAAATTATTTACACTTGAAAATTTTAAAAAATATATTGCTATTTTTTAAGTTAACTGTTCAATGAGATTACAATTTTATTATAATTAGTTGATTAATTTTTTATTTAAATTTAAATATGCCTTGAGTTTGCCTTTGCAGCTTTTTTTAACAATTAAACAAGTTCAAACGCAGTCAGACTCAGAAAAAAAAGATTGTCTACTTGTGATATTGCCCAATACATTGTCAGAAGTATCCGTACAATACTTGATGTTGGCGTAGATAAACCAATAGATAAAACAATTTTTAACATCAGCCATTACAGACGTCTGGAAAGGCTTAACTAACCAAATATGCCCATTTAATATAAAATTATTTTGTTTAAAATTTTACCATTTTTTCCTTTGGTTGCACTTAACTTCTTACCATAAAAAGTGTTGTATGAAATGGTGCAAAGAGAGACTACAATAAACCAATCAACAAAAGCAAGTTATTTCTGGCTTGTTGCCAGGTTTTTGTTTGTAGGCTCTCAATAGAAAATTATAGAAATTTACAAATTGTTCTTATACTTAGGGTAATGGTATATAAAGCAACTGATTGTAGAAATATTTTTTTTAGTGTTTATTACAAGAACAATAAACGCAAATTGCTTTTGTCACTTTTTGCATATTTCTTTTTTTTAGATTTAGAAAAAGTATTAGCTTCAACAAGTTGTAACGTTTCCCCGTTCCAAAAACTGGAAAGCGGCACGAGTAGCAAACAGCCGTAATCAACAGGGTTTAGATTTTAGGTGTTTTAGATCCCTTAAACGCTACCACATATAAATGTAAACCAAAAAAAAAAAAAAAATAAGAAAAAAAAAATGCAAAACAAAAAAATTATCAAGCAATGCAGTATTCTATTCAGTTAACTTGTTTTTTTGGTGCTTTACCTTAGTACACTATACACTATTACTAGCTGACTTGGTCTGTCCTGGCAAGATCAGGTGACTGTGTCGAGCAGTGACTGGCTCTGTCCTAGCAATACTCTTCTCCTAAAAAAGGGATAAATTGTGGTACTTCATTGAATAACCAACCAAGTTTACCAACTGATTTACATTTACAACAAATTTTACTAAATTAACTAATTATACTATAATTAAGACATATCTTGAAACTATTTTGCTTAATACATAGTATGTGATTCTCGGAATCTACTGTATAAATTATAACTTAAAATAATTAGTACTTTCCGAAAAAATTAAAATTAATATTATCCAAATTTAAAAAAAAAACTAAAATTAATACAAATAATATTAATAAAATTAATTACATATATGTAGCTCCTTTTAATTGCATCAATCCGGCCCTGTAAATAAATCTGTGAACATAGCCGCAAAATCAGCTGTTTTCAGCGGTTGATTTTCACGGCCAATGTTCAATTAAATATTGCTTAAAAATGTGTGTGAAGTGCTTTGAATTAGTGGGGAGCATAGATTAAATCAAACAAAGCATGTGGGGTAGGTAGAAAACCTATTTAAGAAACAAAACTTTAAGTTTGATATAAAGTGGCCTTTGAAAACGACTTACGCAAAGTTATTTTCCGTTTTATTTTTTGCGCAAATTTTGTTGTTATACTGTCTTTGTCAAACTAGACTAGAACTAGTTTGAGGTAGACTAATTATGGCCTCAATTTTTACGTAGCATCTGTGGAACCTATATTGTCACTGACCTCTTTCTCTCTGTAGAACCTATCTTTGTCTGTGTTTTTTGTTTTTTGTTTTCTGTATCTTTTATCTACACTCATATCTACTTTTTTTGTCGTTTATCCGTAAGCTATTTATTTTAATTATTTGGTTTGTTCTTAGATGCGTTCTTAGTTTTCTTAGGTTTTTGTTGTATCTTATTTTTTATGAATAGTTTACCCAGCTCTATTATGTATCCCTTTTGGCAGTCTTAAATTTGTAAGTTTTACTACATTTAGTGATATTTTTGTATCTTTAAATGAGATTACTTTTTTTGTCCTATCGTTACCAGGTGTATTTTAATCATTTTAAAGGTTGCGTTATCTGTCAACCTCAAGATGACGTATTTAATTTTTGGTGTTCGTCTCGTTATTTCTGTTATTCTGCTTCTTTTCAACATTTTTTTTTTTCATTATTTTTGCAATTTTGTTTGGTATTGTAATCTCTGTAAATGTTTTTTTTTTCTATTTCTTTCTATTCTATTTCTTGGTATGCATAACTGTCTTTTTCTTTTTCTTTGTTGCTTTGGTTGTTTCTGTTTTATTTTGTGGTTTTTATTTTTCATACTCTTTCCTTGTCAAACTTCTCTTTTTTTTAGTAGTATTGTTGCAAAGCTTCTTAGCGTTATCAATTTATTTTTGTCTTTTAGGCATTTTTTAATTATTGTTGTTTTATACACTTTGCTTTCCAATATGTTTTCAATTTTTTTTTTTTCAATTTTTCTTTCACGTCTTGCATTCTACTAGAGTGTGTTTTGCATTATCGTGTGATTTTTTCTGACAGAATAGACATCTCTCTTCTACCTTGATGTTTTTAATTTGTTGCAAATAGTCAATATTTGTGTTGTATTATAGCACGTCTTGATCATGTATTTCTTTTTAATACTTTCATTTCTACATTTTTACCTGCTAGTGCTATGTCATTTGCAAATACCGTTATTGTCACGCCTTCCGGCAGCCTCATCCAAAGTAGCTTATTATAAACTAGGTTTCACAGTTTTGGTCGTAATGCTGAACCCTGTTCTATCTCTCTGGTCAGTTTACATTTTTTTTTTATTACTAAGTTTCTATCTTGTAATGCTTTACATAATACGCTGTTTACGTGTTTTGTATAAATGTAACGTTAGCGTTTGTTACGCTAAATTTAGTGCAGCCAATCAAAAAACTTGACGCTAAATTCAACGTTTATTTGATGAGTATTAGACATAATAAATATAACCATAAACCGCATTTTTTATTTCTGTGTATGTATAGATTGAAAGACTTTTTAATCAATTTATTTCCAAAATAACATTAATATGTAATTAATTTGATTGCTTTTGTGTTGAGGTTATGTTTTAAGTTTGTTTACTTAACGTAATGTTATATTACACATGCGCAAACATTTTTAAAATTGTTTTGCTTACACTATTTATACAACGTTATAGTTATAACAGAAAATTACGTTGCTTAAGTTTAGTAATGTTAATTTACTTCAATTTTTTTTTATTTTTTAGACCTATCACTTATTGAACAGATGTGAAATACAATTTGTAGAAGACTAAATCATCTTCAGCCAGCACCACTCACTTTACCTGATTTGGATGAGTATTCAGGAAGTTCGAGATTGAATCCATTAGGCTGAGGTTCACAATTTCATTTCTAGGCAAGTTGGTAAGTGCTCCAGAACGCGTAAAAAGACAACTTTATTGAAATAATAAAAAAAAAATATATGTTTTTGTTTGGATAATTTACATATTATCTGAAATTTTCATAAAAATTGAGCCAAAAGTTTTTAATGTTTTTTTTACTTTTGGCAGCTAATATAGTTTTGTTTAAGATAATTAAGTTATTACATAAAATTTAATTTACTATCTATATACTAAAAATATGATTAAATTACATTAGTAATTTATACTTATAGAAACGTTTTAGTTTTTATTATTTTTACTTCTTATCAGTGTATTATGCTAAATCAGTTATGCGCAATGAGTACTAGTATTGTGCTACTTTGGAGGATTAATTTTTGTAACAAAGTTTTTTTTTTTGTAGTTGGATTTATGTTGGTTCTCCTCAAGTATAAAATGTTATATCGTTTGTTTACTTTCTTTCAGTGAATCTGTAGGTTTTGCCTAGTTTTTAGAAGTGCTTTGATATTAAGCGTTGAATTGATCATCAGTAATTATTAGTGAATTGTGTTTTAATTCTACATTTAAATTTTTGTTTTTAGCTTGTGTATAGTGCTTTCTTAGTGTTTTTTTTTTGCCTTTCTTTTTCTGGTTAAAATAACTTTTAATAAAAATTAAACAATTATTCAATTTTTTACCAATTTGTAATGTGCTTCTGTGTATACATATGTTGTGTTCAGATAACTATTTATTGTTTTTAATACGGCATCTAAATCCCCGTTCTTGTTTTAATTGAATATCATTCTAAAAAAAATTTGTGTTTTTTATATTCATTTTTAATATCAATTGAGAGGTTACGTCCGCTTTAAATTGATTTAAACCGATTAATAACTCATAGAGAAAGAAGTTGCTGATTGTCTATAGAGTTTGCTGATTGTATTCATATTTAATTTTATTCTTAGTAGTTTTTACCTAAATAGAAATAATACTAAAAAAAATAATTTAACAATAAATAATACAAATATTTACATCCTCTATATTTGTATATATTGTAGAACTAAATTGCATCACGCAAACCTTTTACTATCCTGCATTTTTTTTTTTTAATTTTTGGCACTTATTATTGTTTAACGCTGAGGTATAGGATAAAACAGGTCAGGATGTGCATATTATTATATGCTTAGTGGAACGTTTTTAAGATGGTGGAAAATAAGTATTTTTTTCTATTTTACTCAAAGTTTCACAAATTTACTCTTACTTCTTAGAATATATATCTTTTTATTAAACAATTTCCCCCCGGCAGTATATATATTGCAGATAACAAAGATGATATATATTATTTTACCAGTTAAAAAACACTTTACAAATATTATCAAATAACTGAAAATTGATTCCATATTTATGCAAATATCCAACTATTTTATGAATGTCTTTAAGCATCATCAATTTTTTATATCTTAACTTTGCCTGCTTTGATGACATTTTCTTATAAAACTGCCTAAACCTCTTACTAACTCGAGATTTATAATGAACAGCCATTTTATATTGCTTAAATGGAAATATATCTAGAAATTTTAACAACAACCCTGGAAAACCATCACCATTCTGCAGATGTACTTTTATTGGTATTAATCCATCTGGTATAAAAACATCTTCTAGAGAAAATAATAATGGTAACAAATCAAATCCTTCTGATTTGAAATAATAATAAAAATCTTGCCATTCAACTGTGTTCATTATTTTGAAAAATAACATTTGGGTGTCACGGCTGAGAATATATGTAGCAAGCTCGTTGTAATCCTTATCTTTATAAAGATATTCTTTTGAAATATTTTTCATTGTATCCCATGGTATTATCTCTTTCAGGTCTTTAAAGTCACTTCTTAAAACATTAGATTGAGCTACATTGATAATAGTAATAAATACTACCGATAAAAGAAATTTTAACATCTAAAAATGAGTACTAAAATAAATATAAATTATAATTTATTTATTTGGAATCTTACCTTATATTACTATTCACTCAATTAATAATATTTTTATTACACTCAGTTTATATACTTTGCAATCAAACAAAACGTTGTGCATTAATATGATTTATTTGTTAAAGTTATCAACAAATAACTGTTTTGTCGTAATTTGCACGTACTAATTACAGCACGTTCTATAATATAATAAATTTATATTTACGTAAATTTACCATATACAATGGTTAGTAATAATAGTTAGTTAATAATACATTTATTCAATTACAAAAAAGATTGTTTGGTAATTATTATTAAAAAAGAATAATTTTGCTGCATTGCTTGAATGGTCGTTCAGTCTAGTTTTGGTCCAATTTACAACGGATTTTAATTTTTGTCCCAATGTTGTCACTTTTTGATATTACCAAAATGTTACAATTGTAATTCTTCGTAGAACATTTACTTTTACTGTTTTGTTCTAGATCTGTCTGTTCTATTTTCTGTAAGGTACATTAAGATTAATCGTATTATTATTGTGTATAGATACTATATTCTAATAAAATCTTATAAAGATATGAAATGTTAATAAAATGTGACATAACAATAATCTACTACATATACATATTAAAATAATTTTTTCAAATAAAATACAAACAAATTTAGTTTTTTTATTAAAATAATAAAATAAAAACGTAACTTGTTTAATGCTTTCTTATATCAATATGTTATAATTAATATAACAATGTGCTAATGAATAATACATGGTGATTCAGAAGAACTGCATGGTTTAAAAAAAATGAGTTCTCGGTTAGTTTTACATAAGTTGTCTTTTTATTAACATTTAAATATTTGTTACAGAATGTCGTTTTATTTAACTGGAAAAAACATTACTTAAATAAAGACCCCTTTCTCAAATGCAAATTTCAAATCTATGATCGAAGTTGTTCATAATATCTTCTAACAATTTCCAATCAATTTTCTACATTTTACGGCAAATGGCATTCTTCAACTCTTTCAATACTTGCAATGTTTGGAGTTTATTTTCATAAACACGGGACTTCAGAAAACCTTACAAAAAAAATCACAGACCGTTAGGTCAGGAGAACAAGGTAGCCAGAGCACATTGCCAAAACGTAAAATGATTTGTTCTTGAAAAAATTACTGAAAAGGCTTTTGTGACGGTGACAGTGGCACCATGTTCCTAAAAAAGTATTGTTAAGAAAACCAAAATCAGGCCACTAACTGATAAAAAAATCAAAATTATATTTATAAAATGTCAAGAATAATGAAATTTGGTCATAAAATTTAAATATTTTTAAAAAGCACTAAAATTGGGATAATTGGAATAAACTGTTAAAAAATTTAAAACAAAATATATCAAAATATTTTAAAAACGCATCCAAATTTGTCTATAAACTGTTGAAATGTGTAAAATATTATAAAATAGCAAAATTTGTTTATAAAACTGTAAAGTTATGTAAGAAAGATTTAAAATTTGGCCAAAACTTTAAAATTTTTGTAGAATATTATTAAAATATGTTATTGTCAAAATGTTTCAAAATTTGGCTCTGAGCTGTTAAATAGTGTAAAATTCTATTCATAATATGTCAAAAATAGCAAAATTTGATCTTAAAACATCAAAATATTCTCAAAAACAGCAAAATTTATTCTTAATTTGTTAAAAAAACAAAATTCTATTTATAAAATGTTAAAAATAGCTGTTTTTGCTTTAAACTGGTTTGATTTTGAAAAAAAGTCTAGCTTTGGTTTTAATAGTATTTATTTGATGTTTACTATTCAACTGTTTGCAAAAGAATCTCTTATCCAAAGTGCTGAAAAGCTATTTATATTTATAAAATTTGCCTGAGGCGCAATCCTTCTAAGAACTAAAAATACAGCATTAACAGATGTAATTAAGTAATCTCTTTAATAGTACAATATTTCTAAGAATAAAACAATAACAATAAAAATACTTACTTGCTGCAATATTACTACAGATTAAATGGAATAAGTATAATCCGCTTATTGAAACGGAAATGCCAGGTAGAATATACATAATTTATAATGGGACGGAAATGCCAGGCATAATGTACAAATGTTAACATAATATAATAATATAATAAACTAACTAAATTATTATCTGTTATTGGTTGCAACATACTGCCCGCTTTAAAAGCAAGTCTTTAAATTTACTCTAATTCACTTATTGGCAAAGGCGCTATCTTGCTTATAATCCGTTTATATTGTTTTCCTGCCGCTCTTACTAACACGACACGTATTATTCCATCTTCTCCAAGGTATGCCTATTCCACTCGTCCTCTCATCTATTGAAGTGGTGGCATGTTGTCTTCTTTTATTAATACTAGTTGACTTGTTTGCACGCTTCTCTCGTTTTTGGTTCATTTTGACCTTGTTTGTAACTGTTCTAGATCCCCAATTAAGAAATGTCCCGGTGTTAAGACTTGCTCATCGTTTGGGTCGTTGGAAAAAAGGACCAGTGGTTGTGGATTTAATACTGCTTCTATTTGTATTAGAATAGTGGACAATTCTTAAAAGGTTATTACTTTATTTCCTAGTATGCGGTGCATGTGCTGTTTCGCCAGTTTTATCGCAGCTTCCCACAAACCTCCAAAGTGCGGTGCTCTATGCGGAATAAAGTGCCACTGTCTTTTGTAATGCAGTAACGTTGTAGAGATCTCCAATTCCGCCTTGTCGCACCTGAACTGCTCGTAAAGTTTTGTTAATTCTTTGTACGCGCCTACAAAATTGGTTCCATTGTCTGAATATATGTTTTTCACATTTCCTCGTCTTTCAATAAAATGCTTTAATGAGGCTAGAAATGTCTGCGTGCTTAACTCAGAGACTATCTCAATATGGACAGCCTTTGTAGCCATACATATGAATATGCAGATGTAGGCTTTTGCCTTTTTTTTGCTTGGTTTGTTCCCTTCTTTAATATAAATAAGTCTACAAATATCTACTCTGCTGTTGATGAATGGTCTTGCTGCTTTTGTGCGGTGTTTAGGTAAACTGGAAAGCTTTGGTTTGCACAGATAACATCGGATGCATGATTTTATTAGATTATGGACAATTCTTCGGTCAACTAATATCTAGTAGCAATGACGGATGGTTGATATTGTGGCCTACGTTCCCGCGTGCAATTGTTGGACGTGATGGCTCATTACTATTAATTTGGTCAGTGGATCTTTGGCAAAGAGCACTATTGGTAATTTTTCACATCTAGGTAGACTGCTCAGTGAAAGGCTGCCACCGACTCGTATAATGTTGTCCGTAAGAAAAAATGATCTAATGTTATTAGTTTACTTCCCTTTGATAAGCTATCACCAGCTACTAACGTCTTATTTTCATACGTAAAATGTGCGCCTTCTATTTCTCAAATTAATCGTCTTATGGCGTCGTCGATTAACACAGTGGATACGGGACTAACGGTACGTTGAGTCATAGGTTTTTTGCAGTTTTTTTACAAATCTTATGCAGTATGATACAACACGCAATAATTTTGCTAGACTCAAAAAATCGGCTACATATATTAGTGGTAAAGTTTTCTAAATTGGCCGATTGTGTCATACAAACATTTGTTTCTTGTGACTTGGTCTTCTTGTAACCATGTTGGTCTATGCCACCATATTATGTGTAAAACCTTCAAATTTGTAGATGATGCTCCACAAGATAAAAGATTGGCTGGGATTTCTTCTGATCGCATATGATTCTAGTTCTCAATGTTACTTAACTTTTTTATTTCTGCAATTTGATTTGCGGCAAAACACTTAGAAGATTTATCTGTTGCCTTTATCCATGACAGTACGATTGTTGAGTCTGTCTAATAGTAGACGTTAATTGGCGTAAGGGTAAGTGTGTCCAACACAGATTTTATGAGTGTGGCCAATAAAAATGCTCCACATAGTTCTAGACAAGGAATGATGAGATGTTTTAATGGCGCCACTCTTGATTTTGCACATAATAATGTGATTTGTGAGTTTGGTCTACCAACGATTGAATGTATATACAGCCGCCGTATGCTGTGCTAGCGTCTAAAAATTAATGAATTTCAAATACGTTGTAGTTCTTAGTAAATATACATCTTGGTATTTGAATATTTTTTATGTATTGTAAATCTGCTTCATAAGCCAGGTAGTATGCATGTCAATAGGAATTGACTCGTCCCAGCTTAATTTGAATTGCTAGAGTTTCTGCATTATTATCTTGGCTCTCATTATTACTGGTTCAATGATACCCAGTGGGTCAAAGAGTTGAGCAATGCGTGAAAATATTTGCTTTTTAGAGATCCGTTTAATCATCAATTGTGTTGTTGTATCAAACATTAATGTATCTGTCTTTCTGTTCCATTGTACGCCCAATGTTTAGTTGCTGTCAACTGTATCTGGCACATTAATTTTGGTGGGGTTATCTTCCACATGATTAATTATTTCTTCTGAATTTAAAGCCCATTTGAGCATTTCAAATCCTGGTGATAGTAACAGTGTTGTTACTTCCTCTTTAATTGCAATTGCCTCTTCTAGTAAATCAACTCCAGTCAGTAGATCGTCGACATAAAAATCACGCAAAACTATTTTTGCTTCAAGTGGGAATTCGTTGTGTGCATCTTTAGCAGTTTTTCGTAAGCATCTTATGGTTAGGTATAACGCACTAGCCGTGCTATATGTAACTGTTAGTAATTTATATGTTTGCACTGGTTCGGATGGGCTACTTTGCCACAGTATACGCTGATATTTTGTTTCATCCGGATAAATGAGCACTTGCCTGTACATTTTGCAAATGTTGCCGCTTAATGCGTATTTGAGACAACAAAATTTTATTAGAATTGAATGAATATCATCTTGGAGCTTAGGACCAACCATTAAGTTGTCATTCAGTGATATACCGTTTGATGTTTTTGCAGATGCGTCAAATACCACTCGTAGCTTTGTAGTAGTGCTGGAATCCTTGATCACGGCTTGGTGTGGTAGATAATAATTCTTACTGTTTCCATTTTCACTAGAAATTGGCTTGTCCTAGATTTAGATATTCTTCTATAATGTTACTATATTCGATTTTTAGTTGAGTATTCTTGGATAGTTTACGTTCTAACGCAATGAAACGTGTTGTGGCTAAAGCCCTTGAATCTCTTAACCTTTTTGTTTTGCTGGTGAATGTAGTTGTTTTTTGAAAGTGCTGTTCTGACTTGTGTTCGTTGTCAAATAATAAAATTTGCTTTGGAACTTATTCTAGTTCCCAGAATTTGGTGAGGGATTTGTCAAAGCTGGCTTTTGTAATATTCAGATTGCAACTTTGAGATCAAATCTATCCAAAGTGGGTTTTCTGTAGTAACGGACGAGTCTCCGATGCTTTGATCTGACCGACACACAATAGCGCGTAAAACAATGAGCATGTCAATGGACGAAGAAACGTTAAATTCGGGATCAGCCAGTTTTATGCCTTTTGGAAACGTGTATGCTGTGACATTAATATTCTGTGTCGCCAGTTTGTAATGTGTTTAATTACCAAACACTCGATATCTGTGTGGAATGCATTCAGTCTTGATGAAACGCATGTAATGCATTTAGACAATACTCTTGACGCTGCTTGATTTAAACGTATTATCAGTATATTTACGTCTTGTTTCTCAAGTCCTAGTCGTTTAAGAAAAGCTTTGGACACAAAGTTAGATTGAGATCTCAAATCCAATAATATTTGGAAGTTTGATAACTTCCGTGAACGTTTATTACGTTTATTGTTGCCGTTGATAATAGTATGGCAACAGTTGTATTGCCTTTATAGCTTGAATAACTTACTCTGATTTCCTCGCTTGCTAATTGAATTTCTTGATCATCGTGGGTTAGCGTGTTATGTTTTTGTCTACATTTTTGACAGAGACTGCCTTTACAATATTTGATTTGGTGGTTTGGCCGAAGACAGTTTAAACACAAGCGGCTTTTCTTAGTTTGAATTGTGCAATCCTTAACCGACAAGTTTAAGAATTTTTGGCACCGTTGTATGTAATGTTGATTACGACATATGAAACACATTATTGCACTACTAGTTGCTAGATGATTTGTTAGCCTGGTCTGCTTCAGATAAAAATTATTTGTTTTATAGCCAACGATAAATCTATTGATAATGCAAGGGATTCTAATATTTGACAGCGGTGTTTTATGAATTCCATAAATAATGTAAATGAAGGTAAAAGGGATGAATCTAATGATTTGATTCCCATTCCTTACGAGTTGGGTAGTCTATTTTTGTAGTTAAAAGGTGAATTAGTGGTTTGTCCAATCGGTGTCTTAACGTTGTATGAGATTCCCTGGTTGCTACTGGAATGTCGAATAACGTCTTTACGTGATTTTGAACTAACATTTGCTTATTCTAATACTTTTTTTCAATAAGGCTCAGGCAATGAGGTAATTCTGAGTGGTAGTATCTAGAGCGGACAAGACATGTGCCGCACCTTTTTCAAGAGTTGATTTCAAATAGTAAAATTTTAGGATGTCTGCCATATTAACGTTGTCATTGATGAGAGATTTGAATGTGTTGTAAAAATAAAGCCATTCTTCATAATGCCCAGTGAGTTTTGGCAAATTTATAATTGGCAGACGGATAGGTGTATTGCTAACAGACGATGTTGATGTAGTCAATTCTGTTAACGCACTTAGTGCTTTGAAATCTAACATTGAATTGGCTTTGCATATTATCAAGTAATAGTCATTTTCAAATTTTACTTTCTGTTTTGTCCACAGAATTAGAAAATCCAACCAGCTGATTTTGGATTTTCTCAAAATTGCTAAGAAGTGTCGATGTCTTGTCCAATCAGATCTTTAGTTGTTCCATATTTGAGTTTCCCGTAAGCACAAAGGATTTGAACCGTGTGAGGTTGGATTTGACGATTCTTTTTTTTTGTTTTGGAGGTCCGTTTCTTCTTTTTCTTTAGATTCTATGATGTACTTTAAGTTGTAGATTGATAGATGTTTGGATCAGAATTTGGTTCAAAGGACCAATATTATTGCTTTAAATTGTATTTGGCAGAATTGTTGTAACTGGTTTGATTTTAAATAAAAGTCTAGCTTTGGTTTAATATTTATTTGGTGTACTATTCAACTGTTTGCAAAAAAATCTCTTTTCTAAGGTGCTGAAAGCTATTTATAATTACAAAATTAGCCTGGCGGACAACTCTTCTAAAAACTAAAAATACAGCATTGACAGATGTAATAAAGTAATCCCCTTAACAGTACAATTTTTTTAAGAATAAAACAATAACAATAAAAATACTTTCTTAGAGCTGCAATATTACTACAGATTAAAAGGGATAAGTATAATCCGCTTAATGAGACGGAAATGCCAGATAAAATATACATAATTTATAATGGGACAAAAATGACAGGTATAGTGTACAAATATTAACAAAATATAATAATATAATAAACTAACTAAATTATTATCTGCTATTCATAAAATTGTGCCAGAAAAAAACCAAAATCCAGCCAAAAACCGTTAAACAGAGCAAAATTTTATTCATAGTACGTCTTGAAACATCAAAATGTTGTAAAAAACCTAATTATAAAATTTCAAAAATAGCAAGATCTAGTAATAAAGTTGTGTCAGAAAAAAACAAAATCCAGCAAAAAACTGTTAAACAGTACAAAATTCTATTCATAATATGTCAGAAATAACAAAATCTGGTCTTGAAACATCAAAATATTGTCAAAATCACCAAAATTCTTAATTTGTTAAAAGGCAGAAATTGTTTGAAAAAGCAAAATTGTATTCATAAAATGTCAAAAATAAGACTTCGTCTTGACAATCAAATATATTGTTATAATACAAATAGTACAAAATTTAAAAATGTAAAAAACAAAGTCCTAAAGCTACCAAAATCGGCCATAAAGTATCAAAATATTGTTAGAAATAGCAAAATTTTGCCAAAAACAGTTGCAAAATGCATAATTTTAGAAATAAAAATTTAAAAATAACAAAATCTGGTTTTTAGTTTTACACATGTCAAGTACATAATTTAGTTTATATATTATACTACAAAACATGGATTAAAAATAGAATACAAAATATAATATAATTCAACGCATAACTATGATCAAAATAATGTTAGAAAACACCAAAATTTGGGTAACGATTAAAAAATGTAAAAAAATTATGAAATTCAAAAATAACAAAACTTGCCTATAAAACATCAAAAATTATGTTAGAAATAAAAAAACAACTATAAAATTGTCAAAAAACATCATATTATTAAAAAAATATTGAAAAAACCTTATACGAGACGTATGTTTGTAGGCCCTTTTGCATTACTGAATCGTGCTTACAGATAGTTTGTGAGATTTATACTGGCTAGTTAATTTTATTTTTATTACAAACAATACTGTCATAAATAATAACACTTGAAAAAAATGGCGGCGCTAAATACTATGGCGCCTTCCCGCAAATTTCAAATATGACGCCTCAGTCTTGTAAAGTGTTAAAAAAAAAATAACCTACGTTTAGGACTACACGTTGGACATTAGAAATTCACCAATCTGTGCAGTCATTTGCTGATAGCGTAGAATGATCCTCTTCAATAATTAAGAACACTAATTTGGAGCACGTCGGTCTACCAAAAAGTGAATGACTTCTTAGAGGACACTGACGACAATACAGCGTTACGTAGCGTTTGACCTTTTCAAATAAAAAAAATAATTTTAAAATTAAAAACTTGATCTGCTCTTAGACATAAACCAGGAACACACAAAATCTAACAGTTTTCTCTCTGCCCACTAATATAGGTATTGACGGAACTATTCTGTAGTTTACGAAAAAAACCAAGTGATTGACCACATTGTCACAGATCTCTGACTAATAAAAACTTTGACAAAGCTACTAACATTTTCTCTGCGTCTTATAGAGCTTTATATCTAAACTGCAAAACTCTAGTGTTAAATTTCTAAACAACGTTTTTATACCGTAGTCCGATGCTGTCAAGTATCCGGGTCATATCTTCAATAAAGGACTTACGTACAAATAACACGTACAATCCATCCTAAATAAACCTGTTAAATTTAATTCGTTGGCGGAACAGCGGCATGTTGCTTTAGAACAAAATCTATTCGGATGAACATCATCATTAGACCAGACAAAAAATGACTTTTAAGTTTTTAATCTAAAGAACAGTTGCAAACATGCACCTCAATCGTGTGTGGGACTTACAAAATCTTATTTTATGGTGGCCCGTTGAACCCTTATGGTGTGTTTAAAACAAAAAAAATTGTAACAATCTCGGTGTTTCCTAGCTGCACCAAAACATCATAATGTTGCCTAAAAAGTACTTCTTTAAACCTCGTGGTTTATTCCGACTCTAATCTAGCCAGACTTGCTAAGCCGTACAAATATGCATACTCCTATAAGAAACGAATCAATATCATTACTTCCTAAAGTGGCTTACCCAACAATCCCACTCGCAACCTAAAAGGCTACCCTTCTTTTAAAATACAAATTTCAAACAAAAGATATATGAGCCTTACAGTCTCAAACTTTAAGAAGGTGAATCAGACAGCCTTTAAAAGATTTTTTTCCCAAACTTCAAAAAAAACTCGATGTAGTCAAGGCAGACTACCAGCCAAGATAACAACAACACCAAATAAACATTAAGCAAACCGAAGCAATTATATCTAGGTTTAGAAAAGTCTATCACCAAATGCACATATTGGTTGTATTGTTAAACAAACTCCATAGCAGACCTTTTACCAGCCAGCATGCCAATAAAACAGGGCAAACACCTTTCTTGCAGCCAGGTAAAATCGAAGTGTAGCTGCGGAGTTATTACACGGAAACGCCGCAACTACTTGCACACTAACAAATGCCTTACTCTCACGCTAAATAAGCGTTTTACCATCACCACGTAGACCACACGCGCTTTGCAGATGCCGCTTTTAAAGTTGTAATTATGGCGGCCACATGCTTGGACATTTATTTTATTCAAATAATGCAAATGTAAACTAGTACTCGTTCTGTTTTCAGTTCTTAATTTGACTTCTTCAAGCGTGTTTTTCAAATCCTAGCGTGATATTATTTTCTGATAAAGTTTCTAATGCAGTTATTACACCATCGTAATGTTATTAATAGATTAGATACTTTACCCATTTCATCCATTTTTCCATCAGCGGCAATTAATTCTGTAGTAATTTTATCAAAAATTGTAAAGTGTTTTAATAATTGTACGTCGCCTGCTAATTTTAAACTCAAAAGCCTATTTCTTAAAGCTAATTGCGTTGCGAAACTACGTCGCTCGTATAATGCGTCAAGTTTATCAATTATTTCTTTAGCCGTATCAAATTCTTGTGCCAAACAAAAGAAAGAATCACTTAAATATTCAATAATAATACTTTTTGTGGTGCAATTATTTTGTATCCATTCATAACTGGGTAAATCCGGCAATTCTTTGTCTAATACGTTAATCACATTTAACTCCGCTAACAGAGATTTAACTCGAAACTTCCACACACTATAACGTTTACCAGTAAAAGATTTTATATTTTGTTTTGCAAGTTTATTTTAACAGTTTTCAGTTTAACTAATTGTCTTTATTAAATTTACGTAGCGCACCTGGGCCCATAACCTATTAGATTATATTATAAGGTTAGTAATTAAAACACTTTATTTCAATTTAACACTTTATATTTAACTTATAAAATATGCTCTGTATTAGCCAACAGACAGAATTCGACTAACTTGCTACACAAGTAGTAAGGAGTACAGGCTGCATTTGGTTTTATTACAATGAGCAGTTCAAGAAACTTTGTTATCCAGGTATTTCCCTTTTTACATTTTTGTTACAAAAAATTTTAATACAATAAATGCAACAATTATGATTATAAATTACCACATAAAAGAACACCATTTTTTATACCAATTATATACATTTTGAATAAAATTTATTTACACGTAACGCAAATAAAACCTTAATTTTAATCTCTTATTTTAAGGTTTTTCTGTAATGCAACGCGTAAATAGTACTTTTCCATATTCTTAAAAAAATGTTCTAAAATATGTATATTATAAAAACTATTAAATATACCATGACCATACTACAGGTACCCTTTATAATTTTAAATTTTTTATTTTTTTTTAGCTTCTTTTTGACAAAGGATGTACTTTTTTAGTGTACATTTTTTTTTTTTCTAAAACCAACATAAACAAAAAATACCTAAATTGCTATCTAGTAGATTTTATTATCATATCAAACACTTAATTGCGAAGTAACATATCCTTACATCTACATACAACAAGTATAATATAGATAAAAAAATGTGTTAAAAAAATATTTAATCAAATTTGTGTTTACTTATATTTAAATAATACATCCTATTGTTTAGTGTATGATTGAAGATAAAATTCTTAAATAAGCTGCACTAATGTTTTTTTTATGGTGGTGTCTACTACCTGATCAGATGACGAGTGCAACTACAAAACTTAACTTATTCCATTAGTATATAGTTTAATCTTAAAAACAATCTTAGTAGATTTAATGTCAATATAAAAAATAATAAATATTTTTGTAAGAATTATATATTTAATTTATTATTGAAATTATTAGTGTTATTTTTTCCATCCCAAAAATGAATATAATATATCAATACCTCCATTTACATCAATATTCATTGAATTTAACAAGTTGAAAGCATATTCCATGTCATTCCTTAATTTTTCAAAACCTTGACGTGACTCATCTGATGTTATTTTTTTGCACATTTGCTTAAATTCAGGATTTTTTCCTTGTTTTGTTTTAATAGCTTTTAATAGTTCCAATTTCAAATTAGATAATAAACTGTCATTATATTCACAAACATCAGCACGTTCTTCTGTTAGTGCGTTTTTAACGTAATCTAAAATTCCTTCAATATCAATCCCATATTCAATTAAATAAAACTTCCATTCTACCCACACTGGGTTCATTTTTATCATGCCAATAAATGTATCTCCTACTGGTCCTTTTGCGTAATCTAACACTTGTTTATTGGTAAATTGTAAAGCTAATGTTCTTATTACAGATGTCGGTATAATTGTTGCAAATTCATCAAATTCTTTTCCAAATGATGGCGCAGGAGAACTCATTATGAAAGATCTAAAAAACATATAATTATTTAATAAAACTAAAAAACGCAAAATGCAAAATTAATTATAGTTTAAAGCATTATGTACAGAATACCCCCTTCAAACAAGTCGTAAGACTTCTGGGGCGATGTAAAATATTTGGTTCAACAATATTAAATATAAATAAATGCACGCTGTTGTGATGTAAATAGAATTCAAACATTTAAAATTGATTGTAGAGTATATTATGATAAAAACAATTAACCTTATTTTAGGTTGTCAATACAATTTAAAATTTTATATAAATAGATATAAATATAAACAACAAAGATGATCTTTCGGACCAGTTTTAACTTTCTAAAAACATCAAATAATATTACTGATTAATGTAAATGAAGCAAAATAGAAAATTTAATTTGTCTAAATACAGAGAGTTTATAAATGAATGGGATTATGTAATAACTTTAAGTATGCCACCTTTTTGAAATTGTCCACTATACTACATATGTTTTTATATGTTTTCTTAACAGCTGTCAAAGATGATCTGTCAAAACAAATAGTATAGTAGACAATTAAAAAAATAGCGGCATATTTAAAGTGATTACATAATCCCATTCATTTATAAACTCTCTGTAAAAAGTGGTACATTTCGAAAAGAAATAATTCTGCCGGATACAATTAAGGCAAAAACATTGGTCCTTCGAACCGGATACTGATCCAAAACATCCATCAGTCTACAACTTAAAGTAAAGCATGACATCTAAAAAAAAAGAGGAATCGGACCTCCAAAACCAAAGAAGAATAGTCAAATCCAACCTCGGTTCAAATCCTTTGTTCTTATGGGATACTTAAATATGGAACAACTTAAGATCCGATTGGAAAAGGCATTAACACTTCTTAGCGATTTTGATAAAATCCAAGATCGGCTGGACGGATTTTCCAATTCTGTGGACGAAGCACAGCAAGCAGAGTTTGAAAATTACTATTACTTCATAATATGCAAAGCCAAATCAATGGTAGATTCCGAAGCACAAAGTGCGTTAACAGAATCGACTACATCAACATCGTCTGTTAGCGATACACCTATCCGTCTGCCAACAATAAACTTGCCAAAATTCACTGGGCATTATGAAGAATAGCTCCACTTTTACGTCACATTCAAATCTCTCATCAATGACAACGCTAACATGGCGGACATCCAGATAATCCACTATTTAAAATCCACTCTTGAAGGAGATGCTGCACATGTTTTATCCGCTCTAGAAACTACCACTCAGAATTACCCCATTACCTGGGCCCTATTAAAAGAAAGATATGAGAATTAGCGATTGCTAGTGCAAAACCACGTAAAGGCGTTATTCGACATTCTAGTTGCAACCAGGGAATCTTATACTTTGTTAAGACACTTATTGGATTCTTCAACCAAGCATATACGTGCACTGAAAACACTAGGTAAGCCAACCGATTCTTGGGATAGACTACTAATTCACATTCTAACTACAAAAATAGACTACCCAACTCGTAAAGAATAGGAATCAAAATTGGAATCATCCCTCTTAACTTCATTTACATTGTTTATGGATTTCATAAAACACCGCTGTGAAATATTAGAATCTCTTGCATTATCAAGAGATTTGTCATTGACTACAGAAACAAATAATTTTCATCCAAAGCAGACCAGGTTGACAAATCATCTAGCGACTAGAATTGCAATATCGTGTTTCATATGTCGTAATCAACATTACACACAACAGTGCCAAAAATTCTTAAACTTGTCGGTAAAGGATCGCACAATTCAAATGAAGAAAAACCGCTTGTGTTTAAACTGTCTACGGCCAAACCACCAAATTGAAAATTGTAAGGGCAGTCTCTGTCGAAAATGTGGACAGAAACATAACACGCTAATCCACGATGATCAAGAAATTCAGTTAACAAGCAAGGAAATCAGAGTAAATTACTCAAGCCATAAAGCCAATAAAACTAGTGTAATACTATTATCAACGGCAATAATAAACGCAATAGACGTTTACGAAAATTATCAAACTTGCAAGATATTATTGGACTCGGGATCTCAATCTAACTTTATGACCAAAGCCTTTCTTAAGCGATTAGGACTTAAAAAACAAGACGTAAATGTACCGATAATAGGTATAAATCAAGCCGCGTCAAGGGTATTGTCTAAATGCATCACACGCATTGCATCAAGACAATGCATTTCACACAGATATCGAGTGTTTAGTAATTAAACACATTACCAAACTGCCGACACAAAATATTGATGTCACAGCATACACTTTTCCAAAGGGCGTACAACTGGCTGATCCCGAATTTAAGGTTCCTTCGTTCATTGACATGCTCATTGGGGCCAAGTTATTTTATGCGCTATTGTGTGTCGGTCAGATTAAAGCTTTGGAGACTCATACGTTACTACAGAAAACTCACTACGGATGAATTTTATCTGAAAGTTGCAGCAATGTCATAGCAAGTACGGAAATGCAAGTATGCAATCTGAATATTATAAAGGCCAGCCTTGACAATTCAAAAAACAACTACACGTAACAATAGCGGAAAATTTATTGTTAGCAAGCCATTCACCAGCGAACCAAAAAGGTTAGAAGATTCAAGGGCTTTAACCACAACACGTTTTATTGCGTTGGAACGCAAACTATCCAAGAATCCCCAACTAAAAATCAAATATAGTAAATTTATAAAAGAATATCTAAATCTAGGACACATGAAGCCAATTTTTAGTAAAAATAAAACAGTAAAAATTATTATTTACCACATCATGCCGTGATCAATAATTCCAGCACTACTACAAAACTACGAGTGGTATATGACGCATCTGCAAAAACATCAAACGGTATATTACTAAATGACAACTTAATGGTTGGTCCCAAGCTCTAGGATGATATTCATTTAATTGTAATAAGATTTCGTTGTCACAAGTACGCATTAAACGGCGACATTTGCAAAATGTACAGGCAAGTGCTCATTTATCCTGATAAAACAAAATATCAACGTATACTGTGGCAAGGTAGCCCATCTGAATCAGTGCAAACATATGAACTATTAACAGTTACATATGGCACGGCTACTGCGTCATACTTAGCTATAAGATGCTTACAAAAAAACTGCTGAAGATGCACACAACGAATTCCCACTTGGAGCAAAAATAGTTTTGCGTGATTTTTATGTAGACGATTTGTTGACTGGAGCTGATTCACTAGAGAAAGTATTTGCAATCAAAGAGGAAGTAAGAACACTGTTACTATCAGCAGGATTTGAAATGCATAAATGCAGATGATCCCACCAAAACTAATGTGTCAGATACAGCTGACGGCAACAAAACATTGGGCGTACAATGAAACAGAAAGTCAGATACATTAATGTTTGCTACAACAACACAATTGATGAATAAATGGATCTCCAAAAGGCAAATACTTTCACGCATTGCTCAACTCTTTGACCCGCTGGGTATTATTGGACATTAATAGTAAAAGCCAAGATAATAATGCAAAAACTCTGGCAAATCAAACTAAGCTGGAATGAGTCGATTCCTAATGACATGCATACCATTTGGACGGTCTATGAAGCAGATCTTTAATACATATAAAATATTCAAATACCAAGATGTATATTTACTAAGAACTACAACGTATTCAAAGTTCATGGATTTTCAGACGCTAGCACAAAAGCATACGGCGTCTGTATATACATTCGATCGTCATACTTACGAATCACAATTATTATGTGCAAAATCAAGGGTGACGCCATTAAAACATCTCACCATTCCTCGTTTAGAACTATGTGGGGCATTTCAATTGGCTACACTTATGAAATCTGTGTTGGACACACTTCATCTTACGCCAACCAACGTCTACTATTGGACAGACTTAACAATCGTACTGTCATGGATAAAGGCAACCAATAAATCCTTTAATTGTTTTGCCGCAAATCAAATTGCAGAAATAAAAAAGTTAAGTAACATTGAGAACTGAAATCATGTGCGATCAGAAAAAAACCCAGCCGATCTTTTATCTCGTGGAGCATCATCTACAAATTTGAAGGTTTCACACCTATGGTGGCTCGGACCAAGATGGTTACAAGAAGACCAAGTCATGTGGCCCCCGTTTAGTCAAAGTACCATCGTAGATAATGATGACCCAGAAACAAAAACATATATTTGCATAACACAATCGACAAATTCAGAAGCCGATTTTCAAATCTAGCAAAATTATTGCGTGTTGTATCATACTGCATAAGATTTGCAGAAAACTGCAAAAAACCTATGGCTCAACACACCGTTGATCCAGTATCCACTGTAGCAATCGACGACGCCATGAGACGATTAATTCGGCAAATACAAGGCGCACATTTTACGTATGAAAATAAAGCGTTACAAGCTGGCGATAGCTTATCAAAAGAAAGTAAACTAATAACATTAGATCCATTTCTTGACATAAACAACATTATATGAGTCGGTGGCCGTCTTTCACTGAGCAGTCTACATAAATGTGAAAAATTTTCAATAGTGCTCCCTGCTAAAGATCCACTGACAAAATTAATAGTTAAGAACCATCACGTCCAACAATTGCACGCGGGAACACAGGCTACCATAACAGCCGTTATTGCTACTGGATATTAAGTGGCCAAAGAATCGTATATAATGTCATAAAATCATGCATTCGATGTTATCTATGCAAACCAAAGCTTGCTATTACCAAAATGGGAAATCTACCAAGACACCGCATAAAAGCAACAAGACCATTTATCAACAGCAGAGTAGATTTATGTGGACCTATTTATATTAAAGAAAGGAACAAACGAAGCAAAAGAAAAGCAAAGCTTACATCTGCATATTTATATGTATGGCTACGAAGGCTATCCATATTGAAGTAGTCTCTGAGTTAAGTACGCAGACATTTTTAGTCTCATATAAGCGTTTTAATGGAAGACGAGAAAATGTGAAAAAACATTTATTCAGACAATGGAACCAATTTTATAGGCGCGTACAAAGAATTAACAAAACTTTACGAACAGTTCAGGTGCGACAAGGCGGAATCAGAAATGTCTAAAACATTACTGCACTACAAAATACAGTGGCACTTTATTCCGCCTAGAGCACCGCACTTTGGAGGCTTGTGGGAAGCTGCGGTAAAATCGGCAAAATAGCACATGCACCGCATACTAGGAAATAAAGTAGTAACATTTGAAAAATTGTCCACTATTCTAATACAACTAGAAGCAGTACTAAATTCACGACCATTGGCCCCTCTTTCCAACGACCCAAACAATGAACAAGTCCTAACACCGGGACATTTCTTAATCGGAGATGCGTTGACCGCTCCAATAGAACCCAATATAAAAGAGATAAAATTAGAAAGACTCTCACGATGGCAACACCTAGAACAAATGATACAGCATTTTTAGAAAAGATGGAGCCGAGAATATGGACCAAAAACAAGAATAACGTGCAAACAGGTCAACTAGTATTGATAAAAAAAGACAACATGCCACCACTTCAATGGATGAGAAGACGAATGGAAGAGGTATACCCCGGAGAAGATGGAATAATATGTGCTGTGTTAGTAAGAGCAGCAGGAAAACAATATAAACGGCCCATAAGCAAGATAGCGTCTTTGCCAATAAGTGAATTAGAGTCAATTTAAAGACTAGCTTTCAAAGCGGGCGGTATGTTGCGACCAATAACAGATAATAATTAGTTTAGTTTATTATATTTTTATATTATGTATAATATTTGTATATTTTTTATCGTTCAAGATAAAAATAATTGGGTTACTATGAAAACAAAATAAATTAATTAATTAATCAAAAATTAAACATCAAAAAATCCAATTTTCTTTAAAAAGAAGCATGTCGACCGATACGAGCAATAATTTATTCTTGAACAAGAATTACACAATATAGAACACCTTGTAACGATATACTTGCAAACAGTTGAATAGTAAGTAGCAAAATAAACACTATAAAACCAAAGCTTTTATTAAAAATAAAACCAGTTAACTAACTAACTAAATTCTGCCGGATACAATTAAGGCAAAAACAGGCATTTATGAGTAAAATATATTAACGTACATTTTCTAATATGTACGCTGGTACACTATTAAAAGAACTAAATTATAAATATTTTAATAATGATAGTATATCATTGTTAATACAATTTTATTAAAGAAAACTAACAATACAAACTTACCTGCAATTGTGCAAAACTAACTGATTATTAAATTATTTATCAATTTGATAACAATTTATAGAAAACAATATAATCAAACAATAGCTTTAATTCACAAAAATATTTATCTCAATAATAAATAAAATATTATTAAAGAAAAAAGAATTGTTACAGAAAAAAATAACTATAAAATATTACAGATTATGTTTAAAAAAAAATGTACATAACCTATATGCCACATGTATGCACAATTCTGAATAACATTAATTATTATTCAAATATTACAGGTAATTTGTGCAAAACTAACAGATTACTAAATTACTTATTTATTTTATAACAGTTTAAAAAACTAAAATTTAATCAAACAGAAAAATGCGTTGCTTATCAAAAGATAATTATAATAAAATGTGTTTTCTAACTATAGACAAAAAATAAAATTCTAGGTACATTTTTTTAATTTTTAAACAGAAAATCTAAATAATTTTTTGTCTATCTTGCTTCGTTTTTGATAAAATCTAAAAATACACATTATTTAGAAAACATTTTATTTAAAAAAATTTAAGTAAAAAAAACATTTGTAAAAATGGTAACAATAAACAAAACAATATTATTTAAGTTCTCAAAATAGTTACCATGAATATTGATGCAAGCTTGACAACGTAGTAAACAAAAATAATAAACTGCTTCAAAATATGTTGTGTTTTGAGTATGCAATGTAGCATTAGCAATTCTCTCTTGTAGCTGATTTATTTTGTTTATTGATTTCGCATAAACCAATTGTTTCATGTGTCCTTACACATAAAAGTCCAATAGATTTATATCAGGAGATCTTGCAAGCCAGTTTACTAGACCTCTTCTACTAAGCCATCATTAAAATTATTGTTGAACTACTGAACTACATACCACTCCACATGGAGCGGTGTTCCATCGTGCTAGTACCACATCCTGTTTCGTAAGGCAAGAGAGACATGGTTATCCAGCAAATTTCCAATTTGATTTTTAAGAAATTCTGCGTATAAACCAGCATTTAAACAAGGTGGTAAGATTTGAACTGGCAATAGTTGCCCATTAAAAACTCCACACTATGTGTTAAATAATTTTTTTGTTGGTAATCTTAATCGCAGTTAGGGTGCGTACAAATTTCCTAATGACTAGATATGTTCATTATGTATATTGTTAATGCCATCTCTTGTGAACATAGATTCATCGCTTCACAATATTAAACTAAAAAGTTAAGATTTTGTTAATGTTATTCAAGAATCCATTTCCAAGTTATTGTGCTGCGTCGCCTGGTTGTAGGTGTTGTATTTTTTTATAATAATATGGGTAAATTTCCCTATTTAAAGTTTTTCAGACAAAGTTTTCAGATAGTTGTAATCGGGCGGAAAGTTGCATAACGCTGACTCCTGGTTTATCAAAAACTGCGTCAACTACTTGTTTCTCTTCTGCACGGTGTGCTGTTGATGTAGACTTTCACTACGATAATTTTCAATTCCAAATTTACAGAGCTTTTAAAATGCGTCCAAAAATACGCAACGAGAAGCTTGCCTTCTGTCAAAAAAACTTAATTGATACTCACAATATACATGCAGTTAGAGCATTACCATTACAGAATCCGTAAACAAGAATTATATCTACGTATTTTCCGCAGCATTTTTATCAAATTTTCTATAACACTTGTTAAAGTAGTGTTGTTTTGTTTGTTCTATTTTTTTGCTAAATAAAATTTTTTTTAAAAAACGTGTATTTTTTGATTATCTCAGAAACAAAGCAAAATAAACAAAAAAAGTTATTAAAAAAGAAAGAATTGAAACTGATATCTGTTTGCTGCCAGTAGAACTACATTAAATTTCTTAAGAATTTCACCATAGTCAAATCCTTGAGGTAGACAATAGTTAAAAAAACTTATACCATATATACTTAACATTTTTTTGTTGAATTGCTTTAAGAGAATTAATATCGCAGTTGTTAACTGGGTTCAATACTACTGAGCTATACTCAAAAACGCTACAGTTATACAACTATTGCTTGAATGTTGTTAATTTTTTTAGTTTTACGCTATATAAAACTTACTAGATTATGCGCTCTTGATATTACTGACGTTAAATGATCAGAAATAGTTATTTTAGCATCAAATATAATGCCCAAGACCGTAGTTTGATTAACACGCGCAATAGTTTCTTGGTGTATTTTACATTTACTTACATTAAGAAAGAAGCAATTAGTATTACACCAATTATTTACTAAACTAATATTGTATTAAATATTAACACAGTCTTTAACATGATTAATTGGGGAAAAAAATTTAATATCGTCAGCAAAAAGTAAATGTTTACAAGATAAAGTGACATACTGACAGATTGCTAATAAAACGCAAAAAAAGTAATAGATCTAGGTTAGATCCTTGAGGCACGTCTGACGTTAGACAATATTCAGAAGAGTTGCAATTATTTTAAAAAACATATTAACTACGGTTATCTAAATATGATTTAAACAATAGTAAAAAAATATTACTAAAACCAAATTTATTGAGCTAGCGTAATATCACGAAATGGTCTAATGTGTCAAATGCTTTTTTAAAATCAAAGTATATACTATCAACTTGACCTTTGCTATCCAGTCAACAAAATTGCACAAATTAGTAATAGTAGAGTTATTTTCGGTAAGTTGTTAAATAATTTTAGAATTGCTTTTGCTTTTGGTCTATTTCCGTATTTATGACTGAAAGAATTTTTTTTGTAAATGGTGTTGACTATAATTTTTTGTATGATATGCATTTTTTTTTTAATTCAATTATTTAACGTCGGTCTATTTCTGCTTGCCAAGGCTAATCACCGACGCCAGAGGTTAAAACTACTACATCTTAAAATTTTGCCACAAATTCAGGAATTTCAACCTTAAATATTGGGTTTTTTAACGTGCACGCAACATCAAGCCAGTACACGGGACCTACTAAAGTTTTTCTTCTTATCCAAAAGAAGGCATACACATTACAACACATTTTTTCTTAACCATAAAAACTGTCTGTGAGATATTGCAATGCATGTTTTTATACAGTTATGCCATACATTACCACAGGTTTTTTTAATATATATGGTTCTCAATACAGATACTAGAAGAAAATGCAAAGGTAGTAGAAATATGCTTCAGTTTAGCGTTAACTGCCATTAAGTTTTTATAAAAATAATAATTAATTATAATACCCAAATATTCAATTTGAGTTTCTTATTCAATTTGTGTAAGTGCAATTGAAGATTAATAATAGAATTTTCTTTATTGTGCTGTGGTTTGATGTGTGTAATTTTAGTTTTGTCAAAGTTAATAACTATTTTTTTGTTATGCGTAGGCGCATTTCTATTTATTTAATTTTTTTATTTAGTCTTGTTAAGGCTATATTTGATTATGATAGTCTTGTCTGCGTATAGCAAATATTTGCAGTTTGTAAACAATTTTTGATGTGATATACATATATAGAAAATTGAACCCAGTACCCAATACTTATTTTCTTTGCGCTACTAAAGCAGTCTTCAACTTTTACTTTATAAGTTTTTGAGCTTAGATAACCGATAAACCCTTCTATATACTAATAAACTGGTTGTGTAAGGCTTTAGTAAAGTAAACAAATACACTAAATACGTTCTTTTTTTTAACTGCAAATTTTTCTAAATTATAAACTTGATTTATTTTTTCATAGTTTTGTCAATGCAGAGATATTGATCTATGGTTAAAGCAGACATTTTTGGTGCCCCTTTTGTATGTTAGAATGATTGATGTCTTTTTTAAATGAAGGCTGTTAAAAACTGAATAAAATTAGACACTTTATTTTTTAAATGTTTAGTAGGTATTTTATCAGTTTTAGATGATTAGTGACTTTTTAAAATCATTTTAATGTTTTTTATATATGTATCAATTGCTGTTTAAAAATGTATGAAAGCAGAATAATTAAAAATGTAGAGCGGAAATAACTTTAAATTGCAATCATGCTGCGTGTCTTGGTACCTGATTTAAAAATATGTCTACAAATTTAATAGTTATGTATTGTTCACTTTCTTTGAAAAAATGAAGAAAATTTTGACTGCTACTGCCTTTGAAAAATATGTAGTCTAAACATGATTGTTTTAGTTGATTTAGTCTAAATTCATTTCTGGTAGCCAAATTTATTCTAGAAGCAAAACTCTTTTTTTGCTACAAAATCTTTGTACTCCTTAACATGTTGTAAAGTCATTAGTAGGTTAATGTTAGTATCACCTATTAGCACAAATGGTATATTTTTGAGTTTGCCAAAGAAAATTGTGAATTTTGTTTATAAACGTGATGACGCTAAGATTAAGTGGTCTGTATGTAATAAGATCATCTTGTAAAACAGTAATTTAACGCTTAAAAATGCGCATCTAATGTTAAGATAACTTAATATTTTCTACTGTATGTATATATATACCGCCACCCTTACTATTTTCTCTTAATTTGTATACAGTATTATATTTACTTAGTTTATTAAGATATGTATTTTTTTTTGTTAATTTAACTTTTGAAAAAAATATTCTATCAATGTGTTTTTAATGAATGCACAAAATTTATTAAAATGTGCGACAATAGAATTGATGTTAAAGTGTAGAAATAAAAAGTTGTTTTGAAGAGATTTAATTGAATCTGTCTATGAATCAAGTTGGTCAAAAATAATTATTTAAAAACTCTTTGTTGATATAGAAAACTTTTGAACATTCGAATCTTCATTTCTTTTTAGCTAAATTTTTTTCTTCTCTGTGCCAGACAAATGTCCATCTTTTAATTTTTTTTCTGCAGTTTTTTTCCGTATGTAAATAGTTCTTCGTTAATTTATATGGTGGCATTTTCCAAATTTTTAACAATATATTTTTTGATTTTTTTTTTCTTTTAACATTTTTGTTCTTACAGATTGGTGTATAAATCTGGCGTAGATCGGCCCGTTTGTGGGTTTGTATTTGCTTTATATTCTGATAGCAAAATCAATATTATCTTTAATTATAGTAATTTTTAGTTTGTTTGCGACTTTATATACATTTTCTAATTTCTTTTTGTAAGTTTCTTGCACATTGACAATCTTAATATTATTTGAGCAAAATCATTTATTCGCTCAGTTAATTTCATTATTTTATCATCATTTAGTTTGATTATTTCAGTAAGTTCACTGACTTTTAGTTCTAGCCTCTTTAATGTGGATGTAGATTCTTCTTCATGTTTTTTTTCAGTTCATCATTAATTAATTTTAGAAATAATAGTAACCAAACACATCATATTCGTCTCTAAACTGTTACAGCAAGAATTATAAATAACGCCGCAGTTTATTGATATATTTAAAACAATGAGCACAAAATTATTTATTAAAATTAATTTGTGCACAAATTGATTTTTTTTTTAATTATGATAAAAATAATTATTTCTTTGCCTTTCATAATTTTGCAAAAAAAAACTAAAAAAAAAATTGAATTTGTGTAATAAAAAAAAATCTTTTAGAACGCAACCTTTATGTCCGTTTTTTTTTTAAATTCTCTTGAAAAAAGCCGAAAAATTAGTAAAATTGCAAAAAATCCCTTAAAAGTAACCCATTTTTAAAAATTATGTGTTTTATTTCACCCTAAAGCAAGTAAATTCAGTTTTTTTAATTTTTGCAATCAACTGTTTTAGGAGTATCATATTTAAATTTCAAGTTTTCAGGTGTAGCGGAATTAAAGATATAAAATTTTCAATAAAATGGTAATTATCTTATTTTTCGCAAAAAAATTTAGAAAACCAAAAACGGGATTGTGTTCCATGGAAAATTTTCTATAAGATACACCCTTTTGAATATGGTTTTTGACTATTTTTTGCTTATTTACAGCACAAAAACTAAAAAAAAACAAAATATTTCTAAAAAATTAAAATAGCCGCCATTTACACTGCATTGCACCTAAAAATCTAAAAATTTGTTACTCCAAACATGTGTACAAAATTTGAGCAAAATCGGAAATATTGATGTAGGGACGATTTTGTCCGAATTTCCGTATAGTTTAATAGAAATTATTTTAATAAACAGTGGTGTATTAGTTTCTAATAATGTTTAATATTTTACTATAAAAAACGCATAAACTTTTTTAGTTATCTAATTAAAAGCAAACGCATACCTGTACATATATACCTGCATGTACAAACTTAAATTATTTGAAACAAATTATGTAAAAAAATTATATAACACTAATATATCTGTACAAATAAAAATTGTCAAACATTTTAACAGTTTATTAAAATAGCATTGTTTAAAATTAATTACTCTAACTCAAATCTACTTTACCTCCTAGTGGTAGTGACACGGGCAACGATATACTGGCCTACAAGGTAAAAATTGCTAATAGTTTGTTTGCTCGACAAGATAGGGCTGAGCAATAATTGCATTTGTAGTATATTAACTAATTTCTGCTAACATAGGACAATATTACCGTTAGTTAAAAAATATTATATAAGAGCAGATACAATGTGGTTAATAGCTGGTCTATTCTTTTAGTTGAGTACTACGCAAAACACATGTGCAATAATTTCGGGTAACAAAAGCTATTATTTTTGAACACATGAATAATACAATTAAATTGACCCATCATAGCCTCGCCACTTCTACTAATGAATTTAAACAACCAAACATTGACTTAGTTTGTGGCTTAAAAGTTTATTTCTCTAATATTTGTGGTCTAACAATAAAATAAAAATTTTGTATATCAGCCTCTTGCGCATAAAAAACCAAAACCAAAGTAAACAATAAATATTCAGATTGCTTTAATAAGAAAAAAATAGTTTAAAATAAATATGCTATTATAATCACAGCCCTTTGTTGTTTTGTATGTCTAAAATATACTTGTTGTTTGTAGATGTAAGCACAAACAACATGTTGATCAGCAGTTAATGTTTGAAATAGTAATCAAAATTTTATAGATTAAAACAATTTGAATATTTATTGTTCACTTTAATTTCAGTAAAAAAAAACATCAAACTTGTTGAAATATACAAGGTGTAAAATGTAAAATATTTAAGGGAGTAGTAGTACAAACCACAACAAACAAAAAAGTCTTAATAAACATAGGTTGTTATAGCAACGGTTTGTTTTTTTACAAAAAGAGAGGTATAGAAGATGTTTAAAGTGCCCTCCATCCATTTCCAAACAAGCACAACATTTTTGTCTAAAAAACATTTGTACTCTTTCTAAAACCCTCTCATTGGCTCGGATTTCTTGGCACTTTTCATTAATTTTGAACTACAGCTCCTCGAGGCTATTTACAAGAGTAGCATACACTAATAATTTAAAATAATTAAAAAAAAAATCAATATAGTTTAAATCAAGCGATCTTGCTGGCCATAAAACTGGTCCGCCTACTCACCTATGTAGAAAAGTTTGGTCTAAATGCTCTCTAACGGCAATCAAAAAATGAGTTGAAGTACCATCATGTTGAAATCACATTTGTTGCCTGTGAGCTAAAGGAATGTCATCCAAAATATTATACATTATGGTCTGCAGAAAATTGAAGTAAGCAGCGCCTGTTAATCAGTCTGGTAAAACAACAAGACCTAGAAACCAGTTGCCTACAATATGTATCCGAATGATTAATAAAAAAAGTGTCTGATGTCCACATACAATTACAGCATAGTAATTTTTGTCGGCCCAACAATGTGCATTATGAAAATTAAAAACTGTATTATGTGTAAACCTGGCTTCATCCGTAAAAAAAATGTTGGCAAGAAACTGCGGATTGTCAGCATCCTTGCGTAGAAACCAACGACAAAATTTAAACGTGCCTGATGATCAGTTAAATTTAAGGCCCGTACTCGTTGTACATGGTATGGATAGAACAGCTGCTTGTGGAGAATTTTCCAAACAAGATTAGCACTAATTCCTATTTTGGCTGATATTCTCTGCACACTTGTTCCTAGCTTATGCTCTATTCGTGCTATAATTTCTTGTTCTGATCTAGAAGTAGATACCAACCTTGGTATGTTGGAAAGATAACACTGTTTTTGAAGTAAACCGGTATTTCTCAATATCTGGTGAATTCTTCCAAACATACAGTGTGAAGAAATCTTGCAATTTTGATAAGCTTCTACATAACCCCATTAGCACGACCATACATGAAATGCAAGTTTTGCTGTCGTCGGTGAGAAGGGCAAAACACATTTATTTTGGAGAATTAATTCACTCCGCCGGATTAAGTTTTAAATTACTTTATTAATGTACTAATACATGTTATGGGCTGAGTACAGATGAGAACTAACTTAATTAGGGCATGCAATGTATTTTATACCAGATTAATTGCTGGTTGGACACATTAGTGATAACACTTCTGCGAATTGAACGCGAGCTTGCTTATTACGGCTTATTATGATGATTTAGGTTGCAGGTGCAGTATTATCAGTAATGGTTTCCATTTCCTAATTCTAATTATATTAATATTTTATAAATTAACATTAATGTAATAACATAATATAACATGCATGTCGGCTAGTTCTGCATTAGAGTAATTAGCCATACCGATGAAAACTTGTCCATTAACAACAACTGGCAAATACTGAATAATTATTTCACAAAGCATCAGCCAACTATAATAAAAAATGCAAGTTTTTGCAAAAAAAAAAAAAAATGTTTTGTATCTCCAAAACAGTTGTTATAACAACCTATGTTTATTAAGACTTTTTTGTTTTGTAATTTGTACTACCACTCTTTTAAATATTTCACTTTTTTTTTGCAAAATAAAAAATGGAGGGAAAAAGAATAATTAAAATAAATAATGTTCCATATCTCCAAAACCGTTGCTATAACAATCCATGTCTTAATAAGACTTTTTGTTTGTTGGCTTGTACTACCACCCCCTTAAATATTTTACATTCTTTTTTGAACATCCTGTATTTTATACTTGTCTGCATCCTATTGTTAAGTAATGATTAAATATAGTCCAGTCAAATACGCTCAAATATTAATCTCACTTCTAAAAAAATCCAATAGTTTAAAAACTTTGTACACTGATTCATAATGAAGTATATACTAAAAGTTCTGACAAATATGACACGAGCTTTAGCGGTAAAGACAGGTTTTTTGTTAATATATCAAGAACTGTAAGTTGAAGATAAAAGTTGACTATTTACCTAATGAAAATTGATATTTGCAATAAAAATGATCATACATATTTTTTTGTATACAGAGTTATAGAGCGTTAATGAATTAAAAAAATAGTTTTTGGTATTGTTACGAGACACACGTTTTTTTTTTACAAAAAGTAGTAATCAACAAGTCAGCAATTACAAACTATGGAAATAAAAAACTGCACACTTTTTGTGCATGCATTCAGCGGATGTGATACGACTTCCGCTGCAGATCGAAAAAAGAAACTTGCCTGTATTTGTTCAAGAAACGTGTACACTGCAAAGTATTACTGATGTAATAAAGCTGAAGCTAGAAACAAATTATTTCTAGCATTGTACAATGCACATCACAAACAAACTTTTTTTAACATGCACTGTTACAATGTTTTTATCAAATTGGTTTTAAATGCTAAACCAGATCTCTTTGCGCTGCTGGCCCAAATAGAGCTGCAATGCAGCATGCTTTTTGTGTATACCACCAAATGCAAGTTTGGCAGGATATAAACTTTCTTCAGAACAGTGGGGTTGGAAGTTTCAGCCAGCCGGTTGATCCCAGTAACCATAGATGACGCAGTTTTCAATTTCATTTCTTGCAAATGTATAACTAGAAGTGAAAACAAATGTAGTTGCCAAAAAGCAAAAATAATGTGCCCAAACATTTGCCACAGCTGCTATAAAGAATGCTTGAATGGCATTACTTCTACCCCCGAAGAAAACTTTGATGACCTTCATGATCTAGATTTCTTTATACCTCTGGGAAGAAACACAACAGTCGGTAAAAAGGCTTGTAAATAAGGATAAAAATGCTGAGATTACAGGTCCTATAACTATAAATTAGGTGAGATTGCACTTTCTTATTTTTTAATGATAATGTGCAGCTTAGCAGTAATAATATAATCAATAATGTTTATAGATTGTTTTACAGCTTGTTTACTTTTTGTTATAAATATATACTCGCGTCTGCATCCTGACTTTTTCCGCCATTTTGATTTTAGCTATTTCGCTATTACTTTCAAATCTAGTAATAATAAAATACATATTCCAGACAATGGCAGTAAACAAATTATATTAAATATTGAATAATGGGAAAAATTATATTATATTTATTATTAATAATACTAGTATAAATAATTATTTATAATAATTATACATAAATAATTTTACTTAAAAATTAATAGGTATTTTTTATTGTAAGTAGATAGCATAATTATATTGTCTGCGAGTTGTAACATAACCTCAGTATACATAACATAACACTCAATTATCGATCAGCTGTTGTTAGTGGCAGTCACGTGGTAGTCGAGCAGCGAAATAGCTAAAAAAGTCAGGATGCAGACGCGAGTTAAATATATAGAGTTCATATTTGTGTGACGTTTTCTGACTCAATTATTTTATAGGTTCTTGTACTTACTGTGTTTCAAGCAGCAAGTGTTACAGCTCAAGTAGATGTACAGATTGCTGGGCCTTCTGGTAATAAGCGATCGAGAGTGGATTGGTTATGTAAATGATTCTTATATTCCTTAAAGTTTTACATTTTATGTATTTTTACAAAATTTTATTTATTATTTAATAAAATTGATTTTCTTTTCTTTTACCAAGTTGTAAAGTTTGTCTTCACAATAATTCAGCGTATCCAAAAGTGTTGGCAAAAGATTGTCAAATATTGATTTACAAGTATCTAACAAATGATGTTAAAAAGTACACTTCTTTTTTCTTGTTTTGGCATCTTCAATAAATTACATATTGTGCCGTGCTAACTTTTTTTTTTTTTAAACGTTATAACTATATCTATAACTCTGTAACCGCTAAGAATACTAAAAAAATGTATATGGTGATTTTTATTGCAAATTTCTTACGTATCGCAATGCCCTGTTTTTGGTGATTGTTGCTAGAGCTAGTGTCATATTCGTTAGGACTTTTAGTATATCTTTCAGATACCTTGTGATAAATCAGAGTAAAAAGTTTCAAAACTTTTGAATTTTTCCAGAGATAAAAAGCTACTTTGATTGGACTAATATGTAAATTTCGAATAAGCTGCACTAATGTCTTTTATGCTTGTATTCACTAGCTTGATTACAAATCTATAACAACTTATTCAAAGCTTGCCTTGTTATTAGGATATTTTTGTTTATTAGAACACAAAAGCTAAATTATAACATTAGTAAATAGTTCAATCTGAGAAACAATCTTAAGAGATCCAATGCCAAGAAGTAAAATAATAAATAAATGTTTTTTAAAGGATAATGTTTTATGAATAATAAAATAAATATAAATAGTAATTAATTTATTGTTTAAATTAATAATTATTTTTTCTGCCATCCCAAGAATGAATATAATATATCAATACCTCCATTTACATTAATGTTCATTGATTTTAACGAGTTGATAGCATAATCCATGTCCTTAATAAATTTTTCAAAAACTTGACGTGACTGATCCGAAGTAATGTTTTTACACATCTGTTTGAATTCTGGATTTGTTGCTTGTTTTGCTTTAATAGCTTTCAATAATTCCGATTTCAAATTAGATAATAAATTATCCTTATATTCACAAGCATCAGCATCTTCTGATAGTGCGTTTTTAACGTAATCTATTATTCCTTCAATGTCAATCCCATATTCATTTAAATAATTCTTCCATTCTATCCACACTGGGTTCACTTTTATCATGCCAATAAATGTATCTCCTAACGGTCCTTTTGCGTAAGATAACACTTGGGGATTAGTAAATTGTTTAGCTAATGCCCTTATGACAGGTGTTGGTATGAGTGATGCAAACTCATCAAATTCCTTTCCAAATGATGGCGTAGAACTCATTATGAAAGATCTAAAAAACACGTAATTATTTGATAAAAGTAAAAAATGCAACAATGCAAAAATATTTATGGTTTAAACAATAAAATTATGTTTTTTTTTTATATATGTCAATTCTAGCAGAAACGTGAATCTGCGTTTTAAGATTCATTAGTTATGTGGTCTACTGAGAAGTTTAGCGTAAAGCTTTTCAAGATTAATTTGTAAACATGGAGGAGTAGTGCTTATGCTAAAATCATATTTAAATTTACTATTAAAGTTAAAAAAAATGATTACAAGAAAAGCGCTGTAAACAAGCAAGTATAAATCTTACTAAATATAATTATTTAATCATTAACGTGTATCGTATTTTAATTTGTTTTTAAATACTTTAAACAATATGTTAAACTATCTTAATTTTAAAACGGAAAACTTAATTCTAACACATAATTTTAATTTTAGGTTTAATAATAATGATATAAAAAGTTTGATTTGATTACATGTTAAAAAAATTTGAATTAAAACAAACAGTTTTTTCCAAGTTGTATACACAACTGTATTGATATTTACTAACATGAAAAATCATACCTTTGAATTGTGGCATGTCAAACCATAAATAATAAATCCTTAGCTACAATATTCCTTATATGAAGCATACGCGTCAAACAGCAATAAAACGTTTCATAACAGAGCAAAACAAAACTAACTTTCGATTATTGATTAAGAAATGCTATGTGGGACCTACGCCCGAATTTTCTAGCATGCATCAAGCCCTAACTAGACCTCAAGCTAGGCTTTAAGCTAAAAGCCAAAATTATTCCGTTGCACCAATGCAAAATTTTACCTTATACGCATCAAATAAAACTTAAATAAAAAAATGCGTCTTTAAGAATTTATTTGATTTTGAGATGGCATATTGATAAATAAAAAATATTAGAAAAAGATGCAAGCTTATTACATTTGTGCGTACTCGTGTATGCCGTTCTTATAGATGAATCTGCCCTTCTCACACACTATCTATCGACTAACAGCCTTTTTCAAATCTTTAGAACGGTCCCCAAATTGGTCACAAAACTCAAAAATGTCAGATAGTCAAGCTAATGTGCGAGAAATACAGATACGTTTATTGGAGCGGTATTTACAAGTACGCACAAATGTACTAGTCTTGCTCATTTTTCTAATATTTTTTTTACTCAACAATTAAAAGTCTATTCATTTCAACAATATATATATATTATTGTTAAAACAATATTATAAAAAATATTTAGCAATAAATCTCACCTGTATTTGTGCAAAACCAACTGATTACTAAATTATTTATTAATTTCATAACAATTTATAGAAACTAATATAATCAAACAATAGCTTTAATTGACAAAAATATTTATCATAATAATAAATAATACATTGTTAAAGAAAAGAATACTAATTAAAAAAAAACAATATAATTTACCTGTATTTGTGCAAAACTAACTGATTACTAAATTTCTTATCTATTTTATAAAAAAAAATACAAAACAATTCATGCTTTGCTTATCAAAAGATATTCATAATATTAAATAAAAGTATAGAAAAAAAAAAGATAACATTATAAAAAATAGTTTTAGAGAACAATGAGTTTAAGAATAAGTAGAATTATAATATGTTATCAAATACATCCACAGAAAAATAAAACTTTCATCGATAACAAGTACCGGTTGATTATACAAAATAAACGTAATTTCTTCAATTGCATCTTCAGTGATTTTTTTGTCAATACGCGAAAGACTTTCATTTTATGTTTCAGGTTAAAACTTGTTAGTTTGTATTGTACGATCATTATTGTTTTTAACTGGTTTAAAAAGACTAACGTATTTTTACTATAACTTTACAGGTTTCATTTAATACTAGATGGGATTTTTTGGATAACCAATTTTTTTTCCTATGTGCCCTTCAAATGACTTACATTAATCAAAACAAAAATTTTAATTTCTACAAAGCAATTAAACTTTTTGTTTAAATAAAACAACGCGTTTGGTTTTAATTTCACTCTTAATTCATGCTTGTACTTAATTAGTTCACAAATAAATCTATTTTCTAATTCGCATCTTCTTATGTAATTCTTTTATTATAAACTAACTTAACTAAATGCAATTTTTGCACAAACATAAAATTTGTCAAAACTACTTATCTAATATTAAATAAGTTTAATCTCTTTAGCTGTATTGCAAGCCACATTGCCTATAATGTTGACAACTTACTCGACAGTTTTAAGTAAATTTCATACTACAGACAAAATTATATATCTATTCCAAACCTAAAAAAGTTTTAGCTTGGCAAAGCGAATAGAAGTTTTAGAAAGTTAGATAAACAATCATACAACTTTGTATTTTATAACCAATTTGAATGATTCAAATACCATTTAAAATACTTTTTAAAATACCATAAACAATATAATTGTATATAAATATATGTTATGTAATTGTTTTTATTATACTTGCAATAATAAGTGCAAATAACTTGTTTGTTAGGCGTATGGCAAAATATTATTATGTAAGTATTATACAACATTTGATTGGAAAAAAAATTAAATTTTGTTGTTGCTGTTTAGTCTAAAAATATCAAAGTTGTACGTTTTTATCTAGCATCTGTATAAATTAAAAAAAAAATCTAAATAATTAAAACAGTTTATAAATTTTATTCTAAGAAAAAGTATTTTAGTTTATTGAAAAACGAAAAAACCTAAGTTTTTTTGCTGGGCTAACCAAAATGCAACGTCCAAATCAAACAAATAGATTTTATTAAAAAACAAAAATTTAAAATTAATTATTTAGACCCAATCCAATCCCAAAACGGCCAACCAAATACTGACTTTGTTTTGTTTAAATATCTTTGCACACATTAAAGTGTGTGTGACGTTATATTAATTTAATTTTTAAATGTTTAAAATTTTTTTTTTGTCCAGAATCAACAAATATAAAATTTCTGACGATAAAGTAATAAATTCTTCAAAAATGATTAAAAGTAAAAATAGAATTCTATAAAACACTAAAAATATAAATTAATATAACTTCAAACATAAATACAAACGATACGGCATTGCTTAATGATAAAAGACACTTGTTTATATCAAGTTCCTAAACCCCAAACATAATAATACAAGTATAAGTATATTAGCAGTAACAGTAAATACTCCAAAAGTTAAAAAATCCTCCTAAATAGTTCCAAAAATTCACAAATCTTGCTCACTATTAACTTTTGTCAATATGACATGTTGCTTTTGGTTTATTTTTACTACACCTACAATGATGTCCTTCAACAAACATCTTTTCCTTTTTGAATTATTATATTTACTAATAATGTTTTCTTTTAACACATTATCCGACCACTTAATATCCAATAACGTATTCTAAAATTTTATTTTATATACTTTAGTAAACTTTTAATCTTTATTTTAAATTTTTTGTTGTATCTCCAACTTGATCAAAATTTTGTTTAAAAAAGTTTTTCAGTCATTATTATGTGCATCTTTACGTTTTTCTAATTTTGATGTCAGTTTAGTATCAATATATGTATATCTTTTCACTTGCTTCAGTTTATCTCTGATATATCTTTAGCCTTTTCAATTTTCATGATCTACATACCCATACTACATTTTTTTAATTTTCTAAAACTGTTAGGAAACATCTTTAAAACTTTTACATTCTTTGAAAAGCAAATAAAGACTTTCACTAGTTTTAATCCTTTGTTTCTTTTTCAGCGCTTCATTATTATCTATTCCGCATACATATTAAATCAAGTAAAAGATAAATGAGAGCCTAATTTCACTTTTTTTCTAACCCCAAATCAATCAGTAATTTTGTCAACTAACTTATTGTTACTTGTTACTCGTATACAGATTACCTATTAATTTTTAAAAACGTTTTTTTTTTCACTTACACCAAATCTACATAAATGTTACGTTAGATGTACCACAAGGTTCACACTGTGGTCCAATATTATTTATATTATTTATAAACAATTTATGTTATGTGATTGTAAATTCAAGTTGCTTTCTATATGCGGATGATTAATTTTTTTAGAAAGGTATGTTCAATAGCGGATTGTATTGCCATTCAAAAAGATTTAAATTGGTTAATGATGTAAAAATAACAATTTGTTTTTGAACCAATCTAAGTGTTATGCAATGTCATTCAGCAAAATAAACAATCCAATTACTTATTATTATTCTAATATTGGTGTGTTTTTAAAAAATGTTAATGAGATATCTGGTTTAAACGTCATATTTGATTCAAAACTAAATTTTAATAACTACATAAGTAGCATGTGTTTTTTTAAAAAGATCATTATAGAAATTACATAATAAAGCTTGCATAACACGTTACAGGTCTTTGGTAGTATAAAGCACCAATTTGGCCTCTTTACCAAATACGGAATATTGGCTTAAAAGGTTTGAATAGAGAAAATATAAATTATAGAATAATTGCTCTATATACAAAATTCTATCACTTATAATTAGTATAGTAATTATTTATTATTATCGTGTTAAGTATTATTGTAAGAAATTAAAGAAGTAGTTTGTAGTAATTTATAATAATTAATTATGTCGAATAAGTTAGTAAAGTGTTCAACAATTAAAAAAGACGAAGCTACAATAAAATCAAGTCAACAACTTGATAAAATATTAAATAAACCAAGCGCTAAAAATAAATCAACTAAAAAAACTAATACACTTAATGTTAGTAATATAAGTATTATATAAAGTAATAACAGTAGTAGTGACAAATATAGTGACAAAGTTACCGATTTAAGGAACAAATTAACGGGTAAGGATAATGCCAACTATAATTTACAAGAAAAGTATGAGGCATTGTCTAATAAAATAAAAAATTTAAAAAAAGAAATAATTAGTAAAACTGAAATTATTGAAACACTTTCTAATACTATTAAAAATATTCAAAGCAAACATGTAATACATGTAGCTTTACAAACTGAACAAAATATTAATAAAACCAGCAACCCAGACGGCATTGGACATAAGAGTGTAGACAAAACTGCACAAACTGAACTATAAAATAAAATTGTTCATATCTACCCAGACTGATAATTCTGATAAAGAGATACATTGCGCAAAAGTTGTAAAAGATGTAAATATAACTGAAAATATTACAATAGTTTCAAATACTATAATCAATAAAAATAATAATGAAGAAAAAAATAAAGAAGATAAAGAAGAAAACTACATAAATAAGTTAAATAATGTTGAACATTTAATTGAAATTCTATAATGTAGCAAAGTATTAATACTTGCTGACAAGTATGGTGTACACTGCAAAAACATACGTAAAGACTACCTGCCTAAAAATAAATATAGTATAGAAACCATTCTAAAGCCCTGAGCATCGCTAAACAAAATTAAGTTAAATATACTAGTAACTTTACTAAAAAAAAACTACGTATTAATTTTTAGAAGAAAATATGAAATAATAAATGCCTGTTAATTGATAATGTGTTACTAAAAATAACATCTCAGCTAAATAATACTAATGTAATTATATTTTCAAATCCGTACTATACTAGTTATACTAAGTCTCCTGAAATAAATGATTTTATATATATAAATTGAATAAAAATTTATATGATATTTGTCTCAAAACGCATGTTATTTTATAGATACTAACCACATTATTCATAATAATTTTAAAAATAAAGATATTTACTTTGGGAATGCAGAAAAAAGAGCTGTTATATATCATGTAACTAAATATATACCAAATAATTCAAAAATCTTTAATTCAATGATGATCACAAATAATTCAGAAGATAAAAGTGTTAAAGTCACAGCTTATTCCGATGATTTTTTAGACTTGACAACGTAAATAATATACCCAGCAAAATTTACTGAACTAACCAAAATAATAATTGGCCATGTCAATGTCCAAAGTTTAGTTAATAAAATTAACATAGTGAAATTTTTGTGCGCAAATAAACATATAAATATTTTATGTGTTACTGAACATTGGCTTATTCAAACCAATTTTTGTGATATAGTGATTCCGGATTTTTACTTAGCAACTGCATACATAAGATTGCATTATATACATGGAAGATTGGCAAATTATGTTTTCAAATATTTTACTCCAACAGTGAAAAAAATGCAAATGCAGATGCATTCAATAGTGAAATGAACATTGAACTATGCGAAATGTTGTTTTTAAAAAATAATGAAAATATAAGTGTCCATTTATAGACTCCTAAGGGCAATTTTAAATTATTTGTTGATTTATTATCTGAAGCACTTAACAAAATTTATAGAGAATGTGACTATTGCATCTTATGTGGTGATCTTAATGTTGATCTTTTAGTTAATTCAGAACAGCAATATGTTTTATTAGATGTATTTGAATCATATGAATTAATTGTAAGACTAATGAAACCTACTCGCATTTTTACAAATGTTAACAATATCAAGTCAGAGTCAGCTATTGACTATGCTATAACAAACTTACCGAAGGAAACATATTATTATAATACTGTAAATATTGATGGTAGCCTAGAAAATCATCTAATGCAAATATTAACAGTTTATAGCATTTTGTTACAGTATTAAAAGTTGTAAAAAAATGTTGTTTACTACTGATTGGAATGTAATTGTTAACTTGAATTCAGACTTAGACACAATATTTTGTAGTTTCCTAACAAAAGTTAATAATATTAAAAAATGGATTACTCCTACTCTTAAATATAAATGTACAAAAAAAAATGTTTTGAATTGTTAAAAATATTAAAGATTTCATACTGAATTATTATATAAAACTAAAAAAAAACAAAATAAATTTAATATTGATTTTGCTAAGAAAAACTTTGAGCTGTAAAATTAATGCTAGTACAATTAAATCTAAAATTACCTAGGAACTTGTTAATAAAAGTCTAGATCGTGTAAAACATAGGATCAATATACAATTAAATATTGATTCAATTGCTATAAAGGATGAAAATGTTATAGCCAATAAATTTGCTGAATATTTTTCAAGCATTGCAACTAAATTAAGTACAGCACTCTTTGGACTCAATATGTCAAGCAGTTGTACACTACCTTTTTTTAATGCCAATTTTCTCCATTTTGAGCCAATTGACTCGCAGGAATTATTCGAAACAGTAGTAAGTTTGAGTAACAACACGTCATGTAGTATTGATGGCATATCTTTAACAACCTTGAAATTTATTATACCAGCCATAACTAACATACTTACCAACATTTTTAATTTATCTTTGTCACTAGGTGTTTTTCCATCTTTTTTAAACTCTGCTTTTGTCATTCCAATTTTTAAAAAGAATGAATATTGAAAATTATAGACCAATGTCAATTATCAGTTCATTCTCTAAACTTCTAGAAAAGCTAGTATATAATTATTTTTTTAATTCCTTAATAAATTTAGTATTATATCAACTCAACACGATTTTAGAAATAATTACTCAGTTGAAACTGCCACTTTTAATTTATTGAAATTTATACATAAAAAAATAACCATAGAAAATATGTTGTAAGTTTCTTTTTTGATTTGTCAAAGGCGTTTGACACAGTTTGTCCTAAATTTATAATCAACAAACTGCATGCTATAACAATTAGAAGAATTGCTTCTAAATGGATTAAGTCTTACATGAAAGACCGCAAGATTTCAATAAAAGTAAAAAATATCCGATCATTGGAATACATATTAAACACGGGTGCGCCGCAAGGTTCCGTACTGGAGCCTCTCTTGTTCTTGCTATTCATCAACAACTTGCCTATGGCTATTTAAGAGATAACTGTAATTATGTTTGCTGATGACACTACAATTGCAATAACAACTTTGAATGAAATTGAACTGGTACACAAAATTAATCGAGTTTTATTTATGGTGTCATGATAATAGATTAATTATTAATGCTGATCAAACTGTTGTTATGTATTTACATCAACGTAGGCAATTGTCTAAAAATTTTAAAATTGTTTTTGATAGGATACATTATTTATTATCTTCATCAACAAAATTTTTACAATTAAAAAAAACTTATTTTTAAAATAATTATCATATAGCTTTCAATATTGTATTATTAATATTCATACAACAAAAGAGAATAACAAAACTGATTTTTAGTATTAAAATTCCTAATACATGTCAAGATATTTTTAACAATGTTTTCTATTTCTATATTTACGTTACGCATGTGAAAAAAAATTTCAGTACATATGAAACAAGCGCAAATCATTCATACAATACAAGACATTGTAATTATCTTAGAACAGCAATACCTCATTCGACAAATTACAAGTTCCTTGAGTACTCTGGTATTGCTTTATATAATAATTTGCCTATAAACTTAAAACAAATTAATGACTATAAACGGTTCAAGAAAGACTTACTTTCATATTTAAGTGACAAATGTTACTATTCAGTTGATAATTTTTTTCTGTGATATACAGGGTGTCCGGAAAATACGTGTACAACGTTTGACGACAGACTCCTGACGTCAAAATAGGTCGATCTAAGCCGACTTAGTTATATCCAAAATTGTCTCGTTTAGCCGGTAGAGGGCGTCAAAAATTTGTAAATATTAAAAAAAAATTACCTGTAACAATAATTTTTTAAGTGACCTTGTTGCTATGGCGTTTAATAATTTGACAATTATTGACAAATTGTCACCAGTCTATGAAATTTACTCAAGTATACGATCAACATTCTTGAATTACAAGTTCATTTTACCATTAAAAATGGAAAATTATACAAACTCTCAGAAAGTTGACATGCTCCTGGTATACGGGTTTTGTCAAGGAAATGGGCGTCAGAGTGTTAGGGTTTACATGGAGAGGTTTCCTAACCGTCGAATACCAAACCACCAAACATTTGCCAATATTGAGCGTCATCTTCGGGAAACGGGCAGTTTGAAAAAGTTTGAAGGCAGGGGTCGTATGCGAACAACTCGAACTGTGGAAACAGAAGAGATGATTCTGGAAAGAGTTGAAGAAGAACCAAGTACCAGTACCCGTCTCTTAGAACGTGAGTTAAATGTTCCTAAAACGATTGTCAATGAGGTTTTAAGAGAACAGTTGTTACGTCCTTACCACATACAAAAAGTCCAGGAACTTTTACCGACTGATCCCCCCATGCGGCTTACATTTTGTCAATTTATTAGAAACAAAAGAATCCTTGTTCCAAATTTTTGTAGAAAAATTATGTTTACTGACAAGGCATGCTTTACAAGATCTAGGGTAACCAATCTGCACAACGAACATATTTATTCCGATGAAAATCCACATGCCATTAAAGTTGCACATCATCAGCATCAATTTAAAATTAATATTTGGGCAGGTATTATTGATCACTACCTTATTGGTCCCATTGTTATTCCAGACAGGTTAGATGGAAATATTTATTTAAATTTTTTGCAAGACACATTACCAATTCTTCTGGAGAATTTGCCCCTTTTACTTTGGAGGGAAATGTGGTATATGCATGATGGTGCCCCGCCCCATTTTTCCGTTGCCGTTCGGCAATACTTACATCATCAATATCCCAACCGATGGATTGGAAGAGGCAATGATGCACCAGTAAAATGGCCACCACGTTCTCCTGAGTTAAATATGTGTGACTTCTTTTTGTGGGGCGCTATTAAAACAGAAGTTTACAAGACTCCGGTAAACACACGCGATGATTTATTGCAGCAGATTTTAAATGCAGGCAACCATTTTAATAATCCCGAGACATTAAATAGGGTCCAATATCATTTTTTAAAGAGTGTTAATAAGTGTATTCAGCAAGATGGCGGTCATTTTACTCATTTGCTTAAGTAATGTTTTTGTTTTACTTAGTTTCTTACAATAGATACTTTCAACTTTGTTATACTTTTGTTTTTTTTTTGACGCCCTCTACCGGCTAAACGAGACAATTTTGGATATAATAGCTTAGTCGGCTTAGATCGACCTATTTTGACGTCAGGAGTCTGTCGTCAAACGTTGTACACGTATTTTCCGGACACCCTGTATATATATTGAAGATTTTTATGTTATGTGTGGTATGATTCTTGTCTACTTAAATTTTAATCTTAAATTTTAGATTTTAATATGTATTTTTATTTAGTTTTGTATTTTTGTATTTTTATATTTTATTGTGTGACATTTCATATCCATGTAATTTGGCCAAAGTAAAATAAAGATACTATTACTATTACTATTACCATTACTAATAGGTGATGTAGCAAATATAAATTTTTATTCTTTTTCGTCTATCCATACATAACTTTCCTTGTTCTTGTTTTTCTATCATTTCATAGTTCTTACGGCATTTCCAAAGTTTGTCAGCCGTTTTAAATAACATGCGTCAATAAAAAAAACTAAAATTTATAACAAACCGTTTAAATATAGTTAGAAAACATAAAAAACTTTTATTGTAGACATTAGAGGATGTAACGTCACCGTCTTCAGAGACAAGCCAAAAACAAACTATGCAAGCACTTACATAATACAAGAAATGTAAATAAAATTTACAATTATCACAAACTATACCTTAGCGTTATTTGAAAAAGTATTGTCCATTAAAATTTAATAATAGACTATCTATCTATACAAATTAAAAATGCTATCAAAAATTTACTTATTAATATTGAACAGTACATTTAACAGTGTTATTTGCAAGGATTGTTAATAATATGTGGTTAATGCACTATAAACATTGTTATTTTCTTGCATGTATAGCGTCTGAGGTTGTGTTAAAAGTAGATAAGTAATAGACTAGTTATCGATTGTTGTAATAATAATAATATCAGATTTATTCCAATAGATCTTACAGATATAGTAAAAGTCATAAATAATTACAAATTAAAAATTTAAATGCACAAAAAAAAATTAAAATAAACAGAAAAACACATAAACATAGGTATAAAATACATGTATACATATTATATATAATAAATCAATTTAAAAATAAACTATAAAATAATACAATAAATGTAACATGCTCAAAAATCTGTTTCGAATAGAAAATTATTCACAGAATAGTACGCTTTTTGTAACAATAGTTGTTTCGTTTTGATTTTAAACTGGTTTTTAGGTAATATTTTGATCTGATCGGGTAATTTATTATAACACTTAATTGCCATATATTTAGGACATTGCTCATATTTAGACGTTGAGTGCTTAAGTATTTCGAATGTATTTCCATGTCTTGTATTATAATCATGGACGTTGTTCAAACATTTAAAACAGTTTATATTACTTCTTGCATAAATAAGAAGTTGATGTATAAAAATACAAGGCAATGTTAATGCATTCAGTTTTCTAAACAATTCAACACAATGTGTCCTACTTGAAACTTTGATCATGTATCTAATGGCTCTCTTTTGCAATTTAAACAATCTATGAAAATCGCTTGTTGTTCCCCAAACTATAATTGCAAATGACAATATAGAATGAATACGCCCAAAATAAAATAATTTTAATGCTGACATATCAATTATGGTTTGAAGTTGTTTGATCATGAAGCACAAAGAACTCCATTTACAACACTCATCAATGTGAATCCCCAAAAATTTTACATTTGTTTTCTTTGCAATGCTAATTCCATTACATCTAATTAGAGGACTCATGTCACTTAATCCTTTTTTAGATAAATCAAATTGCATACAAACTGATTTTTTTGTGTTTTTAATTAAGCCGTTGTTCTTGAAATAGTTAGTTATTTCTGCCACATTGGTATTTGCTTGAACTACAGCATTACTAAAAGATTTTTCTGCTATTAAAAAGGAGGCATCATCTGCAAAAAGTATACTCTCATTGCAATTTATATCATTTACATAGATGATAAAGAGTAGGGGCCCAAGAACTGATCCTTGAGGTACACCCCACCGCATCTCCAATGAACTGGACTTAATTCCATTTAATTCTACATAATGATATCTGTCCTTTAAATAGCTTGTAAAAAAATCCAAAGCCGTTCCTCTAACTCCATACTTTTCAAGTTTATTTAATTAAATTTTTTTGATTTACAAGATCAAACGCTTTTGTTAAATCAAGGAAAACACCAAAACATGCGTTTTTGTGTCAGAATACTGGTATAAAGAATTTATAAATTCGGTAACGGCAGAACATGTTGATCTACCTTTCCGATATGCAAATTGATTTTTGTTAAACAGGTTACATTTGTTAAAGAAGATGGTAAGTTGTTTAGCTACAATATGCTCAATAACCTTAGAAAAGGTCTTGCATATATACAAAGGTCTATAGTTTGATACTTCTAGATTACACCCGTATTTATAAAGTGGAATTATTTTTGACAATTTAAGCATATCTGGAAATTTTCCTTGACTTAACGAGGCGTTGATTATAGCAGTAACTGGTTTCAAAAATGACACGGCACAATATTTTAAAAGATTTGAACTGATTTCGTCAGGCCCACTAGAGTTAGTGTTTTTTAGAGCAGATATCGCATTTTGAACTTCAGGCATTGTCACTGGATGAAGAAAAAATGATTTGCAATTATGAGGAATATTGTCGCAATGGAAGCTATTTTCTGGTTTTAAACAGTCAGCTATAGAATTAAAGAACTTATTAATGGATCTATTCTCTATCAACTTGGTTAATTTTAACTGCCGCTAAAAAAGTGTGATTTTAGCAGCCCGTTAACACATTTTTTTAGCAGCCCGTTAATATAAGAAAATTTAGCGACCCCGTTAAAAATAAGCATAAAACGTTAGTCTTTGATCAATTTTAACCTCAAAATCTGACGTTTGATATCAAAAATATTTTTATATAATTATTATTAAAAGTAAATAATAAACATTACGTATGTTTCTTACTTCTATTTTGCGTATTTATATCCTTGACATTACTTTTGAATGCTTTAAATTAAGATTTTTATTATTAAAATACTGTGTTATGTAATACAACGCAAATGTAAATTTAAATAATCTATTTTTACAAAAGTGATTTAAAGTAGTAATGTTTAAGCAACACAAGAGTTCTTTAAAGGCATTCTTTTTACTACATTATTTGCTGTTCCATGTTATATCGGTAATTTGCGTTTGTTAGAAGCTTAGAATTTTTGCATTAATATTTAGAACAGTCTGATTATGGTAGGCTAGAATTGATGTTCTGATGATGTTAATATTGACTCCATTTTCACACAATAATAAAAAAGTATTATTTGGCATCAAATAAGTATTGCTTATATTACGAGAGTTTCTATATTGTATTTGTAAATTCAATCAAGTATGTGAAAATATTATGGTTTTAGGTTAATAAAATACAGAAATACGCACTCGTAATCATATATTTTTATGAAATTGCTAATATTTATTAATTAAAAGTAAACTTATAAAATAATAAACTTCCGTTTAAAAATTAACGGCAGCTATTTTTATCCGCTAAAAATAATCAAACTAACGGGTGATTTTAACTCTTGTCGCTAAAAATTTAACGGAAATTGCCGTACGGAATACGAATTGCATTTTAGCTGTTGCTAAAAAAAATAACGGCCGCTATTTTTTAACTGATTCGTAAGGAATACACCCATAAAGGTGTTTACAATTAAAGGAATATCAGTAACTACATTATTGTTCATTTTAAGTTTATTTGTGGCTTCTGATGACTTTGAGTTGACGTTTGAATTATTATTAATTATCTGCCATGCAACTTTTGAAATATTAGGAGAATTTCTAATTAACGCAGTATTGTGTTTTTGTTTTGCCAGCATTATCAGTTTATTGTATATATTCTTATATGTTTTATAATGTTGTTTAATAACATCTGAACCACTCAATGTAAGACGATAAAGGTCTTTTAAAATAACGCACGACTTTTTCAATCCCTTTGTCATCCAACCATTATTTAATTTTGTTTTTGAATAACTGGTTATTTCAATTTTTGGAAATGATGCTTCAAAGCTATATTTAATTATATTATCAAAATTTTCGTATGTTAAATTAACATCATTAGATGTAATATCAGACCAGTCTTCGTACAACATTTTTTCGTTGAAAGATTTAATATTGTCTATTTTGTTTAGTTGTCTAACTGATATCCTTTTCATTGCACTTTTTTCTTTTTTAAATTCAATTCTATAAACTGCATATTATGATCAGACAGTCCGTTTTCTATGATACCACTAACATACTTAAAATTTGATTTTTGAATGCAAATATTATTTAAACACTTTCTTTTTCTAGTAGGAACAAATATGGTAGGTACTACATTAAATGTATTGAGTAAATCAGTTAATTTTTTGTTATAATTGTTGACTGTGATAAAATTTACATTAAAATCAACACAGAGTAATAATATTTTATTTTTTCTATTTATGTTTTGCAATACTTCGTTTAATTTATTTATAAATACATCAATATCTCCACTTGGACTCCTATATAATGCAAGAATTTGTATTATTTTTTATCAATGCTTATTTCAATGCCTGTACATTCAAAATGCTTATCTATACAATATATGTTTAAATCTATAGCTTTAATAGAATAGCAATATTTTGTAAAAATTACAACACCACCATTTTTGCAAGTTGTCCTGCAATAAATGTTATTTAAATTAAACCCATCAAGCTTTATTGACTGTACCTAATTTGGTTGTATTGCATGTTCAGATAAACACAATACATCACACTGATTATTATTTAAAAATAATTCTAATTCTCCTATTTTATTAGTAACACATTGCATATTTTGATGCAAAACTTTAAATTTATTTTTTAATGGTATTTTAATCAGTTTAACATCTGTTTGATAATGTACTAGACATACAACGTTACATAGCTCAGTATCATTTTTTGATTGCTATTTAATAGCATACTTAGTTTTACGAATTTGATTTTGTACTAACCTTTTATAGCACATACAATTTTTATCAAATACAGTATGTGTTATATCTAATGCAACTTTATATTTTTGGCCAGTTACTACACAATTTATACAACTTTTATTGGTTGATTTGCAATCCTTTGTTGAACGAGTTTCACTGCAAATTCCACAGGTCTCCTTGTTCTGGCAATCCGCTGCAAAATGGTTGTACCGTCCACACTTGTAACATTGTAATATGTCATAATATTCGTAAATATTACAACTTCTCCAACCAATATTTAATTTTTTTTTTTTCTATATCTTTTTGAATAATGATGGATCCTGTTCTAGAATAATTTTACCATAGTTTCTTCTTGTTTTGCTTACATATTTTCAAACTATTTTTATATTTTTTGATCCATCTTTTTCTATATCATTTATCATGTCTCACTAACGCTTCAAGAATAGTATCGTTTTCTCCATTAATTTTGTCTTCTTCAACGCCAATAATTATTATTTTAGGTTTTCTCTGTTTCCCATCTTCAATAGTATACTCACGACCTAATTCTTCTGTGACTTTATTTTTAAGTTTCTTTTTTGATTGATTTGTATCACAAGTAATAACAACTCCACCTTTTTTTATATCTTTCATGTCTTGAATTCTAACAGACAGTTCCGAAGGTATTATTTTTTGTTTAATTACTGTTCGTGTTGCTGTATTAGATTGTTCTTTCATTGGTTTTATAACAATCACTTCTTGTTCACCATTTCTACTTGCTGTTACATTTGCATAATTTTTTCTTTCTTCATTTGAGTTGCCATTTGAATTATTATCCATGTTTGTTTTTAAATCCTCAATAGTTTGCTGTAAGTTCTTAATTAATGTTTTCATATTATTCATTTCAGTTCGCATTTTTTCATGATTGAGATTTAAGATGTTACTTATTACTAGTTTTATATCTTTTAAGTTTTCTATATCGCTTACTTCATTAATTGTTTTGCAGCAGTTTATCTAATTTTCTTTAATGATTTTAATTTTCTTTTTGTTTTTTATGCATCCTGGGTGATATACATTACAACAGTAAATACAAATGTATAAATTATATTTCTTTTTTACACAACAGCGTAGTGGAAATCCATCGGGGTTATCTTCGTCATCACTAGGCATTTCACTTTATTTTAATTAAATTATATCCTTTAGCCACTTTTATTTATTTAAAATAAATTTATATTAAAAAAAAGAAAAAGAAATGTTGCAAGGTTAAAATCAATGTCAATTGTTATCAAATGTTTCTTCTCTATTCACAATTTATTCACGTAAATTTGAACGTAGAATAAAATTAAAAATATATTCACATAAAAATGTTTAAAATCTTAACAAGCGCACTAATTAACATTTTAAAAATATGTCCAGCAAATTCTAATTTGCTTTCCACATAACACTTTAAAAACTTAATAATGTTACTGACTAAGAAACCTTATTTATTAGGACTTAAACGCGGAGCACATTATACACGTGTTACCGGGTCTAGTCACCCAACACATAATATTTGTTGATAAAAAGTGTTGGTAAATCTTTACCTTATAATAAGTACCAAAAGAAAAAGATTTAATTACACAATGGCTATGAAAACTTTTAAGGATGTAATTCAGTTAACAGAGGTTATTTACACATAACACTGTATTTGGCAGTTAGAGCCTCAGGGTTGCGCAATAATAGTGACAGATTATCAAGGTTACACAGGCTAGTTGGGCATTGAGGTTGTATGCAGAGCACATTACATTAGTAAAGAACAGTTATAAATTAGAGTATACCTTGGGGTTGTGTTAATTAAGTAACTAGTATTGTAGTGTATTATGTATTGATGTTACGATGTTATGGTGTTGTAATGTTATGATAGGGATTCTGGCAATACATCCTATTGAATCTTATGCTAGAAAAAAAATCTGTGTTTACTGATTTTCCAAGTTATATTACTAATTGTGTGCAGATTAAATTTATTAAAAGATATATTGCAAATCGTAGCTATCAGTGCTTTTTCCGCAGTAAAGTAAATGCGGTCGGACAATTTAGAGTCAACTAAACGTTTGGCAGCACAAGCCGTTGCAATAAATTAACTAATAAACAACGTAAACGGACGGTGGATGGGAGGTTTAGACGTCTTTGTTTAAATTTTTTTAAATTTAATTTAAAACTTTAACATTCACTAACAAATTTTAGTGACAGTTAGTTGTTTAATCTCAAAACCTGCAGTACTGTTGAAGGTTAATCAATCTAAACTTTATTTTTATCCAGCTAAGCGCGCAAATAATTTTTAAATAGAATCATTGTTGTTTAATAACATAGCCTATTAAATATAAATGTTTTTGAAGAAACCAGGCAAACTGGATATCTTCATAAAACAATGCTACGTGTCTATTTGATAGCCTAATGTTCAACAAGTTCAGAGTTGGCTCACAAATAGTTCCCTATGGCTCATTATTCAATTTATCAAGAATCATTTTTTTTGAGCAATTAATCATTTGTTTTGATTATTTTGAGTGGCCAGCATTTTGACCAAATATGTCTTTTTTAAAGTGTAAAAATCAAGTAGTTTTAAAAAAAGTTATAGAAAATGCAATTAAGAGAACATTTCAAATCAAACTTATAATCATTATAATTATTAAATTGAGTTATAGTTATACTCAGTCATATTTTTTGAACCTAACCTAGAGATATGCCGTCTAGTCAAGATTACAATAAATGTTTACAAATTACTTTTTACTGCTGTCTTAAAATTTCAGATTGTTGTTTAAGTAATTAAAAAAAATATCAAACATGATACATATATTTAATAAAATTTTAAAAAAGCTGTATATTAGTTCTAGTCATTTATGCATCAAAAGTCGATTATTGTTTCATTTTATTATTAGGTATAAACTAAATAACTAGATTAATTTTGTAAATCAGAGACCTATTATGTTTTATTTTTATAGTTACTTTACTATCATTACGTTGATAAAGTGTTTCGTAACGATGATTATAAGCAATTTTTTAATAACAATTTGATAAAAAAACCTACAAACAATTGTAGTGTAATTAATATTAATATAATGACTCCAAAGGTAGTAATAATTCAACACAGTGTAGTAGTGATAAGCAAAACAAACACTAAACAGTTTTCAAACAGCGTTTATTACAATTCTTACTTTAATAACATCTAACATTCTAATTTGGAACTTGTTTAAAGTAGTCGGAATTTGACTCAGCTTATAATATATAAATATAATAAAATATTTTAATATGTTAACGTTTATATAAAAAAATTACAACAGTTACAGTTATTTTTATAAAATGTTAATGTTTCTCATTGTTTATAAAATCATATTTTTACAATTGTTGCACAAATTTACCATGATGTATCAGAAAATGCAACAGTTGTAGTCTTTTACTGCCCTGTAAAAAATAATAACACTTGCTTATAGTTTAAAAATAAGTTTGCATATAAATGGTCAATTATGAGTAAAAATTACAAAAATTAAACAAATATTTGATAATAATTAACATATTTTTTAATTAATTGAGTAGTTTATAACATACATGCCAAAACAGACAAGATATGTGCACGTGTATTGCAGAATAATACTTGAAATACAATTAATTACTGATTTTTATTATTATTAAATTATATTTATTAAAAAAATTGTATATAAGGTTTAGGTAAATCAGACAAATTATATTTTAATAAAATATTTTTTATTGATGATTAATGTAATTTATAGATGAAGTTCGTGTTTGTATTAATTGCCTTAATTGGCACAAGTGTTGCCGCATTGCAGCCAAAAAATCTTAGAAAAGATTTACTAGATATCATTGGACTCCTTCCAGCAGAAGAATTAACTGCATTTTTTAAGAATTATTTAAATACTGACCCTGAATTCCAACAAGTTATAACTTACCTTAAAAGACCAGACTGGGCTGGCATTGCTGATAATGTTAGATCAATGTATGAATACCAAGTGTTTAAAACCTATTTAATTGAAGCCGGTATTGATGTAGACGCTTTCATCAAATGGGTGCATGTTGGTGGAGCTCAACCAGATTCCAAAGCTACTAGAGAAATGAGAAAATTATATGATGAACTTATCGAACTTCTTTCTGCTGAAAAAAGCATTACTATGATCAGCTGCTTTTCAAGTTCTTTACCAAACAATGGCAAGTAATAATGGCAAAAACTTTTTGATCAAATTGGTTTTTAGATGAAGATTCGTATTGACAACATTATGAGAAGCTAGGACGTAAGAATAAATAAGTTAAAATAGCATACGCATTTTTTGGATAGAATTGATTTAAATAAAAAACAATTAATAATATACATGTGCTACTTAAAACACAACTATTTATAATAATAACTATTACTAATCAACATTGTATAAATCTAATAATAATAAATAAAATGACATAAAAGATTTTTCAATAACAGCATTTTATTTCCTTATGTTCAAAAATGATTTCTGTTTTATCATAAAAAATAATGCTACAAAAATTAAATCACTCATACCACGTATAAAACAAATGAAATGGTATGTATTTATTTCATTTTTGCTACAACTAACAAAAAATAAAACAAAACTGATACCTGAAAAAGACATAAATCAAACAACATTAAAACTTTGATATTGGTTTAATTAACTTAACGTAACATAACTTACAAAGTGTATCAACAAAAAGAAGGTAATTATTTGAAGTAAATTAAATAGCTTTGAATCATTACGTAACAAAATAAAATAACACTATGTATATTAAAAATATATTTAAACAATAACTTGTTTAAAACCAAAAAAACTTTTTTTAAATTTTAGTAGGGTAGAAAAATTAATTAGGTGTTTTGATAGTTTAGACTAACCCTGTATATAAACACAAATAACCCAAAACCAATTTTACTCTATGACAAACTTTTAACTAAATATTTAAATCATTTTGGATAAATTTAATGGAATAAAATTGCACAAACGGAACTGTTGGTGGCTCCTAGCGGATTGTAGCAAAACTAAGTATAGGTCGTTATGAGGTTTCTTTACTACAATTAAATCTGTTGGTGGCGCCTTAACGGAGGTTAGTGGATACTACTAATTATAACATTCAAATTTTAACTAAACAATTCAAGATTCAGCAAACTCAGAAATGCAAATTCAAAATAAAAATAGACACAGAATGTTAGTAAAAAATAAAAGATTGTAAAATATTTAAAAAAGTAGTAGTATGAACCAAAATAAACATGAGTTCGCAAACTAACGGTTTTAGAGATAAGAAAATTTATTATTTTTTTCTTTTATTCCAAGCAGGAACAACATCTTACTCTAAAAAATATTCGAACTATTTCTAAAACATCGTCATTTGCTCAGATTTGTTGGCATTTTTAATTAATTCATAGCTGCAGCTTCTCGAGACTATTTACAGAAGTATTGTAGACCAATCTTTTCAATTATCCCTAAAAAAAGAAATCTAGAAAGTTTAAACCCTGATTGAAATCTTGCGTGTGTCTGTATGTAATTAGGTAACTATGTTATCCTGTAGTTTGTTTGTTGTTGTTAATGATGAGTGACAGTGACAGTATCAACTTTAAATGTATATTAATTGTGCTTGTTACAAAGGAAAAAAAACATATTGTCAAAAACTTGGTTGCTATTCGCCCACACTGTTGCAACATATAGATTCAATGTTTACCACTTAGAACTATGAGTGGAGTAGTCACCTCTATAAAATAGCCTATCGACTGCTGATTGCAAAAATCAGATAGATCGGCCGAGTCGACAGCGCTACCAAATTCAATAATACCCTTTAAAACATTAAAAGTTTACATAAAAATTTTGAATTTTTTATTGAAACTTTTTACACTGATTTACAGATACCTAATGAACCAAAAACAATGCTTTTTTTTCAGATTTGTAAGAGCAGCAGCAAAAATAATAAAGCAAGATGTTTAGAAAAATTTGTTTGATACATCCATCTACCCTCCATGCAGTAACTTTTTCAAAAAAGCAGTTGTTTGTGTGCTCCAATTCTCCCAACTTTTTTTGAACATTTTGATCATAAAAAAGCAGACAAATTGAAAAAACTAAAGAATTGCATTCAAGAAATATAATTGATTTTCAATTATTGATTTTTAAAAATAATAAGTTTTTATTATTAAATGTTATTTCTACAAGTTTAGACATAAGAATGTGTGTTAATTATGTTTACATATGTTTTTATATTAAAATAAGTGCTTATCAGCATTCCAAGAATTATAAGAAAGAATAACATGTTAATTACATAAAATGTGCAAATACCAAAATGATGCATAACATACTCCGGAGAGATTAAATCTTGAAACTTGCCAGTAGTTGAAGGGCAATGGGTTGTTAATTTTTTGAATTTTCATTGGGTTGTTTTTGTAGGTCTCTGTTTTTCTTGAAGTATTTGATGACAAAAGCACATTCTAATAGTAATAGTATTAAATACATCAGGATTGTTCCCGATAAATGCCATGAATTAACATTATTATTTTCTTCTAATAATTGTATTGGGTGCAATTGGTCATTTAATTTTGCTAATTGTACTGTTTTTAGTTGTCCTATGGTGGTATCATTAAAGATTAACTGGTGGGTACCAATAAAGTGTTGACAATGTTGGTTTTTGCATAACAGAAAAATGCCATGTATGGTTTGTGTAGTCCATACTTCTTTGCAGATTGATTTTAATATAGTTAATTTTGGAAAAGCTCCCAAATATTGGTTAATTTTGAGAATAAATTCTAAAATATTTATTATTCGTTAATATATTTATTTTGCATGAAATATTTTCTGTAACTCAAACAATAGTTCCTCATCAGCAATGATGCTTTGATGTAATTGTTTTTAATGACAGAACGTCATTGAACTTTCAATGTCTTGTGCAACATTTAAAATAATATTCAATAAGTGAATAATTTTATTTAGAACATCTTTGGCAGACGGAACGTCAAAAAATGTTGCTGTGGATTTTAATAATGTTTCTAATTGATTACTTCTTGTAAGAAGAATTAATTCATTATGTTTTATATTTTTAATAGTTTCATTAAACCTTTGCATAATTTTATTGTTAACTGAATATTTGTTATTAATTTGATGAACCAAATTATTTCGTTTTTATTTTTATTATATCAAATGTATTTTTTATATCTCGGCCATCGTTTGCATCAAGATTTCCAGTTACTTGTTTAATAACTGACCCAACAATGTCAATGAGACCGCGTTTGTTTCGTGACGATTTTCGAAATGGTTTTAACTTTTCATCAATTTGGTTTGTTGCATAGTTACAAATCTTGTATTTATTTGAGTCGAATTCAATATATTTTTATATTGTTGTAAAATACTTTCATATTCATTTAAAAAAATTGTTAAATCAAAATAATGTAAAAAGGTGTGAGAAGTTGTTTGTAGTCTTGATTGTTCTAAGTTTACAGGAAGTATGCCAGGGTTAGATGTTATATTTTGTTGGGCCATAATTATTGTGGAAGACCACAAGATGAGGAAGTACCTGTGATTGGAAACAAATTTTTATTAGGACGTTTGATGTTATTGATGTGTAGCTTATTTAATTTTTAACTAGTTTTAGATTTGTCTATCTCTGGTTCTATTGTTTTTCGATTAGCATCTATTTTTAAAACTTTTTCTTTTTTATATAGGTTTCTCTTTTTTGATCTAAAATTACTTTTTACATACACCTTTTCTGGTATTTTTGGTAATTCTTCTCTTTTTTCATTTATTTTTGAAATAGTTTTAATTTTATTTTTCATTAATCGATCATTTATTAATTTATGCATTATCTAAAGTTTTTCTTTAAGTGGTTATAATTATATAGGATTAAGGGTTCTAAATTAATATCAGTCACTTTATGCATGTCAAAGTTAAGGATATTAAAGGGTGTTAATTTAGTTGTGTTTTGAATCGAATTGTTGTAAACAATTAGTGAATATAGTATTTTTGAATCAATTGAATAAATAAATTTAAATGATTTAGAAAAGTTGATTGAAATTTCTCAATTAATCCGTTACTAGCCGGATGATGTGGAATACAGAAATGTATTTCAACTTTATGTAGGTTAATATCTGTAATCAAGTTGATATCAAATTCTGGTCCATTAGCACAGATAATTAAACCTGGAACTGAATGATGTGAAAAGTAATGAAGTAAATTTTTTACTATTTCAATTATTTGCATATTCAAGAGTAGATACACTTGAGCGTATTTGCTAAACGCGTCGATGATGGTAAGAAATTTATGTTTTTCATATTTTAGAATATCGATATGGACTATTTTAAAAGGTTTTGTTGGGGTTGGAGTTACATTATATTTTAACTTTAATGGTTTTCGATCATATTTAACGAGTTTACAAGTTTCACAATTATTTATAAAGTTTTAAATACTTTCATGCATTTTAGGACAATAATATTCAGAACTTAATTTTTAAATTGTTTCAGTAATTCCTCTATGATTACATTTTTCTTCATGATAATTTCAATTTTTTTTATGTTGGTCATCAAGAGTTTCAATATCTTTTAATATTTTTAAACTTGATTTTATTTAAAAATTTCTGATTTAGAATTAAATTACATTGTTTATACAATTCTTCTGTTTTGAAGTAACAAGAATATAAGACATTAGGTACAACATAATTTCTTATAAAGTTAAAAAAGTCTTGTTCAAAGTTACATTCAGAAATTTGTACTATTAGGCGTTACTTAAAATTTTGAAATAAATGGGTGAGTTTTAATTCTTATAAAATGTATTTGATTTTTTGAGGTATTTAAAGGATCTTCAGAAATTAAAATAGAGCAAATTGGGTGTTCTAAAGCAGTATGAATGTTTTTGCAAATTTAGCATTAAATTTATCCATATAATCAAAAATAATTTTATCTTCTTCATCAGATTCAATTGCGTTTAAGTTTAGGGGACGAGATAAAGCATCTGCGTTGCTGTTTAAGTTACCTTTTTTGTAATATATTTTGTAATCAAATTGTTTGAGACGTAGTCTCTATCTGACTAATTTTGAGTTGGGATCTTTAAGCGAAAAAAGCCATTGAAATGGTTTATGATCTGTTATAATTTTAAATTTATTTCCATACATATAGGGACGGAAATACTTAGTAGACCATATTATAGCAAATAGTTCCTTTTTGATAGTAGTAATTTATTTTGTGTTCATTTAATGTTCATGATGCATAAGCTATAGGAAGATCTGAGCCGATAACACCTTGGGATAAAACAGCTCCTATCGCATAATTGCTAGCGGTCGATAAAATGAATGGGTCTTCAAAATTGGGATATTGCAAGATTTGATTATTGGTTAATAATTTCTTACAGAATTCAAAACAGTTTTTATATTCTGAATTATCAGTCAATTGTATTATCTTTTTTCAATCTGCTAGTTAGGGGTTTAGTTAATTTTGCAAAATTTTCAATAAATTTTCTATAATAGCCCAAAAGTCCGACAAATTCTTTCAATTCTTTTTAAGTTTTTGGTATTGAATAACCAAGAATAGCATTAATTTTGTCTGGGTTAGGTTTAATTCCAGCGAGTGTAATAATATGTCCAAGGTAACTTACTTCTTTTTGCAGAAATTCACTTTTATTTAATTGAATTTTGAAGTTAAATTTACGCAAGCGTTCAAAAACTGTTGTCAGTCTTTTAATGTGTTCTTGAAGGGAAGTTGAAAACATAATAATGTTGTCTAAATAAACAATACAAAATTGATTTTGTATTCCAAGAAGAACGTTATTCATAACTCGTTGAAAGGTTGATGGGGCGTTTTTTAAGCTTAAGGAAATCTTGTTTCATGCTACACAACTGTAAAATGAGTGTTTGGTAATCGCGTTTATCAGTGTAAGTGGCAAGCATCGCATTTTTGAGGTCCTGCCAAAATGTTATGTTATAAAATGCAATGTTATTTGCAGCATCTCCTTTAATTTTATTTTTTATTGATTTTAATAATAAAACGTTTTGAAAGTCATCAACGTCTTGTCTATTAAAACAGTGATTTATTAATTGTTCACTGGAAGAAATAAAATCTGCTAATATCCCAAAATTACCATGAAAACCCGGAATTATGTTCAAATATTCTTTTCTAAACTGAGCCATATTATTTATATCAATTTTATTTTTAATATTATAGTTATTAATGAAAATTTAAATTTATTACAAAGTAATATTTTTTCTTAATCTAAATCAAAGCTAGGGGTTAACTGACATTTATGCCTTACCAATAGATTGTTTTTATTTCAAGGCGTCCACTAATATTTTATAAGAATGTCGTCCTTTCCTGAGTTGCTTATTCAAATGAATTCAGGCGTCTACCGTCTTCAGCGGCAGAAGTCGTCTTTTTCAAATAGTTTGTGAAACATTTAATTTATTTATAATCCAACTGTGATTATTTGCACTTATATATTTTGGGTTCGATCGCCGGTTAAACTGTTGAAACACAACGAATTAATTACGATAAAAGTCACTAATTTTAAGAAATCACTTTATTTGTGTTTAACGATTCAATCAATTTGTTATCGCAATCCTACTGACTGCGCCAGAAATATAATTGATTTTCAACTATTGATTTTAAAAAATAATAAGTTTTTATTAATAAATGTTATTTCTACAAGTTCAGACATAAGAATGTGTGTTAATTATGTTTACATATGTTTTTATATTAAAATAAGTGCTTATCAGCATTCCTAGAATTATAAGAAAAAATAACATGTTTATTACATAAAATGTGCAATTAGCAAAATGATGCATAAAAAGATCTTTATATTACTTTTATGCAAAGCATTAAGCTGATTGGGAAGGTCATTTAAGTTGCGTGAGAAACATTTCCATTATGCCAAATCAAGTCACTTGTACGTGCAAGACATGATAAAGCTACCCTCTGTTATGACCCCTACAAAATTCCAAAAAAATTTAGTTTTTGGTTTTTTCACACTGCAAAAAATTGATACATTTTTGACTAGAGTTCGGTCGGATATGACCATGCGTAGCATGGAGAGCTTATGTGGGTTGATACAAGAGCGCGGCATTATGTTTTAACCAGATGGGTACTAGAAATGACTGTAACTCATAAAATTTGTTCATCACTTGAAGTTTACAGAAATTCTGTTCTTTACAAATGAAGAGCGTGAACGTTTTGGGGAGATTCGTAGAGCAAGAAATTCAGCTGATACTGCAAAACTTTTTCAGTAGTTTAAAAATTATCCCCCTTTTTAAAAAATAAGTTGTTACTGAAAGAGCAAGCATTCTTTTTGGCAAGCATGACCAATTCAGTCAAAGTTCATAAAGAAAATGTGGTAATAAACCTTTTAACAATGTTTTAAAAAATAGCTATAAACAAGCAGAGTGATAAGGATTTGAAGAACTACTTACAGCATAAGTTGCTTCTTGCCATTTATCTTTATTTGAGGAAACTGAAATGCGGAAAAGAAAAAAATCCGTTTTATACTTTTTCTGTACTACAAGAAAAAGCCAATCTCTTTAATATTGATATCATTTTGAATAGAGAATTACTGTTACACAAGGTGGTTTAAAAATGCCCCAATTTCATCAACTTGCTAATGTTATGTCGCCTATAATCTCAAGCATTATGCCGGCAAAAGCTGTATCGTTATGTTTGATGGTTATTCAGCGGCACCATCCATAGTATAGAAAAAGCTGAACATAACCAAAGGTACAATCTAAAGTGGTCAGTTGAATACAATACACAGTCAACCAAGATGATTTTTTTTCTAATAAATAAATCCATTCTTTTTAACTGCCCTTTACAACCATAGAATTAAAACAAATCAAGCATCTAGTAAAGCTGTTACATTGATCATATGCAGTCATGCAAATCCGGCAAAATAGAAAGAAAGATATTTTTAAGTCAGTAATTGCAAACTATGGAAATGAAAGATTGCATACTTCTTGTACATGCATTCAACGGATGTGATACAACTTGCGCTGCATATCAAAAGAAAAACTTGTCTGTTTTAATTTGTTCAAGAAGCAAGCTACACTGCAAAGTATTACTAATGTATTCAACAGCCCAAGTTCATCCCATAGAACTGTGGCTAAAAACAAAATATTCCTGGCATTGTACAGAACACCTCACAAAAAAACCTCCTTTATCATGCATTGTTACAATGTTTTTACTAAATCGGTTTTGAATGATAAACCAGACCTTTCTGCGCAGCCTCCTACAGAAAAAGCAGCAATGCAGCACGTTTTTTGAGTATACTACCAAATCCAATTTTGATTAAAGAATAAACTTTGTCCAGAACAGTGAGTTTAAAAGTTTGAGAGCGGCCGGCTAGTCCCAGTAACTAAAAAAACGGAGCAGCACTTGAAGCAGTTCTCAGCTTTATTTCTTGCATTAGTATAACTGAAATGTGGAAGCAAATGTGGCTACCAATAAACAGAAATATTGTGCGCAACATTTGCCACAACTGCCATAAAGAATACTTACATTACTTTCACCCTCGAAAAAGTCTTCAATAACCTTGATGATCTGAATTTCTTCATACCTCAGGAAGGAACACTACAGTCGGTGAAAAAACTAGCAAAAAGGATTAAAATGCTGAGTTTACTGGACCTCTAACCAAAAATCAGGTGAGATTGCAATTAGTAATGCTAATACATTGTTTTACTGCTTGCTTACTTCTTGTTAACTTTTTTTTGTTTGTTTAAAAAAAACGCAATCTTTAAAACCCTATAACTCTGTAACCGCTGGGAAAACAAAAAAAATGTATATGATCATTTTCATTGCAAATTTTATCAGCTTTCATTATATATACTTTTACCTCCGACCTTCAGTTTTCAAAATATTAACAAAAATGCCTTGTTTTCAATCATTGCCGTTAGAGCTTGTGTCATATTTGTGAGGACTTTTAGTTAATTTGTTACTAGGTACCTATAAATCCGTGTAAAGTGAAAAGCTACTTTGACTGGACTGTTATATTTATATCGGCTAGCACAAAGAAAATGACCGGTGACAAATTTTGTTGAGAAATTAGGAAATGCATGTGCTGTAAAATTATGGTTACCATCCATCCAATTACTAATCAGTATTTACAGATTAAACACTAATTATAAATCAAAACAAATTGTAACACAAACAATACTATGATATTTTACTTAAGGCAGTACAAAAGTACAAAAACCTTATTTGTATTAAAAAACGCTTTCCATACCTCTTGCCACATTGCCCACATAAATATATACTATAGATTGCTTATAGTCAGACCGTTTAAATTAAACATCTTTTACGCCCGATTCATGATCATTATAATACTTAAGCTCAGTTTATACTGTTCCATATAGTTATAAACAATTATTTCCTACTTTTGCCTTTGTACACTGAAACACGTTTCAGCTATATTTAATTTTAAGTATACAGGGTTGGGTAAATGTATGGAAACACCTGATTATTGACTGTATTTTGGTTTATGTAAAAAAATAACCAAAATAAAAAAATTTGTAGAATTTTTAATCTATGTAGTGAAGTATTTTGATTATAATACAAGCCCTGTTTCAAGGATATGACGTTATCATCATTTTTTTTTAATGAAACACCCTGTATTTATTTTATTTAAAAAAAAAAAAACCTTTAAAGATTTAACTACTTCTTTGTTTATAATTTACTGCCAAAATGTTAGCAAAAATATTTGTTCAAATCCAAAATTATTCTGGACTTTTGCAAATGAAAAACAAAAAACAGTAAGTTATTGTAATGTATGGACATTATTTTATTTTGTATTAAATATGTATATTTATTATTTATATTGTATAGATATTATTTTATGGAATGTATTTTTTTTGTTTAAATATAAATGTATAAAAGAACGCGTAGCAAGGTACTCGCTCTCTTATGTTATACGTTTCACTCGCGTACATATGTGCCGAGATTAAATAAAGAACTTTTCCTAATTCAACCAGCAGTTTTAAATATATATCCACGAACTTTACACTGGCGACGAGGATTATTAACAAGTGCAATTATTTCACGCAAAATAAACGTGAACGTGATTAGTGCGTGTATAATTACAAAAAAGAAGTGTTATAGTGAAAAGTGGAAGACACGTGCACAATGTCCACGTACATAGGACAATTAAGGGAATTTAATTGCAAGGATAGCAATTGGACCTTGTATAGAGACAGGTTGGAACAATATTTCATAGCCAACGAAACGAAGGACGATAATTTGAAACGTGCGTTATTAATCAATGCATGCAGCGAAGAAAGTTATCAAGTATTGTGTAATTTGTGTGTCGGGGAGAAACCATCTGATAAAGGATATAAAGAATTGGTATCCCTATTAAATAAGCACTTTTCACCGAAAAGAACCGCCATGCCACATCGTTTCACATTCTATCATGCTGTGAAATCAAAATCTGAAAACATCATGGACTGGGCGGCTAGAATTAAAAATCTAGCCATAAAATGCGAATTCGATAAAGAATTGCAAGTCATCTTGAGGGATCGTTTCATCATGGGGCTGGGAGAAGGAAAAATTTTGGATCGACTCTTGGAGGAAGAAATTACCGTCAAATTTACACTGGACAGGGCAATAGAAATTGATATTAGCAAGGAAGTGAGCAGTCGGCATTCCCCAGAAGTCAACATAAAAAAGGAGCCGCAGGAAATATTCCGAACGGGAACGAGAGAACATCAACGAGGAAGCCGTGAGGATCGGGGGAGACCGAGCCAGCATCACGGGACGACGGCGCGTCTGCAAGCGGGACCTTCCGGACGGAGCAGCGACCATAGAGCCGTATCACAACAAAAATGTACGGTATGTGGAAAATGGAATCATAAGGCAAGTGAATGTCGATATAAAAATTATCAATGTCATAAATGTAAAAAACCAGGACATTTATCAAATGTTTGTCGAACGAATTTAAATAAAAATAATTTTATTAAAGAAAATGTAAACCTTTATAATTTAAAAACAAATAATTTTGCTGATCCAATTAAAGTCATTGTACGGATTAATGGAAATCCTTTGAGTTTTGAACTGGACACGGGTGCAAGTCTATCCGTTATTTCAAGTCAATTTAAAAATACGCATTTTTCAAAATATAAATTATTTAGTACAGATAAATCATTTATTAGCTATACCGGTACAGAAATTAAAACTGTAGGTTTTATATCTGTAAATATTGAGTATAAAAATGTTATCAGAGAAATAAAGTTATATGTTGTGAAAAATGGTGGACCTCCATTATTGGGAAGGGATTATTTTTCATTGTTTAACTTAAGCATAAATAAATTAAATGTTAATGAAAATATGAATATGAATAATTTATTAAACAAATTTCATAATGTTATTACGGATAAGCTAGGCAAATTTAATAAGGGTAAGATTGATATAAAAACAAAAGAAAATGTAGAACCAAAATATTTCAAGGCTAGACCGTTACCATTTGCAATGCGATTGAAAGTTGAGCAAGAAATCGATCGGCTTGTTAAATTAAATATATTGGAAAAAGTGGATTATAGTCAATGGGGTACACCAGTAGTACCAGTTTTAAAAAAAGATAACACAATTAGATTGTGTGGAGATTACAAAATCTCAATTAATCCAGCTATTATCACAGATTCTTATCCTATACCAAGAATAGAAGAATTATTTAGTAGATTACAAAATGGTGTTGAATTTTCTAAAATAGATCTTTCTCAAGCATATCAACAAATACCATTAAGTGAAAATTCGCAGGAACTAACAACCATAAGCACTCATAAGGGGTTATATAAATATACTAGGTTACCTTTTGGTGTAAGTTGTGCTCCTGCAAAATTTCAAAAGATAATGGAGAATGTACTTCAAGGATTAGAAGGTGTTGTTTGCTTTTATGACGACGTACTTGTAACAGGAAGTAATAAGAAAGAACATATTGAAAGACTAACTAAAACATTAGAAAGATTTCAATTATATGGACTTACAGTTAGGAAGGATAAATGTAAATTTTTTCAAGAATCAATTACCTATTTAGGTTATAAAATTGACAAGCATGGACTTCATACATGTGAAGATAAAATAGTAGCAATTAAAGAGGCACCCATTCCAAGGAATACTACACAACTTAAATCATTTTTAGGTCTCGTCAATTATTACAATAAATTTATAAAAAACTCAGCAACGCTGTTGAAACCGTTATACAATTTATTAAAGAAAAATATTAAATATGAATGGTCTGATATATGTAATGAAACATTCAAAGAAATTAAAAACGTTTTAATATCAGCAGATGTGTTAGTACATTATAATCAAGATCTTCCAATTAGATTAGCTGTGGATGCATCTCAGTATGGCGTAGGTGCAGTGATTTCACACGTTTTTGAAAATGGTGATGAAAAACCAATTGCATTTGCATCACAAACGTTAAATGAAGCTCAATGTAAGTATTCACAAATCGAAAAGGAAGCATATGCAATTGTGTTTGGTGTTCAACAATTTTATTTATATTTATATGGTAAGAAATTCACTTTATTAACCGATCATAAGCCACTGGTTACACTGTTTGGACCCAAGAAGGGTATACCATTAATAACAGCAAATCGTTTACAAAGATGGGCATTGATCTTGAATAACTATCAATATGATATAATTTATGTTAAATCTAATGCAAATAATGCTGACTGTCTATCAAGACTACCATTGAATGACGTAATGATTCACAAAGATGAAAATTCATTTATAAATTATGTTATTAATAATGAACACATTCCAATAAATTCTGAATTATTAAAGGAAAAAATTAAAGAAGACGGGATACTTCAAAAAATTATAACATATATCGAAACTAATAAGTGGCCAAATAAAGTTACGAATATTATTAAGCCATATTTCCAACAAAGGAACAATTTAACCTATGAAGATGGGATAATTTTATTTGGCTACAGAATAGTTATACCTCAAGCGTTAATTGATACTATGTTAAATGAAGTGCATAAGGTACACATGGGCATAGTAAAAACAAAAAGCTTAGCCAGATCGTACATGTGGTGGCCAACTATGAATATAGACATTGAAAATAAAGTTAAAGCATGTGAAAATTGTCTAATGTATAAGGATTCACCAAATAAAAATGAACTGATTCCATGGGAATATCCTAAGGAAATATGGGAGCGCATACATATTGATTTCTTAGGGCCATTACATAACAAAAACATTTTGGTAATCATTGATGCACACACAAAATGGATTGAAGCATTTTGTATGCCTAGTACAAATAGTTTTCATGTTATAGAAGCTTTAAGAAGTTTGTTTGCACGATTTGGAATTCCAAAACTAGTGGTATCAGATAATGGCAGTCAATTCACATCTGAAGAATTTAAAAAGTTTTTGGATTCCAATGGCATAAAATTTAAAACTAGTTCTCCATTCCATCCGGCAACTAACGGAGCTGCCGAAAATGCAGTCAAAACAACTAAAAAGGCAATATTAAAAGCTATAGGGAAAGGTGGAGTAGAAAATATTAATTTGATAATAAATCAATTTTTGTTTGACTACCGTAATACAACACATTGTACCACTGGAAAGAGTCCAGCTGCTATAATGTTTGGTAGAAAATTGCGTACCAGATTTGACTTGTTAAAACCAGAACATAACTCAACGGACAATCAACCGTTAGTAAGCAAAGTAAAACATAAGCAAAAACAACAAATAAAAAATTATAAAGGTAAATCAAAACGAATGTTTGATGTAAATGCGCAAGTAGCTGTTAGGGATTTTAGATTCCAAAAACCGACTTGGATTAAAGCTATTGTAAATAAAATTTTAGGACCTCGAACTTATCTTGTATTTATACCTGAATTACAGAAAACGTGGAAAAGACATATTAATCAAATTGTAAGTTTTTTCACGGTACTAGTTCTGAAGGTACGAATGGTACCGAAATTGAAGAAGTCATAGATGTTAGTAATGACGAAATGTTACGAAGAAGTAATAGAGTGAGAAAACCTCCATCAAGGTTAATTACGGAATTAGATAATTAGAATTGTTTAACAAAATTATTGGGAATATATTTTGTTAGGATAAGGGAAGGGTATTGTAATGTATGGACATTATTTTATTTTGTATTAAATATGTATATTTATTATTTATATTGTATAGATATTATTTTATGGAATGTATTTTTTTTGTTTAAATATAAATGTATAAAAGAACGCGTAGCAAGGTACTCGCTCTCTTATGTTATACGTTTCACTCGCGTACATATGTGCCGAGATTAAATAAAGAACTTTTCCTAATTCAACCAGCAGTTTTAAATATATATTCACGAACTTTACAGTTATTCCAGAAGACTGACTTATGGAAATAGAATAAACAACAATGGACAGGACTACGTAAATTTATTTGCAGATTTTTTTTCAGAAAATCATACGACTATACCAACATTCATTTATAATTCTAATGTAAGTTTGTTGCCCTTTAATTAAACTGTATCAGATATATTTAAATGCATAGAAAAGATGCAGTTCCCGGTCCCGACGGAATACCAAACGAGTTTATTAAAACATGTATTTGCACATTATCCAAACCTGTTTTTAATCTTTTTGAGATGTTTTTTAAACAGGGCATTTTTCTAGATTTCTGGGGGAGGGGAGTTTGCAATCAATCATGTATTCCAAAAATGCTTAATTCTATTGACGCTTTGCAATTGAAATAGATGTGTAAAGAAACAATAACGGATAATCAGCATGAATTTTTAAATGGTAGATCCACACTAACAAACTTACTTTCATTTCAATCAGAAATACTGGAGTCATTTGACAATAAGTTTCAGGTAGATGCTGTTTACACAAACTTTCGACTAAGAAAAACAGCAAATGTTTAATATTTGCAAACAATTTAAAGGTATTTCAGAGTATATACATGAATAGTGTTTAACCAATAATTTTGCATTAAATGCGTCAAAATATTTTTCAGTGTCGTTTCATAGAATTAATTCTGTTTTGCAATATAATTACAAAATTAATGATAATCATTTGAAACAAGTCAAAGCAATAAAATATTTAGAACTTATTATGGACACAAAATAAATTGTAATAAACATATTTCGGAAATTTGCATTAGAGCTAAGAAAATGTTAGGTTTTTTTAATAGAATTACTTGTAATCTTGGTCTAAATTCATATCTTGTTATATACAGATTATTAATTAGACCAATCTTAGAGTATAACTCAACGGTTTGGTCACCTTACCAAATAGGCAGCATAATAAAAATAACAAAATTTATTAAATCCTTTTGTTTTAAATTAAATATTGCTAGCATTTACATTGCACGGGAAAATGTTCCTACAAAATATTTAAATTTTAACTATAAATTAATTCACGGCTACACTTTCTGCCTTTTTATGTTAGGTAAGATAAGTTTTAACATTTGCCAACAAAGATATACAAGACAGTCTAATGTATTTAAATGTAAATTGTGTAAATCAAATTATAGTTTGTATGCACCTATGTTAGACCAGGGCTGGAGCCTTTAAAAATAGTAAAAAGTGGAAAAAAATAATAGTAGGATAAAACCCATTGGAAAAGGAAGAGAATATAACAAAAATGAAAGGAAAAATAATTTAAGGCAATCTGAGGTCGGGAAGTAGAAGGGAAAGAGTTTTTAAGGGTAGAAAACTGTTTATCTCGATTTCCGGCAAAACTACAAGTTTTATGGAAAAAAGTTAAATGGCAAAGTTGTAGGTAATAAAAAGACTTTTGTATTTACACTTTTTCCACATAACCTCAAAATTTATGTGAAAAATTCAAATAACCAAGTTTTTGGTTTTTTATTTTTATGTTCTACAAAAAAAAAAAATTTTTATGAAATTTGGTGAAAACTTACCTTTTTATATCTTAAACACACTGTTATTTTTTTGATTTGAAACATATATTTCTTCACCTTATTTTGACTTAATATCAAAAAAGCACCTTAATTTTCAATCAAAAATTCTCGCGTCATTATATCTGATTTTTTTTTAAACTAGGTAGGCTTTTTGTTTGTTGAAATCTTTAATTTCTGATGTTGTAAAAAATACACATTACTATGGTAAATGCAAAAAAACGAAAAAAACTCGAATCCAAAATATTTTTTTAATCATTATGTACAATTTTGAACTATTTATTAAAATGTATACTTTAATTACTCGAAAAACGTAAGTTTCCATGTTACATTGATAAACAAAAAATTGCAAGTACAATATTTTGAGAAAGTTGTAAAATCTTCTTTAAATGATATGCGTAGATGCCTATTTATTGCTATTTTAAGATATCTTATATACCTGACTGACCTACGGAAAATTTTAGCCCATCAAAAGGTATTTCATAGATGGGGAAGGGGCTAAGACACTAGGAGAGTCTAGGCCTTACTAACTGTTATTTCGAAGCAGCTGCAGCCAGTATTTAAGATAAAGAGCAGTGAGCAACATCGTTCATGAAAATACACGTGCAGGCTTAGTTACTTTAAGAAAAACGTGATAAATTAACTTTATAGGAAACTTTTGGAATCTACATAGCAATGTAAATACTAACTGTATTTTAATCTGTATCAATTAGCTCTAAAATAAAAATAGTAATATTTTCTTTCATAAATAGTATGTTTAATGCAACATAACCTAAAAAATTAAAATCGAATGATATATTAGTACAATTTGATTTTGTTTTTTCAGATTATCAGTATGGATGAATCTGTTTGCATAACTTGCAATAAGGCTGATGATAAGTAAGTGTATAAAATTAAAAAAAAAAAACAGCTTTGAATTGTTTAGTGGAGTCTAGCAAGAAAAAAATCGAGAATAAATACAAAAAAATTGAGACTTTGACATCAGCTTTTATTCATCGAACTTGTCAAAATCAATATAATAATGAGACTGCAATAGCTACATTCTGTAGTTCAAGACATAGAAAATCAAACTAAGAAAAACAAATAAATAAAAACGCTCTTAGATTTGATTTTCAATCTCATTGCTTTCTCTGCAGTGGGTTTTTCAATAATATTTCAAAAAAAAAAATCATCTGTTTAAAGTAACAATACAAGAGATAATATATTACAGTATATTCAAAAACAAAACACATTAAATGATGTTGATAAAAACATTTCAGCTTGTTTCCAAAATGTGCCACATTTAGTCGCAGTAAAAGCGCATTATCACACTGTTTGTATGTCTACTTTTTATAAAAAAAGAACTGAAGGGAAAAGAGGTCGATCAGCATGTGAAAACACTAAAAATTTCATTAATTATCTTATTAATTATATCGTTGACAACGAAACAGAATGTCAATTTTCTGTCAATGAAATAAAAGACGGATTTTCAGGAGATCTTCATGACTACAAAACTATTTAAAAAAAGCATTTTCAGAACTATATTAAGTGTCATTTAATTAAAAGAAACATGATAAATTTATACAAAAATGGTACTGCAAGTAAGAAACTCTGCAAAGACTGGTCCGAAAACAGATTAAAAGTAAAGAGGACAAACAAACTAGAATTGATCAAATAGCTGCTGAAACTGCTTTAGAAGATATACGTTCTAAAGTATACGATATGAATTGCTACAAAATTCCAAATTTTAACAGAAGCAATTTTTTTTTAAATGTTCCTAAAACTTTGCAAGTTTTTTTTAATATTGTGTGTAAAAGTAATAAGAAAAAGAGTACAAATAATGTTCGTAAGATGGATAAAAAAAGTGGCCACAATGTCTCATTGCATCATCACATCTGTAAGGCCACGTTTTTTTTAATTTCCAATTTTACTTGGTTTGTCGTCAATAATTTACAAAAAATATGCCTCTAAAGGATTGATCGACTCATTATCTAATTTAGGCTTGTGTTCCTCATATAAAGAAACTTTGCGCTTTAAAGCATCGATTATCAAGGACCCTGCCAATTATACGTTTTCTCCGGATTCATACGTTCAATTTATTTATGACAATGCAAATCATAATACATGCACGATTGATGGCAAAAATACTTTCCAAGCAATGGGTGGAATAATGGTTGTTACTCCGGCGTCTAGTGTTACTTAAAAAAAAAACCATTTCTAGATTAAAACAGATTCCATCTTCTGAAGAGATAGGCGAAATTGGATTTGTCAAATTGAAACGTTTTAAAAAGAAAAATTCCGATGGATTAAAAACAGTTCAGGCAGAAGATATTTTAAATGTTACGGACAACTATAAAATTTCTTTGACAGATTTTACATAGTCTTATTCAAAACTAGCAAACAACAAATCCGATGGTTGGAATGTGTTTATGGAGAAGTTACATCCTAATTAGACTTATCATACTTGAAAAATTATTCCTGTCCCGTTTATTAAAAATCCACCGAGTAATTATGATACCATTTTTACGTCGTTGGTAGAAGCGGCAAAACAATTCTAAAAACAAGAGCAAAAGATTGTGTTCGTAACGTTTGACCAATCGCTATACCGTAAAGCTCGTGAAATCTTAGCCAGTATTGATTTAGATAATGATCCCTACAATTTGTCGTCAATCGAAGTAAGACTTGGGAGATTTCATTTATTGATGTCGTTCCTCGAAACGGATTCGTTATGGATAGTAGTGGACTTAAGAAAGCTCTTTGTAAAATATATGCAAAAAAAAAGTCCAATAAAGCTCTTTCCGGGCACGCATATACAGGAGCTATCAGAAGACATTTTCTAGTACAGCTCGCCTTGTCTGAATTAATTGTTTCATCGATGGAGTTGTCGGACACAGAAAAGGGGCTAATAGATACATTTTTGCTGGATTTAGGAACAGGAACATTTGAAGACAATTGGGAATTACATTTAAAATGCGTGAAAACAATGCTTCCCTATTTTCATGCAAGTGGCCACTATTTATTCGCAAAATCTGCTCATCTTTATCTCCAAGATATAGGTAAGCTAAAAGACACAATAAATGATAATTATGAATTTACGCGATTCATCGAAGGAATATTTACGATTAGACGTACTCATAAGTTTTGGTCGGGAGTTTGGACGGATATGATAATCGAGGAAGTTTTGATGAGATCTATGAAAACTTAGGGTGAACTTACACATGGTAGTGATTTGTCTGAAAATGTTTTAACAAAATTAGTACTAACAATGATTATACTTGTCAAAGTTTGCAATAAAATGAAAGATTTTTGTAATGTTTCTTTTGCAACTACAGAGCAACACATTGATTCCAGGGAATATCAAATAAAAAAAGATGTAGCTGATTTACAAACATTACAAAAAAATTTGAACAGGTATGATCCTTTTCCAAAGGCTGATAACATAATGTCAATTATTAGCAGTAGTTCTGTAAATTGCTACAAAGCATATGAAGAAGGAAAGAAATGTTTGCAAGCTATTGTTGGAATAAATTTTGACAGTGTCAAATTTAAAAAAAAAAACAAAGTCTTGTCTCTTAAAACGGTTCAATCTTTTGTTAAAGTAAACGGAGATATTATAGCCATCGATCCATTATTGCTATTTCAAAGAATATCGTTAACGATCGACAGTAAAAAAGATATGGAAACTTATTTACAATGCAAGCTTGCATCTTTTCCTTTGTTACTTTTTACAGAAAATGGCCACAGGAAAATTGTTAAATCTCAACTTTACAAATTATTTGTGAATGCAAATAGACCAACGCATTCTGACGACATCATGAATAAACATTTGCGTTATGTAAAAAAACATTACGCAGCAAGCAGCTATATCGTTTTTGATGGATAATCCGAAATTGAAAAATCAGTTACTGTGACAACAGTACCCAGAAGCTAATTCAACTAAAAGAAGATAACGTAGTCATAGAAAAACTTTAGACAATATTTCAGAGTTCAATTATCAAAACCATACAAAAATACCATTTTTGAAAAAAAAAATTATCTAACGAGAAAAACAAGAACAAAATAATAAAAACTGTAATAAAAAAATTACAGTATCAAAGATTTTCCTGTAAACAAGAAAAGAAAGACTGACATAATTAAGACCTCTATAGAAATTGCCAGAGATAAAAATAAAACTGTCATTGTTGTGGGTCAAGATATTGATGTTATGGTCTTTTTAAATCAATTAAATTCAAATAATAATAATAATTTATTTTCTCAAGCCAGTTTCTGGAAATGTTAAAGATATATTTTTAACGTCTAATAGTTTCAAATATGAATCTTTCAAAAACATTGTTGCATTTTTGCATTGTTTTTCTGATTGCAATTCAACATCTGGATTTGCCGAAAAAGGAAAAAAAGTATCGTAAATTTATTATTAGACAATAAAAATTTGTCAAATTTGGCCAATATTTATTTTTTACAAGATGCAAACAAAAAAGATATCGAAAAAAATGGATTACAACTAATCAAATCTAGTTATAAATGTAAAAATGATAATATAACACTGAATCAATTAAGATTCAAAAATATCAATTGGCAAAAATTAAATCATCTTTCATATTGGCAAATCTCCCACCCACAGAAGGTGCAGCAGAACAACATTGTTACAGGGCATATTATCAGCTTCAAACTTGGCTGGGTAACGAACTGACAGAAAAAGAATTAATTCCAAAAATATTGCACAAAACTATTTGCTGCAGTTGTAGATGTAACAGTTTAAAATGTGGCTGCCAAAAACATGGTTGAAAAATGCTTTAATGCGAAAGAAAAAAGATACGAGGAAGTTGAATATTCAGATGAAATTGTCGATGAAGAACCAATGCAGACTGGAAATAATATTGAAGACAAAGACAGTGATGGTCTTGAAGATTTCAAAGATCTACTAGAATCAGGAAGGTTTGTCAAATATAACAATGAAGAAATGCCATCAAAAAAACAAAAACTAATGGATAAGTGATTAGAATTCAAGATAAGATATTAAGAAATAACAAATTAATGTTTTTAAAAATATTATAATAAATAACGTAATCAGTATAATGTATCTAAATTCAATAGTACGATTTACATGTATATTTATATATTATGAGATTTTCTATGACATAAATGTAATTAGAATTTAATAAATCAACTTTTTTACTGAAAAAAATAGCAGCAATCACATTTTTTAGATGAAATCCCCTTTCAATCCTACCTTTAATTATATTTAGAACAACTATTTTCGCATGTTTTTCGCAATCTTTATGTTTTATAGATTTGTATTTTTTTGTTTATTAATGTAACACAAAACCTTACTTTTTTCGAGTAATTAAAGTATAAATTTTAATAAATAGCTCAAAATTGTACATAATGATTAAAAAAAAAACTCGGATTTGAGTTTTTTTCGTTTATTTGCATTTTTTGACAACATTTAGCATTATAATGTATATTTTTTTACACCATTAAAAAGTAAAGATTTTAACGATCAAAAAGCCTACCAAGACGCGTGAATTTTTGATTGAAAATTTGGGTGCTTTTTCGATATTAAGTCAAAATATGGTGAAAACATAAATATTTTAAATCAAAAAAATTACAGTGTGTTTGAGACATAAAAAGATAAATTTTAACCAAATTTCCTAAAAAAAAATTTGTTTGTAAAATATCAAAATAAAAATCCAAAAACTTGGTTAATCTTTTTATTACCTACAACTTTGCAATTTAATTTTTTTCTATAGAATTTGTAGTTTTACCGGAAATTGAGATAAACAGTTTTCTACCCTTAAAAACTCACCCCATCCACTTTCTGACCTCAGATCGCCCGTAAATTATTTTTCCTTTCATTTTTGTTATATTCTCTTCCTTTTCCAATAGGTTTCATCCTACTATTATTTTATTTCTTTTAAAAAACTATCGACCCTACATTTTTATGTAAGCATATCATGCAACACACGTATTATATTTTAATATTTTTGGGCCGCCCATGTGAGTTAGGTAACTAATAATTTTTATATGTATTGGTCCGTGCGGCAACTCTACGCATCGAGAGAAATTTGTTTGATATAGATTACCACTAATACCACTCACTTCGTGGAGAAGGGCCCTTTAATGCAGCTATACCAACTGAGGGGTGGTTTCTCAGGCTATTAGATCATCCAAGATAAGTTAAAACCGGAACCGATCGGGAAAATAGAAAAACAATAATTGAACAAGCTAAACTGTCGTGTTTTGAGTGTTTCAAGTGTTTGTGCGGGGTGGAAGGAGGATGGAAACAAGCTGACGAGTGAGTGAGTGTGTTGCGAGTCCGGACATCACGTAAATAGCAATTTACTATAGCCACGTGCGACTTGACAAGGTTAGGATTCTTTGTGAATTAAATACGTTCTAACACCCGTAGAAATTTAAATTAATTAGAGCTGTATTTCATGATATTCTAGCATATCTTGACATATATGGCTGAAACTCAAACATTATTAATTGTTTGTTTCATGGTATGCAACCAATTGGTGGCAACGGCTACATCTATTTATTTTTTTTGTTAATTGCTGATAATTTTTTGTTTGACAAATAAACATTATTGAATTAAAAAAAATTGAAATTATGCGTTTGTGATAAAATTACAGAAGCATCATCGAGAAAAATAGAGGCGTTTGAGATGTGGGTTTACCGTAGAATATTACAGATCAGCTGGGTAGATCGAGTAACTAACGAGGAAGTCCTGATAAGAATACACAAAGATAAAGAAGTAATGTCAAACATCAAGAAAAGAAAACTTTCTTATCTAGGACACATCATGCGCAACTCAAAATATCAACTACTACAGCTGATTATGCAAGGGAAAATTGCCGGAAATAGGGGACCGGGAAGAAGACGTACCTCCTGGGTAAAAAATCTGCGACAGTGGTACGGGAAGACTTCCGTGGAATTGTTCCGCGCCGCCGTCAATAAAACCATTATAGCCAGATGGATTGCCAACATTCGCTAGCGGATACGGCACCAAGAAGAAGAAGAAGATAAAATTTAAAGCGATTTTAATTATCAATAAAAAAAGGTGTTATTTTCAAAATTTTAACTTTGCTATGCTACATGTAGATTACTATAGTTGCAATTTTGTAATGCTTGAAATATCAAAGTAAATGATTATGGAATTCAAAGATACTATTACAAACAAATTTGAAATTAAGAATAGCCTATACCAAAAGTTGATAGGCGCAAAAAATGTTAATCAGTCTTACTAATTCTTAAATTGTGACGTTTTTAAAAATTTAAATATTAAATATCAACACAACACAACATACCACGAAACAACATAACAAAATAACTAAGGGTGTTACCATAAATACAACTAGCACTAAATAGCACAACACTACTAATCTTTAAGCAGCTGAAGGTTATCATGTTTATTATAGAAAATTGGCATACGAACGACAATTGATAGAAAGTCGATCGATGGTACTTTACATTAAATATTGCTATGTTGATTGATGGATCAACACGTGATGTACCATCCAATAATAAATGAACTGGCGCCAAAATTCAAAGGGACTGATAAAATTATCAAAGTTTTTCTTTATTATAGATATGAGGTCAATAACTATATTATAGATAGTGTATTTTGAAATTCAAACTGTAGACATAGAGTTTATTGAAAACGAAAGCTGTAGTATTTTTGCTAAGAATACTCACTTAATTAACAGACGAATGGATACCTATTTAATTGTAGGTTGATGAATAGAGTGGATGTTTACTTAACTGAAGGTGAATACTTCCAATTAAAATATATACAATAAAATGTTACGATACAAACATAAAAAATAAATAACTAAACAAAAAACTATTCTATTTATTTAATATTTACAGTATGCAGTTGCCATTTTTATATATACATATATATGGCCATGTCTGAGTCAAGTGTACGGAACAAAAATTTGATTTTGCTCAAACCACTGGAAATGCTTTTCTCTAAATGAGTCTTGATTTTGTGATTTTTGTTAGATTTTTTTAATAAGCCAATGATTGCTTATTATACAAAAATGGCTTATTGAAAAAATCTAAAAAAAAATCACATGATCAGGACTCATCTATAAAAAAAGCAAAATCAAATTTTTGTTTTGTACACTTGACTCAGACATGACCATATATACATTCAAAATATTACACAAGCCAATACAGTCTTCTTGTGTAAATGTAGACAATGTAGTATGAAAGTGAAATATTGGTCTCTAAGTTTATAGATATTCTAAATCAAAACAGTACCTGAACATTATTGAGTTGGAAAGTCAAGTATTGACAAATTGAATTGTGGTTACTGACTTTGTTAAAGACTAACAAACTACTGCAGCCGTAAACTTGGCTAAGATATTTGTATATATAAAGCTGAATAATAGTGTTTTTTTTTTTTTATTTTGATTTTTATAACTGAATTTAAGCTGAATGTTAATGAATATTTAAGTTATAAATAAAGTTATGGATCAATCATTAAGAAAACTCAAAGTACCGTAAAAGTGAGACACCGTAAAAGAAAATATTTAAATTCATGCTGTAATGAGTTTCTGCAGCAGTGAACGAAATGATAAAACGGAGTCACATGGCTTATTCCGGGCTTAAGCACTTTGAATCTAATTTATTTATTTTATTTATTTATTCTGTTGCCTTTTTACCTTTTGGTGTCAGGCGTATACATTATTAACTTATAAAATATTTTTTCCATTACTTTCTATCCTTGGCTATCTCTTTTATTTCTTCCCACGTGTTTCCTTTTCTTGTAGCTTTTTCCTTTATTGCGCTGTTCCATTCTTTTCTGTGTCTTCATTTTTTTTGTTCTCCTGTTACTCTTGTCTCATAAATTTTCTTAGTGTTTCTTTCTTCACTCATTTTTCTGATATGTCCATACCATCTCATTTGACCTTCAATTATTTTTTCTTGTATTGGTTTTATATTTAAATTTGTCTTATATGTTTAGTTTCTTATTTTATCTATTCTTGTTTTGTTTTCAATCTTTCTAAGAAATCTCATCTCCATAGCATTTATTCTTTCTATTTGTTTTTTTGTCATTGTCCATGTTTTGCTACTAGTCTTCCGTTGCTTTGTATTATTGTTCCTAAGTATTTGTGTTGTTCGGCCTGTTCTATTATTCTTCTTTTTATTCTTATTTCGTGATTCAATTTTTCTTTTGCAATTATCATGGTCTTTGTTTTTTCATAGTTTATTTTACAATTATTTTTTTTTGCTTTGCTTGTTTTATTGCCCTGTCTAGCACAATTGAGAAAAGCAATGCGCTTAACACACATCCTTGCTTCACACCTTTTTTCGTTTGGAATTCTTTTGATTCTTTGTTATTCGTTCTGACTATGTTTTTGTTTTCTGTGTACATGTTTTTAATTACGTTTCTTATTTTCTTCTCAATTCCTCTTTATCTTATGTCTTTTCTCTTGATCCTGTCGAATGCCTTTTTAAGGTCAACAAAGCATACGTGCATTACTCTATTTTTTTAAATCATTTTCTCACTTAATTGTCTTATTATAAATATTAGATCCTGTGTATTTCTTCCTTTTATAAATCTACATTGGCTGTCTTCTATTGTCGTTTCTAGTTTGTCTCTCATTCTTTTTTCAATAATTCTTGTGAATATTTTGCTTGGTATGCTCGTTAGTGTGATTCCTCTATAGTTTTCACATTTCTTTTTATCTCCTTTTTTATGTATAGGTAGAATTATTCCATTATTTTTTTATTCCATTCCTTTGGGGTTTTTCCATTCTTAATTATGTCGTTTATTAATTCCGTTATTTGTGTAATTCCCTCATCTCCCATGTATTTTATCATTTCCGGTGTTATTTTATCTGTTCCTGGTGCATTCTTGTTCTTTAATTTTTTAATTGCTTTTATTACTTTGTCTGTTTTAATTTCTTCAATTTCTTCCGTTCTTTTGTCCTGTAGCAATTCTTCATCTTCTTTTGTTTTGTTTTTTTCTGGTTTTTGTTCTGTTAGTTCTTGGAAGTATTGCCTTCATCTTTCTATTATCTTTTCTCTTTTCTTTGTATTTTTCGTAATCTTCTTTTTTCTTGGTTTGTAAGTATCTTTTTTATTTTTTTTTGTCTTTTATCTTTTTCTTGATTTCTTCTGTCCACCAATTAGTTTTTTTAGTATCTTTGTTTACTATTTTTGCTGATCTGTGGATCATTTCTTTTGCAGCTTTTAGGATAATTTGTTTAAAAATTTCCCATTTTCTTTCTATAGACGTTTTTTTTTCTTTCTCTCTGATTTTTTTTTGTAGTATCTTTTGGTATGCCATTTGTATTTGTTCTTCTTTTAGTTTGTATGTTTTTATTTTTATCTTAACTTTTTTCCTTCTTTTGTCTGGTTTGCTTTTCATTTCATGTACATTCGTAGTAAATGATGATCGCTTCTTATTTCTGCCTGTCTTGTTGCTTTTACATTCTTTATCTTGTTCCAGTTATTTCTGTTAACTAGGTAGTAGTCAATTATTGATTTCTCGTTTCTGGTTGGTTGTCTTCTTGTGTATTTGTAAACTTTCCTGTGTTTGAATATGGTGTTTGTTATTACTAGATTATTTTCAATGCATAGTTGAATAATTCTTTCTTTGTTGTTGTTTCTTATTTCTTCACCTTTTTTCCCATTGCCTCTTCTATTCCGTTGTTTTGATTTTCTACTCTCCCATTTAGGTCTCCTAGTATCATTATGTTTTCTGATCCCTCGTCTATTTCTTCTTGTAATTTTGTATAGAAGCTGTCTTTCTCTTTTTTTTTGCGTCTTCATTTGGGCCGTATGCTACTATCATGGTCCATGTTTCGTTCTCTACTAGCTTCATTTCTACTGTCATAATTCTTCCATTCATGTGTTTTTCTTTTATTGTATCTTCTTACTCCCCCTTTTACTCTTTCCTTTTCCTCTACTCCTGTCCACATTAACCAGTATCTTTTATGTATTCTTACTATTCCTTGCCTTTTCTTTTTTGTTTCAGTTATTCCTAGTATTTCTATATTTTGATTTATCATTTCTTCCACCAGTTCAGATTATTTTCCCATGTATCCTCTTATATTCCATGTTCCTATTCTTTCTTCTTTATTTTTCTTTTTCTCTCTCTTTAATTTTTCTTTTTTGTAGTTTTGCTATTTATGTTCCTTTTCTTTACATCACTCGCCGTCGTGTTTATCTTCTTTCTTATACCATTTTCTCGCCGTGTATATTTCTTTTTTTCTATCCGTTTTCCTATTAGTTTTTTGGATCTTCCACTTTTTCTAAACCATTTATTTCTTTATTCCATCTATATTCCTCTCCGTCAATTATTAACTTTCGGTAACTTATTCTTACCCTCTTGTCATTCGCTTTTTCTTTTCTTGCTATGTCTCTAATTTCTTTTTGTACGTATCTTTCTTCATGTGTTAGGTCATTGTCGATGTAAATTCTGGTCCCTTTTAGATTTCTTCTGGCTTTCATTATTTGTTGTTTTGTTTCCCATGTTCCGGCTTCTACTCTTATTATTTGTTTTTTTTTATGTATTAGCTGAGCTTTTTCTATTTTGACTTGTATCTGAAGTTTTTCTTTCAAAAAGTTTTCCACTTTGATTTGTTCTTCATTTTCATTTGTTTTTATGCCTGTTATTATGTTTTTTTTTTTTTTTCTGTCTTTCTTTTTTTTCAGCTGTGTTCTAGATTTTCAATTTTTGGTATCATTTGTATTTTTTCTTGCTCCCATTTCACTTCCTTATCCTTCATTTCTTTCTTTAGCTCTCTTTTAGTTTCTTAGTGTTCTTTGACATCTGAATCATTAATTCTTTGAACATGCTCTTTAGTTCCTCCATTTTTGCCATTCCCTTTTTGGTATTTGTATTGACTTTGTAGATTACTTGTTGTCTTAATTTTCTTATTTCGGGTTATTCGGGTAATTCCTCACACTCTGGCAACGTCGCAAATATTGATGTAGGTTACCTTTTAATGTCTATCTTTATTTGATATTTATCTATTATTATTTTTATTAATTTCTATTTATTATTTTAATTTATTTTGTTGTTTTTTATTATTTACTTTGTTTTGTTTTATGTTAGGTTAGGTTAAGTTAGGTTAGGTTTGATTATGTATGTTCTGTTCTTTTTTTTTATGTGGGTTCACTTCTTTTACTTCATAATATTTTTCCTTTCTCATTTTATTTATTTTGCTATGTTTTTATACTTTCTGATCTGTATGGTTTTTAGCTTGTTATTTATTTTATATTTTTTTTATTATTATACAATTTAAATAATGTATGAATTTTTCATCTTCACTGATTGTTACTAATGTGGACCATAGAAAACACGTGTTCACGCAGAATGTATAGAACTATCTGATCACTTTGAATGTAAACTAAAGAATAATTTGGATTCAGTAAAAATATAAGGGCAATAAATTAATTAAATGTAAATTACAACAAAGCAAACCTTATTAAAATCAAAAAACTCAATAAATTTAAACATAAATAATGAAAAAATAGAACTGGACATAAACTAAGAAAAAAATTTAAAAATGCTTTGTTTGCAATTATGATGATCAACAGATTAGATACATAGTCGGTATGTGTAATAATTAACTGCACTAACAAACATTATAGTTGGAATTGAAAATTGAAACTAATAAATAGCAATAGATAAATTTGATTGAATTGCGGCCATGGCTGCTACCCAACTCGCGCAAAAGTATGGGAAATTAAATCAATTATTTGGTACATGTTTTAAAAACTAGGTAAATTATCAATTATGTTAGTAATAGTAAAAAGCTGTAAACTGCAAAAACCTTATCGATAACATAGTAATTTATAATACATATAGAAATATGGTAGAATTATATTAATTTTATTTACTTAGGTTTTTGCTAAATATATGTAAGTACAATATTAAGAATATTATGATTATGTAATATATTATATGTTGTACTAACATTGAATGCGTTAATAACTTGCAGATTTCAAATGTTTAAAATAAGGAACTAAAACAAAACTTATTGTGAAAAACTTTTATTTACTTTAATAAATAAATTATTATTAATTAGTCCAACCAAAGAACACGTAGATCAAGTTAAGAGCTTCATCAACTTTGACACCCCAGCCTCTCAAAATAGTAGCAATACGAATGACTTCATCCATAGCACGAACTTCTTCAAAAAGTCCTTGGCCATTATTGGAAATTGTTTCATAAAGATCTTGGAAAGAAGCTGAATTTTCAAGTTTGTTGTTAATCATGAGAAGAAGTTCTTCAATTGAAATAAGTTTGCGAAGTTCATCAAGAAAGTCTCTAACTCCACGGGTGGCTTTAGGATCTGGATAAGCTCCACCTATGAGATCGTGGATCCATTGAATCACAGCATCTACATCGACACCAGCGGCAATTAAGTATGTTTTGAAATCTTGATAAGCAGGAAGTTGTCTGACATCATCAACAAGGCCAGCCCATTCAGGTCCTTGTAAGTAAGCAACAATTTGCTGGAATTCCGCATCAGTGTTTAAGTATTTTCTGCAAAGTGCACGTATATCAGTTACTGGAAGAATTCCAATAATATCTTGAAAATCTTCTGTGAGACTTTTTGGTTGTGGAGCAGCGACGCTCATGCCAACCATGGCAATTAAGACGAGAACGAATTTCATCTATAAAATAAAGTAATTTATTAAATGATAAAAATTTTAGTAAAATATAATTTCTTACCTTGTTGCTGTTTTTTGTAGCTACAATAAACCACTAACCTACATTCAAAAAATTTCAACCTTTTATACTAAAAATTAAGATAAAAAACCTGATTATTTTGTTTTTTTTTTATAAAAAAGATTATTAAATGTCAATTATAAGTCAAGTGCTAATTTTTAAAACGATTCTAAAATTATACTTAATTAATTGATATCAATATTGAATATTGTTTCCCTTCTATTAACAAATTTTGATATCACGAATATCTACAAATTTGCATCATATTTATTAATTTTTGTTTCAACTACTAATTAGTTTTTCAATATAATATTTATGAAGGTTTTTATAAGTTAAATTATGATTTTTAAATTTGATTGAGCAAATTGATGAATATATGTATAAATAAATAAAAAATAATAATACTAAAATAAAAATGTTATCGTTGGATAGTTAACGTATCTAAACTTTCAGTCACATTGAATAAACTGGATAAAGAAAGGATAAGTTCAAGAATGGATTTAGAAATTAATAACAAAGTTATGTTTTTAGTTTTGTGATACATATAATGTTAATTTAAGGCACCTTCAGATAATATGTCGATCGTTGGCCAACGTTTGCGTTTATTTATTTGACAAATTTTGGCAATTGTTGTTTTATATAAACGCCCAACATTTGCCAAATATTTATTTTAACGATATTAATTATCAACAACCTAAAAAGAAAATTTTTGATAAATAATAAAAACTTGTTTCTATACTAATCCATTGGCGGAACAAGCCTTGCCTGGTCCACTAACCAATTTAATCAACCAAACATTGACTTAAATGGTGGCTTATAAATTAATTTCTCTAATATTTGTGGTTTAAAAAAGAATATAAATTCTGTTTATTGGCATTTTAAACATATAAAACCCCATCTTCTTTTTTTGCCTGAAACCAAAGTAAATAATAAAGATCCAGATTGCTTTAATCTAGTAGATTCTAATTATCTTCTATAACGTTTTTCAAATAAGGCAACTATAAACTTTTTTGACGACCTTTTAGAAAGTTTCTTCAAGGTACATATAGAAAATCTGAAATAGTTTTGTTATTGAGATTCTAATGTACACAATACTGTATGGATTTAAGTCACTCATCTTCTACAAAACTATCCGGACAACAAGCTATTCTTTTTGAGGCTTCTCATAGTCCCAAATTATTCAGCAACCTACATATTTTCCTTGTGATGGACTTATGAGATTTGCATATTAATGTTGGCTGCGTTGGGAAATTCTAATCATTCACTAATATCTTTTGTTGTTAAAACTTCTCTTCCTATTACCACTAAACCTAAACCGCGCCCCATCTATCATTATTCTAAGATGAACATAGTAAAATTTTTTTTTTTTATAAACAACAGAAAGTCTTACAAAAACTATTCAGAATGTCATCAAAAAATTTGTTTTATTTTTTTCTATTAAACCAAAATAAATGTGTTTGTTTTCAATTCAGGCAAAACATGCAGTTAATAAAAAGCAAAAAGCTCTTCAGAAACACATCAGTAATCGTTCCGAACAGGTTAAACAGTATTATAAAAATTCTCGTAAGTATTGTAACAATCTAATACATTCCAAAAAAGATAGGATTGACAGAAACAAAGTTTATTGAATTTTCAGGTTTTTCATATACAACAAGAATTTCTATAAAACAATAAATTCATTGCAAGGTAGTACAAAATTTGTAATATCTCCTTTTCAAAATGATCAAAGCAGTTTAGTTACTAATCCCAAAGAAAAAGCATATATTTTTGCAAATATGCTCAATCTACAATGTCGGTTAGTGGTAAAATAATGTGTCTAATTAATTTTAGGCAACAAGTCTGATTCTTTAATATATATACCAATCGCATTATTGTCCAATCTGTCAAACGTTTTTGAAAATTTTATTAATTTTTACATTGTCAAGTTCTTTGAACAACGTAACTTTATCTTCAGATGTTTAATGGATTTTGATCAAAACGTTCGACAATAGTTCTTCTGATCTTATGTTAGTCACAAATGAAATTTTACTTTAAACAAACATGGAGAAAATCTTGCAGTAGCTCTAGACATTTACAAAGCATTTGATAGGGTATGGCATCTTAGTTTTAGCAACAAGCTCCCTTGTATAGGTCTTGATCATAAATCTGTAATTCTTACTAGTAGTTTTTTTGACAATAAAATTTTTTTAATTAGAATTGATGGTTTTAACTCTGACACCAAAATCATATATGCAGTTGTTTCTCAAGGTTTTGCTCATTTGCCAACTTTATTTTTAGTTTGCATTAATGAACTTTTTAAATGTCTAAAAGTCCTATTCATAGTTTTGCAGATGATAGCATAAAACCATATTGACAAATAATGCAACGCATCTTAAAATTTCTAGGATAGAATCTGTAGCATCAATAAAACCCCAAAACAATTATTGATTGGGGCACTCCCAACATGGTCAGTTTTATCTCTAAATAAACTCAACTTTACGGTTTTTAAATCAAAATTTGAGGTATCATTAGTACCAAAAATTAAAAAAATAATAACAATAACTTAAAATATGTTTTATGGGCATTAGAAAAATATTATAATTATTAAATTCAAATTAGTTATGCACCAACAAAAATAAAATAAGAGGAGAACAAACGTTAGTATTTTGCCCAAAAAAATCTTTTAAAGTAGTGTAAAGAATCTAGCTTACAGCCCGCTTGAACTTGAGTTTGAAAACCACTGTTTCAAAACAGTGTTTTTTACACTTATTTTGCATTTAATTGAGCGCAATGTTTTTACTACATAACTTGTATTAATTAAAAAAATAACTAATTTTTTCTATTTAAAAAAATAATTAATTTTTTGTATTTAAAAAATTAAATTAATATGCTTTTTGAAATAATTATTTTTATATTTTAAATTATAATTTTTTAAACAAAATTTGAAATTTCGATTTTATTTTTATTTTACTTAAAGTAAAACTGCCCACCGCCTATAAGCCACGGATTGACTAATGGGGAATAACTAGGCTGATCTCAATAATCTAGACTTTAAATTTCTGAAGCGGAGTAATTTAAACGAATAACATTTATTTACATTGTGTGTTGGGAATGCCAAATAATACATTTGCTTAGCTTGTCAAATATTTACCGTCCAACATTTGTGTACATTTGTGATGCATTTATCATACAAACGATTTGCTCTAAAAATTTCTAAAAACCGAGTTTCTGGATTTGTATCAATCTTATGATTGTTTCGATGTTTGGTGTTTCAGGAGTCAATGTTTTTACTTGTGCAGATGCAGCAATGTGGATAGTTACTTATTATAAAATACAGAGAGTTTATAAATGAATGGGATTATGTAATTACTTTAAATATGACGCCTTTTTAAAATTGTTTACTATACTACATATGTTTTCATATGTTTCCTTGGCAGCTGTCAAAGTAGATCTGTCAAAACAAATAGTATAGTAGACAATTTAAAAAAAGCGGCATATTTAAAGTGGTTACATAATCCCATTCATTTATAAACTCCCTGTACAACTATTTACATCCACACAAAAATATAGATTGCGAGTAAACCTACGCCGATGATTTACTTAGTAACATCTGACATCACAATACTTCGTCAAAAACCTAAACAAATTGTATGTTACAACGCTTGGACCAAAATATAATAGTAATAAAAAATGCATAAATCAGTCTTTTGTATTGTATTAAAGATTTGACGCAATATTACTTTTTTTTTACACCACGTATGTACTTATATGTAATATATATGAAAACAATATATTTTATGTTAAAGTTATAAATTATTCTGATATTTGTTGGTTGATATTGTTGTTAAAAACATAGTAAAACACTAGTTTACTTAATTTTAATGTTTAAAATACTATATTCAAGTTGGTTGTTTACTTGGTAATTTTTAATCTCAGTTAAAAATTATTTTAGACTCGTTTTTAAAATAAGCATTTGAATAAACTTGTTATTGAAATAAAAATTATCTTGAATAATTTTGTATTAATAATAAAAATTATCAGGTACTTTTATCTCAACTTTTAATATAAAAAATTGGTATAGTTTTTTAATATGTATTCTAGTGTTTCATTGCAATCACAGAAACAGCAATAAGGTAAGGAATTATATTTTACTAAATTATCATTTAATAATATACTGCAATTTATAGATGAAATTTGTTCTTGTCCTAATTGCCCTGGTTGGCATGAGCGTTGCTGCTCCGCAACCAAAAAGTCTTACAGAAGATTTTCAAGATATTATTGGAATACTTCCAGTAGCTGATATACGCGCACTTTGCAGAAAATATTGAAATACTGATGCGGAATTCCAGCAAATTGTTACTTATTTACAAGGGCCTGAATGGGGTGGCCTTGTTGATGATGTCAGACAACTTCCAGCTTATCAAGATTTCAAAACATATTTAATTGCCGCTGGTGTCGATATAGATGCTGTCATTCAATGGATCCACGATCTCATCGGTGGAGCTCATCCAGATCCTAAAGCCACCCGTGGAGTTAGAGAATTTCTTGATAAACTTCGCGAACTTATTCCAATTGAAGAACTTGATTAACAACAAACTTGAAAATTCAGCTTCTTTCCAAGATCTTTATCAAACAATTTCTAGTAATGGCCAAGGACTTTTTGAAGAAGTTCGTGCTATGGATGAAGTCATTCGTATTGCTACTATTTTGAGAGGCTGGGGTGTCAAAGTTGATGAAGCTCTTAACTTGATCTACGTGTTTTTTGGTTGGACTAATTTGTAATAACTTATATAATTAAGTAAATAAAAGTTTTTAACAATAAATTTTGTTTTAATACATTATTTTAAACATTTGAAATATTTAGTACAACATAAAATATATTATATCATAGTACTATTAGTATTGTACTTACATTTATCTAGCAAGAAACTCAAGTAATTATTGTTTTGCTCGAACTCTTGAAAATGCTTTCCTCTACATAATTCCTAATTATGTGATTTTTTTCAGATTTTTGCTATTTCCGAGTAATAAGCAATCAAAATATGAAAACTCGATTTTTTTGTGTACAAACAGTCAGAAATTTAAGAAAGTTAACGTATAGTGTGCGTTAACCTACAATAAAGTAATTGGTTCATTTTTCCTGGAAGGCAGGTTGAACAAAAATTATTATTTGGAAAATCTTAGTCAATTTTTTTTGCCTTAAATGGATAAAGAAAATTTGAATTTAGAAGAAATATGATTTTTCAGCAGGAAGGCTGCCCAGCACATAGTGCCTTGATTGTTACCAATTGGATTAATGAACATTTTTTAAATTGGATAGGTCAAAATGGACGGATACACTGGTCAGCTCGGTCTTCAGACCTAACCGCAATGTATTATTTTCTGTGGTGTTATCTTAAGCTTATAGTGTATGCTACGGACATAAATTTTCAAAAACAGAATTACTGATGCTATTGCTACAGTGACACCTGAGATTATTTACTATGTTTATAATGAATTTTAATAGATGAAAAAATGTTTTTTTTTTTATTTTTGGTTTTTCATTATACTTTCATATACGCCTAACAAATTTTTGACTTAAATTTTTGTTTTGCAAAATTTTATATTTTAATTTTTTGAACAACAAAATTAGAGTTTCTCAACGTAAATCGTGTTTATATAACAAGCAGAAGAAATGTTAAAAAAATACTTTTTTTTTAATGTTCACGTATAGTTAAGTCCATTTGTGGACAGTGTGGACACACAGTATTTATAATATGTTTTAAAAAAATATGCAAATATTTAAAAGTGATTTTGCACATCCTGTGTGTAAAATCACTTCTGCTATATTTATAACATGTAAAACTTTCTCAATATTAAAAAAGTTATTTTAATTTTTTTGTGTGTTGGGTTATTTTCTTTTAAATGTCTAAAATTCAGTTTATTATTTAGTTATTAGAATTTGAATTTTTTTATTAAAACTTTATTTTATTTCACTGCATATTTAGTGTTTCAGAATATCTGTCTCTTGTTTTCAGATATGGAAGAAGAAATTAAAATTAAAAATACATTTTTCCGAAGGGTTAACAACTTGCGTAATCAGTGTACAAAATAAAAATAGTCATTACAGAATCAAATAATAATCACCTATTATTCGTAATCATTACATAATCAAGTAATCATTATATATAATCACGTAATCATTACATAATCTTGTAATAAATAGTGTAATTAAATATTAAAACACACGTATTCAAATAATCAAATATTGATAACGCGTATTCAAATAATCAAATGTTGAGTACGCGTATTCAAATAATCAAATATTGATTACGCGTATTCAAATAATCAAATGTTGAGTACGCATATTCACATAATCAAATATTGGTTTTATGGAATCATTTATATTCGCATCGTAAATTCAGTCGTGTCCAATCTGTATCTAATTGTGCCGGTAGAGATTTATTCCCAGACAATTTCACAGGTGTTTTTATACAATCCTTGGCGTGTGTGTGTGTGCAGTTATTTATTTATTATATTAAAACAAAAACCTACTTCAGTCGAATATAATTATTCAGTGGTACAAATTTTATTATGTATTGTTATTATTTTTGTTGAAAAGATTTTTATATGTTTATTTTTTAATGTAATAAATCACATTTTCATTCTTGGTGGTGGATTTTTTCTAATATACATAAAACATTAATAAACATCGAGATAGGTATATTTTTAGTTTATGTTTCTTATTATATAAGAAATTGTAGTAAGTACTTTATTGAAGATTATTATAAAACATAAGTATTATAATAATATATTAATATTAAACATTATCAAAACAATTTTATGATCGGTATAAAATAATTAATGCATGCCGATTTAATACAGAATTATTAAATCTTAAAAAAATGTGTATTTATTGAATAATCATGTAATCATTACATAATCATATAATTAGTTTCATAATCACGTATTCATTGAATAATCATGTATTCATTACATAATCATATAATCATTACGCTTTCATTAAATAATCACGTAATCATTGCGTATTCATTAAATAATCACGTAATCATTGTGTATTCATTAAATAATCACATAATCAATGCATAATCATAATCATAATTATGTAATCATTACATAATCACGTAATTATTACATAATCAAGTAATAATTACTCGTATTCATAATCAAGTGTACATTTTTTTACTTAATGTAAAATATTTAAAGGGGTGGTAGTACAAACCACAACAAACAAAAATGTCTTAATAAACATGGGTTGTCATAGCAACGGTTTCGGAGATATGGAACATTATTTATTTTTATATATTTTTACAAAGATAGATTATAGAAGATGTTTGAAGTTTCCATTTCCAAATACTATACGTGAAATGCATGTCGGCTACTTCTGCATTAGAGTAATCAGCCATAGCAATGAAAACTTGTGCACTAACAACAACTGTCAAATAATAAATGTTTATTTCACAAAACATCAGCCAACTATGATAAGAAAAGAAGTTGGTATAAATATAACTATTGATAGTAATAATAATAATTTTATTTCAAAAGGACTGTACATTACATATTTTTACATACATAAGAGTAAAGTGAAATACGTCACAAGTTTAAATATTAAATTTGTTTAAATAATCAACAAATTCTTTTATATTATAAGGTTCACATTTTAAGATAAGTGGATATAATTTTTTTTTATATTGTTTGTAGCTGAGAGCTTGTTTAAATAAATTTGGTAAACAATTATACATTTTAATTGACATATAAATTGGAGAATATTTTGTTATATCTAGTTTGTGTTTAGGATAAATATAAATATCCGATCTTGTATTATGTGACTGAGTCTTACAATAATCGGTATGCTTATTTTTATTTTTAAATTTAAATAATAATAATTTGTATATATACAAATCGTAAACGGTTAAAATATTATTTTTTATAAAAATTCCTCTGCACGAATTTAGATACGGCATGCTACATATTATTCTAATTGCCCGTTTTTGATGAACAAAAATTTTATTTAAATTAGTACTGCTGCCCCACATTATTATCCCAAATGATAATATAGATTGAATTGATGGATAGTATACACATTTGAGTTGTTGAATATCTACACAATGTTTTAGTGATCTGAGCCCGTAGATGATTGGTTGCAGTTTACTTGCCAGGTATATAATATGTTCGTGCCAGTTTAACTTTTCATCAATTTTGATACCTAGGCATTTTGTTGACGTTGTAACTTCCAGTTTGAGATCATTGAAGTTGACATGATGTGGTGATGGGTTTTTTGATAGACTTGTTTTAAATACGGTGCAGTTAGTTTTACCTACATTTAAAAGAAGTTTGTTGTCGTTTAGCCAGTTTTCCATTTTTGCAAAATATATTGCTCCTTCGGATTCTGTTTGTAGTATATTTTTTCCACGCAATAGCATAGTAGTGTCGTCAGCGTAACTTATTATATTATGTGGGCTATTTAACAAAAAGTTTGATAAGTCATTTAGGTATATTATAAAAAGTAATGGACCAATAATGCTACCTTGAGGAACACCCATTGTAACTGTTTTTTGTCTTGATTTAAATTTCTCTCCATTTACTTCAATATGTGTACTATTTGTGAGATATGAGCTTATCCATCTATGTGCAGATCCTCTTATTCCACATCTATATAATTTTATTAATAAAATTTTGTGACTTACACAATCGAAAGCTTTGGAAAGATCAACAAAAACACCACAGGGCGTCTCACCCATTTCCAAAGATTCCACAATATTTTGACACATTTCTTGCATTGCTGTTTCAACACTTCTGTTTCTTCTGAAACCGTGTTGATTATTTTTAAATATATTATATTTAGTAAAACAACGACTATTTTTTGATACATAACTTTCTCAAATATTTTTTAAAATGAGTTGAGAATGCTGATAGGCCTGTAGTTTTCAGGATCATTTAAATCACCTTTCTTATAAACTGGTTTTATGATGGCAGGTTTTAATTGATCTGGAAATACACCTTCTTTGAGCGATTTATTTATAATATGTGTCAAAGGAGTGATTATTATGTTTACACATTTTTTAATTAGTGATAGTGGTACTTCATCTATTCCTGCACTGTTTTTATTTTTTAAAGAGTTGGCAATTTTAATAACGTCTTCTTTACTTAATTTTTGAATAAAAATAGAGTTTTCAATTGGTGTTATTGGGCAGGCATATATATTAGGTGTTAATTTAGATATTAAATTTGGAGCAACTGTAATATTTGAGCTGCATCTATATCTCCTTGAAATTCATCAAAATTTGATTTTGATTTTTATCGTTAAGATTACTTGTCTTTTTTATACTGTGACGTATTGTGACATAACTTAGTACTAACCATTTAAATGGTTATAATAGTAGTGCAAACATTTATTAAACAATACGCAGATGTGGTTTAATAAATGGCATATTTATGCAAATCTTTCTAAATTCAAACTACTTATCATAAATTAAAAAAAAATCTACGCTTATAATAAACCAAGAAGTCATAAAACCATTCTACATATGTAAATATCTACGAGTTTTGACTCTAAACTCAGCTGCAATTCCCATACACGGTTCCTCAAAGCCAAGGCGATATTCCAAGCAAAATTATTTTGATTGCTTACATACAAAAACAATGAAATAAATATAAAATGTGCTACACATATCTACAAATCAATATGCCGACCTATCTACGATTATGCATCAATACTTTTTCTAACTTTTAGTAAAATCATTTTAAATTATTTATAATTGCCGAAAAACGTTCTCTTTGTTCTATTTCAAAAATTTGACATCCAAACAATTTTCTACACAATCTTTCTAATGACCTTCTAAACAAAAAAACAAGCATACATTCTTTATCAGAACGTTTTCAAAACCTTCATAAAAAAATTCCAAATATCCCATATAATTCAAAAACCTAATAATTTCTAGATTTCTGCAAGATATAAAACCTGACCAATGACAATGACTGACTGACAAATCATGTCATATTATTAACAATCACTTTTTAGGCTGAAAGACTTTGATGGTTTATTCAATATAATATAGAAAATAGTATTATTTTCAACTAAGTACCGTAATAATTTAGGGACATATTTTGTATGTACTTTGTTCTTTATTGAATATATATATGGCCATGTATGAGTCAAGTGTACGGAATGAAATTTTTTTTTTGCTCAAATCATTGAAAATGTTTTCAAATTTTTTCAGTGAGCCATTTCCAAGTAATACGCAATCAACTTTTTTTTTATTGTATGTTACTCAGGATTGCATTTTAAGGAAAAACCTATAAGGAAATTTTTTCTTCAAAGTTATTCAAAAAATAAGTTTTTACAGCCAAAACTTATTTTCCCTAAATTTTGAAAATTTTGCAGAAATATAAAAGACAGTTTATCTTTAAAAAAAGATGACGAGTATTTTCTATTTTTTTCAAATAGAGAAAAACATGCTTTTATATGTGCAAAAGATACCCTAAAAATTTTAGGAAGTACCGTGCACTACAGAAATACTTAAAAATTTGAAATTTAAATTTAAATTTAAAAATTATTAGGTACTTTTTTCTTCAAAATTATTTAAAGAATAAGTTTTCACAGCCAATTTTTTTTCCTAAATTTGGATAAAAACGTGCTTTAATATAAGCAAAAGATACCCAGAAAATTTCTGGAAGTTTCAGTGCGATTTAACCAACACGCTTGTTTGTATTTGGTAAGAAACTAATACAAAGTTGGCCTCTGCGCTAAAATTTATTTGCAGTAAAGTCAATTAAAATCAAAACTTGAATATTAAACTGAATATATAACTATAGAAACAAACATAAAATAAACAATTTAAAAACGCGTTGTTTAGAGAGTGCTTCTATAAATAAGTAAAACTTGAACAATTCTATGAGCACATTAAATGGTTATCAGAAGTGAAAAATTACTTGACTTGGTGCTAAGAATAGCGAAAAACAGACCGCAACAATAAAAACAAAAGATGAATCCTTTGATTTTCTAAAAAAAAGTTCAATAAGATGAACAGATATATAAATAATGTGTTAATTACTAAATAAATTAACTAAAAAACTATATAACTGTGATTAAAAATTATCTTGATTCAACTAATTTGCTCATAATAAGCAAATTAAAATAAAAGTCTCCACACATTAGCACAGTATGAGTGACGGAAACATGAGTAACATTTGCCCATATTTATGGTGTTTTAATATTTATTTATTTTAATATATATTTATTTATTTATTTATTTACACCGCTTTTAATTAAATCGTTGCCATACCCGCTACTCATATCGGGCCAATGTGTGGAGACGTTAATGCTGTTATATACCTTCTATTGCCAAGTACATTTTTGGGTATTAGAAATTAAGTAAATTGTCAAGTGTTGTTAGTCGCAGTAAAAAAAAAAAGTTGTTAAATACAAAAACTGTTTAAGGTCTGGATAAGTCATATGATTTATATACGTTTTTTAGAAATATTTTAGAATTATACTATTTCTGAAGATGCTTGCTAGATATATTTTTCTATAATATTAACTAATTAACGATTATAATTTATTTAAAATTTAAAAAATTAAAACAAAAACTAATGATAAAAACTTTTATTTACTTTAACAAATAACTTATTATTAATTCCATCCAAAGAACAAGTAGATTAAGTTCAGAGCTTCATCAACTTTAACACCCCAGCCTCTCAAAATAGTAGCAATGCGAATGACTTCATCCATAGCACGAACTTCTTCGAACAATCCTTGGCCTTTACTGGAAATTGTTTCATAAAGATCTTGGAAAGAAGCTGAATTTTCAAGTTTATCGTTAATCAAGAGAAGAAGTTCTTCAGTTGGAATAAGTTCGCGAAGTTCATCAAGAAATTCTCTAACTCCACGAGTGGCTTTTGGATCGGGATGAGCTCCACCGATGAGATCGTGGATCCATTGAATAACAGCATCTACATCGACACCAGCGGCAATTAAGTATGTTTTGAAATCTTGATAAGCAGGAAGTTGTCTGACATCATCAACAAGGCCAGCCCATTCAGGTCCTTGTAAATAAGCAACAATTTGCTGGAATTCCGCATCAGTGTTTAAGTATTTTCTGCAAAGTGCGCGTATATCAGCTACTGGAAGAATTCCAATAATATCTTGAAAATCTTCTGTAAGACTTTTTGGTTGTGGAGCAGCAACGCTCATGCCAACCAGGGCAATTAAAACAAAAACGAATTTCATCTAAAATACAGTAATTATTATTAAATGATATTGTAATAAAATATAATTTCTTACCTTATTGCTGTTTTTGTGTAGCTACAATAAAACACTAACCTACATTAAAAAAATGTCAACCTTTTATACTAGAAATTGAGATAAAAAATTGATAATTTTGTTTTTCTTATAAATTTTAAAATAGATTATTAAATGTCAATTATAAGTCAAGTACTAATCTATAAAACGATTCCAAAATTATACTTAATTAATTGAAATCAATATTAAATAATATATTCTTTTTATTTAGAAACTCTGATGTCACTAATATTTACAAATTTACGTTATATACATTTATTTTTATATCAACTCCTAATTAGTTTTTTAATATAATCTATATCGTAATTTTTATTTTTAGAGTTAATTATTGATTTTAAAGTTTCATTTACAAATAGTCATTTCGCAACCATTTACGAAGATTTGATCTATCTATGTGGGACATACTTAACACTGTTATCATTTTAATGTTGTGCATGTATTTGGTTTTACTAAAATATGTAACATTTTGGTTTTTAATTTGTTGTAATTTTGTTATTTAATTTATATAATATATATATTGGGTAAATTTAAATTTATATGTATATTATTTTTACTACTTGTAAATTTGAATTTATTAATTAGAAAAAGAGATTTTCGTAATAAAAATATTATTATTATTGTTATAAAAATAAAAAATTGATTTTGCATAGGTTTCGCAAAAATCACTTATAAAATTGTCTTTATAAGATTTACCTGGCAGTCAGTATAGTTCTCCATAAAACATTTAAAATAAAACATACATTAGGTGATTCAAATACCTTAATAGATGTTATTCAAATAACACACTTAGAAAGCGAGTGTGTAAAAGGTTGCAAAATACTGGTAAAAACTAAATTGATGTAGAATTAGGAATGACACTAAAGTTGCTGTTTTGTTAAAACACTGGAAATTAATGTAGCGGTCCGGATGCTGTTTAAGAAAGTCTGAATTATTAAATCTGTCGAATTTAAAGCACGCTAAATTATCGGCTTTTATTAATTTCATTTCTTGTGGTACTACAGAAAGTCTTGTTGTTTTTGGCTATGGTGTTTAGTTTGAAGTTTTACTATTTTAGCTGTTTTTTATTATTTTTGTAATCATTTTTGTGAAACAAATAAGTGTTGTGAACAATATTAGATCAACATCATGAAATAAAAAAGCTTTTTATTTGAATTTCATGCAATAAGTAAGAACTCAACGCAAATTTTATGTTTTTCTAAGCCAAATGTTAATTTTCTGGTCGATGTTTGAACAATTTTGTGCATACAAAACTTATTTGTTAATTTGGGCAATTTTTGATTAAGTTTGTACAACTATTTAGTTTTCTGAGCGATTTTAGATCAACTGAACAAGATAAATAATTTTTTGTCTGATTTCAATGTAATAAAAAGAATTTATGGTCGATCTTAACGTATTTCTAAGCTATAGGTAATTTTTCTATAAAATTATAATTATTTATTATATTTTGTATCCATTATTTGTGCTATTTGTGCCCAACAGAAATCGTGTCTTTTGTTATAAAGACTCCGCGCAATGTTGCTTTGTGTCTATGTCAATGGCAATTATATGAAGCTGAGCAAAATCTCTTTAATTACTATAGATACATAACCCAATTATGTACTTATATGTAATGTATATAATAACAATATGTTTTATGTTAAAGTTATACAGTATTCTTATATTTGTTGGTAGATAAAGTTATTTAAGAATATAGTAAAATACTAGTTAATGTTTAAAATATAATATTTAAATTGGTTGCTTACTCGGTAATTTTTAATCTGTTAAAGATTATTTTAGAATCGTTTTTAAAAGCACTTGAATAAACTTGTTATTGACATAAAAATTATCTTGAATAAATTTGTATTAATAATAAAATATATCAGCTTATTTTATCTCAGTTTTTAGTATAAAAGGTTGGCATAATTTTGTTGGATGTATTCTAGTGTTCATTGCAATCACAGAAACAGCAACAAGGTAAGAAATTATAATTTATTAAAATATCATTTATTAGTAATCTGCAATTTATAGATGAAATTCGTTCTTGTCCTAATTGCCCTGGTTGGCATGAGCGTTGCTGCTCCACAACCAAGAAGTCTTACAGAAGATTTTCAAGATATTATTGGAATTCTTCCAGTAGCTGATATACGCGCACTTTGCAGAAAATACTTAAACACTGATGCGGAATTCCAGCAAATTGTTGCTTATTTACAAGGACCTGAATGGGCTGGCCTTGTTGATGATGTCAGACAACTTCCTGCTTACCAAGATTTTAAAACATACTTAATTGCCGCTGGTGTCGATGTAGATGCTGTCATTCAATGGATCCATGATCTCATCGGTGGAGCTCATCCCGATCCAAAAGCCACCCGTGGAGTTAGAGAGTTTCTTGATGAACTTCGCGAACTTATTCCAACTGAAGAACTTCTTCTCATGATTAATGACAAACTTGAAAATTCAGCTTCTTTCCAAGATCTTTATGAAACAATTTCCAGTAAAGGCCAAGGATTGTTTGAAGAAGTTCGTGCTATGGATGAAGTCATTCGCATTGCTACTATTTTGAGAGGCTGGGGTGTTAAAGTTGATGAAGCTCTGAACTTAATCTACTTGTTCTTTGGATGGAATTAATAATAAGATATTTGTTAAAATAAATAAAAGTTTTTAACGATAAGATATTTGTTTTAATACCTTATTTTAAACATTCAAATAATGCAAATTATTAACGTATTCAATATAAGTACAACATATAATATATTATATAATTAAAATATTGTTAATATTGTATTTACATATATAAAGCAAAAAACCTAAGCATTAATATCATTCTAATATATTTCTATATTTCAAATAAATTATTATGTTATCGATAAAAGTTAAAAATGTTTTTGACTAACGACATACTTGGCACTTTACCTAGTTTTTAAAACATGTACCAAATAATTAATGTAATAGCACTTTAATGTATATAACATTATTAAGGTTCCCATACATTTGCGCGACTTTAGTGTTAAAAAATTTCTTGATGAACTTATAAACTTTGCGAACTTATTTCTCATGATTAACAAAAAACTTGAAAACTTAGATTCTTTTTAAAATCTCTACCAAACGATTTTCGATAAAGGCCAAGGATCGTTTAAAGAAATTCGTTCTATGGATGAAGTCATTAGCTGCATCAACTTTAACAATCCAGTCTCTCAAAATAGTAGCGATACTATTTTGAGAGACTGGGTTGTTAAAGTTGATGCAGCTTTTGAAATGATCTACTTTTCTTTTGAAATTATCTACTTTTTTAATGGAAAAATACAAAAATTTCTTTATCTTTTTTAAATAAACAATTACCAATCAATGAATTTAAACTTAATTGTATCTATGTTCAGCAATAGCGGTTTAGATAAATCAATTCTAGCAAACTATATCTTTGATGGAATACAGTGCTTTATAAAACAATGCTGTATCAATTGATTTATGTTAGGTAGTAGTATTGATTAAAATTTTAATAGCCGAAAATTTAAAATTAAAACCAAAACTGTCGTTAAACAAGAAAATACTGTCAGAATTAATTGCTATGAAACATACAATAGAATTTTTTTACATAATGAAAAAGCAAACTTAAATATGGCTTTACATTTACCAAAGTATAGGTATATTAGGCTGGTTCTTAAAGTTTATTTGTAGAATCTTTTTAGGTAAGGTGCACCTTAAAAATTCTACAAAGGGATCTTTATGCAAAAAAAGTAACCCATGTCAAATTTCAGCCCTTAAGAATTAAAAAAAACACGTGTCGCACTGCCTTTGAAGTTTTAAAAGTAAACCTATTACTTTACTTAAAAAAACATAAAATGTTACAAATGTGACAAAAGGAAAAAATACGTACAATACGTCATTTTAAAGAGTTTTTAAATTAAAAAAAATATATAGATCTAAGCCTCAAATTCTAATAATTTTTGTTACGAGTCTAATTTTATGTTCAAAATTTAAAATATAATAAAAATATATTAATTAAAAAAAAAATGTTAAACAAAGTATATTGATGTAAAGTTTCTGGACCCAGGGTATGTATCTGATTAAGTATACTAATTTTGAACTTTCTGAGGGTGCACACACAAAATTTTTAAGAACCAGTCTAAGGTGTATATATATATATATATATATGAAACATGTTAAAAATTAAAAATGAATTATTTTTTGTGTGTTGGGTTATTTTTTTTTAATTGTTTAAAGTTCAGTTTAGTTTTTAGTAATTAGAATTTGAATTTTTTTATTAAAAATGTCACTGAGAGTCTTAGAATATTTGTGTCTTGTTTTCATCTATGAAAGAAAAAATTATAATTAAAATTTTTTGATAATAAATTAGTAAATGAAACATCTTCAATTATATAAAACAAATAAAATATTTGCACAATAACAGTAAAATGACATTACGGTTAAATTTATCTTGCTAACTTATTTTGTTTTACTTGATAGGTCAAATTGAAACTGCACAATTCTTTACTAATTAATTGACAGATATTCATAATCGATGTTGTACACTAGTTTATTATTACAAGTTGATTAAAGACATACATTAAAACAAAATATTTTGAGATACTATGTATAAGAATATTTTTATTCTCTATATGTTGCAAAAAAGTAAAAAAAATAGAATCTATATTTATTATTGAAAATAAAAAACGTGATAGTTTATAACTTATAGCAATATTTTATAATAAAAAAAACTTTTTTTAAATAAAATTTAGTTTAATTTTGGTTCTAGTGCTAAATCCAAAATATCTGATAAAACGATACTAATGCTGAAATTTATAAAACACTAGTAATTGTGACTACTGCAGAAGTAGTTATAATATTGCCAACAAAAAAAAAACAGTATTATTTCTAGAATTTTAGTTTTGACAACAATTAACGTTAATCAGCTTTTATAATTTCTAGCAAAAGTATTTTAAGTTATATTCCAAAGTAACATATTAAAACTAAAAGTTAATATAAATATTGATACTTATGATGACGTATTGTGATATAACTTACTTAATAACCATTTACAAAAAGGTTAACCGCCTACAGCGGCAAAAAATGAGCGAGCGGATGGTCGTTTTTGCGCTGTTCACTTCTTCTTCGGGCTGGCTTCTTAGGCGAGGCGGCTGGCTTTTGCGTTTTGGTTTTGGCGCCTTGGCTTCTTGGTGGGTTCGCCCTTCTTTACCTTCGACGGAAACTTGGCCGGTAACTTCTTGGACGACGCAACGGTCGCGGATCCGGCCTATTTGGCCTTGGCCGGAGCGGAATTCTTCACCGCGGTGACCTTCTTGGCCTTTGAACACCGGCAAATAACGTTGGTATTTATGTCTTCATTTCATTGTCAGATGTGTAAATAATAATCTAAAAGCCCACGCTGGCCCACTAAAAAGTCGATTGAACAATTGCAAAATTTATCAACGAATACGCATATGTGGTTTAATAAATGGCTTCTTCTTGCAATTTTCTCTAAAACTAAACTTTTAATTTTTTATCATAAAATCCAAAAAAAATCTATTACACTTGAAATGAACCAAGAAACCGTAAAACCTTCTTAAATATGTAAATATCTAAAAGTAAGTTTTGACTCTAAACTCAGTTTTAATTCCTATACACGGTTTTTCAAAGCCAAAACGATAACACGAGCAAAACATTTTTGATTTTTTACATACAAAAACAATGGAATAGATACAAAATGTGCTACACATATCTACAAAGCAATATGCCAACCTATCTTCGATTATGCTTCAATAAGTTTTTTAAATTTAAATTATTTATATGCTTCCAATTGACCTTTGTTACCGCCTCCCCGACCTGCAGGTGATAAGGGTGGGGGGTGGTGATCGTAGAGAAGGCGGCGTGGCCCTTCTCCATGTGGTTCTGTTGAGTTTGAGGCCATGGACCCCGGGTTTCCACCTTAACCGGTGGTTCAGCTGTTCCCGAAGATAGTAGTGGTGTCACTACTGTGTTTGCCAAGAGGTTGTACGTGGGGTACATCCTGGTGTTTGCCTGATAGGGGCAGTTGACGTGGTTCCTACGGCGTGAGGTGCAATGCCGTAGGTGCAGGTGTTGACTAGGGGTTTTGGTTCGCCCCTAGTGCGTGCGTTGGTGTAAGTGGGTAGCCAGCAAGTACCATGGACATAGCGGGGGTCGGCGTCGAGAGTGTTTGTAGAGTAGAGGAGAAGCAGGTCCAATCTCCAGTTGGGAAACGACTCATGGTGGAATGTGCAAGACCATGAGTCGCGTGCAGGTCGGGAGGCAAGGGTTGCATTCCCGAGGCAGGCGTCGGTGTAGAGGTTAGCAGGTTCGGGCTTCTAGAAGAATTAGCCAGGGGCATCGCAGGGTCGTCATAGAAATAACTTCGGTTGTCGCTTGAGGGTCGCATTGTTGGTTGCAGGAAGACGGTTGGGTTCCAGTCTATTCTCAATTGATATCAATATTAAATAATATATCCTTTCTATTTAGAAATTTTGATCACTAATATCTACAAATTTGCATCATATACATTTAGTTTTATATCAACTCCTTAATAGTTTTTTAATGTAATTTATATGGCAATTTTTATTTTAGACTTAATTATTGATTTTTAAGTTTCATTAAATCAATTATGTTTAACCAATCATTGTCTTCCTTTCATAACCAATTACAAAGATTAGATCTATCTATGTGTGATACTTTTTAATCTTAACACTGTAATAATTTTAATGCTGTGCACTAGTATTTGGTTTTACTTAAATATGTTACATTTTGGTTTTTAATTTGTTGTAATTTTGTTATATATAACCTTTTTTAATTTTATGTATTTAATATATATGATGAGTAAATTTAATTATATATTGTTTTTAATATGTTTTGTAATACTTGTAAATTTGTAATTATTAATTGTAAAAAGGAGGTTTCCGTAATAAAAATATTATTATTATTGTTATAAAAATAAAAATAAAGGATATATAAATAAAAATGAATGAGTAATTGTTGGATAATTAACTTATCTAAACTTTCAGTCACATTGGATAAAGAGGGTAATAGCTCAAAAATAGATTTAGGTAAGAAATATATGTTAATTTTGTAGTACAAAAATATTCAACTATAATGGTACTTAAGGTTCCTACAGACAATATGTCAAACGTTGGCAAATGTTAAGTTGAGAAACTTTAATAAATGTTGATTCATTTTTGTAATAATAAAATTTTGTTTTAAAAAATTTTGAATGTAATAATTTACGTATTTAAAATATGTCTTATAAACATTAAAAAAATCGTATAATTATTAAATTTAAATAAGTTAAGCACCAACCATAAAATGCTACTAACACTACAACAAACGTAAATATTTTGCCCCAAAATAAGTTTTAAAATCTTATAAATAATCTAGTCCACCTACCGCTTGAATTTGAGATTGAACACTAATAATTTAAAGCAAGTGTTTGTCAAACTTATTTTGCATTTAATTGGGCGCAATATATGTAGATTATTTGTTATACATATACTAAATGAAAAAAAAAATCTTTAGTTTTTAAATAAGTAAATATTAATATTCTTTCTTAAAAACCTTTGTTTTTATACTTTTAATTATTATTTGTTTTAAACAAAATTCAGAAATTAGGTTCTAAAACTGCGTGCCACGTATAAGCCGCGGATTGACTAATAGAGAATAGAATGTCTAGCCCAATCTCAATAATCTATATACTATATAGACTTTTAGATTTTTGAGGCGGAATAATTTTAATAAATATCATTTTATTACATCGTGTATATTTACCATCCAACATTTGTGTACATTTGTAATGCGTTTCATGATACAAACAATTTTCTTAGTTTTTCACATTTGTTGGCCGAGTTTCGATGCACCATCTTATAGATATGCGTGATCAGAGAATCAGCCTTAATGCATTAATCAATATTTATCAGAAAATCGACCTTAATTTATTAAACAGTATTTAGATAAAATGGATTAAAATAACAGTTATTAACAAAAATTAACGATTTTTTTGGTCTATCATATTATAGTAAACCTTGTTTGAATTATCAAAGGAAGCAAACGTTTATTTCATGCCTAGACGTAGTTTTTGCATAGGTTCCGCAGAAATCACAAACATTGATAGATTTTGTTGGCTTGTCAGTAAAATTGTCTTTATAAGATTTACCTGGCAGTCAGAATAGTTCTCTATAAAACATTTCTGGAACATTTGTAATAAGACGTACATTACGTAATTCAAATACCTAAATTGATGTAATTCCAATAACACACTTAAAAAGCGAGTGTAAAAAAGTAGCAATATTCTTGATCTTTTATTGTCTTGTTAATGAAGTACTTTTAGTAAATATTCTTTTAGCAAAATAGTCTTCCATAAAACATCTTTACAAAATATAATACAAGAACCTTTTAAGTGATTCAAATGCCTAAACAGATGTGATTCAGATAACATATTTAAAATATTAGTGTAGAAAACGTTCTATAAAAATAGCATTTATTTCTATATTTGAATATTTTGTTTGGCTATTTCCAAATATTTTATTAATATATTTTTTGAATGTACTAGTGAAAACTAAATTGATTATAGAATTATATGTAGAATTAAGAATTACGCCAAAGTTGCTGTGTTGTTAGAATACTGGAAATTAATGTAGCGGTCGGGATGCTCTTAAAGAATGTTGAAATTATTAAACCTGTCGATGATTTTTATAGCGGCATGCATAAATTATCGGCTTATATTAACTTCATTTGTTGTCGCGCTACAGGTCTTGTTATTTTTGACTATGATGTTTAGTTTGAATTTTTACTGCTTAAGCTGTTTCTGATCATTTTCGTGCAACAAATGAGTTTTGTGAGCAATACTAGATCAACATCATAAAATAAATAAGCTTTGTATTCGAATTTCATGCAATACGTGAGAACTCAAAGCAAATTTGACGTATTTCTAACCTAAAAGTTAATTTTTTGGGTGATTTTTGATCATATATGAGGCGTGTAAAAGCAAAAGTTGTCTTATCCACTTCAATCAATTCCGAGATAAATGAGGAAAACGTTCGCACGGTTTATTACTTAGTAATTATTATAAATAATAAAATATTCCTGTGTAAGACAATGATAAGAACTGTCAACAGAAATTTATTTAAACATTATTTATAAGGTTTCTGATAATAATTATTATTAAATATGAATAAGACAAATTTTGCAACAATAAAATTGACATATCAAAATATATTTTTTTATTGTTTTAAAAATAGAAATACAATTCAAAAAATATTATAATTTTAATAAATCATAAATCTTTTAGCATTAGAAAACCTAAAATGCCATGACGAGACGTGTTTAAAAAGTTCTTTAACTTGGATTTTTTAATCTCTCACAGGGAAATCCCTACCAAATTCTGTTACGTTACAGTGACATGCTTTTCAAAATTTTTGACTGTCAATGTCAAACGCAACTTAATAGCGCCTAGGAACCTCATTCTTTTATTGGCTGCGTTGATAAGACCAGTTTTGATTTGCAACCTCAGGTGGATGAGACAAGTTTTGCAACTACATCGATATTTTACCATTAATTTTGATTGAGATAACTCAAGTTTTGCAGTACAATAATGTATTTAGCACATACAGAACTAAAAGATCTACACAATGACGTATGTAACTCATTTTACACCAAAAGTAGATAAGACAAGTTTTGCTATTATACGCCTCATATATGATCATATCATATATGCAAATAAAATTAAAAAATTGAGTATTTTATGTATGTGTTTCAGGGTATGCACCCATTGTATGTGTCTCTTACTGGATCAAAAAGCAATTTACATAAAATACATCATTTATTAATTTTTTTATTTATTATTTTTCCAATATTCGTTCTATTTGTGCCCACTAGAAATCGTGTCTTTTGTTATAAAGACTCTACGCAATGTTGCTTTGTGTCTATGTTAATAGCAATTATATGAAGCTAACCGTAAGCAAAATCTTTTTAATTACTATAGATATATAACCCAATTATATACTTTTATTTAATATACATTTAATAACAATATGGTTTATGTTAAAGTTATACAATATTCTTATATTTGTTGGTAGATAATGTTAATTAAGAATATAGTTAAATACTAGCTAATGTTCAAAATACTATATTTAAATTGGTTGTTTACTCGGTATTTTTTAATCTCGGTTTATTTTAGCATTGAACACTTGAATAAACTTGTTATTGACATAAAAATTATCTTGAATAAATTTGTATTAATAATAAAAATTATCGGGTTATTTTATCTCAGTTTTTAGTATAAAAGGTTGGCATAATTTTGTTAGATGTATTCTAGTGTTTCATTGCAATCACAGAAACAGCAACAAGGTAAGAAATTATAATTTATTAAAATATCATTTATTAGTAATCTACAATTTATAGATGAAATTCGTTCTTGTCCTAATTGCCCTGGTTGGCATGAGCGTTGCTGCTCCACAACCAAGAAGTCTTACAGAAGATTTTCAAGATATTATTGGAATTCTTCCAGTAGCTGATATCCGCGCACTTTGCAGAAAATTTTTAAATACTGATGCGGAATTCCAGCAAATTGTTGCATATTTACAAGGACCTGAATGGGCTGGTCTTGTTGATGATGTCAGACAACTTCCTGCTTATCAAGATTTCAAAACATACTTAATTGCCGCTGGTGTCGATGTAGATGCTGTGATTCAATGGATCCACGATCTCATTGGTGGAGCTCATCCAGATCCTAAGGCCACCCGTGGAGTTAGAGAATTTCTTGATGAACTTCGCGAACTTATTCCAACTGAAGAACTTCTTCTCATGATTAATGATAAACTTGAAAATTCAGCTTCTTTCCAAGATCTTTTCGAAACAATTTCTAGTAAAGGCCAAGGATTGTTTGAAGAAGTTCGTGCTATGGACGAAGTCATTCGCATTGCTACTATTTTAAGAGGCTGGGGTGTTAAAGTTGATGAAGCTCTGAACTTAATCTACTTGTTCTTTGGATGGAATTAATAATAAGATATTTGTTAAAGTAAATAAAAGTTTTTAACGATAAGTTTTGTTTTAATACCTTTTTTTAAACATTTGAATAATGCAAGTTATTAACGTAGTCAATATAAGTACAACATATAAATATTATATAATTATAATATTGTTATTTTAAACGCTTTAAAACTAAAAGGTAAAATAAATATAAATATTGATACTTATGATGACGTATTGTGACATAACTTAGTACCATTCAAATAGTTTATCATTAAATTTGAATAAAAAAAGGTTAACCGTCTACAGCGGTAAAAATCTGGCGGGCGGCGGCGGATGGTCGTTTTTGTTCTGTTCACTTCTTTTTCGGGCTGGCTTCTTGGTAGAGGCGGCTGGCTTTGCGCGTTTTGGTTATAGCGTCTTGGGCTTTTTGGTGGGACCGCCTTTCTTTGCGTTTGAAGGCGATTTGGCCGGGTATTTCTTGGACGACACAGCGGCTGTTGATCCGGCCTTTTTGGCTTTGGCCAAAGCGGACTTCTTCTCTGAGGTGGCCTTCTTGATTTTTGAGGCGGCGGTTTTTGGTTTGCCGGCCTCGGCTCCGGACGCCTGTTTGCCGGTGGTAAGTTGATAAAATAACTTACCACCGGCAAACAACGTTGGTATTCACTTCATTTGTCAGATGTGTAAATAATAATCTAAAAACCCACGCTGGCTCACTAAAAAAGTCGATTGAACAAATGCAAAATTTATCAACGAATACGCATATGTAGTTTAATAAATGGCGTCTTTATGCAATTATCTCTAAAAACAAACTCTTAATTCCTTATCATAAAATCCTAACAAATTCTATTACTCTTGAAATAAACAAAGAAACCGTAAAACCTTCTTAAATATGTAAATATCTAAGAGTAAGTTTTGACTCTAAACTCAGTTTCAATTTACATACACGGTTCTTCAAAGCCAAAACGATATCCCGAACAAAACATTTTTAATTCTTTACATACAAAAACAATGGAATAGATTCAAAATGTGCTACACATATCTACAAAACAATATGCCTAACTATCCTCGATTATGCATCAATAAGATTTCTAAATTTAAATTGTGTTAAAATGTTGCCGAAAGAACTTCCTTTTGCCCTATTTCAAAAATTCACACAATCCTTCTAATTATCTCCTGTACAAAAAAAAAGAAACATTCTTCCTTTATCTGAAGGTTTTTAAAACCTTCATAAAAAGTTTACAAACAACCCAAATAATTCAAAAACTTTAAATAAGCTTATAATTCCCAGAAAATCGTTGATTGTTGCGAGGTATAAAATAACTTGCTATTCAATTGCGCTTTTTTCACCTAATAACATGTTTCAATGTAGCTCCAACCAATTGTGTGGTATTAAAGAAAAACTTCTTTAATAGCACACAATTGGTAGGAGCTACTTTGAAACATGTTATTAGGTAAAAAAAGTGCAATTGAATAGTCTTTAATTTTGAATTTCAATTTTTTTTAAATTTTTAACTTTAAGTATGATTTTTAACAAAACTACAAAAAAAAAATGACATGAGTACGGCTACATATAGATCAAAAAAGATGGACAATTTAATTGCCTATAATTTTTATATCCTATTATTATTTTTTTTTTATTTAGACTTTTAAGAGAGATATTTCGAATATTGTATAAAAAAAACAAAAAAGTTTTTGACGTGCAGCTTCTAGGGTGAACATGGTTGCCTATGAGTTTATGAATAAAAAGTGTCTCAAATGAACCCCCCTGCCCACCCTAGAAGTTTGTTACCTCTATTATTAACACCTTGTATATTGTATCAATTATAAAGAGACTGACTGAGAAATGACGTTTTATGATACAATTTTGTATTAACTGAATTAGATTTGATTCAGCTGATAACTTTTGTTTTACTATAAAGTAAAAACAGTTTTTATACATAACAAACTTTAATGTTTTCTACATTTTGTTAAATGTTTGAAAGTTCTTTAGCAATTACTATACCACAAACTTGTATTTTTATATATTTACCAAGAGTTTTTGACTATACATTTTGTTATAATTAAAATAAGTTTGGTTTTACTGTCCACTGTGATTTTTAACTTTGTGCTTTTTTGTATTTGGTAAGAAACTAATACAAAGTTGGCTTCTGAGCCAAAATAAATACGCAGTAAAGTAAATTAAAAACAAAACTTAAATATTAAACTGAATATATAACTAAAAAAACAAACAAAATTAAAATAAACAATTTAAAAACGCGTTGTTTGGAGTGTACTTCTATAAGTTAGTAAAACTTGAACAATTCTATGAGCACATCAAATAGTGCTCAGACAAAATGAGAAATAAATCGGTGCTGAGAATAGCAAAGGACAGACCGCAACAATAAAAATAAGATGAATTCTTTGATTTTCTAAGAAAAGTTGAATGAGATGAAACGTGTTTGTTACTAAATAACTAAACTTAAAAACATTATAACTTTGATTAAAAATTAATTTGACATCTGCCCACATTTATAGTGTTTTAATATTTATATATTAAACCGCTTTTGATAAGATCGTGACCATGCCCGCTACTCAGATCGAGCCAATATATGTGGAGACCTTAATACTGTTATATACTTTCTATTTTCAAGTACATTTTATGTTATTAGAAATTAAGTAAATTAGTCGCAGTAAAACGTTGTTAAATACAAAAACTGTTTAAGGTTTAGATAAGTCATATGATTACATTTAAAAATGATATTAATTCTGAAGTTGCCTGCTAGATATGTTTTTCTAGAATATTAACTATATTATGATTATATAATAACATAACATTGTAGTTATAATGATTACGGTTATTTACAATTTAAAAAAATAAAACAAAAATTAATGATACATTTTTTTATTTACTTTAACAAATAACTAATTATTAATTCCATCCAAAGAACAAGTAGATTAAGCTCAGAGCTTCATCAACTTTAACACCCCAGCCTCTCAAAATAGTAGCAATGCGAATGACTTCATCCATAGCACGAACTTCTTCGAACAATCCTTGGCCTTTACTGGAAATTGTTTCATAAAGATCTTGGAAAGAAGCTGAATTTTCAAGTTTGTCATTAATCAAGAGAAGAAGTTCTTCAGTTGGAATAAGTTCGCGAAGTTCATCAAGAAATTCTCTAACTCCACGGGTGGCTTTAGGATCGGGATGAGCTCCACCGATGAGATCGTGGATCCATTGAATGACAGCATCTACATCGACACCAGCGGCAATTAAGTATGTTTTGAAATCTTGATAAGCAGGAAGTTGTCTGACATCATCAACAAGGCCAGCCCATTCAGGTCCTTGTAAATAAGCAACAATTTGCTGGAATTCCGCATCAGTGTTTAAGTATTTTCTGCAAAGTGCGCGTATATCAGCTACTGGAAGAATTCCAATAATATCTTGAAAATCTTCTGTAAGACTTTTTGGTTGTGGAGCAGCAACGCTCATGCCAACCAGGGCAATTAAAACAAAAACGAATTTCATCTATAAAAGTCAGTAATTATTATTAAATGGTATTGTAATAAAATATAATTTCTTACCTTATTGCTGTTTCTTTGTAGCTACAATAAAACACTAACTTACATTAAAAAAATTTCAACCTTTTATACTTGAAATTGAGATAAATAATTGATAATTTTGTTTTTCTTATAAATTTATAAGTAGATTATTAAATGTCACTCATAAGTCAAGTACTCTTCAAAATGATTTCAAATATATACTTAATTATTTGATATCAATATTAAAGAATATCTATTTTCTATTTAGAAATTTTAATATCACTAATATCTACAAATTTACATTATATACATTAATTTTTATATTAACTCCTGAGTAGTTTTTAATGTAATTTATATGGCAATTTTTCATTTAGTTTTAATGATTGATTTTTAAGTTTCATTAAATCAAATATGTTTAACCAATCATTGTCTTCATTTCGCAACCATTTACAAAGATTAGATCTATCTATGTGTGATACATTTTAATCTTAATTAAGTAATAAATTTTGTTGTAATTTTGTTACATATCATATTTCTTAATTTTATGTATTTAATATATATTATGGGTAAATTTAAATTTATTATATATATTGTTTTTAAATTGTTTTGTAATACTTGTGAATTTGTAATTAGTAATTGTAAAAAAGGAGATTTCCGTTATAAAAATATTATTATTATTGTTATAAAAATAAAATAAGGATATAATAATAAAAATTTATTGATGTAATTGTTGGATACGTATTTAAACTTCTCAGTTCAAAACTAGATTTAAGTAAAAAATATTTGTTAATATTCAACTATAATGATTTTTAAGGCTCCTACAGACAATAGGTCGAACTTTGGCAAATGTTTAGTTGAGAAACTTTGATAATTGTTGATTCATTTTTTTTTAATAATAAAATTTTGTTTTAAAAAAATTTGAATGTAATAGTTTACGTACCTAAAATATGTTTTATAAACATTAAAAAAATATTAAAGTTATTAAATTTAAATAAATTACGTTTCAACAAAAATATGCTTCTAAGTGTACAACAAACGTTAATATTTTGCCCAAAAAATATTTTTAAAATCTTATAAATAATCTAGCCTACGGCTTGAATTTGAGTTTGAGCACCAATGATTTATAGCAAATGTTTGTCAAACTTATTTTGCATTTAATTGGGCGCAATATATATATATATATATATATATATAGATTATTTTTTATATGCTAAATTAAATAATTAATTAATCTTTAGTCTTCAAAAATGTAAATATTATTATGATTTCTTAAAAACAATCGTTTTTATACTTTAAATTTTATTTGTTTTAAACAAAATTTAGAAATTACGTTTTAAAACTGCGTGCCGAGTATAAGCCGCGGACTATGACTAATAGAGAATAGAATGTTTTCGCCGATCTCAATAATCTATAGTTTGTTTGCGTTAAGACTGCAGTAGTAGTTGTTATGGCAAACAATGCTCTGGCTGGCTTAGAGGCCTACTAAATTTACAATAGAATATCTACTAGATTAAAACAAAACTACTTGGAATTGAATAAATTTAGTTTTCAATTTTTACTATTTAATATTTATCAATTTGTTGCATTATTGTAACTAGGTTAACGCATTTGTAAATAATTATATGTATTTCAATTTTAAATTACAATTTTTTGTTGCTAACGCACTGTATAACCTCAAAAACTTAAATATAAGTAAACGTCATGCAATTCTAGGAATAGTTCTTAATAAATTTTAGTATTAAAAGTGACTAATATACATTTCTATTAAACATAATAATATTTAATTAAGAAACGATAAACTATATTGTTTCTGCTTTAAAGTTTTTAAATCATTTAAAATTATTTTATTTTAATATAATAAACAATTGTGATCAGAGAATCAACCATAATGTATTAAACAATATTTATCAGAAAATTTGCTTTAATTTATTAAACAATATTTAGATAAAATGGATAAAGAATAACAGTTACAAAGATTAACGATTTTTTGGTCTATCATATTATACTCGTCCTTGTTTGTGATATCAAAGGAAGCAAACGTTTTTTATGCCTAGACGTAGTTTTTGCATAGGTTCCACAGAAATCACAAAAAATTATAGATTTTGTTGGCTTGTCAGTAAAATTGTCTTTATAAGATTTACCTGGCTGTCAGAATAGTTTTCTATAAAACATTTCTAAAACATTAAAATAAGACGTACGTTGGGTATTTCAAATACCTAAATAGATGTAATTTCAATAACACAAGCGAGTGTAAAATAGTGGCAATATTCTGGATCTTTTGTTGTTTTGTTAATGAAATTGTTTCGGTAAATATTTTTCTTGCAAAATAGTTTTCCATAAAACATCTTTACAAAATATAATACAAGAAGTACCTTTTAGGTGAGTTAAATGCCTTAATAGATGTGATACAGATAACATGTCTAGAATGTTAGTGTAGAAAGCGTTCTGTAGAAATTGCCTCTAACGCATTTATTTCAATATTGGAATATTTTGTTTGGTTATTTCCAAATATAAATTTTGTAAAATACTTTCTGAATGTACTAGTAAAAACTAAATCAATTATCGAATTATATAGGGATTTCCAATATAAAAACGGGTATTTTTTAAGAGAAATTAATAAATGTTTATTTCATTGTAAAGAGGAAGGTATGCCGTTAACATTTGAAAACATCAGTCAAAACCACCACGGTTACGGTTGCAGTACCACATTCTTTTCATGAAATTTTCCATGACCAATTTGCACATTTGCGGCTGTATGTCTTCGATAACTTTACGAATTCCATCTTTAAGGTCTTGAATCGATTGTGGAGCATTGGCATAGACCTTATTTTTCAGGTGGCCCCAAAGAAAAAAGTCTAAAGATGTTAAACCACAAGATCTCGGTGGCCAATTGTGATTACCTCTTCAAGAAATAACACGGTCAGAAAACTTTTCTTGCAAAAATGCGGTTGTTTCGTTGTTTGTGTGGGACGTAGCGCCGTCTTGCTGAAAATAAACGTCGTTCACATCAATATCTTCCAATTCCGGCCATAATAAATCATTAATCATAGCTCGGTGGCGCCATCCATTCACCGTAACAGTTGCAACAGCCTCATTTTCGAAAAAGTAGGGTCCAGTCATACCGTCAGCCCAAAAACTGCACCAAGCAGTGACACGTTAAAGATGCAAAGACTTTTCAACAATTATTCTTGGATTTTCTGAACCCCAAATGCGACAATTCTGCTTATTAACGTAGCCTCCGAGGTGAAAATGGGCATCATCATATTTCGATAAAATTCCGAATCATTTTGGTGCAGTTGAAGGACCCAATCAGCAAAGATACGACGCTTATGGTGATCGACCTGCTTGAGTTCTTGTGTTAATTGAACTTTAAAAGCCTTATTACTTAAGTCTTTATGCAAAATACGGTGTAATGTCCTTTGTGGAATTTCTAATTCCAAAGATCGACGAAGAATCGGCAAACCTGGGTTTTCTTCAACACTACGGGCTACATCAGCAATATTCTTATTGTGTTCTTGAGCGCTGCACACGGTTTTGATTCTTTACATCACAAACTTGTCTCAACAGCTCAATTTTTTCCACCAGGTTTTTTATTGCCGGCCGAGAAGGTGCTTTACGCCGACCAAAAAGTGCTTTAATTTTGCGAACTGTGATTGAAAATTTTTGTACCAACTGTATTAGATTTGATTTACAGCTGACAATAAACTCGTGTTTTACTATAAAGTAAAAAAAGTTCATATACATAATAAACTTCAGCTGGTTTGAAATAGTTTTAATTTAAAATCTTTAATGTTTTCTACACTTTGTTGAATATCTGAAAGTTTTTTAGCAATTACTTTGCCACAAACTTGTATTTTTTATATATTTATGTATACTTCTTTCAACAGTTTCTGGCTACATTGCTTGTTATAATTAAAATAAATGTACGTGTATAAAAGGTTAAGTGGCAATGAGAACTGTAATAATTGGAGTTTAAATAAATTTATTAAATTATATCAATCGCATACGTTTCGGAGTCCGTCTGCCTCCTTTTTTAGTGCTAAAAAAACAGGTACAATTTTATAGAATAAAACTAACATTAAAATCAACTAAGCAAAAAATATTTTAAAATTCTTACTTTATGACTCACCCTATAAAAATAATTTTATTAAAAATACATTTCCGCATTAAATATACTATCAAGCATATAAACATAGAAAACTATATATTAATTCATTATCACCTATTTTGAAACTTTATAATTGCATTTACATTTACAATTGTACCATCACTGTACCTCTAAATAACTAAATTGTATGAAAAACATAACACTCACCTTTTAAATATAATAATTGTTTAATTTTTGTTAAGTTCCTAATTCATTTTTATTAAGTTTTTTTAGATCATAATAAATATCTTATTGATGATTATATTGGATGTGAAATATTTGGCAGACACATGTGTAAACGAACGCTAGTGTTCGCGAAAGTAGAGTGAATGTCTACTCACACATTTATAAATCCTTGCAGTGGAATATTCTACGCAAGCCGAAAAAAACAATTATATTATTATACCCAAATTTTATATGTACTATTAGACGTGAAAACATTTTTGATGGAAACTTTTTATTATATTTATTACATTTATTCGGTGAATTGTCTTCTCCCTAAATTCAAAATAGGCGACACAGTTACATTAATTCTAATAATAACATGGAATATTTTTTTAATTGTTTATAAAACCTCCTAAGGACTCCGAATTTTTTAATTAAACTTGTAAACTCAGATCGAGCCAATATGTGGAGACCTGTCCTGTCATACATATAAATTCTATTGCCAAGTACATTTTTTGTTATTAGATACTAAGTAAATTCTCAAGTGTGTTGTTAGTCGCAGTAAAACCGTTAAACGTTGTTAATTACAAAAACTGTTTAAGGTCTGAATAAGTCATATGATTACATTTTACAGAAATATTTTAAAATGATAATAATTCTTAAGTTGCTTGCTAGATATGTTTTTTTAAAGGCGCAGAACTTTAAATTGAAATAAAACACAGAAAAATGTTTTTAATATTTATGAAATTGGCTTTATTTAACAGATAATTTTATAGCATTAATGTTTGAATATGATTTCGGACATGGCACCGCCGCGGATTTGGAGCGTACATGGCGTAATCTGGAGGTCAAATTTTCACACACTGTTTGCAATCATTCAGGCCTTATTTGGGCAATAATGCGTTGCATATTGGCTTCCAAGTGCTTAATTGTTTCTGGTTTACCGGTGTAGACATGGGACAGAGAAAATAATCTAATGGCGTAAAATCGCACAAACATAGTCCTGCTGAAACCACATGTCTGCAACATTAATGCTGTCCAATTGAGGCACGAACAAATTGGCAATCATATCACTCACCGTTGACTGTAACGTTCCGACCATCACCATTTTTGAAGACATATAGGCCAATCCAATCCAATGGAATCCACCGGCCCATGAAGCTATTTTTTTTTTCTGGATGTAATTGTGTTTTGACAATGGCTTGTGGATTATTATTGCTTTAAATGCAACAATTTTGTTTGTTGACATAGCCATTTTACCAAAAATGTGCTTCATCACTGAACAACATTTTCAAATAAAATTGTGGATCAATAGCAATCATTTACCAAATGTACGGCGCGGACGATGATCGAGTGGCTTCAGTTCCTGTACAAGTTGAATCTTGTAAGATCGTAAACTAAAATCTTTTTTGCAACATTTTTCATAAAGTGGACGGACACAAGTTTAATTGTTGTGCACGATGATGAATTGACACATTTGGTTCATCATTAACACTACACTGCACACTATCAATTACTTCTTGTGTGCGCACTATACGAGGTCGTACTGGATGCTTATTATATTTTAGTTATTAAACGTATTGCGAAAACAATGCAGTTTCTTGAATTAATCGCTCTGACGGACGATTATGAGCACCATACAATGCACGTAATGCCCGATAAGTTTCTCGAACTAAACCATGTTTTTCAAAATAAATTTGAACAATTTGCAAAAGTTGCTCCGACATTTTATTTAATAAAATTTAAAAATCTAAATTTCTATAATTACACTAACATCCCGTATGTTTTTACATTTTTTAAACTTTCGAATTAATTTTAAAATTATTCATAGAACCAAAAAAATGTAAAAATAAACAGGGTGTTTTATTATAGAAATTTTTTTTTTAATGATTTAATGATTGTTTTGTCATTTCTTTTTGATGTTTTTGTTTTTTTTTTGTTTTGTTAAAATAAATGTGTATGTTTGTGAGAAAATGTTTTTTTCTTTTTTAAGTTGAAGAGGTTGCTACAAAAAATACATTATCAAAAATGTAAAAATACACAGAGTGTTCTATTTGAAAAAATTGCCACAATAAAGTAAACACTTTGTATACTAAAAACATTTTTAATCAATAGTTTGTTTGTTGTTTTTTTTTTTTTTTTATTATTTTGTATGGTTGGAGAATTGTTTAGATGTAAAGAATACGGTTATTTAAAATTTAAAAAGTTAAAACAAAAATTAATGATAAAAACTTTTATTTACTTTAACAAATAAATTATTATTAATTCCATCCAAAGAACAAGTAGATTAAGTTCAGAGCTTCATCAACTTTAACACCCCAGCCTCTTAAAATAGTAGCAATGCGAATGACTTCATCCATAGCACGAACTTCTTCAAACAATCCTTGGCCTTTACTGGAAATTGTTTCATAAAGATCTTGGAAAGAAGCTGAATTTTCAAGTTTATCGTTAATCAAGAGAAGAAGTTCTTCAGTTGGAATAAGTTCACGAAGTTCATCAAGAAATTCTCTAACTCCACGGGTGGCTTTTGGATCGGGATGAGCTCCACCGATGAGATCGTGGATCCATTGAATGACAGCATCTACATCGACACCAGCGGCAATTAAGTATGTTTTGAAATCTTGGTAAGCAGGAAGTTGTCTGACATCATCAACAAGGCCAGCCCATTCAGGTCCTTGTAAATAAGCAACAATTTGCTGGAATTCCGCATCAGTGTTTAAGTACTTTCTGCAAAGTGCGCGTATATCAGCTACTGGAAGAATTCCAATAATATCTTGAAAATCTTCTGTAAGACTTTTTGGTTGTGGAGCAGCAACGCTCATGCCAACCAGGGCAATTAAAACCAAAACGAATTTCATCTATAAAATACAGTAATTATTATTAAACGATATTGTAATAAATTATAATTTCTTACCTTAATGCTGTTTTTTGTAGCTACAATAAAACACTAACCTACATTAAAAAAATTTCAACCTTTTATACTAGAAATTGAGATAAATAATTGATAATTTTGTTTTTCTTATAAATTTATAAATAGATTATTAAATGTCAATTATAAGTCAAGTACTAATCTTCAAAACAACTCCAAAATTGTACTTAATTAATTGATATCAATATTAAATAATATATTCTGTTTCTTTAGAAATTTTGATATCACTAATATCTACAAATTTACATCATATACATTTATTTTTATATAAACTAAATATTTGTTTATTATAATATTGTTGGAAATTTTTGTTTAACAGTTAATTGTTCATTTATAAAGTATTATGTCTCTAAGTTATTTGTCAATTTTGGATTGCCAATGATCTAAGTAGGTCGCATTTGAATAGAATTTAGAAGATATAGTGCAGTTTTGGATGCTCCTCCTCATACATGAAAACCATGTTTAATACAAAGACAGATATAAGTTTTGTATATGTACAGGGTTAGGTTATATATATTTAATATACATGGTGTTTATTTTATTATGGTTTGGTAACTTATGTTTTCAAAAGAAACACTGAGTATTTTTACATACCGTTAGTTTTGACTAACTCTGTATATGCAAAAGTGTGACATAAGTAAAAAACTATTTACATTTATTGAAAATATTAGTTTTTTAAATTCTTTTGATACTACATCAACAAAATGGTCGTTCTAAAATAAGTGAGACTGTATCCCTTAGAAGACAAATTGAAGAAGATTCAAATATGTATTTGTTGTATAGTTTCATATTTGGTACTGATGATTTTAATATTGTTTTGAGGTCTTTGTTTATAGATGATTCAGATTATAACCAAGATATTAAAAAAATCTGTTATACTTGTGGATATGGTCTTTGGCAAGTATGAGTTGTGTTATCATCTGCAAAACTATGGTTAGAACTTTTGTTTTTTTAAATATGTTTTTTCAATTTTTTTTCTTAACTTGAATTAGACTGTTGCAATGTTTTCGACTTTTTATAAACCTGACTAATTTGATCAGAACGATTACTAATAATTTCTTAATTGTTTTTTCATTAATTTCCTGTTTAATTAAATATACGTACTTATGTTTTAGTATTTTAGTTGAGAATGAAACAATTTTTTTTTATTAGATTATAAATTGTTTTTGTGAGATTTTTTGCAGCATCCTGTGGATCTTTGAAATATTAGCAACAAATATTAAAGATGAATTTAGGTTTAGTATTAACAAAAGAAAAGTTTTTTTTAACAGACGTTCTTATGTTTGAATGATCGAAAATCGAAAGTTTTAAAACTTATAAGTTGTTTTTAACAAAGATTTATATTAAAAGATGAAATAAAGGAGAGAAATTATAGCGTGGGTACAAATATTGCATATGACAACAAAGATATTTAGTTTTGTTCAAATAAATAAAATTTATTAGTTGCATTAAACAAAAATTATATTACAATACTATGAAACATACGTAATTAGAACTATCTTATGAAAAAAAGATCAAAATAACAACTTTGACAACATTAACTCTCATACCTTTCAAAACATTAGCAATGCGTTGGACTTCGTCTAAAGCACTGTTTTCTTCAAAAAACTTAGAGAAAGATTAATGGCAAGAATTTTATCAAGGAATTACTTGTCCATTCTGGTCTTTCAAGATAATCAACAATTTGTTGGATTAATGCGACAATGTTTTGCAAATCGTGTTGATAGAGCAGCAAAACTCATGCCAAGAATTGTTGTATAATATATTAGTTTGTTACATATATTTAAACAATGAAACCATTAATTTACTGTAATAATTATACTAAACTGTTGTTTGGAGGCGCGAACAGAAAAATTGTATTTATTTTATTTGTTATTAATAAAATATTTTATTTGTTAATTTGATTCGCAACTTAGTTTTGCAAAATCTATTTGCACTATTAATAATGAATAATGAAATCTATTGCATTATAATACATTAATAGTTTTTTTAGGCTGATATGCCAAAAATCAAAACTATTGCATTATATTGATTGATAATGCAAATAGATTTTGCGAAAATAATTTGCAAATAAAATAAACAAACATTTTATTATTAACAAATAAAATGAATATAAAAATATTCTATAATATTCCACAAGAAAACATTAATTATATTTGTAGTTTATGAGGCTATCTAGTTTCTCTTATCAGCAGGCCTTTATCAATTTTAATAAGAAGATTTAAATTTTATGTTATAAGTATACTATGATCGTAGATTAGATTAAAATAAATTATTTACTGATTTTAAATTTTTGCTGCAACTTAATTAATTATTTCATTATTTCCACAACATAAACTCCACTAAATAAGCATATTTCTAAATTTGCCTTAGCCATAAGGTATATTAAAATTATAGCTTGAAAACTTTTGTAAATATTAAAATGTTTATTTAAAACTCAAAGGCGAGTAAGGATTGCGTAAGGATTGCAAAATTAAAAATATTAGCTTTATTCTGCGTATACATTCTAGAGTTTTATTATATATAAAACAAAATATGAATTAGTACAGCACAATCGATTTAATAATAAAAAAAAAACTTTCATACAAAAATACTTTATTAATATAAATATATATTACTAACAAATATATATACAATAAAAGTTTTTTCACTTGAAAATAGCCTTCAAAAGTTGAAACTTATGTTTTGAATTTTAGTAAGTGTCTTAGAAGTGACGTGATGTTCTTGAAATCCGGTTCGGTAGGCTAAAACAAATTAAAAATTAAGAGTAAACATAATAATGGAGAAAAAAAACCTTTTACAATCCGTGGACGATCATATTGACAAAGATGGTTATTATACATTTGGTGTGGGTTGTTAAATAATTGTGTAGATGGTCTTCAACTCCCTCATTGACGCTTAATTTGTTGCCAACATGATAGCGCACCGCCACATTATAAAACACAAGTAAACAAAATCTAAATAAAAATGGTCAGTTTTGATATTCAACCAACCATTGTTACAATGTAATATATATATATATATATATAATTATTTGTCTGTATATAATATGAAATACATATATTTAATTATTACTACTACTATTCTAAATTGTCATAAACCGCTCTCACCGCTACTTAAATTTTGTATATAAATACGGAACGTATCCTTAAACTTTTTTCTGATTTATCAATTTCAAAAAGTTTGTTAAGGCTTACATTTTTATAATGACGAAGTTCGCAAACAAGCAATGTTTTGGAAATTATTAAAAATTACTACCAAAATTGTGAGTCTGTGGTCACAAATTTAAAAGCGTTTATCTAATTTTTAATAATTGTCTCACCAAACAGGCTGTGCGTGCTAAAGTGGATAAATTCGAGTCAACATATTCACTATTGAATGTTCCTATGCTAGTAAGACAACGCACCGGTCAAAGTTCTTAAAATATCGCATCCGTAATTGTTTCAGGTTAAAATGAGCAATGTTAGTCAAATTTAAAATCTCTCAGTCAACATTGTGGCAAATTTTGCATAAAGATCTTTGCAAGATCAAAAGCTTCTCTGAGGGAGCTCTGCAAAAAATTGAAAAAAATCCTGAATTTTATAGAGAAAATATTTTTAGCGGACAACCTAATTTTTGGTTAATATATGCGCTATTAGACAGCAACAAACCTACTTGTGCTTTAAGAAACTCTATTGTGTTCACAAAAATTGTCCGAGTGGTAAAAAAGTGGATGGACTTACCATCAGTGATATGTGGTTTCAACAAAATGTCGCCAGATACTACAATACTTGTTAAACAATTGATCTAATAAAGGAAAAGTTTAGTAAATTAATAATCTCAAAAAATGCTCTGGTCAAATGGCCACTTTGCTCATGCGATTTAACCCCGTTGGATTTCTTTTTATGGGTCACGTTAAGTTGTTGGTTTAAAAAATGGTGAAAAAATTACTCCAAAGAATCGATTGCTGCCGTTGTACTTGCAGATCAAATTCCTTACCTAAATATAACATGTGTACTACACCTGGAATAAATCTTATCCTGATATCTCAATTATTTTGTGTTTTATTTAAATACAAAAAAACCGACTCTTACACGTTTATAGCAATTTTTGTATTTTTTAATAAACGTAAATACAACTTTAATTCACAGCAATAACAAAATTGAATTTAATATATTTAGAAAACCGACCAGCGTCAATACTACAATTCCTTCCAAATCCAACCATCTCATGTCACATAAGCCAGCAGCTTATCTATAGCACATAGAGCAGTTACAATTTCATTATAAAGTTATTATTATTATTATTATGCTTTTTACGGCTATTTTACATCGCCACAGTAAGTCTACGACTTGTTTAAAGTGGTTTGATGGGACCAACAGCTTAATACGTGACTTCCGAACCACGCTGGTGGATATAGAGCAAGTTATCATTTCAGTCATATTTCGGGGATCGAACCCCGGACTGCTCGCATGATATGCAAGTGCTCTACCATTGAGCTATCACACCATATATTATCTTAATTTAGAACTAAATAAAATTATATCTATAGAAAATATGAAACTTTAAACAAAGATTTATTCACAACATTAATATTAACTATGGTTAATTTTCAAAAGAAAATGGCAAACGCTGCAACATACTTATATATAATAAAATTTATAACTGAAAGTTTCTGGAACAATACATGTTATTTTGTAATACATATTAATATAAATATTTTTATTTTAAGACAATCAATAAGTCCTTAGAAATCTGCTTTGCAATTTTGAATAACACTATATATATATATATATATATATATATATATATATATATAGATAAAACTATAAAATTGTGTAAAATGTACAAATTATTATTAATTTTATTGTAGATTTTATTTATTTATTTAGATATTTTATTAATCAATTGCTTTTCAGTGTAAAGCGTATACATTATTAATGTGTACAATATTCTCTCTATTTCTTTCTATCCTTGGCAATCTCTTTTATTTTTTCCCAAGTGTTCCCTTTCTTGTAGCCTTTTCTTTTATTGCGCTGTTTTATTCTTTTCTGGGTCTTCCTCTTTTTTGCTTTCTTGTTGTATGAAGCTTAAGTATTAACAAAACTAGATTATTGTGCCGCAGTTTGGAAACCTAATTATTTAATCTATATTAATATATTAGAATAAATTAATAAAAAATTCTTAAGATATTTATACAATTTTGAAAATTGCATATATCCAAATTGAGACATTTCATACCAATACCTATGTCATAGATACTCTTTTAATACTATTAATATCAGACATAAAATATCGCTCTTAATAAATTTACATAAAATTTTGCATTTATTGCATGACTGTCCTTTTATTCTTTAACATGTTCTAGTGCATATACCTTTTTCCAATCTTAGAATTTGCCTAACTTTTTGTTATACAACACCTCATACTAATCATCACTCAAATTGTCCTTTGTATGGCATGTTTAAATTATATCACAAAATTCAATACTGTGTTGACATATTCAATCACTTTCTCCACACTTTTAAAAAGTTTATCAAAGATCTCTACAGTAATACTGCTTAGTTTCTAATTATTTTTGTATGTTTATTATAATTATTATTACTAACATTGTTATTTAATTTAGTTTAGTTTACTATATTATTAGTACCTCTATCTAGTTTTTTAGGTTTAGTTATAATTATTGTATACAATATGATTATTATTTAAAATTTCAATATATTTTATTATTATCTTAATTTAATGTAATCTGTTCTAATTTATTTAAGTGGAAATTTATTATTTTTTCCTGTTATTGGACTGTACTTTTTTAATGTTTTGTCTGCTGGGAAATAAATAAATATATTATTATTGTTCCTCTTGTCTCATAAATTTGACTTATTTGACTTTCAGTAATTTTTTCTTGTATCGGTTTTATATTTAAATTTGTCCTGTATGTTTTGTTTCTTATTTTATCTTTTCTTGTTTTGTTTTTGATCTTTTTAAGAAATCTCATCTCCATAGCATTTATTCTATCTATTTGTTTTCCTGCCATCGTTCATGTTTTGCATAACATATAGTAATGTTGGTCTGATTATTTTTGTTTACAATTTTTTTTTGTGGTTTTTGATATTTTTTTTTTTTGTTAAAGAAAGTGTTTTTACCATGTTATATATTTTTGCTGATATTTTTTATTTTGTCTTCTTTCCCATTCTGTTGCTTTGTATTATTATTCGTTGGTATCTGTATTGTTTGACTTGTTTTATTATTTATCTTTTTATTCTTATTTTCTGATACAGTTTTTTTTTTTTTTAATTAATATGGTCTTTGTTTTTAGCACAATTGAGAAGAACAATGCGCTTAACACACATTCTTGCTTTACCCTTATCTTTGTTTCTAGTTCTTTTGATTTCTTGTTATTCATATTGACTATGTTTCTGTTTCTGTATAGATGTTTTTTATTACGTTTATTAATTTCTTCTAATTTTTATTTCTTCTAGTTTTTTTCCATATGTCCTCTCTGATTCTGTCAAATGCTTTTTCAAGATCAACAGAACATACTGCATTACTCTATTTCTTATCATCTTTTCACTGTCTTATTATAAATATTAGATCCTGTGTGCTTCTTCTTCTTCTAAATCCACATTGGCTGTCTTCTATTGTCGTTTCTAGTTTGTCTCTCATTTTTTTTGTGAATATTTTGCTTGGTATGCTCGTTACTGTGATTTTTCTATAGTTTTCACATTTCTTTTTATTTCCTTTTTATGTATGGGTAGAATTATTCCTTTATTTCATTCCCTTGGCGTTTTTCCATTTTTTATTATGTTGTTTATTAATTTTGTTATTTGTGCAATTCCCTCATCTCCCATGTTATTAATCATTTCTGGCGTTATTTCAACTGTTCACTGGGCTTTCCCGTTTTTTAATTTCTTAATTGCTTTTATTACTTTGTTTGTTTTTATGTTTTATATTCATCATATTGTGTTCTATCCTTTGTTTTAGATGTTTTAACGTTCCGTACAATAGTTTTTGGTTTTGGTTGAAGTTTTCATTATTTTTATTTTCAAATTTTGTTCATCTTTGTTTTTTTATTATATTTTTTTTGTTTCATTTCCTTTTTCCATGTATTCTTTGTAGTTCATTTTTTTAGTTTGTAAGTTTTTTTTGTTCCTTATCTCTTTTTTTGCTTCTTCTGTCCACCAATTAGTTTTTTATTATCTTTATTTACTAATAGCTGATCTACAGCTCTTTTTTGCAGCTTCTAGAATAATTTGTTTAAAAGTTTTCCATTTTCTTTTTATGCACGTTTTTTTTTTTTCTTTCTTTCTGAATTTTTTTTGTAGTATTTCTTGTTATGCCACTTGTATTTGTTTTTCTTTTAGTTTGTATGTTTTTATCTTTATTTTAACTTTTTTCCTTTTAGTGTTTGGTTTAACTTTTGCTTTTTATTTCATGTCTATTTGTAGTAAATGGTAGTGGCTTTCTATTTCCGCCTGTTTTGTTTTTTTGACATTCTTTATCTTGTCTCGGTTATTTCTGTTAACTAGGTAGTAGTCTTCTTTTAGGTTTCAGTTATTGCTAGTGCTTCTATTTTTTGGTTTATCATTTCTTCCACCAGTTCAGCTTTTTTTCACTTATATTCTATTACATTCCATGTTTCTATTCTTTCTTCTTTTTCTTCTTTCTTTTTCATTTTTTTGTTTTGTAGTTTTGCTATTTATGTGTCTTTTGGTTACATTACATCGTTTGCCGTCGTGTTTATCTTCTTTCTTATACCATTTTCTCGCCGCGTATTTTTTTTTTAGCCGTTTTTTATAAGTTTTTTGGATTTTCCACTTCTTCTAAACCTTTTATTTGTTTATTTCTTCTCGTCAATTATTAACTTTTGGTAACTTATTCTTACCCTCTTGCCATTCGCCGTTTCTTCTCATGCTGTGTCTCTAATTTATTTTTGTAGGTATCTATTGTATCTATATTATTATAGATTAAAGAGTTTTATTGTTTAATCTACAATAAAGTTAATAATATATTTCTAATGCTTTACTTTTTTGATAATAAAATTGATGTCATGCCTGAATGTGAACAATCTCATTTTTAAAAACTGTTTTGTAAAAACTGCAACTGCGTATATATTTTGCGTCGATTGTAATAAAATTAAGTATGGCGTTTAAATGTCATATTGGCATATTTTTTATTTATTAAAATTATTAAGTAATGGAGAGTTTATAAAAAATTAGAAAGGAAAAAGAACTCAGTCCAAGGTTAATAAGAAGATGGAAACAACATGGAAAAGCTGTAATTGTGCAATTTATTATATTATAAATTTATTGTAAAAATATAGGGTTAAGTGGAAGAACAGCTGAACTTCGCCTTTTTGTATATTTAATGACAAATAAAGAATGATCATCAAGATGGTTGCGACGGTTACTATGTGGTACTTCATATTTAATAAGTAAATAAAACAACTACTATGTTTTTACCACTAATTTATTATTGTAAAATTATATATAAGGCATATACAATTTTACAAAATACATTTCACGACTTAAGTTTCAAAACGTTGAAACTTAAGTCGTGAAATGTATTTTGTAAATGCCTTATATATAATTTTACAATAATAAATTAGAAAAACTTTTTTCTCACTTGATAATGACCGTAAAACGTTGAAACTTAAGTCGTGAAATGTATTTTGTAAAATTGTATATGCCTTATATATAATTTTACAATAATAAATTAGTGGTAAAAACATAGTAGTTGTTTTATTTACTTATTAAATAAAGAATGCAATAATAATAATAATAATAATAATAATAATATACAGTTCAAGATAAAATTATAGATAGTGTCAAACGGGTTTTACGAAACATCTTACTTTATATAAGAAAAAGTATTTTTTTAATTATCCTAAGGTATTATTAGTAAAATAAATAAATATATTGTGACATATTCTATATTATACAAAGTAATCATATGATAAGAGATACGTAACAAAGACAACAAAGATTAAATTTAGTAGTTGCATATTTTATTTTAAGCAATAATTATATTACAATAATATAAAACATATGTAATTAGAACCATCTCAAGAAACCAAAAATCGAAGTAACAACTTTGACAACATAAACTCTCATACTTTTCAAAACATTAGCAATGTGTTGGACTTTGCCTAAAGCACGGATTTCTTCAAAAAACTTACCAGATTAGTCGCTGGAAATACGGCCGTAGAATATTTTGAAATCAGCACTTTTTTTAAGTTTTTTGTTGTGAGTGACAAAAAATTGGTCAAGGGGAATGATAGCAAGAATTTCTTCAAGATTACCTGCCGATTTTGGTCCTAGAAGGTAATCAACAATTTCTTGGACTTCAACATCACTGTAAATGTAGCGTTTGACAATCTCGCGAATTTCATCTAAGGGGATTGATGCAATAATCTTTTTCAAATCGTCTAGTAAGCTAAATGTTGATGGAGCAGCAAAGCCAAGAATGGCGCAGAGAACAATAGCAATTTTCATCTATAATATATTATATTTTTACATATATCTAATCAATGAAACCATTAATTTACTGTAATAATTATACGAGTATTTACCTTAAGTGGTGTTAACAAATATTCACTGACAATTCAGAGATGTAATACCAAAACTTTTAAGAGAGATTTTTTTAACTGTACTATCTACACATGGAATAAAACTTTCAAATTTAGTATTTTTCGAAATTTATAAACCACAAATATTTAAAGTTAATATTTACAAACTGCTGAAATCTAGTCTTCAATGTGATCATTTCAGCGAGTGTGTTGATATTCAAAAGTATTTTTATGTTGTTGTGACATATTAAGTAATTCCTAATTATTAATATAATTGATGGTTGTGACCACTTCTTCTTCTTCTTATAGTGCCATACTCGCTACGAGTGTTCGGCGCCCATCTCGTATGTTTGTGGTGCGCGATAATAGTTCCACACAGAACATACGGGACCAACAGTTTAACGTGGAATCTGAACCACACCACTAGAGGGGTTACTCTACAACGTGATAATTCATGTTTATGAAAAAATAAAATTAATTACTATGTTTTTTATCACAAATTTATTCTTACAAATATATTATTAGAGCTTTTTACAGATGAAATAAATTATATGAGTTAAAGAATAAACAACAACATTATGTATAAATATCTAAAATACATATTTGGGAGGTGGCGGAATTACAGTAGAATCAGAAGTTAATGAAGCAATTAACTTTTTAGATATTACACTAACTAAAAAACATAATAAACTTAAATTTAAATTGTTTAGGAAACTAACATTTAAAGAAAGCATAATTTCCAGCAAATCAAATCACCTCTATAATCATAAGATGGCGTGTCGCCATTCAATGATTTATAGAGCAATCACAATTCCAATGGCACAAGAAGACCAAGATATAGAATTAAAAACAATCAAACAAATTACACTCAGCAATGGCTATCACATCAATTCCATACAGAAGTTAATAACTAAAAAAATTAAAAAAAGGAACCTATATCCTCAAATAAAGGAAACGGTTAATTCAAGATTTACTCACATATTTTGGCCCAATCACCGAACCCGTATCAAATGTGTTTTCTTAATTTAACATAAAAATTGCTTTTAGGTCAACGTCAAAATAATCAAACATTTCATTTAACGCGAAAGAAAAAACGGACTAATTTAGAAAATGTGAAGATTGTACAAGCGTATAACGTTTGCCAATCACGTCCACGAGTATCAACATACTTTTCCAAAACTGAAGGACATACAAATTCTACATAATTTACAAAAAGGACTTAAATTAAATTTATTAGAAGAATTGGAAATTTTTAATCAAAAAAGTTACAGCATCCCTTTTAAATAACCAAATAGATTTAATATATTCTCCAATATTCAAAACCATTAGTTAATTCTTTTTACCATTAGTACCGCATGCTCACAAAACCATAGTAAATTGTTTTATTTTAACCTAATTATTACAGTTTATAATTAAAAATAGAAATTAATCACACAAATTAAAATATTAGGAAACTTCTCTGAACATATGACGGTATCATTTTCACAAAAATAAAATTTCCAACTTCTCGAAACATATCCATTTCAATAATCATAAACTCAACATTAAACAAAATTCAAAACTTTTATATAATTGTTTATAAGGACTAAAAATTTCCATTTTGGAAATACTAGAAATAGACAAAAAAATCCAAATATATTTTGCCTAAATGATCAAATTAACAATAATTTTCAACATAAAAAATAAAAATTAATCACCCCTAACCTAACTCTCACACGTTATGTTATATTGTCAAATACACAACAGTGTCTATGTATAACATACAACAATGTAAGTCATATTGTTTTACTTTTAATTATTCAGATGTCATAATATGTACCATTTTTCAAAGCCAGAAGATGACATAAAAAAATTCAAAAAATGTCGCTAAAATAAAATAAAATAAAATAACACCATATTTGAATTAAATAGAAAACACAGTTTTTAGTTTTTAGATTGTTATTTTTTTTTTATTGAATGATAAAGTACATAGGATAAGGTTATTTATGGAATATCACATCAGGCAAAATGCCTTCACTGCTTTGCTGGCACATACGCACTCGTTTGTCAAAATTTTTCATGACTGTTCTGCTTAAATGTGGCTGAATTTTTCTCCTGTAATGGATGGATGGTTGTGGGTTTGTTGACCTTTGACTTTAAATAACCCCATAATAGAAATCTAGTAGTGTTAAATCACACTATATATGGGGCCAATTCTGATCACTGAAACGAGATAGTACACGAAATGGAAAATGCATTAATTAATAAGTTTTATGGCATGTGGCACTCACTCTAAACTTTCAGCTGTCAAAATGTTTTTTTAGGGTTGCCAACAATTCACTGCCCAAATAACGGCATTCAAATCTTGATTTAATTTTGGGGCACCCTTTACAACAGCATACTAGAGTATCTTTATAACCTAATACTATATAAATAATTCTGTGACTTTATCTAGTGCAAATTAATACTAAATGTTCGTAGCATCAATTGGTATTATTTAGCATTTATGCAATTGGTCATAAACCATATTATTTCAGTGTGATCAGGTTTTATTAGATAAAGTGATTTATTAATTAAATTTCCTTGAGTTTTTAGAATTTCAGTTTCTTTTTCAAAGGTAAGATTGATGAGGTTGATGAGGTTGATGAATCATATCATAATAAGTGAACAAACAATTGAAGAGAATGTTAATTTTTTGCTTTTTTAATGTAAGTAATTTAACAAAATATTATGTTTTAATTTGAAAATTAAATATACTACCAAAATAATTTAAATTTGATTTAAATGGTCTTATAAAAATTTAAAAAAAATTAAATTTTAATTACAAATTGTCAACTTTTTACTTTTGCCGCCATTCATAAACGTCTTTACCGACACCGATACTATACATTTGTTATTGTTCTATATAAGCGGAGGATATATAATAATTAGAGCTCGGATTTACATTTAATTACATGTTTTACTTGATTATATATATCAAGCTAGTAAGTTGTATACACACGTTTCGTTCAGAAACCAACCCAAATACCAAGTTTTATTGCGCATATAACTTATTATTTTAAGTTTTTGCCGCATAAAAACTTATAATCCATATAATTGCATTTACCAGCATATAATCGCATATAATTGCATATATAGTCAATATTATTATTATAATAATTTATTATAGTAAAAACTCAGTAAGAACACTATAATTTCTAAAATACGTTATTAGAGGCTTGGACGTCACTGACACATTGCAATGTACAAAAGCACGGGGATTCCCCGTCAATTACAAGAGCGTACTGGGAGTGGCAATGTCGAGGGAAACTATGCTGCTGTGCTGTGCAGTGTGCTGTGTGTGCATTGTCTTCGGCAACTCAAGAAGAACGCACAATTTTTGTTTTTTTACAAAAACGTTCTTACCGATAAACGACATAGTTTCACTATGAAACAATAACCTTAATAAAGAACAAATAATTTAATTTAATAAATTCAAATTTTGAATTTTCTTGCTTTTTTAACCGCATATAAATTCAATATTTGAGAAACATTACCGCATATATTTACTTATTTTTAGCGCATATAAAAAAATATATATTGAGGTTTTTTAGCGCATATAAATCCGAGGCCTAATAATAATAAATGATTTAATACGTTACTAATATTATTATCTTTATTCTGAGAGTCAACTACGTTGGATGTGCAAAAGTACTTTAGTAGAAGAACAGCATGGGTTTAGTGAGGGTCGATCTACACTTACCAATCTACTTTCTTACAAAAATTACATTTTAAACGCATTTGAATGCAAAACTCAAGTTGACTCTATTTACACTGACTTTTCAAAGGCCTTTGATCGTGTGAGCCACAATATTTTGATAGCTAAGCTTTGTGCTTTGGGTTTTCATAATGCAGTGGTTGCTTGGTTATCTTGCTTTTTGAAAAACCGAACGCAGTGTGTAAAAATCAATAACTTTCTTTCACAACCTATTTTAGTTCCATCGGGTGTTCCTCAGGGATCTCACTGCGAACCAATTTTATTTTTACTTTTTATCAATGATCTTTCTGACTGTATTAGTTCATCATAATTTCTATTATTTGCAGATGATTTAAAAATTTATAGAAGTATTTTATCAATCGATGATTGTAATCTTTTACAACAAAATTTAGACTCTATTAATGATTGGTGTCTTATTAATAACCTTTTGTTTAATGTTAATAAATGTTTTGCAATCAGTTTTAATAGAACGCTAAGCAAAATTTTGTACGATTATATTATCGATACCAAGGTGCTACAACAAGTGACACAAATTAAAGACTTGGGTGTAATTTTTGATTTTAAACTTACGTTTGTTGAGCATATCAGCTACATGTGTAATCGTGCTATAAAAATGCTGGGGTTTGTATACAGGATGTCTGCTGATATTTCTTCAAGTACTCTTAAATTACTATACTGTGCCTTGGTGCGTTCTCATTTCGAGTACGTTCCGTCAGTCTGGTGCCCTTTCTATGAAATCCATAGTCAGAATATTGAACGTATTCAAAACAAATTTTTTTGCCTGTTGTCCTATAGATCTGGTATATTGTCGGTTAATTTTGATCGCAATTACATTTCTTCACTATACAATTTACCGTCACTAAAAGTTCGGCGCAAAATATCAGATCTCTCTCATTTTTGCGTGGTCTAGTGATGTCTGAAGCTGACTGTCCTGAGTTACTTGTTTCTCTTTACACATTCTACTAATTATGGATTTCACAATCCTATTTGTAGAATTTGTAGATTTGCAAACAGTTTAACAAACAATTCCAATTGCTTTTGTTCTAAATCTTTGTTTAAGATTCAATTGAGTCATATTGATTAAATGTTATGTATTTTATATTATATTATGTTTTTTATGTCAATCTTTTGCTTCTGTTTTTTATATTGATTATTTTATATATGTATTATATTGTTTATATTCATTGTATTTTTATGTAGATGTAAATGGTTTTACTTATACCGTAAATAAAGAATTATTATTCAGTTCTTGTTGATATTGTTGTTTTTATCTTTAGATGTTTAGTTTTCGGCAGCAATACCGTTCGACAAAAAAGTACAGGTTTTTAACCTGCAAAAAAAGAATGAAAAATTGCCAGTTTTACAATGCAAACTTAGAAAAACTACAATTGTTATTTATTATAATGAATGGATATACAAAAATGTAGTAAAAAACATATTATATTCAACAATACTTGACAATATTACCATCAAGAAACCACCAGAAGAAAACAAAGTATTACAAGATAATAAAATAGGACGTCTATAAAACACGTTAACAATAGGGAATATATTTACCAAAATAAAAACGCAAGATGATAAGACTGAAAAAGCTAGTGTTATCTATTCTATGTATATCATGCAATCATAGTGATAAAGTATACATTGGTCAAACAAATCAGCAAAAGACCATATAACCATAAACACGACTAACTAATGAAGATCACTTATTCAACTTCAGTGATACAAAAATATTAGAGAGTGATCCAGGTTATAAAAAACGATTAATTAGTGAATTAATACATAATAACATAACAAAAACGAAAAACATAAATCTGAAAACGGATTAGGATAAATTGTTTAATATGTATGCCAATTTAATTCAGATGTGCAATTGTGTATTTTTAAAATGTTGTAAAAACGTAATGTTATTTTTAATTTTAATAACCCTGACAACTGTAGCTGAATTTTAAAAGAGAACACTGTGGTATAAATATAATAAATTATTTTGTAACTGTATAATATGTATTTTTTTTTATGATATTAATTTTTATTTATTTTTATTTAATCAGCAATGTAATTTTAAATTTTTTTTAGCCTTGAGGAAGATAACTATGTTATCGAAAAGTTGGCATTAAATTATTAGCACACGTTAGTTTTCTATTTTAATATCTTACTTCCAAACTATATTAATCAAATCAATTAAATATGATATAACAAAAAAATCAAAAAGTTTAATAATTAAAAAAAAAAATTTCAAGTGAAGAAAAATTAATCATTTTTGAATGCGTAATCTTTGAGATTTCCAGTAAAAAAACTGACAGTACTCATTTTTGTTGTAAACTTTGTGCAAAAAAACATTCCAATCATCAATTTATAAAGTTATTTGACATATCTCTTTTTCTACGCATTTTATGATCTTCTAGTTAGTAACATTCAATTTAGAAACATGAAACCTAATACTAAACCACATCGTATAATAAAATAACTCATATCAGCAGTTTTTTTGTTGCTTGAGCTGGTTTTACTTCTTTTTTGGTAATTTTTGCGAGTGCGACATTATTTAGACTTACTCAATCAGCACCAAACTATAAAAATGATATTTTTTTCAGTATTCAAACATAGTTCCGCCCGGCGCTCATCAAAATTTGATTAAAAAAGCTCTACCTTAAAGTATATGTAATTGTAAGCGCAAGCGCACTAGGGCACACAATGAAATATTTTGAGTGTGTTTAGAGATAGATCAATGACCTTCTATAAACAAATATTATCATTTTTGTGTAACTATCGATCCTATACACTACATGTGTAATATAGTGTATATAATTGATAAATGTTAGTTTCTGGTCGAAAATTACTCCAGAATAATTTGTTTAAGTGCTACATTCTCAATTATTTGTAGTTTATATGACTTTGATTTTTGACCAAAAAACATTATTGTGCATTGAATAATTAACTATTATTAACAAAGTTAAAGACATTCTATAATAAAATAACTAACTTCAATCTCATTAAAAATACAATAAACTTACTGGAAGTTTTTATAGAGTACTTGTTTGTCGTATTTATTTACAGGTACAACATGATTATGCAAACCATAAAAAGAACAAAAACAAATTAACACGGTAGTCTTAATTATTATTAATTTGCTTACCATAATACGTGGTAGTAAAAATTTGCTAACAAACTTGCAAAAATGATTGCTTAAGCTTGAATGTCATTCTCTGTACATGATTTGTATTGACTATAAAAACGTTCACTAATATTTTTATAGGAACTAAAAATGAATGAAATTCATTATGATCTGATAAAATTCCATAAGATTTATATTGTTTATATAACAAGATTATTTTTTGCTAAACCAAATTAGTAATTTATTTTACGCCCTATTTTTAGGAATAAAATAATCGATAGCATAATGCAATGCAAAATAAAATAAATCTACACATCATGTTTTAACATCACAGAAAAGAATAGTGAAAATAAATAAATTTCAAACAAAATGACATTAATTAAGTCAACAAATTTTAAATCATGAATAAACATTATTATATAATAAATTAGTATAGAAAGTATCACAGTAGTAGTATAGTGTGTTGGTTAATAATAAATGAAACATCAGTGGCATGTAACCTCCTAGGTAGTGTAGTGGTTAGCGTACTTGACTGCTACACCATGGGTCTTGGGTTCGAGTTCCGTATCTGGAGGGTCAGTTTTTTGGTTAAGAAAAAATGTGTTGTGATGAGTACGCTTTCTTTCGAATAAGAAAAGACACTTTAATAGGTCCCGTGCACTCGATGTTGCGTGAATGATAAAAAAACCAACAATGTTAAGGTTGGATTTGCGGTTAAATCCCAGATGTAATAGTGATTATGAGATAAGCCCTTGCAGAAAAAATATTATGTAAAATTGTAACCTCTAGAAGAAATATTGAAGAAGTTTAGATATGGATTTATTTTTTAGTTTAATACTTGGTATTGATGATTTTGATTTTGAAACAATATAAAATTGAGTTTTTTTAGAGTTAAAATCTTTGTTTATAGATGTTTCAAAATCTAATCTAAAAATTTCAAGACGTTCTGTCATATTTGTTGGTATGGTTTATGAAAAGTATGAAGTCTGCAAAATTTTAAGTAGAAGTTTTGGTTATTTGAAGATGTTTATTAATGTAATTCAATAATAAAGTCGGTAAAGATCAGAACAGAGGAAAACCAACAGTTATGATTTTAGATTAGAGTTAAAACCACTAATTTTAATTTTAAAATGTTTATTTTAAAGAAAATTATTGATATAATTTACAGATTTGTGATAAAGATCTATACAATGAAACTTGTTAATAAGATTAGAATGCCATACCCTACCAAATGCTTTGTAAATATCTAAAGCTACTTCAAGATTTCTTTCCATTTGTAACTAACATATGTCAAAAGATCTATTGTCAAACGTTTTGATCAAAATCTATAATGGGTATCTTAAATAAAGTTATTTTATTCTAGGTAATGTTTCTTATTTAATGTGAAAATTAATGGCTAATTCCATTACTTTTCGACTAATTTGAAAAAGTCGACTTATTTGATTTTGTGAAGATGAAAAGGTTTACGATGGCTCAAATTATTCCTTATTACATGTATATTAAAACCCATATTTTTATATTTAATATTGTGGCAGTCATTTTGAAATATTAAGCTTCAAACTTTATTAAAAAAAACGTAAATTTAGCAAAATCGCAAAATTTTGCTTTTTTTAAACTTTGCCAAATTTTAACAAAATTTTATCCACAAAGTCTAGATTTCTTCGTGTTTAATCTCTTTTTAAAGTGATCACATAAGACTTATGGAATCAAAGCGAGCAACAAAACACAAAAAAAAATTAAAAAAACAGCAACTAAGCATTGTATGTCAAAATATAGCAAAATAAAAAAAATAAGAGTAGTGTCTAACTGATCCATGTAGCTTACATAACTTTTTATGCGATTAAAAGCATTGAAGAAACTGAAATATAGTAAAATAAAATCAATATATTATAGAAATTTATTTAAAATATTTAAAGTTGGCAGTTTAACTTTCATATTGACATTTTAACAAATGTTATGGAAACACCCCCGGACAATTAAGAGGCTGCTTATTTTATGACATAAAAGTTATTGCTTCAGAAGTCAAACTACTCTTGGACCTATTGCGAATAGGAACACAATTATTAATTGTAATTTTTATGTATTTTATTGTAATGTAATTTCTTGTTTGCAATAAATGTATTATTATTATTATATATGAAAAGCTTAAAAAATTTAATAATTATGGACAAATAATATAATTGGTCTTCTTCTTGCATCTTTTGGCTATTTATTGCAAAAAAATAAAATTATCGACTTTTTGGTCAAATTATTCAATGTTAAAAACGAAGTTGAATATTAGGAATAACATCATTTTTTTAAAATGCAACAAACTAAAAGCAATTTTGAAAAAAATTAACATATAGAGAATTCAGCAAAGAATTCAAAGACATTACCTTCCAAAAACTTTGATAAATTGCTTATGCTATAAATAGTGACCACTTGATGCATACAGACAAAAATACGTTTTCATTACGCAAATTGTAGGTACTAAAAACTTGAATTTACTTGCAAGATCATTAATTCTATTTTGGCCTAATACATTTTTAAAAATAAAACGAAATATAACTTACGGAAAAAAAAGTTAAAATCAAATTTATAAAATTAAGAAAGTTTGCAAGTTTTGTCCAACATAACTAATTAATATCAATATTATTTTTAAAACAATAGATAAAAGTTTTTAAAATCCGGTCTTGGATTGCAATTATGTTAACCGATGCATTAGTTATAATGATGCCCGTCTACATGTAATTCCCAATACAGAGGTATAAAGGCCTTTGTAAAAGCTGGTAACATGATGCTTTTTATTTAAGAAACGTTAAACTGTATGTGTGCAAGAAGGGCTGTAGTACAGTTAAATCTGTACACAGACAAAGGAATTTTTGGCGCGTTTTATTTGAATTATATTATCTAACAAAAATCATATCAATTTAATAAATGATGTATTTTATGTCTTTACACACATAGTTTACCGTTTCTCTTAATATAAGGCACGGTAGTGTATTTGTCTTATTTATTTTAATTGGTTATATTAATTAGTATTGTTCTTATATCTTTTCTTGTTAATTTAAAAATTAATTGGTTTGAGGGTTATATATTAATAATTAAACTAGTCTTAGTTTGTAGTACAGAATTTAATATTTATCTATCATTGATTATTATCATTTTATAGAAAGTGTCTTTAAAGTGTCAGTGCAAGTTAACATATTTATCAATGACAGTTTTAACTATTTTAGGCAATTAGCTATTAAAATCTGCTATAAGCAAATTTTAGTTTAAATATTAAAGTTCTATATTTAATCTAATAAATATTCAAAAAAATAATTATATTGTATTTTGTTTTATACAATATAAAGTAAACATATAATTAACTTAACCTAACCAAGATATTTGGATTTGTTTAAATAAAAAAAATATTATTTATTAGTTATTAGTATATTTTATTTCAAGCAATTAATTATATTACAATAATATAAAATATAAATTAGAGCCATCCCAAGAAAAGATAGATCAAAGAAACAACTGCGTCAACATCGACTCCCATATCTTTCAAAACTTGAGCAATGCGTTGGACTTCGTCTAAAGCACGGATTTCTTCAAAGAATGCACGAGATTTGTCGCTGGAGATACGGCCGTAGAATATTTTGAAATCTTCACTGTTTTCAAGTTTATCGTTGATAGTAACAAAAATTTTGTCAAGGGGGACGATAGCAAGAATTTCATCAAGGAATTCTCTTACTCCACGGGTTCCTTTACCACCTGGGGTGGCTCCAGCAATGAGGTCATGGATGAATTCGATGATGGCATCTACATCAATCTCTTCTTCCATAAGGTATTCTTTGAACCCAATCCATGTTGGATGGGCTCCTACAGTAGCAACAATACCTGCCCATCCTGGTCCTTGAAGGTAAGCGACAATTTGTTGGAATTCAGCATCGGTGTCAAGGTAACGTTTGGCAATCACGCGCATCTCAGAAAGAGGGATTAAATCAACAATCTCTTGCAAATCGCTTTTCAAGGTGAATGTTGATGGAGCAGCAAAGCTCATGCCAAGAATGGCGCAGAGAACAATAGCGATTTTCATCTATAAAATATTAGTTTGTTACGTTTCTATGTCTGAATAATGAAAATATTAATTTACTGTAATAATTATATTTACCTTAACTGGTGTTTGGTGCTGTGAACAGAACTGAACATATTATGCTCTGAGAAAACTGCACTTATATAGGTATTAATTTAAAAATTGTAGTTTTTATGATACTATCTAGTTTCTCTTATCATCAGACCTTTATCAATTTTAATGAGATTGATTTGAATTTTATATACTAATAAGTATAAATTTAAACTAGAGTAAAAAAATTTATATTGATTCTGAATGTTAATTATTTACAGCGTAGCTGTTGAAATATAATTGTTTTAAATATTTGGTTAAAAAATAATCTAGTAAGATATTATGCATAAATCTTATTTTATTTTAAAATCTTTAGCAAGCGGTTGAAACTTCTCCTTTTTTTTTTACTTGAAGAATCATAATAACATTTACCCAAATGTGTGGCAATATCGAAAGAAACTTAACTTTTGTTTGTTTTGTTTATGTTTTGTGTATAATTTTTCTTTTACCTAAGCATCTTCGTAAAAAGATAATATGCGTTTTTTTTTCGGTGTTTGAGTTACTATTTCACATGTCATACTCTGAAATCTGACAATAGTGACAAGTAATAATAAACTTTAAGACATGTAAACTGTAAGACATTATTTATATATACATATATTATTTCAAAAGCAAAAGTAATGAACAATACGTAAAAAAATGTATGCATGTGATCATGAATGATAAAATGAACGTATACGGTTCTATTTCTTCCGTACTGCTTGCGCGTTTGTTTGTACGTGTTTTAATTCTTTTTTTGGACAAACATTTTTCCGGCTTTCCGCAATTTCTGATGTCCACCAATATATTGGGGTTCTATTTCCGCGTACTCCGACTTTTCTAGTGCAAACGGGCAAAGGCATAAGTTTAACCACATTCAACATAATTTTTGTGTATACTAAGTTGCCTATTATAGAAGCCACACTATTCGTGTCTGGCTGTAGTTGACTTCAATTTTATTCTAATTGATAGTCATATTTGACATTATTTTCAATTTTATTTTTGACAATTGACTTTGTTTTTAACATTTAGTTTAATTTTTTACACTTTATTTCAGTTTGGTTTGGAATTAACTTATGTGTGTCAACTGTTAATCGTGAAGCGTCAGAATATATATGACATTGGTGGAGCGATGGAAGTGAATTGAATGATTTGTAAATTTATGTGCTTGACAATTGTCAATAATAAAGTGACAGATGAGATATAAAATTAAAACTGTTATATAAGAAGCAACGGATGTTGTAAATTGGGAAACAATAGATATATTAGATATTCTTTTGATTTGTAATGCTATGTGCTTGACAACTTAATTAAACGCAGAAAAAATAAACTTACTTTGAAGGACTTGTGACCTTGCGTACCTAAACCACCAAATAACTGTTAAAAATTATAACGTCATTTATAATTTATTTTATATGCCCACAAAAAATAAAAATTAAAAAATCTTCTAGGTCTTATGTGTTTAAATCAAAGCTATTATAATAGACAATTTTAATCAATTTCATACATTAATGAGTTTTCTGTACAATTTTTATGATAAAAATGTCTTTTCTGTGCAATTTTTAGATTTTCTATGCAAATTTTGTTCGGTTTTATGTAAAAGTGTGATTTTGTAGCAGATTTTATCTTAAAAATGAGTTTTTTATGTTATAAAGACCAATAAGTTTTCTGCGCCAGTTCTGATGGATTTTGTGATTTTGTGTAGTAATCGTAATTTCTAAGCAGGTTTGACTTTTTTAAATATTATTTTGGCAATTAAACATTAGTAGATAATTTGTTAATAGTTTTTGATATTTGATATAATAGATTATAAAAAATACAAAAATTCGACTATAAAATGTAAAAACTAGTCAAAAAGTACAAATTTCATTCAAAAAGTGCCAAAATTCAGCAATAAAATATGAAAATCACATAAACCCGGTCAGAAAATGTAATTAGGTTTCACAATAAAATAAAAAATACAAAAACTTATTAAAAAGTTTCAACATTCAGGTTTGAAACGTAAAAATTAGTCAAAAATAAACAAAAAAATACAAAAATCCGACCATGAAGTAAAAAAAGTATCAAAATTCAGTGATAAAATGTAAAAATACATAAATCCGACCATAAAATGTATAAATTTGGTCAAAAAATCAGCGATAAAATGTCAAAAATACAATAACCCAGCCATAAATGTCAAAATCTAACCTTTATTAAATAAAGTCTGGCTTTAGTTTGTTGAAGTTTATCATTTTATTGTTAAAATTTGGTTATGAAATACTATTTAATAAACTTTGTTGTATTAAAATCCGGCTTTTGAAGATATCAAATGTTGACAAAATTGACCTAAAATTACAAAAAAAATGGCCTTAAACTGATTAAAACCTTAAGAACCTGTACAAAGAAACAAAAATCTGGGCATAAATTGGTAAAAAAAGCAAAAATCCGGCCTAATAAATAAAAATAAACTGTTGTATTAAATCCGGTTTTGAATAAATCAAATTTTGACAAAATTTACTAAAAATGCAAAAATTTACTTTTAAAATGGTGTTTTCAACCATTTTAAAAGTAAAGAGTTTTAGCAAAGACCGTAAAGGTCACCGAGTCAATATTATAATTGTATTGCACGTGTTCAAAAAATTGACTTTTAAACATGCTATTTAGTTTCTTATTTGCTAATTTGTAGTTGCCAAGTTTAATCCTTTAAAATCAATTGCATACATAACACAATTTTAAATACTGTGATATCCACTTCTTTATAAATTTTTTTTATGATTTTTTTTTAAATTTCAAAATGTGATATTTAAAATTATTTAATATGTCATAACAACATAAAATAAGTTTGAATTTGAATAAAGCCACATTTGTTGAAACTATCCCACTAAAGACTAGGTTTAAGCATTCTGTGATCATTGAGCTTACATATTTGCGGCTTATAAGTTTTGGTAAATACTGAATTTGGAAGTTTATTTAATGTATTAGTTAAAATTTTTTTTTTTGAATTCATAGCCTAGTACATCAAGTAAATATTTGCTTAGATGATATGTCTTGTTTTTTTGTTTAAACAATTTCCATAGAAATATCTATAGAAAATGCAAAGATCTGCAACATTACGTCATTATAGCTTGTTTTTGAATAAAATTTAGAAAAGATAGTAGAGTTTTAATATAAGAACAAATATTTATATTTACATCTATTAAGAAATCTTAGTTTAACATATCATTTAACAACATGGTTATTCCAGAAAATGATTATGTGATAGTGTTTTTACCCCAAGAAAATAAAGACTTTAATAAAGATTCGTTGTTTAGTTTACCATTTTAAAAGAAGTTGATCTTTTTTAGAGTTAAAAATTACGAAGTTAGGAGTAGCTCATTCAGATTTGTTTAAAGTCTAATCAAATAAACAAAGACCTTAAAACAATATCTGATTGTGGTATTAGATACTAGATGCTACAGATTTTAACTTAAATATTTAAAAACGTTCCGTCATACTTGTGGATTTGGTTTTTAGCAAATATGAAGTATGAAGGGTGCTTTCATTTGCAAAACTATGAATAAGACTCTTGTTTATTTGAAAAAGTTTATAAATGTGAATCAAAACAAAAGTTAGGAAAAAAGCAGAATTTTGAAGAATAAAACCAATTATGATATTAAGGTCCGAGTTAAATCCATAAATTCTATTTTTTTTAATTCTCAAAAAAACTATTGATAAAACTTTTATATTTGAGATCAAGACTTATACAATGGAGCTTGCTAATAATATTTTGATGCTATACCCTATCAAATGCGTAATAAATGTACAAAGCTACTGCAAGATTTTCTCCATGTTTGTCTAAAGTAGAATTCCATTTGAGACATCTGTTGTCAAACGTTTTGATCAACATTCTTATTGAGTATCTGAGATCAAATTATTTTTTAACAGATTGGACAGTAATGTAGTTGGTCTATAATTTAAAAAATCAGACTTGTTTTTTTATTTAGGTATAGGTTAAACATTTGCTAACTTTCAACAATTTGGAAATGTTTATTTTTTGTATGATTAGGCAAATATTTTAGTCAGAATGGTAATTAATTTGCAAATATTTTAAAAATAATAATTTCATCTTCACCTGATGCTTTTTTGGTATTTATTTTAAGTATATATATATATATTTTAACAATCAGTTGCATAAAATGAATTAATACATTAGGAGAATTTAAAATAGTATACAAATTAGCAAGTTAGCAGATTAATAACTAAGTTGTATTAATTATTTTGTGGAGGAAGTTTTTAAGACATTGATCTACCTTGCAATGAATTTACTATTTTGTAAAAGCTTTTGTTATTATTATGTTTATCATAGAATGATCATAGATGAGGTTTGATAGAAAAGTTTTAACAACAGAAGTGAATAGATTTTCCTAATGCTGCCTCAAGAGTAATTGATGTAATCTCTGTATTAGTTGAAAAATGCAGATGTAATCTTGTTTTACTAAAAAGTTCATCATAAGGAAAATATATGAGTTGCTGAATAAGTTCAGTAAGATCATGATAAGCAGCAAAAACATAGCTTTTGTTCAGATAGTGTTGTAGAAGATAAATGAATTAACCATTTAGTATTATGTACATTAATATATTTAAAAAAATATTTCAGCCAGGGTATTTCTCCCTTGTTCCGTATTTTTTTTTATGTTTGTCTATTATATTATCCCATAAGCTTAATCTTTTTTATTTCATACCTATTTGGGCAAGTCGTCGCCAATAAAGTTTTACATCAAAAGATGGGACAAGGAAAAGAAAAGATAGGGTGGGTGGGAAAATAAGTAAAAAATAAACTTATAAAGATATTTTGGTTCTGGGGCAGGGAGATTTAGCTTGTCTGCGTTCAGAATAGCTAAGAACAAAGTATATTGAATCCGGAGCACGGGAGTTTGAGTAAGTAAAGAGACTACTTCTTAAAAACTGGATCTGTTTAATTAAAGCCAAAATTCTGGCTTTGAATTCTAGATCCAGCTTCCGTGTGTTCAAATAATAAATAAAGGTACTTTATTATGCTATATTTTCATTTGTCAGGTGGGTTTAATATGACACTTTCTACATGTATATCTACCCTCTGGTCTTATAGTCAATAAGGATATAGTCTTTATCGACTTGAAATTTGCCCATTACTTTAGATCTATTACTTAAACTTTCTTAACACCATGTATGCAAGGTTTTTATTTTATGTACAACCACCAACAACCAAAAGCATTTTGGCTGGAAAATTTGTTGAAAAGTTTATGGTTTCTGGTATGATATACTTTTTTTTTAAATTTTAGCTAATTTAATATTTTATTGCAAACTATATTGTTTCTATTTTGTTTTAGAAATACGCGTGTCAAATAATCCATATATTATTTTATAAAATTTATCACAAACCTCAATTGATTTGAGTGATTAATATTGTCCATATCAAATCTGTTTTTATTAAAATTGTGCTAAATTTATTACTAAAAAAAAAGTTATTTTGTAAAATCATTTACACTGGATTTAAATGGTTTTGCATGATCGCTGCTCAATCTTAGTTTTATTGATTACTATATTGATAATATTTGTATGAACTATACAATAATAGTGCTACATATTAAAATAATCACCAATATTCCACAAATATATAAATAGATTAATTGAATATAGTAAATAACCCAATCTAATCTAATCTTTTAAAATGTAAACTGTTTAAAAATAATTAAAATGATATATTTCTTATTTACACGTGGATTATAATTAAAAGCTAACACGGTTTTAAACTCCATGAGTAACTAGTAACAATTTATGGTACAATATGGACAACTAAATGAATGAATGAATGAATGAATTTTTGTATGCCAACTTTAAAATGTTTGACAGTTATCGAATATACAAGATGTCTCAAAATTGACGCTTGTTCTTTTGAGATTTGTCTCAAGAGGCTAAAACAAATTGAAAATTAATAGTAAAAATGTTTTCATTTGTTTTTGTTATAGAGTTATTGATAAAATTGTAAACAATAAATTTTTCTTCAACCTCTACTCAAAGCACAGTTTTAATTTATTTATTTTGTTAAATCTTGTAATGTTGATAAGTATTTCGTGTTTGTGGGTTTAAAACGAAACAATACTACTGTAAGCGAGATTGCGTGGATATGGTTAAAGTAATAGGGGCATGTAATAGCAATGCTACTGCTGCGGCTAGGACTTATGCGGACAGGTTTCCAAATCGTCGACACCCTGATGCAATAACTATAAGACGGGTAGAACAAAGATTACTGAAAACAGGTCATTTAAATCTTTGCAAATATCAGACAGGGCGTCAACATACACTAAGCGTCTATCAAGAAAAGCAAATTCTTGAATTTGTTGATTTGGATCCAAGTACAAGCGTTTGAATTGTAGCGTCTTAAATTTATATCCAAAAAGACAGTATTCACAAAGGAGAAATGGTTTTCATTCATTTAGGCCTTAAAAAGTTCAAGTTAAGCATGGCTTTGAGTCAATTTTTGTAGATGGTTGTTGCATAGGGTAAACAATGATCTACATTTCAGTGAAAAGATTCAGTGGAGTGATAATTACACATTTACTGAAATAGGCATTATAAATATTTGCATCAATGTATGAATGAAAACCTTACTTAATACTCTAAAGATCTTATTAAAAACAATAGTCAATTAACATTTGGGCTGGGTTATTGAATAATAATGTATTTGGTCCACGCATTCCACCAAACCGACTTAATTCAGCATTGTTTGTACAATTCATATTTACCACTTCCATTACTTTGCAAAGTTTTATTAGCAGGTAAATTTAATTGTTGGTTTCAACATGATGGTGCATTATGAATCCTGAAATGTAGTGGCTCGTATTTACGCTGCTGTGGCGTGAATAGACAATAATATCCTACAGAGAATTTGTGCTTTTGTTATAAATTGTGTAAATGATTGCCTTAAAGTAAGAGGCGGCCTATTTGAACACATTTAGTGTAAACAGATGTGGACAATATCTTGTTCTTTTTAATATTATTAGTTTTTAATAAAATTTAAAGCTAAAATGTTAAATATAACGAGAGACAAAAGGTAAATTTTGCACTCTTAATTTTCAGTTTATTTAGCTTCCTAAGTTTTGAGACACTTTGTCTAGTATATTTCTATGTCCCGTCTTGTAAATTTGTAATAAAAATAATTTGTGTTCTTACTTTAAAAGTGCGTGTACTGTTATGACCACAAATTATACAAAAATATTTGCAATTTGACAAAATTTTCTGTATAGTTAACACACATTATATTATATTTGGTAAAATATTACTAGAAGAAACATCAATCAAAAAATGGCAAATTCTACGTTTATCATTTTGACATTTATTTTTAAATTCTACAATAGTAATCATTCATATTCTTAACAATTAAAAAAAAAACTTCTATAGTTTATATAAATCATTTTCTGTAAATACAAAAATTTAGAACCTAATTATGTTTTGCAGTATTCAATACGACAATAACTTAGAACTTATCAAAAACATTTTTTTATCTTTTTTGACATTTTTATAATATTTTTAAAAACAAAGTCATTATTTTCAGGTTAGTAAACATATGTAGCACAAGTTTTTATAGCCTGGAACATTAAAACATTAAAATAAATCTAAATAGCAAAACAAATCATAATTTTAAAACTAATTTATTTCTTATAAGATTTGTGAAAAACTTTTACTGACTACTTGAAGCCAGAATCCTTTTTTAAGTTAACACTTTTGGATATTGTGTTTTAAAAATGGATAACCAAGGTTCCACAGAAAAAATGCAGTCAATTACAAAATGTATAGCCCAATCACTTGCTAAGAAATTAAAACGTTTTAATAGATTTGCTTCAAATTTGACCAAGATAGATATCGATGGTTTTGGAAGAAAAAAGAAATTATTGTATGAAGGTTTTATAGTTGCATTTGATACAGAATTTAAACTTATTAAAGATGCTTCTAATTCTGATACAAAGCCAAAAGATGGTTTTGCTGGAAAAAGGAAGTTAGTGATTGAAAGTGTGGCCTGTTCAGTTGATAAGGAGTAAAATTGTTTTAATGCTCAACAAAAAAAACACGCCATTTCTGATCAAAAAGACGAATTTAATGGAAATAAAAAACAACGTATCAAATTTGTTGAAAAGCAAAAAAAATTTGTTTACAATAAATGAATCCAAATTAAAATTAAAACAAAATGTTACATCCAAACAAAAAGTAAAGTCACCATTTGCATTAAAAATGAGAAAAATAAGTGTGTTTGAAGGAAAATAAATCTTAGTCATCTTCTACAAAATCATATCAACTGAATGAAGCAGAGGATTCAAATTCTAATGGTTCTAAGTACTCCTATGAAGATGGTTATAAAACCTAAAAGTGTTAATAAGACGCAAAAAGTAGATGAACTTGAAATTAATGTTATATCGTCAAAGAGCAATTGGGAAGGAGATTTGAGTGCACATGAAAACACTTTTGAATTTGAAAAGATAGAACAAATGTGTGGTTTGAACATACCCGATGTAGAAACTTTACATTTACAACAATTACAAACATTAAAAATAACTTCATTAAACATTATTTTACCTATGAACTTCTAAGAAATAATTTTATTTAAAGAAGAAATGGAATCAAGATTATCAAAAGAATTATGAACTAATCATTAAGAAAATGGACAGTTACATAAATTTGGTAAAGAAGAATTAAACATTTAAATCTTTTAAAACGCATTTTGCCTTACCTAAGAAAAAATGTGTTAAATTAAATTTAAGAAAACCCACATTAAATAAAAATTATATAAAAGCTACCGTTAGTAATACAGATAATTCAAACGTTACGGCAACAAAACTGCACTAATTGCAGCAAACCAGGATGATCTGCAACAGATTCTGTTTAGTTTAAAAACAACAGCACTAAAAAAACATGAATATATCAATCAAAAAAATAGTCAAGTCAATAATAACTTCAAAAGACTACACCAAATAGTGGGTAATAAATCTATATAACAAGTAATAAAATTTAATTATCTTGAGCCGCAGAAACTTAATAAAAGAAGTACGAGAAAATTTTATCAAATTTTCAAAAATCTGTGGCTACTTAAGAGGTGGTAAGAAAAAACAAATATATGTTTACAAAGGGCAAAGTTAAGATTTAGAAAACTTGTATACGGCCAATCTTAATCTACGCTGTTGAAACCCGCATAGAAACATCTAAAACCAAAGGATTGGTGAGAAAATAAAAATTCTAACAATAAAAGGAGTAACCCTACGTAATAAAATCAGAAACATCGCTAACAGAAAAGAACTAGATACTGAAGACATATCTGAATAGTCAAGGCAACAATGGAAAGACCATGTAGATATAATGGACCACAACAGAATTGCCAAATGAGTTAAAGACCAAAAACCCTATAGTTAAAGACTACCAGTTCATTTAAAAGATCCGGTCTTTAATCATCAACATACGGTTATAAAACATAAAAATTTGGCCACAAACTGTTGAAAAATACAAAATTCTTATTTATAAAATCTCAAAAATCGCAAAATCTTTTAAAGTATTAAAATATTGTAAGAAATCATCAAAATTTGGTCATGTAAAAAATGCAAAATTCTATTTATAAAAAAAGTGAAAATTAGTAAAATTAAGACATAAAATAATTTAAAAAAAATTTAAGCCAAAAAACTTAGTTTATAAAATCTCAAAACAGCAAAATTTGGCCTAGAAATTTTAAACAATTGCCAGAAAAAACTTTTAGAAAATGTAATTTTTTTTTATGAAATTCTGGCAATGGTAAAATTCATCTTTGAAATATCAAAAATATTATTAGGAGAAAACAAAACTCAACTCTTAAAAAGTGCAAAATCTTAACATGAAATTTTATACAGTTGTCAAAAAATGACAAATTCTATTCACATAAGGTGAAAAATAGCAAAATCCGGCATTCCATGTTTAAAAATAGACGCCAAATAACCCCTGTATGCTTGTAAGCTCTTAAGCATTGCAGACCCTTGCTTACAAATAGCTTTGTGAAACTAACTACTTTTTTTGCATTTTGGCAATTTTTTTTTGTAATTTATCTGAATTATTTTCAACGCTCATTACATCTACTTCAAATAAATATGAAAATTTTGTGGAATATCTGAAGAATATTTTTGCCATTTAGATTTTCTAAAAACAACTTCAATATTGAAAACGCTTCCAATTTATGTCTCACATTTTTTTTGCTTATGTCTACTGCCGTACGGTTTGATCTTGCGTTTTTGTATTTAATTGAATATACAAATTTTGCTATCTACTTGCTGTAATTGAAGCGAACAGCTGTAAACTTGCAAACTGTTAATAAATAGTAGTGATAAGACAATACTAGCTAAGTGACATACCTATCGATTAACATGATAAATAATTTATATTTTTTTAATTTAATTTATAAAAATCTATTAATTTTAGACGTTATTAATTAAAGATTTTGTTTAATATTTGATTTATTATTTCACCAACATGTTTCGATGAATTATACTTAATGAAATGCTACGGTATTGGAGAGGTATTCTATAATCCTATAAACGCACAAGTATCTGTAAATGCTTTAATAAATTTGGTACATAAATTTGATGTTTATGGTGATGAAAAATACCACGGTCGCTGGCTTTTTCAAAACATTATTTAATTACACTATATATATATATATATATATATATATATATATATATATATATATATATATATATATATATATATTCAATTACACTATATATTGTATTAAAATTGTATAAATATTTTGTAAAATTAATTTCTTGAACAAATGTATATATTATTATTAACTTATATTTTACTTTTATAGAATTGTCAACAAAGTTAGAACAGCCCGAATCCGGAACGGATAAATATCACAAGAAATATACTTGTTAAAATGTAAACGCCATTTCACGAACCCAAAGTAACATTTCTAAGCACATAGGTCATACTTTTAATTAGATATATCATTACTTATCATATATTTAACTAAAATTGTGCAGCTGTTTGAGAAATGAATAGAACAAGTATTAATATAATTAGTAAAAATGTATCTAAAATTAATGAATAGTAACAAAAATACACGCATAATATTATCAAATCAAAATTCAAAAGTCAAGTGGCAACTAGACTTTGGAAAAAACGGTGATTTTACTTATTTATAAATTTACAATAACAAAAAAAAAACAAACAGATTGAGAACGTTATAGATAACTTATCAAAATAAGGGAATTACGCACGAAGAGAACTGGAGATTAGTTCATGGTTCAACAACATGGTGTACTAAAACGTAAAGTTTTAATTATATTACCCTCTTCAAAATTGTATTATTTCAAGAAGATATTTTTTTACAAAATAAACATTCCACAATAATGATAAAAAGCGTTGTCCAAATTTTTAAATAATTTTATATAAATATATGATTCAGTTTTAAAACATCGCTTTTATATGCCACTACAAATGTAACAGTCAACTAATAATCAACAATATTTTCAATTTTATTTGTCATGATATCAATAAAGATGTTTTTAAATCTATTGCAGGCTATCACAAAATGGTACATTAAAAAAAATACGTAAAAACTACTTTTACAATAAAATTCTATTTAAAAATAAATTCGAAAATCTTTGTTCGTGTTAATTATACTAAAAATACATGTAACCTTGAATACCATATGATACTGATTTAAAATCTCGTATCTGTAATAAACTCGAATTAAGTACTAATGCAAGTACTTATAATAAATTACATCAATAAAAACACTTAAATAAAGATTTAGTATGCATTTTTATTTTGTATATAAGTACTTAAAATTATATAACATTATACTTTAAAGGATATAGTTCAAGTATGTTGATAATAAAAAATCCAAATCAATTTTAAACGATTGTTTTATGCATACAAATGGTATTTCCAGTTGCAAATTATTTTGCTGTAATTAATAGAAACCAAGTATAACATTATAATATTTTTTATTAAATTACTTAAAAAATAGATTTTTTTTCGGTTACAAGGCAGACATTTTAGGGCTTACAACTGTGTTACTACCTCACCAGCTACATTTGAATAAGTACTTGAAAACACAGATATAATCGCATCTTATTTCAAAAAGCATACAAGTTTATACAAATTTAGTGTACAAAAAATCTCTAAAGTGTAGTAATAATTTAAAATATAAAAAAAAAACAATAAGTCAAATATTAGTAGTATGATCTCTAACATTCGCTAAATTGAATGCCTGGATTTAATTTTAAACATGTTCAATACTATAAAAATCAAGCAATACATATATATATATATATACAGGGTGTCCGGAAAATACGTGTACAACGTTTGACGACAGACTCCTGACGTCAAAATAGGTCGATCTAAGCCGACTTAGTTATATCCAAAATTTTCTCGTTTAGCCGGTAGAGGGCGTCAAAAATTTGTTAATATTAAAAAGAAATTACCTGTAACAATAATTTTTTAAGTGACCTTGTTGCTATGGCGTTTAATAATTTGACAATTATTGACAAATTGTCACCAGTCTATGAAATTTACTCAAGTATACGATCAACATTCTTGAATTACAAGTTCATTTTACCATTAAAAATGGAAAATTATACAAACTCTCAGAAAGTTGACATGCTCCTGGTATACGGGTTTTGTCATGGAAATGGGCGTCAGAGTGTTAGGGTTTACATGGAGAGGTTTCCTAACCGTCGAATACCAAACCACCAAACATTTGCCAATATTGAGCGTCATCTTCGGGAAACGGGCAGTTTTGAGAAAAAGTTTGAAGGCAGGAGTCGTATGCGAACAACTCGAACTGTGGAAACAGAAGAGATGATTCTGGAAAGAGTTGAAGAAGAACCAAGTACCAGTACCCGTCTCTTAGAACGTGAGTTAAATGTTCCTAAAACGATTGTCAATGAGGTTTTAAGAGAACAGTTGTTACATCCTTACCACATACAAAAGTCCAGGAACTTTTACCGACTGATCCCCCCATGCGGCTTACATTTTGTCAATTTATTAGAAACAAAAGAATCCTTGTTCCAAATTTTTGTAGAAAAATTATGTTTACTGACGAGGCATGCTTTACAATATCTGGGGTAACCAATCTGCACAACGAACATATTTATTCCGATGAAAATCCACATCATCAGCATCAATTTAAAATTAATATTTGGGCAGGTATTATTGATCACTACCTTATTGGTCCCATTGTTATTCCAGACAGGTTAGATGGAAATATTTATTTAAATTTTTTGCAAGACACATTACCAATTCTTCTGGAGAATTTGCCCCTTTTACTTCGGAGGGAAATGTGGTATATGCATGATGGTGCCCCGCCCCATTTTTCCGTTGCCGTTCGGCAATACTTACATCATCAATATCCCAACCGATGGATTGCAAGAGGCAATGATGCACCAGTAAAATGGCCACCACGTTCTCCTGAGTTAAATATGTGTGACTTCTTTTTGTGGGGCGCTATTAAATCAGAAGTTTACAAGACTCCGGTAAACACACGCGATAATTTATTGCAGCGGATATTTTATTTTATTGCTTAAAAAAGTTATACATTAGTTAAAATTATTCATATTTGAAGAATAATTTCTAGCGCTGAAACATATTTTCTTTTGGTAAACGGATATCTTAGCTTGCTTCAAAGATACATAATGTCTTATCCCAATATTATAATTTATTATACTTTATTTTCCAGAAACCTAACAAAATCATGTATTCTATTTGATACAACAAAATAGTCAACAATTTGCAGCATGTTATTAAATAATTCATACAGCATACAGCATACTAAGTATTTTATCAATAAAAAATTGAAAATTCATTATTTAATAACAAACTGATTTTACAGTATAATAATAATTATGTTTTTAATGATCTCTTGCAGATACATATTTAAAAATTTATTTTTGTTAAAAATATTTATTTTATACGAGTTAGTCGACATTATTAAATAATTTTTTAATTTAAATTTTAAAAGTAGTAGCACCAATATTGTATGTATTATATTAAAATAATATACTCTGCTCAACATTTGAACAGGTACACTTACAAAAACATATATAAAAAACAAATGACTTTTTGAGAAACGCCTTCTTGCATAATTAGTAGATAGAATATGGTTCTGGAAACACTTTCAAACACTTTTGGGGCAAAGAATTAAAATAATAAAACTTAAATAACGAGTTTCAAATGTTTTAATAGAAAAATAACAAAATCTTCATTTTAGTATTACAGAAAAGCTTGCTCTGGAAAGAAATGATAACCAAACACTAAAAGATTAATAATGCGTAAGACCTCCTCTAGCTTTAATGACCCTTTGACTACATCTTGGCATGCTGGAAATCAAATCCCGAATGTAATGCTGAGGAATATTCAGCCATTCTTCCAAAACGGCAGTTTGGAGCTGATGGTGATTGTTTGGATTCACTCCTCGTAACCCTATTTCAGGAAATCCCATCCGTTCTACATGGGATTAAAATCTGGAAAGTTTGCAAGCCAATTCATGAGCGTAATATTGTTCTCTTTAAAAAATGCATTGATTTGCCTTGTTCTATGAGAAGGCGCATTATCATCAACAAACACAAAACCATTGTCTATTTTATTGGCAAATTGCAACGCTACAGGTTTTAATACCTCATTAAAATACCTGACACTATTCATTGCAGCATTTCCAAGCATTACCAATTCAGTACGACAAGTCGCAGAAATAACTCTCTAAACGGTAATTGAACCGCCTCCATAAGCTTAATGGTAAGTCACGTTGTTCTCAATATAGCGTTCTCCTTTGCTTTTTTAAACTTTCACTCTTCTATTGAAGCTATAGAGATGCACTCTGGTCTCGTCACTGAATAAACAACGACTCCAATCTTTAACACTCCAATTTGGATGTTGGTGTGCCCACTCTAGCTTTTTTCTTTTGTGGGCTCTGGTCAACAATGGACATTTTTTAGAAGATCTGGACCTTAAATTTACCGAATAAAGCCTTCTTCTTACTATTTGAGTGGATATTTGAATACCTTTTGCATTTAATAAATAAACTTGAAGTGTTTTTGCAGTAGAAAGTCTATTCCTTTGACACTGAATTGTAATAAACCGGTCTTCCCTGACTGTTGTACTGCGATTTTTCCCTCTGCCGTGCCAACGTTGAACAGTTCCAGTGTCATTAAAACGCATTCGAACTCTTCTGATCAAATTGTGGCTCACAATGAAATAGGCAGCAACATTTCTTAGCGCTGCACCAGTAATAAGCATTTCCAGCGCTTGGCTCTTCAACACATAAACGCCTTAATGGCATTTTTAAAATGCAGTCAACTACTCTGAATTTAAACTTACTCAAGATATTCGCAAAAATTCTCTTAAACTTGATAAGTATAAGCGTCCGCAAGTAACTGCACTGATGACAGATAAACAACATTTGTTTTGAAAATGTTATTTGATAGGCATTTGTTTGCATTCCAAAACACAGCCATTATTATTATTATTATTGTTATTATTATTTTATTATTATTACTTTTACTGCATGTTACATAAGTGTACCAGTTCAAATATTGAGCAGTGTATATGATATAAACTTGACTGGTGAATTAGATACATATGCTGATGACACATGTATTATATACTACGGGAAAAACAAAGAAGCAACAGAGAGAAACATAAATGAAGACGTTAAGAAATTAATAATAAATGGTACGACAAAAACATACAAACAATGAATGATGAAAAAACGACATGTATCCAAGATATTTTATACCATAAATCCTTGTTTCACAATTGGGATAATTAATGCTACAGATTGCTCAAGCAATTTCTCCAGGTAATTACAATGAACGACTGTGGGCCCAAATTAAATCTCTCATCAAGAGCGACGACGAAAGTATAGGGATTTTTGTTGCGTGCATGCAACATTTGTTTTGATGTATGATTTATGCTATGAATGAGGACACGAGGCTAAGTCTTATTAAAAGCAATTTACACCCATCTATTGCGAGTTTTTGGATAAGCAGGAGGTTACTAGTGAAGCTGAATTAATAGATTTGAGGAGGCAACTAAAGAAGTCTAGATGGGCTATGAAGTTCACCTAGTGTAGGAAAAGTGGGAGTAGATTTGGCCTACGTAGGAGATAGGGTAAAGGGTTTTTGTGTGCTCGAGACAGAAGTTCTCGCGTTTAACATGAGTCTGGACAAAACAGGCGTCCGAAAGTGCGATATGAGATTTAGTGGGGCTCCCGGAGAGAGTGTCAAAGGGTTTATTAAACATGAAAAAGTTGCGAAAGCTAGAGGTGAAATCAAGAGCTAACTGGATGTAATTTTATTCGAGATGATTTATGGAGTTACGTTTGGTGTGTGAAGTATTTTAAACTGGAAACCATTTACTCGGTAAGCAGTACAATGTTTTTAACATTAATAGACAACAATTACAAAACTGCAATAGCTGTTAACGACACTGGATATAATAATTAATTGTCTATTCTGTGCTTTAAAATCTCCTTCTAATTATCATGATGTAATTTGCAACTCAAACAACGTGACATGGTAATAAGACAAAAAACACAAAAGATATTTGACATAAATACCAAAACCAACAGTATACAAAATATTTAACGAAACAGATCAACAAAATAAAAAAAATAAAAAAATGCAATTTTGATATATTGCTTTCGGTTGTTAAGAAGCTACTCAACCAATTTAAGGATAATTTACCAAACTCAAGAGCTTCTAATTTGTTAAGCAATGTCGCGTGATCTACTTTGTCAAACGCTTTGGTAAAATCTGTGTACACAGAGTCAATTTGTAACCATTTCTCCATTCCTTCTAATATAAAAGATTGGTATTCCAACAGGTTTGTTACTGTATTCCAATGCAAACAAAATAGCAAAAAATAATATAACAAAAAAGTGATAAAAGTTTTCGTTCTGGCGCAATCTTCGAGAAACGTTCTTTTACGCCGCAGCCAGCACGCGGGTTACTTCGTTCCTTAAGGCCCGCATGAGTAATTCGTGCAGGCGTATATATTAAATATAATATATTTGTTTGTTAACAAATAAATCTTATAAGCATAAGGTAATTAGCAACTAAATACTTAACAATAATTAACGCACCAAAACGACGTTAATTTTTATTCATTGGCGAAAATGCCACGAGGCATGCAAATATGGAATTGGTGAAAATGATGATATTGCATAAGACCCGCAATGGACCCGGCATTGTATTCCACAGGATCCGCGAGTGATCTATATCTATAGAGGAAAAGTTAAGCCGTCGAATATAAGGACGCACATGGTTTTCTTGGATTTTGGATTCATTGGAACCACATAACAGATAAGCTATTATTTAATGTTGATCAAGTTTTTCATTATGTTTTGGTATTAGAAAGAATTTATTTATTTAATGCGGATTGATATTTCATGATAAGCAATTTATTTAATATCTCTAAACTTATCATTATATATTAAATATTAGAAAGAATTATTTTCTAATGCTGATTGAAATACAATTTGTATTGAATCATTGATTATAATTTAATGAATTGAATTTGAGTTTTGTTAAAACAGAAGAATTCCTAGAATGATAATGCAATCTAGGTGGCGCTCTTTAATTTCTTGTAATTTAGTTACAAATATTTTGAGTAAGAGTGAGTTTTTTTATTGAATATATTTTATATTACTATATAAAAACATTTTTTATGAAATGTCCAGTAAAATCCACACTCACACCATTTAGCTAGTGCGGGGCTGCAGTTATAGGTTTGAATAGGCGCTCTCCGTGGTCTTGATTAACAAATAATTAAATCAGGGTCACACGAATGGCGTGATAAATAATAGCAGTTAACTAAACATATTCTATAAATGAAGAAGATATCTTGCCTCTTAATAATATTTGAATATTTTAGTTGTAAGCGCAGATTAATTTGAATAATTGATGTAATGCTCTTGATTTGTGCCTCTCCAAACATTTTTTATTAACTTGTCAATTTAATCTAGTTGGTTATTCTTAATTTTTTTAAATTTTAATTTGGTATTTTGTACACCATTGCCCACCAGTAATCTATCTTTCGAGTGTGAATCTAGGTTGATAAAGTTGCAAGGGATGTTCTGGGACTCTTCTTTTAAATGTGAAATATTGCTCATTATTTTTTAAAAAGATAACTTTTTTTAACTATATGGTTTTGATACTTCAACATAGTCAATTAATTTGTAACTATATTCTTTATAAATTATTTTGCATTGACGTTACGGTCGGTTTAGTCAGTAAACATGCATGCCAGGTATCTGAGAAACCCAGAGTTACTCTATGAATTAAAAATTAAAGGGTATTAAAATACTCAGAACTTTGCATTCTTTATGAAACAATTATTAAATCCAAACCGGTTACTTTAATTGAAGAAATAACAGAGACAGAAAAGGACAAAATAACTTAAACTATCTAAGATATTGAACTTTTAATAGATTCTTTTCGTGGAAAAGATGTTAGGGAGAGTTTGCAAACTTTGCACAGGGTGACACTTTTAAGCACCTTAACTCCAAATAGAATTGAAGCCACAACGCAAATGTTAGGTAGATCACACAGTCATTGTATTCCAGTGTGCAAATGTGATATAGCTTTTACTGGCAGTGATTCTAAAGATGTACTTTTTTTCTTAGAAAGTGTTGAAGAACTTAGAATTGCTAGAGGGATTTCAAAAAGGAATTAATATTAATTTTTGGAAGCAACAGATTTGTTTTCTTGTCCAGGTTTAGCATGGTTTTGTTCTGCGAAAACTAGAGTAAACGATTGGGATGAACTTGTCAATAAATTAAAACGTGATTTTCTACCGGCACATTACGATGATAGCCTATGGGATAAGATAAGAGAACGTAAAAAGCTATTATTTTTATATCAATTATTTAAAACCTTTTTTCTTGTTTGTCACAATTACCGAAAGAACCAGAACAGTTGCGCGTTATTCGTAGAAATTTAATTTCGATAAAAAGTATACATGAGTTAACGATGCATGTCGAAAACTGGAAAATGATGTTTCTGATATTTTTATAACTGAACTCCCTAAAGCTGTTACGTCAAATAAGATGATGACAGTATTCAGTAATATATTCAGTAATATTTCCTAATAAAAATTTAGGATTGACAGGCAAATACTGGAACTGTAATACTGAAAGACATGGGTATCGGTTCTGCCCATACATGAAATTAAATATTTTGGAATGGAATTTTCTAGTGTTGTTTGATACGCAAGCCAATATATCAGTAATGGGCAAAAATGCTTACAAATGAATTTTATTTTTCATAATTTAGAATTAAAAGATGTAAATACGGCAGATGGTTCTAGACGTAATATTGAAGATTACTTAAATTTGCCTATTGAAGTGAGTAATGCGATGACAATTTTAATATTAGGCTCGGATTTTCTTTGTCAAAATACAATATTTTTTAACTTTAATAATTTTTCTTTTTACATGGGTGGTAAAAGCATAAAATTTCATCAAAAGCAAGCCCACAGACATGTGGCATATTAAGCGGGAATGGCTTAACTGTTGAGCAAAGTTAAACGTTTGTTTAATTGTCAGCTGAACATGTCGGGTAAGACAAGCTTGCAGAACACATGTTTATACCCATATGATCGACACTGGTAATTTATTGCCAATAATTTATAATAAAAGATTAAACAAAACAATCATTATGTTTTTATATCACAATTTATTTAGTCACACAAAAAAAAATTAAAAGAGTTTTGTCTGGACCATAACTTCATTTATTGCTTAAATTATATATATTTTAAAATATCTCGGCAATAGTAATATTAAACTTGTTTAGATCTATTATATCCGTTGTTCTAAACCTTGATGTTTGAACTTTATTATTGGTGTAAACAATTGCAAAAAATCAGCAAATAAGGTCTCATGATCCTACTAGGCGGTCTACTTTTAAATTTGGGGGGCCGGACTTTGCTATTTTTGACATTCCGTGAGTAGAATGCAGTATTTTTGACAGTTTTTGGCCGAATTTTGGTTATTTTACTAAGGTTTTTTTATATTTTATTGCCGAATATCGTTGCTATTTTTGTGTGCTTTCTGACAAATGTTCTAAATTTTATGTTTGAATTTTGCACTTTTCTACAGTTTATGCCAATTTTTTTTTTTTTTTTTTTCTAATAATATTTTTCATATTTCAAAGGTGAATTTTGCTATTTTTAGAATTCATTGAAAAAATTTACATTCATTAAACGTTTATAGCGTTTTTGGTGTTTTCTGACATTAATTTAATGTTACAAGGCCAGATTTTGCTTTTTTACATTTTATAAATAGAATTTTGCACTTTCAACAGTTTATGGCTGAATTTTGTGGTTTTCTGACAATATTGTGATACTTATAATCAGATATTGCTATTTTTGACTATTTATTAAATTATGCAAAACATTGTTATAAATAACCCTTTTTGACCAAATTCTGCAATTTCTAACAATAATTTGATATTTTATGATCGGATAGTTTTTATTTTTACATTTTTCAATATTTTTTAACCGGATTTTGTTTTTTTTTGTTTTACAGATTATGGCCTGACTTTGGTGTTTTCTGACAATATCTAAATTTTATTACTAGATTTTATTATTCTAGACATTTTATAAATAAAATGTTGAACTTTTTAACAGTTCATTGCCAGATTTTGTTTTTTTTTTAACAATATTTTGATATAAAATCAAATTGATTTAGCTATTTCTGACAGTTTATGAATAGAATTTCACATTTTCATCAGTTTTATAGCCGGATTTTGGTGCTTTTTTAGAATATTTTGCACGGTATATGTAAATTCTATGTAACATCTCATTTACAACTTACTGTATACCATGCAAACATACACTCCGTGATTACTTATGGTATCTTAAATTGGGGTTCTGCTCCATGGGCTCAGAAGGTTTGTAAAATACAACGTCAATGCATAATGTTTTATTTTATAGATGAATCCAGAATAAAATTTATTCAATTATCAACTTAACTATACCATATGCTTGCTTTTATATATGAATGTTTTGTATTTAGATTGAATCAGAATAATTATTCATCACATAACTCTATTCATGTTTACCCTACAGAGAATGCATCTAACGAAATTCTAGATTATAAACGCTTAACAAATCTAGAAATGCAAAACTATAATGCAATAATTTTGTATAACAAACTACCTACAAATTTAAGAATCATGCACTTTGACATTTAAGAACAAGTTATCAAAAATCTGCGGTTAGCTAATGCGATTTGATGAATTTTCTGAATAACATTTTTTAATCAGTCATTAATTTAATGTGTTCTTATATTGCCTTGTTTTAATATTTTATTCTTATCATTTTATACTTTTTGACGAATGTAAATGGAAACCATCAAGAGTTTATTTTTCTAGTGACAAAGAAAAAAGAAAAAGTTTATATCAACTTAATATTTAATTGTTTTATGTTATGAGTTCATACCGGTAAGCGTTGTCTAAGTTCTTCATATGTAAAAAGTAACAAACTAAAATTTTACACAAAAAAATTAAATTTAAAACTAGATAGATAATAGTTATTAAACTTTTATTTCTAACCATTGGAGTAACTAATATACAAATACTTAATTAATCAATACACTTTGCGCCATCTAGTATTTAAGCGCTTGACTTTAACTAAATTCTGTTTGGGAATTATTTTACCAACTAAAGTCAAAGTAATTTTTTAACTAAATAGAAATCTTTGCAAATGCATTTATGCATTATCTATCAGACTTGTGGTGGCTTCAAAACGAATAAATCTACAAATTAAATAAAATTTACATAAAACATCACAAAAAAAAAGTGGAACAAGAATAAAAATCTTGAATACCATATAGATTTAATATAAATTACAATATAAAAAACATATATTTATTAATAAATAGCATAAATTTGACTTATTAAAATTTTGTACTGAATGAATGTTAAAGTTTTTACGAGTACGTTGAGTCCGCGACTTTGTTTGAAAACTTAAAATGGCCGTAGCTATTATTATTATAGTAGTCACCGGCACAAATATAAATACATGTTAGTAATGTATGGCAAAGTAGATAAACATATTAAAAAAAATAAAGTAGTTTCCTTCAGATTTAATTGCTCTCTAAGATTAAAATTGAATGATTTGCTAAAATAATTTAAAAAGAAACATTTAATATTAATTATATTTTATAATGAATCTAATGAACATGTAAATAAAATGAAGCTTTTAAAGTTTAAGACCATGATCTTTCAAAACCTTTTCGTATAATTGTTGAAAATTAGCAGATGTTTCAAGTTTGTTATTAACCATATACAATAATATCATAAAAGTACAGTTAAACAAACAGTTAAAAAATATACTGTATATGTTCAAGTGGTCATTTGAGTAAATATTTTGTATTTTATAATAAGAAAGACTAGTTCAGATATAATCAGTTACTAACTTGTTATATTATATTGAATAATAAAAGCATGGAAAAAAATATACATATATAAAAACAAAATATAAAATTATTCATCAACACATTTTAATTGACTCTTAAAACTACATTTTGAAACACAAAATAAATCAATATTGGAAAAACTATTCGCAATTCTACACATTCTACCAATTAGATTATTGAATCTATAATTGGTAGAATGTATAGATTTTCTAAATAATGGAGACTGTCTAGTACGGCGATTATTGTTAGGGACTTGAAATGGAAGAGTTACTAGTAGCTCTTGGCAATCAATCTCGGACATCATTAGTCCACGTAAAAATGATAAATGGGCTCTTTTGCGTCGAATTTTCAGCGGCGGAAGATTATATTGCAATGCAATGAGGTTAAAATCGTAATTTTTGGATAAAATGCCTATTTTGTACGATAATAAACGGAAAAATTTGGTTTGAATACGTTCTATATTGCATATATAAATGCTGTAGAATGGACACCAAACTGACGAAGCGTACTCTAAATGAGAACGTACCAAGGCGCAATAAAGTAGTTTGAGTGTACTTGGAGATAGTTTAGTTGACCTTCTGTGCACAAACCCTAACAATTTTGTAGCACGGTTGCACACATAGTTTATATGCTCAACAAAACTTAGTTTTGAGACAAAAACAAGTTCCAAAACATTATTATCAATAGTATAGTCATACGATACTTATTAATAATAAGCTTATTGAAAACAATTATTTGCGTTAAACAACAAGTTATTAATAAGACACTATGAATGAACAGAATTCAAATCATTTTGCAAATTAATGCAAACATTGTCAGCAAATAAAAGATAAAACGAAGAATTAATAGAATAAACAAGAACATTAATAAAGAGTAAAAACAGAATTGGTCTACAATGAGATCGTTGAGGAACCCCAGATGGAACAACAATAGATTGTGATAAAAAGTTATTAATTTTCACACACTGAGTACGATTTTTCAAAAAGCTTGACAACCACGCAACAACAGAATCATGAAAACCCAAAGCCCGAAGCTTAGCAATCAAAATTCTATGATTAACGTGATCAAAAGCCTTTGAAAAATCTGTGTAAATAGAATCTACTTAAACTCTTGATTGAAAGGCATTTAAAAGATCATTTTTGTAACAAAGAAGACATGTTGCTGTTCCACTAAATTGGTTTTGCACATCCATTATAGTTGATTAGTTACAATTTGATCAAACAACTTAGGAATAGCATATACTTTTGTAATTAGTAATATCCTCCTTAGCTTCAGATTTATGTAAAGGTATAATGTAACTTTGTTTCCAAACTAGAGGAAACTTGGCTTTGTTAAGAAAAACTTCAAAAAGTAAATGCAATGGCGTAGAAATTAAATAAATACATTGTTTTAACAGCATTGATGGAACACCGTCCGGTCCAGTGCTAAAGTTACATTTAAGGCAATTCCTTTAAATATATCCAACAATAAAAATGCTCGATGTAATACGTATTTCTGTATTTCTTAAAGTCAAACAATTTTTTTTCTGATATGTAATATATTTCAGAAATAAAGTTTAATACAATACAATACAATACAATTTATTAATGGAGTTGGATGAGTTTGTGTATCGTAAACTGAGGAAAAGAATTCAGCAAAACTATTAACATAGTTATCTCCATTACTGCAAGTTTTTTGTTTATAATACATTGTAGCTGGAAAATCATTAGTTTTTCTAGAGTCACTAACAAATTTCCAAAAGTGTTTAGGGTTACTTTGAATGTTGATTTTTGTTTGAGTGATATATTGCTTGTATAGACATGTACTGAGACTTTTACATGAAGTACGAATTGATTGAAACTTGTTATAATCGGACAAAAGTCTTAAAGATTTATAACGTTTATGAACAATTTTTTTGAGTCTTGTAAGTGAAATAAATTCTTTATTAAACCAAACTGGAAAATTGTTTTCACGCCATAGTTTTTTGGGGACAAAACAGTCAATAGCAAAATGCAACACAGAGTAAAATAAATTAACGCAATTTTATATATAGATATATGTAAGAAGTGGTAACGCAATGCTCTTGGCGGGACAAGGTCTAGCATTAAAAAACTGTTCAACAATGTCAAAAGAAATAAGGTTTTATACAAAATCAGCCTCACAGCATATAACAATGCTATAACAAAAACAAAAAAAGACTCCTCGAGAAAAAGTTGCAAGGGGGTAGAAAGCAAACCCACAGTCCTTGCCTTCAAAAAGCTTTAAGCAAACATTGCACTGCATTGGATCCTTTCAGACGACAGAAGGTGGTTATACAGAGACGATCAAAAGAACTGCAGGAGCTACTGCACACACTCTATCAAAAAGAATTTTGATAGGCTAAACAAAACAAAAAAGCAAACCAAAAGGATTGGGCGGAGGCTACAATTATTAGTACAAGAAAAGATCAGAAAAAAAACGGAACATCGGAAAACTCTGAATGTCCTGGCTTAAAAACTTAAGCGACTGGATAGCTGCAGCTACACTCAATTGCAGCCAATAAGGTTCGGATAGCTCTGATGGTAGCAAAGCTCTGATAGAAAATACACAAGAAAAAGAAATGCCATAATAAATAAAATCATTGAGAATTGGTACATTTAAACCATTTAAGTCACCAGGAGCTAACAAAATTTATTTAATCATGTTACAGAAAGAGCTGGCTTCTCTAGATAGGACACTATGTAAAATTTTTAAAGCCAGCTTAGATCTTTCACATATACCAATCGGCTGAAAAGTAGTTAAGGCAGTATTTATACCAAAGCCAGGGCTTAATCTTATAAACCAATCAGTCTGACATCTTACATGCTAAAACTATAAGAACAAATATTTGAGGTATATACGGGACAGAACTTTAAAAGAATAAGCTAGTTATCAAATATTAAAAAAAACTACATACTGCAAAGAAAGTGCTGTGGGAGTTTTTCTAGATACTAAAAGAGCCTTTGACAATACTACTTTTGCATCTATTGTCACCGCAATAAAGAACAAAGAGAACTAAGAAATAGCACTTCTTGTTTAACACTTGGTAAATTTTATGCTCAAGATTCGAACTGTAACAATTATATTAAATAATAAAACTGTAGGAACTAAAGTTGCTAGCGGGTGTCCACAAGGCGGTGTGTTATTACCTCTACTATGTTGCCTTGTCATAGACAGCCTACTGCAGACCTTAAATAACAAGTGAGTTTTTGCCGTAAGCTACATCGATGACTTAAAAATCCTAATAAACAAAAAGTTTGGAAAATCTGTAACTAACCTATCCTAACCTAACTAAAACTGCAATCATCGTTTTACAAGACAACGATAAGTTAAAAAATCTGGAAATGTATGGAGCCACACTCCGCATGATGAAGGAAGTAAAGTATCTGAGGCTCACGCTAGACACCAAACTGACCTTTCATACTTATTTAGATAATGTGACTACGATTGCCATCCGGCTGCTCTTTGAAAACCATAACAATAGTTAAACAAACATGATGATTAATACCCGTATAACCAGATTGTTATATACTGTGGTGATTAGACTTATCATCATGTCCGGAGCACTTGTATAAAGTAAAAAAATCTTTAAACATATATCAACTAAACTAAATAAAGTACAAACGTTAGCAATAGAACCAACTTCTACAGCTGCCATAGAAACACTGATTTCACTCTACCACTGCACTTAGTTGTGATAATAGAGGCGAGGCAACGTACCGACTAAATGTTAACAAACATACTGTAAATGTTGGGTTTTAAAAACTAAGAGGAATAACAAAGTTACATGAAAAGGAGTCACTAAGAATGAGATTAGATTTTATGAAAGATTATTGCATACATAAATCGTTTGATGTGATAATACCATCCAGATGGATCTAGATAATCTAATGAAAGGGGTTAACAAAACCGCTCTGTATCTGGACTTCATCGGGTGACTAATAAAAATTGTGAAGAACGCCGTTTCGGATTTTTGACTACAGAAGACACATTTTTAACAACTCGCTCAATTGCAATAGATTGACTGAAAGGTATAGGAATTGTCAATGTTATTTGTTTATTGCCAAGTAAAATTTTATGGACATCATTCGTATTGTTCATTTTTGTGTCTTTCTCTTATTCCATTTTGTTTTGATTTTGTTTGTGGGCCCACGACTATCGTAGGAGAGTCAGACGTATACGCAAAAAACGCATAAATTTAACATTATTTGTGGAACAAAATACAGCCCTCACACAAGAAGTAATGATAAGGGGTGCAATATGTTTGGTAGCAGGTCATTCTTAGTCTTAAGGAAAAACTTGATCACTTGGTTGAAAGTATGCGCAGCCGTTTAAATGAATGCATAACAAATCGGGGTAGAGCAATTTCTTAGTGAAACCAAGAGACAGCAGATACATTGTTCATAGAAAAACTAGGTTTAGTTTTTTAAGCAAAAATAAAAAAAAAATTTATCACGCAAAAATATGCTCTTATTACAAGAAACGTTAAAATATCTGTGTGTAAGAAAGGCTGTAGTACAGTTGATTTGAATCAAATAATCAAACCAAATAAAATTATCATTTAATCAAAATAAATGAAACCATGATAAATCGCATAAACAGGTATAAAGAAATTGTCACAATCATCAAGATTAGAAAGCTCTCATGTTTTGCTCAAATTATAAAACATATAATATTTTGAACTTTATCGTCCTATAAAATTCATAGAAAAAGTAGCGTAAAAAGACACAGAACTTGGCTAAAAAACTTGCAGCAATGATTTGACTGCACTGCATAATCAGTATTTAGAGCAGCAGTAAACAGAGTTACGATAGCCAACGTTTGCTGAGCAAATACGACAAAGAAAAAGTAACAACACAAATAGCGGTTGTTCTAAGTACATATTCCTAAGACATAGCAATTGTCACATGAAATGTAACATTTACAAATAAAATAAACAATTACACATACAGATTTAAATACATTATTAACACGATAAAATAGAAAATTGACTTGAAACTAATACATACATTTACACAAAAAAATGTCAAAATACAATCTTTTTTTACAGCATATAGAAAGTTTTTTTTATAACGAGTTGGTAATTTGTAAAATATTTTGATTGACTGGCATTTTTACTTTTTTCAAGTATTTTAAACCTGTGACTTGTCGAGTGTTATAATGGGCGTGGCTTAAGAGTTGGAAGGTATTTTCATTATTTTTCACATACATTATGCTTTTAAATATTTGCATACATGGCACTGTAAGCACTTTCTGTTTGATAAACAATTGTTTGCACGTTTCTTTTGGTTTTAGATCAAATATTAACCTTAAGATTCTTTTTTGTGCTATGAATACTCTATTTGATTTTTTTGTGCTAACCCATATTAGTAGATTATAATTTATATTATGGCATTGTGCTAATACAAAATATATTGACAATAATTTGTTTTTTGGTAACTAAAGATTCCAAGCCAGCGTATTGAAGTACACTCTCAGTATCTCTGTTCTTGTCGCACAACACTCTGCCCTCTCTCTCTCTCTCTCTCTCTCTCTCTCTCTCTCTCTACTAGCGATACTGCTTAAACGGAAAACGCTACCATAAAGTATTTTATACAAAAAATCTATCACCAAGCCACTAGCATCTTTTTAACAAATTTAACACTGTAAATAACGAGTGTCTTTTTCAGTAAATAATTAAGAACCTAAAATCTTTATATAAGTATAAATAATGGTTATTAAATCAAATAAACATAAGTTAAAAATTATTTATTAATTAATTTAAGAATGGTTTAATTCCATCCAAGGAACATGTAAATGGCGTCGACAAGCCTTTGAAGTTCGAGCCCCCATCCATTCAAAATAGCAGCAATACGTTGTACTTCATCCATGCCACGTACTTCTTCAAAGAGAATTCTTGCTCTATCACTAGAAATCTTTTTGTATAATTCTTGGAAATCGGCAGATGTTTCAAGTTTCTCATTGACTAAAGCAAGAATTTTCATTCTTGGGATTACTGCGTGCATTTCATCAACAAACTCTCTCATTCCACGAGTTGATACTTTAGACCCAGGTTGTGCTCCTTCGATGAGGTCATGAATCCATTGAGCAATACCGTCTACATCAATGCCTGCTTCAATCAAATATGCTTTGAAATCCTGGTAAATTGGATTTTCTCTGACTGCATCAACTAGAGCATGCCATTGAGGTCCTTGTAGGTAAGCAACAATTTGTTGGAATTCAGGATCATTATCTAAATGGTCTCTGCAAATTGCGCGCATGTCTTCTACGGGAAAAAGTGCAAGAATATCCTTGAAATCATCTTGGAGAGTTCTTGGCTTGGGAGCAGCCATGCTCACGCCAACAAAGGCAATTAATACTATGATGAATTTCATCTAAAAAGTTAATAAAACAATTGTAACATTTGATACACAAATAATAATTTAAAATGTATCTTACCTTAACGTGTATTCTGTGATAGCAAAGAATTACTAGAATGCACTGTTACTGGTTCATTCTTATATACTGATAGATAAAAATAAATAAATGCTAGAGTGGCTTTATCACTGAATATTTTGTATTTGATAAAAAAACATTTATTATTAACCCAATTCTTGAAATTACACTTCAAATCTGAAATCTTAATTAGTGTAATATCTCAAGTGTACTTATATTGTTTTTAATACTTTTTGGTGTTACATTAATACGTTGATGATACACTCCAGTTAGGAAGCACCCTGTATAGTGTTTTTTTTATCTGTATTGTTCTTGTAAATGCTGAAGCGTTAATAAGTATTATATATAAAAAATTTATAATAAAAAAATTAATACTAATTTGTATAGACTACATTAATTAAAATAGTAACAATTAAAATAAATTAAATAATTTTTTTTTTTTTTAAATTGTCATCTATCTAAAGTGATACTTGATTTTTGACTTATATTTGCAATAAGTTCAGTGACACATCTACAATTATAATAAAATTATGATGTCACTGCAGTCCAATGTAAAAAATAAAAGCATTTGTGGCTCATATATTTGATGAGGATAAATTGTACGTAAAAGGAATTAAAGTTAATTCTTTAAACTGTTAAAATTTATTATTGAACGGCATTTTAACACATTTTCTCTTAAACAACAACAAAGTTTCAATAACTTTTTTTTATATATTTTCAATACTATTAGACTTAATTTTATTATTTACAACCTTAAAATATAACACTAAATAATCATTTTAGTCTAAAATTACACCGAAAATTATGTAAAAATAAAAAAAATATAAATTTAAGACGGGTTTATTAAAATTATTCAAAAGTGCAATCGGCACAAAAACTGTTGAAATCTTATACCATCGCATCCACTCAAACAATAATAAACAAACAAAAAATGTTTTTGAACGGTCCAACAAAATCAAAAACTAATAAGTAGTACTATCATCGGCCGGTCTATTAAACCTCTAAAAATAAGAAACTACTAAACACTGTTAATACAAGAGTTTCAATTTACACAGTATTATTATTATATAGAATATTTGTATTAATTAAAATTGATTATTTACATGCTAAATTAATAAACTAAATATGAAAGTTATACATTTAATAATAATTTAAATTTAAAATTAATAAACTACATTGTTATTTAATTATTTGTCTTATATTTTTATAATATGTTTATTTTGTATAAATATTATTCTTTGCTATATAATTTGTCAATTTGACTTTTTTAAATAATCAATTATTGTTTATATAAATATGTTACAATATAATTTTTTATGTGTTTTGCTCGGCCAATAGTGAGAATATGCTCGTTATTTATAAGATCTAGCACAAAAAACAAATTTGGTGGTAGGACAAGTATGAGAAACAGGTAAAAGGAAATTGTGTTAAAATAAGTGATACTGTTTGACAATTCAGTAAAAAGCATAATGCTGTACGGGAAATACATTTGATGGTGATAAGAGCAAAAAAGATGCACCATACAGGTCAAGTACTAGAAAGGAGCATTGGAATTACATAAGGAGATGCTAGCATACATCATGCTAAAGCAAGTAAAAAAAACTAAAACTATCTAAAAAAACTACAAACAAATTAAAAAGTAAACTAGAACAATTATTATAATGTAAAATGGATATGTAGCCTTTAAAGAAAAAAAATGAGAGTGGATGAAAAAGAATAGCTGTTATTATTATTATTATTATTTTTTTGTTGATCATTAAGTGGTAAATAAGAACAACGTTTACTAAATTTAGATCTCATTATTTAAAATTCTGTATGCAAAGAATCACACAGCCAAAATCTAAATGTTGAAGAGGTATTAGCAATATTACATATCACAGCAAACAAATAATTGGAATAGAATCTGACAAATATCTAACGTCTCTAAATCTAGTCAATGATACAACTATGTAATACTGTTACTATTAAGGCTAAAAAAACCAAATGGTCACAAAAAGAAATTTATGGAAAGCACTACTGCACAAGGAATCCATTAACATAAAATGTGTGGCTTACCAATGGAAAACTGTATTTTTAAACAGAAGGTTCTATTAACTATATAAGATTGAGTCATAAAAACAAAAAAACTATAATAAATACAAAATGTTTCAAAACGATCTATTTTAATTGAAAATTTAAAAACTTAAAACTGATTGTAATTATTATTTTTTGATAACAAAACAAAGGACAATATTTTTTTTTTTAAGAGACTTTATCTGCTACTTAAAATTCACTTCTACGGGACGCTGCACATATCACCCGTGCTTAAATTACTATCATTATATATATTTACCAAACGACAAATCAGATCTAAAAAAACTATAATTTTACAGACTTGCCACACAATTTTTATGAAACATGTAATAGATGAATTTCGTTTCTATGTATCTATTGTTAACTAGAAGCTGAAAGTTAATTAATAAAAATATTAATTATTAAATAAAATAATAGGAAAGGGTTTTGTTAGTCCCTTTACTGGTCGTCGAACCATAGGCAACTTCGTTAAAAACTGATTGCCTAAGACAAGTCAAATTTATTTACAAGTTAACTTTTTATATTTTTTACATTACATCTTGTAAAACTTGCGTGTTTTGTGATTACTTAAACATCTTACGTCTCTATTCTTACTTATGGGTGATAACATTATGTGGAGCTCAAGGCAAACCGATGTGTAAGGTTGTAACTTGGCCAACAATACCAACTTGTTCGTAATTTTTGGCCAGTAACTTTACAATTTGTGCTCTAAGTATTGCGGCAGTATTGGATTAAGAAGTCTCGGAAAACAATTTACCAGATGCAACGTGGCTAAATGATGAATTTGGAACTGGAGTTACTTGCAACGAAAACTATCCTGGACATTTAGTTGCTAATTCATTTGGATTTTTAAGCTGTGTTCAATGTATAACCATACCAAATAGTATGGATGTATTTTTAGATTTGTGTTTTACTAATGATAGTGATAATATTACTGTGATAAATGCTGTAGATGTTTTATTAGATATAAGTCAACATCATAATGCCTATGTGATAGATGTCAAATGTGATACTTCTAGTGATATTTTAAACTGTAACTACGTTTTTAATGATTTTAAATGTGCCAACTTCAGCGCAATCAATGATTTTTTGTTGAACGTTGATTGGTCTGTTCTTTTTAACAACTGTGATATTAATGTATGTGTTGATTTATTTTATTCTGTTTTGTATTATGCAATTGATTGTTATGTACCTAAAAAAGTGTGGCATGACAACAACTTTCCTATTTGGTTTAGCAAGGAATTAATTTCACTTACTAAACTTAAAAAAATAGCACATAAACGATTTAAATCTTCAGAACTTCTTTCTGATTACAATGAATTTGATTCTCTTCGGACTTCATGTAAAAATCTGAACGCACGTCTTTACAAACAGTACATTTTACGCACCGAGAATAACATTCGGTCTAATCCAAAACATTTTTGGAGATTTGTAAATGAAGCTAAGAAAACTAATGCTTTTCCAGCTACAATGTATTATGGTGATCAAACCTGTATTAATGGTGACGTTCTTGTAAACAAATTTGCAGATTTTTTCTCTTCCGTTTATAATTCTCAAACTCATCCAACTCCATTGTTTAAGTTTGATAAAAATGTAATTCATACAAATTTCTCAGTCAGTTTACTAGATATTTTTAATGGAATTACAAGCCTTAAATCTAATCTTAGCACTGGACCTGACGGTATTCCTTCTATGCTCTTAAAGAATTGTATTTATTCAATTTCAAAACCATTACATTTACTTTTTAACGCTTCATTAAATGAAACTAAATTTCCTGATGTATGGAAACAAACTTATATTATGCCATTGCATAAATCTGGTGCTAAAGAAAATATTACAAATTATAGAGGAATTTGCATTCAATCTGCTATCCCAAAATTATTTGATCAAATTATAACTGGTCAAATACGATGGATGTGCAAAAGTATTTTAGTAGAAGAACAGCATGGGTTTCGTGAGGGTCGATCTACACTTACCAATCTACTTTCTTACGAAAATTACATTTTAAACGCATTTGAATGCAAAACTCAAGTTGACTCTATTTACACTGACTTTTCAAAGGCCTTTGATCGTGTGAGCCACAATATTTTGATTGCTAAGCTTCGTGCTTTGGGTTTTCATAATGCAGTGGTTGCTTGGTTATCTTGCTTTTTGAAAAACCGAACGCAGTGTGTAAAAATCAATAACTTTCTTTCACAACCTATTTTAGTTCCATCAGGTGTTCCTCAGGGATCTCACTGCGGACCTATTTTATTTTTACTTTTTATCAATGATCTTTCTGACTGTATTAGTTCATCATCATTCCTATTATTTGCAGATGATTTAAAAATTTATAGAAGTATTTTATCAATCGATGATTGTAATCTTTTACGACAAGATTTAGACTCTGTTAATGATTGGTGTCTTATTAATAACCTTTTGTTTAATGTAAATAAATGTTTTGCAATCAGTTTTAATAGAACGCTAAGCAAAATTTCGTACGATTATATTATCGATAACAAGGTGCTACAACAAGTGACACAAATTAAAGACTTGGGTGTAATTTTCGATTTTAAACTTACGTTTGTTGAGCATATCAGCTACATGTGTAATCGTGCTATAAAAATGCTGGGGTTTGTATACAGGATGTCTGCTGATCTTTCTCCAAATACTCTTAAATTACTTTACTGTGCCTTGGTGCGTTCTCATTTAGAGTACGTTCCGTCAGTCTGGTGCCCTTTCTATGAAATCCATAGTCAGAATATTGAACGTATTCAAAACAAATTTTTTTGCCTGTTGTCCTATAGATCTGGTATATTGTCGGTTAATTTTGATCGCAATTACATTTCTTCACTATGCAATTTACCGTCACTAAAAGTTCGGCGCAAAAGATCAGATCTCTCATTTTTGCGTGGTCTAGTGATGTCTGAAGTAGACTGTCCTGAGTTACTTGAATCTCTTTCATTCTACATTCCTATTAGTGAACGACGTACTAGGCAGACTTCATTATTTAGAGAATTTACACATTCTACTAATTATGGATTTCACAATCCTATTGGTAGAATTTGTAGATTTGCAAACAGTTTAACAAACAATTTAAATTTTTTTTGTTCTAAATCTTTGTTTAAGATTCAATTGGGACATATTGATTAAATGTTATGTATTTTATATTGTTTTTTATGTCAATCTTTTGCTTTTGTTTTTTTATATATGTATTATATTGTTTATATTTATTGTATTTTTATGTAGATGTAAATGGTTTTACTTACCGTAAATAAAGATTATTATTATATTATTATAAAACCTATCTGGTAGTAAACCTTGTCTAATAGTCATTCGCGTGCTGGAATTTTATTAGAATTGCAAAATAAAAGGTACTGATTTAGACATCAAACACTCAAAGTTTGATTATGATGACAGCGTTCAAGCCACTATTGATTGTTTTTTCTGACGGAGGTAGAATTATTTTATGAAAAAATGTGAGACTTCTTTCATACACGCCATACCCGTTAAACCACCCCACAGATGTAATCACATTAGGTTCATATGTCTTAATGTGAATCATTTAATAATGATGAGCAAGATACATAGAGATACAGATCTTTTAGATTGCATAAAATTGCAAAAAAAAAGTTTGAAGTCAACAATATAAATGCCAAGCTTCGAGGTTTGCAATGGAAGAATTATTTTTCTCTAGGTGGCATTGAAACAAATGTGTGCCAAAAATTTCTATTAAGTGCACATCAAATTACTAAAATGCGCCTTAGAACTGTTCAGCGTGCTAAAACAAACAGGTACATAATAATCTGCACTTTTAAATTTCTTACTACTCTCATATTTTTGTTCTCAGAATTTTAAATTGTTAATTATTCACCTATTGTTGTATTGTCGCATTGTCTTACTAATTTTTATATTTAATGTTATAGTGCTGATGAAGGGCATAGTACATGCCCGAAACGTTTATTTTATATCTGTTAATTGTAAACAAATGAAAATAAATAATTAAAAAATATGAATTAGTCCTATTGCTGAAAAATAACCAAAAAAACCTACTTTAATATTTTTTTGTCAGATTTATGTGGAAGACAAAACTAAAAATATATTAATTGTCAAGTTTACAACATGACTTTTAATGTGACAATTGAACACGTTTCCTGTAAGATGATACTCTTATATTTATTGCGACCGCAATTTTGAAAGATGCAGCATATTGTTGAAACAACTAGAAACTAATAAAACAGTAGAACAATATTTTGAAAATTACCAAAAATTCTGAAAACTTTTTCTTTTCTTAACAAAAAAATCAATCAAAATTAACAAAAAACCAACTTAAGTTGAACTAAGTTCATTTGACAAGGATAAAAGAAGATAAATATATTATGTGTTGGCACTTACTATGTATTTAAAGCCAAAAAATACTTCTTGCTTGAAAAGTGTTGTCTCGTATCAACAAGTAGCTACACATAACAGTGATGTATGGGTTGGATTTTGCAAGCGAGGAAGAAGATTATTAATGTGAATTTTTTGTTGTGACATTTTTAATTAAACAAAAAAATCGATGTTTAATATTTATTATGTTTATTATTTTTATGTTTACGATGGTTGAAAACAGCGTTATAAATATTCTTTTATAATGCTTTTAATGACTTTTTCTAGTACCCCTTACATCTTTAACATTACAATTTATATATCAAAATGTGTAATATTGAAGCTGATATTTAGTTAAATTGCTTATTGTTTTTACATGTTTCTGTTATATTATTTTTTGCTTGATTATTTCAAAATTCTTTTTTTGTATAACGCTGTTTTTTGCTACTTGACGTTTTTGAGTTTTTTCAAAAACTGTTAATTATTTTTTTATTCAGTTGTTTTTAAACTTTATATCTGCAATGTATTTATTTTTATCTGTACCTAATATACACATGCGTCATTTTAGGATGCTAATACTAAATATTTTGTTTTATTTCTAGTATGTATTATGTTATCATTTCTAATGTTTAAGTTTGGTATATTTATCTATAGTTCAAAATTTCCTTAACCATAATTTTATTTGGTGCCTCTTAAAGATTCGAGTTAATAAAGTTTGACAGTAATACTTATAATCAACAGTAATAATTATAAAATGCAATTTTTAGTATCTGTGTAGTGTGCAAAATATCAACGCGTATGCTGTCGAGAAGAAACAAACTACCAATCTAGTTGAAGGCGTTTGTTAAAAATGTGATGTGAGGCAGTACATTATTACTATTTCCAAATAAACAATTATTTTATTTATGTTAATTAGTTATATTAATTGGTTTTGTTCTTATATCCTTTTTTATTGATTTAAAAAATTATTGGTTTGGGGATCAAATATTAATAATTAAACTAGTTTTAGTTTATAGTATAGATTTTAATATTATTTTATAGAATGTGTCTTTAAAGTGTCAGTGCGTAGAATTTTTATCAATGACAGTTTTAACAACTATTTTAAGCAAATAACTTTTAAAATCTGCTCTAAGCAAATTTTAGTTTAAATATTAATATTATATTTTCAACCTAATAAATATTTAAAAATATAATTATATTGTATTCTGTTCTATACAATATAAAGAAACATATAATCAACTTAACCTAACCAAGATATTTGGATTTGTTTGAATAAAAAAGTTATTAGTTGTATAATTTATTTCAAGCAATTAATTATATTACAATAATATAAATTAGAACCATCCCAAGAAAAGATAGATCAAAGAAACAACTGCGTCAACATCGACTCCCATATCTTTCAAAACTTGAGCAATGCGTTGGACTTCGTCTAAGGCACGAATTTCTTCAAAGAATGCACGAGATTTGTCGCTGGAGATACGGCCGTAGAATACTTGGAAATCAGGACTGTTTTCAAGTTTATCGTTAAGAGTGACAAAAATTTGATCAAGGGGAACGATATCAAGAATTTCATCAAGGAATTCTCTTACTCCACGGGTTCCTTTACCACCTGGGGTGGCTCCAGCAATGAGGTCATGGATAAATTCGATGATGGCATCTACATCAATGTCTTCATCCATAAGGTATTCTTTGAATCCAATCCATGTTGGATGGGCTCCTACAGTAGCAACAATACCTGCCCATCCTGGTCCTTGAAGGTAAGCGACAATTTGTTGGAATTCAGCATCGGTGTCAAGGTAACGTTTGGCAATCACGCGCATCTCAGAAAGAGGGATTGAATCAACAATCTCTTGCAAATCGCTTTTTAAGGTGAATGTTGATGGAGCAGCAAAGCTCATGCCAAGAATGGCGCAGAGAACAATAGCGATTTACATCTATAAAATATTAGTTTGTTACGTTTCTATGTCTGAATAATGAAAATATTAATTTACTGTAATAATTATATTTACCTTGACTGGTGTTTGGTGCTGTGAACAGAACTGAACATATTATGCTCTGAGAAAACTGCACTTTATATAGGTATTAATTTAAAAATTGTAGTTTTTATGATACTATCTAGTTTCTCTTATCATTAGACCTTTATCAATTTTAATAAGATTGATTTGAAATACTTATAAGTATAAATTTAAATTAGATTAAAAAAAATTTATAGTGATTCTGAATGTTAATTATTTACAGTGTAGCTGTTGATATATAATAGTTTTAAATATTTGGTTCGAATACATCAAATAATCTTAGCAAGCGGTTGAAATTTTTCTTCAATTTAAATTTGTTATTGAAAATATAGTCAGTAATTTTTATAAAACTCTTCTTTTTCATTTACTTGCAGAATCATAATGACATTTACTCAAATGTGTAGCAATATCGTAAGAAACTTTACTTTAGAAGTTTTGTGAGTGTTTGAGTGGGCCGTGAATCTTAATTTCACATGTCATACTCTAAAATCTGACAAAAGTGACAAATAATAATAAACTTTTAGACAAGTAAACTGTAAGACATTATTTATATATGCATACTTATTTTATTTCAAACAAAAACAAATCTAAGTAATTAACAGTATGTGATAAAATGTATGCATGTAATCATGAATAATAAAATCTTTTCTCCTTCTACGGTCATCGAATCAATATTATAACTATATTGCACGTGTTGAAAAAATTGACTTTAAAACATGCTATTTAGTTAGCTAAATTTAATCATTTAATATTACTTGCATAAATAATAAAATTAACAAAAAAAAATGTTAGAGTTTTTAGCTAGCCTTGTACTACAAGTATTTGTTTAGATGATATATCTTGTTCTTTGTTTGAACACTTTCTATGAAAATGTCTATAGAAAATGCAAAAATCTTCAATAATTACGCCATTATGGTTTGTTTTTGATTAATATTAAAAAAAGATAGTAGAGTCTAGATGCTCCTTCTCATACTTAAAAACAATATCCAATATAAGAACAAATATTTATATTTTTGTCTATTAAGAAATCTTAGTTTAACATGTCATTCAACAACATGGATATTCCAGAAGAAGATTATGTGATATTGTTCTTACCCCAAATAAATTAAAGAAGATTTACATATGGATTTGTTGTTTAGTTTACCATTTGGTAAAAACTCTAAAAAGACTCAAGTCTTTTTAGAGTTACAAATGACAAAGTTAGGAGTAGCTCATTCAGATTTGTTTTAAGGTTGTAACAAATGAACAAAAACTATAAAACAATACTTGATTGGGGTATTAGATATCAGATGCTACAGATTCTAACCTAATCATGTTCCGTCATACTTGTAGATTTGGTTTTTGGAAAGTATGAAGTATGAATAGTGCTATCATTACAAGCATTTATAATAATAGGGTCCGGATACTGAAAAATTTTCTACATGTTTTTTTAAAGTAGAATTCCAATTAATCAAAATTCTTATTGAGTATCTGAGATAAAATTATTTTTCAACAGATTGGACAGTAATGCAGTTGGTTTATAATTTGAAAAATTAGATTTATTTTCCTTTTAAACATTTGATAACTTTCAACAATTTGGAAATGTTTATTTTTTGTATATTTATATATATTTAGTCAGTTACCGTTCTGACTAAAAAAATTTGCTAATATTTTCAAAATAATAAGTGGAATTTCATCTTAACCTGATGCCTTTCTGGTAATTAATTTTAAAATATCTATTTTAATAACCCGTTGCTTAAAATGAATTACAACATTAGGTAAATGTAAAATAGTATAATTAGACAACTTAGCAAATTAGCATAAATATATCTGCATTTTCTTTTGGATTAGTAACTAAATTGTAATGATTTATTTCAAAAAGGAGGTATTTAAGACTTTGAATTATCTTGCATAAAATTTATTATTTTGTAGAAACTTTTGTTATTAATGGAAAACTGAAAATTTTGATCAGTTTTTTATGTTAATCCTATCTTTTTCAGATTGTCATAGATTGTCATAGATTGTCACAGTTTACAAATTTTCTTATAATTTTGTTTAATCAGTTTGGAACGATTACTGATGTATGCGTTAAATGCGATTTTTATTTTTCTTATCAAAATTAAAATTATAAGAAAATTGTTTTATTTTTGCTGATTAGGTTTGGTAGGAAGAGTTTAACAACAGAATTGAATAGTCAGATTTTCTTAATGCAGCCTTAACAGTTATTGTTGTAATTTCTGGAATAGCTAAAAGATTTAGATGTAATAATCTTGTTTTATCAAAAAGTCTATCAGGAAAATATACGGGTTGCTGAATAAATTAAGTAAGATTATGATAAGCAGCAAAAACATAGCTTGTTGTTCAGATAGCGTTTAGCTCAGTGCCCAACCTGTCGCCACCTCTCCCAACCGAAACTAGGGTATTTCTCCTTTGTTCCGTAATTGTTATTTGTTTGTTTGTTTGTTTATTATATTATCCTATTATTTTGTTCTGGAACAAGAAGATTTAGCTTATCTGCGTTCAGAATAAGTAAGAACAAAGTATTTTAAACCGAAATTACGGGAGTTCGAGTTCGCAAAGACACTACTTTTTAAAAACTGAAGCTGAAGTCAGAATTCTGGCTTTGAATGCTAGATAATAAAAGTAATAAATAAATCTTTCTTTATTTATTTTTCTTCGTCCTTCAATGATTGTTGAATGTAATTAATTAAACGGTATATAGGACATGTTTTTTATTTTTTTTAAAATACGTACAAAATGTGAACGTTTCGAATCACTTCTGGATTCTTCCTCAGCACTAAAATATATAAAAGATGATGATATGAAACATATTAAAAACATATTAAAAAGATTTTACAAACATATTACAAACATATTAAAATCTATTAAAAACAATGAAAAACAATTAAAAACAATTAAAAACAATTAAAGACACTTAAAAAACATATTAAAAACATTAGTTAATTTGAATAAATTTTATTTTAAAAAATCAAATGACTTACCAATTTGTTATAAATTGATTAATTTTGTCATTAACATTAATTTCATATCTTTTCTAAATTAAATTGAAGAACTTTATTTTTATTTTTGCAGGGAGATGATATTCCCTTGGCCTGTATATTTGGAATGTACTATTATTTATTTCTATTCGATATTTTTGTTAAATTTATAAAAACTATTTTCTATAAAACATATTGGATACATATTTTGTTAGTGTTTAAAAAACTTAGACAGAGAAGGAGACATTGTTTCATTTATCATTTTTACATTATTTAATTACTTATTTTCAGGAATTTATGTTTATGATTTTTTAATAATATTATGGTAGACTATACTTAAATTTTCCACATCTGTTTGGAAAATTGGTAATTCACTAATTGGTCTTTTTCTATAAATCGGTTCAACATCTAATATTTTTGTCTTTCCATAGTTAAAATGATGGCCATCAGTCATGTGGTGTGATGATAGACCTGTGTTATTTTTTTGATTAATGCAATCCCGTTTATGTTGATTAATGCGATCATTTAATTTTTATTTTGTTTGACCAATATATTTTAATTGGCAATTATTGCAAGGGATTGAATATACTACTTTTTTTTATTGAAATCTGGTGTGCGGTCTTTCAATCGTGTGAACAATCCTCCAACACTCTTAAGTGTATTGAACGTAATATTTGTGTGTTCATCTATTAATATCGTTTTAATTTTATATGATAAACTTTCTATAAAGGGAATGGAGAACCATTTTAGTGATGGTGGCGGTTCTATTATAGTTTTAGTTATGTTTGTCATTTGATTTTTTTAAATAAAATTTATTCAAATTAACTAATGTTTTTAATATGTTTTTTAAGTGTCTTTAATTGTTTTTAATTGTTTTTCATTGTTTTTAATAGATTTTAAAATGTTTGTAATATGTTTGTCAAATCTTTTTAATATGTTTTTAATATGTTTCATATCATCATCTTTTATATATTTTAGTGCTGAGGAAGAATCCAGAAGTGATTCGAAACGTTCACATTTTGTATGTATTTTTAAAAAATAAAAAACATGTCCTATATACCGTTTAATTAATTACATTCAGTAATAAATAAAGGTACTTTATTGTCCTATATTTTTAATTTATTCGAAATCATCGATAAAACTTCAGTATCACAAGTTTTATCGACGATTTTTATTCTTTGTTTGAAGCAACAAGATAAAGCTACAACTACTTTGCACCAACAATTATTATCTAACTTGTGTTTGAGAGCACATAAATCAATTATTCGAATTCATACTTCACCATCAAGCAATGCCGTACCACCAAGATGCACTGATGACGATTTGAGAAAACTGAAACAATTGTCTGTATTTGGTTGGATTGGGTTTGAGTAATTGATTTTAAACCTTTGTTTTTCATTAAACTATATTTGATTGTCTACTTCTTTAGATATTGCAATTTGATGGACAGTTGTGATACTGAAGTTTTATCGACGAATTTGATTCTTTGGTTTAAGCAACATGATGAAGCTACAACTACTTTGCCCCACTAATTATATTTTTAATTATCGGGTGGGTTAATATGACATTTTAAACATGTATATCTAGCCTCTGGCCTTCTTTAAAAAAAAATTTATAGGAAAATTACTAACTATAAAACGTTTTCTTTAATGATAAGACATAGTTGATAAAGTTTTAATGTTAACTCCAATTTTTTTTTAAATATTGTACAAGTCAATAACGATATAGTCTTCATCGACTTAAAATTTGCCCATCACTTCAGAATTATTACTTAAACTTTTAGATAACTTTGTACTATATATGATTTTTTGATACACTGTACGCAAGGTTTTTATTTCTGAACAACTAAAAGCATTTTGGCTGGAAAATTTGTTGCTTGCTTTTTTTGTATAAAATTAAAGGTTGTGGTTTCTGGTATTATATATTTTTTTTATTTTAGCAAATTTAATATTTTATTGCTTACTACCATATTTTTTTTAGGAATACACTTGTCAAATAATCCATGTATTATTTAATAAAGTTCATCACAGGCCCCAATCGATTTGAGTGATTGATGATATGGACAATATATCAAACCTGATTTTATTAAACTTGTGCTTATTGAGTTACTAAAAAAACGTTATTTTGTAAAATCATTCACACTGGATTTAACTGGTTTTGCATAATTGTTGATTACTATATTGATAATATTTGTATAAACTATTTTTAATGCTAAAATAATTACTAATATTTGAAAAATAAATAAATGGATTAATTGAATATTGTAAACAACCTGATCTAATCTAATCTTTTAAAATTTAAACTATTAAAAAATAATTAATAAGATATATTTTTTATTTACACGTGGATTATAATTAAAAGTTAACACGCTTGAAGACTATACCGACCGCTACCTTGATTTGTAGCATTTTAACAAAAACGGCAACTTTGGCTTCATTGATGCTTCTACAAATAATTTGATAATTGATTTATTTTTTATCAGTACATTTAGAAAGGATTAAACTATATGTTGAAGTCTTTTTTGTGAAATTTTATTTGCAAATAGCAACAAAATGCATTCAAAAATACAGAAAAAAACATTTATTTGATGGGTTTTTTCGGCTATTTTCAAACTATTATTTGACAATTGTTTGCTGTGTGCAGCCACCAGTAGAAAATATTTTGTTTTTGCAAGAAATAGCGCAGTTGAATAATTCACGTTTACAGCGTGTAAGTTGCTGAAATTGTAAAATCATATCAAAACAAACCAAACCAAAACGCTATTTATGCTTCATATTATCCGGAGATAAATAACCAAACATTAAAGAAATACTAACTAAAAAAAAAAATATTTAAACTAGTTTAAAACAAAAATTTAAAACAATTTGTTTTAAAAATAACAAACCTGGGATGTTTTAGCAAATGAAATAGATTATAATACCCTTACTGGGGTCATTGTTACCCTTACTGTTTCAGATAAGGTCAGCACGGGCAGAATAAAGGATCAAAGCCAACTTAATTTATGTTATATTTTATTAATAAATCTAATAAGAAACAAATCCCCCTTTAATTTAAAATTTTAAAATTTAAGCATATAAAATTATGAACAATATTTTTAATCAAAATTCAATTTTTATATTTCGTACCGCATTTTTAGGATTTGAAAGAAAATATACAAATAATATTTTTAGTTCAAGAAATTGTTTTTTTTTTTGTTGCCTTTAAACTTAATTAAAAAATATGTTTAAAAAAACTATGCTACTTTTTTGTTTTTACAATTATGATTTAAAAGAATTTTTACTATTTTGCAAGAAAAAACACTATAAATATTTCAACAACATGCTTATGCTAGCACACCTTATGCTAGGTAGAATTAAAGTTATTAACAGTATGTGATAAAATGTATGCATGTATTTTATCACATACTGTTAATTACTTAGATTTGTTTTTGATATAATATATGTATATACATTTATAAATAATGTCTTACAGTATACATGTCTTAAAGTTTATTATTACTTGTCACTATTGTCAAATTTTAATAGTATGACATGTGAAATTGTGCTCAACTCAAGCACCGCAAAAGACGCATATTATCTTTTTACGAAGATGCTTAGGTAAAAGAATGAATATACACAAAACTTCTAAAGTTAAGTTTCTTACGATTTTGCCACACATTTGAGTAAATGTCATTATGATTCTGCAAGTAAAAGAAAAAGACTAATTTTATGCAAATTACTGATTATATTTTCAACAACAAATTTAAATTGATGAAAAATTTCAACTGATTGCTAAAGATATTTAAATAAAATAAGATTTATACATAATATTTTACTTTAATGTTTTTGAACCAAATATTTAAAACTATTATATTTCAACAGCTACACTATATATATAATTAACATTCATAATCAATGTAAAAAAAAATAATTTAATTTAAATTTATACTAATAAGTATATAAAATTTAAATCAATCTCATTAAAATTGATAAGAGGTCTGATGATAAGAGAAACTAGATAGTATCATAAAAACTACAATTTTTAAATTAATACCTATATAAAGTACAGTTTTCTCAGAGAATAATATGTTCAGTTCTGTTCACAGCACCAAACACCAGTCAAGGTAAATATAATTATTACAGTAAAAATTAATGGTTTCATTATTCAGATATACGTAACAAACTAATATTTTATAGATGAAAATCGCTATTGTTCTCTGCGCCATTCTTGGCATGAGCTTTGCTGCTCCATCAACATTCAGTTTGAAAAGCGATTTGCAAGAGATTGTTGATTTAATCCCTCTTTCTGACATGCGCGTGATTGCCAAACGTTACCTTGACACTGATGCTGAATTCCAACAAATTGTCGCTTACCTTCAAGGACCAGGATGGGCAGGTATTGTTGCTACTGTAGGAGCCCATCCAACATGGATTGGATTCAAAGAATACCTTATGGAAGAAGAGATTGATGTAGATGCCATCATCGAATTCATCCATGACCTCATTGCTGGAGCCACCCCAGGTGGTAAAGTAACCCGTGGAGTAAGAGAATTCCTTGATGAAATTCTTGCTATCGTTCCCCTTGACAAAATTTTTGTTACTATCAACGATAAACTTGAAAACAGTGAAGATTTCAAAATATTCTACGGCCGTATCTCCAGCGACAAATCTCGTGCATTCTTTGAAGAAATCCGTGCCTTAGACGAAGTCCAACGCATTGCTCAAGTCTTGAAAGATATGGGAGTCGATGTTGACGCAGTTGTTTCTTTGATCTATCTTTTCTTGGGATGGTTCTAATTTATATTTTATATTATTGTAATATAAGTAATTGCTTTACATAAAATATACTAATAACTTATAAGTAATATTTTTTATTAAAAAACCCCTCGACTGTTGCTGTGCTACGCTAATGCTCTATAAATGAGCCATCTTACAGTTAATTATATATTTACTTTATATTGTATAAAACAGAATATAACATAATTTTTTTTTATAATTAATAATAATAATAAGATATATATTAAAATCTATACCATAAACTAATACTAATTCAATTATTAATATTTTATCCTCAAACCAATTAATTTTTAAATCAACAAAAAGGATATAAGGACAAAACTAATTATTATAACCAATTAAAATAAATAAGACACATACACTTGAGTGCCTTTTATTAGGAGAAACGGCAAACTGTATGTGTGTAAAGATATAAAATACATCATTTGTTAAATTTTATGATTTTTAATTCAAATAAAACGCGCTAAAAATGCCGTTGTTTGTGTACAGATTTAACTGTACTACAGCCTTCTTTGCACACAAACAGTTCAACGTTTATTTTAATAAGAGACATTGTGTTACCAGTTTTCACAATTTTTTTTAATTTTAAGAGGCTTTAATACCTTTGGCCAGTTTAGGGAATTACTTTTAACATAATTGCAATCCAAGACCGGATTTAGAAAACTTGAACATTTATCTATGATTGGATCAAGCAGTTTTAAGAATAATATTGTTATTAATTAGTTATGTTGGATAAAGCTTGCATAATTTCTTAATTTTATAAATTTTATTTTAATATTTTTTTACGTAAGCAATTTTGCGTCAACTCAAGTTTTTTGAACCTACAATTTGCGTAATAGAGATGTATTTTTTTCTGTACATAAATGAAATAATTGTTTGTTTGGCAATAGTAATGTACTGCCTCACATCACATTTTTAACAAACTCCTTCAACAAGATTGGTAGTTTTTTCTTCTCGACAGCAGACGCGTTGATATTTTGCACACCACACGGATATTAAAAATTGCGTTTTATAATTATTACTGTTGATTGTGTTTAAAATGTAGATAACAATAGGAATCACAATTTTTGACACTTTACTTTCAACATTTGTTTCTTAGTTTTGTGATGTTAAATTCAATTTTATGAACATACAGTCAAACTTTATTAACTAAAATCTTTAAGAGGCATCAAATAAAATGATGGTTAAGGAATCTTTGAATTACAGATAACAATACCAAATTTAAACATAAGAAATGTTTACATAATACATACTAAAAAAAACAAAATATTTAGTATCCTAAAATTACGCATGTGTATATTAGGTATACATTAATATATATATATATATATATATATATATATATATATATATAGGTTTATTTTAAGTACTTTCGTCCTACATTAGTTACGTCTATTCTGGAGTAGTCCACCATGAGATTTTCTTCCTACGTAGGATTATAGTTCTGCGATTTATATGGTTTTGCGCTACATTTTTGGGATCAATAACTTGAACGGGTCTCTTGCCCGTGTAGCTCTAAAGTCAGTGATTAAAGTGCGTTAAGATTTATGGCCCCATAAAAATGTACACGTGCGTTTACATGTGAATGGAATTCGTTTTTACAACTTATCTTTACAAATACAAATTGTGTAGGAAATAATAAGAAAAATGCACACATTTTATCGCAGTGGATGCAAATAATATTTAAATTATGCGTACATTTAATTAATTATTTCTTGGCTGTTTAAAGCTTAATACAACATCGACAAATATGACCTAAATGATAATTATTTTTATATCTTATTGTAGTACTATAAGTTGGAAAAAATCATAAAAATAAACTTATTAAAGAAAAAATTGTTGTTTAAGTTCAATTACAACTATAATTGTTTTATAAAATACGTAATATTAAATTACTCCTACAAAACGGCGTAGAAAATAAAATGTACAAAATGTTTAGATTTAATTAAGTAAACAAAAATTTTAAAGTATGCAGGTTATAAAGTTGATGATCAAAACACGACTGAATTTACCATGCGAATATATGATTCCATAAAACCAATATTTGATTATGTGAATTTGTGTACTCAACATTTATTTATTTGAACACGCGTAATCATTATTTGATTATTTGAATACGCGTACTAAACATTTGATTATTTGAGTACGCGTAATCAATATTTGATTATTTGAATAAGCGTGTTTTAATATTTAATTACACTATTTATTACAAGATTATGTAATGATTACGTGATTATAAAATAATTACGTAATTATATAAAGTTTACTTGATTATGTAATGATTACAAATATTACGTAACTATTATTTGATTCTGTAATGATTATTTTTATTTTGTAAACTGATTACGCAAGTTGTTAACCCTTCGCAGTCACAGCATGCTAATATTTATGTTTAAAATATTTAGAGTAGTAAGAATGTGAAAGGAGTAAAAATGTATGAGTAATAAGAATTAAAGAATAGAGAGAATGTGAGAGAAGCGACAATGTAAAAGTGAAAAATGAAATGAAGAAATGAAAGAGTAGTGATAATGTGAAAGTAGTTAGAATGTGAAAAACGTGACAATGTGAGATTAGTGAGAATGTGAGAGAAATAAAAATGTAGTAAGAATGTGAGAGTAGTAAGAATGTTAGAGTAGAAATTAATGATGTAATGAGAATGTGCGAGTAGTGAGAATGTGAGAGTTGCAAGAATAAGAGAATAGTAAAAATGTGACAGAAGCGATAATGTGAGAGTAGTGGTATAGTGAGAGTAGTAAAAATATGGGAATAGTGAGAATATGAAGTTAGTGAAAATGTGAGAATAGTGAGAATGTGGGTATAAAAAAGTATGAGAATGTAATAAAAGCAACAATGTAAGAGTAGAGGGTATGTGAGAATATGAGAGTAGTGACAATGTGAGAGTAATGAAAATGTAAAAATAGTGAGAATTTGAAAGTAGTGGGAAAGAAGCGACAATATGAGAGTAGTGAAAAAAAATGTGAGAATAGTGAAAATGTAAAAGTAGTAAGAACGTGAGAGTAGTAAGAATGTGAATGTAGTGAGAATTTGAGAGTAGTGAGAATGTGAAAGTAGAAAGAATGTAAGAGTAAAAAAAAATGTGAGAGTAGTAAGATTCACAATAAGTAATAAAAATGTGAGAATAAAAATGTTAGAATAGTGACAATGTGAGAATAGTGAGCATAGTAAAAATGTAAGAGTAGTAAGAACGAGAAAACAGTGATTATGTGAAAATAGTAAAAATATGAATGTAGTATGAATGTAAAAGTAGTGAGAATTTGAGAAAAGTGATAATTTAAGAGTAGTGGGATTGTAAGAGTACTGACAATGTAAGAATAGTGAGAATATAAGATTAGTGAAAACTTAAAAATATTGAAAATGTGAAAAAAGCTACAATGTGAGAGCAGTTAGATAGTGAGAATAGTAAAACTATAAGAGTAGTAACAACGTGATAATAATGAGAATGTATGAGTAGTAAGAATGTGGGAGTAGTGAGAATGTGAGAGAAGCGACAATGTGAAAGTAGTGAGATTGTAAGAATAGAAAGATAGTAAATGTAAAAAGAATGTGACAGTAGTAAGAATAAGAGAACATAGATTTAATGTGAAAATAGTAAAAATGTAAAAATAGTGAAAATGTAACAGTTTAAAAAATGTAAGAGTAGTAAGAATGTGAGAGTAGTGAGAATGTGGGAATAGTGAGTATCTGAGAACAAAGAAAATGTAAAGTAGTAAAAATGTGAGAAAAGTAAAAATGTGAGAGTAGTCGAATGTGAAAGTAGTTAAAACGTAAATGTAATAAGAGTATGAAATAATAGAAAAAATGTGAAAGAGCTGAGAATGTAAAAATAGTAAGAATGTTAGAATAGTGTCAATTTGAGAATAGTGAGATTAGTAAGAATGTGAGAGTAGTAAAAATTAGAAAACAGTGATAATGTGAAATTAGTGAGAGTGTGAGAGTAGTTAAAATGTGAGAGTAGTAAGACTGTAAGAGTAGTAAAAATGTAAAAATAGTAACAATGTGGGAGAAGCTACAATGTAAGTGTAGTGAAATTTTGAGAGTAAAAAAATAGTAAAAGTAGTAAGAATATGAAAAAAGTAAAAACGTAAAAGTAATGAAAATGTAATAGTATGTGAGAATAATAAAATTGTAAAAAGAGTAAAAATTTTAGAGTAGCAAAATGTGAGTGAAGCGGCAATAAAAAAGTAGTGAGAATATGAAAGTATTAAGTTTGTAAAAGTATTGAGAATGTGAGAATAGTAAGAATGTTAGATTAGTGACAGTGTAAGAATAGTAAAATTTTAGAAATGACATATTGAGAGCTTTTTCTTGATTCTGTCTGGTTAATTTCAATAACGAACATAACTGCTAACTTAAAAGTGAGTTTTTAACAGGTTTGTGATGCCCTTAGATGTTCTGAGCCGCACGCGCGCTAAACCTCTTTTGTGCTAGGGATCAGGGCTGGCAAATGTTCTCTATAAATAAGGAAATCCCAGTAATAATCTAGTGAAGTAATAGGCTACAATTTTTGATGAAATACTATAAAATAACTGGAAAATAGAAAATGATAGTCAGCCATCAAAAAATCAGAAAGTACCCTTTTGTTAAATTTTATTTATATGTTTCAAATTAAATGTTAAAATTAGGTTAAATGGATCATCATCATTGTGATAAACTTTGCTTTTTTTTTGTAAAATTACAAAAATAAAGACAATTTTTATTACTATTATTATTATTATTATTATTATTATTGTGAGAATAATAAAGTAATAAAAATATAAGAGTAGTAAAATGTGAAAAAAAAAATGTGAAAATAGTAAAAATGTGAAAATTACTACTATTACTTTCTCACTAATCTTACATTTTTACTATTTTTTTATTTTCATTATTTTTAATTTATTATTTTTTTCTCATTTTACTACTCTCACATTTTTACTACTTTCACATTTATACTACTCTCACTATCTATTTACTCTCACAATCTCACTACTTTTACACTCACATTGTAGTTTCTACCATATTCTCACTTTTCTCACATTCTTACTACTCTCCTTACTTATAGTTTTAACTTTCAAATTCTCTCTACGTTAACATTCTTGCTATTCTCACATTATCACTACATTCACATTTTTGCTATTTTTGCAAAATTACTGTCATTCTCATTACGAATACTATTTTTCTACTCTTACAATCGTACTACTCTCACATTCTCACTGCTCTCACTACTCTCACATTTTTATTATTCTCATTATTCTCACATTTATACCTGTTTTACGTTTTACTACTTTTACATTTTTTCTACTCTTACATTCTCACTATTGTCAATACTCTCACATTATCGCATCTTTTATTTTTTACTATTTCCACATTATTACATTCTTATTTATTTTACTATTACTTTACTTTTACATTCTTACTACTCACACTACTCTAACATTGTTGCTTCTTTCACATTTTCACTACTTTCACATTCTCTTTATGCTTATATACTCACTATTTTTACATTTTTATTACTGTAACTACTTTCATATTTTTACTATTCTCACTATTTTTACATTCTCACTACTTTCATACTGTTACTACTTTCACATTCTCACTAATCTTACTATTTTTGCAATGTCACTACTCTCACATTCTCATTACTTTTACATTTTCACATTGTTTCTACTCTCACATTCTCACTACCGTCATTAATCTCAAATTGTCGCATCTTTTACCTTTCACTATTTTCACTTTCTTACTTCAATCACATGTTTACTACTCTCACATTCTTACCACTCTTACAATCTCACTACTCTCGAATTTTTACTATTTTTACATTCTCACTATTTTTACTTTGTCAATACTCTCATATTTTCACTATTCTTACAGTTTTACAACCTTCACGCTCTCACTATTCTTACATTCTTACTACTCTTACATTGTTATTACTCTCACGTTCTCACCTTCTTACTATTCTCACATTTTCTTTAATTTCACATTCTTATCACTCTCATAATGTTATTACTCACACCTTCTTACTATTCTCACATTTTCTTTACTCTCACATTCTTACTACTCTCACATTGTTACTTTTCTCACATTTTCACTATTTTTACATTCTTATTACTTACTCATTCTCATTACTCTTACATTTTCACTATTTTTACAATTTCACTTATTTTACCTTCTAACTATTCTTAAATTTTTAATATTTTCAAATTCTTACTTAACTCACTTTTTTACTACACTTATATTCTCACTACTCCTACATCTTCACTACACACATTCTGTATTTTTTCACATTCTACTACTTTTACGTTCTTATTATTTTTACATTCTCACTTTTCTCCCATTCTCACTATTCTCACATTCTTACTATTTTTAAATTTTTACTACTTTCACATTGTCACTACTCTTACTTTCTCACAACTTTTACATTCTCACTACATTCACATTCCTACTCTTCTCACATTCTTACTAGTATCACATTCTCACTACTTTCACGTCTTCACTACTCTTACATTTTTACTAAAAAAATCATACAAAATTTAAACACAAAACAACGTCCAGATCAAGGCGTTTTTACAGTACAAATATAAATCATTGTAACTTTATGTGTAATATTTTTATAATTATCTTATAATAAAGTTTAATAACTTAAGAATTGCATTATAATTAACCAACCTTATTTAATATAAAAAAAATAGTCTTTACAACTGAAACAAAATGAAATTTAGATTACTATGCCACAAAATCTAAACACAAAACAAAAGCAAAGCAAATATAAATTATAATACTTTTATAATTATAGTAATTTACATATATTTCAAATTAAGCTTCAAGTCAGCTAATAATGCATTAAATTTAGTTAACTTTATTTTATTGTACTGAACATTTTTATAAACAATTTGCTTAAATTATTTATAGACTTTACATAATTTTCTACAGAATTTGCACTTATCTTTAATTTTGTAAAATAATCTCAGGATTTTGTTACAGTTTTAAAGACTATCATTAACGTTGTGATATGTACGCTTATGAACCTTTATAATTAAAAATGTAGATATTATAAATATTATTATTGTTGTTTTCAAATATTATTTGGTCATATTGTAATAAGTTACAATAGCATACAAGGTTAGACCAGCCGGTAACCGAAGGTAAGGCACAACTTTTAATAAGAAAAACGTAAGCAATTTAATTAATATGAATATTACAAAAGGCATTTTTAAGAAAAAGTATTTTTTTTTAATAAATACTTTGTACTAGAAAATGTATTAAATAAATTAATATAAACGTAATAATATTTAAATGAATATAACAAGTAAACTGTATTCTATTGAAACATTTGAACAAAAAAATTTAAATTTTATAGGTCGCACGGTCGGGTACGGTCGCACAGCAGGGGATATATATGAGAATATATATGCCCGCAGGCATATTTTTGTGTGTAAAGATCTAAAGGGGTATCGGGCTACACAAATCATGTAGGACTATAACTTCTATACAAATGTAGGACTAAACCCCTTTAGACATCTATATATATATAATTAACAGTTTAAAAAAAAACTTAATTAACGTCAAGTAGTAAAAAACAGCGCTATACAAAAAAAGAGTTTTGAAATAATCAAGCTACTTGTTGATACGAAACAATTTTTTTCAGCCAGGATGCATTTTCGGCTTTAAATACATAGTAAATGCCAACACATATTTTTCTCTTCATTTATCCTTGCCAAAGAAACTTTGTTCAGCTTAAGCTGGTCTTTTGTTAGTTTTATTTACATTTTTTTTCAATGAAAAGTAAACGTTTTTGGAATTTTTGGTTATTTTTAAAATATTGTTCTACTGTTTTATTAGTTTCTATTTGTTTCAACAATATGCTGTATCCTCCAAAGTTACGGTTGCATTAGCTATAAGAGTATTATTCTTACAGAAAACGTGTTCAATTGTCACATTAAAAGTCATGTTGTAAACTTAACAATTTTTTTTTTTTTAATTTGTCTTCCACATAAATCTGAAAAAGAAAAATATTGATATTTTGTTGAAAAAATTTGACATTTTTTTAGTAATTAAATCATAAATAAATGAACAAACTTTTCTAGAGTTTCCAAAAAACAATAAAAAGAACTTCATCATCATTGTGACAATAAATATTGAAACTAGACAGCCACAAGAACCTTTTATAAAAGTGAGAAGTAGTATTCAACTTTGGTAGTGGCAGTTTTGTGCATAATTAAATTTTATCCAAAGGTGTCAATATTTTGAGCTTCAGATTGTTTTTTTAATTAATTCTAAATTTTAACTTTTTCTTGTATTTAATCGCAATAGTCGCAAACATATAGCGGTATAGCGGTATAACGCTATATCGGTATAGCGGTATAGCGGTATAGCGCTACAGCGCTATAGCGGTATAGCGCTACAGCGCTATAGCGGTATAGCACTATAGCGGTATTGCGGTATAGCGCTATAGCGGTATAGCGCTATAGCGGTATAGCGCTACAGCTGTATAGCGCTATAGCGGTATAGCGCTATAGCCATGATGATAAAGTAGTAGTGTACTCCCGAGGGTTGTACTAGAGTGATTTTGAACTCTCTGATCCTTGTTTTTATACTAGGTTATAAATTGCAAAAGGTCAGTAGTTTCCTCCAATCAAATGCTCCTTAATCATTATTTTCTAATTACTTTAGCACAATTAAAATTTTCGTGTACCGTCATCTCTCTAATCTTTTATATGTCCCAACTAAATACTGCTAAAGTGGTGGGGGAAACAAACACAAGATTATACTAATAACATATTTATTAAAATTAATATAGTTTTTTATTTATTACAATATTTTCATTACTTCAAAATCGTAATTCATCTGCTTAAAATGGAAATATAAACATTCGTTCATTAACAACATATTTTCTGTATTTTGATTTGCGTACATTTATGATGTTATGTTGGAATACAAGTCCCCCTTCACCTTCTGGTATGAACGCATCATACCATTATAATACTCCTTAAACTTTAACTTTTGTACAAGATCCAGCTTACATCCAATCACCTGTCTCAACTGAGTTAAGTTATTTAATGTGGCCTGAGATAAAATGACTTTAAAATTTCTGCATTCCACGTTAAACACCTCGAAATCCTTGTACTGAATCCTCTCGATGCTAGTATCCGCTCCAAACATCACAGGGCGGCCAATTTCCATAGTTGTCGGATCAATATTTTAAAACTCAATCCATTCTTCGACGGACATCACCAGCTGGCCTCGAGCACCCCATATTTTTACGGTGGGCTGAATGCCCAATGCAGGACTGATGCCGACAGACACATATTTTGTCATCGATATGTTTAAGAGGTAAGTAAATCCTTCCAACATGATGGTTTCTTTCTTGATTCTGGCGTCCAAGTTTCTAAACATCTCGTCGATGGGATCCTCAAATTGTTCGGATATTTCTGTTATTTCTTCTTATTTTACTTGTTATCCCCACCATATTTTCTTAACGTCACTTAACTCTCCATTATTGCATAATGTCCCTAAGGTAGAGTCTCAAAACTTCCCGGAATTAAGTATCTTTTGTTGACGTGAGGGCTTAGAGATATTTTTTTCTGATTTATTGAATATATAGTGTGATTTATTGACCTTGTGGAAAGTTGTTGATGAGTCATTTATATACCTCCGTTCAAACACCTCAGGTAATCGTTAAACGTAATGTGAGATTTCACCACGTATGATTTTATACCATTAGCCTTCTTGGTTACTTGCACCACAGCGGTTGGTACCTTACAAGCATACATTTTTGCCCGCACCCCCACAAACTCCGTCATAATTTGGACGTGATTTTCATCCTTCATTAGCCCCGTAATCTTCTTGTTTAATAAAGGAATCCCATACGCGTTGTTCCGTGCGAATTCATAGGTATCAAAACTATGAATATCCTGTATACACCATCCGTTTCAATCTCATAAATAAGGGAGTCGGTGTTGGTGTAACAGAGTCGAGCATTGCCATCGTACTTGTTTTTTATGTACTTGTAGTAGAACTCGTACAACAAAGTCTTTGAAATGTCCAATACGTCTCCACATCTTCGGCTAGCTGTTTCAATTGTTCTGCAAACCATTCGGCGCAATTGGGTCTTCTATAACTCCTGTCTTCCATTTTAATGTTAATTGGATTTAATATGCTTTCAAAATCTGTGTATACTATAAATGGACATCTTTCTATGTTTCCAAAATTTTGAAATTGAATTTTTTCTTTCTTTTTAAAAGTCACCTTATATTCATTTATTTGTTCGCAGTCTTCTAGATGTTTTTCTAACTTCTCTTTGTTGTGGAAGACACCAATCACAAAAGTACTTTTTGTATTTATTTTTGTCCGATTGATTTGACACCAGTCTTGACAATTTTTTTATCCAGACGTAGTAATAATAAGTTTTTGTAAGAGATGTTGGCACTACGGTAATGTTTATTTTTTTTTTTTTTTAATTAATTTAATATTACGTTATATATAATGTTTAGAAACTTTTTTCGAAAAGTCTCAACATGCAACCTTTTTTTCTTATAACCTATTTTCAAAACCTATTCAGTCAGCAATTTTTGTTTTGTCTTTACATGTGAATTTTTTTTCATAACACATTTTCTGTTCAAAACCTATTATCGGTTGAACATTACGTCATCTCAATTAATATTTTTTGAAAAGTTTCAACCTGCAAAACTTCAATTATTTGTTATATATATATATATATATATATATATATATATATATATAAATATATACTTACATTTTCCTTTTCATTTTCTTGTTTTCCCTCTCACCGTGAATTTTGTTAGTCTCCATCCACTTTTTAATTCTACATTTTAGCCTCCATCCGCTTTATACGTTAACAATACCCACCCGCTGTCTCGCTCTTATTAATAAATAAGTTAATACTTACAATTTAATCTCAATTATTTTATTACTTATTATTTGTTTATTAATCAATTCTGTTAAAGATGTAATACATGATGTTTTAAATGTATACACTGTAAACGCATGTAATAGATAAGAATACCGATAGTGTGTAATTTTGCATACGCAGCACATTCCGATATTTCCTTGTACAGACGCGTCCTTGCTTCTCTCTCGATTTGTTTCATAACTTGAGTCAGCAAATTTTATTCTTATTTTGCATCCCACTCTTTCATGCAGTCGCACTCCCGGAGAATCTCCATTACAAATGATCATACTGCTGATAAGAACTGATAAGGGGGCATCGCCGGCCGAGCGCCCTTGGGTGACTCGGGTAATGTATGCGCCCTTAAAAATGCTGTTGTATTAATACCATATCTTTTTTAATAAATATTTATATGCTTTTTTCTCCCTTCCTTTTACAGAACCTAAATATTGAAAAGGAGGTAGGTAAAAATAATTGAAACGTACACATACATTTTTTGTTTAAAACTTATATATTATAAAAAAAATAAACGGATATTGATAAAAATAATAAAATAAATATATAAATATAAATTAGAGTATCTGTGTTGACAAGATGATTTACTCTGCGGTAAATCCAAGTATTATGAACCTCTCAGCGGATTATATATTAATATTGATACTCAAATTAATAATCGCTGACAATGCCCATCCGCTGTCTTGCTCTTGAAATAATTCCAACTTGCGCAACAGCACGTCAGATATATTCTTTACAAACCACTCATTTAATTCACAGTCTCGATCAACCACAGCATTTTTTGTGTTTATGTACTTGAAATCTTCCACGTTTCCGTCTTGACTGTTTTTCACAAATTTACCACAAAACACTGCATTTATTTTAAAAAACGGGTCCTTTTTCAACGCTAGTCTTATCCGTTTTTCAAACAAAATTTCACAATCTTTTAAATATGCTGCTTGGTCCCGGTGTTTGAGTTGCCCGCTGCTGCCGTTTTGGTACCGAACGCGCATCAGGTTTTGCGCAACACATTTTACGTCGAGCGATGACGTTACCTACTGTGAGGGCGGCGGCCGAGCGGAAACTCTCTTAGGGTGCATAATAGAGCCGTTCTGACCCTGGATTTGATTTTTCTACCCCCGGGTTCTTCCATCCCTAGGCCCTTTTGGCTTTCCGATCACATAGTAGTTTACAAGTACCCCGTCTGAGATCTTCCACCCTTTACATCATAGTACCGTTTTGGGCACCCACCCTCACCCGTTATGCCCTTTTGGCTTTGATTTTACACTACTTCCGTCCTTATGGCCGTTTTGGTTTTTGGTCATATGCGCAACTCACCACATTTGAAATTGCAAAATATTTGAATTTCCCGCCAAAAATAATGTCGGTAAAGTAGGGAGGCCGATTGCAAAAATCGATGACTCACCACAATTAAAATTTTTGACATGTCTCGACACGCAAAATTTCTATTACGTCATCCATCCTAACTTACTTTTTCTGCCACCGCGGCGCTGACGTGCACTCATTCTCTATCCCACTCTTTCCGAGTTTTCGCACACCCCTCGCACTCACACACTCTTATGGCGGTACTGCATACTTTGCTCACAGAAGGGCGCCACAGGCGGCGCCCACTTCCTTTCACATGCCCAGATGGCCGTCCCCGACCGGATCCCAAGGTCACCCCCAGCGCCCACTTCCTTTGACACGCCCAGATGGCCGTGCCCAACCGGATGTCAGAAATCCAAAATGGCGGCAATACGCGGATTTTGGTCCCCTTGTAAATGCCCATAAGAAATTGAGTTCGTTCCCGCTTAGCTCCTCTAATGACGCTGGAAAATATAGACCCATCACATGTTTACCTATTTTGTATAAATTACTATCATCTATAATAGCGACTAAAATATCTTAATCATCTACAAAGAAACAACATAAAACAGAAGAACAAAAAGGATGCAAAAAATTATTACGTGGTTGCAAAAAAAAACTTATAATAGATACGGTCATTACTAACCAAGCTAGTACTAAAAACAGACATTTATACATGGGATATATTGACTATCAAAAAGCGTACGATTCTGTATCTTATTCTTGGATCAAACAATCACTACGTTTCTTAATCGTATTATGAAAAAATAGAAAACACAAATGCACATTAGTAACGCAAAATACACCTTAACAACTAAATTAATCAAAATCCATGAGGAATATTTCAAGATGACACACTTAGTGCTACATTATTTTGCCTAGCTATAAATCCTATATCAAATGCACTAAATAGGACAAAATATGGATATGGATATAAATTAAAAAGTACAATAACAAATCATACTATAAACCATCTACTTACATGGACGACTTCAAACTAAACAGAGCCAACAAACATCAATTCACACATCTCATCAACGTAGTAGAAAAAATGTGTAGAGATCTACACATGACATTTGGCATAGATAAATGTAAAACAGTAGTAATGAAAAAAAGCTGTTGGAGCAAGACAGAAATGATCAACCTTGATAATAACCAAACATTAAAAAATATGAATGAAAAGGAAATATACAAATATTTAAGAATTATGCAAAACACAGTTACTAACAACAAAGAAATAAAAGAAATGACTACAATCTGTAACTAAAACTACTTTAAACTCAAAAAAATTAACAAAGGCAATAAATACATACGCAATCCCTGTGCTAACATATTTGTTTGGTATTATCAAATGGAGTAATACAGAACTCAAAGATTTAAACAGGCAAATTAGAACAAAATTAACTAAATACAGGGCACATCATCCTAAAGCATGTTTACAAAGGATTACTCTCCCAGGATCTAAAGAAGGAAGAAGTATAACTGATGTAGCACACTTACACTACAAACAAATTAATAATCTACCGTCATACTTTAAAAACCAGACATACGGCACTCTATATACAGGGAGTTTATAAATGAATGGGATTATGTAATCACTTTAAATATGCCGCCTTTTTAAAACCGTCCACTATACTACATATGTTTTCATATGTTTGCTTGACAGCTGTCAAAGTTGATCTGTCAAAACAAATAGTTTAGTGAACAATTTAAAAAAAGCGGCACATTTAAAGTGATTACATAATCCCATTCATTTATAAACTCCCTGTATAACTATAACAGAAGCGGACACTCAACTAACACCTTTAAATATAAACAACAACATTCAAATTAATGAAACTAATACAACACAATACAAAGAATTGAAATGGTCACAAAAAGTAATTTATGGCAGACATTTCTACCAACTACTTAAATAAGGCATAGATGTAGAATTATCAAACATGTGGCTAACCAAAGGTTATTTATTCCCAGAAACAGAAGGATTTATTATTGCAATCCAAGATCAAGTAATAAGTACTAAGAATTATAAAAAATATATAATGAAAGCCAACATAACAACAGATAAATGTAGAAAATGCTATAAAACTGCAGAAACTATAACACATAATATTACAGGATGCGAAAAACTAGCTCCAATTAAATATACCGAAAATCATAACAACGTACCGGCAATTCTACATAAAAAAAATGATAAGTAATACAAATTTAGAAAAGAAAATGACAAGGTATCATACTATAAATACATTCCAAAGCCCATTAAAGATAACAACAATCATAAAATACTATGAGACATTTCTATAAAAACTGACAAACAAATAATATATAACAAACTTACAAAAACAACATATTTAATACATAGCAGTTCTGGCAAGTAAAAATATCATAAAGAAAACCGATAAAAAAAAAAAACAAAAGTACACAGAACTAGCATATGAAATAAAATGAATATGGAAACTAACAAACATAACAATATTACCAATCATAATCTTTGCAACAACAGGACTAATTCCACCTAAGAAAACGGTGAAAATTTTTAAATTAATAAGAGCTGAAGATATACTTGCAGATATGAAAAAAAATGTTATAAAACATAACACGTGCTTTCTTAAATTAAATTAAATTCAGTAGTGAATAAATGCGGAAAATCTGATAACTTTTATAAGAATTAATATGGACTTCTGGTCGATCTAACTTCGGATGTAAGTTTGACAATTTTAGTTTAAATTTTGGCCACCAGAGTGTTTGTAGGTGCAAGTGTCTAGTTAAGTTTCAAGGTTGATTACTAGATGGCAGCACGTGTGTAGTTATACAGGATGATCGGTAAGGGCGGTAAATTCAAATTTTGCATACTGAGTGTTCGAATGTTTTTTTCAAGATGACCACTTGGTTGTAGAGGCGCCAATTTCAAATATCGACGCCATGTTGGGTGTTGATTTGTCTACTGGATGTCAAAGTGTGGGTGTTGTAGTTGATCATGTGGTCACTAGATGGTCAAGAGTAAACAACTTAAGTTACACTGGTAGTTGTGTTGCATTTTTTTCACATAGAGAGAGAGAGAGAGAGAGAGAGAGAGAGAGCAAGAGTATATGCAAGCAAACTTACACTGTATGCTTGGTTGCGTTGAACTTTTTTAGTGAGTCTTGCCTGCTAGGAACACCGGTCCGCTGGTTGAGAGCTCGAAGCGCTAATTATTGCGCCATACGGTATTACTGATAAGGAATGGGAAAAGTGCTATAATAATGGGATCACTTAAATGTGGACTTGCAAAAAATCGATGGAAAAGTATATGTTTGTATGGAATGACGTCACCCCTAAGCACTTGCAATTTATATTAATATATAACTAATAAAAATATGCGATTATAACCCTTAATAGATTGAATTCCACCATTGAAAAATTTCTATATACAATGAACTATACATATACAAAACTAAAAAATATTTAATTATGAAGCGTAAGTTTTAAATGGTTGTAGGTAGCAATGATTAAATAAATTACGTCTCCGGGTTTGCGCCGAGTGCGTAATCTCCATTTGAGGTTATCAACTACCGATAAGGACTTTACTATTAAATGTTAAATATTTTAATAATAATAATAATAATAATATAGGTATATATTTATTTAAGAACTTAATTTTTTACAATTTTAATATAATGATAGCCAGTTTTGAAAAGACCAGCGTCCGTGTTCTTTCAGCCATTATTATTTATTTTATTTATGCGTGTAAAGATGTGTGTGCCTCGTTTTACATGTAATCTTATGAAAAAGTGTGACTTGACCATAGATTTACGTAAAATTACATTGTTTCTTATGGAAAACGAGCACAAAACTGGTTATTTTAACCAATATTAGGGGGTTCTCCGACACCAACTAATTAACTCAATTTTGATTAGTTGTTTGTGTTTTATATTTACTATAAATTTGTTTTTTTTTTTTTTTAGTTTTTTTTTTTATTAAGGACGTAGTGAGGTCTTGGCCTTAGCAAGTGGCCCTTGAGAATAACTACCGCAGGGCAATACCTTTCGGTTTTTTTTCTACGTTAGTTCTGTTGTCATTTTGGAGTTGGAGTTAGTTTGAAATGAGCTGGTTTCGGCCTTGTGGGATTCACACAGACTGCTGCGGCAACACATGCTGTCCCCGGCTCATCTCTCCCTATACCCTATTTGTTGTCTGTCCTATACTGACGTCCATCTCTCCTTTCTCTTCATTGCTTTTTTTATGTTCTTTTGCTTCCACTTAGCTTCTCTTTCCTTCTTCTTTTGTCTTCTGTGGCTTTTGATGTGTGTGTTTACTTCCATTTTTGTTTATTTAGATCTTGAGTTTTCAAACTTTTCTATCTTTTTTCTCATTACTGCCGTTGCATAGTTTCATAATGCTCTCCATTTGTTTTCGTCATTCAGGCAAATATTAATTATTGAAGATTTATCAATTTTGTTTTCCAATACATTCTCTAACTCTTTCCTATCATTCTCCCACGCTTCGCACTCTAGTAGCGTATGTTCTGCGTCGTCATACGTGTCTTCTTGGCAGAATATACATTTCTCTTCTTTCTCCATTTTATTTATATTTTGTAAATACTTTCCAAAGGCTCCATGTCCGGTGAGTATTTGTGTTGTATAGTAACACGTCTCCGGTTTATTCTCTACCCATTCCTTTATTTCTGGTATTAACTCTCTTGTCCATTCACCTTTTTCTTCGTCTTTCCACTGTGTCTGCCATTTTTTTATTGTATTATCTCTTGCTTGTCTCTTTGCTTCTTGTTTACTATTTTCTTCATTTACCAGTTTCTTTATGTTTAATCTTTCTTCTACCATCAAGTCTGCGGGTAGTGTCGCCGCGATTACCTCTAGCGCTTCTTGCGACACCGTTCTGTAAGCCCTACATATCCTTAACGAGCTTGCTCTAGTGGCTCGACTTATTTCTTTTCTGTTTTTTTTGTCTTTAAGGCATCTCCACATGTTTCTGCGGCGTACAATAGTTTACTTTTGGCCGCCGCTGCAATTAGCCTTCTTGCCTCTTGTCCTGGTCCTCCCTTGTTTGGCATAAGCCTACTAAGCATTCTTTCCATTTTCTTTGTTCCTCTTACCGCTTCCTTAATCTGTTCGTTCTATCTTTTTGCTTCCAGTGTAACTCCAAGGTATTTAATCTTCTTCCCTATGGTTATTATTTGTTCACCTACCTGTATTTTTCCGGTTCCTCTATTTGTCCTTTTTGTCGATAACCATGCAGCTTCCGTTTTCTGCGGTGCTTATTCTAGCCCTTTACTTTTCATCCATCTCTTTATCATATTAATTGTCAACTCTAGCCTTTCCTTTAGTACTTCTATGTCTGCATCCCTACCTACTAAAGCTAAGTTGTCAGCAAATGTCGTTATTGTCACCCCGTCTGGCAGCCGCATTCCGAGAAGCTAAGTTCCATAACTTGGGTTCTAGTGCTGAGCCTTGTGGTACCCCTCTGGTCAGTCTAAATTTACCATTCTTGGTCACTAAGTTTTTTCCTTGTAGATAACTCCATATTATCTTGATCGTTTTCTTTGTCAATTCTTTCTTTTTTGCTGCTTCTATAATTGCTTCCCATAGTACGCTATTAAACGTGTTTTGTATATCCAACGCTATTATGATGCAATTCTGTCTTTTCCTATGTTGCTGCTTGCTTCTTTTGCTACTGTTTTTACTTTCTCGGTAACTCCTAGCGTCGATCTCCCTTTGGTAAATCCGTATTGTTCACTTTCCCATCCACCCCTTTCTTCTATTTCTTTCTCTATTCTTCTCACGATAACTTTTTCCATTATCTTTGCTAATGTATTGATTAAACAAATTGGTCTATACGTCTTTGATTTACCTGCTTCTTTCTTCTTCTCAATCAGCACTAAGTTTGCCTTTTTTCAACATTTTGGGAATGTTCCTTCATTTAGACATCTGTTTATTATTTGTGTTAGTTCTATTTCGTTTCCTTTTAACGCTGCTTTCACTATCTCCGCTGTTATCTCGTCCGGATCTGGTGCCTTATTGTTAGGTAGTTCTTTTATGATCTGTTTCATCTTCTTCACTGTTGTCATATCTGCTTCCTCTTCTTCACTTGTCTCTGTTGGTTTTTTTACCGCTCTTCCTTTGGGGAACAATTTCTCAATTTTTTTTCCCCTTCCTCCTCCTTTAAGCACACTCCAGTTTATTCATTGCAATTTTGTACGGCTTTCCCCAGAGGTCCCTATCTATGGAATCTATCATTTCTTTCCAGCATCTCTTCTTGCTGTCTTTTATCGCTTTTCTCAGTGCTTTTCTGTCCATTTTTAATTCTTCTTCTGTTTCTGCAGTGTTCTCCCCTTTTCGTTTCTGTCTTTTGATCTTTCTTCCGGTTTGTATTGCTTTTTTCCTGCTTTCCTTTATCTCATTGTACCACCAGTACGGCCCCTTTCTTCTCCTTCCCTATACCTGGGGATTGCTTCTTCCGCTGCCTTTCTCAGTTTTTCCGAGTACCGTTTGCATCTTTCCTCTATGTTTTCGCTTTCTGTTACTTCTTCTACCTCCATGGCTCTTTTTATCTTCTCTCTGTCCATCCTTCGCACGTTCCATCCTCTTTTTCTTGTATCTTCTTTTTCCCTTTTTCCGATCGTGTTGTATTTTATATATTTATGTAGGCTCAGCGATTCTTCATCTGTCACGTTCCAGCTGCCCACTACTCCTGCTGTTTCCCACGTTGCTATGGTAATATCGATATGAGACTTACATCTTCCTCTTACAAATGTTGGTCTGTCGCCATGGTTGCATATCGTTAGATTTACTGTAGCAATCATTTCTTCTAGAATTTGTCCTCTCCTATCGCTCTTTATCCCTCCCCACCTGGGTGATTTTGCGTTGAAATCTCCTCTTATTAGAATTTTCTTGCTCTTATGTTTTCTTAAGCTATTTTCTAGTTCTTCAATCCATTCTCGATAATATTCTATACCGCTGTTTGGACTGATGTAGCAGCTGTGTACTATCATACTTCCTATATCAGCCCACACTATTTCTTCTTTGGGAGTTTCCCACCTTTCCACCTTGTCCTTACACTTCCCCCTTGCTAGGATGGCCGCGTCTGATTCTCTATCTTTGATCCATTCCCCGCTTAACTTTTTTTTATTTGGTTCGCTTACTATCACTATGTTTATTTTTTCTCTCATCGCAGTTGCTACCAGTAGGTCATGTGCATCTATTCCCCTCCCTATATTTGTTTGGATAATGTTATACATTTTCGGTTATAGGTTCCCTTTCGTGTTGTTTCCAACTTTCTGGGTTGTTGTCCTCTATATTTTTTCTTGGCCTTCTAGTTTTTCTTCTAATTGTAGTGGGGCATCTTCTCCCTCCAGTTCGATGGCCTTACACTCTATGCAATATTCTCTGTTCTTGCAGTTTGCTATTTTGTGTCCTTCTTTTTTTGCATTTTATGCACAACGACGATCTGTCTTCCCTTCTGCATTCTGCCGCTACGTGTCCCTTCATCCAACATTTATTGCATTGGCTCTCATTCGCTTTTGCTTTTTCCGTTCTGCATCTTATGAGTCCTATATTTATACTTTCTATTTTTATTATATTTTCCGCTGAGTCTTTGTCCAACTTAATTATGGCCGTTTGTATTTCCCTGTACCCTTTCTTTAGAGATATAATCACGATTTCTTTAGTGTCCACTTTCCCTTTAATTTCTTCAATCAGCTCCTCTCTGCTGATCTTTCGACTTATACCTTTAATCATAACCAGTTCTCCTGTTAGCTCTTTGCTCGCTTTTCTTATATTAAATCCTTCCATTTCTTCTCTTATCTTTTCTATTTCTTTTTTGGTCTCATTTGCGTTTGTTACTAATAGCAACTCTCCTTTCTTTGTTTCTCTTATTTCTTTAAATGTCGTACCTTTCATATGAATTTTTGCCTGTTTTAATAGATCTGCATATGTTACACCTTCTTTGCTCACCACTATAGCTCCTGTTTCAGGTTTTTTTTTTCCAGTTATTTGCGCAGTTTGTAGTTGTGGCGGTATGCCATTCTCATTTTTGTCTTGGTTCTTCTTCCCGCTATTTCCATAAATTTTTTCGCTTCTCTTGGTGCAATTCCATTTGGTATGGGAATATTAATTTCCTCGATGTTCAACTCATTTGCATTGTTCAGCACTCTTTCAATAGCTTCTAACATATTTATAGCCGCTTTTTCTCCAGTTTTGTACTTCTGTTTGATTATATGCACTTTTCCCACTTTTTTTCCGCTTAGGTTTTTTAAGATTTCTACGTATGGTGTTTTGTTGTTTTTGTCTTCTTCTTTTTCTTCCATCAACTCCGGATATTTCTCCTTTACCTGTTTTAGAATTCCTTTCTCTTTTCCTATTTCGTCTAAACTGATGAGTACCGCTGTGTCGGTTTCCCTTCCCATCATTGGGTTTCTTTTTTCTATTTTTACATGGTCGTAATCTTTTTTACGCCATTCATTGTTCATTATTTTTTCCATATCTTCCTGGTTTTTAATTTCCCTCATTTCCTGTTCGTTCACAAACATATTGGCTTCCAACTGGTTTGTCTGGGTTGACGTTTCTATCATTATTTTATTTTTTGGTGAGTTTATCTCTCTCCCTCTTTTCTTCTCTACTTGATCTTTTTCATCTGCTTTAATCCTCCTCTCCTCCGGTGGTGAATGTTGTATTCTGCCACTTTTAAGATGGTATCATTTCTCTTGAACCCATACGTGTAGCCTACAGGCCTACTTATTTATTTTATTTTTGTAATTGTGCTTATTCAGCACCTGTTTGTCCGGTCACTGCTCCATTATAAATTTGTTTACCTATAGATGATTACTTAGAAAAAATGATAAACAAAGGTGAATGTGAATTAAGAGATGAAGATAAATTGGTTAACGAAATCCATTACCCGTTAAACAATAATGTGAAAGTGTCTGTTGGTTTAAGTCCAGCTCCAAGATTTTACCAGTGTATTTGACTGTCTGCAAGTAAAAAAATATTACATTTATTCAATCGGAATGAAACATCTTAATGCAGTACAAAACTTTCATGGAAAAGAGTATAACGATGAAAAGAAAGTGTACGTGTAGATATCAGGAAAAGCTTTGTATGTCCGATAATGATGAAATTGATTTAAAACCAACAATTAATGTTTTTGATTTGTGCTTTATCAACATGTCTAACTGTCGGAAATCGAAAACGGTGCGCATCGAATGAAAGGGTGTTGAACAAAAAAGCGTTAGATCAATTATAGACAGCTCTTGATCTAATCGAATATCGCTTACAACGCATAAATGCATTGCAATTCTTTGAATATTATAACAATTACCTAATTGAATTTGCAAGATTGCAAGCCAATACAGATGATGTTTTTATCGAAATTTTGCCCACAATAAATAATTATTATTTTAAAAACGTCGAATGCATGCGGAAAATTATATTGTATAACCACAAGAAACAAGTGCACAATCTGCAAATTACTCGTGAGTGTAGTATAAATAATGAAATTGCCAAATTAAAAAACTAGTTAGTTATAAAGCATGCATCAGAAAGTCATCCATTAAGCGACTACATTTAAGAAATCGACAACACCTAGGCTATTGATTGGAAAGCCTAGTACAGCAAATTATAAATGTTAAAAAAATTATTTGTAATTATGAATTACAAAAGCAACTGTGCGCAAAACTCAACGGGATGCAGCTTCAATAAAATTAGCAAAATCAAGATAAGATTATTTAAATAATTTTTATATTTTAAATATAAATAAAGCCATCGAATTGTATGATAAATACAAATTAACTGGTGAATATGTAAAATATATACCGGAAAAATATTTGCAATTGTTATATAAACTAAATTTGGGAAGATTGTGGGATTTCCTACCTAAAAAAATGTAAGAACGATTTATATTTCCGAAGAAGACTTCCCTGTCATAAGCATTACAACTTTCCAACCGGTGAGTGCCACATAGACAAGATGCAAAAAGTGTCAAGATTACCGATCAACTACAAAGAGTGTCAAAAATACTGAAAATGAATACCACCACATTCATACTATTATCAACTTAATGGAAATTTGTTTGTCACCAAACCAAAAAATACATAACCGCCATCTCCATAGGAATCAATGATAGTTCGCCTTTGAAATATAAAATGATGCGCCTCGATAATAACACTAACCCAAGAACATTTAAAATAAACACCAGCATAATCCCGGGAGTGTCAAATGTGATGAATTAAACTTATATAATAACAAATTTGTGAAAGCTGCTTACACAATGCCTTTTATCAGCAGAAACGTTGAACTGTATGTATGTAAAGAAGGCTGTAGTACTCTTAAATCTGTACACAGACAACGGCATTTTTAGCGCGTTTTAATTGAATCATATTATCGATCTTTACACACACTCAGTTTATCGTTTCTCCTAATAAAAGGCAAGCTAGTGTATGTGTTTTATTTATTTTAATTGGTTATATTAATTAGTTTTGTTCTTACATCTTTTTTATAAGGATAATATATTATTAATTAAACTAGCATTAGTATATAGTAAAGATTTTAATAATTATCTTATCATTGATTATTATTATTTTAAAGAAAGTGTCTTTAAAGTGTAAATGCAAGTTAATTTTAACATACGTAGAATTTTATCAATGACAGTTTTAACAACTATTTTAAGCAATTATCTATTAAAATCTGCTATAAACAAATTTTAGTTTAAATATTAAAATTATATCTTTAACCTAATCAATATTTAAAAAAATTAATATATTGTATTCTGTTCTATACAATATAAAGTAAACATATAATTAACTTAACCTAACCAAGATATTTGGATTTGTTTGAATAAAAAAAATATTAGTTATTAGTTATTAGTATATTTTATTTCAAGCAATTAATTATATTAAATACTATAAAATATAAATTAGAACCATCCCAAGAAAAGATAGATCAAAGAAACAACTGCGTCAACATCGACTCCCATATCTTTCAAAACTTGAGCAATGCGTTGGACTTCGTCTAAGGCACGGATTTCTTCAAAGAATGCACGAGATTTGTCGCTGGAGATACGGCCGTAGAATGTTTTGAAATCTTCACTGTTTTCAAGTTTATCGTTGATAGTAACAAAAATTTGGTCAAGGGGAACGATAGCAAGAATTTCATCAAGGAATTCTCTTACTCCACGGGTTCCTTTACCCCCTGGGGTGGCGCCAGCAATGAGGTCATGGATGAATTCAATGATGGCATCTACATCAATATCTTCTTCCATAAGGTATTCTTTGAATCCAATCCATGTTGGATGGGCTCCTACAGTAGCAACAATACCTGCCCATCCTGGTCCTTGAAGGTAAGCGACAATTTGTTGGAATTCAGCATCGGTGTCAAGGTAACGTTTGGCAATCACGCGCATGTCAGAAAGAGGAATTAAATCAACTATCTCTTGCAAATCGCTTTTCAAGGAGAATGTTGATGGAGCGGCAAAGCTCATGCCAAGAATGGCGCAGAGAACAATAGCGATTTTCATCTACAAAACATTAAATTTGTTGTATAAAATAAGTATAGTTTGTATACATTATATTAATATTATTATCAATACAGTAAGTAAAATAATATATCTTTACCTTTAGTGATGTTTGGAACGGCTGACTGAACTAAACGTACTGTGCTCACACAAAATTACAGTTTATATAAGATTTAAATTAAAAATCATAGTTTTTATTGTACTATCTACTTGTTCTTATCGGTAAATTTTTTTATTGATTGACACTGATTCAATATTTTATTAAAGTATTAGTTAATATTTTTGTTAATCGTATCTATTTTAGATTATTTGTTTGGTTTGTTATTATATTTTAGACTTAAAACTTTGTTAAACATAATAATACACTAGATAGTAACTTTTCTTATTTTTTATTAATTGTGGCCATTTAATCTAATATTAATAAGTATGCAGCCAGTACTCTAATGTCTAACTTAACATACATGTAACTAGTTATAAAAGTTATGTTTTAGATGTTTACAGCTTGTAGGCAAAGTTATCTCCTTTTTAATTAGTAGATCGTTGTATGAACTAATCTGTGACACCAAATCTATCAAAAAGGTCAGAGTTGGCCTTTTTGTGGAAACGGTTTCAGCCGCTCAGTCAACAAAGTTTATAAAATGCAACCGTGTTGCAGATATGAACGTGACAGTCTTAGGCTAGAGCTCTACGTGCTACAAATTGACGCTAGCAGCAGCAGTAAAATTACGGCGGCAGTACAACGGAAGGAGAGCAGCAGTTTACAGCGAGGATAGCGCCGCGTCTTGGTCTTGTCGTGGCTCCATGAGCTTTAGTATGACGTGTCTACAATCAGTATACAATTGAATCTTCTTGTGTGTGTATATATAAAAAGATCCCTGTGAATAGTAGTGAGTAAATTCATTTCAACAAAAAGTTGCCTAACCGCTGGGCCACGAGCCATGACGCTATGAGCGTAAACGCTCGGCGCTGCAAAAAGGAGCGTCAAGCGTCCAATTCAAATACATGGGTTTATACGTACCAGGCCACGAAATAGCGCTGCAAGACGCAGCGTCGTTTGCTTCTAGCGAAACAAACACGAGCGTTCGTTGCGTTTGACGCTCATCTTATAAGCCTCTTAAAAACAAATTTATACAAAAAATCAAGTACGTACACAATAAAATTTGACTGTTTATACCGTTGGAGCGTATTATTTGAGCGTCAGCGTCTGAAACAAATCGGATTGTTTCAAACGCTCCTAAATATAGACGCCAGAACGTTTTCTTTTTAATTGATAATTTTGTCTAGATTGAAATTATAAAAAAAAATTGTATTTTATCATTATTATGATTTAACTTATTTAACTATATTGAATTAAATAAACTATTATAAATTTTTTTTTTATAAAATTATTAGTTAAGTAAGAAAAATAATGTATAATTTTGATATGTTTGTATAGGTTTTACACTATACATATAAAACACATTTTGTCAGTTTTCAAAATTTTATATTAATAGTTAATAATGAAGAATTTAAACTGGCATAATTTTAGAATGGATGAAACCTACATTGTTTGATAGATTATAATCTATTATCAAGTTTAGTTTGCCAAAGCCAATTCTGCCAAGATTTTGGGTTTTTAATTATTAAACTTGAAGAAATAAAATTTAATTTAACTATTATTTTTTATCATCAACGTGAAAAGCTAGGAGAACAAAGCTAGAAAGCTTTGAATATCAAAAATCATGTCATATTCTAAATGACAAATAAGTAAATAAAATTATTTTAAAAGTTAATTAATTTAGTTTTTAAAATAAATTTAGTTTTCCCGCGTTTCGTAGTTTTCTGTTTGTAAATATACTTTTTATATATTTAAAATTTTGTACATACATTTTATATTGAAAAGTAAGATTAATATAATTTACCTTTAAAAGATTTATTGGTAGAATGAATAAAATTTGAATTAAAAAAAATATTAAAATTTTTATATAAACAAATATAAAGGTATCATAACCTTAAATAGAAATGTCAAATATAATACGGAATTGACGCTACTTGTGTTTAGACGCTATAAGCGCCAAGATTATTTTTGTTTTTTTCCGCATTCTATGATTTTCTGTTTATGTAAATAATTTACATTTTTAAAATTTTGTATATTTTGAAAAGTAACATTAATATAATTTATCTTTAATGAATATATTGGCAGAATAAATATTTAAATTTAAAAAAAGTGTTAAAAAGTTTATATAAACAAAAATAAATGTATCATAACCCTAAATAGAAATGTCAAAATAAACGCTCTAACAAAAATTGACAAGCTCGTGGCCTCGTGATTTTGACGCTGCTAAAATACGCTTCCAGCGTCTTGACGCTACAAGCGGCGCGTTTGTTTCGTGGCCCAGCGGTTAGTATTGGCATTACGCCGTCGGCGTTGACTTCAGAAGCAACGGAAATGGTTGATTTGCCCTGTTGTATTACATAGAAGGATAAAGGGAAAATTTATTCTTTTACATAACAAACTAAAAAAACAACCTGACAAGTTTTTTTGAGTTTTACAAGATGTCAGTACCTTCTTTTAATTTTCTTTTACTATGTGAAATAGAATATGTCATAAGTAAACAAAACACATTAATGCGTGGTAGCACATAAACAGGAGCACAAAACTGCCTGTGGAGCCAGGAATAAGATGTAAATAACTGCTAAGAAATAGGTCCGTACCTATCCGTCCGCCACATAACCGTGACGACGCGCCTCTTCCTTCTCTGGAGCGACATTCTACAGCTGAGTGTAGCCATCCACTGCAGTCCTGGTTGGGTTCATTTATTACGCTTCGTTTTATTGCTGCTGCTAACGAAAATCTGTAGCACGAGGAGCCCTAACCTTAGTTAATAATACTTCAAACTCTTGTAAGAGCATTCTTTATTGTAGAGGTTTTTTAAACTGCACGTTGGAGGAAATTGTTGAGAACATGAGTGGTCAGTGGGTAATCTTTAGCATGCAAGACGGAAAACGCTAAGAAACCCCTACCTATATACTGACGTTTAACCACCTACAACTTTTCACCACCGTGAATTGGGCTTTTTATAGTCTTGCAGTCCGGCCGTATATTCCGGCGCCAATGCGTTGTTTTAAATGTCAGAGGTTTGGTCACACACTTTGTTGCTCCAAGGAAGAGATCTGCACGTGTGGAAAACATCTGCATGAAGATAGCGAATGCCAAGAGCCAATTACGTGCATCAATTGCGGAGGAGAACACTTTGCAAGATCACGTAATTGTCCAAAATGTAAAGAAGAATTTGCTATCAAAGAAATTATGACAAAAAAAAACTTAGTTTGAAGCAAGTAAATTGGTATAAACGTCTACTCCAATTGACGGATTATCCTAAGCTAAAGCTACAACTGCATCAAAAAGCTCAGTGGACTTAACTGAATTGGTTAACAAGTTTTATATAAATAACGTAAAAAACGTACGGCTGAATAACTTTGTTGTTTTTAAACCAATTTGCAATATCAATCAGGTTTAGTTTTTTAAATAGTAACATATGTTTTTTCTATTATATTCTAAATCTAACCATATAAAATAATTATATATTTCTATAACAAATTTGCCATAATTAAAAAAAACGTTCTGAAGGCAACAAAAAGTTTTGATATTTCCTAAATTGTTATTGCTGCTTCTCTAAAAGCAACAGGGGTTTTGATACTTTATTAAATTTTATTTTTAGCTATCTAAAAGCAACTAGTAGTTTTGACACTCCATTAAATTCTAGTTTTACCTTTCTGAAGGCAACACAGAGTTTTTATACTTCATTAATGATTTTTGCTGTCTCTCTAAAAATAACAAAAAAAATTGATATATTTTATGTTTAGCTATCTAGTAACAACACAGAGTTTTGATACTACTTCAAATTTTATTTTTAGCTATTTTGAAGCAACAAAAAAAATTTAATGCTCTATCAAATTTTAGTTTTAGCTATCTAGCGGCAACAAGAAGTTTTAATACTTCATAAAATTTTACTTTTAGCTATCAAGAAGCAACAGGGAGTTTGGATATTTTATACATTGTCTCTAAAAGCAACAAAGAGTTTTGTTACTCCATTAAAATTTAATTTTAGCTATCTAGAAGCAATAGGGAGTTTTGACTTCATACATTGTTATTGCTATTTTTTTAAAAGCAACAAGGAGTTTTGATACTCCATAAAATTTAATTATTAGTTATTTAGAGGCAACAAAGAATTTTGATACTCCATAAAATTTTAGTTATATCTATCTAGAAGCAACAGAAAGTTTTGATACTTTATACATTCTTATTGCTACCATTCTAAAAGCAACAAGTAATTTTATACTTCATAAAATTTAATTTTTAGTTATTTAGAGACAACAGGGAGTTTTGATAACCCTTAAAATTTTAGTTTTAGCTTTCTAGAGGCAACCGAGAGTTTTGATACTTCATACATGTTATTGCTACTTTTCTAAAAGCAGCAAAGAGTTTTGATACTCCATAAAATATAATTTTTGGCTATCTAGAGGCAACAGGGTTTTGATACTTTATACATTGTTATTACTACCTCTCTAAAAGCAACAAGGAATTTTAATACTCCATAAAATTTTATTTTTAGCTATCTTAGGGCTACAAAGTGTTTTGATACTCCATAAATTTTCAGTTTTAGCTTTTTAGAGGCAAGCGAGAATTTTGATACTTTATACATTGTTGTTACCTTTCTAAAAGCAACAATACTCCATAAATTTACAGTTTTAGCTATTTAGAAGCATTAAAAAAATTGTCTTGGCATATTACAACACGTGTCAACTATGTAACAAATTCTCACTGACTACACAAATGTGTATTGACCCCTTCATTACTATTTAACCCTCTTTATTACTATTTAAGATTAAAAAAAAAATGAGAACGGCAAAAACCAGAACCCGGAAGCTTTTTCGGTTCTCCCGCAACTGCAAAAAACCGTTTTTTGCAATTTTTTCCTCCCGGTGGGCAAAACAATTAAATTAGAATGATTGCCGGAACCTTCTTTACTCCCTTTTTTAAGTCCATTTTTGATGGAGTCGTTTTTCTCTCCGACGCACCGTTTTCGAGATATCAGAGCTTTTCCGGGTCGCCGAGGCGGCGCGCGTTCTATTTTTTCCGGTTCGAAGCGTCGCGCGGACGGCCGCCGCCGGAACCACTTCAATTTTTGGGAAAATCCGACCCCGTTCTTAAAGGATCTTTTCTAAACTTCGCTTGTAGGATCAAATTGGGATAATTGATTAAGCCAAATATTTATTTAAACAGAACAAATTATTTACGCGCCGAGACTGTCATAAAACGTGAAGTTATCTGCATACGCAATTAAAGTTTTCTATATTTTTAAAGAAAACTGCAATATTTTTTATTATTAAAGAAAACTGCAATATCCTTTATTAATAAAGGAAACTGTAATAAACTTTGTGAAGTAGTGAACACAACAACTTTTAACAACAACAAAAATGTAAGAAACAGTATTTTATTATTTTTAATAAATTTAAAAAAAAAATAATTCAGATAGAACTACAATATTGTTTGTGTGCTTAAAATAAACATTATTACAGGACTAACGATAATTATGTTTACATCAATTTGAGGGTCATTGCAGTAGTCTTGCTTAAAATTAAGATTATTTCTGTACTAAAGATAATTATGTATCAGTTTGAGGATTATTGCAGTAATAATCTTGCTTAAAATGAAGATTATTACAGGACTAGAGATGATTATGTTTGCAACAGTTTGAGGATTATTGCAGTAGTAATCTGGATCAAAATGAATATTATTATTGTACTGAGGATGATTACGTTTGCATCAATTTAAGGATTATTGCAGAAATAATCTTGATTAAAATGAAGTTTATTATAGTACTAAAGATGATTACGTTTGCATCAATTTAGAGATTATTGCAGTAATTTTTGCATAAAATGAGCAGTATAGGGACTTCTGTTTTTATAAATGTCTGTAAGTGTCTGTGGGTCATTTATTTTTAATTTTTTTGGTAGGTGTAATCAAGTCAATATTAGACAAATGCGTTACTATTTTAATTTTATGCAGGTTACTTTAACAGTCAAACAAAAAAGATATGCTGTTAGAATGCATTTAATGATACATATACAGTTGAGTAAATGTATGGAAACACCCGATTATTGGCTGCATTTTTAGTTTATGTAACAAATTTAAATTAAAAAAGTTTTTGTAAATATTTTAATCTATAGTGGTATATTTTCATTTTTAATACATCTCTATTACACAAGATATGACGTCATCATTAGTTTTTTAAATGAAACACCCTGTATTTTTTTTATTTTTAGAAAGTGAAATGAATTTGAAAAATTTATTAAAATAATAAAACAAAATGTAGTAGATTATGTTCCAATTACCATAGTAACAAGTAAAAACAATTATTATTTTTCCGTTATTTTCAATACAAATAAAAAAAACGTAGAAAAAATAAATGTTCGAAGCAAAAAATGAACTACAATTAAATATGATTATTATTATTAAATCGTTTAAAACGTACTACATTTTGTTTTATTATTTTCATGAATATATCAAAAACCGTAAGTCGTAGACTCATAAGATACCTTATATCATTGTAATTGTTTAAAAATTCTTTTTCTAAAAATTAAAAAAAAACTAGGTGTTCTATTTAAAAAAAACTGATGATGACGTTATATTAAAGTCATTTTTGTAATAAATAAAAAATGCAGTCAGAAATTGGGTGTTCCCGTACATTTACCCAACAACGCATACATAGGAACTTCTATTGTTCCATTTGATTAGTTAAATACACTATACAAGTTTTAATGAATATTTATTACTTGACGTTTAATAGATAGTTTTAAAAGTGAATAATGTATTTTTACTTATCTTTGCATATATGATATGAAAAATATTTGTCAACAAAATATATGACAAAAAATTCAAATCAATATTTTTTTTATAAAACAAGCAATTGGAGCATTTTTGAAATAAAAAGTTTTTCTGAGATTGACACTTGCATTAAGCATATTGCAGTTTTAAATCAAACCAAATTGCGTAGAAGTAATATTGTAAAAACCGAACTATATCTTAAATATATTATTCAAAACTATTTATATGACACCTAAGAAGAAGACAATTTAAGTAGTGTGGTATTTGACAGTAATTGAAAAAAATAATTTACAAAAAACTGGCAACAAAGATAATTATTTTTTTAATAAAAATCTGATTGACAAACTGTTAACATCATACCTGCCCTACCTGCCATTATGGTCACCTGTAATTACTTTTGACAAAAGTAGCAAGGATGTTTTAGACATCTTAAAAATAATATATTAAGTTAAAGACTTAATTTAAATTGCTCGAGGTTTGTCATAATAGGCAGTTCTTACATATAAGGGGTATGTAAAGAAAACTTACAAAATGTTGAGAGTAAACGTTGTGCAAAAAGAAAACGTACAAATAAAATAAAAAAAGAAACATGGAACAAACTAAAAAAAAACATATCTAAAAGAAAAAATTAACAACGAAATGTTTAAACATTTTACTACACAAATAAATTATTCCAAGGAAATATCATAAGATTGTGTCGTTTCTGTTTACAAAAAAGATAAATTATATTACTCCAGCTATAAAAAATATGCTAAACCCCATCCTTTTGTAGTATTTAAATACAGGGAAATTAATTATCCATATCAAACAGATAATTATAATTGTGGAATTTTTATTTTATATTATATGGAAAGTCTTTTGAAATAAGAAACTATTAAAAACATAAATCCATCTGTATGTCGTATTTACTGTGGTCAAAGAAATAGTTTGCAATTTAATTGCACAATTTGTAAACGATGGGTACATCATATATGTTTAGGTATCATAGCAGAGATTGTGACCTTAAATACAGCAAAACCGCGGAGGGCGCCTATAAACGCCTATAACGGCCACCCGTTCAAGCTCGTTGGAGTGAGTGTGGGGTACACCTCACACGTTTTAACAAAACACAAAGTATTCCTAACAATCAAATTAAATGTATTTTGAATATCTTGCAAAACATACAAAAAAATAATTACAAATTTTCTTAGGGCGCCACCCAGAAACCTTCAGCCTCTGGGAATTCTTTTGCTTATGTTTAACAGTTCTCAATTAACTGAGTTACAGCAAACATTGTTATCAATAAAATAAATTTTATTAAACCAGCGTCCATATAATATTATAATAGTGAAATTAATGATAAATACTTAATGTTCATATAAAATGAAACTAACAGTTGTTCAATACGGTTCAATTGATACCGACTTATTAAATAAATATATATTTTGCTTAACTGTATGATCCTGTTCCACGTGGTTCCAATGTGGGCAAATTGTCTAAATTATAGTGCGTTCTCATCCGCCTATCGATGCACCTCGATTGATCTTTCATCGAATATAAAAACGACAATTAACAAATGGAAGCATCCGTAAGGTTATGTTAAAAAAAAAGCTTAGAACGTCCATTAATTTATTAATAACAATAAAGTTTATATTTTTTTAATTACCTTATGTTGTAATGCGGCCTATTTGATTTATTTGTTTAATACAAATTATAGCTCGCGCCTAATAAAAATAACTCACGCGGGCCATTTGTGTTACCCGTGTGCTGGCTGCGGCGTAAAATAATTCGTACACGGGGTCGCGAAGAAATGAAAACGCTTATCAATTCATTTCTGTCTCTTTTTACTTTACAATACAATACTCAACTTAAATAATTAACAATTATCAAAATTTATTAATTAATAAATAATTTTAATTGTGCATGTAGCATGAAATCGACAAAGTAAATGCTATTTATGCGAGTTAAGTTTACTTACAAAAAAAAAATTCAGACAAAAATATCTCTGAGTTGCTTTAATCAACAAATAATTTGTGTATTACAGATCTTATATTTTATTTCCAATCCAAATTTAATAACAAAAAACTTTAATTTAGTTGTGAAAGTTGATATTTAGTTCTAAATTTACAAAAAAATATGATTTTAATCAACATACTTTTGTAGATAATTTGAAGCCTTTACAGTATTAAAAGTCCCTGTTGCCTTTAGAAAGGTGTCAAAGAAAAGTAGCTGTAAAAATTAATATAGTAACTCCTTGTTGCCTTTAGAAGACTAGCAATACTCTTTGATTCCTTTAGAAGGCAGGCAATAATATTTTTTTTAAGTATCAAAATTTCCGGTTGTTGGCACTAAAAATATAACAAGTATTCGTTGTCATAGAAAAATATATATTAAAAAATTTGTTCTAATTTGTCAAAATAGAAAATAAGTTATATCTGCTTACTTGCAACAAATACATCATCTATTTTATTTACAATTTATTTCCTCGCATACTTGCTACATTTTACATCTCTTAGTTTATAAACCATATTTTAAAACAGTATTCTTTTGACTGGCAAGAGGCGAGTGTTACAAACGCTCGATTAAGTGAAACAATTCCTTTAGTGCTGCATCATCCAACTGCACACTACAAAACATTGATCTTTCGACCCGGATATTACTAGAATTTGAAATATAAAAGAAATTCCGCAAAGAACTTGAAGATAACATCAGTGGCGTACTTAGAAGTTTTGGTCTTTAATTTGCCGCTCTTTCAAAGTCAATCAAATGCTGATTTTTATAAATTGATATTTGTATTTAAGTGAAATTTTTAGAGATAATATTTTCAACCCTACACTGACTTGACATGACCAAAATTATGGCACATGTTTTGGGGCGGTTTGGACCGCACCCACCACCCCCCTCTAGGTACGCCACTGGATAACATGCCCGGCGACGACAAAAACACTACCATAAAACCAAACAAGGTTCTAAAGGAACTTTGTATCAAGAGAGTTAGATACTGCGGTTACTAATTTCATAAACAAGACTCTAAACTGACAGATTATACTGTAAATGTGAACGCACCAAAGAACAATATAAAGTTTCAGTGTACTGGCTGATAAATCCGCGTACATTCTATATATACAAATTCTAACATTTTTATGGCACGATTGCTCATGATGTTAATATGTTCAACAAATGTAAGTGTATGATCAAAAATGGCGCCTAAATATTTTTTTTGTGTGACTTTGTTCAACACTTTTGTGTCAATTATATAGTTATAAGAAATTTTACTTAAAGTTCTATCGAAACTTATTAAAAAACATTTATTTATTATTTGAAAAATCGTTGTAGATAGAATCAACTTGAACTTTAGAACGTCTATGTTGCTTTTCCACTAAGATGCTTTTGTTTATCCATTGTAACCGGCAGTCATTGAGATACATTTTTAAATCATCCGCAAATAAAAGAAATGACAATAAATTGATATTCTGTGGAATATCATTAATGAAAAACAAAAATAAAATTAGTCCACAAAAGAAACATCTGATGAAACAAGAATAGGCTGTGACAAAAAATTATTAGTCTTTACACTGCGTGCAATTTTTCCAAAAACTAAATAACCAGAAAATCGCATCATGATATATACCCAGAGCATTAAACTTGTAACAGTTTGATTTGTAATAGGGTTTTGTCCATTAATTTAAATAGGGAGATAAAATGATATCGCTAATATTTGTTATGTTATTTATAAAAAAAAAATTATATAGTAAAATTAATTAGTAATTAATTATTAAAAGATATATTTGTGAGGAGACAATTACACTAATATAAATCATTTAAATCAAATGTAAATGTTAATTATTCGTTTCATTATTGTTTTAAATATTTTACATTTTTATTTGTAAAATATTGTTTTTATATGCTCGCAGCTGTTCAAGACTTTGCGCTGATATATTGAGAATCGATGCGCGGATGACTTATTCTATCCTTTTCTATTTTCGTGTTGCCGCGAGCGAAGAAGATCTCGTGAGAGGGTTCTCTTTTCCGGCTCGTTTGAAACGTGGTGGTTGTCGGTCATAAGTAAAGTGTATTGGGAAATTAATCCCATCGACTTAACGTCATCTTAATTATTTTACGCTGCCGACAATTAAATCGGTGTCCGGGATTGTGTGATGCAAGTAGGCGCATCAATATTTTTGTAATCCGGGCCGATTCTCGTCACTGTGCGGATTATTCGCCACGTGTGAATCGAGGAAAAGAAAATTATTCTTACTTAAGGATCATTATCCTTTTTTTTTTTGTGAGTGACGATCGTGTCGATCGCATAAAATTTACAACCTTGTAAGCTGATTATATTTGGAATGGAATTATTATAAATTGGAAAATCGAAGATCATAATTATTTATGAATTATTGTACGTTGGAAAACCTACGTATTAAATGGAAAATCAAGAATTTTGATTATTTATGGAATATTATATGTTGGGAAATTGGAAATATTATTATTTATGGATTATGGATTGTTAATATTGGAATGTTAACTGGGAAGTGGACATCATCAAAGAAGAATTAAGAAGATTAATAAAATTGAAGAAATTAATCATCCCCCAAGGACAGCAAGCCGTGAAATCGGATCGGAAAGGACCAAGGACGGACGAGAAGGACATAGACATATACACAGGCTTGTTATAAATACTATTTTTCTTTAAAATCAAATTTAAAATTAAATTATTAGATTTTTACCATTATTATTATCTTTCTGCATTAGTTTGCAACTTATTTTTATTTAGTTAATTGATATTTTTGGTCCAACTTTATGGGACATATTTTTATGTATGAATCGACGTTTAAATATCTGTATGATTTAGTTATTTTTTTATTTTTTTTGGCATTCCAAAACTTACCTGTAATAAGTTTTACTGTCAAACTCGTGTTTGTTCGATATTATTACGTAAATGAAAATTTAAAAAAAAAATCTCTTTCGTATACACGGTAGCGCTACCTAAACGGATGGGGTTGTAGTTAAGTCGCGTTAAACTAAATATTTTTAATACTGAAAATTTAACCGTAACGACAGGTTAGTTTATTGGGGCCTAATTTTGTTATTTAAGAATTTATATAATATAATAATAATAATATATCCTATATATAATCAGGGAATGTTTATGTATATATATATATAATTCTCTGTTTCTTTGTGAGTGCTATTTTGATCAATTGAAATTAAATTTCTCGTTTAATGTTAACACTTTGTTTATTTTGTAATAATTTTTACCTTTTTTTTTATCGTGAGTTCGAGCTTTTCTCAGCTTACGGGTTCTCCGACCAAGTGCTAAATATACAAGCTCGTGGCGCTCTTAATTCGAATCACCCGTCTCCCTGGGCTGGGCGGACAACTGGTCGGTGGTAACCCGGATACCAATAGCTTTATTCTCAAAAATTTAAGAAGTAAACACACAAGTTAAAAATCCGCGTCATAAACTATCAAAATATGATAGCTCACACGATCAAATGCCTTTGAAGAATCGGTGTAGATAGAATCAACTTGTATTTTAGAACGTATTGTAGAATGCCCTTTACAAAATCCATGTTGCTTTTCCACTAAGATGCTTTTGCACATCCATTGTAACTGACCAGTTACAATTTTATCAAACAATTTATGTATAGCAGATTGATGCATTCAAATTACATTTAAGGTTTTCAATTAGCTTAAAAACATCAAACAAACTAATTGAAAATTTTGAATGTATTACGTTATTATTAAAATTAAACAATGGAGTTGGATGGGTTTCGTTATTACAGACTGAAGAAAAAAATCTGCAAAACTATTGACAAAGTTGTTCCCATTGTTACAGGTTTCATTTGTATAACACATTGTAGCCAAAAAATCATTAATTTTTTTGGTGTCATTAACAAATCTTCAAAAATGTTTTGGATTAGTTTGAATTTTACTTTCAGTTTGTAAAATATATTGTTTGTATGTGCACTGAGATTTTTGCACATAGTACGAACAGATTGGAATTCATTATGGTCTGACAATAGTTTTGAAGATTTAAAACGTTTATGTACAGTTTTCTTGAGTTTAATAAATGATATCAATTCTTTGTTGAACCAAATAGGAAAATTGCTTTCACGCCACAGTTTTTTAAGGACAAAACAATCAATTACATAATTGATTACAAAGTAAAATACATCAACACACATATCAATATCACAGTTATAAAATAGTGCAGTCCAATCAACATTCAACAAATAATTATTGATTGCGTTGTAGTCGACAAGTTTAAAATCATTAAAAACATAATTACAATTTAAAATATCACAGGTAGTATCACATTTTATAGTTAAAAAATACACAGTACGGTATTGGCTTAAATTTAACGAAACATGTACAGTTTTTTTCACAAAAATATCACAACCGTTGGTAAAGCATAAATCTTAAAACACACCCTTACGATTAAGAATAGAAATGCATTGTACGTAGTATAAAAACTCAAATGAATTAGCAACTAAATGAGCAGGGTAACTATCATAACAAATTACTCTTATACCTAAATCATCATTAACCCAAGACGCTGCAGGTAGATTGTAATCGCCCAATAAAACTTGTTTACTGCTTTAAAAACTCATCGACAATAGATTCGACGGAATAAAAATGGTCAAAATATTTATCACCAGTTGAATAAGGTAGTAAATATACCGCACAAATGATATAAAACACAATATTAATGCTAACAACTACAAACAAATGTGCAACACTAATAAACGCCTTTAGCTTGTTTGGGCCGAGCAATCACACCTAAATAAATGATAGCTTTTTAGATTTAATTCAGAGTCACTGTTTAGAAAAGCCTGGTTTCAGTAAAAACAATCACATCGTAGTCTGATACAGCTACAGCTAGCAAGAATTTCCTGAATTTAGTTTTTAAACCCTCGACGTTCTGGTAGTAGATGAAGAAGCCGTTATTATTCCTAATGACGGATCCAAGCTGTTGACAAGATTTATTCTCCGAAAATCCTTTGGAGATGAAGCAGGAACATTTTGTGAACGACCATAACTTACAAATCCTTTGACGGCAAAAGTTTTTGCTAAGAATAGTTTGAGCATGGTCAGCTGGAACCAAGACTTCAAAGCTATTGTAGCTTCCAAATTTTACAGGTAGGTTTACAGCGTCAATTGAAATATCAAGGAATTTTAATTTAATGTAGTTTATAACATGGATTTATTAGTTCCGCGTTTATGTTTTGAGACATGTATAAATGAATTTAACACATATACACTCATATACATTGGGGTTTTAAGTTGAACTTACTGCTTAGGTTCAGTTTGAGCAGTGAAAGTGGCAAAAGAAAAAGAATTATTATTTACAGATTTAATTGCAGGTGGAAGCAAATAAATTTTCTCATTAATAGTTAGTTTAACTACACAAAGCACAGATATTTGAATGCAAGTTTTGTATTTAAGTATAACCTTATACTAGTCCGTAACCTGGGAACTTTGGAATCGCCAAGTTCAAATAACGTATCACAGTAGCATTTTGTTTGCAAATGCGCTACTGTTATGAAATATGATTTCATAACTAGTACATGTTACGCCAGATTTTGCAACACTTTTGCATTTGCAAGCTTGATTAAACATAATAAATTAAAGTTTAAAATATAAAAATTTAACTATAAAAGTGATTAAATATTGAGGAATAACCGGTGCGGTCTTTCACCTAGTGACTAACTACAAAACAAACCAAAACAGACCACAGTTGGGTAACACAAGAAAACAAAGGAGTGATTAAAACAAGATTAAAATATAAAATCACAAATTAAAAGAAAACACAAGTTACGCCACTGGTAAACATATTGCTTTGAGATGTGCGGTTGAGAATGCGCGGACGGCTATAAATTTATGTTAAATGTCAATAAACAAACTTACTACCATAATTAATTTTGAAATGTTAAATTAAATTTTTTAAAAGTTTCAAATTCCTTGTTGCTTTTAGAGAGGTAGCAATAACAATTTATGAAGTATCAAAACTCTTTGTTGCCTTCAGAAGACTGAAAATAAATTTTGATTGAGTATCAAAACTCCCTGTTCCCTCTATATAACTAAAAATTAAATTTTATAAAGTATCAAAGATAGCAAAACATAAATATTTAAGCAATATCAAACCTCTCTGTTGATTTTAGAGAGGTAGTAATAACATTTTATTAAGTATCAACCCTTTGTTGCCTTAAGATAATTAAAACTATAAAAATACCGCAGAAATTAAACATTAGCAATTTTTACGACCAACTACTTTATTGCAATAATTTGTAATGTAAAAACAAATAGCATGTTTTTTTTAAGTTGTGGCAAAACTGTTATATAAGTATATAATTATTTTATATGGTTAAATTTAAAATATCATACAGATAAAAAAAAACAAAAAATAACAATAACATTTACGAGCAAAACGAATTGAATAAAAACATAATAGATTTGCCAACAATACATGCGATAGAAACGTAAATATGTTTATTGCGACTATTAATAACTGATCTTGAAATTCTAATATATCTAAAAGAAATATAAAATATAACCTATATGATAACGTAAAGAAGGTCTCTGAAATTTCTAAGCCAGCTTAATAGTCAGTTTATCACCGGTCAGCGAAGCGACACTATCTTTAATCGCAAAGCGAGTATTCCTACTATTAATCTAATTTGTTTACTTAATATTAATAATAGAGACAAATTCTTTAAAAATAAAGTGATAGGCTACAATTACCTATAAAGTAAAGTGAAAATTATCGACAAAGTATTTCTACAATTCATCTAATTTGTTTAACATTAATTGCAAAACAACAAAGTATTCCTAAAATTGATCTAAATTACTTACAAATATTAAGGACCCCCTCAGCTCGATCTTTTTCGCTCACGTACAAAAACATCAACATTGCGCAACATATATACATACATACATACCACGTGTGGAAGAATTTAGTACCGGTGCGGCGCAGCGCGCATAAGGTCTTCACAACTATGATAACAGATCGGCGGAGGTTCATTTGACTTTGTTTATTAATTTATTAAATCACAATTTTTAAATTAATATTTAATTTGAATGTATACAGTGTATAAGCGAGTGTTAATGATAGTTAATGTTATGTGATTATAATTGCAATGAATTGGATGCAGCATGGAAACGATTTTTGTTTGGCCGGGGTCCCACGGTTGAGTGAAGGAAAGAGAATTCTATTCCCTCACTCACCGATACAAGGACTACAAGGTAATTAATTACATATGCTATTTAATATAAACTATGTCGAGTTACATTTGTTTTTTTTACATAAATAGATTACAGTTTTAGCGATTACTCAAGTCTTGTGTAAAGAGCAATCGCTGCCATATAACAGAAGAATGTAATGTGACGTTATCGGTCATTTGTAAAAGAATGACATGATAAGCTCAAGCCACAAAGATTACTGTTAACCATGTGTTGATTTATAATTGAACACATGATCATAATTTTATTATGATAATTAAAATTGTCTAATAATTATCGAACTATTTCAGTTAAAAATAAAAGAACTTAAAGCTGATTGTAATTATTATTTATTGGTGCTAATACAAAAGTAACAAAAGAAATTGTACTATTTTTTAAAAAGATTCATCATCATCTTGTTGGCGGCACTCCTCAAACCAATTACAAATACTTTTTTAAGAAGTTGTCGATATTTAATCTAATCTTTTATTTAACATTTTTTTATTAAAACTTTGCAAAAGGTTTGAAGAGTACCAATGAGATGGGCGTCACAATATCATTTTTAAAATGAAAATTTTGTTTAGGATTTTACACGCAAATTCAGCTGCCCAGATTCTGAATGCGAGATTCTGAATACGTATACGCATACAGCTAACTGCTCGGATTCAGTGTCGTAGAATATTGATTGACCTCAAAGAATATATGGGAATATAGGTAATTTCGATAAAAGTATTTGCATCTAAAACTATAACGTAATATAATAACGTGAATCCTAGATCCAAAATTGCTGGAACGCAGACATTTAGAATTGCGGTTTAAAATGCATCGTCTTAATACGTCTGAAAGGTCTAATTTAAATGTATATATCACCTGAATCCGGGATTCTGAAATTGAAAATCATTTTTATGTTTTTTTAATATTCAACTAAAATAGTTTAAAATTGTTCTGAGACATTTAAACCAAATTTCCTTTGTATTGCTAATTGAGTTTCTTTAGCGATAAAATTGGCCATGTTGGGACTTCCCCATTCAGATATTGTTTTGCGGTATTTGTTTATAGACAAATTTTAACTTAGAAATTTTAAGATGTTTTGCCATATTTGTCGAAATGGTTTTTGGAAAGTATGAAGTATGAAGGGTGCTATCATCTGCAAAACTATGAATAGGACTTTTAGTTATTTTAAGAAGTTTATTAATGTAAATCAAAAATAAAATTGGTGAAAGAGCAGAACCTTGTGGAACACCGGCGTTTGTGATTTTACGGTCAGAGTTAAAACGATCAATTTTAACTATAATTTTCTAATGTCAAGAGAACTTTTGATAGGATATACAGATTTATTAAGACTTATAAAATGGAGCTTGTTGATAAGATTAGGAAGCCATACCCTATCAAATGTTTTGGAAATATCTACACCTACTTCAAGATTTTCTTCATGTTTGATTAAAGTAGAATTTCATTAACATAAGTCAAAAGATCTGTTGTAAAACGTTCTAATCTAACTCTATATTGAGTATCTAAGATGAAGTTATTTTGTTCTAAGTACATGTAATGTATAAATGTTTTTAATTTTTTTGACAGATTGGACAATAATGCAAATAGTCTATAATTTAAAGAATCAGAGTTGTCTTCCTTTTAAGGCATCGGTGGAACTTTTGCAATTTTTCAACAGTTTATCTGATTTTTCTTTTGGATTAGTAACTAGGTAATTTTGATCATTTTGACTTTTTTTTCAAAAGTTGAGAAATTTGATTAGCTTTGTTTTTGTTAATACTATCTTTTTTAAAATGTATTAAATTGTCACAATATTTACAAGATTTTTTATAATCTTGATAAGTATTATTGGAACGACTAATGGCGTATTTGTTAAATGCTTTTTGCTTTTTATTAACTGCTTTTTTTGTTTGTTTGAGTACAAAATACTTTTATTTTGGTTTAATAACAAAGAATGGGACAAGTTTTGAGATGAGATTTTCTGCTGCAATATGTTCTCAGATTATAAGCAATGAGTATCGAAATCGAAATGATTAAGAAATTTTATTTTTACTATGTTTATCTTAGGATAATGATAGATAAAGCGCGGTTTAGGTTTGGTAGTATTAGGAAGAAAAATTTAAACAACAGAAGTAATAAGTGAATGATTAGAATTTCCCAAAACTTGGTTTATCAAGTCTATTTCGAGGAAAATATGTGGGTTGCTGAATAAGTTGAGTAAGGTTGTGGGAAGCAGCAAAAATCATAGTTTGTTGTTGTGACAAAATTGGTCTCAGGGTTGATTTTGTTATGTGAGTTAAATATCAGGTTCGAATAAATTCCATAAAAGTAAATAAAATATTTATTTTTCCCAAACATGTGTTTCTACAAAAACGGTAAAATTGAAATAATGCGTAATACAAAAAAAAAGGTTGTAACTTAATATAAATTAATAATAACAAATGAAATATAACTTTTATGATACCCAAGAAATGCACTTACCTACAAAAACGGCAGGCTTGAGTCACGATTGAATTAATGAGACTGGATAGCCGAAAAGCAGTTTTCCAGAGAACACACACTCGCAAAAGAACCCCTTGGCGGAAATTCCGCTCGGCGGCACAGAAATCTTGCAAGGCGCAAGCGCAACTTGCTTAGACACAGATCGCGAAGCAGACCGACAGCATGAAGCGCGCGACGCGGCACGCAACAAGTGTGCAGAGCCGGACATCTGCTTACATCTGCCCCTATTCCACAAATAAGTTATTTTCAAATTTAGTGGAAACAAGTGCTATATAGAGACCGAGCGATGAAATGGTTTAATATGCGAAGTATAAAACAAACCCCTTTCTTGACCGGACTCCGGTTGTGCTAAAATTTAGGTACGATCTCCAACGGCAGATTTAATGACGTACCGGCCCTCAAATAAAGGAAGAAATTTTTTGTTTTTTTGCCGAAGAAATAGGATTAGCCCTTAGGAGCACTATATCCCATACATTGTAAGGCTTGTGGATACGACGACTACTACGGGCAACCCTGGCATTTGCGGATCTTTGAAGTTTATCTCGAGCAAGATATAGTCGAATATGTGCATCGGCTCGAAGTTTGGGCGATGGTAAAACCGAGCCTAAAGGAGACGTAGGTGGTTTGCTGAAGTGCAACTTGGAAGCCGAGTACTCCGTAGATTCGTGTACCACGCTATTTAGGAAGATGGTAAACAAAGGTATTTTCCGAGCCCATCCAATGTGTTTTTCCGAGCAGTAGGATCGAAAGAGCCTACCTTATTCTTGCATTACGCGTTCAACAGGTTGCTCTGGTGATGACGTACTGAAGCAAAAACGGGAAAGATGCCAAACTCACCAAAAAAGTTTGACTAGCGATTAGCGGTAAATTGTGTTCCTTGGTCACTTAAAATAGGATTAGGTGTACCGACATCAACGAAGTAACCTTTTTTCATTCGGTTTACTACCGCAGTAGTAGTAGCACGTTTTAAAGGATACAAGGTAACGAGTTTACTGAACACATCAAGAACCACAAGAATACACGTTACACCACCGACAAAACGTGGCAAAGGACCATACAGGTCAACTGCAACTAAATCTCCGGGAGCTTTAGGTAATATCGGTTTTATAGACGCTTGCGGCATTCGTGAGTGTTTCATGCGTTGGCAAGAAGGACAGGTTTTTAATTGCAATTTAATACTGCCAAACACATTTGGCCACCATACTTCGCGACGAAGCGCGTACCATGTTTTATAAACACCGAAGTGCCCATAAAATGTGTGGTACACATGAACAAAGTCTGTTATCAACGATTTGGAAATACAGAGAAGAAGCGGAGAGTCTTCATCATTTTTTAGAAATAACAAATCTTCATGTAATACATAACGAGCATAATAATTTTGATTTAATGTTATCTCGTGACGAATACGAGCCAAACGCTCGTCCGCCCGTTGCATAGTTGGCGCGCGGCGCATTAACGTAGGCGATTGTCTGTGAGCCGCAAAAGCCATAATACTGAAAGACTTTTCTAAAGGTGTACTTAGTCGGGTAGGCGGGTTGCGCGAAAGAACATCAGCCACGAGGTTATTTTTTTCGGGGTAGATAACTATTTTTAAATTCATACTCCTGAAGCGCAAGTACCCAACGCGATATTCTGGGGGACAGCAGTCTACAGGTATTGAGATAAGTCAATGCGCGGTGATCGGTAATTACTTGGAACGGTTTTCCTAACAAAAAAATTTGCCAGCGTCTTAGGGCGCATACCACACTCAACAATTCTTTTTCCGAGACCGAATACCAGACTTCACGAGGGAGTAAAAGCTTGCTAAAATAACTTACCACGTGTTTTTGGTTATCTACAATCTGGTAAAGAACGGCACCCACGCCTACATTGCTTGCATCGCACTGTACCTCAAACGGCAAATCAGTGCGTGGGTGATTCAACAGTACTTCTTGCGATAAGATTTTTATATAGCCAAAAATGAGTCATTTTGTGGTTGCCCCCATGACCATTTGTTCCCTTTCCGCAGCAACTGAGTAAGAGGAGATGCCAGAGCAGAGAAGTTCTCCGCAAATGCCCGGTCAAAATTTGCCAAGCCTAAAAATGCCTGCAGTTTCTTAACATTGGAAAGCTCAGGGAAAGCTTTTAAAGAAGCGACACGATCGGGATCGGCTGTGAGGCCAAGCGGCGTTAAAATATAACCCAGAAACTTTATTTCCGAGCAGAAAAATTTACATTTTTCTAGTTTTAAAGTCATACCGGCATTTTGTAGTTTGTTTAAAACAAAATCTAGGTGCATTAGATGTTCTTGGTATGAACTGGAGGTCGTCAATATAGGAGTGCACAGAATTTCGATAAGCGGGTTCCAAAACTTGGTCTATACAGTGCGTAAAACTTGCTACGGCTGTTTTTAACCCAAATGGAAGGACTTTAAACTGATAAGCCTTAGTACCTACTCGGAAACCTGTGTACCGCGTATGCTCTGGTTTAATGGGGACCTGCCAATAAGAACATCGCAGATCCAACGACGACATGAATTTTACACTAGGTAAATTGTGTAAAATATCCTCAACTGATCGGGAAAGTTCATTATCAACTTCGGTTACCGCATTAACACGACGCGCATCTAGGCAAAGTCGGACTGTCTCGTCGCGTTTGACAGTTGTCATTAATGGGCTTGCAAATGGGGTTTCCGCTCTTTCAATGATTCCCCATGATTCCATTTTCGCGATCTCCGCCTCAACGATTTTACGATGCCCGATGGGAATCGGGTATTGCTTAACCACCGCAAACGGGCCTGGTTTATTGCTGAAACTATTTTGATGTTTCTGTAAAAGTGCAGAAAACTCGTTTTTCTCAAACGGCTTTAGAGAAAGTAGGGTTATAAATAAAAAATCTGGTTTAGGTTCGTCATAACTAGAAGAAACATATAGAGGTATTGAATTAAGCGAGCAAGTTCTTAAACCAGCGGAAACTGGAGGCAAAAGCTCATGAATTGGGTTTATGGTGTTTATTGATAGTACTCCATCTGCTCCAGGAATTTGTAGTGTTTGCTTGTGTAAAACAATAGTTACTTTATAATTATGAATAAAATCTGCGCCGAGAATAATTGGGTATGATAAGTTAGGTATCACCAAAAATTTGCATTCTCCTGAAAATGAATCGAAGCGGAAAGCAAGTAGCAACTGATGAGTTACTTTTTGGCTTTGGTTTTATAGGCACTTGTAACACGAATACCATGTACTGGTAAAACTGGTGCCTGTGGAAATGCAGGTGAAATTTGCTGAAATATTTCGTTTGACATACAAGTGATAAGTGATATCACCTGTGTCCACAAGAGCTGGGAACTTAAATTTTCCTAACTGTAATAATACAACCGGAGTATTGGTTGAGGTAGTGGGATGAAAATAATCGCATCTCTCCTCTAATAGATTTGCAAAAGGGTTGGTTCTTTTTAATACCCCGATCTGCGGACCTAAACAGTCGGGTTTAAGTAGTTTTCCGAATACTCCTGTTTAGTGGTAACCAGAATGTTGTCTACCAAGGTGATATACTGGTCTTCCCCTTGGATAGTTGTGTCATTTACGTTCTCTGACAATTCTAAGCTTGCAATAGCATTTTGTGAACGAGGTACAAAATTTGGGCAAGTACGAACACTTGTATCCGAGCGTTGCTGGCCGGCATATTGATAACGAGAAGGTTGTTTGTGCAAATCATAACAAGGAGGTTGTTGGTTACGCGGCGTCCCTGTTACTATTTGTGAGGAATTATGACGCGTTAAATACTCAGCTGTGTGAAGGCGTGTAAGTGTCTCTGAAATTGAATGCACTCCTATTAGAGCTGTTGCAACATTGATTGGAAAATGTCACGCAATTGTGTTTATTCGATGATACGGTTCATATGGAGGAAATAATGACTGCGCGTGCATATAAATTAAGGAAATAGGTGGTAAATCATCCGAAAATTTATAACGGCCCATTTCTATGCTCCAATATTCGTCAATAAACATTTGTTTAAATAAGTTAAAGTCGCGACACATATCAACTACAGCGTCAAACTAAACTCGAGTTTCTTCTGCAAAAAGTGTGTGCCTCCATAGACCAAGCTGATCGTAGTCTATTCCATAAGTTAACATTGTCGTTTCCAGCCTTTCAATAAATCGTAAAGGTTGTGAACATTTACCTTTAAATACAGGCAAACCTTTAAAGGGATTTATTACCTTTCCTGTGTTTACATTTATGAGTAGAGGTACTTGGTCACAATAAATAGGCCGAGTAAATGGATGTGGTTGTGGTGCAAATGTGTTATTATCTAAATGGGAGTTAAATAGTTGTGGTGATTGTACATTTTGTAAAATAAAACCTGGTTGAATACGATGTTGAGGCTGAGTTTTTGATATAAAAGATGTCGATTGTATATATTGAGGTACATTTTGATTTTGATTTTGTTTTATTATATTAATAGGAGAAGTGCTTATATAAGGCATTCTTGATATACCAGTTTGTATAGAATTATTATTAATAGGATGGTTTACAATATGGTTTAACTTTCTGCTATGACCACCAAACATATGCATTTCTCCTACAGGTTGAGGTGTACTAGCATTATTGGTATATTTATCTATAACTACATCATTTTGCTTAGTTGAAACTAGGTTTAAAATCATTTTTTCAAATGATTTGTTTAAGTTGTGCATAGTATTTTTAATTTCATTAGATTTATCATAAAAATCTATAGAGTTAGATTTTTTGTTTTTTACAAAAGCACGTGGTATAGTACCCGTTTTTGTATTAAAATGATCAGCGGAGTCACCAGAAATTCCACAGTTTTTAATTGTTATTGGTTGTACATACAAAGGATTATCAATTGCGATTCCATCTGCTGCTTCTCCTGGTTATGAGTTTTCCGGTTGTCTATCCTCATCATCGGGGCTATAAAAAGGCGGATCGATTTGATTTTCTTCATCTTTGCTTCTTGTATTGTAGTTGTGATTTATTGGGGTCTGTTGCATCCTTAATAAGTTTGTCCTTCTATTTTTACTATATGGAATATAACCTGGGCCACGTTTTGGTCTTCAAGATGTGACAAAATTGGTCTCAGGGTTGATTTTGTTACGTGAGTTAAATATCAGGTTCGAATAAATTCCATAAAAGTAAATAAAATATTTATTTTTCCCAAACATGTGTTTCTACAAAAACGGTAAAATTGAAATAATGCGTAATACAAAAAAAAAAGGTTGTAACTTAATATAAATTAATAATAACAAATGAAATATAATTTTTATGATACCCAGGAAATGCACTTACCTACAAAAACGGCAGGCTGGAGTCACGATTGAATTAATGAGACTGGATAGCCGAAAAGCTGTTTTCCAGAGAACACACACTCGTAAAAGAACCCCTTGGCGGAAATTCCGCACGGCGGCACAGAAATCTCGCAAGGCGCAAGCGCAACTTGCTTAGACACAGATCGCGAAGACCGACAGCATGAAGCGCGCGACGCGGCACGCGACAAGTGTGCAGAGCCGGACTCTGTCACATTGTCTAGATAGTGTTGTAAAAGATGAGTGACTAAACCATTTAGTATTATGTACATTAAAATCTCCTAAACAAAATTATTTCAGCTTTTCTATGATTAACTTGATGAAGCAAAAGTCCACAAATATTAGAGAAATTAACTATTAAGCCACAAACTAAGCCAATGTTTGATTGATTAAATTGGTTAGTGGAACAAGTGTGGCTTTGTTTTGCTAATTTAATCGTATAATATCTGAATTGTCTACAGATGGGGCCTGTATTTTTTGTAGTACTTAACTAATATAGTAGACAGTTTTGTTCTCATATAGTATATGATAAATAAATGTACATTTCTGGTAAAAAGTTACACTGGATTTTTTTATCTGATTAACTTGTTTATGTGCTATAATGGCAATGGTATACTCGTAGGTTCTATGCAAAAATATTTATATGCATCAAATTATAAATTATGATTAAGACAACAGTTATTAACAGAGTTTAAATCATTTTGTAAAAAATGACAATTTTTAACAGATGATATGTTTTTATAAACTTTAAGACACAAATGCCTGAAAATTAGTGTAATTACAAACAATGAATATGCAAATCATAAACAAAATAAAAACAAACTAACAAACAAATTAACACAGTTGTATCCGTTAGTACTAAAATTGATTACTAAAATACAGGCAATAGGAAAACAATTAGATTTTCTACATTTGTTAACAATTTTTCAAAAATGTCTTGGGTTAGTTTAAATTTTATTTTTAGTATGTGATATATATTATCTATGACGCCTACAAAAATTTTTACAGCAACTGCAAAATAATTGAAATTCTAATAGTCTAGAAGATTTATATTTGGAGGTATATGCAATTATATACATTACATAATAATAAAAGAATAATTTAGTCTGGAACTACACGAGTTTTATTATTTAACTCTGAGAAAATACAGTACACTTTAGTATGTATTTAAATTTATAGCTTAACATTTAATAAAGTTAAACAGCAGGAAAAATGGAGATAAATATTCTAATGGCTATAGAAAAAATTCTCAGCAAAACAAAAGTATTGAATATCAATGAAATAAGCATACCAATACCAACTAGAATAGCATCAAGAGAGGCAAAAAAATTTATGGAGATGGCAGGAAGAAAAACTCATACAAAAGTAAGACTGTGCGTGCCAACACAGGTACAGGTATTAGAGACACACGGAGAAAGAAGACCAGAAACAGAAACAGGAGCTACAATAGTGAGCAAACAGTGCGTAACATATGCAGATTTGCTGAGATAGGCAAAACTACAGATAAAAGGATCTACATTTAAGGCAATAAGAGAAACAAAAAAAGGGAAGTTGTTACTAATTAAAAAGGGAAATCAGACCGAAAAAGAGATGGAAAAAATAAGAAATGGAATGGAGGGTTACAATGTAAGAAATGCCAACAACGTACTCACAGAACTAGTGATTTTCAAAGATATTAGTCCGGAGACTACCAGAGGAGAAATATTAAAAAAAAATTATGAACAAAGCAAACACAGAAGAAAGTACAATAATATCCATAAAGAAAGGGTACAGATAATAAGAGAAGGAAGAATAAACATAGGACTCATAAGATGCAGAGTACAGAAAGTAACAGCAACCGAGAGAAAACGTTACAAATGCTGGATGAAAGGACATGTAGCGGCGGAATGCAATTGAGAAGATAGGTCATATGCATAAATTGCGGAAAGGAGGGACATCAGGTTGCAGAACAGAGAATATTGCATAATGATAGGACACAGAACGGGAGATAGAAGATGTCTGGCTACAAAGAAAAAAATAAACGAAAACAAAGAAGAATATAGAAGACAACGACCCCAGTAACTGGATACAACACTAGGAGCAGATCATAAACCAAAATGTATAAGTTTATACAAACAAACATAGGGAGGGGAAGAGAGGCGCACGATATACTGATAGCAACAGCAGAGAGAGAGAGAGAGAACTAAATGGTAAGTGGATAAGAGACAATAAAACAGAAGCGGCTATTTTAGCTAGGAGAAACTGTAGATACAAAGTGGAAAGATGCGGAACACCAAAAGAGGGAATAGTGTGGGCTGAAGCAGAAAGTATAATAGTATACAGCTGTTATATCAGTCCAAACTAAAGAATGGAATACTATTGGGAGTGGATAGAAGAATTAGAAAACAGTTTAAGAAAACAAAAAAGCAAAAAAATCATAGTAGGAGGAGATTTCAATGCAAAATCACCGAGATGGGGAGGATACAAGAGGGATTTACGAAGAAAAATCTTAAAGGAGATGATAGCTGGATTAAACCTTCCATTTGCAACAAAGGAGACAAACTTACGTTTGTGAGAGGAAGCTCAAAATCACATATCGACGTTACCATAGCAACATGGGAAATGGCTGGTATAGTAAATGAATGGAACGTGACAGAAGAGGAATCACTGAGTTTACACAAACATGTACAGTATAATACAAACGAAAAGGAAAACAGGAGTACACGAGAGAAGGTAGATGGAACGTAAGAAGAATGGACAAAGAGAAGATAAAGAGAGTTATAGAAACAGAAGAAGTTACAGAAAACGAAAACATAGAGAAGAGATGCAAAGGATACTTAGAAAAGCTGAGAAAAGCGGCGTTTGAAGCAATTTCCAGGTACAGAGAAGGGGAGTAAAAAGGACCATGGTGCGAGGAAATAAAAGAATGCAGAAAAAAAACAATACAAACAGGGAGGAAAATAAAAAAACAGAGAAAATACAGAGGAAACGGAGGAGGAACAAAAAACAACAGAAAAATCTTAAAAAAGGCAATCAGGGATAGCAGAAGAAGAAGCTGGAAAAAAATGATTAAAACTATAGACGGTGATTTTTGGGGAAAACCGTACAAATTAGTGATGAACAAACTGGGAAGAAGAGCAAAGGAAGTCTACCTAAAAGAAGATAAAGGAAAAGAAGTCATAATTAAGAAATTGTTTCCCAAGGGAGAACCGGTAAAAGAACCAGAAAATGAAGAAAAAGAAGATGAATGAGTCATGGCAACAGTGGAAGAGATAAAAGAGATTATAAAAGAATTGCCTAACAACAAACCACCAGGTCCGGACGAAATAACAACAGAGTTTGTTAAAGCAGCTCTAGGCGGGAATGAGGTAGAAATATTTCAAATAATCAACCGATGCCTGAAAGACAAAATTTTTTCAAAATGTTGGAAAAAGGCCACCCTTGTACTGATTGAGAAAAAGAAAGAAATAGGAAAAGCAAAGTCATACAAGCCAATATGCTTAATAAACACACTAGCTAAAATAATGGAAAAAGTCATTGTAAGGAGAATAGAACAAGAAATAGAAAAAAAAGGAAGATGGGAAAAGGAACAATACGGATTTACCAAGGGAAGAATAACCTTAGGAGTTATAGAGAAAGTAAAAGCAATAGCAAAAGAAGCAAACAGCGGAACTCCTTAGGCGCCCAGATATTTATTGCAGAGAGAGAAACTTAAGTTTAAACGAAGGCGAAAGATATACGATGGGCGGTTCGTTTTTTGATGCTCGGGGCGTGGTTGAGGATTTTTGATGTGCCGTCGCGCATAAATGTGTTTCCCTCTTTGTTGTATGTAACGAAAGCGGGCAGATTTAGACACTACATATTATTATGCTGCATATAATTTATAGTTCATACTAGTTTCAATTTATTGTATAATTTTCATGCACAGATTAATTATTATATAGAATACATGTATTAATTAAAATTGATTATTTACAAGCTAAATTAACAAACTAATCATAAAAGTTGATAAAGCAATTATATTTTATATTAAATAATAATTTAAATTAAAGTTATTAAACTATATTGTTATTTATATTTATATTAGTTATTTGTCTTTTATCATTATAATATATTTATTTTATATAATCATTATTCTTTGATATATAATTTGCTAATTTAACTTTTTTAAATAATCAGTTATTGTTTATATAAATATGTTACAATATTATTTTTTATGTGTTTTGTCGTTCAGTAGTGAGAATATGCTCATTCTCTTAGTTTCTATAAGATCTAGCACAAAAAGCAAATGAGGTGGTAGGACAAGTATAAGAAACAGGTAAAGGAAAATTGTGTTAAAATATGTGATACTAGTTAGTAAGAAGCACGCTGTTATATGAGTAGACATTTGGGGTGATAGAAGCAATAAAGCTACAGACAGGTAAAATACTGGAAATGAACATCGGGTTACATAAAGAAATGTTAGCATACATGCATGCTAGAGAAGATAAAATAAGAAAAAGTAAGAGTAATAGCAATTCATCAAAATCATACAAGAGTATCTAAAAAGAAGGAATGTACAAACAAATTGAAGAAAAAACAAAACATTTATTATAATTTAAAATGAATATGCAGGTTTGTAAAGAAGTAAAAAATAAAAGAGTGGATGGAAGAGAATAGTGAGAGGTATACAAATGCAAAAGCATCAATTTACATTTAATAATAATAATTAATAACTATCATTATTATTTTTTCTTTTTTGGATTTTTAAGTGGAATAATTCTAAATTAGAAGACTTGAACAAGCAAATAAGAACAACGTTAACTAAATATAAAGTAAAGTAGAGTAAAGTAGTTTATTGGTGCTATATAAGTAATTACAAATTTTTTACACATTCAAGTAAAATACTAAATTTAGATATTTCAATAGTAACATAAGCACACATATACAAAATTATAAAATACTTATTAAAATTAGTTCTGATAAAATAGGTATAACTTTAAATAATATTGTCGGGAATAATAAAATAAAATTTTAAAAAACATACATTCTAGTACATATTAAAATACTTGCTAAGCGAGTAAAAACATTTATTAATTAAGAAATCTCATCATCCAAAATCTTGTATGCAAAGAATGACACTGCCAAGATCTAAAAGTAGAAGAAGTATTAGCGATAGTACATATCACAACAAACAAATAATAGATATAATCTAGTTAATGGCATAGAACTGTATAATATTGTTATAACTAAATGGTCACTAAATAAATTTATGGAAAGCACTACTGCCATCTGCACAAAGATTGGGTTAACATAGGAGTATCAAATGTGCAGCTTACCAATGGGAAATTGTTCTCTAAAACAGAAGAAACTATAATAGAAGTGTTTCAAAACAACTCAACTATTTCAGTTAAAAATTAAAAAACTTAAAACTTATTGTAATTATTATTTTTTTGTACCAATACAAAAATTTAAAAAAAAAATTTAAGAAGATACGTTATCTGCTACTCAAAAGTCAATTATATTGAATGCTACACATCACCCACATCACCCGTGCTTAAATTAATACCTCTTTAAACTAACTATATATGTTTACCGAACAAAAAGTCAACTCTAAAAAAATAATAATACGAGTCCCAATTCTACAGACTTGCCACATTGCAAAAAAAATATAACATGGGATAAGATTATTTTTTCCATGCATTTATTACCAACCATAAGCTGGGAATTAATAGATAAAAATAATTATTATTATTAAACCAAAAACCCCCCGCGGGAAGGGGTAGTGCAGAAGAATACTTTTGCTAGTCCCTTTATTTACTGGCAGTAAAGGGCGAATCATAGGCAAGGACATAAACTCACCTGCGTGTTTGTTGTGCTTACTTGTACAACTTTCGCCTCTATTTTTACTTATGGACGATAACACTATGTGGGGTTTAAGTCAGAACGATGAACAAGATTGTAAGTTGCCAACAATACCATTTTTTTTATGGCTAATAGATTATGTTCTGCTATTGACAGTACAATTTCTGTTCCAGCAATGTTTTTTTGGAAAATCTCGGAACATCTTTATGATAAAGAACGCGTGCTGGAATTTATAAAATTTATAAAAAATATCATCGGAATTGAAAAATAAAAAATGCTGATTAGGATACATTCAAGTGTTTGATTATGATGACATTGTTCAAGTAACTATTGACATTTTTTTTTTCTGACGGAGGTGGAATCTCTTTACGGACAAAGTGTGGGACTCTTCCTCTTATTCAAAAAAGGACATACCGACTAAACCACCCCCCAAATGTAATCAAACTAGGTTTAGGTGTATTAAACTAGAGTAATTGGCAACTCGAGTTAAATTTGAGGTCTCTATCCATTTACAACTCAAGTAATTTTTGAAGATTTGAGTTATTTTTAGAACTACTATTTTTAAAGGCTTACTTGAGTCATTGACATTTTTTTATAATCGATTATTCATGCTTTTTTTTCATTCCTATTTTTTGTTGTGCCTCTAAAATTTCGGGCGGATCCCGGATTTGCAAACTTCTGGTGTGACGAGGATCTACTAATTCTGGCAGCATACAATTATTGTAAAACTTTTTTAGCTTAGGAAGCATTTTTGTGTTCCAAAATTGATTATCGCGGCGAATGTATTCCACTTTCATTGGATATTCATCACCCGTCCACACTCCAAAGAGACATCCTAGTCTTCCAGAAATAATCATTTGTCCTTGAATTTGGTAATACCAGGAGTGGTGTGTATTTAAACGACAGCAACCGTTTTCAAATTTCCAGAAAGGTATTTTTGTTTGTTTAATTGCATCAAAAAACGCAGAATATGGGCATTTTATTTCTACAACTAAATTATTTTCTATAATACCATCTGGAGTTGCTCCCAGGTAAGGATGATCAATAGAAATAAAAAGACCACAATCATCAATTTTGACATTTTCTTGAATAGCCAGTTTAATTTTTGCTGCCGACTCAAAAGTTTGGCCGTGCCTTATAGACTGTGCATTTATGATGCCATCACTATACATAATTTTTTTTACAAGATTCTTACAACTTGTTGATGGTCTTCTGTTACAAACGGTAAAAAAATTTGAAGCAGTTAGAACTTTTCTTCTTTGTTCAATCCATTGACCACTTCCTGCTTGTAAAATTGTTGCTCTTTCTATAAGTTCCCGATTTTAGCACTCTCTTGTAGAGTTTGTAAAAACAGATTTTTTTCAGTTTCATACTCTTCTAGCGACAAATCAGGTTGCTCGCAAGAAGTTCCATAATCTTTATCACTGTTCTTTGATCTGAAAAACAGCCGTTTTCTTTGTATATAACCTTTTGTCTTCATCCGTGTTTTTGCGTCTTGAGTTCTTTTTGTACGTCTGTCTTCTAAGCGTTTTATTAATTTTCTAGGACTTTTATTAAACATAGACTTAAAAATAATAATGAGGCTTTCCAGTATTAAATGAAACCACTGCTGCTTCACATCTGGCTTTATAGGAACCTTTTAAAGAAAAATTTATCTTTTTTCCACCAACAAATTTGGCGACAATTAAATTAAAATGTTCAACAACATTGCTATCAACATCTTGAATAAGGGATCTAACATTCTTTGAAAGAGTTTGAAAACAGTTTAATAACTTTGAATAGAACTCACCACTGTTTTTAACTTCTTCTAAAATATTGGGTTCCTTTGATTCTTTTCGTTTGCAAAAATAATCTCTGCAATTATTGTGGTATCTAAATACATGTGGTATTACATTGTCAACATCGTTTTTAAAAAAAGTTATACCATCTTCTTTATCTTTATTGTGTGCTATCGCACCTACAATAGCATTTCTCATTCGCACAATATTTGTAGATACATTCTTTCTTAATTTTAGTAAATATTTTGTATCGGTTGTTATCAAGTGTAATTTATTAAAAAAAATTCTTAAAAGATGGTTTCTACATTCAATTTTTTCTACTGAAATGTTTTTGTAAGGTTTTGCATCTAGAAGTCTTTTATATGTGCCACTGTCTCCATCAGCTATTAATTTGTTATATTTTATATTATACATTGCTTCACTATTTTTAAAACCTGAAACAATAATGTCGGATTCCATGCTTGTAGAGCTACCTTCAAAGTTTTTGAAGCACTTATGCAAAGGGACGCTTTCTTTTCTTGACTTAAATCTTGTGCAAACACAGCAATATTTATTTCTCACACCTATAAATAATACTTGACCAAATTGTTGGCCCACTATTGCTGCTACTCCTGATAGAGCACTATAATTTTTGCCATATGACCGCTTGGACCAGCACCCGTCAGCTACTACAATTATTAATGGTACACCATGTTCGTCAACACTTCCAATGCTCCTTGCATACTCAGATTCCTGACGAGCTGCCGCCTCCATCTGATCTATTGCAGTTTTTCCCATTGAGCAGAAACCAATGTATTGTATTTTGAATAAGTATTTGAAGCCATATATGGAATATCCATGATTGAAAACATTTCTTCTGCATTGTAAAAACCTATACCAATACTAGTTGTAGCTGTTACGGAAGCAGTATTGATGTCCATTTCTTCATTTGTTGGTTTATTCAATGCAATTGCTAGAGTTTCATTGCACATATCACATTGAAAATACAATTTGCTTTTCAAACCTTCGCGGATTTCTTTTTTAAAGCAAAGATTATTAAAGTTGCACCCAAATGCAGGATTGTGACTCAAGACTTTTTTTAGCTCTTGAAATAGATGGCTAATATCAACAATACGACATCCTTCAAGTTTGTTTTCAAATACCTATAAAACACAAAGTCTTCAACATATTTGATATACAACGTGAGCAACAAACATTGTCGCCTGCTTTTTAACTCCTCTAACTCATACTTTTTTAACTCAAATTATGCCGTAAATCATATATTTTTGCAAACAGTTTAAACAGTTTTTATACAGATGTTTGTCTCATTAAGCCGAGTTTTTATTGCTAAATTTGTTCTCCTAATCAAACTAATTCATAATTATGCGTAGTTACGTTAAACCTAATTCGAATATTTTGAGCAATTTTTGTAATTCTTTTTTTATCATGTTTTTTTTTTCAAAAAAGAATCGTATATAAGGCAATTTTTTTAGCTGGTGTTTAGAAGACTTATTAAAAACTAAAACAAAAATACTATGTTGCCATTTAAAATAAATCCCAATAACGTCATAATTCTTTCAAGGTCATTAAAGAAAACAAACAAGTTACATCATTAAGTAGGTTTTTAAAATTACTGTTTGACGTTTTTGAGTTTTTTTTATAAACTATTAATAACTTTTTTATTTGGTTGTTTCAAGACTATATCCGCAGTGTATACATAGTATTTTCTAACTAGGGGCAAAAAATAAAACTTTAGGTACATTTTTTTATTTCAATCAGAAAATCTAAATAACTTTTTTGTCTATCTCGTTTTGTTCCCAAGATAATAAAAAAATACACATTACTTAGAAAACTTTTTATTTAACAAAAAAAAACAACTAAACAACATTACTTTAACAAGTGTGCGTTGATGCAAGCTTTTGATACTTGTCAAAATAGTTTTTTTTGGTTCGGTTAGTAAAATTTGGTAAAAATGCTGTTCAACAACGGAAAATACGCAGATATCATTTTTGTTTACGAATTCTGTAATGGTAATGCTCTAGCTGTATGTCGCGAGTATTAATTAAGATTTCCCGATAGAAGAGAACCTTCTCCTTACGTATTTTCGGACGCATTTTGAAAAATCCATGAATTTGAAAATGGAAATCTACATCAACAGGAAAATTCTTCACCCATATCATTATTAAAAAGTATAATACTTACAACCAGGCAACGCAGCACAACAACTTACATTTTCTCAATGGTTTCTTGAACGACATCAACTAGATCCTATCTTTTTTAGATCAATATTGTGGAACGATAAATCTATGTTCACAAGAGATGGCATTAACAATATACATAATGAGGAACTCTGTACGCAGCTAGGGTACGAGCTTACTAACACAGATTTTTAGTTAACTTATAGTGTGGGGTTTTTAATGAGCAACTACTGCCAATTTAAATCTAAATACCAACTCGTTTTAATGCTGGTTTTAATGCAGAATTTCTCAAAAATTAGATAAAAAATGTGTTGGATAACAATGTCACTCTTGTCTTACGTAAACACATTTAAAACACAACAGATTTTGAAGCAGTTTATCATTCTCTTTTAGTGCGTTGTCAAGCTTGCATCAACGCTCATGATGACTATTTTGAGAATTTATTAAAGTAATATTGTTATGTTTGTTATTACCATTGTCACAAACGTATTTTTAACTTATTTTGCTAAATAAAAAGTTTTTTAAATAAAGTGTTTTCTCAAAAACAAAGCAAGAAAAAGTTATTTAGATTTTCTGTTTGAAATTTAAAAAACGTAAATAAAGTTTAATTGTTTGCCTCCAGTTAGAGAACACCCTGTATATTTATGTCCTTGATACATACATACGCATTTTTAAGCTGCCAGCTGCTAATATTAAATATTTTGTTTTATTTCTGGTATGTATTATGTAATAAAATAATAATTAAATTTTGTACATTTTTCTATAATTTGAATTTTCCTCATAAATTTAAATTTACACACATACTTGTTCGAGTCCTGTTGTTGCAACATTGCTTGTATTTGGCATATCAGGGGTCGATTGTGAAGTGTTTTCCAAATCTTCCTGTGCACATGAAAATAATGGTGAATTATTTTTCACGCTCTCAGTAATACTAGAATCTTGCCGAGTACTTGATGGCGATGGCAGGGTATTTTCATAACTTTCAGAAATATCTTGCCGTGTACCTGTGTCAAAAGTTTTTATTTAAAAAAAAATTAAAAAAACAGCTATGATCGTCTTTTACTATAATTTGAGCTCAATTTATGCTTTGGAAATTGTGAATAATTATTCTCCGGGCTCTAATATTAATCAACAATTACGTGTTAAATAATATACTGACTTACCTTTTAACTTTTTACCCTTTACTAAATGGGCAATATTCCGCGCCTTTTCTTTCTAAAAAAGCAAACACAAACAACAGTAATATAATAAAACGCAATTTTTAATATCCGTGCAGTGTTTGAAATAACAACGCGTCTGATGTTGAAAAGAAACCGGTTATTTTGTAGGCGTTGCTTAAAAATGTGATGCGCAATAACAGCCAATATTGGGTATGTTACGCGCACAGATTAATATAGTGCCGCTGTCTCCTACTATGTGGCAGCACATTACTATTGCCAAACAATCAATTATTTCATTTATGTAAAGTCAAGAATGCGGCTTTATTACGCAAATTTTACCTACAAAAAAATTTGAGGTAACTTGCAAGATCATTAATTCCATTTCGATGGAAGGAATTTTTATAAAACGCAATATAACTTACGTAAAAAAATGTTGAAATAAATTTTAAAAATTAAGAAAGTATGCAAGCTTTATCCATCATAATTAATTAATTACAATATTATTCTTAAAACCCCACCATCTAACGGTAGATAAATGTTTAAGCTTTTTAAATCCGGTCTCGGATTGTTATTATGTTAACCGATGCATTAGTTATCTTGGCGCCCGTATACATGTAATTCCCTATACTGGCTAGGGGTATAGAGGCCTCTTATAGAGAAAGTAAAAGCAAAAGAAGCAAACAGCGGAACGCAGAGGAAAAGACAACACTGTGTAATGATAGCGTTGGACATACAGAACGCGTTTAACAGCGTGTTATGGGAAGGAATTATAGAGGAGGCAAAGAAAAAAGAACTGAACAGGAAAACAATCAAGATCATATGGAGCTACTTACAGGGTGGAAACCTAGTGACCAAAAACGGAAGATTCAAACTTACGAGAGGGGTACCACAAGGCTAAGCACTAGGACCAAAACTATGGAACCTTATTTATAATGAGTTACTTCGAATGAGGTTGCCGGAAGTCGTGACAATAACGGCATTTGCGGACGACGTAGCACTATTGGTAGGGACGCAGAAATGGATATACTAAAAGGAAGACCAGAGCAGGCAATAGATATATAATACAGTTTTCGATGAAAAATAAAGGTTTAAAATTAGCAACACAAAAAACAGAAGCGGCTTGGCTATGGACTAAAAGGACCAATAGAAGAACAGATAAGATACAGGTAGGAGACCAAGTGATAACCATAAGGAAAAAAATCAAATACCTCGGAGTGACACTTGAAGCAAAGGGATGGAATGAACAGGTTAAGGAGGCGGTCATGGGAACAACGAAAATGGAGAGAAAGCTCGATAGACTAATACCAAACAACGGAGGTCCAGAAGAAGAAGCCAGAAGGCTAATAGCAATAGCAGCAACAAGCAAATAGTTATACGCCGCAGAAACATAGGGAGAAGTCATGAAAACAATAAAAAAACAGAAATGAAATAAGAGAAGCTACAAGAGCCAGTTTGTTAAGGATCTGCAGGGCTTACAGAACGGTGTCACAAGAGGCAGTAGAGGTGATTGAGGCAACACCTCCCGCAAATATGATGCTGGAAGAAAGGATATAAATAAAGAAACTAATAAAAGATGGAACCAGTAAAAAGGAAGCTAAGTTAAGAGCAAGAGAGAAGACAATGAAAAGATGGCAGATACAGTGGAATAGAGGAGAAAAGGGAGAATAGACAAGAGAACTAATCCCGGAGATAAAAGAGTAGGTAGAGAACAAACTCGAGACGTGCTATTATACAACACAAATACTGACCGGACATGGAGTCTTTGGAAAGTTCTTGCAAAATCAAGGAAGACGAAAGATATATATTCTGTCAGGAAGAAACACACGGTATTGCAGAACACACTTTTGTAGAATTCGAAGCGTGAGAGGAAGATAGAAAAGAACTATAAAAAATACTGGAAAGCAAAATGGATAAAACAATAATCATTAAGAAATGCCTATGAGATGAAAATAAATGGAGGGCGTTAAGAAACTTGGAAACAAGAGTACTAAGAAAAAAAATGAGGTGTTTGACAATAGAAGAGTATAGAAAAAAAAACAAGACATAGAAGAGAAAGGAGAGAAACGAGAGAAGCAAAATTAAAACAACAAAACAGAGAAAAATATCAAAAAGAAAGAAATATGGAAGGTCAGGACAATTATGCGTACCAAGAACTAGAACAAAATAGAAAAAACATTTACAGAGACTACGATACCAAACAAAATTGCAGAGATAAGGAGAAGGAGAAAAGAAATGTTGAAGGAATGCAGAATAACAGAAATAACGAGGAAAATACCAAATGGTAGATACGCTATCTTGAGGTTGACGAAAAACGCAGAATATACCTGGCCACGAGACGACACAAAGAAGTAATCCCATATGAAGATACAAGGATATCACTGGAGGTAAAACTAACAAATTTAGGACTACCAAAAGAAATACAGCTAATAAAACTGCAAAAACTATTCATGAAGAAAAGAGGATACAATGAAGAAAACTAAGAACTCGTCTGAGGACAAACCAAATAATTAGAATAAATAACACACGGATTGGAAAAAGAAGAGAACGATAAGCTGGATGTCAGTGCAGATAAAAAAATATTAAAAAAAGACAAAAGAGACAGACAAAAGGTAGGGGCTATAGGGTAAGATGGGCCGGGGACAGCATTCGTGCCACAGATTCTATGTAAAAATCCGCGAGGCAATAACCAGCCTACCTCGAACTACTGCCAAATCTAGACTAGTTTGACAAGGACATATAACAACGGGATTTACGCAGAGAAGAAAACCGGAAGGTAATGCCATGCGTAAGTCATTCTTAAGGGCTACTTGTTGAGGCCAATAGCTCACTACGTCAAAAAAAAAAAAACTATGGTCCCTTGCGAAAAATTGCTATATGCAAGACGTGACTTACGTGAACATATCAAAATATCAACATTGGCATGTTAGTACCAAATCTGCCGCCAAATGGCGTATTTTTGAGCTGCGATTGCCAATACAATAGATTTTTTTTTAGTTACAAGGGTAGATATTTTAGGGCTTACGCTTGTGTTACTACCTTACAAGCTGCTTTTGAGTATGTACTTCAAAACACAAATATATACTATCGGACCCGTTAATTGAGAGAATAGAAGCAATGGGTGCGTTTTTATATGACGCGAACAGCTGTTTGAGCACTTGAACAATGTAATGGGCGTTTTTAAATACAACCTGAATGCGTTTTAATATTACTAAACTTGTTCGAACACCGCGTTTGAACAACATTTGCACGCACTTATAGTGTTATTTCTATTAATCGTGGTTATACATGGCGGTAAATTTGAAATACAATCAAAAGTGAACAAAAGCGTCAAATGTTGCTCGTGTATTTTATTAAATTATTAATTATAGGTTATAATGTATTTGTATGTTCCTATCAATGCTAAAACGGGCAAAGGCATGAGTGCATTATTATTGTGTATAGTTGCCTGTTATACCTGCCAACCTCTACTGGGATTACTGTAGATAAATACATACAATCATCTAATATTAAGCACTGAAATTTAAAAAAATATAACACTAAAGCTAATAATAAATAAATTCATGAAGTTTGATCCTATAATATTTCAGTTTTGTATTTTGACGTTTCTATAACCGCTGTCGTCCCGTAAATCAACCAAGATTTTCAGCAACCGATCAAAGGCGTAACCTAACCGCCGGTTACTTCGGTTGATATACGGAACGCACTATTAGTCTAGAGGTGGTGCATGTACAGTGTTGCCACATGGCTCAAATAAAATAATATATTTATCATAGTTTTATTAAAACATGAATACGGTTTTATATACATTATAAAAGTATAAGTTATAAAAGAAATATGCGCTCATACAAAATATGTGTGAATCTAGAATAATAAGATTTGAATATTTTACTTTATGCAGATTTTGTTTAATTGTATTAATTGACAACTCTGGGCATGTAAACAAAAACAAACAAAACAAAAATATAACCTTAAAAACATATTTTTACATATATATATTTATTTTTTATCTGTAATTAAAATAAAATTTATACATGTCATTACTAAATTTAAAATTACAGCTGCAATTAAACTGCTACCTGCCCATATTATTAATTTATCAAAAAACTTTAAAAAAGTTTTGACGTATGTTTTTGACGTTTGAGTGCTATATGCTGTTTTTAAATTACCGTGCACGATCACGTAGTGGAACAAACAAAAAAGGTGTTCTTGCAAAATTTGTTCGAACAGCCACTTTAAAAACGCACTTATTAGCCAATATTAGTCAAAATTAAACCTTTGTTGCTACGCAAACAAGTTTGTTAATATCCGTCATTTTCAGTTGTCAATATGCTAAATAAAGAAACTTTTAAAGAAATATTTTTAGTAAACATAACAATATTAGAAGGTAGGCATTATGCATGGCAAAATATTAATTCATATGTTCACATTAGAGTTGGTACATTAAAAAAAGTTACCAAAGTTAGAAGAAACACTGATTGTCCATATTATAATGAAGTAAGTTGTTGTAACATGATTTATACAATAAATTTCATTCCAATTTAGTATTTTATGTTTGAATTCTTAACGAGATTTCAAGACATATTTGATAAGCACATAACATTAACAGTAAGTTTGTTTTTTAATGTTTTTTTATAAAAATAATTTATTTGTATTTTAGGTATTTAGAGCTAGATCAACATGGAGGCAAAAGAAAATTTTAGGCTCAGTTACTTTAGATATTGCGACGGTTTGGGAACAGCCTGGTATATCTATTTTTCTCAATTACTTCATTCTGAAAACAATTAAAGTTTTTTTTAAAGATCATCAATTTTATCGGAAATGGGCCATACTTAATAGTCCAAAATCAGATCTTACAGGACCTAGAGGATATTTAAAAGTAACAATAAGTATTTTAACCAAAGGACAAACTCCAAAAATCCCACTTATAAATCCTTTGGATGATGATGAAATTGAAGGGTGATTATAATATATAACTAGATTAAATATGGTATTTTATTATAATTATAATTGTAGGCACTTATTATTACCAGAGGGTATTACCTTAGAAAGACAGAAAGCGTTGTATGTTTTTAAAATATATAAAGGAATGGAAATAATTAAAAAGTCAAAAAACCAGCAGACATTGATGGAAAATTATGGTGTCGAATATGAAGAATATATTAAAAAAAGGTTGCCAAAGTCATTTGTTCAGATAACTTTTGCTGGATTAACTGTATGTGCAAAGATTTTAGCTTATACAATTTATGATAAACATGACAATTTAGGCGAAAACTTCTACAAAGAAAAACACATCGTTTCCTATATGGAATGAAAGTTTAACTGTAGCCGAGTTATTTCCACCACTTTCACAAAGAATTAAAGTGCAATTGTGCTACTATCATCATTTTCATAAAATAGTAAAAACTAAAAAATATTTACTAATTAATTCTATAGCCAGTGATAAAGTAAATGGATTTTTACCAACTTTTGGTCCAGCATTTGTACACTTTTACAAAAATTCTCAAAGTGGCGACGAGTATGTGGGTAAAATATTAATGTCATTGGAAACTAAATTATTTTCGGACATTCAAACTAAAACCAGATGTATAATAAAAGATTCAATACCACCTATTTTAGAGGTACAGTTTTCTTATTGTTGCTATAATATATTGTTTATTAACATTATTACAGTCATCTGTCTGGGGATATGAAAACGTTATATTATTTGTATCAATTTTGAATGTATCCGTTATTGCCAAAAAGTATAATAAAAAACCAATATCATTTGAAATAAGCTGGGGACGTACTAAAGTTATTCAAAATGAAAAAAATGATATTGTACCAATATTTGAAACACGTGAATATGAAACTGCAACAACGGATAATCATTTTTGGCATATTAACTTTGATAAAATAATTCCATGCCTTCATATGCTAGGCATGTATCCTAATGCCAGAAGACGGTTTTATAATGCAAATTTAATTTGGAAATTATCTGACAATGTGGTAAAGTAAATTAATTTAATGTATACATTATAATAACTAATGTTTTTTTTTTAAGAATTACATGCTAGATGAAATAGAGCATTTATTTATACATGATGATTTCACTACTAACAGTTTTAAAATTGAAACTAAGTTGGTAGAATTGTTTAAATTTGTATCTTTAGGTTGTTTTGATATTATAGAATTTATGGAACCTACTGTTAAAGATTGTTTAACAGCATTGGATAAAGAAAAAATACAAATGTGTTTACGTGAAATGAAGGATATACGTGATATTTGCAAGACTGCTTATAATCCTCGTATGAAAAAGAAAGCTTTTAGAAAAGCTGAAAAGATTTTTAAAAGATTGGATGCTTTAGTTGATCATGTATGTTTTTTTAATTTCAATATTAATTGTAGTCTGTTTGTTTTTTTTTTGTACTGAAATTTCATATATTTGAAATCATTTATAGCTTGTTTAAAATAATTTATTTCTGCAATGTTAACAATATTTTGAATGTAGATAATTTGCAAGATGGAAATATTCAAAGGAGACTTTTATCATTTTATCAGCCTATTAATTGTTATGCATTTTTTTTTTTTTTTAATATAAGGCGACTACAAAACAAACAATGTGTAAACAAAACAAAATATATTAACATCCAAACATAATTATATTTTAACAAAAACTTTCAATTTAACGGTTTTGTCAAAGTATCAGCAAGTTAGGTTTCAATGTTTTTCATTTGTAGTTTTGCAATCATGAGAGATTTAACATAAGAATTGCAGATTGGTTGTCTACATAAAAAGTTGTTGGTTTGTGACATGTAGGATATGAAGTTGCTTTCTGATACTTCTAATTCAACTGATGCTTTTCATCAAAAATACAGCGGCCCAATACTCTATTTTAACTGATCTAGTAGCTACTAACTGTTGCTTTTGAGTATACTAGACAATGGGTCTATTGGGACTGATTGTGATCAGTATTCCATTGGTAGAATGTCCTGACTAACTGTTGTTTCCTCCTAGTTTGAATCGGTATAGGCAAGAAGTTTTTTTTATCTTGATCGAAGAAAATTTCAAATTTAGTTATTCTATTCAAATAACGAAAAACTTGTTCAATCATTCTTCAATGATTCTTTATTGGTTAACTGCAGAAACGACTCAACTAGTTTACTGCAAAACGGATGTCTTTACAAAAAACCATTGCCAGATACAGTAGACGATCAATTGTCTCACGAAAGTGAATATATTTAATAGCTCATTGTTTAAAAGGTTTTTTTTGTCGGTTGTCATTTTTTTAGAGTTAATGTAAGGTAGTAGTTTTTAAAATTAAAACGTTGAATTATTTTTCTAGTGTAATTGGTCGATTTTCATTTCAAGATAATTTAATCAAGTTTAATTTTTTTTTCAAACATTATTTTAAAATTATCTTTATCATAAAAAATGCATGAATCAATCATCATCTGTGTTAACAAACGTGTATTCAAGAAATTTAATATCTTATAATTTCAATTTTTAAAATTTGTTTTAGACCATAGAGACTTTTCTTTACTTTGCACACTCGCTTTGAGCCATTATTGAAACCTTCAGGCTGATACATATAGATTTTGTCTCTAAGGTCTCGATACAAAAAAACAGCCCTGACATCAAAAGTTGTCACTTTCTAACATTTGGATAATGTTGTAAGTCGATATGACGCATGATATGCCACAGGACTAAAAGTGTCGGTATAGCCGATATCTTTTTTTTTACTCAAATCCTCTTGACACAAGATAGCCGTCAGCCATGTCGACATGTCAGTGGTTTTGCATGTTTTGGAGTTTTGATAATATTCTATGTTTTTGTTTTGATCAAGGAGGTCAATTTAAGGTTTAAAGATCAACTGAAGTTCGACTGCTAATTCTTGTCTGTCTTCCGGTTTGTTGCGTGCAGAAGATGATTGCGCAGATACTTCTCTCAATTTTTTTTTCTTTTATCCAGTGTATCGCAATTGTCAGGTTCATTTAAGTTTTTCTCTTGATTAATTTCTATATTCTAGTTGATCTGCGTGTTATTCTTTACAGGTATGACCTTTTCAGCAAAAATTACATTGTCCGAACATATGACATTGCGCTGGTTTATCCGATCAATCCGATAGCACAGCGAATCTACGTCGCAGACAACTAGGAGACCTTTTTATTATTTTCTGCTCATTTTGCCTTGTTTGTGACCAATTCAATTTCATTTTTTAACTAAGCCAAAGTTTTTCTAGATTCTGACTCTTGATTGAGCTGGTTTTTGTTTGATTTAATGTCAACACTGAGTTGTACACAGCTTCAACATTTTCTTTTCAAAACTACCATTTTGTATGTTGCAAATCATATTAAAAACAGATAATTTGAGTTTTTTTGAATGGCTTTATAGTTTCAATATTTTTGGGTAGTTGATTATAAAATCTACTATACACTTTTTTTCTGTAAGATATAATTAGTAGTCTAGGTATGTATATACACAAGTGTTTAAAGCGTGTGTTGTAGCAAATCTAAAACACATACAAGTTAAAGTAGTTTTTTCCTGTAAATTTAACACATTTAAAAACAAACAAGTTTGGCACGATAAGTATTTTATTTGTTTTGAATATTGCTCTTCATGTATCTTGATATTTAAAAAAATTAACAGTTGAATCTTAAATACAAAAACGCGTTGTAAACTACTAGTTGACCTCAAAATATTATTCTAAGTTTTAGATGAAAATAAGTTTTAAATTAATTTGCATAGTATAAAGGTGACCCCAAAATATTATTTTAAATTTTATATAAGAATAAGTTTTAAATGAGTTTGCATAGTATACAGCTTTTGATGTGTCTAATTCAATGTAATTAATAAGATAGCACAATGGTCTAGTGCGAAGACTGTTGTGCAGGCAGCCCGGGTTCGATTCCCGGCAGCTATTTTAGAGATTTGTGAATTTATATCACTAGAAATTTAATATAGGTGGTTAAATTTAGATGTTGGTAGTTCTTTTAGCTCGATTTTACCTCGATCAGCTTTTTTATTGCGTTTTTTATTTTGATTAAATTCAAGTTTGGATTGTTTGACATTTGTTTATTTATTTATTTATATATCACTACTATCGTTACACATGTTGAAATATATAATTTAAAAATTGACAGGCCGATGGAAATTACTATAGTAACGAATAATAATAAACATTGCAATTATTTCTTAATCCTAAACATGCCGATGCGAAACGATCCTGCTTCAAATTAAGATTGGTCATTGGAAAGGATGCAGAGTTTATGAATAGCGCGTTATATTACTCTATCTAAAGTTTTTAATGTAGCCGCTCTGGTAATTTCAACCTTTCCTCTATTTAATTTTTAAATCTTGGCAAATTTTCATTGTACGAGGAGCACTGCTAAAATTCGCGGAATCAAGTACTGCTTGTATTGCCAGCGTTCTGCGATTGTCATATTCGTAAAATTTGACGTTTTTTACCTATAATTCAGTTGACAGTTTGATTTCAAACTGATTGGTTTTGTTTCAACAAAATTTAACGAATTTAGAATCGTGACTTCCGAGTGATGATTTTTTATTATTTTCGATACGGTTTAACACCGCAGCAATGTGTGGAAAAACTTAGTTTGTTATTTGGGGATGAAACACCATCCAAAACTATGGTTTACAAATGGTTTGTAGAATTCAAGCGTGAAAGACTAACGTTTGATGACGATCTTTGCGAAGGTTGTCCATGCACCTCTGTTGTCTCGAAAAATATTGATGTTGTGCGTGAAATGATTTTGTCAGATCGGCATGTGACCTATAGTGAGATAGAGGCATCCTTAGCCATTGCAGCGAAACAAATACATACGGTTTTGCACAATCATTTTTATGTCAGGAAGCTTTGCAGTCGTTGTATCCCACACAATTTGAAAGAAGAACAAAAACAGTCAAGTGGTGCAAGGAAATGCTAAAGAAATTCGAAGGGGGTTGTTCAAATTTGGTATATATCATTGTAACAGGTAACGAATTTTGGATATATTCATATGAGCCTGAAACTAAACAGCAATTGACCGTATGGGTGTTGCAAAATGAATCTAAACCCACAAAAGTGATGCGTTCACAAAACGTTTTGAAAAGAATGATTGCTTGTTGCTTTGTAAAAAACGGGTCATGTTGCAACTGTTGCATTAGAGGATTGAAGGACAGTTAATGCTGACTGGTATACTTCAATTTGTTTGCCGGAAGTTATCGCTGAAATCAGAAGGAACAACATAAACCGGCGATTCATTGTTCATCATGGCAATGCAAGCGCTCACACAGCACGACGAACTGTAGAGTTTTTGACCAGTAACACCATCCAATTAATGACTCATTGCCCATATTTGCCTGATTTATCGCCCAATGACTTCTTCCTATTGTTTTGGAGTTATCTCGCTCAGAGTGGCAAAATTGTTTTGAAGATTGGTTTCATCGGATGCAAATTGTATAGATTTTAAATGAGAATATTTTGAGAAGCAATAAAGCGATGTACATAACGTAATTGTCTTTTGTAGTGGGTAGCTCCTGTTTTTTTGGATGACTGATAATTGGCCCATTTTACTTTTGTTTACCATTAATTTTGTCTTTTTGCAAGTTTAATATTTCTTTTTGAGCAATTTTAAAAGAGTTGCTGCAATTTTAAAAGAGTTGCTGCAATCTTTGTACATGTTGCCATGGTGATAATAATTGGTTTTTGCAGGTATTGCTACAACATCCGGCTTGGAATTTAATATGGATTTTACTTGAGCCATTAGTGTATACAATTCCTCACAGTTTAATGCTGTTTTTCTAATTGTTTTCTTTAGAAACCGCTTGGTTGATTTAACTGTAGTTCCATAGATGAGGGGCACCGGGAGATATAAAGTGCCAGTTTATACCTTCTACTATCAATTTGTTTTTTTTTTAACTTTAAATGATTAACACAAAATAAGCGCTGCGACTCACTAATTTTGTTATTGGCTACAAAATTAGTAGCGTTTTTTTTTTATTAGCTTTTTTCTGGACACTAATTTTTTTAGGGCATTCTGTTGTTCAATTCTGTTGCCAATTTTATGTGAACTGCCTTGGTTCAATTTAATGTAAACCGTCTTGGTGACCATGCAAATAAATATCACCACATAACATGTTTACGATTTTTTTTTAAATCATATGAGCTACAATAGTTCATTCCTGTTTTAAGAAACGGATATATAGGTATTATTCTATGTCATTTTAAATCTTCTATTATAGGCGTACTTATGGTGGGTTTGAATCAAAAACCCTTGGTACGTTTTTGTAGTATGGCAACAAAAGTTTTCTAATTTTGTCCGGTCTTGATTCAACTTAAGATTATTGTTAAATTTGTCCAACAATATATTTGATTTATTTCTATGTTTAAGGATCTTTTAAATTGATTTACGAGTTTTGTTAGTAATACTGCTGCATAAAGTTTGAGTCTTGCTATGGAGATTGTTTTTAATGGGGCTACTCTAGATTTAGCACATAATAACTTAGATGATTTAGAATTAATGTAAAGAAATAAATCATTTAATGCGTTTTATTGTAATCCAAGAGTTTTAAGGATTTTGTTTTTCTCAATGGATATTCTATCACAAGTGTCTTGATGATCTATCGGTTTTAGAAGAGGAGTGCGGTTACTTGAACCCGTATGTTGTTGGCTTTGGCAAATGTTTTGGCTCCCGTAAAAAGATTATTAGAAGTTTTTTCTAACTATGGTTGCAGCCATTAGATACGCTGCACTTTCCAAAATCTTGAATTTATTAAGACATCTTATGGCAAGGTTCGAATATCTTAGTTTCAAACGTTTTGAATCAGGATATTATGCTAAATAGGTCTTGTTGTATGGTAGGCTTCATTTGCAACGTATTGTTTAGTGGCGCACCCGATGATGTTTTGGATGATGCGTCGAAAACAACTCGCAATTTTGTTGCCAAGCTGTAATTTTTTATGACTGGATGATGAGGTAAGTAATATGGAGTTATTGGATTTCTGTTTTGGTTTTTTAACTCTTTCATGGGACCAAAGTTTTTGTATTCTTGCATGAAATCTTTGTAATTTAACTGCAAATGGGTATTAACGCATAATCTTTTTTCAAGCATTAAGAAGCGTTTTAATGCTATGTTGTAAAATTTTCCAAGTGTAGGGACATTTTTCTTTATTGAAAGCTTTATAATAAATCGTCCAGATTTATATTTTTGAGTGTTTGCTGCAAAGTGTTCTTCAGCCTAAAGACTAAGTAGTAGATTAATATTTATGGGAAACCTTAAAATTTAGTAATTTTTTCATCGATATCAACTTGTGCTTGACATGGTATTGTTGTCTTATTAATTTGTTGATGTAAAGGACCCGAAACAATCCAAACAAGTTTTTTTTTTATAATTTATTGATAGTTTGTATTTGTTCTGCCATTAGTAGATCTCAAAATATTGCAGTTCCAATTATTGCGTCAATACCAGCTTGATTTATTTAGGTTAGTTAATTTATTGAAAATTAAAAACGTTGCTTTGCATACGTAGTTGTTCATCCGAGAATGTATTTTAGATATTAATTGCTTTTTTAGCCAGATCCAACTTTGCTAACAATGCTGTTAACAAGAAATTGGGCTGGGGTTCTGAATCTAACAGCACTTGGCATTTGTTCGGCATGCCATTTCTATCTACTATGTCAACAACGGCTGTAGGTAATAAGGTTTCTTAGATGTTAATTGATGCTTGATAACAATGCTTGGGTGTTGAGGTTTGTCTGGTAGTGTTTTGAGTAGCATTTCTCTATCGAATGATTGATACTCAATCAGTTTATGTACATTTTGTGCGTTAATTTTTTGTTGAACATCCATCGGTTTGAAGTTATCTCAAAAATATAAAGGATGTTTATTCTTGCATATGATTCACTTTTGACGTGTTAGAATTATGGCATGTTTTACCGTTCCAACTGGTTTGTAGTTATGCTTGAATTGTTGCGTGTTATCAGATGAGATTTGTGATATCAATTTTAACGTGTTTGCTTTATGGTTTAAGAATTCTACCAACTTTGACACGGTGAGAATAATATCTTTTCCCTGTATGGAGTTTTCCCATTCTTTAGCAATGAATGAATCCATTTTTCGGATAGCAATATTGGTTAATATGGCATCATATTTGTTTATGCCTAGCGCGTTGAGACTTTGATCGTGCTTTGTTATGCCGTTTCTAAGTTTAATTAAATTTTCTAATGATTCTCGTTTTAAATCAATAATGTCAAGAATAATTAGATGGAGTAACCATCCAAAGAAGCAATAATTTTTGCTGATTTACCACTCAAGAAGATTTTAAGTAGTGCAGCCTTTGTCTGTCGCTGAAGCTTTTGTTTTTGTCTACCAATTGAATACCCATGAATTTGGGCAGTGATATGAGTGGCAATTTTATTACTGAGCCTGTGTTGCTTAAAGTGTTGCATGCGGATCTAACAGAAACTTAGCTTGGCTTCTGCAACTTTCTGCATTTTTTTTGCCTTGGGTATTGCAGTATCGAAATTCTCTTCGAATTGACCTATTTCTTGTTTGAGTGCATTTTCTTTTTTAGGTTTTTCTATTAAAATGGCACAATGGATTGTGCAGAATTTATTGTAGCAAGGTTCGATTTGTAACTTTGCAGTGATGAGTTTTTGTGGATTATCAGTGTCGGCAAATTTGTTCAAGAAGTTGATAAAAAGCGTCAGTTTCGATTTTATTGTCATCGCCGGGCATGTTATCTTTTAGTTATTTGCGTTTTCTTCATATTTTGATCTTAGTAAGATTCGAGTTGAAGGACCAATGTTTTGTGTTGTGAAGTTGTATGATGCTGCACTAGAGGAATTGTTCTACTTGATTGAGCGTTTGTAAAACGCTTGCCTCTTATCGAGCAAAAGAATTCTTTTTTAGAGTATTGTTTACATACTAAGATGTAGAATGTTGTAAGTATGCAGATATAATGGTTATGGTTAGCAGATTTTACGTAAATTTATATGCTGATTTATTGGCATTTCCAAATGCATTTCTTTCAAGTTTTATTAGTTGGTAAGCACCTTGGTATGCTGATTTTATAGATATATGTTAACTGTATCAGGAAATTGTTTCATTCTGTGTTTGTATGCACTGGTACGGACTCATCTCAATAAATCTGTTCTTGCCACAGTCTCTGCATAAGTATTTTTGCTTTTATTACTGTAAAGTTCAAATATTCCTAGTTAGCTTTTTTTGATTGCTTTTCTACATTAAATTGCGCATTTATACCCGAAGGTATTTTTTTTTAATCTTTTATTGGATTTCTAACATTATTACCATATTGGATATTTTCAAAGTGACAACTGTTGATTGTTGCCTGGGAGATAATCTGGTAGCACTTCGTTGGTGTAGAAATCCCATTTATGGAATACTAATCTGACCTTATATAAGGTTCTTTTGCCTTATTGTTTAAAATGATGCTATCCTTGATTTAACGCATATGATATGTGCTACCCTTTGCTTGATTAGCAAATTTTACTTAAATGCAACATTCATATCCCGATTTACTGGAATTTCCAAATGCATGAATTTCTACATTTCAAGTTTGATTTGTTGCCAAGTACATTGGTATACTGATTTTATTGATATTTGTTAACTGTATCAAGAAATTGTTTTATTCTGTGTGTATATGCACTAGTACGGACTCATCTCAATAAATCTTTTCTAGCCACAGTATTTGCATAAGTATTTTTGAGTTTATTAATGTAGAGCTTATAGTTAGAATAGCCTTTTTGGTTGATTGCTTTTCTACATTAAATTGCGCATTTGTATCCAAAGGTTCTTTGATCTTTTTTTGGATTTTTAATGTTTTTATCTTTTTCTGATTTTTTTAAAGTGAGAACTGTTGATTTGCCTGAAAGACTTTGTTAGTGTTGGAATTCCATTTACAGAGTACTAATGTGACCTTATTTAGTATTATTGTAACTTCTTTTTTAATTTTGCTTAAGTCGTAGGTATTCTCGGTTCCTATGATCAGGTCATTCATGTAGAAATCTTGTGTAGCTGTGGGATATTCATCCTTGTTTTTTTCAACTAATTTTTGTAGGAATTTAATAACCAGGTATCATGCAGGTGCGGTTTTATATGTTAATGTAATTAATCGATATGTTTCAGGTAGGTAATATACCTTTTGTTTACATTCTATTGGTTCTATTAGTTGCATATGACTTAAGTGATTAATATTTTGAGATGAAGTTGGTATACTTTGATTTTAAATCTTTATCCTTTGCTAGTGTTTGTTCTAATAAATAAAAGCTCTTTTAAGCTAGTTGATGTGAATTGCCTAATGCTTTATAGAAGTGTAACACTGAACCGATCATAGGGTGTACGCTGATGGGTGTTATTGAATTTGACTTAGCAAGTTTTTTTTTATGTGAGCAAGCTTTCTTGGTTGACGATTCTTTATTTTTCAGTTTTGATACTTGATTGTCTAACTTTACGTTGTGCTATGCTATGCGTTGTCGATTTGAGTTATGTGGTAATTCTTGTTTTAATCACGTACTTGCTCCCTTCAACTAGGATATGATTTTTTCAGCCTTGTTTTTTTTATTGCCCAAATTGATAAGGGCAAATTAAATGCTGTTGCGTACTTGAACTATAAGTTGTTTAGTTGTGTTCAGTTTTTCACGACCGATCCGGTTCGAAGGACCAATGTTGTAGCATGATGTTTTTTAATGACATTTGTTTATTTTTAAATATATATTATTACTATTGTTTTGCATGTCAAAAAATATTATTTAAAAATTGAACAAGCCGATAGAAATGTCTATAGTAATGAATATAATAAACATTGCAATTATTTTTAATCTTAGCAACTTATTTCTTTCGGTGACAAACAATACAATATTAAAAAAAAAACATATATGTTTTATTAACAGATGTATAACTATATTTTAGCCTCAAGAATGTTGGCCAGATGTTTTTATATGGATGAAATATGGAAATAAAAAAATATCATATTTGAGATTGCCTGCTAAAAAAATAGTTTATTCTCCTTTTACCGCAGAACGTGGGCCATATTGTGGAGAAATTACTACATTCCATTTTCCAGTAACAAAGCACTAAATTATATTTATTTATTTTTTATTTAATTTTTTTGCAGTCACATGTAAAATCTAAGGCTGTTCCACCTTCTATTTGCAAACTAGATACCTTTTTATGGATGGGAAATGACCAGCATTTTGCAGCATGTTTAGAATCATTACCTAAAGGTTATAGTGTTAATGCAGTAGATAATCAAATAGAAAATGACAATAAAATTCCCACATTTTTGACAATCACTAGCAGTACCGTAAAAGCTTTGAAGTTTTTAATAATAAAATTTTTAATAAATGAATTTTTAGTTATTTTCATGCAGAGCTCATATTTACCAAGGACGTTTTCTTTTATCTTATGATCGAACTGGCCTTTCTGATTTTTATGCAAGAGTAATTATATCTGACCAATCGAAACGAACTAAAGTAATAATATTCTATTTAAATTACTTTAATTAATCCATAATTTTTAGGTTTGTTTAACTACATTAAGTCCTGTTTGGGATCAAACGTTATGTTTCCAAGATGTTACAATTTATGGAAATAGGGAACAAATTACTTCAAAACCTCCTATGATAATTGTAGAAATTATGGATCAAGATAAATGCGTATATTATTTAGATTAATTTTATAATACATGTATCTGAATATACATTTACAGTGTCAAGTTGAATATGTAGGCAGGTGCGTAATTAAACCAGTCATAAAATTTAAAGATGAGCCATATGCAAGACCTAATTTTCCTCCAAAATTGCAATGGTGGGAAGTAAAAAATGAGAATTCAGTAGTTGGAGAAGTTTTAGCAGTCATTGAACTACTGGAAGTATTAATTTTAAACAATAATAAATATTATATACTAAACATTTTAGCAACCTGGAGATATTGTTGGTATGGAAGTATTAACAGACGTTTTTGCTCATATTCCAAATGATATTAAGCCGTCATTATTCGATTATCGTCTAGAAATAATATTCTGGGGATTGCGTGATCTTAAAAGAGTAAATGCATTATTAATAACCAGGCCAAAAATTGTTATAGAATGTGGTGAAATGAAGTTATCCTCTGATACTATAGGAAACACAAGATTTGATTTGAATTTTTTAAACCCACTTAAATATGCAGATATAGTGAGTAGATAATTAGATATTTTATTTATATTAATTAATTTGCGATATGAAATACATCTGAGTCATCAGATAGCACACATGGTGTGATTTTGTGATGATTAATCAAAACTACAATCATTTTATTACTAGATAAAAAATATAATTACGTTATATTAAATCTAACAATAGAACAATATAAAAAAAATATCATTTTGCGTTTGTTCTTGTTTAAACTTAATAAATAAAATAGACTGATAATTTTGTAGGCAGTACCATATGTTAATATGTAGTTTATTAAGTATGAAATAAGTTTAATTAAAAACAAAGCATGTCATTTACAAAATTAACATAAATCAAATAAAATAACAGGCAAGTTTAGAGTCGTGATTTGGTATTTCTTCAGCAAATAGAAACACTAAATTTTGATATATTGATGCCCGTATTCATAACATTTATGTAACGTTTCCTTACCAAACGAATTATTTTAATTTAATGAACATTAAAAATATAACCATATTCATAAATAAATTGTCATTATAATAGTTCAATTGGTTAGTAACTTTTTAGTTACTTTTGTTTTTTATAACTTATTAATATGTTAACTTATACTAAATAACCTCAAATACTGTTAATACAGATAATTTGACATTTACAAGTCAAACAGATAAGTCAAGTTAATGGTTTGTTTTGCTTTAATGGACCAAAAATAGCGCGTTAAATTTAATGAATAATTTAATTAACGTTATTGCCAATAAGTATTTATGAATACGAAAATTTGATTAAATATTCCATTATATTTTTAACAAGTCATCATATATTTAATGACGTTTTATGAATAACGGGCATAAGTGTATTCTAAATCACTTAAAAAATAGCGCTCGTTATGCATTTCCGTTAAATTTTTGGGAACAAGAATTTATTTATTTATTTTTACGATAAAACTGGCAGTCATTATTTTGTATATGGCATTTCATTATATTATAGCTTTACTTATAATTAATAAATATTAGAAAATTTGACAAATTATATTACTAATGTATAGTAATTTCAAATACAACATAAAAATTACGTGAGCGATACTTGTTTGATGGGCAATTCCACGTCAAGTGAGCAGTCCATTTCACGCGACCCTCTCTGATTTAGCTCAATTTGGTACACTTATTTGAGTACCCAAAATATGACTTCATGCCAAATTTCAGATCTCTAGGTCACATAGTTCGCCTCGTAGAGGAAATTGAATTTTACGGCAATTTTTAAGTTCAACTTTTAACTTTATTTATCTTAATTGCATTTCAGCCTGGAAAAATTTTAGAATAGTCATAATCGATGGGAAATTTCTCAAGGAATTGAATGCAGCGGTCAGATTTTTGTTATCTTGTCCCGCACGCGCAGAAAATGCAAAAAAACAGTTTTTTTTTTCAAAAATTCATTTCTCAAAAGTTGCCACCGATTAAGACTCCAAATTTTAGAAAAAGGCAGCTAAAAGTATGTACTTTAAGATGCTTAAATAAAATTTTTCCACACTAGTAGTAGTTTTTGCTCTAGAGCCTCTTGAACGCACAAATCCATTTTTTAATCAAAATTTTTGATATTAGACTGGTTTTTACATTTTTTTTGTGGAATTTCGTTGTGTGCACCCTCAGAAAGTGATTTATCCAAAAAAAAAATGCGATTAGAAATTTCAGACCTTAAGATTCAAAAGAACACGTGTCGCACTACCATTGAATTTATAAAATTAATATACTTAGTAAGTATCATTACCTTCCAGATTTGAGTCAGATGCATACTTTGGGTCCCCAAAAAAGCAAATGAGTACTTGCTAATTAGGTTCCACATGAAACTTTACATTAATATACTCTGTATATATATTTTTTAAATTATAATATTTTTATTATATTTTAAATTTTGAACATAAAATTAGACTCGTAAACTAAAATAATTAGAATTTAATAAGGTTTAGGCCTATAATTTTCTTTTAATTTAAAAAACTTTTAAAATGACGTATTGTTCATATTTTTTTAATTTTGTCAAAATTGTAACATTCTATTAATGTTTTTTTAAGTAAGGTTAAAAAATGCTTAAAGTTTTTCTTTAATAGCACACAATCGGTAGGAGCTACATTAATACATGTTATTAGGTGAAAATGCGCAATTAAATGGCCTTAAATTTCAAATTTGATTTTTTTTTTAATTTTTCACTTTTAAACATAATTTTTAACAAAAACAACAAAAAAAATATTTAAAAATCTTTCTTAAATTTATGACATAAGTACGGTTAGAGATAGATCCAGATTTGCTGTTCAAAAAAGATGGACAATTTATTTGCCTATAATTTTTATATTCTATTGTTTTTTTTATTTAGACTTTTAAAAGAGATATTTCGAATACTGTATAAAAGAAAACAAAAAAATTTTGACGTGCAGCTTCTAGGGTGAACATGTTTGCCTATAAGTTTATAATTAAAAAGTGTCTCAAATAAACCCACCTACCCACCCTAAAACTTTGTTACCCCTATTCATTAACACCCTGTATATTAATTAATATGTGCTAAAATTTTGATTAAAAAATGGTTTTGTGCGTTTAAGAGACTCTAGAGCAAAAACTAGTGTGGGAAATTTTTATTTAAGCATCGTAAAATATATACTTTTGGCTGTCTTTGCGCAAAATTTGGAGTCTAAATCGGTGGCAACTTTTGAGAAATGAATTTTTGAAAAAAAACTGTTTTTTTGAGTTTCCTGTGAGTGCGGGACAAGATAACAAAAATCTGACCGCTGCATTCGATTCCTTGAAAAATTTCCCATCGGTTATGACTATTCCAAAATTTTTCCAGATTGAAATGCAATTAAATTACATAAAGTTAAAAGTTGAACTTTAAATTGCCGTAAAATTTAGTTGGCTCTACGAAGCGAACTATGTGACCTACAGGTCTGAAATTTGGCAGAAAGTCATATTTTGGGTACTAAAATAAGTGTACAAAATTTGAGCTAAATCGGAGAGGGTCGCGTGAAATCGACTGCTCACTTGACGTGGAATTGCCCTGATGCTAAATTATATTTTTTTATTGTTAAGTACAAATAAGTTTACTATAGTTTACAAAATCAAAAATGTTTGTTGTGTCGGCAGAACAACAAATAACTCTAATCAATTTGGATTAAAGCATCTGTCAGTAATGTATTAAGAAGATTACAAACTTTATTTGTAATTATTTGCTAGAAGACTATAATAAGTTTACCAGAAAGAAACAAAAAAATTTTGAGTTTTTTTTAGTATTTATCTTTTTCTTCTTCTTCTTAAAGTACTTATCCTCTATGGATTTTGGCAATCACATTGGTCCACTTTAATCTGTTTATTGCTGTTCTAAATAAAGCAGTTGACGTCATTCCGGTTCATTTTCTTATATTCTTTAGCCATGATATTCTGCGGCGACCTGCTGATTTTCTTCCTTTTATTTTTCCTTGCAGGATTAGTTGCAGTAGATGGTATTTTTTATTTTTTATGATATGTCTAAAGAACCCTATTTTCCCATGTTTGACATTTGTTAGGAAATCAAGTTCTTTTGCAATGCGCCGTAGTACCGTTTTGTTTGTCACGTGATTAACCCATGAAATCCTGAGCATCCGACGATAACACCACATCTCGAAGGCGTTGATGCGTTTGCAGTAGGCTTCGGTGAGAGTCCATGCTTCTGTCACGTACAGTAGGACTGATAATACATCTATGAATCCTAAGTCGGGTATGTATGCTGAGCGACATGTTACATAGTATGTTCCTCATCTTGTTAAATGCGCCTCTTGCTTTTTCGATTCGGCATCTTATTTCTAGAGAGTGATCCCATTCTTTATTAAGGGTACATCCTAAGTATGTAATTGTTTTAGTCATTGGTAACGTTGTATTGTTGGCAGTGAACCGAAGGTTATCTGATGATTAGGATTTGCAGTTCAACTTTATTCCGTATCGTTTGCTTACGTTTGTTATGCCGTCTATCAGTCTCTGAAGTCCATCGGCAGTATCAGCGATCAGAACAGTGTCGTTTGCATATCGGAGGTTGTTTATTGTTTAGCTCTTTATTACTAGACCTTCCTCTACGTTATCTAGTGCCTCCTTGATTCTCTGTTCTGAATATGCGTTGAACAGCAGTGGTAATAGTACACAACCCTGGCGGACCCCTCTCTACATCCTAAACTCTTTGAATATTTGGTCTTCTACCCAGGTAGGTACAGATTGGATATTATGTTTATGTCTTTGTTGTCTATTTTGCTTTCACGTAGAATTGCGATGAGTTTGCTATGTTGAACTTTATCGAATGCTTTCTCGAAATCAATAAAGCATGCAAATACATCTGCATTGATGTAGCGTGCTTTTAGATAAGGACTTGTATGGCGAATAACGCTTCTCTAGTTCCTATTTCTTTTCTTAAACCGAATTGTGTATGACTGATGTTGTCATCTAGTTATCTATATATGCGAGTTTGGATGATATTAAATAATACTTTTAGAACGTGACTGATCAGACTGATTATTCTGTGTTCTGAGCATTTTGTTGCGTTTGCTTTCTTTGGGAGTGGAATAAATGTGGATATTAGCCAATCTTTTGGAATTTGATCTTCTGTATAAACTTTGATGAGGAGCAAAGTCACCAATTTTACTTGTTCTGGCTCTAGTAGTTTGAGCATTTTCCCGAGTATCTGATCTGGTCCCAAAGCCTTGATGTTTTTCAATCGGTTGATTGTTGCTTCTACTTCTTGTTGAGTAAGAATTAGCCTTTCGTCACTTGATGTTGTGGTCATATTGTTGTCCACATCTATGTCTCCAAAAAGCTCTTTTATATATTGTTTTCATCTTGTTAGTATTTTGTCAGTTTCTGTTATGATGTTATTGTCTGAGTCTAGGATTACGTCTCTTTCCCTTTGTTCATGCTTCTTATTGCTTCTTTTATTTTTTATGGAGATTTAAGCTGTCATGTTTTGCTTGTAGTATTTCGATTTTGGCACATTTTTTTTAACTGTTGCTCTTTGGCTTCTTTAATTGTCTTAAGTACTTTCTTGTGCAGTTTGTTATACATTTCTTGGTTTTTGTTTCTATATTGCTTTCTTTCTTCCATGAGATTTATTATGGTATCTGTCATTCATTTTTATTTTTGTTTGGTCTTTTCGGGTTTCAGTTCGTCTTCTGCGACCGTAACTATCGCTGTTTTTGTTTGATTCCACTGTTCTTTTGTTTGTGTTTCAGGGCTGCTATTTTCAGATATGATGTTTAGTTCACTATATCCTGTCTTTAGTTTTCTGTAGAACATTATTTTGTTTAAGTTTCTGTGTACCAACTTTTTTTGGGCATTTCTTTTTAATTATTTTTTTCAGATGTATTTTGGTGTGATGGAATGTCGCCGCATGAGTATGTTTTGACTGAGAGGATTACATTGCAATATCTTTTGTTTACTATATTTACATAGTCAATTTGATCACTTACTATTCTCTGTTGGTTATCGGCTGGAAATCTCCATTATTGCAAATTCCATTTCTTGGCAATCACCTCTATCATTTCTCAAGCTCAAACCGAGTCCGCTCGCCACATTTTCAACTTCTCTCTGTCCCACTTTGGCGTTCATGTGCCTTATAATTATGTTTACTTCCTACCTTTTTGTGTGTTTTAGGGCAGCTTTTAGTTGTTCATAGAATTCTTCAATATCTTGTTCCGTGTTTTCAGTTGTTATTGGATATAGTTGTATTATGTTTAAATCGAATGGTTTTGCATTTATTTTGATTAATGCTACTCTGTTTGAGATTGGGATAAACCCTTTAACAGCATCGTTGACTTTCTTGTTAAGTATTATTGCGATACTGTTCTTGTTTCTAGAGGTGTTATCTCCGGAGAAATATATGTGATGTCTATCTATGACACAGTTTTCGCAGCATCCTAGTATATCAATCTCAAGTCGCTTCATCTCTTTTATTATGTTTGCTGCTTTTCCGGCTTGGTACATGCTTTGCACATTCCAAGTGCTAATTTGTTTTTCTTTGGTTATTTTTAGGACATCATTGGATGACCGGGTGATTCTTTGCACCTTCTCCCCACTTAAGGTTTGGTTTTGTATTTATATTGTGACATATATCAAGAGCCGAAAATATGATTTAGCAGCCCGCCGCGATGGGCTGCTAAAGCCTTTTGGCACGAGTTACACTCAATATTTTTTTGCCTGCTCAATTAAAAACATTGTTTTCAATGTTTATTACAATATGTCACTACTGTCAGATTTTAAAGTATGACGACATCCTATGAAATTATGATTTACAGCCAATCAAATACCGTGAATAGTTTAGAGGACCAAGTTCCGAAAAGACAATTTTTGGCCCGCATTTTAGGGCCGAAACAGATGCTTTTGGTAGAGGCAGGCAAAAAATTGGTTTAGAGTCATATTGCAATCATTTCGCAACTTAGATGATATCTGCAGAGTTAATACACAAAAATTATTGTTGGAGATTTGAATTATCTTAGGCTTGTTTGCACCAACATTGCTTAAATCTTATTTTGTTGCACCACATATTTAAGGGAGTATATGACTTTAAGGGACCCTTAACTTAAGCGGTTATTATTGTCGAATTAGTAAAAACTTAAACTAAAAATATAATTCAACATCAAGATTTATTTGTTTGCAGTGGTATTCTGTTTTATTTCCGTTACTAAGCAACAATATTAATTATAACGTACAAATTTAATATGATCTGGACTGACACACGCTATTAAAGATTAGGTTTTAAATTTTTGCGTCTTTATTAAATAAATAGACACAAATACTAACAGTTTCTGTAAAATTACTAGAAAAGGCAATGTTGTCATGTGTAATCTATTTTAAACTTTTGTTTGTTAAACTACGCTTAAAATAGATTGGTGCAATGCAATGAAAATTAAAACTACTCTTAAAGTTAACTATGATGGTAGATTTAGTCTGCTATGTTGCAAACGGGCCTTAGTAAATTATACTCCAAATTAAGTATTAGCAAAAATTGTAGTAATCGCGATAGTAAAAAAAATTGATTTATTTATTTACATAACACGTATTTTAATAATCAAAATTTTAGTAGTCAGCTGTTCAAAGGTTACGTAATTGTATTGTTATTATGTACTTTAAAGTTAAGATTGATTAAAAACAACCCTATTATTCTTTTTTTTAACGTTGTTGTTTTTTTTTTAATTAACGATTTACTAAAATTGTAAAAAACAATATATAAAACGCCACTAAAATCACGCATTTTTTGCAAGTGTTAAATTAACCGAATTGATAGAAAATACACCCATTAATGTTTTTATTTTTTTAAACAAAATCCTATTAACCTATAAATTGACGTGTGCGTCAGATGTGTTTAGATTCAAATTATAACATGTTATATACTGGCTGTCTTAAGTAAATAAACTCCCAGTAAACGTGGTTAAAATAACAATTGATGACAATTTCAAAAACCTTAACAATTAATATTAATAATACATCGCTCCTCTTCTATTTTTACGCATTCAGCAAGGCGATCAAGCATACTTAAAACAAACTAATAAATATAGTATGTTATTTCAAATGTCCAAAATCTATCGTTGGAGATTATCTATACCGTTTGGGAATAGCTGTAGATTGTTCAATCTGCTTCCTACCATATCTAACACACGCTTATTGCTGCTTAAGTAACTCTTGCGGTATGTGGCCGTACATTGTTTTGTTGGAAATCACTTTTTTGTTGATCAAAACCTTTTACTATTTTTTTTTTAATTGGTTATAAGTTTTAGTTTGAAAAATATATTTAGGCTGTTGTAATTTTTTTAATATTTCATTCAGTTGTTTTATTTTTGTTTGAAATAATTTTTAATTTTGAGGCAGAAATGATTTTTGAGTAGTTTTACTAAGTTGTGATTGGGGGATCATAAGTTTTAGTTTGATGATAAATATATTTAGGTTGCTGTATTTTCATACACATTTTTAATTTTTCTTACCAGATGTTTGCAAAATCTTTTCTCTCTTATACACTTTTACAGTTTTTCTCTATCCACACTATCAAATGCTGCTTTTAAGTCCAGGGTTAACGCTTATACTTTTTTTCTTTTTCTTTGCTATTTATTTTTTGACCATATAAAGTAGAATACAGGGTGTTTAAAAAAGAATGTAAAATAGTTAGTTAGGGGGTGGTAGTACGAACTTCAACAAACAAAAAAGTCTTAATAAACATGGGTTGTCATACAACGTTTTTGGAGATATGGAACATTATTTATTTTTATTATTCTTTTTTTCTCCATTTTTTATTTTGCAAAAACGTGCGTTTTCTTATCATAGTTGGCTGATGTTTTAAGAAATAAACATTTAGTATTTGACAGTTGTTATTAGTGCACAAGATTTCATTACTATGGCTGATTACTCTAATGCAGAACTAGCCTACATGCATTTCATGAGTGGTGGTGCTAATGAGATTGCCACCAAAGCGCGACGTCTTTATGTAGAAGTTTATCCAAATCGACAGATTTCTTTACATTGCATGTTTGAAGGAATTTACCAGAGATTGAGAGATACCGATTTAATTCGAAAACAGTGATATCTTTCCGGCAGACTAAAGTCGGTATCTACTCCTAGAACAGAACACAAAATTATAGCACGGATAGAGTATAATTCAGGGACGAGTGTGCGGAGAATATCATCCAAGGTAGGAATTGGTGCTACTCTTGTTTGAAGAACTCTCCACGAGCAGCTACTCTATCCATACCATGTACAACGAGTACAGGCCTTAAATTTATCTGATTATCAGGCACGCTTGGTTTTTTGTTGCTGGTTTCTACGCAAGGATGCTGAAAACCCGCAGTTTTTTACCAAAATTTTTTTACGGATGAAGCCGGGTTCACACGAAATAGTGTTGTTAATTTTCATAATGCACATTGTTGGGTCGACAAAAATCCCTATGCAACGTTTTAAAGAGAACTTAAAATTTAAGCAAGTCTCAAGCTCTAACTACAGCTTAAGTTGCGTTGGCGCATCCTGCGTTGCTTAAACTTAAATGATTTGAAAATGTATTTATTATTTAGTTATAAAAAATAAACCGCAACATGTTATGCGCTTTGTACATACTCGTACTATTTTTGATATTTTAAAAACAAAAAACTAAACTCATCTTTTTTATATTACAGCAACTTCCTAATAGTGAAGAATTAGTCCCTCCTTTAAGTATAAAATTATTTGACTGCAAAACATTTGGACGGTGTATTTATACTGGAAACCATACCGTTTATGTGCAGAAATTTATGTACCATCCCATTTCTATGGAAGAATGGGATATAAGAATGAGTGGACTTGGTATGAAATCATATGATAGTATGATTAGTCAGCAAGGTAAGTGTTTTAAGTACATTTAAATCGGAGTAAAAAACAAACAAATTAGTTAGTCGTCTCAGATTCAAATGGAAATTAAGTTCCACCTTTTTGTAAATACAAAACTTTATAAAAAAAAAGAAAGGCATGCGTCAAAAAAATTATAAACGAAATAAACGAATCAACTAATAAACGTATGAACAAATGAACAATTGAACAAATAAACAAATAAATTTATAACGAACAAACGAACAAAAACAAACAAACAAACAAATATATATAAATAAATGGATGAAAATAAATAAACAAATTAATTTATTAATTAATTAATACTATAAGAGCACGAATTTTTACTTGATGATCTCATACAAGTCAGAATAGTGTACGCAAACAAGTTTGTTTTTTGATAGTGTTTAGTTTAGTGTTTAGTTCATTTATCGCATAAAATCAAACAAATTCATTATTTTGTGCTCAACTTTATGCTCACATGATGCAAGGAAAAACTAATTTAAATGCAATGGTTTACAAAAAAATGTTTAATGCATTCAAATATATGAAAACTTGTATAATTTTGTGCAATTTATTTCATTTGTTTCCTGAAACACCAATGTATGTGTTTTTAGCCATATAGATAATTTGCATAAAGTTGCAATTATTTATTTAGTTATTATAGACATGTTTTACATTAAAAGCAATATTAACAATCAAAGTTTTAATATTTATTTTTGATTAACATAGAGTCTGTTCATATTATTGAAATACCTGTTAAAAAGTATTATGATCAAGAAGAAACTAAAACTAAAAAGCAAAAGTGTTTTCTGTGTTGTGTGAAATTTTGTAAATGGATATTTAAGAAAAGAAAAAACGATGAAATTCATTTTGATGAGTCTCAGCCTATTATAGATGACGAAGATGAAGATGCAATTGACTGGTGGACCAAATATTATGCCTCTCTAGAAGTAAATATAGCTTTGTCATATATAATTTATGAATTATACAAATCTAATCGAATTTATCACAGCTAATTTACAATATATTACCATAAAAGTATTAAACTTTTAATAAAACTAAATATCAAATTTGTGTTATTTAAATAGTAAATATTAATAATAATTAGTTTTTATTTATACTATCAGTTTTATCGCTGTATTTTTTAAATTATAATTACTAATCTGTAACTTTTTTAGACATTGAATGGAACTAGTAGTACAACTATTATTGGAAAATACCAGTATTTTAAATTAAAAGTGAGTAATAAAGTTATAAATATAAAATCAATCTTTATCATCAATAAAAATACAACTAAAAGTCAAGTGGCAACCTTAGACTTTGTCACTAATTAATATTAATTTGTTTACAGATTTATGATAACGAACTAGAAAAACAACCAGAATTCGAAAACTTTACAGATATGTTATCGAAATATAGGATTTTTCATGGAAAAACATCAGGAGATGAGATTATGGATGAACGACATGCAGTGGGTGTATTAAAATGTAAAATTAAGATGTACCTTTGGCCTCCTGCGGAAAATATTAATTTTGTTACCCCGAATGGATACTTTTTACAAAACGGCATTTTTCAAGGTTATCCATCAAATATTCAGCAAAGTTTTACAATCAGAATATATTGTGTGAGGGGAATTAAACTTGCACCAAAAGATGCAAATGGTAAATGCGATCCGTTTATCATTATACGCATGACTGATACAATTATTGACGATTCTAAAAATTATTTTGCAAAAACCGTGAATCCTATTTTTGGAAGGTAAATATCATAAATTGATGCTTTTCAAATAAATCAGTTAAGAAAACAAAACTTTTGAAATAGTGAAAATTTAAAATTATGAAAGAAAACACTGTTGAGACGGTATGCACAACTTTTAATTAATTAGTTGTACTAAAATTAATTATATAACCTTCAAACCCGATTAAAACACTTATCTGCATCAAAAATAAATCAAATATTAGTGCAGGTGCTTATAATGTATGACATCCATAAACACTTAAATATTAATTTAGTTTGCATTTCTGTTATGGATACAAATGCACTTGAGGTTATATAACATTATTATAGATATAGTTCAAGTACCTGAATATCGATAATAAATCATGCTTCAGTGTAAACTAAATATATTACTTAGAAAATAGAACAATATTCTTTGAATTATGAAATAAATTAATAATTTTTTCAAACCCAATCCAATAATCACAGGGTCCAAGGTCAGTTTGTCAAGTTTTATTTTTTATTATATTGTTGTTTTAACAAATTATACTTGACCTGTGTAAAACTTTTATTCTTGTATAAATAAACTATTATTATTATTAAGCACGGACAATTGTTTCATTCTTCAATGTGCCTTGATATTGCATGATAGCAAATAATATTAATATTCTTTGAGTTAAATAAATAGTTTAAACAATTGTTTTTTATACAAATTGAATAGTTAAAAGTATGTAAAATTATATAAAATTCTAATAAAACTTTTTAAGAAATTCTTAAATATTATTATCATAATTAATTGCCAATTTTGCCAATAATAATAATAATAATATTAAATCATTTATTTTCATCAATAGAACATATTTACATATGTAAAGTAAAAACAAATTATTATACATCTGCTCTTTATGGCAAATAAGAAAGAGCTCAACTAAGATACATATGTATGTACCACGTTTTATGCCATTCTATCCTTAGTCTATACAGTGTATCCATGGATGGAGTTAACTATACGTGTAAACATTTTTATTGATAATAATTTGCGTTCAACCTTCCTTTCAGGAAGAATCAATCTTCTACTTTATTGTTGTTTAACACACACATACGTTAACTTTCTTAAATTTTTGACATTTTATACAAATACTAAAGTGTGGATTTTCTGTTGCCCAAAAGCGACAATTTTGACAGAGGGTATTCCATCTGTTGTGAACCTAGATTTTTCACTGAGTATGATATGATGGTAAAAATTACGGCGTTTAAGTATGCGTTATTAATAAAGAGAATTCTAGTCGGTATGAATTATCGCTTTCTTGAAGTTTATGAATGCGTGAAATTTATTTGTGGACAGAATATTACATACGTGACTTTTAGACCAACTGATTTGCTTTTGCTCTCAAAAGAAGTCTGTATTTATTGTTAATTGATTCTAGCACTAAAATTGTTGCAGCATCATTTTCATCGTAAGTCTTTTTTTGTTTTTTACGTTTTTAACATCACCATAAACATTTTATATACCAAATTTTTAAAAGCATTTACAGATATCTGTACACCGGGAAATTTCCGGTAGAAAACGTTCGTTTTTATAGGATTATAGGATACTTCTCCAATACCGTAGCATTTGATCAGGTAAATGCGCTGTTGTGAGGTCAGCATCTTTTTGGAGATATTAGTACAAATATTAAGAAATAATTTTATTGTAATGTTTACTTGATAGCAACAATCTTGATTACCAATTACAAAATGAGATTTTATTTATCTACAGCAATTATAACTTCCTAACAATAACTCATAAAAAAAATGTATCATGTCGATATCTTCTTTTAAGCTCTTTCTTACAATACTTAAAAAAAATTGGAATTACATAATTTTTGTTTTTCATTATTGTCTTTTTATATTTTTTAAGCATCCTGTACAACAAAATTGTAGTTTTTCAACGTAGTTTGTATTATTATGACAAGCAGAAGACATTATAAAGAATGACTTTTTATCGACAAAATTTTAATAAAAATGTTTACTCGTAGTTAAGTTAATCCTGTATACAACTGAAAAAAATAATTTTTATGGTAAATCTTTTGCTTATGGCCGATCTCACCGACACTTCTTAAATTAATACTTACGTAGGTTTTGCTTACAGCTAACTATTACATAAATTTTATATGCGTCTCACCGGTCATTTAAAACAGATACTTACGCTAAGTATAGTTGAGTTTCTGATTATCGAGCGGCACATCAGATATCAGCCAATATACATTATATTGACTCTAAACTTGGCGTGCGCTTTCGTTGTATTGTGTGTACAACTTAATATTAATATAACCATAAAATTAAATTGTTTGACATTTGAGGTTGTTTATCGGTTTCTGGAAATAAAACAATGAAAAGAAAATGAATTTATTTAAGTTACTGCTATAACAAACTATATTTTTATTAAAATTGCGTTTTTATATTGTAATAAATAAAAATGAAACTTGATATTATAGTAAACTTATCTTGGAATGACATTATTAATTGTATTCATAATAATAATATCAAATGAAATATCATCCTGTGTAATTATTATATTTTCCATCTTATATTAATATTTTTTTACTTGACACTTGCTATAAAAATTACAAATTTGGGGTTAAGTACACGGTAAGCCCTCGATATTGGCGGCTTATATTTAACCATTAGTTACGGGTTAAGATTGCGTTTAAATGGACGGTGCAACGCGCTAACCAGAGCTTAGCTATTTAACTAGTGGTTAACTTTTAAGTAGTGTTGGTGAGATCGGCCATTAATGTTTTAAAATTCTAGTTTTTAAAAATTGATGTAATAAATGCTAAGAGTAGTAAAAAATATATTGTGGTCTAATTAAAATAATTTTCAAAAATTATTATTTTTATTCAACAGTCCAAATTTAGGAAAATTAGCATAATATGTATTATGCTAAATTTTCTAAATTTCAGGCAAATTATAAAAATATTTTTATATGAAATTTAAAATAAAATTGTAGTTTAATTTAGATCTAACACATAAAGAACTTTGAGATTTTTGTTTGTTTCTTTAATGTTTTATAGTACTAAGCATTGAAAATAATTTATATGCATGATGTATTAAAACAGTGATTCTTAAGTTCTGGTTGCGACTCTGAGAGGTATTTAGATAGATCGCCGGAAACCCTTTAAATAACTATATATCATTTTAATCGATAGGTATGTCACTTCACTAGTATTATCTTATCACTACTATTTATATTAACAGTTTGTAAGTTTACAGCTGTTTGCTTCAATTACTACAAGTAGATAGCGGCATAAATAGTATTTTTAGGCTGATATGCCATAAATCTAAACTAACTAACAAGTAGATAGCAAAGTTTGCATATTCAATTGAACACACAAACGCAAAACCGTAAGGTAGTAGACATAAACAAAACAAAATTGTGAGACATAAATTAGAAGCGTTTTCAATATTGAACTTGTTTTTAGAAGATCTTAATGACAACAATACTCTCGTGGGGACTTGTTTTTAGAAGATCTTAATGACAACAATACTCTCGTGGGGACCATATTTTTTAAAATACTTTAAAATATGAAATGGACAGATATTCTACAAAATGTGTAATAAGTGTTAAACATGATTCAGATAAAATACAAGAAAAATAGCGCAAAATGCAAAAAAGTATTAAAAAGAGATTTTCCACAATTAGTCTCAGGAACAGTGGCGTAGCTATCTGAAACCAAGGGTCTGCAATGCTTAAAAGCCTACAAGCATACAGGGGTTATTTGGCTTCAATTTTTAAACCTGGAAGGCCGGATTTTGCTATTTTTGACATGTGAATAGAATTTGTAATTTTGTGACAGTTTATGAGCGGATTTTGTTTCTTTTTAACAATATTTATTATATAATTGTGATCTTTTGTATATATGTAAATATAGAGGTTAAGTTATGTTTTTAATATTAAATATATACTTTTATATGATAATTTATTTATTTTTTATTATTTTTACAGATCGGTTTTGGCTGTTAGGCTATCGTCGGTGTTAATATATAATGTTATTACTGAAAGTGTCACAAAAACAATGAAAAATAAATAAATTAGCATATAAAAGTATATATTTAATATTAAAAACGTAACATAACCTTACTATTTACATGTTAGAGTTTTGCACTTTTCAACAGTTGGATTTTGTTTTTTGCTAATATTTTTTGTATTTCAAAAATTGATTTTATTATTGCAAGACTTTCATACAAAAAATGTACACTTTCTAAAACTTTTTCTGACAATTGTTTGAAATTTTCAATCTATTGTGGCCAAAATTCTTTTTAAAAATATTTTAGTATTGTATGACTTAATTTGAGAGTTTTTGACTTTTTATAAATAGAATTTTGCGTTGACCAAATTTTGATAATTTTGTACATTATTTTTATACTTTATAGCCGGTTTTTGTTATTTTTAACATTTTATAAATAGGAATTTTACATTTTTAACAGCTTATAGCCAAATTTTGATGATGATAATGTATTTTTAAACCGTTTTTGGTCGCAAGCCCTGTTATCTGTTTTTTAGCTAACTTTCTATCTTTTAGAACTATAGGTTTTTTACTATGGGGTGTTTGGCCTTTATCTTATTTGGAAAATCTGTTATAGTCCATTCTATCACATTATTGTCTTTGTAATCTGGTCCATCTAGATATGTCTTCAGTGTCTAGTTTTTTTCTGTTAGCACTGCTTCTGATTTTGTCACGTAGGGTTACTTCTTTTATTGTTCTAAGAGTTTTCATTTCTTCATTAATAATTTGGTTTTAGATGTTTCTATACGGGTTTCAACGACGTAGGTTAGAATCGGCAGTATATAAGTTTTATAGATCTTTACTTTGCCTTGTGTGAGCATACAGGTGTATTTGTTTTTTCTTACCACCTCTTAGGTATCCAGAGATTTTTGAGAATTTGATGGATTTTTTCTTACTTCTTTTATCAAGATTCTGGCGTTTGATATCTGCGACCCAAGATAATTAAATTTTATTACTTATATGAATTTATTACTATTAGATGTGTTCTTTCATAGTTATTATTGACTTAATCTTTTTAGTTGATATATCTATGTTTCTTAGTTCATAATTCTTTTGATAATCTTGTTGTAATTTCTTAATTTTTTTAACTGGTTTTTTATTTGTTTATTATATATTTTGAAATCCGATTTCATTTCTTCTTTAAGTGAAATTATTTCTTGGAAGTTTATAGGTACAATGTTGTTTAATGAAGTTCTCTTTAAAGTGTTTGCTATTGTTGTAAGGCGTGATGTTTCTACATAAAGTATGTTTAAACCACACATTTGTTCCATTTTAAATTTAGAAGTGTTTTTATGTGCACTCAAATCTTTTTCCTAATTGATCTTTGCCATGTTTATAGGAGTACTGGCTTAGAACCATTACAATTCGAACCTTCAGCTTCTTTTAGTTGATATATAATTTTGCAGAAGATAACTAAGATTTAATTTCTTTTGAACCCATACTTACTTTTGCCATTTTTATTGCAAATGGTGACTTTACTTTTTTTTGGGTGAATCATTGTAATTTAATTTTAATTTGAATTTGTTTATTATAAACAGTTTCTTTTTTGCTTTTGGCTTATCTTAAAAACTGTTTGATATATTCGATAGCTTTCTTTTTTTCAAAGAATTTGAAAAAAATGGCGTGTCTTTTTTGTTGAGCAATAAAACGTTTTAACACCTTATCAACTGAACCACACTTTTAACTAACTTCTTTTTTCCAGCAAAACCAGCTTTTAGCTTTGTACTATAAATAGAAGCATTTTTATAAGTTTAAATTTTATATCTTTTTTCTTCCAGAACCATCGTTATCTTTTGTGGCCGAATTTGAAGCAAAACCATTGAAACGTTTTAATTCCTTAGCAAGTGCTACACATTCTGTAATTAACTTCTTTTTTTCCTGTAGAAAATTAAAATATAAGTTTGAGACGGTTAGTTATTATTTAGCTGAATTTGCTGCTATTACACATTCTTTTGGCACTTTTATACATTTGGTAAATGTTTTTAAAAAATTATTCAAGATTTAGACGTTAGTTTGACGTATTTAATTTAATCTTTTTGATTGTTTTTTGACATTTATTTGTTTTTGTGGATGTAAATTTATATTACGTTCAGTTGCAGTAATATGTTATTTAGTCCACTTTAGTTTGACACTTTTAAATGTTTGCTTGACATTTCTACACTGGCATCTATATATTTAAACCACAGGGCAACTTGATCTGTTATTTGAGGCTAGAATTCTGGCATTTAAACCTCAGAATAAATGTCAAAATGATAATTGTGGATTTTGCCATTTTTTTATTGATGTTTCTTTTAGTGATATTTTACCAAATATAATGTAATATGTGTTAACTATACAATTTTTTTTTAATTTTTACATTTTTTAGAGTTTTTTTTTTTTTTATTTTTTAGCTGATTATTTTGATGTTAACAAATGCTTGAATTGAATTTGAAATTATGAAGGAATCATAATTATGTCAAATTGCAAATATTTTTGTATGTTTTGTGAAGTAAAAATACCAATAAGTTTTATTGATTAATTTACAAGACGGGACATAGAAATATACTATACAGGATGTCTCAAAATTGACGCCCTTTGTAATTTGACTTAGAGGGCTAAAACAAATTAAAAATTAAGAGTGCAAAATTTTTCATTTGTCACTCTTTGCAGAGTTATTGATAAAAACAAACATTTAACATTTTAACTTTAAATTTTATTAAAAATTAATATGTATTATTAAAGAAACAAGATATTGTCCGCATCTGTTTACACTTAATAATGTGTTCAATTGGGCCGCCTCGTACTTCAAGGCAAACATTTACACAATTTATTATGCACAAGCACAAATTCTCTGTAGCACAGGTTTGCGGTAAACTTGTTCTTTCAAGTAGCCACAGAAAAAGTAATCCAACGGATTCAGATCCTGAAATTTAGGAGGCCATGGTATTGGTCTACCTCTTCCAATCCACTTTCTTGGATTTTTTTATTTAGGGTAGTTCCGAGATTTCTTATCTGCATTCCATAATGCGCTAGTGCAAGATCATGTTAAAACCAACAATGTAATCTACCTGCTAATGGAACTTCACTAAGTAATAGAAGTGGTAAATTTTCATTTATGTATTGAAACTTTATCTACTATGTCTCATCATTAAAGAGAACGTTTTTTAATTAGTAGTTTTTATATAGATGGCCAATTAGAAAATAAATGGTTTCTAAGAAAGACCAGAGGGTAGATATACATGTTTAAAGTGTCATATTAACCTACCTGATAAATAAAAATATAGGACAATAAAGTACCTTTATTTAATATTTGAACGCAGGGAAGCTGGATCTAGCATTCAAAGCCAGAATTTGAACTTCAATTGGACAGATCCAGTTTTTAAGAAGTAGTGTTTTGCGTACCCGAACCCCCGTGCTTTGGGTTCAAAATACTTTGTTACTACCTATTCTGAACGCAGATAAGCTAAATCTCCCTGCCCCATGACCAAAATACTTTTCCTTTATAAAATATAGTTCCTACTTATTTTCCTACCCATGCTATCTTTTCTCTTCCCTAACCCATTCTTTGATGTAGAACTTTACTGCCGACAACTTGCCCGAATAGGTATAAAATGGAAAGGACTAAGCTTATGGGGTAATATAATAGACAAACAAACAGAAACGATTACGGAACAACTAGTTTTGATTGGGAAAGGTGGCGACATGTTAGGCACTGAGCGGAAATATTTTTTAGGAAATATTTATGTACATATTACTGATTGGTTAATTCACTTATTTTCTACAACATTATCTGAACAACAAGCCATGTTTTTGCTGCTTATCATAATCTTACTCAACTTATTCAGCAACCTATATATTTTTCTTCTTATAGATTTTTTGGTACAACAAGATTATTACATCTGTATTTTTCAACTATTTCAGAAATTAAAACAATTACTGTTAAGACTGCATTAGGAAAATGTGACTATTTACTTATGTTGTTAAAACTCGTCTTATTACTACCAAACTTAATCAGCTCCTCATTTATCATCATCCTAAGATGAACATAGTAAAAATAAAACAATTTTCTTATAAATTTAATTTTGATACTATTAAAAAAAATGGTTTATTTCTCAGTTATTAAACCAAAAAACAAGTGCTAGCAAAAAGCAATTAACACATACATCAGTAATTGTTCCAAACGATTTTTTTTTTTTTGTAAATTGTGACAATCTAATACTATCTGAAAAAGATAGAATTAACAGAAAAAAGCTGATCAAATTTTTCAGCTTTCTATTAAGAGCATACCAACCGCTACATTGATTTGTAGTATTTTAACAAAAATGGCACCTTCCCCTTCATTGTTGCTTCTACAAATAATTTGATAATCGATTTATTTTTTTACCAGTACATTTAGAAAGGATTAAACTATGATATATCGAAGTCTGTTAGTCAAATAATAATTAGTAAATAGCCGAAAAAAACAATCAAATATAGAAATAAATGCGTTTTTCTGTATTTTTTAATGCATTTTGTTGCTATTTGCAAATATAATTTCACAAAAAAGACTTTGACATATCATAGTTTAGACCTTTCTAAATGTACTAGTAAAAAAATTAATCGATTATCAAATTATTTGTAGAAGCAGCGATGAAGGGAAAGTTGCCGTTTTTGTTAAAATACTACAAATCAAGGTACCGGTCGGTATGCTCTTAATAACAAAAGTTTCTACAAAATAATTAATTTATTGCAAAGTCTTAAATACTTATTTTATGCTAACTTGCTAATTTGTATCTAATTGTACTATTTTAAATTATCCTAATGTTGTAATTCATTTTAAGCAACGGATTGTTAAAATATATATTCTTAAATTAAATACCAGAAAGGTATCAGATAAAGATAAAATTTCACTTATTATTCTTACAATATTTGCAAATTAATTACTATTGTGACTAAAATATTTGCCTAATTTTACAAAAAATAAATATTTCTAAATTGTTGAAAGTAAGCAAATGTTTAACCTATACCTTAAAAGAATACAAGTTTGATTTTTCAAATTACAGACCAACAGCATTATTGTCCAATCTGTTAAAAATATAAAAAGATTAATAAAATGAATATTTTTCTACAGGCTGTAAAAAATCTAAAACATAACTTTTGTAACTGGTTACATGTATGTTAGGTTAGACTTTAGAGTACTGGCTGCATACTTATTGATATTAGATTAAATGGCCACAATTAATAAAAAAAAAATTGTTTAACAAAGTTTTAAGTTTAAAATATAATAAAAAACCAAACAAATAATTTAAAATAGATTCGATTAACAAAAACATTAACTAACACTTATCAATATGGTAAAAAATTGAATCAGTGCCAATCGATAAAAAAATATTCCGATAAGAACAAGTAGATAGTACAATAAAAACTATAATTTTTAAATTAAATCCTATATAAACTGTAATTTTGTGTGAGCATAGTATGTTTAGTTCAGTCAGCCGTTCCAAACACCACTAAAGGTAAAGATATATTATTTTACTTACTATATTGATAATAATATTAATATAATGTATACAAACTATACTTATTTTATACAACAAATTTAATGTTTTATAGATGAAAATCGCTATTGTTCTCTGCGCCATTCTTGGCATAAGCTTTGCTGCTCCATCAACATTCACTTTGAAAAGCGATTTGCAAGAGATTGTTGATTTAATCCCTCTTTCTGAGATGCGCGTAATTGCCAAACGTTACCTTGACACCGATGCTGAATTCCAACAAATTGTCGCTTACCTTCAAGGACCAGGATGGGCAGGTATTGTTGCTACTGTAGGAGCCCATCCAACATGGATTGGATTCAAAGAATACCTTATGGGAGAAGACATTGATGTAGATGCCATCATTGAATTCATCCATGACCTCATTGCTGGAGCCACCCCAGGTGGTAAAGGAACCCGTGGAGTAAGAGAATTCCTTGATGAAATTCTTGCTATCGTTCCCCTTGACAAAATTTTTGTCACTATCAACGATAAACTTGAAACCAGTCCTGATTTCCAAGCATTCTACGGCCGTATCTCCAGCGACAAATCTCGTGCATTCTTTGAAGAAATCCGTGCCTTAGACGAAGTCCAACGCATTGCTCAAGTTTTGAAAGATATGGGAGTCGATGTCGACGCAGTTGTTTCTTTGATCTATCTTTTCTTGGGATGGTTGTAACTTATGTTTTATATTAATTGCTTTAAATAAAATATACAACTAATAATTTTTTTTATTCAATCAAATCCAAATATCTTAGTTAGTTAAGTTAATCATATGTTTACTTTATATTGTATAGAACAGAATACAATATAATAGTTTTTTTTAAATATTTATTAAAGTTAAGATAGATATTTAATATTTAAACTAAAATTTGCTTACAGCAGATTTTAATAGCTAATTGTAATTTGCTAATGTTTACTGGCGCCGTTATAACTAATGCATCGGTTAACATAATTGCAATCCAAGACCGGATTTTAAAACTTAAACATTTATTTATGATTGGATCTAGGGGTTTTAAGAATATTATTGTTATTAATTAGATATGTTTTTCTTTACGTTAGCTATATTGCGTTTTATTTTTAAAAATTACTTAGGTTGAAATAGAACTAATGATCTTGCAAATCACCTTAAATTTTTTTGTACCTACAATTTGCGTAATAAAAACGTATTTTTGTCTGTGTGTATCAAATAATCACTATTTATAACATAAGAATTTTCTCAAAGTTTTTAGAAGATATTGTCTTTGATTTTTTTGCTGAATATTTATTTGTTAATTTTTCAAAATTGCACTCATTTTCTTGCATTTTATTGACAAGTTATAAAATTATGGTTATGTTGACCAAAACAATTTAGTTACTAATCATGTACGGTAAAATTAATTACTTTAGGCACAGTCTTTAAAAATACTATCTTAATTATTCTACCTATTATTCTTAAAACATTTGCAAATGAATTAGCTTTTAATTTGACTAAAATATTTGCCTTGTTTTACAAAAAAGGAATATTGCTATATAATTTATCAAATTATAGACTGTCCAATTTGTAAAAAAATGTTAAAAATACATTAATTGTTACATTAAATAAAAAAAAACTTAGAACAAACTAACTTTATTTTAGATACTCAATATAGATTTTGATCAGAATGTTTGACAACAGATCTTCTGAAATATGTAAGTCACAAAAGAAAAAAAAACTTTGCAGTAGTTTTTGACATTTACAGTAGTTTTAACTCTAAACTAAAATTATAAGTGCTGGTTTTCCTCTGTTTTGCTCTTTACAGACTTTATTTTTGAATTACAATAATAAACTGCTTCAAATAACCAAAACTGCAATTCCTAGATTTGCAGATGATAGCACTATTCATACTTCATACTTTTCATACACCATATCATGAATATACTGGATACCTGACTTGCGTTTATAAAGTGGCGCAAACTATATTATGGCGGCCATTTTGTGAGTGACTTGATAATACTAAATATGTATTAAAAACATCTTACATTTTATCATTTTAGTTTTTTAATCATTTAAAACATGCATTATATGCTACTATCATTGTAAACTAACTATTGAAATGTTCCGGACAACAATTGGTTTATTGGATCCAAAGTTAAGACCAATAATGCGTTTGTGATAAAATATTAATGTTTTCTAAACGGGTCTACCAACTTGAACCAAATTTTAAATCAACATTATTCCACGTATTGCTCACGTTTTACTACCATAGTTAAACTTGTATATACAAGGGTTTTTGCGGTAGATTAATTTAAAAAAAAAACAATATTTTTTGAAAAATTAAACCCGTATAACTTTTTTCGAAAAACAATACAAAAATCGGCAACAATTGCTCATAAAAAAATGTGCAGGTTTACATTTTTCAGGAACTTTTAAGTGTTTTTTTTAATCACTGCATATACAAAGTTAGACTATGATAATAAAACGTCAGTAATACGTATAATAATGTTGTCAAAAAATTTGGTTTAAGTTGATAAGTCTATTTAAAAGATATTAATTGTTTATTAAAAACACATTTTTTGTGTTAACTTTAAATCCAATTAACCATTTTTTGTCTGTATCATTTAAATGGTTTTTTGTTAAGGTTAGTAACATACAATGTATGTTTTAAATGTATAAAACTCGAAAATAATAAAATGTATCTACAAATATGACAGAGCGTCTTGAAATTTTTAGAGTAGAGTCTAACATCTATAAACAAAGAAGACAAAGAAACAATGTCCAACTTGATTAGTTTTAACTCTAAAAAAAATAATTTAAGAAATCCAACCTAGAATATTCAGTTTGTTAATATACACGCAACATCAATAAAAAAATTCTTCTTGCTCGAAAAAAGGCGTACTCATCACAACACATTTTTTTATTAACCAAAATAACTGACGGTGTAGCAGTCAACTACGCTAACTACTACACCACCTAGGCCAGGGGCGCTCAAACAGTCGATCGCGATCGACTGGTCGATTGCGAGAGGTTTTTAAGTCGATCGCCTTTTATCAAATATTTTTGAAATTTTTGACATTTATTGTATAAAAGTACACAAAATATTTATTTTTTAACAATTATTTTTGCCGCCTAATACGTTTATGGTAGATCGCCGATACTGTAAGTCTGAGCGCCCCTGACCTAGGCGGTTACATGTCAATGATGTTTTATTAAATATTAGCCAACACCATACTGCTACTGTAATACTTACTATACTAATTTATTATATAATAATGTTTATTTATCATTTAAAATTTGTATTATTTGTATAACAAGAGTGGATAGTATATACTATTTTGCATAACAAGAGTGAATAGTATGCCCATATCGCACGTAGACAAATTTGAAGCACGAAATGTTTAGACTAGTTTTTTCTAAAATGAAATTTTATTTTCTTGCAATCTAAACTTTCTTCATTGCAACTTTGGTGAAAAAGCAGACTCTGTGCAAATTTGTAATGTCGAAGATTGGTTGTAGAAATCTACCATTTCATGTTCTTTTAAATGATGAACGTACTAGACAAATGCTACTATTTAGGGTATCTACGCATACTTCTAAATTATTTTTTTTTAAATAACTGTAAAACTTAATTGTGATATGTTATTTTGTATTTAATGCTTATTTTTTAAATCTTTTTGTGTGTAATTATGTTTAAGTACTTGTTGCTAATTTTTTTTAATTAGTAGGAGTTGTAAATTAATTATTGTACATCAATATGGACTTATTTTTATAATACGCTTGTAACAAGCAATCATTTAAAAACATAATACAAACAATGCAACTAGTTTACATTTTTACGTTTATTCTGTTTTGTTTGTTGTAAAATATATATATTAAACCTTAAGCTTAAGGGGGGAGAATAGTTGCGCTTTTAATGGTTCACAGCATCAAACTCAGCAAGAGAACGTCTGAATATAATTGAATAAAATTTTCACACTTTGTAGAAGAATGTTCAATCTGTGTCCTCAAAATTTTTAAAACTGATGCAATAAGTTGTTTCTCTGCAATTAATTTTTGACGTTTTTAATTAGTTCTTTATTAATTTTTTACTCGTTAAATATAACTTCAAATCTTTGACCAAAAACATAAAGACATTGAATATTGCATGTAGTTCAACATATAAAAAGTGTGATGACTAAAATCTTATTGTTTGAAAATTGAGTTGGTTGGCGTTTTGTTCTATAAGAACCAATTTTAATTTTAATACGGCGCTGTACGTGTCATTATTTTTTCAGAGAATAAGGTTCACCGATATTCTCGTAGATGTGATAGGATTTAATATTTTTCCATTACAATACTACTAGTGGCACCGTAACAGGAAGGGGCGACTATACCCGGCAATTCTCTAGCGTTAACTTTGTACAACTTAATCAAGTATTTGCTTTTTAAATCATTCTTGTTGTTTATATTTAAAATTAAGTTTATAAAAAACATGCTTTTATATGCTTTATTGTCTTTTTATAATAATAATAGACCGGTCTCGGTTGTTAAACCATCTTCGGTATAATAAATAATGTGTAGAAAAATTGTGACAGTAAAATTGACAATGTTTGGTTAGCCTATAATAAACCAGGAGATACTAATAAAATACTAACTTAGACATAGTAGTAGTAGTTTATTTATCTAAAGATCTGAATAAAGATATAAGACATGTCAAAAATATACAATAAAATCTTATAGTTTAAAAATATCACATATAATACATTTAGTATAAAAGTTACAAAGTTACATTTAAAAATATAATATTTAAAATTACAACGTTAACAAAACATAATTTACAGTTTATCATTAAAAAAATCAAGTATGTTATAAAAACATTTAGACACTAAAAAAATTCTTAATTCAGTTTTCAATATTTTATAGTAATTTAAAACTTTCATTTTTGGAGCTAATTTATTATACATTTTTTTTACGCACATATATAAAGTTGATTTATTGTATTTTGACGTATTATGAATTGGAATATGAAGGTGATCAGCATTTCGTGTATTATACTGATGACTAGATGAGGTTAATTCAAATTGAGATATATTCTTGCGTACATGACTTATACATTTAAATATGTACATAGAAGGCAATCTCAACAACTTATTATTTATGAAACAATGCTTACAACTCTCACTGTTTTTAATTTGGAAAATCAACCTTATTATGTGCTTTTGTTGAACAAAAGTTCGATTCAAGTCAAAAGATAAACCCCATATCATTATATTGTAACACATATATGTGAGTAAGCCATCACATAATAAATTGCCATAATAGGTTGTAGAATGGCATAATAGGCTTCATTAAGTTTCTTACAAACTTGTTCAATTTGTAAACGCCAAGATAATATAGAATCTACTGTAATTCTTAAAAATTTTACGCTGCTAGAAAGTTTGATTTGTAAATTTTCATACTTAATTATAAAATTGTTTGACAATAATTTACGTCCATGAAAATGAACCGCGACTGTTTTTTGGTGATTAAGTACTAAACCGTTTTGAAAACACATTTTTTTAAATTCACTAATTACAGCAATGGTGTTTATTAAGAGTTCTGTTTCATTATCAGCAGAAACGGCAATTGATGTATCATCAGCAAACATAACAACTGTACCATTTAAAATGTGTGATGGTAAATCATTTACATACAAAAGAAATAACAGAGGTCCTAATACTGACCCTTGAGGAACACCTAATGTAACATCATACTCAGATGTGGAAAATTTCTTACATTCACAATTAATTTTTGGTTTTCTAAATATGATTTTATTCACTGAGCAAGTAATCCTCTAATGCCAATTAAGTTTAGTTTTTTTAATAACAAAGTTAATATCAATAGTGTCAAATGCACGAAATAAGTCACAAAATAGTACAAGCACAAGCTTATTTTTATCTTATTTAGTTTGCACAAATTGCAATAATTAAATAGAAGCAGTTTCTACAGAGTATTTTTTTCTGAATCCATGTTGGTTGTTAACTAATGCATTATTTTCATCTAAAAAAGACATTATACGATTATATACTAATCTTTCAAAAGTTTTAGAAAATGTATTTAATATAGAAATAGGCCTTTAATATTAGTTACATCCGATTTTTTGTATAATGAAATAACTGAAGCTACTTTAAATGCAGATGGAAAAACTCCATTAGATAATGAAAAATTAAATAGTGCTTTTAGAGGATCTACTACGAATTACATACATATTTTTCTACAGGCTGTATACATCTAAAACATAACTTTTATAATTGGTTACATGTATGTTAGGCTAGACTTCAGAGTACTGGCTGCATACTTATTGATAATAGATTAAATGGCCACAATTAATTAAAAAAAAAATGTATAACAAAGTTTTAAGTTTAAAATATAATAAAACACCAAACAAATAATTTAAAATAGATACTATTAACAAAAACAAAAACTAATACTTATCAATATGGTTAAAAAATTGAATCAGTGCCAATCGATAGAAAAATATGCCGATAAGAACAAGTAGATAGTACAATAAAAACTATAATTTTTAAATTAAATCCTATATAAACTGTAATTTTGTGTGAGCATAGTATGTTTAGTTCAGTCAGCCGATCCAAACACTACTAAAGGTAAAGATATATTATTTACTATATTGATAATAATATTAATATAATGTATACAAACTAAACTTATGTTATACAACAAATTTAATGTTTTATAGATGAAAATCGCTATTGTTCTCTGCGCCATTCTTGGCATGAGCTTTGCTGCTCCATCAACATTCACTTTGAAAAGCGATTTGCAAGAGATTGTTGATTTAATCCCTCTTTCTGAGATGCGCGTAATTGCCAAACGTTACCTTGACACCGATGCTGAATTCCAACAAATTGTCGCTTACCTTCAAGGACCAGGATGGGCAGGTATTGTTGCTACCGTAGGAGCCCATCCAACATGGATTGGATTCAAAGAATACCTCATGGATGAAGACATTGATGTAGATGCCATCATCGAATTCATCCATGACCTCATTGCTGGAGCCACCCCAGGTGGTAAAGGAACCCGTGGAGTAAGAGAATTCCTTGATGAAATTCTTGCAATTGTTCCCCTTGACAAAATTTTTGTCACTATTAACAATAAACTTGAAAACAGTACTGATTTCCAAGTATTCTACGGCCGTATCTCCAGCGACAAATCTCGTGCATTCTTTGAAGAAATTCGTGCCTTAGACGAAGTCCAACGCATTGCTCAAGTTTTGAAAGATATGGGAGTCGATGTCGACGCAGTTGTTTCTTTGATCTATCTTTTCTTGGGATGGTTGTAATTTATGTTTTATATTAATTGCTTTAAATAAAATATACAACTAATAATTTTTTTTATTCAATTAAATCCAAATATCTTGGTTAGGTTAAGTTAATTATATGTTTACTTTATATTGTATAGAACAGAAAACAATATAATTTTTTTAAAAATATTTATTAAGGTTAAGATAGATATTTAATATTTAAACTAAAATATTAAAATTTTAATTGCTTAAAATAGTTCTTAACACTGTCATTGATCAAAATTCTATCTGCACTGATTCTTTAAAAACACTTTCTTTAAAATGATAATAATCAATGACAGATAATTAATAAAATCTATACTATAAAACTATAAACTAAGACTAGTTTAATTATTTATGTATTTTCTCCGAATCAATTAAAATAAACGAAACACACACTAGCGTGCTTTTTATTAGGAGAAACGGTAAACTGTGTGCGTGTGTAAACACATAAAATACATTATTTATTAATTTAAATGATTTTTGTTTGATAATATGATGTAAATCAAACTTGCCAAAGATATCGTTGCCTGTGTACAGATTTAACTGTACTACACCCCTCCTTGCACACATACAGTTTAACGTTTCTTTTAATAAGAGGCACTGTGTTACCAGCTTTCACAATTTTGTTATTATTAAGAGACCTCTATACCCTTAGCCAGTATAGGGAATTACATTTAACATAATTGCAATCCAAGACCAGATTTAGAAAACTTAAATATTTATCCATGATTGGATTGAAAGGTTTCAAGAATAATATTGTTATTAATTAGTTATGTTTAATAAATCTTGCATACTTTCTTAGTTTTATAATTTTTATTTCAATATTTTTTTGGCGTTTTATTTTTAAAAATTCTTTTGGTCGAAATGGAATTAATGATGTTGAAAGTCACCTCAAGTTTATTGTACCTACAATTTGCGCAATAGAGATGTATTTTTCTCTGTACATAAATGAAATAATTATTTGTTTGGCAATAGTAATGTGCTGCCTCATATCACATTTTTAACAAACGCCTTCAACAAGAATGGTAGTTTTTTTTTTCTTGACAGCAGACGCGTTGATATTTTGCACACTACACGGATACTAAAAATTGCGTTTTATAATTATTACTGTTGATTTTGTTTAAAATGTACATAACAATAGGAATCACAATTTTTAGACAATTTACTTTGAACATTTGTTTCTTAGTTTTGTGGTGTTAAATTTAATTTTATGAACAAACGTTGTTAACTGGAATCTCCAAAGGGCACCAAATAAATATATGGTTAGAGAAAATTTGAATTATAGATGACTATACCAAATTTAAGCATTAGAATTTATTACATAATACATGCTAGAAATAAAACAAAATATTTAGTATTAGCATCCTAAAATTACGCATGTGAATATTAGGTACTCATAAATATATTTACATTGCAGATATAAGTCTGAATAAAATAAAAAACAATTAAATAAAAAAATAATTAAAAGTTTTTGAAAAAAACTCAAAAACGTGAAATAGTAAAAAACAGCGTTATACAAAAAAAGAGTTTTGAAATAATCAAGCAATAATTAATATAACAGGAACATATAAAAACAATAAACAGTTTGTCTTATATCAGCTTCAATATCACACATTTTGATATATAAATTGTATGTTAATGATGCAAGGCTTGCTAGAAAAAGTCATTAAAAGCATTATAAAGCATCGAAAACATTAAAATAATAAACATAATAAATATTAAACATCGTTTTTTTTTATTTAATTAAAAATGTCACTACAAAAAAGATTTTACATTAATATTCTTCTTTCCCGTTTGAAAAATCTAGCCCAGACATCACTGTTATGTGTAGATACATGTTGATACAAGACAACACGGCAGCAAGGAAGCATTTTTTTGGCTTTATATACATAGTAAGTGCCAACACATAATATTTTTCTCTTTTTTTATCTTTACTAAAGGAACTTTGTTCAGCTTAAGTTGGTCTTTTGTTAATTTTGATTGATGTTTTTTTAATCATTATATTTATATTTAAAATTGGGAAGTAGTATTTAACTTTAACTGGGAAGAAACATTAAGTTTGTAGAACGGTTATTTGTTGAATTTGATCATACACAATATCACTTACCATACCAGCAAAGTTATCTATAAATTGTTGATTGCGTATGGCGTCTTTTCTTTGACAGACATAAAATAAAACCAGTATTCCAGCCACTACTATTTTTCTATGTCAGTCAGTGCAGTTTGTAAATTACCTGTTGTATCTATCCTACTTAGCATTGGGTTTTATAGCTTTTGCTGTTAAAGTAGGCAACTCTTTCTAATAGTAGTAGTTCAGTTTTTTTTAATACGTGAATACGCGTTGTCTCCCATTTTCTTTTATGAAAGCAACTGTTTTTATAAGTGTATGACTTAAGAGATGCGTGGTGATCAACAAACAAAATAAGTGAATTTCAAATAATTAATTTTTATTGACCGGATCAGGGGGGAGGGGGTGCATTGAGAAATTTGCTTTAGTATTTAAAATCTACAATTTTTTGTCGTTTTTTAACTTAATCGCATTTTTTTGATTAATAATCGCAAATTTAACTCAAAAATTACTAGTGAAATCAATCAGAAATTGTCCGTAGAATCTAAATCTGGCGCTATTTCAAGTCTATACCCTATCTGTAAGCCGCAAAAGCCATAAAACCATGTTTTTGTTCTCAGTGGGTTGTGCAAAAAGGAGCATTTTTTTATATTTTTTTAACCGCCAAAGTTGACGTATGTTGATGTAAATTAATTTGAAAATATAAATTTGATTTGTGTATTTGGATTTTAAGAGTCTAAAACTCAAAAAATCTGAAAATTAGGCTTATTCTTCTACATAAACTCTTACAAATACACTTTTAACCGCGCTCAGAGGAACAATACACCAAATATTATTAAAAATTTGAATTTTGGGAACACTTTTACATAGAAAATAGTCATCGGCCGTGGAAAAGTCAGAAGTAGAAAGTAAAACCAAGGGTGCAAGAAAAAGGTTGTGTTTTTCAGAATGATTGTAGAAAAATGATCTGGAATAAAGACGGTATTAGAAAACGGTGGATAACATTTTCTTTCAACAATTGGATGAATGAACAGACGCATGTTATAGAAAGTTTTAAAAGAGTACGGAGTAAATGGATGTTTTATAAATGCCATTTGTAATATATATATACTTACTACTTTAATTGACGGATGGAAAAAAATTTAAATGTGGTGATGAATAAAATGTTAACTTAACTGAAACTGATTTAATACTAACAATATATACAATTAAATGTTTATACAAAAACTAAGAATAAATAAGTAATCAAAAACTATTCTATTTATTTAATACATATTTACTATATGCAACCTTGTGTACATATATATTTACTTTATGAATATAATTAATAAATTACACCATTATTGTTATATATAATGGTAACAAAGCGTGCTTTAGGATAGATGGTACACTGAGCGATTGGTTTAACGTAGATGATGTTGTCAAGCGGAGATGCGTTATGTCCCTGTGGTTGTTTAATATATTTATGAATAGTTGCATAGAGAATGACTGTGAAATATTTTGGTATTTGATAAAGACAAAGTAAGCAATGATTGTAGAATTGGGTTAAATGGTAAACACTTAGCGCAAATACACAAAAGTGGATCTGGGAAAAATGTTTAATAAAAATGGAAGTTTAGATAGAGACATCGAGAGATAAATAATTGCATTAGGGAAAGTAGTTGAAGTGAGTGTTTAATTGTAAAGAATCAAGAATTAATAATTGATTGATACCAACTCTGCTGTATGGATCTCAAGCATGGGTATGTTAAAAAAAACACAAATGTAAATTGAATACGGTTGAAATGGGGTACTTAAGAAGTGTGTGTAAAAAAAACTTGTATGGGCAGAGTTAAAAATGAGTGGGTAATAAACACATGTGGTAAAACAGATAAACCAATACAAATGTGGTATTTTAACTTTGGTTTGGTCATGTTGAGAGAATGAGTGAGGATAGAGTAACAAAGCAAATCTATCATGAAAGTGTAATTGGATCAAAATGAAGAAGTAGACCACGTAAAACTTGCTTGAATGTTGTTGAGTGCGTGCAAAAAAGAAAAATTGAAAATGGAAAAAAAGCATGCATGACCAGAAGCGGAAGCAAAAGAAATGTGTATAGATAGAAAAACGTAAAGGCAAATAATAAAAAGTAAGGCTTGAGAACCAAATAAGGCTAATAGAATTGCCTGCCTCAAAAAAAAATTGGGAAACATAGATTAAAAGAAATGAATTAGTTTTGTAACTCCTTTGAAGTTTTCTGAATACAAGATATGTATCCAAATAAATACTATTTGTATATTAGGGTGCTTACGAATAAGTGTAACAAAACAAAATAGTGAGTAAAACAATTTAATGAACTATTCTGGGCAACCTTCAAAGGTTCACCTATCAAAGCAATTTACTAGATTGCTAGCGGACACATTTTATTTGATGCACGTTTTATTATGTCAGTTGAAGTTTTTATATTTGCTGTTCGAACAACACAGTCTTTGTCAAGAAACACTTTGGTGATGCAGCCTTACTTCCAGAGTAAAGGGGTTGTGTTGTCCTCTTTGATCACCACAAGTTGGCCTTTTTCTGGGCTGAGACGTTTTTCCGACATATTCTTGGGTTGTTGTTGTAGTGTGTGTAAATACTCTCTTGACCATGGTTTCAAAAATGCTGACGCATCTTTTTTAAATGTTGCCAACGCAAAAGCTTATTATTTGGAACTTGTGACTGATTTGGTTGAGGAAACGCTGTTAACGCGACGTCAATCATAAAATGTCCCGGTGTCAAACAGGAAAACGGGAACAGAGGTCGAGAATTTAGCACCGTTTTCACTTTGCACAAAAATGTTGTTAATTCTTCGAACGTTAGTTTTGTTTCTCCCAATACTTTTTTCATATGGGTTTTTGTGGATTTTACTGCTGCTTTCTAAAGTCTACCAAAATTTGGTGCGCGTGATGGTATAAAATGCCATTGTATCTTCTTTGTGTTGAGATGCTTCATGATTTGTTTTACCAAGTGATATTTTTTTTTTAAATTTTGTTGTTTGCACCAAAAAATTGGTGCCGTTGTTAATATATGTCACTTATTATACCTCTTCTAGCAATTAAACGTTCTAGAGATGCTAAGGAAGCTTCAGTGGTCAGATATGAGACTACTTCAATGTCTACCGCCTTTGTAGTGAAACATACAAACAAGGCCTCATATGCCTTGGCGTGTTGCTTTGATCGTTTGTTTCCCATCTTGATTGGAAATGGTCCACAGTAATCTACACTGGTTTTATGAATGGTCTTAATTGGTTTGTTCTTGAATTCGAAAGGTCTCCCATGATCTGCGGGTTTGTGTTTATTGGATAGGCCCTGAATCATTTTATGCATCCCTTTAAAACCTGTCGGATTATGTTTCTTCCTGACAATGGCCAATATTGTTTTCTGATGGCAGCTAAAGTAAGTTGCGTTTTGCTATGAAGAAGTCTCTCATGCTCTGATTTTATTATCAGTTTTGTAAGGACACTGTGGGTGCTTCTGATAATATTTTAATGATGAATTGCTTAACCTTCTATATGTATTAGACCAAATTGGTTGACAAATTTATTAAGGAGAACCAATTTGCTATTTTTCATAACCCTTTGCCCGTTTATTAAATGATGCATTTTATTTCCAAAATGTTGTTGTTCGTTTAGAATTAAACTCTCTTCTGATTTGAATAATTCAGCGGTTTTTAAAGTGCCAGATTGTTTGGAAAACTTGAAACAATTGTGTATAAATCTTTTTACATACGCCATTATTCTTACCAGTCGATTATAATTTGAATATTGAGCAATAATCTTTTCAAAAAATGTATTGGTGTTTATACTTGATATGCATACTTTTTTTGGTGCCTTTTCTTCTGATAAAGTCGTGGATGTTTTAATTGGAAAATTAAAATCAGGCCATTGTTTGCTTGGTTTGACAAGCCACTTTGGGCTATGCCACGATAAACTGTTTTCTTTTAATATGTGGAGCGATTGTTCTCTTGAAATTTTGTCAGCTGGATTTTTGTGAGTTTTCACATGTTGCCAATTATCTGTTTTAGATAATGATGTAATTTTTCTAACTTTGTTGGCAACAAAGGTTTTCCAATCTCGTCCGGCCTTGATTCAACTTAAGACTATTTGATTTATTTCTATGTTTAAGGATCTGAGTTTTGCTATGGAGATTATTTTTAGTGGGGCCACTTTAAATTTAGCATATAATAACTCAGAACTTTGACTTCTAACATTGTTATTTGTGCATATATAAATCCTTGCTCGCTGGCGTCGGAGAAAGCGTGCATCTCCACTCTTTTTAGTTATTGCCAATTAATCACTTTTCTGGGTAATGTAATGTTTTTTAAGTGTAGTAGGTTCTTTAAAAATTCTAGCCACAGGGTTTGAATAGTTATCGGTAAGGATTTATTCCATTCTAATTTTAATTTCCATATTTTCTGTAGTTATTGGACCGATGAGACCCAAAAGGTTGAATATACAGGCAATGCCTTTTGCAAAATAATGAAGCCTATAAGCAAGGAGTTAGATATAATTGCGTTAAAATATTTAATCATATTCCACATATAGTGAAAAATTATAGTTTCTTTATCCAATTTAAAAATAAATTGTAATTATTTCAAGAGCAAAGTCATATTATTCAACAGATGAGTTTTTTGCAGATGAATTCTTGTAGTGTTCTTACTATGTTTTGTTTTATTTGACTCTTATTTGTTAAGTGACTTGTATTACATTATCAAATAAATACACATTGTTATTATTAGTATGTTTCTTTTTGTTGACCTTCTATTTGATTTAAATGATTTAGAATTAATATAATAAAGTGAGTCATTCGATGCGTTCTACTGTAATTCAAGAGTTTTAATGATTTCGTTTTTCTCAATGGATATTGCATCACAAGTGTCTTGATGATCTATTGGTTTTAGGAGAGCTGGTTTATTTGATGCCTATTTGTGACATAGAAGTCTTTTCTAACTATGGTTGCAACCAATGGATACGCTGCACCTTCCAAAATTTCTAATTTATCAAGACTTCTAATGGCAAGGTATGATGATGACGCCTATTTATATGTAACTGTGTTCAGCTCAAATGTTTTAATTTTTTCTTTGGGGTTACCTCTCCACAAAATTCTTTGAAGATGAGTTTGTGACTTATCCACTTCTATCTGGTGATACATTTTTTTATGTCAGTCGTTATCACAAATTCAAACCTTCTGAATCGGGATATTATGCTAAAGAGGTCTTGTTGTATAGCAGGCCCTATTTGCAACGTATATTTAGTAACGCACCCGATGAAGTTTTGCATGATGCATCGAAAACCACTCGCATTTTTGTTGTCAAGTTGTCATCCTTTATAATTGGATGATGAAGTTAGTAACATGGATTTATTGGATTTTTGTTTTGATTTCTTAACTCTTTAATGTGACCAAATTTTTTGAATTTTTAAATAAAAAATTTGTAATTTATCTTTAGATGAGTATTAGCGCATAATTTTTTCTCAAGCATTAAGAAGCGTTTTAATGCTATGATGTAAGATTCACCAAGTGTAAGGGCATTTTCCTTTATCGGAAGCTTTACAATAAATTGTCCAGATTTATTTTTTCGGGTGTTTGTTGCAAAGTGTTTTTCAACCTGAAGATAATTAGTAAATTGATATTTATAGAAAACTTCTTCAAGTTCCCAAAACTTAGTAATTTTTTCATCAATGTTAACTTGTGTTTGACATGATAATGTTGTCTTATTAATTTTTTGACGTAAAGGACCCGATCAATAGAACCAAGTTTTGTTTTTTGAAAATATAATCTATCAATAGTTTGTTTTTGTCCTACCTTAGTATATTTCAGCTCCAATTATTGCGCCGATGTGGTCCGACTGGTTATATTTGGAATCGGCCAGCTTGATTTGTTTAGGTACTTGTAACCCGCTTCCTTTATAAGATTTTGTAGGGAGATTCTCAGCTTTGCATATATAGTTGTTCATCCAAATGTATTTTAGCTTTACTTTATTTGTTTTATTAGCTTAAGATTTATGTTTACTTCAAACATAGACAGCAAAAGTAAATTATATCTCAGAAGTTTTTTTTTTTAATGGACACACTTTGACTGTCATGTAGCAAACTATAGATATTATTATACTGACAAAGCCGTCGTCTATTTTTAAAATTAGAGAAAAAAATTATTTGTTTTGTAGTATGTCATCATGATTTTGAGATAACATTATATAAATCATTATTAATTTTGTAAATAAAAATGTAGATATTTATTAATTATAATTGATATATTATCATATTGTTTAAGTTAAGTTACCATATTAAATTGTTATTTAATAATTTTAATGTGGTTATCAAAAACTATACAAAATCTTTTTAAACTCAAAACTGAACTAATTTTCCTTATTAGTGTTTATCCTAAAAAAATCTGTAATGTAGAATATACTTTAACCATCTAAAAAATGTAAACAATTTATTTCTTTATTGGTCTAAAAATAAATGTAACATTTATTCTAAAAATTAAACTGCACTATAGAAAAAATAATAAAATGGTATTAGAAATAAAAAGTAATTGGTGAAACAAAAAACAAAAAATAGTTCTTTACTTTAAAAACTAAAATAACTCGGTCGAAAAAAATAGTTTTATTAATACATATTTTGTTGACTTAATAAATGATTTTGGATACAGTTAACTTACAATATAAGTCAATTAATAAATAAGTCAATTATCCCTAACTTAAAATACATAAATATAAACAAAGTCATTTCAGTTCTTGTCTATTATTTATAAAAGTTGTTTAAAATTGTAGTTAACTGGATTCAACAAAAATTACATTGTTTCAAATCTAGTAACATAATATGGTCCATACAAAGAAAAAAATATACTTAATCAAATAAAAAACTCTATTTTGTTTACTTCATGTTTTGTAGACTAAACAAATAAATTAAACTGAAAATATTATTATAAATAAACAGTAAATAATTTAGTATTAAAACCACACTATTGGTAATGTGAAACTCTAAAAAATTAACAATTACAAAATCTAAAGTGTTCATCATATTGTGTTCTTTCTTTTATTTTAGATGTTTTAATGTTTTGTAAAATAGTTTTTGGTTTTGGTTAAAGTTCTTATTCATTTTTTGCCCATATTTTGTCTATGATTTTATCTTTGTTTTTTTTATTATTCTCTTTGTTTGATTTCTTTTTCTTTGTATTTTTTGAAATCTTCTATTTTTTTTGTAGGTATTTTTTTAAAAAAAAATTTGTCTCTTATCTTCTTCTTGACTTTTTCTGTTCACCAATTGGTTTTTTTGTATCTTTGTTTACTATATTTGTTGTTCCACAGCTTTCTTTTGCAGCTTTTAAAACAATTTGTTTGAAAGTTTTTTATTTTCTTTCTATGCACGTACTTTTTTCTTTCTCTTTAAATTTTGTTTGTAGTGTCTCTTGATTGATTGTATTTGATCTTTTTTTAGTTTGTATGTTTTTATTTTTATCTTGACTTTTTTCCTTTTTTTGTCTGGTTTAACTTTTGTTTTCTATTTCATGTTCATTCGTAGTAAATGGTGGTCGCTTCCTATTTCCTCCTGTTTTGTTACTCTTACATTTTTTATCTTGTTCTAGTTATTTCTCTTTACTAGGTAGTAGTCGATGATTGATTTCTTGTTTCTGGTTGGTTGTGTTCTTGTGTATTTGTGAATTTCTTTGTGTTTGAATTTGGTGTTTGTTATTACTAGATTGTTTTCTATGCACAGTTGAATAATTCTTTCTCCGTTGTTGTTTTTTTTATTTTTTCTTCTTCTTTTCCCATTGTCTCTTCTATTCCGTCGTTTTGGTTTCCTACTCTCCCATTTAGGTCTCCTACTATCATTATGTTTTCTGATCCATTGCCTATTTTTTTTTTATTTGTGTATTTATTCTAAAAGTTTTTCCGAACTATTTAAAATAGAAGAAAAACTTACTAGATAATTACAGACCGATTAGCCTATTGCTGGCAATTTTAAAAATATTTGAAAAACTATTAGCTGAACAGTTATTTAACTTTTTTGAAGAGTGATAAATAGAGAGAGAGAAAATTTATTTAATAAAAATCAATATGGCTTTAGTAAATATTGCTCAACTACAAATGCATTGCGGAATTGCTGCAAGGGATTACAAACTTACTTGAGAAATGAAAACGGGTCATCACTAGTTTCTTAGACTTAAGCAAAGCTTTTGACTGAATAAACTATAGCATTTTACATAAAAAACTATGTATGTACAATGTGTCAGTAAAAACTTGTAGAATTATTGTGTCGTATCTGTTAAATCGGACGGAAGTTATAGCTCGATGATGAACAATCGGATTGTTTTAGTGTGAATACTGTGTTGCAAAGGTTTGTACTTGAACCTCTGCTGTTTGTGATCTACATCATTTATCTTCTAGACATAATAACGGAAGTAAATGTAGTCTTATATGCTGATGATACTACAGTTACAATCAACACAGTTGAAAAAACCGTTGAACATCATACAATATAATTTTTCTCTGATTTTAAATTGTTTCAATTAAATAATATCAAAACTGTAAATATAACTTTTAATTTAAGATCCAGTAATCCAGTAAGCAGATTGTGACAAACAAAACATTTAGGTTTGTATATTTAGATGCCATATTTTAAAGAAGTTGCCAAATGATGTGTTTGTTTTAAGAAGTCTAAAATACTCCATAAATTTTGGCCTTCTAAGATAGACTTACTTTGCCATTTTTTAAAGTAGACTTGTCTAAAGTATCTTAATATGGGGACATTCATAAAATTCTACAACTCTCTCTCTCTCTACAAATATAACAGAACTGCTCATAAAACTATTTTTATTTACAATTAAAGATTTGCTGACAACAACTGTCTTTTATAGTTGGGTTCAATTTTTATCATATTTTAATTGATTTGCAAGCTGTTTTTACTTTTGAATGCAACAATAATAAAACTTATTGTTTTTAATGTGTTTATTTTACTGGTATTTTAAATGTATGTCGGCTGCCATAAATTGTAATTATTTTACCTTACTTTTTTTTAATTATGCATATGAATTTTTATATTAACTTGTGTATGCTTATTATCAGCAATATCATTAATAAAACTATTATTATTATTACTATTATTATTATTATTTAAATCTGAAATGAAAACGTGCATTGTGCAGCATGTTGAAAAAACAAACAATATTTCTACAAAATGTTAATTGATTTAAAGAAACAAATGCAATGTGCATTTTATAAATGTAAACATTTATATTTTGTAAATATATAATTAAATATAATGATGAATTAGTTAAGATTTTGAAAACTTAAAGGCATAAAAGGAAAGTTAAATATTATATTTTGTTTAAATTTAATAATTGATGTATTTTGTGTAAATTACTTTCAGTGTGAGACACATACACTAGTATTTGAGGGTATGCACTCATCATCAGTTGTATTGCATCTATGTAATCGAACAACAAACTGTTATACGAGTATGCATTTTAAATTACAAATTGCGTTTTTGGTAATGACTATTTAAAGAAAATAAATACTAGATGTTTATTGATTTATACTCAATCAAGTTGAATTTTTGTAGCTGTTTTTAAAACTAGTTTAAATATAAACAGCTTGTACATTCCCATACACAAAAATAATAATTTTCTGAATATTCTACCATATTAATTACACACTGTGCCATCTAGTACATAAAATTTGAATCAACAATTATTGCGTCCGCTACTATAATCGAAAATACTTACCAAATACCTAGAAATCTATAAACAATAATTGCTAAATAGTTTTATATTTTGCATACAGGATGGCGGGTTAGTTTTCATTTATGAAGCACACATTTTATAAATCATTTATTTATGTCTATAAATCAAATCTATTTATATAGATATAAATGAATTATGTGTTATTATTCTACTGATATGTTTTATTTCTGTATAAATAATTAAACAAAAAAATTTGTATTGCCAATACTGTCGTAATTGTTTCACATCATTTTGTTTGTATAAATGATAATTTTGAAATTATTGTTTTTAAATTTCATAAGCTATTATATTGGTATATAAATTAATTCAATTGCAATTTTATTTAATAATACATAAACCTGTATTTATATTTATGTTACTTGTAGAGCATTTGAACTAAAAGGATATTTTCCTAAAGATCATTCAATAACAGTAGCTTTATGGGATTGGGATCGTGCATCGCATAAAGATTTAATAGGAGAAACAAGAATAGATATTGAAAATAGATTATATACACGACATCGAGCGCATTGTGGCTTGCAATATGAGTACAGCGAGTAATAAAAATGTTAAAAAAAATGTTAAAAAAATCTCACCCACATTTCTTACAGAAAAGGCCCAACGCCTTGGAGAGATCAAATAAATCCAACAGAAATATTAGATAAACTTTGTAAAAAATATAATATCGATAAACCTGAATACACAAACGAAGCTGTTAGAGTAGGCAGCCAAATGTTCATACCTAATAAAACTGAAGGTAAAAATCAAAGTTTGTTGTGACATAATTTAATTTTTAATATTGTTAGATGGTAATAACAAGTTTAGTCAAGAAACTTTGGCATTGTGTGCTTTACATAGATGGCATGAAATTCCATTAATTGGTTGTCATTTAGTTCCAGAACATGTAGAAACTAGATCTCTTTATGATCCTGGAAAACCTGGTATTGAACAAGTAATTAATTAAATTAAGTTTGAAAAATTATTATTTTAGCTAGTTTTAATTATAGGGAAAGATACAAATGTGGGTTGACATTTTTCCATCTGGTGATTTACCTATTCCATATATGGTTAAAATAGCTCCCCGTAAACCAATAGCTTACGAATTGAGAGTAATTATTTGGAATACCGAAGAAGTAATATTGAATGAAAACGATTTTTTTGGCGACAGAAAATCTGATATCTACGTAAAAGGGTAATTAAACATTATAATAATAATATAAAAGAATATAGAGGGTGAGTGTGTTAATTAAATATGGTTAAAAATCAAAGATAAGTTTATTAGACTATAAGTCAATAAGTTTATATATATATATAGTCCTTAAGCTTAATTTTGTGATGATTGTTTTGTTTTCTAAAAAAAAATATTTTGTAGTAGATTATTGTTAGTTTAAGATTAGTGACTCAATTTAAGCTAAAATAGCTAATATTAATTTTGTCTATAAATAAGCTAATTGGGAATAGAAAAGACATTAAGGTATCAACAGCAAAACTTATCTTGAAGACGTTACAATCTTATTACAATTTTATTTATATGGGATCATTTATTAGAAACCTAAAGTTTTAAAAAGTATGAGAGCCCTTAAGTTATAACAGATTTTAGAACGTGATAAATATTATTGTTTAAACAACGTATTGTAGCTGAAAAAGTTTCAACGTTTTTTTTTGTCTAACCAGTTTAGAAATAGCACGATATGTTGTTCTGTTTTAGGCTAATGTTTTCATTTCTTTATAGTTATTGATTCCTACATTTTCTCTTATCTGTCTTGTATAGTCCAATCATGGTTTTTCAACGCATGTTGTTTTTTCTGCCGTACTTTTTAAAATCAATGTCTGGTTTATTTTTGTATTATAATGTTGTTGCTGATGTTTTGTCAGGTTTCAATAAAAAATATAATAAGTGATATCTTACTAAATCATTTCACTTTAAACCCATGAAGAGTATGAATACGGTACAAAAAATTAGAAATAGATACAACTGTATTGATCAAGATCAAGGAGTATTAAAAGAGAGTGAACGCAAAGCATAAAAGTAAATAATATCATAAATACAAAAAAGTAGACAACGCTTGCAAGGATTAAGGACATGACTTAGATTCACAAGATAGAAATAAACAAAAAACAGCAAAAAACAAAAACAGGCAGAATTTTGTTTTGGAACAAAGATCATGAGTTCTAAGAGTATATAAAAATGTTTGATACAATTGAAATGAAATGAAAGAGACGTGGATAGATAACAAAAGATGGGAAAAGTTTAAGCTTAACATGCCGGCTCAATACATTAAAAAAAAAACAACTGGTTATAAAAGAGAAAAAAAGAGAAAGATCTATAAAAGCATAAGTACCGGTATAAAAAAGAAATTAAGTCAAGAAGATGATGGGGTTATGGAAATGAGGGAACACAAGAAAGTAAATTACCGTGTGAAGAAGAAAAATATAAAGCAATAACAGTATACATTAAAAGCACTAGGCAAACATTAAAATCTGTAATACAAAAAAACTGAAAAAAGAAAATTGATTATAAAGGAAGGTTTTAATTTAGAAAATTGAAAAAAAAGAGAAAGAATCAAACAAGATTGTGAAGTAAAAGAACTGATAAAAATGATAGAAAGAAGGAATTATATAATTTACTTATATAGAAACAAATGGCAGTGAATGAGGCAGCGTGAGAAGAAGTAGACATATTTAACGTAGGAATAAAAGTAGAATCAGACTACCAGCCATTAGAACTGATCATAACATGATAAACTGTAACTGTAAGAAAACATGAAAATGAAAAAAAAACGAAAAAAGGTAGTTTGGACGGAGGAAAGTATGCTAACGTTTAAAAAATAGAGAATAATTACAGAAGAAGGGAAAAATGTAGAAGAGGTACTGAAGGAGTAAGAAGAAACAATCAAGTAAGCAGTAATAAAAAAAAAAACGTATAAAAAAAAGAGAATAAATGAAAAAGCAAATAATAGAACATATTATTAAAAAGCTGGAAGCTCAAAAGTGTTAAGGCGCTGAAGAAACAATAAAAACACAAAAGAAAAATATCTAAAAGAAGGCATACAAAAAGTAGTGTAAAATAGCTAAAAGTGAATTTATAAAAAAAATAAAGTAAAGGAAAGCACCTGGCGAATACAAAGTAAAGCGTGGTTGTACAGTACGAAAAAATTGATTAAAAGATTAGGTAAGTTAATAAAAATAGAGTATAGAAGGGATAAGGGTTTTCGAATCAATGAAGAAAAAGTTTTGTATGCCCGATACACAAGAGTGGAAGCAAAAATTATGTAAATAACTACTGGAGAAAAAATGTAAAATAAATAACTAGGTATGAATGAGAAGTTCCAAACAAGCAAGCCGGCTTCAGGAACGGACAATATCGTAAAAAAAAATGTAGCAGAGAAAGGGGGAAAATTATATGCATTTTTCCTAGACTTAAAGGCGGCATTTGATAGTGTGGATGAGAAAAACTGTAGAAGTGTATGAGAGAGAATGTAATTAGCGAGCATCTGGTAAGAAAAATAAATAGACGATTATACATCGTATTTTTTTTTTAAGAACAGAAATCAGGATGTAAGTTAAGGGATAAATTAATGAAAAGTTTTGGACAACAAAAGGATTGAGACCAGGTCGCGTATTGAGTCCTACTTTGTTTGCGACTTACATAGCAGATGTAGAAAAGAAACTGAAATTAGATCAAATCAGGAGAGATAGTATATAATGTAAAAATAACAAAAATGATAGTGTTCAAAAAGGAGAGTGAAAGAAAAAAGTGAAGGACTGGAAATGGAAAATATAAAGTCTTATGTTTAATAGTTAAATTAGAAAAATGATCTTGTACCGGTCAGAAATTAGAAGCAATACATGCAATCTATTTAACATGCATGTTGGATTTAAATAGAGAAATACCAGCGTATATTGTGCTAAAGAAAATCAAAAAAGCAAATATTTTTAATTGTATTAATTTATAAGAATTGTGGTTTATTATTTTGGGGAATTATAAACATATTTGTAAATGTGATGTAACTTAAGCTTGCTGGTCCCGAGCGATTGCTAAATTTTCTTAATTTTTTAGCATCTGACACATTTGGACGAAGAATGGTGCCAGAGCTGAAAAATAAAATGTTTTTACCATAGTTTAAAAATGCAAATGAAATCTCTGTGTTTAAAGAAAAACTAAATTTTGGTATGAACTGCATGGTTCCACAACCGGTGGTTATTTTTACAGTACATGGTCATTGTCTTTACGGATCGGTTTGTTTTTTGATTTTTTTTTTTATGTCAAATTCATACAGCAATGAACAATTTTTTTAATTGTTAGTAATGAACTGGCGAGGACAGCCAAACCAATTTCTTTTTCTCAGCTATCATTTATCCACTCCTGGATGTAGGCCTGCTTCAAAAATTTCCACGCCTTCCTATTTGCTGCAGTTTGAATCCAGTTTTTTTTGCAATATTTTGTATATCATCTTGCTATTTTCTCAGGGGTCTGCCAGCACTTTGTTTGGTCTCTCTCGGGCGCCAAGTTGTGATCCTCATTGTCCACCTGTCTGGGTTTTGCCTTGCTATGTGGCCAGCCCATTGCCACTTAAACTGCACCCCCTAATAAGTACTTCTGTCACACCGGCTCTTTTTCGGATTTCCTCATTCCAAACTCTGTCCCTCTAAGTAATTCCGAGCATAGACCTTTCCATACTTCTCTGTGTGGTTTGCAGTCTGCCAAATGTTTTTTGGGTTATGGACATTGTCTCGAGGCCGTAAGTGAGCACCGGCATCACGCAGGATTCGAATACCTTTCTTTTGAAGTTTATAGGAAACTCCTTGGATTTAAAAATATGGTTTAATTTACCAAAAGCCGCCCAAAAAAGACCTATTCTTTTTGAGATTTCGGAAATCTAATTTTCTTTACCGAGTTGAATTTTATGGCCAAGATAAATGTATGTAGATACTTGATTAATAGATTGATTATTAATTGTTACCTGGATATTTCTTGGTCTCATGACGTTTTTGACAGGTTTATTTCAAGTCCGATTTTTACTGACTCTTGATGGAGTTCCTGAAACATGCTCTTAAGTTTTTCTGCAGTGCTGCGCTGCCAATGACAACAATATCGTCTGCATATCGTAAATGATTGAGGCGTATTCCGTTGATATTTATTTCTTGTTTATGCCAGTTTAAGGTTTTAAAGACATCCTCCAAAGTTAATGTAAAAAGTTTTAAAGAAATTGTATTTTCTTGCCGCACTCCTTTTTTAATTGGGATATTATCTGTCTTTGAGTCTTTGTCAATTTTAACTTGGATGGTTGCGTTTTCCTAGATCTGTTTGATAAGGTTTGAGTATCTTGAGTCGATTCTTGCATTGTCTAGGAATCTTAGTATTACGTTTTGACGGAGTCAAAATCCTTCTTGTAATCCACAAAGGCTATGTGCATTGTCCATTTAATAAGTTAATCGGTTTGTTACTATCTTTGTTAGTAGTTTGTATAAATGTGACAGCAAGCTGATTGGACGGTAATTCTCAATGTTGTTTCTGTCACTTTTTTGTATAGCAGAATAACTTTGGCATTTTGCCATTTGTTTGGGATTCTTTCTTTCATCATACATTTGTTTAGTAGAACTTTCCAGAACGGTTTTGCCTCCCGTTTTGATCACTTTGCTGGTAATTTGATCTTTGCCTGGACTTTTTCTGTTTTTCATCTGGTTTAATATTGCTATTAGTTTGTCTGTGTCTATTTCGGGAATTTCTTCCGATCCCACGTTTTGAATTTTTGATTTCTGGTATTGCTTATTATGGGTTATAGAGCTATATAGCTTTTTATAGAAGTCTTAAACAGCATCTGTGGTCTCTTTCCGGTTACTGACTATGAGGCTATCTTTTTTTCTAATTTTGGTCATTTTGTTATCTTTGATTGTATTTCTAATCAGTTTTGTTTTATGTTCCTTTAGGTCTTTTCAGATATTCTTGCTAATGTCTTTATTAATTTCCTTATAGCCTTCTGCTTCCCGATCCATTCGTCTTCTTACTTCCATTTTGTGTTTGTGCTCATTTTCTTTTAGCTTTCTTTGTGTTGAGCTGATGTGCTTGGACAGTTCGTCTATTCCGAATTGTAGGAGTATTTTTGGTTTGCCTAGTTTAGTGTTTAGAGTACGTTGGAATGCGTTTTTTTTTTTTCGCTCAGCAACTCAACTATTGGGTATTTTTGTTGGTATATTAGTTTATTTTTTTCAAATTTTGTGTTTATTTGTAAGGTCGGTCTAAACGATGGTTGGTATTAGTATTAAATCGGTTTAGAACGGTAACATTCTGGCATATATCTTTTCTGTTGGTTATAATGTAATCAATTTTGTTATTCACGCTACCATTTGGACGTTTTCAGGTTCATTTTTGTTGCGGAGGTTTTTGAAAGAAGGTGTTCATACAGAAAAGGTATTCATTTCTACAGTAGTTGATTAGCATTTCTTTTACTATTGTCCTTATGACCAAGAACAAATTTACCAACGTTTGGGATATCCTCGTCTATGCTTTGCTCAATTTTTGAATTAAAGTCTCCAATAATTGTAACAAACTTGGCGTTTTTGTTGTTTTTGGCAGTGATTATATCTTCGTATAGCTGTTCCGCTTCTTTATTTCCGGATGCACTGGTAGGAGCATACACCTGGATTACTTGTAGGCTGTACCTGTTGTTAATTTGTATCATGATGTATATGACTCGATTTGATATAGATTTTGTTTTAGTAACTCAATTCTTCAGACGCTTGTTTATCATCAGAGCAACTTCTCCTATGTTGGTTTTTGTGTTGCATTGGTAAAGTAGGTGTCCCGACTTCAGAAATGTTGTTAGTTTTCTTTTTAATCTAGTTTTGCTTATGCCTAGGACGTCCCATTTTATATGTTGAAGTTCTTGCTCTAGTTTTTTCATATGTTCTTTATGTCTTAGCGTTCAGATGTTGTAGGTTGCAAAGAAAAAAATTTCTGTTCTTTCCGGTGTTGGTTTCTGTTTATATTTTCTTGCCGAATTTGTGTTTTCCTCAGAATCCTTGAGGCGGCCTGTGCAATATTCTGAGCTAGTAGCTCATTTTGGGTACAGACGCTGTTCACGACCGCCCAATCTGGGTCAGACGCTGTTGGTGTTTGCTTGCAGCCGCTCGATTTGAGACTGACCAGCGCTGCTGTGCTAGTTTTGGTCCGCCCCGGGTGTTTAATTTTCCCGGTACCACCTATATCTAGGAGACGTTCACCTATTCGCCACTTACGGAGGCGCCCGATGGGGGACCAGCAACCCCCGCTGGCCGAACCAATAAAATTCTGTAGTACGCGTCTAATATTTATTCCGGTAGCTGTGCGGAGTGAGTATTTGTAAAGTGGTATTGCATGACTATTAAGTTGCTGTTGCCCTTACTGGATCGGGATAACGGGTTAATAATATTAACTCTGAGTGTTCCTCATGATTTCGATTTTCGTAACCAAGATGACGAGGCTGGTGGTTTGTTGCTGGAGTGGTTAAATTGTTGGCACTTACTACACTTACTTTTTAATGTCAAGGTACATCCCTGGCTAGTAATAAGTGCGGACAATCCTGCTAATAGATTTTGCCACTCTTCGGTGATCTGCAATGAGATTGTTATCGTTTTCTATCTACACTTGTATCCTTGTGTCCGGGTATGCGTACAACATTCAATAAAGGTTTGTATAGTTTATCTTGCTAGTACCTCATTGGCGGGTGTTTTGCCAACCGGCTGACAAGATAGGGCATCTGCAACCTAAGTAACTACTCCTTTTTAGTATTCAACGGTGAAGTTAAACTGCTGCATAAGTATAGCTGTAGAAGCAGCTCGGTTGCTCAGGTTTTTTAATGAGTGCAGCCAATTAAGTGATTGGTGGTTGGTAATTACCGTATCAAATCGATATTCCTCAAAATATGCTTACATCTTTTAAGCGGTCCACACAATTGCCAAGCATTCTTTTTTGGTCGTAGAATAATTTCTCTCAGCCTGGTTTAACGTTATACTCGCATAGGCTATTGCCTAGTCATGTTGCGCTATTCTTTGTAACAATGCAGCTCTCACACCGTAATCAAAAGCATCTGATTGTAAGAAAAAAGGCTGCCAAAACTGGTTTTCTTGTGGTTTCTTTTAGGACCAGCGTGACTGATTTTTTAGCAGAGCGGTTAACGGAGCAGTAACCGCTGAGAAAGCAGAATTAACTGGAGATACCAGTTAGCTATGCCAAGAAATTGCCCCAGTTCTGACAGTCCGTGGTGCCAATAAGGAAACTCAATATTGCAGCTACTTTGTCGGGGTCGATGTGTACTATTTAAATAAAATCATTAACTTAAATAATATGAATAAAATAAAACGATTTTATAAAATAAATATAGAAAATATAAAATATATAATAATATAATAGTATATCGTTCATTATTCTAACTTCAAACTAACAAATCCCAAATCAATAAAAAAGTTATAACAACAGAGACGACAAAGTTTTTAAAACATTTAAAAAACAATTTCTGTACAAATTATCTACGACTTGGCCATAAAAACATAAAAAAATACAAGTTACAAAACTGTTTATTTTTTTCTTTCTCACTTTAAAATTACTTACATCATAAGCAAGATGATTTTTTTTTAATTGTAAAACCCCTTTAAAACATTTTACAAACGATTTATATTTAAGATGGTTAAACCGTGCTGATCAATCACAACTAACAGATGTTCATTATCGATCATTAACTGGCGAAGGCAACTTCAATTGGCGTTTTGTATTTTGTTTTGACTATCTATCAACTGAAAACAAGATCATTATAAAGAGAAAAGAAAAGTTATTTGATGTGGATGAAACCGAAATGAAAGTACCATGTAAATTAAAACTGCAAGTCTGGGATAACGATATATTTTCTGCAGATGACTTTCTTGGTAAAACAATTAAATTAAATTTCTATAAAAACAATAATATATTATTTCTAGGTTCAATATCATTTGATCTAATCCGTATGCCCCGTGGAGCTAAAATATCAAACAAATGCTCATTAAGAATGTTGGATGTTCGCGCACCGACATTTAATTTATTTAAAATAAAACGAACAAGAGGATGGTGGCCATTTGTTTCTATTCCTAAAGGAACTAACAAACGGACTCTGAGTGTAAGAAACTTATTTATATAGAATTAATAATAATTAATTAATTTCAAGGGTAAACTGGAAGCTGAATTTGAGTTATTTACTGCCGAAGAAGCTTCTATTCAACCTGCTGGATTGGGGCGATCCGAACCGCAACCATTGCCTCCTCCAAAGTATGTATCGTTTTAATATTCTCCAGAATATAATGATTAAAAATACATAAAGAAATCAATAATAGGAATAATCAATATAATTCAATTAAGAAATTACAACCCAATCTCGAGGGAAATTTAGTTTTATGATCACTATTATACTACTAACGTATATGAACGGTTTTTTTATTGATGTACATAAGATAATTAAAACTTGAATAGGCTATGAAATACATAAATAATATCATAAAATCAAGTCAATTTAATGTTTTAGATATAAATATGTTTTACAAAACGTTATCTACACTAGAATCCCAAAAAAGTGTAATAAATTTCGTTTTTAATTAATCATTTTTCAATTTTAAAAGTGCTTCTAAATATTAGTTTTACAAAGATTACATTTACACACTATGGTACAAAATGTTTATTAAAATCTCTAGCATTTTTTTTACTAGTATGGATTGTGGTTTGGACTATTTTAAATAAAAATAGTTGAATAAATGAAAGAAAATATTTTTTAAAAGTAAATTGTATTATATATATATATTTTTTTTTTTTATTTAAAAATGGGATATATAGTTATTATTTAATATGTCACAATAACATTAAAATATCTTCAATTTTCAACGAGTGAAACCACACTTACTGAAACTATCAAATTGAACTGACTAGATTTAAGCAGTCTGTGAACATTGACCTTAAATATGTGGTTTGTAAGTCTTAGGAAATACTGAATTTGGAAGTTTATTCCATGTGTTAATAGTACGGTTAAAGAAATTTTTCTTAAAAGTTTTGGTTCTACATCTCTGAACTGTCACTGAATATTTGATAGAACTATTAGCAAGCCTTGTACTACGAGAAAATAACTATTTAGATGGCAATATATCTTGTATTTTTTTTGAACGATGCCCCTAGAAAGTATCTAAGTGATTAGTCAATGTTGGATATGCAGTTTTGTTAATTAATGTCGGGAAGATATTACACAGGGAGATTCCTCCTCTAATTCTAACACCAAAAGTTCCTATAAAATTATTGTCTAAAATGCTTTGTTTTTGAAATAAAAGGTAGTATTTTTTCCTACAATTTTAAATTACAGGATCAAAATTTAATGCAATTATTTGCAATAATTAATTATTATAATTAACAAAAATGTGCTCAAAAGTTTAAAACAAAAATTATAAAAGATGAATAATTATCAATGTTGAAAATGTGATCTTCATGCTCAAATACACTCATTAATTCTTTTCCTCATAGAAAGACGGACCCTTTGGAATATTCCTGAAGATTCTATTTCTTATCTTTTCTTCTATGTTTGTATACCTAAACATTTTAGAAGAAATCAAGACTGTTTAGGTCAAGGGTCAACGATTGTTGAATGTTTCGTTTAAAAACCGGCGGACTTTGATACTGAAATGTGCAGGTGCACCGTCGTGCTTAAACCAATCTTAATTTTTTTATGTTAAGTGAAATATTATCAAGGAGATGCTCTTGAAGAAATTTAAGATTTATTTGTCTGTTGAGTCTTATTGGCAGAAAAATGCCCTATCAAAACATCTTCTGCCAACTCACACATTTAATGAAAATTGTTCTAGGAAGTTTTGTTCATTTATTGTGTGTGGATTATCTTTAGCCCATAAATGGTTGTTGTAGAAACACCGGACAGAATTTTTTGAAAAATTTGCTTTATCTGAAAATAATACTTTAAAAAACCACTGACAAAAGTTTGGACGTAATTGAAAATCACGGGAAAAAAAACCTGTCTCTTTGAATATGGTAGGTATATAATAAATATTTTTTTAAATTTTCCATAGCAGAACATGCGAGATTGCCATGACTGACGCTACTTTTTGTACTTGTACTAAGATCATTTTTAACAACATTCATAACTGCTTCCTTAATTTCCAAAGTACTACTCTTCAGGTGTTCCTGCTAGATGGTTAGCTCGGTTAAAAGTTCCAGTTTCACCTAGACGATAGAATGTCTTACTACTAGGTATTAAGCAATTGCAATAATGCTGTTAAACAACCTTCTGGCTTTGTAAGTATTGCCATTGCAATCCCGTATATAAAATGTATGTCTGCATATTTGTAAAATTGATCATAATAACTGCAACTAAAAACCAATTCAAACCAAACGTCAGCACAATATGTCAAACATCGTTTAAAGATACATTCAAAACTATTTTGATTCTGTAAATTTAAAATTGTGGGAAAACCCTTGATTTTTAAAACGGAAATATTTTAGAGTATAACTTTATAGGAACTTTTTGTGTTAGAATTAGACGAGGAATGTTATTGTGTAATATCTTCTTGACATTAATTAAACATGACCTTTAGAAGAAAATTGAAGAAGATATAGAATTGGATTTGTTGTTTAGTTTAATATTTGGTACTGATGATACTTTGGAATTTGATTTTAAAACAGTAAGAAATTAAGTTAGTTTTAAGTTAAAGTTGACCATGTTAGCAGTTACCTTTGTTTATAGATGCTACAGATTCTAACCATGAAATTTCAAAACGTTCTGCCATATTGTAACGAACCTCAAATTTATTAATAACAAATGCACGCACGCTAATATTGCTTTAAATTGATTATTTATATTGATGCTTAATATTTGTTATTAATAAATACCAGATTTTGTTCTGAAATTAATTTAATATTAATATAATAATAGTTTTAATATAATAATATATTACTCATATACATGTATTTATGGCCACCCGGCAATGGTCGGAATTAAGAGTAAATGTAAATAAAGTTGCCTACGTTTTCAAATAATTAATCTAATTATTTATTTGGCAATTATGCACCGTTTTAAGATCTGACAATAAAGGCAACATGTCATGTCATTGCGTAAAATAAATATGTTATTTTACGCCGCCATAACCCCTATACTTTCGTGCCGAGGCCCTGACCTGTGGGACCGCTGACGCGTGTCTTATAATTAACAATATAGTAATTAGGACTTACCTACCTAGGGATATGGTAATCTTTTATGTCGCGGTTCACTTGCACATCACCCACTCACAGCCCCCGGGGGGTTAATTATTTATTTTTGTCAGAAGGCTGGAAACTTCCGGATTCCTGTTACTTAGTATCTAGGTTAGTTAATTAAAATTGTAAAGTTTATGTTAGACTATAAGCAATCCGTACAGCTTTGGTTTTTTTTGATATAGCGTCCAAGCCAGTAGGTCGATTGAGCCGGGGTTTGCGGGATGTAATTTGGTAAATAATTGTCTTGTTTGTATATAATTAATTTTAGGTTTAATTAGTAATTAATTCTTGGACGTATAAGCCACCCCCTATACATCCAACTGTTTAATTTGGCATCCTTGATCCCCCACCTTTCCTGAACCAATCAGAACTTTTGCTTTATCACCTCTATTTTTCTTTTTCCTATAAATTCCGCCGTCCCATCTTAGTACAATTGATCAGTCCTGCACTTAGTCAGTACACCAGCAATCCAGTTAATTAGTCTTGCACTCAGCCAGATCATTAGCAATCCAATCCAGTTCCGCTTAAAAATCAGACGTAGTAAGTGACCAGTTAAGCCCAAAGAGTTCTATAACTAGAGATTCCAAGCCAGCGTTTTGCCGCATAATTCGGTATCTCCGTCTTTGTCGCACCATGACGTTTCTCTATCAATTACAACGTATAGCGGTTCGATCATTAGTAGAGAGAGGGTATAGTGTTGTGCGACAAGAACAGAGATACCGAATTGTACGGCAAAACGCTGGCTTGGAATCTCTAGTTATACAATTCTTCGGTTAAGCCTGTTTATTTTTAAAACCTTCCCGTTTTTTGTCCAAGGTTGTGCGGCAGCCGAAAGGCGAGCCTCCTCAATTTTTTTCTGCCGAGCTCTAGGTTCCCGCAGACGACTTCCTAATTCCTTCCTGTATATTGCCTTGTAAATTTATTTCATTTATTTGAATAAACATTATTTTTTCGTTACCTGACTTTTTTCATGTCCACACTCACGTGTGGTGGCGCCCGAGCATTTCCGATGTCCGGTCAATTTGTAAACCCTGTAATCACGACTGCTGCTACTTTGGCACAGGTGACTCCTCCCATCTAGAAGGAAGAGACGTCACAATATTTTTAATAGTTTGAAGAAGTTTATTAATGTAAATTAAAAATAAAGTTGGCAAAAGAGCAGAACATTGAAGAACACCAGCATTTATAATTTTGAGGTCAGAGTTAAAACCATCAATCTATTAACAAGAAAATTATTAATAAGACTTAAAAATTTAGAATTAAGATCTATACATTAAAGCTTGTTAATAAGATTAGGACGCTATACCCTATCAAATGCTTTGGAAATGTCTAGAGCTACTTCAAGATTTTTTCCATGTTTGAATAAAGTAAAATTCTATTTGTGACTGACATAAGTCAGAAAATTTCTTGTTAATATGTGCAGTTTATAGTCATAGTTGCTGCAATATTACATATATATTGAATAGTTTTTACCTTTGTGAAGTTGTAGTTTATGGTAGTTTGTTTGGTCCATGCAAAGGTTGCTTGTGTACAACTGAGTCTTTTTTGTTTTAATGACGCCTTTTTGCTTTTCTTTTTTTGATGCAACTATTCTGTGATAAATCACGTTCTGTTAGTGACGTTTTAAAGATTGGTAATCATCTTTATTCTTTTGATATTGTAGTAGTTTTATCTTTAACAATGTGAAATTTTGATTCCTAGACTAACTGAGTTCGGGGTCTATTGGCATTGAGAGTTACCCAACAAACATAAAGTTTTACAGCAACTTCTAAGCAGAAAGTTTTGTAGCACGTTGACTAGGTTAGTTTTAGCATTCACGTTTGTTGGGGACTTCTTGGAACTCGTGCTCGTTCTTATGTTTCTAGACTGCATTAAACAAGTGTTGTCTGTAGTCACATTCTAAAATAAAACGTGTATTTGCTACCTTGATTTTCACTATTCTACCGAAAAAAGCAGCTTCATTTTTATTTTCACATTTAATTTGATAATTAATAATTTTTTTATCAGTAAATTCAGAGAAAGTAAACTATATTTTGTAAACTTTTATGTCAATTTGAAGTTAAAAATTGCGCAAAAATTAAATATAGAAATAAATGCATTTTTAGTTACTTTTGAATACATTTTAATGCTATTTGCGAATATAGATTTACTAAAATACTCGAACAAAACATGAACAATTTTTTTTAATCACATTAAAGACAAGATTGTGCTGTCTCTGAATGAGGTTGCGTTGAAGAGGTAGAACTTTTTATTACCATCGGTCACATTAAGCGTTGTAGACTGCATTGGCTTGCTAGCTGAACTAAGCAATGGTAGCCGTATAAAAACCTCAGGGTCTAAAGGAATCCCCAGGCGGACAAACCAGACAATAGCTAACGGCATAAGAATTCAAAAATCCAGAGGAAATCACTGAATTAAAGATCTATAGATATCTTTAGTAAAAACCATCACATCGAAACAATGACTGTCAAAACTCTTCCGATCATATCTCCGGGGAGGAGAGAGTTGAATAAAGTAGAATACAATCCAATCAACAAAACCACGACATAGAATGTCAAAAGTTTGTATGCACCTGGAAAGATTAACAACGTAATCATAGACATGGAAAGATTTAAAATAATAAAATAAAACACTAATGCTCGTATTTATAAACATTTTTATAACAATTCATTATCAAACGGATCATTATAATTTAATGAACATTAAAAATATAATGATATTTATAAATAAATTGTCATTAGTTAAATTATTTAGTAACTTTTTAGTTACTTTTGTTTTTTAGTTATTAATATGTTAATCTATACTATCTGACCTCAAATACTGTAAATTAATACAGATAATTAGACATTTTCAAGTCAAACAGATGTGTCAATTTAATGATTTGTTACGGTTTAATGGACCAAAAATAGTGCGTTAAATTTAATGAATAATTTAATGAGCTTTATTGATAATGAGTGTTTATGAATACGAAAATTTAATTAAACGTTTCATTATATTTTTAACGAATCATTATATGTTTAATGACGTTTTATGAATACGTTTTATTATTATGGATTACCACATAGTAAAGGTCTCAACGATTCTTTTGACTTAAAATAAATATACTTGACCTAAGCGACGTACAATGGCCATTGTCAGGCAAACATAAGACCAAAAACGGCAAAATGTACTATGGAAAACACAACAACTTAACCTATAGATACGGAGTAGCAATTATTGTTGATGCGCAACAATTTAGTATTGTCTCATATTCAGACCGCATCATATTACTGAAAATAATTTTAAACCAAATTCCGGTAAACAATACAAGTGTATGCATCCACAGCTGATTATAATAATGAAATAAAAGCGTTTTAGCAAATCTATTAAACCCAATGCAAAACATGTAGTTTTCATCATTATGGGCTATCTGAATGCAAAAGTAGGCCAAAGAGAAGTAGCTGAAACTGCAGGCAGATTTGGATTAGGCAATTGCAATAAACGCAAAGACAGGTTGATTCAGTTCTGCAAAAAAAAAAGATTTATTGATAGCTAACATTTTTTATTGGCTGCTTATGACCATCAAACAGTAAATCAGGCATAGTCAGAAACTAAATAAACTTTGCCATAATCCGTAAAAGATTTAGAAAAACCATTACATTAGTTAAGGCATTTTTGGAAGCGGACATAGCATTGGACTACAATCCGGTGGTAGCTACGACAAGTGTAAAGCTAACAAAATCAATTGCAAATCAACCAACAAACCGATGGAACTCAAAAGAGTTTATGACAACACCATATTCAAAAAGGTTAAAATAGACATAAATAACACAATTAAAAAACAAAAAATAACCGTATCCTTAAAATACCCTACATGAGACTATGAATTAACAACGGCAAAACATAAACAAAGCGGAGACAGGGAAAATAAAACTAAAACCTACAAAAAGAAAAAAATAAATAAAAGTTAATGACACAAGATATACTAAACATAATGAAACTGCACAGTAAACACAAAAACAAAGATGTGCAGATCTGCAAATGCATAGACAACAACTTTAAAAAGAAAATAAAACCAGCCAATAGTTGACGTGACGTCATGCATTTACGCTACCACAAAAGCACCAAAAGTCCTACTCAAAAACGCTTAAAGACGGTAACCTAATCAAAGAATTGGAGGTAAAATTAATGAGATGGCGCAAGTATGTAGAAAAACTGTTTAATGACAACCGAAAAACATCGACACTTTCAGACTCAAATAAGACATGCCTGGACATTCTAAAGAATAAACTTAAACACGCTATCAGAAACTAGAAATCGGGTAAAATAACTAGGCATTATAAAACTTAAGCTGAACTGATAAAGTTTATAGATGAAGATTTTACCAATATTCTATTAAAGTTATTAAACAACATATACGTAATAGGCAACATGCCGAAAGACTGACCTCAACATATGTGAAACATTAAAGAAAAGTGGGACCAAAAAATGCTTGGACTACATAATTATTGTCTTGATGAGGCACACTTTAAAGATTTTTTTTTTAAATTACTTTAATATTAAACAATTGCATATTCAGAAAACGGAAAAAAGCGTCAGCAACACGATAGGTTTTGGTAAAGGTATGGGAACAAGAATAAAGGTGTCTAGACATGAACTATGTAATTTATATCCGATACATTAACTTCCAAAAAGCCTTTGATAGAGTCTAACACTCAAGATTGTTAGAGATACTAAGAAGAAAAATATTAACAGCAGAAATATAAGAATAATCTCTAGCTTTTACTGGCATCAAACAGCAAAGTTAGAAAACATTTAATTGGTTGAAATATGTTGGAAGTCAGACAAGGGTGCGTACTGTCAGCTCTGCTACTTAGTGTACATTAATTTATTTTAAGCATTGCCTAAAGAAATGATTTACAACATACGGCACACAATCAATACTAACATCATAACTGACAGCACAAAAAATCTTCAGCACCTAACTAAATTAGTAGACACTAGTTGCCCATGTGGCCTAAATATAGAGATTAAGATAAACAAAGTTATGGCCACTACAGACAGACTACCTATACACATTATAAATACCTAAGAACATAGGTGACAATAAACACGAAACACACAAAAAATATTAAAAGTAAAATTGTAACTGTAATATAAAACAAGAGTTCGGAACTAAAGTTTTGAGGTGCTACAACAATCTAATTATATAGATTACAGGCCTGGATAACAAAAGCAGAAAACATCTGAAATGTGGTGCTATAGTAGGGTGCTCTGAACTTTATAGACTGACAGGTCAACAACAAAATAGTAGTGCACCAAATTGGTAAAATCAGAAAAGTTCCTACCACAATAAAGAAAAGGAAACCGATATAACATTTTTAAACTAATAATTCAGAAAAAAATTAAAGGAAAAAGATTGGTTAAAAAAAAGAATATTGTGGCGTTGCAACCTGAGAAACTGGTTTGAATGCACATCCGCCGAGTTATTCAAAATTACCTTTTAAAAGTTTTAGTACTACATCTCTAAACTGTTAGTGAATATTTGTTTAAATTCTTAACAAGCTGTACTACAAGTAGACATTTGTTTGTCATGTTCTGTTTTAACAAGACTGCTACACTTGTAGCGGTATTTGCTACATTGGTAGCAAAACGCTTTTGATTGGTTTTCTGTGACAGATTTAAAAAGCAAAACCAATCAAGAGCAAGCTGTACCAATGTAGTGACAACCGCTACAAACGTAGCCTTTTGATCTCACTTTCCTGGACGTACTCAATGTTAATAAAAATATTTATAGAAAATGCAAAGATCTGCAACAATATGTCGCTGTTGTAAAATATGTAAGTCAGTAGTCAATTTTAGATCGGCAATACCACAAACAGATATTGTTTTAAAAGTTTGTGTTTATTTATGATACGGATTCTACTTTACCAATTATGTATTGTACAAAATTTGTAGGACGTTTGAAGTGTGAAAGGTGCTCATCTGTAAAATTATATACATGACTTATTGATATTTGATTAGATTAGGATACCTTACCTCATCAAATGCTTTAAAAACCTCTAGAGATCTACTGATATCTTTTCTCCATATTTGTCTAAGATAGAACTTGATTTGTGATTAACATATGTCAGAAGTACTGTTGTCGATCGTTTTGATAAAAATCTATGTTGAGTAACAATGTAAAAATTAATAGACTTTTTAAAAATTTTAGACAGATTGGACAATAATATTTGCAATATTTTAACAATTTGATAATGTTTTTTTGTATAATAAGTGGAATTTTATCTATATCAGACTTTTTTGGTATTTAATTTGACAACCTGTTGCTTAAAAATTTATTATTTTAACACATTGTAAGTATCACATTAAGAAAATTTAAAATTGTTTAATTAGATTCAAATTGATTTTGCAAAAATGTCTGTATGTATTATTAACTAAATTGTTTTGATTATTTTATTGTTTTATAGTCATTTTTATTGGCTGCGTTCAGAAACGCGAGAGCGAACTGCTGTTTTTAGAGCGGTACGTGTTGCTCCTGGAAATAAACAACAAAATGTCACCTTACTGCTGCCGATCTGTGAAAAAAGGTTGCTATTTTAAAGAGCTTTATTTTTTGCGATTGTTTGGTGCTGGCGGGAATCAGTGTTAATTCAAAATTGACAACAGTAATTGTCACTTCAAAATAAATTCTTTGCAAGAAAAGTTAAATGATGTTATTAAATTACCTTATACATATAATAATAGGTAAAACCACCTACAATTACAAGTTAAATATTATTATATAAATACTGTTTATTGATTGTTTACATGGTTGGTAATAATGTTAAAAAAGCCGTTCAAGAAAGCCGTTCAAGAAAGCAAAAAGAGCGGATATCGCTCTAGAAAAAGCGGTCCGCTCACGCATTTCTGTATCCATTGTTTAAGGAAAATTGAGAAAGTTGATTGACTTTGTTTTTGCCAGTTCTATTTTTTTTCAGATAGTATTATGGTTGTCACAATGCTTACAAGCTTTTTTATTAACTGGATTGGACCAATTACGAGGGACACTGTCAAAATTTGCGGAAAATGTAAAGCAAAACACAAATTACGTTATGTAAGTTGCTTTATTGCTTCTCAAAATATTCTCCTTTTAAATCTATACACTTTTGCATCCGATGAAACCAATCTTCAAAACAATTTTTCCACCTCCAAAACAAGTAATTAAATGCTTCAACGGTCACTTCAGACGATGAAAAACGCTCGCCACGCATTTTATTTTTGAAGAAGTTATTGGGCGATAAATCAGGCAAATATGTGCAATTAATTGGATGTTGTTACTGGTCAAAAACTCTACAGTTTATCGTGCTGTGTGAGCGCTTGCATTGTCATGATGAACAATTGTTTGCCGGTTTATGTTGTTTCTTCTGATTTCAGCAATAACTTCCGGCAAACAAATTGAAGTATACCAGTCAGAATTAATTGTCCTTCGGTCCTCTAATGCAACAGTTGCAACATGACCGGTTTTTCCAAAGAAACAAGCAACCATTCTTTTCGAAGCGCTTCGTGAACGCATCATTTTTGTGGGTTTATGTTTATTTTGAAACACCCATACAGTTGATTGCTGTTTAGTTTCAGGCGCATATGAATGTATTCAAAATTCGTCACCTGTTACAATGTTATATACCAAATTTGAACGACCGCTTTTGATTTTTTTTAGAATTTCTTTGCACCACTTCACAAGTGCCTGTTTTTGTTCTTTTTCAAATTGTGTGGGATCCAACGACTGCAAAGCTTCCTGACATGCAAATGATTGTGCAAAATTGTATGTATTTGTTTCGCTGCAATGCTTAAGGATGCCTCTATCTCACTATAGGTCACATGCCGATCTAACAAAATCATTTCATTTGTAAACCATTGTTTTGATGGTGCCTTATCCCCAAACAAACTAAGTTTTTCCACACATTGCTGCGGTGTTAAACCGTATCGAAAATCATAAAAAATCGAAGTCGCGATTCAAAATTTTCATTTTTCACACAATATTACTCTTGTTAAATTTTGTTGAAACAAAACCGAGCAGTTTGAAATTGAACTGTCAACTGAATTATAGGTGAAAAACGTCAAATTTTATGAATATGACAATCGCAGAACGCTGGCAATACAGGCAGTATTTAAACCGCGAACTTTAGCAGTGCCCCTCGTACTAATATGTATTTGTATTTGTAAAATGTTATGTGAATCTTATTAACTGCTTCTTTTATCTGAATTAAATGGAATAATAGTTCAAAAATACAAATCTAATAATTTTGGTTTTTGGTTAACCATTACAAGAAAAATAGTTGGGTTGTTGAAGAAGTTAAGTAAGATTAGCTAACATTATATTTTGTTGTAGAAAATGAGTTAGTTGTATCATAAGCCGTTTGACCTTGTGAGCGGTTTGCCTTATGAATTAGTGCCATGCTTGGTACACATCAGATTTGGTGCAAGCACGTAATAAAACTTTTGAATTGCTGTACTACCCGGCCTGGATATTCACAGTAAAATGTGGCATACTGAGTAATTCTATAATCGGAGCAGTCAATTATTTTAAAATTGTTTATGTAAACTGGTTTTCTGACTGCACAAAAAGATATTTTAAAACAATTTAAAATACAAACAGTTGCATATGATAGTCTCTAAAATGATGCTGAGTATTATCATATTTTAATTTGCTATATTAGAATTTTATTCTATATAGAAGAAGTTTTGATGACATCAGCTTTATAAAGTTTTTTTTTATATTGAAACAGTAAAAAATATTATTAAAGTTTTAATATTCGACTATTACTAACACAAATGTAACAATTTTAATTGAGTAACATAATATTAGGTATAATAATACAGTTTTAAAGCAACATTTTTCTCGGTACCAAAAGCAACCCAATACCTTTATTTTAAACTTATAATTACAATAAATTAACTTAGTTAATATGAAAGCAGTAGGTATAAATAATACAGTAAATTACGGATTGCTAAAAAATTTTAATGGGCACGTAGTATGTATACCCAAAATTATTAATTTTATGAAGCCAACAGCGCAACATCAGACTGAAACTGTGAATCCTTTCAAGCATCATGTTTTTCTATCTGTTTGTGATTGATGAACCTAATTGCAATTTATTGATCTTACAGGAGACCAGTAACATCATTTTCATGGATATCAAACCCATTCAAAACATGCAAGTTTATAATATGGAAAAATATGAAATACAAGCTACTAAAATTCGTTATTTTTGGAATGCTTATATTATTTATAGGGCTTGGTATATACCATTTACCAGGATATGGTGTTAAGAAATTACTTAATGCTTAATTATATTAATAATATTATATAGTTTTAAGATTTATAAATATACATATTTATAACTATTTCCGAGTTTTTCATATTATTATAAGAGATATTTAAATAAACTAAGCTATAAATACTTTCATAAATTTCCTTTACTATTTCATCATTTCATTTATTAAAAATAGATGTGCGAGAATGCAGCGCAGTTCTTTGGGGGAATATGGGAGCTCTATTTGATTACATTTTATCTTTGATTAGTTAGTACTGACGCCGATGACGAATTAGTAGGCGTCAGTTTTTACGGGGTAGCGACGACGCAAACGTCTCTCTTGTGCGATTTAGTAGAGTGTTAAAAGAGACAAAGATTTATTGAATCAGCAGATCTATCGAAATTGTTTGGATACATTTTTTGATAAGGTATGTATTATTATTAATTAACATGATAACTATGTAAAAAAAATTAAGATAAACCTCACATTTATTATATTAAATAAATAAAATTTAAAAAAAAATTGCGTTTATTTTATATTTCAAAGAAAATTGTTATAACTTTTTAAACAATATAAATGTTTATGCGTGAAAATGATTTTATAATTTGCTGAATAGTTAATTAAATTTTTTATACGTTATTTATGAAAATCTAAATGTAAATGAAATTACAATTAATTAATTTTCAGTTGAATTATCACAAAACAGTTTAACTTTGTTACTTCTCTTTTGTTGTTATTTTAAGTTTATTTATTTAACAATATAAATTTATTATTTTTTAAATAATATTTGCATTGTTTTTTGTTTCTATTAAGTTTGTATTTATATTATTAAAACATTATTGTCACAATATAGATCACTTTGTAGACTTAAAAACTATGTTGAAGTTCAATACTTATAAACAGTGTCAATCTAACGGATGTCGGACATGGTAGCTGCAATAAATCTGCCGATTTTTTATTTGTAAGTACATTACACTAGACTCGGTAAAACCTTCAATTAATTTTGATGCATATAGTTAAAAGTTAAAATGTATATTTAATTGGATGTCATTTCTTCAGCTTTGCGTCTTTTAATACATAGTTAATTTTGTTCTCAATTTATACTGATTGTTTTGTCAAGCTATGTGCTTAACCCAAAAAATGTTACATCTAATCTGTTGCAATTGCTGGTTGTGTTATGGTATGGATAATTAATGTTTTGTTGCATTTGTAGCATTGAGTAGTTGTGTTACAGCATGCATCTAATTTTGAAATGGTACATCTAATATATTACTTTGTCAATGCTTGTTATGTTCCATGTTGAGTTATGGTACTTATATAATATGTTTATTGACATTTTATTTATTATTTTTCAATTGACTGTTGTGTCATTTAACATTTAACCTAATCCAACCCCAACGCGGCATGGTTTAAGAAAATGATTTTAAACTTTTGTGTTTCATTAAATTATATTTTTTAACAGTATAACAATTAATCACAATAAATTGTTAATAATTTTTTTCATAAAATATTATTTTATTCTGTGTAATGTTTATTCTGGTAGATTATCTTCAGTATTGTCTACCCGTTTTGATTTGATTATGTGTAGTAGCAAATTGTGTTGTCTTTCTCAATCATTTGACTTTTATCTATGTCGTTGGCGTGGTTTACTGTTCTGTTTATTTTCTATTCATTTTGCGTTTTTACAGCTATTTTACATTGCTCCAGAAGTCTTACAACTTATTTGAAGGGACCAACGGCTTATTAGGTGACTTCCGAATCACCCCGGTAGATAAAGAACAAGTTGTTATTTTAGTCATATATCAGGAATCGAACCTCGGACTGTTAGCATGCTACGCCAACGCTCTATAACTGAGCAATCACACCGTTAACATTGTTTCTGCCAATAATTTGTCTAAGACCGTAGGGGATACCTGATCTTCTATTAGGCGTGTTTTTGGGTGGCAAATATCTACAACCCACTTTAATTCCTTCTTTATTTTTCATCCACAATCCTAATTTTTGATGATTAATACAACTATGGAAAAGTCGATAAATAAAATATTCCTTTCCAAGCAATTGGGTTGCTCCAATAAATCAGTGGAGAGCACTGAATCGATTAAAGAAGGAGATAATGTGGAACAAATAATAGTAATATTAGAATTAGTAAAGTAGGAAAATATGAAAGCCAAAGTAAATAGATATAGCCTTAGTATGCAATTTAAGGTTATGTGCATGTTCTTATAGAAAATTTAAAAACATTAAAAATGAAGTTTGCAGTTAATTTATAATTTTTAAATTATTATGAATTATAATACAAAATGAAGTTATTAGTTATTTTACTGGAAAGACGTTTGTTCAATTGTGTTTCAAACTAAAGTTAGCAGTTAATTTAAGGGACGTTATTTTAAATTATGCTAGAAAAAGAATTTTAATTATTATACGAGAATAATTCATTGTTTTTTTGTAAAAGTCTTATATCAAAATCAAATATATAGATGTTGACATTTATACTATGACCGAGTACAAAAATAAAGTTTATTATTTAAACAAAAGATATAGATATTGGTATCCATACGATTGACCGGTATAAAAACTAATATTAGAGTTAAAAAATTCTTGTTTTATCAAATGCTCAATTGTCGAATCGCTCACCTTATATGTCAAAAATTTGTTTTGTTATCAATCATTATCATAAAGCACCCTCGCAGCAAAATAAATTAATCTATACTTTGTGCTGTCGATCAGATAAAAATAAATAATAACTTTTATCAATAGCCTTCTCAACATTAAAAAATCTTGCTCAAAATCTGTTGGATGATCTCTCGGTCAAAACTTTGACCCTAAAGACCCAGGAGAAATACCTCTCAAATTTGGAAAATTTGAACATTACCAGCAGGAAAACTCTAAGCTAGAGAACTAAAAAAGTGACTAAAGATGAATTAAAACTAGTTGAAAAACCAAAAATAATTAAATTTAGATACATATTTTTTACATCTTAGTAAAATGCTACAAGATGTATTTTAGTTTGGCTGAAACTAAAAAAGAAGTTTTAACAACAGAACGCAACGTCACAATTTAAAATAATCTTTTTTTTAAATACAATGTGTTTAATTATTATTAATTAAATAATTGCAGTTTCAAAAAAAGCAATAGTTATTTTATTTTAAATTTACTATAAAGATTATTTCATCGTTGCCCTCAAGATCTGTTTGCTTTACGTAACATATCACCGTTATTCCGAACAAATTATGTTGCTTCAAAAATATGTATCTTAAGATTTTCAATAGTTTCTAATGGCTTTTGGTACACCAGTTTTTTCAGATGACCACACAAATAATAATCTAAACTAGTTAAATCTGAAGATCTTAGAGGCCATTAAAAATTGTCTTGCAAATAAAGCAATGCGGAAGGTCACACTTCTAAAAAAGAAAATAGTTGTTAGCGGTTAAATAGTTATCAACATGAATTTGCTATTAATAACTCCACACCAGACATTCAATAAAACCTACTTTGACAATTTGACACTGTGATTTAGTGTAAATTTTCCAGATACATTTTGCCTTATTTGTGAATAAAATTTGTAGGTGTTGATTTTGAATATTCTAATGGCAGCATTATATACAACTACAGAAATCAGTAGGAAGAGGGCTTAAACGTTTTCCAAACTTGCATTTGTGGTACATTGAACTGTGTAGCTATACGACAAATACAATGCAGTATGTTTTTCTGATTGTTTAGCATTTGTTTAAATAGTTGTTTGTTCACTTGTAGTCGCCGATTTGAAAAAGTCTACCTTTATTTTTAAGCAACTACAACAGAGTTTTGATCACAAATTGTAAATGTAATGGATATAGGTGTACTCTTGCATTGTAAAAGTAAACATTACCAATTATTATTATTTATTACTTAGTTATTTTAGTATTTAATTAAAACAAGACAGATGCAGCGCGCAGTATCTTTAATTATTTTGCAGTTATAAATTACACCACTTTCCATTAATATCCGCTTAATATTTTTGTGGAGTGGTACTATCAAAAATAGGAGAGCGTGGCGCAGTGGTCTAGGCATCCGGCCGCTGTACCGAAGATCGTGGGTTCGATTCCCATATATCGTGATATACTTTTCACGTTCTATACGCTCTCCCACTCCCCAACCCGTTTTGCCAGCGTGGGGTTTTACGGCTAAAATACCTTCTCTGAGGAGTGATAATTCTCTCCAGTGGTTCGGAATCCACTTAAAACTGTAGGTCCCTTGTAATGTAAGTTGCCAGCATACAAGCAGAGAAGAGGCTTATGTCCTGCAGTGGACTCGAACGGCTGAAAAGAAAAAAGAAAAAGACTATCAAAGCTGTTTTTAGGAAGATAATTTTGTTCTAATTTTTTGGTTTAAATAAAATTTTATAAGCACTTAAACGTTGCGATAGGCTGTTACAAAAAGCAACCTTGTTGGCTAACTTCAGGTTTGTGGTATGACATAGAAGCCTACGTAGACACATGTTAGTTCCAAGTTTTACTTAAAATACATATACTTGCCAGTGTAATATCTATTACAGTATGTGCGGTATTCTGTTGCCACAGCTGTTACATTAATGCAACCCGGCACTTTCTGCGGGGTTTTGAAAACGTGCCTTCTCTTTCCGGTTTTGTCCGGGTGGGTTTTTATTCTGGTTTCTTTTACTTTTATGGTTTCTTCCAGTCGCGTATCTTTAGTATCTACTTTAATGGTAGTTTGGCAATTGAATGCCGTATTGCCGTCTTAATGACATCCGGAGGTTCCACTAGCCAGAAAGTTGTTTTTATCTGCCTGGGGAGATGATCTGTCTGAACAAAGCTAAGTTTTGACTTTACCCACAGTGGTTTTATATTTAAGATTGTTTTCTCTATCTATCTTAAGACAGACAGAATGTGTCATTATCACAAGTGACCTTAAGTATCTTTCTTGAGTGTGACTACTTAGACAGCGTTTTATCCAGCTCTTGAGTTAGACCCACTTTGATTAACTCTGTCTGCGTCTTAGTGTATTTGCTTAAAAGGTAAGACAGGTTAATGTTATAAAATGAAAGTGGATAAGCAAAACTTTTTCTTTTGCACTCTTTGTTTCAAAGGGGTGTTCTTTCCGAAGACGAAGGAGAAGAAGAAATGTTTCAAGTTTTATTAGAAGGTTTTTGGTTTGGTTAGGGCTTCCTCTGTATAGGGTCAGCAGGGATTGCTATCCCAACACGAGAGATGTCGCTCTCACCTGGAAAAAAATTTTTTGTTTTGCAGCCAATTGCGCTTAGTATGCAGTTTGTTGCGCATCTCACCACTATCAAGAAATCACTTTGTCGGCCATCTAACTGGGCGACGCAACTAATTGATCGAGGTGCGTTTGTCTCAACTATCCGTTTAAAAAAAAATCTGGGCTTTTAAGTATTGTGTTGACAAGTTGTAGAAACGTATCTTTAAAGTGCTACCAGGTTTCCTTAATTTTTTTACGGGTTTTTACGCACTGCATAAACACGCGAGTCTTTTTACAGACCCAACTACTACGATGCGGGATGATCGTTATTAGTCTGGAACTTTGCTCCCGGCCAATTAACAGCTTAAGGTTTCGATACAAGAAAGCTTGCCTTCCAACCAGAACCATCAGTTACTCCTTGAGGGTTGATTGGAACACGTAAGTTTTATAACTACGACAAAGTTACGATTGTTGACAAAAAAAAGTGTAAAAAAATACTATCTTTTCCTTATGGTGCTTTAGCTCACTTTTTTCAAAACATATTTGCATCAACAGTAACAGATGGATTGATTGAAAAGGCTCTGTTTTATAATCACAAAAAAACCTCCAGATTTAATTTGTTTAAACTTTGTCAAAGATTTGTGCACACTTTTGATTGCATAGTAAAGACAACAGTTTATACATTTATTTTAAGTGCCCTAAACGCTATATTAATTATTTACTTTTTTTTTAAACATTTTTCAAAACCCATTGAAAATTTAGACATGTGTTCATTTTTTTTCTCTTTTATAACTTTGAAGGTTTTTTATTAACACTGTTTATTTCCATTGTTAAAAAGTAAACAAGACATATTGCCGTTCCGGAGAAATAATAACGCAACTGCAACATAATAAATTTTCAGGAGAGACAAAAACGATTATAATTGAGAAATAGTAAGTTTATTATTGGTAATTATTTTAATGTAAATTTGAGTTAAGTATAGATAGTTTTAAATGACACAAATTCAAATTAACTAGTATTTAAATAACCATTGAGTCATTGTTTCTTCAAACATGTAGAACAATTTTTGTACAGAAGATCTTGTACTGCGTTGTTTTTTTCCGTATAGATGCATTCATTCAAAAAGTAATGGCGTTGTTAGCAAAAAAAGCTTACCGACCTCTACCTTAGTGTTCAGTATTGTAGTGAAAACAGCTACTTTGGCGTCATTCCTATTTTCACATTTAATTTATAATAATCAGTTTAGAGAGGATTAAACTATATTTGTTCAGAGTATTTTTTTTAGTCAATCAATAATTGCAAATACTTGAAAAATGAATCCAAATATAGAATTAAATGCTTTTTTAGGTACTTTTAAATGCATTTTAATGCTATTTTGCAAATATTATTTGAAAATACTGTGGAAAAATATAATTTAATCTTTTCTGAATGGTACTAGTGAAAAAATAAATAAATTTTAATTATCAAATTATATGTGAAAATAGGAATGACGCCAAAGTAGCTGTATATATAATACTGCAAATCATTGCAGCGATCGGTATGCTCTTAAGTCAAAATATTTAGAAAAAATTTCAATAAGACAATGGAATAAACTTTCAAATTCATTGTTTTTTTTATTATAATTTATTATTTTAGGTCAATCTTGTGGACCTGCTTAAATCTTGTCTTCAATATGACTAGTTTTAGAGCGTGGTTTGTTATTATTTTTTGTCAAAAATACTCTAAAATGAGTTGTTAGATACACAACATAAAAATTAATCATATAAATCAATATTGAGATTGTTACAAATTTGCACTAAAATATAAATATAAAAACATGAAACTTTGTTAAATTCATTAAAATAATCTAGTTTAATACTCAAAAAGTTAAACTTGTTTTACCTTAACAATTATTTTACACTTTGGCAAGTTTTTTACTGCTTTTATTACTTTAAAAATAAAATATTATTTGTAGTTGTTTTTTTAAATAGTTAAAATGAATACCACATTAACGTTTACTTTTATAAATCTTTGTCATCTTGGTCTCTAGAATATCAAAAAAATGTATTAAATTTGATTTTTTATTGTATTTCATATCTATAACAATTGGACGTACGCCAATTATACTGTTTAAATAGATAATATATTATTTTGTTATTATTGTATAAATCAAAAGTGATCAAATAAAATTATTTACTTTTATAATATCCACTTTTCATATAAATGAAATAAAATAATATTTGTATAGCAAATTACTTTGAAAGCTTTAATATTGATAACCACATAAATCATATTTGCACAAATACAAATATTTTTAAATAAACTAAAAATAAATAACTTTAAAGATTGCTAAACATTGATGGTCAATCAATATTTTGGTCATCAATTTTCTTTACGACATTATAAGTAATTACTCAAGGATAGATAATAATTAAGATATAAAACTGTTTATTTCCCAATGGGAATCAGTAACGCTACCAAAAATATTTACAGATGATAAACATGTAAAATGACTTTATTAAATTAATACAGACCCTAAAAAATAGAACAATCAAGAGCTCATAATCGATTTATTAAATTGACTAGAATAAAACTAATAAAAAAGAATTAATATGAGTAAAAAATTAACTTACAAAACAATTTGTGTTAACTATTTTGTATAATAAGATTAAAATTCATCTTTGGTAAGTAAACAATACTGTTAGCATTAGGTGTGACATATTTTGAATATTTAAGTACTTCAAAGCATTTTAAAATTGACATTTTGTTGCTCAATTTTGATTGATATATTTTGTAAACATTTGACTGTTGTACGTCTTCTTTGACCTTTGTGTTTCTGAAAAATATATTTTTACAAAAAGTATTTTTCAGGAAATTCCCGTTAATTAAAACTATTTGCCAATATAAACAATTTATAAATAAAATAGTATGCATGCATGTAATAATATCAATAAAAAATTTGTTTTGTTTGCTGATAAAAGTAATCAACTAATTTAAAAAAAAAATATATTAAATTTAGTTTTGTTTACTAAGTTACGAATTATATAAAATATGTCATAACAACAATATTGGTTTTATAAATTATAATTTAAGTGATGTTAATACCTTGGAAAATAAATATTATGTTGCGCCACTGGAATACATTACACTATTTACATTTAATTTATACCATGAACATTATATAAGTTTACTATGTTTTGTAGATATAATAATAATGCCCAACATCTGGTACGTCATGGATGTATTAAGATCGTGGAGAATAGACACTGAGGATGCACGCTTGAATTTAAATCCATCTACACCAATAATTAATGTTATTCCAAATACAATGGAAGATCCAGTTAAATTGCCACCAGCAGTTGAGGAAAAAATTAATTCTGAAGGAAACATTAATGAAAATATTGCATCATTTGTAAGTAATTCCGTTACACATTATTTAAATGTAGATTGAATAGATCACATAGAAGACAGTAGCATATGTAGAATAGTTAAACTATGTTTTAATATATTTTATATTTACAAAACTTTTATTAATATAACAATGTTTATGACAAATGAACACATTTAATACATATTTCACGCTTATCGTCCTTGTTTTTAAGTTGACCATATGGCATTGATTGCCTTCTTCTATAATTACTTTGTTTGCATATGATATGAGATATGAACGTTAAACAATAATTACATCAAATTTGCCCAAACAATAATTCTATTGTTATAATAAAAAAGAAAAACGCAATAAAATTTATTCATTGTTATTGAATGAATTTGATTCATTATTTAAATCAAATTGAATCTTATTATATTTTAAAACTTTTTTGTAAACTATTATTAATGCATTTGAAAGAATAATACTATGATTTAGATGTTTTAATCAAAACACGTTACTATGTACTTATGATTTTTTTTAATAATTATAACGAAGCGCAAGAAATCAAACCTATATTTATCTCTTGTGAGTAATCATTAATAAATTGTTATTTTGAATTAAATAAAAGTTTGTATAAGATAACTAACTAATTAGTTGTGCTAAAAGTAATGTTAGCAGATGCAGACAAAATTATTGTTCTAAAAATCTCAAAATAAATGATAAGATGTTTATAAACATATTTCAAAACAAAAGACCTGAATGTAGAAAAAGCAAAAATGATGAAACCATATAGGTGAAAAAAAAGTTTGAAAATAAAGAGAATGATGTTGGCTAGCTTAATAAAAAGGATGATTCTGTACAGGGCCGACATTTGGGGTTAGAAGAAACACAAGCAAAATAGTTACTGAAAGTTAAGCAAATAGTTACTGAAAATAAGTGTTAAAATTAAAAATAAGAGTAAAAACAAGAAAAAAAAACAGTTAGGTATAATAATAGATAGGCTGTAACTATTGCACTAAACTGCAATGTTGTAAAAGTTGATGCGTTATCACCATTATGGTGGTGTCTTGACGATGACGGCTTATTTCAGTTACTGAGAGTTACTGAATACATGGGCGTCTTTGCTTTTGGATCCTCGTAAACAGAAAACTTGGAGTAATTGTAAAACACAAACATAAACCATCCAAGTGCTTTTTGGAACTAAATCGATAGTCGGAAGACAAATGAATGAACATCCAATTTGACCAGATGGACGGAAAGCAAAAGTTAAGCCAGACCAAAGAAGGAAAAAAGTTAAGATAAAGATAAAAACATACAAACTAAAAGAAAAACAAGTTTAAGCGACATAACAAGAGATAGAAGGAAAATGAGAAACTTTTAAACAAATTATTCTAGAAACTTCAAAAGAGAGCTGTGGAACAACAAAAATAGTAAACAAAGATATAAAAAAAAACAATTGGTAGACAGAGGAAGTCAAGAAGAAAATAAAAGACAAAAAAGAAAAAGGAAAAAGATACCTAAAAACTAAAAAATAAAAGACTACAAAAAATACAGAGAAAAGAGAATAATAAAAGAAGCAAAAATAGAATCATAGACAAAATTTGGAAAAGAAATGAATTCAACCGGAACCAAAAACTATTTTACGGAAAGTTAAAACATCTAAAACAATAGAAAGAACACAATATGATGAACATAATAGATAAAAATAGAAAACTAATAACGGAAGAAGACGAGATAATGGAAAAATGGAAGCAATACTTCAAGAACTAACAGAACAAGAAGTAGAAGATAACAAAACAAGAAAAGATGAAGGAGTGCTTAAGGACAGAAGAACGGAAGAAATGGAAGAAATTAAAAAAGACAAAGTAATAAAAGCAATTAAGAAGTTAAAGAACGGGAAAGCTCCAAGAACAGATAAAAAACAGCCAATGTGGATTTAGAAGAGGAAAAAGCACACAGGACTTAATATTTATAAAAAGACAGTTAAGTGAGAAGATGATAAAAAAGAATCGAGTAATGAACGTGAACATGTACACAGTAAACAGAAGAAACATAGTAAGAATGAACAATGAGGAATTAAAAGAATTCCAAACGAAGAAAGGGGTTAAGCAAGGATGCGTGTTAAGCGCATTGTTCTTCTCAATTGTGCTAGATAAGGCGATTAAACAATCAAATAATAAAAAGAAATTGCTAAAAATATGATATGGCTGTGATTGCAAAGACAGAAGATGAAACTCAACACAAAATGGAAATAATAGAAAAACAACTAAAGAAAATAAACATGAAAAAACAAAGACAATGATAATTGCGAGGAAAACACTATGGGCTGATATTTCAATCTTAGTTTAATCTTTTGTTTAACTCAGTTTGTGATCTGAGATTAAAATAATAAATGTATTTTAAGTTGGTAGTGAAATCTCTGAAATACCTTTTATTTCTAACTTCATTTTAATTATGACATTATATTCTGTAAAATGTTTGCAGCAATATGATAAAATAAACATATTTAAACTGCATTATTACTACGTTTTGAAGAATATTGTTATTTTAAAACATGTAATGCACAACATTTATAAACGACAATCCTATTATCACAATTTTATCAAAATTTATTTAAAATTTAAATGTCCCGCTTTCTCCTGACCCAAATCATGATACATAACCTATTTTCAAATAATGCATTATGACAGGTTACATGGACAAACTCAGTTAAACTGATTTAAAAAGAGCTTAAACTTCAATCTTAGCTTAATCCCCAAAGACCGGCTCTAAATCACAAAATAAGAATAAAAAGAAGAATAATAGAACAGGTTGAACAATACAGATACCTGGCAACAATAATACAAAGCAATGGAAAATTAGACAAAGAGATAGATGGCAAAACAGGAAAAACAGCAAAATAATATAATATGTAAAAAACATTTTCTTCAACAGAAAGGAAATATGAAAAACCACAAAAACAGAAATAGTTAAAAAAGTACTCAAACCAACGTTAACATATAATAGCGAAACATGGACAATGGCACAAAAACAAATAGAATGAATAAATGCAATGGAGATGAGATTCCTTAAGAAGATTGAAAACAAAACAAGAAAAAATAAAATAAAGAACGAGACATACAAGATGAATTTACAAATAAAACCAATACAAGAAAAAATTATCAGAAGAATGAGTTAAGAAAAAAATATATGAGACAAGAGTAACAAGAAAACAAAGAATGGAACATTGCAATAATTTTAAAATAAAAAACTGTACACGTTTAAAATTTTTTTATTTTTATTTTTAGTGTGTCACTATCTAAAAATTTGATTTTTCATTCTTTTAAAAGATCTTATAAATGTCAAATTTTATTGTCAACACTTCAATCAAATTTAAAAGTTTTGGTTTACTTTATTGCAGGCGTGTTCTGGATTTTGGATTTAGAGGTGGAGGGTAAACCAACGTTTACTACTCGTAGGCCTCATTCGGTCTTTTTGTACCTCTTTCAAAGGGGACCTTAGATGGGTCTATTTTATACTGGCCATGTCAAACAGTAGATCTTCAACATGGACTTTCTACTGTATGAAAGATCATGTACATAGCACGTGTTTGATTGTCTTGTTATCTATTTCACATCCTCTACACGTTTTCAATACTAGTTGAGTGCATCTGTTTTCTTGCTTGGCAGTGTCTGTCAAGATTTCTGTCATAATTTGCAAGTTTTTTTTAGACAACCGCAAGTAGTAACCGGCTGTCTCAGCGTTTAAGGCAATCATTGCTTCTTTTGTTTGTTTGCTGCCTGGAAGTACATTGTGTGCTAATTTTTAGTAGGTTATTAAGTGGTAAAGCGGTTTAGGGTTCAGATCTACACGCCATTAGAGTTGACCCTGAATGTTACCTAATTTGTTAGAATGTTCTTTCACCCAAATTAGCTCGATTTTGCAGTTTACTATTTACTTTTTGTTTTTTAGTGATTTTTTTATTTGATCCATACAAGATGTAAGGTTAAATTGGTGGATATTTCTTAGGTGTAAGCCTGTTTCTTTGAGTGTATTGGTTTAGTATGAAGGCCGTTTCCGGATTGATTCTTTGCACAACTTCTCTAATGTCTTCAGCAAAAAAAGACGTGACGATGATTGATCAATAGAATTTTGTAAGGGTGTAATTGTTGTGCCCTGGTTTTGGTTTAAATACTAATTTTACCTTGTTCTAAGCAACAGGTATGTATTAAAAAGAAAAAGCAACGCATTCCCTATAGATTCAAGCCAAGTAAGTTAGAATGATATTTTTGCTCTAATGTAGAAGTGCAGAAAAAACCTCATTTAATGCTTTGTATGAAGAGAAGTTTTTAATTGCTCGTGCTATACGCACTTCTTTAAAAATGTAGTGAGCAACGCTAGACCAGACTTGTGCGATGGCGGTACAGCCTGGGAAAAGAGTTTCTAGAAGTTGTTTCTGATACATTGGCCGTGTATGAGTCGTTTTAAACAACCAAGTTTTTTCTTGGGAGTCTTTGGACAAAGCCTTGCAGCGGTCGAGGTGTCTTCAACATTTTTACAAAGTTTTCTGTTGTTGTTGACGTATGCGTTTTTTATCATTTTTCTGGGCATTTTTGTATAACATCCAACATCAAGTTTTTTGGACCACCAAAGTATGATGTTGTTGGATTTGGTAGCCAACCTAAATAAGCTTGATTTTTTGTTAAAGAATTTTTTAATTTACATAGTTTTTTCTAAACTAAAGGGTTTACTTAAATCTGTAGAGGTACTTAAACTCTGCTATAAATTGTTTTAAAAAACAGTTTTATTGGTCAGTCTCGGATTTGTGTAACGCCTAATTTTTGTTTGTGTTTATGTTTTAAATTGAATTTTATCTATCTGTGATTTGACATTAAGTTGTGGATTTTTGCTTAAAATGTAAGTATATCTAGGTTAGTGGTGATAATAAAGTTTTGAAGTTGTTAACTCCTGTCATTTGTATCTTTACTTCCCTAGACAATATGATGGGAGTTGGGTTCACATCTAACTATATGGTCAACATTTCTTCACGTACAATAGTGCACCAAATCTTTTAGATGTCTTATTGGCCACAATGCTAAGCTGATCTTGACAGTTGCAAAGTTATTGTCGGAAAGCTGTGGCATAACTAAAGCTGTTATATGCTTGAGTATGTAAATACACGTTGTTAGCTTACTGTTAGTTAGGTTTAAAAACACATTTTTACTAAGTTTACCCTGTTCGTACAATTCATGGTTCTTGGATTAGGGCTATTTTATTTTGCATCACCTCTAGTTTGCGGCATTGTGTTAATACGGCCACTCAACAGTTGTATTAGATAACTTTTTTATATGTTAATTGGCAAATTTATATTCTGTTGTATGTACTAAGTTTAATTTATTATAATAATTTATCTAGTGTTTATTTACCAATATATAATCCTTCTTTTTTATTGCGCATTTTACAACTATTTTACGTTGCTTTAAAAGTTTTACAACTTGTTTGAAGAAGGCTGATGAGACTAACGGCATGTTTAAACTTTCAAATCACCTAGTGGATAAAGCAAAAGTTGTCATTTTAGTCATATTTGGACATGAAATTCCTGACTGTTAGCGTGTTACGCTAACGCTCTATAACTAAGCTATTTTATCGTTAAATAAAATATTTATTATTAATATTCAAATAATTTACCAAATTTCAATTTCTGTTTCTTATAAGAACAAAATGTAAAAACTAAAACTTGTTTAAGTAATATTTTCTTTTCTTTCTACTTCCGCTGCTGCAGGAAAATGTCCTAGTGTGTGTAGCTTATTGTTAAAACTAAGCCGTTTGATTTAAATTTCTGGTGGTCTATTGTTTTGTGCCATTATTTTGTTTTTTTGTAGCAAGCAATTGCCAATCTCAAAAGATTTTTCTAAGTATTGACTTGTTTTTTGCAAATCTTTCTTGCACTGCATCATTTATTTTTAATGATTGTTTTGAGTGATTTCTTTAGAAGTAGTTTTTTTGTAGAAATTTTATGACGGATCAAACGTGCGCTGAGTGCATATATCATAAAAAAACTTAGCTCAGCACAGCGTCTACAAGTTATTCATTATTACAAAAATTAACGCTCCACGAGAAATGTGTTTCGTTCATAATTGGCCTTTGAAACGCACAATTTGATGTACCATCAAAATATTTGAATTCTAATTTTCATTATTGGATAGTACGCAATCTAATACACTACATTCAGCAGGTAGTAAAAAAAATATAGCGTCAGTAACTGAGAGTGTACGCGATTACCTTGATAAATCGATTCGGCACCGTTTTCAACTTGGCTTGTCGAATGAAGTAACTAAGCGTAAATTACGTCGTAAGAATCTTGGCTTAAAAGCACACAATTTAACTTGTGCAAGAATTGAAGCCGGCCGACGAAATTGTCACCGTTTCAGTCTTTGGTGTCTTGACAAGCTTAAAGAAGATTCACTGGTTTAGATTAAAATTGATCAGTAATGAAGCCCATTTCTCGCTTAATGGCTACGTCAATACGCAAAATTAACATATTTGGGTTGAAAAGCAACCAGAAGAGGTTTAAGAGCTTTTATTTAATCCAGACAAAACAACGGTTTGGTGTGGTTTATGGGATGATGGAATGGTCGGTCCATATTTTTTTTTTAATGAGGCTGGCCGTAACGTAATGGTAAATGACGCCGTTAATTCGCCATTATACGGACTTGCTGCTTAAAATTGAAGAAAGACTGCGGTTCTACGACATCTTGGTTTTAGAACAATTGCGTTATTTGCCACACAGCTTGTAAAACTATGGCTTTATTGCGAGAACATTTTGAGGAACATTTAGGACCAGTGAATTAGCCGCCTAGGTTATGTAATATCACACCTTTAAATTTTGTCTTTGGAACTACGTAATGTCCAAAGCCTACAAGGATAAGCCGGCTACAATTGAGGAATTGAAAGCCAACATTACTTGCGTCATTGCCAAATATTACTGAAAATGCTTGAACGCGTCATTGAAAATTGGAACTTTAGAATGTACTGAGTTTGTGTTTTTTTAATTTTTGAAAAAATTTATGAATTACTGTTTATACCATTATTATATATTACTAAGTATTTTTATTTTTATCTATTAATTTGAGTGCAAGATGTAGATTGATTAGTTTGATTAAACATTAAAATATTTGTCTACGTTAGTTTAGTTGCCACCAAAATTATATTTAAAACAGTTTAGAATTGAAAAATTTAAGTTAGATTCAAGTTTGTTTATTTTATTAATTTGATCCAAAAACGCACTAAAAAAACTTGACAAACATCAGCAGGAAAAGAAAATTTAAATATAGATGCGTTGTTTAGTTTAATATTAAATATGACGGATATCTCGGATTTTGAATAAATTGATAAAGAGTTAGGTTTTTTAGAATTAAAATTGAACTACTAATACAATACAATAATTTGTTGTTATGATCAAATTACGCAATTATTAATTTGAGTTTCAATGTATAGAAATTAAATTCTTTTCATAATTTAATTCAATAACAAACCATTTTTCTGTATTACATCAGCTTTTTAAATTAATATCAAAGAGAACCAAATTATATCTTATTCAATGTTCTTATATAAAGACTATTCACGTTATTTAACAATGTAAGCTGTAATTTCAGATATATACATTTGAAGTGTAATTCATATAGTATTATTGAATGAAAGAGAATATAATGATTGACAGCTTATTATTATTGCTGTCGCAATATAGAATAATATTATTATAATTAGAAATAACATGTTAGCTATATTATTTTACCCGTTTAAAGATATAAATTATAAAGTATGTTTTAATAAAACTAAGGAATTAATATAATTATATTAAAAATATTACTAATGTAATAGTTAATTTTCATAATGTGTCAGCAAAAACATTTAATCATTTTTTTCTAAAAAAGATACAATTAACACAAGTAAATTGTTCTGAACTTATCCTGATGCATTAATAAAATTAATATCGAGCGTATAAGTTCCATTAGCAAAGCGGCAGTTTATTAGTGCAATTTGATATTTATATTGACATGTAGTCCTGTGTGAAAAGTATTATGCAACACTTCTTGCCTCAGTACATTATTGCGTATTTATCATATTGTTACATTATTTTTATGGTAAGTTAAATAACTTAAAGTTAAAATTTATTTATTTTATATGTAAAACGTACTATTTAAGTAATATTGATTAGTGAAAAAATGTGTAGAACAATGCATATTTTAGAGCTATTTGTTTGTTGCGTGCTATATTTTATCTACACAGTTACTTTTGCAAGTAAGTTGTTTTTCAATATATTTTTCTCTTTGCTTTAAGTCACTTTTTCCACAATACTATGATTTATTTTAGTTTTAACTAAGAAAAATAAATAAGGTTTGTTATGTTTAAGATGATTACTTAATATAATTTTTATACTAGTTTAATTAAATACAAGACACTAGAGCTAGTTTACTAAATTAATTATATACACCGTGTTTGATGTCAGTGGCTTGTCAACTTTTAAGTTAGTATCACTAGCTCCATTAATTACCTAATAATGAAATAAAATAATAGGCTGTATTTTGTGATTTTATACTATTTTTATATTATGTATACAGACGTACATACATATGTATGGTGCGCAAATAATAAAAATTATTTAAATAAACTTTTACCATGTTTTAAAACGTTTACTAGACTGCGTATTTGTTTACAAAAAACTAGAACTTTAGTTAAATTAAAAACGTTATTGAATGATTTAGAACTATCAGAATTCCCAAACTTCAGATTCTTCAAAGTATTGACACAATTTGCCAATGTAACAATTTTTTTTTTTTTTTTTAACTTTTCCAAAAGTACATCTTTTATCTTTCAATTATTTCAAACTTAAAACTATTTTCACGCAGTCGGTGGAATTTGAAAATATGAAGAATTTTGACAGATTAATTGCCCTAATTAACAAATGTGACATTTCTGCAATTTTTTTTTTAATTTTCTAGAACTTTATCCTACCGACTGCGCTATTTTTTTTTATTAATATTAATTGCTCAAAACAAGAAGCATTTGCAAACAAACAAAAATTTTGGGCTGTCGGAAGAATTTGAAGCTATTAAAAACTTTGACAGTTTGTTTTGTCCCAATTAATAAATGTGATAGGGATGAAAAATAACAGATGTCAAAAGTGATAATGTCAAAAATTAGAAATATTACTTTTGATATTTGTAATTAATTAATTATTTTAGGCATGTCAAAAATTATGTAATATTTTTGTTAAGTTTACATTTATTGGGCGCGTGGTTTGGATTGGTGTTGCTCACCCACCCGCTCGAGTGTTTGTGATTCAATTTTATTATCAAATTAAGTTTACAGTTAGTAGGAGCATGGTTTAGATTTGTATTCTCCACCCACCCGCCCGAGTGTTTATAATCAAATTTCTTGACAACAAACATTTGGGTAGGTAAGCGGAAACTAAGTTTACATTCAATGAACGCGTGGTTTGGATTGGTGCTCTTCACCCACCCGCCCGAGTGTTAGTAATCCAAAATCTTAATTACAAACACTTAGGTGAGTTGGCGGGAACTAAATTTGTATTAAGTGGGCAACTGGTTTAGATTTGTGCTCCCCACCTGCCCGAGTGTTTGTGATTCAATTTTTTGATCACTAACATTAGTGGGCGCGTGAATTGGATTTGTGTACCTCACTCACCTGCTTTAGTATTTGTGATCCAATTACTTAACAACAAACACTTCGGTAGGTAGGCGGTAATTAAATTCAAAATTAGTGGTTGCGTGGTTTTGGATTGGTGCTCCCCACCTACCAACCTACCCGAGTGTTGGTAATTCATATTCTTGATCACAAAAACTTGGATGGGTAGAAGAAAACTAAGTTCAAATTTTGTGAACGTGTAGTTTAGAAAAGTGTTTGTGATCCAGTTTCTTTACTACTAAGACTTGGGTGGGTGGGCGGAAACTACGTTTACATTTAGTAAGCGCGTGGTTTGGATTTGTGCTCCTCACTTACCAGCCCAAGTATTTGTGATTTTTTAATCACTGATACTTGGGTGAGCGGGCGGGAACAAAGTTTACAATTAGTGCAAGCATGGTTTAGATTCGTGCTTCTCGTTCGCCCGCCTGTTTGTGATTCAATTTCTTGTACATAAATACTTGGGTAACTAAGTTTAAACTTTGTTAGCGTGTGCTTTAGAATTGTAATAATTGAAACATTCAGAAAATAGAACCAGCAAAGTTATTTGGAAAACTATAACAAAAATGTGTTGTAACTGTATCACATTCAACGTGTGCAAACTTTTCTACCCTATGACAACAATACAGTGTGATTACCGATAAAGCCAGTATCTCAAAACAAAGAATTATGAACTTCTATAATAACCACATACTTGGCCGTATTCTATTTACTATTAAAAGCTATGTTAATTAATATTTTAAACGTTGCTTAGTAATATTTAAAAAATTGATTTTTACAGAAATTTTAACATGTAGTTAACTTTGCAGTTAGTTGTTAAACTGTCAATTAACTTTGACTTTGGTTTAACGCCGCACGGGTTGTAATTCAAAATATCCAGAGATCTAGCTGGCCATAGCAATAGAGAGTATTATCTTGCTGAGAAGAGGGATTTTCTAGCCGCCTTAAGTAGAGTTGCACGTGGGTTTCCAGCATCTTATCAACATATTGCCAGTTGGAATTTTTTTTTTAATTAAAACTAAAGGACACTTACTTTCTTTCATAAACAATAACATTCCAAATCATAATGCCTACTCTCATGTAACCCAGGCTACTCTAAACAAAACTTTGATTTATTGCTCAACACTACTCTGCGCGATTTAAAATTCTAATCTAATTTAAACATCACCACACAAAATGTGGTCTGAATGATTTTAAGTGAAATATTTAAAATAATTCAAGACGACCTTTTTTATTAATCCATAGAATAGCAATTAACCTAGTACTTATATTAAAAAAAAAAGTTAAATTAGTTTGTTTTAAACCAAAAAACTTTTGTTTGAAATTTTTAAAGGTTAGATAGTTATAGATCAAAGTTGCTAAACAATTTTGCAGCTTTGTTAAGTTTTATGTTAAATTGCTTACAACAATATTGCTATCGAACAATATGCATAAAGCATTAGGTAGATTATATAAAATAAAAAATTGAGCATAATGAATTAAATTATTATAGACTAGGTTAAATTAGATTAAGTAAAGACACGTATAAACACAAATAAGATAACCTATTGAATTTTACAGTATTTGCCTGGCATTACAGAAACTGTTTAAGCTTTTCATATAAAACCGTATTGTATCATAAGACTATGTATGTAAGATATGTATATCGGCAAAGCAATTACTATGTTATTAATTATTATTATGGCGCAGTATGAAAACCGAGCAAGTTGTTTTAACTCGATATTAATCTCAATTAAATCATAAAAACAAGCTATCTATTGCCGTAAATTATTTGTAAATCTACATACTTTTTTTATAATAATCCTATTATATATCTATATATCTATATTTGATCATCAACAGATAATAATAACAATAATCATAGTCAACGGCAATCTATAAAAGTTAATAACTATAATATATAATTTAATAAACTTTATTATATTATAATGTTTAGTTATTGTATTCTTATGTGAATTGGATTTTTTTTTAATTAAAATTATTTTGCAGGGTTGGATGCTAACGACAATTCGAGGTTTAAAAGCATGGAAAAATGCGTTTCAGAGAAGTGCGCCTGGCGATAATGTAGAACTACAAGGAATGCTGCCATCTAGTATTTCTGTAGAGAAGCCTCAGCCGGCGGCTCAAAAACCACCCGACGACGGCGGTGGGGTCTGTCTAATGACCGAAAGTCCGTTCCGGATTCTCCGGGTAAGTGATCCTTGAAACCCTTAACCAGGATAGTAGAAGGCGTAGGATATATGATAAGGAATCGAAACACAGATAATATTAAGATTTCTTACAGAGATTGTCACATTTATTTTACATAAACTTGTTTGATACTCATAATTATACCAATTAATATTATAATAATTTAGCATGTTATATGCTATTTTATAGTGTTTTATACGCAAAAAAATTTTAAAAAAATTATTTGACCAACTAATGCATTTTACTTTAAAAATGTTGATTTCATACAATCATACTACATGTCACTAACATATGCTAGACATTTACAGAGACCACCTTAAATAAAAAACATCAAATGTATAAACCAGTTGATAGTAAAATGCAATTCAATGTAACTCAATTCTTGTCGCACACAGATTGCCTCTCCGAAAAACTGTAATTGAAATTTTTTTAATTGAATATAAAGTAAGTTTTCTGATTTTTTTACTTATTTTAAAACATTATAATACATTTTTTTACTTGTAGCTACATATTTATTTTACAGAACTTAACATTTTAGAGATTTATTTCTTATATTACGTTTTCCAAGAATCATATTTATCATCATTATTTTAATGTGTTGCAACATATACACAAACACAATATGAAGTGTAATGCATATACATATTTCATTTTTTTATGTTGACATACTTTTATTCAATAAAAGTAGCTTACATTTTGTTGTTTTCATAAACAGGCTGCTTACAAACACGTAAATTCTACCTTAAACACAAAAAAAGCTGAGAGTATTTTATATTTATTTTAATTATATTATTAAAAAAAACAATCTTTATATCGACATAGAACACCGAATCTACTGAAATTTTATTTTTCATCGGAAATAAGACATTAAACAAATCACATTTTTTCTTAACTAGTAAAATTAACCTTTCAAATGAGCTTAAACCACACCACCTGAAGCAGTTATATATTAACAGTTGAATAAAACTGCTAAATTTTAAAATTCAATATCATTTAATTCATATAACGAGTTGCGTGATATTTATATAATTATTACAAACTAGATAACAGTAAACGCATGTACTAAGAAATATTTTTAATTAACAGAATACTACAAAATTCTCAATTGTTTACTACAATTCACAGGAGACTGGTAATTAGGAATATTTGAAAAAAAACATAATATACAAACATAACAATGAACGCCAGCTTTCTGTAACTCTAAAAGAAGGTAAAGATATACAGGTGTATGTAAAAAAGATAAATTGGAGCAGCTACACTCAGCTCATAAAATAATCAGAATTTCACTAAGAAAACTTACAATTAACACAAAAAAATCTATTATGAGTGACATTTCTACGTACATTATTTCAAGAGTTTGCTTTTTGTGACATGTTTAATATAATTTTGGCTGTGTTACTTTTTGCGCACTTTTGCGATTTTGGTGCATATTTTTGTGGCGCAAAATTTAAATAATTTTGCATTACAATTTATATTTTATTAAAAATAAATCTAACATTCGAGGCGCTGTCAAATGTCTCAACCGAAAACTCCGTAAGATGATCGATGTTTTCTTGAAGTACCTGAAGATAGTGTTATAGGTCGTCAAAATTGTCGAGAGAGCTGAGCAATTTTTTAAGCCATCGATGTCCCACACGTGTTCGATTGGTAATAAGTCTGCTGATCGTGCTGGCCAAGGCAGTATTTAGAGTTATAGCTTTCTCTAAGTACATTTTGGTAATGTTAGCAGTGTGTGATCTTGCATTATTCTGAAAAAAATGCCAAGTGCTTTTAATGCAGGCAATTCCAGTTTGCATCAAATGCACTAATACTGCTCCAATACGTTATAGATGTAACAATATACAACCAAGCGGCTTGGAATGAACACAAGGGGTGATTATTTATTGACAGATAAAACCTGGATGTGTCATTATAGATTTTATTCCATTTGTTATCACAGCCTTGCTGCTCTAGGACGTCTTCCAATTAGACGATGTTGCTCAATAATAATTCATGTAGATCATATTCTAGCAATTGTGGTTTAAATTTAGCCTTTTAACCGTTTTACAAAAAAAATGTCTGTTTGTTTTTTTTTTATTCATTAAATTTATTTGATTTCTTATTGAAAGCATTGTGTTCATTTTGGATGAGAAGCATTAAACAACTGACTACACTCAAGTGAAAAAAAAATCAAGTAAATCACTGTAATTTATACTGAAACATATAACATATTTTACCAAGTTTTCAAAATAATACCACAGATACAAATGAGTTAACAGCATCATTAAAATCCTCGCTTGGAAGTTACATATACACAGGTATACCATATTAATAGAAAATTAAATGGTTGTGGCCGTTACTATGTGATGTTCATTTTACGATAAATAAAACCTATTTTTCTACTCCCTTCTATATATTGTCACTTTTATTCACGCCGAACTGAATGGATATGTATCATATATTCACTCTAGTGTGGATATGATATGCCGTACCAACCATAAAAACAAAAAAATACAAATCACAATGTTTATTTGATTACATCGCTAAATTCAAATGGTTTTTTAATTTGTAAAATGTCAAAATAGATTAAGAACGTCTTATTTATTAACTGTTATTATACAATAAAGCTTAAAAACATTTTTAATTAAATATTTTAACAGCATAATTTAACCAAGATTATAGGTAGTTCTGAATTTGATAATTATGCGAAACGTCAGATGTCAAACATAACCTGAATTTATTTCCATATAAAATAATGTTAAATAATTAATTGAAAAGTTTTGAAATAATTTTTAGATTTTTGTCAGTCGTAGAAAAAGTAAGCTGTACAACTCGAGTGGAATGCCCATATCGCACTTAGACGTTTGGAGCACTCCGCCTGCAGCGTCGTGCTCCAAATTCGTCTTCGTGCGATATGGGCATAGTATCCACTCTTGTTATACAAAATACTATTACTATGTACTATATCACAAATATATTTAAAAACAGTAACATGTTTCAACCTTCTACAAAGTCATCATCATTGTTTGTATCCGTCTGACAATGACCTTGTAGAATGTTGAAACATGTTACGATTTTTAAATATAATTGTGATACAATACATAGTAAATGTGTTTTATTTATATTAATAGGGTTAGCTAACGTGTATTGTACAATATTTTATCTATCTATAAAAATACAAACACGTTTTGGTTAAATAAAATTAAAAAAATAATATTAACTTAAAAATCATCTCCATCCATTAATTTAGTCGTAGTAACCACCATTTCACCTTAAAATGAGCAGCAATATCATTTTGATAGTAAACATTTTGTAACTTTTTACAATTTTAAAATAAGTGGTTTGGAGAGTATTTCTTCCAATATAAAAGAAGAAGCAAAAAGAATCATTTTTGGATTGCTCTTAGAAAAATCCAAAGCCAAGTATGGGTATACGTATTACAAGTTTGAATAATGGTGCAATAAAAAGAAAGCAGACAACTATGCAAATGAAAAAGTACTTATAAAATACTTTGTCAACTTATCTACTTCTTCTAAGGATTCATTTCTCTGGACTTTTTATTCAATGATACGTAGAATGGTATCTATTAAAATGAATATTAATATCAACAAATATACAAATTTAATAGCGTTTCTTAAAAGAAAATCTGAATGATATTGATAAAAAAAGACAAAAGTTTAAAAAAAACAATTTTTCTTTATGGAATTTAAAAAAAATATTTAAGAAAGTGGCAATGATTGTTAGACTTACAAGGCTTGCAAATTTTTTTGAAATGGTACGTGTGTGAAGCAATCGATGGGCATTAATTCTTTTAGATCCTTGCCAAAACAAATTACGTTATATCTCAAACTTGAACATCTGGAAAATATACAGGTTATTGCGTAGGTCATCTAAAAAATTTAAAAAATAACATTAAAAATTCTGGGCAACTAGCTTAATTAATCTAAATTTTGATCTATTGGTTAGTGATTTGCCAAATTTAATTTAAAAGGTTGTACTATTAACATTTATAATAAATAACTTTTTGTGTTTTATAATTTTTAATAAAATATCTTTTTTGTTATAAATTTAAAATTGAAAAAAAAAATGCTGCAATAAAAATGTATGAGTTAAGGAACTTTTAACGCACGCAAAATCAGTGAGTTGAGAGCTTCCTAATTTATTGAGGTAGCTAAAAGTATAAATAACTTGGTAAAAAAATGACAGAGAATTGATAAAGCAAAAAGAAAACTAGCATAAAAATAGTAAAAAGAACTTTAAAAAAACTGCAGATTGAAAAATGTTGTTGTGTATGATTGTAAAATATGGAGAAAACACGCATAGGATATAAGCAGAAAAATAATAATGATAAAATAATATTAATGTTTTTATTTGCATTGTAGTTATCTTTAACTATAGTCTATATTCATCTATTCAGTATTGAACTTAAATTGTTTTGTAAATTTAGAAACCTAAAAAAGATTTTTGTTCTTAAAAGTACTATAAAAAAAACAAAATATAAAAAAAAATTATCAACAAATTTGTTTAAAATTAGAAAATGCAAGGTTATTAATGAGATTCTGAAAATCTTCTTGTCTACTGTCAACAAGGATACAATGGATAATTATTATAAAAAAATCTTGTTAGAATGGTTAAAAAATGTTAATTTTTTTTAGATGTGATGACATTAATGTTATTTTTTTAAAAGGTACATTTTGTTATTCATTTTGCGACTAATATCTGGTCACCAAACATTCTAGAAATTATAACATCTGATACAGTAATTACTTAAAAGTTTGGTACCAGTGTTTTTTTTTTTGGTGTGTTTATTTAGTTTTATTAAACGTATTATTTTTTAGAAGCATTATGTTTTGCGTGTTGAAAAATGTATGTTGTTACGCCTACTCATTAGGTTGATTTCTGCTAGCAACACCTTTTGCATTAAAAAAAAAACAGTTTTTTGCGCACGTAATTTTAGTATGGAACCCCAAAAAAACTCACGTTTAAACAAACACACTGATCACTTTAAATAATATAATTTTTAATTATTTTATTTATCTATATATTACTGATGCTTTCTTATGTTTTAAAATGTCTGTTATTGTATATTATTTTTTTAAACTTTAGCTTTAGTATACTATTTTTAGTTCAAATGATTTAAATTGTAATGCCTTAAATATTTTTGGAAAGTGGAAAGTAGCAATCGCCTACTTTAAGTCTTACATCTTCACTCAAGTTTGCAAAGTAAGTTTTGGGTTTGCAAACGTTTGTATCAGAGTCGGGTTTGTTTTTTGTAAAAATGTGTTACATTTGCTGTTTGTTTGTACTCTAAAAAAACTGCCGGGTTTTTGTGATTGTGGATTTTGTTGCATATTAAAATTAAATTGTAAAGGGTAGAATTCTAATTTAGCTTAACAATCTTCTTTTTCTTTATATGGCATCTCCTATTAGGAGGTTTGCAATCATCATCACTATCTTCACTTTGGAAGCGGCAGCTCGAAATAACTCTTGGGATGTGTTATCATACCATTCTCTCAGATTACACAGCCATGAGCATCTGCGTCTACCGATGTTCCGCTTGCCAATTACTTTTCTTTGCATTATCAGTTCATATTTATCCCCTCTGGATATATGGCCTAGATATTGTAGCTTCCTTCTTTTTATTGTGTGTATGATTTCACGTTGTTTGCTCATGCGTTTCATTACTCTAATGTTTGTCACTTTGTCCGTCCACGATATTGTTAGCATTTGTCTATAACAACACATCTCAAAGGTTTCTAGCTTTTTTATTTCTGTTTGCTTTAAAGTCCATGCTTCTATTTTATATAGTAGAATAGAGAACACGTAGCCTCTTAGCATTCTTGCACGCAGATCAAGTTGTCTATCACAAAGAAACACACGCATTTTAAGAAATGTGCTTTTGGCCATTTCAATTCTGGTTTTAATTTCTAATATTCCAAGATATTTATATTAAGTTATCTTTTCTATACGCGTGTTGTTGATGTATACGTCTTGATGTTGTGTTCTGCCTTTTGTTATGACCATGTACTTATTGACCATGACCGTATTGTAAACCGACATTGTTTAGCTTGTTTGTTAAACTTTGACGATCTGCAAGATTTTCTGTTATAATAACAGTATCATCGGCATACCTCAAGTTGTTAACCGTCTGACCGTTTATTGTGATTCCAGTGTGTCTTTCACTTAGAGCCTTTCTAATTATATTTTTAGAGTATAGATTAAACAGCATTGGGGACAGTTTACAACTTTGTCGTACTCTTCTTAGTATCTATATTTTGTCAGATTTGTCTACTTTTATAGTGGTTGTTTGGTTCCAGTAAAGCGATTCAATAATCTGGATGTCTCGGGAATCGATGTTTTGTTGTTTTAGTAGATTTATTAGAATATCATGGCGTTTTTTATCAAAGGCCTTTTTATAGTCTATGAAGCATACGTGTATATCTAGGTTTATGTCTAAACATCTTTGCGTTAATACATTAAAACTGAATAATGCCTCCCTTGTACCAAAGCCATTCCTGAAACCAAATTGAGTGTTTCCTATGTCATTTTCTAGCTTGTTATATAGTCTCTTGTGAATAACTTTGAGAGATGCTTTTAGTGTATGACTCATTTGACTAATAGTCCTATAGCCACTACATTCTTTGGCATTTGGCTTTTTTGGTATAGTTATGAAAGTAGATGTTATCCATTGTTTAGGTATTAGTCCGGTTCTGTATATAGTATTAAATAGATCTACTATAATACCGAGCTGGTCTTCATTTATTAGTTTTAAGAGTTTGCTTGGTATTTAATGTCTTAATGGCATAGAGAACTCAATATGTTTAGTCCTTTTGTGGTATTTTGTTAGTTCTAGTTTTAGTATTTCTTGTGTCATGAAAAAGTTCTTCTATATATTCTTTCCACCTTATTAATTTTTGTACTGGTTCTACTATGATTTTCCCTTTTTTATTTTTTATAATGGTGGTTTGTTTTTTTTTGCGATGTTTCTGTTAAATTTTTGATTTCTTTATGTAGATTTCTGTTATTGTATTTTCATTGTAACTTTTTTATATATTCACATTTTGCAATTAGCCATTTGTCTTTTTCTTTCCGGATTTTTTTTAATTATATTTCTTTGCATCTCTTTATATCTTTTGGAATTGGTTTTGTTTTTCCTTCGTTTTTCCATAAGGAGGAGAATTTCTTGTGTTACCCATTTTTGTTTTGCCTTGCCTGGTGTCAATTGATCTTTACTTCATTCTATTAGTGCTGTTTTTATATTATCCCATTTCTTATCTATATCTAGGATTGTAGTTTTTTCTGTTGCTATTTTGTCATTTTTTATTTTTGATTTTATTTGTTTTAGTTTGATGAACTCGGGCGACTAGTGGATTGTGGTCCGAACTGATGACTGCCCCTTGGTAACTAGATTTTCTGATTGGCAGAATTCTGTTAATTTGTCGCCTCTTTCATTTCCCTCTCCAATTCCATATCTACCCACATCCTCTACTGCTCCTTCGCTCACCTTTGCATTAAAATCTCCCATGACCCCCCATCTTGTTTTTTGGTGCTTTCGAACACCGTGTATAGTTCTGCATAAAACTGTTCTATTTTGTCATCAGAATTATTCGCTGTTGGTGCATAAATCTGTATGATATTGATATTTCTATTATGCGAAGGCATCTGTATCAGCATAACTCTGTCTGAGTAGGGGACATAGCTGGTCACTGATTTATGTATATTTTTGTCCACTATGATAGCAACTCCGTATTTATTAGATTTATCAGTACTTCCTGAGAAATACATAATAGATTTGTCTGTGTGTTGGATTCCAGTACCTGGCCATCTTAAGTCACTTATTCCGAGTATATTCAGTTTCAATCTTTGCAACTCTGCTGTTACATTTTCAATTTTGCCTGCTTTAAAAAGGTTTCTCACATTCCATGTACTTATTTTTATGGCTTTTTTCAAAACTGTTCCCCCCCCCCGAAGATCCGATTGAAGGACTTTTTACTCCGGTATATTTGTTTATTTTGATATTGACTATGTTGATGATTTTACTAGGGATATCCAAAGGGATCTTTACTGCAGTGGTTTCCCGTTGCTTTCTGCATCTTTATGCCGTTGATCATTTCTTGATTCATCCGCTTTTAGGGAAGATTTCTCGTCCCAAGGACAAGAGGGTGCCCTTGCTCTTGTCAGCTCGTCCACCCGGAGCTGTTGGCTAACAAGAAGTGTCTGCTTATTCCTTCAGACATTCGGTCGACAGAGTCTTGTTAGTTCCTTAGCATATTAATCTTAACAATAGCTTTAAGCAATTAATTATTTTTGAGTTCTAGTTTGATATATGTTTTAGTTAAAAAGGTTTTTCAAATATTGACGTTCTATGAACTTATCCTCTGGGTTATAGTTTAAAGTAAATTCTGCTAGTGTTGAAAACATTCTTGACTTTATTGTTTGGCTGTTTTTTAATGCAATTGCCAAAAATTTAGAAACTGATGATGTTGGTCTATTTTGCTTCAGTCATGTTTTTTTTTTTTAGTTGTAGTGGTTGGTAAAAGTTTAGAACTAGTTAGGATTTTTAACAAATACATGCTTCTTCTTTTTCTTGGCTCAGCTTCTCCGTCGGAGGTTGCTGATCATTGTGGAAATTTTAACTTTGGAGCCAAGCAAAACAGTTTTGCCGACGATGCTCCAAACCATTCCCGCAGGTTACGCAACCAGGATATACGTCATCTTTCTATGCTTTGTTTCCCTTGGATTTTCCCTGGATTATTAGTTGTAGTAACATGCTTATGTAATAATTTTTGTGAAAAAGAAACTTTTTGTTTTAAATTATTTTTTTTTGTAATGTTTGTAATAAGTTTGATGACGTTTTGAAGTCACTTTTTAGTTTTGGGAAAAGGTTGTTGATGCGGGTTATAAGGTAGTTCTTTAATAGTTTCAGACTAATTTGTAATTTTGCAAAATAAAGATGAAGATTATAGATTTATACATTTAACTTCAAATGTCGTTTAAGCTTATTACTACAAGAGCTGCAAACGTTATGCTATAAAAAAAAATTAGTTAAAACAAGGCACTGCTACAAATTACATTTAACATTTCTTATTTTTATATTATGTTTCTTAACCTTACAGCGGATTTTTTTTTTAATTAATCTATCTTGAAGTAAAGCAAACTAAAAAATTAAACTATACTTGCAACACAGTATAGCAAAAAATTGTATACATGTGGACTGTAAAGTGTTGCCATACAATATTGTATAAAAATTACAAGCTACTACTAACTTTGAGATTTTGGATCTGACAAACAAAGTCCTTTGCTGCGGCATTTTTTTATGAAAAATGCTCATTTTAAATATGTTTTAAAAAATATAAGAATTTTTCTTCTTTAAATTTATGTGGAAATCTACCTTGCAAAATTTGTACAGTTGTGTTCATTAGAGTCATTGATTTTCTTAGTTATAGCGTTGTCATTAACTTATCAAATTTATTAGGGTATTGCCCAACACCAGCAAAAACAGTGATGTTTTGCTTATTTATTTTGTAACAACACAAACTAGCAGTAGTTAACTCTAAAGTAAACATTTGCCAGTTATGCAGAATTTTTTAATCACAAAACTACAACTGCATTTATAATGAACAACTTATTGACAATTTTCAAAAACCGGAAATTTGACATAAGCCACTTAACGACATAAATGGGCAACTGCTATTTGATACTATTTTTAACTATATCAAAAAATTACCTTTCTGTGATAAAAGAGCTAAGCCAGACTGGCGACAGGTAAACTCTTGATAGGGTCACCTAACCGGTTAGATCAATAAACAAAAGCAAACCAAATGTATTTATAAGAATGCCTAGTAACCCTTTCCTTTTTTTTTAGTCAATTATATTTTTTTTAATCTGGCAGTAATTAAGACGTACTTTTTGTTTCTTAATAATGTTGCATAAAAATGTATGTCCGGAGTCTGTGCGGTCAGTTAATTCAAAAGCTTCATAGTTTGCAAGTGTAAGTCAACTACCAGAGTTGTAGCAAAATGCTCCTCTAGCGTTAGGACAAACTGGACACCTCAGCTTCTTCTTTGGTAAAAAAAAAAGATTAATTTTAAAATAAACATAAACTGGAGATTTGAACCTAAAAATTTTAGCCTATCAAACCTTAAGTACGAGTATTCACTGAGTAATTAAAGTGCGTTGCATCTTCAACATGCAAAAAAAATTCTTAACGAGAGTTTTTTATGGCTTTGCTTCGCCATGATGCTATATATTCCGGCGCCAATGCGTTTTTTACAAATGTCAGAAGTTTTGGTCACACTGCTGCTCGTTGCTTTAAAAAAACAGATTTGCATGTGCAAAAAGCTTCTGCATAAGAGTTGCAAATGCCAATTGCTGGTTACGTGCATCAATTGCAGAAAAAAAAAACTCCGCAAGATTGCGTAACTGTTCAAAGTACTAAAAAATGTTTGCTATGAAAGAAATAATAACAAAAAACAAACTAAGTTATTTTAAAGCATTGCGTGCTTGATAACAGTTTCTACACCAATAGCCGGAATATCATACGTCAAAGATGCAACTACTTCAAAATCTCAGAAGACGTAAATAAGTTAATAAACAAATTTATACTGTCTCTTCTTTTACAGTGTTGACAAGTTGTTATTAGAGTTGCGTATGATTTGTTTCCGTATCAAACCCGATGCAGAAAAATACCTATTTAACATTTACATAGATGTTAGATTTTGGTTTGTATTAGCTCACATTACCCATTCATGGTTTCTCTTCTGCCTATGCGTACACTACAATATACTGTGATACGTCATTTTGCACCTTCTTATTCATATGTTTAGACTTGTTGAGTGGAATCTTGAGTATAAAATCAACTGCAACATTGTGTTTTTTAGTATATGATAATTGTTATGAACAATGGTTGTAAAAGTACTCTCTAAAGTCATTTTATAAATGACCACACAGTCCAAATAATTTGTTTTAACCTCTTCAGTTCAGCACAGTAGTAATATAGTGATTTACTTTTAAAGTTCTTGAAAGACAAATAAACGTCTATAACCATTGCTATAATTTCATGTGTAAGGGTTGTTGTCTTTTGACAAGCTGCAAATTTCTACATTCTTCTTGACACGTCTCATCATGTATAAATATTTAAATATATTTTGGAAAAATCATCATTATGAAAAATAGAAATAAAATATAAGTATGGTTTTATTTAAAATTTAAACTTATATCATCTTTTGGGCCACTTTTACAATCCCTAGTTAAAGCATAGTTAGGGTTTGGAGGAAAACAAACCGGGGATAACTTATCCGGTGCTCGGAGCAGTAGTTATACCTGGTATAACGCTCATAACCTCGTAAGCGCCGTACATATATTATATTTGTGAAGGAGAAAAGTAAGATTTGTTCCTCCAATTTTCGTTTTTTTACGTAACTATCTGATTTAAACACATTTACGTTTTGTAAAGGAGACAATCTAAATTTACTTATAAATAACTTACGTCAACATTGACGTTTCAATAGGTTATTTAGAGATAATCTAACCTAGTATTTGTAAAACTTATTGTGTGTTAAACCGGGTATAACTATCATCGAATAGTTTATTTGACGATTGTAAAAGCGGATATGATGTTTTTATTAGTCGGCCAGTTTCAAAGATCCGGCATCTGTTTAAACACACCATGGTTATTATTTGATTAATTTGCAAGCAGTATGTTTGTAATAATTAACAAAAATTCTACAATTCTATTTTTATTATAATCAATGTTATATTATATGTGTAATAATAATAGAAACTAAGTTTTGATTGAATTGAAGTTGAATAAGTATTTTAAAACATACACAATAGTTGATAGACACTGTCCCAAGGTCAAAGTTCAAAATAAGTCGTTATATTTTCAGCCGTCCGTGCCTTTTCTAATTTATTCTTGATACAAACAACGTTAGAGTGGCACTTTAATTAATTATTTAAATCGATAAAATAATTAAATCCAAAATATGTTAGTCAATTTTTCAACAAGATGTTTTTACATATAATGTTGTCATAAATGTAGAATTTATTGTATATTTTATAGTACAAAACTAATCAAATAACAGAATTATTAAAAAATTGTTTATGTTTTTTTTTAATATTGTATCGTTTTTTACTTGCGTATATTGTTTTAAATAGTTAAAATTAAAATAAATACTTATACCTATACAAAAATTAATGAATCTCACATATTGATAGTAACGCTCTAATTAATACTTTCTTTTTTTTTCAATATTTGTTGTTAAATCTCTTCACTACAAATTTTTTTGCTTTGTTGTGGTTTATTTTTGTTTAGTTATTTTTATCTTTTATGTTGTTTATAATAGATTTCGATTTAAATAGTTGCTTGAAGTTTAATATTTCTTTTTTTAACAATATGTTTTCTGTTAACAATTTTGTGTGTTTTGTAATTTTGTGTAAAATAATCAGAGGCTCGTCCGTACACAGTAATGCCATATAATATTATTGCTTTATGCATGTTTGGTATTTTGTCTTTTTCGTTTTTTTTTTTATAACATGAACTGCCTGAGATAATAAAAACAATTAGCAAGTAGTTTTATTTTATTCACATACGGTTTCCAGCTAACATTATTGTCTCTACATTCCGATATATTTTTGTTAGCTTGCTTATGGCTAGATTGCGGATTTATGCCATTTGCTTATTTGTTAATATAAAATCCAGAACAAAATCCTTTTGGATATATACGTTTCATAAAAAATGCAACAGTTAGACACACTTTTACTTTGTTTATTTTACTTTATTTTGACATATGTGCTTTAAATGCTTAGTTGCTGCTTTTTTGTCGTTTTTTTGTGTTATTTTTGCTTTTTTGTACTATTTTTGGCTTTTTGTACTTTTTTGTTAATTTTTTTAAATTGATTTAATTATTAATATCTGTCTTATACATTATGTTTTGCACCATGATTTGTTTTTGATGTTTGTGTAAAAAGAACATATTTTAATTACATTTAAATTAACACGCTCCTTCAGTAACTTTCGAAACATCCATTTAATACGGCGTAGTCTTTAAAAGCTTAATCGAAGTTTTTATAAAAGATTTAGGGCCGGTATTATAAAGACAAAATAAATCACCGAATAACAAATCTCAAATTAAATATATTCGACAAATAAACGTATTCCGGTATTATAAAACTAAATTAACTATTCGTAAAATAAGGAATTGCAACGCCGCATCTATATGTTATTTTAATATTATAGTTATTGATGCGTTGTACTGTAGCCTTTGTTATATTGCAATAATCCCCTACAACATTTTGAAAGTCATATGTATAACATCGTAGAGCAATCAAAAGTTGATTTTCAACAGAACTTGCTCCACATTAAAAATAACCTAAGAAACATGGCATGTGTCAAGTTATTCATTGAATAAATTTTAATCCCTAGATTTTAGATGATTAATTTATTCCATAGATTTAGTTACCTACTTTTATTATTTGACGTTTATAATACCGAAATCAGCCAAGTAAAATAATTTACTTGGTTAGTAAATAAAATCTACAGATTTTAATGGTTTATAATACCGACCCGTAGAGTATAAGTTGCCACTAAATATTTTTGAATGATTACCTTAGTAGATGTTGAGAGAAGCGTATCATCTATTTATATTAACATTTTGTTAGACTAAAAACAAAACTTTATAACTACAAAATTGGAAAAATATATTTTTGTTAATTGCTTCAGCAACTTAGGATTAGAATAAAATATGTATTAATATGTTATGTAATATATTAATAATGTTTAGTTTTTTTACCTTATAATTTGTAATGTTTACTATTCCTACAATTTATTATTTTTTTAGTAAAAGGTGTTTTTAGGTATAAAACTGAATTAAAATAAAATTCATAAAAATCATCTTAACGCTATGGTATTGGCTTTATTGAAAAGATAATTTTATGCCATTACTGCTTAAATATCATTCAAGGCATATGGGCGCCGCGGCTGGTTTGAATGAAGTGCAATCTGGAAGTCCAATTTATGTGCACTTTTTTGAGCAGCCGGTGCCGTATATCGGCAATAACGCGGCGAATGATTGCTTTCTGCTGATCCAACGTCGTTGGTTTATTGGCGTACACTAGCAACTTCACATATCTCCACAAAAAAAAGTTTATAAATGTGATATCACATGACCGTGGAGACCAATTCACGGGTTCGTTAATTATGCGGTCAGCGAATATTTCCTGCAATAAATTGATAGTGTCGCGCACTGTGTGGCATGTTGCGCCGTCTTGTTAGAACTAAAGCTCCTCCACATTAACGCCATTTAACTGGGGAACAAAAAAGTCAGTAATCATGGATTGCGCTCTCCATTGACTGTCATGTGTTGGCCGGCATCATCTTTAATGAAATATGGACCAATGATTCCACCAGCCCATAAAACACGCCAAACAGTATGTTTTTGTGGATGTAACGGCGTCTCAATAAAGCCTTCTGGATTTTCCTCGCTCTAAACCAAGCTTTTGTTTACGTAACCATTAAGTCAAAAAGAAACCTCATCGCTGAACTTTTTTTTTTGTGAAAATGAGAATCAAGGAAAATTTTTTTTTTTGGCCCATTCTCCGAACATACGACGCATATAATGGTCACGCTGCTTTAGCTCTTGCACGAGCTGTATCTTCTAAGCTTGTAAACCAAGATCTTTTTGCAAAATCTTCCATAAGGTGGATGGACACAGCTCTTATGCGTAGTGCGAAAACTGTCTATGGTTTTTTAAATAACTTGCTCGGATGGCCGATTATGTCGACCGTAAAAGTAAAATGGACGTACCACTGAACAATGACTTTTGAAGAAAATTTGCACAATTTTGCAAGTGTTGTTTTGGCGTAAGTCTATTAATAATGAAATAGCAAAACATACCGATCAGAAATCAGCTATATATGTATTACTTTTTTGTACAGTTTAAAACTTGCAAAGTCGTATAATTTTAATATAATTTATCAAACCAACTTTTTTCTTGCTTTTTTTGTATTTTTGCACCCTTTTTAACATTTTGATTACTTATCCGCACTCTACTTATGACTGTTGCAGTTGTATAGTATTTAAACATTGTGCAAGCATTTTAAATCATGAAAGATTAGGTTGTTTTAGAGATACTATGTGGACAAACTTTTGTTTTGTTTATTGTGAGTCTTTTGTTGAGGGCCTATTGTTGAAACTGCCGAAACTTCTTTTGAATTTTGTTTAGTGCTTGTTGTGCATTTTTATGGGTTAAAACAATTATTATTTACAAGTTTTAAAGCATGATCTTACGGTATTAATGTATAGAAGATAAAGAATTGATTACAAAATACTGCTTTGGGGCACACTTCTTTTAATTGTTGTTTTGTCAGCTTATCTTTTACTTTTACTTTTACTTTTTCTTCTTCTAGATAATTTATAAACCACGTTCTAGCATCTTTTTTGATTCCATTGTTATCTAAAATTTGGATTATTTTGTTATGGTCAAAAGGGTGTTTGTATGGAAAAATCAATAAACAAGCACAAAACGTGCATGTTTTTAACTAAACTTTGGTTTATTAAATCTGTGATTTTTTTACGAAATTGATCTTTGGATTTTTTTAAACTATATTGATTATAATTTATTATTTGATTGTTTTTTAAATACTCTATTAATAGTTTTAACATTTTTAATAATAATCTTTTTTTTGTCTTTTTATTTTTAAGAAATATATCTTGTTTTTTTTTATAAAAAGTATAATGTTGATACAAAATTGGTATAGAGATGATTTTATTTGTACATATTATCTTTGCATAAACTGCTTCCGTGTGTAAGAAGTTGCATTGAATTAAGTCTACGTTTAAATTTTCCTAAAGATATACTACTAGGCTACCTTCTGACTTTATGTCACTGAGTTTGGTATAAATATTAAATAAATTAATAGAAAATAATTTTCTTTTTACATTTTCATCTTTCCTTGGGTAAACTTTAATTTCTAACAGTATCATATTGTTTAGTTTGAATAAGCTATTGTTGAGGGTTAATGTAATAATCAAATTGAGCAAAAATGAAATTAATGTTTAAATAATTTATATTAAGTGTGCTGTTACTTCCCAACTCAGAAAAATCTGTGTTAGAGAACATTACCTTATTTACAAGCGCCAATATGATATTCCAACGTAATAACGCTCTTGCTTATTATAGCCATTAGGTAACGCAATACCTAAATCTCATTTATGCAAATTGGTGGATTGGCTGTGGTCTCATCAGGTATCCAACTAGGTTTCCGGATGTAACGCTATTGGATTATAGGCTATGGGATAGATAAAGAATGATGTTTATTAAAAAAAGTAAACAAACGTGATAAATTAATCGATTCCATTATGGCTAATGTTGCACAAATAAAAGAGGGCCATGAAGAACTATAACTATAAGTATATAACATTGCCGGTCTTTTGCAGTTGCACAAAATATCTCTGCACAATGCTTATGTAAACTACCAGAAAGCATTAGACTTAATATCTAGACAGTTCTAAAAATCATAAATATAACCAAAATTGACTTTAGGTACTTAAGTTTCATAAAACACATCTATGAAAATGCGTACACCTAGGTGACAATAAATGAAGATATAACGACAAACCAAATACCTGTCAAAAAAGAGTTATGACAAAAGAACATATCACCAAAACAGTTTATATCAGCTGTAAAAACCGTTTTCAAAATTTTAGTCCAGAATTAAAAAAAATTCAAATTGGTGTTTTTGACTTGGTGAATCACAAAATACTATTTTATAAATTAGAAAAGTTAGGAATACAAATCATATCTGTCTGACAAAACACAATTTGTAGAGGTATTTTTGGATGGAAAAAGTTATATATCTAATACTATAACTACTAACATAGGTGTACCCCAAGGGTCTATTTTGGGTCCGTTCCTCTTTTAAATTTATATTAATGATTTAACGGATTATATAGATTATCCTTTAACAATATACGCAGACGACAAAAGTGCTTGTATAACTAGTAATTCTCCAAATGAGCTGCTTAATAATATTAATAATTGCAAAAAACAAAATTAATAAATGGTGTATTTGTAATAAACTAAAATTAAATACTGACAAAACTCAGATAATTCAATTTGGAAATCATTGTGTTATTCCTAATTGTTGTGAACATGGTAAAATTTTGGGTATCTATATTGATTCTAATTTAAACTGATCAACTCATATTGACTATATTAAGCATAAATTAAATTCCGCTAATTTTATACTTAGACGACTCAAATACTCAGTTGACTTAAAAACTTTAAATCAGTTTATTTTTCTTATTTTGAGTCCATAATAAGATATAATATTATTTTTTGGGGAAACAGCACGCACCTTAATGAAATATTGTTGCAACAAAAAAGGCTATACGTATTATTAATAGATTAAAAAGATTGCAATCTTGTAGAGAAAGTTTTATTGAATTGACTATTTTTACTGTGGTCAACTTATTTCTATATGATAGTGTACTATTTTGTTTTAAAAATAAAAACTCAATTTATAAAAATGGGTCTGTAGTGCATACGTACAATACAAAAAGTCAAGTTTCTCTGAGACCTAATAGTTCTAAAACATCTTTATATTCAAAATCTTATCTTTTTAACATGTGTAAATTTTACAATAAACTGCCTGCTAATATAAAGACTTTATCAAATTTGAAAAATTTTAAACAAAAATCTAATGAGTATTTTCTAAATTCAGTATTTTATACAACTGAAGAGTATATGGCTGGTTAATTTTATTATTCTATTTTAAGTAATTTTTATGTTATTTGTTAGTATTATTTTATATATGATATACCCACATTTTATGTTTTGTATAAGTTATTATTTTTTTTTATATGCTAATGTCTACACTTTTTTTTAAAGTTTTGAATAAAGCACATACTTACTTACTTACTTACTTACTTACAAACAAACTCTAAACTATACAACGAAAAATAGAGAAGGCTATCAAAGACAAAGTACAAAAAACAGGTAACGGATGTTTTCAAACAAATAACACAATTAAAATAGCAATGGGCCACTTAGCAAGATGAGAAGATTAAGATTCAGTCAGGTAGAGCAACAATTTGTCTGAAAGGGAAAGACGAAGGAGGGGGCAATATTAAAAAAAATTACTTGCTGACAAGAATTTGATCTAAATTGCTTTATATAGAAAAACAGAAATCATTTGAAAAAACCTATATTCAAGAGTAGATAAATACAAGCTGAAATGAGATGAAACGCTGCAAAGCACAATACACAATATTTTTATTAGAACCACGACGTGTGTCAAGCTTGGTGGTTCGATTTTTAAACCATTTTAATTTTTTTTATTTCTTTCTACGTGTTCCATTGTAGCTTTTTCCGATATTGCGCTGTTTATTTTCTGGGTCTTCTTCTTTTTTCTTTTTTTGTTACTCTTGTCTTATATATTTTTTTTCATGATTTGCTACTATTTTTTTTTTGTGGTTGATATTTTCTTTCTGTTAAAAAATGTGCTTTTTATTATGTTATATATTTTTGCTGTTTTTCCTATTTTGTCTTCTATCTCTTTGTCTAGTTTTTCGTTGCTTTCTATTATTGTTCTTAGGTATCTGTATTGTTCAACTTATTCTATTATATTTTTTTTCTTTTGCAATTATCATGTCTTTATTTTTTATGTTTATTTTTTTTAGTTGCTACTCTAATATTTCTATGTTGTGTTGAAGCTCTTTTTCTGTCTTTGCAATCACTGCCATATCGTCTGCAAATAGCAGTTTTCTATTTTTGTTATTTCCATTTTCTATTATCCTACTTTTATCATTTTAATTTTTGTTTTGTTTTTTTGCCTTATCTAACACAATCGAGAAGAATAATGCTTCTAGCACTCATCCTTGCTTTACCCTTTTTTTTGTTAGGATTTTTGTCGATTTCTTGTTGTTCATTCTTACTATGTTTCTGTGTTCTGTGTACATGTTTTTATTTACGTTTATTATTTTTTTCTCAATTCCCACTCGCTTCTAGTTCTTTCTATATATGCTTTTTCGTGATCCTGTCAAAAAAAAAATGTTGAGGCCAACAAACCATACGTGCATTACTCTATTCTTTTTTATCAATAAATAAAATACAGGAGCACAAATAACGAAACCAATAAATGACAAAATCAGAAATGGGAAAACGTCAAGTGAATATAATAAAGATGTAATCCTACCCATACATAAAAAAAAAGTTAAAAGGAAATGTGAAACTACAGAGAAATCGCACTAACGCACATACCAAGCAAGATATTTACAAGAATTATAGCAAAAAGGATAAGAGACAAATTTGAAACGACTGTAGATGACAGCCAATGACAGACAGCTAAGTGAAAAGATAATAATAATAAAAGTCTTTATTTATACATTACACATATACAAAAGAGCATAGCTTAGCTTATAGCTGCTTTTCCACCCAATAATTACAATAATTTTTTTACATTAAATTAATTCCAAATCTTTAACTGTTAATAACATAGATACATTAAAAACAGAACATAGCAATCAAGAATAAACGACATATTTAGTGCATCGACAAGAAAAATATGGGTTACCATAAAATAGAGTGCTAGCTAACAAAAAACAACCAGTTTGGTACGCTTCCGTTGTTGTTCAAACTTATTTCTGTTAGGTTTACCATGTCCAGTATATTTTGGTATAAATTTGAAATGTTGCAACCGGACCAAAAGTTTTGGTATCTACATATTAAAGCCATGGTTTTTTACATTAAAAAGCATGCGTGTCTTGTTTTGACTTTGTGGACTTTGTCAAGAAGGTTTGGACTTTGATAATGAAGTCTGTCTTTCTATCACACATTTTCTTGGTATTATTTTAAAAAAAATAAAACAAAGAGATTTTTTTAATATTATTACTATTGAGTGGACTCAACAATTAGTTGCAAGTGTTTTTTATCAAATTATAATAGTATTACTCAGATGTTATAATTACAATTTATCTTAAACCAAAATATATCAGCTGTAATAAATTAATCATATACATAAACACATTAAATTTGTAAAAAAACGCTTTTAATCGTCAAAAATATTTTAGAAAAACTTAAAACATTCTATTATGTATGTTTACTATGTTTGGGTTTAGTTGTTGTTTAGTAAATTTTAATTACAGGCATTATTTATATTGAATGTGTGAGAAAGCTACTTAAATCTCTTATTAATTGCTGATTTAATAAAATTAGATCAGATTGCATACTCTTACTTTTATCAAGTTTTAATCATATTACACATTCAACGTTTGCTTTAATAGATTTAATTTAAGTATTGTTTGTTTGTTAATTAAATAATTATAATAAAGAACCAATTAATATATTAGACAACATAAACTTCTTATCAAACAAATACTTGATACTTTAAGTCAAAATATAAATCAAGCCACTCGATTTACATATATGTATAGCTTAACATATTGTTCATCTACTTATTAAAAGTTACTTAAATAGTACTTACAATTTTAATACAGCAAATATTGAAATTTCAATAACGGATTATCACCAAATAATTTCTTCAATTAAATAAAGTGAAAAAAATTGAAATCTATAAATAGACCAAAACACTAAATTAAATAAAAATATTTGTTTTACATTAATAATAAATAATTAGTTATTTGATATTACATCACCTTTTACATAGTATAAATTCATATACGTTCAAAATTTAATACGTTATTTAATTAACTAATAAAATATATGCATTAATACGAAATACTACAAATTAATAAACACGCAGTTAGGTAACTAATATTAATTAGTTTATTGTTCTGTTTTCAATAATTATACTACATTATATTATAGGCTAATTGAAACAAATATTGATATAAATAGAACTTTGAAAACTGCTTAATTGAAATTTAAATCCATTACTATTTCCTTGAACTTCAATTTCAATTTTTATTTGTATAGTCATTCAGTGAATAACCTCAAGATATAATATATCACTCAATAAATCATCAATACTTAAGTTAGAAAATGTGATTAGGTGGACAGATAATATTTTTCCATTATTTCTTTCTCGTGGTATCATTTATATTAATTTCAAATTGTCAATACGAGAACAATTTATATCATACAGACGCAGTATATAAATAGATATAATTTGTAAAGAAATTATTGAATTTAATTAAGAAACGATTAATTAACTTTTTTAATAAATTGCGATTAATATAATCATGCAAGGGTTTCAAAACAAAACATGATTTGTACGTGCTTCCCTTGTGTATAATTATTGTAATTAACTAACATGCAAAGAATTCAGGTAATTTAATTTGATATTATCTTGTACAAATTACTTAAATTCCATAAACAAGAAAACGAAGGTAGAAATAATAATTTAATTAGGTATAAATGATATATTTTTAAATTAGTTATAAAAAAAAAATTAATATTTTAAACTTGATCTGAGTGTTGTAAAATACAATAATATTTACTTACATTAACATGTATAGTTAATATTATTAATAATATTGTATATTTTATTTTTAATTATCTGTCCTTTACATTGTAAATCTGTATTTTATTTTTATTTTTATCTTTTAGGCCCAAGAAGAAGCTTATATAATTAAGCGAAACTAGGTCTTTTTAATATAAATATATTTATTTAATAAATTTTTATCTCCCGTTACAATTTTTTATAAGTATTATATACAATGGCAAGCAAAAAATAGAGGTCACTTTAAAATTATGACTTATTTTTGGATTTTTTTGTTTTAACTTTATGTTTGCAAATTGTAAACCAAAGTAGGAGTTTAATAATTAATTTCCTGACAAATGTTATTTATCTGTCAGTTATTATCACCGCGTTACAGACTTTTGTAAAACAGCATTAATTTGCTCTAATTAAAAACCTACGTTTCGTTGTGGTTTTTTTACTTAGTGTTAATTTTTCTCTGCGAAACTTGTCATTGACACGACGCGGTGTACTGTACTTAACAGGTCAGGCCTTTAGACCTTATTGTTGTAGCAAGAATTATAGCGTCGATTGAAAATGGGCAAGGAAAACGTAAAACTGCAAGGATTGTTGGTAAAAGCTTTTGTGCTGTACAAAAGGTGTATCAGCGTTACTTGAATACTGGCCTGATAACCATAAGATCAGGATCCAGGAAAAAAAAGTTCACCACGAACAGCTTTTGCCTCAATGGATCAGACGGACGTCGGAAAGTGTCGAAAGACGCGGAGAAAGATACGCTTCAGTTTGTATTGATGAGCGACTTTCATTTGGCGGTTGTTCAGTTATGGTTTTGGCAGGTATTTCTACCGAAGTACGCACAAAGTTAGTTTTTATAGAGAATGGTTTCTTGACAGCTCACAGTTACATTATGGAGGTTCTCAAAGATCATGTTGATGACAACTATGAGCAAACGCAGCATTTTCATGCAATATCATGCTAGACCTCACGTAGCCAGAGTTGTCAGATATTATCTGGATGAAGTGGAAATTTTGGGATTTGATTGGCCAGCTCTCAGCCCAAACATGAATTCCATAGAACAAGTTTGGGATGAGTTAGGAAGAGGTAATAAAAGCATCCACCTGCTCCAAGAACTGCTCAGGAGCTAAGACAGTTGCAAGATGGGAATATTATCGACCAAAATGTGATCCTTAACTTAATTCAAAGTGTTCCTCGTCGACTTCAAGCAGTCATTAATGCAAGAGGGGGTAATACTCATTATTAGTGATAAGTTTTTTTTCATATTTTTTGTTCCATATTAGTCCTAGGAACAAAAATTTGAACTTGGTCTAAGCTACTACAATTTTTTAACATTTATCATTGATTGTAAACTATAATTCTTTGAGTTCATGCGCATAGGTTAAAAATCACCCTGTAAATACTACAGATTGTAACCCACAAATTTCAAGACGCTCTGTTATACACGGTGTTAGACAAAAAACGTACGGCTGAATAACTCCGTTATTTTTTAACCGATTTATATGATTCAAAAACCATTTTAAATGGTTTTTTGAATACTATAAAGGCAGGTACACACATATTTGTTTTTATTTTTACTATAGTTGTTATGGCAAGCAACTTAATTTTTTTATAAGGCAACTTACATTTTTTATTTTATTTTTTGAATCTTTATGGTATTTTTAATACAACCATGTAAAAAAAATATACTTTTATATCAAACATTTTTGATAAATTTAAAAAACATTTTATTTGTTTATTATTTAAAATGATTGGATGAAAAAATGTATGTTGCCATTTAAAAAAAGAAAGTTGATTGCCATAGCAACTATACTAAAAATAAAAACAAATATGTGTGTACCTGCCTTTATAATACTCAAAAAACGATTTAAAACAGTTTTTAAATTATTTAAATTGGTTAAAAAATAACGGAGTTATTCAGCCGTACGTATTTTGTCTACCATCTATTTGTGGATATGGTCTTTGGAAACCCACAAATGTTAGAAAATTATTAACTTTTTACTAAGTCAATGTTCAGTTGATTAAATTAATCAGTGGATGCATGACTAGCAAAATCAGTAGGGAATAAGTCTTACAAATGACAAAGTATTATGATCGCGGGGCAGGGAGTTAGAGTGCGCAAGGTCAAAAGCTATATTTAGATCTCACTCGAAAATAAAATTCCAGTTACGAGAAAAGAAATCCAACTTTCTTCCATATAGGAACTTAAACTTATAAAATTCAATGACAAGTTACCCACAACATTGTTTCAGATTACTTTAGAAAGAAAAGAAAACAAATAATACTTTATTAAAGCTGGAAAATTTAAGACATTTTATAGAGCTTTGCTAAAAACAGTCTACCGAGAAATCGGTTGAAAACTATTAAATCAAATTTTGAAACATTGTAGAAGATTGTTTCAGCTATACATAATTTTTTTTTTTTTATATATAACTATTAGTTTAGTTTAGTCTATATGCTGTAAGAATTTTAAGATAATCTTATATTTACTTTACAAGATAATAAAAATTTATTTTTTTTTACATTTTATTGATTTTCTCCGTTATTAAAGGAAGGAAAAATGTGGGTATGGAACCAAAATTACTTCTTAACAATAGCTTTGATAGAACATATGGGTTAGACGTATGACTTTTTTGTATCAACCAGAAGGTAGTAATAAAAAAATTAAGTTTATCTGTACGCGTATTTTTTGGAAACCGCGCCGAGTCGGAGATTGTGTTTTGTCTATAAATACCATTCTTAGTTAGACAAAAGCGCGCTTTCGGGAAGTATCCAAAGTTTTGTTGAGCTGTAATTGCATTTAGCGGAGGATAGTAGAGAACTGGCATTTTCAATTAGTTTTTTGTAAAACCTTGCTCTTGTATTAAGGCACCTAAGTAATATGTACTAGCATCCGTACTTAACATAATGAATTTTTTATCAAATAGTGAACAAGTAAGCTTTTTTAATAAAATGGCAAAAAAATAACTATATTATGAAATAGCACATCACTTAAATGACCACCTCGGCTATTATTGCAAACGGCAATTAATGTAGCCATTTTTTTTTAAATTAAACGCCAATAATAATAAAGCTGTTTTACTACTTATATGATACCTGGCACCATTTTGTTATCTATCTACAACTGTCCATCATAAACCTGTAGCTTAAAGTCACAATCGCCATTTTCTTTTAAACAACTTTTCTATGATTTTTTGTAGAAGTTAAAAATGTGGTGGAGATTTAAACTTAAAATCAATCTTAATCATTCAAGAGCTTTAACTCATTATAATAGTTTAAATCTACGTCCATACTGTTTATTGCAATTAAAGTTTTTAATAAAGTCAATCTCAAATAGGGTTAAGAGGGAAGTTTTTTGAGTGCCATAAAACTTTGAGCACAACTTGCGCAAACCAAAACAATGAAATATCTATATATATATATATACGGCCATGTTTGAGTCAAGTGCACGAAACAAAAATTTGATTTTGCAAAAACCACTGAAAATGCATTTTTCTACATGAGTCTTAATTTTGTGTTTTTATTTTTTTTATTTTTTCAATAAGCCATTTTTGAGTAATAAGCAATCAAGATTTGAAAAAATTTATTTTTTTTGCATTTTTTACATTTTTTGATCGTTTGTAACTTCTCAGGGTTGCATTTTTAGAAAAAAAACTTTAATGAACTTTTTTTTTTCAAAATTGTTTAAAGAATCATTTTTACAGCCAAATTTTTTTCTTAACTTTTAAAAATTTTGCAGAACTTTATCCACAGAAATACTTAAAAGTTTGAAATTTAAGCCTTTTTCATTTTTAGATCGTTTGTAACTTCTCAGGATTGCCACTTTATAACCATTTGGAAATGTTTCTTATATCTTATATGTTTTGTATAATAAAGCAAATAATTTAGCCAGAATAAGAGCTAATTCATTTGCAACTGTTTTAAGAATAATAAGTGAAATTTCATCTATACCGGATGCCTTTCTGGTATTTAATTTAAGAAAATATCTTTTGCCAACCCGTTGCCTAAAATAAATTTGACTTATCATTGACTAGCCAGCATTGCAAGTACAACAGTAGGAGAAATTAGAATTAGATGCAATTTGATTTTCAAAAATTTTTATTTTTCTTTGGATTAAAATCTAGATTTTAAAAATGGGGTATTGATGATTTTAAACTACCTTCCAATGAATTTATTGCATTATAAAAGTTTGTTTTGTTGTTTATTGAAAGCTGGAAATTTGGTTTATTTTTGTGAATCTTATATTTTTCAGATTGTCGCAATGAGTACGAGGTTTTATATAATTTTATATGTTTTTGGCTTTTTATTAACTACTTGTTTTGTCTAAACTGAGTACAAGTATTTTTATTTTGATGTAATAACAGAGAATGGACAAATTTTGATGATTTTTTAAATAGTCTTTGTAAGATTTTCTGCTGCAATATGTGGATCCTTAAAACATAAGCAATGAGTATCGAAATTAAATATATTAAGAAATTGTTTTATTTTTATTATGTTTATTTTGGAATAATCATAGATGATGCGCGGTTTAGGTTTGGTAGTAATAGGAAGAAAAATTTTATCAACAGATGTTATAAATAAATGATCAGAATTTCCTAAAGCGTCCTAACAGTAGTTGTTGTAATCCTTATAATAGTTAAAAAATACAAATTTAATAACCTTGGTTTATCAAAACGTCTATCACAAGGAAAATATGTGTGTTGCTGAATAAGAATAAAAGTAAGATTGTGAAAAGCAGTAAAAATCATAGTTTGTTGTCCGGATAATGTTGTAGAAGATGAGTAACCATTCAGTATTATAAACATTAAAATTTCCTAACAAAATTAACTCAGCTTTTTTATAATTACCTGAAAGAAACTTGTCAAAACATTCAGAAAGGTAAACAAAAAAGTTTGGGGTTGCCTTATTTGAAGAACGGTATACGCTTAATATAAACATAGTCTTTTTGAAAAGAAAAACATGCTATTATAACTAATGCCCTGAATTTTGTAAGTCGTGAATCTAGAATATGCTTGTTGTTTGTGGATGTAGGCACTAACCCTGTTGGTCAACAAATGAAAGTTAAAAATGATAATTGGAATCTACTAGATTAGAGCAATCTGGATCTTTATTATTTACTTTAGCTTTGGTCAAAAAAAAGATAGGATGTTTTCTTTGAAATGGTGATGAACAGAATTTTTTTTTTTTAGATTTTAAATATTATATATATATTTTAATTAATTAACAGCAGTACCAAACTTTAAAAATTTTACATTTTATCATTCATTCACAACTTCGAGCAAAACTATAACAAATGTTGTTTTAGAAAAATTACTTATACCAAATAAAAATGTAATAACAAATTAAAAATTTTGTATTCTTGTACATTTTACAACAGTGGAAATTTTCTACACATTTCAAAAAACTGATTTTAAAAAGAGTTAAATTGTCCAAGTTGTGTTTAAAGTTTTATGACACTACGCCCCATTAAACTTTACTGCAAATAAAAACAAACGTAGACACAATTTTATGAACTTTTAATGATAATATTGCAGAGGTGTATTTAACAGTAAGTAGTTGTGTAGTGCTATCTGTTAGCGTTGTCTGAATAAAATTAAATCCCTTGTTCATATAAACTTTATTGTTTAAAACTACATTCCTGATGAGCTCTTTCATTTTGGCAAACTAGTGGTAAAAAACTCACTCTAAATTATTATTTTGTTAAACTTTTGATTGATCTTATCAGTTCAGTCTCTATTGCTATACAACATAAAATTTTGTTATTTTATTTAGCAATCATAAAGCAAGTTGTTGATTACATAGTTTCATTAGTTGCAACTTCAAACAGAAAGGTTATTTGCATGTAGGTACATTTAATTGCAATGTATATAACTAAACTAATAATAACTTCACAGACTTTTATTCTATATGGCTCAGGTTATTTTTACCGAGCAGTTTTTTTTGCAAATAACATTGAAATATAATTACAAGCCAGAGAAAACAGCATTTAACAAAATCTAACATGGAAAGAATCAAGGATAAGTTTATTTTCCGTGCAGTTAGACTGCTTCAGTATTAATTCTATTTTTAGTTCTAATTTTCAATGATTTCACAATTTGATTTTAAGAGAATTTGATATTTTTATATGGTATATAAATACCAAATACTTTATTTTGTTATTATGTATTATTAATTAAAACGTCGTTTGTATTATATCAAGAGTAGTTAATTATTTCAATCTTATTTATATTGCATAGAATATGCTTTCATATTTTATTGACGTTTTAAAAGTAAACATTTCTAAAGAAATTTTTGTCGCTTTATTTGTTACAATTGCTAACCTTTCGGAGTGAAATGTAATTTGCTTATCTTTGATCTTTTTTAAAGTATAACTTTTATCTTATTCCTTTCTTAAAATGCTTTACGTCAAAATAATATTTACCATTGTAAAGAATATTTTACTTAACGGTTTTACTAGTTTAAATAAAATAAACGGTACAGGGTGTTACCTAAATTTTGTTTGTTTGTGCATATAATGTATAATAATATAATTAATTTTAAGAAAAAACTGAAAATTGTTTTATTTTTTATATATGAGCTAAATTATATATATAAATTTTATAACACACTACATTTTTAATCATAAAAATATGCAGATAACTAAATAAATAAGAAGTGAAAAAGTACAGCCAAACCCGAAAAGTTTTAAAAAGTTTCTCAGAAATATTGTTAGCATGTAATCCGCCTACTAGAGTGACTCAGCCTAATGACCATAGTAATAGTCAAAGATCAATTCTCGGGTTGATTCTGAATTCATGAACGAAGTTTATTGATCCGGATTAACAAGGAATGACTTGGGGTTTACACCAAGATTCGGAACCAATACACAAATATTGTGGTGATTGTGATTACAATTGTGTATTGTGTTCCTTGCTTAGTTCTCCGATCGAGTTTGAAAACTATGTAATTTTCAATATAATCTTAGATTCAAATTATATTTATCAACAAATTTTTTTGTCTTAAAATGTTTTGAAAATGCTCAATTTTCACCTCTTCAGGGAGGTTGCGCTATCAGTTATACGCAACCGTTCCCGGCTACCAGACGCTCAAAAACGTTGTTAGTTCTTGTACTATAAGGACCAATAGATTAAAAATCAAAAAGAATATTTTCAAACACGTAATTATAGAAGCAACAAAAAATAAAAATACACGGAATAGAAAACAAACTCACTTTTGGAACAAGAAGGTTAAACAAGAAATAAAATACAAAAATCAAAAATCAAAAATGGAAGAAATACATCAGTACCAGAAAAAGGGAAAAACTATGCAGACTACATAGCACAGACACAAAAAGTTAAAAAAAAAATTATAATTAAAGCCAAGGCAAACATGAAAATAGTTTGGGAACACGCTTAGGGATAATTAAAAAAAAAAAAAAAACTTATCTACAGAACATTAAAAAGTTGCAAAAAAGGTAAACAAATAACGCTGAAACACATACAAGACAAACAAGAAAAGTTAATAAGAGAATTCAACAAAATTATGGAAAGATGAAAAAGGCACTTTTAAGACTGACTGGAACAAACAATCTAACCTAAAAATAGTGTAAACAACACTCATTAATCTGAGAAATGAAAAAGCAGCAATGTACGACATAATCAAGTCAAAACAACTAAATTATTTGGGCGATTAAGGAAAATAAATGCTTTAAGCACTGCTAAACAAAATACCAAAGAAAAAAAAAATACTGAAGAAAAAAAGTACCTCCAGGCTGGGAAAAAGCGGTCATTCTTCCAATATACAAAAAAGGAGATTGTAAAAACTGCAATAGTTACAGGGAGTATTTCTACTATGTACAACAAAAGTGTACAAAGTTATATTTGAAAAAAGATTGAATCAGGGGCTAAACATAAAGAAAACACAAAGCGGCTTTAGAAAAGTCTACTCGCAAAACGATGCGGCAATAAAATAAGTCGTATATAAAATTTGTTTTTTGTAGTTTCTTTGAATTGTGTTGATATCTTAAAGTGATAAATAAAATTTGTTTTATTTTAACAATTCATTTTGAGTTTTTGAATATACATTATGAATCCAAAATCAATCCGAGAATTAATCTCTGATTATTAATATAGGTATTATTAACCTAAAAAAAATTAAATATCAAAAGTTTTGGAGGGCGCAAAATAACGCTCCTGAACCGGGCGCATCAGAAGCTTCTTACGCCACTGTATAGTGTTACAAAAAAACCAATGGTAATATATGTTTGCGCAGGCAGCACGGGCCGGATCTTATACGCTTTTATAATATGTTTTAACATTTAGTTGAGAGCCGGCATAACCGTTTGATTGGGATTCCTCCATACAACCCGTCCTACTCAAATTGATTTAAAGTTACGTATAATTCGCTTTTGACTAAAAAACTTGGGCATACTATACACCACGTATGGTACTAAAGGGTTCACCGTTTGATTATAAAATAAGTACCTTTTGTATCTAATTTGATTTATTAAGAATTAAATCTTTGTTAAACAGACACTTTATTGCACAAATACAAAACAAAAATTTATAATATTATTCTCTTTTGTACGGACAACACATAGGGTATTCCCCGGTTTTAGTGCGAATTGTAAATGTCCCTAGTGCGCATTCAGCAATTGTTTGTTGACAATCACAGCGCACAACACCAGATAATACATAATAGCAACAACAAAAAATACGTTCATACTGAAACAAAAAGTTGAAATCATATCAGTATATCATATCATATCAATAAAGAAAAATTAAGCATTTTTGATATTGCTTAAAGATTTAATATTTTTTAAGAACGCAAGAAGTAAATATTATAAAAATTAAAAAACAACTTGAAAAATAGAGCTCTAACTATAATGTAAATGAAAAAGAAACTTTTTTAAGAGCCAAATGCTTGAAGTGCTATGAATAGTTTCTAACAGCAAGAAATAAAAACATTTCATTATTAGGCCCAATAATGAGATGTAAAACAAAAGAAACTGCGGAAAGTTTTGGATACAGACATTTTTGTGTTTTGAGCGGTTGGTTAGAGTTTTGACGGCATAATTTTGAATTTAAAGCTGTGTGTGGGAAAGCTGCAAACGTAAATCGAGATGATGTAACAACTTTCATTGAAAAGATGCCGCCTCTTATGAAAGGTTATTTACCTAAAAATTATTACAATGCTGTTAAAAAATCTTTTTTATGTGCTTTGTCCGATAAGGCTTTGAAGGTGGCAAAGTGTCAAAAGAAAAAGTCACAGTTATACACTGCGCGATTATGAATGCCAAAAAAGAAAAATAGCTTGTAATTGGCAAATCAGCTAAAACGAGGGCGTTTAAAAATACAAATTCTAATAATTTGCCTGTAGTATGGAAATCCAATTAAAAAGCATAGATGACATGCAAGATTATGCAGAAATGGTTTCATGATTTTGATAATCAAATGACAATGCAAAATAAAAAGTTTTTTGTTTTTAAACAATGCCGGGTCTCACCCTCAAGATATAAATTTAACAAATAAAAAAATTATATTTCTACTACCCAACTGCACATCAGTTTGTCAACTATTAAAACAAGGTATCATACAAAGTTTTAAAACATGTCTTTCTTAAAATAGATAGTGTCTCTTCTCCTAGATATTTTACTAAACTATGGATTTATTAGATGTTATTTATTTTATTAGCAATGCATGGAAAAAGGTTACCCCTTTAACCATTCGAAAGTGCTTTGCTAAACTAAGCATTGCATATCAAAACAATGTGGAATCAGACGACTTCAAAGAAGAAGATGAATTGCCGCTATCCATACTAGCAGATATTTATAGGATAATAAATGAAGCTAGTATGAGTCAAATAGATCCAGCCAACTTCTTAGCCATAGCTGATCATCTGAAAGTTGAAAATAGCATTACAGAAAGTTTTGTTAATTTTTATATTGAATCTGGTACAGTTGTCGTTTAAGAAGAAAGTAATGAGGATTCTGAAGAAAATTGTTCTGCTTTTAAAACAACGCAGGCGTTAAGGAGGTTAGCAAGACAAAATAAAAAAAATTTGGGCCTTAGAGCTTATAACAAGTTTGGAAGTTAATTTTGAAAATGAGATAAGTCTGAAAACAATACAACAGCGCAGCATATTAGATTCATTTTATAAAGCTTAAAACGTAAATATTTATTACATATAATACAAGTATACATACTAAATTATAATTACATACTAAATTATAATTATTTTAATTTTTTATTATGTATGTAAAAAAACAAATGTGGAATAACTTTTGAACCATACTTTTAAAAGTAATGTTAGTAATATGCGCCAACTTCTTTTTTTTTTATAGACTCATCCTCTTGTATGTATAAAAAAATAATACACACAAAATTTTGATTTGTCAACTTAATTTTATCCCGTGCCGATTAGTGCTAACCTTTGAAGAACAAATGTGTATTTTGTAAAAAAGAATACTAAAAATTATCTATTTGCTTACTAGGTTTTACCGCCTAGAGTTTACAATATGTATATAATATAAACAACACACAAAATCTTCCAGTAGTCTTGTCAATGTAAACATTACAATTATCTACCGTCTCAGAATTATTAAATAAGTTATTTTTTATATACTTGTTTTTTTTTAGTGCCGATCATTTACATTTGTAGATAAATTCAGTGTTAGCTTAAATGTAAACAATTACTGGCACTAAAAGCAGTTAAGTTTGAAGAATCCGACAATAAAAATATTATACGTTGTAGTATTTGTAAAATCTGTTATCTGAATATGTTATTCTAACTTATTAAGACTCACTGTATGTTTTAATTAATTGTTTTTATAGTGTTGAAGATAGAATATGATTGATTTAAAAACATTCACGTTATTTTTGTAAGAATTAAAGAAATAAAATAAATTAATAATTGCTGTTTTTATTTTCTGAAAATTAAATAAAACTCAACACAATTTAAATAACAAAGGACGTCAAACCATATAATATAATTATAAAACATGTTTTTAATGTTATAACAGTGCGTTAATAAATAGTTGAACCACTAGTTGAAATAAATTTAAAAACACCATACATTATTTAAATATTAATTTTATAAAAAAACATTACATAACACTTATACTCATTTATCACTTAATAACTTTTATTTTTTTCTGAAGATTTAAAGTTTTTAATTCAACCCATAGATATATTTATTTGTAAAATTAATACGTTTCTTAAATATATTTAATAATAGGAAAATATTAATTTATAGTACACATCAAAATTAAAAGGGTTTTGTTCTCCAGCGTACTGATTCGGCGTACAAAGACTTTACATTTAGAGTTTGCCGATAACGCAAAACTCATAGCAGGACCGGCGTTTAGTTTCTCTCTGCTAGCCGGTCGATTAAGACGTGTGTGCAACTATATAAATAACACATTTTAAGAAATACTGTTACTAGACTTGGTTTTCATATAATGGATTATTATAAATGTAATTCAAAATTATTCCAAATAATTATATTTTATTCTACCGGACATTTTTTATATTTGATATATTTTTAATATTTATGAAATATAACTTTTTTAATAAAATTATATATTTTTACTAAAATATAAAATATATTTGCTTTAGGTTTAATAGTTGATATAAAGTCAACATAAAAGGATTTAGTGTATCTTTTAAAGACGCATTTTAACCCCAAACAAATCCTTTATAAGCTATCCTTAGCTAGTTAAGTTGTATTAGCACAATAAATCCTTTATAAGAAATTTCCAGATAGTAACGTTGTATTTCGTACATAGTAACATTTTAATACAGTTTTTTTAACAAAATGTATTGTAATAACTATTTAAATAAAAAGTTGAACCAGTATTCTAATAAACACAATGGAGTAAGAGGTTCAATACGTATGGCAAAGCAATGGACCAAAGTATTGGGGTTCCAAAATTTTACTTCAAAGAAATTATCACCAGAAGAGTTTTTACAGGTAACTAATTTTTAATTTATATTTTAATAAATTTTAGTATGTAAAAAATTATATATGCATGCATGCAGTTATTAAAAAATGTTGGTCTTGCAAATATTTGCATTGAAATTATCTTTTCAGCGCATATATTTTTAACATGCTATAAAAACTGCAAATGATTCATTATTTCATTATTAAACAATTAATCAACTTTTAGAGTAAATATTTAACTACCTATTATTAGTTTTTAAAAGTTACCAAAACTTGCAACTGTGGAAGAGTAGTTAGAAGAATAGTTGTGGATTATAAATTAAAATTATTCTAGGTGTAACAACTGAAGACTTTAGGATAGTACAATTAAATGCACTTAAATTTGCAAAAATATTTCATTTGGATTAATAACTAAATTATTTTATTTATTTTATTTTAAATTACTTTGCAATAAACTTATTTATAGAAAGATGAGATATTCAATTGTCACAATATATACAAGCTTTTTTTAATAATGTTGATTTGTTGATTTTTTTTTGTTTCTTATTTATTGTTTATTTAGTTTTAATTAAAAACAAGTACTTTTGTTTTGGTATAATCTGAGATTTTCTACTGGAATAGTAAATGTTTTATTTTTGTTATGTGTATTTTAGCAAAATGATAGACTAGGAAAGTCAGCTCCAACAACAAATGTTGTAATCTCTAGTATAGTTGAAAGATATAAATCAATTGCCTTAATTTTTTTAAGTCAGTCAGGAGAAAAATGAGTCGGTTGGGTTGTAGGCTCGACACTCAACAAATAAATGTGCAAAATAATAATAGGAATATACTAGATAAATAAATATGTTTTTTATTCATTATCTCGGTTTTTGTTAAAAAGAATTTTTTATGTTTAAGATGCTGATCACAGAATTTAAATTTTTATACCACAAATATTAGTGAAATAATTTTTTAAACTATGGCATTATCCAGGTTATTTAATAGGTTTTCTGGAACAAACTAGGTTTTTTGCTGCCAATTTAATTGTTACCATACATTTTGTTTGGCTTTGTAGGTCATCAACCCGTGTTTCACTATTTACAAAAACTAATCTTGATATTCATAAGATTTACTTCAAGCATGTAATAAAACTCTTTACGCGTTATTATCTAGTTGTTTTGAATTGGCCTATACGGGATCATCTTTTACGTGGGGAATTAATTAAGCCAGAGCAAGCCATCATAAATGCCGTGTAGTTTTATACTTGTCGCCAGGTTGGGATTTGTAAGTTTTTTTTTTTTTTTTTTTTTTTTTTTTATTCATTCATCAAAATCTACCCATATGGGTGTATGATTTGCTAATTACATATCTAGTTTATATATTTCTCTCCATTTCTTCCTGTCCTGTGTTAGTGCCTTGATTTCGTTCCACTGAATTCCTTTCTTCTCTGCTTCTACTTTTACGTTTTCATTCCATGTTTTTCTTGGCCTCCCTTGATAGTTTCTACCTGTCGTTTTAGCTTCATATACCTTTTTTGTAAGTCTATCGTCTTTCATTCTACATATATGCCCCATCCATCTTAGTTGCCCTTCCGTGATTTTTTCTATTATCGGTTCTATCACCAGGTTTCTTTGAAACGTTTCATTTCTTATTCTGTCTCTTCTAGTTTTGTTTTCAATCTTCCTTACGAATCTCATATCTATTGCATTAATTCGTGATTTATGTTTATCTGACATCGTCCATGTTTCGCTACTGTACATGATGGAGGGTCTTATGACTTTCTTTAGTATGTCCGTTTTTATACTTTTTGGAATTTCTTTCTTCCCGAAAAAAGTATTTTTTATCATATTGAAAAGTTTTCCCGCTTTCCCTACTCTCTCGTTTATTTCACTATCTAATCTTCCGTTACACTCAATAATTGATCCTAGATATTTGAAGTTTTCCACCTGTTCTATTTCCATTCCATGTAGCGTTATTCGATGTTTTCTATTCTCCCCAGCAATTATCATTGTTTTTGTTTTTTCTATATTGATCTTCATATTTATCTTCTTAAGCTCTTTGTCTAGTATTTCGATGTTGTGTTGTAGGTCTACTTCTGACTCGGCTATTATAGCCATATCGTCCGCGAACATTATTTCTCCTACTTGTATCTGTTCCATTTTCCAATGTCCTAGTTTTAGTGTTTTCATTTTTCTTTTCGCCGTTTTGATTGCATCATCTAGTACTAGATCGAATAATAATGGGCTAAGAATGCATCCCTGTTTAACTCCAACCTTTGTTATGAATTCTTTGGATTCCTCGTTATTCATTCTGACTATGTTCCTATTATTTGTGTACATTGCTTTTATTATTTCGATCGTTTTTTTATCTATTTCTCTTTTTCTCAGAACCTCCCAGATTTGTTCTCTTTTAATTCTGTCAAAGGCCTTTTCCAGGTCAATAAAGCATACGTGCGCCTCTCGTCTTTTGTTTATTATTTTTTCACTGACTTGTCTTATTACGAATGTTAGGTCCTGCGTGCTTCTGCCTCTTCTGAAGCCACATTGTGAGTCTTCGATAGTGTGTTCTACTTTATCTCTTATTCTCTTTTCGAGTACTCTAGCCATGATCTTCCCTGGTATGCTGCTTAAAGTTATTCCTCTGTAGTTGTTACAATTTCTCTTATCACCTTTTTTATGTAATGGGATTACTACCCCTTTATTCCATTCTTTTGGCACTTTCATTGTTCTCGTGATTTCTTTTATTATTTTAGTTAGCTGTTTCTTTCCTTCTATTCCCATGTATTTCATCATTTCGGCTGTTATATTATCTATACCAGGCGCTTTCCCTATCTTCAGTTTCTTGTTCTTCTATTATTACATATTGTTCTTCATTCATTTCCGAATCTGCTGCTGTTAGTTCTTCAAAATATTGACGCCACCTTTCCATTATCTTCTCTTCTTCTTTGATTATGTTTCCTTCGTTATCTTTTATATTCATCATGTTGAACTCTTTCTTTTTTCTCATTTGCTTCAAAGTGCCGTAGAAGAGTTTTTTGTTTTCTCTGTAATTGTCTGCCATTTGTTCTCCGAATTTCTTCCATGATTCTTTTTTCGCTTCTAATATTACTAATTTCACTTCTTTTCTTTTATCCTTGTATTTTCTATAATCTTCTTCTTTCTTTGAATTTAGGTATTTTTTCCATTTTGTTTTTTTTTCCTTGATTTTATCTCTTATTTCTTCGGTCCACCATTCTGATTTTTTCTTTTCGTGATTTGATATTTTTGTTATGCCACAGGATTCTTTTGCTGCTTCGAGTACGCTATTCTTGAAGCTTTCCCATTTATCTTCAATATTGCTTCTATTTGTCTGCTTTTTTAGTTTTTCATTTAGTAACTCTTGATACTTCTCTTGATATTGTTTTTCTTTTAGTTTGTAGCTTCTTATTTTGTCTTTAATCTTTTTTCTCCTCATGTTCTTTGTTTCAATATTGATATTCATATCCATTTTCACAAGGTAGTGGTCGCTTCCTATCTCAGCTTCTCTTGATACTTTCACATTTTTAACGTTTTTCCATTTATTTTTGTTTATTAAGAAATAATCTATTATGGATTTCTCGTTCCTCGCAGGCTCTTCTCTGGTGTATTTGTGAATATTCTTGTGTTTGAATTTGGTGTTTGTTATTATTAAGTTATTTTCTATACATAATTTGATTATTCTTTCTCCGTTGTTGTTTCTGGTCATTTCCCCTTCCTTTCCCATGTATTCTTCAATCCCTGCATTATGGTTTCCCACTCTGCCATTTAAATCTCCTAATATTATGACGTTTTCATGACCTTCATCTATTTCATTTTGTATATTTTTGAAAAAATTATCTTTCTCGCTTTTACTTGCGTCATCATTCACCCCGTAAGCTACTATAATTGTCCATTTCTCATTTCCTATATCGACTTCCACTGTCATGATTCTTTCATCTATATATTTTTCCTTCGATATGTTCTTTATTCTCTCTGGTTCTATTATCAGGCCTACACCTCCTTTTGCTCTATTTTTATCTTCTGTCCCTGACCATATCAGCCTGTAACCCTTGTGTATCGTATTTATCCCCCTTCCTTTCTTTTTTGTTTCCGTAATTCCTAGTATTGCTGTTTTATGTTTTATCATTTCTTCGACTATTTCTTCCTCTTTTCCTTTTACGCTTCTTACATTCCATGTTCCTATTCTAATTTTGTTTTCGTATTCAGTATCCTTTTTCGTTTCCTTTTCCATAGCATTTCCTCTGTTTCTTTTTTCTTTGGCCGATATTTTTCTTTTTTCTTTTAATAGTTTTTTGATTTTTTTGTACCCTGTTCCCCCCTTTCTATCAATCCTTTTTCTTTCTCGTCCCATGTGTATTGTATTCCATTCATTTCCATTTTTCTGTGTCCTGCTTTTACTCTATTTCCCTTTTCTCTCTCTTCTTTGGCAATATTTCTAATTTGTTTTTGAACATTTCTTTCTTCTATTGTTAGGTCGTTATCTATGTAGATTTTTTTCCCTCTTAAGTTGCTTTTTGCTTTCATGATTTCTTGTTTTTTTTTCCCATGTTTCAATTTCAGCTACCACTACTTTTACCTTCCCTTTTTTATTTATCTTGTATGCCTTCTTAATTTTCACGTTCACTTTCAACTCTTCTTTTATGAACTTTTCAATGTCTTCAATCGTGTTTTCTGTCTGTTCTTCTCTTCCTGTTATTATTATATTATTCTTCCTCTCTCTTTTCTCTTTTTCGTTTTCTTTTGTTTCTAATAAATCAATTCTTCTCATCATTTCCATCTTCACCGTTTTCCATTCCTCTTCCTTCTCTTCATGTTCTTTTTTCATTTGTTTTAACTCGTTTTTCACGCTTTGTATCTCTTCTTTTAGTTCTTCTGTCCCTTTTTTGACTTCCTTTATCATTTCTTTCATCATTTCTTTAAGTTCATCCATTTCCTTATTTGTATTTTCCACTTTTACTTCTTTATTATCCTTTCCAAACTCCACTCTTTTATTCTCTTCTCTTTTTCTTTGCTCTGGTGATCTCAGTATCTTTTTAGATTTTCTAAAGTGATTTTCTCCCTCTTTGTTCTTTATTTCTTCCTCTCTTTTCCTTTTAGTTATATCTTCTTCAACTTCCTTCATTTATTTGTTATTCAGAATATATTTAAATATATTTAATTTATTTAAATTTATTTAATACGGGCCTGTTCTTTGCTACCTTACTATGCTTCGCGTCACTCACCGCGCAAACGCTAACCCGAATCAACTTCTCGGAGGTTATTGTTTTTATCAGTTCAGACGTATTTCTATGAATGCATTTACAATTATTCTACTTTTACCTTGTTGTTTCTTCCACTATTTATGCTAATTCTTTAGTATTCCACTATATTTCTCCTCACTCTCTGTTTATGTAATAAAACGCTCGGTATTTCTCGTGTAAATCGATTAAAACGCCGGAGCACTTTACCACTAATGTTTATCACAACCCGCGATTTGTAAGTACGCAGTCAAAAACTAGATTTAGCTTTTCTGCGTTTTTTATGAATAGCAATAGAGTATATTTAAAATTAATAAATGATGTATTTTATGTACTTTTCATTCATTAAGAGAGACATAAACTCGTGCTTCAGGGTATGCACCCATCATCAGTGTGCCTAGCATCTCACTGGTAAAAAAAAAAACAATTTAAACAGTTTATGTTTACTAATGTGTCAAAGATCTTAACGCAATGCCTCCTATCAGGATAAAACATTGAACTGTTTGTGTGTGAAGAAGAGTTGTAATACAGTTAAATCCTACACGGACAGGCAACGGCATTTTTGGCGCGTTTAGTTTGAATCAGATGACCGAAACAAATTTATCATTTAAAATTAATAAATGATGTATTTTATGTAAACACACATTTCAAAAGTTTATTTATTTAAAATTAAATCAAATTCTTATATGGCATTTTGTTTCAAGAACGTATTTTTATTAACAATAAAATATGTTTTTATTATTTCATAATTTATAATATAAAAATGATACAAAAAGAGTTTTTATGTTATCTAACGAATAAAGCAATCTATAAAAAATTGTAGTAATTTTGCAAAATGAAACTAAAGCATTTTTTAATTTGATTTTTGTTAAAAAACAACACTTTTTTAAGTGTTTTTTTTTAATTTTAGAAAGAGATAATAGTCACTAGGGAAGATCGAGACTGCAAAGTAGAACCGCAATCATTGACTACTTCTTAAACAATTTGTGATTTATGAACATTGCAGTTGTCATGCAAAACAGAGAATGTCTCAAACTTAGGACTAATACTTTTTGCAAAATAAATTGCGCCTTTGCTTTTTAGGGTGGTGGAGAGCCTTTATAAACTCGTTACACTTTTGTTTTGTAGAAAAACCCCACTTGTATAAGGTCTCATCTCCAGTTACAGTTCTATAGAAGTTTTTAGGTTGAGATAAAGCAGTTAAATTTTTCTTGTTTTTCTTGCAAATTGTTGTCTGCGTAGTTTTTGTTTGGAACTGAGCACCTTGGAAATCTATTGCGCTTTTACTTTGCTCATTTCTAAAACTTTAAAACTACTTGTTTCTAATATTCCTATTTCCCTAGCAATAGGAAACTTTCACTTGGCGGTTAATCAACACCAAATCTTCAAACAAGCTGCCATCATTCTTTCATGAATACTTTTTTTTAATAAATTTTTTTTGGCGTTTATGTGTTCAGTAAGCAAATTGTTTATTTGTTAAATGATACACACATTCTTTTGGCTGTCCAGGCTATGAGCAGAATTTTTTGCCAACACAACAATTTGTTTTTTTTTTCAGGTTTTCAATCAATTTCTCTAGTATTTCTGCTGTATGTGCTAGTAAAACAGTGTCATCTGCGTACCGAAGATTATTTATAGGAATCCTTTTTATAACTACCATACTAGTTTTCTAGCACACGTTTTATTAGTCTGTGTATATATTGACAAGCATTAGTGATAGTATGCAACTTTTGCTTGTTCTGTTTTTGATGTTAAAAAAATTGAATTGATATTTATTATTTTAAAATTTGCTTTGCTGTGATTATATAGGTGTTGAATTATTGAACGTAAATGTCACGTAATATATGCCATGGTTGCCAACATTTAATACTGTCAAAGGTTTTATTGTAGTTCACAGAACACGTGTACTGGTTTGGTTATTTTTGCACGACGCTTGTTGCGGTGATATTTGTCACGAGAGATATAGTTTAAATCTTTCTTTAATTATTTTGAGAAATATTTTACTGGCATGAATTGAAACCGGATGCCTTCTGATAAGATAACGTTTGCTGAGAAATTATAATAATAACACCAGCCACTTGTTTAGCTCACTAGAATTACTTATATAAATGTAGTAACTTTTATTAGAAACTTCAGTTAAAAAGTAGTCTTCATCGAGTTAAAACTTATATTGTCATTTAAAACTTAACGTTATTTCAATAATAATTAAAATATTACATTGAAAATTAATAAGTGGACAGGATTCTTCGACGGTTCAATAAGTGAAACGGTTTGTTTTAACAATTTACGAAGAAATCGAAAAGACACAAAGACATAATTTGAGAAGATTCCATCAGCAAGCCAGATTCACTATGGCGTTGAATTACATTTATTGAGGATAAATCCACCGGTACGGAGTACGATCTAATTGCCAAGGAAGCGATAAAAGTTACCGGAATAAAATTCAGCATTATCCAGTGAGTCCAGTAATCCTTTCAATATGTCCATAATTAAGTATAACGATTTGATTCTGTATCTTTGTGACGCAATTGATTAATTTAATTTATTATTATGTCCTCTGAAAAAGACATAATCATCTATCGTCCAGTTTAGCGCTTTCCTATGTATTTTGCTACTGTGGTTTCTTTGAGCGTTTCAGTGCTATCTTGTTGGGGAACCGGGTAGCTATTAATTTTTTTTTACATGTTTTCTTACAAAGCACTTTCGGAACGAAGTTATTCACAATCTGAACTACTTAGAAAATTTATCATTTCTAAACTCTAGACGAATAATAATCAAATATTGTTTATATATAAACTAATTTATTTTAAAGTTAAAGATTTTAACATATTGCATAAAGTAAATTGTCTGGTTTCAAGGATCAACAGCCAACTCAAATATAGTTTTCATATCAGTAAAACTATTACGCATCATTAATATTGTTAGCTAAATTTTTGTTAATTTAATCAATATGTATATTTATTATTTTAATCAGTGTTATATTGTATTACTTTATTATTATAATGTTAAAAAATAAATGATTTTTATATAACTGCTGGAATATAAATCTAACTAATTATAAAATGTAATGCCAAGTACTTAGATTATGTTCAAGCTTGTGCTTAATAATTTTGGCACACGATTTGATTTTATATAAATGTAGAAATTTTTACGGAAAACTTTTTAATTTGTAAAATTGGTCCAATTATTATGTATTCTATTACAAAAAGTGTTTACTTTTGCAGCTAAATTGCAAACTAGAAGTTTTATATAAATTGAGTATTGTAATATCAAATTTGTCTACGCAGTGTAAAAAAATGTATATATTTTGTTAATAATGTCACTTGGGATACATATATTTTTAAAGAAAAATATGATTTTTTTCTAACATAACATAACGAGCATCTTTAAATCATTTGAATGTGGAAGCTTTTATTGTGGAAACATTTATGCAAATATAGGCAGCTTTGTATAATTTGATTAAATAGAATAAACAAGAAGTAGACATATGTATGTTAATATAAATGGTCAAAAGAAATAACTAAATATAGTATACTAAGTATACTGGTTACACAAACACTTTGATAAACATATATTAATTTATAGTAATAATGTTTACTTAAAAATCACTTTTATTGTTTTAAATATAACATATAATTCTAAACAGAAAATAAGATGGAAAAAGTTTTGTTATGTAAAAAAAAATTTTATAGGAAGCTCTTCTGCGAGACAATATAAACTACAGAAACCATAGTTAGTGTGAAGTAACCGACGCGCGACGGTCAGTGATTATTTTGCGTATGATTGCGCAATATTAAAAAATGCCAACAACTATGAAAATACCCGAATTAACATTATCATTTTGCCAATAAACGGTACGGTACGGAGAAATCTATTATTTATTAGCTTACAATTTTATATTAAAACTTGGCAAAATTAAATAAAAGCTTTAACAGTGCCCTACAAAATAAACCTAGAATTAAATTGTCTTATATTGCAAAAATATGTTTTTAAAGATGTTAAAGGTTTTGCTAAAAAGTTATTATAGGAACAATTTAAAATGCTGACAAGTTGACAGTTGACCTAAGCAATTGAGCCTAAAATTAAATTAACGACGTACTGGTGCTTGTCTACCACATTTTCTTTACTCTCCTGGCGTTGTTCTGTTACCAGCACGAGTGTTAAAACTATCTTGCCTCAAAGTTGAGTGTGTTTTGTGTAAAACTCGTTGGAGGAGTTCCTAATGCACATGGTGTTGTGTGGCTTTGGTTTGTTGTGCTAGACACAGAGCTGAAGATGTTTTGGCTTTGTCTGATGCAATTGACCTCCCCAAACTGTAGTGCAAGGTCTGTGGTTGTAAACCTCAGACTAAGTGTGTTGGTTGTCCGGTCTAGTTGCATTAACATCGGATGTTTTATGGTGCTGGATGGCATTGGTTTTGTGGTTTGGTTGTTATTAGTGTTGTTGCAATTGCGTGAGTTTTTATATAGTATTAATAGTAGAGTATTGTACTTTTAAATATTGCTATAGTACCGTTTCTATAGTGGTTCAAGTTTAGTTCAGTTTGTTTATCCAATATTTTTGAACAAGTAGTTTTCAAAGTATGTGAAAACAGTATCATGGGCCACGTCAGTCTTTAAGCGCCCAGTTGTTTGAGGTAAGGGTCGTCGATTTTTTTTACGCAAATAATGAGACGTGTTTTCTGTTTTTCGATTTGAAACGACCAGAAATTGCTTTCTGTAAATTGGTCGAATATTTGCTGTGTTGTTAGGTTTTTTCTGGCTGCAAGTGTGTTAAAGATTTTTTTTTTGGCTTAAACAACTGATAGTGCGTTGTTGTACTACACTCAATAGAAGTTTTGTTTACATTTTTTTTGTTGTAGCCAACATGCTATCTTACCAATTTTTTTTCTCTATTTTCTTTCTGAAGTTGTGGGGCGCCGACTAAGTATGCTTATGTCTGGGTTTACTAGACCAAGATGCTTTGTTGTAATCTGGTAAAGTGTTGTTTTTTGGTCGGTTTTATGCTGTTGATGTTTTTGTAGTTGTATACGCTTTTTTTGTTTTCTTATATTAATTATTAATGGTAGACTACACTGGCCATCTCTGTTGCATAGCTAACCAAGGATTTTTTTATAAATTAGCTGCTCAATGTCTAGATGCTCATTGATCTGTTTAATTAATATGAATTATCTTGCGTAAATAAGCTTTGGTAAAAACCTTGAATTTGATCAATTTATGGTAGAAAAATGCGTCTGTTTATAATATAAACGGAGATCAAAACTAAACAACATATCATTCTGTCTTGTTTGATTTACATAAGTTTGCATCAACCTCAAACTATTATAGCGGACGCATTTCCAACTTTAGATTACATCTACAAAATCTTGTTTGCAATAGACAATTCTCCGATCCTAGGGTAAGATACCTAACAGGTTTTCTATGATAAAACGTGTTTCTATTTTATGTACACGTTTTTGTCTGCTATATCTATTTCAGTCTTTGTTTTCTTTATTTTGTATGTATTTTAAGAAATGCTTTTTTTGATGTTTGGTGCTTACCCTTGTTGGCAGCAAAATACAGTCAGTATCAATCAAGATCTTTAAAAACTAAATAATACTTTTTTGATACAGTTTATTGTGAAACAAAGTCGGTTTGGTACCCACTATCCACGAGTAAAAACGTTACACATAAGCTACTGCAGAGGCAGTACATTCATACAAGTGAAAAATAGTACCACACTATGCTTTTTCTACGTTACACATATTATAGGTTACCTGTTACGTTTTCGATGACTAGAGTAGACAAAAGTGTTTTCCACCTTATTTCATGTTTCCACAATTTGCTTTTATTTTGAATCTAAATTTAAAAAAATTATAGTTATAAATAGTTTCAATATACTTTGTGGTTAGACAAAAAAATAAAAAAACAAAATGTATTTCTTAATTATTTAAAAAAGGTTTAATTCTTAACATATGATCAAATCGAAATATAGTTTTTCTATTACAATGGACACATTGTGCAACTGTTATTGGCTACGGGAAATTATGCATTTTTTTTATCAATCAATTTATCAAATGCGTCTTACATTTTTAAGATAGAGAACGTTTCACAAACGCCAAATATTTTATGTTGCGTTTGTCAAGAGTTTGTCCATGTAAAAATGTTTCAGTTCAAACATACATCGAATATAGTTGCACACGATCTCTAACGCATCTGTTGCATGAAGTACTCAAATAGAAAACACTTATAAAGTATTTTAATTATTTTCTATACATTATAAAAATTTAGTCATAAGAAAATCAAACTTGCACAAAGTTTCCATAAATTGTTAATTTTTCTTTTATTTATTGTAGTCGTAGTGGTAAAAAAGGATAGTACATCTTGCACGTAATGTTGCAATCATACAAATTACAGCACTTGCCAAAACCTTGTGCAACACCGTTTATACTTGTAAAAAATGGGTATCATTACTTGTTAGTTGTACAATATAATATTGAATGTGTCGTAACTTACAAATTATCATTAAAGTCAATAACATATTCTATTATACCAGACTTCATTTATTTATATCTTTTTATTTGTAATATTCTGTTATACAACAAATGCAATTTTGTGTTTTTTGTTATTAAGTGCAAGTTTTATTTTATATAAAATTCTCAAAGTAAATCGATAAATACTACAGTGTTCTACAATTCAATTTATTTGTTATGGGGTCGTAAGCAGCTTTTATACTTTTATATTTTTATATTTTTAGTAAACAACTGTAAGCAGAAAAACTTTCATATAAATAAAACCATTATATTTTTTTTAAATCAATAAAGTTAATATATTAGATTTATTTAAAACAAATATTATTAAAAAGTGTACTTATGCATATAATAATGCATCATTTAGTTTAACGTAAGTTGATCCGCATGGTCAAATATACGCATTTTATATATGACGATGTAATACTATTAACAGAAGGTCTGTTTGATAATTTCTCGCAATGCAAAATTAATAGCCTTTGCAATTAACGTCTATCTTCGTTTACTTGAGCAATTAATTAGTCAAATTTAATACATTGGAACAACAATTATTATTAGACTTTGTAGTAATAGAGGAATGTGGTAAATTAATTTGACATACAAAATGGTTCGTAGCTTCCGTGCACTTTTTATAAATAAGATTATGTATATTAACATAATTTTAAAACAATTATCAATTTAGTTTAGTTTTTTAGAAAAAATATTTTACACTTATCTGATGCGATACAATTATCATAAATTATTGTTTTATTCACATTTTTCTTATAAGCAGAAAAAACAAACAACTGATTTGTAAATAGTAGACATTTAAGTCATTCAATAATAATACATTATTTAATGTAGCTTATAATAGTATAGATACTTATTGCATAAATACATGAATACAAATAATACAATAACAATTTCAATTAAGTATATATTAAAATTTATCAAAAAATATAAAATAAAATAGTAAATCCTTTACATAAAACTGTAAAAAAAAACCTCATTTGAAAATGTGTAAAATGCTTTTTTTAGTAGTCTTCAATTTATTCTTAAATTATATCAAGTTTAATTCAGTTATAATTAACCATTTTTTTATTTGTATTGTTTGACATGTTATTTTAATAAATTATATTTACAACTAATTTCGTTATGTGAATAACATTTTCAAGTGTATTTGTATAATATACATTAAAAATTTAAATATACGCTATACATATTCAAAAACTGAATTTGATTATTTAACGCGTATCGCAATGAAGTAACTACGATATAAATCATTTGATTTTTATTTAACCCACACCGTAATACAGTCATCCCAATACGGAACGATTGAACATTTTGGTTTTAATAAATTTAAAATGCAAAATATATAAAATAGTATAAACAATTTGATTCATAAAATCATTTTTATTGCATTGTCCTTTAACTTGTTTCGGCTTCGTTATATTAAACTTGGGCGCATCCAATAAAAATGTGTTTTATAAACTCGTTATTTAATATACTATTTACATACTTGCATGTTTTATTAACATAGTTACAAAGCAAAGTTGATACATTATATTGTTGAAATATTGGTTTACACGATGAGTTCCTACTGCCACAAAGTATTAGATGCCAAAGCGTTTGCAAAACAAACAATGTAGTATAATTTAAAACTATGTCAAACTTGTATGTTTTTTATAATACAAAGTGCATTATGATTGTGTACAGACGGTTTTAATTTTAACCTAACCTAACATCAACAATTTATTATTACTTATTATCAAGTTAATTGTGAATCGATAAACGTGCTTAGAAATTTGACATAGTTGTACAAATAATGTGAAAAAGAATATTCAAAAGTTTGATTTATTATTAAAATATAGTACTTTTGTTTTGTTATTATTTACAATTAATTTGTTTGTGCAAAACTAGTTTCTAAATTTAACAATAGTAGTATTTACATTACATTAGTTCTTCAGTATAATTTCCAGTTACAAGAACAGATGCAAACATTAAAAATGTACTTCCCGTAATTTTGCAATAGGTTAATGAATATTATACATTACAAAATTTCCCATGTGTACGGTATTAGAAAGTTTATTCTTTTTGCGTTTTGCGTTCGTTCATATTTCTAACATCATAAGTAACAATAACAAAAATTAATATAATTCATAAAAAATGTACATTATATTAAAGAAAATACCAAATCTTGTGTGAAACGTTTATGCACAAGGGTATTCAAAATGGACAATAAAAAAATGCTGCTATTTTATTGAAACACAAGAAATGCAAATTTAAAAACGTATACACCAATACAATTATCAAGCAATGTGACTAACAATGATTAAAAAACAAAATTCAAAAATTCAAATAAAATTTAAATAAAAAGTAGATGTAGAAATAGTATTTTGTATAACAAGAGTTGATGATAGTATGCCCATATCGCACGAAGACGAATTTGCAGCACGACGCTGCAGGCGGAGTGCTCCAAACGCCTATTAACGCAAGAGTTACATCGACAAAGGAGGCTTGCGATGCAATTAATTACAATTTAATCAACAAAACACTTTTTTATTTAGTTTGTGGCTTAAAAGTTTTTTTTTCTAATATATGTAGTCTAAAAAAGAATTTGAATTTTGTTTATCAGCCTTTTGAACATAGAAAATACCTTATCCTCTTTTTGACTGAAACCAAACTAAATAATAGAGATCCAGCCCGCTGCAGTCTAGTAGACTTCAATTATTATTTTAAACATTTTTTGACCAACAAGGTTTTAGTGCCTGCATCCAAAAACCACAAGCATATTATAGACTGACAACGTACAAAATTTAAAGCATTGGTTATAATATCATATTTCTAAAACTAAATTTTTCTGATAAGATTATTTTTGTAATTGGCATATCTTCTTCTTAAGATGCATTTTCCGATCAGAGGTTAGCAATTTGAACACTGCAGGCGGCCGTTTGCAATAGTTTATTTGAAGTCTTTTTGAGCTAAATATATTACTAAAAATATTTATAATTTTAAAATTTTAAACCTTTTAAATGTTGATTGGAGTTATATATAATTCAAGTAATGTAAATGATAAATTTGATCAACTTATGGAAACAATAGAGTGCAAATATGACAAAGCATTTCCAAGAGAGTCTAAATCATCATAATACTAGTCAAAATGATTTTTGTTCAATTGTGTTAAATGAAACATCAAAGGCTAAAATTGTTGCCATTACACATAGCTTAAAACCAAAAAGACAATGGACATATATGGTATTAACACGTGGACTACGGGAACTTTTCCAAACAAGCTAAAACCTGCCAAAATAATACCAATATATAAATCCGGCGAACAAGATATGTTTAACAATTATAGACCTATTGTTATTTTACCTACACTTTCAAAAATATTGGAAAAAATTATATTTGATCGCCTAACATCGTATTTTAACAAATTAAATTTTTTGTCAAGCAGCCAGTTTGGCTTTAGGAAAAATTGTTGTACGTTGGATGCAATAATAAACTTCACTAAAAAAGTAAACATAGGATATGAAGAGTGTAGGAATGCTATAGGCTTCTTTTGTGATTTGTCAAAAGCCTTTGACTGCATTCAACATAGCATTCTGTTGTCTAAACTTAAATACTACGGTATAAGAGGACCCATGCTTAAAATAATTAATTCGTATTTAGATAATAGGAAACAATGTGTATTCTTCAATGAAGAGTATAGCGTCACATCAAACATTAATGCGACACCTGCAGGGTTCTATTTTGGGACCTCTTTGATTTGTAATTTTTGTTAATGATATCCCATTTAATATACCTAAGCATACTGTTTTATATGCTGATGATACTAGTGTATTAGTATGGGATGTCCATAAATCTTCTCTAGACAGTAAAGTAGCTGAAGTTGAAAAACATGCTTCCAATTGGTTTTCTGCAAATAAGTTGATACTTAACGAAGCAAAAACAGAAAAAGTTAATTTTGTTACACAAAATATTAAAACTATAAATTGTGTCAAGTTCTTGGGAATAACCATAGATTCAAACTTAAGTTAGGACACACAAGTAAATCGCGTATGTGCTAAGCTTTGCAGCGCTATTTTTGCTATACGAAAAACTGTACAAACAGCTGGCAGAGATGCAGCTTTTGTTGCCTACTTTTTCCTGTTTTATTCCCATATGACATATAGAGTACAAGCGTGGGGAAATGCCTCATCTTCTAAATGTGTTTTTATTCTGCAAAAACGAGCACTTAGAACAATATCAAAACTTAAAGCGGGTGCATCGTGCAGGCAATATTTTAAAGATTTTAATATACTTACCTTCCCATCAGCATATATATTTCAAAGTGTAATTTCTGTACATAAAAAAATTAAATCACTTGAAAGTCACTTCAAACTTTATTCTTATGAGAGACGAAACAGAAATAAAATTATTGAACCTTTTTATAAATTAAGCAAATGCAAAAAATGACTTGGAATATAAATGATATAATAAGCTACCAAATAAATTCAAAGAAGTAAACTTGAAAATGTTCAAGTGTACTGTAGAGAAGTTCTTAGTAGACCTTACATTTTATACGATAGGTGAATATTTGAAACTATAGCCATTTTTAAAGTGTTTTTAAATGTTTTTGTAACTTTGTAATTGTATATTAATGTTTTTAAGTTGTTAAATTATTTTATACTATGTCTATTTTATGTACATGTTTTTGACAAATTACGGGCAGTATTTACTTTTATGTAAATGCTACCAAATGTAATAATTTAAAAAAATAATAATAACTATTCCCGTAAGTTTTTTAGCCATGATGTTCTATGGCGACCCTGCAACCTCTTTCTTTTTTAAAAGTTTTTTCAGATAAACGTAGAAAAGCCAAAATAATTTTGTTAGAAGATTTTAATGTGCATAATACTGAATGGTTAAATCACTCATCTTCTACAACACTATCCGGACAACAAACTGTGATTGCTGTTTTTCTTAATCTTGCCCAATTTATTTAGGAACCCACATATTTTCCTCGTGATGGACTTCTTAGCAAACCAAGATTGTAAGATTTGTATCTTCTAACTATTCCAGAAATTACAACAACTACTCTTGAGGCTGCTTTCAAAAATTCTGATCATTCACTTAGTACTTCTGTTAAAACTTCTCATTCTATTACTACCAAACCTAAACTGCTCATCTACCATTATTCAAAGATGAACATAATAAAAATTATAATAATTTTAATTTTGATACTCACTGCTTATATTCTAAGGATCCACATATTGTAGCAGAAATACTCACAAATGTTATTCAAAATTTCATCGATAAATTTGTTCCATTCTCTGATATTAAACCAAAGTACTTGATTTTAATTTAAGCAAAACAGGCACTTAATAAAAAGCATAAAACATTTAAGAAACCATCAATAATCGTTCCAAACAGACTAAACAAGATTATAAAAAAACTTTGACAATCAAATACAGTTTGAGAAATATAGGATTGACAGAAACAAAACTAATCGAATTGCTCAACATAAACAACAAAAATTTCTATAAAACTTTAATCTAGTTACTAGTCTAAAAGAAAAGCAGATATGTTTTCAAACCAATTTTCATCTAACTTTACTATTGAAAATCTTCTTATAGATGAAGTTTTACGTATTATTTTGAAAATATTTCTAAATGAGTTTGCTCTCATTTTGGCTAAAATATTTGCTTTATCATACAAAAATGAATCAATTTCAAATTGTTGGAAAATTCTAAATGTTCAATCTATACTTAAAAAGGAAGACAAGTCTAATTCTTTAAATTATAGACCAATTGCATTATTGCCAAATAAGTAAAATATTTTTGAAAAATATATTAATTTCCACATTGTCAAGTTCTTAGAACAAAATAACTTTATCTGAGATACTCAATATAGGTTTTGTTACTTTAAACAAACATGAAAAAAATCTTGCAGTAGTTTTAGACATTTTTCATTTGACAAGGTATGGCATCCTAATCTTATCAACAAGCTCCATTGTATAAGTGTTTATCACAAATCAGTAAATTTTATTAGTAGTTTTCTTGACAATAAAAAAAACCTATTCATAGTTTTGCAGATAATAATTCATACTTTCTAAAGACCATACCGACAAATATGGCAGAGCGTCTTGAATCTTCTAAGTTGGAATCTGTAGCATCCTTAAACAAAGACTTCAAACCAATATCAATCAGTTTTAAAGTCAAAATTTGAGGTATCATCAGTACCAAATAATAAACCAAACAAAGAACCATATCTTTTTCAATTTATTTTCTATGTGTTACAATCTCACATAATCATCTTTGGAACAACCATGTTGTTGACATGGTCTAAAAGTATCTAGAAAACTAGGATTTCTTAATAGATGTAAACAGGTTTATTTTTTACTTTTGTTTAGTTTTTGCATATATATATATAAAACTTATACAAAAGTAAACGTCAGATTGATGACATTTTAGCTATTTTATATTAAAGTAATTGAAAGTATGTAATGTATATAATAATAGCAGACCATATTTTGTATGGAATAAGGAATGTGACAAGAAGATGTAGAAAATGATGCAATCTAAGTTTAGAAATTAAATTATTGTGGAAATTGAAGGTTAAGTGGAAGAGCAGTGCTATAACTGAACTTCGCCATTTTCTATATGTAACATATCAGAAATAAAGACAAGATTATTATTATTATTATTATTATTATTATTATTATTATTATTATTATTATACAATATTAAATAAAACAATTACTATGTTTTTATATCATCATTTATTTCATCACACTGTGACTGCAGTTTCGGCTGAACCTCAGCCTTCTTCAGGCAATACATAAATACATAAATTTAAAAAAACAGTACATATTTATTAAAAAACATTAAAAAAACATTAACATAATCTAATAAATGGTTTGTTAATATAACTACAAAAAATATTAAAAAATACTAGGGATTAACAATAATTTCAAAAAACAAACAAACAATGTAATTATTTATAGATTGAGCGAGTATTAAATTAACAGGCGTACACATATTTTCAAGCTGGCCGATTAAAAGTGGTGAACTGGTTTTTTTTTTATGTTTGTAAATTTCTAAAGCTTTTAATAAGTTTAATTTTTTACTTTTTTTGGCGTTATGCAAAATTACTAAATCGTCTAAATTTGGAAAAGTGTGATTTTCATTAATTATATGATTTGCAAATGTTGATTTTGAATTACCCTGTAAATATAATTTTTTTTGTTCATTAAAACGTTGTTTAAAATTTTGACCAGTTTGACCTATAAATACACTTTCACAATTAGTACATGTTAGCTTATAGACTCCTGATCCCTTTAGTTTATTATTTCTTTCCTTGGCGTTATAAAGAAAATTGCTTAGTTTTGTGTTTGATTTAAAGGCTACTTTTAATTTTTGTTTTTTGAGAATATTTTCTATTTTTTTTTTTTTTTAGCCAAAATATGTGATGCTATAATTTTTTTCTGAATTTTTGACTGATGGGAAAATGGATTCCAAAAGTTGGGATTTTTTCTTTCTACTTATTATTATATCAATCATTTGAGCTGTGTACCCATTATTTATCGCAATTTGTTTAATTTTTTGAAACTCAAGCTCTTGGTATTTTTTACTAAGTGAAACTGTCAAGGCTCTTCTTCTCAAAAAACAAAAATTAAAAGTAGCCTTTAAATCAAACACAAAAATAAGTTATAGTTTTCTCTATAACGCCAAGGAAAAAAATAATAAACTTATATTTGTTCTTGTATTATATATTGTTCCCAAGTATGGGGAGGAGCATCAAAAACTATACTATCTCTTTTAAATTCTATTCAAAAGCAAGCTATTTGGATTATTGCCGATCCAAAATTGAATAATGACATAGATACTTTACAACACCGGCGTAATGTTGCAGATTTTTGCATTTTCTATAAATATATATTGCTATCAAAACATATATTTACTTGTAAAGGGTCTTCCTTTAAGAGCGCCCCCATTTGAAATGTAAATAAACCGAGCAATTGATGAGATATCAAAGATCTGTTTATTGTGGGTTAAAGGTGACACTATACCATTAAGAATGGAACAGAACATCGTTCAGATGGCCACCTCTGGAACGCCGGCACGAATGGAGACGCTGGACCCAATTTTCCATCACTTTTTCACACAAATCTGGCGATATGTCAGCAATGGCTCTTTCAATATTGGTCTGGAGCTCCTCCAATGTTGTTGGTTTGTTGCTGTAGACCACTGACTTAACGTACCCCCAAAAAAAAAAGTCTAGGGGCGTTAAATCGCACAAACGAGGCGGCCAATTGGTTGGGCCGTGTCTTGAAATAACACGGTCTCCAAACTTGGTCTTCAATAAATCGATTGTTTGGCCGGCTGTATGGCATGTGGCCCCGTCTTGTTGGAACCAGATATTGTCCACATCAAAATCATCCAATTTGTCCCAAAAATAATAGGTTAACATGCCCCGATAGCGATCGCCGTTGACCTTGACGGCATTTCCTGCATTGTTGAAAAAGAAATAAGGGCCAATGACTCCGCCGGCATGAAAACCACACCAAACAGTGAGTTTTAATGTATACAAAGGTGACTGGTTGATTTCCTAAGGATTTTTACTTGCCCAAATGCGACAATTTTGTTTATTAACAAAACCGTTTAGCCAAAAATGAGCCTCGTCACTCAGGATGATTTTTCGATGAAAATCATTATCCATCTTCATCTTGTCTAAGGCCCAATTGGTGAAATTTCTGCGCAGCAAATGATCATTCGGCTTCAATTCTTGGGTTACAATGATCTTATACGGGTGTAGGCCAAGTTCTTTCCGCAAAATCCGCCACAATGTTGTTTGGCTAATCCCCAACTCCTGAGAACGGCGTGAAATTGATTGTTTTGGTTGTTTGGCTACAGAAGCTCGTACGGCGCAAATATTTTCTTTGCTCCTGGCTGGTCTTGCTTTTTTCGGCACGGGAACATCCAATAATGAGTAGGTCGACTCGAATTTAGCCACTAAACGAACCACAGACCGTTTATCCGGACGATTATAACGACCAAAAATCGGAGTCCACGCACGTAAAGTTGCGGTGACCGAACTCGAATGTTCATAATAAATTTTAATAATTTGCACCATTTGTACTTCACCATGATGAAATGGTATAATGTCTCAAACAAATTGACGTTTATAATATGGAGCTAACTTCACACATGTTTAAATAGCAGCTATTAAAAACAGGGGCGTCTCTATTGGAAAACCCTTTAGTACAAGGCTTGCTCGGTATTCTAACAAATATTCAGTTCAGAGATTTTTTAACCGTACCACCGATACATGGAATAAACTTCCAAATTCGGAATTTTCCAAGACTTATAAACCGCAAATAATCAAGATCACTGTTCACAGACTGTTTAAACCTAGTTTTTAATGTTGAAGTTTTAGCAAGTGTGGGTTTATTTGTTGAAATTTATTTTTATCTTGTTGTTGTAAGTAATTCTTAAACAACACTTTTTGAAATTTAAAAAAAAAATTGGAAATCTAGATACATAAAAGCAATAAGTGCATTACAATAATTATACTATATTTCAACCTAGGGTCCTATAGCTTAAAGGATTGAAGTTGTCAATGAGCAATTAATTTAGTGATGCATATTAAATTTTCCAAGAAAATGTATTCATAATATTAATTTTCATTATGACATTGTCAAATCTAGTTAATTAAAATAAATAGTTTTATATTTTACTTTGTTTATAATTGTGACAATTATATAAACAAGAATCCAAGCTTTTATAGATTTAATAAACAAATATTGAAGCTTTTATGAAACAAAAACTTGTGTTTTATGAACTGGAACATAGCATTATAATGGCGAGGCTACACTAAAACGAGAAAGCCGAGCGGTTATTTAGCAAAACAACAATTAATTAAAGTAAAAATAAATTACAAGAGTTCTATAAATTAGGTTTATTATTGTAAATAAAATTATTCTTTTTTATATCAAACTTACAATAATAGTTGTAAATTTTTAGACATTTTACAATTACTAAAAGTTATACCAGTTAAACTAAATATAAATAAATAACTTTATTAATGCTATGCCGCAGGTTGCTCTAAATTATCCACATTTGGCCGCACGGAATTTCATGCCGCGCGAGTTGTGCCGCCGGCTTTATATGGGCGCATGTTTCAACAATTCAAGCGAGTTTTTGAGCAACTCGGGCATCAAGGGCCGCCCGGCTTTCTCGTTTTAGTGTACTCCATCATAATGATCTTGTTAAGGACTATTTTACATATTCCGTATCTAAGTTATTAATTGCAAATTAAAATATTAAAAATAATAATCAATCATAATCTTTATTTGATTTGAATATTAATAATAATAATAATAATAATAATAATAATAATAATAATAATAATAATAATAATAATAATTCAATACATTTAATTTAAAAATGAAACAGATTTTGCACGTTTTAAAACAATTACAGTTAACATTAAAAAAAAAATACAAGTTATCACAATATTTATTAAAACTAACTACAAATTGGTTTAAGGGATTATTATAACCATAACAGGTTGAATGGTGTTTAGTCTTCAACAGTGTTTGCAGTCTTGTATTATATTTAGAACATATTAAAAAAGCATTGCCAAATTGAAGCACATTTTAAATTACTATATACAACTTTGTAAGAAAATGTAGTGTAAAAGTATGCTCTTCTTTTTAAAAGTGGATGTAATCCAAACTGAGATAACAACAAACCATAATATAGGTTTGAAAATACAATACCATATTTATAACAAAGATATTTAATAAACCTTTTTTGGATTGAACGACTGTATGCATTAAATTTTAGGTTTGTGTAAAATAATATCCTTAAATATGTGCATATCTGTGATGGAGGAATTAGTTGTTGGTTCATACTGATACAAGAAGAATTGATAGATACTTTATGGAAAAGTTGTGTTTTTGATGGATTTGCTAGGAGCCGCAGTTTATTAAACCACCTACATGTTCTGTCTAATAAAGATTGTACTTCTTCGATAGAAGACTTTAACGATTTGTCATGCGATATAAGTGTTGTATCATCTGCATATTGCAGAATATAGGAGTTAGGATTGCAGTAGTTCGGATTAGCAGAGTAAATATTGTGACAGAAGAATATATAGAAGTGGCGAAAGTGGAGATCCTTGCGGGCGGAAAACCTTGGTGTGGTGTAAATGAATGGATATAAAACTTTCCTTCCAGGTGAGATGTTTGTAGGTTAGATGTAAAGATTGTTAGAGGATGGAATTATGTTTACGGAAACCAAATTGAGACATAGTAATTCTGAGTCGAAAATATGAGTGTGTGCAATACTTGAGCTCGTATGTGATTGATATATATTTTTTTTTCAATTACTGCAAAATGATAAATATTTTAAAACTATGTATGAAAACAAAATTTAAATTAATATTTGATAAATCGTAGCATTAATTTTTTTGAAAAAAAAACTAATGTATGTGCCCGGCGCATGCACCATTGTGGTTACCAAATTTATATTGTTATATTTAAAATTAACAAAAAATATATACATACTCAATAAAAATTATAATATTAATAATTAATACAGTTATTAAATTATTTAGTTTTTTAAGCTTATAATACGTTTGAAACAAAATCTCGACATTGTGTTATTACACACAGCAAGTAAAAATTATGACTCCTTTACACTCATAAAAAAATAGTACATTTTATTAGTAATGATATGAAATTATTAAATTAAACTAAACTAATATATACTGGTTCTTTAAACTTTAAAAAACTAAATTGATAATTATATTTAATTGCAAATTTTAATGTTGGAGCATCTCAATTAAATTAATTTAAATGCATTTTAAATTTTCTTGAAAAAAAAAATAGTAGCTTACACTCGTAGTAAAACATTTACCGCATTACAAACATTTGCGTTCAACAAAAGTGAAATCGTTCTACCAATAGCAGCGCAATATATTATTATTGTCAAACTTATATAAACACATTAAAACTTATTTTATTACAAGCAGTTTTATTGTCGGTCTAATTTATTTTTCAGTAGGCAGTACTAAAATATTTATCTTTTTAAGGGTATTATAATAAATGGTGTGGTTAAACAAAAAAGTTTTTTTTTTCAAATTAGTACAAAGAAGCAATTCTCGATTAATAACCAGACTCAAATTTATATTTGTTAAAATTAAAAAAAAAAGTTAAATTGCCCGAGTTGTACTCAAAGTTTTATGACACAAAAAATATCGCGTCCTTAAATTTAAAAAATGACTGCACATACTCTATAAACGTATTTTATTTTTGAATATATACATAAATTGTATTTTCAGCTATTAATACGTCAATAATTGCTTTTGATTAACGTATATAACGTTTTATGACATATTATGAATTATATTCTCAAAAAAATTAGTACCGAGTAAACTTAAAATTATTTACTTTTAATTATAATTAGCATAATACTTTATTTTACTTTAAATTAAAAATAATTTGCAAAAAAACACAATTACAACACAACAAAAAATTTGTCTCAGACATCTTTACATTTGCACATTATGCAAATAGACATCAATTATAATCAATTGCCACAGTTGGACGTGCAGTGATTAGCTATAGACGTAGATTCAAAATTGCTCAGTTACGGCTCTTATACAATCAATTTTATATAAACTTTAAAAAATGTACATATATACAGTGTGTCTGCTTAAGTTCGCACCATATGGAAAACTTTTTGATTATTAATTTTAGGAAAAAAAATTATTCATTATAAAAAGTTCTGCATGTTCTAAAATCTAAATTACAATCATCAGGTATCAAATTTTTTAGTCGTATACGAGGTTTGTCAAAAAATATTAATTTTGTCCAAGAGTAAAGTAAATTTATTTTTGAAAATATTGGAAACTTTTATCTGATATTTCTTTATTCGTTAAAAATTTGATAACCTTTACGTCTCTTAACCTCTATGTTGCATTATTTTGATGATGCATTAAAATAAATGCTACATAACAAAATAATTTATTTTACAATAATTATCAACTACATAAATACAGTGCTAATAATGTTGATTGCGTAACAAGCGTGTAATAGTTTATCATCAATTCACTATTGCTTCAACGTATCCGCCTTCTCTTACAATACAGGTTTCCGTTCTACAAGAAAATTCCTTCAATACATTTCTAATTACGTTCGGAGTTATACCCTGAATTGTTTCCCTAATAATTGTTTCCAAATATTCTACGTTTGTGAATGGCCTGTGTTGATATACCTTTTCTTTTAAGTAAGAAAAAATATAATGGGGTTAAATCTGGCAACCTAACTGGCCAAAAAATTACAAAATATTTATGAATTAACCTTCCATTAAAGATATTTTCAAGGTATTGCCTACTTTCATCGTGCTATGACATGTTGCGCCGACCTGCTGCTACCATACCTGTTGCCGTTCATGTCTTGGAATATCACAAAGCAAATCATGCAACTGATTTTGTAAAAAAATTAGATATCGTTGAGAAGTCATAGATTGTCGAAAAAAGAATCAATTATTTTATTCTTATAACTACCGCACCAAACGTTACTTTTAAATTAATATTGATCGCAAGTTTTTATCGTAAAGTGAGGATTGGAGTCAGTCCACCATCGACAATTTTGAAAAGACACTGTTCCATTAGAGGTAAATGTAGCTTTGTCAGAAAAAAATATTTTCCTAGCAAAAAAAAGATTGTCTTCTAGCTTTCCATGAATAAGAAAACAAAATTCTAGTCGTCTGTCGTAGTCTCCAGGTTTTAAAGTATGGATATATTGTGGTTTATATGGATGAAACTTGTTTTCTTTAAAAAAAAATTGATATTGTATTTTTATCAATTTTATCTAGAAGCAAAGACGCCCTTTTTTGCAGAGACAATTTAGTGTTTTCCACTGCAGATAACATTACATTTAACTTTATCTCCTCACTTGCAACAGATTTTTGACGTTTGTTTGTGAGTTTATTATTAACATCTCCACATGATTTGAATTTTTTTATATTTTTCTCTGGATGTCTGTTGTTAAATATTTCAACTGCTTCACGATAAGTTTTATAATGTTCACCAACAATTAACACAATTTCTACTTTTTCTTCCACACTAAATAAAACAAATTTTATTTGACAATCACTGCCAAACAATTTTTTTAAATTTTTTTTTAAATTTACTGATGAGCCACAACTTATATTTTTTGGGAAACCGCGTATACGACTGAAAAAATTTAATATACTTTTATGTGTTATTGATATACTCTGAAATTATTAGGGTGGACAATAAAAAATCTGTCTTATTGGATTTTTTTAAGGACGTAGTGAAGTGTTGGCCTCAAGAAGTGGCACGTGAGAATAACTAACGCATGGCAATACCTTTCAGTTTTTTTCTCTGCGTAAGTCTTGCTGTTAATTTGTCCTAGTCATTGTCTCTAATGTGGTACTAGTTTGAGGTGGGTTGGTTTCGGCCTTGTGGAATTCAGTCTGCTGTATTTTTCTGCACTATTTCCTACACTGGCATTCTTCTCTCCTTTCTCCAATTCTTGTGTTATTCAGCCTAGATATTTGCATTTTCTTAAGTATCTTCTTAGTTTTTCTTCATTCTCTTCTTTTCTGCAATTTCTGTTGGTACTAATGTTTCAGTATATGTTCTTCTCTTGTCTTTCTGTTCATCTTTCATTCCTTGGCAGACATAGTTGTTTTGTCCTTCTTTGTTTCTTACCTCTTTATTACTTTTTTCCATAGTCTTTTGCTTCCATTTAGCTTCTCGCTCATTTTTCTTTTGTCTTCTGTGGTTTTTAATTTGTATTTTTTTTTTTTCATTTTGGTTTACCTAAATCCCAAAGCTTCAAACTCCTTTATCTTTTTCTTCAGTACTGTCGTTGCATAGTTTCTTAGTGCTTTCCATTTTTTTTTTCATCACTTAGGCATATTTTAATGATTGTATATTTGTCTATTTTGTTTTCCAAAAGGTATTAGAAGTCTTAATGCAACTAAAACCTTTAATTTAACGGAAATGCTTTCAAAGTATTTTTGTTTTAGATGTTTTAATCAATTTTAAGCAAAAACATTTTTTATGATATTTAGTAAACATGCTTCCTTGACAAGTTACAAATGTTTGAAAATAGCTAAAAAGGTAATAAATAAAAACTTTTAAAAAATGTACTTGTCTCAAAAAATTTAAAAAAAGCAAGAAACCATGATTTACATCTAAATAAACCGATTCCCAAAGTTTGAGATTTATTATATATTTTTACTTTACTTCACTCACATATACACCGATTTGAATGATTCAAAAACCATTTTAAATAGTTTTTTAAGTACTATAGAGGCAGGTACACACATGTATGTTTTTATTTTTAGTTTACTCGCAATGACAACCAACTTTAGTTTTTTAAATAGCATCATACAGTCTATAGTTTTTTATCGGAATCTCTATGATGTTTCAAATTTAATCATGTGTGTACTTGTCAATGAAATAGAATTGGATTTTGAAACCAAATGTGATTAGGAAGAATCATTAACTGGATCAAGGTTTCCTACGTACGATAAACTAAAGCTGTTTCTTAACAATAAATGCCAAGTCTGGGAGTCACTGCAATTATCGAGGAGTCCACCAAGAAACAACACATTCAATCCAAAATAACACATCAGTCTAGAACTATTAATGTCTTGGCAGCAGCTGTCCATGCCTTGGAAGTCACTACTATCAATGCCCAATATTGTTGCATCTTAGTGAACAAGAACAAATTACAGACATTAAAAAAATGAAACTTTGTAGTAATTATTTTTGACCGAACTACAAGGTAAATCAATGCAGCGCTGGAACATGCAAAAATGCAAAAGTTTTTTGCAACCTTGTCGAGCTTTCTGGTCTATGGAATAAATAAAGCAACAAATATCACAAAAAAATGCACAACAAACCTTTAATTACGCATAAACTCATATACCGCTACAATCAATTGTTTAGTGATACCTTCAATTATAAAATATATGAAACTACCAGATAACATAATGTTAGCAGACCCGCATTTTTATATTTTATCAAAAATTGATTTACTAATTAGAATACATTTATTCAACTTGCTCTCATGTATCGGTCAATATACACCAACGGATCAACTTCCGTGGCTGCAAAAAACACATTTCAGTTGGATAATAGCCGGAAGTTGTCAAACCAAACACTCTACAGCATCGTCATATTGTAATTTATTAATATAATATCTAAATTTTGGAATTTAGAAGAAGTACAAAACCTGACCAACTTTACACCATTAGAACAATATTGTGAAAAGCATTTTAAAACTCATATTAATTAAGGACAAGAACGGCTGATTTATGGTAAAACTACCATTAAATTAAATAATTCTTTAAATATTTTAAGATTTACAGCAGAAAAAAAAATCAAGATGAATATACTGCATTCATTCAAGAATACATAGAAATGAGTCACATAAGATTGGTTAAAGAAAATGATCAGAAAACGAGCAAAGACTTTTATCTTTCACACCACGGTGTTATAAAAGAATCAAGCACAACTACGAAACTAAATTGTGTTTGATAATTCAGTTAAAACCAATTCTGGAATATCACTTAACAATATATTGCTGAATGGTCTGCGGTTATAAGATAACCTATTTAACATTTTATTGAGGTTCCTAGAACACACTTATGTTGCAAAAATGCATTGGCAAATATCACTCTTCCCGACGACTCAAAATGTCACCGAATTTTATGGAGAGCTTATCCGTCCCAACCAAAACGCTGTTACGAACTGCAAACTGTTACGTATACACCCAATACCAGCTAAGGTAATCTTAAGAGATTTTTACGTAGACGACCTAATTACAGGCGCTGACGACATAAAGGTTTTGAAACAAACCAAAAAACAATTTATCAAACTCTTACAGTGCGCAGGATTTGAATTAAGGAAATTTAATCAGGGCAATACCTGAAGATGTTTTCCAATTTGAAGACACCAACAAGGTAAAATCTAAAAAGCATCCTATCAAAAATTAACCAAATATTTGATGCCCTAAGTTTAATTGGCCCGTGATTTTAACAGCAAAAATTCTCATGCAAAAAGTGTGGAAATTGCAGTTATTATGGGAAGAATCAGTTCTTACTCACATTTATACAAAATGGACGACTTTTCAAAATGAGCCAGTTAACAATTCTAAAACATATTTTTGACAATAATTGTGATCATAGATTTTTCCATGCCAGCAATGCATATGATGCGTCAATATATGTCAAATCTTATTCTATTACAGTATCATTGATAAAATTTCTGTGCTCAAAATCCAGAGTAGCACCTCAAAAGTTAAATCTTTACCAAAAAGAAATACAAATGGTATTGCGAATATGGTTACTAATTCAAACATTTTCTAATGTTTCAAGATTACAAAATGCATACGCATACTGTTTAGAAATTGCACTTGTTCAATGCATCATTGCCAATATAAATTACTAAGTATTGAGGAACAAACCAAGTCATTAGAAACAATTAATAAAATCAGCCAGCAAACCGCATTCAATGATGAAATAATAGCATTAAAGACAGACAGTGTTAAGAAAGGCAGCAAATTATACGCGTTAAACCCATTCTTAGATAAGAATAACATCTTGTATAATGCTAGGTGGTCGTTTGCAAAAATCGCTGATCCATTTCAATCAAAAACATCCAATACTACATCCACAAAATTACCGATTGTCCCAATTGATAATCCATGATACCCATCAACGCCAACACCATGTTGGAGTCTAATCAATGGTAGCTACAATTTTGTAAAAATATTGGATTCTTAAAGGAAGATAGTTTATACATAATGTTATTAAAAGGTTTATAACGTATTTCTATGCTAAACCAAAAATATGTGAAATGAAAATGGAAATATTGCCGAGTCATTCATAAATACCCGCGTGGGTTCTTGTGGCCCTATAAACATAAAAGAACATTGCAGTATTTGTAAACATGGCTACAAATGCTATATACTTGGAGTTAACAGCAACACTTACAACTGATTTTTTGGCAGCTTTAAAAAGATTTATTGCGCGACAAGAAAATATCAGCCTGTATTTGGGTAACGGAACTAATTTTACATGAGCCAATCAAAGAATTAAAAAACCTATTTAAATCGGAAATGAACCACACAATCATTTCAAATAATTTAACAAGACAAAACATCAAATAGCATTTCATACTACTTAAAACTTTACACTTTGGGGGGATTATAGAAAGCAGCCGTAAAATCTATAAAATTTTATTTAAAAAGAATACTATGCAACACGCTACTTACATATGAAGAGATGGCAACTCTATTATATCAAATAGAAGCAATCCTAAACTCACGTCCTCTAACACTCATGACAAAAAATCCAACAGGCAAAGAAGTGTTAACCCTAGGTCATTTTTTAATGGGGACCAGCTTACCGCATAAACAAAACCATTTCCTCTACTCTTGAAGGAGAACAGTCTCTCAAAATTTTAACATCTTGATCAGATCCGGCAGCACTTCTGGAATTGTTGGAGTAAGGAATATTTAGGGCAACTTTAAACTTGCACTTAGTGGAAAGGAAACAATGAAGTACAATTAAAAAATGGTGATTTAGTACTAACCAAAGAAGATAATGTGCCACTATTATATTGGTTGAGATACAGAGTTACTTAAGTGCATCTATGGATAGATGGCAGAGTTAGAACCGCCACGGTGAAAAGCAAGATGATCAAACTTTGCATAATACCTATCAAAAATTGAATGACAAAATCTTCTCATAATTCCCAATGAAATAATAATTTAATGACATTGTTATATGCTTCAAAGAATAACCCGTATTTATCGAATTCTTTATATTTATTACTATCTTTTATTAATCTTAGTTAACATGTTTTTACCTATTATTTTTATATCCATAGATATAATAAATAAATTAGTTACGATCAAACTTAAAACCGAGCAGGATTATTCAGCTATCGTTAGTAGTGCCCAAGAGAATATATCTTAAACTAATTACTTAAAAAAATATTTATAGCCCATGTTAAAAATTTTATGGTATATCAATAACATACAAAAGTATCTTTTAGACGTAATTGAAAAGAAAGAATTATAATTTTTTTAAATTAACGAAAATGTCGCATTTTTTAGAATTCTTGATCAATAAACAAAAAAAATATGTTTGATAATTGTAAATTTTTTTTTTCTGAAGAGCTAGAGATGGTTGAAAATGCAAAAAAAAAGTTAAAAACTCACATTTTATAAAGTTTTACTCTAAAAATCTTAAGATTGGGTAACACAAAAAATCTAAACAAAAATTATGACAAAAAACCGATCCCCATAGTTTGCGACATAAAAAAATGTTTTTCGTTCCGCTTCACTCATTTACTATCATATATAAATACTTCGTAACTTATTACAGGAAAGCATATCCGGTAATCACTTGTGTTTATAATTAATCATATACTATTTGTTATTACACAAAATGACATAACTGCTATGTCGCATATATCGTTAATAATAAATAGGAGTATAATTGATTGACTGTCTCTAGTTTATGCAATATTTTTACTGATAAATGAATTTTATAATAACACGTTTTTTAAATATAAAATCAATCTATTATTATGTTACAGGCTGCTGAAAGTGGTAATATAGAAACTTTCAAAAGATTATATTTCGCTGAACCTACTAGACTTGCAATTAAGGACGGGAGAGGAAGAACAGCAGGACATCAAGCTGCAGCAAAAAATCGAATCAACATCCTTCAATTTATTGTAGCACAGGGAGGAGGTAAGAGCAAATTATTTTATAAAAGAATCAATAAATGAAATGATGAAATGATTTGAAATAACATTTTTTTAAAAACAAATATTAGTATTATTAACAAGGTAGAGGAGCATTTATGGATTGCAGCAGTTTGCGCCTTTATTCACCCTGCAGTTGGCGTTTAGAAGCGGAGTTTTCTTTGTTTTATTGTGTAGTAGTTTTGTTAGCCGCTTTCAAATTGTTGATTTTTTTTGTAGACATCCTACACTATGAATTTACCATATATTCAATTATAGAATCAGCTTCTCAGAAAATTGTGCTTATCACTTTTTTTATTGAAAATTGCATATTTACCTTTATAAACTCATTTGCAAAGTCTTGTTTTTTTGGTGGATATCTTAAGTATGTTGTTTTAACAGTTACAAGTTTAATTCCCATCGCGGGACAAAACCGTTAAATTTTCAGTGCAAATTTGTCGGCTACAAAACTCTTGGTCAGGACTAAGGAACCTGGGAATCCACAGTGCGGACACTTTGAGTTATTGCTTCAATTGAGCTGCTTGCTACGTAGCTAGAAAACAGAAATCACACTGTTAATTACTATAAAACCAATTAATATTATTGGCAACAATCAACAAATTATTACTATGTGATATTATTATATTCATACATATTTAGTTCTTTTCCATTTTATGTCTTAATAAAATACAGAATTTCAAATCGTGTAACATAAATCTTACAATTAAATATTGTTAATGTGCATCTGCTTATAGTTTTAGTAAAGTTTTTATCTATCAAAAAATATATAAAGTAACATGAGAATATTAAACAAGTTGAAACAATTAATGTTACTGAAAAGACAATTTAAATTAAATTAAACTTACTTGCCAATAGATAATTTAGATAAATGTCAAGACCTCCGTTCCGAATAAAAGTTATATTAGTATTCAATTAAAAAATTTAATTTAATTAAATAAAATTTATTATTATTATAACTATAAGTTTTAATAATTATATTTTTTATTAACGAGTACATTTATTAATAAATCTTCTTAATTAAATATTAGATTATTGTTTGCAATTAAATTAAATAAACTTATTTATAATTAAAAACCCATACATACAATTAATATATTTTGTAAACGTATTTAGATAAAAACTATATTTTTTTATTTACTAGATCTTTCTTCAAAAGATGCATTGCCTAAATAATTTCTTTTTCTAAAGAATATATATTAGATATTATCTACACAGAGCATAGTTAAAGCGGTAGGTTATATTGAATAAAGCTATTTTACAAATTTGTTTCTGTCGAACAATACATTTAATTATAAGCACGACAAAACTTGAGTTGCGCGTAGAATACAAGCTATTGATTATTTAAAATAGTACGTTATTAATTAAATTTATTTAATAATAATTCTTATTAAACCTTTTTATAATATATAAAGTTTATGTTATTTATTATACAACTAAAATAAACATTTAAAACTGTTATAAGTTTTAAAGAAATCTTACAATAAACGTAAGTTAATAAGAACTAATTATTTAAAACTGTTTTACGCCGTTTAAAGTTATTACTACAATTATAATTCAAACTATAATTGCGTGTAAATCATTATTTCAAATCGATTAAAGAAATAAATTAACAGAATATTTTTCACTATAAATGTGTACTTAAAAAAAATAGTTAAAACCATTTTCTACTGACAACATAAACATTGTTTATAGGCTGGATATTAATACATATATGTACATATTTAAAGTTGCCACTTTTCTTTTGATCGTTTTCACTTTTTACTTATTTTTTGACATTTTTGTATATTCAATCATTACTTTATTAATACATAAAAATTTAAAAAAATGCCAAAAATCACTGAACAAGAAGTATACACGGTATAACAGGTATGAATACAGACACAACTTCGAACGCATTTGCAATCATTGATAAAAAAGTAGCTACATCATCACTTTAGTAAGCACTTTTGACTGTTGATTGAGTTATTCATTGCCAAATTTGTTATTCTAATTCTAGTATTATAAATTTTATTTTTCATTTATTAATTTTCCAGTAACTTCAACTAGCATTCATAAATTTTCATATTAGTTTAATAAAATAATTATTTTATTGAGAATGCGTATTATAAGTTTTAACGTTTAAGTTGCTTTGGTGTGCAGATTAAGTTACGTTATCTCAGCAAACAATGATTTATTTTGCGCATCCGGGAAGGCGGAAGAAGACCACTACATTTCTAACAATACCTAATGGGTGTGTCTAGGAAGGCGGAAGCAAAATCCGCTACATCAGCATCGGTTCGTTTGTTTTCCAAATTGGTAGCGGTGAAGTAAAATTTTATTTTTTATTTCCGGTAGCTACAAATGTATGGCTCTACTTCCGCCTTCTCGGACGCAAAAATTGCTACCAAAATTTAACAATGAAATGCCACCTCACCGTTACTGATCATATTTCATATTGACAATGGCGCTACAATTGTTAATTAACTATAATAAGGACAGCCATTGCAGTTTTTGTAAGTTGTTAATTTGCCGTTTATATCATTGTTTGAAGAGTTATGAAATTTAATTGATTTTGTAAATTTTAATCTTATTATAAATTTTTGTAAATTGTTTGGCTTACAAATAATATTTTTGGTATGTGCTTTGCAATTAAAATGAAAATAAGTCAATATAAAACATACTTTAAATTAATATAATAATTAAACTACTTGCCAAAAAGATGACATGGAAATTATTCACACTAAAAAAGAAGCAAAATTCAACAAAAATTTAAATTTAAATTTATTTTGAAGTATAAAAATAAAAGAAACTGTAATGCTATTTTTCTAGACTAACTATGCAGTGATATTATTTAATTAGTTCGTTATTTATATCAAAATAGGTCCCGAGTTTGGTCAACGTGGCGTTTTTTCACAATTTTGAACGCGGTAAAGTGATCGGGCTTAGAGAACGAAGTTTGTTAATTTGTTTTTTTTTTTAATTTCAAAATATGATATTTAGCAATCACAACAACGTAAAAATAACTTTGAAGTTCAACTAATGAAACTACACTTGCTGAAACTAGCACAATAAAGACTAGATTTAAGCAGCCTGTGAACATGACTTTGAATATTTGCGGTTTATAAATCTTAGAAAATACTGAATTTGAAAGTTTAATCCATATGTCAATAGTACGGTTAAAAAAATCTCTCATAAAAGTTTTGGTCCTACATCTCTGAACTGTAAGTGAATATTTGTTAGAATTCCTAGCAAGCTACAAGGAAATATTAAATATTGCTATTTTAACAAATTTTGTTAAAATAGCAATATTTGTTTGTATTTCGTTTGAACAATGTTGATAGAAATATTTATAGAAATCGCAACGCAAATATCAGCAACATTACGTCGGTTTTGGATCGGCAATGATGCGAGTAACTTATTTTTAAATAGAACTTAGAAGAGATACTGAGGTTTTGGATGCTTTTCCCCATACTTGGAAATAATGTTCAATACAAAAGCTGAACAGAAATAAAAACTGTTTACATCTGTTAAAAAATCTTAGTTTTCTAGATACTTTTTGAGCTATGTCAACAACATGGTCATTCCAGAAAAGATTATGTGAGATTGTAACCCTTAGAAGACAAATTAAAGAAGATTTAGATATGGATTTGTTGAGTAGTTTAATATTTGGTATTAATAATACCTCGGATTGTTATTTTGAAAAACTAAAAAGTTTATGTTTTTTTTTAATTTAAATTGACAAAATTGGGGTACTCCATTTAGATATTATTTTGACATCTTCGTTTATAGATGATACAGATTCTAACATAAAAATTTCAAGACGCTTTGCTTTCTTTATCAGCCTTCTAACGTCCACTCCTGGACATAGGCCTCTCCTTATATTTTCCACATCTGGCAATCTTGAGCCTTTTAAAACCAGTCTCTACCAATGGCCTACTTGATATCGTCCAACCGTCTCCTTTGTGGCCTGCCTCTGCTTCTTTTTGTTTTCCTCGGCCGCCATTAAGTGACTCTGACTGTCTATCTGTCGATGTTTTGTCTAGCGACGTGTCCTATCCAGCGCCATTTTAGCTGAGTTATGTGTTCAATAATGTCAGTCACCTTTTATCTCTCTCTGATTACCACATTCCTAATTTGATCCCTTAACAAGATCCCAAGCATAGAACGTTCCATCGCTCGATGTGTTGCTTTTAGTCGGTTTGAGCTCTTTTTTGTAAGACTTATAGTTTCTAAGCCATATGTAGCCACTGGTAGTTTGCATGCGTCGTAAACTTTTTTTTTTAATTTATTGGTGTGTCATTGTTTACTTATATATATATCGTAATTTTCTAAACGCCGCCCACGTGAGACTTATTCGTCTTGTGACTTCTGTTGTTTGATTCTCCTTTCCAAGTTTAATGACGTGATTAAGGTATGTATAATGGTCTTCACATTCAATTTCCACGTCGTCTGGCAAGATGTAGAGATTAATCTGGACTCAGTATTTTCGTTTTTCCTATGTTCATTTTTAGCCCTATACTTTTGAATGCTGCGTTTAGTTGTTGTAGCATCTCTCCCAGCTCTACGGGATCGTTTGATATTAGAACTATATCATCCGCGAAACGGAGGTGATTGAGGTATGTTCAATCGATCTTAATTCCACTGAAGTTTTTTGAAGACGTCTTCTAAGCTTAAAGTGAATTGCTTTGGTGAGATAGTATCCCCCTGACGCACTCCTCTGCCTATGTTTGTTTTATTGGTAGTTAGTTCTTCTTTGATCTTGACGTGTAATGTAGCACTTTTATAATATATTTTTAATGGTGGCAACATTTCTTGAGTCTATTCTTGCGTTCCTCATAGATTTTAGGATTGCCCACTTTCTACCGAGTCGAAGGGTTTGTGGAAATCAATAAATAGCCAGGTGGATCGGTACGTTATACTTGGTAGTTTTTAGGTCAATTGTACTGAATCCACTTCGGAAGCCTGCCTGTTCTACTGGCTGATAGAAGATTTTTTCGTTAGCCTGTTGCATATGATTTTAGTTAATAATTTGTATAGTTTCGATAGTAAACTGATAAGACAATAGTTTTTAATGTTTGTTGTGTTCTCTTTTTTAAAAAGGATAATGACTTCTGCGTTATTCTATTCTTGCAAACTACACTATCTTTTAAGCATTTATTTAGCAAGGTTTGTTCAATTTTTCAACCGTGCTTCCACCCAGCCTTAGCATCTTGGCTGTAATACAATCTTCTCCGGGACATTTGCCATTTTTCATCTTACTCAGAGCAGATCTAATTTCCTGTATTGATATTTCCGGCATATCCTCTGATCCCACGTTCAATACTTTACCTTCTGCCAGTTCCCTATCTGGTGTGTTTGATGCATGTAAGTCAGTATAGAAATCTTCGACTATTAAGAATATTTGTTCTGAGTTTGAGATTACAATTCCTTGCTTGTTCTTGAGCTTGGTTATTCGTGTTCTTCCAGTTGAAAGTTTTGATCTTAAGACTTTCATATTAGAGTTATTTTCGATTGTTGTTTAAATTGTTTTGGTCTTATATCTTTGTATGTCTTGCCGTATGTTTTTCTTTAGTCTGTTCAGTGCCTTATACTCCACTGTTCTACCTATCATGTGTCTTTTTTCTTCCATCATTTTCACGGTGTTTAGGGTCTACTGGACGTTTTGCTTTCGAGCATATTTTCTTTGTTGTTGTTTGGATACCTGTTCTTATTCTCTCAGCCAGCTGATCTACGCTCATATCTATTATATCCATCGATTTTAGATATTTTTCTACTTCTTTCTGGTATTCTTTTTTGCTTGCTTTTAACTCGTCGATGGTTGGAAATTTGGGGTTTTTTGTTAGCATATTTCTTTCCGGTCTTAAATCCGCAGACATGCTCGGACAAACCTATGATTGCTCCCTGTATCGAACCGGTTCAGGACTCTTACGTCTTTGCATATTGTTCGATTATTTGCTAAAATAAAGTCGATTTTGTTTTTTACCAAATTGTCTGGGCTTCTCCATGTCCATCTGTCTCTTAAAAACGTGTTTAGGCAGTATAGGTTTTCCTTTCCATTTTACAAGCATTTTGCTTCTGTTGTTTCTTACTCCTAGTTCATAGTTCCCAACATATTCCGTGTCCGTATTAGACTTTTTTCCAATTTTTACTTTAAAGTCACCTATAACTATTTTGAAGTATGGTATTTCCAATTCTTTTGTTTTCGTTATATTTTTGTATACTTGTTCTACTTCTTTATCTTTGGAAGTGCTAGTTGGGGCGTAGACGTTAATAATTTGCATCGAGTATCGTTTGTTTAGTTTTACTGTGATTTATATTACTTGGCTGGACACAGAGTTGTTTTTGGTTACATTATATTTAACAATCTTGTTGACGAAAAGTCCTACACTTCCTAAGTGGTCGTTAGTATCGGAGTTTTTTTGGTATAGTACATGTCCTGACCTTAATGTGGTTGTTTTTTCACCGGGTAGTCATGTTTCAAATAATCCAATGATATCCGACTTGATGCTAGCCAATTGTCTTTCCACTTCTGTTAAATGTTTTTCAGATATCATTGTTCGTATGTTGTAGGTGGCAATAGATAAACATTTTGTGTGGTTTTTGATGGTGTTAGATTTTTTTCAAATTTTTGCCTTCCCCAGAATCCGTAGTGCAGACTGACGAGTCAGTGTGAGATTAACCCTCTACTCACCTGGGGTATTTTTGTTGTAGAATTTGTCATTTTCATGGTTTTGTACGGTTGTGTACGGAGGTTTTGGCAAATTAAAACGCTGGCATTGCTCTCAGGATCACTGAACGTACTGAGCCTTTTCACCACGTTAAGGTGATAATCCCCGAGAAGGGACGCTTTGCCACATTTCTATATATGGCCTTTAGAAAGTATGAAATATGAAAGGTGCTATCATCAGCAAAACTATGAATAAGACTTTTTGTCAATGGAAAAAAGATGTTTGTCTAAAGTAAAATTCTATTTGTGATCGACGTAAGTCACAAAATCCGTTTTAATAAAAATCTATATTGTATCTGAGATAAAGTTATTTTGTACTAAGAACTTGACAATGTAAAAAATAATATATTTTTGTCTATAATTTAAAAAATCAGACTTTTCTCACTTTTTAGGTATAGGTTGAATATTTGCAAGTTTTCAACAATTTTTAAATGTTTTTTTTTGTATGATAAGTCAAATATTTTAGTCAAAAAAAGAGCTAAATCATTTGCAAATGTTTTAACAAGGGGAATTTTATCTATACCTGATGCTTTTGTTGTATTTAATTTAAGGAGATATCTGTTGACAACCCGTTCTAAACATAATGGATTCAATATTTTACCACTAGCTGGCGTAGTAGGTACAATAATAGAAATCTTTGTTGTTTATAAAAAGCTGAGAAATTTAATTAGCTTTAATTTTGTCAATCCTTTTTTAGATTGTCACAAAGTTACAAAGTCACAAATTTATTTTGGTTTAAAAAAAGAAATAAATATTATATTAATATTATTGTATAGTATCAATTATTGTGCAATATATTGACAATAATATGTAAAATTAATCAGATTAAATAAGTCATTAAAATTGAACAATAAATTCTAATAACATCTTTAGAAATTTTATTTTTGAATTCATGACAATGTTTGGCGTTTCCCATAACCAAGTTTTCATTTATTATTTCCGTTGTTTGCCAGCTACGTTTTATTAAATATTTGAAGACGGGAATTTACCAAAAATGACAAACGGCACAATACAATTTTAAAATACCTTAACAAATAATTCCATAAATATTTTATTATAACACTTTGTTCAACTAAGTATAAAACACTCATTTAAATAACTGATTAGTATTTCTAAACACACCAACAATCATATCTTTTTATAAAGATTTTTGGTACTCACTTTTTGCTTAAATCTTAAAATTATTTTTTCACGTAAATAATCCTGAAAAAATGTTGATGTCTTAATTATGTTGTATATGAAAATTTCTTTTCAGTTTTAAATAATAAATTTAATTATTTGATTTTTTAATAGTATATCATTAAATATTGACGAGCAGTTAAAACTTTGGAATAGGTAAAGAACTTTTAAATGGATTACTTCCAGTAACTTTGAGAGAGCGTGCAATAATTATTAGTAGGTCGCTTAATTTGCAAAGAGAACTAACAAATCAAAAGAAAATAATAAAACATTAAAACCTCCATCAAACTAAAAAGACTTTTTATAAAAATATATTATAATCAATAAATTTTCTCTGTTAAAATCAACCGTAGTTCTTCAGCTGCTAATCTAATTAATTTTAAAATTTACTAAATAATGCATGCAATTGTAACATTAGTAGAGCAATCATGTAAGAGGAACGTTATTAAGACAAAAAATATTAATAAAAATTAAAACTTTTTTTTTTTTCTGTTAGTACGTACGTTAATAGTAGATCAAATAATAATATAAAATATGTTTAATTGATCCCAAACAAAAAGTTCACTTGCGGACAAGTTTTAGTATGTTTGACGATTTAAAATATAAACATTACATTCTTTATTTTGTGAAATGTAATACACTTTTTTTTCTTTTGCATAAAAGTTGATTGTCACAGTAATTACAAGTATAAAAGACTTCAAAAAATTATGGCTGTGGAGCAATGTTATCTAACCTTTGTGAGTTATTATGAAATAGCATGTCATATGAAATAACACACTTTAACTAAAAAAATCCAACCTAACACTAGTAACTATTGATTAATTAAATTAATCCAGATAACGTATAATACATGTTAATTTAAAATATAAAATCGCAGTATTATTAGAAAATATGAACATGAACCGTATATTTTTAGTACATTTACATAAAGCTATTTCTAAATAGACACTTATGTTCAAAGTTTACTAATTGTTTATTTTATGATCCCTATATATATACTAAGTAACTTGGGATAGAAAATGAATAAAAATTGCATGTTTAAATTGAGATTAGTTCTATTTTAAAATTGAATAAAAATATATTAAAATAGCATCGTTCAACAAATGTGAATTTGTAAAATTTATTAAGTATTGTTACATGGAAAAAGTTAAATACTAGTAACAAAAAACTAATATTGAAAAAATATTTGGCAAAAATATGTTGTTTTTCTGCTGAAAATTCCTCTATATTAAAAAGAATGAATGTAAAGATAAAATTTAAAAAATTTATCAAATCAAATTGAATATGCATTACAAATTTAAGGACTGTATAACAAAATTTATTTATTAGTAAACATAAATTGTTTAATAGTTACTGTGATTTTATGTAAATTGTTTTTTTTACCAGTGAGATGCTAGGCACACTGATGATAAGTGCATACCCTGAAACACGAGTGTATTTGTATCTTACTAGATGAAAAGGCAGTTTACATAAAATACATCATTTAATAGTTTTAAAGTTTTTATTATTTAAAAAAATACATCCAGTTTAGTGCTCTACAATACAATTTAAAAACAAACAAAAAACTATTATTTATTCAATTGTAATATAAGTAATATAAGAAATATAAAAAAAACCTACAAAAACCAAAAAATCTGTCTAACATCTACTATCACTGTTTGCAATAATATCTTTACAATAAGTATATTAGAAGTTATACACATAAACCTCAGAACAAATTATTGAATTTTACATTACGCGGAACAGCTTGTTCATTTGCATCAACATTACCAATAAATCCTGCTCATCTTAAATGTCGACTAAATGTGTCTACGTATGCAGTGTAGTATAACGAGTATGTACAGTGCAAGCAAGAAAAACTGAGGTTTACGATGTATGCAACTAAATATTCACTTATTGTAAATTTTGAAAATTCTAGACGTTTCACCATAAGCTTAATAATTTGAGCAGATTGTTTTTTATTGACTTTTGTAAACTTTAGTAGATCTGTATATTGTCAACATCTTCAGCTAAAATTAATGGCCTGCTAAGTGGTATCTTCTTACAGATGCAGTTCCTTTCTTTAAACCGTTTAATTTTTTTTTATTGTTTCAAAATGTGATATTTAATAATTACTTAATATGTCATAACAACATAAAAATATCTTTGAATTTCAACAAGTAAAACCACACTCGCTGAAACTATCATATTGAAGACTAGATTTAAGCAGTCTGCAAACATTGACCTTGAAAATTAGTAGCAGTTATACTGAGTTTAGAAGTTATTCCATGTTTCAATCAAAATTAATTTATAATTTTTTATTAAAGTTTCATTAAATTGAATCAGACACTACTGAAACGAGTACGATCATGTGCTATCATCATTGATACACAATGAGTTTTTACTATAAAAGCATTCTATTTTTGTATAAATACCATTGTACATATAATTTAAATATCACAATTCTGTTCAATTCACAGTTTGTGCATAAACACACACTTCACACAATTTAAAATTTAGACAATACTTCTCAATTCACATTTTATTGAAGTAAATTAATCTTTAAATTATTTTTAATAAACATTAACTTTACTTAAACAGTGAGTAAATAAAAACAATCTACATTAATTGTAAATGATAATTTTTTCTTTGTCATTAGTCTAGCTAGAATTAGTGCAGCACATAATTTTAGTCTTGGAATAGATAGAAGTTATAAAGGTGATATTTTCCTTTTTGTATAAACTAGATGTACCTTGATTGTATTTTGATTGATTCCGTATTGTCACAACATGATATTACATTGTGGGTTCTTCCAGGATCTGTGTTAGTTCCTCAAAAAAACGGCGCTGTGCTTTTTCATATAGATTCAAATGCGTTGTTAGGTACTTATGATTGCAATTTAATGCTTTTTTTCCTGAATGTACTGGTAAAAATGTCCAAATATATATGTAGAAGTAGAAATGATAAAGTTGTTGTTATTGTTATAATACGGTAGCGGTTAAAATGGTCTTAGTTGCTATGAGACCACAAATTAGCTCACTTTGGGGAAATGCATACCGCAATGTTTTTTTTTTTTTAGAGTGATAGTATCTGATTTTTTAATTTTTCAAAAATGTTGTAAATTGTTAATAAAATGATCTAATTCAAAACAATTCAGTTCCAATGGGCATCCATTGATTATCACCGGGTTTATTATTTAAATTAAACCGAGTTGCCTTTGTTTAAATTTTTCTAAAATGTTTGCCTTATTTGTAAGAAACACATGTAAATTAATAATTGAGAAGGATTGCTGTTGTTAGGCAAACTTCTTCCAATCCTTTATTCACATTTGATTCAATTTGTTAATTAGGATGTGAATTAAAAGCATCATATCTCCCAAATCTGAGAGGTTTTTATTTAGTTTTAATTCAGAATTGCAAGTAGGAACGTTTTCTGAGTCGGTTGTAAAACAATTTATTCAGTTGTTTCAAATTCATTTTATTGTTAATTTACGTGCAGTGTCTAGAACTTTGAAATTTTTCAGAAGTCTTAAACACTGTTTGACGTTCTCATGCTTGAGAATTGCTTTACAAACAAATCAGATTTTTGTTTACTGTTGCCCTCCGCTCAGTTTACGCTGCATCTCGGGCGATTGATTGATTGCACGTTGCGCCTTACTGCATCGTTGCGTTTTCTTGAATGGGCGACTGTAGTCGATGCAAATGCTTTGCTTTAGTTTGGCCATATTAACTATAAATTTCTCTTGATTTCCAAATGAATTTCTATCATCCTGGACCAAAATCATGTTTGTTATTTTGTATAAATTATAGTAATTTGTAAACTGTATATTATATTGACAAAAAAAAACATCAAGCACGCGTTACTTTGTTTTATTTTTCAAAATTGATTACAATATTTTTTTGTTGCAGTAATTAAACCAATTAAATAATACATAACAAATAAATTATATACCCTCAAGGCAAAGCTTGAGAATTGCGTATTAGAGTTATTAATACGCAGCCAAGGTTATTAATTATCACACATTATGTTCTACAATTGATTGTAGTTTACTATTGGTTCTCGTCTGAAATAAGCTATATATAAACGTCAAATTATATTTTCAAGTTTAGGAAAATACAGTTGTATTTATATGTATTATTATTTTTTATTTGTTTCAGATTTAAACGTCCAGGATAATGTTGGTAACACCCCTTTACATGTTGCTATAGAAAATGAAGCATTGGATGCAGTCGACTACGTTCTACAAGCGTAAGTTGAAACCAACTTTTCATTTTATTAATTTTATATTTATAATTAAAAAATAATATTTTTTTCTTGGTATATAGTATAATAACTCTTTTTCATAGTTTGGCTTATATTTTTAAACAGAAACTAGAGAAAATTAACATATATCTTAATAATATATAACTCTCAAAACTAATTTCTTATTGTTGTTTTATATAAACGCATCTTTATATGGTATTAAAAAAATACACGCCGCGCTAATAGAAGTTATGTTGCTACCAGATATTTGATGTTTCATATTTTTATATAGAAACTATTTACATGTTTATTGGAATTGCTGAGAATTTTAGGTAACTTTAACACATAGAGAATAAGTTTTTAATTAAATATAAATTACATTGGAACTTTGGAAACACCTCACGGGAGTAATATCAATCGTTTCATCTAAGTTAAACTGGTCAACATGAAATAACTTACTTATTAAAAAACAATTTTTCTTTTATCTAATAAAATTAGGTGAGAATAATAAGATTTAAGATCAAAAATATAAACAAAGTTACGATTAACCGTAAAAAATAATGATTGACAAAAAATAAAAAGGTAAATGCATTAAAGTACACCTACTTGGAGTGAAACGGCACAGCGAGAAAAGAAAATTTATTCATTCTGTACATACGTAAATACTTGATCACAATCCTTTATAACAAAATGTTGATAATACTCAATCTAAAAATGATAATAGTATGATATTTTAACAATGTGGACAAACAATAACTTTTAGATTGTAAAAAAGTAGAGCTATTTCTACCGCATTTAGACCTCATTAAGCCCTTAGTACTTATTCTGATAGTAACCTCGCCCCGTCGTCCCAACACACAGCCAGTTTTTGTGGTTGATGTATGTATTCTAGAACGTTGCTTAGAGGGGTTTCCCTTATCTTGCCATGTCAAGCCAGCAATCCTTCAACATGGACTCTTTTGCGTAAGAAAGTGCCGTAGTCTATTTCACATTTTCTACATATTGGGTTGTCTAACATGTCCATAGTATGTATGTGTGTTCTTTGTTGAGAATGCCTTTGTTAAAATCTCTGTACTAAGTTTTTTCTAAACAGTTGCAAGTATTAGTCGGCTGTTTGTTTTGAGGTTCGGGCAATCATTACCGCATTTGCCTATCTACAGGTGCGTAATTACTAAATATAATGCATGCACACGGCACGCCCTACATTTCATAACCGGCCATTGATTGGTCATTTCAAAATATACTCGAACTCAGCACACTGTTACTAAATCTAATGCGCTACAGCACGCGTTCTCAATATTTTAAATTTGCATAACTTTTTTATGTATAATGCTAGACAAGTTTTAATCACATAACAAGCAACACAATACATATATAATATACGTGCAATTGAATTTTTATCAATAATAATAATAAAAAAACTTTATTATTCTACATACTTGAATGAATGAATATTTATTAGTCGCGTAATGATTTCTTCAAGAGAAATTATTAACCAATTTAAAATTAAAATTTGTCACTCTCGCAAATAATCTTTGTACATGTGTTCAATTAATGCAGTCTATCTTAAAAATACATGTACAATGATGATATATGTACTGAAAAAAGTAAAAATATTACATTTTGTTAAAATTTGCTGATTTGTTTAATTGTTTTTTGATGCAATAGTTTGATCGACGAGAATTATTTTAATTATTTGATCCTACTGTACTAATATATATATATATATATATATATATATATATAATGTAAAACCATAATATTTCAAATGTTTATAATATATTTCTACCATGCAAATGCATAACATAAACAATGATCTCAGACATGCTAGTGTTGCATGGCAACGTAAACAAAACATAATATTTTTTAATTTGTTTAGTTTGAATGTTAGTATGTGTCTTATACAAACTTAATGCTAATGTTTGGTTACATTGTTACTTTTTTTTCAGTACATGTATCATCGTTGTATGTACATGTGTTTTTAATTAATTGTTTCTGTAAAATTATACAAAATTTGTATATATAATGACATGACAATTTAAAAAACTGCGCACATGAACCATTTATATAAAATAATAAGTATTTTAACTACAAAGATCATTCGCAAAACAGTAAAGCAAAAGTGAATTTTTTTTTGTCGCACTAGAATTTAATTTTAAGAACATATGTGTATATGACATGTAATGCATAAGTAGTAAATGAAATAAACTTTACTGTTAGGTTTAAACGCATCAGTTTACTGATTTTATTAAATTGTATATGTATTACTGGATTGTGCAAATAAAAATCTATCTAGCTATCTATGCACAACTATACAAACTTTAATTTTAAATTGGTTAATAATTACTCTTAAAATATTATTACGCGGCTAATAAATATTCATTTTTACATTAATTGACAAGCAAACAAAGTATATAAGTATGTAGAATAATAAAGTTTATTATTAAAAATTTAATTGCACGAACATGATTCATGTATTGTGTTGCTTGTTATATGATTACACATAAAAAAGTTATTCAAGTTTAAAATACTGAGAACGCGTGCTGTAGCGCATTAGATTTAGTAACAGTGTGCTGATGTCGGTACTTCCTCGATATATAGATGTCTAAGCGTTGTTACACTTAGACTTAGACTTTTCCAACAGACCAGTGCTCTATAAGTGAACATAGGTCTTATGACATTTGTGTATATTCATACTACTATCTTTAGGGACAGCCCTCATGTTTTGTCATCAGCCCGTCTACATTGTCAAAACAACATTTGTAAATCTACTATTATATGTAATAATAGTAGTGATAACACCTCATCTTGAGGGCAGTCTGTGGCTTTAGCTAAAATAAATATGCCAACCCAAACATATGTTTTTTATATACCAAAAAATAGTAAAAACCAAAATATAATTATTTATTATAACTTTTACAATAACTTTTAAAACATCTATTTTTACAATAATCTCATTATGTATGTCTATAAAAATAAATTTAATTAATTAATAATTCATATTAAAATATCAAGAAATAAATCTAATTTTATGTTTATTATTATTATAAATTATAACTATAACATGTATGTTAAATAAGTTTTCATAATTTGTCTCATATATAATGTAAATATTCGTTTAGCATAATATGTTATTTTGAAAGTATAAATTAAAATTTATTATTTAAATGAGCATTATTTTATATATACATTGTTATAATAATATAAAATTAAAAATATAGACTCTCAAATATATTATCAAGTTATGAAATTCCGTAGTAAATTCTAATCAAATAAGATATATATTATGAAAAATTGAAAGTCATGTTTTATGTGGAGTCATCGCACTTTCCAAGCAATCTTTCTCAATTTCGATTTGATGTAACTTTAAATCCTTTTACAAGATTGGCTTAAGGATGAATCGAATATCAATACTAATAATACTAAACATATATACTTGAACCTATTTTGATTTATAATATTTATATTAAAGATAAATTTCCCTTTTTTTTATTTTATGACCAATAAATGCGTTCTTATTTTTGCTGGGAATTATTTTATCTCCGAGAAGCGATTTCCAATACCTCAGGTTGCCTTTTAGCCGAGTTCGCCCTAAGAAGTCTGGCAGAACTTAAAAAGATGCATTTTTGTATTTATGTAGCTAGAAATGTTTTATTTTTTATTACAGCTGAGTTAATTTTGTAGATTTTGTTTTGATATTCTACCTAAACAACCAGTTTTTAGTGTAACAGTTTTTATAGTGTATTCTTGATATATGATATCAAGTTCAAAAATAAAGAAACATTTTTTTTTTAATATACAATTTTGTTTATTAATATTGTTTTACAATAATGATAAAAAACTTTAACATACATGATTTTCCGTTATAATCCCGTAAAAGATGGTTTATTTAATCAATATATATTAAAATAATGCCATTACTACTTATGCATACAAGAAACAAACGTTTGGACCAGAACTTTTTTATCTACTTTACATTACAATAAAGTTTTCTATCTAAGTATCCAGTTATTATTTTATTTTAAACTAGAATGTAATTCTAATATATTATATGTAAAGAGATTAGCTTCTGAGTTACATTTGTGCAATCACAAAGATAATTTAATTTTGTATAAAAGTTTTACTAACATAAATACAAAATCCTTTTTAATTAATTCCACCAGTGATTACTTTGAAGAATTGTAATATTAGTATTTATTTAATATAATTGAATACAGTAAAAACACTTTATTTGGTTATAATAAAATATTATGTATGAATAAAACATTTTTAATAGACAACTATTGTCACCAAATAAAATATTACCAAAATTCTTTGATGCTAATAATAAGTTTTTTCAAGGTAATTATAAGAAATTTAAAAACATTTTATAATCATTTTTAACAATATCCATCAAGCTTTTTGACGTTTCTCATAACGTACTAAACATATTTAGGGCCTCACATATTTCTCTCAAAATACATGAGTAATAATTTGAATAGATCTTTATTTTACAACTATTTCAAACATTACAAAAAACATCGAAATTAAAAAAAAAATCAATCATTAAAGTTTCTTTTTTTATTATTGCCAAGAAAAAACCTTAAAAAATTTGTTAAAAAAATCAATTTCAAAAACATTGATTTTTTTGATTATTCATAACAAAACTCTAACTTACTAACCATTAACCATTTAAAATTTAAAAAATGCCATTTTTTGTTAAACCAAAACCAATAAAAAAATACTCGATTTAAATAAAGCAATCGGTGTTAATGCTAGAGAACTGCCAGGTTTAGACGCCGTGTGGGGTGCCGCTAGTAGTATAGTTATGGAAAAATATTATTAGTAAACATTACGTACTGACATTTTATCACATCTACAAGAATAAGGGTGAGCGCTTTACTCTAAAAAAATGTTGACACGTGCAGCGCCGTTTTTAAATTAAAATTGATACTTATGGGACTAAACGCTAACAAACTTAATATCCAAATGATAAGATTTCGGTCATCACTTATTTTATATGTTAAACTACATACCATCTATGCATTTATTCTTTTGTTTAAAGATTTGCAGTTATATTTACCGAATAAAAAATTAAAGAAACACTAAATATAAACTCCACTTTTTAAAAATTAATTGCGGAGAAACGACTTATTATTTTTTTTTTTTTTTATTGAGTCCACTTATTGGACTTTCTTCTATGATGTGTAAACATTTTATTCAATTATATTCAGGCGTTTTTTTGCTGAGTTTGATTCTATTAACCCTTTTAATAGCGCAACTATTTTTCTCCTTTAAACAAACAGCATTCAACAAATTTATTAGAAGAATTGTTTATATTATACAGTTTACAAAAAGCAATAGCACATAAAATTTAAAACTGTTTTCTAATTAAAATTACATTTAACATAAAAAATAAGACAAAACAAAAGTTAAAATAAACAAAAGAAAACAGTTACACGTTCAAGTAATCTTGTACTTTATAGCAGTTTAAGACTATTAAATATTTTTTAATTTTTGCTTTAAATATTTTAAAATCTTTGATTGACTTTATCTCTATTGGGAGTTTATTAAATAATTTGCATCCCATATGGTTTAAAGATTTTTCATATAAAGCTAAATGATGTTTAATTGGCTTTAGATATAAGTCTTGACGCGTACTGTAACTATGATGTAAAAGATTATTGTTGAATTTGTCATAATATTTTTTAACAAAACATAGAACTTTAAATATATATATACGCTCGGCAGTATAAGAATAAAATGCTTTTTACATGCTTCTCTTTTTGCATTAAAAATACTCTATTGCTTTGAGAAGACATACCCCAGGGTATAATCCCATATTGCATAATAGAATAAAATAAAAAAGTATGTTGATATCACAGATTCATAATAATTATTGCACTCACGAGTAAGGTTTCTAATTGCAAAAACATGATTTAGCCAACTTACTAAATTAATATTAATTGAGTTGTGATTATGTAAACTATGTCTACTTTTAAAAAGTACACTCACTGTTTTTTTCATTATTTACGCATAACTTATTTAAGTTGCACCATGAATTAAACTTATTGAACGTTGTTTGCACCGTTGGTTCTATTTAAGATATGTCTTTGCCGGTAATAATATAATAGTTATCGTATGCATATGACAATAAGTGACAATTTGATTGTGATTTACAATTTGTAAGTTTGTTTGCGTAAATAATGAATAAAGTTGGGCTCAATAGAGCGCCCTGAGACAGATCAAGCCCTAGATTAGCTGAATTTGACTGTGTACTAATAATTATCACTGCTTACGACCTGCTAGTTAAAAATGACTTAAACCATTTTATTGCCACGGCTCTTACACCGTAGCAGTGCAACTTATGTAACAACATCTCATGGTTTACACAATCGAAAGCCTTAGATAATTCAACAAAGAACCTGAGAGCTAATTCTTGATCATCTAATGCCAAGTGCATATGTGACATAAAATCAAATAAAGCTGTGTCTACGCTATGCCCTGCTAAAAAACCATGCTGATTGTTATTAAAAAAAAGATTATACTTTTTGAAAAACGCTACTAATTTAGTATTTAGAATGGATTCAAATACTTTTGAAAAACTTGACAATAGACTAATTGGTCTGTAGTTTTCAATACAATCATGGTCTCCTTTTTTAAAAAGTGAAATAACTACTGCATTTTTAAGTTTTTAGTTAAGTTAACGACAACTTACAGAGAAATGCTAATATTTCTGATATATAAGCTGAACATTGTAAAAGTAGTTTCATGGAAATAGCATCATCTCCAGCGGCGTTTGAGTTATTTAATTTATATAAAATTTCCATTATATCAATTTTTGTAACGGGACTAAAAAAGAAACTGTTTTTATGTATTTTAATATGTTTGTCGACTTTTTGTAATTCCAGAGGACTATTGTCAAAGATACTTTTTATAAGCTCTGGTACTGCGGTACTAAAAAATGTGTTAAATGCGTTACACAAGTCTTTATCGTTCTTATATCCTTGAGGTAAAATAGAAATTGGAATATTATTGCAAAATGTTTTATCTTTGATTGGTTTCCAGATTGCTTTTATTTTATTATCTGAGTTTCGGATGTAGTTGTCATTGAATAACCGTTTTGAATTTGCAATGCATATTTTATATATTTGCTCTTGTTGGATAGCATATCGTTTTAAGACTGGATATTTATTGGAAAACTTTTTTAAATTTGATACTTTCCGTCTTGTTTCCATTATTGAATGATCTAGTTGCGATTATTTATGTGGTTGTATGTTTTTTTGAGTTGAAAACTCTGATTAAAACAACTAACAAACTTTTCTAAAAAAATATTAAAAGCGTCTTCTGCACAGGTACTATTAATTACCGTCGTCCACGTTTCTGAATTCAAAAGTCTACAGAATTGATTAATGTTTTTCTCAGAAAATTGCCTCTTACACAGGAAGGTTTTTTTTAGTGATTTCTTCACATTTAATAGTAATAAGCTCAGCAAAGTGGTCAGACATATTAGGTTTTAGTACCTTTGCTACATAATTTTCCGTACTTACATTTACACAGATGTTATCTAGACAGGATTCCTTATCTTTTTCAATACGTGTTAGTACGTATATGGAATTGTGAATATTATGGCATTTCAAAATATCCATAAATTCATTTTTTATATTACTTACAATGTTTTGTTTTTAGCAGCTATAAACTCTAATATTAATAAATGTTTTTCAAAAAATATATCTATATTAGCTTTTGGAGGGCGGTACACTGCAATAAATATTATGTTTTGACATTTGTATAAAATTCTTCGCTACAACACTCAAATGTTTTAAGCACTAAAAATTTATTTATATCGGCAATAGTTTTAAGTTGAAGATTTTTCTTGCTGTAAATAGCTGTGCCTCCGTGAGTGTTGATTTCTCTGCAATATTCTGACTTAAGCGCATATCCATCAATTGCAAGTGAGTTTAATTGTTCTAAACACTGCCAGTGTTCAGAAATTAAAAACACGTCTGGTTTGTATGATTTTATATATATATATATGTACTTCAAGATCTGCAGATTTATTGTTGAAGCTTCTAATGTTTTGATGAAATATAGAAATTGATGATGCTGATGATGCGTTGGTAATAACTTCTAATTGGTGTTGGGGTTAGTGCCTCAATGAATAATATAAAATAAAAAAATATATTGAGTGACAACAATTCCTTCCGTCTAAGTGCTAGGTGATTCCAACGTCTTTAGTAGCAAAAATGGTGCAGACACTTGAAAGCTGCTAAAAGAGGAGTTTAGATGTTGAATATAATTTTTTTTACATTAGATTTCCGAAATATTGAGCTGTTCATTTAGTTTTTTTGTAAGATCTTGCTCAGATATATTTAATGGGTATCGTGAGACATGAAACCAAGCTTTTTTAGTTAGTTTAACAGCTGCAAAATGTTCGTTGCTATTTTGTGCAGTTCCTATGATTTTATTGTTTACATTATTTATGTTAAACTTTTTATTAACATTTAAATCATATTTATTATTTGTGGTTTTTGTTGTTGCATTAGAATTTCTTTTATTGTTATTATCATTTATATTATTTATGTTGAGTCCAGTTTTTATAGAAAAAGTTGTTTTGTGAGTGTTTACATTTTCTATCGCAGTTTTAAGTTGCTCTGCAGAAACCTGTGCAAAGCTTTCGGAAACGTTTTAATGTTGTTGTGGCTGGTAAAAAATAGATGGCACTGTGTCCAACCGGACATTTGGCTGTGACGTAGATTTTCCTGTCATGTTATTATTGTTATTGGTAATGACATTGGAATTAAAAATATGATTTTTTATTACTGACCTCTGTTTTGAGTTCTTTTATATTTTCTTCTTTAACAACGTTAATTAGATTATCCAGCTGTTGATGACTTTCGGAAGTGGTTCCTTTATTAATGGATCTATAGATGATGCGGTTGTTGTTGCAGATATTTATACAGAAGTTACAGAACCACTTGGTGCTAACATTAGCACATAAAACATTTAAAACACTTTTCTTGACGTCTACGCAATAGGGGTGATAGTATTTTAAACACACACCTCCGCATAGTATGTATGATTTTGTTTCTTCAGTAATTTCATTGCATTTATTGCATATAAACAATCATATATTGGAGCACTGGTTTTCACTACCGTCCGCCATGTGTATATAAGACACATAATGACAACATTTTAATTTTTTTAGTTTATAACTTAGAATATCTATAAATATAAAAAATATGTGAATAAGATATGCTCATACAAATCAGTTTTAATTAAATATGATTGTGTGTAATTATTATAGTATGGTGTTAAGCTGTTTTAGTGGTGGTGCGGTTTGGAGTTTGGGTCCACACATCTTGAGAGTTTATTTTTTGCGCGCCAATTTATCAGCCTTAACGTTACCTATTTCGTTGAAGTGCCCTTTCACTCAGCACAGCTCAATGCTATTTAAGAGAGCTGCCAATGTGAGGGCCCTATGGTATTTTAGTAATTGCCTTGATGTGATTTTAGGTTTTTTTATAGCTAAAATTGCTACTTTGCTGTCCGTTAGAAGTTGCACGTTTTTACAAGATGTTTCTCGGGTTACTATTTCCATCACCCCATGTGTTATTGCAACTATCTTTGCCTGGAGAATAGTCGTATGTGTCTCTATTGGCAAGGATACTGGGACGTCTAGATCTTGGGAAAGAAAAGATTTTAAACCATCAGTGTAGGTTTGTAAGGGCGGTAGACTTGCATTTAGGCATACCATTTGTTGCAACTGTTTTAGTTGGTTTGCTAACGTTTTCTGCTTAGTTCTTTGCCACGAGACTAGTGCCACATAGGTGAGCATAAATCTTATGACAGCTGTGTGTAACTAGAGTACTATCTTTGAGGACAGTCCCAATATCTTGCCAACAGCCTATACAACATACACAACTTTTTACATCTCATGTCAGCTTGGTGTCAAAAATCACACTCAAGTATTTTACTTCTGTTGATGTTTAGGAGTTTTGATAAATTAAATTGGCCATTTTTTTTGTAAAGAGAACCAGTTCAGTTTTTTGTAAGTTAACCGTATGAGCCTGGACCAATTTTTTATTACTTTTAGGGCTTCTTACATTAGGTTGTAGAGTATACCCTCAAATTTGCCGCTTAGCAGAATCATTATCATCTGCGTAGCCAGTTGTGGAAAAACCACGGTCATTGAGTCACTGAATTATTATTATACTCTATAGTAGTGGTGATTATAAACCAACCTAAAAGCAGCTTTTGTCAACCATTTTATTTTGTCGCCTACAGTGACTATTAAAGTTTTTTTCTGAATACTTTTAGGGTGGACATCTTGTCTTGAAATAATCTTTTGATAGGTTTAGTGTGTATGTTCTATCTAAACGTTTTAAGCAACCGACTTGTTGCTGGTAGTCTTTTGATAACATGTTTTTTAGTTTTGCGGTTTCAACATCTTTGCAAAAAGTTTTCCACGTTTTTCTTTGTCGTTAATGATTAAGTTTTTTGTAATTTTTTAGTCGTTTTTATAAGGACAACTAGCCTGGTTAGCGTTTTGAGTTTTTTGTTTTATTTAAGGACTTCCTTGTGGCCGCTTTGAGTTTTTGAGTGAATTTGTCAAATCACCAGGGTGTTGTATGGTACTGTCAACACCAGACACCGACTTTACTGGGCAGGAGTTCTTTTATGCTTGTGTTAAAGAATTAGATGGTTTTTCCGCAATTTTGTGCAATGTTAAAATTTGGTATTTTTTGTGTTTTTACTTAAATATTATACATACAGCGTATGGTGTGATTCTAACCTCAAATTTTTTTGCAAGATATTGTTATTTGAAAGAGGTTGCCAATTGTTCAGCCTGTTAGAGTTTAAGTTTGGCAAACGTGAAAGCCATACATGCAAATCTACATTAACATTATCCGGCAACTCAATTGTAACCTATGTGGTATGTGACCATGCATTCGGGGCTATTCTCTATGTACATTGCTAGAATGTAAGCAAGATATATTGCTAGCTAACAATATGATATCATTTTAACAAACCTTGCTTGCTAACAAAATGACCTGTCATTTTAAGAAATTATTAGCGATTTTTTGCGAGATACTACTATGTTACTAGTGGTATGATGTGGTAAGAGTAGTGGGAGTAACATCATTTTTGATACAACTTCATTGCTCTAGTAACAAAAATTGTCGCTAAAATGGCGTGGTTACATATATTAAAATTATAGACCAATCATTCTTTTTAAATTCTCTGATTCTAAAAAATCTCAAACAAATAAAATAAATAATTTTAAATTAAACAACTTTGTTGACAAATTTTATTTTTTTTTCTATAAAATTACGTTTTTATTTTTATATTTTCTATCTAATAATAAAATGTAAATAACAAATTATATTTTGTACCAACTAAACATCAATTTAAAAATGTATATTGTAATTAAAGTAATTTAATGACATCCATCAAGTTTAAATATAACCTAAATTGTCTATCAACGGCATACTATAAGCAGTAACCTACGTCAAAGCTAGGTAAGGCGTAGTATGTCGTGGTATGAAACGATGACGTTTTAACATACGTCATTGATTTCCCCTCCGTTACTAAATGCTCGCAAATGCAGTGGTATGTCTGTCAATACTAACCACCTTACTATAGTAAGCAATAGTAACTCGCGAAAAATCGCTATATGATTACTAACAATATGAACTGTCACTTTAACAAAATTAATTTTTGATTATATTATTATTTTATCTAGAGATTTGCCACGCTTCCTGATGTAATGACCGTTTATATTGTTAGCAAACAAGATTTGTTAACATGACAGTTTATATTGTTAGCTAGCAAGATTTGTTAAAATGACATTTCATATTGTTAGCTAGCAATATATCTTGCTTACATTCTAGCAATATGCATAGAGAATAGCCCCGATTGTCTTGTTGGAAAATAAGATTTACCCGTACTTAAGGGTATGGTATTAAGATTAGTTCCAAAACGTTATTGATTTAACGATGCTCATTTAAAGTTTCCAGATTTAAAGACAATTCTATTTTATTCCTCATTCCAATGCAACAACTGTAGTCGTGCAATTTTATGTTGGGCAGTTCGATGAAAACAAAGAAATGGTTAATACGATTTATGGCTAAAACTTTGAATTCTAATATAGAGATTTAAAAATAAAATTATTTAAAGAATACAATCTTTAAAATCATTTGTGCTTTTGGGAAGTTCAGATGTAACTGTCATTGTTCTTCGTGTTTTTTCTGTTTATCTTTGCCAACATATATAAATTGTAAAAACGCTGCACGTTAGCAACATTAGGTATGAGTAATCCTGTTTTTCGTAGACCCAACCCCGTCAAAGTCACTCAATTGACAATAACAAATATTGCGCGCCTTCGAATAATATATATAATTTTTGTTTTATTGTATATGAAAATTTATTAATTAATCTTGTTTTTTTTAATTTTAATTTTTTTTTTTAATTTTTCTGATAGTTTTATCAAAATTTACTCTGCTTTGCTAAGTATTCATTTACTTATAGCGGCCAGTATATTTATTTCATTTAATTTAAAAAAAAACATTTTTATTAACTATGTATATGGAAAATAAAATACATATTTTGTTTCAGAGGAGTACAAACAAATGTTTTAAACGACAAGAAACAAGCGCCCATACATTTAGTAACAGAATTGGATAAAATCACCGTACTGAAAGTAATGAGTAAACATAAGGATAAAATTGATATACAACAAGGCGGTGAACATGGAAGAACTGCTCTACATATTGCAGCTATATACGACCAAGAAGAATGTGCCCGGATTCTTGTAAGTTAACTACATCCAATATATTTTTATATTGTATATTAACACATTGAATCATCTATCTTTATTCTATCAATAATAATAACAATATTTTTTTAGTTTTATTATACATTAGTGTAAGAAATACAAAATATAATGTTATTGTTAAAAATGTTAACCTGTCTCATGATGAATTTAAGACACCGTTTTGAAATATGAAACGTCGTCCTGTACCATCGTTACGTTCCAGGGTCACTGAAGTTCGAGAGAAAAAATCCCTTTCCTTTGATCACCGTACTAATAAACCTCAAACCTTTTGGCAAACCAATTTTCATTATTTCAATCTAAACTAGCCGTATTGCACGTGCAAATAATAAATGGATACACATCAATTCTCAAGTACGTCCACAGTTAAATTTGTCGATGCAAACCACTCCGCGATCATCCTTTGATGATGTGGTGTGAAAATACCGACTATTCGATCGCAGTTTAATACAAACCACGTCCTAGCCGCCCTAGTTAATACGAAGTTCGGTACGGCAATATGTTGATATTTGATTAAAATAATAAATATAATACAGAATTGCAGTAGTCAAAAAGAGGATAAACAAAGATAAAAATTTACAAGTTTTTTCTTGAAAAAACATATATAAACAACAAGAATATTTTAATTATACAAATTTAAACTACCAATTGGTTCATCTAATAAAAAAATATATAAGCCATCAAGAAGAAAACAAGCGTTTAAAATCATTTTGAATAAATATTATAATGAATCTCAGTATAATTTATTATTGAATTGAGACTCGGGCCGTTGTTGTATCGACCGCGTGCTTAGTAAGTTTTAGAACAAATACTGTTGCTCAATGCTTATATTCTAATAAATTCACATATTGCACTAGTAAATCTAAGTAAGACCATTTCAACAAGTTATCAACCGGTGTTCAATTCAGACAAAACAAGCAATTAGTATGAAGCGGAAAGCATTTAACATGTGCCAATAATTGTTTTGAACTAAATAAGGTACTGGTAAGCATTGCGTCAAGCAATTTAATACAAAGTTCCGAACTTTTCAAAAATAGTCAACTTCAACAGAACAATATTATATATTAATTTATCGTATTATAAATTTATTTCTGAAACGAGTTTATAAATAAAGCAACCGATTTTATTATACAGGGCCCGGCAAAACCACTTTATTTTTTTAATAGAATTAAAACAAGCAAGTATTTATTATTTTAATTTTATTTAATAAAAAAGGAATCTTGTTTAAGACTATATCAAATTAAATGTTTATAATAACATAGTATATAGTATATTTTGAGCCGAAATAATATATAGTGTACTAAGGGCCAAAAATAGGCTTTAGCAGATATTGATAATAATTTCAACAAGTCTGCACTGCACTGCACTTAATGGTTCATTTGTTTTTAAAAACTATTTAATCGCCTACAGCTATTTAAAAGACCACTTAGAAGGATTGTTAGATTATGTTATGGTACTAGCACTGTAATATCTATCCGCACGTGTTAAGTGTAAGACAATTTTTAAATCAACTCTTTGAAGTACAGCACTGCTAGCCTGCTAAGATTATTATATGTGAAGCCATATGAAAGATCTGGTATATCAAACACTATCAAAGACTGTTGAAAAAACATTCAAAATAACAATGATATGTTACGTAGAGCAACTAGATTTTTGTTATAAAAGTCAGAATGAGTCTTTCGCAAGCAATGGTAACCATTTTAAACAATATTTATGGTAAATTTACTAAAACTAAAATAAATATTTATTTTTCAGAAAATGTAATTACTTAATCATTATTAAATTAAACACTCTGTATTTTTGTGTTTTTTGGTCTTGAATCTATAATTTTCTATATCATAAACCTTATAAATTAACACCTTTAGAAATATTTGCATTTTTGTTTTTTTACTTTACTTTAACTGCCATCATTCATTGTAGCCCTCTTCCGTTTCCTTTTCTTATCTTACTTTTTTTGTCTGTTCTTCTCTCATCTTGATACACTCTTTCAAATTCTTTTCCATCCAAAATTTTGTCATTCGCTCTTCATTTCCACACTACTATATTTGGCCTAAAGATTACTTACACAAAGTTGTCACCTCATGTCGTAGCATCTTCTATATTGCTACTGGATGTGAACGTCAAATTAACTAAAAACTAACTTAATAAAAAGACATTTTAATAAGTATGAAGATTAAACAATATAAAATAATCAAACAATACACAATAGAATAAATGTGTCACTTTTTATCTATCACCCATCAGTTTTAAATTGCACTAATTCTTTATTTTGAATGATTTTATATTCTTACAGCTATTTTGGCAACTGGTTAAATAAATAAACTAATTTGTATAAGCAGCATCGATAATATTGTACAGATATAATAAATTAATTGCATATAATAAATAGAAAATTTTATTTTGAATCAAAAAAATTTCACTGTCTAATATTGTAAAACAAACCGTTTTCTATGTTATTCACATTTAACGATGTTAAGAGATATTGGGCATTATTTTTTTTAACAGACGGTAAATAATATTTATATTATGTATGTACATTTTTCGTTAAAAAGCAACAAAAGTTAAAATTATCAGTTAAATTGTTTATTTTTAGAGGATAAAAATAGCAAATGTTGTTTTTTAAACAACAGTTCATTATTTTATAGCTTTACTTTTAATTAATAAATGTTAGCCAATTTAACAAAACATGTTTTTGTTGTGTAAAAGTAAGCGGAGTATTACTGTCCTATAGAAAATAAAATTTAATTGGTTTAATAATTGTATATCAATAAAGTATTACGGTTAGATGACAAATGTATACATGATGCTGTAGTCGGTTATCGGTGTGTGTCTACTTGTATCTCTGACTGCCGGGATAACCGCTCATATCGATAAGCACAACTTGGCAGGTATATAATACCGTTGAGTGAAGGAATATAATTCTATGCCTTCACTCAACGATAATACCATCTGGAATCCTGGCGACTGTAGTATTTAAGCAGACGACGTCTGGCTGCAATTGGGAAAGTCCAGACAATTATTGAAAATTACGCCCTAATTGATATTGGCTTATAAAATACAAAATATAGTGACAAAATAAATTTCACAATAAATAGCATAATAAATGTTTTCCTTGGATAGGCAAAAATTACTTTTTGATTTCGTCAACGCAAATAAAAACTTGTTTGCACGTACTGAGGTCCATTAAAATATAATATAAACCAGCGCCACGTCGCTCTGATGACCAAATGACCAGTTATTTGCAGTTGTATGCACCTTATTTATTTTCCTTGCCGATAAGTTTCTTCAAGAAAAAAATTAAAGATTATCATTTGTTGTCTAGCGATCGTTGCAACGTGGCACTGACTTCAAAATCCGATGCGTCAGTAAAAATTGCAAGTTAGCAAGACGGCTTTTATATTCAAGTTTTTGAAAATGGATAAGGAAAACAGTGCATTTTGTTTTATTACTTTAATAAAAATCAAACCTTATATTGTTGTAATTGCTGAAAAATTATCTTTCTGGCACGCATTAAAAATTAAAATACGTCACTATTTCTTTCAACGTTCATGAAATTCATTTTTGTTGAAATAAACTAAAAATGCAGTCAATTTTGGGTAATGCTTATTTAATATTTTAATTGCAGTTTTGGTAAAAACGTTTTACTATTACTTTAAAATTATAAGATAATGTTTGAATTTAATATACTAGATTTGAATTTTAAGTTAAATTTTGTAACTAAATTAAACGTTTTTACAGTGTAGACCAGTCTTATCTAGTTAAAAAATTCTTTAGAAAATGTACTTAAGCACCGTTTTGTCATAAGTTAGGATTTTGTGGTTATTCAAAATAGGTTTAAAAAACAGTAGTCTTTACCTTTACATTTTTACGTTCACAAGTACAGATAAAATACGTAAAGCAACTAAGTCAGTTCGTGTATTATTAGTTAAACTTTAAAAACACTGCATTACAGTACACATAAAAGTGCATGTTTTGATTTGTGTGCATTGGGTTTGGCCGCGGCGCCACTCAGGCCGCACTGCAATGAGTGGAAACTTAGACATGGACTAACACATTAATTTGTTTTAAAACTTAGACAGATAAATAGATAATTTATTTAAATATTAGTATTGTATATAAATTTTTACTAACTAAACTCCTTGAATCTCTAAAGCAAATGCCAGTATGATACAATACATATACTACATGTATTACACATGAATTTCCCAAAACGTAATTTGCTCTTGTAAAAAATAAATATTCAGAAACTGCTTAAATCACAATAGTCAAATTTAACTTGAGCATAAATGATATGAAAAAAAAATTGTTATGAATTTATTCCGTACAACATAAAATGCACCTTTATTGTTCCCGCACTGATGTGAAAACTGTTAAGCACAATCTCTTTGTGCGCGCAAACATGCTCCAGTGAATACATCCTCATACTTTATAAAAATTTTAAAAATGTCTAAATGAATTTCATTAATTCTTTAGGCCAACTGTTATTACGAAATAACGTTAGTAGTTTCTAATGAAAACTTTAATGTAAAATTTAATACAACAGAAAGTTTAATTTAAACAGCATAAGTAATATTTTATTAAATTATAATATTTTTGTTACAGATTTAAATTGTATTGGATTATAAAGCAATTATTGTAAAAGCAAATTATCATATATGCCACTTTTCATTACTTACATATAAAAGCACGTTTTTACCCATATTTTAAAAAAATATGTATATTTATCATCTTTTTTTTTAAGAAATACTCATTCAAAATTCTGCAAAACTTTCAAAATTCATAAAAAATAAAATTTGTCTGTGAAAACTTATTCTTTAGAAAAATTTGAAGAAAAAATGTAAATTTAAAATCTAAGCCTTTTTTGCTATTTTTAAGTATTTCTGTGGATACATTGTAAAATATCTCGGAACGTAGCACACGGCACTTCCTGAAATTTTCACATATAAGAACACGTTTTTGCCTATATTATATAGAAAATACCCGTCATCTTTTTTTAAGAAAAACTGTCTTTTTTTTGTTCTGCGAAATTTTCAAAACTCAACGTAACAAATTTTTTGCTATGAAAACTTATTCTTTGGACAATTTTGAAGAAAAGTTTTTATATTTTTTTCTTAAAAATGCAATCCTAAAAAGTTACAAATAATCAAAGAATGTAAAAAAACTCATAAACTTCAATTTTTTCAAATTTTGATTGCTTGTTACTCGGAAATGGCTTACTGAAAAAATCTGAAAAAATTCACATAATCAGAATTTATATAGACGAAGACATTTTCAGTGGTTTGAGCAAAAACAAATTTTCATTCCGTACACTTGACTCATACATGGCTATATATTAATATAGTGTGCACTCTCAGAAAGTGATCTTTATGCAAAAAAAAATAACCCATGCCAAATTTCTGCGCTTATTTTAAGTATATTACTCATGTTTACGTTGTTGATAAACTCTTTAGGGGAGAGTAGTATTTGGATGTCAATACTGAATGTAATTGACATATTGTCCAAACAAAGATCAAGGATAACATTAACAAAGTGGATGAAGAGTTTACACTGGACGAACAGAGGAGAATATCAGGTGTTGTGCTCTGATTATCGTTCATAATAAACGTTGGTGGAGTGTTTATTTTAGAAAAATCCGAGTTCGATAAAAATTGTTGGAGGTGGCGAGATTTTCTTGGATTTAGGTTGAAGTCACTCACAATAACTTATTGATGCTTGGAGCGTTTTTTTTTTTCATTCCATTGGATGGCTGTGCCATAGACAGAAAACCACCTCTATTGTTTTGATTAACTATGTTTGAAGGGTTTTGGATAATTGTCTAATTTTGGAATAAAATGGCATTTGAGAATTTGGTTTCAACAAATATAACACAGAAAATGTTATAGAAAGTTCTTATAATATATAACTTTCGAGCAAAACTATTAATGTTGGAATAGAGGAAATTTAAGCTAGGCATTTTGGTGGTGACTTGTACGCCTCCTATAGGAGAGGTAAGAAGGGCTTGATCTGGGCTAAAGAGGTCTAACATCACAATAAACATTCGGTTGTTAGAGAAAGATACAATAGTGTCAATATTGTATGATTGAATAAATTTATTTTTCAATTTTTGAATAAATATTTGTCTGTAAATAATTTTGGGGGAATTGATTTTACGTACGTATGTGTCAATAATATGATCGTGAACAGTGACTGATGAATGAATTCTTGATGACTGCGTTATTTGATGGTCTACTTATTCTTCTTCGGAGCCGTAGGCCTATTCTTGCATTTAAGTTACCATACTCCGTGGCCTTCTTCATTGCAAGAGCTGCATCTTGGAGGGTTGGTAGTGGAGCTAGACGTTTTATGGCTACCTTCACATTTGCTGCATTTTGGAAGAGGACAGGGACAGGAATTGGTGCTGGAGCAAAGCTTTCATACACAGCAAAATGTTTGCTTTTATAAAATACCGAGTCTGTAAGAGGGTTTGATAAACTTGTAGATCAGCAGTAATAATTCTCATTTTATATGTGGGAATGCCTGAGAATCTTAAGGTTATTCTTTTTCAATAATGAATGTTTAAATTATTTGTTTGAAGAACTTTGCTCATTTCTTCATCAGTTATTTCTTGATCAACTGATATGATAACAGCTGAATATGATAGTAAAGGCGTTTTGTTGAGTGTTGTTTTTGTAGCAGGAGTTTAAGTTTCTGTAGCAAGTTCTATGTAACCGTTTTGTCATTGTTGAATTTAATAATAAATCCAGTTTTTGTTGACAGATTTATGTCTTTGTTGATATTAATATTCTGACACCAGATGTCAGATAATTGCGTACGTGAAATAGGTTGTGATGTTTCTAAGTAGTATGCTTGTATGTAATTATTGTTGATTAATTTAAAGTTGTTGCAACTGTTGTTGTTGTTGTTGTTGTTGTTGTGGTCGTAGCTGTTGTAGTTGTTGTAGTTGTTGAAGTTATTGTAGTTGTTGTAGTTGTTGTAGTTGTTGTAGTTGTTGTAGTTGTTGTAGTTGTTGTAGTTGTTGTAGTTGTTGTAGTTGTTGTAGTTGTTGTAGTTGTTGTAGTTGTTGTAGTTGTTGTAGTTGTTGTAGTTGTTGTAGTTGTTGTAGTTGTTGTAGTTGTTGTAGTTGTTGTAGTTGTTGTAGTTGTTGTAGTTGTTGTAGTTGTTGTAGTTGTTGTAGTTGTTGTAGTTGTTGTAGTTGTTGTAGTTGTTGTAGTTGTTGTAGTTGTTGTAATTGTTGTAGTTGTTGTAGTTGATGTAGTTGTTGTAGTTTTTGTAGTTCTTGTAGTTCTTGTAGTTCTTGTAGTTCTTGTAGTTCTTGTAGTTCTTGTAGTTGTTGTAGTTGCTGTTGTAGTTGTCCTGTCTGCAAGTGCTGCTGTTGTTTTTTATCAGCCACTATATTAATGGCATCATTGAGTGTAGATTGTGTTTTAATATTAATTATAATAATATTGCTTGGTATTTTAAAACTTGCATCTCCTTTTCCTTTGTTATAGGGTTCTACTTTTTTTTGTCGACCCCTTTTTTTGCTAGTAGAAGGCCGCGCGGAATCGTCTGTCTCGTATTCCATCTGCGAGCCCGCAAAACTTTCTGCCTCGCTAACAAATTCGTTACCGTCTTCACTTTTCCCGGCATCACTCATAATTATTTAATTTATGGTTGCAGCCCCAGCTAGGCTGGAACTATTAAGTGTTTATTAAATAAACTAGCACAACATTTATTTAACATTCACAGAGTAACATAAAATTGATAATAATATGATTATTCTACGGAGAATATTTATTAACGTACACGCTTTACTGTTGTTCGGGACGGAATGCATATTATATTATGCATCAATTTCACAAAGAATCATACAGAAATTAGATAAACATAAACAAAAACAAAAACAAAATCTTATTTAATTTAATTAATGACATTGCCTCTACAGAATAATTATGTACATATTTTAATTATAAATTATTAAAGTAAAAATAAACTAAATAAATAAATAAATATACAAAAACCCAAATAATCTCCGAAATAATACTTTTGTGTATTACTATGTAATACTAATTATCCATTGTTAATAAATTATTTAATTTTTTTTTTTTTTTCAGATATCCGAATTTGGCGCATGTCCAAGAAAACCTTGCAACAACGGTTATTACGCAATCCATGAAGCCGCTAAAAACGCTTCATCGAAAACACTAGAAGTATTTCTGCAATGGGGTGAATCACGTGGCTGTCCACGCGAGGAAATGATTTCATTTTACGATTCCGAAGGTAACGTGCCATTACATTCAGCAGTACACGGTGGTGACATAAAAGCTGTAGAATTATGCCTAAAATCCGGAGCAAAAATATCCACGCAGCAGCACGATCTGTCTACTCCTGTTCACTTAGCTTGCGCTCAAGGCGCTACAGAAATTGTCAAACTAATGTTTAAAATGCAGCCGGAAGAGAAGCAAACTTGTCTAGCATCGTGCGACATCCAGAAAATGACACCTCTTCATTGTGCGGCAATGTTCGATCATCCCGAAATCGTTCAGTATTTAGTTTCTGAAGGAGGTGATATAAATTTGATTGATAAAGAGAAGAGATGTCCGTTACTGTTGGCTGCACTCAGAGGTGGATGGAAATCCGTGCATACACTTATTAGATTAGGTGCTGATATCAACATAAAAGACATCAATAGGAGGAATGTCTTACATTTGGTTGTAATGAATGGAGGCAGGTTAGAAGAATTTGCAGCTGAAGTAAGTAAGGTAATTCAATTTTTGCTAAGCTTGTTCTTCTATTATTTTAAGTGAGTATAATATTTCATAATAATGTGTATTTAAATTATATAATTACAATAGTATTAAGCAGTTACAATATATTGTAATGAGCAGCTATATAAGATACAAAGTAAAATACGTAAGTGTGGTAGATAAAATAGGTAATTAAAATAAACACGTAACTAATTTGATAAATATTTTTGATTTTCTGAATAAAAGATAAATTTCTGAATATTCTAAAACATATATAATATGCAAATAACTAATATCATATAATTGGGATACTTATTAAATTTATTTTTAAACATAATATATACAAAGATCAAATTTATAGTATACGATTAAAATTAATCGAATAACAACTTAAACAAATAAAACGTTTTTTTCAATAAATATACACATAGCATTTTGTTATCTGACAATAATAAAGATTAATAGTTTATGACATCTATAAAATGTTTTGTTCTATAACAATTTTATATAAATATATTAAAATTAAGCAGCTCGCATATCTAAATCTAAACTTTTCAAATAAAATGTTTTCTTTTGTTTAAAAACTGATTCATAACTGCTGACTCATGTTACGTGATTTATGATTAACATCTACAATTTCAAATTGTTTGCTAACAATGTGCTCTATAAGGTCAATGTTTTTATTCAGAAATAATATATTGTATAACTAGCACGTAATAATACCCTTGGATGATGCTGCAATACTAGTTCAAAATGAACATTACGTACGAGTTATATACTATACTTTTTATACGACTACATTAAATTAAATAAATTAACAATTTATTAATGATATGTGTAACAAGCTCCCATACTAATAATAATAAATACAAAAAGAATTAAACTATTTATTAAAAGTTATAATATGACATTTCACGGGTAATCTGTCACTTTTTTATGGTCCCGTGCGTAATGTTCACATTTCGCACGCAATATGCGTGTATAATTAAACGTATGGAATTGCATATTGTTTTTAATGAAACCAATAATGTAATATATAATTAAACTTGATGCGGGAGAGATTATTTCTGTGTTTAACAAAAATGAACCACCCTAAAAGAGCCGATGTGAAATTTTTTGGAAATAATTGGTATCCTCATTTTTTTGTTTGATCTAATTTATAAAGCCTTAAAAAAGTGTGCAAATTTTCACCAAGTTACAACATTTGAAAAAAGACAAATACAATTATTGGAATGCATGAGGATGGTTTAAGGTTTTGTAAAATTGGCAGACGTGTTGATTGACCACACTTCAGTGTAAGCCAAATTTAGAGAGATTGGCAGGAAAAAGACCCTAAAAGCTCGTCGTAAATTGCTTCTAGGTGTCCCAGAGTAACAAAAAACGTAAAGATCGACTCTTTAAATTCAATTTATAGGTAAATATGCTCTTTTGGATTGCGCTCTTATCGTCTTTTATTATTGTCTCCCTTTAACAATTCAGCATAAAACCAACAGGTTGCAGTGATACCATGACAGACAAGACTGGGTGCATAAATGGGCAGAAATTGTGTTCAGCAACAAATCCAAATTTGTTTAAAAGTTAGATAACAAAGAGGTCAAAGACAAAATGTACAACTTGTTCAAAATTGTCAAACGGCATTATCTTCAATTGTGATGATTTGAGAGGCAATATGCTACCGAGGAAGGTTCCCTTTAATATTCATTTTGGACATATTAAAAGCGCGCCGTTACATTAATAAGTCTTAGGACCCTTTCTACTTCCATTCATCAGAGACCATCTAAAGACAGTTTTTCAGCAAAATAATGGGAGACCTCATACTGCTAACGTAATTACAGACTTCCTAGAACAAAACAACATTAATGGTTTACGTTGGTCAGCAAGATTACCCCACTTGAACCCTATACAAGATATCTGCAATATGGTGGAAAGAACATTGTGTACCTTCCGAACCTTTTAAATAACCTACATCACCAGCTTCAAATAACCTGGACAGATTGATTTCTAGCATGACCAGAAGGGTTGATTGATGAATATTAATATATTTCTATAAAAGTTTAATTAATTGTATATCAACATACACTAACTTTGAGTTTAAAATAATCAATGAAACTAATAGTTTTACAAATATTGCTTGTTGCTTAATTTTTGTAAAAACGGATTGTAAATCTGTTATTTGCATAATGGTTTAAACACCTACTGTAGACTTTTCATATTTGCAGAAATTTCAACTCGACATTTAGTTGCAGTATGTAGAAACACACATATAACTACATTTGCCCTCAAACTCGTCCGTAAAAATTGATATGTGACAAGTATAATTTTGTTATATAAGTATATATGGAAAATATTCGAGCTATTTGTAACATTAAAATTCCATAATTAGTCATGTTTCTATAATTCACTGTTTGTATGGCGACACAAATTCTTACGTGTCCTTGCATGATGAATGAAAACTGTAACCGTATAAAAATATTAAATAATATCGAAGCCAAAACTGACATAAATTTAAAAAAAAATGTTTAATTGGCCCCCTTATTGATCTTTTTATTAGAATTATGTATATGTGCCTTCAATAAAGCGCAATAAATTAATTTGAAAAAACAGTGAATTTAAAAACATATGTATCCTTTGTGTGATTAAAAATGTGTTTTTTAATTTTAATTTTAGTTGCTTACAAAAAACCACAAAATTACTAATAACTTATTTCCGATAAGATATACAACAGTTACAAATTATTTAATATTGACTTTTAAATTTTTTCCATATGAACTGGTTACGGTTTGAAAAAGAACTTCTCGTATGTTATGTTTTCTAATTTATATTGTTAAAACGTCATAAAAATATAGACAAAAAAGCAATAGATTAACAGAGTTCTACCAACAGATTATTAAAATCTAGCTAAAAGTAGACCCCATATCCAAAAATTACCACAAAACACCAAAAACAAGATTGCCAAACTGATTAAATTAAAAAAGATTATAAAATAGAATAACAAGCCATAAACTTAACTATCAAGGCCAAAAATAACTTACGCCTCTGTACTTTGTATCCGCTCTCAACCAATATATTTAAATATATCAAATATTTTCTAACGGTTTTTATTAAAAGTACGGCTGCAATCGTAAAGTTAAAGAATGTTTAACTCAAACGACAACGAAAACACTCTTAGCAAGTGTATACCAAAAACAAAAAAATGCATGCATCTACCGAAATGTAATCAACTGGAACTTTTAAAATAAGAAAGTTACCCTTAAAAAAAACAGGTAGATTATTAACACCCTGTATGTTTTTACGAAAGAAAAAATTAAACTTATTATATTTTATTTTCATTCCATCCGACACGAAAAACATTTTTTACTTCCTCATTAAAACACATTAATAAAACCATTTTAAAAGGGTGTAATTACCTGTATATTTATTGCAATGCCACACATACGCTGCAAAGTATTGTATGTCAATCCGTCACTGAATTTTACATGCTAAATGTTAACCGAGTGATCATTCAATCTCTATATAATTATAGTTTGTCCACTTTAACCATTATACGGGTTTGGAAACGGTAGCGATTTGAGGTTAATACTCCCCTTTAATTAAAATTCCTGTTGACATTTTTTTAATTAACTAATGAATTTTTAATTATTATTATTTTTAATTATAACTATAAATGAACCAAATTAGAGAAGAAACAAAATTATATTTAACGCTTACTTCAAAATAACTTGATAACCATAAATATTCCACACTTCATTCGACAAAAAACGAAGCCTTAAGTATTTTATTATTTCGAAAATCAGAAAGGACAAGATCGGAAGTATAAAGTGAATGTTGTAACTCATGCTTGAGTGTGTGTTTTATAGCAATGATTGTTTTTTTTTTTAATGAAACATTAAAAACTAATTTTATTGTTATTATTTATAGAGTATACATTTTAATTAAAAGTAATACGTTAATAAAATAATAAAGTGTACAAGAGTTTAGAAACGATTCCTTATATATTAAATTGCTGGCGTAAACAACATTCCGTCAATATAATAACACGTGCTTTGATTAGATTTTATATAACTAGGTTGAAAACATTTATATAATTACACAGAAAGCACATGAATCATATCATATTCAATTAATAGAATTTCTTTCGCATCCAAGAAAACCGAGGCCGTCATGTTTTTAGCTGAGAATTGCTTGTCTTTTATTTTGTCGGAAGACCTTAGTGGTGTACCGAAACCCCATCTCCAGTATTATTTAAAAAAATCCCTATCTTAAAATAAAGTCGTTCAATTCTCTCTCTTCTCGCAAATTTGTCGTCTACAAAAGTTTTTTATTTGGAAGCCCGTAGACTCTACCGTGCAAACATTGTGTTCATCCTTAATTTTTTATATAAAATTGTATTATTTCCGTAGCATTATTATAACTTTCACTAAGTTTTGATCGCTTGTGTTTGTTCTTCTAGAAAGTTTTCGCATGACAAATAGATTCTCTCTCCTATTTGATGTACATGCACTAGAAAATTTAATTTGCCATGAACTGCCACTATTATAGCAACAATTTTAATAAAGAGGAGATTACGCTCTAAAATATCACAGAATTTTAACGTAACATAACGGTAAATTTTAATTTAGTGATACTATCAATAAAAAACATAATAATAACAAAATTAATCAATATCACTGTCTGCGTACTAAATCACAAATCCGATCTTAATAAAAATTTGACACGATTGTATGCTATTTTAGTTTATATAAACTGGTAGAATTATATACTACCAATAGATCTCCATGAATCAAATTATAATCATAATTTTAGTATAAAACTATATACATCTATTTATCGCTTTGGGTCACTTGCTCACTTTTCATTACATTCTAAAATCAAAAAAATATTTTCATAGTTTACTAAAATACATGGAAAACAAATGTGCAAATTTTACAAATTTCTTCTATTACAAAAAACTTTAGCAGCAATAAAGCTAACAAAAACTTATAAGAATCAAATTGGTCAATATTATTTTAATGGTAAACTCTAGTATGGCTCTGAAGAGTTTAGTAAGGTTCTTGAAATTTGTTATTATGTGTTTTGGGGGAAGCTCTGCCAAACCCACTAAACCCTCTTCAACTTGGCAAAAACCCTTAAATTCCTGGAGCTACTAAACACACTTCCAGAAATACTCCGTTTAAGTAAGGTCTAATTATACTTGTACTCTCTTCTTTCTTTTGTATCAAAAGCCGCCTTCACGTATTTTCTTATTTGTCCACATGTCCTTGTTTATAAGCATAGTTTCTATAGTATTTTTTTGGCACATGTATATTGTATGCTGCGGACTATCCTTCACCTGGCATTTGTCGCATAAGTTATTTTGAGTTATATGCAATATTTTTTTAAGGTTTGACTTAAAGCCTTCACGGCGGCTTAAAAATTAAATTAAAAAATAGCTAACGTGCTCAAACTTCTTGTTTGTCTATTCGGGAGATCTTTAATCAACTTTTTTTGTTCAACCGGCTATTGTTGTATTTTCTGCTGATCTTACTACTTTATCATTATATCCTTTCGTAAAAATTATTTGCAAGGTGGCCTTATACTTATACTTGTCTGTACTTGTTTGCTATTTTATCTTCTTTGTTGCTTCTGCAGTATATTTTTGTACTTTTTATACATGTTTAGGCTCCATAGAGCATGATGGATTGTGACACATTTACCAGCAACTTCCTCTACTCTTTCGAGAACCCCTTTATAGTTGGCTTTATCTTAGTTATGGCTTTTAAGACCATCATACCGATGTGTTCTTTCATATGCGTGTTATGGTCGTAGCATACACTAATGCCCGTACTAATAGTTGGAGATTAAATCTCGGATTGATCCTAGATTCATAAATCCGAGATTTATTTTGCTAATTGTTAATTCACAGATATCATTAGTTGCAATCGACCAATGCATTCCTCGCTTAATTCTCGGATCGAGTTGAAAACTATGCAACCGTCAATATAATCCTAGATTTAAATAATCTTGAGTCCACCCAAGGTTGTTAATTAATGTGTCATATATTAATTCTGACGTTTGGTAATAAAATACATCGGTCGATCGCAACTATATTCACCATCACGATATCCGTGAATTGGCTTAGAGGTAATCAACAATTAGCAAAATGAATCTTGGATTTATGAATTCGAGATTTCGGGCATTAGATACTTTGTTTCGATCACAGAGGTCTCTAGTTTGATCATTGCTTCTTTGAAATTTCAGCCTCTATACACCATCCGTTTTTTTCAGCTAATATGTTCAACTCCAGTGTCTCAATTATTTTTTTACCTTACTTGTAGCCACATTAATTTTTAATATAAGTTCTTTCCCATTTCCGTGTTGTACTACAATTGTTATTAGCGTTATTAGCAGTTTTCTTCCTTGCCTAATAACAATTTTCTGTTTTCCAAGTATCTCGTAATAATTTTGATGAGTTGTTTGCTAGAAGTTTGTTAATTAGAGTTGCTAATACGCACAGTTTTCTGTTAGAGGTTTTTATTCTTAGATTCTTTACTATTTTATTCATTTTCAGCAGAGCGTCGAAGGTTGACGTATTTTTCCGGACCTTAACTCATTATTAGACAGTTTGTGTTCGACCGTTTTCCTTAAAGTTTTTATCAAGCATAATGACCTATATTTTGTAGTCTCATCTTTTGTTTTCTTTGGCTTTGTTATAGTACCAGCTTCTCCTGCTTCCATATCTTGGAGAAATTACCTTCTTGGCAACCTTCACTGCTTTCTTTGCAATTTGTAGTAAATATCCAGTCTGGGCCCAGCGCCTTATTGTTTTTTTTTTTAATAATTTCTTGCATTCATCTAAGGTTCAGTTACCTCATCCTTCGAGATTTTTGAACATTTTATTGTTGGACTATTTGGAAAAAAATCATTTTTCTTTTTGACTTTTGTCTGTTAACTTAAATACATCTGCAACCTTAAACTTGTCAGTCATTATTTTAAAACTCAAACTCCACACATTTCTTTTGATCTCAATCAACAACTTCATCTACGCGTCTTTTTTAGCCGCTGTTATTACTTTTTTTTAAATAGTTGTTTTTATCAATCATCAACCATTGTTGCTATGCTTTCTTCTTATTGCCTCTTGTATTACCATTGGTGTACTCCGTTTTTAATTGGGAAAGGTATTTATTTTACCATCATAGTTTCTTATAGGATTAATGTTGCCCTTTTCTTAATGATTCTGAAACTGTTGTACTTCTTCCACACTGGAGTTTTTGGAAGGTTTTTCAAAGCTTTTAAACTTTTTTTTAAGCAATTTCCTACAAATCCTACACCGCACTATACATTATTTAGTAAGATGGTAACAATGGACAGTGCATTTCTTGTATCATATAACTTAGAAATTGATATTTCGTACAAAAAAAATTGTGGCTTACATCTATTAACCGATGGCTACTTCAAATGTTAAAATTTAATGTTTTTAGGTAAGTTTGCGTTAAAGTAGTTACTAAACCTATGAACAAATTATTGCATATCCGTCCCCGTCCCCCTAAAAATTTATAAATATTTACGCTGTCTCATATTTAATTAATTTGATACTTGATATAAGTACGGATTGCACAATCTGAAACCACATAGTACATAGTACAATTGCAATTTTGAAAAACATGTTTTCATGTTAAAATATTTGTATACTTTTTGGTTTTACTGGTTTAATATCAATAACATAAGTAAAAAAGATTAGTAAAAATCACTACACTACATAACATTGATAAACTAAAAACAATTTAAAAATTTATAATTTACACATAAAAAACACAAATCATTATTTAAAATCTGGTAAATTCAGTACTTTTGAAAAAAACAAGACAAATATATTATATGTATACAATTTGCGGTGTTTGTTTTCATTTATACTGTAAAACAAAGATTCGTTGTTGGTTATTTGCCATACAATAAAAACATAGGGTGCTACAGTCTGAAATCAATTCTTGGCACGATTTGCAAGTCACGTTCACTCCTATGAATAATATCCAATTCTTCTCCTCTTAATAAAAGCAGACGTATCATTGAATACATCGATATGTAAATGTATAAAAAAATGCAATAATAAAAGTTTAACTAATACTATATAAAACAAAATCAAATGAAAAATATCATATTTACTTTTATTTAAACCCGGCGCGACCACCAAAACGTTTGTGTAGAATAACATCGCCTTTACATTCAATTTATCAATTCGTTTAACAAAGAGATGCTGAATATTAACCCAACATATAGAAATGTGTATGACTCACCATAAAGTAGATATTATTGAAACGTGACAACTCCCTTTATCGTTATACTGCGAACTGTAGTAAAGAAGTAAAATTAATGAGGCGTTTATAAGGCTGCTGCGCATTATAAATAATTATTTAAATGAAGCATTCCTGTTATCCTAGAACGTACTGAAGTCATTTTTCATCAACACTAGACGCATAATCGTGTCCAACAGTTCACGATATATACAAGATTCCTCCATATTCAAATATTTTAAAAAATATCTATTACAATATTATCTTAATCATATCTTATTTTAATTTAAAGATGTTGATAAGTAAACAACATTTTCTAAAAAAAAATAAAAATGTTTTATAGAAAGAAGTGCAAAGATCATTCTGCAGTTTATCTTATGTCACAATATTTTCATACACGTTTACATATTTATTTTATAAAAATTGAGTATTTTCCATGGAGTGAGTTACGTATTTTTTGGCGACTTCAATTAACAAAATAGATAAAATAACATGACACAATAAATATCGATGCACATTCGTTATTTAAATTGAAATATCTTTACACAAACAAACACGTCAACATTGCAGCAATATATTTTTATTTATACAACGTATACTCAAATTTAAATTTAAAAAAAACAAATGAATTAATTATATTTTATCATTTATGATTATGTGCAAAATACAATATATATCATTTTATGTTGAAGAGATATATCAAAGGTAAGCAACTACATTGAACTATCGTTATGAATTTATACAAAATACTTTTGTTTAATTTGCTGTGCACTGCAAGTAGCGCAAATTAGTTTGCACAGTCTCAAAATCCAATTTTCATGCAAATTATTCTTTGAAGATAAAATTCCACAATTTTAATCAATCATCGCGTAATTAATATCTTACTAACTTTATATAAAACTAGCAACGTATTCATTAGTAAATGAAATTACTAACTATTATTTTTTCAAGTTTTAGAAGTAATTAATTAAAATTTAATTCATAGATTTAACTTCTATGGTAAATAAACTATGTAAAGGTTCTGTATGCACATCCGACAGTAAATTATGTAAATTTATTCACGGATGTACTGCTATGCGACTCCTATAGTTTCAGTAATAAACAAATATTAGTAAAATTAAAGTAAATCAAGTAATTAAATCTTTTTATAATTTATTATATTTTAATTATCCAAATATGCACAAAATTGTACAATATTTAAATTCAATTTTAAATTACACATTATTAACTAGTAATGACACAAAAATAGTAATAATTAATAGTTTTTATGGTTTGTATAACAAAAAATATATTTCTATTTCACATTGTAAAATACTTTTTTTATTAATAATGATTTTTGTATTTAGGCACAATCCCAAACAAGTTTGCTTCAATTATTAAATGAAAAGGATATCACTGGATGCTCACCGTTACACTACGCCAGTAGAGAAGGACATATACGTAGCCTAGAAAATCTCATCCGGCTTGGCGCCTGCATTAATCTTAAAAACAATAATAACGAGAGTCCACTACATTTTGCTGCCAGGTTAGTTTCTTACTTTTTTTTAGTGTACGTTGTTTAAATTAGATTAAATTTAATGCAAATCATGCAGCATCTGGGTAATTTGACGATTCAATGTAATTTCCATAAATTTGATTAGACCAAATCAGCAGCTATTCTATACTATTGCGTAAATTTGCCAGTTACAGTCTAGAGAATTGAGATGAGATTATTACTGTGATATGGAGCATTATTAATCTCAATTCATCATCAATAATTGTAACCACTTTGGGACATAGTAATTATAGAAATAACTTAATACAATTATGAAATGAATTAATAATTTATTCAAAATCAGTCAATCGAATCACAGCGGCCAAGGGTCAAGCATAGACAATTGTTTCGGTTCTACAAACCAATAATAATACAATTAATTATAAAATTAATTACATTACATTAAAAAAAATATTGCATGATGTTTTATTCTACATTATATTTAAGCAATGGCATTTAATCAGGATTAGATTTTTAATGAATATACCTTTCACAGTAATGGAGACAAATCTTATCAAAGAGAAAATTATACTGTCAACCATATTAGCATATTATGCCATTTCAATGAACAGAGATATAATTATCTGTTTATATACAAGAATATTTCAATCTGAAAATAATTAATAGGATTATATAAAAATAATAAACGCAATAAACAAAATTTAATTAAAATTGTTAAATAGAAATAAAAGTGCAATTTAAGTTTAAAAAGTTCAAAACTGAAAAAAATAATCGTTTTATTTAATAGGTATTCTTACGCCATTTAGTGTTTGAAACAAAGAACATTGGTATTTAGATCATCAAAGTATTTGGTTGAAAAACAAAATTATTTACACACTGGCATTTAAATATACATTTGTTGAACATTTGCACGCACTGGATGAAAATAATTACAGACAAAAAATTAACTTTTAGACAGAGTCTTTTATCATTTTATTAACCGACTAACTGTCATGCTTTATTAATTCTTTTTTGTTTAAGTTGGTCAGAACTCTTTACATATTTCAGGTTGACGGTATTACCAATGTGTTGTTAAATAAATTTTCTCAAGATTTCAATAGGTTTTTTTCCTTTGGTGGTTTTGTCATCATGAGTATTCTTCAACATAAGAATTGCAAATTAGTTGTCTATATACACAGTAGTTGGTTCCTTGACATCTAGGATATGAAACTCCTTACTGATACGCCGAATCCAACCGATGTCATTAATTAAAGATACAACGACCCGATACTATGATTCAGCTAATAAAGTAATTACCAACCAATCCTCTTGCAACAAAGCGGGCTTTCAAATTGCCATCTTGTTTTTCACGCAACAGTCAACGACAGGTCATTAGTTTTGCGTGTTTTGAAATTTTGACAAGGTTCCATGTAAAACATGGTCAAAGAGCAGAATTCGTTCGCCATATCTGCATACCATCCTTCGTGCTTCAGTGCTTCGGAAGTAGAAATATCTTGCACTAAATTGGCTTGATTTCTTTCGTGAAAGTAATTTATTACAAAGTGTGAGATACGCACTGGACGATTTAAGGTTTGACAATCATGCAGATATGGCTTCCTCAAACTTTTGACTACTATTAGATGATCGCGCAGATACTCCACTCAAATCCTCCTCTTCATCCAGTGTATCGTAAGCTTTAGGTTTATCTACTCTTCTCAGGTTCAATTATATTTTCTAAACATCGCGCTAATTTATCCGATAAATCCGACAGCGGGGCGAAACCACGTTGTAGCTAGCTAGAATACCCTTCTCTAACTTTCTGTCCATTTTGCGTCGTTTGTGGTCAAAAACGAATACATAACAAACACACCTAACGCTTCTCAATTTGTTCAGTTTCATATTTTGTCCAAACCAAAGTTTTGCCGGACTTTGAACCTTGATTGAGCTGGTTCTTGTTTGATGATTCAATGTGAACACTGAATAATACACAGCTTCAAACCATAAATTTTCTTTCAAATTTTGCGAATGTATAATAGTACGTTCTAACTCCACAACTGTGCGCATTTCCCTTTCAATCCTACCTTTTTTATTGAGGAGTATATGCATTGGACTTGATGTGTAAAACTCCCAGTAATTCTTGTATTCTTGTCTTTACTATTGTGCCCTACATCTCAACGGTTGATGTGCATTGTATCACGATTTGAGTTGCCTTGAAAGACTTTTTGACATGACCCTTCATTTGTAGTTTAAAGCAAAAAACTTCTCAAAATATATATATATACGACTTAACTGTATTTACAAATATAAAAATGATTTCGATCTAAATCTCTTTATAAATAGCTTATCTGACTAGCATTGTTTACAAACACAAAGGTAGACGTTGTTGTTGCGCTGGCTGATGGTAACTGGCTAACGATTGAGCGGCTAACGATGACTGGCGATGTTAAAGTTATATTGACTAACTATCGACAGCTATGCATTCAACATTAACAATTTCAGAATTTTCCATCCAAAGAATTCTGATCCCATAACAATTTGCACGCACTGAATAGAAATAGTCACAGGCAAAAAAAAATATTTTTAGATAGTCTCTTATATTTTTAACCGAATCTCATGCATTACAAAAAAACTAATCAATATAATTCTTATCAGGAGTTAGTCCGATTTTAACTTAAGATTACAATATAGACTTAGGTGCAAAATTAACTGGACGATTTTTCAACTAATTTTAATACTAATAAAATCATATCTTTATTTCACATTTTATAAAATGGCAAAAAGGGCAAAGTTTTCTTTTCTTCATAAATTTCTGATTTTGCATAAAAATTCAATTTTTTTCAATTTAAATAAAATAGGCCACATGGGTTCAGAACAAGTTGCTCAAACTGTTGCTTTACAGAATGACGGCGGCGGTGTGTGTTAAATTGCAAATGCTTTAAAAATCCCCCAAAAAGTACCGTCTCATATGTTTTGATAAGATTCTGGGAAAAAAAAACAGTAAACAAAAAGCCCAGGACAAGGCAGACAAAAAGCAACAAACGCGATCAAAAACAGTTTTTTTCGAATTCAAGCGTTACCTAGTCGCACTATAACATTATCTGCTTTTGTTCAAAGGTTAAACGATGTCCAAAGAAGCACAATTTTAATATACAGTTTGCAGACTCCTAAAATATTATGGATTAATTAAAAAAAACAGGTTTTCTTTTAACCGAAAATCAATGGCAACAACAGATTGGAGTGTTGAAGATTGATTTTCCCTGCTCTTCACCAATGAATCCTGGTTCAATCAATTTGGAAAAAAGCTGAGAGTATTAATGTGGGCAGGCATTTCTTTAAATACGCTCACAGATCTAGTGTCATGAAGACAATATTAATGCCAATTGATATATAGAACAATGTTTAGAAGAACATGTAATGCCCTTTATTTGAACCATTTGTTGGCAATAACTTTCTTTCCCTACAAAATAATGATTGTCCACACATGTCAAAAATCACTGAATGATATTCACATTGATGCACTGCGATGGACGCCAAAAAAACTTCAACTTGAATCTGACATGTTAGGACGACGTATTAATTGAAACAATTTTTTAGATGCTTGAAAAGTAGATTAAGCTTATTATAACGAGTGGAACCAAATTCTTCAACAACAATTTGCTATTTTGGTTAGAAGGATGCCTGATTGTTTCAACGCTATAATTAAAAATGAATAAGTTTTCCTTTGTTACAACATAATTTTTCATATTTATAAAAACGATCTCATGTTAAAATATATCATTTAAGTACCAATTTCATCAATTTGGGTTGACTAAAAATTTATTATTAAAAATTGACTTTGCACAGGAATGTAATAATAAATGTAATAATAAATTCCCGTTCATCTCAGCTATATCCAGTATTTTAATTAGGTTGCAATATTTTCGTAAGGATTAAACTTGACCTTTATAAATCTGACTCAGATCATTTATCGCTCATATTTAAAAAAACAAAAACGATGAAATTAGCAACAACAAAATGTGGCTCAACATGCATATGACCCGCTCGGCGATTCAAATAGTATGCCAACGTTGTATGCTAATAGCATACTGCTTCTTTCAGCGTATACCATGAAAAATTCAATTTACAGTTTATGCAAAATAGCCGCCTTATTGCAACACAAATATCGTTAAAACCACCAATGCAGTTTAAATAAAAAAATAACTCGGCGGGGTCTAATGCGTAGTTTTTAGTCACTAATGAGATAGTGAAAAAAGATAGAAACATGACCTCTCATAAACATTAAATTTGTCAAAATTGAATGCCACATTATAGTACGCATGGGGTGTTACTTTAATTTGAATAAAACTAGTGAATAGTTTATTGTTTTGCATAATCCTTGAATAATTTGGTTTTTCTTTATTTTACAGATATGGCAGATACAATACAGTCCGACAACTATTGGATTCGGAGAAAGGAACTTTTATAATAAACGAAAGTGATGGAGAAGGACTGACTCCACTACACATTGCATCTCAACAGGGTCATACAAGAGTTGTCCAATTGCTTTTAAACCGGGGCGCATTATTACATCGCGATCACAACGGAAGAAATCCTCTACATTTAGCTTCCATGAGCGGATACACTCAAACGGTTGAAATGTTACATTCCGTACATTCGCATTTACTTGATCAAAGTGATAAAGATGGGGTACGTTTAAAGTCTTTTATTACATTTTAATATTAGATGACAGAACAAATATTCATGTGAAATTCAATATCCTTTTATCAATAGATAAGTTGTACAACATACAAAAGGATGTTTGTATTTTACCTTGAAAGTGTATTATTATTGCAGATGTATAAATACGCTACAGAATAAAGTAGTAATTAAAATTGTTTTCAAATGTTAATTAAAATATGTGGGTACTTTATAATTACGAGTTTTCAAAAATCAACTGTCAAGAGTATGATCACAGAGCATGTTAAAACGTAGTAATTATATGAAATTTTATGTTTTAGAACACGGCGTTACATTTAGCCACTATGGAAAACAAACCCAACTCGATTGCTTTATTACTATCAATGTGTTGCAAATTATTATACAATCATATGGAGATGAGTGCAATGGATTACGCTATCTATTATAAGTTTCCAGAAGCTGCTCTTGCTATGGTTACACATGAAGATAGGTAAGTTATTCAATAATTCTTATAATATTTAAGACGCTTATACACGGGTTCAAATTTGTCAGTTCTAAGGAAACTACAAGTGACGTATTATAAATATGCTTAAAATGTAAGAAGTGTTTTTAATATAAAAGAATCTAATTAAAATCAAAATTTCTATTAAGTAATAAGATTAAAGTTAACTCATAACATAAATATATTATGTTATGTTATTTGATAAGAACTTGTGGAAAATAATTCCATTTTCTGCAGCTTGTGTTCTCGTAATACTGCCATAAAGAGCTTTAAAAGCTCTTGTTTTTCTACAAAAGCAACTTTTACTCTTATGCGCTTACAGTATACTTTCTATCCTGTAAAAAAATATGCATACACAATAATATCGATTTCATAAAACCGTTAAATATAATTTTTCAAACAATGATAAAATATTTTTTTAACAACATATCTATTTAGTACTTATGTTTTGATTGTAATTTTTCAAAAATAATATCGTATTCGGTGAATAAAAAAAACATGTTGAATTTTTTATTAATTGGTTTATTCTCGGAAAGTACTAACTATGGCCTCTTTTTTATCAGTGCTCCAAATAGTATGGATATACGAGGGGCACTGCTAAAGTTTGCGGAATCAAGTACTGCCTGTATTTCCAGCGTTCATTCGATTCTTATATTCGTAAAATTTGAAGTTTTTCACCTATAATTCAGTTGACAGTTTGATTTCAAACTGCTCGGTTTCGTTTCAACAAAATTTAACAAGAAAAATTCCGAGTGATGATTTTCGATACGATTTAACACCGCAGCAATGTATGGAAAAACTTAGTTCGTTATTTGGGGATGAAACACCATCCAAAAGGTTTACAAATGGTTCGCAGAATTCAAGCGTGGAAGACCAACGTTTGATGACGATCTTCGCCAAGGTCGTCCATGCTCCTCTGTTGTTGCGAAAAATATTGATGATGTGCGTGAAATAATTTTGTCAGATCGGCATGTGACCTATAGTAAGATAGAGGCATCCTTAGGCATTGCAGCGAAACAAATACATACGATTTTGCACAATCATTTGCATGTCAGGAAGCTTTGCAGTCGTTGGAACCCATACAATTTGAAAGAAAAACAAAAACAGGCACGTGTCAAATCTTGGATATATTCATGTGAGTCTGAAACTAAACAGCAATCGACTGTATGGGTGTTTCAAAATGAACCTAAACCCACAAAAGCGTTTCGAAAAGAATGATTGCTTGTTTCTTCAGAAAAACGGGCCATGTTGCAACTGTTGCATTAGAGGATCGAAGGACAGATAATGCTGACTGGTATACTTCAATTTGTTTGCCGGAAGTTTTTGCTGAAATCAGAAAAAACAACATAAACCGGCGAATCATTGTTTATCATGACAATGCAGCGCTCACACAGCACGACGAACTGTAGAGTTTTTGACCAGTAACAACATCCAATTAATGACTCATTGCCCATATTTGCCTGATTTATCGCCCAATGACTTTTTTCTATTTCGACATATCAAAAATAAAATGCGTGGCGAGCGTTTTTCATCGCCTGAAGAGGCCGTTGAAGCATTTAAATCACTTGTTTTGGAGGTACCTCGCTCAGAGTGGCAAAATTGTTTTGAAGATTGATTTTATCGGATGCAAAAGTGTATAGATTTTAAAGGAGAATATTTTGAGAAGCAATAAAGCAATTTACATAACGTAATTTGTGTTTTGCTTTACATTTTCCGCGAACTTTGGCAGTGTCATAATTGATGCCTAGTTTTAGTTTAGTCGTTTGATCATCTTACCACTGCTTTTCAATAAGGCAGTTCTGATTTTCCCTCTTGTGCCACATTATCTTCTTTGATTAGTACTAAATTGCCATTTTTTAATTGAATTAGTTTCCATTCCATTTTGGTGCAACTTTAAAGTTGACCCAATTGTTGCTTACTTCATCGTCTCTAGAGATGTTGAAACTTTGTAAATCGGAGATATCAAACTGTGTATAAAAGGAAAATTACAAGTCAAAGTAGACATTAAGAAGATAATACTGCTAAATAGAGATACAGATAACGAAATCATTAACGTTGAATTGTCTAAGTGAGAGCAGAAACAAAAGAGCATGATAGCCAAAAGTAAGCTAAAAAATACAAATATATAATATAGATAATAACCTCACATGGAAAGAAAGGAAAATTCAAAAAGAAATTTGTATTGCAAAAGAGGAGAAGGCAAAAAGGAAAAGAACTTAAATACCAAAAAATAATTGTCAATGAAGCAATATACAATAAAGAAAATAGGGTCACAAGAAGAGAATACAAATAAAATCAAGTGGCTACAAAAAAACAATTAGCAAACAAAACAAGATGGACGGACAAAAGAAAGACGACTAAGTATAAAAAAAGACTAATCCAAGTGGGCACATGGAACATAAGAAGTATTAAAAATAAGGAGGCAGAACTAGTAGTAGAATTTTAAAAAGCAAAATTTGACAGAAACAAAAATGAAAAGACAAGGAATAGTAAAATTAAGCAAAAATAATAGCTATATATTTATGTATAGCAGAGTAGAAAATAACGAAAGAGCAAGAGCAGGCGTAGGATACATAATAAATAATAAAACGGAGAGGAAATAATGAAAAAATGGAAAAGTGTGAATGAAAAAATAATGATAGTCAAATTAGAAAACTATACAATAACAGCAAGTTTAATAATGATATACAAAATTAAAGCAACAAATGACAAATTATGGAAAATACTCCAAGTCCAATATGAAAACTTACATTTACATGCAAGAGCGGGAAATATAAACAAGAGTTTAGAAAAAATAATGGGCACACATGGAGAACCGACTAATAGCGTTTTCCACTGGTATTATATCGGCTGGAGCCGGTACCGAGCAAGCTCGAACTAGCATTCACACGGGGGCAATTCCATTTCAAACGGACCAGAGCTGGGGGGGGGGGGAGGGTTGCATTGAGAAACTTGCTTATGTATTTTTTTTTTAGTTTCTATAACTTATTAGTAGTCCTTTGATCGGTATATGAGAGTATGTAACACATAAAAAAAAATCTACGGTTTTTTTAAGTTTTTTTGTCGTTTTTTAACTTAGTCGCATTTTTTGTTTAAAAACCGCAATTTTAACTAAAAAAAAAATAAATTTACTGATGAAATCAATCAGAAATTTTCCGTAGAATCCAAATCTGGTGCCATTTCAAGTCTATACCCTGTCAATAAGCCGCAAAAGCCATAAAACCATGTTTTTGTTCTCAGTGGGCTGGGCAAAAAGGAGCATTTTTTATTTTTTTTTTAACCGCCAAAGTTGACGTATTTTGATGTAAATTAATTGAAAAATATAAATTTGTTCTGTGTATTTGGGTTTTAAGAGTCTAAAACTCTGCAAATCTGCCTATTCTTTAACATAAACTCTTACAAATGCACGTTTAGCCGCGCTCAGAGGAACAATACACTAAATATTATTAAAAAAATTTATTCTGGAGACAATTTTACATGGAAAATAGTCAGTGTTGTACTCATCGTCTATAGAAAAGTCCATCTAGAAAGAAATGTTTACAAAATTTTCAGACAAAAAACGCGTTAAAAATTAATTATTTTTTATATTCACAAAAAATATTATAAACACACTAGGGTGTGGTTTAAAACTTTTTTTTTAACAATTTTTGATAAGCGCCAGGAGGATTTATGTTTGAATGCCAAAAATAATAATATTTTCTAATTTTCGCGCCGATAGATCGAGTAAAATGACCCAAAATTGGTTGAAACAACAAAAGATGATTTTGTTAAACTTCTGAAATAAGCTTAAAAAAATATAATCCAAATAATCTTTAAGAAAAATTTAAAAAAAATATTTTTTAAGTAAATGTTGAACAAATTTTTTTTTTTCTAGATGGCTTTTTCATTGCCAGATAAGCACGACACTGACTATTTTTTATGTAAAATTGTTTGCAAAACTCAGTTTTTTAATAATATTTGGTGTATAGTTTCTCTGAAAACTGCTAAATGTGCATTTGTAAATTTATGTTGAAAAATAGGCATATTTTCGCAGTTTTTGTGTGTTTTAGTTTAAAAAAAACTTAAAAAATGCTCCTTTTTGCACAGCCCACTGAGAACAAAAACATGGTTTTATGGCTTCTGCGGCTTATTGACAGGGTATAAATTTGAAATGGCACCAGATTTGGATTCTACGGAAAATTTCTAATCGATTTCATTAGTAAATTTATTTTTTTGAGTTAAAATTGCGGTTTTTAAACAAAAAATGCGATTAAGTTAATTTTTATGGGTTTCATACTCTCATATACCGATCAAAAGACTACTAATAAGTTATAGAAACTAAAAAAAAATACATGAACAAGTTTCTCAATGCACCCCCCCCCCCCAGCTCTGGTCCGTTTGAAATGGAATTGCCCACGGTTCTCTGTTTTTGGGCCGCACCTTTTGCTATGAAAAATCCAGCGATAAATTCTAATTTTCTAATCTTTTAATTTTCGAATTTCAATTAATTCATCGTCGCTACTGTCTGACGATTCAGAAATTATCTCAGCAACAATAGCTAATAAAATACTGGAATCTATTATTACAGAATGTATCAAAATAATCAAATGTCAATGTCAATATAGGTTGTCAAGTTGCACCGTAGTATGATCACGGTTGTTCTAAAAACTCGAGCTCTCAGGGAGCAAGAGCAAGAATTTTGTATTAGTGGAAGACGACCGGCTAGAGCTTAAAATCGTCGGTGCTACCCAGTGGAACACGAGCTAACTCGCACCAGCTCTGCTCCGAGCGAAAAGTGGAAAACGCTATGAGAATAACAACAGAAAAAAAACTGATGACAATTCTGAATAACAAATGGATTAAAAATACTCAACACAATGTTTGATCATAGAGAGATACACAAATATACTAGAGAACTAAAATGTCCCTGTCTAAACTAACCTACATTTGTCCCCGACCTATAACCCCTACCTTTGTCTGTCTCTTTTGTCATTTTGCCTTTTTTTATCTGCACTGCCATCTACCTTTGCATTCTCTTCTTTCTCCCATCCGTGTGTTATTTACTCTAATTAATATAATTTGTTCTCAGATGTGCTCTTAGCTTACTAAGGTCTTCGTTCACTTCTTCTTCATCGTATCCCCTCTCCTCCATGAATAGTTTATACAGTTGCATAAGTTGTATTCCTTTTGGCAGTCCTTGATTTGTAAGTTTTACCTCCAGTGTATCCTTGTATCTCCATCTGGAATTACTTCTTCATGTCCTCTCGTTGCCAGGTATACTCTGACTATCTGAAAGGTTGCGTTCTCAGTCAACCTCGCAATAGCATATCTACCATTTGGTATTTGCTTCACTATTTCTTTCCTCCTTCTCCTTATCTCTGCAATTTCGTTTGGTATCGTAGTATCTGTAAATGTTCTTTCTGTTTTTTGGTATGCATAATTGTCCTGTCTGTTCTTATTTCTTTCTTTTGATCTTTTTCTCTGTTTTTTTTTTGTTTCCATTTAGCTTCTCTCGTCTTTTTCCTTTCTCCTTAGCGCCCTCCATTTATTTTTATCTTTTAAGCATTTGTTAATGATTGTTGTTTTATCCACTTTGCTTCCTAGTATATTTTCTAGTTTTTTTCTTCCCACGCCTCGCATTGTAATAGAGTGTGTTCTGCGTTATCCTGTGTTTCTTCCTGAAAAATTTTCCAAATGCTCCGTACCCGTTCATGTCGGTGTATGTCACAGCTACTTCTCATAATACATAATTGATGTTCTGATTTGTTAAATAATTTGAAATAGTTGTGTGGTTTTAAATCGAATAGGTTTTTCAATTCTTGTATTAATAATAATAATAATAATAAGTGATTTTTATTGTCGTACAAACAATTTAACAATAAGGTATATAATTAGCTAGACTCGGTCTTCCCCCTAAAACTACAAAATAACTTCATCTCAGATACTCAGATACTCAATATGGATTTCGATCAAAACGTTCGACAACAAATTTTCTGTTTGTCACAAATGGAATTCTACTTTAGACAAACAAAGAGAAAATCTTGCTCTAGACATTTCCAAAGCGTTTGATAGAGTATGGCATTCTAATCTTGTCAACAAGCTCCATTGTATAGGTTAGGTTAGGTTAGGTTAGGCATCTATAAACAAAAACCTCAAAACAATATCTGAATAGGGTACTCCCAACATGGTAAATTTTAACGCAACTTCTTACTGTTTCAAAATCCAAATCCGAAGTATCATCAGTACCAAATATTAAACTTAATTCACTAATAATTTAGATTCTTTACAAATAGGCGTAATGTTGCAGATCTTTGCATTTTCTATAGATATTTTAATGGACATTGTTCAAACGAAATACAAAACATTTTGCCATCTAAACAAATATTTACTAGTAGTACAAGGCTTGCTAGGAATTCTAACAAATATTCACTGACAGTTTAGAGATGTAAGACCAAAACTTTTAAAAATGATTTTTTAACCCTACTACCGACAAATAATATAAACTTCCAAACTCAGTATTTCTTGAGACTTATAAACCACAAACATTCAAAGTCAATGTTCACAGACTGCTTAAATCTAGTCTTCAATGTGATTGTTTCAGCAAGAATTTTACTCGTTGAAATTCAAAGGTATTTTTTGTTGTTATGGCATATTATGTAATTCCTAAATATCACAATTTGAAATTTAAAAAGAAAAAAAACCGGCCTAAGAGAAATATATTTAATTATTTTTCAATATAATCGCCCTTAACCTCAACACACTTATTACATCGCTTAATTAGTAATTCTATCTCCTCATAAAAATATTCTAAAAATTTGTCGTCAAAATGCTATAAACCCCAGAGGTTTTTTTTTTTAATTTTTAAAACAGAATTAAGATATGGTCTAAGTCTGGACTGTATGGAGGATGATCAATTTTTTGAGAACAGAATTTTCTTATGGCAAGTTGAGCAAGAATATTGTGGCCATGATCTTTTTGGTTGACAAAAATACCTAGGCTTTTCTTGGTTTCACCAGATTCTATAATCACTGCCTGCTTCGTCCTTATCCAAGACCATAATTTTAGTTTTTGCTACATTTATACAGAGATCTATTTTATTTTCTTTAACTAATGACCTACACATCGCACTAAACCGACTTAATGGTTTAGTGCGGTGTTTCCCAACGTGGGGCCCACGCCCCACCAATGCTAGATTTTGGTGCCAAAATTGAAAGAAAAAAGCTAATTCTTTAATAATTGCGGCCAATAAATATTATAAATTCGTTTGACGAGACCAAAACATCAACTGGGTTTTTGGCGTCGTCAAGTTAACCTTCCTGCGGCAGACGGCAGGCTCCGCGGGGATCCCATTGACGCTTTAAAAGCTCGGTAAACAACGCAGTTGTTCGCATCTGAAACGTGTATTTGTAAGAGTTTGTTTTAAAGAACTCACTGAGAATAAAACATGGTTTTATGGCTTATAGACAGGGTATAGACTAGAAATGGATTTGGTTGGACTCTACGGAAAATTTCTAATTGGTTTCACTAGTAATTTTTTTTTTGGTTAAATTTGCGATTTTTAAACAAACAAATGCGATTAAGTTAAAAAACCACAAAAAACTAAAAAATATTTTTTTAAGAGTTTTATATTTTCATGAATCTCATACCCAAATTCAACCAAATCTGCAAGAAAACTATTGTTGCAGTTTTTATCTTCATATTTAGCTAAATGTGGATTTAGTGTTGTAAATGATTTACTGGTAAAAAAAAGAAATCGTCTAGATATAACACAACGGGGAGACTTGAGACAGAAGCTAACCAAATTGGAACCTAACATAAAATCTCTGTGCAGCAAGCATCAAACGCAATGATCTTACTAAATTAAAATATTAAATTAATATAAAAATACCTTTATTAAAATTATTTCAAATTTATATTTCAATTTTTCATTATATGTTTTAAAAAATTTGTTTTGATAACAATTTCCTAGTGATTTCTTCCTAAAACTTATAATTTAAGTTTCTAGTTCAATGTTTTAATATTAAAAATTATGTATATGTTACATAGGGGGGCATAAGAATTTTAGAAAGGCTTAGGTGGGGCATGGCACAAAAAAGGTTGGGAAACACTGGTTTAGTGCAATGTGTAGGTTATTTTCATTCTCACACACTATCACAGCATCGTCAGCATACAACAGCACTCTTATATTACATTATTCACCCATACACCCTTAACGCCTTCACATATGTTTCTTACGCATTTATCCATAAATATATTAAAACAACCACAAAGACATAACGCATTCCTGCCTGACACTTTGTTCTATGTTTAACCAATCCCTCAGTGTACCATCTACCATAATCCACGCTCTGCTACCATGATATACAGCAATAATAACATTTACTAAATATTCATGTACCCCATACTATTTTAAAACGTTCCTTAACATACGTCTGTTCACTACTGCAGCCCCATTACCATTTTTTTTTTCATTTATTCACACTGTCCTCATACATTTGCTTAAAATAGTCTCTCCAACGCTCTCTAATACCGTTCTCATTTTATATCATTTCTCCACGATCATTCTTATTTGTTCCTTACTTTCATTTACTATTTTTTTCTATTTGTACACATGATGCAACCTACTTTTCCACCTAATTTTTCTCTGCTCTGCTAGTTTTACCTGTTCGTTCCACTTTGCTCTTTGTATTTCCAACCACCATCACTCCACACACATTTTTTGCACAATCGACTATTTTCACTTTTAATCTATTCCACACATTTTTAATGTTCTGATTCGTTTCCTCATTCAGTTCATTTTCTCGTCAAACTATTTTTTTTTCTCAGATTTCTTTCATATATTTCTTTGACACCGTGTTATTTTAAAAAATTTCCACTTTTACTCTTAACTGTTTAGTTTTCTTCTTCTTTTTTTGCTCTTTCTTAATAAACTTACGACCAAAATCAACTTTTGATATGACAAGATAATCAGTTCCACATTTAGCTCTACTAACCGCTCGAGTATCTCAATATTTCCGTCTACAAATAAATAAATAAATAAAATACACTGCTGTATGCAGAATTTCACCCTGAATCAAATATGTAAAAATATACAGGGTGTTCCATTTAAAATAACGATGATGGATATCGTTACTCGAAACAGGTAAAATATATTTACAAACTGAGAACGTCAAAAGATAGCTTATTTTTTGCCATTTAAGAATATATATAGTTTGTGGGGTCTAAAATTTAAAATAAGAAAATTATAGCTTCCGGCGTTTTTTAGGAAACAGCCTGTATATGTAAACTAAAATATAACATAAAAAAGCCAGTTTAATTAATATGCAAATGTAAGGAGCCATTGTATATTAATTATAAATATATTCTTTATTATAGAGCTGAAGAAGTAATGACTTTGAAATCTCACAAACACCCTTGCGTAACTTTAGCTCTCATTGCATCAATGCCGAGAGTCTTTGAAGCGGTACAAGATAAATGCATCACAAAGGCTAATTGCAAAAAGGATTCCAAATCGTTTTACGTAAGCAGTATTTCTTTTTATTTAAGAAAATATTTAATGTTAAATTTTTATACAGATTAAGTACAGTTTCTCGTGTCTGCAATGTCCACAATTTTATGCAGATATGGATCAAAAAACGGGAGAAGCATATAATATTTCCGAACCTATACCATTACCAGCTTTAAACGTAAGTATATTGTTTCTAATAATACAAATGAAATTAAGTACATTTTTAGGCAATGGTTTGTCACGGAAGAGTTGAATTATTGGCGCATCCGTTAAGTCAGAAATATCTTCAGATGAAATGGAATTCATATGGAAAATATTTCCATCTGGCTAACGTATTATTCTACAGTATTTTTCTCGGATTTGTGACATGTTTTTCTTCACAATTAATGGAAAGCGACAGTGAAGCAGAACTTAAATCAAAACCATTTTATAGCACTGATAGGCACCATTATCCAGTAGGTGAACGGTTGAATATAACATACAAAGTAATTAACCAACTTATTTAAAGTGCACAACTAAATTATTTATTTTTTGTAGGAATATTTGGATAATAATAAAGCAAAGATATTGGAAGTAAGCATAACACCTATTATGTATATGAGTGGTTTGGGTATAATGACATACATAGGAATAAATTCGATACGTGAATTTGTCCAAATATATCAACAAAAATATCTATACTTCTTAGATCCTATTAATTTAGTATCTTGGATATTGTATATTGCTGCAATTTTAATGGTAGTGCCTGTTTTGGGAGGTTCTATATATGAGTTGCAATTTTCTTGTGCATCATTAACGGTATTCCTAAGTTGGTTTAATCTATTATTGCTGTTACAACGTTTTGATCAAGTTGGAATTTACGTGGTTATGTTTCTTGAAATCTTACAAACACTTATCAAAGTATTGATGGTCTTCTCTATTCTTATCATTGCATTTGGACTTGCGTTCTATATATTACTATCAAGAGTAAGTAACTCATATTTATTTAGCAATGTTATTATACGTACATTAATATTTCAGGGTGAGCATCTATCTTTTAAAACTATACCAATGTCATTGGTAAGAACATTTTCAATGATGCTTGGAGAAATCGACTTTTTGGGAACATATGTGCAACCATTTTATTTAAAAGGCGAAGAAAGATCATTACCATTTGCAATGCCCACGTTTCTTATTCTTGGAATCTTCATGGTACTTATGCCAATTCTTCTCATGAATCTACTCATCGGTTTGGCAGTAGGAGATATTGAATCAGTTAGGAGAAATGCTCAACTGAAACGACTGGCCATGCAGGTATGTTATTTAAAATAATTGTAATTAATGGATTATAACATTTTATTTTATAGGTGGTGTTGCATAGTGAATTAGAACGAAAATTGCCACAGATGATTTTAGAACGTGTTGATAAATGTGAGATAATCGAATATCCAAATGATATAAAATGTAAACTTGGTTTTCTGGATTCAATTTTGCGTAAATGGTTTGGAAATCCATTCAGTGATGACGGTTTGTAATTCTTAAATAACAGCATGTAAATTTATTAGTACACCAGCTAAGCTTTTTGTTTTCTTCTTTAATCAGTTCTCTTGTACACCTGAGTTCTGTAGTGCTTTGTTTACAGTGAGAAACAAAAATCCAGGAATATGTTGCAAATCACCATGGCAAATATCGGGTAGGGGCTAATTTACGTGTAGTGTTTTCTTGTGTTAATCGCATAATGCTTATTACAAAATAGATTAAATAAGGTACATAACTGAACATGAATCATGCATACATAAACATTAAAACTAAATAAACTCACGATTTAATATGTTAAATTGTCTTAGTAATACCTATATATATATTATTTTATAATGCAAACTTTAAGTAACTTCTCACAATTATTTTATCAATCTTTAAAATATAAGATAGAAGATTAGCTAGTTCAGCAGAAATATTCTAAACTTTTTAGACCATCCTCTGTTTTCGCGATGATTTTCTCGTATGACATAAACCGCATTCCACTTAGCCTTCATATTTGAAATCAAAAAGTAATCATGCGAGCTGAATTTGTAGATTAGAGTGGATAAAGCAGCAATGCCTAGTATAATTTGACCAGTTTTAATGTGGCGATTGCTGAATGAGCTGGTGGTTATGATGGTGCAAAGCAAGTAGTCCGTTATATTTTTTTTTTCAAATCAGTCCATAATAAATTAGTATAGTATGTTCTGGTCTCAATACCCAATAAAAATGATGTTCTGGAAATACTAAAAAAACGGTGAACATAACTTTTTTAGGCTATGTTGCCGTTTTTTAAATTGTTTTAGGGTAACTAGTTTCTTTTCATAAAATAACATTATTAGATGATAGAGTTCATAATTGTCATCATTATAGTGTGCTACAACCAGGTTCGGAATCATAAATCATCATAGATATATAATTGCGGTGACCCTCTTGATATGTTTTCATACTTATATTAGAGTTTCCTCCTCATGCAACACAGTTGTTATGTTAGGTCTATGGTCCCGAGATTTACAATGTGTTTATGTATCTGCACTTACAGAGTGCTGCTTCTCACCTCCGCCATTACCATCAGGTAAAGTGGCGGTAACAATAATAGTACTTCCATAGCTGCTGTGGATGTCATTCTTATTGCCCCTGTTAGCAGCAGACATGCTAGTCTCTAAACTTTTTGACCGTACATTTGAGAGTGATTTCCCCTCATACAAGCGCTCCGTATGTGATAATAAGTCTTACCACCACCGTGTATAACCATCTGGTTATCTTAGGTGTTAGTCTTCATGTACGCCTGACCATCATTTCAGTTGAAAAAAAAAACACCCAACTGGCTTTCGTTGTTATATTAGTCAGGTGTATGTTGAAGTTTAGCCTAGTATCAAGCGTTAGTTCCAGATATTTTACTTTTTTTAACATCGGAATCGTGGTTCCATACATCCTCAGGTCTGTGGTGTTAAACTGTTGATCCCCTATTCAGGTTGCCCTGATAAAAGCAAACTTTTTCCAGTCTTTTTTGTTTGATAATTCCAGGTCCTCTTGATCAGGAGCTCCCGTCGGCATAGAGACCGGGAAGTGTGTCTGCAGCTTGCAGAGTGCCCTTTGCCAACTCTGTGTATTTCCCGTTGTTGGTCTGCAGGGATCCAATAGTCTAAACGGTCATTGCTTAAGGTTTTTTGGAGGCGTGAGCATGTGGGAGCTTTCTAGTATCCGCCTTTTGTTCTGTCAAGCTTGTTCCACCAACTAATCTTGTTGGAAGTGTGCTACAGTGCTAAATCAGCTCTTTTCAAAAGCGTTTTAATAAAGTTCACTAATATGTCTGTCATTATCTCCAGCTCTTGTGATGAGTTTGCTGCCTTACGACAAACCCCAATTTAGCTAACTTCTTGCTTAACTTTCTCGGGTTCCTGTATTCCAAAACAGCGTTTCTTCAGATTCGATATTAAATCGGATGTATGCATGATCAGACAATGAGGGCTCGTCCAACACTTACCACTTTTTAATTACTTCACACGCTTTATAATTTGCTAATGTTGGGTCAATAACCTTAAAACGTTAGCGCGTTCGTGATATTGAGCTTATATTCTATTAAATTCTAGAAGTTTTTCATCTCTTAGGTTTATGTCCTTGCTTCCCCAGTGGGCGTCATCCCCGCTACTCGACAGCTGCAGTAGTTCTGCAGGTGGTGGTGGTCCCTGCTGATCGTAAGAGAAGGTATCCAGATTCAAGAATTATTTTTTTCTTGGTTCCCTTCTCTTCTATCACCTTGCCTGTCACTAGATCTCTGAAACATAGGTCCCATAATGGTAGATTAACTCTATGGTTTGCTGAGATGCTTGTACTAAGCTTGCATGTGGGTTGTACTGCTAGCATTCATCTGTCCGGTATGCTTAACCCCTTTATCTCTCTTATAGAGTCAAGGTTCTTGGATAAAGGCGATATCAATATAAAAATTGAGAATGTACGCACTCGATTAAGTGTGTTAGTGTTAATGGTTCTCACGTTAAAATATAAAATTGTATTTGTCCTATACCTCCTTGTTTTCATGGCTAGTAGGATTGTGCTCTTCTATAAATTTGTCTTAAGAAATAGCTTACGCTGTCAATTTATATAAAAGAAATTACTACCTCTGTAAAAATAGTATTTTATCATAACCAATCAAAAATTGCCTTCCAAGTAAAAGATTCAAACCAGAGACTTTTGTCATATCAACGTAGTACTCTAACCACTTTAAATCACCTGCTCACTAAACAATAGCTGTATCCAAGTTTCAAAAAAGTATCAATAATTTAACTTTTAATGCAGTCTCGTAATATATCCATCTTCGCTTTTGCTATTGCTCTTAAAGTTTGAAAAGACCAAACTTGGTTAAGTAGTGTTCATTCATTCATCATATCATAATCTCTGTTTATTACTCATTACTAATTGTGTAGAATTGTATTCATTATTTTTATTATTATTATTGTTTTACGATTGTTCTTAATAATCATCTCTACTTAGGTTTAGACATGGTTATGGAAAGTGGTGAAGATTATGTTGTTGGTGAAATTGAGAAGACTAAAAAAAAGTTAAAGGAGATTTCTTCTATGATGGAGACACAACAACAGTTATTGAGACTTATAGTACAGGTAAGATGAGTTAGATTTTAAATCAATTAAATTATAAATGGTTATTTATATCCGACCATAAAAATAATAATACAAAACAAAACCAATGCTTTGCTAATTTAATAATTATTGTAAAAAACAATTATACGTATATGAGATTTTAGAAAAGTTGTATGTTTTTAGTCCCATGGACAAACTAATCCCCACAGTTGTAACGTCGCTGGTAGAAAGCTGACGCATGAGAAAAGCTGTTATATGCTTAGGTGTAAATACACGTCCTTGGCTTACCGTTTGTAGAGTTTGCAAAAACATTCCATTTAAGTTTGCCAAGTCCACAAACCTTAGATTTTACTATCCATAGTTCCTGGATCACTTCTAGTTCGCGGCATAGTGTTGCCACGGCTGCTCGACAGTAATGCAGGTTGCGTTGAATTACATCAATGCCACCCGGAACTTTCTGCAAAGGTTTGAAGAAGTGTCTCTCCTTCCAGGCTTTGTCCGAGTGGGTTTCCGTCTCGGCCTCGACCGGGTGGTTCCCCTTCCCGAATTTGTACGGGTGGATCAATTTCCTCTTCCACCTCCATGCTTTCCTCCAGTCGCATATCTTTGGTGGCTACTTTGGGTAGTTTGATGAACATGTAGCTCAATTGACAATTTTTCCTACTTAACTAATATACCTAGAACCAACCTTTCGGGTCGTCTTTCTAGGTGGTATGGAAAATACTCCAGTTCTTTACCTCTAATTTCTGGTTCTGACTTTTCAGGCGACTCAAGATCGTCTCAATGGCATCCGGTGGTTCATGAAGCCAGAAAGTGGATTTTGTCTGCCTGGGAAGGTGATCATTGTGCGTGACGCTAAGTTTTGACTTAGCGATTCTATTCCGGAGATCGTTTTCTCTAGCCACCCTAAAAATGTGTCATCATTGCAGGTGATCTTAAGATACTCTCCTGTGTGCGAAAGCTCGGAAATGAATGAGAAAAAAACTTTTCTTTTGCTTTCTCCGTTCCGAAGGAATTCGTTTACCCGGCTTAGAACCTTCCTTCTACTAAGAAATCCAGTAAACACAGTTAAGATACGTTAATTTTTTATTTGTTAAGTAAATTATACAGAAAAATGTCCGGCGATTAAACGAATATATCTCGTATATTTAGTGTGTAATATACGTACCCGTTATGTGTATTTTAAACGTGTAAATTACAAGTATATTCAACGTAAAATATGCGTTAATATATAATAAAATATTCGTATATTCTTCTATTAAAATACACGTTTTTACGATTAAAGAACCACATAGACTACCAGGTTCGCTTCATGCTGCCCTACGGGTTTGCACGCACGTTACAAACACAAGGGTATTCCTCTCTCCTAAGCAAGTCCCATAACCACGGCAAAGACACGATCGTCAACGGAGAAAAAATTTAAAGAAATACTATCTTTTTCCTAAAGGGCTCCACAGCGTCTATGCACAAATTTCGTTGGTTTTAGTATTCTTCAGAGTTACGTTAAGAGCTCTCTATACCCCTGGCCGGTACAGGGAATTACATGTATACGGGCGCCAAGATAACGAATGCATCGGTTAACATAATTACAATCTGAGACCGGATTTAGAAAATTTAAACATTTATTCACGATTGGATCAAAGGGTTTTAAGAATAATGTTGTTATTACTTTGTTGTTTCATTTTTTACTCAAAATATCGCGCCCTTAATGTGAGTGGTTGTTCAGAGGATTAGGTATCGAAATGGAAAATATGGGTGAAATATTTAATTAATTTTAATTCAATCATAAATATGCATTGCATACTGCTCATGCACGACTACTCTGATTCAGCTAGTTTATCACCAAAACACAATTTAATACAAAAATAAATTAAATACAAAAATATATTAAGATTAAAATTTATTTCTCATCAGCAACGTAATAAAGTAAAATTCAAAATTATTGCATTATATTAATTCAGAATATAACTTAATCAATATAAATTGGAAAAAATTATTTTACGATCATTTCCAAAAATATATTCTGAATTGTAAGGGTTTTAAAATTTAACAATAAATTCAATACAAACAAATAAACTAAAACATTAACAATAATATTAAACATTTCAGAAAATGGAAATAAAAACAGAAGCAGATGATGTTGATGAAGGAGTATCACCAAATGAATTGAATCCTTTATCAGGCAACTCAAACAAATGGACATCACCAAAAATAAGAAAAAAATTAAGGACAGCACAGAGTTTCACAAATAAGGGTTATTAATAATAAGTAGCTTCACACAACTTATCAGCAAACACCTCAAAATATATGTAATCCTAGTCACTTCCCTAATAATAAAAAAATGTATTACAAAAATAGGTAGGCAAGTGACGAGATGTTTTTATTTTAATACGTAACTTAAAAACATGTGCATGTGATATTTGGAAAATATATTTATAGTAGTTAAAATAGAAATTTAAAAATATATTTAATTATATGTCCATATTCGAAAGTTTTATTTATATTAAAACCACTCTTTTACAAGGTTTATTAATTAAAGTTTATTAAAATTACTAATTAAAAAATAATAATATACAAAGTGTGTCCTAAATATTTAAAACCAAATTAAATCACAATAAATCTCATTCCATCTCAGATTCTGGTTTTAAATACTTTGTAATCCATGGATGTTGCATCACACTATCCAATGGCAATCGATCATTAGGAGCTGATACTAATAACTTCTTAATTAAATCCTGTGCTTCTTCAGAAATATAATCAGGAAATGTATATCTAACTTTTGTTATTCTCATGTAAGTCTCATCATAAGTAGTTGCCTCAAATGGAGGTTTTCCAACCAAAAATTCATAACACAAAACACCAATACTCCACAAGTCAACTTTTTCATTATATGTATGTCCCTTTACCATTTCTGGTGATAAATAGTCTAATGTTCCACATAAAGTGGAGCGTCTAGATGAAGGCGCATGTACTGACCATCCAAAATCAGCTATTTTAACTTCACCTTTAGCACCTAGCAGCAGATTTTCTGGTTTTATATCACGATGTATTACTTTTTTATCATGGCAGTATTTCAGTGCATCCACAATTTGGTTGATATAATTAGAAGCTACTTCTTCAGAAAATCTTTTATTTGGCATCGCCATTAAAAGTTTGTACATTGCTCCTGAAATAAATAAAATAATTAAATACAATTGTAACAGATTTCAAATTAAGTATACACTCCCTGAACCACATGCCAAAAAAATAATATTGAAGATTGCAGCTAATAATTATGCTATCAGATTATATATATACTACTCCCTGGACCACCAGCCAAAAAATAACATCGAAGATTGAAGCTAATAAATACGCTATCTCTATCTTCACATAAGTCACGTTTGCACAGTGTTCATACATATCAATTTTGTTGCATTTCACAAATTTGGTTGTTGAAAAAAACAGAAAAAGAAAGCTAGCGGAGATCAAGAAAAATGTTACAATAGAAATGGTTATGCTAGCCAAGAAATTGAAAGGATAAAAGAAATTTAGAGAGAGACATGGCACAAAATTATGGAAAGAGATAGACATACAGCAAGAAAGAAGAATACGAGTGAAAGAGTCTAGGTACAAAATCATAAATATATTATAGAACTAGAGAGCAATAGATATAAGGTCTGTTCCAACATACGATTTGGACAGTTTGCAAACCGTCCAAACTGTATCTAGAGATTCCCAGCCAGCTCTCCCCTAGATAGTGATCGAGCGGGTCTTTTTCCCCTTCTCTTGTACAGTGTTAAGACAAAGATACTGAAAGTGTACGCTGCTTATACATTGTTTAAAAGGCAGCTTATAGTCTCTAATTAAAAGAGAGATGAGAGAAGAGCAGATGGAAAAAAGTGAAAAAGACATTGAAAGAAGATGGAAAACGGATAGAATGGATGAGGGCAGATAAAAAACAAACAAATAAAACAATGAAGCAAACATTTTTAATTGTGATAATTTATAAAGATTATGATTTATTATTTTTAAATGTAATGTAACTTTCAAAAAGCCAAAAGGTATCAAATAAACAAATTATTATTATTATTATTATTATTATTGAAAAGAAACAGTCAAAATAAACATACACACATTTATAACCCTCCGTCGGGCGCACTTAATCTGTGAGATGAAGCGGTGAGTATTTTCATTATATCAGCTAGAGTTTTTTCTAGAATGACGCGTATTTTTTAATAGCTTCCCCTTTTATGATGCCTTGTGCAACGCATGTGTTTGATTTGCTTCAGTATTTTGTCAGTCTTTGCAATGACCGTATTAATCCATTAGATGAATTGCGCCTGTTGTTCAAAAACCCAGATTTGTTATGTTTTTTTCAACTTTAGTATTTTTTACGTTTTTTTAGTTTATTATTATTGTTTTTAAACATAAATTAAAATTTTAGTTTTTGTTTCTTAAGCTCTATATATTTTTGAAAACTTATTGTCAGAGAATTTTACTTAAATTTTGATAATTCAAATTATTGTATTTTTTAATTTTTTTTATCATAATATTAGTTTCAATGTTACAACAGCATAGTATATTAAGATAAAAAATTTAAAAAAATTAGAAATAAGTAATACTTTGAGTTTTTGCCGTACAAATGTATATTAATCTCACAGATTAGTTGCGCCCGTTCGCGTTAGGATTCGTATTGCGCCCGACGGAGGGTTAAATATACATAACATAACCATAAACAACGTTTGTAAATATACCCCCACCACTTTAACTTAGTTAAAACAAAACAAATAGTAACAGGTGAGACTCAATTACCATTAAGTTAGCTAAGGAGATAAGCCACCAAGGTCATAGAACGCCAGGGGAAGAAGGAGGTGAAATTCTTACTTTGACTTACTTGCAATTTTACAAATGAAACGCTCTATTAATGCCCGTATGACACTGATCTATAATTCTTTATTGAATTATATATATAAAAATATTTAAATCTTAAAAAGTCTGTAAAATGCACAAATAATCATCAATCTTATTGTAGATTAAAATTTTAAGAATATTTTTAGTTTTTCTTTAGAATTAACACAAAAAATGTACGAATTAACAGTTTTTTAAAAATAGTTAGGTTATATTATAAATGCTATTACTCACATGTTATGTGTTAATTATTAAGAAAACCTAAAAATATTCTTAAAATTTCAATCTACAATAAGATTGATGATGTTTTGTGCGTTTTACAAACTTTTTAAGATTTAAATATTTTTATATATATAATTCAAGATATAATTATTGACAGTGTAATACGGGCATAAGTAAGATAAAGTAAGTTAAAGTAAGAATAACTAAGAATAGTTGCAAAAAGAAAGCACCTACTGTATAACCAGCAAATTTCTTTTAAATATAAAAGATATAATATAATTAATAGTTGTGATGTCTACTACTAGAAAGAGAGCTCAAAGCCAAAAATGTTTTTTTCTGAAATGCGTAGAATATTTAATAAGGCTTTTTAGTTTGAATTTTATGTTATGTTTAGCAAAATTATATTTTTCTGTATTTATTTTTAAAAGCTCTAATATCAAAGTTTCTCATGGTATGTTCAATTTGCATTGCAATTACTACAATTTAATTTATAAATCACTTTTATTCAAAATATCTGTTTTTTTCTTTTATTAATTACTTTTTTTAAAGAAATTAAAGATATTTAATACAGACAAAGTGTATAGTGAGTATAAACAAAATACACAGAGCAAGTGAGTGTTTGTGGAAAAAAATTTAATTTACGTTTGAAATTGAAGCGGACAGAATAACAAAAGCAATTCAATTTGCAAAATCAAAATTCTGACATTAAATCATAAAGACAAACTACACAACACAAATTGTAGATTCTATATAATTTCGGAACAATTTTAGAAAAATTTGGCAAGAATGCGAGATATTGCAGAGAAAACTATCAGGGACAACAAACAAACAAAAAAACTAGTTATGACCTGCGTATACAGTCGGAAGCAGTGGCCACAACCTGCAAAGTTCGTAGAACATCAGAGGTGTACACTAAGTCCAACAGCCCGCAGTGCAAGAGATGCCAAGCAAACCGCCTCAAGGTAAGAAAGGAAAAAAGTGGGTTTTTTAGTCAGTAAAAACCTGAACTACTGGACAGTACAGACTGCCCAGTATCTTTTAAAGATTTTTCCCTTTCCGGAAGAAAAAAAAACAAAAAAGGATATCAGAAAAGATAGAAAAGTACATGGCACAGCACCTACAACATCAAACATAAAATTCAGCTTTTAGAACCATCTCATCTCATCTCATCCTCAGCGCTTATTTCGTCCATTCCTGAACATATGCCTCCTCTACTAAACCATACCTAAAGAAATTAAAGAAATTATTATCCCACCTCTGACAGCTCCAGAACATGATGCAGCAATGCTTAAATTGTCACACTTTCCTACACAGTAGAAGAACTTGCCCGCATTATAGCAATCAAAAAACCACACCAAAACCCTTCATTCTTATTTTCATACAGACCTATATTAATATTGACAACGTTGGTAAAATAGCTGAGGGAGTCGTCATGAACAGAATATACAAACGTGAAAGAAAACATAAACTGACAATAAATCAACAATTTGGATTTTAAAAAGAAAAAAAGAATATGAAACAGTTCAATAAAATGTCAGAAACAGACATTCTGTTTAACAATAGAAAGGCTTTTGACAGTCTAGATAATGGGACTCATACACAAATTAATTACACAACAATACTTACCAATAATTATTAAACTGTCACACAATTATCTCCATGGTAGACAACTCCAAGTTGTAATAAATAATACACTCTCACACCAAAAAGATATAAGAGCGGTTTTCAACATATACCTCAACAACATTCCTACATCGACTAACACACAAACAACTCTTTATGCAGATGATACTGCAATCTATTCAAGCTCTTACTATGCCATCACTTCCCAAAAGCAAAATCAAATACATGTTAAACCTTTTACACAAATTATTCAAAAAATGGAAACTCAAAATTACAAAAAAATTTACTAACTCAAAAAAAAACATTCATACCAATTCCAATCAAAAAACACTTCAAGTACCTAGGAGTAACCCTAGATACTAAACTAAACTTTCAACATCATTTAGACAATACTATTCAAAAAGTAAATACATATAGCAATCAAAACTATTTATCCACTTATACATAAAAACAGTCCACTCTCACACAACACAATGCTTTATTTATACAAAGCAATTAGACCTACACTCACATATGCAACCATTCACATTGCAGAGAATAGAAAATAAATGCTTGCGTCTAGATATACAAGATAAAAAGAACTGAAGAAGCCAACATCACAGACGTAGTACAACACATTGAAAACATTTCACAAAAATTTCATTACATTCAAATTAGACAGCAATCCACTTTTAGAATATATCACTGACATTAAACATAAAACTAAGCCATTCAGAATCAAGCACAGATTACCGTATCAATCGCTACCTATTTTTATGGAAGATTGAATTAAAATTTGTGGTCTGCAATGAAAAGTTTTAGATACAAATAATTCAATCTTTAATCCAAGATAAGTAAAAATTTAAAGTAAATGCAAACAAAAATTAAACTCGCAAGTTGATCCTGAAAGTCATCCTTGTCATCTCTGCATATAGACAAAGTTATTTAATTATCTTGTAAAATCGATTTATTCTGTTCATTTTATAAGTTTGTAATAATAAATAACAACTTAAAAAGTAAAATCCTATCTAATTATTTTTAAAATGTTTTAATTGTTTTATCACCAAATCACGTCAGTTGTCATTCTCCCAACCTCATATCAGCTTTCTATTGAAAAAAAGGCCTATCCATGTTTTGTTCAATAACATTGATATGTATGTACAATAGCTGTTTTCCATTTGACAAAATAGTCGCACTTGGTGGCACTAATTCAGTAATTTTTGAATTTATTTGTAAAACGCGTCTTACATTTTTAATTTGTTTTCAAGATAGAAAACGTATTCTCAATTAGAATAAATAAACTTAGATATAGAATCAAACAATTTTTGGCTTAGGCTTATCGTTCATTTGAATAAGTCACTGCACAATGTACCAAACACGTCATACTCGTGCAATTTAAATCAGTTTTTTGAAATGTGTAGAGAATCAAACTTTCAATGATTTGTTAAAATATTTGTGTATACTTTATGAGTATTACTTCATTACATAGCAATTTTAGACTTTTTATTATAATATAAATTATTTTTCAAAAATAACAATTGTCATATAGTTCTGTTTTTGAAGATTTGGCGTTGACTGACAGACATATAATAAGTAAAAGTTTCAGTTAATGCAATATGTATAGTGTATCAAGGGCCGCATATGCGAGCCGAAAAAGTTGCTTTCAGTAGAGACAGACAAAAAAATAAATAGAAATATCAAAAACAAGTAAGAAATCAAGATACTATATAAAGATTTGAAAACAACTATACACACATAAAGACCTCACAAAACTCTGCTTCTACACAATTCATACAATCCTGCTCGCATTAAATTGGATGTTGAATAAAGCAGAATTCAAATTATTTAAATGCACCTTAAGAAAAATGTTGTATACTAGTTTAAGACATTACAAAATCGTTAAAAATGAGTCTTTGTATTGTGGATTAATATTTTTACATGTATGTTGTTAAGTAATAGTTATCTAAACTATAACATTAAAACTAAACTAATTGATTGAATCAATATTCTTTTTAGTTAGTCAACTTATAATTTATAATTTTAAATATTTAAAACATCTGTATAAAATCAATAGATCTTATGCTAAAATGATTAAGAAATATTGTATAGAACTAGTTTAAAATATTCAGGTAAGTAAAAATTTTAAATAAATTATTCTTCATACTTTTCTACAAATAATAAAAACCCAAATAACATATAAATAAAAATCTTACCTTTTGGTGCATATTCTAATATAAGATAAACTCTAGTATCATCATGAAAATAACCATACATTCTCAATATATTCGGATGTCTTAAATGGCTCTGAATTTCAACTTCTCGTCGCACCTGATGTTCATTATTAGATTCCTTAATTGCATCTTTAAATAATACTTTTAAAGCTACTACAAACTTAGATTTCTTTTCTCTGGCTAAGTAAACACTAGCAAATTTTCCTCTTCCCAATGGTTTGCCAATATCAAAATCGTCTAATACCCAAGTTAGTTTTGTTTCGGCTGCTGTATTTTCTTTTGTCGATCCATCATTCTTTGGTGAATCAGACTTATTCACAACCTTTTCAGACTTATTATTATCATTACTACCTATTTTTTGCTTATCAACTTGTTTAGATACTACATGGCATTTTGGTTTAGTTGTAGATTCAGATTTTTTAATTAATTTTATTTCATCTGTATCTGATTTATTAATATTGGCACTAGAATCAATTAAAACTGGCTTACAATGAGGAATATTCAATTTCTGTTCAGGTTTCTTTACAGCTGGCGGTTTTGTTGCTACATTTTCTTTATTTCGTATCTTTGCAGCTTGTAAATTAGCTCGAAGCATTGCAGTTTTATTCAAGCGGATTTCTGGACGTGTAGACATTTTTATAAAATCCTTTTTTTCATCACCATTCGCACTCGCACCATCCATTTAAACGTTTAAAAAATGACAGGTGATTTCCAACCGTCAACGGCTATTTAATTTTCGTACACTGTTGTCAAGTTTATTAAAATAACCTACTTTTAAAAAACTTTTAAATGATGCGGTGTGAACTGTAAAGTTGTATCATAAGTTCGATGTTACTTGGTGAATAAGTCAGAATAGTGTTGTTAGTTGTAAAAAAAATCATTCAACAGCTGATTGATGGCAACGTTGCCAGAAGCAAATTTAATTGCATCAGCTTTCGAATATATGAATATTTTTAAATTGAAGAGATTGTTAACTTTAACCTAAGCTCTACCGCATGCTACGGTAATTATAATATTAATGCAAGATAATTTCTTTCGAGTCTTCTAATATCACTGTGATGACGAATAGACTGAAATTTATTGTCATATTTTATTATATATATATCGTGAGACTCTTCATCGAGATTACATATATTTACATTATATTTTAAAACTGGTTTTATTCCAAGCGATTGTGTCGCTCTTTTTGCAGCTATGTCTTCATATATGTTACCGGAACGCCCCAGGAATTGAGCTTGGGGTGTTCTGCAGGGTGTACAAGTTTGTGGTCAATTGCGTTGAGCCCGTCGTATTGTTTCTGTCATATTCTCTGCCCTTAGAACATGTATTTGTTGATAATTAATTTGATACTTTCGATCCAATCGTTGATACAGTATATGTTCAGGCTCAGTGGTGGTCTAGCAGTTTTGACTTCTGGAGGCAACAACTTGTTCTGCTTTTCGATGTTATCATTTATCAGTTTGTCGCTGAGGCAGAACAGCTCGTCAGAAAATAGGTTTATATACCAAGGTGTGTGTTACATGTGGTACGTGAATTATGCCAACAGTAAAGTTTTTCAGCCAAACCAACGCCTTGTTATTTGTGCACAACGTAAACGGTTGATCTTCAAGATGTGGCCAATATGTTTTTATTGCCCAAACAATAGCTATACACTATACACGGGATTTGTCAGTTTAGCGCTAGCTAAACTGTTTCTGAAACCTTTCTTTTTAATAGAAAACGTCTTTGATGTGTCGGTCTGCAAGACATACCGTAAGGCTGGACTGAAGCGAGCTAGTTTTAAGGGTTTATTCATGTTCTTTTTATTAGATGACCGCTTAGCTGGTGTCATCCTACACAAATGCTTGTGTTTTGTTTGTAGATCTAGCGTGTTTTTTGATGAACGTCAAGTGATGCTGCAGCAGTTGATTTTCATTGGCTGTGATTTAGTGGAATAGGTATTCAACTTCTAACTTGGATAACTTGCATTTACGTAGCTTACATTTTAATTGATGATTGTGAAGTTGTTTACGGACTCAGCGGAGATGGTATACATGGTCGGTATAGTTTTCTGAGTAGACAAAGATGTTGTCCAAATAGTCAAAAACAAATTTCCCAAGTACTCAAGACATTAATTTTTGAAGTGATGCGGAGGCGTGACGGCATAACTCTAAACCGCTAAGTTCCGTCGTGGGTAGATAGTGAGGTGGCAATGATGTTTTTTTTAACGGTATCTGCTAATACCCATTTTTTACTTATTTCACAGTCTTATTATGCACTTTATATGAGCAGCAAAACGCCCGGGTATAAAATTCTGGATCGGAATCTACTCGCAAAATATAGATTCCTAAATATCCTTACCTCTGAAAACAATTATCTCTGGGGCAATAGAAATAGTAACCCAAAACATATCTGAGAAAAATTTGCAAATCCTAGCTACAAATAATAACAAATAATAAATAATCCCAAGATAATATGTATAAAACTAGCTAGTGTAGAATGTTTCTCCCCTCACTCTAGCAGTACGTAAAAATAACATCAAGCTGTGCTGAGTGAAAGGACACTCCAATACAGTAGAAAATACTAAGCGTCATGAGCTGATGCGCAACCACAAACCCTAAGATACTAGTTAACCTACGACTCATTAAAAAAACCTGCAAATATTAACAGCGGTCTTGACAAGGCATTTTTAACATTGCAAACACATACTTTAGGAACTCAAAATAGCACAATAAGTAAAAGATGAGAAATTAATGATAAACAACCGAGAATGTATTGTGCACATGCCCGACCTTCTCTTACGCAAATAAGTCTATGTTGGAGAAAAGCTGGCTTGACATGGCCAGCATAAAATAAACCTTTCCAACCATTGTCCTGGCATATATCAACAATATAACATAGTAAAGTTACCAATGGAAGAGGTACAAAAGTGCAGTGAAATTTCTTTCACCCTCCAATTGAAATCCAGAACTCAAACAATATTGTTTAAGAATAGAATTTTAATACAATTCTAAAAGACACGTTTGATAACAATTTGAACAGTTCAAACTAGCTACAACCACTTTTAAATTGTTATTATAAATCTAAGACAAGAAATAGCCATATTATATCTTATGTCAGCATACTCTTGTGCCCAATTAATTATATGGGACTAATCAGAATAATATGCATTCATTTTTTATATTTCGCGTATTGTAATGGAGCCATTAGCTGTGTTCCATTTGTTAAAATAGTCGCACTTGGTGGCACTAATTCAGTCATTTTTGAACGATTTTCAAACGAGTCTTACATTATTGATGTGTTTTTGTGGTAGAGTACGTCCTACAAATGCCGAATATGTTCTGGTTTGTTTGTCAAGCCGAGAGACGCCCATGCCAGCAAAATTTTAAAACTCTCTAACGCACCGGGGCATGAAGCGCTCAAATGGAACACATCTATTATATGATACAAAATATTTTGGTTTAAATAAATTAGAAATGCTATTTTTTTAAAATAGTATACAAAACATATTTATAAGCAGAGTATTATGGTCGAGATAATACATAACTTTCGAGACCTGTAGCATTAACTAAATAATATAATTTAATTCAGACAAACAAACAGTCTTAAGCACAGAATGTCCAATATCTTAAGATGACGCCATTGGCACCTAACACAAAATATGCCTGGGGTGCTATTTTCGAACTCATTTGAATAGTTTCGAATGAGAATCAATTCTCATGAAAAAAATCACATGAGAACGAATACGCGTATTTTTGAACGGTGTACGAATTAAAATTATGTTGTTCGTATGAAAGTATGTGGCATCACTGTAAAATGTTAAGTTGTAAGTTGGTATACCATCACATTTTAAGGTGGAAAACTTGCGAGATTTAAAATTTCTAATAAAGATCGAGTTGCGCTTTGAACATCCAACGCTGATTGCCTACTTTGTACAGGTAGAAATGGTTTCAAAATACCAATGAAATGGCTCACCTCCACCTTGTTTAGATAATACAATGTTTACTAATTACTTAAATTTACAAAAAGATCATCGCGATGATGACAGCTTAGAACAACTTGTGCTTGATTTTCAGCATTCTCCAAAACAGCTATTGCTGCTAAATGAATTTGTTGGTTTAATGCCATTGTAAACAAATTAATATTTGATACTTATAACCTAAACATAGAGGTTATCTTATGTTTATAAACAGGAATTTAATGCATAAATGTCAAATTTTCTCATACGAAACGGCTGTTCTCATGGGATATACCCACTCGATGTATTTCATGAGAACAAATGTGTATACGATCGAGATTGCACCGTTCAAAAATACCGAATATTGAATCTCATGTGAAAATACGTCACTTTCCTATACGAAAGTGTTTCGTGTAAACTCGAAAATAGCACCCCTGAACTGTGAAGCTATGTGGATTTCTTCAGCTCTACCTCAAAAAATATGCTCTTAGTACATCTGGCAACATTGTAACCTAGCAAGGAATACGATTAATTACAGTTCCCTGTAAATATTTAAAAAAATATTTATTATTAATTAATATTATCAAAAATTGCAATATTTAATTCATTTTAAAAACAATTAATAAAATAATAGTAATGATTTTTAAAAATCATTGAATTTTTATACCTTTATTTACTTTCTAGGTTATGTAATCCTATATAACCTCTTAATCTTTCTGTAGAGTAAATAAATAAAATGACAATTTTATCTAAAATACCTTCATTAAGTTTAATATCAAAAATTAATTTAAGATCTGGATTGATAATTCGTAATTACACTCAGTTTAAACCACAGAACCTTAATCTGAAAAATGTTACACAATACCGAAATAAATCCATCTTTAGAATTTTCAAGAAACCGACTCCTGCTGAATATAAAATAAAAGATAAGGTGCATGAAGAGGCTATTCTAATTTATCATAACACTATGAATAATTATTTATTATTTGCTCAAATTGTTTCATCACTTTGCATGTTACTAATCGGTGTATTGGTTTTAACAAATAGTGATATGTCATCGTATAAAGTTAAGTTTGAAAACTGGGCTGAGCAACCGAAAACATACAATGAGGAAGTATTAATATATATCGCCGCTTTGATGACAATGGGAGTCATATTACAAGTAATGGTTTTAAAAATGCCATTGCGGGTTTACACTTATCCGAAGAGCGATAAGTATACTTTTATATTTTATAGTAACTTACCTTTCATGACTAAAAGAGTTGCCGCTACTAGTAAACAAATTAGCAAACAACCAGAAACTGGCTTCTTACCATGGAAAGATTCCAGATATGAAATAGATGAAAAACAAAGTCTTATCCTAGTTGAAACTTTCTTCAGGACATCGGCCGATCTAAATATAATGTTAGGTTACCAAAAAAGGTCAGATGAATAATGCATTTATTTTATTGTAGTTGATTGTAAATTATTGTAATAAAAATAAGGTTTAATTACTATGAACACTTTATTTCTTACTCCTTTTTATGATGACATTCTGAATCTTGTTTTCAGTCATATAAATAAATAATATATTCTATTGAAATAACTGTATACTGCTCTTATAGTATTATGCAATACATCCATCCACATTACATAATTGTATATACACTACTTGAAAGTAGATTTTATTTAAATTTATTTGTTATTTTTTATTTATTATAGACTTATTAAGTATTTATAGTATAGGATAAAATATACACAATTCTGTAAATTAAATGTATTTTAAAAAGAAAAAAAAAAATATTTTTTTTAAATAATTAATAAACTATTTCTTATAATTATTAGTAGGGTTCAGGAAGGAGATTATTCTCGGATAATCATGATTATCAGCAATCCATGGATGCAATGCTAATGCACACCAACTCCAAAGTAAAAGGTGATAAACTAAAATCTAGAATATATTTTTATAAAGTAACATGGTTATTATGAATAAAGGTAACTCACCCGCATTCAAAAACGCGACGCGGAATGAAGTTATAAATCTGACACTAGCAAACTATACGGCAAGTGAAGTGATTAAAAAGTAGCACATGTGAGCCTTTGCAGTCATCAACGTTTTTTTAGTAACTATATTCGAAAAAATATTTTTTGATTTTTGGAAAAAAATAATCTCAGGGTATGAAGTTGGGACTGTAAGGTGAATGTTGTAATTCTTTAAAAGCCCATACATTGACTACTACTACTTATTTTTATGCACCCTGCAAAAGGCGCTGAGCAAAGATCGAACTGCGAACACAGTCAGTCGAAGGAACTCTGCAGGAGAGCAGTTAAGGACTATAGTTAAGAATGCAGTGATGGGAGTGGTTTATAAAGTCAGTGTCACACTTCCCACAGGGTAAGCTGTCAAAAATCAAACGTAAAAAGATATAAACAACAATATAAATAAGAACTGAATGTTTTAAAATAAAGATAATATTAGTAATCCATTATAACATTTATTATTTAATATGGCATACAAAAAATAATAAATTTAAAAAAATAGTTGCAGTTATTCCATTGACAAATAAAGTAATTTATTTATTTCATCATTATGGCAATAAATAATAGATTATTTGCATAAAGATAATAAAAAATATGTTAATATATACTTCCAATATTCATTTGACACCTCTACATCAATCATCATATTTCCACACACTTTATCGACCTTTTTTGATCTGTACAACCTGATATCATCTTTTAAACATATTTCTCTTCTACTGTAATTTTCATTCAATTTTGTTCTTTAGTCTGTTCCAATTTTATATTTTATTACACTTTCTATCTTTGCTCCATTTTTTCTTAGTTTCTTATAACTTCCTTCTTTATTATCACCTGCAATAAACAACCTTCTCTTGGAAATAACAATCTTCTTTCTACTTACATATAGTAATTAAAACAAGTTTTAATTATGTCAACTATTTATTTCTTTTTTAACAATTGTAACAATATAAGTAAATATACCATAACTATTATAAATGCATTTTTAGGTAGGTATATACTTTATATAATATAATAAAACTATAATTTAAAAACGTTCTTTTAAATAGCATCTATAATAAGAATGTAGCTATCTTGAGCCGCATATACTTACTAACACGATATTGACTATATTTCTGTTTAAAAGCTCTCGATATGCGAATGATATGTTATATACTCAAAAATAAATATTCTCTTTTTAATTAGTATTGTAATAAAAATAAATTATTTTATACTTATAGAAAAATATGTTCTTTCTCTTGGTAGGAAAAATAATTAATTTTTTTTGAGATACACGGATTACTCATATCTTTTAAAAATTAATATTAAAATAATGTTGTTTTTATATGCTTGCAGTATTCAGATCTATTTTGCATTAGAAAAAGTAGTAAATTTTTAAATTATTATCAACCTTGATTCATCAGTGTCCAGTGCCATTTGAATTTTCCTGAAATAAAAAACAAATTAAATTGAGTCTATTTAAAATGCAAATATGGTAAATTCTAAATCTAAAACTAAACGTAAATTTCACAGTAGTATATAATAATATTAATAAATCTTTATTTCCCAACAGACATAATGCAATAACAGGGAATATAATATATTATATATACATACATACAAATTGTTCGCAAGAGCCCGGTTTTTTGAGTGTCATAAAACCTCGAGCACAACTAGAGAATGAAATTTTCAATGTCATGAAATATATCTATCTACTACTTACCAATGGATTTCTAATGCTTATATGAATCAATAGTGAAGCCAATTCCAAATCTTCACTATAAACATTCTTTAAACAAACACTTCTGTATCCTACCCGTAGACAATTTACCTAAAATTGAAATCAATTAATATGAATTTAGATAATAATAGGGTTCCAGTTTGAATCACTAAAGATAAAAATAATTTGATATACTACATGTGAACATTAGATCTGTCTTGAGTGACTGTTGGAATATCCTTATCATAAAACTTATAATTATAATAAATTCATAAAATACTTACAGGATATGTAGCCTGTCCAATAAAATTTGGATCACCAAACACATCTTCATCTTGTACTGTAAATCTAAGCAAGGCAAAGTTTGGATTTGCCACATCAAAATCACAAATCTCATTCCATTTGGGGTTAAATCCATTATCAGCTGAAGAAAATCATGTTAATTAATTTTATTAAATTTAAGTTATTTTATATATATCCTTACGTATTGTTTTGGTTAATATTTTCTGCCCAGAATCAAAATCAGCTCCATAAACTTCGACTTCAACAAATGGACTGGCAGTGCCTTTTTTAGACTTGCACAAATGTCTAGCACCAATAATTCTTATTGATATAGTAACTGGATCTACACCTACTAAGGTATTCTTATCATAAGGATCAAATTCATTTCGGAACATAAATGAAGGCCTGAGGAGATATCCACAATTTCCATTATCCCTAAATTTGGCTTGATTTAGCTGCATAGGTTTATCACCAGTCTGGTAATTTAATGCGACCATTTGGCATCCTGAATTCCAGATGTTAATTGGATTATAATTAGATGAATCAATTCGCTGCCCTTTCGGATATACACGAGAGAACTGAATTTGATGATACTTAAGGAAGAACTTATTTTCTTGTTGGCAGATAATTTTCTCAGCTTTATTTTCTGGGAAGGAAGACATTTCATAAAATAGGAAATTTTTTTTCGCTCGTTCTAAATTGAACGTAATGGAACGGCAGTAAACTATCAGATTAGACATTTCTTTGGCTATTCTGAATGCCCTTTCCATCTCACGATGCTGAGTTTCTAATACACAGGCTTTTTGGGCCGTTTCTCTAATACAATTTAACCAGTCTAAAGCCTAAAAAATAAAAGTTATTGATATATAAGAATTATCATATAATTCACTTACTTCATCTCTTGATTGCACAGCAACTTCTAACGGACTGCATGTAGTTGTAGTGTTAATTTTTAAAATCCACTCCAGTCCTTGCCTGTCTTGCATATGCATTATATCGACTACAGCACCATTCATATCTAATTGACCTTGAGGGATAGAATCTCCCGACTGCAAATATAAAAATTATTATCATTAATTAATTATGTGGTATATTTTACTTACTCCATCTTCATCTTTATCCGTTGTATCTATTCGATCTATTTCTGTCACATAATTTGCAGGAAAATAGTGTTGTTTTTTGCCACCATAATCTCCTCGCCACCAACCTTCACTTTGTTCAGGCTTTATTACATTAGTAATGATAGCATGTTTGCAAAATGATAGTTCATCTGGTTGCTGTGCTTTGTAATCAAACAAAGCTTTGACAGTGATCTTAAAAAAAAAACATAAAATAATTATAAGAATAAGTTTTGTTATTTCTTAAATTTCATCTAATATCTAAAAGCTTGTTTATTGATTGCTAAGCACTGTAACATTCAACATAATTATTGGTTAAACTGCATTGTATATAGTTATGGTTAATTTAGGAAGTGTGTGGACTATCGACACTTAAATCGGGTCACTATTTAGGAAAGGTGGGTTGGGTAGAGGACCTGGATATGCCATCTGGATTTCACCAGATACCAATATATGAGGAATCTATTCAAATAAACCGCTTTTGTAACACCTGAAAAAGTTTTTGAGTATTTAAGAATGCCGTTTGGTCTTGATAATGTGCTGGCTGTTTTCCGAGAACCGTAAATCTTGCTTGGGATCCCTCATAAATTATATTGCTTTGGTATATTTAAATGACATATTGATACCAAGCTCAACATATAAAAAAGATCTCGTTTATCTAAGGCATGGCACTACATTCTGCCGTTTTTTTTTTCTGAACATACGTAAATGTAAATTTCTTGAAACACCCTTGGAGTAGCTTAATAGAGAAGTATTTGCATAAGGTATTTATTACACCTGGCAAAAAAAAAGAATTAATGTCTAATCAAGTCTCCAATTCCTAGAATTGCTAAGAAGATCGACTGTTCATGAGGCTGGCAGGATATTTTAAGTTTCTTAAATTTGCCACAAAAACTACTTGCATCTCGTTTAACAAATCAAAACGTTCTGTTCAAGTGAGAAGAAGATCAAGAAACAGCTAGAAAGTATGAAATAGACGATTTAACATGTAGACCCCTTCTTGCTGTATACGACCCAAATCTGCCAACAGAATTGCAATGGACTCAAGCAGTTCTCATTCAATACCATAAAAAAGAACTGAGAGTTGTAGCATAATTTAGCAAGCAAACAACAGAATGCAAATCCAAATAACATTTATTTGAGCTTGAAACTCTAGTAATTGTACAAGCATTAAAACATTTACGCATATATTTGCTATGCTATTATAGCTACAGTTACAAAAACAAAGACAAATACCACGAGTTACTAGATGTTGGATCTACATGCAGGATTTTCATTTTGATATTGTGTAACAAAAAGGTAGCATTTGCCATGTGGAGTATCACACAAAAATGATCGTATGTGGAGCAAAAGTACAATAAAGAAGTCCAAAACCTTTTAATGAAAACTGAGAAAAAAAAACTCAATCAATACGTAGAAAAAGACAAAATTTGCAATGCCACATTGGTAGTGAACCAATATCCGAACATTTTTGATTTCTGCAGATAAGATATTTTGTATAGTTTAAAAACTGGTGGTCTGCAAAAATTTATTCATCATTTGAAAAAACGTATAAAATCATTTCATTCGTTACACATGGATGTATTGGGACCCTTTCAAACATTGTTGGATGGTTGCAAGCATATTGCATCATAATGCCAATGAAATCAGTTAGTACTGAAAGACGTCACAAATTGCAGAATCTTGTTTGGGGCTCCCAAAAAAGTTGTTATATACGATGGAACCTCATTTAAAAATACCACAATCATAAAAAAACCTTGATAAATGGAATATTGATATCATTTTATAATGCCTGATGCTCATTGTGGCAACGGGCAAGTCGAAAGATATATGAGAACCATCAAAAACTTGATGAGAGTTGAAACCCAAGTAAAGTCAGAATGGCTGAATATGCTTTGGAAAATTCAGTTAGTATTAAACACAACACTCAAGAAGACAACTAACACAAGACCCATGCAACTTTTATTAGGAATACAAAGTTCAACACCATTAACACAAGCTGTGTTAAAAAACATGTCACATGATCGTGAAGTGGATAGACAAAAAATATCAGAAAGATTGGCTACTACAACTCCTAACTTTGACGACAAGACAGTTTCAACTTAGAAATTTAGTCTTCATGCATGGTGACTCAGATGCACATAATCAAAAGTGTTGACCTTCACTAAAGCAGTTAAAAAACTTTCCTTTTCAGTGGTCAACATCCTGTGATATGAAAGCAATTTCACACCAGCTATTATAAATGTTTTATGTTTTGGTCTCAGTCCCCTGAGTAATTGAGGCGGTTGATTGGCTGCGGTCATCACAAGTTATTGTAAATGTTTTATATTTTGGTCTCAGTTCCGTGAGGCTGTGATCATCACACGTTAATATAAATGTTGCGGTGTTAGTCCCTTGAATAGTTGAGCCAGGTTATTGACTGCGGTAATCACAAGCCATTATAATTTTTGAGCTATGAATCCCGTCAGTGGCTGAGCTAGATAAAGGCTGCGGTCTTCGCAGATGTTATTGTTTCCTTTAACTTAGTTGTATGTTTACAGAATTTTTTTAGTACCAAGATCATCAGGAATCAAGACTGAAATCAAGGCTCTGTTAGAAATTATTAGTTTTGAATATTGGGAATTTTGTGTATAGCTGATGGCCCGGGAAATTGATACATCGGACCGAGCTTCGCTGCCGGTCGGAAGACATCGCGCACGAGCTTGGCAGGGGATTACCATACCAGTCAATAAGTTTAAGTTTGGAAGATATTGTTATTACTTTCGCTGTTACAATAGATTGTTATGATATTAAATCTTTATTGATGTAAACATTTTCAAAAATTTTCTCATTTAATTTTTAATTCACTATCTAAAAGAAATATGCACTTTAAAATTTTCAACAAAAAAAAATTACCAAATTAACTTCGATAATGTTAAAACTAGGTAAGTATCTTACACTCAACAATGTAATATACTACCGCAAAATATTCGTCTATTGGCAAAATTTACCGTTGATTAAGTGCATAAACAAACTTAAAGGGGTAATTCCTTGATCAATTCTAATATAAAAAGTTATACAAACAAACAAAAATTAGTTTAATAAAGAATTAAAAAAAATAATTAATAACAATCTTACAATAGATGCAAAATAAAATATCCTACTGCTATGGAAATAATTAGCCAAAGCGCATTGTCTGAGAGCTACTGTTGAAAATGACCACACCCACTACTCAATACATGCGCTGTGCATCGGCATCGACTGACCTGCCTCGCCTCGTTAAAAAATATCACGAGTATTTCTAATAATGAAACATGACTCTTTTATGGAACTTCTTAAATCTTCCACTTTGAAAATTGTTGTGTACACTAAAGATCTATCGATTGTGATTGTAGGCGCAGTGCGATCCAGCAAGCACTTTTGGTCAAAATATTGACGCGCAACTAAACAAAAGTGCGGTGGCGCACCATCATGCATTATCCATAGCCCTAGCAATTCTCTGGGATATCTTCTAAGAGTTCAAGTAGAACGTCTTCTAAAAACCGTCGATTTTGGTCGCCATTAAGTCTAGCAAGAAATAATAATTACAGAAAACTGATTTTCGTAATTGGTTTCGCTTATAGCACGTGGGTTTTCTTCTGCCCATACATGATTATTGTGAAAGTTCATAATTGCATGTCGGGCATGCTTGATTCGTAAACAAAACCTAGGATAAAAACCCTGGATTCGTCGCTATTTTATTTTGTAACCAAGTAGAAAAAAAAAACTAATCACTGAAGCAAATCCCTAAGAAAAAAGCTTGTACATGTTGAATATAGTGAAGATAATGCTGGTGATTTTTAAAAACTTGCCATAAGTTGCATGAGTAATAGTTTAGTAAGTGCCAATTTTTCAGGCATTTGTATTAGGATTTCATTCAATTTCATTAAGAACACCTTCCTCCATCCGAAGTGTTCGTATTGTTGAAGGTCTTCCTATGCTGTTAGTAGACTTTTTAAAACTACCTGTTTCACAAAGCCGTGCATATTAATAAAAAATTGTGTTTTTGGCACAAGACGTGCCATTCTAACCAATAATAATGTCGATCGTCGGCTGCGCGTACCGAGCTAGCTCTAAAGGGCATAGGTCGAGACGCGTACTCACTCAATCACTTGAGCGGAACTCATCACAAGATATTATAAAAATAACTATTTTCTTACCTTCGGTGTTGAAAATGCACTGGGGTCCATATATGACGGCGTACTGTTATATGGATTAGTTTCGTCATGCTGCAAAAAATATTAAAATTAATAAAACTGTAGCAAACATATTTAAAATACAAAAACCTAATCCTTAAAGCTTGCTAAGTCAGCAACTCATAGTTCCACCACCACAAATGCCTAAGAGTGCAGTATAGCAAAATAATATTATTTAAGAATTATTTATTTGATATTTTCACACAAATATTGCCTAAACAAATTTATCTATTATGAACAGCTCGTAAAGCAATACAAACCCAAATAACATAAAAAAATTAATATTTTTCTGTAAGGTTATTTAGCATAAATATATCTCTATTTTAATCAAATTTATAAATTTAAAACTTATAAAAAAAAAATAACCCAAGTCAGAGTAGCAACCTTTGAATCTAATTTCTTACTTACTGCGTTCTATTATAAAATGATATAACAAGATGCTACATGCATACATATACCATATACATATATATATATATTTGAAAAACATACAGTTAGTATAAAAATAAGTTACGTGTTTATTGCATATTGTGTTTAACTTTGTTCAAAAAACTTAAAAAAACGTTTGCAAAAGCTTTTTTTATGATAATTTCAGACAAATATCAATTATTGGTACATGTGCGTTTTGTACATGCTCGAAATTGGTCACTATCCATTATTCAAAATAGTCAATTTAGACTGTCAAAGCCGGAAATTCTTTTGTCACTCCGCTATATTTTAAGTGTTTAACTTGATGATTCTTATCAGCTTAGAGTAGGCTAGATAAAATTAGTTTTAAAATTTTAGGAGTTATGTTTATTATTATATTTTTCAATTTACTGTAGATTTGTTAATAAGAAAATGATACAATACACGCTCCAACAACGTATGAAAATAATGAAAACTTATTATAGACTCTGTAAAAACTTTGCATATTGCATAAAGATTATCCTGCTGGAAATAAAAATTACTACAAGCCACATAAGCCGCGAAACAATTGAATTAACTCCACTAGACTTTTTTCTTTGTGGCTACGTGAAAGAAAGAGTCTACGTAAATGCCCCGCAAACAATTCCAGCCCTCAAAGACAATATTCGATATACAGATAGAGCCTCATCTGTGTAAAAATGTAGTAAAAAAATAAATAATAGTTTCCTTTATAATTAAAATGAGACTTCTCATTGGAAAACCCTTTATATAAAAGTTAATAAGAGTAATTGTTTGTGGATTAAAATTTCCAGTTGCCATTACCAATAATGGCCGGCACAAACTGCAATAGCAATAGTAGTGACTGTAACTTATATAGTCTAAGCCTACGCGTATGACTGTACATCTACCCCCATCTTTTCTATAATGTACCATGATAATATGTATATATTTAAAAAAAAAAATACAATAGATTTATTTTATTATGATTGACTTTCTAAACACACTGTATAATATCTACAAACATATATAATTTCTTATTTAAACAAAATGTACATAACTTCAGAATCCTAATACAAACTAATAAAAACCTTGACGTTAAAACGATTAATAGTGTAATTTAAGGACATTTGGTTACCTTGTATTTAATGAAAAGTATCTTTTTTTTTTTGTATTAGAAAGTGTCAGTATTTAATAATAATAATAATGAAGAAATTCAACCAGGGATTTAAGATAACTCCACAGGAATTAATTCCGGGGCTTAAATCAAGTAAGTGCGCGGGATAAATTGCGTTCTCTCGCAGGGAGATCAGCCGTCCGAGATGGGTCTCTAAGAGACTTCTCCCCTGGTTGTGTGAGCCATTAAAAAATATATACGGGGAGTTTATAAATAAATGGGATTATGTAATCACTTTAAATGTGCCGCTTTTGTTAAATTGTTCACTAAACTATTTGTTTTGACAGATCAACTTTGACAGCTGTCAAGCAAACATATGAAAACATATGTAGTATAGTGAACGATTTTAAAAAGGCGGCATATTTAAAGTGATTACATAATCCCATTCATTTATAAACTCCCTGTATATATCTGGTTTATTGTCAAATATCAGTGAGCTATAACTGTTTTATGACCGTTTTCTTGAAAAAAGTATGTATAATAATCCTTACTCTTAAAATTACCCAGTACCGCATATTCTTTTTGTTAACACAAAGACTAATGCCCGTATGACACTATCTATAATTCATCATAGAATTATATATACAGGGAGTTTATAAATGAATGGGATTATGTAATCACTTTAAATATGCCGCCTCTTTAAAACTGTTTACTATACTACATATGTTTCATATGTTTGATTGACAACTGTCAAAGATGATCTGTCAAAACAAATAGTATAGTAAACAATTTAAAAAAAGCGGCACATTTAAAGTGATTACATAATCCCATTCATTTATAAACTCCCTGGACCCTGTATATAATTATGGATGGAACTTTAAAAAGTCTGTAAAATGCACAAATGATCATCAATTTTATTGCAGATTGAAGTTGAAATATTTTTAGTTTTTTATTATAATGGACGCAAAAAATGTACGAATTAACAGTTTTAAAAAAATAGCTAGGTTATATTATAAAATAAATTTCTCACATTTTATGTGTTAATTATAAAAAAAACCCTAATACTATTCTTAAAATTTCAATCTACAATAAGATTGATGATATTTTGTGCATTTTACAGACTTTTTAAGATTTAAATATTATTATATATATAATTCAAGATATAATTATTGACAGTGTAATACGAGCATAAGGAAGAAATGTGACAAGTAAGGTGTCAACCAGCTGCTCACATGTTTGCCAAATTACATAATTACGTTCCGTCAGTTTTTAGGTCACAATCATTTTGTATGGGTGCAAATAGAGATCATCGTAAAAAAATGACAAAAAGAACTACATGTTTACATTTGACATTTTTGTTGTTGCAACGGTCCTTGAAAGTCCTTTCTTTATTTTGGACAAGTTCCCCGTTTTCCTGATAGCAGGAACACGGCCTCACAACGGAATTTTGAAGTGAAGACAAAAGGCACATTGCAACGTTATAGCCGAGCGGACGTTAGAAGAATATACCTCTATGGCAAAAGCGCACTGCGTCCTTGACAAAAGCATTTTTGCGACTTCACCACGCACGCCTTAAGTTTAAGATTGGGATTTGAATATCAATACTGCCCTAAAGCTATTTCTTTTTCCTCTTGAAATTCATTAAAAATTCTTTAAGACTTCTCAAATTATTCAAATGTTTACAAGAGTTGTTAAAAGTTTTTACAGTCTAAAATTCATTAAAATTTCGCGGACTTTCCCAGTTTTTTAAAGGTTTTTAATGAATTGTAAAGCAAATTTAGTGGCACTTAAACTTTTTTATTTTCTTAACAAAATTTGTTGTTTGTTGATTTGATTACTATTTACTGTCTATAATACAGGATTTATCTTCTCAAACTGTGCATTTTAATAAAAAAATTTCATAGCCTTTAACGCCTGGTTTCTCCAGCATGACTTAAGACCTAACTAGATCTTAAGCTGCGTGTTGAGACAAGCTCAAAAAATATACAGATCAAGCTCCAAAACATGACCTTAATGCAATGACTGTCATCAATATTATTTTATGAAGCTCTAAACAAGTATTTACTATCACTTGCCTTTGTATACTGTAAGCATAATAATTTTGATTTTAATATTTAATAAGTCACAGTAATCAAGCTTCAAAATATTCTAACTATTGTTTTCTTTAAAAATTATATTTATGTGACACATAAATAACCATAACGTAACAATTCTTGATTTCATATTTTATAATAAATTACAGTACTCCAACTACAGCTTGGCCCATGAAATGTGAGCGCGAGAAAAGAACGAAAGCATGAGGGCAACAAAGCAAGTAATATTTTTGTGTATATTAAGTTGTACTCGTGGTGTGAGAATATAGATGTGGCAATCTCTGAACAATGACGTCAAGTGGGTGATAAAAACTCGCGAATTTAAGCGTGTGATTCGTGTATATATACTCACACCACGGTTGTACTAGTATTTCTGTAATGTCAGTAAAACATTGATTTAAAACAGAAACGTTTTTTTACCAACTGCAATTGTATTGCAAATACCGACGACATTGCCAAATCTATCCGGATCCAAGCAAAGACGCCATTTCTAAATGCATGATGCAACACAAACTTGACTTGAAGTTACGTCTCAAGTGACGTTGAAGAAACCGGGCGTTAGTCTCCTATAGTACTATAACTACCTTAGATAATTCTATAATTTTTGTAAGATTCTCAAAGTTTATTAAGCTACACTCTGTACCTCTAACTCACAAGTCTTCAATACTAAAAAAAATCAACAAAAGTTTAAAATCTACGTCTTTTATAATATTTACCTGCCAGCAATTTTATTTTTAAATATAATGTTGTTATTCGTTTCTTGTACAGGGAGTTTATAAATGAATGGGATTATGTAATCACTTTAAATGTGCCGCTTTTGTTAAATTGTTCACTAAACTATTTGTTTTGACAGATCAACTTTGACAGCTGTCAAGCAAACATATGAAAACATATGTAGTATAGTGAACGATTTTAAAAAGGCGGCATATTTAAAGTGATTACATAATCCCATTCATTTATAAACTCCCTGTACAATAAAGCTACAATATAGAAATTAATATTTATGACTCCAGCAGAAGTGTGAATAAATTAACAAATAAAAAAAATGTATTTTGACGTCAAAGAGGACTGCGTATCCAATGAGGTTACTGTTACTAATGCCACATACGCAAAACCAGTGCAGTAACTAAGGCGGTACCACCGATGCCCCCGCACCGGGAGTTTGGGCGCAGATAACCACCTTAACTTCATAACTTTAAAGTTTGGAAACAAAAAAATTAAGAATTTAATAAGAAATAAACTAAAAAAAAACAATATGATCCGATTGACGCTCCCACTGTGAACAGAAATTAGTTACGGCACTGCGCAGAACTTCTGAAAAACGTCTCAAGCCTGCCATCAGAACCAAACGATTAGGATTTCTGAGTAATGGCATTATTTTGCAACAGGACGGCCACATACGGAGCAGCGTTTAAGTGTTTAAGTTTCAGTGTCTACTCCATCCTTCTTATTTCCCCAAACCTCAACACAAGCAATGGCTTTGGTCCACTTAAAAATACATTAAGTGATAAAAAACTTCCAACGATAGAAGAGATGCAAAAAACGTAATGGAGACTACGTCATAAAAAATTCATACTTGTTTTCGACATTGCTTCAATAAAATTTGTTAAATAAAGTTTTGAAGGTTTTCCTTTGAGTCTGCCTCGTATATATACCAAATGCATGAACTGAAAAGTTGAGTTAAATGTGATAGCTGCTTGGCATAATGACACCATATGGCGGCTACAGTGGTAATGGCCATTTTGTATCAATTTGTGCTGCACGGTTGTCTAACTGCTAAATGTGTGCAACACTATAAGAGTTAAAATCATTTTGTTTAGCTAAGTAATATTTTTAGCTAATAATCTTCAGAAGTTGTACAAATTGAGTTCGGAGCATCTTCTTCGTGGCCTTCAACTATTCTTCCTCCTGCGGATGTAGTTTCCAGGCTTAAAATGCATTTATATAAGTCGTTAGACCACACACCGCTATCTCAGTGTCCGATAATTTTCTATAACCGATCAAAATGACAACGGTGCTAAACAATTACGTACTAATTTCCACAATCGCTTAATTTAAATAATTACTGATATTTCTAATTCGAACGAAGTAGACCAAAATCAAGAAAAGACGACAATTTTCAAGAATTGTATATCGAGAGTTGTCTTATCCAGATCCATGCAACAGGTACCATCACGGATTTTCCCAATTCGCAATTGTTTCATGTTATTTAATATATAACTAGTTAGGTAAGTCATAGATCGCTGTATGCGAAGAGACTGCATTGTTTGAAAATAAGTGCACGTCGACCCGTTTACCGTTTGATTTCGTCATTTCTTACAAACTTTAATATTAATTGTGTATATTTTCAATAAACTTGGAACGTCTCCTGTAAATATATAAGCAAGGTCGCAAAAGCCGCCAACACCGGTTCTAATAATAATAATATAATCATTAATAAACAAACAATAATATACATGCAATCATCCTAAACAAACATAAAATATATTATTTATTACCGTGATACATTTATTTAGCAGATTTTTAAAATATTTATAGAAAAACTTTGTCTATTATAATTGGCCACCATTAAATTGAAAAATTATAAATTCTAATTGGTTTATAATCACTGGGGGGAACTGGTATTTATTTATAAATTCAAGACCACATATAATTAATATGTGAATGAGAAAACAAAAGAATTACGTATGTTATAAAATAATAAAGTCTTCATATTTTGTATTATTACAAATTACTCTCCTTAAAAAAATGTAAATTCAGGGTTTTTGACCCCACTCATTATGTTGTTGTGTTTAGAACAAGAGATATTAATCTTCACAAATTATTCATACCACACAATAGTAGTTAGTTGGACGAGCGTGAAGACGCGACATCGGAAAAAATCTTCGAATCCGTATCCCATTACTGTTTATAATAAAAAAAGAGTGGACGATAAAAATGCTACGGGATTAAGATTACGAAGGACAGTCATTGGAAAGAAATATTGTTGTTTCATAGTTAATGTTTTAGATGTGATGATGTGCTCGTGATCAAAACTACTTTCACAGGTAGAAAGAGCTTATTATTCACCCTTCATAAAGGTGTGTGGGGGGCAGTGATTTGAAAAGATAACTACAACGGTCCGTGGTCAGGGTCGGAGGGGGGCAGAAATTCCAGCCAAGGGTTAAAAAACTATAAAGGGAGTCACAGAGAGTGGTTTTTAAATCTATTGTGTGATGGTTATTTTGAAACAGGTTCTAGTGTTCACAGAGAATCCGACAAGTGCATTTCCACATCTCGGTCCCTTTAAATCGGGCAAATGGCACGATATAAAATTATTTGGGTAAGTTTTTTAAATATTTTTTTTAATGTATAATCTTACTAAATGTAATTTATTTATTCCATAGGCGTTTTTAATGTGTGTAAGTGCGTGCATTTCCGGCGAATCAATGACTGAATATATCGATGAAACAACAACAGAATACAATGAGGAAACTACCGAATATGATATTCCCATTCCCATAAAAAATAAAACATTATCTGAATTAGTTCAAGAACAAACTGATGCAATCAGAAAGATTATATCCGAGCATAAACCGCCGCATCAAGATTATCCAGTTGTGACGCGAAAAGATGCTAACATTAAAGATGCGGCGACGTTAAAGGCAGAAAAAGAGAAACAATCGATTGAAGAATTAAAATTCAGATGCCAACATTATTTTAAATTATTACAAGAAGGTAAATTAGAAGAAAAAACGACGACGGAAAAACCGAAAGCCACGATACTGCCGTTCGGTCCTGTTATGAAACCCGAATTTCTACGTCTCAAACCAAATTTTCCACACCCGATACGCACTAAGCCACCGAAAATACAAACAAATGAGAATTTTTTCATTTTTACACAAAACCCCGATCTATACGGGCAAAGAACTAATAAATTGGCTGATAAATTGGAAACAGCTGCGAGTACAATAGAGGAAGATAAAGTCGCGATCAATACCAGCGAAACAACTGCCGCTAATAACGATGATATCAAAACAATTACTCAACCAACTGAAACAACAACAGAAAGTATTAAAAAAAATATAACAGAAAAAGTAAAATATGTAAAATTAGAACCATTAATTTTACAGAAAACTTTATTAACTAATGGGAAAACCTTATTTTATTGGTACAGAACATTGCCAACAACACATCAAAGTTTTATACAAATTCCAGATACCCCTGAGAATGCTAATGTTAATTCTGTTGCACAACCACAAAATCATGATAAAAATATACCAGTACCAGAACAATACCAATTTTATGTAGATCCAGAAACAGGAGCTATAATAAAAAACCTAAAACCAACTACTACTACTACTACACAACCACCTATAACTACAACCTCAACAACAACTACAACACAAAAACCTCCATTTAATATACATAATAGACCTCAATTTTTTATTAATCCACAAACGGGATTAATATATCAAAATTCATTACCACACCAATTCATTTACCATCGTCGTGCAAATGATCAAACTACTACTACCACAACAACCACTACAACTACAACAACACCAAAACCAGAAATTACAACTCAACCCGGTCCAAGTGTTCCTAATTACACAGTGGAGTATACGCAGCCGACTGAAAAGTTTAGAAATGAATTTAGATTTGTGATTCCAATGCTAGTCACGGGAAATCAAGAACTGTCTAAATACCCTTATCAAGTTGATCCATATGCTTATTTACCAAAAAATCAAAGACCTGATCTTATGAATGTTGCTGTACCATACATGCCTAATTACCATATGATTAGAACTTTGAGCATTCCTCAAAAATTACAATGAGAGAACAAAGGATAACAGTAAAGTATTCTTCTTAACACGGGTAAATAATCGTAATTGCATGTTTAATTTAATTCAACTTAGTCAATAAAAGACTGATATTAATAAGGTAGATTATAAGATTTATTTTTAATTATTATATTAAAACCTCCGGTTATAATGCTGCTTCAGAATAGCTTTAAGAGTTGTATAAAATATATATTTAAGATAGAGAATTTATATATAATTAAGTCAGTCTATAAGACTGATTCATATGTTTACGTAGAAAATATATTTTAATAATTGTGTACTATAGACAGAAGTAAAATAACATTATTTATATGATTATTGTATTAAATTAGGTAACAAGTGCACAGATTAATTGATTTTTAAAAATTTCCAAATCTGTGGATAATGGGTCGGTTTGGTGCAATTTTTTTGTATAAAATTTTTAAATAAATTTATATGAATTTTGTAATTTGTAGTATTAATAAATGATTAAAACTAACATGATATATTAGCATTTTTTATTAAGGTAAGTTATAACATTTTTGTATCACCATATTTAGACATTTATTTAAGGTATGTGATACTTGCATTATTATTACAATTTCAGGATTAGAATTTACATGATAAAACATGAATAAAAAAAAACAACTTCAAAGCAGCTATATGGGTAAAAATATCTCAAAACCACTCCTAGAGAGAACTGCACTCTAATTAATCATTATCTCTTTCTAAAGTAATCAAAAAATTTAATTTTTAAGTGTGTAACAGTTAATGGTTTTTTTTTTGTTCTTTAATCTTCTTTTATCTTTATAGTTAGATAACATAAAAAACTCTACTCATATAAGCACTTTTTAATACAAAAATTGCCAACTCTATTTTTTCCCAACTAACCAGAGGAAATTTTATTTATTTCATATGCATAATGCATGCCTGTTACACACGAAGCCATTGGAAAAGTAACTAAACTATACTGCCAAATTATGAAATTTAATAAAAAAATCCTTTTTGTATCCGTTTTTATAGTTATAGAAAAAGTGTGCAACTTGCACAATATGCCCATTTTCCCACAAGTATGAACGTTGACAATGAGTCTCGACAAGTGGTGTAATGCATACAACCAAGCTTGTTGCACAATATACTATTGAGTGAGATAGCTTAATTATAGAGCGTTAGTGTAGAACGCAAACAGTCCGGGGTTTGATCCCCAAATATGACTAAAATAATAACTTGCTCTTTATTCACCGGGGTGATTCGGAAGTCACCTAATAAGCCGTTGGTCCTATCAACCCCCTTCAAACAAGTCATAAAACTTCTGGAGCAATGTAAAACAGCTGTAAAAACGCGCAATATAGAAGTATCGTACAGCTTTATTATTTGACATTTCTGTGCATATCCCTTTGTTTGAAAATAAAAATAAATTTTGATAAGAGGGTGGTTTTTGAGTGTCATCAAACTCTAAGCAGAACTCGCGCAATTTAACTCATTTTTAAAATCTTTTTTTGCAATGTGTAAAGAATAAAATTTCCAATAGAATAAAATATATAAAACTCCAAAACCTTCAATTGTCTATTAAATTGTTTTTTTTTGTCAAAATATTTGCTTAAACTTTAAGAGTCATAATTCATTGCATCTCAAATTTAGTAACTTTTTATTATGCTATAAGTTATTTGTTGAAATATAACCTCTAATACAAATAAACAGTTGATTTCCACCATATTGAACCAATACATGTTTTGCCACCAGCTGGAATTTTTATTTCTCTGTGAGCGTGACAAAATGATCTATATGATGTCAAAAGTAGACAAATTTCAAAACTGCCAAAAACACCATATTCTCTTTACACCATGGTCACATTTAAACAAAAATATATATACAGGATGTTTCAATAAGTAAAGCGTAATAGACTAAGGCCAAGCCTTGTTATTTTAAAAAAACTTTCATAGTTTCTAAATTTGATAAATAATTACTATGTAAATTGCATATCAAAAAACCATTGAATAAAAAGATTATTTATACAAAATTATTTCATTGTACAAAACTGTCAATAAACATAACCTCTATTAATAATATTAAAAATATGCAATTTAAATGCTATAGAATATACACTAGGCACGTTCCTTTTGTCAATGAAGTAAGCCAAAACACTCACATAAACTACAAATATTTGTTTTTCTCTTTATTAAAATTTACTTGTTGTGATTAGTTACAATTTTATACATTTTTAAATGATTTTAAAATGTGTTACTTTACTGACAAAAAAAACGTACCTAATGTATAAATAAAAATGTTTGTACGCTGTTTTATTTTGTTTTATCAAACAAAGAAACTTTACATACAGGATGTGTCAGCAAAACTTACTGATCTAAAGGTCAATACAACAAAAAGTTCTATATTTATCGTTTTAGTTTTTTCTCTACATAAATGAAGATTTAAAATGATACGGTTTTAAAAATAATATCAATTCTAAAAGTTTTAGTGGTCTTTGATATTGCTTAACAAATATTCTCCTATTTAGGAATTTCTTAATATGTCACAACAACATAAAAATACCTTTGAATTTCAACTAGTGAAACCACATTTGCTGAAACTATCACATTAAAGACATTAAGCATTATTTAAGATTTGTGGTTTGTAAGTCTCGGAAATACTGAATTTGGAAGTTTATTCCATGTGTCGATAGTCCGGTTAAAAAAATCTCTCTTAAAAGTTTCGGTTCTATATTTCTGAACTGTCAGTGAATATTTGTTAAAACTCCTAGCAAGCTATGTTTTGTACTTTGTTTGAAAAATGTCCAAGAAAATATCTATAGAAAATGCAAAGATCTGCAACATTACGCCTGTGTTGTAAAGTATTTAAATCATTAGTCAATTTTGGACCAATGCAAATAGCTCGTTTTTGAATAGAATTTAGAAGAGATAGTGTAGTTTCCGATGCTCCTCCGCATATTTAGGAACAATATTCTATACAAGAACAAATATAAGTTACATATGCAAAAGTTGCACAGAATTAAAAAAACTTTTTACATCTATTAAGAAATCCTAGTTCCAGAGAAGATTACTATAAGACAAATTAATCATGATTTTAGATATGAATTTGTTGTTTAGTTTAATATTTCGTACCTCAAATTTTGATTTTGAAACTGAAAAAGTTGAGCCTTTTTAGAGTTAAAATTGATCATGTTGAGAGTGCCCCATTCAAATATTGTTTTCAGGCCCCCTATCTATTCTGGCACTCATTGCGATCTCGCAACACGTCATAGACTTCCCCTACTGGAGGGGAGTGGTGTCGTTACCGGTATTCTGGCACTTTTCTGCGATGTCGATTGACGTCATCATTTGCGAGAATTTTATTTTCAAATGCGACACCTCTCAAGCTGTCGCATTTGCAATTGCATATCGCATATGTTATATGAAGTTGCAGTTATTGTACACAAATAGTTTTCTATAATTTTGAAATAATTATTTAAAGGTAGGTAATAATATTTTGCTATGTAATAAATTACTTATAATAATTGAATTGAATCACTATCACAATATCCAACTCCTAATAAACTATTAGCAGAATAAACGCTTACTGCAAACCGCGGTGCCTTGATTTCTATGAAAACAGCTACTTTGGCGCCATTTCTATTTTCACATACAATTTGATATTTAATTTATTTCAGTTAACTTATTATATTTGCAAATACCATTAAAATGCATTTAAAAGTACCTAAAAACGCATTTATATTAATATTTGGATTCATTTTTCGGCTAGCAAAGAAGAGGTCAGTATGTTCTTAGTTATTATTGTTAATTTTAAATAATTGTAATAATTGAAATATAATAAAAATTGAAACAATAAATCATAATAATTTATTTAGTACACATAATAAATAAAGTCATTGACACAGGTATATATCCAAATTACATGAAGAAAACAATAATAGTGCCTATACATAAAAAAGAAGATAAAACAAAACCAGAAAACTATCGACCAATTTCTGTACTATCAACATTAAATAAAATATTAGAAAAAGTAATCCATGTTAGACTAACAGAACATATAAATCAAAATAGTATAATATACAAACAACAATATGCTTTTCAACAATACTCGGGAACAACAACAGAAGCCTATGATCTTGTAGATCACATAAAAAACAAAGTAGATCAAAAAGAAACCGTAGTAGCAATTTTCATCGACATGAAAAAAGCTTTTGATACTGTATCAAAATCAAAGCTTATAGAAAAACTAGACGCGATAGGAATAAAAGGCAACGAACAGAACCTAATAAACACATACCTCAAAGACAGACCACAAAAAACAAAAATAAACTCTATAGAAAGCGAACCGATGCAAGCTGAATACGGAATTCCACAAGGAGGAATCCTACCGCCGACATTATACATACTATATACAAATGACATATTAGAACTAAAACTACACGGTACACCTTACATATATGCCGACGACACCTGCATTATATACTCAGGAAAAGAAAACAAAAAAATAGAAAAACTTATCGAAGAAGACATAATAAAATTAGAAACATGGTATTATAATAACCTACTCACTATTAACAAAACAAAAACAGAATTCATGATCTTTAATAACAAACAAGAAGAAATTCCAATCACAATAAAAATAAATAACAAAAAGATTAAACAAAGTAAAGAAGTTAACTATCTAGAATTAATAATCCAAGATAACTTAAAATGGGATACACACATAAATAAACTTGTTAAACGAAATTCAGCAACTATAGCAGCAGTGTGGAAAATAAAAAATTATCTCCCAAAACAATTAAAAATATCTATATACCATGCATTATTTACATCATATAATACATACTTAAACCATATATGGGGAAACACAAGCAAAAAAAACATTAATAAACTACAAAGACAACAAAACAAACTTATCAAAATTTTATACACAATGGATAGAAGAACAACAAAATGATAACTTTAAACAACATATTAATGATATATAAAATAAACAACAAAATGATAAAAGGCAATATAACGTTACAGTCCAACAAAGAAATACACAATCACCAAACAAGAAGAAAATCACACATAAGAACAACAAAGTATTCAACAGTCAAGTACAACCAGATACTAACAACAGAAACAATAAAACAATATAACAGCCTACCAACATACATAAAAACTTTAAATTATGTACCATTTAAATTAAAAATAAAACATATGACAAAATATAAAAAATAAACAAAAACAACAACAACCACGAGCCCTCAATACCAATAACTTGAGATGGGATTAAACCCTCAAACCTTAAGTGATGATAAAGGGAAGAATCTATTTTTATTTTTATTATTATTTATTATACATTCAGTATTGTTTTGTATTATATAAATTTTATTAATAAATATATATTATTATTTATGGCAAAAAAAAAAAAATTAAAAAGAAAATGTTTTAATGCATGATATTATTATATAACAAATAAATATTTAACACGTTCACTGCGGCTACTGTTTTTGAGTAACTTCCTATCTGGCGGTACGGGTCACATATGCCCCTTGCTTGTCTTTCATATTTAGCGGTACGGCTCTCATGCGTCACCGGTAAGTTTATTGAAATTATGGTCCGCCAAATACAAAAATGCTGCCCCTTAACGCAGTGAACGTGTTAAAAAATTTACATACTACATAGTACATTTTTAGGATATTTGCGAGTATATATTATTTTAATTATTAAATAAAAATACATTATAATTGGATTAAAAAAATAATATAAATATCAATATCATTGAATCAACTTCAATTCATTCTAAATTACTTCATACACAATTAAAAAGATGGCGCTCAAATGGCGATTGCAATAGCCTCAAAATACCGTCGAGTCGATCGTGCAATTAAGCCTCGTTCATACTCATCCGATTTGCGATATGCGATTTTTTTTATTGTAACAAAATATTTCTCGCAAAATCTCGTTCATACTGATCCGATTTTTTTATTGCGATTTTTTCTAGTGACATTTTGTTTTTATTTTAGTAACTTTTATATTTATACTAATATTTTATTTAAAAATTAGATCTATAATACCTTTCAAAACTTAAAAATATGTTTTAATTTAATTATACTTGTTTTAAACAATAATTATTTTATTGTATTTAAACATTATTTAAAGTTTAAAAGTAAAATTATTTATTTTTAGTATTTATATGAACCAATTTTCACCACATATTTAAAACTAATTATTTTTGTAAACATAGTTTTATGTAATTTGTAATAATCAGTAAAATTATTATTTTTTTAATACATAACCTATATGACATATCAACCTTTAAATGAAATGAAGTTAGGCATTTTTATTAAAAATAAAATCGCACAATGTTCAAATTGATTCAACTTTGTCCGTTTGATAAAAATACAAAATATTATCAAAAATGACTTCCGAAAATACAATAAAAAAAATTTTTTTTTATTAAAGTTAACCTCAAGAACACATAAATAAATGTAGATATGTTACAAAACGCGTAAAAAAATGTTTATATTTTTGTAATGTTGTTAGAGTTGAATTATTTTACTTTATTTGATGTTTTAATTAATAATTAACATTGGATATTGTCAGTACTGAATAAATAAATTGTTTTTAGCTTTAAATTATTGTACTTAAGTTTGGCAACAGCGCGCGTAACATCGGTTAAACGATGATTATAATGAAGTGAAGTTACAAATACAAACCTAACCACAATCTGACTGTTTCTTTACAGAACTGGCGTTTGATTTAACAACTGTAAAATCTCATTTAAACTTAGATAAACTTTTAATTTACAGTTATTTTAATAATAATACTTAATTACAATTCATTTAATTACATTATTAATAAAAATTCAATGACATGAAGTTAGGTACATTCTGAAAAAAATCGCAAAATGTTAAAATAATCGCAATTTTTTGGTTTGACAGGTGGCCATTAAGCCTCGTTCATACTCATCCGATTTTTTCATTTTTTTTGCGATTAAAAATGGCCGCCTGTCGAAAACAAAAATTGCGATTATTTTAACATTTTGCGATTTTTTTAAGAATGTACCTAACTTCATGCCATTGAATTTTTATTAATAATGTAATTAAATGAATTGTAATTAAAGATTATTATTAAAATAACTGTAATTGAAAGTTTCGCTAAATTTAAATCAAATTTTACAGTTATTAAATCAAACGCCAGTACTGTAATGAAACAGATCAGATTGTGGTTATGTTTGTATTTGTAACTTCACTTCATTATACTCTTTGTTGAACCGACGTTACGTGCGCTGTTGCCAAACTTACGTACAATAATTTAAAGCTAAAAACAATTTATTTATTAAATACTAACAATCTCCAATGTTAATTATTAATTAAAACATCAAATAAAGTAAAATAATTCAACTCCAACAATATAACAAAAATATTTTAAAAAAATGAAGCGTTTTGTAACATATCTACATTTGTTTATGTGTTCTCGAGGTTAACTTTGATAAAATTTATTTTTTTAAATTGTATTTTCGAAAGTAATTTTTGATGATATTTTGTATTTTTATCAATCGGACAAAGTTGAATCAGTTTGAACATTGTGCGATTTTATTTTTAATAAAAGTGCCTAACTTCATTTCATTTAAAGGTTGATATGTCATATAGGTTATGTATTTAAAAAAATAATAATTTTACTGATTATTACAAATTACATAAAACTATGTTTACAAAAATAATTAGTTTTAAATATGTGGTGAAAATTGGTTCATATAAATACTAAAAATAAATAATTTTACTTTTAAACTTTAAATAATGTTTAAATACAATAAAATAATTATTGTTTAAAACAAGTATAATTAAATTAACACATATTTTTAAGTTTTGAAAGGTATTACAGATCTAATTTTTAAATAAAATATTAGTACAAATATAAAAATCACCAGAATAAACACAAAATGTCACTAGAAAAAATCGCAATAAAAAATCGGATCAGTATGAACGAGATTTTGCGAGAAATATTTTGTTACAATAAAAAAAATCGCATATCGCAAATCGGATGAGTATGAACGAGGCTTTAATCGCAGAAAAAATGAAAAAATCGGATGAGTATGAACGAGGCTTAACCCCCCGTTTATAGATGCTACAGATAACCTAACCTAACCAAGAAATTTCAAGACGCTCTGCATTATTTGTTGATATGGTCTTTGGAAAGTATGAAGTATGAAAGGTGCTATCATCAGCAAAACTATAAACAGGACTTTGTTATTTGAAGAAGTTCATTAATGTAAATCAAAAATAAAGTTGACAAAAAAGCAGAACCTTGAGTAATATCAGCATTTATGATTTTGAGGTCAGAGTTAAAACCAACAACTCTAACTATAATTCTTCTATTGTCAAGAAAACTATTGATAAGATTTACAGATTTATGATCAAGACCTATACAATAGAACTTGTTGAGAAGATTAGGATGCCATACCCTATCAAATGTTCCTCTCATCCTAGTAGTGCGTGTTTTGTTTATTCACGGACCCAGACAGGTGAAAGTGTGTTTCGTCACTAAGAACACGAGCGCGTCGTGAGGTCTTACCGAGTTCTCACAGGCCGTGGTCAACCTTATTCTTCTTCTTTGCACATTTCCAGTTCTCCTGAAGGTGTCCGCCCACGAAACAATCGGCCAGAAACAAGACCTCGGAAATATTAAGCAAATGCGCCTTCGGCCAATGCATTTTCGCTACTGAGGCGAATGACATGATACTAAAACAGTAAGATATGATCAAGCGCAGGTTTCTCCCACTCTTTCAGTCACATGACTCGGCCGATGACGCAAAAAAAAGACCTGCCGGCTGTTTCTGTTTACTACAGTAATTCAATTTTCTTAAGATTATTGTAAATTATTGTTCTATTTTACTTTAAATAAATAAAATATACACCATCATAATATTATAACTACATTTAACATATAAATACATGCACGTTTCTCGCGCCAGGTTCTCTTGATGACGCGGTGCGCAACACGTACCAATACGCGTCCGGGTGATGATCAGATCTCTATAGTTTTAATATCATGGGCGAATGATAACAAACTTCCCGTCCCCGACCCACCTCTTCAAATAAATCCACCCCCACCCTCAACCTACCACGCTTCCCTTCACAGCGCCCCGTTGCCGCACCCAGCATCATTTATCCAACATTAACAAAAAACTTTTACTGAACCAAGTATACAGGCTTGACATATGACGTTTATATCACCACATGCACTTTTTAAACAATCAAACTTTTATTTCAAAATTCAAATTCTAACTTTTTTCCTTTTGATAACTTATTCTTAAGCACCCTGAATAGAACTGGCAAAACAGAAATAAACAATCAAAATGAGTGCTTAGCTTGTCATCTCAAATTGATCACCTGTTTGTTTCAAAATGTATTTATCAAACACTATGATGAGATGATGATTGTGCTATTAACAAAACCATTAGATACTATTTCAATTGCAATGTAAATTAAATGAGGGATTCACAACCAAAGTGGACAAAGTCTTTAAAAATTGAATTTGAGATAAAACGCTTGTTTATTAATCATGGTAAATTCAACAAAAATTAAGATTATATTCTTTTGGCAAAAAACTTCAATAATTTGTCCATTCATTACTGTATCTTTTTTTTAATAAATACCAACTCGGCTTTCCATATTTTTTTCCACAATGCTATACTATTATAAGCACAATTCTTGCAATAAAATAGCTTCATCTACTTGTAAAAACAATATTTATAAACTAATTTCCTTACAATATTAAAAGTATGTACTTCAACAAAAGTTTTGGCTGGTATAGATAAAAAAAATTCAATTTATGAACTTGCTCCATTTTAGCTCCGAGGCCCTCAAATGTGAGTATTGTGAATTATACTATATATTTAAATAAAAACTTACCATTCCCATTCTCCGAATTGATTCTTCATTAATTGCATGACACAACTTAACTTTCCTGTATAATGGATGATTTTCATAATAACTAATCAATTCAACCAAACTTTCAAATTCAACATTTCCAATTGTATACAGCCTCCCTTCACGTTTAATTCGACAATGTTTGATTTTTTTATCAGCTCTAAAACTGATTGTATATGAATTCGGATCATTCTCGCTTTGTCTAACCAAAAATGCTCCTTCAGTCCTTACTCTCTTTAACATTTCCTCTGCTTGTAATCTCGTTGTATGTTCATGATACCATTCTTTACCTTCATGTTTATTAGGTTGAGGTACTGGTTCTTTTAGTATGATCGAAAATTCTTGTGTAACAAGAGGATGTGTACGATAATGTGTTATTAAACTATATAAACTGTCAAAATACTTTGTGTCAGTCAAATAATACTTAGTTTGTTGCTTATCCTGTCTAGATCTGATGCGGCAGTGGTTAACAGAGCCATTTCTCCAAAATGAGAGGCAATATTCACCAACAAATGTAACACTGGCTCTAACCAAAAAAGTACCATCACCTAAACTAGAATAAGTCTTTAATAGTTGCTCGGCTTCTTCACGTCCTTTAGGTAAACGACCATGAAACCACTTCTCACTAAAATGTAACTCTTCATTTGGAACATCATTTTTGATGTGATGAAATGTTGGAGTATCATCTTCATCTTCAGATTTCTCACTTTCTTGATCCTGTTTATATTTGTCTATATAAAATAATTTGCTTTGAGTAAGAACAAAGAAATGTGGATTCCACTCTTTATCAACTGGATCTTCTACATACATTACACCAGTCTTAACAGAATTCCTTAAATCCAATTCATTTGCTTCGTTTCTGACTAGAAATGTTTCTTCTTGACCTTCGGGAAGTTTTTTATGTTTCAGAATAATTTTTCTACGTAACTGATATGGTGATGGTAATTGTTTTTCATTTTTTTCAACAGGATATGTTACTAACATATCACCAAATAGTTCCTGCATTGCACAGGCCATTTTTCTTTGTTGTGGTAGAGAGCAATTATCCTCAATGGATAATATAACTGGGTATTCTGAGGTAGCAAAGGCATGTTCTTTGATTGTACGTATCACATCCATAAATTTAATTCTAGTTGTTAAGGTGTGGCCATGGTAAATAATAGGCATACCATCAGGACCATCCCAACAATCAAGTTCGATGCAACGACAACCCATACGAAGACATCTTACATAAGCTTCAATGGAAGATTCACTTGAAAATTGATCTCCAGTTAAATATCTGTAACATGCAAAACAACAATTATAGTAAATTGATTTTAACAAGAAGAAAGTATAAATAATAAAACTAATTCTGTTTTGATTCCTATAATGTAAATAAAGAACAATTGAGTTTAAATAATTTATTCTACCTGTCTATCAAATCTCAAGTGGAATTTTATTATGGTATGCAACAATCGTCAAATAGTTTTTGTACCTATTAGACAATTTTCCAGATAGTACAAAATCATTTCAACAGCTTGTATTCTATCTAGGTTGTTTGCCTATTGAAATGATCAAACTGATTAAAAAAATATGTCATAATTTTACTCTTCAATTTATAATATAATTTTAGAAATGTCAGATTTACAAGATTTTTGCAATGCAATTCAACAGAGGTAAAATATTAGAAAAAAAACTATTCTCAAATATGGGGTGTTTAGAGACAAATTTAACAAGAGAAAAAATTATATTTTTAAGTTTTGAAAAATAAGCTTGTTTTTTGCATATTTAAAAAATACGATTCGCAATATAAAGATCAAATTACGATAAAACATATTCAAAGATTCATTTTTATTTATTATATATTATATCGGCATGATCCAAATAGCTCTTTTTTGAATAGAGTTTAGAAGAGATAGTGTAGTTTTCGATGATGATGATGACTTGGGAACAATATTCAATACAAGGACTAAGTAAGTATATAAGTTTTATATATGTATATGCAAAAGTTAAACAGAAGTAAAAAACTTTTACATCTATTAAGAAATCCCAGTTTTCTAGATTTTTTCAAAGCTATGTCAACAACATGGTCATTCCAGAAAAGATTATGTGAGATTGTTTAGAAGACAAATTGAAGAAGATTTAGATATGGATTCGTTTTTTAGTTTAATATTTGGTACTGATGATACCTCAGATTTTGATTTTGAAACAGTTAGAAGTTGAGTTTTTTTAGAGTTAAAATTGACCATGTTGAAAGTGCCCCATTCAGATATTGTTTTGGGGTCTTTGTTTATAGATGCTACATATTCTAACCTAAAAGCTTCAAGATGCTCTGCCATTTTTGCCAATACGATCTTTGGAAAGTATGAAAGGTGCTATTATCTGCAAAACTATGAATAGGACTTTTAGTTATTTGAAGAAGTTCATTAATGTAAATCAAAAACAAAATTGGCAAAAGAGCAGAACCTTGAGGAACACGAGCATTTATAATTTTGAGGTCAGAGTTAAAACCATCAACTCTAACTATATTTTTTCTATTGTAAAGAAAACTATTGATATGATTTAGTGCCGAAATTACAATAGTGGTTTAACTCACACATACGTGGATTAATGCTAACTGTGGATTAAAATATCTGGATAGCTAACTGGCGGAAATGGGCGAATAACGATTTAACTAGCAGTTTAAATAACCTTAAATTATGTGAGTTATTACTTATAAGAAATGGGTGTATTATATTAATAGTGATTACTGAAAACTTTTTATTGTTTATAAGGAGTTATCCATATTTATTAATTTTTACATTTTTGTTGTTGTTAGATATTCAATATATTTTTTAAATAAAATTTTAATGTCAACTTTTTGACGCGTCAATTTATAGGTTAAGATTTTAAATACTTTGTTGACTAACTAGCGATTAAAATTTTAACTAGCAGTTAGTAAACTTGCAGTTTAAACCACTATTGTAATATTGGCCCTAACAGACTTATGATCAAGACCTATACAATAAAGCTTGTTGATACGATTAGGATGCCATACCCTATCAAAAGCTTTGTAATGTCTAGAGCTACTGCAAGATTTTCTGCATGTTTGTCTAAAGTAGAATTCCATTTGTGACTAACATAAGTCAGAAGATCTGTTGCCGAACGTTTTGATTGAAATCCATATTGAGTATCTGAGATAAAGTTATTTTGTTCTAAGAACTTGACAATGTCTCGCCATCTTAGAAAGCATTTTTATTCTCTCAAACAGCGTGACAGTGTGATGAGCATAGTTTGGATATTAACTACTGCACACAATGCTGATACAACCGCAGTTACACAACACAACAAAGATATTAAAAAGTCGCAAGCCATAAGTTATATAATCAAGGGCATATATTGATCTTCCAGACTAATTAAAAGTTTATTCACATTGTCCAAGACAAAGAACAAAATAGTACCAAAAGCTGGCCATGGAACTAATACTAGGTACGCCACTGGTGAATTCTGTTTTGGTGTACACAAAAATCAAATAACAAAATATAAAGAGTTTTATTGGGACAAGATAAATCATATGGAATACATCTTACAATAAGGTAAGAAAATCCGTTGCATAGTTTGTTATGCAAATATAAAAGAAAAACATGAATGAAACGCTAACTAATAAAAGTATTCTCATTCTAAATGGCAGTGCAGTACTTGTAAAAAATACTACTGTATAAGTTGCTTTTATACTGAACACAAAGTAACAAATGGAACACACTATCCAAATATACTAAACTAGCACTATGCAGTCCAGATGGCCAATAAAAGTGAGACTCCAAATTGATGTCATACCAAGCTTAACGAGTTAAGAATGACAAATGGCAACTGACAAAAAATATAAAAAACAATTGCTATTGTTTTATAATTGAATTTGAAAAAAGTGTAAATCTATACTAATAGGTAATCATTTTTTAACAGTTTATGGCCTGCATTTTGGTGCTTTTAAACAATATTTTAATGTTTCAATGCCGAGATTTGCTATTTGCATTTTATTAATAGAATTTTGCACTTTTTAATAGCTATTGACTAAATTTTTGTGCTTTCTGACAATTTTTATACTTTATTGCCAAATGTTTGTCAAATTTTGGTGCTTTCTGACAATTGTATGAAATTACAAAGCCGGATTTTTATATCTAAATATTGCATTTTTTTGGGTAGATTGTAGTTTTTTTAAAAGAAATTGTCAATTTGAGTTTTTAAAAACAAAATGTTGCAATTTTTATGATTTATGGTAAATTTTAGTAGTTTCTAACAATATTTTTATGAACATAGTTTTGCACTTTTTGTCAGGATTTTGTATCTTTTTGACAATATTTTGATATTTTTAGCAAGATTTTGCTATGCTATTTTTTAATTTTATGACCGTATTTTGCGTTGTTTAACTTTATTGTGACAATATTTTAATAATTCATAGCCGGATTTTGTTATTTTAAACTTTTTATGAAAAAAATTTTACCATTTTTTTTTTACTTTTTAACAATGTTTTGATGTTTTAAAGCCAGTTTTTGCTATTTTAAGGAAAGATTTTGCTATTTTTTGACATTTTATAATTAGAATTTACATTTTTAAACCATTTTTTGGCGGATTTTAGATTTTTTCTGGAAACATTTTAATATTTTATGACCCAATGTTTACACTTTTTTCAAAACTGTCTGAGGCTGCCCCTCAATATTTTGCTGTGAAGCTCAAAATTTCTAATTACGCCACTGCTCCGAATGCATAAAAATGTATGCAAAGTAATTTGAAAATAAGATTACTAGGAGTATCTACAATTTCGTCATGGTAGCTTGTGTTTTACTAGACAAGACACTTCCCTAACAAAAATCAATGGAATTACAAAAAAAGATTGTGTCTTAATGTTTCTTCTTCTTTATTGGGCATTTTAAAGCTAATTTGATAAAATTAAATTAAGAAGTAATTTATGCCCGTATGACACTGATCTATAATTCTTTATTGAATTATATATATAAAAATATTTAAATCTTAAAAAGTCTGTAAAATGCACAAATAATCATCAATCTTATTGTAGATTGAAATTTTAAGAATATTTTTAGTTTTTCTTTAGAATTAACACAAAAAATGTACGAATTAACAGTTTTTTTTAAATAGTTAGGTTATATTATAAATGCTATTACTCACATGTTATGTGTTAGTTATAAAGAAAACCTAAAAATATTATTAAAATTTCAATCTACAATAAGATTGATGATGTTTTGTGCATTTTACAAACTTTTTAAGATTTAAATATTTTTATATATATAATTCAAGATATAATTATTGACAGTGTAATACGGGCATTAGATTACAATAGTGTGTTTGCGCACGTCACTTTTTTGCTTATAATTATAACGTTATAAATTGCGCATGTGTTTTGAAAATGAATTGATAAAAAGACTTTCAATGTTTGGCAAAACAGTTTTAACTGCAATTTATACAAACACAGAGATAAGAAAATCTTACGATAGTGATTTATGGCTATATTCATTATGTTTAATACACACCAAGTAGGCGATACATTTAGCGAAAGGTTTTTTGATTGGCTCCGCTAATTTCATAAATAGCGTAACAAACGATAACGTTATATTTATACGGTATAATTATAAGTATAACGTAGACTTTTATAAGCAAAAAAGTGACGTGCGCAAACACACTAATGTTTGTAATGACATTTACATTATTTTTATTCACAATACCTTCTTAAGCCTTTCAAAAATAGTTTTCTAAATCACAAATTTAAAAAACTTTTGTAATGGCTACAGCAATGTTTAAGGTAACTGTAAGGCATTTGCACAAATTTTTAGTCATAGTATTTCAGCTACTATATAAACAGCATTAGATACCAAAAACAAGCTCCATGACAATAGATACATAAAAATTTTCAAACAATATTTTTGATTCTGTCTTGTCCATTTACAAATGTTTATTAGAAAGAAGAAAACATTATTATTGGCTATTGAGTATAGAAAATGTGCTAACGTATATGATAACTATATTACTCATCATTCAATAACAACAAAAAATCTATACCACATTCTCACTAACTTAAGTTAGTTGTGACAAAACAGTTGATAAAAATGCAAATGCATAGAAATACTAAATGGAAAATTAATATACTCGCAAAGACTTTTCTAAGAAGTTGATGAGGAATCAATCTGATCTTTTCTTCAATATTTTTTTTTAATCTTTGCAAAAAGCTTGAAGTCTTTTATTTTCAACTGAAATAGTTGGATGATTCAGAGAGACATTATATTAATGTTTTTCTTTTTTGGTAATCTATCATTTATTAATAGAATATCTTTTATTAATTATCTTTTAATCCATACTTTTATTACTATACAATTCATTACGGAATATATAGAAAATCATTTATTAAAGATTCCTTATGCAAACTAAACAACGAAAATATACATATAACTATTTTCAATCAATTAACACTCTGATTACCACATACATATATTTGTTAAAAAACTATTTATTCAAAAATAATAACAAACAACAAATTAAATTGTTTAGAGCATTCAATTTTAATATGTTTTTTTTGGATAAATATACATTATATAAATTTCTTAAATTTTTTTTTATTTTATGTGGCAAACAAGTTTACGCATTACGCATTCCATCAAATTAAATAGCGTGCTCTACACTTAGTTTGGCACAAAATTAAACCAGTAGCAATATTTGATTTCTTCAGCACCAAGTTTTGCATCGCGCAGGCAGCGTCTCATAGCGGTAGGTTCATTACATATGTCGTTTATTCCCATACAGTTAAATACCTTCCTAATTTAATATGTCAATCAACGATAAAACAGAAAACGTTCTGACCGACAGTTGTTGCTGTAACCCATTAGAATATCATGGAAATTGAAAAAAACAATTAAAAATATATGTTGACATTTAAAAAACTGAAGTTGGTTGTCACTGCAAGTATACTAAAAATAAAAACATACATATGTGTCCCTGTCTTTATAGTACTCAAAAAACCATTCAAAATGCTTTTTGAATCATTCAAATCGGTTAAAAAATAACAGGGTTATACAGCCGTACGTTTTATTGTCTATATAATGTAAATTAATTAATTAAAACATTAAAATAAACTACAAATGCAGTATTTTACACTTCTATACTATTTGAGTTTGGGCAAAAACTGCACTCCAACAACTACCTAACCGGAGCTGGTCCGACTCCAAAAACTATATTAGCGTGCCAAATCTCAAAATCGCCACGATAGATTTTCGTGAAATTTTCACTGAAGGTAGAGAATTTAATTTCAATCTAGCAGTTGTAAATTATAAGTCATAAATTTCTTTTCAGAAAAATAAAATAAAATATGTTTCCAATGTGCAGATTCGCAGCGAGAGTTTATTATTTTTTTTAATGGCAAAACCCAAAACGATCCCCGCAGATGTTTAATGAACAATTTTCAATTTAATTTTTTTAAATAATCTAATCATTTTGGATCATTGTAATCAAAGTCATTGTAAATTATAAAGTGTGAATTTTTAGATAATATTTAATTAAATCATCATTCGTAGTGGCAACCGGTTTTCATCATTCTCTTAAAAACTTTTTAACATAAAAACCAACCCTATACTCTTACCAGAGAGTTATTTTTTTTTAGAGACTTCTCAAGTCAACTTTGGTATTTTTGACAGGAAGAAGTTCAAATTGTTTAGAATTACATCATTTTCTATTCAGAGTATAAAAATATTTAATTTATTATCAAATAAAAATAAGTGCAACCAAAAATTTAAAATCACTTTAAAAACCTTCCCCCCCCCCCCCCCCCCCCACCATCAAAATACAATTTTTAAAGCCCTTTATCACACAAGCATGGGAATTCTATAATGTAATAAAAGTAAGAGACTTTTTTAATTCGCTCGTTTTAGCATCTCTTTTTCACGCTCACATTTAACAGTTTCCATGGGCCAAGCTACAGTGGGTTTACTGTCTGTACCTTGCATTTAAATCAAATCAATCAAAAAATTATGAGATTCGTTTATATTTTTCCTACTTGTATATTTCAAATTGACAAACAAATAAAATTTTATACAGAAAACATTTTTATGTAATAGCATTAATATAAATAAAATGAGCATTTTGCACAGTATTTTTAAGCAGTTCTATTTTTACATCATGTACTTAAATATCAATAACCAATGCTAACCTAATCTAATATACCTAACTTTTTTGTATGAGGTTCTAATTACCTTAACCTAACCTTAGCTAAATCAACCTTCTTTTGACATGCAAACTAAATGAAAAATGTGCAGATTTGTTGCAGCTCATAATAAGTATAGTCTCATCCACAATAACAAAATTTTGTCCATAATCCTTATATAATTGCCTATATGTTATTTAAGTTTTTTTTTCAAACGAGTCGTAAGACTTCTGGGGCAATGTAAAATAGCTGTAAAACGCGAAATAAAGAAGATAAAGTTTTCAGATTATTTAATTTATCAATTTTAATGTTACGGAATAATGCATATGTAAATACTTTTATAATTATTTCTCTTGCACTACTTATAATTATTTAACATAAATATTACTTTACAATATATTGTAACTTTCATTTTAAATACTTGAAAGATTTATTACATCATTCTTGATTATTTGTCTATAAAATTGATAAACTTACGTATTATGTGAAGAAGCTATCCAATAATGAGATAATGGTTTTGTCATATCTTGATATACAATGTCTTTTGATGAATCCCAGAGATCATTTTGTTTGGAAAATAAATAATCTATAAATTCCGATGTAGCAAAAAAAGGTTCTTGTACGTCACGTTGGGGATCCTTAATAAAATCACAGATAAAATTGGAAACCTTTCTGTCATCAGAACCCAATTCATCTTTCTGTTCACTAATAAGAAATTGTTGAAATTCTTGTAAAGTGATCTGCTTCCCGTTTTCTGAATAATTGTCATGTTTGTCAAAAAAGTCTTGAACAGTCTAAAAAAAATATTTATAAATAAATCATATTAATTATAATCTATATTAGTTACATTTTCATTAAAAATTAATTTGTTATACAAGGTAGCAAAGTCATCAAATCCAATTTCATTTCGTTTCCTAGTATCAACTTCAGTAAAAACTTCTCTTAATTTACTAGTTGGAATTTTACAGTTCAGACGAGGTAGGAATGATTTAATTTCTTTTAAAGTTACAGTTTCTCTGGGATTTTCCATTGAATAAAACTCACGTCTAAGCCAACCTTGTACTTGAATGGGGTAAGGAGCATTTATAGTGTCTTTTACTAAATATCGCAGACCTTTTATCCATAATTCACATTCTCTTTCATATAATGCTGCAATTTAAATAATTAATTAATTAAATGCAAATGTAATCCCTTTAGTCCCAATATAAAAACTACTCTGTCCCACTTTTCTAATGATTAATACAACTTTAATGTAAATTCCTAGTAATCTAAATAAGATGCTAATTGATGACAACATTAAATGAATAATATTACCTGCTATACTTAAAACACGTAATTTAAATTCAGATCCATAAAATACAACAAAACACTTATTCGAGTCAACTTTTTTGCTGTCTTCAGGCCATTTTTCAAAATCTTTTGATCCTTTACCAATTCTTATTTCTTTAATCTCTCTAATGTCAACGGCCCCTTCATAATTAGGTTTTGGCCCGGATGAAGGTCTCATCCATACTATCTGCCTTGTTTCTCTTCTAATACTAAGTGTTTTATTTTCTGCTTTCTTTCTCCAAGAATATTTACTAACCAATGTTCCTCGTTCTAATTGACTTATTATTTGCTCCATTTCAGGTATGTAACCTGTCGTAGAGGCAGCTGAGAATGCCCCATTAAAAAGACCAAACATTTTCTTCTGAAATAAAATAGTTTACTCAACAATTATTTTAGAGCAAGCATTCTATTTTTGTAATTTAAAGGGTGCATGATAGTAATTTACACAGCTGTTTGAACAAATGGGATCAGTTAAATGATGTTTATCTTCTTTAACCTTTTTCCAATAACTATTATTATGATTAAATTCCTTCTGTAAATGGAACAGAACAAACATAAGAGCTTTTATAATAGGCTTAATTGAATATTATAGGAAAGGAATTTATGGTGATAAAGTAAATATATGTTTAATTATTAATGTTATGATAAAGGGAAACGTAAACATAGGTTTAAATGATTTAATTTCCAGGAAACTATTTCATTAAACAGATGGTAGGGTTCTTCAAGTTTGGGGGAACCACATAATTAAAATTTATACAAATTTGAATACTTACTGTTTTGGCCCCCAGAAATCGATTGCCGCCAACAAAAATACCCTTCAACCCCCGGGGGTGGCTTTTCTGAGGGTCCCTTTACAAGTTGTATAAAAACATGAACACGGGCATAGAGTTTATCTTGACTAGGCAACCAAACAAACGCGCATCAAAAATAAAAACATACGTTTGCATGAGTTTCTTAAACCATTGGCGTAGCAAACGTAAAAATAAAATAAAATAAAATAAAATGAATTTATTTATGTTTGGCGTATATGATATCAGCATACTATGATTTTAGATTAAATTTTAAAAATATAATTCATATGTCACAAGACGTTGTATAAGCCAATCATAGCAAACATTTACGGGTTAATAGCTGAGAACACGCTGCATACCACGTTTATAAAATATACGTCATAAACAATGGACTAAAATTATGGCGTTTTCGGCTGTGACATTTGAGGTTGTCCTGGGTTGCTCCGAAATTTGACGTAAGAGAATATTGCTTTTTGCGGGTGCATATCCGTCTATCCGACAATATGCCGTTTTGAAAAAGAAATTTGTCAGCCGAACACAAAAATATGTACCGAGAGCACCCTAGTGCATAAAGAGTGACAGCCGAAAACGCCACTAAAATCTTAATAAAAACACTATAAAACATAATTAATAATAATACTTTATTCACGGTATATACAAAAACCATTTACATCTACATCATTATATACATAAATAACGATGAATTACAAACAATATTACAATTACACAAAAATATATAAAAGAATATTGAAAAATAAAAGCATGGAAAAAAGTATACATAAATAAAAACAAAATATAAAATTATTCATCAACACATTTTAAATGACACTTAAAACTACATTTTGAAATACAAAATAAATCAATATTATTAGAGAAACTATTAGCAATTCTACACATTCTACCAATTGGATTATTAAATCCATAATTGGTAGAATGTATAGATTCTCTAAATAATGGAGACTGTCTGGTTCGGCGATTATTGTTGGGGACTTGAAATGGAAGAGTTACAAGTAGCTCTTGGCAATCAATCTCAGACATCATTAGTCCACGTAAAAATGATAAATCGGCTCTTTTGCGCCGAATTTTCAGCGGCGGAAGATTATATTGCAATGCAATGAGGTTAAAATCGTAATTTTCGGATGAAATGCCTAATTTGTACGATAATAAACGAAAAAATTTGTTTTGAATACGTTCTATATTGCATATATGAACGCTGTAGTATGGACACCAAACTGACGGAGCGTACTCTAAATGAGAACGTACTAAAGCGCAATAAAGTAATTTGAGTGTGCTAGGAGATAGGTCAGTAGACATTCTGTAAACAAATCCTAACATTTTCATAGCACGGTTGCACATATAGTTTATATGCTCAACAAAAGTTAGTTTTGAATCAAAAATTACGCCCAAATCTTTTATTTGTGTAACATGCTCCAAAACATTATTATCGATAGTATAGTCAAACGATACTTTACTTAAAGTTCTGTTGAAGCTTATCGAAAAACATTTATTTGCGTTAAACAACAAGTTATTAATAAGACACCATGAATGAACAGAATCTAAATCATTTTGCAAACTAATGCAGTCCTCGATAGATGATATTCTTTTATAAATTTTAAGATCGTCAGCAAATAAAAGATAAGACAAAGAATTAATAGAATAAACAAGATCATTAATAAAGAGTAAAAACAGAATTGGTCCACAATGAGATTCTTGAGGAACCCCAGAAGGAACAACAATTGGTTGTGATAAAAAGTTATTAATTTTCACACACTGTGTACGATTTTCCAAAAAGCTCGACAACCACGCAACAACAGATTCATGAAAACCCAAAGCCCGAAGCTTAGCAATCAAAATACTATGATTAACGCGATCAAAAGCCTTAGAAAAATCTGTGTAAATAGAATCTACTTGAACTCTTGATTGAAAGGCATTCAAAAGATCATTTTCGTAACAAAGAAGATTTGTAAGAGTAGAACGACCCTCGCAAAACCCATGTTGCTGTTCCACTAAAATGCTTTTGCACATCCATTGTATTTGACCAGTTACAATTTGATCAAACAACTTAGGAATAGCAGACTGGATGCATATACCTCTATAATTAGTAATATCCTCCTTAGCTCCAGATTTATGTAAAGGCATAATGTAGCTTTGTTTCCAAACTGAAGGAAACTTGGCTTCATTAAGAGAAGCCTCAAAAAGTAAGTGCAATGGCATAGAAATCGAATAAATACATTGTTTTAACAGCATAGATGGAACACCGTCCGGTCCAGTGCTAAAGTTACATTTAAGGTTCTCAATCCCTTTAAATAAAATTATTTTAAGTTGACGTTTTTTTGTCGATGGTAGTAAAACTATACTTATTATAATTTATTATTCTTAAATCTGAAAGTTACATTACGCTGACCTAACAAATTTACTTTTGAAAACCATGAGTTTTGTATAAAATTTTTGGAGTAAGCATTGACTGATCAGGGGTCTTGCTTTTTTCTCCTTAGTTTTAATAAGACCATTGAAGAAAAACGTTAGATAAATTCTATTTTATACTCAATAAAAACATTTTATACTAACTTTATTCTGAAGCAATTCAATACTTTTTAAAGAGTGTTCCTTGAAACCCGGTCACAAGACTTTTGACAAAAAAAAACTTTGAGTAAAAAAACTTCTTTTTGCCATTAAAAATGTTGCATGGTGTTTTTTACGTAATTGAGTAAAACTTTGATTTGGTCAACACAAAATTAAATAAAAAAGCTTTCTAATGTCTTTTCTCTTTCGATAATCGCAAATTGTAGCGCCGGCTCTGTCAATAATATTATGAAAATTACTAGCTGTGTTATTTGTTGTGTCTTGTTCTAGTCTCAATCTTTCTAGCTTTGTTTGCTTACACGTAAAACTTGCTACTAACCACAATCTTTGTGCATATCTATCGACTAAGATAGTAGAAGATGAAGTAATAACTATAAAGATAAAAATCAAATACCTCAAAGTGACAATTGAAGTAAAGAGATGGAACAAGCTTGGTAGATTGATGCTAAACACGTAAGTTCAGAAAAAAGCTAATAGCAACGGCAGCAAGAAACAAATTGTTATACGCCGCAAAAACATAAGGAAAGGCAAAAACAAAACAAAAATGAAATAAGAAGAGTTACAAGAACAAGACCTACAGAACGGTATCACAGGAGGTAGTCGAGTTGATTGCGGCAACTTTTTTGCAGATATGATGGTAAAAGAAAAACAAAAAATAAAAAAAAAACTAGTAAAAAGAAAGCAAAAATAAGAGCAAGAGAAAAGACAATAGAAAGATAGCAGAGACAACAGAGTAGAGGAAAAAGGAAAAATGAACAAGAAAATTAATCTTAAAGATAAAAAAATAGATAGAGAATAATTTCAAAACGTGCTATTATACAACACAAATACAGGTCGAGCACGAAACCTTTAAAAACTTATTGCAAAAAATAAAAATAATTAAAGAAAACAAAGAGAAAAGATGTCTATTCTGTAAAGAAAAAATACACAATAATATAGAACACAATTGTAGAATGCAAAGCTTTCAAATAAGACAGAAAATAACTATTAATTACACATAACCAATTTTTGTTATAGCCAGTTTGAAACCGTATAACTATTTAAAATAGTAGAAATTTGTTCTTGTATGTAAATAAGGCATTTCTAAAGCCTAGTACTCACTAGTAGACATGTTGCGCGCTTTTGGTCTCTGAGACGTGTCTCAGTTCGTCTACGTAAACATGTCTAAAGACAAAACCCCGTCTACGGGTCTGTTGCAAGACCAAAAATCGCAGGTCTAAAGTCTCCCAATCGGAATGGAAAACTGCACGCAATCGCAAAGTTAGACAGGTTTGCAACATTTTGAAAGTGTAGACGTCACTCGGCATCTAGAGGCAAAACACGTCTAGACCGAGTGGTGTGGTTTGGCTGTTTACAGTTATTTTCCAAAGTTTTACAGTTTTTTTTTAAACAAGTGGTCTAACAAAAAAGTTTTAAAACTGATTGAAGATTACCATGCGTTTTATTGTCGGCGTCTTTTGGTCTTAATATATTTAATAATACATTACCAAACTCAGGTCTTTCCGCGAGCACTGCGCGCGTCCACCATCGTTTACGTTTTTGCATTCTTTCACTTGTAATTAGCATTAAGCAGAAACTTATTCCACACAAAACAATGTCCTCCAGGGTGGACTGCAAAGATGAGACTGAAAAATTCACATTGTATTGTGGACGCTAGACGAGACAAAGAACGGTGTCTCTAGACGGTCTATAAACCGTGTTTCTAGACGGTCTATAGACAAATTGCGCAACATGGTCTACTAGTGTGTACTAGCCTTAATACAGTTAGGCATTTCTAATCTAATTAAAAAACCTTTTTTTTGTTTAAAAAAATTATATTTGAAAAAACGCACAATACAAAATGTTTAAAAAATTTTCTTAGTATTTAGTAAAATCTTCTTTGGCGTCAATTACAGTTTTTTTAGTATATTTTAAATGCTTTTTTTAACATTTTCTTTTAATTCTTCATTGTGATGCCAAACTTTAATCAAAGAATTTGTAAAATAATTTTTTTTAAGATTTTTTTGTTTTAAAAATTTCCATGAATTTTTAATGGAGTTTATATCTGGCAAATTGGCTAGCCAAGCCAAGTCAAAGATATTCAATTTAAACCCTAAAAAACTAAATATTCACACTCAGTTTGCAACCGTTATGTGAAGATGTTGTTTAGTTTATGGCAAACGTTTGAATTTTATGGCTGCAGTCAATTTTAGTTTCTTTGCTGGTTTGTGCAGCATTTCTACAAAACGATGTCTAGTTGTTCTGGCAGAAATAGTGACACCGATTTTATTTATGATTTTTGTCAAACTTTTTGTACATTTTTTTTAATGTTTTCCAACAAATATTACAAAGATTTTGTTCATTTCAAAGCGTAGTAATTTGCTTTACAACTTCACTTACCAAACAATGTTGTGGCTGCAAAATACACAGTACAGTATTGCCAAGATAAAAATATTAAAACATGCGTTAAAAGTGCATTACGAGCAGATAAACCTTAAATAATAATAAAAAGTATAGTGTAACTAATAATTTAGACACACGCTGTAGTTACTTAAAATTATGTCAACAACATATTTGTTTCAAAGAAGATTAGGTGAGATTGGAACTTCTAAAAGATAAACTGTAGAAGATTTAGATATAGATTTGTTGTTTAGTTTATCATTTGGTCTAATAATACCTCAAATTTTGACTTTGAAATAGTAAGAAATTGAATTCTTTTAGAGTTAAAATTGACCAAGTTGATAATGCTACAAAAAGCTATTGATAAAACTTACAGATTTATAACCAAGACTTAAACAACAATAAGTCGAACATGTAGCATTCAAAGTAACTTCCACAAATTAAGTTTTAACTTTTTAACTCGGGCGATTTTCTTCTGTATTTATAAAGAGCGTAGACGTAGATGTTTTGATTCGCATTTTAATCGTTAAGTTTGTCAACATTTAAACAATGTGTACAATAAATTAATTAGTCAAGATAGCATTTTTTTATGATTCCCAACACGACATTTTTTGGTTTTATTTATGAGGTTTATGAGGTATTATGAAAAATTGACCGCAAAGTTTTTGTGAGAATTCATGAAAACGTCAACTGAAATTTTGCGTTTATTAAAAAAGGTGCAAAGTTACATTTTTAAACGATATTAGATTACGTCCTTCTTCTATGTATTCATGGGAAATGTTCATGTATATTTATTTAAACATACAACAGCTCTTTAGGACTTGGGATGTATTAATTAAAACATCCAATTGATATAAAATACATTTAATATAGTGTACGTTTCGGACATACTAACGATGTCCTTCATCAGCACTGTAACATTTACATTTTTTCAATTTAAACATTTCTAGATGAAATAAAAATAAAAACTATATATTTATAATTAGCATTAAACATGGCTTACCATTAAAAGTTATTTTTACAATTAAACAGCACAACACTTTAAAATTCAATTTACAATTACATTAAAAAAAAAAAAAATAATAAATATTTTATGGCCAAGCAATTCATTTTACAATTTCTATTACTCTGTGTGAAGACGGAGGAAAAGTACATTTTTATTTATTTACTATAAAACAACTACATTCTAATAAAACAAAATTTTTTTATTTATTTTAAAATTAATATGAAAAATACGAGGGAGTTTTAAAAATTGAACTAAAATTAACAATTTAAATTTACTATTATAATTCATTAATTGAATAGAGGAATCAATCCAGCACATCTCCATTCGATGCAAGAACAAACACCAATCAATCAAAGGTCTGCGACTCTCATCAACCCATCAACGACAAGGATGTTAATATGCCGGTAGCCAGTTGATGAGAGTCCCAAACATTCAACCGATTGTAACATCTCACATACGAAAAGAGACAAGCCCAACACAATTCATAAACAAATTATTGATAATTTCCTTCAATAATCAGAAACACTTTTTAGCAAAAACATTGCGGATCCGTTCATAAATAAGGTTGTGTCAGCCAAAAAACTAAATCATTTATTTTAACCATATTTTACATTTTCCGGTTTTAAAGCAATTTCCCCTGAGATATCCGGAAAACTGAAATTATATTATCATTTATTAGTTAAATAGAATCAATTATTAGCAAAAACATTGCGGATCCGTTTATAAATAAGGTTGTGTCAGCCAAAAAACTGAATCATTTATTTTTGTTATATTTTACATTTTCCGGTTTTAAAGCAATTTCCCCTGAGATATCCGGAAAACTGCAACTATATTTTTATTTAATAGTCAAATAGAAACAATTATTAGCTAAAACATTGCGGATCCGTCTATAAATAAGGTTGTGTCAGCCAAAAAATTGAATCATTTATTTTTGCTATATTTTACATTTTCCGGTTTTAAAGCAATTTCCCCTGAGATATCTGGCAAACTGAAATTATATTTTCATTTAATAGTCAAATAGAAACAATTATTAGCAAAAACATTGCGGATCCGTTCATAAATAAGGTTGTGTCAGCCAAAAAACTGAATCATTATTTTTGCTATATTTTACATTTTCCGGTTTTAAAGCAATTTCCCCTAAGATATCTGGAAAACTGAAATTATATTTTCATTTAATAGTCAAATAGAAACAATTATTAGCAAAAACATTGCGGATCCGTTCATAAATAAGGTTGTGTCAGCCAAAAAACTGAATCATTTATTTTTGCTATATTTTACATTTTCCGTTTTTAATCCAATCTCCCTCAAGATATCCGAAAAATTGAATATGTATTCCCATTTATTAGTTAAATAGAAACACTTTTTAGCAAAAACATTGCGGATCCGTTCATAATTAAGGTTGTGTCAGCCAAAAAAACTGAATCATTTTTTTTTGCAATATTTTACATTTTCCGTTTTTGAACCAATTTCCCACGAGATATCAAAAAAATTGAATATGTATTCCCATTTATTAGTTAAATAGAAACAATTATTAGCAAAAACATTGCAGATCCGTTCATAAATAAGGTTGTGTCAGTCAAAAAACTGAATCATTTATTTTTGCAATATTTTCATTTTCCGTTTTTGAACCAATTTCCCCCGAGATATCAAAAAAATTGAATATGTATTCCCATTTATTAGTTAAATAGAAACAATTATTAGTAAAAACATTGCGGATCCGTTCATAAATAAGGTTGTGTCAGCCAAAAAACTGAATCATTTATTTTTGCAATATTTTACATTTTCCGTTTTTGAACCAATTTCCCCTGAGATATCCGAAAAATTGAATATATATTCCCATTTATTAGTTAAATAGAAACACTTATTAGCAAAAACATTGCGGATCCGTTTATAAATAAGGTTGTGTTAGCCAAAAAACTGAATCATTTATTTTTGCTATATTTTACATTTTCCGGTTTTAAAGCAATTTCCCCTGAGATATCCGGAAAACTGCAACTATATTTTCGTTTAATAGTCAAATAGAAACAATTATTAGCAAAAACATTGCGGATCCGTTTATAAATAAGGTTGTGTCAGCCAAAAAATTGAATCATTTATTTTTGCTATATTTTACATTATCCGGTTTTAAAGCAATTTCCCCTGAGATTTCTGGAAAACTGAAATTATATTTCCATTTATTAGTTAAATAGAAACACTTATTAGCAAAAACATTGCGGATCCGTTTATAAATAAGGTTGTGTCAGCCAAAAAAACTGAATCATTTATTTTTGCTATATTTTACATTTTCCGTTTTTAAACTAATTTCCCCCAAGATATCCGGAAAATTAAAATTGTATTCCCATTTGTTAGTTAAATAGAAACAATTATTAGCAAAAACATTGCGGATCCCTTCATAAATAAGGTTGTGTCAGCCAAAAAACTGAATAATTTATTTTTGCTATATTTTACATTTTCCGTTTTTAATCCAATCTTCCTCGAGATATCCGAAAAATTGAATATGTATTCCCATTTATTAGTTAAATAGAAACACTTTTTAGCAAAAACATTGCGGATCCGTTCATAATTAAGGTTGTGTCAGCCAAAAATCTGAATCATTTATTTTTGCAATATTTTACATTTTCCGTTTTTGAACCTATTTCCCCCGAGATATCAAAAAATTGAATATGTATTCCCATTTATTAGTTAAATAGAAACAATTATTAGCAAAAACATTGCGGATCCGTTCATAAATAAGGTTGTGTCAGCCAAAAAACTGAATCATTTATTTTTGCTATATTTAACATTATCCGTTTTTGAACCAATTTCCCCTGAGATATCCGAAAAATTGAATATGTATTCCCATTTAATAGTTAAATAGAAACAATTATTAGCAAAAACATTGCGGATCCGTTCATAAATAAGGTTGTGTCAGCCAAAAAACTGAATCATTTATTTTTGCTATATTTTACATTATCCGTTTTTGAACCAATTTCCCCTGAGATATCCGAAAAATTGAATATGTATTCCCATTTAATAGTTAAATAGAAACAATTATTAGCAAAAACATTGCGGATCCCTTCATAAATAAGGTTGTGTCAGCCAAAAAACTGAATCATTTATTTTTGCTATATTTTACATTTTCCGTTTTTAATCCAATCTCCCTCGAGATATCCGAAAAATTGAATATGTATTCCTATTTATTAGTTAAATAGAAACCCTTTTTAGCAAAAACATTGCGGATCCGTTTATAAATAAGGTTGTGTCAGCCAAAAAACTGAATCATTTATTTTAGCTATATTTTACATTTTTCGGTTTTAAAGCAATTTCCCCTGAGATATTCGGAAAACTGAAATTATATTTTTATTTATTAGTCAAATAGAAACAATTATTAGTAAAAACATTGCGGATCCGTTCATAAATAAGGTTGTGTCAGCCAAAAAACTGAATCATTAATTTTTGCAATATTTTACATTTTCCGTTTTTGAACCAATTTCCCCTGAGATATCCGAAAAATTGAATATGTATTCCCATTTAATAGTTAAATAGAAACAATTATTAGCAAAAACATTGCGGATCCGTTTATAAATAAGGTTGTGTCAGCCAAAAAACTGAATCATTTATTTTTGCAATATTTTACATTTTCCGTTTTTGAACCAATTTCCCCCGAGATATCAAAAAAATTGAATATGTATTCCCATTTATTAGTTAAATAGAAACAATTATTAGCAAAAACATTGCGGATCCGTTCATAAATAAGGTTGTGTCAGCCAAAAAAACTGAATCTTTTATTTTTCCTATATTTTACATTTTCCGTTTTTAAACAAATCTTTAGAAGAAGTTTAAAGTTTTATTATTATTGGTTAATTAAATATTTATTAGCTTAAGCAATGGCCATCCAACCTTAAATTAAATTATTAGTCAAATTATTTAGATTTTTGTTTCATAAATACGTTTATTTCTGTTTGTTAAATAATAAGAAGCAAATATATGTAAAAACGTTTAAAAGCTACAATTTATTTTTTATGTAAAAATATTGAACGCTGTTTTAATGTTATATTTATAATTTAATAACACCCATTTATATCTACATATTTTGTTGACAACGCAGTTGTTTTAAATTTATTATTTATTTAATTATTGCTAAATAATACTATTTAGTTAAACAACAGAGCAATTTGTTTAAATTATTAAGTTTTATATTGATCTAAAACAAATATAAGAGCGCCTCTAAATTCCAATACTGGTACGCATGTTGATGATTTAGCTGGGCGATGCTTGAGTGAGAGCGCGGATTCACAAATGTGCTTCTTAAACGAATCCGTAGCCGTAGCTAAGTTCAGCCACGTACTTTATTTACGCATTTTTACTAGAGCGGCACAAACGTACATTAGATGGTTATATAATCCCAAACATTTATAATCACCCTGTATTAGAAAATACAGTCAACAACAGTATGGTCTAAATTCTAAAAACTTTTGGCATTCTAGCAAAGCACCTAACGAGGTTAAAAAAACACTAAAATACCGTTGTTTCAGTTGAAAAGTTCTATACAAGATGCTTATTTCGCTGGTTTGATCATTATATCCTTAATTTTTGTGCCCAGGTATTCGTAACTTCTTATTCTTTCTATTATGGTTTTGTCTACGGTTAGAGCTGGACATTATAGTTAAAAGACTTTTTGACAAATACGTATTTTGTTTTTTTTTTTTTTTTTTAGGTTTATTTTTAGACCATAGAATTTACTAACCAAATTGATATCCTGCATAATTTTTTTTTTAGATTTTGGATGTCAGTTGTTATTGTTTACAATTACTCTTCCTGTATAATAACACGTAACCTAGTTTGTTCATTAATCAGCTAGAGTACACACCACAAAATTATATGCAATATATTAAGATCTGCGTTATTACAAAATGTCGTTTTTTGTTCTAATTTGTTTAGTGCCGCGTTAAGTTGTATCAAGGGCAATGAGTTAGACGATGAAGCCGCTTGTTACAATTTTTGTAAATAAAGACTTCATAGCAAGAGTGGGATAGCTTCAAGAAAACCTAAAAAAATCTAGAATTGCTCTTATATCTGATCTGATATCTTTTAAATATTATTTTTTAAATACGACCTTGTAGTATAATAGGGGCTGAAAGACTACGGTTAATAGCCAATTTAACAAGAATTGCTTTAATTTTATTATTATCTTGTATGCTTTCTTTAATTTTATAATCTAATCTTGTTTAACAAAAATATTATACACACGTTTACCTAATTACGCTGTTCCTTTTCGGGGTAGGCAATCGAGGTGTCGGGCACAGCGACTACAACGAGCCACAGAGAAGACATGTATAGTATGTTTGAATGCGTAAGTGAAGTAACGGATTCATTTGAAAAGAACACTACGTTCTGCATCACTTTATTGGGGACACAGATCATACAATAGATTGGGGACGCCGTACTAGAAATTAAAAACGTTGACTTAAATAAAAACAACAATTATACATTGAAAGAACGGTAAATGTTACGAAATTATGTGAAAAAATTTAAGTTAGTATAGCTTTTTAAAGATATGAAACAATAATATTAAATAATATTATTAATATCAAAAACGTAAACAAACATTAAGATGCAAAAAACAATAATTCAACAATAGTATTCAATTACATGTTTTATTGTTATAAAATTAACAAATATCTTCAGCTATACATATAAATCACTTTTTTTTTAAATATTATTAAAGTTACCTAATTGTACAGTACATAGTATTAAGACACTGATATTGACATTGTATATATTTAATAATGTAATTCCGAGTGTAATTCAATTAATTAAGAAACGTCAAAATACTTATATATCATAATTATATCTTCATAGTTTCTCAATTTTGCTATATCTAAAGGAGTTTCATGATTTACATTTACACTATTTTTGTCTGCTCCATGTTGTAAAAGTATTTTTACTATACTTGGTTTATCACATAATGTAGCAATATGAAGTGGGGTAGATAAATAATCATTTTTTGAATTAATATTAGCACCATTTTTAAGAAGACTTTTTACAGTTTTTTTATGACCATTAATTGCTGCATAAAAAATAGGAGTTTCGCCGTCCAAATCAGTCGCCTCAATCAAAGCACCATTTTCTAGTAAAATGTTTAAAATTATGATATGGCCATTACTTGCGGCTAAATGTAATGATGTTGATCCATTTTTATTCTTTATCCTAACGCTTGCTCCATGTTCTAATAAAATATTAAGTATACCCAAATGGCCATATATTGAAGCGTAATGTACAAAAGTGTTTCCAAATTGATCTTGTATGTCGGAGTTTAAATTATTATCAAGGTATTCTTTAATAAGTGTTTCATTTCCAATTTTGGTTTCCATAAAAATGTTTGTTTTGCTTTCATTAAGAGATTGTGTAATATATTGTTTTAATTTTTGGCTTTCTTCTTCATTACACTTATTTAAAATCATTAACATTTCTTTCAATAATTTGTCAATATTGTTTTTATCAATTTGTTTTGATTGTTGGAACTGCAAATTATCTAAATATTTATTTAATGCGCCACAGTTTGTACAATGTAATTGGTTTGAGAAAATATCAATAGTCTTTAAATTAGGTCTATCTATTTCAAGATATTCAGGTACAAAACCTTCCTCATTACATGCAAATTCATTAGAAGCATTAATTTCGGTCATTATTACTAAAAAATAATATACAATTAACATATAAAATTTAATATGTATAGTATTAATTATTACCTTGATGGGCAGAAATTAACTCACTATAGTACACGACTTTGTTTTATTACTATCTAGCCAATAACCTTATCAATGTTTATATAGTTAATGCAATATTCGATTCACAGTACATATTCGCCTTTAAAAAAAAGTTGTAATCTGTGCGTATATCGTTAACTTCAAACAAATATTTATTGATGCGATAGTACTCTGTTATTTATTTAATTTTAAATCAAGTCAAGTATTTACTACAACGGTTTTTTTTAATCATCTCATGTATTCAGCGGAAGAAACACCTGCCGGTTACGCCTGAATGTTTTGATTCATTCTAGAGGCAAATTCACTTTTTAGAAGCGTTTCAACCACTTCAACCATAGGTTTTGACGCTTGTATTTACACGCTTACCGTGATGCCGGTTGCGAGTACTTGTGACAACACATCGTGTGTTTTGTGTGTTGAACTTTTATTAATTACGCGCCGATTGACTTATGTCCTCATCAGTGTTAAACTAAAATACGCCGTTTACTAAAAAAGAAATGGTAGCGCATCAAACTTTGCAAATGATTTCTTCGCAAAGAATAACAGACAACACATTAATGTTGTGTTATAACATAGATTAAATAATACTAACAGATGGGGGCAACTGAATAGACAAAATTGACTCCTCATGTATTTGCAATTGTACGTTTGGTTGCCTAAATATAGGGGTAGAATCTTGATTTAAAATGACCAAATCACAATGCCGAAAAAGTATTTGCGCATCTATGCTGCGTCTAATCGTATCGCTCGCGTTTGTCTTGTTGCATTCACTTTAAACTCGAGAAATTTATATAAAATCATAGATTAAATAATACTAATCTATGATAAAATACATTTGGCGCGCTTTTAATAAATAATTCATGTATTTATTATAATATAATATAATAATAATAATAATACACAGGGAAACAGAATGCAGCAATGATTAATTTATATTATATTATATAGTAATTAAATAAATTGATATTAACATATCTTTTTGTTTTTTCAAGTGATTGTTAAGTGATCAAATATAATTTATTTATACTAATAAATTGAAAACATAATATTATGGTTATTGCGTCTGCCAATACATAAAGAGATAACAGCAAACCTGTTCCACATACACGTGCTCACCTCTCCCCGCTCTGATCACGCTGCACGTGCGTTTTTACACTTTTTACTTTATTACGAGAATTCGCATCTTTGTTAATTTTATGAATTAAAATTTAGTTGTTATGTAAATTATAATAATAATAATAATAATAATCAAATTTATTTTCAAAAGGTTACAAAAAGGTACATTTAGAAAACAGGTCAATAAAAAAATACAAATACAATTTAATTTATGGTATTAATATAGTCATAAAACTCTGTTAAGTTATATGGCTCCACTTCACATAAAAAGTTAAAAATTTCAGTTTTATAGATATTATAATTTTTAATGTTTTTTATATACGCTGGTAGTTTGTTAAATAATTTACTACACATATATGAAGGATGTTTTTCGGTAAGATTCAGTCGATGTATTGGATATACGTAATCATATCTATGCCTTGTATTATAAACATGATTCGAAAGGTTATCTTTAAAATAAGAAGCATGTTTAAAATTAAATTTCAAACATTTTAAAATATAAATTCCTGTACAGGTGAGTAGTTTATTGGTCTTGAACAAACCCCTGCACGAATCTCGAGTACGTAGACCATACATAATTCTAATTATTCTTTTCTGAATAACAAAAACACTATAAGATTTTACACAATTTCCCCAGAAAATTATTCCAAATTTTAATATTGATACAAAATTAGCAAAGTAAACTACCTTTAGAACGCCTACATGAACTGATTTGCTAAGAACTCTCATTCCATAACAGACAGAACTAAGACGTATACACGTATGTGTAATATGATAAGACCATTGTAAACATTCATCAATATGTAAACCTAAGAACTTGGTATGGCTTGTAAGCGTGGAGTTAATATACTCTGCTGATATTGGTGTTTGTTGACGTTGATTGCATTTAAAAATTATTGTTTTTGTTTTTGTTGAATTTAATACTAGTTGGTTTTTTTGAAACCAATTATTTGCCAATTATAGCGCATTTTCACAACTCTGGTTAAGATTGATTGTATTATTAGCTCGAATCAATAGATTGGTATCATCTGCATAATGAATTGTACATATTTGTTCTCTATTGATTGTACTACTAAAATCGTTTATATAAATAATAAACAGTAACGGTCCAAGGATGCTACCTTGGGGAACACCCATCTTTACATTTAGATCATTTGAAATTGCAGAGACTCCATCACTCTCAAGCGAAACAAATTGTTTACGTCCTACTAAATATGATTCAAACCAACGGTTTGCAATTCCCCTAATTCCATAGTATTTAAGTTTATTTAATAAGATGTTGTGATCAATGCAATCAAATGCTTTAGATAAATCTAAAAACATTCCACAAGCTAAATCTTTACTTTCCAATGTCTCTATTATATTTAAAGTATATTTGTACACAGCCGTTTCAACACTCTTGCCTTTTAAAAACCCATGCTGGTTTTGGTTTATTAATTTATTTGAATTAAGAAAACAAGTAACGCGATTAAAAACAACAGTCTCAAAATTTTTAGAGAATATTGTCAATAAGCTTATTGGACGATAACTATCAAGTTCATTTCGATTTCCCTTCTTGTAGAGTGGTTTGACTACTGCAATTTTTAAAGATTCCGGAAAACAACCCGTTTCTAAAGAAGCATTAATGACATGGCATATTGGTTTAGCAAGTATACTTACACAATATTTAATAATGTTTACTGGTATTTCATCGATACCTACAGATTTTTAATTTTTTAAATTAGTTATTATATTTATAATTTCGTTTTCTGTAGCAGGATATAAAAACAAAGAACTTGCAATAGTGTTGCCAAAGTCGTTTGAACACATAGGTGTTAAATTCAAATCACTAAGTACATATATTAGGTGCAGCGTTAATAAAAAAATCGTTAAATTTTGTTGCCATTTCCTCATTCAAATTAGATGGCAGTTCACGTTTTTTTGCTTTTCCAGTGATGTCATTAACAGCTTTCCACATGGCCTTAGATTTATTAGCATTATTGTTAATGTTGTTTTTTATGCGTTCTTGCTTTGCTGTTGTCAACAAGGTATGATATTTAGTTCTGTACATATTATAAATTGGTTAATAACTACTTATATGTGACGAAACAATTTGAAGCAAAATCATCATATCATAACACTCTTTTAGTTCCGGAGAACTAGAAAATTTTACTTTGTTATCTGTAATTTTTGATTTAATTTTTGGAAAATAAGTTTTAAAACTATTTGATATTTTCGTTAAAAAATTATTATATTTTACATTAACATTAATATTATTATCATAAATTTCCTCCCATTTTTTGCTAGATAGATCAGCATAAAAATGTTGCATGTTAAATTCTGAAAAATTCCTTGTTATTTTAAATACTGCTTTTCTTACAACGTTTTTTCCAAATTCCATGATTTGTGCTGTGTAATGTCTAGTATACACACAAAAATGTCTGAACTCATTTTATTTACTCTGTTGACATCTACACAAAAATAACATATATTGTTTTTTCCTGTTCGGTATCTTGATTCACATTGACCCGAATACTACATATATTACATTCCTCTCCACTTAATTAAAGATGCATAATTAAATTAATTATAAACATTAGAACTAAAATACAATTACATTTACAATTAATTATAAACATTAGAACTAAAATACAATTACATTTACAACTCCTTCCACTTAATTACAGAATTTTTTTTAATACTTTAACCTATCTGGAGGTGCTCGTTTACGTTGAGGACGTACAAGAGGAGTTTCAAGTTTTTCTTCGACAATAGCTCCAGAATTTAATGGATCATTATCCGTTATAAATTCTGGAACAGGATCTGTTTCGGTATTACAGGATATATTACTAACATTTTCGTTGCACTGCACTGACTCGCATTCACCTTGTTCACATTGTTCATTGTTATGTATTGGTAAAATTTGATTGGCATGTCGTTTCCACACGCTATTATCTATTTTTACCAGATAAGTATTTAGTCCTAAACGCTTTGCAATTCTTGCTGGGGTCCAGCTTGCTTTTTGCAATCGGTAATCTTTTGCTAAAACATCGTCACCCAATTCAAATTTTACTATTCTATTACCCTTAAAATAATGTTTGTTTCGGGAATGACTGTTATTTAGATTATCTTTAACAACTTTAACTGATTTAGTTTCTCTCACCTTATCATTTGGTTTAATGCAGTCTAGTCGCGTTCGCAATGGCCTACCCAGCATTATGCGAGCAGGTGATTCACCTGTAGCACAATGCTCAGTATTTCGATAAACAATTAAAAATCTGCTCAAAGTTGCTTCAACATCAAATATTTTATTTATTGAATGCGCTTTATTCAAACAAGATTTGACTGTTTTAACTGAGTTTTCCGCGGCTCCATTTGAGGCGGGATGATAAGGTGGTGAATTTACGAACTTAATTTTATTTATTTTTAAAAACTCTCTAAATTCGTGAGAAGTGAACTGTGTACCATTGTCCGAAACTAGCACCTTAGGAATGCCAAATCTAGCAAACAGTTCCCTTAACTTTACAATAGTCTGCGTGCTGGTAATGTTTTTCATTGGAAAAACTTCCAACCATTTTGATAATGCATCAGTGACTACTAAATAATTATTGCCGTGTAATGGACCTAAAAAATCAATATGCACTCTATCCCACACTCCCCCTGGAATAGGCCAACATTGTAGAGGTGTTTTAGGTGGATTAGTTCTTGTTTCCTGACATAATTTACAATTGCTGCATAATTTTTCAATATCCGCATTTAGAGAAGGCCACCAAACATACGAACGAGCTAGTGATTTTGTTTTAACCATTCCCATATGTGTTGAATGCAGTTCATTTAAAATGATATTTCTTAAATTTTCCGGTATGATAACTCTATACCCCCACACTAAAATATCATTTTCTGTATTAATATCATCTTTACGTCGAAAATATGGTTTAATCGGGTCGGACGAACTTTTAGGCCAACCGTTTTTAATGAAATCTATAATTTCTACTAATATTTTATCATTTTGATATTCCTTTTTAATTTGATTAATATCTATTTTTAATTCGGTTTCTGAAATATAATTAAAATGGTTATATTCCTCTGTATCTTCAACAACATAATCCTTAACTGGCAATCTTGACAGACAGTCAGTACTGTTACTATTTGATTTAATATATTTAATGTTAAAATCAAATGCGCTCAAAAATAAAGCATAACGCTGTAATCGATTTGCTGCCATTATAGGAATTCCATGTTTTGATCCAAATATTGAAACCAACGGTTTATGGTCCGTAATTAAATTAAATTTTCTACCATATAAGTATTGATAAAACTTTTTAATACCAAATACAATTGCCAAAGCTTCTTTGTCAATCTGTGAGTATTTACTCTCTGCATTATTAAGCGTACGAGAAGCATACGCTATTGGCCTTTCAATTCCCGAATCGTAAATATGCGAGATAATAGCTCCCAATCCATGCTGTGAAGCATCTACTGTTAAATTAATTCCTAATTCTGGATTATAATGTACCAGAAAATCATCTGACATTAATATTTCTCGAATTTTTTCATACGCTAATTGGCACTCATTGTTCCAATTCCAGGGAACATCTTTTTTAATTAATTTGTATAAGGAATGTACCACATCAGGCATATTGGGTATAAATCTATGATAATAGTTTATCATACCAAGAAAAGATTGCAATTGCGGTACATTTTCCGGTACTGGCATTTCTGCTATTGCTTTTAATAAACTTGGAGATTTATGCAACCCATCTTTGTCAATAATATGACCCAGATAACCAATTGAAGTTTGAAAAAATGAACATTTATTTTTTCTTACTGTTAGACCCGATTGCTCTAAAATGTTTAAAACAGTTTTTAATCTTATTAAATGTTGTTCGGTATTTTTTCCGGTTATTAAAATGTCATCGAGAAAAATGCAAATTCCCTCTAATTTACCTAGAAGGTTTTCCATTAACCTTTGAAATAGTGCAGGTGCTGAACTGATACCAAAAGGCAATCGATTATATGCAAATGTACCACGATGTGTGGAAATTGCAGTAAATTTAAATGATTCCTCATCCAATAAAACTTGTTGATAGGCATGTGTCAAATCAATTTTTGAAAATGTTTTACCACCTTGCAATTTATTGAACAAATCCTCAATGCGAGGAAGCGGGTAGCGGTCCATTTCCAAAAAAGGATTTAGTGTTACCTTGAAATCACCACAAATGCGCACCGTGTTATCAGGTTTTAATATTGGCACAATAGGAGTACCCCATGCACTATTTTCTATTGGTGATAATACACCTGCCTCAATTAATCTATCTAACTCATCGTCAACTTTACCCTTAAGAGCAAAAGGCAATGCCCTAGGTTTAAAATACTTCGGTATTGTGGTAGATTTAATCTTTAAATTAATTTTAAATTTATTAAATGTACCTAACTTGTCTGAAAAAACTTTAGGAAATTGTTTAATCAAAGCTTCGCTCGTTGAGCATGTTTGATCTATGTATTTAATTTCCTTAAATCCTAAATTAAATTGATTTAAAAAATCACGACCTAATAATGGTGGTCCTCCCCCTTTAATTACATAAATATCAATTATTTTAATACTATTATTGTAATTTAATTTAACCGACATCATTCCAAAGGGAGAAATTGTCTCGCCTGTATAATTAATTAAGGTTAAATTGGTTGACGATATTTTGCAATTATTAAATTTATTTATATATAAATTATATGATATTACTGACGCTGCTGACCCAGAATCTAACTCCATCCGTAATGGAACATTATTAACCATAACGTCGACTAAAATAGGCCGACCAAATTTACTTGTCAAAGAGAAAAGTGTCATTTCGGATGTTTTAGAATTTAAATATTTAACCTGATTGTTTTGATTCCTTTTACATACGTTGCTAAGATGCCCTTTACCGCCACAGCTGTTGCAGATATAATTTTTATACCAACATTGATTCGATAAGTGATCGCTGCGCCCGCATCTCGTACATAATATGTTACTGCTGCTGCTCACTGTCCGTGATCCTAGATTATGTGCCCACGCTCCTCTTGTTCTACCGCTGTCATCATGCCGCGTCCCTGAAAACCTTGACGAAAATTGTGCACCTCGCTGACCCATTCGATGTATGTCCAGATGTTCCGTTTTAATTCTTCGTTGCATTTCTTCTTCCTCCAAATTAATTACCCCGTAGCCCACACTTGCTGAATGTGTAATCTTAGCCAATTCAATAGCTTTATTAAATGTCAGTTCATTGTTTTCTGAAAACATTCTGTCCCTAATTTTACCAGCTTCTAACCCGACAATGAATTTATCACGAAGCGCCACTTCCAGGAACTGTCCAAACTGACAATCTCCTGCTAGATTCTTAATTCGCACGGCCCATTCTTGCAAAGATTCTTCAGATTTTTTATTCGCGGCGTAAAATTTATAACGCTCAGGAAAAATTGCTTTTCTTTCCGCATAAAACTCATCCAAACATTTGATGATCAATTCGTACTCACATTCATGTGCTTGTTTGGGCAATGTTAAATCGTCAAGAAGTTTATAAGCTTCTTGTGAGAGACTATTCAACATTATCGCCTTTTTAATTTCATTAGTTGCGATGCCATTTGCAATAAAAAATTGCTCCATTCTATTTTTGTGAATTTTCCAATCACACATGGTTGGATTAAATTCTATACGTATTCCTAACTCAAATTTTTGTTCTGCCATTTTTGCAATTATTCCTCGTGTCTTATCAGAATTATTTAAAGACACGCACGCAGGTTCTTATATCTCGTCGCCAATGTAATGTCTAGTATACACACAAAAATGTCTGAACTCATTTTATTTACTCTGTTGACATCTACACAAAAATAACATATATTGTTTTTTCCTGTTCGGTATCTTGATTCACATTGACCCGAATACTACATATATTACAGCTGTGTAATCGGAAAAACCCGTAAACACAACATCGGCCTTATAATTTTCAATATTACAGATAATGTTATCCAGACATGACTCATTTGTATTTGAAATTCTAGTTGGCTCGTTTATAATTAATTTTGCGTTAAAAGTATTTAATAAGTTCATGAAATTTTCAGTTGCTAATTATATCAATATTAAAATCTCCAGCAATTAAATATAATACATTTTCCCTAAATAAAATATCTAATAGATCACTAAGCTTATTTAAGAATAAATCGATATTGCCGTTTGTTGATCTGTAGACTGACACAACAACATATTTATTATTGGCTATTATTAATTTATCACAATAAAATTTAGTTGATATTTTTTTGAATAACTATTGTATATTCATTTATTTGTCTAATAAATAATAAAAATTGACTTATATTAAATGATACCTATGTGTTATAATATTATGATTAACCGAAATAATAAATAATATTTAAAATATGTAATATTTCAGTAAATAATTTAATATTCTTCGTATCATGTGGTCCGCTCCGGACGCGGCGATGACATGCGATGTGCCCAGCCATGGTATGGCCATGGCCCCGCAAATGCAATAGCGATATATTATTGTCTCGCTCGACTCGTTCAGTCAACTGTTGGATATTCTGTGGTCAACCCTTCCCTTGTTTTGCGTATGCTGGGGTGCGTTCCAATTTAGAGAGTGTAGTTTGGGCAAACGTCCTGACGTAAGACGTCAGAAGTACGTCCTTTCTCTTTTAAAAAAGAACGCGTTTGTCAGTTTTTACCTTTTGACATCTGTCAACTTATCAAACATATTTTGACTTTATAAAATTGAATTTATAGTAACTATTAAAATAAATTTATTGTAGTAATTTATAATTTTATTTAATATAGAAAACTTAGTTTTTATAATAATATTACTTCATGACACACTCTAAAGAAACATATTTTAAATCTTCCGCGCCTAGTAGTCTTTACCCATCTCTGAGAGACGGTTAAACTTTTTTTACCCGGGCGTCTTTGTACCCTAACGCGTTCATAAATGCAGGACATTCGTACCAGAATGTACGCCCAAGTCGTTCGTAAATATAGGAGAAAGACGCCCGGGTAAAAATAGTTTACCCGTCTCTCGGAGATGGCAAAGTTCTATGCGGCGGGAGAAGAAAATGTGTTTTTCTTAACGTGTATTATGTAGTAATATTATTATCTAAAATTATGTTTTCTATATTAACTAAAATACTAAAATAAAAAATAAATTTATTTTAATAGTTATTTTAAATTCAATTTTATAAAGTCGAAATATATGTTTGATTAGAAGGTTAGGTTGTGTCAGTTGACAGGTAGAAACTCCCAAACGCGTTCTTTTTTGAAGGAAAAAGGACGTACTTTTGACGTCTTACGTCAGGACGTTCGCCCAAACTACACTCTCTAAATTGGAACGCACCCCAGTCTCTCAGAGATGGGTAAAGACTACTAGGCGCGGAAGATTTAAAATATGTTTCTTTAGTGTGTCATGAAGTAATATTATTATAAAAACTAAGTTTTTTATATTAAATAAAATTATAAATTATTACAATAAATTTATTTTAATAGTTACTATAAATTTAGTTTTATAAAGTCAAAATAAGTTGAGGCAGTTGACAGATGTCAAAAGGTAAAAACTGACAAACGCGTTCTTTTTTAAAAGAGAAAAGACGTACTTCTGACGTCTTACGTCAGGACGTTCGCCCAAACTACACTCTCTAAATTGGAACGCACCCCTGCTGTGTGATCACGACTTTCTCCATCTTTTCCTTCTCGTGAGTGCTGCCATCTTCGAGTGAGGGTTAATTTTGGGGGTCAAATAAATACATTGCGTGTTGGTCATCTGTTAGTATTATTTAATCTATGGTTATAAATAGGAAGAATTGTGGTGTTTTGTACAATAGAAGTAAGGTTCATACATATGTTTACATATAAAATTTTATTATTATTTTTACCTATTTAACCTTATTCAAATAGATTTTTTTTAATGTGCTGATTTTTTTTTTCAATTTATGACATTTTAACATAATTTAATGTATAAAATTGTAACCAACGAACGACAAGTGAATTTTAATTAAAAAAAGAACAAATATTTGTAGATTAGGTTAGGTAGGTACATATTTATAGGTTAGGTTAGGTAAAGTGAGTATTTTAAAATAAAATTTTTGACTTATCTTCAATCCACACGTTAAATGTTTTATAAATGTCAAATGTAATAGTTTTCCAGTTCAAAGAAGAGTTTCAACAATACCCTATCTAAAACGTGCAACTAACTTTTTAATTGTTGAGGGTGGTTCTTCAATTATTAACAAGACGACGGTACGCTTATAGAAAAAGTTCAATTATTTTGATACACTATTCTGCTGTATATTTTACTATATCTTAAGAGCATACCTTCCGCTACCTTCATTTTCAGTATTGTAGTGAAAACAGCTACTTGGGCGTCATTTCTATTTTCACATATAATTTGATAATTAAATTAATTTTTTACCAGTACATTTAAAAATGATTAAACTATATTTTCCCACAATATTTTAGTCAGATTATATTTGCAAATAGCATTAAAATGCATTTAAAAGTACCTAAAACGCATTTATTTCTATATTTGGATCTATTTCTCGACTATTTCCAATTATTTTCTACGTTGCAATTATAGCTGTATTAACGGCATATTTTATGTTGTTAATAGGTATATTATTGACTTTTACTACTAATGTTATGTCTTTTAGTGCTTCTTTTATGATCTCTTTTGCATATATGTTGAATAGGGTGGCTGATAGTAATCAATCATCCTATTTGGTCCCTCTTTTTTTATTTCAATTTCTTTTGATTCTGATGTCTCTGGTGTCAAGCTTCTTTTGTTTGCTGGATAAGGTTATTGTTGTACTTTATCAAATTTTTGTTGTAGTCAATGAACATATGTATAGGTTTTGGATCATGTCTAGGCATCTCTGCATCAGAACGTTTAGAGCAAAGAGGGCTTCTCTAGTGCCGAGACCATTTCTAAACCCGAACTGTGTTTTGCTGATTTCTTCTTCTAATTTATTTTGTGTCGTATCACCTTTAAAACGTCTTTAGTGTATTACTCATGAAGTTTATTGTACGGTGGCCCGCACATAGTTTTGCGTTCGTCTTTTAGGGGAGTGTTACGAAGGTCGATGTCCGCCATTTGTCAAGTATTATTTTTGTTGAGAATATGGTGTTAATCAGATGTACTGTGATGTGGAAATGTTTTTTTATCTATTAATTTGAGTATTTTAGTTGGTAGTTCATCTGGGCCGGATGACTCCGTTTTATAGATTTCTTAATGCATGTGTTACTTTTTTTTGTCTAGCCTTTTGTCTTAATAATTTTTTAATAGATTTTTCTTACAACAATAGTCATAGAACTAATAAAAAACTATATGACTAGTTCACCGTTTTCATCCGTTAGAACATTTGGTTGATTTTGCTTTTCCGTTCCTGCAAGTTCTTTAACCTTTTTGTGCATATTGAATGTGTTGTGTTTTAGTTGTGAATATTTTATCTTTTTGCATTTGTGTTTGTGCAACTCTTCTTTTGCTTTTTTGTCTGTTTGCTTGGTTCTTTTTGCGCTGTCTTGTGTTTTGTTCTTTTAATTCATAGATATTTATGCTGTAAGTTGTAATCTGATTATATAGCAGCAGTTGGGCAAACTTTTACATGTTTGATAATGTTTCTGCATCTCTCATTTATTAAAATATTGTCAATTTAATTACTAGTGACTTTCTCAGGGCTGTCTTGTGGCAATTTTCATATGTATTGTCGTCTTTTTGGTAATTTGGTAGAAGGTGTTCGTTATGATGAAGTTCACTTCTTGGCTAAATCGTTTTAATCGGGCACTTTTTTTGTTTCTTGTTTGGAGACCAAATATTTCCAATGTGTTTTCCACTTTCTCTTTGTTGATTTTGGCGTTGAAATCACTTAAAAGTATTGTGATGTCAAGTGATTTAATTGATCTTTGAAAAGTGTTAGATAATGTTTTGTCTGCAGTTGCAGTAAAATTACGCGGTCCGATATTGAAATAAAATTGATTACTGATTTATTTGTATCTTTTGATACTATCACTGTTACTCTATATCTATAGTGAGAGTCGTCTCAGTAGTAAATGGTTCCGTTGGCTGTGTTGTATTGTGTTGTTGATGCCTAAGATGTTTAGGTTCATTCGTTGTGCTATATTTTGTGTTTTTCCGGGTTTGTACATTACTGCGTACGTTTCATGTTCCAATTTTCATAACATTTTTGATAATTGTTTCTTTTCGGAAATCCGATTGGGGAATTTTTAGCTTATTAATATTTTATTTTGAAAATAGTTATGATGATGGTTTGTACAAAGGAAATCTTTAAAGATTTTTAATGCAGTAGTTTCCCCTTGATTTCTGTATTCTTATGCCGTTGACCATCATCATAGTTTATTGGCATTTTTACTTTAAGTTGTTGACTGTTTAAGAAGGGGATTACTTACGCCGGTAGTCGCTAGGTCAGCGTGACAGAGTACTCCAGCTATTAGGTGAGGTTGACGTAAATATGTGAGTGGAATGTTTTGCATCATCATACTTGATATAGTCTAACATATGCTAATAAAACTTTGATTTCAATATAAAGTATTAAACCAAAACTATAGTCTATAACTAAACTGAATGCTGGTAATTAGAACTTATGTGAGAGTTCTACACTAGTCTTATAAATAGAACTTTGTTTGTCAAAATAAAAGTTGCACTAGAGTACCGCAAACATTGAATTAACTACAACTTCAGGACTGATATAACTTACAAATCAACGCAAGCAACCGCAGAATTTATATCTATATGAACAACAGCAACTTTAAAACGTTTGATTTTTAACGCGACAATTTTATTACTGTTGCCCACAACAAAAAAAAAACAGATCAGTTTGTTCTATTGGAAACCAATTAGAAATGCGTGCGTTTACAAACACTAATATTAAAAACCATATTAAAATATAATAATAATGGTTTACCACTAGACTCTAATCCAATTCATACAAAAAGACAAATAAAGAATTTCATCAGTCTCTTACCTGTACATCCAACATGTAGTGGGATAAAAAAGTTTCTGCAACGCTACCAAGGCGGGAATAGGTTTAATCTAACTGCATAGGTTACGTAAATATTATAGACAATGTACTTCAGTTTTTTAGCGAACACAAAAACTACTCGGTCGGTCAAACTTCCTTCTACACATAGATTATGATCACGCATTATATAACGTATCTATTAAACATAACAGCAATTTAAAAAGCGTTTTTTAGTTTTACATTTGTAGTCTGCACTAAAGGTGAATCTCCCAAAAAAATAAAATATATAGAACAATTACAAAGTCTTGCACTATTTTTCCTCAAGTCGTTAGTCTTAAAATGGACCATCACTTACATATAGAACTTTTGCTGTTTTTGAAAAATTACTTACAAATGTTTTATGTACACAATCTACAGTTTAAAATTTAGACACATGTAAGGTTACGTTAAATTAAACCTACGGCAGTCATAACTACAAACAAGCATTTTTAACTGGAAACAGATACCCTAAAGCAGTTTCTTAATGAACTAAAGTGTAATTTAAAATGGCATCTATTGTGTAAGTCTCACACTGCCGTCCGAAAAAAAGCTAATGTTATTGGTGAATTGAGTTATATTTTTGCAATAACAAATATATTATATTTTATATTTAGAACATTATTTGACAAATATTTTTGTTTTGTTGCTATTATTAACCCTAAACCGTTTTATCAAACAAAATTGCTGATATTTTTAACAATATTTAGCATACATCTCCCGGTTGTTTGGTGATGCCGTCAAGTTTTGTTTTCCTAGGTTAAGTTTTTTTGTAGATTTTTATTTGTTATAATTGTTCAAGCTTAGATTTAATTTTTACAGTTACTTTGACTTTGGCTTTCTTGTTGGTTAGCTATCTCTATAGTTGTGTTATAAGTATAATTTAAACCACTTGGTTTTGTACTTTGATTATTAAACAATAATTAAAACTGTTAACAAGATGTTATATGATATTTCATACCTCAACCTAATATAAATATTTCAAATTTTCTACAATTTAGAAACTTTGTAAATATGTCAGTTACTTGTTCTACACTTGAAATTTATTTTAAGATCACTACTTTGTTTTTAAATAAATCATAAACTAAGTGACAGCGTACATCTATGTGCATTATGCGCTTATGATGTTCTAGGGCTTTGTGGTTATACATTTGCGAGAAATTAAATTGAGGACTGCCTCAGGTTCTGCTGCGTCTTTTGTAATTACTGGGATCAACCGGCTGGCTCAAACTTCCAACCTCACTGTTCTGGAGGAAGACCATTTCCTAGCCAACTTAGATTTGGTGGTATACACAAAAGGCATGCTGCATTGTTGCTTGTCCTGTGGGCGTCGGCGCAGAGAAGTCTGGTTTAGCATTCAAACTGATTTGGTAATAGCCTTGTAACGATGCATGTTAAGGGAAGTTTGCTTGTTGTTGTTGCATTGTATCATGACAGGAATATTTTGTTTCCAGCTTCAGCTTTATTACATCAGTAATACTTTGCAGTGTAGCTCGCTTCTTGAACAGATTGAAATAGACAAGTTTCCTTTTTTGATATGCAGCGAAAGTCGTATCACATCCGCTGAATGCATGCACAAGAAATATGCAGTTTTTTATTCCCATAGTTTGCAATTGCTGACTCGAATATACTTTTCTTTCTACTCTGCCGTGGCTTAGTTTAACAAATAATATCTGCCTTTCAGATGGGGTTGATCAGTTTACCAGCGTTACTAGATTCTTGTTTTGTTTTAATTTCATGGTCGTGAAAAGCTGTTATGAGGAATGAAATAAGTCTGGATTTATTGTGTTCATTAGAAAGAAAACCATCCTGTTTGACTGTGGTTTGTGTTTTGTGATTAAAGTTTATGTCAACTGACCTGTTTAGCTTGTACTTCGGTTTTATTTAGCTGTTTACGTACTGGATTAGCCATCAAACATAACTGTACAGCTCTTGCCGGCATAATGCTTGAGAACATAGGCAACATAACATTGGAAAATTGTTGAGTTTGAGGATTTTTGGGCCACACCACCTTGTGTAACAGTAATTCTCTATCCAAAACGATGTTAAAATCGAGAAGATTGGCTTTTTATTGTAGTACAGGAAAAGCATTGTATAAGACGGATTTGTTTGTTTTTTGCATTCTAGTTTCCTCATATAAAGATAAAGAGCAAGCTTATGTTATAAGTAGTTGTTTAAGTCCTCATTACTCTGAGTGTTAATATCTATCTTTAGAAACATCGTTAAAGGGTTGATTGCCACTTTTCTTCATGAACAAAGAAGGTAAAAGAGCGACCGCCACGCGTCTTGTGAACGCTATGTAGAAGGAAGGGCAGGAAGTTGGGAGAGAGGGGGAGGACCGTCAAAATAAACGGAGGACCAAACAAAAAAGACCGGCTTTTTGGCTCGTAACAATACAAACAACTTTTTTTTCTTCTATTCTTTAGCGCCTTATAACTCTGTAACCGCTGGAAATACAAAAAAATGCACATGATTATTTTTATTGCAAATTTTATCAGCTTTCATTATGTCTATAGTCACTTTTACTTCCTTCCTACAGTCAAAAAGTTCTATAAATAGAGATTCCAAGCTGCCGTTTAATCAATGTACAATCAGCGTACATTTACCGGTATCTCCGTCTTTGTCGCACCATGACGTTCTCTATCAACTACAACGAATAGCCGCTCGATCCCAAAAACTTGAAAAGGTTCTCACCTTACAAACATTCTACAACCTAGAAAGGACCAAATGTTTTCTCAAAATTCAGTCCAATCTGTCTACACCTTAAGTAAAGTCATAGAAAGGGTGATTTTGTACATAATCCAAGACCACACAAAATCTAACATTTTTCTCGGGTATCACTTTTGATAAGAAAGCCTGTGATCGAGAACGAGCGGGAACATAATTTTAAGTTTTGTGGCAGCTCGAATGTTTGTTATCTAATTTTGTAATCAGTTTAAGTTTACAAAAAGCTGTTGGAAAATTGGTGTTTAGATCAAGGATGAATTAGTTATTTTATTAACATTTTGTGATATTTGTGGCATGTTAAGAACGTTTTATGATAATTAACATAGTTCAAGTTTTGTGTGTTGTTTAAGTAGGTGTGCCCCGACCACCGCTTGTGTGTGTGTGATCCAATTTCTTGGGTAGACGGAAACTTACTTCTAGTTTTGTGAGCGTGTGGTTTGAGTTAGTGTTTTCATTCACTCGCCTAAGTAGATGTGATTCAATTTTTTGATTACAACTGCTTTGGCAAAAAAACTTGTTAGCTCCAATTCTTTGGCAAAACAACGGCATGTTGATCCGAAACAAAATCCGGATGTACACCACCGTCATTAGACCGCAAATCGGCTGCAAACACGCACTTCAATTGTTTCCAAAGTTTTATTTTATTATATGTTTAAAACTAAGAAATTTGTAACAATATCGGTATCCCTTTTTGCTCAAGTGACTTACCCCAAAATCCCACCCCACAGCCTATAAGAAGTTCTAACCAACCTTCTCTTAAAACTCTCTCTCTAAACGGAAAGTACGAGTCTCAAACTTTTAGGTTTTTATCGGGGGGGGGGGAGTTTAATCTGTAGGCACTCTCATTTATAGGGCAAATCAAACAACCCACAAAAAAAGTTGATGCAGACCACTAGCCGAAGTTTGGGTCTTATATTGATATTCAAGAATAAATCACAAGCCGCTTTATCAGGAGAAAGAGGTAGCCAGGGTATATCGCCAAAACGTAAAATAATTTGTTCCTGATAATTTTTCTGAAGAATTCTTATTGAAGCTTTTGTGTGAGTCGTGGCTTTATCCTTCTAAAACAATACACTCCCAATGTATTATGTCTATTTTCCGTTTCTGTAGTCTGTGGCACCAGAAAGTTGGTCGTTTCAATATAGAGATTTGATTACGCCACATTTAGCAACAGCACACCAGATCGTTATTTGAAGGCTAAGCAGGGGCTTAATATTGGCATTTTTATTTATTAACAAACCGTTCAAGTGGTAGTGCGTTTTATCACTCATCATGATTAACACCTTGTGGTTGTCTCTCAAAATATTGACCACCCAACTCTTGGACAATTGCTATCTTATACAGACATAATTTTAAATTTAGTTGTAAAATGTGTTTTACCTTAAAGCGACAGCATGCTTGCGAACAGAATAAGCAGTTTTATTATTATTAAAAGTATTCAAATCTTTAAGCACGTTGGCAACAAGGTGCTAGTTCATTATCATTTTAAATGTCAGATGAGACGTTTATTTAATTTATGATTATATCAAGGGTTGCTTATTTGGGTATTTTATAATAAGTAAATATGCGTGAATATTGGAATTGATGATATAACGTAAATAATAATTTAAAAGACTTATCTGTTATTGTTCATTAATTACAATTGAATTAAGCAAATCGTGGTCAAATATTTTTAAATCGTTTTAAAAAATAGTGAATAACTAGCAACACGTTCTGTTTACATGACGTCATACTCTCTTGCATCATACACGTGTATGATTATTAGGAGTTCACATCATAAAATTTTATGTCGGTCTAGTGATTTATAATAATAAATATAACAAAAATGTAAAGCTGCAGATTAACATTGTAATACGAAAAATTACAGGTAAATACTATTAATAAATTAAAATTGAAGTGTGACAGTTTAGAAAGCTATATTGTATTATCATTCCACATAAAAAATAGAGATTTTTTGAATATTTTTACAAATATACTTAATCATACTTATCAGCGTTTAATAATGATCAGAAAAAGTAAATACTTTTTGACGAATAAACTATTTATGACGTTATTTGACAAATCGTTCGTCACTTGCGTATCAATCACAGTATATTGGACATTGAGATATTTAAGTTAATTAAGCTTACCAAAATAATAGCACTCTGACATTTTAAAAACTATTACAATTGGTATCAATAACATTAACCACAATAAACACACATTTTGTAAGTTAAATTGACAACTCTAGTAAAAATATTGAAATCATTTTACCCAAGCTCTAATTGTTTTGTAATATGATGTATTTCCTAGGGGATTTGTAAACATCAACTACCGAGGACTTTTTTTTAAAATAACACTGTAATTTTCGACTTGGGCAAAAATTGTGAGTATGACGTAAATTTGAAGTAAAATTAAAATGGCTTTGAATAATATACAAAACGGAAGATTTATATTTCGTCAATCTTCAAAAATTTTGAAGAAATGTTACTCTACAAAGCCAAAGTCAAATGCGGACGAAACATGTAAGGATGACAACAGAAAAGTATTAATTCTGGGATTGTATACAGAACCGGATGACAAATATCATCCTGGCAGATTGACACCAACTGGCGAGAAATACAACCGTATGGTATGCAATAGATTATTTGATTTGATTAAAGTGTCAGGACCGCCCCCTGAACTAGGACAAGTTAGATCATTTTATGATTTGGAACCAGAATTTCCTCAAGTTGCGGTAGTTGGTTTGGGTAGAGAATGCCAAGGTTATGACGTATTTGAACAAATGGATGAAGGTAAAGAAGCAATTCGAATAGCCGCTGCAGTAGGCTGCAAAGAAGCTCAGAAACATCGCGCTACTAAAGTTTATGTTGAAAGTTTTGGACATTCAGAATCGGCTGCAGAAGGTGCCGCATTGGGGGTGTGGTTATATCAAGAAAAAAAGAATAAAGCCAAGCAAATTCATATTCCACAGCTAGAACTTTATGATGATTGTGATTGGACAGGTTGGCAAATTGGTTTACAAAAAGCAGCTGCACAAAATTTGGCAAGGCAGCTAATGGACACATCGGCTAATTTAATGACACCAACATCATTTGCACAAAACGCTGTTGAAGTTTTGTGTAAAGCTGGTGTAAACGTTGAAGTAAAAGTAAGAGGCTGGGCGGAAACACAAAATATGAATGCATTTTTAGCAGCTGGTCAAGGATCCTGTGAACCACCTATATTTTTAGAATTAAGTTACTATGGAGCTTCACGAGATGAGCGCCCAGTAGTATTAGTAGGTAAAGGTGTTACTTATAACAGTGGAGGATTATGTTTAAAAACATGCTACAAACAAAAATATATGAGAGGTGATATGGCAGGCGCGGCATCAGTTGTTGCAGCATGCCGAGCTGTTGCAGGGTTACAACTACCATTAAACATTAGAGGATTAATACCGTTGTGTGAAAATATGCCTGGTTGTGCAGCTATGCGTTCCGGAGATATTGTTAAAGCTATGAATAATAAAGCAATTGAAATTGAAGAAACCGATTGCGCCGGAAGATTGATGCTAGCGGACGCATTAGTCTATGCTCAGAATTTCTGGCCACGATTTATAGTTGATTTAGGTACAATGACCTACGATATGGAACGTGCATTAGGAGCGGCAGCAAGTGGTGTATTTAGCAACTCTGAAGCACTCTGGGAGTATATGCTCGCTGCATCAATGCATACTGGAGATCGTGTCTGGCGGTTTCCTTTATGGAACCACTATACTAAACTCATATCCAATTTTCAAAATGTGGAAGTCAAAACCATCGGTCGTGGCAGAAGAAATGGAGGTGCCTGTAAAGTTGCTGCATTTCTCAACGAGTTTGTTCCTTGTGGCGACTGGTTGCATATGGACACATTTGGTGTAATGAAAACAGACGGTAGGGATTATGAGTATCTCAGGAAAGGAATGGCCGGAAGACCAACTCGCACTTTAGTCGAATTTTTGTCTCAGTTAGTCTGTCATCGTGAAGAGTGTGAATAAAACGTATTTTTTACTTCAAACGTCTATATATAATTTGATTAGTCTAAAGTCTGTATACACGCTCACAGTAGTACTGTCAGTGTTCTTTTTATTGAATAAATTTTAATAAATATCTACTATTAAAAATATGTTATTAATTACAGGATATGTTTAATATTGCTAATTACTAATTGAAGCTTTAGAAAATCAAAATTTGTACAAGAGAATATTAAAGATATTTGAACTATGGTTCGTAACAGGATAAATAGAAATTTCTAACTACATTACCCAACATTATATAATATCTATAATTATAACTATTTCAATTCCTGAAACTTTTAAAACTTTATTACATATGTATAGGTTCTTACATGCTTGACCAACGGAAACTTCAGATTTAGGCCATTTTCGCACGAGTCATTCATTGTATCCGATTTAGGTAGGAATAAGGTGATGTTGTTGTGTATTGTTATGAAAATATAAGTTAATAATGTTTAAATTTATTGTTTGTAATACATGTGCATTTTAATTGATTTAATATATAATTCCACTATATTGGAAATTATACAAAAGGTGCTTGTATTATTTAGTGCAGCGATTCTCAAACAATGACTGACCAAAATTTATCTAAAATATTGGGTACCACATACATTAATATTTGATCAAATGATGGTCAAAGTGATTGTTCTTGAAACCCTGATATGGTGTATAATTAACAAGTGTTTGGTGTTCCAGTTGGCCAAACACAAATAAATATTTATCAATATGTAGAAAAATAAACATAACAACTGGAAAATATTTTATATATAATACTCTCGTTCACGTCTTATTCCTGCCTCGTTTTATAAAGATGTAATTTGACTCTGCGGTTGTTGTTGTTGTTGTTGTTGGCCTTTGATATTCGTCCGAGATCCGCCAGCCTCCCGACTAGCGTACAGCTATAGTTATGTATTCGAATGCGCCAATGATTGGCAAGTGGATTCTTTAACGATATGTGATTGTTTCATTCTTAAGTCGACTGTATCATAGATTGGATATTCACAGCATATTATAAATTTTAGGAACCTAGGTACTTCTACATAAATTGCAGGTGGTATTGGAATTAAGGGTGATGTAGATGTCTTATAGTACCTGTATTCTGATATGCTAAAATAAAAAAATTAATTAGTTTTAATAGTTTTATTAACATTTAACTTACTCTCCAAATTTATCATCAGATGATCTTTCTAATAACGGGATTCCGGATAGGAATAATATTATGAATGTTGTAAAGAGAGGTGAAGCAATTGCAATCCATTCGATTCCTTCAATCACATTTAAAGATATCACAAATATTCCCCACCATATTATTATTTCTCCAAAATAGTTTGGATGTCTTGATAATCTCCATAAACCTATAAACATTGCAATATATAAAATGGTTAAATATTTTATATTCTAGTATTACGATTAATCTTAAAACATGTTGCAAAGTATAGAGTTAATATTTGAGCTTATAATGCGCATGCAAGATCTACATAATGCATACATAAATGCAAATCTATATTTATAATTTTATTCAAACAAAAGTTTACTCCTAGTCATATAATACTAGTACTATATTACAGTGTGTCCGCATTAAGATTGCGGTAGTTGTAAAAGCAACTGAAAAATAATACTCTGATTGGTTTAAAAGAAGTTTACAATAGAATATCTGTTAAGTTGAAACTGATTTGAATAAATTTAGCCAATTTTTTATTATGTTTTAAGACTATTCCGACCGCTACTTTGATTTGTAGTATTTTAACAAAAACGGCAACTTTGGCGTCATTGCTGTGTATACATATAATTTGATAATCAATTTATTTTTTCACCAATACATTCAGAAAGGATCAAACTGTGATATGTCGAAGTAATGACGCAAAAGTTGCCGTTTTTGTTGAAGTACTACAAATCAAGTTAACGGTGGGTATGGTCTTAAGTATAGAATGTTATTGTAGATAAGTTTAACCTCAAAAACTTAGATGTATGTGACCAAACGTCTACAGAGAAATTATTTATAAAGTTTGGTATTAGTAAAAGTTGTTAATAATTAAAATAATCAAATAAATACACTACATGATATCATCTAATTAACATGTGGTAAACTATTTTGATTTTGTTTTTAAGTTTTTAAATAATTTAAAATCATTTTGTTTATTATTTACTAGTAATTTGATAAAATAATAAATTACGTAAAGTTATATGGTACTGACTTAATAAACCACTCCCATCACTGCAGTCTTAACTCGGACATACTATACTCTAATATAATTAGTGTTTGTATAACTATAATTACACTAAAATAAATGCGTAGGTACCAACAATTATTATATTATCATATTTTCTCACTTCTCTTTACTTCTGAATGTCATGTTGGTAAAATTCCTACGTTTTATCTAAAAATTGATTTAAACTAAGATTAATAAGTTAAGTTTTTTGTTATGCCATGATACACAAATCGCAAATACACAACTAGAAGAGCAGTATTTAAGGAAAAAATGCAAAAAGTGGTATTTTTGTTGAAAAAGGAGACTAGAAATCTGAAAAACAAATTTTTTTTTCTATTTGTTGGAAGGGGCGGTTATATTTGTTTATATAAAACATATCTCATCTTCATACACACATTAATTTATTTGATCTTGTGATTTAGGCAAAGTGAGGCGCTACTATTTACTATAAGAACCAACATCATTTTGCAGAATATTGTGTTACGATGCTGCCATTATGGTACGTCAGTTTAGTTTAATTTAACTTAAATAACAGTATAAGAGTTATTAAAGTATCAGCAGACCTTTTGCCCACAGAATAGCTACGAACAAAAAAGTTTTCCATATGTTGCATACAAGCACGTTGTATACAATAGTTACACGAAAGAAAAATATCTGCATCTATTAAAAAATTCTAGTTTTCAAAAAACTTTTAAAGCACCATCTATAATATGCGTGTTTGATTGTAACTAATTGTAATAAATCGAGAAAAATTTAGATTTATTATTTAGTTTACTACTTGACTTTAATCACTAAGAAGTTGGTTTGTTAGAGAAAAAAAATGCCATCTTTGTTCATGAAGGCTACAAAATCTAATCTATGAATTCAAATGCGCTTTGGCATATTTGTAAATTTGATCAATATTGAGATTAAAATTAAACATTAGTAAGCAGTTTTAGTTTTATAATGGTTACATTTTCTCAAGTGCACCGTCTTTTTTAAAATCAATATTAACTAATAACATTTTCATACTACTAGCTGCACTTATTCAAACAGGTATATTAAATTTACAGTATGAGTATTTTCTTATGGTTTATATTCTGTATGTCAATTAACAATCACTAACAATTCTAACATAAGCCATATAAAATGAACGTTAATATTGCAAATCAAAATATGTTTTTTTAAAATAATGTACAGTGCAGTTAGTTTTTACATCTCAAAAATGTTTTTAGATAATATAATTTTAAGAAAGGCGGTGGATACGGACAATTTATTTTAGCGGATTACTCCAATATGCATTTGTGTTATAACAAAACTAGTCAAAATTTTCACGAAACTTAAAAAATTATGCTTATAAAAAAACCTTCTTTAGTCGTGATGAATTTTTAAGGGCGCCAAAAGCGTTGTTTAAATTTTATTAAATAAAGAAATTGACTCCGTTCTCTTACTTAATGACATACTCGTAGTTGCAAGGTTGTTAATTTTGGGGATATAGTAAGCTGAAATGTAGGAAATCTGAAACACCCCTTTTTTATCCAATTACAAAAGATGCAAAGTCTAATACAGGGTCTCTATAAATGTCTGGGATTATGTAATCACTTTAAATGTGCCCCTCTTTTTAAACTATTTACTTTATTTTGACAGTTCAACTTCAACTATGTACGACCACCGAACTATTTTACTAGAGCGGCACAAACGTACATTAGATTACATAATCCCAAACTTTTATTAAAATACATGGTAAGTTATAGTTGCTGAAATGTAACATAATAAACATGTCGCAAGTCAGACGAGGTCTACTAGTAAGTCGTACATAACTACATTTTTTTATTCCAAAACTGTATTGTTTTGTGGTGTCTTAGATTGCAACACGCACTATTTCTCTGATTGTATGAAATTGTCGAAGGACCAGTAAGAATGATATCTTACACAAATTATGCTTTAATGATAAGGTAGAAATTATTATGGTATCGCAAAGACTCTCTTTAATACTAATTTAAAACAAATAATTTACAAATATATATACTCATTCAAATTGTGTAAAATGTGTTGTGATTGGTTAGTTGCTAATTAGGTAATTTGGGGATTCCTAGAAAGAATTGTTGGGAAAGTACCATATTAAATTATATTGTAGGGATTATTATTGTAGGAGATTAAACATACCTGGAAAGGATTATAAGAAATTTCATTACATAAAATATATTTCCTATCATAAATATAAATTGAATTTTTAGTAGGACGAGGGTGTCATTAGCACTAATCTGTTTATTACTCGGAGCATATAAGATCCGAACATTCCGCCGGCCTTGAAAAGAAATCTTTTCAATTTTCGATGGGAAGTAGTCCTAGTTTGCTTATTGCAATTTTAGTGATGCCTGCTGCCGTTTTAACTGAGGCTACTCTGGCGATGCCATCCTTTCCTGGGTGTAGTTCCGTGATTCGTCCCAGCTGCCACTTTTCACTTTTTTTGTTTTCACCTTTTATCGCTACTAGATTCCCAATTTGTGCATTCTCTGCCACTGGTTGATTCCATTTTGATCGTTGCTGTAATTGGCAAAGATATTCTGAGGACCACCGTGTCCAAAACTGTTGTGTCATTTTCTGTATTCGTTGCCAATGAGATAAAGTATTTTCCTTTAGGTGAATAATGTTTGGTTCTTCTATCGTGCTGAAAGCTTCTCCAATTAGGAAATGGCCAGGGGTGAGGGCTGCAAGGTCTTCCGGGTCTTCGGTTAATGGCACTAAAGGTCGAGAGTTTAAACATGCTTCTATTTGAGCCAATAAGGTATTCATTTCTTCATAGGTCAAGGCAGTTAATCCAGCTATTCGTTTTAATTGGGTCTTGGTTGATTTTACCGCACTTTCCCATAGACCTCCAAAATGCGGAGATCTAGGTGGGATAAAGTGCCAGGTGATGTTATCTTCTAATAGTGCATGGTTTATCCTGTCCTTGTGTTCTCTTGAATTCAGTAACTCTCGAAGCCTTGCAAGCTCGTGATGAGTTCCAGTGAAATTTGTTCCGTTGTCTGAATAAAGGTTTGATGGTTTTCCACGACGTGACATAAAACGCTTTAGTGCATTTATGAATGCTTCCGTGGTCAGGCTGCTCACTAATTCCAGGTGTATTGCCTTTGTTGCAAAACATACAAAGACACTGACATACCCTTTGGTTGTACGACTTCCCCGAGAATGTTGTAACTTCATTTGAAATGGACCACAAAAATCCACACCTGTGTTGGTAAATGCGCGACTTGGTTGCACTCTTGGTTGTGGGAGTTGTCCCATTACTGGTTGTAGTCGTTTTGGATTGACTTTGCAGCAACGTAAACATCTATGTAGGATCTTCTTCACTGTATTTCTGCCCGCCATCGGCCAATATGTTGATCGTACTGCTGACAACACGGCTTGAGCACCTCCATGAATCAGTTTTAAGTGTTCATAGTTGATAATGAGTTCCGTTAAAGGGTGGTTCCGTGGTAATATTATTGGATTACGTTGATTGAATGGTAGTTTTGCATGCATTAATCTTCCACCTACTCGGAGTAGCCCGTCTTCGTCGATAAAGGGGCTTAACTTCCGCAATCTACTTGACTTGTCAATCAACAGATTCTGTTTCAATCTGTATATTTCACCTTTGAATTCTTCTTTCTGTGCAATTCGAAGAAGTGCTGTTGTAGCCTTGCTTATTTCTTGTACAGTCAATGGGCCAGTAAGTTTAGGTTGCCCTTGAGAGTTGTGAATGTACCTGAGGCAGAAAGCTACTATCCTCTTTAATTTTGAGAGTGAAGACCACTTGGTAATAATACTGCTAATTTCTTCAATTACTGGAAGTGCTACTGCTGGTTTTTCGTCAGGAAGACTTTGTTTTATATCTTCTAACGATGGCCATTCTTCTTGGTTTAATTGTAGAAATTTTGGACCATGCCACCACAAGCTTGACTCCTTGAGTTGAGTTGGATTTACACCTCTAGATATGATGTCCGCTGGGTTGTTATGTGATCGCACATGTCTCCAATTTGTATTTGTCAGCTCTTGCACTTCAGTTACACGATTTGCCACATATGTTTTCCATTTGTTGGAAGGTGAGCGAATCCATCCAAGTGCGATGGTTGAATCTGACCAGTAGAATTCGTTGTCAAAGTTCAGCTTGAGTGCACTCTTCACCTTTTTTGCCAAACGAGCAAGGATAACTGCTCCACTCAATTCCAGTCTAGGTAGTGATATTGTTTTCAATGGTGCAACCTTAGACTTTGCACATAATAGATTGGTGTTGATTGCGCCAAGTGTAGTCTTACATCTAATATATATGCAACAACCATATGCTGCCTCAGATGCATCGCAAAATTCGTGTAGTTCTAGGTTGCTATATTTTTGGTGCTCGTGTATGTGACGTGGTATTTGTATAGTATCAATAGATGTGAGATCGTCCTTGTATTGATGCCAAAACGTATGTATCTCCATTGGAACGGCTGCGTCCCAATCAATTTTTAGCTGCCAAACACGTTGCATTAGTATTTTTGCTCTTATTATGACTGGTCCAACCAAACCCATTGGATCAAATAGTTGTGCTATTTCTGATAAGATATTTCGCTTAGTGATACGTGTAGGTTGGATATTGTGCTTCACTGAAAAGTGCAGTGAATCACTACTTGAATTCCACAGTAGTCCTAATGTCTTTATCACTGTTGTTTTTGCCATGGGTATTGTTGTTTCCTGGTTAATTGAGGTAATAGTGTTTAAGATTTGGTCGTTATTTGATCTCCATTTATGCAAATGAAATCCCCTTTTTAACAACATCTGGCTTAATTGACGTTGAAGCTCCTTAGCTTCCTCAAGTGAATCAGTTCCTGTTATACAGTCATCCACATAAAAGTCATTTTGTACAACAGCGGAGGCATGTGGATAATGAGTTTGTTCTTCTATTGCCAATTGTTTGAGACTTCGAGTAGCAAGATATGGTGCTGACGCAGTGCCATATGTCACCGTTTTTAAATTATATATTTGCAATGGTAGTGACGGATCTTCTCTCCATATAATTCGCAAATATTGTCGATCATCCTTATGTATCCAGATTTGTCGGTACATTTTGGATATGTCGGCGGTAATCACATAACGATGAATGCGAAATCTGAGCAAGATTGATAATAAATCTTCTTGTACTGTAGGGCCAACTTGAAGAATGTCATTTAATGATAACCCTGTTGTAGTTTTTGCGGAGCCATCAAATACGACTCTTAACCTTGTTGTCGTACTATCTTCCTTAATAACGCAATGGTGTGGTAGAAAGTAGCCGTTATTGGTATCATTAATTGGTTCCATATGTCCCAGTTTCTCGTATTGTTGCATAAATTCCACGTACTGCTTCTTGAGTACAGGCATTTTGAATAATCTCTTTTCCAAATTGTAAAATCTGCGGATTGCCATATTTTTTGAGTCGCCTAAGTTGTTAGGGTCAATGTTGAATGGTAACCGTACCACAAATGCTCCTTCGTCTGTTCTACATACTGTTTTGTTAAAGTGTTCTTCCGTTTTACAATGTGTGGTTTTAAGTAATGGGGTGTTCACTTCTTCTGACTGCCAGAACCTTTCTATTTGCGTCTCCAATGTATTCAAATTGCATGTAACCACTTCTGAGTTGTTAGTTGTTGGAATTGTTCCTGATGCTATCCAACCAAGTTGCGTATTTTGCACTGTAACACCGAATTGGGCTGTGGTTAGTTTTATCTGTCCGATGCTTAGTAAACTGAGATATATTTCTGCTCCTAGCAATAAATCTATCCTTCCACGTTTGTTAAATTCTGGATCGGCTAACGTAATGTTTTGAGGTATGTTCAGTTGATTTTTCGAAAATGAATTAGCTGGTAGTTCTTGTGTGATCTCGGGTAATACGTAGAACTCAAGTTTAGCCTTAAATCCATTGATTCGTGATCGGATTGTTGTCACTAGTCTTTTAGTGATTGTTGTGGCCGTTGCGTTTCCGATACCATTGATTGGGAGACGGACTGATTGTGTGTTTATGTTTAAACTTGCGGCCAAGTCCTCCCTGATGAAGTTTGTTTGTGATGCACTATCCAATAGTGCCCTACACTGACGATGTTCTCCATGTTTATCGACTATGATTACCAATGTGGTTGATAATAGGGTCATTTGGCTTTTGTAGCTGTCATTGGTGGCAGAATAGCAATCGCTTGATGTTGATAAATGTGTATTTATCAATTCTTGTTGGTCATGTAATAATGTATTATGTTTTTTATCACATTTTGTGCATTGCCTGGATCTGCACTCATTTGCTCCATGATTTGGTTTTAAGCAATTGAAGCAAAGTTTTTGTTTTTTGACCTCTGCCCTTCGGTCCGCTATATTTAAATTGTGGAATGCATTGCATCGGTATAGCTCATGTTGATGCTGGTGACACAACTTGCATTTTGCTTGAGTGTTAGTGTATGAAACGACTGAGTGTCCTTGATGACGATCCGTTTTTGGAGTTTGCACTCGTTGTAGTTGTGTCCTTTGACTTTTACTGGCGTTTCGGGACTCAAGGACTTGGCAGCGTTCTTGTAAGAAGTTGGTTAGTTCTTGAACTGATGGATTCGTGCATTTTAGACGATATTCTTCCCATTTGTCTTTTGAAAGTGCATCTAATTTGATTGTTGATAGATGTAACAATAAAGTATCTCTTGTTGGTTCGCCTAATACGTCTAAAGCATTGACGTGCTTTAAGAATGTGTCGATGTGAGATCTAATTGAGCTGGCGGAGTCTTCTTTAACCATAGGCAGTTGAAATATTTTATTTATATGATTTTCTATGATTAGTTTTTTATTTTCATATCGGCTGCGTAGTGTTGTCCAAGCTATGCCATAGTTTGCATCGGTGATTGATAATGCTTGAATTGTATTTGATGCTTCACCCGTTAAGCAAGATCTCAAGTAGTGGAATCGTTGCACGTTGTTCAGAGAACCGTTTTCATTTATCAATGAATCGAATGTACTGTAGAATGTTAACCAATCTTCTAGAACCCCTGCGAATGTGGGCAATGTTATTTTTGGCAGTTGCACTTGTTGTGAAGTTGAATTGACTGATAATGCTGGTGTATCAGTTCTAATTATTGGTTCACCACTCAAGACATCTTCTATTCGAGATGTTAATTCGAAATACTGGTCTTCAAACGTTTGTCGATTTTTTGCTTGATCTTCTGTGTCATCCAGCTCCTCTATTTTTGATTGAATTTCATTGTAGTCTGAATACACCAATGTTAATAAACGACTTCTGAGCTGCCTATAATCCCGTTCTGGATTGTCGAGAAACTTGTTGAAATATGTTTCTAATTGTGTTGTGCGAGTTTTAAATGTCTTGCGTTTCAGGGTTAATGCTGCTATTTCGGTTTTTGACATCTTGAGTTCAACTATGGATGAGTTGATTGCTTGATGCACTTTGACTATTCGATGACTCAGGTCTTGATTTAAAATCCGGTTCGATTGGACCAAATGTTTTGTGGTGTCTTAGATTGCAACACGCACTATTTCTCTGATTGTATGAAATTGTCGAAGGACCAGTAAGAATGATATCTTACACAAATTATGCTTTAATGATAAGGTAGAAATTATACTCTGGTATCGCAAAGACTCTCTTTAATACTAACTTAAAACAAATAATTTACAAATATATATACTCATTCAAATTGTGTAAAATGTGTTGTGATTGGTTAGTTGCTAATTAGGTAATTTGGGGATTCCTAGAAAGAATTGTTGGGAAAGTACCATATTAAATTATATTGTAGGGATTATTATTGTAGGAGATTAAACATACCTGGAAAGGATTATAAGAAATTTCATTACATAAAATATATTTCCTATCATAAATATAAATTGAATTTTTAGTAGGACGAGGGTGTCATTAGCACTAATCTGTTTATTACTCGGAGCATATAAGATCCGAACATGTATCAACTTTTTTTTCAAGAGTTATTTATAAAAACAAATTGCGTCTTACAAGTTTAAAAACTTGTACAAAATATAAAATACAAACAACAGTTACTGGTTTACGTGTACAGATGTTTGAAATATTTTAAAATTAATTTGTGGACAAAAAACTTTTTTTTCTGTGAGACTAATCACAGCCCGGGTTAACCTGTAACGCACTTAAAAAAAGCGTTTAAAGGCTGCTTTTGGGACGCCACTGCTTTAAAATCAAAGACTCAACTCAAAATAATTTTTAACTTAATAGTTTTACCATGTTAAAGGCTTTTGACCATTTGTTATTCATTTTTATTAATTAAAAATTTAAAAATCTACACATTATTGGTAAAACTCCTCCGATTTATATGTAAAAATACTCTGGTATCCGCTGCGATTGATGCTTTAAAATTTATTACGTGGTAAAAAAGTTATACCATCAATTTTCTGCATTTTTCAAAACTTATTTTGGGAAGATGTGATAGTGATCTCGGAAACAAAATCCCCTATAATTTTTGAAATTAAATTGTCTATTTCTTGAAAAAAATATGAAAATCTATTGTATTAGTTTTAAGATTTGGCGTTTTTTGGTTCAAATATTGAAGTTTAATAACTTTTATATAGGCGGTAAAGATGCGGATGTGGGACTAAAATATACAACTCTTTCAACATTACATACTCATATGGTTTTTTATTAAACTTATTTAGTAATATGAGTTAGGGTCTTAAGGACTTTAGAGACGGTTTTGAAGCGTTCAGCGCTTTTTTGTATCTATATTTATATACCATTTGACTCAAATTCAAAATTCAAATAGACAACTTACGCTACCAGGGTCGCCGCAGACATGAAAAGCAACATTGCGCAAAACTTTTTGAAGACTACCCGCAATAAAAAAAAAACACGTATAGAGTGGAGTGGGGTACACCAATACAAAGTTCTTGCTCACAATGATAAACTAATAGCGTTTTTAGCTGAGACATTTGACAGCGCCTTGAGTGTTTACCTAATAAGCTGTTGGTTCCATCAAACCTCTTTAAAGAAATCGTAAACTTACTGTGGCGATGTAAAACAGCCGTAAAAAGTACAAAAAAAATCAATATTTTATATTAATTAATTTACTACATTTCACTACGTTTGACATTCAACAACAAATTAATTTAATTAATTAAGGTTAAATTTTAACTTATAAGTTTATTAAGTTCATAAACATACATTGTTAATGCAAAATTATTTAAATATTGCGCCAAAAAATATAAACCAAAAGGCGCCACAGTGCGCAAAAAATAACACAGACAAAAACGCCATAAGTGAACTGCTCAAACCACCTACCACAACCATTAAGTGTATTGCTATCCGTCCAACTATTTGTTAATTAAGAATCAATGTGCAGAAAGAATAAAACTTTTCTTTAAAAACCGCACTTAAGAGCATACCGACCGCTACCTTGATTTGTAGTATTTTAACAAAAAAGGCAACTTCCCCTTCATCGCAGCTTATACAAATAATTTGATAATCGATTTATTTTTTTACCATTACATTTAGAAAGGATTAAACTATGATATGTCTTTAAGTCAAATAATAATTAGGAAATAGCCGAAAAAACCCATCAAATATAGAAATAAATGCGTTTTTCTGTATTTTTGAATGCATTTTGTTGCTATTTGCAAATATAATTTCACAAAAAAGACTTCGACATATCATACAGGGTCATTATAAATGTTTGGGATTATGTAACCATCTAATGTACGTTTGTGCAGCTCTAGTGAAAATGCGTAAATAAAGTTGCCTATCTTAGGATTCAATAATAAAACTATTTTTATATGTTTACATGTTTATAAATCAGTTGTAAACTCTCAACCACAATCCGGAATAGAATAGAGCCATTCCCCATTATCAAACCGCCCATTCCTAAAGTATTCAATAATAAAAATATTCTCTTTATTTGTATACATTCTTATAACCTTGCTTGCATGACAGCTGTCAAAGTTGAACTGTCAAAACAAATAGTATAGTGGACAATTTTAAAAAGGCGGCATATTTAAAGTGATTACATAATCCCATTCATTTATAAACTCCCTGTAGTTTAATCCTTTCTAAATGTACTGGTAAAAAAATTAATGAAGGGGAAGTTGCCGTTTTTGTTAAAATACAATACTACAAATCAAGGTAGCGGTCGGTATGGTCTTAAAACGTAAAAACCGTAGACGTTTTCTCAAAAAAGTGCAATGTTAGAAAATTTAAGACGCCGCCAGTCAAAATCAAAATAACAAATTCGAAATTGTATTTTGTTTTTTGGTCAGTCAAATTCTTTTAAAAATTTGAGTCATTCGCGAATATGCGATTTTCGACTAGAAATGCTAGTTTTTTTTTAAAGTTGTGGACGCGTTGAGATAAACATTTTGGACATACTTAGAGAAACAAACAAAAAGTTACGGCCGACCTAACCAGCATCCTCTACTCTTGATGAGAGCATTCCTTCAAGTCAAAGCCGGCTAATCTAAATTCTAAACTTTATCCGGCACAAGAATTTTTATTTTTTAAGGTAACCGCAAACACTTTTTCCAAACTAGTAAATAAACGCACGTATTTCGTATATTACTGTCATATACTATATGCAGTAGTAAAGCTAGGATTTTTGGGCCCCAACGCTAAATATTGAAAAGGGCCCACTCACAGATGGTTTTGAAAAAAAAACCTACAATTTTGTCTTTTATTTTTACTTTATTTTGTAACCTCCCAGTTGTCAAATGAACATCGGGGGCCCTGTGCTTGTAGGCCCTTCCGCATTGCAGATCATATAGTTACCACAGCATTTCTATTTTTTTTTAGTTTTTAAAATGTCTATGGTCAATTTTTTGTTTGTTAAATTTTCAAATTTTTTTAGTTCAAAATACTAAAGTTTTTTTAACCGGCACCAATCTGTAGACACGCTGTATAAAAATTACATAAAAATGTATCAATAACATAAGGGTAGCCAATAATCCAATAATACTTGCAAAATAGTTGGTTTATATAAGTAACGTCGGTAAATTGAAAGTAGTAATGCTTCAAAACTATGTTTTGTGATATTACATTGTAAACGTATTTTATCAAATTTATAACTAAGTATTATAAAATGTGTAAATAGATTTTATTTGTTTAGTCAATATTAAATTCCAGACTATACTTTTATATTGTAAAAAAGAACGTAAATATTGAAAATTATAATTACCATCATTACACCATTTCCCTTGATTTACTGGATCTTGTCTGAATGAAAACTTCTGTAAATCGGCATACGTTTCAGCCAATAATCCAACTACGAAGATTCCGGTACCAGCTGAATCTAACGTAGTCATGGTTTTTGGAGAAGGGGGAGTTGCGTGTCGTGGTGAATTAATTATAATCACTGGAAGACTGACAATATAAACCCAGACAGCCTAAAATGCATATAATTTAATGTTAATCAATAATAAATAAATGTATTTATATATTTATATAGATGTTTTAAATCTTTAGATCTAGGCCAGTAGCTGTTAACAACACCCAACAAATAACGAGTTAGCTCGGTTATAAACATTTTGCTACCAGCCTAGATTAGTAAATAACTATTATTTGTATTCATTCAAATTAAACTAACTAATCACTTAGTTATGTTTAGTGTAATCATAATCAATATTTACCTGAAATGTCCAGAATATTGCAAAACGAATAGTATTGCTGCGCTTATCGTCAAATTGCTTATCTCTGCCAATTTTCAAAATCCTATATAATAAGTAACCTGATAAGCGAACACCCCACATGCAAACAAAAATAGTGACCATTAACTGCCTACTATCGTATGATTTCTAAAAAAATATATTTTTAATACATGTTAAAATTTAAAATTTGTTTATTCTTACTTTTCCCCCTTGTCCAAGAAAAAAGGTTAATAAAGCTAATATAATGAAATTAATTCCGCCAGCAAAATCAGATACTTTGTCCATCTGAAATGTGGCAGAAATCGTAAAAAAAATTATCTGCATAGCCACCGTCACTATCGCGCTAATGGCGAAGTGGTCCACGTCGAAAATTTCTACCGCCATTATCTCCATGAATGAAGATTTTGTTTTAATGTATCTCACATCGTCCTGTAAACGAAAATTTATTGAAACTATGTATGCTTATTGCACATTATTTACGGTAAGGCGGGGGCGTGTATACGGCAAGCAAGACCAAGGTTACAGCATCCCCGATCGATAATCATCTCTCAATGTCTTTTCAGGAAACTCGCTGGAATTTTCCCAGGAAGGTCAAGAGACTTCAACTTATATAGAAGGTGATTGTTGCATAAGATGAGATATTAAGATTCCAGAAAATAAATAAGTTTAGTCGACGATTTAGGTCGGGAATACCGCAATATGTATTTACATCGATTAAGCATTTGTGCGGTTTGATGGGGAAACCGCGCTCTCGATAACTGTGCTATTTATCAATAACAAAATGCGTATTTTATTAATTATAATATGATTATGTAAGAATGTTATTATGAATGATATAAATTAATTAAATCATACTTCTAAAATTTCATGCAAGATTGTGGTGCAGTGTTATGAAAACTTACAAAACATGTTTAAGGAACCGACGCCCGGCGCCGATGTTCTCTCTGGGACGCCGTTATTATTACTGAAATATCCATTCTAGCCAGACGCAGGCGCATATGTTTGCGAAAGGCTTTATTTTTGCTTAGCAGTGATTGTAAAAATAAAATTCAATTATAGTCGAATATAAATGTATCTTGTTTTTTATCAATCAATCAATTAATGTCGGACTAACGTATACAACACATTACATTCAACTAAGCAAACTATACTGACTATATGGAGTTACAATTCTACATAATGATATTTATAACCTGGCAATTAAAATTACTGCAGAAATAGTTTTCAAATATTATGCTGTCCTCTAAACCTATATAAACTATTTAAATAAATAAATTTAATATAATGTAAAACTAAAAATAACTTAGTATTGACTGAATTTATTGTTTATATACATTATAACTATTATTTTTCTACTTACTATTGAGTTTATATGTTTATAGTAAAGTTATTAAAAATAATTTAAATCAAGTTTTTCATTCTAACGTGTTTTTAATATCCATTCAGTGTACAAATTTGTTATGATTTAGCATGCGAGGCGTTACAAAATATGATCTTTTTTTATAATTCAGAAATGATGCATTCATTATAATGCAATTTTTCTGTGTTTTAAAGTAACATCAAACTAACTATTTAAGATAAATATATACATATACCACAACGTCAACGTCTGAGGATATGTAAGAGTATATTAGTGCAGATAGTAACTTAAAGATAAAAATTGTTTTAACATTTTTGCACATTTCTGGAAATGTTTTGTTTTACGGTTAATCAGTCTATGGAGGATTGTCATTTAATTTACATCATTCCCCTGTGACAAGTTGCCTAATTTAAAAAATATTAAAACATTGACACCTAAATGTCTGTATGTAATGGGCCTTGGCACGTGTTAGCTGTTTGCGTCTGAATAAATTTAATTGCATATCTACAAAATGATAGAAAAATCAACTAATTTATTACAACTCAATTTAAGGGCGCAGTTTAAGGAGTGTCATAAAACTGCAAGCAGAACACGCAATTTAACTCTTTTTTTTTAATCGTTTTTTTTTTGCAACGTGTAGAGAATAAAATTTCTAGTCAAATGAAATATATAAAAATCTAAAACCTTTAGACAATCTATTAAATTTTAAAATTAAATTGTAATTTTTTTGTCGAAATATTTGCTCAACAACTAAGATCAACTTTTATGTCTTGATTAAAAAACAAAGTAAACGATCATAAGAATTGACTAGAATTAATTAATTCAGAGTTGAGAAAACCACAATATAAAGCCAGTTTAGTAATTCAACGTAACGTAATGTGTACTTAAGAAACTTGCACTTTAAAATGTTGAAAGAAAAATTAAATTAGTAAAAATCACTGCAAACATCCAAAATTTGAGACAAAAGCAAGTTACAAATCGGGATGTTGTAGTTTGTTTTCGCAGTTTTGTTTTGTAAGTATACTAATTAACTTGAGTCTATGCAAATTAATATCAAATACTTACCATAAAGTTATACGGCCTATCTTGAACTGGATTATTAATTAACAAGTTTTAGACCACAGGAATAGCAAAAAAATATTTCTGTGGTTTAAATCTTGTACTAAACTATTACTCAATAAACTTTAAAACCAATTAAGTTTCTAAAAGCTGAGGTGGAAGAAATTGATTGAACATTTATATTTTTGGCTTGAAATTATTATTACATTAAAAAAACACATTTTTTACTATTACGAAAACGATTTACCAAAAAACTATTTTCACTCCACCCTAGTGTACAGTACAAATAGATTTATTTTTAATATTTGACAAGTTTTTAGTTTTTAGAAACATTTGATTGCTTGTTGCAAACTAAAGACTTTAGATATGCAACTCTTTCCTGGAACAACTTTTTTAAAGTGATATTTTTGGATAATATTGTGAGAATTGAAGTTTTAAGTACGTTTTGCATCGCTAAGACTAGCATGTTAGCAATGATTTGTTATCAGTATATGATCGGAGTCTGAACACTAACGTTCTTTGTTTATTCAACCTACGTTTTCATCAGAAACTAATAACAGATTTTTAGCACTACCTCTAACGACACAATTTTATATAAAGCAGTAGCAACAACTCAACGTTGAAGTGCTTTCTACAAAGAATGTATGGGTTCCAAGTATATACCAAAAAGTGTGTACCACCAGAGAGAACATTGGTACCTGCATCAAGAATTTTGCGTCAAAGTTTGATAATGAACGTTTTACCCAACTTAACACTATAACAAAATTAACATTTTCAAACCAGAATTTCTAAAACGGATACTAAATTAAGGTTACCAACTGTATCATTAATGGCAAAAACAACCACAAAAACCTGCTCTTTCTACTTTTTATTTAATCCGAGAAAAATAAGCAAAATTTAATACTGCATTTTGCACCGGTAAAGCTAAAATATTTATAATAACTTGTTACAGTTTACAAATATAATAATTAAAAGAAAAATAATTTTTTATATATTATTTTTAAATAAAGTCACTTATGATGCAGTGGGTTGTTGTTTTCGGGTCCCTAAAAATATTTTAATTTTTAGATTAATTAGTTTTATTCACACTTTTTTCAAAACTTTGAACTTTATTATAATTCAATGTTATAGTATTGGCGTTTTAAGTTATTGTGAGGTGATTAATAAATTTAATAAAATAATAAAAAATACTCAGAAACAAGAATTTCTTACGTGGCCCGAAATAAGTAAAAAAAATGTGGAAACTTGTACCGTTTTAAATGTTAAAAAATAAATAGAAACAATGCAGCATGAGTTTTAGTTTATCATTTAGTTAAAGAAACTGATCAAACTTCACTTATAAAAAAATTGTTTAGATTTTTCAATAAATCAAAATTTTCTACCAGTGGATTAGTTTCATCTAAACATTGCTAATATTGTGCTTAAAAAATTCTCATTTTACAATTTTCAACCAAAGACAATATTTTCAAAAAGTTAATGTGTGATGCGCCATCTCGCATCATGGAATCATTCCGTATTTTTTTGTATGGGATTTTATCATGAAATATTTAAAAATTCTGCAACCTTTTTTCAATAAAAAAAATGATAATTTGTCTATAATTATATTAACTCAATCTATTGATTAAAATAATAAATCAATATTCTATCCTCTTTGAAATTATCTGAATACAAAATTTGTGTGCAAATAAATACCATTTGTTTACAAATAAGTGTAAGTGTATTATGTTGTTAGGAGTAAAACAATATCATTTTTATTCATCCGAGATAATTGCGGTGCAAATGAGTAAAACATTAAATGTATGTTTTTCTATGAGCATATACTATTCTTCAACCAAATCCAAATGGCATTTAAAAATAAATATTGACTGAGATACGCCAATTTTATTCTAATTATCTGATGTAAAAATTAAAAAAATATAGTATGCTTAAAAAAACGATTATTTTTGGTTTTCAAAAAAAATGCTTTTTATAATATTTGTATTTTTTAATCAAGTTTTTAAATTAAGAAGTTGTGTTTGGTGGAGCTTCCTTTTGCTCTTCCGCCAGTGGCTTTTTTTAGTGACTTTTAACACGTAATAAATCAGCAGGAATAATTGTTGTACAAAATTTTAAATTTAAATAAACTAGTAATAAAATTTTTGTCATTTTAGTTTGGATAATTGTTTATAATAAATACGTATCTAATCAATACCTTAACAAACAGATAAATAAACCGGCTCATAGAGGAAAGATGCAAAAGGTACCCGAAAAATTGTTTCCCACTGGAGGAATAGTAGAAGAACCAGCAGGAATAGCTGACGAAACAGAAGCAGTAGCTGCAACAGTGGAGGAGATAAAACAGATTATAAGGGAACTATGTAATAATAAAGCACCAGGTCCAGACGAAATAACAACGGAGATAGTGAAGGCAGCGCTAGAGGGAAATGAGATAGAGATAACTCAAATAATAAACAGATGTCTAAAGGAAGGAATTTTCCGGCTTGCTGGAATGATGCAAACCTAGTACTAATTGAGAAAAAAAGGAAGCAAGCAAAACAACGACGTATAGACCAATATGCCTGATCAACACGTTAGCGAAAATTATGGAAAAAGTTATCGTGAGAAGAATTGAGCAGGAAATTAAAGAAAAAGGAGGATGGGAATAGAAACAATATGGATTTACAAAGGGAAAAACGACTCTAGGGGCCATTGAAAAGCCAAAAGCCATAGCAAAAGAAGCAAACAGTGGACCATACAGAAAAAGACAACACTGTCATAATAGCGCTAGATATACAAAATGCGTTCAACAGCATACTATGGGAAGCAATTATAGAAACATCAAAAAAAGAGAACTAACAAATAAAACTACCAAGATAATATGGAGTTACCTTCAGGAGAGAAATCTACTGCCAAAAAAATGAAAAATTTCGGCTGACTAGAGTAGTACCACAGGGTTCTGCACTAGGTTCTAAACTATGGAATTTAGTTTATAATTAGCTACTCAGGATGCGGCTGCCGGAAGAAGTGACAATAACGGCATTTGTGGATGACGTGGCTTTGGTAGGTAGGGATATAGACATAGAAGTACTAAATGAAAGGTTAAAGTTGGCAATAGAAATGATAAAGAGATGGATGAGAAATAAAGGGTTAGATCTGGCTCCGCAGAAAACCGAGACGGCATGGCTATCGACAAAGAGGACAAACAGGGGAAATGGAAAAGTACAGGTAGGTAAACAAATAATAACCATAGGAAAAAAAATTAAATACCTTGTTACATTTGAAGAAAAGGGATAGAATGAACAGGTTAAGGGGGCGGTAAGAGGAACAAAAAAAATGGAAGAAATCCTTAGTAGGCTTATGCCGAACAAGGGAGGACCAGGAGAAGGGGCAAGAAGGCTAATAGCAACTGCGGCTAGAAGTAAACTGAGGAGAAGCTTTGAAGACAAAAAAAACAAAAAAAAAGTAAGAGGAGCTATGAGAGCAAGTTTGTTAAGGATCTGCAGAGCTTACAGAACGGTGTAGCAGGAGGCACTAGAAATAATTGCGGCGACACTACCCGCAGATTTGATGATGGAAGAAAGATTAGGTATAAAAAAAATGGTAAATGAAAAAATTAGTAAGCAAGAAGCAAAGAGACAAGCGAGAGAGAATATAATGGAAAGATGGCAAAGACAGTGAAAAGAAGGAGAAAAGAGAGAATGAACAAGGGAACTAATACCAGAAATAAAAGAATGGGTAGAGAAAAAACCGCAGAATTTTACTAGAAGTTAAACTGGCAAATGTAGGACTACCAAAGGGGATGCAATTAATGGAATTGCACAAAATATTTAAAAAAGAAAGAGGATTCGAGGAGGAAGAAGTTAATGAAGATATAGAAAAACTAAGAAGATACCTAAGAACAATGCAAATATCTAAGCTGAATAACACAAGAATGGGAGAAAAGAGAGGAGAATGCCAGTGTAGGAAGTAGGGCAGAAGAAATAGGGTATAGGGAGAGATGGCCCGGAGACAGCATGCGTTGCCGCAGCAGACTGCGTGAATTCCGAGTGCCAAAGCCAGCCCAGCTCAAACTAGTACCACAATAGAGACAATGACTAGGACAAATTAACAGCAGGACTTACGCAGAGAAGAAAACCGAAAGGTATTGCCATGCGTTTGTTATTCTTAACGGCCACTTGTTGAGAACAACACCTCAATACGTCTTTAAAAAAAAAACTGCTGTAAATGTAATGATATGAAAACTAGTTATATATATATATATATATATCTAGAATTTTTTTAGGTGCACCCTCAGAAAGTGATCTTTGTGCAAAAAAAGTAAAACAAATTTCAGACCTTAAGAATCAAAAGAACACATGTTGCACTGCCTTTAAAGTTTTAAAAGTAAACTCGTTACCTTATTTAAAAAAACATTAGAATGTTACAAATTTGACAAAATGAAAAAAAAAAAAGTATTTAATTACTTTTTGGGGACCCAGAGTATGCATCTGATTCAAATCTGGAAGCTATGATACTTACTAAAGTATATTAATTTTGAAAATTCAACGGTAGTGCGACACGTGTTCTTTTTAATCTTAAGGGCTGAAATTTGGCATAACTTACTTTTTTAAAAATCACTTTCTGAGGGTACACATACAAAAATTGCACAATTTTTTTTTAAGAACCAGTCTAATATATATGTATAGGGTTTTCCAATAAGAGGTTTCATTTTGATGTAAAAAACGGGTATTTTTTAAGAAAAATCAATAAATGTTTATTTCATTGTAAAGAGGAAGGTATGCCATTAACATTTGAAAACGATATCAGTCAAATGGTCGCCACGGTTACGGTTGCAGTACCACATTCTTTTCATGAAATTTTTTATAACCAATTCGCACATTTGCGGCTGTATGTCCTCGATAACTTTACGAATTAAGGTCTTGAAACAATTGTGGAGCATTGGCATATACCTTATCTTTCACGTGGCCCCAAAGAAAAAAGTCTAAAGGTGTTAAATTACAAGATTTTGGTGGTCTATTGTGATCACCTCTTCGAGAAATAACACGGTCAGGAAACTTTTTTTGCAAAATTGCGATTGTTTCGTTGCTTGTGTGGCACGTAGCGCTATCTTGCTGAAAATAAACGTCGTCCACATCAATATCTTCCAATTCCGGCCATAAAAAATCATTAATCATAGCTCCGTAGCGCCATTCATTCATCGTAACTGTTGCACCAGCCTCATTTTCAAAAAAGTAGGGTCCAATCACACCGCCAGACTAAAAACCGCACCAAACAGTAACACGTTGAGGATGCAAAGACTTTTCAACAATCATTCTTGGATTTTCTGAGCCCCAAATGCGACAATTCTGCTTATTAACGTAGTCTCCGAGGTGAAAATCGGCCTCATCACTGAAGATAATTTTTCAATAAAATTCCGGATCATTTTGATACATTTGAAAGACCCAATCAGCGAAGATACGACGTTTTTGGTGATCGACCGGCTTGAGTTCTTGTGTTAACTGAACTTTAAAAAGCCTTAAGACTTAAGTCTTTATGCAAAATACGGTGCAATGTCGTTTGTGGAATGTCTAATTTCAAAGATCGACGAGGAATCGACAAACCTGGGTTTTCTTCAACACTACGGGCTACATCAGCAATATTCTCATGTGTTTTTGAGCGATGCACACGGTTTTGATTCTTCACATCACAAACTTATCCCAACAGCTCAATTTTTCCACCAGGTTTTTTATTGCCGGCTGAGAAGCTGCTTTACGACGATCAAAAAGAGTTTTAATTTTGCGAACTGTGACTGAAAATTTTTCACTATTCTTGTAGTAAATTTTAATAACTTCAATGCGTTGTTGAAGCGTGTATCGTTCCATTTTTAATAATGGCGTAATTTTTCTTGTCAAATGTCAAAAGATAATAGCTTCAAAATTGACAGCTGCCCAAATAACCTGCTATTCAAAATGAAACTTCTTATTGGAAAACCCTTTATATATAAAATATATCAAAGTTTTTCTCATTTTCTATTAATAATTTCCAACAGGACCTTGTTAATACATTTTTTATATATAATATTATATATGACCCTGACATACTTGCTAATTTACCATATCTTAACAACTGTATTTTAACACTTAACAAGCATGCACATCTAAACCAAATTAGAATGACCAAAAAACCAGCTTCTTGGTTAACACCCACGCTTAAAGACATTAATTATTTTCTTAATTTTATTAACATGAGAAATTTAAGTTTAACCGTGTAGGTTTTGAATAAAATGTCCTTCAAATGGCGCCACTCAAACATTTGAAAGATAGGGATGAAAAGTTGTCCCACGCAGTTTCAGTCGCTATAATATAGTGGTCAGTTCAAGAACATGTTATTTGTGTGCAAACCTATTTGTCAAACGCCTGCTTGATTGTTCGTTTGCACCATGTCTTTCGTTTAAGGTTCAATATTGCCGACAAGATGACACCACGCAATTTCAAGAATTGGAATCATCGGCCCATACTTTTTTGAAGAAAATAATCGAGCGGCTACAGTCACTTCTGCTCGTTACCTGAACATCAACTTGCATCAATTGGAAGAAATGGAACTGAAATAGGTCTGGCTTTAGCAGAAGTGAGCATCAGCCCACACAGCAAGTGTTTGCATAAACTTTTTGCAAGACATATTACACCCGAGCCCTTCATCTCCCTAAGCGGCGATTTGAACGGCACGCTCTCCTGATTGGCTCTTTACAATTTTTTCCGTAGAGATACCTAAAATTCCTGGTGTACAACAATCGTCCCAGGATCCCTGGAAGTCCTCAAAAACAACATTTGAGCCCAAATCGACAAACATTTTGTGGCAATGCTTTAAAGAGGATTATTCGGTGTTTGGAATGTGTGGTGCGCCATTCAGGTGACACTTTGTTCAAAATCGACCGGAACTTGTTAAACATATGCGTTAAAGCTAGTACACAGACCGTCTAGAGACACCGTTCTTTGTCTTGTCTAGTGTCCACATGGATTTGTTTTTCTTATTCTGCCACTATCACATTGTACTTTGCAGCCAAAGATTCCGGTTTTTGTAGTCGAGACTCGTAACATCCCATAAACAATAAGGCGCATGGTAATCTTCAATTAGTTTTAAAACTTTCTCGTTGTTTTTAAAAGAACTGTAAAACAGCCAAACCACACCACTAGGCAGCTGAAAACAAACTGGGACATGTCTTGCCTCTAGATATTTAGGAATTACTAAATATGTCACAACAACATAAAATACCTTTAAATTTGAATGAGTGAAGCTAAAACTATCATTGAAGACTAGATAAACAGGCCGTGAACATTGACCTTGAATATTTGGGCTTATAAGTGACGGAAAATACTGAATTTAGAAGTTTATTTCATGTGTCAATAATACGGTTAAAAAATTCTTTCTTAATAGTTTCGGTCCTACATTTCTGAACTGTTAGTGAATATTTGTTTGATTAAAAAGATGTTTCATTTTTAATATGTTTATCTTAGAACCAAACCTAAACCGCGCGTCATCTATCATGATGACGCGCGGTTTAGGTTTAGTAGTAATAGAAAGAGAAATTTTAACAACAGAAGTAATAAGTGAATCGTCGGAATATAAACTACCACAGGGTGAAGTGGAAAATATAATACACTAATGTAATGTGAAGGTTCAAACACACTTTATTAATAATATAATACGACAATTGTTTTATCGCACAGTGGTTTTATCATGTTCATTGTTTATTGTTCATTATTACCTGATAAAAAAAAATATTTTCTTAAGAAACAGTATGGTAAATAAATACTGACTAATATAATATTATAATAATTGCATTTGTTATATACAACATTTTTACAATTTTTACAAAAATAGATCGACTTTTTTTTAATATACTAACGACAAAAGTTAAAAAACACCAAAAACCCGTAGCTTAATATTATCAAAACTTCAGATAATATGTAGACTATTCACACTAAAAAATAAAAGAAATTTTATTGCTATTTTTCTAAATTAACTGTGCGGCGATATTACAAGTTTATTGTGCAAATCAGTTGTTTAGTTCTTCATTTACAAAATATGTCAGCGTAACGTTTTTCAACAGTTAAATTTGTTTTGCCAATTCGTAAAACTGCCCAACAAATTGGCAGAAATGTTATTACAATTGCTCAGTATTGGCGTAGATGGATTGAAAGACAGAAACAACGGCGGAGATAGTTTTGTTATAAAGCGTTAAAGTAGCACGCTGATAATCTGGGGTTTGATCCCCAGAATGTGACAGAAATAATAACTAGCTCTTTATTCATCGGGGTAATTCGAAAGTCGCCTAATAAGCCGTTGGTTCCATCAACTCTTTTCAACAAGTCGTAAAACTTCCATGGCAATGTAAAATAGCTGGAAAACGCACAATGAAGACAGATCACGAATGTTAAGATCGGGCGGTTTGGCTCGTTGCTCTCCGAAACCGATTTTCAACAACAAAAGGTATTGAAGATGTCTAGCTTTTTTTATCTTTGTTTGCTTTTAACTCCTCACCCTAAGATGTGCAGTCTAAAAGTGTGCAATGAGAAAAGTTATCTTTAGCAACAAATCGAGATTTTGTTTACATGGCGACGATGGTCGTAAGATTGCGGAAAAACGACATTTAGCTTTTACATGCGGGGTCATAGTATGGAGAACAATTGCTTATGTTCAAGAAACATTAATCGCAAATATATAATTAAAAAGGTAGAATAAAAACTCCAATTTTTCAACAGGATAATTCAAAGCAGCATAGTGGTAGGGTTACTATGAAATTCCTAAAACTAGGTGATGTTCATTGGTTTACTTTCCTGATTTTCTCATTTTCTAGACCTATCACCTATTGAACACGTGTGGGATAAATTCGGTAGAAGAGCCATCTTTAGCTACCCCCACTGCGTATTCAGGAAGCTTGGAGTTTAATCCCTCTGGCTGAGATTGACAATTTGATTTTTAAAAGTCTAGGTGGGTTGCTGCGTGTTTTTCAAGTCGTGAAACAATATGTGATGACGAGACAAGCTTCAGTTACTTGAAGTTACACTTTATTTGTATTTTGGCGACCTTACTGATAGCGTCATGTCATACCTTACTCAAGTACGCTTTGGTAATATGAAAACATGTTACATGCTTCTTGTGATTTGGATCTCCATAAGTGAAAAAGTAAGATGCACGCTCCAATTTACGTTTACATATGCGTTAAAAGAAAGCACAAATGCTCATAGACAACATGATTATTTATTTTAAAATCATAGTTTATATATTTTATAAAACATTCATTTATAATTGTAAACAAAGCAGTGGTTACTTTTCATTTTCTAGAGAGTAACTTCTCATAGACATTCATGATGTCAGCTGTAACTAAAACATACTTTTAGGTATCTGAAGTAAGCTTGCCAGAAAACGTCAAAAAATACAGTAGCTTGAATATAATTTAAAAAAATCTTTACTAGTTTCGTGTTTCGTGTTTCGTCTAATTTTTATAAATCACTGCATGCTACACAAGTTTGTTCACACTATAAACTTAACGCAAATCAAATTGATGATTAAAATCGCTTTCAAAATACGTCATATTTTCTAATGTGGACGCAGCTTTATACTATGGCTTTATATGAAAGATGCCAGAGTAGCCAACCGTGACGCATGAAAATTGAAATACGTACAACTTGCGTGCAAAACACGCACTTACGTCCTATTGGATATTCTGTGGTCCTTCATTTCCTACATGCAAATATTTCGAAATCAAATGTCAGTAGTGTCAGTGTCAGGTGTCAGATTTTTAACCTATACCACAAAGTATTACGTTCAATTGAGTTTTTATCAACACAAAAATTAAAAAATAATGATATTTTCAATATGACGCATTCGTGATTGACTATGTACATTTATATTAATATCTATTACATTAAACATATTAGTTCCTGAAGATGGCATTAAAATTATTGTCTAGGAAGCATAATCATATAGTTCAACATCTTTTAAAAACACATTCTAGTCACAGGTATGTTATTTAAAATAAGTTACTACAACCTGTATTAATGAATATGTTATAGATTTGTTTCCGATGGCAGTAGAGGTCAGTCGATATACAAAAATGAAGAAACGAAAAAAATTCGATTCTTTGTATTAAATAGATATTTAGAATATATGAAGAACTACGACAAGTACCTGATAAAGAAATTTCCAACAGCCATGACCATCTATAAACTATTTATGGATGGCGTTAAGAAATTTTACACAGATACAAAAGAATTTGTAAAAATTGTTAAAATTATAAATAGTCCTGATAATAGTATTAAGTCATTAACAAGACGTGAGATGGAATTATACGATCAGATGCCAAGGGATATGTTCAAAATAGCACCAGTTTTATTAGTATCAACATTACCATTTGCTAATTATGTTATATTTCCTTTAATCTACATGTTTCCAAAGCAACTATTAACATCACATTTCTGGACTCCAGAACAGAATACCAAATTTACTTCTGATAATGTTGATGCAAGAATGCTTAACAATCCTAATATTGTTTTTTTTATGCAGTCATATACTGCTCATGGAGATAATGACTTTAGAGTTTGGCAGAATATACTTCAAGAAATACAATTTGGAAAAAGTCCCGATATTAAAGATATATTAAGATTTAAAAAATATTTTAGTCATCGACCCTACAATATAGAGAATTTAACTAGAAATCATGTTGTAAGTTTTATTAAATTATTTATGTTTTTAGGATACTGTTCTAAAAGTAACTGTATTAGATAGAACATGCATAGAAAATCCAAAATTGTGTCTGATATTAAGTGCAAATTTAAAAAGAAATACAGAAGGTATTGAAATTGTTAGTCTCTATTTTTTAATCGATCTTTCAGAGAAATCTATTTTTATCATGTTAGTTTAACAAACTCTGATAATGAATTATTTAGCATATTCTATCAGCAAAGAGGACAATGCTATGCACCTTTAATTCAGCTTCTTTTTGAACACACAGTAGATGTAGATATCTTTAAGTTATGTTATAACAATTTTTTAAACAATTCACCTAAATTTAAAAATAGATATTTTATAATAATTCTTTTAGAGGCACCTTATGAGACTACATGATCTTCATATGGGGTTATTTCGTCGAGTAAGATTGGGAGACCGTGCCTTAATATTAAAAGCTATGGACCATGCAATTTTAATGGAAGGAGGTGTACATAATTTACAACCAGATGCCTTACGCAAAGCTTGTAGTATAAGAGGTAAGTTTACTAATCATATCTAGTACATAAAAATTATAAATTAAATTTGCAGGTTTAAATCCTAACAACTGTACTAATGAATATTTAATATCTTGGTTGAGAAAATGGATGCAAATCTCTGCTGAAGTAGATAGTAGTTCTCTCTCCTTGATACTACATGCTCCAATTTTATTAGGATATAATGGAAGGTTTATTAAATTAAACTGAATTGAAATTTAGGAAATAGTTTTTGATAATGAGTTTATAAAAGAAATGTTAATCGGAATGATAATTTCTAATTATTTATTGAAAAGAATTGATTTTATGTATGCAAATATTGTAGTCAAGTAATTTAAGTGAATTAGCAGAATTTTATTTTAAACATGTGCTTTTAATTAAAGCATTTGTTATACCAGAATGTTACATTTAAATAAATTTGAATTAAAAGTATTAATTTATTATGTAATAATTGTGTTGTTCATGAACCTTGCAAGCGTTGACTCCTAATGAAAACTACAACACCTGTAAGTATCCTTGTGATTACGTTAACCAAAGGCTGCATCGAAGGGCCGGTCTTTCATTTTTAGTTTAAGCTAAAGTTGAAGTTTAAGCTCTTTTCAAATCAGTAACTGAGTTTGTCAATGTAATCTGTCATAATGGATTATTTGTAAATAGGTTATGTGTCATGCTTTGAGTCAGAAAAATGCGGGACATTAAATTTAAAATAAATGTTGATAAAATTGTGATAATAGGATTGTCGTTTAAAAATGTTGTGCATTACATGTTTTTAATTAACAATATTCTTAAAAACGTAGTAATAATGCAGTTTATTTTATCATTTCACTGCGAACATTTTACAGAATAAAAAGTCATAAATAAAATGAAATTAGAAATAAAAGATATTTCAGAAATTTTACTACCAACTTAAAATACATTTATTTTATTAATCTCAGATCATAAACTGAGTTAAACATAGGATTAAACTACGATTGAAATATCAGCCCTAAATGTGATAACTAACCCCTCCCTATAAGAACTACTATTACACAACAAAATGATTTTGACAGATTTCAAATTCTAAACCTCAAATCTCCCATAACATTTTCTTTAGATGCAGCCTTGAACTTATTAAGATACGCAACTGGAGATAAAATACCGTTCACAAGATATAGAAGGCATCGTCACAAAAATTTATAAAAGGTTATAATACGTAAATTGTGTTTACAATCGCAATGATATAGTGAATCTTGGAGATATGTAAAAGTAAAATATTTATAATAATTACAGTTTCATTAATATTTTGACGTGTATACGTAATGAACATAATATTATTGCAGGCTGCGTATCTTCGTATATTTGTCAATCAATGATACAGTGCGACCTCAATATTCCGAACCTTCATTATACCGGATTCTTCAATAATCCGGCCAGGCATTTCAACTACATTGTGTTCTTTATAATCCGGATTTGATAGTACTCGGTAATCCGGACCTGTGTTTTTAGACGTCTCAAGTTGAGGGGATTTCTCTATTTTTTTTAAATTCCGGGGCTAATATCTAGGGATTCGCAGTGTGTACCTTCTTTTTGACTGTTACGTATCGCGTCGTGCAGATTAATAATTATCTAGCCGTTGGTTGTTACATAGTATGTATTTACGTGCTACATAAGTATAAGAACATTTTTTATACATACACATATTAAAAAAAAATGCCTCCTAAAAGAAAACATACTACGTTGTCATTTAAACAAAAATCCAATATAATTGAAAGACTAGTTAGAGGTGAAAGTGGAAAATTGTTAGCAAATGAATACGGGGTAGGAACATCAACAATTTCAGATTTAAAAAAAAAAAAAGACAAAATTGATAGGTAATTTTTATTTGTTTTGTACTTGTACATACAACTATGTGTATGTCACTTTTTTAGATTTATTAGCAAATGTGATTTTGGCCCCGGCGCCAGAAAAACCTTACGACCAGCCGAATATTCAGAAATGGAAACTCGTTTGTATGCATGGTTTAGTACACAACGATCAAGGCACGTCCCAATCTCATATGAAATTTTATCTGCCAAAGCAAAACAGTTTTATTCCGTAATTTATGGAAAAGATAAATTTAGAGCTAGCTGGGGCTGGATTTCTAACTTTAGAAAAAGGTATGGTCTGCGTGCTTTAAAAGTGTGTGGTGAAAAACTATCCAATGATCAAAGTGCTGTCAATCCTTTCCAAACTAAGTTTGCTGAAAAAATAAAACAATTAAACCTAGCACCTGCTCAAATATACAATGCCGATGAATCTGCTCTGTATTGGAAAATGTTGCCCGAAAAAGCTCTGGTTTGTTCTCAGGAGAAAACCGCACCAGGTCGAAAAATAAGCAAAGAACGCTTTACATTTCTATCATGTTGCAATGCTGATGGTTCACAAAAATTAAAGCTGTTAGTGATAGGAAAGGCAAAAAATCTAAGGGCATTTAAAAATGTAAACATACCTGTTGAATACAAATCATCTGCTAATGCATGGATGAGTACAGCAATTTTTTTCTACTGGTTTCATTCCTTTTTTATTCGTCAAGTTAGAAGTCATTTAAGAAGTCTCAATTTACCTGAACGAGCCCTGTTAATCATCGATAACGCCTCAAGCTATGGAACTATAGAAGAGCTAACTAGTGAGGATGGACAATTTACAACATTATTTTTTCCACCAAATTGTACAGCACTTTTGCAGCCTATGGATCAAAATGCCATCAGACTGACAAAATTATTTTACCGAAAAAGTCTTTTAGCTCATATTCTATCTAATAACGAAGAAAACGTTGTTAAGTTATTAAATAACATTAACTTGAAGGACGCTGTATGTCTATTATATAATTCTTGGGAAAAAGTATCCCAGGAAGTTTTGCAGAAGTGCTGGCACAAAATTATGGCTCAAGTGGCAAATAACGACTCGGACACTGAATATGATGCTGAAGATCTAATTCCTCTGAATCAATTGCGAAGCAATTTGCTTCACTTGAATGACGAGATGACAGGTAAGCAACGTGCATTAGGTAAACTCAAAATGTTTTGATTTTTTTTTTTTTGTTAATCCATAAATGTTTAACAGATATTTCAGATATGCTTAATGTTCTCACTGAGCAAAATCTCACGAACGCGGAAATACATAACTGGCTTGAAAATAATGATTTGTTACAACTGGAAGACATAGATGATACAGACGAACATCATGATAGTAGTGACAATGAAAGTCCAGAATTAAATAACACGAACCAGACTGTTAAAAATGACGAGGCAGTTAAAAGTTTCAATGTGTGCATAAAGTGAGCAGAAGAAACTAATATCCCACTACATGATGTTCTTGTACTTCAAAGACTGAAAGAAACCGCGTTTATAATGAACCAAAAAAGGGTCAAACAAACAAAAATCACAAAGTACTTCACAATAAAATATAAAATTTAATAAGTTTGCTTCTGTTTTGAATCATTTTTGTATAACTACAATTTTTTAGTTATTTTGTACTAAATTTTTCTTTTTTTAACAAATAAAAATATTACTTCAGTAATCCGAATTATTTACTTATCCGGATCACCGCGGTTTTAATTAATCCGGATTATCGAGGTTGCACTGTATTAGTTAAGACAGAAATTTAAGAGTCATCTTTTTTCTGTAGGTATTTAAATTTGATCTGCTTATCATAACCATACATTATTTGATTAATCATAAAAATTTGTGAGTGAAACGAGAAATTTAATATTATTTAACAGGTTATATGGCAGACATGCCCGTATTCATAAAAGCTGATTAAATTTAATGACTATTAAATGTGACAACATAACCTCACAATTTGATAAAAAGTCAAAACTATTTTTATAAATTTGATAGAAGTACATGTTATTTATTTTGCGTTATTATCAAATATTATTTTTCATTCATTTCTGATAGTTATTTATTATGCCAAACTTGTTTTTATGGTAGAATAAGTATAAATAACTTTGAGGTTGTCAAATTTAACGATCCGTTACTGTAACTGACTTATGAATACGGGCATGAATATACAATTTCATTGATTAATCAATTCAAGTAATATGAATATATAAATTACAGCTAATCAAACGTGCCAAAGGTCACGACAGCTGCAACCAAACCTCAAAACATACAAGGTCTTACAAAAAAATAAACAACCGTGTGAATGTTCTTTATTCAAAGCTAAAACTTGGCCAGTTTTCTATTCTCTACAATCTACATTAAACTACACTTAAAAATGTAAAGAAATACTCTTGAAAAAACAGGTTAATGTTAATGAAATTATACTAATTATTTTTCGAATACTAGTTTTATTTAATAGTAAGTAGAAGAACATATTAAATTTTTATTACTTACCTTAAATATAAAGTTGGGATAAAACAAATATATAACAATATATTATAAAATCTTTATTGAAAATAACTTCTATACAAAGAAAAACTTAAATCTATAATAGCCTGAAATACCAAGCATTATATTTGTACCAAAATATATTTGTAAATATAAAACAATTTATTCGCCAAGGGGAATATATGATGGCAAAGAACCCAACTTTGGTCTATTTAATAAATTTGTCTTAACATCACATTCATTATCACATTTTCTATTTACTAAATTTTCATTAGTAACATCACCAATATCATTTGTCTTTTCAGATACAATATCAACTGAATCAACTACAGATTTCTCTAATTCAATATCTCCCTTATAATACCTAATGGTTGGTTCAATATTTGAGTTTATAGTTTTCAGTTCTTGTGATTTTTTAACGCGTTTAGTAATATTCGTTTTTACCTTAATTGTATTGAATATGAATTTTTGTTTCTGTTTGGTATTTCCGGCAATTCTATTTAAAATCTTATCAGTATATTGTCTTACCGCAGTTCCATGAGGATATGGACACTTTTTCTTACTACATGGGGTGTTGGATTCAAAATTTGGACAAAGGAATTGATGTCGTTTATCACACTTGAAAATAGAAAATTAATAATAGACACAGCCAATTTTTTTTAATCATTAATTTATGAATTAAAGACCTAAAACTGGTGATTCTTGGGTCAGCAGTGCTCATTGAATATAAAAGTATTGTTCATAATACTCTTTTTAAAATTGAACCAGTTTTTTTAAACTTGAGTCGTTTTCTAGAAAACTTACTTGAGTTATCTAAAAGTATGTTCCAGTTACATCGTACTATTACAAATGACTTTTTTTCAACATATCATTTTGCCTTCATCTATTTTATGATTTTACAGGAAATAAACATTCATTTTGTGTGTATGTTGTGCATGGTATTAAATTAATCAAATCTAATTTAATGCGGATTTGTATCACCTTTACACTTGGCAATTTATAACATTGCCAACTATTATTGTCAGAAATAAATATTTGGTATTTCTAATAGCGTGCAATTCCGTTTTCATGTTGCATTATAAATAAACGATACTTTGTTTTTAAATTGGATATTTTCTTAACTAGTAAATATCAATATTTACAAATTATTCATTAGGTTATGATGAAAAAGGACATAACTTTTAACCTGACAACTGACAGATGCAAAGTGACAATTTAATCTGATTGGAACTTCAAGGTTAAAATTGACAAATGTAAAAACAGTTTAAGCTTCAGTAACATGTTAACAAAGCTTACTTGAGTAAGGTGTAATACCATCCGTGCAACTTATTTAATTTTCAATAAAATTAATTCAGTAACATAACATACCTGTATCCCCTTCTGGCAATAACCACTTAAGAAATCTTTGCAGATTGGTGCCTTAGCACTCAATTTTACATGTAAGTACTGGCAATTGGTTCGATGACACATCCCTTCTAAATAGAATTTACAAGTAGGCATTTTTTCAGGTGATACTTTATGGGAAAGTAGACATTGAGCATTGTGACAATGGCCTTGTAAGAATCTGAAATAATTATATAAATTAATATCTACAAAATTTTGAAAACATGTCTTCAAACCTTGTACAAATACTAATTTGATTTGGATTATGTTGTTTAAAACATTTTCCTTTTTCTTTATTAGCACATTTTCCTGTATTTCTATACCAAATACATGGGCTATTGTCTTTTTTGAGCATAACTGTGTTGATTTTACTGGAATTGTAATTACTTTTATATAATAATATATACAATTTGTATTAGACTTCTTACACTTTATTTCTTGGAGTCGAAATTGCAACATACACTTTGGCCGTTTTTCTGGCATATTGAACTCCATTTATAACAACTTTCTTAAAGCTGTAAGGTCCTTTTCTAATTAAGTAAAGATATTTTTTATTCAGACTGTATTGGAATATGCTGCCCATTTTATAAATTGTTTTTGTCACTTTTCCGGTAACTTGCAAAGTTTTATTTTCTTCAATTGTTGTATTGTATCCATGAGGATAAGGACATTTTAGTGTAGTGCAAGTTGAAGTTTTCTCATATTGTGGACAAATTAATTTATGTCTTTTATTACACTAAAAAATAAATTAAATGGTAACTAAATTTAAGTAATAATTATAAGAATTTTCAAATTATTTGTTCATATGTAAATCACATGAAGGTACAGTGACTTCCACCATCCAATCTATAGGAAGTATTTTAAAGCTTGTATCTCATTTCTTTTTACTTAACTACATCCAATTTTAAATTTTAAACAAAATGAGACTTATTGCTTTAAATAATAAAAAAAAGAATGAGTTATAACATAAATAATAATTTAAAATGCTAATTAATTTGTTCTGGAAACATCATTGTTGTTGAATATTATAATAACATCTATTACAGTAATGTGAAGGAAAGTATTATTAACCTAACAAAAAAAACTCAAGGACTGGTTCCTCCTGTTCATAACTTCATAAACCATTGTAGTGCTGTAACACATGTCATAACTGTTGGTTGCTTAGTAAATCATTTATTCATTATTGGAAACTATCTACAAATATTGATATGAATTTGATAAGTGCATATAAACAAATGATTTTTAATAGTTAATATCATACAATATTAATAAATAATATGCAAGGGTAGCCTGAAAAGTTTTGAACCCCAACATAAAGATGTCGTTACTCATCAAAACCATTTTTGAAACATGCTTTAAGATACCTGTAAACATTTCAACCATATTGGACACTCAGTTGTTTAGGTCAGCAAATAAGTTTTCTAAAAAAATCATCAAGTTGTAATTAAATTAAATCCAAGTTATTCTATTTACAGGAACCCTTCCTTATCAATTGCTACCAATATCGATCAAATTTATTGTATCTATTAATTCATTTTCGAGATGAAAAAAAAGAAAGAAAACAAAATTATTTCATCAATAATGATGATTGTGTTTTGAATCAAATTGTTTAAAATTATCTTGAAAAAATTAAAAGCTAATACTTCGGCAATCACCATTGCAAATATCCGCAGCTTACAATTCGAAATGATTGTTCTACCCCATATATATACAGATCCCTATTTTTTTCCTGTTTTCTAAACTGATAGTTGGTATGGAGGATAGATATTTAGATTTTTATAAAACATGCATTTAGATTTGGAAGAACTAAAAAAGATAGACCACTTAAAAATAGTATAAGTAATAATTCCCAATGAGAATGATTTTCTGGATTAAAATGTGTAATATTTACAGCTAGTTTTGCATTTAATTTTCTATACACCCTTTATATCAAAATTGGACATTTATATTGCTATATTATATTTTTTAGACAAATAGTTTATATTTAACTTTTTTTTCCTCAGTTCTATATTCACAAATAAGACAAAGTTTAGTCTTGCAAAACTCATTTTATAACATGTTGCCTTTATAAGTAATGCAACCTATACAAATTATGCCCACTACACTGGAGTTAAGTTTGTCATTCAATCCTGAATACAATATTAACGATCATATACTCTTGTTGAACACAGCTTAGATGTTTTCTAGAGACAAATTCTGCAATATCCACAATGAATGTATGATCTCTATTAATAGCTAACATTTAAACAAATGTAAAAATGCAGTATAAAAATTGTTTAACCTGTTTTTTTTTTTCAATTAATTCAAATATTTGTATTTTGCATTTGTTTAAATGTTTGTAAGTGTAGACTGAACTAAAGAGAAAAAGAAAATTAAAAAAAAGCACTAAAAGATAATATTGGATCATTCCCTAACAGGAACTACGCATTCACATAAGTGATTAAAAAAATATGCACAAAAATAATATTAAAACAAAATTACAAAAATAGTAAAAAGCATAAAATTGATCATTGTAACTACGCCTGTGCATTATCTGTTACTTACCCATATTTTTAAGAAAAAAGTATGTGGGTAAGAACACAGGAACTTTCCACACACTTTTTTCATCACCTTACGCTTTAATTATTTGCAAAATATGACTATTATTTAGCAATAGTGCATATTGTAGCAGGAACATCAAATTTAAATTATATAATTTTTATTTCACCATTAATAATATGTAAAATAATATTACCTTTGCACCGTGCATACAAACACCTTTTAAAAAGTGTTTGCAAATCTCTGCATCAACCTTCGTGTGTAAGAATTGGCAATCTTTAAGCTCGCATAAACCTTCTATATATGCTTTACATGTTGGTTGTTTCCCTGTAGTTTTATGTGAATATATACATTTCACATCATAACAATCTCCTTGCAAATATCTTAAATTATATAAACATTTTAATAACATCAACATTAAAAATAATTTTACTGACCTAATACATGCACTGGTAACTTCTTGAGTCAATATTTTACTATCCGCATGCTTTTTATTATCACAACCACTAAAAAATACATGTATTATAAATTGGACTAATTAAACAACAATACTTACTTATTATTAATAGCAACATATGTATTAGTATCCTTCTGTTGATATGTCTTTCCACCATAGTTAATACTCTCAGGATTAACTTTCTTATATTTATTATTTGATGAAATCAAAAACAAAGTATCATAATTAGAACTAAATCTATAAATACGATCATTAATCTTCACCATTTTTGGTACGGTTTGATTTGGCTTCAATATATTCCTTTTAATAATCTCACGGTTTGGATCTAATGTCATAAGATAAGCTTTGTTTCTCAGCTTGTATTTAGTTCTAGTTTGTCGTAATGTCGATATGTGATCCAATTTAAATTTATTCTTAGGACATTGCGATATCTGCTTTAGGTTCACTGTTCTATCTACTTTATATTTATTTAATTGGTTTTCATTACAATATGTATTTTTTGGTTTAATAGTACTCAGCTGAGTAACATTATTAGGTTTAACAATTTTATACTTGGAGTTTATAATTTTGGTTGGTGCAACCACATTTTCACATCCTTCCTTAAAAGTTGATGGCTGACGAATTAATTTTGTTTTCGTTGAGATTATTGGTTTATTGTAACTTAGAATATTATTAATTGATTTATCAGATGTAGTAGCACGTATTAATTTAGTTTTTGTAGATACTATCGGTTTCTTGTATAAATTATTGGTAAAATTCACATAAATATTTTCAGTTTTGTTTATTTTATTATAAATTGTATTTTGTGCTGAATTTACTATTTTAGTTGTTTGTAGTAATGGTTGATGTACAGGTTTGACATCATTCGTTGGTTGTGCAAACACGGATGGATTTACAAACACATTTATATTTGCATTTTTAAAGTTCGGATTTATATGGACTTTACGTTTAAAATTTGGATTTATATGGACATTTGCTTGATTCAAATGAATATTTGGATTAACATAGAATGTTCTATTAGTTTCAGAAGGCCTTGAGAAATCAGAACCTCCGGAATAATATCCTGTAATGCATATTAATAATTGTTGTTGTTATAATTAAAGAATGTGTTACTTACCAATATAATCATCATTATTGTACATGTTATTAAACATATGTTAAAATAATTTTTCCTGATATTTTTGATAAAATTAATGTGGTTATGTTACAATTGTTACAAATGTACTGCACTAGTCAAATATAATTTATATATGATCTTTATTATAAATCTTATTAAATATTAATAATCTCGATTATATTTATCTCATAATTAATGTTTTTAATTATTATAATATAAATCAAAAGTATTTATTATAAATAATTTTTAAATTACATTCGAAGTTCAGAATTTCAACGTTATCGTGCAAGAGAGGAAGGTTTTCTCCCACCACCTCTACATAAATAAAATGATAAAAAACGTTAGTAAATTCAAATAAGTTTGAGAACGTGGTACAAAGATTGCAATCGATAGCCTTTTTTATATTAATTTCTACTACTAAAATTTATTATTAATTCCGTCCCACCCTTGTTCAAATTGATTGAAAATAAATATTTTGTATCTAGCGGAGCTCGGATGCTCTGTTAAAAAGCACATTTCTTTTATGTTTTTTTACAGTCAATACATATTATAGGATTAGATCTTTAGATAAGTCGAAATTAACTTAATTTGCGTCATTCGAGATTTAGTAAAAGAAATATTCCAATTAAAAATTACAATAGTAACATCTACCCACCCTTGTTAAAATTGATTAAAAATAAATATTTTGTATCTATCGGAGCTCGGATGCTCTGTTAAAAAGCACATTTCTTTTATATTTTTTTACAGTCAATACATATTAAAGGATTAGATCTTTAGATAAGTCGAAGTTAACTTAATTTGCGTCATTCGAGATTTAGTAAAAGAAATATTCCAATTAAAAATTACAATAGTAACATCTACATTTGTAAAAAAAAAAACTTTATCTAAATTATAGGAACTTCATAATATAATAAAAGATTTTACAGAAATTTGAACAAATTACAGTGCAGTGTCAGAACAATAACAATATGTGTTAATAAGTTATTGATGTAGACAGTATTTTTCTAGTCTTTTAAACGTAAATATATTATTTGATTGTTTAATGTTTTTTGGAATTTCACTTTTCACAGTTGTACATGTACAAAATTATGTATTTTTTTATTGATTTCAATAGAAGGGTTGTAGTATATGTAATTTTTTCTTTTTGTATTATAGTTATATGTATATGTTGCATTTTTTTACTAAAAATATGTATGTCTTTATGGTTCCTTTGTTAATTTTAAGTTTACATTTTTGATTTTAATAATGTTTTCAAGTTTTAATCTATTTTTGTAGTGTTTCTGAAGAGGTAAAGTATGGTAGGTTAAATAGTGTTTTTATGCATCAATTATGTACTCTGTACATTGAGTTTATTGAATATTGAGATGCATTTGATGAAAATTAAGTATGTATACTATTTTAGGTATTATCACGTTTTTATAGATAAGATTATATGTTTTACTACATCAAATATTACATCTTTTTATTGCACCAATTAGAGGTATTAGGTGTTTTTTTAAATTTTTGCTATGTGACCTAGACCATGTTAAATTTTCTCCATAAGTAATTTGTTTCTTTCACTTGTTTTTGTATTGTTTACTTTTAGGTTTATTTAAATACAGTTTTTTGTTTTGTTTTTGAATATTCTGATTTGTGCTTGTTCATTGCAAGTCTATTGCTTACGATGCATTTGCGGACAATGTAGCACTAGTAGGTAGGAACGTAGAAATGGATATACTAAAAGGAAGACTAGAGTTGGCAATAGATATGATACATACAGTTATGGATAAAAAATAAGGGTTTAAAATTAGCAACACAAAAAACAGAAACGGCTTGACTATCGACTAAGAGGACTAATAGAAGAACAGGTAAGATACAGGTAGGAGACCAAGTAATAACCATAGGGGAAAAATCAAATACCTTGGGGTGACACTTAAAACAAAGGGATGGAATAAACAGGTTAAAGAAGCGGTCATGAGAACAAAGGGGTTGGAGAGAATAGCTCGGCAGACTCATGCTATCAACGGAGATCCAGGAAAAGAAGCCAGAAGGCTAATAGCATCAGCAGCAAGAAGCAAAAACATGGGAAAAAACCATAAAGACAAAAAAAAACAGAAATGAAATAATAGGAGCTACAAAAGCCGGTTTGTTAAGGATCTGGAGAGCTTACAGAACGGTGTCACAAGAAGCAGTAGAGGAGATTGCGGCAACACATCTCGCGGATATGATGGTGAAAGAAAAGATAGAAATAAAGAAACTAATTAAAAAAAAACAGTAAAAAGGAAGCTAAGTTAAGAGCAAGGGAGGAGACAATAGAAAAATGACAGAGACAGTGGAATAGAGGAAAAAAAGGAGAATGGACAAGAGAATTAATCCCGGAGATAATAGAGTAGGTAGAAAACAAACCCGAGACGTGCTATTATACAACACAAATACTGACCGAACATGAAGCAGTTTTTGCAAAAAATTTAAAAATCAAGGAAGACAAAAACACACTCTAAAAGAATGCAAAGCGTGAGAGGAAGATAGAAAAAATACTGGAAAGCAAAGTAGATAAAACAACAATTATTATGAAATGCCTAAGAGATGAAAATAAATGGAGGGCGCTAAGAAACTTTGCAACAAAAGTACTAAAAAAAAAAAATAGGAGTTTGACAATAGATGAATATAGAAGAAAAAAAAAACAAACAATAAAAACAAACACTCAAAATAAAAGCCATAGAAGAAAAAGGAGAGAAACGAGAGAAGCAAAATAGAAACAACAAAACAGAGAAAAAGATCAAAAAGAAAGAAATAAGGAAAATCAGAACAATTATGCATACCAAGAAATAAAAGAAAATAGAAAAACATTTACAGAGACTACGATACCAAACAAAATTGCAGAGATAAAGAAATAGAGAAAAGAAATGTTGAAGGAATGCAAAATAACACTGGAGGTAAAACAAACAAATTTAGGACTACCAAAAGGAATACAGTTAATAGAACTGCATAAACTATTTATGAAAAAAAGAAGATACAATAAAGAAGAAGTGAACGAAGACCTAAGAAAACTTAAAACGCATCTGAGGACAAACCAAATAATTAGAATAAATAACACACGGAATAGACAAAGAAGAAAATGTAAAACTAGATGTCAGTGCAGATAAAAATAGAAAAAAAAAAGACGAAACAGGCAGGGAAAAGGTAACGGCTATAGGGAGAAAGGGGCCAGGGACAGCATGCGTGCCACAGATTCTGTGTGAAAATCCGCAAAGCAATAACCAGCCTACTTCAAACTACTGCCAAATCTAGACTAGTTTGACAAGGACATAACAACAGTATTTACGCAGAGAAGAAAACCGGAAGATATTGTTATGCGTAAGTAACTTGATTCTTTACAATGTGTTATTTTTTGTCTACTGGTAAGCACTATATATAATCGTCGCTTAAGTAGGTTAAAAGGGTATTTGTTATTGAAAACTTTTTGTTTTGACAGAACTCAACTAGTCGATCCCTTCTTTTATTGCGTTGTTCAAGTTCGTATTTGCAAGTAATTTTATCTACTTTTCTCTCTCCTACTTTAGCGTAGAAATTTTCTATTATAACTGTAACTTCATGTTTTTTGTTGTGTTAAGCACTGTGCTGTGTTGTAGTTGTTAATGTTAAAATGTTTTTAATTTGTTTTTGATCTTGTAGTGACTTTATCGACCATTATTGCTACTCCGTATCTAGTTCTTATACTATTTTTTAGCGTAAAATACTATGCTGTTGTTAGTAAGGCACTTGCCAAACTCTTGCTATTTGATATCGTTTATTCTTAAAATATTTATGTTTAGTTTTTGCATTTCTATAGCTACATTTTAAATTTGCCCGCTTGGTGTAAGCTGCAAGCGTTCTATGTTGCAATTATTATTTGAGCTGTTACTTGTAGCATTCCTACTTTTGTATAACAGTCGTTGATCTTTTGTATTTCCTTATTCAATATTTTTTTGCCGAGAATTTGTTAGAAAAAACTGACACTCCGGATAATAAATTAGGATTGAATAAAGTCATCTTAATATTTTTTTGTTTATCTCAAACTATTTTTCTTGATGTTGGACTCTATATTCAAAATCGAGGAACAATTTTCACGTAAAAAACAAAACAAAACATTAATTTATTTAAAAAACTTTTAAAAGTAACATTCTTTAAATTTTGCTATACCCTTTCTACAAAAACTGATAAAAAAACAGTTTAAAGTAAAAACCACGTGCTTTTTAAGATAAGTTTGTTTGTTGATAAACTGAACCAGTTTTGTTAAGAAGGTAATTTCAAAACTTATTTTATTTTAAAAGTTGACCGCCTGTCTATTTTCTAGATAATTGCCACTTTGATCGATGCATATTTGTAAACGCTGTAACAGTTTTTGTATGCTCATGTCGTATTTCTTCCCTCCATGCATTGGTAACCTTAGACTTTAACGCAGATTATACCATAAGTCGAATAAGGATGAAGGAATTGTAAAGTCGGTTTGGTGTTTCAAAAAAATGTTGTTGTTCTTTAGTTAAGGTAACCAAATGAGCAATGTATGTTGGTCTTGCAGGTAGTCTGTAATTTTGTAAAGATTTAAAAGTACTTTGAGTTTGTTGAAGATTTTGATTTTTGGCGCCTTTTATACAGCGGTTCTGCTGGTTGTATTGTGCACACTTCTGCATGTTACTCTGCTGCTAGTTACGTTTTTTTTAAATAAAATCCGTTCTTTTATAAAGAACCAGAGGATAATCTTGAGCTTTTTTTAAGTTAACTTAAAAAAAAACCTGCGTTTCTTATTGTAATTCTCGCATTTGTTCAGCACATGTAGCGGAGTTTTTTTCTCCAAACATTCTTTTGGATTCCCATTCTATGTATGTGCTTATACTAGCTACAATATTTATTTATCAGTTCTGTAAGCTTTTACAGTTTTGTTTTGCTCATTTGCATTACTATAGTTTGAGTAGTGTATGATGGTCCTGTTAGGAATAGCCTCGTGTGGTTTATTTTTTAACAGTTTGCCACAGGTGTTCCGTTTAAAATTTTCTACGCATTATTTAATTAGCGGTTTTGTATAAAATTCTAAAAACAGGTTTCGTTCTAATAAACGCCTTTGTGGTTCCGGTTTTGACTGGCTAATCTGCCTTAAAGTGTCCTTCTATGCCCCAATTCCTTGGTGTCTAAATCAGACTGGTTATGCAGTTAACACCAGTTTGGATTTTATAACAGATGAGCGTGTTGTCTGTAGTGCCGCTTGGCTGTTGGACAATATAGTTATAGGTTTGATAACGTGTTGTCTTGATTTAATAGTTTCTAACGAACGCAATGGCAGTTATTTGTTTTTCTAAAAACAACGTAACTTGGTTTTTGTCTTTATATATAACGCTTCCAGTGCTATTGTTGTCTTTGGCCATATTTGTGTACCTGATTTGTTTAGTAAACGTTGAATAATGCTTTTATTTTACTTTAATTTTTTCAGAAGTGCACAAACCACATGATTGAGGCGCAACACTAATTTAACCAATAAAGAGATGTATTGGCCGCTTTTGGGGTTGCCGCACTTGTTCTTGTAACTATTCCTCAACTTTTTCCTACAATAATTACCGTGCATGAGTAATTTGAGTAGTGATGTAAACTCTGAGCTGATTCTGTTGACATTTTTGCTATACTGTAGAGCTGCAGTACTAAGATTTTGCAACTTTGTGCAGTCAATCTTTGCTGTGCAGGTTTGGTTCAACAACGTTTTGTTAAAAAGTGATTTATTTACCAAATTTTATTGCAATTTTTTAATTTTAATTCTAGGTTTTGACAAAGCTTAGTTATTGTCAACTAAGTCTTGTGGGTGTGGTCAAAATTTTTATTGTGTATTTGTGTGGTTATCTACATCGTAGTCTTTGTCTAGTTTGCAAGTGGGGTTATTGACAGAATCATTTTTTTATGATTCATACTACGTTGTTGGTGCATTCTCTAATTTGGTTATCGGAAATCTTGCTATGTGTTCAAAGCTTTTTGATTATGGTTAGTATGTGTGTTTTAAAGCAATTAATAAAGTCTGTTGTTTGAGGAAACGCTTCAATTCTTGCTAAGATTGCAGGAGTAACGGATTTTTTTTTACAATTAGGGTGCAGTGGTTTCCAACCAATTTACTTTTTAGTATGAGATAATAAATGTTTTTTTTTTGTTAGTTCTTTGTTTTTCTTCTACTAGTTTTCATGTCTTTCATAGATGAGTTACTATATTTTAAGAAAAACATAATATAAACTCAATTGAATTGTTGCATCACTTTTTTCCGAGCCCGCAAAACTTAAGTTTTTGAACTCGTCGTTGTTGCATTATTAAGTTTTAACTACAAAATACTTGTATAGTATGTTAAGGTGTTTATAACTATATTAATTAATTTAAGAATTTAATTTACAACAAAATTGTTTTAAAGTGTTCTAAACTGATATTATTATTATTACTTTAGTTAAACTTGAATGGTGGGAGAACATTCCTCAAAACATAGTAGCTACTAATATAATTGATTTTCTTCAATAAACTTTATGTAAAATACATACTTATAAATTTATTAATTAGTTGAAACCAATAATTGCTTTAATATAGTCAATTTTAAAAGTAGAAGTTCAAAAATTCGATATTCACTAAATGAATTTGACTAGCGCAGTAGTAAATCGTAGGTATCCGGTGTTCAGTCGGCCATCACTCTTTCTTAGTTTCCGTCAAACATGGTAAGCATCGACAAGAATTATTTTCTGTAAAAACGTTCTCAAATAAACACAGTATATAAATAATTTCATAAAAATGGTAACTACATAGAATAAATAATATGTGCAAGTATAAATTATATAGTGATTTGTTTGTTTTATTATTGAACAAGTTTTTAGTCCACATGGCACATGTTCCTCATGTTGCTGCTTTTTTAGTGTTAAATTAATGTTTTTTTTTGTGTTTCAGCCTTTCCAAAGGTTTGTAGAAACGGGTCGTGTTGCCCTCATTTCGGATGGGGAATCAAAAGGAAAACTTGTCAGCATTGTTGATGTTATTGACCAAACCAGAGTAAGTGAGGTTATATTTATTATATTAGATATTAAAGTAATGTAAAGTCTTTGGGAGACATATTATGTTTATTTAAACTTATAGCAAGCATAATTACATTTATATTAATTTACTTTTTGATTGGGTTTTATTTTGATACATAAGTAAACATAACATTTACTATGTTGAATTTATTGCTATATTTTGCTCAATTAATTAAATGCGGTCAATATTGAATTAGTATTATTACATTGCACACTTTTATGTGAACACTTTACTGAGTTAAAGATTTGTATAGCAGGAGAGACGTAAGTTGAGTTGGTAGTAAACATCTTTTTTTTGTAATCAGTTGACTAAATGTTGCTAAGTTAGTGTCAGTTTATTATGGAAGTTTTAATTGGTGGGATAAAATTAAAATATGCTAAGTAGCATTCTTAACTTGTTTTTTTGTTTTACTTTCTTAGATGTGCAAAAAAATACTATGAGCTTTTTGAACCAAACTTGTGTAACAATTTGAGTAAAATTCTTTTTATAATACTTAAATGTTTAGGTTAGGGTATTGTACAACACATTATGTAATAGTGATTTGATAGGATGCAATCATTGGTATAGGTTAAGCTACAGCTGTATTAGTGGGAATTAAAGGTTTAACACTATATTTTGTTATGCTGCTTTCACAAATTGGAGGCATATCTCAGCTTTGTTTGTTTAAATGTCTAGAAGAAAATATGCATGACAAAAGAGTCATTCGCTTAAAAACAGGATTAAAACTTACAACAGTAGTAGTCTATGTGGCCTATTTCACTTATAATTTGTTCAGTATCATTTTAGGCATCTAGTCTTGATTTAATACACAAGTTGGGTAGTTCTTTTTGCTAACGGGGGTTTGTAGGAGTTCTCAGGAATCTGCTTCAACGTTTACAGAAAGCTTTCACCTATCAGCCCTTGCAGTATCGAGTCTTAGTCAAGACAAGTCTACTTTTCAAGCAACAATGTCAATTGGTGCTAATTAATGAGTTTTACCAAGATGATGATAAATAAATTCCAAATTATCATTTTTAATTTAAAAGATTCTTTGACCCTGGAGCATGTAAAACAACTTAAAAAATCTGAACCAGGTGCATCTAAAATCCATCTGCCGTGTTGCTAAATGATGATTTGACACAAATGCTGTTGTCAAGGATTGTTTAATTTGAATAATGCAAGCAATTGCTACAGTCCTGGTGATCAATTTAGTAAATAATGTAGAGTTTGAATCTACTTTTCAAATATTCATCGCTAATAAAAAGTTATTAGCCTATCAAACTGTAAATGAAATGTTTAATTTATATAATTTCAGTTTCTATTTAATATTAAAACTTTTTAAAACATTGAAAACTTATTATTTTAAAATGAATTGTAAACTGCAATTAAATAAATTCTTTAATACATTGATATCTATAAGAAATAATCTAATTTCATGAAAATTATCTTACCAACTGGAAAGGTTTATACTCTTAAACACTTATGTATCTCAAGCAAAGAGTTCTATAACTAGAGATTTGAAGTTGCCGTTTAATCAATGTATAATCAGCGTACATTTTTCGGTATATCTGTCTTTGTCACACCATGACATTTCTCTATCACATACAACGTAACGCCGCTCAATCATTAGTAGAGAGAGGGAGAGGGTACAGTGTTTTGCGACAAGAACCGAGATACTGAGATAGTACGGCAAAACTCTGACTTGGAATCTCTAGTTATAGAACTCTTTGATCTCAAGCCAGGAGTGATAATTATTTTTAAATTAAGTTTGTAATCATTCATGAAATAAGATTTTGCTAAAACATCTCTGTTTAGTGAAACATTTAATAATTGATGGGTTGTCTGGAATCTGGTTAACAGTCTTTATGGCATTGTCGATTTGAAATTTTATTGTATATATTATGATAGAATGTCAATTTGGTATGCAATGGAGATTAAAATCGTTTGATTTTAAACTTCTTATATATTCATTCAATTGAAATCTACTTTACATGATGATCCACTTTTGATAGGAATTGCCGACTGATACAAATATGAAGCCAATTTCAAATCTGACTGTTAATTAAAGTAATTAGCATCAAATACCAATATTTCATGAATTCATGTTTTTCTTTTAATTACAGGTTTTGGTTGATGGTCCATCCAACAATGTATCAAGGAGACAAGTGAGTTTAAACCAGTTGCACTTGACAAAGTTCAGAATCAAGTTCCCATACACTGCCTCCACACGTGTTGTACGTAAAGCATGGGCTGAAGCTAAAATTGATGAAAAATGGTCTGAATCGACATGGGCCAAGAAGTTAGCCAACAAAGAAATGGTTAGTATGATAACGTATTGAAATATATAATATATATATATAAAATATGTTGTTTTTTTATTTTAAAATGTGCAGACTGTTACATTATCTGCTTCTCAATTAGATAAGTGAAAAAGTAAAATTAGAAATGTAATATGTTTCTAATATTTATAATACATTTCTTGGTAATGTAAAACTATTGTAATCAAGGTAAACTAACCTAATGAATTCAAAACTGGTATCCAGTAAATTGAAAACAAGTTAGATTAGGTCAGTCATACACTGACTGCAATGTGAATATTGATATTTGAAGATATTAGTTTATAATGATGATCCAACAAAGATAGGAATTGCCGACTGATACAAACATGAAGCTAAATTTGTTTAACTGAATAAACTATGCAATTGATTTAAATTATTAATTAGTTTAAAATTTGTATAAATAATTTATTTTTTTTAATTTATATAGCGTAGATCAATGACTGACTTTGATCGCTTCAAGTTGAAGAGAGCAAGAAAGATGAGGAACAAGATTCGTACACTTGGTTATTATTACTTGAAGAAGGTTGCTACTAGAGATGGTACACTCTATGGCAAGAAGAAGATGCCCAAGAATGGAGGCAAACCTCTTCCAAGGAAGGTCAACAAAAAAGAAGTCGCGAGGAAGGAAAGACGTGCTGCCAGAGGCAAGCCTGCAAAACCCGCGAAAAAGTGATTTGTACTATTAAGACCATAAATAAATTAAAACTTTATAACTGTTTATTTCATAAACAATATTCGTTCCTATTCAATTATCCTTACATATATACATTTCATTATAGTGGGTAAGTATGACTTAATGGAAGGAATGTGGTACATGCAGTGGTCTATGCATCAATCTGCTTGAGCCAAGTTGTTAGAAATTAATAGAAAATAATCTCGTCATCATCCTCGTTCTGGAGTAGGTAACTAATCTCTAGTTCTTAGATCAATCTGTGATATTGTTTTTGGACGATATCTTTAAAGGTAATAACGTTTACAAATATATATTCTATAAAATATTAATGTTTTTGTATTCTATTGCAGAACACATTCAATTACAGAGAAATTCATCAACAAATGGTTAGTATATAATTATGGTTTTATTATTTAATATTATTTATTGTGATGATACAACAATGATAGGAATTGCCGACTGATACAAACATGAAGCCACATTTGTTTAACTGAAAATAATAAATTCACTAAGTTTTTTTTTGTTATATTTGAATTGATGACTTGTTGATTAAATATTTTGTTTTATAGATTCAACATAGATGAAACTATTATTGGATTGATTGAGAACTATTCTTGATGGCCACTAGATAATGTGCAATTGCAGATTTTGACATGTACTTTCAGAAAAATTGATCAACGTAACGGTTAATAAATGGTTAGTATAAATTAATTTACTATTTAAAATATTTTTTTATGATGATACAACAATGATAGGAATTGCCGACTGATACAAACATGAAGTCACATTTGTTTAACTGAAAATAATTAACTAATAAGTTTATTTTTTAATGTTTGAATTAATGATTTGTTTATTAATTTTTTTTTGTTTTATTATAGATTCAACTGAGATGAAATTATCATTGGATTTATTGAGAACTATTCTTGTTGGCTACTAAATAATGTCAAATTGCAGATTTTGATACAATATGTAGTTGCAGAAAAATCGATTAATGTAGAGATGTAATAAATGGTTAGTAGAAATTAATTTACTATTTAATATGATTTTTTATGATGATACAACAATGATAGGAATTGCCGGCTGATACAAACATGAAGCCACATTTGTTTAACTGATAATTACTTGACAAATAATTTTACCAAATTGGTTTAATGTATTTTTGATTAACATTTTTGTTTGTTTTATAGAGCAATATTGCTGAGGATGTCAATGCTGAATACTGAATGAAAGAAGATTATTTAATTTAATCAACCTACAATAAAATGTATGTTTGACAATAAACATTGATATGAGAAGTCTTATTTTTAATTTTTTCTTTGCTATTACAACATTATGTTTTTATTCCAAAATTAAATAACTGTTTTTCTCAACCTTAAGTAAAATTTTATATCGTTCACATACTTATAATTTAAATAAATGAACAGAATGTAATCGTTTTTATCTTAAAAAACTGCTGGATTGTAAGCATTAAATTAAATTAAATTTCATCTTATTTTTAAATAATTTATAGTGTGAAAGTTGAGTATTAAAAACGTATAAACTAAATAATCACATAAAATACGTTTAATATCTGGCCCGCCTCGGCCCGAAATGCAAAAGCCCAACTCGGCCCGGCCCAAAATACAAAAGCCCAGCCCGGCCCAAATTACAAAAACCCGGCCCGGCCCAAAACCCGAACGGGCTGGGCCAAAATTGCGGACCTCTACTTCATACTACATAATTAAGTTTTTGTGGTCTGTGATGTTTTGCAGTCTTGTGAACGGTCCAATTGCCGTTTTGCTTGGGTTCACTTATAGCCTTTCCATTTTGCACCACCTTTTTACGGTGTATAGTGCACTGTGTATCATATTTGATACAGTTGCCTCAAACTTCCCGTGTACAAAGATGGTGAGATCATTGGCGTAGCCTAATGCAAAAGACGCTCATATCGTTGAGTATCTGTAGTAGACCGTCCATGACAAGGCACCACAGTGAAGGTGATAGTACACCTTTCTGTGGGCGACTATAGCTTCTACAGTCTCCATATAATGTTTGTTACAGTCCGGTTCTTGAGCATAGAATTGATCCAGTGTTAGACGTTAGAGGGTCTATTCCTTGGCTTTCCATGTTTTTTTGTGATTGATTTGAAGGTAGTAGTAGTTCAATATCCAGAAATGAATCTAAAGCTATTTTTTTGCAATAAATAGTTTGCAGGATTTTTCCATTTGGTAGCATGCTGGTGTAGTGGCAGAGCTTTTAGTGCTCTGTCCCGTATGTACCAGTCGACTATCTTTTTCCAATATAGTTTTTGTACAAAGAAAGGATTTTAAATTATAATAATAATAGTTTATTTATGCAGGAACAAAAGTTTTAAGCAGGTCATGTACAATTTGTTAAGAAAAAAAAATAGATAAAATACTATTACGTATATACATGCATAAAGAAATAACATATGTTATATTTATGACAGTAACCCACCAATATATCTGTTTAAAATATAATAATGCAATAAGTAAAAATATTTCACTGCCCAGACAAAAAATTAAAAAAAAATATAGTAACCGTAAAATGCATGATCGATCAACACATCTTTAATTTTAATTAAAAACAACTTAAACTAAATAAATTAGTTATTCTTGTAGGAATCTGCTTTTTGCAAGCCTAAGCATATTTTGACAAAATTTATTTTGATTTCTTGTATTGTGCTTGTGAACTGCAACATGAGTGTTATATAATGCAGGATGCGTTTAATATATTTAAGACATTCATAAACATACAAACTGGGCAAAGTCATTACTTGTAAAGTTTTAAATTGTTGTTTACAGTCTTCTCTAAACCCTAAACTAGTCATAACCTTAATTGCACGGCGTTGCAGAGAAAAAAGTTAATGCCGAACAACTGAATGACTCTAAACAAGAATACCATACGTTAATTTAGATTGAAATATTGCATAATATGTGGTTTTAAAATATGTATGTCCATTGATTCTTTAAAGTTATGCAAAACAAATATATTGGAACATAGTTTTTTTTTTGTATTTACTATAAACATTCTCAAAGCAGATTCTATTTGCAAATCTAAGAAAGAAACACTACTTATAGTAGTAGTATTGTTACTGGTTTGTAAATTAAATTTCAAACTGACGGTTTTGCTGTCATTTAAACTAAGCCGGTATTGTTAAACGACTTTGAAATAGAAGTCATTAGTAAAGCATAACTTTTAGCAGTTTTTTTATCTGTTATTCCAGTATTAATTATAGTGGTATCATCAGCATATAATATAATGTTATCATTGTTAACTAAATTGGGTAGATTGTTAACGAAAATGAGAAAAAGTAATGGCCCAAGTAGAGATCCTTGTGTTAGCTTGCATTCACAGTTGAACGATTTTTCTAAACCATATTGCTGGTTTGTAAATAAGTTTTTATTTAAAAAAAGCCAACAATTACTGTCTTAATAGGTTTTTCTAATACTTTTGAAAGAATTGGAAGAAGACTAATTGGTCTATAATTATTAGACTCGTTTTTATTTCTTTTCTTAAAAAAATACAGTAGCTATTTTAAAAGCGTTTGGAAAAATGTTACTTTTAATACATAAGTTACAAATTTCAAACTATCAATTGCATTTCTGACTTCATTTTACGACACAACACAAAAATTAAAGTAATTGGAACATAACAAGCATTACACATTAAAAGCAATAGATATTAGGTGTTGTCAACGATTTGATAATCTTATCAGGAATTGTAACAAAAAAATCATTAAAATTATTAACAGAAATATCACAGACAATATCACGTAGTTTTGAGGTAAGTTTAGTATTTTCCAAGCAGCTTTTTGTTGATCATTACTTCTTTTAACAAATTAATTATTTGCTGAGATTTTGGCGTTTAAGATAGCATTTCGGTGTTTTAGCCGATAAGAGTTCCGACTAACTTTACATTGAGGATCAGTAGATCTCAAAACAAACTTTATTAAATAAACTCAAGTGATCATGCACAGTTCTGAGCTCGTTATTGAACCAGTTAAAAAAAAAATTGTGTTGCGGGGCGACGTTGTTACGGTACGGCAGTTTGTTGCCAGTGTGTACGCACTATAAAGTTTCATTTTCTTTGAGCGAGTGCTTACAAACACATAAAATTGAAAATGAGTTTTTACATTCCAATAAGAATGATTCAAATTTGTTTTGTTTTGGTTTAACAGAATGTACGTTTAAATGTAAAATATTTTCTGTTTTAGTAGTTGTATCTTCTACGTTTCCGTGATTGCTGTTTCGTATAATTTTTAGATTTTTTGGCCAATTGTTAGGATTCGTAATAATTTCGTCCTATAACGTGAGGGTGGAGACTTTGAATGACGAATATTCTTCCGGGTTTTTTGAAAGAAGTTTTTCACAAGTTAAATTATTTATGTTTAATTTATTTAAATACGCTGTTATGTTGTTCAAAGTTGTTCACATATTTAATCGATATACGTCGCAATGATGACCTTGAAGCACCCTTTAATACGCTATCATTTTTATTGATAATACAGGGAGTTTATAATTGAATGGGATTATGTAATCACTTTAAATATGCCGCTTTTTTTAAATTGTTCACTATAGTACATATGATTACATATGTTTGCTTGACAGCTGTCAAAGTTGATCTGTCAAAACATATAGTATAGTGGACAATTTAAAAAAAGCGGCACATTTAAATTGATTACATAATCCCATTCATTTATAAACTCCCTGTATTTGAATTTTTATTTATATTTTCACTACGATTACATTAATTATTGCTTCTCAATTTTATGGACGAATTTTTGTTGTTAATACCAGCCTTTGATTTATTTGTTGTATTTTTAATCTCCGATACTTTTTTTGTAGCATTGGAATATTTTAATACTTAGCATTTTCAGTATCTTAAATATTTGATGCTATGAATTCAGTATTTAATGAATACAGATTCATACTTATATGTAGTTTTAATATCTTTTTGTTTTTTCTTTTAACTGCATTACCTTCTTTCTTAACTTAGAAATAGCTTTTTTCAACGGTTTCACTTTGTTATTAACAATTTCTTGCACAATTTCTTTGAGTTCTGTAAAACTTGAAGAGTTTTAGTTCTAATGAGTTGATTCCTCATTGATTTTGCTCTTTGCTTTATTCCAGTCTTTTTTGCTTGTTTTTTTTTATTTTGCAGTTCTAGGTTTTTTGGATTAGGAGCTTCTATTAACGTAAAAAATAGAAAGTGTACTCTGTGTATTTTTGGTCAAAAGAGATTTGATGTTCTCAGTGCGGTCATTGCTTAAAGTTTTTTGAAAGCTAGAGCACCTGGAACCGTTTTGAACGTCCCCACAGTATCTCTTTCACGATTTTATTTTGGTTTTCTTTATTATATTGATATACTGGTTCTATAAGTGGTCCAGTCACAGATTTTCTTAGTTTTGTTGAACAGCTTTCTAATGTTTGCCATTGCCTTGTTAAGTTTCTTGTTCTACCAAGTAATCTTGTCAGAGGCGTGTTTGACAGTGCTTGGGCAGCATCCTTCAAAAGCGGTTTAAATGGTGTTGACAAACATATCTGTCATTACCTCGAACTTGTGCGACGTTTTTGCTACTTTGGACATACTTTGATTTTGCTAAATAGTATTTTGTATATATCTCAGTTAGTTAACCGGATGTATGCATGATCAGACAACAAGGCTTGTCCGACATGTACCACTTTTTTATCACTTTACTTTCTTTATTATTTGCTAATGTACGGTAATACCCTCGCTACGCGACGCATTGCGAAATGTTGCCGCATTATCTTTATTCGTAATATTGAGATTATATTCTACTATAAATTTTAGGAGTTTTTTACCTCTTAGGTTTATGTTCTTTCTCCTCCAGGCAACGTGGTAGGTGTTGGCATTGCAGCTAAGGTTTAGTGATGCATCATCTACACTGTTTGTTAGTTGCAATATTTCTAGAGATGATGGAGGTCCTTGCTAATTATAAGGAAGGTAGCCGAAACTTGGTTCTGTACCCTACTATTACTACCTGGGTTGTCACTAAGTTCCTGAGACATAGGTCCCATAATGCTATTAGCAGCTACCTTTCCGGTATGCTTAACTTATTTTTTTTTCTTGTGAATCCAAGGTTTCTGGATAATATCAAAATTAATGTCATGTTTGATAATATACGCATTGAAAACAGTGGCGCAGCCAATTTTATCATTTATTTATTAACCTTTATTTTGTAAATTCTTGGGGCTTCAGGTTTTGAAATAAACGTCGGGGGTCCCTTATGCTTGTGGGCCCTTTTGCATTGCAGATCTTTGCTTACAGGTAGCTCTGCTTCTGATTGAGAAACTGCTTTGCAATGAAGAAGATTGATTAACACAATGTTCAACATTGAACAGTTACAGTTAGGAAGAGAAGAAGGTTATTGACGAAAAACCTGTGCAGTTTGCTTCTTGAGTGACATGTTGGGGTGGTTTTAAATTAACAACTTGCCAGGTCTTGGTGCTGACGATGCTTTGCACCGACAACTTATTTAGTAGGGGTACTTATGTTATGACTTTTCTTGGAGCAGGCAAATCTTTCAAATGATCTGGAGTTATTTACATTCCAGCAGTTTTTTTTTTTGGTTGGCTGTATATGTGGTTTTCAGGAACCCCTTTTAAAGTTTATTCCTAAAAACGAGGTGATAAATTCTATCCAAAATGGAAGTTTTGATGGCTTTTGTTACAAGAGACCAATCGGGGTACTTCCTTAAGATTATTGCTAATGCAATACTTTTGAGGGTGTTTCTAAAGGTTTTTTTTAAAGTTTTTTTTGACATCTTTTACTTTTTTGCCGGTTGTTTTTGTGACTCAGGCGTACTGATGCTGTGCAGTTTTTGCTTTTGGGTCACTGATGCACCAAAACTGTTTGGTGCAGGTAGTGTGGCTTGGTTGCCTGGGTTTTTTGACCTTCTTTTTGCTGCCTGCGAAGTTTATGGCTGGTTGTCCCAAAACATTTGGCGTTGTTCTCCAAATTTGGATTTTTCAAAAAGTTCCTAGTTTTTGTTTTATTGCCTTTGGTATTAGTATCAGTGAGTTGTGTAAGCCCCAGAATTGTTGACTACTACTTGAGTAGTAGAGGATTGTCTGTTATTGGAAACTCTCCAGGGTATTTCTTTGATCATTGACTTTTCCATATTAATATTTTAATTCAAGTTTTTTCATTTTTAAATCCGCTTAGTTTTTGTTTTACGCCCTGTATTTTATTTCCCCGGTTTTCTCCAACGCACCCATAGGGAACTGAAAAACCCCGAGGAACTTGTCAAGTATACTTTAATAGACAGTTTACTTGATAGTCACGTCACGTAGTTTGCGTACTTGTCACGAATACTTGAATAAAAACTATTACACACAATAGTAACTACAATCATGCTTAAAACAACGTCAGTTTTGTGTCAACCGCTATGCAGTATACAGGCGACGCTTTGTTTTGCTAATTAGTGTTTTTTTATATATTTTAAAAATTAAATTCTTTGCACATACAGTTTACAAACCAAAATATTTAATTAAAATTAGTTCATACAAGTTTAAGACTACTTGGTCAATCTTTACCATCATGTATACTTGTCAATTCCGCAGTTACGTGTGTGCCAGGCAGGTAAAATAAATGAGTTTTAGAAACTTAAAAACGCAAATCAAAGAGAACGGTGTAAAGAAACTTTACGTTCCTTGTTTGTGAGGTAAAGTAATTGCTTTGTTTATCTTATCTTCAACTGGCTAACTTAGCTCAACAAAAGGCGTAATTGTTTAAGGTACATATATTATATGTACCTTAAACGGTATTAAGAGGTTATTGAATATATATTGAATATATATATATATATATATATCTATATATATATATTTGTTAAAAAAAGTTAACTACTTATTTAAATATATAAAATATATAATTATTTTTTGTATTTTATTATATTTAAAATTTTAAAAGACTTCAACCCGTTAACTTTTTTTAACAAATATTAAAGAAAAGTCGTTAAAACTAAATAATATATATTTATATATATATATATATATATATATATATATATATATATATATATATAAATATATATATATATATTATAAGTATTCGGTTCTTCAAAAATTGTATTCTGAAAATTTAGATTCAGAAGATTTAAACGTTGATAAATTATATAGGGTTTTCCAATAAAAGGTTTTATTTTGATATATAAAAAAAAAAACGGGTATTTTTTAAGAGAAATCAATAAATGTTTACTTCATTGTAAAGAGAAAGGTATGCCATTAACATTTGAAAACGATATTAGTCAAATGGCCGCCACGGTTACGGTTGCAGTACCACATTCTTTTCATGAAATTTTCCATGACCAATTTGCACAGTTGCGGCTGTATGTCTTCGATAACTTCACGAGTTCTATATTTAAGGTCTTGAATCGATTGTGAAGCATTGGCATAGACCTTATCTTTTACGTGGTTTCAAAGAAAAAAGTCTAAAGTTGTTAAATCACAAGATTTTGGTGGCCAATTGTGATAACCTCTTCGAGAAATAACACGGTCAGGAAACTTTTTTTGCAAAATTGCGATTGTTTCGTTGCTTGTGTGGCACGTAGCGCCGTTTTGCTGAAAATAAACGTCTTCCACATCAATATCTTCCAATTCCAGCTATAAAAAAATTATTAATCATAGCTCGGTAGCGCCATCTGTTCACCGTAACAGTTGCACCAGCCTCATTTGTAAAAAAATAGGGTCCAATCACACCGTTAGCTCAAAAACTGCACCAAACAGTGACACGTGAGGATGCAAAGACTTTTTAACAATCATTCTTGGATTTTCTGAGCCCCAAATGCGACAAGATGATTTTTCGATAAAATTCTGGATCATTTTGATGCATTTGAAGGACTCAATCAGCGAAGATACGACGTTTATGGTGATCGACCGGCTTGAGTTCCTGTGTGATGCACATGGTTTCGATTTTTTACATCACAAACTTGTTCCAACAGCTCAAATTTTTCCGACGACGGACCAAAAAGGGCTTTAGTTTTGCGAACTGTGAATTTTCACCATTTTTGTAGTAAATTTTAATCATTTCAATGCGTTGTTGAAGCGTGTATCGTTCCATTTTTAATAATGGCGTAGTTTTTACTTGTCAAATGTTAAAAGATAATTGCTTCAAAATTGACAGCTGCCCAAATAGCCTGCTATTCAAAATGAAACTTCTTATTGGAAAACTCTTTACATACAATAAAAAAATAATATTCTGGCATCAATTCTTAAAGAAATAAGGGTGTATTTTGTATTGGCTTGTTTCTATAAACATACATAAATTTATTTACAAGTTGTTTATTTTCTTGACACTATTGACCACAATATCTTGCAGAATAATATTTTTAAAATTACATAAAAACTTTTGCGTTTCTTCTCTTCTTATTTAGATAGTAGAACAAATATTTTTTTTTATAATGATTTCAAGTTGTACAGTTTTATGTGTACTACAAGGTTCAAACCTAGGGTCTCTACTATTTGTTCTATTTATAGACTGTTCTGGAATATATTAAAACTTGAAAATATATAATGTTATTAACTGGTACTATTTGTTTACAACCAAATGTTGATCTTATAGTTAATTAGTTTATTGCAAACAAGTTTACTTTGAATATAGTCAGTTATAATCGGAAGTTAGTTCTTATTTTAACCAGTTATGTAGTTCTATCTTCTTAAAGAGACATTATGAGGTTTTGGAGTATTTTAGAGTACTAACTTACATTTTTCAATCATATTAATGCAACTGTGTCCTTAACTTTAATGTACAAAATACCATATTGTAAAAACAATGTAGAAAATGCTATAGTAGTAAGATCAATATTTGGTGAATATGTTTTGCAACACATTTTTACAATAAGTTTACATAGTTACAACGTAAACTTCTATTATTGCAGAGCTTTTAGGCTATGAAAAAATTTGTTTTAACACGCAATTGCTTTTTTGATTTTGTAGACTTTTTCTAAAAAGAAGTAGTTAGTAGTAGTAAAATATTTTACGTTTTTGTCTTTAAACACATTTAAAATCAACTGCATTTTTTTGAACAAAAATAGTCTGCATTTTTAAAAGTTTCTGTTGAATCATATCGCTCCCAATTAAAGCTTATGTTGTGGATGGGTTATTTGGCTCTATTGCCATTCAAGTTTGTGATTTCTTTTTACGTGGTCAGCTTAGAGTTGAGCCTTAGTTTTAGTTGTGATATCAATTAAACTAACGTGTATATAGCTCTTATGACACATGTATATAGCTCTGATGACACGTGAATAATTAGTTCTTTGGACTGGCGCGGCAGAAACGCGGTTTGAGCATGTGCCATTTGTGATTACAATGATGAACAAACTGCCGCATTTAGTAGTTTTGTTTTGAAATGAGCAGCTGCTTACAGTTAATACAGCCAACAAGCTAATGGTAACAAGGCGCTGCATTAAGTGAGTTTTGCCGAACTTAAAGTTAGACTTTGAGTGTTAGAATTAGCTCCTCAGCTGTCAGAATATTAGTTTTAGCTTTTAAGGCATGGCATGTCAAACACGCAAGTGAGTTAGACAATAAATAATATGTCAGAGGAAAATCCAAGAAAAAAATAGATTATTAATAAAATTATAATCAGTGTCGGAGCTATGATTTTTGGGCCCCTCCGCAAAACATTCAAAAGGGCCCATAGACTTGGACAATTTTGAAAAAAAAGTTCAGTTTTGTCATTTGTTTAACTTTTATTTTGTTAATTTTAAATTTTGGGGGGCCCCAGGTTTTAAAATAGTCATCGGAAGGCCCCTTATGCTTGTGGACCCTTCCGCATTTCAGATTCTTGCTTACAGGTAGCTCCGCCCCTGATTATAATAGCTTATAATCAATGAATATAATTTCAAACTAATCATAAAAAATCTTAAAATTTAAAAATTATATTTAATTAATGGTTTTATAATAAAGTTATGAATAGTGATGTTAAATGACGACTGTAGGTTTTTTGTTTTTAGAACTATTAGGATTTATAGATAGTTTTTTATAAAACAAACAAATTTTCTATATTAAAAAAATATTAATGTGAACTGAAAAAAAAAATGTTATCAAAGAATATACTTAAAATAGTATCAAAAATACTGAATTCCAGCTTGTTATTGTCGCCCACATATACCTCGGAAACAAACAGATGGTCACACGCTCTAACCTCTGACATTGCCAATGAAGATCCAATCAGTGCAAATTGTTCCAATAACAGCACATAAATTGTATCTGTAAAAATAAATACATATTGTTTATTTTTCATAGTACAAATTGGTCAGAAATACATCTCATTCAGTTTGTCAAAAATATACAAAACATTGTACAGATTCAATAGGAATTTTCATTGATACTCATTTTCATTCACTGATTTACTCAAGAGACCCGCATGATTGCTCTGCACGTCATGGGTGCAAATTGGAAATTCTCGAAATGCCTAGATTATCTCGGTCGTATGATGTCTTCTTGCGTCAAGGAATGTATTTCTGTGGCAATCTCCAACACGAAATCTGTTTAATATTATTTATAAACCTTTATGACTTTATAATCATTTTTTCGGAGTCAATAATATTTCGGACAGATATAAAAATAGCGGCGAAAATATTCAGGCGCCGGCGTCATTTGATTAAGTCACAAGAGAGATTTGCCATTTCGGTATCTTTATTACCATTTCAAAACATGTGAGATTATATTTATTCCCTAATTTAACAGCACCTTAAATTCAACATAGATAATATGTGTTGTTATTAATTGAAAGATTGTGGCTTTTATTGCCAAATTAGATGAATATTAATTATATTTTGACTATAATAAGCACAATATTATTTATTTAATCCTACTAATACTAAATGCAAAAAACACTTAATTAAAATGGTTTATTATTTTTTTAAATTAATTAACGACAGTTCCCATAAATAAATAATCATAAATTAATTTACAGTGTGTTTAATAAAACTAATCCAACTAAAAAATTCTAATAAACATATGCCCGAAAATGCTTTCTATTTGACACAAAAGCTCTTTATTATTATTAGTATTTAAAGTTCTAATACATTTAACTAGAACTTTAAAACAATGTGTTTGAACTCTCTTTCCGCATAAATGCAATCATCACCAGCCAGAACATTAAGGTTATTGTAATATTTTATTTAAACTTATTCTATTTGCGGGGTTGTGTATTATATTTTATTAACTACATTGTTAGAACCATTTACGTTAGCTTAAAAGTTTTGAACAAAAAATTGTACATATTTCCGTTTAATCCATCTTTTATTGCATGCAGGTTAAACAATACATTATTGAATTGACTTTGAACATTACAATAAAACATTAAAACCACTCTAATTAAACGCTGAGATTATTATTATTTTCTTTTGTAAAAGTAGCTTTGTCTGACCTAGTACAATTAAATTAAAGTTTAAATTGTCTATTAGCAAAATAATATTTGCTGTTTATTACTGGATGTAGCAACTTGTCCTAGTCACACAAAACTTCTGGATAAATTATTTTTACATCAAGTATTGATTGCGGATTTATTGATTATTACCGCGTTTAACACATTTTCTTTGAGTTTTGCTCATTTACTTACCGTGCGAGCTTAATTTTTCAAGGATATCTTGACGGTTTAAGTATTTTTTATTTTTTAACCTAAGAACAATTAACACTAAAAAACGTTTTTCTAGTAACGTTATAAATAAACAAAAATCTTTTAGAATGTTTAAAAACACAACTATTTACTGTTTTCATTATTGACGAGTTTTTTTGAAAAGAGATAATAGTCACAGTAAACAAAGTTGGGTTTGTAAGATGGATGTTATAACTCTTTAAAATCGCATTCATTTAGTGTTTCTTAAACAGTTAGTACTTTATGCACCTTGCAGTTGACGTACAGAAGAAGCAGAAGTTTTTTTAGCGTAATTGTGGTGTTTTTCTCATTATAACTGCTTTTAAGTTCTTATTTGTGTCCAATTCAAATTCTTTCAGTGTTCCATAAAACTGTGGCTATCATTTTTTGCACAGATATTTAGATCTTTTCTTTCTTGTGTTGTAGAGAGCCCTTATGAACCAATTGCATAAACTTTTGTTTTCTGGGAGGATTTTAGTGGTGTACCCAGCTCTCATCCCCAATGACAATTATATATAAAAAATCTTTATGTTGGGATAAAACAGTCAAATTCTTTTTGCAAACTTGTTGTCTATACAGTTTTTGTTTGCGGCTGAGCAGTTTGGGAATCCATTTTGCTAACCCATGGTTTCCAAATCTTTATTTAGAATTTTAAAAACACTTTTTTGATATTTTCATTTTTACTAGGCGGTGAATCAACACCAAATTTTTAATTTTGTTGATGATTTTGTCAGTTCGTGCTTTCAGAAGTCTTTCTTTTTTTAGGTCATCATAATTCTAATAAAAATTTTATTACGTTTTTGTGTTTAAGTAGTTAAAATTGATATAATAATAACAAATGTTAAGCGACTGAAACCAACTTGGAGATGACACTATAAAATATCACAGAAACTTGACAAACAAAGTTTTTTGCAATAACCCAATGTTTTTTAACTAACTGGATAACACAATTTTTTTTTAAATGTTTTGGTTTTTAAAACTTTTTATACTCTCAAGTTTTATATAAGCGGTTAAAATTATATGTGATATAAAAATAAGAGTAAGATTATTTAAAATCTTTTAAGAACTGCCAGTCTTTTATAGTTTATTTTAAGCCCACGTTTATATTTAAGTGCTCTTAAAAATACTTGTTTAGATAAACTAAAACCTAAGTTATCAACTTAAGTATTACCATCTTTTAACTGAAATGAAGAAGTTACGCATTACTCTTATATTTTTCAAGTCTTTGTTATGTCATATCTTTTTTATTTTTATTAACGCAGAAAATTTATGTAAAACAAATAAATCTTTAATATTTTGCAAGTAGAGATATTTTAAACATAGATAAGGTAATTGAAAATACTATAAACAAAATTATATAAAAAATAACAATCATTTTTACAAATAAATTGTTAGAGCTTTAAACACAAAACAAACAACTAATTGATAAGGTAAATCAGAAAAAAACGTAATTTTATCAAAATTAATAACTAACCTACCTAATAAAGGAATCTTAGAAAACAAGGACCATCAAACGTTCAAGCTAAACTCGTTAATGATCAAACGCGTAAACTCAATACTTCTAACCATAATAACTACAGATTAGAATATATAAATCAAGCGTCTGATAACAATATTTCGAATAAAAAGCAGAACAAAGATCTTGCAAGAAAACAAATTTCAGTAAATAAAAGCGACAAACAATAGACAAATAATGTTAAAACTTCTAGAAATAAAAATGCCCCCTTAACAATAGGTATATCTACAAACTGTGAGGTCAAATTTAAATAAGTACCAAATATTCGTAAACAATGGATTTACGCATCCCGTTTTAACCCAGATTTAAATGCTAATATCTCTTAAGACCATACCGACCGCTACCTTGATTTGTAGTATTTTAACAAAAACGGCAACTTCCCCTTCATCGCTGCTTCTACAAATAATTTTATAATCGATTTATTTTTTTACCAGTACATTTAGAAAGGATTAAATTATGACATAAAAACAATAGTACAAGAACATGATATCAACATTTTATGTATAACAGCATTGGTTAAAAGAAGAAGAAACTAAAGAATTTCATATTAAAGGGTTAGAGTTAATTAGTAATTACAGTAGAAAAGACATTTACAAGGGGAGGAACATGTATATTTGATAAACCGGAACTTAATATGCAAGCAATAGCATTCAAAAAAATATTGAAAAACATTTTGAATCAACACAAGCCAAATTAACAATTAATGGTAAAACTACTTATATTTTCTGTTTATACCGATCACTTAGTACTACTAGAAAAGTTAGAAGACTTACTTTATACTTATTTTAAAAACGAACACAATTTTATATTATGTGAACATTTAAACATAGATTTGATTAAAACTAGAGTAAACCAAACAAAACTAATAAATTTGTTAAAAAATTTTAATTTAGTACATAAAATTACGAAACCAACGAGAATTACAACTAACACTGAAACATGCATTGCTAATTTTTACACAAATATTATATCCACACATGCAAACGTACATGGAAACCATATCTCTGATCACACTTACCAAATATTAGAACAACCAAACCCAAAGACACTAGAAAAAAAAAAGATTGAAAAGAAACTTTAGCAATACTAATAAGTTAAAGTTTCAAGAGCTACTTGAAAATCATGAAACAATGAAAATTTAGTAACCGTGAATGAATTGTTTTGAATAAATAAATTTTGAACAAACAATAAAAACATATAATAATAAAGCCTTTTTACACAACATAAAATAAAAGCAAGCAATGATAAGAAATAGAACACCAAAAATTAAAGAATTATCAACGTTACTGAAAGAAATGTCGGAAATCAATAAAAGAATAAAAAAAAACATAATAAACAAAAGACAATATGCATTTCAAAAAAATTCAAACACAATGGGTATAACAACTGACATAATACAACACATAGCACAAAAACTGGATGAAAAACAATATGTGATACCAATATTTATAGACATGAGAAAAGCTTTTGACACCATCGACAAAGACAAATTGATCAAGAAAATGGAAACTCTTGGAATAAGAAACACAAACTTAAAACTACTAAAAACATATATTAAAAACAGAACACAAAGAACAAGAATAAACGACATACTTAGCACATCAACAATAGCAGAATATGGGCTACCACAAGGTGGAGTACTAGCATCAATATTGTATATATTATACATAAATGATATATATGAGACAAACTTGACTGGAGAAATATATACATATGCTGACGACACATGTATTATATATCACGGAAAAAACAAAGAAGCAATAGAAAGAAACATAAATGAAGACGTTAAGAAATTAACTAAATGGTACGACGAAAACATACAAACAATAAATGAAGAAAAAACGACGTATATGGTAATAAGACAAAAAAATACAAAAGATATTGACATAAAAATTGAAATAAATAACATTCCAATTACTAGAACAAAACAGACAAAATACTTGGGAATAATAATAACAGAGAAACTAACATGGGATACACAAATAAAGAAAATATTAAAAGAAAGTGCAGCAACAATAGGAGCTGTCTATAGAGCCAGAAAATGCATAACAAAAGAAACTGCAATAAGTATATACAACTCATTATATTTATCAAAAATTAACTATTTAATAAATATATGGGGTGAGACAACAAAAACAAATATACAAAAAATACAAAGACAACAAAACAAAATACTTAAAATAATACATAAACTCCCAAAGCTAACACCAACAGAAGAAGTATACAAAATAATCAACAAAACAAACATTAACGAAAAAATAAAAATAGAAAAATGCAAACTAATATATAAAATTAAAAATAAAGAAATTAAAACAAATTTACAAATAATAAATTCACTGACATAACACGAGAAAAAGAAGTAATATACATGTACACACAACAAGGACAGAAAAAGCGAAAAAAACAATACTAAGCAATGGACTAATTACATATAATGAACTACCTGAAAATATTAAAAAAACGAAAACTTATAAAGAATTTAAAACAAAAATAAAAGAACGCTACATAATAACAAGACCAAAACAAACAAATAAATAAACAAACATGATAATACACAAAATAAGATAAATGGAAAGAGAAAATAAAAATGGTGCCCCGAATACGAAGATTTGCAGCCTACCATATATGGAAACGGTGTAAAGCAGCAAGTGGGGAGAAAAAAAAATAATGTAAAAAAAAAAAAGAATAAATAGTGCAATGTATACATCTAGGTATCAAGAATTAAAGAAAGAGTACAAAGAGCTTATAAAAATAAGCAAAAAGACTTTTAAAAACAAAAGAACTTTAAACAGCAGCAACAAAAATAAAGAATGTTAAAATGTAATAAAAGAAATCAGAAGAGACGACACTAAAAAATGCAAAATAGAACTAACTAAAAACAACAACATAACAGTCTCCACAGAAATCGCAACTATATTTAATTACTTTTTTGCAGATCTACAACAGAACGTAACAAAACCAAGAAACCTTAGAAACTCTATACAAGAAACAAATAAAACAATGTATTTGTATTCTGTAAATAAAACAGAAATAGAAAATGCAATTACAAATTGATGTAAAAAAAAATCTACGGGCGTAGACAATATTCCTGGGCAAGTGCTGCAATCAGTTAAGTTTATTATAAGCACTCAAATAATGCACATTATAAATGTATCATACCTCCAAGCAATCTATCCAACAGCTTTAAAACAATCAAGAGTAATACTAATATACAAAAATAAAGGAAACCTAAATGAGCTAATAAACTATAGGCCAATATCACTTCAAAATCAGATATATAAAATATTTGAACAATGTTTTATAACAGGATATACCCTTTCTTTGAAAACAATAATTTAATCAGTAAATGCCTACATGGATACAAAAAAAAATCAACATTCAACAGCTTTGTCAAGTGCAGTTAGCACTTGACAAAGCAGTTCAAGCGACTATGAAAGCTTTAAACAAAAAACAAGAAACTGTTGGTTTATTTTTTGGTATGAATTGAGCTTTTGACACAGTGGACCATAAACAAGCTCTACGAAAAAGAAATCAGAGGAATACCAAACATCTGGATAAAATCATACTTACAAAACAGAACACAGATAGTAGAAATAGAAGAAGCAAGATCAGATCAAAGAACCATAGACGTTGGGGTACCTCAAGAAACTCTTGTATCCTGTTAATTTTTCTCCATCATGGTAGATGACCTTTCAAAACAATGTAAAGCTACACCAAACATATTTATATAAGTTGACAATACCAACTTAGTTATTAAAGAAAACAACGATAAAAAATTGATAAAAAAATCCACACAAGCTATCACTGAAATTACATCATGGTGCACTTCAAATGGAATAATTTTAAATAGCAATAAAACAGAAATGATAAGTTTCTATTCATCAAATAAAAAAACTGAAAGTAGTTACCTCTTACGAATAAACAACAAAAGCATAGAGCAGTTAAAAGCAGAAAAATTCTTAGGCGTTTATATCGTTGAAAAACTTAAATTTACACATAGATATTCTAAAATTACATTTATCATCATTAAATTATTTATTAAAATCTATTAAAAGTACTGTATTTTACGAAACAACAAAACTTTTATACTACTGACTTATTCAATCAAAAATAAGGTATAGAATAATTATCTGGGGATCTGCAGTCAACACTCGTGAAGTATTAACCCTAAAGCATACTGCAAACCGCTATTTATAAACATAACGTACTGACAGTTTACTCATTGCATATAAAAAACTTAATTTTATATATAAGAAACAAAAACAACCTTGTTCTAAATAGCGACATACACACATACGAATAAAACACAAAATACGACAACCATTCTAACGTCTAACCACAACACAAAAAGGATCATTATACAAAGGAATAACATGCTACAATAAGCTAAACGTAGAAATTAAATAAGAAACTAATCCAATAATTTTTAAAGAAAAACTAACAAAATATCTTCTAAGTAATCCTTTTTATAGTTTAGAATAACTGAGAACCTAATTCAAATCCTGACGTATCAGATAAATATGTTAATGTATTTATGTAATTTAATGTATTTCGTTGATAAATAAATAATAATAATAATTATTATTATTATTGTTATTATTATAGAACAATTGAATTTCAGAATATTCGCAGTTTTAGTGTTAATTTTAAGCGGATATGATTTTTATTAGAAAACATGTATAAATATTACACCAACATCATAAAAAGTTGAATAATATATTAATTCCAATCCAGTGGGGTGAGAGTGAAATTATACAATATCTCGGCAAATTGCAAATAAAGCCTCTACTGCTATCCAATAGAAATTTTGTAATTTTAATTTTATTCCATAGATCTACTCACAATAAGCAAGTTGTTTATTATTATTTATTTTTGGGATTAGTTCTAGTTTGCTGCGTTGAGTTTTAGTTTAGTTTAGTTTACGTCAAACACGACTTTGCACCAAAAGTGTCACTTATAGACAGTGTTTTGCATTTTCTTAATAACTTTGAACTGGGCCTATATAAAGCAAGTGAAACACGTAAAATCTTATTGAATTGTGCATCTGTTGAAATTAATTTTAGTTTGCTGCGTTGAGTTTTAGTTTAGTTCAGTTTGCATTGAACACAACTTTGCACCAAAAGTGTCACTTTTAGACTTTTACATTTTTTTTTTTAATTTTTGAATTGGGCCTATAAAAACCAAGTTAAACATGTAAATCTACATTATATTGCGCATGTTTTGGGATTAGTTTCTGTTTACTGCCAAATACCTTCGTGTAACTTTTGCGCAGTCTTTTGAATTTTCTAATAATAAAATAAAAATAAAAGCCAAGTCAAATACGTTTGAAAAATGCACAAACATTATCAGTTTTATTGTAAAATTAAGAACATGATTAAGATTTTCTGTATAATCGACGCAAAAAATGAATTCATACTTGCAGTTTTAAGAAAATAGTTGAGTTTTATTACAAATGCTATTGCTCACATTTTATGCAATAATTATAAAAATAAATGCATTTTACAGTTTTTAATTTATTTGAATTCTACACAAAAATATCTACAAAATATATTTTTTATTTTTGCTCTGGAGTAAATAGACAATAAGTTATTTAAAGCAGGGAATTTTCACACTAGTTCGTAATTTGCAATTTTCTAAAAAAGTATTATTTATAACAAATTTAAAAAACAAAATTTACATGTAGAAATAATCAATAAAAAGCATGAATATATTATTTCTTAAAAAAAAAGTTTTATTTAAAATTTGATTATTGTTTCTAAATGAATAAATTTACTATAAAAATTAATTTTGGTTTTATGTTCTAGAAAACAATTACTTGAGTATCAATTCCAAAATTCAAATGTTGGAGTTATTTGCAAAATTATATATTAATAATAATTGGATGCGCGCGTCGAAATTAAGTTCAGCGCGTTGCTCGCATGTAGCGCTCCGACAAATTTCAGCAAATTCTATAGAAGACGACCACGTGTGAATATATTGGGAGGGTGTTTTTGTGTTTGCATGGGCAAAGCATTGTTATAGTTATATTATAATAATATTATAATCAATAATAATATTATACGGGACTATTCTCTATGCACTTTGCTAGATGTAAGCTAGGTATATACTGCAAGCTAAAAATTTTTGTGTTACTTTACTTTACTCTAAAAAAAAAATTTTTTTTTTAAAAAACCTTTTTTTATATTTTTTTTTAATTTGCAATATCTTCTTTATTACGCGTTTTACAGCTATTTTACATCGCCCCAAAAGTCTTACAACGAAGAGGGTTGATAGAAGCAACGACTCATTAGGCGATTTTCGAATTACACCGGTAGATAAAAAGCAAATTATTATTTTAGTCATATTCGGGGGGATCGAACCCCGGACTGTTGGCGTGCTACGCTAACGCTCTATAACTAAGTTATCTTACCGTTCAATATCCATAGAGAATTGGACAGAATATCTAATAATTTATATTAACAGATTATAAATATATGAATTATATGCATTATACATACTTATTCCTTATTAAAATTAATAATTATTTTTATTGCATACGTGAATAATAATGTTAAATTAAGCAGTAGTAACGGAAACAAAACAAACACTACAAAACACGCATCCCACTGTAACATCGGATCATGCCAATGCGACCACTTCTGCCTACTCTAGAACTTCTACCATCGTTCGTTCGTTTTCTTTTCAGGCGGTCGATTTTGGTACCCTTATCTTAAGCTTGAAAAAAACAACCGTTTTTAGTTTTTTTTTAATATTTAAAAAAGTTGAAGGCCTATGACAAATTTAAAAATGGCATTACGTTTTTCTGGAAATTCTGCCCAAATGTGCTAATTTAACCAACTCTGTAACATTTAAAATAACAAAGTTACCCATAGAATACACTTAGATTATTGACACCCTGTATAATTTAAGATATAATTATAAACAGTGTCAGGTGGGCCTACGATACTTATTTTTTTTTTTTATGATTTGGTGACTCTTGCAATAGATTTGTTGTAGTTTTTTAATGTTTTCTCAAACTTGTTTAGAGGACCTATAGAGACTCTTTGTTCTTTGTAAAACGGTTTAAATTTTTTTATAGTTTTGATTTTAAGAAATTCTTGAAATATACTAGAAAATTCTTTTAGTTTATTCTAATATTTTCTAAAGCTCAGTAAAAACTGCTAAAAATAGTACGCCATTTTGTCTTGTTTTGAGTAGTTAATGTTTTTTTTATTTGTTTATAGTTGTTCATTCTTACATCCTTTCTTATTTTTTGTTTTGTTTAGTTCAATCTTATTTTTTAAGCCATTCTTGTGGCTAACAAAAACCTAACTTGCAACCGTGTTACAATATAGCAGAGATACATCTTGTTTATGTCATATAAGATTTGGACGCAATGATACAAAGTGCACCCGACAATGCTCGTTTTAGAAAAACAAAACGGGTCATCTTTAACGATGACAGACACCGGTTTATGTGTTTTTTTGCTTTTATAATAAAGAATATAAGAACCGCTAAGTTTAACGCCACTTTAATTCTTAAAGGGCATTCCAGAACTGCTATACTAGTGGCAGACAAAGACATTGCCAAAACAGCAGTAATAACGTCGTTTGGGTTGTTTGAGTTTCTATTTTCGGGTTTTGAAATGCTGCTCAAACGTTCAAAAAATTTGTCAATGCCTATATAGATTAGACTAGTTCTTAATTTTTATTTTTCTGAAAGTTTTTTGGGCGTACCTTTAGAAAGTGATCTTGCAAAAAAAGTAACATGTAAAATTTCAGCCATTAAGAATCAAAAAACCACGTGTTGCACTGCTTTTGAAATTTTAAAAACAAGCCCATTACCTTACTTAAAAAAACATTATTAGATTGTTACAAGTTTGACAAAATGAAAAAAAAATACGTACAATACGTCATTTTAAAGATTTTCAAAATTAAAAAAAAAAATATAGACCTAAGGTTCAAATTCTAATAATTTTTGTTTACAAGTCTAATTTTATGTTCAAAAAATATAATAAAAATATGTTAATTAAAAAAATAAAATAAACAGAGTATATTAATGTAAAGTTTTTGTGTGGATTTAGCACGTACTTAATTGCTTTTTTGGAGACCCAGGGTATGCATCTGACTCAAATCTGGAAACTATAATACTTAAGTATATTAATTTTGAAAATTCACAGGTAGTGCGAAACGTGTTTTTTTTTGGCATGTTTTACTTTTTTTTGAATAAAAATCACTTTCTAGGGTGTACTCATCATTTTTTTTATGAACAAATTTTATATAGATATATTAATAACATCAGTTTTAAAAGCAAAACTTTGGTTAACTGATTATCAGAGGCTGAAAGAGCATTTTAGGCTTGCAAAGAAAGCTTAACACAAGCAGCGTTACTTACTCATTTGCGGTTTAACATTCTACTTGCCATATTTTGCAATGTGTTATATTTTATCGTTGGTGCAGTTCTTCAACAGCGAGTTTTCTTTTCTAGAAAACTGAATACTGCAGAAAGCAAATACGCAACGTACAATAGGGAATTGCTAGTAATTTACAAAGCAAGCCGATAAACATTTGCGCCACATGGTTGAAGCTCAGTCATTTTTCATATTTACCGATGACAATCTAATCATCTGTGCGTTTTGCAAAAGAAACGAAGAGCATTTTATGACAGTTTTGATACTTGGATTATATAGGACATACGTCATGTATCAGAAAAAAATAAATTGTCCCGGATGCCCTCTCCCGCGTAGAAGAAATTGCTAGACATGAACGCGTTACTTTTTAGTCTGACTGGTTGTTGATCGAGTTAAACGTTTTACTGTCAACATTTCTAAAAAAAATGTGGTTAGAGTTTTGTTGTTGCATATAATAATTGTTATTAATTTTGTCAAAATTGGTAATAAAACTGTTTGTGATTTTCTTTTTGAGTTTAATTTAGTTGTTACCAATAGAATCTTTCAAGTAGATGGTAGTTGTAAAGCATTATCTTTCTTGTTAAGATTTCAAATATGTTAAACAAAAATCTTTTTTTAAAGATTTTTGCCTAAAAGAATAGTATGTCACTCTTTGCCGGCAAACATATGAAAATGCTTGAATCTGTATAATTTATTACTGAATTGTGTCAGCGGGTTGAATATTTCTTATAATTGATTCTATTCTTTTCTCAACTATAAATTATTGGTTTTAGTTAAAAAAAATTACATAATTTTAAAGAATAAAAGTTCTTAATCAAGAAAAAGAACTAATTTATCATTATCGGTTTTATATTTATAAAGTAAACCTTAAAATGTTTTAATTAATATTATTATCAAGATGGGATTATAATAATCAGAAATTAATTATTACTGTTAGTGGGGTAATATGTAATCGACTTGTTAAATAATCATAATATAAACTACATTTAGTTAAAAAGAATTCTGTTATCTGCAAAATTTAATTTAAATTCACTTGCATGAAAATTGCTCTCTAGCAAAGCCCGAACGTAGACATTCTAGAAATGCCAATTACAGATGGCAGTTAATTATTTAATTTATTTTAATGGCACACACTGAATTAGCATAAATAATGAGTGGATGCGGAGATATCAGCGTGACGGGCGTGTGCTCTAAGTTCGTTCTGATTCGTGCACATTTATTTGCGTTGCATTCGTTGAATACCAAGTCTTGCAATTTCGGCCATTCGTGCAGTTTATTTTTCGAAAACACGGTAAACACGGTAGTAAATCAAAATAAAGCGTGCGTTATGCGTCGGAATTTCAAGCTCGCACGCGCAATCGCCACGATGATGTATCGTTGGATTATTATTTTTTATTTTATTAATCCGAAGTGGGTTTGATTCAGTAGTGTTGGGATCAAACCTGTTCATATTGCTACCGCCTTTTAAGCGATAAACAAATTGACGTACTTTATTTATGTTAAATTTTGTTGATGCGGAATTTCTAGTGTAATTACAGCAAACATATTTTGCTAATGTGTCAGACTGAATCATAAAATTAATATCTTATTAGTACGGAAATAATAAGCAATACATAAATAATATAATATTTGTTCAGTTTGCTTTTATCATACACATTAAATATTTTATATGAGACATTTGATTATATAAAATCAGTAAAATCATTATAACTTACTTATTTAAACTTTTGGTCTATCAGTTGTAATAAAATAATATAAATAATAATGATAAAAAATAAGTATTACCAACTAAAATTAACAATAACCAATTTATTTCAACTGTTTTATATTAAACATTAAAAAAATATTTCTTTGAAGAATGATAATTAAAAAAAAACTGTAAGAGCTTTAGAAAAAACTTAAACCTTTAAAGTATGTTAGATTATTAGAGAATTTAAGAAAACATTGAACGTTTTTAAAAATAGTGCAAAAAAAACTTTAGCAGTCTGAGAACTCTATAGAAGACGCTTAAAAGATTTTAGTAGACTAGAACTACTATTGGCAACTAACTTAGTTCTAAAAATAATTAATTTTAGACCACATTCAGTGTCTAAAAAGAGTTTGCGTTGTCTAAAAGAAAACTTTAAAGAGCCATAAAGTCAAAAAGGAAATAAACTTTAAAAGTTATTAAAAAAATATTGAAGAACTTTAATAGTTAATGCATTTTTTTAATAAAAATAGCGTATTAAAAATTTTGGGATGCATAATTTTGGTAAGTGAACTAGATTTTGTTTTTGTAAACTTGATAAATTTTATTGTGTGACTACACATTTGATGTATTGTAGTTTGTTTGTTGTAAATAGTATAAGTAAATTACATGTTTTAAAAACACTGTTGTTAGAACGAATCTGTTGATGAAACAAGCCGCTTCCGGGTTTTGCGCAGGTGTGGATGTTTTCTATAGAAATAAAAGTAGTTAGTAACAGCTGTTTGGCATTTGCTTACTTGTTAGTGTTGTCTGAAGTTGGTCTGAAAAGATTAAAACTGGCGGTGTGTTGAAGAGGTTTTAATTAATAGACGTTAGGCGACGCCCGGAGGCTACCAAATATGTGGTCCTGTCAAAGTTTTGCCTGTGCTGTTAAGCAAAAGCAAATCCTGCTATGATTCTTTATTTTGTCGACAATGTCAAGCAAGATTTATTTAGTTGTCCAACTAGCGTAGAGTTTTTTTTGGAACTGATTGGTAATTTCTTCGTTACGATTGACTTATTCTAAGCGCGCAATCTGCTTACAAAATATTGGTCAGTTTTCCGAGTTGAAGCCTTTGGAGGGATACCTCTTGCTGCAGTAGGTGCATGTTGGTTTTGAATTTCTTGGAGGCGCTATTTTTAATCTTTTGGGCTGTTCTCGGCAGATGCGTTGTGCCTTAAGGTTTGATTGTAACAGGACTTTGTTAGGTCTTAAGTTGGTGGCTTTGTTGATGAGCCGCTGGTGATAAAAGAAAACAAGAGAGATTAATTTGTCTCATTTCTGTCTGTGGTTCTATGCAATGAAGATAAGTAGGTTATTTTTAGTTTTTCAAGCCAACGTTTTACTGGGTTTGTTTGGAGGTGATCCGTTGTGGTTGTGGTGGTGTAATAAAAAGATTTCTATTTTTTTGTAGATTTTGGTGAAATCTGGTTGGTAAATTGTAGCCTGTTGTTGGACAGTGTAATTTGCGGGTATTCGCAGCAGTAGATCTCTTGTTTTGGAAGTTAGCATGTCTTTTTGCTAATGGCGCTTTATACTGGGAATGCCTTGGCTTACTGAGTACACATGTCCATTATCGACAGTGCAAAGCGGTTTCTTCTTTTAGTAACACTGTACTGGCCCACGTAATCAATTGCTATCTTTTTTAAAGTATGTCCATCGGTTAGGGGAGTAACTGGGCAGTGTCTTGTTTTTGTTGTCATTATACTGTAGTGCAAATAAAAGACTTTTTTTTACAAACTATTTGGATGGTCTCATTGCGTGTCCGACGGTCTCTTTCCCGTGGTGGTGTCGGATGACAATTTTTTGTATTTCTGGGGGCACAACCACAACGTAAGGCTTCGTTCCGTCTTTGTCCGCTCGATATCTGCTGTTCAAGTCGGCCGGGTATTTGTTTTTATGTCTTTGGTGTACAGACAGTCTTTCTGGGCACGTTTTCTTTTAACCGCAAAGGTTTTTACTGTTGCTGTTTGACTTGTGAACTTTTTCTAAATAAACATCATGTTCTCTAGGTATGCTCAAAAAGTTTTAATTGCCCATACCACTGCTTAGCACTTCAGTTTGTTGTTGTTAAGGCGGCACCTGGCGTAAGAGACCACTTTACTATTGTTTCCGTTTTCTTGCTAGAAGACTGCTCTTAGGGCCAGGTAGTTGGCATTTGACTGCAACACAAATTTCAGGCCTAGTTTTGATTGGTTTGGTGTAGTAGTTCAAGGCTTAGTTGCTTTTTTGTCTTATCAAAATGCACTCATTTTGCTATTTTAAAATAATTTGTAACATTAAGAGCGTGATTTAAGTTGTCATTGTTTAGCTGTTTATTTGATGCAAACAGCAGAGTTGATTAAAGTAAAGCTGCCAACAAATGTTTACAAGACGGCAAATTATTACTATGCTGAAAATTAACAGTGCAACTGCTTAAGAGTGGGAACAAAACATGTAAACTGCTTGAGCATTGGGACACCTGCCAACTATGCAGTTTAAATTTTACAAAGTAAAGCTATATATTGTCAAACAACGGCGTCTTTAGAATACCTACAAATAAAAGTCGGAAACAACTTGGCTGTCAATTAACAAAGCAAAATTAGCAAGAAAAAAAAAGTACTAAAAAAAAAAAAAAAATTTTTTTGAACAAATAAACCAAAAGATGGCAAACGTACATAGAAACCGGGTTAGATAAACTAAGAAATCTTTAGAGTTGTTTGAATGTGAAAGTAATGCGGGCGCACTAAACCGTAAGTACGGATGTGATACATTTTCTAGCATCATACACACACACACACACACACATAAAAATAACATTATTCATATGACCGCCTTGGCTCATAAGACAAGACTTAAACCGTGTGTCATAATTTTTGATAAAATACGTACCAATTATGCCATCAGACCACAAGACAAACCATACAATCACTTTACTTAAGATTTCTTTTAGATAAAATTGTCAATGTTGTTATATAAGATGCAAAACAACGTTTAACATTAACATACTGTATGTCCAAAAAGAATAGGGGGTATTTGTAAATTTAATAAAAACAAAAATACAAATCAATTTTTTTTTTTTAGACAAATTTTGAAAAATAAGAGTCAAAGATTATGTTTTCTAAATGTTGACTTTTTGCTGCTGGCACTCTTCTAACCGAAAACGGAAATTAGTCGACAGATCTTTCTAGAAACGACGGCCATTTTGGTGCGGATGCTGTGCTTCAATTGCAGTAGAGTTTGTGGTTTGTTTTTATAAACTTTCTACCCTTATAATAAATAATTAAGGGGTGTAAGATTGGGGGTTCTTGGAGGACAGTTGATGCTGCTTTGACTAGAGATCACTTTTTCCGGGAAAAGTGATTGGTTTGAGGTGTAGCAAGTGGTCCCATCTTGTTGAAACCATGTTTCTTAATTAAAACTTTCAAATAACTACAGTTTTGGAACCAAAAAGTTCCTTACGGTAATTTTTATAAGCAAAAAGAGTATTTCCTATAAAATATTTAATATTTTAGCTTATTAGTGGGTTGAAATAAATGCGACTAAGACCACCGGCTAAGATTGTTTGTTGAACTTACTTTTGGTATCAAAGTGGTAGGTTAAGTTTTATTTTTTATCTATCAATGCCTGTGGTGTTTTCTACAATTATATTGGTTTTGCAACTTTTTTGTAATCTATTAATTTAGTCCACTAAGTGAACTGTATGTGATGTTGCAAAATGATACTGTTTTAGTACAAAGTATTAGTTATTCTTTAAAAAATTGCCAACGACTATATCAAATTATAGCTGATTTTTACGCAGCAACAACCAATTTAATAAATATATTCTTAATTTGAAATTAAGTAATCTTACCAAGCGTAACATAACTCAAACATTCTTATTACTATCCAATAAAAGTAAATTGTTTGAAAAAAAATTGTAACCAAGTTTTGAATTTTTTTTCTAGTTTTGGGCAAAACTAAATTTAATTTCATTGTAAAGAAAAAGGTATGCCATTAACATTTGAAAACGATATTAGTCAAATGGCCGCTACGGTTACGGTTGCAGTACCACATTCTTTTCATGAAATTTTTCATGACCAATTTGCACATTTGCGGCTGTATGTCCTCAATAACTTCACGAATTTTATCTTTAAAGTTTTGAATCAATTGTGGAGCATTGGCATAGACCTTACCTTTCACGTGGCTCCAAAAAAAAGAGTCTAAAGGTGTTAAATCAGAAGGTTTCGGTGGCCAATTGTGATCACTTCTTCGAGGAATAACACGGTCAGGAAACTTTTCTAGCAATACTTTGATTGTTTCGTTGCTTGTGTGGCACGTGAAAATAAACGTCGTCCACATTAATATTTTCCAATTCCGGCCATAAAAAATCATTAATCATAGCTCGGTAGCGCCATCTATTCACCGTAACAGTTAGACCAGCCTTATTTTTGAAAAAGTAGCGTCTAATCACACTGCCAGCCCAAAAACCGCACCAAACAGTAACAAGTTGAAGATGCAAAGATTTTTCAACAATCATTCTTAGATTTTCTGAGCCTGCTATTCAAAATGAAACTTCTTATTGGAATACCCTTTACAAACCATTCACTTACGTAATAAGTAATCTTAGAGTTGTGTAACATTAATTTAAATAAGCAATAGCAATCATTGTAAAGTTTTTATTTTTTAATGTTAACCAAGTTAAACAAAAGGTCAAGTAGATAAAATTATCAATAAAATAGTAACATTTTTACAAAAATGTATTCACAAACCAATATACATTAAACAAAAACTTTTAAAAACCTGATATAGAAATGAAATTGTACAACTATAGTTTTTAGGAGAAAGGCAGATAAATTAAACCATGGTTACAATTTTTTTTATTATTTTTAAGAAAAAAATCTTTTCAGTTTTAACAAGTTCATATCAACATTTTTTTTACGTAGTGAGGTATTGTTCTTAGCAAGTTGCCCTTAATAATAACTTACACTTGGCAATATCTTCAGTTTTTTTTTCTGCGTCAATCTTGTTGTTATACTGTCTTTGTCAATGTAGTCTAAATTTGGAACTAGTTTGGGTTAGACTGGTTATTGCCATGCAATTTTTGACGCAGCACCTGCGGCACTCATGCTGTTTTTGGCCTTTTTTTTCTATAACCTCTTCCTTTGTCTGTTTATTTGTCTTTTGTATTTTTTTATCTGCACTGATCTTCACATCTGTATTTTTTTTTGTTTTAGTTATTTGGTTTGTTTTCAAATGCGTTCTTAGTTTTTTGTTTATTTCTTTTTTTTGTATCCATTTTTTTACATAGTTTTATTAATTGAATTTCTTTTGGCAGTCTTAAACTTGTAAGTTTTATTTTTAGTGATATCCTTGTATCTTTATCTGAGATTACTTTTTTGTTTTTTCTTTTATTGACAGGTATATTATGACAATCTCAATGGTTGCAACCTTAAGATAGCGTATCTACCATTTAGCATTTGCCTTATTTCTGTTATTCTGCTTTTTTCTTCAACATTTCCTTTTTTCATCTTCTTATCTCTGCAATTTTGTTTGGTATTGTATCTCTGCAAATGTTCTTTTTTCTCTTTCTTAGTATGCATAATTGTTTTATCCTTTCTTATTTCTTATTTCTTTTTTTGTTTTTTTTTATTGTTTTTATTTTGTTTCTTTTGTCTCTTTCTTTTCTTTTTTATGGTTTTTATTTTGTGTTTGCTTCTAATGTTTGTTTTATCTATATTTTTTTATTCTCAAATTCCTTAATTTTAGTACACATGTATTAGGCATTTCTTAATCATTGTTGTTTTATACACATTTTTTTAATATATTTTTTAGTTTTTTTCTATTTTTCTTCCACGTCTTGCATTATACTAGACTGTGTTCTGTATTAATGTGTGTTTCTTTCTTCACTGTATTATCATTTAATTCTCTTGTCCATTCTCATTTTTCTTCTTTACTCCACTATCTGTCATTTATCCATCGTTGTTTTTCTTGCTTTTATCTTTGATTTCTTTAATAATTTCTTTATTTCTAGCTGCTCTTCCACTATCGTATCAAACATAATAAAATAAAACGTGTTATTAAACTAAGAAAAAGATTAGATATAAAGAAAATGGTAAATGAAAGAACTAGTAAACAAGAAGCAAAAAAAACGGGAAAAAAATGAATGGATGGCAGAAATAGTGAAATAAAGGAGAAAAACAGAGAATGGACAAGGATCTAATACCAAAAATAAAAGAATGAGAAGAAAATAAATTGGCAACGTGTTATTATACAACACAACTACCCACCGGACATGGAAGGTTTGAAAAGTATTTACAAAAAATGAAAAAGATGGAAAAAAACATACGCTAGTAGAGTGCAAAGCAAGGCAGGAAGATAGGAAAAAGTTAGAAATGGTATTTGAAAACAAAATTGACAAATCTACAATCATTAATATATGCCTGAGTGACAAAAACAATTGGAGAGAAACTAAGAAAACAGTACTAAAAAAAAATAGAAGAGTTTGAACCTTCAAGGTTTAAATAAACCAAAATGGAAGGAAACACACCGATTAAAAACCACAAAAGACAAAGAAAAGAGGAGCAAAAAGCTAAATGAAAGTAAAATAACATAAAAAAGCAATTAAAAAGAAAAAAACAAAAAACCCAAGACAACTATGACTACAAAGGAAATAAAAGTAAAAAGATATATAAAAGAAAAACATTTACTAAAACATTAATATTAACTAAAATTGCAAAGATAAGGAGATGAAAAAAAAATTGCTGAAAAAAACTGACAAAATTGACTAAGCAATTTTTAAACGGTAGATACGCCATCTTAAGGATGATGATCAAAGTATATCTGGCAACTGGGAAACACAGAGAATTAACCCAAAATAGAATTTAAAAAATCTCACTAAAAGTAAAACTAGTAAATCTAGGATTACCAGAAGGGATATACCAAATAAAGCTAAACAAAATATTTATAAAAGAATACAACAAAAAAGAAGTTAATAAAAATATAGATAAACTAAAAAAATACTTAAAGATAATGCAAAAAACTACGCTGAATAACACAAGAATGGGAGAAAAAAAGATGTATGTCAATGAAAAATAAAGTAGATAGGCCCGATTTAACATGAGTTGCCGCAGCAGACTGTGTGAATTAAAAAACTAGCCCACCTTAAACTAGTACAACATTAGTGACAATGATAAAGACAACTTAACAACAGGACTAACGCAGAAAAAAAAAACTGAAAGGTATTACCATGCGCTAGTCATTTTCAAGGGTCACTTGCTGAGGCCAACATCTCACTACGTTCTAAAAAAGTAAACAAAAACTGAAACTTTTCTTCGGTAAAAATTCAATGTGTCGCAAAGTCTATATAATCTTTCATTTTTAAATATTATTTAGGAAACCGTTTAATTGCTTTAAAAGTTGTATCTGTTAAAAACAATTTTGATTACTTTGTTTGTTTAACAACTATATTTTTTTACATATTATTAACTTCTCAAAATTTGGAAATTCAATACTAGTCACTATTGCAAACGTAACCGCTGCACAAAGAGTTGAGTATATGTACATCTCAATTAAAACATTTTTTATTTTTCTAATGCTGCGTCTAACCTAAACTTTGCTCTGCATTATCAGTTGTAGCAGTTGATATTTTTCTTCCAGCAAAATGTGTTTTTGATATTGTAGTTTTCTTGTTTTAAAGTTAGGTAATATCTATTTAGTTGACAAACTTTTGGTGTTCTTAGTAGCTTCTGAATACTTGGGTCACAGTTCTAAAAGTTCTGCTCTAAGACAATCAGACTCTTATTTACTCGTCACTTATCAATTACCCCAACCCTGATACGGTATTATTCTAAAACGGCATTAAACTTTAAGTTGTACTTTTGGGTTGATAAAAACATGAATGTTAGAAACAAGCTACTAAGCGTAAAGCCAGTTGCCTTTTACAACTACAAGCTGACTTTAAATATAAGTGATGTTTTATAAAGTACGTATTGTATGGTACGACAAAAGTTTTTACGTTATCTACCTAGTTATAAAAACAAGATATAACAAGACAAACAAAATTTATTTTTTTATTGTAAAAACTTTTAACATTAACACACTTATTTCAAAAAAAATTTTGTATTGTATAATCTTCAGCTCTGTTGATAATTTTGTCAGTTTGTGCTTTTAGAGATGTTTTACACTTTTGGTCATAAATGGGTTTCCTGTCTTATTTAAACTGTTTATACCAGTATTTGACTTGAAAATAAAATATTTTTTCCATACACTGCTACTATTTTTTTATCAATCTTCTTTAGGCTACTGCTTTTTTTCGATAAAAATTTTATGACGCTTCTGTGTTCAATTTTCTCTCTTTAAGTTGATAAATGTTAAGTGATTGTAATCAAATCTTGAAGATGACACTATAAAATGTCACAGAAACTTAACATAAGAAAATTTCTATTGTAGCATATTGTTTTCATACCAAGGTTGATAACTTAAAAAACAGAAATTCTATCAGTGAATTAATAAAAAAACATAATTTTAATCAAAATATAAACAATTTTTTATTTATTTTTGTGCGTCTCACACTGCATTAACATCTTTTTGATAAACAATTAAAAAGTACGTATGTATATTTTTTACTTTGGTTTCTGTAAAAAAAAAAATGAAATTTTTATAAAACAAATTTGAAAGCCTGTTTCTTAAGTACAAATTATTGTTGATTAAATATGCTAATGAACAATAAGAAGTTTGAACTGGTGAAATAAATAAACTTAAATTTAATATTTTTTAATTTTATTTATAATTTACCAGGATTTGATTAACAATATTTCTAGTTCTATTAATATAGATTTAATTTACATCATAAAGAGTATTTATAATCAGTATACTCTGTCAATAATTTGTCTGTACTTTTTTAGATTTCAAGCAACTCATGTCATAAAATTACTTGGTCACATGCAACCTTTTATCATAATACCGTAATTTTGGCCGCCGCATATAATGAAATGGTAACAATAAACAATATAGAAAAAGATATCCGGAAGGAAAAAAAACGCCAGGTTAATACCTGAATTTACAGAAAAGATTGTAAAGACAGGTCAGATCTATACTTCAGGTATTTTATTTCCTACATCTTTCATTTATTGAGAGAAAAATCAGATTTTTATTTATAAGTATAATACTTGTTTGCTTGTTATTTCAATATAACGTAAATTATTTCAATGTTTACATTCAAAATAAGTAAACATTGCTAATCAACTGTTTTAAATTTAAATAACCAGAAACAAGAAGTAAATGTGTAATTCAGTGACCCGTTAAGTGTGAGAAAAAGAGCAGCCATAAATTAGAATTTAAAGGGTTTTTCGGAGCCATGTTAAAGTTTTAATGGGTCTGATGGCATACAGTGTGTTAATGTTTTTTGATTGATAAATTGAGATAATTATTATTAAAACAGTAATAAAACGGTCGTAAAATGATTCAGATTGAGCTGGTTTTGTAATTTCTTCACAGCTAGCTGACGTAAATTACATTATTTAATTGTTTAAATGTCTCCGAAGGTAGCGTCTACTGGATTTATCTATCATCGTGAATAAAAAATAAAGTACATAGACGCGACATATGTCTAGTTCGATTGCAGAAATAATTTATATGCAACGACACGTCCTGTCCATTATTTCTGTAATAAAAGGCGTTATGTTTTTTTCCTTAATTTGGTAATTGTGGTTTCTAATAAGGAATAATGTGGGTGTTTGCTTCCTCAAATTAATACCTTAATTTTTTATAAAACTCGCATTTATTTTAACCCGTTTCAATCTGAAAATAGCCAGATATTGCCCACGCATTCCGATTGTGGCCCACTGAAACACAAATTTTATTGGAATTATTTTAAGTAAATGATGTGCCTAAGGAATCTAGAATTCCAAAAATGCGTGTAGGTGCAATTTGTTTTCACACAAATGAGATGTGGTACTAATATGTTAAAGAATATGACAACATTGGCAATCCCATGAATATATAAAAAAAATTAAGAAACATTTTTAAATTATCTTTTCATACACATACATAAGTTATAACTCATAATTGAAATAATCTAAAATTCGTGCATTTTATACTAACATATGATTTCATAAAGTCACATAATTTGTAATATATGAGAAATTTAATTTTATCTCCAAGTTTAGTTGCACTTTAATTACATTCATTTATATTCTGTGCGACATTCTGCATCTGGGTATATTAATTTAAAGTTGGTTCTGAAATTAGCTTTATTCAATTGCCTTAGTTTGCATTAAATCTAATTTATACGTAGCAAATAAACATAATATTTTTCCTTGTGTTAAATTTGTTGTACATATTATTCATTTAATATTGGATATTATTTCTTAGCAATATTTAAATTTATGTAGTATTTTAACATTTAAAATTATTCTATAAATTTGCATTCGACTTGTTATGAATAATTCAAAATCATCTGGTATGAAGATTATTTATTATATTTTATATTCTACTTCTAAAATTTATTTCAATGTATTTCAACACCAATTCAAAGATTTGTCTTAGTAATAAATAGTTGTTTAATATAACAATACAATAATTATAATTTCATACTGTTCCTAATCTTGCTATTTGATACTGGTTTGTAAGCTTAAATTTTTGTTTTAAACGTAGGCTTTATTATAGTCATCTTTAAAGTACTTTAAGGATGTTTTTTTGTTAAAAATACAAGGTACGGCAAATACTTTTAAAACAAACATTTTTCAAGATGCAAAAAAACTATGAGATACTGAGTTCGTATTTAAAAATGTGTCCAACAAAGTCGCACAAATCTACCAAACTACGAAAAATGTAATTTTTGTTCTTCATATTTTTGTTTATAAAGTTGTTATTTTTAACACTCAACACTGATGACTATGTCAGCTCAGAATTATGCAAAAAAAATAAACGGTAGTAACATGTACAGTAAAATTCCGCATACTCTTGAATAATAAAATAAAAGTTAAAGTTTTCAGTCAGTAGTTTGTGTAGCAACAAAATGTTAATTTTATGTACAACACTTAGATAGGTAGCAGCAAGGCAAATTGGTCATGTTTAGAATCTTGCCAAAAGCAACATAAGGATTTAAGGAGTATTTACCGCTCACAACCTCGGAAAATTTAAAGATTAAGAATAATTTTATTATTTTATTATTATACTGTAGTGTTTGTTGTAAAAATGTGTTGACTTAAATAACTTAAACAAAATCTTAACTGTTTGTAAGCTCTAATGGTTTATCACAGATGTATGATAAAGTGTGTCTTACCAAGAGCGCCAGATTTGAATTTGACGCTATTTTGTTTGTGTGAGTAATACGATCATTATTTGTTGACAGCTGTCAAGTACAGACCATGCCATTAGAAGTTATGAAGAAGTATTTAAACAAGCAACGTTTGATTACTGTGAAAACGCACTAAAAAATGGAGAAAGTTTTGCAAAAACAGTTCGCAATTTAAGAGAAATTTTTGGTTGCAATAAAGCGCCAAATGAATCGACAGTTTGCAGTTTAATTAAAATATTTGAGACGAAATGCACGCTGATAGTTGAGAAGACCACTGTTTGTCGTCGTCTTGGTCGGACCTTCTAAAACATAACCGCAGTGGAGGTCCAGGCACTTTCATTTGGCATCGTGGTCAACAATTAAACATTACCAGATTCACTCTGCAACAAATTTTGAGAAGAAATTTGCATTTCCACGCGTACAAAGTTCAATTGACACAAAAACTCAAGTACCTGACCATGTGCAGCGCCGTGGATTCGTTAAATGGGTGCACCAAATTATGGCGGATTTCTCAAAAAAAAAATTTCTTAGATCAGGCACATTTTTATAATAAATAAGCATAACTGTCAAATTTGAAATGCTGAAAATTTTTGAGTAAGTTGAACAACTAGTGAATCTGCCGCAAGTAACTGTTTGGTACGCATTTTGGACTGGCGGTGTGATTGGACCGTACTGCTTTGAAAATGCAGTAATTGTTAATAATGGCTCCAATTGAATTGAATTGATGTAAAGGATATGTTTTTTTAACAAAACGGTGCTACCTGTCATACAACACGCAAAACAATAGTGCGACCTAACGCCGATGGATTTCTTTTGTTGGGGTTACGTAAAGGAAAAGGTGTGTGCAAACAAGCCATAAACAGTTGAACACCTTAAAAAAAAGATTAAGCTACAGTTATGCAAAAACGTTATCTAAAATTTTAAGTAAAAAATTCTTCTGTGCCAAAAGTTTTGTGGTGGCTATTTGGCAAATGTCCTATTTTATGTTTAATTGAAATTACTCCTCTTCACGTTGAAATATAAATATTTGCTTAATTAAAAACAAAATGTGTTTTTATTTATCAATTAAATCCGGCGCTCTTATTGAAACATCTTTTACATATTATTTGTTATAGGTTGTCATGTTTTTGCAATGGTTAGTGGCAAAAAAGCTACTTCCTAAGTGTTTGAAATTGTTTAAATGAACAACTTTTGGATTCTATCAGATTTAGCGCGTACAATCAAAATTACTAAAATTTTTGGCAAAGAGTTGTTTTGTGACAACAGTTTCTTCAAATGATTGCAAAAAAAATCAATTTTTTACAAGTGCTTTTTATTGATGAAGCTAGGGCAGCCATTACTATTTTTTATAATAATAATTTATAAAACAATACAACCCATACGCAATAATATAAACTCGTTATCAACATTTATGTTTGCTAAACTTGTAGATTGAAATTATTGATGATTTTTAATTGGACCGCACTTTTTACCTGAGTTGTGACACATGACGGCGTTCTAACACATTTTAACCAAATTGCCTGTATGCAATTGCATGCTATTTATACCAATTGCAAGACAAGCCAAGTAGGAGCACAACCTTGACCACTTTGGTTTGCAAAATTAAATCTTTTAAATTTTGTTTTCTAGAATTACTTAAAATCTTTGGTTTGTTCTCCCTTGATTAAAAACATCAAACATTTAAGAAATTGCATCACTGCATCATGATAATTAATCCAGAATACGTTTAGAATTTTTGAACGTGTTTGTCAATCAAATTAACAAGAAAAAGAAATATAGCACTGCCAGAAGTAATAATTTACAACAATTACTGTATTTTTTTAAATTGTTTTTGCTAATAAATTTGTTTATTTTTTAATTTTTAAATTTTTTTTTAAATTCATTTTTTTTAATTAGAATAAAATCAAGGTATAACCCAGTTTTTGTACTGATTTAAGAACACCTTGTATAAGGTATAGCTAGGAGAAGCGCCGGAAATTTTTAGTTTCAGTATAATATGTAAAGTATTATTTTGATGTTGTTACTATTGTAGGCTCTAAGCACTTGTATTTCTAGATGTCCATTACATTTATCTTCTCACTAAATTTTTTTGATTACTTTAATATGAAAGGGTGTTGAAATAAAAACTTTTGAACAAAAAAAAATAATTTTTGAAAACATTCAATTAACAATAAACATTTTCTTGGTGTTTTGGCTAAATTTGATTTGCTTGTAATAGAGGTATTAAAATCTAAATATATTAAAATTTTAAATTACACATCGGGTTATGAATTTAGTATTAACATATAAATGATTTAATTATTATCTATAATTTTATTCTAGCTTTGCTCTGACGGTTAAACTATTTACTGATGGGAGTTTTTTACGATTATAAGTATTGTGTCTTTATTAGATCTAGGTATTTTACGTTTTAATTATGTAACGTAATTTTTCAAGTAGCATTTATTGAAAGATTAAAGAAGTAAAGTTAATTTGCAGTTTTTTAATAAGGTAAACCCAAACGATTTTGAACATCTTAACCAACGTTCTATGGGTTTTCCAATAAGAAGTTTTATTTTGATATTTAATAAAAACGGGTATTTTTAAGAGAAAAAAATAAATTTTTATTTTATTGTAAAAAGGAAAGTATGCCATTAACATTTGAAAACGATATTAGTCAAATGGCCGCCACGGTTACGGTTGCAGTACCACATTCTTTTTATGAAATTTTCCATGACCAATTTGCACATTTCCGGCTGTCCTTGATAACTTCACAAATTCTTCATCTTTCAGGTCTTGAATCAATTGTGGAGCATTGGCATGGACCTTATTTTTCACGTGGCCCCAAAGAAAAAAGTGTAAAGGTGTTAAATCACATGATCTCGATGGCTAATTGTGATCACCTCTTCGAGAAATAACACGGTCAGGAAACTTTTCTTGCAATATTGCGATTGTTTTGTTGCTTGTGTAGCACGTATCGCCGTCTTGCTGAAAATAAACGTCGTCCACATCAATATCTTCTAATTCCGGCCATAAAAAATCATTAATCATAGCTCGGTAGCGCCATCCATTTACCGTAACAGTTGCTACAGCCTCACTTTTTAAAAAGTATGTTCCAATCACACCGCCAGCTCAGAAACCGCAAAAAACAGTGACACGTTGAGGATGCAAAGACTTTTCAACAATCATTTTTTGAGCCCCAAATGCGACATTTCTGCTTATTAATGACGTTTATAGTGATCAACCGGCTTGAGTTCTTGTGTTAACTGAACTTTAAAAGCTTTAAGACTTAAGTTGTTATGCAAAATACGGTGTAATGTCGTTTGTGGAATGTCTAATTTTAAAGATCGACGAGGAATTGACAAACCTGGGTTTTCTTCAACACTACGGGCTACATCAGCAATATTCTCATGTGTTCTTGAGCGATGCACACGGTATCGATTCTTCACATCACTAACTTGTCCCAACAGCTCAAATTTTTTTACCAGGTTTACTATTGCCGTCCGAGAAGGTGCTTTACAACAACCAAAAAGTGATTTAGTTTTGAGAACTGTGACTGAAAAATTTTCACCGTTTTTGTAGTGAATTTTAATAATTTCAAAGCGTTGTTGAAGCGTGTATCGTTTCATTTTTAATAATAGCGTAGTTTTTACTTGTCAAATGTCAAGGATAATAGCTTCAAAATTGACAGCTGCCAAAACAGCCTGCTATACAAAATGAAACTTCTCATTGGAAAACCCTTTATAACAGATCTTCTGACATATGTTAGTCACAAATAAAAATCTACTTTAGACAAACATGGAGATAACATTTTTAAAGTAATTGATAGAATATAGCATTGTAATATTATTAACAAAGTCTATTGTCTTATTAATCACTTCTTGATAACTAAAAAACTATAGTTAGAACTGATTATTTGAAAATTATAAATGTTGTTGATTCCCAAAGGTCTGTATTTTTGCTGTTTTTATACTATTAATGAACAAATAACCAAAAGTATTATTTATAGTTTTGCAGATTGTAACTCTGTCTATAATTCATATTTTACGTCCAAAAACTACATCCAAAAATATGACAAAACGTCTTAAAATTTTTAGGTTAAAATTGGAAACATCTATAAACAAAGACTTTAAAACAATATCTAATCTCCTAACTTAGTAAGTTTTAACTCTAAATTTTTTTTAATTTAAAATTTAAAAAAATTAAAAAAATTATTACTACATAAAATTAAAATTACAAGTTATTATCAGTACTAATATTAAACTAAACAACAAACCTATACCTAAATATTCAATTTGTTTTCTAGAGGTTACAATCTCACATAATCTTTTTTGAAACGATCATATTGTTAATATTGCTTTAAAAGTATCTAGAAAACTAAAGTTTTTCAATAGTTGTAAACAGTTTTTTACTTTAGCATTTTTGCATATATAAAAAACTTATATACGTACTTGTTTTATATATTATTCGCAAGTATGGGCAAAAGAAGCATCTGAAACTATGCTACATCCTTCTTATTTTATTAAAAAACAAGTTATTTATATGATTGCCGAATCAAAATTAACTTTACAACATCGGTGCAGTGTTGCAGGTTTTTTTTCTTAAGAAAATACCAAGAATGTGAAAAAAATGAAAAATTCAAAAGATTGTAGGCTCAGGCACTATGCCTAGTTGGCTTATTGCATAAGACGGCTCTGCGCTTAACGTATAGTATTAGAAGTATGTTTAACATTTTAATCATATGTGGCATGCAGTTATTGCAAAAGTCTTATTTTAATTAAAAAAGACTGAACCGTATCTTATATTTCTTTAATTAGTCCGTTGTATTCTTATCTCTTGGTCTTTTTTACTAAATTATTTTATTTAGTATGTTTATTACGTTATTAATACTACTTTTTATTTTTTTTATTTTTTCCACAATATTGTCTTTGCATACACATCCAGTTTGTTTTTGCACCTAATCTTTTTTTTTCTGTCTTCTACCGTTGACACAAAAAAAAATCTTTTTAATTAAGTAATCAAAAGTATTTTGGCTAGTAAGTGCTTGAGCTACTGGTGTTTTTGGAATCTTTTATACTCTAGATTTTTTTCTATTTGTAGGCGCACTCCTAGCACTATTTTGAATTTCTCACTAAATGATTTTTGTGCGCATTTTGAATAAAAAAATTGTATACATCCATTCAAAGCTTCAAACAGTTGTCAATAACAAAGAAAAGATTATATTATTTGACAAAATGTCAGAAAAATAAGTAGGGTGTAGTAACGATTTCCAGCCAAGTATATATTTTTTGTATAGTTATTTGCACAATATAAAGAAAAACATTATCAATGAATTAAAAAAGCCTGTTTCTAGACTAGTGCTGTTTATACTTTCTAATTAAATCATTGTTTGCCTAACAAATGGTAAAACGGTTTGATTTATTAACATTTGACAATTTATGTGTGACCCGTTTGCTTATCATCTACGTTTTTTTATCTAGTGAAGCTGCAAACAAATGGTTTTATCACTTAAAGTAAACATTTTAGATATTGTTTCCAAAACATTTTAAAAATGTATGGCAACTTGTGTTAAAAATGCACTCTGTAACATTACAAATTATGAATTATCTTCTTTTATGACTTAAATATTTGCCTTATTATACAAAAAATAACATTTCCAAATTATTTATTGTATTAAAATTTAAATTGCAATCAAAACATTTGACAACAGATCTTTTGACATATGTTAGCTACACATAGTATTTTACTATAGACAAACAAAGAAAATCTTGCAGTAGTTTTAAACATTTCCAAAACATTTGATGTAGGTATTTTTTTTATGTTGTTGTGCGCTTTACAGCTATTTTACATCGCCACAGTAAGTCTACAACTTCTTTAAAGAGGTTTGATAAGATTAACAATTTATTAGGTGACTTCTAAATTATCCTGATAAATAAAGAGCAAGTTAATATTTTGGGGATCAAACTCCGGATTGTTAGCACGATATGCAAGCGCTATACTATTAAGCTATCTAATCTTAGTAACAAGCTTTCTTGACAATAAAAAAAATATAATTAAAATTGATGATTTTAACTCTGACCTCAAAATCATAAACGGTAGTGTTCTCTAAAGTTCTGCTTTTTTGCCAACTTAATTTTTGATTTACAATAATAATTTTCTTTAAATAATCAAAAGTCCTATACATAGTTTTGTAGCTAATAGCACCCTTCATACTTTCCAAAAATCATTGTTACAAATATGACAGGCCGTCTTAAAATTTTTAGATTAGAATGTATAGCGTCTATAAACAAAGACTTTAAAACAATATTTAGATGAGATTTTCCCAATTTGGTCAACTTTAAGACTAAAAATATTTAATAAAAATCAAAATCTAAGGTATCAGTACCAAATTCTGAACTAAACATTAAACCTATATCTAAATCTTTTTCAATTTGTCTTGTAGCGGTTTACAATCTCACATATTTTTTTTATATTCATATTGTTGATAAAAGTATCAAGAAAACTAAGAATTCTTTTTTAATAGATGTAAACAGTTTTTTACTTTTGTTTAACTTTTGTATATATATACATATATTAGACTGGTTCTTAAATTATTTTTTTGAATTTTCTTTTTGTGCCTCTTCAGAAAGTAATCTTTATGCAAAAAAGTAACCCATGCCAAATTTCAGCCTTTAAGAATAAAAAGAACACGTGTCGCACTGCCTTTGAAGTTTTAAAAGTAAACCTTTTATCTTACTTAAAAAACATTATTAGAATGCTACAAATTTGACAAAATGAAAAAAATACGTACAATACGCCATTTTAAAGGTTTTCAAATTTAAAAAAAAAGACCTAATCTTTAAATTTTAATAATTTTTGTTTACAAATCTAATTATATGTTCAAAATTTAAAATATAAAAAAAAAATAAACTGAGTATTGGCATAGCTTACTTTTTTTGCATAAAAATCACATTCTGAGGGTGCACTCAAAGAAAAAAAAAAAAAATAAGAACCAGTATAATATATACACAATATATTTAAAATATATTTTTTTGTATTGAATGTTGTTCCTAAGTATGGAAAGGAGTATCCTAAACTACTTTTTTCTAAGCTCTATTCATAAACATTCGGATTATTGTCAATCTACAATTGACTAATGACTTAAATATTGTACACCACCGACGTAATGTTGCAGATTTTTGCATTTTGTATAGATATTTCTATGCAGATTGTTCAAATAAAATACAAGACATATTGCCATCTAAACAATTATTCACTTGCAGAACAAGGTTTGCTAGGAATTTTAACAAATCCTTACTGAAAGTTCAGAGATATGAGCAAACTTTTAATAAAAGTTGTTTAACTGTACTATCAACACATAGAATAAACTTCTAAATACAGTATTTTCTAAAACCGCAAATATTCAAGATCAATGTTTAGAGACTGCTTAAATCTAGTATTCAGTGTGATAGTTTTAGAAAGTGTGGTTTCACTTGTTAAATTTAAAAGTATTTTTATGTTGTTGTGACATATTTAATAACTCCTAAATATCACATTTGTGATTGGACTATCTTTACTAGGTATCAATTGATGCCAGAATTTAAAACATTTTCAAGTTTAGACAATTGAACCAAATTGTCTGCTCAACTTTAATTAAATTTTTAGTAAAAAGATTTTTAAAAATTGATTATTTTACTGATTTTGGTAGCTGTTTTAAAATTATATTTAATCTTTTCTTGCAAGAAAAATTAGTCTTATAATCTAACTTATCTAATCTATGCACAGTGAAGTGAAGAAACAGCACAAGATCTTTTATAGTATCACCAGTTAATTTTAAGCATATTGAGCTTCACCTGAGTACTACAATAAACTTAAATATAGTATATCCCCAATCGATAAAATCTAAGAACAAACGGTTATTTAAAAACAAGATTATTATTATTTTCTAGTATATCAATTAGTACAATTTCAAACTTCAACGATGTCATATGCCCTATTTTATGTTTGGAAAATTCGGATGTGAGAATACATTCGCATAAATTATATCTATGTAATACTTCCTAGTGATAAAGTGCAGGAGCGTTGTTTTATTTTTATTATTGGCTGTTATTAATGCTTTTTTGTTTGATCTATTCTACTACAATTATTTTAATTTATTTTCTGTTTCTAAATAGTTACTTGCTGTAGTTTATTTGAAGTCTACCACTATTATTATTTCAAATTAGGTTTTAAAACCCTAAACATACTAAAACCCTGGACAATCAGATTTATACAATTTATTTTATAAAAAATAACAAATTTGCAGGATAGCAAAATAAATTTATTAAACAAAGCATAATTATTATTTTGTTTATTACTAATTATAATAGAATTTATGAAACATACTTATTATCAAATCTTTTTTGTTATAATAAATATATAATCTAACATGTTTTAGCATACCAATGTGTGTCTAGATCTTAGTCCAACAAGGCATGTCTATATTTCTGTCTACAATGAACATTAATTAGTCATTGAATTTAAATTTATCGATTCGTATCAACATATTATTGGTATTGTAAATGAAATTATTCAGTGGAGATAATTCGGTGAGCTCAGTGTACACTGTGATTCCATTGTGGCGACAATAAAGACAGCGGTACAGGGCTTTAGTTAGTCCGGAATTTAACACCTGTGCGATACACAAAAGCTCCTGAAAAAACATCTATCCCCAACAGAAATATCATGGTAACCAAAAACAGTTAGAATTGGTGCGTGTTGTGGTGAATGCGTATTTTCAATAGTGGCCCAACATTTAATGTTATAATTGCTACGACTCGCGTAATAGTTTTTTAATTTCGGCAATTTTAACTACACGACTTTCGTTCAATTAAATTTCAATAACGAAATATTCGGTTTCCTAATTAAGAGTAGATTAATATCTAATATAATTATAGTTAATTTGTTGCATAAGTTGGTGACTCTTACATTTGTGTGGGAAAATATATGAGCTTTTCACTGGGAAAAAGTAAATTTTCACGGTTGGTGCGCGCTCCAGAAACTAAATGGTTGTTATGTAAGTTTCCATAAGCTTATGCAGTTCTGAATCATAGTTTAATTGACAATGCGCTGGCGAATTTGCATTTGTGTTCCCCGAATAACGTATTATTTCCAAATGGATTAAATTATTTCTTCGTAGATGTGATTACATTCGATATATGTAGTTGGAATTATATCGGGTTTAATGAGAATGGTATTCACACTTGCGGTTACGTTAATGGATATTATAATATTGATGTTTATGCATGATATATAAGCTATTATGTTTGCATGTTTGATTATTTAGTTTACTGATTTGGTTTAGTGTTATATAAATATATAATATATCATCATTGTACCTTATCTGCATTTGTTAGTGTTTAATAAGAGTTAGAAGTGTTATAAAGGCCAAGGGTATTATCTTTTATGTAGGTGGAATTTGTTTGTTTTATAGTTATTTATTTAATAACGATAACAATATTGAATGTAAATACAACAGAAAGCACACGACATTTTGTCCTTGAAATATATTTAAATATCATAATAAAACTAATAATACATTTAAGAAACTAATATATTAATGCAGATTTATAATAAAACTGTATAAATCATTATATTGTATAAATTCATTAAAACACAAAAACTAGGTTAACATTTTGCTGCATTTTTAAAGAAATACGGCCCAATGACTTTGCCAGTACAAAATGTGCACCAAACAGTTACTTGCGGCAAACGCATTGGTAGTTCGAGTATTACACGAATATTTTCAGCACTCCAAATTTGATAATTTTGCTTATTTGTTGAAATTGTGCCTCATCTGAGAAAACGATTTTCTTCGAGAAATCAGCAATACTTTGGTGCTGCTCCAGCACCTATTCAAGGGCGGCACTGCGCATGGTTTGGTGGTTTGAGTTCTTTTATCAATTAAATCTTGTACGCGTGCAAATGCAGATTTCTTTTCTAAATTAGTTAACCACAATGTCGACTGGAAGTGCCTGGACTCTCGGCCACACTTTACCTCACTGCGGCTATGTTTTCAAAGGACCGATCAGGACGGCAACAAACAGTAGTTTTCTCAGTTCTCATCTATCGGCGTGAAATTTGACTCAGTTTTTTTAATTAAACGACAAACTGTTATTTCATTTTGCGCATTATTGCGACCAAAAATTGTACGTAAATTGAGAACTGTTTTTGCAAACTTTTTTCATTTTTGTAGTTTGTTTTTACTTCTCCATAACTTCTAATCGCGTGGTCTGTACTTGACAGCTGTCAACAAATAATCACCGTGCTACTCACACAAACAAAATAGCGGCAAACTAAAATCTGGCACTCTAGTTGAGACACCCATTAGATTTTATAAAATTCTGTTTAGATTACAAATATCTATTTATAGAATTTTTTAGAAGTGTATATTTTCTCATAATTGTGACGACTGTACACCATGGATTATACACATTTAAATTTAATACATTTTTAACCAAATTGAGCTAGCATTGAAACTTTAATTCCATACGTACAGTGCCGATATAAAGTTTAAAAATACAAAGTAACTAATGGAGTCAATTAGTTATTTTAAAAAGCTGTTTTTATGTTATGACGTCATTGCAATTTATTTTAAATAGCAACAGAGCGTTTTTGTTTTAGGTTTTAATAAACCTTGTAATTTTCTAAATACCAGTCAAAAAATTCCATATCTCACATAAATTAAAAATTTTACAAACATTTCTGTGGGCTTGTATTTGTTGTTGTTTTTTGCTTTTAATGTAAAAATTTAATGCCATTTATTATTATTAAAAAACTAACACAACAAAACAACTTATCAAAAATAAACTTTTGATTATAATAAAAGGGATATACACTATCGAGCAAAAAATAGAGGTCACTTTAAAATTATAACTTATTTTTGGATTTTTTTGCAAATTGTAAACCAAAATAATTTATAATTTATTTCCTGACAAATGTTATCTATCTGTCAGTTATTATTGCCGTGTTACAAGCTTTTATGAAACAGCATCCTTTTTGCTCTAATTAAAAACCTACATTTTGTAGTGGTTTTTTTTTGCTTTGCAAAACTAGTCATTCACACAGTGTACTGTACTAAACAGATCATAATGTTTTTAGGCGCTATTGTTGTGGCAAGAAATATAGCATCGATTGAAGATAAGCAATAAAAACGTGAAACTGCAAATATTGTTGGTAAAAGCCTTTGTGCAGTTCAGAAGGTGTATCAGCGGCAAAAAAAGTTAACATAAACAGAGATGACCGTTTATTGATGTCCACAAGTTTGCGGAATAGAACAACTTTTGCAGTTTATCTACGAAATCAACTTCATAAAGTTTAAGATGTAAATGTTAGTGATTGGATTGTTAGGAGAACGCTTCGGGCTGCTGGATTGTTTTGTAGAAAGATGGCTAGAAGTCCACCTTTACAACGTCGACATCGTGTTGCAAGATTGACTTTTGCCCAAAATTACCAGGCATGGAATAATGAAGTCTGGAGCAGGATACTGTTCCAAATGAGTCGCGCTTTTGCCTCAATGTATCAGACGGACGTCGGAAAATAAAAGAAAAATATGGAGAAGACGCGGAAAAGACGCGCTTCAGTTTGTATTGATAAGCGACTTTCATTTGGCGGTGGGTTGGTAATGGTTTGGGCAGGAATTTCTACCGTAGCACGCACAGAGTTGATCTTTATAGAGAATGGTTTTCTGACAGCTCACAATACATTATTTAGGTTTTCAAAAATTATTTTATGCCATGTCATGACAACTATAAGCAAACGCGGCATTTCCATGCAAGATAGTGCTAGACTTCACGTAGCCAAAGTTGTCAGAAATTATCTGGATGAAGTGAGAAATTTGCGGTTTGATTGGCCAGACATAATCTTATAGAACATGTCTGGGATAAGTTAGAACGACGTATCCAAAAGCATACACCTGCTCCAAGAACTGCTCAGAAGCTAAGACAGCTATTGTAGGAATGGAATAATATCGACCAAAATGTGATTCTTAATTTAATTCAAAGTGTTCTTTGTCGATTTCAAGCAGTCATTATTGCAAGAGAAGGTAATACTTGTTATTAGTGATAAGTTTTTTTTAATATTTTTTATTCCATATTAGTCCTAGAAATAATTTTGCCTAAACTGTAAATTTGTGATATTTTCAAAATACGCATAAAAACAATAAATATACTTTACGATTCAACATTGATTTTTTAGTTTAGTGTGCAATTGTACAATTGTTGACAATTTGCTAACATAAAGTTAAAACAAAAAACTCCAAAACTAAGTCATAATTTTAAAGTGACCTTTATTTTTTGCTTGCCAGTGTAGATCTAAAGACTAAATTGCCAACCATTGTCTTCTTAACAATACCGTAATCTGTTTTTTAGTTTGCCTTTACCAAAACCATCTGTTTCTGCTCTAAAATGCGGGCCAAAACAACCCAAGAGCCAACAAAACTTTTGCGGCTCTAAATCTCTGTGTCGCATGTTATACCCTGAAATCTAACAGTAATGACAAATTATAGTAAACTTTAAAATTTTTTGAAAGATATAAATAATCTTTCAATTCAATCTTTGGGACAGGCAAACAAATATTGAGTGTAACTCGAGCCAAAATGTTTTAGCAGCTAAAAGTTATTTTTGGCCTTTGATAACTATATACTAAAATATAAATTTTTGTTGGACCTTTGTAACAAATAATGATGGAATTTGTTGTATTTCTTATGTCATTTTAAATTTAAAGTTATGAATTAAAAGGAGTCTATTGCAATACAGTTTATTTTTAAATAACCTCATAAAAATTAATCGAATGGAGTCAAACTAGTTGGCCGCGTAGGTCATTTAATACTACCACAACAGACTAGTTAGAAAACATTTGACTGAGGTATTTTCTTTTCCAATGGCAAAATCGGCCGGTGTACCATTTTATTGAAACCACATTTTAGAAGTGGACATATCAAGTTTATAACGATCTGAATAGAGCTTAATTAAAACAGGAATTAGTTTAAACTGTATTGTACTGTACAACAGTAGTTGTCCCATTTTTGTAAAAAAATACGGGTTAATTATTCTGATTTTAAATATTCTTGCCTACATTAAAAACTTAGAACTACCTTGCAATGAATTTATTGTTTAATAAAAGTTGTTATATATGGAAAGCTAAGAAATTTGATAGTTTTGTTTTTGTTAATTTTATCTTTGTTAGATTGTATTAGATTGTTACAATAGCTGTGTTTTATTTGACAAAATAGTCGCACTTGGTGGCACTAATTCAGTAAATTTCGAATTTATTTGTCAAACGCGTCTTACACATTTTTTATTTGTTTTTGATGTAGAAAAAGTCCTTCAAACGCCAAATATAAGTGTGAGGTGATCTTCTCAGCAAAATTTAAAAATTATCTAACGCACCGGGAGCATGAAGCGCTCAAATAGAAAACACCTAATATTTACAAGCTTTTTATAATTTTGTTTAGTGTGTTTGGAACGATTATTGATGTATTTTTAAATGCTTTTTCCTTCTTATTAACCGTCTGTTATGCCTGCATTGAGTACAAGCACTTTTGTTATAGATTAATAACAAAGAATAGAACATTTTTTGATGACATTTTAGATAGTTTTTGTGACTTTCTGCTGTAATATGTAAATTCTCGGAATATAAGCAATGAGTATCAAAATCAAAATGATTAAGACATTGTTTTATTTATACTAGTTATCTTAGAATAATGATAAGCAATAAAAAAAGAAGTTTTTTTAACAACAAATGTAATTAGTAACTGGTCGGAATTTTCTAATGCAGTTTTAACAGTCTCTGAAATAGTTAAACGGTTCAGATCTAATAATCTTTGTTCACCAAGAAGTTCATTAGGAGGAAAATATGTGGGTAAGGTTAGGTTAGGAAAATATGTGGGTTAGCAAATAAGTTCAGCATAGTATTAAAATTTTGTCACAAAATTATATTTGCTTTTTATGATTACTTTGAAGAAGCTTGTCAAAACTTTCAAAAAAGTTTAGAGTTGTTTTATTTAAAAAACAATATATTCCATTACAAAAATAGTCTTATCAAAAACATTGATCTAAAAAAAAATATGCTATTATATCCAATGCTTTAAATTTTATACGTATTTAGTCTAGTCTAGAATATGCTTGTTGTTTGTAGATGTATGTACAAATACCCTGTTGCTCAGCAAATGAATGTTTGAAATAATAATCAAAATCTACTAAATTAAAGCAAATATTTTTTTTGTTGTTTACTTTAAAGTTTCAATCAAAAAGAGGATATGGGGTATATTCAAGATGCCAATGAATAAAATTTATATTCTTTTTTAGACTACAAATATTAGAGAAATTAATCTTTATGCCACAAACTAGTAGTTAGTTGAATAAGTTAGTTTGTGGAATAGCAAAGCTTTGTTCCGCCAATTTAATCGTATCGTTAGTCATGTTTGACTTTATGGGAGATTTGCTCCGTAGATTAGTACTACTTGCTCCACAACCTACGATAGTCTGAGCTTCGTACATATTAGACCTAGTCCAAGCATCTAATGTAGTTTTATATATTTATTAAACTTTAATTTATAAGCATTTATTGTTTATTAAATAAACTAAAACAACCTTTTTTGATAATAATTATTAAAGTGATAGGTTTTTCAAAACAATTACAGAAACGCTGACATTATTTTGTTACAGTTTTCAGTACAACAATATTATCCGGTTAACAATTTATAACATATGGTTATTTTATTATTTAAATAATATTTTTAATATTATTTATTGAAATAAATTATTAAGAGTATTCAAAACTAATTCTACTTTCTATTTCTTCTAGAAAGTAACATAAAAGTATTTAGAAATCTATATCAAAATAAGTCGTTCAGTTTTATTGTAGTTATAATATTTAACTAAGCATGTGTAATGCTTGATTTTTATATCTTTATAATGTAATTAAAATTGAATGTGTGTTTATTAAGGTCAAGAGAGTAGTCAACTTTGCATTATTCTAAAAAAACTATTAGCTTCTTTTCAAATAAGTGTACGTCATATCATTTAGTTAATATAAATTTCAAATAAACTCTATAAACCTAATAAGTTAATTATTTTAATGTGACGTCTATTGTAATTTAGATCTAATCGCTATAATGTTAATCATATTAGAATTTTGTTTTTATTTTTAATGATTTACTAAGAATTTTTACTTTGTTGATTTATGCGTTATTCAAGAAAATATTATTAATAGATAAATATTTATATAATTAATTTTTGTTTATATACATATTTATATATTAACATAAAAAATGGTTAATATCGCTATGTGGTAATCTATAATAATGATAAAATATAACGATGACTAAGTTTTTACCACAAATAATTTATTGATATAAATATGTATTGCTAAAGAATATACAGGATGTCAATAATATGCATGTGTGCTATGGTTAACAACGTTATTTTAAATGTTACAGAGTTTGTTAAATTAGCAAAAATTGGACAAAATTTCTAGTAAAACGTAATGCCATTAAAATTTGTCATAACTTGTCGACTTTTTTAAATATCCTAAAAAACCTAAAAACGGTCGATTTTTTTTTTAATTTATGTAACTCGTTGTCTATTTACTATAAATAATTATGTCTAATTTTTGTAAAAGCTCTTATAATTTTTTTTTTAAGATCCAGCGCCGTAACTAAGGGCCGGGGGGGGGGTGATATTATGTGGGTTATCGATGTTAACTTTATCTTTTATAGTTCTCCGCAAAAAAACCAATAGGTGTAAGGTCCGGCGACCAATTTGAAACCTATATTTTTTATTAAAATAGATTTTTTTTGATAAATAAATTGATACTATGTGTGCATTATGAGCAGGCTCCATTATGTTGAAATGTTGCATCAAGTTTAACAAAAGATCATCTAGCATTTCTTTTAATTTATTTTGTAAAAATAAGAAAGTTTGTTTGCTTTTTCTTCAAACAAATCTACTAAACGCTACTATTTATCCTTTATGTATTCTTACCTCCAACATCTAAACAACTCACTTTGAGGGCGGACAGACGTCAGCATTGTTTCTTCACATAAACAAGGCTATTGAATCTGTCTGGTTAGAAGGTCTCTTGTACAAACTGTCATTACTGCAAGTTCCTCCTTACCTAATTTGCACAATAAAATATTTAATCCAAAATAGACAACTACGTTTTAAAGTTAGAAACTCTTTCTCTCCCGTCTTTTATCCTAAGCAGGTTGTCACCACTTTTGTATAATGTATATTATAGTGATATATTGGACGCGGTTTAACATTCTAATCCAAAAATTTACATACTACAATATGCCGATGACACTGTGCTGATATTTTATGCAAAAAATCTGGAACATTCTATCCAGAACTTACAATCTCTAATCAAACATATTGAAACATGGTTTAATACATGTCGGCTATAAAGCCCATCTTAACAAAACTGAACTCTTTATTTCATACCATCGTATATTAAGAAACTTACCTAATATTAATCTGAACCATGTAACAATTCAACTATCTCCAACATAAAAATATCTAGGCGTGTTTCTTGATAATAAATTATCTTTTAAGCCCAACTTCCGTTTTATAAAATCCAAATGCATAACTCGATCAAAGCATTTCCGCTGTCTTACCTATAGAGGCAAATAAAAACAGCTACACATATTTATAAATCTATATGCAGACCTCTCTTAGATTATGCATCAATTATTTTTTCACAATGCTGTAAAGATGCTCTAAGTAATCTGCATGTTGCTGAACAATCAGCTATTAGAAGTATCACTAAAATACGTCATTTCTAATAATTCTTTACATAACATCAATAATGAGTCTCTATATGAACTACCGCAAACTATACCGCTTTCCAAACGTCACTCAGAACTGACTAAAAAATTCTGCAACAGATCTGCTAACGTGAAACTTGCTATTTCACAAAATCAAGAAAAAATTGCTAAATATAAATTTTCATCTAAATCCATTCTTAAACATATCCTCTTAATATCCAATATCACTGACAATTTAAACTCTTCCGACTAACTTACGATCTTGTCACTTGCTTATGTTTTTTTTTTGGATTTCATCAAAACTTTTATATTTAATTTTTTTTACTACTATAATTATACTCATGGGCAGAAAGACTTTGGTCGACGGTTTTTTTCATATTCATACTCATTTTTACTTTACTTTTAAATATTTTTTTAATAAAAATACGAATCGGACCTAATATTTTTGTGTCAAGAATGCCACAACAGACAGTAATAGAAAATGCATTTTGATCTCGTTTCTAAATTGTAAATTTTTTTGTTAAATAATCTATTGTTGGTTAATTTTGCTTTGTAAATAAAATTGACTGGGAAAAAAGTTTGTGTTTTTGATTTTCTTTAATAAACTATATAATATAATTTAATCTTCTTATAAGTTCTGTTGGGTACAATCTGTTTTAAATATAATGATACTAAGACTTTACCTTATTTTGTTTTAAAACTTGCCTTGCTTATTCTTTGGATACGTAACACTCAAATCCAATTTCTCGTACAGATGCAGTTGGTTTAAAATTATTTTTTTGACCTTTTTGGCAATTTGCGGTATTTGATTGGCTGTGAATTACAATTTCATGTCATACCTTAAAATCTGACAGTAGTGACAAATTATAATAAACATTAAAAAGAAGGTGCTTAATTGAGACAGGCAAAAAAATATCAAGTGTAACTCGTGCCAAAAGGCTTTAGCAGCCCTTTGCTTTAGCAAGTTTAGCAGTTTTTTTATTGCTATTTTTTATTAAACTATTTTGTTTTTCCTTTATATGGCAATAAATTCTTTGACTTTTTTATGTAAGTTAAATGAGTTATACTTTTGCTCTAATATTTCTATTTTCAAATCTCCTTCTAATGCATGTTTCTTTGGCAACTTTATATTTGTTGTTGTATTTTATTTATGTATATTGTCTTCGTTCTTCTATGATGGGTAAGATCTCATTTATTGTTGTTTAGAAGAGCTGTATTTGCTTTTTAGTTTGTTTTAGCATCTACCTAGCAATGCTTGTTTCATGTATTTCTATGTCTTATTTACGCTCATTGTTTCCTGTACTATCTCTCTATATGATTTGTTTCAGATTGCATTTTTTAATTCAATTATCAGTGCACGGGACCTACTAAAGTTTCTCTTCTTATCCGAAAAAAGGCGAACTCATTGCAACACATTTTTTTATTAACCAGAAAAACTGATTCTCTAGATAAAACCCTTAGTATAGCAGTCGAGTATGCTAACCATTACACCACTCGGGTGGTATTCCAGATTGCTGTTGATATTACGTTGACGTTTTGCTGTATTTCTTCTTTACTTATGTTATACGTAGTTTTTGTTAGCATTGCTTATAATTATTAATGTAATGTATGTGATGTTATTTACGTACATGTATTGTTTGAGAACCTAATGGTTATTCACACATAGATCAAGTGGGTCTTTGATGTGTGACAAAGTACATTGTCAAGATTTCATTGAGGTACTTCACAACTGTCTGAGGTTATTCACACATAGGCTGAGAAGAGTCTTGGAGGTGTTTAAAACAAAGTACATTGGCATTGAGGTCATTGAGGTACTTGACAGTTGTAGCATACCAGGTACGCTTCCAGATTTGGGGTTGTACTAGGCTGTAAAAGATGGTTATTTGTACACTGGCACGGGCACTGACACCGTATTTGGCATTGAGGTCTTATACGTAACAGTCGTTGGGGGTAAACTTGGAGTTGCACAATAACTGCAAAAAATTGTCAAGCTTATACAGGCCAGTTGGGTCATGAGGTTGTACGCAGAGCACATTACATTAGTAAGAAGCAGTTACAAATACACTGATATTAGAGTATACCTTGGGGATGTGTTAATTAGGTAATTGATGTAATTGTAGAGATTGCGGTATGACTACCAGTCATATGCTGCAGAAAAAATATATGTTTGTTGAGTGCGCGGAACAGCTTAAATTTATAGAAAAGCAGTGCGGAACGTCGTTACGCTGAGGATAAGATAGAATAGAGTGGGACATAGCAGCTTAGAGCGAGGGTCGGGCGCAAGACGTACAAATGAGCTGAGTAACTTTTGCGCAGTGAAGCAATGCGGTCAAATGATTTGACGACAGGCCGTTCCTTCATTATTATAGATATAGTGTTAAGTTAATTAATATACATTGTTTAAGCACGGAGTGGTGGTTGGGAGGATCAACGTGCGTTGCGTCAGTTATATAAAAAAAATAATTTGGCGTTACACTTATCATCATTGTTTTAATTTTATCTGTTTGTTGCTTTTGTAAAACTTTTTTAAGTTAAACTTTCAAGGTGGTTATAACAGAATTGTGATTGGATCTAACAACTGCCCAGATGTTTGAATTTACATTAAGAATAGAGTTAATAGCTGAATTCTATTCAAAACGAGCTATTTGGATCATTGCCAATCCAAAATTCATTGCATTTTTTATAGATATTTCCATGAACATTGTTCAACCAAATATTCACCGACAGTTCAGAGATGTAGGACCGACACTTTTAAAAGAGGTTTTTTTTAATCGTACTATCGAAACACGGAAGGAACTTTCAAATTCATTATTTCCCAAAACTTATAAAGTCGCCAATATCAAGATCAATTTTTACAGACTGCTTAAATTTAGTTTTTAATGTAATAGTTTTAGCAAGTGTGGTTTTACTTGTTGAAATTTCTACATACGAGTATAATATTTTAGATTTTTAAAAAACCAAGAAAATTGTAATAGACTGTTATAGATATTTATAGGCTATGCTTTGACAAGTAAACTATTTTTATTGCATTTGTTTTTTTTTTAACTTGTTTTTGCATAGTTTTTTTAAACTTTGAGCTAATTTTATTTAAATATAATTAAATAATTAGCAAAATGTAATTAAAAATTAGAATAGTAGGAGACAAATTTGGTTAATATTAATATCATAAATTATTGTTTCATTAAAGACTGAATGTTTTGGGGAAGAGTAATTAAAACCAGGATGTCGTTTAATTAAAAAAATTAATATTTATATTATACTGGTTCTATTTATTATGATTATTATTTTAGTTAATTGTTAAAATAAATATAAATTGTATAAAAAGATTTATCTTGATTACTCCAACGTTAAACCAATTCGGTTATTTGCTTTTTTAGCTTGTACTAGTCTGATTAATATTATTGATTGTTGCGGGCAAACGCAAAAACGGGATGAATATTCCCTACTAAAAGAAAATGATCCCGGTCTAATTAATTAAGATAGAGTAATCTCGTCCTAGTAGTTAAATTATATTATAATTTATTTAATCAATAAATATAATAATAACTTTGTAATATAAATTCAAAGTTTCTAGTTCTCATTATAATTCACTGTTGCAAGTATGTATGTAGTGACTACTTACTTGCAATGCTGTACTTCAACAGAACCGTCTAAAGTGCGAACTGTTCCCGTGCTGACACTAAGTTTGTGTGACTTTTTTATATCCTAGACAGAAACAAATGTCAATAATTTCATTTTGAAAAATCTTAGTCTTGATCATTATTTATTTAGTTGAAAATTTAAAATATTTTAATATTGTCTTTTAAAAAACTGATATTTAGTAGATACATTATTTTGTAGATTGGTATTTAAAAAGTTAGTTTTTCTGAACGTTACAATTTATTTGTGGTCAAGATTGTATATTGTTTGATTCTAGTTTTGACACAATCATAAACTATAGAAAAGGTTAGAAGTCTTTTTCTATAAAAGTGTTTTTAAATTACAAACTTTGCTCACTTGTGTTTTATGCTTAAGCGTTAGTTTTGCATTAAATAATAATGTGCAGTTTTATCATATCACTAATTAATATTAAGTCGTTATACCCGAAAATAGCAGTTAGAAACTTTTTAAAACAAACAACTTTTTTTTTGTTCAAATTTTTAATTTGGTGACTTGGTTTGTACTTGTTGTTCTTCTGTTTTTTTTTTTTGAAAAATTGTTATAACTCCGTTATTTTAAAAGTTATTAAAAATAAGAAAAATATTAAAACTAGATTTTTTGATAAATTATCTACTACAATTTTTTTTTTAAATCTATCTAAAAAAGTTTCTTTTTAAATTACTTAAACAAACAAAAAACCTTTAAACTGAAGTAACTTTTTGCCATTCAACAATAAAACAAAAGTTTAGATTTGATAAGCACACAAAGCTGAACAAGATACTTCAAACTTCAATGCAAGCTTTGGGAACTAAAGACGTACAGCCAAGAATGTTGTTGGTTTCTTAAAAGATGATTTTTAAAAATATTTAAAAAAAAAATATATCCGACAAAGTTTGCTTCAAAATAAATGCTTAGATATAAAGCTTTCACATAACATAGATAAATATTTTTAAAGCAACAAGTTATATGTTAATGTTAAACGTTGTTTTGTATCCTAGCAACAAAAAAATCTTAGTCGTAGCCAAATACATGACAGAACAACTTATTAAAATTTTATTGTACTATACTAAACTATTAAAAAATAAAAGATTGAGATTTGTGAGTATTTCAATGTTCAAAATTAACCTTTTGAGGGAAGAATTTGGAATTTGATTAAAAGTTTGAACAAACTGCAACAAATTTTGACTAATTTACAGCGTTGTGTATTTGCCGTGTGGATGCATCAACAAAGTAACATATGTTTGCAAAAGATCCTCTTTAGTGATAAAACTTATTTTTATTTAAGTGGTTAGGTTAGGTTAGGTTAGCAGAACTGCCGTATTTAGGGATTAGAAAACTTAAAAATATATTTGAAAAGAAAATACATTATCAACAAGTGACTATATAGTGTGCTTTGTAGTCTGGTAGCATAAGTGGGCCGTATTTGATTAAAAATTATTATAAGCGGACTACTTCATGTCTTAGAAGCTAAGGCAACAATAAACAATGTTACTTTTTATGTGTGATTGTAATGAATTAATCTAAAATACTAAACACTAACATAAATATTTTGTAAAATGTTTCTGAGTTCAGGAAAAAATAAAATATTTTTTAAAACAGAAATCCTAATTATAAGCTTTTTTACTTATTGCATATTGATTAATTGATTACTTTTGTAAGATAGAAAGTAAACGGTTTGTGTGATTTAGTTTTGTGCGTTATACACGGACCAGGTACGCAAAGATCAAATTATTGTTGTTGTTAGTGGTATTTGAAGCGATGTCCATGAGTTTTACTAAAAAGATATAGCTTAACACCTTTTGAGTTACTGTGTATTTATGTACCACAACAATTGAGTGGTTGTTAGTCAAAAAATATAGGACAGAGATTAGTCGGCATTTTTGTAGTGCAAGAAGGTCAAAACTGAGATTGCTGTGTATCTGCAATTGGTGTCTGCTAGTTTTACTAGTTTGTCAACAATTATTCACAGTTCAGTTGTTTACGTATTGTTTGACGTGTGTGGGTCGTCTTTTTGAATAAGCCAATTGTGACAGTTTTCAGCATGCTTTGGTTGCGTATTTTAAGTGGTAGAATAAAACTTGAAAAAATTGCCAAGCCAAGCCAAGAGCATTGTTTGTATGCCTTAGGAGATCAAATAAAATTTGCAAAAGTTACATTTATTTTCTTTTTTGGTTTGATATTGTCTTTTAAAATTATCTTTGTATCAGACAGTTAATAAATTTTGGTTTTGCTTGCATATATGTTTGGTTAATACAATTTTTTTTTCTGTATTGGTCTAAGGTTGATTCGTTGGTTGCGTGAATAATGACATGTGACCCATTGATTTACAATTTTGTTGTTTGGTTGTCATGATAATTCCGCCAAATGTTATTGTGGTAGGTTGTTAACAACTTGCTTGAGCTTGTAAAGCCGCTACATCATTCGCAAACTGACTTGTGTCAAAGGCTTAGTTGTTTTTTTATTGACTTGTTTGAGCAAAGATACAATGCTATGATCGGAGCAAGAACCACAACGAAGATTCTTGCTTCTTGCTTATTACCAAATTTTTGCTATATGTTATCTTCATTGTCTAGTACTTGGTCTAGTTAATGATATTGTTGTTCTCTGGTTTTGTAAAAATAAACATCAACACTATTAATAAGCGCAAACACAAAAATAAACTTTAAAGTGCTTTACTGCTTGATATTCAAGTAAATAATTTTTTAGGAAATAGACGAGTTAGGTTGTATAAAATACTACTTAATGTCATTTATTTTTTTTGTCCGTGTTACTACTTTGTTTAGCAGTTGTGTATTTTTTTGTTTGACTGTATTGTTATATTCTATTTGATTATTTTGTTATTTACTTTATAAAAGTGTTTCTTATTTTACGTACACTGTATATTTGCACTTTTTTTAAATCTTTAGTTTTGTACAAAAGTTTGAAGACAACAAACAGAGAAGATTATGGAGATTTTTTTTAAACTTCAAAATGTGATACTTAGGAATTACTTTTTTATTGCAATAATCTTTGGCTTTATTATTTAAATTTTCTGGAATTTGCAGCCTAGAATTCTTTTATTTTGATGTTCTTTTTATAAGATAAGTTTTATAATTTGTCAAATATAAAAGTTTATAAAGACTAACAAATCAAAATTCTAATTCTGCTCTTATTGACAATCTCAGTGATTATTAAATCTTTGAGTGTATTGGTGATCATAGTTTTCAAGCACCTGATAATCCGTAAACATGGTGAGCACACAATAGTAGTCTGGTATATGATAAAAAGCAAATTTGACCAGATACATTTAAAACTGATTCAAATATTAAGAATCTGCATTATTAAGTTTTATAAACTATTTTTACTAAAAATAAACAAACGCTGTAAAAGTTTCATGTCAAATTTGATTTGTTACATATGATGGGCTGCGATTTGGCATTCGATATGATATGTCTTGACTCAACGCATCTTTATTCTAGTCAGTACGCGGCATTACTTTTTCCCCATGTATTTATTAAAATATTCATTTAATAATTTTATTCATTAGATGATTTTAATTATTTATTTATTGAAATTATAAAAAAATGTATGTAAAATGATAAAATATTTAAAACAGGTAAAATATTTTGCAATAAGCAAATGATACAACGAAGATACGCGTAACAATAAAACAATTAAACCGTAGGAAATTTTGCATTACATATTATAACTCTTAATTGGTCTTGAATCTCGTCAAGGTTCTTATAAATCAATCTTTACAACTATAAATCAACCTTAATTGTTAGTACTTAAAATCTTCTGATTCATATAATAGAATTGGCTTAACTTAATCAGTTTCGATTTTATTCTGTCTATTGCGATGGATTTTTATAATGATTGTAATATATAAAAAAAACGATTGTAGTAAAGAAATTGTTTTCTTTAACAATAATTTATTTGAAAAAAAAGTACTTTTATTTATAAATTATATGTTTTAATATAATTTAATACTTTAAATATAATCATTATTTTTTGTAGACTTTATACAATATGAATGACATAAAATATAACAAAGTTCAATACTAAATTACTTTTCAAAATTCAAGTAAAATTTGTTTGAAGTTAAATTGTTTCCAATTTCAGTTTTATATAATAAAATATGAAAACAGAAAATGTATTTATAAATATAATAAGTAAAAATCATAAAACTATATTCTACTTTCATGTTAGTATACATTTATGAATACGTTTTTATATTTTTATATAGCAAAGAACGTTTGTAGTGTTACATATTCTAAAAAATAGGTAAATATGGAATGGATGTAAAATTTAAATATTCATTTGAATAAGTCAGCTACGTGCTGACTTCCATTAATAAAAATATATTTATATATTATTTTATTGATTGAATTATGTATAAAGATGTTGCCAACGTGCATATTTGCGAAAATGTTGATTTTTGTTGGAATGTAAAAAAACTCAATGTTTTGTTACAGATTAAAATGTTTGTATTTCTTTATGAGTACTGGAAACGCATTTGGAATGTTATCAGGCCCGAGTTTATAGAAACGGCAATTTGATGTTATTTTAGTTGTAATTAAAAAAAACCCTGATATTATCGCACTGCCATTTGTGTTAATTGTATATTTGGATAAAACCGGTGTTTATATAATGTGTTTTTTAAGCTTTAATTAAGTGTGTGTGTTGATATTGTGCGTTTGATTGCAGGTGATATGAGGCGATGAAATGGCAGGAATGCAGCCGCGATAAACTGTGGATGTGCTGGAAACAATACGCCAGTAGCAGACTAGCCAGCATTGTGCAAATGTAAATTGATTGATTGAGATAAAGAGGTGCCCTACGCCGCAGCAAGTATCGGGCGATCAGGAGTAATAAGTAATAGTAGTTAAAGGAGCTGGATGCCATCATCAGTTAGTGTGTATGAATAGAAGGCGCCAATCCGCGTTTCTTTTGCTCTTCCCAATAAATCTCTGGACGGAATCTCGCATGTAACTCGAAGAATGCAATCAGATATAGTGGCGTGCAGCACTTAATTACTTTATACGTATGCTATACACTCATACACATTCTGATCTCTGGCGCCTGTCTTTGAATACATCAAGGCTAACACGGCAAGGAAATTTAGGCGCCACTATTCAAGCATCAGTTTGAATCAGACCAGAGAGCGAACAGGGTGACAAACATACGCACACTATTAACACTTCCGGTCTTATATCGGCGCAGTTTTTATACGCGAAATAAACCTAATTAATCAAATCATTACTGCGACCAATGTCCCTAAAGAAAAACGCGGAAGAGTGCGTAAAAAGCTTAACCGTAGTGCGCCAGATATTGTGGTTCGTATAAGGGCGCTCGCCATACTCCAATAGTTCTTAATGACAGTACCACGTTTCGGTGCGTTCCAGGCCATCATCATGTCGACATTATTGATGTCCATTCTTGGAATTTCGATGGGGGTTCATCAGTATTGTGCTGTGTGGAGGGAAATTACCCCGTGCACCTGTAAAATGGAATACTCCAAGATATCTATTAATTGCGAAAAAATGAATTCATTTGGTGATGTCGTTGCTAAGTTGCAGAACAAATTCCAGCCGAAGGATAAGATTATATTAAGGATCGGGTATTCAAATCTAGATGATTTATCGCAACGAAGTTTTAAGGAGCTTAATATGACTATAGAGGATCTCAAACTACACCATGATGATTTAAGGTATGTAAAATATTTTACAATTTTTACATTTATAAAAGAATTAATTTTTTGCATTGATTAAAATATTTGATGTTTTATGTATAAAGTTATTAATTTACTTTTATGGGTAATTAGGTAGCTAACTAAATTAAATAAGATTCAACAAAAAAATACAGAATAATAAAAAAGAAAAATTTGTGACATTTTTAAATGCACTATTAGCAAACACTTTAAACAGATACATATTTTAACAAGTTAATTACTTGTTATTGTTATTAATTTATAATTACTTTTATATTATTAAAGATTTAGAAAAATAAACACATTCAGTCATTATTAATAATTTATTTTCTTTTTGATTTTAACAATGTTATTTACATTACACATAAAACTATTTATGAAATAAATATAACACTTATTACGTAATTTTTTATAACTAACAATAATGTAAGATATTGTAGCATTAGGTCTTAAAATATAATAGGTTATTAGAAATTCTACGGTTGATAGCCCTTTTCATATTCATCTTCACAACAGCTCATATAATATAATTTGCTTACCATGTATTGACGTAAATATAAAATAAGTTTATTTACTTCAACTTGCGATGCTGCAGTGTTAGTAAAGATAAACAATAAATATTATCAGTTCTATGTTTTATAGTTTTTAATAGAAATAAGCAATTTTGTACAATTATATAATATTTAAAAATGTCATTTTGATAGGTTGTTCAAAATTAATTGAATATTTTTCTGCCTATCAGAACAGGCCATTATTATATCAGAAAATAATTTGATAGAACTCGAGGGAAGATTTATATTGTACCGCATGGTAGATTTTATTAAAACCACCCTGCAAGAGTTCTAGATTAAAAAAGTTATAAATAATTTATTAATACTAATAATAATAATCAAAGAACTGCTACAGTTAAATAGTGGGTTTTTTATAGAATATAATGGTTTTTTCTCTAAATGATAAAATAATAATTGTTTTATCATTTAAACAGTTTTGAGGCGATACAATTAAAAACAAATCAATATTATGTTGACTTCATTACTGCTGTTAATGTTTGTGCCGATTTAAAGGTTAAGTGCAGTAATTGATGTGTTTTCTATTTTACATCTACAATTTTGCATGATATGTATAGAAATCAAGCGGAAAAATAAAATAATTTTGATAGCAAATATCTTACAATATATTAATAAAATGTATCAAACTATGACATTGTGTCGGCAAACTGCAAAATCACATACATTAATCATTCACACCTTCCGAAGGAGCTTCGGCTTGCTTAATAAATTTTTTAATGCAATACACCATTATATCTTGCTTATCGCTATTATTGAAAATTTAGGTATTGCTTCTAAAACTTAAACAAAATATTTTTGATTCAAAAATAGATTATACTGGAATTGGAATGAGTTGTTTTTATATAATAATAATAATCAACAAATTTTTTTTTTTAATTTATATTTTACTTTTATTTTTAAGTTAATGTATTTATATTTAAATTAAATGTACAAGATTGTTATTTTATGTAATTATTACTCTACTTAGTTTTATGGTTTATTTATTAGTACAAACTATTTGAATGTGTATGTACGTATGCTTTTTTTTACAAAATGTTATTTCCTGTTACCAAAAAGAAATTTTTGGTTTTTAGTGCTCGAAACATCTAGATTGTCTAGGATGCTTCCCTGTTCTTTTCTTATTTAAAAGACGACGTACTTATCACAACATTTTTTAACCAAAAAAATGGCGTTTAATGAATCTCAAACTCGAGATCTTTGGTAGATACATGTCTTTTCTTAAAGAGAAATTATATAGGAAATTTATAAAACAAGCAGTAATTTACTTTCATAAAATGCAATTAATAAAAAAAATTAGCTTAAATTACTGAAGTATTTTTTTACTCTTGTAAATTTTATCTCATAATTTTTTCATCATTTTTATTCAAATTTAATGCAATAATGTTTTTATTTGAGCAAAAACGAAGAATGCTTTATCACCTTGAATATGTTCATCATATTTAATAGAAGAGATTTTTTTTTTTTGTAACTTTGTTTTGTTGTTTTAAGTATTTGTTATGAAACATAAAACACTTTTTTCCTCTTCACAGATGTTTTAGGGCTAATTTTATTAACATTGTTATTAAGCAATTTTTTTTTAAATTTTTTTTAAGTACGCTTGCATTTTTTAAATTTTTCTCCGGTCATTATGTAACAAAGTCATATCGGCAATAAATTATTACTTATGCCTTTGTATTTTGGAATACTATTTTCATAAAAAAAGTTAGGTAGGAAACCGTAAAATTAATAAAAAATGTTGACTTAGACTTCCGCTTTGGCAAGACATAACAAGTAGTTACAGGAGCGATCGCATCTCCGTTCCTTACGGAGAAAATTTGAAAACACTGCAAAACGGCAAAATTAAAAAATTAAAATTTTTCTCAAAAATTAATTGAAAAGATATCTTCAATCCAAACTTAGGAATTATGTTTTTTTATTGTGCGTTTTACTGCTATTTTACATTGCTCCAAAAGTCTCACGACTTATTTGAGGGGGTTGATGGGACCAACGGGTTATTGGGTGACTTTCGAATTACCCCGGTGGATAAAGAGCAAGTTATTGTTTTAGACATATTTTGGGGATTTGAACTTTTGATTGTTGATGTACCACAATAACTGAGTTCTCACATAGGAAATAAAAAACAAATACAAAAATTACTCTTTTTTTTAAATTTTATTGAATGTATAAGAAATATGATTAATAAAGTCAATTTTTTATAACTGAACAAATACCTTTTTGCCTTCCGACTGTTGCTTTGGCAGAGCAGCCGTCATGTCAAAAAATTTTTATACAAAACCTAAAATCACATTAAAACAAAAATGTTGAACATGTTGTTGGCGGGCTTCCAGTGTAAAAAACAAAAGAAAACTTTTTGTAGAGGAAACGGCATAAATAATGTTTTTTACAAAAATAAAATCAAATTAAAACACCAAATATTTATTGACTGATTTTAATAAAATCAACGAATGCTTACACCTACGACAAAATGAGCAGTGTTGCGCGCTGTTCTGCTGATGTGATCTTCCGGGCTGCTTCAACAATTTTTTACCCAAGCTCAACTTTGTCGTTTACGGGGGCCGTTTCAATGGCGACCGATCTATTTTTTGGAACATTGTTGTTCAACTATTGCTGAACTGCTAGAGTATAGGCGGCTGGACATACATCTAATTTGAACCATTTGTAAACTCCATCAGTTAAAGGCCTAGATCTAAGATTGATTAAAAATCAATTTCTATAAAATATAGAAAACCTGGACGAAAATTAATATTGATAATGGTTATCTCGTATGGCATGAGGATTTTTGAGCTATTAAATATGATCATTATACAGATTAAAGACACCAGCGCGGGTCAAAGTTGTTATTTGTTGTTTCTTGCAAAAACAATTTGAAAAACTTTCTTCTTTGCGACAGGTCGTAATATAACAAAATCTGAACTTTTTACAGATAATATGGATGCTGACTTGAATATATCCGCGTGCTGCTAAAAGGTGTTCTTCTTTCATTCTAAAGATGTTCGAAAATTCTATCTCCTTGTAACCGCAATTAAGTTGATTTTGTCTCTCATAGACGTTGAAAAGTATTGGAAAACACTCATCTTTTCCAAAAATATCTGCATTATATTGATTAAAGATGTCAGCTTGGGTGAAAGTTATCTTATTGTTTGATGCAAACACCATTTGAAAAATTCTCTTCTTTGCGACAGGTCGTCAAGCAACAAATGTAAACTTTTTATAGATAATATAAATGACGACTAGAATATATCTGCGTGCTTCTAGAAGTTTTTTTTTAAATTTTGAAGAAATGCAAAAATTCTATCTTCTTGCAACCGCAATGAATATAGAGTACACAATTTGTATTGTTTGAAAAATTAACATTTCCGTTCAGCTGATGTACTTTTAGAAGTACATAATCCGTTTTTCTACCAATAAAATTTGCAGTAATATTGACGTTGCTTACATGAACATTGATAATTGATGTACTTCCAAAAGTACATACATCCGTTTTTTTACCAATAACGTTTGCGATAATATTAGAAACGTTTTTTTTTTTATTGTTGATGCAGTTTTCAACATATCCGCTAGCTACAAATGCTAATTTCTAACTAACCGCTTTATGTGGTCTATAGACATTATACCGTTGGCCAAATTGGTTAGAGACGCACGTCATAATGCAAGGCTTAGGTACTTCTTAAGTTTGTCTTTCTTTTATCAAAATTTAAGAAGGCATGGTCTGTACTCAGATTTTGAGGACGTAACGACAAATAATTTTTAATTAACCCAACATAGGCTATTGTATTACTGTCAACGACAGTCAAATGTCGAGTCTTTTTTCTATTACCATTCTTTATTGCCATTTTCCTTGGTGTCAAATAAACGTAGATTGCACAATTCACATTTGTGACAGGAATTAAAGGTTGTAAAAATTACTTCAATTTTCAAGAACAATTACGTCACATTTAGAGCATATTCTAAAATTTTCTTAAATCTTTCTTTGTAAAAAATGGGTCTTTTTTGTGTTGTGATTCTTGCTGATCGCTTTCATAAATGTTAGTACCTTTACAGATGTTTTGATATCCACTCCCTCGTGTAATCGTAACATACATTATTTTTTTAAGATGAGGAATGTTATGATGCAACTACTTCATTAGGAGAAAATGTTGATTTATAATTTTTTTTTGTAAAAATCTATGATAAATCTGCAAAAATTCAACCTCAATATCTAATTCTAAAGTTTGACTACAATAGGGTTTAATTTTAATTCTTTTTAATTTGTTTAATAAATGATTTTGAAACTCTTTCCAGCTCTATTTTTATGCAAAATTTGAGCATTTTTTTAACTAAAACTAATGCTGCGCTGATTTTGTTAAATTTTTTCTTGTTTTTTAATGTTTAGAGCCGAACCTGATTCCACAATTTTTGATTTTACATTAATTAAATTAATTAAACACCATTTTTATGTCATTAAATTTATAAATTACTTTTGCAGCAGGTATCTATGATACTAATAATAGTCTAACATTTTAAGATAATCATAAATTAAAAAAACTGTGATAGTCCAAAAATGATATCAAGAAAGATATCATTTTTCAAAAAAATTAAAAAAACTTTAATCCGCGTATATACTGTATATTAAAAAAATACATGATTTAATACTAGTGTTGATGAAGACATGAGTCCAATGTCTCACAGAGTGAGCAAAAAAACAAATAAACACACAATTGTCACATGAACAACTACATAGTTGTATTTAGTATCCGTTCCGCGTGATCAGCACATGCACCATATTAAATAATGTTTTTTAACTTTTAATGGCAATTTAACAGTAATACTTGCATATACTATAAGTTCTTAATAAAGTTAATTTTACTATTTCTAAAATAGAAATAGAATTACTTTAAACTAACGTATATATTACAGTTAACTAATGATGAGAATTAGATTTGACTGAAGTCGATTTATTTTAAAAAAATGAGAAGAACATTTCAGGCACTTGCAACTATGCTAATGGTTACAAATGAAGGTCAATATTATATTTGTCGAGTTAGAACGTGTGCGTATCATAAAATTATTCAAATAAACGATAACCTTATTTGAAATGTTAAATCTTTATTCGTCAACTGAGAGCAATGTTGATCTTTAATGTACTGCCTACCATAATATATTAAACCAATCACAGAGATTGCGAATTAAAACTGGTCAGACAGACTAAGAGTAAATAAGCCTTTTTATTAGAACAAAAATAACAACATGATATTTACTGTAATTGAATACTAATAGGAGATAACGTCTATGTACCATTGTAGCTTTTATTAATTATTTACATCATTTAATTTGATTTTTTTTTAACTTTTTTCACACAACATTAATGTAAAATGTAGTGTAGCAAACTTTGATGTCATATACTACTATAAATCTTAAAAATATTAATTGATTTTTCTTTATATAGATTACAATATTATAATTATATCTTTTGATTATATTAACTAGTAAACATATCTACAATATAACTTCATTAAGTTGACAAAAATGAAATGTGAAAAGAGCCAATGTACAGATGAAGTGTTTTATTTTTTTGTATCAGCAAGCTATCAGTTTTACTAAAATCCATTTTTTTCTAATTATTGTTTATTTTTTTTTACTACGGTAAAAATAAAAAAAAAAAACTCTTTGATTAATTTTGGTTGTGGTTCTTGAATGTGCTTAAGGATTTTTCAGAATTTGTCTAAACTTTCTAGAACTAAAAGTTTTCTAAAGATTTCTAGAAACATTTTATGGCTTCTAAAAATTATTTTTTTAGAAAAGAAGAAATCTTTTACATACTGATTATAATAATTTAATTTAATTCAAAATTAATCAATTAAAATTATCGTAGAAATCTCAATTGTTTCATATAAGAGTAAAACTAAATATTAAGATTTTATTGTGTATAATTTAAAAAAGTATCAAAATTAAACAAAAATTAACGTACAGGACGCACCACATCACTTTTCCGAGAAAAAAAAACTGAAAAACTGTGTAGCGGCAGTAAAAATTTTCCTAAAATCTTAAGTTTTCCTATTTAAAACTGCATCATTAAAAAATGTACATCTAACTATACTGCTTATCAAGAGCGGAGCTACTTGTAAGCAACGGTCTGCAATGCGTAAGGATTCACTAGCACATCCCCTCCCCCAGAAGTTTATTTAAAAACCTGAGTGGTGGGAGTTACAAAATAAACTTAAAAAAATTACAACATTGTACGTTTTTTTTCTAAACTCGTCTCTGAGAGGGTCCTTCTCGATATTTTGCTGACCGGTTTGACTTTATCTAAGACTTGAGTGCAATTTGCAGGAGTGGATGTTCTCCGCAGGAATTTAACGCTGTGCAACCTGGATGATATTCCCGGTCTAGTTTTAGATTAAATCTGTTTATTTCTAACAGTTTTGGTTTATTTGTTGATAACTTTAGTAACTTATTAGTTGTTTTTGCTAAAACTTATCAATTTTGATACATTGTTGCTAATTTTTGTACACAAATCTGATATTTTTTCCAATTTTAGTACATTTTGAAGGTTTTAGAAAATTAAGATAAATTAATGTAAATTTTTGGATAGTTTTAGGTTAACTTTTTTTGACAACTAACAGTAGATTTTGGTTATTTATTTCAACTTTAACATTTTAACATCTTGTTATTTTAGTAACTTTCTGATAGTTTTAATTAACAATCTGACAATTTTAACAGATTTATAGTAACAAAACATAATAATTTTGGTAGGAGGAAACAAAGCAGTCAATTTTTGACATTTCAAACTTATTTGACATAAGATATTATAAGTTGGTATAAATAAAATATTAATATTATAAGTTGTCAACTTCAACAATTTTTTTTTATTTAAATGGTTTTTTTGAGTCCCAATGCATTACGGCAATTTTTGTATAGTTTTGCTTCACACAAACAAATCAAGAACTATTAAATCGAGAAAATCAAATCAAAATCAAGTGACCAGAAAACATATTTTGCAACACAATTTGAGTTTACCGTGCATACTTGGTTTTGCCTAAGTTTACGTAATTTTGGCCTTAAAAATCATTTTTGCATATGAGTATAACGTTCAGAATTATTGGTAAACGTTTGATCATCTTCTTCAAAAAAATATTGACTTTACGATCAGTGAATTTTCATAAAGCTAGTATGGATTTTCATTAGCTCAGTAATGGAAGTTTTGTTTGTTAACATTCACTGATAGATGAGAAATGAGCTTTATCTGACACCAATAAAAAATTTGTTTTTTATCATTTTCCAAAATTTGCAATAACCGCTTTATCAGAATCTTTTTCTCGCGACAAAACTGTCTTTGAATGTTCAGAACTGATTGACTTTGTATAAAGCTGACAATATAATTACCAATAATAAAATATAATTTTTGTAAGAGCCTACTAAAAGTAGGTGATACAATTGTAAAATACAATCAACTACATTACATAGAGTTTTAGTAACTTTTGACTAAATGTAGTAATTTTATTGACAATTTATATTGAAATTCAACGTGTTTGCGCTAACTTATAATATTTTTACACATTGCTTGTCAGTTTTAGTAACTTGACAAACGTAGTCAATGTTTTGTATAACAGTTACAATACTTTTATATATTACTTTAACTTATCTACGGTTTTTGTTACTTTTTTGACAGTTTTTTTTTTACATTTTTGCCAACTTACAATGTTTATATAAATTAAAATATTTGATAATTTTAGTGATTTTTAACAGATGTAGTAATTTTGGATAGTCTAAAATACAACTTTACAAATCTTGTACAAACTTATAATAATTTTATACGTTACAACAAACAATTTGACAGTTTAAAATATTATTTGACAGATCTGATTTGTTTTTGTTAAAGTTTGACATATTGTATGCGTTTTAATAACTTTTTGAGGTTTTGAATATTTTTTCAACATTATATTGCTATAAACTGTTTGACAGTTTTTGTAACATTTTAGTAACAGTTTGAATACAGTTGGTCACATCTAGAAAGTTGTTTTTAACTTATGGTATGTTTACACATTGGTTTAAATTGTTTGGTAGTTTTAGTAAAGTTTAGAAATTTTTAGTAACTTGTTGACAAATGTAGTAACATTTTTAAAACTTTAAAATTGATGTAGTAATTTTTGATAGATTACATTGCTGAAAACTATTTGATTGTAACTTTGACAGCTGTAGTAATTTTTTTGACAATTTAGTAACTTCTGTTTGACAGATAATGTATTTTTGAAATTTTTAGTTACTTTTTGACAGATGTAGCAAAATTTTTGAAAATTTAGAATACAATTTGGCAGATTTATGTTAACTTATAACATTGCTAAAAAGTATTTGACAATTTTTGTAACTTTTTGATAAATGTAATAATATTTTGACAATTTAGTAACTTTTTGACATATGTATTTTTATTTTTTAAAGTATAGAATACAGTTTTTGCCAATATAGAATACAGTTTTTGACAGATGTAGTACGTTTGGCCAACTTATGACATTTTTACACATTACTGTAAACTATTTCTCAGTCTCAGTAACTGGGGTGTAATTTTTTGTTGACACTTTTGAATACTATTTGGCAAATCTACTATATTTCTGTCACCATAAATTATTACTGTAACTTGCTTGACAGTTTTAGTAACTTTTTGATAGATTGATTTGACTGATTTGGAACAGATTTACCAACCTATACAATTTTTACACATATCTGGCAAATTTTATGTTTTTCTTTAAAACCTTATTTTGCGGTAGGGCCCAAAAATCTACTCTGGCACTGCTGTTTACACAACTTAGAGAGTTACAATATTAAATATATATAAAATTGTTCAAATTTATAAATGGTTTAATTTTAATTTTCGATTTTTAACCCCTGCATAAAATCATTTTTTTTAAGAATAATTTGATACAATTTTATTCAGAGAGTTTTGTGATTTTGGTTTCTAATATCATGTCATGTTCAAAATGTTTCTGTCAAAAAACCGATACCAATTTGATGTTAGACATATGCCAATAGACTGATAATGTGATATTGATATGTTATATGTGATAAGACTTTTAAAGTATTGTTAGTATGTTCTAGTTCTGCCCTAACGTTTACAAACTTTAGTAGCAAAACTACAAACCTTCAGAATAACTGTTCAAATCTAACTAATTTATTTTAATAAATTGCTGTTTTTTTCGAAGTAGGAATTCACAACTACAACAAAATAACTATTATTTGCTTATAAAGCATAACTGTATTTTATTTATAATATTAATTATTTTATAAATTACTTTAATATACATTTAAAATTACGTAAATTTAATGAAAATTACACTTTGCTTCTAAGAAATATATTTACATTACTGGGGAATTTTGTAGCATACACTGAAATGTGAATGACAATGAATATCATCCATTTCATAATCCTCCTATTTAGTGGATTAAATATTGCCAGTCGAAATATGTCTTGATATATATGTAAATAAGGACATGTTATATTTAAATGAATTTTGGGTGTACCGATTTTGTAAAATAATTATATTATATAATAGTTATTATGTATTATATTTAATAACGAAAATAATATCATTTTAATTACTAATTTAACTTGACCTATTTTCATTGAGTTTTTACGGATTGCCTTGGATTACACTATAATCACGTTAATTGAAATTATTTTTAAGAGTATATATTTATTAAAAATTGTTATTCAAAGCAGATCGTTACATACATATTAGATTCATAATGTTTTCATTATGAATAAACTATTATAATTTAAATTATAAGGTTGTGTTATGTGCCAGTTCAATGACAACCAATTATTTTATAATTTGTCTAATCATAATTAACACAAAATAATCTGTATTTATGGGAAATTTAAAAAAATATTATTGTATTTAAGATTAATCATATTAAATTTTGTAAATTCTATCATTTGATTTTATCGTTGTTTTTTATCTAAATGATTATAAAAGGTAAGCAAAAAAAACTGAGGTTTACGATGTAGGCATATGTTCATCATATGCGTAATACATTTTTATAATCATAAACAATTAAAATTTTAAAATATAAAAATGTTCTTTAATAACATATACATATACAACTATCTAGGGCTACCTGCTGGCTACTACCGGTGATAGTGAAAAACCTCCAAATATGGAGGCTAGCTGCGAATAATAAATAAGCAGTCCTGACGGATAGCGAGTGGGTACTCTATGCAATCCAAGCAAATGTATATGTACCTACTTTAAAGATGTGACCCTATTCACGCGAGCTTAGAGTCTTTCTTACTTAGCTTAGAGAGGGTTTTTTATTCTTAACCTTAAACTTTACCCATATTACAATAAACCCTATCTACATCTAGAAGAAAAATGCACAGGTGTACACGGATTGGGTAAAGAAACATCCGAGACTCATGCTATTGAAGACGAACATCTGTATAACGCGAGCACAATCATAAGTGAATTTGAGCAAGCCCAGACGAAAGAATATTTAAACAAGCTAAAATTAAAAAAAAAAAATTAATAAGGAAAACACCGCCAAAATAAAAAAGACAATCGAAACTTACACACGGCACAAACCTGGAAGGATAGACAAACTAAGCCCAGAGACAATAAATATGCTAGAACAAAAGGAAACAACTGATTTTATACACAGAGATAGATAAATAGCAAGAAGCAGTGGCGAAGCTAGGATTTGTAGGCTCCCCTGCAAAATATTGAAAAGGGCCCCGCTAGAGTTAAATATAGCGTGTATTTTTTCTACCCCTTCCTTTGTTTTGATAAAGGAAGGTAGCATGGCCGCTTTGTAGGATTGGGGGCCCCGAGGGGCCTTAGGCGCAAAGAATAGCAAACAGGACATCAAACAGTATAAAATACAAATTGTAAAAAAGTCTTGGAACAACACAAAGAAGCCAAAATATTCAGAAGAAAAATAACAGAAGAAATTGCAGATGGAAAAGAAGGTATAATACATCTTAAAAGTTAGAGGAACATTATTTGAAATTGAACTAGAGATACTGTTCAACAAATATTTGGAAATGAAGGATGTCAAGACAAAACAAATGCTCTTGTGATAATTATCAACAAATAGGGTGACATTGAGAACTTGGAAAACTATAGGCTAATTAGTTTGCTACCACAAATTTATAAGTTATTCATAAAGATAATAACCAGCTGGTTAACTCCAAAACTATCTTTTTACCAACCAAGAAAACAGACAATGTTTTAGCAATACTGAGACCTAAAGACGGTGAGAGTGCTCAAGAAAAATTGGTAGAATTTAATATAACTCTGTGGCTAGCCTTTGCAGACTTCATAAAAGCTTCTAACACCATAGAAATATAAGCACTCCAACAAACCTTCAAAGATGACCTAATTCCGGAAATTCATGACATTTACAAGGTCTTGAAATGCATAGACTTCAAAATAAATTTTGACAAAACGAAATACATTACCAAAGATGCCGAACAACAAATAAAACTGAAAATCAATAACGTCGAAAAGGTAACTAAATTCAAATAACTAATGCAAACAATGACTACAAGGAAAGTAAATCATATTAGCATATGAGAAAATAAAAGATATCTTAATTATGGACATTTCATTTTGGCTAAAACCAAACTATACAACCAATGTATTTTCCCAGTAACCACTTATGGAACCCAAACATGGACACTACAAAGCCAATACTAAAAAAACTAAATGTAAACTAAAGGGTTATATAAAGAAGGGTACTAGGCATCTTGGATCACAGAAAGAATACGGAAGTACAAGACGTTGTGGAACATAGTACAGCCATAAAATAAAACTGAGCACTTAGCAATAGACCAGGATAAAGAGAGCAGCAAGTTCATCAGATAGAAACTATAGAACAAAAACGAAAATCCGACCCCTGATAAGGAGGTAAACTAAACTGGTATCAAATAGCAGAGAACTGGGACGGAAAAAAAACAAACAAACCTAGAAAAATACAACTATTACGTAATGATACTTATTTCCCACGAGTATAAACGTTGTTGCGCGAGCTTTTGGCGAATGCTGCACTGTACTTTTTCTACAACTACAATAAATTAAAGAAAAATATACAATGAACATTTTACAGTAAGAAGTAGAAAAATAATTTTTGGATTTATTTTTATTTGACGTTTGGTCCCTTTAATATTTTATTGGAGAGAAACGTTTTTCACTAAAATTACATAATTTTTTAAACAGGCTATTTGATTTAAAACCCCAATGTTTATTTACCACTTTTCTATAAAGTATTAAACAAAAAACATTTCAATTTCTTTGCAGTGTAATACAATTTCAATGCACTCTAAGAACCTTTGTCAAAACGAACAAAATTAACTAACTGTTACTAATTCAACGATAAAAAAACCAATGCTTTGTTATAGTTGCTACTATGCATCTTAATAGTTTATATTTTTAAAGATATCTTAGAACTTTTTGTGTTGCAATAAAATAATTAATCTTTCAAAAAACTTTGTCAGAAATTTAGTCTAAATTAATTAGTAACTTAAATGTCGTTAGTGTTCAATATATTGATACGTTTTTTTATATATATTTTTTGTTTATTTATACGTGTTTAAAAAAATCATTTGATGGATTTAATAGTAATGTTTTATCACGTATTATAATTAAATTACAAAAAAACAAATGCATATGAAGCAAAGTTTACTACGAGCGCTTCATATCCTCGATGACACTCCGCTTGGGTAAACTAATCCAAATTTTATTTTTTGTTTTTAAAATTTGAGCGATATGACAATATTTGGGAGCAGCTCTGCTAATGTGCGAAGTATTTGTGATATTTTCACAAATAAACTTATTTTACGTAATTGTTGAATTAACTATGTACGCAATTTTGGGAACTCAGCGAGTTGTACACAATGCTTTCTACGACCATAACAATAACGTGTACAAAAAAACTATTAGGCACTTTTTCTACGTAATAAAGCGTAGTTATAAACAACAAAATTTTGACGACAAAAGAAGTAAATTAAAATAATAAAGGAATAAATATATCTGAATGACAATTATTTGAAATAATAAACAAAGAATGGTTTCTTGTTCATACCTCACATATACAGCTTTAAAAATCGAATTTACCAAGTTGTACCCGGTAGCACAATTGAAATAAAATACAATTCACATGTTTTGCACATTGGATTCAATAGAGCCACATGCTGCATGCACTTATATTATATTATATTATGTTATGTATCGGTTGGTCTGAAATAGTTAGAACTCTTGTTATTATAAATCATAGCATTTTCCACATAAATTCAGATTTCCATAACATAGATAAATATATTATAAGTCAGGTACGTGGTTTTATACTGGCATATACAGTACAATTTTCTTTGCTGAATTAAAAAAAAAACTATTAATTAATTAGACATAAAATTTTATTTATTTGTTATACAATTAAAAAATAAAAATGCATAACATACATCTAATTTAAAAACTTATTGGACGTTTATCTTTTTAAGAAATATAATGTAAAATATAGCCTAGATTTAGAAATTATAAGATAATTATTTCAATAAAATTGAAGATAATTAATTAATGTAATGAAAACGAGCAAATGTAATTAGTTAAAAAAATTGCAGACAAAGCATACTAATTCATCAGAGATAGCGGCTAATTAATTAAAATTAATTATTTATTAGCAATATATATCATTCTGAATTACATCAAGCGTTATTAAAAAAAAGAAAAACAGTAAAATATTATACTGGGTGAGCGAGAAAACCCGACGTTTACGATGTAGACAAAGAAATATACACTTATTGTAAATATGAAAAGAATATATCTCTGGACTGCTCTCAACAATCACCATAGGCGTGACACAAATTTTGTTTTTGTGGTAATTAATGTAATTATAAACAATTAAAATAAATACAAAGTACATAATACACAATGATTTATTATTTTAAAATTTATTTAAAAAGAAAAAACATCAATTTAAATAGTTATAAAAATAATATTTGAATAATTAAATACACATAAATAAAATGATTCTATTTTTGAATTGGCTACTTAACCATTATAAAAACTAACAAATGTATATTCTTATATGGTTAGTCATTATTGAAAAATTAATCTCAGTATAAACATAATAAGAATAATAATAACAATAATAACAGGTAATTGTACAGGATTGTGAATTGAATGATTAAATTATAAGTGTTTACACATGCACAAAATTTTTTTTATGGAAACGTCAACAATTAAAATAAATACCAAGTACATAATACATAATGATGAATTATTTTAGAACTTTTAGAACTTTCAGAAATATCAATCAATTTAATAAAGTTTTTTCCAATACAAGAATTCTTAATAAAATGCTGTACGTACCTGTAGAAGAAACCACCTGGTAGATTATCTATTTTAACTGAAGAGATTGTTCACAATATACAACATCGATTAGAGCAAAGTCCACAAAAATTAATGAGAAAACTATCTGCCCAAACTGGAGTTTTATATGAAAGTAGTAAAGAAGATCCTGCATTTGAACTCATATACAGAATGGTTACTTGAATTACTTTCACTTGATAATAAACAAGTCGCATATTTAACAAACATTTATATAATGATGAAATATTGGATACGATCTTTAGCAGTAGCAATTCATCGCAACATATTGTTGAAAAAATTATAGTGCGGTACTGTACTGCATTGTTTTATTAAAAAATATAGGTCCATTTATTCTTTACATTAAAATTGCAACCCAAATACCAATTTAGTGTAAAGTAACTAATAGGGATTGACAACAACCACCAAGCTTCATCAGTAATAAGGTCTTGTACAGTATTTCATCATTATTTATATTGTAAACAACCTCTTCAATTACAATAAATAGCCTGTCAGGTGGTTTCTTCTTACAGGTGCATAATTTGTAATTTGTAATTCACAACCGTTTTATAAGAAATTCTGGAGACTGAAGAGAGTACGGCCAGGTGCCATCTTTATTGATAGTTTCACTGCGACTTTAAAAGCACTCTGTTATTGTACAAACGTTATTGTACATATAACTTAAACATCTAATTCACAGTTTGCTTAACACATAATTCACACTATTTCAAATTTACACTGCATTTTACAATTTATAATTTATTATAAATTGACTTACAAATATTTTTAATAAACAGTAACCTTACTTAAAAAGTGCCGAACGTTTATAAAAATGGACGTTTATTCTTGTGACTTTTAGGATTATTTTGTTTAGGGTTAACAGGTAAACACTAAAATCACTACAATTTTATTCAGAAATATTTGAAGAACCTTATTCTTTGTTGATCGCACTGTATAATAATATACGAGGCAGAGTCAAATGAATACCTTAAAACCGTTAAACAAAATTTATTGAAGCAATGTCAAAAACAAATAGTCATTTTTTGGCTTAGTCTCTATTATGTTTTATGCATCAATATTTTATAAGCATTAACTTTTGAGTTTAGTAAAAATGTGTTTCATAGTAGACGTCTTATCTGAATCTGTAAATACAGGCGAAAGAATACAGAATTTTTTTGATGTTATTTTGTTTGAAAACAAACTATCTAAACTCTTAGAAAGAACCTAAATCTGGCATAAACTTTTGAAAATTGCAAAATTTCATTTATGAAATGTCAAAAATAACAAAACTTTGCCCAAATTTCTGTATTCATTGCAGACTTTTGCTTATAGATAGCTACGCCACTGTCTATAGTTTAACTAAGACTTAAAACTAAAAAGTAAAGTTTTATGTTAATTTAGGGAGGATATGTAGTGTTGAGGATTCAAATTGCTATTGTATATTGAGGTGGTTTGGTCATAGAAAAGATGAAAATTGGTGCGTTTTCAAAGATTTTGTAAATACCGTTGTAGTAAAATAAGGCTGAAACTTGTACGCTAATTAAATATTAAATATTACATATAATAAAGAGTTGTAGTCAGTCAGGTGTATGTAAGGATGGGAGTGGTCAGTTGAGGTATAAAAAAGGTATAAAAAGTTAAAAATGTGAAACTGGATCACATCACCTCACATGGCGTTTTGGAGAAAATGGCTGTTCAACATTGTTGAACTCGATGAGTGCTCAACTATCACAATCGGAGACGCAAGCAAGTGTAATGGAATTGATGTAAAACTTTAAAAATTTAGACGGGACTGTGATCAAGTAACATTGAGAAATGTTTTATATTTAGTACATAACTGATTTTTAACCTGTTTTCTGTGACATATATGTTGGATAAAAGATATGTACAGTCTGCTGATGAGCGAATTTTAATTTTCAAGACTCTTGATAAAAAGAAAGTACTTGCCATGGCCAAGCAAAGCCGAAAGTTTTTTGTTGAGTCAAGTCTAAAAGAAGTTGACTTTAATTAAAGCTTAGCATGAGAGACTTGCACATTAAAATGTTAAGTATGTCGGAAATATCTTTGACAAGAATGTCATTGTTAACACAGATAGTTGAGGAGACTATGTATGTGAAGGATGTGTACAATATATATTATATATGCCAAACACCATCAAAATTCTCATCTTAACAATAAAAAAACAGCTGAAAAAGTTTTAGATTTGATTCATATCAATCTTTGCTAGATGAATGTTGTCTTTAGGAAGAATCAAGTATTTCTTTCTTTTCAAACATGATTTTTTACACTTTTGTACTGTCTATCTGCCGTAGTAAATCAACATTTTTTTTTAAATGATGAAAAATTAATTTGATAGAGAGTTTAAGTGCTTAATGTCAGACAACGCCACTAAAATCAAAAGTGTCAACATAAAATCTACTTTAGAAACTGGGAGTTTTTTACATCAAGTCTAATACATATACTCTTGAACAAAATGGTAGAATTTGAAAGGAAAACGTCTTGTGAAGTTAACACACATAGTGTGTTCATATTAAATCAAACAAGAACCAGCTTAATCAACGATCAGAGTCCGGAAGAACTTTGGTTTGGACAAAGAATAAAATTGAACAAATTGAGAATATCTGGGTGTAATTGATGAAATGTACTTATTTCTGACCACACACAAGGCAGGATGGATAAAAAAAAGATATCCTAGTTGGTTACGACGTGGATTCGCCGTGCTATTGGATTTATGGTGTGATAGCTCAACGGTAGAGCACTTGCATATCATGCGAGCAGTCCGGGGTTTGATCCCCGAAATATGACTGAAATGATAACTTGCTCTTTATCCACCAGCGTGGTTCGGAAGTCACGTTTTAAGCTGTTGGTCCCATCAAACCACTTTAAACAAGTCGTAGACTTACTGTGGCGATGTAAAATAGCTGTAAAAAGCATAAATAAATAAATCGGATAAATCAGCTTGATGTTATATGTTTGAAGAATGAAATGTTTGTGGAAGATGCCAAACCTGAGAAGAGTAACACGCAAATACTCGAAAAGTTAGAATGACAAGGTTTTAAATTTTTTGAAGACACTGACTTATGTTAACATAGATGATGATCCAAGCATTTTTTGATAATGAAGGCAGAAGCATGATCATTGCTCTTTTTGTGGATGACAGACTTATTGTTGGTAAAAGTGATAGAAGATAATTCAACGTTTTAATTTTGATAATCTTTACCCTACATAAACTCTTATTGAGAAAGGAATGATGACCAACAAAGATAACTTTTTGAACATCTTATTTTCTGTTGTGACAATTGGTGTACTGCATTTGGCAACTTGTTTGGACAGTTTTGCAGTAAACTACTTGAGTTGTTTCTGCATTAAAGTTATTGGAAAATGATTGAACGAGTTTTTTGCTATTTAAATGGGACAACAATATTCAGAATTTTTTTTGTAGACTTGATCAACTTCATGTCTATACCCACTCAGACTATGGAGGGAACCACCAATTAAGATTCTAAAGGGTGTTTTTTTAGCTGCATGAGAAGTTTCGATGGTAGTTGTCTATCTATACTCAATGAGAATGTCAAACTGTTTTGACATTTCTGTTCAGTAAAGTTAGTCAATTTATCATGAATAGTTTAACGCCACAACAACGCTTTCAAATAGTGGAAATTTACTTTCAAAAAGTAAATCTGTTCGCTATGTTCATAGAGCATTTCGTCTATTTTACGGTCAACATAATTGGTCTAGTGAGCAATTGTGCAGTTATTAATCGTTTTTGCACTAATTTTACTCTTCTCAATTCAAAACCACCAACAAGACAAAAATAATATTGTTGCTGTAGCACGAAGTGTTGAAGAAGACGCCGAAATGTCGATTTGTCGCCGTTCTCAACTTCTTGGCCTTTGTCCTTCGACTACTTGGAAAGTTTTACGTAAGGATCTAGAATTACGTGCCTATAAAATATAGCTCGTGCAATAATTAAAGCCAACTGACCATTGTTTACGTTGCATTTTTGCTGATTGGGCTAATTTGAAACTGGTCAAAGATGAGCATTTTTATTGTGTTAGTGATGAAGCTCATTTTTGCTTAAATGGTTTTGTCAATAAGCAAAATTGCCGAATATGGAGCGAAGACAATCCTCAAGCCATTAGCTAAACAACATTGCATCCATTAAAATTGACTGTTTGGTGCGATATACACGTTGGCGGCATTATTGGTCCTTATTTCTTTCGAAATGAGGAAGAAGCGCCGTTACGGTAAATGACGAGCGCTATCGAGCCATGCTGACTATTTTTTTGTTTCTAATAATTAATCAGCTAAACACGGACAACATTTGGTTTTAACAAGACGGCGCAACTTGTCATACAGCGCGCTTAATCATCAATTTATTGCAAAATCAATTTGGTGACAACTTTATTTCTAGAAGTGGTCCTGTTAACTGGCCCCCTTGTTTGTGCGACTTAACGCCACTCGATTATTTTTTTGTGCGGCTATGTTAAGTCATTGGTTTATGCCGATAAACCAACAACTTATGAAGCATTGGAAGCCAACATTCAAGCCACTATTGACGCCATACGGCCAGATTTATTGGAAAAAGTAGTGAGAAATTGGACTGATCGAATGGATTATGTAACTCGTAGCCGCGGCGAACATATGCCGGAAATCATATTTAAAAAATAAATGCCATGAAATTATCTACCAGATTATAATAATTAAAAATTTGTTCCAACAATATTTCTGTCTTGTATTATTATTTAAAGTTCTCAAACTCTTAAAAAACACCTTTTACTAGTGGAATACTGATTTGCGGTGTACCCATTGTCTGGTATACTTAGAAGCAACGGTTTGTAGCTACTTTATCAGCTGAAGCGGTATCTTTAATTGGATTAGGCGTGTCAGTGAGAAACTTTATATCTTTGATTCAATGAACTAACTTCTTTGTATGTAGACAACCAGTCTGCAATTCTTATGTTGAAGAATACTCATGATAGCAAAACTACCAACGAAAAAAACCTGAGACATGTAAAGAATTCTGACCAACTTGCTGACAATTTGATAAAACCGTTAAGTCGACATGAGTCTTTTTCTGACCAGAAAAAGTAAGCTTCGGTAAGTTGCAGTTACACCTTACTTGTATTTTAGCGACCTTACTGATGACGTCACACCTTACTTGAGTATGCTTTGGTAATATGGAAACATGTTACTGAAGCTTACTGAGATCTAGACCTCCGTATGTAAAAACAGTTAGGTTGCGCGCCGATTTATGTTTACACGTGCGTTCAATTTATTTGATTTAATACAATGAAACATTGGACATGCATTTATATACACAAAGACTACAATTTTTATTTCTGTAAATTCATAAAATAGATTAAAAAAATGATATGTTAAAAAGTATTGGTTATAAAATTGTCATTTGTAATTGTAAACAAAGCTTTTTGTTTTCTAGTGAGTAACTTTTTGTAGACTATTTGTGACGTTAGCGTATGACGTCGAATGTAACTGATACATACTTTTAGGTAACTCAAGTAAGCTCGCCAGAAAACAACTATGTTTTCGTAGAGAACAAGAGAAAAGTAACTAAGGAAGAGAATTAAGATATAATTATGTTTTGCGGTTAAAATATTTTGTTTGTGTTTACACATTGTTTTATTTATTATATTTTATAGTCTCCTTATATTAAAAAAATATATATAATGCATCGCAGTTAGTCGGTTAATAAAAGTCTCCGTCTAAAAGCTTTTCAGTATCAACAATCTTTTAGGACTACAAGTTTCTTATTCATCTCAAGATACATTATTTATTTTGTACTAATGATGACTATTAACTAACTAGGTAAACCTTCATTATATATTAACAATTCTGTGTTAACATGAATAATTAATATTTGAATAAATGTAAATTCCAAATTATTAATTAATAATCTAGTAATTGTGTGTATATTGCTGATTGAGTACGGGAAGCTTATTTTAATAAATCATTACAAAATGAGCGTATAATAATGGTTCACAGAGATCAACTGCCGCATTGAGTAGCCCTGGATAACCCCTGACCTAACCATGTTTCAATTATACAGTTTCTGTCGCCTGACTGATTTATAAGACCGATAATTATCGCTGCTAAATTAATTTTCTCAGAATTAGCGTTTAATTACATGTCGGCACATACATATTAATTTATTAAAACATCAATCTAGTGCCGACATTATCAATACTTCTGAAGGAATAGTCGAAAACAACAATTCCTCGAAATAATTAATTTTGAAACAAGGCGTAATATTCTGTTTATCGAAGCGAAAACATATTTGAGAGATTTGGGTAATTTGATTTGAAATAGGTAACGTTATTAGCGAATACTGAATAGTGAATACAATGAGCTTTAAATGCTAATTTGTATGTCATTTGTCTATGCAGATAGGAATTATTAGTTTTATTTGCATAGCTAAAGTTAAATTCGAGTGGAATATATATTATTTACATATAAGCTAGATTATTTTATAATCCACAAAGTTTACTATCATATAAAATTTGCATATGTTGTTTTATTTATATTAATATAGTGGTTGTTGTATTTTGTGTGCCACATCATCATAAAATTTCTTAATAGTAATGGAAAGAATCCATTTCAGTATAATATACCATTTTACAAAATATTTCAATTAATAATAGGTATATATTAAACATACTGCAATAAGGAATAATTTTATTTTTATCTATAATAAATATTATTAAATCATAGGCTGTGAGAAAGATTAAAGAACAATAAACTGAACAAAATTTGAACAAAGAATCTTAAGTTATAATATAATAAGAACAATTCAAGAAAGTTGCAATAAAGTAAAAGGTTTAAGCGTGTTCTGTGAAAGCTTTTGATTATGTAGAATAAATATTTTGTAAATAAAATGAATCTGCAATGATGTTTTAATTCAAAAGAATTGATTTGTTTCAAATTTGCAAAAAAGTTGACAAAGTTGTTGTTTATTTCCAACTTGTTTTGCCAATGATGATTATTTATAAAAAGTACAAACGCACATAGATACGCGGGAATCTACTTGCAGGATCAAGAGGTATTAATATTCTTAACTCTTGGAACGCAGTACGATTGAATTTCTTTCTAGCCGAGATAGTCGGGATAAAAAAAAATAGTAACTCAAAAAATATTTGCTAAAGATGTGCAGTTCTAGCTATCACACTATAAATAAAAAACTAATTTTATGTTGCCATTATAACTGCAGTCCGTGTATTAATCTAGGTTAGCGCGCAAAAGTTTCAACCTCAATATGTGTGGATCTGAACTGTAAACCGCAATCAAATCAGAAAACTAATGATGTTTGATGTTTTATTTATGTCAATCAAATTGTTTTAAATTTTTTTTTTAATAACAACATTTGTCTCAAAGCAACGCACCATTTGCGAACATCTTAATTAGAAAGAAATCTTTATGGAACTTATGTTTATAAGTTTTTTTCTATTTTTTGGTTTAAACTAATTTTTACTTGCTTCTACCAAAACTATCTGTTTTGGCCCTAAAATGCGGGTCAAAACGAAGGTTTACGCCCGGTTTCTCCAACGTCACTCGAGACGTTACTTGACCAAGCTCAGCTCAGAATCAAGCCCAGCTTATGTCGAGTTGGTGTTGCACCATACATTTAGAAACGACGTCTTTGCTAGGATCCGGATAGATTTAGCAATGTCGCCAATATTTACAATGCTGTTTTCTAATTGATCAAAAAAAAGTTCTTATCTTAATATATTTTTTACTGACATTAATTAATTATAAAATATAAATGTCAGAAATTGTTACATTATAGTTATCTATGTGTCAAATAGTTATAATTTTTAAAGAACACATTAATTAGAACATTTTGAAGCCAATTGTACTGTAACTTACTAAATATTAAAATCAAAATTAATATGCTTTACAGTATATAAAGGCAAGTAGTAGTAAATAATTGTTTAGAGCCTATAAAATAATATTGATGACAGTTGCAAAGCTTGAGCTCTTAAAAACGGCATCTATTATTCCGTTGACCAAAGCAAAATCTCACCTTATTTACGTTAAGCAGAGTAACGCGAATAAGTTGAGATTTTGCTTTGGTGCAACGGAATAAGCTCGGCTTTTAGCTTAAAGCTTAGTTTGAGGTTTAGTTAGGGCTTAAAACATGCTGGAGAAACCGGGAGTTAGAGACCCTTGGGCCTAAAATACTTTTGAGGCATTTGATTGGCTATAAATTACAATTTTCACATATCTTAAAATCTAACAGTAGTGGCAGATTATAATAAACTTTGTAATTTTTTGAAACAATTTTTTTTGCAAAAAAATTATTGAGTGTAACTTGTGCCAAAACGCTTTAGCAGTTTTGCTTTTAGCAACCCTCACTTGCTTTGCTCTTTTGTGCTAAGCTTTAGCCCTTGATATACTATATTCTATTAAAGTCAACATTGTCTTAGTAAAGCATGTTTTTGAGCTTAATAGAACTTATAACAAAAATAGTTGTAAAGCTAGTTTTTATACTGGACTTACATTTTGAAGGTTATAATCTGACAAATCATTATAGATAGACTCACGCTTAAACAACGTTTTCAAATTATTCAAATTTACTTAGGTGTCAATTTGACGATACGATTTTGCGGTTTTTATGACGTACATAACCATTCACATACTCTTTAAGAGCATACCGACCGGTACCTTGATTTCCAGTATTGTAGTGAAAACAGCTACTTTGACGTCATTCCTTTTTTCACATATAATTTGATAATCAATTTATTTTTTTACTAGTACATTCAGAAAGGATTAAATTATATTTGGTCAGAGTATTTACTCAAATAATAATATTTTCGTGGTTTCTATTTCAGAATTTTGTTTGTCTACTTTCTATCTTTTATTCTCGCAACTTGTCCGGCTCATTTAAGTCGGTTACTTCAGAATTTGTTTTGCAGTCTTGTATTTAGGATTCTATTTTTGAGAGGGAAGCCTATTATTGCTTTTTAGATAGTTTTTTGTACTCCGCGTATTTTATTTACGGTTTTTCTGGTTATGGGAAGTATTTTTGCTCCATAGGTAAGCACCGATCAAGCATCAAGCATTGATGAATAATATGGTAAACTACATTTTTTATTGTTTTTTAGTTTGTAATGTTGTCATTGTGAGCCCTGTTATGCGTGTTAATTTGTTAGTTTGGTTGTTTTTCTTGATGCGTATTTTGTGTCCTAGATATTTATATGCCCTTACTTGTTCTATGAAGTTTTCACCTGATGTGTTTACTCATAATCAAGTTTGTCATATATTGTGTTTTACTAGGATATATTTTTAGTCTCACTGTTTTGGAAACGGAGTTGAGTCTTTGTAAAAACTCTTTTGTCTTGTCCATACAGTTTGCAATTAGGACTATGTCATCGATAAAAAGGGCTTCTTGCTGCTTTTTATGCCTTTGCTTTCTTTTATGATTATTGTTACTTCCTTGGTGTTGTATGTTTAATAATAATAATAATACTTTATTGACGGTATAATCTTACCATTTACATCTACATCAAATATACATAAACAATGATGTTTTACAATACAAAAATAAAGAATACAAACATACCATTCATAAAAGCGCACATATTAGACATTAGTCAAAATGACTTAGCTGACTTCTGAACGTAGATTTAGAGACACAAAATACATTAATATCAGTTGGTAAATTATTTGCAAATCTACACATTCTACCGAGTGGATTGTTGAAACCATAATTAGTAGAATGAGTAGACTCGCGAAATAAAGAAGAATGTCTGCTATGTCTATTATTAGGTGCTACATGGAATGGAAGAGTACCAAGTAGCTCCGGACAATCAATCTCAGACATAATTAAATTACGCAAGAACGACAAATCAGCTCTTTTGCGGCGAATCTTCAATGGCGGTAGATTGTACAATAAAGCAATGTAGCAGTAATCATAATTTACAGATAATATGCCGGATTTATAAGACAATAAACGTCAAAACTTTTTTTGAATTTGTTCAATACTACGGTTATGAATTTCATAAACAGGACTCCAAACTGACGGAGCATACTCTAAATGCGAACGCACCAAAGCACAATATAAAAGTTTAAGTGTACTGGCTGATAAATCCGCGGACATTCTATATACAAATCCTAACATTTTTATGGCACGATTGCACATGATGTTTATATGTTTCACAAATGTAAGTTTATGATCAAAAATAACGCTTAAATCTTTTATTTGTGTGACTTTGTTTAACACTTTAGTGTCAATTATATAGTTAAAAGAAATTTTACTTAAAGTTCTATGGAAACTTATTGAAAAACATTTATCAGCATTAAAAAATAATTTATTAATAAAACACCAAGTATTTATAGAATCCAAGTCCAGTTGTAAAAGATGGCAGTCATTGAGAGATGATATTCTTCTATACATTTTTAAATCATCCGCAAATAAAAGAAATGACGATGAATTGATATACTGTGGGATATCATTAATGAAAAGCAAAAATAAAATTGGTCCACAATGAGATCCTTGAGGAACACCAGATGAAACAAGAATGGGCTGTGACAAAAAGTTATTAATTTTTACACACTGCGTGCGATTTTTCAAAAAGCTGAATAACCAGGAAGTCACATCATGATGAAATCCCAGAGCACTGAGCTTGGCAATCAAAATATTATGACTCACGATCAAACGCCTTTGAAAAATCGGTGTAGATTGAGTCAACTTGTACTTTAGATGCAAATGCATTTAAAATATCATTTTCATAACAGAGTAAATTAGTAAGTGTGGAACGCCCTTCACGAAATCCATGCTGCTCGTCTATTAAGATGCTTTTGCACATCCATTGCAACTGACTAGTTACAATTTTATCGAACAATTTAGGTATAGCAGATTGAATGCAAATGCCTCTATAGTTAATGATATTCTCTTTGGCTATAGATTTAAACAAAGGCTTAATATAGCTTTGTTTCCATATTTGAGGAAATTTAGTTTCATTTAATGAAGCATTGAAAAGTAAGTGCAATGGCTTTGCAATAGAATAAATTGATGATCTATGTTTTCTTTTATGGTTCTTAGATTTGACTGTGTCTCCTGCTGGTATTGCGCCCATTTGCTATTTGTGTTTTTAACAATTTTTGATAACTTTCTTTATTTTGGTTTCTACGCGTGTTTTGACCATTCTGTGGTCTCTGCTAATTGGAAATCTGTTTAAAACAGTTACAACTTTTACAATGGTTTTCTTATTTAATATTATTAGGTCTATTTCCTTTTTGAAGTGACCGTCAGGACATGCACAAGGCTATTAACTTTGAGAGGTCTTTTTAAACAAACATGTTGTGCTGCATTAACCATTCAGTGAGTGTTTGGTCTCTTTTATGCCTTGTTTTGTACCCTTGCGTACCCAACAATAGATAGGCGTTTCTTGCATTGCAGTCTTTAGATCTTTGTAAAAACAATTTTTTTGTTATTGTTGGTGCGCATACTAGGTACATTACTTAAGCGCTGATACAATAGATCTCTGTTATGTTTTTTGTTTATTAGTAAAGCTACCGGTATATCTTTGACGCCGTCTATTCTATTATAGTTGAACAAATTTTCTTGTGCAGCGTTAGTTGCTCATTGTTTTTTGTTTGTTTATGTTTTCTTATTTTGAGTTTGTCCCATTTTACATTACCAAGCTCTTCAAGTTTTTGTAGTTTTTCAGTTGTTGTAAGCATTTTGGTGTTTAAGGTAGTAATCATTAGTCGTTTCCTGTGGTAGCTTGGTCCAACTCAGTGATTCTTTGCACCTTCCACATGTTGACCGTGTGTGATATTAGTCAGTATTTATAGTTTGAATTTGTTATAAAGATGCCTACTATGTATAGAATAGGTTGTTTCAGGGATGATCTTATCTATTTGGTATTCTTATATCAACGTTGGATATATCCAGTTAATAAAACAAGGTTTAATGAATTTGGTTATGCTGTTGAACCGAAACCCGAAGATACACAACTGAAAGCGGTTGAATATACTAAAAAGAAAGCACAACCTAAACCGAAAGCAGTTGAAGATAAAAAGAATAAATAAATATTGTAATTAATTGGTATCAAAAAGTTTTTTTAAGGTTTTGTTTAGCGTTTATTAATTTTTAATTGTACTTTTAAAAATGCCTAACCTAACCTAACCTAACCTAACCTAACCTAACCTAAACCGAAAGCAGTTGAAGATAAAAGAATAAATAAATATTGTAATTAATTGGTATCAAAAAGTTTTTTTAAGGTTTTGTTTAGCGTTTATTAATTTTTAATTGTACTTTTAAAAATGCCATTTGATAAGAGGAACTTTTCAAAATTGCATTTTTACAATTCAGTTTTGACATTTATCCCGCTGTTATATTTATAACACAATTTGGAATAAGTTTTGAATGTGCATATGAATGTTTTCTAACGTTTCCCTAATGCGTCTTAAATATTAGCCCTAAAAACGAAACCCGTTGAAAATTTTATTTTGCACTTAATAGTGGATTTTCAAAAAGTTTTGTTAATATTTTTAGTACAGACTCTGCAATCGAATATAAAAAATGTTTTTTTTTGGTTCTTCTGACAAATGGTTACTTTTTGATCAATTCTTACATTACGTACGTCTTTAATAGTTTTTGGATTATTTGCATAGACTTTATGCCTACAATACTTACAAAAATAGTTAACTGTATGTGGTGTTCCAGAATTAAATCGACGTATATTGATTTTTTACAAAAAAGTCAGTTAGTGTCATTCAATAAAGCAGACCATTCACTGTGTCATTGTATTATTTTCTCGTATCATTATACGCATAAATAATCAATTCATAAATATTATAATTTAATTAAACATTAAATGATAATTAGAATTGATAAATACTACCGTTTCACTTAATTGCTTCAATGAAAATATTATAATTAAAAATTTTTCTCAAACAACATTTAATATGAATCATCCAGCAATAATTTAAATTGAATGTAAACAATATAGTTTTGGATTGTACATATCGTCATCGTTCACCTTCCAATGAAATAATTTTCCTGTTTAAAAATATGATGATTCAGAATGCAATGCACTAGCCAAAAATTTGACCTTAGAAAAATTTCAGGCATTTCATTAATTCAACAATTTATTAAGTTATTTAGTTTACTACTTGTTATTTAAACATAAACAATTCAAATCAATTGAATAATAAAATAAAAGATAGTAATTTCCTCATCTCACTTATAACTGTATATTATATTCTCTTGTATCTCTTATATCTGTGTAGATATATCCGCAACATTATCCGACATATCGTGTGGTACGTGTAGTAATGAATGGGATCGGTAATGCAATATTAATTACAACAGTAGGTTTCCAGACCAGAAGTTATTGGCGCCGTAGACTATTAGACACGATACGTATTAGAACAGCTACATACTCTACATAACAAACTATATTCATTTAGTTTTGAATCTGTTATCGGCGTTATGATGTACGTGCAAAGAATGGAGAAAACTATAAAACGTTCTTCTGAACTATCATTAGATTTATTTGCTTTGAGGATAAGTAATTACAGTCGTTAGTTATTGCAAGCAAAACAATGTCAGCAATGACTCGACATAAATGTATATAGATGGAAACTTCATATTATTAGTATGTAGAGCAGAATTTGCTATGTAAGCCTGTATTATATATAAGCCAATTAAATTTTATGACGTTTATATCGACTTTACCCAAACTTTGATCATCAATTGTAAAACTAAGAATAAATTAATTCATTTGTTATTACAATATTAATTAATATAATAGGTAGTACATATATTAATAATTTCTTTTGTGTATGCATACAAATAGATCGAAATTTCTAAATGAAAAATGTAAATGCTTACGGTGAATCGACAAGTTTGCTTTAAGTTTAGATTAAAATAAAATTCATATTTTAATTAAACTTTAGTAATTATTCACCTCTCACAAGTTTTAAATTAGTGCCTGGATCTTTGTCATCCTTTCGGTATTATAAGTTTTAAGGCATTTTTACAGTATTTTAATTGAACTTTGCATTTCTATAAAAAAATAATTTAAAAAGCTAGAAGAATGCAATATTTATTGGGCGACATAAGAAAATAATTAATGAATTTTTCCTTCATTATAATAATATTTTTTTTAACTTGCATTACATTTAATTTTTTTAGTTTTATTTATTTCATAATGTTAACATTTTGGTTAAGGCTTTTAACTTGGATTTGGATTTTTAAATGCCGCTTTTACAATCGTCGGTTAAACTAATCTACAGTTACTACCTGGTATAACACGCAATGCATTTTACAAATGCTAAGTTAGTTTATTAGGATAACTTATTGAAACGTCAATGGTGCCGTAAGTTGTTTATAAGCAAATTTAAATTGTCTCCTCTATAATATTACAAAACGTAAATGTGTTTAAATCAAAAAGACAAAAGTTGAAGCAACAAACTCTACTTTTTTCTTTATTTATTTTTACGAATATGATATGTGCGGCGCTTACGAGGTTATGTGCGTAATACTAGGTATAACTACTGCTCCGTGTACCGGATAAGTTAACCCCGGTTTATTCCCCTCTAAACCCTAACTATGCTTTAACTGGGGATTGTAAAAGCGGCACTAAGTCATATACCAATTACTATACATTGTATACCATACATACCTAGTCATGCCGTTCCTTTTCGGGTAGGCAGTAAACTCTGTACAATAGCCTACTTTGGTTCTTAAACCTTACTTTGTACAATTTGTCTCCACGTTTGTATATATACTACGTTCGTTCTGGTCTATCGGAGTTACTTTCAAACCACATTCGTTTATTATCCACTCATTTCTAACTCTGTCTATACGAGTTTTTCCACACACAATTCTTAATGGGGTACCATTCCAGCCGCATTTATTTTACTTTTGTTTTTCTCTTCACATAAAAAAAGAAAGTGACTTAAGTTCTCCGCACCAAACACGGTAGTTTTTGCTTCTACGTAGCCATTGAGTTGAAAAGGTGCCTCGCCTCATCAGTAAAAATGCTTTTCTTATTAAAATTCTCGTTTACTAGGTAATATTCCACCAACCGATTAGTCAGCTGATTTTAGTTCATGGCTCATTTGCATCTTGTAGATACACAGATTCAAATCATTTGTGAAACTTTGGCGTAAGGTGTGTTTTAGCTTAAATTTTAAAATAAAGAATCAAAGCAAAATCCGAATTTGGGGTCCGAATTGCGAAGTAACCTTGCGCAAGACACATATAAATTTAAGGACGCCACCGAGTATCGAAGCGGATTTGCCGGAGTCAAAGCATTTGTTGTGACCCAACAACAACTCTGAATATTAGTAAAACTAACTAAAAACTGCTTGCTAAAGTATTAAACACTAACTTCAAATACTAATAAAGTGTGCAATAAATCAGATACAATCAATAGTAATAGAATAGGACAATAAAACAGAAAATGGAATGAATAGGGAAAATATATTATAATGGAACTATACAGCAATGAAAGAATATTGTTAATACAAATAAAACTAAACGAAGAAATATGGACATTTATTGTGGTATGGAGGATACAACGACGCAAAGAAAGAAGAGGGGAGATTAAAGAGGAAATTCATGAGGGAACAGAAAATATAATAATTATAAACCTGAACATAAGAGTGAGGAAGGAGAACAAAAGAGTAGAAAATTGGATGCGGAAAGAATAATACAACTATGTGTACAAAATAATCTAAATATAACGCATAATAAATATAAAATTCAAACACAAAAATATACACAAAATTAAGAGAGCACAACCATCTAGATTTTTTTTTTCATTAGTCAAGGAAGCCATTACAAAATAAGTATATATTTACAATTTAAAAAACATAAATTAAACATAAAACAACTAATATTAAAAATAAGAATAAAACTTAAATAGTTACAAAATATAAAAAAGGTCACGTATGGGTGACAAGTGCACGTCGCAGGGTTTTAAAAGAATCTTTTTAAAAAATCCGCTTTAACTTCGTTGGCGTGCCGCAAAATACGTGTAGATGCAGAGTGCACCGCATAATCAGTGCAGTGCGTTTGAACGGTATATGAATTAAATAGTCATTGCGTAAAACTCGAGCTGGGACATAAAATATATAATAAAATGAGAAATTGATAATAGACTACTTTTTAGTGAACAAGATTAAAAACTTAAAAATAACAAGACAAACAGAAATAGAACTATTTCTTACTAAAAATTAACAGAAAGTGGAATTAGAAATAACAGACAAAAGGAAAAAACATACAAAAGCAATATCAAAGTATACTAAAGAAAAAACCAAAGAAAAAAGAAAGAAAAATAGACGTTAAAGGAAAATGGGAAACATTCAAAAACAGTTTATTAGAAGCGGCAAAAGAAACATACGGAACAACAAAAATAGAAAACAAACACATAAATAAAATAGTAGTTAAAAAACATTAAAAAAAGATCAAAGAAAAAATTAAAAAGGTACCTTAACACAAGTAAGACAAAGGACTACAAACATTTAAACAACTTAATCAAACAAAAACACAATATTATGAATACGAAAAACAGACAAGGAAATATAATTACGAACGAAGAGAAAATTATGCATCAAATGGAGATAACACTTGATGAGAAAATAATAGAAAAAAAAAAAATAACGGAGGCAATAAAAAAATTGATAAACGAAAAGATAGCAGCAGTAGATTAAATATCACCAGAGATGGTTGAATACATGGGAAAAAAGAATAAAGTAATTAAAACATCTATTAAACGAAAAGAACGAAAAAAAACCAAAGAATGGAACATACGTTGGTGATACAAATTGCAATAACTACAGGGAAATCACAATAACAAGTATAGTCAGCAAGATCCTAGCAACAATAATTAAAAAAAAGAATGAAGCATCAAATTGAAAAAACACTAGATAATAACTAATCTGGATTCAGAAGAGGAAGAAGTGCCCAGAAGTAATTTTTACTTTAAGACATATAAGCAAAAAAGAGTATGTCTCTATTCTTTTTTATGAGTCTGCTTTGTATATCTGGAAAAAGCTTTTGACGGAATGCAAATCGAGAAGACAACGATTTAATTATTGGTGTGATAGCTCAATGGTAGAGCACTTGCATATCATGCGAGCAGTCCCGGGTTCGATTCCCGAAATATGGCTGAAATGATAACTTGCTCTTTATCCACCAGCGTGGTTCGGAAGTCACGTATTAAGCTGTTGGTCCCATCAAACCACTTTAAACAAGTCGTAGACTTACTGTGGCGATGTAAAATAGCCGTAAAAAAAAAACATGTATAATACAAATGTTATATATATATATAATAGTAAGAAAAATTAATGAGAAATTAGCAGAATTGACTACGAAACAAGGTGTAAAACAAGGATAGGTATGGACAATAATACTTGACAAGACAATTAAAGAAGCAAAACAGAAGATGAAAATACTGAACATTGGATATTAAAAAATATAAATCAAACAACCCAAATAACAGAGCTACAATTCGCTGACAATATAAGAATTGTAGCAGAATTGGAAGAAGACTTACAACACAATATGGAAATATTAACAAAAGAACTGACAAAAATAATCTAAAAACATGATAATAGCAAAAGAAAAAATTAAAGACAAAATTAAAAAACAAAAAAAAAACAAGTAAAACAATTCAAATATCTAGAAACAATGATTTGGAGAAATGGTAAAATAGATAAAAAAATCACACAAAATAGGAAAGAAAGCAAGATATTTAGCATGCCAAAAAACACTTTTTTAACAATAAAGAAATAAAAAAATGTATACTAACAAAAATTGTAAAAGAGTAATACGACCCACGCTAATATACAGCAGCAATACGTGAGTCAACAAGACAAGACTAATTAATAAAGACAAAATAAAAAAGACACCCAGAAGGCAATTTTCTGAGAAAACAATGATGGCCATTGTTTTCTTAAATAAAAATAATCTTAAATCAATATTATGTAGTGTACAATTGCAGTCAACTATATAAAAATATTATTTTAGTTTCTAAAATGAATAACTATTAAATATGATCAACATTCAGTGAAGTAGAATTGAAATTACTCACAGTTGAAATTACATTCAAAGTTTATATTATGTATAATTAGATATATCAATGTCATTTACATATTTATTTCGTATTCACCAATTTTTCTGAAACTGCAAGAGATATTTTAAATCTCCTATTATATTAAACTACGAAATGATATAAATGAAAAAGATAATATAGTTTTGTATCCATAAAAGAAAGACAATTTGTTAAATCAAAGTTTTTGAACTGGATAAAATTTTATAAACCATAGAGATTATACCGCCGTTCCAGAGAAACAATGACAAAACTGCAAAATTATGAAACGAAAAACGATTGCTATTTTTTTATAATTGAGTTTGAAAGAAGTGATTTTTTTATTAGTAATGATTTTAATGTAAACATGAGTTAAGTATAGATTGTTTTAACTGACACACATTTGAATTAAGTAGTAATTGAATTTACCATTGATTTTGTAATTGTAATAAATTTGCATTTACAATTCATCTTTTTTTCAGTTACAAAACTATGCTAAGAACTAAAAATTGCCGTCTTTTCATTATATTAATTTTAGCACTACGGGCTCTCAACAGATGAGTATAATTTTGTCACCGCTTTTATGCAATTGATTGATTGTAAAAATGTATTACCATTAAAATAAAATACTAATATATGGTTATTTCTGGTAAAACACAAGAAGTGTTATTTTTATTAGAAAAGTTACATTTTCAAAATAATAACTTATTAAATTTTAAATATTTAATATATTGTTTTTTTAGAAAGTTAGTGAAAAGATACTTTTTTATTCAAAATTTAATTCTCTATCAAATGAAATATTCAACGTTTTGTCTATTCAAACAGCACCACCATATACACTAATAGAAATAAAAATAAGTTTTGGAAGCTAAATAAAAGTTTTTTTTTTCTACAAAGCTACACAATGAGAGATTTTTTTCTAATAATAAGCATAGAAAATAAGATTTTGATACACTGGCTTTTATGAGTGCTGAAATGATTTTGGAGCACTAGTGCATCAATATTCAATGTTGCCGGATAGTTATTATTTCACAAATTTCAGCATAATAATTTATTTGGAGTATGAAGTTAGCATTTATTTGACTTGTTTTTCTGTTTGGTTTAAAATCCTTACAATTTAATAAATGATAAAACACCTTGTTTGTATCTGGTTTGTCATTTTATATGGCCTTAAACGCCTAATCGCCATCAGTCGTTTACCACAGATCTTATTAATTACCGAATATTTTTATTTGGAAAAACAACTACGTTGACTAAATGACTAAATACTCTCTTACTCTTGTAGAAATATATTGTTAATTTGTAATAATATTTTATTGTGCAATAGTGATATATCCTAGCATCATCAAACATCAAAATTAAATCAAATAAACTTGACCCATACCGCCCCTCTTTCATACACCATCGAAATTAACTATTCGATATCAATTCAACAAACGAATAGGCAATGAACTCAAATGACTATAAACAATATAAAGCAAAATATAAACTTTAAAAGACTTAAAAAAATTAAAACCAATAAGGATAATGATTATATCGAGTCAAAATCATTAGAGAGCAGTCAGTGGGTATAGTTAACACACTGAACACACACACACACCTACTCCACTCGCAAACAAAAGTTGTACGAGAGAAGCTGAAAAATAATGTTTTGAATACAGTTTCTGCTTATAAGCTGAACTTGTAAGTTGCGACAAGTTGCAACAAGCTTGCAACATTTACTCTAGCTTAAAGTTGTTTATAGCAGCTTGCTAGTCGCAACTTGCAATAAGTTTTCTACGTATTTGTACTCTGGGTACGAACACGTAGATAGCTGACAAATAACCGCAATTATTGCTTATAATGTAAGTTGCTTATTATAAGCGTTTATAAGCATGGGTACGAACACGAACACGTAGAAAGCTGAAAGCGAGTTCTAGTATAGATGTTTTTTGAGTCTTTTGTTTCATGCCGCTCTTTTTTTATACATCATCGCAGTTAACTGTTTGGTATGCAATTGATACCAAACAGTTAACTGCAATTTACAATAAGTTTCTACGTTTTTGTACCCTAAATCTTTATTTTTCAGCTTTTTTTGTACGATTTGCCAATTATTTTGACTTGATATAATCGTTATTGTTAATGGTTTTAATTTTTGCGTTAAAAAAAATTATATTGTTTATAGTCATTTGCAATTGATATCAAACAGTTAATTTTGATAACGTATGAAAAACGGGTGGCATGAAACAAAATATTCAAAAAACATATATACTACCGCTCGCTCAATGTTTTTATTTCTATGGAAAATTAGGTGTCAGTTTTAAACATCTTGTATACTGCCAAACTCGTTAATTGAAAATATGAAGGGGTATATACTGACGATGATTATGGTTACAATTGCCAACTAATAAACCGCGTTTATTGTATAACTGTTTTGTTGAATGAAATAATTAAAATCAAAAGGACATTATCAGTTAACTTTATTACCCAGACTGTTTCTTCCGCTGTTGGACATAGGCCTCCTCTATAGCCCTTAATTGTCTTTTTTAGATCCAGTTTTTTGCAATCTTGTTTAGGTCGTCGGTCCAGCGCGTAGGTGGTCTTCTTCTGCTGCGTTTATTGGCTCTTGGTCTCTACTCTAGTAGTTCTTGTTCAATTTAATGTTCTTTATTTGACCTACGTGTCCAGTTTATCTTTACTTGAGTTTTGTTATTTGTTTAACCACGTCTATCACTTTGGTTTTTATCTGTCATTATTGGTAATGCGGTGTTGTATAGATACTCCGAGCATTGATGTTTCCATTTTAGGTTGGTTTGTTTTAATTTTATTTGCCGAGTTGGCGGTTATGGTTAAGGTTTCTGCTCCATATGTAAGGATAGGTAAAGTATATTGATCATATACTTTTCTTTTTAGACATATCGGGATTTTGCTTTTGAAGGAGTAACTGAGTTTTCCATACGGTGCTCAAGTAAGGTTGATTTTTTTATTTAGTACACATGTTTGGTTATCGCTGGTTATTCTGATTTCATGACTAAGGTATATGTATTTGTAGATTAGATCCACGTTTGTTTGCGTTTCTTTAAACCAGCTTTCAAGCATATATTATGAAGTTCTTCTGACGTCTGCTAAGAGCTTTTCTAGGTTGTCAGTTATGAAAACTATGTCGTCTGCAAATACGATCTGGTTGAATTTTTAAACATCTATGGAAATGCATTTGTGTTCCAATAAAGTTTCTTGAGGCCATACTCTAAAACGGCTATAAGCAGTTTTGGAAATATGTTTTACTCCTCTTCTCCATTTAATGGGGTTAATTTTTTTGTGTAGTTTCACTGATATTATAGCGTGTGGGTAGACGTTATAGATTAGTTTTAAGTATCTGCGACATTATCTCATAGCCTCCATGATGGCATTTAACTTAACTGTGTCAAAAGCATTATGAAAATTTACAAATGCAAGGGCCAGTGTAGATTTTGTAGATGGTTGTTTGTTCCAAATTCCGGTCAAAATCCGGTTTGTTTGTTTGGTTAGTAAAAAACCAGTTTCTTTTTTAGTCTTAATGTTATTATTCTTGTGAACAACTTGTAGAGTTTGCTCCAAAATGTTATGGGTTGATAGTTTTGTAAGTTAGCCTTATTTTTTTTTTTGTAGAGCAGGATAGTAATTGCATTGTGTCACACTTCTGGAATTGTGCAGGCATAAATTAAATAGTGTTTTTATTTTCTTTTTCTATATTGCTTGTATTTCTTCTTTGACTATATTGTCTTCTACAGACGTGTTGTTTTTTGTTTTCGACAGGGTTAGCTTGATTTCTCTCATAGTAATATCTGTTTGCTTTCTGGATCTTTGTTTGACAATAGATTCGATTTTTTTTTTGGTGTTGGTCTATTTGGGTCCAGATCTTCTACTTGAGTAGAGTTTATGATAGAATCCTTCTATGGAGTATATTCTCTCTGTTCGTTGTGATGTTCTTTTGCATGTTTTTTAGTTTTTCCTTTTTTTTATTAAGGTTATTGCGTAACCCTCTCCTATCATTTTTTTTGTATCATGTAGTTTTTCTTTTTTTCTGGATATCTTAGTTTTTTTTTGTAGAGCTTCTGTTATTGAGTTGTTTAGAATTTTTATGTTTGTGTGTAAATGGTTTTTATTTTCTAATATACTGGCAACATCTTTTTCGAATTTATTGATGTCCAGTGGGGTTGGCTATAATCGATTAATTGTTGTCTTTGTAACCCTACACTTTTCTTTTACCAGGTCTATTTAGATTATGTTTTTCATTATTTTGTGATTGCTCTTCTTTTTGCAACTATGATAAACTGAGTTTTAATATTATACAGTGCTAGACATATATTGTCGTAAAATATGTCTACTTCTTCGTCTATGTGTGATGATATTGGTGCGTATGGTTGTACTATCTTAATAGAGTATCTTTTATTTTACTTTAGTATTAAAGAAACCACTGTTGTTGAGAATTTTATGACTGATAGAGAGTGTTCTTCTGATTTGTCTGTTTTTCCAGCTTAGTAAAGGTGTCCCGATTTTAATTTTAATAGATCTTCACCGCGCCTTCTAATTTTGCTAAGACCAATAACGTCCCACTTGATTTTTTTGTTTGTTTTAATTTCTAATTTATTCAGTTTGTTTTTGGATATAAGTTCTCTTGTGTTTTCTAAGTTTTGTTGCTTACTTTGTTTTATAAGATTACGTTGGTTGATATAGAAGTATGGGAACCACTCTATTTTTTTCAAGTCAGTAACACTTGTCTGCTCTTTTTCTGAATATTTTCAACACTTGCAGCGTTATTCTTATTTTTAATATTATAGATTTCCTTTTAACATATTGATATACAGTTATGAACTGAGTACTATGTCATTTAAGATTAAGTCTTGTTTTGCATTTTTATAGCTATAGATTATTATTTTGTTATTTTTACTAGTGAATTCTCAAGTTTTGTTAAATTTTTTTGTCAAGATCTATAACATTATAGTTTTAAAGGAACATAAATGGTCAAAAGTATGCTTTTATTTTAATTTTTTTGTATATATGAATATATGAAAAATAAAAGAAATGAATAACAATGTATATTAATTTGCTCATTGAGCATTTTATCAATATACAAAAAAAATATTCTTGTGGTTCACACATATTTTGCTTTAATATGCAAAGATTGTAAAAATATAAATAATTTGTTTTGGCAATATTTTTATTCTTCAGCTTTTTTTCTAGTCTAATTTCGATTAATCCGGTCTAAAATACAAAACAACAAATCAGGACAAGTATAAATTACATAAATACACATTCACATATTGATAAATAGAATGCCATAAAACTTTTATGAATCAATTAAATAATTAAAATTATGATAATTATTATTATGCAATTAATTATTTCAATTCTTATCTGGATAGACTAGACTTACTGAATGGAAACTTTTTTAAGGAACTGCACGAACGTATGTTATATTTAGATGCAAGTAGACACTGTATTTTTTTGTGTTCACTTTTATTTCAATTTAATGCTCCACATGTAATCTTAATTGGCAACAAGCAAGGGGCTATAAAATTAATAATCACATATTATGTACAATATTTTAATATGTCAAGATCAGCTCGTTATCAATTAATATTAGTAGCGGCGCCAACGATTTTATTACCCGTTGATTTTTACGGGGTTTTCATTTTCATGAGTCAAGTAAACATGCTATTTAAATTGGGTAATTCGCGGAAAGGGTCAATTTATGCGAGTTAAAGAACGAACCGAAATAACACGCAACAGGTAGTCAGGCGGGAATGGAATGGCGGAAGTGGAGGACTCGTGCCAGTGGTTATTAAATTAATACTTTTGAAAGTGCATTTATTAAAAAAAAATACGAACATTTACTATGAGGCGCCAGCATCAGGCGCCACTGGAACATTGACCTCCCATCATAAATTAATTACATGATGTTGAAGGCTTATCACAGGGGCCCTTCTTACATTCATCAATCATCCAAATATCGCAATCATGACTGATTAGTAATTTACTTACAGCGAGCTGACACCTTATACGTTTTCCGGACTTTCGCATGTGAGCTACCTCAGCTTGGCCGATAATCCCATACCGTACATGCCGATCCAGGTCTTTGAGATGATGCCCAACATCAAAACTTTGGATATTGGTAGGCTTCGACTGAAGAATCTTCCAGAAGAAAGTTTCAAAGTAAGCACAATAATTAATTTAATTTTAGAAAATTGTTAATGCACAATTGAAAATTGTAGTATCCATGTCTTAGTTGTACTTCAGCCTATACATATACTTTTGTACAGCCAGTGTGACATAAGTAACTTTTAATTGAAATTTTGTTTGTCATTTACTTAAAATATGTTCCTATCAGAAATATTTTACCTGAAATTGACAAAATATAAATGAATGCAACATACTATCATCGAATTTAAAAAAGCGAATAAATTTGGAAATACATATTTTAATTTTAAAACGATATTAACTGTAATTAGTGGTCATGAACAATTACACGATTTAGCAGCACGTTTCTTATGTTGGTTATTATTTAGATACAATATCGGTTGTTGCGACCCAACTCCCCCATTTTGTTGTCATCGTGATAAGGTTCTAAAACAAATGAGTATTTAAAAACAAACTTTAAAAGTCAAACTTAAAAGGAACTTTTCTCCGTAGCATATTGCATCTCAAACTACTAGACCAGAAGTTAATGCCATGTAACCAAGGCCATCGCAACATTTTGCGAGGTTAAGTTTAAACTCAAAAGAAAGAAGGAACCAAAAAGTTTATTGCTCAATTTTTGTATTGGCCAAATCAAAGATTTTACTTTATTATGTAAAAAAACACCGTACAAAATTTTTAATGATCAAAAAATAGGTTGTCACTTACAAAAGTTTTTACTTATGTCATCAAATTATTTCAAAGAACTTTTTGAACCCCTCTCGCACCGGCCTTGCGTGTGACAATGTTTTTTTTTTTTAATTTTAAAATTTAATATTTAGAATAGATACATAAAGATAGTTCAGTTATAGAGCAGTTTGTAAACATTGACTTTGAATACTTGTGGCTCTCTGAAAATACACAGTTTTTAAGTTTGTTTTATGTATCGATAGTAGTAAGATCTGCAACATTACGTTGTAAAGTATCTAAGTTGTTAGTCAATTTTAGAAGTATTGTTTTGAGGTCTTTGTTTATAGATGCTACGGGTTCTAACTTAGACTTTCAAGACTTTCTGCCATATTTGTGAAAAAAGTATGAAGTATGAAGGGTGCTATCACCTGCAAAACTATAAATATGACTTTTTGTTATTTGAGGAAGTTCATTAATTTTAATTAAAAATATAGTCGGCAAAAGAGCAAACCCTTGTGGAACACCAGCCAGCATTTATGATTTTAGGGTCAGAGTTAAAACCATCAACTTTAATTATAGTTTTTCTATTCTCAAGAAAACTATTGATAAGTCTTAAAAAATTGTGATCAAGATCTATAGCTTGATGAAGCTTATTAATAAGATTAGGATGCCATACTCTACAAAATGCTTTGGAAATATCTAGAGTTACTTCAAAATTTTTTACATGTTTGTTCAAAGTAGAATTCTATTTGTGACTAACATATGTCAGAAAATCTGTTATCAAACGTTTTGATTGAAATCCATATTGAGTGTCTGAAATAAAGATATTTTGTTCTAAAAACATGACAATGTAGAAATTATTATAATTAAAAACAAAATGTACAGATTGGACAATAATTCAATTGGTCTAACTCAATAAGAATGAAGAATTAGACTTGTTTTCCTTATTAGGTATATAGGTATGTAGATACAACAATTTGGAAATGTCTCTTTGTTGTATGATGACTTGGTTGAACAACTAAATTGTTTTGATTATTTTGTAGAGATGGTATTGAAGACTTTGAACTACCTTGCAATGTATTTATTGTTTTATAACATTTTTTGTTATTTATGAAAAGCTGAGAAATTCAATTAGCTTTGCTTCTATCAGTCATATCTTTTACTGATTGAATTAGATTGTCACAACGATTACAAGCTTTCTTATAATCCTGCTTAGTCTGTTTGGAACAATTGCTGATGTATTTTAAATGCTTTTTGCTTTTTATTAACCGTCTGTTTTGTTTGAATTGAACAAGTACTATTGTTTTGGTTTAATAACAAAAAATGGAACACATTTTTTATGACGTTCTGGATAGTTTTTGTAAGATTTTTTGCTGCAGTATGAATATCAAAATTACTAATTTTTCTTTTCATTTTTGCTATGTTCATCTTAGAATAATGATAGATGAGACACGGTTTAGGTTTGATAGTAATAGGTTTTAACAACAGACGTAATAATTGAATGTACAAAATTTTCTAATGCAGCCTTGAGGCTGTTGTAATCTCTGGAATTGTTAAAAGATACAGATCTAATAATATTGGTTTACCAAAAAGTCTGTCACAAGGAAAATGTGTAGGGTGAAGGGGAAGTTGAGTAAGATTATAAGAAGCAGCAAAAATCATCATCAACCGGATAGTGTTGTAGATCAAATTTTAAATTTCTAACCTTTAAACATCCGTCAGAGTGCTATACCATATTTACCTATAAAGGATGCTCATAGAGACTCTGTGATCAATTGCTCTTACCCAATTTATTGTAATCGCTTGTATTAGTTCTGTTGAATCTTTAATTGCTTTTTTTTCTTAAAAATTGATCGTTACGTTTTTGTGTCACTCTGGGACGTCCATGCCTCATTTTTAAAACACTAGCAATTAGATAAAACAAGAAAAAGTTTATTGTTTTTTCTTTGCAAACTGTTTTAGCAATACCCAATCATGTTTGATTTATTATTTATGTAGAGTCCTAAGCTCGTGAAAAGTGAGCATAACAGGGTTTATTTGCGTATACTTAATAGCAATAGAGAACGACGCACTCTATGATTGACTACATTATAGCAAATAGAGAAATAATAGGTTTTTCAATAAAAACAAATTTGTAATTAAATAAAACACAGAATAACTAAGTTATTGGGCTGAAATTTATTTCAGGTGTGTTCTATACATGTTACATAATTATGGAATTTAATCTTGAGCCAATTTTTTACCACTCTTCCACACATATCGGCCGGAACTTTGGCAATTTTGTGTTCGATATTGTTCTTGAGTTCTACTAACGTTGTTGGCTTGTTGGCATAAACCAACGACTTAACGTGACCCCATAAAAAGAAATCATTTTAAACTGAAGTACTTACGTCTGCAATATATTTTGACCGGTGCGTTGTTTTACTGGCACAAAAATTGCACAGAAGCACAAAATTGTTATGCCTCTATTGAAAGATAAATTTGAAGACTGGTAAAAAAATAGAAACAAACAAGAATACAAAACACTTTAGTTTTACAAAAGGGTGAGAAATTAAAAAAAAAAAAAACTATAAAAGTAAACAAATACCTGAGTCTAGAAAAGGTTATGTATGAATAAGGAACAGATTGAACCAAAAAATTGACAACATCAAGAAAGGACACTGGGAGAAATTTACAAAGGATATGGAATACGACTCTTAAAAGAAATTCTAGAAAATGGTAAGGAGCCAAAGAAAAGACATGGACGAGTTTATAAACATCAAAGACATCACAGAACAACAATAGACTGAACATTTTACCAACCTAAATGGAGAAACCGAAGAAGAAACCTACAAACGAAGCAACAACAAAGAAGACAATGATGAGAGGGTGCAAATAACACAAGAAGAAGTAAACATAAGAACAAGAAAGCTAAAAAAAACAGAAAAGCGTTAGGACCAAATGGAATCTACAATGAGCTCATAAAGTATGGAGGAACAACACTACACATATGGCTACTAAAATTCTTTAAGAATATAATAACAAGGGAGACCGGCAACATGGAAAAATAGTCTGCTACTGTCAATATTTAAGAAAAAAGACAGGAAACCAAAAGACTATAGGGGTATTAGCTTAATAAACAGCACTCTAAAGTTCTTATTGGCAATAATAAAAGACAAACTAAAAGAACAAATAGTTATTACAGAAAAACAGCAAAGTTTCAAAAAGAATTGCAGTGCCACGTATACAACATTCATTGTCAGACAAATAGTCAAAAAATCAGTGGAATACCAAAAACCCGCATATAAGTGCTTTGTGGACTTAAAAAATTTGTTGGTCGAATAAAATGCAATGACATACTAAAGCTGCTAGAAACAGAAACCGTAAACCCCGAACTAATAAATCTAATCGAGGAAACTAGTAAAAACAATAAGACCATAATTAGAATGACCAAAAGCATAACAAAGAAAATACTTATAATAAGAAGAATACATCAAGGGGAGTCACTTAGCTCTAGGTTGTTAACATGATCATGGACAAAATATATGCATAGTGAAAAAACGAGAATGCATGGTAATTAGTAGAGACCTACAAAAATACAAATTACAAATATTGAACCGGTGATGTTATTTAAGTACCTTGTGACTGATATTACCAGTGATAGGAACATATCAGAACACATTAAGGTCAATAAAAAACATAACACTTAGAGACAAACAAGCAAATAAAAGTATTCGAGAAGAATGCAACATACAAAATGTCAACAAATAGAAATTTTAATCGAAAGAAGGCAGTAGTCTAAAAAGTACCGTTAAGCGAATAGTGGTAATGTATGATGTATGAAAAAAAAAATTCAAATATTGTTGCAAGATGATCAAATGAAGCAGGGAATCTCTTGAACTACAAACTGACAAAATCATCAACAAAGTTGAAGATTTGATGTTTGAAGTTTCAGTTATTGCTAGATAAAAAGAAATATCAGAAACGGGAAGATGGATTCCTAAACTCAGTCCCCAAAATAAACTCTAGACAGAAAAACTGCTAAACAATTTTGACAGCTTTATCCCAAGATAAAGACTTTTTCTAACTAGATATAACACTTTAGTAAACTACTAGGTTTTGCGCAAAAAGTGATAGCCACAGTTTTTCAAGACGCTGAGGAGATTCTCTTAATTGAATATACGCCAAAAAGGACTCTAATAACGTAAAATGTCTACAAAGATACAATTAAGAACTTGTAAGCAGCGATACAAAAAACAACCATAATTTATTTAATATTTATCAGAAAACTCTGCTTGTGCACAACTACAAGGTGCATAAAGCACAAATTGTTTAAGAAGTAATTAATTAATGCGGCTTTAAGGATTTACAACATCTACTTTATAGTTCCGACGTTGCTCGCTGTGATTATTATTATTTTCTAAAACTCAAAAAAACGCTTGATGCTTATTGCGATGATTTTTCAAGTTTTTATTAACAATTGCTGAAGAAAAACCTCTTGTTTATAATGAATATTTCAAAAACTGCAAGTTGCAGACCTATAAAACATTATGTTATTGCAATTGTTGAAAAAATCTCTTTCTAAAAAAAAGAAAACACAGGGTGTTTATTTAAAAAAAAATGATGATGACGTCATATCTCGCAAAACATGTCAAGCATTAAAAATCAAAATATGTCACTATTTAGATTAAAAAATATACAAAAAATTTATTAAAGTTATTTTTGAAATAAACTAAAAATACCAGAAACAACAATAAAAGGAAAATTGTGCAGCAGATGGCAAAGAAATTTATATTAATTTAAAACATTATGTTGTACTAACACTAAACACTGTATCAAAATATGAATTTTGAAAAAATATAATACCACTTTGTAAAAAATAAAATATCTTGCAATAAAACGGAATAACAAAATATTAGTATTGATTGAGTTGAAAAAAAGTTTCAAAAACAAATTGTTCTAGGAAACTAGCCTTGTCTTCTACTAATTTGTTTGAACAATCCATATTTTAATTATTACTTTTACTCAATAAATGCTAAAAAAAATGTTTTTTTCTTATAATTGCGTCTTGATGAAATTTTCAATTTATAAATTCAAGTCATACAATATTTTTGTCAATCTAAAACGTAAATATATTTCTACAGTTACTATGTAATTTGATCATTCTTACTGTTGCGTTACAATATACTCTGGGTTTGTTAAACAAATTTTAATAATTTAATTCAACTTAACAATAACAATAATTCATAACAAGATTATTTTATTTCCAGAGCTTATCAATGTTAGACACCCTCGTTTTACCAGCCAATATGCTCTACAGAATTGATGCTAATGCAATACCACCCACAGTAACAAAATTGCATTTAGCCAGAGACTCCATACGCGATTTAAACGGAACGTTGAGAAATCTTACAGAATTACAATGGCTTTTTGTAAACGACAATGAATTAACCACTTTAGATAATCAACTTCCTAAAAACAGTTTGAAAATTAAAATGTTACACGCCGCCGAGAATAGAATTAGTAGATTGCCTCAAGAAATAAAATCATTTCCAAACTTAGATAAACTATTTTTTCAAGATAATTTATTGACAGCTTTAGATGGAGCTTTATCAAAAAGCAGAAAATTGGAAAGGGTAAATTTAGAAAACAACCGGATTTCAACTGTAAGTAAAATTGTAATAATAAACGAGATAAGTAATATATTTATTATTATTGCAGCTTTTGGTAGATGATTTTTCAGAAACTGAAAATTTGCAAGTATTGGAGCTACAGCACAATTTCATAACCAATCTAAATAACTCTCTGTTACCCTTGCGAAAATTACGGCTTTTCAATTTGACCCATAATTTACTGACAGAGTTTTCTTGGCAGGAAATTAAAGGGCTTAAAGATCTTCGAATTTTGGATTTATCATTTAACAAAATAAATCATCTAACTGGACTGATGCCTGTAAATTGTTTACTATTATTTTGTATTATATTTTATTAACTATATTTGTTTACAGAATTTAATTGAATGGGAAACTAAGTTAACTTATCTTAAATTAGACCATAATGATTTGTATTCGTTAAACGGAGCCCTATCTGGTTTAAGAAGTCTCCTGCGATTAAATTTAAGTTTCAATAGCTTAACAAGAATATCCCCTGATGATTTGATTGGGTTAGATCAATTGACTATGCTGGATATCTCACATAATCAACTTACAACACTCGAAGAAACTAGCAAGGTAAACAAAATTTTCAAATCTGTTATTGCATCATCAGACAACATCATTAAAATTAATTGAAATAAAAATGAAAGATATAAATAACTTTACGACTTGATTTAGGGTCATTGATATTATAATATTTTGTAGACTTTCTTGCCTGCTTTGGAAGAGCTGATTGCTTCACATAATTACTTAACCGTACTGGATAAAGATTTTCATGGATTGCCCGTTTTATGCTGGGCAGACTTATCTAGTAATCAAATTGTAGCATTGGGAAGAGATTTAGTTAGCAAGACGCATTGCAGGGTACATGACGGAGTTCATGAGGATAATTGGGGAACCCTAAAAATTTATCTTAAAGGTACTTTAAAAAAAATCTATTAAATGAAAATATATTAATTATTTCAATTTCAGATAATCCAATTTTATGTGATGCTGCTTTACCTGAAATTAATTCTGCCATGGAAATCAATCACACCAGAATTGTAGGTGTATCGCATTGTCCGCCATTGAGTGAGCAACCAGTTACAACTAAACCCAGTGCTTTCCTCGGTTATCTACCAGATACTACACCTCCTTCGCAAATACAAAATGAACCTATATACAAAATTGATTCAAATAATTTACGCGAAAATTTACCGGATAGAAACCTTCCAGATGTTGGATATAACACAGCAAATATACGTCAAGAACAATTTGTCCCAATACAAGATAACCACCCAGCAATTAGACACAATCATGGTATACAATATCAAGCTAATCCAATTATAGAACCATTACCAATACCATATCAAAATTCAAATTTCCAAAACACGGAACCATTGCATGTAAGGTTAAACCAAGGGCATATCCCAATCAGTGACGATCGGCCTATAATTCCGAATGATCCGTTTAAAAGGTCAATTGATCATAATATCGATGCGAATATTAACCACGCATCAGGTCTCACACCTATCAATGAAAATCAAGCATTGCCAGCGAACGATCCATTTAAACGATCAAATCACGTCCAGCCGAAATTAACAATAACTGAATTGCCATTGAACGATCAACCAATCTACACAAACATCGATCCAATCGTACAAGAACAACAAATAAGCCAATTAGCATCCGAAATCGAGCAATTGAGAACGCGCGTACAAGAACTAACATCCGAAAACGAACGCTTAGCACAGAACCTTCACAATATTCTTCCTAGTCAGAGCGATGATAATGACCGTAATAAAATCTTTGATGAACCACATATTCTTCCTCTTGAGCAACTCACAATATTATCAACGGAGAAACCTCCAAACAATGATGACTTGAGGCAGCCGTAAACATAACAAATAAATATCAACGGTTTTATAAATGTTGTATAAAAGGAGTACACTATTGGATTCAAATGTATCCCAGTTTTACCTTTGTTTAATTACTACTTACTTGTTTTATTTATTGATAAAAAACTGGGCTATGTCGCATTTGAAACTAATAGTACCTGATGATAGTTTCATAGAAAGAAATTGAAATGAAATAATTTATTAGATGAATTAAACTAGTCACTATTATATTAATCTCTAATTGTTTCTGTATTTTTTTATTTTTGATTATGTGACAATTACATTGAGTATTCGTCCTGAAGAAGTGGAACAAAGCCCAGACGTCTAAGTTATATTGCATCTGGGTCGGAAACTCTGAGGAAGGAAATGTCTGACCGTTAAGGTCAAAACATTTTCTTGTGGAAAGACTGTAAATAGATTTTTTTGAAAGAGTAAAATGTAAATGTAAATAGCTTTATGTAATATCTAAAAATATATATGTAATGTTAGGTGTTTAAGAGTATCTAAAATTATAAAATATAATTAGTTTTTATCTTTATTTGTGTATTTATAAATGTATATGTTTTTAATAGGTAATAGAAATGAAAGAACAAAACTTTTCTTAGGAATTTAATTACAATTTTGGGTTCCTATTAGATATTTATATGGATGTTCAATTAAGGGTTGAATAGCTAGTTTTAACATAAAATAATTTTATAATATCTGATGACTAAACAAAGAGTGGTATGAGTAAAATAAAGTTTACAGTAAAGTATACAAGAAGCTATCAAATACTAACGAGCCTTCAGCGTCAGCGAGCGGTTGAAGTCATTAGGTAGGGGTGCTTAGGAGCCTACTACTGTAACCTCGTGGATCAACTTAGGCTAGAGTATTCACGCAAAAGACAAGGTTGTCCTATCTAAAAAATATTGAGTTTCCACGAGAACGCCACAAGACAGGTACAGTTCACAGAAACTGGCGCACTGAAGTAACACATACACATCCTCAAAAAAGTACTTGGGGTTGATCGATTTAAGACCCAACAATAAACTGCAATTGATTAGATTGCTTTATTCTACAAAAACAAAAACAAAAACATTGTCTCTTGTTAAATACATTTAAAAACAGATTTGTTCATATTTGATTGCCCATAATACTTATAAACATTTTTAAAAGTAAAAAAAAATGTTTTTCTTCAAAATTAAAAATTATTAACACTAAGCGCAGGAGACCCTGATGTGGGTGAAGCCATTTCTTAACCGGTAAGAAAATAACAACAATTGTAATTTTGAAAACTTACTACTAGTTTGGGTGAGTAAAGCACGTTGTTATGTATCAACTAGCTAGTTCAGGCACAGTCAACACTTTCAAACAAAAGGAAATTATTCTGAATATCTACAAAAAAAAGTATATTAACAAGGTTTAACATAAAACTGAAACATATATTTTTAAATAATAAAACGAAAAACTGGTATTGCCATCTAGTTGCAATTTAATACTAAAATATCTGCATTAATCGGTATCATTTAGCATTTATGAAATTGGCAGTCATTTTGCAGCTTTTGTACGATTTTAAATTGTCAGTAAATTATGAAATGAATTAATAATTTATTCAAAATCAGTCAATCGAATCACAGCGGCCAAGGGTCAAACATAGACAATTGTTTCGGTTCTACAAACATTGTCAGTATGCCTTGTACGACCACGGCATCGCATAATAGTGAAGACAATTTTGAATAAATATTTCTGTTTGTTTGTGTTCATCATTTCCAATTCTTTTGTTGAACTAGCTTTTCTTCAAAAATTTAATATTTTTCTCTGTTACTGTGATTTTTTCTAATGACCAGTTCTACGTAACGCTCGAGTATTTTATAATAAACTTTTCAATTTTTTATTATACACTAGAGGTCCGCAATTTTGGCCTAGCCCAACCTGAAACCCGGCCCGAAGTCCGGCTCGGCCGAGGATTTGTATTTCGGGCCGGGCCGGGCTGGGCTTTTGTATTTTGAGCCGGGCCGGGTTGGGCTTTTGCATTTCGGGCCAAGCCGGGCCAGTTATTAAACGTATTTTATGTAATAGTAGTAGTAAGTTTATACGTTTTTAATACTCATTTTTTACACTATAAATTATTATTTTAAAACAAAATAAAATTTAATTTAATTTAATGCTTACAATTCAGCAGCTTTTAGTATAAAAACGACTACTTTCTGTTTATTTATTTAAATTATAATTATGTGAACGTTATATTTTTTTTAATAGTTAATTGTTTTTATGTTTTGTTATGAATAATTGATACTCTATAATTTTCACAGTGACATTTCATACAATACATAGAAACAATTTATTTAAAGCCGGGTAAAATAACTGGAGTTGACACAAGTAAGGAATATTATTGTGTATTGAATTGTTGCTAACAACAAACAAGATCACGTTTAAAACGGACCGGGTTGAGCTTTGGGCCGGGCCAGGTTGGGCTTTAGGACGAGCCGAGCCGAGTTGTACCGGGCCGGGGATTTGGGCTTAAATTTTGGGCCAGGCCGGACTTTAACAAAATTTAAAACGCCGACCTCTATTATAAGTCAAACATAATTTTGGACTTATTCCATGTATACATGTAGATAAGTTTGTGCTTAAACCATGTGTATAATATAAACAATCAATTTTCAAGACACAAACTCACCAATTCTTTGCCATTTTTGTTCACTCTATTGTCACCATTTTTGTTAGAACTCTTTCTGATTCAACTTTTTGAGTACCCACCCAACCATTCAAATCTCCCAATAACATAATTCTTTTGCCACTGGCACTCAAAATTTCATTCAAATTTTGCCAAAACTCTACATTCTCAGCCTTTCTATTGGCAAGCACATATGCTGCCACTAGAAACATTCTACAAATGACAATTTTCATACGTATCTATAAGATTCTAGACAAAACCAATTCATACTTTCTTATATGTTGCTTAGCAGTAGAATTTTGTCTACACATTGACAAACACTCATCAAATCAGACCACATAGCTAAACTACCTTAATAATAAGTTATTTTAAATATGAAGTACCACATAGTAACCGTCGCAACCATCTTGATGATTAAACTACCTTCATTCATAGTACCGACATCTTTTCTTTTCTTTTTCGTTTTACACACTCATAAAATATCAATTTTTTTTTCATTCATTTTTTTAATAATTTATTTTTCTTCCCAAATACTCTTGCGTTCCAAGTACTAATAATTTATGTCGTTGTTAAGTCGTCAACTAGGTCTTGTCTTTTTGACCTCAGTTGTTCACCATCAGTTTGCCCACCCAAACCTATTACACATAATTTTTTTAGTACTCAACTAATAGAGCCTACCAGAGTACTAACCTGATCGTACCCGCCCCCATACTGTATTCTGCTAACGGTAAGAGTGCAAATACCGTCCGATGTTGGCACAGTCTAGTTAATAAACCACAAATGCAACCATTGCTCAGTCCTATTGTGTCGAGCAAGATTGCACTATTCCAAACAAGCTATTATATTATCAATAATATTATCAACTTTAGCCATGTATGGCAGTATACCGTCGCCCGTGTCACTACTTCTAGGAAATAAGACAATTAATTTACCGGAACACCAAGACACATCACAGTAGTTAATTTGCTAATTAAAAAATAAAAACATTTATTTAAGTTACTTACAACTGCAAGGATTGTTGGTAAAAGCCTTTGTGTTGTACAAAAAGTGTATCAGCGTTACTTGGATAATTGACCTGATAACCAGAAGATCAAAATCCGGACAAAAAAACTCACCACGATTAGTTTTGTTGGTGTTTCTGCAGTTTATCAACGAAATCAACTCCATGAATTTAGAGATGTAAATGTTAGTAAATAAACAGTCCATCCAGGAGAAGGCTTCTGCTGCTGGATTGTCTTGTAGAAAAACCTTTACAAACCCGCCGACATCGTGTTGCAAGATTGACTTTTGGCCGAAATCACCGGGCATAAAATAATGAAAACTGGAGCAAAGTACTGTTTTCAGATGAGTCGCGTTTTTGCCTCAATGAATCAAACGGACGTCAAAAAGTATAAATAAAACCCGTAGAAAGATACGCTTCAGTTTGAATTGATGAGCGACTTCCAGCAGGTTGGTTATGGTTAGGGCAGAAATTTCTACCAAAGCACGCACAGAGTTAGTCTTTACAAAGAATGGCTCTCTGACAGCTCACAGATACTTTATGCAGGTTCTCAAAGATCATGTTATGCCCTTCATGACAACTATGGGCAAGCGCAGCATTTTCGTGCAAGATAATGCTAGACCTCACGTAGCCAGAGTTGTCAGAGATTTTCTGAATTAAGTAGTAATTTTGCGCTTCGATTGGCCAGCTCTCAGCCCGGACATAAATTCCATAGAACATTTCTGTCTAGGATGAGTTGGGACGACGTATCCGAAAGCATACACCTGCTTTAAAACTGCTAAGACAGTCATCCTTAATTTAATTCAAAGTGTTCCTCGTCAATTTCAAGCAGTTATTAATGCAAGAGGAGGTAATACTCGTTATTAGTGATAAGTTGTTTTTTTATATTTTTTGTTCTTTATTGGTCCTAGAAACAAAAATTCAAACTTTGTCTGAACTGTAAATTTGTGATATTTTCAAAATACGGAATAGAAACAATAAATATGCTTTACGATTCAACATTGAATTTTTAATTTAGTGTGCAAAATACAGTACAATTGTTACAATTTGCATAAGGTTAAAACAAAAAATTGCAAAACTAAGTCATAATTTTAAAATAGCCTCTATATTTTGCTCGCCAGTGTATTATATATGTATGTGTGTAAAACAATTCTATTCTAATATATTCTATTCTATTGAGGTTACGTTTCAGAGCTTGAGATCTCAAAAATGGCATCTTATTTTGAGATCTGATTGACGCAAATAAGATGAAATCTTGCTACCGTGGAACTGTATAGGCTGATCTTGCGTCTTAAGACGCAGCTTAAGATTTAGTTGGGCCACAACACATGCTAAAAAACCCAGGTGTCAACCCTCTCACCAAAGTAATTTTTAAATTAGCAATTATGAATTTAAATGGCTATCTGAGAAATAGAGATTATTAAATTCTTACAGCTCCTTAAAAATTGCAAAAAAAACGTTATTCTGAATCAAAACTTTTAATCCAAATAGGAGTTTTTTTTATTGTTAATATTTTAAAAACCGCATTTTTACTTAAAACGTATTTAATGCTTCCAAACTATGTGCAAATTTATGTGAAGACGGCTCGCGACATAGACTTATACACAAAAATCGAAGTAACCTGTTTGTGTTTATTAATCTTTGCATATTTGTATTACACTTTTATTAAATTTGAATATTAAATAAAATAGTTCTTTATTTTAATAATTTTATAAGTTTGTCATTTTCTTTTTAATTTATTATTCAATTATTCTTTACTTTTGTAAAACGCTGTATATTTCAAACTCAACAATGAAACAGAGAAGGAAGTTTTAGTTGTTAATGTGATAAATTAGTTTTCCTTTAATTGCGACAATGTAGGTAAAGTGCGGATAAATGTAAATTGCAAACAATGCTCGCTTTGCAATTTGTATTTCGCCCTAAGAATGGTTCAACTTTCAAACGTAAATTAAATTATTTATTATGCAATAAATATTATATAAAATATAATAATTTTTTAGAGTTAATTGTTAAAAAGTACCTGCGCAGTATTATGCGTATATTTTTCCGATATAAAATATACAGTAAATCACATTGAAATAGTTAAAGTACCAATATAATTGTTTAATAGTTAGGTAAAAAATAAGAACTACATTTTAATTTCATTATGTGGTAATTATAAAATACTTAAGCCATAATGCCCGTCTGTATCAAACTTCAGAGAATTTAAAAAAACCCGTTATCAGGGAATGCGGGAAAAAACAAAAATTTAATTTATTAAAAATCAATCAAATATTAATATATTAAATACTTGAAAATGTTATCAATATAACAAAACTGGTTGTAATAATATATTAATTAATAAAAATAAAAATAACATCACATAAAACAATATTAATTAAAAAATAATGAATATAAAAACGTTTCATAGAATGAAAAAAGAAAACATTAAATATGTTTTGTATTTTGGATTAATTAAGTTTGTAAGTATCTTTAAAAAAATATAGTCTCTTGGTTGCAACTTCAAAGAAATGAATTCTTTTTGTTTGGATTAAACAGTTAAATTCTTCTTGCATTTTTGAAGAGCATGGTAATTTACTGTGCAAACACTTTGCTCGTTCATAAATATTTATGTAGAATCTTAAAAATACTTATTTCTGATATTTCTATTTCACTAGTAATGACAAAAACTTTTTTTCAGCAATCAGTTAACACTAATTCTTTAACTGCTGTGATAATATATAGTTTCTGTGCTTGTAGACGTTTTTTTCAGTATGGGTAATTGCAAGTAGAGTCTTGTCAATGGTTTGAACAGCTTGCTAGCATCGTTTTTACGTTCACTAACATTTTTCTTAAATTCTTTTAAAAATCTTTTCATTTCTTTTTTTTGTAAAACATTTTTGATTTTTTCAAACAATAACTTAATTTATTTTTACTAAAAAATCAACGTCTTTTGCAAACTTGGAAATATCTATTTCTTTGTTTAAATTAATCATAGTCTTCAGCATCAAAAACTCCGACAATAAACTTGTTAATCACCGTTGGAAAGTTGTATAGACATCATACCGATTTTGTTGAAATAAATTGTCGTCCAACGTTAAAGGCTTTCGCAATGTCCATGTGTTTATCGCACTCATTTTAGCTATTATTTACACCAATCTGCTTCAATTAAATTAATATTTGCCAATTTTAATTAACTTTTTCTTTTTTGTTAAAACTGTATGAAAACAATTGTGTAAAAAATATAATAAAAAAAAAATTGAACAAACTTGTTCGGGTGTAGTTTTTCTAACGTTTTCTCTATTTGACAAATAATCAATAATCACTTACACCGACCTTATATCGCAATATACTATTTTGCTTGATCATGCTTTTTATGTTACTTACAGACGTTGTTGATAAACACAGTAAGTTAATTCTATCAAACTAATATGTTTTTATTATAAATAATATAAATTTTTCAAAAAATCCTATCCGATACACTCAATTAAATCTACATAATTTACTAGTGTACGGCTTAAGGTTTTAAAACCAAAACCGTGTCTTATACTAATCTTTTATTAATACTAATTGTTGCAAAAGCATCTAATTGTATATTAAATGTTTACACTGCTTATATAATATAATGCTATTTAAGTTTTATTGTAATTTCCAGGGATTTCTCAGTAACATTGACTCAGTAATCTCAACAGGTACTTCTACTTTTATTTAATATTTGCATAAAATCCTTTAGCACTAATGAGGGTTTGATTACTGAATAGATTATATTTAACACAAAAACAGAATAGCAATAAAGGGTGTGGAATAAAAATAACATATCTGCATCTAGATTAAGCGATAGATTTCCGTAATAAGAGTATCATTGCTAAACAAAAGAATTTTTATAACATAATATAATTTATTTTAATTATCTCTACATGATGTCGTTATGCTTAAATATTTTAAAATAACTTATGTTTGAAAGCACTGAATCCAAAACATTCCTGCGAGAATCAAAATCCAAAGTAGTTTTGATACTCTGATAATTAATTATTACTTTGCTTCTTACTGATTGTAAACTTCAGTTAGTGACCATATGTGTAAAAACTTTTGATAATATAAGTTTACGATTTTAATATCTTTCTGTATGAGCAATGAAATATTTAAGTATTAACGTCTTCTTTATTTTATAAGTACCAAAACCTCCAATATTTTTTTTCATTTAATAACAGATTGTTTAAAACTTAAGTTTTTTTTCTCTATCTTGATTAGCGAAATTATTTTTGTCAAACTAAAGCTTGAAACATATCTATTTACTAATGTATAATCTTATCAAAAACAGTATTTAATAAAACGTGATTAGTATAACGCTAAATCAAAAAGAGGAAAACTCCCTTAAGATCTTTAAAAGAAAAATTTTGCAAAAAATCTTTGGGCCAACGCAGAACAAAAATGGAAGCTGACGCATAAACGCAAATTACGAGTTGGCATCTAGTCAAGGATGCAGATATAGTTAGGTTCAAGCCCAAAGGATTTGTTGGTAGGACACGTCATCAGAATGGATAAAGAAAGAACCGCCAAAGTAATAACAGAATGGTGACCAATGGAGGCAAGACCCAGTAGATGCAGTAGAAGAAGACCTCAAAAAGATGGGCATTAACAACTGGAGGAGAGTCGCCCTAAACCGGAAGAGCTGGAACAAAGTTGCGGAGGAAGCTAAAACCCACTGAGAGTTGTTAACCTTAAAAAAAATTGAGAAAAAAAGGTATAATAATACCAGAATAAAAATAATGTGTCATTTCCGATACCAGTAATCTTAGTACATAAATGTGACTCAATGTTTTGTGTTTAATAACCTAAACCCTAAAAAAGTAAAAGACACTTTTTAATCGTACAGTCAATTAACACTTTTTTAAATTCTAAAATGTATAAATATGATTATTAAAAACAAAAACACAAAAACTATAACTTATCAACTTATTAACACTGCTCAAAAAAATTAAAAGGTCAGTAATGTGTAAAATAAAATTCAAACAGAAAATTGTATACAAATACAATTAAGTGTTTCTGAAGAACGCTCTATTTAATTGCTTTAATTGAAACATGTGGAATCATTAGCATCACATACTTTTAGTACCGGTAACAATTAAAACTACTACTAAAACTAAAGTGCAAAACAAATTGAAATACTTTGTGAAAGTAAACTTTATTACTTAAAGTGATAACATAGCAGGAATAACGGCACAACACCTTCTTAGAATGTTTTGCATGCGGACAAACACAAACTTTTCTGTTGAGTATATTCTAAACATGCTCTATAAGATTTTTAAATGTCTAGTTCTTGTAGAAAGTATAAAGTGATACGCGCAGTAAGTAGTCTTGCATTATTATGCTTTAATAAAGAATTATGTATAGCAACAGCAGCGTAGAGTTCTTTTGGGCGTCTGTTAAATGCTCAGTCATCGCAACAAGTGTGGCGTCGTGTCTTGCACTAAAGTTTATTTTTTTAACCATTTTTTTACTGAGTAAAATTAAGAAGTCTTTTGCAGTAGAAATACAATAACAAAGACATAAAATCAATCAAAATTGGTTTTAAATTTCAGTTGTTTTTCTTCTACGACCTTACCCACCGCGCTTGGTGTAATGACCAGTTTTTCCTCAATTGCTGAATAACTGAACTGAAGAATGACCATTTGTAAGCAAAATTCTGCGATGCAAAAAAGCCCACAACAACAGGTGCTTTCAACGTTTATTTCAAAACCAGGAAAAGATGTTACAAAATAAAATTAAAAAAATTTTGGTAGTTTCCAAAAATTCTAGTTACGCTGCAGTAGTGATACACAGCACGTGTATGCAGCTTGACATTAGATCTAACAATTCAGCTTTACTTCTATGTGTAAGTATATTTTACAAAAATTCTACACAAACTGCAATCAAACGCAACACTACTCAACACATCTTAGAGTGCCAAAAAAAAACTCTGAACAGAATTTGACCACACAAAACACACAACAGAATAAAGCTTTTTGTCGTAAAAAAGCCCTTTTCTCAACCAGAGCTCACTGGTAAAATAAAATTTAAAGTAGACAGATCGACACCTAGACCTACCGCTATATCATATATGCCATCTACAGAAGACACACCACATAAAAACCCAAATACACGGTAGCCAAGCAATCACCAAAGTTTTATGACATGACCACAACTATCTATGCCACCAAACTTAAATTACTCAGTATTGTTTTCACGTTTGACTTTACCTAAGACTTGGATGCAACTTGCAGGAGAACGTGGATGACCTACGCAATAATGTGATTTTATCAAACCTAAATTGATGCTGAGCGGATAATGTTGCTGGTTAAGTTTTAGATTAATTCTGTTTATTTCTAATAGTTTTGATTTGTTCGTTAATTGTAGCAATTTTATTAGTTTTAGACTAGACAATTTAGATACATTACTGTTAACATTTCTACATTTGCTTTGTTTTTTTGCTGCTAAAAACACACTATATATCTACAAAGTAGTAAATATGCAAAAATACTGTATATCCATTAACAAATAATGAAACAAATGAATGTAAAAATAAATTTTGTCGTTCTTTGAAATGTATCATTTTAAACAAAAAATAAGTAATATTTAACATTATCACTAACTTATTAAAATTTCAGTAATGTTGCAAAACGAACACTCCTAATTTTTATACACATTACTGTGACCTATTTCACAGTTTTTAGTTGAGTTACCATGTCACTAAGACTTATTGACAGATGTAGTCACTTTTTTGTACAACATTTTTTGCAAACTTATGATGGTTATATTACTATAGGTAACTCATTTACAGTTTTTTGACAAAATTGATGTTTTGCTAACTTATGATTGATGTTTAAATGCATTCCACATGTAAACTGTTCGTCAGCTTTAGTGGTTTTTTGACAGACAAAATGACATTTTGACAGTTTCAAAATACAATTTGACAAATCTTGTACAGATCTGCAAACCCAAAATGTTTTTATACGTTACTGCAAATAATTTGACAGTTTAAATATTATTTTTGACATATCTGATACATTTCTGCCAAATTTTGATGTTATATGATATTATAAACTGTTTAACAGCTTTAGTAACTTTTTAACAGATGTAGTAACTCTTTTGATAATTTTAAATAAAATTCTTCATATCTGGCAGATTCTATGTCTTTTATCAAATTGCTATGAGCTGTTTGACAACTTTGGTAACTTTTTAACATTTTAAAATGTTTATTGACAAATTTAGTAACACCGATGACAGTTTAAAACACAATTTAACATACATATTATGTTGCTATAAAATGTGTATTATACAATTAATTAGATCTGACAAGTTGCTTCCAATTTAGGGTATATTTACACATTGCTATAAACTGTTTGACAGATGTTACAACTTTTTTAAATTTTAGTAACCTTTTGACAATTTAGTAGTTTTTTAAACAAATATAATTACTTTTTGACAGTATTTTTGGCAATTTTGAACAAGTTTGCTATATTTCTGCCAATATCATTTATGACTGTAAATTGTTTAACAGATAAAGTAATAATTAAATTTTTAGATTATTTTTTGACAATTCAATTACATTTTTAATAAATTAGGATACAATTTGGCATACCAAACAGATGGTACGCATCTTATTACATTGCTATAAACCATTTGACAATTTTATTAACTTTTTCAGAAATGTAGTAACTTTTTTGACAGTTTGGCAAACTATTTCTGAGTCACAGTAACTTAAAAAAAAATGTTGTAATTTTTTGTTAACAGTTTAGAATAGTACTTGACAGATCTGCTGTATTTTTGTCTACATACATTTTACAGTAACTTGTTTGACAGCTTTAGTAACTTTTTGATTACGTCTGTCAACACCGATCAGTCTACGATTGTTATCTCAAAAAACTTGGAACTTGAAAATTATTCAAAGGTGTTCCTCATGAGTAAACCACAAAACCATCAAAGTTAAATTTTTACCGATTTGTTTCAGACATAAGCAAAACACTAAAACGGCTGATAATTATGCATAAACCTAATAGGTAAAAATAACTGTTTATTGTTACTTTTTGACCAATATGTCAGAAGTTTTATTTAACATCGTATCTTAGTTTCTGTAGAAAACAACAACCTATCTTGCATACGCAAAACATCAAACATTGCAGTGCATATAAATACCTGAGTGTAAAAATATCAAACAGTAGAAAAGCTTTAACCATGTTGAACTATGAGATAAACATACAACAACAAAAAAGCACAGATTATACAACTTAATAATTATAAGTATAACAGCATTCGGTTGTAAAATAGGAGTTTTAAATGATAAGACAGAAAAGCTACATACTTAAGTCTACTGAAAAACAAAGCTAGGGAACCTGGAGTAGAAAAGATTATAAATTAAAAATAATAACATGAGATTGTAGATGACATAAGAACAAGTAAGAAACTTATAGAAAAAAAAAAAGGTTACAGAAGATAGATGGTATTAGTAAAGAAATACAGAAATCATGATTGGCAGAAGATATATGTTATAAGATAGAGACGAGTGAAAAGCTATAACTTTTTTTTTGCATAAAAAGATTAATTACAATTTGCTTTTGACAAGATATTGTTTTGCAAAGCACTCACTTTTGGGCAGCGCCAATAAAATCACTGTCAGTGCGTGGAGGGTACTCGGTGTTTTCTTCCAGCAGTAATATCTTAAGATTACTTTCTTGGTCGTGTTTATTCCTTTTTTGTCGCGTTTGTACTTTTTTCTCGAGATTGATTTTTAGTCGTATTTAGTATTTAAATGACGTGACTTTCTTACAATTTGTATAAGTGTTGAAAATACTTTTTCAATAAAAAAACAGTTTTTTTAGCAATATAATGACTTGGCAGTATTAATTGCAACAAACAAGTTTTCAACAAACGTTAATAAAATTTTGCCTCACAAAAAAAGTATTCAGCTAAATGTTCGAAACCAGCTGCTCAGTGAAAGTATGAAAAGTGAAAAATTTGCATACATTTGTAAAAGGCGCACAATAGTTGCAGGTAATCACGCAATTTTCTACTTTATCTTTACAAATCTAAAATGTTACACCTCCTAAGTCTGTGGTATTTAATATATATATATATATATATATATATATATATATATAGATGTAAAACAACTAATACTCCTCCAAAATATATACACGCTGATAGTACTGGCCTCCAAAACGGAGGCAGGTACGAAAAACTGGAGGCAAATACGTTTTGGTGTGTATATCAATTTATTTCAACATAATACTTTACTAGAAGTCATTCTACAAAATTTTGTTCGGTGACCATATCGACTCATACACATATACAGTTATACATTGTAGTACATTAAAGTCAACACTACGTGGCGCTATGCTTTTATACTGATATACATATTTTGTTGCAAGCCAGTAGAATAGGCCTCCTCATAAGTTAACGTTCTAATACGCCTCTTACAATTGGCAACATAGCAAATACATTTTATAAAAATAATTATATACTTTTAATATATCTAAACGGTTCGCGTTGTTTATTAGTTTTGTATAGAAAATATGTAAAAATAAAACAGAAAATATTACTCAACTTTACGTCCAATGAAACAAATACATAACATTTTTTATAATATATTATAAATATTTTTTAAATTATTCTATCGAGGTATTGTGGTATGTAGAATGGATTTTAAAAATATTATAAAATCGCAGATATAATACTATTTAATATTTCTTTAATAATAAATTTTTAAAATGTGCAATAAAAAATAATTATTATTTTTAAATATATTTTTTTAAATAAATTAAATAACAATAATATTGTTTATATTAGTTTTAAAATTTAAAAAAAAATCTAATTTTAGTCTTGTTTAGTAAACTTGACATTACTTGCATGTTAAATAAAAATAATTTTTTCAGTATAACGCTAGAGAATTGCCAGGTTTAGTCGCACTGTCCTGTGGTGGTGCTACTAGTAGTATTGTTGTGAAAAAATATTAATTCCTACCACATCTACAAAAATATCGGCAAACCTTTTTCTCTAGAAAAATATTGACATGTACAGCGCCGTTTTTAAATTAAAATTGGTTTTTATGGGACAAAACGCCAATCAACTCAATATCCAAACGATAAGATTTTAATCATCACTCTTTTATATGTTGAACTACATACAATATTCTATGTTTTTATGTTTTTGTTTAAAGATTTGAAGTTATAATTAACGAGTAAAAAATTAATAAAGAACTAATTAAAATCGCCACTTTTAAAAAATTACTACAATGTGTGAAAATTTTATTCAATTATATTTATGCGTTTTCTTGCTGAATTTGATTCTGTGAAGCCTTAAAATAGCACAACTATTCTCCCCTCTTAATTAAAGTTATCATTATTTTTTTATCAATTTGAATAAATTGTTAGATCATTAATTACGGAGATAAATATAACTATCCCATATTTACATAATTAAAATTATGGTACAAAAAAGGTTTTTTATGTTATCTAACTAGCTATAACAATAATATACTATTGCAAAATAAAATTTATAGTGTCATCTTCAACTTTAGTTTCAACTGATTAACACTTAAACACAAAAAACGCAGTATTTTTTTTTTACAAAAAGCTGTAAAGTTTTTTTTAATATAAACCTAATAGCGTGCGGTTGAAGATCTACATTAAGGTTCTAACTAATTTAATTAGGTAACTCATTGATTGCTAGTAGTGACATGTTAAAGAAGGTTGACAGCGTACGTGTTAGTATGATGTTCAAACCAAGATAAGTATTTGCTACTAGCGTTCTTGGAGTCTTGTAGAACATTAGAGATGTTCAGATTTTTGTATAGAGATTTATTGGTGATAAATATTGAACTGTTTGTAATTGATATATCTTCAGCTTCAGAATGTTAGAAATCTACTGTCCCATAGTTAAGAACAGTTGGCCCATACAGGTTTTAAAATTTATTTCAAGGTACTTTGCATTAGTAGATTGTAGTAATTGTTTGTCAGAGAGTGACAGTGACATGCTGAAATTTACTTTGATTGGCTTTATTTTACAAGGTTTTAAGCTATTTTTGGATGTTGTAAAAAAAAGTCTGAAGTTTTTCAGAGACAAAACTTGAAATTTTACTAACTGTTAGAATGACAAACGTAACTCTTAAAGGTTTTCTGTAAAAAGTAGATATAGCACCGGTCCAAGAATACTTTCCTGTGGTACCGCTGATTTGATGAGGTATAAGTTAATTACTTTATCTTGATGTCTAACCATAAAAATGTTTTGGTTAGGTATGATTATAATACATGAAATGTGTAATAGGTAATTGCGTTTTTAATTTGCTTAAAAATCTCTGGTGTCAGACTTTTATCAAAGGCTTGGGTGTTGTCCAGAAAAACAGCCAAACAATATTTCTTTTTTTTTAAGTGTTGTTAATTTGCTTTATTACTCTGTAAACCTGCTCTTTAGTTGTGTGTTAGTTTAAAAAACCAAATTGGTGATTTAGAATTAGATGAAATGCTTTTAATTTCAGTCTTTTCTGAAACATATTTTCAAAGATACATTTTAAATAAACTTATTAAGCAACAGAAAAATGTTTCTGTCACAGGTTTATCAGAATGATTTGTGTCACTTTTCATTGAGATTGAAAATGTTCAGATCTAAGTAGTATCGCATTGAAAATATGTGTGAGTGCTTTTTGCACATTTTTTAGAAACTAATTCTAATTGCTGCAACTTTTTTCATAGAAATATGGAGATCATAGCCATGTTTTAATCACGTGTTTGACTCACATGGTATGATGGCGTTAATAAACAATGTCATTGATAAAGGTATTCCAAAACTGATGACTGCTTTTTGTCTGCTTGTAGTAGTGGTAGTTTTTTGTTTTAAATTTTGATTTTTTATTTTTTTTCTTTAGAGTAGGCTTTTAGCGAGTTGTCGTATTTAATTTTGATTTGTGGATTTCTAGTAGACTTCCATATTCTTCTATTTATTAGTATTGCTTTTTTAGTTACTTTTAAATCATTTTGTAGCTTGTTTGTAGTGTTTGTGGGTTCCAAAACTGCCTAATGCTTAAATGTTGTTTTAAGCAAGACATTTGGGTGTATTTCTTTTTCTAATATGTTTTAAAACTAGTTCCAGTTATTTTATTAGTTAAAAAATCTGGTTTTTGTTTATGGTGTATGTGTGAGCTTAAGTAGATTAGGACAGGGAAATAGTCTAAAAAGATATTAATTTTTTTTAACTTGCTGATAATTTAAGGGACAACTTTTGTATGCAAAAAAAATTGAAGACATTTGTTTTTTTATGTCACATGGCCAGTGTGTAGTTGCTTTGGGCTAGCCAAGTTCTAGGTCTCAGCGCTGGAAATTATGTTTGCTGCACTTTCTTGTAGACTCTGATCATGAATGCAGTAATTTTTGGTACGTCCCAGTTGAAGGCAGTTAGCACATTGAGGCATGACTTTTGTTTTGTTAACTGATTTTAATATGTATTTGTAGTGTTAAAGGTATGGCAATTCATAGATGATTAACTTGTTGTTACTTTGTGGTTTGAATGATAGAAAGAACGTTTTTTAACATTACATAAAAACTGCGTTCTTCGTTTAAATAAAAGGTGTAGTATTGCACATCACAATTTTTTGGTTCTTGAACAGCTGCTTGATATTTTAGCACATCTGTTGTCGACAATTTGGTTATTATTAATTTTAAGATTAAATTTTTGTTTATTATCCTGATTGTTGTCTAGCATATCAGTAAATTATTAAATGTTTGCTACTGCTGGGATGTATATTGTATATTTATGTAATTAAGTAGTTCTTTCGGTAGTGTACTCTTGTTTTTGAGTTTATTACATGTTTGTAATAATCTTTTAATAACCGTTGTTTAACATTCCATGGTTTGGTTTCTGAAGAGTTTTTACGTTTAAAAGTATATTAATTAATAAATAATAACAAAATAAATTAAATAGATTAAATTAAAATAAATATCAGTTTAACTGAGGCAGGGAATCCATTCATAAACCGGTAACAAACAGTACAGTGTAGTATTTATTATTAGTGGTTAATTGTTTTGCAACATATTTTTTTAATAATGAGAGTTAAAATACCACAGCAGTAAGTCACCGCTTAAAAAACGCTATAATGTAGTAGCAATTAATCACCGGTAGCATACTATAGTTGTTGTAATGTACACCACATAAAAAATTAAAATCAAAACAATTTCAAATAACTGTTCGTACCTACAATCGATAATTTTTGAAAATAACTATTTATTGTAGACTGTGTTACGGTTTCAATATTTTTATATAATCTTATACACACAAAAAACTAAACGAAACCACCTCCTGAATAAACCAAATAAATGCCTACTAATAATAGAAATTTACAAAATACGATATATTGATAGTGGCAACATTGGCAGAGGCGTATTCGACATTTTCACATATATATTTTATACAACTGGAGCCTAAAACGATGCTTTGGCATTTGGAGTTCTATTGCTATCATTAATATTCCAATTTTTTTGTATATAATTAATGTTATATTTTTTTACCCCTCTTTGTGCGTCCTAATAAAGAATATTATAAATAGCTAAATGCAAAAAAATACACAGTTAAAACTATTAGATTTAGGGTGGAGGCTAGGTCGCCTTATGTGTGTACGGAGGCGAGTAAGATAGCTATGCATATATATATATATATATATATATATATATATATATATATATATATGTGTAGTAGTATGTGTAGTTTGTGTTGTGTTAGCTTGTACTGCAGCAAAAAAAATATTTTTTGAATACAGAATCGTCTTAAAATAAATAGTTTTTAATGAAAAAAAAAACAAAAATATATTATTATATGAAATGTCATTCTTATATAAATACATATCTAATGAGGATTCAATCCAAATGTTCCTACTAAAATATTGAAATTTAAAACATTGAAATTTGAAATATGTATCGAAAATTCTAAAATTTAAATATTTTCAAAACACAGGAGGTAGTCTTTGAATTGGATTAACCCGCGTTACAGAAACATTTTGTAAAAAGATGCAGCTGTCCTTAAAGATAATACTAAGAAATGAATTTGTTTGGTCCAGGTGTGTTTGAGATGACAAAAACATTTATTTAATTATATTTCACTAAAAACAGTTAACTAATGTATATCTTAATTAACTTGAATAAATGTTTAAATATCTCAACTTTTTATGTTACGCCATATAATGTAAATCTTAAAAAAAATTTCTAGTTATATTATTATTCAATACAAATTTAATATTATTTTTAATGAAAATATACTATTATTACTATTTTATCATTTTGTATATATTAATAAATATTTTAAATATAGTATTTTATATGAATGAATAAACATATAGACATAATGTAATCTTACCCTTCTGGGTAAACACCTTTCTACCTGAAAACCTTCCTATTGAGAACAAGAAATTCTATTGTGCCAATTTCTTCAAGTAATACGCATGTGTACAGCAATTTAAACAAGAAAAACCGGTAGGGTAGTTCTAACGACTTTATGCAAAAACTTTTAAATCTGCAGTGATCAGCAACCGAGTAACATCTACAATTTTAAGTTCCTGTGATAATATTATAAAATGGTAATTATAAACATAATATATTATATTATGTACATAGTATTAAATCGGTATAGTGTAGTTAATTTAATTAAATATATATTATTTTGTATTTTAGCGTGAAGTAATTTCAATCCATGTCGGTCAAGCCGGTGTACAAATTGGTAATGCCTGTTGGGAATTATATTGTTTAGAGCATGGTCTCAAAAAGGATGGCCAATTCAGTGATGAATATATAAAAGAACAAAATGGTGTTACAGAAGATAGTTTCAGCACATTCTTTGCAACATCAGGATCTGGAAAACATGTACCCAGATCAATTTTTGTGGATTTGGAACCTTCTGTCGTTGGTAAGTAACAATAAAATTGATAAAAAATTCTACATGATTGTGTGGTATTAAAATTGCATTTATTTACAAAAGCATACTGATGGTTATTAAACATATTAGTGAATAATTCTGGCAATGTGTAAAATAATTAAAAAAAATTAACACGTGGTGTTAATTAAAATGGCGCGAAAAAACGGTTAAGATTATTCTAGGAATTGAGCAGACATGTTACCGAAGAAAACTTTCGCGCGCAAATATTTACAACATTTATAAAGTTGGTTTTGCATAAATTACCGAGTAAATACAATATTACATCAACTAAACAATTTTATTGTAATTTTGTGCAAATAATTATATACTATTTAAAATTAGAATCTATTGTTTTAAATATTATCAGCGGCGAGTTTTGTGATATACAAGAACGGCTAAGACGACAGTTTTAAAAAATGCTGATTACTTGCAGCGGTGCAGCATCTTTAAATGGCTAAAAATATAATTTAGATGATACTATTTGATTAAATAATATTAGTTTGCAAATGTTGGGGCTTCACTTATAACTTTTCCCAAAACTTCCAACTGGGCATGCTACCGGTATAACTAAGTTCTGACATTTCATCTCTGCAATTGACAGTTGATTCGTTATTGCTGGTTGTGTTACGGTAGGCATAATTAATTTTATTACTAATTTATCTGTTGCTGTTCGACTGACAGTACTCATGGTATGCATAGTTTATGTTTGGTCACTTCATCTGTCGGTTTACGTTTTCTGTTTTTGTCATATTTACACCTAATTTCGTCTATTGTTATACGACTAATAGTTGCGACAAGGTGTGCCTAACGCAATTTTTTAAATTTAAATCATAGTTTTACCAATGACAGTTTCAGTACACTAACAATTTATTTCTTGTATTTCATCTTTAAACAGTTGTCACGCAATACGCAGATTACATAAAAAAACTGTCTCTGCGATTGATAATTGAATCTCTTCACTAATGCATCTAAATTTGTTATTTATATTTATTATTTGGGCTTAATCAAACACTTTCCGTTGATGTAACCACAATATTTTTATTGCATTACTACATAAAATATCATGAACTGTTTTATTACATATGTGCTCTCTATACATTCACAACTGCAACTACTTGACATTGTATATGTGAATATCTTATTACAGTGAACATAGGAACTGATACCAACTTAACAATAATTTTAGTACTAATAAACTTAATATAAATAATATTCTAACACTCATCCTCAATTTGAAATGTTTTACACAAACTTGAAAATTGCACTTTACAAAATATGAGTCTTATTTCTAAGATAGATATGTGTATCTTTACATAATGGTTTTGTTAACATATCAGCTAGATTTTGATCTGTTGATACATAGTCAATTTTTATTTCTTCTTTTAAAACTAAATCTCTCAAGAAATGATTTTTGATATCAATATGCTTAGCACGTTTTGAATTTTTATTACTTTTTGACATTAAAATGGAACTTTTATTATCACAATACAACACTGTATTATTATTAATATTTAAATCATTTAACAACCCCTTTAGATTCATTAGGTCTTGAGCGCAAGCAGCCGCTGCAACATATTCAGCCTCGGCCGTTGATAATGCTACGCAATTTTGTTTTTTGCTAAACCAAGCGACTGGATTTCCTCTACACAATATTAGACATCCACTAATACTTTTTCTATCGTTTACATCGGTTCCCCAATTAGCATCGGAGTATCCTTCTAATTGTAGATTACTATCGTCGTCTTTATAATAGGTTAATTTTAGTCATTTTGTCCCTTGTAAATAGCGTAGGATTCTCTTACCAGCAATCCAGGTGTCTTCTGTTGGTTTATCCAGAAATCTGCTTAAATATGACACCGAAAAAGTTATGTCTGGTCTCGTGGTTGTTGATATGTACATCAAGCTTCCTATTAGCTCTCTATATGGTACATTAACTGTCTTACCTTGTGAATTATATTGAAATTTTTTCTCCATTGGCGTTTCTTTTCCTTTACATTCTTTCATTTCAAAATTATCTAGAAGTTTTTCTATAAATCTTGTTTGGTCGATAGTTATTTTCTCTTTCGTTCTGTTTATATTCATTCCCAGAAAATTTCTAACTTTGCCTAAATCTTTTGCTTGAAAGTATTGTTTCAGTAGTTTGACTGTGTCTTTTATGTCTTCACTATTTCCAATTACCAACATATCATCCACATAGATTAGAATCCAAATTTCGTTATTAACATATAGACAACAATCATGTTTTGATCTTACAAAATTATTTTTTATTGCAAATTCATTAAATGTATCATTCCAAACCTTTGGTGACTCTTTCAAACCATACAGGGCTCTGTTTAATTTTAATGTGGGTGTATACGTATTTAATCCCTCTGGTGTATAAATATAGATTTCACTTTCTAATTTTCCGTTTAAAAAAGCTGTAGGGACGTCCATCTGTCTTACTTCAAAATTGTTTTGCAATGCCATTGACAACATTAACCTTATAGTTGACATTCGAGCAACAGGTGAATAGTTTGTTTCATATGGATTCTCATCTTGCAGCTGAAACCCTTTCGCTACCAGTCGAGCCTTTTTCGTTCCATCTTCTTTTGTTTTAAATACCCATTTAGTTTGGATCGCTTTCTTTCTATCCGGTAATTTTGCCTCTGACCATGTTTTTAATGTTTCAAGTGAGTTTAATTCTTTTTGAATAGCTGCTTTCCATTCCTTGCATTTTACTGCTTCTTCGTATTCTACTGGATCATTTTTATCTGAAGATATTAAACAATATGCAGTATATACTTCATATTCACTTAGATATTTCGGAGCACTTATTTTTCTGCCTCGTTTTGTTTCTTTAGTGTCTGTGTTTTCTTCATCCATCTCTGTTTCCTTTTCTCTAATTTTTCTTCCTACATCATTTTCTTCTCTTTCTTCTAAATTTAGTTCTTCACTTTCTATAACTATTTGCTCGTTCCTTTTATTTACGATTTCATCATATTTAGTCTGGTTTTCATTGAATCTTACATCTCGTGAACATATAATCTCATTTTTCTCATAATTCCACAATCTATATCCTGCTCCAATGTATCCTACCATTACACATGGTTGTGCTCTCCTTTCTAATTTATTTTCTTTTGGTAAAATTTGTGCCCATGCTTGGCTTCCAAAAACTCTTAATTTCGACAGATCATTTTTCTTATACCATCTTGTGGCTGGAGTTTCACCATTATTCGCTTCGGTGGGTGATCTATTTAACTCATACGCTGAGCACTGTACTGCTTCCCCCCATAGTTCTCTCGGTAAATTGGTTTCTACAAACTTAGTTCTAACCTTGTCCAAAAGAGTTCTGTTCATTCTTTCTGATGTACCATTTTCTTGCGGAGTATGTGGCATCGTATACTCGAGCTCAATACCTTTATTTTTACAGAAATTTTTAAAGAAACTAGAAATAAATTCCCTTCCATTGTCTAATCTAATTCTTTTTGTTTTTAAATTGTGTTGTGTTTTAATTAACTTAATGAAATCAATTAAATTTTGCTGTGCCTCATTTTTGTTTCTTAACAATTTAACAATTAAAAAATGAGAATAGTCATCAATCAAAACTTGAAAGTATTTATAGCCTTCGTAAGTGGGCGTTGCTATAGGACCAGCAATATCTGAATGTATCAACTCGCCATTCGCCATTCTAGAAGTTTTCTTTTCACGACTATAAAATGGTTTTCGAGTGCTTTTCCCTTCAATACAAGTTTTACACATTTCATTACTATATGGTAACCCTAATCGTTTTAAACCGTTCTTGTTTACATGACCTAACCTTTTATGCCAAATATTTTTGTCTACATTTTCTTTAGCTGTATAACCATGTTCATATTCCTTAGTTACATTACACACAGAGTTATCTGACTTATAATCTAAGTTTAAATAAAATAAATCGTTATAAGAGTTACAGTTAAATGTTACATTATTTTTAGATATAACAGCATGCTTTTTACCAGATTGGTCATTATCAAACATTACTTTAAAGTTTTTTTTTAATAACTTTGAAACAGATAATAAATTAAAAGTCATACCCTCGACTATTAATGCTTCCAACTTAATTTCCTTATTCTGACAAATAGCTTTAATAATACCTTGTTTCTTTGCGTACAAGATTTTGTTGTTCTTCGCCGTACCAATCTTCACTTCCGAATTCAATTGGGTGACGTTTGACATATACTCCTCTACTTCTCCCATGACCATATGTTGTGTACAGCCGGAATCCAAAATAAACTCCCTCACATCTCTGGTTGTAGTAGTATTTAATGCAATAAATGCAATTTCATCAGCTACATTTACTTGTGAATTCGCTTGTGAATTCGAATGATTTTGTCTTCTATTATTCTGATGATAACCTCTACCACTTCCTCTGCGACCTCTGAAATTTCCTCTCTGCATTGAATTGGAGTTTTGATAGCAATTTGCAAACTTATGGCCTGTTTTACCACAGTTGTAGCACGTTAATGGACCTGCTTTGAAAGTTGCTTCAGTCTGACTGTTGTTTTGCTTTTGTTTCGATTTTAATTTTAATTCTTCATCCAATAATCGCGATTTTACAAAATCCATGGTTACTTTAGTGTTCATTGTTTCTATTGCGGTAATCACTGCTTCAAAATCTTCATTAAGAGTCAACAAAAGATGACATACTTTGTCCTCTTCTTCTACTTTTGATCCGACACCTTCCAATTCTCTTATTAATTTATCGAAATTCTGAATATGATCTTCGAGCTTTTCATTACGTTTATGTTTTAATGTGAGAAACCTTTTCTTAAGTGTTAATTTACTGAACACACTTTTACGTTGAAAAACATCCTCAAGAGATTTTAACATTTCTTTTGCTGTTTTTGAGTCTTTTATAATGTCTAAATGTTTATCACTTACGCATTGAACTATAATGGATTTCGCTTTTGAGTCCCTTGTTTTAAATTCACTTTTCTGTTTTTCTTCAGCGAAGTCATCGATTACTTTTTCTAGAGCGTCTTCTATTTGTTTTTCTTCTAGTAATGCTTTCACTCTGAACTTCCAATTATTAAAATTGTCGGAGTTTAATTGCGGTACCGATATCGTCGTTACGGAGCACATTTTTATTTTTAGGTTAAATTTTTATTATTTACTAATCTCTTCAGTTAGACGTTACTCATAACTGGGCCCATAACCTGTTATTTATATTTATTATTTGGGCTTAATCAAACACTTTCCGTTGATGTAACCACAATGTTTTTATTGCATTACTACATAAAATATCATGAACTGTTTTATTACATATGTGCTCTCTATACATTCACAACTGCAACCATAGAACATATATTCATATAGAACGGCAACTCAGCCTCTCTCTTGTTTCCACGTTAGCGCCATCACGTCGGAATGAACCAAAACTAATTTGCATTCCGCGGCAAATTTAAACTCTGGAATATATTATTTTTTTATTAAAAATCTATGGACATTGAATTAATAGGCAAGTCTAATTTAAATTTATTAGACTTGCACACATATTCACTGATGACATATATATTAGATAATAAGAAAATTTACTAACTTATTTAAATAAATGATTTAAAATTAAAAAAAAAACATATACTTACATTTTAATATTGACTTGATGAAATCTTTGTATATTCATTATTTATAAAATAACAATCACTCACATTTTATTATTTTAAAATAAAAAATTAAATTAATGTTGAAATTTTATTATACATTGCAAACATATACACATATTTTCTACACATAATTTACCTGGTGGAATTAGGCAAAAAAAAATGTTGTAAACACATTACATGACTCCTAATTAGTAATGATAATCAAATCAAATTCTATTCATTCTATTTTTATTTATTTATTTATTATATAATACATTAATAATTTTCAAAATATTAATTCATCTCAAGAATTGTATAATATAGGAGTTAGGATTTGATTTATTTTTAATAAAACTTTAAATATACTAACTTTAAAATTAATAAAGAATAGTAAACCTAAATACTCACTAAAAATTGTCTTTTGTATATTATATAAATTATGTTCACAAGAAACACAACACAACACAACACAACCATATAACACAAAAAACACAGTTTAATGAAAAAAACTTGACAGATCTTTGTCCTCACAATAATTGTTATTTGTCAGTCATAGCTAAAGCCAACTATCTAATTTTGAAATTTTAGCGATCGCAGCGCTGCGCAGTAGAATGAACCAACACTAAAGTTATAGATTCAACTTTTTCTAATAACAGTGCGCACCCCATGACTGCAACTACTTGACATTGTATATGTGAATATCTTATTACAGTGAACATAGGAACTGATACCAACTTAACAATAATTTTAGTACTAATAAACTTAATATAAATAATATTCTAACAAAATTGGGCATATAATGTGTCACTTTTGCGATTAAGAATTGTTATGACACATTCATAACCTAAAAGTGTAACATACATGTGTCACTTTGCGATAATAAAACATAAATTTAATTTGTCGTTTGACGATTGTCAAATTTCAATTGATGCGACAAATTGAGACTGTCTGTTAAAAACAGTTTTACACTATTATAGTATTACTAGCAAATCTTAATTTTCTATGAACTTTTTAAACTCCGTAGTTATGAAGTTGAGGTGGTTATCTGCGCCCCAACCAAGCTACCCTCGGTGTATGGGCACCGCCCTAGTAACTGCACTGGTTTCCAACACTTATCAACGTTTGCAAACACACTAATTTTTGTTTCTTATAATTTACGCCAAGCGGGCAAGCTTTTTGCATCTATGGTTACTGTCATATTCCGCGATTTTAACTTCACAACTTCATATTCTATAATTAATTTTTTTTTTAAATACTGTAAGCTGTAACAATACATGATGCTTTCACTCATCCTAAAACCAAACAATTATAACTACTTATTCCGACCGAAGCATCCTCGTTTTTTGACAGAGCGTTGTCTTAAAGAGAGTATTTCTCCTTTGTTCACAATCCTTCTTATTTCATTAATCACCAGAATTTACAATTACTTAAGATGAAAATATGTACAAATGCACGTGACCAGTGATATTGTGTTTATTAGTTTGAAGTAAAAGTCAACGTCTAGCAAATATGCAAACTTAAGCGTGCGGTACAAGCCATGTTTAGTAAGAGCAACGAAGCTGCCACTTACCAACAATAGTTTAAAAAAATACATTTCACTTGTCACAAACTTAAAAATGTTGTATCTATGCAAATAAATCTGGTACTAGTTTAATAGTTAAATAATCTAAGGGCTGATATTTCAATCACAATTTAATCGTTTGTTTAACTCAGTTTGTGATCTGAGATTAATATAAAAAATGTATTTTAAGTTGGTAGTGAAATCTCTAAAATATCTTTTATTTCTAACTTCATTTTATTTATGACATTTTATTCTGTAAAATGTTCGCAGCTAAATGTTAAAATAAACATATTTAAACTGCATTGTTACTACGTTTTTAAGAATATTGTTAATTAAAAACATGCAATGTTGTGCATTTTTAAACGATAATCTTATTATTACAATTTTATCAAAATTTATTTTAAATTTAAATGTCCCGCTTTTTCCTGACTCAAAGCATTTTACATAATCTATTTATAAATAATGCAGTATGACAGATTACATTGATAAACTCAGTTAAACTGATTTGAAAAGAGCTTAAACTCCAATCTTAGCTTAAGCGCAAAATGAAAGACCGGCCCTTAATCTTACATCTAATCTTTAGAACACAGAACCGGCTCAGATGTCCGTTTTTTGGGCCAAGTTTACTGGAATGGGTTTACTTCATGTAAAAATAATGTTCAATTTAAAAGTTTTGTGGTCCACTAACAACTTTTCTCAGTTTTAAGATTTATTATTATTTTGAATTTGCTTGTAAAACTTGCAAATTTTAGTTATATTGACATCTTCCCGTCATAATGCTAATGATGTATTTATAAAACTCATAATATTACTTTTTAGATTCCGTACGCACTGGTGAATACCGTGACCTTTATCACCCCGAACAATTAATAACAGGCAAAGAAGACGCAGCAAATAATTATGCAAGAGGTCACTACACAGTCGGAAAAGAGTTAATTGATAGAGTATCTGACCGTATTCGTAAATTAGCTGATCAATGTCACGGGCTCCAAGGTTTCATGATCTTCCATTCATTTGGAGGAGGTACCGGTTCTGGATTTACTTCCCTCCTTATGGAAAGATTATCTCTTGATTATGGAAAGAAAAGCAAATTGCAGTTTGCCGTATATCCAGCACCTATGGTATCAACAGCTGTTGTTGAACCATACAATTCTATTCTTACAACTCACACTACTTTAGAACATTCAGACTGTGCATTTATGGTAGATAACGAAGCTATTTATGATATTTGTCAAAAAAAATTGGATATTCCTCGACCAGGTTATATGAATTTAAACAGACTTATTAGCCAAATTGTATCATCAACTACTGCTTCATTGAGGTAAAATTGTAATATTTATAAACTTTTCAAAAGTTTAATCAATTTTTTTTTTTTTTTTAGGTTTGATGGTGCAATGAATGTAGATTTAACTGAATTCCAAACGAATTTAGTTCCTTATCCAAGAATTCATTTCCCTCTAGTTACATATTCGCCAATTGTATCAGCAGTAAAAGCACACCACGAACAGTTTTCTGTGCAAGAAATTACAAATGCTTGCTTTGAACCTAATAATCAAGTAAGTTATATATTCCAAAAATAAATTTGAAACTAAATTAATTCTTTTTAAGATGGTAAAATGCGATCCTCGTCGTGGTAAATATATGGCTTGCTGTATGTTATATCGCGGTGATGTTGTACCAAAAGATGTCAACGCAGCTATTGCGACTATTAAAACTAGGAAAAATATTCAATTTGTTGACTGGTGTCCAACTGGATTTAAAGTGGGAATTAATTATCAAGAACCTACTACAGTTCCTGGTGGAGATTTGGCTAAGGTTAGTTCAATTCCCATTTTTTTAATTTCAAATATTTTTATACTTACTGTATAAGTTGAATTGTTTTATTCTATTTAAATATGTTTTTTAGGTTCAACGAGCAGTTTGTATGTTGTCCAACACAACAGCGATAGCAGAAGCTTGGGCGAGATTAAATCATAAGTTTGATCTTATGTATGCTAAGCGAGCTTTTGTTCATTGGTTTGTTGGTGAAGGTATGGAAGAAGGTGAATTCTCAGAAGCACGTGAAGATATGGCAGCACTTGAAAAAGATTATGAAGAAGTTGGTGCAGATAGTGGAACCAATGAATCGTTTGAAGATGAAAATGAATACTAATAACTTCAAGTTCATAATTTTCATTATTTATTGTTTCGAATACCTGTTAGATATTTTTGTTAACTCTGGTATATAGAGAATATTATTTTTTTTAATATGGATCAAATGTTTATGCATCACAATAAATATTTTGGAATGTTATGTATTTATTTGTATATTACAACCATGTTTTCTATTTTATCACAAATAGAAAATTTTAGTATATTCTTTGTCACATACATATGTCCAAAAAATAAACTAATCTAACATCGAACATTAAGTTTATGGACTTTAAAAATGCATGTTTACATATAAAAAGTGTAATAAAGTTTTAATATTATCCACACACACTAATCCGGTTAAAGGTTGTAAACACAAGTATGTCTGAAATTTGACCATGGCCGACGTTTTGCAGGTGAGTTATGTAGAAGTAGTTTGGAATATGAAATTTACACAAAGAATTAGAAAATTTTAATTCCATAATAGCTCTAAAGAATCTATCTGGTTATGAATGAATAAATATTTAAAAAATAAACAAAGGTACTATATCAAATTTCTTTCAAAACTATAGACTAGTTCATTTTTTTGTTATAATTAAAAGATTTATTCTATAGGGTTTTCCAATAAGAGGTTTCATTTTGATATTAAAAAACAACGGGTATTTTTTAAGAGAAATCAATAAATGTTTATTTCATTGTAAGGGGGAAGGTATGCCATTATCATTTGAAAACGATATCAGTCAAATAGCCGCCACGGTTACAGTACCACATTCTTTTGATAAAATTTTCCACGACCAATTCGCATATTTGCGGGTGTATGTCCTCGATAACTTCACGAATTCCATCTTTAAGGACTTGAATCGATTGTGGAGCATTGGCATAGACCTTATCTTTCACGTGGCCCCAAACCAAAAAGTCTAAAGATGTTAAATCACAAGATCTCGGTGGCCAATTGTGATCAACTCTTCGAGAAATGACACGGCCAGGAAACTTTTCTTGCAAAATTGCGATTGTTTCGTTGCTTGTGTGGCACGTAGCGCCGTCTTGCTGAAAATAAACGTCGTCCACATCAATATCTTCCAATTCCGGCCATAAAAAATCATGAATGAAAACTCAGTAGCGCCATCCGTTCACCGTAACAGTTGGACCAGCCATATTTTAAAAAAAGTAGGGTCCAATCACACCGCCAGCTCAAAAACCGCACCAAACAGTGACACGTTGAGGATGCACTTTTCAACAATCATGCTCGGATTTTTTGAGCCCCAAATGTGACAATTCTGCTTATTAACGTAGCTTCCGATGTGAAAATGGGCCTTATTTTGATGCATTTGAAGGACCCAATCAGCGAAGGTACGACGTTATGGTGATCGACCGGCTTGAGTTCTTGTGTTAACTGAACTTTAAAAGCCTTAAGACTTAAGTATTTATGCAAAATACGGTGTAATGTCGTTTGTGGAATGTCTAATTCCAAAGATCGACAAAGAATCGACAAACCTGGGTTTTCTTCAACACTACGGGCTACATCAGCAATATTCTCATGTGTTCTTGAGCGATGCACCAGGTTTCAATTCTTCACATCACAAACTTGTCCCAACAGCTCAAATTTTTCCACCAGGTTTACTATTGCCGGCCGAGAAGGTGCTTTACGACGACCAAAAAGTGCTTTAGTTTTGCGAACTGTGACTGAAAAATTTTCACAATTTTTGTAGTGAGTTTTTACTTGTCAAATTTCAAAAGATAATAGCTTCAAAATGGACAGCTGCCCAAATAGCCTGCTATTCAAAATGAAACTTCTTATTGGAAAACTCGTTATATACAGTTGATGATGATTGCAGTTATTCAAATCCATAGAGAATTTACAAAATAAAGTAAAAAAAATACAAAGCTGTACGTTCTTTTCCAAAACCGTGCCTGAGTGTGCTTTTATCAATATTTTGCTGCCTACCTATTTGACTTTAACTAAGACCTGAATGCAATTTGCAAGAGTTGATGACCTCATTAAGAACACAAACTATAATTGGATGTGATTCTATCAGACGTTACTTGATGTTGCGCAACCCGGATATTACCGGTTTAGTTTAGATTAAATCTGTTAATTTCTAACAGTTTTGGTTTATTTGTTGATAATTTTTGCTGATACTTTTTTTTGTATAAAGTTCTTGTAACTGGTTTAAGTAGTTTGAGTTATAAAATACAGATGCATTACTGTAAATTTTTTGACAGTTTTAGTGTAACTTTGAAAAAATATTTTGGTTATTTATTCCAACTTTAAAATTTTAACAGTTTTGTTATTTCTATGGATCCGGCCGGATCCGGTCTTGGATTCGGTTCCGGTTTATTGTGTATGTGATGGTTTCGGTATCCGGTTCCGGCCAAACAGTGGATCCGGCGGCATCACTAAACACAATATAATAATTTTGTTAGGAAGCAAAGCAACCAGTTTTTGACATTTAAAACTTGTACATTACTTTAGAGAATTTTTTAATGGATTTTGACTTATTTTTACAGGTTCAGCACATAATTTGATAGTTTTAATATTTTGCTATGAAACTTTGACGGTTTTCAAACATATTTTATCAATTCTGGCACATGAATAAATATTCAAGAATGTACAGTCTTGGATTTTTTGAGAGCATTATAATTAATTATTTTAATGATAATGATATATTACTATAGAACACACCAATACAAACAAGTTCACGACTCGAGTTTCGACCTTTAAAGGCCATTGTCAAGTAAGAAAAAACACATTTATACAGAAAAGTTAAAATAGAAATTGAAGTGAGAGAAAAATAAATCGCATTACTGATGATCTATAGAGATTTAAAAAGTGCTGATTTATATTGTGATAAGTAGACACCGGATTATATGCAACTTAAAAACTAAATATGCAACATAAATATAAACAAATATAGTTTAATCCTTTTATCGAAGAAACAAAATGTATAACAAATTCAATTTTTTATGTTAAATAGATGAAATGTGTCAAAATATACAACTTCATATATACAGGTGTTGGTCAAAAAACGTACGGCTGAATAACTCTATTTTTTAACTGATTTGAATGATTCAAAAACCATAAAGGCAGGTACACAGATGAATGTTTTAATTTTTAGCATAGCATTATTTTTCCATCACTTCAATTTCTATGTAAACTGTTTTTGTAACGTTTTAACAGTTTAGAATACAATTTGTCTTTATCAGATCTGGTAATTGTTTGAAAGTTTTAGTAACTTTTTGCAATTTTTAGTAATTTGTTAACAAATGTAGTAATATTTAAAATGCAAATTTTTCACATTGCAGTAAATTGTTTGACAGTTTAGTAACTTTTAACAAATCTATTTACATTTTTTAACAAATCTATTTACATTTTTTGACAAATGTAGTACATTTGTATAAACTTATGACATATTTACACAATTATTTCTGAACTCCAGTAACTTTTACATAACATTTTTTGTTGATAGTTTAGAATATTATTTGACAGATCTGCTATATTTCTTTCAACATAAATTGTTGTTATAACTTGTTTGACAGTTTTAGTAACCTTTTGATAGAACTAGGTAATTTTAACAGTTTACTATATAATTTGACTGATTTGGTACAGATTTGCCAACATATAAGATTTTTACACATATCTGTAAACTGTCAAATTGTATGCTTCTTCAATATTTTGCGTTAAGGCTCAAAAATCTTAACTACGCCACTGAATATATACCTAGTATATAAAGGCTGTATAAATCTAATAAAAAACAAACAAATGATGTAATCAAGAAACATGTAGTTTAAAAACAAAGAATTTTAACGCAAAAATTGGGAACATAGAAGAAAAAAATAATAAGCTAGATCGAAAGTGGGTTGAAAATACTGAACGGGAACTGGGAGGGCGATGCCTGGTTGGTAGTAAAGGTGCTTGGCAAATAAACAAGCTTAAAGTAGGAGAGATTAGAATCAGACTACCAGCCGCTAGAAATAATTTAGGAACAGCTGTTGTAATGTTATACTTACATAATGCATAATCAGCATATTAACCAAGAGAGTGATTATTTGCTAGTAATTTTATTTTATCATATTTCAATTATTCTGCACATTTGCAAAATGTAATAAAGCTATAAAGCAAATTTTACAACGTTATGCATCATGGATTAAATTATCAGAAATAATTAAACGATCGATAGTAAAAAAAAAAGACTATAATGAGATTGAGGAACAGTGGGTACAAGAGTAGTACAAGTACAAAACGACAAACAATACAATGCAAGAACAGAACCGAACTGCTCACCATAAGAGGTGCCGTCTAGAATGAGGGACTACAATAATAGATCAATGAAAACAAGTTATCTTCAGCGACAAATCTAATTTTGTTTGTATATCTCTCAATGGTTAAACGATGCCGAAAAAAACTTACACTTTGCTGTAGAACGTCATACAGCAGAGTGATGGTATGAGGAGTAAAACTATTCTAGTGTTCATTCCAAGAATCTTAAACGCAAATTGCTACATTAACACGGTTCTAGAACCAACACAGTGTTTCAAAATTTAAAAAATTTGATCAAAAATAGATATTTTGATTTTTTTAAATGATGCTAAATATAACACAATCTAGTATCTTCTAGTATCTCAACTTCTTCTTCAACTTCTAAAATACATAATTCAATATTAGTTCTTAAACATGCGGTAAAACATATGCGTTGATACATTTGCCAAATTCTCGAAAACGCGGCATTTACTGTGAGCCGTACAGATTTTGAAAAAATGAATATGTATTGAAAATTTGAACCTTTTTTCTGTTTCTAAAAAAAATTACTGATACTTAAAATTAAAGTAATTTTTGGACCAAATGTATTCTACTAAATAAAATACAAAAGAGGACAAAATATATTTTAGTACATATTATTGAATAGGGTCTTACGTAAACAAAAACACCTCATTTGGTTGCTTTCGTTCGCGCAACCTCTTGCAATGGCAATTATTATCTTTTTGCGCATTATTGTCGATTGCATATTTAATGACTGTTAAGCTGTTATTTGATATTGGGTACTGTGTTTTGTGAATATTATACCAATGACGGTTGTTCAGTTACATGTTTTTTCTTTACATGAAAATATTATAAAATATATCACATTATCCAATGAATTTTCAAGGCACAAAAAAGTTTATAGTACCAACTACACGTCCACTTCATTGAGCAGTAGTTATAGAAAATGCAGTATTGCCGACTAGAGAATTATCCAAAGAGGCAGATCTAAAAAGTTTATTGCTTCATTGACTTGACTGTACCGTAAATTGGATCTTTGAATAAATACTGTTTATAAATTGTACAAAATTAAGTGTTAAGAGAATCTACATATCTATACCAAAAGTTAATATGTAATTTAACCATATTTTTCCTCCAAGTGTGCCATAAAAATGTCTGCTAGAAAGGAGATAACCGGTAAACTAGTGATAAAAAACATAGTAAATTGTTTTATTATATCATAAACATAAATTATCACGTAGTAGAGGCCACAGCTATCAATTAAATTAAATTGAATTATATGTATATTTTCAATTCCCTAATTTTGCGTTTTTTAAAACTAAATTTTTTCTCAGATAAATATATGTATTTAAGCATTGCAAAGAGTGCGAGCAAATACGCTTCACCCAGAATACAAGTCTTGCTTCGGTCTATCAGGGACCGATAATACGTTGAGTATTAAGATGTCAGTCTTATATGTATATGGCCATGTATGAGTCAAGTGTACAGAATGAAAATTTGTTTTTGTTCAAACCACTGAAAATGCTTTCCTCTACATGAATCGTGATAATGCAAGTTTTTTTCAGATTTTTTCGTGAGCCATTTCTGAGTAATAAGCAATCAAAGTTTGAAAAAATTGAGTTTTTTTACATTTTTTGATCGTTTGTAACTTCTCAAGAGCGCATTTTCTGGAAAAAAATATTAGAAACTTTTTTCTTCAAAATTATCCAAAGAATACGTTTTTATAGCCAAAAATTTGATAATTTTTGAAAGCTTAAAAAAAATGGTGGGTGTTTTTTAATATGGATAAATAAAAGGAAGGCATTTTAAGTGGTTTGAGCAAAAACAAATTTTCATTCCGTACACTTGACTCATACATGGCCATATATATTATATAGATCTACAACCTCTTTTACCGTTAGGTGTCGGGCACACCGAGCCACAGAGAAGTGTACGTTTGGATGCCTATATGAGGCGGAACGGACCCATTTGAGAAGAACGCTACGCTCTGCATCACTTTGTCGGTCACCCATCCAAGTCTTGGCCGCTCCTTAAGTTTCGTTAATCATACATCTCCTCTCAACCTGGGGGTATCAATAGGTATGGCGGATATGGCCACATCATTTTTATTAGTTTGTTTAATTCGTCATTTAAATAATCACTTTTCATGTATCCACCATTTTGGGTTTGAAGCAGCAGCCTGATACTGACATTTCGTTGATGTAGTATGATTATTTCTTTATATTTCTATTTACTGATAAGGTAGATATTTATATAGTTGGGCCACACGTATAATTCACGAACTGCACTGACCCAGGAGCCAAGCAGTGGCTCGAATAATGGTTTTATTTTATTTCCGTCAAGGTCGAACAGCTGTTTATTTAGACGCACAATTTCATGCGCATCATGCCATGAATGCCTCAGCATAACGGGCATAACCTATTCGCGTTCAATTCGATATTTCCATAGTTTTTTAGTTTAAATTTAGGATTACCTCGAAGGCTTTAAAATGTCACCACCTGGTTATTTGCAAATATAAATGAAAAGTGTCATTTTGTAATAATATATATTATAGTTCTATAACTGATAGCAGTTATAGGACTATAATATGTATTATTATTAATTTTTACAGAATTTATATTTTGTTTATTTTAAAGAATTATTATTTATTTTAATAGAATTTTTATTTATTTGCAAATTCTGTGTGGATTTGCCAATTTTAACTCTGCCGTTGTCAGTTCCCAGCCCGAAAATAAAGAAGGAAAATGGCAAGTTTTAAAAATAGTGAAAGGCGACCGTTTTACAAACTTAATGTTTCTTCCCGGGAGCTAAGAGAGGCGCTAAAACTCGTGGCGAAATATTTATAGGGAATTGACTTATCTTCTATTATAAGATCTGTGCTCTCAACCGTACTGCCGACTAAGATGACTGTCTTAACAATCTAAATTAACTGAATCAACATAATATTGCATAAATGTATGATAACAGTGTTTAAGATAGAGACAAAAATAACAAGTTGTATATGTAGGCTTACTATATAAGCCTACATATACAACTTGTTACACATATCTGGAAAGCTACAATGTTTGAGAATAAAATTAAAAATGTATAATCAAAAATAAAATATATAAAATTCTTTAATAATGAAGCCTGGGTGTATCAATTCCGCTAGTCATCAAATTCTTCAGCTTTATAGAATTTGATACATTTATAATTAAAAAAATGTCTTCTTTATTGTGCGCTGTAAACAACAATCTATTAAAATTAAAAACTAAATAGTAATAGTGCAATAATTAATTATTATTATTAATAATAATAATTAAGAAAAATATTTAAAAAAGTTCAAAACAAAAATTATAAAAGATGTTGAAAATGTGATCTTTCTGCTCAAATACACGCATCAATTCTTTTCCTCATAGATTGACAAACCCTTTAAATATTCCTGAGGTGTTTTGAATAGTCGGGAATGAAGCTAGGATTCAATTTCTTAGCTCTTCTTCTGTGTTTACAGATATAATAAATAATCTTATAAGATTTTCCATACCAGAACATGCGTTATTGCTAATACTAACGCTATTTTTCTTGTACTCGTACTAGGATCATTTTCAACAACATTCTCTCTTCTTCAGGTGCTCCTGATAGATGGTTTGCTCGGTTAAAAGTTCCAGTTTCACATTGACAATGATGGATTCGTAAAAATATCTTACTATTAGGTATTACACAATTGGGACAATGCTGTTGATACAACCTTCTGGCTTTGTAAGTATTGCCATTTGCAAATGTATGTCTGCATATTCTTCATTTGTAAAATTGACCATAATAACTCCCAACTAAAAACCAATCAAACCAAACGTCAGCACAATATGTCAAACATTCATTCAAAGCTACAATCAAAACCATTTTGATCATGTAAAATTAAAAAACCCTGTATTTAGTATTTAAAAAAGGCAGCATTTTAGACCATAACTTTATAGAAACTTTTCGAGTTTGAATCACGCAGGAACCACCCTGTGTAATATCTCCCCGACATTAATTAACACCCTGTATATTGTATTTATTTTTTTACTCAATCGTTTCTATTCACCCACCTTCCAATTGTGTCCCATTTTCCAAGCAATATGTTTTATAATGGCAATCAAGGAAAGTGAAAACTATGTTGAACTCTGTAATTTAAATATAATATATTAAAGCAATATTCTTTTATTACATAAGAATTATTTACATAAATATTCCATATATATATATTATTTTTAATATAACAAAATGATTTATTTTAACAGTAAAATTTTAATTGATAAAACATAATAACTACCAAAAATCATGATTTAAATAAAAATTAAATATTTCTCATTTCATGTATATCACAATTAATTAATTATGTTCATGGGCTTTTGTTCAAAGTTTACAAACAAAATGAACACTCCCATTATATATTCACCAGTCATTTTTTTTATAAGAAATAAAAAAATAAAAATTTAAAATAAATTAGAAAAAATATACTCAAAAACATAAAATAATAGAGACTAAACTGAGGTGTGTACACACAAGTAAATCTGCAATGCGACAAAACTTGTATCTTTTTTATCCATCAAGCAGGCACCGGTGTTCGTCATATTTCCTACAGTTTTCTATAACCGTCGATGCTAATTCTTTAACTCTGATTGGAGGAAGATGATGTTCAATTATATCTTGTAATAACGGTATACCTCCTTCAGAAATAACAAGATCACAGTATTTTGCAGCTGAAATGTTAAAAGTTAACCAAATATGTAAGTTATGTTATCAACCAACTTACGGTACACGGTAGTAAGATTAGCTAAAGCCCAAACTGCCCATCTTTGACATTCAGGAGTTTCAAATATTTTAACTAAATATAAAATAGGTTCAAATGATCTATAATTAATATTTCGTTGACTTTTTAAGTCCCATCGATCAATAGCACACATCATACGATTAAGGACATGGCTTCTTGAAGGCTCTTTTACAGTCCAATGTTCAGGTCCATCAGAAGCAATATGTGATATTACCCCAGCTGCATTATAACTCACCTCAATACCATCACTTATTGATTCTAATAGATCTGAAAATACTGTTATATACTCAGATTTCATTAAATGATATCTGAGTTCGCAAACTTCTGCTACATTTCCTAATAATCCCATCATATTCCTTAATAATTCTTCTTTATCAGGAAACTTCTATAAAATTACATGGTAGTGCATGTTGTATTGACAATAGTGGATTAAAATACCTCAAGACACTTCAAAAAATATTCCATTCCTTTACTTTCAAGAAACTTTTTACAATTGGCCGGTGTTTCATCTGTTACATTCCACATCGTTGACCAAGCCACTTCCAATACATCATCACATAAACCTCTACTCAATCTATCCAGAATTAAATATAGCATTTTCTAAAATTATTTTTATTTTTTGTTTCATTTTTTTATTCTATATGCTGAATACCTACATTTATTGCACCTAATTCTCCCAATTTAACTTTCTGATGACCATCAACTTGGCAAGCAAGAGAATTTAACAAATAAATTCCGATTCGCTGCACAAAACTTTCCTGTTGCATACCATATACAGAATGTAGCAGAATATCGACAAGTCGTTCATAGTCAAATACCTAAAATAACCAATATTTTTATCAGTAAGCATAACTTTTTATTTCATTATAGACATTCACATAACATGGATATAACATAATATATTTATAATATACACAAAAACTAGTTTGCCATAATGGATAACTAACAAGAATAAAAAAAAATAAAATTTATAACAACGCAAAGTAAATAACAATATTTCTATTGAATTAATAAAAACACTTGACTTTATCAAACTTATGTTATGTTGTCACATTTAATAGTTGTTATCGTTAATCAGCTTTATAAATTCCAGCACCACTGTTATATTTTATAACACATTTTATTTAATATCATTTTTAAAGATAGGTACAGTGCATTTGCTATATACACAATATGATCAAGAAATATAACAATACAGTCGGTGGTTTGACAATGATTTTGCGCTTAACCTGACTGTTAATATAGGAAATATTTTCGTTTATCCGTAGCAGTAGTAAAATGAAAGAAAAACGTCATGCAACCACATTCAACAAGTGCTTTAATATTGAATACAATTAAACTTTCCGTGATAATAACGTTTCACAAAAAAGACGATGAGTACTCACTTCTTCCAAAATTTGTAAACAAAAATGTTAATTAAATAATTAAATTTCTCTATACGGAAAAAAATAATTTTTCAAAATGTCAGTACAGATTTTTAAGGTTATGTCTATGATAGAAGCCGTGCTAAACTTTATAGAAGAAAGAACTGATTGTATGTAAAGGGTCTATTCTATGAGTACATTTTTAGACTTAATCCAAGCTTAACTCTGTGTTGCACTGTATTATTAGGTTGATGCATAATTATCAGCCGTTTATGTGTTTTGCTCATTTCTCTGAAACAAATCGGTAAAAATTTGGACTTGGATGGTCTTGTGGTTGTTTGAAAACTCACGAGGGACACACCTTGTCGAGTTTTTTGACATGACAAACAACGTTACTTCTTAGCCAGTGGTACAACTTTTGTCCTCATCCACAGCCATCAGAAAGGCCTAATCATCAAAATCCCCTTCCTGACTTATCGTCTAAGCTAGTATCACCACCTTTAAAGCAAACAAACCACTCTCGGTATGCCCTTTCGCCGAAAAGAACTGAAATCACAAAATGACGCAGCTGTCCACCATTTCTCGTATTGGTACAGCATTATGTGGCATATGTGTGTATGGTTTTCAATGCTCATTTTAATTAACTAACCGTATTAAAGAATTATATTATAACAAATGTCAATTAAACGCCAAATTCAAACAAAATGAGAACGGAAAATAGAAGAAGTCTTACACAATATATACCACAAATTTTTTTTAATAAATTTTATTCAAGCCAGGTGCAAATGTAGTTTCAAATTCTTTTACACTTGTTTTATTTCATTTGCATTTGTAGATTTAAAGAAAAAATGTTTGAAATTATTTGTATTTTGTGTTTGTGATTCATTCGTTCGCATTAATCAATACAATTTTAGTAAATGCCTAGAGAAAAATGTAGTCCCTAATATCTTTTTTTTGCTATTAGTATGTTATCACCATATAGTAGTTGTTTTATAGATGTGTTAGATATTTCTTTGCAAAGTAATTTGTAAACTATGAACCACATCTATCTTAAGTATTAATTATTTCATTTTCTAAAAGGTTCTTTTTTATATTATAATTTAGTCAAATAGATTACAATTCAACCTATTTCTACTTTAACAGGTTTTAATGAAATCTGAACATTGTGGTAGCTGACAAATGACACTTTAAAATTTACAAAACTGCAGTATCATTGACAGTTGATACATGATACATTGACAAGAAATGATATATTCACTTTTCAATTTAGAGAGATGCTAGATTAATAAGCTGCCAATAGTTGACAGGTATTGGTTTCACATATTACACATTGTAATCAAATCGTCCAATAACTTTTTTTTATTTGACATACATTTCTAACATTTTTTACTGATTTATAGTGAGGTAATTACTTTAGACAGCTTGGCAACAATTTGCTGGAAATAATTTATTAGGTTTAGACAACTTAAAAACAATTTACAGCTTCAGAAAACTATTGACAACTTTAACTATGTCAATATGAGAAACAATTTGACTGCTTCAATTAACTGAAGACAATAGCTTAAAATATAGTTCAGACAGTTAAGAAATAAATTATTAAAATAATGTCTTTACTAGTTAAGATATAAATTAAAAACAAACTAAACTGTCTAAAAGAATTATTTGACAGCTGCATCTATTTGTCAGATTTTGGCAGCTTGGAAACAGTTTTACAGTGTATATATTAATTTGTCAACAGTTTGAGGTCACAAATATTTGTCCAGATAAACTGCATACAAAACCAATGTAATTTCTTGCAAATTATTTTACCAACTGGTGATATGCTAGGCATAAGACATCTGGGCCAGATAAATAGATCATTCAAATGCAGTCAAAATTAATTGCAGTTCACAACTTGCTCTGTGTGAGATTGTTACATTTCACTAATAATTATTTTTTATTGCTAATTTATAAAACATCTTTACTAGATGGCTTGTATATCTTAATATAAAATGTTTAGATTATTACTACTTACAACATCAGCTGGTATTTTAAACTGACAAAGTGTCAAACACCCATTTCGCATCATTGTGTCGTCATTCCGATGAGCACACATGCCATTCAGTAGCGTCGTAATAATTCTTTTCTTAACTTGAACTACATCGTGTAATTCTTTATCTGCTCCTTTAACTATATAAAATAAAGTGGCACTAAAAATAAATTAAATTAGTATTTACTTTTATCAATACAAAAACTTAATACCTTCCTGATATTTGGATATGTCTTTCATTTAAGTGTCTGTTCATTGATTCCAAAACAATATGAAGTGCTTGTCCAACATGTTGACAACTTTCGAATCTAAATAGATGAAATAATTCATTTAAAACTTTTTGCAGCATCTCTGATCTTTCCAAATAAGCTAATGCGGCAACTAATATTTGTTCTTCATTTGCATTTCCAGCAATCTGCAAGTAATAGTAATGCTTAACTAATATGTATACCATATTAAATATATTTTACAGAGTGTTTACAAGAAGAAAAAAGGTTTTTATTATGTTTTTTTGCTTGTATATTGTATAAAAATACTATTGGCAATATAAAAGTCAAATTTTGATACATACAACTTGATGTGATGTGATCATGCATAAGTTTATCATACTTGGACAATCATTTATGCACAGTAATTTTTTTATGTGCAGGCTGTTTACAAACCAGCCAAATTGTGTGTTGGACCAGACTCATTATGTATCATTTATTACATAGTAACAGTGACACTGCCTTTCTATATTTACTAACACATAAAATAAACATAATAGCAGATAAACATTGTTAGGCAAAAATGCAATAAACAATTAAAGCTATGCAAACCTGATAAATACATTAAAAAAATTAGTCTATATTTACTTTATAGAAAGTTCAAGATTTTGAATATTTGTGTTATTAACAAAAACTGTAATCCACATTTTTAGATCTCATCAAACATAATTTGGTTATTTATTAATTTTAATAAAAACTTAGAAATTGTCAAAAACAAAAACAAATTTTTGAATTCGACCAGTACTTAAAAATATATATATTTTTTATGAAGTGTATTGCAAATAAAACAGCCAACAACCTAAAAATGTAATAAAATAAAAATTTGCAAAAAAAATTATTTAAAAAAAATATTGAAAAAACAAATGTAATGCATGTAATAATACCTATTTCCCAAGAGTATAAACGTTGCTGCACAAGCCTTTGGCAAATGCTGGAATTTATACAGGTGGACATTATGTGTGAATTGTACACCATTTTTTCAACAAATACAATAAATAAAAAAAAATAATTATATTAATTATTTTGGGTTAGAAGTGATAAAACATTCCAATGTCTGCTGTTAATGTGTAATGAGGTATATTATAAATAATAGAACCAATCACGTAAAACCAAATGTTTTTTTTCCAAATATATCTGAATGAAATATTTTTGTTCTGAACATGCCCTTAGTAGTTTAATATATAAATAAAAGTTCTTAAAAAGAATCATTTATAAAACATATTATCAATCAACTCATTATTCAGTATCATAACTATCACTTAAGATAATTGTAATAAAATAAGTAATTATGTAAATAGATTCACCAAAGTAAGAATTTATGATCACTTTAATAGACTTGACAACAACTCAACATAAATGACATTGAATATTGATATACACATATTTGCTAACTGGTTTGGTTTAGTTCCATTATACAAAAATGAACAAATTAACACATCAAAACTATATTGAATCCATATATAAAGTTTTCCAATAAGAAAACCCATTTCAATTATAAAAAAAACATTTATTTATTCTTAAGCAGTACACATTTTTTTATTTATATCCAATTGTACTTTAATTTGTGTGATTACTTGTGAAAAATGATATCCAGTAAATGCCCTATGCAAAGGATCATTCTATCATTCTTTTGAAGAAGTTTTGCTGAGACTCTATCTGGCAAATAACAGCTCAAATATTATCCTTAAGGGCTAGAATTGTTTGCGGGCATTAGCATAGACCTTCGTATTGCCCCAAAAAAGAGTTAAATCGCACCATTTTAGTTTTTTAAATTTTTGTGGACCTAGTGAAACTCAACAAGTGGCCCTTAAGAATGACTTATGCATGACAATACCTTCCAGTTTTCTTCTCTGAGTAAATCCTGTTGTTATAATTAGTGATGGGCATAATCGATTATTTCAATAATCGATTACATAGTATTCGATTAATTTAATAATCGATTAATAATCGATTAGTAAAGTTTCTATAAATTAATTTTTAATGTTAAAATTATAACGTTTTATTAGGTTTACTCTGTAAAATTTTAACATGGATGTTAGTTAAAATTAATTTTTAGCCAATCAGTTACCAAGTTTTTTTTTAATTATTTAGCAACGTTCTAAATATTAATTAACATCGCATTAATTAATATCACAAACACGCAAACAAAAATATCGGCTGTGAATGAAATGCAAGCAGAGAGATGCATCATCGATTAAATCTAACCAAAAGTAGTAACTACTTTTAAACCACTCGATTCCCGCACATCTCACTGTGCGAAAATAACAATTGTCTCGAGAAAGTAGTTACTACTTTTATAATCGATTACGGGACTTGCATCGGAATCCAAAGCCGAGCATCGAGAAGTAAAATGCGAGTCTCTGAATCGATTATTAAATGCGAGTCTCTGAATCGATTATAAAATGCGAGTCCCTGAATCGATTATAAAATGCGAGTCCCTGAATCGATGACTCGTCTTCAAAAATGTCTCGAGTTGTCAATGACTCGAGTTGTCAATGTCTCGAGTTGTCAATGACTCGAGTTGTCAATGACTCGAGTCCTCAATGACTCGAGTCATCAATGACTCGAGTCCTCAATGACTCGAGTTGTTTAATTTAATGACTCGAGAATCTCGAGATGTTTTAATAATCGATTCAGAATCGATTAATGACTCGAGTTTGCCCATCACTAGTTATAATGTCTTTTCAAATAATAATAATAATATCATTTATTCACGTGGCCAAAACAATTTACATATACATAGAACAAATATATACAAAATTTGGATGTGGGTGTCAAAAAGAAACAATTAAGTAATAAGTATACAACCTTAGCAATTATTTAAAAATTCATTTGTGGAGTAGTATGCATTTTTCATTAATAAGTTTTTTAGTTTAAATTTAAATCGGGTATAATTAAGTTGTTTAATGTTGATATCCAAAGAATTATACATTTTGATTCCTTAGAAAAAATAAGATTACTCAAAAAGTGCCGTTCTGTGATATTCAACCAGTAGTTTATTTCCATTCCGTGTGTGATAATTATGGATATAATTTAGAAGTTGAAACCTGTATTGGTTTAAGTGTATGTAACAAAGAGTTTTGTAAATATATATACTTGCAAAAGTTAGTATATGTGTGTTTTTAAAGATAGGTTTACATGACTTTCTTTACGGTAATCCATAAATTAGTCGTATAATTTTCTTCTGAAGTATAAAAACCCGTTCATGAGTTACCGATTTACCCCAGATAAGTACATTGTTTGACATATACGAGTAGACCAATGCATATAAACACTCAAAATGCTTTTTTCATTGCAATATGATTTTAATGAAAGTATAGCATAATATGCTTTACTTAATTTATTACATACATAGTCTACCTGTGTACTCCAATTAAGTTTACTGTCGAGAAATATACCAAGATATTTGCAGTTGTCACTGTATGTGTACTTTTCATTATTTACTATTAGTTCCGTATTTTCTGGCATTTGTTTACGTTTTAAAAAGTATATAAGTATATATTGCGTCTTTGATTCATTTACAACCAATAAATTTTGATTGCACCAGTTGTTAAATTTTGAAATAACAACTTTTGTTTTATTTATTAAGTTCTCTTGGTTTTGTGCTGAAATTCCAATTGCTGTATCGTCTGCATACAAAATGACAAGATCATTTGGAAATTATTCTGGCAGATCATTAATAAATAATAAAAACAACAATGGACCCAGCACAGATCCTTGAGGATCACCTAGCGTTACGTTAGATGTATGAGATCGCTGGTTGTTAACATTGACATATAATTTTCTATCACTTAGGTAAGATTTGATTAGCATAAAAAAATTTCCTCAAAATTCCAGAGCTTCTAGTTTTGATAAAACAAAATTAATGTTGATGGTATCAAATGCACGAGATAAGTCAAAAAATAATACATTAAGAGCCGATATTATAAAGACAAAATAAATCACCAAATAACAAATCTCAAATTAAATATATTCGACGAATAAACGTATTCCGGTATTATAAAACTAAATTAACTATTCGTAAAATAAGAAATTGCAACGCCGCATTTATATGTTATTTTAATATTGTAGTTATTGATGTGTTGTATGTCTTTGATTTTGAAAGTCAGTTGCATAACATCGTAGAGCAATCAAAATTTGATTTTCAACAGAATTTGCTCTACATTAAAAATACCTACTTTTATTATTTGACGTTTATAATACCGAAATCAGCCAAGTAAAATAATTTACTTGGTTAGTAAATAAAATCTACAGATTTTAATGGTTTATAATACCAGCCCTTACTTGTTTATTTTGATCTACTTCTCAAATAATAAAATTAATCAACAAGGAGAGCGTGGCGCAGTGGTCTAGGCATCCGGCCGCTGTACCGAAGATCGTGGGTTCGATTCCCATATACCGTGATATACTTTTCACGTTCTATACGCTCTCCCACTCCCCAACCCGTCTTGCCAGCGTGGGGTTTTACGGCTAAAATACCTTCTCTGAGGAGTGATAATTCTCTCCAGTGGTTCGGAATCCACTTAAAACTGTAGGTCCCTTGTAATGTAAGTTGCCAGCATACAAGCAGAGAAGAGACTTATGTCCTGCAGTGGACTCAAACGGCTGAAAAGAATCAACTCACAGGCAGCTGTTTCAATTGACCTATCAGATGTAAAACCATGTTGCTATTTTGTTAGAAGATCAATTTTTTTTTAAATATGAGGATTTTATTTGAAATTATTTTTTCAAATAATTTACTTATTGAGGATAGTTCGGATATAGGTCTGTAATTGCTTATTAAACTTTTATCATCTTTTTTAAAAATAAGTTTAACCGAAGCTATTTTTAGAATTGATTGAAAAACACCTACATCAATCGACCAATTAAACATAAAAACTAGTGGTGACATTAGATCTTCTATTAATATTTATAAACTAGTCTAGATTTGGCAGTAGTTAGAGGTGAGCTGGTTTTTCCCTCGGCAAATTTTCACAAAGAATCTGCGGTAAGTATACTGTCACCGGTCCCTCTCCCTAAAGCCCTTACCTATACCTCTTTTGACTTTTTGTATCTTTTTATATGCACTGACATCCAATCCAGCTCTGTATTCTCTTCATTCTCCAATCCGTGTTATTTATTCTAATTATTTGGTTTGTCCTCAGATGCGTTCTTAGTTTTCTTAGGTCTTGGTTCACTTCTTCTTCAACGTGTTCTCTCTCCTTCATGTATAGTTTATGAAGTTCCATTACTTGTATTTCTTTTGGAAGTCCTAAATTTGTCAGGTAAATTCTGACCATCTCAACCTCTGTCTACCATTTGGTAGTTGCCTTGTTATTTCTGTTATTCTGCTTTCCTTCAACATTTCTTTTCTCCTATTCCTTATCTCTGCAATTTCGTTTGGTATCGTAGTCTCTGTAAATGTTCTTCTGTTTTCTTCTATTTATTGGTATGTATAATTGTCCTGTCCGTCCTTCCTTATTTCTTTCTTTTTGATCTGTTTCAGTTTTTTGTTTCTCTCATTTCCCTCCTTTCTCTTCTATGGATTTTATTTTATGTGTTTGTTTTTTTTCAATATTCTTCCATTGTCAAACACCTCATTCTACTAGAGTGTGTTCTGCATTATCGTGTGTTTCTTCCTGACAGAATATACTTCTTTCGTCTTCCTTAATTTTTTTTATTTTTGCCAGAAGAAGGCTCCATGTCCGGTCAGTATTTGTGTTGTATAACAGCACATCTCGAGTTTGTTATCTACCCATCTTCTCTTTTGCTCTTAACTTTCCTTCTTTTTTAATGGTCCCTTCTTTTATTAGTTTTTTTATTTCTATCCTTTCTTCCACCATCATATCCGTGGGAGGTGTTGCCGCAATCACCTCTACTGCCTCCTGCAACACCCTTCTGAAAGCCCTGGTAATCCTTAACAAGCAGGCTCTTTAGCTCCTCTTATTTCCTTCCATTATTTTTTGTCTTCATGGCTTCTCCCCATGTTTCTGCAGCGTATAACAATTTGCTTTTTGCTGCTGTTGCTATTAGCCTTCTGTCTTATTCTCTCCTGAACCTCCGTTATTTGGCATAAGTCTACCAAGCTTTCTCTCCATTTCCTGTTGTTCCCATAACCGCTTCTTTAACCTGTTCATTCCATTTGGTTTTTTCCCTTTTTCTTTTTTTTTTTTAATTTCAAAATTTGATATTTAGGAATTACATAATATGCCACAACAACATAAAAATACCTTTGAATTTCAACACAACTATCAACTATCACATTGAAGACTAGATTTAAACAGTCTGTGAACATTGAGTTTGAATATTTGTGGCTTATAAGTCTCAAGAAATACTGAATTTAGAAGTTTGTTCCATTTGTCGATAGTACGGTTAAAGAAATCTTTCTTAAAAGTTTCGGTCCCACATCTCTAAACTGTCAGTGAATATTTGTTGGAATTCCTAGCAAGCCTTGTACTACGTTAGTTTCCGATGCTCCTCCCCATACTTGGGAACAATATTCAATACAAGGACAAATATAAGTTTTATTATATGCAAAAGTTGAACAAAAGTAAAAAACTTTTCACATCTATTAAGAAATCCTAGTATTCTAAATACTTTTGAAGCTATATTTACAACATGGCCGTTCCAGAGAAGATTATGCAAGATTGTAATAAAATTTAGATATGGATTCATTGTTTAGATTAATATTTGGTACTGATGATAGCTCAGATTTTTATTTTGAAACAGTTAGAAGTTGAGCTTTTTTAGAGTTAAAATTGACTATGTTGAGAATGCCCCATTCAGATTTTGTTTTGAGGTCTTTGTTTATAGATCCTACAGATTCTAACCTAGAAGATTCAAGACGCTCTGCCATATTTGTTGATATGGTCTTTGAAAAGTAAGAAGTATGAAGGGTGATCATCTGCAAAAATCAAAAATAAAGTTGACAAAAAAGCAGAGCATTTATAATTTTGGGGTCAGAGTTAAAATCAATTCTAACAATTTTTTTTCTATTGTCAATAAAACTACTGATAAGATTAACAGACTTATGATCAAGACCTATACAATGGAGCTTGATGATAAGATTAAAATGCCATTACCCTATCAAAAGCTTTGGAAATGTCTAGAGCTACTGCAAGATTTTCTCCAAGTTTATTTAAAGTAGAATTCCATTTGTGATAAGTCAGAAGATCTCTTGTCAAACGTTTTGATCAAAATTCATATTGAGTATCTGAGATGAAGTTATTTTGTTCTAAGAACTAGACAATGTGAAAATTAATATATTTTTCAAATTTTTTTTGACAGATTAGACAATAATGCAATTGAAGAACCCTAGAATGATTAGTGGATAATGCATGCCCAAAGTAAGTATTAAGAGTAAAAGTAAATCAAGAAAAATTATGTTCGTCCAGTTATCAAACACAACGCACAATACAAAATTCAACTAGACAACCATCTAGCAACAATTATATATGTAACCTACATGTCCCGTTATCATTTTAAACAATAGAACAGTTTGTATATTATAAGAATTTATTATAATTATTCAATATTTTAGTCAAAATCGAAGTGAGCTAATTTATTTGCAGATATTTTAAGAATGATAGGTGGAATTTCATCTATACCTGATGCCTTTCTAGTATTTAATTTAAGAAGATAACTTTTGACAATCCTTTGCCTAAAATGAATTGGACCATTGTTTTACCACTAGCCGGCAGTAGGGATTATAATAGTAGTCAGATGCAAATTAGTTTGCAAAAATATCTGCTTTTTCTTTTGGATTAGTAACATTGTTTTGCAATAAATTTATGGTTTTAAAGAAATTATTGTTGTTTATAAAAATGGAAAATTTGATTTAGCTTTTTCAGATTGTCACAATGTTTACAAGCTTTCTTATAATCCTGTTTAGTTTTTTCAGAACAATTATTGACTATAATAATGAAACAAAAGACTAGTGGCGCCATCTAATTGCAATTTAATTTTATGCACTTGGCATACTGTCAAGGTTTGTAGAACCAAAACAATTGTCTATGCTTGGCCGATGTGATTCGATTGACAGATTTTAAATAAATTATTAATTCATATCATAATTATTTACTTGTTTCCTAATTGCTTCTTATTAACTGCCTGTTTTACCTAAATTGAAAACAAGTACTTTTGTTTTGGTTTAATGACAGCCCCTGCCCGCACTTCAAAATGAAGAGCGGTTTTAAGTGCAGAATAATTAGATTTACAACAAGCTGTCATGATAGAATCTTATGGTTTATACCTACCGCCAGGTAGGGGTTAGTAGTTAGAAGTTGTTTTTTAAAACAATGACCAATCCTCGAAAGCTAGATTTAGCTTAATTGAGTGTAATTATTATTACTCAAAAATGGCTCTATAAAAAAATCTAAAAAAATTCACATGATCAAGATTCATGTAGACGAAGGTATTTCGAGTGATTTTCATTCCGTACACTTGACTCATACATGACATGATATATTTTTTATATATTATATTATCAAATAAACAATTTACAAAAATTGTACAAAATTTGGTCATTAAAACACAGATTACCTCTTTTTTCTACAATTTCCGTTTCTAACATAAGGTAAAGTATGTATATTTATATAGTTCATCTTCCTTTCCTAAACCCCACCTGCCCATCTGACAATGACCTTTTCATTGGTATTTCTTCATGCAATCTGTTCTCTAGCATCATGGCGTAAATTTTTTATGCCTTACTTAGTACTCAATTATATTTTTTTCTTTTTGACCCACTCTCTATTGAATAGGAAACCTCCCCCCTTACATACCCTATTATCTCAGTACTATTTCGGCCCTTTTTTTAAAATAATTTCCACACTCTTGTGTACACATTACCTATGTTACAGAACACTCTTGTTGGATTTAATATACCTCTAGTAGCTGATGGTTTGACTACACCATCTTTGACTTAAATATTTCAACACTGTTCCACGCTTTTTTATTCAGAATAACATAATCTATAGCTAACATTTGATGCTACAGAGGTACATTTCATCTCCTGAAATACTTCCGTTTAATAACTTCCACTCATTTTCTTATTTCCTTCTCTATTTTCCAGATTGTCTTCTGACACCTTCCTTCTTGTTAGTCCATATCACACTATTTCTCCTCTTATTACAGTCCTAGCACTTAATTCTCGTCCTACTATTAAATTTCTTTTTTATTATTTAAAACTGAGAACTCCGTAAAATAATGTAAATAAGACAGATCTCTATTACAGTGTTTTCTAGTCCAGTCTTTTAAACCTCTGCTATAAAATGCAATAATCTGGTATTTATTTTCTTATCAAAAAATTTACATTCCTCTTATTGTTTTATTTCCTTTCTTATGCCTGTTATATCGCTCCTTTTGCACAACTTTCTTTTATTGCTGATTGGCAATTCCATTTAAATTTTTTTCTCTTCCATTTCTATCCATTATTTTTTGTCTAACCAGGTTTCTCGTTTATATTTTTGTTATTTTCCCACCATTAATCACCCTGTATAACTAAAGTATATTATTTGCAAAAAATTACATCATAATGTAAAGAAAGAGAATGCTAAGAGATAGAAATAATAATAATTAAATTTATTCACAAACTTTTCAATGGCTATATTAATTCTTCAACACTAGTCTAAAGACTAAAACTTATTTATTGATGAACAAATGCAATATTTGTAAATATTCATCTATTTATTGATTTTTTTAATTTAATTATTATTATTCAGAGAGAAATCAAAAGTACATATATTGTTTAGTAGGTATTCTAATGTTACCTACATTAGAATAGTATTTTATACTGATAGCCAGGCAGTACAACTGAGGAAAAGACTAATTGCACGTTCTACTCTGAGAACTATATATATACACTATTTTTTCTTCAAACAAATCCAAACAATAGTACAAATAAAAATTGATTTAGATTGATTAGCAAAATTTACATTTTTATATTGAAAATATAATTGTAATTCTTAAGTTTATAGCATTTGATTTATTAGTTTGTTAAAAAACATATTGTTTGTTAATTGTAATAATTTTTAAAAATTAACTTACCAAGTTAGCCGGTATATCATGGCGTAAACAAGCATCATGCTGGGTTTCATAGAGACCCAAAAAATGAAAAGGATTATTCACTCTAATCCCCAAACCGGGAATATCTGAAGCAAACCGCCCTGAACAGTCAGTCATAACAGCTACACCTGTTCCCGCCAAATTTGTTCCAGAAATATCCAATGATGTCAATTTAGGCAAATTTTCTGCTATTTTTGCAAGCAACAAACTTCCGTTTTCAAATTTACCAGTCTCTTCTTTAGATTGTGATATATCCAAATGTCTCAAATTAATCAATTTGCAAATTGATGGTATTGAATGCTCTATTTTATAAACGTTATATAAAATTAATGATGTTAAATTTGATAAATGTTCTATATATTTCAAATGTCCGAGTTCTCTACAATTCGACAAATCTAAATGAGTTAACTTTTCTAACGGATGTAATAAAAGCATATAAAATTCCGGTCGTAATGTATCTGTATTTCGAATACATAATTTTCGTAAATTTGATGCTATAAATATGCGTTGTTTATCTACATAATCTGTATCTAATCGCATTGGGAGACCAAACAATGTGTATGGAAACAAATTCATGTTTTCACCAATTGTTAAACTAACTAAACTACTTCCAAAAGCTGTAATAGTGCTAATTGAGTCTTTTGTTATTGAAGGGCTATGTGATATTTCAAGTTCTACTAATTTGTGTCTTAAAAGAATTTTTAATCCTCTATCGTCTACATCTGTGTTCCTTAACTTAACACGTTTCAGTCGAGTTGCTTGCAGATTATCAAATATTTCTAAAAAATTTGTGTTGATTTTTGGAGTTTTTGTAGCACGCACACTTAGTAACCTCTCGCATATCTCAACAGGCAATGTTACATTTTTTGATAATTTCCACTTGTCCACGTTTACATTGCATACAGTTTCAGGGTGGTTAATAACATATTCGAAACAAATATCAAGTAATGTTTCCGGTGCGGAGTAAACACAAAACGAACAACATTCCACAGGCAGAGCCTTCGAATGACGGCACTTTTTATTCAGTGTGTGTAACATCTAAAAAAATATGAGTTAGGTATAAGATTGTTCTAAAAATAACAAAGAAATATTTATGTACCTTTAGTGTTAATTAATGATGTTTGTAATCTTGATACCCCACATGTCAAATATTGGATTTATCAGGAAGAATGTTGCATGGTTCTTGATTGGTATGAGGTGTATTAATTTTGAATTTATTTATATTTTTCCAGATGTTCGCACTATTTTTGTTATTGAGTAACTTTTGACAGCTAGTCCTACAATTCCGTTGTTTAGTACACTATTAACTGTACTGAAAATATTCGCACGTATCGAATCATTTCACAAATTATAAATTAGCATGTTAAAAGGAAGGGACTCGCCATCCCTTAATCCGTTTTTATATTAAAAAGCACAAGCAAGGTAACCCCTGCTAACACCGTCACTATTTGACGTTACGGATGGATTAGAATGGTTAGTAATCGTCAAACAGCTGACAGATGTCAAATTATGGCATACAAAGCAAGGTATGAAAATTTTTAAGAAAAATCATTTTCCGCACTTAATTAATGCATTAAATTTTTTCCAGGCTTAAAGAATTCGAGGATCTTCTGCAGCAAGATGTGATTGATTTGAGGAATTTGAAACGCCTTTCTTTTAATGGTACTGCAAGTAAAAAAATAATAATTAGCTTAATTTAAAACTAGTCTATTAGATTACTAATTTATATAGTACACGCCCATTAAAGTGTCCTAAATATTCTAACTATAAACCATTAATTACTAATTATTCCATCTTCATTTCGGTTCTAACCTAACACTTTTAATAACATATATTGTTGAAATACAACTATTTATAATTGCATTTGTTATTGTTGTACTTGCATTACAAAATTTTTATTATGAAAAGAATATGTAAATAATGTACAGTAAGGTAATGATCCTTTAAAGTACATCAAGTTATCCTTGAACAAATTTTGTAAACAAATGCAAGCTTGTGTCGGAGGTATTTCATTTCCAAAACAAAATATAAAAAAAATAACTTTGAATTATACAAATATGTTAATCATGAACAGCTGGAATTACAAATGCTAATTTAAATATATTATTCAGTGTAATTACAAATATATTGTAATTGACTAGATTATATATGAGCTAATGTGCATGTACAGGGTGGTCTATCAAAATTAAACACTCAAAACTTTATGAGATGATTTTGAGGAGAGGCTCGAGTGGCTTAAAATAAGTAAAACTGTTTCTATCAACTTGAGATACATGTAACATCTTATGATATTTAAAAATTTAAAGCTTATTCACACATAGACAAAGTAGATCTTTGAGGTGTGAAAAAGTACATTAACAATGAGGTCATTGAGGTACTTCACAACAGTCTGATGTTATTCACACATGGGTCAAGGAGGATCTTACAAGTGTGTAAAACAAAGTACATTGAGGTACGCTGCCAAAGTTATGGTTATACTAGGCTGTAAAAGATTGTTATTCATACACTGACATTTGAGACCTTAGGGTTGTGTGTTAACGCTGTATTTGGTATTGAGGTCTTCTATGTAACAGCCATTGAGAGCTTGCTTTGTGGACTCGGTTTTGAGCCTTTAGGATTGCACAATAAGTGTAAATAATTGTCAAGCTTACATAATTTCAATTTATAGTCAAAAGCGCGGGAACGATAGCGATCCCTAGCAATACCGCGATCAAACGAGATGGACTGGACTGGCACGAATGGAGAGTAATGGGGCTGGTGCAATATGAAGCGGAACAAAGAATGAAGGCTCAGTCGGATGAATTGACAAAGTTGCGTCAGTTGTGTAAAAAACAAAATTATATAATTGGTCATAACAATCACTTACTTTTTGAGTCAAATAACATTTTACTAAAGCCTGTGTGACACTAAATTTTATTATATAGAAAATTGGATTAATGCAGTCATGCTATTGGTTGTTTTGGTTTTGGCATATGAAGGATACACCAACTCCAAAATGCTGTTAAAATTAATACCATCAAACAGTTAACACAAAGTCCAAGAAGTGTACAAATCTTTTATCTTTGATGTGAAAATTACATTTGTCACAAAGGCGGACACATTGAACAATTTTTATTATATCACTTTCAATTGATTATTTTAGTTTTAAATCTTTACTCAAATTACTCGGAAACGAACAACCCAACTGAAATGTCTTGTGTATATAAGACAGATAAGATAGTTCCTTGAATTGCTCAATGTTTTCTATCAGCAGTTTGTTTCATTTTATTTGTAGGAAAAACATACTAATAACGAATTTTGAACTTCCTAGTATCATGGTTCTTTCTTTTAGTACGGTGTTATGGGTCCTTCTTTTAGTATGATGTCAAGTTGGAGGTGTTATGTTCTTATTGTTCTTTTTATACTTGTTTTTTCTTTGAAATATTTTCTTTGAAATATTTTCTTTGAATTCATTTCTTTCTCTCAATCATTTGTTTTAATCTTCCATTCTATGCCTTTCTCCTTCTCCTTTTTTAATAAACTTCATCATTTTTGTTTTCACACTTAATGCTAATAATTTTTTTATTTCTTTTGATTTTTTTGCCACAATCATTATCCTCTAATGGCTGATCTCACCGACACATCTTAAAATTTAAGCCCGAGTTAAGTTGCTAAGTTTGAGTTAGCGCGTTGCACCGACATTATAAACGAGGACTAGAAGCTTAACTATTAGTAAAGACAAAACTGGCAATTTATATTTAAACAATAATTAAGCATTAAGTCCACGTTTATATTGTCAGTGCAACATTTTAACTCGGACTTAGCAATTTAACTCGGGCTTAAATTTTAAGATGTGTCAGTGAGATTGGTCGTAAGCGACCTTACATTCACACTACGACTAGAGTGCTAAACAAACTAGAAGTTGGTTCTAAATTAAAATTATAAATGACTATTAAGTAGCGAGACTGCGTAAGAAGAAGAAGCAATTTAAAAATTAATCTTTCATAGTATCAATAGAGATAAATTCTTCCTAAGAAAGAAAGGTATAAGTAAGCATATGTTACAAAGAATAGAAGATATATACAGAAACAATAAAAAAATTTTGGATAACTTAAAGTTTGTCCACTAACTGCTAGTTTGTTTAGCACAGGAGTTGTAGTGTGTAGAGAAAATGTAATGTAAAAATCTACTAAAACTCTATTCTCATTCTGGATTAATAGTCGAACACAGCTTTAGAAGGTTGCAAAATCGTTTGCTTGGGTCTTCTATTTACACTATCAAACAATATGGTACTTGGTTACAGTAACCAAGCATTGTCTTTAAATATTATATGTGTTCTTTATATATAAAAATGTAATATGGAATTAAAGGTACAGTGTGCTTCATTAAGCTTAACTTAATTTAGATAAACCATTTATTTTTTACATAACATATCTGAATCGAGATATCGGTCTCCCTATACATTATGAAACAATCTTTTAGGCAAACTTTCTATGTACAGGGTCTCTATAAATATAGTTGATTGTTACTACGTGATAATTCATAATACAAGATTAAATAAAACAGTTACTATGTTTTTATATACCTCATGTATTCATGTATTGTCTGAAGAAGGCTGATGTTTAGCCAAAACTGCAGTCACAGTGTGACGAAATAAATGACTATATAAAAACATAGTAATTGTTTTATTTAATCTTGTCTCTATAAATGTTTGGGATTATGTATGCACTTTAAATGTGCCGCCTTTTTAAAATGAAATGTTCACCAAACTATTTATTTTGTTTTGACAGTTCTACTTCAACTGTGTTTACGCACACCAACTATTTCACCAGAGCGGCACAAACGTACATTAGATGGTTACATAATCCCAAACATTTATAATGACCCAGTACATACATCTAAATAATAATATCAGAATTTTAATTTCCATACTTAGGTCAAAATTACTCAAGATAACCACCAGCTGAAACCTAATAATAAATGTAACCATAAAAATTGTTATTTTTTAATAAATGAAACGTACAAAGTAGACAACATTTTATAAAGATAATTTATGTCATAGTTTTTGAATATACAATTTTTTACCCAAAAGAAATTAATATCTGAACATTAAATATTTGATGTGTACTTATTAATTATTATCCTAGAAAAATTGCATTATTTTGTTTCATATTGTACCATACTTAAATTTTATTTGCAGGTATACCTGATGATTTAGGTAAGCGGGCATTATGTTGGAAATTATTACTAAACTATTTGCCATTGGAGAGAGATACATGGAGCACATTCCTTACAAAGAAGAGAGAACTCTATAAAAATCTTATAGGTAATAAAAAACAACATAAACCATAAAAACATAATAAACTCAATTTACTTATTAGATGAGCTAGTTGTTATACCCGGTGAACAAGAATCAAATGGTGATTGTGAAATATTGGACCATCCTCTAAGCATTAATCCTGACAGCCAATGGCAAACCTATTTTAAGGATAATGAGGTTCTATTACAAATTGATAAAGATGTTCGTCGTCTTTGTCCTGACATATCATTTTTCCAACAACCTACAGAATTTCCATGTAGTCAAATAGTGAATAGTATGAATATTAAGAGGCTCCATACACGTGTACAACGTAGTGTCTTAAAATGCGCAAACGTAGAGAGGAAAGGATTAGGCATCACAAAGGTATATTTACTAATAATAATATATTAATAATTTTATAATAATATTTTGAATAATTAAACTAAATTATGTATTTTGATGCTGCATTAAAACTAGTAGCAGGTGAGTGTATTATATCAGTTAATTTATCTACATTTGATACTTTTTTGTAAATTATTTAATTACATTTAAATAATGTAATGAATTTTACTAGTTTTATAAAATTAACATATGTAGCAGATTAATCAAGTATTTTCTTAAAAATCTAAAGTACTGGCCTATATTTTTGATCATAATTCACACATTTTTTTTTAAATTAAAGGTTTTCACCTAACTAACAAAACAAACAAGAAATCATTTGTTGTATCCACTTAGTTAAATTTATTATTATAAAAGGTGACAATAGAGTTTTGAAAATATTTGTGAACAACAACAGAATATCAGTAAGGTATTTTAAAATAATTGTTTAATTTATTCTACAGATAGCATTATCAGTGAAGAAAGCCATTGAAGATTATGCTCCAATGGCTGAAGGACAAGAAGCTCATTGGGAAGTTGTAGAAAGAATCTTATTTCTATATGCAAAATTGAATCCTGGGCAAAGTTATGTACAAGGAATGAATGAAATTATTGGTCCAATATACTACTCGTTTGCATGCGATCCTGATTTGGAATTTAGAGGTGAGTTGATTCTTTAATTTTATTATTATGCAAAATAATTTAAATTTACCTATCAAATATTCTTTTCAGAACATGCTGAAGCTGATTGTTTTTTCTGCTTCACTAATTTGATGTCCGAAATACGAGATATATTTATCAAAACTTTGGATGAAGCTGAATGTGGAATCAATAATATGATGTCTAGATTGTTAGTGGCTTTGAAGAATAATGATTTAGATATCTGGTTGAGATTTCAACAGCAAGAGCTTAGGCCTCAATATTATAGCTTTAGGTATGTATTTTAATATAAATGCTACTGTTTTGAACATTTTTTATAACATTTCTAATTTTTTTTTATAAATTTTGAGTAATTTATTATATTCACACCATTTGCAGGAAGGTCTAATGCACACTAGAAATATTTTTTCGATAAAAAATCTTGAAAGTTTTATCCTTTTGAATAATCGGAAATGTCTATCACAACATTGGGGCTGACAATTAGAATATCCCAATATTTTTAAAATTAAATGTTATAAACACACACACATTATTAGTACTTCAGATAAAATTGATTTGTTTTAGATGGATCACATTGTTATTATCACAAGAATTCCCCTTGCCAGATGTACTAAGAATATGGGATTCCTTATTCTCTGATGAAAATAGATTTGATTTTTTGATATACATATGTTGCGCCATGATAGTGTAAGTTTAATTTCACTCATTAATTACATGTTTTATATACAATTTATTTTAATTTTAGAATATTAAGAAATCAATTAGTGGAGGGAGATTTTCCGTCCAATTTAAAACTTCTCCAGAACTTCCCACCGATGGATGTTCAAATAATTCTATCAAAAGCCGTAGAACTTGCAAACCGAAAGTTTTGAATAAGAAACAAAAAATTGTCAATTTAAATTAATTTTTATATAAGCAATTTTTTATATACACATTTTTTAATACTCCTTAGAATATGTTAAAAACAATTTAAGTATGTTTAATTATACCCAGAAGATTATATTTTTATGTATATTAATTTAAAAGAAAACAATGTATCAGATTTTCTTAATTTTATTTATCCTCTTTTATTTTATCAAAATGATATTTAGCAAAAGTTTCTCCAACTAACAATGGAAGCACTAAAGTAGCTTCTGCATATATTTTTACAGGTGTTGCTTCTTTCTTGATTTTCCCCCATGAAACAGCTTCGTCTGGTCGAGCTCCTGTATCACTTCCATCATACTCTGATGCTGTATTTAAGTACACTGCATAATCACAACCATTTCTCTGTAATCAGAATAATCAAATATGTTTCCATCAATTCGCAATATTATAGTACCATAAGATTTGCATTATTTATATGATGCTTAATGACTCCACCACCAACAATTAGGACTCCTGTATTTATAGCCTTGATAGCCATCAAATTTAATCTTCTTAAATCTGCAATGAATATTTCATAGTTACTTTACAAATTTGAAATGTAACTTTCTATAAATACCAGAAACAATGTCAACTACTAATCCAGGGTTTTTGAAAGAATGGAAGAACATCATATCTCCCAGGCTTCCATCAGTTAGAGCTGGACTAAATACAGGTATTTGATTTTTAGCTGCCCAATAATAAATGCTCTCTTCATTATTGATTGCTTCACCTAATCTAGTAATTATTTTACTTGGACTCCATATTATGCCCTTTTCTTTTTGTTCCTTTACCATATCATCGAGTAATGGTGTCACCCAATCTTCGAATTTGCAATAATTATCATTTGGTACTAATAAATTTCCTGTTCTATTTATTCCTTGTTCTCTTAATTTACGTCCTTCTAAATTGAAATCACCTAAATATGTTGGAGCCATACATTTAATAAAATCCTCTTCGATTCCACCTGCTGTTGTTACTATACAATCTACCTGAAATATGGAGAGATTAAGATCATATGTAATAAATTTTTATATAGAAATCCAATTAAAAAAACAGGTTCAAGGTTGATGTTCCATATCCCAAACAGCCCCCTGTACCTTTTATTAGATTTCCATTAATCCTCGTTAAAAAGAATATCAAACTTAAAGCAACAAATGTGATCTTATAACAATTAATATTGAGGTATGTATGATTCCAGAAGAGTGATATGATTTTGGAATGTAGTGAAAACTATTGGTGATGATAGGTAAAATAAGACCACTTCAATAGCGCATGTGAAATAAACAATGAGCTCCAGGATTGTCTAAAGATACTATAGGCCTGTTTGTTTGTCAGAACCAAATATAAAATAAAATAACAGATTTATGAAAATTGAGTTTATACGTGAAGCAGTTTATTTGTTAAACTAACAGTTGACAGTTCATCTAACAGATATGTTGTAAAAGAAATTGACAATTTATTTGTAAAGCAGTTGATGTCGGTTAAAAGTTATACTAAAGATTTATCTACAAAAGGTTGTCGAGAATATGTTGAATGTTTGTTTGTTAGACAGTTCAGTTGCAGTGGCGTAGCTTCAAATTCTGGGCCCCCCCGCAAGAATTTTCTTGGGGCCCCTATCGTGTTTGTATTATACTTATAAAATAAATTTTTCACGCCTTAGACTCGTTTCACACGTATGGGGTTCCATTCGGTTCGGTTCGTTTTTGGTTTGTTTTCGTTTTTTCTTTTTTTCTTTTTATTCGGTACCTAATAGATACAATATAGCACCAAATACTCCCCCATATAGCGATGAGAGGGTGCTCCCAATGAATTATAGTATTCTTCTTTCGTTTTTTTTTTCTTCTGTAGAAAAACAACGTGACAACAATTTGATTTTTTTTTCATTATGATTACTACTGAGCCTACGTACAAAAAAAAAACACAAAACCCAATATGGACCGTGTATGTGTGAAAAAGTTTCATTTGTTTTTGGTTGCAACCAAACGTATACATAAAAAAACTTTTTTTTACTTGACTTGATTGATGTGTTGATAAATTTTTAGTCTTTAATCTTTAATCCAAATATTGGATTAATAAAATTAAATGAGATCTTTATCATCTACATTCGTATTTTATTAATTAAATATATTAACGACCGGTTTTGACTATGTAGTCATCTTCAGGTTTTTGCATTGAAAACTAAACGTTGAGTGAAGTTAAGAGTTGTTGTTGCATTTGAAATTGATAAATTGAGGGAATATCTTCCTTCATCGACAAAGAATCAAAAACCAAATTCTCAATGATGTCTTAATCATTTAGATGAGGAGGCTAGAATAATTATTGAAGTTTTTTACTAGAATCGTGTCTATTGTTGAAAATGTAGGTACTCTAATGATTGGATTAATTATAAGTTGGCACAATTAACGTTTATTTTAAATATACTAAATAACATTATTCTCGACAAGAAAAAATACACCAAACACGAGAATGCGAGAGAGCGACAGTATGAAGATTGAAGAACAACACAAATGCAAAACTAATGTTATTCTAGGCTATAACATCACTTGCACTGTCACTATTTCATATGTATGGTAACAGCTCATTAAAGAATTGAGCGCATGTGCCTGTAACAACCGAGTTCTTTATTGGCTAAAGTATGCAAACAAACCAACGCAACTTACGTGTAAAAACAGAAGCACTAAAAGCAGCCAAATAAACAACGACAACGGCGACGATCAGCCCGGCTGAAATACCTTTATAGTAATTTAAACATTATTTTTTTATTTTATAAAAATTTTGTATTATTACTTTTATTAAATATTAATTAATTTGGTTATTTAATTTTTGAGGCTTAGGGGCCCCAAAACCTGTCGGGCCCCCCCGCACCGCGGGGCCTGCGGGGCCTTAGCTACGCCGCTGTTCAGTTGTTTTGTCAAATTTACAGTTTATCTGATTGACAGTTATATGTGCCGATGCACATATAACTGTCAACATTTTATCTAAAAGATTTGTGAAACAGTTGTTTGCCAAACTAAGAGTTGACAGCTGATATTATATATTTGTGAGGCAGTCAAGTTGACATGTAAATCTAGTTAATAGTTCATATATCAAAATTGTAAAGTTTATATGACAAGAATAAAGTTTGCAGATACTTTGTCAATTCAACAGTTTATATGACAGATTTGACAAAAATAAAAGCTCAATATTTTAAGTTGAACGGATTCTGTTTTGTCTTTGATGAGTTCTTTTTGAACGTCATATACAGCTTGCTCCTAACTGTTCAGTTCAGATAAACAAACAGGCTATATGTAATGATTATCATTTCTTACCAAACTATGTTGAACTAAAAATTTAATAGTTTCTCTTAATCCACTTGATACTATATTAGAAGTGAATCCTAAAAATATTGTACAATTTGATTTAACATTAATAAAAGGATCTTCAGGATCCATATATCTATCTTCTGGTAAAGGTTTCGATCTGCAATCTAGCATCTTTTTAATTTCTTCAACTGCCAATCCAAAATTAGTTGCTTGAAATCCAGTTGTTAAATATGTTTTTAATATTTCATTATAATCGACACCTTTATTCCAATCATATCCCTTAACAGCCTGTTTTAAAAATGAAACATTTTCCGTCTTCTTTAAAACTGCATTTTCTGTTATTTCGGGCACTTCTGCCGACATAATTCTTTGAATTATTAAAATTTAAATAAAATCAAGTTTACAAATATAACCCTATTTTTATGTTGTTATCAACATGTGACTTTGACAGTTGCAATTGTTGCCCTACTCTACTTCATTGAGGTGTAAACCACATGTAAACACTGTTGCCAAGCTGAGCGATAAAACTCTGTTCGAGGGATTTGACAACTGTAAAGGGTGTTTTAGAAATGAATAAATTCTGGTGATGCGTTCAGTAATTTTATTGGGCAGTAATAAAATTGGTAAATCATACATTTTATTTTTAATCCAATTAAGATGTAAATTTTTCAATAATTCATTCAAGTTGTTTTATTTTCGGTTTAAAATAGTTTTTAATTTTGAAGTAAGTTTAATTTTTTAGTAGTTGTAACATCTTCGGGCTTTATTAACTGTCTGAGGTGTCCGAGATAGTCCGCTCTTATATAAATGTGCGGGTAGAGACCAACTCAGAAAGGAAACACAAAAAGACTAACGCTTATAAAGTTTTTTTTTAGCTTGCTTTTACCAAAAGCATCTGTTTTGGCACTAAAATGCAAGCCAAAAATTGTCTGTTCAGGTCTCTAAACTAGTTGCGGTATTTGATTGGCTGTGAATCACAATTTCATATGATGATGTCTTACCTTAAAATCTGACAGTAGTGACATTATAATAAACATTAAAAACAATGTTTTTAATTGAAGCAGGCTTTAGCATCACACACGAGCAAAGCACTTTGCTCGTGTGTGCTGCTAAAAGCTAAAATACTATATTAGATGCTTCAACTGAATCTAATAAATACCAAGATGCTTTGAAACTGCAGGAACGTTGGTTGGCGTGGCTAAGCTTTATTAAAAGTAAAATGTTGCATGTATTATTATAATAATGTAATGTTTAAAAAAAAACTGCCGTTCCGTGCTCGCAACAATCCCTTTTTTATACTTAACAAAGTTTTGCGTTGTTTATTTGGGCGGAGGTTTGTTCTGAGATGCAGAGTCTTCTGTTGGTAGTTTTTTTTTTAAATTTTAGTGCTAAAATGTTTTGGGCTGGTGGTAAATAGTTGTGTAGTAATTATGTCTAGCAAAAAGGTTTTTTTGTATTACGGTAGACGTAAGCATTTGTTTTAATTATAAATTCCTCTATGCTTCCGTTTTGAGTGTTTTTTATAAACCAGGCGGCTAAGGAAGCCTGGCTTGTTTTAATGATTGACTTTACATATAACATTAAAAAATTAAATTTATGAAAAAATATTCTAAACTAAAAACATCCATAGACGCGTTTCGAGGTTTACCTCTCATCAGTATGGCTTTATTTATTTAAACTTAATTGATTTTTAACTTACTTCGTCAACATCGTTCACCACCACAATTCAAAGTGAATATTTTAAAGGGTGTATTGACTATTTATACTAACTGACTTAATGACTTTACATATTGTTTGTTATGATAACTTTGGGCACGCTTTGTATTAAGCTGTTTTAGGTGTTTAGTTTTGGTAGCAGATTTAGTTTGGTTAAAGTATTCTTTAATTTTTTTACAATTTTTAAGAAGTTTTTTATGGAAGATGACTTTTTTTCCTGATTTGGTCTAAGCGGTTGTCAATTGTTGACCGGCTACGTTTGTATAAATAAAGGGTGGGCTATGTAACGTCTGGAATTTGAATTACCGTTTATTTTGTTTTTCAAAAGTATAATGACATTTATGAGTTGACAGAAATTTAGTTTTATGATTGAACAAAGTTGGGAAATAATAAAAACGGTAAGAAATTTGTGCCTTCAACTCAGTTTGTGGACAATTGAAAGAGTTAGCAAAACTGCATCGTTAGTGGATAAAACAACACGTTCACGTTCTTTTCAGTGCGCTTAGCCAAAAAAAAATCATGCTGTTGCTTAGAGTGTGCGTCAACATCTTGTCATTGTTCTCAGGAACTGAACATTGCTCGCAATTCTATGAGGAGAATTTTGTATAAAAACCTTAGTTTGAAGGCCTACAAAGTTTAATTAGTCTAAAAAATGAAACTTTATGACCATCCGATGCGTTTTTAGTTTACCCAATGGGCAAAAAATTGTTTGGCCAAAGGTGAGCATTTTTATAAAAAAAATGTGTTTTCCGATTAAGCATATTTTCATCTTGGAGGCTATGTCAATAAGCGAAATTATTGCGTTTGGAGATCAGAGAATCTACACATGACTATTGAACAGCCTGTGCATCTACAACGAGTAACCGTTTGGTGTGGTTTTTGGTCTGGCGGCATTATTGGGAAATATGTTTCTTCAAAAATGAGCAAGGAGCAGTCGTTACCGTCAATAGCAAACGTTACTGTGCTATGCTAAATGAAGTTTTGTTTCCAAAACAGGAATAATATTTGGTTTCAACAGGACAGGGCCACTTGTCATACAGTCAACGTAACCATTGATTTTTGAAAATCGAATAATCAGCCAAAATGCTGATGTCAATTGACCGCCTAGGAGCTGTGATTTGACTCCGTTGGATTTTTTTTTGTGCGGAGACGTTAAGGATAAGTATTACGCCAACTATCCAGAGACGATTGATACCTTAGATGCTTTCCTTTTACTGTTCTGGACGGTTTTGAACAATTCTGTGCGTGACGCCCCATGTTTCTTTCACAGAGAGCGCGACGCCCGAACTTGCATCAAGCCCTTTTCAAGTGCCAACACCAAATAACTAAATATATCTAATATTTATTACCAACTTATTAACAAAGTTACTAGTATTTTCATTTGTCGCCAGTAATAAATTTAATTTTAAAACTTAAACTATAGAAATATTTTGTAATTTAGAATCTATATTGTGCATCATAAAAATAATGTAATAAAACGTTTTTTAATTATTAAATTAATTAACAAAATGTCAAGTTGAGTAAATAATTAATTGTTGGTTATGTGTTATGTCGTTGTTCCTTTCAGAATAGTTCAGAACGGTTCTGTGCGTCAAACCCCGGGACGTGTTGCTTTTGAAAGGAAAGCAGTACTTGAAACACGAAATCGAAGTTGCCATTCATGCAATTGGAGCCCGAACAATCGAAAATGTACTAAAAAATTGAGTTAATTGGATGGGTTACTGTCAACCCAGCTCCGTGGTAATCATTTCAAAAATGTTGTGTTTCATTCTTAAATGAAAATGTCCAATCTTTCTAATAAACTCATAATTTTGAAAAAATATTCATTTTTAATTGGTGGTGCAAAGTAGTTGTAGCTCCATCGTGCTGCTTCAACCAAAGAATCGAATATCATCGATAAAACTTCAGTATTACAACTGGTAACCAAATTACAATCAAATAAAGTTTAATGAAAAACAAAGGTTTAAAATCAATTACCCAAACCCAATCAAACTCCAAAGCGGCCAACCAAACTCTTTGGTTGAAGCAACATGATGGAGCTACAACTACTTGCACCACCAATTATTGTGTTGTGTTTAATGCCCGTATTACACTGTCAATAATTATACCTTGAATTATATATATAAAAATATTTAAATCTTAAAAAGTCTGTAAAGTGCACAAAATATCATCAATCTTATTGAATATTTTTAGGTTTTCTTTATAATTAACACATAAAATGTGAGAAATAGCATTTATAATATAACCTAACTATTTTTTAAAAACTGTTAATTTGTACATTTTTTGCGTCACTTATAAAGAAAAACTAAAAACATTTTTAAAATTTCATTCTGCAATAAAATTGATGATTATGCATTTTACAGACTTTTAAAGTTTCATCCATAATTATATATAATTCTATAAAGAATTATAGATAGTGTCATACGGGCATAAGAGCACATAAATCAATTATTCGAATTCATCCTTCACCATCGAGCGATGTCGTACCACCAAGATGCACTAATGAAAATATTCATTAGTTTTTTTTATTTATAGCCGATCAAATTCAAAAAGTTAAATGGCCCACCCTTTATAAGACAAAAATCCAAAAATTATGAATAACCTTGAAATTTCAAGAATTTTTCAAGGTCATTAACAATTTGTTTTCTCATTTAAAGTGAACTTTTATTTTTAACATTTAATTAACTTTTGAGATATTTTGATTCGACAATTTAAAAATACATACATATATTCGATTCGGTAATTTTAGTTTAACCATAACCAACTCAAACTACTATTTTTTAAGGTTGGTATTGGCAAAAATATTAATAAAAGGCGGTTAGAAGTTGTTGACCATTTGTTGACTTGTTGCTTGATAGAGTAAAATTCACATTGAAGTGACATTAAATTATAATGAGTAGTCCATAGGAATATTCATATGATTTATACTATTTTTATATAGCAATAGCAATACAAACATTCAAGATGAGTAAGAAAAGAAATTCTTCATTTGCTGCTTCAACATTGAACAGCCACAAAAAGGCAACACATAAAGGTAGAAAAACAGAATTTTCATTTTCAAGTAGAGATGATGATACTGCAGGACAGAATCCAAATGATTTATTATATAATGCTTTGATGTCGGATCCGATGAAACGAGCTATGGTGCTTCAATTACTTGCAACACAGAAAGATGCAATTCTTGAGTATAAAAAGGAGCAGGCTAATATGAACAGACTAAAAACTAAATTTACAATTGAAAGTCCAACAGCTTTATTAAGACGACGTGCTTTAGAACAACAGGAACAATCTAGTAGCCCTTCAAGTTCAAATAAAACTTCACGACAAAATACACCTTCACCAGTGTTACCATTTGATAAAATCCTTGTTGGTATCAAAGTTTTTGTGGATGTTATGAGTCGAGATGAGGACAGATCAGCTGGTGTTAAAGCACTATTGTTAGCAATGGGTGCTGATGTTAAAGATACGTTTTCAAGTGATGTTACTCATGTAATTTTTAAGGTACAAATCATAGTTTGCAATTTAAAATTGATATTGTCTGTAAATGTAGTGTCACAGAATATATATTGACAACAGCTCTGTGCTTAGCGGGCTGCTACTGCTTCAGATGCTTATCACTGATTGGCGATGTTCTGCCTAGCTGTTGGGGAAGGCGGAAACAATCACTGATAAGTATCAGTAGTGGTAAGGACTTGACGTTTTGGATGTGCTCAATAATAAATAAGAAATTATATTAAGTATGAAAATAAAATCATAAACACTAATGTTTCTCAAGGTTCTACACTGTCTCTGACTATTTGATTTATTTACTTAATGAACTTTATTAAGTAACCATTTATAGTAGCAGATGTATATAGTATAGTACATTTCATACTTCATATTTTCCAAAGAATCTTAATATTTATTGTTTTGAATAATTTATTAATAATCTTGGGTGCTTTTGATTGGCTGATATGATTACATAATATCACTTAAAGTGATCTATATTAGTAAAATTGTATGTTTGGAGTGCCATATCACCTGTCAAATGATAGTTACAATATTACAAAAATAGAAAATGTATTGTAAAATGAAGGCAATTCTTTATTCTAAATATCACAGCTTATTAACTTATCAAAAGATATTTTATTAGGGTATTTCTAACATGGTCAACTTTAATTCCAGGAAAACCCAACTTGATATTTTTAAAATCCAAGATTTAATTATTGTTTTGCTTAATATTTGGTATTGTCTATATTTAAATCTTTCTCAAAGGTAAATTGACTAATGACTCAGATAACTTGCAATATTGCATTTTTAATGCATATTTTTATGGATGTTGTTTAAATATAATATACAAGACATTGCTATCTAGACTATTTTTACAGGTTGTACAAGACATATTATACACTAACTGTTTAGAGATGTAGGAGCGAAACTACTACATGACATTTTTACCAATCAGACTATTGTATGTATGTATTTATAAAAATAAGTTTCAGTAATCTGGATATGAAGCTCAGTTACTATTAACTATTGGGGTTATTAAATATGTAAAATTGTATGTTTTTCTTTTATAATAATAATATTTTTATTTTAGGATGGTTCATTTGAAACTTTTCAAAAGGCTACAAAATTGAAGAAACGATTAATATCTGTTCTTTGGGTAGAAGCTGTGCGATCTCAAGGATGCCGCGTTCCAGAAGCAGATTATCCTGCTCTTGGAACAGAAAATTATGGTTTGGATGCTTCTGTAATATGTGAGGTAAAATTTATCATAAATACTTCATTATATATAAAGAAATGTTAAGTAAACTTAATAGCCAATATTGGATATCTCTTAAATATTGTTAATCATTTTTTTAATAAAGCTTCACTAACTCTGAAATTAATATATGCTAGGCCATTGCTTATCAGACTATTTAAGTTAATTTAAAAAAAATCTTTTTAGTGCACGAAAAATTAACAAACATGTTTCTGAAAAAAAAATAGAAGAAATGAACATAATTCCATAAGTAACACTATTTAATTGAAACAAATTATCCCTGTTAAAAGGTAGTTGTAGGCTGTACGCTTGTTTCTGCTTTCATTTTTGACAATTTTCTAACTACTAGCAAATGTACCTTAATATTTATTACTAAATTTCGGTTTAAGTTAGGAACATTTTAAATGGGTCACTATCATTATAATTCTTCCTACCTGCGAAAATAGATTTTCATTAAATCACGTGGTTCAAATTAGTAGATGGACTTAGATATATGTTAAAATATGTACCTAAATATTACATTATTTGCGAATAATGTAATTAGGCTTTACAACGTATATATTTTATAGAAACTTCAGAACGACTATAAGGAAATTATAAAAGATGAAATGCGTAAGAGTACCAATGTCACCCAAAATTTATCTTTGGTTAAAAAAGCATCAACAATACCAAGGCCTAAAACTGAACTTTCTCAGAAACTTACAGACTTGTGTGATCGATGGCGTTCATCACCTACTAATTCAATTCGTCTTACGGAGGGATTCAGTGATGACATTATTCCTGCAACTCAAGATGACGAGGTAGCATCGATTACATCGAGATTTTTTGTTCGATCACCAGGCAGCGATAAGTTGCCTCCTAGTGATACTGATTCTGATTGTGGTGTTATTGATGGATGTTCATTTAATAGAAGTAGAAGTAATTTATTGGAAGATAATTTTGAAATTAATTCTGTAAGAAAGTCATTGTTTCCTGATATGGATGATAATGATGCACCAAAAACTGATAAAAAAACAGATTTAGTTATTATGGATCAAAATAAAAAGATTTCAGTTAAATCTACCAGTTCTTCGGAAGCAACTGATGCTTTAATCACAAAAAGGAGAACAAGAACAAGCAAGGGAGTTGATTCTGATGGTTTTAAAATACCAGATGTAAGATGTTTGTTTAATAGAAGTTTTGTTTTATTATTAATGATTGTTCATTTAAGGGAAATGGTCCACCAGAGGCATTAAATAATTTAGTAATTATGGAAGAAAATAAAAGAACTTCAGTTGAATCTACTACTAGCTGTTCGGAAGAAATTGATGCTTATGTCACAAAAAGAAGACCAAGAACAAAAATAAGAGTTGACTCCGATGGTTTTAAAATGCCAGATGTAAGTTTATTTTATTATAATTGATAGTTGTTCTTATATTTAAATTTTTTTAATTAATAGAAACGCATTTCAATAAGGTCTAATGATTCTTCATTAAGAACATCTAATGATAATGCAACAAATATATCGATGAAAAGAAAGTCATCAACAAGTACTGAAGAAACTGTTCCGTCACTTCGAATATCATCAGAGACTGAACGATCGTCTAAAAAGAGAAGCAGTTTAAGTACTGTAGACTTATCTTCTCTACGATTATCAGAAAGTTCAGAAGATATATCTGCTGTTCCAATAACAGTAACAGCACAGATACATTCTGAACCACATAAAAAATATGAAGACAAAGAAAACAATATTTCTAGTATTAATACAGTAGATATAGAAAATAATGGTGGTATTAAAGTTAGACGAAGCTGTAGAGTTATTAGACCACCACCTTCAAAAGAAATTGATAGTGGTACAAAAGTGCCTAGAAAATCCAAGGCACCTACTAAATCTCAAAAAAATAAACCTAGTTCTAATCAAGATATTAAGGAAAATAATGATGTACAAGAAAAATCAGATACAATTTTGATTGAAAGTTCAAATGAAAGTTCTGTGCAAAAAATACGAAGAAAAAGAAAACTTTTTAATCCTAATGACATTGATGATCAATATTTTGATAAATTAGAAGTAGAATGTGCTGAAATTGATAAATTTAAGAAAACGTCAATTAGTCCAGTGAAAGATAATTTTAATGTAAAAAAACAAATTGAATTTATTACGTCTCCAGACATAGATAATGAACCAGGAAGTTCTACAGTAATGACAGAACCAGAACCATTACATGGATTTTTATTAACTGACAGAGCAAAGTTAGCAGTTGCAGATTATCTGGAAAAATTAACTTTGTGTAATGATGATAACTTTAAAACTCCCAAAGTTGGGCGTAGGGTTAAAAAAGACGACTGTGGACTTGTTCCGGTTAATAGCAGTTTGTTTGAGCAAAAAGATTTGCTCAAAGAAGCTCTTGAAAGACAAAATGCCGCCCAGAAAACTCCAATTAACAATAATAATAATGATAGCATTTTTGAAACTCCTGTTGCAGTAAAAACAGTTAATGATAGTGTTATAATTGAAGAGACTCCCTTCGTCAAAGTATTAAATTTAAAAGATAATGGTGATATGTTGTTAACTCCAAAAACATCAGTATTAGACAATATTGTCACATCTGGTGTTACTACCAGAAGAAGAACTCAAAGGATTATATCTGAAACTACATCATCTGAACATAATGAAAGTGAAGTTAATGTAAATACTCCGACGGGAAGAAACATAACTACTAATCCTAAAGGTATTTTAGAAACTCCAGCATCTAAGAAAATAGTAACACCTGCAAGAAGAAAAGTTACTGCTACTCCTAAGTCAAATAAGGTTGTAGAAGCATCTAATTCAAACAAAAAAATTACAGTGACTCCTAGAACAAACAAAAATGTAACCCCTAAATCGAACATAGTAATAAATGAAACTCCAGTAACAACACGTAAACAAATAACACCAAAGGTTCCAAAAAGTGCAATAAAAACTCCTGCAAATAAGGACAAATTTAAAACTCCAAAATCTGTTAAAATAGTTGCTGATAGTCCTATTAGAAAATCGTCAAGAAATGTTAAAGATATGGAACTAAATGATTCTTTACCCATAAAACCTGAGCTTAATAGACGTAGCACTATGGAATTTATGCCAAAAGTAGAAAATAAAACACCTAAGAAAATAGTGACACAAAAAGTTAAACCTAGAAATGCAACAATTGTTTGTAGCAGGTTTAAAAGTCAAGAGAGTGAGGTGTTTTTACAGATTGTTAAGAAATTGGGTGTATTTACAGCAGAAAAAGAAGTAACTAATCGTACTACACATTTAGTTGTTTCAGAAAATAGTAGAACTATAAATGTGTTAAAGGCAATTGCTAGAGGAATATGGGTTTTAAAATCTGAATGGGTGAGTATAATTGCTTTAAAAAGAGTTTACATATATATATATATAATATTATAGTATAACTTTGTTAATCCAATCATACTTTAATCTGTCACTCCACGGTGTTTACAGATAAGTGTAACAAGATGGAATTTTAAAATATGCTTCATATACAAAATATTTAGCTTGTTTAAAAAAAATATGATTGTTGATATAAAAGTCAAATTTTGATATACTGAATTATTTGTTAGATTTATAACACTACATATCACACTACAAAAACATAAGTCAATAAGTGAAGAATAGAAGGACTAATGCTTAATAGTTAGAAAAAACTTTTCATATAGATTTATTTATTATAGTATTTGTACAAAAAATGTATAGAGTATTTTTAGTAAGCTGATACATATTGTAAACTTTTTAGGGGGAGGGCTCTTAGTTTCTTATATTTTTTATATTTTAATTCTTTGGGATTGAAAAAAAAATATATATAAGAAACACTCTAGTATGTATATGCAATTGACTATTTATATATATGCAATTCTGTCCTCAGGAAAAAAAGTCGTAACTACCGTAATCATTGTTTTGAGAAAATTGCAAAAATCTATCGTTTATGCCGTCAAATATCGTAAAATTGAATTAATTAACAAGCTAATTACATGAAAGATCTGTCAAATCTGAAAAATTTTAATTTATAAAGCCCAATTACATATTTTAATTATAATTAAATTAAAGAACAGAATTTGTTTAGTTAAATATTTAATTATAATTAAATGTGTACATAACTTATAAATTTGATGTTTTTAATGTTTGTATTATATACCTGGAAGCTATTTAACCTGAGGTAGTAATCAACGGTAAAAATATTTTATATTTATATCAAAAGAAAGCGTTGAAAATAACAATTAAGTAAGTTATTTATTATTAATTATAAAATAATAATTTTATACATTTTTAAATGATTTTAAAATATATAAAATTATAACTAACTACAACAAGTAAAATTAATTAAAAGAAAAACAAATATTTGTAGGTTAAGTGAGTATTTTGGCTTACTTCATTGGTAAAAGGAACGTATCTATTATCCCTAGTTGCGTATCTTAGTATTTTGTCAATCAACGCTTCTAGCAAGAGTCGGAGTTGTATCTTTTAACTTTTTAAATAAACGCGCATGAGTTGACAATTTCTGATACTTTTATATTTTATATAAACAAACTTTCAGTATATCAAAAATAATATATTTGAATACACTTGCACTGCCTAGTGCAATAATATTGATTTAATTAACTGGATTATGTTATGATATTATTTTATTATATTAACACGTTGAGCGCCACTATAGAATTAAAAAATTTGGTCCCATCGGCATTTAATTTATTTTTTTTAAATAATTTACGTATAAAAAGTAACTAAAGTTTTTGAACACCTTTTACATTTAAACCAACAGAAAAAACCCAACAATTCCTGAGCTAGGGCTATGCGTGTATAGCATTGATACATATATATGATACCACAACACAAAATAAGACTGCAGTGAGGCACAGCATGTGTGTCGCAACGTCCCTAGAACAAATCAATGTGTGGCAAGCGCTTTATACCTAATGGCGCTCAACGTGTTAATAACTCAGTGCTATACATTTGTATTAAATCTCTTTATAAGGACTATAAGAAGTGTTCTTTTTTAGTTATATTTATCACTCGAAAACGAAAAATGGTTACCTGAAGAACCGTTTGAAATGGTAGAATTCTCACCAGCTGTGCAGGTAAATATTTGTATATTGCTTAATAGTTTTATTATTTATACAAAAATTATTGGAATTGAATTATTATATTATCAAGCTTATCATAGGTCAGTTAGATCATGATAATTAAATGATTTTTTGGACAGCCTAGAAGACAATAGTTTTGGAATGGGTCTGGTCTAGAGGTACCAAAACAAACCAATTCTATTTGAGTGGAATTAATGACTTTATATTAACCATCTCCTGTCGTACGAACAGTAAATGGAGCATATTTTTCTAATTACTGCTGTTTCAAGTTTTTGAATGTTTAAAAAAAAAATGTGGTTGAATCAATAAATATTTAAATTAAAAATAACAACCAATTCTAACAGTTGTTTATTTACAAAATTGTAAAATAAATGACATCAATCTGAAAATATATTTTATTTTATTATTTTATTTATTAAATCTGAAATCTTTTATATTCTTTAGATTAAAAAAGAACAAATCCCATGTGACATAGGAAAAATGTAAACAAAGCAATTTTAAGGTTACGGACTTGAGATTTATTTATTTCTCCTTATATTATATATTAAGTTTACTGAACTGATTTTTTATTATATATTTAGCAAGGGTACCAAAGGCAATAAAAAGCCTCAGGTTAAAAAAAAATTAGTAGTTGGTAGTTTTAATCTCTGGCATCAGCAATTAGCCTCGAAATAGACTGAGAAATAAATTAATGGCCTGTCTAGTGGTTTTTGTTTTAGAATGATTTGAAAAACTAATTCAAATATATATCACATATGTAATTTAAATCCATAAACGTTTTCTTCCTTTTCTAGAAATGTATTGTTTGTCCTAGTTTTGTGTATTATTATTGTACATTAATGGTATATTCTGGCAGAAACATTGTTAAATCATAATTTGTTTAATGTTTATTTGACATTGACATGACATATCTAAATATTATTAATAAAATGGAGGTTTTATAATTTTTTAATTTAATTTTAAATCGTTGAAAATAACATATTGTTCAATTCACTATGGGCTTACAGAACTCACCTCACAGGCTCATTCTGCAAACTATAAGTATTTTAATAATGTTTCTACCTCACTTGTATTGACAATATCTATTATGCACAAGTAATTTATAGCCAGGTATTTGGTCTCTTGTTATTTGCTTCATCTTTTGTGGTGGTTTCTTCTACTTAGTCATTTTACAGTTATGAGACAAAATCTAAATATTATTTCAATTTTCCTTATCCTTTGCTTTGAAAAATGCCATTTTCTTGTAAGTACTGTTTGTTTCCTAATACAATATAATTGCTTGGTTGTTGGTAAATAATCTTAATCAGTTCAAAATAATCTATTATTAACATTTTATTTTTAGCCATGCCGTATACAGCGTGAGACATTTGGACCTTTATACTCCATGGATGTGTTCCAAAATTGTGGTCCCATATATGTAGCCAGATCATCGAATCCACGTACTTCCGATTTAGAAGAACTCATAAAATTGTGTAAAGGAAAAGTGGCCACTGCAGCAAGAAATGCATCTATTGTTGTTGGTGAATGCTTGAGATATGAAAATATAACATATGTCAAAGAAGTATGGATTCTGGATTGTATTACTTTCAACAAATGTAAAACTTTAAAAAATTATAAATTAGAATTACCGAAATCGACAGAGCCGAGTGACAAATTTTAAATGTATATATTTATGATAATGATATTATTTATGTTATATTTTTATATTATGATTGAATAAAGTTGTATACAAGCATTTATTTAATGTAATTCTTACACAGTACATATAAATAACATTTTTCATCCATTATAACAGTTATAAATTGTACTAGAAAGACAATAACTTTTGAAACAAACACATTTCTTATATTTCTTTTATTAAACCTATTAATTTTTTAAGTATAGTTACAAACGATTGTGATGATGAAATAAATATAAATCACAATGTGGTAATTAAATTAATGTATTTTCGAGGGATTATTAGTGTCCAATTTTCGGTTAAGTAAAAGCAAAAAACTGGAAACCAAAAATGCGCCATGTGAAGAAGAGTACGTTCCGATACCATTGTTAATTACCAGTTCCAAGAGAGTTGTATAATATATTTTTTTTGGTTCTAATCAATCAGTTTGTGTGCACAAAGAAAATAAAATAAAAAATTATATTCTGGTTAGATGGAGTTCTTAAATATTCTTTTCTTATGGAGTTAATTTACATCTGTTCAGTTGTTGATGTTCGTGTTTCTTGTACCAAGTAGACTTGGGATCCGGGGACTGAGCTGGTGGTAACAAAAGTGCGATGCTTGGCACGGATCAAAGACAAGCTGCTTTCGGCAGTGTCGGCACGGTCTTCGGCGGCTTCGAGTTCACGTTGGAAACGACGGACACGGGTTACACTTTGTTGAGATGCACCCTCCTAAACATTAAAATACAGAATTAGATCTTCATTTATATACAGTAGTGATGTGGTGTTTTATTACTCATTATTATTTGAGTGAACAACAATGATTGAGGATAACATTCACAAAATTCTAGTGGTTTTAAGTTTGTTTTGAACATTTGAAAACAAAAGATAATCAATGCTTTGGGAGCCATTCAATGTATTTTATTTATTATAAAATTCTCAATTCTCAAACATTTTTGATCATCTTGTATACTTGTGAAAATTATTCAATAATTTATTCGAACTATAAGTTATTATTAGGTTTGATTACAAAGGCCAAAGATTTAATGTCATTACAACATTATTGAATCATGTTTGACCACTTATACAATATAATTGGCATCATTAGTCTTGAAATTTATTATAAAATTTCATTCAGCATAGAATATACAGGGTGAACGTAAATGATTATATTTTCTAAAATTTTGTTTTAAATATTTCGGAATTTTTTTATAGCTTTCCCAAGTGATTTTTGTGTGATTTAGGAGAACACCAATAGGTAGATATTTTCTTTTTGTATATAAAATTGCGGGAAGTTCTGGAGCGGCTAAAACATGAGGTAATTTCGATGTGTATACACAATATTCAAGGACGCGTTAAACTTTATATTTTCTGTGAGTGATTTGTTTTTACCGTAAAAGAATTATTTGCATATGCGCAATTTTTGCAATTATGCGTTTTTTTGGATAATTTTTGATCAATTTCAGGTGTCCTAAACTAGACGCGCTTTTGAAGACCGTTTGACTTCTCAATAGAACACATTAGCCTGGATGTGATGATACGCACCCAGTATAAGCTACGAGTATTATAATTAATAAGAAGGTTCATTACTGTATTTAAAACGTATTCAAGTTCTTAAAATTTTATTGATTTAAAAAATAATCGTAACAACTGACGTCATACAGTGTGTTAATTTCATAATACTTCGCGTTGCTAGTAGTTGAATATCTAGGCTAGGCAGTTCTCCTTAATAAATTTTTGCTTTGCAATTAACTTGGTTTCTTGATATTTTTTGTTCCGCTATTAACTGACTAAAGCGGCGTTGTTTAAATTTGTCGTCTTGTGGTTAATTATTTGCAGATTTTACTCAATTTAGTGTTGTTTATAATGTAATTCATAGGCTCATCTCTCTTTTAGCTTAAAATGTCAAGTGTAGGACTTTTCAATCAAGAAAAAATCTAACCTAACCCCCTAACTACCTCAAATATTTAAAAAAAGTATATTGATACTTGTTTTGAATTCTAGCACCACTCCAGCCGCATCAGTATAATGTATCAAATGAAAAAAAAGCTGTGGAATTTAGTAAATTTTGATGTGACTTTTAAATACTGATGAGTTTACCATTGTCCATTTATTATTGAGATTGCTAAAAACTTTTGGCACACACATGTGTAATAGAGAAATCATAATCTGTTTGCAAACAGTGAGTGACGATTTTAAAGTAGGTAGTTCTCTTTATGCAACGTTACAAATTAGTTTTAGAAAAATTTAATATCAAACGTTGTAATTTGTCGCCGCATTTACTTATATTTGTTATTTGATTTAACACACTAAGGGCCAATATTACAATAGTGGTTTAAACTGCAAGTTTACTATCTGCTAGTTAAAATTTAAATCGATAGTTAGTGGGAAAGCGTATTACAATTGTCCCTATATTTTATGTCAACAAAATATTTAAAATCTTAACCTATAAATTAACGCGTCAAAAAATTAAAATTTTATTAATTAAATATATTAAATATCTAACAAAAAAAATGCAAATTAATAAATACAATACAATAGTAAGTTTCCAGTAATCACTATTAATATAATACACCCATTTCTTAATAACTGTCATACTCACATAATTTAGGTTATTTAAACTGCTAGTTAAATCGTTAATCTGCCAGTTATCCTCGTATGTGTGAGTTAAACCACTATTGTAATTTCGGCCCTTACAAATAAACTCGACAAACATACCGTTAACCCGTTTAATACATAGTTTGCATTATTAGATTAATTTGGAATTAAAAATCACTACAAGTGACATTTAAAACGAATTATGGATATAGTTTTAATTTAAATTAGTTTCACTCACCACTTCTTGGAGTTGTCTCTTGTAGACCATGACTTTTTGGCTAGATTTGTCCAAAGCTTCTTGGAGCAATTGAATGTTCTTTTGGTCTTCTTCGCATTGGATCATGACTTCCTTAACTGTGCGTTCCTTCTTGCGGAGGATCTTGATGGTTTCAGCGTGACGCCTCTTTTCTTCATCCATTTCGCATTCCATGTCGCGGATGCGTGCTTCCAATTTGCTGATGATGCGCTTTCCTCCAACGATGGCGTTGGCTTCGACTTCTTCCAAACGAACAGAAAGATTCTTGACTTCAATTTCCAAAGACTTCTTGATAGCTTCGATCTTGACAACACGTTCTTGTTCTTCGTGAAGGATTTCGACGGTATGCTTGATTTCAGACTAAAACAAAGTTAAATAAAATTAATAACGGTCCATTTTTAAGACATTTTAAAATTAATTACTTGGACACGTTGATAGCGTTCGTCGGAAATGCGCAATTCCTTTGTGATTTCATCGTAATCTGAGACAATAACGGACAATTCTTGTTCGATCTTGCTCTTGGATGAAGAGAGGTTGACATTGATGGTGGTGAGTTCATTGATGCGGGATACAGCCTCTTCGTATTGGAGTTCAGCTGCCTTTCTGCCACGAAGGGCCTATAATACAAAATATGTTAATATAACATAATGGAATTTATTATCCAAACTTACAGATTCGTAATTGCCCCTGATTTCTTCGGCTTCGGCAGTGAGGGCTTGTACGCGCCTTTGTGAAACGGTGAGTTGATCAAGGGTAACTTGCAATTGGCGTTGGACTTCGTCGTAGTGGGCAGTGAGTTCGGTGAGTGTGATAGATTGCTTCTTGATGGTCTTTTGGAGATCAATGTTGGTCTTGTTGCAAGAATCAAGGGACATTTCCAATTCGGTGATATGGATTTGCAACTTCTTCTTGATGCGGGTAACCTCGGACTTCAATTTGGTCTCAGCTTCGACAACGCGGGCATTCAATTGTTCAATTTCAATGCTGGTAGCCTTGCTATAAATTATAATTCGAAAATATTAATTACTATTTTAACTTCATATTTGAAATTTTGCCAGTTACAATTACTGCAATTATCAAATTTTATAATTTGGTGCCATTAATAAACTTGTTATTTGGCATTATACATGAAATATTTATAATTGTCTTTAGACCAAGAAACAAATTTTAGTAACTTTATATAAAATTGCATAAAAGTAAATACTTGAGTATTGTCCAAAATAAAAAATGATTTAGAATGACAAGAGTTGTATAATAAATTAAAATAAATTGTAAAAAAAAACATTGGAAGCAATTCAAAAACACAACAATTGTCCGTGTCGTTCAATCAATGTCGTAAAAATAAATTGGCTGTCGTTGCATTGAAGGCCTTGAAATGGGATTTTCATATTTTTTTGTTGTTGTTTGATTGTAATGCAAAGTGACTCTTTGACGTCATGTGTTGGAACATAGGGTCGATAATAAAGTATTTATAGTGTGCACAAATGTCGATGTTATGCAACATAACAAGTGCTCGCTATTTATACATGCACTCACTTGTAAACTTGATACTAGAAATTACCCTAATTATAATTTCACCTTTTTTCCATAAAATAAGTTGAAGTTTTCTTGTTAAATCCTTTTAATTCGGCACTAAGATTATCCAGGGGTTGCGTGAAACTATCATCGACTTCTTTTTCCATTCGGCTGCACATAAAACGTGCATGAGAATGGGAGTCATGATGAGTATTATGAACAACATTCTTATTATATTTTCTTGATTGATCCATATCAATACCTTCATTAATATGTCTGTTGCTTTCAGACAAAAGCTGGCTTTCAATTGCTTTGGCTGATTTTCCACGTAGATACTTTTGTGTTGCTTTCAACCCTTCAGCAATTTTTCTATCCAAATCAGGGTCGAAATCCAGCATATCATCCGCCATTTTCGATTTTAACACTTTGATTTTGCGAACTGTTTCTTTCTTTTTACGGGTCTCCGTTTTCACTTGTGTCGTCATCGATGCGGCAGAGGCGGATTTATGCAAGTGGAAAGATGATTGAGAGTGGGCCTTGAAATCGTTTAAGTAATCTCGGGCTCTTGTCTCTGTGCGACGAGCTAATTTACTCAGATCTTCTTCTGTGTAGCTTCGCACCAATTTTCTGGGACTATACTTGTCTAAAGCCCGCTCGTCAGACCAAGGTAGGTGGGGATATTTAACGCGTTTTCCACTTTCTTTAGCATCTATGTAATCTATCATTGGTTCATAGAAATTCATACCAACACCGTAGTTATAATCGTATGATTTAGTGCCCGACCCCCAATCACCTCTTCGTGAATACGACCGCGACATCATTAAGCAATCAACAAGTTTTCGATACTAATAATTAAATAAATGCAATGACCCTTTTTATACCTTCGTATTTATTTTCATCTCGTTGCCAAATATCATTGTGTATCTATTTATATTCTATTACGGTCCAAATTAATTCCAATTATAATAACACACTTCTATTAAAAGACCTTCAATCCACGCGCCCTTTTGTATATGATTCATAAGTTCCCCCCATCAATCAATCAGTATATAATTAATTTAAATTTAGTACTGGTCATGATTACTTACCGGATGGCTTCAATTTCTTCGTCCTTTTCTTGGAGACGCTTCTCAGCTTCATGACGGAATTGGCCAAGCTCAGCAGCCAAACGCATAGAGCGTTGTTCTTCAGCTTTGCGACCCTTAAATAAAGAAGAAGTTTTAGCATGATTATCTAGATAGATATTATTATACGTACAGCTTCAGCTTCCTTGTAGGCAGCAGTAAGTTCTTCACGTTCATTCTCAAGACGACGGAGTTCAATTTCCATCTCATGCATACGACGAGTGTATTCAGTGAGGGTGCTGCGGGCATCATGGAGGTCATCTGTGAATTAGAAGAAGAGAATATTTTATGTAAGTGCTTGTAATTTTATTTAAACAAGAATTTCATCATCTCCAAACTTTCATAATGAGAGATGACTGTTATGTTTTGTTTATGTAATATAATGAAAGTATTGCATGTTATAGTTAAATTTAATTTTAAGTTTTTAAATGTGGTTTAGTCTACTTTACAACAAAATAAAGCTTTGAATTTCGACATTGAAATCATAGTGAAGACGAGATTTAATGACTTTGATTTTGAAAAGTTGCGGATTTGATCGTTTTTAGGAATTGGGAATTCATTGTAATATAATTTGAAGCCATTTGCATTTTGGGGTTGCAGGGTAGTGCAAACATAACCTACCCAATTGTCCCACACTTCTGCAAGAAGGATACCACTTGCTTTTTATCTTATATTTTATATTTATTAACAAATGTATTAAAATCAAATAAAAAAAGAATAAATAATGTTTTTTAATTATTTATATAAATTTTAAAAATGCTGCCCAACAATAGAATAACGAAGAAAACTCAATAAAAACATCATAGAAGAACTTAAAAAGCGATTTGATCTCAGTAGTAAATTTCAAAAATTGATACAAATTTGTAACAACACTCTTCTGGACACTCGTACACCAATGTCTTTGCATGTTACGAGGGGAGTGTTTTATGTTATCTACTTAGGAATGAAAACAAGAAGTTACAGGACAAACAAAATTTCATTTTTCAACCATTAACACTAATTCATTTATTATATATTTATATTATATATATTTATTATTAGTAACTCTATGCTAAAAAAAAATCTTTTGGAATTTCTGAAAAATATGACTCTACACAAGTTGTTATTATATAAAAGCGACCATTCAAGTGTTTTTTAAGTTTTGGAAAGAAATAATTATCACAGTAAGCAAGGTCAGGACTGAAAGTGATTACTTTTTGAACAATTTGTTCCTTATGCACCAGAGGTAAGCGTTGAGCCCGTCTGAACGGTATATTTTAGAATGTTGCCAACTGTGTAAACTTAATAAATATAAAAGCCGCTACTTAACGAGATTTAATACATTCTCAATACGTAACGCCATTTAATCCCACTTGGTAATGTTTTTAGGTTTGATTATCTTTATCAATTTTTCATATTTTTGAGTTCCTTCACTCAAGCTATTATAGCGTTGTATGTTGAAATCCCATATATTTATTAGTTACCCATGTCACCCTTTTTCTCATTTTATTTAATAATATTTAAATTTATATGCGCCAATTAACTTCTGGTGTCTGCTGAGTTGATAGGTCAGCAAGCAAGCAAACCTAAATGTAAGATGAGTGAAATGACAAGCATTGCCAGCAAACGATGACTCAGCGGTGGCCATCAGTTTGCATGACTGACAGTGATGAGTCGTTGTGAACGTGGCCAATGACTTCCCAGCTATTGTACTGTAAGCACCAAACTTGTAATAACAGAGATGCTTATGTTAATAGCCTACTTTACAAAAATGATTTTTTAAATGTTTTTAAATCAAGAGTTCAAGTTGATTTCATTTACTCAGATTTGTCAAAGACTTAATTGTGTAAATCATAGAATTTTGATTTCTAAGCTCCGGACTTGGGTTTTCATGACTCCGTTGTTGCGTGGTTGTCCAGCTTTTTGGAAAATCGTAGTGAATTTGACTAAAAACTAATAAAAATGTTAGGATTTGTATGTCAACTGGCTTATCTCCAAGCACACTCAAACTACTGTATTGTGCTTGCTCTCATTTAGAGAACGTTTTGTCAGTCTGGTGCATATTTTTGTATAGAACGCATTTAAAACAAGTTTTTTTCGTTTATTGTCATACAAATTAGGAATTTTTTTTTTCTAAAAATTACGATTTCAACTCAATTGCATTGCAATTTAATGTTCAACGGCGGAAGCTTCAGCTCGAAAGAGCTATTTTGATGAAAATATATTATTTCTACGTGGACTTATGATGTCAATTGCCACGAGCTACTATCTCTTTTATTTCAGATATCCAACAATAATCTCCAAACTAGGCAGTCTCCATTATTTAGAGAATCTATACATTTTACTAATTATGGGTTCAATAATAGAATTAGCAGAATGTGCAGAATTGCTTTTCAAACAAAACTAATTTTTTGTAATGAAAATTGATTAAGTTCAAAATATGCAGTCTTGGATTGTATGAATGGGTCACAGGGTACACTAATACATTGATTTAAAAACTATGACTTACCAGCCATTTTCTTGTTGTCACGGGCAAGGGCATCACGTTGTTCCCTAGTTTTGTCCAATTCGTGGTTGATACGTTGGATTTCTGTTTGCTTAGTACGAAGATCGCGTTGGCTAATTTCATACATGGCAAGAGTTTCATCCAAACGGGTCTTAATGTCAATGTTAATTCTTTCCAAATGGTCTACACGCTTTTGCAATTCTCTAGCGATATTGTTGGCCTTCTCCAAGTCAATAATGAGTACCTCAACTTCAGATTGAAGACGGCTCTTTTGCTTTTCGAGATTGTTGACCTTGACGAGCAAGCTTTCAATGTGTTCTTCTTGTTCGGTGATTCTGATGGTGTACTTGCGACGGATTTCCTCGACTTCTTCAGCGCGGGCAACAGCTTCAGACTCGTATTTGGATTTCCAGATTTGTACTTCACCGGTAGACTTGACGAGTTGACGTTCGAGGTCAAGACGAGCTTCGCTTTCTTCTTCCAATTGAACGCGAACTGATTCAAGTTCGATTTCAACTTGGTGGAGGTTAGCTTCAATGATGGCACGTCTCCTGTCATCTTCTTCGGCACGACGGCGGGCATCTTCCAACTGGCTACAGAGTTGGGTCTTCAAGTAGACGGCATTTTCAAGATTGACCTACAAATAACATAAATGATTAAATGAACATTTTTACTAATTAGTTTAGTACATTTGTAGAAGGCTCAAAACAAAACATATTTGTAAGAATATTATTTTGATAAGAACATAGAAAATTGTTGTATTAATTCATAATACTGAATTATTTTGCAATAGACTACAACCGTCGGTAATTAGCCTTGCAGCAGAAATTGACCGACGTTAAATAAATAAATAAATTACAAAAATTACCTTGATATCTTGAACTTCCTTGACTAATTCAATATTTTCTTGGGACAAACGAGTCTTGTGGGATGTAATGTCAACAATGGTGCGATTGAGTTCCTCAATCCTTATGTTGAGCTCATGGACGGTGGCTTCCAATTTTTCTGAGTGCTTGATAACAATCAATTTTTCCTTAGAGGAAGATTCTACTTGGGCAATGAGTTCGTAAACTTCAGCTTGGTACTTGGACTTATCTTTTTCGGCCCTAAAATTAAAATTTTCAATCAATTAATGCGAAACTAAAAAATACCTAATTATTGAAATGTGTTACATAATAACTTGTTAAGTTTATACATGATGAGAAAAGAATCAAGCTGGAGTAAGAGCGTAATATAAGATGTAGCAAATAAATACGGATTTTTTGACAAATTGAAAGTTTTGGTTTTAAATGATAAAATTCAGTATTATCAAAATGATTAAGAAATGTGAGCAAACCTGCTTAGTTTTAAATGTATAAACACTTATTTCCGATCATAGTGACCAGCTTTATAATAATACACAGGTAATGTCAAAACCTCAATTTACTATCGCGCCTAACTGCAATTGCTCATAAAAAAACTGTCTAAACAAACTTTGGAAAATGATCGTATATTTTTACGCTGTAACAGTCTGTTCATGCAACTTAAATTAATGACGAGTTTTTAAAAAAGCAAAAGTATTTTTCCAAATAGTCTACGTCAAGATTGTCCAAAGGGTACTGCTTGGTGCGGTTTTTTTAAATCCTATTTGTTGAATGAATGCGCGATTTTTCATCAATTTGATGACAAACAACATATTTGCGCAGTGTTGTGGTTTTCTGTTTAATTTTTGTTCAGTTTAGTGGAATTTGAGGCTGGTTATTGTTTTGTATTGAGAGTTTATATTAATAAATAGCAGAATACAGTCGAATTAAAAATGACGTCATAAAAAGCGATACAATATGCCGTCTCACAAGTAATGCAATATGTGATAAACGCTTTGCAATATTGCAGAATAAAACTTCTGACTGTCATCCAACGTTGCCAGATAACACTATACGGTAGAGCGTAGGTTAAAGTTAAATTGTCTATTGGGATTACTTTACAAGTTGTTAGCGCCACTGTGGCTGGAATGGTAACTACTGTATGCGCGACAACGCCATTCATATAATAGTATTCTGAATTTCACGTAATTTTTTGTTTACATTATATTAAATGTCAAGTAAACAAGATACGTATCATTCATGTGTATAAACATTTTGCAGACGTGACTTTTGTGAACATAGCAAAAAGTCAATATCGGTTTGTTGACAATACTGCCGCTAGATATTCCTTAGCTGCGCTCCTCAATACTGTAATAGTTTATATAAAGCTATGAGAGAAGATGTTATCTACCTAGTTATAAAGTTTGGTTCTAATCGCTTAACATTTGTCATTATTACAGTTTAAGAACATAGAAGCGTCTTGAATTTTTTAGTCAAATATTGAAGCAAACAGTTCAAATGGTGCAGGTATGGAAGCACGAAGTGACAAAATCATCATTGAAGTTGAAGACTTGTTGTTGTTTGACCGAGTAAAAGTTTTAGTTATTGCTAGAGAAATATAGGAATACCAGAAACAAAAGTTTTCTACATGAACATTTGAGAATGAGCAAATGATTGGTAGGTTGGATTCTCAAGCTGCTCAATTTCAAACAAAAACTGCAGCAGTACCAAACTGTTAGAAAAATTAATACACTCGGGAATTTAAAATTTTACATTTTATCATACATTCATAACTACGAGCAGAACTATACCAATTGTTATTTTTCTAAAATAACAATTGTTATAGTAAATAATAAAGAACGTTAATTAAATTTTATTTATTCAAATGCATTCAAATATTTGTTCTATTGTAAATTGGGTGGGTCTCTAAACCAATCAGAGCCTTGTTTCCCAGTAACAACTGGAACTGGTCCGTTCGAAAAACCGGAGCGTTGGTGTGTGGTGTGCACACCAAGTGTGTAGATCACGTGAGCACACCAAGCGTCAATTCTCGAACGATTCGGAGTGACACCAAAGAGTGATTTTTTGAAGTTTGATTATTATGAATCTTTCATAGATAATTTGTAATTGTTTATATCAGTTTTATTTAATAATAATCAAATTGCACTGCAATTCATCGGTTACGTTCCCTAAATACCCATTCATTTATTGAACATATGTTTCAACATAATGAACCTAATATTATTTGAGTACACTATTATAATGACTGTAACCCTCAAATTATACTGAAAGAATAAGACAGTTATGTTCTTGGTAGTTTTATTTCTGTTCTAGAAAATGTGTGCAACATTTTTTCTTATTTTTATCCAAATCTATTAAAATTGCTAGTTTTAATTGTTATTTGTGTTAATTAAATGTATTTTTTCCAGGCTTGTCCCTGTTACGTTTTTTGTTTCGAATATTGATGTGAAACTTGAGAAAAAAATACTCGCTTTTTGAACACATTTCGCGCGCAAATTTCAGAGTAAAATCGACCTAGCTCTAGACTTGGGTAGACAAGAGCGCGCTCTCGGTGCGACGCTCTCTAATTTCGAACGCTTTGGGATGTCACACCAAGAGCGACACTCCGACTTTTCGAACGACAAAGATATATACCAACGCTCCGGTTTTTCGAACGCACCCCAGTCTTAACGCGAACCAACTATAGATGAAATCACATTAATTATTTTTTTATCACAGTATTTTTGCATAATTTAAACTGTGGGAATTGTGTTAATTTGAATGGTGGTAAGTACGTATTGAATAATAAAATATATTTTGAATAGTCATAAAAAATGAGTAATACAGATTATAGTAATATTTAACATATAAAAACCCCTCGTAGATATAAAGTTAGTCTTGTCTATTTTTAGTATAGTATTCTTAGATCATAGATGGCGCTCTATGTATTGTAAAGAAAGTTGTTTTATCAATTCTGTTAATTGTCAAATTCAAAACAACGAGCTGCCTGGGTTTTTAGGTTATTTATTAATTAGTAATTTTTATAAAAATATAATGTCCTCCAGTGATTCTGATTCAGATATAGGTGATGTATCGAAACAAATGTCCAAAGGCTTAAATGATATAAGATCTAAATTTCGTGCTAAATGTAACGAAAATTTAAAAAACAATTCACCTGTAAGAACTGTAGTGGTTGAGGAAAAACTGTCACTACTACCAGAGACTCCAGAAATTTCAAATTCGAATCAGACCAGTGATAATAATAGAAGACTAAGAAGTTCAAAAAATTACAATGATGATTTAGCATCAAAGTTAATAAGACAAACATTTTCTGCTGTTAACTTACCAAATATGATTGAAGATAATAAATGTAGTACAATAACAGCAAATCATGAAAGTATTAGCGAGGATATTATATTAGAAGATGATAACAACGAGATTATTATGTTAGACGATGATATTATTTCGTCAACAACTGCAGTAAATTCACGTCAACAAAAAATTCAATTATTTGATAAATTGAATTCATTGCAACAAGAATGCAATAAATTTTTTGATGTACCTGTTGGGGGACGTGGTAGGGGAAGAAGAGGTAGAGGTCGTGGTAGGAGAGGAAGATCTCAAAAGAATGTACCAGCTGCATACTCGGCTCTAATTAATATATCTCTGGATAGTGATGAGGAAATCGAAGAAACCAATCCGTTGGTGTCTATTAATTTGTTATGGAAATCGGTAGAGCATAAAGTTTATCAATTTCATAAATTTGATAAGCTTGAATGTATAATTGATTCTTTAGTTAAGGAATACAAAGTTAATCCAAAGTTATTATTTTTTACATTAAATGAAAAAGAAATTGATATTAAAAATAGTACTTATGTAAATCTTAATTTAAGTGAAGATGTTATTATTGAAGCTAGTATTCTTCCAGATAGTTATTTAGATCGTGAAGTAATTAAAATCAGTGATAGTAAAAGTGGAATTAAATTTAAAGTGCAGTGCGATACAAAGAAAAACTTTTATGTGTTTATTGATACTCATCAGAAAATGGATGTACTTTATTCTCAAGTAATTAAAGAATTAGGATTAAATATACATGAATTTAAGATTTTGTTTGATGGTACTCTTGTGAAGCATACTGATTCCATTGTTTCATTAGGTTTGGAAGAAGGTGACATGTTTGATGTAATTTGTGATACAAAACATTAAAATAGTATTAGTGTTTTTGGTTGTCACTAAATTGATTAAATGTATATATTGTTGAGTAATACAAATAAATTAATTAATAAACAAAAATTGGTTAATGTATGTGTCAGCCAAAAACGCTCTAATAGTTGTGAAAGTCAATACATTCAAATTTTAATATTATAAATATTTTTCAGTTTTAATTATATATTTTTATAAGCGTTTCATATTTTTGTTTTATTACACAATTTTATGCAGGGAGCAAGTAGATAAAAAAATTAACTCAATTTATGTTGAGGGTGAGTATGAAAAAATATTTAAAAGAATGGTTTTCCAATTATCGAAGATAATTTTGTTTTGTATATGGACATATTCAGGGCTATTCTCTATGTACATTGCTAGAATGTAAGAACGTTATATTGTTAGCTAACAATATGAACTGTCATTTTAACAAATCTTGCTTGCTAACAAAATGACCTGTCATTTTAACAAATCTTGTTTACTAACAAATGAACGGTTACTTTAACAAAATAAATTTTTATATATATTATTATTTTATCTAGAAGTTTGCTACGTCTCCTGATGTGATGACCGTTTATATTGTTAGCAAACAAGATATGTTAACATGACAGTTCATATTGTTAGCTAGCAATAAATATCTTGCTTACATTCTAGCAATTTGCATAGAGAATAGCCCCGATAATAAACATTTATTGTTTCTACTGTGATAGAATACTACATATTATGAATATGTTAATTGAGTTGTTTTTATACATATCATCTAATAGGATCATAATTTTATTTTGTCCTGAAAAAGAACAAATTAATTAAATTGTGTATAACACGAATAGTGTGTCCTCTATTATAGGCAACTTAGTATACACAAAAATTATGTTAAATGTGGTTAAACTAATGCCTTTGCCCGTTTTAGCATTTTTCATTTGCGCTTACATTTTAAACATTCCATGGGCGACGTTGTTCTGGGATTGAAAGATGCTAAAACGGGCAAAGGCAAAAGTTTAACCACATTCAACATCATTTTTGTGTATACTAAGTTGCCTATCATAGAGGCCACTCTATTCGTGTCTGGCTGTATATAAGTTTGAGCTTCACAATGTGGAGGACCATATTTTCTTTTATCAAATAACTAAAAACAAACTCTAAAATTGAAAATCTATAGTAAGTATATATTTTTAGTACATTATTTAAAAATGGATAACATTTTTTATTTTGAAAATTGTTCTGCGATGATGTATATGGGGTGTCGATAATTTACATGTGTTCTATGGGTAACTTTGTTATTTTAAATATTACAAAGTTGTTTAAATTAGCAAAGTTAGAAAGAATTTCTAGAAAAACGTAATGTTATGTTTAAATATAATATAAATTTTTCATCTTTTCTTGAATATTCCAAAAAAACTAAAAGGTTGATTTTTTAAATTACAGTACTGTTTATAGGAACTACTAACTTAACTCGTCAACAATTCAAAACTTTACAAGTAATGACTTTTCCAAGTTTGTATATTTATGAATGTCTTAAATATATTAAAACACATCCTGAATTATATGACACCCATGCTCCAGTTCACAAGCACGATACAAGAAATCAAAATAAATTTTGTCCAAAAATTCTTAGACTTGCAAAGAGCAGAAATTCCCTAAAGTTTTATTGCATCAAATTTTTTATGTACTACCTACAAGTTGTTTTTAAATAAAATTAAAGATGTGTTGCTTGATAATGCTTTTTACAGTTACGAGGACTTTTTAAATTTAAATTTTTTTATAGGCCAATAACATATTTTTACGTATTGCATATTATTATTATTATTTTAAATAGATATATCGATGTATTACTGTCATGAATAGAACAAATGATAGTTTTAAATGTATATATGTAATATATTGTGTAAAACTTTTGTTTCTGCATAAATAAACTATTATTATTATTAGTAGGTTATATTTAGTCAGATGTTGGAGCACTAAGCATAACTAAACTTCTTTTTCTTTTATTACTTTATTACAACCTATGGTTTTGCTACTGTAAATGTAGCTTTTTGAAAGGCTAGTATCAAAATAAGTAGTAGTATAGAATGTAAGCAGCATATTTATTCAAATTATAACATAAACTATACATAATGTAGCCGCGATTGCGCTATTATGTTAAGATATCGCGCGGCATCTAGTTTAAAATTACTGTATGATAAACAATGTAATTGTTAAGGTTTTGCTTTTTATTATAAATTCAGTAACGCTACGTCACGGCACTTTAGGTTGTTTGGTTTGGCCACTACCGCAACCGCGAATGCTCTTAAATTATTTTTTTTTAAATTTTGGTCTGTAATCGAATAATTTTTTTTCAGACACAGTTTGTAATTAGTTTTTAAAAGTTTAATCATAAAATTTATTAATTACAAAAAAAAAGTAAAAGATTTGCACTCTCAGAACATTAACAAAGAATTTGATCTCTTAGAAGTGTAAGGTAGGTACATACTACAAGTTATGCATTTTTGCATTAATTGCTTGTTTTGGAAACATCGAGCAAACTATTAACAAAGAATTTGATCTCTTAGAAGTGTAAGGTAGGTACATACTACAAGTTATGCATTTTTGCATTAATTGCTTGTTTTGGAAACATCGAGCAAACTATTTATCTGCTTTCTCACCTAAAGAATGTTTATAAAAAAAATTGTTTCTATTAATGTTGTCGTTTATATGCTAATATATTATTCTACCCTGTATAGTACTTCATTTGCAGTTAGGTTTACATCGAAAGCAATGTCCACTATATAAATTGAAGAGCATACGATTAAAAGGGTCTAAATATCGAAAAATAAAATATTAGGTTTTCATGAATATGGGTTTAAATGCCATATATATAATATCGTGTAAAAAAAGGTTCATGTAAATCATGTATCTTGTATACGGATAACTGTATCTATGTGATTTTATAGATGCAGACAGTTGTATTTCTTGTAGTTTGTTAAAACAATAGGGTTTTGTATATTATTGGTGTAGTTTTATTTAATAATGGAAATTGTTACACATAAATGACGTGCTAAAGGCACATAAAGTGTTAGCGAAGAAAGTAAGCGTAAAAGAACAAGGAATCGCCGCATATTGAGGTTAGTTTCTGTGAACTTATTTAACTTTTTTGAAAGGTAATATTATACTTATTTCAGGTTAGTCGTAAATGGAAATATTACTGTAAAAACCTATCCCCAAAGGACATATCTGTTCGATAAATTTTATAAAAGTCACATACATAACAGACTAAATGAAATAGGGAAGTGGCTGAAAGAAACTTACTAAAAAAGGACAAAAAACAGATTTTAATAAATTACTTTTGTTAAAACTACAAAAAATAGTGTTGTGTAGAAAGAAAATAAACAGTTTTATCAATTATTGATTAATATGCAAAAGGGAAATAGGCCCATTTTAACAAAAACAATGATTTACTAGAATTTTTTTCTCAAAATTTTGGCTATGGTATGTTAGGGTTATTTTTATATTTCTTTGTAAAATAACTTTATAATTTAATAAATAATAAAACAATTTAAATTTATATTTTTTTTTGCAGTCCATTTTATGCTCTTCAATTGCAAAACGTTGGTTTTTAAAAACGGTGTTGTTTTTAATTGACGAGAACCGGAGTTTGTGTACTCAATGAAATTAACCACCACGTTCACGTTTTAGTATTAATAAACTGGATCAAACAGTTTCACGCACCTAGCCTAAATGTAAATGTATGTAAACAAATCAGAAAACGTGTCACATATTTATATCTAATTTGTATCTGTAATTATGATAGATTTTTACGTCATGACATTACTACATTTAAAAACTGTTCTATAATTAACTTAATAAAAAATTGTCATATCTAATTGTAATTTGATTAATTTTAATATAGATAAATATTTATGTATTTTCAAGTGCTGCATAGTATGCAAAAATGTGTACATATAATTAACTATATTATCATTCATATTATTGGTAATTTCGTTACATATCTCTTGTAAATGAATGTATTAAAAATTTTAAATTGGTTAATATTAACTCAAATTAATTCAATTATTATAACAATTATTTGTGCACAATAGGACCTTGAGTCCGCAGTGTAGGAACGCTAGATGTACCACCTCGAGAATTTTTTTTATGAAGTTTCTAAAAATAGAATTCATGTTAAAACCAATTTTTAATTTTTTTTTTGTTAATTCTGATTAACACTTTATTTGACAAAAAGTTTGATCCAAAATAACTAACAAATGATATTTCTAAATTCGGTAATATTGAATTTAGTTCACTTATTAGTTATCTAAATAATAACTTCAAGATTTGGTTCATTTCAGACGTAATGAAGACGTATCAATAAACGTTCCTAATATCTTTTTTCTTGCATTTTTAAGTAACAAAGCTTTCACTATCCATCCATCCACTTTAGAATTTATAAAAATACACCAAAATTTAGGTCAAGCTACTTATAAACAACATCTTGATATAAACACATCATTATATATATTTTTTATATAAAACGGCAATAAAACATTGCATTCGTATTATAAAATGGGTAGCCTAATTATAACCGTCGCTCTCACGTTGACAAATTTATGTCCCGCTGTGCTCATAAGGAAAACACTATTAATATAAATGTATCCCATTCGAAACCTGTAAGTGTGTACAAATATTTGTGTTCCGAATAGTTTCAGAACTTCAGCTGATCCACACTGGCTATAATTAGTTGGCGAATCTGGGCCGTGGATTAGCACCGCCCCATTTCGAGTTTCAATCGTGCGGAAAGATGTGATTTTTAATTAAGTAACTTTATATCCATCCACACTGGCTTCGCAGGAAATCCTGTACGCATTTTTGGATGGGCGGTGTATCGGGGATTATTATTCGCGAAATTATATTGTGCGGTAACGTATGATGGAGCGCAAATCGCACCGGGACTAATATGGAGAGACGCCGAGTCCAGGGAGTTATAAATAACGCAAGGCCCGGTGTGTTTGTTGGGAGTATGGCGGAGACGCTACTATGTACATTACACGCACACACCTTTAAGTACATTCTAATACATTAAATCATAGGTGAAGTTCACATAAACAGACTTTCAATATATTATTTATAAAACGGGTTGGCGTTAACTAACAAAATAACAAATCTAAGATTATATCGCATTAACACTTTTGACGATTATAGAAAAGTTGCATAAATTGCACTAACTGATTTAAAATTAAAATATCTTATTTGTATGTATGTACTTTTATCGATATTTTAAACAGGCATTGTCACTAATTCTATTTTATTAAAATATAAATAGAACCAGTGATTATATGAAAATTAAAACGAATCCGAGAAAGTGTATGATTGGGCAGACTAGGTTTTGCATCTTTAAAATAGGTGTTATACCAATTAAATGATTTTGACGACAAAATATGCTTTACAATCTACCAACATTTAAATTTAGTGTCAATGGTTTAACATTTAGTAAAAATGTACAACTAAAGACATCTTGATAGTCAAAGCAGTTTTTAGCATTTAAACCAGGTGTTGCCATTCAACTTGCTTTTTGTTTGAAATATGGGGGCATTGGAGGTAGAGGAGCTATGCCATCTTGTCCGACTATTTATAGATTAGTTTAGTAAATAGCGGATTGAAGGAAATAAAACCTAATATTTTTGGGAAACATTGAAGAGCGATTCAGCAAAGCTTTTAACATTAACGCTCAACATTACTAGTAGAAGTTTGCATTGTGATATTAAATTGCATTCAAGTAAGATTTAAATTGTTCTAAAGCTTAGTTTTTATAATTCAAAATATTTTGCAGTTTACAAACGTGTTTGTTATATTTAATACTTTTGTGTCTGGCTTTGTTATTATAGTCTATATGACTGAGACTACTTGAAGAAAATTCTTTGCATGTTCAAGTTATAATTATTTGGTGTGTTATTGAATTAATTGAAATTATTCAGTCTTATTTTAGTCTATATGACTGAGACTACTTGAAGAAAATTCTTTGCATGTTGAAGTTATAATTATTTGGTGTGTTATTGAATTAATTGAAATTATTCAGTCTTATTTTTATTTGAAATTACTAAATTGTGAAAAACATTTATACCGGCGAAGAGAAGAGAATATATATTTGCAGCAAGATAAGGCTATTACTCGGTAATCTATATAAATTTGTGTTTTATTTTTCATCTTAGTCTTGACGTAACAGTATGGAACTAGGGGAAGAAAAAGAAAAAAAAAACAGAGAAATTATAAGCATTTGAATAGGGGGTTTCCTAAATAAACTTTTATCTTATAAAAAAGTTTTCAAAATTAGTAAAAATTAAAAATTATCCTTTTTTATGTAAACCATAACCTAATTGAGTTTTAAGTTATATTAATAAAATTATGACAGCTGACAATACTAAATCAAAAATTTAGTTTAGACTAAATTTTACATACGAGTTTTCAGTTTTTATAAAAAAAAAAAAAGTGAAAGTTTGTCCAGCATTTAATATTAATTGATATTAATGTAACAATTTGTTGTTTAAGCTATACATTTTTTTTAATGTTATTGATCAATATTTGGTTTACTATTATAAATGTAGTATTTATGAGTGTTAGATCGTTAATTAAAATAATAAAAAAAATATTGTCGCCTTGTATACACCCGTAATGGTTTAAAGTTTTTTTTATAATATTTACTTGTTGACGTTTCTTTTAAATCTACATTTACTGAGATTTCAGAGATAGAATTTTGTTCTAATATAAAATGAAGTCAATAATACTATATCTATTGAATATTACAATAAGAATATTACACAGTTGAATTCTTTTTATACACCAAGCAAGTCACAAGACATTCTCTCGTTTTTCATTAAAGCACACGTTATGTTTCAAAATAATTTCATTATTTGGAGTTCATATTTGTTTATGCTGTCATAAAAATACTCAAATTTCTTGTAACAAACCTAAGCCCAACTATACTTAAATACTGTTTCCCAGAAGGTGCATTTTGTACTTTTATGGGTACCTATATATTAAGTAAGTAGAAAATAAATACATTTTATTCTGTGTACGTGTCTTAAGACAGAGATTAGTGTGATTTTTAAAAGCAAAAGAATCTTACTATTTGTTTATGAATTAAATGCATTTATGAGTCCACTTTATATATATCATCAAATTTGTCGGCATTGTTCATATTTAAATTAAAATATCTGTGAATTTAGCACTTATTGCAGCCAACAATGAGATTTATTAATTGTATTGGCACAGACCAGAGTCTACTATTGTAGTTTGCGGAAGCTATAAGATTAAAGTAACCAGTTATACGAGACAGTTCTTAACAGACTTGAGTCACGTGTGTTTGTTTATTTCTCAATTCAAAAATTTGTATATAAAAAAATATATTTTATTATCTAAGAACTATTTTATAATGTCAAATTATCAAGCCAAAAATACATTAAAGTTTGAGAGGATATATGAGGCAAAATTATACTTGTGAATTTGTTGTTGAAACTTTAAATAATTATCTATTGTACTATTTCTTCTTTATTTCGCGTTTTACACCTATTTTACATTGCTCCAGAAGTCTTACGACTTGTATGAAGGGGTTGATGGGACCAACGGCTTATTAGGTGACTTCCGAATTACCACGGTGGATAAAGAGCAAAGTTATTAATTTAGTCCTACTCGGGGATCAAACCCCGGACTGTTAGCGTGCTACGATAACGCTCTATAATTGAGCTATCTCACCGTTTGTGTAATGGTTTACATTATTATTATTTTTTTAAATTGACTAACTTTATTATTATTTTTTTGTATGTATTATGTCATAATACATTAGTATTCAATGAATTTCAGATAATATATAATGTATGATTGCTTTATATTATGTTTCCAAAAAGATACTGGTTTAAGTGCACTTAATATTTTCAATTTTATAGTTTCGTATTTTTATAAATTTTGGCATTTGTAACGCAGTAATGTTACTCTGCTAGGAGTTCTATTGTAAAGGCATTTTAGGCGTGTAATAAAAGATGTGGTATTGCAAGAGGAAATGAGAGCAGTGGTGATGATTGTGTTTCTGTCAGCGTTATATTGTAGGTGTTTTTGGCGTAAATTGCTGATTGACCACAGTGGGTTTGTTTACAAATTTCTTGAAACAAAAAGATATCAAACAAATAAAAAACAAAAGAAAATCTAAGTTGCACACGATTGAAAACATTTTAGTATAAGCAATGTAAGCTATAAACGCAATTATGTTTGTTTGGATACGTATGACGGGACGACTGCAATTTTTTTGTTTAAAATGTGGATTCAAGAAGACATATTTTATTATTGCAGACAAGATAAAAAAAGCAACCATTGCTAGAAGACAAACAAAATTTTCTAAAGTAAATAATTGGTTTAATGTATTAATACTCGCAGATAGAAATCTAACTTAACCTAACCTGACCAAATAGCAATTAAATTGACCTTAATGAGTTATATTTATATGTTGTGACAGAATAGACATTAGGACAGTTATCAAACTTTGTTTTTAACATGTTGACTACTAAATCTATTATATATAGTAAATTTAAAATAATGGCCACAAACTGACAATAATAGCTCTAAATGGCAATTTCATAAAATAAAATGATAGCAAGAATAGTATACAAACATTTTATTAACAATATTTTAATTGGGTTGATTTTATTAAGATTTTTGAAAATCAGAATGTTTTCAATTAATTTTTTATATATAAATATCCTAGACAATAAATTAATCTAGGTGTAAATTTGTAGTTGATGTAAACAGCATGGGCAAGTGAACCGTATAATAACGTAATGAGTCCAATTACCTTCACTATTTTTAGCATTAATTGTGCATAAAATAAATATACTCGCTCATAAATTACTAACATAGTGACTTAATTAAAACAAATTGTATAAATAGTTTGAAAATACTACCGACTAAAAAAAAAACTTTTTTTTATCACATTATGGGTTTATTTGTTTTTAAATTTATTATTTTAATTTTATCAGCATATATTTTAATTTCAGGTTACTTTTATTACCTTTAATCTGCAAATAAAGTTTAGATTTTATATTTACTTTGATGCTTTAGAAATGTTGTATATAAATTTTATTATATTATTATAAAATAATAATTAGCCAGTTTTTATTACCGTGTTTATCAATGTTACCATGTTAATCGTAGTTAAGAGTTATTAGGTTTAGAAATAAAAGCAGTTATATTATATAAAGAAGAAATGTTAATTAATGCATCTTATAATTCTGTCAACTCATGTTTGTATTTTGATGTTGTAAATGTATTTTGATTTTATAATTGCTTGAGTGATTATTTTCAAATTATGAATATATAGACTTCGGGTGTTCGTTTTCAGTGGAATGTCTGGCAGCTAGCCAACCGCATGTATATAATTGAGTGTATACTTCTTATTTCATTAAAAGGAATCTAGTGAAACTATGCAATATACAATTTTTAATAATAAGAAATAGAGGAACGCGATGATACATTTAATACTCTGAAGACTCATTAAAAATATATTCTGTCAGTCAAAATTGACAATAATATTAGATGTTAAAGAATATATTAATTTTACTAGATCCAAAATTAATATTTAGGTTTTAACTTTGTTATAATGTAATAATTTGATTATTATTAATAACTATGTAGGTAGTATTCACTGAATTGTTAAAATTGATAATATTTTATATTGATTTTAATATTCGCACTATGTGCAACATTATTCAAACAAATTATTAAAGTGTTTCTTTTTGTGACTCTAAATCAATGTCAATTTGTAAAATAATTGAAGTATTTCAATAAAGTTACACTACGACTAGTGCAGTCCACCAAAACTTTAATGTCAATTTCAATAGAAATGGTGAATGGTCAATATTAAATAAAAAAATGCAAATTCAAAAACTGAATTGTTATTTTGTCATGTAGCATGTTTTTTAATATTGAGTTTTATTCAGTTTTGTTAATAGAAACCCTTTTAATTTTAAATATATGTATTATATAGATAGTTGCATATATTTTAATTATTTACCTGGATTTGGCTTTGGAAATGGTATCGATTTGTTCTTGGAAATCAACGACAATTTCTTGATGTTTCCTCTTGAGTAAAGAAGCGGTTTCTTCAGATTCGATGTGTACCTCTTCCAACAATTTGCGGAGTTTCAACAATTCAGTGTCACGCTTCTTGTTGATTTCGAACTATATTAAAATAAAACGATTATTTTATGAAGTTAAAATTATAATTATATTATTGAGAATAAAAATTAGGCAAACTCACTAATTAATATTAAACTTGAAATTAATTATGGTTTAAAGTGTAGATATTAGAATATGGTGAATGCGCCGGGCAAATTTGTATATAAAATATTTACCTGACTTTCGGCACCACCTTCGGCTTCTTCCAGGCGTTCGGAAAGTTGGATTACTTGCACGCTAAGGTCGGCTTTCTCCCTTTCAATCTGCACATAAAAATAATGATTAAAACATCAGTTTCATAGAAGAAATTGTTATATCACAATTGATTCATTTCTAAATATTATCTTTAAAGTGTTTATGATAAATCCAATTTTAAAACTGAATGTAAATAAAAGAATAGCTAACCAAGCAGACAAAAACAGTGTACTATTATAAATCTAAACAATCGTGCATAAATTAGAATAGCTCCTGTTTAAAAACATTGATTTAAGAAGAGCTTAAACGCATTAAGGTTTTAATCCCTGTTATTTATGTTTAATTTTTAATTATGCTAATTACTTCCTAGTAAGCAAAGAGGTAAGTGTTACCTATTTAAATTGTCTTGCATTTTTACAAAAATAATCATACACATTACGAAATATTTCATTTTGTTCGTTTTAAATTCCATTCTAATTCTGCCCACATTCGCCCAGAAACATCTTTAAATAATATCCGTCCGTTTGACCGCATAATTTCAACGAAAATGAGCGTTATAAATTTTTCAGCGCAAATGAAAGAAACGATTTTAAAATTAGCAATGGAATGTAAGGCAGGGCACATTCAATGTGAATATAACCTCGGACGTTATTCTTAGCGGCAGCATAGATTCAGGCTTCAGGACTCGACGGTGTTTCAAAAAGTTTTCATCATTTTATTAGGTTAACGTGCGTGCAACACCTGCATCCTATCGCTTTATAATTTAGATTTATTATAGACTGCAACGTTATAAATTGTTGAATTAAGGTTGAATTATACTAAACTAATTATAGAAAGTATTTTAGAACTATGTGTATGTCAATTTTCTTAAATGTGCATGACTAAATTTACTCTAATAGAAAATATAAATTTATAATAAATCTGATTTTGAGGTTTCAATTAAATATTGATGTTAAAAGTGTAAACGATAATAATAACAAAATCACTTTAATTTATTTAAAGAGCTATTTTTTGGCAGCCATTTCAAGGATGTATGCAACATCCGGCTAAGCTACAATTAAATGTATAAATTATAATATAATACAATTTTTATCTTTTACATGTTAGCTTTTCACAAACCATAAATATATTTTGTACTACTTTTAATTAATGCAAGTGTTAATATTTAACTCTTAACCAATACCTAAATCAATTTTAGTATTTACATAAATTTTGATGATAAGTTAATCTGATTATTAAATGTTGATTTTGTATTATTTTGATTGTCAAAAATGTTGTTTGTTGTTAGATACTGTAATAAGTTATATTATTAGTTTGTAGTAAACTCAAACAATGTGTAAAATTTCAATCAAATTTGGTTAGTAATAGAAACACTGTGAAATCTATTCTTGTTTGATCTTTTACAGTGTGTTTTAGTATCGCAATTAAAACACTATTATAGCTTGCTAAACATTTTATAAATAGGTAACTATCAACATTAAGTTTATTTGCTTAAAGTTTTGCACTACTAAGATTATATTTTCATTATGGTTCTCTACATGTCAATTTTGTTTGATATCATTATATGATTATCTTTTCTTTATTTGTTTTGTAAAATTTAATGATATTATATCAAAACTAGTCTAAAATAAATAATAATATTAATGTAAAATCATTTAATTTTATTTATGTAATGAATAATATCATCATAAAAACAGTTATAATAATGATGAATAATTTATTTTTACAAATTCTGTTTCTGTCTTATGAAATTTGTTTATTGGTTTAATTGGAGCTTAATTTTTTAATTAATTGTTTTATTTTTAAAATTTTTATGTTGCCTGCTGAACAACTTATTTACTAAGTCTATTAACGTACAATTTTTAACTATATGTAACATTTTTGTGAAAAATCATATTATTAATTTTAACGTAGTTTCTATCAACAAACAATGCGAGTTTGCGAGGCTTGCTGGACATTTTATTTAATGTTCATGTTACTTTCAAAAAAGTTTTGAAAATCATTATTTTTAATAAAAGTGCTTTTAATCATCTGGTTGCTAAACATGTTTTATATAAGATATACAATTTATAGATAGAATGCTATGTGTAATAAGTGTCGTTATTAGCACATAGATAATGTTTCTAAACCGTTTCCAGATCAGAATTTACAACACACAAATTTTGCTTACACACTTATTCTAAGTAAGAAAAATATCCAATTATTAACAAATTGTTTATCTTTGTCAATCAATTCAATACTTTTTTAATGCTCTTGTTTGTATAAAGGTTAAAGATTGACTTTTTCAATTTTGAAAGAAAATGTAATATTTAAACTTTATTTGAGATCTGTTTCTGCAGAAAACAGGCTTACAAAAATTGAATGACAAAGAAAGTTGTCAAAGAACAAACGTTATTGAATTAAGTAAAACGACATTTTGATTGAGATTTACTATTATAAATTCGAGACTAAGCTGTCTATAACACTTAAGTAGAAGTTTTTATTGTGCATTTTACAGTTATTTTACAACTTGTTTCATGAGACCAATCGTTTATTAGATTCAGATCTAACCCCAAATTGCTAGCGTACAAAGTAAGCTAACGCTCTATCACTGTTTATGTTCACATGCTCAGCTAGGGTACGATTTAGCATCTATGGATGGTTATGATGGTAGTTAGAATAAATAGATAAGTGTCATTTATTGCGTAAAACCAATATGTTAGACCAAACCTATTATGGAGAATCTAACTAGCATAACTCGAAAACTAATTATTAGATAATTATATATTTTTTTACATTTTAGAGATATGTATTGGTATCATAAATGGTACTGTTTAGAATAAAATTGTTAAATTTTTAAATGCCATCTTTTGTATAAAACCAATACTATAAGACAAAACTCTTATTAAGAATCTCATCACTTGGAAATCAAACATTGGATAATTATGAATTTTTTATATTTTAGAGCTATTAATTGGTACCATAAATGGTATTAGTTATAGAATCTAATAATAATAAAATTGATACGCTTAATTTGGTTTAAGTGTCATCTATCGTGTAAAACCATTGGTCATATAATTCGGAAATCAATTTAGGAGGCGTTAATCGATAATGTCAATATTTATTTATAGGAATATAAATTTGCTTTAAATTTTAAAAAATTATAAATTTATTGGCTTAAAATCGATTTTTTTTTTAATTTATTTAGTTTATAAAATTTACTATAATTTTTTTATTAGTTGTAACAAGTTAAAGCTGATACAAATTATTTAATAAATTTGAATTTGCTTTAAACAAATTTATAAAAAAAATTGAATTTACTTTTAATTTTAAATAATAAATTATTTTGATTTAGGGCCGGATTTAGGAATTATTGGCCTAAAATTAGCAATCCTAATAATTATTGAATTTATTAAAGTTGTTATAACTTTTTTATTGATTACGAGTTGAAAACTGTTACAAATTATTATATAGTATTAATTTTTTTTTTAAATTTGAACTTTAAAATTAATTTAATTCAGAGCTGTATTTAGGAGTTATTGGCCTCAATATTTAGTAAATTTACAAAAGTTTACATAAGTTTACTATAAGATATAAACTAAGATCATAGTTCATACAATTTATTATAGGAAATTAAATTTGCTGATAAGGCACATTTTATATAACTTTTATTAATTTAATCGATCTGAATTAATTTCGAAATAGCTGGCATATTGAAATATATTCGTAACTTGTAAACAATACATCTGATTTTTATGTAATTTATTGACAATATGGTTCAATATCATAACTACCGACTATATAAACTTTAACAAACACTTCTTTCTTCTACAACATAAAAACTTCTAACGCTTGCAGAGAGAATCTTCTAATCTTTTGATATTTTTCAAATATTTGATGGTAACCCATCCAAGTATAAATCTCTTGATAACAAACATTTGAGCGGATGGGTGGTTCAAACTATTTGTCACAAATCACAAACTAGAATGTCCCACCCAGTCACCCAAAAATCGGTCATCAAGAGATATCACTTTCTACTTTTTTGATCTAAAGAATTTTCTAATCTTTTGTTAACAAACTCTTAATCATAAACTGGAATGACTCACCTACCCAACTAAGTGTCTGTCATTAAGAGATTGAATATCACTTCCTCCTTTTCTGATCTGAAGACTTCTACTGGTTGCAGAGAGGAGACACTTTTAATCTCTTAATAACAAATTATTGGGCGGGTGGGTTTTCACTCCAGTTCAAACTACTCAATGGTAATTATGAATTGAAATGTCTCACCCACTCACACAAGTGCAGTTATCAAAAGATTTGATATCACTTCTTCCTCTTGTGATCTAAAAACTTCTAAAACTTGCAAGGACATCTTGACGATAATGACTTGAGCGGGTGGGCTGGAATTGCAGTTTAAACAATTGCATGATAATCATGTTTTAAAGTGATCCATCCACCCATCCAAGTGTCGGTCGTCAAGATATTGAATATTACTTTCTTCTCTGATCTAAAAACTTCTAACACTTGGGTGGGTGAGCGGCGACTCTAGTTCAAACTACTTAATGGTAATCATTTTTTGTAGTGTTCCACCCATCTTCCCAATTGATTAGAAAATGCTAACCCCAACAATTGCACATTTTGCTGATACAAAACTCTAGCTCGGTGTTGAATTTAGTATAGCAGTATAGTATATAAGGTGGTTTGGAATGAATGTTTTTTTTTCTGAAAAAAGTGATTACGATAATAATTCACAATAATGTAACCGTGTACCCAACTAAAAATTTAAAGTAAGTTATGTGAATGGGATGAACTTTGATTGATTAAAAAGTTAATGTTGTTAAAACTATATAAAATTTTTATTTAAAAAAAATTAGATAAAAAAAACTGTTTTAAAGCTTACAAATAGATTTTTTTAATTAAACAGGACATGATAAAAATACTTCAATTAGATATTTCTTGAAATTATTACTTATGAATAGATGATTCAAATTAAAGCCTAGCTATATCTAAATATGTTTTTTGTTGCAGTTAAAAAAAACTACGGAATTTCAAGTACAAAAAAAAACATAAATTAAGTTAAAAGGTTGATGAGAAAATGAATTTTAATTTTTGGTGCGTTTAAATGACAACTGTTAAGTAAAGCAACAGTTTTTATTTCTAAAACGTTTTTTGGTTGACATAAAACATGTTCATCAAACGTAAACATTACAACTGCAAGACTTGATTTTGCCGAACATTAAAAAAATTTTGATTAATTATCTCCAATTTGGTTTTGGCTTAAAAAAATTTGAAATAGCAGTAAAAATTTTAAATGTCTATTTGTTTAAATTGGTCTCTAACAATTGTTGTAAAAAAAGTAACGATGGTAATATAGGAGCCAGAATAAATGATTGTTAATTTACATAGACTGTGGTTTGTAAATCAGTTGTCATGTTGTTATTTCTAAGAATTGATAAAAATTCATCGTACATTATACATTTTACTCTATTTTTTATAATTTATTTTCAGAAATTGCTTCTGATATATTTTTGTGTTAAAAAAGAACAAATAAAAAAATAAGAATTTAACGATGAGCAATTTTGTGAACTGTGAATGGAGTTTGAAACCAGTTGATGATTAAAAATTTTAAATTTTTAATATATGCGGTTTTAACAGGTATGTGCTATTTGACTGTAGCAATTGATCTTTTAAGACAAAAAATTAGAGGTATGAGGTCTAGATTGTGCATCACATTATTAATGCTATTGCAGAAATGTCATTGATAGTTTTGACAAAGAATTGTGGTATGTTAATGTAATAGAAAAATGTTATTAATTATTTTGTCAATTGTGGTAAATCAAAGAAATAGAAATCATTACTGTATATCATTTTTTGCTATAAACATATAATAAAATTAGAACAATTACAGTTTTTGTGTTCAAAATTTCTGTTTTTAACAAACTAGTGAACAAACATACTTTGCACGTATATATTAAAATACTGGAAACTCTATACTATAAGATTCGAAAAATTAAATTGTTGCAAAAGCTACCTAGCCTAATATTACAATTGCCACAATCTGAAAAATAAGTATTTTAATAAGAAAACAGAAAATGTATAAAAAATCAAAACGAAACAATTGTGAACAATCAAAACTGACTGAAACAAAGAAGAAAACGCAACAAGCTGTAATTGGTTTTGGCGGTAGTGTTTTAGGTTCAAAGTGTCCGATTATTACTTCTCTAGAGTCCTAAGTCTAATAAAAGAGATGGTGTATCGATTCATCACATAAAAACTGAATTGGTAATATCAATTGATGTTAAAATTATTGGCAAGATAATACCAAAAAAATTGCAGTTTTGCTAAACAAAAGTTTGAAGAAAAATATAATAATAGAGTTTGTGTTTAATATATTATAGCCTTAACCTGTCGATATATTTCATAAGTAAATAATTACAGTAAAGTATTTACATTTTTTTTATAATTTTGAGATACACCACACGATATAAATATGAATTGAATAAATAAATATAAATGAGACAAATTTTCTGTAGTTGATTCTTGACCGCCGTAATTGTTGAATTCAGTTTGAATAAATTATTTAATTATTCCATTTATTAATTGAATTGTCAGAATATAAATTAATTGAAATTTTAAAATTATGTTATTTTAATGTAACCTTACTTAAAGTATCTTAGATTGGAACAGACTATATTTAACATTTTTTTGTTTAGATGAATCTCTTATTTGTTTTTGAGAACCTTATAGATACTGAGTTATTTATAACTCATCTTGTACCATTGTATAATTTATTTGTTTAAAAAATAATCTGTTATAAGTTAATTACAATAGTAAAGATAACTTGAATTAAAAACATGAATTAAATGTGATACAATAAAGTGATTCTGTTTTAATAATTAAATTTAGTTTTAATACAAATTTGTAAAACACTTTAGATAATACAGAATCCAAGATCATTGTCAAGATTATGTTCCAAATACTCGTTGGATTGTTTACATTTAAGAATATATTTGTTCTGAATGTGAATGGGTTGGTAAAGTTTTTACGTAAAAACAAATTATTCTTGGATTATTGAATTCATCTACTTATTATAGTTTTTAAATTATATAAAAACTAATATATGCAAATCACATAATATATGTATGATGAATGAATTTTTGAAAAATTATATTTTTAAAGATAATTGTTGGTGCTGAAAATTCTAAACCTATTTAAAGTAGTTATAATAAATTTTAAATAAATGATTCTTTATTTACATGACAGTTCATATTGTTAGCTAGCAAGATTTGTTAAAATGACTTTTCATATTGTTAGCTAGCCATATATCTTGCTTACATTCTAACAATATGCATAGAGAATAGCCCCAATTGTCAACAAGTATATTAAATAACAAACTGATGAAAATTCATAATATAATAGTCAAAAATAGAACAAACACATCATGATCAATAAAATTACTTTGCAAATACACAGGTGGTGAATCACCTAGTTAGTAATATTTCTAAAATTATTTGTTGGCATTCGTTCCATTTTAACAGATATAAATTTGAAAATATTATTGACATCAAACACAACTTATACTTAGGAGGTGGATAGTAAAGAAGAAAAAAAACGAATGGAGGAATTTATAAATAGATAGATTATTCACCGGCTCGTTGAAGTTAAGTGGACCAAGCAGTGGTACTCAATTTAATCTAAGAATTGGTTGGAAATTTACGACTGTCCGTATATAAGTGCTCTACAATAATTGAAAATCATTAATTGGAGCGGAAATCATAAATGTTTGTTTTGATTAGAACATAGAAATAACTGAAATTTAATCAATTTTAAGGTCTTCAACCTCACATAAATTATTTGAAATATATTAATTAGTTTATCAATTAATAGGTTTATAGATTTGTATCATAAATATTTATGTACATCATCACAATGTAAAACTTTATTGATAAATAATTTAGTTTAAATGAAATAAACATAATAAAAACATCTTTTAACTGTACTAGACAAAACAGAAAAACCTGATGATGACCCAATAAGTAAAAACTAATTGCGTTTATTAATAATATATATATATTTTCAAAAAATTTTCTTGGATTATTAAAGCAAAACTAGTTACATCTGATTATTAAAGAAAATGATTAAAAAAATAAATTAATATTGATTTTAATAAAATGATTATTAATGCAATTTGAAATTGCTATGAGATTGCATTTAGTGAATCTACTGTTATTATTGAGTTTACTGCAGGTACCTGAGCAGCGGCAAGAATATATTTGTCAAATATTTAATTTTAAACTATTTTAAATAATAAATCAAAAAAATTTATAAATCATAAAAGTCCCCAAGTTAAATGATTTATTGCCTGAATATCAATTTTACACAGTCGTCTATTTTTAGTAAGCACCTAAGGATCATGTGTATACGAATGTGTGTGTCTGTGCGAGCGGAAAATATAAAAATATTTCCGACGACGACAGTTTCGATATCTAAAACTGTTCCGCGTTTTGCAAGCCCAAAGTGTATTTTGGCAGAGAATCTGAAACCGGCTCAAAGCTGAAGCCTATTCTTACCCTAGAACGAAGTTCTCTTTCGGACTCGAGATCATCATGTAACAGACGGATCTTATCCTGAAAATAAAATACAAATAAAATCATATATTATCTGTATATAATGTGTTAAAAAATACTATAACATAAATCATGCAAATAATATTTTTTTGTGTATTTTAATTTAATTAATTTTATTATAAATATATGTAATCTTTAAATTTGATATTATTATATTAATTGTTTTAACTCGTGTGATATGTAAGTATAATTTTTGTTGTGATATTTAATTTCGGTTTAGCACATCCAAATTTAAACTACGTCTGACGTCAGAGTATCTAATTTCTACGGTTTTAAAATTATCTCCCAATGAAAAATTAACCGGCCGCAGAACATATCAATTCGCACGTTCAGCAGACACAAAATAATGTATTTAAGATAAATCTATATAAACCGGCACAAAAAATTATCACTTCACACTTATCACAATATCCGGTTCCGCTTTAGGACACTTTTTCTTATGACATAACTTGATGTGTGCAAAAATAATTTACCTCAAGCCTGGTCAAGGCGCTCAGGTCAGCGCTGTACTCAATCTGCACATCGGCGTTTCCACCTTGTGTAGAGCGGTAGGTGTACTTGGAGGTCCTCACAGCAGAGGAAGAAGACATCGTGAATTATCCTTGTTTTTTTTCTTTCGTTAGTGCACTGACCGTCGTAATTTCAGACTTGAAACCCGCGTGCCGACGCCGCCTTACAGTGGTGGCTTAGTCGTTCGTATGAGCGTCGCGACGTGAATAACAGGCGCACTCCTGCTAACGCAAGCGCCTTATTCGTTGAAAATGGCAAAGTGCGCAACCGACTGCGCATATGTGACTCAGAAATCTCGATTTCTGGAAGGATATTTTGTTATTTTTATCCTGTGTTTATGCAGTTTTCATGCATTTCTTGAATATTTTGGAATATATAGTGTCTTAAAATCATGATTCGATTCTGGCCACGAAACAATTGATTCATCTTTATACAAATATTGACTTGACTCATGATATATTTACACCATAAATTATTTTATGCTTATTTTGGGCTTATAAATCTGCATGGTTTACACATGAAACTACATTTATTTATACAACTTGAGTATGGATTGTGGCTGAATTTATTTATATTTATGCATTATTTCAACCTTATACTTTTATACGGAAACATGTAGGCTGTAAAATAAATAAACTTTTATATTTTATTTGACTATTTCAATATTTCACTAAATATTCTTATAAGAATTAACAACTCAACTTGTAAGAAATATAAAACAGAGGTGTATTTATACAAATATTTATTATAACGTACATTTTACTATTAAAACAACTAAACAAAATTGAAATACTAGGAATTAAAAGTTCAATTTTTTAAAACTTTAATAATTAAACGATGTTATTTTAATTAATAATTTCGGCACGTTTTATAGGTAAAACAATAAACAATAATATTAATACATAATTTTATAATAATGTTACTACAAACCATTTAAGTTTTTTTTTAAATTAATTTTACTGTTTTAAAATTTTCGTTATTTTTTTAATAACTTTTTCAAGACATTTGCTATATGAAATCCATATTAAAAATTAGTTAATTAATATATGTACGTATTTGTAAAATTATATGTATAACGATTAAATTGTGTTCGTGAAGATTTATTTAAATTTTAATAGTAATAAAAAAAACAATTCATTAACTTACAAATTTTATATTTTTATGCAATGATCTATAAGTATAAAATCTGAATGTGAATGAAATAAAATTCAATATTTTTTATTTTGCATTTTATATTTATCACAATTTTTTTTTTTTGTTAAAATATATCAAAACATGAAATTTAATAATCAGTTGTTATCGTTGGTAATAGTAACCTTGTCTGATGTAAAGATGCTTTAGATAAACCCAACAGCTTTTCGTTCAGTCGCGCTACTTAATTTTTAATAGACAGCCAAGGACCAATAGATATTTATTGATTATTCCAGTTGGTGTCTTATAAAATCTACTATATTGGGAACCTTTAAGACTTTTTTGAACACTCTGGGTGGAAGTATTCACAAGCATTTACTTTTTATACGGAGTCATTTATTACTTTATTAACCGACTAACTGTCATGCATAATATATTTTTTTTTTAAATATAAAACGATTACAAAAAAAAAAACATATGTAAACACAAACAAAATATTCTAATAATTATATCTTAACACTGCTTCTTAATATTTTTTTTCTGTTCTCTACAAAAACTTGTCGACCTAACGGTTTTGTCAACATACCAGCAAGTTGGTTAGAAATCTTTACATGTTTTAGGTTGACGGTATTACCAATGTGCTGTTGAATGAACTTTGAACCTCGAGATTTCAATATATTTTTTTGTGGTTTTGCTATCATGAATATTCTCAACATAAGAATTGCATATTGGTTGTTAACATACACAGTAATTGGTTTCTTGACATCTAGAATGTAAAATTTCCCACTAATACGCCTAATCCAACTGATGTTATCAATTAAAGATACAGCGCTCCAATACTCTGGATTAGCTGATAAATCTACCAAGCGATGTTCCTGAGTATACCAGACAATGGGTCTACCGCAAATGATACAGTACTTCACTAGTAGAATGTCTTGACTGCTTGTCCGTTACATAGTCCGAGTTGGTATAGATATGCACTTGATCAGTTCTATCAATGAAAATTCCAAATTTGTTGTTCCATTTAAATAGCAAAAGACTAGTTTAATAATTTTTCAATTTACTGCAGAAACGACTTAAGTAGTTTACTGCAAAACTGATGTCTAGATAAGAAATAGTAATCAAATACAGTAGACTACCAATGGTTTCACGATAGGAAATATATTTGTTTAACGGCTCATTGTTCAAAACGTTTTTTGTATTATTCTCAATAAGACTTGATGTAAGGTAGTAGCTATCAAAATTAAAACATTGAATTATGTTTTGGGTTTACTTGGGTTGGCTGAGGTTGGTTTGCATTCCAAGATAAGTAAGCAATTTTTCCTTCTAAACATGATTTCAAAGTTACTGTTGATTTCATCAAGAACCCTGACAATTTCTACTTCACTTTCACCAACAATAAATACATCATCTACAAAAAGAACGATGATCATGCTTCGGTCTTCACTATAAAAAAAATGCATTTATTATTATTTCTGTTAACAAAAATCAGTGTCTTTAAGAAACTTTAAATTTTGTTATTCCAATTTTTTGAAGCTTGTTTTAGACCATACACACTTTTCCTAAGTTTGCACACTTGCTTTGAGCTATTATGAAAACCTTGAATGATACAATATAATTTTTTCTAAGATCTCCATATAAAAAAGCTACGACATTTTAGTGGTTTTGCGTGTTATGAAATTTTCACAAGGTGTTTTTATTTTGGCCAATGAGTTGAAATTGTCAGCTATACCATTTTTTGTACTTTAATACTTTGGAAACAAAGATATTTTCTACTTCTTCTATCATCTGCTATTTTTTGTTGGTCTTTCGGTTATTCACGTGCAAGTGTTGATTGCGCAGATAATCTCTTTATTCAATGTATTGCAAGCTTTACATTTATTTAGGATTTCTTCTCAATTGACGTTAAGATTCTGGTTGATCTGCGTGTTAGTTTTCTCAGGTTTGATCTCCTCAACAAAAATTACATTGTCCGAACGTATAACATTGCGCTGATTTACCCAATAAATTTGATAACACGGCAAATCCACATTGTAAGCAACTAAGATACCCTTTTCTGATTTCTTGCATATCTTGCCTTATTTGTGGTCAAGGATGAGCACATAACAATCACAACCAAAGTTTATTAATTTGTTCAGTTTAATTGTTTGTCCACACCCAAGTTTTGCTAAACTCTGACCCTCGATTGAGCTGGTTCATTGAATAATACACAGTTTCAGTCCATATTTTTTTTTTTAAATTTTGCGCATGTATTTAAGTACGTGCTAACTCTACAACTGTTTGGTTTCCTTTTAAGAAAAAGACTACTTGGTTCATCAGAAATTGACATGAATCAAATCTAAAACTTTTTTAGTAGTCTTTTTGTTGTTGGAAAAAAAGTTTTGATGTTGCTTGCTATATACACATCCTTCACATACCTAGTGTCTCTAACTATCTGCGTACTTAATGCCATTTTTGTTAAAGATATTTCCGACATACTTAATATTTTGATGTGCCTCTTATACCAAATTTTAATCGAAGTTGACTTCAGACATCTTTCAGACTTGACTCGACAATATATCATTTCAAACAACTTTCCGTTTTGCATGCTAAAAGCAACTACTTTCTTTTTATTAAAAGTTTGGAAAATTGACACTTGCGTATCAGCAGATTGTACGTATCTTTTATCCAATATTTGTTTCACAGAAAACAGATTAAAAGTTAGTTCTGGTACATATAAAACATTTCTCAATTTTACTCGATTCCAGTCCCGTCCATTAATAGGTCCACATTGCCCACACCAATTTCATTAAACTTGCTTGCATTTCCGATAACGACAGGGAAGTTGGACATGTGATGTGGCTGCATAATCCTGATATCTTGACGGTTGATGTTCAATCGAGATAAAAGTTGATATGTGATTCTTCTGATGGTTTTTCCGATTCTTCAGTGTTATTACAATTTACTTTGTCTTGCAGACAGTCTTTGTTGAAATAGCCTTTTTGTTTACTAATATTACAACTGTAGTTATTTTTGCAATAAGTCACATATTTAGCACATAACTAATTTGAAGCACTCAACTGACAAAATTTCTTAAACATTTTTGGGTTAAATCGGTCTCGTTCAGTCTGTCTTCTTCTAATCTTAGGCGTTTGACAAGTTTCGAAAAAGTTTTCTCGGCAGCATCAATATTATTCTAAGCAGTGCAAAACTGATACAACTTTGGAAGTAGTATTCCCCTGGTTGTTGACAATATCTAGTTTTCCTTGATGTTCTTGATGTTCTTGCTTTTAGCTTAAAAATCCTCGGCGAGTTGTAGCAGCTGAATCTGTTTTTTCCCATGCTTTGGCAACAGCAACATCTTGATCACTGGAAAGTTTTGGTTGTAGCCCTATTGCAACTTTAATTAACCCTTTAACTTTAAAACTAAAAAAACTAAACTTCTAATTGGGACTTAATCATGTACATGGCAGTACAATTTAAAATTCGACTTTACTGTATTTACAAATATAAAAATGATTTTGTTGCAAATATCTTGATAAATAGCTTATCTGACTAGCATCGAGTTTATTGACATTTTTAATCGATGTAAACGCAAAGGCAGATGGTGACTTGCTGACGATTGTACAGCTAACAATGACTGGCGTTGGGGTTATATTGACAACTTCTAAATAGCTAAGCAATTGGTATTTCCAATTTTAGGATTTTATATCTAAAGAGTTCTTGGTCACATAACCTGTTGATAATTATCACGCACTGTCTGGAAATAGTTACAGGCAAAAAAAAAAACTTTTTACATTGCTTTCCTGCCCTTGATACTTAATATACTATTTATGTTGTTGTGACAAATTAAGTCATTTTTAAATATCACAAAGGATATAGAAAAAATACAATAACGGAGAAGCTAGTATCATGTAACAAAAACTTTATTAGTTGTAAGTTAAGATAACTTAGACTATGGAACGGTCGCAAATTTTATTAATGGTAAATTGTAAAACTTCTTATAATATTTTGGACAAACTAAAGTAAGTTTATGAACAAAAAACTAGTACAAATATGATTCTTCTGGATGAACGCCAAAGGACAAAATGTGGAGACATAGTTAGTAAAACTTCAGTAATAACAAAAGTTTAAAGTAGATTCCGACAAACATGGTTATTAATGGAAAAAACTAAATAGACGCTGCAAACAAATAAACTTGTTAACAAAACGTCTAATTTAAACACTAATGCTATAATGAACACTGCATCAATGGCAACGAGCTGAAATGTTCAAAGAAAGTCATTTAAATTTTAAGGAAAGAGCTACAACTGTAATAAAAAAGGATACATGCCAACAAAAAGTTGAGCTACCAAAAAAATGCATTCAACACTGAAGCTAAAGTGACGTAAAAGCTCTAGTTGAAATAAAGCAACTGATCGGGTAATGTGCAGCAACAGACAAGGTTTTGTAACGCAAAAAAAAAACATATATATAAATGTAAAACTAGGCAAAAATAAACATTTTTGTTACGCCCAGTTATACAAATTTATTTTTTTATATAACTGACGCAACGCACGTTGATCCTCCTAACCACCACTTTGTGCTTAAACGATGTATATAAATTAACTTAACACTATATCTATAATAATGAAGAAGCGGCTCGTCGTCAAATCATTTGACCGCATCACTTCACTGTGCAAAAGTTACTCATCTTTCTTTGTTCGTCCCGCAACCGACTCCCACTCCGCCGCATTGTAATCCATTTGTGCCAAACAGGTCCATCTCGTCTTCTTGCAATACCTCGATAATGTTCCCGTGTATTTTTCTATAAATTGAACCTGCACACAATTATTAATACAATCTGTCTAATTAATAAATATATATATCTCTAGCACAAGACCAATTGTTATGCCAGAATCCTCATAATTATATCAATACATGGTATACTACCAATTACCTAATTAACACATCCCCAAGGTATATTCTAATACCATAGTGTTTATAACTGCTCTTTACAGCTGTAATGTGCCCTACATACACCCTCTAGACCTAACTGACCTGTGTAAGCTTGACAATCTTTGCAGTTATTGTGCAACTCCAAGGCCTCAACTGCCAGTGCACAACATACTTTTGGCTGTTACGCATAAGGCCTTACTGCCAGATACAGTGTTATTCACACAACCCCAAGGCCTCTGCTGCCAGTGTGTGAAATAACAATCTTTTCAGCCCTCCAAGCATGCTATAGCTATCAGTACCTTGATGACCTTCCTGCCAATGTACTTTGTATTACACACCTCTAAGACCGGTCTATGTAGTCGCGGTCAATGTCCGACGGAGAACGGACGCGCTCGCGAATGTGCATAAAGGCGATTTAAATAATGGTGAATAATCTACGTTATTTAAAAAATTAAAAATTCTGTGAATTAGAACAAACAGTGGAAAGGTGAAAAGTTTATTGTGAAAGTTCAAAAAAGTGTAAAACTGGACACACAAAAAAATAAAGGTGCGGTCGTGTTTTAAAACACACTCGTGTCGTGACGCGCGACACGTCTAGTGTTACATAATAAAACATAAACGCGGAAACAGCAATTTGATATTAATTAAAAGTGAAACTAAGCCAAGGGTCAAAAAACGTAATAAGATGGATGCATTTTTAAAAAGCGGGATGTTGCAAAGAACACCGCCGGATAAAAATAAAGATAAAGAATTAGGTCAAACGAAACAAAAAAGAGGGAGAGAAATAGATTCGCCAGGAGGTAACAACGAGGCGAAGAGAGCAAATAACCCCACAACAATCCAAATAATGGGGAAATTAATTAGAGAGTTAAAAAACTTAACCAGTGAGTGTACAACCACTAAACTGGAAATTAAAAAGGTGGCGAATCAACTAGAAACAAATATGGAGAGAATGGAATTTGAAGAAATCCAAAAAAAAGAACAGGAGAATGAAAATAAAACAAAAATAGGTATAGAAATGTCGACACAGACAATGGAAATTGGAGATAATAGGGAAGAAAACCGTAAAAACCATTTCATCTCGGACGAGGAGATATTAAAAGTGGCTAATGAAGAGGATATAAAAAATATTATAAATAAAGAATGGAGAGATACAGACTATAAATATGTAAATGTGGAAAAAAAAAAACCAATAATGGGAAAGGAAATGGATACAGGACTTTTAATAAATAAAGATGAAATAGGCAAAGAAGGTGGTATCTTACAACAAGCAAAAATAAAATACCCTGAACTAATGGAGGAAGAAGGAGAAGATGAAACGCCATATATAGAAATTGTTAAAAATCTAAGCGGAAAAAATGTGGGAAAAGTACACATCATTAAGCAGAAAATCGAAACGGCAGGGAATAAGGAGATACTAATAGCTATCGAAAAAATGCTTATCAAATCAAAAACATTAAGTATTGAAGAAATAAATATACCAATACCAACGGGAATTACGGCAAGAGATGCAAAAAAAATTATGGAAATAGCAGGAAGAAGAACTAACACAAAAATAAAACTGTGCGTGCCAACACAGGGACAGGTAACGGAGACACATAGAGAAAAAAAAACAGGTACGGAAACAGGTGCTATAGTAGTGAGCAAACAAGGTGTCACATATGCAGATTTGCTAAGACAGGCAAAAACCCAGATAAAAGGATCTACGTTCAAGGAGGTAAGAGAAACAAAAAAAGGGGAGTTGTTACTAATTACAAAGGGTAATGAGACGGAGAAAGAGATAGAAAAAATTAAAAATGGAATGGAAGGCTGCAATGTACGAAAAGCCAGCAACAAAACTACAGAACTGGTGATAATCAAAGATATTAGCCCGGAAATTAAGAGAGAAGAAATACTGGAAGAAATTATGAACAAAGTGAACACAGAAGGAAGTACAATAATTTCCATAAAGAAAGGTTATAGAGAAATACAAACCGCTATAGTCAAAATGGACAAAAAAATAGCAGAACAGATAATAGGAGAAGGAAGAATAAACATAGGACTCATAAGATGCAGAGTAGAGAAAGTTAAAGCAAATGAAAGAAAATGTTATAAATGTTGGAGGAAAGGACATGTAGCGGCAGAATGCAATGGGGAAGACAGGTCTTCGCTATGTATAAAATGCGGAAAGGAGGAACATCAGGTTGCCGAATGCAGAAACAAAGAATACTGCATTGAATGCAAAGTATTAGGACACAGAACGGGAGAGAAAAGATGTCCAGCTACAAAGAAAAAAGAAATGAGGAAAACAAAGAAGAATATGGAGGACAACAACCCAGATAACTGGAGAGAACAGGAGGAAAAAATAGTATCACATAATGTATAAGTTTATACAAATAAACATAGGGAGGGGAAGAGAGGCTCACGATTTACTAATAGCAACAGCGGAGAGAGAGGAAATAGACCTAGTGCTAGTGAGTGAACCTAATAAAAACAAACTAAATGGTAAGTGGATAAGAGACAAAGGAACAGATGCAGCAATTTTAGCTAGGGGGAAGTGTAGGGACAAGGTGGAAAGATGGGGAACACCAAAAGAAGGAATAGTGTGGGCAGAAGTACAAAGCATGATAGTATACAGCTGTTATATCAGCCCAAACTGCGGTCTGGAATACTATCGAGAGTGGATAGAAGAATTAGAAAGAAGTTTAAGAAAACAGAAAAACAAAAAAATTATTGTAGGAGGAGATTTCAACGCAAAATCACCGAGATGGGAAGGCTACAAGAACGATTTAAGAGGAAAAATCTTAGAGGAGATGATAGCAGGGTTAAATCTTACAATCTGCAACAATAGAGACAAACCGACGTTTGTAAGAGGAAGCTCAAAATCACATATTGACATCACCATAGCAACGTGGGAAATGGCAAAAATAATAAATGAATGGACCGTGACTGAAGAAGAATCACTGAGTCTACACAAACATATACAATACAATACAATACAAAGGAGAAAGGAAAACAGGAGCACACGAGAGAAGGTAAATGGAACGTAAGAAGAATGGACAAAGAAAAGATAAAGAGAGGCATGGAAACAGAAGAAGTGACAGAAAACGAAAATATTGAGAAAAGATGCGAGTACCTCAGAAAAACTGAGAAAAGCGGCGGAGGAAGCAATTCCTAGGTACAGGGAAGGCGGACGAAAAGGACCATACTGGTGGTGTGAGGAAATAAAAGAATGCAGAAAAAACACAATACAAACAGCGAGGAAAATCAAAAGGCTGAGAAGAAGAGGAGAGAACACAGAGGAAATAGAAGAGAAACTAAAAAACGACAGAATTTTTTTTAAAAAGGCAATTAGGGATAGCAGAAAAAGATGCTGGAAAGAAATGATAGAATCTATAGATGGGGATCCTTGGGGAAAACCGTACAAAATAGTGATGGACAAATTGGGTGGAAGAACAAAAGGAATCTGCTTAAAAGAAGACGAAGAAGAAGAAGTCATAATTAAAAAACTATTTCCCAAGGGAGAACCAGTAGAAGAACCAGAAACAAAAAAAGAAGAAGCAACAGTTATGGCAACAGTGGAAGAGATCAAAGAGATCATAAAAGAATTGCCTAACAACAAAGCACCAGGTCCGGACGAAATAACAACAGAGGTTGTTAAAGCAGCATTAGACGGAAACGAAATAGAAATAACTCAAATAATCAACAGGTGCCTAAAAGAAGGAACTTTCCCAGGATGTTGGAAAGAAGCCACTCTGGTACTGATTGAGAAAAAAAAAGAAGCAGGAAAAGCAACATCATACAGACCAATATGTTTAATCAACACACTGGCTAAAATAATGGAAAAAGTTATTGTACGGAGAATAGAACAAGAAATAGAAGAAAAAGGAGGATGGGAAAAAGAACAATACGGATTTACCAAAGGAAAAACAACCTTAGGAGCTATTGAAAAAGTGAAAGCAATAGCAAAAGAAGCAAACAGCGGAACGCAGAGGAAAAGGCAACACTGTGTAATGATAGCGTTGGACATGCAGAACGCGTTTAATAGCGTATCATGGGCAGCAATCATAGAGGCGGCAAAGAAGAAAGAACTGAACAGAAAAACAATCAAGATTATATGGAGCTACTTACAGGACAGAAATCTAGTGACCAAAAATGGAAGATTCAAACTTACTAGAGGGGTACCGCAGGGCTCAGCACTGGAACTAAAACTGTGGAACCTTGTCTATAACGAGTTACTTCGAATGAAGATGCCGGAAGGCGTGTCAATAACAGCATTTGCGGACGACATAGCAGTAGTAGGTAGAGACGTAGAAATAGAAGTACTAAAAGGAAGATTAGAGCTGGCAATTGATATAATACAAATATGGATGAGAAGTAAGGGCTTAAAACTAGCAACACAAAAAACTGAGGCGGCATGGCTATCGACTAAGAAGAATAATAGAGGAACAGGTAAGATACAGGTGGGAGATCAAGAGATAACCATAAGAAAAAAAATCAAATACCTTGGAGTGACACTCGAAGCAAAGGGATGGAATGAACAGGTTAAGGAAGCGGTCATTTGAACAAAGGAAATTGAAAGAAAGCTTGGTAGACTTATGCCAAACAACGGAGGTCCAGGAGAAGAAAGCAGAAGGCTAATAGCAACTGCAGCAAGAAGCAAATTGCTGTACGCCGCAGAAACATGGGGAGAAGCCATGAAAACAAAGAAAAACAGAAAGGAAGTAAGAGGAGCCACAAGAGCAAGCTCGCTAAGGATTTGTAGAGCTTATAGAACAGTGTCACAAGAGGCAGTAGAGGTAATTGCGGCAACACCTCCCGCGGATATGATGGTGGAGGAAAGAATAGAAATAAAAAAACTTGTAAAAGAAGGAACGAGTAAAAAAGAAGCAAAGATAGGAGCAAGAGAGAAGACTATGGAAAGATGGCAGAGAAAATGGGGTACAGGAGAAAAGGGGAAATGGACGAGAGAATTAATCCCAGACATAAAAGAATGGGTAGAGAAGAAACCCGAGACGTGTTATTATACAACACAAATACTGACCGGGCACGGAGCATTTGGAAAATTCTTGCAAAAAATTAAAAAAATAAATGAAGAAGAAAGGTGTACATTTTGTCAGGAAGAAACACACGATAACGCAGAACACACTCTAGTAGAATGCGAGGCGTGGGAGGAAGATAGAAAAAAACTAGAATATATACTAGAAAGCAAAGTGGATAAAAGAACAATCATTAACAAATGCTTAAAAGATGAAAATAAATGGAGGGCGTTAAAAAACTTTGCAACAAGTGTACAAAAAAAAAAATTGAAGAGTTTGACAATAGAAGAATATAGAAAAACAAACAATGGAAACAAACACACAAACTAAAAGCCATAGAGGAGAAAGGAAAGAGATGAGAGAAGCTAAATGGAAACAAGAAAACAGAGAAAAAGATCAAAAAGAAAAAAATAAGAAAGGATATGACAATTGTGCATACCAAGAAACAGAAGAAAAAAGAAGAACATTTACAGAGACTACGATATCAACCGAAATTGCAGAGATAAGGAGAAGGAGAAAAGAAATATTGAAGGAAAGCAGAATAACAGAAATAACAAGGCATATACCAAATGGTAGATATGCTATCTCGAGAATGACTGAGAACGCAACCTTTCAGATAGTCAGAATATACCTGGCAACGAGAGGACATGAAGAAGTAATTCCTGATGGAGATACAAGGATATCACTGGAGGTAAAACTTACAAATCTAAGACTGCCAAAAGGAATACAACTGATGGAACTGCATAAATTATTCATGAAGGAGAGGGGATATGATAAAGAAGAAGTGAACGAAGACCTTAGTAAGCTAAGAGCACATCTGAGAACAAATTATATAATTAGAGTAAATAACACAAAGATGGGAGAAAGAAGAGAATGCAGAGGTAGATGCCAGTGCAGATAAGAAAAGGCAAAATGACAAAAGCGACAGACAAAGGTAGGGGCTATAGGGAGAGAGGGGCCGGGGACAGCATCCGCGAAGCAAAAACCAGCCCGCCTCAAACTAGCACCAAATGTAGGTTAGTTTAGACAGGGACATTAAAACAACAGGATTTGCGCAGAGAAGAAAACCGGAAGGTATTACCATGCGTAAGTTATTCTTAAGGGCCACTTGTTGAGAGCCAAACAACTCACTACGTCCTAAAAAAAAAAAAAAAAAAAAGACCGGTCTATGTGTGAATAACCTTTGATAGCTAAATTACACCACTTAAAGCTCCCCTAGCCATTGTCTAATTAAGTTTCTATTACACCCCTAAAAGCTCCCCTAGCCATTGTGTAATTAAGTCTCATTTCTCTAAGATAAAGAGTTACCAAACCTTTTCATTAACAAATATAGCAATCTAAAACTAGTCCATTACTTATCTACTCTTAACAGAACCTCAGACGCTCTATCTGTACGCAAAAAACAATGTTTATAAAACATTAACTTCTTCTTTGTCAGCCATTCATACGCCACTCTTGGCGTCTTAGCCTCTTCCCTGCTTGTAATGCTGGCAACTTACATTACAAGGGACCTACAGTTTTAAGTGGATTCCGAACCATTGGAAAGAATTCATCACTCCATCAGAGAAGGTATTAGCCGTAAAACCCCACGCTGGCAAGTCGGCTTGGGAAGTAGGAGAGCGTATAGTAAAAAGTATATCACGGTGTATGGGAATCGAACCCACGATCTTCGGTACAGCGGCCGGACGCCTAGACTACTGCGCCACGCTCTCACCAAAAAAAAAATGTAACATTAACTATTACAAACAATGCTAAGAAAAACTACTGTTAACACTTTGTGAAAAAAATTAAAAATTTATGATTTAAAAATGGTTTGAGGACAATAGTATGATGATGAAATGCATAATGTACGCAATGTATGCATAATACATTTTTTGTAAACCAGGTACGTGATACCTGGTTTACAAAGAAATTTATTTTCTGAAGAATCTTCAAAATAATAAAGAACAGCACAAATGCAGAAATTTAGAAAAGAAATGAACTTGCAATTGCTGTAAAAGAATAATTTGTATAGTATGATAATTTGTGTAAAAAGCTGTGAGCAAAATTGAAGCATAAGCGACTTGGTCATATTAATTTTATTGTTTTGAAAGAAATTGTTTTAAAGAAGCTTTTATTCATAAACCTTCAATTAAACCAGTAACAATAATACTGCCGATCCGAAATGGTATAAACATTGGTCTTTTAAACCGGATGTTGATCTAAGCATTTAATACCTACAAATCTATACATTCAACATTTACAGTTTATTACTGAAAGTAAATCATGAAGTCGAATGAAGAAGAAACTGAACTCCGCAATCTAAGAAGAGTTTGTCAAACCCAATCTCACTCGGTTCAAATATTTTGCAAATACAAAAGACACCAGCATTGAGCAATTAAAAATTGGTTGGACGTTATTTCCGAAGCAGTGGGCAAAGCACAAATAGAAAAATTTAAAAATGACTATTATATGTAGAACCAAATTAATGGTGGAACCCAAAATGGAATATACTAAAACAGATTTGACTACATCAGCATTATGTTAACAACACACCTATACGTTTACCGACAATAAATATACCAAAATTTACTAGGCACTTCTACGATACTTTCAAATCTCTTATCTATGACAACGCTAGTATGGCATACATACATAAAATCTACACTTCATGGAGACGCGGCATACGTCTTGCCTGCTATGGAAACCACTATGCAAAATTATCCCATTACATGAGCTTTATTGAAAAAAGATACGAAAATAAACCATTGTTCAAAACTACGCAAAGCCGTTATTTGACATTCTTGATACAACCAGAAAGTTTCATACTTTATTAAGAATCTTAATGAATTTTTCAACCATACACGGTGAGTCAACCTATTTATGAGACAGACAGCTGGAATCATCCACGTTGCCTTCATATGCATAATTTATGAATTTCATGAAACATTGCTGTCAAATATTAGAACAATTTGCATTAATAAGAGAATTGTCATTAGTTTTAAAACCAAACACTGTATATGTAAAGCAAATCAAGCAAACAAATCATTTATTTACCAAAAGAGCAATATAGTGCTTTATATGCCACAATGTAGTGTTGATACAACAATGCCAACATTTTTTAAATTTATTGATTGAGTTAAGAAAAACCACTTGTAATTAAACGGTGCGATGGCTCAGTTATAGAGCGTTAGCGTAGCATGCCAACAGTCCGGGGTTCGATCCCCAAAATATGACTAAAATAATAACTGGCTCTTTATCCACCGGGGTGATTCGAATGTCACCTAATAAGCCGATAGTCCCATCAACTTCCTTCAAACAAGTCGTAAAACTTCTGGGGCGATGTAAAAGCTGTAAAATGCACAATAAAAAAGAAACTGTCTTTGCTCAAACCACCAAACCAAAAATTGCATAAGCAGTCTGTGTCAAAAATATAGACAAAAACTTAAAATGTTAATCCACCATAAACAAGAGAACTAATTGACAAACAAAGAACATCATGTTCAAGATCAAAATTAAATGCATTTCACACAAATATTGAGTGTGTAAGCAATCACAGGCTATACATTTTCAAAAATCATACAATTGGCCGATCTTAAGTTCAACACTGCTTTGTTTATAGACATGCTCATTGGAACTAAATTGTTCTATAATCTAATGTGTATCGGCAAACCTAAAAAACGTACTTTCGATTGATGAATTGATTTTGTCTAGAAGTTGCATAAGCACCATACCAAATACAAACATGCAACTGTGTAACCTGAATGTTACAAAGGCCAACTTAGAGCAATCTCTAACCAAATTTTGGATCCTCAATTAAAAACCAAATACACCAAATTCTAGAAGAATTCCTAAATCTAGAACAAATAAAACCAGTTTTTAAGTCAAATAAAACTAAAACGCCAAAATCAAAGATTCCAACACGACTACAAAACTTTGAGTTGTATTTGACGCATCTGCAAAAACTTTAAACGGTATATCACTAAATGACAACCTTGTAGTTTGTCCAAAGCTCCGAGATGACATTTATTCAATTTAATCCGTCACAAGTATGCATTATGTAGCGACATTTGTGTACAGACAAATACGCATCCATCCTGATAAAACTAAACATCAACGTATATTGTGGCAAAACAGCCCCTCTGAAACATTGCAGACATATGAGCTATTGACAGTTACGTCTAGCATGGCAAGTGTGCCTTTATTTTGCCTACCGAAAACCGCTGAAGATGCTTACTACAAATTCCCACTTAGCGCCAAAATAATCTTACGTAGTTTTTTCTCTTAACTAAAGCTGATTTATTGGAAAAAGCAAAATTGCAATTCTTTTATTGAAATTGCTTTCTCTAATAAGAGTAGCCTCACTCTAGCAAACATCAGAAAATCACAAACGAGCTTCAAATTTCAATGAATTGATTAATCATGTGGCAAAAGATTCTACTAAAATCAATGTGACAAATAAAACCGACAGCAACAAAACATTAGGTATGGAACAATACATCAGACAACTTAATGTTTTCTGAAACCACACTACCGATGAATACAAAAATTTCATTGAATAAATTGTATTAAAACCAAGTTATTCACTGCATAAACACACATTCAGATGTTAAAGATGTGTCCACTGCATGTATTTCTTTTAAAATTTGGCAAATAGTACCTATATAATAAATATATTTCGTGCTTTGGATCATGACTACAAATTAGTAAATTTCATTAATAGCTTTTTTATTATATTTTTACGAGTAGTGAAATTCGTACATGAAGGAGATGTATACTTTGCGGAGTACATCATGCCTTTTCTACAAAAATAATAGATATAACGTATATCTTCTTCGTATGCGAAGAAGAAAAAATAGAAAACATACATACTTATCAAACTTTGTTTTTAATCTGATAGGAAACTGCTACCAGTATTTTATGGTATTGATTTATATTGTAATATTATTTATAAATTAATAATAAACCTTGAATTGCTATTTTGAATAAATGAAACGTGATAACTAAACAACAATTATTCAAAAATGATGCCTTTAAATGCACCTCAAATTCCTCGCTCCTAATAGAATTAGATGTACTAGTAAACTGAGTCGTAAATATATTAGATATATGAACACGAATGTTTAGATTATTATAATTTATTATTAAATGTTATAGTTTTCTGTAAATAATCATAACCTGCATCAAATATTTATATGTCCTGAATTAGTCATAGTGGATAAAATTAACTTTCAGTGAACAATTCATACAATTCAATGCTGTTTGCGGACGAGGTCACATATTTTAAAACAAAAATAAATTTTACATATTATTTTTATACAATACTTCCACACATATTGCACGAATCATTATTTATTTTAATATATTTAAAAAAAAAGTTATAGAAATGATACATCTGTGTATATAATATTTTGTACCATCAATATAAAATAAATCTATCTATTTTTATATATTACACATTTTTTTAATTTTTAATTTTTGTAAACGTACGTCTGTTTTGGCTGGTCATTCTATGTCAGTATATAAGAAAGATTATATGTATAAATAAGCAATAATATCTTACTTATAAGGTTTATAAAAAGAACCGGATATTCCATCTTAAATTAAACGAAATATACAAAGAACATAAAATTTATGTATAAAATCAAAAATGTCATTATCTGTGCTGTGATTTTTTATCTAAATAAATTTTAAATTTGAATATCAAACATGTTTAATAACGTACACATGTTTAACATGGAACGTGTAGTATTTTCTGCTCCCACAGGTAAAATAATAAATCATTTTTCTAATCTTTCAACATAATGATGTATTAATTTTGTTATAGTACGGCTCTCTCATTGGACTTTATCCTATGGCCAGAGTATATTAATACATTTTTCCTGGATTCCGGAAGTCCATTTCGTTTTAACTTGTCAGGTGACCCGGTTAAACTTGATACTTGATGCAATTCAAAATACTTCTCATTATAATCAGCTGTTTACGTTAATGTGGTTAAACCAAATGTGTATATTGTTTTCAATTATTCACATAGGTTTGAATCATAATCAGTTACTTTTTTTACATTTTAATCTTTCTCAATAAATAATATACTAACCAAAAATACAAATAAAAAAAAATGATAATAAATAATTTACTGAAGAGTATTGTTAAATCAAGTACTAGAAATAGTATTATAACATTTGTTAATACTATATTCATTATAAGGTTATTTGTCATTTAGGTGATTATTTGACTTTTATGAAATCTATTCAATACAAATAAATAAGCCCCAGATAAATTGTGGACATAACAGACTAAGCTGAAGATTACAGAAAATTGTGAATTAATTATAACAATTATAAATAAAAATTTGCATCAATGAAACATTAGTTTACGTTTTTCCAGTTGCTGAGCTTGAATGTGTGATAAGTTAGTCTAAGAAAATTAAATTATATAAAAAAAATAAGCGCCAAATTATTTTTTACTTTTTCTGGCATCATAACGAAAAAATCTAACATAATGCCAGGACAATTTCCAAGACTTTGCGTGAGGCAGAGGTAAAGTTCTATGGTTTGTTAAAACAGATGAGCCAGACAGGAGCACTAAAGGTGGCCGATAAAACTACTGACGCTGTCATCAATTTTTATTTTTAATTTTATAATCAACCAGTTCATCTTTTTTAAGAACAGTTGGATTAGAGTAAACAACTACAAGTCCAATTTAAACATCAACTTGCCTAAAAACAATCAGGCAATCAGTTTCTTAGCCGATATCTTTTCCTTCAGACTTACATGGTAGCCAAAGGATTTTTTAAATTTTTTTTTTAATACCAGTTGTGGTAACAGGCACCTCAATCGGTTTTTAAGAAAAACCATTTTTTTAATATCGTACCCAAAAAAAAAATAAATCAAAAATAACCTGGTGGCGTGGTCTTACTTTTACGCTAAGTAAAACGTGAGTTGGTTGCAGCCAATGTAACAAATGTCTTACAGACCTTAGTATAAAGAAGTATAAAGAAAAACCTATGTTAGGGAAGCTTCAAAAGGTGCCCAACTAGTCAAATACAGCAAAGTTAACAATAATTCTTAGGCAACAGGTTTTGGTGCTTTATCTTTAAATGGTAAAGTGTAGTACCAGTTGATGTTCGCAAAAACTTTCTTGGGATTATGATGCTGGCTGGGAAAGCTAAATAAAAAAAATATCTAATGATAACATTGATGTGATTTTATTATCCAAAACGCTTGTAACTTCTAGAACACTGTACAACATCCTTAATATATTTACGTATTTTTAAGCACAGGTACGTGAAACTAGAATTTTTATCAAAAGATTAACTGATCTTTAGAAAGTCCCTAATCCTCCAACAGTTGCAATGATGGCTACTTTAATTCTTATTTTTCTGACTGGAACTAATAAAGTTGGTTTTAGCTTATTAGACGTCAACAAACAATTAGTAACTTTAAACTATGGCAGAAGATTTAAACTGAAAATATCCAGCTTAGCAAACTAACAAATGCCAAAAACAAGTTAATATTTTGGTACGCCCAAAACAAAAACTTATTACAGTTACGGGGGATTAGGATGTAATTGATATTGCTTTACACAAAAACATCTCTCTTGGTCTTAGCTCAGACCACAGTAAACTTTATGGGAGATGTGAGGGTCAAATTGTTTACAAAACCAAATGATTCTTGTTTTTTATGTTTACAAAAAAGTTAAAGGCAATATTGTTGACCAGTCTTATTTTGCTAGCAACGGAAAAGTTTACTAAGTTTTACCAAATATAGCATTAAATTACCTGGGTCTCTCCAGAGAAGCCAAAATTCATTTGTTCTTGGAATTGAGCTAGTTAAAAATAGCAACGGTTTTATAACTTGAACGACTAAACCAAATTTAATCAGCTTCATAGTGAGATACAGAAGGCAATAATGGAGTACAATAATCAATGCTGGCGATCTGTTCTTAAATCCATTATTAAAGATAATAATCTGATATGGAAGACATCTAACACTTTTTAAAAATGATCGTGCACCGTTTTCTTTCATTAATGACCTTGAATATACTTTAGCAGACAAAGCGGACAACTTTAAAATCCAATGCTGATGTACTTTAACGATGTAGACTTAGATCACTTTAAAAGGGTTCACAGAAAAATAAGACAGTGACTGCAGCGCACTGACACTGCCACAACTTTTAAATTAATTTGTTCATGTAGGATGAGAAATATCAGACATTTTAAACTAAAATCTGTAGTAGGTCTCAATTACATTCTATACAAAGCTTTAATATCTTTGTCTCAAAAAAACGCAATGTTTCTTACAAACATCGCACTTTTTGTTTTTATGGAAAAGATGTAATGTAATTAACTAACTAAAGTTGCTGATCAAATGAAAACTGGTTTTTAATTACGACTCTGCTTCCACATCTATAAATACACTGCTCAAAATAATTAGAAGAATACACATTTAGGTCTTAATATTTCATTTATTCTTAACAATATGCAAATCTAATAACGCTTCATTCAAAATCTAACATAATATCCAAATAAATTTTTTAAACTTTACAAACCACTTATATGATTTTTTTTTTAAATTTTATTTTTTTATTTATTGTGCTTTTTACGACTATTTTACATTGCCACATCAAATCTACGTTGTTGTTGTTGTTCTTGTTATTGTTTAAAGAGGTTTGATAGGACCAATGGCTTATTAGGTGACTTCCAAACCACCCTGATGGATAAAGAACAAATTATTATTTCATTTCATTTCATACTTCTGGGAACTGCTTGCATGATATGCAAGAAATAACAATAATAATTCAAAGAAACTACAAAGTGGAGCAAGCAAATAAAACGTAAAGTTGTTAAGACATCTTTAAGGCATGCTTTGTACGAACCGACGGATGTTTCTTATGGTATATTCTCCCATTTTTTAATAAGGGCATTTGTTAGCTGTTGAAAGGTATGAGATAGATCTGTGCACCTCTAAAACTCCCTATCTAACAACTCCCAAAGATGTTCAATGGGGTTTTGATCAACATTTAAAGGAGGCTAATCCATGGTTTGAATTCCGTGGAGCTGAAGGTAGTTTATGGTGATGACCGCAGTATGGGTCCTTGCGTTGTCTTGCATTAACACAAAATTCTGGCCTATGCCATAAGCAGCTGGTAAAAAATAATTCTTCAGGACAAGATTGATGTACCGGTTAACATTTAATCTTCCTGGAACTGGCAAAGCTCTGTTTTTTCATCAAAACTAATTTCGCTCCAAACCATCACAGACCCACCTCCATCTTTTGACTTTTTGTATGATTTGTGGAAAATGGCGTTCATATAAACGTCGATATATACGTACTCGACCATCACAACAAGTTAAACAAAATCGTGACTCATCTATAAACTGGTCTCCACTGCCGAAGTTGCGTAGCATTCAAAGTAAAATATTTATAGATATAGAAACAGCTTATCAAGTTTGTTTTTTAATTATTTAAACAATCACAATTATGATTAAAACTATGTTAGTTTTGTGTCAGCCTCCATACAGTCTAAACTACGATTTATTTTGTTAATTATATAACTTATTAGTAGTTTTTTGATCGGTTCATGAGGGTACAAAACCTTTTTGTTTTCAGTGGCTGGGCAAAAAAGAACGTTTTTTAGATTTTTTTAAATTGCCAAATTGACGTATTTTGATGTAAATTAGTTGAAAAATATAAATTTGTTTTGTGTATTTGGGTTTTAGGGGTCTAAAACTGCAAAAGTAGAAATGTTATTTAACAAAAACTCTTACAAATAGACGTTTAGCCGCATATAGAAAAACAATACACCAAATATTATTAAAAATTTAAATTTTGGGGACAATTCTACATAGAAAATAGTCAGTCGGCCGTAGAAAAGTCCATCTAGAAAGAAAATGATTAAAAAAATAACAAATGAATTAGTTTTAAGATTATGCTGTACAATGGCACAATAGGCATTCTTGAATGAAGCCAAATAATTGAGACTAACATGCGTAACAAAATTGGCGCATGGAACTTACAAAGCCTATAAAAACAAAAAAAACTAACAAACTTTACCCAAGAAATGAAAAACCTCAAAATAGACAAACTAGAAGTAGCAGAAACTTTGTAGCTTAATTCCGGAAAATGTTAGCACAGGAAATAAGTAATTCTGACTTCTGCGCTGATAGATTAGCACTAATAAAAATTAAAGCAAAACCCATAAATTTCAATCATATGATACGCGACAGCAGATTTAGAAAAAGTAGAAATAGAAAAATTCTATTCAAGTATAAAAAAGTTACTACAATATATTAAAAAACAAAAAGTACACCTTATCATAGACAATCTCAATTCAAAGTTAGAAAGCGTGAGATTTGAAGATTTGGTTTTGGAAAAGAAATCAAAAAAAGCCTATTACGTCTATTACAATTTTGTCAAGAAAAATACATAAAAATTTGTAATACATGGTTTGGACTACCAACCTGTTGTCTATACACATAGAGATCCTCAGCAGACCAACCGCATAATATAATAAAAAAATACATAAATTATATACTGATCAATAAACAATTTAGCTTTTTTGTCAAAAGGGCATGTACATACCCATAAGCAGACATAGCTCTCAATACCAAAAAAGCTAATGAAACAAAAACACGAAAATAGAAAACAGTAGCGAAAAAAAATAACAACAAAATAAAATGTAACCTACCAACTAACAATAATAATAATAAATTGTCTATATTTTCCCCAATAAAAAAATACATTATAATATAAATAAATTAAATTGAAAACAAAAAAAAACCTCATGGTGAAGTTTAGCATCTTTCCTTAGATTGATGCTGCTCTTCCACTTATACCTTGTATTGAAACAACGTTTTTAATTTTACACGCTTTACGTTTCATTTATACACTTTACATCGTTTAACTTAATTAACATATTATACATCTAGCACATTACAGAGCCTTGTACTATATAAGTCCATTCAACATTTTTTTCATTTAACACACTTTAAATTTATGTGTAGACATTTTTTTTAGATCGTTACTTACTTCATTATATAATATACTCTGTATATTTTTACATATTTTGATTCAGGGTGAAATTCTGCATACAGCAGTGTATTTTATTTATTTATTTGTAGACGGAAATATTAAAAAAAAAACTATGAAATGTGCAAGAAAAACAATCGTAAATACTGAAATATTTTATTGGAAAAAAAACTACAAAACATAATATACGTGCCTATCCACTTTCTATCAAATTTTGCGTTTATCCAATCAACATTTATTCTGGCATTATGAGGGGTAGCCCAAACTTGTTGAAAATAAACTGTAATACGTTCAGCAAGAGGCAATTCATCCAAAAAAGAGTCTTAAGTCATGAGTCAACAGTTGATGGTATTTTTCTTGATTTAGGGTCCCATCAATGAAGAATGGCCCAATCAAAGTATTTCCTAAAATACCACACCAAACATTCAGACTAAATCTTTGTTGAAAATTAGTTTCAACATCATGTTTATCTAACACAACCAGAAAACAAAGAAATACTAAGGCTTAGGATTATCAATGCTTGCCGCGAAATATCGCCCAATTTGATATTAAATACCAGTACCATGTAACTAAAAGATGTCAGTTCTGTATTCAGCACGGTAGGAATCAATTTGAACAATATTTGTAGTTATTATGTTTTGTAGTTTTTTTTTCAATAAAATATTTCAGTATTTACGATTGTTTTTCTTGCACATTTCATAATTTTTTTTAAAATATTTCTGTCTACAAATAAATAAATAAAATACACTGCTGTATGCAGAATTTTACCCTGAATCAAAATATGTAAAAATATACAGGGTGTTCTATTTAAAATAACGATGATGGATAACGTTACTCAAAACAGGTAAAATATATTTACAAACTGAGAACGTCAGAAGATAGCTTATTTCTTGCCATTTAAGAATATATATATAGTTTGTTAGGTCTAAAATTTAAAATAAGAAAATTATAGCTTCCGGCGTTTTTTAGGAAACAGCCTGTATAAGAGATATTTGATATTTATAGCAACTTTTAATTTTTTTGCATTTATGCTTAGGAAGAGTAATGGTACCCTTAAATATAATATTTAAATTATGAACGTCTGTTCTAAAACTAATCTTGTTATACAGGTAAATTGGTTTTAAAGTAATTATAATCTTATGAAACAGACAAGCTGCATGTAGTTTTCTTCGCGCTTTCATATTTCATTTCATATGGGAGATTCTGCAAAACCTTCTCAGTCCAAAGACTAATTGCAGACAAGCGTTTTGAACTTTTTGAATTTTATATGTTTCAGTTTTGTTTAGAAATGGACCATAACCTTGACAAAAAAGACGTAACGTATTTATGGGACCAAGTAAAAGACAAACTTGTATGACAGAGAAAATTTGTGACCTAATTGAAAATTGCAAAGAATACAAAAACCAAGACGCAAGTATAAAAAAGAATCATAAAGAAATAAAACTAAAATAGCTAAAAATGAATAGATTACAAAAGAATGTAAAAATATAATAATAATAATAATAATAATAATAATAATAATATATTTATTCATGTCAAATATACAATAAGTATTTACAATCGTCATTATACAAAACGTTAAGTCAATTACATACAATATTAAAATTACACAATTTAAACCGAGACAATACAGTTTTTAAAATGATTAGCATTAATTGATTCAGTTAAAAATTCGTTTACAGAATAATTTGCATTAGCTAATAAAAATAATTTAATTGCATGTTTAAAGCTATTTTCTTCAAATTTGGTTATTATATTTGGAAGTTTATTAAACAATTTTACTCCAACGTTGTTAATAAATTTTAATGATTTGGTCAATCTCACTTGTGGTTGTCTTAAATTGTGGCGTTGTCTTGTGTTATGATTATGTTCAACGTTGGTTTTCATAAATAAAAGTTGGTTACGTTTCACAAATAAAATACATTCATACATAAAAAGAGATGGCACAGTTAAAATTTTTAATGACTTGAATTCTTCCCTACAATCAGCTCGATATGACAAACCCGCTATAATTCTAATTGCTTTTCTCTGCAACGAAAATATTCTTTTGGAGTCACTGGAATTTCCCCAAACAAGTATGGCGTAGTTTATATGGGAATGTACATTAGCGTAGTACGCTATTTTCAATATTGCTTGAGAAACTATTCCCCTTAAATTTCTCAATGCAAATATGTTTTTTTTTCATTTTAATGGCTACTGAATCACAGTGAAGATTCCAAATCAATTTTGAATCTACATGTACGCCAAGAAATTTTGCTGAGTTGTTTCCAGTTATTTCCATAGGTAATGAACGCATTGAAAATTCCATTATAACAGTTTTATTGTTGTTAAGTGCTAAATCATTTAATGCACACCATTCCTTTGTTTTATCAATAGCATTGTCTGTAGCTAATGTGACTTTGTTTCTGCATTTATCACTTATCAAAAGTGTAGAATCATCAGCATATAAAATACTTTCAATCAAAGGTATAAATTCAAAAAAATCATTAATATATATAATAAATAAAATTGGTCCTAATATTGAACCTTGTGGTATACCTACAGTAATATCTTTTACACTTGAAATGTCATCCTTGTAATACACGTGAAGTTTCCTGTTAGACAGATACGAATGAACTATAGTAATGATAGAATTGTCCATGCCATACCGTTTCATCTTGTTAAGTAATAAACTATGAGACACACAGTCAAATGCCTTTGTTAAGTCACAGTATACCACTTTCATATACTTGCCATTTTCAAAACATTTCATTATTTTTTATGTTAGATGGTATATGGCTTGTGTTGTTGATAAACCTTTCCTAAACCCAAATTGGTTTTTGTGGAAAAGATTGTGTTTTTCCATATGGTTGACAATTCTATTTTTTATTGCTGTCTCAAGTACTTTTGAAAATGTTGGAATAATTGAAATTGGTCTGTAGTTGTCTAAATTATTTACATCTCCTTTTTTAAAAATAGGAATAACTTTTGTAGTTTTGAGTATAGTCGGATAAGTACCTTGATTGAAACAAATGTTTATTAACTTTACTAATGGACTATTAATTGAATTTGTTGCCAGTTTAATCATTTTAGAGTTTATATCATATATATCTCTACTATTAGTATTACTTAAATTTTGAATTATATCTCTAATTTCAATATAAGTAACTGGTTCCAGTGTAAGAGTAGAACTTGTCACTACATTATCCATGCCAATAGAGCATCCATTTTTTTCTATGTTAGATATTATTTTGTGAGGTGTTTCTGTAAAGTGTTCTGCAAATTCTTCCGATGATAGTTTGCTGTTTGTATCTTGATATGTTTTATTCTTCATTTTATTAATTATATTCCAACAAGCTTTACTTTTATTATTTGATTGTTTAATAAAATCATCATTTGATTTTTGTTTAGATTTTGTAATTAATTGTTTATATTTCTTTTTTAAATTCTTGATATAATTATTAACAGATGTTGATTCAGCTTGATTATAATGAGCCGACACAAATTGTATAGTGTTCCGCATTTTCTTAATATCATCATTGAACCAGTTAAATCCATTACTTGAAGTATTTGTCTTGTAAATTTTTTCCGGAAAACATTTATTAGTAATTTCTTGAAAATGATTATGAAATTTGTAAAATAGTTTGTCTCCAGACATTTCATTATTTTCGCAGTAATCCCATGACTGTTGTTCTAGCATATGATGCATGTTATACAATCCTAATGTTGTTATAGGTCTGGATTTAATATTTTGAACTTTATTTTCATTCTTAATACTAATGTTGGTTTCGCAAATTTGAGATGAATGATCAGATAGACCTGGATTAAAAGCAATATAATTTGAGTTGATATCTTGTTCATTTGAAATAATGTTGTCAAGTGTATTTGTTTTTCTGGTTGGCACTTTAATATTGATTTTGAAACCGTAACTGTGACATAAATCAGTGAATACTATGTTATCTGGATCAGTTGTACCAAATTTAACGTTAAAATCACCTAATAAATAAATTCGTTTCTTTGATTTGTACATTCTTTTAAATATTGTATTCATATTATTTAAAAAAATAGAAAACTGCCCAGTAGGTGTCCTATATATGCATATCAATATCATCTTAAGGTCAACTAATTCTACAGCTGTAACTTCACAGTCTACTTCAATTGATGGTAGATCTATAACTAAATAATTTACTGTAGGATTAAGATATATTATTACACCTCCATGTATAACTTTTTTTCTACAATATGAACTTGCCACTACATAGTTGTCAATTATAATGTGTGGAACTTCATCCTCTTTTAACCAATGTTCACTTAAACATAGAGCGTATACGTTACTTATATCTTTAATAAATGCTTCCAATTCATGAGTTTTGCTACGTAGTGATCTTATATTTAGATGCATAAATTTAATTTTGATATCTTTATTTAGAGTTTTCTTTTTTTGTTGTATGGAAGTTTCCAAAAACACGGCTTTTTATATGATTTGTTATTCAAGAAAAAATTATTTGCAGATAAGCTATTGATAACAGATGAATTGTAATAATAATGTTTTAACAAAGAAATTTTTGCAATAGGTTACATCACATATACATGTCGATGTAGATTTTCCTGGAGCATCAGAACAAGTTGGACAATTTATGTTAAAATCTTTTGAGCTTGTAGATTTTGTTGATTTCAAATATTTGCCTAAAAAGCGAGTTCCTATTTTATTTAAGTTTTTTCCGTGTGACGTAAAATGAACACGATTTAAAATCTTGTTTATATCGGCAAAGTAAACATTGCCTTTATCTAAACATAGTTTCTCAATAAATGTATTTATATGAGTTATTATTTTAGAAAAATCCAGACGATCATGTCATATAGGTATAGCAGAAATAATTACTGGCATATCGATAATTTCATTTAATTTCATTTAATTTCATTCTTATTGTTTCTTTCAGTTTTAGTAAATATATATAGTAAATATAGAACAACTGAATACTACTCTACATGACGATTTTATTCTACATAAAAACTAAACTAACTAAGCCAATAAACTAATTTTAAAAGTTCAATTAAAAAAAAAAAAATTTAAAAAACACATCAAAAACCTCTTCTCATGTAAAAGAAAAAAGACCAACACATCACAATATCCTAAATGGCTCTTCAGTTAGCAAAGACAATATAGAAAAAGCAAACAGTAGGTCTAGACAAAATTTGAGTAAATAAAAACCGGGAACTACTGCACGTAAAGAATACAAACAAAGAAAATGCTTTAGCTAAGGAATGTTACAGAATGGACCTAGATACAGGATATAAGAACTTGACCTTGATCCTGATCGCTACTTTGATGTCTAGTATTGTAACAAAAATAGCAAGATTGGCGACATTGCTAGTTCTACAAATAATTTGATAACATTTTATTTACAAGTACATTTAAAAGGAATTGGACTAAATTTTGTCAGTCATTTATTTAAATTATTATAGTTGGAGACTGCCGAAAAAAACATTCAAATAAAGAAATAGATGCGTTTTTAGGTATGTACTTTTGAATACATTTTAATGCTATTTGCAAATATAATTTGAATAAATAACTTTGACAAAATATAGTTTGATTTTTCTGAATGTATTGATAAAAAAATAAATAAATTATGAAATTATTAATAGAACTAGCAATGTTGCTAAAGTTGTTACAATACTATAAATAAACATATTTTCACTCTTCAAGTGTTTAAGTATTTTTTTATAATCAATTTAACCTATTATTATTCGTAGTCCTATTTTCTATAATTTTAATTAAAATTTATTTTTTGGCAGGTCTGCTAAAACTGCTTAGTATTAAACAGGTTTCATTAGAAAAAAATGCCTATTAAATAATATTAATAGCTTTTTAACTATCATATGGTAACATTAACAACCAAAAGATTGCATAACTCACAATTGGCAAAACCGCAAATGAACTTGAAATTGCTTGATATTTATGTTATTAATAGCATTTTAAGATTTAATTTAAAAAACAGTAATAATATTATAAAAGTGAATGAATATTAGTTAATTACAATATCAATTTAACAATTTGTCTGTGTAATTCAAATACAATGGATGTGAAATTATTGTATGTACGCAAAAGTAAAGACATTTTTATATTCAGGCATTTATATTACTTGTAAAAAAGTAGCAAAATGTATAAGACAAAATTTGAAAATAAATTATTTAGTATTTATAATAAATTCTAGTTAGTTTTAAAAATGACCAATTTACTAAAAAAATATTAAAACAATACATGAAACGTATAGTTAACTAATTATAAAAAAAACCTGTACAAATTATTTAAACAATTAGAAATTTAATTATATGTGGATGTATACCAGCTTTGTTTTGTACAATAATTACGTGTTAGCTGTGTTCTATGAATTATTTTGTTATTTTAAAGATAATATGTAGGCCGGGTAAAAATTCAAACAAAGCCTAAATAAAATTTTAAATTATGTCATAGATTTTCAACTTTTTTGAATATTTTGAATTAATAAAAAACGTTAGAGGTGCAACACACAGTGTCCGTTTAAAATTGACACGGTGGTAAAAAAGTTATGGTAAAATGAACTTGCTATAATTTTTGCAAAAACAAATTTTGCAAAGATAGTTTGTTCCGAAACAAAAACAACGACTTAAATTCTGAAACTGCAAATCCTCTGAGATTGAATTCCTCTATATGCTGTGAAAGTTTCGAGGTAATAAAGATTAATTTTTTTTTACATTATATTGATTTTATCCGTTATTAAAGGAAAGAAAGATGTGGATATAGAACCAAAACTTATATAAGTTTATCTGTACGCGCAATTTTGTGAGAGCGCGTTGAGTCTGAGACGGAGTTTTGTGTAACCCAGCATAAGTCACTCATTTTCTATAATACTATCTCATTAATAAGCTATGATTTTTGTTGCTTGTCATAATCTTACTCACCTTATCCAGCAATTTTTGTAATGAACTAAGGTTATTAGATCTATATCTTTCAACTATTTCAAAAATTATAACTACTTCTGTTGAGACTGCTTTAGGAGACTCCAATCATTTACTTTTTATTATTTTTTACCTAAACTGTGGTTTATCTATCATTGTTCTAAAATGAACATAGTAAAAATAAATATTTTAATAACTTTCATTTTGATATCCATTACTTACATTATTCCAAAGATCCACATATTGCAGCAGAAAATCATTCAGAAAGTTGAATAAGTCATTACCCACGAGTAGAATACTATGTTTTATCTATGACTATTCAATACATAAAATACTATATCATTTTTTTTTGAAATTATAGTAAAATTGTAGTAATTACATAGTTAAATTTAATCAAGTTTCCCCTTCGTGTCAACTGACAAAAACTATCAGTGGTTTATGTTTGATATAAAATATTATTATATTATATTTGAAATTGTATCAAGTTTGTAATATTTTTATAAAATAGTGAAAAGATGAAAGGAAAATTTTCAAGTACGCCACCAGAGATTATTGAGGCAGTCAAAGAAATAACATCAAATTTGTTACCTGAGCAATTAAAATTAAATTATGAATAGTCCAGTCAAGTATGCTCAAATATTAATCTTATCTCTAAAAAAATCCAAAAATGTTGAAACTTTCTACACTGATTTATAGGTATCTTTAGCGGTAATGACCAAAAACAGGGGACTTTTTTCGGTTTTTTGTTAATATTTTAAAAACTGTATGTAGAAGGTAAAAGATAATTATATACATAATAAAAGCTGATAAAATTTGCAATAAAAATGAGCATATATATTTTTTGTATTCCCAGTAGTTACAGAGTTATAAGGCGCTAAAGAATAAAAAGTTTTTTGTATTGTTACGAGCCAAGGAGCCGGTCTCTTTTGTTTGGTCCTCCGTTCATTTTGACAGTTCTCTCCCTTTCCTCCAACTACCTGCCCATCCTTCTACATAGCGTTTACGATACGCGTCAAATTGTAGTGTTAGTGCGGTCTCTCTTTTACCTTCTTTGTTCATGGAGAAAAGTGGTAATCAACTCTTTAACAATGTTTCTAAAGATAGCTATCAACAAGCAGAGTGATGAGAACTTAAACAACTTACTTATAGCATAAGCTTGCTCCTTACCCTTTATCTTTATTTGAGAAAACTGGAATGCGGAAAATAAACAAATCCGCCTTATACGATACTTTTCCTGTACTACAAGAAAAAGCCAATCTTCTCGATTTTGTCATCGTTTTGGATGGAGGATTACTGTTACACAAGGTGGTGTGGCCCAAAACTTCTCAATCTCAACAATTTGCTGGCAAGAGCTGTACTGTTGTGTTTGATGGCTATTCAGCAGAATCATCCAGTATGTAGACAGCTAAATAGAACCAAAGTACAAGCTAAAGAGGTCAGTTGACATAAACTTTGAACACAAAACACAAATCACAGTCAAACAGGATGATTTTCTTTCTAATGAACACAATAAATCCAGACTTACTTTATTCCTATTAACTGTTCTTCACGACCATGGAATTAAAACAGAACAAGAATCTAGTAACGATGGTAAATTGATCATCCGCACAAAAGTCATAAAATCTTTAACTAGTGACAAATTAGCAATAGTTGGCAAAGATTTTTATCTTATTGTCTTCCTCATGGCGTTAACCCCATCTGAAAGACAGATATTATTTGTTAAGCCAAGCCACTGCAGAGTAGAAAGAAAGGTATATTCGAGTCAGCAATTGCAAACTATAGGAATAAAAACTGCATACTTCTTGTGCATGCATTCAGCGGATGTGATACGACTTTTGCTGCATATCGAAAAAGTAAACTTGTCTGTTTCAATTTGTTCAAGAAGCGAGCTACACTGCAAAGTATTACTGATGTAACAAATCTAAAGTTGAAAACAAAATATTCTTAGCATGGTACAATGCACCTCACAAGCAAACTTCCCTTACATGAATTGTTACAATGCTTTTACCAAATTGGTTTTGAATGCTAAACCAGATTTCTCTGCGCTGTCACCCACAAAAGGAGCAGCAATGCAGCATGCTTTTTGTGTATACCACCAAATCCAAGTTTGGCTAGGAAATAAACTTCTTCCAGAATAGTGGGGATGGAAGTTTGAGCCAACTGGGTGATCCCAGCAACTACAGAAGACGCAACAGAACCTGAGCTAGTCCTCAATCTCATTTCTTGCAAATGTATAACTAGGTGTGGAAACAGATGTGGTTGCCAAAAAACAGGAATAATGTGCACAAACATTTGCCACAACTGCTATAAAGAATGGTTGAATGTCATTATTTCCACCTCCGAAAAAAACTTTGATGACCCTGATGATCTGGATTTCTTCATACATCTGAAAGATACACAACAGTTGGTAAAATAGCTTGTAAATAAAAATCAAAATGCTGAGTTTACTGGATCTATATAGAGTTCATATTTGTTCTTTCGCAAAATTATTATTATATTATTATAGCTACCTGTTCTTACTTGTTTCAAGCAGCAAGTGTCACAGCTCAAGTAGATGTACAGATTGCTGGGCCTTCTAGAAACAAGCAATCGAGAGTGATTTGATTATGTTGATGATTCTTATATTCTTCAGAATATCTATATTTCTTGTGTTCTTAAATTTTTTTATTTATTATTTAATAAAGTTAAATTTTTTTTTTTTACTAAGTTGTAAAGTTTGTCTCTACAATGATCCAACGTATCCAAAAGTGTAGTCAAAACTTTGTCAAATATTGATTTAGAAGTATCTAACAAATGATGGTAAAAAATTACACTTCCTTTTTTCTTGCTTTGGCATCTTCAATAAATTACATATCATTAGCGTTCTCTAACTAACTGCTAGGAATACTAAATAAATGTATATGATCATTTTTATTGCAACTTTTATCAGCTTTCATTATGTATATAGTTAACTTTTACCTCCAACCTACAGTTCAAGGGATATTAACAAAAAACCGAGAAAAATGCCCTGTTCTTGGTGATTGCCGCTAGAGCTCGTGTCATATTCGTCAGGACTTTCAGTATACCCTTCACTAAGTACCTATAAATCAGTATAAAAAGCTTCCAAACTTTTGGATTTTTCCATAGGTAGAAAGCTACTTTGACTAGACTAGAAATAATTTTTTTAATAATTATAATTATTTTTTATACTGTTTTCGCAGGTCATTTGTTACCATATTATTTGATGTGAAAATCAAACACTAAAACGACATGGTAAATAGAAATCCACCTCCGTTGTAGTAGGGTATATTGATGAGTCAATAAATAATAAAATTAATACTGCAAAAAAATATCTTTTGCTGTAATTGCCTACATCAAATGTCTCACCAAAACCTACCAATAAACCTCAATATTCAAATATAATTTATACATATTATAGATGTTATTTGTAAATTAACAATAAAAAAAAAACGGTGGTCGAGGTCAAACTTTTCTAAAGAAAAACAATTGTTGTTGCTAACGGAAATAGAGTTGTATAAAGACATTATACAATGTAAAATGAGCGACAAAACAAATTTGTCGGAAAAGATAAAAACCTGTGTAACTACTTTCTTAACATTAATACTTTATTATTAATATTGCAGAATAAAACTTATTAATACCGTGTTCAATTAAAAAAATGCAAAATTTTGAAGATCAAACCAGTGAAAGTTAAATTCGACAATCTAAAATGTAAAACCAAGAAGTTGTATCTAGCCATCTGATGATGAGAATGATGATAATGAACTGCTCATATTTATTATACTTATCACAAATAGTGATTGCAAAGTAAATTATACTATTAACGTCATTAATGGGATAAACATTAAAATTACCATTAGTTGATTCTATTAAATTTTAATGTAGCATTAAGTTTGATTATGAAATCGGGCCTAAATAATACAATTACTAACAGCCGTATTCTGAACATGTTTTACAACGATGTTAGTTAACATTTTTGATGTTAGCTAACATGTTAAAATATGTCGAGAATCAGCTCATATGTCTTTATATCATTATTTACTACGCCACATCTTGACAAAAAGAAAGCAAAAAGTGAAATAAAAGAAACAATTGAATGACTTAAAATATAATAGACAAAAGAGAAAAAAAAATTAATATGTTGTTGGACCTTGTAAATCTAATACAGCTTGCAACCGCCGCGGCATAGACTGAATTAAATTTTCTGTTATAATAGAAGTTATTTCAGATCGAGCCTATTTTAACGCATTTTTTAAAGTTCTGCGATTTGTTATACAGGGTGTCCCGTGATTCGATGCGCATAGCTTAATAGCTTATTCCTTCGACAATTTTAAGTCGAAAATGCCTTGTGCACTTTTATTCAAAACTCAATAGTTATAGAGTTATGAGCAATATTAAATTCAAGTGAGCGTGAAGATAAAGTAAAGGCCATATTGAATAAAGTAATGTATAGTTTTATTATTTAACATTTTTTTTAATTCCTAACAAGTATTTTATTAAAATTTTTGTTCAAAATGTCCTTCCGCTGCCTCACAACACATTCTTGCTCTTCTAACAATTGAAGACGTAGCTCTTTGAATACTACCTGGGTTTTCTCGTATGAATGCAGCTGCAGCCATAATATTTTAAATTAACACATCTCTGGTTTGTGGTTTATTAGAATGCACCAAACTTTTCATGTGTCCCCACAGACAATAGTCGAGAGGCGTTAGGTCTGGTGACCTAGGAGACCAAGAAACTGGAGCTCCTCTTCCAATCCACCAACATGTGGAGGTGGCTCCATCTTGCTAAAACCACATGTTAACTCTATTGTGAAGTGAATTTAAATAATGTGCAGATGTTAAATGTTCTTCAAATATAAATGGCCAAATAAGACGGTTATTAAGAACACCACACCAAACATTCACTGAAAAGCGATGTTGAAAACGCGATTACGTAATTTCAAAATGAGTTTTCAATTGCCCATGTATGTGAATTCCTTGTATTTGTAATTCCATCTCGTGTAAACGTAGCTTTGTCCGTAAACAGAATTTGTCTACATAATTGTTGGTGTTCAATCAACCAACGACAAAAAGTAATACGCGCTGCGTAGTCTACTGGTTGTAATTTTTAAATAGATTGTATGTGATTGGGGTACAAACCAAATTTTTTTAATGTTCTTTACACTTTCATTTGGTTAACATAAAGACAATTAGATATTCTTTGTACACTAGTGGTAGGACTATGTTCAATCGTGTTAAGAATAGCTTCCTCTTCAGCAAATTTTTGGCGTACGGGACGTTCTGCAGTAGCTTTTGGAACACTACCTTTTACTGTCAAATGACAATGCACATTGATGAATACTTTTGCGTTAGGTGTTCTCCGACAAGGGAACCTCTTTTGATATTCCCGAACTGACTCTCTTGCATTTGTCAACGTCAAATTGTCATCATCAAAACACTTGACAAAAGAGTATAAACCATTTATTACGTCACGCTCACTTGAATTTAATATTGCCCATAACTCTATAACTATTGAGGTTTAAATAAAAGTGCATAAGGCATTTTTGACTTAAAATTGTCCAAGAATAAGCTATTAAACTATGCGCATTGAGTCACGGGACACCCTGTATTGACTTTTCTAATTTTTTGCTCTAGCTCATCCCAAATATGTTCAATATGGTTGCGACTGGGGCAGATAATAAAGCTGTTTTGGCGTTCTATAGAGCTAATATTTCTTAACTTGAAATATTCATCAATTTTTTAATCCCAAACGATCAACGGAGGTCTGCAAATTATCTTGCAAAATCTTTAAAAATAATTTCTAGTCTATTATTCCTTCAATAAAAACTAGATTTTCAATTCAAGAAGCTGCAATACCGAGCCTCCACAGTGTTTGACAGTTGTGCGTACATTTTTTTGTATTGTTTTGTTTTCAAATAATCAATTTCTTTTTGAAAATTACATGTACTGAGGTTGAAGAATGTACTTGAAAATATTTTAATAAACACTTGTTTTTATATATAAAATTTATCGAATTTTGGAAGGTTTTTGAAGGGTGTATGTAGACTTTTCTGATTGACTGTATATATTTCTTGAAATTTCTTGGAAAGAGTTTCATTAAATCTTTGTTGACTTAGACAATTTTCTTTGATCACCAAAATTCTGTATTAAAGTATTTTAAATTTGAAAATTTGCTGCATCAAAATAATGATGATAAATAAAATTGATTCTGTTGCACTTATAAATCGATGCAGTTATTAACGTTTCTATCAAACTGTAAAACCATGCTTAAGGTTTTTATGTCTAATAATGGCAGTGCCATTGTTAATATACTGGTAGTTGACATATTTTAATTCTCAAAGTTATCAATTAACTCTGGCTCTAAGTCACTACCGTTTTCACTGAAGAAATTGGAATTTCATGAACTACTTTATTTACTTACAATATCATTAACGCTACTTTCATTGCTGGTATCCTTCGATAGGGCCTCGTAAAGTTTGTTGTAATCTACTGAAGAGTTAACACTCACAGATTTCTGCGATGGATTCTGGTGAATAATCCGAATTGAATACGCCAATTACGTACTTCAATTAAAATCGATATATAAAAAAAACATTATATGTTTATTTAATTAAATGCGCAGTTGTGCTTACATTGTAGGAGTTCTGTCTAAACTAAACTTAATACTAAAGGCATACGTTTTATATCAATCATAAATGCAATGGTCTGCATTTAATTTCCTGGAAGAATAGGTATTAAAGTAGTAGATAGGCACATATCTAGTACACACGTGAGGTAACATGATATAGCATTTACATAATTTGCGACATAAATTATTAGCAAAATATAACAACATCTCCGAGCAGCTAATAAATGATATGTTTTTGTTTGTTACAAACGTCTGTATTAAGTATATATTTAATTAGTTGTCCAAAAGTATTAATAAAATACATTAATAATTTAAAAGTTAGGTTATTCTGTTAATAGTTTATTAGGAGCCTTATTAAGAGTTGAAAGGTTGTTTAGTGCGCTGTGCGAAGTAGTTTAATCTTTAGTTTTTCCAAATACACAAAAATCATGAAATTGATTTAGGTCTTAATTAAAGAGAAGTTATAAAAATTATTAAATGCAACTAGATTACTTATATTGGAAGGACATGCTGAATTTTCTAGTTTGGGAATATTTGTGAGGGATATGTTTCTGATAATAGAGAACTGATTTTTTTCTTTTTTTGTAATGCTGTTAAAGAAAAACAAGCATATGTCAATTATAACTGTTTTTTATTACTAACTTATTATTATTCATAAACAGATTGTCTTATTTGTAGAAATGAATAATTAGCTTTAATAACAACAGAAAGTAAATATATAAATTGATCTTAAATTAGATGTTATGACACTCACTCATGAATCTCATCAGGAAAATTGAATCAGATGTGACTAAAACAATAATATGTAACTATATTTGGTACATTTGTAACCTTGTTTTGATAAATCTATTTTCCAACGAGTTGATTCGATTATGAGCAACGTTTCAGTCGCTATTTGGGTTAATCATTTGTTTACCATAATCTTTTTATGGCGTTGGCCGGTCGATGAATCAACCCGATGTATAAATAAAAGAACCAAATTTAGAATTAAATATCGCAGCGAGACAACTTGATGGTTCTACCGCTGCATCACATTCATGAATTGTGCTGTGTATCTGATTGGGGGGACCCTAATTTAGATGAGAACACATTGGGATGTTGAATTTATGAATTATATGTGGTGACTAAAATTAGGTGTGTAAGGCTCATTTAAAAAAGAACATATATAAATAAACGCGAAGAAGTGCTGGATGCACATCTGTTGCGTTTTGCAAAAGTGGATTCTGGATTAATCCCTTATTATTGAGATGTTTGAAAAAAAAATTTGGGGTTACGGAATTTGCGCTCGTGAACACGGCGATTCCACCCGAATGGAGTTATATTTGTGCTGTGTTGGGAGCGGCGCGACGGAGAGTTTGACGGAAAGTATGGTCGAAGTGCCGCCGTATCTCAAGTTACCTGAAGGGGGGAGCATCCTTTTATAGACACAGCGAGTCCAACATATGCGCGTCGGTGGTGCCGCAAGTGGCCGCTGTCACTGGTTTGCGAACACGTACCTGTTCTTTTTACTGTGCCGCTTTTTTCAGACCTTTCTTTTTTATTTCATTTTATGTGTACGATTGCAAGAATGCCGCGGCCTCCTTTCGCAGATTCGAACAATCTGGAAATAGATGGTCTACCGCTGTTGGTTATGCTATATAACGGCATGTTCATAGCGCCGTCGGCAGCAGTACGTTCACCTGCCCAGGTTCCAACTCAAGGATGTTTATTTTCAAAACTGCAAACACTAGACAATTTTCTTCCCCACACAATCACACGTGGAAAAATTTACGTATGCATTTCGTTTAGTAAAAATTTATTCAACTTTTTTTTTTGGTATAAGTAATATAAATCTAAATAGCATTACAGCAAAAATTAATAAAACGTACTACACTTTAAAAACTCAATGTACGTAACTTTTAAAATACAAAATACATTATGCTTACTTGCAGTATTAAACTGCCCGTTTAAATAAGAGTATGTATGTATGTATACTACATATAAGCATACTACTTTTTTTACAGGGCAAGCAGGGTGCGCACAGTTTCAGTTGAGAGCAAATTAATATAATTATTTATTGAATATTTATTTATTACTCATTTTTATTTAAAAAAATTACTTAATGACTACAGCGGATTATATTGTTTATTATTTTTAACTTCAGAATAACTGAATAAGTTAGTTATCAACTTTTTGTTGAAATTATTAAATAAATTGCAGTAAAACTAAAAACATTGGTAGATAAATTGGTATAAAATATTCACAGTTTTATGAATAATTGAAAAAATAATTTAATATTTTTACAAAATCTTATTTATAATAACTTTAAAAGTTGTTATTACATAACTGTTAGTATTTCTTCACAGTTTTTGAAATATCATTGAATGACTTTTGTGAATGAATGAAAACTACTTTTATACAAAAATCATCTACTTTTATTACAAGCTTTCTAAAAGTAATAAAAATTTTCAACAGTATTAAAGAATTTTTTTGAAATTTATTTATTAAGTGCAATTATTGCGATATGTGTTTCAAACATTTGAATTGTTTGGCAAACAAAGGCACTGGAAAAAGGAAACCGTTCTAAGCAAAGTTTTAACATACATCAATCATAAACAGTTGGATGTGAGTTTGGTAACGGAGTGAGGTAGAAATGGTCTAATAAAGTATAGGTGCAGTAACAAATAATTTTACTATGCTGCTACTCAAACTCAGAAACGTGTTCAGTGTTAATTACAATTTGCAAAACAAATATTTTTTGTATTGTAATATTTGCCCCTTTTTCTGATATAAATATTAACAAGAGCAAGAGATACTGTTTTTAACTACATTATTACGTTTGCTTGAATAACCAAACCGCTTCAACTACAGTCTACTATTTAAGAATCACATTTTTATACGTTTTTTATAGAGCTAAAAATATTCTTAACGGTTTTTTACCATTGTCATTATATTGATTGTTAACTAAAATCAATCATTTGTGTTAAAATGAAAGTGCAATTTTATAATATAAGTATTTATAATTTTATTTGCATTTGTCGCATTATTTTATTAGCCCAATCAAATTATTTGAAAAGCCGCACAAAATTGCTTTAAGAGCATACCGACACCGCTCCCTTAATTTGTAGTATTTTAACAAAAAATATAGAAATAAATGCGTTTTTCTGTATTTTTGAATGCATTTTGTTGCTATTTGCAAATATGATTTCACAAAAAAGACTTCGACATATCATAGTTTAATCCTTTCTAAATGTAATGATAAAAAAATAAATCGATTATCAAATTTTTTGTACAAGCTGCGATGAAGCCAGAGTTGCCGTTTTTGTTAAAATACTACAATATTTTTTGATATTTTGATACCCTAGGGTAAAAATGGTGTTTATTAAATTCTAAACAATTTGCTTTGAAACATCACCTTCTCCAGTTGAAAATACCAAATTTGTTAAAAATCCTCAAAAAATGTAACTCCGGTCCTGGTAAGATTACAAAAAAAATTAAAAAAAAAAAATTATTCCCAACAAATAACAATTGAAGCTATACTTGCACTTTTAGTAGTGGACTGATAAATTAATTAAAAATGGTCTAAAAAACACTTATGATGCACAATAAGATTAGATTAATAAAAAAAAATAATGAAATTTAAACCTATCTATAAAACAACTATAGAGAATTGTTTTGCGTTTTGCCGTTTAAAAAAATATACTCCCAATTAACTGGTCGCAAATCTAAACACTGGGAAATTCCTTCTTGCATACATGTAAGTACTCGTGTATCCGTTGTGAATGGTGTGTGTTTTGTTGAAACCTACTCGGTGGTAAAAAAAATTTGGCCATCTAAATTGTTTTTAAAATTGCAAAAATCTTTTTCGGGAAGATGGTTGTAAATAAAAAAAAAATCAACGACAAAAATGTTGAAACTACCTCCAGTAAAAATTTCACAAAATCTATCGTATCAGTTTTGAGATGTGACGTTTTTTAGTCCAAACTTGCAATCAATGTTATATAGATTTAAATATCTTAATTCACTATAAAGTTTATTTTGTAAAAAAATATATGGATATAATAAAAATTATACAGTTGAGTGATCATTGAGTGTCACCTAGAACAAAAAATTTAAAGAAAAACATTTCATTCTAGATTTATTTAGTAAGGAAAGACGTGGTTTGTTTAAAATAACTGATTTGGTAGTATACAGTGTGTTAGGTTAGGTTAGGTTATTCGAGTGGTTGTTGCTTGGCCTATTCTAAGAAAATTTTGTCCTATGATGATTTCTGAAAAACCTTTGTTTTGAAGATGCACTCCAATAAGTATATCAAGTACAAAAAACTAATGAGTTTATCAAGTACAAAAAATGTTAACGATAATTTGGAACGGCTGTTTTATCTACTAATGTAAAAGTGGATTCATTTGAATCCGTCTCTCGTCATTGATCATCACATGTACCGGTCGCAGTTGTTTAGATTGAGTGACATTTGGCTGTTTGACGAGTCTATAATAGTTAGTGAACTCCTCTACCATGAATCACTATACAAACACCAAGATGACTGACATGGATTTCATGTATGGACTTACTTATGGCAATTCATTACAAGCTAGACGATTGACGTCTTCCTGAAACAGACATTGTGAACAAAATGTACGGCTAAGAAGATCAATGACAGTAAGAACGGTACAACTAGAACAGAATGTGCTCGACATAATAGAGGAAAAATTGCCAGTACTTTGAATGTAAGTCATTGAACAGTTTGGAAATATCTTAAAGGCAATTTGTTGTATCCACTACTACCTGCTAATTTTCCTTTACGTATTGTGTTATGTCAATGACTTTTACAATCATTAGTTTTAATCCCTCAATTCCTGACACATATTTTTTTCATCAATAAAGCCAGTTTCTTAAGAAATGCAATAAAGAATTTTTATAACAAACGTGTGTGGGCAGATGAAAATTTGCATCAGGTATGTGAAAATCGTTTTCAACATCAGTTCTCTTTAAATGTTTGGGTTGAAATTGTGGGCGACTGTCTAATTGGACCAGTATTTCTATCAGGAAGACTTACCAGCAACTTATCGCAACTTTTTGAAGCACATGCTACCTCAGTTTCTGGATGATGTACCATTTGCAACATTGCTGGGTGTAACTCAATTAGAAACAACCCTGGTGTGTTTGAAAAAGTTTGGCATTCAATGACAAGAAGATTGAATGCTTGTATCCAGGCTTGAAGAAGTTATTTCAAACATTTATTGTAGGTCTAGCAACTTTACATGTACTTTTTGGCAATAAAATGTTGTAACTGTCGCAAATTTGTTCACCCTGTATCTTCGAAACACAGGAGTTTTTCAGAAATCATCATAGGATAAAATATTCTTAGAATAGACCAAGAAATAACCCTTTAAATTTTGCCGCATATTTATATGGGCTATAGTTTTAAGGATTAAATATTTGTAGGTCCATTCAGTATAATAAGTGTTATTTTTTATTTTGTTTAATAAACCAAACTTTATTTTTAGTGGATTGTTATCTTCCTATAGTAAATTGCGGCCAAGATTATCAACATTTAGAAGTTTTATTTTCATGAACAAACTAAAATTTATACATCAGCACCTGTTTTCTCTGTAGAATATAGCATATACTCGCATATCGTATAATGAATGGTACTTAAGTGAATGATATGCTTCACACAATTATATCAGCATTTCATCTGTGCACGACTGAGCATTTATTAAAACCGAAATAACTGTTTGGTGACCGATAATAAAAATAGAAATGATATATGAACTGTGTAAAATATAAATTTATGTAGAAAAGCCATGCAGAAAATAAACGGATTTTTTACAGCCCTCGGTTATACTAAAAAAATAGGTTGGTTATTTATGTGACGTACTTTCATCATCAAATTGTTTTAAAAATAATATTTATAACAAAATTACTTACTACAGAATTAATTCGGCTATAGAAATATAGTATATATGAAATTTATAAATAAATTGCAATTCCATTGCGTGTAGTATTTTATATACTATTCTATCTAAATTAAACTTTTTAAGCCAGTTATTTTTTCTGGCAACAAATATTTGACAAGGTTCCAAAAGTTTAGTTCAAAAAACTGAAACTTTTCAAAACTAAACCAAATACTACTCTTATTGCGATTATATATTAGCCGTTTCCAAAAATATACATTTTATAAATAATTTAATCAAATAGTTCACATATGCTTGTGTCATTTAAACATTCCGATATCTTTGCCCCACAGTCTGCGTTTTGAATTTATATGTAAATAAACGCACGTCGAATTGAATTTTACAATAAATTCAGTTTTGAGTCACAGCCTGAATATCAAAATAATAGTGGGCGTTTGGATTTGTGCCAATCCTAGTGTAATCTACAATAGAAATGAAAAATAACGAAAATTACGACCTGGCAAATTTGAGGTGGAACCATCACAAACGTGAAGATTAAAGTGACCTATATAACATACGACGCTGGATATATTTTATTGCACGAATGATTTTAACAGACTGCACATAGAAATGATTTATTGAAAGGAAATTAAAATGAAGTTTGTGTGCTATTCGTATTTACTACACTATATCACATGTCGACGAAATACATTATTGTGCGTGTTTAATATATCATTCATATTTATTAGACATGTGGAAATATTAATTATAACTAAAATGTTTGATTGTACTTTTTTTATCTGTATTAAATAGTTGAGTTTACTGACTTTTAACATCGTATTATTTCTTTGCATATCGGTCGTATTAATCAAGAAGGCAGGGAAATTAAAAGATTATATATTAGAAAATGTTTAGGCAAGTTTAGGGAATTTCCATATATTTAATGGCGCTATATATATATATATATATATGTACCGGCAACTAAAAATAAATTGTTGAGCTATTTATGAAAGCCAATTCATATTATTTTTTATATATGAGACTATGGTTAGAGTATTTTAATAAAAAAATTATATACTTGTGCTGATTTTACTTTTATATATATATATATATATATATATATATATAATTTAAGGCCGGTTTCGGCTGTTAAGCCATCATCAGTTTTTTCTTTTCACAGGTGTTGTTGTGTGTGTTTTTTTAGTGTGATAAGATTTTTTTAAATTTTTATTACAGTAAAGGTATGTGAATCTTAAAGTTTATTTAACACTATAAAAAAGGCAGTACAGTTTTAATATGTAACATATGTAAACACGGCTTGCATTATCCCTTAATAGGCATTTTATAGAAAAAACCTGTTATTAGTAATATGTAGTAAAAACGGATTGTATTAACCCTTAATCAGCATTTATTGAAAAACATGTAGTACACAACACGTAGTTTAGGTAGGATTGAGTAAAAGTATTCTATCGCAGAAATACTTTTTGAATATCAATTCTTAAACTCAATAATTGAACACTTCGTTCAAGTGATTGTAAAAGTTTAGAAAGTGGAGTGAGTCTTAAAAAATCAAGTGTCCAGTACATCGTGTACCTGCAACCTGGCCAACACAATCACACAGAAGAACAAAGAAGGAATAGAAACTGAGAAGCTTTTCAAAAATCAAGAAACTCAGTGCATAGTGCACCCGTTTCCCAAAGTACTTCAACTACAACAAGTCGAAAGAAAATCGATACCAACCTAGGATTAAGAAAGATAAAGAATGAAGAAAATAATCAAACAACAGGATAAAAATCTCTATTAATAATATTGTAAGTGCATCCTTTATCAACATTCCTAAATTTATATTTCTGATCAATAATTAAAAATCAACTTATTTTATATATGTTTAATGAATATAAATATAAACGAATTAGCTTTGAATTTTGAATTGTTAGAATTGATTGAACGTAACGATAATAATTTAATTTTAATTGAACCAGAAGTTAACAAAATGGCAAACTTAAATATTCAACTAATCAGATATCAAGCTGATAATATACCACATTTTAATGGTAATCCAAAGCAATTAAACCGTTATTAAATCATGTGAAAATTTATTAACTGCACACCAAGAACGTAACAATTTAGCAGCCCCTATAAATATTTGTCTTTTTGATACTATATTAAGTAAATTAGTAGGTAGAGCCGCTGATATTATTGGCTCACGTATCGATTAAATACTTGGCACCTTGTGAAAGAATCATTATTGATTGCTTTTTCTGATCAACAATCAATTGATTGTATTATTCAAGACATTATAACAATGCAACCTCAAAAAATATGAAAATCCACAACAATTTGGATTAAAATTACAAGACGCACGTAGTATTTTATTTTCTAAAGTAAATTTAGAAAATGAAGAAAATATTAAAAATTGCACAGTATGAAGATCTTATTCTAAAAACATTTATAAATGGATTAAATTACCATATGCAATTAATTATAAGACTTAAAGCTATGTCTTTTGCACATGAAAAAGAGAAATTTTTGAATTACAAAAATCGCTCAAATATTATAAATAAAATTAACCCTAATCATGTATGTAATTACACCTAATATTCAAAAACGTTCTATGAATTATCAAAATCAAAACCGTAATATAAATTATGTTCCGTTTAATTTTCAACCAAGACAACCACAATTTAATCAAAATTACATTCCAAGACAACCCCAATTTAATCAAAATTATATTCCCAGACAATCAAAAATTGCAAAAACAAGCATTTTCTCAAAATACATTTATTAAACAAAATGCAATACAAAAAAATAATTAATATAATCAAAAACCAGAACCAATGGATGTTTCTTCAGGAAATACTGTAATTAAATCAAATTTTCAACGTAATCCTCAAACCCGAAATTTCGTATCTGAAAAATTGTATAATCAAACTGTAGATAAGAAAATACTGATTTAAATAATGAAGATAATTTATTAAATGCAGATTATTGTAAAGATATGTATAATCAATATTATGAAAATAATTTTGAACAATAACAAATCGAATATAATAAAGAAAATTTGAATAACTATGATGAACAAAATGTTCGTCTTACTTTGAATACCAACAGCTCGACGTAATACTTTTAAATAATTACAAAAAAATTCAGATCTACCTTTTATTTACATTCCTGAGCAAAATTTTTGGTTGACACCGGAAGTGGTAATAGTTTTATTAACCCTAATTTAGCGCATAAAATATATTTAAATTACATTTATAAAGAACAATTTACTGTTAAAAGCGCACACGCAACATCTCTGCATAATGAAGTAATGATAATACCCTTATTTCCATCTTGGATATCACAAATTTCATTTAATCAATTTTTCATCTAAATTTGACGGATTAATAAGTATTAATCTTTTAATTCAAATTCAAGCAAACATTAATGTAACAAACGCAATCATGGAACACAATGAAAATTCTAATAATAATAAAAAACAAAAAAAAAATTTTAAACCTATTAATTTTATTATTCCACCACTCAAAAAATAAAAATACCTGTTCAACAAAAATACGGTATAGGAATAATACCTTATACAAATTTAGGAAAGGCAGAACTTACTGAATCATTAGTAAAAGTAGTAGACTCATACGCCCTTACAACAATAACAAATACTAAAGAAAATCCCGTAAAAATAACATTTTTTGAACCTTTACAAATCGAATCATTAGATGAAATATACATGAATTTTATTGAACAAATGGAAACTGATTCAGAATTAACTGACAAAATTGATAATTTACAAAAACAAAATTTTAAAAATATGACCATATCAGAAAATTATGTAATGAGTATAGAGATTATTCTATTGTGAAAATATACCTCTTACATTCAAATTAAACATAGCATTAATTTGCAAGACAAAGCCTCAAAACCCTGAATTTATACCAAAAGTTATCGTTATCCAGAAGTACATAAACAGGAAGTAAAAACACAAATTAATAAAATGTTAGAAAATGGCATTATTCAAAATTCTAATTCCCCTTGGGTCCCATATGGATCGTCGATTATCGAAGACTAAACAAAAAAACAATAGATGATAAATTTCCCTTGCCAAATATAACCGACATATTAGATAAAAGTCGGTAGAGCTCAGTACTTCACTACTTTAGACCTAAGAAATGGTTTCCATCAAATTCAAATGAACCCAAATGATATACCTAAAACAGCTTTTTCCACAGACACAGGACATTACGAATTTACACGTATGCCCATTGGCTTAAAAAATGCCCCTTCGACGTTTCAACGCGTCATGAACAATGTATTACGTGGATACCAAAACGAAATTTGCCTTGTATATCTCGATAATATTATCATTTTCTCGGCATCACTACAATAGCACATGAAAAGACTAAAATTAATTTTTGAAAGAATTAGACAAGCAAATTTTAAGATACAATTAAAGAAATCGGAGTTTTTACGAAAAGAAGTCGCTTACTTGGGCCATCAAATCACAAAAGATAGAGTGAAACCCAACCCCGAAAAAATTATTGCAGTCAAAAATTATCTAATTTCGAAAACACAAACTCAAATTAAATAATTTTTAGGACTATCCGGTTACTATCGCCGATTCATTAAAAAATTCTCAAAAATTACTAAACCTTTAACCTTATATCTGAAAAAAGATGCAAAAGTAGTACATTCAAAAGAATTTATACAATCATTTAATTACTTGAAGGAATGATTAATAAATGTCCCCATCTTAAAATATCCCGATTTTAACAAACCCTTTATTTTGACAACTGATGCTTCAAACGTTGCCCTAGACTCCGTTCTATTACAAGGAAAACCCCCTAAAGATAATTCAATTGCATTTGCTTTACGTACCCTTAACGAAACCGAACAACAATACTCAACGATTGAAAAAGAACTATTAGCAACCGTTTGGTCATGCAAATATTTTAGACCGTATCTTTATGGTAAAATAAGAAAGGCTAATGATCCAATAGACAATACAGTTCATAGTACACAAACTCCAGATATGCTAAATGACATACCTATTTTAGATGAAATTATAAATAATAAACCAAAACAAATAATCGTAAAGAAATCCCCTCAAAATTTTTTTGTAGAAATAAAAAACGAAATTTTTGATAATAATAATATCATTAATGTTACTATACCTGGGAAAATATCAGAAATTATTAAATTTCTTAAAGAATTTTTAATAATTAATAGAATAAATCATATTTATTTTTTTTCTACTAAATTACGACCGTTATTCCAAGAAGCCTTATCATTACATTTTCAAAATTATAAACTAAATGAATGTTCAAAATTAATTAACAATGTTCCTAAACAAGAACAAGAATTAATATTAAAATATAAACACAAAGGAAAAACTAACCATTGCGGAATTCATAAAACATACAAATTTCTAAAAAAGGTTTATTATTGGAAATCTCTTAAAGCTGACATAACCAATTATATTAATAATTGTGACATTTGTCAAAGAACAAAATATAATAGAAAACCACCTGATCAACCTTTAGTATTGACATAAACACCATCTCGACCTTTTGAACTTGTTCATACAGATACCTTTGTAGTACAGTAACAAAAATTTATAACATTATTAAACAAATTTTCTAAATTTGCACAAGCTTTGCCTTATGATGTAAACTCAATTTCAGCTTGCAAGCAATTGATACTATATTTTTCATTTGTAGAAATACCAAGTCAAATTACAAGTGAGAATAGATCAGAATTTAAAAATGAAAAATTAAAACCTATTTTAAAAAGTCATAAGATCAATATACATTTCACAACACCATATCATCATGAATCTAGTTCACCTATTGAAAGGTTTTATTCAACAATTCTTGAACATCTAAGAATTTTAAAAGAACTTGATAAAGAAGCAATAATAACCGATTTAATGCCATATGTTATAATTGCTTATAACAGTACAATTCATTCAAGTACTAATTATACTCCACACAAATTAATTTCAGGACATACAGATTCAAGAGACCCTATGTGTCTTATTCCCACACAAGCTTATTCAACATATACTCAAAACCACATATCAAATACTAGAGCTCTTTATGATAAAATTCGAACTACACAATTAAACCAAAAACAAAAAACAATTGATAAAATTAATAAAGATAAAAAATCTTCTAATATATGTGTTGCAAATAAGATTTATAAGACTTCTAGGGGAAGAAAATCAAAACTAAATTCAAATATTTGATAACAAAAATTCTTGAAAATAATAAAATTGTAATAGAAAACCAAAAAAACAAAAGTAAAAGAATTAATTTATATAAATGAAACAAAACCCATTGTTTCAGGTGCATCTGGATCATCTTCTCAAAAGATGTGACGTTTCACAATTTAAATAAGAATCCCGGACGTCTACCATATTAGGTACAGCAAAAATTGTTTCAAATCACATGACACTTATACAAATCTACGATTTAAGACCTGTAGTAAAACAATACAAATCGATTAAAGAAAAATCTAGATTTCTTATAAAAAGTATCCATAATAATACTAGATATTTACAAGAATTCACAAATTCATTAAATCCTTTATTCACATTACAGAAAAATATTGATAATCAACTTGATCAGGTAGACCCTTTAATAAATTCCTAAATAAGAAATAAAAAAAGCCTATTAAACCCCTTAGGTACAATGGTTAAATGTTTTACAGGAAATTTAGACAATAATGATGCTGAACTATATAAAAGCCAAATTATTCAATTACAGAATAGCCAAGATAAATTAAAAATTAGTATGTTAAACCACATGACTCTCTTGGAAAGTACAATAACTAAATTCCAAAAATTAATAGCAAATATTTCAATGAATTAGTCCTACAACCAAGAATATTACAAATTGAAAATACGATCAAAAAGATAAATCTTTCTCAAACAATAGATTATGAACTCTATAAGAATTCACACAGTAATTAATCAAATCACTGTAATATATCAATATTATGAACTACATTCCGAACCTATTCCTAATAATGAAACATTAAAATTCCATATAAATTTACCATTTAAACCATACCTTGCACTTAGTAATCTTAAATATTCATATATGAACCAAAAGTGCTCAAAAATAAGAAGTGAAAACTACTTATGTAAAAATGCTCATGTAGCACAAATAAACAAAAATTCACCATGTGCAGTGCAACTAATTAACTATCAATTAACTAAAACCAATTGTAAAATAATTGGAATTGAAGTACATGAAGTTCCAATTATAAAACTATCTGATGGCAAATGGATCATTACTACCCCAAACCAGACGTTGTTAACAGTATCATGCAGAAATAATGAATTTTTTTTTTTTTATCACGATCACACATATTGGAGCTGAATATGTAATGTTAAAATAAATCATCTGACGTTACAAACCTATAAACCTACTAAATTAAAATTTAATCCAATCCAATTACCTACATTGGAATTGTTGAATTCAACTTTCCAACATGGGATCTGAATACAATCAATCTACAAAAATCCGAAGACATCAAAATGAAGATAAATCAACAAGAAACCATCTTAAGTAAAAGTTCGAAACGAATATATATAGATGTAAAACAACTAATACTCCTCCAAAATATATACACGCTGATAGTACTGGCCTCCGAAACGGAGGCAGCTACGAAAAACTGGAGGCAAATACGTTTTGATATGTATATCAATTTATTTCAACATAATACTTTACTAGAAGTTATTTTACAAAATTTTGTTCGGTGACCATTTCGACTCATACACATATACAGTTATACATTGTAGTACATTAAAGTCTACACTACGCGGCGCTAAGCTTTTATACTGATATACATATTTTGTTGCGGGCCAGTAGAATTGGCCTCCTCATAAGTTAACGTTCTAATACGCCTCTTACAATTGGCAACATAGCAAATACAATTTATAAAAATAATTGTATACTTTTAATATATCTAAACGGTTCACGTTGTTTATTAGTTTTGTATAGAAAATATGTAAAAATAAAACAGAAAATATTACTCAACTTTACGTCCAATGAAACAAATAAATAAAAAAAATTATAATATATTGTAAATATTTTTTAAATTATTCTATCGAGGTATTGTGCTATGTAGAATGGATTTTAAAAATATTATAAAATTGCAGATATAATACTATTTAATATTTATTAAATAATAAATTTTTAAAATGTGCAAACAAAAAAAAATTAATTATTTTTAAATATATTTTTTTAAATAAATTAAATGACTATAATATTGTTTATATTAGTTTTAAATTTGATAAAAAATTCTAATTTTAGTTTTGTTTAAACTTGACATCATTTGCATGTTAAATTAAAATAAATTCTTTTCTGTTTATCCCTAGAGAATTGCCGGGTTTAGTCGCACCGTCCTTGTTGGAGTGCTACTAGTAGTATTGTTATGAAAAAATATTAAATCCTATTCCGTTTTTAAATTAAAATTGGTTCTTTTGGGACAAAGCGCCAACCAACTCAATATCCAAACGATAAGATTTTAATCATCACTCTTTTTATATGTTGAACTACATACAATATTCTATGTCTTCGTGTTTTTGTTTAAAGATGTTTATAATTAACGAGTAAAAAATTAATAAAGAACTAATTAAAAACGCCATTTTTTTTAAATTAATTGCGGAAAAACAACTTATTGCATAAAATTTCTACAAATTTAATGACACAGATTGGACTTTCTTATACAATGTGTGAAAATTTTATTCAATTATATTCATGCGATTTCTTGCTGAGTTTGATTCTGTGAAGCCTTATAATAGCGCAACTATTCTCCCCCCTTAATTAAAGTTACATTATTTTTTTATCAATTTGAATAAATTGTTAGATCATTAATTACGGAGATAAATATAACTATCCTATATTTACATAATTAAAATTATGGTACAAAAGAGGTTTTTTATGTTATCTAACTAGCTATAACAATAATATACTAATCCAAAAAAATAATTATAGTGTCATCTCCAAGTTTAGTTTCAACTGACTAACACTTGAACACAAAAAACGCCATAAATATTTTTTTTTACAAAAGGCTGTAAAGTTTTTTTTAATATGAACCTAATAGCGTGCGGTTGAAGATCTACATTAAGGTTCTAACTAAGTTAATTAGGTAACTCATTGATTGCTAGTATTTACATGTTGGAGAAGGTTGACAGCGTACGTGTTGGTATGATGTTCAAACCAAGATAAGTATTTTCTACTAGCGTTCTTGGCGACTTGTAGCACATTAGAGATGTTCAAATTTTTGTAGAGAGATTTATTGGCGATAAATATTGAACTGTTTGTAATTGATATATGTACAGCTTCAGAATGTTAGAAACTTACTGTCCCATAGTTAAGAACAGTTGGCCCATACAGGTTTTAAAATTTATTTCAAGGTACTTTGCATTGGTAGATTGTAATAATTGTTTGCCGGAGAGTGACGGTGACATGCTGAAATTTACTTTGATTGGCCTTAATTTTTAAGGTTTTAAGCTATTTTTGGATGTTTTAAAAAAAAATCTGAAGTTTCTCAGAGTCAAATATTGGAATGTTACTAACTGTTACAATGACTGTGCCAATGGCAAACGTAACTCTAGAAGGTTTTCTGTAAAAAAAGTAGATATAGCACCGGTCCAAGAATATCTTCCTGTGGTACCGCTGATTTGATAAGGTGTAAGTTAATTACTTTTTCTTGATTTTTAACCATAAAAAATATTTTGGAGATCATAGCCATGTTTTAATCACGTGCTTGACTCACATTGTATGATGGCGTTAATAAACAATGTCATTGATAAAAGTATTCCAAGACTGATGACTGCTTTTTTGTCTGCTTGTAGTAGTAGTAGTTTTTTTAAAAAAATTTGGAAATTTGAGTTTTTTTCTCTAAGATTAGGTTTTTAGCGGGTTGTTGTATTTAGTTTTGTTTTGTGGATTTCTAGTAGACTTTTATATTCTTCTCACCTTTCTATTAATTAGTAGTGCTTTTTTAGCTACTATTAAATAATTTTGTAGTTTTTTTGTAATGTTTGTAGGTTCCAAAACTGGTTAATGCTTAAATGTTGTTTTAAGCAAGACATTTGGGAGTATTTCTTTTTCTAATATGCTTTAAAACTGGTTCCAGTTATTTTATTAGTTAAAAAATCTGGTTTTTGTTTATAGTGTATGTGTGAGCTTAAGTAGATTAGGACAGGGAAATAGTCTGAAAAGATATTAATTTTTTTTACTTGCAGATAATTTAAGGGATAACTTTTGTATACAAAAAAATCGAAGACATTTGTTTTTATGTAACATGGCCAGTGTCTAGTTGCTTTGGGCGGGCCAAGTTCTAGGTCTTAGCGCTGGAAATTATGTTTGCTGCACTTTCTTGTAGACTCTGATCATAAATGCAGTAATTTTTGGAAAGTCTCAGTTGAAGGCAGTTAGCACATTGAGGCATGACTTTTGTTTTGTTAATTGATTTTGATATGTATTTGTAGTGTTAAAGTTATTGCAATTCATAGATGATTAACTTGTTGTAACTTTGTGGTTTTAATGATAGAAAAAACGTTTTTTAACATTACATAAAAACTGCGTTCTTGGTTTAAATAAAAGGTGTGGTATTGCACATCACGATTTTTTGGTTCTTAAATAGTTGCTTGATGTTTTAGCACATCTGTTGTCGACAATTTGGTATTATTTTTATTAACTATTTTAAGATTAAATTTTTGTTTATTATCCTGATGTTTGCTACTGCTGGGATGTATATCGGTGGAGGTTTTATGTAATTAAGTAGTTATTTTGATGGTGTACTCTTGTTTTTGAGTTTATTACATGTTGGTAATAATCTATTAATAGCCGTTGTTTAAAATTTCATGGTTTGGTTTGTGAAAAGTTTTTACGTTTTTTTGGATTTGCATTTTTTTTATTTTTCTATTCTGGCCCTTAATTTTATTGTGTTTTAATCGTATATTAATTAATAAATAATAACAAAATAAATTAAATAGATTAAAATAAAATAATTATCAGTTTAAATGAGACAGGAAATCCATTCATAAACCGGTAACAAACAGAACAGTGTAGTATTTATTATTAGTGGTTAATTGTTTTGCAACATATTTTTTTATAATGAGAATTAAAATACCACAGCAGTAAGTTACCGCTTAAAAAACGTTAGAATGTAGTAACAATTAATCACCGGTAGCATGCTATAGTTATTGTAATGTACACCACATAAAAAATTAAAATCAAAAAAACTTCAAATAACTGTTCGTACCTACATTCGATAATTTTTAAAAATAACTATGTGTAGACTGTGTTACGGTTTCAATATTTTTATAATCTTATACACACAAAAAACAACTAAACTAAACCACCTCCTGAATAAAACATATAAATGCCTACTAATAATAAAAATGTACAAAATACGATATATTGATAGTGGCAACATTGGCAGAGGCGTATTCGACATTTTCACATATATATTTTATACAACTGAAGCCTAAAACGATGCTTTGGCATTTGGAGTTCTATTGCTATTATTAATATACCAATTTTTTTTTATATAATTAATGTTATATTTCTTTACCCCTCTTTGTGCGTCCTAATAAAGAATATTTTAAATAACTAAATGCAAAAAAATACACAGTTAAAACTATTAGATTTAGGGTGGAGGCTAGGTCGCCTTATGTGTGTACGGAGGCGAGTAAGATAGCTATGCATGTATATATATATATATATAAACAGAACTAGTGTATGGACCTTATTACTATATTTTGTAGTTTTAATCATCTTAATTTTTATATTATATAAATATGTGTTTAAAAAACTAATATAAAAAAAGAAAAGTTTTTAAGTCATCCCTGTAGATTATAATAAAATAACTGACCATATTCTGTAGAGTCTTTGAAACACAAAAAAGAGTGACATGGTATCTGTTTGCGCTTCTAATAGAAGTGATTACTTAACAGTCTCCTTCAGGAGGGTACAATGTTTGCCAGCCCTTCTTGCAGTGACGCAAAGTTCAATGACGGCTGTGTACAGCCATGGCACTGTCTTTAGAGACGGTTCCCATATTTTTTCCAGAGCTCGTCTGCATTGCCAAAAAAACGTATGAACTTTTTGGCATCTTATATTTAGATTTAGTCCTCATGTAAGCTTGTTGTCAAAAACCACCCCAAGATATTTTATCTCGGTTGATAGCGGTAGTGGTGTATTTAGGAGTTTTGTTAAGTTTAGTTTTCCAATTTTCCGTTTTTTGTAAAAAAACCAGTTCGGTTTTCAGAGCGATAACCGTAAGAGCCTGGTCTTTGCACCAATGTTTGATTATTCTTAAGGCCTCTTCATTATGTTGCAAAGTATGCCTTTGAATTTACCGCTTAGCAGGATTGTTATGTCATCTGCGTAACCAATTCTATAGAAACCACGATTATTTAGTAGCCAGATAAGACCGTCAACTACTATATTCCATAGTAGTACAGATAATACACCTCCCGGGGGACAACCTTTAGCAATGACTTTCCTGACCGTCGAATCGTCTACAGTAACAGTAACGGCTCTTTTCTCCAACATGTGTTTTATCCATCCACTAAATGTGGGTTTTATAACATGTGTTGCAAAAAAAGTTTTTTTTTTTTAGTAGTTTTATCGAAAACGCCTATCTATCTATAAATAAGCCCAAAGTGAACATCCGTTCAGTATTATGTACACTAAAATCTCCTAACAAAATTATTTCAGTTTTTCTTTGATTACTTTAAAGAAACTTTTAGAAAAGTCATTAAAAAAGTTTAAAATTTACTTATTTGGAGAACAGTATATGCCTATTACAAAAATAATCTAGTCAGGAAAATTAAATTACAAAGTAGTAGAAGAAATACGTTATTATAACTAACGCCGTTGTCAGTCTAGATTCTAAAATATGCTTCTTGTTTGTATATGTAAACACAAACAAACAAAAAATCGGAATCTACCAGATGAAAACAATCTAAATGTTTATTTTGTTTACTTTGATTTCAGTTAAAAAATTAATATGGGGTTTTCTATGTTCGAGATGCTGATAAACAGAATTTATATTTTTTTACCACAAATTTTAGAAAAATTAAGTTTTTAGTTACGAAGTCAATGTTTAATTGATTGATCATTAGCTTAGTCCTTTCCATTTTATACCTATTCTGGCAGGTTGCCGTCAACAGAGTTCTATATCAAAAGATGGGGTAGAAGAGAAAAAAATAGCTTTTATAAAAAAACAAAGTGTTATGGTCCCGCGCCAGAAAGTTTGAGTGCGCTGTTCTTTCACCAGTCCTCAAAAGCTAGATTTAGCTACAGGTAGTGTTTAAATAAATGTAATAAACCTACTTAGAAATAAGGTATAACAATGCCTCTCTAGATATCTTGATATCTTGATATTTTTATTAATATTATAATATTAGCAGTTTGGTTCCAGTATAGATTTTTGATAATACGCAACTTTCTGGTATCTAAATTTTATTTTGAAAGGATGTTCAGCAGTATCTCATGATGAATTTTATCAAACGCTTTTTAAAGTTTATGAAGCATATATATATATATATATATATATATTTATTTACATTAATATTTAAATATTTTTGAAGTAATACATTTAGTCAGTAAGGATTCATCATTAAGCCCACCTTATGAATCATGCTGCACGATGCAGTTTTAAAATTAACACTAATGGGAAAGGTTGTTTTAATTGCATTGGAAGATAATCTTGCGTTGTTTTTGATGGCACAAGATAAGAAAAAAATAATTACATGTACAAACGAACGCCTATAAATTAACTTATAACTAACAACAAACTAGTTTAGCGGCAAAAAATTGGAAGCACAATTACTAAAGGCTAAAATGATTATTTAATGTTTAAACTCTGTCATGCAAAAGTCTCCAAATCATTACTAATTTGAACTGGAACCAGACCGCATCCCTGAAAATTGTAGATGAACAAGTAGAAAACATCAAAATAGCAAGATGGGTAAAACAGGGGTGCATACTTTAACCGATTTTGTTCAATGTATACTCCGAACAAATCTTTAAAGAAGCTCTAGAAGACACCGAAGAAAGCATTTTACTAAACGGAGCTAAGCTGAACAACATCAGATATGCCGACAATACAATGATATTCGCTGACTCTCTTGAAAGACTATTACCCAAAATTGTAAGAGCTAGTAAAAATTTGGACTTAATATCAATAGCAACAGAACAAAGTTCATGGTCATTGCAAAATTTGCTCCCACTGAAAACAACAACATGGTTTTATAGCTTTTGCGGCTCATAGACAGGGTATAGACTTGAAATGACACCAGATTTGGATTCTACGGAAAATTTCTGATTGATTTCACTAGTAAACTTTTTTATTGAGTTAAATTTGCTATTTTTAAACAAAAAGTGCAATTAAGTTAAAAAACAACACAAAAACGACAAAAAAATCGTAGAATTTTTTTTTTTAAGTTTGTACCCTCATAAACCAATCTAAAAACTACTAATAAGTTATAGAAACTGAAAAAAAAACTAAAGCAAATTTTTCAATATAATACACAATATTATGCTCATACAATGGGCACAAAGGAAAGAAATGGTGTTTTACATATCTTTTATATTTCCAATTGGTCTACTAATAATGAAAAAAAGAGAAATACACCACTGCTTTAAAAATAAAACAAATATCAAAGAAATTCATATAAGTTATAAGAAAGAACTGGAAACAATCTCGTGCAATAAACCAAAACAGTTTTAAAAATTTAATAAATCATAACAACATAAAAATACGATTGAAAATCCACCAAATCTCAAGAAACACTGAATTTTTCATGTTTCAATAGTACGATTAAAAAAATCTTTCTTAAAAGTTTCGGTCCTACCTCTCTAAATGTGCATATGATTATAATTTTAGTGTTTGGCTGAGATTATAAAAACACATTTTGTAAAAATAAAACTTTATTGTAGAGTTTTGTTTTTTATTAGTTAGTCTAAAATGACTATTAATGCCAATACTAACTTATATGAAGAGTAAGATAATAATAGTAACATATTACAAGTTATGTTAGGTTGGCTATAGATACTCAGTTGTTATATTAAAGTAGCGTTTGCGCTACAGTGTTTAGTAATCTATTTGTCAGTACTTACTAACCGGGTCGGTTAGCGTAGTTTTATCATGGCCACTACAATTAAAGCTCCCGGCAAATAAAAAAATCGATCTTCAATTCGTTTTCTCCAAGCTAAAAGCAATAGTGCGGCTAAAATTCATCAACGATTGTGTGTTGTGTATAGGAAAAACATTATTAGTGACAGTGGAGTGCAAAAATAGTGTAGAATTTTTCAGAAAGGACAAACTAATGTTCACAATGAAGAAGGTCAAGGAAGGAAGTTAGATGGAAGTTGTTTGACCACCCGCCTTACAGCCCAGATTTAGCACGAAGCGACTTCTATTTGGTCACCAAAATAAAAAAAAAGCTGGAAAAGCTGCGGTTCAACAGTAACAAAAAGCTGAAAACCGTTAGAAGAGACCTTTACAAAAAAAGAATAAAAAAAGCTTGTAGCATTACAACCATTTCTTAATAAAAATGGTATCCTGAGAGTAGGAAGACATTTGGAAAACGCAAAACTATACAAGAATCATGAACACCCGTCACTAGTTCCAAAGAAACATCCATTTACCAATTTAATGATTCACGCAGAGCACACCAATAAATATTGGCCAATATGCGGACGTATTATTAAATAAAAATGAAATAGGGCTTATGTTTGTATTTTTGTGTGCTTTGTTACCAAGGCCGTACATATTAAAATTGTCAATGATTTGACTACTGAATGTTTTTTAGCAACATTAAATTGCTTTGTTGCAAGACGTGAAATAGCAAAACATATCTATTCTGATAATGAAACCAATTTTGTTGGAGCTAACAACAAATTGAGAAGATTCTTTTTGGACAACATCGAGCCTATTGAAACAGAGCTAATGAAAAATAAAACTACTTGGCATTTTATTCCCCCACGTACCACACATCACCTGGAACAGCGACCTAAACAAAAATTAAAGGAATTTCTTAAACTAGAAATTGAACAATTAGTATTGGTCAAGGAAGATACACCTCCGCTAACCTGGAAGATGGGCAAAATAGTAAACACAACAAGTGGCAAAGATGGAACGCGCAGCTCATGTCATGACAACCAGAGGAATTATTTCGAGACCCGCAGTGAATGTTTTAATGAGGGGCAAAGGATTAAGCAAGTACTCTGAGCGCATTTAACATAACGTCAGTTTAAAAAATCTAGTTTGTTTAATTAATTGTCATTGTCATAGTTATTTGTATAGTATACCCATAAATATAGTGTCTTTACGACATGGCTTTAAATCATCTCAGCGGATTACTTCATTACTAATCGATTTGGGGAGACAATTATATTTGTACTATATACCATAACACTTATAACACCTCGATGTTCAAGGGTAAAAATATTATATAAATATGCAATATTTTCACCTTTATAAATTACCTCGGGTTCCAGGTATATAATACAATCATAATTGGTTGCTAATGAAATAATCCGTTGACAATAAATTAAGCCCATGTCGTAAAGACACTACATCTGAGGGCATACTATATATAATTTAATTTTAATTCAATAAAAGTTTTGAACAAAAAAAAGAGAGTTATTTTACAAGTTTATTTTTGAGACCAGTGAGAGTGTACGTTGGTCTGCTTCCGCTTCAAGCATAATTAATAACAATCCCACAAGCCGCTGCAATATGACTAAATGTTTCCATACATTATCTAGAGTGTGAAAGGTCATAAACACTGATGGATTTTACAACATGAAAACATACAAATTTGAGCAAGCAATCGACAAAATAATAAGATATGACAAATAGTTAACGGAATATTAGAAATATCTCAAACATTTTAGATGCCAACAAATGCTTGTGATTATATTGATAGTGACCAATAGATGCAAAACCGCGTGATAATAATCTCTTCCATACGCTTTGGCCTGTATGACACAGTGTACCTACCCTTTTATCATATTGCAGTTTGTTTTAAATAGCAAATTACTTTGTCTGCCAGTCTACCTGAGGCAATAAATTTGAATTAACAAGTACTGATCAGAATATTGGCCATCTATTTATTTTATTGCACGGAAAAAATCTATTTAAAAGTTGCCTCGTAGCGCGCTTTAATGCTGCATGGCTAATAGAGCAATTTTGTCATTACAATTTATTATAATAAATTAATGTGTATAAATTCAATTTGCAAAAACATCATTTTGTCCACACTTCAAGCAAGTAACAAATATGTCAATCTTATTGTCTTATATAAACGGATTTTTACGTTTTCACAAATACAATACTAGTTGCAGTAAAAGATTTCAATAAATACAAAAAAAACTACCTTTTTTGCCATCAAAAAGTACAAAAAGAACACTTTCGAAACAAAGATGTTGTAAGCAGATCTTTCTAAATATGATGAATTTGTGAGGTTAATTATTGCTAATACTATGTGTTACGCCCAAATACCAAAAACTCAGTGAGAAAAAACAATCACCACAACACGTTGTGGATAGTGTTAAACAACCTAACACCCAAACCAGATACTTTTTCGGTGTGTGGTCGTGCTTAGTAAGCCACAACACGTTGTGTGAAATTTAACGTAGGAGTATTTACAATTGTCTGCTTACATGCGTCTTCTGCTTGCGCGGTTTTTGTGTGGTACTGTCTATGCCATATGAAAATAGCAATGATTGACTATTATACAAGTAAACAATATTTAAAAATATATTAATAATAATGTTATTTAATTTTAAACTAACAAAAAACTATACAGATAATTATACCATAAACTACATTAGCATGAAACTAAAAATTAGTAAGATTTTTTTTTATTTATTAATAAATAATAGTAGTATTTTTTAATAAATAATTTAGTTATTTTTAATTTAAAGATATTTTTTTAATTCTTCTAATTCTCAATGATAAGATCGGTTAATGGCAGATTTAATTCATCCAGAACGCTGCGTTGTAATCATTTCTTAACAGCAAACAACGCTTTGTAGCTAGCATGACCACACACCAAAAAAGTAATTGATTTTAGTGTTTTGTTGTTTAACAAGATCCACAACGCGTCGTGGTTGTTTTTTTTTTGCTTTCTGAGCGTTTTTGATGTTTGGGCGTAACACATACGTATTATATTCTAATTCAAGAAGCATTAAATAAATTGTGTACTTTACCATAGTTTTATTATAGCTTATTATATTGAAAGTATGAACAAATATTACCATATGTGTAAAACTTTGCAACAAAATGTATATTTTACTTTTAAAAGCAATTAAATTTTTGACATGACTGGACTAACAATCTTGACTTGTTAGCTCAATAAAGCTGCAAAAAAACAGCTTAAGAAAGAATCTAATCCGCAAGTAGTTAGAATTACCTATAACTTGAAGTTTAATATCTTACTGAATAACCAATTGAAATGATTATTATATATCATGTTAAGTTACTGAACTTTAAAACCGTAATTAATAACTAATGAGATAATCTATAATTATAATCACATTTTGATTTACGTGTTTTTTACAGGTATGAATATTTGTGATATATGACGGAAAACTTGGCTGCAGATGAGTGACACCTACATTAAAATGTATTTTCGGAATCGTGTGCAGGATGATGAGATAAGGTAATATACCAAATATTTGAAATTATATTATTCTTACTGTTTCGTTCTAAAATAACAGTGTTGTTTAGCATCCTAAAGCTATTTATAAATAGTATTCTTACAAAATTGAGAATTTTTGCTTCAAAACAACAACACATGTTTAATTATGTACAGGGAAATCGCCTTCTAAATATAAAAATAAAATATTTAAATATATTATGTAATAGATATTAACAATTGTACATGTGTTATAATATTTAAAAAAATGATATTTTATTCAATAAAATGAAAAGAATTGAATTCTAATAATAATAGGTTTATATAATAATATAAGATTTAATTTTAATTAATTAAATAATTGGAAAATACCAAAATTAGTTATATTATATTTTTAACATTGAACATTTCCGAGCAAGCTTGCCAGTATTTTTAAACAATAAAGTTATAATTATAGTTTAGTATCAATTATTTACATTTATTTATAACATTTCTTAATAATAGAATAATGTATTTATGTAGATTATTGATAGTTGCTATCTATAACTTATTTTCTAATGATATTAATTATATTAACTATATAGTATGCCCATAGATATAGTGACATCGGCTTAAATGGTGGGTAGGGATTATGTCATTACCGTTCGCCTTGGGGCGGCAATTATTTTCGTATTATCTACCTGGAAGTTATTTCAGGGTAAAAAGGGTATTGTAACTTCCAGGTAGATAATACTCTATGGACATACTATAATTTCTCTAATTTTAGATGATAAAAGTAAATATAAAAGAATTCTCAAATGCATTCATCTTATGTAAAGAGTTTTCCATTAAGAAGTTTCATTTTGATTAGCAGGCTATTTGGACAGCTGTCAATTTTGAAGCTATTATTATCTTTTGACATTTGACAAGTAAAAACTACGCCATTATTAAAATGGAACAATACACGCTTCAACAACGCATTGAAATTATTAAAATTCACTACAAAAATGGTGAAAATTTTTCAGTCACAGTTCGCAAAATTAAAGCACTGGTGAAAAAATTTGAGCTGTTGGGACAAGTTTGTGATGTGACGAATCAAAACCGTGTGCATCGCTCAAGAACACATGAGAATATTGCTGATGTAGCCCGTAGTGTTGAAAAAAAGATTTGTCGATTCCTCGTCGATCTTTGCAATTAGACATTCCACATACAATATTACACCGTATTTTGCATAAAGACTTAAGTCTTAAGGCTTTTAAAGTTTAGTTAACACAAGAGCTCAAGCCGGTCGATCACCATAAACGTCGTATCTTCGCTGATTGGGTCCTTCAAATGCATCAAAATTATCCGGAATTTCATCAAAAATCATCTTTAGTGATAAGGCTCATTTTCACCTCGGAAGCTACGTTAATAAGCAGAATTGTTGCATTTGGTTCTCAGAAAATCAAAGAATGATTGTTGAAAAATCTTTGCATCTTCAGCGCGTCACTGTTTGGTGCGGTTTTTAGGCTGGCGGTGTGATTGGACCCTACTTCTTCGAAAAAGAGGCTGGTGCAACTGTTACGGTGAATGGATGGCGCTACCGAGCTATGATTAATGATTTTTTATGATCAAAATTGGAAGATATTGATGTGGACAACGTTTATTTTCAGCAAGACGGCGCTACGTGCCACCACAAACAACGAAACAATTGCAATTTTGCAAGAAAAGTTTCTTGACCGTGTTATTTCTCAAAAAGGTGATCACAATTGGCCACCGAGATCTTGTGATTTAACACCTTTAGACTTTTTTCTTTGTGGCCACGTGAAAGATAAGGTCTATGCCAATGCTCCACAATCGATTCAAGACCTTAAAGATAGAATATAGTATTGCAACCGTAACCGTGGCGGCCATTTGACTGATATCGTTTTCAAATGTTAATGGCATACCTTTCTTTTTACAATAAAATAAACATTTATTGATTTCTCTTAAAATGTACCTGTTTTTTTTTTAAATACCAAAATGTAACCTCTTATTGGAAAACCCTATATAACGTTGATTTACGAGTACTTAATCAATGTATTAGCTTTGCTTCTTTTTTCTAATATTCTTTCACTTAACTATATAACATTGTAAGATTTTCAATATTTATAGAGTAACAAACACTTTTTAATAATTTTTTTATTTTTATTTTATTTTATGTATTACACTTATTCAATAGTGTTGTAAACTACTTGTGCAATAGAAATGTCATATTATATACATAATTGTTAACAGGTAGTGTCTGAGAACTTGAGTTATTCACACATAGATCAAATGGGTTTTCGGTGTGTAAAAAGTACATTGACAAGAGGTCATTGATGTAGTTCACAACTGTCTGAGGTTATTCATACATATGCTAAAGCGGGTTTTAAAAGTGTGAAAAACAAAGTAAATTAGCATTAAGGTCATTGAGGTACTTGACAGTTGTAGCATACTAGGTACGCTGCCAGAGAGTTGTACTAGGCTGTAAAAGATGATTATTTATACACTGGCATGAGGTCTTTGGGTTATATGTTAATACCGTATTTTGCATTGAGGTCTTATACGTATCAGCCGTTAAGGGTATGCTTGTGGACTGGAATTTGAGCCTTTGGGGTTGCACAACAACTGTAAAAGATTGTCAAGCTTACACTAAAGAGTTTTCCATTAAGAAGTTTTATTTTGATTAGCAGGCTATTTGGACAGCTGTCAATTTTGAAGCTATTATTATCTTTTGACATTTGACAAGTAAAAACTACGCCATTATTAAAATGGAACAATACACGCTTCAACAACGCATTGAAATTATTAAAATTCACTACAAAAATGGTGAAAATTTTTCAGTCACAGTTCGCAAAACTAAAGCACTGGTAAAAAAAATTGAGCTGTTGGGACAAGTTTGTGATGTGAAGAATCAAAACCGTGTGCATCGCTCAAGAACACATGAGAATATTGCTGATGTAGCCCGTAGTGTTGAAAAAAAGATTTGTCGATTCCTCGTCGATCTTTGCAATTAGACATTCCACATACAATATTACACCGTATTTTGCATAAAGACTTAAGTCTTAAGGCTTTTAAAGTTTAGTTAACACAAGAGCTCAAGCCGGTCGATCACCATAAACGTCGTATCTTCGCTGATTGGGTCCTTCAAATGCATCAAAATGATCCGGAATTTCATCAAAAAATCATCTTTAGTGATAAGGCTTATTTTCACCTCGGAAGCTACGTTAATAAGCAGAATTGTTGCATTTGGGGCTCAGAGTTATTCACACATAGATCAAATGGGTTTTCGGTGTGTAAAAAGTACATTGACAAGAGGTCATTGATGTAGTTAACAACTGTCTAAGGTTATTCATACATATGCTAAAGCGGGTTTAAAAGTGTGAAAAACAAAGTAAATTAGCATTAAGGTCATTGAGGTACTTGACAGTTGTAGCATACTAGGTACGCTGCCAGAGAGTTGTACTAGGCTGTAAAAGATGATTATTTATACACTGGCATGAGGTCTTTGGGTTATATGTTAATACCGTATTTTGCATTAAGGTCTTATACGTATCAGCCGTTAAGGGTATGCTTGTGGACTGGAATTTGAGCCTTTGGGGTTGCACAACAACTGTAAAAGATTGTCAAGCTTACACTAGCCAGTTAGGCCTTGAGGTTGTATACAGGAAACAATACATTAGTAAGAAGCAGTTATAAATACACTGGTATTTTACTTTGTATATTTTGGGGACGTGTTGATTAGGTGATTAGTAATATAAAACACTATTTATTAAAATAATTTAGGCATTACTACCAATTGCACAGAATATATTAATAATTATGTGCAAGTTCAATTTATAAAAAAATACACGGGAACAAAGCGGCCTAGCATTAGCAAACTAATGCAAAAAGACAAAATGAACCAAAACGGCACAAACGGAGCGCAGTGATGCAAAAACAACTGGAGTGAGAGTTGTCTGCAGGACAAAGCAAAAGAGAACCAGTAACGTTGGCGCAGTAATGAAATGGGATCAAATAATTTGAAGGCAATGGCCGTTTCTTAAATAAACTAGTGTTAAGTTAATTAAGATACGACGTTCAAGCATGGTGTGGTGGTTGGGAGGTTAAGCGTACGTTGCGTCAGTTATATAAAAAATTAATTTATAAACTAATATTCAATGGTTTAGTCACTCATCTTCTAAAACACTATAGTTTTGATGTTTCTCATAATGCTATACTTATTTAGCAACTCACCTATTTTTCTCGTGATGGACTTCTTAGTAAAACAAAGTTATTAGATCTGTAGCTTTCAATTATTCCAGAGATTACAACAACTACTGTCTAGGCCGCTTTAGAAAATTTTAATTATTTACTTATTACTTCTGTTGTTAAAACATTGCTTCCTATTAATTACTATTAAACCTAAGCTGCGCCTCATCTATCATATTTATTAATAACTTTGATTTTCATACTTGCTTATATTCCAAAGATCCACATATTGCATCATCATTAAATAATTAATAATTAAACCAAAACAATTAATACAAAATGGGCAGTTTATAAGAAACGGAAATCATATAACATATTTATCAGTAATCGTAATCGATATTTTAATGGACTTTGTTAAAAAAAAAAACACAAGACATATTGCCATATAAACAAATATTTACATGTAGTACAAGGCAGTTTAAAGATGTATTATTGACACATGGAATAATCTTCCAAATTCCGTATTTCCCTAGACCTATGATCCGCAAATATTCAAGCTCAATGTTGACAGGTTGCTTAAATCGTAGTTTTCAATGTGATTGTTTCAGCGAGTGTGGTTTCACTAGTTGAAATTCAAAGGTATTTTTATATTTCGTATATTAAGTAATTCCTTAATATCACATTTTGAAATTTATAAAAAAATTTGGTAACCGGTAGCTGTCGTTGGATACAAAAAGCACTTTAGATAGTGAGTTCTGTTTGTATAGTGATATGTATTTAGAATATAGTTTGTTATTTTGTTTTTATTGGAATTTATGCAAGAGTAATTTAGTTTGTATAACTATCGTTCAGTGAAAAAATTACAAAGTAAAAGTATTTGTAAAGAAATGTTTACAGTTGTATGTTGTTATGTTGATTTATTTATCTAATATAGCGTTATTTATCTACAAAGTGTTTCGACCTACTTAATTATCTTCTGAGTCTACAAAAAAATATATATATATGAATATATATATACAAGGATTACAAGGTAAAAACAATGATGTTAATATGTGTAAATGTAAGTAAAAATGTGCGTAATCTTAAATACAATATTTGTCGTAGTTCGTCAATTTGTGTTTGATTTACTGTAGTATTACATTGAATATAAGAATGAAACGAACATAATCAATAAATTAAAACTTACCAAAGGTATGTAGATACATGTGTGATTGTAATGTTATAATATAAAAGGGTTGGTATCGTATACAATAAGTTGGGTTATATAGACGGGGGAGCGTGTTGGAGAGAAATGGGTTTGCGTTAATGATGGAAGATGGCGTTAATAGTACTATTTGTTTCTTTTATTTTGTAACTTTAAAAAGGTGTAAATGTTTTCAAAATTATTGTTGATTTGATCGTTTGAGCAAATGATATTTGGATTATTTTTGGTTTTGTCTGTTTTTTATAATTCTTAGACATTTTTTGTCTTTTTGAGCAGTTATGTTTATTGAAATGAAAATATGATTGGAAAAGTTTGAAATATTATTACTCTATGCCTAAGGGATATATTAGTTTGGCCTATATAAGTTCTTAAACAGAGCAGTTTTATGTTTGTTATTTCAGATGATGTTTTTGTAGATATTTTCTGATGTGAGTAGCTTTATGTCATACTTATAAGAAGTTTTTTGATTTTTTCCTTTGTATGGTTGTGTTAAGTAAGTTTTTGATATTGTAGGTTGTTATAAAGTTGTTATGATTGTTAGTTATAATAAGTGTTAGTTTATTTAATTATGAGGGTTATTTATTTTATAATGTTTAATTTGAGGTTTCGGTTAGCAAGAGAGAGTAAAAGGATGAAAATTGATAAGAGTTGCAGTCATAGGGTATTATGTTATTTTAGTTATTGTAAGATCAAGGAAATTTAACTAATTGTTGATAGCTGATCTAGTGTAAACTCAATATCAGGATGTAGTTGAGTAATAAACTTGGTATAAAGTGTTTAGATATATAATGTATTTTGCGGAATATTACCTAGTTACGTTGTGGGTTACTGGAGAGATTCATGGTGTTTTTGATATTGTATTTAGAAAGATCTTAAAAATGATAAAACTGGAAGACCTATAGGTAGACCATTTGTCATTTTGTATATTTTATTGTCAAATCTACAGGTTGTTTTGTTGGTGAGAACGTTTTCTACTGTATTTCTATTGTAAAAATTTGCTGTAAAGCTTGAAAGGTTTTTGGTATAGGTACGTTGGTATATAGCTTAGTAATATCAAATGAAACTAAGGTGTCTGAGAAGTGATGCAAATTTTGCGGATAGTTCTATACGGTTTTGTATAATGTGTTTAGGTTTAATTTTTATGTTATTTGTTAATATACTGGTGAGAAGTTTTGAGATTAGGGTGTTATATAGTAGGTTGCACAGACTTATTGTGTTTCTACTTTTTTTTATAACAGATTTAGTGCGAGAAATAAAATTATTTGTTTTGTTCTTGTTAGTGGATACGCCAATAAAGTTGTTGGTGTCAATGTAATTTAACATTTTGTTATTATGCTTTTTGAAGGATAAATACTATTTTCGGTCATCTATCAGCTATGGCTGCTATGGTATTGTTGTTTAATTTGTATTCTCAGCTGATGGCTTTTGTGATTTTCTTTTTTCTTTTATTATTTGGTATGATGAAAGCCAGGTAGCCGTATGTAGCTCTGATTTTGTTCATGATCATGATTATTTATTACATTTTGCAACTTTTTCATATTGATAAAAGTATTGTGGTGAGCTGTTTCAAAACAACTAAAATTTACTGAAAAAAGAATATTAATAAAAAATCGAAATGAGTGAAAAATTGAAAATCTTTTGAGCAGTATAGTAATTGAGATTTTATTTATTTAAAATATAATTTAAATTGATAAAAACGATTAAGCTTTAAATGGAGTAAGTATTAATATTATTTTTGATCCAAATTTGTATGCTATTGATAATTGAATAATAAAAAAAATTAGAGATCAGTATATAAATAAAATTAATACAAGATTGTAGAGCTTGTCCCGACATCTATAAGCAAGAAGCTTAACGTAAATACGCAGCGTCTATTTCTAACAGATTCCGCTAGTCAATCTAAAAATAGAATATATACTGTTTACTATTTTAATATAAAGTTATGTAAATATCAATCTATTATATTTTTATTAAATTATATAGGTATTTAAACTAAACATTATAAACATAGTTTAGAAAAATTATAATTAATATTTTTCAAGTGCTTTTTTTGAAGTATTGTACATCTGGCCCATTAGCTCAGTTGGTTAGAGCGTCGTGCTAATAACGCGAAGGTCGCGGGTTCGATCCCCTCATGGGCCATTTCTTTTTACTTAAAAAGTTTAAAACAGTTTGTTATGTATGTGTTTAGGTTCCTATTAAATATGTATATTATATGATTATTTTAACTGTTATACTTTAGATTTTTATAATGTCAGACATATTTAAGAGTTTTATTAACAGGGAAATTTATTGCGATTACTTCTAAATAATTATTGTAATTTTAAAATCTGCTTCATCTACAAAGAAACAAATCAAAACACCCAGAATAATAAAAAAATGTGTTGTAAACGTCATTCTAACTAAAAAGTTTTGTATAAAATGTGTATTTATTAACTCCATAAAAGTTACAGCAGTTTTAAATTTTTGAAGAACTGTGGGCAATAACTTATTTACTTAAAGGATTATTGGACCAATATAATTTGCTATAAAGAATACACAGAATTTAGATGAAATTTGTAAAATTTAATATGATGCAAATATGAAAGTTAGGTACAAAATTTCTAAAAAATATTACAAACTCTTGAATACATACTAAAATAAATAAGTATATTATCAATATTTATTACTTAAAAAATGAAACTGTTTTGATTTAAATGAGTTGAATAATAGTATGTGGAGTTCATGTGAAATTTATTTTATTAAAACAACATTTACTACTTATAAAACAGCTAAATATTTACAACAAAAAACAAGTCTTCTTGTAGTTCTTCAATTTTTATCTGAAGCTACATTCATTATGTAGGTAGTTTATAATTTCGTATACGGATATTTATTGAAAACACAGAATATCAAATAATTATTTTAAAAGATTTAGGAATTATGTTTCAACCGCTAACTAATGCTACTAAAGTATATTTGGCATGCAACTTTTCATTCACAATCTCAAAAAATAAACACAATTACTGAGAATTATAATTAACATGTAATAGTTTTAAAGAAATAGCTAAATTAAATACACAATCTATGAATCAAAACTAGTAAGTAGGGTAAAAAACCTTTGACTTAATATGTTTTTAATGATGAAATAAAACAATAATAAGTTTTTACCACATGTAATTTATTGTTATAAATATAGACAGAAACCGTAAAGCTGAATAACTTACTTACTTTAAACCCGATTTGAATGATTCAAAAACCAAATGGTACCATGGCAGATAAATACATAAATGCTATTATTTTTAGTATTTTTGCAAAGACAATCAGCTTTAGTTTTTTAATATAATTGATGGTTGTGACCTCTACTACGGGATAATTTATGTTTATGAAATAATAAAACAGTTTACTATGTTCTTTATCACAAATTTAATCTTACGGATACACTACTAGTATTGGCTCTACTAGAGCCTTCTCCATATGAAATAAGTTATAACTTATTTCATCTGTAATTTAATAAGTGTATTTTTATTTTATTAACTGGTTATTCTAAAGTTTTGCTTTATTTCTAAATGTTATGACAGACTTTATTTTTTTGCTTTGAGTTTTACAGAAGGAACTACAGTAAGTTTTGGTAATATGGTTTTAATTATTATTTACATATTCAATTTTTTTTGTGCGTGTTTCTGAATGATTATTATTTTCTAATGAACAGACAACATCTTTTTTGAATTTATCGATGTTCAGTGAAGGGGCTCGGTTAGTTGTTGTTGTTGTTGTAAGTTTTTACCATTTTTCACAGTCTATTGTGTTTCTCATTATTTTGAGGTTGCTTTCCGTTCTGCAGTTGTTAAGTACTGTTACGTTTTTACTATCTATTTATTAATTGAGATTATATAATTGATTTTGTTATGAGTTTTACCGTTTGGGTTTTCTAAGTCTATCTTCTATTTGGTTTTTTTATAGAAAATACTATTAATTTAATAGAGATTATTTTGTAGGAGAAAGTCCATTATTATTTTATCACAAGCATTTTTTACCTTTAATCTGAACTTTTTCAGAAATGTTTTGGTTATATTTATTTAAAGACCGATCTCCGCAAACTATGGCAAACTAAGTTTTTATATCACCCAGAGCTAGACATAATATGTTATACACATTATATTGTTGTAAAATATGTAATTTTTTGTTTGTGTGAAATGACATAGATGCGTATGCTTATACTAGTATTATAGTGTATCTCATATTTAACTTTAGTATTAAAAAAGCTACTCTTGTTGAGAATTTCTTGAGTGATAGAATGTCATTATTAGCTCGCGTAGATACTCACTGCCCCAAATCCAGAAAAAAAGAAAACAATAGGTCATTGTGCAAAAAACTTAAAATCCAAACAAAGCCAAATGAAAAACAATCTAAAGAAAAACTAAAAAAAAACAAACAAGCAAATTTCTAAAACTATAAAGCAAGATAACAAAAGTTATCGCAATAATAAAATATTCAACAAACAGTATAACATAACAAGAGCACGAAAGTCTTATTCAGAAACCTTAAGAACAAAGAATTTTCTTAAAAAGTGTTATTTATAACAAATTAAAAAAACAATATTTAAATGTAAAAAGCATAAATATTTATTTCTTAAAAAAAAAATTTTTAAATTTTATTATTGTTTCTAAATGAATAAATATACTATAAAAAATATTTTGGTTTAATGCCTTAGAAAACAATTACTTGAGTATAAGTTCCAAAATTTAAATCTATATGTTGATAATCATTGAAGTTTTTTGCAAAATTAAATATTAATAATAATTAGATGCGCGTTTCGAAATTAGTCCAATGCGTTGCTCGCAAAAAATATACTTTTTTGAAAATTAAAAAATGATTTTTTATTTTGTTTGATTGAAAAACAAAAACAAAATTTAAAGTAAAAAATTGTCGTTCTTGTTACATATCTTGCTTGTTAACAAGATTACTATCTAGCAATATTTATAGAGAAATTTGACAGAATATCTAATAAATTAAACTATTAGGTTATAAATATAAGTATTATATGCATTATATAGGGTATCAAGGAAGTAAAATGTAAAATTGTTTACAAACTTATTAAGTAACATCTCCCATTTATGTATGCAAAATTATATCTTTCATGTCACTACCCAAAACCGCGCAGCAATAATCAATGCGTTCATTGAAGTTTTTGATGACGCGTTCACAAACATCTGGTGGGATGCTGTTATAATAACCCTTTAAATTTCTTTCTTCAATTGGTATTGTTTGTAGTTTGTTCACGTACACTTTTGATTTCACAAATCCCCACAAAAAAAGTCACAAAGCGTAAGATCGTATGATCTGGCAGGCCATTCCTGGTTGCCACGCAAAGAAATAATTTTTTGAGAAAACTTTTTATTTAGCAGAGCAATTGTTTCACGCAATGGGTGACATGTTGCATTATCTTGTTGAATCCAATAGTTGTCATTTTTATCCACAACTGGAAAATAATAATCAGAAAGCATGTTTCTGGGACGGTCGCCGTTTACAGTGACGGCAGCTCCTTTATCATTTTCAAAAAAGTACGGGCCGATCATTCCTCCTGCCCAAAACCCACCCTACACAATTATGCGTTGTGGATGCGTCTCATTTGTCACAGTCACTCGCGGATTGTCGGTACCTCAAATTCTGGAGTTCTGCTTATTGACATATTCACTGAGGTGGAAGTGCGCCTTATCTGTGAAAGTTATTTTTTTTTGTGAAGTTATTGTTTTCCGCTTGTCGAGCTAAGACCCACTGGGCAAATCAATGTTTCTTTCAACTCTTGTGTAAGTTGTATCTTGTACTCATGCATTTTCAGATCTTTTAAAAGGATTACATGCATTGGTGATAAATTCAGTTGTTGGGTTTGTCGGAGAAGTTGGGTTTACGGTTGCATTATTACGCGCGACAGCAGAGTTTTCTTGTGTTCGAACAGAACGCGGCTGTCCCGTTTTCTTAACATTTGAAGCAGAACCCGTAGTTTCAAACTTTTGGATTAACTTACGAACTGTGGATTTGGTTGGAGCAACGGACTTTCACTGTTTTTGAAATAATTTCAGATAACAAACGTGAAAAACTTACGGCTGCTAACCGTCACACAACAAAATGGCGCCAAATTTAAATTTGTCCCTACTTCTTAGATATTTTATACATACTTATTCTTTATTCAAATTAAATAAGTTATTAAAATTAATATATAATTTTATTGAATACGTAAATAATAATGTTAAATTAAGTAATAGTAAGAGAAACGGAACAAACACTACAAAACACGCATCACACCTCTGTCTACTCTAGAACCTTTACTATTGTTCGTTAGTTCTCACTTCAGGCGGTTGTCTCACAAGCGCTTGTCAGATTTACTTAACTTTCATCTTAATAAAGAAAAGTTAGTAGGGAACATTACAACAAAAAGAAAAGTAATATTACGCGTCTTACGAGAACTCTATGATGAACTGTACAAAAGACACTTTGTAAATGATCTGGACACAAATACTCCAACACCAAAAAAATCTATTGTCAACTAAGGATCCGAAAAATAACCAAATATCACTATCAAAGAAATTGAGCTAATCCTGTTAAAAACAAAAAAAAAACAACAAATTGCATGAAGAAGACAATATAATCACAGAAGCAACACACACAGGAGGTACGTTTTTGATGGGGAAAATAAAAACATTGTGTAACCTTTGCTTGCACAATGGCACAATTACAAACAAGTGGCACAACGCCATTACAATCCTGCACAAAATAAGGCACAACGTTGACTTGCAAAACTATTGACACAAAATACTTTTGAACCAACTCTACAAATTGTTCACAAGAATAATAACATCAAAATTAGAGAAGAAAATGGATTTTTACCAACCAAACAAACAAGCTGGATTTTAATTGATATTTAAAACAAATGACCATCTAGAAAGTATTAAAACTTTAGTAAAAAAATGGAATACAACAGACTACTAGCCTTTGCATTTGTGGACGCAGTTGAGTTAAATTCATCATGGAAGCTATGATAAAATGTTGGATAGTTGACAGATACTTAAAACTAATCTATAACATTTACCAATAGCTACAATATCAGTAAAATTACATGAAAAGACTAATCTTACTAAATGTGAAAGAAAAGTAAGACTGGAAGACATTATATTTCTAAAACTGTTTATAACCGTTATGGAGTGTACCCTCAATCATAGTTGGTTAAAAACTTAATCATCTTTGTTTTGCGGACAACATAGTTCTCATAACTGACAACCTAGGAGAAATTATCTTTATTTTTATTGCGCGTTTTTACAGCTATTTTACATTTTCCCAGAAGTTTTACGACTTGTTTGAAGGGGGTTGATGGGACCAACGGCTTATTAGGTGACCTCCAAATCACCCCGGTGGATAAAAAGCAAGTTATTATGTTTAGATCATGGATATACTGGATACCCGACTTGCGTTATAAAATGACGCAAATTATATTCCGGTGTGTGTGACTTGATAATACTAAAAATGTTTTAAAAACAGTTTACATTTTATTATTTTTATTTTTTAAACATTTAAAACTAGCATTGTATGTTATTAACATTGATTCCGAAGTTAAGACCAAAAATTCTCTTGTAATAAATAATTAATATCTTCTTCAAGGACATATCAACTTTAACTAAATTTTGAGTCAACATTATTAAACGTATTGTTGACGTTTTACTATTATACTATTACAGTAATTAAAAAAAAACTTAAATTAAAAAAAGAAAAGTTAAACCCATATCACTTTTTTTACGAGAAACTGTACAAAAATTGGCAACAATTGTAAAACATAAGCCATTTACGTAGTGCATTTAAGTTTTTATTTGTAAACTTTATATGCGTGCCATCTAGTGCAAGTGATTTTTTATATATGCAATACATATACCTTGGTTTTAAAATCAAAATAATCAAAGATAAATAGACATGTAACTTACACAGAAGATATAACATTAATTGCGCAGCGTATGGAAAGCTCAGTTACATCTTTAAAATTAAAATTCCGATATGCCTGAAAAGTAAAATATATGATCAAAATATTTTACCTGTCTTTACACGTGGAGCGGAAACTTTAACCGTAACCTGGCGGTTGGCACTCAGCAAAAAACTTAAAATAACCCAAAGTAAAAAAGAAAGATCAGATTTTTAATAGTCTTTTTTTGGATGTATGGTATGGTATGGTATGGTATGGTATACTTTCTCTAAATCTATTTTAGACTAAAAAAAAAACTGATTGCATACTTATTTTTATTGCAGAATCAAATATAATTATTATTAAATATATAATTTATTCTTTGCTACTATCTATGCGATGCCGTAATAATACAAGGCATACTGACGAGGTTTGTAAATTCAAAGCAATTGTTAATTATGCTTGATTTTTGGCTAATGTGGTTGTTGGATTAAGTTTGAATCAATTATTTAATTGTTTTATTTATAAACATAAACATTTAATTATGCCGCAAAGCCGTAAATCTTTGGAAACAATATGGTATATTCTTTTATTTGCTTGGTAGTGATCATATAATTTATTTTCAAAACTTGAAAGCAGATTGAAAGATAATTTAATAATGCAACAAAAAAAATTATTGAACGATATTTGACGGTGCCTAATAACGATACACTTTTGCATTTTTTTAAAACTACATTAATTCTAGTTACGATTTTGTTTTAAGTATAGCAAAAATGTCTTGTGAGGTGCTTTATTTTTCATTGTTTATTTTTTTTAAACATTTAGACTATTTTATTGATTTATTGGTCTTCAACTATGTTTTGGTTGGCAAGTTTGTTCAATCTTTAAGCACTTGACTTACCATGCATATTTTTTATATTTGCATACATCAAACATACTTGTGATTACTTTTTATTAGAATTGGGTTTCTAAATGTGGCAACAATTCAAAAGATGGTATGTGATTTTTTTAGTGGTTAGAGAATACTTATTTAGTATAATGTCTACTAAAACAAAATAAATTTATATTTTTTGTCTGAAGTTGGTTTAAAACCTATAACACACATTTATTATGTATAGTATAGGCTTGACAACAATGTCTTTTTCAAAGTCTTTTGTTAATTTCTGACGGAGTTTGAATAACACAATTGGTTTGGTTAATCGTTTGTGTATTTACAATTTAATTCTTTAAGTGTTTTTATTCTTTTATTATGTCATCAAACAATGTATTTTTTTGATGACTTCCCTAACTTATTCTTAAAATTGTAATAGTTTAAACATCTATAACGAATACTTGGTCGTTTGAGTTAAGTGGAATTAATTTCTTGAAAACACTTGGAGTACTTTATTTCTATTAATTTGCAAAAGGTCAAATCTAGCTGTCCAGGACTAGTGATCTTACTTTCTGGCATTGGATCATATTGTTTTTATAAATTGTACTCTCTATCTATTTGGCACTAACCACGGTAGACAAACTGCCATCAAGGTTATAATACAATTAAATTTGCAGAACAAAGCTTAGTATGTTTCTTAAGCCAATTTAATTAAATTGACATTAGGTTTTAAAAAATAATTTTATTAATATTTATGGTCTAATAAAGAATTTGAATCTTAAACGTAATCATGTTTTATTTTTAACTAAAACTAAGGTAAAAAATAAAGATACAATTTGCTTCAATCTAGTTGATTCCAATTACTATCTTAAACATGTATTTGTTGACCAACAAGGTGTTTATGCTTAAATAACAAGTATATTCTAGACTGACTACTGTTGAAGTATAAGGTGTTGGTTATAATAACATATTTCTTAACCTAAATTTTTCAGGAAAACTATTTTTCATATATTGCTATCCAAATAAAACAACTATAAATTGTTTTTATGATTTTTCTAAAAGTCTTAAAGTTTTGATAGGCTTTTTCAACTACAAAAAACTGTATTATTAATAATAATAGTAATAATAACAATAATAATAGCGTGCCGGTGATGAAAAGGCGGGACCTGTCTCTTGGTGCATCCTGGTCACTAGAGAAGAGGGTAACTTTGATTAAGTCAGCCTCTTTTTAATTAGTAAAATGTTAAAATGTATCCCGTATGGCAGATATAAACGTGACAATCTCAGCTTATAAAACTTTAAACTTTTGTAAGGGCATTGTTTACTGCAGGGTTTTTTTAAACTGCACTTTGGAAGAATTTATTGAGAACATGAGTGGTCAGGGGGTAATCGAAGTGCGTCGCATCTGTAGTATGCGAGACAAAAAACGCTGAGGCTGACGCTGACGTTTTAATAGTCTCGCAGTCAGGGCGTATATTCTGGCACCAAAGTGTTGCTTCAAATGTCAGAGGTTCAAACACACAGCTGCTCGTTGTTTCAAAAAGCAGATTTGCGCGTGGAAAACCTCTGCATGACGGTAGCGAATATCAACAGCTAATTACGTGCATTAATTGCAAAGGAAAACACTTTGTAAAATTACGTAATTGTCTAAAATATAAAGAAGAATTTGCTATCAAAGAAGTTATGACTAAGAAGAAATTATTGTATTTTGAAGCACGTAAATTGGTATCAATCTCTACACCAATAACCGGAATATTATTTGCAAAGCAACGACTGCATTAAAAAGCTCAGTAGACGTTATCGAGCCAATAACTAAACTTTTACAATCTCTGCTTGCTGCACTAAGCGGACACAATCAGCTTCCTGCAACAACTACCAATACCGGTCATCAAGACCAACATGCTCCGCCAAACCCTCCGGGGCAACAACGACTAAGAAGAATTGTGGCCTCTTTAACCAAAAACGTGGGGGAAGCACCCCCCCACACATTCTTAGGTTGGTCTTGTAACTGACCTGAATAAACTTGTTTTTGCAAATACGCCAGATAAGGATTAGTCTAATCTGGGTAAATGGAAGCGGGATGGCCCTTCTTCAAGCAACGGTGACAACAAATCCAGTTTGACATCAGAACTTTTTGTTGTCGACAGAAATAACCCTCAGAACTAGACTCCAGGCAATTGCGATCCAGCTTACTGTTCTAATAAAAGCCACAATATGCAACTTATATCTTTTGAAGTTTGATTGGACTTTAGAAAATATACATAAACTTATTATGCAGCTTCTACAGTTTTATATTTTAGTGGGCGATTTGAACGACCACAATTTGTTTTGAGGTTCCTTAAGGAAAAACACGCGAGGTCGTTTGATAGAAGATTTTCTTGATCAAAGCGACGCTGTCTTCTCCTACACATTTTGGAGGTAGGGGTTCAAATTTTTTGGTAATTGATTTGTCTTTATTGTCACCTCATCTAGCCACACGTGTATTGTGGCCTATACTATATGACCTTCACGGTAGCCATAATTTCTCTATTGCAATTAAAACCATTGTCAAACGGATCAGACAGTCCGTCCCCCGTATATGGTGTTTTGACCACACAGACAGGCAAGGTTTTCAAGCCAGTCTAGTCCTACTAAAGTTAAATGGTGAGGATGTCGAGACCGCCGTAAAGGTTTTTACTAATTGTATTGTCTGAGCAGCAGATGTGTTTGTCCCAAAGGCCAACGGTCAGCTGGCTGGTTTGTCTGTTTCTTGGTAGAACGACGATATCCGAATTCCTGTGAAAAAAAAGCTTTTAATTGTTTAAAAAAAAATTTGACGCTGGAAAACATGATCGTTTTCAAAAAAAGTTGCGCCGTTGCACGCCCGCCGTAAAACACTTGGAAGCAAGCAACGATCATGAGAGAGTTACGTGTTGACAATCACGCCGACCACTTTGGTCGGCAAAGTGTGGAAAAAGGTGGGAGCTGTACTGGGAAAGAAATTTTCCTCTGTGGCTTCCATCCTAATCGTCGACGGACGCATAGTCACCAAAGCGGCCAAAATTACAGACGCATTGGCAACTCAATTTGCGTCTGCAAATGGCAATTAACGGTATGGGTACCTCTTCCGCACCGAGACCAGGCAACGTGCTTTATCAGGTTATCCGGCAGCTTCCCTCTTGCATGACAAAGCACTAAAAATCTACAACCTGATATGGGAAAGCGGCGTCTACCCGGAATGTTGGAGAGAGGCCATGATCTTGCCGTTGTTAAAGCCGGACAAAGATCCAAACAACGTCAACAGCTACAGACCGATTTTACTTACCTGCTGGATGCTGAAAAATCGCGATCTTTTAGCTAAACGCCAAGCGGGTTTTAGAAAAAACCACAGTACAGTTGATCATCTAATCTGTCTAGAAAATTCTATTCAAGACGCTTACTTAGCAAGAAAACACCTGGCAAACACGTATGACATAACTTGGCGATATGGAATTATCATCGGATAGTTTACATTGTAAATTTTGGTTGCATTGCCACGGCGTACGTGAGTACAAAACGGTAAGCGGTTAGAGGGGGTACATCCGAAAAGCACAAACCCAATGAAACGGAATAATTTGACGCACGTGATTCTTTGAAGTGTTTCTTGTAGTGAAATAATAAGCTTTTGCCGCTGCCTCTGTGTCTACTTTGTTTATTGTGATCTAGAGTTGACATCTTAGGGCAGATATGGTATCTTTTGTTACGTAAATTACTAAGTTGTTGACGCACAGGCATTTATGTACAAATGTAACTACCAAAGCCGCAATATCATTTACTTCAATTGCAGAAAAGTGACATTAATTGTCAACCTTTGGAAAACAGTTTTTTTTAAACATAATGTCTTCTTTACTTAAGTTTTCTAAGTAGATTAAATGATTATCGGGACCGTGATTTTGTCTGAAACCTGCCTGGTGCTTAGTTAAAAGACCGCATCTACACTTGTTATTATTTATTCAAAAATGTTGTAGATTAAGCACCAGATTGACACTGTCTCAATAAGAAGATAATCTTTGACATTCTTAATAGATTTGGTATCACCACTCAATTTATACAAACTTTTGCTTATTAGAAAAGAACTAACTGTGTCGAAGTTGTTATCTATTGATTTGCTTAACTACTTTCTTTTTGCTAAAGAAATAGCTGGGATTTCTTGTTTGACTTGATTTTGGTACACTGCAGGGAAGACACTTTTGAAAGAAGGCGTGCAAAGGTTTAACCACTAAAATGTGTAGACTTGAACTTGATCTATGGTTCAACCATCTCTTAAAAGCCTTACCATTCTATTAAAAGCAAACGCGTACTTTGCATTGAAAGTACGGTGGTACAGTACTCTAGGCTGTAGACAGACAAAGAAGGCATTGAATGCTCTAAACCTTAAGATACATGAATATTACCTACGATTTTTTAGAATAACCATCAAATATTAACAAGGGTTTTGACAAGGCATTGTCAACTTAGGAAACACATGCATACGTTGGAAGTTTAAAATAGGCACTTCTTTTAATCAACGTTATCCAAACCGCTGGATTGAAAGAGGAGGTCTAGATGTTTGCTTAGCAGACTTCTGACTTAAATCTTCTTGATTATTTTTTTAGGGACGGCTAAAAAGCCTTATTTATGCAGAATCTCTAAAACTAAAGACCTTCTTGTTACTATTTATTAAAATTTATATGTTGCCATTAAAAAAAATTAAACTTGTTTTTTTAATTATTTAAATGTATAATAAAACCATATAATTCTAATAAACCAACTATTTAGTAAAATCAAACAAATTTATCTTATAAATATAAATAAAGCCGCAATGTGAGTTGTGAATCATAAACGTGAGCCACGTTTGTGAAACTCACAAAACTTTACTACACATGTAAACGTTTAGGAAATATTGAATATGAACCATGATTAATTACACACTTTACGCTTATAACATAAACAATACAAAACTAATAAAATGATAACACCATTTAACAGTGCGTAGTGAGTTGCGTACATGTTGTTACTCGTATTAACAATACAACGCAAATGCTGTAGAGGAATTAAATTAAATATTTTGTGATGCTATTTTGATTAAATAGTGAGTCTAGATTTGCTTTGTATATTAAAATTTTATTGTATTTTTATTTATGTTAAGCGTTAACATTTAAAAAAATGCAGCAAGCATATGCTAACAAAAAATGCTATGCTATGATTAGTAGTTTTTATAAAATAATTTTTCTATGCATGTAGTTTTTGAACAAAACAAGTTTGAAGCATTTGTATAAATAAAAAAAAGAGGGTATTTAACAAGGTTTGTATAGAGATAGAGAAGATTAAAGTCTAATATTATTAATGCACATTTGAAAACGCTACTTATTTTAATTTTTTCATTAATTCCTTTATAGCATATTAGCGATCATTTGCATTTTATGAACATTAGCTACGTATAGTAAATGAATTTTAATTTGTAATTATCTAAGTATCAAACAACTATTATATACTTAAGTAGTGTTAAAATTGTTAATGTCAACTTATTAACACTATGTAATTAAAAAACAAAAATAGAAATAAAAGTAAACAACTACGGCTTTATACGATGTACTGGATCTCTTCATGATTTTTTTACATATAACTGGAAAGATTAATAGACTTTTAACCCCTAAAATCCCACCCCACTTAAGCATTAAATGATGTTGAAGAAGAACCGCCCTGACTGATTGAAGCACGCGCGCATCTTCACTAACATATGTGTATAAATACACAAGATAATCCATTAGGAAATAAAAATGCTCTCGGACTAGTCGGTTCTTTAAATAGTGTGCTCGCTTCCGGTCGTCTCAGTCCGGAGTGACTCGACGCGACGTCGAAGACGCTCAGCGCCGTCACAAGTATCGGCCACCGGTTTATTAGCGGCTAGTATTTACCAGAAGTGTACCCCTTAGTACAAGATGGTTAAAACTACACAATAAACAACCCTTAGTTTGTAAATCAAATAGTGAATAAACTTTATGTTATAAATATGTAATAACAATAAGTGTTTGTTTTCGTTTTGTGTGTGATTAGTTTTTCGTTTCTATATATTAATTTGGGGTTATTTTGTTAAATATAAATAAATAGTCTTAGCCAGCACGTGTCCGTCAATGAAAAATTCGTGAACCCGGAAAAATAAAAAATCGCGGCATTGAAAATCAATGGTCCATGTATATTTTTAAAATTTTTGGCATTGATATTGAGCGCCGTTTAAAAATACAAAATTTCCTAGATCCATAGTATCATTTTAATGTTATTATAATTTTAACAGAGTGATTCACCGTAATAAGACTTGATGAGTGTGTGGTGATTGATTAGATATTTGCAATGAGTGGATACAGAAGCTACGTAAGTGCTTTATTACTACCTATAAAACTATTTGATTTACATGAATTTATGTATATAATAAATTTTGTATTTAATTTACTAGTATGAAACGTCTATAAACCCATGAAACGCATGTATAATTTTTTTTAGTTTGTGATGCATAGGTTATATAGTGGTTTGAGTCATCAGGTGAAAAATAAATAAAAGCAAAATTTATGATTTTATTTGGCAACTATGTTTTTTTAAGTAGACTGTTTATATAAATTTTATCAAGCTTTAAAGTGTATGTTGCTTCATGTGAACTTGGTTTATGATTATTACTTAATTGATGTATGAGGATGTTAAACTCTAACTGGTTGCGTTAATCCATATTAAAATATATTTTTATATGTATTAAGTATAAATATAGATTTTATGGTTTACATTATTTTTTGTATTAATTTTAAATAACTTCGTTGCAAATTTATAGCTGCATTTAATTTTAATATATTAGTGTGCAATTATAAAATGCATATTAAATATTTTAGAAATAGAATACAATTTAATTATATCATTAAATCTACTATAAATTCATAATTAATTAACATTACCCAGGTATACAATACAACACAATGATAACCATTTAATGATGAAGTAAAGCTATTGAAAATGAAGCTAGCTTTTGGGGATTTCTGTTCAATCATTCTTGTAGTACATACTTTACGACTAAATAAGCAAACAACCAAATATGTAATACAAATTACATATGTCTTTTTCATATTTGTCATTTATGTGCTATTTTTAATAAGAAACATTGCTATTTCACTTGCTTTATTACGCACGGTATGCAATGGGCATATTACGCACGAAGTTTATTACAAAATGAATATGATTGGACGTTGACTGTATTACTTTGACATCTTATATATTTATTGAAAATTATATTTAAAAAATACAGATTACTTATTGATATTACCTGTCAAATATAAGTCTTCTTATAAGCATTATAGATAATCAAGTTATACATCGAAAAGTAACATATAAAAAATAGTTTAAATCTTTTTGTATACAATATTTTAGACACAAAAAACATTTTCCATAAATTGTTAATTCTTTTTTTAATTTATTGTTGTAGAGAAAGAATATTATACAACTCGAACGTAATGTTATAGTTAGTTATACAAAACACTTTACACTCTACACGCAAATGTCAATGTGTTTTAATATTATTTTAGTAATTGTGTTAATAACATAAAGGTTAATATTTTATTATGAATAGTTATAATATAGGTTACATTTTGTTATTACTATTGTTTCTAAAGTTTTGTATATAGTGTTTATATTATTAAAAAAAAGATATATTAATGGACCGGCCTAAATGATTATCAATCAGTATGGCAAATTAGGATTTTTTTAAATATATTTTTTTAAATTTATTGTTCACAATCAAGTAAACTCAAGTTATTATCTTTTCAATTACAAGATAGAGCCCGGCAAAACACTCATTAACGCGTAACAGCTGCAAAAGTTGAATACGTGCATTTTTTGCTCTGCATGATGTAGGTCGGTTGGCACATGATGCACAGACAATAAAAGCTAGTCTGTATATTGCAGTTGTCTACGTAAAATTTGCGTTTTTTTTTTTATCTGTCTTAAAATTGAATACTACGATCCATTTAGCAATTACAAAATGTATGTTTATTCGATTTTGTTTTGTTGTACCGTTCTAGTTTAGAAAGTGTCAGAAATGTTCTTTTATTTTTTATGCAAAATGTTTTCTAGTTCGGGAGTTGTAGCCCATCAAACACAAATAGCGTAATTTTTTTACAAAAGCACGGACAAGTTTATGATCTACAACTGAAGTATCTTTGAACTTTAAAGAGTGAAATCACACCTGCTGAAACTATCACATTGAAGACAAAATTTTAACAGTCTGTGAACATTGATTTTGTGTATTCACGTCTCAGAAAATATTGATTTTGGAAGTTTAGTCTGATATAAAATTGTTTTTTAAAAGTTTGGTTCTACATCTCTGAACTGTTAGTGAATATTTGTTAGAATTCCTAGCAAGCCTTGTACTGCGAGTAAATACTTGTTTAGATTGCAATATGTTTTGCATTTTGTTTGAACAATGTCTATGGAAATATAGAAAATGCAACATTACGCCGATGTTGTAAATATTTAAGTCATTAGTCAATTTTAGATTGGCATGATTCAAATATCAGATGCGTTTTCTTGTACTTAAAAACAATAAAATTATACAGAAGTAAAAAACTGTTTATATCTATTAAGAAATCTTAGTTTTCTAGATACTTTTAAAACTATATAAATAATATGATTTTTAGAAAAGATTATGTAAGATTGTAACTTAGAAAACAAATTGATATATGGATTTGTTGTTTTGTTATCTAGATTTTGATTTTAAAACAGTAAGATGTTGAGTTTCTTTAGAGTTAAATTGAACAAGTTGTGCTTACCTTATTTAAATATTGTTTCAAAGTCTTTGCTTATAGATGCTACCGATTATAATTTAGAAATTTTAAAAAGCTTTGTCATATTTGTCGTTATGGTCTTTAGAAAATATGAAGTATGATGGGTGCTAATATTTGTAAAACTATAAATAAGACTTTTGGTTATTTAAAAAAAGATTATTAATATGAATCTAAAACAAAGTCGGCCTAAGAGCAGAACCTTGTGGAACACCAGATTTTATGATTTTGGGGTGAACCAGCAATTCTAACTATAATTTTTTTATTGTCAGAAAAACTTTTGATTGACTTACTAATTTGTGATCAAAACATATACAATGAAGCTTGTTAATAAGATTAGGATGCCATACTTTATCAAAAGTTTTGAAAATGTCTAGAACTATTACATTTGTTTTTTTAGAGATGTACTCTGTTTGTGACTTACATATTTTGAGTATCTGAGATAAATTTAGTTTGTTTTAAGAACTCGAGAAATTAATATATTTTAAAATAATTTTGAATTGTCACAATGTTTACGAGGTTTTTTTGTAATTTTAATTAATGTGATTAGAACAATTACTAAATGTTTTTTGCTTTTTTTTATTAACTACTTGTTTTATTTAAATATGTGGTTCCTCAAAATAAGTATAAAAATTAAAATTATTAAGACATTGTTTTATTTTTACTGTTCATCTTAGAATATTAATAGATTTAGCGAATTATAACATTTTTTTTAAGCAGTTTCAAAAGTAATTGTTGTAATTTCTCGTATAGTTGAAAGATATAGATCTAATAATTGTAGTTTATCAAAAAGTTAATTAGAAAGAAAATATGTGGGTTGATGAACAAGTTAAGTATATATAATACGTTTATTTCTTGCCTTTTGGCCTTGAAAATTACATTTAAAAATACATTTATAACTTCTCAAAATAATAAAACCTAATTCTTATAAAATTAACACAATTAAAAATATTTTCTTCTTTGTTTATCTACTTCTTTTCTTTGTTTTTTAACTGCTTTCATCAATTCTATCCCTTTTTTGTCTCTTTTCAATATTTCATTTTTTTCCATCTGTTATTTTATTACATTTTTTCAACATATTTTTTATTAGTATCTCCGCACATTATGCACATTTTCAAATCGAAAATTTTGTTACTCGCTCTTCATTACCACATCTATTATACCACATATATTATTTTCACTATATCTATTGCTTTCTAGGTACATTGGCATTTCACTTTTTATAATATGTTCATAATAATATGTGCGTTGTACCTAGACTCTTTCACTCATATTCTCCTTTCTTGTCTTTGTATATCTCTATCTCTTTCCATAATTTTGTACCATGTCTCCCTTTCATATTTTCTTATTCTTTCAATTTCTTGGCTAGCATACCCATTTCTATTGTAATAATTTTCACTGATCTCCCTTAGCTTTCCATTTTTTGCTCTTATTTTTTCTTTTATGTATTCTTGTAAGATTTTAGATTTGTTTCATTCTTTCTTTATATTTTATTGCTCTTTTTCCTGCTTCTACTCTTAACGTATCTTTTTTAACTTCCTTCAGCACAATATATGCTGGGGTTTTTCTATTTAAACCTAGCATCCATCTACAGTATTATACATGTATTGCTTCTAGGTTTTCTTGTTCCTTCCATTCCCATATTTCTGACCCATACAATATCATACTTCTAACTAAACTATCAAACATAAGTCTTTTTATTATCATACATTCAAATTTTCTTTCACTTATTTTCCAAACTTGTTCTACTACTTTATTTGCTTTTCGAGCTATTTCTTTAATGTGCTTGCTCTCGGTGTTATTTGTGCAAAAACATACCCCAAATATTTATAAGATTTTACTTCTGTAATACCTTGCTCATTCTATTTCCAGTTTACTACTTTTTTTTCTCCTACCTTTTTTTTTGAACACCATATTTTTTATATATTAATTTGTCAAATTTAAAGGTCATTAAAAAAGTTTTATTTAAAGAACAGTATATACCAATAATAGTCTTATCGGGAAAATGTTGTTAAAAACATCTGCAGTTATAACTAATGGTCTGGATTTTGTACATCGTCAGTCTAGAATATGCTTGATGTTTGTTGATGTAGGCACAAACATTATGTCGGTTAGCAAATAAATGTTTGAGTTGATAATTGGAATCTGGATTTTTATTGGTTACTTTGGTTTTAATCATAAAAAAGAATGTGGTTTTTTATGTACGTTACAAATATAAAAAAAAAAAACTTTTAAGCTACAAACTAAGGCAAGTTTGGTTGATTAAACTAGTTTGTGGAACAGACTAAAATCGGATCAAAATCCGCAAAATTAATTGTATTATAAGCCATGTTTGACCTTGTGGGCGGTTTGTTTCGTGGTTTTATAGATTAATGACACTTGCTTTACAATCTACGGTAAACTAAGCTTCTTACTAATAATAGACTCAGTCCAAGTATTTAATAAAACTATTGCGTTTGTAATCTTTTTAATGACTTGTTTTAAACCCACGGCTTCTGCCTGCACATGCGACTGGATTGCTGTTTTACGTGTAAAATAACAAAATACAGAACAAGATTACGGATCAACTTTTACAATAATTTAAAACTTTTAGTTCTAAAATACAACAGATTTTGCACATGTTTTAAAACAATTACAGTTAACATTAAAAAAATACAAGTTATTACAATATTTATTAAAACTAATTACAGATTGGTTTAAAGGATTATTATAACCATAACAGGTTGAATGGCGTTTAGTTTTTAACAGTGTTTGCAGTCTTGTATTATATTTAGGACATATTAAAGAAAACATTGATAAAATTGGAGAACATTTTAAATTACCTTTTACAACTTGTAGTACAAAATGTAGTGTAAAAGTATTCTCTTCTTTTTAAAAGTGGATGTAATCCAAAGTGAGACAACAACAAATCATAATATTGGTTTGAAAATACAATACTACATATATAACAAAAATATTTAATTAATCTTTTTTTGACCATTTATCGGCGCATAATTGAGTTTTGAAAATGCGGTGACCAAATAATACAACAATAGTTTAATTAATAACTTTTATTGGTTTGATGTTTTTAAAGTTTTTAAAGTTTTTAGTTATTCTTTTAACAAGTTCAAGTATTTTTAGTGATTTCTGAATAATAATATCTATGTGTGATATGAAATTCAATTTTCAATCAAAATTAACACCCAAATCCTTAATACTTTTTACAGATTCTAAAATAGTAGTACCAATCTTATAATCAAACAGAAAATTGTCATGTTTATGCATTTTATGTCATTTTTTAGGCACCAGTTGTATATTTTATGGATATCATTTTGTAAAGATACACAGCCATTCTCATTTACTATCTTTTTAAATAGTTTCAGATCATCAGCAAAAAGAAGACACTGACATTCTAAATCGACACTGATATCCTTTATAAATAGATTAAAAAGAAAGGGTCCTAGTGTGAGCCTTGAGGAACATCAGAAGTAATATTAATCAGATCTGATTTAAAGTTAGAAATGACGACTTGATGTATTTGGTTATTTAAATATGATTTAATCCATTGCAAAACAGTTCCACCAATTCTCAGTGACCTCAACTTTTTAATCAGAATTTTAATTGACTTTATCAAAAGCTTTTGAGAAGTCAGTGTAGATAGAGTCAATCATTGTTTCTGATTCCAAGCTTTCGGATATAAAAGTAGTATATAAGAGAAGGTTAGTGGTAGGTAGATCTTGTAAGACAAAAACTATGTTGTTGATCAATAATAACATTAGGAAACAGTGAGTTTAATTTTAGTGAAACTAATTTGTCAAGCAGTTTAGGTAGTTAAGATTGTTTACTGATTGGACGATAATAGGCTATATTAGCCTTGCTACAATTTTTGTGCACAGGTACAACATAGTTTAATTTCCAGTGTTCCGAAAACTTTTGGATAGAGATTTATTAAACAAAATAGAAATTGGCTTAGCAAGCATCTCGGTACAATAAAAAAAAATATATAGGTGGTAAACTATCTGGACCGGCACTTTTGTTTAAATCAAGTTGCATTATTTGTCAACAACTTCAATTTCACAGAAAAAAAAAACATTTACATCGACATGTGAGGTTGCATAATTATTCTTATTAAAATTATTGTTTATGGACAAAGGTTTATAAGTTGAAGCAAAGTGAACATCAAACATGTTAACGATTTCTTCTTTATCCACTGAATGTTTATTATTTAAAATCATCGTGTTCGGAATTTCACTAGAATTCTTAGCAAAGTTTTTTGTATAACTCCAAAAATATTTGAGATTATTAATAATACTGTTTTCTACTTCATTAACATAATCAAGATATGCTTCATCAATTAGACTTTTACACCGTTGACGTAAGTGTGTGAAAATTTGATAATGATTATTTTCATGAGTAGATTTAAAAAGTTTATGAGCTAGCTTTCATCTTTTATTAATTGTATAATATCAGGTGTAAATTATATGGGGTAAGAATATTTGACTTTACGAGTAAATGGGACAAATATTTTGACAGTAGAATCAAGTACCGTATAGATATAAGTAGTGGCTTCACTACTTGACATGGAATTTAATATGTCCCAGTTAAAAGATGCCAAAAAATTGTTTATTAATTTATAAGGAGCTTTATTGAAATTTGGTTTTACCAATTGAATATAATTATTGTTGCAAGCAGTAACATCAATACTTGCGAGAAGTGGTGGGTGGTGACCATCAATGCGCAACAGCGGAGCTTCTTCAATAACATTGATTGATTGGTTTGAGAATACTAAATCCAAAATTTTATTATTTTTATTGACTACACCATTGTACTGGCTAAGATCATTAAAAATAAAGTTGTCACAAATACTAGACGAATTGTCCTTGTAAACGTTGAAAGATAGTAAACCAGGCATATCATCTAATAATTTCCAACAAATATCAGGCATATTATAATCACCGATCAGCATACATGTAGCATTAGGATAATCATTAACAAATGACAATATTCGAGTTGATTTATCTTCATATCTACATACTTTCGTGTTATACGGAATATGAATAGCACATAATAAAAACAAACAACTACTTAACTTTAAACTGACCCAAAGTTTTTCATTTATACCAAAATTAAAGAGTTCCCGAGAAGAAAATGATGATTTTATAGCAATCAATACTCTACCTTTACCACACTTAGCGTTGTTTAACAAACATTTATTGCACCTATAGATAGTATACCTTTCATCTATAAATTTGTTATTATATACATCATCAGAAAGCCAAGTTTCAGTTAACACAATGATATCATAATTATTGTTATGTATAACTCTTTAAGTTTAGTATTTGTTCCATGCACATTCTGATAGTAAATAGTCAATGTTTCACGAACGTTAACTGTTAATTCTGTTGTTTTTTATGTTGAGGTTGATGTTCTATTCGTTGAAGCTCCACATCTAAATTGGGTGTTTTAGTGTTACGTTTAAACAATCGAGAATAGTTGATAAATTTTTCTTAGGCCAGAGATCTCCATTAAACACTGTTTCTTTAAGGTGCTGAGAAAGAAACTTTGAAACTTTTATAATCACCTGATTTGACAGTTAATTATGTCTAATATAGTTTTTGCGTTTTATTCTTGCCGCTAGGTCGGGATTAGTAGTTATTGTTAGTAGTTAGGTTCAAAAGTAAGTTTTATAAAGGACAAAGTATTATGATCTCGGGGTAAGGATTTTGGGTCCGCGGAGTCATCTGTCTCCGAAATCTAGATTAAGCTTCTTTGAGTTTAGAATAGGTAGGAATAAAATATTTTGAACTCGAGACACAGGAGTTTGGGTTCACTCGAAACCTGAAGAAACCTTCAATCACTTTTATTATTGAGGAAAAAAACCCAACGAGTTTTTAATTGTTTTTTTCATGTTTATATCCATAGCTACAGTACCACTGCATTTTTAACAAGTAATGTCTGTGTGCATTACATATTGTGTGGACTTGATTTTACAAGTTTACTTGTGTTCTAATTTTGTATTATATTAATTACTTTCAAAATATAAAAACAATGTATTTATGATGAATGATTTTATTCTGAAGAATATAACAACTACAATGATATGACTGATTTATTACTACTTTTTTTTAATAACAACTTTTGTAGAATGTAGCTTTTTGAAAAGTACTTGTCAGACTTTATCAATGAAAAAGTGTTCTAAATTACGCGCAAGGTTATTTTTTTTAATAAAATACATTATTTACTGAAAAATTGAAAATATTTTAATAATTTAAGTATACATATAGCAATTTTAATTAGAATAAAATATCTAACAAATGGGCTACGACTCTGCTGGCACACTTGTTCTTTTAGAAAAATTGCTGACTACATTTTTGCACATTTGCCCTTGGGTTGTGGATAGAATTGTAGTTGGTTTTGGTTGCCAATGCGTATGCGTATAATTACACGGCCAAAAAATATGCTTTATTGCTATATTAATACCGACAAAAATGAAAAGTTGCTCAATTATGAAATAGTACGTTTTAATACCTCTTGTATAACAAAATATTTTCTTGTTTATATTATAACATATACATTTTTATTAGTTAAGTGCAACTGTCTCAATATTTGATAAATGTAATAGTATATGGTTAAATAAATCAAAACGCATGTAACCTAAAAGTAAAATTGTTTATACAGGGAGTTTATAAATGAATGGGATTATGTAATGACTTTAAATGTGCCGCTTTTTTTAAATTGTTCACTAAACTATTTGTTTTGACAGATCAACTTTGACAGCTGTCAAGCAAACATATGAAAACATATGTAGTATAGTGGACGATTTTAAAGAGGCGGCATATTTAAAGTGATTACATAATCCCATTCATTTATAAACTCCCTGTATTATAGTGATGACTCCATTACATTTATTAGTTTTCTATTCATATTTATGCATTGGATCTTGGTCAGTGTGACAGGTCCTGCTGAAACTACATTTTGTTCAAATCTATAAACACTTCACCAGTCCGGAATCCTCATCAAACTGTGACTTTTTGTTGATGTATTGCTTTCTCATGTGTTTTGTGTGTTAACGTATCTATTCAAATAGAAGTGCAGACTATTTTTTAGTTCTCCAACATCCACTTAACAAAAGTACCGCGTGGCATAAGACCTAGTTTAGATTCTTGAGTCGATTGAAGTTTATAAAGATGCAGATAAAACTTTTATTTGTCAAACAATTTAAACTTTCTGTTTTATGGTTGATAATTGAGATGAGCCTATGTCATATGAAAGATGTAAAGTTTTTAGTTCAGTACTTTTGATTAAACAAGAATTTGAAAAAAAACATGCCCTTTGTACCTCTTTCAGTGGTAACTTTATTTTGTTGTTTTGGCAATACACCACTCTATGTGGCTCTTGTATGCAAGTACAACGCTTTGAGGCATCTTCTTATACTGACCATGTCAAAGCAGCAACTCTTCAACATGGAATCTTTATTGTATGAGAGAGCCGGGCATGTACATAGCACGTGCTTGATCGTTTTATTATCTATTTTACATCCTGTGCATGTTGGACTTTTTCTAACACTAGTTGATACATGTGTTAGTTTAGTGCGTTGTGTGTATTGATTTTTAGTAAGCTATTGAAGCTTTTAAGTAGTAAAGTGGTTTAGTATTTAGGTCTACACGCCACAAAGATTGTCACAGATTTTTTCTTTAACATGTGTTATATTTAACCACTAATTGTAGGCCATGTGTTGCGAGAGCAGTATTTTTGTTTTGATTGTGGTTTTATCAAAAGCCTTTTTAATATCTATGAATACGACCAAGGTGGACATTTTTTGTGATCTTTCGATTTGGTCCGTTACAAGATTTAGGGCTGATTTGGTGGATTTTCTTTGGGTGTATGCATGTTGGTTTGGATGTATCAGTTTAGTGAAAAGGGCAGTTTTTTGTATGGATTTTTTTGTACAATTGCTGTAATGGCTTAAGGAGAAAAGACGTATGGTATATTGGTATAAATACGATTTTTACTTCTCTGCATACTATAGGTATGTATTGAAAAGCAATGCATGTTTTACAGATTCTTACCAGGTGAGTTAAGATGATAGCTTTGCCCCATTGTATAAGAACAAGGAAGACACGTCATCTAATCATGGCGGTTTGTATAGAAAAAAGTTTTTAATTGCTTATGATATACGAACTTGTTTATAACATTTTTACAAAATTATTTTAAAGTTCCCCGTTAACGATGACGTATGGGTCTTGTCAGATTGATTTTTTTAGTCTATTCTTTGTACCACCAAGGTATGATGTTGTCGGATTTGGATTCGGTATTGTTTTAACTTATTTACATAGTTTTCCATTTCTTTTACACTATTGGGTTTACTTAAATCTGCACAGGTACTTAAACTCCGCAATAAATTGTTTTCAAAAATAGTCTTGTCGGTCAGACAGAGTTTTGGTAAGGATTAATTTTTGTTTTGTGTTTATGATTTCAATTGAATTTCATTCATCTATTATTTGACATTTAAACCAACGTAGATACATGCCAGTCGTGGATTTTAATTGAAATGTTAAGAGCTGCTAGTGTGATATCTATTCCTGTCTAGCTGCGGAACGTAACAACGCCTCGGTTTAGTATTTTTAGGTTAATACTTGTAATAAAATTGTGCAGTTGCTTACCTTTTGTTATTTGTGTTAATCCTAACGGTTGTGAGGTCACCATCAGAAAGCTGTAGTATAAAAAATACATTTCCACTTATACATGGTTCTTGGATTAGGGCTATTGTGTTTTGCATCACCTTTAGTTTGCGGCATAGTGTTGCTAAAGCCGCTCGACTGTGATGCTGGTTACATTGCATAACTTTTTAAAAATGTTTTTTTTATTGGTCGGCTTTGGAGACACTGGTGTATTTCTATCCCGGTTTTGTACCTTAACAAATTTCTTTTACTAGTTAGTGTGTTTACATCTTCTACACCTATTGCTAGAACAAAGAGTTGGCACTTCGGCTCCTTTGTTTTGGCAATGTAAAAGATGCACTAGTCTTTGACATTAAGCCACTGGTTCTGCTTTCTTAGACAACTCAACCCCTGCGACATTCATAAAGCCATAGAGTGGCTTTTGTCAGCCTTGGAAGCCGACTCGGTGGCACAACGTCTAGAGGTTATAGACCAAAAATTATTTTTTGTACTGGACACTCTATATCTATAAAAAATTATTATGATATGTAGATGTGCTGCCTGAATCATAGGCAAAAAAGATACTAACAACATTTACAGGAGTTACTTCAAACCAATTTGAGATGGATGTCTTAAAAGAATAATATTATTTCAACAATCAATACAAAATTGTTTAAAGTAAATAAGCAAAACAATATAAATATAGTAACTTAACACAATATTATTGTTTATCTGAAATTATAGGTGACTAATCTAAATTTCCATACATTATTAATAAATAAGTTAATAAAAATAGAAAATGATAGAATTTACATAAACAAAATTAGGTTTTTTCAAATATTTATTATATAAAATACCTGAATCTGATTAGCACTAAATTATTTATTGAATGTAAACAATCAATTCATAAACTATATATGTGTTCTCATACTTATCTTTAGTATCTTTGACTTGCTTAAAGTCAGGTTAGATAAATTCGACCAAGTATTACAATTATTTGTTGTTTATATTTAATTATAATACCAATATTTTGTTATTAACTATTTTTATAGTAGTTATTTTGTAGTTAAATATTTTTCTTGATGCTTTACTCATTTACGAAGAATGAATAAATATATTATGTTGGCTGTTTAGTGCTGACTTGTGTCCTTGTATTTTCTCTGAAAGATGCAAATAAACAAATAAGTTTGCCACTTTCAGACGGCCAAATATTTATGACTCTTAAATTCTAGAAATAGACTAGCGTATCTCTTTTATGCCCAATATATTACAAAATAAATTTGCACATCGCGACAACTTCACAAATTGCCTCTACAAGATCCACAAACGTGCCCATTCACGTTTTATTATGGCAGACAGAATCTAAATTTACATAAATATATTTTAACTATAACCATTAATGAAATAGATTCAGAAAGTCAAGGTATGGGATAATATAAACTTACAATATGTTAACACTTTTGAAAACAAATACATATGTGAAGTTATGCCAAACATATGGTAATATTTATTATTTTGTGCAAAATAATTTATATATTTTGGAAACTTCGCGTAACTAAAGGTATTCCAACTATTTCTCACTAGAAGCCCCACAACGTTTATCGCTATGTATTTCTTCAGCTTGTAAACGACCTACATAATATGTTAGAGAAATAAACATGTCCGTCCCATTTTGAATGTGTTGTATATTAGTGCAGAGGCGTCTTACAGGAAAAAGAGTTGAAACAGGTCGATAATCAATGTTTATGAAGACGAGCGAAACGGTTGAGAGCAAACATTGAGTAATGTGTTATGCAAACTATTGGGTGTTTGCATAATCATTGCCAGGTGGTAGCAAAAATAATTCATTGTTTATTTGACTTCTTCATTTGAAAGATTAAACAGATAAACTAAAATATTAATGGTGTCTATAAAACAACCGCAATCATTAAAAAAATCGATAAATTTATTTTTATTCAGATTCTTGTTGTACGAGTATATGCAAGTTAAATTTAAATTGATTAATTTCTAAAATAAAAAATGGTTTTGATCCTAATCAAATGTAAAATATACCTACATGATGAGGCGTGACAAACGATAGCAAATTATATAACCGAATACAAATTAACGAGCATGTTAAAGATAGGAAAGAGGGTTTATATTTATATGCGTGGAGGCATAATGGAATTTTGGTGCGGAGAGATGTTCCGGCGAAGAGGAAAAAATACATCCCTAAGTTCAATATACATTCTGAGCTAACAATATCACAGATGACATTTTGTATGGAGAGACATAAATAAGGTCGGGGTTAAAGAAATCATCTCCATTCTAAATAGTATAATTCAATGGCAGGTTAATGACTGAATAGTAATGTTTCTATTTAAAGACTTACTACTTGCATCAGAGGAAAATTGATTGAAAATTACACGAAGCTTGAAATTAACTATGTGTATTTTTGATTGAATTATAAATACTAAAATATTTGTAATCTAAATTAGAAATTAAAATAAATTCATCATTTGACTTTTTATAGTAAACAGCTGAATTTATTTAGAAATTTAGAGTTTATAAATATAAGGTAGTGGTAACTATAAATTAAAATAAATATAAAGCTAATAATTACTATTAACCAATACTAAACAAATTAAATTAAAAAATAATAATTATTGCTACATAATTTTTAATTAAATTATTAATATACTTTTATCGATGGATGTTTTATTATTGCTGAATATTTTGTTTTCACATTTTAGAACACTATTGAAAAATTTGTTTAAAACAAAGCTTGTTTCTAAACTGGATTCACTACTGTTTATATAGAAGAGAACTTGTTTGTTTGCTTACAAATTTGAGATCCTTATCTATTTTTTATGCTTTTTAATGTCAAATAGTTATTCTTGGCAGGTGTTCAATCATTACTGTTTTAATAAATAAGCTTAAAAACTTATAAAGTTTGCAGTTTGACATATTTTGTTGTTACTAACCAATTCTGTGAGCTCAACTAAAGTTGTTTTTCTACTTATATAATACATTTAAATCTTTATTTAAATAGAAAGGTTACTTAACGTTTGGAACCTTTCCAAGCATACTTTTACTGTTTTCTCTAGACTGCGAGTTACTCTCTAAAGATATCTTTTTACACCTTTTGAAAAACTTTTTATTTTTAATAGATTTGATTGAATTTTTTTTTGTCAATAGTGTCAAAATATAAACCTTTTGTAAAATAAAAGTTTGTGCAGAAAACAGAATACTATTTTGCAAAGTTCAACTTTTTAGACATATTCTGCACTACAGATGAATACAATTATATACTGTCAAAAACCCAGTTATGTGGATAGATTGCAAAGACAGCTTTAGCGTTGTAAATTACGAACATTTGTCACATTTTTGTAATCTATTCTATGTGAAAATTATTAATTAAAAAGAAAATAAACAAATTTATAAGTTATACTATTTGGCTTAAGTTGACGTACTTGCTTCTTGTGGTTTCTGTTGTAGTAGATTTATTATTTCAAGATCGAATATTGTTGATACTTTCTTACTTGTGTTTGGACACACGGACACGTTATCTATGTTGATTTGCTACTGTAATTGTAACAACATATTTGATTTTTGATATTCTGTTATTTTAGAATTAAAATATTACTTTGCATTTTAGTCCATTCACTAGAAAATGCAAATGAAACAAAAGTGGTATTTTTTATATTGTGAAGAAGTTAGAAAAGCTTAACTTCAAGTCAACTAAAATTTCTTATGAGTTTTCTCCGCCGTCTTGAAAACAGCAAACATAGGATTTTTGCAATAACTTGGTTCTCCAATGTGATATTACATTGCAAATTATTTGTACGTACTGTTGATCGTTGAAAGTTGCAACACCTATATGTAGCGGGAAAAGAAACATACAAGAAAGTACATCTGTCACCTATTTATGTAAATTTTTTTTTCAGTTCTTTAATGTACCACGTTTGTATTATGTAACGTTTACAAAAAAAAAAATTAAGCAACTGTTTTAACATCTTTCATAAATTTATCGGATGGGAGGCACTTCTAATTTTCTTGCGGACAATTACTGTAGCATTGCGAATGACTCATAGTCTTTCTTCTCAAGGGTCTTTATTTTTTTGATTATACCATTTTTCGGAAAGAATTTTATAATTAGTATTCCGAAAGCAAATTACTCAATTGCGATTTTGTTTATAGATAGTTATGATGTCATGCCCGTATTTTTTTTTTGGAAAAAACTTTTCTTTTAATTATTTCAGTTTTAGCAGATAGTGTATGCACACGCAAATTGTATTTTTTATAGTACTGAGCTCTTGCGGCGACGGTGTCAAGTACATACTGAATGCAGTCTAAGGTTGAAAGAGCAAAAGCATCGTCTTGTTTTCTAAGGTGTTGTTAATACTTTCTTCACTGAAATAAAAAACGGGTTCAAGTTGCGTTTTTTTTTCTGTTTTTTTGGTTTTCTTCTTAACTTTGTAAACGTCCTTGATTAAAGGTTTTTTGCAAATAAAACAATCAGCTATGTTTTCAATAGATTGAATGCAACAAGAAATAGTTTTTGTACATTTTGAAATTTCAAGACACGTAAGATGAACGTTTATACAAAATTTTTGTTGACAACTTGAGGTTAAATTTTTCATATCCCTTCCTATACAATATAAAAAATTGGTAGTGACTAGAGTAATTGATTTTTTTCTAAACGCTACGCTGTGTTATGCAAGTTTGTTGCTTTATGATTAACCATTGACAGATTTATTTGCATTCCTACATTTTATTAATCTTGTCCGCTGGTCCAAGATTGACGCATAACAGTTAACGGTTGATGAATATATTTGTTCAATCAACTTTTAGTCTGTCAATTTAAGGTTACAGGAATTGCAATACTGTTTGGCATATGGAATGTGTGAAATGTGTATGGTTTTTGTTACGGAAGCGCCTTAGCAGTCGTTAGAGAATACTACCGCAGATTCCTTAACATGAGCATCCCAAATCATCAGGTCTTTACTTCAGCCTATTTTTGCGAGTTCTTGGAGCTGATGCATTATACCGTGAAAATGTAATGCAATTAGAAGAAACTGTAATTGATTCAGTTTTAGATAATCTTACTTGCAGTAAAAGGTGTTTTTTTAAAGGCGGCGAAGTTTAAATTGGCAAAGCTCTTATCTGTGACAGCTTATTTGACAGTTCTTGGTTGTTTTGAGGTTAGTTTGGTTTAGCAATTTATTATGATTCAACTCACGCCTGAGCAACATTTGCAAATTGTTTAAATTTATATTGAAAAACATGGTTTAGTTTGAGAAATTCATTGTGCATCAGACCGATTAATTCGAAAAACTGTGCATTGTTTTTGCGATACAATTAATCTAAACGATAATAAGCATCTAGTGGCGGCTATTTTATCAAATAGAGAGGAGTTCATGGGAAGGTGCGTTCAGTTTTTGAAAGATGCAGGAACTCTTCAAACAGGTGTAACTAAGTTTTTGTATTGTCTTATAATAATTTTGGTGTTAATTTATTAATTTATCTTTATTGATCAGTTTGTGTTGTTGAGTTGTTTAAAGCATCGTAGTCTTTTACAACTTCGGTGCAATCTGTGATATTAGGTTTAGTTAGTTTTTAGGGTCTGGCATCGAAGCATTTTACAGCTTTGATGTCATCTGTGATATAAGTTAGGTTGTGATATTAGGTTAAGTTGTGATATTAGGCTTGGTTACTTTAGTTTTTAGGGTCTGGCATCGAAGCCTTTTACAGCTTCGGTGTCATTTGTGATATTAGGTTAATGGATAGGTACTGGCATCAAAGTCTTTTACAACTTAGTTTTGAATTTAGTTTTAAATTTTAACAGCTGTGATATTAGATTTAGTATTTATTTATTTATTTATTTGTTTAACCATTTTAATGTGTTGTTTTGTTTTTCTCAGGTCTATAACCTGAGGTTATTATTATTAATACAAAATAAATAGCTAATGACCTTAGTAGTCGACGCTAAAATACAAGTAAAAAAAAAAATAAGCATTTACTGACCACGTCGATCGGCAAAGTGTGGAAAAAGATAGGAACTGTATTGGAAAAAAAATTTCCTTCTGTGTTTCCCATCCTAATCGACGACGGACGCGAAGTCACCAATGATGCTAAAATTGCAGACGTATTGGAAACTCAATTTGCGTCTGCCAGTGGCTTCCAAAATTATAGTGAACAATTTTGGCGTCAAACAGAACAACTAGAAACTGTTAAATTTATTTTTCCCGGATTCCTTGCCCTACAACTCTTTCTTTACCTCAAAAGAGCTAGGAACAGCAATTATTGGCATGGGTACCTCTTCTGCACCGGAATTAGACGACGTGTCTTATTTGGTTATCCGGCAGCTTCCTTCCCGCATGACGGAGTGGTTGCTGGAAATCTACAACTTGATATGGAAAAGCCAAAAGAGGTTATTGTCCTGTTGTTGTTAAAACCGAGCAAAGATCTAATCTATGTAAACAGTTACAGACCTTTATTGCTTACCTGCTGTCTTAGTAAGTCACGGTCAAGCTGAAAAGTCACGGTTTTTTAGCTAAATGCCAGGCGGGTTTCAGACAAAACCACAGTACCGTTGATCATTTAATCTATCTAGAAATTTTGATCCAAGACGCCTTCCTAACAAGAAAACACCTCGCAGAGGAGTTTTTTGACCTGGAGAAGGCGTATGATATGACTTGGCAATATGGAATTTTGCAGAAGCTGCACGCATGGGGATTCAGTGGCCGTATGCTTAAACTTTTCATGCGCGATTGCCAATTAAAAGTGTGGGAATCACTAACTCAAAAACATTATGTTTAGAGAACGGTGTTCCCCAAGGGTCGACAATCAGCGTCACCCTTTTTGCGATCGCAGTTAATGATATTGCGGCTTTGGTGGTTACATCTGTAGATAAATGCCTGTACGTCGACGATTTGGTGATCTACATGGTGGGAGATACCATATCTGCCATAACACGTCAACTTCAGATCACTATAGACAAAATGAACAGAGAAGCAGAAGTGAGAGGTTTGTGTTTCTCTACGACAAAAACCTTGTGTTTGCATTTTTGTCGCCTCTAAAGATTTTACCTGGGACCTCGCGCTTGTCTTGCGGTGTTCCAGAATCACGTGCGTTGAAACAAAAACGCCAGAAAATCCCGATTGAATGCTCTAGACGCAGTTCACAACGCAGGCATCAAATACGTCACGGGAGCACTTTAGACAAGTCCTGCCGAGTTTTTGCTGCAAATCGGGTGTACTTTCTCTAGCCACTTGTCGCAGTTGTTTTGTACTCACGTACGCCGCGGCAATGCGAGCAAAGAGGGGTCACAACAACCAACTCATATTTAACGCCAACTTAACGCAGCAACGCAAACAGATTCAAACTTACCGTCAGTAGGCCGGTGTGCGTCCGAGCGCAGGGTTAGAGCTCGTTTTGATCTGATCTCCCAGAGTAAACGAGAAACTTGCCCCGACATCTTGAGGAGCCAACTTGTTTGTGCCTCAATTGGACAGCATTAATATTGCAGACATATGGTTTTAACAAGACGGCGCCACACGTCACATAGCGCGCGATGCAATTAATTTACTGAAAGAAACATTTTAGAAACAATTAATTTAAAAAAATGGACCTGTTAACTGGCCATCTTATTTGTGCAATTTGACGTCATTACAATAATTTTTCCGGGGATATGTAAAGTCCTATGTCTACACCAATAAACCAGAAACAATTGAGCACTTGGAAGCCAACATATTGCCGAAGTACAGCCTGAATTACTCCAAACAGTGTGTGAAAATTAGACTTCTAGATTACGCCATGTACACCCATTTTAAGTATATTAAAACATTTTTTTGTGTTTAATTTCAATTTAAAGTTCTTTGCCTCTAAAAATACTCTTTTCTATTTTTTACTAAAATATTGGTTTATGAAGCAATACTAAAGCCTGATAGTGCTAAGTCTAGTAATATTGAAATGATTTATTACTTCAAACGTCTTACAATTTAAAATTTTAATATTTTTTTTACATTTTTCTACTAACAGGAATAATTTTGGAATTCTTAGGGGGAATAGAACCTTACTTGACTTTGACTTTTAAAACTACTTACAATATTTTTTTTTTCCGGATATAGTAACCTATTATGTTTGTTTGATATTAGTGTAGTTATTGTTAATTGTTGTTTATTTTATAAATTTTATGGAACAAAAGTACATATTTTATGAATAGTAATAAAATAAAATAAATTGCTTTACTTTATGTCAAGTATATTTTAACTGCTCTTTTTAAAATATGGCGGTAGTAGCTATTATTACTATTTTCGAACTAACAAAATTAGTTTCTTTGAACTTTGAACTATTGTTGTACATAAATAATTTGACTAACGACAATTTTTTTAATAATATAATTTTTTTAAAGGCTGGTAATAAAATGAATAGTAGTAGTAGAATTGTTGAATTGTAGTCCTCTACTAGATATAATTAGGAACAAATTATAAGATATAAACCGTCCAAATTAGCCTATGAAATAATTTTTAAGAACAAAATATTTTATTGTTATTTTTTGTGTGTTGCATATGAAAAGCAAAATACGATAATAATAATATGTAATATTGTAATACTTTAAAATTAATAGTATCAAGGACAAGAAAGCATTGTTTGCAGCACGCCGATGTTTGGCACATGCAAATGATTTCTTGCCCGTCTAACTATTTTAAGCCGGCTTCCCGTAAATAAGATTAAAAAGAAATTTAGAATCAATAAATTAAAAAAAAATGTTGAAAATTTATTTAAAAAAAAATTTTGTCAATTAATTTTTTTAACAATAAAAATGAAAAAATAAGATTTTTAGAGGGTTGTAAAAGATTAACGCTCTTGGGTCTGGGCAAATCATTTTTCTGCTCAATGGCTGTAAAGCATCACTGTCCAATCCAAAATATGAGCGGGCAAACTGTTTTTTAAAGTTGGCAAACAAAAAAAAAAAAAAAAAAAATCATTATCAACAGTTAAAAATAAACAAGACTTAAAAATCTTTGAAGTTGTACTAGAACTTAAAATTGAACATAATCTTATACAACTGATGACAATGAACTTGTTAAATACGTTGGTGTTACATCACAAATGTAAACATATATGTATGTAAACGTCGTCAGGCTGTTGGTGTGGTATATTTTTATCTGCTATCACACTGGCTTTTTTTAAATTTTAAAACTATTTTATTTAATAATATTTAAACTTTTTTACATAAAGTCAGGTTGGCAACCTTTTCAAAATTATAGTAATATTCTGATTAGAATATAAACAATGAGACAGCTATATAAGACGCAGAGACAAATAATAGAATACGTTTTTTTGCATTTGTGTTGTTAATTTCAGTTTCTAAATAAGTGCACATAGTTTTACTAGGTTATTCTAAGAAAAAAGTTTCTATAAACATATGTTCGGAATTGGTTTGTTACGGAAAAATAAACAAATTTATTTGCAAAAACCATTAAACAAAATTACAGTAATTGTTAAAAATTACCACTCCTGGCGGTGATACATGATTCAGTTCATTTTCTTATTGATTTTGCCAGTACACACGTTTAAAAAATAAGAGTATTCTGGATTGTTTTGCATGATGCAATAATGCGGTTCTTAAAAAAATTTGGTATTTTCAATCGGGGTGGAATAAACCAACAATTTTAAGTAGCCTCAGAAAATTAAAGATTTGAGTCTAAGGACCAACTAAATACTGGCAGATATTGTAAAATGTGCTGGAGCGTCGTCATGCATAAATTACATATTTGGTTTTTGATATAGAGTTCTAGCAGTATTGGCAACTTATACTGAAAAAGTTGCGGTATTTAATTCACACGTTTAGCAGAAATTGATGTTGATAACAAGTTTCTACTATTGCGTGTGAGTTGTGTTTGGCCCATAGGTGATAAGTGATTATTTTAAAAATTAGTAATGGCTGCCCTAGAAAAGCTAGTTTTATCAGTAAAAAGCGCTTATGCAAAAAAATTAGGGTTTTCTGCAACCATCTGTAGGAACAATTGACACAAAGCAACTCGTTGTGGAAAATCTTTTGTAAATAATGTTTGTACACGTTAAATGTGATATGGATACAATAGTTGTGTTTTTAAAATTATTCAAATTGGTGATGACTTACGTTTAGTAAAAGAGCAACCTGCCCTGTACTTGTATTAGTTAGTTTTTCAATTTACTTAATAATTGTTTTATTCTAGCATTACTGTCTTAACTTTGGTGTTGCTTATAATAAGATATTTCTTTTTGAAAACTTTTGTTTTTTTCTTCTTCTTCGGTTTTTTTTTTTTGGCAGAGGAATCGTGGTCATGTTTTGCTATTGAGTAGGGAACAGTGGCTTTGTGAATTATATCACGCCAGCGGCTCCTATGTTTGGCGTCTTTGGTAGCCTTATTTAGAGTGGAGCTCGTTAAATCTTTTATTTAGTCCGACCATCTTTTTGGGGTACGTCCTCTTGGTCTTGTGCTTTTCATTTTTCCAAAGTATACAATTTGTGAGAGTTGCTGCGGTTTTTTAATCTTGTTGAGGATGGACACGTTTGTTTGTCTGGCTGTCTAGGGAACTCAGAGTTTGCGCCTCCAACAGCACATTTTGCAGGCATCGATTATTTTCCTGTCTAGTACTTTAAGTGTCCAGGCTTCTGCACTATATAGTACAACGGGGAGTATGAGTGTTTTAATTATTTGTTTTTTTGTATTCAGTGTTACTATCTACCCATGTTCTTTGTAGCTCTTGTACGATTTTTTGCAATCTCATACCTTTGTCGTATTTCTACAGAACATCCACCCACCAACCACTTGCGATTGTGCAATATGTGTATGTCGAGCCGATTGTTATTTAAGCGGTCTACAATCATGACTTTTGTTTTATCGTGTTTAATCTCTAGATGAAGGAAGACGCTTTCTTGTTCTAATTTTTTAATTAATTTTAACAGTTTTTTGGCCGAGCTAGCAAATAATACTGTGTCATCAGCGTACCGTAAAATGTTAATTTTCACATCTTCCACGAAAATATGCATCCTTGCCTGGCACCTTTACGGATTAAGCATGTTTTTGACAGATAGTTATCAATTTGTACAACAGCTTGTGGTGTATAGTTCCTGGATTAAGACTATCAGTTGATTTGGCTCTCCTATCTTTGTTAATTTGGACCATAAATTATTCTATTTTAGGCTATCAAAGGCCTTGCGATAATCAATGAAGCACATGTACACTGGTTTATTAATTTTGCGAGTTTTTTTGATAATTAGCTTCAGGTTAAGTATTTGTTTCCGGGTACCACGTCTTTTTACAAAGCCTGCTTGTTTGAGTGGAATTTGCCATTGTAAGAAGGTCTTGAGCCTTTCATTTAGGATTGTAATAAAAATTTTACTTGCGTGTGACATGAGGGCTATTAGTTGATAATTTTTTTTTTTAACTTTTCTTAAACAACTGAAGAAATACAGAACTAGCCCATTCTTTAGGGCATATTCCGGGTGTCTATATATTTTGGCAGAAACGATCGAAAATGACAATAATTTTTTCTCCAGTGGCCTTGATGATTTCTGCAGTTATACCAACTATTCCGGGGGATTTGTCAGGTTTTAATCGTTTTATAGCGTTTCTTACTTCTTCTTTTAGTGTGGACGGTTCTTGCATCCTTTTTTGCGTAAATGGTGTTGCTATTGTTATTTTGTCGTTATAAAGTATTTTGCAATATTTTCTCCATACTTCTAATATTTTTTGCATATCTGTTATTTTTTTGCCTGCTTTTTCCTGAATTGTCCAAGTGCGAGGTGCGAAGCGACGGTTGATCTTTTTTATTAGTCTATACAGGTCTTTGGTATTATTTTGTTCTGCATGTGTTTGTGCATCTTTACAGATCTCCATAAAATGGGTGTTTTTATTTTTTTTGCAGCACATATGCAGGGCATTATTGGAAACACGCAAATATAATGTGATAAAGTATTACATTTCTTTGCAAAGACGTCTAAATGCCAATGAATTGCTATTAACACGATAGTACACAAAATGCATATTCTACATTTGTATAATTATTAAGTTAACTGGCATATCTTGAGAGACTCCGGCGATTGCGTCTTTTTTGCATCTTTTAATGCTTCCAGAGTTTGAAGTCAAGCTTTGTAAACTTTAATCTTTGCGGTATTTAGGGGGCCATGGAACATCTCCTTGCAACAAGGTTAGGCGAGTAGGAAACAACTGCTGCAGAAGATCGCGTGAACGACAGGAAGTATGGGTTGTGGTTTCATCTTGAAACCAGAAAGCTTTTGCATTATAGTTTTTTATTTTAAGCCGTAAAAAAATCTCCAACATCTTACAATAACGAGCAGAACTAATGTTACAGTTGAGCTGCTTTAAAAAAAAAAAAGGCTCAATAATGCTTATAGAGGACATAGCGCACTACACTGTCACTTAAGGACTGTGAAGTGTCCTTTGGTGAATTTCTCTAGATTTTTCAGTTGCCCAGTAACAAAAGTTTTGTTTGTTTACTGCAGAGGTAAAAATGCGTTTTGTCTTCTTTACATTACTGATCCATTTTCAAATGGTTTTAGGGTCAGGAACTCTGTCGAAACAAGCTAAACAAAACCGCCTGCGAAAGGCTTTTTGCGTCGTTATCACACACCACATGGCCACTACTGAAAATGGCCTTATTGCCCTGACCTAACCACACTTCCCTCACTCTTCTACTACCACTGCATTAAGAACTCTTGTACAAATTATCTCATCATGATCATTTTTAAAATAAAATATTTTGGAACTAAAGACAATTATGAAAAATGTTATGAAAATTAGCACTTGGAACGTAGGCCACATTTACAAACCTGGAAAAAAACTAAAAATAGCACAAGAAATAGAAAGAATAAACCTAAATCTTAGGCATAAGCGACACAAGATGGCCAAACAACGGCCACTACAACACAGCCAACTGAACTATTTGCTACTCAAGAAACGACGATTCTCGACGACGGAAAGACACAAATAAGTTAGTAATATATTTTATTCTATTGTCAGATTGTGTAATTCTACTGCAACTGCAGACAAAACACTTTAAACTTGCTATAGTCGAAGTATGCGCAGATAAACCAGTCAAAAAGATAGAGACTTTCTGCACACACATTTTGAGAATCTTATGATTAATTAAATCACGTGACATTACAATACTTCTAGCTAAAATCAACACAATAATTGTTAAGGGGAAAAGCAAAAAACAGTTTAGCAAATATAGTATTGGAACGAGAAACAAAAGAGGTGACTAATTAAAACAATTTAGCCAAGAGAAGAACTTTATAAACTTTATAAAGCAACACACGATGAAGCTACAACTACTTTGCACCATCAATTATTATCTAACTTGTGTTTAAGAGCACATACATCAATTATTCGAATTCATTCTTCACCATCAAGCGATGCCGTACCACAAAGATGCACTGATGAGGATTTGTGAAAATTTGCTTTAATATAGTCTACAATTTTAGTTTTATTTGTTCTACGCTTAAGTTTTGACACATGAACGTATAATGAGGGTTTGTGCTTTCTTCTCTTCCAAATAAGAATTTTTGCCAGTTAAAAGTTTATTTTTAGAACGGACATCATCTAACAATATCTGATTCAGCGTGATGTCTTTTTGTACAGTTTGCATAGCTCAGATTCCGATTTAAAATCAAATAAAGCACCAAATTGACATATTTTGTAGCGAATAGCACAGCTATTGTAGAAAATATATGAGTTAAACAGCGTGAAATCAAGTAGTGCTTCTGATCGATAAAAATAAAATAAACTCTTAACAACACTCTTGGTAATAGTTCTTATGCAGGAGTTTATGTTTAAAAAAAAAAAGATCATTAGGCAACTTGTCGAACTGTGTGAGTAATAATTTTGTTTAATATTTATAAATTTTAATTTTAAAATAATGAATAATATAATATGAATGTGCGATATTGTTTGACGAGATCTTATTTTATTTTAATAAAACATTACCAGTTATGTCTTACACATAGCTGTGTACGTGACAGACAAAAAAAATAAAATTTAACTTTTCAAAACGGAATTAAATAAATTACTATAGGTTTTATATAATATTTTGAGGTATAAGTAAGTGGCATTTATTATTTTTTACCAAATGGTATTCAGTTCAAGTCTGAAACTAATCACGTATTAAATATTATAACTCACCTAGTTATTTCTGAAATTACTATGATATGTCATTTGAATATGTAGGTACTAGTCTGTGACATTTATTAACAACAATGCATTTATTAATTGTTTTGGCATAACAAGCGTCAGATTCAACATTAAATTTGTATATTAAAATTATATGACATCGTTTGTTAGATTATTGGAAAATAAAAGTATATTAAATTCTGTGCTTACATTTTGTCGGATACATTCATACACGCACATCTCTGCTCGAACAATGGCTTTTAAATATCCTGATCCTCGTAGAGAAATCATTACCGATGCATTTGATGGAATTGAAGTTTCAGATCCTTATCGTTGGCTTGAAGATCCAGATTCCAACGATACAAAGAAGTTTGTTGATGAACAAAATGCACTGACACTACCGTATATTGCAGACTATGCTTATAAAAATGCTATCAATAAAAATGTCACAAATTTATGGAATTATCCTAAACATTCACCTCCATATAAACATGGAAATAAATATTATCAATATAGAAATACAGGGCTTCAAAATCAAAGTGTGATTTATCAACTTGACAGCTTAGATAAGGAAGGAAAAGTATTTCTTGATCCTAATTTGTTATCTCATGATGGTACTATTGCATTATCCGGAGTAAAATTTTCTGAAGATGGCAAAATTTTAGCATATGGATTGAGTCATAGTGGATCTGATTGGATAGAAATTAAGTTTAGAAATACAGATACATGTAATGATTACGATGAAGTTTTAAAGAAAGTAAAATTTTCTTCAATGTCATGGACTAGTGATCATAAAGGTTTCTTTTATGGAGGATATTTAAACAAAGAAGGCAAAACAGATGGTTCTGAAACAGATTGCAGTGAATATCACAAATTGTATTATCATCAACTTGGAACTGAACAAGCTAATGATTTTGTTGTTGTTGAATTTGATGATCCACAACTTAGAGTTACTGGAGCAGTAAGTTATTGTGGAAAGTATTTAGTGATAACAGCTGTAAAAGGTTGCAAAAATAATTTACTTTATTTTGCTCAATTGGATGGGGATATTTCAGGTAAATTAAATTTGAAATCGGTAGTTACCGAACTAGAAGCTGATTATGATTATGTTACTAATGATGGTAGCAAATTTTATTTTTATACAAATAAAGATGCTCCTAATTATCGACTAATTATTATTAATTTTAATAATTATGATCAAGCAAATTGGATTTGCTTAATACCCCAACATGAAAAGGATGTTTTAGATTGGGCTAAACCAATCAACAATAATCAGTTAGTTTTGTGTTATCTTAGGGATGTCAAGCATACTTTATCATTACATAAATTAGACACTGGTGAAAAAGTAATGGATCTTGATGTTGAATTGGGAACTGTTATTGGAATGTCTGGTAAACGTGAACATAAAGAAATGTTTTTTGCGTTTTCTTCATTTTTGACACCAAATACTATTTACAAAGTAGAATTTTCTGAACCAATAAAACAATCAGTTTTTTATGAAACAAAAGTGGGTGATTTGGATACATCAAAATATATAAGCAAACAGAAATTTTATATTAGTAAAGATGGAACTAAAGTACCAATGTTTATTGTTCATAAAAAAGATTTTACAATGGATGGTTTAAAGCCTTGTATATTATACGGCTATGGTGGATTTAATATTAATATAACTCCTTCTTTTTCCATTGCAAGACTTATATTCATTAATCATTTTGATGGATGCTGTGCGGTTGCTAATATTAGAGGAGGCGGAGAATATGGTGATAAATGGCATGACGGAGGTCGTTTTGGGAATAAACAGAATTGTTTTGATGATTTTCAATATGCAGCCAAATATTTAATACAAAACAAGTATACAAATTCTGATAAACTTGCAATAATGGGTGGATCCAATGGTGGCTTACTGGTAGCAGCATGCATCAATCAAGCTCCCGAGTTATTTTCTGCTGCCATTTGTCAAGTTGGAGTATTAGACATGTTAAGATTCCATAAATTTACAATTGGACATGCATGGAAATCGGATTATGGATCATCTGAAACTAAAGAGTGTTTTGATTATTTGTATAAATATTCACCGCTTCATAATATTAAAGTACCAAAAGACAATATTCAATATCCATCAACATTATTATTAACTGCTGATCATGATGATAGAGTTGTACCTTTACATTCTTTTAAATTCATAGCTGAATTACAGTATAAAATTGGCAATTTATCAAAACAAAAAAATCCATTATTGGCGCGAATAGAAACTCGTGCTGGACACGGTGCTGGAAAACCTACAACAAAATCTATTGAAGAGATTACAGACATTTTATGCTTTATTGCAAAAAGTTGCAAATTAGAGTATCACGAATAAGGGAAATGACAAACATTTGTTGATAATAAAATTGTTTTTCTTATAATTTATTTATATTGTATTTATTAATTTTATTTGTTATGAAACTATTCTTGCAATTAATGAATTGAAAGTGGACTGTTTTAAATTGGATGCAAATAAAAAGCTAGAATAAATAAACTTATTAAATATTAAATAGAACAATGTTTTATTTGTTTGCTATCAGGTTTATTACATATAAAGTTACGTTATTGATATTTTTTTAAATAACATTTTTAATTGTTTCTTGCATAATGAGGTAGGTCTACTATATTTTTTTATACTACATAATGCAGTTTGGTAGATATATTACTCTCACTTTACATTTATTTATAAAGAAATTTAATAATATGTGCATTTATATTATTTAATTTTTAATTTTAATTTTCTAACAAAAAAGTGATTTGCGATCGAATTTTAACTTTAGATGGTCATAAGTCTTATGAATGCTGTGTATAGACATAGTACTATTTGAGGAGACAGATTTCATGTTTTAGCAATATTCCGTCTATATTGCCAGAGTTACAGGTATATTTTATTACATTTTATATTGTAATTTTTTGTTGACAACGTTAATGTGTAAGTGCTTAGTAGGTTTAGTTAATCATTTTTTGTATGTTTTCTTTGCACCAGTTTTTAAATTTGGCACTTAGCAACTTACCGTAGCAATTGTGCAAAAATAACAGTAATTTAGAAATAAAACTAGGCTGTCTACTATTATATTCTATAGTAGTAGTGATAGCATATTGCTCTTTGAGCACAGCTTTTAGCAACAATTCTTGTGTTCTTTACAACAATTTCTTATTAATTATTCTGGTATTTTGGATAAAAAGTTAATTAAATACTTTTAGCATATAAAGATAAGGTTATATGTAACTTTTTTTTTTTACTAGTTGATTACATTTAGGTAACTTCAGAAGTGAGTTTCTAATAGTAATACTGTTTTGTTGTAGAGTTGGTGATGGATGTGGTTGGCCATGCGGCAGTGGAGTTACTTTTGCCGGTGCATTGTACAAAGCTCAATTGTTACATCTTCCTTTCTTTAAATAAAATGAAATAAGTTTTAATAACATACGTTACATAACATTATTAGTCCATTTTTATTATTGATTTAACTAATTTATTTTTAAGAGTGTTTCTAGTTTAGAAGAGCGAGTCGAGTATATATATGTTCTGTCTATGGTACACTTTCTTTTGATGTGTTTTTGCAATTTGTACGTGTTGTTCTGCTAATCAATTTTCTTTTGGGTTTGAAATTCTGTGTTAAAATCACTATGTGTCTTTAAATTTGTTGAGTTTTTTAGAAAAATATTGTGGGCCGTTATCTGATTTTATAATGCTTCTGGTATAGCATGTACATTTAACTAGTTTTTTAATTGTTCCTTAGTTTTGTATGACATTTGATTTTTTAGCACTTTATAGTATATAGCATTTTTTTAAAAAATTTGGTTACGTCGGTTGGATTAATGCATACTCAAATCTTTTTCTAACTATTACTATTGGGTTTACAACTGGAATTAGCTTTTTTATTAATAACTTTTTTTTATTTACTTTAGTTACTAGATTTTTCTATCATTTTATTAATTTTTTTGGTTCATCATTTAATTACAAAATGTTTTGTTTTGCTGCATTTACATTTTTGTTTGTATGCTGGACGTTCTTTCTTTTTTATGCTTGGTTTTGCATCTTTTACAGTCAAATTTTTGATTTTTATCAGTTTTATATTGTTTACTTTTTATTAAGTAAATTTTCTTTGTTTCTATGGTCTGAATTTCTTTAACTCGTTTTGTTTCTTGCTCACTTGCTTTGTTTTTTCTAAATCTAAATTGTTTTCTGTGGGTAATTTTTCTCTAACATTATTGGATCTAATACCAAATACTATCTTGTTTTTTAGTAAGCTACCGCCAACCGTTTCAAACGTACAAGTTTTTCCTTGAGCTTTAATCAAATTTAAAAACTTGTCAAAGCCTTCTTCTTCATTTGTATAAACTTAAAGAAATTGTAACTTTCAAATGACACGTTTGTTTTTGGAGTAAAGTGTTTTTTAATTTTTTTTTAAATTATTTTAACTCTGTTGATCTTGTTTGCTTAAATTGAAGTTATTATAAATTTGTATTGCGTCTGGATCAATTGTTGCTATAAATTTATTATATTTATTGCGTACCATTTGAATTGTTGTATCCAATTTTCAGTTAATGGTCAGCGTTTTTGTGTTGTTAGAAAATATTAATGCTTTTGGTGGCATTCCCGATACTGCTGTATTTTGGGGGTTTGTTGGTTTACTTGATTGATTTGGCACTTTTGACTTTTACTTCTGGTACTACCATTTCTGACACTATGTAACGTTTGTGTTTGCGTTTAATTTAAATACACATAACTATTAACGCGTGGTTTATTGTTAGGTTACGCTATTATCAAAATGCCTATACTAAAATTGAATCCACGCTGGACTAAAAGTCAACAAATACACGCGTTGTTTACGTACATGACTAAATAAATAAAATTTTACTTAATGGGGTCTGGATTGAACAGCCAAGCCCCAACCTGACGATCAATTGCATGCAAACTTGCGTGTGTTCACGTGCTTATCACGCGTTTTTTTAATATACTTTTAGTCCAGCGTGGATTTGAATTTGGTATAAATAACATGTTACCAAGTAGATAGTATAGAGGTAGATCCAAGCGTTGATCAAGGTGTATTATAAAAAGTAATCTATATGAAATGTTCAATCAACAATCAATTAGATTTTTGAGTGTTTAAGAATAAATATTTAAGAATAAAATACCAATTTAAGTGGTATGTTGGAAGGAACAATTTTTTCAGCTTACCTACATTGTTCTGTAACATTTTTGCATGCATTTAAAAACCGTATGCTCACTTAAACGTTGCAATAAGTTATATTGAAAGCAGACTCGAGCTGTAGTAGAGTTTATGATTTATTTTGTGTTTGTGTTCTAGTTTGATTTTTTCTATCTAAGACCTGATGTTGAACGACCGATGGTTTAATGCCTTGATGTCTTGATGTATTAAATCTTAAACCTTATTGTCATTTTTTGTTTTTGTCAAACAATATGGTGGACGTTGGGCGTTACGTTAGATGACGAGGTTTATGTTAAATCTTGTAAAGTTGTTAGTTAAGGTGGTGTCTAGATTTGCGGATGTCATAATAGTGTCTGGTTTTAGTCCAGTAGTTGAGCTGATTTTCACAGGTGTGATATTGTTAGTGGAGAGCTGGGTTATTATAAATTTTGTTAAAGTTTTATCAAAAACACCTTAAGTCCTTAGTTTTTTAAACCAAGGAAGTATTATACAAGGTCTTAAGATTATAGTTGGTATGCTTCGACAATGATACGACTTGTTATATAGTTTCATTTAAACGATTTAAAGTGGTATTTCTTTTTTTACTTTGTTTAGGTAGTTGAGTTTCTAGTTTGGTTTATCAGGCAATTTAAAAATTCAATAATAGAATCCGGATTTTACGTCAATACAAAATTTCTAGATAACTATTTTTACTTTAAATGAATTGAATTTTACTTAATGGGAGATTATGGAGAAGTTTGACATGGCAAAACCGAGAATCTAGGTGGAAAGTAATAGTATGTATTAATTTAATAGAAAACTACAAATATATATTAGAGGAAATTGGGAAATAGAACAACAGACTTATAAAAATGATATTTTTTAGTAAAAAGTAATTAAAAAGAAGAAAGTAAAAAAAAAAAAACTGAAACGGCAAACATAAAAGAAGCAACTAGAGTAGTTGAAACGCAAAATCAAAAAGTGCAATATGGCTCAGTACTGTTTCAGCTGTCCAAAGTTGTACTTTTGCCGGAGATCTACTGAGGTTTTAGTTTTCTACGTAGGTGTTAAATTAGCTATTAACAGCTTTTGGGTATGTCTACTACTTCAAACAAATTCTTACACAACATTAAAATTAGCAAACATTGCATATATTATGTTGTTTATTTAAACATTTTGAATAGGTTAATTGCTAATTTTCAATTATAAATTTTGTCTGAACGTCAAGTATTGTTAGTTATGATAACACGTTGTTTGACAAAAACACACAGAAATAATGTTTTTGTTGTTTTTTGCCTGGCATCAACTAACCAAAAGCAATAAAATGTCACGATTATTTAAAAGTAAAGTAAATTTTGAAGGTATAAAACATTGTGATGGTTGTTATAATATGCTAGTTCAAGGTTAGGCAACTTTTTTTGAGTAAAAAGCCATTTAATATAATTGATGGTCTAGGAGCATCAACATACTTTTTCAAAACTAGAGAACGTAAAAATTTTACAAAAATTTACAAAAAGGAATAAATTAAATTCATGATAGTATTATATACCTGAACGCTATTTAATCTATATACCTGAACACTATTTAATCTGTGGTAGTATTTAAAGTATACTTTAATACCAGTTCTTTATAACTGCTTCTTACTTGTGTAATGTGGCCTGCATACAACCTCAAGGCTTAACCGGCTTGGCAAGCTTTTACAGTTGTTGTGCAATCTCATAAATCCTAGTGCACAAAGCATGTTTTCAACGGCTGTTATTTATAAGACTCTGCCAGTGTATGAATAACAATCTTTTACAGCATAATCAACCGCAATTCTGGCAGCGTACCTGGCATGCTCTAACTGTCAAGTATCTTAATGACTCAAATGCTAATGTACTTTGTTTTACGCACTTCCAAGATTTTTTTTGGCATATGTATGAATAACTTCAGATAGTTGTGAAGTACCTCAATGACTTCATTGTCAATATACTTTTTTTACACTTTAAAGACTCACTTGATTTATCTGTGAATAACTCTTACAGATTTTCAAACACTACTTGTACGTAACTAATATCATATACAGTACACACAGAAATTTTAACCCAAGGAAGACAACAAAGATCTACACAAAAAACAACATTGCAAGTGGCTTGGCTATTCTGTTTGTATGAACATGCAACGTTTCTTTTAGATAAAAATATTTGAAGAAAAAAAGAGACAAAACCTTGTTAAAAGAAATCGTTTTTAGATCTTTTCTATTTTCCAATCTGTTTCGCACATTTTTTTCTGGTTTGGTGTACATGTAGTATAAGCTCAAAATTATTGTCAGAAAATAGGCTAGATGCCAGCAGTGGCATATATAGCAAAAAAACTGTTGTTGTTAGCTTTAGCGTAACATTGCATTTCTTTGATAGCATTCTAACTCTAACTCTAATTTTAAAAACTTTTTATTTGTCGTCAGGATTACTAAAATACTAAAGCGGTAACTCAAAAAAAAAAGCCGTAATTACATTTTCAAAAAGTCGCATACGGCTCTGGAGCCCCAAGTTGATAACCTCTGGGTTAGTGTTTTTAAGTCTGAATTGCCATGTTAGGTTAGGTTAGTTTATTGAAGTATTGTCATAACCCTGTAATAATATTTTCGATTTGTGTAGAAGTTTTTGTTGTTTGTGGAAAGTTTAAAATTTTTATTTGTTTGTAGGAGCTATTTTATTATCTTGTTAGTTTACTGAAATATGTAGTTGCATTTTTTGTCTGAATTGAATACAACTATTTAATTCAATTTAGGTAACATTTTTAATACATATGAGTTTGTGGTACACCAACTTATTTTTATATGAACTCATTTCATATTGATTTTTAATTTTTTTCTATTACTAATCAATAACAAATCTAATAAACTAAGATATTCTTGAAATTAATAAAAATAAAGAATAATTTATAAAATAAATAAACTTGATTGCTAAAATAAGTTTGTTATGTAAATATTCATTGTTTGTCTACAACTATAACAAAGTGTTTTTTAGTATATATTGCACAAGATTGCTAATTAAATTGGATAGTTATATTTTATAATAATATTTATCAAACATTATTTGAAATTAACATAAAATTTCATGAATAAACTTTGATTTCTATTATTTATTCACTGCTTTAATGTAAACACTATCAACATGTTTTCCGCAACATCAAACAGCGTTGATGTAATCAAAATACTGTTCCAAACAAATTTGAGCAACACAACATTAAATAAAATTAACGGACGTTGGTTTACTTTCTCACATATACATTACAACGATATTAATACAATTGACGTTTTTCTCGATGCCAAAAACCTCGGACGTATTTAGCATTATATAATACTAAATGACTTCATATGATTTTTTTGGTGATTTGCCAGTGGGATAAATAGTGTTTACCATTGCGCCAGGCTAAGGCCAAAGTAATCAGCATTAAACGCGCACTAAATGGAATCAACAGTGTCCATTAATTGAATCTATTTCAAAGCCAATGCAGCACAAGTGTAATGCACTATTTATTACTTTAAAATTTGTCTTGAGATATTAAATTACTAAATAATATAAAATAAAAATGCATTAATTATAATCCAATATGAAACTAGATTAACCGTATCAGGTACGTTGAAGTTTTCATAAAGTTTTAGTATAGAGACTATAAAATTACTCCGACGCCGTATTTATGTATGAATTCCTCGTCGTGATGGAAAAAAAGTGGCATAAAACGCGGGGTGGAGCCATAAATTTTAAGTGTAAACACTTTAAGCGTTATTTTTTTCTATGTGCGGAACGAATGCAGTAAAAACAAAAAGAGCTTTATTACTTATGTAGATAGAATTGGAATACGATATATGCCATGGGGTGGGGTTACTTTGCAAGTTTGATGATTGACGAGGGTCTAAACACTAAAAGATCAAATGACAGCAACTATATTAGAAATAAAATTACTATTTTAGTTAGCTAGTTACTTGATTAAATACAATGAAATACAATAAATAAACTTGTTAAAACAATTTGATATATTATAGCACTGTGACTTGAGATACAGTTAACTTCTATACAATACGTTTATACAACATAAACTCAAGCTTGAAAACTAAATAAATTGTACCAATAACTTCGTTAAATGACGTTAACATCATCAAAAAGCTATGAATTGTCAAATAACTTCTAATTTATTGCATCATGATGTCAGGCATTAATTGATTGCTTTATATATCTTTAATGCATAAATAAATTAGAAAATATTGTTCTTATTCATAAATTAGTTAGAAACTGATCATCAGGGGTTGTAAAAATAAGTAATAATACATAAAATGCAGTCAGTAACATACTGTTGTAGTCAACAAAAAATAAGATTTTTTATATATTCTCTTCTAATACATCAATTTGATACTAAATGAAAACTTTAAAATGAAAATGTTGACATGTTAAACATTGTTTTTTGATTTACACAATATGAATATAATTTTTTTTTGGTTAAATAAAATTTGATTAAAATTCTTTAGGTTAGGTTAGGTTAGGTTAGGATCTTTTACTAATTTATTCAAAATATGATTTTTAATCCTACTCTGCTGGTAACGTTTTATGCTTTTAATGCATAACATATTTTTAAAAAAATTAACCAAACACTACTTTTTGTTTAAAAAAAATAAAGCAGCATTTTTTTTAATAAAAAAAGTACAAGTAAAATAAAACATTTTTACCAAAAAAAAAAAAAAAACAAAAAAATAATAATTTAAAAAAGTTATTATAGTTATTGGAAAATATAATTAATTATATACTTAATTAATTAGCGAAACTAAATCAGTTTTTTTTAATATCATTTTTTAATCATTTTTACTTACTTATTTCCAAGTGATATTTGGGGATTTTTTTCAACTAAATCAAGAAAATTTAGAAAGGAACAAGTTTTCACATTTTTGTCACTTATTTTTAGGCGGCCGCAATTCTTGTTTTAAAATATTTTTTATTAAGTTTGTTAATAATTTTACAAAAGCAAAGATTGCCAGTACATTGAATAGATAACAAAGTTTAAAATTTCACAAAAAGTACGAGTAAAAAAAAATTTAAAAAAATTATATTTATATAATTATATAACATTCAGCCAAAACATGGAAAAAGTTTTAGAAACCCAAAATTTAAAAAATCCTTTTTGTGGTTAAATCTGTGGACATACTGTATCATTATCTTTATCATTGCTCAGCTCGTTCTTTCCACTGTTTTATATAAGTCTTTTTTATGGCCCTCCATCGTCATTTGTCTTAGGTTTTTTGTATCTAGTTTTCTGCAATGTTGTCGGTCTAGTGCGTTGCTGGTTTTTCTTTGTTGCGTTTGTCGGTTTTTGGTCTTCACTCTAAAAGTTTTTGATTCATTTTTTGTTTTTCATTTGACCTACGTGGACAGCCTATTTTTATTTGAATTTTGTTATTTTTTCAAAAACGTTTACCACTTTGCTTTTTCTCCGTCTTTATTGGTAATGTGGTGTTGTAGGCATACTCCAAACATTGATCTTTTTATTTTAAGTTGGGTTATTTTAAGTTTTTTTGCCGAGTTGGCGGTTAAGGTTAAGGTTTTTGCTCTATATGTAAAGACATCATATACTTTTCTTTTGATTCATATTGGGATTTTACTTTTAAAGATGTAACTGCTTTGTATACGCTGTTCAAGCAAGGTTGGTTCTTTTATCTAGTTTACATGTATGGTTCTGATCAAGGTATATGTATTTGTAGACTAGATCCACGTTTGCGTTTTTGTAATTGCAGTGTTTACTTGGTACCAAATTTGTTGCTATTTTTGTTTTTGAAAAACTAATTTTTAAACCAACCATCAAGCATATATTATGAAGTTTGTCTAACATTTGCGATGGTTCTTCTAGGTTATCAGTTATGAGGATTATGTTGTCTACAAAACAAAGGTGCAGTTTTTGACCATATATGGTGATGATTCTTCAAATATGGTGTTCTCCTGTCTTACACATTTATTGAGATTAGTTTTTTCATGTAATTTCACTAATATTGTAGCGTGTTGGTAAATGTAGTAAGATAATTTTTAGTTTTATGCTACAGTTTTTATGATGTCATTTAACCCAACTGTGTTGAAAGCTTTATGGAAGTCTACAAATGCAAGGGTCATAAATTTGTTGGACTTTACTAATTTTTTTACTAGAACTTTGATGTTTTATAAATGGTTGTTTTTTACAAATCTTGAGCTAAACCCGGTTTGTTTGTTTGGTTAGTAAAAATCCTGTTTCTTCTCTACTTTTGATGTTATTATTTTTGTGAACAGTTTGTAGAATTGGCTCAAAATGTTTGATAGTTTTGCTAGTTGGCTTTATCCTTTTTTTTTGTAAAGCAGGATAAAACAAGTTTAATAGTGTTTTTATTTTCATTATCAAAAACGTGCTTTGACTATATTGTATTTTCCAGGTTGTTTTTTGTTTTTTGTTAGAGCTAGCTTAATTTTTCCAATAGTGATATCTGGTTGCTTCTCAAATTTTTAGTTGACAATAGATTTTTTTGGTGTTGGTGTATTTAAGTCTAGGTTTTCTACGTGGCGATTTTTTCTATTTGTTGTGATGTTATTTATATTTTTTTTAGTTTTGTTATATCTTACTTTTCTTTATTAGAGTTTTGTTTGCGTAATATCTTTATACTTTTGTTCTGTTCTATTGTTTGCTGGATCTTTTTGTTGCAATAACTTTTAATATCTTGTTTGATGGTTTTGGAGATTTTTTTGCTTATTTCTTTTAGTTCTTGTTTTGGTTATATTGGGACTGTTTCTTATTTGGCTTTGTTTTGCTATCAAGTTTTTTGCATTATGACCAATTCTTTCTTTTTTGTAGAGTTGAAGCAATGGGTATTGCGTTGTTTACACTTTCTAGGTTTGTTTCTGAATATTTTTTATTTCCTTATGTATTAGCAACATTTTTTTCAAAACTATCAATGGCGTTGATTTTTACAGGTTTATTTGGGCTGTGCTTTTCACTATTCTGCAGTTGTTGAGTACGGTTATAGTATAATTATAGTTATAGTGTCTTTACAAAATAAATTTTATATTATTTTAGCAAACTATTTTATTACCAATCAATTATATTTGTATTATATATCTGAAACCTGAGGTAGTATTGAAGTGTGAAAATATTGTATATTTATTTAATATATTTACCTTTGAATACCGAAGTGTTAAATAGCTTCTAGGTATGTAATACAAACATAATTGCTTCCTCGAGACAAAACATGTTGAAGAAGCTTTTGGTTAATAATAAAATTGTTAGATTTTTTATTTTCAGTTTACAGTATATTAGTTAATTACTAAAGGTAATGCTTTTGTTAAAAAAATGTTTTGCAAACAGACATCTAATAATTGTTGTAATAATGTTTTTATTAAATGCTGCAATGGACGCTGTAGGGTACTATTATTGTATTTCTAGATTGTCGTTGTCGTTCTGTATTTTTTATGTTTTTTTTTTATTTACATTGAAGACGCCATAATTTTTGCAGTTGCACCATAAAACCATTTACTTTAAGGTCTGCGTTGAGATTTTTTTATGCCAGTACGATAGGTTATGATTTGTTGGATGTTTATCTTTTCACTGTATATATATTTGCTTTTTTTTTCTATACTACCATCATTTTCATATTAAACTGAATTGATTTCTCCTGACCTTTTATTTATTTTTGTAGTTGAAATTGTTAGCCGTGGCTATAGCATGTTTAAGGACAGTTTAGCATTACTTAGCAACAATCTTTGAGGATGTTGGTTTACTTTTTGTAATTATATATTTTTATAATGAAGGTAAAATCTTCTAAAAAGATGTTGAGCTAAAGTACATGATCGGGCTATCAAAGAGAGTGTTATGATTCTATTTTTGAACGGGGTTCTGGTTATGCTTAGTGATTTTTGTTTTTAATCCACAGTTAGTTTGCTCAAAATGAGCAACTGTGTCTTATTTGTTTTTAGACTGTTAGTCCAGTCAAAGTAGCTTTTCAACTCCGAAAAAATCATTCAGTTTTGAAACATTTTACATTGATTTGTAGGTACCAAGTGAAAAATATAATAAAAGTCCTGACAAATATGACACGAGCATGGCATGGCTTTTTTGTGTTTAATATCTCAAGAACTGTAAGTTGCAGGTAAAAGTGAATTATATACATAAGGAAAGCTGATAAAATTTGCAATAAAAATGATCACAGACATTTTTCTTGTATTCCCAGCAGTTACAGAGTTATAAAGCTCTAAAAGTAGCATTTTTCCAAAAAATCAAGAAGTTAGCACGTCACAATATGTAATTTATTGAAGATGCCAAAGCAAAAAAAATAAAGTGTACTTTTATCATTATTTGTTATATACTTGTAAATCAATACTTGACAATGTTTTACTTACAACTTGGTAAAAGAAAATGAAATCAACTTTATTAAATAATAAATTAAAAAAATTAAGAATACATAAAATATGGAAATTTTGAAGAATATAAGAATCATCAGCATAATCAAGCAACTGTACAATTACTTGAGCTGTGACACTTGCTGCTTGAAACACAGTAAAAACAGGTAGCACAAATATGAACTCTATATATAAGACATAAGCAAGCAGTAAAACAATGTATAAACATTACTGATTACTACTGCTAAGCTGTACATAATCAGTAAAGAATAAGAAAGTAGAATCTCACCTGATTTGTAGTTATAGGTCTAAAAAACTCAGCATTTTGATCCTCATTTTTAAGTTTTTTCACCCACTGTTGAGTTTCTTCCAGAGGTATGAAGAAATCCAGATTATCAGGGTTATTAAAGTATTCTTCGGGAGTGGAAGTAATGTCATTCAAGCATTCTTCATAGCAGATGTGGCGAATGTTTGTGAACATTATTCCTGTTTTTTTGGCAATCACATCTGTTTTCACATCTAGTTATATATTTGCAAGAAATGAGGTTAAGGGCTGCCTTAGATTCTGCTGCGTCTTTTGTAGTTACTGTGATCAACCGCCTGGCTTAAACTTCCAACCCTTTTGTTCTGGAAAAAGTTTAGTTCTTAGCCAAACTTGAGGTCTGGTTTAGTATTCAAAACCAATTTGGTAAGGGAAATTTGCTTGGGGAGTGCCAGGAATATTTTATTTTCAGTTTTAGCTTATTACATCAGTAATTCTTTGCAGTGTAGTTTGCTTCTTAAAAAAATTGAAACAGACAAGTTTTCCTTTTTGATATTTTGCGAAAGTCGTCATCACATCTGCTGAATGCATGCACAAAAAGTATGCAGTTTTTTATTCCCATAGTTTGCAATTAATTACTCGAATATACCTTTCTTTTTACTTTGCCGTGGCTTGGTTTAACAAATAATATCTGTCTTTCAAATGGGGTTAAAGCCATGAGAAAGACAATAAAAATTACATCTTTGCCAACTAGTTAAGGATTTTATGATTTCTGTGCGGATGATCAATTTATCAGCGTTACTAGATGCTTGTTCTGTTTTAATTTCATGATTGTAAGAACAGTTAAGAGGAATAAAATAAGTATAGATTTATTGTGTTTATTAGAAAGAAAATCATCCTATTTGACTGTGATTTGTGTTTTGTGTTCAAAGTTTATGTCAACTGACCTCTTTAACTTGTATTTTGGTTTGTTCAGATGTCTTTGTACTGGATGGTGCCGCTGAATAGCCATCAAACACATTACAGCTCTTGCCGGTATAATACTTGAGAACATAGGCGACATAACATTGGCAAATTGTTGCGATTGATGATTTTTTTGGTCCACACCACCTTGTGTAACAGTAATTCTCCATCCAAAACGATGTCAAAATTAAGATAATTGGCTTGTTTTTGTACTACAGGAAAAGTATTGTTTAAAGCCGATTTGTTTTGTTTTCCGCATTCTAGTTTCCTCAAATAAAGATAAAGGGTTATGAGCAAGTTTATGCTATAAGTAGTTGTTTAAGTCTTTGTTTGTTGATAGCTGTTTTTAGAAACATTCTTAAAGGGTTGATTACCACACTTTCTCTATAAAGAAAGAAGGTAAAAAAAAGACTGCACTAACATTACAATTTAACGTGTATCTCACGCGTATTGTAAACGCTAAGTGGAAGGAAGGGCAGGTAGTTGGGGGAGAGGAGGAGGACCGTCAAAATAGACGAAAGACCAAACAAAAGAGACCGGCTTCTTGGCTTGTAACAATACAAAAACTTTTTTTAATTTTTTAGTACTTATAACTCTGTAACTGCTTGAAATACAAAAAAAATGTACATGACCTTTTTTATAGCAAATTTTATCAGCTTTTATTATGTATTTAATCAACTTAAACCTCCAACTTATAGTTCTTGAGATATTAACAAAAATTGATTGTTACCTCTAAAGCTCGTGTCATATTCATCAGGATTTTTAGTATATTTTTTATTAGTTTTAAAATTTTTGAATTTTTTAGAGGTGAGATCAATATTTGAGCACATTTGACTGGACTATGTAGCGTAAATTGCATTGTTGTTAGTTTACGCGGTGCTTCTTGTAGTTCATATTTCAAGCCAATGTAAACATTTATGCAAAATGTGGTCTTTGTTATTACATAGACAATCCAGTCAACAGTGTTTACCTTTGCATTTTCTGAATTGATATGAACACCTGAACAAGCCTGTATGTACTTTTCCTTTTCTGTTTAATTTTGGTATAATTTATTGAGTTGACAGTTTTCAATTTACTTGCAGAAGTTGTCCCAGCCTACCCACATTTAAGATAGTGTTGGTTGCATCTGCTGACTGTGTTATCGTTTAGACGCAAACAATAATAATGAAAACTTACACTAACAACATTTACGACAGAAATTATAGAGTGTACTTTTTTTTATTACTCACACAGCACACGTTCTTGTTGGTTTTCTATATAGATATCTTTTGCATTTTAAATTTTTGCACATTGTATTTGGGGTAGTATAGAAGCGGCGCAGTAATCACACTGTAAGTTAATTTATACAAATTATTGTTAAATAAAGTTATAGACAAAAGAGTGTTTTAATTTTTTTCTTACCGAACACTAAACAGAAAATAGCCAAAAAAATTATTGTTATTTTCCGGAGTATTGAACAAATAGACATGGAAATAGTAAATGTGTGAAGCAACCAGTGGGCGTTAATTTTTTAGATCTTTGCATAAAAGAAAACTGCTCTGTATCTCTATCTAACTTGAACATTCGAAAGAATATACAGGCCATTGATTCCGTAGGTTAACTACGTACCTGTTGGCAGATTCAGGACTTTTTGAAAGTAAAGCATTATGGTTGTTGGCGATTTTACATGGTTTCTAAAGACTATATTGAAAATTTTGTAAAAGAAAAAAAAATAGCATAAAATTTGTTTGGATGAAACGGAAAATACCAAAAGAGAGTTTAAATAATCAAAATTTTAATGTATTGGCTAATAATATAATTGATGGTTGTGACCTCCACTACGTAATAATTCATGTTAATGAAATAATAAAACAATTTACTACTTTTTTATTGGCTAATAATTTGGCAAATGTTGCTGTTTTTTTAAAAACTGTACTATTATTTAATTTAAGTTATATAGTTCTTAACTCACGCAATTCTAGTAAGTTAAAAGCTTCTTAACTCACCGGCGTAGATAAATTGAATTTAATCAATTAAATAGTCTGTAAAGCGTTTGCTAGGTTGACCAAATTGTTGTATAATTTCAAAACATTATGCAAATTGCAATTAACCTCTTTAGTACAAAATTAATCAAGTACATTTTTATTTTCTTTGGTACCCAATTAAACCAAAATTAGGTTTGATTTGTTATGATTAAATTAAAAAAATAAAACATTAACATATTAAAAAATAATTTTTAACTTCAATATAACAATATATTGTCAATATTTACGTTTACTGTTTAAAGCGGTTATTTGTATCTACTTTAGAATAGTTTATATCTAAACTTTCTGTGCCAAATGAACCCATATATTGTATACCTAGTATTGTATACACAATAAACATCACCGCGCACTATAAATATAAATATAACTTTTCTTGATTTATCATGTTACATGAATACTATTATACCAAAATAGAAATTAAAGTGGTATAACGGTAGCATTGTAGTAGAATTTCCTATTTAAATTTCTAAATATAGTTCTTTACTAAATTTGATGCACATATGAATTTATTGAAAACAGAAATAATTTATTAATAAAATTAATATTGATTTATATACTAATCATTTTAATTTATGTTTATATTCGTTTTCGTTTAGACAAATTCCAGTTAATTTAATTTTAGATAAACAGAAATATGTAGACCCAATTGATTTATTGTAATTAGTATTCGGAAACTATTAATAAACTAGAAACTGTAACATAATATATAAAAATCATTTAAAATAATTTCCATGCACCACTTAATTTTTACTTCCGGAATATCCGGTTGCTTTCTTTCCGCAAAGAGGACCCTGACTTGCTTGTTAAAAAATATCCGTTTGATACGGTTTAAAAATAAATTGGGGAATGCGCTGAAATAGTTAAGTTCGAGAGGGAAATGCACATGACAGTTTTATAAGGTGCTTTTTTTCGGTCGGTCGCGTCTTAAAATTTTACATATTGAGAAGAGAACTTTTTTTATATGTATGCAAGCACTGATAGAAATAGAATTGCGATGTAAAATTAGGTGCGACTTTCTAGGAACAGATTGTTAGTGTTAGTTTAGTGGTAATTGATATTTAGGATAATATATTACTATTATATTATTTATTATCAACTTGCAAAATATAAGTTAACTAAGGTACTTTTCCCACATTTATTATCAAACATAATTAAAAGAAACAACTGGTATTTTATAACTTTTTGTTTTACTTTGTTTATTTGTTTATTTTTTTATATAGTAGAAATATTATAAATATTATTTTTTTGAAATACTTGTCTTTTTTGTTATCAATTTGTTTACCTTTTTGTTTTTTTATTTCTATAATTCAACAACAGCTTTTTTATTAAGTATATAGTAATTCATTATTTAATACTACGATGGTTACTAATGCTTAAATATTTGAAGAAATGCTTGCAATAAATTTAAAACGTGGAAATCAAAGTTTCAGATTGAGTTAAATAAAGTTGTAGATTCGATGCGACTTGAAAATAATCAAATAAAACAAGAACTTATTTAATATAAATCTCAATTAGCAATTTTACAAACTAAGTACTATTGTAAAAAAATGTGTTATAAATAAAATCAAAAATTATTGTCCCATTAGCCTGCTGTCATATCTCTACAAACTCCTAACAAATAGAATTACAAGTAAACTGGGTTTTTACCAACCTTCCGAACAAGCCGGTTTCCGCAAAGGATGTAGCACTACAGTTCATCTACAAACTATCTGTCTGTTGATTGAAAAGAGTACAGACGTTCCATTGCACATAGCTTTTATAAACTACGAAAAGTCAGTCGACTCCTGATAATTGATATTTATTCCTGGCATATTAAACTCACTCCGTTACATTGATACAGCCTTGGAACTCTTTCTACTTCTATTTATTCGAAACAGTCCAAAGGTAGTTTTCAGCAAGTTAATGCCCGATATTATACTGTTAACATACGAGCTGCTTTAAGATTCATTGATTTGATTTCTAGCATGCCCGGAAGGGTTAAAAAAATGTATAATAGATATAATAAATTATTAATTTAATTATCTTTTTTCATTTAGTACTAGGTGGCGAAAAAGTCACCACCCTATCGGAAGATGCTATAATTTTTGAAAATGGCGGTAAATGTCAGTTCTGCTTTGACATTTGTGAAGTAAACAGATACAAAATACACAATACATGTCAATAAGACATGAATCGATATACTTCTCAAGAACGCGTATTAATTTGTCGGTGGTGTTGGCGCATCGTGAATTTAGACGTAGATTTCCCGGTGATCCGACACCAACTGGGCTAGAAAAGTGTGGGCGGCTGTGGTCGAAGATGTGAACCGCAGACGTGAAGTACCTCTGCGACATCTTGGACCACAGCCGCCCACACTTTTCTAGCCCAGTTGGTGTCGGATCACCGGGAAATCTACGTCTAAATTCACGATGCGCCAACACCACCGACAAATTAATACGCGTTGTTGAGAACCAGAAGACGTGCCACGCAATTGAGCATCAATCGGCGGTTTTTACAGAAAATTTTAGTGAAAGACCTAAAGATGTTCCTTTACAAAGTGCCGACCGTGCATCAACTGCTAGCCGTTGACCACCAAGCGCCATTCTGAATTTTGACCACGAGGAAGACAACTTTTTATCAAAAATTATTATGAGCAACGAGGCTGAAAATTAGCGTATAACACACATCCGTACAAAGTTACTGTATGATGTGGTGTATACGCTGGAGGCGTCTTCGGGTTTTATTTTTTTTAAAAACGCCGCAGGCCTAACGACTACTGTGTAAGACGAGTGCTACAGAGCTATGCTCAACTTTTTTTTTACCTTAACTGCACGAATTGGGACTGGAAAACATGTGGTTCCAACAGGATGGAGCAACGGCGCATACTGCACGACCCACAACCGAAATTCGGAGGGCTGCATTTCCGCGTTGCTTAATTTCTCGTTTTGGTGATTTGCATTGGCCGGCAAGATTGCCCAATTTACCCGTTCTAGTCTATGTCAACAAGCCTCAGACTCTTGAAGTCCTCAAAGAGAATATTCGTTAGGAATGCTGGAACCTATCGCCGAAAGTTCTGGCAAGAGTGATGGAAAATGCCATAAATCTAGCCCGTATAGTTATCAATTCTGACGGCGGCCACTTGGCCAATATAATTTTTTCTACTCAATGAAAAAAAAAATTAGACATCAAATAAATATAATCCAAAAGCAAAACTAGTTTTTCAACATCGGGTGACAACTTCTGCGCCACCTAAAAGTTATAAACTAACTTTTTTCAATAAATATTAGAGTTTTACGTTAATTCTTTTAGGGTGGTTTAACTTTGTTTGCAATCTTGTGATATTATTATTTAATTTACGCTGACTGAATAGATTTGAAGCACGGGAAAAAGTTCAAAGAAAATCAATATTGTAAGTTTGAGTAAGACAAATTTTGCAGACAAAGTTTTGAAAACATAAACTTTATTGTTGGTTTTAATTTTCTAAAATTAAGAAATAAAATGTAATTTTTATATAACCAATAATTTTGATTGCATTACTTGAATGCTTTCCTTGCTACCTTTTGATAGGGACAACAATGCATCTGGATGTATTTTGGTTTTAACAACACTACAGTGTTTTTTTTAAAGACTGTTAAGGAAATATATTCTCTAAAAGTTCAAATAGAAATTATTCTACAGTATTTTGTATTTTAATGACCTTACAATAAACACATACCTACACCTATGGTTCAAAACTTGGAGCTTAGAATGTTGTCATGTTTTTTATTTTTGCAACTACATTGAACAGTGGATTAAAGGATACCTTATTAATGTTGGCAATATAAAACGGATAAAAGGTTAACTTTTGACATGTGTGGGCCTGAACACTGCAGTATACTAAAAACAACATTTATATATACCTGTTTTGATAATGTATAATGATTTTAAAGTACTATGGTATAACATAATTGTTCTAAATCTAAAAGCAGTCAACTATTACTTGCAAATAAGTGGAAAAAAACCTGAAATTATGGTTTTTGAGGACACATTTCAGATTCAGGAGATATTTAGATTACGCATTCCAAATTGCAATTCTGAATGCTTGCATAAGGTTCTCGAGCAATTCTAAAATGACTATAATTGCAACCTAAATTTGCATATGAAAGAAGCTTAAAAATGTTATTTTTTCTTCTTCTTTTATATAATATTATATACTGCGCATTTCAGTCTTATTTTGTATGAGTATTTTTTGCCTTAAACTCTTTAGCTGTTTTTGCTTATACTCTTTGTGTTTTATTACCGATTTTATGTTTATGAACATAATACTACATGTACAACATGTGCGGAAGAGTAGCTTTAACGAAGTAAATGCATAGCAAAAAGAAGATGGTGTTGATTGATATTCTCACATAAAATCGTTACTAAAAGTATTTGTGTGCTAATCCCTAGAATGCGTCAATTGAGATTTATATAAATTACTATCATCTTAAATTAGTTTAAAGTGGAACTATATGACATTCATATTTGATTTAAACATTTTTATGGAATTAGTTTGTACAGTATTTTTTTATTTATTTAAATACCATTAATATAGCTTTTATTGACGTCTTGATGAGTGATTTGCTAATTTTGATTATAAATGAGTGTTGTGCTGATATAAGTCTCAACTATACCTCATTTATTACACTAGTGCTGATTATACATATGATAAATATCCATTCATTCATTATTTAAAAATAAAATAATATTATATTTCATTTACAATGTTTCTGATAAATATGATGATAAAAATAAGTACTGCTTGGCAGATAATCAAATATGTAGTTACTTCAATTCATAAAATTAAGTGACACAAAATTGTTGAGATATTTATTGCTATAAATAATATAAACCAAAAGTAAATATGATTCATATGTTACAAACATATTTATATTTATCTGAACATATCATATTGATGAAGGAAAAACAGTTAGGTTAGTATTTTTATTATTTATTTATTTATTTATTTATAAAGTTCTATAAACTAAATCATTAAACTGAATTCATTCATTAAACGAGTATTAGCTGATATAAATACATTAAAATAATATTTTTTAATTATCTGGCAAGAGCATGAAAAAAAACCTACCTAAACAAACTTGGACAAATTGTTTTCTCGCACAATCTATAAATGGAGTCATATAACTATTGACTGTTTTCAAAATAAGTTCAATGTATTTACGCCAACATTAATAGCTTAGCCATAAATTTAAACTAACATTTTTTTAATTAATAAAGAGATTTTATGTAAATGCAACAAAAATAGTAAGTCTTATAGCTATGGCCGGCCTTTCTTTTATGATTATATAAAAACCTTTTAATTTTTTTAAGACAATATCTATAGCGTGAATTTTTGATTTAACTTTTACTTCTAACTGGTTAGGTATAATTATTATTTAGTATTATGGATACTAAGACGAATTATGATTGTATTGTTGTAATGTAATGTAATTTAATCACTATTTTTATAGTACTTATTATTTTTTTGTGTTTGAATTACAAGTGGTTAGACAATTTTGCAATTTTGGCAGAATGTTTTAACAGTGTTTTGCTGTATGATATACATATTCTAAAACGTTCGGTTGTAATAAATGAGAACTGGTTTTTTAATTATGCTTGATTTGCATTAGACGGAATGTTAAAGTCACTGACTTGCAACATTTTTTATTATTTAATTCAAATTTGTCAGAATTCTACATTTTAGTATGTAATTCTACTCATACCTAGTAGTGCTACCCATACCAGTTAAGTAAATAACCAAACCAAAAAAAAATTGTAATCAAATTGCCATTTCTGGCTACATCTTTAAATTTAAGTCCAACTGCTGGTGGTAGGTAGAACGTACTTGACGTAACTTTGATCAAAAATTGTGTCCCAAGTCTGTGCGTTAAGTTGCAAGCCAAAGACAAATTGGATCTTTCTGCTTTTTCTACGGCAAAAGTGGGAATGTTGAGCAATGGATCTAGCACCAAAAATGAGAAAGCGGAGCCAGTCCCCGGTACTTATTGGTTTTTGAAGGAAGTCAATTTGGCTCAAATCCACCACTTTGTAATTAGCAAAAGTTTGTATGGATTAATTGATGATTCTAAATCATGGTATTCTTGTAGAGACATTATTTGGTTGTTTAATTGGATTTTGGAAAATATACTTATATTGTAGCTTTCAAAACTTGACAATTTTAACGCCCACAATCTGGTTTGAGGTTTTTCTACAAAAAACGGACAAGGTTGTTTGATAAAGTATCTCTTTGATCAGATAAAACAAAACTGTGTGGTTTATATTTTAATCGTCAAGGTACGCAAAATATTGCACACGCATTGGCTACTTAGTGTGCGTTTGTAAGTAGCTTTCAGAATTATAGACAACAGTTTTTTTCTTTGTAATTTTTGCCTTGCAACTTTTTTTTAAGAGTTTGTAACAGTTATCCATATTACGAGTATTTTTTGCACCGAAACAATGAATTGTTGGGTTATTTACCAGTTTTTCTCCTGCATAATGTAGGAATTGCCGGAAATTTACAACCAGATCCAAATAACGTCAATAACTACAAACCAATACTACCTCAGATTATTAACAACCGTTTTGTTTGCATGCTAAAAAATAGCTAAACACTGGAACTGCTATCTGGTTAATTTAGAAAAAAAAATTCAAATCTTCTAGGAGCATACACTCTTTTTCTTCTTCTCAGCCTCTGTCTGTCCACTGCTGGACATAAGCCTCTTTACTCACAGACTGTTTAATGTCGAGCCATCTCTTTTGGGGTCTTACAATGCTCCGTTTTGTTAGTCGTAGCCGCCATTTTACTAGACGTATTGTTTATTTTCTGGTGTCTTGCCGAGCCACATGTTCCATCTATCGCCACTTAAGTTCAGTTACGCGCTCAATTATGTCTTTATCGTTGTCCTCTTTCTTATTTTTGTATTGTGTATTTTACTGTGGCGATGTAAAATAGCCGTAAAAAAAAGCATAAAGCATCTTGTAGGCTGATTCTAAGCTTTTCTATGGCTCTTTGTGTTGTTCTGAGGCGTTTTGCCTTAGTCCATACGTGGCTACGGGAAGGATGCATGCATTATAGACCTTTTTTTAGAGACTTATAGGAATGATTGGGTTTTTAAAAATATGTTTTAAATTTCCGTACGCCGCCCAGCTCAGTCGTACTTTCCTGGTTATCTCAGACGTTTGGTTTTCCTTACCCAATTTAATTGAGTAGCTTAGGTACACGTATTCTTTTACGGTGTCAAATTTGTGGTTGCCTATTGTGATATGTAAGTCGTCCCTACTTATGATCTTGGTCTTGTTCAGATTCATTTTTAGTTCTACCCTTTTGAACGCTTCATGGAGTTCTGTCATCATACGTTTTAGTTCATTGGGATTGCTGCTTATTAGAACGATATCATCGGCAAAGCGTATATGGTTAAGGTATACGCCGTCTACGTTTATACCTTTTGCTTCCCACTGCAATCTTTTAAATACATCTTCCAGGGCTAAGGTAAATAATTTGGGTGAGATAGTATCTGCGCCAGTGGTATGGAGTGACCTCAATACAACTGTTCCGAAGAGCCGTGGATAAAGTGAAGATAGCCATGATGATCGCCAATATTCGCAACGGATAAGGCATGGAAAGAAGAAGAAGAAGTATCACTTTGACGAACGCCGAATTGGGATTCGATCTGTTACTAAATCCTCGTCAATTAAAACCTGTAGTGTTGCATTTTTATAGATGTATTTTATGAGGTTAAAGTATCTTGTATCAATTCTGGCTGTATCCATTGCTGTTAGGAATGCCCATGTTTCTATCAAATCAAATGCTTTGTGATAGTCTATGAATGCCATATGAAGGGGTATATTATATTTAGCACTTTTCTCTATTAGGTTGTGAATTGTTTGTAGGTGGTCTGTTGTGCCAAAACCTTTTTGGAAACCTGCTTGTTTGACTGGTTGGTAAAAGTCAAATTTTCTTGTCAGACGGTGTGTAATTATCTTTGTCAGAAATTTGTAAAGATGCGATAGAAGACTTATTGGTATTGGTGGTTCTTAAAAAGCAAAATAACTATTGCGTTCTGCCATGCTTTGGGAATCTTTCCTTGGTGTAGGCATTTATTTAGGAGTATTCTGATTGCCTTTTCTAATACATCTCTACCCATTTTGATCATTTCAGTTGTTACTTGATCTTTACCAGGTGATTTCCTTATCAGGCATATCTTTGGAGCCCACGTTCATGATCACTTGTGGCTGGTTTCTTGGTTCTGGTGTTATTGAACTGTACAGGTTTTGTGAACCACACTTTTGATTTTGCTTTTCTATGTTTATTTTTCATTTTACCTTACCATTTGATAGCTTTAATCGTAATACCCTTATATTTTCGTTATTTTTTATAGTGTTTTGAATCAATTTGGTGTTATCTGCTCGTTTATTTTTTGAATTTTTTTGCGGACTATTTTGTTTAGTTGATTATATTCATTTGATTCTCTGTTTATATTTCTCCGATTCTCCATTAGCTTGATCGTGTCTGGTTTAAGCTTAGATATTTTCTGTCTGTTTAGTAGCTGTTTGGATGCTTTCTGTAATTTTTTGTGATAAGGTATTTATTTCCATACCGTCTAATGACGTAGTTGTTAATTTTATATTCAGTTTCTCCTGATACTTATTCTTTTTTTCTCAATTTCTTCTATTATTGCGAAACCGCGTTTTTGTGCTAGTTTGTTGCGTTCAATTTGGGCGTTAATTTGGAAAGTAGCTCTAACCATTTTATGGTCACTACCTGTATCAGATTTGTTTAGAACCGAAACGTCTGTACACATTTCTCTTTTGTTGGTGTGAATTTAATCAATTTTGATTTTAACATTTTCACTAGAGGTTCTCCACGTCTACTTTTTTTGTATTGGCTTTTTGAAAAAAGTATTTATACAGTAGAGGTTTTCATTCTGAAGATCGTTTCTATTTACTAGTCAAATACTACTTATATTTATACAGTCCTCCGCTTTTTTGCTTATTTTTGCGTTAAAGTCTCTAATAATTATACAGTATCTTGCGTTTTGCGGATCTTCTAGCAGTCGTAATTGGTAATGTGTAGTATCAGTTGATGTCCGCAAAAACTTTCTTAGGATTTTGATGCTAGATGGGAAAGCTGAATAAAAAAAAACATTGATGTCATTTAATTACCCAAAACGCTTGTAGCTTCTAGAACATTGTACAACATCTTTAATATATTTACGTATTTGGAAGCACAGGTACGATTAGATGATCTTTAAAAAGTCCTTACTCCTCCAACAGTTGAAATGGTGGCTGGGGTAATTATATTTTTTTGACTGGAACTAATAAAGTTGGTTTTAGCTTATTAGACGTCAACAAACAATTAGTAACTTTAAACTATTGCAAAAGATTTAAACTGAAAATATCTAGCTTAGCAAACTTATAAACGCCGAAAACAAGGTAATATTTTGGTACGTCCAAAACAAGAACTTATTACAGTTACGGGGAATTAGGATGTAATTGATATTGCTTTACACAAAAACATCTTTCTTGATCTTAGCTCAGACCACAGTAGACTTTATGGGAGATGTGAGTAGAAGGTGAAATTGTTTACAAAACTAAATGGTTCTTGTTTTTTATGTTTAAAAAAAGTTAAAAACAATATTGCTGACTAGTCTTATTTTGCTAGCAATGGAAAAGTTTACTAAGTTTTACCAAATATAGCATTAAATTACCTGGGTCTTTCCAGAGAAGCCAGAGTTCATTTGTTCTTGGAATTGAGCTAGTTAAAAATAGCAACGGTTTTATAACTTGAACGACTAAACCAAATTTAATCAGCTTTATGGTGAGATACAGAACACAATAATGGAGTACAATAATTAATGCTGGCGATCTGTTCTTAAATTCATTACTAAAGATAATAATCTGATGTGGTAGACATCTACCATTTTTTAAAAATGATCGTGCACCGTTTTTTTTTCATTTATGACCTTGAATATACTTTAGAAGACAAAGAGGACAACTTTAAAGTCCAATGCTGATCTACTTTAACGATGTAGATTTAGATCACTTTAGTAGGGTTTACAGAAAAATAAGACAGTGACTGCAGCGCACTGACACTGCCACAATTTTTTAATTAATTTGCCTATGTAAAATGAGAAATATCAGACATTTTAAACTAAAATTAGGTCTTAATTACATTCTATACAAAGCTTTGAAATTTTTTTCTCAAAAAAACTGTAAATGTTTCTTACAAACATCGCATTTTTTGTCTTAAAAAAGATGTAACGTCATTAACTAACTAAAGTTACTGATCAAATCAGAACTGGTTTTTGTTTATGACAGTGCTTTCACATCTATAAATACACTGTTCAAAATAACTAAAAGAACACATATTTAGGTCTTAATATTTCTTTTATTTTTAACAATATGCAAATCTAATAACGTTTTCTTTAAAAATTAACATTTTGTCCAAATAAATTTTGGAAAACAAAACTTTAAAGATTTTTTTTTAAATTTAATTTTTTTTATTTATTGATCTTTTTACGGCTATTTTATATTGCCACATCTACTACTTGTTTAAAGAAGTTTGATGGGACCAATAGCTTATTAGGTGATTTCCGAATCACCTTGGTGAACAAAGAACAAGTTATTTTACAGACATATTTTTGGGATCAAACTTCGGACTGCTCGCAAGATATGCAAGGAATAACAATAACAATTCAAACAAACTACAAAAAACAAAGTGGAGCATACAAGGTATCCTGCCTGTATAAGTTGTTAAGACATCTTTAAGGCATGCCGGTGGATGTCTTCTTATGGTATATTCTCCCATATTTTAATTAGGGCATTTGTTAGCTGTTGAGGGTCTGTGCACCTCGAAACACTCTCTATCTGATAAATCTCAAAGATGTTCAATGTGGTTTTGATCAGGTTTAAAGGAGGCAAGGTTTGAATCCCGTGGTGCTGAAGGATTTAATGGTAATGACCGCAGTATGGAGCCCTGCGTTGTCTCGCATAAACACAAAATTTTGGCCAATATACCATAAGCGGTTGGTATAACATAATCCTTCAGGACAAAATTAATGTAGCGTTTAATCTTCCTGGAACTGGCACAAGCTCTGTTTTTTTATCAAAACTAATTCTGCCCCAAACCATCACAGACCCACCACCATATTTTTTGACTTTTTGTATGATTTGTGCACGTACTAGATCATCACAACAAGTTAATCAAACTCTTGACTCATCTGTGAAGAGTACTGGTCTCCACTGTCGAAGTTAAACAAAACTTTGCGTAGCATTCAAAGCAAAATATGTATAGCAATAGACGCAAGCTGCGTCAAATTAATTTTTTTAATATTTAAAAAACACAATTATGGTCAAAACAATGTTAGTTTTGTCAGGCTCTATAGAGTATAAATTACGGTAAAACTTTTGATTTGTGATTAAATATTAGTATATCAATGACCATACTTTTAAATTTTATTTAATTATTTAATTATAAAAGAATATTAAATTCAAATAGTTATTATTATTATTCATTTAAATTGAAGAATACTAAGACTATTATGTTAGTAAAATGTAAACCTCTTCTCTCTAAACTATTGTTTATTATAATAGCTACTTTTCCATTGTGTGAATTTGGTTTGGTGTTATTTTGGTATAACATATGTCGAGATTTTAGTAAGGTTGTTTTTTCACCGGGTAATCTTGTTTTGCACAATCCTAGTATATCCTGTTTATTGTGTTTGAGCTCTTGTTCTAAAAACTTGAGATGATTGTCTGGACGCATAGTTTTGATGTTATAAGTTGCGATTCTGATTTTTTTACTCTGTTGCTTTTTTTGTTGGGTTTGTCTATTAACGTTAGTTTTTTGTATAGGTGATGTAATCGAATTTGTGCTTCCTCCAGAATTCGTGAGGTAGACTGATAAGTTAGTGTGAGATTGTGAATCTAATCTATTCACCTGGGGTACTATAAGTTTTGTATTCGACATATTGACATCTGGAAGGATCTGGCATTAAAACGCAACGCTTGTCGGGCGGGTTGGCGAGTTGTTGGTTTCAGCCGCCCATTCTGGGTACAGACGCTGTTGACAGCCGCTCATTTTGGGTCAGACACTGTCGGTGTTTGCTTCTAGCCGCTTAATCTAAGGCAGACGCTACGCCGTTTTGGTCCGCCCCGGGTATTTCATATTCCTGGTACCACTTATATCTAGGAGGCGTTTCCCTATCCGCTACCTGGGGAGGCGCCCGATTGAGGACTAGCAATCCTTACGTTACTAGCAACCCTTACGGTACGACGATATAAAACTTTAAAAAGTTTAGAAATTGTAGCTTTTTTTTCTTGAACTTTTTTTGTGAGATTACAAATTTAATGTGAGAATAAAAGCTACTAACTTGAAAACTTAAATAAATCACATTTAAAGATTGGAAGTCTTTTTACAATTGCAGTAAATAATATTGCATATTTGATGATAACACCTATCTACAAAAGCCTGTATCTCGACACGTAAACTACAGATTACTATATACAAAGTGAACATGGAGGCAGAGGAAAATGTATTTTTGTCATTTCACAAGATTTTGCGTTTGTTTTGCGGAGATCCAAAATACGTGCGTTGAAACAATTTTTTTCTTAGAGTAGTTTTTTAACCAAACTATCTACAAATAGAATTGGCTTCAAAATTTATTATTAATGTAAAAATATGTAAAGTCAATGTCTACAAATTGTTTGAACTTTGCTTTTGAACAGATTTTTATGTGCAGAGCTTTTTTTGTCGGAAAGAAGGTATTTTTAGGTATGTTTTATTTTAAATGTTTTTGAAAATACTTGCCTATAATATTTTGATAACATGATTAATGCGAAAAATAAAAAAAATACAGAAAATGGTGTAATTGTAGATTTTAAACCTAAGTTACTTTGACAAAAATGTTTGTAAAGCATTTTAATGACTTATGATTATTTATTTATAAAGAAGAACTGTTAAATGATAAAAATAACTATTTTGAGCTGTTGGCAGAGACACTAGTCAAGCATAGTCTGTTTAGGCTGATATGCCAAAAAGACTCTAGTCACTTTTTTTTACTGTTCTGAGAACTGTACTGCCAGAAGTTATTGTACAAAAATACATCAAGACAGAAGTACTACATAACTCAATATTAGGTCATTTTGTCTTTAAAATTTATAATGGTTACCATTACTGAAACTAATGAATAATGGCAATGAAAGTTCCCGTGCCATTGCATCATTACGGCGATGTGAAATTGTAAAGACGCTGTTGAATCATAAGGAGAGATGATGAATACGTTTTTTCTAACTTAAACCTCATACAGCGGTTAACAAATCCACAAATAATTTACTGTTAATGAAAACCGAATGCGTAGCAGTGAATTTGCCAATTATTATGAACAATTTACATTTAAAACAATATATCTTTGCATTTATTATAAGCTCTTACGCCGATTGAAATATTGACGATGGTTGTTATATTTAAATAAAAACATCATGTACAATTCAGTACTACTACTAGATATTAGATAATATACCAATAGGAAATGTTTGTTATTTAATTAATTTTATTTTTCTTTTGTTTTAGGTAAGTTATCACCGTTTATACTGACACACTTTGAGAAGAAAGGTATTATTAAATTTATTATAATTTAAAATACTAAATACTTTTGCTAGTAATTTACATATTTATTAATTCTTTGCGAATTAATTTAAAATGTAATTGATTTAAAGTCAAATTACTTAATTATGTAGATAACCAAGATTTTTGTCTAAACGGCTATTATTAGAATAAAAGCAATATTAAGTAGAAACTTTCTGAACAATGGGTCACAATTAGACTTTTATACAACCAAAAAAAAAAATCAAATACTTATTGATTCAAACAAGGGCTAATTAAAACATGGTTGTTTATATAATAACAATATTTTATTTAACAATGAAAATTTTTAATATTTTATTAATATCCAATCAATTTATCATCTTCATAAAATAAGTTTGACATGGATATAGATTTTTTCTAATGTTTTAATTATAATTATTTCTTCAAGAAAATTCATGTACGTGATTTCATAGCTGACTAGGAAATATGATTAATGACGTACGCAGTTATTAAACGTGGAGATTTTGTGTCGTTGCTCTTTCGAACCTACTCTCAATTTCTATTAAGAGCTTCCCGTCTGCACATGACTTCCGTTTCATATTCCATCCGTAATCACTATAATTGTCTTAAACTCTAAAACGAGTAGTTGGCAAAACAAATGCTTTTTCGATTGGAATTCTGATATTGCGAACTGTCCACTCCTCGGATGTAAATCTGTCTTCCAGTTAGTGACCTTTAGCGGTTAAGTGAGTGCAAATGGCAATGCATTCATTAATTAAATTATATTTTTATTGTCACGGCTTAAATAATTGATGGTCATAAATTCATTTAAACTTTATGTGCGTGGAAACATATAAATTAGTGTATATAACAGGATTTATATTATAAATTATATTGTTTGGTAGTTAAATTTAATCCCTTTGAAGTTGAATGCATTTTATTAGTATCCTAATCAAATTAATTGCCATCTTACTAATTTTAATAACAATACTTATTATAATAACAATAATAACCCTTTTGTGAGATAACACCTTGAGCTGGTGAGAGAGCTTGTAACAACATACGACTGAGATGCAACTAACTTTTGTGATAAAGCCACCCACCTATACTGTCAAAATTTTTTATTATGGTTTCTGATAATTAAAATAATAAGCAAATTAAATAAATGATCAATTAAGAAATAATTTGCCTGGACTGTAAAGATGAAGTATGTAAATAAATGGTTCCAGAAAAAGTTTAATTTTTTGTTTATATCTAACAGTATAAATTAATTTTTTGGATTGGTTCTAAAAGAACTAGTGTAATTTTTTTATTAATTGGGCTTTTGCTCTTGTATTATATGTATATTTTTATATGTAAAAAGAGCTAATGTTTAACGAAAATCTAAGTAGCGTACTTAGTGCCAACTTCAGGAATGAGTAAAAATTAAAATATTATTAAAGTAGAGATTAAAGTTAAAATTATTATTTTGATTTTGATCAGCTTTTAATTCAAAATAGTTTTTTGTAATATTGGTTTATTTAGAACCAAGCCGGAATAATAATAAGTTCAATATTATAATAATTCAGTCATTGGTTCAATAAATAATAGAGAATAGTCATAATTGTTAGCATATTGCAAGGCATTTATTTGTATTACATTATTTAATCATATTTTACAATAACATGATAAGAAAAACAAGGAGAAGAAATTTGTGATTTTGAGATTGTAATAGAGTAATAGCATGTAAGATTAACAAAAAGTAAAATAGAAAACATCTCAAAAAATAAGTTTGAGAATGTTGCTATAATGTGATGAGGATTGGAATGTAAGCGTGGTACAAAGTAAAGATGAGGAACAGTAGGCTGTATGAATTTGGAAAAGAAATAAAGAAGATAATCTATACTTTAATACAAAACTTAGCCAAAAACAATAAATTGATATTAGCTTAAAAAAAAAATTAACAATTAGATAAGGTGAAACGGCACAATATACTATAGAATAGATGCAAGTTGGGATAGAAAACCAAAAAATTGCAGCAAATACATACAGGACACAAATGTAGCAAGGTGAGTTATGAAATAAATAAAGGTGGTTTTTACTGGTTTGAATGAAATACAATTAACTACTAAAAAATCTGTTAGTCAAGAAAAAGAATTAAAAAAGCTGAAGTTGTTATATATTATTATATAAAAGCAAAGGGTGGTCAAATAACTTTCTCAAGATAGAACTGATACTAATGGCAAATATAGTAGTAGAATGCCGAAAAGGTGACAAATGTACAAAGCCAATGATATAATATTGTTTGCAAAACTAGTAGAGTTGAAGGTAATGCTTAAACAAACATTTTAAAGAGGTGAGAAAAACTTATAAACTAAGTATAAACAAAACAAAACATAATTTATAAAAATTGAAGAAGATATATATATATATAAGGTATACCCAAAAGTAAAACTGAAAAAGACATAAGAATATGAAAGAGAATGGCAAAAAAGGAAACGCAAGACTTTGAGTAGCAAATTGGACATTTAAATAAGAAAAATGATTATAAAAAGCTTTGTTTGGAGTAAAGAGTTTAATAAGTAGTTTGAAAAAAACATTAAATTAAGTAGACAAAATAAGAAATAAAAAGGTGTTAGGAAAATAAGGCAATCATATACACTAAAAAAAAATTAGTAGAGCATGGCTTAAAAACGATTGTTTGTTGAACAACGCCATTGAAGGTATAATGAAAAGGATTTGAATAGAGAAAGAAGAAAATGTTGTAAAATAGAGAAAATACAGTAAAAAGATTAATTTTGAGAAATAGAAAAAAGTACATAGATATCTTAAAAAAACAAGAATGTATTTTTATTAAAAACAAACTTTTTTTTGTAGAACATTTTTTTAATTTTTTTTTGTGAATTAATAGTTAGTGTCAATTTAATAAAAGAAATTAAAGATGATATAATAATGTTAAAATATTATGATAATCCTTATGATTTCTATTAATAGATAAATATACCGTACATTAATAATCTGTGCAAAAGTTAAGATCTCAAAATGGCTTTTTTAAAATAATAATTGAGAAGGTGAACAAATTAAAAATAAAACTAATAAATACAATTTTACCCTTTTATTACGTTCCAATGCAAGTAACTTCAATAAATGACTGGCTGCAAAAAAAAAATTGGTTATTCTAGATAGAGAAAAGAATTATTATATTACATTAACAAACTAACGTTAAACAAAGACAAAGCAGTTTTAACGTATTTTGTTTGAACCTTTTTTTAAGGCCAATATAATTTGGACAACATTAAAATATGAGTCACCCTTTTCTAGGCAGACGACCATGTGCATGCGTAGCATTCAAAACTGCAAAAAAAATCTTTTTATTGCACAATCTAGTTTAAACAAACTCTAGTTAAACTATTTTAACAACTTATTATGCATTAATTCATTGTCACATCCTATATTGTGCACATTTTTGGTCTACACCGATTATATACTGAATTTAACCTACAGAACTAATGTGCGTGTTAACTTTATTGTTTTATAACTACTTACATTACCATTAATTTATAATTATAAAGCCATACTACAGCGGTGGAGAATACCAAGAAGAAGATATTCATTTTTAATAATTATTATTATTGGTTTTGTAGTTTACTGTACAGTTATCTTTTTCTTAGAAGATTAGTCATGTTGCATATTTTTCATCATCTTTTTGGATTTGCATTCACTGTTCCTCCAATGGCGTCTTTCAATAGACAATATCTTTTTAATGCATGTTTAACCATCCTTTTTTTTATGATTGTACCTGCTGACGCTCTTTTCTTTCATGCTATTCTCAACAAATTTTTATTCCGAATCTTGTCGGACCACTTAATGCTAATTAATTTTCTTTAGTGTTTTCAGTTTCATATTCGTATAAGAACACATTCTATACAAAGCATTTCACTTTTTATTGCGGGTATATATCTAATTTGCTATTAAAATTTTTTGTTTTCCATTTTTTTAATAATTTTACCTTTCCACTTGCTCCAATTTATTTCCATTTACATACACGTTTATTTTTTCCGCTTTATTAAGTCTCATACAATGATTTTAAGTTTTTAATTAGTATTACTAGTTCTTTTATGATCTCTTTTAATCAAATAAATTTTATTTTTCTTTTTCCTATGCTCACTCTTTTGTCCTCTTTCCAGTTCTTTGTTGTTATTACTTTGGCATACATATTAAACAATGTTGGTGATAAATAATAGTTCTGTCTGTCTCACTCCTTTTTCAATACAGTCAGATGCTTTTACTAAGTCTATAAATTACTCACTTAATTTTTTGTCTTTTTATAAGTATCTTTCTCTAAATGTTATACCAATCACATTCCTTGTCTCTATCCCTTTTCTAAATACAACTTGTTTTTCTGTTTTATATTTCAACAAAATGTTTGCTGAGGGCAATAGTAAACATTTTAATAACTCTAACGGTATTCTATATCAACCACTGAAACCTTTTCAACCTTCATATTTTTCATGGTTGATATTACTTTTTCTGCTTTTGCCTAAATTGTTTTTATTCACAAGTTCCTTTTTTTTCACATGCAACTTTTTTGGGTTTTCATTTATTTTATAAAGTTCTTCAATGTATTCTTTTTATCTATTTAATTTTTTTTTTATATTTTAATATTTTCTTTTGCTTGTTTTTTATTTCTATGCTGTTATTTTTTGATTTTCTGTACCAGTCTATTTGATTAATTCTGTTATACACCAGATTGTGCCTACACATCATATCTAATTTTTGTATCTCTTTACCCTTGTTATTAAACCATTGTTTTTAGGCGTTATCTGTTTATTTTTAGTTCTGTATTTTGACTTCTATATACTTTTTCTACTTTTTATGTTTTGTGTTTTAAATTTATTTCTTTTTTTGTGATAATTTTATAGTTTTTATTTTGATTGTGTTTACTTATATTTTATTTTTGTTCTATTTTGATACCTATTTAAAAATTTTTTTTTGCAAAATTTTCTTTGTCTATTTCTTTTAGCATTTTCCAAGCCCCTCTTGCTTATTATTGGTGCTCTTTTCAACTTTGTATTCAACTCATTACAAGTATATAGCCACCTCACATGCTTTTTTTAATACATTCCTAACCCTCTCTTTAATCATTATAAAATCAATTTGCTTTCTGTATCCGTCTCCAGGTGCCTTAAGTATATAGTTTTCTTTTGTAGTTAGTAAACCAAGTGTTTGTAACTATCTGTCTCATTTCTTTGCAGAATTCAATTAGTCTTTTGCTTTGTTTATTTTTCTGTCCATACTTGCCCATCATTCCTCCTACACTACTTTTACTCACATTGGCATTCCAGTCTTCCAACACAATATTGCAACAATTTCGGTTTTCTTCCTGTATGTCTTTCTACTTTTTCTACCGTATTATCGTCATAACTTCTAGTAGGCATATAAACTTGTTAATATATTTTTTTGTGATGCTTAAATTTATTGATATTACCCTATCACAGTCGTATACTACTTTGCTTACACTCTTGTATAACTTAACGAACACTCCTACCCTATTTTTTTCCGTTTTTTTCCACTAAAATAGACTTTTTTTGCAATCTTCTTTTGCTTGTTTACCTTGTTTCACTGACTTTTATCATGTATAGTTTATTTCTTAGCATTGTCTTAAGTTTTCTAGTTTTTTTTTCTTTAGTGAAGTTCTGACGTTATAAGTTTCAATTATTATTATTTTTCTTTTCATTTTACGTTCTATCTTTTTATACTACCTTCTTCCCTGAAGATTTGATTGAAGAACTATTTTACCTTTGGTGTTTAGTTTAATTTTAGAAGAATTTATGTTTTTTTTGCGGCTTTCCTAGGCACTTGTTCTTGAGGTCTTTAACGGAGTGGGTTCTCTTGGCTTTCTCCATTTCTATGGTATACCGCAAAGCGGTGCCCATACTTTCTACTCGCTATGTATGTTTTATTTTTACTGTAACTGTATCTAACTTGCTGTATTATACTATTATATGTTTTTACTTGATATATGCTAATCTGCATGTGATGAAACACTAGTAAACGTATGGTTATTATTATTACAAACTACTTTTAGAAGTGCAGTGTCAGGACTTATTACTTTCTCTATTCTCAAATCATTTGACTCTTCATACACTTATCAATAAATGTTGAATATAGTGGGTGACATTACAGATCTATATAATCATCATTTAAAAACAATTTGCATAAACCTTTATACTCTTCATTTATTAATTTTTGGTGCGTTCTTTTAATGATTTTTATGTGGCCAGTTCATATATCCAAATGAGAAATCTTTTTACATGCAAAAGTAATTATTCTAGAAGCCATTATATTGTATTATATTATACAGAAGCATAATACAGTTATAATACATTTAAAAAAATATCTAGTAATACCATTAATAAATTAAATTTATGAAAAAATATTCTAAACTAAAAAACATCCATAGACGCGTTTCGAGGTTTACCTCTCATCAGTATGGCTTTATTTATTTAAACTAATTGATTTTTAACTTACTTCGTCAACATTGTTCACCACCAGCTTTTACAACTGTCTCATTTGAGGACATTGCGTCTCTTCTTTATATATTTTATATATCTAGTAATAATTAATATTTATAAAAAATATACTATAAATATAATTAATTAAATAATGTTAAACTATATGTATGATTGTACTAGTATTAATAATGAACAAACTATTTAATAATTTATTACTAGATATAAAGATTATTTTTAAAATATAAATGATGAAAGGTCAAATTTTGTATAACATTTTGATTTGTAATTGTCACCATTAATCATTAGTTAACAACAAACTCATAATATTACACACAAATTGTTATTACTATTTTCTTTGAAGTTTTGTAGATTAGGAATTGTTTATAAAATAAACATTACATTGTTATAAAGAATAATTTTGAAATGCAGGAATTTTCACTATAACTTAAAATGATTTTATGGTTTTTTTACACTGTTTTAACTGCTTTGATGGATTAAACATTTATGGGACTATCTATTTTTAAACACTTATAAGTTTATAATTTTTTTTTTGTTACAAAAGGCTTACGTTTGTGTTACTACCTCACAGTTTTTATATTAAAATTGAAGTTTAGACTACTTTGGTGTTTTCAAGGTAATCTGAATTTCAATTTTGCGTAATCGAACATCGAATCATCGTTGTTGTTGTTATTTGTTGAAACACACATGAGTTTTTTTTTTAAATTATTATTGTTATCATCAATATGCTTTTCTTGGCCAAACCACTGGCTTTTAAAATTAATAAGAAAGTACATGTTTCTACAGTATGGTCTTTGCAATTTTGACAACTAGTTATTCATAAATGTGTCACATTTTTCTGCTAAAACTGCTAAAATGCATTTTTATTAGGTAGCTTGAACCTATATATTTGTTTGATAAAAATGAAAAATCAAATGTTAATTAATATGTCGATCTAATCACAGTCAGCTGGTTTGGCTTTATAGAAACACAATCTTTTAGAAACTCTATGACGCATTCGCTGTTATAAGAGAACAATAAATTCTCAACTTCAACCAAAAATCAGATGTATTATCAAGCAGTATCATCTAATTATTTACCGTCAGAAAAGTTGATCGTAATTTTAAATTTGTCATGGGCAATAAAACAAATACTTTCAAATAATTTGAGTTAATGTTTATGTAAGTTGTGTATTTATCGATGGTTACGATATTTATAATTATAATTTTGTTTTTGCAATAGACAATATCAAACAAATTTAAAACAAACACTCACTGATGCATACGCGTAACACGTCAAACAATTACAAACTACTTATAAAAACAAACCTAACAACCATTAAACAATCTGATTTGGTAGATTATTTTATAGTTTTTAACATAAGGTTTAGTTTAGACCAATTTACGTAAGGTTAAAATTATAAAAAAAATTAAACAAACTGAACTACTAAATTTTAACAGAAAACAAAACTAATTTTCTATTGAACCAGTTTTAATTTTTTTATTCAAATTTAAATTGCCGGTATTGTATTATGATGAGATTGCATTAATTCCAGACAAGTTGATATACTATATAGAATTAGGTTTCTATTATAAGTCTTTACATTACTATCTCATCACTATCATAATCATCATTGCTGGATAACGTTTTCCCTATTTGGTTACAGTGATTGTGGTCTATGGGTTTCTCTTGCTTATTATCTTTTTTTTTAACTCTACAATGTTGTTTTTTTTTATCTTGTTGTTGTTGTTGTTTTGTTTTGCAATTTTTGGTTGCCATTCTGTGATTTTCTTTGTCCATCGTCCATCTTCCATCTTCTCTCTTTATCACATGCCCAGTTCTGTTAATGTCCATGTTTTAATGGCGCATGTAAGTGTCGGGAATACGCAGTAATTAAAAACCTCTGCTTTTAGGTGTTGCAGGTAGTTTTTTGGATTTAAATACTTTTTTTAGTTTACCATATGCTCTATCTTAGTTTTATCCATTAACAGAGAATGGAATTTTATGCATTCCATTTTCTGTTAATGTCCATGTTTTAGAGGCGCATGTAAGTGTTGAGAATACGCAGTAATTAAAGACCTTTTTGTTTTAGGTGTTGCAGGTAGTTTTTTTGGATTTAAATACATTTTTTTAGTTTACCATATGCTCTATTTTAGTTTTATCCTGCGGTTTATTTCCTTATTCTGGGCATCTTGTGCTAACGAACTAAGTTGGCCTAGATATACATACTTCTCTACAACCTCTAAACTCTCGTTTTTTTTGTCAACATTAAATATTCTGAACTAAGATTGTTTGTTATGGTTTTTGATTTAGAGATGTTTATTTTTAATTTAATCTTTTTTAATTTGAGGTTAGGGTACTTTATTTTTTAATTTTTATTAAGACCGGTTTCGGCTGTTCGGCCATCATCAGTTTTTTCTTTTCACAGGTGTTGTTGTGTGTTGCGGGTGTTGTGAATTTGAATTAAAATACCCTAACCTCAAATATTTTAAACTGTGCAATTATCAGAAACAAATACTATTATTTTTTTTAGTTGCGTTTTTTAAGTCTCTTATAACTTGATAGTTTTAGAATGTTTTTTGTAAGAATGATGCTGTCCGCAAAGCGTAAACTTGACAGGTATTTTCCTTTAATGTTGATTTTTTTTTTCATTTTACTCTATTGTTTTGAAAATATCTTTTAGCGTATTTGTAAATAGTTTGGACAAAATGGTATCTCCTTGTCTTATTTTTTGTTTAGTTTTAATTGGATTTGTATTTTTAAAAATCTGTATTGTAATAGAAGCTTGGTTATATAAACTTTTGATTAACAATATATAACGATAATGAATTCTGCATCTTTTTAGTGCATTGAATAAGGGCCATTTTTTCACAGTAATAAATGTTTTTTCAAAGTTGAAAGCCTTATACAGTAGTTGGTTGTTTTTTGTAATTTTTGTTTATTATTTGCTTTATTATGTGTATGTGATCTGTGCTTCTGGAGTATTTAACTTCGTTTCTCTTTTATATGAATACGTTTGTTTTCTTTGAGATTTTAGATGTTTTTTTATTGACTTTTGGTATAGAATTCTTTACTGTTTTGCACATGTTTGTTGTCTACGTTTGCATTTTTTTGTAGTGATTGTAGACACATATTTTGTTGTAATTTATTCTTATAAGTGTCGGCATATTGCTGTATTTTAAGTGGTTAGATGTCATGTCAAACTACTGGTGTAAATTTTTAAGTCATGAAATTCAACGTCTTCGCGTGCCTCTTCTTACCATCACCTTTCCTTCCAGAATCAGTTGAAGTATTCTGTATCACTATGCCTGATTACGTGCCCGAGATATTCCAATTTCCTAACCTTTACAGCTTTCAATACTTCCTGTTCCTTGCCCATTCTTTACAGAACTTCCTCATTACTAATGGGCTTTTTCCACGATTTGTCCATAGTTTGAAGGTCTTCAATTTTTTCTCTGTATCTTTTGATAGAGTCTAGGATTCGACGCCGTCCTTGATAATTCAGTTTTTTAATATGTTTGATGCAAATATTTAGATAAGGAGCACAGAAAAAAAGAAGAATTTAAAAATCCGAATTTCAGTCAAACATAAAAATTTAAAGTAAAATATACTACCCGTCAAAAGTTAAAAAAACACAGTACTCACTTGTAACTCAATTTGTATGAAAAATTTATATAATTTGTAAATTATTCACAATAAATGGTTAAAATTTCAACAAAAAATAATGATAAGTTTTTCTTTTATTGCTCATCTACGATTTCTGGAGCACTCGCCTAGACATGCTAGAAATCAAATTTCAATCTTGGTATGAGGGGTTAAATGTCAAGCTTTTTGAATAAGTATCTGAATATTAGGTAGCTGAAGATGGATGGCCAAGTCTCCTACCGATTGTATCTCATACGTGTTGAATAGGTAATAGGTCTGGAGAACAAAAATACTATAGAAGTAAATTAACGTTAGTTAGTTCTACGAATTTCATAGTTTTATAGCATACAGGTAGGGTTACCTCTATGCGGTTTTGGATTATTCTATTAGAAAATGGGGGTTTTGCCTTATTAATGTAGGTTCTAAAACCATAGTTATGTAGCGATTTGCGTTTAATGTTTCTGAAATAAACACTAGAAGAAGCTTACTTTTATTAGCAATTGTTTCCCATATTATCCACCTCATGTGCAAGAGCTGTATGTTGTCTCACAACAAACTCAATTTTGTTTTGTTTTAATTTGTTGTTAAAAATAACTTGTTTCTATTGATTGTAGTCTCTTATTGCTCTATTTTAGACGGCACTTTTTATGATAAGGAGTTATGCCATCTCAAGTTCTCTTTTTAGTTTTGAAAAAAAAAACTTGTCGAAGCGGTCAAAATTAGAACTGTAAGGTAAATATTGTAGTTTCTTAAAGTTGCATTTATTGACTACTTTTTAAATAATAAAATTTATGCTTTATGCACATTGCAGTTGTCGTGCAAAAGCAGAGTTTTATTAGCAGAATTGTGTGTTTTTTTTGTGTGTAGTTGTTTTAAAGTTCTTAATTGTGTTTTTGTAGACATTTTCCGTTGTTGTATTTTCTTTTGACACATTAGCGTCTCAAAAAACAGTGGCCAGTTACTTGTCGTCTACATAGTTTTTGTTTGAGACAGAGCAGCTTGGAAATTTATTGTGACACTTTGCTCATTTCTAAATCTTGGATAAAATGTAAGATATCTCAGAGCGTAGTGCACGGCGCTTCCTGAAATTTTTAGGGTATTTTTTGCACACATAAAAGCATGTTTTTATCCATATTTAAAAAAAACACCCGTAAACTTTTTTTAAGAAAAAATGTTTTTTAAAGTTCATCAAAATTTTCAAAATTTAAGGAAAAAAATTTTTGTTAATTACAGTTTTTTTCTAAAAATGCAACCCTGAGAAGTTAAAAACAATCAAAAACTGTAAAAAATGCAAAAAAATCGATTTTTTCAAATTTTGATTATTTATTACTCAAAGATGGTTTATTGAAAAAATGTAAAAAAATTCACAAGATCAGGACACATGTAGAGAAAGACATTTTTAGTGCTTTGATCAAAATCAAATTTTTATTCCGTACACTTGACTCAGACATGGCCATATTCAGGGTGTTAGACAAAAAACGTACGGCTGAATAACATTTTTCAGTATTATAAAGGCAGGTACACACATATTTGTTTTTATTTTTAGTATAGTTGCTATGGCCACCAACTTTATTTTTTTAAATGGCAACATATATTTTTTATTTTATTTTTTTAATCTATTTGATATTTTTAATACAATCATGTAAAATAATACAATACTTTTATAACAAAAATTTTTGATAAGATTAATTAAAAAATTAATTTTTTTTATTTTAAAAACGTAATTTTTTAAGTTACTATATTATGCATAATAACATAAAAACAATCAAAAAAATTAAAATTCATTATTTTTAACGCCAACTATTTAATTACAATCATTTGAAATAAAAAAACAAATAATATGTTTTTTAAGTTTATTAAAAAATTTTGTTATAAAAGTATATTATTATTTTACATACTTGTATTAAAAATTGCATAAAGATTTAAAAAATAAAATAAAAAATGTATGTTGCCGTTTAAAAAAACAAAGTTGGTTGCTATAGCAACTATACAAAAAATAAAAACAAATATGTGTGTACCTGTCTTTATAATACTCAAAAAACCATTTAAAATGGTTTTTGAATCATATAAATCGGTTAATAAACAACGGAGTTATTTAGCCGTACGTTTTTTGTCTAACACTCTGTATATATATATATGGGTAATTCCATTACTTTTCGATTAATTTGAAAAAGTTGACCTCTTTGATTTTGCTCAAATTCTCAGGGATCAAAATATGGATGAAAAAAATTAAATTCCCAATATTTTGGACCTTAGAATATTGCTTGTTTATAATGACACACATTTGAAGGTCAAAAATTTCACAATAAAACGCCTTTTTTAGCTTATTTTGTATCTCAATTTTTGGACTTTTGGAAAAAGATAAAAAGGTCTACGATGGCTCAAATTATTCCTTATTACATGTACTCAAAATCGGCGAACTGCACATTTTTGTATCTTAATTTTTGGGTTTTTAGAAAAAGGTAAGAAGGTTTACGATAGCTAAAAATATTTTTTATTACTTGTACTTTAAAACCCATATTCGTTTATTTAATGCTGGGGCAGTCATTTTGATATATCAAGCTTCAAACATTATTCCAAAAAAAAAAACGTAAATTTAACAAAATTGCAAAATTATGCTTTGTTTAAACCGTTCTAACTTTGTTAAATTTTAAAGAAATTTTATTCACGAGGTCTAGATTTCTTTGTGTTCAATCTTTCTTTAAAGTTATCACTCAATACTTATAGAATTAATACATATTTACCACTATTTTAATGCAGGAAGTTGCACATGTTTTTGCGATCTTCAAAACTTGTAGTTTTTAAGTCCCGAAAAAACGCTGCCACTCTAGGTCGATTTTAGTCAAAATTTCAGTAAATACTCTTCAGACCACAAGAAAAAAGGTTATTTATAAGAAAAATGGTATATCGGGCATTATCAAGAATTTTTTAATATTCAAAAATCGTCAGAATCGCATAGTTCTTCAGAAAATCTAAATCACTTTTTGTCTATCTTGCTTTGTTTTTGAGATACTTAGCAAATACAATATATTTAAAAAACTATTTATTTAGCAAAAAAACACAAACAAAACAGCTTTACTTTAACAAGTATGCATTGATGCAAGCTTTTGATACTTGTCAAAACAGTTTTCTTTGGTTTAGTTAGTAAAATTTTATAAAAATGCTGTTCAACCATTGAGAATACGCAGATATCATTTTTGTTTACAGATTCTGTAACCGTAATGCCCTAGCAATTGAGATTTCCCGACAGAAAGCAACTTTTTCGACGCGTTTTTTAGTGAAAATCTACAACCAGGCGACGCACGCAGCACAACGACTTGCATTTTCTCAATGGCTTCTTGATAATACCCGATATACCATTTTTTATATAAATAACCTTTTTTCTTGTGGTCTGAAAATTATTTATTGATATTTTGACTAAAATCCACATAGGGTGACAGCGTTTTTTCGGAACCTGAAAATTACAAGTTTTGAAGATCGCGAAAACATGTGCAACTTTCTGCATCAAAATAGTAGTGAATATGAACTGATTCTATAAGTCGTGTGTGATTACTTTAAAGAAAAATTGAACACAAAAAAGATGTTAAGATTTGACAAAGTTAGAACGGTTTAAAGAAAGCAAAATTTTGCAATTTTGCTAAATTAACGTTTTTTTTTTGGAATAATGTTTGAAGTTTAATATATCAAAAAGACTGCCACAATATTTAACATAAAAAGATGGGTTTTAAAGTACATATAATAAGGAATAATTTGAGCCATTGTGAACCTTTTTATCTTTTTCCAGAAGCCCAACAATTAAGATACAAAATAAGTTAAAAAAGACGTTTTATTGTGAAATTTCTGACCTTCAAATGTGTGCCATTTTGAACAGGCGATATTCTAAAATCAAAAAATTTGGAAATCTCATTTTTTTCATTCATATTTTGATCCCTGAAAATTTGAGCAAAATCAAAAAAAGTCGACATTTTTAAATTACTCGAAAAGCAAAGGACCCATATATTATCTGTCATTATTCTGTTGGCTTTGTGCATAATAAACTTATTATGCACGTATTATGTGTTAAAATATAAGAATATGTTTCATTAGCAACAACTTTTATAATATATAATGTAACAATATAAATATATATTGAAATTTAAAAAAAAGAATTGTAAAGTAACTTGTATAATAAGTTCCCAGTTACAATTTAAAACAATTGAGCGAATTGTTGAAAATTTTAAATATAAATGTTTTTGTATTAAAATGATTTTTGAAACTAGATTAAATCATGTTTGAACACTTGCCAAACACCATTTAATATAGTTGTTGTAGTAGTAGAAGGTTCTTAAACATATTTTATGGGTTTGCAATTTAAAGACGATAAAAAAACCTTATAAATAATATAATTGGGTCAAGATTCGACGACGTTTCGAGTGGTGCCACGCATAGGAAATATTTTTTTCGGTGTGTTCTGAAAATAGATTCAGTGTATTCACCTTCTGCAGAACCTTTTATTTTAATATTTAATTATAAAAATAAACCAATAATAAATTTTTAGATATATGGTCACGCACATATACTATTATTTTTTTTCATTATTAGTTTAAAAACTTTTTTCATTAAATTACATTGTTTTGTTTTACGTAAATATAGTAAAGCTATTTATAGATTGTAAATTTATGTAGTTATAGAAAATTATTGCATTTTAATCTGGTGTGAAATCATACGTTTTGTATGCAATTCGTTTTGTGGTTGTCTTGCATCATTTGATTTGATTATTGAAGTATTGTTGTATTATTTTATAATACAAAAAAGCAATAACAATTCACAGTTGCATTTATGCTGATAAGTAATATATAATATATAAGAATGAATATACTTTCCTTTCAAACATTTATTAACACTTTATTAACGAAACGTGGGTATGGGAGTTATTGGAGAGCTAAGCAGAAATTTTTCATTGAATGATGCAATTTTATTTATATTTGAATTTATTATATTGAGTAATTATTTAAATTTATGATGTGATTAATTCTTAAATGTATGCTTGGGCTTATTATTATTTATTTCAATATTTTTGCTAGCTAATTTTGTTTAGTGAAAAAATATATTATTTTAGTTTTGGTAGTTTTAATTTATCATATTTAGACAATATCGTATTGTTATGTTACTGTTCAATACAAAGTTTCAATAAGTTTGAGCAATAAAAACAAAATTAAAAAAATTAACTATTAATCTATAACTAAAATTAAAATCTTATCGGCTTATATTATTTAGATAACCAAGCTTTATTTTAATTTTGTCATACACTAGATTTAATTAGAATTCAATGGATTTTTGTTATTAATTAATTTATACAAATATGTAAAAATTGTTAAAAACGCTTTTTGGTTGCTTACTAATTTAGAAAAATAATTTTTTTTTTGAAGTTTTGTCATATTATTTTGAAAGTGAGAAACGTTTAATAGTTATTAGAAAATTTATATTTAACAATTTTTACAGTTTTTGGTTTTAAATTGATATTATTTTAAGGTCAGCACTAAAACCATAAATGATTGATGACTGTGAGCTCTTTTTATATACTCACTAAATATAAAATTAGATTTTAATCAACAATTATTTAATTTAAATCACAAACAAGCGTACTTAACATATTTTTTTGTTTTAACTAATTAGTTTATTTATGCGCCATTTAACGTGATTTTAGTATCAATAAATTTAATTTTATTTTAATTATCTTAGTTAATCATATGCAAAAAGACGCAGACAAGTTTATATCAAAACATAACATTCTATTTAGTCAATAGTTATTTTGATAAATAAAGTAATTAAAAATAAATTCAAATCTACACGAAAAATGTAATAAGTATGTAGATTTTTTGTTTACTTAACATAATAGTGTACTTAGTTTTTATTAGTTAATGCATTTAATATGCTTTTAACGTATTTTAACAACAATAATTCTAATTATTTAAGTTATGTTTATGTATATTAACGCAAAAACACCTGCACAAACTTTAATACTTGCAGATCATTCAACAAGATTTAAATTTTGTTGTGCTTATGGGGACTTTTTTAACACATTTTATTTACTGAAAACGCTCTTTTCACTAGAAACTTCATTAATAACTTGGAATTATTAATGAAAATCTACGGGAAACTAATGAAACATTTTCAAGATTGATTATTTTTGGTAAATACAAGATGTTTGCTATTTACATTTGCAAAATGAGCTTTCAACAAAAGTGAAAGAAGTTCTATTTTATTTAAATGTTGATACAATGTAAAACAGTATAAAAAGTTAGAAAGTACAAAAGTACACAAGTTTTCTTAACAGCGACCGAGAGGTATGACCTATGCGGAAACAGTTGGTTTTTAGTTTAAATAAGCAAGGGATACACTTTTATTTGTAAGGTATCAAACATGATGCCCAGGTTTTTTGCTTCAGTTACTAAAGGAATAAGTTTACCATCAATACTATTTTTAATTTGTTTCTTGTTTAAATTAGATTTGTCTGGATTCATCTTTAAATCAAGCACTGTAGAAGAGTCAGAGATATGCTGAACATTTCTAATTAAACATTCCATAGCATTTTTATACAGACTAGGTTCAAATGATGACTGTACCATGCCAAGACAGTTTATTACTAAAGAATATGCAACGTTTATTTTATTTATAGATTTTACAACGGCAATGCTACAGTTTCTGTGCGTGACTACAAAAGGCGTAGTCTAAATAGCAAGTTCCCAAGTGCCCAAGTATTCATTGATGCTTTTGTAAATTAGGTTTTTGAATTGAATTACTAAGCCAAACAGAAATGAAAACTCAATTAAAAAAATAAATAATAATTTTATTTTTTGTTTATTTGATTTAAATTTTACAACTTGAAGTTTCAAAATTTAAGATACTACGTACATTACATAAAGATAGAAGAAGCTTACATTACTATTACTATTTGCAACTTATTCAAAAGTTAATCGAGATTTTTTGCTTAAAATTTAGTGAACAGACAAAGCTTTATTTGCGAGAGCTGGAATTGTTAATTACTATTTTCATATTTGATTACATGCAAAAATCCGCATGTACTACTACTACGTTTTTTTTTAATGAAGTTAGTGTTAATGTTGAATTAGTATAATATGTAATACTATTTTTTTTGAAAAGCCAATTAAGTTTAAAGATTAAAAAGGCATGCAATAAGAGACAAAATAGAATAGAAATTTCAAACGCAATTGATGCGGCGTTGCAGAAAATGTATTGTAATTGATAATCAATTTGCTAACTCCAAAGATAATAATAAAATAAAACTGTTTATAGAATTTTTTTTGTTTTATTTGATAAGTAGAATACACTGTTAAAGTTTTCCAAAATATTGTCAGTTTTTCAGCTACACATTTTAGTGTTATATCTTTTTTGATTGAACTTGTTTGTTAAACAAAACAGTCCAGTTGTTACGCTATGGCCGATTTCCATCGATACATAGTTTTTGCTTATAGTTGTCGCTGCCAAGAGTAAAGTTACTTGCCTGTCACTTTTCACTCTTCTAAACACTTGTTTATTGAACACTCGATTATTTAACATTTGCTCCGTTTCGATTTGCTTGTGACTAATAAATTTGTGACGTTTATAAAACTTGATACACTAACAGATTTTTAAATTTTTTGCTATCATTAACATAACATCATTAAGAAAAAAAAAACTGATTAAAAAAAAGTTTGGTATTACAAAATAACAAGAAAAAACAGGGAAGAGTAACCAGGAATTGCTTTGAATACATTGATATGAAATAATAAAACAATTTACTATGTTTTTATCACAAATTTATTCTTACAAATACATTACTAGTATCGGCTCTACTAAAGCCTTTTACAGATGAAATAAGAACGGACTTACAAAAGGTGATTAAAAGAGAAAATGTCTTTTAAAGATTACAGTAATAAACCTGAGGTACTAAGGATTATATTGCAAAACAGATTAAAAAATACGTTTTGATTATCTAAAAAAGTAGGATTAACTAATGGTTTTAAATATTGGAAAATATATGTAATCTATTTGGTCATTGAAAAGAGGGGTGCTGAGGTACTTTTTTTTTTAATTTCTAATCCTTCTAATAAATTTAATTTAAGTCTTTTTTTGTGAATTATGTAGAATTTTTAAGTCCTTCAGTTTTGGAAAAGTATGTTGATGTTCCTGGACGTGATTGGCAAACGTTGAATCTGTTTTATTATTTTGAAATAATTTTTAACGTTTTTTGTACCGGGTAATGAAATGTCTGCTTGTTTGTCTTATATATACGTTTGTTCAACTTTCACATGTTAATTTATACTCTTGATTTTCTAAATTTGTCCGTTTTTTCTTTTGCGTTAAATAAGATGTTTGATAATTTTGACTTTGACGTTGACCTTAAAAGCAATTTTCATGTTAAGCACATTTGATACGGATTCGGTGACTGGGTCAAAATATGTGAGGCAAGTAAATCTTGAATCAATTGTTTTCTTTATTTAAGGATATACGTTGTTGAAGTTTTTTATTAGTTTTCTTAGTTACTAACTTGGCATTGATAGGATAGCCATTGTTGAGTGCAATTTGTTTGATTGTTTTTAATTCTATATCTTGTTTTTTTTTGTGCCATTGGAATTGTGATTGCTCTATGAATTGTACGCCGTATCTTATGATTATAGGGTGGTTTGACTCGCTGGGAATTGTCTCATCTGTAAATGTGGGTTTTCTAAAAAAATATAATTTAAGTTTATTATTTTCTTTGGTTAGTGTAAGATCTAAAAAGTTAATTGCTTCAATTACTTTTGATTTTACTGTAAATTGAATCTTGGGATGAATGCTGTTTACAAATTGTAAAAAATTGGAGAGATGCTTTTATGTGCTTTTGAAGCAAGTTTATATCATCTACATATTTATACCAAAAACAAATGTGTGATTTAGCCAGCCGAGATGATAGTATTTTCTGTTTCAAGTGTGTCATAAAAATGTCGGCTAAAAAGGGACTTAGCAATGATCCTATTAGCAGTCCAGCGTTTTCTTTGTAAAATACTCCGCTAAATTGATAATAATTTTGATTAATACACATTTTAAAGGCATTTTCTAACTTTATCTGTGTAGTGACATTTGTAGCGGATTTGTCCAGTATATCTTTTATAATATTTAGGCATTCTTGTGGAAGTATATTAGAAGAAAACATACTGCAAACGTCAAATGAGACTAGTTTGCAACTTTTTTTTTGCGTTTAAGCAGTTGGGTTGAGTTCTTTACGCTGTAAAGTGCTTGGAACTGAGTAAAATTACGAAAAAGTGAGTTTTATTTACACTGAACATTTTCTAATTGGACAATTAATGTACGATACTACCGGTCTAATGGGTAAATTAAAAATTGAAAAGACTATCTGTTTTCTCCAGAAATTGTTTTAATTCTTATTGAAAAATACTTGTATAGGTTTTTTAAGTACTTCTCATTCTTCGGAGTTGATAAAATTATTGATATTTTCTGTTTTTTTTTTCAATGATTACTATTGCATTTGATTTATCTTTACTTACAAAAAATAATTAAGGAATTTTTAAAAACAAACTATTTTTCTCTAAAAATATTCCTAAGTTTTTGCCACTACGCATCAGTAGCAACATTAAAAAATAACTAGTACCGAAATCTGGCAAGCGCTTTGAGACAACCGCCTGAAGAGACAAGGAACGAACGATGGGAGGGGCTCTAGAATAGACAGTGATGGTCGCCTTGGACATTTTTTTATGTTGAATTTGGATGCGTGTTTTGTAGTGTTTGTTCTGTTTTTGTTACAACTACTTAATTTAACATAAGGAATAAGTATGTATAATGCATATAATATGTATATGTATTTATAATCTGATAATTTAATTTATTAGATATTCTGTTTAATTCTCTATGGCTGTTGCTAGATAGTTATCAAGCAAGATATGTAACAAGAACGACTTTTTTTTTTATTTTAAAAATTTTTTTGTTTTTTTTTTTAATCAAACAAAATATAAAATCAATTTTACAATTTTTAAAATATAAAAAAAAATTTTGTAGACAATTTTTTTTTATTTTTTTGCCATTTTTTCAAGTTAATCAAAATTAAAAAAATAAATATTAAAAAAAAAATTAATATTTTTTTTAGAGGGTTGCAATAGATTTTAGCGCCCTTGCTTGCTGCAATATACGTAAAAAACGTAAATAATAAAAAATCTAGTAAAGTAAAGTAACACAAAAATCCTTAGCTAGCAGTATATATTTTGCTTACTTTTAGCAATGTGCATAGAGAATAGCCCCGAATAGTATTAGTATTTACAATACAGTTTTCCAATAAGAGGTTCTATTTTGATATTTAAAAAAAAAACGGGTATTTTTTAGAGAAATCAATAAATGTTTATTTCATTGTAAAGAGGAAAGTATGTCATTAACATTTGAAAACGATATCAGTCAAATGGCCGCCACGGTACCAATTTCTTTTCATGAAATTTTCTATGACCAATATGCACATTTTTCACGAATTCCATCTTTAAGGTCTTGAATCGATTGTGGAGCATTGGCATAGACCTTATCTTTTACGTGTCTCCAAAGAAAAAAAGTCTAAAGGTGTTAAATTACAAGATCTCGGTGGTCTCATTTTCGAAAAAGTAGAGTCTAATCACATCGCCAGCCTAAAAACCGCACTAAGCAATGACACGTTGAGGATGCAAAGACTTTTCAACAATTATTCTTGGATTTTCTGAGCCTCAAATGCGACAATTCTGCTTATTAACGTAGCCTCCGAGGTTAAAATGGGCCTCATCACTGAAGATGATTTTTCAAGCAAAAATACGACGTTTATGGTGATTGACCGGCCTGAGTTGTTAACTAAACTTTAAAAGCCTTAAGACTTAAGTTTTTATACAAAATACGGTGTATTGTTGTTTGTGGAATGTGTAATTCCAAAAAACGACAAGGAATCGACAAACCTGGGTTTTCTTCAACACTACGGGCTACATCAGCAATATTTTCATGTGTTCTTAAGCGATGCACACGGTTTCGATTCTTCACACCACAAACTTGTTTCAACAGCTCAAATTTTTCCACCAGGTTTACTATTGCCGGCCAAGAAGGTGCTTTACGACATTCAAAATGTGCTGTAGTTTTGCGAACTGTGATTGAAAAATGTTCACCATTTTTGTAGTAAATTTTAATAATTTTAATACGTTGTCAAATGTCAAAAGATAATAGCTTCAAAATTGATAGCTGCCCAAATATTATATTATTATTATATTATATATAAAATTCAAAATGAAACTTCTTATTGGAAAACCCTTCAAAATATTATTATAACAATGTTTTGTCCATGCAAACTCGAAAACACGCCCGAATATATTTACACCTGGTCGTCTTCTATAAGATTCGCTGAAAGTTGCTGGAGCGCTACATGCGAGCTACGTGTTGAACTAAATTTTGACGCGTTCATCCAAATATTATTAATATTTAATTTTGCAATTAACTTCAATGATTATCAACATATAATTTTGAATTTTGGAATTGATAATCAAGTAAATGTTTTCTAGAGCATAAAACCAAAATAAATTTTTATAATAAATTTGTTCATTTAAATACAACAATATTTTTTTTTTTTTTAAGTAATAACATATTCATGTTTTTTATTGTTTATTTTTACATATAAATATTGTTTTTTGAATTTGTTGATGAATAATACTTTTTAAGAAAATTGCGAACTACGAACTAGTGTGAAAATTCCCTGCTCTTAATTTTAATACACTACGAAAAGCATTTGTTTATATTTTGCAATCACAGAAACCTTAGATTTTTTCAGAGTCACAAAACACCATTTACTGCAGTTTGACATCTCTAACATCTTATCTGCAAAAACTAGACAAGAGACTAACGGCAACGTAACGGGCCTCTACAAAGAAACAATACAAGAGCTTAAGTGAAGATGCAGGCTTTTAAGTAGGTCATTGAAAATTTTCACTATAAAAACCAAAAGTTTTAAAATTTATTAAACTGAAACTACGTTTGGTAGTCTGACGGAATATATTTAATAAAAACCAAAAGAGTACTAAACGTTTTCATTAAAAAACTGAGGCAGATATATTTATTTCCGTTATATTTTTTAAAATACATACTATAATTCAAAATTTTAAGTTTTGCAACGAGTTGCAATATATTTATCCAACCAAAAGAGTATTAAAGGTCTGAAGACGGTTAAAAATATAAAAAACGGGATTTTATTATATTTATTTATATTATGTGTATATGTGTTTAGGTTGGTAACAATAAAAATTGTAAAAAAATATAAATACCAACAATATAAATATATTTCTTTTTAGATTATGTTTTTTGTTTATTGAATTAACTATTTAACATTTGAGTTTTTATTTTAATAAACAAAAGATGTAAAATAGAACAAAATACAATTCTTCGTAATCATTAAAAAGTAGACACATTTTATATAAACTTTTTTATTTAAATTACTACCACAACACTAAAATATTTATTATTTTGCCCTTTATAACTAAGTCAAAAATAAATTATAGACTATCAAATAAATCTTCATTTATTCTTTCCTTCCTGTTTAGTAAGCTCTATATTTACAATTTCACAAAATAATGAATGTTGAGATAATCTTTGTTAATTGATAGTAATTAATATATGTCTTTTAAATTCACAGCATAGTTACCAGAAATAGTTGGGAATATGAAATAATTCATGGAATTAATGAGACAAGCGTTGACAAATGTCCTTTCAAAAGTATGCGAATAATTAAAATGTATGTTGAAAAATGTGATACAATTGCAAAAATTAATTAAAATGTTAAGTAATCTCAATTACAATGATGATGCGCTTTATAATTTATTATACAAATTTTGATTACGTATTCTTTATTGTTAAATCATATAAATGATTGGAACTAATTATTAAAAATACAATTTAAATTTTTATCTTTGTTTAAATTTAATATAAAAAGCTGTAAAATACTTTTATTTTGTTTTAGTTTGCTCGAATGTTTAAGAGATTATTTATTAGTCTTGTATAGTATAAAGAATTATTTTTAACAAATATTGTATATTATATAAATATTTCATAACTAATGATATCTTACAACTTTACGGATATATCTGCATAGATGTTGCTTGTAATACGTCTACTTATCAAATTATAAGCACTGAGTAGTGTTTTAGCTGTAGAGGTTTTCACTTTTGCTTAAAATTATAACAAGATAACTTATGCAACGTTATTTAATAACATCTGATTAGAAATTAAATTATTGACTAAATTGAGTATAATTTATACACTGGCGAGCAAAAAATAAAGGTTACTTTAAAATTATGACTTATTTTTAGAATTTTTTGTTTTAACTTTATTGAATTGCAAATTGTGAACCAAAGTAGGCGTTTAATAATTTATTTCCCGACAAATGTTATCTATCTATCAGTTATTATCACCGTGTATTGTGGTTTTTTTACTTAGTGTTGATTTTTCTTTGCAAAACTTGTCATTCACACGGTGTACTGTACTTAACAGGTCATAATGCTTTTAGGCCCTATTGTTGTGGCAAGAATTATAGCGTCGATTGAAGATGGCCGAGGAAAACATGAAACTGCAAGGATTGTTGGTACTTGGTTGGATACTGGCCTAATAACCAAAAGATCAGGATCCGGGCAAAAAATAGTCACCACGAACAGAGATGACCATTTTTTGGTGTCCACAAGTTTAAAGAATAAAACAGCTTCTGCAGTTTATCTACAAAATCAACTCCATGAAGTTAGAGATATAGATGTTAGTGAATGAAGAAGGCTTTGGGCTGCTGGATTGTTTTTTAGAAAGATGGTTCATCTTTACATCGCCGACATTGTGTTGCAAAGATTGGCTTTTGCCCGAAATCACCGGACATGGAATAATGAGGACTGGAGCAGGGTACTATTTTCAGATGAGTCGCGATTTTGTCTCAATGGATTATACGAACGTCGGAAATTGTGGAGAAGAAGACGCTTCAGTTTATATTGGTGAACGACTTTCATTTGGCAGTGGTTCGTTTATGGTTTTGGCAGGAATTTCTACCGAAGCACGCGCATAGTTGGTTTTTATAGAGTGTGGCTCTCCGACAGCTCACAGATACTTTTTATTTATTTATTTATTTTTTTATTAGTTAACGGGGCCATTACAAGTATGAATATATACAGTTTAAAAATACAATAATTAACATAAAAAATTACTAATAAGTACTAAAATTAAAAATTAAAACAAACATTTAATATACAAAAAGATCACAATTGTCTGTTACGGGCACGACGCAGATTATTAAGAGAATTTCTAAAAAATCTACATTTATCTTATTAACATGCCGCAAAATACGTGTAGACGCATAATGTTGTGCATAATCAGTACGTCTATATGGGACATGAAATAAGAGATCACTGCGTAAGACGCACTTTAAAAACTAACGTTATGTCAAAGTTAAAACGTTTTTTCTCAAGACTGGTCAAATTAAAAGTAGTTTCTTGTAGCTGCCAACAATGTTGCATTTATATGCTAAAAAACGAACAATTTTTTTTTTAATCTGTTTAACTTTTTTCTTACCTACTGAGGTATATGGAGACTACACATTAAAGCAATATTTGAGGTGTGGGCGTACTAAGGCGTTGTAAAGAATAACAATGGTTTTAGGATCACAAAACTTCTTGGAATTGCGCTTGACAAAGCTTAACAGCTGATATGCTTTAGCCACAATGATATTGATATGCGAAGTAAATGATAAGTTAGAGTCAAACGTCACGCCTAAATCACGAATAGTGTTAACCCTCGACAGCGGTTCATCCATCAGTGAACATTATGAAAGTTTTCGAAGATATGTTATGCCCTTTATGACAACTATGGGCGATCGAGGCATTTTCATGCAAGATAATGCTAGACTTTACGTAGCCAGAGTTGTCAGAGATTATCTAGATAAAGTGGGAATTTTGTTCAATTTGATTGGCTAGCTCTCAGCCCGGACATGAATCCTATTGAACATGTCTGGGATGAGTTGGGACGACTTTGTCGAAAGCATACACCTACTCCAAAATCTGCTCAGGAGCTAAGACAGTTGTTATTGCAGAAATGAAATAATATCGACCAAAAAGTGATGATGATTCAAGTGTTCCTCGTCGATTTCAAGCAGTGATTAATGCAAGTTTTTTTTTTTCATATTAGTTCTAGGAACAAAAATTCGAACTTTGTCTGAACTGTAAATTTGTGATATATTCAAAATATAGTGTGCAAAATACAGTACAAGTATTTAAAACTTACTAACATAAGGTTAAAACAAAAAAAATCCAAAACTAAGTCATAATTTTAAAGTGACCTCTTTTTTTGCTTGCCAGTGTATATAAATATATAAATTATATTGAATGTATAGTTAAAAAAAATATATTGCTAGTTTTTTTAACTGTTCTTTTCAAAAATTTTACTTTAATTATATATAATTATGAAATGTTAGATTTTGTCATTTTCAATTTTTATTTTGGACTTTAAGCAAATAGTGAAACATTTTACTGCACTTTGCCTTTATTAGGTAGGAGACAGTGAAGTACACAAGCTAGCAATATTAACTATTATGCATAAAAGTGTATTGAAAATGTACATAATACAGTGTTATACAGGGAAACCACATGGTTTTGAAATAATGAGTACTTTGTTGATTTTACATGAATTGCATTTTATTTAACTAAATGCGGAAAATAATAACACTCGGTGCTGCACATTCTACTGCGCTATAGTGACTAAAATCTAAATCATTTTGTATATTTTGCATTGTACGTTTTGAACTGTTTACAATGTTTATTCTATGCATTTATTTTTTTGGATAAGAGTACTTTTGTTTTTATACCCAAGAAACCAAATCCAAGGGAATGCTTAGATTACCGAACTATTGCGCTTATGAGTCACACCTTAAAGTTGTTCTTGAAAATCATTTACAAAAGGATATATAGAAAACTTGAAGAAGGCATAAGCAATACATAATTTGGATTCTGCGAAGGACTAGGCACAAGAGAAGCGCTTTTTGGCATTAACGTTCTTTTCCTGCGTTGTCTAGATATGAAGAAGGAGGTGTATGCGTGTTACATTGATTTTGAGATGGTCTTTGATAAAGTGAAACATGATAAGTTACATCAATTACTCATCAGTAAAGGCATTGACTCGGATGACGCTAGAATAATGATCAATCTATATTGAGGCCAAATGGCTAGTGTTAATGTTGAAAACCAATACACGGAGAAAATGGAGATTTGTCGTGGCGTAAGGCAAGGGTGCGTTATATTGCCACTACTATTCAACCTTTATAATGAAGACATTTTTACCGAAACCTTAGATAAAAAAAACATTATAATTATAAATGGAGAAGTGGTCAATGAGATATGCCGATGATACCGTCTTGCTCACAAGCAATTTTAATGACATCCAACATCTTCTATAAAAACTAAATGATTGATGTAACGAGTACGGTCTTAAAATAAATCTTAATAAAACTAAGCTAATGATAACTACAAAGTCTCAACATAATCATAATCATATAAATATGAAAATAGGGAACACCGTTGTAGAAAATATACAGACCTATAAATACCTAGTAACATGAATAGAGAAATTAGATGATCTAACAAAAGAGATACGAATACGAATCGAATTTGCCAGGTCAACATTTATAAAAATGAAAAAGCTATTCACTAGTAGGGACATTAATACAGAACTTAAAATGAGGATGCTGCGGTGTTATGTATTTTCCACACTAATGTAAGGCGGTGAAACATAGACCATCAAGAAAAACCACATAGGCAAAATTTAAGCATTTTAAATGTGGTGCTACCGCAAGATGTGGCATATCCCCTGGACAGATAGGATCACTAACATTGAAGTGCTAACTAGAATGCAGAAAGAAGTAGAGGTTATTAATATCATAAAAAAAGAAGCTTCAATACTTAGGGCACAAAATGAGAGGCCCAAACTATATACTTTTCCAATTGATCGTGCAAGGAAATATTAGTGAAACGAGAAATATTGAACGACGACGCGTGTCGTGGCTTAAAATCTTAGAGACTGGTTTGGTTGCAGCAACATTCAACTTTTCACAGCTGCAATCAATAAAATGCAAATTACTATGATGATAGGAAACCTGCGATAGGAGATGCACTAAAAGAAGCAGACTTTGATAAGATCTAAGGTTGATTTTTTTGTTTTTTTCTGGAAATTTACAAGTAGTATTAGGGTTTGGAGCAATCTGTCTACAGCTTGGATAATTATACCATTGCACTTTAAATAGATTTTGATCTCGTTTAGTAGAGCATTTTGAATTTTTAGTAGTAATATGCTGATTTATTTTATGTCAAGACATCCAAACAGAGAGTATGTATCAGATAAAAATGTGTTTGTCACCATACACAAATATGTCACAAAAAAAGTAGGCAAAAGAGTACCGACCCGACAGTTTATAACCTAGATCTGGAAAAAAACAGGATTTTTCACTAAACACTTAAGCCGTAACTCAATGTTAACTAAGAAAATGTAACATTTTGTATCAAAAAGGAGATTGTTGAAGTTTAAAAAGTGAAAAAGCAGCTGGCACAAATGATGCTTATGTCTCTACTTCTACGTAGATTTCAAGTGGTAGCAGAGATTGTATTGTTTCAATAGATATAGTTGGCGTTGTTTGCAAGCTACTTGTTACAATTAGTTAGACATGCTATTTATTTCAACTGGTTTAGTTGATATTTTTGACCAACAGGCTACTTAATGGATAAGCAGTCAATAAGTGGATTTAAATGTTGAAGACTTTGACCTTTACATTTCACATCTTATTTAGATTCATTAACATTTATGTTACTAAATAGGAATCAAGTCAAATGAATAAATTTGTAAAAAATATCGTGTTTTTTTAAGTTTACTACATTAAGTAGGTACATCGTTTTTATAAATGTTTGGGATCTAATCACTTTAAATATACCGCCTTTTTAAAATTATGCACCAAACTATTTACTTTGTTTTGACAGTTTAACTTAAACTGTCAATCAAAGTTGTAAGAATTTATACAGATGAAAAGAATATTTTTATTATTGAATCCTACTTTAGGAATGCGCGGTTTGATAATGGGGAATGGCTCTATTCCATTCCGGATTGTGTTTGAGAGTTTTGACAGCAGCAAACAATTGAATCCTAGGCAACTTTATTTACACACACCAAACTTGAGTTCACTATTTCACTAGAGTGACACAAACGTACATTAGATGGTTACATAATCCCATCTTTTTATAATGACTTTGTAAAATAATTACATTAGTAGTAGGGCATACTGTATTACAGGCAAAGTGGTAAATCGGTTGTTGTGCACAATGTGGGTATTGTTCAAAACATGTTTATTGCAATTAAAAGCGACGTAAATTATCTTTCTTAAATCAGATTAGCTTAACTAACCTAACCTAAACCAATATTTATATTTATTTATGTTAATAAGTAATAAACATGTTTTTAGCAATAACGCATTGCCCATATACAATGATCATTGTACCACTTTGCCTTGTAACATATATATTATGTATGTTTTATTTATAAACTAAAGTGAAAATATGCATGAATATGAAACAGGCTAATGACCAACGTCTGTCTCTATACATATGAAAGTTTGAATAACAGAATAACATTTCCTAGTCCAGAAAACTATAACTATATGATTAACGTTTTCATAAAGCACATTTGTTTTTAAAATAATAAATTAAAACTGTAATTTCGTTTTTATGTGTATGTTTGTTGGTTAGAAAACCTACGTTTGATTCATAACATAGTTCCAACTCGTAGAGTTTTATAAAGGATATAAATGTTTCACGTTATAAAAATGAAACGTAGAATAATGAATCTGGGAATTGTGACACATCTAATTTTTCTATAGCATCCAAAAAGAAATTGAAATTATATTTATGACTTTATTCATCACTACAAAAATTAACATTTTTTACAACCAATTACTTTTTTTTCAATGCTAATTTCCACATATGTTAGCACCAGTTAGTTACAATTTCCTTCATTTCCGACACCCACGATTTTTTATTTTAGTAGTATTGCCGGACATGACATTCTATTTTGAAAGAATACATATTTCTCACGTACCTTCCTCAGCTGTGTGCATTTGATTTTATTTATTTAATTCTGGGCGGTCGCCAACGTGCGCCGAGATTAGATTAAATGATGCGAATGAGAATAGTTAATACAAACTTGAGAGACGCCAGACGTTGACTTTTTACTGCTCATCATATATTCTATAATAAGAATTTATACGCTGACATATATCACCCAAACTGGCGGGTTGCAATAAAACAAAAGAATAATTTGAGGATCCGTTGCACATTGACCGTCACGAAAATGTGCAAAGAGAATTTGACTGCCTGACTGAATTTAAAACCATGACCTCGCTCAATGCGAATAAACTTTCGTGGAAATACTATACTTTTATGAGGATTGAAGAAGAATAACATTTGTTTTTTACTATTCAACGTACATAATACAATATATTTTACAGTAATAGATTGTTAGAAATAGAACAATCAATATTTCCTCACAATTTAAGTAGTATAAATTATTATTGAAGAGGAGTATATACTTCAATATTTCAACACAACACTTGATGTGAAGTAGTTAATTATTATAGAAAGTAATGTAAAAATAATAATAAAGCTTAATTTTGAAGGATTTTGAAAACATTGTAATAATAGGTGTTTAAAGATTATAAAATAAAAAAACGACTGTCTCGAGTACATTATAATAATAATAATACAAAATATTTGAATGTTATAATATTATTTTAAAGTACAAACGTTGCGGTTAAGAGCATACCGACCGCTACCTTGATTTGTAGTATTTTAACAAAAACGGCAACTTCCCCTTCATCGCTGCTTCTACAAATAATTTGATAATCAATTAATTTTTTTAACAGTACATTTAGAAAGGATTAAACTATGTATTAATACTTTTGGATTGTGCTTATTTCAAATTGTACTTTTTCTGAGCTTAGACGAACCTTAAAAGTACACAAACCATGCATTTTGAAGTACGTTTGCAACTATTATGGCTAATGGTGGTACATCTTTAAACCAATTACAGTGGCAAGTTATTTAGAAGTCCGCATCTGTAGCTAACGGATATGTTGAAGACTGAATCAGCAATAAAAAAATATTTCTAATATTATTGCAAATGTTGTTGGTAGAAAGACGGATGTATGTACTTTTAGAGGTACATCAGTTAACAATGTTACGTTGTAAGTTGCAATCCATGATTTAATATTTTGAGGTTTCAGAAAAATTAAATGTAGTCCGATTTAAAACGACGCAACACAACTTTAATAGATATAAAGTTACTAACTTTGTAAACACATCTAGCACTATAAAAATCTATGTCTAATAAGTTGTGGGGTTTAACAAAAATACATTAACATCTGAGGAGCTTTAGGAAAAAAACCAACTCTGCACGCAATACAGAATCATCTTGTTGTTGTTAAGGTATTTGCGTTAAAAGAGGAAAAAACTTACTTTATTATTTTGGTTGATAAAAGGCGACATGTCATAAAATATAAAAGCAAACAGTGAATACTTAAAACTACAAAACGTTTACTTAATAAAAGTTCAAACTGTAGAAAAAGTTGCAACTGCGTTTTTTGTATTAACGCATTGGTTTGAGTGAAGTAGCAAGTAAGTCTAGATAATAATATAAAATAAGTTACTTTAATTTGTTAAAGGTAACTTGGCCAAGACCATTTAAATAATTATTGTAAGAGCTGAACAAAAATTTTGCAAAATTTTGACAAACTGTGCGATTGTAACTGCAAAACCTAAAAATTTTAAAGATTTTTGAACAGATAATTTGCTAACCGCTTGTGCACGTAAAGTATTTGGCCAAATATCTTCAAAAACTACAACATTTAATCTTTGATTAAAAAAAAAAACGTAATTTCTTTAATTTAATTGTAAAACTTGCTTAATGTATCCAAGATTGTATTAAATTTAGAATTTGAACGTGATTTTTGTAAGCCTTTATATCTGTTAATAAATTATTCAAAACTATAAAATATATTACAAAAGTTATTGGAGTAAAGAATTGTTTTTTTTCCTTTTTATATATTAACTCCAAATAATAAATTATTAACAAATCGTCATTATAAGCAATTTAAAAGTAAAGTTTAATTTAAATTTCAATGAGTTTAAAAAATACCACCCTAAAGAAGTTGACGTACAATTCTGAAATTGATTGGAAATAGGGTATATTCAAATTAACAATTCAGCTCACTACAATTTAAACAGCTGAATAAAAACATAAAAACGGGAATTTGCAAGGACGTACTGCAAAAATTAAAAAAAACATAGAAGATACAAAACAACGAGGGTGAGATTATTTGGTACTAGAAGGAAACCAAGAAGGTAATAGATGAGTTTTATACAAAACTGTGCTCTTCCTTCATAAACAAACCATTAGCAAATATCACCAGAAAAGTCACTAACGTAAACTCCAAAGAAATGCCAGATATCGATACCCATGAACTACGGATGGCACTAAACTATAAGAAAAACAGAAAATTTCCGGGTACAGATAGAATAACTAGCAAACTGCTAAAAATGAAAGGAGATATCTTAATAGAAGCTGTGCTAATTTTACTAAATAAATGTTTGAAAGAAGGGAAAATACCAACAGAATGACAAAATGCTCAAGTTACCCTAATTCACAAAAAGGACAACAATTCGATCGTTAATAACTACCGCCCAATCAGAATACTCTCACACTTGTATAAATTGCTCACAAAAGTTATAACAAACCGCCTTACAAACAAATTCGACTTTTACTAGCCGGTTTTTGAAAAGGATTTAGTATAGTAGACCACCTCCAAACTATTCGATCGTTAATGAAAAAATCTGTCAAATACAACATTCTTCTACATCTAGCTTTTGTAGATTACAAGAAGGCAATTGACTTGATTAAGATACGGGCAATATTAAATGCAATGACCAACGTACGTATTGACTCTAGATACTCGAACTTACTGAACTACATCTATAAAAATGCGACACTACAAATTAAACTGGACGATTACACCATTACTAACAAAGTTTCTAATAAAAGAGGAGTAATGCTGGGTGATAACATCTCACCGAAACTTTTTACGCTGTCAATAGAAGATGTTTTTAAACACTTGGACTGGGAGAAGAACGGTGTAAACAATGATGGGACATCTGAACCATTTGCGTTCTGCCGACGACATCGTTTTTATTAGCTCGGACGTCAGAGAGTTAAAAAGCATGCTCATACAACCAAATTTAGCATCCAATGAAGTCGGACTTAAAATGAACCTCAAGAAGACCAACATTATGAGTGATTTTAAAATTCCCATCTTCATAGAACAAAATGTGGTAGAAAACGTAGCAGAGTATGTGTATTTCGGTTATGTAATCAGACTTAGAAAAGAAAACCAGTGCGTTAAAGTAAAACGCAGAATTAGGATGAGTTGAGCATTCGGTAAGCTGAGTTACTTACTGAAAGATCAGAGCATCCCATATGGATTAAAAAGAGGAGGTGTACAGTAAGTCCATCGTTCCCGTAACTACGTTTGGTCTTGAAACAGCTACCCTTACTAACAGTAACAGCAGACAAGCTGCGAACTTCCAAAAGGGCAATGGAAAAGGCTATGTTAGGTGTAAGCTTAAGGAATCACATTTGAAACACCGAAATCCGCAATGTTATCACACGAGTCGCAAACCTTAAGTAGAGCTGGGCAGGCCAAGTTGCAAAGCAGGACCTAGCAAAGTGGACAATACGAATTATGCAGTGGAGAGCACGGACCTCTAAGAGAAGTGTGGGAAAATCCCAAAAAAGGTGGAGAAACGACATCCGAGAAGTCGCCGGCTATTAGTGGCAACTGAAAGCTAAAGATAGGACCGTGTGGCAGAGTTCAAAGGAGGCCTGTGTCCAGAAGTAGATAGATACAGGCTGAAGAAGAGAAAAAGAAGAAGAAGTGTATATTGATATACACCTGATTAAATTTTAAAATAAAAAAATAATTATATTTACTAAGAATGATTTCTATGCATTTATCAAACGTTTTTGTCATACTAAAATTAAGATGCTCTAAAGTCTAATGTATTTTGAAGCAATTTGTCCCAGGCTATCTAAAGCAAGTGACGCATTTCTACAGGATGCGGTAAACTACGTAATGTTCTGTCCATGGTATTTCAGACATGTTCTTAGGGTTTAAGTCGATGTTGAACAAATTGTAAATTTTGTCTTTCACTTCTAGGTTGTTTAATTTTTAAACGTCTGTCGGTGTGCCGTAAACAAAATCAGAAAAACCGGAGCGTAGGTAAAGAGTGCATGTTTTGTCAAAAAATCGGAAATTGCACTAAGAGCGCGTTCTTGTCTAACTAAGTCTAGTGCTGTGTGTTTTACTCTGACATTTACAGGAATTTTGAGTGATTTTTTCTTTAGTTTTACGTCAAAAGTCAAAACAAAATATTTAAAACAGACAAGTCTGGACACAATACATTTAATTAACAAACCTAACAACTAAAACTAGTAATTTTAATCTAAAATATTTTAAAGAATTTCGAAGTTTATTCAGTAGAATGTGAGGGTAACAGTTAGTATAATAATGTGTACTTTTAAAATAAAGTTAGGTTTATTATGTTCAAACTTATTTCTAAGAATGAATAAGTGCGTTTGAGGAATACATGTGATGACTGTCAGTGCAAATTGATTACTGTCAAACGTTGCAAATCCATTAAATACAAGCAAACATTTACTCAATCTAAAATTTGGTTGCTGACTGAAATGGTCAACTGTTGGCAGCCAACGTAAATTTAATGCATTTTTTTTGGAAACATTAAAGTTGACAACGGTTGCCAATAGTTGCGTTTTCTAAACAATTTATTTTGCTAGACAATGCGTATTGAGTAAAAATGACTAAGAAGCGGCATTGAACTTATTTTCTCTATAGTAAAAATAATTAGTTTAAATTGGAAATAAATATAAATTTGTCTAATATTACACTGAACGTATTCATTAATACATATTGAGAACAAAAATATTATTGATAAAATTAATTATATACATTTGCAAAACCATATAAATTCAAATACATATTTTTTCAGAAAACTTTTTGTTATTTCATTTATTAAACTTCATAACATTTAAATTTTATAAATTCATTTCTTGGTGTCACTCCAAATCGTTTGAGAATTGACGCTTGGTGTAGTCTTGTGATCTACACTCTTGGTGTATCCACGTGATCAACACACTTGGTATGCAGACCATATACTAACGTTCCGGTTTTTCAAACGTACTTCTAGGTTTGTCGTTAATAACAATTTTTGCTCATTTATGAACCCAATTTTGGCTATCTTGGCAGCACTACTGCTGGCCTAATGCGGAATTGTTAAAGCTAAACAAAAATAAAAATCAGAACGTAGTCCAAAAAAGCAAATTTATTTATAAATGACGCTCATAAGAGTTTTTTTAAATCCAAATGTTAAGTAATTGACATCAAACTTGGAGATGACACTATAAAATGTCACAAAAGCGTCTTGTAAGAAAAATGTTGCACTGGTTTGAATGAAAAAAGTAACCGACAAGTCTGGATGACAAAATAAAGATTGTTGCTTTAATTCGTTCTTCTCAGAAGAACTGGTTAGGGGACATTTTTTTTTTTTGTTAGCCGTTTTTCATCAATTGTTAGGTATAAGTCTCTTAAATATCTCCATGTTTTTTTGTTTTGTGCTTTTTAATCTATTGTTTTTCAGCTACTTTTTTGATGTCGTCTTTCCTTTACATTTGTGATCATTCTCTACTTTGCTGTGTTCTTTGTGGTTTCTATTTAATTGCTTTGTGTGTCTACCTTTCTTTAGTTTGACTTGCAACGGTTCATCTTTAATTTTGACTTGCAATACGCTCTGTAATGTCTACTACGTCTGTTGTTTTATAAAAATTCTTTATTTACGGTAAAAGTTAAACCATTTACATCTACAATATAATATATAAATAATCATATTACATAAACTAAAATAATATACATAAAATACAAAAAATACATAAAAACAAGTTTAATCTAAAATACAATTTAGGTACACAATTCATTCAACACAATTTAATTGCGCTTTAATTTGGTACAAAACTAATTAAAATTATTTGGCAAACAATTTGCCAGTTTACACATCCTAGCAAGTGGATTGTTGCACCCGTAATTTGTAGAATGTGTAAATTCTCTAAACAATAGCATTTGCCTGGTACGTCGATCGCTAATAGGAATACTGAATGGTAGAGATACAAGAAGGCCAGGACAATCTACTTCAGACATCACTAGTCCACGCAAAAACGAAAGATCAGCCCTTTTGCGACGAAGTTTTAGTGGTGGAAAATTGTACAATGATGTAATGTAATTGTGATCAAAGTCCGCTAAAATCCCCGATTTATAAGATAATAATCTAGCAAACTTATTTTGAATTCGTTCAATACTTTGAATATGAATTTCGTAAGACGGGCACCAGACTGACGGAGCATATTTTAAATGAGAGCGCACCAAAGAACATTTGAGCGTACTTGGGGATAAATCTGCTGACATTCTGTAAACAAAACCCATCATTTTCATAGCCCGATTACACATATAGTTAATATGCTCAACAAATGTGAGTTTGTGATCAAAGATTACGCCCAAGTCTTTTATTTGAGAAACTTGTTTCAACGGTTTATGATTGTACTATTAAAACTAATTGAAAAACATTTGTTAACGTTAAGAAAAATAATGATTATGACACCAAGCATTTACGGAATCAAAATCTCGTTGTAACAGATGACAATCATTAACAGATGATAATTTACTGCAAAGCTTTAGATCATCAGCAAATAAAAGAAAAGACGATGAATGAATACACTGAGAAATATCATTGATATAAAGCAGGAACAGAATTGGACCGCAGTGTGATCCCTGGGGAACACATGAAGATACAAGAATTGGCTGTGAAAGAAAATTATTAATTTTTACACATTGAGTACGATTTTCCAAAACACTAGATATCCATGAAACCTCAGCATGATGAAAACCTAAAGCATGAAGCTTAGCTAATAAAATACTGTGGTTCACACGATCAAAAGCCTTTGAAAAATCGGTGTAAATAGAATCAATTTGTACTTTTGATTCAAAAGCTTTCAAAATATAATATTTGTAGCACGATAAGTTAGTAAGTGTGGAACGACTCTCACGAAAACCATGCTGTGTATCAATTATAATACTTTTGCACATCCATTGAATTTATTCAGTTATAAGTTGATCAAATAATTTAGGAATGGCAGATTTAATGCATATACCTCTATAGTTAGTTATGTCTTCCTTAGCCCCAGATTTAAATAAAGGTTCTTATGGCTCTTTCTATAGATCTTTGTGTTGTGTAACTTATGGGCGGTTTTATTTGAAAAGGTCATTGTTTCTAGTCGTAGTTATGAGTGCGTATTGGTTATATACAAGTGTCGTATACTTACTTTTTTAAGCTATTTTTTCTTTGAGTATAAAGTTTAACTTGCCGAAGACGGTTCACACTACTTATTAATACTATGTCGTCGGCAAATTTTAGATAGTTTATAGATTTACTGTCTATTTTAGAGACTATGTTGTTTTATTGTAAATTTTTAAATGCCAGTGTAAATAGTTTTGGAAACCATGTATCTCCTTGCCTGACTCTTCTACTGAGTGGTATTTTCTTTGATATGAGTGCTTTGCCTGTTTTTATATGGAAGATTGTTGTAATGTCTTTGATTATCTTTAAATATTTGGAATCGATTCTGGCGTTGTCAATTGCGGAAAGAAAAGCCCATGTTTTGATGCTGTCAAAAACTTTGGGGTAATCTACAAATGTATTGGTGCATTATATTCTGTTGTTTTCTTTATAATTGATTGTTGAGTTTGTAGGTGGTCAAAAGTTTCGAAATCTTTTTGTAGTTTTGCTTGCTCAACTGGTTGATATAGGTCTAGTTTCCGTGTTTAGAATCGTCCTAGATGTCTTATTGTGGTTGTATGTTGTCGAAGTGTACAGTTTCTCATAAAATGTGGTAATTGCCAGTGCAACTTCTGTTTTATTAGAAGCAATAGTTTTTTGTTAGTTTTTTGTTAGTTTTTTATTTTGAATATATTTTGTTTTCATTTTGCCTTCTGAGTTTAAGATTTTTTATGTTTTTGTTGTTCATGATGATTTGGAGGAGTTGCTTGGTTCTATATGTTGTTAGATCTTTTTGTATCTGCTTTTTCACTAGTTTTTCAATCGGTTTTTGTTTTTCTATTTACTAGTTTTAGTGCATCTGGTGTTAGTTTGTTTTTTTTTTTAAGTACGTATTTTGTTGCAGATCTTTTTTGTGGCTGTTTGAATACTTGTTTTTATTTTGCCATTTGGTCTATATGTACATTTTGTGGATCCGTATTGACTAGTGATTTCAATTTTATATCTAGTGATGTTCCGTATTTGCTTTGTTTTAATATTAGTGTGTCTGATGTTGGGAGTTTAAAGGTTGCACGTTCTAGTTGGTGATTGTTTTCGGTGTTAAATTTGTTTAGTACGGACAAGTTTGTACATTGGTACACACTGTTTTGTCGGTGTCTTCAAGTCCATCTTTTCTGTTTCTGTTTCTTAAAGAAGGTGAAGGTATTTAAGCAACATATTTTTTCCCTAATTAGGAAGTTCTTTCATTTCTAGTTCATACCCCAAAGTTTCCTATGTGTTTGGAGTCTTGAATCTTTTTTTCTCCACAATTAGGTTTCTTGCTATTACGGTGTACGTAGTGTTTTCTTGATTTTTGGCGGTTGTGATATCTTTGTAGAGCTGTTCTATGAGTTTGTCGTCAGCGTACGCTATTGGTGCATAGCAGTGTATTAGTTGGATGCTGCAATTGTTATTCATTTTAAGGACTAAGTAGATTACCTTTTCTGATACTGCGTGATATTTATTTAATAGATGTTTAACTTTGCGATTCACAATGGAAGCTACACCGCAACGTTTTTGTAGTTGGTTTCTGAGTTTTCTTTGGAGCTATGTTTTGCATATTTATTGCTTTGATGTTATATGTCTCAATGTTAATGTGTGTATGTTGTTAGAGTTTGTCGTCTTAAAATCTATGAGACTGTTTTTGTTATTGTTGGAATAGGATTGTAAATTTTGAGTTCTATCTACCTGGGGTAATTGCTTGTATAGCTTTAGTCAAGACTGTACTGAAGGCACTTGATATTCTATTTGCCATTTTTCTTCGGATTTTTTTTTAGAATTTTTCTGTAGTTTTTTATCTACCGTCGCCTCATTACTATCTTGGGCTTTCCATGTTTGGCATGGTTTGTGCCAGAGCCATTACTAATTTTCTTGATTTTTGTTTGACTTCTGTTATGTGGCGTTCTATTTCTAGTTTTTACTTATCCTCGTCTCTAAGTATGTAATTCTATCATGGGATTTGATTGTAGTATTTACTAGACTGATCTTGACTATGTCCTTCCTTCTGCCAACCAGTATTACAACTTCCATTTTTTGAGTTGCTAACTGTAAACCCAGTTTTTTATTAACTTTCTAACCATATAGAACTCCCATTTTGGGGAATCTTTTTTTTTTATAATATTACCTTAGACAACAATGGCAAGATCGTTTGCATAGACTATTGTGGTAATTACGTATAGCATCTGTACCCTTAGCAGACAGTTATAGTAAATGTTTTACAGGGTGGGGCTCAACGCGGAGTCCGCAGACATATCCAGAGTTTTCCCGGTAATGCTTACTACACTCAGATGCCATAAATTGCCCGGGTTTTTTGCAAAAAATTACCCAATGATCCGTTTTTTGCATCTGATTGTAGTTTTGCATAAAATATGCTTCTTGTACCTGTTGCAGTAGGTTAATCTTTTGGTTTTTATACAGCACATTGTCTGCGATATCTTCTCTCTACCAATACATTGGTGTGTTGTTTGTCCTTTCCTTCTTTATTGTTTAGAGCCTTTTTGCAGGTTTTAATTATAGTTTTCAATGCTTTTTTTATTAACTCTATGAAATTCATTTATATTTATTATTATATTCATATTATTTCATATATTTTTTATTATTTATTAATTAGTATATTATTTTATACAACATGTTTCGTTATTTTTAATAACATTTTCAATTAAGTATATAATATAATTAATTAGTATAAATTAACATGTTGTATAAAATAATATACTAATTAATAAATAATAAAAAATATATGAAATAATATGAATATAATAATAAATTATAGTTTTGTTCAGATTGTCAGCGGTGTGAATCGTTTCTCTTGCGTATTGGTCCAAATTTGCAAAACAATATTTTTTTGGGCCACTGCCGAAAAGCCAGTTTTTGTTTTTTCTTATTTGTTTTTCCTTCCTACACTTGATTTGTATGTGTATGTTTGATTACCATTTTAGTCTAGCACAAAGTAAATGATTTTATCACTTTTTTGTAAAAGCTGGTACTCACCCTCTATTTAGGATGCAAGGCTAGTTTTTGTTTACTCATTCCGCTAGCATATCTCTTTTTCGGTTGTCCTTGAGTGAACTCCATATCCCAGACTTTACATTAAAGTCACTGCCAATAATCTTGTTTTTCTGTTTTTTTTTTGCTTTTTACTTGCCAGTCATTTTTTTTAATTGCGCGGTGTTTTTATTTGGGAAGAACAGAATTGCAGTTAGGTAATTCTGTGACTTCTCTTAATACCTGTCTTCATCTAAGTGAATCTCTTACCACTTCCTCATTTTGTTGCTTAAAATTTTGTTTTGTCTGGGATGTCTTTTGCCGCATCTTCCTGTTTGTCTTGACCCATCTTTTCCTGGTAGCATCCATCTTTTTAATTGATTTGGAAACTAAAGCAAAATCTGCTCCTGTTTTTGGCAATTTTATTCTAGCAGGCTCATTGCCGCTAAGTGATATCTATTTGGATTTTTAATGTAAAGGTGTCTCATTGTCCTGCATCTTATGCCGTTAATCACTTTTTAATTCATCCACCTTTGAGGACGATTATTGTCCTTGGGAATAAGGACTACTCGACTCTTTCCTGACTAGTAAGAAGTTTGTTTGTTTTTGCAGGAATTCGGTCAACAGAGCCTCGTTAGTTATGAGGTGTTTTCTATTTGAGCGCTTTATGCACCCGGTGCATATTTTACATTTTTAAATATTGCGAGCAAGAGAGTCTCACATTTGACAAACAAACTAGAAAGTATTTGGCATTTGAGGGACGTTCTCTACCTTAAAAAACACATAAAAATGTAGAACGAGTTTGACAAATAAATACAAAAATTTCTGAATTGCGACTATTTTGTCAAATGGAAAACCTTTATGGTGTACCGTGGGCAGCCGTACCCTTCTCAAAATAAACTTTTAAAGCATATTCATGTATCGTTATTTTTGTTTAGTTGCGGATGATCTAAAAACGACCTAAAGAATATTTATCTGTTAGTAACAACGGGACTGGAGATTCTATAAATTCCTAATGTTTTATTAATAATTGTTTCTTAATAACTTTTGATTACAATTATATTGTTTATAAAAGAGCTAATCTGCGTAATTTATTCTTGTCGGAGATCGATTACCCCTAGCTACTTGGTCTTCTTTCGTGGCATATAGCCTTAAATAATCGTTGCAGCGGGTATTGTTTGTTATTGCGTATTTCATGAGTCGACGTCTATACTGCGTTTAGAATTTAGTTGAGTCGTGTTGACTATGATTCATTATGTGTTTTTTCTTTATTTTTATATATTAAAAATATTGATGTCTTATAATAACGTAAACATTTTTGTACATTTATTAATTTAAAAAAAACTTTTACATGTGTACACGCAAGTGTGAAATAATTTAATTCAAACATTTTTTATTTAATTTGTTATTATCTGTTTTAAACAGTCATAAACTTAATTATTGAATATTAATTTAACTAATTATTGGTTATGCGTGCCTTTCTATTACACTGCATTCCTCACATTAACTAATTATTTCATAATTACTTCATCCAGTCTATACATTGTAATTAGTAAAAAATCTATTATATGATGCAGGCAACAATTAACCAATAACTAACGTACATTTACCGATGCCATATTTTTTTATGTTCTAAGAATAACGATTCACTCATCTTACAATATTAATTAATTTACATGTCAGTTTGATTTAATTAGTTTAATAGTATAAATTAACATAATACTACATTGTCATCATTTAATTAAACTATGATAGACGCGAATAAATTTGTGATTTTTTGCGTTTCAGGTGCCTTGGAACAAAAACCCCTCTAGCACAAGCTCATCGAGCTCAAGTTATTCAAATGTCAAGAAAGAAACTTCACCTAGTCAGACACCAAAAGTAAGTAATTACTAATAATATTTAAATATATTACTATGATGCGCATTTAAATTAAAATAATTGCTCAAAATAGTATTAGATCGTTTCGATACATAGTAATCTATAATTAAATCATTGAATAGATGCACGTGAAACATTATGCATATTATTTCAGTATGAATCCCCTTACACCAAATCTCGGACTGATGCCAAGAAAAGTGAAGATAAATGCACTGCTAGCTCTACTTTGGGTAGCAAATACACGAGCGCCTACACTACAGGCTACCAACGAGACACATCGGCCACACGAAATTCCGGTAAGTCTAACATTCAAGTCCACGCGCACTTTATAATATCATATATTGTGTTAAAATTATACATTTCAATCATTAGAATCTATTTCTATTGCATATTGTAATTCAAAATAATTGTATCAAATAAATAATTGGCACAATTAATATAAGAATTTAAATTTAATTATTATTATTCATCCATAAGCACGTTTAAAAAAAACATTTATTTCTATTTATAAGTTGAACATTATAATTAATAATTGTAGATTATCATGCATATAAAAGTAATTTTTTTATAAATATAATTTTAAAATATGTATTATAATTAATATTTCATAAATTACAGACACTTCGAATAGAAGCGAACTGACCACACGAATAAAATCGCCTATCGAGAAAAAAGAAAGCCATCCACCGGTCACGTATCGCCCTCTATTAAGAACGACTACTGGAAGTAGATCAAGAGATCCTAGTCCAGCAGAAAGAGATAAGACTGATACCAGCTCTAGCAGTAGCTACAATTACAACAGACTTTATCCTAGACCATACACTCGTTCAGCAAGTAGAGAACGATTAGATTCGACGGGGTCGTCTACTTCAACTATACCAAAGTACACTGGACGATCATCGATAACCAAAGATGATTATCCTAAATATCCATTGGGCAGAACTTCTCGAAATACATCCCGTGAAGATCTTTCATTAGCAAAGTACAAACCACCAGAAACAAAAGAAGACATATTAGCAGCAAGATTTAAACCCAAAGAAGACGTTAGCAGCAAGTACAAATTAAAAGAAGATTTATTACCAAGGTATAAATCAACTGCCACTTCCAAAGAAGATTTATCAAGATATAAACCATCATCAGCTACATCAAAAGAAGATCTAAGCACATCTAGATATAAATCTGCCATTAAACCTTCTAGTCGCACAGCTTCACGTGAAGATTTATCAAAAACTCCACAAAAATATATAACAAGTAGATTTTTACCTAAAAATTCAATAGAAAAAAGCAATACAGCGTATTTAAGAACATCGACGCGAACCAGTGATGTTAGTAGAAAAAATCGTGAATTGCTTAATGTGCTAAGTCATCAACACGACGATAGATCAAGCAGATCTGTCAGTAGAGCTTCATCACTTACACCGGAAGATAGATTAATTAGTTATACTAAACCAGAAGCAAAAAAAGTTGAAGAAGTGCCGGAGTTTGAAACCATCACCGTAATAACAAGAAGTACATCTCCAAACCCTACTAACACACAACCAAGCTATTTACGTTCCAGGCGCGTGGACGTATCTAAATTAATAGAAAAACAAATTACAAGATCTAAAAAACGAGGAGAAATGATTGACAAATGCATTCAATCCGATCGGATGGATGATACAACTAAAAATTCACGATTTGCAGGGGCATCTCGAATCACCGCAACACCTTGGTCTAATTATTTGGATTTAAAATATTCAAGTCCAAATGAAAACAGAAAAGAAGATTCTAGTCCAAGTGATACTACAAGTGAATACCATTCATTTAAGGATGCTACTAAAAGTAGTGACAGAAATCCATTATTGGCTCAGAAAAGTAAAGATTCATCCAGCAGTAGTCCTAAAAGTATATCTCGAAACAGTTCTGCAAAAAGCTTAAGTCAATCGTCTTCAAAATCAGATTTACGCAAAGAAATTAAAAGTCGTTCTAGTAGCACGCAATCGATTGATAAACCAAAAACAAAAATTACACCTCCAAAAAATAGCGAAATTAAAAAACAATTACCTCCGCAAATACCAAAAACCGATAGTCAAACAAAGGTACCTACATTGCATTCACTTAATACTCCAAACAAAGATTTTCGAAAATCCGTACTAAATATGAATCCCGAGGGAAGTAAATTAAATAAACACAGTAAACGTAGTAATAGTGTTAGCAGTGCAGAAAGTGAATCATCAATATGTGGCAATTCAGATGCCAATGATATTGCAGAATTAAAAGCATACAATAAAGGTACTTCTAAATTACCGCAACGTGTGTCACCAGAAGATAATAGAGATAGACGGTCACCTAGTTCCTCATCTGATAGTTCATCTAGTTCCAGTAGTACTGAAGATGAAACTCAAGTTAAAAGCAAATCAAATTCTCCCAGTAAGAAAAGCGCTGCATCCTCTCGCACATCAGTATTAATATCATCGGCCGATGACTTGTCTCTAGATAAATCATTAAAACCTCCATTAAGTCCTAGAGTTAGGGGAGAAAATGATGCTAAATCATTTTTAATGCGGGCTTTAGCACCGGTTACAAATTTCTTTAAAAATACCAAACAAGAATCTGAAAAATCAATTTTACCAGAAAGTAGTTCTGAGAATACTGATAGAAATGTTTCTGATCTCCCTAAAAGTAGTTCAGAAGATCATAGAGCTAGACGAATGATAAGACGAGCTGAATCCGGAGAAAAGACATGGTGGATTGAAGATAGTGAAAGTTCAAAATCATCTAGGTCTAAAATGAAACTATTACGACATGTTGAATCTGGTGAACGTGCTTGGTGGTTGGATGAAAAATCTGAGGTACCTGAAGGTGTTGAAGTGTATCCGGCTACAAGCACAATGGAAGATGGTCACACGGAAGATGGTAAATTAGTATATAAAATTAGAAGAAATGATTCAGAAATTAGTAGCTGGTGGATGGACAGTTCTGAGGCAACAGATAAAAGCATTTCGGACATTCCAAAAAGTAATTCAGATGAGCCAAAGAAAAGATTTATACAAAAAATTGATTCTGGTGAAAGAGCTTGGTGGTTAGAAGAACCTTCAGAACATTCAAGTTCTAAAGGAAGAATTAAATTGTTAAGACACACAGAATCGGGTGAGTTGGCTTGGTGGTTAGATAAAAATGTTGAAACACCACCTGGAGTTGATGTTTATAAAGTTACTAGCTCATCTGAAGATGGTCGAGTGGAAGAAGGCAAATTAGTTTATAAAGTGCGTAAAACAGATTCTATAGATAAAGCGTGGTGGTTGGATAATAGTAACATCAATAGTGCAAAACATGAAGAGCCGGAATATTTACAAAAATATAAAATCAGACACATAGATTCAGGTGAACGAGCTTGGTGGTTAAGTAGTAATGAAAATATTGCGGAATCTAAAAAAGAAGAAAGATCTAAACCTACTTGGTGGCCACAAGATAAATCTGATGATGAATTTGATCCTGAAGTACCTTTAGGCGATAGAGCTAGTCCTGAGGGATTGGAAACTCCGCGAAATGAGGATGAAGGTAGAATAAGCCCTTATGATAACGTACCAATTGTAAATAAAATTAGAAAGCAAAGTCCATCATTATTCATTTCCAAACATACTAATATTGATGATATACTCGGTGGGTCGTCACAATTACTAAGTCCTTTAATGGACCGTATATTCAGTTACCAAGGCACTAGCGATGAAATTTGTCAAGTGGTGGATCCGGGACAAGTGCAAATACATGAGAGCACAGTACAACGAGGGATCATTCAACCTTCTAGGATGTAAGTAATGCATGAATTTAAAGTTTAAAATTATATCTTTTTATTTTTATAGCGATGGGATTGGAGGAATACAGAAACCAAATTTTAACAAGGTAAGACAACCTTTCAATCATTTTTGCAGTAGACTGTATAATTAAACACGATGTTTTCTAATTAGGAACATCTTAAACACTATTTTGAGAGTGTTTTCTGTAAAAGTCTTTTACATTTCATATTATAAATTATACAAAATTAGCTAGAATGTTAACCTCTCCCATTAACGGCGTGCTTTTATTTATAAGAATACTTTACTTTTTATATAATATCGCACTTCCGCCTCAATTCACGCCCGAGGGATTATTGCCTTATTAATGCTTATTATTTTGTTATATAAAAGTCGTTTGATGCTAAAATAAATGTTTACCTCGGTACTGACCTCTGATCGAACTGACCTACCGCATATATTGGCCACTTTCTACCTATAAAAATGTCGCACGCGGTATTTAAATCTGGCTTCGATTCACATGTTGTTAAAAGTTAAAAATTTATCTGTAAATAAGATTCTTTTATGTTATTTTTTGTTACTACAGCCAAACACAAATATTGTGGCCCATGACAGGCGTTTCCGCGCATCTTGAGAGAAAGAAAACTATAGCCAGAATGAAGGATGCATAATGCGAGAAAGGGAAACAATACACTCAGAGACACAAACTGAATTTATTCCCGGGTAGCGCCGGCTTCGCAAAATAACAAATAAATGTTTCGCAGCATCGATGTTATTTTCCTCGCAGTTCATGCTAGACTGACGCGATTTAAAATTGATTTTGCATGTGAATGTACCTAAATTATTATTGGTCTCGCTTAATGGTTTCAACCCACTTTTGTCTACAGAGTCACCGGCCACAATATTAGTGTTTGGCTGTAAATAACAGTTAAATTTCTTTCTTAGTACAAGTTTTATTTAATTTTCAAGTTTAAATACTTAAATGAGTTTAAAGTTGTATAATTATTATTTATATATTTATAATTATTGGTGTTGCAAAGTTGTACAGCCAGGACACAGTACTCATTTTAGTAGACGACATACTTAAACAAAAATAAGACTTACATTAAGATTTACTAAAATTAAACAACCCGGAACTTTGGACTAAATGCAACTGTTGTTTGAGTCATTTGTTATGGTCACTTAACAATTAATTTAAATTTTAAATTAATTTAATTATATATACTAATAATACACTATTTTTCATTACGATTAATTTGTGTTTCTATAAAATATAAAATGGTATGGTTTTATATTATTTCAGATTATTATAGTACCTTTTTACCAGTGGGATAATATAAAAAAATAAAATATTTATAATATTATTTAATAGATAACAAAAAAAAAATTATAATTTATTATATAAATAAATCATTTACATGTTATTTTCAATCTAAGATAATAATAAAGACGGTACGTAATATATTTGTACGTAATACTCTTCGCCGCTTGATTAAAGGCCGCTTTTACAATTCCCAGTTAAAGCATCATAGGGTTTGGAGGGGAATAAACCGGAGTTAACTTATCCGGTGCTTGGAGCAGTAGTTATACCTAGTATACTGCACATAACCTTGTAAGCGCCGCACATATCATATTTGTAAAAATAAATAAGGAAATAAGTAATTTTTGTCTTTTTGTTGTCGCTATCTGATTTAAACACATTTACGTAATAGAAGAGACAATCTAAATTTACTTATAAACAAACTAACTTAGCATTTGTAAAATGCATTGCTTGTTATACCAAGTATAACTGAGTTGAAAATAAATTAGACTATACAGATTTCCGAAACCATTCCAACACATATTGAGAATTGTTTTGAATAGAAGAAGTTCATTTTTGTTATGCAAAATCTATGTATTTACGTGTTTACCAACATTCAATTTTAACCTAGGATTCTGAATATGATATACATATTGAGTAAAAACTACTACTATTGGCTAGCGTGTCTATCAGTTTCAGTAGCTCCAGAGCTAGAGCTTGCATAAAGAAAACCGATGGGGGCGTAATTTTTCCAACTTTCACTATTTAAGCATTTTTTGTATCTGTTGGAATGCTTTAGGCAATCTGTATATAGATAATCGGGGCTATTCTCTATGTACATTGCTAAAATGTTAGCAAGATATATATTGCTTGCTAACAAAAAGACCTGTCATTTTAACAAATCTTGATGACTAAGAATATAAACTGTCACTTCAACAAAATAAATTTTGATCTATATTATTATTATTTTATCTAGCGATTTGCCATGCTTCCTGATGTGATAATCGTTTATATTCTTAGCAAACAAAATTTGTTAACATGACAGTTCAAATTGTTAGCTAGCAAGATTTGTTAAAATGACAGTTCATGTTGTTAACTAGCAATATAAATCTTGCTTACATTCTAGCAATATGCATAGAGTATAGCGCCAAATATGTAGTAGCTACCATATAATCGCATTGATGATATATATGTTTTTTATAGTAGTAGTACTATAGTATAATCTTAATCTAATTTAGTAAACTTAGTATTAGTAGCTCAAAGTAAGTAAATACTTATCTTGTGCCAGAAGAAGAGATATTTTTTTTATATTAACGCCACAAAGTTTGCTTAATTCACTTGAACTTTGCAATGTCCCCTTTTTTAACCTATGATTTTTTGGGGTGCATGTAGGAATTTTTTTTATTGAAATACTATATCTGTATTTGTGTGATATTTACAGTTTAAAGTCAACACTGGCAGTCTATTTTTTAATGTTTTATAGGGTCGGTTTTTTGTGATTATTTTATGATTATTTTGCCATTTTATGTTATCTCATAAACGTAGTTGTTGTTTTCATAAATTGAGCCAAGCTTAGGTTAAGTAATTTTATACCGTTTATTCTACATATTGTGTTTTATATTGCTATTGACGTTAGTCTCATCAATAAAGTTTTTATCTTTGCGAATAAATTTAATAATAAATTGAAGTAAAATAGTACATGTTTGAACATTTTTAACATCGATGTTAGCTAACATTGCTGTGAAAATTACTTTTTAGCCAATTGAGCACTGAGTTTTTCAAATATTACTAGAAATCGATTAATAAATTTACAGATGTTAAGTGACCGTTTAATTTGATTGGTACTTTAATGTCAGTAAGTTTTTATAGTCCAGTCACTATGCACATTTGAAAATACTAATTGTGCTAATTTTTTAATATTGTTTAGGAGGGGGTTAGAAAAACTTAACCCTCAAGTTGTTCACCAAGACTTCTTATAAGTTTTGGCAATAATTTGGCTCCCCGACGTGATATGAATATTGCAACCATATAATTTTTTTTTTATTACATAGTTATTTATAGAAAATTGACACTTGTTTGAATTCTCCATTAAAAAAGTTAATTTTTTCCATGGAGTTGTCTACTTTGTTCCCGGTAGTGTATTCACAGGCAAATTGCATTTTTGGTGGTACTGAAACATTGAATACGCTCTAAGGTTGAAAAAGCAAAATCATTGTCCCGTCTCCTAGGTGTTGCTAATACTTTCTTAACTTGATTTTTTCAAATACGTTACTTTTTGTTTGCTTATCGGCAATTTAAGTTGATTGATACTTATTAATTTACAAAACAAGCGTTTTTCATCAAAAACAAACTTAAGCTGCGGTTTATCGGATTAGATTCACTTTGTCAAAATGTAAACGACATTTTTTTTTTTATCTTTTTGGCCACGTAAACATCACAATGATCTATTTTCACAACAGATTTGTTTCAAAACACGTACGATTGTTTTGAAATGATCCAAAAAAACTGCCTGAAATGCTACAAAAAAGTTTTGCAACCTTGTACTTGTTTCTTTGATGAAGTTCTAGGAACGCTCTACTACAAATCGCAACGCACGTGTAGCATGGGGAACGTTACACTTTGTACTTCTTAACTTGCGGTTTTCTAGCTGAAACTAGGTATCATCTATCATAGCTATATTTATTTTATTTGCAGCGCTTATAAAAAGTTGGCTGGCAGTTGTTCCAAACTATTCTTTGAGGTTCAGAAGCTACAATGTTTTTTTACGCCCTATATTTCTTGTTCCTTGGATGTTTTTTTTATGAGTGGAAGTAGTTTGTATATAGTATTTGTTTCTGATTATTGCACAGTTTAAAATAATTGAGGTTAGGGTATTTTAATAAAAAAATTATAATTTATTGTGCTGATTTTATTTTTATATATTAAGACCGGTTTCGGTTTATTTTAGAACTGATGATGGCCTATCCGCCGAAACCGGTCTTAATATATAAAAATAAAATCAACACAATAAAGTATAAAATTTTTATTAAAATACCCTAACCTCAATAGTATGTATATCTTTTATCTCATAACAAGTTTTAAGTATTCGAGCTTTCTTTCTTTTTATGGTTTGTGTAAGTTTTTGCTTTTTTTTATTCTTTCAAGTACTGTATGTAGCGTTTGAAATAAGTAGCATTCTCCTATTACAAAAATTTTCAAATGCTTTAATCCGTTTTAGTTACGCTTGCTTTATTCTAAGTTTTTATTTAGATACATGAAAAAGACGTTGCAACTCTTATTTTATTTGTTTGCATTATTTGTAATCTATGTATCTAAGAATTTGTATTTGTCTACGTTGGAGATGATTAACTTTGCATTTGTCTGTGGGTTTTTAGGTATTGTCATAAATTTTGTTTTTTGTGTATTTTTTTATACTTTATTTTTCACATTTGTCGTTTCATTGTTGTACTAATATCTTTAGATCATTTAGATCATATGTTATTATGACGGTCTCATCGGCAAACTCCTCTTTACTTTTTTCAAGTATTTTTTAGAAAATTGTTTTGCAGTATACAATAAAAAACAGAGGTGATAAAACGCAAATGCTTGTTGGAAGTTAAGTTTGATTCAATACATTTAACTCAATAGTGCTTCTCTTGTGCCTACTCTGTTTTAAATATCGAATTATGTATTTCTGATCTTATGTATTATTTTCAGTAGTATCTTTAAAACGTGATTTGCTTGCATTTTTTACCTTACGCAAGTTTATAAAGGTTGAGACAGGTATTTTACCTATTTTGAATTATTGTACTAGGTCGCCCACTACTTTAGTCGAATCGTCGTCACCCAGTTTTAAGAGTTCTATGGGGACTTTATCTAAACCAGTAGCTTTCCTATTCTTTGTTTGTTTGATGGCATGTTTAATTTTACTATGAAGTATTTCTAAACCGTAACTTTGATCATCTTCTGGAGAATTTGGTCTTTTATCTACGAATTTGATTTTTACATAATTTGTTCAACCTAGTTTCTGTTTGATGTTTGTGAACATATTAAATTTTGGTATTTCTAAAAAAAATACATGCTCTACAAGTTTAATAATCAACTATTTTTTTTTAATATATATTGCGAGAAAAAAGTAAACAGCAAAAAATCGGATTCAATCTTTTAATTCTTTTTAATTTAATGTTTACTAATTTGACAAAAATTGTAGTGCGTAAAAAAACAACAAAAATTGCATGATTACAATTTTTGTAACGTTTTTGTTTTGTTTGTTTATAGGAAATATTGGTCAACAACTCGAGATTAATCTTTTTTAACCCTTTTCTACAATATATTAAAAAAAAACAAGCATTTTTTATTAATTTGCATGTATTTGCTTATTTTTCAGACATAGTGACAAGATTTTTAAAATTGAACAATATATAGACAAATGTAAAGACATGTTAAAATATCTTAATAAGCAATATCTGACATACTAACAAATTAACGACACATTTGACATATAAAGTGAGGATGAAGGAACAATCTCAAGAAGTGTTGAGCATATCTTAAAGATTTGAGTACGTCTAAAATATAGTATCAACAGTTTATATAGTTAGTGCAAAATTATTTGTTTAGATAAAATTGGCATGCAAGTTATTATAGAGTGGGTAAAGTAATTTTAACAAAAATTTATATTAATTGTAAAAAATTGAGCTCTACTAAAATTGCTACTTTTATCGTTTTTAGTAATAGTGGTTAGTCTCAGGTACAGTCTGCACTCTTGTGTTTAAAAACATGCCAAAAAACAGTTTTACATATGAATCAAGATTGCGCAATGTTGCTAAATTACTTTTTATACAATCGTGTTTTTTTAAATTATTTACAAACATTGTTGATAGACACAGTAAGTTAATTCTACCAAACTATTATATGTTTTTATTACAACAGAAAATACACAAACCGTATTTTAGAGTGTAATGTAGCAAAAAAGCATATGCGTAAGTAATTGTATACAAAAAATAACACTTAAATCATTAACAAGGTTAACATAAATAATGAAACAATTAGCAAATTTCAACGTAATATGCATGCATTGAGAAACTTGCTTATATATTTTTTTTAGTTTTTATAACTTATTAGTAGTCCTTTGATCGGTTTATATGGGTATAAAACCCCTAAAAAAAATTCTACGTTTTTTTTTAGTTTTTTGTTGTTTTTTAACTTAATCGCTATTTATGTATTTGGGTTTTAAAGGTCTAAATCTCAAAATTTCTTACAAATGCACATTTAGAAGTTTTCAGAGGAACACCAAATATTATAAAAAAATTGAGTTTTGCAAACAATTCTACATGGAAAATAGTCAGTGTCGTGTTTTGACGTAGAAAACAACCATCTAGAAAAAAAAAATTTGTTCAACATTTACTTAAATTTTTTTTTTTTTAATTTTTCTTTAAAATTATTTGGATTATATTTTTTAAGCTTGTTTCAGAAGTTTAACAAAAACATCTTTTGTCGCTTGAACTAATTTTGGGCCATTTTACTCTTTGTTTGATAGTTTTTGCTCTTGCGGCACAAATTTAGACTCAATCTATCAGCGCCAAAATTTGAGAATATTATTATTTTTGGCATTCAAACATAAATTCACCTGGAGCTTATCAAAATTTGTTAAAAAAGTTTTAAACCACACTCTAGTGTGTTTATAATTTTTTTTGTAAATATAAAAAAAATAATTAATTTTTAACGCATTTTTTGCATGAAAGTTTTGTAAACATTTCTTTCTAGATGGACTTTTCTATAGACGATGAGTACAACACTAACTATTTTTCATGTAAAATTGTCCCCATAATTCAATTTTTTAATAATATTTGGTGTATTGTTCCTTTGAGTGCGGCTAAACGTGCATTTGTAAGAGTTTATGTTGAAGAATAGCCTACTTTTTTGAGTTTTAGACTCTTAAAGCTCAAATACACAGAACAAATTTATATTTTCCAATTAATTTACATCTAAATACGTCAACTTTGGCAGTTAATTTTTTTTTAAATGCTCTTTTTTGCCCAGCCCACTGAGAACAAAAACATGGTTTTATGGCTTTTGCGGTTTATAGACAGGGTATAGACTTAAAATGGCGCCAGATTTGAATTCTACGGAAGATTTCAGTAGTATTTTTTTTTTTTTAGTTAAAATTGCGGTTTTTAAACGAAAAATGCGATTAAGTTAAAAAACGTCAAAAAAACTAAAAAAAAATTGTAGAATTTTTGTTTAAGGATTTCATACCTTCATATACCGATCAAAGGACTACTAACAAGGTATAGAAACTAAAAAAAAATACATTAGCAAGTTTCTCAATGCACTTCATCCCCAGCTCTGGTCTGTTTGAAATGGAATTGCCCATATATAATTTTTAAAAAGTTTTGAGTAGGGGGAGAGGGAAGGCAACGTAATGATTAGCTAGAAACTGTTTAAAAATTATAATTACAAATAAACGCTTACGTTTTATTCTTGCAGTGCATATTCAGCGCATTAATATAGTATATTTAAAATTGTTGTTTTTAAGCGCATTCGAGAGTATTAATTTAGTATTTTCATATTTATAAACTTTTTTGGTGGGTTAGGCTTCATTAAGTTGACCTAACTTAATAGAGCTCATACTCTTGGTACTCTGGCTACCTTAATATTTACTTTACTTTTATTTTTAATCATTATAACTTTAGTTATCTTAATTTATTCCTTCAATTTTTTTGTTGCATTGATTATTTTATATTTACTCTGTTTACATTTTACTACGTTTTTGTCAGTTTTAACAGAACTCAATACAACCAATACTTTTTTTAATACATTACATTATTGGAAGGGTAGGTTGTATTAATGTTATAAATTCAACTTTTTATATATAATATTTACAGATAAGAAATTGTTGGTAATATTATTCCTACAACATTAGTTTAAAAGTGAGTTTTTTTTTTGTTTTTTCTGTAACAACATTGTGTTTATTGTGTTCATGAGACCCATTAGGTTGTGATGCCAGAACCCCCATCATAACGTCAATACATAGTATACCACAATACTAGTTACTTAATTTACACAAACTAAAGGTATACTCTAATACCAGTATATATTTATTATTATTAACTGTTTTTTACTAATGTAATATGCTCTGCATACAACCTCAAAGCCCAACTAACTTGTGTAAGCTTGACAATAATTTGCAGTTATGGTGCAACCATAAGGCCTCAACTAATGCACAGCATGCTGTTGGCTGTTACGTATAAAGCTTTACTACCAGATACAGTCTTTAGCACACCACCCAAGACCTTCATTGCCAGTGTGTGAATGACAATCTTTCACAGTTCTTCAAGCATGCTACACTATCAGTACCTCAAAGAAAGAAATCTAAATGAGTGACGTTGCACGATTTTGTTGGCCAATGGATATCGCGCCTGCGTAATAACGTTATTGTTTCTGATGTTGTGACTGGTGGCACTTGTTGAATTTAACAGCATTTTTTGCATTGTGTTAGAAAAATACGGGTCACCAAATCATAAGGCATACCATACAGTCACTTTATGAGGATGAAGTCTTATCTAAAAAAAATATTTTGAATTTTTTAATTCCCAAACACGGCAGTTTTGCTTGTTTACGTAGCTGTTTAGATAAAAATTCACTTTATTATTAAAGAGGATCTTTTGCAAAAAAATGTTTTCTTGTTGCTGCATTTATTTGGCAAACACACGACGCTGTAAATGATCTTTTGGTTCCAGTTTTTTTTTTTATTTTTTTAGTCACAATTTGTTGCGTAATGGAATACATAAGGCCCAGTTGTTGCGATTGATGACAAATTGATGTTCCTGGTTTTGCAGTTACACGAGCGACCGGTACGAGTTTGTTGAAATACATTGCCGTTAGTTACGGACCTAGTTTTTTGGTAACTTGGATCAAATTCGAAGTTGTGAGCTTGGAAAGTCAATTTTGAGCACCAAAATGTTTACGTAAAGCACGAAATGCACTATTTGTCGATTTTATAATAGGTTTGGAGACAATTTTTCATGCGTTTTTTTATAGTATATTTGGCTATGACTAAAATTGTTTATGTTGTTATTATACAAAACAACGTTTATTATACATTTACATATAACTTGATTACTGATATTCTTTATTTACAACCTTATATACTTTTTCTACTACTGTTTTGTTACATAATAAAATATTGTACATCTAGAACTCAAAGTTATCCATTACCCACAAGTATGAACGTTACAGTACGGGCATTTGTCAATCAATTTACTATACTTTTTCTACGACTATATTAAACAAAAGAAGAATTATGCAATTTCTTCTTTTTACAAATAAGTTTATACAAGTTAAATTGTAATATTTGGTATACAGAAAAAATGTCATTATTTATTAATTGTATTAATGACATTTGACAGGTCATCTGGTTTTTGCAGATCAATCTTTTGGTAGGTGTGCACTGTGGTTTTTTTAAACTAATATAATTTTAACGTATCCAAAACAAAATTAAATTAATTAATAAATGTTATATTGGACGTAGTGATTTTTTACTTTTTTGGTGGTTCTATGTGTAATAGCCACTTTGTATGCACTACGCGTGCGTAATAAAAAGCATTTGTTTTCTTATCAAGAACAGTTGCATAATGGACAACGGTATAGAGTACAAAATAGTATATTGTATATACAGGGAAAAAGTTACTTTTTTACAAGTATAAACATTGCATTGCGCACGAGCTTTGGCGTGTGCTGCAATTCATACAAGTAGAAAATGGGATTTCGTATATATATATATATGTAATGTCTATAAAAAGTGTTAAAATATAAAAGTTTATTAAACGACATGCAATGTCAATTGGGGCGCCGTGCGCAATAAAAAGAGTAAATTAGCAACGTGGTTTTAGTCATAATAGCTACATAAATGACACAGCTAAAAATAGTAGATAAATTTGTTAATTTTATTTATCGTCATTTGATCTACATTATTTTTTATTAATAAATTAATGCATTTTTTTTAAATTAAATCTAGTTGATCAATTTATTTAAACCAAATCTTAAAATTAATGCTTTTTAGCTGTGATGCAATAATGTTCATATTAATACGTCTAATTATGTCTTTATTGTGTGCTTTCAACAATAAAAACTAATTTACTTTCCTAGATTGAATATATTCAAATTTGCAATTTTTTGTAATTATTATTGATGTAATTTCATTGTATAGAATATGTGCGAAAATAACTTATTCATGCTCAGCGTTGTGATTAATTAAAATATCCGTTTCTTCTTACGTTGTCAGTGTGTGTGCAAACATCCTGATTGGAAATTGTGTTTCTGTTTGCTTATTATGCGAGCAATAAACTTCTTTCACGTGTAAGACTAATAGCCATTATGATTAGTATTTTACAGCGCCTTAGAATAAGCAGAATAAGCAAGTAAAAGAGTAGAAAAAAATGAACAACAATTTATTACTCCTGGCAAGCATATGGGATGCGTATAACTAGTTTCGTGTGTGGATAAATAATATAGTTATGACAATTTGTACATAATGGACTCCTTAATGGGGGTCGATTAATTATGTACCATTATTAGGTACGTCGTTTTTTTCTTCTTCTTATCGTTATTACGGAGTAGCGACGAAAGAGAACGGAGCCCTTTTTAACGTGCGAGGAATTAATTAAACTTAAAAATACACGTGGAACTTTTTTCTAGCTGGTAATTATGTTCGGCTTTTTGTGGGGCGATCTCTCATTTTCACGGTTTGTATCAATTGCCTAGGTGAAATTAATAAGCGCGCTTTCGGCTGAAAAGGAAAGGTTAATCATCCCGAGATATTATATAAATGCAAAGAATTAGCTTCTTTTAACAATTCATCATTCTATTTTCAAACATGTTTAAAACTTCTTCATTACTGTCTTAATGTGTCAACGAATAGTGTCCAACCAAAAATATCTACGAAAATAATCATCAATGCACTTTGTTGACTATTTCACAAGAAAATCGAAATACATACGGAAGTCTAACCCGAATTATCAATTTTCGGACGAACGCGGATGTGGAGTAGGTTGCCAAAACTAAATGGCCCGCATAATCCAGTAAAGTAAAAAAATGGACAGGAGATATGTGCAACGGCAGCTGCATAAGATTTGTTGCAAAGAAATCGAGGCCGATAAAATAGAGGAAACTAATAGGGATCCTCCTCAAATATTTGCGTGCTTTTTTTCTTTTTGATAATGTCAATGGCATTTAAAAATGTGTTACGTGAGAATGTACATAAATAAACAATCACAACGAGAATGAAAGAAAAAAATATCGATCTGCTTTAAGATGCATGATCGAATCATGCTTGAGACCGTGGTCATGCTTGCTCAATGCGAAAATTTATGTTATGGGAATTTATTTAAATTGTTTAGTAAAAATGTATAGGTAAATGAACATTTAAATATGGAATTTTAGCACTCATTTAGTAGATTTATTTCTGCCAGGCGTGCAGTTTTGTATGCGCTAGGTCGCTTGAATCCATGTTATAAATCTGAATTGTAGCGTATCTAGAACCATTCCAGAAAGAAATTTTAATATTTGTATGAATGCAAATTAGATGCACGAGTAAAAGTTTAGCAATTAGAACTATAGTCTAGTTAGTTATTAACATATAAATACTAATAACTAATTATTAAAATCATAATTATACACATTTCTAATTTTATGTTTTTTTAAATAGTGTGACATTACTTTGCATTAAACATTGAATTTAAATTGATTGTTATCAGACCTGAAGTGACCAATTAAAATAAATTAAAAAAAATAATTTGCCAGTAAGATTAGAAGACCAAATACTTTTTTAATTAAATGATCATATCAAGTCCGTTTCTTATTATAATTTAAACACGTTAAAAAATTTAAATAAAAAACTTTAAAACAATTTAATTTTTTTTGTGAATTATTTATTTTATTTATTTTGGACTTATTGCGTCACCTGCCTACGTAAAGCTTTGCGTTTAGTTTTTTTGTTGGGCCAGGGGATCGGCCGAGTGCATAGACTTTATACTCAGGATAGCACTCGGCAAGTTAGAACATGCATTGAGATGACGTACGGACGGTAGGCATAAGTATGTGTTTGCGTCTGCGTTGTTTTGTTGAAGGTAAATGAGTAGTCGGTTATTGTGACCCTTTTTTGCTCGCATCTCCGCGGCGTACAAGAGTTCAAATCAACTGTGACAAGCGGCTAACGAGGTTAAAAAATGCTCCCGTAGCGTATCTATGCCTGCGTTGCGAACTGCATCTAGGGCTTTTATGATTTTGGAACCTTGCAAAACAAACGTGAGGTCTCGGTGAGGTTTTCTCAGGCAATAAAAATACACGAACGATGTTTTGTTGTAGAAAAACAAAAACAAGAATCTGGAGTTTACGTGTTATGACAGATATGGTATCTCCCGCCATGTAGATTACCGAATTATCGATTTACCTAAAGGTGTAATTGTTTAAGCCGCAATATTGTTTAACTATATTATTATGCTATTAAAAATAGTGACGCTAATCATCGACCCTTGGGGAACAACGTTTTCTAGACATAATGTTTTTGAGTTAGCGGTTCTCACTTTTAATTTAAATAATTGCATAAAAGATTAAAGAAAAAATAAATACCATAAAGCCAAGTTATGTCACGCGCCTTTTCCAGATTGATAAACACCACTACAAGGTGTTATCTTGCTAAGAAAGCGTTTTGGATAAAATTTTGTAGGTAGAAAAAATGATGAACTTGCCTAGTGTTTAGCTAAAAGTAAATTTTTAACATCTACATCCGAGGGTTGTTGATCATTTTCTATAAAATTTTACTAAGATAGCAAGTAAGTGGAATTAGTCTACAGCTGTTTACGTGGTTTGGATTTTTCAACGTTTTGAGTAGACTCCGCTTTCCCATATCAGGTTGTAGATTTCTAGCAACCGCTTCACCATGCTGGAGGGAAGCTGCTACATAACCCAATAAGAGACGTTGTTTGGCTTTGATGTAATTTTTGCTGTTTTGGTGTTTTTGCATTCAACTATTAGAATGGGAGCTACAGTAGAATTTTTTTCCCAATATGCGTGAAGGACAAAACGTAGTTTTTTTATGATCTTTGATTGTTTTCAAGAATTTAGAAGCAAGCAATGAGGTTCTTATAAAACAAATAAAAGTTTTTTTTTTCCTCTACAACTACACGGCCGCTGGACAAACTGGGATAAACACATCTGCTGCTCGAACAATACGTTAGTGAAAACCTTCAAGGACTAGATAGGCTGGAAAACCTTGACAAATCAATTGCTAAAAAAATGTACTTTTACCTACAAAGTGTGTTCTTGCTTTGATTGAGAATATCTTCTATCAAACAGCCTCGCGTGTTTTTTCTCAGAAAACCTCAAAGCGGATTGCGAGCGTTAAAATCGCATAATAATCTTTCAAAATCTAATTAAACTTTGGAAGAGTGGTTTATTTCTGTGAACAATAAGTTTTCTTGCAGAAAAGTAGAAAAACTATAACAGCAGTAAAATCTATGTTTTTTTATTATGAATAAAGTAGCAATTGCTACAGTAAAAAACTGTTTAACCAATTTTGTTGGTTTTTCACTTATTCTATCATGTAAATTAATTCGTTTTTTTTTATTTGCAAAAGCCAATATTTTAATAGTTGCGCTTATGCTACTACCACACAAACTGTCTTTAAATATGTACCTGAAAAAAAAAACTATTGCAACCGTTAATTGAAAGAATGGACGGGCTGTAAATACGACAAGGCCTAGTATCTGGTAATGTATTTATGATTAAATGGACACTAATCATATATTAGACTAACGTCCCGAATTTAATAAGTGCTATAACTTTTTTAAATTTTTTGCTGGTGCTGCGGCTTGAACCAGCTCCAAATTATGCGCCGAGATTTGAGTTAGGCAATTTTGCAATTTAAAAATTCTTGGTATGTTTGAAGTGTCATAAAGGTTATCAATTCTTGTGTATCTGTCTTTGTTTAGAATTTGACTCAAAAATTTACTCTGGTAAACTTGAAGCTTTCTAATGTGTTTGTCATGATCGGTCTGATAAGTGCAGTGTAAATCAGTCGTTTATTTGTCTAATTGAGCTTACTGGTTTTGCTCATCAGCGGGTAGAGAGCTTTAAGTGCTCCGTAGCATTTCACCAGTGTGCTGTCTATGTAGTTTTTGTACGTCAGTAATTTCACTCCTACATATTTAACGTTTTTTGACTCTGTTACAGCGCTATCATGCAGTTTTAGATGTACAAGCACCGTTGTACCGGTAAATTTTTGAGAAAATGTTATAGCTTTGGGTTTGGCAGCGTTTGGCTTGATCCATTTCTTGAAATATTTAACCAGCACATCAGCATGTATCTGCATCTGCTTAATTGACACGATAGCATTGTGGGATTGAGCGTATATTGCTGTACCGTAGGCGTAAAGTGCTGTCTTTATCTTAAAATTTGTCGGCATGTTGTTAATGAATATGTTAAACAGCCCCAGAATGGAACCCTGAAGTACCTCCGCTCTAATGATTTGTGAATTGTCCCTTAAAGTATGATTTAATAAGTGTAATGATATTGTCAGGAAAATGGTAATTGATGAGTTTATAGCTTTTTAAATATCAAGTATCAGCATTGTTGTCACATTATTCTTATTGAAGTTTGTAAGAATGTCAAGTGCAATGCGTACTATTTGCTGGGTAGTAGTTGTGTTTGGCTTTAAAGCCAAGTTGGTGATCTATTATGACCTTGTGTTGGTGATCAACACTTCAGCGAGAATCTCGGCCTTGTTGTGATCGGACATGACAATCTTGCCTCCGTGTTTAAGAATTGGGTCGTGCTTATTTTTAAGTGATTTTGTCAGTTTCCACAAAGAGTTGTCTCTTGTGGAAAGGTTTTGTAATTTATTTGTCTATTTGTCTTTGTTATTTCTGTTAATCGTCACTTTAATAAGTTTATTAAGTTTGTTAAGGTTCTGTCTGTCTGCTGAATTTCTTGTCATGTCTTTCTGATACGGTTTCTCTCGTTTAGAAGTTGTGAAACTTCACGAGAAATTGCCACTTTGTACGAAAAAAATGTTGTTTTTTGTACAGTTCTGTCTCTGGCACTTTGAATTGCTTTGGTCAGCTTAACCGTTTCAACGTAATTTAGGCACTTCACCCAATTAAGCCACTTTCCAGTGTGTGTTTGCAAGAATTCAGCAGCAACGGGTTAGATTGCTTGAAACTTTTCTAATACAACTCGATATTTACTTTGTGGATTTTATACATTGAGAGCTAGAATGATTACTTAACAAAAAATAAAATTATAAAATATATATTATAATGCTTAATAAAGAGTAAACATGAAAATTTTATTTTTTAAATATTGTGTGTATTAAATGACACCTCTGTTATTCACGCACTTTTTTAATCGAACAGCTTCAATTTCTTGTTAGATGCTTGCTCAGAAACATTTTGATTTTAAATAAATGAAAAAAAGAAACATATGGGTAGATGACTCTTAATTATAACAGCATACTAAACAGTATGGTGAATGTAATGGTCTTTCATAAATTTGACGTGGGTTTTTTGTAGCTCAATATCAAAAAGTAAAGTGAGCTTTGTTACTTATAAAAAGATGTGCAATATCTTGTTGACCATTCTTTGGTTCTAAAAAATCAAAACTACTGCGATAAATTTATTTATATTTATTCTGTTGATCGATTTGGACTACGTAGAATTGATTGGCTCGCTAGCTTTTTATCTTTCATGGTTACATGAGTCGGAATTTTACGAACATTAAATTAATGACGAAATAACCGTTAAGTATGGAACCAAATCTAATAAAGTTTTCAACACAAAAATGCTTTGCTGGATATTCCAATGCTCCATTTTGATGACTGTAACAATATCTCCAAAGCTTCTTCTTTTGATTGTTATTATTAACTTTTACGATTGATCACATACTTTTTATGGCATTCTTTAAATGAACAAATTATTTTGTCATTCACTGTATTTTTTTGAAACCTGATAAAAGTAATTCATAAAAATATATATTTCTTATTTTTAATGTTATTTAGATTCATATTTAAGCAGCTATTATCAAATGCATAAAAATAACCTAAACTATTTAGATAAGTTTAACAAATCTCATGACGTGTTGTTATGTTAATAAATTAATCTTCTAATGATAGTTGCCATGTCATAAAATAAATATTGTTTACTCTATGTTTTGTTTTTATATTTTTTTACATAAAAATATACTAATTATAATAACAATAATAATATATTTATTTCAAATTAAACAAACATTAACTCATGCATTAATTATACATCACATTAGTTTTGCTCTTGATTGAACTATGTTTGAATAAAGAATAATTAATAACAGTGTACACCAAATACAATCTTTTGTTTATTGTAATTTTTGCAAAAGTTATTTTTTTTATCTTCGCTACAAATTTTGGAAATGTGCACGCATAACTAATTTTATTATTTCAATCACCAATTAAAATTAAACAATAGCAACATTGAATTGTTTCTGATTAAGTCATAAAACATTTTCACATCTCTTTATGAACTTAAATTAAATAAATACATGTAATTAGGTTAGTCTAATTTCCACCTGTTTATACGTTTGATTTTATCACATAGCATGGGCATAATGATTTTTCGAGCAATTTAACACTTTCATTACAACTTAGTAATGTTGATATAAGATAATTAAATGAACTAGATTTGCTTTCAGTTTTTCTAATTATAACTCTTGTTTTTTAAAGAATATGTTAACATTGAAAAGGATTGCATGCGATCGATGATGTTAATTATAAAAATGTAATTTTACAATGAATAGTTTTTGCATGTATTTTGTTTGTTTTTTCATAGTTTTAATAAATTAATTTGTAAATTAATTATGAAGTAATTCTAAAATTCTTCAAACTTTCATTTGATTATATTAAGTAATATTAAATTAAATTAGATTTATTGCAATTATTTAAACAACAACGCAATGCATTTGCAAATATTTTATTTCGACTATTTTTATTATTATAAACGGATATATTTGAAATGAAAGCAAACCATAAGTAATCAACAAAACTTTTCAAGAGCAGATAAAAGAATAAGCTATCCATGCACATTTTATTTGTATTGTTTTTTTGCTGCTGGCTTATCGGCAATTGTATAAAGATTTATTCCTTTATTTCCTTTAGTTCGTGAGAAATCTCATTGTAATGTGCATCCAATTTTCGCTTAGTTTTAGTTATGAACATTGATCTGGAAAATCATGTGTGCAGTTTTAATACAGGAATCAGTGTGGAGTGAAATAATAAAGGTAATTATAACTATTCAAATATTTGTTTGTATAATGTACAAGTTAGATGGCAGGTGGTTTTAAAAAAAGTAGAAATTTGATGATTAATAAATCTATACAAATATAAGACAAGAATTATAATTACGATCCTATAAATTATTATGGTGTTTCTAATTTCAATCATATTGTGATCATGATTTTTTTTAATGATAAATTGTTAGGTTTTGATGTAATTGTAATTTCTAATACAAACATAAATAATACAGTACTTTGATATATAAAAAGATTTTCACTTTAGAGAGATTTATTTAATGTCTGATGTATATATTATATTCATAATGTAATGGTTTTGATAATTACATTGAAATACGTCGTGTACCTATGTAAAATCAGAACTTATGTAATAAATAGTCATAATAAATAAACTATAAACGTTTTACTGACCTAATAAAGATAATAAGATTGATGATAAATAATTCATAGAGGTATTAAATAGTATCTGGTTTATTAGCATATCGATATCGTAATTATGAAATGCAATTTATGGTTAGCTTATTTATCTATCACGAAATCAATCAAAGAAGTGAAATTTTTATGTATAGTTCAAATTGCATAGGTCTATAACCATAATAGATGTTAATAGATATTTTTTTAATTTTAAATAAATAAATTAAATAAAAATAATTTGCAACCATTTAAGGTAGTACTACTACTACCACTACTACGTATACTGAAAGAATAACATGCAAACTTTAAGAATATGCAGAATATTGATAAAAAACAATAAATTAAATAAAGCGTTTATTAAATCGTTTTTAGTTTATTTTGTTAGTTTTGGTAATAATATTTGTTACGTAAAATTGATTTAATGTTTTTTATGAAATATTTTTTCATTAATTATTAATAAAATTAAGAAAAACGGAAATTTGAAATTTCGTTTATTTACACTAAATGTGTGATAAATAACTTAATACTATAATTATATAGTATATGCAAACTTCATTGGCATTATCAGACAATTACATGAAATGGATAAAAAATAAAAATTTCAATTTTAAAACATAATTCACAAACCTTCACACAAAACTATATAAAATTCCGATCGTTCTCTTAATGTAAATATTTATAGAAGTGTATGCAGTTTTTAAACTAAGTACTTAATAGTTCTACAAATACAAATAGTTTTTCAAATTTTTATTAAATTAAACAAACCTGTCACATTTTGCTCTATTTTAATTTTATGATAATACTCAAACCGGAAATATTTGTTTTTATAACTTATTATTTTTACTTTCTTTTGTGACTATTTAATTATCTTACATTTTGTTGCCCAGTTGTTCAAATTTTGTGCATTTATTCAATACCTATAACCTGCTTCTTCACTTTTATACTTAAACTTAGCTAAAAAGCTTTGCCCTTCAATATTAGGCGAGACATTTAAATATGTCTCATAAATTTTCAAAGCAGACATACTTCTTCTCTGTGCTCTTTTATGTTTTTATTTTTTAATTGTTTTATCACTTTATTTATGATTTGTCTTTTATTTATTTTACTTCATCAAAGGTTGGCGACCAATTTGAACTTTGTTTACTGCTGTCTTAAATAGTTGGTTTGAAGTCCATCGGAACCAATCTCGAAGATTGCGTAACCACGATATTTTTCTTCTCTCCACACTTCTCTTCCCAGTTATTTTTCCTTGGATTATGAGTTCTAAAAGTTCCTCTCATAACGGGACCAAAGTAATTATGCTTTTTAATCTTAATTGTTGATAATATTTCTTTTTCTTTCTTATTCCCTTTAAGACATCTTTGTTAATAACTCGATAAATGGTATTTTTAGGATTCTGCGGTATGTCAACATCTCATATGCTTCAATTTTGTTTGATAGAACAAAAAGAATGTAACATTGTATCATTCTAATTTTAAGAGAGTTAAGTTATTTACTACAGAAGATTTGTTTCATTTTAATAAAAATGCTGCGGGTTCCTGCTCAAGTATATACTTTTTGGTTAACATTAAAGCAACGCTGTACAAGCACATTGAAACTAAACAGTGCTTTACGTGTCTCTACCCCATTCATGAATTTTGTTTTCTATATTTTAGATGGCGTTTCTTTAACTGTTGGCATTTACTTTCATTATTTTTATGCCTATTAAGTCTATACATACTCCATCTTACTATTTATAACTTATTTGACTTGTAACACAACATAATCTGCTGTTGTTCTCTCTACCCTAAGAGTTTGTTTCAGTGCTCTCAGTTGTACCCCAAGTAATATATTTTTAATACACGCTTTTTATGTTACTAGTTTTACTTTAACTATTTTTTATTTTTCTTTTTCAAAACTTGCGATGTTGATATGGTAGTTCTTTTGCACATATGTTTCATTCCTTCTTTATTTGAGAAATTTTATCTGCAAATACATATTGTAAATAATTAAATTAAGACACTTTTTTAACTACTCTACAATCTATAATAAATGCTACTGGGCACATTTTTCTTTCTTTAGTTGTTAATTGCATCCACTTTGTTTTATCTTAATTTATTGTTATTTATTTTCTTTTGTCAAAAAAACTTGCCAACTTTCTCTTTGCCCGTCCTGAATACATTTTTAAGTTCTGCTGTGCAAATATTAACGGATTTAGTGGACAGCAAAAAAACTTAACAGAATAAATTTTAGACGCATTTTAGTATAAAATAAATTCTTGATGGTGTGTGAGAGTTTCCCCATCAATTTAATTAACTCAGAACGCGGAGTTATGCAAAGTTGCAAAACATTTTTTTGCAAATCTCTGGAAAACGGCATTAATTAAAAAAAATATATAATTTTGTAGATGAAACGATTTGCTATAAAAATGTATTAGAATTATTAGAAACTGTTTTCAAAATACAGAATTTACAAACTTTTTGTAAGGAACTTTGGCTTGCTAAAACCAGGTTGGTCGATAGAGTATAAAAACGCCAATTTAATTTAGTAAAAACATGAAATGCGATAGAAATTCACTATAGAAATGCTGTGCTCTCAGTAAGTTATAAGACTTTGTGGAACATTATCTTTGCAAAACTATTTTTGAAAAAGCAGTATTATTTTATGTAAGAGACAGAAAGATGCTGAGGAAGTCAACACATTTATTAGTCCACCTTGTGTTCGAACAAGGTCTAGCAACAGCTATTTTTTGTTTGAAACTTTGTGCATATTTTGCGGAGAAACAGCTACAGAAAAGAATGAAAAAAAAAACTCGGGTTTTGTTGTTATGTTTTCCGACGTCTTTGTTTTGGATTTATTCTACATTTTGCTAAAAAGCCAATTGGTTGGAAAGATTTTGAAAGATTAAATTGCCGTGAGTGTCAGGTATCACTAGAAGTGTTGGATTTATTTTATCCCTACGGAATGCAAGAGAAAATATAATGTATTCGTTTCACAGTTGAGCCTCGTATTCAAAATGATAGAAACATATTTTATTTCTCCATGAAATTACTGGCTGTGATACAACTTCTGCTCTATTTTGTAAAGTCAAAACGATTTTCTTCAAACAGTTTGAAATAATGATTTTGAGAATGGTTAACGTTTTTTTTTTCAAGTATACAAAGCGACAAACAGCGCTCTATCGATGAATTGTGTTATTTTAAATTCATTCAATCGATAAACCTCAATACAGCTTTGCAATTGACTACCTTTTCTTCTATCTTTGCTGCTGCATATTATTAAATTCAAGAATGGCTTGAAAATGAAAAAAATTAATTATATAATAGAACTAAAGATGGGTATTACAAATATAATGTTTTGGAACCAGTTACAACTTTGTTTCAAGCCGCTGGTGAAGAGTTGCTTAATATAGAATAAAGTACTGTGGTTCTAATTGTTTATCTTGAAAAACAGGATGTTAGTTAGTTTTTCTTTTTTAGTTTCAGGTTATGAGAAGCTTATTTATTTTCTCGACTACAGTTAGTTTGTTAACAGATTTTGGAGTTGTTGGGTTGTTGGCGATTTGTTTGAGTGTTAGGAGTTGTTAGTTTAGTTGTAATTTTTAGGTAAGTTGCCGTAAGCTGGTTGTACCTTCTAGAAGCGTACTACAATTTTTAACGATTCTTTTGCATTTTTTTGTTTTTTTGGTATTTTTGAACTGATGATTATCAATTTCCTCTATACCGCAGTCTGCGCATGATCTGGATACTAAAGAATCAGGGCAAGGGGAACTTTAAAGCAAACCATATTGCCAAAAAGAGAATTACGAAGATGTTTATTGGACCGGAATCTCCGTTTGGAATTCTATACAAGACTAAAAAACAAATATTCCGTTACCTGTGGCAAAACTGTCAAGGAATGAAACACACGAAGCTATTCTTAATCATCATACACTACCTGAGTTATGGTAATGCAAATGAGCTAAACAAAACTGCAAAAGCTTACAGGACTGATAATTGGACACTGTTGTTTGAACATACAAATGCGTAGAATGAGAATCCCATAGGATCATCTATGCACCGCAGATGAGGATGGAGGATGAATTGATTTATTACATCTGTTGAGCCAGTGCGAAGCTTACAATGAGAAGCGTAGTTTTTTAAGACACAAGCGAACTAAAGAATAAACCTTGACAAAATTTTATGGGCATTCGCAAATGAGCTGAACAAAACTGCAAAAGTTTGCAGGATTAATGTTTGAACATACACATGCTTAGAATGGGAATTTCAAAGGATTTCCTATGCGCCGCAGATGTTTGGAAGTTGAAGAAACTTTATAACATCTGTTGAGCTACTGCGAGGCTTATAATGAGCAGCGCAGGGTTTTTTAAGACAAAAACGAACTAAAGAAGAGCTCAAGACGATTCTCGGCAAAAGTTTTTATTTATAGGTATGTATCACCTGAATCTAAGATTCTTTATCTGTTTGTGAAATAGATTTTAATTTTGTGCTTTTGCAAGTTATGTATTTGTTGCAAACATTGATTAATTTGATTTTATTGTTGAAAGCCAGTTTGCAATTGATAAGATCTTTTGCTAAAACTAGTGTTTTTGTTTTTTTCTTTATTCTTCTGTGTGTTAATTATTAAAGTTAATTTTCATATTTATTTCTTAGTGTATAATTTATTTTTACTAAATGACTTGCTTTTGATGCAGTTTTTTGCGGTTTGTTTTTGATGGGTTTTATATTTGATTTCTACTTGTACATGACACATGTGTGTTGGTTTATTTATTAACCATGTTACTTTTTGTTTAGTTGGTAGTCTCATCTAATGTTTTTGGAGGTTCTAGAACGTACATCAACAGTCTTTTATCTAGGACACACTGTTCTTTAGTTCCTTGCGATGTTGCTAAATAAACCCTTTAAGCTTACTTTAAACTTTTTTTTGTGAGTGTATTCTATATTGCCAAACCTGCGTTTTAATGCACGGTTGAGTTATGCCAAAATTGTTGTCCGGAAAGAATTGCAAAATTGTCATTTTAAATCATAATTTTTTTATCGTTTATTTTTTAATATTACTTTTGATTTCTACTGTTGGAATAAGTGAAACTACTACAGGTCTTCTCTGTTTGAGTAGATTTGAACATTTATTATTTATTATTGTGGATGAGTAATGTTTCCAGAATCTGGTAACAACCTTTATTTTGTAAAAGAATTTCTTACAATTTATTTGCTTAATTTTGCTCAAAAGGCCTATGTTTGGCTTTTGATGTTTTAATATATACTATTTATTTGTTTTTAGTTTTGAATACTACTACAAATTTATCACGACGAACAAAGATTTAGTAGAATCTAATAAATTAATGTTAAATTATGTTTTACCGCACTTTTAATTATTATTTAAGTCGATGAGAAACTAGTTTTGGTACTAGAGGTCTTGGGATTGAATCAACAGTAATTGGTATTGGCAAAAAAATAAATTAAACATATTTTTATCAATCAATTTAACATTGTTTGTTGTTTGTTTAGGACAATGTCTATTGCCATTTTTAGTTTTTATTTTGAAATTAAACAAAAAATAGGAAAAGATTGCGACTCATTTTGTTTTAATATTACCTTTTCGGATGATTTAATACGTTTTAAAAACATTATAAAATAATTCTGAAGTATTAGTGCAATATTCTTCTAATATGATTATGTGCTAACTAATAAGATTATGATAAAATATATATAAACATATTGGCAGCGGTTTAATGTATTCTAATTTTTGTTATACATATATAATAATAAATTGCATTTTTGTACATTTAATGTCCATAACCTTGGCATATCACTAATACGAATTTGCGAATCGAGGTATTTAATTATCGTGTGTAACTAAAATATCTTCAATAATTTAACATTGCAAAATTATATTTTCTTATAGTGGACGATTACATAATTTTATAAAAAATGAGAAGTAATGTTGAACTGGAATAATTATGACACAAAATTTTGTTCCAATTCTAATGTCTGCAATTTTATTCAAGTACATTAAGCAATTATAAAAAATTACATGTTATATTGATTGAAATATTGAATACATCTTGACCCAAACATAAATCCGTTATATATCAATCAAATCGATGAGGATCTTTTACACATTATTAGGAGCCAATCGCCAGGATTATTACCAATTACAACTTAAAATTTGTCAGGCAAATTCTTTCAGATACTCAATCACCTGCTTTGTTACTTTTTAAACAAACATTTCTATGATATATTTCAGCTAAAAGTTTGCAAGCAAAATATAACCCTTTTTTAACTTTTTTTACACATTTTTGAGTTACTAAATATTCTATTGTCTCGCCTGTGTCTTTGATTGCATTGCTGGAAGATACCTTCACTTGTCTTAGTAATTTTTTTTCAATAATCTTAAGAAATATTTTGTAACCTGAGCTTGTAGTTTTCAAGACCTTTTTTATACATTGGAACAAATTTTATTTTGCAGCTTTATGTACCTTTTGTTGACCAGTGCAATTGAGGCCTGAATTGTAAAGTTAATTATTTGCATTTTTAGTTTTTTTTTATGCTTTGTTATTAATAATCTATTTTTTCTGTTTTTTATATACTAGCTTATCCATGATTTTGTCATAAATACTTCTATCAAACCGTTCTTTTTTTGTTTTACCTTATTTCTTGTTTTTTGACCTCCACTATGTCTTTGCCTAACAAGTTTTTTAAACTGATATTTTTTAAACATTTAATTTTATGTTGCTTGAGACTTGTTTACTATTGTTTTTGTTTAGGTAGTTTTATATTTTTTGTTCTTGCCATCAATTTTTATAGTACTTATTCTGTCAATTATTTCTTACCTATGCAACCTGCTTGTTGCTAGATTGTGTCGGTTATTATTTAATTTGTACAATCCATTTTACGTGTATGTGGCTGGAAAATTTTTTTAGTTCTAGTAAAGATGGTAAAATAATCAAGTATTTGTCTCTATTTTATTTATTTTATTTACTACTTAATAATTCCAAAAATACATATTCAGGGTGTTTTTATGGTAAGAAATTCTTTTTTTTTTTTTCAATAATCTGCTACATTTTGCTGGAAGTTTTTTTATAAATCTGGGTTTCTGTTTTAAAAACACATTAGGTTGATGCATAATTATCTATTGTTTTTGGGATTAGCTATTTTATTTGAAGAAATTGTTAAAAATCTGGACTTCTATGGTTTTGTGATTGTCTAAAAAATTATTATAAACTGATCGGTGTTGAAGTTTTCAGGTGGCAAAACTTTTGTTTTTTTTCTACAACTGCCAGAAGGTTTTGTTATTAAAGTCCGAAGATTGACTACTTGCTGATTTGTTGTCTAAGCTGGTATTATCATCTTAGCGATAAATTACTCTAAGCATTCTATTTCGCTAATTGTTTTTTAGCTGAAAAAATCGTTGAGATTGCGAACTGGCTCAGCGACTTTAGTTACCCTTTCTTGAAGTGGTACGCCAAATTCAATCTAACCTAACGTAATATAATATTTAATTTTCAATTATTAATATTTTGTTTAATCTTTGTCATTTATTAATAAATAAGCATGCAGTTGAGTCATTTTTGTTTATTCTAGAATTGTGGTCATTGGTAACAAAACTTTATTGTATAGGTTTTAATCACAATTCTGTAGGTCTTAATAATAGCTTTCTAGATTGAAAAGTTTTATATCATTTTGAGAGCCGCAAGACGTTTTGTTGCTACTGAAAACGCTTTTTTGCAACAAAGTTGTACTGTTTTACGCTTTATATATATTTTTCAAATTGTATAATTGCTTGACAATTATTGCTAAAAACTCAAAATTGAATATTACTACATTGACACACGAGTTTCAACTAACTAAACGTTTTCTGTGCGGGGTGACAAAAAGTTAATATTGACTAAATTGCTCAAAACTGGTTTGAAAATATGAAGATTGAAGCTAAGAGCGACGTTCCGCTCTAAAAGTGGCCGAATGTTCTTATATATCCTATGGCCTTTTCTGATAGCATATTACATTTTTTTTTTTAAATGAAGTTTAATGTTTTTAAATTTTCAGTAGTTGTATCAAGATGCTATAGACAAGATGTGATTTTTTGGTCATGTGATATTAGCGTAACATAATAATAAATGCTGTCATTTGCCATAGCCGAATTCTACTTTTAGGTTAGTGAAGGATAAGTTTTTTGCGGTAGATTTGGTTTGTAAGAATCTGCGAATAGCATCCAACGGTGTGACTGATCGATGGATTTTGAACGTATGGGTACCTATACTTTATTTTTTATTGCAGTATAGAATGTTGAAACATATTTTTTTAGAATTGATTATAAATGGGATAGAGAATTTTTTTGTCTAATCTAATATAATCCATTTAATGCAATGTATGCTTGAATTGCTATTGGACGTTAGTATGAGACTAGTAATCTATTTTTTGCATATTTTAATATGTTTATAATTGGTTTAAATATACTACAATATTATTATCAAACGGATAATAAATAATATTATTTACTAAATATTATTTTGTAAACTGTTTTACAATCATTAATTACTTATTAGTTTTGTTATCAATATTTGAAATTAGGCCGAATCATTGGTAATCAACATATTTGTAGATTAAAAATAACGTATTACCTTACTATACAGTCTCTAGCTTTTCAATCAAATCTTACCATTATGTAATTATGACTACTAAATTATGCATTTCAAGTTACAGTTTATAAGGAACAGATTATACGTAAGATAGGGGAACATATAATGACTTCTTAAACATATATTTTACCGTCCAATATTATATGAAATTTAAGCGAAACACATACTTTATTCGAAATTATTTTTATATTAATTATCATAACGATATCCTGTTATATAGCGGAAAATAAAATTGACTTTATAGTGATTAAGTTCATAAATATAAGTATTTTATGAACTTAATCACATCTGCAATGTAATAAAATATCCATTATTTTAAGTTTGCTGCGTTGACTATTACATTACTGGTTATAGTAGTAATTGTAATATTTTACAATTTTCACTTCCTAGTTAAAAGTAATTTTGTAGATGACTATTTATTTTCATGATTTGCAAGAAAGATACTTTTTTTTATTAAATGAATCAAACTATTTAGCGCACACAATTTATTTTTATGTATATGAATAGCAAGCAATACACTACGTAGTAACAATTTTTAACATTGGAAGTAATGAAATGAATAATTTCCATATCAACAATAGTGGCGTTGCAATGTCACACAAATTACTTTAAATATAAAAATAAAGGCCATTAGTGGGGAAAGTACACATTACCTTTGTTATAAAAAAGTGCACAGAATAATATTGTTTAAGTTAATGCACTTAAATTGTTTCAGATTTAGAAAGTCTGATTTAAATCAAGTTCAGTCATATTTTTATACGTGATAAGTTATGCGCTGTACGTATCAAGTGAAATTTTTACTACCGTAAATGTTTGCATTTGTTGATAAATTTGTTGCAAATTGACGCACGTATACTACATTGAATAATATAAATGTTTGTCAGTAATTTCCTAAACAGAGCCAATTCGAGGAGGTCGCAATTAAAACAATACTATTCACAAATAAACAAAATGAAAATTGATGATACAATTTCTTCTGCCCAATTAAATTTAATTTGCTTTTGAAGTTGGTTAAAATAGCCACTAAATGTGGGTTACTATTAACCCGATTTTACGTCTTATTTCGTCCGGCCTCTTTATTTATTATTACTACATGCATTTATATCGTGAGCATCGTGATATTTCCGCTAACAATTTTATTTTTGGTGAAATCAAAAATGTTATTGTGTAATGAGTTTTGAATAAATCCCTTATGTGCATTGGGTAATATTTGTTTTTATGTAATCTTAATTTAACTAGATTGAATAGCTCTGTTGATATTCAGGCATTTTACGAAGGATTTGTGAATGTTATTGGTAGTTGTGCAAGAATTGTCGGTATGATCGTCGATGGATTGATCAATTTTCTCTTAATTAAGTGAATTCAGGAGAATACAAACATGTTATTTGCATATTACAAAATTTTGTTTACACAAGACTTAATTTTCTCGTGATATATTATTCTGAAAGTAATAATTTTATCAATAAAAATATCAAATTACTTTTGTATAATATTGTACATATCAACATACGTTTTTTACTTTCATGTGTTTTTTAGTTCCTTGTTGAAGTGCAAAAATCTATACAACACTTTTGATGTTGTTTTGCCAACATTTTTGTTATAATTATCATGATGAATATTACACCTTTCACAGTTAATCCGTGAGTTTATGATCACTTTATTTAATCGGTTAATTATACTCCCCTTTCTCTTATCCTAATCACAACTGATTATTTCAATAATCGAGTCAAAAAAACTCGATTATTAAATAATCGATTAGAAATCGAATTGTCGTATGTACTATGCCGGTCACTGAGGCTTTCGCTTGACGTATAATGAGTTTATTATATTAATATCGATCAACGTATAATGAGTTTATTAATAACTTGTGTATTTTTATAAAATATTATTGGAAATCTAGATCAAAATATCTGTCATATTGTATGTATTAAAATATATAATTTAGTTCTTGAATCAGCTTGTTTTTACAATACAATCATTAAACAAGACCAACTTATTCTACTTATGTTAATTAAATATTGATCAATATTATTGCACTACTGCGTTAATGAATACATTACCACACTAGTGCAACGATGAGGTACTAAAACAACTTCAGAAAATTGCTTTGTATATTAGGTAATTTTTTTTTCAGTTAAACCATTAAACGAACATACATTTTGTATAGATTTGGCAACTTTAAAAAAATTGAAATTTACAAATTATTCAAGTTTTTATTTTGCCTCACTTTGTTTGTGTTTTATACTTTATACTTGTTTTTCAATTAATGTTTTTTTAATATTTGTAGTATAGTATTTTAAAATTTCATGTTTGATGATGTGCTTTGATGTCAAATACCGCACACAAATTTATTAACTGAATAAATGAATAAATGAACTTTAAAATTTATTGGAAATAGTGTACGATAATATCTATCAATCTATCAATCTATTACTTATTTTTAATCTATTGTCGGATAAGGCCTCCTTCATATTTGACCATCTTTGTCGGTCCCGTGCTATCCAGGCGAATCCAGCTATCCTTTTCACATTATCACCCCACTTCCTGCATCAAAATAGTGGTGTATACGTATTGATTCTATAAGTCTTGTGTAATCACTTTAAAAAGAGATGAAACACAAAGAAATCTAGATTTTGTGGATTAAATTTTGTAAAGATTTGACAAAGTTAGAACGGCTTAAAGAAAGGAAAATTTTGCAATTTTGCTAAATTTGCGTTTTTTTTTTGGAATAATGTTTGAAGCCTAATATATCAAAATGACTGCCCCAATATTTAACATAAAAATATGGGTTTTAAAGTACATGCAATAAGGAATAATTTGAGCCATTGGAACCTTTGTATCTTTTTCCAGAAGCCCAACAATTGAGATACAAAATAAGCTAAAAAAGACGTTTCATTGTGATTTCTGATCTTCAAACGTGTCCCATTTTGAACAGGCGATATTCTAAGGTTTAAAATTTTGGAAATCTCATTTTTTCATCCATATTTTGATCGCTGAAAATTTGAGCAAAATCAAAGAGGTTGACTTTTTTAAAGTTTCTTGGAATGTATGTTCTGATTATAGATTAAATTGAACGATATAACACATCCCTACTTAACCCAGCGTTTTATCGGGTTTTTGTTGCTTATTTCAGCGTTTATTTTAAGCTTTGCAAACTGATTATAGTATTATAGTATAAGTCTCTCAATAGTTTGATTGTCCAGTCCTACCTGTTGTATTTTATTAAACAAAAGTTTATGCTGAACACTGTCGAATACTTTGTGAAAATCTATGAAACAGATGTAGGAGTTTTTCTAAACTGCAGCACCAACCCAAATACACAAATTTATACTTTTTAACTAATTTACATCAAAATACGTCATCTTTGGCGGTTAAAAAAATTACAAGAATTTTTTTTTGTCTAAACCACCGGAACCAAAATATCGGTTTTTTGGGTTTTGCCACGTATAAAAAAGCGTGTACTCAAAATGACTCCAGAATTGGACTCCACGGAAAATTTCTAATCAATTTTACTAGCAAAACGATTTTTAAAGTCAAAGTTAAAAACGATCAAAAGAATACTAATAAGTTATAGAAGTAGAAAAAAATACCTCCTACTCCCCTGCTCTGGTCCGTTTGAAATGGAATTGCCCATGTATTGTTTCCATTCTTTGCACTGTTTCGCAGTCTCTGTCAAGGTTTCCAAGCTGCGCTCTTTAAAATTTCAACCAAATTTGGCAATTCTTTTTTTTTTTTGGTATGTTGACCTTTTTATATTTTGTTCGATTATTTTTGTTTTTAGCCTTGCGCTTTTCTCCTGAATGAGATCTAAGATGTCATCCGTCATCCATTCTTTCTTCTCAACTCTTTCTTTTTTGAGTTTTTGGCAAGTTTTTAGATTTTTTGACGAAAATGCTCTTGATATGATTAGTTTTGTTTTAAGTTTGCAAAATTGATCTTATCTCTTAGAGTTAATTGGTTCTGACATTTTCTTGAATATTTTCGGGTTTTTAAGGAGACTTATATTAATTGATGTACTCAGTTCTTTTTTTTGTCTTTAAGTTTTACTTTGATGAAAACAACCAGCAACTTGCTGTCCGTCTTGCGGAGCTTTTCACATGTATAGTTGGCTTTTTGGAAGTTAGAACCAGGTCTTCATTATAACTAAGCCATGTTCTTGGTACAATTACACAAGACGGTTTTCTCTCTCATTTTGGTTTTTACGGCCATAATTTCTTGTGACATTTTCTGTACTTATCTTCCCAACTTTGGCATTAAAGTTGCCTATAATGATGTTTTTTTGATTTCTCTAAAGCTGTTGAGATTTGTTTATAGAATGCGTCTATTTTTATGTCTGATTTGTCAGAGGTTGGGGTGTATACTTGTTGAATGATGTTGATCTTTCTGATATGGGATCAAAACTCTTTACAGAATTTTTAAGTGCATTTTTAATACGATAGCAACTCGTTGATGTGTGTCATTTATTGTCGCAGAGTAGTGACACGTATAACCGTTTGTTTGTAATATTCTTAAGTTTTCCCATCCTACTTTGCTTACACCCATGATTTCTAATGGGTCCATTTCTTGATATTAATATATCCTGGTTTGTACGCGGATTTTTAGCGCACCAGTTTCATTTAAGAGACGCTGTGATAATTTTCTTAGAATAGTTCGTATCCTGGTTTTCTTCTTGCCTTCTATACCGCAATATTGTGCTCATACCGCTGTTTCAGCTCTGCGAGCAATTGTCCGACATCAAGTCTTTAGAGATTCCTTTTTTTATAAATAGTCTTGATTCAGTAATAATATAGCTGTTTCCCTATATTATGAATTGGGATTAGGGATGCGGATAGCAGGTTAAGGTGACACTTTTTATATAAAAGGTTTTGACCCTCTGTGCAATCCTGTTGATCCGCGTGCGCTATTGTATTTCACTCTGGGAGAGGCACCCCTATCCGCCATCTGGTGACGCGCCCGATGGTGGTTAGAAGGCTGACTTGAACAAAATATTTATTGTTTTTTTTGTGGCATCTGACGCATATTTTTGAGATATTCTCATAAAGCAAATGTATAAGTTCAAGTTCAAATAATAAATAAGTCGACGGATGTTCACATATATAATTATTTTAATATTGTAAACTTCCGTTGTGTTGAGTGATATAATTTGCTAAAGTTTTATAAATTAAATTTACGTAAATAAAATGCAACTGAATTTTGTTGTAATCATTGAAAATTTCTATTAATTAAATTACAGTAGGAAACAATTAATCAAATTAGTAAACATCATTAAAAACATTGCAACAAATCCATGTATTTAAACAACAACATATTTAGTAAAAACATTTATATTATAAACCGCAATACAATTATGAAATTGAGAATTCCACTTACCTTTATCACCTCGATTGTATTATTTTTTCAGTCATGCAACTCAAACAAAGAGAAATTATACGCCTGACTATTCTTTATCTGGTTACGCTTTTGTACTATAAGTTCAATATCATTATTTAAAGCGGGACATATTTTTTCCGTAATACAAAATAACAAACAATATTGAGAGCAATATGTCGGTTTATATCTTTAACCTTGCACCGCATTACCTGCATTTCTGAATGCCTTGTGTGTGTGCCATGTATGTTGGAGTTACTCACGTGGTCCATTGTCTGCAATGCTCAACTTACCTCATAGGAATGCATTGTATGCTAACAAAATAATAATTATTGTTAGGAAAAAATATTATTAGAATAATAATTAATAAATAGTTGCGTGTTGGCATTACGAGTGGTATTGGAAACGGCTTTTAAGACAGTAACAAATTAACAGCATTTTTTTCTTAGTAAATATTAAAATATTTGTTGATAAAATTGCTCTAATTTGCTGTTTAAATGGTAGGAATGCAGGGATGTGGTATGTTTACGATATTTGGTTCCTGGAAAGTTTACAGGTTATAGGAAAGCAGTTAGCAAAGCCACCACAACCATTCATGAAGATGTTGAGATACCAATTAGTTGTAAGAGGATCAAGTTATTAAATAGGTGCTTGTGAAACAGGTAAATTGCTTAAATGATAGTGTTCATGGAAAGTTTAAAACAATAAGTTAAGGTATTAATTTACATTGCAATATTACATTAGTCATGGTAATCTTTAGGTTTGTAATTTTTAAATACCACACTGTGCACTCCGGGGTTAATTCTAAATAAACTTTTATTTATAAAACAGTCGCATTTGGTTTTGTGGATCATACGTATTGTTAATGAAAAAATATATACCTATATTTAATCAATAATTTTATATACTGTACACTGATGGCTGCGTTTATTAGTATTATTATTATTATTATTATTGGAGACACCATAAATCTATTGACAGATGATTTATTTTGAGAAAGGAAAATTAGAAAATCGAATAATCTATATGTTAATCGACGCAAAATTTGGCCAAGTTGCTCAGTCTATTCTGGTACAATTACTGTAATGCTACAATTTTTATGTTGTTCAGTAAACTTGCATAGTGAGTATCAAATTTTTAAATATTTTTATGTAGAAACTAGCTTTTAAGCACCCGTGACCTGCAAAAAAATGTTATTTCTATAAAAAGCAGAAACATTTTTTTGCTTCATTGTGTCACGGCTACTTATGCTCCTATAATATGTTATCTGTTCATCTGGTACTAGAATTGATAAACAATTTTTTTTATCTATATTGATCTCAAACCCACGAACTGAGACCGACAAACTTTTCTTTTCAATTATTTGTTGTATTTGTATAATAAAATTTATCTCTGAAAAAACAAGTTATTTGTGAAAAAAATACCCTTTTTTTAAATAAAAGTTTTTTTTAATAATTGCTTGTCGAATAAAAACTACGAAGAAGCAACAAATACCTAGTACTCATAATGCAAGTACTTTTGTGTCTAGAATGTCTGTTTTAAGCCAAGATTCACTAAATCCTAACACATCATAGTTGTAACTAGATATGTGTGCTTTAATATCATCATGTTTATTAATAAAAGGTTTGACGTGACCAATACGATAAGCTGGTTTTTTCATGTTTTTTGCATTAGTTACAATTTAATTTTATTAGTATTTGTTTTCGTAATCCTTTCCTGGTTAAAATTAGATAAATTTGTTCTAATCTTGGGTTTGTTACTAGAATTTGTTGGGGTATCAATTTTTTTATTGTTTATATGACAGACTAGCTTTTTGGATGACTGTTGTTGGACAATATCTATATTTGTTGTAGTATGAGTAGCTGGAGCGCTGTTTTGTTTTTGTGTCTGAAATTTGTTGTCTGCAAATTGACTTATGGTAAAAGTTTTATTTTCAATAATTAAAGATTTTCCTTTAATATACGCTTGCAAGTTTTTACTTCTTTAATCACGTAATATTTTATTATCAGATTGTTCCTGAGTAGTTAAATTGCGAGATATAACAATGCCACTTCTTTTCAGTTTTGATGCCTTATTGAGTACTTCTAATCTTTTTTTAGTATACATAAATCAAAAATAATTGGACGTTTAACAGTATGCTTGCCTAATCTGTAAAAATCATGCAAATCAGTTTCCTTAATAGAAATTCATATAATATGGGACACAGCTGCAATATGTGTATCTAAAATGGAACCGTCTTTTTCAGGTACATCAAAAATGATTAATTTTTTTTTTACGAATTCTCTAATCTTTTTAACTTTTCTTTGAACTTTAAATTTTCTTTTTCTAATTTGATCACTTTGTTATTATGTAATTTATTTTTTATTTTTTGAAATTCACTTTTTAACTCATTTGTGTGATTTTGCATAATTTTTAGTTAATAATTGATATAAATCTTTGTTTGTTACATTATCTGGCAATTCAACTTGATCCATATCAGCAAAACAAAAATTTAAAACAAACAACAATACAGTTAAAATCAACAAATTAAAAACAAATACTGCACAGGGATACATTGCTTCACAACACAGGTAGACCACGGGTAGGAATATTGGTCATAGGCTATTTACGCCACTATTTTTATATATTGACATTAATATTTTATTCTAACAATTGCTTAAAGGCACAAACGTATTTTTTTTAATTTCAATTCTTTAGCTTTATGGTACGATAACCTTAAAACATGTTTATCTAGGTTTTATTGATTTTATGAATGAAATCTTTTGTTTTAGTAAGCCCAAACACGCAACTACACTTAGGTATATGGGGATTAGAAAAGCTTAACCTTAAAGATTTCTTACGGGCTTTCTCTGTCATTAAAAAAAAAACGTTTTTTTTTGCTGTTTCTTATAACATATTAAAATATATTTTTTGTTATGTGTTTTTTTACGGTTTAGTATAACTGTGGCTGTGATATAGCTTGTGGTTTACTTCTTTAAGATTTGGGTAGTCGTAGGCTTGTTGATATAAACTTTTAACTTGAGATACAAAAGACGTTAAATTGCACGATCTAAGCGGTCAATTCCAACTGGGAGATTACACGATTAGGGAATAACTTAAGTTATTGGACGCGTTTAGGAAAATCAACCGTTAAACAAATTTTTGGAATATCTTAAGTTTGTTAGTCATTTACCGTTAACATTTATCTTTTTGTCTGTTTAGTCTTTGAAAGTATGTGTGAAAGATTTTGGAGAGGAGTCTGACTTCTTTTTTTTTTAATGGGACAGGTTGAGTGTTCTCATGTACTACGTATATTGCTGCTGCATGCCTGTTTACTTTTTTATTAGGTCTATGTACTTTACTGTTTGTTAAAACTTGGTAGACGGGACATTGTTAAATGCTATCAAAGGCCTTTTTATAATCAAAGAACGCCAATTCTACTGTGGGAAGCCATATTTGTTTGACTTTTCTAAGGCAATTTGTATTGTGAACAGGTAATTGTTTATTCCGCAGTTTAAGGTTAGGGGTTAGTACTTATTCGGGGTTAGTAATTATTCAGTTTTTATGTCAGTCTAATAGTTGTTACTTTTGATAGTAGTTTAAGTAGCTGAACAGTAATTCTAACTTGTTATTTTCTTTTTTTGTGGAATAATATGTTTCTTACACTCACGGCACGCCTCTGCTAATTAAACACTTATTGAGATTTTTGCTTTCTTCTTGTATTATATCTGTTGGTAAGTTGTCAATTCCCGTAGTCTTATTTTATCCTATATTACACTTTTTTTATTTATTTCTTATGTTTTAGTTTTATGTAGGTCTGTGTAGAATTTTCTATTTATTATTTCCTATTCTTTGTCTGTGACACTTTATGTCTTTGTTATTTTTAATTACTTTGTTTACACGTGGTTCTTGCGTTTTGATTTTGTTTTTTTATACTTTTACGGTTTTTTTAATCTTTTATTACCTTTGGCTAGTTGTTGCCGTTCTTCTATTAGAGCTCTTGTTTTACCATTAATGGCAGTTTTATTTCTCGTCCTTTTTGGTATCTTTTCTTTTAGTTGCATCATTGAGTTCTGTATTGTTTCTGTCAGTTTTATATTTAGTTCTTCTTCTCCCTCATTGTTGGTATCGATATTGGCAATGTTTCTGATTTTTTGTTTTTAATAAGAGCTTTTCTATTATTTATGTCTGTTGCCATTTAGTTTGATTGTTTCTTAAGCATTAGTCTAGTCTTTATTATTGGTTACTTTAGTTCTTATAAGTCTGTGGTTGCTATGTTAAATTCATGCTTTTGGCATATCATTATGGAAATATATTATTGACAATTACATATTCTGTCTACAATAAATTTACAATTTCTTTGTTTCTAATAACGTGAAAAAATGCAGACCTTCACTAAAATACATAATTGTAAACCATAAAGTTTATAATATAAAGTAATAAAATAAAATAATAAATTATATGTTTATTCCATTTAATTGTTTCAATTATATTTTAATAATACCATGATTGTAATCTTAACTTACCTTGGATAATAATTGAACATTTTTAGCACCTATGAAGATGACAATATTAAGTTAAATTGAAGATAACTACTAAATATTTTATCGAAACATCTCGTTTAATTAAAAATGTGGAAAAAAAGTATGAGTTATTTTTAAGTCTGCAATATATAACATGATATTTACATCAAAATATTTTGAAAACTTGTTTGTTAAAAATAAGTGAGGGTATTGTTTTAAAGAACGTGAGGCATTTCCGGACTGGCATGAAGGCTAAACGTATAATTATTTTTTTAGATAAATCGATTTATATTTTCAAATATTAATTTTTATTCATGTCGTTAATAATATGCGTATAATGAATTTGTTTTATATTATATATTATTTTTAATGTTTAGCTGTATGCATATACGCATAATATTAATTTAATCTATTAAAAAAAATGCAAATTATCAGTTTATTAAATTAAATATATTTTTTTACACGAATACTTTCTATCAATTAGTTTGGGTACGTTTAAGACTTAGATACGCTCAATTTCTTAATACTAAAACTTTACTATCTTATTTGAATTATTTATAATTAAAATTAATTAAAAGTTATGTGGAGGTGATTATACTTGTTTTAATAACACAAAAGTATTGTTTGTGTTTATCAACTTTAATATTGATTAGATGATGTTTGTACAATTATTGCTGCAGATTAATTTTAGTTAAAGACTGCGTTTCTGGAAATAATGCGTTTGTCAAAAATGGTTCTTAGAACTGTTATAGTGGCTTGTGCCATATGTGCTATGAGTATACCGAACTTTGTCGCTAATGATTTAAAATTTTTGTGGCGGCAAATTAGTTAGTCATTTGGCTTTAGTTCCTGCATAAGCTGCACTTTATATGCAAACATACAAAATCTTGTCAACATTTTTTGATACTTGTCTCCAACTGGAGTGAACATCTAAGTTTATAGATTATCTTCAATATACGGTTTCACACATTGAATGTTTTGTGAATTTATAGCCAAATGTTTCTTACCAGTTTGTTGAAAGGTTTTTAACTACACAATGTCTACAACGTGCTACTAACATTTTAATGATTAAGTTTGCTGAAGTTTTTCCCAATATTAACAAGAAGACAGTATGCTCGTTGAGTTAAAATAATAGAGCGTTGATTTTCTATGTCAATTAATTAGTTTGTTCCGCTGTTTTGCTGTATATTCTGGCATAATTTAAGCTGCAAATTATTGTCACTTATACATGAAAAATTATTTTTACAGATATTTTAATAAATTTTAATTAAATTGCCTATATATTGTAATTAATTAAAATGAAAAATATTTACAAACAAAACAGTTATTACATGTTAAAAATTATGACTGGATCTATGGGCTACCCTGTAAAATTTATAAAATTTTATGTCAAAACTGTTGAAGGTGATTTCTTGACTTAAATTGAGGTTAATTTTACATTCTTCTTAAAAACTTTTTTCACTAACAGAAGAAGCTTACTTTTTTTTAAATTTTGAAAGATTAATAATTTTTTTAACTTATCATTATTTGGACAAGGGAATGAAATTAATAAATTTAGTTTGATAAACAAATTATAATTAATGTCATGTTTGTAAAATTGCAAGAACTTTTGGTGGAGTTCACTAAAAAAACGTAAGATTAGTTATAAAGCTTGTGGAAACAAGATCAGCAATGCAACACGTTTTGTAAATCAACGTAATACGAGGGCTGGTATTTATGTATTAAGAATGAATAACCAAAACAATGATTGGGGTGTAGAAACTTCTTTATTGTTTTTAAAATACTCTTCTTTAAGATCTACTTATTTTCGTATTTGATTAAACTGCTAAAACAGTAGTTTTTCTATTCCGAAGTAGGTATTTTCAATACATGATTTTTGAATTTATAAACAACTTCTTGTGCCATCAAAAAGTATTCACTTAGTTAGTTTTTTACTTAAAGGAACAAAAAAAAATCATTGGGTGCTAAATCAGGGTTCTACGCGGACCCATCAATTCGACGTTTTGAGTGCTCAAACAGCCGGTTGTTCGATCAGATGACGATCTTGCAATATCAGTGTTTTCTAGCACTAGAGCTAATTTTGGACGACCTTTTTTAATTTTTTTTGTTAAGAAAGTACGGCTACGTTTGAATTTACTAAACCATTGATATATTGTGGCTTTGGATGTTACTTTATTACCAACAGTCGCAGTAAGTTGATCGGCACACTGATCCACGATCCACGTCAAAAAATTGTAAAAAAATATTATTAGAAAATGTTCACAATTTAAATCTATTTTTTGGTTGAAGTAAATTTTCTCAAATTAACTCACTGTTAACAATATAAATAGAGTTTTTATGACAAAACGTTCTGATTATGGATACTGTTAAACTTGTCAAACTTTGCGATAGTGCCATCGGGTCGCACCTAGCAATAACAGTGTTGCCAATTTTCAATACATAATTAGCAACCCTTGTACTCAGTCTTGTAAATAATGCTATGGCGAGTGAAGTTATTGCTGAAAACCTAACGACATTATTTTGGCGTATCTTATTTACAACATTTCTATGTTTTCAAAAGTTTTCAAATACTTATAAATGTATTTTTATGTGTACGAAATTAAACTGACTCAAGAATTAAAGCTTACTGATTTTTTTTTAACATCGACATTTTTTAGATGATTTTTAAAACAACATGTAGTGGATAAAATTATGTTTGAGAAGCAATAAGACAAGTAAATCTATCTGAGAGTTATAAGAGATTAATTTTTTGTCAATAAACTCTAGAACAGCTTCTGGAGTTATAGAAACTGTATTGTGTTCTAGAATCTATACGTTTGTAAATTTTAAAACTTATTTGCAGTTTTGGGAATATATTTGAGAGTTCAAAAACTTGCATACAAAATCTAATAGTGGTCAGAGAATAACTAACTAGAGTTTTTAAGTTAGTCCGAAAACTTTAAAAATTATTTTAGTAAAAAACGGAAGATACAATATTTTAATGGGTTAGGAATATATATCAAAAACTATATCTATCTATCTACTAAGAACCTACAGATTATTTATTCTATTAGCGTTCAGTTCTGGACGCTGTACAGTAGTATTAAACATTTTATTTTTTAAGGTGTATTTTAAGTTTTAGATAAATATTTTTACCTCATAAAACTTTTTTTAACTTTAAGAAACTGGCTCTGGCTTTCTCAATGCGTTTGTTTGTATTAGAACTAAGGTGTGTGATGTTCTCTGTTTTTTCAAGTTGTTTACAATATGCTGCAATTGCCGTTTTGTATCTGGACACTACTTGTACTTACTATCATATATTTGTTTTTTTTTTGCAATGCCTTGTAACATTATGAATTAGGTGATGTAATTCTTTGTGGTTGTTGGCTATTAGTAAGGTGTAATTCGCATGTCTCAGATTATTGAAATTCACACTGTTAACTTTTGAGTGTCAATCTCATTCAGTGCAAGAAGATGTGTTTGGATTATAGATAACATAATAGGGGCGACAAAATACATTCTTGGCTCACCCACTCAATTTGTTTTTACGGTTTCCCAGGTGTTTTGGTCAATCTTAAAATTTTCTTGTTGTTTCCTGTACAAGTTTGTAATGATACCCATGTTTTTGTCGTATATAAATACTTGTCGCAAAGTCTTAATTAAATTATTATGCCTTAACTTATCCAAGGTTTTTTCAAAATCTATGAAACAGTTATAAACTATATTCACTGCAGTTTTTTACAATAGTTTTTTTGGGAATTGTTACAAATGTTGATTTTATCTAATCGTACGGTATGTATAGGAGACATATATTTTATTGAAGTGGTAAATAAGTAACTGTTTGTTTTTAAATTGTAGGAGTTTGAGTATCTTTGTAGGGATTTTATCTGGGCCTTTCGCTTATCTTGTTTTTGCTAGTTCTATAGTTTTTGTATTTTTTAATATGTATTTTTAATAGCGTTGACTAACAAGGTTATTAGCTAACTATTTTAATAATAATGACACACAGCTGTCAAACTTAGAAACTAATATCACAGAACTAGACTATCACAGCTGACAACAAAGTTATAAATGACTTTGATGACAGTACCTAAGCATAAATTTAACCTAATATCACAGATGACACCGAAACTGTAAACTGTTTTGATGTCAAACCCTAAAAACTAACTAAACGTAATATCACAACCTAACTTATATAATATCAAAGATTGCACCGAAATTGAAAAGGACTAAGATGCTTTTAACAACTCAACAACACAAACTGATCATCTCTATATGTTATTACCGAGCTTGTTATGCAAGTTTTTTTGTTTTTGTTTTAATTATTTTATTTGTAAATAGGTTTTCAACGTAGTTTTTCTACTTGTTTAACTTATCTATTTCATCCACGATCATCATTACTGGCAAGATTGTTTGTTCTTTGTTTTGTTATTTACGCCCATGATTTCCTTGACTTTCTTGTGTAGATTAATTGTATCGTGTTTTCTTTGCAGTTCTTTTACTTTGGAGCATTTTATTTTAAATCACGTTTCTTTTGCTGAGCGTATTTTTTTTCTTATTTCTTTGATTGATGATTTTTTTTTTATTTTGATTTTTATCTAATCGTACGGTATGTATATCTTGCTTTAAAAGCTGCTAATGCTTTAAATCTCTATAAACATTCCGGTTGGGTCTAATCTAGGAAGTAATAAATGTGTGCATATCTGCTATCCAAACAGAGTTTGTGTCTTAATACAGCATATTCTTGACGGCTCTGAGGTTGATTCTATTTGGTGTCTACTTTAATCATCTTTGGCATAACTTTTCTTAGAACTTCTATAGGGTTGGTATTTATGGTTTATCTGTTGTTTACCGGATTTTCTGATCTCTCAGATTGGTTTCCTGAAGTATTTGTTATGATTTGTCTATTAGCTTGTAGAAACTATGTGTTTATTCTTTTAGATGGCCGTTGTTGTTTATCTTATCTTTACTATCAATAGATTGTGATCTGAGGGTACGTTGGCACTTGATAGTGTTTTTACTGCTTTGTTTTAGTATTGTTTGTTAATAGTGATCTGATTTTCTGATTATCTGATGGAGCAGTTTTTGTATATATTTGGTAATTTAAAGAAGTTCTACCAACCGGTGATCTCTATCGTTTTTTCTCATAGTTCAAAATTACCGACGTTTTTTTTTGCCAACTTTAGCATTGAAATTTTCCATTATTATAGTGACATTTATATTCATTAGTTGGTAGTTAATTTTGCTTATTAAATCTGCATAGAACATTTGTATATAATCCTTGTCACTTTCTGAGGTAGGTGAATATACTTGAATGGTATTGATATTGACTTTTGACTTAATCGGATCATTATTACTTTATCGGATACGTAGCATACGGTTTCAATGCATGAATTAACTGCCCTTATTAGTAATTGCTACTTCATTACGGTGTTACTTGGTAGTTACTGTTTATTTCTGAGTAGTAAACAAAGTAGACGTTGTGCATTTTTTTAATTTTTTTTATTGTAGTTTGCTAATACCCAGTATGGAAATTTGTAATTTTTTAATCTTTCTTACGGGTTCTGTCTTTTTCCGGGTTCAAATAAGCTTCTCACATTCTATTTTTGGGTCTCAATTTTGTATCCATAATGTCTGAACAAGAAATTATTTGCGTCCCTGCTCTATCTAAGAAGTGCCTGTACTTGTTAAGTTCTTCGGTCATAATGATATTCTCTAGAAATATATCTAAGAGATCTTTAATGCAGCGGTTATTGTGGCCACCAGCATTTTTGAACCAAGTCATTAAAGAGCTGTAAAACCTATATTTGAATCCGTTAGAATGTTTTTAAAAGTATGTAGTCGATGAATTGTGAAATTTATTTCAAGATATATTAATCTATTTAGTTCAGAAACATGTAAAAAAATTCTTATAGAAATTATAAAGTTCTAAAACTTGGAATTTATAAAATAGACTAAAAAACCAATTCTAGAATTAGTAGGGCAATCCTAAAACTAAGACCTTGTGCATGTTTTATATATTACTATGATGCTTTACAGTTTTTTTGGTTTTGAAATTTATGCTACTTGTACTTATCAACTTTCTTCTAATGCAGCATTAGCTGTAGATTAATATATGTATTGGTTTCTATGGCCACCTTTTTAACAGCTTTGTTTGACTGCCAAATATCTGACGACAAATAATTGAACGGAAACCGTGCTCTTTGAATTTTTAATTTAGTAAGTTATAAAATGTTAGTTAGCCTATTAGTTTGTCAAATTCCTAAACGTTAAGATTTATTTAACAAAACATTAATTTTTTATTTTCATTATTTATTTTATAAAATCTCTTTATTGTGTACATTTTGTAAATGATGAAATCTTTACCATTTTTAAAATGTCCAAAACATTAATTTTCAACCAATTATACACCGAGAAGTAAATTATTTTACTAATTCTCCAGAACATATTAATATTTCATAAAAGTTTATACATTTAATTTCAGCGAGCTTATTTTCGTAACAAATGTATTATTAATTCGTCGGATTCGGTTTATGGTACGAATGAAATTTTAAATTAAAAAAATAATGAGTCATCTTATTCGAATAAAGCACATTGTATTGAGGTGTAAATAATTCTTTAATAACCTGGCAAAGTTCCCTTTCATTCTTAGAAAGTATTCTATTATATCATGTATTCGTACTCGTATTACTACCATCTGCTTCATTCAGTTTAAAAGAAACATAAAGAAGATGAATTCTATTAATGTCTTTAGATAAAATTGCTAATTTATTTTCTAGTAATAAATTCTATACGATTTATTATGGATATTTGTAATGTTATCTAAATTAATAATTATATTTTTAAATTAAATAGTTAATACATTTTTAATACAAACTCCAACAATTCAGATTCAGAAAATTTAAAATCTTGTTAGTACTGATTACAATATTTTTCCAAAGTTATATAGCAAAAAAGCTCGTGCTTGTTTGGTGCAGGTAATTTAATATGCTGTTTATTTTACTTAACAGATAATTCAGCTTAAATTAAAAAGTGTGTGTACTCGATAGAACATATAATAATAATTACATTAAAATTATAACATAAATATTAAGAAAATCAAATAAATCATAAATGTCTGACCGGAAAAGTTTCAATTTCAGTTCCGTAGAAATATTTCCACACAACGACTAGAGATTATTATTCTAGCTAGAACATAAAACGTACAAACAATAATCATTTCGCTGTGCCATTTTATTGCTCTTGTTTAAAATTTTCTACGTACGGTTCGGTAAACTTTGAAATATAATACTCATTCCCAAACATCTCTTCTTTCTTTCGCAGAACTTATATAAAAAAATACTAAATCAGGAATAACACGGTAGTTGTTAAATCATAAAATAATATTATTTATAATTATATATTAAGACATTCTTTAAAACCAATAAATCATAATAATGCTTTTAAAGGGCTTTGATATTTTAATAACTTATAATTAACTCTCGACATTGACCTATTAAATCACAAATTAGCAAAGACGTCGTTAGTTTCTAATCAACAACTTTGATTTTATAATCTATTACATAGCGTAGTAAATTAATACAACTCGATTATTTATACTAGGGGCTTGGGCTGCCTTTTACTTCATTTAATGTTGCATATTTAAGGTCATGTTAATGTTTTTGAACTTGACTATATCTCCGACGCCGATTTAAATCTAAAAAAAATATTCTGTACATATACTGCATCTGATTATACTGATTAGGGTGGCATTAAATATTTCTATCTTGACTAATAGATTATGCGTATTGATTAGATAATGCGTATTGATATATAGTGAATTGCTGGATCTAATTAAATCAACATTTTTGTTTATAATCTTTATACTATTATCAAAATACGTTAAACCTGTTTTGTAGTTGTATTTATTTTGTAGCTATTTTTTAATTATCTTTAAATAACAAGTAAGTTTTACTATAATCGGATTGGCAACTCAGCGTCTGAAAGTGAGGCAAAATATCAAAATATGCTACCCGTACTGTTTCTTTCTATCTTACAGTTGTAATATAATTGTTTTATTTAATAATGTTAATAAAAAATAAAATATGTTAGTCTATTAAATCAGGATAATTACTATATTATAATGAACAGTAAATTCAGGCTGACCAAACATACTATAAAGTGATTATAAAATATGTAAAACAATATTAACAAAATTCTATAAAAATGGTATTGACAAAAAATCAGCAAGCTGATATAGTTGATCTTACTAATAAAGTATTTAGTGAACAATTGGCTAATCTACAAAACACTTTACGGGAACTACGTGACGAAGTACGCTGTACTAAAAGCGAAGTGGTTATTCTAAAAGAAACTAATATCTAATTAATTCACATGCTGTCTTCAACCAATGCAGAAATAACAAAATCCGTAAAAGAAAATACAGATTTTTTTTTAAACAATTTGATGGAATTCAGTAACACAAACAGTTCATGCAATACCATTATCGCCGGATCCAATGTCGTCGAAAAAGAAAAAAGGATTTGAAGATACTACAGAGGAGGGATTAAAAAATTTTCTTGTTATAACATGTTCTTAATAGAAATTTTTCAGTTGAAAAACTTGATACAAAAAACGATTATAATGCTTAATTTAAAGTAGGAGCCGATTTTAATCTATTAGATACTCTCTACAATCCAAACTTCTGGCCTGTCAATATAATAGTTGAAAGATTTCATTTTTTTCGATCCAACTATCAAAAGAAGCATTTAAGATACCAACCTAAAAACAACTAACAACCATATTAACATAGTTCACCTAAATATTCAAAGTCTAAGAAACCTTACGCAAGATCTGGAAATATATTTTAAATTAAAAAATATTGATGTTTTAACCGTAAGTGAACATTGGCTAAAAATAGGGAAAGCAGAAAATACAGCATACACATTTTTTCAATGGCAGCTTATTATACACAAAGACTGCATATACGTGGTGGGGTATTGAATTAGCCGCAGTAAAACTAGTAGACGCGAATTGTGTTATAGTATCAGTCTACAGACTCCCATTAGGTAATTTTAACATATTCTTTGATGTAATAAATAGTGTGCTTAGTAAATTAAACATAGATACTAATACTGTTGTCTTATGTGAAGATTTTAACATAAAATTTCATACGTCAGAGCCAACTGCAATTTATTTTTCAAATCTATTAACCTCTGTTGGTCTTAAGATAATTATTAATAAAAACACAAGATTAAATAATTATCTTGACAATATAATTTTACAATATGGGGTGTCGTATAAATGTTATGTTGAAAATCCGTTTCTCTTAGAACACTCTGCTGTGTTTGCTACACTTGTACTTCCTAACATTGCTAAATGTAAAAATATTACTACTAAACTAGTGAGACCAATTACAAACATAGGTTCATTCAAACTGTATAATTTGATCTAATTTATCGAAATAATATTGACTTAAACTCTAGAGTCACTATGTTAATCAATACATTAACTATGTCCATGTGTTCTGTATTTCCACTTAAAAAGTATTTAGTAAAAGATAACTGAAAAGTAAGTTGGTACAATCATAAAAGCTTCGTTAATGTATAAACGTTATCAAACTGACGAATTAAAAACGGTGCAAAATAGCAAAACTTATAAACAAACTAAAGTTTTCCAACTTTTCTAACGACAGTTGTGATTTAATCAAGTGTTATCTTAGTAACCGGAAACAAATAGTATCTTTTCGAAACAATAGTTTAAGAATTATGGATGTAAAGCATGGGAACCCACAAGGATCAGTACTGGGGCCAATTTTATTTCTAATCTACATAAATGACCTTCCATCTTCTTTACTTGATTTGTATACTGTTTTGTTTACTGACGACACTATTTTGATAAATTCTAGTATAAAACATGGTGTAGTATGAAGAATTCTCTGTCGAATGCTTTAAGATGAGGGTACCGAAAACTGGCGAGCGCCTAAAAAGAGAACGAACAAACGATGGGAGGGGTTCTAGAGTAGACAGATTTGGTCGTATCGGCATGTTTCGATGTTTGCATTTAGATGCGTGTTTTGTAGTATTTGTTCCGTTTCTGTTACTACTACTTAATTTAACATTATTATTTACGTATGCAATAAAAATAATTATTAACTTTAATAAAGAATAAGAATGTGTAATTCATATAATACATATATTTATAATCTGATAATTTAATTTATTAGATATTCTGTCTAATTCTCTACGGATATGTGAGATTGCTCAGTAATAGAGCGTTAGCGTAGCACGCTAACAGTCCGGGGTTTGATCCTTGAATATGACTAAAATAATAACTTGCTTTTTATTCACCAAGGTGATTCGGAAGTCACCTAATAAGCCGTTGGTTCTATCAAACCAACTTCAAACAAGTCGTAAGACTTCTAGGGTCATGTAAATAGCTGTAAAACGCGCAAAAAGAAAAAATCATTTTTATTTTAGTTTTGAAAATTCTTACAATTTTTATTTTTTTTTGTCAATCAAACAAAATAAAAAATCATATTTTTTAACTTTTTTTTTTAATTTAAAATTTTTTAACTTTTTATATATAATATATTTTTTAAAATTATATTTTGTTTTGCTTTATCCATGCAAACACGACAACTTGTTCCAAATAAATTTACACGTGGTCGTCTTCTACAGGACTAGCTGAAATTTGCCAAAGCGCTACATGCGAGTAACGCGTTGAATTAAATTTTCAGGCGAGCATCCAATTATGATCAATATTTAATTTCGCAAATAATTTCAAGAATTATTAATTATTTTCTAGAGCATAAAACCAAAATAAATTTTTATAGTAAATTTATTCATTTATAAACAATAATAAAAAATGTATATATTTTTTTTTTAACAAATTACATATTCATGCCATTCATTGTTCATTTTTACATACAAATTTTGTTTTTTGAATTTGTTATGAATAATACTTTTTTAAGGAAATTTCGAGTTGCAGACTAGTGCGAAAATTTCTGCTCTTAAATTGGTTTTAAGTAAACAAACTACAAATGAATGAAGCAAATACAGTTTAAGTTTTTTTTAGCTTACGTAACATATCATACGACAATCCTCCATATGTTAAATTTTTGGGAGTATGTTTAAGTTCATCACTATCTTGGAAATGCCATATAAACTATGTTCTAAATAAGCTTGCTAAAATTGTATATTTTATTAGAAATCTTAAAAGATTGGTTAGTAGGGAAGTCATTTTAACAGCATATTATAGCCTAATTCAATCTCAATTAAACTACGCTATTCTCAATTAGGGGCATTCCTCACATTGCTCTCGACTATTTGGACTACAACGCAAAGTCCTACGCATAATTTCTAGTTTAGGTTTCAGAGATGATGTAAAACAAAAAATTATTGAGTTCCAGATATCAACTCTTCCCTCTTTATATATTTTTAACTGCGTTGTTCATATTAAGGAAAATTTACATTTTTACACCAGCACTATCATAGTCATGATACAAGACTAAAACTTAATCTAAGAATCTCTTACTTCAGGTTAAACACTAGTAAAAATGCTACAAATTACTATGCACCAATATTTTATAATAAAATTGCGTATAAATACAAAAATATTTTTTTTAAACTTTTTAAGTGGAAATTTAAAACTTTTCTAGCATCACACGCTTTTTATACATTTGATGACTTTGTAAATTTTAAATTTTAATTTGTATGTATAGTTTTATCTATTTCTGTACTATTTTTATTATGACCTGTGTAAAGTATAATATTATACTATTAACATTAATAAGTGATTTGATTTGATTTGATTTGATTTGATTTGATACTTTTTCAGAAACGTATACTCTTTTTGAAGTTGAAGTTGAAGAATACTGTTTACTCTTTTTAATTTAAAATAATTAAAAAAATACTTTATTTTTGGTTGAACTCTAATCAAATCTGAATTGGTTGAACAAAAAGTTTTTTTTACGTTTTTTTTTTTTTGTTATACAATTAATAAATTAACATTAAAACACCAATTTGCGTTTCACAAGGCGGAGCTGCCTCAAGGAAGCAAGCGCCGAAAATTATTTTTCCAGTTATTTGCTCCTTTGCAAATCCGCTTTGGCGTTCGGAAGGAGTGTCCGCGGCGTACATTATATGAAGATAAAAATTGGTTGATTTTGAAAAAAATTGATTTAAAACGTCTATACTACGTATTTTTGTTAAATCCATGAAATTAGCATTTTGGAAATTAAATTAATGATTTCAACAATACTAATAAGTGGATTCATACGTAGAATTGAATTTTAAAGACATTTTATAAGAAAAAAGAAATTGGTTTATTTGTTTTTTTTTTTCAATAAAATGCATTTATTGCGAATAAGAAATTACAATAAAATACATTACATAATAAAAATTACAAACAATTTGTGTTTCTATTTGCAATAGGTCGAAGATTAGTTTGACTCTATGTGGTTACATCAAGACATCTATTCTTTCCCTTGGACCTTTCAAATAATAATAAATAATAAAAATAAAATAAAAGATAACTAACATAAACAAAAATAAATAATAATATAAAAGAAAAGTATAAAAGAAAAATTTAAAAAGAAGTCAGAAACAAACAATAAATCAAATTAAATTATACATCATTTCCTGGTTATAGAAACTTAACCTTGTTGTAATAAAAGAAAATGTTTACATTTTTTATTGAAACCTGGTGAGCTTATGTTTTGAAGATTGCTAGGAACAGAATTGAGTCATTTGCAAACGCTAAAAGAGTAGGACCGTGGTTTGTGTGCTGCTATTGTTAAGTAGTCTTTTCTTCTTATGTTTACCGAATGTACATTAGTTCTAAATTTAATTTGATTATAAAAATAAGGCGGAGTTTTATAACCAATAATTTTGTTATAAAGAATTTGAATTTTTATTTATTTGAAGAAATTTAAGAAAATTAAATTTAAAACAGCTTAACTCTGTAAATTGAAAAATTGAGTTTGAATCATATCTACTAAGTATTTTTGTCATTTAAAAAAAATTTATACATTGAAGATTAAATTGATCATTCAGATAATACAAATGGGTAAATTATATTCTAAAAACAGCTTTGGTCTGAATCCAAAAAGTTGGTATTCCGGAGGTTTCAGGATCATTTATTATTTAAACAATACCAATAGGTGAATTTATATATGGAATTGTATTTTGAACAATATGAATTATGAAGAAAAAATTAGTTTATTTGAAGAATTGTTGCAGTTGAAACAACAATAATTTGTGTTAAATTGATTATTTAGACAACACTAATAAGTAGATTCATATGTGAAATTGTCTTCTGAAAATATTTTATTTAAAACAAAAAAACAAAACCAATAGATAGATTCTTATGTAGAATTGTATTTCAAAAACATTTTATATAAAAAAAGAAATTGATTTAATTGAAAAAAAATAATTATGAAATTAGATTTAAAAGAACTTTACTCTAGTTCAAACTGCTCGTTTGTAATCATGCTCTGGGATGCCCCCAACTACCCGCCCAAATGTTTGTTATTAAGTGATTGCATATTGAGTTTCTAACACTTGCAAAAAGAAATAACTTTGATAACACTTGTGCGGGTGGGTTTGCAATGCAGTTTAAAATACTTATTGGTAATCTTGAATTGGAGTGTTCCAAGTGTTGGTCATCAAGGGTTGGTATCACTATCTCTTCTTTAAATATAGAAACTTCTAACACTTGCAGAGAGGTAAACTTTCAATCTTTTAATAATAAATACTTGAGCGTGCTAGTAGGTACTTTACTTTAATCTATTTGGTGGTAAATATGAATTGGTGTGTTCCACCCACCCATTTCAAGTGTTGCATATTAGGAGATTGGTATCACTATTGCTTTCTCTTAATTACTTTTCCGTAATCATCTTCTGGAGTGCGTAAGTGGGCACAGTGTTTGTTATTAGGGAATGGATGTCATTATCACCTTCTTTAACATAGAGGCTTTTAAAGCATGCAGAGAAAAGAAATTTTTAATTTCTTTATAATTAACACTGGCGGGAAGCTTAGTAGTGACCTACTTACCCGTATAAGTCTTTGTCATCAAGGGATTGGATAAACGACAATATCTCATTAACAGTGCATTGGACAGAAAAACAAGGTTGTTTGAAATAGTTTCCAAAATTTAAATTTATATCTGGCTGGCGGTACTACTACTACTACTTTATTGGTGTTAAACGACGTATCTTTTTTGTAATTTTTTTTTTAATCTATTAACAAAAATCTAGTTGCTTTTTTGTCTTATGATTTAAAAATGTTCAAATTTTGGTTTATGCGAAATAATTGTATTCGCATTATTTTAAAAGTTTTTGTAAATGTAATTTGTTGGTGCCAAGTTTTGTTGCTTTGTTAACACGTATATATTTATTTTTATTTTACATTACGATGTTCAAAAACCTTGCCTCATCATCTACTTCTAGTATTTTTATGTTTTTAACACTACCACTTGTGCAAAATTTGGTTACGATTATTTTAATTTAAGTATGTATGATTATTGATATAAAATTGTTGTTTAAACTGTCAAAAATATTTTGAAATATATCGAGTTCAATATATTTTTTCCAAATTAAATTTTGTTGATTGATTTGAACAATAAACTTTTGTCCATATGCAATGAAACACGTAAGCACAGTAAAAGAAGATAAAAAAGTTTTATTAAGTAACATGCTACGCCTGGTTACTTCCATGAAATAAATGTGTGGTTACCTGCTTCTTTATTTTTGTTAATGTATTCGGTACTGGGTTAGGTTAGAGTAAAACCTAGCGGTGTTGCAAAACTTGGTCGGTATAAATATTTTTTTAGGTTGATATGGTAGGTGACAAAGAAAAGAATTTAGCTTACTGCCAACATAAAGCTCGAGTTGCGCAAAATTGACAAATTTATAAATGCCGCTATTGAAAAAAATGTTAACCTTAAGAATTTTTTTTGATTACCAAATTTGTTATTTCAAATAGTAGTCGCAGCATAACTACACAACTCTTGCATGTCACGTTTATATCATAGCGTATATCGTAAATATGTCTCTGTAACAGTTTTTTCTGTTTTCCTTTTGATTAATTGTAAATATCATTACTGTATTCCTGTTGTTGGAATTATTTCTATTTTCCATATCCTATTTAGCATCTCTAACCGTATTTTTTCTTCTTGTTTCTATATGTATTTTAATTGTTCTGGTTTTATTATGCTGCGTTCTGGCGCATTTCTATTTTTCAGTTTTTTCAATACTACTTTCATATTTTTTTTTGTTAAGTTTTCTATTTCTTTGTTATTTATGTTGTTTTTAAATGGTTGCTCTTTTTCTTCTTTTTCTGTTTACACATTGAAATGATGTGCTTATCTAATTAAATTAAGTTTGTGTAAAGAATCACTTATCATAAAAAAGTTTCAACCTTTAATCAATTGAAAGAATTACTTATAAGTAAAAGAAAATTGCAGCGTTTGTTCTTGTAATGAAAAAAGTGATGCAAACAATTTTTAAAACTTACTTTTTATAATTAATGTATCGAACGATGGAGCATGAAAGACAAAATTTATTCAATAATAAACAAATGTTTAAAATATGACAATACAATATAAGGGGAGGGAGGTAAAAATGTTTTGCACTAAGGCCTTGCTTTGTAAATATGGTCTAAACAAACATACTAAGAAGAAAATCAAATACGATCCTAACCAGCTATTTTAATTAAGAACTACATACTACATACTGCTAACATGTAAAGTATACTAATATGGTTTCTGGGGAAATAAACAATTGGTGAAAGCATTATTGGAATTTAAAATGTGATATTTAAGAGATACACTTAATAGACAAACTACAACCGGAGCGTTGGTAAAGAGCGCACTCTTTGTCGTTCGAAAAATTGGAGTGTCACACTGGGTGTGACATTTCAAAGCGTTCGAAATAAGAGAGCGTCGCACCGAGAGCGCGCTCTTGTCTAACCAAGCCTAGAGCTGGGCAGATTTTACTCTGACGTTTACGCGCAAAATGTGTTTAAAAACGAGAATTTTAAGTAATTTTTCTCTATAGTTTTACGTAAAAACTCAGAACAAAATGTTCAAAATGGACAAGCCTGAACAAAATACATTTAATTAACAGAAATGACAAGTAAAACTAGTAATTTTAATTTAAAATATTTTAATGGACAAAACAAAATTATCGTTCACAATTTTTCTAAAACATAAAAAAATAAAATAAAACTCAAAGTCTTAAACGGTCTTGTTTATTCATTAAAATTAAAACTTATTAAACAGTTATTATATAAATTTTAAATTCGCTCCTTGGTGTCACTCCGAACCGTTCGAAAACTGACGCTTGGTGTAGTCACGTGGTCTACACACCTGGTGTGCACACCATATACCAACGCTCTGGTTTTTCGAACGGACCCCAGGATTTAATCTCTGACTATTTGTACGGGCATAGATAACCTATTGAAACGTCAATATTGACGTAAGTTATTTATAAGTAAATTTAGATTGTCTCCTTTACAAAACGTAAATGTGTTTAAATTAGATAGTAACGAGAAAAAACAAAAATTGGAGCAACAAATCTTATTTTTTTTTAATTCATTTTCACTAATGGCGCTTACGAGGTTATGAGCGTTATATTAGGTATAACTACTGCTCCGAGCACCGGATAAGTTATCCCCGGTTTATCTCCCTCGAAACCCTAACTATGCTTCAACTAGTAATTGTAAAAGCGGCCCTAAGTAGTAAAATTTGTTATCTATCGAATTTTCATGTTTTCCGATCGCTTAACTTCTTTCAAACGCTAACGTTTCCATGTTATTTAATATGACGTTTTATTATTTGTATGCATTATTCTACGAAGATATATTCCACTAATATTTATGATATTTATGGAATATTGGGAATTATACTAATTATATTTCTTAGAAATAACTATTAAACCAGAAAATCCTAAAAAGGAATTACACTTTTACAACACAATAAATAACTGTTTTTATTAGTACATAAGTAAATTTAATTGAAATTATTAGTTAATTATAAACTATTCTTATTATTATCTGTAAGCGCATACTATTAAAATCAATGATTATATTTTAACACAAAATCGCAACCACGATCACACGATTAGTCTAGTGCGAAAACAATGTTTCTGTAAAAATACTTATTTGGTTAAAACATAATTTCTCTTGAGGCTTACTTACTGAAGCGTTAATGATATGTTTTATTCAAAACGTGTTAATACAAATTAAACTATTCTATATCATTATAGTTTGCCAGCTAATGTATATAAAGAACTTGTAGAAAAAATAATCATAGTTGGTATAATGTAATATAATGACTGTTTGTGTACGTTGATTTATATTCAGGATACGGTTTACTTTGTGCAATAATGCCTCTTGAACATAATCCAAGTATTATCTAAAATTATTAATGCGTATTTTTGTTTACAATCTTCTCAAAACTATCTACAATTTTTAACTAAATAACTAATAAATATACATTTTTTCTTTAATTTAATTCTCATATTCTTAGATATTTGAATCGTTAGATATAATTTGGATAAGATGATTTTATTAAACACACTTTTCACGTTTTATTTCATGATAGTTATTCATTATTTCATAATGTCTTCAGTGTTTACATTTTAAATTTATACTAAAGTTTTTTGTATATGTACTAACGATCAGAAACTGTTTGTAATAATAATATTTAGATCATTTGAACGTAATTGAAATAAATGTTTAGTATTGAAATAAACTTTATGTAGGAATATTTTACATTTTTTTAATGATGCACTAGGATAAAATACACAAAGATTGTGCCAAATTAATAATTAATTTTTATCTTTGCAAACGATACACATTTAATAAAGAAGTAAAGTAAAATTTATTTATTTTTTATTTAATAGCTTCCATGTCATCTAATACTTTTCATAATCAAATTATTTTCTCTAAATTTTTACATCTACTTTTGTTCAGTATTTATATAGAAACTAATTTGTTTGAATTATTATTATCTTATTTAGTTGAGATTAATATTGAGAATAATATTGCTATAAACCCAGGTCTTTTTCGCCATAATTATTGTTGTACAAGATTTGATAAAATGATGGTACGAAAGAAAGATATTTGGAATTAATCTTATACAATACTTTTAAATCTTATCATTTAAAAACCTTGGTCTCTGGGAAACCAATAATAAAATAACTTGAAAGTTATTGAAGATTGAATAGACAAGGAGTGCAATATGCAAAATATTTTGACTTTTATAATAATAATATTTTAACCAAAATAAATATTTTTTTAATGTATTTTTTGACATTTAATTACTTTACATTATCTTTGGTTTCAACATGGCATCTATGGTTTGTGTAACTTGGAACGCACGTAAAGAGAAGGGGTATTTATACATTGGGTTTCAAAATAATTAACCACTTTGTAGAAATTAAAGTACAACTTTAAGTGAAACAGTTAGTGTATGTTGATAAACAATTGATTACATTAATTATTAATAATTATAGAAATAATAATATTTACTGAGAAAAAAAAAATAATGCGTTACAACTCCTTTTAATGCATAGTAGATATCAGATAGTCTAATGCATCTTAAAGCAGCTTGTTTGAAGCTTACCTACAATATTTGGAAAATGCGGTAAACGACGCAATGTTTTCTACATTATTTCTCAGACATATTTCATATGGTTCATGTATGGAAATCTTGATGGCCAAAGCAAATAATTAATGTTTGTGTGTAAGTACTTAATTTAGAAATCAGAGGTTGCGCATTATTTTACTAGAAAACTGCCATTAGGTTGTCTCGGATGAATAGAAGTGAAAAGGGGCCTAAGACTGTATCAATGTAATGACGTGCGTTTAATGTGCTCAGAATAAATATTAAAGAGGACTTTCCTCCAAAGCCCACAAACCATTACACTAGGAGTTAATAATGAATAATAATGAACAAATTGTAAACTTTGTCTTTGAGCTTCAGGTTGTCTTACGTTTAAAACGATTGTAGAATGCCATATACAAAAACAAGATGGGCAATTTCTGCCCATGCATGAACCCAGTTTTGTCTATTCTGGCACAATTGCAGCTTGTTGACTTTATACTGAATTGTTATAAAGAGATGAAAATAAGTACAATAAGAGCGCAATCCAAAAAAACATATTTGCCTATAAATTATAGAGATTCTATGACCAATTGATTTTTTTAGTTTATTGCAGTATTGCAAAAGATTTAATTTATTGAAATTTTGCACTTTTTGCATTAGCCACATTTTTTCTAGAACTAATATTACAGATTACAGATGACAGTGCGTATACTTTATTGCTATTGGTATTTATATTTGACTTTTAGATATACTGATTACAATATAGGACTAGCAGATTACCAACTAGTTGGCGGTTTAGTTGGCAGGTAGAATTAAATTGAAAACAGCGTTTCAAAATTGCAAAAAAAAAATGTCAATATTTGTAAAAATATATAGATAGATAGTATAAAATACTAATTATGAAAACATAATTGATAAAGATAACTTTTACACTTGCATTTGTAGATACAGAAAAGTGCATACACAACGAAAACTTTTTGAAAATTTGTTTTTTAAATCATTGATAAGCGTTAACATTAAGATAGCAGGGCGTAAAGTAGAATCAGGCATACTAAATTAGGAGGTGCACGCGGCTATATAAAATATAAGAAGAAATAAGTCTGCTAGGACTACTTAAATTAAAGCAAAGATTAACAAAAATGACAGAAGAAAGCATAAAGGCTATCCAACGTATATGCCAATGAGTTTGGGAAACGGGTAGATGGCCTAGATATTGGACAACATTAATAGTTATCTTCTTACACAAGTAAGGGTCAACAATTAAATGCAACAACTTTTGGCTTATTGCTATCATATCCCATACGAGTAAAATTATGCTAAATATTTTTAACCTAGACTACAACAGATTACAGTCGTAAACAATTTATTGAAAAGGCCAGAGAAAACTATACGTTTATTATGCGTTGTAGATTATGTATTGTTAAAGTGAAATGCACAAACTATGAACAATTCTAATTTAGTTGAGAATACCAACACATCTCATCTATCTAATCAAGGTTCTCTACGACAGTTGTACTGCTGTAGGCAATGTTGATAAGTACTTTTTTTTGGAATGCAATATAAGGAAAGTGGTTTGGCAAGGGTGCATTTTATAGCTTCTTATTCTTTAATCTGTACAACAAATCTATTATTTGTGCAGTATTAGATGAATGGAAAGGCGGCGTAGTAATCAGCGGGCAAAATATTGAAGCTTAGATTTGCAGCGACACGCTACGATTTGCCCGCAGCAAAGAAAAACTGTTGGCTTTAAGTGAAAGATTAGAGAACATTAGCTTGGTATACGGTCTACAAATAAACCTAACAAAAACTAAAGTATGATCGTAAACCGTGCAAATGACCGAACAAATATCAAATTGTTAAACTACGATGTTGTAGATAATTTTATCTACCTAGGCATCATAGTCAACAATAAAAGAAGGACAGTTTTATCTCAGCTAACACCAATATGGAAAGACCACAAGGGTTGTCAAACTTTGTCCAAACACTAGTATTTTCTGTGTTTACATACGGAGCAGAAACGTGGACATTAGGAGCTGCAAAACGTTGACGCGCGGATGCATTCGAGATGTGGTGCTGGAATGCCAAGAATACCTAAGACTGCTATGCGAACTAATGTATCAGCGCTTAAATAGATCAAACCCAAACAATGGCTTTTTAGTACAGTGTTATATCACGAGGAGCAACAACATTGAGAAAATTATAGTACAAGGCAAACCTGATGGCAAGTAAAGAAGAAGGAAGTCTTTTGCCCAATTTACTGACACAATATAAAATATCTCAAATATTGAAACAGTAGTCCGAGAAGAAATACAAAATTAATATTAATGAATGAACTAATATTTTTTTAGAAAAATTAAAATTTTCCAAAATTGTTAGTCAAAACTTGTATCGAATACTAACCGCAAATCCTACTAACTTTATATTTTGTTTCTGTATATATATATGTACATATATTTATTTTAAATTTTAGTTATTTTGGTTTTATATATTTTATGAACGCTTTTTTTAGTGTATTTTATGCATAATTTCTGTATATTGTTAAAAGATGTTGTGATTTTTATAGATTTTCTTTAAGTTACTCATGTTACTTTTTATCTTAAGACTTAATTTTTGTTTTTGAATAATATTAATAAAAAGTACTAAGCCTATAATTCTATGGCTAATAATTACTGGTTTAATGATAATGATAATATTATTTAACCGTCGTAGATTATCAATGACAAACACCATCAACTATTCGCCTTTTGTCCGTAGAAATATATTCAATAATTATTTATTTATTTAATAAGAACGCACAATAAATTGTTTTTAACTCCATATTGTAAAGTGCTTTGAAACTGTTTGTTGCTAAGGAAACAACATACGTTATATAGTAGTGCATTAATCCTTTCTAAAATTTTGCACTATTTTGAAAATCGTATTTTTATTATGTTCAAACAATGTACCATTACCTGCAGTTACTTGACGGCAGTGTTGCCAAATGGAAATCATTAAAATATGATACGCGCCGAGTTGAAAATTATTACAACTGAAGCAGAAATTTTATTTATATTTCTTTGAGAATGAATAAAACTTTAGGCAAATTAAACAAAAATGGTTATAATTATGACTATATTTGTACTTATTTTTAAATTTTGACATAATAACATCAACTTATTGTCGAGTTACAACTGAAACGGTTTTTAGTGACATTTTTACAATTGATAAAAATTGAATTGACATTGATGTTTATACTATGATAGTACACCAAGTCAAATCTTGGTACAACTACCATAATCATGATATACACTGCTTGGGTAAAGCCACAAACGTTTGCAATCAAATCTACGTTTTAAGAAACTGACGTACGTTCAGTTTTATTCATCTTGTGCTTTACCTTGTGTAGAAAATGTTTTTTTAATCTTTATTTAAACACCTTTACTGATAAAAGAGTGAACATTTCATTATGCTTCTTTATTTGTGATATTTAAAGTAATCATTAAATTAAATTTACATAATTATAATTAATTATCGTTATGCTTCAATGCACTTACAAAATGTTAGGACAAGTCGTATTGTTAACATTTCAAGTATTGGTTTCCACGACAGGATTTCAAAAATGAATAAAATATCAATTCACGGTATTCATTGTCCTAAAAGACATTAGGAATCAAAAACTGACAGACACATGTAATTCCACAAAGATTCTCATCCCATACACGAAAATTCTTCATATTGTTCTGAGATAATTTTTAAAAGAACTACTATACATGATTACAATTTTAATACACTTCTTCTTCGAAGAGTATAAATGCCATGTGTGTGCTTTCGATGATTTGACAAAGTCCATTGATCGTCGCTCGAAGAAGGAAAAAAAGGACGTTACCTGAGCCGGTCTCGAATGCACTATGTAACATTACTTGCGAGTGTAGACCACAATTTCAGGTGTGTATTGTTGGTTCTTGTTGCCGTCTGGCGGCGTTGCGATCGTAAACACTTGCCGGTGCCCGGCGTTCAGTTTCGTCGCGTTTATCTTGGGAACAAGTTGTGCAGGTTCGATCTTGTCCCTCGTGCGATCCGACACATTCGGTCAGCACACGTTTAGGTGCTTAGGTGATAGCAGCCGGTGCTCGGTGACCAAAGAACGAGCTTAAGATCGAAAGTGTTCTAATACCATACAAAACAATCTCAACAAAAAATCATTACAAACCAGCGTATGTAACAATAATCAAAACAGAAAAGAAACGATGCCGCTTTATTTATTTATTTTCCATTATACACAAGCTTTTTTATTTTTTTTATTGAGGGGCCGGTTTTGTCACTTGGCAGGTTCTGTAGTTTCGATTTCAGATGCATTACCAAACGTTACTTTTCTTTGTTTATATAATTTTGTATTCAAATCGGCCATAACATTTTTATTGTTAAATTTGTAGGTGGGTTACCAAAATAGGCACCATTGTGACTGATAACATTGTCTCTTTTTACCGATTCAATTCTGTTTTATATGATTAAAATACATGTTTCATGTCCATTTCGAACACAATGCCTCATTTTAACTTTTAGTATATAAAATATTCAGTTCGTAAATGTTGTTATCATTGTAGGATACACGTTACATATTTTATTATTGTTTAATATCATAAAAATAACATTAAATGTTTATTATTGTATATTATTTCATTTAAAATAAATTGGTTAAATACGATAAGGTAATAAAATGTTAAATTTTATTGTAACCTATGAAAATATAAATTATTTCTATTAAAATGAAAAAAAAAATCGGTTTTTATTGGCATATAGCTTATAAATACATCGAAACAGGATGTAAATTAATATAATTCATATTAGATGTTTAAATTATTATCAAATAATTGAATTTACTTCCAACGCATTACTTATATGCAACAGTCTATTGTAGAGCTTTATTTTGAAAACATTTAAATTTCAATATTAATTTATATTGAAATGTTAATGCATATTTGTTATATTTAGTTTTATGTTATTGGCAACTTGAACTTGTGTTTAGTATTACATAATTTTAAAATACTGCAATGGGACTAGTTTGTATCGTATTACTATTTATAACTTATATTCTTCGATATCCGTAAGGTCAAGTTAATAATAAAGTCAATTTTCAACATATGGTGTTAATATAGGCAGTAGTATAAATTATGATTTGTCATTAAAATATATAAATAATCAAAATAGTAATGAAATATCAAAATAATATGAGTGAATCACAATATGTCGTTTCATTTTGAAATGGGAAGTTGTAATAATGCAACAAGTAGTAAGTAAATGAGGATTTATGCCAAATTATTCTGGTCCATGACCTCTTTGTCCAGGTTTGCATCATTAGACTTTATTTTAAACAACTGTTGCTTCCTGTAGTATTATAATAATATAACAATAAAAATAAAATTATTAAAAATGTATGTTTATTTAAATAAAATATACGAAAAACATTTTCTTAGCTTTAATTATTATTAGTTATATTGTTTTCATATGAAAATTTGATTAAAATATTGTTAGTAAGTGTGCTATATAAATTAATTAGCTATTAGTTTTATGTAATGAAAGGTTATAATATATAATTAGCACATAAAATTTGATAGTTTACTATAACACAAAGTTAAGTTTTTTAACAATAAAATTTGTTTTATTATTATTTATTTAATTTATTAATTTTACAAATTTTTGGGTAATAAAACGTAGATTTAATTTTATATAAACGTAGTTGTTAAAATTGTTTATTTTACTTTGTTGAGAAGTTAGCATTAAAATTTTAAGTTATAAAAGGAACATAGTATAAATAATGAAACGAATGGTTGTGGCTCCATCTAGTGCAAATTAAATACTAAATGTATGCATTAATTGGTATTGTTAGCATTTATGCAATTTGCAATCATTTTGCGGATTTTGGACAATTTTTAAACATCAATTACTTAGTTTTTTAAATTAAATCACGTTGTATAGACAAGTACAAAGTAGTATTGGTTTTAACTAGACCTAGATGACGGCTAGAAATGTTTTTTTTATAATACCGGTGATTCATTTAGAAGTAGTTGCTTCAAATATTAAAAAGAATATAAAAAAAATCAATTTTATTGGGTAAACTTTATTAATATAAAAAAGAAAAAAAAAATCCTTCAAATGTTGGCTTGCATGGTCTAAGTTCTAATTTTTGAAGAAGAATTTGAGCATTTTGAGTAGTATTTGGTGAATGACGCGAGTAATGTTGGTTCCAATTCTTCAATTCTAGCCGGTTTATTTATGTAGACTTTAGAATTTACCTCAAAGAAAAAAGTCTAGAGATGTGAAATCACGGCCAATTCACCAACCCAAAACTTGAAATTTACTGTTTACCAAATTGTTTTTCAATAAAATGACAATTTTACTGGCTGTGTGGCAAGTCGAGATTGCTAGCTTCAATTTCAGCAAATAGTCCGTTAACATGCCGCAAAAACGGGCTCCATTCTCAGTTATGTTCCGACCGGATAAAGAAATATTTTCCGATGATTCTATCAGCCTATAAACTACAATAAACCGATGTTTTGTTTAGATGTAATGGCAATTTTTAATCCTTGCAATATTTTCTTTACGTTCTATGTAAGGTCTATTTGGTCGCGTGTTATTCAATAAGAAAATTGAGTTTCAAATTTTTGATGATACTTCAAATTGTGCATTTGGAATGTGGACCATAAGTTGCCCAAAGCGCACGAAATATATTCCTCGCAGAGCGCTGATTGTCGTATTACAGCTGCATAGTATTATCTTTGTTGTTTTGTTAATACTTATTTATTGTTGTCAGGTTTTTCCATATACAGAGTGTAATCTCTAATGACATATTTGTCAAAAATTATAAATATTTTATATTAGCATGTGTGTGTGACTCGGTTATATGACTATTTTTGAACGCGATTACGTGCTTACTGATCTAATGAATACGATTGTAAAAACTTACTAAAAGCTTTCTACAAAACGTTTGGTACTGCACGGTTCACGGATTGTGATATGCACAAATTTGTTCAAAAATTCTTTATGTGGCAAAAGGAAAAACACTTTAATCTGGTAGCGGTTTTTAACAGTATTATGTTGGCATGACATTTTGGATATTTATTTTATTAAATATAATATTCTTGTATAAGTTTAGACAAGACACAAAAAAGAAACGCGAAAATCTAGACAGATTAAGAACTTGTTCTTTGATTTGACCCGATGCAGAAAACCTATGTTATGTTAATTCTGAATCATTGTTATTATAATAGATGGATCATCCTTATTGTTTAACATTTTATCCAATATTAAAGTAACAACAGTACGGCATCGTTTGTTGAGCGAGAGATCCGTAAATTTGTCAGAATGAATGTTTATTGACTATGGCTTTCGGAATTTGCATAATCTAAAGTTAATGTAAACAAATTAATTTTATAAAATTTTAGATAATTTTAGATTTTTTTTTTAAATTTTATATAATTTTATTTATTTCATAAAGATAAAATTGTATTGGTCTAAACATTTTATTAATGCTTATTAATGTTTGTGAAATTATTTTTCTTTCAAGGTATGATCCATAGCATTATAATATCAATGTTTAAACAATATTGCAAAACACGCACAGACAGGCACAGTTACAAGTCTGTTGGTGCTTATAGATTTAAATAAATAATCAATTATAATTATTAAAATGAGTAATATATAATTAGGTATTTGAATTCCTCTAAAAAATAATTCTGATTGCATTTTTTTATATCTTTATTCAAGTTTATGATTTTAAATTGACATCTTCCGCAAACAAATTACAAATTCACGGACTATATAACTAATACAAGGTATTAATATACTAACCAGTTCAACAACTTACAAATAACATTCAAATTTGTCTAATTAAAATTAATTAAACCATTTTTTATTGCATGCGAAATACCATTTTAAAAAATGTCCCATCGCTAGACATATGTCTGGTATTAATATTCTGATCTTGTGTAATATATTAGTGATAATATCGCACATTTAATCATAGCTTAAAGAATTAATTTAAATATTTATATAAAAAATTCATAGTTAATATTAATATTTATGCAAATAGTATTATAATATATATTTATGAATTTATGTCACATATTTACGCACGCAATAGGAAATAAAACAATAACAATTTAAAATAATTATTAATACAAACATATAGAAACGTTTATACTAGTTTCTGCGGTAACTAATATAAATACAAACTAAATTTATTAAAATTTCCAGTAACCATAAAATTGCTTCTGAAAAAAGGATCCTTCATCAAACAAAGCATGTTCCGACACACAAATTATAGCTCGCCATAACATTAATTATTATGCCAACATAAAGAATAAAAATAATTTCTCTTAAAGTGTTTAATCGAATTCGATAAACAAACTATTCATCATATATGTAATTACAATTACAATCAAAAACTTAATTACAGCCTAACATTTCCTTAATCAAAATTTAACATTTTTAGACAATTAAATCATAAAAAATAAATTAAATTTGCATGAAAAACTATATCTAATCAATAGAGATGCTTCGGTATTATTTTTTATACTATTATAATTAAATTAGTAAAAATTTAAATTAAACATGCCTGAGGTTAATAAAAATAATAATTAGCTTCCTCAGATTATAAATCTTAATTTAACATATGACAGGATGATAATATTTGTGACAATAATTTAATTATTATAAATATTTGTATTAATTAAAATATTAGTAGGGAAATTGACCTTTATTTTTAATAAATATTAATTTAACAATACAATACGATTTTAATTGTATATAATCATTACCACACATTTCCATTACCTATCGACAATCAGTTTTGTCAACTTAGTTTCCTGTTCGATAATTTCTGACGTTGCGACCTTAAAAGCAACAAAGGAGATATTTGTTTAAAAAAATTATATAATTGAGTTGTGCTAATTTATTCTGCAAATAATAGAATCCGTCTGACATATCAAAATATATTGCCGATTGAGTGTTATGTAATTATTCGATTACACGCGGCCTTGTTAGTGCTATTTTCAAGTTTCTATGTTTTCATTAACACAATGAAAATTATTTAAATTATAATGGAATTTAATTAAATTCTGTTTATTATATGTAAAGCGGCATCGTTTTTAGGCTCGATGAAGGTTTTATTGATGATCAAAACAATTATTATATAACATTCTTGTTGTTATTGTTCATTATAAATTGGGTCAATATTGATATAAAATAAAACCAATAAAATCTTTTAACCAAAACAGTGATTTCAATAGTGAATATTTTAGGATATTTGGATTACGATGTAAAAAGTGAAAATGTCCCTAACATGTCGGGTTCAGTACCTGAACGATATAGATCCCTTTTCTTATACAACCAACTTTCCGGACCCTGCACGACCACCTTTACACACCTTCAGCGTGACTTTACCACTCATTAATCAACTAGCAGCAATACATAGACTTTTAAAATCGCCACATCGGGTAAGTAAATTTTATTTTAAGTTTTAGTCATTTCAATCTTCATGAATAATGCAAATATGTAAAACAGTATAGAGGTCATTGATATATTTAGTAGACTGGATTTCCAAATGCAATTTTATGATATAATAACCAGAAATGTTACAAAAGTTTAATTCTTCCAAGAAAAGATAAATGCGGGTCATTGTAATATTTAGTACAGTCAATATTCGATCATTTATATTTAATATTGTTCTGATGCCAATAAATTGTTTATATAACGTGCATTGCAGCGTTTTTAGCACATTGATAAATACTAATGGTTGTTCTATTTCGATAATTTACATTGCATTTTACTACTTTATTCTGATATCTCGTTTATGGAATGTCTGATGTTCTAAGACCACATTGTTGAAAAGCAAAGGATGTTCTATTTAGTTTATTTTTATTTAATACTGGAAATTAAATGATATGTTCAGTGGCGGATTATGTATTTGGCAGAGGCGCACAGAACAATTAGAAAAATATAAACGTTTGAAAATGTTTAATTTGGTTTGTTGATGTTACACGTCTATGAACTTTTATTATGTTTTAGATCTAGCATTTGTGAGGTTTTAGTATTCGGCAAAAGTTTTTATTAGACAGATAGATAAAGGCTTTGAAATCTATTTATGAATTATATTATATTTTTAAGAGCTTTAGGATACTCTATCTCTCTATCTTGGAATAGGTTTGAATATTCTCGGAGAGTTTAGGTAACTATGAGAAGTATATTCTACATTGATGTTATTTTTTTCAAGGATCATATATGATTTTGAAAGAGATTATAAACAAGTTTAAAGTTTTTGAGAAACGGTTCTTACAACAAGTTTTTCTATAGAACACAAATAATTTCTTAGATATTTTTGACTCTAAGACTTTGTAGAAGGCTTTTAGAAGTCTTAAAAATACAAAAAGTTCTGAAAAGTCTTACAGTGTATTGCAAACTGTTTTTAAAAGAACTTGTAAAAATCTTAGAGAATATGAGATTTATTAAAGTTAACTAAGAAAGTTTTAGCTCTGAACAAAATTTGATTTAGGAGATGCTACTATTAACTATCGAATAAAAGTTTAGGTTTTATCAGTATTTAATTAAATTTATAATGCTTCGGATTTTTAAGTAATTTTCTAATAGAAAGTGTACAAAACAATAATGCAATAGAGTGGAATTAGACGACCAGCAAGATATTTTTTGGTTGTGTCCACAAGCAAAACATCGGTAAAGGCAGTTGCTTACGCCGACGATCTAGCCATAGTAGTCTTTGACCCTAATACTATGCAGAATACCCTAGATAGAGTGGGCTGTGGTCTATTATTCAACGCGCAGAAATGCACAGTGTTGAATCTGGACTGTAGAAGAAGACAAGTGACTCACCAAGACGGACAATATTCTATTCAGGGTGAGAACACAGCACTGCTAGTATATGGCAAAATCTACGAACTGTTTGTGCATACTGATGGACAAAGCACGCTAACGAACAACCGCAAGAATAAAGGGGCAGCTAACAGACATACATAAATCACTGCTAGCGCTGAGGCAAAAAATAGGCGCTTATAACATTGTAATAGCTCCCAATTGGCGTTTATTCTCAGAGGATTGAAGCAGAAGACAAACTTGAGAGAAATTGATGGGGATTATAAAAAGTACTGCAAGTCCTGGATGAAACTTCTTTAACTCTTTAGTCCTAAATTATTATACTTACCATCAGCGCGGGGTGGCACAGCCGTTATTAGCCGCAAGATCGGCGAAGAACTACGCCGCGGTCCGTGAAAGTGTACTGCAGAACCCGAGTCAGTCGATTCCTCGCCGTGCTCAAGAACTCGTTGCAGACTTTAATTTGGCAAATTTTGCGTCGGGACTTAAACCTACACCCGTACAAGATCCAATTGACCCAGGAGCTCAAAGTTCATGACCATAGACAACGCTGTTTGTTTGCTGACTGGACCCCAATTTTGGTGGAAAAATTATCTTTAGCGACTAGGCGCGTTTTTGGATGAATGGCTATGTTAACAAGCAAAATTGTCGCATACGGAACGACACCAACTCACACTAGGTCCACCAGTTGATAATGCATCTTTAAAAAGTTACCGTTTGGTGTGGATTTTGGTCCAGCGGCGGCGTCATTGGTCCGTATTTTTTTGAAAACGACATTGGTGAGGCGGTCACTGTCTACGGGGAGCGCTACAGAACGATGATAACCAATTTTTTATGGCCCAAATTGAAGACTAGATCTAGACGACATGTGGTTCCAGCAGGACGGCGCCACGTGCCACACAGCGAACGCCACAATTGACATTCTGCATGAATGTTTTGAGGGTAAGGTTATCTATTGCAGGGATGATGACCAAGGTTATGCGATTTGACTTCGCTAGACTATTCCTTGTGGGGGTTCTTGAAGTATTAGTATTAGTATGTCTTTATTTCATCATTTAATTAAATAATTATAATAAATGAAAAAGTCGAAGTTCAGCATAAATTTTGCAGGAGTTGCAGCATACTATTGTTTTTCTATATTTTCTTAAACTAAATCTTGCCTTTTCTAATTTTATTTAATTATACACTCTCCATTTACTAGTAATTTTCACGGAGTAAAATATTTGTCAATCTGACAGTTAAAATAAATTTGCATGTCTATGCAAATAAACTACTTTAAAGGTAAACATAACACAGGCTATCGCTCAAATTCAGCCGGATCTATGCGGAAGAGTAAATGAAAATTGGACCAGTCGGATTCGTGCCACTATAAGAAGCCGAGGCGGGCATTTAAACGATCTCATATTCTGCACTTAATGGCATGCATGGGCTTTTCAAATAAAAAATGAATTTTGTTAATATCTCACACACAGTTGTTTTATTTTATTTCAACATCTACCTGCCTTTATTGAAAAACCTTTTAGTATGCTTTTTATGTATTTTTATTTTTGACTAGTTTAAACTAAACATCTACATTAAATAATTTGACGAAGATTTAAAAGGTTGAAACTAGTCGAAAATAAAAAAATATAAATATACTAGTATATAATAAATATTCATTTATCTAACATAATCTATACCTCACGTATGCACATCTCTGGAAACAATAATTATATTTTTGTTTTGTTGTTTGGTAAGAAAAACGGAAACACTGCCTTTCGTCTTTGACATTATTTATTTTTTAAGTGCTACAATCTTTTTTTGATCTGTTTTCAGAAAAAAAATAGCAATATCTGTTTTCTTTAACAGTCTTGAATTTTTTTTATCAATATCCTTCAGATTTTTTTAAGAAGCTACTAAGTTTGTGTATTTGCTGATATTGATATTTATTTTAATAGATATCATTTTCCAATAAGTGGTTTCATTTTGATATTTAAAAAAAAACGGGTATTTTTTAAGAGAAACAATAAATGTTTATTTCATTGTAAAGAGGAAGGTATGCCATTAACATTTGAAAACGATATCAGTAAAATGGCCGCCACGGTTACGGTTGCAGTATCAGATTCTTTTCCTGAAATTTTCTATGATCAATTTGCACATTTGCGGCTGTATGTCCACGTTAACTTCACGAATTCTATTTTTAAGATCTTGAATCGATTGTAGAGCATTGGCATAGACTTTATCTTTCAAGTGGCTCTAAAAAAAAAGTCTAAAGGTGTTAAATTACAAGATCTTGGTGGCCAATTGTGATCACCTCTTCGAGAAATAACATGATTAGGAATTTTTTTGTCGCAAAATTGCGATTGTTTTGTTGCTTGCTGAAAATAAACGTCGTCCACATCAATATCTTCCAATTCCGGCCATAAAAATCATTAATTATAGCTCGGTAGCGCCATCCATTTACCGTAACAGTTGCACCAGCCTCATTTTCGAAAAAGTAGGGTCCAATCACACCGCCAGCCCAAAAACCGCACCAAACAGTGACACGGTGAGGATGCAAAGACAATTTCAACAATCATTCTTGGATTTTCTGAGTCTCAAATGCGACAATTCTGTTTATTATCGTAGTCTCCGAGGTGAAAATGGGTCTTATCACTGAAGATGATTTTTAAATGAAATTCCGGATCTTTTTGATGCATTTGATGGATCTAATCAGTGAAGATACGACGTTTATGGTGATCGACCGGCTTGAGTTCATGTGTTGTTAACTGAATTTTAAAGGCCTTAAAACTTAAGTTTTTATGCAAAATACGGTGTAATGTCGTTTGTGGAATATCTAATTTCAAAGATTGACGAGGAATCGACAAACCTGGGTTTTCTTCAACACTACGGGCAACATCAGCAATATTCTCATGTGTTCTTGAGCGATGCACACGGTTTCGATTCTTTTCATCACAAACTTGTCCTAACCACTCAAATTTTTTCTACCAGGTTTGCTATTGCCGGCCGAGAAGGTGCTTTACGACGACCAAAAAGTGCTTTAGTTTTGCGAACTGTGACTGAATTTTTTTTACCATTTTTGTAGTGAATTTAAATAATCTCAATGCGTTGTTGAAGCGTGTATCGTATCATTTTTTATAATGGCGTAGTTTTTACTTGTAAAATGTCAAAAGATGATAGCTTAAAAATTGACAGCTGCCCAAAGAGCCTTCATTCAAAATGAAACTTCTTATTGGAAAATTTTTATTTACTTTTAATTGAATAAACGATCTATAAAGATGGAGGCTTATACGTAATAGATACGTTAGCAAAGTATGTTATAAGTACTTTTTCATTTGCATAGTTTTGTACTTTCTTTTTAATGAATCATTTTTCAAACTTGTGGAGTACATACTCATACTTTGTTTTGGATGTTTAGGGAGCAATTCAGAATTGGCTCTGCTTGCTTTTTTTTCTATATTGAAAGGAATACTCTCTGAATACCTCATTTTAGGATTGTAGTTTTACAAAATAGTTACTGCAAAATTTGTTTAGTGCTTATTTAGTTTAAAGTGAAATGGTGTTTACTATGACAAAATTATTTTTGGGAGGAGCTGAATTTTGGGAAAATAATTTTTTTGAAATCAATACGTGTGTATTTTTGTATTTGAAGTTAACTTTAACAATATACTTGTGTTACACAACTTGTGCTATGCACTCATTATGCAACTTCTATACATTTTAATTATGCTGTTAACTCACATGTATTGTAAATATCTATAGTACATTAAATAACAAAAACCACTATTACCATTTGCTTATTTGATCTCTGATGATCAGATCATAATTGAGAATATAAATATGCGGATTACTTGGCGCCTATTATCACTTAATTGCTGCGCTATAAGATATTATATTTTTTGCAATTTTAAATTTACAACTGTGTTTTGAACACATACATACAATTGTATGATAATGATTTAATAGTTTATATTTTTTTATGAAATAATCTGTATTTATTTAAGACACATTAAACAAAATCACATCTACTGCAACTTTTTGGCGAATTTTATACTCCAACCAATTTAATGTTGAAACGCAATATATGTATTTTTATTTAGCTTACAAATTGAAAACCATAATAAATTACTTTGTTTTCAAATTTTATATAAAGTGTCATGGTGCTTTTATGATGCACACGGTGGTGGTAGTTACCACCTATAGGGCAGGGATGGCCAACAGGTCGATCGCGATCGACCGGTCGATCGCGAAGCAATTTTTGGTCGATCATAGCTGACAAGAGACAAAATTAAAAAGAGCGAAAAAAAATTATTAAATAATTTGTATAATTTTATTTTTTGATTTGTCAGATTTTTTTATAAAATAATAAAAAAAAGTTTTATCTAAGAAATAAATTATTTTTTAGATGATTGGAACTATAAATATTTTAGTATGCGTGCAAACGTGTGCTCGTGAGATTCCCAGGCGCTTATCGTGTGATTCCCCGGCGCTGAATTTGGGAATATTTTAAGCAAGCGTTAGTATTTCACTTGTTTACTTGTGTAGTGAAGAATAGTTAAATTCTTTAATGAAAGTGTTATTATAAAAGTAAGTTGTCATATTCCCTAACATGTTAAAACACAATTTCCTTAAAAAGTTTGCGCTCAAAAAACCGATCTAACAATTACTTAATCTATTTTAAAGAGCGTCAATTGCTGAATTAGAATTATACAGCCAGACACGAATAGTGTGGCCTCAATAATAGGCAACTTAGTACACACAAAAAATATGTTAAATGTGGTTAAACTAATGCCTTTGTCCGTTTTGGCATTTTTCATTTGCGCTTAAATTTTAAACATTCCATGGGCGACGTTGTTCTGGGATTGAAAGATGCTAAAACGGGCAGAGGCAAAAGTTTAACCACATTCAACATAATTTTTCTGTATACTAAGTTGCCTATTATAGAGGCCACTCTATTCGTGTCTGGCTGTACCTAGCAATTAAATTTCATTTAGGGCCGTAATATCCAACTCCTAATAAGGCACTTAATAAACTATTAGCTAATTAGAAAATGAATCTATAACTCTACAAACTGATTTAATTTTACAAGCCAAAGAACTTGAGGAAGATTTTTGGAAACACGTCAATCAAGAAAAGTATCCCAATATCACCAAATGTAGCGAATACATCTATTCTTGTTTTCGATCCACATACTTATGTGAATCGGCCTTTTCATATTTAAAGTTAACAAAAACTAAACATCGTTCCTTACTTACGGATTCCCATACTCAAGATACATTAGCATTATCTTTATCTGGATACACACCAAATTTTGAACGCTTGGCTGGAGACATGCAGACACAGACTTCTCATTAATAATAAAACTTGAAAATAAAATGATTACTTTTCAATTAATAAATATTATTAAATATATATTATGTTAGTTTAATACCTCCTTCCCCGTCATCACTCATTAGTACACCAGCCGCATGTTTAATGTGTTATATATATCAAGACTTTAGTAGGTAGATCGCGACACATTTTCAAAAAAAATAGTCGATCATATATATAAAGAAGTTGGCCACCCCTGCTATAGGGCACAATCACACTATCGGTGAATTACCATTGATGGGTCGAAGTTAAATGATCAGTTGGTGGTATCAACTAAGCTGTCCAGAGATAATATTATTGGTACATAGTTTTAAAGTGTCTTAGTGTAGATTCATTTTGTAGATGCCACATTATCTCAGTTGGATATTTAAAGTAGCTTCGGGATAAATAACTTGCACAGCCACCTTGATAACGTTATCACTGTTGGATGTCTAAGTTTCTCATCATACGAAGATTTAACCACAATTCATATACGGAATATTTAGTTTTATGTAATCAAAGCAGTTTACATATTTTATTGTATTTAGTTATGTTTACAAATATTTTTATTTTTAATAATAGATAATGCTTATCTAACCAAATTATTATTTTATTTTATTTATGTTTAAATTGCACTTTATATAAATGAAAAAAATACACATTATAAAACGAATAATAATAATTTAATCTCAAATTATAGATATGTTTATTTACAATATTAAAATGAAAACCATTTTTTTCTCCAACTGCTACTTTAAGAGCTTTCTATTAGTTTCCGTTATTACATGGAGTTTCTTAGAGTGATTTCAACATTACTGTAAGGGTACTTGAAGTTTCCTTTCTTATTCATTTTTTAGCATTTATAATTTCCCTTTTGCCGGTTCATTGTTCTAATGATAGTACTCATCATTGAATTATTATTACATACTTATCAATTTACACACCAATCTAACTTATAATTACATTGTCATTAATAATTAATAATTAAATTTACTCTCACTTTTGATATGGAGTTAGACTAACTCCATATCCAGTTTAGATCCTTATAAAATAAGTGATTTTTTCTTTACATTTTCAAGCATTAGTATTGTTAAGGACTATTGTATTAATCACAAAATCTAGGTAATAGCTATTATGTGTTTATTTCGGATTTGTTTTTTTTTCATAAAACTCAATTATAGTAGCTGCATAAGCTTTTCATAAGGGTTAGTACATAATACAGAAAAAGGTGGGTTAAAATAGTTATTATAAATCGGCATTGAATAGTTGTAAGTTTTGATGGTTGTTGATTATATAGAATTATCAATCAATTGTGAATCTGTTTATTTTTTTAGAATCTTTTTGTTGAAGTTTTGGCTTGTTTTTAGAATGTTAATGTTGATCTTGTGTATTCACTGTCAGTTCAAATGACATCTGCGAATTTTGGATACTTGCAGTCTACTATAGCCCTATAGCTACACTCAAGCAATTTGAAATTTGTTTTCTTTTTTGGAATTGGCAGTTAAACTGACTTAAGGATTGCAGTTATACTGACAGTGAATTACACACTTATTGAAGGGAAAATCTGCAACCACGTAAGATTAAGTTTTTTATAGAGATTTAGTGTTTATTCTGGGAATATTAAATGCAAATCGCTACATTAACACTGTTTTAGATCCAAAACTAATGCTATCTGGAAAAGTTGAAAACCTCTATTTTTCAACAGGATAATGCAACAGCTAGGGGAATTCTTGCAACTAGATAATGTTGATTTACTTATATGGCCTTTTTGTTCTCTTGACCATATTCAGCCACTACATTTACTTTACCTGATATTCGGATGCGTATTTAGGAAGCTTGGCATTTAATCTTGTATGTTCACTCTTATCACCTTACATAGATGAGGTATTTTTTTTTTATTATTTAAAATTGTTTTATCTGTTTACATCTACGTATTATATGGAACTATAGACAAGCTTATTACAAATAATTAGTCATCAAGTTGACATTTTACATTGAAAGAATGTTATTATTATCTTCTATAATGTGTCATATAATTTGATACCTATTGAATAAAAATATAATTTTGTTAAATATATTACTCAGAAATGTTTATTTGAACTTTTCTTAATAACTATCTCAATTTATACTACACAGTAGGTTTCATATTATTGATCATGTTGTTATTTAGCTATAGTTACTTATTAGAACATTTCTTAAACATTACTTATAAACATTTAAATTTATAACTTTAAGAAGGAAATCCAAATAGATTAGCTCAGACAGTTTTATTGTAATAAATAGTTGCTAGATTCCCAAATGCAGCAATGCAGTAATATTAAATCGTAGTCTTTCAAATATGGAATTACAATAAATGGCAAATTACATAAACCAGCAACCTACTGGAAATATTAATTTACTTAATTTGAATTAGAAATTTGCAATAAATATATTGCGCGATAAATTAAGCTCAGTTGTTACTTCGTTGGGTTTTCTTACTTAAGTTGATGTGGTTTCTAATTTATTTCTATTATTTAAATTATCATATTTACTTAAAATGTGCAATAATTATAATAGTAGTTTTGATGTTTTAATATTTATAACGAATTAAAAATTAGTTTTGGGGTTTGCATAAGACGTGATTTGCCTTCAGATTCAAAATGTAATAGTTAAGGATTACTTTATATGTTACAAGAACATGAAATTATTATATTCAAGAAGTAAAATTATATTGATTGAAATTTATACATTGTAAATTTGAGTATTTAGAAATATCTATAAAAATATGAAAAATAAAATTGGAGATAGAGTAGAACACCGTGTTTGTGATCTTGTTCGCCACATTCTCAAAAAAAATAAAAAATATCTAATGTTGTTTTATAAAACATTTTTTGTTTAGATTAGTGTATTACATTGTTTAAATGAATCAATTGGACGATTGATGTATTAATGCAAAGCTTGATAACTACATTTATTATTTTGATCATTTATCTAAAATCTATCCGAAGTTGTTTATTAATGAAGTATGTATGTACAATAGCACTTAACATAGTAAACAATTTATAAATAAAATACGTTACTATATTGATCTTTTATTTTACCTTGACCGTTTCACCTATTGTAGGCTTGTTACTGCCCTAAATGTTGTATCAAAATTTTATGAAGTTTGAAGATAAGTACTGTGATTAGCTAATTTTGAAACTACGTTTACATTGAAAACGAAGACCGAGATTATATTAGAGACAAATATTTAGAAAAAAAATTTTTAGAACAACGAACTTTAATTTTGCTAAAATGCAAGTTTGGAGATTAGTCATAATCTTTGTTTTATCTTATTACAGGCTGAGAATTGGACACGCGACTGCAAAATATTTGATTTATTTTTGGTGATTTTTACCGATGATTAGTACTGTTTCAGATTTATTGACTGTAATCTATTGCCAGACTTGTGCTAGAACTTAGTAGATTTTGTGGAACCAGTTTTTTTTTGTCCAAAAAACTGCTACAATTGCGTAGTTATCTGCGTAATATATAAAGTTGACTGACACAATCTTGTGAAACGTCAGGTTCCACGTTTTTGATACATTGCCTACTCTAAGAAACTACAAATTCAGCATTATATTTAGCTAATTCTCTTACTTTGAAGTTTTTGTAACACATTTTCTTCTTGTCTACCACATGTCTTTTGCTGTAACGATTTTTTTACATTTTGTATGCTCTACTCAAATTTATATTAAGCAACCAAACTAAAATTATCTAACAAACTTGTCTATCTTAAGTTAAATTAGTATTCTAAAAAATACAATCAGAATTTATTTGATCAAAAACTAAGTCTCAAAGTAACCAAGTTTTTGTGGAGAAAGAGAAATATTTCAAGTACGTTGTGTTGGGTTGTTTGGGGGCACTGTGGCTGGAGCCACTAAACTTAGGAATGAAACACAACATCATTGAAATGACTGGCTTGACAGTAACCCATCCGATTAACCCAATGTTTAGTACATTTTTGATTGTTTGGGCTTTAATCGCATGAATGGGAACTTTGATTTCGTGTTTTAAGGCATCAATTGTCTCTGGATGGTTACCGTAACACTTATCCTTAAGGTCTCCCTACAAAAAAATCCAACGGGGTCCAATAACAGCTCTTAGGCGGCCAGCCAGATGATATCAGCATTTTGGCTAATTATTTGATTTCCAAAAACAGCGCGCAAAAGATTCCTGTTGAAACCAAATGTCATCCATTTTATACTCTTTAATTTTTGGAAACAAAAATTTGTTTAACATGGCACAGTAACGTTTGCTTTTGACGGTAACGGCGGCTCCTTGCTCATTTTCGAAGAAACATGGCTTAATAATGCCGCCGAACCAAAAACCACACCAAGCGGTTACTTGTTGTGGATGCATAGGCTGTTCAGTAGTCATGTGTGGATTCTTTTGTCCTTAAATGCGACAATGTTGCTTATTGACATAGCCTCACAGACCAAAATGAGCTTTATTGGAAAACACAATTGTTTTTATAAAAATGCTCATCTTTGGTCAAACGATCTTTAGTTCATTGGGCGAACTGAAAACGCATCGGATGGTCATGAGGCTTTATTTTTTGGACTAATTGAACTTTGTAGGCCTTTAAACCGAGATCTTTCACGCAAAATTCTTTTCAGAGAAGTGCGAGAAATGTTTTGTTTCTAAAAAAGATGACGAGTTAATGTTGATGCATGTTCACGCACACTCTGAGCAACAGCATTATTTTTTTTAGCTGAGCGCACTGAACGAGAACGTGAACGTGTTGTTTTATCCACTAACGATCTAGTTTTGCAAACTTGCTTTACAAATTGGTCTATAAACTTTATTGAAGGCATTTTTTTTCTATCAAATTTGTTTTGTATATTTCTTACCGTTTGAGTAGATGACTTTGTTCAAGTGTAAATAAAGCCTTAAACATAGAACTAAATTTCGGTCAACTCATAAATGTTATTATACCTTTGAAAAACAAAATAAACGGTAGTTCAAATTCCAAATGTTACATGGCCCACCTTTTACTAGCAGACGGTGGAATCACCTTGCAGTACAACTACGTTTAACTAACCTATTATTTTACTTTTTTGCCTTCCGCGCTGATTTTTTATTCAGCTTATTTTTTTTTTAATATTCCGGAGTATTTTTCTACAATCTTTTATTTTGTCTAGCTTTCGAGTTTATTTAGTTGAAGTTTATCTTTTAGGTCAATAGGCGTTTTCCCTAATCTCTTCTCTTGTTTGCATTTTAAGATGGTGTTTTCTGGTGTGTTTTTTTTGCAGTACATACGTTTTGTTGAGCAAGTATGTTTTAGCATGTTCATTGCTTTGTTAAAATGGGTTTGTAGGAGTTTCAGTGTTATTTTTGGTTGGATTTATTTGCCTTTTTTTTTCTGCGCTTTTACGATTGCCATAAATGCAAGACAGCGCATTGTTTTTATTTTGTGTTTTATTCTATTACACAGATATCTTTTTCCTAAGAATTTTATGAATTTTAAGTTTTTGCCGCATTATGCTTGGCATCATTTTTGTTGGTCTTTCTCTATTAATGTTTTGGGCCTAGGTGCTCTGCGCCATGCTTAAAGCGTCTGTTATTTGTTTGTGTCCTGTAGTCTAGGTTGAGTACAAAGAGTTTTATAACTAGAGATTCCAACCCAGCGTTTTGCTGTACAATATTAGTATCTCTGTTCTTGTTGCACAACACTATACCTTCTCTCTCTATTTACTAGTGATTGAGCGGCTATACATTGTAGGTGATAGAGAAACGTCATGGTGCGACAAAGACGGAGATACCGAGAATGTACTCTGCTCATACATTGTATAAACGGCAGCTTGGAATTTCTAGTTATACAATTCTTTGACTTTCAGTCTGGCGCTTATTTCTCCTATGTCACTCATATTGGTGGTGAGTGTTTTGCGAAAAACCAGTTTATGACCTGTTTATTTTAGCCACAATGATCCCACGTTGGCTTTTATATGTTTTATTATGTTTGCATCTTTCTTTGAGGACTGTAGTATGGTGTCTTTATTTTTAGACTTTTGTTGCCGCGGTGGCATGCGTTGCTGGGTTTTCTTGCTTATATAGGGTTGCCAAGAAATTGAGTCTTCTGCCTACATATTTGAGTACTTATCTTATGTATCCCGCATTGAGGATGCAGTTTGTTTTGCCGTGTCTTTCTAAGTTTATCTCTTTTGTAGGGGGTGTCGGGATCTACATCTTGAATGGAAAGGAAGATGAGCTTTTCTTCTTTTTTCTGTTGGTCGCACTTTTTGGTGTAAATACTGTTAGTGATTACGCTGCATGTTGCCGTACCCGGCTTGATACTATTACTTGCCACGACGGTTTCCAAGCTGTGGTATGTTTGTTAATATTTTCCGTTTTTTTTGGTCAGTATGTCTTCTTTGTCTACAATTACAATTAGGTGCTTTTTTATACTATCCATATCTTTATTCTATATGGCATTCTTCATTTTCTTTTTACTATTTGTTAACATACTGGCGTCGGTTGTGGTAATGTAAGTTGCATTACCTTCCTTTTCACAAATTTTTGCCTGACTTCTTACTGCGTTTGTAAGCTTTGCAGTGAATTCAATAGCGGGAATTGCTGTTTTTAGAGTTCTTGAGCAGCCCACTGTTTCTAGTGGAAGATTTGAGTTTTCAGGAATAAATTATGTCCAAACTTTTGATATTTAATTTCTATCATTTTAAGGATACACCCACGTTTTCTTGGTTTTAAGTAGTAGAATTCTACTATAAAGATAGAAAAAGAAGTTTTGATTACTAAGTTTTTGATACCTAATAACAATGGTAACAGAAATTTGAATCAAGATTAGATCAAATAGTTATCCAATGCTAAGATAAAGTTACATAATGAACAAGCAATTGCTACACTTCAAACTAAGTGCAATATCAAGATAATTACTTTCAATAAGTCCTTCACAAGTGTTAAACTCAGTATTGCTTTTTTCGATTTTTTTAGAAGAGCATTTTAGATAAAGAATCGTTCTTACAAACGTATTATTTTTTGAAAACTTGCCATTCTCTCTATTGTAGGTTTCTCTTAGACATTTCCAATTTTTTGCACTAATACATACTGTTCAAAACGTCTGCTGCGCATTCACATACAGTTTTAGTAGCACCATCGGGCAATTTTTGTTTTCTTGAAATAACACAATAAAATGTCAACAGATGGAACTGAGTTCAAATGATTTTATTTGAAGGTGACACTGTTGCCATCAAACTCTTTCAAAAGATCTTTTAAGAAGATGGCTGCTTAACCTTTGTTAAAGTTTTTTTTGCGTGAAGTTTTCTACTGTTTGGCTCAAACATAAATATGATGTCTGCATTCTTGGCTATTGTTGTGAGCTGTATATAAAAAATTATTTGATAGACTTCTAATTTTATGTTGCGATTAGATGGTTGCATCTACTTTGCTTCGAATTTTTTTTGCTGTTTTTTTATTTAAATCAAATTTCTTTTATATTTATAAGTCGAATGTTTGTCCGGCGTATTTACACGGATTTAAAACTTTCTTTAGATTTGTACGAATTTGGTCTTGTAGTCTAGCATTTTATTCTATCCCTACAAATTATTTTCAGTCACAATATATAATTTCGATAGAGTTTTTCATTAATTTGTCATTATACCATATAATACTTAATAATTACAAATTAATGAGATAATGGTATAGAAAGATTCAATTCTTAAAAAACGCGTTGTTTAGTAAACAATCGAGACTGTATTAATTTTACTAAATCTTAAATTAAATATATAAATTATGTAGCAATTTTAATTTAATATATTTTGATCTTTTTATCGATCAGTTCGTTTACCTTTGAAATTATAACTTCGAATATAAAGCCAATAAAGTGGAGTAAAATTCGCCTAGTTTACGTCCAATTATACCTGTTATAAATTTTTGCATTCATTATTCAAAGGAGGCAGCTGCTCGCATTTCCACACACACAATATTTATTTATTTCGAATAAATCTGAACATGCAGCACATGAACGGGCTCCGTCGTTCGTCCATTTAAGTATCGATTCTGACCCCTAATCAACGATGGCCTTCGAGTTATAATTTATATTATGAGTCCTATAAATATATACCTTCTATATAACGCACGACGATGGAGAGTAGCCACAAGAGGAAACTTTTACTTCATTTCTGGCTGTTGCGTAATTTTTCGAGTAACGTGTAATTAATCTAACGTAACGATTTTGTGTTGATTTTTATTAATGTCCCATCAGAGCGTGGCCGTTTCATTTTAAACAGATCGAGACCGTTTTGTAACGTTATTTATTTTTTTCAATCGGCCTGTGATGGTGATGATGCTTTGTGGGGAAAATAGATTTGAATCAATTTATATTGAAATTATCCAATCAATTGATTGTAAGATATATTTCATATGAATTACGAAATTTGCTTATATGAACAGTAAACATGTTAATTAAATAAAATAAAGTTGATATTTTATTATAAACAAACTTGTGTAATAAAATATATATTTATAAATAAATTATCATACAAGAATTCAGAAGTCTATAAAATAAAAGCTGACTCGCTTTGATATTCAATTACTTTCCTAGAATTAAAATTTACTTTCCATATGCAGCATGCACGAATGACCTGCGCCGCTCACTACTAACTTTTGCGCACTTGAATACAACTGAGATTGGCCACTGGGTACGATTCGATCAACAAAATAAAAAATCCACGCCGTAAAATACAGAAACAGGATTGAATAAATTGACATTGAGATAGCCGAATGGTCAACGCACCTGGTATGTAATTTTTAGAATTATTATACTGACAATGAAAACGGACGACATTTTTTGCGCACAGATTATAAAGGATAGTAAGCTTCAATAGCTTCCATACGCCGGATGAATGGTTTTAATTGTATCGAAGGAAAATGTCTTTATGAAATTTTAATAGAGATGTAAAGATGAAGAAAAAAAAAACGCGGTTTTTTACGATCATTATATTTTTTTTAGCAAACCGATGGCGAATTTCCGGAAAATAACGTGCAGCTTCTTATATGGTTACTACTTCCTTACATTTGGTTCACACAAATCTTTGTTGAACTTAGTGAACTGTACATCAATTATGTTCTTTGTCTTTCTTTGCAAAATGTTGTAAATTTACTAAGGGCATTATTTTTAACATTTTATAACCATGATTAATTCATTTTGTTTAAAATATAGAGATAATTTTATATCAGTACGTATATATTATGTTTGTTGAGCTTTACTTATCATAATTATATGCACAAGACCTTTACATAATCAACGAGTTGTATTATCTTTAACATTAAAATTCATTGAAATGTAAAGCAGCATTCATATATTAGGTTCAAATTCATTCAATACAATGTTTGTATTTCAAACTTTGTTCAGAAATAACTTATTTTTCACAAATTGCGCTTTAAATTGTAATAAGATTTTTATTACTCTATCAAGCATCATATTCAAAAAGTTTTCTATAAATTTGATATTGTATTTGTTTTTCAAGAGTTGATTCCTGTAAATATTACTTTCTGATTATTTTTATTTTTAAATGACGTTATTGATAAATGTTTTAAATAGTAAACACTTTTTATGGAATTGGTTACATAACAGTTTTTTTTTTCTTTCTATTTTTTACTATTCTGTGTCATCTATGAAACTGTTATTGTTAACGAAACGCATGCATTTTTGTACATTTTATTACACACGCCATATACGTGCGAAATGGGTCTATTATGTACGAGGCACGGAACAGGAACATGTAATTATAATATATAATCCATAGTTGTGGAAATTGAGTATCATAGTTGTTTCATGTACTATTATGAGAAAATGTAGCACTTAAAACGTCATAATTTATAAACGTCAGCATTAAGTAGTTTTTTGTGGCAGAGTGAATCTAAATCTCTATCTCTGATAGTATAACAATAAATATGAAAGAAATTTCTAGGTTAAAATCTAAAGTATCCATAACCAAAAATCTAGGATAAATAGGAAAAACTGAACTCAATACTGTTTTAAAGTCAAAATCCGAGGTATCAAATATTAAACTAAACAACGAATTTATATCTAAATTTTCTTTAATTTGTTTTCTTTGGGTTACAATCTTACCGATTTATTTAAATATTATATTTTTGTTTTTCAATATTTTTTATTGTTCTATGTTGGAATAAATGGAATAAAATGTGTATTTTACAATTATCTAAACATACCACAAAAAATCGGATGTACATATATTGTAAATCAAACATAAAATATTTGAATAAATTGGGACTGCTCTCGGGCAGAGGAGTAATCCGAAAATGATATACATGTCCGCATAAATTTATATCATTTATGCAATTGGCAGTCATTTCTGTTTTGGATAAACTATGGAGCTCCGAGGAGCATCCGCAAAGTCGAACTTTGGAAGGCTTCAAGACGATTGAGGTGTCAGTTTGGTTGTGTTGCAGACTGGAGACCCATAGGTTATTTGTGGTCTGAGAATTTTGACCGGAGCGACATGTCATTGTTTCGCCTCGTCATTGGAAGTAGCAGATTTTTTGCTAATTTGGCTTTATTGAGAATGGACTACGTGCAATTTGTAGGTAAGTCCTTTGTAAAAAGTTTTTCTTAGATTTTGGCAGAATCGGACTACAGTATGAGAACGTTCTTTATATAGATGTTCTTATGAGGGGTGGATCGTTTTTTTTTCTGGATCAAATTTTACTTTGCTGCGGTTTAAACAGGTTTCTAGATTGGTGGTACTTTAGGTGACTTTGAGGTGTAGCATCAGCATATTCAACCATTTTAACTCCGAAGGCATCTTAGCAACGAACAGATTAAATAAGGTAGGCGAGAGAATGCAGCCTTGACGAACTACTGTTGTGATCTACGGTGAGGTCTCAGATGAAGTTATAAGCTTTATAAGACGCAGAGGAAAGTATTGATGTGCAGTTTTAGAGAAGTTTCTTGTCAAAGCTTTTTTGACGTCCAAAAATACCACTCCTGTGGTTTTCTTTTGATTAAAACTTTGTGACTCTATTGGAACCCATGTTGATGGGAAGGCAACAGATTATTAGATTCCACGTTGTTTTGGATTATGTCCAGGATCACTGCCTATGACTTTACTTACGGTACATAGAAGACTTATTGGTTGGTAGTTTTATGGTAACTTACGGGCTTTTACCAGGTTTTGGTATGTTTATGATGAGGGGGAGCTGTCGGAAAATGCTTTGGTTTTTTCTTCAATAGTGTATTAAACCCTATTTTTGCCTCGAATAGCTGGGATGGAATATTGTCTGTATTAAAGGGTTTGGAGATCTTCTACATAAGATTGTCATCCTTTGTGGAGTTCAAGATTTCACGATCTCTGGGGTTGCGAATCAATGCCTTGGTAGCCCGAGATAATTCGACGCGAACCTGATGGGTTTTAGAAGTCTTTTCTGTGGCTTGGTGGATTTTATCAGTAAGTAACGCAGTGGTTTTTCCACAACCGTAACTGGGCTACTTATGCTTTCTTCCAGAGATTGTGAGAAGAATCCAAATTTGTATGGGTTACGATTTTTTTCTTTCTCCGGTTGATCTTTTTTTGTACAGTTTTAGTAGCACTGGGTGGTGTAAGGACATTGATTGTTCTAACCTTGGTTTGGAAGTTGACGTTTTTGGATGTTGCTACGAAGCAGAGCTGTAGGAAGTGGCTTCATCCGGACCCAGTACTTGTGTACTTTTTTGCTGCACATGGTACCTGTTTTACGCTGGGTGCTTTGACCGTATTGAAATGCGCCGTTTTGATACAATTGGTTGGTTTGATATAAATACATGCCATTTTGATTGTGCTCAGTCCAGGCACATCCACTACTATTGCATTTGTTTCAAACAAGATCATGTCGGGGTTAGGTATTTACTTTAGAGTGGTTTAAAAATCCTTTCTTAAAGATTTTTATTTGGGAATCTCAGCGCTTGATTGGGTTTGTAGTTTAACTTGGACACTAGCATGATGTCGATGATTTTCTGTTTGAAGAAAAATTCTTCCACTTTGTTATTTTTTTTCTTCAGGTTTTTAAAGACCTGCACTCTGAGATGAAGAACACGGGGCCGGCACGAGCTCTTGCGTTTTGGATGACTTTGCTTGCCTGGCCATTATTTTTACAAATGCCCTGCATTTTTTCAAGTCGGGGAATGAGTGCCAGACAGCACACTTCCATCGATAATAAGAAGCAGAAATAACAAAGGGGCTAAGTAACAAAATTGTTAAACAGAGAAATTTAAACAAAAATTTTCTACATACTAAAATAAAAGACTTTTTATTTTCAAATAATTAATTATCTGCTTGATTTACCGAATTTAAAGTTTTGGTACTTTACCGTCTGATAGGATATAGTCGATGGCACATAGAATTTATCTTTAAGAAATATTTTATTATTTGGCAAATTGGCACACTTAGCCTCTTTGTTACTTCTGCTCCTCGATTGATGCATATAAACACAATACATCTCTATCTTTGATTTTTTAAACAAAGTTGAAGAAATAGCGCCTTACAGCAATTAATATAAATAAAAATAGTGAACAAAACGGGAAATAAACATAATCAAAAATTTAGTCAGTATTGCGATTTGAGAGTTTTTATGATCTTTTGGCATTGCTGTAGAGAATTAAAGATGCGGCCAACTTGTAAGTTTTGGAAGAAAAATATTAACACGTGGTTTTTATTATCAACTTTTGGGAATAAATAAGAACGCGGTTATTTTACTAACCAGCTTTACATCATGATGCTACGTGATTATTTTTTTCTATATTGCTGAGCGTTGAAGGAAATAATTTAAACATAACGACGCATGAGAGGCAGTATAAAATTAAATTAGCACCAATAGAAAACAACGTACAAGTAAATAAAGAGGAAGTGCTACATTTACTGGAATTGAACCAAATGATAAATATTTTGATATACTAGACAACGATCAAAAACGGATTTGGAGTCATTAGGCCTGTTGTACTTTATCCAATAGTAAACCTTACTTTTCCGTCTCAACATATAGCCAACTTATGAGGTTGATGTATGCTAGAACTATTGCTTAAAAGGGTTTTCCTTATGCTGGCTATATAAAGCTAGCAATTTCCTAACATGGACTCTTTTGGGCAGATTTCAGTAGTAGTTGGCCATTTTGGGGCTTTTTAGTGTTAGTGCGGTCCAGTGTTTAGATCTTGAGGATTGACATTTGAGCGCCAAGCCATTAGCTTTAATGTTACCTATGGGGATGGTATGTTTTTTAACACAGCACAGCTCAACGCTATTGGCGCTAGTTGCTAATGTGAGCGTTTTAACTTTAATATTCTAGTATTAGTTTTGATGTAATTTTATACTTTTTTATAGGTCTGTTCCAACATACGATTTGGACGGTTTGCAAACCGTTCAAACTATGCACACAAACAAATTACTGTGTATAAAAGATTGCCTAAGGATAATAAATATTTGTTTGTGTGCACAGTTTGAACGGTTTGCAAACCGTCCAAATTGTATGTTGGAACAGACCTAATATCTACAATTGCTGCTCTGCTGTCAGTGAGGATTTCCACGTTTTTGCAGATATTTTTTGGGTCATTATTTTCATCACTTCATGTGTTATTCCGGCTATCTCTTTCTCTTTGTTCTTGTTGTTTATGTGTGTGCACACTAAGGTTGATTGGAATGGTGCTAGACTTTAGAATGTAATCTACTTTGCTGAATGCAGCTCAGCTCATCTTTATCCTTTTAGTTATTTCCGCTGTTTGATTTGGTTTGCCCAGTTTGATATTGTGGCCTAGATATGTGTATTCTTCTACCGCCTCTACTGGTTCTCCATTAATGGTTATTCTAGCGTCCTTATTTGTTATTGTTTTTGTTTTTGTTAGGTTCATTTTTAGTCCGATTTGTTTTGATTCTGCTTTAAGTTTTTCATAGCATAGCATAGATTTTAATTTATTGTTATCATTGCCATGGAAAGACAGATGCTAGGTATCAGCCTCAAAGACCGCGTCAAAAACGAAGAAATCAGAAGCAGAACAAAAGTCAAAGACGTCACCAGAAGAATAGCAGAATTGAAGTAGAGATGGGCGGGCCACCTGGCAAGACAAGATGGAATCAAATGAACCAAACGAATATAGAATGGCGCTCAAGGACAACGAAAAGAAGCGTGGGCCGGCCGGCAACAAGATGGCGAGATGATATACAAAAAATAGCAGGAAAGAAGTGGATACAAACAGCCCAATCCAGAGAAACATGGAAAACGTTAGAAGAGGCTTACATCCAGGAGTGGATAAAAACAGGCTGAAGAAAAATAAGAAGAAGATGTGTACACTAAAGGGTCTTTTGACAAATTAATGTGGTATATAATATTTGTTTGTCTTTTTAGTAGAGGTTTTGTATAGTCTTTTTCAGGAACAGTGTTTACCGGCCAACTTTTCAGTGTGCCAACGTCCGGTTGCATTCAGACGCAGTGCTGTTGATGCCGAGGGGTATAGTCTTGTATTGCTGCTGTCGACGTTGTTTGCACATTTTCTCTTGAACTTAGGCATGCTATTTGTTGCAACTGATTTAGTTGGTTTGCTGATGTTTTTTGTTTGGTTCTTGGCCACAAGTGTTTATATATGAATTATGTAATTAATATGCACTAAAAACTTAATGAAGTGTTATATTAGACTTATACAGTCTACGTTAAAATTGAAAATGACAACTAACAAAATACATTTATGTAAGGGAATTTGGAGTTTTTAAGCACGTTTTCCAAAAGGCAATTAATATTGGATTTATGTGAATCTAATAATAGTTAGCGTGGCATCTTAATAAAATAGATATTCTTGTATTGAAACATTAATAGAGGAAAAACAAATTTTATGGTTATTACACAAAACCTTGATACAAGGATTGCCAACATTATGTTTCATGATTTGCCAATGAAACGCATAAAATTGAAATATTTATTTATGAAAGTTGTACTAAAAACTAATACAAATTGAATAAAAAATATGTTTTGGTATGATTTGTCGCGTTGCGATTGAAACATGCGTTACGTATTTGAGCCGTGATAATCTGAAAAAATGTTGCTTTGGAGTTGTGCGACTGCATACATAACCTAAAGAAATGATGATTAGTTTGACTTCTCTGTAATTAGAACTCGTACGTCTTTAAAAATTTGATGTTATATGTCGTGTTGCGATTGTCAGAAGAATCACAGCACGCATAACCTGTTTTTATTGTATCATTACACACACATATAGACATAACCTAAAAAATATTGACATTCAATCTGTTATTCAGTTCTTAGATACTGATATTTAATTGGGATTATTCTGCAAAGTTATAAACATTAGTAAAAAAAATTATTTTAACTAGTTGCCAAGCTTTTCAAATATTACCTAGCTGCGTTTAGAATATTAATTAACATTGATGTAAGAAATGGGCAGAATACGGCATAATGTTAGAAGTTGTCATATTTATATTATTTTAGTTATATTATATAATAAAATTGTAACTTTTGAAAGCAATGAAGAATCGTTGAATGAAAGCTTTATTTTATAAATAACAACTATTGCATGGGGTAAATTGGAAAATCATTTTATTAAAAAAAATATTTGAAAATGCAACAAATTAAAAAAAAATTGTATTAAATTATTTTGAATTTGCGTTAAGCTTTCTATATATATATACAAATGATTAAGAAAACTACAAGAAATAACTAGTTTATGTTACAAATAATCAAGAAAACTACAAGAAACGTAAATCATATGAAGACAATGGAATTTTAGTATGCATTTATTTCTTTGAAACACCTGTCTTAAAAGAGGAACAGGTAACATAAAACAGAGCTGCCCTATAGGCACTCCTTTGTGAGCCAACCTGCCTGCGTATTTAGGGTAGGTCATTACGAAGTTGCACAGCTGACTACTGTAAACAGGTATCCGAGGGGTTGCTGCACGAACATGTCGGCTCATATAATTGCGGTTTCCGGCCAACCAAACGATAACAATCGCTGCTAAAACTCATCAATCACCACGACGGGTTGCAAAAAATATTACAAAGATTAAAGTCATCCTGATGCGATTCGAAAAGTTCATAAACACGTGAGGGACATCAAACGCGAATTTGCTATGCTAATGGCCGGCATTCCTTCATTTCATTCAGAAAACGGAAACGGCCATTACTTAACATCTCAGAATGTGCGCGGAGACGAGATTAACATAATGCGAAAATTATTCAAATATATTTCAGAAACGGCGACGTCGCTAATTATAGTCGGGGTTTTCGCTTTTAAATGCGAAAAATAAACAAAAATAAAAGCAACTACACACGAAAGTAAATTCAGAAATGATTAATCTTCATTTAGTAATTAGAAAATTGAAAATGCAAATGAAAGTACAAATGAGAGAACGTTATTTTGTTTAGGTAGTAACCTGCATAATTTCTCTTGTCGCATTTTTAAATCTTATTGTTTAAATTTGTATGACATTATAAACAATGCAGTAACAATTAATTTTCCTTTGATTTCTTTGAAATCATTTATTTCAGAAATTTTTTTTTTGTTAAATTTACAACAGCTTCCTTCTTAAATCATATTATTAAAGAACCAAATACTGAAAATAATTTTCATTTCATAATAAAAACATTGTTTTCCTCAACCTCGGTGCACTTTCTCTCGTTAGCACATAATTTATTCATTTTAATATTTTCATACAAAACATCTTTATAATTTTTTTAATCTAAACAGGATAATTATGTTAGCCAAGTGATTTACGCAACGATGTTTATGAATAATAGTTCAAATTAATATCGAGTGCGCTTGCAACAGAAGCTCGGATAATATTTTTGTGCACGAATAGTGTGATCTTTCACTAACTGAGGGGGCGAATTAAAAAAAATTAATGATAAAACGAAGTTGTAATAGCATTGTTTGACCTCTAATAATTTATTATATGAAATGGCATTGTAAGTAGAGTACTTAGGACGTGAGAAAGTCTCAGCAATCTGTCTGAACCGACATGAATAGATAAAGAATACGCGAGCATATGGACTGATAACGCGGACATGCTTCTTGAATATTCAGGTTAATTAATCAAGAAAATGTACATTAACTAAATATCATATGCGCGTACATGTACATACACATTATAAGAAGCAGGAATGCGTGTTTGCATTCGAAAATGAAAACTCATTTGAATAATGGAAATGAGTTATTATAAAAATATTTTATAAATATTGACGAAAATTGCTATTTTAGTTGTTTATTTTGAATAAAATGTGAAAGGTTTGAGTCTTCTTTTGAAATTTTTTTGAAAATGTGCCTGTTTATGCACTAACAGCGAAAGCCGACAGTTGGACGTAATATAGTTTTGGAAAATGTGGTACTTGCTGGATGGTTTATTTGTCATACATACGTTACAATAGTTTTTAGGTTTTACTGAGTTTGAGAATCAATTAGCCAGCAAGATTTTGTAATTCAATATTGTGTGATTTTTTTGTGGGGTTTTATGAAATTCTAAATCTACGCTCATAATTAACAACCAGTTGACAATCTCAAGATGAACATGTAAGGTGTTATTATTATGCAGATGTGCTTTAATAACTATTGATAACTAGCACTTAATATCGATAAAATGCGTAAAAGCACAATATTTATTGTGAGTCATCTAACCAAAGTTTTCTTAATTGGGTTAAGTCTATTGGTCAACTTTTTTTCTATAACCTAATATTTCTTGAGTAGGCTATTAGGTGAGAAAAATATTTTTGTATTAAACTTAAAATTAAAATTATGGTGCAATCAATTCCTTTGTACGACAGGTGAGGTGAGTTTTGCACACTGGTTAGGATTGCTTAAGAACTAAGTCTAGTTAAGTTTTGACAAGACGTAGAGAATGCTGTTTCTATTTTTTGGGACAGTAAACAATCAGAATTTTTGTACTAGACTGCTAAGAACTTTACTAACAATCTTTTTACAGCCCAAAAGTTACCGTTTGGAGTGCATTGTTTTCTGTGGGCGTTGTGGAATTTTGTTTTTTTAAGAGGGTGTCATTGTCACAGTATCGGTCGGAAATATTGTTTACGCCTTATGATAGTCTTACGATTTATATAACTTCTGGTTTTAACAGGGTGAAAATACGGCCAGTTGTTCTTGCGCCACTTTACAACAGATATGTTTTGGTTGACTGATCTTCTTAAGAGAAGCCGTTTAATGGCCACTTTGCTTTCCTGACTCAGCGACTTTTTATGGGAGTACTATAAGGATGTGGTTTATAAATATTGTCTTTGAACTTACAGGAACTCAAGGAGACCATGGGAGAATAGAAGAAAACTTTAAAGAACGGCTTTATGCGATGCACATGCCTATCAAGCAAACATTTGTCCGGTATAATTTTTAAAACCTAATCAACTTAAACGTCATTATATGTACTTTGAACAAATAAAAAGATTTGTTTATAGCTTGTATCATTTTTTTAGAATTATAGTACCTAGTAGATCCCTTTTCTGTTTTTTTGGGAGTATACTTAAAATTAACTTGAATCATGTACATCTAAGATTGTTATTTTAAAGTGTGGTTGAATAAAGTATTTTGTTATTACGAATGTAAGACAACGACCATGCAAGTCGTAAAACTTGAATGAAGTTGAAGCAAATATTGGTTGATTACTGATTTCTCTGCACACGTACCGATTTGTTTTGTGACTTTAGATCAGTTTTAGTATTTTTAAATAAATATTAGATATTTATTATATAAAAATACTATTTTGATGTTACATACCCGATTAAATGAAAATATAAAATATGAATAAAAACATTTGTCTAGGCAACAAATGGTTTTGTCCGACTTTCTTCAAGCCCATATTACTACATACGCTCAAGCAAAAATATACAACTTATTTAAGCTAATAATAGAAAAATATTAATATGCACATGTTTGCACTTTAAATTATGTATTATAATATTTACATGTAGATATCCGTATTGTTTACTAATTTTAATTTTGTTTTGTTACAGGTGAGTTTCTTTTCTTGGCACACTTTTCCCACAATTTGTGTATAAATAATGTAAGTCATTTAACAGTTTTATTTTGAAATTATTTTGCTTTTTAGTTACAATTTTTCTATTTATATAACTAATTTTTCATATTACTCATATAGAGATTAAACACGTATATTTCATTTTTGTTGATATTTAACCTTCTGAAATGGCTATAAAATCTATTTAATGTGAATCTAAAATTAGAGAGCGGCTCGAGTTTTCAGATGTGGAAATCAGGTGCGTTGAGGAAAAAGCTCATGCCCGCAATGACAAATGGAACAGGCCACAGAAAGGTTCATGATTCATGTCGTGAATAATTGCACTTGCATATTCCCGAAATAATTTTGTAACACCTACGCAATCGGAATGATACACACCTTATTACATACATATATAAATACCTAACAAAACTAGACAAAGAAATTGCTTATATTTTAATTACACGTATGATTGGAATTACTGATTTTATTTTAACACCAGATGTATGGAAAGCTATAAATAAGCGAAAAGAATAACTAAAATGTATTTTTGTTGCAAATATTTATGCAGATGTTCGCACTTTTTTGTTTATTTTTGTTATATAGGAATAATTGGTTTCTATTAAAAATAATGTTTTAACAATTTTGTTTTAGTTTGAATTAATTATTTATACATAATTAATGTTTTTTTTTATTATTATAGGAGCTCAATCTTTATACTAATTATTGATTTCATTAATTAAGTTTTCTATACTTGCCATTCGTATTTATAAAAAAAGATTGAAAATAGGAGAATTACTATAGTCCAGTTAAATACGATTTTGACCAACCCGGTTGACCTTATCTAATATATTTGAGAAATTTGTATAAATAAAATCAACCTAATATCTATATTGTTGAATAATCAGAAAGTTAGATAATTTTTTTTTGTATTAAATCTAATAATAAGAACATGGCTAAGATAATTTAGTTGCAGTTATCTTGCAATGTATTTTTGCTTTGTGCACTTTTTTGGAACCCTAACGCCCAATACAAATAAAAAGATTGTGGCAATTGTTTCTTTTTTCTCAGCCTGTGGTTATTCACTGCTGTACATAGCATATGTCTATCTGCTAGGCTTCTTTATTTTGTCCTTTCGGTGCCACTTTGCAGCGATGGTCTTGATATTGTCGAATCATCTCTTTTGAGGTCTTTTCGCGCTTCTTTTTGAGGTTTTTGGGTGCCAATGAGCCATTTTATTTGTTCACCTTAATATTTCTTGTCTTACAACATGTTCTGCCTAGCTCCACTTGAGGCTAGCAGTGCGGTGAATAACATCGGTAACTTTACTCCATCTGCGTGTTTCCTTGTTCTTTATCATTTTTTTTAAGTTTTGTCGAGCATACTCCGATACATTGTTTGTTATATAACTCTAAGCTTTTTGGCATTTGCCGCAGTTAGTGCCATTGTTTCTATTCCATATGTTGTAACTGGTAGTGGTTGGGGTATTTTGTAGTTTCTTAGGTTTTTCTAACTCTGCCTAATTTATTTTGAAATTTTTGTTTTTTGGTTATTTTTGGACAATGCTATAAGCTGACCTAGATATATGTACTTTTTTACATTTTTTATTGGTTTGTTGTTAATTGTAATTTGCTTGGTATATCGTCTTAGTCATTGAGAAGTTTTTTGCAAGACTAACACGTCTTTATTAACACATATTTTACATCATCTTTGTTATCACTGATTAGGACTACATTGTCTGCGAATTGTAGGTGGCTCAAGTATCTTCTCTCTATGTTAATGTCTTTTATCTATAAATAAAGATTTTAGAATTATTTTTCATTGCAGGGGTAAGTAGCTTTGGCAATATAGAGTTACTCTGCCGTTTGCCTCTTAAGACAGTTCTCTGTGACCATATTCTCTATATCTTAATTTTGATTGTAGCATTGTTGTGGATATTTTTTTAGTAGGGTGGAGTATTTTGAATCAATCTTAGCCGAATTGATCGTTTTCGTGATAGCCCAAATTTGTAGAGTATTGAAAGTATTTTTAATTTGCATAGTGTGTGTAGGTATATATCCTTCCTGTAAACATTTGGTTATTGGTACTTTAAATGCTTCTAGCTAAGTTTCTCTACCTGACTTGATTATTTTGGTAGTGATTTGATCTTTTTCTGTTGTCCGTATCTGTCATATCTTCTGAGCCCACATTAATAATTGTTTGTTGATTATTGATCGAAGCTAAGGACTTATGTAGGTTTTCATAGAAGTTTTCTATTATCTGAATTATTTTTGATTTAATGTTACCATAAGGCTTTTGTTTTCTATAGTGTCTTTAATTTTGTGTGTATTGTATGATTGTTTGTTTTTCCGAATTTGTTTTTGAGTAACGTGGCAAAGTTTTGGTTGTTTTTTTTTATTACTTTGGTTGTGTCTTTAGTTAGCCATTTACTATTTTGGGTTTTAGCTTTTATACAAATCTTTTAATGCAGACTTTGATATCTTGTGTTAGTTTATCTGATAACTGGTTTAAATCTATGTTTTCTAGTTCTAAGATATGTTTAAACTTTTTAGCTAGTTTTTCTTGGTACTTGGATTCTTTTTGCTTCAGGTTTTTTTAGGGTTGGGGTCTTCTTCTGAGTTTTTTTTTCTTGATACCAGTGTTGATGATCAACGTGGCCCTAACGAGTCTTAGATCACTGCCTAGTTTTTCTGGTAGCAGATTTTTTTGTTTTTAAAGTGGTACATTTTTTGCCAGGGAATCGAGTCTTGCATAATTTTAAGATATTTCATTTTATGTGTTGGAAGACATTTTTCAGTTTTTCAAAAAAAAAAATTAAGGTTTTGTTATTGTAGTGTTTTTTTTTGTTGTTGTCTGGGTTTCTTCTTTGTTAACGTCAAATATTTGCCGTTTTTAGAATCTATGAGGGGTTTGACATTTGCATACGGTTTTATTCTTCTTCTATTTAGTCGTGTCTGAAGTCCGTGACCATTGCTCAATTAACTTCTTATCTTTGCGATTATTGGCTTGAATTTGATGCGTTTTCTACATCACCCATACCTGGTGTAATATATTAGTAGTAATTGTCTACTTAGTTAACATCTAACTTTTGGGATGTTAGAAGCGGTTGGACGGCTATCGGTAATTATGCTGGATGGTTACTAGAAAGGCAATTAGTACGGAGAAAAATCTTTTGTTGCTGTTTTTTTTTTTAGTTAGAAGCAGTAGAAGTAGTATTTTGGGTTGTGAAGGATTGTAAGTATGGTTTGGTTGTGGGTTTGGATTAACTGTGGACGAGTAGGATTATACTTGGGTGTTATAGTGTTGTGATGAGCGGTGTGGGCCTTGGCGAGAGCGTGCTGTTCTGTTTTGAAGAAGCTTGATGTTTTTGGGAAATCTTTGGAAATTAGGAGTGTGCTCTAAGTTGCAGTTTGCCCACTTGGAGGGAGCGGAAGTATTATTGGTTTGATTGCATGTGGCAGTTGTATGGCTGCCTACGCATATGACGCATTGGTATGGGAATGAGCTTCTTGATAACGAGTGTCCGTAGCTTTGGCAGAGGTGGCATTAGATCTAATTTTTTTTTGCTTTAATCTTGATTACTGAGTTGGAATATTCCTTTGCTGCGTTTGCATTGGGGGAATTTGATATACACTAAGGGGTAGATGAAGATATCCCTTGTTCATTTTTTTAACGGATGGTATTTCATAGTTCATAGTTAAGAGCCTTAAGGTCGGTTTTAACTTCTTGGAGATGTCTTCTGTGATATTGCGAAGCACTAATTTTAATGATTGTTTTTCTTTGAACTTGAACGTGTACTGGAAGTTTTTGTTTTACTCTAGGTATTATGGTATAAAATAAAAATTGTTGTTTGTGGCTGACTGAAGTTGTACGCCGTCTTTGATATTGCTGGCACAGAGCACTTTTATATTTATGAGTTAAACTGTTTGTTTAGTTGAATGTAGGTCGTCTTGATTTCGTAGACTATCGTGATGGTGGCAGCATAGTTTTTGGGGTTGCAGTTATGTATGCTTGGTTGATATTGGCTGTTAAAAAATTTGGAAGTTATTCGGGATTGTTTGTTGTTTCGGTATGTTTGGTTAGAATGCTGGAAAAGCTTGGAGTGGGGATGGCGGAGGATTGTGTGAGTGCCGGTTTATGTTTGGTTTGCATTGGCAAGAATTGTTAGTTTGAGTTTGACCGAGGTCGTTTTCTTTTTTGGTTGTCGGATTTGTAAATTTTGTTGTCGAGTCTAGGTCTTTATGGGATTCCAGTTTGTCGGGGCCACGTTTGTTTGGTTAAGACTTGCTTTTCAGGATTGATTGCCGGGAAATTATGCCTGCGAATTTAGTTTGGTGCGATTTTTGTTTCTTCATCGTTTTTGTAGTGGTTTGTGTTAATAATACAGTTTTGGAGATGGACCGTATAAACCCAGCAAGCTAGGATATGGTAAGATGTTTGTTGGATAAGTATTGTTGAGCGGATGATGCGGGATAGCTGGCGCAGCCCGGAGCGAAGTACTTTGCCAAGAGTTGAACTAGGTGGCTGTTATGAAAACAGAAGCAAGAATTTGTATACGGTTTTATATAAGGGCTGGTTAGCGTTAAAACGCTACGTTTGCAAGGCGGGTTGGCGAGTTTGGGTTCATCCGCCCATTTTGGGAACCGATGCCGTTTGTGGCCGCCCAATCTGGGTCAGATCACAGTCACATCAGTCACATGTTTGCCATATCTGGCTTTTCTCACTTAGTTTAGCCTGCAGGTCAATGCAGTTTACCAAGGTGTAGCAACGTGGAGCAATAAGTGAAAGTTAGGTACTCCGAGAAAGCCAGTTATTATCAGCCATCTCCTGTCTATGACATTTGATGAGACTGCTGGTGATAAAAGGTACTACCTTTGCAATATAATCCTTACACCCTTGAATTGATTAGTTTGGCAAAATTGAAAGACAATTGCAAGTTAATATGACTGGTAGTGAACGATTGTAAATACTGTACTATCAAAACTTTTTGCGTTGCATTGTAAATAACGTTTACTTCCATACTTCAGTTGAATTAGTTACTTAATAACTAAATATATTGCTTGCAACTTCAAAGTTGATGAAAGTGTTACCACAATGGAAGCAAATTGCGCTAAAACTTGCTGGCGATATTTGAGAGTTTATAAGTTCTCTATAGGATTTAGATTGGATATGTTTGTGGTCATTACATTAGTGGAATGTTCAAAAACATTATTCAAATAGTGAATATTTTGCACGTATGATAAAAAAAATCAAATGGCGTTGCACTTTCAACTACAGTTTTTCCGATAAAAATCTGCATTCATAAAACTCACACGTATAGGCACCAATGCTATACAGCCGTTGAATCATATTTCTCTTCAAAAATGTTGTCTAGTTTTTGCAAGGCATGGTTATGTCTATTTAGATGTTTTAAGTTAATTTTTGTTTTATTCAGCTATTTAACTTAACTTTATCTAAATGTCTTCTGACTATTTGAAACGATATTAGAAACTTATAAACAGTTTATTTATTATTTCTGTTTCTAAAATGGTGAAATTTTATATCGTCAAATTCTTTCACATAAACGACGCAACTTTTGCCAATTTTCTTTTTAATTTTATCACTTTAAGACAATTGTTAGTGATACAATCATACAAAACCTGGTAGCTAACTAGCAGTTTAAGCTAAATTTTTTTATGTACGTGTTATAAGAAATACAAAAAGGTATAACTACTTTTATAGGTCTAATTTTAATCTAACTCGGTAAACAAAAATGTTTTTTTGCAAAACTTGTTTTGTAATATACTATATAACTGAAGATGATACTTAATGAGTCGAAATTATTTTCTAAACAGTCTATTACGATATATATATTTAATATTTTACGTATTTTTAATTTAATTGAATTAAAATAATATTAAAATTGTTAAGGAAAGAAGTTTCAAACTTATCTACGAAAAGATTAAATTTTTACAATTGCCGACTTTTAAAATGACGATTTAGTGTAACAGATCTTCTACGCGTATAACGTCTGCGTGCATAATATGACACCACATTAAGACCATTAAATCTCATCCTTTCAGCTTCGTAGGTTATGAGCCAAGCAAGCGTGGGTAGCTTGCCAATTGCGCCAAATTATTATGCCAAAGAAAATATTTTGATCAGATTTATGTCAATAAAATTATAGTTGAATCACTCCTAAATTTTTATATAATATTGCAGCGTAAGAAATCCTGCAGTAGATTAAAAATTATTTATTTTATAGAATATGTATCAGAATATAATATATGTTACAAAACTAAATTTTTTGGAGCACGAAGTTATTTATAAGATGATACTCTTATATAAGATTATTATGTATACTTTGCAATTTTAACAGGCTACATAGTATAGTATAACAACCTAAAGACGGAAATGATTTTCATCCCATAATTATATATGTTCAAAATAAATTATACGAAATGATTAGAGATGGATTTTAAGATAATATATTATTTAATTAAAAGTATGGACATTAACTATCTGTTTAGTAAGATGAAATTATTTTGATTATAATGGTCTGAAACATTGTGCACGTTCTCTCCTCAACTTGCAGTCGAAATCCTTGCTGAACCGAGTGTGGAAGGAGGGCATAGAGTGCAGTGCACGTAGAGCTCCTTTATTATTTCCCAGATAAATTACGCTGTGTATACGATTATTTGTAATGGAAACATAAAACGTGTACAATCTGTAATTTGACGACAAAACAACGAACGAAGCACATCAAACACAAGCGGGGTCTCGCCTGCTAGTAACAGTAAATCCCCTCGGATCTAAAATGCAATTAGGACTAGGATGTCACCGCAGTTACGGAAATAGCAATATTTAGGTCCCAGGCAAACAGAGTTCGACGGCCTTCCCCGATAGAACTGCATCTAGTTGTTTCAGTATGGCCCATTTATCGCCCGGCTTTATTTTTGGTCATTCCTGCAAATAAACCGCCGAATATATGACAAAGCGGTTCAATTACCACCCGTTAGATAATAACCACTCTGCTAATTGATCCATCACAAAACTACAGTTATATGTTATTTAAATTAAATTTTAGCAAATTACTTTAACGTACTTATATCTCTTCAATTATACTTAACGTGTGTGGTTTTTCTAATGTTCTTATATAATGATGAGCGGATAGAAATTTTTATATAATTAATAAATAATTTACTTTTAATTGGAGAAATTCGATGCTTGCATGTAGCCTGAGATACTAGCTACATCAAATCAAAAGATAACTAGTTTCATTTCCATATATACATATTTAATGATTTAAATCATTCCATTTCCTTCATATTACATGAGTACAACTACATGCTTGAAATTTATAAATATAGTTTCTAAAATCAGCTGCAATACAATAGACAAGATTAAAAAGATACGGTAGCTGCATTTTTTATTTATTTTAAAGTATAGTTCAGTGGAAGAACAGGGACAGTGGTAAATTTACTCTTAAATTAGCACAAACGTACGTTAAAATGTAGGTTAGATAATTGAATTTAATAATAGATTCAGGATGTATTAATAAATGTTTTGATTTAAAAAGCTTTATTGGTTACTATTAGTGGTTTCTAATATATATACTTATGTCTTTCCAGCTCTTTAAAATTGAGTCAAATGAATGTCTATGCTATTTTGAAGTTTACAATACTTGTTGGTTTTTTTCTCTATCAACCTTACTTACCTACCTGGTTTAAGCAGGTTGTTGGTATGAGGTGGTTAATGCTGTAAATTTGTTGGGTGCCGAAACTCTGAATGTCAACGCAATTACAGCCATAAATACATTCACAAATAATGTATGGTAGAGTAGGATTCAATTGAAGTACCTCCATCAATCAACTTAGCGATTAACAAACTTTACCTTTTTATTATTGCTTATTATTATATAAAATAAAGAATGAAAGCCAGACGCATAAATTGTCCGATTATCTCTTATTTTGTGACATCAGTTGGTCGCCAAGGTGTTCTGTATTTACATAATTGGATTTTTGTTCTCTGAAGTTATGTAAAAAGTCTTATCAATATTAATTGTTCTTAAATCTTAATTAAGGTCGTAATTATATGCGGCAAAATATTATAGAAAACTTAAACTAGTAGAATATTTTATTATTTATAAATAAATATGTTAAATATTAAACTAAAAGTGTCACTGTCAGTTGTTATGTTAGAAGGATGCGTTTGAGCACGTTTAAAAATTGGGTAATCTTGGTGGCCAATGCATGTAATCAAAAAGACAACCAAGGAATACACATAGCTTAATCTCTACTGTTTATCCAAAACAAATCTTAATTTTAACATAAATTTAATTTTTTTTTTGTAACATTTATCTTAATAATAGCTCAAAGCCAGTTACTATTCTATGTTGAATTTAAGCATTAAAGTTTTTCTGCTTTAGATATAGTGCCTGAAGGCCCGAATACTTTTTCACACTTTTCTCTATTTCTTTCTTGAGAGTTAATTGTTTTTGGTGACATTGAGATTTGTCTTATTTTTTAGTTTTTTCCATCAGGGTAGCTTGTTTTGTTGGTCACATGCAATTTGTAAGGGACGTATTTTGCAGAGTTTTTTTCTTTTTGCTTACAGTGTTGATTTGTGGTTTTACAGGCGATTGCTGGTTGCTGACTGTGAGATCACATCGGGTGTGTTAGTGGTCTCTATTGTTGCATTTTTTTTTTTTTTTTAGTTTTAGGTTTTGAGAAGGTTTATTTATTTTGTCGACTACAGTTAGTTTGTTAACAGGTTTTGGAGTTGTTGGGTTGTTGGCGATTTGTTCGAGTGTTAGGAGTTGTTAATTTAGTTGTAATTTTTAGGTAAGTTGCCGTAAGCTGGTTGTACCTTCTAGAAGCATACTACAATTTTTAACGATTCTTTTGCATTTTTTGTTTTTTTTGTTATTTTTGAACTGATGATCATCAAATCCATCTACACCGCAGTTTGCGCATGATCTGGATACTAAAGAATTAGGGCAAGGGGAACTTTAAAGTGGACCATATTGCCAAAAAGAGAATCACAAAGATGTTTATTGGACCGGAATCTGCTTTTGGAATTCTATACAAGACTAAAAAACAAATATTCCTGTGGCAAAACTGTCGAGGAGTGAAACACACTAGGCTATTCCTTATCACTACCTGAGTTATGGTAATGCAAATGATCTGAACAAAACTGTGAAAGCTTACAGGACTGATAATTGGACACTGTTGTTTGAACATACACATGCGTAGAATGAGAATCCCAAAGGATCTTTTATGCACCGCAGATGAGGATGAATTGATTTATTACATCTGTTGAGCCAGCCAACTATGGTAATGCAAATGAGCTGAACAAAACTGCAAAAGTTTACAGGACTAATGCTTGAACAAACACATGCTTAGAATGGGAATTCCAAAGGATTCTCTATGCGCTGCAGATGTCTGGAGGTTGAAGAAACTTTATATCATCTGTTGAGCTACTGCAAGGCTTACAATGAGCAGTGCAGGGTTTTTAAGACAAAAACGAACTATTGAAGAGCTCAAGACGATTTTTGGCAAAAGTTTTTATTTATAGGTGTGTATTACCTGAATCTAAGATTCTTTATCTGCTTGTGAAATAGGTATTAATTTTTTGGTTTTGCAAGATATGTATTTGTAGCAAACATTGATTATTTTGATTTTATTGTTGATAGCCAGTTTGCAATTGATAAGATCTTTTGCTGAAACTAGTGTTTTTGTTTTTTTTTTGTATTTTTCTGTGTGTTAGTTATTAAAGTTAATTTTTATATTTATTTCTTTGTGTATAATTTATTTTTACCAAATGACTTGCTTTTGATGCAGTTTTTTGCGGTTTGTTTTTGATGGATTTTATATTTGATTTCTACTTGTACATGACACATGTGTGTTGGTTTATTTATTAACCATGTTATTTTTTGTTTAGTTGGTGGTCTCATCTAATGTTTTTGGATGTTCTAGAACGTACATCAACAGTCTTTTATCCAGGACACACTGTTCTTTAGTTCCTTGCGATGTTGCTAAACCGTTTAAGCTTATTTTAAACTCTTTTTTGTGAGTGTACTCTATATTGTCAATCCTGCGTTTTAATGCACGGTTGAGTTATGCCAAAATTGTTATCAGGAAAGGTTTGCAAAATTGTCATTTTAAATCATAATTTTTTTATTGTTTATTTTCTAATATTACTTTTGATTTCTACTGTTGCAATAAGTGAAACTATTACAGGTGTTCTCTGATTGAGTATATTTGAACATTCATTATTTATTATTGTGGATGAGTAATGTTTCCAGAATCTGGTAACAACCTTTATTTTATAAGAGAATTCCTAACAGTTCATTTGCTTAATTTTGCTCAAAATGTCTATTTTTGGCTTTTGGTGTTTTAATATATACTATTTGTTTTTAATTTTGAATACTACTACAAATTTATCACGACGAACAAAGATTTGGTAGAATCTAATAAATTATGTTAAATTATGTTTTGCAGTATTATTAATTATTATTTAAGTCGATGAGAAACTAATTTTGGTACTAGAGGTCTTGGGATTGAATCAAGTCAAAATTTTATCAATCAATTTAACATTGTTTGTTGTTTGTTTAGGACAATGTCTATTGCCATTTTTAGTTTTTATTTTAAAAACAAACAAAAAATAGGAAATGATTGGGACTCATTTTGTTTTAATATTATCTTCTCGGATGATTTAATACGTTTCAAAAACATTATAAAATAATTCTGAAGTATTAGTGCAATAATCTTGTAATATGATATGTGCTAACTAATAAGATTATGAAAACATATATAAACATATTTGCAGCGGTTTAATGTATTTTAATTTTTGTTATACATATATAATAATAAATTGCATCTTTGTACATTTAATGTCCATAACCTTGGCATATCACTAATCAAATGTGCGAATCGAGGTATTTAATTATCGTGTGTAACTAAAATATCTTCAATAATTTAACATTGCAAAATTATATTTTCTTATGGTCGACGATTACATAATTTTATAAAAAATGAGAAGTAATATTGAACTGGAATTATTATGACACAACAATTTTGTTCCAATTCTAATGTCTGCAATTTTATTCAAGTACATTAAGTAATTATAAAAAATTACATGTAATTATATTGATTGAAATATTGAATATATCTTGACCCAACTAATATTTTCAGTGTGTATCTAGAGCTGTTCTAATGGTTTATGCCTTCTCAATTCTTAAAGTGTTCTGATGGTTCTTAAATAAGTCTTTTTCAAACTTTTTTTTTAAGAATATTAGGTATTTTTATTTATTATGCATGTGGAAATCATTTTACGTAGAAAATACTTTATGATAATTTTAAATTTGTCTAAATACTATAAAATATGTGTCTTTCTAGTTTTTTTTTTCTATGCATTCCAAGACGCATTAAATGTTTTTTGGAACTTTCTAGATTGTTTTTTACTCTATCTCAAAACTCGGAGGACATCAACAAATATGCCGCTTTATAATAAGGGACTACTTTTTTTTTTTTTTTTTTTTTTAGGACGTAGTGAGTTGTTGGCTCTCAACAAGTGGCCCTTAAGAATAACTTACGCATGGTAATACCTTCCGGTTTTCTTCTCTGCGCAAATCCTGTCTAAACTAACCTACATTTGGTGCTTTTGTGCTTTGGTGTTTTTGTGTTTGTTTCCATTGTTTGTGTTTCTATATTCTTCTATTGTCAAACTCTTTAATTTTTTTTTAGTACACTTGTTGCAAAGTTTTTAAGTGCCCTCTATTTATTTTCATCTTTTAAGCATTTGTTAATGATTGTTGTTTTATCCACTTTATATTCTAGTTTTTTCTATCTTCTTCCACGCCTCGCATTCTACTAGAGTGTGTTCTGCGTTATCGTGTGTTTCTTCCTGACAAAATGTACACCTTTCTTCTTCATTTATTTTTTTAATTTTTTGCAAGAATTTTCCAAATGCTTCGTGCCCGGTCAGTATTTGTGTTGTATAATAGCACGTCTCGGGTTTTTTCTCTACCGATTCTTTTATGTCTGACATTAATTTTCTCGTCCATTTTCCCTTTTCTCCTGTATCTCATTTTCTCTGCCATCCTTCCATAGTCTTCTCTCTTGCTCATATCTTTGCTTTTTTTTTACTTCCTTCCTTCCTTCTTTTACAAGTTTTTTTATTTTTATTCTTTTTTCCACCATCATATCCGCGGGAGGTGTTGCCGCAATTGCCTCTACTGCCTCTTGTGACACTGTTCTGTAAGCTCTACAACTTCTTAGCGAGCTTGCTCTTGTGGCTCCTATTACTTCCTTTCTGTTTTTTTTTTGTTTTCATGGCTTTCCCCCATGTTTCTGCGGCGTACAGCAATTTGCTTCTTGCTGCCGTTGCTATTAGCATTCTGCTTTCTTTTCCTGGGCCTCCGTTGTTTGGCATAAGTCTACCAAGCTTTCTCTCAATTTTTTTTGTTCCAATGACCGCTTCCTTAACCTGTTCATTCCATCCCTTTGCTTCGAGTGTCACTCCGAGGTATTTGATTTTTATTCCTATGGTTATCTTTTGATCTCCCACCTGTATCTTACCTGTTCTTCTATTATTCCTCTTAGTCGATTGCCATGCCGCCTCAGTTTTTTGTGTTGTTAGTTTTAAACCCTTACTTCTTATCCATATTTGTATCATATCAATTGCCAGCTCTAATCTTTCTTTTAGTACTTCTATTTCTAAGTCTCTACCTACTACTGCTATGTCGTCTGCAAATGCTGTTATTGACACGCCTTCCGGCATCTTCATTCGAAGTAACTCGTTATAGACAAGGTTCCACAGTTTTGGTCCCAGTGCTGAGCCCTGCGGTACCCCTCTGGTAAGTTTGAAATCTACCCTTTTTGGTCAGTAGGTTTCTGTCCTGTAAGTAGCTCCATATAATATTGCTTGTTTTTCTGTTCAGTTCTTTCTTCTTTGCCGCCTCTATGATTGCTGCCCATAATACGCTATTAAACGCGTTCTGTATGTCCAACGCTATCATTACACAGTGTTGCCTTTTCCTCTGCGTTCCGCTGTTTGCTTCTTTTGCTATTGCTTTTACTTTTTCAATAGCTCCTAAGGTTGTTTTTCCTTTGGTAAATCCGTATTGTTCTTTTTCCCATCCTCCTTTTTCTTCTATTTCTTGTTCTATTCTCCGTACAATAACTTTCTCCACTATTTTAGCCAGTGTGTTGATTAAGCATATTGGTCTGTATGACGTTGCTTTTCCTACTTCTTTATTTTTCTCAATCAGTACCAGAGTGGTTTCTTTCCAACATTCTGGGAAAGTTTTTTCTATCTCGTTTCCGACTTAAGCTGCTTTAACAATCTCTGTTGTTATTTTGTCCGGACCTGGTGCTTTGTTGTTAGACAATTCTTTTATGATCTCTTTGATCTCTTCCACTGTTGCCATAACTGTTTCTTCTTCTTCTTTTGTTTCTGGTTCTTACACTGGTTCTCCCTTGGGAAATAGTTTTTTAATTATGACTTCTTTTTCGTCTTCTTTTAAGCAGATTCCTTTTGTTTTTTTACCCAATTTGTCCATCACTATTTTGTACGGTTTTACCCAAGGATCCCCATTTATAGATTCTATCATTTCTTTCCAGCATCTTTTTCTGCTATCCCTAATTGCCTTTTTTAAGATTTTTCTGTCGTTTTTTAGTTTCTCTTCTATTTCCTCTGTGTTCTCTCCTCTTCTTCTCAGCCTTTTGACTTTCCTTTCTGTTTGTATTGCGTTTTTCCTGCATTTTTTTATGTCCTCACACCACCAGTATGGTCCTTTTTGTCCGCCTTCCCTGTACCTAGGAATTGCTTCCTCCGCCGCTTTTCTCAGTTTTTCTGAGTACCTCTCCCATCTTTTCTCAATATTTTCGTTTTGTGTCACTTCTTCTGTCACTTCTTCTGTTTCCATGTCTCTCTTTATCTTTTCTTTGTCCATTCTTCTTACGTTCCATTTACCTTCTCTCGTGTGCTCCTGTTTTCCTTTCTCCTTTGTATTGTATTGTATATGTTTGTGTAGACTCAGTGATTCTTCTTCAGTCACGGTCCATTCATTTATTATTCTTGCCATTTCCCACGTTGCTATGGTGATGTTAATATGTGATTTTGAGCTTCCTCTTACAAACGTCGGTTTGTCTCCTTTGTTGCAAATTGTAAGATTTAACCCTGCTATCATCTCCTCTAAGATTTTTCCTCTTAAATCGTTTTTGTAGCCTCCCCATTTCGGTGATTTTGCGTTGAAATCTCCTCCTACAATAATTTTTTTGTTTTTCTGTTTTCTTAAACTTCTTTCTAATTCTTCTATCCACTTTCGATAGTATTCCAGATCGCAGTTTGGGCTGATATAACAGCTGTATAGTATCATGTTTTGTACTTCTGCCCACACTATTCCTTCTTTTGGTGTTCAACAGCTGTATAGTATCATGTTTTGTACTTCTGCCCACACTATTCCTTCTTTTGGTGTTCCCCATCTTTCCACCGTGTCCCTACACTTTCCCCTAGCTAAAATTGCTGCATCTGTTCCTTTGTCTCTTATCCACTTACCATTTAGTTTGTTTTTATTAGGTTCACTCACTAGAACTAGGTCTATTTCTTTTCTCTCCGCTGTTGCTATTAGTAAATCGTGAGCCTCTCTTCCCCTCCCTATGTTTATTTGTATAAACTTATACATCATGTGATACTATTTTTTCCTCGTGTTCTCTCCAGTTATCTGGGTTGTTGTCCTCCATATTCTTTTTTGAACAGCAGTGAACAGAGTAAAGATAGCATTGATCATTTTCAATCTCCGATAGGAATTGAACAAGAAGAAGAAGTCTGACTGCCTATTTTGGTTTTTTATTATTTTTTAATTCCAGGTATTACAGTTACACCGCTGTGACTCAATCGTCATATCTTTATTGTTTTCTGGCTGGGTAAACCGGGTGGACTATGCCATTGCTCATTCTGATAAGGATGGCATGTAGACCTATTTTTCCATATTTATAGATTTGTGCAAGTTGCACACTATACTTGTTGAAAGACTACAATATAAGGTATACATGACGATTTGTTTATGGTTATGTGCTTAGTAGACGTATGCATTATGATTTATGAGTACGTAATAGAACATATGTAATAACATGTTCTTCCTAAACAAAGCTGCATAATAGGTTCTCTACAGTAAGGAGTAGAAAAATTATATTAGACGTTAGTGGTTAGTATATCAAATTGCAAACTATGCAGTTTATTTTTAATGTTAGCGAATATTTCTTTCCAACCTTACATATTGTTATAGATTTTTGTCCTTTGATAACAATAAGGCATGAATATGTTGCATTGTAACTGTAATTAATTAGTCTGTTTAAAAAAAAAAAACATATCTACTCTACTTTGTCTTTGCGAAACAAACGTTAACTAGTACTATAAAAAATAAGATACCGTTTTATACGTATATTATTCATAATACAAACAATAAGTCATTGAACAAAACAAACGTGTTGTATCCGGATATGATAATTTAGCAAATTGATCGTTTACCAGGATACCGATAATTATACGTATCCGGATACAGATAGAAATCCGTAGACAATTTTAACTGTTGCAGCATTTATTTAATTTGAATAATTGAATGTTTTTACATTTGCCTAATTGCTAATTTATATATTTAAACGATGAACATGAAGTGTAAATGAGTATATTTATTATAATATATAAAATATAATCATTTATATAACTTTTTGTTTTGTATTAATAAAAGCGATTTAAAATTAAAACACTTAAACAGCATTTAAATAAATGTATCCGTTTATAATCTTCAAAATATAAATAATGCTTTCAATATTGTTTTTTAAGACAGCTGAATGGTGGGTGACAATGAGTTAACATTTTTTTCTCTATAAGCTCTCCAATCCAATAACAATGGATAATCATCAATTATTAAAATTTTAAAATGTAATTATAAACTCAGTGAGAGAAGTTTTTGTAAGTAGATTTCATAATTGTATGTGGTTATTTCTCATGATTTTTTGATAATGTACGTGTGTGCAAGTGTGTTCTTTAAGTAGGTAATATACCAGAACTTTCATTATCGAATCGGAAAGTATCTTCATCTCCGATCTGTTCTCCACGAGCAATAAGGTCATTGCTTTGTTGATGACAGTACTATTTCACCACCTACTAACGCCTGTAAAAAGTAATATGATCTATATCTGCTATTGCTTCTGATCTCATATGGACACTTTAATAGAAATTGTAGGAAAACATTTAATAGTGATTGTTACATAAATGTTATCTATCTAGAAATGGTAAATACATATAATAACTATTTTAACTTTGCAGTAAATCTTGTTGCACAAATGGTATAGCTTCTTGAATTTGCTTTACACATCATATATGTATGCATTTTAAAGTGAATGTCTTCAGTATGGTAGATTTTGTAATTTAAATGAAACAATTACGTTTTTTATCAGATTTCTTAATATTTTGAATACGTTACTAATTTCAACTCTACTAAAAGTGTTCTACAGGATTAATGAGATGAGAAATTGAGGAGCACTAATCTTTAAGGTATTACAGATAATTGCGTTAAAAAATTATACTAAACATAAACAGTTGAAAAGTAATAGAGAGTAAAGCAAGGGCCTTAGAAGCTTTAAAAAGACACGTAGTTTTTGCTAATTTTTTCTTGTTTGTTTAATAGTGTTGCGTTAAATTTAATTTAGTTTCTTTCTATTATTAGTATTATTTTTATTTTTTGGTCGGAAATATTGTGTGATGTGATGTGATGAAAACCAAATGTTGAAGGTGTAGTATTCAGTATTATCGAACTTTAATTGCTGCTGAAATTATTTACAATATATAATTACATCTTGAATTTCGTAATCGGAGCAATCTAAGGAGGACTAAAAAACTTATCTGCTTGTAAGTTAGAGCAAAAACTTCTAAATGTAGTTAATTATACTGCTATTAAAAATACTCGTCTGTAGTTGATGTGTTTTTGAAATAGTTCTGAAATTGACGAGGAAGTTGTTTAATTGGGAATTAGCTCATCATAGGCCGAGAACTTTACATGATTGATAAGCATCATTAAAGCAATGACAACATCTACATGCTGCTTAAAAACTACTTTGTTGTCAAATGGCGTTTAACCCATATTAAATACCGCAATACCTATGACACCAACTGCTAAATTGCCTTTTACGTCAGTCAACTTACTAACGACACGATTGCCGGTAGGACTATAACAAAGCAAAACAAACTCAGCAAATTAACAGATCAATTTAATTGCAGAGTGATTGCCACTTACGTTTTTAGTTCAGAAAACTACTTGAGTTGAATAATATGATTTTACTGTCGAAGACGGAGAACTTATTCTTGCTTGTATGTTTGTATGGCTGAGTTATTGTCAAGGCTGCGATTTGGTATTTGGTGATTTCTTGAGTTCTTTGAGATTAGTTTTGAAACTTAATGAAATCCACTGTTACATTAATTATTAGGTTGATGCATAATTTATTTGAAACAAATTGCTAAAAGTTTGGACTTGGATGGCTTTGTGGTTGTCTGAAAACTTATGATGGACATATTTGGACAGTTTCCATACTTTGTCAAGTTTTCTGAGATGACTTTTGTTATCTTCCACAGCCGCCAGAAAGGGTTGGTCATTAAAATATGAAGATTGACTTTTTTCTGATTTGTTGTTTAAGCTGGTACCATCATCTTTGAAGCGAACAAACAACTTTCGGTATTTCTGTTGCTAATCGTTTATTTGCGGAAAATATCTCTGCTCTTTTTCACTCTTTCTCGAAGTGGTACAGTATATCGTGTGTCGATTAAACGCCAAATTAGGCGGGTATTTGTGCATCAACTTAATACAAATTTATGAGGTTGGGTTGGAACAACAAAGTAAGTCCAATAATGGAAAGTAAATAACTTATTAGATTAGTAATTGTAGTTTTATTTAAAACAATAAAAGCTATTCTAGAATGCGATACTTAACGTCTACTGCACTCGTACTCTAATTAACTATTTATGCTATTTGATATAATTATATTTACAAGTCACGGTTTTTTTATAAAAATGTTGCACAAAAATATCGTAATATTAAAAAAAAATTATTTGAAGATACATAACAGTACAACAACCACATATTTTAAAGAAAATATAAACTTGACATAAAAGGCCTGACAAGTAGTGTTGACATTCTTAAGATTGTCTTAGTCTTTCACATAATTGTTCTTTTATTTAACATGTATTTTCTGAAACATTTTTTACTAATTGGCGAATTTAATTTATATGAGGTATTTGCATGTCCGTTTATTTTGGATTTAAAATTTTAACAAGATCTTGATTTTTTGGTTTATTTTGTTATTTTATGTAAAACATTCAATAAGCGTCATCATTCGTTCTATAATGTAGTTTTTTTACATTCATCTGCATAATATATTCCAAGCAATAAAAGTTGTAATAATTGTTATATTTATTATTATAAAGATTTATTTTATTGCAGTATTTGAATGTAGGAAGCATTAAATTAATTCAGTTTTGTGAATTAATTCTTATTTATTGCGGTAATTGGCTATTTAGTATGGAAAAATATAGATAAAATGTGCTTTTATTTTTTGTAATTAATTCTTCAGTAGAATCTATCTATGCAATATATCATTGAACATTTTCTTGTGAGAAATATAATTGTCAGCTATTTAATTATTTTATGGAGTTGAATATTTTAATTTAATACCTTTCATGGGCTTGTTTGTATCATAAGAATATATGTGTTGATATTTTGGTGTAAATCAAATATTATTAGTGTAAATTGCAAAAATTTTCTTGCCATTTTCTTTTTTTTTTTTTAATTCACGATTAAGAAAATATTGTAAATCTGCACCGCTCTTTCTAATACCACATTCTGTAACTACCATTACTTTTTTATGCAGAAAGTTTCTGTGTACAATTTTTTTCTTATCCTGTAAAAAACGTCAGAAGAAGTTAAGCGTTTTACAATGATGTTAAGTACAACTTTATCAAAATTTACCTCATCTTCGTCGTTGTGGCGCTGTGATTACCTAGATGCTTCTTCAAATGTCGAAACAGATAGTAGCAATTTTCTGCAAAATCTTCTGTAATGCCATTTCCGTACCATTCCATTGCTTATGATGTTTTTCTAATGAACTTCATTGACCTACTAAGAAAACGAATTACAGCTCGAATTCATAGTCGATAGCATTTTCAATCGGAGAAGGCATTTTAAATTCTTACAAAAAATGTACTTTGGTCACGGTCAAATGTTTCTGAAAACAGTTCATTTGAAGAAATTTTGAGAAAATTAGATTTGGATCAGCTTTAGTTTGATTTTTTTAAATTCAAGCAATTCACATTCTACGGGCTAAATTTATCATTTAGACAATACCAATTAGTAGATTTGTATGTAGAATTGTATTTTAAAAACATTTTATATGAACAAAAAATTTGGTTTATTTACAAAAAAATAGTTTTAAAACACATTTACTTCAGTTCAAACTTGATGTTCATAATCATGACCTCGAGTGATAAATTGATTGGATATTACTTGTTCTTCTTGTGCGATAAAAATTTCTATTGCTTGCAGAGAGAAGTAACTTTCAATATCTTGATGACTAACACTTGGGTGGTTGTTTAGGCACTTTAGTTTAAACTACTCGTTAATAATTATAGTGACCCACCCACCCACCCAATTGTTGGTCATTAGGAGATTCAATGTCATCATTACCTGATTTGACATAGAGACTATTAACGGGCGGGATCTCATTTAGTCTAAAGTGCGCTTGCTTAGAAGGGAAATTTCCAATTTTTTGATAACTAACACTTGGACGTGTAGACTGTCATAAAACATTTGTAAAATATTGTAACTGTCATAATATGTTTATGAGTTGCCATAAACGTTATAAATTGTTTTAAAACTGTTATAAACGTCAAAGCATGTTGTCATAGACGTCATAAAATGTTTGGGAGCTGTCATAAGCTTCATACATTTTTTCTCAGTTGACATAAACGTTATCATATGTTTGTGAACTGTTATAACTGCCATAAAATTTTTGAGATGCCGTTAATTGTTTTTGAACTGCTACGAATGTTACAAAATGTTCCTTAGCGTGATTATTGTCATAAAATGTTTAAGAGATATTATAAACATCATAAATTATTTGTTAGTTGTCAAAAACGTCCTGAACTATTATAAATGTTGTGTGAACTGTCATAAACGTTATAAATTGTTTGTGAACATTGAATAGTTGTTTGTAAGCTGTCATAATTGTTATAAAATGTTCTGAAGGGGCCATAAAACACTTGTGGAATATTATAAACTTCATCAAATGTTTGTGAGCTGTTATAAAATGCTTGTGAGCTGTCATAAATTTTATTAAATGTTTGTAAGCTGTCATAAATGTCATATAATGTTTCTGACCTGTCATAAAAGTAATCACAAAATGGTTCTGAGCTGTCATAAAACGTTTGTAGAAAGATTGTTGAAGTTTGAAGTTTTCACTTGGATACTTGGTGGCTTGTGGATGCGAGGTCGGCTTACGAAGATTGGATTTTGCTGATCTTTCTGGTACAGACGGTACCGATCCCGGCTTGATTGGCCGATTGGGGATTGAATTGATCATTTTTGTTGAAGTTTGAAATTCCCGAAGAAGACGTTTTGGCAAAAATTAGAAATTGGTTGAACCGCGGGGATAATTAAAAAATAAAAATGTTTTTTTCAAAAATTTATTTCACACATTATTTCTCTTTTTTATTTAAAAAATCTGGCCATTCTTTTGATAAAGTTCTTTAGTAATAAATATTTTTTTAACGGCCGCCTTATGTAATTTTTTTTTGTATTGTCTATTTTTATCAACATATTTCTTAACTTGTCTGCTCACTTAATATTGAATACTTTTTTTTTCAAAGCTACAAACCAAATACTTTTTGGTTTTGGTTTCTATTTACGATTGTTTTATTGTTTGCTACTTTTTACGCGCACTGTAAATTCTTTTTCTTTTAACCTTTAACATACTTTAGTTTTTAAAAAATTTCATAATCTTTGTGTTAGTTAACTTTTAAGCTGTTTATAATTTTTGTTTTATTTTTGTTAATAGTTTGTCTGGATATTATTTCTGTTTATTTAAATTATTTGATAATTTAAAACCGTTTTTGTGTTTTCTAAAAATGTTTTTGTAGTTGATTGCTTTTTGGCATTCCGCTACTAGTAGCTCAACATAATATTGAACAAAATATAAAGAAATAAGTTGGTCAAGTTTTGGAGTAATAGTAGAGCTTTGTGACATTTGTTTGTGTGCTTTTCAAACTGTTAGTATATGTGTATTTGTATACTTGGAATTTGTCTTAGTATGCTGTCTCAAGGGTCTTGCTTTGTCTTTTTGAAAATATGTTGACTCTTGCAGGTTTCAATTAATCTTAAGTATGTTTTACAGGATGTTTCTTTAAGATGCACGATAGTCATTGTATTGTGTTGATGTTTTTCTTCTTAAGTTACTCACTGTAAAACTGCTAAGTAATGATGTCAAATAATTCTTATTATAAAACTTAAAAATTTAAACGATTTTATTTTAATGTTGTTGTTCAGTGCACGACGACATATTGTGTGGGAGAAAAAAGGTATTATTATAGATGGCAAATATCTAAACCACTTGCGATTTGCTGATTTCTTAATAAGCTCAGATCTTAAAAAAACTCAATGGCATGTTAGAAGAACTAAACAGGCTATTACTATCAGTTGGTTTAAAATAAACCTAGGCCACGAAATCAAACATGTAAACGAGTACATATATCTTGGACATCGAATAAAACTGGGCAAGATAAACTTAGTAGCAAAGACAGAGCTACTACAGGTCCATCTAGTAATATAAACTCAATACTAAGCTCGAAGTTAATTGCATTTTTAAATGTCAATATGTATTATTACTTATAAATTTATGACAGCGAAAAACGGGCACAAATTACTGCACTACTTGGCATAAGTTTAAAAGATATAATCTCACATATCAAAAAATTAGACGTCGAACCAACTTAAAGATGTGATTAAATGAATTGTATAACTTAAATGGAGCTGGGTGGGACATGTAGCTAGGGAAAATATTAACAAATGGACCTACTGAGTCACACATTGTAGCCCAAGATCTGTCATACGAAACACTGAAATTGCAAAAAAGATGGTTTGATGACATAATACAGATCACTGGAAATATGTCGCAAAGGAAAAAAAATGCATAGAATAATCTAAAAGAGGCCTAACATGTTTAGATTATTATTTATAGGGCCATCTCGAAGATCTAGTATACCAACTACTAAACGGAGATTGTTGAAGATCTTAGGAGACGCATTTTTAAGCTAGCAGATCTCTCTTAAAAAGAGCCATAATGTGTTTTGAGAGAAACAGTGGCTATTTTGAACAATCTTTATAGTTAATTTACACATTTTTTTTATATGTTCAATGTCACCTCTACACATTTGTGTACAAATAATTTTTGTTTGTACACTATCTATATGTATGAAATTGTCATATACACAACAATCGTCATTCAAATACTATTTTGCAGCATGCAAATGTTTTTCCAGTTTATATCAATATATACTAGGTATTTATGAACGAACTTTGACATTTGATATAGGTTTAGTAATATTAATATCAAGTTTATCATTGAATATAAATAATAATTTCATTTTTATTAGATAACAAACGGACTTTATAATTTAAATAAAACAATTACTAAGTTTTTCTTACGATTAATATTCTTTTAAATACATTACTTACTTAAGCCTCTTACAAATCTTACATAATAGATAATATTTTACATAATAAATAATAGAGGTATTTAATATGTAACGTCACTACCGTCTGTATAAGGTTTTATTGAGTCGAAACTAGTAACGCATTCAAATAAATAATAAAAATTTACTACTTTTACTCACTATAGCTTTTAACATTTATTATTTATTTGTTATGTAACGTCATAATTATAATACATAATTATAGTACATAATTATAGGGAAAAACTAGAAATGTTCTTGGGGTTTTCAATCTGCGATGGAATTGATGATCATTTGTGTACTTTGCGGTTTTTTGAAGTTTCATCTATGTTTGCGTGTGTGGTTTGGTGGAGAGTTGTGGATGGTGTCATACGAGCATTAGTCTGAATTAGTCTAAATTAACTTAATTATTTTATATTGTACATTTTGTAAATGACTTTAATCTGTAATTGGAATATTTTCCGTTGGTTAAATAAATAAATAAACGTCTGCTCTAGTGAGTCGAAACTAGTAACGTACTTGAAAGAATTATAAAAGTTAGAATATTGGACATTTGGTTAAATTTGTATGCACAACTTACACAAGAATACTGGTAATATTTACAAAACATGTTTGTAGGCAACCATCACAATTAAAAAAAATCTGTATTTATAATAAAATATAAAAACTATTCATTTACCTGAATACTTATTAAATTTGTATTTTACATTTTCTTGTTTTTTAGATGTGACTTTACCTTTTTTATCGTCCATCCATCTGTAAATATTTAGCAATTAAAATATTTGCTAGTGCCACCTACGAAGAACAGGTAGAATTTTAATTTATTTAATTGGTTCATAAGAGGTTTTACTTGTTACTAACAGATAAAGAAATATGATTGACATTTTGCGATTGATCAATTTACACATTATGGAATCTTTTATCATAACATTAATCATATATGAAATCCTCTGAAAACCATATACAATAACGGAAGCGACAACATTTATAAATTCATTATTTGTTTTTATAAAACGTTAAGAAAATACAGCCATTATTTATGCATTGGGAATTTTGTAGAGGTCATGAACATCCTATTCTTCGCGGAGATTAAACCAACAGGCATTTATATCTATTGAACATTAAATTTCATGATTTTTTTATATTCTTCTCCTAATCTTCTTTTAGTTCCGTCACGTTATTCTTGACTAAAATTTAAATCAATAAAATATTGATTAAATTTGGTTGATAAATAACAAAATTTAATCAATTTATAAGATAATTAATAATAAATTTATTAACATTAACCTACATAATGATATGCCGATGCTAATTAATTGTTATCAAAACGATTTGCATTCGTGGAGGTAATAAATAATTCATTGTTCATTGTTACGTTAATATTTACAACTGAAAAGTGTGTAGGTAAAAAATAAATTAGATTTAAGGATTAATAATTCAGTTTGCACAATGTAATTAAAATGCAGTATCTATATCAATTTCATTACTCTTTCTGGTTGTACATTCTAATTTTGCCGGTTGCAAAACAAACTCACGTATCCAATTTAACTTATCGAATAGAAATTAACGAAATAATTCATCAGTTGTATGCTGCTGTTATTAACAGTAAATGTAATTAATTTTTTTCTATTCGGCTACTGGTTGGAGATAATCATAATTACATTTAATATATTGCTTAATTATTAAAGACATATTTTAGTTATGGTATGCTTTCAAAAGATACAACAAAAACATTAAATTAGATCTACATCTTTTAAGTCATTATCTAAAAAATTTGTACCTATTTATGGAATGATAATCTCATTTTAATATTGAACAAATTGCTGATAATTTTCTTCCTATATTTATGTTTTTCACATAAAATGTATGTAACAAAGGATGGAATCAAATATCTTTATAATGATCTAGTAATCATAATTCACATCTCTTACAGGAAATTGTGTGAGATTTGAATTGCGTAAGAGTAATTTTTCGTTTTTTAAATAAAATTAGTTCATGTGATTTAAGCATATAATATAAATAAATCATACATCCTATTTTGATTTATATGCAATAACATACACTAAAAATAATCTGCATAATATTAAATTAGTCACGATTAGGCAAGTAGTAATAAATAATAATTAAAATTTCAGAACGTGGCATGCCATACAAAAAAAGAGGATGCATAATTAATATTCATAATCCAAGCATAACAAACAGTAGGTTCCGTCTTTTCAAAGTCGATTAAGGCTCGGATCAAATGCCTGATTCGCGTTTAGACATCGAGAAAATAATCAATTTGTCAATAGATTAAGAATTGGGTGGCTGTTATTAATAACGCTGCCGGGTGTAATTTTACCGGGCTCACCGGATGCCGAATATATTTGAATAAATTTCGATCGATATTAAATAACGGACGTATTTTGGATGTTTTCACACACGGTTACTGCTGCTTATCGATATGTTAATTATTTTAATCAGATTGTTTAATGGTTCAACTTTATATAAATTTTATAGCATTCAGTGTATAGAAAGTAATTCAGGTTGTGTGAAATAATGCAATGGTCTCAAAATATTATTAGAGCTCGTAATCTTAGTGCTCTTAAAGAATACAACAGAATGAAAAATATTTAAGTTTTTTTTTCCAGTATTATTTTCTAATTTCTTATATTTTATAATTTGCTGAATTATTTATTTTCAGGTATGTGTAAACATTCTGTATTAGCATGAATAAATTATTATTAACATTTTATATGAACTAAACATGAACTTTTTATTTCTCTTTGAGATTGGCATATTTCTCAAATACAAACAACTGTAAAGCAAAGAAATTGAAAACAAATTGTAGTAAATTACGCCTGCGGTCATAAAAATAAAGTTTATTGTTTAATATTTTGAGATTACAATTTTTTTTTTAAATATATAAAAGTAAAAAGTTGAAGTGGTGATTTATAATTTAAAGTATCTGCGATTATTGGATCTTTTTGATAGGAGTAGGGAGTTCTAATGATTTTATTTTTATAAAATAACTTCAATAATATTTACTATTTTTAAAATGTAAATGTGCACGAAATCTGTTTGTTTATAGTTTTGTTCATGTGAACTAAGTTGCACTGGAGACTATACTTTTACTTCCAACTATTCGGTTCAGACAAACAAGCAGGCCTGCCTATTGGATTGTTGTGGTTTGTCTAAATGTAAACTTATTTTTAATTTAACTTTTGGATATTATTAAAACGTAAAAGTGGGGATTTAAAAAAGTATATTGTATAACAAGCATGATATAATGACTATTTTTGACGAGTTTGGACACAGACGAGCTTTGGCGAGTGGTGCAATTCATACTAGTAGAAAATGAGTAAGTATTTTTGCTACTTGAACTTAACTTAATAAAAAAACAATTAAATATTTTTATATATGCATTATAATCGGTCTACCTAAGAAATGAGATAATGAGTAGATAGTTTTATTAAGTATGTAAATGTGCTTTTTAAAGATTGCCAAAAGCTACTTAACTGGCTCAAACAATATTGTCTGTGCTAATGGTTTGTTTGCGGAGAAAAAAAATGTACTGCGATGACCGTAGGGGTCTGGTTATGACTCATTCTGTTCATGTTGTTAATAAATGATCTTGATTGTAATGTAACATTGGGAAAAACAAATCTTTATGCCAATGATACAACTTTTACTCATATTGCTATAACATAAATTTTTAAGAGGAAGCAAAACTATAGTTTTATGCAACCAATATAATGTTAAATGAAACTGAGCTTATAATGTTTTTATTGTTTGGTACAATAAAAATTGATTTAAATAAATTATAATTTTTTTTAAGTTTTTACTTGGACAATAAATCCTGTAGAGGGTGTATTTTTAGAGGCGGTTTACTTTAAATTGGCAAAACTCTTATCTGTGACAACTGATTTGGCAGTTCTTGGTTGTTTTGAGGTTAGTTTGGTTTGGCAATTTATTGTACATTGTATAGTGCTCATAATCGTCCATTAGAGCGATTAATTTAAGAAACTGTGCATTGTTTTTGCAATACGTTTAATCTAAACGATAATAAACATCTAGTACGACGTCGTACAGTGCGCACACAAGAAGCAATTGATAGTGTGCAGCGTAGTGTTAATGATGATCCAAATGTGGCAATTTATCATCGTGCTCAACAATTAAAATTATGTCGATTTACTTTATGGAAAATTTTGTAAAAAGATCTTGGTTTTCGAGCTTACAAGATTCAACTTGTACAGGAATTGAAGCACAAAACATTGCAATTGATTCAGAATTTTATTTAAAAATTTTGGTTAAATAGGCTATCTCAACAAACAAAATTGTCGCATTTGGAGCGATACATGTCCGAAATTATATTTAAACATTAATGCCATAAAATTATCCGTTAAATAAAGCCAATTTCATGGATTTTATGAATGTTATTTTAATTTAAAGTTTTTTGCCTCGAAAAAACACTCTTTATAAGTTATGTTAACAAGCAACAATATTTATTTGATAAAAATTTAGCTGAGAACACGGATTTAGAGATTACGCAAATAGCTTATTTTGCATTTATTCAATCTTTAATTTTTAATGTTATTGTTGTAACGTTTGCGTTTTGGGATTAATTTAAAAACACAACTATTAACGCGTGGTTTATTCTTAGGTTACGTTATTATACAAAGTCTGAATTACATATTACTAAGTAGATAATTAGATATTATAAAGGTAGATCCAAGCGTAGACCAATGTGCATTCTACAAAGGTCTATCGTTACATCTTCTTTTCATTAAATAAAATGAAATGATTTTTAATTATATACATTTTATAGCGTTGTCATGGCTGCTGCTTGGTTGTTTAGTGCTTTTTTATTGGAAACTGCCATTATTTTTTGTTGTTTTTCTGGGGTGGTTTTGTTTGTTCATACGCAAGTAGATCTTTTGTTTAATTTGTTAAGTTCTTTATGCCCATTTTGAACTATTTTTGGTTTTAGATTTTTTTTAGATATGAGGTGTGTTGTTCATTCTGCTCATTAACCGTTGTGATTTTTTGCGACTTGTACATTTTGTTCTGCTAATCCATTTCCTCTTGAGTGGTGTAAGCTTGAAGTTCTGTGTTCAAAACACCATGTATCTTTAAATTTTTGAATTCTTTAGAATAATATTGTGGGTGGCAGTTATCTGTTTCTATAATTTTAGATATACCATGCACACTAAACCAGTTTTTAAGTGATGTATGGTTTTGTATTACGTTTGCTTTTTAGTACTTTATAGCCTATAAATTTTAAATAACTATCACTTATAACTAAGTATTTTGTCTTTGAAACAAATCTGCCACTATTTGCCATGGTATTTTTAGGATTTGTTTAGTTACGACTAGTTTTTTGTAGTTTGATCTTTTTTGACAAATTTTGCACTGTTTTACTAAATTAATTATGTTTTAATACTGATTTTTCCAACACAGTAACTGCCGAGCACTTTTTATCTAACATTGCATTCTTAGTTGCCGGCATGTATTTGGTTCAGCATTTTCATTGTTCATTGCGAAAGTTTAATGTTTGATAGATTTTGGTAATTTACCACGCTTATCAAAGAAACCGTCTCGTATGTACTTTATTAATGTTTGTAGTTCATTATCTTGTTTTGTAGCATCTATTTACATTTTTCTGGCTTCTTTTGCCATTGTTAGCATTATTTGTACCTCTATTTTTTGTTTGTGTATTTTTTATATTTGTTTGATCGCAATCTCTACTTAGTTCATCTGTTATTGTAATTTTTTATGTAATTGATTTTTGGTGAGTATTGGACATTGAATTGGTTTTTTGAATATATATTTTAGTGGTGCGTGGTCTGTTTTTATATACATATAATGTTTTGCCATAGACGTATTCATGCAACTTCTGACATGCGAATTTTATTGCTGTTGCTTCTTTTTTGATCTGTGGGTGCGCTTAAACTTTTAGCACTTGCGGCGACTGACAGTGTTATCTTTATTTACTTTGTACATTTCAAGTACCGGTGGTGTTCACAGTGTTTGTTTTAGCTCAATGGTAGAGCACTTGCATATCATGCGAGCAGTCCGGGGTTTGATCCCCGAAATATGACTGAAATGATAACTTGCTCTTTATCCACCAGCGTGGTTCGGAAGTCACGTTTTAAGCTGTTGGTCTCATCAAACCACTTTAAACAAGTCGTAGACTTACTGTGGCGATGTAAAATAGCCGTAAAAAGCATAAATAAATAAATAAATTTGTTCAAATGCTAAATTTTGCTCTACAGTGGTACTGGGCCACTGTGTTTCTTTTTTCAGTAAACTTCTTAATGGTTCTATCAGCTCTGACATGTTTGGAATAAATTAACCATGCCTAGTAGCCTATGTATGTCTTCAAATAGTTTAAATATGTTATTATTTACTTCTGTGATAAATTATGATTAATAAGAAGAAACTTCTTTTTCCTAATATGGTTGAAACTTTTTCAGATACTACTTTAAACATTATTTTTGGCTTTTTTATTTACAACTATGTACTATTTTTTATGTACCTTTATCAATTTGGGAGTTTTTGAATACCCGAAGAAACTACTACTCATGCGCTTGAATCACTTAAGCATTACTTTGAAATGTTTTCCGACCTAATGCTTCTTTAAGTGGATTATTTATATTGTAATTCGTTTTGAGCGGGGTTAGGGGAATAAGGAGGATCTGGGTAGACCCAAACCTAAACTCTTAGATGTGGCCGCACATAGTTGTGTTGAGATTTTGCTTCTGATGACAGGCGCTTTATTTTCTTAGGGAGTTCTGATTATGTGGCACTAGTAACAGTAACCCATTAGACAAATAGTTTTTCAAAATTATTTTTTTTGTTTTTTAAAAAAGGTGATGAAATTCTTTGTTTGTTCTCTTGGTTGAATGATGGTAATGCATCTAGACTTATTTAAATTTTTGTCAGAAAAATATCTTCTTCATCTATATACTGAAGCAAAAGCATCAACACATTGTTATTTTAATTTTGTTAGACGATGAATTAGATCTATTGCATCCACATTTATCATAATTTTTTTTTAGTTAGTGATTTTTTTAGTGATTGATTTATTTTTACATTTAAATAGCATTTATTCTACAGCTTTTTTTTTTCTTTTATATATTTTTTTGCATTTTTTTTGTTAGGCGTAGGTGGGGAATCTTCTAAAGAATTCGCTCCCAGGACGTGTCGGATTCACCTTTTTAAGGGTGCCTACCGACTAAACCCCACCCATCTGGGAATTGCCTGGAAGTTCGAGACCTTTCGGCTCATGTACCTTCCGTTTAGAGATGTGTATGTAGGAGGTTGTTTAGGAGTCGCCTTATAGGCCAGGTTGGGGTTTTGTTTTTGGATGTGGTTTTACCCACACTATGTTAGGAGTAACTCGGCTACTATTGAATTCACCGGTCGTTTGTGGACAAAATCTTCCCGATCTGGTTCGGCAAGTCTTGCCAGATCGGGATTGGAATGAACCGCGAGGTTTTTGAAATACTTTTCGGCCAAAGCTTCAAAGTGTTGACGAAGTGGAGAAATCTCTAGGTCAGTTCTAATGTCCAGATTTCGAACGTACCATGGAGATCCTGCGAGCATCCGAAGAGTTTTGCTTTGGAAAGCTTTTAAGCGATTAAGGTGGCTACTTGCCGCCGTTCCCCAAATGGGGGAAGCGTATGTGATCATCGGTCTGATGGTCGAAGTGTAAAGCCGAATTTTATTCCGGAGCGACATGCCGCTGTTCCGTCGCAGCATCGGGTAGAGAAGAGATTTAGCCATTTTAGATTTGTCCAAGATGGATTGAACCTGAGGCTTGTAATAGAGACCCTTGTCCAAGATTATCCCAAGATACTTGGCAGTGTCGGACCACGGTATGGGAACGTCGTTGAAGGTGTCGTTCGCATGCGGTTTAAGGGACTAACGCCGAGTGAAGAGTACGGCCTTGCTTTTCTCTGGGTTTACTCCAAAGTGCCATTTATCCATCCAATCTTCCAGATCGGAGGTGGCTTTTTGAAGACGTAAGGTGATCACTTTGGTCGACCTTGAGGAGTAGATAAGTGCTGTATTGTCAGCGTATTGAGCCATTTTAACCCCGTGCATGCGCCCTGAAGGCATGTCGGCTACATACAAGTTAAAAAGGTGGTTATCGAGTTGACTGCCAGACTTCTGCGTTTTAGATATGAGGCTAGCAGCCTTATATTACGCAGTGGAACTCGTCTGATTAGCTTTAGAAGCAGTCCCTTGTGCCAGACTTTGTCGAAGGCTTTTTCGACGTCAAAAAAGACCACTCCCGTGGCCTTTTTCTGTCTGAAACCTTCGACAATGTAGTCCGCCACTCGGTTGATGGGAGGGGAGAAGATTGTTCAAATCCGTGTGCTCTTGAATAATATCTAAGATTACCCTCTCTATGACCTTGCTTAAGGTGCATAGTAGGCTTATAGGCCGATAATTTTGGGGAAACAACCTGTTTTTATCAACTTTAGCAATGTTTACCACGTGCGAGCCTTTCCAGGCTGACGGGAAATGCTCAGTGCGAAGAATAGCATTTGCAATATTGGTTAGAGCCATAATTGTTTTATGAGCGAACGATTTAAAAGCTTTGTTAGATATTTTATCCGGGCCTGGAGCAGAACGGGATTTGAATTTTTTAATGATTTCTCTGATTCGAGAAGGTCTAACGCTATCAAGTGTAGTGTCATCGTCAGCGGTTCTCAGGAAGTCTCTGACTTCCCTGCAAACCCTTTTGATGTGCTCCAGATCCGTATAATCGGTATACAGATCGGAGCATTGGAGTTCCAGGCTGTCTGCAAATGCTTTGGCCTTTCCCTCAGTAGTGTATTGCATCCCTCTCTCCTCGTGAATGGCGGGAATGGGAACCCGTCTGTTCCTAAGGGCTTTAGAGATCCTCTACATCGGATTTTCATCCTCCGTGAAAGATTCTAGCGTATCTTTCCAGCATTGGTTTTTATGCTCCCTTATGGCCGTTCGAACTTCATTGTGAAGTCGATTCAAGATCTCTCGATCTCTGGGGTCGCGATGCCTTTGCCATTGATGTTTGGCGGCATTTTTTGTTCGGATCAACGCCTTTGTTTCTTGTGATAATCCTAGAGGATTATCGACGCGAACCTGAAAGGTTTTAGAAGCCTTTTCCGAGGCATGTTGGACTCGAGTAGTCAAAAGTGCGACGGCTCTTTCGATATCCTCAGCCGTTCGTACTGGGGTCAGACTACCAATGCTATTTTCCAGGCATCGAGAGAAGAGAGTCCAATCCGTCTGTGTGACGAATTTTTTCCCTCTCCGGACACCCTTCCGAGTAGATCCAGTAGTACTGGGCTGTGGTCAGAGCTTAGGCCGTTGAGCGTAGTTACCACTGCGTGCGAGTTGTCGTTCTTTAGTATTGCTACGTCAAGAACGTCTCCTCTGTGGCCCGCGGCGCTGTGAAAAGTGGGTTTGTCCGGACCCAGGACCTGCAAATCTTTTTGCTCAACGTAGTCGAACAGAGCTCGCCTTGGCGTTAGTTAATCGACTATTCCACGACCCGTGCTTCGAATTGAAGTCTCCCGCACATATTGTGGGATGTGGGTTATCAAAAACTCTATCGAAATCCGCTGTTTCGATGAGGTTTTGCGGACGGATGTAACCGGAAGCGATCCTGACCGTGCCAAGCCCTGGCACGGTCACTACTATCGCGTTCGATTCGAGGGAGACTAGGTCGGGAGTATCCACTTCAGAATGGTCCAATGATCTCTTTACAAAGATCAAAGTTTCACGCTTTGTGGGTACCACCGGCGGCCCTCTGTAGGTAAACGTGTTCGGAATTCTCAATGTCTGATTGGGTTTGTGTGACGCGCTTTAGTAATATTCTTTTCCTTTTTATAGAAGTATCTACTTACTAACGTATCGAACTTGGTAACGCAATGCCCCCTTTTAGGAGAAACGTTAAATTGTTTGTGTGTGAAGGAGAGATAAAGTACCGTTAAATCCTACGGACAGGAAACGGCGTTTTTGACGCGGCTAATTTGAATCGGATGACCGAAACAAATTTATTATTTAAAATTAATAAATGATGTATTTTATGTAAATTGCCTTTTCACCCAATAAGAGACACATACACTCGTGTTTCATGGTATGCACCCATCATCAGTGTGCCTAGCATCTCACTGGTTGAAGAGATAATTTACATAAAATCACAGTAACTATTAAGCAGTTTATGTTTAGTAATGTGTTGAAGGTGGTAACGCAATGCCCCTATTAGGAGAAACGTTGAACTGTTTGTGTGTAAAGGAGAGCTGTAGTACAGTTAAATATTACACGGACAGGCAATGGCATTTTTGGCGCGTTTTATTGAAATCAGATGAAACAACTTTAAATTGTCTTTTCACCCAGTAAGCGACTCATACACTCGTGTTTCAGGGTACGCACCAATCATCAGTAAATATTTATTACAAATGGTGTAGAGATAATTTGTCGGTTAATGTTAATCAAAATTTAAATATATGCTTGTCCCAATTATATATGTTGTGACTAGTATAAGATTTAGATATAATTATTAATATTGGTTATTATAAACTTTATAAAGTTCAATTGCGCGAGTTGTGCTTAACGTGTTATGACACTTAAAATAATAATAATAATTTAATTTATTAATGCACCAACTTTACACACACTATTTACATTTTTAATCAGACAACACTTTTTTACTAATAGCATTTTTATTTGTTTTAGGTAAGTCATCTTTGAAATCAAATTTGCATCTGCCAATATATTATAAGGTATTTATGTTATACTAAGCACTATTTATTTACTTAGGTAGATTATTATACTATGTACATAGGAAATATAAAACAACAATATTATTTAAATAATGTTTTGTGTGAATATTGCTTTTGTTCGGATTTTTTTTTCCGTTTCTAGATTGTTGTAGCAATTATTTTAACAATTACAAATGCATCATTACAAGTTTATAACCTATTGCAAAATATTTGTTGCGTTTTGTCTGCTAAATGAATTTAAAATGGAGTATTGGGTTTTTGTTTGTACATTTTTTACAACATAAAGGGTTAAAGGTCATCCAAGACTTAAGTTTGACTGCTACACACACACTGTTTTCTTTCGTATAAAAAGAGAAACTTTAGTAGGTTCCTTGTACCGCCTCGATGTTGCATGTACTTTAAAGACCCTAATAATTTAGGCTAGAATTTCTGAATTTGCGGAAAAATTTCCAGATGTGGTAGTCTTAATCTCTGGTGTCGTTAAGCCTTGGCAGCAGAAGTAGACCAACGTTACATAAATGAATTTAAACAAAAATAAATGATTTAAGTTTTGAGTGGACTACCCTAAACCACATATAAAATTATGTCAATTTTAGTATATATAGGAAATAAATTAAATTCTTTTAATTACAATAATAAAAATTGCGGCTAGCTAGTTTTAACAATGACGTATTAATATGTTGAAACTAGCTAGTTGCAAGAAATAAACATTTTAATTGAAATTAAACAAATTTAATTTATTTCCAATATAATTAAACAATTCCAAAGTCGCACGGTCCAGATTATTATAATTTTAGTATAGTTTACATAGTTTACAACAGTTTACGGAATGATGAGTAAGACAAAATAAAACTCTTTCTTTTGAAACATAATTCCCTAATATAATTGTTTACAGCATTAAATAGCTCTATCTAGTGAATGACGTTTTTGGAGCATGTAGAAATCTTAAAGTGGTTTAAAACAATCAGCAAAGGAAGAAAGAACTCAGACAAACGATACAAAAAACAGAAGTAACAAATTTTGTATAAGAAGTGCCAAGAGATAAACACATATGTTGGAGTAAAAACGTGCACGGAAACCTGGAACTTTTTAGGAGATTAAAAGTAATGGATAAGAAAAACTTTGAACTGCTTATATAGAAATGGATAGAACACTTTAAAGAACTGCTAACGGAAGACTGACCTCGATTTGCTACAATATCTTCAACGCAAGTAGGCTTACAAAGCGAACCAGTGGAATTTACGCTAGGCGTAGGTAGTAAAAAAGTTGGTACCAATATGTAAAAAAAAGTAGTAAGAAGAAGTGCACTAATTACAGGGGAATCTCAGTAACAAGCACCTTGTTTTTATAGAAAAAAACTTAAACTTAAAATTTAATAGATGAAAAATATAGCGGAAGCGAAGAGGAGGAGCAGAGTGGATTTGAAGCGGAAAGGACGTACACTGATAACGTTTTCACACTTAAACAAATTTAAGATATACTAACCAAGAAACGTATTTTACTTTTATCAGAATGGCATCCGATAACATCCTAGAAGAAATGCTTTGGAAAGTAATGCTAGAGACAAAAATCAACCATACACTAATTAGAGCATTGAAAAACTTATATGAGGTCTCAAAATCCAGACTAAAGATTGGTAGAAAGTTGGTAAAATCTACGATAATTTATGTCTGCATCTGGCAAGTAACCGAAATTAGGTATCGGACAACCTCGACAGACGTTCTAAAATCAAAAAGATATGTTTTGTGTTTTAAAAATTGTTTTCTCATGTCGCTTAAATCGTCTAGCTTCATTAATTATATACGAGGTATGACTATTAAATAAGGAGACTGCAATCGCAGATGGCGTGCTAGGTTTTATCCTGTGCCGATAACAATGTGTGACGAAAAACACGAGCAACGGTTTAATGTGAAGTTTTTTGTTAAATTAACTCCGATTAAGTGCTATAAGTTGTTGAGGCCTATGGTAAGAATTCTCTATCTTGTGCGCGTGTTTTCCAATAGTATAAACGGTTTTCTTATCTTGTCGACAATCAATTGTGATGGCTGAATGGGTTCCAGAGGGTGAAACTGCAAACCAAACTTACTGTTTGAAAGTTTTGGCAACACTGCGAGAGCGAGTTTGTAAGAAACGGCCGGAGTTATGGAAAAAAGCTGTGTATGTGAAGCGTTATTTAGCCGCTAGAGACACTCCAGTGCTCGAACACGCGCAGTACTCTCCTGATTTAGCACCCTGTGACTTTTTTTTTTGTTTCCGAAGATCAAATATGCCTTAAAAGGAACCCGGTTCGAGTCGATGGAAGAGGTGAAGCGAAATTTGGCGGAACTCCTAAATGTTCTTACAAAAGAAAACTTTCAGCATGAATGGAACGTTGTGTGGCGAGGGTATGGGAGTACATTAAAGGGGAGCATTTGATTATAGAATAATTTTTAAACAAAACTTTTTCATAAGCAGTCTTGCTATTTAATAGCCAGACTTTGTATATGTATATATATAAAAAAATTATTATGGATTCGCCTCAAATAAATAAATAAATAAATAAATAAATAAATAAAATCTAATCAAATTGTAGAATTACGTCAAATAAGTAATAAATGTTACCGTGGACTTAAATACTCTCTTTATAATTTGTGTGTGTGTAAATAATAAATATTTTATGCGCTTTGGAAGAGATGGAACCGTGCTTTCAATTCATCACCAATAACCTTGCCTCAGTTCAAACAAAAATACGATCATTAATGTAACTACTTTGAATAGAGAAAAACAAGTTTAATTTAATTAAAATTAGTTATGAATATAAGATTTGATTAATTAAAATATTTGGAAATTGGCAAAATTGTAATAATAAACTCAGTTGTTGAAGATTAGTATGAATTGATATGGCAACCACTTAGGGATTGTGGAGAATATAATATTATTATCCATAGATATTATCAAGTGTAAACGTAAATTATAATTACCACCGTTTGCAATAAATAATTAGCCAACTTCTTCCTCGCACCATTACCTCTGCTATAGTTGTTTGACACATTAATAAATTGAATTATTATTATTTAATTAGCACCTACCAATTCCACACCCTATTAAGCACAGAGCAGGGTGTGGATCAAGCACATTCACTATACGCACACATACCTGAAATCTCTTTTGGTTTTATTTATTATCTAATTATTCTTAAATACTAAATGCTTCTTGGTACACTCTATATGCAAATATTTACAGTGCAATATGTTCAACAAATATTGCAGGAGCAAGTTGTGGTGCACAAGTGCAGGAGCCTCCCACGCTAGAGTACAATTAATAATCTGCCATTGTTAATTTATGCATTTATTTACTTCTGGAAACTGCGTCCCTACATCTAATAATGTCTTCAGTTTGCATTACCAACGGCAATTGTGTGCTTGTTATGCATGGCCATTTATAATTTAGTCATTGACATATTGGCCGCGACTTCTACCATCTTAACGATCTTCGCTTAACAATGCCAGACTCTTATAAAACGCATTTTCTTTCATTATGCACCCTAAAAGGCGAAATGCTAACCGTTCAGAATCTATCATTGCTAAATCATAACTGAACAGCGTTGTATAACCATCATTGTGTAATGCTTTTCGTGTTAAATGTTAGCGTAATTGTATAATTTGTTATTATGATTTTCAAGATTTATAACCAAATGCCAATATAAATAAAGTCTAATTACATTTATGTGACGATGACACACGCTCGTTTGGCTGGTATGTTCATATTTCAAAATAAATAATAAACATAAGGCAGTTATGTATTTTGAAATCACTAAGCAGTGACTCATTTTTTATATCTTTACGAACACGTATGCATGGACATCAATCGGCCAAGTGAAACAGTTATTTAGATACAATTTTGTTTGTAACTAATTTACATTATTTTACTATTAAGCATATACGATATCGTCATCTTCTCATGAATGAATTAAATTTTCTTCTTCAGTTTCATAAGTTTAATTACAAAACAAATCTATTTTTCTTATACATGACATTTTCCGTTTCATTCTTTGCACATCTTATGAAATGTAATAATGATGCATTTCAAAATAATCCCAATTTAATATAGATCATTATAATGTTACAGATGTAACCATGTTAAATTGTTTGTCCAAATGAAATTGCAAATTGATCAAACGACTGAATAAAAATTCAATATAATAATAATTTTAGTTATAAATGGATGAGAATTTTATAATTAAAATTGATGCAGTACTGGTTTTACACAACATAATATAAGAAAATATTAAATAACTAATTTGTTCAAGGTTAACTTTTTAAATATTATCTAATTTTCACTTCCAATGGATATTTATGTATATTAGCGCCATGAAGGTAATTGAATTTTTGATTGACAGTGCTATTTCGTTACGGTTTATATCCTTTGTAATTACACACACATAGCATACCGATCCATGTGATTGATTTACACTTAGCACTACCCATAGAGGCTAATTATTTCATGTACTTATTGCAAATTGATAATTGTTATTTTGTATATGATTTATGTGTGAGAGTGTGCTTCTTTTTTCTCGGCTTTAGAATGCACTAATAACTGTTTTACTTGCACGTGTATATAGCCTTTTTTATACTCCAGCTATTATCTGTGTTTAAGTGTTAGGATTTTATTTTCCTTGCGTTGTATTGGAATAGCGGTATTGATCATAATTTTTTTATTTCAAAAGGCGCTTCAAGTTTGCAATAATTTTATTAACCACCCTGGGAGCAAAAATTTTTATAATTTAAAGTAAAATTAATCATTACATTTTAAATAAAACTTTTTGAAGTCACATTTAGTACTTCAATTACTGAATATGAAAATTATTTCCAGAATTTTGATTTTGATATTTGGTGCAATATTATAAGTTCTATTAATACATTTTTATTAGTTTGATCACTAAACTGACAAACAACAGATTTTTTTACTAATGCAATCAATATTCAAGTTGAGCAAAAATTAAAAGTTAATGCAGAAGTAATAATTTGAATTCTTGGTTTTGCAAAAAATAAGGATGTAGTTTGGATATATATAATCTACGATTCAAATAATTTTTAATTAATGAACTTATGTGGGTTAAAACTATTTGTAATTCACGTTTGATTTGAACATATCTATCACACTCTTTTTTGGAATTATTGTGGCCAAAGCATTACATTAGGCGTAATTCTAATTTGTTTTATGACTGTTGTAAAAGAAAAATTATTCTTCCTACTTGCAGTTTGTAGTCATCCAAATGGAAACAGTGTTAAATTAGCTGTAATTGCAACAGAAACTTATAAGATGTAGACAATTGTCTACGGTGATAACAACTTAAGCCGCACTAATATGTTTAAATTGGGGACCGCAGAATTCTTATTCTCATATCTCTATAAATAAATTAGTAACGATTAAAATTTTAACTGTTTTTTAGACTTTACAATAACTAATTTTAGAAAAACTTATTTAGAAAATTATTTAAATGCAAAAATAACTTAATTATTATTGTTGCAACTAATTTATTTTAAACTGATAATAGAAGTATTAATTCAAATTGTCAAATCCCATGCATTCCCAACTTTTTCTAAATGGAGCTACAATCACATTGCATCACTATTTACTAATTTATTTATGTTTGTTGCAATACAATTAAGTCTTGTAATTATTTATACATATTGTCGAGTCTTTTCATAATTTTATTCCGTTTTCTAATACGACTGTATGCAGCCCAAGTTTCATCTATCAAAAATATATTTTTTTCTAAATATAAATTGAATGAATTATAAACGTAGACAGTTTTATCATTATTAAATACTTAGTATTTATAACTAACAATGAAATGTGGTTATTTGTACAATGGCGCATACATTATTACAAGATTATATGATTTTTTTTCTCGTAATACGGATTTTAACCAAATAAGAAGAAATACTATATAAATTTATCATGTATATAGAAATAAATAATTAAATTGTAATTTTATTATCAAGTTTTACTTTTGTGTAGGTATAAGTTGGTAATTAAATTTATTGTAAGTATATTGCTTACCGATTGGATATGTTCTTACTGCTAATAATCACAATAATTATATAGACAGTTTTACCAATAATTAAATAGTTTTTAAAACATATTTATACGTTCGGATTTTGCTGTTTTACAGGAAAATCGATTATAAAAACATGTTAAATAGCTAATGTTTCTACGAAAAATCATATACTCAGAATTGATTTCGTTTTATGCTAATATAATAATAACAGTTTTAGTCAGTATTTATTAGTATTACCAAGATATGTATACATAAGAATACTAAATGCAGCAATACAAACATGTAAAATGTTGGTATAAATTTAGCTGGAACGACTGACACTCAAAACTAATAAAATTATGTTAATTTTAATTCACTCGAAAGTTCTAAGTATTTTTATTTTAGTATAAATGGCAATTTTGTGTGCAATAGAGCTTGTAACAAATGACTATCACGATTCTACTGGTACACGCTCTTGCTCTTTAGCATATTTGTCTTTGCGTTTCAGTTTTTATAATAGCACTATTTTTTTCTGAAACTCAGGAATTGTCTTTAGTAGGTTGGCATAGTTGGAAGACTTTACAAAACCACCTTACAAGAAGAAGTTAGATCGCATTATCTTGCTCGCTCATTTTAGTTCCTAGTACCTGGGATTTGACTTTCAAGAAATTTCTCATGAAACAGGTTGTCCCGTTTTGTCGAAACCCCATCTTATCTAAATACATACTGATCAACGCATGTCAAAAAACACCATTGCTGGCGTTGTCTTCGAAAAAGTTTGGCCCATCTACCAGCTCAAAATCTGACCTAAACTATCACAACAATGTAGGTGTATTGTACTTCATCAACAACACGTGGATTCAATTTTTCCTAAATGTGGTTGTTTAGTGTGTTAGTACTTATTTAAGTGAAAGTATGCTTTATTGCTAAAGACAATTTTTCTAACAAAATTAGCGTTTATTCTTTGTCAATACTCAGTAGACAAAGATTTTTTTAGTTACTAGAACTGATGTTTTAGGGCTTACGCTTGTTTTATATTTTATAAGCTGCCTTTGAATATGTACCTCAAAACAAAAATATATACTATCGCACCAGTTAATTGAGAGAATGAAGGTGCTGTAGACACTAACGAGGCCTAGTATCTGGTCTACTTACACTCATATTAAATGTAATTATGGTTAAATAGACACTAATCTTATATTAGACTAATGTCCTGAATTATTTATTAATTCATAATATATAATTTTTTTTCCGGAGTTGTCGCTCGAACCTGTGAGAAATTATGCGCCGAGATTTGAGTTAGTCGCTTCACCGAACTGAGCCACTTGGCTTAAGTTCTTGAGTCACTTGAATTTGGATGCAGATGGAGACTTTTATTAAAATTTTCTGCAACCTGTTTGTTGGATTGGCCAGTTGCTGCAAACCGCGGTGAGTTGTTGGCTTGAATTAGCAAGAACAGCAGCAGTCACTAAAACAATATTTTTAACGTAATTGCTCAGTCAGAAACCTGACCTGACCTGACCTCTGGCTATGAACTAATAAAAGAAACATTTTTTAAGCGGAAAAGATTAATTGGCAATTTTCCAGAAAAACTTTGTTCTTAAGAACATTTATCTTTTCAATCCTTGCCCGGCTCTTTGACATAGCTCCATAGCTTACCTCTTCTTAGATTCAAAACCGTCTACCGATGCATTGTTTATTTATAACCTTATAGAGATCTTAGTCAACGGTTTTTATAATTCAAACAAATCAATACCGTCTATGTTTTATTTTCTTGCGACTCTTAACAACTTAGTATTCCAGTTTAACAATGAGGCATGCGCCGATATGTCTAGTTAGTTGGAATATCTAATCTGGATATAACAAAAAACCGGAACTGTTGCGCATGATGCATGAACTAAAGATTAATGCAGTTGCACTGTGTGAAACTTTGTTCAAACAAATCCTTTGCAATTTTTTGATTTATCTTGTTTTATAACGAAAGAGAGTATGGTTATGGTGGAGTATTCTCATTTTTTAGCCGCAATATTTTTTTAAAATCAAAAATTTCTTTATTTGACCTCTCTTTATTTTTAATTTGTTCACTTTTCTATGTCTAACCTCAGCATTTTTTTATGATACTGTCACCTTAATCGCCTCTTAAATAAAAAAATTTGGAAACAATTTTTTTTTATCATCTTATTTTATCATCAATTGATCTAGTCAGTTTCTTTTGATATTGCCTTAAAATGTCATTTGGAAACACTGCAAAACACGTACGGAAGTATTTTTTTTTTTTATTATTACTGAAATTTACTTTATTCAGTCTTTGTCTGCTCTGTATACTCATTACAAACAACTCTGTCTTAACATAGGCAGCCCGTCTATAGAATACCAACAACATGTTACCTGGTTTGCTGCCAAATCATATTTTCCAAAGCTCTTGACATTGCTTCAAAAAGACGAAAAGTTCCTTGTTTATGGTGGGACAAGGAATGTTCTGAGGCGGTCAACAAGAGAAACTTTTTTTCACTATATTTTGCAGTACAGGGAAACTATTTCATCTTAACAGCAGGTAGAAAGGCTAAGGTTGCTTGGACTATAAGAGGCCATAAGGAGACATTTGGATCACAAAATGATAGAAATTTTTGAATTTTTTTGCTGTCTATTAACCGATCCTTTGTTAATGTTAAAAAAAATGATTTAGAATTTTTAGACCTATACTCCCATCAAAGATGATACTTGGGTTTTATAATTGATGTCAAAAGTAGTTCCTCCATACGTTTGTCCTCATTTGGTAATTACCTTAATAAATGTTGCAAATACACTTTCAAATAATCTTACAGCGTTTATATAAATAAGCGAACTCAACTTTGTTTTTGTTTGCAGAAAGGATTTAACTGTGAGAAATGATAACATTTCCTATTCTATGTTACAAAAATCTCTTTTGTCACTAAATCACATCTTGTCGACATCTTTATTACTTTCTTAGAATATGGAACAATTTTTGGTAGCTGGATAGCTATTAAGATGGTACTCATACTATAGGTTAAATTTTTGCTTGACATGGAACTTAGTTTTAGACCCATTGTTATTTTTCTTTTGTTTGGATGATGATATAAGGTAAATTTCATATTTGTAGGCTGCATCACAGGTTTTAGAAAAGGCCACAATATATATGAGAACGTTTCGACTCTATATTGTGATATTATTTTTTACATTGGTTTTAAAAATGTCTATGTGTTACATTTTTAGATATAAAAGAAGCTTATGATAACGTGTTTATAACTTAATTAATTTTAAACTGCACTGGCTATTTTATAGTTAGATGTAAGATTTTTCTCAGGCCGGTTAGGTTAGGTTATGATAACGTGTGTATAGCTTAATTAAACTTAAACTGCCTTGGCTATTTTATCATAATTCACAGATCTTTAATCGCTTTGTCAGCAGAAAGTTAGATGTTATATTTTTCTCAGGCTGGTTAGGCATTTACATTTTGAGATGTGTTGGACCCAGAAAGAAGTATTTTTTATAAAGTTTTTGTTAGATTTTGCCTTGACTCACAACTTCCTATCTTTTTGCAATAAATCTGACCTAAAAATTTTGATTTTTAAGCGCTGATATTTGGCATGGTTTACTTTTTTTGCAAAAAGATTACTTTCAGAGGGTGCACACAAAAAAAAATAAGAACCAGTCTAATGTACACTGGCGAGCAAACAATAGAGGCCACTTTAAAATTATGACTTAGTTTTGAAATTTTTTGTTTTAACCTTATGTTAACAAATTGTAAACAATTGTACTATATTTTGCACATTAAATTAAACATTTAATGTTAAATTGTAAAGCATGTTTAATGTTTTTATTGCGTATTTTGGAAATATCACAAATTTACATTTCAGACAAAGTTCGAATTTTTTTTCCTAGGACTAATACAGAACAAAAATATGAAAAAAAACTTATCACTAATAACGAGTATTACCACCTCTCGAAGAACACTTTGAATTAAATTAAGGATCACATTTTGGTCAATAGTTGTCATGAAGAGCATATCATGATATTTGAGAACCTCTATAATGAGCTGTCAAGGAGCCATTCTCTATAAAGACGAACTCTGTGCGTGCTTTGGTAGAAATTCCTGCACAAACCATAATCGACCCACCGCCAAATGGAAGTTGCTTATCAATACAAACTGAAGGGTATCTTTTTTAGCGTCTTCTCCACACTTTCCGACGTCCGTCTGATCCATTGAGGCAAAAGCGAGAATCTAAAAACAGTACTGTAGCCATCTTTCTACAAGATACATCTTTAGCTTCATGGAGTTGATTTCGTTCTATTCCGCAAACTTGTGGATACCAAAAAAGGTCATCACTGTTTGTGGTAACTTTTTATTATCTGGATCCTTATCTTTTGGTTATCAGGCTAATATCCAAGTAACGCTCATACACCTTTCATACAGCACAACGGCTTTTACCAACAATCCTTGCAGTTTTACGTTTTTCTCCCCCATCTTTAATTGACGCTATAATTCTTGCCACAACAATAGGGTCTAAAGGCATTATGACCTGTTAAGTACAGTACAGTACACTACACCGTATGAATGACAAGTTTTGCAGAGAAAAATCAACACTAAGTAAAAAAAAACAACAAAATGTAAGTTTTTAATTAGAGCGAAATGGATGCTGTTTCATAAGTCTGTAACACGTTGATAATAACTGACAGATAGATAACATTTGTCAGGAAATGAATTATTAAACGCCTACGTTTACAATTTGCAAACATAAAGTTAAAACAGCAAACATAAAGTTAAAACAAAAAAAATCCAAATATAAGTCATAATTTTAAAGTGACTTTTATGTTTTGCTCGCCAGTGTATATTTATGATAATATAATTGCTTCTTAATAAAGTATAATATCAATAATTAATTATATTGGTTCAGAATTTCTAACCAACAATGTATATATTGAGTAAGTTTTAAAAAGAATTAAATATCACACTATATAAAATATACTTTGATGAAACATGAAAGATGCATTGTGACCTTATAATTGTTAATTACTGATCCTTTATATTATTAACATTTAAAATATGTGAACCAACTTCAATGCACATGCTAGTTTCATATAACAATACAAGTTACAAGTTTTTATATGTACTAAATATATATTAAATTTATTGTCCTCTCAGTTTTCTATTCAATAATAAATATATGCTAAGCTTTAAATGGCAATTAGTTAAATAAAAGAATGTTTAATCATTCCATTATTATATATAATTATTAGGATCTAAAGACATAAATATGCGTTTTACAATATATTTTTACAAATACAAATCTCTGCAGGCTAATATATAAATAGCTTTTGTTTAGTTTTAAAAATTAATAATTACATAACTACCTACGAGAACAAAAAAGCATAGCGATTCACAATAATAGCAAATAAATCAAGAATACACAACAATGACCTAACCACACCGCATCTCCACAGACACACACTCACAATTTTTCCATCCGATTTTATCAATTCTCCCTGTTTCAGTATGGCTCTTCGTAAGCATTGCTCAGCCTCGTCTAATCCTGGATGCTTTCAGCATGATCGAGGAAGACGACTGGCTGCATTACGCGAAGCAAAAGAGCGCTCAATTAAAGAGTGAATTGTAATTTCTTTTCAATAGTACATGATGCTAAGGGAAAAAAGAGATCCGAAGGTCGCCCAAAGCAATTATAGTGCACCACCGTCAAGGCTACTACAAATTAGATGTTCAGAAACCGATACTGCTAGAAAAAGAAAAACTCGGGCATTATTAAATACGGAAAGAAAAACCGGCGGGGCGGTTTCACGTGGTGAACGCGCTCGAAATTACTTCGCAAACCGACAAAAATAGAACAAATATCAGAACTTGTTGCCGAGTTATTACACATAATGTTCGTTATTTTCAAGAATAAATAATTGCGAATCAATTTTAATTTGACATAATAATACTTTTTAGTGTGATGCTAAATATGTGTAATGAAACATTGACATAATTTTTCTTAATGACACTTCATTAAAGTATAATATGACCCTCATGTGTTAAAAGCTATACATTAACTAGCAAATTAACTCTTAACATAGGGTTCTTAATTATTCAAAATTGTAAATGTATTATTATTAAATAGTTTTGTTGAAGTTTTACGACAGAGTTGTAGGATTTTTTTTTTGTAGACTATATCTTATCGGCGCCATCCGTTATAGCTATTATATTAATTATAAACGAAATACGTATCCGCTCCGTCCTAAATTTGATTTTAAAGTAAAATCACTACTTTTAATGGTTTTAATGATATGGAACATTATTTTTTTAAATGAATATAATTGTTTTATTTTAGATTTATTTATGGTGAAGTAGTAATTTATAAAATTCAGTGTCAATTAATCATAATTAGAGTTTGCAAAAAATTTGATATATTGGACCAACTGGTGAAAAATTGGAACAGTAGTATACAGGCAGTTTTTTTAGTTTTTAAATATAATTTATTGATGCTCTACTACGTGATAATTTTAATGATTATGATTAGTGTTTTTTATTACAACTTTTATTTTTACAAATACATTAGTAGTTTTTAACTGAGTGTTATACTTCACTATTGCACCAGAGTGGCGGAAAATATTAAAATGCATCTGTGACCTCCTTAGCAGCAATTATATTTATCCTACAGTATAACGTAGAATGTCTACTATGTATTTCAATAATTAACTTTAATTTATTAAAAGTCATATCAAATTGTGTTAATAAATATTTTATTTTTATATTAAGTTTTACTGGCCCAGGCTTCTTAAAGCTTTTGCCATCAGTCATATTGTTTTAACGCAATTTTGTTGATTGCTTAATATTGGTTTGCATAGTCTTCTGAGAAAGTATTCTATAGTGAAGGTCTACTATGTTTTAATAATTAACTTTTCTGTATCAAAGGTCATATTAAATAATTAATTTATTTTGTCTTCTCACGTTTACTGGTTAGCTGTAACTAGCGAGTGTCTATGTGAGGTATACTTCATATAAAAATTGCAATTTGGCTGGTCGCTTTAATGGCGTATTCAGCCGACACAAAGTATGCTCAGTAATACTTACATGCATTTGGACTGGTGATGTCAGTTGTTGTGAATTTTGGTGCTCTGATTAGGCATGGGAGTTATAATCTACGGATGACATAAGTACACGTACGAGGCTTTTTTTTAATTTTAACAATTTTATTTTTACATGAAAACCTGGACTTTACTCTACTTTTTAACGTAATTTTTAATTATTTTAAAGCACTTATTGTATTGTCATCATCTGCTTCTGAAATTTATTTTTAGACATCTGCTTACTGCTGTTGTTGTTTTGGTGCGCTAACCGCTAGGTGGTTTTTTAAGTGTAATTACAAGTGGTAGTCAAGGATGTACAGAAGGTTATTAATAAAGTTTGAACGACGAGCATTTTGACAAGTTTTATGTGAGCCATCTATTTTTGTCATTAGTGGTTACTTGGCATAAAACCTTAAAAACGACCTATATTTTACAAACGTACTAATACGTAAATTTGAGGAAATGCTTTTGTAATGGCGGATACGTATATTCAGTAAATGTAGTCACTGGGCGTGCACGGAACGTCGTCAAAACTGTACTTACTTAAAATACACGTTTTGCATTTTTTTCTTCAATTTAACATATTACGATATCATGTGCTTTTTATTATCTAAAAATTTGTATTTACTTTTTGTCTGTTTTGTACCATGTTAAACTCTCATATTACTCAATTTTTTTGAGTAGGAAAGTTTTTTAAAAGAGATTGCCCAGTGTTTCTTTTTAAGCCTCTACCGGTGCAGTAGTGTCAGATTTCTACTGACTAAAACCTTTTACCTTTCTCCTTCGTTTCTTTGAAGCGGTTTGCTTGGCGCCTGTTGGTTCTATTGTGCACATCTGACACCTTTAACAGTTCTGTTTCTTTGATTCAGAATCTTTTGCCAAGGGGTTATCTTTTCTTTATTCATACATCCGCGGCATAGTGGTTTATCTTTATTACTACTCTATGGATGTAGGAATAGTTTTGAGTGTTATTTTTTTACAGTTTTTTACAGGTTGGTGTTTTGCATTAAGTTTGTTGCAGATTTTTTTTGGTTTTCGAAAGCAGGTTTGGGTTTAGTAAATGTAAATGAGTTTTTTTTTTAATTTCCTAGTTCTTTGGTATCTAGCCTAGCCGAACTAATGGCTAATGCTTTCAGACTATCTATGAAGGTCATACTACCAGTTTGCCTGTCTTGGTCACTGTTCTTGTAGATTTGAGCTACAGTGTCATTCTGGTATTTTCATCTCTCATTTCCTCGACTGTGCTCAAGTATTTTTTGTTTGTCCATTCGTTTTGCCGTATTATTATCACATCAAATGCTTTTTTAATGAAATGATCTTTTCTGAAGTCCGACCTCAACATTAGAGTTTTTTTTTACATGCAACCTATTTGTTGTACTAGGTCTGTGTGTTCTGAGGTTGCCTTGCCTTTGCAACTACAATCAAGTGAAGTGACGATAATAGTACTTTTATAGATGCTGCGGGCATCGTTCTTATTGTTTTTATTATCAACAGATATGCTGGACTTTGAACTTTACTTAATTTGTTGGCCTTATTTTTGAAGGCAATTTTTCCCCATCCGAGCGTGTCAAATGTAATAATGGGTTTTACCATTACAGTATATATCTATCTGGTCATTTTTATGCCAGTCTCCATGTGCGCTCAATATTTATTGTAGTTGTAAAAAGTACCCGAATGCTCTTTGTGATTATATTATCCAGAAGGTTAGTCTGCTTTCAAGCGTTAGTTTTAGATATTTTACTTTTTTTGTCATTGGAAGCGGAGCTCCATTTATTAGTTTTTTTAGATTTTACTACGGTGTTTACTGCACTCTGTATAAGTTTGATTGTTCCATCGGCTTCGGGTGACTTGAATGTTTTGAATGTGTCGATCCCTTATTTTAGGTTGTCTTGATTGATTATGGTTTTTCTTTTATACCTTTTGTTTTCTTATTTTGCAGTTCCAGCTCTTCAGGATTAGGAACTTCCATTATTATAGAGCCTCGGAAGTGTCTGCAGCAGCCTTTTGTGTATTTTCTGTTTTTGGTCAGCAGGGATCCAATATTCCTTGTGCAGTCTTTGTTTAAAACTTTTTGGAGGCAGGAGCATGTGTGGTCAATTTGAACGTCCTTACAGTATCTCTTCTACAATTATCTTTGGTTTTTTATGGCAATGTTATATGCCATGAGTCTGGTTTTATGAGTGCTTTGTGTTGTTTAACAGCTATTTAGTGTTTGTTCTTGTCTTGTTATTAAGTGGTTTTGTTTGAGGTGTGTTTAAAAAGTGTTTGTGTAGTTTTTCAAACAAACATATCTGTCATTATTTCTATCTTGTGTGCTGTTTTTATTGCTTTTGGACAAATCCCGATTTAGCTAATTAGTATTTCATTGTATTGATCCTAGTTAGTTTTTTTTTTTGAGTTTCAGTATTTGAAAAGGAGCGTTTTTTCTCATTTCATGTAGAACCGGATGTATGCATGATCAGACAACGAGAGCTTGTCCGACACGTACCACTTTTTTATTATTTCACTCTCTTTATGATTTGCTAAGGTGAGGTCGATAACCTTGCTACGCAACGAGTTTCAAAACGTTGGAGCATTACCTTTATTCATAATATTGATATTGTATTGATGTCTTAGGTTTATGTGTCTGCTCCCCTAGGATACGTGGTGCATTTTCATCAACAACCAAGGAGCCAATCTTTTAAGAAACATTTTGGATCTATGTTAGAGCTTGGTTATTTTTACGCAACAATTGGTGGGAGTAATAGTAACAGTAACAGATTACGTTGACCTCCTGCATTTGAAGAGGTTGTACTTGATATTATTGAAGATGATATATTGACAGGGTCTTTATCTATATTCTAAACAAAAAGTGCAAACTTTAAGACTTAACGGCTTACAGCTAAGACTGTTGTTATGTTGTTGGCTTTTTTGACGTTGTAATTTTCAAAGGCATTTTTAAAATTACGGACAAAGGGAACGGGGTTTTAACTGAAAATTAATTACCTGTGTACTGACGAAAATTTCCACGCACTATTTACTAGTGCTTATCAACAAAAAAGTTTTGAGGTAAATGTATGAGCCAAAATTGTAGGTGAGGATTTTCAATTAAACATCAGATGGAGACTTTAGATTCAACACGATTAGGCACCAGCTCATACAATTTTACAAGGAGAGAGACAGGGCTGTTATCTATCACCAACGTTGTTCAATATGTATTTGATTTTCCGTTGATATGATCGTGTTTGCAGATAGAACTGAAAATGCTAGTACAAGAACTTGCAGAAATGGAACAAATGTGGTACAAGGATTATCTTAAGCGGTGAATATGTTTTGCGAAATAAAACATTGCTCAAAATATACTAGATGCTCTAATGGCCTGGCTATGAAGATCACCTGACCTCACAACTGTTTTAGGTTATTTAAAAAAAGTGTATGTTACATCATATAAAACGCGGGGTCAGCTTATTTGTTGGTTGAACATGCTTGCAACAAAATAAGAAAGAAATACCAAAATGATTTTTTACTGTTTTGTATTTTTTCCTTTAATAAATTCTGTGCGTAACTAAATATGAATGAATAAAGTTTTTTCTTGTTATGTTATTTTTAAACAAAATGTTTGATAAAAATTGTGTTTCTAATTAATTTTTAGTAATTGTGTGTAAGTCTGAAGTCAAGTGAGTAGCTGATAATGCATAGTTTAAATAATATAATCATTGTAAAACATATTTGAAAATACATTATAGGATTGGAAAATTTGACTTGGCAGACTTAGGCAGCTATACCTGGTATCGCCGGATATTGCAAGAGTGAAGTTGTATTTATGTTTATTAACAAGTATAATTACATTATTTTATTACAATGATATTTACATTATAAACTTTATGATGTATTTAGCTTGTGTATAAAGCAGTGGGAAAACATATTTTGAGTCAATTATTTGCAATTTACAACACGCAATTGCAAAAGGATATAACTTTATAAGAATTAATGCCTTTCTATCACTTTTTAAAGTTTGGAAGTTAAACTTTGGAGCACCTTGTTCATAATAAATATTATTTATTTTGTACTATGTATAAATTTTAATAAAATATAGTGCTCAATTTTGCATAATTGGTTAGCACCATAATAACACATAAGATTAACTCATTATCATTATAGACTATACTTTGGAATTATTTATGAGATATGTAACATTGTGGAATATTTCATTTGAATCACTTTGATAAATCCATACGATTATTTTATAGCTTCAATTAACTGTTTTTCTTAGGATTATTAACTTAATTGAAATACGTAATTACATTCCTTATTTACAACTTTAATTGTACATTGCTATCTAAATTCTTATTCCACACCTGACTATTACATAAAAGATCACTTCATTTCCCTTAATTATCCCATAATAAATAAGACAAAAGACAAGTAAGATGTGACGATAAGACAAACAAAAAATTTATATTCTTATGACCTTCACGGTTCAAACATTTTCACTGCCGGTGAAGAAATGAATAAATAGAAGACTCAGAAAACGAAAAGTGCCTTTCCGGTCTGTTCACGTTTCCCACGAGAAACAACAACAAAGGGGGAGCAATTTACCATTAAAAATTTTGTAATTTTTCATCCAGATCTAGTATTGCATCTATCACGATCCGCGATAAATCGCCCATTGAACGTTACGACAAGATTGTTAGACCAGTTCTATGACATATATATTTAAATTGAGTCGTTATTTATGGTGCGCCGCGTTATTGCATAGATTATTTATCGTTTTGAAAGCGTCAATCAAAATACACCTTAGTTGAAACAAACGGCCATTTCTATCTTGTAATCGAATCACACACGTTTAAATCGAACCTCTTTCTACATTAGTCGTTTAAGTAGGGAAATAGAATAAGAATTATGAAAAACATTATTATTTTCAATTAAATTTTATTCATCCAGAATATTTTGTACAATATTTAAAAAATTATTAGTCTAGAAAAAAAAAGTGTCTAATGAGATAGTAACGAGAAGATTCATTAAAATATTACGTAGGTTAAACCAGTATATAATTAGAATAGTGTTAAATCAAAATCAATCAACTTGTTTCTGTAATTATTATTCTTCTTGATTTGTGTAATATGCCTTATTTTATAAAAATAGATTTGTTTATGCAGAAGGATATTGTCAAACCCACTCGTTTCGAAACGTAAATAATCGAGATTTTAGATTAGCCTACGCCAAAGCGGCGGCGGCGGCATCGCAATTCAAACAGATTTATAAAGTCAGATGGAATAATAATGCTGTGCCGCTATTTTTTATTACTATATCTACGTGGAAAATTTGACGTTTATTGGGATACAAATTTCGTGGAGCAACAACTTTTATCTCTATTGCGTGCATCGAATGTACTGTTAGCTCTTATTATTTCATTTAAAGCGAATTGTGTCAGGAGGATGCTCCTCCATAAAAGAATGTACGATATTTTTATTTATCAATATCAGAATTTAGAAATGGATTTTCTTTTATTATTTTTTTATTTAATATTAATAAAAATAAGAACGCGAACAATATAAACAATTATAATACGTCAGTGGAATGGTTAAATATCTAATTAATTTTGTATTTTAAAAATAATAATTGTTGTGGTACTTTTTTGAGGTATTAAGTGTACTAATTAGCTTCTATTAGACATTAGAAGTGTAATTTTCTGACGAGCCGATTTGTGCTAAAACTACACATTCTGTAAATCAGATACAAAAATATATAATATTCATTGTATTTAATTATGTTTGATGTAAACCAACATCAACTTAAAAAATACTATTTTATAATTTTATTCAATAAAAGTTAATGAATAAAATGAAGTTCGTTATATAGTTAGAAGTTATATAACGGGATTTGTGATGCGTGGAACTTCAGATATCAAATTATCTACTGACGTCTGGCCGATTGGGGTAGATTTACTCGACATTTATTTAACATTAAATGACTAATTTCTAAGTATTGAATGTATTGCATAGATGTTAAAATTGCTCCAATTCTAATGCTGGAATTCATGAAAGTTGATTAATTTGAATGCTTATGCACAATATTTGATAAACTTTCAAAACTATTTCAATAAATTAAAGAAATAACTGTTCTTTATGGAGCGTCTTTACCAGGTTTTTTTTTTTAATTTGCCGTTAATAGTTATTATTATTAAAATTTATTTTCATCTTGTAATATCATAAATAATTTTGATGTTGTTACATTTAATGAGTCTTTACTATAATTGACGCGCAACAGAGTAAGAGAGCCAAGTGTGACAACCGCAGCGCAATGGTCTAGTGGTAGCACTGTTGAGCAGGCAGCCTGGTTTTTCAGCAGCGACAAATATCTAATTTGTTGAATAAATTTTGATGCAGTTGTCTTCTTTACAAGGCAGTGAAGTATCTGCCTAATAAAACCTTTATAGTGATGGGGTTTGGATTCTACCATTAATGTCCAGACGCTTCTGATTTTGGTGACTACAGTACGAACTATATGCACTAAATCTAATTGCTATGCTATGATTTTTTTACTGGTAGAACACCGTCCAGACATATACTTGCACATCACGTACGGTTATTTCAAATTTATCAAATATTTAAATGTGTACGATTGAAAGACGTTTGGTGGTTTTGTTTTATACTCAACGTCGTCATTGTTTTTGTATTTTATTAAACATGATTAGAGAAGTTTTCAAACCACCCCAAAATGTATTTGCGTTGTTTAAAAGTTAAACTTGCTTTAGCCATTTTGTTTATTATTTTTCTGAAAGTCACTTGGTAATTATGCGACGACTACTGACTTCTTTAATAAGAACATAACGCTACACTTCTAAATTTAGCAGAATTTAAAAAACAATAGGTAAGCCATTATGTAGGTACGTATTTTTGGCCTTTTCTGTACTGTACTTTTCTGTGTTGCTATATCGTGATTAACAAGTTGGCCGGTACTAATTAAATATGTAAAAAGTTGTTAGTAACATATAGGTTTATTTTGTGTCATCAAAAGTGACCGTGTACCTGATCATTGTGGGTGATTGTTCAGAAATAGTAGTTGATAATGTGAATGAATATGTTGCAAATTGCTGTATTTTCTTTGTTTTATTATCTGAACAGCTTCTCATTATCTCAATGTTGTCTGGATATTAACAAGGTATTTTGGATAAATATATGGGATAAGTTTGAACTTGTTATTTTGCTTCATTCAATTTTGAGTTGTTTTGTCATTTATATCATCAAGCAGCAATTGTGTGGAATAAATACAAGATTAAGAAATTTTATTTGAGTTTTGTTAAAAATTAGAAATGTTTTTATACTAAATTGCCTAAGTTTAACTGTTATATTTTTATTTATAATTTCAATACCATATTGCAAAACTTGCTCGAAATGACCTGATGTATAAAAAATCAAAATTTTACTGTTTACATTTATTTTATAGTTAGTAGTAATATTATTTAACATGTACTTTAATAAACAGTCACTTCTGTAGCTTCAGATATAACTAAAGGTGAATTGAAGTTTTTTAGTATATAAAAAATACTGAATTTGTGTCAGCGTTTGAAATGTCAATATTTAAGTCTATAACAATAAAATATATGATTTTTTTTCTAATAAAATAGATAACATAAAATGCATTTTTTCTTAGAATTCTATAATGTTACTACTTAGTGATCTGCACAGGCTCACATATACATTTTTGTTGGTTTAACGTAAAAAAATATAATTCAAATACCCTTTTCCTAGATATAACTATCTAAATTATAACTAACTACCACGTTTACCTATTTTGCATGGAAAGGGGGAAATTTTTAAAAGATATTGGGCAGCTTGTACTGTCCAGTGGTGCCAGGTTTTTTTAGGTGGTTTGCTTGCCGACTTTTGTTCTACAAGCTTGCTGGTCTTATTGTGCATTTCTAACGTCTTACTTTTTTGGCAGCTTTGTCTGTCTTTTTGATGAAATATAGAATATTTTGCTAATGAATTACCTTCAGCTTTTTTTTGGTTAAGTTATGTTTGCCAAAAGAGGTTGTGAGTTGCATTATTTGATTGATTGATTTGCGTTCACTCAGCAAGTGTAGCGGAGATAATTAGTTTAGATTTTATTACTGGTGACTGCAATGCCGCTTTACTATTTGGCATGATGGTTATTATTTATTAGGGTTCTCGTCTCGATCATGTTTTTGGCGTAGACTTGATAACCTCTGCTTCTTCTAGTATTTGTTTTTGTAGTTCCAGCTTTGGTGCTGTTCTGGTATTTGACATTACACATTTGTTGTTTGTAGGGCCTGAGATTTACAATATGTTAATTTATCTGTAGTCTGTCATAACAATTAAGTGTAGTTGCGGTAATGATAGTATTACCTCTATAGCTTTTGTTGACGTTGTTCTCATTCTCCTCATTATTAGCAGAATGTTAACTTTTAAACTTTACTTAATTTGTTGGTTGAGCTTTGGAGGCTAGTTTTTTACCATACAAGTACACATATTTAATGATGGGTAGTTACTACCGTATATATAGCTATCTGGTTATATTAAGTATAAGGTACCATGTGTTCGATTATCATTTTGGTTGCAAAGAGCTCACCTATGGCCTTTGTGGTTACATTATCCAGATTAGTGAGTGTGGAAGCATGGTGTCAAGCGTGATTCCTACGTATATTACTTTTTTTGTTATTAGGAGCGTAGTTTTATACATCTTCAGGTTTTTTAGGTTTGTGGTGTTTTGCCATCTTGTGAACGGTACAATCGCCATTTTGCTTAAGTTTACTGATAGTTTTTCCTACCACCTTTCTACGGTGTTTAATGCTATCTGTATTATGTTTGATACAGTTACTCCAAACTTCTTGAGTACGAGGATGGTGAGATCATTGGTTTAGCTTGAAGCAAAGACGCCTGTATTGTTGAGTATCTAAAGTAGGCCATTTATAACAAGGGTGAAAGTGACTTTATAGTTTTTATATATAATGTTATGGTTACGGTCTAGTCTTTGAGCATAGAGTTGACCTAGTGTCGAACAGAAGGGCTTATTTTTTAGCTTTTATGAATATCCAGAAAGGCAGCCAAAGTTATTTTTTTACAATGTATGGTGATTAGCTTGTGTATAGTTAGTTTGTAAGATTTTTCTATTTAGTAGGCATACTGGTGCTGGTGCAGTGGCCGCGACTTTAGTGCTTTGCTCCATATATACCTGTTCAGAATTTTAAACCTTTTTTGTAGCATGGTGAGATAGATCGACTGTCGACTTGATTAGTTTGAATGTGTTGATCCACCATTTTAGGTTGCCTTAATTAATTATGGTTTTTGCCTTCTCTCAGTTCCTTTTGTTTGCTTTTTTGTTTAGCAGTTCGCTGTTTGAAGGGTCACTTTTTCTGGTTAAGAATAATCTGTTATGATGAGTATGCTTTTTCAGATAAGCAGAAAAAGTTCCGTATGGTCCGTGTATAGCCTTGATGTTGCGTGCACGTTAAAGAACCTAATAATTTAATTTGGTTTTGACGTTGGTGATTAGCCTTGGCAGCAGAAATAGACCGAAGTTAAATAAATTAATTAATGTTTGGTCCGCTACATCAAAAGATTCTATAAACGTAGATCTCGGGAAGTGTGTTACAGCAGTTTTTGTCTGTATTACCTTGTATTCTACTATAAATTTTAGGTTTTTTGACTTTTTAGGTGCATGTCCCACAGGCTACGTGGTGGGCGTTGGTATTGCATCTAAAGATTAGCGTTACATCATTCCTGCTGCTCGTCAGCTGCAATATCTTAATGTGGTTTACGTTTATCTTGCTCCCTATAATAAAAAAGATTTTAAATTCAAATTATTTATCTTAAATTTTTTATTTGATTTTGTTTAGTACTATGTTGACACTGTTTTTCAGTGATCCCACATTTTGGCGAAACAATGTAATTTTTTTGATTATTATTGTTTGTTGTTATTGAAATTTATTTAAAAGATTTTATTGTAAATTTGGAAGTAAGTAACTGCAAATATTGGTGAGAACCTAGGCAGATTGATTTATTACTGTTTGCAGCAACTAGCCAGTTTAACAAGAGCTGCGTACAGGAACGCGAGAGCGGACAGTTTTTTTTAGATGCGGTCCTTGTTGCTGCCGGAAATAAACAACAAAATGTCACCTTAACGCTGCTGATTTGTGACGGAAGGTTGTCATTTTGAAGAGTTTTCTTTTTGCGCTTGTTCGACAGTTTTGGGAACCAGGTGTTCAATTAAAATTAAAAACAGTAAAGTTAAATATTATATAACAGCGAAGCTATACAACATAGTCTTATCAACGACGCAACCCAGGCTAGACTGGAAAGAGAGTGCAAGCATAACACTATACAAAAAAGGCAGCAGTAATGACCCGAAAACATTGTAACGGAGAAGACCACGATGCGGGAAGAGCAACAGGGCTTTTGAAAAAACCGCTCTACCACAGACGCGTTTGATAAAGTCAAGCACTCAGACGTACTAAAGACGTTAATTATCAATGACATACACCCCAACATAATTGAATGAAACAACTGAACATAGATACCATGACCAAACTAAGAGCGACGAACGAAGGAAACTGACATCCGAATCAGAACTGGGATACGGCAAGGGGACCGCCTGAGTTATCTACTGTTCAACCTCCTCAGGGATAAGATTATAACAGCCCTTGACCCAATAGAACATGGTTACAAACTGAGAAACAAACTCATTAAGACAGTGTGCTACGCTGACGACGCCGTACTGATTTCAGAATCAGAAGACGGTTTACAATGTCTACTAAACACGTTCAGAAAGGAGTGCGAGACAATAAACATGACACAACTAAAACCAAAAGCCTAGTAATTGCAAAGAATCCAATCAGGTGCAAGCTAGCCGTGAATGACATCATCATTGAGCAAGTTTCAGAATTTTAATATCTGGGAATAACTATAAACCAATCAGGTAAACAGGGCGTCCAGGATATCAGGAGAACTCCGAAATCCCGTCTGGAGGAATAAAACATATCAACTGAAAGCAAAACATGGATCTACAATACGTGCGTGAGGCCTATTTTCACCTACTCCGCTGAAACCAGAGCCAATACGGCAGACACAAAACGACGGCTAAGATGCGCAGAGATGAGTATCCTTAGATCCATCACTGGCTACTACTTGCCGACCAAAGAACTAACATTGAAATACGTGAGAAATGCAACACACCGGATATTGATGATGGGCGCGAAGTAAAAGAAGACGGTGGAACAAGCACGTGTTACGCATGCAGGACGATTATTGTAAACATGGTTGGTAATAATGTAAAATAGCCGTTCAAAAAAGCAAAGACCTTTAATGACAGGAATCCGCTCAAAAAAGAGCGCACATTGCTAAAAAAAGAGCGGTCCGCTCACGCCTTTGTGCTTAAACAGTTTTAAGAAAATATTTATATCTGTATTCTTTTAAAATTTAATTGACTCAAGAATTTAAGTCAGGTGATTATTTGTCAACTGGAAGTTGGAGAACCAAATAAGCTGTTGGTAGAAATTTGACATCTCATTTTTGAAATTAAAATAATTTTTTTGCGGCAATTTTTAATTAATTTAATTTTGATTTTTCAGGTACGCTTTTTTATAATTTGTTTTGCTTAAATTTTTGATAAATATTATTGAGTTTTTTATTAACGGGGAGAATAGTTGCGCTGTTATAAGGGTTCACAGCTTCAAACTCAGCAAGAAAACGCCTGAATATAATACAATAAAAAAAAAAATTCCAATCTGTGTCCTCAAATTTGTAGAAATTTGATGCGATAAGTCGTTTCTCCGCAATTAATTTTTAAAGAGTGACGTTTTTAATTAGTTCTTTATTAATTTATTACTTGTTAAATATAACTTCAAATCTTTAACTAAAAACATGAAAACATAGAATATTGTATGTAGTTCAACATATAAAAAGAGTGATGACTAAAATCTTATCATTTGGATATTGAGTTGGTTGGCGTTTTGTCCTATAAGAAACAGTTTTAATTTAAAAACGGCGCTTTACGGGTCAATATTATTCTAGAAAAAAAAATTACCAATATTGTATTTTGTAGATAGGATTTAATTTTTTTCCATAACAATACTACTAGTGGCACCACAACAGGACGGGTCAACTAAACCCGGCAATTTTCTAGCGTTAACTTTATAAAATATTTGATAATCTTGTTTTTTGAGCGCCAATTTAAGGGCGATTTTTGATTTGTTTTATATTGAGGATTTTTATAAATAAAAGTTTTTTATTGTATTCATACGATAAATAGATTTTATGATTATTATTTGAGAGATATACTCCGAGTCTGCAGTTTATGATAACGCATATTATATGCGATTTTTGATTTATTATGTATTTTATGTGTAAAACTTGTGTTGAGCTACAGTTGTAGTTTTGGTGCAGCGTGTTTTATTTATCTTTGCGATAACTGTGTTCTATGAGCGATTAATTAAGTATTTCATGGAGGATCTTTAATGAGTGTTATGCCATTGTATGGGCATTTTTTTTACGTTAAAAACATTTTTTAAGTATTTACGTGTTTAATTAATTTCATGTGTCAACTATGTGATTATTTTATTACTATAATAAATGCATGTTTTGAGTGGTTTATTATGTCTTCTGAGCTACCGATTATGCGTATGTTGCATTTGATGAGCATTACCTGTTAAATTGTATGTAGGGGCCAAAATACAGACTGCAATAAAATTATTGTTGCGATAAATGTTTTTTATAAGCTATTCAAGATCAATGTTCATAGACTTAAATTTTGTTGTTGTTTTACTTGTTGAAATTCAATGGTATTTGTATGTTGTTGTGACAGATTAACTAATTTCTAAATATAACATTTTGAAATTTAAAAAAAGAGCCTGTTATGAGCGATATTTGATGATCGTAACATAAAAAGCACATCTTGAGCGATAATTATGGTTTCTGAGCAATTTTGGATAAACTCGTTTGATGAAGGATTTCGCATATATTTATGCAATTAACAAATCTCACTATCGGTACCGGTTTTACCACTACGCGCACTGTCTAGTGTCACATTATTTAAAGGCTCCTCTCCGGAATCAAATAGTTTGGAAGCACATGTATAAACTACAAGCAAGTTTACTTAAGTTGCTTACTATGTCAACTTATTACATGTTAGGATATTATGTTAGACTTTGACCTAATTTTTATTATTTGCTTTGAGATTTTAATTTTAAATATAATATTAATCGATAATTTAATTTTTTTATAATAAAACAAAACTTATACACCATACTTATTTTTATTTTAATGTCTTTACTAGAAAAACCATACAAGTTATTAGAAGTATTGAATTATTGAGCTGATGAATATTTAGTTAAAAGTAGGGCGCGTCGTCGTGTTATAAATAAATGTGCTGCAGTTTTACATTTTACACGAAGAAGAAGAAGAACGAGTCCACATTTTACGATTTTTTCTCCAATTCGAACGTATACACCAGTACACACCGCGCTTGGTGTGTCGGTTAATTTTTAATGATCTAGAAATGGAAACGTTATTATAATAATACCCGCGGCCATCCGATGTGCGATGGAAGAGGATGCTTTTGAACGGACTTATCACGATCCCAGTGATTCTGTTCAGCAACCGTGAACAGCCTGGAACAACTATTGTAGTCTGCTTAGTGACCCACGGCAGGGTCACGGGTCATGGGTCACTGTCACACAATACCCCTTAACTATGCTATTAGTACACATACCAAGAAAACTATTTCGAGTGCATCATAAAAAAATCGATCATTTTTTGTTGAAACTTTTCTCACAATTGCATTATTAAGGACACGCGTGTTTACTACTACTACCACTTTTTAAATTATTAATAAAATATCGATTTTGGAAGTAGGACAGGGTGTTGCACTAACCTCGTTTTACCCTACAATGTAGTTTTATCAGTAATGGATTTACCGCATTCATAAACGGAGCAGGTCAGTGTTGTTTTCATTGGACTCCGAAATTACTTATAATTATCCACGTGTTTACTTTACTTTTTTTTAGTGAACGTGCATTGTTTAAGCTTTACGAGAAGCACTTAAGATAAATGGTCAAAATTGGGTTAAAACATTGTTAACGAATTAAATACACACATAATGTTAAACATACAATTCATTCTTTCATAACAAACAATACTTATCGACTTGTTATTCAATTCAAACAAGTAGACTAATCTCCTTTTAACTTATTTTGTAGTTGATATGAAATAATAATTACACAAACACATAAAATATTCACAAAAACCACATTTATTGTTATAAGTTGGATCTCAACAAATTTATAGACTTTAAATAATTCCCAAACAATTGCAGTTTTAAATTTGGTTATAAAAAATGTAATTATAATAATTTTTATTGTATAATTGTTTATTAATATTTATTTATTTTTGTTTCAGGTGAGTTTATATCCATTTTATACTTCAAGAAACAGTAAGTATTTTAGATCGACATTAACGGATTTATATAGTTAATTAACAATAAATATCAAATTACACAGGTTGCTATATTAGGTATTTATAAATATATCTTGGAATTACGTGATTAACTACGTAATCAAGATGTCTATTGAAATCAAGCGAATCAATTGTTATGGTTATTACATGTTATAATATAGTAATTAATAGTTAATAGTCTCTAAATAACGTAATTTTATTACAATTAATTAATTTTGTTAGGCTTATATCTAATTAGACTTAGTAGCATATTGGTCATAATTATTGTTCAAATAATGGCCGATTTTAACATTCAAGTAAAAGTAAATAAATATCAAAAACGCATTGGATTTAATACATGTTTGCCAACGAATTGCCAGCTTGTTTATTCTTACCGAACTAATTTCTGGAAGGTTAGAATCCAAAAAAATGTTTACGGTGTTTTTGCGGCTTCTCTATTATTGCATTTATTTCTGACGTAAAAAGTAATCGAGTTGCTCGGAAAGGTGAAAACTTATTGCGTAAATTTATGTCGCGCGTTATCTTGAAGCTAGATGATTCTTTTTTTGTTAATCTATGTTGGGTGGCTGTAGTTTTTGTATACTGTTTCTATTTTTTTACTATAAAACTGAACTTCTCTAGATTGTCCCTGATTGAACAAATTACCGATCGCTATATGGTAACGATTTTTGTTTTAAGTTTTGCAAAATGTTTTTTTAACAATTATGCAAATCGTTTGCGGTTATTCTAAAAGATTTCACAATCACAATATGATTGAGAAAAGAATCATTACAATTTTGCAACAGTAACTTGTTTTGAAGTGACAGTTTTTGGTTGTCTGGATTTGTATCACCTTCCACTCAAAAGACAAAATTTAGTGTAAGTTCAATTCATTGCCCCAACACAATCAACTTATAAGGTTGATATATGCTGATTATTTTGAGATAGCATTTCTTCATCATGTAATCAGAGACGACAAAATAGGAAATTGTCTGCTTAAACATTTTCAAAACAACAGTATATGAGGTGAAAAACTTATTGCAATCTCTGGTAACTGCGTTGGTCAAAACAAAAATTAGGATTTTATTTATAGGTTTTAGAATGACACAACAAACGTCGTTCAAGAAGTAAGGATAGACAGAAGCGGTCCAGAAGCAAATCCAGGGGGCGCAGGTGCCGACGATATAGTCATTTATATAGTCGCTAGAAAAAGAAGCTTTTCATATGACAGAAACATCTGGCATAAACATAAGAAGAAAAGGTCACGTAGGTATAGTAGCTCAAGAAGCAGATACAGTAATATCTATAGAAGTGAAAGAAAACGATCTCTTCAGAATTAAACGAGTCTTTTGTTGAAAGTACAGATAAAGGGGAAGAGGATGACGATTCTTTTGAAGAAAATTCTTTTAAAAATGATTGTACATTTCTTGAAACTTTCAAAAAGATGCAAGAAGAGAAAGAAACGGAAGAAGCGGCTAAAGCTGTAGATAGTACTAATGAGGGACTTAAGAAACCGTTACCTGCTTATGGTAAAAGAATGGGAGGACAAAAACTAAGTCTCAAGAGGCAAATGCTTAAGACCCATGGTCAATTTATTTGAAGGAAGTTAAACAAATAAAGAGGCTTGCTGTGATGGCGGTTTAAAGACGAGACCACAAGTCAAATAAACTTTGTTTTCTATAAGGGCAATGAGAAACTTGCTTATGTATTTTTTTTTTCAGTTTCTATAACTTATTAGTAGTTCTTTAATCGGTATATGAGGGTATCAAATCCTTAAAAAAAATTCTACGATTATTTTAAGTTTTTTGTCGTTTTTTAACTTAATCGCATTACTTGTTTAAAAATTAAAAATTTATCTAAAAAAAAAAAAAAAAATTGACTAGTCATTTCAAATATATACCCTGTCTATACACCGCAAACGCCATAAAACCATGTTTTTGTTCTCAGTGGGCTGGGCTAAAAGGAGCATTTTTAATTTTTTTTAACCGCCGAGATTGACGTATTTTGATGTAAATTAATTGGAAAATATAAATTTGTTTTGTGTATTTGGTTCTAAAACTTAAAAAATCTGCAAAGTAGTCTTATTCTTCAACATAAACTCTTACAAATGCGCGTTTAGCCGCGCTCAGAGGAACAATACACCAAATATTATTGAAAATTTGAATTCTGGGGACAATTTTACATGGAAGATAGTCAGTGTTGTACTCATCGTCTGTACAAAAGTCTATCTAGAAAGAAATGTTTACAAAATTTTCAGGCAAAAAATGCGTTAGAAATAAATTATTTTTTTATATTTACAAAAAATATTATAAACACACTAGGGTGTGGTTAAAAACTTTTTTTTAACAAATTTTGATAAGCGCCAGGCGGATTTATGTTTGAATGCCAAAAATAATAATATTCTCAAGTTTTGGCGCCGATAGATCGAGTCTAAATATGTGCGCAAAGACTATCAAACAAAGAGTAAAATGGCCCAAAATTGGTTCAAGTGACAAAAGATGTCAATGTTAAACTTCTGAAATAAGCTTAAAAAATATAATCCAAATAATCTTTAAGAAAAATAAAAAAATAAAAATATTTTCTAAGTTATTGTTGTTAAACAAATTTTTTTTTTTTAGATGTGATTTTCTACGCCACATATGCACAACACTGAGTTTATGTTGAAAAATAAGCTTATTTTTGCAGTTTTTTCGATTTTTAAACCTTTAAAACCCAAATACACAAAACAAATTTATATTTTCCAATTAATTTACATCAAAATACGTCAACTTTGGCGGAAAAAAAATATTTAAAAATGCTCCTTTTTGCACAGCCCACTAAAAACAAAAACATGGTTTTATGGCTTTTGCGGCTTATTCTTCTACGAAAAATTTCTGATTGATTTTATTAGTATTTTTTTTTTTTTTTTTAGTTTAAATTGCCGTTTTTAAACAAAAAATGCGATTAAGTTATAAAACGACAAAACACTTAAAAAAATCGTAAATTTTTTTTAGGGGACTACTAATAAGTTATAAAAACTGAAAAAATAGCTAAAGCAAGTTTCTCAATGCACCCCTCCCCCCCTGCTCTGGTCCGTATGAAATGGAATTGCCCATAAAAATATTAAGTACATTAGTTATTTAGTTTATATAATATTGGAGTTTTTCTACAATTAACACATAGAAACAATGCCAGCTGTTGTGAGAACTAGCAAGGTTATGCAAACTGCACCTTTTGATCCACTATTCCCAAACACCAACCAAACTCGTTACTGTTACCAAAGCTACCAAGATTTTCATAGATGTCAGAGAGTAAAGGGCGATAGCTACAGTCCACGCCAATACTTTGAGAAAGTATACAACTTTATTGTTTGGGTGGAGAAATGGGACGGACAGAGGGTTGAAGGAACTTTTCTAGGCAACATTTAGACAGTTTCTGTCAACTTAGTTAACTGTAGGATTGATACAATGATTTTATTTTAGTTCTACTAAAAACACCTATGTAAATAAATTACAATAAATTATTACTTGTCACTAAAGATATATGGAAATGTAAACTAAGTCTAGTTACATTTAAGATGAATGCTATTGAGGTTACTACTTCTTTAACGTAGATGTAAACGAGTGGCAGGCACAGCATTGATTTTATAGCTACAGTTTGGTTTTGTTCACATATTATCTGTGGACTTACGCATGCTATATGTTGCAACTGGTTTAGTTTGTTTGCAGATGTGTTTACTTGATTTTTGGCTACCACACCACGAACACAAGACTGCTTTGTAGTTGAGTATTATGACAGCTGTGTACAACTGTAGGAGTTTTGGTAGATTTGGTTATTTTTTTTTTCTTTGTGAAAACAATCAGTTAGGTTTTTTAAAGATTAAGCGTGTTTTTTAAATTTTACCACTGAGCAGGATTGTGTAGATACCGCGGTTATTGAGTTTTATAACGGTCATAATACACTTTTCTGAGGCAGCATTTGGCAACAACCTGACTACTGTGTCTCCTAAAGCTTTTTTTATAGCATCTATTTTATTCATTTACTGATTGTAGTGTTAACATCATATGTTAAAAAGTATCTATTTTAACGCTTTTTTGATATCAATAGTTACCCCAAGGGCGGACTTAGTCTCATAGCGATCTCTCAATTCGATCTGTCACAAGGTGCAGTGCCGATTTGGTCGATCTTTTTCAATCTTTGTTTGTTGGTTTGGGTTTATTGGCGTGATGGTGACGGCCGTTTCCCGAAATGACCTTTTAAAGTGCTTAAAAAAAAGAAGTGAAGTTATTCGGCAATAAAATGTTGCCTGGTTGTAAGTCACTACGCCTTGGTTTTGGTATGAATGTAGTTTTTACATTTTTTTTGTTATTGGAATGTAGAGGAAAGTGATACAGGCTTATAGATTTTTACCAAATGAGTCAGGATGATGTTCTTGCTCTCTTGTAAGAGGGCTAGAAAGATTTCATTTAGTGCTGGTGCTTTTTACAGCAAGAAGTTTTTGATTGTCCAGGTTATACACATCTATTCTACAAGTTGGTAAGCAGCGGCTCAATTGTGGGTTGGGTTGCAGCATTGAACCACACTTGTGTTAAAGTGATGCGCTTGGCAAATAGGTTTTAAAAAGTACATAGTTGCGTCTGATAGGTTGGCTTTGTATGTGTCATACTTTTAGTCAGTTAAGGTGTTTTTATAGTCATTTTGAAAGTTTTTTAAGACATCTAGCTTGATTGTTTTTTTGAGTTTTTTGGTTTAATAAAAGATTTTTAGGTCCGCTAGTTTTACAAAAGTTTGTCTAACGCAAGCATAGACAATTTTACTTACAACTGTATTGGCACCTAATCTCTGCGTTCGGTTATTTTGATAGGCAGCTTTGTTGGTCAGTCTAGGGTTTTTTATCTGACATTGAGTCTGACGTAGACACATGTCAGTTTTATTTGTAGTGCTTATGGTTGCCAGTGTATGTCTATTACAGTATGGCTGCGTGATTTAACAAACGTAGGTTTGACGTCATCAATTAGTATTTTTATGTTAGTATTGATAATGAAATCGTGTGATAGCTTACTACTGTCGTTTGTGTTCTAGTTTCTTCAAATGATATGGGAGTTGGCATCATATTTGATTACGAGGCTTACGCTATCTTTTGTACAATATTGTACTAAATCTTTTAAACCTGTGTTTGGAGGTGGTGTATTATGTACCAGGTATACGGACGCCACAATGGTATTTATATTTTGTCCGTTAGCCGAGTTGATCTTTAATATCTTGGTCATGCCTTGTGGTATATTATAATATAATACAAGAGCAGTTTGTTACCGTCATCATAATACAGTCAGTACTTACAGTAGCTCTGGTTGATAGGTGTTTGCCCGAAAGCGGAACATTTTCTCGGAGTTTCTGTGTATTTGTTTGTTGCTCAGTGTAGATATGCTCCGGGTCTTGGGCAACTTTTTGGAGAGGTTTTTAAGTGTGTAGTGACCCTTGGGCAAGATTGTTTGATTTTTCGGCATTGAGTGTAGTCACACCGGGAAAATCCATGTATAGTCTATGGTATAGACTTGCTGGTTGAGTCTCCTAGGATTTGGGGATTCCCTGTTGCAACCGAGGGTTGCGTGGTTGAACGACTTTGAGACGGCAATATGTCCGCTCAAGTAGCTAATACTTTCGAACGCATGTATTGCCATGCGGTGATGGTTGTTGGCCGCATCGCCGGCATGATGAAGCGGTGTAGCCGTCAGTACGTAGATGGAAATCTGTTTTGTTGACTATTTTGTTGCAGGTGTTGTCATTATGAGGTTATTTGTTGTTCAAGGTATCGCAGGGGTTGTCATTGTTGTTATTTTTGGTTGTTTTAAACATTGTTTTGGTTTTACTATTTTTGCGCTTTTTACTGATTTGCGAGGACAACTTTCTGTCGGGATGCGTCTGTGAGGTGTTGTGATTAACTGCCTGTTTGAAAATTGTTTCTTATATATGTTTTGGCGACCATCCAAAGATGCTCGATTGTGATTGGTCAGATTAATAGCCAATAGTAGTTTTTCTGATTTTGTATTAAGTTGATTTTTTTTTTGCTGGATAGCGTTGTTTCCGAGTTATTTACACAGGGTGTTAGTTAAACATTTGACAAAAATTTTAGGGGTTATTCCTTGGCTTATTCTAAGAATATTTTGTCTTATAATGATTTCTGAAAAACTCTTTTGTTTTGCGACAACCATATTCGATATTTGTTGAAATTATTATTGTAAAAAATTGTTAACGATAACTTTGAACGGCTGTTTTATCTACTAATGTACATGTGGATTTTATTTGAATAAGTCTTGTTATGGATCATCACATGTATCGGTCTTAGTTGTTAAGATTGAGTGACGTTTGGCTGTTTGACGTGTCTTTAATAGTTGTGTGAATTTCTTAACCATGAATCACTATACGCCGAGATGACGACATGCATTTTATTTATGGACTTACTGATGGCAATTCATTACAAACTAGACGATTGTACATTAAACGGTTTCCTGGCCGTAATATCTCCGACCGAAAAATCTTTGAAAATATTTATCGACGTCTGTGTGATACAAATGTTTAGACTGTTAATGCTTTTCACTGATATATTCTGATTAAAATGTACGTTTCTACCTTTTTCGCTTTTGTGCAATATGTTTTTTATGGACCACCTCCGCACTACCATTATTGCAATATCCCCACATTTTTCAACACAGTGCTCTAAACTGTCTTTCTCTTCTTGACACAACCTACGTATTCTTTTTTCTTTACTTAGTCATAGTTTTTGCATTTAAATATTGCTATGTTCTTTTTATCTTCTTGTGACAATAGTGGATTGGTGAGATATTGGGGTAGTTTAAATATTATCAGTTTTTTGTAACGCTTGCTGTATGTTGAGTCATTAATTTGGCTATAATATGTTTGACTATTTTGTCCTCTGAAAGTCTCAATTATTTCTTTTCCTGTGGTTACTTTTCTTTGTCTTTTTTTTACACCATACTTCCGATAATCCTAATTACTCCAAAAACCTTTCTTTGTCTTTGGTTCATCTAATTCTTCTTGCATTTTTTTGTGTAGTTATTCTATGCTGTTCTATTTTTTTGTCAAACTAATATTTCTGGCTATGACTGTTTTTTTATAGTATTTACTTGTATAGGTTCTCTTTGTGTCTCTTATTTAATTATATATTCTGGAGCGTTTTGATTAAATTCTTATGTCCATCTAATGTATTTGTGTTAAACTTTTTCAATGGATTTCCGTTTCTTCTATGCCAATACTTCTGCATCAAAAGTTAATATGCTTCTTACTATTGCATCAAAAAGAGTCATTTTAACTTGATAGTGTGCTTTTAGTTTTTGCTTTCTAATACTCCGCTTTTTTGTAATTTGTGTAATATATTTTTTATTTTGTTGCTGTTGTTTTTGTTTTTGTCAAAATTGTACCCAATAGTACAATTTTTGATTTTTTTGTGTTTAAAGACAGTTTTCTAACTGAGTTTTTACTTTTTTATTACTTTCTTTATTACTTTTTTTATTTCTTTGACATTTGGTGCTAATAAGACAATATCGTCTGCGTAACTTAGTATTCAAATGTTTTCCCTTTTATATACAATGCTTCTATTTTGTTCTTTTTTAAAAATGTCTTCTAAAACTGAAATATATGTATATGTTTAATATTGCATTTAGCGGATCCTTGCTTTAAACCTCTTGTTGTTGTTGTTCTATGTTGTTTCTTTCCGAGTTAAGGGCTTTTCTGTAGCTTGATATAGGTGTATTTTGCATTTTTGATTTAGTTTAGTTAACAGTTTGATCAGAAGGTTTTAGTTTTTAACATTAGACCAATACTGATTAGAAGCAATCAATCTATCTATTGGCTCTAATGTCTTTTGAATCATTGTGGTGTTATTTTTTTTTAACAGTTGCAACTGTTGCAACATATTAAATAACTTGCACTAAGTAGTATTTAATACATTTTTTCTGATTTTTTTTTGTAATTTTTTGTCAATAGTCACGTGTGTTTTTTAGATAACAGGCTATGCCTCACAATGGTTCATATAATTTGGTTATTAGTAGAAATTTTGTTTTGCTGCTAAAGGGCTGCCGACACAGTTAATATAACCATGCAAATATAAGATCTGAAACAACACAAGGTTTGTACTGTTTGCAAATCGTCTAAACTAAGCACACAATGGAATTAATGTGCATACAAGATTGCCTAAGTATGACAAATTTTGATTGTGAGCTTGGTTTGATCGGTTTGCAAACTGTCCCATTTGCGTATTAGAACAGACTTCTATATATAAATCTTGTCCAAGCTGATTTTTTTAACATGTTTAACATGACTAGATTTTTGTGCAGATATTGCAAGTTAACTGAGTAATGTGTCAACTCGGTTAAATAGTGATAGATTCTAGTCGAGTCAAAACTAGCAAAATGTTGAATGAAAATTGTTATAATAAACATAAGAAATTGTTTTATTATTTTATAAAGAATAATTATATAGTAGCATCACATCCATCAATTATTTGAAGAAACATTTTCTAAAACGTTTTGCTTTTGATATATCGTATTGTCAACTTAAATAGTCCACTCTGTGTATTGTACATTTTACAATGTACTTTTAAATAGTATTATTTTATACATCTGGCCTAAATATAATGATTTGATGAATATTATTACACTCTTAATGTAGTTTTTCTTAAAAAAAAAAAAAAACAATTCTCATTAACAATAAATATGAGTGATTGTGCGAATAAGTATCAAGCTGGACAAGAACATGTCTAGAATATGACAGCATGATGTGATGATGTTGGCACGTGCTGGATACGGTCTATCTCTTCCACGTGAATCTCTTTGTTCGCACCATAAATACAATAAATAATAAAAAACCAACCGATTTTGCTTTAACAGCGCTTGTTACAAACCACCATCTATCACAGTCATACAAAAATTTCACACAATGTTAGATAAAAAAATATAATTGCTTCTCGTAAAATTAACTTAATTGTCATACAGATTGGCAGATTGTAAAACAGGTCGTATTATAATTCACAGCGATTCCCCATGTTATATACGATTACATTGTAAACTGCAATAAATATTTTTTGCCTAGTATAATTCTTATCTATTCCTCGGCTGAATACAATTTATAATTCGCATACAAAGTAAAAGCAGCAAAACTAATACGTATTCCATCTAGATAAAGGCCTGTGTTACGGGGCTCTACTATTAAATCATCATTTACAATGTGTAGAGATACAAAAAAAGTTAAAAACGACGTTAAATGTGAATTGAACCTTGTAAATACGGCACCAGCAGAGTAGCGAACCAGCGCATACAGTATATATCATTGCTTGGTTCAGTTTAATAATAGTGCAGTGCATGAGAAACAAAACGCGCTGCAGATCCATCACCTGACCACCGCTGGCAATATCTGCTATATATTCTATATATTCATTGAAATAAAAGAAACTCCTTGAGAGTATCAAGTGCAAGGGAAAACTATGTTATAACACACAGTGTTTCTATGCTATACTGCAATTACGGCTCGTGAGATTATTGAGATTGATTGCGCCTTTTTAGACCCCCTAACAGTTAAACTTCATAACGTTAACATGTGATACGCCTCAAATGAAATTAAACTACTGCTTCTCCACACGAGCACACATCTTGATTTCTCACCTGCGCAAAAATATCTAGCCGACATCAATTGGACCATAACATGTTATGATTATAACAATCATGTGCGTACTAAATATAATTAACGCTATAAATTAACTATCTGTCATTGCTAATAAATCAATAGCACACATTATTATACTACAATAATATTGTTTAATTTGATTTATTTATAATGTAAAAGTCATTTCAAATGAGTTTTCAGTGCTTTTAAATTGAGTTACGTTAACCTTACACTAATTTACTGAATCCTTGCATAATGTGATGAATTACAAGGATTGCATCTGATCTAAGAACAGCATTTTGTAATATATTTTTATTGCAATTCTGTTTACAATAAAAAAAAACAAATTGTTTTGTTCTAAAACTTTATATGATGTTTTTAATTCTTTTTACAATTAATTATTTCATTATTACAATTCCAGAATATCAAAAGAATTGTAATATTGCAAATTTAGGTAACTATACAATTAGTAGAATTAGAAAATGTTGCTAATTATTATTATTGTCGCCTAGACCTTGTCTCAATGATTTGCTTCAAAATACATCAGATTCAATAAGTATTCCACACAATTTTATTTTACAGAATGATGTTCACCTTGAAAAGTTTTTGGAGAAAATATAATTGTTATGTTATTCTCAGTCATCCTGTATGGCGCTCTTTAAAAACCGTTTATTAATAGATCTTCAGATTGCTAAGAGATTTCTACATCTTCAACTTATTTACAGGCTTTCAGAAAAACTTCTTGTTTTTAATTTGTCATCACTGTGTGTTGAATGATGATCAGTCCAAAATTTTACCAGAAGACACTATAACAAACCTAATATACCATTGGATAAAAAGGGAAACATTGTTATGAACAATAACAAATAAACTAGAAGTATTGAAAGACTACATAGAACAAATATTGAATGATTAACGAGAAGAAACAAATAAGGAAGACACATATTATGAGACTGGACCAGAAATAACGAGGGATGAAGTAGAAAAAGCTATTAAATAAATGAAAACTGGTAAAGCCACAGGACCAGATGAAGTACTAACTATAGTTTTCAAACGATCGTAATATTTATATCATAGTAGATCTATTCAACAAAGTTTACAAAACTGGCATGTTACCTAAGAATTATATCAACGTTTGTAACAATCACAGTTCTTAACATATTGATTCAACGTCGCCTGGACATGAACTAAGTTATACGTATGTTACTTGGATTTTAATAAAGCTTTCGGTATCTTATGACACGAACCTTTAATACAACTACTCAAATACAATAACAAGAGACATCAGGATAATAAGTAAGCTCTACTATAGATAAGAGGCGATAGTGCGAATATATGGTAACGAAACGGACAATATAAAATAAAAACAGTTAAACATGGCTGTGTTTTGCCACCGTCTCTATTTAACATGTACTTTAGAGGAGTTATTAAAAAAAGCACTACAAAACGAAACAGCAGTAATAAAAATTAACGGTCATTCCATCAGTAATATCAGATATACAGACGACACCGCACTTATAGCAGAAAATATTAGCGGCCTACAAAAAAACATAAATAGGATAGCAGAAGTAAGCAAAGACGCTGAATACAAACTAAACTAAATTTATGAAAATAACTGCCAGAGTTAATCTCTATTTGAAAAACAAATTGATTAGAACAAGTACCAAACTACAATTACTTTGGGACAAACATCAACGAACTAAGCGACTATGCAAAAAAAAAATCAATGTAAGAATAGAAAAGGCTCGGAGCGTATTCGACAACACGAAACCAATTATTATGTAATTGAAAACTGGATGGAGGCGTGGACCTTGAATAAACAATGTTTGAATAAATTGTAAAGTTTTTGAGATGAGAACTTTGAAAATTTTGTTGAACAGACAGGACAACTAATCGAAAGTACTTAACAAAGTCAACAAAGAAAGAGAGATCCTGCTTATTATTAAGACACAAATTGCATTATATAACTAATAATATAGGGCAAGATCCAAAGTAAACGCAGCATTAAAAAAGAAAGATGTAATGACTAATAAATTTGAGAGAGTGGCATGTATGTAGCTCCACCCTACTGTTTCGAACAGAGGTATCTAATTTTATATTGCAATGATGATAGCTAACTTTGTAACGGAGATGGCACGTGTAGAAGAACACGAGAGTTATTCATTTCTTTTATTTTTGGAAAAATTGATTGGTGAATATAAGTATTTTTTTAACTTGCACTTATGCTAGCTTTGAAAAAAAAAAGAATACTTTAACAAGTCATAGCATAGGAACTCGCTATTACGTACTTTTATGTTGGAACACGGACTGCCAAAATGAGGTGATCTTTGAAAACTGAAAGCTTTTTATAAACGATACTTTGTGATAATGTTTATTTTATCTCATCTAATTCTATGATTCTATGGTGTGTCTAAAACTTTTGTTTGTAGAGAAAAAAATGTGGCTAATTTATTTGTGACAAAATTTTATAAGATTTTTTTTAATCTTTGAGACAGGAGTTAGTCTAAAGATTTTAGATTACTTCGAAATTTGCGACTTATTAGTGTTGTTGTTTGATAAGAAAGTTATTAATTTTAGAGTACATGATAGAAGATCTTATTTAATTTGGAGCAATATCTCTTTAATTAGGTTTTATTTAAGTTATTTTTGGTCACTTTGCCAAAATATTATACATAGTTTTGGTCCTCTGACACAAATCACACAAAACGTAGAAAATTATTAACTTATCTTTTTATTTGTGATATGCGACGTTGCGTAAGACTGGTCTTTTTATTTTTTCCATGTGCATTCTTATTTTTTTGCTAACTGTAAAAATATGTTTTTATTCAAATTAATTATGAAAACAGCCAGAAAGTCTATTGCATATTTAGATGAGCAGAAAGTTTGTTTTAGATTAAAAAAGGCGGATATTAAAACAATATTTTTTAAAAATTATACGTCACAGCGCCCAGCCATATTATGTTTGATTTAGGCAGACTGTTGTACATCGGAAATGATCTTATTGTTGTCTGCAATTATGAACACACCGGTATTAGAGTTTGTGTTAATTAAGTGATTTGTATTATGGTATACTATGTATTGATGTTATGATAGAGATTCTGGCATTACGACTTATTGGGTCTTATGCAAAAGAAAGATTCTATGTTTGCTAATTTTACAGAATATAGAGGAATGGGGCAATATCTTAAAGCGGGAGTAGCGGGACTTTTTCCGCAGCAAGTCGATGCTGTCGGCCTCAATTGGCGATTTGGCAAGAAGCCGTTGAAACAATGAAATTAATATTTAATTAGATAAATAAATGACGTAAACGCACGGTGTGGTGGGTGGGTGGTTTAGCGTTAGTTGAGTTAATAAAATTAATGTGATACTTTCAGCAAGTGTGGTTTCATTTGTTAAAATTTAATGGTATTTTTGTTGCGAAATATTAAGTAGTTCCTAAATATCAAATTTTGAAATTAAAACAAAATTAATAAATGAGGAAGAGTGTTTTTAATGTTTTTTAAATACAACAAACAATATAATTGTGTAAAATATAAAGCATATAGTTTCAGGCAGTTTTGAAAAGGCCACAAATCTCTTTGGGTGTTGACAAAATGAAGCACTTAGATACGAGTGAGCAAGAAATATTTATTGTATAGACAACTAAATCTGCACTATTGGTAAAGACAACAGAAAACAAAGAATTACTGTACATTTTTTTTTATTATTTAGCGTAAGATCTATCAATAAAATTAACTCATTTTTGTCTCTTTAAACATATACAAATGAGAAATGTTAATCGAACCAAACTTGAAGATGACACTATAAATTGTCACAGGAGTTAATTAACGCATTTTGAGCAACATTTAAAAGTTTGTTTGTTTTTTGTGTTTTTGATTGCTTATTTTGGTGTTACCTACAGATTACTTTACTCAATTAAATTTTAAAACTGAGAACCACTAACTTGATAGCTATCATCAGCAAAATGTTTTTTTTTTTTCAAAAGGGGATATTTTAAGGCTTACGATTGTGTTACCACTTCACATCTGACTTTGATTATATACCTGCAACACTACATATCAAAACCGTTTTGTAGATACTGATGAGGCCTAGTATCTGGTGTACCACACTTTTATATTAAATATGATTATAGTAACATAATCTAATTAAGTGTTAGACTAATGTTCTGAATTATTAAATGCTTTTAATATTTTAACATGTTTTGTCAAAGCTGGGATTTGAACTTGTGATATATTATTTGATTCTTGTTAGGCGCTTTACTCAACTTAATTTTAGACCAATTTATTTACCCAGTTCAAATCTCTTGTTAATTACAAAATTTTATATCTTTGAACTTTACAGTCTAATAGTTGTAATAATTGCAAAAATACCTAATAATTACTAAATTAAAAATAAAATTATTTGACATCAGTAAATCAATAAACTTGACATTTAACAATCATTAAATTTAGAAAACTGCTAACCAGTCAAATACTCTAAATTTGCACTCTACTAAAACTAACTGTTAATTCTCTATCACCGGTATTGTTTAAAGCAGATACCGACTGTAGTGGACCGGAGTTTTTGTATGCTTGTTTTAAAAAAAATATCTACGTAGTTTTCAACTTTTTTAATGCTTTTACGTTCAGTTAAGCACGTAAACGCTGCGACAGGTTGTCTTGAAAGCATCTCTGTCAGTCAGTTCTAAGCTGAATTGTATTTATTTGTGGTCTGACGTTGAGGCCGACGTAGATACATGCCAGCTCTGGATTTTACTTGAAATACCTATATTTGCCAGTGTAATATCTATCACAGTCTGGCAGTGAGATGTAACGAACGTTGTTTCAACGTTTTGGCTTAAGGCTGGAGAATGTATGACATTTATAGCGCTTAGCTAAAAACAATCTACCGAGAAAGCGGCTGAAAATTATTAAACCAAATTTTGAAGTATTATAGAAGAACATCTCAGAATTTTCTCCAATAAGAGTCAACATTAATTTAAAAATGGCGTAGATATAATAGTATTTCAGTATGTAATGTTTGGTAATAATATTTTTTATAACAATATTACTAGCGGCACCGCATCAGGACTCGGCAACTAAACCCGAAAAAAGTTAGTACTGATAATAAAATTGTGTCATTGGTGTTTTTGCTTCTCCATATATTTTACTTATACAATACTGTACCAACTTCTTCATAGCTGTGATTGGTAAGATGTGGGTTAGGTATGCGGACGCCACAATGATGTCCATTGTTAGTCCCGTATCTAGTTCTCACAAATGTAACGTTGCTGGTGGAAGCTGGGGCATAAGATAAGCTGTTATATGTTTAGATGTATAAGTGCACGTCTTTAGCTTACTGTTTGTAGGGTTTGCAAAAACATTTTTTTTGTTTGGGTGGGTTTCCGTCCCGGTCTTGACCGGATGGTTTTCTTTCCCGGCTTTGTTTGGGTAGATTGATTTTCTTTTCCACTTCCATGCTTTTCTCTAATCGCATATCTTTGGTAGTTACTACTACTTAATGGGTGGTTTGCGGAACAAGTAGTTTACTCGGCTGTTCTTCTTTTTGGTGCTATGGAAAATACCTTTACTTCGAGTTTCTTGTTCTGTTTTTCTAGGCAATTGGAGGCCCCGGAAGCTAGAGAATTGATCTAGATTTTTTTTTTAGTTATCTTAAGGATGTGTCATTATCAAAGATGATTTTAAAGATTTTTTCTGTGTGTGACCACCGTCTAAGGGTCCAACTCTTAGCGCAGGTTTCCATAACTTTGTCTATGCCTTAGTGGTTTTGTCTAAGGGATGGAATAAGCTACTCGGAATTGTTTGAGTACAGTTTTGTTGTAGCTGACGACTCTTACTTTTTATGTTAAAGTAGAGGTAGCTTTTAGACCTGACCCACGCTTTTTTTTAGGTTGCTTAGGTGAGGGCTCAGAAGTACATGAGCGAAACCTTTTTTTGTGTTCTTTTTCTTTTACCCGGAGGCTTGTAACTTTTTTTTTGGGGGGATTTTTTTTGATTTGGGGGCTTCTGTATAGAGTTAGCAGGGGTTGCTAACGCAGCACGAGAGGTGTCCGTCTTGCCTGGAAGGAGGTTTGCCTGCTCCGCAGCAGCCAAACTTGCCTTTTTTGTCTTTTGGCAAGGCATAGTTGCTTCTTAAAGCGGTTCTGTAGTGCTTGCATTGCGGACGTTTTGAGTGTTGTGTCTAACTTGAACACGCCCGTACTGCTTTTAACAGTTAACAAGGTAACCGAAGACGCACCGGTCGCGTGCTTTTTTTAGATTTTATTTTCTATGTTTGTGAGAATAATTTTTATTTCTTTGGTTTCTACCTTTTATGGAGCCCGCAAGAGTGGAGACATCGAAAATTAATAGCAAGGGCTACTAGAGAATTATAGTCCTCAGAAGTGGGTTGTACACGAATGGGTACTAAATACAAAAACCATTAAATATGCAGATTGTTGCGCACCGCGCCACTACCAATGGTTCAACCTGTTGGCCATCTGACTGGACGACGCTGCCAATTGATTGAGGTAGGTTAGTCTTGACCACCCGTTTAAAAAGAATTCCGGGTTAAAGTACAGTGTTGCCAAGCTGTAGAGACGCATTTGTAAGGTGATTCAACTACCAGTTTTCTTCATTTTTCTTTTCGGATTTTCACGCATGACAATACACGAGGGTAGTATTTTTACAGACTCGCCACACAACACTTACGCTGCGGGGCGAATGTAATTGGATTGGAACTTTGCTCACCGGCCGTTTACTAGTTTAGGGTTTTTATACAGCGAGGCCTTCCTTTTGATCAAAACCACCGGTTATAATTGGTGTTGTACTAAGCTGCAAAAAATATTATTTATATAATGGCATTTGAGGGTTGTGTGTTAACACCGTATTTTGCTTTAATGCCATACTTTAATGTAAAATACGGTGTAACGGCCGTGCATGATGTGCACTGGCATTTTTGACCTTAGGGTTGCACAACAACTAATAAAGATTGTTAATATTGATTGATAAAAAAGGACGATGGCTGTAGCAGTTACGCGTTGTGAAATTTGAAATGTGAAATTTAGGGTCGGACTCAAATGGAGAGCAATGAGGGTAGTTAAAGCGGCACGTGGAAGGTAGAAATGTAAAAATTTACCTTAAACTAATTAATATACCACGTCTACGCTTGGTATGGGTGGTTCGTTGGTTGAGCATCAATTATTTAGTAAATTTAAATAGCTGGGCGTAACAATACAAATCATTAATAAATATTTGGTTTTTAAATTTTATGACAATGTTGTAAAAAGGTTTGAAAAAATAAAAAATCATATTCTTTTTTAAAACTATAAAAAATCTTATATAAACATTTGATCGGTTTTGTTTTAAATATACAGGGTGTTTAAATTAAACAAGTAGTACTTAAAAAAATGGCATATTACTGGGTATAATGAATTTTCTGCATAGATTCAGATTGCAAAAAAAATTTAGAAATTTAATTTTTAATTTTTTTTATTTTCACAGAAGTTTTTTTTTTAATTTTTTTATTTCATGTTTTGTCTTAAAGTAACAGAATGAGCTGGTCCAAATACTTTTAAAATAAATTTAAATAAGCAGTATAATTTGTTATTACGTTTCCATCTCGGAAACAAATGCTGCTGAAACTTTCATCATTTTGGATAGAGTATGCTGTTTGAGTAATACTTATAAATTAATTTTATTTTCCATACAAAAATTCATTGAGAATTTATTTAGATGATACAGATAAACTTAAATTTTAGTTACTTTACATAAAATCACCCAGTCAAATATGGTATCTGCACGTTAAATATTATATGTATTTATTTATTTATTTACCATCTACTTGTAAGAACAACGCCTCCTTTGCTAGAATATTTTCAATATACAATTATTAACACTTAAGCAGTGGCAACAAGAATGGGTACCATAAAATTCATTGCACAAGGACAACGTCGACTATAATTGAAATGGAGTTTATTGCTCTGCGCGCCACACCATTATAAATCTTTTCACCTGCGCTAGTGAAAAATTAAAAATAAAATTCGCAATAACAATGACCAGTTTAATTTCTAAGACAATTGCATTTGAAAAATATTAATTTTCAATCCCACGCTGACCACATTCCCCTCTCTCTCTATATAATAAATGCAATTGCAGTTTCACCGACTTGATTGCATATCATTCGTCAATAATTTAAATTACTTTTTTTTAATTTACAAAAAAGTGTAAAAATAAATAAAATCCAATCTCGTATCTTCCTCGGAATTATAAGGAGGTCGTTCACCTTCTTATAATGATATGCGGTGGAAGGTCGAGCTTCTTTAAATTTTCGCGTGCAATTTTGTTAGGTAAAACACTTGAATTGGATTTTTTTAGATTATATAACTTGTTAGTTATTTTCTTGAACATCTGTATGTCATTAAAGTAATTTTTCTCGTAACTGCAGATAAAGGTAGATAACGTCGGAGACAGGTGTAGTGCCTCACGGAGTCTTCTCGCACCTGTTCAAGCCTAAAATCACCGCACGAACGATTCGAATTATTTCCACTTCGTATATTTTGAAGGAGGTTTTATTAATTGACAAATGCAACATTATGAGCAACCAATACAGCATGCGATAATCGTTTGTGTTTCCAATTATTTAAATAAAAAAACGTAATTGCATAGGAAATGAATTAGAACTCAAACCTTATTTGGTTTCAATTTTTATATGTAAAGAAAATGGCATGCGTCGGTCGCTTCAACGGTGAAAGGTGTGCGCTTAATAAAATCACAAGCGTTCATTTATGCAGAAACACGGTCGCCTCTAATTCAATTATGAAAGTAAATCTAATTTGCCGATAATAAATCGAGAGCTTACGATGCCATTTATTACAATATGGAACGCGCTCGTGTTATCTTTTTTCAAGGTTAAGCTTTACGTAACTATTTTAAGCTTACAAATTAGATTCAACCTATCACGTAAAAAATAACTTTCACATAAGGTTAATTTAATGTAATATAATAAAATTATCTATTTTATCAATTTGATGGATAATTTAGAAAGAGCGATGTTATCAATGTAAACTACTTAAAATTTTAATAATTCAACCATTAATGGAAGGTCATATCGTCCATTATCATTCCCCGGTAGCAGAGTCAATTTAAAATAATAAATTCGTTTTAATTTTCGTGTCGATTAAAACGTATCCTGTGTGAGGAGAGCTCTAGTCCCGGGCGAGAAGTACGGTTCAGTTCCTTGGGAACTTCTATGTGCATGCCTCTCCGTATAAATACATAATTTAGGCTAATTACGGATGCACTGTGATATTAAGAGATTTGTAAGTGTAAGCTATTTTTAATTGGGCTATTATGTCAAGTTCTCACAGGTATGTATGTATGTATGTACGAACAGAAGCGGATTTGTCTGCGGATGGATATTCATATAGAATATTGTCTTAATTGGTTTTTAATTTAAAAAAATATATTTGTTGGATGTTATGTTAAATAATATTTTTGTTGTTATTATGAATGAGTTGTTTTAATAGCTAATTTAATATAGATTATAAATCATTTTTGTTAATAAAATTAATCAATAGTTTAATATTTCATGTTTTACTTTAGATAAATTAATATGAATCATAATTCTTATAAAATAATATTTTTCTCAATATTGGAACAAATCATATCATAACATAAAATGTTTTGCCTTGGATATTTTATCCGGGTATAAACATAATATATCAAGGCATAATTGATTGAGCCCACACAAGTTGATAATCATTTCATACCTGCTTATCTCGGAATACAAAAGTAATTCTGATTTCCTCTATTATTGACAATCAATAATGAAGGCCTTGGTCGTTAAATTTATTAAGTTTTAAACACGTTATTGTTCATTCTAGTAGCATGCAAAGCGTATAAAACATATTTTTATAAAAAAACATGTTTTGAAATTATAATTATAACTGTAGCATAATTTTTATTTTAGAATCAATTGAAAGGAAAGTGGCACAAATTTAAGATAATAAAATTATATATTGGTTGTTTATTAATATTAAATGATGAAGTAAAGATCACTCATTAATAGGCTGAAGGCTCTTGAATTATTTTGGAAGCAGATAAATTTTTGGAACTAGTTCTGGGCGTTTACAATTCTTGTGTAGATTAAACGTTCTTCTACTCTCAGTATACTATTATCGTCAAGGAATAGACGTAAAGTCTCTTTCTGGATTACTTTAAGAATGATTTGTTTGGGAATGTTTTCTTGGCGGATACGGTTTGAAGTATTAGCTAATTGTTGAGTTTAACCAATAATACGTACAAGCCGACCTAACCAAGAGTATCTACTTGCAAGTTTTTGCCAAATTTGATCTTTATTTCTATTGTAAATTTTAGTATTGGTTTGCTCCTCTTTTCAAGTGATTTGTTCTTTTGTATTACGAGCACAGGCTATTGGGATTGTGGTTGAGTCAACCGTTCTGGGCTAGTGAACCAAATTGAGTCTATAATTATTTTGACCGATGTGCTTTTTGTAAGTGGATTATTTGCTGTGGGAACATGTGGCCAGATGAATTTTTGGTATTGTTAAATTTTTTAAACCTTATTTCCTACGTAAGATTTTAATGCCGATGGTTTCAATTTAGAACTATGCAGAAATTCGTCTAACAGTAAGGCTTTGGCTATTTTTTTTAGAAGTTTTTATTTTAAAATTGCTTTTTGAGTTCTAACCGAGGTATTGTTGTAAGTTTGATTGGATCTACTTGTGATTTGCTACAAATTAACTTGGTTCTGACTTTACTTGATTCTGTGTCTTGATTACTAAACGAGACACTTGTAACTTTTTTAAATTTTGTAAGTCATTTAGATATTAGGCTATAGTAACTTTATGTGGTATAACTTTATCCTATCCCAATTTTAATGTCCTTAGTTTTTGCATCAATATTTTTGCTGTTACTACCACTGAGTCTACCGGATTGAATAATTTTGAAATAGTCGATAAAATAATTTGTATTGTTGCACATTTTTGTTTGCTTACATTGTAGTTTATACTAAACTGAAGTATGTCTTGTTGAGCTTTCTATTCCATTTTTAGAGTAATTCTTGTGCCATTCTTATCTAGTTTTTATTATTGCTAGCTCGTTTTTTTAAATTTAATTGTGTGGGCAGAAGCATTGAAAACTACACGTAAGAGTTGTGCTGTTCTTCATGACTGCATAGTGTGGTAAATAAAACCGACTACCTTTTATGCTCTGGACTTGCCTAATGTGTCTTAGTTTTTTGTACTCTTTTATGAACATATGATATTGTTGGCGCAGCTTATTATTTTTTGCTAACTTTTGTTCTATAGAGTGGATATGTCTAATAAGTAGCGATCAGGAAGATCCTAGTGTGGTCTAATTTGAATTTTTTTTCAATGGCAATTGTATGACAAATTGTTATTTATTGTTACGCAGATAAGATTGCTAGAAATGTTTTTTGCATTTTTTTGTCATATTATTGACCTCCTCGATCTTTCAAAACCTTTTCATGGTATTTTATTACTTTATTAGTCCTGCATTGCACTGAACTTTTCTTTGTTGGCTAATGCTACTTTTTGAAACTAGCTATCCAAACTTTGTTTTTTGGACAAGGAGGCCTTTTTGACACTTTTAATGCAGAGAGTTCTTCTGCTTCTATAATTTTGTCTGCAAGTTACATATTTTCAGGTAAACTTACAATAGTGCGCTTAAAGCTATTGGAAGGTAAGTTGTTTGTGCATTGTGCGTGATTCAAACTTAATACACGTCGGTTTCTTGATGTTGCGTCTAACTTGCTCAATGCCCATTACTGGGATATCAATTTGATTATACTTTAAACCTATCTGATTTACAAATTTGCAGCAGTATTCTTGCCTGTATGTAACGTTCTTGTTTATCTTTGATTATGGCTGTTGCTTAATGTCCATGCGTGTGTTGCTATGGTGTTTTCAAGGTGAATTAGTGTGTGAGTTTTTTATTTCACTTAAAATATCTACAAGTTTTACTTTTTTCTACCATATTTGTTGTTGTTTGTTTCTTTAAACAACACAAAAATAACAAATATGCCCGCAGTGCATGGGTGCTAGGCTAATCACCTTAAGGACAAATTAATGCTTCACTATATTCTTTAAATTTAATTGTCTTGTTTTGTCTTTGGTGCGTTATTTGAATCTGAATGGTATTGTTTTACTGTAATTTTGAGTTGTTTTAATTTATGACTTAAATTGTTCTCAAATGATTTGCACTTATAACTACTTTCTGAACTGCTTTGGTGACATTGTAGGTTTTAAAGAGACAGTATACAACATTTAAAAAGCGTTTTTACTTGGTAAGTAAAATAGATTTTATTGATTTGATTTTTGATTATACTTTTTTATACACTTTTTTTGAGTTCTTTAGGCCTGTGCTATTTTGCCGGTTTGTGAACGTACTAATTGTTGTCTTGCTTGTTTTTACTGAAAACATTTTCTTTTTGCACCATCTTTCTACAGTATTTAGTGCACTCTGTATTATGTTTGACACGGTTGTTCCAAACTTCCCGTTTGCATTGGATGGTGTTTTTTTACTTGCTGAATAGCTGGTGTAGAGCTAGTTTACAAGATTTTCTGTTTAATAGGCATACTGGTCTTGGTGGAGTGGTCGGGTCTTTAACGCACCGTCACGTGTCGACTATTTTTTTCAATAGTTTTTTACAAAGGATGTCAAGTTGATTACTTTGTAGAATTTATCCAGATCATACATGGTTCTTTCTAGCTTTGGTATAAATCACCTTGGCCGCTCTCCAGCTGCTCAGTATTTGCGAAAGTGCTAAGCTTGCTCTGTGGATGAGAGTTCTATAGCATGATGGTTTGAATGTTTGTTTGCTTTTTTGTTTAGAAATTCCAGGTCTTTTTGATCAGGAGCTTTCATCAGCGTAAAGCCCGGAAAGGTTGTATTTCACGTTTTTTGTCCGCACGGATACAATGTTTCTAGTGCGGTCTTTGCTTGAGTGTGTTTGCTCTTACTTTGCCAAGCTTCTTATATATGTTGTATAGATCCTATTTAGTTTTTTTTTGGGTTCTTGTATTTCAAAAGAAGATTTTTTTTAGATTTGATATTGAATCAGATGTATGCATGATCAGACAATGAGAGCTTGTCCGGCACGTACTACTTTTTAATTACTTCACTCGCTTTATAATTTAGCTAGGTAGATAATGCTAAACGTTGGCGGGTTACTTTTGTTTATAATATCAAGCTTATATTCTGCTATAAGTTTTAGGAGTTTCTAGTTTTTTAAGTTTAAATCTTTGCACCTTCAGGCTACATTTTTTTTTTTAATTTTTTTCTTTCTTGTTACTACTTTGGATGTATGGGTCTCCAAAACGTAGGTCCCATAATGGGAGATTAAGTACATGCTTTCCTATGATGCATATACGGGGTTTGCATATGGCCCGTACTGCTAGCAGCCATAAGGGCGAGTTGGCCTATGTGCTAAGGAGCCACTTTTTGGTTTGGTCCCCCCCATAAAGGAGCATTCCTGAAAACGCTGTGATGCCTGTTCTTTTTTTAGTTTATCGATCCTACTCAAGATAGTTGTTTTTACGGTTTCCGCTTCCTCAGAGCTAAGGTAGCAATCGGATTTTTTTTTTTGGGATTATTGCTAGAGCTATGCTCTTAAGAATGCCCTTAAAAATCTTTTCTGAGGTTTTTTTGTGGTTTTTACTTTTTTATGCCGGTTGTTTTTGCGATTTTGCCGTGCTGCTACTGGACAGGTTTTCCTGTTGCGTTTTTTATGTACCGGGAGTATTTGATGCAGGTAATGTGGTGTACTGTTTTTGTGTCTTTGTTGCAATAGCGTATGTGTTAGTTGGCTCAGTTGTCGTCGGAGCTTACGACTGGTCGCCCTGAAATCTTAGGCTTTGATCTTGGCTTTGCTTGCCGAGCATGGGTTTTTCAAATTGATTTTTAAGTTTGTCATTATTACTTTTTCTGTACAGTCATTGGGTTGTTCTCCCAAAATTTGAGGAGCAGACTACTTCTTGGGTAGTGGAGGATTGCCCGTTACCGGAATCTCCCTGCGATATGTTGAAAAGAGTTTTCCGATTCAAGGGATGTTTTTATTTAATAAAAAGTTTAAATTCTCAAATATTAATTTTTACGCCGTACTCTTTATAAGTTGAGCTATTAGTTACTTTGACAGTTAAATTTAGACACTATCTAATTTCCTGTAATTTTATTGAATTTATAAAGCAGTCTTGCGCAGCTTAAATAAATGGATAAATGGTTAATTATTTTGTAAACAAATAACGGAAGTATATGTAGTTGATTTAATATTTATATTTTAATGCACCATTTTTCTTTCAATATTAATTATTTGAAAGTACAATTCAATAAAGATAGGAACCGCATGCTCCTTTCATACATAAATAACTATTGTTTACAAGACTAGACGGTAACGATATGCTATTAATTCTGCTACAAAACATCGCATAATAAGATCACAGATAAATTAATATTACAAGCATTATTTTAGAATAAATAAAGAAGGGTACATAATACCTAATTAAACAAGATAAGCACTGTTTCTATCAAAACAATAGAGATAATCATATTTATTATTCCTAGCTGGCTAACAAGCTCAGCAAAGAAACTCAATATTTCCATAACGGTATAAATAAAAAAAAAAGGTCGAAATGGCAAACAAATATAAATCATCTCACAGATACGGACAATGGTTCAACAAACGTATTTAGATGTGTTTATTGTTGAGTTGTCATGCGGGGTAAGGAGACAAAGAACCTGGAGACCGGTGAATAAGATAAATGGCATCGTGCATCAGAAATTATATTAACAGTTCATTTGGAACGTACACAGACAAAAGAGTGATCTGTAACGACAATATTTCTGATTGCGCCATTGGGATGAATCGCGGAAAATGGCAAGAATGAAAGAGCGGCCAGGTACTAGTATTGACTCGTTCATTATGCCGCAATTCATCTACTGCCCGTATCTTATATTAATTATGTTTTTACTAATTCTTCGTCGAAGGTCAGACCCTCCTTTAAGATCATTTAATATCCAATCACAATTACCAATTAACACCATTGCATATTTTTTGCAGTTTTTCCTTCTTCACTGAACGGAAAAGTATTATTATGCTTATAATGTAGACGATTACTGAACTAATTATCTTGAGTTCAAAAAGAATATACTCATTTAGAATCATTTATCATAATGTTCATTTATTACCTTTACGTTTATGTGGATCATATTTGAATAAGAATGAAAATGTATGTATATACTCAGGGAGGTAATTAAATCTTAAGTGAACGACTTACACAATGAGGTTGAAAAAAATAACAGTTTCATGACCAACATTTTTATGCAGCTGAAAATGTCTCACCATTTAAAATATAACAATGTAAGATAAACATGAATTAAAATAATACGTATAAATGTACTTTTGATCTTATTAAGATAATAATAATAATAAATTATTGTACTAACTAATGTGAAAATAAATTATTTTCTACTACAGAATTCTGACCAATTTAAAATATACTGGTTTTGTAATTAAATGTTGTATAAATAAATATATTTTTTGATAATTAACCCAAAATTTATCATTTATATAAAATTCAGAAATACCTTATAAGATTCCTACCCAATGTTTGGAATTTTTCTCGGATTTTATTACTCTTCTCAGCTTGTTTAACTGATTCTGTGTATGTATGATGCGTAACCTAAACCTTATAACCTAGTCCTATTGAAAATCAACTCAAGCAAGCAAAATTACTTTTATTAAATTTTGCACATTGTCATTGATTGGAGTATCATTTGTAACTTTTGCCAGAAAATGGGTAAGGTTGTATAGGTGATTTATGATGTAATGGTAATATTTTATGAAACGGAATGAGTGCTAATGTTCCTACAATAGTAACTTCTTCTTAATCAAATAGGTTGCGTAGGTGTGATATAGTTTTATTATATTGGGCGATTTAAAATTTTACGGCAATCTTCTACGGTCTTATTGATTAGTTTAAAATTAAAATAAAAGTTTATATTAACATGATTGAAAAAATATTTTTCATAGTTAAAAAAATCAAGCAAGAGCAGAAATGACCAACTTGTATAAAAACACTTGTGAAACAGAAATGATGCAATATGACAAAGGACAATCTAGCAAAACGCCAAAGCTTGGGGTACTGTATTGGAAAGTGGGATGACGTCTGGAAGATAGCTGGTTATTCATCCTTTTATGCTGAGTTCTTGTGGCTACAGACTCTTGGTTGTCTAGGTCTTGGGGTCCGGTGGTTTTTGGATTGGTTCTTCTATTTGCGGTGGTGGTTGGGAGTTTATTAATTTTGTCCAAAAGCTCTTTCTTTGGCTGGTCCGTTTTGTGGTGTTGATGTTGAGGCTAGCTTTAGTTTAGGTTTCTCTAGCCTGTCATGTTGGTTTGCATTTTTTTTAATTTTGGGTTTTGTTGGTTTTGACAAGTTTTCTGATGATGGCTTGAACTTGGCCTTCGGGCTTGACACGGCTTGATTGGGAGTGGTCCGGCGTCATCAGCTTTATCTTTGGATCCTGCGTTGTCAGCTTTATATTTTAGGTTTTGTAATCCATAGAGTCATCTAGAGGATTGTCCAGTGGTGCCTGCATAGGTCTTGGCTTCCTCTGGCTGTGAGTTTTGTCTGCTTTTTGACAGGTGCTTTTGGGTTGGATAGCTTTTTCTTGTTTTTGTTTTTAGTCAGTTTGATTTGCTGTAGGGTGAATATTACTTTAGGGTTTGGCCTCCAGCATTGGCTGGGGTTTAGCCTCTATTCTTGTTTTTGAGTTATTAAGTGTGATCAGGTCGTTTATTGTGGGTAAGGCCATATTCATTATTGCGTCCTGTGTTGAGGTTGGTAGAACGTATCAAAGCGATCGTGCAATGTACCCCTCTTTTATCTGCGAGTGGTTTGTTTCAAGGCTGCGTGATCAGCAGGAAATTTTCTGTTATCTTTTGAGGTTCTTGAGCATAGTATATACGGCCATCCAGCATGCTTTGTTGTGCCGGTGGGAGTATTTCATATTTCTTTTCGGGATGATTTTGTTTTTGCTGGATTTTCCATCTTTTGTAGCTTTTACTAGTTTTCTTAGCGTGGAGAAGCGTTTGAGCTTTAGTCATTCTTATGTACCATTAAAAGCTCGTCTGGTTTGGATAAATGCTCTAGCATTGCAGCTGCTTGACTGACTAGGTATTCTTTGGTGTGTTTGTACGACCTGAAGAGGTTTTGAGGAGGTTAAACGACGCCCGGAGGCTGCCGAATAAGTGCTCCGATTGAAGTGTTGCCGGTGCACTCAGCAGGGACAACTCCTGCTTCTTTTGGGCCATCGTCGTGGTCGATTGCTGTCAAGCAAATTGTTTAAGTCCGTTGTTAGTGGCAGAGTAGCGGTGGCAGCAGTTGTCTTTGACTTCCATTGTAATGGGGCTTTTTACTCGTATAATGCTGTTTTAGCATCACACAGATACAAACAAAATGTTAATGACAAATATAATATGTAGGTAAGTTAAAATTGATACACGATAACGAAATGTAAATAATAACTTAATACAGAAAGCAAGGTGACAAGAGCAATTACAATATGAAAACAAATGAGTATGAAAATACAATGACAAATGAAAAATGACAACACAATAAAGAGAGCAAAAATGTCAATGACAAATACAATATGAATGCAAATGAGAATCATGAATACAGTATGATAACAAATAAGAATGATAAATACAAAACAAATGAAAAAAGAGGCAAAAAATATGGTAAGATGCAGCGAATGTGCATGTAAAATAAATCACTAATGCGAGAGTGAACAAAGCGTAGAGGTTCGAGAAAGGGCCAGGTCTTTAGCACGTTACTATTGGTCGAATTGTTTGTTGTCGGTTTGCCAGATTGATTCATTGCTTTTTTTTTGTTGGGTGGGGAGGGGAATCTTCTAAAGACTTAATGTGTCGGATTTACTTTCCAAAAGTTTAGAAACTCTCAACCTCTTCTCGGTGTAAAAACTCAAACATCAATGTGTACAACCTTCCAATCTGACTGTGCCCTATAAATGACGTTTTTGAGAGAAATGTGCATGCTTTGTAGGCGTTGATTAAGTGGGGTGGCGGATTGGTGAGCCACTAGTTTTCTTTATACAGCAAGCATGTTGATAGGCTGTTTGTATTGGAAAAATTGTTGGTATTGCTCAGCAAGACTATATAATTAAGGATCTAAGTGATTCGCAACTTTAAAAAAAAAAAGTTGATTTCTGATTGGGTCAATTTTTGCATCAGTTCTCAGTAGCGTATTTCGAACGTATTGAGGTGCTTTGAATTTTTTTTTAAAGTCTTATTTTGAAACGATTCTATCTTTTTCAGATAGGAAGATGCGTATGTCATATTCATGTTGCTGTACCTGCGTAGAAGTGGAGTTAACATACTACTTGCTATCTTTGCCTTATTCAAGATGGTTTTAATGTGTAATCTGATAGTTGTTCCACAATCTAGCTCTATTCTTAGATACTTATCCATCTACGGAATTGGAGCGCCGTTGAGATAAACGTTTTCATGAAGAGGTTGTTTGTGACATTTGGTGAAAAGAATAGCCCTGCTTTTCTCCGGATTGAGTTTTACTCTCTAGTACTAAAGACAAGTTTTATGTGCTTTACAAACCGCTTGAAGTCTTAGCGTGAGGACTCCTTGAAGTGTTCAACAGTGCCGTATTGTCAGAATATTGCGATTTTTACACCTCAGCTTAGTATGTCGGCTACATACAGATTGAAGAGCATCGGTGATAAAACTGAACCTTGAGGAATTACTGCTTTAATAGGACGAGGGGTAGACACGTGCCCAATCAGCTCTACGGCCTTTCTTCAAGATAGGAAGCGATAAGTTTGATCAATCTGGGATTAAAGGGAGCGAGTAATCCTTTGTGCCAGACCTTATCAAAGGCCTTCTCGACATCAAAGGATATGACACCCGTAGCATGTTTTATACGAAAACCAGTTTTTATTTGGTCTGTAACTTTAATTAGTTTTATTTGGTCTGTAACTTTAATTAGTTGATGGGTTGTAGAAAGTTCAATTCTGAAATCGTGTTGATGTTTTGGCAACAGGTTTTCGGCCGACGTGTGATTTCGAATTTGATCTAAAATTACAGTTTCTGCCACTTCACTTAGGGTTGACAGAAGACTAATTGGGCGGTAATTTTTCGGAAAATGTCTAGCCTTTTTAACCTTTGGGATATAGATAACATTAGACCTTTTCCATAAAGATGGAAAATAAGACGTACTCATTGCTGGTAAAATTGGCGCTTCTCCTTTTGTTGCAGCGGTGCACTGATTTGGGACGATTTTTTGGCCTGGAATTAAGCCGGTGAACCTTTGCCGGTAACACAGGGTCCCGAGATGGTGGAGGAGTCTTGCTGCAATAAAGTTTTTTTCTTCTTCTTTTTAGCCGTTTTGGTCAAAGCAAAGCCTGAAATTGGCCAATACTATAGCTTTCAGAATTATAGACGTGGGGATTTTAGGTAGTACGTTCTTTTTGTTTTCCTCAAAAATTTTGTAGACAAAGACGAACAGTAATAACCCGCACAGAAAATGTCACAGATTTGTTAATAATTTTTTTTTTTGGGAATGGTTTGATAGTTTAATTATATAATTATAAATAATAAACTTTTTTTATTCTTTGGGATTTTTTTTTTAATTTTACGAGTTGGACATGTACGAGACATAGTTAATGGAAACTTTAAAATTGTTAAATGAAATTTATTGAAACAAAGTCAAAGTATAGTTCTATCGTTTTGGAAGTTTATGAAAATTCGACAAACAATCTTCTAGTTGTGCGCCTGAATCACTTTACTATTCTCTGAATTTTTTTGTACTTAATATTTTTTTTTTAAGTGGGCTGATGGCATAATAGTTTCTTAGAGCGTGGTTATGTGAATAAAGAGGATGTGGCAGAGAAGTACACTTCATTGTTTTGATTTTGGGGCTAGTTGCTTTGGCATTCTTTTTACGGAACTGGAAGATGGCGTGCATAATGTGGTGTACAGAACTATGGCTCATAGAATCAAAACTTTGGCGATTTCAGTAATGATAACGTACCGGTTTTCTTTTACTTAAGTTTGAATTTGTTAAAATTGACTTATTGATTAAAATGTGCACTAAATCCTGTTTATACCATTAAATAATTGAATATAGCAATGATAATCTAAAAATATTTAAACAAAGCCCAACAAATTAAAATATTTATTCAAAATTGCGTGTCCATTCATTTGTTGCATAAACTTTCAGAATCTTCATCAAAATTTGTGCAAAATTATTATTATTAAAAGGGGAAAATAATTCTATATAATTGCAATGTAGTTATCTCCGAACTTTATAAAGATAATTTATTTCTGTTTTTGAAATTGTGATAAGTATAATAGCAAAATTTTTGTGAAATGAGCTTATTAAAATATAATCATAAATGAAAAAGTTAATTGTCAATTTGTGTTTGGATTTTTTCAGATTGTTTTAAACATTTTTTGTGCTTATAAAAAAATTATGGCGTTAAAATTATCACAAAATTGTTTTTTGTTTGTTTTAAAACTACAATTGAATTTTATAAGAATAATGGGTGTTTTGTTTTGAGTATAAAAAATAGTATTTTATATTGCAAATAGCTGCGCAGTATACGCATAAACAAACAATAATTTATTGTGTAAGTCAAAAATTACTCCGGAAACCCAATTAAAGTGAATAATATAGCTAAAAATGGCTAAAAACTTCATCAATTTATCAAAAATATGTCTTATTAATTTATAGCGTAAAATTTATATTATAATAAATTTTTAAGAATTCTTATTTAACGCAAAAAATGGGAAAAACAATTTTTTTTAATTGTTTTTAAAATCATGAATTTTATTTGAGGATTTATTTTGATCTTATAATATTAAACAGATTTTTCAAACAACATATTACATATTTTTAAAACCATTACCATTAAATATAAATTAAACCTTATTAGATAGTTCAGTACATAACCCCAGAAGGCACACTTAAATCACAACGACGTATATAACCAAAATATTATTATTGCTCTTAACAATCAACAATAATACTTTTAAAAATAAAGCCATTATTAACATGATTGCTTTAATAATAATGGCATCAAATATGACGCATTGTTACAATTCAAGAATACATTATTATGCCATTTTCAATTCGACTCGGTGACGGGCAGCAACAATCTCAATTTCATCACTCGCCACCCTCCACATTACACAATTTAAACTTTTATGTTTTTATGAGAGTAATTAAAAATTATTATAATAATTGCATTTTGTATTCATCTATTTTATGTAGCAATAAGTTAATATAAATCAACTATTTATTAATGTTTTTATTGCTCGATTAGCATATGTAATTGTTAATTTTAAGATATTATTACTTATGATTATTCATTTCGTGCTTTTGAATTCACATATATGCCATATGGCAATAATTATTGCAAAATACTGTTATGTCAGCGTCTTAATAAAATTTTAAGTAATTTCTTTTTAAATTTTATATAAATTTTGTTAAAATTTGTGTCAATTGGATATTAATTAAAGATATTTGCAAATATGTATGTATTGGGTGATTGTTTAATTTGTTTTTTTTTTGTTTATAGTTGGACGATGCAGCATTACAATTATATAAAGATGGAGACTACGGTTCATATCTGGACTTGGATGCCTCAATCGGAGAACAGCAGGAGGAATTTGAAGGATTTCATTCAAAGTAAGTCGCCTTGTTTTATTTTCTTTTGTGATTTATATTCTCATATTTTGTCACTTAGTTCTGATTTTAATCGCGCGCCAGAGAAAATGAAAGCTTTTATGAAATGTGGCCCGGCGCCATCGATATTACTGTAATGTCGTTCTTAAGAATAAATTGTTTTCCTTTTCACCTTTCGAATCGCATAAAATATAATGCGCGTAAGAGATTTGTGGATGGAATATTTCATCTTTATGTGCGCTTTATGAAATCGTGAGAGAAGAATTTTAAGATGCATGGGCGTTGATATTTTATTTAAAGTGTGAACCAGGATGTACAATTGTAATAAATCTAATATTATCGACGATTCAATTAAATGTATATTTATTATTTTTTTAAATTTTATATACGGTAAAAGATTACAAATCTAAGTTATATCTTTGAGTAGTTCGACACAATACAAGACAATGCAAGGTCATTTTGACACCATATTAGGCTTCTTTTTTGCTTTTGGCACTTAAATTAATGTTTTCTATAGCGTTTATGAACAATACACTTATGTATGTAGTTATTTTCTGAATTGCAATCGTTTAGAAGATAATCTGTGCAACAATCATTTCTGATTCTTGATGTTATGTAATGAGCATACTCTAACTGCTTGATTGCAAAAAAGAATAAAAGTTAATTTCTAGTTTTAAGCGAGAACTAGTCATTTCACTTATTATACGCAAGTCATTAGAATATCAACGGAACCTTATTTGTAATTATAAATTAAATTTAAAATTGCTTTTTGGTTTTAGAATTTACTGTTTAGATTTAAATCATATATGTATAATAATTTTTGAACATGTTTATGATTAAATTGATTGACTATTTTGTATGGTTTTTGATTTATTTATCTATATTTTTCAGAATCATGCATTTTTGATTTGACACTGTATGAAATGATTTTAGAGATGCTAGAGGTCTCTATACTTCAGGTTTCTTGTAAAGAATAACAAGAAAACAAAAGCTATAAAGTTATGTTTTTTCAGATTGATCAGAAAAATTGTTTAAAACTTTTACAACGTCACTATTGCTACTTTTCTAAGATTGACTGAGATATTTCTATTCTAACTTCTAACAAACTTGATTTGTACTTAATTTGTTCCGAAGACAACTTTTTTCTATTGGTGTATTACTATTTGAACCAAATAAATTGAAAGAAGTTTTTTTCTTTTCTTTAATAAAAAATAAAGTTTTTCGAATATCTGATAGTACCTATTTTATATTTTTGAAGTTTAGTTAGAAGGGATGTTGTCAGTTTGATTAGGTTTGGGCTTTATTTTTAAGCAGTCTTTTAAGGACGGTTTATTTTTTGTGCACTGATACATCAAATATATAATGAGCCAAGTTTGTTATCTCTTTATAATAAACTTCTTCTATGATTTTTTTTAGCAATTTTTAGTTTTTTTGGGTTTCCGTTGTGGTTTCAAGATATGGAGAATGTTTTTTCTTGTCAGTCCATGTTTACTTTATATCTCCTACTTGAATCAACGACAAATTTTTGCTTGAAGTGTTTCAATGCTGCTTTTTGAAGCTATTGTTTGGATTCTGAACTACTGGAGAGGTTATTATTAATTTATTTTAGACCACTTCCTTATCACTTATCAGTAATTTTGCTGAGCACCTATCAATATTTTTTTATAGCAGCAGCTCAATTCTTCCTGACTTCTTTATGTCACATTGTTCAATCTTTATATATAGACCAACCACCTTAGAGTATAGTACTAATATTACTACAGACGGTTGTTTGGTTTTTAGTACTTCTAATCTACATGTGTGTTTTTTATATAGCGTAGATATTTGATTATCGTAACAACTCAGCTCTATTTGTTCTTTCTTTTTATGCGATATTTTACGCTTTAAAACATGTAGGACTGTTGTGTGTATTTGCAAAACAGCGTTGTGGTTTATTGTAGTACATTATTATTAAACTGTTTCTTGTTTCCTTTTAATTTATTTGCAGTTATTGTCAAACTCAACCTTCTGTAGCAATTGGATTTTTTATTTTTAACTTTAGGAACTTTAGGAACTTTCTTCTGTTCAGGCAGAATTTATTAACGGGTATAGCATTATTGCATATTTGTCTGACGTCACCGTGAGCATGTGTAAAGTGTAGAATTTTTTTTCTTGATTGTGTTATTTTATACGAGTTTTAAAAGTTTACGGACGTAGATCTCTACTAGTCTCCACTTCTAAAGTTGGCATGCAAACTGTTTATGACCTTCTGATAATTAGCCTTGATTGGTGGAAAACTGTCTACTAATTATTTTGTTTGTGATACATATGTGATTGTTTGCATCAGATATTGAAGTTTTTATATTGTTTTTGGAATAACAGTCATTTGCTAATATCTTCTGTTTTTAGTTTGATGTTAGTTACTCATGTTTAATTTTTAAACTCACAAAACAACCGGTATACTTATTTTATCCCAAACTGCCTAAGTAACATCTTGTTCAGTAGTAATTTAATTTTTAAGCAAAAAGTTGAAAATTTCTTTGTCAGTTCTTCCTATGGCTGAACCTTGTGTTATGTCAACTAAGTTCCGTATTCTTTCATTGACATTTAATTATCCAGTTTATTACCTGTTTTCTTTTGCATGTAGCTGTAGTTTTGAATGAATACCAAAATTAAATGATAGAACATGAAGCGTCGTTAGTATGTATGAAACGGGAAAAGCGCATAATATTACACAAGAAATGCAAAGAATGAATATAGATATATTGGGCAAAAGCAAAGCACTATAGCCAGGAAATGGAAATTGTTAAATAGGAAATCTTATGCTTTAGTACTACTCCGATAGCTGCGACTTTCAGGGGTAGGCATAATGATTTATTCTTCTCTTACTCTATATTGTGCTATTTTACATCGCCCTAGAAATCTTTCAACTGGTTTGAAGGGGTTGATGGGATCAACAGGTGATTTCCAAATCACCCCGATAAATAAAGAACAAGTTATTACTCCAGCTGTATTTTGGGAGTGTTAGCGTGCTACGCTAACGCTCTATAACTGAAATAAAATTTAAAACATATTAACAAATTGACGTTAATTATCAAGAATAACGTTTAAGCGTTATAAGTGGAGCCCAACGTGGGGCGATTTAAAAAAAATGCACGTGCTACGAGAGATAAGCAGCCATTTTGGTGATCGTGATACCTTGGATGAGTTTTGATTTACCAAAAGACAAATCGGAAGACATGATATGGAGTTCAATCTACCGAAATAAAACAAGCAAGCCAATTCATTAGGCCTATCAAACAAATAAAGATCAGCAAGTCAATGCCAAGGACAAGATAACCGGCCCGGATGATTCCAGCGCTACCAGGATAATCAGGTCAGATGTATCATTGAGTTCTCTTGTGCACTGAACAATTGTTTTGTAGATATGTTTTTATATTGTTACAATTTAATAGTTTATTATATTTGTTAACGGTACCGTTATTGCGATTAAAATTTATCATTTCTTTTGATAAATTTAATATATAATGGATACAGCTTAATTATCACGAGATGTAGTTAGCTATGATATAATGATTTGCGGATTTAAAAATGTTGAGGGTATGACCTTGGTTAATATGAGAAAAAAGTTGGTAACGGCAAAAAATGTTGAGAATTTAGATTCAAAAATAGAAGAAAAAAAATTTATGAAAAAATTATCCTAAACTAAAAAACATCCATAGACGCGTTTCGAGGTTTACCTCTCATCAGTATGGCTTTACTTATTTATACTTAATAATTGATTTGTAACTTACTTTGTCAACTTCGTTCACCACCACAATTCAAAATGAATATTTTAAAGGGTGTATTGACTATTTATACTAACTGACTTAATGACTTTATTTAATGGATATGGTTAATAGCATTCTGAGAATGAACAAATAAACTAATTATTTCGGGATATTTAGCTGATGGCAATGACATGAAAAAGAATTAAAAAGAAAATTTGAAAATTAAAAGTAGAATAAATTTTTTGCATAAATTATAATTACTATTATACAATTTCGTGTATATCAGAACATATATAAAGTATATAAAGAAGAGACGCAATGTCCTCTAATGAGACAGTTGTTAAGCAATAATTTCGAATAAAGCCTAGTTAAATAGGTAAATTTATACGAATGCCACAACGACATATGTAGCGCTCGTTACTATTTGTTCAATCCGACAACCCAATAATAACATTAAAAAAAAAATATATATCAAATTTATGAAAAAATTATCCTAAACTAAAAAACATCCATAGACGCGTTTCGAGGTTTACTTCTCATTGGTATGGCTTTATTTATTTATACTTAATAATTGATGAGAGGACATTGCGTCTCTTCTTTATTTACTTTATATATGTTCTGATATACACGAAATTGTATAATAGTAATTATAATTTATGCAAAAAATTTATTCTACTTTTAATTTTTAAATTTTCTTTTTAATTCTTTTTCATGTCATTACCATAATTATGTCGTTGTGGCATTCATATAAATTTACCTATTTAACTAGGCTTTATTCGAAATTATTGCTTAACAACTGTCTCATTAGAGGACATTGCGTCTCTTCTTTTCAAAAATAGAATTTACAGCACCTGAAAAGGGTCCGGTTAACATAGGTGAAATGCCCCCCATCACGAATATCCAAATTACCTCAAAAATTACTTTCCTAGCATCAAAAAAACAATTTTGATAAGATTTTAAATTTCTGATACCTCTCTTTTGAAGATGATGGAGTTTGTCCAGTGTCTCTATTACTAACCGTTTTTGAGTTTTGATTTTTTAGTGCAAAAAGTTTTAAAATTGTGAAAAAAGTTTGATACGGGTAGTTTTTTTGACTTTTACCGATTTTGATAAAAATTTGTTTACTGACTTATTTTGATGCCAGAAATACGAATCTGATATTTAAAATTTTGAAAAAAAAAAATACTTTTTTTGTTTTTTGTCTCTGAAAATATTATACCTATTATACCTACTTGATGTAAAATTTTTCGTAGAATCCGAATTTCAGTATTTTGAAAGCTATAAATGCTTTGCTAAGACACAAAAGCAGAAAAAAAAAACAGTATAAATGGCAAAAAAGTGAAAAACCGATTTTCAGTAGTAGCGGTGCACTCAAAAAAATTTTGATTGTAGATTTTTCAATTACTTATAAAGTTAAAAAATAAAAATCGAAGGTTTAGATAACCAAAAGTAAATTTCAGCCCTTCTGGATTTTTTTTAAAGGTTTTATACAGAGTTTGAGAAGCTGAAAAAAAATGTGTTGAAAGACCACCCAAACCCCTACTTCCATGATTTTTTTTAGAATTTTTTATTCAATAGGTGCGGAGAAAAAAAATAAAAACAAGAAAATGCTATTTTTTGCACACGCTATGGAAGAAAGGGGTTGGTATCAAAATTTTAAAATCCTACTAAACATGTTTTTTTTTATGCTAGGATAGTAATTTTTAAGGTAATTTGGATATTTGTGATGGGGGGCATTTTACCTATGTTAAATTTGTTTAGATAACATCCACATACGAAGGATAAAATTGATATCAAGAAATTATGAGGCTTAAAAATAAAAGTAAAACTGAAAAATTAAAAATTAATTCAACGAGGCTTTAAAGACCAGAACAACCGATGAATTAGATAAAGAACAAACAAACATGGATAACATTAACAATAACTAAACAAATTTTTTAAACTATCCAAACAAAAACTGCAAAAGAAGAAAGAAGAAAGAAAAGCATGGGTGACAGAAAACATAGTGAAACTTATAAATAGAGAACACAAAAACAAAAACAAACAAAAATATTAAGAACTACAAAAGAAATTTTGCTATGAAATACGCCTAGCAAAAGAGAATTGATATAAGGAAATATGTAAGATTTTGAAAGATTGCTAAGTTAACATGATAGCTTTAATACATCAAGGAAGTTTAATAATTAACCATTCATTCATTATAATGAACCTAATATACTATTGGATGAAAAGGGAAACTTAACTTAAAGTATGAAAAAACTACATTCAACAATCACCGAGAAGAAATAAATAACGTAGATTGTGAGACTGGACCAAAAATAGCAAAGGTATGTTCTACTTCAGAACATATCATTAAAGAATAGAAAACTGGTAAAATCGGAGGACCACATGAGGTACCAATTAAGTTCTTAAACTTATTGACGACCATAATATTCATGTCATAGTGGATCTACTCAACAAAATTTACAAAACTGTTATACTACTTGAAGAATATAATATCAACATTTGTAACAATTCCTAAAAAGCTAAATGCAAAGCAGTGTTATGAGTATTGTACCATCAGCTTATTTCTAAAAATTATTCATTGCAAAATACACAAAAGGCAGAGGCATATATAGAACAATTACAGTTTGGTTTTAGAAACGGCTTAGGAACCAGAGAAGCATTATTTGCTTTAATAACAACATCGACGCAGGAGATTGGGATAATAAGTAAGCTCAGCGGAAGTGTTTAAAAAAGCACTACAAAACGAAACAGCGAGAATATAAATTAACGCTTATCCCATCAGTAATATTAGATATGCGGACGACACTGCACTTATAACAGAAAATAATAACGACCTACAGAGAATTTTAAATAAGCCAAATAAGTAAGCGAATACAACAAAACCAAATTTGTGAAAATTAAAACAACTTTACGGCCAGCGTCTTTATTTCAAAAACAAACAGATAGAACAAGTATCAGAATACAATTACTTAGGGATGAACATCAACGAGTTAAACGACTATGCAAAAGAAATCGAAATAAGAATAGAAAAGGTTCGGAGCGCATTCAGTTTAAAACTGAGACCGCGGACGTTTAAGTGCAATGTTTTTTTCTATTCATTTTTATGGGGTGGAGGCATAATATATAATGTTTGAATAAACTGGAAGCCTTTGATTTTGTGGATAGACAGAATAACTAATTAGGAAGTACTCAAGATATTCTGCATGATAGACAGACAAAGAAATTGCAATATATGGGACAAATTACGCGAGGAGAGAAATACCAGTTGCTTTAAATAATAATACAGAGCAAGATTCAGGGTAAACGCAGCGTTGGAAGAAGAAGAATGTTCTAGCTAAGAAATCTAAGAGAGTGGTATGGATGTGAACTTGTAATGATGATAGCCAACCTTTGCAACGGAGATGGCATGTGATGAGAAGATGTAGTTTTACAAAACACGGGACGATTTTGAACAACGTAATATTGCACAAAGTTTTTACGAATTTTGTTTACATTTTTTGTTAGATCACAAAAAATAACTACTTTCTATCACGGTCGCCATTTATGTTGCAAGCTTACAACTCAACTACTTGTTTTAAACTGTTAATATAAGCAAACAAATTGCCTGCATTTATTTTTAATTAAACCTAATAAAATAAATTTATTCCGAATGAATCACAAACAAAACGCAGAAAGCATTGACAGTTTTTCTTAACTGTTACATACATTTGTTTTTAACTTTTGTAATGCTATTACTTTCCAATCACTAGATGGCAGCAAATTTGTTGTAATATTTTAAATGAGTTCTAATCAACTAAATTCATATCAGACTTTTTGTCAAAATTAATCTTGGGAAGAAGATTTGTGTTAAATTCGATGTTATTCTCGGTTTTTACTGAATATATAATAGTGACACCAAGCGATTTACATGGAGACATGCTGTTTTGAAATTGTGAATTTGAATATTTTTTATAATTTGGGTGATTATCTTCTTCATTCAGTTGTACTAAATTAATTTCTTAGTAGTTAAACTATTTTGAAAAAATGTTAAAAAAACGTAAATATTAAGTTTTAAAAAATGATCACTATTTTGTTTAAGCCTATTTAACAATTATTTATATTATTTTTATCAAAATAATGACGTCCAAATAATGTTGCAATTTTATATTAATTACATTACTTATTATTTCACTATTTCACAAACGTTGTTAACTAAAAATAATAAATTGTTACTATCAACGCATAATAAGTAACCAACGAATAAAAGTCTTTGAACTTTTACAATCTATAATGTATTCAAATATTACGCATTTATTTTAAATTAATAATTATGCTAATTTTAATTTACATTAGAATGCAAGCAAAACTAATATAATATAGTGCTTTAATTATCAATTTAAATATATTTGGATTATTATATAATATATTATAAAACAGAATAACAATACAAAATATTTAAATTGTTTGAATAAAAATTAAATAATATGAAGTCTACACTCTTTTCGTAAAACTTTTTTGTGCTATTACAGGCTTATGATGAAAGTATTGTAGAAAGCTCGAAAATTTTTCAGACACTCTGTTTGTATTAACTTTGACAGCGATACCTGGTTTAACGTACCTGAAAACACAATGTGGGTGTTCTCTATGGTATACTCAGGGTTTTATGATATTTTTAATGACGATATTAAATAAGTAAACCAAAGAACTGCGATTAGCACTAGTAAAGCTTTGTAAACGCAGCAATAAAGTCGTCATTAAATCTGCTGTGCTTCACATCGTATTGACAATATTTTATCAATAATTTTGTTGATAAGTTTTCTCGAGTCATTGTTGATTTTTTTAGGTACTGCATGTGATGAGATTTATAAATTTGAAAATGCATGTGTTACTTTAGAGGTACCACATAATAAATGATTGTTTACACATTTGTATATTGTATTACTATAGCTTAATTGTGCTTAAACATTAACAAATTTAATGCTGACCATGATTTGTAGTTATTTGTTAAATTTTACAATAAAAATGAATGCAATAAATACTAATTAATGTTAAACTTGGCTAGTTGGTAGAATTTAATTATTTATTGCTAATAATATTAACTTGATATTTTATCTGATGAATATTTATATTTGTATTTATTTTTTAATTTTGATGAATATACAAATTTATATCCCAATAATTAATCATTTTTGTCAACTTATTATTTATTTAAATTAAATAACAATTCAGTATGTAATACATAACATCTACTATTAATCAAGGAAGTTTTCTTTTTATAATCTTATTAAATTTGAAAGTTAAAAGTGAGTGGAAGCGTATGCACACAGTTTGTAACTAAATGCATAAAATATATGCACATTCAAATACCTTGCTTACATGAATCGGCAAGCAAACCGTAAATATGCATGCTTATTAATAATTGAGGCAACGATTTTATAGCCTTAAAGATTGCATCATTTTCTAGATAAACATGAATTTAATTGAATTTTGCAGGATATAACATGCTTATAAAATCTTTCAAGATTTATTTTAGATAACTATTTTGTTTTTTCTCATGCACTGAATTAAAGAACTGCAAAGGAAGTGGTTGTTTATAAAATTTCCACGCATAAGTTTCATAATATCTATTTTTATGACAAGTGAAATTACACAAATTTGTTATTGTTTGTAATTTTCACGGTTATTAATTAAGTGGGCCAACAATAGTGGCGGAAGATGTCTTACACACCTGTCTTCCATTGACCTTGCATTGTCTTTTCGTCAAGTGCTATTTTTTATTATCTTTTGTTGTTTACATGTCTTATGAATGAAATCTTATTATAGAATATTATATTGTTTATAACCAGCATACATTATGAATAAAATAGACTACATACAAATTATCTTCATAACTTAGTAATTAACATTGGTTTTTTTTGCTTTCTAATTCATGAAAGACCACATACATTTTAGAATATTACAGCAAATTGATGAGTTGTTCTTAAAATCAGTTCTGAAAAGGTACTGGAGGTTTCCGTTCCAGGAAAGTTATTTTATTATTAAGTAGATATTAAAAATTTGCACTAAATAAATATTGAGACTTTAGTTTAATATATTTAGATGACCATATCTCTTAAACACAACGGCTGTGAGCTAAACAGACTTGAGACATGTCATAACTACTAATATGACTTTTATTTATATTTATAGCAGGGGTATGGAATAATCTCGAAGGCTTATAAATATATGCTTAATATTTTTTACTTGACATGTTTTAACATACAGTAAAGCTCCGCTAATCCAAATCGCTTTAAACCGGATGTTCTTGTAGTTCGGACAAAATTAAAAAATGTAACTTTTACATTATGTACCTTGTAATCCGGATCAGCGGACCGACCATGGTTTCCCTACCTATCATGCCGAGAAGCTCCCGACCAACGAAATAGAAAAAGGAAAATTCCAGAGTTTTAAGTTTATTTCAATGTAGCACCAAAACGGCCACACAAAATATTAACTCTAGTCGAAAAACAAGAAATAATACAAAAGTTGCGCAATGGAGGTTAAGCAAGGTTGCATTCGCCAGACTAAAATCTCGAAGTTTTTCTTAAAATGTTGTTTACAGTAACTTGAACATTTCATCTCGGCCAAAAGATGGAATTAAGTCGCGAAAATGTTTGAGCTATGATTTATTATGATTTTTGACGTGGCCCTTTTGGCGGTGAAGCGCCATCTACAGCCACTGTATATCGAATTCAGTGTGAATTCACACGTGGCCGTAGTTTGCTCACGGACGAAGTTAAAGAAGGTTGTCCAAAATCGGTCGTTGTGCCGGAAAATATCGATGCTGTGCGAAAACTAATTGAAGAAAATTGTTATGTGACATATTACGAAATCGAGACATGTTTAAGCATTAGTATGACCAGCATACTTAAGGTTTTGCACGAACATTTAGGTGTTTGGAAGCTGTGGTGTCGTAAAATGATTACAAAATACAACTGTGGTGCATCCAAAGCCGTATACAGCATCGTCACAGGTGACGAGTCGTGAATTTATGCATATGAGCCAATCGGCAGTTTGGGTGTTTTAATGTGAAAAGCCAACAGAAGTTGTTCGTTCTCGAAGCGTTAAGAAGCAAATGTGGCGTGCTTCTTTACGAAAGCCGGGCATGTGGCAACTGTGGCTCTTGAAAATTAAAAGACGGTTAATTCAGCGTGGTATACGACCATTTGTTTGACTGAAGTTTTTGGTAAATTGAGAGACAACAATCCAAAACGACGAATCATTTTGCATCTCGACAATGCGAGTTCACACACAACACATGAAACAAACTAGTGTTTGGACTTACAAAAGATCGAATTAATTTGTCATATGCCTTACAGCCCCGACCTGGCACTTAATGACTTTTTTTTTGTTTCTGGTAATTAAAGATAAACTGCGTGGACAACGATTTTCATTGCCCGAAGAAGCGGTTGAGGCTTTCAAAACGCATGTTTTAGAGCTATTATCTTCTGACTGGACAAAGTGCTTTGAAAGGTGGTTCAATTGCATGCAAAAGTGTATACATCTTAAAGGCGATTATTTTGAAAAGCAATACAAATATTTTTGATAAAATTCTCAATACATAAATAGCAACCGTCGTCGTACTAGATCGAACAACAATATTGGCGAGTAATTTTGTTTATTGTACGTTTGACTTTATAGTGTATACTCCTTATTGGTTTAAAATATATTCACGGCTTGTTAATTGCGATGTTTCTTTTGGGTTATTTTATTCAAAAACTTGAATGATCTTTAAAAATTTTACATCTTGAATTTGCTAGTTTTAAATTATTTTTATTATTATTATTATTATTATTATTATTGCATTTTTTAGCTATCATGTTTTAAGTAGATAAAGGGCAAAGTTTAGCTATAAAGCTGTTTTTCCACTTAACACCCAAATTTTACAATAAATTTAAATATTATATTATTTACATGCTGATTAAATTTACAGGTAGTATATCTTTTTTGATAGATAGACGGTATACCCAGTAAGCTAAGACGTTGGTGTTACCTGGAGTATAATTTATTGGCTGAAGTTTAAGTCACAGTCTAGCTAAACGTTTACTTGGAGGACGAAGTGTCTTAAGCTACTTTAATGGTTGATGGTCGATAAGGACAATCGCTTTACTGTCTTTGATGTATTTTTTAATTTTTTGTATAGCCTAAATAACTAAAAGAGCATCTTGCTCTGTAGTAATGTAATTGCGTTTAGCGGAGGTCAGTAAACGAATGGCATATTTAAGTGGTTGTTAGCATCTATACGTAAAGTATATAGTGTATTATGGTCTGCTTGACGAAGTATAGGAAAGGTTATTAAGCAGTTTTTAATTGCTTAGAGGTAGTCTGTTGAGTTGCTAACTACCTCCATTCCGTGTTAACTGGCATAATGGACGTGCTAAGCCAGCAATTGTTTGGTATAAATTGGCGGAACTAGATGCAGGTTTGCCAAAAAACTTATAGTTGCTTAACATTTTTCAGCAAAAAGCTGCTGTATGGCGGAAACCTTGTTTAGTTTGGTTTTTATACTTCGCATATAATGTGACCAGTATTGTATTTTAGTACCTCCAAATATACTATTCTATTTATTCATGTTCATTTTTAAATTATATATTTTGAAATGTTGCTGATGCATTTTATAAACCAAACGGCATCTGTGTAAATAGGTGCATACTAAGCTAGTTTTGTCTTTATCTTGTATTCGAACTTCAATTTGATAATATCTATATAGTAGATCTATTATGGACAGTGGACTATAATAAGTCATCTATCAGTGGTAAAGGATAAGTGCCTGATTTTTGATTTTATTACACTATTTAGTTTTGGTAATTAACACATAGTTGAAAGTTTTTTCTTAGTTTGGGTACTAGTATGTGCTAGTCATGGACTATTGCATGCTTCTATTATTTACATTACTAGCAAGGTCTGTAAATAAGATTGTAATATTTGTGTTTGGCTTGGAGAAAGTGGATATGGAGATGGCAAAGAAATTAGAAGATAGTTTTTGGTATTTATTACATGTTTTATTGTCTATGTTGCTGAACAACTGAGATTAAACAATGTATTTTTTTATCAAATAATTAAAAAGTTGCCTTTTATCACTGTCAAAGTGACTTGCTTCTGTGGATAGTAAATTTACAATTTTTTTTTATTTTTATGTATTTGGGCGTTGTTTATTATAAATTGTATTGTTTATCTTTTCTTTTAACTGAGAGAAATCTTCTAACTTTTCTATTGGATTGGGTAGTTTCCAGCGAATAATCTTTTGTAAACGTTGAAAATATGCTGGAAAATTTGGAGTTGGGCTTAACAACGGTTTACATCTGTTTTTTTTTTTTCAAATTGCACATTTTTTTGTTTTTATAGTTTTTCATACAATTTAAGGCATGGCCTGGTTACACAATACGAGTTGCTGCCCTGACAGTAGACAGCTACTGCGAGAGGCAAGTAAAAACAAACAATGCTATAGTAACTGCGAAGCGAAGTATTGACCGACTCGCACATGACAGTAACTATGATGGAATCAGACGGTGCGAATAGCTTTACTGCAGTAACTGACTAGGTCAGCTCGGATGCTAGCTCGCAATGTGTAACCAGGCCTTAAGGCTTGATCTAGCTTTAGTATCTAAATATGCAATACTTGGTGCATTTGCCACATTAATTTATATTGGAAGATTTCGAATTCTCAGTCTAAAATTGCTTGCACAAAATCCATTTGTTGGAGGAGTTGACGATGCTGCTTGTTCATTGCAGGATGGTCATTTTTTGCGAATTTAGACAAGTTTTTGATATTCATAACATTTAATACTGCTTGTTTGTTATAAAAAGTGTTCTGATGGCTTCTGGCGTTTTTTGCAATTATCTATTTTTACAATAATTTTACGTTGAAGAAGTTTTTGATTCTTTATATCTTGTTTATTTTTAGAAAATACCTTTCTTTTTTTTGAAGAACAAGATATACGTTTTTGAATTGCAAATAAAATAGAAATAAAATAGAAATAGACCATAAATCTATTTGTGTTTTTTTATCTGGGACTAGCTATAAATGTGAAAAAACGTCTCGGCAACGAAAGAATTTACGGTTTCTTCTTTTTGTTGTATTTCTGAAAAAAATAATCCATAATTTGCTGTTTTATTTGAAGCAAATTTATTTTGATTGGCTTTTTTTCATGTATGCAATAATGTATTAATTCTAGCTAATCAGGTGTTGACTTTTCTCTCTAACAGTAATGATAATTCTTATAGTCTCTTTGAGAAGGAATGGTGGGAGATGGGAATGGTTGGGTTTAAATTTTAATATTGAATAATGTTTTATTTAGTGATGTTTGTTAATAATAAACAAAGTCAATATTTTACTTGATGTGTTGCAAGTGGCAACGTCCAGTTGGAACCACATATTTTCAAGTGCCATATCATTTATTTGAAGCACTTAAACTATTCTCTGATATTATTTGCTGTTTGTGTGTTCTCGATAGCGTTACGTTTGGGATGCATTTCTTTTTCATGAAACACTTACGGTTTTTGTCACTCTAAATGCGACAATTTTGCTTGTTTACAAAGCCATGTACATGAAAAAGGGGCTCAACAGTGAAGATTATTTTAGAGAAAATCTCATAATTTATTTGTTGCTGCTTAATGAATTAATTGACAAACTATCTTTGCTGTGTATGGTCTATTAGCTTGAATTGTTGAGTAAGTTGAATTTTGTAGGCATAAAGACGCTGCAATGAAATGTTTAATTCTTGAGCACGATGCGGAATAATTGATACTGTACTGTTTAAGAGCCATGATGTTTTTTGCTAAACGACTTGGACGAACACTAGTCGATGATCTTACATCAGTAACTGACGCAGTCTCTTCAATTGTTTCTCTTTACGCTGGTGCGAATTGAGGCAGTCAAACTATCACCATTTTTGAAATAAATTATTAATAATAAGATGCGATTTTGTATCGAATAGCGATCTATTATTAATAATTATAAGGTCGTGTCAAATGGCTTTAATATGACGATTTTATCTGTGTATATTGTATATAAGTTTGTATACATTTTTTGGGCATTTAAGCATTATGAAGTTAGTTTGTAGATACATATTCAAATACAGCTGAGTGACAACACAAGCGTGAATGCTAAGAAAAAAGTCATTGTATGCCGAAAAAAGAACGAATAAATTAATAATATAATTTGCCACTCAAGAATTAGATTGTCTGTTTGTCTGATCAAATCAAACTATTTAAGAATCTGCCAAATGAAAGTTACATAAATAAATAATTATATCGGGCAAAGTTAATACCTGTTTGAGTTTTTTAAACGAATAAGATAAAATTTTGTTAGTATAATAATTACTAAAGATAAACTTAAAATTACGCAATAGTTAATGAATACATCATAACAATAACCCACGTGTGTTTACAACAAACGTCAATAAATATCAATTGATCTTAAAATCTGCAATTGGCCACGAATAAATTAATTAAGTTGCTGCTAGTGTCGTAAATCTCCTGAGATTGAGACCTCCTATAAAATTCTAGATACACATGGGGACGTCTCAAGGTTGCTTTATTATAAGTTTATTATAACATTGACGTGCCCAAAGCGCGCACAATAAATTATTTATGTTGCACAGGGTGTATGTAACAACAATAAAACCGTTTTCTCACGATCGCGCGGTGCTCATTAAAATTTCTATTTTAGGCATTTTATAATAATCTTATTTAATTTTTCAATTTACCTGGAAGAAAGATGACCTATATGTTCTTGAAACTGTTATACAACTGTTTTCACCCGCACTCGTAAATCTTAGATCTACTTAATTGTGCGTAATTAAATTCTTATTTATTGCTCCTGCCTGAATAAGCGCATTCATTTTAATTGTTATTATATATTATTAATAGACAAGGACTGCCTCGGAGCTGTACAAGAGCTGCACCTATTTTTTTATTTTGAAAATTTGCGTAGACCAAGTTCTAGAAAGTACTGAGGCAAAAATTAATTTGTTTAGATGGGAGATAATGAAAATTAGTTAATGCCATTTCATAAAAATAACAAACAACAGATCACGTCAGCGATATGGATGTCAAAATCTATAACGATTCACCGATATAGGTCACCTCGGTGATAGTTTGTTTGAAGCGAAGGACGATCGCATTTAAATACAATAATTCATAATTAGCAAATATTAAATACCCGACGGACCTATCCAATTCATCATATTTATGTTGTCGCCAGCGAACGGCGGTTTATAATGTTTGCGTGATGTAAATCGGACTTTCTTGTACAATAAATTTAATTTAAGTCGAGAACAAAGAAATGATTGCCGATTTAATAGCACAAGAAATGCATCCGTAAGCTTAATCGTTACATGTTTCATACTTATCGTGCATCCACCCTTAATAATAACATAATTCCAGACTATAATATTAAGAGGATACCGTCATATAAATATATGGATTTTTGCAATACATTTCAAATCTTTTTTTCTCAGATCCATCATAATTATAAAGTTTATTTTCAACTGCATTTTGAAAATGAAAAATAATAAGTAAGTGTGTTTAAATACATTTAATTAATACATAATTAAAACATAACTTTAACCTATATTAATAGTATATGCAAGAATAAATCACAATCACAATTACTACGCTACCTTGATTTGTAGTATTATAACTATATTTTGTCAGTCATTTAGTAAAATTATATTTACAAATAACTTAACCTAACCTAACCTATATTAATAGTATATGCAAGAATAAATCACAATCACAATTACTACGCTATCTTGATTTGTAGTATTATAACTATATTTTGTCAGTCATTAAGTAAAATTATATTTACAAATAGCATTAAAAGCATTTAAAAGTACCTAACAACGCATCTACTTCTAACTATAATTTGACTAAAATACTCTAACAAAGTATAGTTTTGATTTTTCCTGAATGTTCTGCTATATAAAAACCGATTAATGAATGATCACATTATTTGTAGAAATAATGTCGCCAAAGTTGCTGTTTTTGTTATAATAAACAAAGTAGCGGTCGGGATGCTCTTAACGAGCTTATTTGAATTACAAAGCTATTGCCAGATTAACTTGCAGAAAAGCTAAAATTATCAGAATATGTAAAATATAATAATATGAGAACTCTTGTCGGGAAGGTGTGGAAAAGTGTTTGACAATTTTTTGGACAAACCGATTCTGTACCGTTTCAAGTGTTGATTTAATGTACAAAGCCGGAGCTCCGCTGAACTATTGGCACTTTTTAACCAAATATGGTCCGCAGAGTATTACCCGGAGTCCCGGAAACTTTCAGCACTTAAACCTGGTAAAGATAGAAAACCCCAACAAACTATATACATGTGTTTTTAACTAGCTGCTTATGCAAGCTACTAGATAGAATGATATGCGTCTTTTTTTTATGGTTGCAAAACCGATTCTTACGCTTGTGTTATATACTATTGCACCTGTTAATTGAAAGAATGGAGGTGCTGATATTGACGAAGTCTATTATTTGGTTCACCTACACTTTTATATTAAATATAATTATGGTTCTTCTTTTTAACGTGCTGGCTCCAAGCGGAGGTTGGATATAATCATAGCTGTTTTAATTTTATTTGCAGCGCTTTTTAAAAAGTTAGTTGGCAGTTTTTTAAAGCACGATGTTCTTCTGCGCTCTATCTTTTTTCATTAATGAGTCGAAGTACTTTGTGTCTTTTTCCTCTCTAAAGTATTCGATCTTTCTATTTTTGATGGTTAGTACTTTAACATTTTAAATGTTACCTAGGAAATTTGTAGCATTCTTCTATAACACCATTTTTCAAACGTTTCAATTTCTTTTAGTTTTGCTTGCTTTGTTATCTAAGCTTCGACTCTATATAATAACGTCAAAAAGACGTAGCGCCTCAATATCTTTATTCCCAGTTTTAAGTTCGTATTACTTAGAAACTCTTTTAATTGCATAAAAGCATTTCTGGATATTTTGATGCGTGCTCTTATTTTATTAGTTTGGTCTGCATTATTTGTAATCTATATACCTAAGTATTTGTATCTGTCTGCTTTTTCCATGTCTACGTTATTTATGATTAACTTCTTTTTAAGTTTTATTTTGCATTTTGCAATAACCGGATTATGGTCCGATATATTATTAGCTACTGGGTAAGTCTTAGTTGTTTTTACTTCGGAATATTTTGTTTTGAGATTAGCTTTGATGATTGTTCTAGAGATATTTTTTGGGATCTTAATGCAGTGGTTTTTTGTTGCCTTCTGCATCCTTTTGCCGTTCATCTTGTTTGATTTATCTGCCGTTAGGAACCAGTGCTAGTTTTAAGGACAAGCTGGTAACCTTACCTCTTGCCAGCTTCTTTACTTGAAGCTGTTGACCAGCAAGAGGGGATTTACTTATTTTGGTAGATTGGTTGACAAAGCCTTGTTAGTTTCTGGCACACTGCACTACGTACAGGTGAAGCTGTCATTTGGATTGGTATTGCATGATCCCTTACTCTATAATAATAATAATAATAATAATTTCTTAAAATTCATTGCTGGAGCTGAGGCTTGAACCTGCGATAAGTTATGAGTAGTTAGGTTCTTTACCCAAATAAGTCACTTGTTCTTAGTTTAAGAGGTTTAATTGCTGATATTGAATGTGGTTCAAGGCGTCATTGTTCTACGACTAATCACCTTGTGAATTAGATTTCTAGAGGTTTTTTATTTATCTTACTGTTGAGATCGTCCTTGGACGCTTTAACGTTTGAGGTTAAATAACACATTAACGAGAATGAACAAGGCATCAACTTTAGGAGTTTAAAAAGTAGCGAAGAACAGATAGTGCTTTTATGGTAGAAGAGCATGTTTTTAGTGTAGAACTGCTATTTAGATCAGATTTTTTTTTAGATCCAGTTAAGTACATCGTATGTTATATGTACAAACTTAAGAACAGTAAAAGCAATAGATGACCAATATGTTGATTACTTGCTAACGCAAATTTATTTAATTTTGTTAAGATGCGCAATATAAATTTTTTGTCTAAATTTTTTGTATTTATTAAATGAAGTTTTTATTTTAAGATAAAGCATTCAAATAATTTTTTGGGAATTTATTGTGCAGAACACATTGTTTATTTTTAAATGTATGTAGAATTTTAATTAATTAATTTCTCTATCAATTATTAAAATTTTAACTCAGCGGCAAATCAACACCAAATCTTCAACTTTGTTGATGATTTTGGCATTTTATGCTTTCAGATGTTTTATACACTTTGGGTCATTATGAATGGATGAATGTTTAAAGCAAAATTGGGTTTTATCTATATATATATATATATATACAGGGTGTCCGGAAAATACGTGTATAACGTTTGACGACAGACTCCTGACGTCAAAATAGGTCGATCTAAGCCGACTTAGTTATATCCAAAATTGTCTCGTTTAGCCGGTAGAGGGCGTCAAAAAAAACACAAGTATAACAAAGTTGAAAGTATCTATTGTAAGAAACTAAGTAAAACAAAAACATTACTTAAGCAAATGTGTAAAATGACCGCCATCTTGCTGAATACACTTATTAACACTCTTTAAAAAATGATATTGGACCCTATCTAATGTCTCGGGATTATTAAAATGGTTGCCTGCATTTAAAATCCGCTGCAATAAATCATCGCGTGTGTTTACCGGAGTCTTGTAAAATTCTGTTTTAATAGCGCCCCACAAAAAGAAGTCACACATATTTAACTCAGGAGAACGTGGTGGCCATTTTACTGGTGCATCATTGCCTCTTCCAATCCATCGGTTGGGATATTGATGATGTAAGTATTGCCGAACGGCAACGGAAAAATGGGGCGGGGCACCATCATGCATATACCACATTTCCCTCCGAAGTAAAAGGGGCAAATTCTCACGTTCTAAGAGACGGGTACTGGTACTTGGTTCTTCTTCAACTCTTTCCAGAATCATCTCTTCTGTTTCCACAGTTCGAGTTGTTCGCATACGACCCCTGCCTTCAAACTTTTCTCAAAACTGCCCGTTTCCCGAAGATGACTCTCAATATTGGCAAATGTTTGGTGGTTTGGTATTCGACGGTTAGGAAACCTCTCCATGTAAACCCTAACACTCTGACGCCCATTTCCTTGACAAAACCCGTATACCAGGAGCATGTCAACTTTCTGAGAGTTTGTATAATTTTCCATTTTTAATGGTAAAATGAACTTGTAATTCAAGAATGTTGATTGTATACTTGAGTAAATTTCATAGACTGGTGACAATTTGTCAATAATTGTCAAATTATTAAACGCCATAGCAACAAGGTCACTTAAAAAATTATTGTTACAGGTAATTTCTTTTTAATATTTACAAATTTTTGACGCCCTCTACCGGCTAAACGAGACAATTTTGGATATAACTAAGTCGGCTTAGATCGACCTATTTTGACGTCAGGAGTCTGTCGTCAAACGTTGTACACGTATTTTCCGGACAGCCTGTATATCTATTTATTAATAATTTGGTTATGTATCTAGAAAACCTTGTACTACCACCAAATATTTGTTTAGATGACTTATATTTTATTTTAACAATGTCTATGAAAATATCTACAGAAAATAAGATTTGCAACATTGTTTTATGTTGGGAATCAGACTGAAATATTATTTATTTATTTATTTTATGCTTTTTACGGCTATTTTACATCGCCACAGTAAGTCTACGACTTGTTTAAAGTGGTTTGATGGGACCAACAGCTTAAAACGTGACTTCCGAACCACGCTGGTGGATAAAGAGCAAGTTATCATTTCAGTCATATTTCGGGGATCGAACCCCAGACTGCTCGCATGATATGCAAGTGCTCTACCATTGAGTTTGAATCAAAAATACATAAGTCGTATGTCTAGGTTTAATGATGCAATTGCGCGAATGTTATACGTAAAAGGGAACTAAGTCTGACATATCACAAGATTATAGATCAAAAAGATTTTAGAAAACGGTTTTAAAACTTCTTTAATATAATCTCAATTTTGTGAAATGTCCAACCTTATTTTTTTACATTTGCGCTATTGAATGATTACTCGATTGACAAATAATATAAAACGTGTGTAAAAAAAGCTAGGCGCAGAAGAACATTTAGATATTTTAATTTTTAACAATTTGTAAATTAAATAACGTTTAAATCAAAAACTCACATTTTGTCTGAATAAATTTGCAAAAACAAAACAAATTTTACATATAACTTTTAAGATAACAGTAACAATTTAAAGAAACTACAAGAAACAAAGTGGAGCAAGCAAGTATCCTGCCTGTGTTACGTAAAGTTGTTAAAAAGATGTGGTTCATTAATAACGTGTGTGTCTTCCATTCGTACGAACCGATGGGCGTTTGTTTACTGTTAAAGGGTCTGAGGAATATCTGGGCGCCTCCAAACACGTCTATCTAACAAATCTCAAAGATGTTCAATGGGGTTTTAATCAGGAGATCAGAATTTTTGCCTATATGATAAGCAGCTGGTATAACATGATTTTCCAGGCAGCGCCGTAGCTATTTTCCCGTGGCGGGTCCGAGACGTTACAAAGGGGCCCTGCCACGGTTTATTAAAATCTGACGTGAATGATGTATCATCCAGCGTTTAATCTTCTTTAGAACTTGCACAAACTATTTTTTTATCAAGATTAATTCCGCCTTAAACTATCACAGATCCACCATCTTGTTTTTTGACTTTTTGTATGGTTTGTGCAGAATGGCACTTATATGCATGTCGGTATACTCGCACTCGACTATCACAACTAGTTAAAGGACATTATGACTCATTTGTGAAGAGTATTGGTCTCCACTGTCGAAGTTGCTATGCTACATGTTTACGAACAAAATGTAAACGAAATCTTATGTGGTACGGTGTCAAAACATGTTTTTAAGTTGGCTTTTTTCAGTCTATTTCTAACTGTCTAGTTGGATATCTCTACGTTATGAGTTGTTCTGAGCCTGATTTGAAGATGTTAGGCTGTGGATGCGCGAGAACGCAAGGAGGATACTACTAAAAACTGTCGTGAATTAGGTTTTTTTTTTCTTAGGACTTTGTCCAATGCGTCTTTTATATCCTCCGGACAAAATGAAAATTTTTGAATTAGGTTTACTAGATAGCATAGATAGCATATGGTTAAAAATTAAAAAAATATATTAAGACATCTAATTATTTTGAGCAGTCTATTTAAGATCAAAGTTTACAGATTGTTTAAATATCGACTTCATTGTTATAGATTCAACTTTATGAAAACAGGGCTTCTAAAATAGAAGATAGCTGGAACTAAATTGTTTATGTAGTTAGATATTGTGGAGACCGTAGCACAATGGTCAGTGCGAGGACTGTTGAGCAGGCACTCCGGGTTCGATTCCCGTCAGCAGCAATATGTAAGTTGTCAAATATATTTTGATGCGGTCGTCTCTTTAGTCTCTCTAGTCGCGTGGTTTGGATTCCACGTTAAACAGTAGGTCCCGCATGTATGTGTAGAACTATTATTGCACTCCACAAGCTACGAGAGGGGAGCCTACGCTTGTAACGAGTATGGCACTATAAGAAGAAGTTAGATATTACACTCATCAGTCAGATCATGTTGGATTGTTATCTTTGCCAAGTATTGAGTATAAAATATCATTATTCATAAATGCAAATTTATATACTTAATTCGAATATGATTACGAGAGTATGGTACCAAACTGTATGTGACTGTTGTACTGATTAGTGAATACTTGGAGGATTGAAAAGTTTAAATTTAAGAGTTTTTCTTATTTATTCGAATATGATTACTAGAGTATGGTACCAAACTGTATGTGACTGTTGTACTGATTAGTGAATACTTGGAGGATTGAAAAGTTTAAATTTAAGAGTTTTTCTTATCTTAATTGTAGATTTAATAATGAATTTAGAAGAAAAAATATGACCGATGAGTATGTAACGTCGGTATTATCTAGTAATATATTATTTTTTTAATCTTTTAATTAATTTATAATTTGTCTTATGCAAGCAAAAATTGCATAATAATTATGTATGCTTTTAAAAGTAAATTGTAATTAATTATTTTTATACGAGGGGCACTGCTAAAGTTTGCGGAATTAAGTACTGTCTGTATTACCAGCGTTCTGCGATTGACATAATTGTAAAATTTGACGTTTTTTTACCTATAATTCAGTTGACAGTTCGATTTCAAACTGCTCGATTTTATTTCAACAAAATTTAGCGAGAGTAATAATTGTGTGAAAAAAAGAAATTTTGAATTGTGACTTCCGAGTGATGATTTTATGATTTTCGATACGGTTTAACACCGCAGCAATGTGTGGAAAAACTTAGTTCGTTATTTGGGGATGAAGCACTATTCAAAACTATGGTTTACAAATGGTTCGCAGAATTCAAGCGTGGAAGACCAATGTTTGATGACGATTTTTGCGAAGGTCGTCTATGCACTTCTGTTGTTGCGAAAAATATTGATGCTGTGAGTGAGATGATTTTGTCAGATTGGCATGTGACCTATAGTGAAATAGAGGCATCTTTAGGCATTTCAGCGAAACAAATTCATTCGATTTTGCACGATCATTTGCATGTCAGGAAGCTTTGCAGTCGTTGGATCCCACACAATTTGAAAGAAGAACAAAAACAGGCACGTGTCAAGTGGTGCAAGGAAATGCCAAAGAAATTTGAAGGGGGTTGTTCAAATTTGGTATATAACATCATAACAGGTGACGAATCTTAGATATATTTATATGAGCCTGAAACTAAATAGCAATCGACTGTATAGGTGTTTCAAAATGAACCTAAGCCCACAAAAGTGGTGCGTTTACGAAGCGTTTCGAAAAGAATGATTGCTTGTTTCTTCGGAAAAACGGGTCATGTTGCAACTGTTGCATTAGAGGATCGAAGGACAGTTAATGCTGACTGGTATACTTCAATTTGTTTTCCGGAAGTTATCGCTGAAATCAGAAGAAACAACATAACCGACGAATCATGACAATGCAAGCGCATACACAGCACGACGAACTATAGAGTTTTTGACCAGTAACAACATCCAATTAATGACTCATTGTCTATATTCGCCAGATTTATCACCCAATGACTTCTTCCTATTTTGACATATCAAAAATTAAATGCGTGGCGAGCGTTTGTCATCGCCTGAAGAGACCGTTGAAGCATTTAAATCCCTTGTTTTGGAGGTACCTCGCTCAGATTGGCAAAATTGTTTTGAAGATTGGTTTTATCGGATGCAAAAGTGTATAGATTTTAAAAATTTTGAGAAGCAATAAAGCGATTTGCATAACGTAATTTGTGTTTTGCTTCACATTTTCCGCGAACTTTGGCAGTGTTCCTCGTAATACATCTGTTTTTTTTTTATCTTATACATTCTAAATTAGATTTATCTTCTTCTTCTTTTTCTTCTTCTTAGCCTGTGCTCATTCACTCCTAAGTATAGGCCTTTTCCATATTTTTTCATACGATTGAATTTGACAGTAACATTTGGAAGGGTTTAGCATTTTAAAACGCCGCGCTTGCCGAACGTGTTGGCGAGTCCTGTTCCCAGGATTTTCTAAATTAAATTACTACAATGTATTTATGGTTGACAACAATTTTTTTGAATTATAAATTACAAATGGAGTTAATTACTAGAAAAAATACTTTTCTAATGTGTGTATTATAACAAGAAATAAATCGCAGTTCTCATTGAACTTCATATTATTAGATAAAATAGACACTTAATTTATGTTTCTATATAATAACACTTTGTAAATATGGTTTATTGTCACTTTTCACGGTCATAAAGCTCGTAATAATTATTTTCAGCGACATCGTACATGCAGCAGTTTCGTGCTTTGGTAGAGAAATTTACAACAGCCATGTTTTCACTGATTTTATATCATTCCATTACTTGTGTAATCTGTCAAATAAATATACAATAAAACGCAATCAAAGCACGCAAAGACACCAATCACACGATTAGGTGAACATGAAGTTATTATAGCTGTCCTTTTATAAAATAGTTTATAATTATATAAAACAATATAAACAGTACATTGAGCATTTGTATTATTTATAATTTAACACCATTTATTTCAAGGTTGCATATTTAAATTGGTTATTTATTACTTATGTACTTTATAACAATCTCATTGACTTTGTTATGTGTAAATGTATGGTACATATTTATTGTTTTAAATTGTTATTATTATAAAAAGTGTACACATAAAAAGAATTCAATTATTTAACCCAACCCTGATTAAAGATTTAATGACAAGACAAATTTCATATAAATTGCCCTTTTTTATGCAACATTAAATTAATAGCAGTAATTTATATCGTACTTGTTTCACAATACTATTCGCTTTAATATTGCTGTCGTATACAAAAAATCGTCTCGTCATTCATTGTACGAGATCCAACGAAGTAGTTAATTGAGCTTTCACTGTATGCAACCAAACGTACACTTTCGAATGAACTTGAAAGGAGCAATCAGAGAGGCTGCGTGATCTAATTTAAGATTTTATTCTATATACTTATCAGCAGCGTAATTTATATATTTTTGTGCGGTTTGTTCCCTTATGTTCAGACCGCACATCTTAATGGAGGTAGCTTAAGTGTGCGCTTATATGGGGAAAACTATTTACAGATAAGTGCTTTTTGGTTTGTAATTTTCTTCTTGTGTGTTGGATGGTAAATTACATTAATAAGAAATAATGATTTTGTATAAATTCAGGAAACATAACATTTTACTGCAAGGTTATGATTATGGTTAGTTTAATATAAAAAAATATTTAGAGCAATTTGCATACATTTTAACTTATCTCAAAATTGCCACGAGAATTTATTCGTTTCATATTAACAATAGATAAATTTAATATTACATATGATACATTAATACAGAAATAATAATTAATACCCGGTTTATGATATTTAAAGATAGATATTTGAAACATGATTTTTTTAAATATGTTTTTGACCTATTATTTGCGTATAATACCTTTGTTGCGAAATACATATATAATCCAAGTCTTTAACAACCTGTGACTTATAATTCATAACAAATAATAAATGTCACATTTATAATCAAAATAAATAAAACGCCATACGACGCATAATAATTAATAAAATTACTATAACATTAATTAATATAAATTCAAACATTATACACTTGTGATTAATTATTTGGTTTAAAAATATTGAATTTATATTAAGAAATATTAATAAAATCTTCTATTCATTACATACATCAGTAGGTGTTATTGCCACATCGCGACTTTCCTTATCATGATAATAAAGCCAATATTAATTTGCTTTATTATGATAGTATTTGTACATTTATCAATTTGTTAAGTAAATTTAATGTTGTATAATAATGCTATATATTACTTATGGTAATAAGTACATTTAAATTAGTAGTAACAAAAGCTTTAATTATCTATAATTAATGATCTTAATGATAGTGTTGCATTTTTTTGTATTATTACAATTACTTTTTTTATGGATTTTGTTTTGTATTTCTTATCCGATTTAGAAATTCTAGACTTTTCCTGTTTTTGTTTTATTTTGGTTTTTTTGTAAACTCTTAAAATTTGTTTAAAAAACCTTTAAATTCAATTTTTTTTTTTAATTTTTAATTTTTGAAACTTTTTGAGTTTATATTTTATGAGTATGATATTTTTTCCACTAATTAGGAATGATGCCTTATTTGATGCATTTTATATCAAAATGATACTGATAATTAAGTGTATTTTTACAGTCGAAGTGGTACACTAAAATACTGTATTTGGAAGGAAAGTTATGGACGCGAGTTGTCTTTAAGTGAAACTTGAACTTACATCAATCACCTAGGTTTGTAGAATGTTTGTGATACAGACTAGGTCTTGACAGGGTCAAATAATTCTGTATGGAGTTGTCCGGATGCAATTGCTTTATTTCGCAATCGGTGTTGCCAGCTCTCGTTCTGCAACCTGAGAGAAAGCGGTTGCGAAGAGATTGGCGTGACTTCACTTTTGTCTGGCTACGTGCTAAGGTGGTGGATAATCGTAGTTATTTACATGAGGTTGATGTGATGAGACTTTTTTTGGAGTACCAAAATTGATATACAGGGTGTCCGGAAAATACGTGTACAACGTTTGACGACAGACTCCTGACGTCAAAATAGGTCGATCTAAGCCGACTTAGTTATATCCAAAATTGTCTCGTTTAGCCGGTAGAGGGCGTCAAAAATTTGTAAATATTAAAAAGAAATTACCTGTAACAATAATTTTTTAAGTGACCTTGTTGCTATGGCGTTTAATAGTTTGACAATTATTGACAAATTGTCACCAGTCTATGAAATTTACTCAAGTATACGATCAACATTCTTGAATTACAAGTTCATTTTACCATTAAAAATGGAAAATTATACAAACTCTCAGAAAGTTGACATGCTCCTGGTATACGGGTTTTGTCAAGGAAATGGGCGTCAGAGTGTTAGGGTTTACATGGAGAGGTTTCCTAACCGTCGAATACCAAACCACCAAACATTTGCCAATATTGAGCGTCATCTTCGGGAAACGGGCAGTTTTGAGAAAAAGTTTGAAGGCAGGGGTCGTATGCGAACAACTCGAACTGTGGAAACAGAAGAGATGATTCTGGAAAGAGTTGAAGAAGAACCAAGTACCAGTACCCGTCTCTTAGAAAGTGAGTTAAATGTTCCTAAAACGAGTGTCAATGAGGTTTTAAGAGAACAGTTGTTACATCCTTACCACATACAAAAAGTCCAGGAACTTTTACCGACTGATCCCCCCATGCGGCTTACATTTTGTCAATTTATTAGAAACAAAAGAATCCTTGTTCCAAATTTTTGTAGAAAAATTATGTTTACTGACGAGGCATGCTTTACAAGATCTGGGGTAACCAATCTGCACAACGAACATATTTATTCCGATGAAAATCCACATGCCATTAAAGTTGCACATCATCATCATCAATTTAAAATTAATATTTGGGCAGGTATTATTGATCACTACCTTATTGGTCCCATTGTTATTCCAGACAGGTTAGATGGAAATATTTATTTAAATTTTTTGCAAGACACATTACCAATTCTTCTGGAGACCGATGGATTGGAAGAGGCAATGATGCACCAGTAAAATGGCCACCACGTTCTCCTGAGTTAAATATGTGTGACTTCTTTTTGTGGGGCGCTATTAAAACAGAAGTTTACAAGACTCCGGTAAACACACGCGATGATTTATTGCAGCGGATTTTAAATGCAGGCAACCATTTTAATAATCCCGAGACATTAGATAAGGTCCAATATCATTTTTTAAAGAGTGTTAATAAGTGTATTCAGCAAGATGGCGGTTATTTTACACATTTGCTTAAGTAATGTTTTTGTTTTACTTAGTTTCTTACAATAGATACTTTCAACTGTGTTATACTTTTGTTTTTTTTGACGCCCTCTACCGGCTAAACGAGACAATTTTGGATATAACTAAGTCGGCTTAGATCGACCTATTTTGACGTCAGGAGTCTGTCGTCAAACGTTGTACACGTATTTTCCGGACTAATCGGTGTTTACCTGATCTACGTATGCATTTTGGTGAAAGCGCCTAGCAGGGGTCAAGGACGCGTGGCTAGCGTATGGAGTGGACCCATAACTTGCGAGGGCTAGTGCAACTTGGTTAGGGACGTACCTGTAACTAAATGATGTCATTGTCTTATAATTTGTCCTGTAGATTTTTTTTTTGGGTGGCGAAGTGACACACGGCGGTGTGTTCAATGCTGTGAGCCTGTGAAGCTCTTTGAGGTTTTGTGGAAGCCCTAAGACAGTCGTCGGTGTTGGCGTGTAGTAATAATCGTCATCAGTGGGCATAGCGGGAGTTGATTGAGTATGGTTCTATTTATTTCCAGTGATTGAGAGACTGTTGGATTCACATTTATTCACTTTTTAGTATGGAAGCGCCTACAGACTACCCCCCTGCGGTCTGAGTGAAGTTTTTTGAAGAAAAAAAACAACAAATGACCTCTGATGGGCCAAAACCCGTATTAATTCTCAGTTGAGTATTACGAATCTAGTAAGGTGCTTTGAGAATCTTTTCTTGTCTTGTTGAGGTAGAAAGAAGCCCAAACTCATAGTCAAAAGATGCCTTGCTATCTTAGTCTTGCCTAATATGGTTGTTGTGCAATTTAATAGATAGGTTTTATCTAACTCTATTTCTAGGTACTTTTCAGTACCTACATAAATGTTCTTGTAAGTTAGCGAATAATTTCTGGGGTAAAGTAAGGCTTTGCTGTAATAAGTGTCTTATAAGCTGCTTGAAGTCTTAGCGTGATGACTTTTGGGTGCTTTGAAGTGTACAACAGTGCCGTATTATAAGCGTACTGAGCAATATTGACACTAGGCGTGATGCATTGTATGTCTGATACATACAAGTTGAAGATTATTGGACTGAACCTTGAGGAATTTTTGCTTTGATTGTACGGGCGTAGACACGTGTCTAAGTAGTTTTCCTGCCAATGTCTTTTTTTTTCAGATAGGAAGCATTGAGTATTATTAATTTTGGTTTGTACTTGATTTTTAGGAGTAGACCTTGGTGTTAGACCTTATTAAAACCTGTTAACTTTGATTAGTTGATGGGTTGTAGTGCTTATACCTGAAGCCATGTTGATGATTTGACAAGAAATTTTTATGATCTTATAATCTCCTTATATCCAAGATTTTTTGCTACTTTACTTAAGTTGGCTGAAGACTAATTGGTCGGTAATTTTGTGAATAATGTCTATTCTTCCCAATTTTTGTGAGAGGAATGACATTAAACCTTTTCTATGTCACCTTCTTAACATTGCATTCATAATATTTGTGAGGAACATCCAGTCTTATGGGAAAAAGCTCTCAAAGTTTTGTTTGGAATGCAATCTGGACTTGGTGTTGATCTGAGATGAGTGATGATACTCTCATCTTAGACGTTGAACTGGAATTGCAGCGTAAAAGTTTGATATTTATACTCACTGCCTGGCTGGCTATCATTGGTTGGCTCCGCCTATAAAGCGGCATTATTGGAGCAGTTACTTTTTTTTACTCAGAAAAACTTTTATTAGTGTTGGTGAGTGTCATTGAAACTCAAATATAGAATTTTAGTCTTGAGTATCAGATTTAGCTCTTCTTCGGGTTTCTAGGTATATAATACAAACATAATTTATATTTAGCTTGTTCAAGCTTTTTTACTTACAGATTTTGTTAGTTGTATGGAATTTTGACTCCGGATCACTCAAAATCTACACCTACTAATTTTAATCACGGATGAGGCAACATTTACAATGATTGGATTAAAGAACAAGGAGAACTGTAATACAGCCGAGCATTTAAAAATGCCGTTGCTTGTCCCTGTAGGATTTAACTGTATTACAGCTTTCTTTTACACACAGCTTAACGTTTCTCCTAATAGGGGGCATTGCGTTACCACCTTTTACACATTAGTAAACTGTTTAATACTTAATGTGATTTTATGTAAAATGTTTCTTTGACCCATAGAACATATATACATATAGAATGGAAAGAAGAGGGGGGTTTGATACCGTAGTTGCGCTCCCTCGTGAGAGTTACTTGAACTAATTTGCGTCGAGCGGTAAATTTGAAACCCACAGCAAATTGAAATTTTACTTAATAATAATAAATATTAATGTTTTAAAATAAAAGACATGTTAGCCTTTATTCTTATGTTTATTGTCATATATTACACTTTTAATATAATTACAAAAAACTAACTTTACAAAATGATTTACAATATAAAATATTATGTCGTCTTTATGTTGACATATAAACATGGTGTGTTCACTTATATGTAATTGGTCAAATTCGTCAATTAGTGGTAGCAACTCCCAATGAGGGCGCCAAGAACGTAAAATCTACGATCATATGATGAGTCAAGTCAGCTATGACACTTGTTTTGTTGATTGATTGTCAGTTGGTCAGTGTTACTGTACATCTACATTTATTACATTTTTTGTTCGTGTCGTTCGTTTCGTTCGTTTCGTTCATCTTGTGCTTTATCCTGTCTGTTTTGTATTATTACTGTGTTTTCTGTGAAATCTTTTTGTGTATTGTGTGTTTAATTTACAATTGTATATTGCTTAAAAAGGTTAGTACATAATGTATAAGTTTGTAAATTATTATATTTATTTATAACAAATAATAAAATATTTATAATTATATAGGTATTATATATGTAATATATAATAATATATGTATTATAGTCAGATTACAGTACATAACCTATACATAAATAAAATTCATAAAAAATAACTTGTTTTTTTAATTTTAAAACGTATATTTCAGGTTTTAAATAGTAAGTATGTAAATGATTTTCATTTTAAAACATGTATATCAGGTTTTAAATGGTAAGTACGTGCATTACTAAAAAATAACGTGCAAAATAAATACATTTATTTTTCAATTTTAGTGCGCAAAATAAATAATTTAGTATTTCAAATTTAGCGGGCAAATTTATTAATTAAAGTTTTCTAATTTACCGACAAAATTCGGTAGTGAGTTTCGTAAGATGGCGCTTATCAAGGTGACAGAAAATGGGCGGAGTTGCCTTTCTATACGTGTGTGTTTTCTATGCATATAAAAGCAAATCTGTACTAACCTTAAAAGCTACACAATTGTAAACAAAACACTTAAAATTGTCTATAGTAATAACGCACTAATAACAGCTCTCAACAGATTGTTTAATTTCACAAATTAAACTGATATGTATATAATGCTGGCCATACAAGTAACTGCATAATTGACAATTAAACTTGCACAACTGTTTTTGATCAAAATAAATGACTTGCACAACAACAAACAATTAATTAAAAAAAAACGAATGGAACTATGGAACAGACAGTGACAGGTATACATACAACAGCCTCTCACTCATGCAGCCGATTTTAACGACTGCAGCGCCGCGTATTGAGGGTTACTGACCTTTCCTCAATAAGGAATCAGCTGGTTTTAGGGGAGTGAACGTACCATGCTTTGACCAGTGAGTTGCTAGGCACACTGATGATGGGTGCATACCTTGAATCACGAGTGGGAATTTACATAAAATGCATTATTTATTAATTTTAAATGATAAATTTGTTTTGGTCATCTGATTCAAATGAAATTCTTTTCATTGTCATTGTCAATGGCCTTTAAAAGTCGAAACTCGTAAACTTTTGTTTATATCAATATGTATTATTTGGTAATATATATTTATGTCAATAAAGAATTTGTGGTAAAAAACTTAGTTTGTGTTTTATTTTATTATTAGTCTGAATTTTGAAATCGGTTTATTTTAAAGCATAACTTTGTCAGACTATATTTGGTCTAAAGATTATTTACACGAAGTTGTGACCTCACATCGTAGGACATTATGTATATGCAAAAGTTGTAGAGAAGTAAAAAAAAAATCTATTAAGAAATCCTAAAACCATGTTATAGATTTTACTTGTAATTTCTAATGTTAATTTTAAACGTCATGAAAATATGAGCATATTGTCTATCTCAGTTTACTGAATTAAACATTTATTATTTTAAACTAAATATTTGTATAATATATTATTCCAAGTTATTTGTGGAATTTATTGTTTTAAACATTAAATTTATTTGATATAAATATAGTATTGAAAACAAATTAGTAAAGGAAATTTGATCTATGTATAAATTTCTTCATATTTCTAACAAATGTGTGACATGCTTTTGTCAACAAGTTGCTGTTGAAATAAATCTTTTCAAATACCCTTTGCACTGTTGCCAAAACAGAGTCAAAAATATTTAAAATAGCATGCATGATATATTAAAATGCAATTTAAATTCAATATAAATTTATACAATTAGCATATTTACCATTGCAATAGAATGTTGTAATATTATAGAAACTAAAACTATTTGCCAAAAGCAACAACAAACATCAAAAAAGCAAATTTCATCTAATTGGCGTTGATCCAGCAATGCATTTTGTAACATCGACTCGTATTTATCACATATAACATAAAACTCATAATTTTCATAAATCGTATTAGAAATTTGACTACATTCGTCCTTGTATTCGGGGAATAATTAGCAATAATTACTTAAATATATATTTTTTACAAACAACCTGTTGTCTATCTAATTAGCGTAAATACCTGTTTTACGTTTATTTTTAATATCTAGCTCGACATAATGAATTTGGAGGATTGCCCTGTTTTATTTTTAACAAATATTCATATAGGTTACAAAATATTAGTCAGTTTCTTGAAGAATCGTGAGTAAGAAGGGTGTTTAGTGAGGCACTTTTTTTAATCGTGTAGTTAGTATAGGATATGTGAAAATGGGGTACTTATTAAGTGATCTTGTTGCTTATCAACGGTGAGAAATATAATTTAATGAGTTAGTAACAACATAATTAATGTTGATATAGGTCATTGCAAAAATATGTTTTAATTTTTTTTCTTTTTTGTTTCAGGTGAGTAGCTATTATCCATTAAGTTTAAAACTGTGGAGAGGTGTAACAAGCTGATATTTATGTAAGTTTTGCAATAATTTTAAGAACATAAATTACTAAAATGCTTACGTGAATAAGTAAAAGCGGCGCAAACAACAAAGGAATGCATTATTAAACTTCTAATGACTTAATAGTCTTCTATAAATTTTATTTAATATAATAATATGAAGGCATGAACATAAAGAATTAGTCATACGTGCGGAATTAGTTTGGCACAAATTTATATAGACATATTAATGTAAATATAACGGCATGGATTAGTTATTAATATTTTTTGTTTAAAAGGCGTGATTTATTAATGTATTTTATGAATTTATAAAGCAATATTTGTATATTAAAGTTATTTAAGTAAGGTAACAAAATTAAATCACAAAAATATTATTTTTTTTACTAACTTCATGCTTTTATTAAAATTAGATGCTTTTATGAATCCAAATTGATGAACGACTAACGTTTTTGAAACGTGTCTTAAATTAGTTGGAATTCGGGACAAATGTTTTTAACTTTTATTAAGTAACAAAGTTTGCTCACACTATCTAATTCTGTTTTAAGTGTTTGGTGGTATATAGGAATTGCGAAGTAAATGAACTATTTTTTCATTGTATTGTGGCGAAGTTTGTGGTCAAAACTTTTAGTTACAAACTATTTAATAATTGCAAAAAGGAAATGGAAAATTGATTATTGTAGTTTTTGTGAGCTGGTTTTAAAAAGTATTCTTTGGTTTACGGTATCAAGAATACGCTATAATGACTTTAACAAAAAAATCTCAGAAAATATATAGGGGTTTCTGTACTTTTTTAAACAACAATGCTGCAACAAATTTTAAAACGGCGAGAGCATTATCTTTAATGTGACAATTTAGTATAGCTCAATTTCAAGTGTTTATGTGTTATGTTTGATAAATGTACTTTTTGCACTATTAAGCAACTTGTTTCTAGTTAGAGGTATGTCAGTAGTATGATGGGACTGGGATCTTCTGTAAGTAAGGGCAATTTCAAGAAGGATTTTGGAACGAGTTAAAGAAAGAAATTTTACACTTTTACTAGACAAATGGACGATGCAGTTTAGTGTTGTATGTTTCTAACATTTTTATTGTCCGTTTGACTGTGTTACGTTATCTGCTTCTATTTGCTGTATTTTTTACTGCTGTTTTGATATTTGAGTGAAGCAGATTTTGTATTGTGTCAGTCCTGTGGAAAACCTCTCTTTTTTCCGCTTACTATAAGATAATGTAGTTGTTTCTCGTAATATGACCAAAAAACTTTAAAATGCGGCCAGCACCGTAGCTAAGACCCCGCAAAACCTGCGGTGCGGAGGGGGCCCCAGACGTTTTGGGGGCCTCTAATCCTACAAAGGGGCCCTGCCACGGTTTATCAAAACTTGGGGGAAGGGATTAGTAAGAAAAAGCATAAAATACACGCTATTGTTAACTAAAATATTGAAAAAGGCCCTCTTTGCCCTTTTTCAATATTTTGCGGGGGGCCTAAAAATCTTAGCTAAGCCACTGTATGCAGCTACAGAATGTTCTAGAAAGTTGTTGGGTTTGATATTTTTAAGCACTTATACATTACTTTAATTATATTTTTACCATTCTTCTCTAACATCACAGCTTGAATGCGTCCGCGCGTCGATGATTTGCAGCTCGAAATGTTTTTGTTTCTGTTTCTTATATGAACACAAAGAGTACAAGTGTTTAAACAATGTTGATGGTTTTTTTCATATTGGTGTTAGGTTAGGTTAGGTTACCATTATTGTTGACTTTGGCTCAAGTAGTTTTTTTATAATCAATTTCCACACAATGCAATTTTTTAATTGAAATAAAACTATGTCTGCATTTAGAACGCTCTAGGCACCAATACCAACGCGTTCTGCATATTAATAATTTTATTGATCTTTACATTTGATGACAAAAACACTTACGGTGATTAAGAATGAGGTGTGTAATATACAGTGTAACAAATACATAGTTGTAATAGCGAATAAATTATTATAAATTATAAACGTATAAAATTAAATAATTTCATAATGCAGTTTTAATTTTGTAATTATATCTGCATGCATTTTTAGGGGTTTTTGGCAATCACACTACTTTTTTTAGATAATTTCTTACTTTTAAAATAATGTTAAGGATCTTTAACAATTCCGTTACTTACTTTTACATTTTAATAAATTTCTTGTAAATGCAAACAATGTAAGGCTTGTTGCCCACCCAATGAAGTGCGACGACGCAGCCGTCGCGAAAATAAAATACATTGATTCTTATGGCGAACAACTTTTTCGTGTTGCTTACGTTTTTTGACAATATTTTTAATCTTAGTTTGGCTGGATTTCAGTAAAAAAAAACTGTTAAAGCACAACTGCAAAAAATGCGAAAATAAATGCAATTAATAATATTGTTTGCGACTTTATTTGATTGAATATTTTTTAAGATGAGAAAACTATCATTGTTTAAACTTTGGGAGTTATTTGTGTTTTACTTTTGAAGACGGGTGATTTCACATAACCCTATAGGAAAAAGTTAAAGGCTGTGAGATTTCATAATCTTGATGGCCATACGAAATTAGCATTTCTCGAACTAAGTTCCGTAAACTGTTTTTATGATATATTTTGTTGTGAGGTTTTGTTAGAAGAAAACATTGTGTATATCATATTTATTACTTTTTTACGTTTCGTTTGGGTTCTTTATAAACACTAATGTGTTTTGATTTATCTTAGTATCTTTACTTTGGCGAGCGTTTTTAAAGCCTGTTATTCATTTAGCAAAGCGCACCGAATGTTTTTTATTTAAATACATTAACTTTTACGAAGCTAAGCTGCGTCGCCCGCGACGCAGAAGCAAGGCAAACAGAAAGGAATAAAACATGAATTTATAAAAGGCTTAGGCGATAAGCACAAAACCCGAACCAAATGAATTACTTGAGGATTTTAATAGCTCAATTTTTACAGTTATGCTTTTTTACGACTTCATTTAGGTAGTTTTCTTTCTTGTTGCGTAGATTTGCGTCTAACTATTTATAGTAATTTACGTACTGATAATTTGCAAGCTTTAATTCTTGATAAGTAAATTTGTTGAGGTTAAGTTAGGTTAGGTTTTGGCGATTAGGCCATTATTATTGTTTATTACTATGTTATAAACAACAAAATTATTTTAAAAGGTGCTCAAATTTTACTTTCCTACTTAAATTGGTTGTCATTTATAGCAAACCTTATTGACATATGTCAAGTAAAAATTTTGCGATTAGTTGTGGCTTGCAATCATGAAGCGAGCGATTATTTATTGTAAAAATGAATGGTCAAAATTGGGAATGTTTTGTTGTATCTGCAATAAGATGGCGTGCGCATTTTGGAAGACAGTTGGCTCTATCTGTTAAAGTTAATGAAAGTTTTATGAACAAATTTTGAACAGTTTGTTTACAAGTGTGATGCTTGATTAGAAGAAAACATTAGTGTTCATAAAAATTGGTATGAGCTAGTATTGATGAAAAATTGCAGATTGTAAACGTTTACAGCAAGTCAACAATAAAAGATTCTGTTTGCATAACATTTTGAAGAACGAAATTTATTTAAAAGGCTTTTAAGATAAGATACAATTGATATATTGTTAATTGGGCTTTAGATTTTTTTTAAACAATTTTTAGCTACGAAATTTTTATTCCGATCGAACAATTTCTTGAGAAGAGAGCTGATATTAATAGCCGCTTAAGTCGTCCTTAAACAACTGAACAGCTTTGAGTTAACATTACTCAAGCGGGTGAAGAAATTGTACAAAATGTCTGTAAAAATGAAATCGAACATTCTGTGAGTAGTATGTTATCATGCCATTTAAATTGTTTGTGTGTATTATTATTAAACTAAATTGGATGATAAAATTTGGACACTCTTTAGTATATCATGGCATACGAGTAGATTAGTCAAGATTTATGACATTTAAAAAATTGGGCTCGTTTAGGGAACACCTCCGTTGACTTGCAGCGCAATTTGATTACTGCCAAAGTAGAAAATTTACCGAATTTACTTAAACAACCTAAAATTTTACTGCTAACTAAAATAGCCAACTGTTGGTTGTCAAGGTATGTTCAACGCATTTGTTTAGCAAAGTTTAAAAAGTAAACGTGTTTCTTAAACGCGCTCATTAATTTGTGAGTACTGGCATTCAAACATAGATGTTTTGTTTGTTTGTAAACTTTGCATTTACTCAGCAAGTGTATTGGAGTCTCATCTTCTTCTATACACCGGCGGCGTAGAGGATCTATTTTTATTTTCATTTTATGCATGTGCTTGTTAAGACCACAGTGTCCGGTTATTAGTTGTGTGAGCTTTTGCAATCTGATTTGACTTATTTGTTATAGCAAGATTTTGGTAAATTGCGTTGATCCTGTTAGGAATGTTCTTGAGTGTGTCAATCCCGTACAGCTTTTCCACAAGTTGTTGTGTTCCGCCTCAAGTAAGCTGCAAGATTGTGGCTACTGCTTGTAGACTGTTTATGCAGGCTATAACCAATTTGGGTTTTATTATTGGCGATTGCAGTGTCTGTAATGCCGCTTGAATATTTGACATGTCCCTGTCGCGGCAGCTACTTCTGCTAAGAAAACCTAGGCATATTTGCCTAAGAGTAACGAAGTTTGCTTTTCTTGGTCTTCGTCCTTGTAGATTCTATCCTTGGTATTTAACCCTTTCTTTGTACCAGAGTCTTTAACTCTTTTTGTGTACCAGATAGTTCTTTTGACTGTTTTTAGGTATCTTTTGTTTGTCTATTTGTTACGCTGTAGTATTATCATATTTATCATATCAAATGCCACTTTGATGCAATGACCTGTCATTAAGTCTGAACCCATTATTAGAGAATATTTTACATGCAGCACATGTGTGTGTTTGTTGTGCTAAATTTGTGTTTATTTATCCGCAGTTTATGTGCTGCTTGTTTCGTTTCCGTTATTACTATCAGGTGAAGTGACGGTAACGATAGTAGTACTTCCGTAGTTGCCTCCGTTATTAGCAGACATGCTAGCCTTTGAATTTCACCTAGTTTGTTGTTAATATATATTAATATATATTAACAATACCGTATATAGCTATCTGGTCATATTAGATGTCAGTTTCTAAGTGCGTCCGGTCATGATTTTGGATGCAAAGAGCACCCGAATGGTTTTTTTGGCTTTGGTTTAGTGATAGCCCTTCTTTTCTGCACCACCTTTTCACGATATTTAGTGCACTCTGTATCATATTTGACACAGTCGTTTTAAAAGTTTGTGTACAAGGATGGTGAGATTATTGGCGTAGTCTTTTTTGTTGAGTATTTGTAGTAGGTTGTCCATAACTAGGCATTGCAGTAAGGGTGAAAATATACTTCCCTCTTGGCACCAGCCAACGACTTTAAGCTCCTACAGTCTTTCCATATAATGTTATAGTTACAGTTTAGTTCTTGAGCATAGAGTTGACCTATTGCTGGACGAAAGGATTTATTTCTCGGCTTTGTTTAACTTTTGCGATGGAGCATATAGCTTGTTTGCAGGAATGTCCCGTTTTTCAGTTATACTGGTGCTGGTGCAGTGTCCGGGCCTTGAGTGTCCCGTTTTGTATGTACCTATCGACTATTTGTTCCAATAGTCAGGATGTCAGGCTGATTGAACTGTAGGATTTAGCCCTCGCTTTGGGTTAAATATCATCTTTCCAGCTGCTCGGTATGTGTGAAAGTGTTACAAACACATTTTGAGGATCTCGCATAGACTTTTTTTCAGAACTGCAAACTCTTTCTGTAGCATAATGTATCAATTCCATCAGTTACCACTGACTTGAATGGTTCGAATATGTTTTAGATTGCCTTGATTGATTATAGTTTTTGCGTTTTCTACTCGAGTTAGTTTTGGTTATTCTACTCTAGTTACTTTTTTATTTTACGATAGTTTGGGAATTGCTTTTGGATTGCAATTGTGAGTCAATTTCTTGCCGTTCGGCTATTACGAAGTGGACTGCACAGCAAACTTTTACTCTTTTACACCATAGGCGTGACATTTTTTATTTATTCTGGTTAGGTCTACCAGACATACTAAAAGTAATCTGAGAAGATTCGAATGGAAAATAATGACGGAAAATAACAACCATCGTTGTCACCTCGCCGTTCTTGCTAAGGAGCACGGTTGGGCTGATTTGTATCTAATTGTTGTTTCTTATCCCAACAGTTCAATTCGGTGCAGTGATGGAGTTAGGAGGTTTTCCCCCAAATTTAGGGGTAAATTGAGTGTATAGGGGATATTTAGGGGGATAATAAATTTGGAGGGATTTTTAAGGGTAATTTATATATAGCTGCCGATATTATTCTGTAACATTTACAATATGCCATTAAAAATTAATAACATTCATTTGACGTGCTATTGAAGAAAAAAAAAACGAAAAGCAAATTTTAAGGTAACGAACATTTTTTAATTTACTTTTCCGTATTATTACATTTTATTATAAATTATCTTAATCCTAACGATTGCAGCGACCAAAAATTAAACACATTATTTATAATGCAAGCAATGTTAAGAATTAAGAAGTTTTTTTTATAAGTACTCACAGTCGGCCCTGGTTATTAGCACATATTTGTTGCATCGACTAGTTGACGGCCCATTGACTTTTGGCACAAAAACAGATTAAGTAAACGCGACAGCCCGGAAACATTGTATAATTATTATATAAATATCTCACAAGAATCCGGGTTGATAAACTGATAAAAATAATTTATTTCCTAATAAATTCTTAAGTACGGACCTATACTGTTTAATGAATGGCATAAATTATGAAGTCAAACAACGCTACAATAATTATAGTGTCCATTTAAATTCAACACTCAATTTCTTCACCGCTGTATTTTCAGTAAATTTATTTTCGACTTCCTGGTGTGCTAATCAAATTCTTGCGTAACTTTGCAAACATAAAAAAAGAATTTTCAATCCAGATTATATTTAAGCCTCATCATTTTTAATAAGTGTTGAGCCAAAGGAACGTAATAAAACGTACTCGTAAAATGTTTGTATTCCGTATCCAAAAATAAAATAAAATTATGCAGGTGCACTTGCTGTGGACAGGCGATGTAAATGCAGCCAACACTGACCTTCGTCTGTTATTCTCATACAAAAATTGCGTACTGAGATCTCTTTTTGCCAAATTGCTTGTTTCCTAAGAATTGTGGGAAAACCTCACGCATCTGGGTCACTCCAAGATCAGAACCGAGCATCTTTGTAAAAAATTCTATTGTATACTATCACACATACGGGATTACACGATCTCGCGAGGAATTTTAATTCACCTTATTATACATAGTATGTTGTTGTGTTTACCTACAAAAATGTTATACACCTTTTCATCGCGCACATGATGAAAACGGAACGATTAATATCCGGAAAGCATTGAATTAACATACATGACATATGGTGAATAAGACGTCCATTTACGATATATAAAATTAACCCACATTCAAAATTAATTATAAAAACAATCCTTCTGCGCTTTATATAAATGTATATGTATAGCAATCGATGCGAATGTGAAATTAATCAGTCATTGTCGATTAACGCTTGTAATGCAAATAAAGGTGATGGAATGTTTGATTCGCTTTTTAATCTCTCTCTTCGTCTACGTTATGCGGCAAACGAATCGGAATTTTATTAATCGGGAACTAATTAAAATTTTATCTCAGCGTTTTTTTTTTTAAATAACGCCATAAATAGATGTGCACTCTTTTTTGTGGACTATTCTGATTGAATTTCAGATTGATTAGTCGTTTGCATAGTTGATTAGGTAATTTATAGAGGTATGTGGATTAAATAGATTGCCATGTTATAAATATGGCCATTTGAAATTGATATAAGTATGGTATTAAATCTTATGATTATTTTGTAGTAAAACAGGAGCAGATATCTATTTAATGACATAAAATAAATAATTAGGTGTTATGGTCTTCATTGACTTGATCATTAATTAAGAATATTATCATATTAATAAGAAATACAAAGATACTAAACGGATGCATTAACATTCTCATATTGATGATCAAATTAGGCTCAATGTAGTATTACATTATTATAAAAATTACAAAGTGGTTTGTTGTCAACGCTCTTATGCTGGAGGTAGTCAATTATTTATAGATATTTGCTCCGTAACCGCCTTACGGCATTTTTAGTAAAAACATAAATTTATATATATTAGTTATCTGGTCACATTTATCACAAAATGTGTAAAGGATATTCAGGCTGGATAAGATGGTTGATGGTTACAATTTTTGGTCTAAAGTTGTTTTGCCAAAAAAAATTTTTTCCTTAGTTTGGGGACTTGGGCTTGGTCTGAATTGATGCATAAAGATTAGATTGTTTTGCTTGTGTTTTTGATTTTTTACTCTTATATTTAGTATAATTTTTATAGCTTTTTTATAATATTTTGTTCAAAGTGTTTAAACGACTAATATCCAGATTTCTTTTCTTCTTTACTTTTTCAGTTTTTGGTTGAATCAGGTTAACTTTTAGGATATTTATGCATTATTTTACACTTTATTAAAAATACATATTGAATTATTTATTTGGATAAAATTGTATTTGCTAACTAACACATTGATTTTGGCGGTTACTGCTTTTATTCGATATGTTATAACGTTAGTACATTGTTTGAATTAGCTTGCTAATAAAGCCTTTTTTTATTTTTACAGCAACTGTTTTTGAGATGAAACATTGTTAGTTTTATACTTCACCAAATAGTTTCTTTGGAATCCTGAAAAAAGATTTTATATTTTATTAATTTATACTTAAAGTTATTTTATAAATAGGATTTTTTAACTAAATACCTTTTTTCTAGTCTGCCTAAATAGTAGTATCTTGTTCAATCTTCAATGTGTTTTGCAGTTTTCTATTACTTTTGCATATTCAACTGAAAAACAGCATTGCTTTTGTTGTTAACTTTTTATTATCTGTTTTTTCTAATCACGACGAAATAATATATGATGAAACCAATCTTACAGCTTAGACCTATTGAGACAATTACAATTATTGCAATTATTGTTTGTTTATTTTTTGGGCCTCTTAATCTATGCAACATCATAAACATTTTTAAAGATATTGTTTTTGCATGGCATGACAATTGTTGACAATTATATTTATTTTGGCATTTGATTTAGATATTACTTTCGTTATTGAAATAAAATTGTGATACAATAAAAACAAACACTTTCTATAGTTGGTTTGGAAACAATGCTCTGATTGGCTTAGAATATTTGCCGGTTAAGATATTTAAATTTATTTAAATAAATTATACTGTCGTTTACTGTTTAATGTTTATCGATTTATACTTTTTTTTCTGTTGCATATCCACTAATGGATGTTTGCGATCACATGCTTTATTTTGTCTCTCTTTCTTGCTAATCTAAAAAGTTCTTGGATTGTTCTTATGCCTGGCCAGGCTCTGATGTTTTGCAACCATGACATTTTTTTGCGTCCAATTCTTCTTATTCCTTCTATCTTGCTCTGCAGGATAAGCTGTAATATGTTGTACTTTGGGTTTTGTATGACATGGTCAAAATAAATCGTCTTTTGACGTTTAATGCAAGTTAGAAGTTCTTGATTTATTGCGTTATTGTGACTAGATTAACGCATTTGTAAATAATTATATGTATTTTTACTTAAAACTACAAATTGTTGTCGCTGACGTACAGTATAACCTCAAAAACTTGAATACATAAGAGTAAACGTTATGCAAATCTAATTCAATTTTGTAATTTTTGCAAAAGTAACAAGTGTAGGAGACGCAGGAGTGTCTACAGCATCTTGCTTTATAGTCATGGTGACAAATGCAATAATATTAGTTGGTCAGAAACTGTATGCCCTGTTTGTTGTTAAAATTAATAACAAAATAAAGCAAACTTTGCTGTGTTGTCACATTTATCTGTAGCTTACGTCAGTGCACTTTAAAATACAGTTTTATACACTCAGATGCAAAAAATTGGGTCATTTGGTAAATTTTTGCAAAAACAACATAAATTACTTATCAGTTTATTTAATGAACATTAATAAGCTAAAACGATAATGTCGTATACACGAAAGAAAATGCATTTCTTTAAATTAAATTAAAATTAATAATGAAAATTTTAGTTGAATAAGATTTAAATACTTTGTATTGCCTCCTCGAACCCTAACTATTGTCTGCATACGGCGGGCCATGTCACTAATGAGTTCACGAATATCATTTTGTGAAATATTCTGCTATTTTCCTGAAGTGCTACACGAAGCTTGTTTATTGTGGTTGGTGCTACTGCATGTCATCTAACACGCCTACTCAGCATGTCCCAAACATGTTCTATAGGATTTCCATCTGGGGTACAAGCAGGCCCGTTGAATTTTCTTATTCCAGCTACAACCAAGTATTCTGTGACGCACTTTGCAGAATTTGGTTTTGAGTTATCCTGCATCAGAATAAAGCCATCACCAATAAATGGAGCAAATGGGACTACGTAATTTTCCAAAGTTTTTTCAATATACCGCTGTGCAGTCAGCGACCTTCCATCAATGACAATCAGTTTGGTGCAAGCATCTATTGATATTCCTGCCCATACCATCAGGGAATCTCCACTATGGTTAAGACGGGGCATAAAAGTGCACTCCGCATATTGTTCTCTTGTTTGTCTTTATACTCGTTTTCTTCTATCTGGCAAATGTAGGCAAATCTAGACTTGTGAGTACAGTCCTCTATTGTTCCAATGTTCAATTCAAATGTTTGCGAGAAAATTGGAGTCAAGATTTTAAGCCAGTTTTTTGCAATTTTTGACGAATTGTCTACACACTTACAGCTGTACCACGAACCTTACGGAGTTGGTTTCTGGTCTTCACTGAAGTCACATGATGATTCCGTAGAGTAGTACAAACTATAAATCGGTCATCAATAGCAGTAATTTTTTGTTTTCTGTCAGATCCCGGCTTTCAAGTATTTTTGCCGGTTTCCCAAAACCTCTCAAGTGCTCTTTGGACGGTAGAAAGACTGACATGATCTGGACACATACGGCTGGCTTCTGTCACAAGAGCAACAGCTTCAGCACTCAGACCCATAATCAACACAAACAAGTCAACTCAGTAGCCACCTTGGTCCTCTGTACTTAACGTCGAATGAGCAATAGGTAGTGAAGAACGCATACCTTTGAATTTTATTTTTGCTTATTAATGTTTATTAAATAAACTGAAGTACCATATGTTGTTTTTTTTATACATTCTGGTCTCTTTGATTGAAAAACACTAAGTTTTATTAAAAAAAATTACCCGGATTTATTTCAAAAAATGATCCGTTTTTTTGCAAAAAATTACCCAATGACCTGTTTTTTTTTTTGCATGTGAGTGTAACTGATACCTGAATAAGGTTCACTTTTAAGCGAGATGGTGCAAGCGACTATTATATATACATTATTAATAATGTCATCAATGTTTTTGTTTTCAATAAACATTACCTATAAAGTTCAATTTGTAGAAATTGACAACTAAGAGTTACCTCACCTATGAGATGTAATTTTGTGTTGGTGCAACGTTTTTAGGATAGTTTAAGATAGCTTACATCTTAGCAGCTCAAGTTGCGTTGATGCTACCAGAAATTTTGTCTTAATTTTTAATATTTAAATAGGTGAAATTTTTTTTCTTTTTTTTTATTCAGTTTTGCAAATTGCAATTTATTAAAACTATAATGGGATTTAATTTTGTTTACATTAAATTTTACATATAATATTAACTAATATTTTTATATTTATCTATAGTTTAGTAATAATACAAATAGAATTGTTTGGAATCATTGTTTTTTTTTTTATTTGCAAACTAACACATTGAGTTTGATGGTCATTGTTTTTATTCGCTATGTGTATTCTTTTAGTTTGCTTACTAATAAAGTCTTTTGATTTTACAGCAACTATTTTATAGATATAGTTTACTTAATTTTCGACTTCTGTCTGAAGATCAGCAAACAATTTCTTTGGAATCTTGAAAAAAAGATTTTGTTTTTATTAATTTATATAGTTCTTTTATAAATAAGAATTTTTAACTAATTACTTTTTTCCTTGTTTTGTCTAAATAGTAGTCTTGTTGTTCTTATTCAATCTTGAATGTATTAGCAGTTTTATATTGCTTTGTCATTTTTAACTGAGAAAGAGTATGATTATTTTTGTTGTTTATTCCCTATTTTTTCTAATCACTAAGAAATAATATGTGAAAAAACCAATCTTACAGCCTACACCTACTACGACAATTATAATTATTGCAATTATTATTTGTTTCTTTTGATTTTCTTTTAATCCACGCAAGAACTTACACATTTTTTAAATATATTTATTTTGCACGACAATTGTTGACAAATATATTTACTTTGACATTTGATTTATAAATTTAATTATTTATTATTTGTACACAGAAGTCACTTTGATAAGTACATAACCTGAACTAATGTCAATGCCAATTTTTAAAAATTGGCTAAGTTTTAACAAGCAGTTAGAACAAGAATGTACCGACCGTTTTTCATAAATCCTCCTTTTAAATATAAATAACTATTTTGCTTATTAACGATATCATTTAAATATTATTGCCTTGTGCCTTAGTTTTAATTTGCAGTACTTTAGTAAATACTTTTTGCAATGTTCAACAATGTGTGTGGATTTTCTGCTTTTAATGTTGTTTTTTCTGGCTGAAGTTGAACCAAATGGATTTTATTAGAGTATATTCTATAGTGCGCTTCTAGTTCTAGCTATAATTGATTAAGTTCTATTTTGGTTGATGTATCTACTTATCTTACGTTTTTGATTGGTTGCAAAGTAATACAGACTACCGTTGTTTACTTTGACGTAATTGTTTTCCGAAGCACCATTCACATTAGAATCAATTGTTTATGATTTTTTTTCTTAAAAAAGGGCAACTTTTACTGATGCAACGTGTGTCTTATTAAATATGTTCATTGATTGTTTGATAAGTTAGGTTTGTATTTTGACAATTTGCAGAAGCAGTTGTTTTAGCTCTGTGGTTGTATAAAAAACAGCCTTCAGTTGTAGAGCTTGACATCATCAATTCAAAATCTTCAAAGTCCAACACATTGCTGACAAAAATGTTACACTGTATTATACAGGATGTTTTAGGACGCGAGGTTACAACTTTGTGTACCTAACCAAATATAATTAAAATCTAATAAAGTAAACTGTTTTTTAAATGGCTATCGTTGCTTTCGAAACACATTCTGGCACTTCTTAAGAGATCTGGTTATTTTCAATTAGTAGCAACATTAAAAATGCGTCTTCTAAGATCTTCAACAGTCTCTAATGGTGTTTGGTATAACAGATAAATTCATATGGCTTTACCCGGTTGGATTGTAAAAAAATTGCTAACATCTTGCAATAGCGAGCAAAATTTATTGTCACAGTTGAGCTTAAAATTTAGACGATCTAAATGTCGCGATGTTTTCGGGTGTTTTCACACTTTTGGGAAATTCAACTGGTTCATTACAAAAGGAATATTTGTCTCTTTTACATTACTGATTTATTTCCGAAGTATGTTTTTAAAATTTAAACGACTCTGAATAGTCAAAAAGAAAACTAGCATTCGTTTTTTTTTCTGATTATTTTAGAAATTTATTTAGTTTTTTTGTGAAAATGGTTGGACATTATAGCATTGATTTTGGTGGCATTGATATTAGTTTCAATAATGCTTGTCTACATCTGGATGTGAAACTAACTACGTGAAAACTGGTAATTGAAGGGCGGGGTTATATAAAGGTAGTGATAGTTACTAATATTGTTTTAGCATGGAACGGGATCTTCTATTAAAGTGAAGCAGTTTTTGATGGTGGGCGTTTTGGCTGGTTTGTAGGCTCTTAACCTTTAGACTAGCAATTGTTGCTGTCCAAATTATGAAATAATATTTATTTTGCTACTGCGCAAGCTTTGTGAAGCAGATTATTAGATTTTCAATCTTGGCTGATGTGTGTAGTTTTATTGCTATCACATTTTTGAATACATTTAACTTTATTGTCATTGTGTTGTAGGATTTGATGTTATTGCTACTACCGAATGGTGCTTGAAAACAAAATTTATCTAATACGAGGGTTGCTATTTATGTATTGAGAATGAATATCTAAAACAATGAATGGTGTATACAAACTTCATTATTGTTATTCAAAATACTTTTCTTTAAGATCTAAATGTTTTGATTAAACCACTTGGCATAGCAGTTTTTACACTCCGAAGTAGGTAATACATGGTTTTTGAATGCATTAACAGACCCATACAGTTGACTGCTGTTGAACCCTTATGGTTTATGATTTGTCAGTTGTGTAGATGTTATACAGTGTATTTGGTGTTCTGCTTCAATCTTACGATATCACATGATGATCTTGCATTATCAGTTCATACGCAGCATTAATGTTTTCTAGCACAACATCCAGATATTGTTACTTTGGATGATGCTTCATCATCAAAAGTTGCAGTAGGTTTTGTTAAGATAATAGAAGTCGAAAATAGAAAAAAATCATTGCACGAAAATTTTCACGATTTAAATTCAATTTTTGGCTAAGATAAAATTTTATATTTACTGTCAACAATACAAATAGCATCTGCATGAAAAAACATTCTGATTAAGTATACTTTCAAAAATGTGAAACATTGCAATACTGCAGTCGGATCGCATCTAGAAACAACAGTGCTGCTAATTTTCAATAATTCTATATAAATACCAACTATCGTAGACAATATTACATAATTTTTTTTTTTACAGAGGACAGTACTCTTACTATGTTGACAGAGAACAAACACACCTAAAAAATGGGGAAAAGCATGAAGTGTGTTAACGACGATCATTGAATTATATAGAACCGTATTACACTTTGGTTTCTTTGAAAATATAGCGTATTACTTCTCAGTTTCTGATTGGTCATCTGCGTTTACTAGTTTTTTTTAGGACATAGTGAAGTCTTGGCTCTTAAGAGTAACTTACACATGGTAATCTTCCGGTTTTCTTTCTCTCTCTTCTTAACTGCACTGGCATCTACTTCTGCAGTCTCTTCTTTGTTCTTTCATTTTCTTTTTTCTTTTCTATTCTATTGTCTTTCTTGCTCTTATCTTTGCTCCTTTTTTACCTGTTCTTTTTTTCACAATTTTTTTTTGTTTATATTCTTTCCTCTACCATCATATCCGCGGGAGGTGTTGCCGCAATTACCTCTACTGCCTCTTGTGGCACTGTTCTATAAGCTCTACTAATCCTTAGCTAGCTTGCTCTCGTGTTGCTAGTTTTAAACCTTTACTTCTCATCCATATTTGTATCATATCAATTGCCAGCTCTAGTTTTCTTTTTAGTACTTCTACATCTCTACCTACTACTGCTATGTCGTCTGCAAATGCTGTTATTGACACGCTTTTTTTATTCAAAGTAACTCGTTATAGACAAGGTTTTACAGTTTTGGTCTCAGTGCTGAGCTCTGCGGTACCATTCTGGTAAGTTTAAATATTTTTGATCGCTAGGTTTTTGTCCTGTAAGTAGCTCCATATGGTCTTGATTGTTTTTTTGTTCAGCTCTTTTTTTTGCCGCTTCTATGATTGCTTCCCATGACACGCTATTAAACGCGTTCTGTATGTCCAACGCTATCATTAAACAGTGTTGTATTTTTCTCTGCGTTCCGCTGTTTGCTTCTTTTGCTATTGCATTCACTTTTTCTATAGCTCCTAAGGTTGTTTTTCTTTTGGTAAATCTGTACTGTTCCTTTTCTCATCTTCTTTTTTCTTCTATTTCTTGTTCTATTCTCTGTATAATAACTTTCTTCATTATTTTAGCCAGTGTGTTGATTAAGCATATTTGTATGTATAACGTTGCTTTTCCTGCTTCTTTCCTTTTCTCAATCAGTACTAGAGTGGCTTCTTTCCAAAATCCTGGGAAAGTTCCTTTTTTTAGGCATCTGTTGATTATTTGAGTTATTTCTATCTTTTTCCGTCTAGAGATGCTTTAACAATCTCTGTTGTTATTTTGTTCGGACCTGGTGCGTTGTTGTTAGGCAATTCTTATATGATCTCTTTTATCTCTTCCACTGTTGCCATAAATGTTTTTTCTTCTTCTTTTGTTTCTGGTTCTCCTACTGGTTTTCCTTTGGGAATTAGTTTTTTAATTATAACTTCTTCTTCCTTTGTCTTTTTTTAAGTAGATTTCTTTTGCTCTTCTACCCAATTTGTCCATCACTATGTTGTACGACTTGCCTTAAGGATCCTCGTTTATAGATTCTATCATTTCTTTCCAGCATCTTATTCTGCCTGTTTTAAGATTTTATTGTCGTTTTTTTGTTTTTCTTCTATTTCCTGTGGTAAGTTAGACACCACAATAAACACCATATTAAGTTATATTAATTAAACTTATAATATTAAAATGAATGAATAACAATAAATGCAAGCCAATAAATGTTTGCAAATGAAAATTTGTCTAGTGATGCAAATATTTTTGTAGTAGAAAATCATTGATGGATATGATAAAACGATGTTTTGGCAAAACTGCAATATTTGGCACGGATAAACATATTAACCAGACAATGAAGGTCTCGTGCACTGTCATTAAATTAAAAAGCCAATTTAATTTTAGACATTAAACATACGCTTCGCGAAGCGCGAAACGTATGCCACTCAATTAACAAGCAAATTTAATTAATGAACTTTTGCATGAACGGAATTATATAATTATTTCAAACACATAACTTTGCGGAAGTATAGGTAACATTATTAGTTATGCTTAATATATTTAGTAAACAAAAATTATATATTTATTATAAAATAAATATAGAAAATATATTTTCACGCATTTGCTTGCATAATATTTTTTGAGGCCAGACATGTGTTATGAATAATACAGATATTTTCTTAAAACAAAGTTTTGTTATGTTAGTTATAATATATACCACCATAATGGATAACAGGAAATATATACAAATAGTTAAATAATGAGTATTACTATAAAGACAATTCTAGATATGCAAACAATGAATGCTTCTAACCTTATTCAATAAAACAAATACCTATATATCGATTATTAATTCTCATTAATATAAATTTCCTATTGTCCCACTATCCCAGAAAATTCCCATACCTTATAAAGTTTACATAATTTACAGAATTATCCTAATAAATCTTCAAGCGCCTTTCCCTTCACTCGATCGACCGGAATTTATAACATTTAATCGATTTTATCCATCATTTGCATTGTAAATAGCTGTCGCTCTTTATCAACTACGTTTTTTATATACATCCATTCGATAACAGAACATTTATACTTTGTGTTCACCTATTTTACCATAATATGTAAATTGAAACAAATAAGACCTTGGCCTCGATGTGACCTAAATAAATTACCCTTTTAGAAAATCGAACATTAGATTAATCAATTTTTGCATAATTTCAACACAACCTTTGTCTACGGGATACAAAAATGCAATATTAATTAATATTGCTTATTGAGAATTTCAATGTAATTGTGTTTCCATGTACAAACTAATTTGCAATTCAATTAGTTGGAATAACTCACCCTTAATTGTTGTATAAATAGGTAAAGGGAATTGCATGTGTGAAGGTAATCTTTGTTCTAAATCTAACTACGTATAATGAAAATTTATTGTTTTTAAGGTTTTAACATTTATGAAATATACATTAGAAATTAAAACTATCACAAAATAAATAATTACATGTTTGATTTAAAATATTTACTAGTAATTAAATACATAAATTATAAGTAGCATAATTAGTAGTGAAATTTCCACCTGAATGACAATTGAAATGTGAAACGTCTCAATATTAATGTTTTCGGTTTCATCCTATTTCTTCTTTACAAACATTGTTGTACGCTTAAATGCTCTCTTCACTTAATGAAATAGAAATTTTGCGGAACCAATGGAGATGGCGAGCGCAAAACATCCTTTTATCTTATCGACATTAATTACTCCAGTTGATTGTGGGTGCCGTGAAAGTCCTGTTTTCACTTGACAATTTGGAAGGAAGTCCCGCGGAATGTTTCATTAAAATTTGCATCGTCGTCGTGGGAACCTCCGAAAATAATTAAATCCTCTATTAATTTTTTTTTATATAGTGTGAAACGATTGCCATTAGCTGACACACTTTAAATAGATCTTTAATTGTGTAAATAATTATTGAAAGGGTAATGTTATTCTTAATTTGTAAAAATAGCAGTATTTCTAATGAAAACGAGTTCATTTGCTAGAAAATAAATCTGGATTAATTGATACGTGATAGGGGCAAATCAGAACCGACAACATTAATTAATTGATTTCTAATACTACCAGTTGATTTATCGCTAATTGAGGGACGACGAATTTCCTGTCGTGGTCGATCGATCAATCGGCTTCCAGCGGAATTTTCTCCCGCAATCCAGAATACGCGCGCTCACTATCGAACAGGAAAAAACGAATACTATGGAAAGTCGACTATATTAATTGCCAAAGTAAATATATGTATATGTATACGCCCGACAACTGACCAATTAAGACAAGAAAGAAGGGAAAAAATCTTCTCACGAGTCTTTGATCTGCGGAAACTGCTCGGCTTTATGCTTCTCGCACCGCTGAGAAACGAGACATATCTAAATGTCAAGCGCGGGAACGAAATGCGAACACATACAATTGGATAAATTGGGTTAAGTAGAATGGATGGAGGAAAGTTGGAAAATGAGAACATAATTTTTTGAAAACCTAGCAATTTATTTATCATCTACATATTCTATTCAACAAAATATTAAAAAATAAGTAAAAGAATAATAAATTTTCTTCAATATTATCAAATCTGTTACACAATAAATAAATATGAAGATGTATTCTATATGCACTTGGTTTTGTAAAAATGTGGTCTTATGTAATTTGAGAACGGAGTGGGTCTCAACTGACAAGAATATAGATTATATCCTCCCCGGCCATCTCATGTCATGCATTACATACTTGCATTTTCATTGTAGTTTTACTACAATAATATGTTAGAAAGTATTTTCAACTGTCAGGCATGAAAGTAAAAACAAACATAATGTTCAGCATTTATATTACCTTACGATAGAATCTTCAGTGATGACATTTTAATAATAATGAAACTATTTAAATTTAAGTAGGGTTTTTTGAAAAATCATAATAATAAATATAAGTATTGATCGTTTTTTTGTTATTGAATAAAAATGTGATTTTTATTCGTATACACTACTAGTTTAGATTTTATTTGAGTCTTCTACAGATGAAGATATTGCTTAAATTGTAACATATGTTAATATGTATATGATAAAAATAAAGTAAATTAATTAATTATTTTATTATCATGAGTTATGAATACTAATAATAATAATAATTTATTTGTGCAGAAATCAAATAAGGAGAATATATAATAAATAATAGACATATTACACATAGACCACATCTTAATGACATGCGAATTATTTATGTTATCTATCCAGCTATGTTATCAATATGCTATCACGAAAATTATGTTATTACCAAGTTCCAACCGGTTAAATTTGTTATTTTTATATCAGTTTAAAGATGCTAAACTTTCTGTGTGATTTGTTACCTGAACACAAAATTCTCATAAATTTTTTATTGATACATGGTAGTAGCCCGAAGAAAATCCATGCCATGATGGCAGTGTAGGGAAAAAATAGACCGTTCTATTTTTAAGTCAAATATTGGTGGCAGTTCAAATGGGACAGGGAATCTATTTATGATAACTTAAAATGTGGAAGACTTCTAGAAGCACAAACTTACGACGAAATAATCAACAATATTGAAATTGATTAACCGCTGAGTAAAAGTTTTAGTTATTGAGAGAAATAAGAATATTAGAAACGAGTGTTTTTATAATTTTACATAAAGATTTGGGAATGAGCAAAGTGTAGGTACTATGAAACACATCGTGCTGCTCAGTTTTGAACAAAAACTTGCAATCGACAATTTTTCGAGGAAAATTTGACTGCTTTATTTCAAGATGAAGCAGGCTATAAACCACTAGCATGCTTCAATAAAACATGAGTCTATACAATGGATTTATAAGGTCTTTTCATTAACCTAAAAGGCAAAGCTATAGTTTTATGGGACGCTGAGGAGATTCTTTTAATTGTGTATATGCTAATGTAACGGCGAATATCTCCAAAGGTACAATTAAAAATTTGTATGCACCCTACAATTATGTTCAACAAATATGTTTCTGTACGACAATTGTAAGGTGTAGAAAGCACGAATTGTTCAAGAAGTAGTCAATGAATGCGTCTTGAAAGAATTACAACATTCACTGCAGTCCCAACCTTGCTCCCTGTGACTATTATATCTTTCCAAAACTTACTTACTTAAATAGCAACTTGGAAAACGTTGTATTTTGCAGAATTACTAAAAGAGGTTTTTAAAAAGGCATTGTTTTACTAGAAGAACGTTGGAATAAGTGTTATTGTTAATGGTTATAGTATTATATCCTACTGATCATGGGACTCGGATACCAAGATCTGGCATGGGAGGACAATCAAAACTAACATGCAAGGCTTTTCCGGCCGTTATCCTGCGAAACCCTTGTAGAACAGCTGAAGTTAGAGACTATAGAGTTAAGACAAATTCTAAAGTGGAAAACAAAAAAATGACTACCTTAAAATATGTACATGGAATATTAATACCCTAAACATGCCAGGAAAACTGGATAACGTTATAAAAAAGATGCAAAGATTGCATCGTGTGTTAGGCATGAGCATAGTAAGATGAAATGCTCATGGAAACTGCAACAAGAATAACTCAGCACTATATTACTCGGGGGGTGAAACTAACCAACACTTTAATGGCGTAGGCATACTTGTGTCTGATAATGTTCAGAAATTGGTAATAAACTTGTCTGTCAATATAACAATATACAATGCTATGCCCCAACAGCTGATAAACCAGACAGAGAGGTGGAAAGTTTCTATAAAGAGATTAAAGAACTTCTCACTTACACAAAAAAGAACGAAGTTAACATTATTATGGGAGACTACAACGGAAAAGTTGGACAGAGGTAAGTATAAAATATTGTTGGTAAATACGGGCTGAGAATAGGTAACTATAGAGAAGCTAGGCTAATACAATTCTGCTAAGAAGAGAGCTTAGTAATAGCAAACACCTGGTACAACCTGCCACCCAGGCGCTTGTATGCCTGGTAGTCCCCCAAGCAAATAACATAGTTAGAAATTAAATTGATTTTATCTTAATCAACAAAAGATATAGTAACGGAATGCGTGGAGTAAAGACGTACCCAGGAGCCGACATACAATCCGATCACAACCCAGTAATAGCTAACTTAAACATTAAATTAAAGAACAAAGCACAAAGAAATTGGTAGACATTGGATAATTGAAAAATTCCGAAATTAAGAAAAAAGTAAGAACAATAATTAATTCTGAAATTACAAAAATACAGGCTAAAACCGACAAAAGAATAAATACACAAAATATACAAAATAATTGGGATACAATCAAAAACATATTGAACAAAATAGAAACAGAAGAAGTGGGGTCTAAAGAAATAGGCATGAAGAAAGAGTGGAGGGCGAAGATATTAGAAAAAATAGAAGAGAGAAGCCTCTTGAAGAATTAAAATATAAACAAGTAAACAGTAAAATAAGGAGACAGATTAGGGTAGCAAAAGAGTCGTGGATGAGAGAAAGATGCGAAGAAATAGAAGGAATTGCAGAAAAAACTTGATCACTTCTCAGTTTATAAAAAAATAAGAGAAGCTACAGGAGAAACCCGAAAGATAATTTTACTACAAATGGTAGACAACAACTATTATACTGGAAAAGGAAGAGCTGAAGAAAAAATGGCAGGAATACATTAAAAACCTTTATACTAGCGAGTTCCCTAGATTTTATGACAATAGTACAGAAATGGAGGAAGCACCAGATGTACTCAAAAGTGAGGTGATAAGAGCAATCAGGGAAAGGCTGCTGGACCAAATGAAATCTATGTAGAAATTTTGAAATTGTTAGAAGAAGAACACTTGGATAACTTAACATTGCTATTTAATCGTATTTACAAAACTGGAGAAATACCAAAGGACTGGCTTAACTCTGTACTACTGCCGATCTCTAAAAAACCGAGTTCTAGAAAATTTGATCAGTTTCGACTAATAAGTCTGATGAGCCACGTTCTCAAGATCTTTATAAATATTATCCCCAAAAGAATCTACAAAAAATACGAGAGAGATATTAGTGACTCACAATTTGGATTCCGCAAAGGTCTGGGGAACTAGGAATGCTTTATATTGTCTAATTGTACTTTTTCAAACATACAGAGATCAGCAACAAGCCGCGTTTATATGTTTTATTAACTACGAAAAGACCTTAGAGTGATAAAGGAGTAATTTATTGTTTGCTGTAAAAATCATTTGCAAAATTTGAGCAGGTTATCAGGTTACAAATTTTGAACTTTTTGCGGGTGATATGGATAACAACTGTTTGCTTTTAAAAAGTATTGTTTACAGTGCTCCGCGTGAATTTTAACTTCAAAGAACATCTCCGCTTACTGCTAGAAGGCTTTTCTAGGAGCGTACTAGAAGAGAGTTTTTTTTACTCCAGCACGACGAGAGTGTATTTTTGAAAATAAATTTATAAACGAAAAAAGTTTTATTTTAACCTGAACAATCAGCACTGAACGTTTGGCGGTTTAAGTATGGATCACCCTGTATATAATTTTGTTTGTTGACTATACAATGTCCAGTCACACACATCTCGTCTATTGCTTAAATGTGTGTTACCAATATGTCAGAAATGTCGATTGAACATATTGCACTAAACTTAAATAATTAAAGTTTAAATATAACTGACTCAAAAAAATTGTCAAATTAATTTTGTATTGTATTTTTGTATGTATCAAGTATGGCAAAACAACAATTTGTATCAGACACAATTAAAAAAAAAACAAATTCTATTTTGTTCATAGAAGAATTGATAATTCTCAATTCAGTAAAATTTGATAATATTATTCAAATATATGTTTCAACTAAAGTTTTAGATACTATTCTTTTTCTACGAATATGTAGAATCAAAACTAATTATGTATCATTTAAAATAAATAATTTAATCACTTTTAACGCCGGCGCTCTAATTATTAATGTTTTTATTACATTAATTATACTTTCAATTATACTATTTATATGCAATTAGTATTCTATTTGAGTATATAAAAAACAGAATTAAATCAAAAGGAAATATCTAATGAATAAATAGTTCTTTAATTATAATCAATAGGACAACTTCACGCGGCGGTAATTGTTACTGACGTATTGCTAACTTTGCGGAAATGCGTAAATTATGGGCACGCCAATCCCAACTCCAGTATGGAATAGTGATTTATTATAATCACGTATACCTAATTATGAAAGTGTTACAAATTTATTAAAATAATACTTTCCACATACTACTTACGATATTGTGTACTGAAGACGCACTTATTTATACTTATTTTTTCATTTGTATTTTATAATTAGTACATGGTATTATTTTTAAATTATAAACAGAGACTAACTTTTCAATATTCATATCATACTTGTTCTCAGTAGAAGACAGGATTTGAGTCGACTGCATATTTTTGATAAGCAGTGATTCTTCTCAGAATATATCAAGCTGCATTATTATGCCTACCATTACAAGTATTTGTAATAACACAATACATTTCAATAATATACTCGGAATCATATTAAAATGACAAAACAAATAATGTACATAAATAACAAAAGTTTGGTAAATCCAGTAAATAATCAATTTCAAAAATTTCTAAAAAGCTATATAAATCAGTGTAATAAAAAAACAAACTATAATTACGTGTTATCGAGTAGAGTCGTAAATTTTAAATGAACCAATTTTATTTCAGCCAAACTTGTTTTAATTATACTTAATCTAATTTTTATTTTAATATATTATCTCTCACAGAGCATAATTCCATATTATCATTAAGCAATTGTATTGTAATTGATGACACACACACATTTATTGCATGCCAGTGTGATAATCGACCATTATCATATTTTTCCATACTCGCCTACTTTCCTAAGGATGCAATTAGAATTCTTATTTACAATATGAATCGTCTGGAGTATTAATTTTATTGCAAATACATTCATGAATCATATATTATTAAATGTATAATTTTATTGATTTAATATAATATATTCTAAAGGTGCGTGCGTATTCTATACATAGTTTAATAATTAATTTTATGATGTTCTGTTTTGTTCTTAATTTGGTAATCTTTTAACTGTTATTATTTAGATCTGTGTTCTTTATTAACCTTACTGTTTATTTGACCCGAAATCAATTTTTATTGCTGATTAAAATTAAATCTTTAAAAATTTCCACAGTTATTATTTGCTCTAGAAATTTTAACACTATTATTATGTTTGTTTCAATTAAGGCATGCTATAACAATAATACTGGTGAATACGTTGCTGTGGACTAGTATTTGGACAATGTTTTTTTAATATATATATTCCGGACTCACAAAATTGAAATCAGAACTTTTACTGATTGAATTGAATAAAAGTATCTTTAAAAAAATCCACTTTAATTTCATTAGTATGCCGCAAATTTTGCGTAGTATTTCTACATGAAGGCGTGCATAATCCGTACGTTTATATGGTATAGGAAATAAATAGTGACTGCGTAAAACACGACCATGTCCCTGGAATATCTTGAACTAAACAAGTCGAGAAAATCAATAATTCCACGAAGCACTTTAAAAACAAGTTTTTTTCTCTCAAGACTTATTAACTAAAAAAATAGCAGTTTAGTTTAAAAAAAGCCAAATTTAATAAAAATTCATAAAATTAAACTTTCTTTTGATGGCTATATATGCATATATATATATAAGTGGTTTGCTTCTATGAATGTCAATTTGGCAGAGCATCTGGGGTTTATGTCTCACCCGTAATTGACATAACGATCGAAAAAAGGGATTTTTTTTATCTTAGAAAATTTTTAAGAGAGACTTAATTAGATTATCGACAAATGGAATAAGCTTACAAATTCATTATTTCTATCAATTTAAAATATTTTTTTTGAGGAATTTCATATTTCATTTTCTGGGCGTGGCCAAACCATCTCAATTGCTTTGCTTTCATATTCTCTGTAATTGTTGTTTCCACATGCATTATTTTTGTTTATTTCTTCTAATCTACTTCAAAAATCCATTTCTTGTACTTTTTTTATTCATTCTATCTAATTGTCCAGACTTCCAAGACATATAGTTATGCTTTTAACGGTGGTGTTATAAATACGAGTATTTGTCTCTTTTGAAATGCTCTGGTCCTAGAGAACGGAGTTAAGTAGTGATATTGCCGCTTAACCCGTGTATTTCTTTCTCTGATCTTTGGCCCGAATCGTACGTTGTTGTTAATTTTTTTGTCTAAATATTTATATTCTTTACATTTATTTATTTCTTGGTCTGTATTTAATACTAATTTTTGCTCTACCTCTCTGCACATATATTAGGTTTTCTGTATATTTATTTCTAACTCTCATAATTGGTTTTCCTGTATTATTTATTCTATGTGTTTGTAATCCTGTGCAAAAAATATTTGATTGTCTGCAAATTTTAGTATGCAGGATATACTCATTTACTGGGATACTCATTGTTTGACAATTTTTTTTCAATTTAAATTACTTGTTGTAAGTATATCTTATAATTTTGTCAATTGTTTTCATGTATTTGTTTTACCTTTTATTTCTTTTTTATATTTTTTACGGACATTGGCATGGGCTTTTTTATATGCAATTTTATTTTGTTTGTATTTTATGGTAAGGTACTTGAGGTAGGTGTTTTGCTTTCTTCCTATCTTGCTGTTTATTTCTCTGTTCTACCAGTAGGGCACGTTTTTTTTTAGTATTTTTTCTACTCTGTGACTGCGTCTTGTAGTACATTTATAATATGTTTGTAGTGTTGCTGTGTAGTTTTCCAATTAACTCTTCTTAGTTTTTGATTTAAGGATTTTTTGTAAAAGATAAAATTTTGTTTCCTCTATCTTTTCATCTCTTTTTTATTGCTCTTTGTCGCAGATGATATTGTTGTGTTGATACATGGAAATGCAATTTTTATGCTCAGTAGGCGGTGGTCTGAACCGCACGTTACTCCACGATCTACTCTTGCATCTTGTATCTTAAATTTGTTTTTTTATTTGATTAGTAGTCTATTATGGACTTTAATATACGTGTTTTTTGGGTCTATGTATATTTATAGATCATCTTATGGTCATTGTATCTGTTAGTTACTTGAAGTTTATTTTGCTGACATTTTTTTTGTACTACCTATTATTGGGTCATTATTTTTGACTAGTTTTGCTGTAAAGGTATCCTAGCAGAATGATCTCTCTTAACGTTCTAATTTCCTTTATGCTTTGTATAATTTGTTGAAAAATTCATCTTTGAGATTTACTAGTGCATCATTGTTTACTGCATATACTCCTATTATTGAGCTGTGATATTCATGGATGTTATATCTACTATTATTTTTTTTTAATCTATTGATTTGTTCTGTGGTTTTGTATGATATTTTATGTACTAGTACGGCTACTCCTTGTTTTGCTCTACTTTATTTTGGACCCCGCTGTAGAAGTTGATGTATTGTCCAGTTCCTTTGGATTGTTGCCTAGTTCATGTGTTTCTTGCACATTTCAGGTGTCAATTTTCATTGTCCTTTTCCGTTGCTTTAGTTGTCTATGATTCCTTCTCTAATCAGGTGATTATTTTGTTGAGGTTTTTTTTCCTATTCTTTTGCAAATGATTTTTAATTGTTTTTATTGAAAATATAAGCGGTACGATTGATAAAGTTGAACTTTATTTGAAGGCTGATGGCCTAATGGTTTTTGTATATCTGCTTGGATAAAGCATCTTATATTTGATTTGATGTCTAGCGATTGAATCAGCTAGAACTGCCTTCCAGTTTTTCTTTTTTGTCATCCAAAACTTAAACTCTTTCTTTCTTTCTACAAAAAAATCTAAATTTGACTGCCTGACACTAAAAAATATTTTTTAAACGTCTTATAATATTAATAGATTTATGAAATGAATAAAGAATATATTAAAAATCAAATCTTATGGTTTTGTGATTTATTTACCTAACAATTAATTTAAATTATGAAATTAATTTTATTGTGTTTATAACTTTCTTAATTTAATTTATTATCAAGTATCAAATGTCTTAAAAGTAGGCCGGCGATTAAATAAAAAAGCACTTGCATACCGTATATTTGCGAAAATATATTATTTGTAAAACTATTGCTATTGGCCAATATGCAAATTTTATTGGTTGTATCCATTACTTTTATATTACGCTAATTTACTCAAATATATCTTAGCACTTTAAAAATAAACTTTACAAAAAATATAAACTAATATTTTTCTCTTTCTTTTTCAGGTGAGTTTGCATTTTTTATTCATATCAGAAACTGTAAGTATACAATATAAATTATCGTTTACTTAAATATTATCATTGCACTTAAGAAATATATTAAACATCTACGCAAATACTAATTAATGATAATATCCTTTCATGCCTTAGAGTAAATCAGTTCAAATATGGACAAAACAATCACATAGCATGCAAATGCGAATTCCCCATTTTCGTATTGCATTTCAATTTCGAAGAGAAACTTGTTCGAAATGCTTCCTGTAATCACATCGGCACTCGTTTGATGGAGTTGGAGATCATTACGCGAAAATCTTACGGCAATTTTTTTCACAATCCATTTGCATGTATTGAAAGAAGCGCATTTAGAAATCACTTCTGCAACTGTTATTTGAATAATTTTGCATTGAATTAATTATTTCTTTTATGTTTGTTATTACCTTATAACAATAATAATACTTTTATTTGCAATGGCACTTTCAACAGTACACTTTATTCTAATGACAAATTAAATGCATTATAATGTGTGTGAAGTAATAAGTAACATAATTTGATTGAATTAAACAATTTACAATATTGTATCACATCGTTTTAAGACTATTGTTATTTATTATGTTTCTACATAATTTAAATGATGTGTAGAAAATTGTTGCTTCTTCTATCTATAACACATAAATAGGTTAAATCGTGATATTTTGTTATTCATTTCTTATTTATATACATTTCTAAACAAGTTATAATAAATAGAAATGCATTTTCAAATACAAATGGTTTTCGTTTATACTGCCAAATTTTATAAATGCGTAGCTAATAAATTATCAGCACGCGTTTTAAATATAAAATAATATTGGCTATTTATATCACATGTGTAATAGATAAAGATTTTATTTATGGCAGTTTGGTCTTATTAAATATATTTTAATTTACAACAAAAATTGTGTGATATATTCTTAAAAATACATACATTTCTTTAAGTCAATCAGATGTGTCAACTGTAATACATTGATTACAAATTGTCCTATTGTGTTATAAACATTATTCAATAATATTAATAATAATTTTTTTAATCTTTTTATGATACCACTCTATTAATAAAGTTAATAACGTATTTGTGCGGTAATTGTTATTTAAGGATCGGATCTTTTTATCAAGCAAAGCAAATATTTTGACAAAAAATTACAATAGACTATTAAAGATTTTGGATTATATATAATGGGTTATTCAATAAGAAGTTTTATTTTGAATAGCAGACTATTTAGGTAGCTGTCAATTTTGAAGCAATTATCTTTGACATTTGACAAGTAAAAACTACGCCATTATTAAAAATGGAACGATACACGCTTCAATAACGCATTGAAATTATTAAAATTTACTACAAAAATGGTGAAAATTTTTCAGTAACAGTTTGCAAAACTAAAGCACTTCATGATCGTCGTAAAGCACTTTCTCGGCCGGCAATAGTAAATCTGGTGGAAATATTTGAGCTGTTAGGACAAGTTTGTGATGTGAAGAATCGAAATCGTGTGCATTGCTCAAAAACACATGAGAATATTGCTGATGTAGCCCGTAGTGTTGAAGAAAATCCAGGTTTGTTGATTTCTCGTCGATCTTTGGAATTAGACATTCCACAAACGACATTACACCGTATTTTGCATAAAGGCTTAAGTTTTAAGGCTTTTAAAGTTCAGTTAACACAAGAACTCAAGCCGGTCGATCACCATCAACGTCGTGTCTTTGCTGATTGGGTCCTTCAAATGCATCAAAATTATCCGGAATTTTATCGAAAAATCATCTTCAGTGATGAGGCCCATTTCCACCTCGGAGGCTACTTTAATAAGCAGAATTGTCGCATTTGGGGCTTAGAAAATCACAGAATGATTGTTGAAAAAATTTTGCATCTTCAATGTGTCACTGTTTGGTGCGGTTTTTGGGCTGTCGGTTTGATTAGACCCCACTTTTTCGAAAATGAGGCTGGTGCAACTGTTACGGTGAATGGATGGCGCTACCGAGCTATGATCAATGATTTTTTATGGCCGGAATTGGAAGATATTGATTTGGACGACGTTTATTTTCAGAAAGACGGCGCTACGTGCCACACAAGCAACGCAATTTTGCAAGAAAAATTTTTTGACCGTCTTATTTCTTGAAAAGGTGATCACAATTGGCCACCGAGATCTTGTGATTTAACACCTTTAGACTTTTTTCTTTGGGGCCACCTGAAAGATAAGGTCTATGCCAATACTCCACAATTGATTCAAGATCTTAAAGATGGAATTCGTGAAGTTATCGAGGACATACAGCCGCAAATGTGCGAATTGGTCATGGAAAATTTTATGAAAAGAATGTGGTACTGCAACCATAACCGAATCGGCAATTTTACTGATATCGTTTTCAAATGTTAATGGCATACCTTTCTCTTTACAATGAAATAAACATTTATGGTTATGTTGGGAAGGTAATAATATAATTTATATACTTGTATGCTTGAGATCTTTATTATTTTCGACTAGTTTTGACTTTTTTTAGTCATCTTCAGGTATAAATTTTTGTTTTAATGTAGATCTACATTAAAACAAAAACAAACAAAAAAATTATACTTGAAGATGACTAAATAAAGTCGAAACTAGTCGAAAATAATAAAGATCTCAAGCATACAAGTATATAAATTATGTTATTACCTTTCCAACATAACCTCAATGTATGCATCTCTGAATAACAACAATATTTATTGATTACTTTTAAAAATACCAGTTTTTTTTTTAATATCAACATGAAACCTTTTTTTAGAAAACCTTATATTTCATTAGAATGGAAATTTTTTACACTTTGCAAAAAACCAATTTAAAAAAAAGGAAAATTTATTTCAAAATTTTTATGGGCGGCTACAGAAAATCCGAAACGATGTTTTATTTTATTTACCAGCTTTGGCAATAGTTTTTTTGTGTGTTATTATATTTTATTTTTATTTTCGCTTTACATCAGAAGGTAACACAAAATGTATACAAAAATATCTAAAAAATTTTAGAAAAAAACTAAAATCTTTGAACTAACTATCCTGTCTGAAACTAAAAGTTTTTTCCATACCAAAAGTTGTTAAGGTTTTATTGGAGTTTTTAAAATTACTGAACTATTTCGTTTCTAATGTTTTTGAAGCTCTTAAAGATCAACGAAAAGTTTTTTATGATTTTTGAAAGTTTTTTAGAAGAAAATGATTTTTTTAAGATTCTTTTAGTTGTTTTTTATAGTAGTAGGCTGCAAATATATCTATTGATAATACAATATCATATCTCACATCTCAAAGCTTATGAGTATCTTTGACACTCGTTTAGTTGCCTATTTAATTAGTCGTATGAGAACCGATGAGAGTAGTTTATTTATTTTTAGTTACTTATGGTAGTTTTAGAGTTGGAGAGTGGATTCATTTTCACTGCACTCATTATGCTTTTTGTACTTCCTTCTGTGGTAATCTCACTCCGTCGCTTTAGCATACAGCTAACTTTTTTGATTGATGTATGCTAGAACGTTCTTTGGAGGCGTTTTTCTTACGCTGGCCATGTCAATCCAGTAATTTTTTAACATGTACTCCTTTTGAATAGGAGAGTGCCGGTTAAGTACATAGTATATGCTTGGTCGTCTTGTTATTGTTTTCAGATCCTTAACATGTTGAGTTATTTACAATGCCTTATAGTGTACCAAGATGTAGTAGCTTTTTTTGCATGTCTACCGGGTTATTTTAAAACCGTACTTTAAATGTGTATATGCGTTTAGCAAGGTGTTGAGGCTTTTTAGTGGTTGTGACCAGTCAAGGGCTTGGGCCCACACATCTTAAAGGTTGACACTTTGCGCGTTAGTTCATCACTCTTAACGTTGCTTACTTTGTTGGAGTATCTTTTTATCCAGCACAATTTAATGCTATTTGTACAAGCCGCCAGTGTTAGGGCATGATGACATTCTAGTATTAGCCTTGATATGATTTTGGGCTTTTTTATAACTCGAGTTGTTATTCTGCAGTCCGTTAGGATTGCACGTTTTTACCGATATTTATCGGGTTACTATTTTTATCACCCTATGGGTTACCCCGGCTTTTTTGGCTTGAATGATAGTTGTATGTATCCTAGATGTAATGGTATATTGAGATGTTTAGATCTTGAGAGTAAACCCCCGCTTTAGAGCTTTGAAAACGTTTTGAATCATCGGTGAAGATTTGAAGGAGTTTGTCCGTATTCCACGTTGTTCTTGTTGTTTATGTATGTGTATACTGTAGGATCTTTAAAATACAAAATAGGGTGGCACAATATCTGTATGCACTTCTAGAAGAGATGTTTGCTTTGCAACTTCTTCTAGATGGCAACAGTGCCTGTCGGTCTTCTTTGCAGTGTACCAAAGTCTGGTTACATTTAGGCACAGTGCTGCTGATGTTACTACTTCTTCGATATAGATGTCTGGTGGTAGCAGCTTCTATGTTGAAGAGTACCAATTTGGTTTTTTGAGGGTTATCTGTAAGATTCTGGTTTTTGCAACAATTTTCTTTATTTTTAGAGCATTTTGCATTAGGTTTTAGAGTACGCCTTAAAATTTGTTACTTAGCAAAATTGTAATGTTAACTGCGAAATTAATTGTGCAGAGATCTTGGTAATTGAGTTGTTGAATTGGGCTCTCTACTACTACATTCTATAGTAGTGGTGATACTACTTTATCTTAAGGTCAACTTTTGACAAAAACTGTTCTGACTATTGTATCACCTACAGTGACTGTTACGGTTTTTTTCTCTAGCATGTGTTTTATTTATCCACTGATACTGTGTAACTGCCGTTTCTCGAATTGCAAAGTCTCGAGTGTTTTCATAAGAACATAAATGAGACTTATTGGGTGGTAGGATTTATCCAGGGTGCAGTCACTGCGTCCTGGTTTTGGTATAAAATGGGTTTTTAAAAGTATTTCAGTTGGCTTTATATAAGTTGTTATTAGGGGTCTTTTGATAAGGTTTTTTTGTCTTGCTGCAGTGGAGGTGTTTTTAACATTCTTGTAAATAGATTTCTATGTTTTTTTTTTTGTTGACGAATAAGTTTTCTGTAATTTTTATGGATGTTTTTGTAGTACATTGGTATGGTAGTTTTTAAAGTATTTAATTTTAAAGATTTAGTTATCTTTTATCATTGTTTTTCATTATTCTTTGACCTCATTTAAAGCTTCATTGAATATAATTTTTGAATATAGATTGAATAGCATGGGAGACAAAACACTTTCCTGCCTGACGCTTCTTTGTATTGTTACGCTTTTTGAGTTTATAATCTTTTTACTTGCTTTTTAGTTCCAATAGAGTTTTTTTAATTATTCTGATGTCTTTTTTGTCAATCCCAGTCTTAGTAAGAATTTTGATTAGCTTTTTGTGCAGCAATATATCAAAGGCCTTCTTGTAATCTATGTAACATGTATAGATAGCTCGTGTCCTTACATCTTTGAAACAGAACTTGCATACGAAAGAGTGCTTTTCTAGTTATAGTGTTGAATTTTGAAGAATGTTTTTAAAGGTGACTCATAAGGCATATTGTTTGGTCACCGCATGCTTTAGCTGTTTGTTTTTTGACGAATGTTGATCTTAGTCACTCTTTGGTATATCTTTGCTATTGTATATTATATTAAAGATTTTTGTTAAAATATCAATAGCGTTGTTGTCTAATATCTTGATTAATTCCATACGGATTTTATCTGAGATTGGCACTTTTTCCGTTTTTTCACACTTTATAGCTTGCTCTACTTTTTTTATTTAATATCTTTGTGCCAGAATTGCAGGTGTCTTCTGTTAATCTATTTCTGTGGTTTTTAAAGAGCTCTTTTCTGCTTTTCATTTTTTTTTTTAATCTTGATCCATTAGTCTTCCAGCAACTTTTGGTTTGTATACTTGTCATTTGTGTTAGCCCTTGGGTTGTGCCATCACCCCGTACACCCCTTAGTAATAGCAAAAATTAATTATTTATTAAAATTTGATCTAACGATCACAACGCCCAAGAGTCAAGTACATACAATTGTTTTGGTTTCCCAAACCTTGTCAGTGTGTGTATGACTATGCCATCTTATGATAACAAAGAACAAATTATATAAATAATTTTATGCTTGTAAAAACAATTGATGATATAAATAATGAAACGTTTAATGCGGATATTTAGTATTAAATTGCACTGAATGGTGTTGCAGTTTTTTGTTTTATTATTTAGTAATAATAGTTTTATAAATGATACAATGCAGTAAGGATTGGAAAAATGTAATAACTACTCAATAAGGATCGTGTATAGATATAATGCATCTTAAAGCAATGCTAACTAGTTTTAATTCCACAAGTCTTATTTGTGACTTTGATTAATACCACGTTGCACATTTTTACAGAAGTAGACCCTAATTACTTTCAACAAGAACATTGCTTCAACAGCGAGATGATGTAAAAGTGTTTTGTAATAATGTATATATTTTTTAATAATCTTTGTTAAATTGATTAAGCTTTTACAGTACTGTACTGTATGAGGAGGTTTTTAGCAAAAATCTGCTACACTGTCTAGATTGTATAGGGAAACATATTCAGGTTTGAATGTTAATGTTTTCTAGTTAATGTTCTCGGGTTTTTTTCAACACATTTGAGGTCTACCAGTAATCATTTATCGTTACTGTCTCTTGAACCGATACACGTATACAATGAAGTAAGTTGTCATTTTTGAAACTAATCGACTATTCTTTGTGCAGTGGTATCAAATTCTTTTTAAACACTTAAAATACAATCTGCTGCTGTTGACGTCTTATTTCTGCATACTCTCAAACACCTCGGACGCGACAATTTGTACAATATGGGTAATGGGTTTTGTTTAACAAAATAAATGTATAGTCATTAACATTTTTTTTTAGTTATTAATGAATATAGGTAACGTTATACATTATTATTAAATATAGATTAAATATAACATTGAGATATATATAAATTCCATAAATCAATATCTTTGGAAAGTTAACTAAGTTGCTGTAAATGCACAATAATGCTAATTGTATATTAACCACATGTCAATCAATTTATTATATTACATTATCGCCAATTGGACAACTTCAAACTGTATATTAATAGGCACACCAGTTATCTTACATTTTAATTCTTCAAACGATTATACGTTGGTTTCATAATATTATGTAAATTAAAATGTATCTAAAAGTGCGTTTATCAATGTCCACAAAAGCATGTGGGTTTTAAAACGCTGCATGGGTAAAATGACTATCATTAAATAATAAGAAGTAAATAAATTAGATGTATTATCTTCACACCTATTGCAAACCGACATAATTTTGTAATTTATGTATAATAATACATTGGCTCGAATAATGCACGTTATTAACTCGGAACGCGTTCTCCCAACTTTTTATATTCGCGCCAAGGAGGTTTATTTAAAATCCATTTTACTGCATTTAAATTGTGCCAACAAAATTATTGTGGTAAACACAGTGCAACAGAATAAATAATAACACAAGGTTAATTAATAATACTCATTTTATATCACATTTATTCATTCGTTACGACTTAAATGAAACTCATTTATTATTATTTTTTTAATTTAGCTTTTTTTAGATTGTAATAAAGATAACATTATTATAAAAAAGTGTTTAGAAAAACTAATCATTACTCGATTATAAAGCGTAAAATTTATTTAAATATAATGTATGCATCATAAAAAATTAAATTACTATTGACATCCTTATTAATAATTATTTTCTATAGGTGTGGCCTCTTTTGGAAAATTAAAATTCGTATATTTTTTGCTTGTTGTAAATTATATAATAGTGGTTATATTATTTTTTCTTGCTACGTTTACTTTAGTGCTAAAAACTGCAAAAACTTGTTATTATTATTAATGTAATTCTACTAAAAAGTTCTTCTCACACGCTCTGTGGAATTTCACACATCTGTCGAAATCACTCAAATTAATTATAATTGGTATTTTGAATTAAATCCGCTTCTGTACAATTTTAATATAAAAAAACTCGTTAACATTTTGTGAGTTATTGCCTGCTTTACAATTTTATTAGTATGCTTTAAGAATTATATAAATATTTTTTTGTTTTACTTACTAAATTAGATTAAAAATGGGTCAGTTGAATTTATTGTTTTCTGCGTCACCTGTGATTATATAGTTGATGTTAGAGTAGAAACTGGTTGGTATTTTGAGATGATCTATTATAACAATAAAAATATTAGATTTATGTCGCTGTAAACATTATAGAAGATTGAATTTCAGTTATATTAAAATTTTATTGCTTTGGGTTTCTCTTTGAAAATTTAATTGTATCTTTATTGCAAAAAATATAATTGGTGCAATAAAAACGAAAATTTGTTTAGCAATAATATCATGAATCATATTTGTTTACATTAATCCATGAATTAAATCTCAAAATCATAGATTTAATTTCAAAACAATTTAATCATATTAAGGTTGATGAAATAAATTTTAAAAAAGGATTTAAAATTGATGTCTCCTATTAAATTTAAGTAGACATTAAATGAGATTTGCTCTTTAATAATAATATTACTTCCTGATTGCATTTCGTCGAACTTTGCGCAACTTCAGACCCGGGGCGATCTCACGATACTTGATTGGGACCCAACTTTAATGATGTGTGCATCATGCATGTGTTAGGGTTGCCAATCAAATAAAATCAATATATTATTAATAAGGATATTAGTAGTTGTCAAAATATGTATCTTAATAATCATGAGTATAATGAGTGATGAGTGTTACAACAAAAATTAATTATATATTTAGTAGTAATTGATGGGGTTGTCAAATTTAATTATTTTTTTTAATGAACAAATTGAATGATTATATAAATGTAAAAAGTGTGGTCATAAACTTTTAGGTTAATTGTTTGTTAGCGAATAATATTTTAAACAATTTTATATGTATAACACAGGAAGTATACAAATTACTGAACTGGTTATGAAACATTAAAAAAGCAAAAAAGTCTTAACGTACATAATCATGTCAGTAAAGTAAAATGTATTGGAATACTTTTCGATTTTAAAATGGTTTTGTGACGGTGAGTTAAATGTCAAACATTTGTAAACAATGTATGAAAAAGCGCCGTAAATTTAGAAATTAGACGAACATTGTACCGAAAACAGGACAAATAAAAAAAAATAAATATTTTTAAGAAAAAAGATGATTTAAAAAAAAACTCAGATAAATAATATAATTAATTGTATACGATCTTTGTGTGATTTTTGTTTAGAACCATTTTGTTAAAGACCTAAATGTTAGATTTTCATGTCATTTTATCTTCTCTTTAGTATATACATATGTGATATATGTCACTCTGTTGGTGAATGGTGTAAATGTCGTTGTTTTCAATATTTTGATATATAGAGTTATCAATTTATATTTCTAGGAAGTTACACAAAACAGGTTTTATGGTACTCGCCGAACATCGATTATTTTCTTTTTATGTAAAATTCATATAAACATTTATAATAATGTTAAACCTTTTTTTTTTCTAATATATTCTTTTATAACTGACGCAACATTCTGTTGTTTTCTGCTTTCTAACCACTAACCTAGCATTTACATTTTATATTAACTAATTAAACACTAATTTGGTTTAAAACGGCTATTGCCGCTTGTTGTCAAATTTTATCAACGTCGTTGTCCGTTATTTTACTACGCTTCAACTTGCTCTACTGCTTTCCGTTCGAGTCGGTCCGGTTTATCTTGTCTTCTTGCACCAGCGTGCTACTGTTATGGCCTGTATGTTTTTCTATTTATTGAATCTGCACATAGTTATTATCATCCAGTATAAGCTTAACAGTTTTTTTACGGCTGTTGTGTAATTTTTAAGATCTTAAATACCAGTGTATGAATAAATGTCTTTTACAGCCTAATAGAATTTCAACTCTGGCTTACACACTTCTAAGGTTCCTTGGTCTATGTGTGAATGATTTTGGCAACTATTCAGTACTTTAATGATTTCAACCTCAATTTTAATGTAATTTGTCACACCCTAAAATAAATAGATTTTACTTTTCCGTAAATAACAATGTATATGTTACATTGACTATTATATGGGCTTAAAAACATTGTTTTATTGGTGTTTTGTGAAATGTTGTTATCCCTATTCACATGCATCAGAGAAGAAGACAGAAGACTCAACCAAAACAAAAGGAGATGAATTAGATTACCATACAAATAACTAGACAAAATAATTTATCTTAAGAACGGTATTTTTGAAAATTAATAGCTAACTATTTTACGATACGAATCTCAGAACTGCTACTTTTTTCGATTAACGTTTATGATACCAGTTAACTGCTTGTATATTTTTTTAAATAATTTGTGACACGAGCTACTTGTCAAAAAATAAATTACTATACAATTGCATTCTTATTAACTAAAGAAATAAACCTGGCAAACCTACAAATAATGTTTTGGGTATTTCCCGACGGATTTGTTTTTTTTTTAAGTTATTTTTTCAGTATAATAAATATATGTGTTTTATACATCTATTTGTTTGAATATAAGATAACTTAATCTAAGCCTTGTTTTTCTTTTGATAAGATATGATTCAGTCTTCGATGTAACGAAGACTTACATGTTTTTAAAATTGCCGGCAATTACCAGATCCGCCACTTATATTACTATTTTGGTTAACGCCGTCATATTTTATTTCTGTAGTTATTGTTACGTTGGCTGTCACCATCATGAGGTGCAAGTCGGTTTTGTTGGAAATTGATTCTCATAGCACCACCGGAATATTTTGTTAAAATTAACCTCATGGTTAGGTGGTTCCTAGTTTCTAGCATCCGATTTTTTTTATTGTAGTTGTTTGGATTTTGATTGCTTTTTCGATTGTTTTTATTCTTTTAGGGGTTACCACTGCCGCCGCCTCCTCTGTTGTTACCACTTCCATTGTTGAAACTTTGGTTTTTACCAATGTCTCCCCCATTGTTTCAATCTTTACCTGAACTACCATGATCACCATTGTCTCCCTGTTACTTTCCAGTTATTGCTGTTATTATAGTTAACCCCTCGTGATCCTCTACGTTTTCTAAAGCCGCCACTACCGTTTTCTCTCATATTTCCACCGCTTCCGTTCTTACCATCACTTCCCTGCTTCCTTTCCATCTCAGCTTAACTTAATGCTTTTTTGACATCATTATGTTTTCTATTGGTTGTATGAGTTTTTTGAAAGCAAGCTTTATCAACAGAATCATAATCTTCAAATTCAATAAATTTAAATCTATGCTTTTTTTGGTTCTCTTGTCAGTATTAATGGTGGAGGATAAAATAGTTTTGTATTGTTTAAATTTATCTTGGAGATGATCTTCTTCAACAGTATCTTTCAAAACTTTAACAAATAATTTATATATAATTTATAATAACAACATGTTAATCAACTTTATTGTGTCTGGATGTTTGTGCAACATCAACCATGTTAACTGTGGAATAAGTTATGAATCTAAATCTACGAGAGCTTTTGGTTTTAGGATTTTTTATGACAACAACATTAACAATAGCACTTCATTATTTAAAATATTTTTTCAATGAATCGTCTGTAGTTTTAAATCTAAAGCACCAATGAATAGTTTTCTAATGTGTTCTAGTTAGGTTTTGTACATTTTTCTCATTCTTAGAAACCATTTTGTAAGTAAATTTGTGAGATTTACTTGGTGATATAGAACAGGCAGATCTTGTAAAGTTCGAGTTTGTTTAATGTTGTTGTCAACATCATCAAGTATATAGTATGCGAAAGAAGGCGTAATGATACTAAAACCGTTAGCTATAGTCAGCTTTTTACTCCGGCAAATTAAGAAAATTAATTATTAAGAAATCTAGGTGACATTGTTAACACCACTGGCGATGACAACAAAGACAATTGAAAACACTAGATTTTTTACCACTTTCCATGTTGTGCATTTACTGGAAGTCCTTTTGATCGGCACTTGGTAATATAGGATAGCAGTAGGGTTTTGAAGCAAAACAATAATTGTTATAGTTACAACGCAAGGGTAGAGAATTCTAAAGAACTCTTAAGGACAACAGTATTTTTGGATTCTAATTTTATATTCTATTAAGAAAAAAACAAAAGCGGATATTTGCCTAATGATTCTCCACAATACCTATATATAATGCTAGCTCAGTAATGGTCGCAACAGGTGATGATGATGATGGCAAATAGATAATCAGCTATATATAGCTCAGATTTAGTTTTTAGTTACTATTAATTATTTCAAACAAATTATTTTAAAATATATTGAAATAATTTTGAATTTTTATAGTGTATATGATAACCAACCACTATTACAACTCCTATGTTGAAGATAGTTTGAATTTCTCAAACTAAAAATCTTTTTAAACGTTTCTGTGCTTTACCACTCTACAACCCATCTTGTCAGCGTGGGGTTTTATGGCTAAGATTCTTTTTTGATCCGCGTACGGATTACATGAATTATTTGAGAAATATTCTTTAGTCTACCTGCAAAGAAAGTTGTCAACATTACGAGCAGAGAAGTGTATGTATTCCAGCAGTACGTAACGGCTAAGAAGACAAAATGAAAATGAATATATTTATGAATTAATTGATTTTAAAATATGAGAGTGTCACATTTTAATAACATTTACATATTCTCTAAATATTTTTCTAGTTTATTGGCCTATACCCTTATAATTTTATAATAACAATGCAAAAATAAAACATGGATTTGGGATGAATATTATTATTACCACAATTAATTATATTTTTAAAGTTATATATTTATCAAATTAATTTTATGCTTAAAAAATATAAACATAAAACATGACAAAATGCTAGTATATAAAAATTCCTAAAATATGTTCATAAACATGCTTATAAAAAATCTTGTAGTGTCATATCTTGCATGTGTACTCGTGTAAGCTTGGTTTTACATATGTTGGGAATGTATAAACGAGATTTATGTCAATTTATTAAGCAGAAAGGTGATCAACGTTGTAAATTTTATTTTTTTAAATTTAGATTCTATGTTTGTGTTGGGTTGTAGTAATTAATTATTAAGCAATAAATGTTAAATTGCATTTTATGTCAATGACGAATGGAATTGGCTAAGTGTTAACTTTTTATTAATAAGTATGAATAAATTAAAACAATTTTTATCTAAAAGTATGTTTAAATTATTATTATTACGGGAAAAAGACGAAACGATATTATTATCATTAATAGCTATTTTTAGTAAAAGGCAAATATTTTTATTCGTAATTGAAATAATAAATGAACATAAATATTTTTGTTTTGGTTTGCTTGAAATGCAAATAATATGAACCTATTACTTGCATACTAGTAGATTGCATTTTGTTTATACTCAAATATATTAATATTATTTTAAAACGATAGTCACCAACTAGGAATTATTTTGAATTATAATAATAATAATAATAATTCATTTACTCTTTCTCTGTTACTTTTACTATATCCTTTATTTGACTTATACGGCCAGCTCATCTCTATTTGAATTTTGTTATTTGTTCAACTAGGCCTATCACTTTGGGGATGATTCTTGTAGGGATACTTTGAGGAGGATTGATCTTCTCATTTTAGTTGGCAGTTAGGGTCAAGGTTTTTGCTTAATATGTAAGGACAAGTAAAATACATTGACCATATACTTTACCTATTTAGGCATATCGGGATTTTACTTTTTAAGATGTAACTGAACTTTTTATACGTTACCGTCCACCACGAATGGAAGCGCCCGTGATCTGTTGTACTCTACTTATTTTTTTTTTTACTAGAATCTTGATGCTTGTAGATGGTTGTTTGTTCCTAATGCTAAGCGAAATTCATGTTAAGGACATAAATATCATTACGTGTGAAAGTTGTTTCATTTGTAACTAAAACGTTTATGATTAAATTTGGATCCAACTATTTGCAAAAGTATACTGAAAGCAGAACATCTTTTGGTAACATTGTTTGTAATTTAAGATTTTCTAAATTTTAGAATGCAATATTCTAGGTTGTTTTGCAATTGCTCAGAACATGTCACACTTCAAGTCTTGTACGATATCTATGAGGAAACCTTTGAGCATAAAGACGAGCTTTGCAATCAATGAACTTGACCTGACTCCTTGACTTTTTATATGCTAGTATCATGTCCATAAGTTCTTTGTTTGAGAAATTGTGTGACAACAAACTACTAATGAAAATACCAAACAAAATATTTTATCAGAGTTTTTTTAGTTATTAATTGCTTTTAGCAATAATTTTCCAAATTTTTTATCAAATAAAATGATTTTTGATTCGTTAGTTATGGATATTTTTATTTGCTGGTAACCTAATAATTTAATTGAACTCATGTTTCCTAACTATATATGAACTGAGTTTAGCAATGTTTTCTTTATGTTAATAATTTATTGTTTTTATTTGTTTCAGGTAAGTGCATTTTATCATCAACCAAGATATTATTACAGTGAGTAAAATTTTATAGATGTATGTAAACTTAGGTTTAATTAATAAATATAAAACCTTAATAACTTAATAACTTAGTCTAACTAAGCTTTTCCAGTATACAAATTTAGCTATGATATATATGAAAATTTGTTTTTGTTCAAATTACTGAAAATGCCTTCCTTTACATGAATTCTGATTATGTGATTTTTTTTAGATTTTTTAATCTAGCCATTTCCAAGTAAAAAGCAAAGTTTTTTTACTTTTTTTGATCATTTGTAACTTCTCAGGATGCATTTTTAGCTTTTATATGTTTTTTTTTTTAAGAAAAACTGTTATTTAAAGTTTTGCAAAATTTTCAAAATTTAAAGAAAAGAATTTTTGTCTGTGAGAACTTATTTTTTAGATAAATTTGAAGAAAAAAGTATGTTATTATCTTAAAAATGCAATTCTGAGAAGTTTCAAACGATCAAAAAATGTAAATTTAAATTTTAGATTGTTTTTGCTATTTTTAAGTATTTCTGTGGATACATTGTAAGATATCTCGCAACTCAGCTCACGGCTCTTCCTAAAATTTTTAGGGTATTTTTTGCACATATAAAAGCACGTTTTATGTATATTTGAAAAAAAAAGAAAATACCCGTCATCTTTTTTAAGAAAGACAAGGAAACAAATTTTTGGCATAAAAACTTATTTTATGGACAATTTTGAAGAAAAAAGTTTCTTATATTATTTTAGTAAAACTGCAATCCTGATAAGTTGACAAATGGCCAAAAAATGTAAAAAAATTCAAAAGCTTTAATTTTTTTAATTTTGATTGCTTATTACTCGGAAATGGCTTATTGAAAAAAATTACATAACCAGGATTTATGTAGATGAAGGCATTTTTAGTGGTTTGAGCAAAAACAAATTTAAAAATTAAAATACGACAAAAATACTTTAAAAAATCGTAGAGAATTTTTTTTAAGGTTTCATAAACTGATCAAAAGACTACTAATAAGTTATAAAAATAGAAAAAAAAAACTAAAACAAGTTTCTTGCGCACCTCTCCACCTACTCTGTTTTTTTTGAAATGGAATTGCCCAAGTAAATCATCTATAAAATAAAAATTAGTTAAAAAATTGTCCACTTTGGTCCATATTATTTTTACTTAGTACTTTATTGTTTAGCACTATTAAGAATTTAAAATACTTACTACAACTATTTTTGTAATATTCTGAACATTTGGGTTATAAATTATTATTAAAAACAAAAGCTAATCGATCAATATTGTTTAATTTTTTTTAAAAACTAACTTCAGAAAGTACTTTACTTATTGGTACTAATAGAAAATCAAAAGTATATACATATGTATAGTATAGTAAGTATATTATAAGTATTTCTAAATTTTGTTTTGTAACATTTTGGACTGACATTGGTAAGTACTGTTTAGAAAACTGAAATATTTACTCAAATATTTTTTGAATAGTTTTTCAAATATTTATGACATTTGCTTTCTAAATTTTCAATAATACAAAAGCCATTTTTGCTCAAATTTGTCTCAAACTAACTCTAAATAGTACTTTAATAATTAGTTCTTTTGGATAGACAATACTACAAGTATTTTTAAATTTAATTTTGTAACATATTGAACTACTTCTTAGTTAACTATTTATAAAACAAGAACTAATTGATAAATTTTGTTAAATTTTGCTCCAAATTTTTTTCAGCTAGAACTTCATTGTTTAGTATTATTAGGAATTAAAAATACTTACTATAAGTATTTATTTAATTTTTTTTTTAATATTCTGAACATCCAAAACGTAAATTATTATTAAAAGAAAAGTCAATCGATCAATTTAGTTGCATTTTTTAAAAACTAATTTCAGTATGCGTTTTACTGATTCGTACTTTTGGAACATCAAAATACTTGCTATGAGTATTTTTAAATTATATTTTGTTACATTTTGGATATGTATTTAGTAAATCAACTATTAAACCAAAGTGGTGTTCTTTGTTTTCCTTAGCTTCTCTACACATTTTACACATTTTTTTTGTCCATCCAAAATGTGCACACTTTTTTTTATTTCCACATCTGAATTTTCAATTATTTATTTTTTTATTTTTTTATAACTTGCACTTTCTAGTTATTTTGGTAGTGCATCAACTATGATATGTAACTAATTTGAATTGTATCTAGATTTATTTATTTGTGATCTTTTCTCTTGCACTTGTATATCTCTATCTGTCATCATAATTTCCTTCCACATACTTTTATATATTCTTAATCTTTCTTGTTCTTTACTAGAATATCCATTTCTGTTAAAATATTTTTTCTGCATGTTCCCATTTTTTTGCATTTTCCCTTTATCTAACCTTCGGGCACTCTTGTAATATTTTACATTAGTTTTTTTCTCTCACTTCATTTTATTCATCGTTTTTCTTTCTTTTCTAAACCCGGCCTGTCCGTCTGGCAGTATCCCATTCAATTCTAGTTCTTTACTCAGTTTTTCTTCTAGTACCATGGCGTAGATCTTCTATGCTGTATTTCGTATAACATAACTTTATTAATTTTGATTAATAAAACTTTTAAAGTGTCTATTTCTTTTGTAGTAATCCTGTATTATGTTTAAATATGTTTAAAAAATAAAAAGTTTTGCGTAGTTAAATGTGTGTACAATGTTACTATGCAGTAACAGCCAGGCGTGGTCTATTGGCAAAACTACTATACCTTGTCAGTGTTTAATGAAATAAAATTTGTGTATGATGAGAATGTAAAAGTAAATGTATTTATTAGAAAATAGTCTAAATAACGTTCATTTTTTTAACTAGGTTGATTGTAATTTTAAACACCAATATAATTTTATTTCTATTAGTTGTTATGTATAATATTACTGTTAAATGGTCATAATACAAAATAGAACGTATAATTCATATTTAATATTGTGTGTAATACTAAGAAACGTAGTATTGTTTATGTATATGTTTATAAACTGGTAACTATTTATAAACAAAGGCAAGCGTTAACCTGAAATGAATACTTTTAAATGCCCACTTCACCATAACAAACAATGCCCCCCATCCAAGAACAGCGAAATAAATTCACATGTGTTAGCAACCCTAATATCAGTTTCATATGCGTGCAGAAGAGAAGAGAGTATCATTGAGGCGCTCATTAAAAATGTACAATTCATTGAATAATAAACTGCGAGCCGAGTGTATGGCAGGCAGCGTATAACGGACTGGGAAAATGTGGGTCCCGGATTTGTGTCACCCGCCGCGGTCAAACTGCAGATATTACTAGTCGCCGATCTTCCGTGACGGCCGCTCTTCGGCTCTTGGTCCATACCATACCTTACACCTGTTACTTTTCTCGCGAAGAACACTTGTCTCGTAAGCCCGTTACACATCCTTACTACTAGCATAATCGTGCGATATAATTTAATATTCGTTTATTTTTTTAAATGGTGAAAATTAAAATTAAAAACTTCTTAAAAAGTGCAGTTAATTAGTGATTTTTTTAATGTTATGGTGAAGTGATTAAATTATCGGCTGGTGCTATATCGAGGCCAGAGGTACTTTATAGGTTATTAGATTGTTTTAAGGATTTCTCATATTTACTTATGGAGAAAACTTTTAATGGGGATCATATTTTATATATTACAGCAATAATAATTTAATTATTTATATCAATGGTAAGATAAAATTAGACATAAATATTTATTTATTTCTAAATTACTATTCCACTTGCATATTTATTTAAAATAATTTTAACTTTCTGCATCGTTATAGAATAATAGATTCTATAAAATTATATTAATATATTTATAGAAAGGCCTAACGACCGATATGTATCTGGACTGAAAATTTATAATTAATGTTTTAATTTAATTATAGAAATTAAGGCTAACTAATATATTACCTATATTAACTAGTACAAATTTAATATTTTATTCATATTAATTATTATGCCGGTCAAAAATGAATATTTCTTTATATTACATATAGTAATATTATATTGAAATTAATAGTGCGAGGTGGTATGTAAAATTTAATGTAATAATTAGGCAACTAAGTAAAATTAAATATAAACAATAGTATACAGGTATCAAACTACCTATTAAGAAATATGTTATTGTTTTATTAAAGATTTAGAAATTTTGAGAATTTCTTCTGGTTAATTTATTTAGAATGCGAATTAAATTTGTATTTCATTTGCCTATTGTGTTATTAACAAATAATAACTTGTTTGATACGGAATATATAAACAAATAACAACAAAATCATTAGATAGATTAGAGCAAGCATTATAATTTATAACGCTCCCTTACTTTTAGTCGTGATTAATTAAATGTTAATATTCAATTTATATTAATAAACATTTCTCCATTGTTAAACATAATGGCTCAAATCAATTAAATAAATAAACAGCGCTTTTGACAACATCAAGGTTGATACGCTAAATAATAAATTAATTGTAACTGTAATAAAATTAAAATTATTTTTAGTGAAATATAAAATATTAAGCAACACGAGAGTTACTAGTTGATAATGCCCATCGGCGACATCCATCCATTGGCCTTCGGGATAAAGCATCGTTGCCCTCTAAGCATTATCGTCAACTACTTGTGCATAAATAACTATTTTTTTCAAGCGAATACATAAGGATTCCAATAATAGATTTTATAAGGATCTTTTGCTAACCAGCGCCGTAGCCAAGGACCTGCAGGCCCTGCGGTGCGGGGGAGCTCGAGACGGGGGTCTCCAATCCTACAAAGAACGCTGTCACGGTTTATCAAAATTTGGGAGGGGAGGGAGGGGTTGAAAAGAAAAAGTATAAAATACATGCTATTTTTAACTCTAGCGGGACTAGCTACGCCACTGTTGCTAACATTGAACTTGACGATTTTTCAATATAATATGCAAGAATTGTTCAAATATTGATTGAAATTTTAAATCTGATATTTATTTAAAAACTAGTATTTAATTGTATTGGATTGTATGTCCTCATTTCAGAGCGAAATATTACTTTCGGGTAGACTTAGTATTCCTGGTCATTTTTTTGTGGATTTGTGTAAGTAACATGACAGGTGTTACGTTAACGACAGGATCGACAGTTAAAAGTGCTTCCGAAAGTACCATGCATGTATTAATTCTCAATTTTGTATTTTTTTGTTTGATTACTTTCACAATTATGTTTGTATTATATACCTGAAAGAAAGAAGTATTTTTTTTTAGTTTAAATAATGTTTTCATACTACCTAGGTGTTAAATAGCTTCCAGGTATATAATATAAACATATTTGCCTTTTGAGGTAATTGTTAATAAAATAATCCGCTGAGATAATTTAAGTCCATGTCGTAAAGACACTATATCTATGGCTACACTATAGATGTACATCCAAATCATTACTATTAAGTTTCAGAGCCACGAGATTCTTCTTCTACCAACAGTTTTTTTTTAATATGTTCTATTAAGTTTTGAGTTTGTGATGTTGTCTATTTTTGTTGCTCAGGTTTCTATCCTGCATAACAAGGTGGAGAAAATGTAACACTATAGTACTCTAGGACTTAGCTCTAATTTTATGTCACGACTGCAGAGATTATTTTAATCTTTGTAAAGGCACTTTTGGCTATTTTAATTTTGCATTTGATTTCTTATGTATGTTCTGTGTATTCATTACACATATGTCAGATATTTATAGGCGGACAATTTTGTTGTTTATATATACATGTGACCTGTTGTGATTTGCTTTTATGTTCTTTGTGGTGTGGTCATGACTTATTTTATATTTATTTTTAAGCTGTATTGTAAGATTCATGTTGCCTACTATATTAGAGGGTTTTTTTATCAAGCACAGCACAGGTTTTATTTTTACGTGCTGCTATTGTGAGGGCTGAATGTCATTCTAATATTACCTTTAATGTAATCTTGGACTTTTGATTTTTTGAGTTAGTATTTTTATAGTCCCAGAAATGATACCGGGTACTCTGGCTTTGAGGATAGTTGTATGGATTCTTATGGAAGAATTGAGTTTTGTGAGTAGATTTTTGTTTCAGTGCCTTGCGATGTATTAGAGTTATTGGTGTAGCTTTGTAGGAGTTTATTCTTATTTACGTTTTGCTTTTGCTGTTTTTGCATTTGTACATTGTAGCGCCTTGAAATACAAAGTAAGGTGGAGTTGTATCTGTTTTTGCATTTCTACCAGAGGTTTTTTAACAGCTTTTTTTAGGAGAAAACAGTGTTTGTCTGCTGTGTAAAAATCTAGTTGCATACATTTTTGTTAAGTGGTGGCAGGAACAGCATTGCTTTTATGGCTACACTTGGTGTTGTTTGGTCACCACACTAATGCTTCGTGGGTAAGCATAGGTTTTATGATAGGTGTGTATAGCCATAGTATTATCTTTGGAGATAATAACCATGTTTTGCCAATAGCTCGTTTACGTTGCCAGAACGAATGAAATAATATTGAGTTGGGATATTTGTTTTTGTTTATTTTTTCTTATGCATATTATGAGAATCTAATCTAAACTGTGTGTATAAAAAAATGAATTGTTTTTAAAGTTAATACTTGGAAGATTTGAAGAGAAATATTTGGTGACTTTTGTCAGTGACAACAACAAAAGTGGATAAGTATATAACGTCAAGAATTAAACAAGCAAGATACGAACATAACAAAATTACTATAGGTTTATAGTATTTTTTATGGAGTCGAAGAACATGACTGACACACTAGAACCGTTGAACTCATAAACATATTTTCAGATTAAGTTGGGTAGGACCAGTAGCGAACAACGAAGTTTTTGGTTTATTTTGATGTCTTAAGAGAAATGTCGGTTATTTGTGGTTTTAGTCTAACTAATTTTTATTGTTTGTGATTAGTTGATCAAATTAATCTTACTTAACTTTGATTTCCTACTAGCCGATGATGTTATCAAATACAAACGCCAAACTAAAGAGAAATTGATTGCATGTTTTCTTCTGGGCTGTCCAATTGTTTTAGTTTCTATTTGTTTAAGGGCCGATATATTCACCTTTTAGTAAAGTGCCTAATTATGTTATAGATGAGATTGCTATGAGTAAACGTTTATTTATTTGTCAATATTGACCTTTTATCAAATCAAATTTACAAGACAGATAAATTACACAGATTACTTTAGCTTGCTAGTAAGAAAATAATGAAAAAAAACATAACTTTAAGCTGTTTTGATTGACATAAGTGTAACCACAAAATTACTAAAAAGTCAATCTATCTCTGTCTTTCTCGCGGAAGTATATCTTTTTGTCCCAAACTGTACTGCCCGTACAAAAACATTGTTAGCGTTCAGTAATTAACTGTATTTTTTTTAGAATACTCAATCATTAGCATATTAAGATGATTTATTATAATACGTAAATAAGAAACAATGCTGTACTGTACTACTAATAGTATCCAGTATCTTGGACTTGCATACGTAACGGTATATTATTATAACTAGGTTTAATATTTTTAGTTAAAAATTTAACTCATACTTGAATTAGAAACAACTAACACACTAATAAGATGTGTTTAATGATGTACCAATACGAGGTATTAGCATTGCGGTTATTATTTATTGCTTGAAGCCAAAATTCCTTTAAATTAATTCACATGCATTTTACTAGAACTTTTTTGTTGCTAATCTACAATCGTAGTAATGCCAGAGGGAATATTTATTAAGCATTTATAATAATTAGAGAGTGCACTAAACTGACGTTGTATAATTCATTAATATCTTAATTAGTGTACGTCAAAATAATCATTTTTTATTCAATCTTTAATCAGAATTAATTAAATGAATTTAATAAACTTTTATAGCCGACAGGATTTCCGACGTAGATCAAAATGAAAAGTTTACATTTCTCCTTTTCCCATAACACAAACAACATACATACAATCTAGTACAAATTATGCATTCATAGCTCAACAAAGAGAAACAATATTTCATTTTAATATAATAATTATTGAAATAAGATAATTTAATCATTTATTGATTAAATAGTAAATTAAAACTTTATTCAATAAATAACTATTATTATTATTATAAATAATATTATAGAAATTATAGATTGTGTAATTATTTTTTTTATATTTGTAACTTAACTAAAAACTTTAATTGATATTTAAAATTTGTTTACTTCAAAACTGTGTGTGTAGTTTTCTAGCTTTTTATTGTTATTTTATTTCTGCAGATGCTTAGAACGAATTATATTATTGTTTTTATTTATGCAATGATATTAAAAAATGATAATAAAATATTTAACATTTTATTGCTTTGTACTAATTCTTTATTGGTGCCATTGATTGACTGGTGAAATTAGTCAATGCGACTGAAAAACTGGTTATGTAATTTAAAAGTTCAATATATCCTCATTTAGATATAAACACAATTAATTAAATAAAAACAAGATATTTACAAAAATGTGGTAAAAAAATATCAACAGCTTTGATGGGTTTATTGGGTCAAATACCTTCTTTATTATTTCGTATGATTAAAATAATTGTGTACATTTGAATTAGTAACGTATCTATGTCAGAGGTTTTGAAATTGAAATTAAATTAGCATAAATATTTCATTAAGCTTGTATTCACTATTTACTTTTCCACAAATGAGCTTGGAAACAAATGCATGTATTCATATAATAAATTATGTGCAGGTTTGAGAATATTTATGTGTTGCAATTTTTTTAAATAAGTATGTAATAGTTAAATAATAATGGAACATATTGTCTATATGTACATATTCTTTAAGAAAATCTGAAATCATTTAAGACTCTTAGACCATCTTATGATGATACTTGTCGACTTGACGACTATTGGGTGTTTATTGGCTTTCATTAGACGGTACTGTTTTTTTTATGGTATTTGTTTGTAGGGTGCCGATGGCTTATTATTTGATATCTTTAGCAGAATAATCAATTTGCCGGTTTATTACTTTGGAGCCGACGGTGGGTTGTCTGTGATAAGTTAGGCAGATTCACATTTCTTACGTAATTTCGATCTAAATTTTATTTGAAAGATTGTTTTAAATTGCAGTGTCTGTTTTGAATAGTATTCTCTTATATTGTGGTCAATGTTTTATTGTATTTTATGTTCATCGAAGCTTTACAAAATTTTACAAAAACTATTCAGGAAGTCATCATCATTATCAATTTAGACAAATCAGGCAGTTAATAAAAAGCATTTAACAAATTTATTAGTAATTGTTCCAATCAAACTGATTAGGATTATAAAAAATAAAAAAGCATAAAGCTCGTATACATTGTGATAATCTGTTTTTTTAATGTGGTTTTGGGTAAGTTCTACTACCTTCAACCTTTATTTTTTTATTTTTTATTTTTGTTCATTTATGTAGATTATTATCTTAATATGACATTGTACTTTGTACAAGTTTATTTCAGTACTCAAAATTTTCTGGATTATGTTTTTGTTAGTTATTCTCTTGTCTATTTCTAGTTCTAGTATAATCCTTTTGTTATTCTATCTCCTACATTGGAAGAAGATGTTCAGCCGTATCAACCACATTACATGGTTTACTTTCACTTTTTTTTAATTCTTTTTAAATATGCGTTGAAGTACAAGAATTGTGCGAGCTGGTAGTTCACCAGTCCATCCGGTTTTCTTATCTAATTCTTCAAATTTTGGATTAGCGTTCTATTTTGCCATTTATTGAATACATTTTTTTTTATTACATTTTTCGAGGTATGACTTTATTTTGATTTAAGTTTTTTTGCTTGATTATTAGCTCGATTGGCATTATCAACGCCATTACCAATACTGCTTTGGTTGAAACTGTCTTATAGCTACTCGTGATTCTGATGGCGTACTTACTTTGCTTGGCGTTTTGAACACTCTTTCCCATATCTGGGATTTGTACATGATTATTAAGTGCACTACAGAACTTTTTATTGGATGAGTGACCATCTATGTTTGGCATGATTCTACCTAGTGCTTTAGTTAGTTAAACTTTCTGACCTAGTTTTTTATTTTCATATTATGGTCTATACTCAGAGATACTTGAAGGTATTTTTAGTGTTTATACTAGTTTCACTTATTTTGATTGCGGGTTTCTTTATTTTTCTTCTTCCGTACATAATTACAGCTTTGGTTTTATGTTTTGCTATTTGCAGTCTTTTCTATTAAATTTTTTTATTTATTTTTTTTACAATCAATGCAGTGTTGTCTGCATCCTCATAAATTTTTAATTTCAGAATTTGTTGTAGTAGATATTCTATAGTAAGGCTTAGTTTGGATCCCTACGGTACTTTACATGATATTTTTAGATATTCTTCTTCTCATATCAATAAGTTTTTGTCCGTTAGATAGCTTGAAATCTTTTACTTCATTTCTGGGTTAGTATCTAAGAATTCTAGAGTTTTTATTATACCGTTTTAAGGTACCGTGTTAAATGCATTTTTATATGGATTGTAATTAAAAAGTAGAATTTTTTGTTTTTTACCGCCTTATTTGTGGCATCTGCAACTATTTCTAGCACCTTACGCATTGCATCAATTGTGGATCTACTTTTCTTGAATCCATATTGATTATTCAAAATTTCTTTTACTTCCGTCTTGAGTCTGGTTGCAATCATATCTTCGAATAGCTTACTAAAGAAAGCAGTTTGCACTCATTGGATCCTCTCCTTTAACTGGTTAGAATTTAATAAAATAATTTAAATTAATAACAAGCTAAATTATAAATTATTAAAACTTGACTAGTGTTTTAAATGATTTTTTTTTTTTTAATTTCTATAGTTTTAACTAACGGATCAGGTCTCAGCAGTTTTAATTTTAATAATGTGAATTATTCTTTATGTCCACACATTTATTCTAATATATTATTTAAACCAATTTTACATTTCACAATTTAAATTTCTTGATGGGTTTGTAGTTTTAAAGATCTATAATTATATAAAACTTCCCAGGCAATTTTAGACAATTCAATAAATAAAAGAATTACTTTTAAAATTAATAGATCTTGATCTAAATATTCACAAAACCAATTGTTTTTTAAATATAAACTATTATTATAATTAAAATCAAATAAAGTTTCTATTGAGATATTATTGTAATTTATTTAAAAATAAATTGAAATATTAAAATATTTCTCTCATTAATGTGAAATTTTTATTTTAGTATTAATTTAATTATGAATTGCCAATTTTCTAAAATTTTACCATATAACGGTAGTTATAAAGAATATAATCTAATGCTACAACATATTGGTATGTAACCAATGTAATTATCGCATTTTTATTAAATGTAAACCGACGATTGCACTGGGTGAATTCCTCATAGAATTAAAACAGTTCTTCATGTTTTATTGGTGTGTGCTTTGCGGTATTTTGCAATTAAGTAACTGACACTGAACTCATATATATTAGAAACATCAATTCCGTTTACTACTATATTTTACGAGAAGTCATATTATTGCATATTTTTCATTAACAACATAACAGATATGCAATGAAATAATATTTTTCAAAACATTATTTAAATGCTTTTTTGTGGAATAAATTATAAAGGTATTTAAAGTAACTGAAGATAATTAATTGTTTAGTCATTAGAAATTTGGTAGATTATATACAATTGATTACGTACAGTATAGAATTTTAATAAGGCATAACTTTTTTAATTTATTAATTATGTATTTAATTGAATAAATTCAAATAATTAGTAGTGGTTTGTGTATAGTTGTTGTGCTTTAGTTACTGCTGATCTATTAAAAGTAGATACAGTTTCTACCAAACGTAAAAGTATTTTGTTTATTATTTTTGAGCTTCGCTTGAAAATACATTATTTATTTTATGGTCTTGACTCCGAGTGTTGAATCACACTACTCCTATGCAGATTTAGTTTGAATCAGGAAAGGTCAAGCTAGCTGCTAGTATTGATGAGCTGAGAACTCAGGTTCTTATTTGGGGAATGTTCTCGGGAATGTATAATAAGCATTATAACCACCACTCTCATGAGTTTTAGTTCATAAAACAGCTTCTTTTACAAATACTTATTGTATTTCAGATATGTATCTGCTTGTGAATTTGACCTAAGTACTTTGGACGATTGCTTTTTTAGAGTTTAGTCTATTTCTATTGCCGGGTCTTAACGCTTTTGCGCACGGTTGCCACTTGGTTTTTGTTCTCAATAATTAGTTGTTGATATGCAGTTTTAGTAATCGTTTATGTGACGACTGGTGTGACTGTAATCTGTAGTTATTGAAACTTATTTGAGGTGATTTTAGAATATTATTTAAATTTAATAATTGAAGTATTGGTTATCTATTTTAATAAAAAAAAAAACTGAAAATGCCGTAGTCTATCTGTGTAAAGATTTAATTGTACTTCAGTCCACAAATATACACCCACACAGTTCAACGTTTCTCTTAATAGGAGGCATTGTGTTAATATCTATGATTATCTGATTCTAGAATACTTTGCTGCGAGGGCAGTTTGTTGATTGAAACAACAAGTGCAACAAAATGAAAATGAGAAAATAAAGATTTTGTGATAAAGTTTTCCGCTTGCTTGAGCTGCTATTACAAAGTTATTGTGTATTGTATAATTTGTGTTATTTATTATTGTACATAAAGTCTTTAAGATATGTCGGAGTACAACATTTTATTAAAGTACTTAAATGTAGTTTTTTTGGGCTGCTAAAGTGAAGGGCTGCTAAAGCCTTTTGGCACGAGTTACACTCAATATTTTTTTGTTTGTCCCAATTAAAAACATTGTTTTCAATGTTTATTATAATCTGTTACTACTGTCAGATTTTATACCGCGAAGAGTTTAGAGGCTTAAGGGCCGAAAAGATGATTTTTGGCACGCATTTTAGGGCCGAAACAAATGCTCTCGGTAGATGCAGGCGAAAAAAACTTTTGCGGCATTTGATTGGCTATAAATCACGATTTTAATGATGACGTCACACTTTCAATCTGACACTAGTGACAGATAATAAATAAACTTTGCAATTTTTTTAAATAATGTTTTCATTTGGGACAGGCAAAAAAATATTGAGTGTAACTTGCGCCAAAATGCTTTAGCAGCCCTTAGCTTTTAGAAACTCTTACTTGCTCCTGTGTGCAGCTAAAAGCCGCGGGCTGCTAAAGCCGATTTTTGGCTCTTGATACACTATATACTATATCGTACAAATATTAGCTATTTTTAGATAGGCTTTATAGTTCAGTCAAAGTAGCTTTTCACCTCTGGAAAAATCCAAAAGTTTTGAAACTTTTTACACTGATTTATAGGTACCTAGTGAAAAATATACTAAAAGTTCTGACAAACATGACACGAGCTCTAGCGGCAATTTTTTTGGTTTTTTGTTAATATCTCAAGAACTGTTAGTCGGAGGTACATTATATATACATAATGAAAGGTGATAAAATTTGAAAACGATCATACACATTATTCTTTTATTTCCAGCGCTTACAGAGTTATAGACCGTTTAAGATTGCGTTTTTTCATAACAAAAAATATGTAATGTATTGAAGATGCCAAAGCAAGAAAAAAGAAGTGTACTTTTTACCATCATTTGTTAGATACTTGTAAATAATATTCGACAATGTTACACACACAAATATGAACTTTCAATATGTATAATTGCTAAGCAGCTTGTAATCAGTGAAAAATAAGAAAGTGCAATCTCACCTGATTTCTGTCTATTTGATCCTCATTTACAAGCCTTTTTACTGACTGTTGTGTTTCTTTCAGAGGTATGAAGAAATCTAGAATCATTGAAGTTTTCTTTGTGGGTAGAAGTAATGCCATTCAAGTATTCTCCATGGCAGTTGTAGCAAATGTTTGTGAAATTTATTCTTGTTTTCTGATTCCACATCTATTTAAAAATTTGCAAAAAATGAGGTTGAGGGCTGTCTCAGGTGCTGCTGCGTCTTTTGTAGTTACTGTGATCGGCCGGCCGCTTTCAAACTTCCAACCTCATTGTTCTGGAAGGAGGAAGTTTATTCTTTAGTCAAAATTGGATTTGGTAGTATACACAAAAAGCATGTTGCATTGCTGCTCTTTCTGTGGGCGGCAGCGCGGAAAGGTCTGGTTTAGCATTTGAAACCGATTTGATAAAAGCACTGTAGCAATGCATGTTAAAGGAGCTTTGTTTGTGGGGTGCATTGTACAATGCCATAAGTATTTTGTTTCTAGCTTCAGTCGCAGCTCCATGGGATGAACATCATTAATACTTTGCAGTGTAGCTTGCTTCTTGAACAAATTGAAACACACACGTTTTTATTTTAGGTATGTAGCTGAAGTTGTATCATTGCAAGTATATGCAGCGAATATACTTTTCTTTCTACTTTGCCGTGGCTTGGTTTAACAAATAATATCTGTCTTTCAAATTCAAGCCATGAGGAAGTTAATCAGATCAACATCTTTGCGCCAACTATTGCTGCTTTGTCAGGATTTTATTACTCTTGTGCGGATGAACAATGTATCAGCGTCACTAGATGCATGTTTTATTTTAATTCTATGGTCGTGAAGGGCAGTTAAGAGGAATTAAATAAGTCTGAATTTATTATGTTTATTATAATGAAAATCATCTTATTTGACTGTGATTTGTGTTTTGTGTTCAAAGTTTATGTCAACTGGCCTCTTTAGCTTGTACCTTCGGTTTTGTTCAGTTCTCTTCTTTTTTTGATTAGAAAAACGCAATCTTTAACTCTGTAACCGCTGGCAATATAAGAAAAATGTATATAATCATTTTTATTGCAAATTTTATTAGCTTTTATTATGTGTATAATCTTTTACCTCCGATTTACACTTTTTGAAATATTAACAAAAAACCAAAAAAAAAAGTGCTTTGTTTTTGGTCATTGCCGCAAGAGCTTGTGTCATATACAGCAGGGCTTTTAGTATATTTTTCATTAGGTACCTATAAATCAGTGTAAAAAGGTTTAAAACTTTTGGATTTTTTTAGAGGTGAGATTAATTTTTGAACATATTTGATTAGACTACTAGCAATTTTTTTAACGGTTGCTGTTTAGATAGCGTTAGGGAGCTAATACAATTGTACAGTAGTGTAAGTAAAACAGAAAATTATGAATTTGCGTTCATCATATCATTGTGAGCGAAAAAACTACAACCAAAAAATAGTCATTCATCTCCTAACAAAAAAAGGAAATTGTTTGCATTTCAGTTTTTAAGCGGATGTCTGATTTTTTTAATTTCAAAAGTTTGTACTCTATGTGGCAAATCCTGCAGACCAGTATTGCCTTGAACAACTGCTTTCCATGATTTAGGAATAATATTTTAATCAAGAAATCATCCACTTATGAAAATCCTTTAACTTCAACACACTTATTATATTGTTTAATTAGTAATTCTATACCTTCATAAAAATATTTTAAAGATTTGTTATCAAAATGCTCCAAAACAGGTGAAACTTTATTGTCAAAAAATGTCTATCTTAAAGGTTTTTTTTGAATTTTTAATACTAGTAGTCGCTAGGGGCCAAGTCTGGACTGTAGGGGGATGATCGATTTTTGAAAACCGCTTTCTCATATGGCAAGTTGTGCAACTTCAGCGGTATGCACAGGTGCGTTGTCGTGCAACAACCTGCTTTCTTTTGTTAATTTTTCTCGACACTTTGTTTGAATAATTTCTTCAACTTATATAATAAGGTAGCATAATAACCACTGTGGTATTTTTTTCTTTAAAATCAATCATCAAGATGCCCTTACAATTCTAAAAGATTGTTGCCATGATCTTTTTGGTTTACAGGGATACCTTGGTTTTTCTTGGTACTGGTTCAACTGCACGCCACCATTCTATGGATTTCTTTTTGGTCAGAGAATCATGATACAAGATCATAGTTTTATCTTTCGTAAGAATATATTGCAGAACTTTTTTTTATCATTCTTTTTTTGAACAGCAGACAGATGTTTTGGGACCCATCTTGCACTCATACCCAAATGTGACAGCCTTTGCATTGCTGATAATTCCCTCACTTTTAGTCGGCAATCTCTTTGGATCAGTTCTTTAATAAAGGCGATAAACTTTTCTGTGCTTACTTCAACTGGTCGACCAGAACGTGAGTCATCTTCAAAAGACTCATAGCTCATTTGAAACCTTTTGGCTTATTCTTTCAAAGTTGAAAAAGAAGGTGAATCTTTACCGTATACGCCATCTAATTTTTGTTTAATTTGATGAGTGATAAGGCTTTCTAATATGAAGAATTTGATGACTTGGTTCTCAATTTTTTGCAAATCTGGCACTGTTGAAACCTAACGACGTCTGTTTGGATAAATTGATAAAATATATCTGAAAAAAATGATACATATATTGTCTTCCACTTTAATATCAAAATTGTGCATTATTTTGAATCATATATTTGTTCATTATTTTATTTTACCGAAGCTGAAAATGTACTAGTTTACGATATTTTTATTCTTTAAAAACAGTTTTAGCTTTATTTATTTATATATTCTCATAAATACATAGTTTACAGACCGTAATTTAAGTTGATAGGAATTTACTGTGTACAACAATAATATTTAAACGATATATTTTATTATAAATTAAGCTGAACTATGAGTTGATGATTAAAATAAACCATATTCGTTTGTGTGAGAATTGTGGGCTGATAACATCATCATGTATTGTATATTTAGGTCAATATAGTCATAAAATATGCACATATATAGTTTGAATCCTATTTGTAAATATTATAATTTTACATTAATGAACATAAAACCATAGAAAATTTCTTTATTTAATTAAATAATTACTTCAATAAATATGAAATCGGTAATAAAATAAAATTTCAATTATAAAATTTATCATTCTTTTTCGCAAATTGTAATTATAATTCTGTAGAGTGAGCAGTGGCAGAGTACTTTCATTCAGAAAATTTGTGCCGGCAGCCCCATTAAAAATTAATTGAATATCATTCCAACATAAATTAACATAACAGTTTTTTTAAACTTATTGCTGCCGTATTCCACGTTTAATGCGTACAGTTTTATAGACACATCTTTTAAATGGCTTAATACGCGCATTCTTTTTTTGCTATATGGGGTTATTAAATGTCATAATTTCTATCTGAATAAAAGTAGCATGTATCAACATTTATGACCGGACGAGCTTTAATCCGCAGTTTATAGATTCTGACTATCTGGTTGGTGCTGTAATAAATTACCATAGCACCTGTCCTATTGAAAGCCATAAGGCAATAGGTAACCCACTGACCGAAACAAACTACGGCTGAACCTCTGAGAGACGATCAGGACGACGTTGATATTCAAGCGATCGGGGAGATGGAATTTATGCAAGTATTTTAGAAAATCGGGCCGGCAAAATCGCGCCTTCTACTATATCACAATCGCGCGATGTTGCGTTAACAATTTATTTTAATTAATAGAGGATGCGGGGATTTATTTTTTTAGTTTAATTGTGTTTCTATGAGGAAAACTTAGACAGGTGAGAACACACTGTTGAAACTAATGATGGCATGAGATTGCTTTTTAAATGGTACGTGAATGCCTAAATTAAGTACAATGATGACAATTAGAGTGTTATGTGAAACGGCCAAGTCAGGATTTGAAGAATACAATTTGAATGCATTCTAAAATTAATTAACATAATTTATTGCAACTATAATAATTTATTAAAATACACATAATAAAGTTTGTTTGTATTTTGGTTTGCCAAGAATTATAGGTCATTCATAATGAGTTTATCTAATTAATATCGGTAAAATATGATTTGTCGGTCGATGAATATTTATTTATTAGATTTCATCAATCGTTTATTGAGGCAGAACACGATTACTGATTTCAATCTCAATTATCATTTCATTCAAAACATAGTTGTATTTTTATGATTACAAATTTTAATTTACATAATAAAACATGTTTAGGAAATGTGTTTGTAGCAAATAATCAAAATAAATTGTCTTGTCTTTTTTGAAATTAGATTACCTAAATGGCAAACAATAAAATACAAACTTTAAAAACTAGTATGAATATTTTATATATATATATAGCTTAAGAGATTCTTTTATTTTTATATTTATTGAAATGAGAAGCTTTTTTTTTCATTTTTATTGTTAATGTTACCGTTTGCATTGTGACCTTTATTTACATTTTCATGCTAATAGAAGATAACTAGCAGGAAGCATAATTGATTGATTCGATTATCAGCAAACAAACGATCTTATAAATAGAAAATATTACCGTATTGCAATAACAATGGTACAATAGCAACCTCTATCTATTATATTTATGGGAAAAGATCGCATTATAACAACTTTTACAACTCTGCATCACTTTGTTTAGTAAATAAATAATTATATCGTCTGGAAAAAAGATCTTCTGTAAATTGAATTAAAATCTGGATGAGTTGGAATGTGATTACAAGTCTGTTGCACTTTTTTTTGTAAAACAAAGTCTCTTGTGTTCTATAATTATTATGAAATGTTTTTGTATTTTAAGTAACAAATTACTATTACTAACTGCAATAGATACATTTTTATCTATTTTTGTTTTGTTTTATTTATTATGGTATAAGTAAATTTATTTTTAATTGGAACAAAAAAATGTTAGGTTTGGTGTCTATGATTAATTGATTCAAAATATTAATTTTTGATGAGTTATCAGTGAAAATGATTAGTGAATAGTTTTTAGAGTTTTCATTAGCATAGTAAGTTTGAGTTATTCACTGCTTATGATAAAAAATATTTTGGGCCATATTGTAGCAATAAAACAAAGTTGAAGACAAAAATTTTGTTTAAGTAGTATGTAAGATAAAACAAAAATAAACAAGTAAATGAAGTTATTACAACTGAATTCTTATATAATTTGACAGTATTTCTGATGCTGCTTGAATTTACTTAATAAAATATACAAAATGTCCGATCAACACCAAAATTGAAAGCTGGATAACTCGTATAACCAAACCTTAAAGTTTGTCCGCCGTGTCAAATATTGATGTAATCATTGGGTAATTTTTTGCAAAAAAACCTGATAATTTTTTTTTATAAAAATTTCAGTATTTTACAGTCAAAGAGACCATCAAGATGTAGAAAAAAACAACATATGGTACTTATTAGTTTATTTAATAAACATTAATAACCGAAAACGATAATGGACGTATACACGAAAGAAAATGCATTTCCGCAAAATAAACTTAACAGAGATTAATAATGAAAACTTTAGTTGAATAAGATTTCATTACTTTGTATTGCCTCTTTGAGCCCAACTATTACCTGCATACGGCGGCCCATGCCACTAATGAGCTCACTAATATCATTTTGTGGAATATTATGCTATTCTTCTTGAAGTGCCACACGAAGCTTGTTTATTGTGATTGGTGCAACTGCACGTCCTCTAACACGCCTGCCCAGCATGTCCCAAACATGTTCTATAAGATTTCCATCTGGGGTACATGCAGGCGAGTTGAATTTTCTTATTCCAACTGCAACCAAGTATTCTGTGACGCACCTCGCAGAATGCGGTCTTGCGTTATCCTACATTAGAATAAAGCCATTGCCGATATATGGAGCTAACAGGACTACGTAATTTTCCAAAACTTCCTCAATACACCGCTGTGTAGTCAGCGATCTTCCATCAATGACAATCAATTTGGTGAAGGCATCCATTGATATTCATTTCGAGAAAATTGTAGTCTTTTTACTTGGTGACGTGGGAGTAATTTTGGTCCAACTGCTGGTCTACAAGATTTTAAGCCAGCTTCTTGCAACTTTTGACAAATTGACCACACACTCACAGCTGTACCACGAATCTCACGGAGTTGGTTTCTGGTTTTCACTGAAGTCACATGACGATTTCGTAGAGTATTACGAACAATAACTTTGTTATTGATAGCAGTCGTTTTTGTTTTCTCCTTGATCCCGGCCTCCGAGTATTTCTGCCGGTCTCCTTTAAACCGCTCAAGTGCTTTTTGGACGGTAGAAAGACTGACATGAAGGAATCTGGATACATGCTGCTGGCTATTTTTATCTGCTGTAAGAGCAACAGCTTTTGCACAATCTTTAGCACTTAAAACCGTAATCAACACACCAATCTGCCCTGAGAGTGACAGTTAATTGAAAACAAACAAGTCAACTCAGTAGCCACATTGATTCTTTGTGCATAATGTCAAATGAGCAATAGTTAGTGTACTATATGTTGTTTTTTTTCTACATCTTGATGGTCTCTTTGATTGTAAAACACTAAATGTTTTATAAACAAAATTGACTCGGGTTTTTTGTACAAAAATACTCAATGACCCGGTTTTTTTGCATCTGAGTGTAGATGCGTTCAATAAAATCACCTTTATTTGGCTTATTTACCGCTAAAGTTTTTTTTTGCGAGCAACCTTCCGCTGAATTTTTTTGTAGATACGCTGCGATTTTTGTTTTTGTTTTTTGCGTGTGGGCATTGTTTTGCAGCGATCAGCCGGTTAATACTAACAGCTTTTTGTACAAAAAAGGCGATTACATTTTCTTCACAGCATCCGTGTCGGGTAGTAATTAATTAAATTGAGGGTAGTGATTGGATTTTTGGAATCTTTGACTATTGATTTTTTTTTGTGACGGTTGTAAAATTTACTATTCTTTGTACCAAAAGCTTGTTTCCAAAAATAGACCCCGATGCAGTTTAGAAGATGTGTTCATTTTGGATTTTAACTTTTAAATTTTGAGAAGTCGAGATCACAAGGGTGCATATTCTATTTGCAATTTTTTTATATCTTTGCGTATAAGTGCTCGAAGTTGGCCGGAATTGAGATGATTTTGAAAAGTTGTTTTGGTTTTTCTTAAGGCGCCTTAAAAGGTTTTTTGTACAACCTTTTGATTATCAGCGACAACTCTAGTTTGCAGTATAATATTTTTTATTACAGTGGATGTGTTTCGTACAGATGTAGTCTGAAGATGGAAGCTTTCGGAAAGAGCTTGTCGATTTTGGGTGCCAGCAAGTATTAAAGTAGAAATACGTTGTTGAATATCTTTTTAAAACGACATTAGAGTTTTTTGATAAACTATTTACAGACAACAAAAAAATACTTTTTAGACTATAATCACACAAAGTGAAATTTGCTAAATACGTAAATACACTAAATTTTACAAATAATATAACATTCACCACATAATATTAATTTTAGCTTTATGAGAGTTTACTTAATTAAACAACAAGTTTTTAACTACTCCATTAAACAATGGAAAGGAAAAAGATTTAATATAACCAAATATATTTTAAGAATTTCTATTAAACGCGTTAAATGTTACTACTATAAAAGTTAATTAAACCAATATAATTCATTTAATATCTTTTTTAGTAAATTTATAATACTTATCTGACAATTAAAGAAAATATGAGAAAAATTAAAAGATATTTATTTTATTGCTGAAATATATAGAATTTGTCCCTGAAAGGACATGTGTTAATTAAAGTGTATAATTAGAGTAAAGTGTATCGTGTCAATGCAGCAATGGGAACGGAGACGTTGCTGATTGAAAATGTAATAGATAGTGAGCAACGGGATTACGGTTTTAGTGAGTCGCCAGATCTCCTATCTCAATGGCTCGACTCTCTGGAGACGCGCTCGTCCTTGTTTTGGCTACACTACGTTGAATGTAATCTGAGGGAAACCGTGGATAAAGACTGTGGATGCAGTGACGGCGATACGCGCCATTCAAGTGAGGAGAATGCCAGCTCCTTAGAGTTCAATAGTTCCTCGAGCGAGTGCAGCTCGAATTCGTGCAGCAAATCATCGGACTTGATTGATGATAAGGACGTCGTTAAGGAGTGCACACCCGTGATCGAGTGCAAGTCTATAGCGCACAGAGATTCTGAACTGCTATTAGCCTTGACCGAGAATTGTACGCTCGGACCAGTGTGTTACTTCTGCAGGTAACAATAAACATAATTATGTATTCAAGAGTTATTATAGGAACACAATATGTATTTTCAACACTTTTATTGACTAATATTCATATTTAACGTCCTCATTTATATACTTTTTTTCAGAGAATGCCATTGTTAAACATTAAATAATTTTCAAAAGACATGCTATTTACCATTATTATATACTTACTACTAATTCCTAAATTTATTAATAATTTCATCTTACATTTACATTTTCAATAAAAACGGTTGATGGTTATGATTATATAGTGACCGAAATAACATATCTAGAGCGCATGTTAAATTTAATTTGTTTAAATAAATTTTATTGTAGCTCAGTTGTAGTTAAAGTAAATTGAATTTCAAAGTATTAATTAAATACTTACAGAAAAAAGTCTGTAACAGTGATTGAAGATTTTACGGAGATGTACTTACCGTTGGTTTGTTAAAACTGTCACATCAGAATTTTTTTTATGGCTAATGTTTTGATACTATCGTTTAAAAGTTAACGTAAGGTTTATTTCATATTTACTAATAATAATCACTTAACAATTCAATTTACTAGTCAGCTATGAGGTGATTGTTTATTAAGAAAATATTTTTAAACTGCAATTCAAAATTTAAAAAAAAAGAATATTTAATTTAATTGAAAATTGATGACATATCAATCATTAAATTTGTTCGAGTAAAGTTGTCATATGAGATGAAATTACTACTAAATAACATAACATTGTTCAAGAGGTTTTTAGATCTGCGGCAAAATAAAGATAATGAGTTTTATTTTTTTATGTTTAGAAACACTTATTGATTGAATGATCATGTCAACAAGTTTAACTGTAGGTAGTGGAATTGTGTGCCAATTACATGATAAGCCAAAATTCAAAACTATATAAAGATTGCTATGGTAACAGAAAACTCACCAACCTTTTTCTTTTTTATTTAATAAATAAAGAATTGTATTGATTTTGGCTTTAGAAGGATTGCAATACTACTAAAATTGAAAAAATTTTGAGAACATTGGGATAAGTTTTTCTACAGTGTCTAATTTTTTGGAACTGTGATTTTAACTATTCTGCAAAAAAAGCAGTGTACTAGAAGAAAACTGAAATAGGAACTATTTTAGTACTTATATTTTAATGAGTAATGCCTAATATAATAATAATAATAATAATACTAATAATAATAATAATAATATTTATTTCATAAATTAAATACAAATAAAATAGTGCATAAGATTTACAAAACACGTCCAAATACATAAGGGCAATTCCATTATTAGTAGTCTTTTGATCGATATATGAGAGTATGAAACCTATAAAAAAAAAGTTTTTTTTACGTTTTTTAACTTAATCACATTTTTTGTTTAAAAACCGCAATTTTAACTCAAAAAAATAAATTTACTAATGAAATCAATCAGAAATTCTCCGTAGAATCCAAATCTGGCGCCATTTCAAGTCTATACCCTGTCTATAAGCCGCAAAAGCCATAAAACCATGTTTTTGTTCTTAGTGGGCTGTGCAAAAAGGAGCATTTTTTAAAAAAAAATTGTCCGCCATAGTTGACGTATTTTGATGTAAATTAATTGAAAAATATAAATTTGTTCTGTGTATTTGGGTTTTAAGCGTCTAAAACTCAAAATCTGCAAAGTAGGCCTATTCTTCAACATAAACTCTTACAAATGCACGTTTAGCCGCGCTCAGAGGAACAATACACCAAATATTATTAAAAACACACTAGGGTGTGGTTTAAAACTTTTTTTTAACAAATTTTAACAAGCGACAGGCAGATTTATGTTTGAATGCCAAAAATAATAATATTTTTAAATTTTTGCGCCGATAGATCGAGTCTAAATTTGTGCCGCATGCGCAAAAACTAACTAAAATGGCCAAAAATTGGTTCAAGCGACAAAAAATGTCTTTGTTAAACTTCTGAAATCAACTTAAAAAAATATAATCCAAATAAAAAAAATTTAAAAAAAAAAAATTTAAGAAAATTTTGAAATTTTTTTTTTTTTCTAGATGGATTTTTCTTTGCCAGATAAGCACGACACTGACTATTTTCTATGTAGAATTGTTTGCAAAACTAAATTTTTTAATAATATTTGGTGTATAGTTTCTCTGAAAACTGTTAAATGTGCATTTGAAAAAGTTTATGTTGAAAAATAGGCTTATTTTTGCAGTTTTTTTGAGTTTTAGACGCTTAAAACCTTAAAACCCAAATACACAAAACAAATTTATATTGTCTAATTAATTTACATCAAAACACGTCAACTTTAGCGGTTAAAAAAAATTTAAAACGCACTCCCCCCCCCCTAGCTCTGGTCCGTTTGAAATGGAATTGCCCATAATTAGAATTTAAGTTCATAGAATTCTTCTAAAGTATATATTGTATTATTTAGTAGCATTTGTTTTAATTTAGACTTAAATAAAATAATTGATTTTAATTTAATATTATTAGGCAAATGGTTATAAATTTTGCAACCGTTATAATAAAATCCTTTCTGAAAAGATGTTGTATTGTGTCGAGGTATTGCAATATTATTTTTATTTCTTGTATTGTATACATGATATTTGCTATTTAAATTAAACAATTGTTGATTTTTATGTACAAACATTGCAACTTCATATATATAAGTGCTTGATAAAGTTAGAATTCCAAGGTTTTTAAAAGATGTTCTACAAGAATCATACGGTTTTAGATGTGCCAATATTCGAACTGTCCTTTTCTGAATTTTAAAAATTCTAAATAAATATTCATTTTTAGTACTTCCCCAATGAATGATTCCATACCTAAGAAGAGCATGAAAATTACTGAAATACAGATATCGCAAAATGTCAGTACTGCAATGATTTGATAGTGCTCTGATGACATAACTGGCTTTGGACAAATTAGATGCTAATAAATCAATTTGATTTTTCCAAGACATTATGTTATCACTTATAACACCAAGAATAGGCGCGTGTGTCTGAATGTTTATAAAATCGTTATTTAGGATAACGTTTGGTGGAAATCTAACGGAAGAAAACTTACTCCTATAGAGCACACAATTTGTTTTTTCTTTGTTAATGATAAGTTTGTTATTATCTATCCATGTAATTATGTTCTTGTATACCATATTTGCTTGGTGAAGTAAACTTTCAACATTTTTATTAATAAAAAGAAAATTTGTGTCATCTGCATATGAGGACAGGATTTGAGTATTATCTGTCAAGCAAGTATCTAAGTCTGCCGCATAGATTATATATAGAGTTGGTCCAAGAATTGAACCCTGCGGGACACCTACAGTTAAATTAATTGTTGATGACAATTTCTTGTCAATTTTTACAAACTGATTTCTGCCAAACAAACAAAGACTCAAACCATAGCAAAGCACTACCTCTTACACCGTGCCTTTCTAACTTATTAAGTAATAAATAAAAATTGACACAGTCAAAGGCCTTGGACATATCAATAAATAAACCCAATGCCATGGACTGTGCATCGGTAGCTAAAATAATGGAATAAAAAATTTTGTTTAAAGCAGTATTAATTTCGTAGCCTTTTCTAAAACCATGCTGAGATGGTGAAAAAAGATTATATTTTGTAAAAAAGAGACTATCCTAGATTTTATTACTTTTTTGTATAGTTTTGAAAAAACCGGAAGTATGCTAATAGGCCTATAATTTTGAACTAAAGATTGATCTCCTTTTTTGTGGAGTGGGATTATCAAAGCTGTTTTTAGGTCAGATGGAAATATTCCATTTTCTAAGGACAGATTTATGCTGTGACATAAAGGTGCAGCAATAGATAAAACTACCGTTTTAATTATTGATGCTGATATATCATCTTTATCAAAACAGTTGCTATTTTTAATATCGTTTATCTGTGAAATTACCTCAGGGATAGTGACTGGATCTAAAAACATTGAATGTTTATTACGCGGAATATTTTAAACTTTTTTATAGTTAACAGTGTGCAAGAGTGCATAAACAACAACGCATATTGTTTATTGCATTCTATGTTTTACTGAAAAATCTACTATTATTGATGAGAATTTTAGTTTACAAAATAAGAAATACACTACATAGTTACGTCATTTTTTTTTTTATTGAGGAGTTTTTATCCTAATTTTTAAATACTGACGCTTAAACTGTTTAGCGAAACATAATAGAGCGCATATGTAGTTATTTCAGGACTAAGATTATTATAAAATAATTTTTAAAATATATTTCTATTAGCTAATCAAATGGATTGCAAACATATAAAATGTGTTGGTTGATACAGTTTTATAATGTGTAAGTACGATTAGGATGCAGGTATTCGCAGTGCAACGATGTTTATTAACATGTTTTGTTTTGATTTCCATCAACTGTTGCAAATTTCTTGAACATAAGTAAAGCTTACAGCTACCCACCAGTCAACAACATTTTTTTTACCTTTTACTAAAATGGTTTACAGTTTGGTGTCAACGTACATCGGTTCCCTAAACACATCTGTTATTTTATGTTTGAATTATATTTAGGGAAATAGATTTTTATTATGTTTTGAAAACAACATATTATTTAGCTAGGCTATGCTTACTTTTTTATATTTGCGTTAATAAATCGTATTTCTAACATACGATGATCGCAAGGCCTACCGGAGCGAAGCGTGGAAAATTATAAAATCCATTTTTTTATGATGACTAACTTTTTTGAGTAATTTATGAGAAATAATGTATTTAGATTTTACATGCAAGCTTCATGTTAGTTAGTCTTCTGTAATACTTGAGGAATCAAAGAAAAATGTAATCGAATGTTTGATATTTTATTTTCAATTATGTAGTCTCAGATTTTATCTTCTAATTCATGCAGAGGTACTAGTATATTAACCTCTGCGTCAATAGAGTGGGCGTTATTTCATGAGAAATTTCACATACAAGTTTTATGCTAATCTTTTATAATAGTTGAGCAATTGAAGAAGAATGATATTTTATTTTATTTTATTTGTATATATTACATCTTAAAACTCAACATGTAGAGTTTTAAGATGTAATATATACGTTGAAAAATTATTTGCTTATGATTATCACAAAAGCCATGGTAGCCTTGTTCCATAGTTTTTTTTTAATTGGAAATTTTTATAATTTTATTTTTAAAGAGTGTTGGCATACACTGGACAATGCATTATAAGATACTGGGTCTTCAACTTTTCTCTTATAGTCAATTTTTTTAAGACATCTCTGACGAGTTTTATGGCGTTTTTGGCTGAGACATTCGAAGCACAGTCGAAAACGTTATTAATTGTCAACTCTAAACCTTGGTCCATTTGACTTTATATTTTAACTAAGCAAACTTTTACAAAAAATTATGTTGAAAATATGCTGTTTGAATTTTTTTAGACCAAATAAACTTAGTCTGCAGGTGCACTGTTTATTCTTTCTTTAAATCTCTTTTCTGTTGTTGAATGCATTGATTTAAATTTGATCTTAATGTGACTTTTTTCTAAATATTTGTGAATGCAATTGTCATTTTTAATTAAGGTTTAAAAGAGGGTTTGATAACATTGCATGTTGGTTTTGTGCAGCACAACCATCACTATAAAGTATAATTGAGGGTTTGCTTGTTTTATCTATAGATTACAGAACCTTGTGCAATCAAAAAATGCAAATTATAGATGCAAAGCAAGCTCTTAATTTGCTATTTACCTTTGTGCCATAGGAAACAATATCCAGCATTACTCTAATTAGTTTTGTTCTACAAGTTGGGGCAAAAGTAATATTATAATGTGAATTTGATGCCATTTTGTTAGAAATTAAAAAAAATGTTTTTACGGAAAGTTTATTTGAAGATGTAAAATTGATGACATTAAGATGAAAAAATGATATCGGTAAATTTGTCACCTCTTGAGTTGATGCACATTTGTGCTTGTTTTGCGACATTTTTAACTGTTGCTTGCAAAACATCTATCTCCAAATTGGTGATTTTTTTTTAATGTTGGTTTTTAAGACTTGCAAGGTTTGTGGTTTTTTGTGGTAAATGCGAGATTTCAAACTCTTTTAACTTTTTAACTGCAAATGTTGCACCAAATAGGCACTTTGAGGGGATACTTAGCTCTTCGTGCATATCATGTGGATTCTTTGTGTCCCAGAAACGCTTTTTGTTTGTTAAGGTAACCAGTTAAGTGGGAATGGGCTCATTATGATTTTGGAAACAAAAGTATCATCTTCTTGCACCAGGTTTAACAGAGCATGGGAGTAAGTCAACTCCATCCAGTTTGCACGAGACTCTCAGCCAAACTCTTAATTGTTTGCGCAGTACAGAACGACGAGGAAAACGACGACGAAATTTAACAATGATTCCGCGTTTTTTTGGTCTGTATTGTTTGCTTGTTGTCAACTAATTCTGTATATGTCTACGATATAAATGTTAAAGCACAACGGCATTTGAAGCCATTTTCAAAAATTACATTATATTATGACGTTACTTTTTTCTCAGGGATTACATGTTTATTGTAAATATTTTATTAGGTAAAGTTTTGTCATTTTCTTTCTCTTTTAGTGTTTTTTTTTTCTCTTAAAAACTTTACATGAAAAGTATAACGTTTGTTTTAAATCAGGGCTCCAAATATAATTTTCTAATAGACTTTTTACAATAATGTGGCTCTAGTTTTGGAAACTGGTGCAGAAAGTTTTTTATTCTTTTCTTTTATTTATTGTGTTTTACATTTGTTCATTCATTATTGGTTGCGGAATGTTTTGAGTTTGCTGTTATAGTGGCGTTTTCTTGATCTTGGTTTTTTTACACAACACACAACAACATTTTTTTTTATGTTAATTTTGTCTTGTCTGGATCTTTTAACGATTTTCTTAATAATTCTGCATATATTTTTTTATTTCTGAGGGTCCAAAACTTCTTAAAAACAATTAGGTTTACATGAGCAACTTTGTTTTAGTTCTTTTTTGCTCTTTTTAGTTTTTTACATTTTCTTTCAAAATATGATTTTTTATAACGATCATATTTCTATTACGTCGAATTATTTAATCCATTTTTTGCTTGTTTGCGATTTCTTTCGTCTTTCTCATTATTATTATTTTCTTCTATTAAATTAACGTTTTTTTTAGTCCTGGATTCTTTGTCCAAAAAAATCTTTATCAGCTTCACTATCAACTCATTTTTTTTTTGAAAAATCGGTTTTTAATCTGTTGATATCTTCTTTCTGTAATATTGTCTATATTGTGTTTTTTATAACATGTTCTTTTTTATGAGATATTGTCTTCTTTTGAATATCTATGTCTGCAATAGTGCTTACAACCTTATTTCTAATTTGTCTGAGGACGTGTCAAAATCGTTTGCCTTTTTTGATTTTGCTGACTATCGGTTTAACTTAATCTAAGACTTGGATGCAATTTGCAGGAGTGGATGGCCTTTCGAGGAATACAAACTATTTTGCATGTGATTTTATCAAACTTAACTGGACAATGCGCAACCCGGATGATATTTTCGGTTTGGTTTTAGATTAAATCTCATCATTTATATAAGGTTTGGTTTATGATAATCTTATTAACTTTTATTAGTTTTATGCTAGAAACTGTAAATTTTTATACATTGCTGCTAATTTTTGTGCACAGATTTGTTTTTTTTTTTTTTTAATTTTAGTACTTTTTGAAGACTAGTAACTGATTTGGGTAGTTTGAGTTATAAAATACAAACAAATGTATAACTGTAAACTTTTAAACAGTTTTAGTGTAATTTTTTTGCCTGCTGAGAGAATAGACTTTGGCAGATTATGGTTGTTGTTATTTCAACTTTAACAATTTGATAGTTTTACTAATGTTTAACAGTTATATAGTAACAGAAAATAATAATATTGTTAGAAAACAAATTAGCCAGTTTTTGACATTTAAACTTATTTATACATTGCTTTAGAGACAATTTTTTTATAAATTTTGATATATTTGCAGTTTCAGATCATAATTTGATAGTTTCAATACTTTTCTTTGAAATGTTGACAGTTTTAAAATATATTTTGAAACATTTTCAAATAAAAGAAAATTAAGAATGTACAGTCTTGGATTTTTTTGAGATTTTTAGTTATTTTTAATGTTTTTAGTAAGTTATGTTATAAAATACAATTAACTGTATTACCGCTTGACAGTTTAAAATATTATTTGACAGATCTGATACGTTTCTGAGAAATTATGATATTACTGTAAACAGTTTTAGTAATTTTTTGGCAGATATAGTAACGTTTTTGACAATTTTGAATAAAACTTGACATATCTGGAATAGTTTTGAATAGTTTTTTGATATTTAGTAACATTATGATTTTTTATAACGATCATATTTCTATTACGTCGAATTATTTAATCCATTTTTTGCTTGTTTGCGATTTCTTTCGTCTTTCTCATTATTATTATTTTCTTCTATTAAATTAACGTTTTTTTTAGTCCTGGATTCTTTGTCCAAAAAAATCTTTATCAGCTTCACTATCAACTCATTTTTTTTTTGAAAAATCGGTTTTTAATCTGTTGATATCTTCTTTCTGTAATATTGTCTATATTGTGTTTTTTATAACATGTTCTTTTTTATGAGATATTGTCTTCTTTTGAATATCTATGTCTGCAATAGTGCTTACAACCTTATTTCTAATTTGTCTGAGGACGTGTCAAAATCGTTTGCCTTTTTTGATTTTGCTGACTATCGGTTTAACTTAATCTAAGACTTGGATGCAATTTGCAGGAGTGGATGGCCTTTCGAGGAATACAAACTATTTTGCATGTGATTTTATCAAACTTAACTGGACAATGCGCAACCCGGATGATATTTTCGGTTTGGTTTTAGATTAAATCTCATCATTTATATAAGGTTTGGTTTATGATAATCTTATTAACTTTTATTAGTTTTATGCTAGAAACTGTAAATTTTTATACATTGCTGCTAATTTTTGTGCACAGATTTGTTTTTTTTTTTTTTAATTTTAGTACTTTTTGAAGACTAGTAACTGATTTGGGTAGTTTGAGTTATAAAATACAAACAAATGTATAACTGTAAACTTTTAAACAGTTTTAGTGTAATTTTTTTGCCTGCTGAGAGAATAGACTTTGGCAGATTATGGTTGTTGTTATTTCAACTTTAACAATTTGATAGTTTTACTAATGTTTAACAGTTATATAGTAACAGAAAATAATAATATTGTTAGAAAACAAATTAGCCAGTTTTTGACATTTAAACTTATTTATACATTGCTTTAGAGACAATTTTTTTATAAATTTTGATATATTTGCAGTTTCAGATCATAATTTGATAGTTTCAATACTTTTCTTTGAAATGTTGACAGTTTTAAAATATATTTTGAAACATTTTCAAATAAAAGAAAATTAAGAATGTACAGTCTTGGATTTTTTTGAGATTTTTAGTTATTTTTAATGTTTTTAGTAAGTTATGTTATAAAATACAATTAACTGTATTACCGCTTGACAGTTTAAAATATTATTTGACAGATCTGATACGTTTCTGAGAAATTATGATATTACTGTAAACAGTTTTAGTAATTTTTTGGCAGATATAGTAACGTTTTTGACAATTTTGAATAAAACTTGACATATCTGGAATAGTTTTGAATAGTTTTTTGATATTTAGTAACATTTTTGAAAAATTCGAATACAATTTGATATATCTGGCAGGTTGTATTTATTTTATTACATTGCTGTCAATTATTTGACAGCTCAGTAACATTTTAGACATTTAAAATACAATTTGACATATGAGGCAGATGATTTGCATTTTAGTACATTGCTGTGAATTGTTTGACAGTTTTAGTAACTTTTTTAAGTTACTAGTAATTTAAAAAAAAACGTATTAACATTTTTGAAGTTTAATAAACAATTATAAATGCTAACTTATTGCATTGCTAAAAACTTTTTGATAAATGTAGTAATATTTTTGACAATTTAGTAACTTTTTGACAAATGAATTTACATTTTTTGACAGTATAGAATACAGTTTTTGACAAATGTAATACATTTGGCTAACTTATGGCATTTTGACACATTACTGTATACTATTTCTTAAAAACCGTCTTCTCATCCTCTCCCCCCTGTTCTCAATATTTTTACGTTGGATCTCAAACATCCTACTCCGCCACTGAGCAAACATCTCAATTTCGATGATTTTGTGACTTTGCACATTTCATGTCAAGCCGACGAAATAAATTTAAATTAAATAATTTACATTAGCTTATTAAATTACTATAACTCGAAACTTTGCTTATTTTTTGTTGACAAACTCAGATCTTCATGTATCCTTTTTATTTTTGGAAATTTTGGCTTGTAGCACTTAAGTTTTTAATCGATAAAACTACTACAAACTATCTTCTATATTTTTTTTACTATCTGCATATCATAATTTGAGTTTTGATAACACTATTTGCATTTTTTATTCTGGTTACACTTATCCATAAAGACTCTATTTAATTATTCAGTATAATTACAATACAAATGAAATATATTGTCTGTACTATTTGATAATTACTATGTAACAGGACAAAGTCGTCTCATGGGATTTAAGAATATTACACATTAGCAAAATTATTTTTTACATCAATTACAAAATAGTTAAAAACAGCATAATGATATCTTAATGAAACATTATGGACATAATCTAAGCAGCTACATGTAAAGTCACGACCCTACCGGAAACGTCACACTAAAAAATCCTCCGGAAAGGATTAAAGTCGCAGCAATTAATAGCGACTTTCTATCTAACTGTGAATTTATTTATCTCCCGCAATGCAATCTCAAATTGTAAGCGTTCATTGTTCTATACACGCCGAATTATTAGAAAAGCATCCACCTATTAGCATTCATATCGTACTCACATAATCTAATAAATATATTCATATAATGTCCTGCACGTGATCATTTGCCGCTGATTCTCTAATACACTTTCAAAATATATTCAAATATATACGCATAGTTACTACTGTATACGGTCGTAGACATTTGTAAATGGTTACATTAAAAAGTATAATTGGTGGTATCGAATAACGAAAACACGAAATCGTTTCAACGAATAAATGCGATGTGACGTTATGCATAATATTTTTACATCTATTACTATATTACTGACAAATTTGGAGAGAAATTTTCAATTTACAAATATAATGTGGAATAATTTAATATATTTTTCTAATTAATAGAAAGCTTACAGTTTTAACACAACACAATTTTATCAACTAAAAATATACTTGCTTTCCTAATTTGCGGAAAAACAAATACTTAAATATCTCAACTAATTAATATAGTTAAATTGTCTTCAAACTCTTCTCACGATTTCATATTTTTTAATATAATCCTATTCTTCAAAATTTATATTTAAATGGCATTGTAATTTAAATTATTTCCATTAAAACAATTATTTGTTGCCTAAAAACAGTGTTTACCAGTTAGGTAACACGTTTTGATAGGTTCTTTCAATAACCAACAAGTGGAACACATCAATCACGTTGAAAGATTAAAAAAAATATATATCCACCCAACAACGGTTTTTCTATTCATGTGTGATATAACGAGCATCAGCTATTGTTTCCAACGCTTACAGCTTCATTTCAATTTTCAAACACCAAAAATAGTACAAGGACGCTGCAGAGGTGTTGTATACAAAAGGCATACGTGTATTAATAATAATTGAAAAAAATATAATGTGACTCAATAGAGATTAATAAATAAATTATCTCCGGTTGCAATATAATCTTTCTATAATATTAATGATATAGATAATCTCGAAATTATTACTTTTAATTGCATTGTGGTGTGTATGATTAAAGAACAATAAAATTAAAACGTAAATATTGACATATTTTCTTGTTATCAAAGAACAATAGACAATAGAACGTATATTTATTTGAAATTTCAAAATATGTTAAAATTAAAGAAATCTTATTGTTGGTGTAGTACACAGCACGGAATCAGTATAAAAATAAGCTTAGAGATTAAACATGTGTGCCATGAAAGATTACAACATTGGATAAAGCGACTAACCCAATTTGTAATGTACTTCTTTTACATAATATTTCTTGAATCATACTAATCAAATCCAGGTACGCCATTCTCTTATTGACATATTATTTAAATATATTCATGCATAGTACCAAACATGATTGTTTACAGTGTTCCACGATGCCATGTTTTCATATAACACTATACATCTAAGTTAATATTGTGTTTACGGAAAATAATGAATTTTATGTGTATTCTCAATATTAAAACGATGCTTGTCAAATTTCAGACAGATTTACAGTAGTTTTGATTTGATAGCTGTTTAAAGAGGTCATGTTTTTGCAACCATAGGAAAAGAGCAATATTGGTCAGTGATTTGATTTTTTTATGGAAAAACTTATGAGGATAACTGATTAAATGTTGGCTCAATAAGTTCATGAAGCGTAATTATCCGTTGTGTATGGGTAGAGTCGTATTCACTCATGAATACGAAAGATACGGACATTATCCATAATATGTTATAATAATAATAATTTTATTTGTATTAAAATTAGCTATAGCTCTTACACGTGCCAGATACATCAATCATATATAAATATAAAAAAGTATATATAGTTGTTAATTATTATTTATACACGTAAGTTTTTATTTATATAGTATTTTAATTTTAATTTAATACAATTATATTTATAGTTACTGATGATGCCTTAAACGGCGAAACCGGTTTAAATATTAAAAATAATAAAAATAAAGCATATAAAAGTATATAAAAAATTTTAATTATACAATTTAAAATATAAAAATGTATGTTTATATATGATATAAAAATATAGATTTTAAGTCGTATGGAGTTGATAGTTCTCTACCGGGTGCCTCCTCAGGTGGCGGATAGGGGAATGTCTCCTAGATATAAGTCGTACCGGGGAAATGAATTTTCCGGGCGGGCCAAAACTGGCACAGTAATGTTTGACTCAGACTGGGTGGTTACAAAAATATAACATACGAAAGCAGCTGTGCCATCACTTACTCAAAGATATTGAAGAATGACTTCTCTAAATGTCTGAGTAACATAGTCACGAGCGGCATCGCATAATGACTCAACCGGCCGGGACACTGCAGGGGAAACCATCTCTTTATAGTCTTTAAAAACAATTAAAAACTTAGCTAGCAATTGTTACTGAACATGGTAATCGGATGCCAAAAACCGGCAGGGGAGGAGACGATGCCCTTTCTTCGGTTGTCATCTAGCGAAATCCCTGTAAAACTAAAAACACATTCACACAGTTCAAGTGGCAACAGAGAATATGATAACCCTAAGAGAAGCTGGTAAGTTACACAATGCTAGTCAAGAAATGGATAAAACCTCGAATTAACTTCTTATGTCTAAGTGAAGTTAGGTGGCTAAATACTGGTCAATGCTCTACCCCAAAAGGTACGATATACTACTCTGGATGGGAATTATGGCAAATATAGATATAAATAAATTGGTAATAAATTTCTTTCCTTTATCAGTCCATGGTTTTACAACTACTGACTATTTAAAGAATACTGAATGTATTGATCATAGAAAATTGGAACGCTAATATTGAAAGAGTAATGTAGTGATTGGGTACGTACCAACCGGTCTAAGAAATGAAAGAGATTACTGGTCATTAAGAATATAAATTACTAAAACGACGGTTAAAGCACCTGAAGACTCAAAAACAAGGTGATAAGAAATTAAATAGATTACACAACTATAAACAACCGATACAAAAATACAATTACATTAATAAAAACTTACCATAGGGGCGAACATTGGGTCATACCACAGACCACAGACTAGTAGGTAGTTGCAAAATTTTGAATAAGCTTTAAAATAATTTAAAAGACAAATCAGCGAATCAATGTTAATCGTCTAAAAGACCGAAATAAAGCTTTGTTAGAACCTGCAAAGGAATTCCTTAAAAAAAAAATAACCGTAAAAACAAAGGGAATGGATGACTGATGAAATTATGTCACTCATGAACAAAAAAAGAACGTTTAAAGATAGAAATTTAGATAAATACAAAAAAGTTAATAAGGCAATTAAAAACAAAACACGCAAATCAAAAAAGGTATGGTTTGAGGAAAAACGTGAGGAAATCTAAAATCTTGGAGCAAAGTATAATTAATTCAACATGCACAAGAGAGTAAAGGAACTTAGTGACAGTAAAAGAAATTAAGCATTCGTGCTCAAAGATCTACAGGGAAATATTATCGTTGATATATAAAGGACAAATTGAAAACGTGGTAACAATTTTTTGAAGATTACAGAAATCTATCTTCTCCCAAAACCTTGTACGAGGAGGCAGATCCAAGAATAACAAGAATAAGTGATATATCAAAACATCGAAGAACAAAAAGTTGGTAGGACCAGATATTGTACTATCAGTGCTACTCATACTGACTCTATGTACTAGTGAATTTGTGCAACAAGATCTACAATTCTAGCAGAGTACCGAAAGACTGATTAGCATTTGTCACTCAAAAAAGACACTTTTAAGAGTGCAGTAAAGATTCTCTTTAAAACCATTTATAATAGAATTTATGAAAAAGTAAAAAAAAGATATAGGTGAAACACAATTTGGATAAAATAGATATGGAATATCTTAAACCAAAGATGCTTAAATGCAAACCAGGAAGTTATTGTTTGCTTTATTGACTACAATAAAGCTTTTAATATGGTTAGACACGACTAACTTGTAGATATAATAAGGGCAAAACAACTAGACACGGGAGATATAAGAATAATATTGAATCTTTACCATGGGCAGAGAGCAATAGTTTGAATAGAAAGCCACACGACCTATGAAATCCAAATTAAAAAGGGAGTTAGGCAAGGATGTTACCGTTACTAATTAATATCTATTTTGAAGAGATTATGAAAAAAACGTTAGAAAAAGAAGATAGATTGGATAGAGATCAACGGAAAGCTTATATTAGATACAACAATATTAGATACGCTGATGATACGGTTCTAATAGCGGAAAATATGGAAGACTTACAAAACATTCTAAACAAAGGAGTAACAGCTAGTGGAGAGAATGGTCTGCTATTAAATGAAAAGAAAACGCAATTTATGATTATCTCAAAGATACATAAAGGTCATGGGATTATGTACATTTATAGCCGCCCCAAATGTAAATATTTATTATGTTTAGACATTGGTGTATCAGGTTGAAAGAGACTATTTGTTTTTTTTTTTTCTAAATACAGGCATTTATACACTCTTTGTACAGGATGAAGCATAATGGAGTTTTACATTTCCGAAGTGTTAGTACAAGATATAGAAAAAAAAAAACATATAGGTACATATAATAAGGTTTTTCTGTTTAGTTAAAAACAATATTGTTTCAATCTTGGCTTTCATGGGCGATACACATATGGAGCCGTCCCATGAAGATTTTCTTACTTTTGCCTGCATATCTAGAGGAATTTTGGCGATTTATTTATGTTTTTTTTTATTCATGTAGAGTTTAAGGGAAGAGAGGAAGTCATTGAACGGTTTCTTGTACGGAGATCAGTCGAATGGGAACATCTTTTGACAACGACAGGTTGTGGCTCGAATTCAGAAGGGAACTGTATTGTATTTTTTTATTTTTATTTTGAGGAGTACTAAACTCCAACGTGTAACATGTAACCAGGGGTTATCTGTTTGTTTACTGTTCCGGAAGCATAGAAATACGTTTTCTTGCTAGTCCGCACAATATTGTTGGAAGGCAAACTGTAAGGATCGCATTACATCAATTTCTACGTCTTACCCAATCTGCTGGACTCAATTTTTTGAGTAATCCTAATTTTATAAGATATAGTTTAAAGTCAGTGAGCTAAATTTGTCCCACTGTTACAACCATTATCGGAAGTGCAAAACGTGTTGGAGACTTCTCTGTTGACATTCTGACTATAGTGATGTTTTAGGTGTTTTTACGGATTTAACTTACTCAGCTGTTTTTTTTTTAGAATTTGCATTTCGTTGTACTTATTTAGGTTTTGTTTGGTTTTAAAACGAAGCGCGTGCGAAATGCCTTTTGCGGTCCACGATGAAATTTTGTTGTTTACTAGACCACGGCATGTTGACTACTTAAACCTTATTGTTTACTACATCTATCGGGACCGACCGATCTAACCTACATGGTTCTTATTTATTTGAAATATGGGATTCTATTATGCCCCACTCTGTACATGAAAGTTTAGTGCTTATAACATCAACAAAATGGTTTTGTGTACAATGTAAAGACTTAAACATATTTGAGTGCCGAGAGAAATATAATTTATCATTGAATATAATTGTTTATATAAACAGCAGTTTAAATGAGGCACTAAGATAACAGATAATAATCATACTTGGGTATTCCAAAGAAGGCATTGATGCCTAAAGTCGTTTTTTATTTGGAGAGGCAGCTAAATAAATGAAAACTACTTACAAAAGCTATTTAAAAAGAAAGGTCACAACTAACGAACGATAATTATTCTGAAAAGGTTAATTATGATATAAACAACTGGTTTGTATCACAACACTTACTACACTTATAGGAAGATGTTGCCTAGTAGTTTTAAGGTTCTATAGACAAACTTCTATTGTTGTTACAAAAACTGAATACAAACACATGCAAAACGACCTGATATATTATGGCTTTTTTTTTAATTTTCCTGTGGTTTGCGAAGGCATTGATGCTTCAGAAGCAATGTCCAAAAACAAAATGCATTTATTTATGGTTGTGGTTTAATGTTTTTGCTAAGTACTTTACAAAATTCTGTAGTCGGTTTTACTGTTTTTAAGTAACTTGGTCTTGTCTATAAGTTTGATTTGGCTACGTTTGATGGTTGCTAAGGAATTTTGTTTTCTGATGGTTGTTGACTTGATTGATAAGTTTTTAAAATTGGGTCTGACTTTTATACAATTTTTTTTTATTATCAACTGGTTTTTTTGGTTACTTACCTACTTTTTGCGTGCTAAACTGGAAATTTTAGTGATATAACTTTAAGTAATGCTAATTTTTATCTTACTGGACTTAAGAACGAAATAGTTAGAATTGAAACGTACCAACAATTTGTACGTCTCATCATATAGGGTGTGGCATTTGTGCAATTGTATTTTTCTGAAATTGTAACTTACGATCGAAATAGGTAGTACTGAAACTAGAAACGTAACAATAAACTGTAACTGTATTTTTTCTAAATGGAAAAGTATTTCAAAACTGTGGTTATATAATAGTAGATTTTTACATCTTAAGGTATTTCAAGTTTTTCACAAACTGATACTAAATTATAGTAGTACCCCTTGTACTGCAAGTACAAGGTTAGCGTTATGTGATTATAATGTTAATGATTAATAGAAGATAAACCAAAGCATACTTTTAAAACAAACACAAGTTCTGTTTAGTTTAAGATATAGTTTTTGCAATATTAATCCATTGAAATTTCTACTATTGTTCCCGACCTACACCATACAATATTTACAGACCGACACCCGCTATAAACACACAACTCTCACACACGTCCATGCCTCCTTTTCTCTTTCCTCAATCACACCCGGTGACTTAATATTCCCGCAACGTACGCATGCAAATGATGTGTGGACGTTGTTTTGTTTTTCTTGTTCTTCTTCTTCTTCTACTCGTGCAATTACACGGCTCGTGATAAAAGCGAAAGTGCGACCGGTGCATGATTATCTATCTGGACCACACAGAGCGACAAGTGGCAAGGCGCACATTCAGGGCGGATTCCCTTCATTTGCATTCGATCCGCGAGTTAGAAATTTCACGGAAGTCGAAATCGCCATGTTTCATGCAAGCGCATTGGAGTCACACGGTGTCTAATAAATTTCATCGCATCTAAAATAAATTTTATCACATATCTACTCGTGTGGCAATATGCGGAAATGATTTAAGGTGCATGTCTTGACGTTATGTTATATTACTATATTAACGCATATTCTGAAATGAATATCTTTAAATGTGGAGAATTTCTGACTTATCAGAATTATCTTTCAAGTTGTGTATGCTGTCATCACATCTATTTAATTTATTCATCATGAAAAATAATTAAATTAGCATGTAAACTTTGCTTGGAAATCTTTCAAGTTTAAATATTTTTTAGAATTGATTCGACTATTTGTAATGAAATGGAGCGCGTTCCAATTTTTTGTTTCAAAATTCATGTGGTTAATTAAATCACCGCATATATAAGAGGAATACATTAGTTGCAGACAATGTTTCAGTTAATTAATTGACCAAGGCTTTCCAATATCATGTTTTTGTTATACTTCCATAATGGCTCTGATGTATATTTTATGCCAGCAAAACAAACTAATCTACTTAATAGATACATCTTAATAATGATAAATGTATTTGTAATTATAATCAACTATTAACTTTATTTAATGAACACTAATTATGCCTCTATTCATTGCAGCAAGAAGAACTCGATCGTTCTCAGGACGCAGTTGTCGGTGCGGGTTCATACCATAATAGGTAAGTACAATTAATAATTATATATTTATAAATTCTCATTAGAAAACGTTTCAAAAATGCTAGTTAAATAATATTCACAATCTATAATTGAAACTGATTTATTATTATTTGGCTCTTTACTATAAGACTTAGATACAAAGTATCTGATAAAAACAGGAGGCGATGTAGTGTATCGTAACTGCCGCAGCGTGAGTAGATGTACCGATACGGCCTCCGCATTTTTTGTTTCTACCAATAAATCCGCCAGCAATTTCAACTTTTAAAATCACAACAGAACAGAGGGAGGATAAAATTTAACAGAATGTACCGCTTGTAATTCATTGCTTATTTATATTATGCATAATGAGTGGCCGTTTATTTTATGGCCGCTATTTAATGTGGCGTTTTTCGAAATTGCGGTAAGTGCCATTACAATGCCTTCGGGGCTGTTTAAAAGTTGACGTCTATGTCCCGCAATTTCTGCAGCGAACATCGTCTTTTATGTTCACGATTATGTTTTTGCAAAACTGTACAGAATTGTTAAGGGGCAGTAATAATAACAATAATTTATTTAAATGTGCGTTGGTTTCTTATCATTTCAATCTCTGTTTCGTAATCATAAGAAATTAAATAATGGTTTATGCTAAATAAGTTTGTTACTGACTTGTAAATTGCACGCTAAATTAATAATTTAAGCAAATATGTTTTGATAATAATTCACGTATGGTTTTCTAATATAATAAATATAAACTATTTGCATATAAGAACAAATAATAACATTTGTTTTGATTTTTTAATTAGTTAAGATTATGGTAAAATTGATTTTGCTAGTTGCGAATTTAGACGCTAACTAGTCCATCTGTAGTAAAGTGCTTTCATAATTCACGTTTTGATACATTTTGAGGTAGACAAAATATTGTGTATTGTTGATTGATAACATGCTAATGGTCTCGTTATTTGTCCGAATGAAGAAACGTCCTGGGCAACTAAAATAAAGATGGAAATTGTTTTACCAACGACATCGTTTTAGTGTGCGAGAAATTGGTTTTATTTGTTGAAAGATTATAGTTGCTATTTCTACATTGATAGTGCTACTGTCAACGTTTCTGAGAAATTGGCAGTTGAACTTGAACCATAACTGGGCGGTTTTCCGTAATAAATGTTTTACATTATATAATTTAAAAAAATAGTTGCTTTTAATTTTGCTGTAATATTGTGATGGAGATATGTTACGATGCGTTTTGGCATTGTTGAAGTTGTCTAGGTTCCGATTACTGTGATGAAAAAAGATATAAAGATATTTTTTTTATAAATGAAGTGAGGGTCACACTATCCGTGATTTGGACATAATTTTTGGTTTGAGTTTATTTTTTACAATACATATTGATATCGTTGTGGCTAAAGCCAAAGCTTTGTCAACGATAATTTTAATGAGTTTTGAGGTTCTCGTATTTTTAATTATTCTGTACAACGTTTCAATTTGGCATTCCAACAAATAGTTAAATTTTTCTGAAAAATTATTATTAGTTATTTAATTCTTTGGGTTTCCATATAGAATACTCTTTTTGTGGCCGGCCTTGAATGAGATTTATTTCTATAAGGCGACAGCTTTTCTAACTATCGCTGAATGCCCGGTATATATAACCTGATAAAATTTTCTGGTAAACCTACCCTAATTTATGTTTTTTTTCTTCAGTTTAGTTGCCGTTATTGTAAAACATATCCTACATTCAAGAGTAGAATTATTACTGTCTGTGGTGTTAGTCCAGCTATACAAATATAGAACTGTTGTATTGTAGTTTTTTATGTGGTTTTGGAAAAGGTTGACGATTAGTGCAATTTATTCTACGATTTGCTCTAGCTTTTCTTCAAAATTAGTACGCCTGGACAAGCTTTTAGCGCACCCTAGATATTTTCAGTCACTTGTGCATTTCTATTGTAGCTTTTTTTTCTATGTGGTTTTGGAAAAGCTCTACCAGCCTGTTTTTACCCACTAAAACCTTAGATTTTACTTGGCAATTAGTGCAATTTATTCTACGGTTTGCTCTAGCTTTTCTTCAGAATAACACCACCCGGACAAGCTTTCAGCGCACCCTAGTTATTTTCAATCACTTGTGCATTTCTAGCTTTTCTGTTTTCTCTTCTGTCTTAATTTGTAAGATTATTTTTGGATAGTTGTTCCCATCGTTTGCATTTGTAGAAAACGTGTCTTACCGATTCTGTTATTTTACACTTTCCACATGTTTTTCTACTAGTTTAAACCTTGTTAAGTATTTCTTGAAACATCTGTGTTCACTCAGAAGCGGGGTTACCTAGTAGTTGACCTCGCCGGGTTTTCTTTGAATCCATGGTCTTATGTCGTGTATAATTGGTTCATTTTGGCTTTACTGTGTCTTATTTCCAATTGTTTTGCCAACGGTTTAGTACTTTCTCATAAATTTGTGGATCTTCCTTTTTGTGAGATTTAATCTAGTATTTTACCATGTATTCAATGGGCATGACAGAGGGTATAACCATGGTAGCAAGTGCGAATAGGACGGTATCAACAGACGATACTGTCCTATACGCACTTGCTGTTTTTGTAGCTAGTTTTTTTTATTGTGTTATAAGCAAACACCTATAACTCTTGTATCTGAGAGCAGGTTCTTATATTAGTGCTCTATATAAAATCAACGAGTGAGCTACCGACCTCAATAGTCTCTTCTTATTTGAGACCCTTTTATGTCTGACGTAAGTTTGCATAGTGCTGCGATTTTTCAGCTTACGTGCTTTTTTTCTAGGTTGTCAAACTATACTTCTAGATATTTGATTGAGTGCATGGGTCTAATTTGCACCTTACTTATTTCTAGAGTTACCTCTTTCAGCCATCTTCCGTCGTATAGAATAACTGTCTCTGTTCCATCCTTCATTGGCTTTTCGATGAGGACGAATCTTGACTCTTTCCATATTTCTGGAAAATTGTCTTTTTTTAATTCCTGGTTAATTATTTTTAGGATAATTTCTGGCGTTTTATTTGCCACTTTGTTTATTAGTTTAGGTTGTATCTGATCCAGACGCTTTATTAAGTTTTGGTTTACTTTGTCCCACTTTTTGTTTGATTTTTTTAATCTCAATGTTTTCTTATTGGGTGATTGTATGTTTTGGGAATAGTTTTCTTGCCAGTTTCATTTGTTGTTTGTCTGTTTTAGACAGCTTAGAATTTAGATTTCACTTTTGTGTCACAATTTTCTAGCCTAACTCACAGACATTTTTGACTACTTCTTCACATAACACTTATGGATTTTTGTTTTGTTTTCTAGGATTTTATATTTGCACTTTATTTTATTGCCATATTTTATATTGAGCTTTTCTTTAAGAGTAGAACTATTAGTTTTTGTTTTTCTTAAGTTCTTTCGCGGCCTTTGTGGATGAACTTTTGTATTTATGGTATTTATTATTCTACATTTTCCTAGTATTTTAGTAACCTGTTATTTATAGAATGATAATTATAGCTATTATGAATTTGTCTCTTTATCTCATCTTTTAGTGGTTTTTTGTAATTAGATATTTCTTTCTTGATGATCTTCCACCCTTTCCGAGTGTACTTACTTCCTTTCCACTCTGGTCTTTTTTTTGTAATTTTGAAGTAGATGTTTTGATGTATACTAAGATTTTTTTTATCTTCTACACTCCAGTTCTTTACTCTATCTAACATTTCCTCGCCACAGATTGTTAAGTTGATAAACTACTTTGACACACTCTCACGATTGTCGGCTTTATTTCATCATTTACAACTTATAAATCTGTACTGAATATCCAATATGGGCAAATATTACGAATTGATAAATCTAATGAGCATGCAATCGGATACTTTTTTTCAATTAAATAAGCAGTTAATCAAATACGTGCGTTTACAAATTTATACGGGAAAGGTGATCGATGCTTTTATGCCAATATTTACATCAATGTTTGTTTGGCACTGCGCATCTCATTCTCATCACCCAGTTGATGAGAATGAGATGATAATATCTAGTTGTTCTAAAAGTTACTATAATAGTAACATTTTTGTTTAGTTGTTTTGTTAAAATTTTTAGTTTTTATAACTCTAAATAAAATCAACTTATATTATTAACATATCACAATTATTCAAGTTTTGTTTTAAAATGCACTTTTTGTAATCAATTTGAAAACTCGTTTTAATTTGATAAGCACCAAATTTCTAGTCATGCAAATGTCATATCTATTATTTCAAGATTATAAATGACGCAAATACATAGTAGGTATGTAATTTGTTGAATTGGTATACGAGGGGTCCGCTTGATGAATTGTTAATGTTTTCATGGGGTCTTCATTTATGTAATTGATTTTGTATGCAGTCTGTTACTATTAGCACAACTTGCACCATTTTTATTCAATGTGTCCTGACTTAGTAATGAATATGTTACGCAAGTATGGGTAAGATGATTTTATCATTATATTAAACGATTTTAAATTTACTAAATATAAAAAGATTTTTGTGTAAGTGCACAATATATTTTTCATTTATTTGATTGTTTTCTTTGACATAAATGATTAATAGTATCGTTTGTTTGTTCGTACTCGGAGTTGCATGGTTTAAATTTATCGTGGAGACAGAATATTGGTTTTACATTATTTAAGTTTTTTTTTTTCTTTAAATCTGCATTAAAATAAATTTATATACATTAATCATCTTATCACAAAATTTCAGAAATGTATCAACTTATCTAAATTGGGTATGCAAGATTTGTGTTTTAGAGTGATTTGATACAAGATAAGTTTTAGCATTTCATTTAATACAAGTGGTGCGCGTGCGGAGTTAATAAAGAGAAAATAAATTTTGTTCTAATTTCTTGAATAACTGCGTACGCGCAGTAAGAGTTAGATTTAAACTAAACGTTTAGTTATAAGTATATAGCAAAGTATTTTTAGTTAGTTTTTGATTTTTGGCATATTAGCCTAAAAATACTATTAAAGCAAAGTTTTTTTTTGTTTTAGTGAAGTTTTATTGTCATTTTGGTTTGAATTGAATTTAAGTAGAATGGTATACTAAACATAAATCTGGCAAATAGTTCCTTTTTCATCTTACTAAATCGAATCTTGCACAATGTAATAGATGCATGTTCTTGTACGCCATTTGACAAAATAAATGAAAATGACATGAATGGAGTTATTTAATAATATATACGAGATAACTGACATAAATTCATGACCTACTATATTTCTAAAAATTTTAGACTAAATGTCAAATATTATCAGTAAAATGTGATGCGTTTTTAAAGTACATGTGTAGTTTCAACTCTCTACTTTAATTAGTCTTGTCATCAAATTCTTTACGTTGGAAGGTTTTACCGAAAGAATGGGCCAAAAGGTTTTAGATGAGTTATTAGAATTATGGTCACAATCTTTTGGGATTGTAAGGGCATCTTGATGGTTGATTTTAAAGAAACAAATACCATGGTAAATGGCATTTATTATGCTACCTTATTACATCTGTTTCTTCTTCTTTAGCCTGATTTTGTCTACTTCTGAGCATACGCTTCCATGTGAATTTTTGTTGGGCAGTCTGTATCCAGTTCCTGCTCTTCTTCTTTTGTATATTGTTTTTCCATCTCATTTGGGGACAGCCAACGCTTCTCCTAGATACTCTATTTTCTCTTGCCACATGTCCCGCTTATTGAGATTTAAGATGTGCCATTTGTTCTATTACATCTGTGATTCCAGTTCTTTGCCTTATTTTCTTGTTGGGAATTTTATCTCGCTTAATTCTGACATTGCGCGCTTCATTGCTCGTTGGCTGACTAAAAGGCTATTTGCGTTGTTCCTTGTGATGCCTATAGTTTCTAGCCCGTATGTAGTGACAGGTAAGATACATGTATTATAAACTTTTCTTTTTATATTTATTGGAATTTTAGGTTCTTGTAGGATGTATCCTAATTAGCCAAAAGCTGCTGCTGATATCTGTTGTTTGGTTGGCCTTTCTTAATTTGATGCTATCCCCCAAGTATATATACTTTTCGACTTTTTTTAGAGTGTGATTCTTGATGGTGATCATTTTGTTACTTGGACTTATAATATTAATAATAATAAATTATTTACGTCAGCGCCTTTAAAGTTACATAATTACTTTTACAATTGTGCATATCGCTTAATACAATAAATAAGTACATAATTAACAAAAACACGTTTACATATATTTTTTTAAATTAATTTTACGGAGTTTTAAAGGATGCATGTGATGCTTCAAATAAATTAAAATGCTTGTATAATTTAAGCAGGTTGTAGGTTCTCATCATGCGTGACACTGGATTAAAATATCCATAGTTTGTTGCATGGATGTTGCATATATTTATGTTGCGCGTAATTCTTAGTTGATTAAAATTAAAATTAAGATTGCTTAGAAGTTTTGGTCAATCTAAGTAATTGTTTATCAATTGATGGATTCAATTTATATCACTTATAAATTGTCTCTCTGCCAAAGATTTTAGATTGTGGGTAATATTATTTCATAGTTTATATTTTCTCTATTCATGCCTAATTTGTATGAGAAAAATTTCAAAAAGTTTTTTTGTACTTTTTCTATTTTGTCAATATTGCCCATTTGATAAGGAGACCAAATTGATGCCCCATACTCAAGCGTTGGGTGTACCAAGGACCTGTAAAGTGTTATGCAAGCATCACTATGTAATTTCCTTGATGATCTGTTTAAAAAACCCATTATTTTCCTAGCCTTTGAATACATGTTATTTATGTGGTTATTAAAACTTAATTTTGAATCAAATATGTCTCCCAAATCAGATATCTTGTTTACACTTTTTCTTTTTAAAGGCGCATTATTAAGAGTAACAATGAGTTATTGGATTGTTTATTTTACTGAATGACATTGCATAACACTTGGATTGGTTTAAAAACAAATTATTATCTTTACACCATTTACCAATGCTATCTAAATCTTGTTGAATGGCAATACAATCCGTTATTGAGCTTACTTTTCTAAAAACTAGTGGAGCCTCTCTTTCAGTCTTCAGCATTTTGTTAGTTATTTGATCTTTGTTTGGTGTTTTGTTGTTCTTTAGATGGTGAAATGCTGTTCTTTGTTCTGCTTTATCAATCTCTTGGAGTTTTTTGGATCTTACATTTAGGACTGTTTGTTTCGACCCTGTTTGCTGATCTTTGGATTGAACTACTTAGTTATATAAGTTTACGTAGAATCTTTTGATGGTTTTTGCAATCTTGTTCTTTTCTTGGACTATTTTTTATTTTTTATCTTATGTATTGCTGTCTTTCTTTTTGATCTTCTAGCGTTCAAAACTCTCATATTGGTGTTGTTTTGAATAGTTTCATGGATTTGTTTTACGTTGAATTTTGTGCAGTTTTTTCTGATGGCTTTTTGGTGATTTTGTTTAAAGTTGCATATTCCGGAGAGTTTTTGTCTACTGCTTTCCGTTTCTTGATTAGTAACATCCGTTTTCTTGGTTTTGTGTTTTCTGCGGTGCACAGACTTTTTTCACTGCTGTTCTGATGCTTGTATTCTTGTTATTACCGCATTTAGTTCTAACCCCTGTAGCTCATCGGTTGGATGTAGGCTCTTGCTGATTTGAGCGTTGAATTTTTCTTCTTTCCTTTTGAGTTTTGACGTGGTGGATCGAATTTTTTTCTTTATTTGTTGTTTCTTCTCTAGCTGGACGTTGAGTTGTATTTTGGATTTTATTATTTTGTGGTCACTTCTTGTGTCAAACTGGTTTAAGACTGAGACGTCTGAACAAATGCGATTGTCATTTGCTAGAACGTATTTTGTTTCATTTTTTTGCTTTGTTGTCTAGACTTTTTAATTTGGGTGTCCACTTCCTATTTAGGTGTTTAAGCAGTAAATCTCACCTAGACCGTGTATTTTTACGTATGGTGGATCCGGCTATAAATAAAAAACTAAAGTATATTTTTTAAAAATTATGAGTTTATTAGAAAGATTGGACATTTTTATTTAAGCATGAAACACAACATCATTCGGCTGGCTTGACAGTAACCCATTCGATTAACCCAATTGTTTAGTACATTTTTGATTGTTTGGGCTCTAATCGCATGAATCGCAACTTTGATTTTGTGTCGCAAGTCCTGTTAAAACCAAATGTCGTTTATTTCATACTCTTCAATTTTTGGAAACAAAAATTTGTTTAGCATGGCACAGTATTGTTTGCTATTGACGGTAAAAGCGGCTTCTTGCTCATTTTCGAAGAAAAATGCCCCAATAATGCTGCCGGATCAAAAACCACACTAAACGGTTACTCATTGTGGATGCATAGGCTGTTTAATAGTTATGTGTGGATTTTCTGATCCCCAAATGCGAGAATTTTGCTTATTGACATAGTCTCCGAGATGAAAATGAGCTTAATCGGAAAACACAATTTTTTTATAAAAACTCTCTTTGGCTAAACGATCTTTAGCCTATTGGGCGAACTGAAAACGCATCGGATGGTCATGACGTTTTATTTAATTCATTTCATTTTATATTTGAAAACCAAGGATTTTATGCAAAATTCTTCTCAAAAAAGTGAAGAAATGTTTAGTTCCTGAGAACGATAACGAGTTGATGTTGATGCACGTTTACGCACACTCTGAGGAACAGCATTAATTATTTTGGCTGAACGCACTAGACGAGAACGCGAACGTGTTGTTTTATCCACTAAAGATCCAGTTTTGCGAATTTGCTTTACAAATTGGTCTACAAACTGCTCTTTTTTTCTGTCAAATTTCTTTCGTAAATTTTTTACCGTTTGAGTAGAAGACTTACCAATTTGTAAGTAAGTTTTCATTATTTTCCATCTTTGTTCAAGTGTAAAGCGAAGTAAATCGTAAATGTCAAACATAAAATTAAATTTCTTTCAACACATAAATGTCTTTATACTTTTGAAAAATAAAATAAACGGTAGTTCAAATTCCAAAAGTTACATGGCTTACCCTTTATGTTGCAAGATATATCGTAATTTTTTTGGGTTTTTCTTTTCTTGTATTTTTGATGATTTTCGAGCTTTTGCTTTTCCCAGAATCCATGTGGCAGACAGTCTGTTTTACTTGTGTGGGGTGTTCTTAAGTTTGAAATTTTATTTATTTGGAAGGTTTTGGCAGTTAAAACGCTACGCTAGCCAAGCGTGTTGGTGAGTGTTTTGGATTAAATTTTCTTAATCTTGGTTCTAACGGTTATTCCGCCGTGACTCGGTCGCCAGAGCTTCTTTTGTTTTCTAGCAGGTGGCACCACGTGCAGGCGAGGTTGACATTTGGGTCAGTTTTTGTTGTTTTCATAAGAGCCCCATTCTTTATAAAAAAAATCATCTTAGACTTGGCCCTTAGCAACTACTTCTTATTTCAAAATTTGATGAAGAGGTGAAATTGCTGCATTAGAACATTTTGACTACAAATCTTCATTCTGTAAAAGTTTTAATTAAAAAAGCAAGATAAAGAATGTAATAGTGTTAGTAGTACGGACTGAAGTTAATTGCTTAGAAATTATATTCAGTTCTCTAGTCATTCCATGATTTAGTACAAAACCTTCAATTCTTCTTCGGTTGTTATTATTTTATCTTGATAAACTAAAAGTTTTATGTAACTCCATACAATTTGCACAGGTTAAGGTTTGGCTAACGCGGAGGCTAAGAAATAGGCCGATTTGGACACAATTGACCCACCTGTTGCAGAAGTTAGTATTTAAGGGACTTTGCACTGCGAGAAAAATGAGCATGAAAATTTGAAATTGGTTCTTCTTACAGCGTTAGGATTTTTAACAGCTTATACATTCGTGATTCAAACATTATTAATCTCATTTTGACTGAACAGGCACGGGATTATTTTCATTTTGTTGTAAGAGCCATTGGCAAAACTGCACTCGCAAGAGATGATCTTGAGGTATTAAAACTTGTACTTGTTGCACGTGATAGGTGTACATTTGATCTTCTTGCAATACCTTGGATGCTAATTGAGGGTTTATTTTCATTGCTATTTATATTTCTGTTTATTGGTTTCTACCATGCCAGCTCGTCGTGGGGTTAGGTAAATTTGTAGTGGAAAACTTTCTGAATACAATCGCGAAGTAGCAGCTGCAATTCACCGTACACAAATACTATGTTCAACAAGTAATTATTTTGATAAACGTGTTTCATTTTAATGTACACAACACAGTTCAAAGTATAGCGACAATAACATTTAAGTGGTATTGCGTCTACATTGTGTTTTAAAAAAATGTGTCAACTTAAAAAATCCAAATACTATTACTACATATTGATGTTGAATGCGTGCGGCTAAAAGTTTCTTATTTAAAGACTTAAACAATACTTTGTCAAATGATTTTTGTTTGCATCTTGTTAAAAAAATATCAACAAAAGTATATGATTATTTTATTTTTACTATTATTAGTACTTTTGCTAATTGTTCCTTCTTCACAAAGTTTGTTAAGATCTTGAAATAATTGTACTGCTTTTCATCTTTGTTGGTGGTAGTAATAGAACATAACTAAAGTTCTAAGTAGTAAATCTCATTTTCTTTCAATTAAAAAGAATATATAACTATTTCACTTAAACTTTCTTTAATTTTTTATTGCAACGAATATCAAATAAATCTATGACATATAGTTACGAATTTATATTTCAATCTACTTGATCAGGAAATCAGAATCAATTGTTGATCATTTTATGTTGTCAGTATGAATGTACTTTTTTAATCGTACATATTCTTGAAATTAATTTAAACAATGGTTAGAGTTTTCCTAGGACTTGTTCCGCCACTCTATACAAAGTACAATTATCATTTAAGTTGCTTTAATCTTCAATTATAGAATGAAAATAGCATTAGTATTTATTGTTGATTTTCTATGAATTGCAATTACATCCAACATATGGACGCAATGCATTGCAATTCTAAAGACCGCACATTATTATTGGTATTTTAGTATATTGTTGTATCTTTATAACATAACAAATCCTGTAATCTAATTTTTATACCGCAATAAATGAACAATTCATGCAACATAATAAGCAGATTAACATTAAGAATTTCCTTTAATAGACTGGCATTTAACATATTACAATAACACGATTAATCATTTTTTTCATTTTTCTTTTAAAAATCACTTTCCAAACGTCAGCTTTATTCGAATCAATCCACACGTATATAACATGCGAAAGTGCAAGTAAATATCAAAGGCGCAGATTAAATTTTTGCCTTTATTTGCACAATAAACTAATTGGATTAACGTTATACAGACATTATTTCACTCGGTCCGACGTTAAATGACAAACAAATTGACGGCGCATTACCGATTTCTATTTTCACCATCATTAAGCCTATGAACGGCCATACAATAAGCACCACTCAAATTTATAAATAGAAAGGTAAACACACAAGGCTACTTTTCATATTTAATTCTCCATTTATATAAAACGTGGTGAATGAAAAAAAATTAAATGAAATTTTAATAAGAGAATTATGACTGGAAAACGCAACACGACTTATGAAATTGGCTTGTTAGTGTTGCTCGTTTAATGATGTGATTATGAACATTACATCAATGAGCTATGCATTTATGAAATTTTAAAAATGTTCATATAACCCATTGTTATAAGAAGTAAATTAGATTAAATTATTGGTCATTAATTTAATATTTAAAAATATGCTGGTGTTTATGTGTCTGTGTGTGGTACTCTCAACAATAGTGATTGTCTATTTTGTTAATTACACAAACAAATGTTTGTGTGCAAGTTCTTTTTTACTGCACATAGCTAGCCAGGGCTGTAATAATATCTAATTAACAGTGAACGGATAGAGATAACGATAATGCTGGTGTTTTTCATTTCTTTAAAAGAGCTGCATAATAGTGTCTCGGTCTCCGTATGTCATGTTACGAGCAATAAGTGCAAAGCCATTGTTGGGTACAGAGAGGCGTCGATGGAATTCACAATGCAATGAAATTTCCAAGATCTAAGCGATAAAAGTAAAATAGAAATGAGCTTTTGATATCAATTTCAATTTTCAATGCTGGAATGTAAATCTTATATATTGTAATATAACTAATTCTATTTATTTTATTTTACAGAAAAACTTCTAACAGCTGAAGGACGTGAATTGCGAAGAGCGTTATTTTCATTAAAACAAATCTTTCAAGAAGATAAAGATTTAGTACACGAATTTGTACAAAACGACGGATTAGCATGTCTAATCAAAGTTGGCTCGGAGGCAGACCAGAACTACCAAAACTATATATTAAGAGCGTTGGGCCAGGTTATGCTATATGTGGATGGCATGAATGGTGTTATGGAACATAACCAAACTGTTCAATGGCTTTACACCTTAATTTCATCAAAGTTTAGATTAGTGGTCAAAACAGCTTTAAAACTACTTCTCGTATTTGTTGAATATACTGATTCTAATTGCATGTTATTGATAAAAGCTATTCATACAGTGGACAGTAATCAGGGGCTCCTACCTTGGCATAACATCATGAAATTGCTTAAAGATTTTGATTCAGCCGATACCGAATTATTAATTTACGCAACTACTTTAATCAACAAATGTTTGAATGGTGTTCCCGATCAAGATACCTATTATGATCAAACAGATGCCCTTGAAGAACAAGGTATTGAAAACATTATTCAACGCTACATGTCGAAACCGGGGACAGATTTAGATCTTCTCCAACAATTCCAAATATATGAAGCTGTTTTACAATATGAAGATGGAGAAGATAAGGGAACACCTATTAGACATTTAGATGAAAGCATTAGAAAAACGTTGAGAAGCAGAAAATCGCTTGTTGATTCGGCTGAGAGGAGAAAAAGTAGGAGACACTCTACTGGAACAACACCTGTTCACAATAATTTGAATAATAATAATAACAATAACACTAGAAAGAATAATATTCTTCAAGCAAATAATGAAGATGATGATGAATCTTCAAGTTCACAATCTTCTAACGGATTAAATCATCAAAATTTAAATGGAAGCTATAAGGATTCAAATAAAGGTAGGAAATATATTTAAACTGTTTAATATCATTTGTAGTAACTAACTAAATAAGTTTTAAAGCTTTTTTATTTGTTCACTTTAGTTTTGGTTTATTCAGAATGAATTTAATTGATTTGTATTGGTAGTATTAAAAAAATGTTATTTAAAAATTGTTATATATTTATGTTACATGACAAGAGCGGGGTGGGGTGTTGTTTAATTAGTTTTACTTTGATTGTTTTAACTTATAAAAGGAATATTATTAAAAAAATCGTATTTAAGGAGTTTTTAAATTGCTTACATTTAAATATATTTTTAAGTTATGTCATATTTTTTAACATATAGTTTTATTTGCAAGTTTTACAATTACAGATTAATTAATAATGTAAACAGAATGACAGTTATTAAGTTTGAAAAAGGTGACATTTAGAAGAAGTCATCAGAGTTATTAACAAGTCAAAAAAGTAACGCGATCTGTGCAGGCAAAAATGAAAAGCAATGGCTACTTAAGTCTTTTCTGTGGATAATTGAGTTTTTAATTTTGATGGAAACTACACTAACTGTCACCTTGGTCTTGTTGCAATCCACGCTTCAGTTTTGTATTTTGTATCCTCTTTTATCGCTTGGTTTTGTTTTGCAACAGACACTATTGCTAGATGGTCCGCGTATTGAACTAGGTGAGTTTCTTTTGAGAGTTTTATTTTTAGTACGCTGTCATGAAGGAAGATCTACAGTGTCGGTCCGATGACGAAGCTCTGTAGTTCCCCGCGGGTCAATTTTGTTCTTTATCTTTTGCCGATCAGCTACATCCAGCTGTCGCTTTCCTTGAGTTTTTTTTTTGTAGGAGTTTAAGCATTGGTCTTTTGTGAGAAACCTGGTTAAGAAGTAATTTACCGTTTTTTTTAACCATGGTTTCACCTTTGGTATTAACATCTTTGTCCACTTTCCAGTGTCATTTCACTTTTGTTTCTATTTGCTGAGAGGTTTGTCTCTAGCTGCGCTCTTTGGTATTATTTGGTTTTCTCATTTTCTGTATTTTGTTTGTGGATGCCGTGTGATAGGCGTATTGCGGCCAGCTTTTAATCTTTTCCAGTACAGACTTATATCTTACTGGTGCCGGGAACAGGAAATTTGAGTTTGTTACTGAGTACATAGCTTTTTTTTTGTTTGACCTGGCTCCGCCCTGGTTTGGCATTAGTTTGATTAACGAGTTTACAGCCTTTACTGCTTTTTTTTATAGCTTTGATGTGGGAGCCGAAATGCATATTTTCCCGAAGAGTCCCAGGTTTTCATTTTTTTGGCTTGCCACCTTGACCCTCATTATTTTTGCCACGACTTGTTTGAAGTGTTTTTTTCAACCAGCACCGTTTTGTGGTGTAAGCGCTGTAGACCCTTTCCTGTTTTGCGTCCTATTATATGGCTTGCCTTCTATTGCTACAGATCACTAATGCACGGTTGTCCGCGTATCCAACTAGGTGGGTTCCTTCTGGGAGTTTTATCCACTGTCTTCTAGGACGTTTCACAGTGTTGGTCCGATGACGGAGCTATGTGGTACACTGCAGGTTATTTCCATTTTTATTTTTTTGCCGATCAGGATCTGCCTTGCAAATAGTTTTCTATGGTTTTTCTCATATATTGGGATATTTTCCGTCTGCTCAGCTCTTTCATGATATCCTTTCCACCTGGCAGAATTAAAAATTACGTAACGATTGCGACGTGCGGTTGCATCTTTTCGGCTTTGGCTGCAATTTTTTCTCATGTATGCCGGTCCTGTAAGTGTATCTGTCTTTTTTATACACTAGCTATATATTATCTACTATCTTTGAGGAGGGCCCAATTTGGGGACCAGTTTTGAGACTTGGAGATGGCTGATAGTTGATAGTTAGTTTGTGATAAGCAGGGATGGCCCTAGTCGGTAAGCGAGGTAAGTGCCGTTGTGGTGGATCTTTGTTTCAGGAACTTCCAGATGCATTCTGGGGTTGCTTGGTAAATCGGCATTGAGGCGGTGCTATGTCCGTCCAAGTGGCCACTTGAATTACAATTTTAAGGATCGTGTAGTAAACCGCATTTTTGACGTGAGAGTGTGGCGTTTGTTGCTATCCATGAAGTTTCTATTAGTTTTGTTAGCCAGTCCATTGCAAGGGTTATTGTTGTGATTATGTTGTAGAATTTCTTTCGCGGAGCTCCATTTGTCCGTCATTTCATTTTTGCGACCTGCACTAGGCCATGCAACTATATTTATCTGTGTGCGCTGAATATTTTTGCATTGTGGTAAATCTCGACTTTACTGGGCTACAGATTAAACTAATATGTGCATTGATAATATACTCCTCTGGACCCGGATATTATCTTGTCTTCACTCTGATCTAATTGATGTCTGTTTGGGGATGATGTGACCTTGGCTTGTGATCTGCCTCTACTGCACTGATTTTTTTTTTTGGTTTGGGAGGAGAATTTTTATAAGACTTTGATTTACTCTCTGAAGGAAACTGCTTCCCGGATCATGCCTGGAAGTAGTAAGGCTCTTATACCTTCCGTTTGGAGATTGTATTTCAGGAGAATGTTGGTTTGAACGTTCTATAGGATGTGAGATGGGATTGTGGGGTAAGCCATTTTAGGAAATGTGTTGATATTGTATTTTTTGGCCTACATTTTAATTTGTTGGCGTAGCGGGGGGATATTGAGATTGTTACGAGTTTCTTCGGTTTGAACATACTATGACACTTTCACGAGAAACTGTAAAATAAGACTTTAGAAGGCTTTGGGACGATTGAGGTGCGTGTTTGCAGTTGTTTTCTAGACTGAAGACGCAAAAGTGATTTGTGGTCTGATTATTGTTTTGTACATCCGGATTTTGTTTTTTGTTAGTCTGGCTTTGTCTAGGATGGACTGTACGTACAATTATGACGTAAGTTCTTCATGGAATGTAATACCTAAATACTTGGTAGCATCGGAGGAACGTCGTTTGCTGGATATGAAGCTATTAGCTTTTTAGTCTGTGTTGTTTTAAAAGTAGACCTTTGTGTCAGACCTTGTCAAAAGCTTTTTCAACGTTGAAAAAATTACCTTTGTGGTTTTCTTAATCTAAACTTTTCAACAATGTGATCAGTTTATTTGATGGAGTACTGAGTAGTCTTGTTAAAACCTATGTTGGTGGTGGGAGAGAAGATCGTTAGATTCTGAGTGGTTTTGGATTATGTCCAAGATCACTCTTTCTTTGACGTTACTTAAGGTGCATAGAAGACTGATTGGGCGGAAGTTTTGAGGAAACTTTTGTACTTTTTAGGTTTTGGAATGTTTATAAAGAGAGAGCTTTTCTAAGCTTTCGGGAAGTGCTAGGTGCGAAGAATTGCAATATTGATTAGAAAGATTTGAGTGTTCTATTTGGAGTTCTGTCAGGACTAGGAGCAGATATTTTTCTGATTTGAGAAGGCCAAACGCTACGTAACGGTGTGCCGTCGTCAGTGTCTTTTAAGAAGTCATTGACTTTCCGGCGGAATATAGATTAACAAACATTTTTGTGGTGAAGTCAGTGTCATTTTGAGTAATTAATTCATTTTCCTTTAAAGTGTTTAACGCATTGGTTTCAAAACATTACTAGATTTTAAGACTGCTACTCCGTCACTTATGATAATTTATCAATATGTGCGTTTGGTTGTTTGATATTATTACTTCATATTACATTAAAGAAATGAGAGCGTGGCGCAGTGGTCTAGGCATCCGCACCGAAGATCGTGGGTTCGATTCCCATACCGTGGTACACGTTTTACATGTTTATACGTTCTCCCACTCCTCAACCCGCCTTGCCAGCGTGGAGTTTTTGGCTAAAAACCTTCTCTGATGGAGTGATGAAATCTCTTCAGTGGAATAAGGATAGAAAACGGCTGAGGATTATATTACATAAAGAAATTTTTTGTCGCTGGGGAAGCTAGTTTTTAAAAGACTTAATCCGTCGGATTTATTTACCAAAAATACCTTTGATGGGGCCAAGACCTGCATCCGCTCTTAATTGAGTGTTACGAATGAAGTGAATGCTTTAAAAATCGTTCTCAAAGTTTTACTACGAAATGATTCTATCTTATTAATATTGGAAGAAGCTATTATACTACAAGCCGGACATGTGTACGTCAATATTGGTTTTTAATTTAACAGATAGTTTTTGCCAGCTAAACGTAATTTTTTACTATTAATAAAAACCAATAAAATACTATTTGCAAACTATAGTTAATAATTTTTGGAATTTAATTGGTTTTTATATGTTTCTGTAAAAGGACTAAGTTTGGTTTAGAAAAGTTTTATATTAGTTAAGCAACACACCACTTAATTTAAGTATACATGTGATACACTGAATTAAAAAATAAATATTATCTAAGTAGCAGTATCAGTAAACAATTTAAACAGTCATATAGAATTTTGTGTGTGTCTAATGCTTCTACATGCGCACTAATATAGCTTTTGCTTTTGTAGTTAATGATGCTGGCGTTACTCCTGCTCTTAGAAGAAGACGCGAAAGAGCGGAAAGACAGCGCAGCTTCATGAAAGAACAGCAAGAAAATGCTACTCTTCTACGAGGTGTAGTAACCACTAACGAAAATGAAAATAATGAAAACGGTAATGCAGTTTTAAATTGCAACTATATTTAAAAAAATATTAAAACGTTTTGTTTATTCTATAGGAAACTACACTAATGGTTTACAACAGAGATTGTCAAATGGAAACAATGTGCTGAATAGGAATTCAAGTCGGAAAGATTTAACGCCATATATGAATGCAGTGAATAAATTAGACCCTGAAGAAAACGGCCTCACTAAACAACCTTGGATCATGTACAAGGATGACCAAAATCAGGACAATGCAGATGATACAGAAAACGCGAACGAAAACGACCGAAAAATGTTGCTCCAATTGAAAAAAGAGAATACCGTTAAGGATCTCACACAGAAATTGGCCAATCAGAATATCTTACATAGTCCATCTTCAGATGACAATAAAATTAACAGGATTGAAGGCATGACTGGTCTCATTAATAAAGCCAAAGAGGGTCTGGCGAAATCTAAATCGCAGGCGAATGTAATTAAAAGTCCAACCGGTGAAAATATACCTAAAGTAATTGAAGTAAAAAAATCGGAAAATGAATTAAGATGGGAAGAATTGGTTTCTAATATGAATCGACCTTTAAATTTGTGCGATATGGATTTTACCGATTTGGGAAATGATGATGAAAATGATATATTAGCGCCAGTTACAATTACTAATGGAATTCCACCCCCGCCACCTCCATTGGATATGGGAAATGCTCCTCCGCCACCTCCTAGGGCCGGAATACCTCCTCCAGTTCCCAGTCCACCTGTATTCGGAATTAATTTACAAAAGCTATCAAAACCCACCGAAACAAAGATTCCAATTAAAAAAAATAAAAAGACTGTTAAGTTATTCTGGAAAGAAGTGAGAGAGGAACCGTTGAATTCTATCAAATTAAAAACCGGCTACATCTGGGATGAACTCAATCCAGTCACCGTAGACACACAAAAATTGGAACACCTGTTTGAATCACGTGCAAAGGACCTCATCAACAAGGTACGTCACATATTGTTATATTTAGTAGCTTTAATTACGTACACAGCTTATCTTAATAAATCTATTCATCTTATTTTTTTTTTCTATTAACATTTTATGTTGTAATTATAATACTAAATGTGGGAATTGCTTCTACTGTATTATATCTGATGCAAGACAATATATGTATATTATTTATTTATGTTAAACATATACAGGGATAATTAGTCGTATGTCACTTTCTTGGCAACACAATGCACCAGAATTTTTATTCACACTGCAATTAATGCATTCCAGCTTATTTTATTTAATACTGTTAGAATAATTGAGGTAATGTAGTTTAGTATTATTTTGCTTAGTAATTAGTGCTTGTAGTTAGTTAAGTATTATTTAAAAAAAAAAACGGAATATATGTTAATACTTAATAAAAGTATAAATATATTAAGGTGGATCAAACATTTAGAATAATCAAAAGGAAGGAAGAAATCAAATAACAATTACATAGCGCAACGTATAAATCTAATCAAATGTAGTATACATTTTGTAATAGTAAAATACCCACTGCAGTCGTAATAATTGATTTTTTCTTTTTTGTTTTTTCTTTGGTGATCCGCACGTGGCATGTGCCGTTTTCTACAGGAGGTGAGTGAGATTCTCAATTGGTGGTGGTGGTGTAAAGTTTTTTGTTTACTTTTTGTGTTTTTGCATTTTATATAATTTTTTATGGATTCGTTTTTTTTATTATTCACATTCTTACCACACTATAAACACCAACAATAGTTCTCTATCTACCTACACATACTTTTATTATTTCTATATATTATTTTATATTGCATGGTAATATAGCATGAAGATGATATTTCTGACGGGATTTATTTGATTTTATGTTTATTTATTTTTTTATTTATTGTTTTTATTACAGGGTGATTTATAAAGAGTGTAACAAACTTTTCGCGAAAAAAATTTATATATAATTGTTTCTAAACTATAGTTTATATAATTATTAAACAAACAAATGTGATACAGTTTAGTACAGATCTAAATTATTCTTACACTTTTGAATTAATACATATTTGTTAATACATATTCCCGTTTTTGTCCATACATTCATCTTTGTCTTCTGTACATATTTCATAATTATTCCAAATCAATCTATTGCAATTTTCTACTATTCATTTCATGTACTGACTCCTGCACCAAAGATTATGGGATTGAATCTCACAACGGAAACTATTTCAAACGTTTATACGCTCCCACTATACAACCCGCCTTGTCAGCGTGGGGATAGATTAATAATCTCTCCAGTGGTTTGGAATTCAATTAAAACTATATAGTCCGGGAGCTGGTAACAAAAAAGTGCAAGAGTTTAGGAAAGGCTGATATTTTGAGATCGGACAGTTTATTGGTCATAGAACGCCTCTGCAAAGTCAGCACCCCAGGTGTCGGGACACCTGGCGATGGCACGCTAAGAAAGGTGTAATTTTAACACCTTACTTAAAAATTGTTTTGGAAAAGCTGAAAATTCATCGGCAAATAGTCGATGCATTACAAAACCTTAATCAAGCAGTCAGACAGTAACAACCAATCGCACGGCGTCAGCACAGTTGCGTACATGCTACAAGAACTAACTTAATGCAAATGATTAGAAAAAGCTGAAAGTTGGGAATATGTCAAATTACGTAATTAAATTTATAAAACAAACAGTCAGACATAGTTTTTATAAGAACCCAATCAGTCAGCACCCAAAAAACAGCCAACTCAACTGTTTGCAGTAGAAAACGGTTGGCTAGAAATCAATGGGCAATATGACTACGACTGGTATGAAGGAAGTCAACTGCCCAACTTTATCAGTGACGTTCTAATTCAACCAAATATTACTAATACAGGTAATTTTTTGTACAAACAACTATTGATTACAGTTAAATATTTTACACATAAACATATCATTTGACTAACTAAACATTGAATATTTTTTTATGTACAAAAAACATATTGGGTGCAACAGACGATGTGACGGAAAAAGCAAATGAAACAGAAGGAACCTCAGATGGCTTGAATAATGATTGCGACAAAGAAAACGACGAAATTAATAGCGATAATGATATAGAACCCTAATTAAAACATAAATAAATACTAAGTATTTTTTGATTGGTAAAAAACCTTTAATTGCGACAATCAGCGTGCGCGCCTTATCACGATTTCAATTGGGTGCTGATTGATTGGGTTCTGATAAAAACTATGTCTGACTGTTTGTTTTATGAATTTAATTACGTAATTTGACATATTCCCAACTTTCAGCTTTTTCTAATCATTTGCATTAAGTTAGTTCTTGTAGCATGTACGCAACTGTGCTGACGCCGTGCGATTGGTTATTACTGTCTGACTGCTTGATTAAGGTTTTGTAATGCATCGACTATTTGCCGATAAATTTTCAGCTTTTCCAAAACAATTTTTGGGTACGCTAAGTAAAGTGTTAAAATTACACCTTTCTTAGCGTGCCATCGCCAGGTGTCCCGACACCTGGGGTGCTGACTTTGCAGAAGCGTTCTATGACCAATAAACAGTCCGATCTCAAAATATCAGCCTTTCCTAAACTCTTGCACTTTTTTGTTACCAGCTCCCGGACTAATAGGTTTACCTGTAATGTAAGTTGCCAGCATTACGGGCAGAGAAGAGGCGAAAGCGGCGTGAAATAAGAATTGATATAGGCTTTTTTTTAGTTACGTTTTAATTCCAGTAGACGACTAAAACAACGTTTTTTTGTGGAAAATGCTTGTTTAGAGTAAAAATGCACTGTCTGCAGTTTGGTTAGTACAAACAAAACCACAAACTACAGGACATCTTACGGTTTTTTTATTCGGTCGTGTAAGGTCGATTTGCAACAGTCTGCTTTTTTTTCTCACTGATTGGATATAAATAATAGAGCAGTTTACTAACCTGTTTTAATTTCTTGTTTAAATGCTTGCTAAATATTTGAAAAATTAGCGAGCAAAATTATTGTACTGACATAAGTACTGAAATCAGTCTCGTGTCAGAATGCTCTAACTTAAAATATAAACATCTGTTGGGTCAGACAGCTACAGAATGTGATCTACAACTTGCAGATACACACACTTTTTCTACCGATGCCATGCTCCAATTTCTGTAACTTGTCTTGTTGGTTGTTGGTTGCGATGGCTTATTGATTGATTGAAAATTTTTGCTTTCAGGCCAAAAGCTTATAAAACAGGAAATAGTCGTTGGGGGCAGATATGGTGAATATGCTGGGTGATCAATTAAACCGCAATTTTATTCTTTGCGACCGTTGGAAGTGTAAGCCTACCGTTAGACAGCTACTGAGTATGATCTACAACTTTTAGATACACAACCAAGAGCAGTCTGGGATGTTTTTAGCCTAACATAGAAACAAGTTTATGTCAAATTTAGTTTTATTTTTTTAAGTCAATACAGTTTTTAGTTTTTCCAACTTCTTTAATATGTTCAAGTAGTAGTTGGTGTCTTGCTCTGCAAAATAGGCGTCTTTGGTTGTGATCATCAAAGATTTGGTGAATATACTGGGTAGTCAATCAATTTGGGAATTTTACGGCGACCGTCGAAGTGAGAACTGCTGCTGTCTTGATGAAAGAGCACTTTATTTTGTTCTAAATTGGGCCCACATTTTTTGCTATCTGTTTAATCTTTTATCTGGTTTGATGTTATCGGTGGACTGGTTATCAGCAAACTTGATATGACCACTTTTAAATTTAGCTGCTCATTTTTTACAATTGATGGGGCAGATTTTCTGTTAACGTCTATTTTGGCTGCTTGTACTATGCTTTTTATTGATCAACATTCAAAACCACTTAGTTAGTGACGAGAGTCAGAACCTACCTACTACACACAAAAATTATGCAAAAGAAAAAGATTGTACAAATGAGTGTCACCGCGGTTTGTCAAACCTTTGTTCTTAAGTGTATCAAACTAGTCGAGGTGTGAGATATCTGAGATTTTGTCTTGAGCTGAAAGCATGAATATTGTGCAGTTACAACATATAATTTGCCACTGGTTGGAAGCAATGAAATTTTTCCTATTTCCTCAATTTCAAATGAACTTTAATGGGTATAAATATCAGTCGGGGTTGTTATATTTATGGTGTTAAGACAAAATTATTGAAAACTATTATAGTTTGTTATCCTTATTATGAATCACCCTGTGTATTATATAATATTAAAGTAATATATTGTTTTAATTTGTTGAATTTTAATTAACTTTTTCCATTTTAAAAGTAATTAAAGAATCAAAATATATTACTTTAATTTTATACAATTAGTCATTTATGTATTAGTATGGACTATTATTTACGTAAATGGTTTTATTATTAATAACATAATTAATTAATACTATTAAATATTTAATGTCTATATTTAGAAACAACAAGAATTGAATAAGAACAAAGAAATAATAGTGCTGGATCCAAAAAGGTCAAACGCAATAAACATCGGCATGACTAAACTCCCACCGCCACGCTCAATAAAAACGGCAATCTTGAAAATGGATGCTACTATAATGAACAGAGAAGGAATAGAAAAATTATTAACAATGTTACCTACAGAAGAGGAACGAAGTAAAATTCAGGAGGCGCAGGCCGCTAATCCTGATTTACCTCTAGGCAGTGCCGAGCAGTTCCTACTCACTCTAGCTTCAATCTCTGAATTACCAGCACGATTACGACTATGGGCATTCAAATTAGATTTTGAAAACACCGAACGGGAAATTGCAGAACCGTTGATGGATTTGAAACAAGGTTTTGAAGTGTTGAAAATTAATAAAACATTTAGGGGAATTCTAAGTACATTATTGTCTATTGGAAATTTCTTGAATGGAAATGAGGTTAAAGGGTTCCAAATTGAGTACTTGTCTAAAGTTCCTGAGGTTAAAGATACTGTACATAAGCATTCTTTATTACATCATCTTTGTTATATAGTTATGGAAAAGTTTCCAGATGCAACAGATTTATATTCAGAGGTAACATTATTTAGTTTTAGAAACTTAGAATTTGTTAATATAAACTATTTTATTACAGATTGGTGCAATAACTAGAGCATCAAAGGTAGACTTTGATGAATTAGCATTAAATATCCAAAGATTAGAATCAGACTGTAAAGCATCGTGGGATCATTTAAAATTAATAGCAAAACACGATGGATCCACGATGAAATCAAAAATGTCTGACTTTTTAGCAGATTGTGCTGAAAGGATTATTTTACTAGGAATTATACATAGAAGAGTTATGAACAGGTGAAGTTAATTATCATTATTTGTTTGTTTTATTTTTTGACCGATATTTGTGTTTTGTAGATTCCATAAATTCTTATTATGGTTGGGAATTCCTATACATCAAATTGCAGACACGAAACCTAATGAATTCTGTAGAATAGTATCTGAATTTGCATTGGAATATAGAACAACTCGGGAACGCGTTCTTCAACAATTAGAGAAGAAAGCTAATCATCGGGAACGGAATAAGACTAGAGGAAAAATGATCACAGAGGTAAGTTTTTGATTAAAAATAATAACTTTAATTAAATCATTTATATGAGGGTATTGTGTGTTATTATAATTTTTTTTCAATTAGTATGTGAACGTGGCATATTTTTTTATGTGATCAATGCGATTGTTCAGTTTTGAAACTTTTGCAAACAAAAAGCACAATAAATAGTTAGTGTGCTCTACAGTATAAGTAACAAACGGTAAACGGTCAGTTCAAAGGCAAAGGACGTTAATTTGTACCATAACTGTTCGAGTTGTTCGTTGGACTAAGAATTTGTAGGCGGGACAATTGACATCTAAGTTTTATGTCGCTTATAGTTTGTTTTTTTTTTATCGATATGGTGGCGAAAAGCACCAGCCTAGGTTTTGTAGTCACATTTGGTATCAAGTATTTTCCGTTGTCATTTGGAGTGTAGCTTTATACATTTCCGGACTTTTTAAGTCTTTGGTGTTTTATTGTCTTATAAAAGGGACGTTTTGTTTGGGTTTACTGATAGTCCTTTGTTCTTGCATCAACTTTCTATGGTGTTTAGTGTTTTCTTTATTATGTTAGATACAGCTGCCCAAACGTCTAGGTTTTCAGGATGGTAAATTGATCGGTTAGCCTAAGGCAAAGACGCTTATGTTATTTAGTAACTGCAGTAGGCCGTCTATGACAAGGCATTACAGTAGAGGTGATAACACACCGTCCTGTAGACATCCGCCATCGACTTTAGTTTCTACAATGTGCGTACACAACGCAGACCATTGCTTTGACCATTGCATTGTACTTTTGCTTATTGTTTAGAGCTCTTGAACACCGTATCTTTAATCCTAGCTTGTTACTCTCACTCATTGCTTCGATCTTAGTATTTGTATATTTTTAGTATTGAAGCCCCAATTTTTTTGGGTCGGAGCGTTGAGCAATGAGAGGATAACGTAATTATTGAGCATGGAGTTTTTTCAATATCGGACATGCTTCAGTTTGCCATTGTCTTGGCAAGGATGTAGTGTTGTCATATCTTGGTGGCTTCGGCTTTGGTATAAATTATAAATACCACCTTGGCTGTTCATCAGCTGATTGGTACACATATATTATATTTAGTTTTGGTGATTTTACATAGAGGTTCTCTCAGGACAGCAAGCTCTTTCTATAACATGACCAGATAGACCCCGTCAGCTTCTGGTGACTTAAATGGTTTAATCGTGCCGATTTTATATTCTAAGGTGTCTTTGTTTACTACAGAGTTTGCCTTTTTATTAGGCATTTTAAGGCGACTTTCCATGCCCTTCTGTCCTCAACTTTGACAACTGCCAAGCAAACATATGAAAACATATGTAGTATGGTGGACAATTTTAAAAAGGCGGCATATTTAAAGTGATTACATAATCTCATTAATTTATAAACTCCCTGTAGATGCATTGGTACGGTGCTTTGTCTACGATATTCGGAGCATTCGCCGATACACCCTCATCTCAAATGTCTCTATTTTTCTGTGCTCTGTTTGTTTAATGGTTTAGGTTTCAGATGCATATGTTGCGATTGGGAAAATTTATGTAGCGACCAGTCTTGCCGTAATCTTTTTCTTTTGTCAGCAGGGATCCAGTGTCTTCTGGAGTCGAGAACATGTGGGTTTATTCTGAATGCTCTTTCAATATCTCTTTTAGGTGAATTTTTTGCTTTTTTATTGTTTTATACTGTCACCGTTTTTTTGAATCATTGTTGATCAGCTTCCTATGCTCTGCCAAGCTCTTTATAACACTAAGGGCCGCTTTTACAATCGTCGGTTAAACAAGGAGTAGCGCTATCTAAGGAGTATATAAAAATACGCTTTTACAATCCCTTATAACTTATCTCTAGTGTAGTAACTAAGTAACGCGCACAACAAATTAGCTTATGAACAACGTATACGTCAATTTATAAGTCAGTTCCAGAAACAGCCATCTTTGTAATAAATATTTTTTTAGAAAATGCAAAAACGCGTTACAACTAAAGTAGGATTTGTTGCTAAAATTTTTGCACAGAAGAAAATTGATAATTGTCGCATTATTTCCTTGATTGACCTAATCATTGGGATCTTCAAGGGGTTTGTCTTTATTTTTAGTTTTAATTTGGGATTCATTGAGTAGAGATTCTACTTGAGTATGTGGGTGATTGAAATTTTACAATGGCTCCGATCACTTTAGGAGTCCTGGCAATTTTATAAAATTTTAATTGTATGTTTTAACGAAAATAAACCAGAGATAACTTATCCGGTGCTTGGAGCAGTAGTTATCTTTAGTGTAGTAACCAAGTAACGCGCACAACAAATTTGTGTATAAATAATTTATACGTCAGTTTATAAGTCATCATTGACGTTTTAATAGGTTATCTAGATTGCAACAAAGGCATAACTAATGCTACACCAGGTTTAAACTGTAGATAAATTTATTCTTGGTTTAAGTTATCTGACAATTGTAAAAGCGGCCCTAAGTAATCTTATTGGAGGAATTTTTGACAGTTTTGGGTAAAAAATAGCTGGTTTTATGAAGTTATCAAATGTGTATCACTATATTCAACTCGTAACATTTTCTCGCTGCTTTTTCACAGCCTCCGATTTGCAAACTAGTATTTTGTTGTACATATCTCAGTTAGTTTTACTCGAGTTTTTGTATGTTTACGTGGTCAGACAGCGAAGGATCATCCGACACTTGCCACTTTTGATTACTTAAATCGCGTTATAATTTTCTAATGTTATTTCTATAACTTTACTCAGCGTTGCGTTTTGGAACGTGCATGTTATCTTATCTATACATAATGACTGTAAGTTTCTAACAAATATTTTAGAAGTTAATCACGTCTTGGGTTGATGTTGGTGGTCTCCCGAGTAATATGTTGTGGTTTGGCATTGCATCCAAAAATTGGTGGAGTTTTGTTTCCTCTGCTGATCTTAGAATCTTTATCTTTCCTTGTGAATCCAGGGTTTCTAGACAAGGACAATGTCATGTTTCATAATGTACGCACTGAGAGCCGCGGAGCTACAGTGATGTACACTACACAACGTTTTAAGTTTTTACTTACCTTTAATTTTCTTATTGTCCTTTAGCGAACCCTGTTTTTTCTTTGCTTCTTTGACGGAATGGAATAGGATAGCACAGTGCTTGGAATGATATTTCAGTGAAACCCAGGTACAGTTTGCTCCCTAAAGTTTCAATCTTCTCTCAGGCGTCTTTATTGAGTAGGTTATGTTGAGTACCTTTGGGTTTCGGGTTTGCGTTTACCACCTACCAAGTGTTTATGCTGTACTCTGCCTCTAGCCTATTTAGCAGAGTGCCCGATTCCAGTTGTCACCCCGATGCCACATTCTATCAGAACAGTTATCAGTTTCTTCAATCAAGAAAGCTCGTTTTAGTAGATGTGCTGCGGAACCACTTATTGATTGGCTTGTTTGCACATAGGATTATCAAGAATTTTTTGTATGGGTGCATTCTAGAAAACGGTTCTTCTGTTTATAGATCCTACCAAGGATGGATACTAAGGATGTCTCTTAAGGTTCTTTTTGAAGTCCTTTATTTCCATTGCTGTTTTTGCAACGCCGGCGTACTGCTGCAGGACAGGTTTTCTTTTTACTGTCTTGTCTGTCGTGCCAGCAGCTGATGAAATGTTGCTGTTGCCTTTTGTTTTGTCCATTTTTGTATGTATTTTTTTAAGGTTTTTTGCCGCCAACGTTTGCTCGGTCATTTGCTCTCTCTAGCCGCCCCGAGAGTTTATCCTTCTCGGTTGCTGTAGCTTTACTCATCTAATATATGATAAAAATGTGATCTTAATGTGCGTTATTTTAAAATTTCAGACTGCTAAATTTCGTACGAAAGAGGATAGGGCTGATGCCGAGCTTCGACAACTTCTCGGCAGTGATATTTCCGACGTGGAAAGTTTACAGGGTACTTTACCATGGAGACGAACCCGTAAAGATGCTAATCGTTCATTGATGGGAACCCTCAATGGCCATTTAACGGATGGTGACGACGAGATCCTTGAAAGCTTAGTAAAAACAGCTACGAAAGCGCCTTCGTCGAGAACCGCACCAAGGGAACGGAAACGTACCCGACATGCGGATCGAAAATCATGTAAGTAATCGGAAATATATAAGAACGTTAAGATTGGTGGGTACAATTTCCAAATAATTTTATTTATGTCATTTAGTAAAACGTTCGAGAACAAGAGAGAATCCATTCGGTCATCGAGATTCTCCTTAATAAAAGTTGGTATGTGGGTGTGATTTGCATCAGCACTATGATGTTGTTTTGTTGCTTTTAGCATGTATTGTATGCTTTATATACAAAATGCTATAATATGCTGCTTATTGATTGATTTTTAATGTAAAAGCATATTTCAATTTCATTCACTTCCATTGACCCCGTTATATTTAAATAATTGCTAATTTATATACAATAAATTGTATTCCCAATGTATACACAATTTGAGCTCATACTGTAATTTTACTTTTAAGGACTTTATGAGTCGGGTCAGGTAAAGATTTGCCAAATAAAACATTAAATAAAAGCAATTTTTTAATCACTGTACAATTATTAACATAACAAACGACTAGTACATAGTTTTATTTGGTCGATAAGCTAAATATTGATAAAGATTAGGTAATATTTTTTTAAGCTAATAATGGAGCAAAGTTTACATTAATTATCTAATTTGTGTAAAAATGTATTTTTTACTTTAAATTAATAACGAGTTTTTGTAGTCTTATCTTTTGCAATGACTAACGGAAATGTTTGGTTTTTGAAAAATAAGAAAATTACTTGACATGAAAAGTTTCCAAATCAACTTCTAAAGCAGTAGCATTTACAAAGGACACATTGTTGTATTTCTTTTTTCTTTAAAAGAAATTCTACTCCAATAACTAACAAACTGTTTCCGAGCTTAAGAACAAGATTCAACTTGTGATTAATGAGATACAACTGCAATTATGCCAAAATGGAAGGTTTTTGACTATTTTTTAGTCCCGGGCGAGGCTTTATTGACGCGATAAAAATATTTTTCACTTAGTATTATTTTCTTGAAAAAGTGGATGACATCTGCCTATATTTTAACTTTTTACTTTGTGTATTAGCTACACTGTATGGGCTTTATGCATAAATTGAATTTTTGATCTGTATTTTCTTTCATAATTTGTAAGATTTTAACTTGCTTCTGACTTTGAATGTGATATAAACCTTATGCACAAAATAATCACGTACGATTTTTCTCACTTTCTCAGCTTATTTTATTACAATCTATTTTTAATATTTTTTAAAATTTAATTTTTACGAGTAACACAATTGTTTTTATAGTGTGGAATGATTACAAACTCAAGTAGGCAGTTTATACGTGATTTGAGTTTAAAGTCAAATAAATTTTGTAGATTTTATTGTACACGATTTCTATTAAACTTGCTTCATGTCGATTGAAGTGGCCTGACTGAATTTGGAAGGCTATTGATATCATTCTGTATATGCGTTTCTTTGTGTAATCAGACTTTCAGCACTCAAATTTACTTAAACACTAGTTCCCTAGGAGAAGCGAACCAGCTATAACAGCAGCAAAGACTGTTTAGCTTTACTCAGCTGCCTTTGAAGATGTATCGTCATTTTTGTACGTTATCTCACGGTTAGCGATAATTGAACAAAAAGTGAAAGTAGCTTTTGTCAAAAAAATAGTCTTTTATATTTGCCTTTATGCAATTTTTCGGTAATTTCCAGTTTTGTATTCTAATTTCAAGTCGTTGACTACTGACTATTGAATGAGAATTACTATGGCATAATAAGTTTCCGTTCTTTTGTGTTGGTTCGGTTGCTTAGCTCATTCACTTTATAAACCGTGATGTTATGACCGATCAAATTTGTCTGTTGTAACAGGTTTGCATGGATTTGGCACAAATTAGGTCTAGTTTTTCTTTATGCCGTCACTAAGTTTTGCTGTTCAGTCGACAACAAAATCTACTGAATTTGAATCAAATTATTAAGCTTAAAGAGTTTTTTCAATCCCTTGCTAGGTAATTATTTGCTTCTTGTAAGACAAACATTTTAATATTGTAATCTGTTATTATCTATAATGTTCATTTATATTGATCTGTTGGCTAGAATATTTATTAAATAACTTACTCATCGATTTTATAAAACATTATTTAATTAACAAATTTAATTTCAGCATGTTTGGTTTGATCTGTTTGCATGTATTCTACTTCATACAATTATAGCAAATAAAATCTAATCTTGTTATTTTTATTACAGTAAGAAGAACTTTGAAGAATGGATTATCAGAAGAAGAAAAGAAGCACCTTTCCGCTTACATTAAAGGATATTAATTTTTATTCGAATCAATCTACTTAGAATTTTTTCTTTCGATTTTATGAGTTTTTTTAATTATAATTTATTTTAGTTGTATACATCTGTGAGATGTAAAATGTATACTGATTTTATTATGTGATACCCACCTTGAAATAATTTTTATCTATTCTCCCTTTTTTTTCTTATAATTTCTACATTTCAGAAATGTTTTCTTATGGATTTTGAGCAAGAAATTTTTGCGGGAATTTATGTACGATAAGTTTTTTTTTGTAAATCTGTTTATTGTTCTGATGCTATTTGCTATTCTTATTTCTTCTATTTAATTTAATGTATATTATATTAAATAAATTTGTTATAAAAAATATTTATTCAATGTTTTATTTATTTAATAATATTAACATTAATGTAGTATAATTTCTTCTAATTTGTATCTACAATTTCTACTAATGTGTGCAATCTATTTAAAGTAGTTAGGTGGACTGTAGAACAAATGGAAAGTAAGGTAAGATGTTTTCTTATTATTAAAACGCTATGCAAACTGACGCGACTGTGGCGCATATTTACTCGATGTTGATACAAACTGTATCAACATGATCGCATTGCTGTGCGAATAATGCAAACCACATGCAAATATGTGCGGTTTGTCACTACTCATACAATTAGTTATTTAAATTTGGCGTTTGTAAAGATAAACTGACGCCAAAACGGCACAGAACGCTATCCGTAAAAACAAATTTTCAATTCCTAAAAAATAAGTTTTTGTAATGATTGTGAGCTGACGTTTGTTTACGGTTCGGGGTCAATTCTGATCGAAGACTTTTATTATTAATGACGAGTTTAGTGATAGAAAAAACGTAATGTCAGTGAAACGTGACAAAATCTACTTTCACTGAATTGACAAAAATCACCGACAACAGAATCGGCCTTCGGATCCAAGTTCAGAAGATGGTCTTTTATTAGAGAACTTGTCAATACAAGAAGACATGTTCAATAAAAAAATATTGTTTTATAATAAAAGCACAAATCACAATCACAAAACATAAACGGTCTTTACGGTTATTTAAAAAATAATGCCAACCTAACAAATATTCGCGTTTAAGTAAACTAATGTTGAAAGTCTTGTTCGAAGTAAAACGTAGTTTGCAAATTAATCTAAGTTTGGGCAATCTCGCGTTTAAACTAGCATTGAAAGATTGACCCTTAGAGTTTATGTCTGAATTTGGAACATAATTTTACTATTGCATGGTTTTAATATAGACATACACATTTTAAATAAAACAATGACGGACATAAAGTATAAGTACATAATTGGAACATAGAAACAGAAGAAATATCAAAAGAAAAAGGATGATAGAGTATAAGGAAATCTGTCTTGCTTCAGTTTAAGCAGCTCTTAATATCAATAATAATAGTTTTAGAAACAGAGGAACGCACTAACCAGGTATTAGAACGTTTGTTGCTAAGATTAGTCATCAAAACCTACTTTACACTTTAAAAAATATCAGTATAGTTTTTCTGTATTGTTATATCCTTCCTTTGCTAATAATCAACGCCGTAACTAAGGTCTCGCAGTTTTACTACCTCCGAAGAATTTAGTATTAACAAACATGGTAAATAGTATAGTAAGGAAGGGCTCTAAATCAATACCCGGGGAGGGAGTAAAATTTGAAGCTATGCTACTGTTTTTAGTATCAACGAGAGATTTCTTAACGGCGATGCGAAGGCATTTGTTGGGAGAAAAAATCTTTGATTTAAGTGGCAGAGATTATTGGAAACTCAACCTTCAAGAGTTTTCGAACAGCGGATATTGAAATAATAATTATTCAACAGCCTACATAAAAATAAGTCAAGAGATATTATCGTGTGCTCAATAAACATTGAGGATTTTAAAATAACGGCTCAAATTTCTAGTAGCTTTAAGGTTTCTAGTTAAAACTTTCAAGTCATTTGCCAAAAACATTTTTCACTGCTTTTTAAATCAGTTTATTGCGACGTCAAGTTTCCAGTGTCATGAAACATAAGAATCCCAAATTTTCAATTGTTTATTAAATTTTGAAATTAATTTTTTTGTATTTCTGCTGTTATTTTAAATCGGAAGATGATTTTTTGCGGCCAAGAGCAAAAAAATTATACCTAGTCTATAGTGTATCAAGTGCCGAAAATAGGCTTTAGCAGCTTGCTGCTTTTAAAAGCAAAGGACTGCTAAAGCATTTTGGCACAAGTTACACTCAATATTTTTTGCCTGTTTTAAGTAAAATTATTGTATCAGGTAATTTTGAAGTTTATTATAGTCTCTCAGTACTGTCACATTTTAAGGTATGACGTTATCATGTAAATTTGTGATTTTCAGTCAATCAAATACCGCATATAATTTTTTTGCCTGCCTCTACCGAACCATCTATTTTCGCCTTAAAATGCGGGCCGAAACGACGATTTAAAAAAACGTTCGCGGTATTTGATTGGCTGTAAATCACGATTTCATATGATGACGTCACACCTTAAAATCTGACAGTAGTGACAGATCATAATAAACATTGAAATTCTCTAAAATACTGTTTATATTTGTGCTGCTAAAAGCGGCGGGCTGCTATAATATAGGGTTTTCCAATAAAAAGTTTCATTTTGAATAGCAGGCTGTTTGGGCAGCTGTCAATTTTGAAGCTATTATCTTTTGACATTTGACAAGAAAAAACTACGCTATTATTAAATATGGAACGATACACGCTTCAACAACGCATTGAAATTGTTAAAATTCACTACAAAATGGTGAAAAATTTTCAGTCACAGTTCGCAAAACTAAAGCACTGTTTGGTCGTTGTAAAGCACCTTCTCGGCCGGCAATAGTAATCTTGGTGGACAAATTTGAGCTGTTGGTACAAGTTTGCGATGTGAAGAATCAAAACCGTGAGCATCGCTCAAGAACACATAAGAATTATCCTGATGTAGCACGTAGTGTTGAAGAAAACCCAGGTCTTAAGACTTTTAAAGTTCAGTTAACACAAGAACTCAAGTCGGTCGATCACCATAAACGTCGTATCTTTGCTGATTGGGTTCTTTAAATGCACCTGATTAATTCGGAATTTCAACGAAAAATCATCTTCAGTGGTGAGGATCATTTTGGAGGCTACGTTAATAAGCAGAATTGTCGCATTTGGGGCTCAGAAAATCCAAAAATGATTGTTGAAAAGTCTTTGCATCCTCAACGCGTCACTGTTTGATGAGGTTTTTGGGCTGGCAGTGTGATTGGACCCAACTTTTTTTAAAAATGAGGCTGGTGCAACTGTTACGGTGAATGCTACTGAGCTATGATTAATAATTTTTTATGGCCGGAATTGAAAGATATTGATGTGAACGACGTATATTTTCAGCAAGACGGCACGTGACACACAAGCAACGAAATAATCGCAATTTTGCAAGAAAAGTTTCCTGACCGTGTTATTTCTCAAAGAGGTAATCACAATTGGCCAACGACATCTTGTGATTTAACACCTTAGGCTTTTTTCTTTGGGGCTACGTGAAAGAGCCTGATTGTTTTCAAATGTTAATGGCATACTTTCCTTTTTACAATGAAATAATCATTTATTGATTTCTCTTAAAAAATACCCGTTTTTTTAAATATCAAAATAAAACCTTATATTGGAAAACCTTATATATGGTGTATCAATGGCCGCAAATAAGCTTGTTGTGCCTGCCCCAATTCTTTTCAATGTTTATTACAATCTGCCACTACTGTCAGTTTTTAATTTTATTTTGAAGCATAACTCTAATAGTAATTCTACAGGTTTTAGTCAATTATAAAGAAAAACTAAAAATGTATTTAAAATTTTAGCTTGATCTTTGGCCGCTGTGATCAATAGATTGAGTTTGAATCAATTATTAATTATATGAGGATCTCAGCTAAGGAATACGCTATCAGGCAACAGATTTGTTAACAAGGCGATGTTGAAATTTTGCTATGTTCACAGTAGTCACGGCTACACAGTGTTTACACAAATCAATGGCCGCGTTCAGAATCATCATGCGTACTGAACGCGCTTGCTGACTACCGTTTGCTGGCAGCGCTTGTCATTTTATTTATCATACATTGGTTGCTGACTAGGGGGTTATTCTGGCATGTATCGCATATCGCTTATCGCAATTAAGTGAGGGAAAGAGTGACATTTAAATTATAAACTTGTAATTAATAATACATATTGACGTTAAAAAATACAATTAACATGAAGCTTGGTATTGAGTTTATATTACTAGATGGTCTTGTAGTACCAAAAGAGATCACCGGCAGATTTTTTAAATTAATGATGACGTCATTAATTGCGATAAGCAATATGCGATACATGCCAGAATAGGGGTCCAAGTAACTTATATAATCAGTGATTGATTGATGAGTCAGTGCTGCAACTGATTAGTCGTTCTGAACGCAACCATTGGTTGAGTTCAGAACGACTCATCAGTTGCAGAGAATCTTACCCCAGCGAGCGCTAGTGCAACTTACACTGGAGCGTCTTGCATTTTTATGGGAACATGTTTCTATAGCGTTTGAGTATGTATCACGTGTAAGGTTTGTTTTTAATATTTAATAACATTTATTTGATTATTACTTGATTTGTTTTCATTTTGGTTTGTAATTTCTTCCATTAACCGTTCTTGATATATATTTTAATTAATTAACGTCTATATTTAAACTGTTGTTTATGTAATTTTTAAATCCTACAAAAGCTGTTTTTATAAAGATAACAAACATGTCTGTTATTATCTCAAGCATGAGATTTGTTTTTGCTGCTTTAGGATAGCCCCCAATTTTACCAACTAGTATTTTGTTATATACATTCAGGTTTCTATATTTTTGTAATAACGTTTCTAATTCAACGTTGAATCAAATATATACGTGGTTTCTCAGCAAAAGCTCATCCGTCATTTGCTAATGTTATAACTTCACTCCGCGTTGCGTTTCTGAACGTGGGCATGTTACCGTTGTTTATAATGTTAATGTTAGTTTCTAAAATAAATTTTAAAAGTTAATGTTTCCTTATGCAATGTGGTGTGCAATTGTATTGCATCAAAGCTGTTTAAGACACGTTATTAATTAGTTTTTTTAATTTTTTCTGGTGGCGAAAAAACCTTCTAATCTTCTTTTGAATTTTTTTTCCTTACTGTCACATGGTCTCTGAAACAAAGATCCCATAATGGCTTTAGGTTTAGTTTATACTCTGCTATGATACACGTACGGGGATTGCATTATGGTTTGGTTGATAAGAGTTATCTACCCGGAATGCATAGTTCTTGTTAATAATATACGCGTTGAAGACCGCGGAAGCTGCTCTGTCAGTGACGTACGTTGATCTGCACAACTTTTTACCAACTTTTTTTGTAGTCATTCGGCAATTTTCCTCTTTTTTTGATTTTTTTATAAAACATTCTTTTGGTTTGTATTTATTTTTTAAGAACGGAATGTTAATTACACAGAGCAATATTCTAAAGAAACCCACGTACAGCTTGCTTTCTAGGGTTTTTTTTCAGGCCTTCTTGTTGACATGTTGGGTTCTTTTTGCTTCTGATTTTGAGTTTACTACTTGCCACGTTTTGGTGCTTATACTGTTTTGCACTTCCAGTTTGTGTAACAACCTGTTCCAATTATAGCTCCAGTATGTTGTAGTTTCTTGTTTTCCAGAAAACCTTTTCAAATGGATGTGCCTAGGAGTCCTTCTTTAGTTGCTTTGTCTGCACATATTTTTTTTGTAAATCTATATTTATGGGTGTATTTAAAAAAACGAAGTGACGCATTTCCTTTCTTTGACTTATAAATGTTACCAAGAATAAGAATTTGATGGATTTTACTTTGTCGACATTGAATGGGCTTTTGACATAGTATAATTGTTAGTGCAACACATGTCAAATCTATAGCTGTCAACAATTCACAAGTTGGCACGTATGCAACTGTTAAAATATAATTTATAATTAACGCTAGTGAATTGCCGGGTTTAGTAGCTGCGTCCTGATAGGGTGCCGCTAGTAGTATTGTTATGGAAAAATATTATTAGCAAACATTACATACTTATATCCTTTCATATGCACAAGAATATTGATGAACCTTTTTTTCAAGAAAAATATTGACGCCGTTTTTAAATTAAAATTTGTTCATATGGTACAAAACGCTAACCAACTCAGTGCCAAATGATAAGATTTCAATCATCACTTATTTTATATGTTAAACTATACAATATTTTAAGCCATTTTTTTTGGCTTAAAAATTTGCAGTTATATGTAACGAATAAAAAGTTATTGTATATATTAATAATTTAAGTTAAAGGCACAGATTAGATGTGTAAAAATTTTATTCAATTATACTCAGGCGTTTTCTTGCTGAGTTTGATTCTGTAAAAATATTTTTTTTACAAAATGCACCAATTTTGAGTTATCAGCAAACTTCTGAACGTCAAATTTCTATATATATATATATATATATACTCAGAAGTATACAGAGTATTCTATTTGAAATAAAAAAGTTTTTTTAAATTTCTACAATAAAATGAACACTGTATATTAAAAATATTTGTTATAAATTAGTTTGTTTAAAACCAAAAAACTTTTGTTTAAAATTTTTTTGAAATTTTTAACGGTTAGAGAATTATTTAGGTGTTTCAGTAATTTTGACTAACCTTGTATAGTTACTTAATTAAGATTGTAACTATTACAATATATAATAATATTAATTATAATTGTTAAAATTAGTTAAATCATAACTTGAAATGTTAAATATAGTTAGCAACCTTCTTTCTTATCATTATGTAACTTTTAATGGTCCTACAAAGTTTATAATTGTCAAATATTGTTAACAGATGTCATCTTTTACATGTAACTGATATAATTAGGCTGCTACTGTTCTGAAGAATTATTGTAACTGTAAAATATTGCTTGCAGCTACAATTGGGACTAAGCTTGTAAGTGTCAAATCTACTAAGTAACTTTCTTAAAATGATAGCTTCAGAGTTCAAATACGCCATTTCTCGAAAACTTAATCCGTCTACTTTAAACCAAAATTCTAGATTCGCATGCTCTTTATTAATTAATAAATGTAATTCAAATTTAGAGTGCAAAAGCATTTATTGTGTTTGATACACATTGATTATAATAAATAGTTGTGTTGATTTAAAATCACATTCAAAGTACCAAATTGATTAATAAGAAATGTTTAGTTTTCTGTCCTTATGACATTCCCAAATAAAAACTAAAGTTGACAAAATCAATCCACAAAAATAAATATAAAATATTAACATAAAGTGATTGAGTGTTAACGGTGTAGGTTCGTTTTCCTCAATCATTGGGTTAGTATGCATTATATCTTTAATCCATTTGTTTATAAGGCCAGCATCTATAAATCTGTGGATGCATTTATTTAGGCCTTCTAATATAGGATGTCTTGCTGGCGTAGACATTCCCATCAGGCAGATACTTAAATATATTTTGTAAAACCCTTTAAAACCATCTAGTTTTATTCTATGTTCTATTTTATCTAGTAGAGGTGTAACAGTATTGATAGTAATGTTACGATACATAATCATGTCTTTAACAAAATGTAATTCACTCTCGGTATATAAAATAATAGTCTTATTTTCATCTTCGTCTTTTGTTGGAATTGAAGGATACAAATATTCAAAAGTATAATTAGCTTCAACTAATTCTTCAACGCTTTTTATCTGATTTTCATATAAAGGTTGCACCAAATATGTAAAAAATAATCCATTATATGAATTCAACATAATAAATGAAAAAAAAATCCACAATATTAGTAAGTATTTAATTATTTTATGTTTTGGTATTGCTACGCCTTGAGCAAAAAATCCACCAAATATTTGTAAACAGATAGATCCTAAATTTACGTTATTATTTTCAACTTTTGTAAATATTGTATAAATTATCAGAAATGTTATAAAAGTTATCAAGTTTAAAATCCATAATTGTTTATTAAACACATAAATAAATCCCATCCAATTAGGAACGCGATTGGGAAATGGCGCAGCAACAGAGAAGTCTGTTATATAATAAGGATATGTTGATCTAAAACTGTTATCATATGTAAAACCTCCCACATGAACTACACTTGAATTCATTTTTTTGAGAGTAATTGTTGCATTTAATATTTGAGCAGATTCTTTCAATATAGTTACATCAAGTCCATTACCAAACGGCATTAAATTATCCATAATTTTTTCTCTATAACTAAATTTCTTTCCATTAAAATTTTCAATAGGTTCAAATGATTTTTTAACTATAGACACATCAATGTCATCACAATTTCCTAAGAATATTTTTTTAAAATTTGGATAAAAAATGACTTCTAATTTGTAAATATTATTTAATCTATCCATAAATAACACTTTTGTAAGATAAATATTATATTCATAAATATCAATCACTTTAATTAAATCGTTTCCTGTATACACAATTAAATACTTTGAATCGTAATTATGTTCGATATACAATTTTGTGTTATCAATTAATAGCAAATCAAATTGTGGAATATTTAATGTAGGTAAATGTTCTAAATTATTTTTATAATTCTTTAATTTTTTAATTATATACGAATGATTATAATTAATAAAACCATCAACTTCACCATCACAATTGTAATAAAAATTGATATTATGGTCCGGATAGAGATCAATAATTTTTGAAACGCATTCAGTCATATTTTTTTCCACAGAAACCTAAAAAATAAATTTAATAACAATTTTGTTTTATAAATGTTGATATTAATTACCTCATTTGGTTTCAGAAGATTTGACCAGCATTGATAAAATATAAAACTAAAAAATATAATAATTTTGAACTTCATTATTGGTCTAATTTAACCTTTATACTGAATTAAAGTGAAATTGTTATTAAACAATTAAGTAATTGTATACTAAATTAAGCATAAGCAAACAAGTAATATTGATAAAGTTCTGTAAATGTTTACATTAACTTTATATTAGTTATTATTTTATTGATAAATTAGTAATTTATTAAACAGCATTTTATAATGAAGCAGCGTATTGATTTCTTGCATTCTATTTCTTTTTAGATTACACAGTTTTTTGTCTTTTTTTTCTTTTAAAGATGGTGCAAAATTAACAATTTGTTTTTAAACCAACCCAAGTGTTATGCAATGTTAGAATAAACAGTTCTAACCTAATCAATACACTACTTAGGCTGTTCATCTATACTATTAGTTCTACCGTTGAATGATAACTCAAGAAGCGCAGCGTCAATGTATTTTAGTGTACCCGCACTATGCCGCTGGACGAAAGCGCTATCTGGCTTATTTAGCGGTATATAATTTGACTTGCTATTTTGTGAGTTAGTAGAGAATATTATATTTGCGCTTTCGGAGGAAGAAATAAAATATATTACATACTTATTGTTTGGTATTTAATAATGTATTTTAAAAATATCTATATGTGTGATATTTATTAAAATATTTTTTTTAGTTTAAATTTTTTTTATATTATCATGACCGATCAATATTTTTTTGTAAATTAAATAATTAATAAACTGAAATAAAAATTAATTAAAAAAAATGTTATTGACTAATATATATAAAAAAGTTTAAAAAATAAAACATGTAATAAAATAAAATATATGTAACTAAATAACAATAAAAAATACTACTCTAGTTTCTGGACTAAAATAAATGTTTATTAGTTAGTTGCATATATAAACATATAAAAAATAAAAATAAATATATAACAAAGATGAAATAGACTATCACAAACTAGGCTAGCTTTATCCATACAGTGTCTAGTGTGTAAAAGGTCCTAAACACTGCTACGTTTTATAATGCTTAAACATTTATTAAACACAAAATAATTGTTTATGTTCTAACATAAATATATATATTTGAGTTTTTCTAATTGAATTTCTTCGTCTTAAGAGCATACCGACCGCTACCTTGATTTGTAGTATTTTAACAAAAACGGCAACTTTGGCTTCATCGCTGCTTCTACAAATAATTTGATAATCAAATATTTTTTTTACTAGTACATTTAGAAAGGATTAAACTACGCATCGCTTTTCCATGTCAATCATACATTTAACTTTCTCGACAAGTTTTTGTATCAAATTTGTATTTATTCTAGTTTCTAAGTTTGTAACTTGCAAGCATGACTGAATGGTTTGAATTAATGACAAAATAAATTCTAGTTGTACAAGATAAATTTGTATCTACTTGGAGATTTATAATACGATAGGGCCAATTGTTTTTCATGTAATGTTCAACTAGTTTGTTTTTATGATAGCATTGCATATTAATAAAAACATTGACGGAATTGCTAAATTACTAAATATTAATATTGCTTAGTCTTTAACTTTTTTCGCAGCTCACAATGCTTATATGTTAACTTGTTGAAATTTGGAAATCGGTTTTTGACAGGTTCATAATCCTGTTGATGCGTAGTCTATTAAAACTCAATTTGATTTTTTCATTTCATTAACGGATAATATTTGAAAACCTTAAAATGTCAATAAGCACTTCTGAATTTTTATTTCTGAAAATGCTTATTAATTTTTTTTTTTTACTGATTTGTATGTTCTTAAAGGCATTTTTGGTATATCTTTTTAAACTAAGTACCAGAAAAGCATCAGGTATAGATAAAATTTCACCTATTATTCTCAAAATATTTGCAAATGAATTAGCATTTTGACTAAAATATTTGCTTTATTATAGAAAAATAATACTTTCCTAAATTGCTGGAAAATTGCAAATGTTTAACCTATACCTACAAAAGGAGACAAGTTTGATTTTTCAAATTATTGATCAATTGCATTATTGTTCAATCTGTGAAAAAAATATGAAAGTATATTAATTTTCACATTTTCAAGTTCTTACTATATCTCAGATACTCAATATGAGTTTTGATCAAAACGTTCGACAACAGATCTTCTGACTTAAGTTAGTCACAAATGGAATTCTACTATAGACAAACAAAGAGAAAATTTTGCAGTAGCTTTAAACACCAAACCAGGGCGGAGCCAGGTCAAACAAAAAAAAAGCTATGTACTTAGTAACAAACTCAAATCTCCTGTTCCCGGCACCAGTATGATATAAGTCTGCACTGGAAAAGATTAAAAGCTGGCTGCAATACGCCTATCACACGGCATCCACAAACGCAATACAGATTGTTGCCAGTACAATCTACATCCATCTGTTAGTTGAAGAAAGATCACACAGAAAAAAAGAGAACCAAATAATACAAAAGAGCGCAGCTAGAGACAAACCTCTCAGCAAATGGGAACAAAAGTGGAATAAAAAAGCAGACAAGAGTGAAACCATGGTTTAAAAGAATAAACGGTGAATTACTTCCTAACCCAGTTCCTCACAAAACACCAATGCTTAAACTCCTACCAAAAAATAAAAAAACACTCAAGAAAAGAGACGACTAGATGCAGCTGATCGGCAAACAATAAAAGACAAAATTGACCTGCGGTGAGCTACAAAGCTTCATCGGTCCGACACTGTGGATCTTTCTTGATGATGGCGTACTGAGAATGAAACTCTCGGAAAGAACTCACGTAGTTTAATCCGGGGACCATCTAGCAATAGTGGTCTGTGGAAAAACAAAACCAAGCAAAAAAAGAGGATACAAAATACAAAATTGAAGCGTGGAGAACCTACAGCTCGCTCACAAGACCAAAGTTACAGTGCTGACCGGGAAAAACACCTTCCATTTTGTGTAGTTTCTATCAAAATTAAAAACTCAATTGTCCACCAAAAAGACCTTATAAACAAAGCTCGCTTAGTAGCCATTGCTTTTCATTTTTACCTGCACATGTCGCGTTACTTTTTTGACTTGTTAATAACTCTGATGCCTTCTTCTAAATGTCACCCTTTGCAAACATAATAACTGTCATTCTTTTTACATTATTATTTAATCTGTCATTGCAAAACTTGACATAACTTAAAAAAAAACTAATGGTATAATTAAATGTAAGCAATTTAAAAATTCCTTAAAAACAAATTTTTTAACAATATTTCTTTTATAAGTTGAAATTTGTTTCAACTTATAAAAGTAAAAATTATTAAATCATTAATCATGTAATATAAATATACAGGGAGTTTATAAATGAATGGGATTATGTAATCATTTTAAAAATGCCGCTTTTTTAAAATTGTCCACTATACTACATATGTTTTCATATGTTTGCTAGACAGCTGTCAAAGTTGATCTGTCAAAACAAATAGAATAGTGGACAATTTTAAAAAGACGGCATACTTAAAGTAATAGATAATCCCATTCATTTATAAACTTCCTGTATAATATATAATTTTTTATACTACCAATATAAATCAATTAAATTCATTCTGAATAAACCAAAACTAAAGTGAACAAATAAAAAAACTTTAAAACTTATTAAGTTAGTTACTACAAATGATATTAAATATAAATTCCAAAGCTTTTGATAGGGTATGGCATCATAATCTTGTCAACAAGCTTCATTGTATAGGTTTTGATAAAAAAACTTTAAATTTCATCAATAGTTTTCTTGACAATAGAAAAATTATACTTAACTCTAACTTTAAAATCACAATATCGACAAACATGGCAGAACGTCTTGAAATTTTTAAGTTAAAATCTATAGCATCTATAAACAAATACCTCAAAACAATATCTGAATAGGGCACTCCCAACATAGTCAATTTTAACTCTAAACAAACTAAACAACGAATTCATATCTAAATCTTCTTCAATTTGGTGTTACAATCTTACATAATCTTTTCTGGAACGACCATGTTGTCCACATAGCTATCTAGAAAACTAGAATTTTTTAATAGATGTAAAAAAAATTTACTTTTGTTTAATTTTTGCATATACTTACAAAACTTATATTTGTCCTTGATTTAAATATTGTTTTCAAGTATGGAAAAGAACATTGGAAACTACACTATCTTTTCTAAACTCTATTCAGAAACGAGCTATTCGGATCATTGCTAATCCAAAATTAACTAATGACTTAAATACTTTGTTCAAACAAAATACTAGACTTGTTGCCATTTAAACAAATATTTACTTGTAAGTACAAGACTTGCTAGGAATTTACTGACAGTTTACATATGTAGGACCAAACTTTTAAGAAAGATTTTTTAACCGAATTATTGACAAATGAAATATACTTTTAAATTCAGTATTTTACAAAACTTATAAACTTATAAACTACAAATATTCAAAGTCAATGTTCATAGACTGCTTAAATCTAGTCTTCAATTTGATAGTTTCAGCGGCTGTGTTTTCACTCGTTGAAACTCAAAGGTATTTTTATGTTGTTGTGGCATGTTAGGTAATTCCTAAACATTACATTTTGAAATTAAAAATAAATTAAGTGGAACACTAGAAACATCATTGCAAAGTTGATTGCCTCATATCACACGCCGAACTGATAACTATTTCAATTGTATATAAATAGATTTACTATTTTGAACGCAAAATGTAAGGATTTTTAGAATAACAATTTAAAAAAAATCGGGTTATCAATCAGTTTATTCCTGTTTGAACAAATTGCAAGGAATATGTGTGATAGTTATTAACAAAGTACCATATCATTCGGTTCAAATAGACATGCCACCCAATATTATATAAGAACCCATCAGGGGTTCTTATATAATATTGACATTTTATGCATACAATTTTACACTGTTTAACATTTTCAGTCAGATTTTGGTTTTTTTATCAGTATTTTCTCATAACTAAATTTTGCTATTTTTTATAAAAATATATACATTTTTCAACCGTTTTTGGCTGTATTTTAATTTTGAGATTTAAACAATTTGCCACTTTTGATTTTTTATAAAAAATGTTGTTTTTGTGGTTTGTTGGTACACTACAACAATATTTTTGTATTTTATTAACAGAGTTTGCTATTTTTGACATTCTATTATATTAGAATATGGCATTTTTTAACTATATAACCGAATTTTGAATCTTCTATGACAATATTTTGAAATTTCATAGCAGGGTAATTCTACGATAGTTTGGACAAACGTCCCCACATCGACATCTCCAACTTTACTCTAAAAATATGACGATTTCTAAAATTTTAGATCTGTAAGTGCAATACAGTCTAATTTTTTAGGAATATTTCGTCTTTTTTCAGTTTATGTGCTGTAATAAGCAAATAATAGTCAAACATCATATTCAAAAAGGTGTATCTTATAGGAAATATGTTCCGTAAAACACGATCTCGCCCTTAGTTTTCTAGTTATTGAAAATTTAATAACTTCAAATTTGCTACACCTGGAGACTTAAAATTTGAATATGATACTCCTGAATTATAGTACTTTTGATCGCAAAAAAAAAATATTTTTTATCATAATTTTTTTGAAATAGTATGTAGTTCTATGGGTACTTTCGTAACTGATTTTTCAAAAAAAATTATAAAAAATTATTATTTCTTGGTCTTTTATAATTTTTCAAAAATGGTAAACAAAAAATTGAACTATTGTAATCGAAAGAATCTTTTTCGTAGAACGCAATCTTTATGTCCGTTTTTTTAAATTCTTTTAAAAAAACCGGAAAATTAATAAAACTACGGAAAATCCGAAAAAAGTTGCTAAAAGTAAATCATTTTTAGCAACTATGTGTTATATTTCACTCTAGGGCAAGCAAATCTAGTTTTTTTTTTATTTTTGAGATCAAAAGTACTTTGTTTCAGATGTATCATATTCAAGTTTTAAGTCTCCAGGTGTAGCGGAATTGAAAATATCAAATTTTTAATAAAATGGTATTTTTCTTTTTTTCCGCTAAAAATTTCGGAAATCAAAGAGTGGGATCGTGTTCTACAAAAAATGTCCTATAAAATACACTTTTTTGAATATGATTCTTGACTATTTTTTGCTTATTTACAGCACAAAAACTAAAAAAAGACAAAATATTCCTAAAAAAAATAAAATAACCGCTATTTACACTGTATTGCACCTAGAGACCTAACATTTTAGGAATCTTAATATTTTGGTACCCCAAACATGTGCACAAAATTTGAGCAAAATCGGAGATGTTGATGCGGGGACTTTTGTCCGAACTATTGTTGAATTACCCAGCACGTTTTGCTATTTTTAGAATTTTATAAAAATGATTAAATTTTCTAATTTTATGAACTGATTTTGCTATTTTTGACTTTTTATAAATAAAATTTTACTCTAATTTTGGTTTCTTGTGACAATATATTGATGATTCTAGACTGGACATTGATATTTTTAACATTTTATAAATTAGAATTTTAGTTTTAAACAGTTCATAGCCGGATTTAAATGCTTTTTAACAATATTTTGATGCTTCAAGATAAATAATAGTTTTACATTTTTAAAATGTTTTCGGCCAAAATTTGGAGCTTTCTAATAGTATTTTAATGTTTTGCTATTTTTAACATTTAATGAGTAGAATTATAAACTTTTCAAATGTTTTAAATTTAGATTGAGCTATTTTTTATATATTATAAATGGAATTTTAAACTTTTTAACAGTTTATGGCAAAATTTTGCTGTTTTTAACAACATTTTGATATATTTTATAGCAAGATTTTGCAATTTTTGAAGTTTGATGAAAAATTTATTTATTACAACAGTTTATAGCCGACTTCTGAGAATATTTTAATGTTTTAAGACCAAATTTTGTTATTTTTCACATTTTATATATAAAATTTTACATTTTTAACAGTTAATAACAAGATTTAAAAAAATACAAAACTGTACTTTTTTTTAATCCGTCTGAGGAGAAGACCCTTTAATATTTTGTAGACCCAAAAATTCTACTTACGCCACTAAAGACCCTATCTGATAATTTATGGTTTGAAGCTTTTTTGGAATATACCAGGGACATGTGGCAAAATTTTTGTAACAAATGTGATTTATTGTGGAAAACTGGGTTAAACATGTTTTGTTATTCAAAATTAGATATTAAATCTAACGCACAAACTAAAGATACAAAAGACAAAATGACAACAATGTTTTGTTACTTTTTCTGCTGTGGCATAATGAATTTAATCAAATTAGTAATGTATATGCAGATGTTGAATCCAACAACAATAAACAGTAAAGAATTTTAATTAAAAGTGACCAAAATCTTGACAATGCCTAAACTAAGTTTGTCGTTTAACGTAACACATAAATATGTCAAATGACCATGGCCTAATAGATGTGAAAAGTTTATAAACACATGTGTATATCATTTATTTCAATTTGTGTTTTAAACACTTATTTATATACTAAAAATAAAAGTATAAAGTATTCTTTTATATCCGTTGTCAATTACAACAGAAATTATATATTATATAATTAGGATTCAACAATAGTTTAAATCCGAGCAGATATTATTATACTGTCGATTGTAAAATTGTAAACATTTCTCCATGATGCATAATGCAAGGTTTTTTAAAGATAATAAATTAGATTTTAGATACGAAAAGACTTTTAAATGTTTGGAGATATTATAATATCTCCTCGGATTTAAACTACCGATTGATGTTTTAATTACATATATATATATATATATATATATATATATTTATATATATATATATATATATATATATATATATATATATATATATATATATATATTGTCCTACAGTTATTGTTTTAAAATATAAAAGAAACTGCTATACAAAAATAATAATGAAAATATAGAACTAAATATTTTAATTCATAATAACATTCTACACCGATATTTTCAAATTTAATTTATTATTCAATTACTAAAATTTATAAGTTAAATTTATTTAATTAAGTTATAATATAATAGTTAAATTAAATTTATTTAATTGAATAATATCCAATTTGAGTCGTACAATCGACTGAGTTTCGGTGTTATTTTCATTTAAACAGACTGCAGCGCTCTCTTTTTTTTGGTGTTTTTGGTCGGTACATTTTCGTCCATTTGGTTGCGCTTCTTGTTAGAGTTATCATTCAACGGTTCTACCCACTTGGAATAATGCTTTAATTTTTTTCATCAAAGTTTTTTTAATAACGTTCCCATAATATTACCAATATAGCAATAATATGTCTTCCCAAATAAATATAAAATATAAAAAAAAAAATGTTAAAGCTTTGAGTTCATTAATGTTAATCGAAATTTTGATATCAATTCTATCTTTTTCCCATTTAAATATAAGCCCAGCTGAAGTAATTCTTTCAATATTTTGATTCAAACAGGTTAAATTTTGTGCTCCTGTAATGCACATAGACATTAAGTTGATGGAATAATAGATCCTGTAAAATCCAGGCAAACCATGTTCTCTTACTTTATTCTCAATTTTATCTATAAATTCTTTTGATTCGAATAAAATGATAGAACCATTTATTAATAAATCTTTTTCTGCAATCCAATGATGCATACGAAAAGACCAATCGTAACTATAATCATTATTTTTGTCAATAAAAAAAATTATATTTCTAGTATAAGAAACAAATTCGTAATTGAAATCTATTAATTTTTTAATTAAATCAATTTGTCTTTCATGTGTCACATTCAATTCTGTGTAATTATCCAAAATTTCTAACGCATTTACTCAACGTTTGCTATAAGATAAATAAAACTATAATTACAATCCAATCCTTACCTCTTCTTTAATTGCGTTAATTTTTGAGCAAACTTTATATAACTGCAGCCAAATTATAAATATTTGTACTTGCATGATAATTGAAGAACTAAAATTAAATTATATAAATCTGATTGTTGTATAAATCTATTAGAAATAATAAATACAAACAATTACAGAAGTTAAAATTAATATTGAGTAAAGCTTTGTCAATCACAATAAGTTTCAGTAAAATTATTTTTATTAAGAGTAAACTATTAATAAACATTTTTATTGTTAAATTATGTTTATTAAGTAAAAGCTTTACCTAGAATGACTATGAGATTAGTAAAATTAATCACTTAATGAGATTGGTCCTGCTGATGGCAAAGAGTGTGAAACTGAAATTGCTGATAAATTAGCACTTAAATTGTATAATAAAGTAAATGTATTAAAAATAATTTTAATAACTTTCAATTTTAGTTCCATTATATAAATTGTGATTACTACATTTACAATTTATGGAGAGTAATTAAGTTTTTTGATATGGTAAGTTATTATATTTAGTTAATATACCATAAACTTTCAAATTGAATTAGATTGGCTATTAAACACTATCTTAGATTTTTAGCTTACATCGTTACATACATTAAATTAAAGCATATCAAAACTGATTATTAATTAGTTAATAAATCATACAAAAATAACAAAAAAACTACAAAAACGCAAATTACCTAATAATTTTAAAAGCAAATTTTTTTAATGTTTATTAAAACTAACAAGGTTTATTAATAAGTTAATGAAAATTAGCGGCAACTTTTTTTAAAGAAACTAAAACTAAGCTGTTAATCAAAACTAAATAGATTCATTAAAAATTGATGAATAATAACTAAATAACAAAAAATCTTTATAAGAAATTTGGAAAATTAACACTAACTGCAATTTTCTTTTATAAAACTAAATATTTTTTTTCAAATTCTACTAATCTTATTATGATTTTTGTTTAAATAGTTTGATTAATTATTTTGTAAATTTTGGAAGAAAAATATTACTAATCATAACTTTTTCAACTTTAACTACAATTATATGAATAAAACGCTTTAATTTACGTCACATTTTGATTGTTATTTAATACTAATTGGAACAAATATCTTAAAAAAAAAATTTGACTACATACATATATGAGATAAAATTGCACATTTTGAAATTATTAATAATAATTTAAGAAAAGTACTTTTAAAAATGTGGTTTATTTTGACTGATAAGCAACACTGATCATAACTTATCTAGTTTATACTACAATTATGTAATAATGTTGCTTTATTTTGTATAAAATCTAAAATTTTTATTGGCATTTAGAACAGTTTAATTTTTATTTTTTAACTTGTTTTTTATAAATTAATTTAAAACGGTTTTCTTTAATATTTGTAAAAAAAGCATATTGGTTATTAATTTTCTTGTGTAGACAACAATTATTATTATTATAAATTTTGATCAAATTACGCGTTTCATTTGACGTTTAAAGCAATTTTTTGTCTAAAAATACATTTAGCTTAGCAAAATCTACACAGAAAAAAATTGATTAATTCAAAAATTGTTCAAAAAGTGCAGTTCTTATAAAATTGAAAATTTAATTAACAAAAACTCAAGTAACAATCTGAATTGTACCCCACCTGCATACCACTAGGAGTAGCATGCAGCCGTAGGTACACACAGGCAATCACTTTCCTTCCCTATTCCGTAATATTATGTTATTAAGCTGTTCCCCATGCCCTAATTCTGATAAGCTATCAGCCTTTTTATTTCCTAAAAAATCAACATGGCTTAGAATCCAGGCTATAACTACTTTATAGCCCTGGTCTTGCAATGCCAATTAGCGGCAATTTTGAGTCTAATCAGTGCTACAAGGTGATTATTTTTGATACTAACAATTTTACTTTTTATTGCCTCTACTGCACTTTTAGAGTCTGAGCAGATTACAACTTTTTTCAGTGCCTTTATTCTATTTTAAGTACTGCCCCATAGATGGCAAACAATTCCGCTGAGAAAATAGACATCTTTTCTGTTAGTTTGTCCTATTCTTTGTCTTCAAAGTATGGGATCCAATCCTCGTATGCCACTAATTTTTCCGGACTTATTTGAACTAATCCATCCGTAAATATTTTGTGAAACTTTGTCCATTTGTTTATTTGTAATTTTCTGAAATGGGTTTGGGCTAATACTTTGTCTTTACCTTTACTGAAAAACTCGTCTATATTAGTGTGAATGTTTTTTGATGTTTGGTGCACATTAGTGTTTTCTACTAGGTTTTCGTACTGTGCTACCTTTTCTTGAGCCAGTACCAAAGATTCTGCTAACCCAAAAAGGCTTATCCTTAATGTTTCTGCCAGAAGTTGCCGTTTGTTTCCATTGCTATCATTTTACAAAGCTGCTTTTTTAATAGCATTACCTTACGAAACTGTGGAGGCGCTAAGAAAAAATGTGAGTTGGAATTGATCTTATTGCGCCAATAATGCTTCTAATTGCTGCATATTGGATTCGGCCGAGTTTGGCAATGTTTTGTTTGCTACAAAATGAAGTATAACGGAATGTATACTAACCTAGATCTAATAAATGCCTTATAAAATACTGTCATAGTTAGTGTATTGTTTTTCTAAGCTGTTTTTCCAATGATTCTCAACATATTGAGCCTTTGACTTGCTTTCACCATACTGTTTACTTGCCTATTCCAAATCATTTTAGAGTCCAGCTAAATACCCAAATGTCTGTATGAACTTACTACTTCTAACCTACTGTAGTTGAGGTAGATGTTTGGTAAATATGAAATGTTTCTTCTTAAAAAGAGTCAAATTCCCTTCTTACACAAACAAGCTCAGCAGCCCCATAGCAGCGTTTAATTGGACTGACGCTTGGAGCGGATCTCTATGGTTTATGTATACTACCAAGTCGTCTGCGTAAGAGAGCAGCTCCACACTGGCAGGGAGGTATGTATTAATACTGACCATATATATGTTGAAAAGAAGTGGGTTTAATGAACTACCTACTAATGTAGGAGCCCGGCATAAGAAACTCTTTTGATGTACCTAGTCCCCTTTTTTATTTTAAAAACTTTGCATTTTAGCAAATTGAGGATGTCAGCCAAAATATCTATATCCACCCGGTTATACGCCGCTTCTAGAACGTTGCAACCAAGTTTCTTTTTTTAGTTAATGTACCGTATATGTCTAAGCACAAGATAGCTAGATTGTCCATAACACTCCCTTCCTAAAGCCAAAAAAGTAGTCCGGTTTTAAATTAGAGAAAACATCTTTTTTTCCGTCCTCTCTCCTAACCTGCACATCAAGGTAACTTGGTACATTGTTGATACAATCAACTGGCCACCAGGTTTCAGACAGTGCTATCACATCCGTGTTATCATCATAACAGTATTTAATAAGGTTTTTTTATTACTATTATAAGATCTAATATTCCATGACTGCATCATTAAACATTAGTAATCCTGGCGAGTCATAATTGGAGATATAATTTTTATTTTTTGTAAAATGTTCAGTCTAGGTCAACAACTTACAATTTGATTGGTACAACTTTTTTGGGTTTCAGCATTAATTTCCAGTCTAAGACATTTTTCTATGAGAAAAACTAAATTTCCCAGTTTGGATTTTACGTCATTTTCTATTCTGGCCATGTAGGCCAAAGTCTCTAGAGCTCTAATTAATTGTGTGCTTTTAAACTGTTTTCACTCTTTGAAGAGGGAGAAACTGAAACTTTTACCTTCTTTTGTTTTTTTGGTGACGACTTTTTTCTAAAGGCATATGACTGTTTCTGTACTATAGGTGGACTTTTTATGCTTGTTCTACGTCTTGACGTGCTTGGTCTTTGAGAGTCTTCTACAATTTTTGCAAAAAGTGGTTTGTTAACTGTTTGCCTCGCAGATAGTCTGCTAACCGATTCTACCTCCTTTCTAGTTCTTGACCTTGGAAAGTCTTTTTCCTTTCGTAAATGGGTGGTATTACTCATTTGTTGCGATGCCTCATAATGCGATACATTTTTTATTGTTAAATTTGCAATTCGGTTCAGTTGCTTTATGATCCTTGCTACAATGTATACATACTGGATTCCCTTTGATTGGGCATTGTGCTAAAGCGTGTTTTGTGTTTCCACAGGCATTGTTTTTTTTTTTGCAAAATTTGCTTATGTGCTCATAACAAAGACATCTTAAGCATTGTACGACTCTTTGGATGTAAGCTTCTACTATCTTATAATTATAGTAAATACTCACTCTCTCTGGTAACACATTTCCCCTAACTGTTATTATTATAGATCCAGTTCGAACTACTGTTACTATATTATTTAGTTCTTTTTTTTAATGCGTTTAACATTTAATATTTGATTGCCATTGTTACATTTATGTTGTTGTACAAGTTTTTCTTTTGAAATATCAAAATCAGTATCTCTGACAATCTTTTTCCAAGATACTGAATGCATTGGAATAAAAGCTTTTAATTTATATTTTATCAAAACTTGAAAAAAAAAAGAATATTATTTGCACATTTTGCATTGTTAAACTCTATGGTAGCTCTATTATACCTTCTTTTCTTAACAGATACAACTTCTTCTACCTTTTCACCTTGTAATTTCCTGCCTAACGAGGTAGAGGTTAAAACACCTAAACATTTTTTGGTCGGTTCCACATATGTAATGATAGAACCTTTGGCTTCCAAACTTAAACTCTTCACCTTCTTATTTTTATTTAGCCAGTATGATGGTCTATGTTTAGTTTTATTGTTCATTGTACACAAAGCCTCATCTGTTCCCACAAAATGACCAGTGGCAATTACTCCAGAGATCTTCTAAGCAACACCATTTATTAGTCTAATCTTATCCAGCAAAATTTTAGACTGTTCTTCTAATTCTATTTCTTCTAATTGTGCTACAAGAGCATTGGATGCCCAACAGAGAGTCACCAAGTAATTTTCCCGAATCACCCTGCGGTTTTTCAAAATCACCATGCGGTTTTCCGGAATCACGATGCGGTTTTTTCATTTCCCTCAGCGGGATATAACTAGAAATATAAACTAAAATCTACCCTTACCTTTACATCCAATTCTACCACAAAACAAACATAATCTGCAATCTCAGCTCAAACAAATTTACGTCAGTATAACGTCTTATGAACTGTCATTTTAACAAATCTTGCTTGCTGACAAATTAATCTTGTTCACTAACAATGAACTTAATTAAAAATCATTTAATAAGATTATTAATAAAAATTCAATAGCATAAAGTTAGTTACATTTTTAAAAAAATCGGCTTAATTCCTTTTAAATTAACTGAAAACTTTTTCTAGCACAATTATACCCAAATAATTTGTGACCTTTATGAAATGTAATTTGACGTTCACGGCTAATGATATTTTTATATTTTTATTATTTTTAAGATATGACCTCTGGTTTTACTTGATTTTTTCAAAAACCGTGTACCTGATTTATCAGACAGAAAAGTTTTTAAATTATATTTTCCACAAAAAGAAATAACCAAAAAAATAGATTTACCTAAAAATTAAAAAGTTCCAAAAGATTAGGTTAAGGTATCTAAAGAAACTTAAAAACAGAAAAGTTTTTAAATTAAATTTTCCACAAAGAGAAATAACCAAAAAAATAGATTTACCTAAAAATTAAAAAGTTCCAAAAGGTTAGGTTAGGTTAGGTTGAGGTATTTAAAGTATCTTAAATACTATCTTCCCAAAGACTTTTTTATTCAATCTTTAACAGTTTGTGTAAATAAGAAATAAACTAATATAAACAAAAAATTGTTACAAAATTATAAAAATTAAAAGTGATAATAAAAAAAAATCAAAAATTTCTATAAACTTTAAAAAGCTATAACTCCGAATTTATTAAATATAATATACTATTTTATTAGGTCAATATTACTCAATTTTCTTGTAGTTTCTGGCATTCATTTTATAACTAGTTAATTCGGGACACCCTGTGTAATGTAGAGGATAGTAGTGAAAATTACCTACAATTACAAGTTAAATATTATTATATAAATATTATTTATTGATTGTTTACATGGTTGGTAATAATGTAAAAAAGGCCGTTCAAGTAAGCCGGAAACTGCTCAAAAAAGCTGGCAGCACTCTAAAAAGAACGGTCCGCACACGCAATTCTGTGCGCGCTCTGATTATGATTTTATAATGTTGTTCAGTATTTAAAAATGTTATTTTGTGTTCTTTATTAATTTTATGAAAATTAATTTTTAGAATGCATTAGCTGCTATCAGTGAATGGCCCAAGTCTCTGATTATCTAATTAATCAGACAGGACACTTAAATGCATTTTCCATTCAAATTTATCTGTAAGAGCGCGTGTGTACAATAAGGACAATGGCCCACGCAATGGAATAGTACGCGCTTTTTGCTTTTTGCTTCACATATTTAATGATATCAAAGGAGAAGTCGTTGCTGTGGTGGGCATTCAGATCAGCTGTGTCAACGTTGCCACGTAATTTTTTTAAACATTAATTAATTAAATTAAATAGATATTTTTAAAATAAACAAATTGGATTAACTTTAATCTACAATTTTCTGCATGCTGGCAAAATTATAACATCAATGGAAGATAATTTCAATTGTGTCATCAATAAATTAAAATTTATTTTCTATAAACATTTCTTTTATTAATTTTTATACAAATAATAAAATCTAAACTTAAAAACAAATGTTTTTTACTTTTGAAGAACAATATAATAATTGGCAGACAAATACTGACTAATATCATTGATTGCTAATATACTCAATTTATTTATGTGTTGTAAGCATACATTTTTGCAACTTTGTAATAAGATTAGAAAAACTTTTTTCTAAATAAATCAGTGTGCTTAAATAACATAAGATAATGTACCCACCAAATCAACTAAAACTTGAAAAATTACAGTATGTGTTCATACTTTATTGGAACTTTATTTACAATAAACTCAATATATAAATTTTCTCATTAGTGAGGCATTTTTTGCTTTTGGCAACACTGTGTTTCTGGAATAATCAATAATACCTATGCAACTTAATATACTTATTGAATACTGAGTCACTCGTAAATAAAAATCCAAATATTATTCAATTTATATTTAAATATAACTATAATCAATTATAAAATGTATTATATAACTTTATTACTAGATGTATCGTTATAATAATTACAATCTGATCTTTGAAACTATTGATTTATACTTTTTTTTTTTCTATGTCACATCAATTCGATGCATCTGTACTAATTGTTTTAGGTTGGTAGTACCATGTTTTGACAACTGTTGGCCATTTTGCTCAGTTTTTAGGCGTGATTTACGTTTCAAGCGATTCCATCTCAACTGTTAAAATTACTTCAATAATAGGCCAGTAAATCTCAGTAAGCCATTAATAGTTAGCGCATATGAGACGGGAGAATAACGAGAACGTCGGATAACTAAGAATTAGGTGAGTTATTTTTATCATCAGAGCTAGCAGTTGTATCAATTAATTATGACAGTTATTTAAAAAAACAATATGCAATTTGTAATCATCCCAGTTCATATATTATGCAGAGTTGTTCAATAATTGTAGTACAATTTGTTATCAGGTAAAGATGATTGAGCTTACAGTAAGAACATTGGATTCACAGAACCACCAGTTTTCTGTGGAGGATGATGTAAGTTTGCATTAATATCGTTAGTTTTAGATTATTAAATTGTATTACTTTTAGATTACCGTGGCTCAATTTAAGCAGAAAATTGCTGAGACTGTAAGCATTCCACCAGAGACCCAGAGAATTATCTACTGTGGTAGAGTATTGAATGATGACACGAAGTTGAACGAGTATGGTAAGTGCATTTGTATTTTGTTTTAACATTTTGTTTGTGCAACTCATGTTCACATGTTTCTTAATATTGGCTGGTGTTGCTAGTTGCAATATGTCAACAAATAGAGTTGAACTATCATCACAAAGTATATTAAAGTAAATTGTATTAATGTTTGTATTCTGTACATTTTATTATAGCCATGTTAATAAACAATTGAAATGTTGCTAAATTGTCTAAAAAGAGATAACATTGTTGGTAAATAAACACAGAACAGGGTAATTAAAATATTACAATTATTGATTATCAAATATTACGAATTAAAAAACCATCATTTAATATGTTACTGGGTCTGTTTACTAAATTTTGTGGGCAGAGTGCAAAAGGCATTTGTTAATGAAGTGTAAATAATAATAATTTATAAAATTTGTAATTTATTCTGGGATGTAAGGTTGTTCTTCAAAATAAAGTGCAAGTGTTTGGGCGAAAAATGTTTCTTATTCAATTTTTTTATATAAATCTAATTGAGACAATTAATATATGGCGTTTTTTAATGAACTGCTGATATGAGGTCAGAAGAATTACTGATATTGTACTAATTAAGAAAGTATCTAATTTAAAAATACAAGTTTTAGTTATAATAATTATTAAATTTAATTTATTAAAAAGAAATTGTACTTTATTGGAAATGCCATACATTAAATAATTAACACTAATACTAATCTATAATTCATCCTTGATTTATGTCAAGTTTGTGGAGTATATAGTAGTATACTTATACTTCCTGTTTGTACTTGTAAAACATAATTGTTATTTATCAATTTCGGTCAGCGTTTATTATAAATTTAATGGCTGCATTCAGAACGACTCATCACTGCCAAGTATGCAAACTGAACGCCGCTGCTGACTACCACTGAGTCATTGTTTGCTGGTAGTGCTTATCATTTTACTCATCATACATTTAGGTATGCTTGCTTGCTGACAAATCAACTCGGCAATCAGCACATATAAATTTGCATATTATTAATAAAATCTTGAAAGAGGGCGACATAGGTAATTAATAAATATATGGGATTACAACGTACAACGCTGTAATAGCTTGGGCGAAGGAATTAAAAAATATGAAAAAATAAGATAATTAAACCTAAAAACATTTTTTTTTTTTTAATGGGGGGAAAATGCCTTATGCTTTTTGTGTGGAGCTCCTGGTTACCTGTATACCCACTTAAAACCCTATAACCTCTAAGCCCTCCAGGCCTTGCGGGATTACCGTTGTGGTATTACTTCACAAAGTCTGGACACCGTCTATTTATCCTACTATCTTTGACTTTCTGCTCTTGCTTTCTCCTCTTCCTTGTTTGTTGCCATTATTCTCCGTATGCTTTCATCAATGGCCGTCCAGTTGTATGCACTTTCAAGCATAAGTGAGGTCAGGTTGTTTACGGTTATCTCTTTACCGACTTTAAGCTGCATCTCTTCTCTGGTGCTTCTCCAGCGAGAGCACTTCACCAGTGTGTGTTCAGGGGTATCTTTCTCTCCACAGTAGGGGCATTTGTCCTGTTCTGCTAAGCACTTTTTTTTTAGATATGACCCAAAACATCAATGGCCTGTTAGGATCTGTGTGAGGTGGTAGTTTAGGTTACCATGTTCTCTGTTTACTCACGGTGTCACCATGGGTATGAGGGCAAATTTTTGTTTAAAAGTCACCTTAACCCTTAATAACTAATGTGAAAGTTTTGTAACTACTAATGTAACTAAGAGGACATCTAAGAGAATTGATATTTTAATTTACTTAATTTGAGACTGAAACTTTTATTCTGTAGCTAATTCTTAGCATTGCACATAGGCAAACTAATGGTTTGCACTATTCTTTGTCAGGGTGATTGTCTTCAGCTCGTACAATATGACTGGCAGTACACAAGCATTATATATTTTTTATTTCAGATTTATTGGTATCTTTGTTTCTATGAGAATATGTTCAAATGCAGCCTATACTAAACTGATTTTCTTTCTTATTTCATCTGTCTGGTTGCTCTTGCATTACCAGATGCTGTGTCCCAAGATATATATATTCTTCCACCACTTAAAGTGTGTGGTTATCGATGACATTGATGTCTGAGCTCATAATCTTTGTTTTTTGGAGATTTATTTCTAGGCTTACCTTCTGTGATGCTTCCTTCAGATCACACAATTATTTAGTATCATTTTTTATCTTTACTTTACGATATAAAGGGTGGTCGCTGTATGAGTGTAATAAGAGAAATAAATGTTTGGGTTTTGAAATTGAAATTTTGCATATAAAAATATATACTCTGTTTAAAATTAGGATAACTATGTTTAAAAAAAATTAAATAAAAAAAAATTTGGGTAAAATTAATTTTACCTTTGAAGTTCCTCAAGGTTCTCATTGTGGACCAGTTTCATTTCTTATATTTGTTAATGATTTGTGTATTGTTATCTAAAACTGTAAATGACATGATTGTAATATTATTTAACAAGATTTATATAACTTAAATGAATTGTGTAACAGTAATAAACTTTTTTTGAATATGTTCAAATATAATTTTTTTGTTTGATGTATTATTAGCAATCATAATTTTGAAGGGAATCAATTAACTTGTTTAAATGAAATTAAAATTTGTGTATTTTATTAGATAATAAGTTAACTTTTTCTAATATTTGTACTAGAGCCTTGGATATATATATAACTGTATACCTGACTCCCTATGTAGATGCGTTTCTATAGTGAAGCAAATTATATTACGGCGGCCATTTTATGTGTGACTAATGCTCGGTTGCACCAACGCAACTTAAGGTGCAGCTCAGCTAAGGCGGTTTTGCAATAAGGCCGCCTTAACTTTTACATTTTGTTGAACCAATTAAATGTGACAGAGCTTACCTTAGCATTAATATACGTTTGGCAACTGCTCAAAATGCAATTCAACAAACTAACAATAGATGTAGACACAGACAGTTGTCTTATAAGTCCTAAAATGCAATGAAAATAATTTGTAATACTATTATTTTATAATTATTTACTCTAATGTTGTTCTAACAATCAAAGTTGATTTCACTTATAATATTATTTTAAAATAATTAATTTTTATATACATTATTATTCATATGTCATCAAAGTTTATACTTTTAATAAAATAGAGCTTAAGTCATAGAAATCAACATTTAAAACATACATTGTATGTCACTAACAGTAACAAGAAACCATTTAATTGATTTGGAGAAAAATTGGTTAATTGGATTCGAAATTAAGACAAAAAATGTGTTTTTAATTTTAATATACAATTAATATTTTTTAAATGGAATTACCAACTTAAGCCAAATTTTTGGACAACATTATTACACGTATTACTGACGTTTTATTATCATAGCCAAACTTTGTATATGCAGTGGTTTTTGCAGTACAGTAACTTGAAAAAAAAACACCTGAAAATTTCTAAATAATGTAAACCTGCACAACTTTTTTATGAGCAATAGTACAAAAACCGGCAATGATTGTAAGTTATCACAAAATATAAGCCATTTACATGGTGTAATTAGATTTTTATTTGTAGATTTTCTGCACGTGCCATCTGCAATGGAAGTGATGTTTTATATGCGCAGCATACTGAATTAATTTTTCTAGTGTAATTATCAACTAAAATAAGTGTTAACATTGTATACATTATATGCATTTGCACGCGATTTATTTACAAACCAATTTTCTTGAAACTTTTACAAAACTTCAACGTTATCATATACATAATGCATATAGTGTATACAATGTTAAAACTTATTTTAATAGGTAATTATGCTTGAAAAATTAATTTAGTTTATTTATTATATAAAAGTCACTTTCATTGCAGATGGCACGCACATAAAGTTTTCAAATAAAAATCTAAATGCTCTACGTAAATGGCCTATGTTTGGTGATGTTTTTATATTACTTTATCGCAAAAACTCTTGTATATACAAAGTTTAACTGTGATAGTAAAATGTCAGCAATACGTGTAGTAATGTTGATTTAAAATTTGGTTCAAGTTGGTAGACTCTTTTAGAAGATAATAATTTTTTATCACAAACGCATTTATTGGTCTTAACTTTGGATCCAATTAACCAATTGTTGTCAGGAACATTTTAATTGTTAGTAGTTTACAATGTTAGTAGCATATAATGCATGTTTTAAATGTTTAAAAAACTAAAATGATAAAATGTAAGATGATTTTAATACATATTTAGAATTATCAAGTCACTCACAAAATGGCCGCCGTAAAATATTTTGCGTCACATTATAAACGCGAGTCAGGTATCCAGTATATCCATGACTAGAGCATGATTAATGTTGTGATTTATTACTTGATCGGCATACGAATTAAATGCCATTGCAATTATTCACTGTCCAGTTCTATTGTTTGTTTGGTCAAGATAGTGTAATCTAACTAACCAGCACGAATAATGACTAATAATTATAAATAAGCTCTTTTTTGATTAATGATTATCCGTATTTGATGTGACTAATAATTATTAAAAAAATTTAATAACATTTAAAGAAATGTAAGAATATTAAAAAAAAAATAAGATAATTTATAAAAAAAATTGTTAAAAACTTAAAAATATTGAGCAAGTTTAAGAAAATTTAAAAACATTCAATCTATGATAATTTATGTGTAAACCAAAGTACATTGACATTGGGGCCATTGAGGTACTCGACAGTTGTAGCATGCTAGGTACGCTGCCAGAGTTGGGGTTATATTAGGCTGTAAAAGATTGTTATTCATACACTGGCTTTTGATTCTTTGTGGTTATGTGTTAACAACGTTTTTGGCATGCTTTGTTCACTGGATTTTGGGGTTGAGCTGCAATGCGAAAAGGCCCACTAACACATGAGGCACCTTAACGTTTATTTTAAAACCAGGGAAGTGTTACAAAACATAGTACTAAAAATTACAAAATTGTACGTTTTTGTTTCCAAAATCTACCCTGAGTAGGCGATTTTCATTATTTTGCGGTAGGACCTAAAATTCCTAGCTAGTTTGACTCACAAGTTATGATGTTGTAAACACTTTTAGTAATTTTTTTATCACATTGCTGTAAACTGTTAGACAATTTTAGTAACTTTTTGACATTTTGAATAGTTTTTTTGACAGATTTAGTAACACTGTTGACAATAAAATTAAAAATACATTTTAACATATTATATTGCTGACAGTTTTAGTAACTTCTTAAAGTTTTTAATAATTTTTTGACAGATGTGGTAACATTTTTGACCTTATCACATTGCTAAAAACTATATGACTCTTTTTGTAACTTTTTGACAGATGTAGTACTTTGGCCTACTTATGACATAGTATTTTTGGGTTGTAGTTTTTTGTTGACAGTTTAGAATTCTATTTATATGTATTTATGTCAACATAAGCTATTACTGTAGTAGTCTTACAGTTTTAGTAACTTTTTGGCAGAATAGTAGGTTGTGACCACTTTGTCTTCTTATAAAGAGGAAAGGTAAGGTGATAACAAATAATGCAAATTAATTGCAATAATAAAATGTTTATTCAACAAACTAAACTAATTCATAAACCTAACTCTAATAACTTAACTAATAATATAATATAATTACTTTTGAACGAGGTGGAGGTTGGAAAGCGGGGGGTACGATCCATTGTTAGGAGGAGACTTGTATGAGCCATCTAAGCATAAAACATTGAATTAATCAATAAACATTGCCAGGAATCACGTATGTGCTTTCGAGGCAAGCAATGCTTAGTGATGAGAGGATAGTAGAGGTTTAATGTTAAAGGGAGGCTCGAATGAGGCATCTAAGCGTTTAACATTAAACAGATTTATCAAACATTACCAGGAAACACGTATGTGCTATCTAGACAAGTAATGTTTGACATATGGATGCTGGTCTGACTCTGAGCCTGAGGAGAGACTGCCGCTCTGTATTGGGTTCTTGGTTTAATATCCAGTTCTGGAGCGGTGGGGTCTGCTGTTGCCATCTTCCGCCAATCCCTGTTTTCTGTTCTACATCACTGGAGTGGGGGATGGAGTGGGAAACATCGCGCGCCGCTTCGTCCGTTTGGAGTGGTGGAAGATCGCGCGCAACTCATCCGTTGGATTATGTAGCAGCGTGGGAACTTTAAATTGTAATAATAATATGTAATTACAAGGTTGTTGACAGTTTAGTATATAATTTGACTGATTTGGTACCGATTTACCAATCTTAGATTTTTACACATATCTGTAAACTGCAAAATTGTATGCTTTTTTTTCCAAATTGAGTTCTGAATATTTTGCGGTGGGGTCCAAAAGTCTTAGCTGTGCCACTAGTGTACAATAACTGTAATAGATTGTCAAGCTTACACTGGTTGGTTAAGCCTTGTTGTGATGCGAGAGGATTAACTCAAGTGCAGCGTAGTGGGGCAAAAGTAACTTGAAACGGGACGAAGAAAGAAGTCTTGTTAACTTTTTCGCAATAAAATGATGGGATTGAATGATTTGATTGCAATGGCCGGTCTTGAAATGAATTAGTCTTAATTAATATACAACTTTAACGCACGGTGTGGTGGATTAGTGTTTGTTACGTCTGTTATAAAATACAAATAGTGATTAATGACTAATGATTGATTATTTAGTCAATAATTAAATTAGTATTTTGACTAAATTGTTAGTCACTAAAGCCTAACTCTGGTTTGGATATGATTACTTTTCTCATAATTTCAAGTTATGTCATCTTAGAGAACCAAAAATTATTAATCTTTGCTTTAGTAATAAATTAATTAATGGCCAATTAAATTGCAATGTTCTTTTATTATCCCTAAACTTTAATTTTTGTCAAGAGCATATACAAGAAATTTTACTTTATTTTGTTGCAAACTTTATAGAATAAATTATTTACATAAATAATAATACTGTGATGGTAATGCAATTCTGTCAAATAAGACGAGGGGAAAATAGCTCAGTGGTGACACTCCGCCATACCTATCGCATCGCAATAGAATCGCAATGACGTCAATGTGACGTTTCATTCTATTCAATTCTCAATTAATAAAAAACATATATTCCGCCTTAATTTTTATTTCTTGATCTCTTATTATGATTGAACATCCAAAATTAAATAAAACAATGTTTAATAAGATGTCGTTTAATTCATTTTACAATAATTAAACAGAAATAGCTTTGTTGATTTAGCGAATCGAATCGAGATGACGTCAGTGATTCGATCGTGCTCAGCTTTGGTACTCCGTCGTGACAAAATATTCGATAGAAATCTTACTCGGGTATAATCGTAATCGCTTTTTAAAGTGAGTGCGCTATATAATGAAAATATTGTGTGTGACAAGGATAGTATCAAAAATGAATGTATGTTAATTACAGTGCTGCTGATTGGCCGCAATAATAGGCAACTTAATGTACATTAAAGAATTGTTTGTTGCGTTGCACTTGCTTATGCCAATCTAAAGTGCTGCGTACATATTATAATATTTAGTTTACATAAGCTTTTAAACTTGCCATTAAGTTTTATTTTAAATACAAATTAATGCAATTTTATGGAATTCGGAATTTCAATTAAACGTTACTTTTAGTCAAATTTCTCAAACAGAAAGTAATTTTTTTTAGTATAAAAAAACGGAGATCTAGTAAATAATATTGTGGTTTTATTTCAATATATCGTAAAAATTTTGAATGTTATCAATAATTTTAAATATGGTTAATTATAAAAAAATATGTGATAAAAAACTGAAATCATATTTACTATTGTTAATTCAATCAAATTAACAGAAAATTTAAAAGCATTACCTAATATAATAAATATAAATTTTATTATTTGTAAAGTCCAGAAATTTCAGTATTCATTTTCATAATGAAACTGATACTTTACTTAAAAAATATGAAATAAATAAGTTTATTATAATTAACATTTGCACTGTTTTTACAATGAGATGCTTTTATATTCTTTATAATTATATTATATATATTTAGTTTCACAATTACCTCAAACTGTTTTTATAATCCACCTGCAAAGACGTCGGCAATGGTGAAATCTCCATCTTTTTTAATGTGTTCAACGTTCAATAGTGTTTCAAATAAGTGTGATCTTTTTAATGCTAATTCAAGTGTTTTTTTAAAGTGTATTCGTGAACTTTTTTATTGAAAAGTATGTTTTTTTTAACTTTTAATTATTTATTTGTAATTTTATTGTACCTGTATTTACTGTAGTTTTTAATATGTTGTTCTGTAATAAGGTTTTACCTGTTGGGCAATAAATTATTATTATAAATTATTATTATTATTATTTAATATTTCATTCAATATGGATATGAAAAATAAAAATTTGTTGATGTTTTCTATTCACCCTCATGTTGCAATTTGAGGTTAGCGATTAATGACGATACATAAAAATCAGTCGCTTTGAGTCGATTCGATTTGAAACAAAATGTTTAAAAACTGACGTATTCTATGACAGAAAACAATAACGGAGTACCGGAATTCTATCAATAGAATCGACAAATTAAATGCAACGTTGCCAAGACAACATTTTTATTCGATCCACAACAAATGCCTTTATATTATAAAACCTTAATTGTATTTAATAATATAGTAATTATTTTTGAACCATAAATTTCATTAATGTGTTATTTTGTATTATTAACACTTAATTAAAAAATATATAATAGATTTTTTATCATAATAAATGTATACATTCATTAACAAATTAAATTTATGAAAAAATATTCTAAACTAAAAACATCTATAGACGCGTTTCGAGGTTTACCTCTCATCAGTATGGCTTTATTTATTTAAACTTAATAATTGACTTTTAACATTGTTCACCACCACAATTCAAAGTGAATATTTTAAAGGGTGTATTGACTATTTATACTAACTGACTTAATGACTTTATTTAATGGCTATGATTAATAGCATTCTGAGAAACTAATTATTTCGGGATATTTAGCTGATGGTAATGACATGAAAGAATTAAAAAGGAAATTTGAAAATTAAAAATAGAATAAATTTTTGCATAAATTATAATTACTATTATACAATTTCGTGTATATCAGAACATATATATCTCTTCTTTATATATTTTATAAATGTATACATTGTTGCAATATTTTGAACAATCTTTTTCTCGCACTTGCACTTATATATGTTCATCTCACTCTATTTAAAATGCAATACCGATTTTTTCCGAACTATTAGTTCTGTAGTAGTAGTAGGCGGTGTAAAATCATTAAAGCGATCGATTAAATTCTCTGACGTCATTTCGATTCGATTGCGATGCGATTTGCACGGCGGAGTGTCACTACAGATTATAAACTTCCATATGAAGTCACTTCATACACATCAATAAGCCTCTTACTAGCACTTATCAAAAGTGTTTTGAGAATATTATTGTCAGGATTGTTGTGTTAATTCTATCCATAAATTGATAAAGAGAAAATAATTCTTAATTATCAGTATGGATTTAGAGACCGGCACGGAACAATTGAAGAAATTTACAAGAGACTAGAAGGAAAAAGATACACACAAGCGTTTGACAAAGTACTAGGATTGTGCTACAAATTGAACAAATTATTACTACACCATATCTACTGTACTGAAATCTTACCTAACCAACAAATTCTTCTTGGTAAAACATGGAAACAAATATACCGACCTGCAACCAATATTATCGGGGGTATCACAAGGAAGCGTAGTAGGGCTCAAATTATATTTGCTGTATACATCTGATTTACTCACAACAATACTAACAACTGCAACATTTGCAGACGATACCTCAATTCCACCAACCTAAAATTGTCTAAGCTAATGCTGACAAGTCTATCCATGTTACATTCATGGAAAAGGACAAGTAAACCTAAGTGGGCAGTGCAAAATATCTGGGTTTACATCTAGACAAAAGATTTACCTGAAAAAATCATATTTTTATCAAAAGAAACAGCTTGGCATTATACTAACCAACTTATATTGGATGTTAGGCCGAAAATTCCAACTAACACTGCAACAAAATACTAATTTACAAAACAGTCCTGAACCCTATCTGAACATAACCAATGTGGCTCAACAAAAAGACTTAACAAGTGCCTTTTATTAAAGAGAAAATAAAAAAAAGCTTAGTATCAAATTTAATGAACGAGTAGAAGTACATCTCAACAATAGATGCTTTCCTTTCACTGTTCTGGACGGTTCCGAACAATTCTGTGCGTGACGCCCCATGTACCTTTCACTGAGAGCGCGACGCCCCAACTTGTTCTGTGTGTCTTTCCCCTCTCCCCTCATGCACCACCATCGACAACGGTGCATCAAGCCCTTTTCAAGTGCCAACACCAAATAACAAAATATATCTAATATTTACTACCAACTTATTAACAAAGTTACTAGTATTTTCATTTGTCGCCAGTAATAAATTTAATTTTAAAATATAGAAATATTTTGTAATTTAGAATCTATATTGTGCATCATAAAAATTATGTAATAAAACGATTTTTAATTATACAATTAACAAAATGTCAAGTTGAGTAAATAATTATTTGTTGGTTATGTCGTTAGTCAACGCATCATAATATATGCCAGTAAATAATGTTCCTTTCAGAATAGTTCAGAACGGTTCTCTGCGTCAAGCCCCGGGAGCGTGTTGCTCTTGAAAGGAAAGCAGTAAATCTTGCAAATAAATTGATGCATTCAACAAATGAACCAAGGCGTCTGAAACTTACTAACCAGATTCCAATAGTGCCAAATAACAACCAACATATATTATGTGTTGTCAATAAATATTGTCTCTTTGACAGATTATATAAAATGTGGAGTTATTAATATAATACATTACATTACTGTATTCAACATGTTGTTTACTTTATTTTCCACACTCTCTTAAATTTAATAATGCCGATAACTGTTTAACTATTGAGTTTTGTTCAAAACACATTTATTTGGCAGTCTCAAAAATAAAGAAATCTTAAATTATGATATCTCAGTGTGACTCACCAGGCGTGGCTAATGAAGGGTTAATGTAATTCAAATTTATTTTTATACAAAATGTATTACTTTTAGCTTTTTTTTAGATGAGTAATTTTATTGTATTCATTTAGCTCTTACATGTAACAATATTTTATGGTTTATCATTATTTTATTTTTTTTAACTTCAATCATCAATGCAATACATATAATATGATGGTTACATTTTAGACGTTAATGGCAAAGTTGTACATTTGGTTGAAAGAGCACCACCAACTGAAAATCAGGCTCGTGGAAATGGTCCTCGAGCACATTCACCACAACCCACTCCACATCGAGTATTGGGAGGAAATGCTATGTATTTGGGATCTATGGCAATACCATTAGAACATCAAAATATAATGCCACCTCCACCATCACACAGTCTTGCTGCTAGCAGACTTAATGTTGCTCGCAGGTAATATAATAAACTTATGCATCAATCTTATTGGTGGATGTATGTATAAATAGTACTACATTTATTTTTTTACAGGATGTTAAGACGTGCTGAAGCTGTTATAAACTTATTGGAAAATCCAACTGCTCGACCTACTGATACAACACCTGCTAGAGAACCTCAGGAGGAAGTTACGCCAGTCTTTGAGGCTCGTGTTATTGTTCCAACAACTAATATAACCACAGTTGATGCTACAATCTATGAGGAATTTGTATTGAATGCTATGCAAAATTCTCTTCTAAATGCCGCTACTGTTCCAAGCAATCTTTTAAATACTTCTACTGCTTCAACGTGAGTCTAAGCTAGATCTGTTTCAGCATTTTCTTTTTTTGTTGTTTAATATTATTTACAGTACATCAGCTGTCAATTCAGAACCATCAACAACTTCTACTGAAGCTAGTACTTCAGCAACTGAAGCAACTGTGACACAAAGCAACACTGATAGTGATTCACCACCAGTACGTTCAGTTTCATCGACGCCTGAGGGAGTTTCTCCTATATCGACTTCTACTGAGGATTTGGCAAATGAGGGCAGGTCTGCTGGAAGTAATACGGATAGTGGATTTGCAGAGTAAGTGAGACATTTAAGTTGTATAATAATAAAGTAAAGTAGATTTTAATAGACTTTGAAACTTACTCTACATTCGAAGTTAAAATTTAAAAAAATGTTGTTGCAGGAATGCATCTCGTACATCTGAAATGGCAGAATTATTGCAAACGCTTACAAGATTACAAACAAGGTTTGCACCATTTCAAGAAATGTATACAAATTTTATGAGGGAAGATCCTACAGTTCCTACTGAGGTAATAATATTATTTTTTTTACACCAAATTATTCACACTGTATATTTTGTAGGACATCCGTAAAACTCAAGCTATGATGAATCGTGTATCTGAGGTTTTGCATTTCTTAGGTCATGCTTATCATTCCTTAAGTGACATCATAATACGAGTGCGAAGACCACCCCCTCGACCCTTATTGTGTCGACCAATATTAATACAGCATTCAGCTGTGCTTCAAGCTGGATTTCCTATACAAGTTGAGGTATTATTATTATTAAATACTATATTTTAGATGAAAATTTTTAAACTTTTTTTTAAGGCTCAAATAAATTTTGCTTCTGATAATGAACCATCACCTTCTGCAACTACTAATACTACACAGCCGTCGGCTTCTCAAAATGAAACTAATTCGACGGATCAAAGCATTCCTTCAACTAATTCAAATCCACCTCCCACCGCTAACGCAAATCCAAATATTGTTAGTTTTCCATTTATGCCACCTTCCGCTGTTCATGTATCATCTTTCCCAATTGGTATTAGAACTATGCGACCAAATAGTGCTAATCGGTCATCTTCAAGTACTACAAGCAATACTACAAATACAACAAATAGTCCACCAACAAATACAACTGGTAATACTACGAACACAACTAATGCAGGAAACTTTGCCAGCAGTTTTAACAATCCAAATTTAGAATTCTTTATGGAAGTTACTCCTGAAAGTATTACTATTGATTCACTAGAAACTACACTTTTAGGAGCCAGCCAAGGTAACTTTTTAGCATTTTCTCTTTTAAATTTAGTCTATGTTATATTGTTTCAATTGTTTAGTAATATTAATATTGTTTAGGTATGGCAGGTGGAGCACCACCTCCAGAGTTATTGCAATCGATTGTTCAGATAGCAAGTCATTTAGTAAATCGTGGTGGTGCAGGTATACCTACTAATATTGGGCAACAACCAGCTGCAAGTTCAGCTGCTTCAACAACAGGTACATCAACTGAATCATCTCAGGCAGCACCAAATACTACAAATTCTGGACAAAATTCTCAAGCTCGTGGAAATACGCAAACTAATCCGACAACTGCTACCCATACCAGAAGTACTGCAAGACCGCACGTTCATTTAGCCCAACATGCAATGCAAGGATTTGATCCATTCCTACCATGTAATTCGCATCACATTAGTCAGCGTCGTAGAGCACCAACACAGCCCAGAAATGTTACGATTAATACACAAACAAATAATAATACACGTGCTCAGAATGGCAACACTAATCCTAATCAATTCAATCCCGTTTATAACATTGTGCAGGGAGTATTGAGTTCATTACAGAATATGTATGGTGGTGGTGTCGGTGTTGGTGTTGGTCGAAGAACTACTCCGCAAACACAATCATCAACAACCGCCCAACCAACTAATACTGCTACAGCAGCAGGTCTGCCAACTGGTTTAGCAACTCTTCCTATTGATCAACTTAGTCAGATCTTTACAAATATACCGAATTTGCCAAATATTTTACCGCACTTACAGAATATTGTATGTATTTTTACATAGTTTTATAGAATAATTAAATAAATTGATATAATGATTCTAGACTGATGCAAGAGGTCCTACAATTGCACAAATACTCCAAAGTGGTGATCAACAAGAAGGAGAGGGAATCTTTAATGATCTAATCATGCTCTTATCTCGCAATTTCACAATTGGGTGAGTATAACTAATTTATAATGAATATTTTTAATTCTGATTACAGTATACAGGGTGTTTACTACTAACTGTGCTTATACAGATTGTTTATGGTTAAATGTAATAAGAGGAAAAAATAATGTTGAGTTTTGAAAAATACTTTAGTTGTTTTCTGGCAAGCTTAATTGAGTTACCTAAAAGTATGTTTCAGTTACATTCGACGCCATACACTAACGTCACAAAAAGTCTACAAAAAGTTACTTGCTAGAAAACAAATAGTAACTATTACTTTGTTTACAACTACAAATGACAATTTATTACTAATACTTTTCAACATATCTCTTCTCCGAAAAGAATCTTGTAGTTTTTGTGTGTATAAATACATGTCCAATGTTTCATTGTTTAAACCAATCATTTTAGTGCACATGTAAGCTAAAGTCGGCGAGCGCACCTTACTTTTTTTACATACAGAGGTCTAGATCTCTATAAGCTTCAGTAACATGCTTTCATGTTACCGAAGCATACTCAAGTAAGGTGTAACTGAAACTTACCGAAGCTTACTTTTTCTCGCCAGAAAACGACTTTTACATAAAACAATTTTTGGTGGTTTTTATTTATTACAGGGTGGTTTGTTAAATTGCATACTTTTAATACAGGTTATGTTTCAATACTAACAAACAATTTAATACTATTAATAATAATTTTCAAATGTCTAAAATTAATAGTTTTCATATGCGATTCATATATTAATAAATTACTTTGTATAAATCAGAATGTTTTATTTATGTAATGTAATAGGCGTTATAAAAATTATACAGTATATTTAGAAAATGTTAAATTTTATTTTACATTTCTTAAAAGTATATTTAACAGTTGCAGTGTTACTTTCAACATCTTGTTTCAATGTTCACTCGTATCTGTATATATGAATATGTTTTGACATTAAGTCACAATTTTCTTAACATCATTGAAATTAGATTTTAATATCGTCAATTTTAAGAAGCAACATAATTATAGAAACTATTTTTGTCAAACCCCCACCGTTCAAATAAACCAATTCAAGCATTGGATTGCTGCAACCATGTTTTCACGTTATAGGTGGTTTCTAAATGTTAATTAATAAATTTATGATGAAATTAAATAATTCAAATTTGTTTGTATGACTCTACGGACGGCATTGCGCAAATTACGAATCTGAATAAATGAAAAGTTGAAAATTGGATTTTATAAGTTTATAATACTATATCTGCTTTTTCACATTTTCCCACAGAGTTGATTATAATATTTAAAATTAATTTTCATTTTAGTGATGTTTTACAATTGAACGCTGGACGATTGGATCCTTTGATGAGAATACGTAATGAATTAAGGACTTTTATTACTGAACGTATTTTGGATGGCAATCCATCACCCACAAATATATGCCGAAGTGTTAATAGAGTACTCACTGAAATTCAACCTTTTATAGGACATTTGGTAAACATTTATTATTATTATTTTTAATATACAATTAACTAAATTCTAATTTATAGTCACGTCTTCAAGTAAGGGATAATATTGACATTGTAAGATCTACGCAAATGTTATTCCGTGCAAGGTTGCCAAATATAGTGAATTTGGCAGTATCTCGAACACCTAACTCCATACGTTCCATGGTAGAACAGATAAGACATACATCAAGATTGCTGTGTGCTTTAATTCTACATTCTAGTAGTAATGGGCAAAGGGGTGTTGAAGATGTTTTGAGTCATATTGTAGTAAGTATATTAAATAAAATTGATGTTATAATATATACAACAAAAACTTTCATGAGGCCTGTTTGTCCGAACTTTGGAACAAGGTGGATATGACATCACATCTTCAAAATAAATTTGTATGAACAGAATGTGTGCAATTTTATACAATATTATTAAAATAATAATAATTTTGTTTTTGTCATAAAATATCGTTAGTATAATCTATAACAGTATAATCTGTTATCTGCACTAACTTGCATAGATTTTGTTTCTATGTCGTACAGTTTAATTAATGGTTGCTTCACACTAAGTTAACAGTTTGGAGTTAAGTTTAGACAAACAAATGGGACTATAATATGCATCCAGTGTCCCCAACATTGTAATTGTTCTTAACAAAACAATAAATTTAAAAAAATATATGTACGTTTTGAATTTGATTTGTGATTTTTTTTTTAAATTTTTTTTTACGCACTTGATACATAAATAACTATTTTTATTGATTACAATTTATTTTAGACCCGGTACATGGAAGGAATTTCAATGGACATGCAGGAATGGACAATTCTTGCAACAAGAGCACAATTGCAACAGTTTATGCGTTCGTTAAATGTTCCTCCATCTGCCTTACAACCATACATTGTTCGAAATGTCGATTCTGTTACATCTACAGATACTGTAGAGGTATGTATATATTTTATTTTATATTTATTCTCTCTTTATTTTTTTTATTTGTTTGTTAACCAATGAATGGCCTTAAGTTTATTTTTATTTACATTTCACACAATGAGACATCAGATATTCAAGTTTATTGATTTTAACAAATTAATTATGTCAGAAATAAAGTCACTTTGGCGATCTTATAGAATTGAAATTGTTAGATCAGTGGAAAATGCCCTCAACTTACAATGGGGGACATTTTAAGAGCACATAATAATTATAACAGCAACATTCACATTGATGATGTATTTTTAATATAACACAAAGTATTGACTATTAACATGCTAGGACATTCACACAGGCAATTATTTATCACAGCTTTCAAAATCATTATGAGACTCGGTTGAATGCAAAACCAGTAGTTCTTACCAAGCTAAAAGTTGAAGTGACTCAATCAAGTTTTTAGGGTTACAAGTTGATAAGTTGCAATGAGATATTTACTAAAAGAAAGTTATTGGAAGTTACTTCTACAAACAGTTTGTTTATTATGCCAATATACACTTTTCAATCTTAAATTGGGTCATGCTCTTACACTGGCAAATGTATTTAGTGTACAAAGAAATGTTGGCAGCTCTTTGTGTATATATTTATGAATGCCATATTAAAAAACAAATTAGACATTTTATACAGCTTGAGTTTATACGTTTACTGAAATTACGAAATAGGAAAATTACTGCACAATCAAGTTTCTGTATTTCTGAATACTTATAATACTATTTTGAATGAATATATTTCTATTTTTGACTTATATACATAAATACTTATGTCTATATACTGTAAACAAGAAAACCTGAGGTTTACAATGTAGGCAACCAAATATACTATATTATTTTATTTCTACTGTTAAATGTATTTTACTATTTTTGTGTATTTGTGATGTTTCTCTGTTATTGGGCCTAGGCCTGTTGGTAAATAAATATATTATTATTATTATACAGTTATTGTAAATATTGAAAAAAATTCCTAAACTTGCCCTAGACCATGACTATAATCATAACACATAATTTCTTTTTGTGGTAATTAATGTAATTATAAACAATTAAAAAAAATTTAGTAATATACAATATATTGAAGGACGTAAATTTATATCACAATTAAAATAAATTCAAAGAATATGTGTAAAACCCAATGAAGTAGAGTAGGGTAGAAGGGGCATTAAGATGCGCAAACCCATGACACACATGAACGCTGCCATTTTAGCTCATAAAAACTCGTTTGTTTACATTTGGTATCACGAATTAGGCAACTAACAATACTCGGTACATAGCACATCTATCATTGCATTTAATTTAAAAATAAAGAAGCGCTATATTTGAATTAAAACTTTAAAAGTGATTGAATGATATAAGTTTATGGAATTTTTGTCTAGTTTATATCCGCTATTTTTTAGTAAAATATAATTTAAGTTTATATAAGTTTACAATTATAATTTTGCAATATAAATCATAGTATTTTTATCTAAAAAAAACACATTTGCCAGTGTTCTTGCTTTATTATAGTTTTTCAATTTAAGAAACTATCTATAATAATTTTATTGTAGATTACTTAAACAACACAGGTATATTTTATTAATTACACAGTAATCGCATTACACATAATTACAGATAATATTCTACTAATTGAATTACTCGGAAATTTCAGAGATTTACGCCCTTAATTATTTTATAATCTCTTTGAAATGTACCTGCATAGTTATTTTCTACTCGCAGACTAATATATAAGCAAGTTTATTGTAAATAATTATAATTTATCTCTAGTTAGTCTATGAGTAATATACGTAAACGTTTCGTAAATAAAAATTTTACTTAAATATGCCGCGCTTTTATTTTTATAGTTAGGTAACCCTCTTAAATTACATGCAAAGATAAAAGTCGTACCTGTGTACCGAGTATTGTTAGTTGCCTAATTCGTGATACCAAATGTAAACAAACGAGTTTTTATGAACTAAAATGGCAGTAACCAAACGCGGATCGAGGTTTAGGATGCGCAGTCGTCGTTGCCCCTTCTACCCTACTCTACTTCATTGGTAAAACCTAAGTTTGCTATGTAGGTATAGTTTTCAGAAAGATTTAGGATTTTTACGACATTGGCTTAAATTATCTCTAGGGATTATTTCATTACCGTTCGCCGGGGGGCCAATTATATTTGTATTATTTACCTGGAAGTTATTCAAGGGTGAAAAGGGTATTGTATATCTATAATAAAAGAAAACATTGAAAATAACAATTAAATAAGTTATTTATTAATAATAATAATAATTTATATATGGTTATGTTTACAAATTAATAAAATAAAAGTTAATCTAATCAGTATAAAAATCACTTTCATCACTTGATTCAGCTCCTAAGTGTATTATGAGTGGATTTACCTCACGCAATTTTTCCACGCTTCTTGTGAAATATTTCTTACTTCTGTACGAATCAATTCAACAGTTTCATTGCTAAATTTTGGATTTGTGTTATATCGTCTTATGTTTCCTTTAAGTTGCGACCATATCATCTCAATAGGGTTAAAGATGCAATGATATGGAGGCAGTCTTACAACTTGATGTCCACGTTCTTGGGCCATTTTATCAATTTTATTCTCTATAGTAAATTCTGCTGTTTTTAAACCTCCAATAACTCCTTTTTATTATAATTTATTTCAAAATACAAATCATTATTTTGAAGAAACTCTTGAATTTCTTCTTTTCTAGATGCAGAAGTGGGTTTTTTATTTAATTGTGCACAATGATAACTTGCATTGTCTAGCACAATGGCAGAATGAGGTGGTAAATTAGGTAACAACTGTTTCTCAAACCATTTTTCAAATATATCTGCCGTCATATTATCGTGATAATGCAATGCTGAATCTGTAATAAGTTTTGCCGAAAGTAAAAGGGCGTTGTTTACAAACCCACTTTCAGAGCCTGCATGTAAAATTGTGATACGTTTTCCACGACCAGGAGGTAAATTAAGATCACATTTATAGGTTCCGTCATTCCATCCTTTCTTTATTGGTCATGTGTGTCAAACCACGTTTCGACTAGATATATAATTGGTGTGTTTTGTTCACGAAGGTTTTCAATTTTATTTAGATATTTTAGTCTCCATGCAGATATGCGTGCTGATTCCATCAAAACTTGACGCTTATTAATAATATTATATCGAAAACCAATTGTTTTTATATATCTTCGTAACAAATCTTCGCAACACTTAATTTTTAATTGGTTGACAACTTTTTCGTGAAGCATTGATACAGATAATGCAGCGTTATTTGTGCACGCATTATAAATCACACGACGGATTAAATCTTTGTGGTGAGCTTTATCAAAACTTGACGCTTATTAATAATATTATATCGAAAACCAATTGTTTTTATATATCTTCGTAACGAATCTTCACAACACTTAATTTTTAATTGGTTGACAACTTTTTCGTGAAGCATTGATACAGATAATGCAGCGTTATTTGTGCACGCATTATAAATCAATATGTTGCAACAGCGCCTATAGAACAAGTATGCAACCCTTGATTGCTACTTGGGGTTAAATAGGTGTCAGGCAGATAATACAAGCATAATTGCCCCGCCCCATCATCTAAGAAGTTGGTAATATGGCTCAGAGAATGAAACACATCAAGTTGAAAGACTTATAATACACTTAAGAGCTGAATCAAGCAATAAAAGTGATTTCTATACTGATTAGTTTAATTTAATAAGTAACATTTTATTTTATTAATTTGTAAACTTGTAAATATAACCATATATAAATTATTATTATTATTAATAAATAACTTATTTAATTGTTATTTTCAATGTTTTCTTTTATTATAGATATACAATACCCTTTTCACCCTTGAATAACTTCCAGGTAGATAATACAAATATAATTGGCCCCCCGGCGAACGGTAATGAAATGATCCCTAGAGATAATTTAAGCCGATGTCGTAAAAATCCTAAATCTTTCTGAAAACTATAACCAAATATACATTATTGTAAATATTGAACCTTAAGCTGTTTTTACAATTGTCAATTTTAAGGATTTACTGACCTTGAAGTCTCTATCAGATTAAATTGTCACTTTACATCTGTCAGTTTTTAGTTAGATTAGGACATGTTCTATTTTGCTTCAATTTACATTTTATGTTGATCCAACGTATTATAATAGGTTTGTTCCAACTGACACCAAACGTGATTTGGGACCGTCAGGATTGTGCGCAGATAAACTTTCGTGTCAGCTATCAGAAGCATGTATTAAAAATTCGGAACCGCCCCGCCATGCGCAAAGAGTAAAAATGTTGCCGTTTTGAAATTAATGAAATTGAAATACCTCCTGCCACATCTACCGCAATTTATTTAATTAGTAGAATTTAAATTTAATGATAACCGTCATTTTTTTTTGTCTGAATCGTAATTATAGTTTTAGTGAAAATTAAAGAAATAAGGCTTTTTGTAAAATACTTTTTAAAGATGATTAACTGTTGAATTACTTATTTATTTTTGTATAAACCTAGTAATAAAATAAGGGGATACATAACGTCAGGTGTGATATGTTAAACAATTTTAGTTCTTACGATTTGTTTACATCACATAACTTCACTTTTTAAAACTGTTTGGATTTAGTCAAAAACTTGGTTGTGGCGCATTCCAACCGCCAAGCAATTTGTATTCAGTCGGGGACCAGTACAAAGTCAGAGCTTGCGCAAAAATAATTTATGTATTAGTCGCAGGAAAGATTGTGTAATGATAACCATAATGGCTATAATTCAAAATCAGAAATCAGTTTAAAACAATAATTATGCAATTGGCAGTATTGAAAATTGAAGAATAAATTGGTGTATAAAGAAACAAATCTGCAATAAATTGACAGCAATAAAATTAATCAGATAAAATATGAAACAAAAAATTCAAATTTAGTATTAAAACATGAGTATTTTTGAATTTATTGTTTTTTTAATTGTGTAGTTGTTTATTCACAACACTCTTTAACATTGGGTGCGTTCAGGACGGCGGTAGTACAACTATACCAATACTGTACCAATTACTTCACTTGCAAAGTCTCACTGTACAACACTAGAGTGTGTTATGTATAGCTGCTGAGGTTATGCAATAACACCATTTGTAGTTAATAAGTAGCTTGTGTCTTCTGCTAAGTTTTGAAGTGATTTTCAGAGAAACATTAATACTGTAAACCAAACATAAAATATTTGGATAACCTTATGGGTCAGAATCTGAAACAGTATTAGTCAATATCAGGATGTTAGTTGTTTGTCTCTTTCAGATCGCTTTTTTTAAAGCAAGAAATGATCAACTTTGATGGTAAATACAAAAAAAATGTTTCAAATTAGTGTTGACTCTAGATATTTATTTATATTACAACTTTTACAAAAGCATAAAATAAATTAGTCATACTGCTACCATTCAAGCAAGCTGTCATTATTTGACTTAGGTTGACAAACAATAGTTTTCAATTATATTAATTTTGGGATCATGAGCAGTTGCTAGTTAATGATGAAATTATTAGTTCTATCATTTTAAACTTTGAATTTTTTGTGACTAATTATCTAATTTTATATCAAGTTGATTCTTTGTGGTTGCTTAAAAATAACATAGTATTTATTTGTTTACAATATGAGATTGATTTTTTTTAGAATAACGTTAATATTGATCTTGAAAATTTGTCGATTATTTTTTAAGTAATTAATTTGAAATAAATGACTTTAATTTTGCATTAAAATGGGTTTTATAAAAGTTTAATTGTGGTCTGTAATTAATAAATTATATTCAAGGTTAAACTGTTTTATGAAAATTATTAATATTTTTAAACAGTTTTTTCTTGAAAAGGATACAATTGTCTTAATCAATCTTTATCAAAACATATTTTTTAACTATTATTAGATATTTATTACAAAATGAGCTAATTTAATTACCTTTATCATTGTCATGCACTATTAAAATGAATGCACATGATAAGGATTTTTATATTGCACCCACAGCATTGTTTAAATTTGCTGAATTCAAGAAAAGAGTTAACAATACATATATAATCAGTTCAAAAATGTAAATGTAGTGAAACATGTTAATTTATGGAGATAAGATGCCAAGTCATGAGAGGTTTGAGGTTATATTAAAAGTGTACCTTTTATAGCCCATGGATCTGGATACACCAATTAATGAAAGTGATATGGATCAAGCTAGTGGTTCAACAAGTGTATTGGGTGTTATTAACATTGAAGCAAGTGATGATCTTCCTGCAGTTGTGATTGGTTCGGAGCCTTGGCATGGACAAGTCCCATCGGTGAGTAATTAATGTTTGTTTTTAATATTTGTTATTGATTTATTTATCATATTACTAACTTTAAATTGTAGGAAAAAGTTACGTATAGTCCCGGTTCACCGATTTTAACGAAATATTTTTTTTTGTGTTCTATATGTGTATATTTAACTAAAATTACAAAAAAATTGCCTCGCTCTCTTTGTTAAACAATTTTAAACAACAATTAAAAATACGATTTTGACACATTATTAGGCAACTTTTGTTACATAGCTGCTTAAAGTGCAGTGTGTATTTGTACATAAACGCCTATACTCATTCTATTTAGCAAGTATGGTTCACATAATAAAAATATAATTGTGCAAATCGGAATGAATTTACTACTTATAAAAAATCAAAATTTTATTAAATACTTAATTTGATTTTAGCCCCATCACTTTTTATTATTTTTTTTGACAGAATGATGCGAAAATTTTATTTTTCATTTTTTTACGGGCCAGGGTGAGGTTTGCCCAGTCGCGCGCGCGACTGGGCAAACCTCACCCTGGCCCGTAAAAAAATGAAAAATAAAATTTTCGCATTATTTTGTCAAAAATCACGTAATTTTATTTAAATTATAATTAGTAAATTCATTCCGATTTGCACAATATTTTTATTATGTGAACCATACTTGCTAAATAGAATGAGTATAGGCGTTTATGTATAAATACACACTGCACTTTAAGCAGCGTTGTAACAAAAATTGCCTAATAATGTGTCAAGAACGTATTTTTAATTGTTGTTTAAAATTGTTTAACGACGAGAGCGAGGCAAATTTTTTGTAATTTTAGTAAAATCTACTCACTTAGAACCCAAAAAAACATATTTGGTTGAATTCGGTGAACCGGGACTATACGTAACATTTACCAAATTGTATTTAAACAATATTAATTTATAATGTTCAAAAATGAATCAGTTTTGTTGATTACAAAAATAAAAGCATTAATTTTAATAAATTAGTTATAGTGATACATTGTCTAATGACCATACTAATAGTTGGAGGTTGATCTATGATTGAGAATTAATTCTCGAATTGTTGAGAAGTATCCAATAGTCAATATAATCACTTCAAAATAATATTTTCTCAAAACACCAGCATTAATCCTAATCCTAGATTGTTGATTAATGCCAAGAGGTTAAAAACCTATATTTACTCATATAATTTGAAATGGAATGAACCCTATGAAATCTGGTAGATTGTTATGTGTATTAAATATAAATTGTTTGTTTTCTGTGCTTTAAGCTAAACGCTAAGAGTAGGAAGTGAAAAATTGCATAGGACATGTGATCACACATGCCTACGTAAAGTTTTCACTGCTCTGCAGACCACTTTTGCAAACAATTTTGAAATAGTATCAAATAATTGCATGCATATACATCAGTTCAACTAATTATTTATAAAGTATTTCTAATTTCAATCTACTTTGATATATTATATTCATAATAGTAAAAAAAACTATTATAATAATATTAATTTTGTATTCTTAAAAATAATATAAATACTGATAGGTTAGGTTATAATTTGTAACATGTTTTCAATGACTGTGGTGTTCTTCTGTTTAAATGTAGTAATATTTCACTATTTGATACATCAAAAACTCTTCGAATTTATCAGAGACATTATTTATGACAATTAGTAATGGGCATAGCGTCGAGATGCAATTTTGGAAAGATCAAGTAACTTCAGTATACATATTAAAATCTAGCATTGTGTCACAATAGATTATAAGTAGAATCTGAATGTAGTTAACAATGAAATAAAGGTATCCAAACAAGTTTAATATAAGTATGGAAAATAGTATCAATTGATTTTTATTCAATTATTTTTAAGAATTAATATTTTAAGAGAAAATAAAGCATTATATTTTATTTCAAGTTTATAGACTATGTTTATCTTTTTGAATTAATAAATATCATACCCTAAAAAAACAATCTGAAATTTTGGATTGCACAACCAAATTGGGTTGAAACACGCTGAATAAACGGGATTGAGTCACGAAAGCAGTATGTCGTCTGAAATGAGAAGTATGTCCAAATATTCGTCAATTTTCTACGAGACCTGAGACTCTTTAAAAATGTTTAACCCAGTTTGGTATCATACTTGATGATTTTTCTGTAAATATATTCATTTGTCTTTATTAATCTGTTTGTGTTAATGCATAGTCTAAAGCACAACTTTGGTGCTATCAGTATTAGATTAGTAATTTATTTTAATTTCTGGCATGGACTCTCTTTATGTCATCCATGCGCAAATTCTGTCATCTGTGATTAGTAAATTTACTTTTGTTCTGGCATCTGAGTATTTTACAATTCCGATGTTATTGGTATATTGTCATCTTTTACAACCTTGATGCTTATAAATGCAACATTTGTCAATTTCTACCATGGTATGAAGTTTGAAAATGATGAAACTATTGGGCATTGTATTTATTGATCAAGCATTTGTGGACCTCCACTTGCATAGTAAATGTTAAATGCCTGTTGCCATGTTTATAAGTATACTTGAGCTTAAAAGTTAATCAACCAGAATTGAGCATGTGTATGTACGGTATACTTCTCAAGTACACAACTTTATGTGTGGCAGGCATAATGAATGCATCTATGTTGAAAAACAACAGTTCTGTCTGAAGTGTTAATATCAAACGTTGTCAGTGAAAGTTGGATAAGATAAAAGAAGTATGCTGTAAAATAATTCAGTTAGAAAAGATGTGGAAAAACACATGGGAGAAACGAACTAAGATCTATTATCAAAATTATGATTAGGATTATGTTGTGATATGTAACCTTATAATATACAGTTAACGGTAGAATTGCAATCAAAATACTTTAGTTAAAATAGTGTGTATGAAACTTGTACTTGAAAACAAAATTGCTAACTTCACATAGAGTTTATTTTTAGTATTTATCGTGGTGTGTGTATAATGGTGTGTCCGTCTCGAGAACGCATTTTGATCCAGTTTGCGCATGACGTCAGGTGGGTGATAGAAACTATTGCAACGCGCAATTCATACACTTATTATTAAAATCGCCCTAGATCTGTGTGTTATTGGCGTTGTCAGTGAATTATTAAATATATGCTTTGCTTTAAAAATAAAAGACCAAACAAATTATAATTATCAAACACGTCATTGTGCCATCTTGTTCTGTGTATGGGTGCACAAATCATACAGAAAAAAACCAAAGGAACTGACATTAAATGTTTTCGATTTCCGCTTTTCGGGTAATTACCCGCACATTGGCAACACTGCTTATCACCCACTTGACGTCACGGTTTAGAGCAGGGGTGGCCAACCCAAATGATCTTGCGGGCCACTTTGGAAATGCATCACAACTCCGCGGGCCGCATATAAAATTATATATCCATATATTAGATTTAGATCTACTATAGACATTTTTTTGGAATGAATTTTATAAAATAAATATATTTTGTAAAAGTGTGATACATCTCGCGGGCCGGAAAAATGTTTATGGCGGGTTGGCCACCCCTGGTTTAGAGAGAGATAGATAGAATCATGCGCATTGCCACACCTATATACTCACACCACGGTATTTATAAAAAACTACATTGTTTTTTTTTTAGTAAATTGTATGCTTGCAGTTACCTCATTTAAGCCACACTGAACATTTTCTTGGGAGTTTTTATATGCTATTTACTACCTAGCTATGAAAACAGAGTTACAGGACTAAAATTTTTATTTTTTAAACTTAAGAACCATTAACATTAACACAAATTTTGTTGTTAATTCTACAGAATATGACTTTACAAGAGTTTTCAAAGTCTTTATTCGATATTATTCAAGGTGTTTTTGAGTGTTGAAAAGAGATAATAGTCACAGGGGTTGATGTCGGGACTGTAAGGTGGATGTTGTAATTCTTTAAAATTGCATATTTGTTGACTACTTCTTGAACAATTTGTGCTTTATGCACCCTGCAGTTGTTGTGCAAAAGAGTTTTCAGACCATAATTGTGGGGTCTTTTTTTGTGTATGCCACTTAAATTTTTTAATTGTGTCTTTGTAGACTTTCTCTATTATTGTTAGTCTTTTTGGGATATACTTAATTAAGAGAATTTCCTATCACATTTTGCGCAGAAAATTGTGTCTGCTCTCTTGGGTGGTGAAGAACTCTTATGAACTCATTAAATGGACTCTTGTTTTGTTGGAGGATCTTAGTGGTGTGCCCAGGTTTCATTCCCTGCTACAATTCTATAGAAGGAAGTCTTCATATTAGGATAAAGCAGTTAAATTTTCCTCGAAAATTTGTTGTTTACACAGTTTTTATTCGGAACTTGCTTCTTTAAACTGTTTTAAAAATGACAAATTCAAACCAAACTTGACAATATAAAATGTCACAGAAACTTGACATAAGAAAGTTTTTGCGGTAGCATATTGTTTTCATAGCTATATAGTTAACACAAAACTCTCTTCATATTAAAGTCATTTTTATGCAACTGCCTATATTATTATTACTAAATCATGAAATTTATAAAAATATGTTTGTAACATTGTTTCTTTTCTAGGATTGGGTTCCAATTATAACTAGAGATACACAAAGACAACGCAGACAGAATCAACAGACTGCTCTTAGTGATGCTTATTTAGGTGGTATGCCTAGTAAAAGGCGTAAGATAGTTACTAATAATAAACCACAAGGAAGTCTTCCTCAAGTCATTACAGGTAATGTAATACTCTATTATGATATATTTCTTACATTACTAGATGAATCAATTAACTATATTCTTGTTTTTATTTACAGAAAGTGTAAGACGAGCTGTTACAGCTACCGGTTTTTCTTCAATTGGTAATTTGGAGGCGGTGGCACAAGAAGCAGGATCAGATTTGAGTATTCAAGCAGCATACAGGGAACTTCTTCGTTCACGTGTGCAGAATAGTATTCAAGATAATGAGGATTTCACACCGGAGAGATTTCCAAATGCAACCAATTATTTTAATAAATCACAGTAGATAATAGTTCTTTGTTTAATTAAATTGATATATATTTTTTAAATAAGTTTTGTTTTACAGTGTTGCCAATAGCACAACCAGTGAGAAAGTTATGTTAATTATTTTTTAATTTGACTCATGCTGATATAAATTTAATATTTAAAGAGTTTACATAGTATGATTATTTATTGAAATACTTTTTTTATTATCCTAGTATTGATGAACACTTAATTAATAATGTAATCAATATATTTACACTACATATTGTACATTTTAAATAGGAAAATAAACTTAAGATAATATTGGTTTTTATATTTTTATGATTCACAAATTGAATCAAATTTAGGAATATAGAGGTATATAAGTAAACGGCAACAACTGAATTTGTAGATTATGTTGACGTGTTGTGCTATTTCGTATGCTATCAATTAGTATTTAGCTTGGGTAATTATTTTGGAAGAAACAGACATGAATGTACTTTGAGCAAGTGATTGAATTAGTGACTGGCAGTTATATAGATATTTGTTACGATAAAACATTTAGAAACTATTTTTCAAGAAAGAAAAACGTCTAATACACTTCAATGAAATCATTGTTGCATTTTTATCCTGCCATTATACTATAACATTGTTCTTTGTGCTCTCCAGCAATTTTATTCATGTAAATTAATAATTATATAATTATTAGAATTGTTTTTAATTAATTAATTTATGCCATGATTTCATCGGTTTTTTATATTTACAAACATGAAATAATGGCATAATTTCATAAAAATAAATTACAATATTTGTAATAAAATAAATGATTCAGAAATGTTTCACAAGTTTACTTTGCTACACCTAAATATATCAAATTATTTATATCAAGTGAGTATTATAGTCAGTACAATTTAAGAAAAGCATTTGATTGTCACTATTGGAATTACTTTTTAATTATTAATGCTATGGTGGATGAAATGAAAACTAAGAACATATGTTTACATTATTTTATTATTACAAGATTTTTTTAATATGTTGCTGCAGTGATTGGAGTGGCTTATTAAGTCTGTGTCACACAGCTGTAACTGCAACAGCTATAAGTTGTTTATTCTCATTGGTATATAATAACTAAAATGATTTAAAAACTTTAAAGCGGAAGCAATATAGTTGATTGCTTGTTAATTAACTATTAATATGTTTAATAGAAATGTATTTATTTGAGTTATTTCACATTAGTTTTATATATCAAAGTTTTTAAGGTTGAACTGTACGTCAGCAAAAACAATTTGTATTTTAATTAATATAATTATTTACAAATACGTTAACCTAGTTACAAGAACCCAAAAAATCGATGGATAGTAGCGGAATTTATTCGAATGCATTGAAATAGCTCTGTCGGCAGATATTCTTGAGGGCCTATAAGCCAATTAGAGCATTAGAGAAACAACTACAACTGCAGTTTTAACACGGACCAGTTTATAAGCAAGTATTTAGTTCAGATGGACCAAAACTGTTCATTTTTTTAAATGGATTAGCTTCCAAATTCATTATTTTTCAAGACTTGTAATCTGCCAACTATTGAAGGTTTGCAGACCACTTAAATCTTGCTTTTAGTATTTGTTTTAACGTGAGAAGTTTAAAGGTATTTTTATGATGTGACATTTAAGTAATTCCTAAATATATTTGGAAATTAAAGAAGTGAAGACAAGTTCTTGGATTTATTGAAGCAATAAGACAATTAATTCAGCGGTGCAGGGGCGATAGGTGTGTCACCTCAGAAAAAAAATATATACAGTGTAATCAAAATTACCGGAACACCTACATAATTCTCGAACAGTAAAAAATTTCAAAATAGTTTTTTGATTTTAAAAAGCTATCTTTTAAATATAGTTTTATTATACAAGGTGTTTATTTTATTATGGAAATTTAACGTTTGAGTTTTGTATACTGTTTTTAAATTACCATGCACGATCACGTAGTGGAACAACAACTCAAAAAAGTTGTTTAAGCAAACATTGTCCGAACAGCCAGAGCACTTTAAAAACGCTCTCAATATTCCATGTATGTTAAAATATACAGGGTGTTTTATTTTTAAAAACTAAAATTTTCATAATAAGATTAACAATTTTTATAGGAATCATGAGCGGTTGACAATAGATGTTTCCATTTGAGCGCTTCATGCCACTCGATGCATTTTTACATTTTTAAATATCGCGGGTAAGATCGTCTCAAACGTGACAAACGCACTAAATACTAGGCGTTTGTGGGAGATTCTCTACCTTGAAAACACATCGAAAATGTAAGACGCGCTTGACAAATAAATTCAAAAATTACTGAATTAGTGCCACCAAGTGCGACTATTTTGTCAAATGGAAAACCGCTATTAAGCAACTTTATGAAACAACTAATTGTCATTTGAAATGATTGATTTGTTTTCGTTGTTGTGGGAAAATGTTTAATTTGAAATTTATTAGTTTGCTTATAACTCAAAAATAGTGTATTTTATAAAATAAACTACTCAGAATTAATTAAACGGAAATTGGTGACAAGCAGTTGCGACCGTGGTCACCGTAAAATAACGTCGGTGAATTTCAATAAATCGTGGTTACTCATGGCGGTAAATTTGTAATGGAAACAAAAGCTTCACATGTTGCTAGTCTTGATTGTAACGTTGTGTGCATTTTTTAATTACGGATTCCAATGTAATTAATTTAATATCCTTATAACAAACTATCAGCAAAATAACCTATTTTTTAGAGTAATGTATTTTATTAAAACTTATAAACAGCTAATTAGTAAATATATGCTCAATACAGAGATTTATAACAAATAAAAACATTTAGCATATAATTTGTTAGCTGCTGTTAATAAATAGTATTAATAATATTTATGGCAATGCATGTTTATTACGTGTGGGGGTTTTTGAGTTTTAAGATAGCAGAGAAGATGTTGAAGCATACCCAGGTTGTCAAAAACTGAAAAAAATCTGTAATTTGATTTTCGGTTAACTATTTGTGCGATTGCTAAAACTGTAAGAATTGATATAGAATGTGTAAGGCAAATTTGACATAACAATTTTTACATCCAAAAAGTGTATGCGAAAATGGTGCCAAAAATTCTCACAATCAAAAGAAGCTCGTGCAAGTGTTTGTATTGACACTTTGAATGCTATTGAAAATGACCCAAACTTTTTGGGAAATAGTGATAACATGTGATAAGTTTTGATTTTTCACTTATGATCCAGACACTAAGCTATCCATGAATTGGAAGGGTCCAACTTCACCAAAAGCTAAATGAGCAAATCAAAATTCAAAGCTATGATATTTCTTTTTTTTTCGATATTCATGGGATTGTGTACCTTTACCGAGTTTCTGAAGGTCAGACTATTAATTAATACTAACACCTTGAGGTTCTTGCTTCGTAAAAAAAAATAAATAATAATATCATGACAACGCTCACAGAAGAAAGCAAAGGAAAATTTGCATAGAAGGTTGTACGGATAGAGAATGGGTGTATATTGGACGGGATAATAGCCACATCTCGTATGTTTTCTCATTGCAAAAACTAGGAATCTTGTGGGATGGAATCAAGGTTAACGGCGAACTACTGAACATCATCAGATATACAGACTATACGGCAATATTTTCATATCCAGCCCCAAGGGTTTACAACGCTTGATTAACCAAATCAGGTTAGAAGACGATGCGCTTGGACTAAAACTAAAGTCATGGTTTTTTTTTTTTTTTTTTTTTTTTTTTTATTTTTTTAGGACGTAGTGAGTTGTTTGGCTCTCAACAAGTGGCCCTTAAGAATAACTTACGCATGGTAATACCTTTCGGTTTTCTTCTCTGCGCAAATCCTGTTGTTTTAATGTCCCTGTCTAAACTAACCTACATTTGGTGCTAGTTTGAGGCGGGCTGGTTTTTGCTTCGCGGATTTTCACGCATCCTCTGCGGCACGCATGCTGTCCCCGGCCCCTCTCTCCCTATAGCCCCTACCTTTGTCTGTCTCTTTTGTCATTTTGCCTTGTCTTATCTGCACTGGCATCTACCTCTGCATTCTCTTCTTTCTCCCATCTTTGTGTTATTTACTCTAATTATATAATTTGTTCTCAGATGTGCTCTTAGCTTACTAAGGTCTTCGTTCACTTCTTCTTTATCATATCCCCTCTCTTTCATGAATAATTTATGCAGTTCCATCAGTTGTATTCCTTTTGGCAGTCCTAGATTTGTAAGTTTTACCTCCAGTGATATCCTTGTATCTCCATCAGGAATTACTTCTTCATGTCCTCTCGTTGCCAGGTATATTCTGACTATCTGAAAGGTTGCGTTCTCAGTCATCCTCGAGATAGCATATCTACCATTTGGTATATGCCTTGTTATTTCTGTTATTCCGCTTTCCTTCAATATTTCTTTTCTCCTTCTCCTTATCTCTGCAATTTCGTTTGGTATCGTAGTCTCTGTAAATGTTCTTCTTTTTTCTTCTGTTTCTTGGTATGCACAATTGTCATATCCTTTCTTATTTTTTTTTTTTGATCTTTTTCTCTGTTTTCTTGTTTCCATTTAGCTTCTCTCATCTCTTTCCTTTCTCTTCTATGGCTTTTAGTTTGTGTGTTTGTTTCCATTGTTTGTTTTTCTATATTCTTCTATTGTCAAACTCTTCAATTTTTTTTTTTGTACACTTGTTGCAAAGTTTTTTAACGCCCTCCATTTATTTTCATCTTTTAAGCATTTGTTAATGATTGTTCTTTTATCCACTTTGCTTTCTAGTATATATTCTAGTTTTTTTCTATCTTCCTCCCACGCCTCGCATTCTACTAGAGTGTGTTCTGCGTTATCGTGTGTTTCTTCCTGACAAAATGTACACCTTTCTTCTTCATTTATTTTTTTAATTTTTTGCAAGAATTTTCCAAATGCTCCGTGCCCGGTCAGTATTTGTGTTGTATAATAACACGTCTCGGGTTTCTTCTCTACCCATTCTTTTATGTCTGGGATTAATTCTCTCGTCCATTTCCCCTTTTCTCCTGTATCCCATTTTCTCTGCCATCTTTCCATAGTCTTCTCTCTTGCTCTTATCTTTGCTTCTTTTTTACTCGTTCCTTCTTTTACAAGTTTTTTTATTTCTATTCTTTCCTCCACCATCATATCCGCGGGAGGTGTTGCCGCAATTACCTCTACTGCCTCTTGTGACACTGTTCTGTAAGCTCTACAAATCCTTAGCGAGCTTGCTCTTGTGGCTCCTCTTACTTCCTTTCTGTTTTTCTTTGTTTTCATGGCTTCTCCCCATGTTTCTGCGGCGTACAGCAATTTGCTTCTTGCTGCCGTTGCTATTAGCCTTCTGCTTTCTTCTCCTGGACCTCCGTTGTTTGGCATAAGTCTACCAAGCTTTCTCTCAATTTCCTTTGTTCCAATGACCGCTTCCTTAACCTGTTCATTCCATCCCTTTGCTTCGAGTGTCACTCCAAGGTATTTGATTTTTTTCCCTATGGTTATCTCTTGATCTCCCACCTGTATCTTACCTGTTCCTCTATTATTCCTCTTAGTCGATAGCCATGCCGCCTCAGTTTTTTGTGTTGCTAGTTTTAAGCCCTTACTTCTCATCCATATTTGTATCATATCAATTGCCAGCTCTAATCTTCCTTTTAGTACTTCTATTTCTACGTCTCTACCTACTACTGCTATGTCGTCCGCAAATGCAGTTATTGACACGCCTTCCGGCATCTTCATTCGAAGTAACTCGTTATAGACAAGGTTCCACAGTTTTGGTCCCAGTGCTGAGCCCTGCGGTACCCCTCTAGTAAGTTTGAATCTTCCATTTTTGGTCACTAGATTTCTGTCCTGTAAGTAGCTCCATATAATCTTGATTGTTTTTCTGTTCAGTTCTTTCTTCTTTGCCGCCTCTATGATTGCTGCCCATGATACGCTATTAAACGCGTTCTGTATGTCCAACGCTATCATTACACAGTGTTGCCTTTTCCTCTGCGTTCCGCTGTTTGCTTCTTTTGCTATTGCTTTCACTTTTTCAATAGCTCCTAAGGTTGTTTTTCCTTTGGTAAATCCGTATTGTTCTTTTTCCCATCCTCCTTTTTCTTCTATTTCTTGTTCTATTCTCCGTACAATAACTTTTTCCATTATTTTAGCCAGTGTGTTGATTAAACATATTGGTCTGTATGATGTTGCTTTTCCTGCTTCTTTTTTTTTCTCAATCAGTACTAGAGTGGCTTCTTTCCAACATCCTGGAAAAGTTCCTTCTTTTAGGCACCTGTTGATTATTTGAGTTATTTCTATCTCGTTTCCGTCTAATGCTGCTTTAACAATCTCTGTTGTTATTTCGTCCGGACCTGGTGCTTTGTTGTTAGGCAATTCTTTTATGATCTCTTTGATCTCTTCCACTGTTGCCATAACTGTTGCTTCTTCTTCTTTTGTTTCTGGTTCTTCTACTGGTTCTCCCTTGGGAAATAGTTTTTTAATTATGACCTCTTCTTCTTCGTCTTCTTTTAAGCAGATTCCTTTTGTTCTTCCACCCAATTTGTCCATCACTATTTTGTACGGTTTTCCCCAAGGATCCCCATCTATAGATTCTATCATTTCTTTCCAGCATCTTTTTCTGCTATCCCTAATTGCCTTTTTTAAAATTTTTCTGTCGTTTTTTAGTTTCTCTTCTATTTCCTCTGTGTTCTCTCCTCTTCTTCTCAGCCTTTTGATTTTCCTCGCTGTTTGTATTGTGTTTTTCCTGCATTCTTTTATTTCCTCACACCACCAGTATGGTCCTTTTCGTCCGCCTTCCCTGTACCTAGGAATTGCTTCCTCCGCCGCTTTTCTCAGTTTATCTGAGTACCTCTCGCATCTTTTCTCAATATTTTCGTTTTCTGTCACTTCTTCTGTTTCCATGCCTCTCTTTATCTTTTCTTTGTCCATTCTTCTTACGTTCCATTTACCTTCTCTCGTGTGCTCCTGTTTTCCTTTCTCCTTTGTATTGTATTGTATATGTTTGTGTAGACTCAGCGATTCTTCTTCAGTCACGGTCCATTCATTTATTATTTTTGCCATTTCCCACGTTGCTATGGTGATGTCAATATGCGATTTTGAGCTTCCTCTTACAAACGTCGGTTTGTCTCCATTGTTGCAGATTGTAAGATTTAACCCTGCTATCATCTCCTCTAAGATTTTTCCTCTTAAATCGTTCTTGTAGCCTCCCCATCTCGGTGATTTTGCGTTGAAATCTCCTCCTACAATAATTTTTTTGTTTTTCTGTTTTCTTAAACTTCTTTCTAATTCTTCTATCCACTCTCGATAGTATTCCAGACCGCAGTTTGGGCTGATATAACAGCTGTATACTATCATGCTTTGTACTTCTGCCCACACTATTCCTTCTTTTGGTGTTCCCCATCTTTCCACCTTGTCCCTACACTTCCCCCTAGCTAAAATTGCTGCATCTGTTCCTTTGTCTCTTATCCACTTACCATTTAGTTTGTTTTTATTAGGTTCACTCACTAGCACTAGGTCTATTTCCTCTCTCTCCGCTGTTGCTATTAGTAAATCGTGAGCCTCTCTTCCCCTCCCTATGTTTATTTGTATAAACTTATACATTATGTGATACTATTTTTTCCTCCTGTTCTCTCCAGTTATCTGGGTTGTTGTCCTCCATATTCTTCTTTGTTTTCCTCATTTCTTTTTTCTTTGTAGCTGGACATCTTTTCTCTCCCGTTCTGTGTCCTAATACTTTGCATTCAATGCAGTATTCTTTGTTTCTGCATTCGGCAACCTGATGTCCCTCCTTTCCGCATTTTATACATAGCGAAGACCTGTCTTCCCCATTGCATTCTGCCGCTACATGTCCTTTCCTCCAGCATTTATAACATTTTCTTTCATTTGCTTTAACTTTCTCTACTCTGCATCTTATGAGTCCTATGTTTATTCTTCCTTCTCCTATTATCTGTTCTGCTATTTTTTTGTCCATTTTGACTATAGCGGTTTGTATTTCTCTATAACCTTTCTTTATGGAAATTATTGTACTTCCTTCTGTGTTCACTTTGTTCATAATTTCTTCCAGTATTTCTTCTCTCTTAATTTCCGGGCTAATATCTTTGATTATCACCAGTTCTGTAGTTTTGTTGCTGGCTTTTCGTACATTGCAGCCTTCCATTCCATTTTTAATTTTTTCTATCTCTTTCTCCGTCTCATTACCCTTTGTAATTAGTAACAACTCCCCTTTTTTTGTTTCTCTTACCTCCTTGAACGTAGATCCTTTTATCTGGGTTTTTGCCTGTCTCAGCAAATCTGCATATGTGACACCTTGTTTGCTCACTACTATAGCACCTGTTTCCGTACCTGTTTTTTTTTCTCTATGTGTCTCCGCTACCTGTCCCTGTGTTGGCACGCACAGTCTTATTTTTGTGTTAGTTCTTCTTCCTGCTATTTCCATAATTTTTTTTGCATCTCTTGCCGTAATTCCCGTTGGTATTGGTATATTTATTTCTTCAATACTTAATGTTTTTGTTTTGATAAGCATTTTTTCGATAGCTATTAGTATCTCCTTATTCCCTGCCGTTTCGATTTTCTGTTTAATGATGTGTACTTTTCCCACATTTTTTCCGCTTAGATTTTTAACTATTTCTATATATGGCGTTTCATCTTCTCCTTCTTCCTCCATTAGTTCAGGGTATTTTATTTTTGCTTGTTGTAAGATACCACCTTCTTTGCCTATTTCCTCTTTATTTATTAAAAGTCCTGTATCCATTTCCTTTCCCATTATTGGGTTTTTTTTTTCCACGTTTACATATTTATAGTCTGTATCTCTCCATTCTTTATTTATAATATTTTTTATATCCTCTTCATTATCCACTTTTAATATCTCCTCGTCCGAGATGAAATGGTTTTTACGGTTTTCTTCCCTATTATCTCCAGTTTCCATTGTCTGTGTCGACATTTCTATACCTATTTTTGTTTTATTTTCATTCTCCTGTTCTTTTTTTTGGATTTCTTCAAATTCCATTCTCTCCATATTTGTTTCTAGTTGATTCGCCACCTTTTTAATTTCCAATTTAGTGGTTGTACACTCACTGGTTAAGTTTTTTAACTCTCTAATTAATTTCCCCATTATTTGGATTGTTGTGGGGTTATTTGCTCTCTTCGCCTCGTTGTTACCTCCTGGCGAATCTATTTCTCTCCCTCTTTTTTGATTCGTTTGACCTAATTCTTTATCTGTTTTTTTATCCGGCGGTGTTCTTTGCAACATCCCGCTTTTTAAAAATGCATTCATCTTCGTTTTTTGACCCTTGGCCTAGTTTCACTTTTAATTAATATCAAATTGCTGTTTCCGCGTTTGTGTTTTATTATGTAACACTAGACGTGTCGCGCGTCACGACACGAGTGTGTTTTAAAACACGACCGCACCTTTATTTTTTAATGTGTCCTTATCACAGTTTTACACTTTTTTGAACTTTCACAATAAACTTTTCACCTTTCCACTGTTTGTTCTAATTCACAGAATTTTTTAATTTTTTAAATAACGTAGATTATTCACCATTATTTAAATCGCCTTTATGCACATTCGCGAGCGCGTCCGTTCTCCGTCGGACATTGACCGCGACTATGGTCATGGTAATCAGTAAGTAGAAGCCCAAATGTTCAAGCTAATTTGCGGGTATACAATAATCAGATAGAGCAGGTTGCTAAATTTAAATACCTTGAGTGCTGGATAACTGGAAGACCTAGATTCAGAAGTAAAATCGTGAATAGAAATGGCCTGAACAACCTTCCTCAAAATGAGAAAAATACTATGCGACCGAAGCTAAACCTCAACCTGAGATACGTTTTGTTTGTGAAATGCTACATTCAATCTGTGCTGCTTTATGGTGTTGAGGCGTGGACACTGAAGGACAATACCATCAGTCTTGTTGAAAAAAAAAGAAAGATAGACATTATGGTTTTTAGAAAAAAATACATGCAAAGAAAATAGTTTTTGAGATGTGGACATTTCGGTCTACTGGAAATTGTTAAGAAGCGAAAAACAGCATACCTTGGGCACATCCTAAAAAGCAGTAACTATAGTCTGCTCAAACTTATAATGGAGGGCAAGATAGAAGGCCGAAGAAAACACTCCTGTGTCAAAAACATAAAGAGACTCCCACACCTTATTCAGAGCGACAAACGAAAGAAGAAGAGAAATATGGAATATATTGCGCAACTTTTCAAAGATGAGAGCCTAAAAATTAACCTTGGCAATATAGGAGAAGAAGACTGCGACATAATTAAAGGCGAAGTAATAATAGTGATATAAGCACTGAATACACTTGCGCAGCTCATACATGAACTAATTTGCTCATGCCTGTCGAGGCAAGAGTGAATGAAAGAATTGACCATACACTTACAGTTTGTCACTTAGAACGGTTACGCGTTGTAACCGTTCTAAGTTAACCGTTCAGTTTCATTGTAGCGTTAACATGTCTCTCTTCACAAATGAGTTTAATTGACGCATGTTATGGACAATATGATGATTGCGTTGAAGACGTTCTATTTTTTTGCATATAAATTGAATTAAAATTAGAACTGAGTATTGTAATTATTAAACAACGCATTGATTTAACAATTATATGATTATTTAAGAATAGAGAGAATGGACGAATAACATGATTTGTTTGAGTTTATTTATTAATATTATTTAAAAATCATAATATTAAATTAATAATTTCAATGCAGTTTGAATATTTTAATTGAATTAAATCAAATTGATTAATTGGTTATTAAAATGATGGTATAGTATTATTATATTGAAGTAAAATAAATATCATTGTTAACAATTTACAAAATATTTAATTTGATTATTTAGATTCAATTTTATTTGATAAAAATGTATATAATAGTCGATTTATTAGCCCATTCCGTACATCATCCGTGCAAAAAACAAACATTGCTTGATTCACTTCACCTCATGCATGTGTGCCGGACTCAAAGTTGTGTTCCGACACACGCTGATAGTACGCATGCTCATACCTCGTAGAAAGGGAAAGTCTAGACAAACTGCCAGCGGAAATTTTTAAAATGATTCAAAAAAGGAGAATATAAAGAAAAAGTAATTCCAAAAGAAAGAGACACATAGGAAGGAAAAACTCATTGATGAAGAACGTCAGGGAATGGTTTGGTCTCAAGTAAAGTGGCCTTAATGATTGCCAACCTTCGGATCGGAGACGGCACCTAAAAATAATATTTTTTTATTTATATTATGTATTTTAGTTGTAAAAAAAGCAATCTCCAACAATATACTATCAACAAATTGTTATTCTTAGTAGATACTAGTAAGTCTACACCAGTCACTCTCTTGTTCCCCACTTGTAAAAACAAAATGCAGAGGATACTTTAAAGAACCCAATAACTTAAGTTGGAATTCCTAAATTTGCAACTAAATTTCTAGTACAACTAGTAGTAGTCTTTAACACGTGGCAAATAAAAACGAATAAATTATGTATTAGATTATTTATATTGACAAATATAAAATTTTAAAGAAAACTTTTTAAGTACAATTTTTAAATGTAAACTTTTTACATAAACAAATAATTGTTTTTTTTTTAAATTTCAGAACACTTAAATTATAAATTCATATGAATTTTAACTAAAACTAATATTAATAACATTTATTAGTAAAAATAATAATATAGATAATAATTAATAAAATATTTTACTTCTTATATACAGGTGGGGTATGGAAGACTTTTTTTTTCTTCATCGCCCTTCTAAAACAAAAAAACAAAATATAAATTACAATTTATTATTTTGTATTTATGTGGGAATTCTACCTTGCTGAATGTGAGGTAAATATATTTTTACTTGCTGGTCTCAATAGAGAATCTGTACTTGGAGTTTGTTGTAACTTGGTTGAATTTATTGGTGTATAGTCATCTTGTGCATTGATAAATCCAGCCCAGAATTCCTTTGGCAAATTCATTAAACATTCCATCACCTAAAATAATATAGTTAAAATGATTTTGTCAAACAGTAAGAAAATGAATATACCATTTGCTGTTGTCTAGTTTCAGGTATTAAAGATGAAGGATCTAAATCAGAAGATGAAAAGCCAACAATTGTTGGACCAAACACCATTGATAAGTTAGATACAGGCATTTTGCATTCCTTAGATTCAGCAACTCTAAAATCAATTAATTTAATAATAAAACAAATGTGTTTATGTTAAATTTACCTTCTTAAATGCAAAATCATATATGCAAGTGTATCTCTATTTGGTTGAGGTAGTTCGGTTATAATTTTGTAAATTCCTGTTTGTATATTTTCTAAATTTGATTCAACACATTTTATAAAAGATGGTCGTAAAGCAAAAGTCACTATTGGTTCATATAAATTTCTTAAAAAGTCTTTTACTGTACCACATATCACATTTATGTCAACTTGGTTTAAACAAGGAGATCCTTTTCCTTTCAAGAATTTTTCCTATGTAACATATCAAATTTAAATAAATTAAAAAGTGATGCTATTGAATCAATATTTTAATACCTTTAATTGCTTAACATCTCTTTCCGAACCTGGTATTCTATAAATACCAATTTCATTAAGTCCTCTTGCTTCAATTTCATTTAAACAATGCACTATAAGGGCTGGTATCATTGGTGGAATTGTAGGAGCATAATCACTAATAATATTCTATAAAGAAATAATTTTAACAATAAATTATTATTAATTTTGATTAACTTACAGATAAATTTCGTTGAGTCGGTGTGTTGACATATGGAACACAAGGTAGTGGCAAATTTGTTTTACATTCTGGGTGGCAAGTTGCACGACAATCCTTACATTTTAGAGCTGTCTTACCGAAACGAATTCTTTTCTCGCATGGTGCACATATTTCTGGCATTACAATTGTTTTTGGTTGTAGACTGTGCTGTCTTTGACTTGGTTTCGATTTTTGATTGTTATTATTTTGCCACATATCATATATTAAGTTGGAAGCCGTTCCACATTCCTAAAAAAAGATGAACAAATTCAAGTTTAAAAAATAATTCATTGTGTGCAATGATAATTTTTTCAAAATATATACTGTAATACTCAAGACAATAACCATTAAAAACTCTTTTAGCATTGAGATATCCGTAATAGTTTTTTTATACATATTTCTGCTAACAGTTTTTTATGTGGCTGAAGAAGCTATTGTGATTAACATGAGTACACTGGCTGGCTGGCTAGCTGTAGTATGTCTTTTTAAGGAATAAATTTTCAAATAAGTTTAAAAAGTGGTAACCCAAATATTTTATTTACTACTCATTTTAAAAAAGTGTAAATCACTGCAATACATATGGGTCGAGAGACATAAGTAATCTTTCAGAGAATGCACGCCTCATCATCGAGTCTAGCATCTCACACCGGTTGGAAAGATAGTTTGCATTAAATCAGTTAATAAACTAGGGGATTAATTCTATGTGGTATTATTCTACATTAAAATATTAATAACAATCCTTATCACCTTCCTTTTATGCAGATAGGTGATCAAAGTTACAATTTATAATAGTTGGAATAATAGCTGTCATTGTGAAAACTACAATTTCCACCAATAATAATGCGATGGTCTCGGCATTAATAAGGTAAGTGCTTATTGTGAATTGAAAGAATAATAAAAAATTGAAAAGATCTTTATTGTTTTAAATTGTACTCACTAAAACCTGTTTCTCACATACAATTACTTTTACAAAATGATCTTAGATAAAATGATTACCTGCGTTTCCATTTTTCCATCAACTTGAATTGAAGGAATTGATTCAATGACAGATGTAGCCGTAATTGGGCCATGTTTTGGAACTGTAAGTGTTGTTGTAGCTCTGACGCTATCTGAATTAGTAATCTAAAATTTTAATTTCATACAGAAATAAAAATTACTAAAACCAATTATTTAAACAAACCTCTACAACCCTATTTGTGGAAGAACGTCTCTTTTTATGAGGTTGAACCTGCTCTGGTCCTTCACTTGGACGATGTTTTTTCCATGTATTTTTATTAGTTATAAATGCAGATCCATCTAAATCATCTTCCGATCTAGAATAACTGAAATCCGAAAGTAATGAACCTAAAAATATAACATTAATATTACAATACATTAATAATATCATCTAAATTACCAGTCGTATTTCCCTCTTTTATGACACTTAACTGTGGCCCTCCATTTTCAGTAATAACATTTGGATCCCAACAATAAGATGCATTATTATTTAAAAATGATAACTTTTCTATAGCATCATCACCCAATTTGTTTCGTTTATCTTTAAAAAGAAATTCCCTAACTTGACTAATTTGTGTTTCCAAAAGATCCTTTTCTTCTGCAATTTTTCTCGAGTACCTTTTTTCTTTATCCAGTAGCTTACGTGCATGATATAATTTAGTCTCTAAATCACTAGATTCATGAGACTTACTTTCAAGTAACTTTTGTAACTGCATACAATCCTCCATAACACTTTGCAACTTTTTTGCCAAATTTTCAATTTGTCCAGTAAAATTAAGGAATACATCTTCGACTTTATTGTTTCTTTGTAATTTAATTAATCTTAATAATTCATCAAATTCTGCTACTAAAGTTAAAGAACCTGTATCGGAATTATTGCTGTGTGTACTTTCTTCACTGTCTGATATGGACCTTGGAGTGTAATATTGTGAAACTGGTGTATCAAAATGTCTGAGTGGTGTTCGTTTATCCATGTTGCTTTAGTTATAAATTAATTGCCAGTGTTAACACAGAGAACATGAAAAAATATCACATCGGAATTGTAAGTAAGAAACGGTTTGTTTTTTAGCAACAAGAGTCAAATCAAAATCAAACTAACCAATGAAAAGTTGGAGCGAACTCAACTGTTTTCAACGGTTTTACTAAGGCGGGAGATTTAAAATCTACGATGGTAAACAAACTATGTACTTATCTTATAACCGTTCTCATTTTTTGGTATTTTATTTCGTAATTGGAATTTGTTTTTATTTTGGTTTTAGTTATATACATATAATTATATTTCCCACACGTTGTTAATTTTAATTGATTAAAAGTTGGATTAATTCAACAGATTTTGTATTATACAGGGTGAGTAAATGAACCAGCGGCATCCCTTCACGGTTCGTAGAGTAGGCGCATAAATATCTTCAATTCAATCCATTTCTCTATACAAGTAACCATGTATTGTATTCGTTGCCGAGCAATAAAATAAATGCTGTGTTCAATATTTATTTTGAGTTTCATGAATTTTAATTAATTATGAATAAAAATTGTAAGTACGTTATGTATGTACATTAACTTTCTCGATTTAAAGTGATTGTTTTAAATCAACAATTATTTAAATTATTTACTAATATATAGTTATATGTGATTATTACAACGTACAGAATAGTAGTGAATAATATATGTTAAACATGATAATGTATAGTGAACACTAGTATATATATACAGGGTGTCATGTTCTATGGGTAACTTTGTTATTTTAAATGTAACATAGTTGGTTGGATTAGCAGAATTACTAGGAAAACGTAATGCTAATTTCAACTTCGATATAGCTTCTCAGCTTTTTTAAATAATCTAAAAAAATTAAAAACGGTTTTTACATTTAAATAACTTTTTGTCCATTTACTCTAGAACAACAATAAAAAATGCATTCTGTAGACATATTTGTGTAGAATTCAAATGAATTTACAGATTCCGATCTCAGGTTTTTGTTTATACAGCAGTTTCTTGTTTCTTTATTTGTTAATATTTTAATTATATAGATTTTGCCATATTTTTGCTTTTGGTACTACATCAAAGGCTTTTTCCATGTCTATAAAAGCTATATATGCAGTTTCTGATCTTGATATAGATTTGTTTATGATTTTTGAATCGTGAACACAAGTCCATGCGCGCATCTACCTTTTCTAAATCTACTCTAGTTTTATTTTCTATTGTTTAGGACATACTTTTAGTAAGAGTTCTCTACCATCTTTTTTTAACATTTTTGCTGTTATTTTATCAAGTCTTGCAGCTTTACCGTACTTTGATCTGTTTATAGCTTTTTATAATTCTTTCATAGTTATATTTTCTTTTATTTTTATCTTCTTCCTTTATTCTGTTTGAAAACTGTATTTTTATGTTTTATTTTTTTTGCCTACTAGGAACTTTTGGAAATAATTTTTCCATTTTCATTATTTCTTTTTTGTTGGTTATTATTTTGCCTTTCTCATCTTTTATTGCCAGTCTGTCCGTTTTCTTCTTATTTCTTCAATATTTTTCAGTACTCTATTGAACAGTTTCTGGTTCTTTTTGCGGCCTTTTTCATATTTTTTTTGAATTCTGTTGTTGCTTCGATTCTATTACCATGCTTTTTACCTTTTTTTGTTGAGCTTTGTATGTTTGATAGCTTTTTGTTGTTTTCTTGTGTAGGTACATTTGCCAGTTCTTCTTTAAGACGAAGATTCAGATCTTACTTGCTGCTTTATTTTTTATGTCCACCATGCCGTTCGTATTTTGCAATTGATTTGTCAACACAACAGTAATAAAAATATGTGTAATACACACATTTTTATTGCTGAGGTGGTGTTCCTGAATACTTCCCACATTCTTTCCATATCTAACACGGTGAGTCTGAAGTAAAAAAAAAAAGTTTATACACTTGTAATAAAGTGTAATTGTTGTTATTAGGTTAAGGTGTTTTGTGTCTGTATTAAATTTAATGTCACATAAAGCTTTATATCACAATAAAAATATCGATAGCAGCTTAATAATAACTTTTGATTATGATAGAATGTCTGCAGTTTAATGTAATTCCTGATTAGGGATAAGAGTACCTGGAGATGGAGGTTAACTAAAGGGGCAAACTGTTCTTAGGTTTATTTACAATTACCATTCGGGCTTTGGCACTTCTCAAAAAGAATGGACAATGACTGTCAAGGCGGCCATGGATAACAGTTCCATCGCCAGTCACCGAGGAACAGTAACGGTAAGTTCAATCTTAAATATCGTGCAAATTAATTTACATCACTGTAAAACACGACATTGGTATTGCCCTTATCCAAGAACAATTTATTTATAAGGAAGAGATAAAGAGGTTAAGCATACCGGGCAGCCTAACCCAGATGCCCGTACGTGCATCATAGCAAAACATGCATTTAATGTAATGCCATTATGGGATCTATATGTTTCAGAGACTTAGTGACAACCAAGATGGCAACACTTAGGAATGGAATCCGGGAAATAAATAATTCTCAAATCTACCTTCTCTACGATTTGCAAAGACCACCACCACCACCTGCAGAGTTATTGCAGCTGGCGAGACACACTGCTAGTTTTTGGTTTTGACGACAACTCACACCACGTAGCCTGGGAGAACAAGGACATCAACATAAGAGGTGAGAAACTTCTAGAAATTATAGTAGAATATAATCTTAGTATTATAAACAAAGCTAATGCGCTAACGTATCGCAATGCGTCGCATAGCGAGGTTAATGACCTTACATTAACAAATCATAAAGCGAGCGAAGTGATAAAAAGTGGTACGTGTCGGACTAGCCCTTATTGTCCGATCATGCATACATCCGATTCAATATCAAATCAAAAACGCTTCTTCTGAAATTCAGGAATCCGTGGAAAACCAATTGGGATCTATACAACAAAATACTAATTAGATTTGAAGGAAGCTACTCTAGCACTATCAAGCATCTTCAATAAGATCACTTAGTGGAACAGGGGGCTTGACAAGGCAAGGGCAAACACTAGACTCTTATTCAACAAAGCCAAAAAAAACGTCACTGGGCTTGTCTCACGGCATATTATAATGTCATAAAAAAAACCAACAGATAATTGTAGAGGAGATATGAGGACTTTCAAAGCGGTCCCACATGCTATAAAAAACTTTAAGCAAAGACCGCACTAGGAACATTGGATTCTTGCGAAACAAAAACGGGAAATACACAGAGTTGGTCAAGGGGTACTGCAGACACACTTTCCGGGTTCCAAGCTGACGGAGTCCAGAGAACTGCCAAACAAAAAGGTAAATAAAAAGGACAGGGATAAGGAAAGGAGCATAATCAATCGGGGCAACTTGAAATGGGAGATCGACACAATTGAACCATTCAAGTCACCAAGAGCCGAAAGAATTTATCCTATCATGCTACAGAAAGTATTTGCAGTTTTGAAAGAACTTCTATGCGAAGTCCTCAAAGCGAGCTTAACACTTTGACACATACCAAACAGCTGCTTAAAGTGGTATTTATACCAAAGCCAGAGCGACCCACGTAGGCTAAATCCTTCAGACCAATCAGCTTCACATTTATTGGAAAAAAATAGTCGACATACGTACGGGAAGGGGCATTAAAGACACGGTCACTGCATCAGCACCAGTATGCCTATTAAACGAAGAAAATCTTGCAAACTACACCAGCTAGTCAGCAAGTGCGAAAACACTATCCAGTAGAAAGAAATAGTTTTGGATGCTTTTTCTGGATATTGAGGGGGAATTTGACTATATTACCTTCAAATCCATTGCAAAGGCAATGGAGACTCGAGAAATAGATAATCTCGTCCAGCATTGGGTCAACTCTACGCTCAAGAACGGGACTGTAACTATAACATTACATGGAAAGACTGTCGGAGAAAAAACTTAAAATGGATGTATGGAGCTACGCTTCCGATGAGAAAGGCAGTAAAATATCTGGGACTCACGCTTGAAACTAGGCCAAACTTCTACATACATCTGACTAATATAACCAAAAAGAATATTTGGGTGCTCTTTGCAACCAAAGTAATAGCAGGACGCACATGGCGACTGACACCTAATTTTAGTAGGACCTTTTATTACATATAGAGGAAAACACCACCTTCAAGTGCACTGCCAACAACCTAGGTAACGTCTGATGGTAATGGCGGAAGTGAGACAAACAGCATTCAGACTGCGAATAAATGAACACACTGTAAATCTATAATGACGAAGCCGGACTTCAGGAAGAGAAAATTCTACAATCTGTGAGATAGAAACAATCAAAAATAGATAACAATTTTCAAATAGAAAATCAAGACAACAGTGAATATTTCAGTACTAGAAGTTAAAAAAAATCGGATTCCGTAGAGGAAGCACCAGGATATCAACCGGAAACAGATCTAATAATAAATCCAAATTTTACATGTTTCGAAAACTGTTGATCTAATGATGTTCAATAATAAACCAATTACTGATTTTTTTATTATTAGCCTCCTACCAAACATAAACATAAGCCCAATTTTTTAATTAGGTGCGGTAGTAAATAAAAATGTTAATAATAGTAGCCAAAGCGGTCACAAAACAAAAATATATGTAGATACTAAGGATTAGTTTTAGGGCTTGGCACATGCAGATTTTAATGAATAACCAACAGATATTAACCATCTTTAAATCAACCAACTACTTATAATAGACAAGATGTACACAGACACCAGTACGGAACAAATTTGGGACAATCACACCTATTCACTTATATAGTACAGAACGCTTAATCTCAGTTTTTTATCTAAAGACTATTAAATGATTCAAATCCTTGCACGTAATTTTGCACCAAATGTAGCAACTTGCCTTATAGATGCAAACTTCTTAACGGAAGTTGTTATTTTATTACAGGCCTCAGAGTTTATTACTAAGAAAAAGCATTACCAAATTTACCGCACTATTTTTAACGAAATGGCCAAAACCCGTCGTCGCACTTGATTCCACCTGTAACAAACCAAAAAATTAGGTACAAAAACCAAAACAAAGAAAACCTGGTCCGTGAGACTATGTTTGGATGCGCGGCGTCTAAACTTTGTTACTCAGTCAAATACGGAACTTCCTATGACGATTGAAGACCTTTTTCTCAACTTGTCAGGTGTTGATGTCTTCTTTAGATTTACGATGCTCGTACTGATAGGTATCTATAAATCTAGAATATAGAAAACATATTTGATTCAAAACTGTGGTATCAAGTGTATGGCTTTTGAGCAATTTGTTCATGCCTATGTGGATGGATTTGTTTATAACTTCTAACACGTATGAAAAACATTTTGGTTACGGTTGTTGCGATTGCGTGATGCCGTCTCTACTTTAAAATTAGAGAAGTGCCAGTTTTTTGCAAGTAGATGAATATTCTGTGTTATATGTTAACTCCAGTTGGCATCAGCCCCAATCTAGATAGGGTTCAAGCTCTGCATGATTTTTCTACCACAACAAACATGGCACAAGTTGAGGCTTTTGTTAGGACTTGCCAATTTTGTCCGCGGATTTATTGAATGTTTTTTGTTTTTATCATCTCCGCTTACGCAATTACTCCAAAAACAACTGTAAGAGGTTTTGGGGTAAACTTAAGCTTACGCTTTTCTCTTATTAAAACGGCACTGTAGCCAATTAGGTGTAATTTCATCACCCCCGTAAGTTTTGTTGTACTTTAGCAAATTAATTCTAGATTGTGATACACGTTATTTGGTACCTGAAAACTACCTTCTTAGTGTAGTTGCTGCGCTCTGCATACGTAGATATTTCTCTTACCGCAAACATGTAATGTGTACACTGATCATCGTGCCTTTGAGTATTTCAATTGGTGTAGATTGCTTTGCATAGCAAAATGGGTGCTTGCGTTGCTAGAGAAAGTTTCAAAAGCCCAATTGCCAGATCTTTGGCTTACCAAAATAATAAATAATTGCCCAATTGAGCCAGAGTCTTGTTTTCTAATTCATAATTACTAAACGCCAGTGCTACTAACTATTCCTCAAACACTTGTCGACGAGTTTATAAAACTGTACGGTAAATACTATGCTCATTTTGGAATTTATAAAACGTGATGCGCGATACGTGATTTATGGTAGCCCGCTATGTTTCGAACAATTAAAAACGTAATAAAATAAATAATAAAAAATTGCAAAATATGTCAACGCAACAAAGTATCTTGTCTACCAAAGTTTATTTTAGAACCCATAATACCTGAAGCTCCAAATGACCATATACGGTCCCCTTCCCCGAGCAAATGAAGGAGTAGCTTACCTTTTTGTGGCCATTGATATTTTTACTAGTTGGTAGCTCTCTACCAGTTCAAAAATCTACAGCTAGTGAAACGAGTAAAAAACACTATTTTTCCAAAATTGCCATACCAGTTCCTATGACATGGAACGCAATCAAATTAAAACCTTGGAAAGTAAATAAACAAGTTTTTTATGTACTATGTCACAAATATATTTAAAAAACCTTTACAAGGCCATCATCGGACGGTAATGCAGTGTTTGTATCACCGTCCGAAACAAGTGTTTGTATTCTTGCAAAGGTTGAAACTGGTTACGGTTACATAGTAACGGCCACCACCATTCAATTTTGAAAAGTTCATTAAGTTTCCTAGAAGTGTTCGTCCGTGTGACACCCGCAAGGCCATTTCTCAACACGGGTAATGCGGAAACTTGAAAGATTTGTTCGTATCTATTCTTCCAATAACCAAAAAAAATAATCAAATGAGATTCCGTTTTTATCAAAATACTCAATAACGTAACTCACGAGTCTACTGGTTGTTCTGCAACCGAACTTTATTTCGGTACGTGCCCCGCCTCAACGATGCAGTCTCTGTTATTTTTGCCCGAAAATTCAGTATATGATTCTTATGTAAAAATTTATTATCACTGGTCTACAAACCATTTGACGTCCATCTACGGGCAAAACCAATGTCGTCTGAGAGACTAAAAAATGTTTACCTTTGTTTGAAGGGCTATACCTTATATGAAAAGCGTCGTTAGTTCTCACATCTAAAATTTTTTCGGATAGTTAGCTCAATTTCCTCAGTAGTCTGTAAATGACTATTTCAATACGAACTGAGATGGAGACAGAATAACGGAATATATTAGTATGAAGTTTTTAAAAGAAAACTCTTATCTTACTTAAAAAAACATGAGTATTACAAAATTGACTAAATAAAAAAAATACGTACAATGCGGCATTTTAAAAATTTTCTAAATTAAAAAAGTATTATAGACCTAAGCCTCAAATTTTAATAGTGCGTACACATCTCGTAACATCTTTGCGCAACACACCCAGCAACAGCGTCCAATTGTCGGTTTTCTGCCGCTACGGGAGGATGTTGCGCGACGTTATTGTGTTGCGGCACATTGTTGCAAGTGTTTACGAGCCTAATTTTATGTTCAAAATTTAAAATATAATAAACATATTAATTAAACAACAGAGTATATTAATGTAAAGAATCCAATAAACAAGTACTAGATTGCTTGCTTGGGGACCCAGGGAATGCACTTACTCAAATCTGGAAGCTATGATACTTATTAAGTATATTACTTTTGAAAACTTAAAGGTAGTGCGACACGTGTTCTTTTGAATCTTAATGACTGAAATTTGGCATGGTTTACTTTTTTTGCATAAAGATCCCTTCTGTGTACACAAAAAAATTCTACAAAAAAAATTATATGTAAAAATTTTAATTAATCTCATGAAGAAAATTGTTTTTTCTGAAATCTTTTAATGTGCATTTTTAAAATTTACATTTGATTTAAATTGTTACAAAATTCATCAAAAATTGTTTTTTGATGATTTTGCAAATATTTTTTGGAAGTTGAAACCCTATTACCACACTAGCTCTACGCCATTGTTAATAAACAGTATTATTTACATTGATTAATGCATACAATCAATTTACAAAAATTAAATATTAAATTTTTAAATTTACCTTTTTTTTCGGATTTTTATTTAAATGCTTATAACACATTTTTATCCTTATTAACTAAGTTAGTTCAAGGATCGGCGATGGTGACCTCAACTTCTACACCAAGTTCAATAGAGATAGATATAATCTGCTTGACAATTTCAGATGGGGAATGTAAATCAATTACTCTTTTGTGAATCTTCATCTGGAAACGATCCCAAGTCTTGGAACCGTCACTACCTTCCTGGTAGTGATTTTCAAAGTTTTAGTTGGCGTACGGTCCCTCTTCACGCAACTTTTGTTTCTTGGCACCACTGATCAAGTCAGAGCATACCTTTTCCAAAGAACGAACATTGCGAGATGTCAAGGTGATACGAATACGATGGATTGGGGCCGATTCTTGTCCGGGTTTTTTCGGATTTCTTTCTTTCATTGAAGTCATCATGTTTTCACTAAATATCTGGTCGAGATAATCATTTTATATTAGAAAATTGATCAGCGCTGAACCAGAAATGGTGCACCAACCAAATGTCAGACAAAAGGCAATAGCAATCGAAATACACTAATAATTCTACATCCCTTATTAATTTGGCAACATTTACCATTGATAATACATTAAATATGAATGGTAAAGAGCAAGATAAATGGAAAAGAGTAATTATTGTTGTAATCAGCTGTTAAAAATTCTTACTTAAAATTATGTAAAACAAATACAAAGAACATCCAAAAAAAGGGTTGGGAATATTTTGATTCAGCAGAATAAATAATTAACATTGTTATACATATATTTATTAAAAAATTTATAAATGTACAAATATTCAGATGAAATAAACTCTATAAAGGCACTCTATGGCACAAATTTAGTGCATAATTAACATATAACATCTGATATGGGTAAAATATAATTGAAATCCATATCTACAAATTAATGATTGTACAGGTATACAATTACGTAATTATTTAGTTCCTTTTCATTTCAGCAAAAAATTCTACAAGAATGTATATTTGTGAATATTCAATAAGTTTATAAAATTATCACAGATAGATCTGGGCAAGAAAAATATAGGATTGGCATTTCGTTCCCATATTAAGAACTTACCCATCAATTAAATACTTAACACTTCTATAAAAATATATACAAAATATAATATTTATATATGTAAAATTATGTACAAAATGCATGCCATCTCGACTAAAATGGCACTGAATTATTGTCATATTGACAGTACAACACTTAATATCGTTATCCTTAAGATTAATTAAGTAACTATTGGATTCCTAGCACTTTAAACAGTTGTTTCACCTTTGCGGTGCAGTGGTTGTAATTCCCTTTGTAAACGATCAAAGTCGTTATAATATTCATGATCAGATTCCTCCTCAGAACTTCTCTGGGGAAGATAAGGAGGAGCAGTAGGATCAGAATTTGTAGAGGCATGTACCATTTCTGATACTGTGGGAATACCAATTGTTTGGCTAGGAGGATCATTACTCATAAGGTACTCAGGATTATCAATATTAGTCTTACAAAAATCTGGGTAAGATCTAAACACATTTGCACTTGCACAGGCACTACCGTCAGAAGTTTTAGAGTCACCCATTAGTTCAACATATGTAGAAGGCGTTTGGGTTTGTTGTGGAGAAGGCACTAAGTAATCATCTTCATCGACAGGCAATTCTAATTTGACTGTTCCAACTTGTGCTTGAGATCTGCCAGAATCATATTCATCAGAACCTAAATCTCCACTTTTATATTTTATAGAATCACCACAATACCGAATGCTGGAACCATCTGAATTTTGTACATTCCTCAAGGTATTTGGATCTAATCCATGGGCTTGTGCGTATCTTAACCTTTCTTGATTCCAATTGTGTTGATTTTGTGGTGCGCAACTACCATCTGAAGTCATATGTGAACCAGACGGCCATTTCAATGGAGTTGGTGGAGGTGAAATCGATAAAGATGATAAACCAGTTGGGAATGGTGCTCTTGATTTAGGTTGCAGACATTCGTCAAACTCTGCAGTTTGAGAATGATCCAGTGCTGAATGAAGATTTCTAAGTGTATCACGATCCTCCTAACAAAAAAAAAAATAAGTATTAATAAAAATAATGATTATATTTTTTGTATATATTACCTGTGATGGCAGCAGTTGTTGTTGCCTCATATGGATATCACCCGGTATGGCAAGATATCTTCCTGGATCTCTAGACATTTTCGAAAAATCATCTTCCAATTCTTTAAAGCCAGGTCTACTTTCGGCATCTAACATCCAGCATTTGATCATAATCATATAAACATCAATACTACAAATTCTTGGTTGTGGCAATCGTTCACCATTTTCTAATAATTCTGGAACATCCCTTGCAGGTACATTATCGTAAGGTCTTCCACCATAAGTAAGCAATTCCCACACAGTTACTCCAAACGCCCATACGTCAGATTTATGAGTAAATATTCTATGCTGAATGCATTCCAGTGCAAGCCATTTAATCGGCATTTTACCTCCTGCCGCTTTGTACTCTTCTTCATTAATATCTAACAACTTTGCCAAACCAAAATCGGTGATTTTAACACAGGCAGGAGATTGTACTAACACATTTCGAGCTGCTAAATCACGATGAACTAAACGTTTTTCTTCTAGGTATGCCATACCTCTTGCAATTTGTGTGCACCAACTTAACATTGATTTTGAACCTATTCGTTCTTTATTTTTTCTTACAAAATCTAGCAAGCAACCCAGAGGCATTAACTGTGTCACTAACATCATTTGTGATGTCATACATACAGCTAATAATTGCAATAAGTTGGGATGTTCTACACTCGCCATTATATAAGCTTCTCCCAAAAATTCTTTACTAGTATTTGCGCCTGTATCTTCGCGTAAAACTTTGATAGCAACAGGAATTTTTGAGCTTTCTCCTTCAGGTACCCAAACGCCTTTATATACAGTGCCAAAAGCTCCATAACCTAAAATACCACCACGTCTCATTTCAGCTTCTTTTATTATCCTCAATCTTGCAAGATTTGGAAGTACGTTTGTTGGTCGGAGTGGCTCATTGTCTTCCAAACCAGTTAAAGCTAGTGTCATTTTCATTGCGTTTTCTTTAACTTTGGCTTTTCTACACATATGTACTATTGCTCCAATTACTGTTACAAATAATATTAATACAATAACTGCTCCACCTACTAGTACAAACAAAGGTGTTTTATTTGATACGTATGATATTAACTGATCCGCGGCTTCTTTAGAACAGTATGACTCGGAATTGTCAGGTGGAAAGACGCGATGTGGATACTCTGATGGACAATTCGTAGTGCATATAAAGGTACTTGTATTTGACGGTAGCCCATCTGGGTATATTTTGAGATTCTGACAGGCTATGCAATTATTAGGAGCGGGACCTGTGCATCCCCTGCATTCTTTATCACATTCAATACATTGTTGAGATTCGTTATCTGCATAATGATCCAATGGACATTCATCTTCACATTGTTCGCCTCTTTTGTAATTGGTACATTGTTGGCAAACCAGTTCATGAAATCCATACCCATTACATTTTTTACATCTTGGATGACATTTTCGGCATATTGCTTTACCTACTAAAGCCTTTAAACTTTCTTCTTGTACTTGTACAGATTCATAAAAGTATCCATCAGGACATGGTTCATTTTTTTGAAGGCAAATTGGACTGCTATCATTCATAATAGCTTTATCACAGGAAATACAACCACCAATACCAAATATGTTAGAAGGACCTGAACAACCACCAACGCAATTTTCGTGACATGGTTTGCAGACTCCATTATCTTGATATTTTGTTGATGGACATTGTGACACGCAGAAGGGACCATCTTTGAAATGTTTACAGCTGGTGCAGTTATCAGCTCCGGGACCTTTACAAGATAATCCACATTGTTCATGGCAAGCCTTGCATTCGTTATTTTCAGCGCGGTAAATTCTAAATTAAAAAAAATAAAAGTTAAATTTGTTTGATTTTTTAATAAATTATAAACAACTTACCCATTTATTGAACTGCTGCAATTTTGTATGCAAGTGCCACCATAACGGAAATTGGCACACGAAAGGCATTGATCTGGTCCAGAACCCCAACATCCATCCTTACTACATTGTTCGTCACAAAATAAACCTTCAGCAGTACAATTGGCAGCAGGTTTATTATTGGTTAACATAGAATTATGCTCAGAACTCTTTTTCACTTTTTTCCAATTGATGTTTTCGGCGTAACACAAATTTTTATTTTCTAATATTATCACAGTACCGGAGTTAATTTTCTTCAACGATTTCAATTCCAAAGATTGCAACGACGTCTTTACAATGTATAGCGATGAAAAATAATCATGTAAAGCTCTTCCTCCAATCACTTCTAAATTACGGAAATATGAAAGGTTTCTAAATTCAGAATGATTAGCTTGAATATCTATAAATCCGGTAATTTCTTTTAAAGTACTAAACACTTCTAAGCGATCGGGATGCATTTGTGAATATCTTTGCCCAAATGTGTAGTTAGGATAAATATGTTGATAACCTTGGAATGAATTTTCGAGAATATGGATGTATCCATCTATGATTGTACAGTCTTTGAAGTTATCTATGTTACCAGCATGAATCAGTACATCACCTTTACATGTTTTGGGGCATGGCCCATCACAAGGTACACATTCATAATTAACAGCCTTTTTGTTTGGTGGACATGTTCGTACACAAGCGCCACTGTCTTTTAATAAATGTTCAGGACAATTTTTCACACACGTTGCACCGTAAGCATATTTACCAATCGGGTTAGGTTCCCACGAATAAGTGGTCGGGTTATAGATTTGCATCGGCGGACATTCTTGCGTGCATACACCATCATCGTAAAAGTTCCTGCAGGCTATACAATCGCTTTGTTTAGGTCCTGTACAACCACCAGCGCAAAATAGATGACAACATTCTCGCGGATTGGAACCGAAACATCTTCCTTGATAACATTGTGGGCTACAATTTTCTTTTGAGAATTTCTGACAGTTTTCTTCACCATCGCCCCAACAACCCTGTTCACAATTTTTGTGACATGGAGGACATTCACGTTCTGGTGAAGTGAAATTGTATACGTATATGTATTTTCCAACAGGGTCGGTAATAATTTCATTCCAATTAATCGTTTTTACGTGACATAAATTGTAATTGCTGAAGAAACCGATATTGCCTGTAAGGACGTCGCGTAATGCTGGTAATTCCAGTGAGTACATTTTTGAAAGTGTTACCATTAAAGCAAATTGTTCGTTTCGTACGTTAAGTTTAAATAGGGTTCGTCCTCTGATTATTTGTAAGCGAGGGAGAACTATCCTTCTGATGTCGACGTGTGAGATAAGAACGTAACCAGTTACTTCTCGAATGTATTGCAAGAAGCTCAAATCTAGGTTTTCATCTTGGAGCCAAGTCAGTTCGAGATTTCCATCGACGTAAGTACAGTTAGTGAAACGGTCTTTTAGGTTTCGGTAGTGATGGTCCCGGTTTGATGGAACCGACATTCGGCCATTTGTACCAATGCAAACTGAAAAAGAAAAAAAAAATGTAATAATGTTGTCATTTAAAATAAGTTGATGTTTTTAATTTTGTTACACAAGCCATTACCTATGAAATATCCTAATATATTATTGGCGGGAGAATTCATTTATAATAATAACATATTATCTACACTATGCGTCATTAGTTTCTTACCGCACAGATTTGAGAGAAAAATGGGTGGTTTGACCGACATTTTGCCTATTTAACCGCGTGCATTGATATCTCTTGTTGAATTTTGTACACAGTAGTTGGAAATATTTTAAAGCTGCAATTTTATGATAATTTTGTAATCTTTTTGTAAAATTACTTACTACATGTATCAGTAAGTATGGTGACGCAAATTAGTTGAAAAATGTTAACTAATTATGACATCTATTAATCATGGAATTCATTTATCACAATGATATTAGTCCTTGTCAGTAGCTAAAACGCTAATTATAAGCCTTGTCAATAGTTAAAGGGCTTTAAAAGTAAATATTTTCTTTCGTAGAATACACCATCTATGCACTAGGTATAAAAGTATAGAAATTGTTGAAAGTTCCTACTTAGTAAATATGGTATAAAAGTATAATTATTATTTAAACTCATTCAAACAGTTAATGCAAAATAAGAAAAAATCATATTTTATTGTCCTTCTGCATAGCCAGGCCAAAATTTTAAGAAAATATTGGCAGAAGCCTCCAACAACTCAAATATCTAGAAGACAAAAGAATATCCAAATCAAACTTGACTTTCAGACAAATCACTTGAACACTGAAAGGCAACACCAGTCACCGTAGTTCAAAACTTATGTCGGGACAATGTTCGGACCAAGAACCGCGTGGTATTAAAAAGACTATTATTCAAACATCAGAAAAGAGTACTACCAACTAACAACCACGTGTAGCCAATCTTACATAAAAAGTCGGCTCGGCATTGCAATGGCATTAAGAAAAGAATTAGTACAAAAACTGATATGTATAAACTCGACATGAAGATACTGGCTAACGACGCCATAACAAGCAAACTTATAACTAATGAGAACCTAGACAACAAATATTAGAGGTGTAGAAGAAAACTCCATCCATATTTGCTACCAATATTTCCGCACTCTAACTGAATCGGAAATTTTATTTGGGAGCATGTTCAAACAAAAGCGGAAATTGCCAAATAAAGTTCGCTATCCTTAGACCGCAACACCCGTAAAACAAAAGTTCCACAACTTGGGCAAAAAATCTTAAACTCTTAAAACTAAAACTGCTAATAAGCGAATTCAATTTCAGGTTAAAACAACAAAGTAAGGATCAGTGTGAGAAATCCATTAACTCCCGCACTTGTCTTTAGGTTCCCGCCGGAGAAATAAACGTTAATTTCTAACCAATCCCCCAAAAATAAAAACTTTAAGAATGCCATCTACGATATATATATATATATATATATATATATATATATGTATATATATAAAATTAAAGAAATTGTCAATCTCGGATTTTCACCGAGATAAAACGCAGGAATTAGAAAATTTATTTTCACCACAGATGCCAAAAGTTATGACATCTTTTCGAGTTTTCATTTGTAATATTCAGTATACGTTTTTCAATAGTTGGATTTCCAGATTTTAAAGATAGATAGAGGTCTGGAAGAACCGTAACTACGTCTTTTCAAAAGATTATTTCATTATTAACCCAATTCTTGGTTCAAAGAATATGATGTTGGTAATAATTATGACTTTCTTGCTTACAACTAATTTTTTTACATATTTAAGATCGTTGATTGGATAACCTAATTTATGGCACACACTGTATATTAGATTAAATTTACATGGATATATTCGTAGTACAGATTAAATGTTCCTATTTAACTAGTTAATGTTGCTTGTTGTAAATATGAAATATAATCTTAGCATACAAAATGTTATTAAATATAATAACAATCTCTGTGTACATTTCCGTTAATCAAAGCAGATAATTAGCCTAGATTAGACGTGCAATGAAAAGGACAGCGTTTTAGAAAGCACACGCTGGAACAACCGGCTGTGAATTCAGTCTGCATAGCTGGCCTGAATGTCCCACTAAAAATTAAAAACGAATTCCTCTTACTGCTGGTTGCTGGTACTCGGAATGACAGAACTGCATACACGCGGTCTACGTCATGGATCGTAAACGCAACCCGTTCGCCCACTAGAAGTCGGTTGTGAGCACTCCCAACATCAAAATAATTAACGCAGAATAGAAACAGTGTAGACCAAATACGGTTGTTGTAAACACAAGTATTGGCTACCCAAAACAATACAAAGAAATAAAAAAGAAACTATTATCATAAGATGCAATCGTATTTAGAGACAAAGCCAAACTAACACACATGGAGAGGTAAGGGCGGTAAAGTGGAGCAGACATGTACCCGATCTGGTTTTACTTTCGCACAGAACACAATGACTATGAGACTCGAACGCACAGTTAAGTGGCTGTTTGCAATTTACCATTCTGCTTCGTGAAGCGGGGCTCGCATTATTATGTGACCCCAATTTTTATCCCATCCTTGCTGATTGTTCGCTCGAGAAATCCGTTTCCACGGAATAATTACACAACAGCAACGGTAACTCAATCCGCCCGCCTGCATGTCTCTTACCTTCCAAGAAAACGAATTATGAAAATGATGAAATTCAAGTAAGCATAAAATTCCCCTTTTGCTTGAGAGGATCATCCCTGACAACAAAAAGAACCTTTTAAGACTGGTTGTCATAATTGCAAGTTGGAATTAAATTTTTCGTTCCAAACAAAGTCCTATTAAAATTGATTGTAAAGCTTCGTTATAAGTCACGAACTCTTTTCTAGTCATTGGAATGTATAGGTTGCTTAATACGTTTTGCAAGCGTCTCTTGGTTTATTAAAGATTGTAGCAACATCATTATCTTCGACTATATTTCACTGTACGTTCGGGGCCTGCGTTAATACACATCCAATAATAATAACCTAATCAAACGTTAACGGCAGCCCAATCATAAATTCCCATGCGGTTGCATTTTACAATCGTTCATTCCCTCCATGCTGACCATTACACGTTTAATTAGCGGCCTTCTCTTCTCGTGCACGGATATTCATCTCTTGCCGGACAAAAGAACTAATCAACGCCGCCTGCAATGTTGCTGCAAGTCATTTTCAATCATGCCCCCTTCTTCTTATATTCTTCTCTGCATTCTTTTAATTTTAATTCGTGCGGTATTTAATCAAAGAAGCTACTTAATTGCTCTTATTTTTCGACTAAATTAGCTGGTAATTATTGCATGGAATTTTAATCAGCCTCTACGGCTGTTATCCTACTTAATTTTTCGTTTTAGAGTGCCGCTTTGTATCTATTGGTGGGATTTATGCACTTTTTCAGAGGACGTTTATTGTGCGTTGTTTACCTGTTGGTTTCTAGTAAATTGCAAGAGGTTGCTAGGCTATTGAAACACGGTGGGGGTGCAGGGAAGGTCTGCACAAAGATTCCCGTTACGAACGAGTCCATGGCGCCGCACCGCTCCGGTAACTATTACCTTTTCTGGAAAGAATCTCACTCTCTATCTTAGCTTCTTCTTTTATGGCACATTTTTGCCTCTACATGGACAATGATTACGCTACAACGACACTGTATCTGCGGCAGAGGGACAACAGTCGACTGAACTGTTTCATGGTCAGGAATATATTTATTTAAAACTTATTCCTATGTTATTTAATACACGTCACATTTAATAATAATTTGTTAAAAAATGTATAAATATTAGGTTCTTATTATTAAAATGTACTATATACATTTACGCGTACCTTTGTTATCAACAGTTTCGAGCAACTAATAAGGTTAAATATTTTGTAATTATGTATAAATAAATTAATAAATAAAACTTAAAATTTGTGTGTTCGGCTCGTTGTGTGATCATAATACTCAATTATTGACTATTACAGAATGCGTAACATTATTGTACATTATAACTTTGAGAAAAAAAAAAACGAGCAGAACAAAGTATTTGATTATGAATCTGATCATAGGATGTTAAGCCTCATGTACAAAGAATGTGACTTCAACTAGCAAATAAGCACGATACCCACCAGCGGCATTATTCGATACTGTATTTATTTATTTATAACAAAATCAATTATGCAAAATTACATTTTTATTTATGTACATTATTATGAATTTGCTTTTTTTTAAATTCAATCAAATCAATAAAAATATTTGGTTTACTGACATTAAACACCCGTAATCAAGAGGTACATTCTTTCTTTTTTTTTAGAATTTATAAAAAAAATTGTCATCCGCTGAAATAACGACTGGGATTTCTATTAAGTGCGCAGCTCTAATTTGCAACAAATAGGGATCTAGAATGACCTTTGAAGCCATCTATGCAGCATCTGTACCATAATAACCTCATGATCCGATCATTTACTCAATGTTTCCCTTTGGTCGCAGATAAGAGGATGCCCGTTTAACTTGACGCCAGTAAGCAGACTAAAATCTAAAAAATGCTGTAACAAAAATTACAAGCTTCGCTGGTAAAATTAAAACAAAATGGTCGAACAATCTTTAGAAATCGGATGGATCGTTTTATTCAAACATTAGTGCAAGCAGTTCAAATAAGAAAATCATTCATGATAACCCAAAGTGTGGAAAACCTCTGAAAGCACAAACTGACAAAACTATCATCAAAGTTGAAAATTTGGTATTGATTAATCGCCCAGTAAAAGTTTCAGTTATTGCTAGAGAAATATTAGAAACAAACATTTTTAAAATTCTACATTAAGATTTGGGAATGAGCAAAGTGTCGGATCGATGGATTCCCAATCTGCTCAGTCTCGAACATAAACTGAGTAGACGACATATTTGCGAGAAGAATTTGATCCCAAGATGATTTTTTTTCTATAGAACTGTAATTAGGGATGAGATTTGGGTACACATCCCTCCCCAAAACAAGGATCCATGCTATGGGTTTATAAGGACTCTGCACCAACTAAGAAGGCAAAAACGCAAATTTCTGCGCAAAAAGTGATAGCCACAGTTTTCTATGACATTAAAGAAATTTATTTAATTGAAAATGACAAGATCACCAAGAGCTACCCACTTCACCAACAAAGAAATATTAATTAATTCAGAATTTCTTTCAGGATGGAGCTCGACCCCGACATGACTACGTCCAGTTTGAGAAGGTGAAGGATCACCTGAAGAAGCAGGATGACAAGCCTTAAAAAGCACGCTATCCAAAAGGATCGACATCGTTGCCGTCGACACAAAGCAGAGCAGGTTAGATTTCCAAGAGACTCTCCTCGGCCTCTGCAAGGACATTTCCAACGCGGATAGTGTCGATCAAAGGTAAATATACCACCGAGCCAACCACGTCACCGGAAGTTCCGACACAGACCTCTTCCAATTAGAAAACCCTTGCATCTTCTCCAACTGCTGCAGCCAAACTCCAGCTCACCAAGACCTCGGACTCCCCAGTCCAGAGCTCTCTCCAGAAGCCTGACAAGAATTCTAGAAATTCCAGCCCATCCGAGGACGAAGACCGGATGGATGTACATCTGAAAAGCAATGTCGCCCCCCACAAGGAAGCCTCGCCTATAGAAAAGAGATTCACCAACGTGACCAACTCCAAGAAGTCAAAGAAACTAAAGAAGAAAGTGGGTCTTATTTCAGGTTCTGCTTCAACTAAGCCATCAACCGGCTCAGCAAGTTACAAAGGCTATGAGCCAACAATGTCAAAGGGTGTCCACTTTTGGACAGCCAATAGTAGATAATGCTGCCTCAAAACGCCCAACTCCTATTGTTATACAGGATAAAACCGTATTTCAAGGGTAGTCGGCGGTGTTCAAAGACAAAGATGGCATCCGAATGCAGTCCCTATCGCAATCTTAAAATATGTCAATAGGAACGTGACCAAATGCATCGAAGTTGATGCGGTGAAATCAGAGCTTATCGCTCTCGAGTACGCTCCTCTTCTCTATGTGTTACGCTATCACAGAACCCACAAAGCCGAGATATAATGTGTCTCTCAAAACTGTGCGACCTTACGGTCCGGGTACAGTATAAACTTGTCTGGTGCCAGCGCTATGGCTACACGGTATCGATGCAATTCACTGTATGTTTGCGTAAAATGCGCCTCCAATGCTCATCCCAGCTCCGCTTGCACCAAGACTAAGGAATGAAGGCATGTTGCAATATGTGCCGCACACAGCAAGCTACAACGGCTGCCTAACTTATCTCAAGCTGAAGGCAAACCAAGCCCGTGAAGGTGAATCCGACTCTTTCAAGCCCTTAGAAAAGTTTTCTCCCAATCCACAAAAAAAATAATCATTCTAAAAGAAACTACAATAATGAGGAATCCTCTTCTTTATTGCGCGTTTTTACGGCTATTTTACCTCTCTTCAGAAGTCTTACGACTTGTTTGAAGGGGGTTGATGATACCAACGGCTTATTAGGTGTCTTCCGACCCCGGTGAATAAAGAATGTCAACAAAGACACAATGAAAAACTTAAAAGCTGCTATATATTAGAAAACTCTGCTTCTGCGTGACAACTGCAAGCAGCATAATTGCGTTTTAATGTTCAAGAAGTAATCAGTGAATGCGGTTTTAAGGAATAACATCCACCTTACAGCACAGACCTCGCCCCCCGTAACTATTATCACTTTCCAAAACTCAAAAACACTTGTTGCTTTTTTTAAACGACGACTTGAAAAACAAACGCTGTGCAGTCGTATTTTGGAGAATTTCCGAAAGATTTGTTTTGAAGGCATAGCGTTACTAGAAAAGCGTTTGTCCTGTAACTTCTTGCTTTCATAGTAACATAAAAAACTCCACTTGCAAGTACACATCTGAAAGATAATCTATGTTTTCAGGTCGAGTGGCAGATTGCAGATCTGTAAGAACTATGATGGCAGTTGGTTCCCTTCGCTATTGGGAATGATTTGTGTTGCAGCTTGAGGTCGACATGAGTGTTTTAGATTTAACGCACTAACCTTTACCACTCAACAAACGCGGACGGGACTCATGGGGACAGTATAATAAAAAAAAAATTGAAGAGTAATTATGATTATTTCGGAGTCAACGCCAACTCCTATCAAAAATTGAAAATCCAAACTTAAAAAATCTGCAAAAGTAAAGAAAATTGTTTATTTATATTCATACTTATCTATGTATCTATCTATGTACATTATCTAGAGCATTGTGTGAATAGCAACAAACCAAAAATATAAAAATATTCTTGAATAATGAAGAATAATGCATAATTTAAAAATAAAAAGTTAAAACTAGGCAGGATCAAAATCAAAGTTTTAGTAGGTCATACTCCTACTGAAAGTTTAATTTTGATCATTGTCTTTTTATTAGATACACTTAAGATAGACTTAAATACAAGGGCATTCAACATTCAATTAATTTGCAATAAACAAAAAAATATGAATAAAGATGCAATTAAATTATTTTAAATAGTCTTAAAAAAGTGTAAGCGATCAAAATATTAGTATTTCAGTTAATAAAGTTGATTTTGCAATTAGCAATCCCTTTATGAATGTTCTATAATTCCTGCTACAAAATATGTTCTATTTTAGTGACAACATAAGCCTAAGCCTAAACCATAACCACACCAAAGCAATAAATAACTTTTATACTATAAGTCTGCATGAATAAATATAGTGTTATAACTAAGGCACCACTTGTTTGAAATGAAGAATTTTCTTCTTATAAGATATTGCTTTGTATTCAAATTATAGATTAAAGGTTACTACTCAAAAATAAAATTAATATGCAGCAAGAAAAATACTTGGAAACAAACATAAATCAAAACTAGTGGTAATATTGTTGAAAAAAATTAAATCTCTCTATTATAAGACTCAATTGTTTGAATTAAATCAAATTAATACTTATTTTTATAATAAAAGTATTGTTCATATTTTAAAGAATTTTTTAACTAGTTTTACTAATTTTAATTCTACGTTAATGCATATAAATTTTATTATAACTTACAGTACAGTTTCAAGTGAGAAAGCCTGCTGAGATAGTGCTATAAATATTATTGTTTAAACTTGGCAGATTTGTCCACAAATCAGATATAAATTAGAGCTAACTTTGAAACCACAATATCCTTAAGAAATTTTAGTACGTAAATCAAAAGCGAAAATTTATTATAATGATAATGTAAAGTATTGATTGATTTTATTATATTAATGTTACTGAATAATCCACACTACTTTTTTTACAAAAAAATAAATTTGTACATAAATAACTATTTTTTTTAAATGACGACCCAAATTTTTTAGTTTCTACAAATATTTATGAACTGGATATTAGAATGTTTATTAGAAAATAAAAATGAGTATATCATTCAGAACTTTCAAATGAAAAACATTTTGTGATTAAATTGATCGCTTTTGATTTTGATTTCTGTGATTACCAACTAGCTCTTGAAATGTGAATTGAATTTGTGAACATAAAATCTTGTGTTAGCTAAACCGATCTATACTTGGAAAAAGTTATAAATATTAAAATTATGTAACTGAATATACTCAGTTTGTCTCAACTGTTAGAAAAGTCAAATTCTAAAGTGTGTAAAATTGAAATAATTATAATGATGTATTGTACGTTGAATGAATTGACGACAAGCCAAATGAAGTAACTTGATGATTAATTTGAAATTTAAACAATATAGTAATCTTATAAATCATCAAAATTGAGATAATTTACTGTATTAACAATAAACTTCAATAGATTTAAGATTACGTACAATTAGACTTTTTGAACGTATTATATAATTTATAGATACTGCGCATTTGACGGGTTTTTTCACTTGGCAGAGATTTATTTCAAGACAAAACAAAGCATTTAAAGTTGATGATTAATCATATTTGCAAATATTTTACAAAAAAACAATTAAAACTAATAAAATTGTTTCTGAAGTACTATTATATTTTTCATAATATTTTACTTGAATTATTGGACGCTACAGCCAAACACAAATACTGTGGCCCATGACAGGCGTTTCCGCGCATCTTGAGAGAAAGAAAACTATAGCCAGAATGAAGGATGCATAATGCGAGAAAGGGAAACAATACACTCAGAGACACAAACTGAATTTATTCCCGGGTAGCGCCGGCTTCGCAAAATAACAAATAAATGTTTCGCAGCATCGATGTTATTTTCCTCGCAGTTCATGCTAGACTGACGCGATTTAAAATTGATTTTGCATGTGAATGTACCTAAATTATTATTGGTCTCGCTTAATGGTTTCAACCCACTTTTGTCTACGGAGTCACCGGCCACAATATTAGTGTTTGGCTGTATGTAATTTATATTGTGTAAATGTTGGTTCTCAAACAGAAAGAATGAGCATAGGTGGAAATTCTTTGGAAACATGTTAAGCATTTTTCTTAAGTAAAACTTTCATGACATTGTCAACAATTACTTAAGTAAACTCGATTAAGTTACGAACGTGTGTATTGTAAATACTAAGAACAGAAAAAAAAAAAACAAACATAGTGTTTAAATATTTGTGCGGCCATGATATGTCCCCAAACATGAATAAATACACGAACAAGCGATTTGAAATAAAAGAGCGGAGAATTAATAATATAAAACGTTATTAGCCTGAAAAACCTGTGCATGGCCCCATCCAGCGAGTTCATGCATCCAACGTGCCGCACGCCCGAGGCCCCCTTAATACAAACCCGTCATATTGCCAACGCGGCAAAACTTAAAAGTAATACTCACTCTCGCGCAAATCTTGATAATAAAACCACTTTAATTACAACCACAAAAGTTGCGGCATTTCATTATTTCTCGTTCGCCTCATTACTTTGCATCGTAAAATATAAATATGCGCGAGAAACATTTTTCTAATCTCGAACGATCTTCGTGTATGCAATTATGTGTCGGTCACGAATTAAAAAGTTGTCAGATTTTTATTAAATCGGCACGATTTTTTATGTGAAATTAAAAGGACACGAGTTAAGTGGCGACTTAACCGCAACCGTTTTTGTATTTTTTGTTTGGAAAGCAATTACAGTTCCTATGAGAATTGTTTGTCCCCATGTGAAACTCAGCCCTTAATAAACTTTAACTTGCTACAATTTTAATGGTGTTATTATACAATGGCGACCGTATTATGTGACGCTGTCGGCCGTAAATTCCCGGTAACTGACATGTGTTTATGTAATAACGCGGGTGAATTATGCGCTGAATGTTTAAAATCTTTGTTTCTACTAAGTGTTTATTATTGTTCCATCACGTATACGTGCCTCCGACTGAAATGTCACATACAGACTTTCAATAGTAGCATTGCATTTCAAAGTGTTATTATCGCATGTGATATGGAAATTATTACAATTCCCATGCCGTTTTTCCTAACGTGGAAATGTTTTGTATTATTCTAATACAGCGCCAATTTTCTGTCAACCCACAATTCCCTGACGTACTTACAAAACTTAACTATAAAAGGACACGTAAGAAGTAATTATAATAATTATTAATCATTATTATCTATCGCATTTTTACGTAGGTTGTCCAATAGGTGTATGCGTGGGTTTCTTGTTCTTTTTGCAAACATTTGTGTGTGCATGTATATAATCATAATAATTACTAAAATCTTTGTCATGCAATTCTATAAATTGCTTCCAAAAACTAAGAAACACGCCATTCAAATTTAAAAATTGCCGTGAAAACAACCTCGTCCTTTTTCTATTCTGCAAAAAGATAAACGTATTTCCTGTGAGGATAAAAGATAGAGTCCGGATGTTCCGGGACCGGATATGATCTGTTTTCAAAACATTGACAAAGAAATTTAGTTCTTTTGATATATATTTTTTTAAATAAAACTAGTTGTTAAAGAATATAGGTCTTTTAAAATTAAAAATTACAGCTGTGCGAAAGGTTATTATTGTGTAAGGTACTAATATTACACTATTTTAATTTCCTTGGGAACTTGATGCAATTTTTATAATGATGTATACATATTTAGAAAGTGCATTTTGATTTAAAATAAATAATCGTCATATTTCAAATATAAGTTTTATTTATTAAAACAATTTCCTATCGTGTCGTTTCTACGTGAGTTATGAAAACGGGTCCAAGAAACATGTTCTTAGCCTTCGCTGTATGTGAAAATATGTAAAACATTCAAGGTAAACGTGCAGGAAAATATTATAAAAACGCCATATACGGGGAGATTCTTCTCAGAAAGACAACGACCACTTCGTAATTGTACCCATCGATCAATCAACTAATTACCGACATTAAAATTAATTATAATTCCCTAACGGTTTTAAAGTATTTTTCATAAAATAATGTAGTGTCCGTGATTGTTTTCGTCTAATGTAACCTAATTTACCAATACATATATTAATTATAAATTTACAAATATATCTAATTTGAATATAATTCAGATTCTTTCTTCTAAGAATAAGATGATGGTTGTTGCCTTAGGTGGTCACACACGGCGCCTCATCTCTTCTCAAGCATGATTAATCTAATTCGCGTCCTCGGGGAAATGAATAAATAATAACTAATCGACGGGATGAAAATAGCTCAGCAGCATCTAAAGTAAAATAAAACAAAAAACTTGTTGCCAGCGTGCGTCTTGTTCAGGTCATTAATCAATATCAGTTAGTCTGGAGCATGCAGTGTTCATGATATATAGGTAGAGAAGATTGAATTAATGCTTTGTACAATATTTTAAATATAATAAAATATAGCAATAAAAGCTCTATAATTTAGCATTAAAATGAAATCACATAAAATATTTTACGATTTGATTGCATAACTAAACCAATAACTTTTAATGTTTTCTTCATATTTTAGTACAGTTGTATTCCAGTGCAAATATAAATGATAAAAAATATAAGTTAAACAATCAAATATTCCACGAGTCCATAAAAATCAATTACTAAAACAAATATGTGGCAGGTGTCCAGCTCGAAGAAATAACCTACCCGACCTTGACTGAACTTCATATATCCCCACCACATTTAATTAAAACATAAAAAAACTTCAATATTAAATGGCTATCGGCACAAAGAGCAGCTTTGATTGACGTCGATTGTGCGCGTAATAACCTCTCGATCTATTATTAAGACAATAATTAAAAACGCTTTTTATATGGTGTATACCCTTATGAAATATTAACATTGTATGAGAGACATTTCGCTTCTTTGTGGACAAAGTAGAAAGTTGCTGATGATTAGGAACATTTTACGACGGGATGTCGTGTTTTTTTTTAATATAAAATATAATTTGCGGACACATAGAAGCCAAACGTCTTTACAAAATGGAAAGTTATCTTAACGCTATAATATTAATAACATAATAATTAATCCAAAACCAAAAATATATCAATAATATGTTTTTTTAATTGTATTACCATCTTGATTAATAATTTCATGTATGTATATCAAGTTAATTACTCAAGGTCGCATGTGATGTGCACCTGAGTGGGGGACTCGACTTCGAGTACCATCAGCTATCGTATCATTTCTACCTCGAAAAATGCCGTTTTATAATCTTCCTCGTTCTTTTTATTGCTTGTCATAAAAATGAGCGGCAAGTCGAGAACCTTTCTATAGAAGCGACCTCCTAAAAACTTATAAAATTTCTATGAGTTTACAACGTAACCATCCAATAAACTAATTTACCTTTATAATAACGACTGTAAAAATTAACCTTCCAAGTGTACTAATAATTCTACAAAGGCACTTGATATTAATAATTACAACCGAATAATAAATATCTTAAGAATCATTTTGCAGGTGTATGCTGACATAACTTTTTAAACAAAGATATATCCAATACCAAGAAACATAAATTGCTAATGATTATAATATGATTTAAATAACTAAATCTTTTAAGCCTGAGAATTAAATGAACTAATCTTTAAAACTGTAAATACCTTGACATCGATCATGAGGATTTCTTAAGTTAATGTCAGGTGTTATTTCCAGGTAATATATTTATAAATTTCGAAAATATGATTGCATTCTTTAATTCAATCAAAATATGTCAATATATTTAACTATTTCTTTGCTTATTTAAAAAATATATTCACACAGGCCATCGACATTCTTAAGCAGATTCATGTATATGTGTTTCAAAATAATCTGAACGCACTTTACATGTTATCCACATCGAAGAATCCATAGCCTAAGGACCACTCAGTTTTATTATCAAGCCATAAATCAGATTTATTACTAATTTAATGTAGAAATGAAATTCTTTAAAATATAATTGTAAAGTATTATAAACAACTGAATTAATTGAGGGTGTCTTTATAATATACGTGGGAAGGTTGCTCAAAAGTAATTCCCAATTTTTCAAATCCAATGGGAAATGCAGATGTTCTTTTTTGGGTTGAAAAATTGATGTGTAATTTGATATTTTTGTAAAAGAACAGGTGCTCTTTTTATGGAGGTATAGGATGAAAATGATATGGACCCTTAAAATTGCATTTATATTGTTTGTTATTACAATAAACTGCAGATAGTAGTTTCTGCAATACAAATTGTTAATCTATTGACAAATCATTAATACTCCTTGCAAATATTTTCAAAAGAATATATTATAATGACCATTCACCATTATTTCTTTTTCAATGATTTTTCTTAGAATGAATTTAATTAGCAAAGAATTTTTTGTATTTGTTTTGATCAAAACAGAAAATACTTAGATAAAATAAATAAACAAAACACAAATCAATTCAAGCTATTGATGTAATTATATTCACTTTTTTGGTAATAATTAATCAATATGTGGGTTGAATGTATTATAAAACATAATGAATTTCTTGTAATGTAAATTATGATAGAATAACGGTTGATACGATATACTGGTTACATAAACCTGTTATTGTTTTGATCCTTTCTCTAAAACATTAAAAATAAATACATATCGCAATATTTTTGGTTTTAAATTTTACAAATAAAACTTACTTTTCCCTTTGGTAAAGAATTCCGAATCCTTCTCAGGAACGTGCACGACCGAATTGCGTACTCTCGAGGAGGCGGCAGCCTGCATGGCATGGTTAGCACTCCCGTGGTTGTTCCTGCCGTGACTACCTTCACCATAGTTCCTAGTCCTGCTTTTGTTGCCTTTACCAGCTACGACTGCACTCACAACACACACAAGGATAATCACGAGTAAAAATATCCTGATCCCCATGCCGGGGAGCAACATGGCTTACGTAGAGATGCACATCACATGGCTACATGGACCGCGGCCGGCACAACACTGAAACCATGAAATACATCTCGGTTAGTTACCTGTACCTGTACAGGTGGGAGATCGGACCAGGATCGGACGGTGCGGCAAATGAAAGTTTCGGTCAGGTATCTTGAGTACCTCTAGTAGGTATAAAATGAATAGGAATAGAAAGGTCGCATGCACTCTTCTAGGTTGTTTCTATTTTCAATATAGAGGCAGATGATTGCATATTCTCTACCAAAAAAATTCGCAACAATACATACACACATACATAAGACACCACCTACAGCAGCAACAACATGCACTCACATACATATACAAATTATATTTCCGCAGCAAACAAATTCGAAAGTCAACAGTGTTTGGATTAAAACAAATAAATAAATTTCGCCTTAGGAAATTTTGGATTTCTCCCATCATATTACATTGCATCATGTTATAAAAAATATTGAGTTTTATAGTTTCACAAGATACATTTAAGATTGACAAAATTTATACCAAATTTGGTTATAAATATCATTATTATAAATCCTAGTTATTTCAAATTTAAGTTAAATAGAACAAAAATACACTGTGTGTAGCTTAACAATACATTATAATTCACGATGATCTAACATCATTGTAATTTTGTACTATTTATTTATGTATATGACAGATTTATGCTTAGTGATTTTCTCAACATATATTATTGTTTTGCTTTTAATACCATTTTTATGACATAATATAAGATTCATAATTCCATACAGAATATTTGTTATGATGATAATTTATTATGTATGAATGATCGGCTATATACATATATCAAGGGCAATGGTAATTATGCGATAATATTGTCTAATGTAATATCTAAAAGTTTATTAGTATCAGTTATTTAAAGCACTCCAGAATATTATTTAACAAAATTAAAAGTACTTCATTGTATATTCGTTAAGATGTGTTTCCTGATAAGTTATCTACATATGTTGTACAATTTGTTTAAACAAATGACATTGTGTTTGGCAACATAATATACAGCTCAGTAATTATCAGTTTGAACTTGATATGATGCGTTGGTTTGATTGGTTTTTTATGTAAAAAACTTTTTTGCAAATTTGTGATACTGCAATTAAATTAAAAACGCATATTGTAAATTACTAAAATTAAATAAAAAATAAACACTTTTAAAGAAAAAACCTTGTCCAAATGTCATATTTGCACTATTTTATATTGACATATAATTTTGCTTATCATTTTTGTCTATTAATTATAAAGTATGCGCGTAAGTTTATGTCTATACTTGGCGCCTTAGAATACCTCTGTGAATTGTTCTGGGAATTTCTAGCTCATATGAAAGTCAAATATTGAGTATTTTCTTAGTATTTGTCAATTATATAACAACATTTAGTAGAATTGCATCTGCTTTTGTCCACCTATTCGAATATTTATCGCTGATAAATGTAATATGTTTCAGCATAAAACTTTATTTTAATTTATTCAATTAGCAATTTTATTATAATGTATAATTTTGAATATACTAGAGCAGGCGCGCTCAGACTTAGAGCATCGGCGATCTACCATAAAAGTATTAGGCGACTAGCGATGCACTATGTCAGTAAGTTCCAATAAATCCTAGTCACTAGATAAAAATAATTGTTAAAAAAATTAATATTTAGTGTACTTTATACAATACATAATCGATTATAAACTCTTAAAGATCTTAAAACTTCAATAAGGCTACCCAAGGCTTTGTCAAATATAATTTAAAAACAATACATTTACTTAAAATAATAAATATGTATGACTCAGGAGTAGAACAATTTTTTGTTAATTTTTCCTATTTATCCTATTAGCAAAATAATCATAGTTGACATAAGTAGCGTTCAGGACAACACAACTACTCACTAGCTCCAGATAGTGGATGATGAATGAAAAATTTAGCGTTCGTTTCGTCACAAAAAACAAATTTTAATAACTGGTCGTAACATTTGTTTACGTTTCAGTCTAAATCTACACTACATTTGTGATAATGAGGCTTAAAATTAAAAAAGTGTAATTGATCTCTATTAGGTATTAAAATTTATTTATTTTGAATATTGTATTGTAAAACCAAAAAGTATTTAAATACAATATTAACTTATAATGTAACTGTGTTTTCGGCAGGGTTCACAGTAATTTCTAAAATCTGTGATTTCAAAACAATTTTTATATTATGCTTACAAGATCTCAATAATAGTCTACAACTTGTTTGAAAAGAGTTAATGATACCAAATTATATTTAATAATTTTGGGGATCAAACTCGGGACTGCTAGAATGCTAAGCTAGTGTTCTATTATTTCATTTCTTCATTTCGGTAGAAACATCTACATAGTGTTTCAAGGTATGCCACCTCTGATTGGTGCGTCCAGCATCTTATCAATTGGAACAAAAATTTCTAAAAAAATACATAGGTTTTCATACGTTTATTATATATTTTTCTTCTATATCAAGATGTATCCAGAATATTTAAATATTAATTAAAAATACTAAGTAACAAACCACTCTTTTTTTATTCTTTAGATGTGAATACAGATACCTGTTTACTGCTCTTAATATCTTATATATAGGAGTGTTTTATACCTATGTAAAGAAAATTAGTTTTCAACGTAAGAACCATATTATAACGTTTTCCTAGTAGCCTTATGCCATAAAAAAAAATGTTTTAATAATGCTGCAAAATACGACTTCCAAAACTTCAACGTTTTCTAAATTGTCTATCAATAAAAACCAACACTGTCAAGTGTTTTTTGAGTTTTAAATTGTAACTTGAGAAATTGAGCAAGGTCGGGACTACAGGATGGATATTGTGCTTTCTGAAAATACTTGTGGGGTTTCTTCGTGTATAGCCGCTTTCAAGTTCTTAGTTGTAAATTTGTAGACAATCCTCGTTATTGTAGTTCTTTTTGGGATAAAAACTTAAAACACATACTAAAAAACTAAACAAACCCAATCATCCTGAAAACAAAAATTATACGAAACATGTATCCTACCAGTAGCCACATACGACGTCGAGAGATTATGACTTACAAAGAAGAGCACAAATAAACTAAAAACAACACAAAATGCAATGGAGCGAGCAATGTTGGAAGTTACACTGAGGGACAAAATACGTCAAAAATTAAAACAAACTTAAGTCACTGACATCATGACAAGCGTGGCAAAACTAAAATAAATGGCAATGAGTAGGCCATGACACAAGGCAACACAAAAACATATAGACAACAAAAATAACAACTTGGCCACCAAGAGAAATAAAGAAAAGCTTAGGAAGACCGCAAAAAGATGGATTGATGACATCAAACAGGTAGCAGGAAAAAGGTGTTTTCAGAAAACTCCAGACAGAAACAAATGGAAAAAATGAAAAAAGGCTTATGTCTGGACATAAGTAGATAGTAAATAACTGATGATGATGAAGAACGAGAAGACACAATTAAGAAAATCCCCTCAGAGTCCCGTAAAATTGTGGCCACCACATTTTGCGCAGAAAATTTTGTGGGAAGACTCAAGTCTCATCTCCAGTTACAATTCTATAAAAAAAGTCTTCATCTTGGCATAAAGCAGTAACAAATTTTTTTAAAAATTTATAGTCGGCACAGTTTTTATTCGGGACTGAAAAAAAAATTATCGTGCTGGCACTTTCTCATTCCTAATTTTTTTATGTAGAAGAACACTTGTTTTTGATATTCCCATTTTTTTAGCAATAACTAAAACTTCTACTCCGTAGTCAATCAACACCAAATCTTCAATTTTGTTGATGATTTTCGTGAGTTTGTCTTTCCAAAAATCTTCTACAGATTGGGTCATCATGAATGGATTTCCTGCTCTCTTTTAAACTGCATGCATTCAAACAGTACAGTCTAAACCAGTAGTTAGTAATTCGTCTTGTACCGTGGAACGACAGACGATTAGACAAACGGCTTATATAAATATATTAGATCGCCACATCGGATCCAAACATTTGAGATTGGCTTGCGGCCAAATGCCCTTAAGGTTCTATTAAAATGCGTGTGATCACGGCAACTAGCAACCCATGTTAACAAACACGAGAACAAAATACAGAGAAAAGTAAGGTCGCATTCACCCATTGTGAACAAACACATAACTACAGTAATCTTAGTACAGCGTGGCCTGTAAAATAAGCAAATTATGTTCCTCAACTTATGGTATATGTGAAATGCGGGCAAGTGATATAACACCCAAGTCGCCTGCTAGAAGTTTCAAGATCAAATTCGGAGTCAGACCCTCAGCATTTATTCCCTGGAATAATTGCATCATGGTATTTTTGAAAACAATTTAAGATGTTGGTCCGTCAGTGACGTAACCGTAATATCTGCCTTGTTACTTATACACAAAAACGACGCAAACAAGTTTTAGTTTAAATTTTTTTAGCAACATGAATGTTAAACGTTGTGGGAACTTTGTGCGGGTATTTAAGTTGCCTATTAAAGCAACCATGCAAATATAATTTTATTGTAGCGATTAACTAGTATGTATATCAAAATAATAGAACAAATCGTGATTTATTTATTATTAATGGGACGTTATTAGAAATTGGATCAAACTTTACCATTTTAATGATCTAAGTAAAGTTATTTGGCATTTGAAATTGCATATAAATTTTCTTCCCCTAGGTGGATACAAAATTTGGGTTACTCAATCAAAAATCTAATTTTCAAAAAATCCCATGTTAATAGTTTTTAAGCAGTTCCATGTAACAAACTCAGAATTTTCATGTAGTTTAAAACAATATACAGAAAAAGTTCGAGCGCAAGAATCATTATTTGCATGACATATTTGTTTTGCATTTAAAACAAATTAAAAAAAATAAAATAAAAACAATACTACTGAAACAGTAAAAATTATCAAAAAAAATTTTCAACATTCTCCCTGTGATTAATGTAATTATGTTCGGTGTATGTAAAAGTATAGTATATGGGAAACGATTCCCCTTGATGATGGTAATTTTTCTGATATCTCCATTAAAAACATAATATTGTACGTGCTCAAAGTGGCTGAACATGTTTGATATGACCTGCGGACTAAGAGACGTGAGAGATAAGCCGAAAACGCTTAGAGTGGCAATGATAAGGCCCATTAATACATGTGCACGCCGCGAAAACGCCTCGAATTCCGAGCGCTTCGTTAAAATGGCGACACGAGACTCGAATATTTTAAAGAATAAAGTACAAGAGGTTGGATGAAGAAGAAGAAGACAAAGATAGTTCCCGCCAATAGGACGAGACAAAGACGGAAAGTGCGGGACTTAAGAAAACACAGCAAAGGAGAGAAAGAGCTGAAACATAGCAGCATTGTTGATGCTGTTATGGCGTGTTAACACGTACTTCATAGAATTTACAATATGGCATAAAATAAAAACGCACGCTCTACAATTAACATGTTACATTTCGCACAAGCACGAATATATAATCGCTTTGATACTTCTGCTTATATATAATTATTTATTATTAATAAAATCATATCGCACATTTCGCATTTCAATGTAGAAAGTACTGCAACATTGTTATATTAATCTAGAACAAATATTATTAATACAAAATTGCAAGGACCAAAAGACCACGGTCAATAGCCTTTTTTTAGTATCTAAATATATTTATATACGAATTTTAGAATTATTATTTTTTATAACATGGCCCTTCTACATGCAAATTAGTAAAAAATCAAAGTGTAATTCACGAATGAGCAACATGCAATTTTCACATATTTTTTTGTTCGTGCTTTATTTTAAACACGTGTTTTATAATGGGTTTGCGTGTCGGAATTAAATGATGCCATAAATAAAAATCAACCAATAAAGATGATATATGAATACATTATAAGTGGAGGGAAGAAGAGTTGTATCAACAGGAAAGGCAAGGCCGAACACAAATTCGTGCACCTTGACTATAAGATTCATCCGAACCTGCAATTAAAACTATGGGTATAATTAAAAATGAAAATATATTTTTTGTGGTTTTATATCCCACTGGGAATTTTTCTACCCCCCTAGAAGAGGGTTAATTTCTTTTTTTCTGGTGGGTGGAACGCGCCAGTATTTAATTATAGTTCGTTTTTGAGAAGGTGCTACACGATTCGCAGCTATTGATTTATGACCGTTTTGAAAGTAAGCGAAATATAAGTTTCCATTAGTTTAAGTGGGGAATATGTTAGGTGATAAACGAAATAACTTGCTAGGAATGTTTAGGAGATTCACAAACTGGTTTTTAGATTTTTACAAGAGCGCACGCGTTCATATAATTTATTATTTAAATAAAAGGCGACGAGTGTGTTATACGCCTCAGCGAAGAAAATAAAACTTAAAACAAACCTTCTTATTTACTTTATGGTATTTGAATTATATTTCAATATATGGGATATTTATTTATGTAATTTGTACATGTCTTACTGGTAAATCATTCTACTAGCTAGTCTATATGCAATAGGAAATTTATCACCACACATTGACCCAATCACAACATTCAACACTTTCAGTCGACAGTTAAAGACCGTAACTCGGCTGCAAATTGCATTTTCGCAATTCCCCAATAGAACATACCTTTGTCCATACGCGTATATCACTTTAATTGCGTCCATTTCACATGGAAACGAGCCGAAGTATAAGGCCTCGTTTGTGCGTCAGGCATGATCGAATCCGACTACATGTGAGAATTTTTATCTAATAAACGTGTAGCCCAAGGTACCCAGAAACAATGGCCTGAAATTATTGGGTTTGAATTGATCCAGAGATTATTGTATCACCTTGAGCTACGAAAACGTAAAGAAATTGTAATCGATTAGGATGATCTAATGCTGCATATATCACGAATTAAATAAAAAATAATTGTAGAGATTAGGGGCAAGTTAAATATATGGATGCAAGATAATTCTTTAATATAAAAAAACTTAAACCATATATGACTTTTTTAGCTGTCTAATTCTAACTCATTTTATAATTAATATATAATTATTAATCATTAAAATATTTTTCCATTTACAATCCTATCATCTATTATTCTCATCATCGATCTATTATCAATTATAACAAAAGGATTTATTCTACAAGTCATCACGCTCATGAAACGTTGTTCTTTTTAGTATCTGATTACCATTAGGCAATTAGTTTTCCTGAGTTAGATCACCGCAGTGGTAGATCTGAGTGGGGTTTGACATGTTTTTTAGGGGCCTCGACCCCATGTCGCGAGACCTGTGAAATGACTTGTAGAAAAGGTTCCGAAAGAAAGAAATAAAAAACCACACTGGAAATTATTTAAGAAGCCGCTTTAATTGAAGTAAAATTTACATAATTGTTGAAGTGAAATATTTCAGAAAAAAATAATAAAATCAGTATTGAAATAAAGTTGACTTCAATGTCATGTGATCGTAATTGAAATTGACAGTACAATGGAATATAAAGTATTAAATTTAAACGTCGCGTGGATATATAGTAAATACAAAAATTACATTGCAAAATGAAGGTGAAGTGAGAAGAGCTTTTGAAATCTCTGATCATTTTCCCAACAATAGATCGCTCCAGGGGTACGTTTACCTACTTCAAACTGATTTACAACCCCCGTAGGTTAAAAATTAATAATTCTTTAAAACCTCTTGACGTTTTCAGGAATACGAATAATGGGCATGGGATTGTTTTCAAATATGCGAAGGTTTAAAAAAATGGTTTTGGTGGTAAGAAAAAATATGGCACGCCTACAAAAAAAATCCAAAATATTAATCTATATATAAAACGTAAATATTATTTTTGGACGTATTAATTTAATGCATTTAAAAAAAACGAAAGTTTTGCGTGGAGACTACAACATGCGATAAAGTTAGAAACCCACTATATTTAGTTAGGTTACTTGTCTTAGCGCCTGTTGTCTGTTTTAGATCCTTTAAAATTGAAATGATAGATATATTTAGTCATACTACATAGCAATTTTATAAAATAAAATAATCACATCAAACAATTTTTAATATACAATTTATAACATGCAGCAATTAAAGTGCTTACATAATTATATATTTCTTGTGATTCTATTAATAAAAAATAATTGGAAGGTGCGAACCTATATTAGGCTTGTATTTTAATTATTAACAGTTATTGAGTAATGAAGAGTAAACTTAACGACCATATGGCGGCCGCACGTGCCCAAATTGAGATAAAGATTCTAAAGTTAGACGACTTTCTAATAGGCTTAATGAAAATAAAACGGTTCCCCAATTTATGGTTTGTTTAAATTATGCAAATCCTATTTAATTTTACCCTAAATTAAATATGTAAGAACATTGTGTGTATGTTCCCATTATATTTTAATTAGCAAGGTATTAATCCTCAACTGTAAATTCTTCTATTGTACAGTAGTAAATCTTAATTGACAATGTTAAGCATAAATTGTTGGTTCGTACAGCTCATTATTAAAAGTAAATCTTATTATACGGAAGGAACAGCAAAAAAATATCTCTTTAATTGGGACGCAGTTTGAAATTTCAATACTGTTGCAGCTGAAAAAGAAAATCCCTCATCGCTCTGTATCAAACCATAATCTATAATCACGACTTCGGAGAATCGTTATATGGAATGAATGTTCGGAATTATTATCTTGGTAATAATACACTTAGTGCTGCTCCAGCATCGGGCTATTGCCACGCCCGCCTCAACATAGCCGTGTCACGAGTCTAGAATTACGAAAAAATATCCCTGACGGCACAAAAAAAATCTCCATGCAGATTTTAATATATGATTTTATATATTTTTGGGAACATATAAAGTTTCAGATAGTTATCATAAACAACAAAAGTTTCATTTTATTAGATGTGCAGCCAGCCATATTGTTGAAGTATATGTTTAGAAGATATAATACCAGTTCTCTGTGTGTTTAGAATATGACGCAAGAGCGAAGAGAGGTAGGCGTAAGATTTCACCTCTTGCGCTCCTACTATTCAAACCTACACATAGACTAGAGCTCAGTCTCGGCCAGCCGGTCGAATAATAGTCGAAAAATAGAGAATAACCATATCCATAACAGTAAACACTGACGAGGGAATAACCTTAACACACTTTACATACGGAATAGAACTGCAAGCAAACCTATAAGGAAAATGCACTTTTTCTATTACGCGAAATTTTCATTTTCACTTGACGTTGATGTATATTGATGAGATACTATGTGAATAATAAGTACATGTAGATTTGCAATTTAAATTATTATTATGTTAAGATGCATGACTTAAAAATAAAATTTAATTTTACTAAATGGGTTAAAAATAAATTGTTTTTATAAACTAATCTAAGTAATGTGTAATTATTATACAACTCATACTAATTTAATTATAAATCAAACTAATTTGAGTTAACATTTGTTGCAAAAACACAAATTTCTCATGTTTTTATAAATACTTTATTTTTTAGTTTATAACTACGTACTTTTCTAATTGAAAATGTTACCAAACATAAAAACTAAAAATAGTATCGAACTCAATATTATTTGAAAACTTATGTCTCTTGTTAGATTAACTATAGCAGCAGCAGTTTAGCTGTAACAAATGCTGTAATCCAAAAGTTATCAAAGTACAAATGTATTAGAAGGGTTGCCAAACGTCCAGTTCTACGAGATTGTCCCGATTTGACATTTGACAATTGTATCATGCAACCTAATCTAAACAACAAATTTTTAACACCTAATCTGCATTGCGTGTAAAGTGTAATAAGATAAGTGTATCCACAACATTCACGTAGCCCAAAAATAATTGGCGTTTGATTGATGTGAAAAAAATTTCTTCACCTAACCTAAAAATAATAATACTTCCGTGATTTGAGTGCAAATATTGGATCACTGCACACATTATTTTTAAATTGATATCTAGTCTGTTTCTTTATCACTAATAAAAAATCTGTAAAATAACTTATTTGCAATTAGTGTGTCTACAAATGTTGGTCCTTTAAGTTTCTCTCTTAAAATCTTAAAGTCAAAGACACTATCTTCATATTTTTAAACGTTGACACTCAATCACAATTACTATACATACACTAATAAACTTGACATTTATTTGATGTTAGATTTTGGAACACACATAACCTCAAAAATGTTAACATTTAATAGAAGCTTTGCAATTATTGCGTCAAAGTAGTGACATGACGTAAAAAATATTGATATCTAATTTGTCGTTTTGCAATTGACAGATGCGTTACGGTAAGCACAGTATCTGACTCTCACTGACACTCAATGTGCCCATTCGTGATGGGCAACAATTGTCACACAAAATAAAATAATGACATTTAACTTATTGCCTTGTGATAGGTAGATTCATTACGGAATGCACATAACCTAAAAATACCGTACCTTAATCTATGTCTATACCTATTATGACATTTACAAATCTGGCAACGACCCTATCTACAACAGAAAGACATACAAAGTTTAATGATAGCAAGAAATATTGTACCTTTTTAAATAGGCAATGTTTCTCTATTTAAAAACCGTGATGGTCTTGCTTAAAACAAGTCGTCAGAGTAGATTTGCTTGCATAATTAGGACTGTGCAGAGAAGTTCTCTCAAAGAAAAATCCTACAGCCGCACAGGACTGAGGAGCCGACAACAGAAAAATTTCATCATTAATTGGACCAAGTTACCTAATTAATTTCAATTTGAATTAATAAATTATTAATATTAATTAACTATTTCAAAATTTCTTACAGCATGGACCCCGACGGGAACACGTCAAACCAAGATATCTTAAAGATGGTGTACTTTTAGTAAAAAAAAATAAGATTGAAAGGCAAGCCAAAAAAATCAAGTTTTTGGAAACCTACATCTTGACACTGGAGGAGGGACAATCGAAAAGGATATCCAAACACGACGACTAGGTAAAGTATAGAGGCCACAAAAAAGCGGTCGAAATCCCTGGTCCAGAGCTCCGTCAAAGACCTGCAGCCGACACCGCATCCTCCGAGGAGCTAGAAATAGATGTTCAATAAGACAGCAAAATCTCCTAGGGGAGGAATTAATCCTGAGAAAAAAACGGGTGAGTCCTCCACAGTTACTTTAACAAACAGGTCATCAGCCAGCCCTGCCCGTCAGGCGCCTTCAGCGCCTCTAGGTAACCAACCAACAAGACCAAAGAGTCTTCTACCCGGCCAGCCTCTAAGACGCAATCGACCAGCTCTAGTCCAACTACCAGCACCCTAGGTCCTTCCGCAACTCCGCTAGTACCCAAAAAAGGCGCTGGCACACGCCGCTTATCACTACTTGAAATAAAGCCGATTATCAAGGGCTATTTGCAATGTTTAAATCACTAAATGTAACCATAGACCGCGCCATAGGCGATGATACCCGCGTGCACCTCCTTTCGCATGCGGATTCCGAGGGTCGCACATTGACAGTTATAAGAATTGCCTGGTTTATCAAAAACTGAGGGCTAGCCGCAACAGCCAGGCCCACGGTAATGCAAACTCATGCTCCACCCATGTTTGCATGAAAAAATCCTATGCGCAAGCAACGAGACCCGCGCAAAACGTACCTTTTTTAGCTAAAAACCAGCTGTTGTACCAAGCGAGCAACAAAGATTTTATGAATATATTCTTATCTTCAGCTTGTCTATTAGCCAACTAGATGACTAATATGTTCAAATATCTGTCCTTTAACCTAAAATCCCGACTTAAACATGATACAAGTTTTCCACAAAATCTCAACAAAGCCTACATAGCTACACTAAAAGTGCAACGTGTAAAGATGGGCTATGTACTGAAGAAGTTCCAAATAGCTCAGTGAGGCTTGCTCGCAGTGCACGGAAGCAGAACTCGCCAACAACTACCTTAGTCCATCTGCTTTCACCAAGGTTGACTTCTACATACATGCTGCTTTGCGACCAATAACTAATATTTTTTGACTCTCAGCAGCTAAACATAAACCTGCAGCATCAATTTTCAAACGTCCATTGATTAACCAAACACAAATGTTTTAATATATAACTAGTTCCTTTTTCAGCAATCACAAACTAACCAAAAAAGAACTCAAGACAATCTAGACTTCTTTGAAGAAATGAAACTACTAGATAAGCAACAATCAGAGGTGCACAATATGACCAAGAACCCATAGTGCAATGACATTGAAGTCATTAAAGTACTTCACAGTTTTCACAAAAAACGAGGAGGTTTTAGGGATGTGTTCACTAAAATATTTTAGAAATTAAGATTTTGGCCACTGGGAAACTTTAGAGTTGTTTGAGGTTATTCAGCCATGCCTTGAAGTTGTATAGAATCAAGTGCATTGATATTGTGGTTATCGAAGTACTTTATAGCTGTCTTAAGTTATTCACACAAAACCCAAGAAAATGTTAGAGGTGAGTATAAGGAAGTGCATTGAGATTGAGGTACTTCACAACTGCCTGCAGTTGATCACACATAAGCCAACGGTGCTTTGGGGGTGTGTGCCCTGATGCAAAAAAACTTAAACTAGGTCTAGTCAATCGGAGAACGGCAAAGTAAGTAGATGAGGCGCAAAAAAAAAGTATAAACAGTAACTATTCCGTAGCGATGTGGTAAAATATCAGCTGACAACGGTTAAAAAAAAATTGGCAACCAGCTGCATTGGCCGTTAAAGTAAAAATATACCTTGAAACAACTGATATACGTCTATGCTCGTTGTGGTAGTTGGGTAGATAAGTGTTTGTTGCGTTACAAATTTCAAATTACTAAGCGTTACACTTTGTATTTTGAATAACTTTAATCATGTGTTATGTTGATGCTGGTGCAGTGTAAGGAGGTGGAGAGTTATAATAACAGCCATCTTGTGCTAGTACTTTTTAACTTTACATGTTAATATGTTTAATATATAATATAATAAAATGTTTATTATTAATAAAAATATAATGCAAAGAAAATTGCAATTTTAAATGTTGAAGACATTTATGTGAAATTTAAATAGATCAGGAAATAAAGTTACTTTAACAATCCATTCAATTGCATAGATTTTTATTATGCCATTGTTCTGCATACATGTATAATTCCCACAAACTTAAAATACAATAAACTATAAATGTTTTTCAAATGAACTGAATTTTGCATAATATACTGCAGTCATAAATATACAGATTTTTCAATTTGATAATTTATAAATTTTCAAATATTAATGATGAATACTTAGAATAATTCCAAATACATGGCCATTATGTATTTAAAAATATACACCTTAACTTAAAAGATAAAAATCACTAACCATATATTGTAAAACGTTCTCCCGCAATCTGGAATGCACATAGTCGTTTGTGCTTTCCCTCCCCCTGTTTTATTCAAAATCTCATATTCCGAGATCGTTATCGTTTTGTCCTTTTTTGGAGGGGCGCTCAAGCTACTTGCCCCGATCCAGAAACACATTGAGACAGGTGTTTTAAGCCACGCAACAAGCAAACGTTACCCATGTCCAAAGGGATGTTCGGGCATAATGTAACGATTCGATTCCAAGATTGATGAAAGGTAGATAGTATTGTTTTTGATGTCCGCAACAGATCTTAATCTACAAGCGAAAAGCCAACCGCCCAGCAAAATATCACTTGATATGTTATTCATGGGAGTTTAAAAGGCACAGATACAGTCAAAAATGGGCATACGTTAGCGTAAATGTATGTTGCGAACGTTTATTTTAAAGAGAATCCATATGAATACTCACTTAAAATACTTTCAGTTCACAAATTTCAAAGTAGACTTTTTTTAACGTAAAACATCTTTAAAACAACATGAAATCTATTTCTGTGTAGATATTTATTAATATTTTTTATGATCGCTTTATGTGTTTATATTTTACGACTTAAATGATAAAAATATTTGCATATCTAATATTTACAAAAAAATATAGTCGGTAACATATGCTTTAATCTACCTAATATACATAAACATGGAAGGATAATTTAGATCAAATTATTTTTTCCATGTCATATCTGATCAATTAATTACAAACCTCTTGACACATGAATGCAATTCTTTTTAATTTCTGAAATTCGGCGTAGGTTTTTTTCACAACCCACGGGTACTAATTTCCCTGCAAATACATCGATGAAGCTAGGTAAAGTTAGCTTGGCTCCTACTTGAATTCATCGACCTAGATAATCCTACTCGGATGCAGCAACCACGCAATTTCACTCTTTCATTATTATACAAGGGAAATTTTTAATTACATAAGTTAATACAGAAAATGTATGATTTTTCTCAATGATGTTATATCATAATTAATTGAAAGTATAAATACTTTTTTATTATTAACAAAAATTATACTTCATCGACCACTGTATCAAATTATATAACAGGTTCGTGTTTTTACCCAACCATTTAAAAGCTAGTTTTGCGGTTTTAAACATTTGATCGGAACCTCACGCTTCAATTTGCATGTCTTGTAATTGCTAACGATTGTGTGTTGCTCAGTATATATTTTTTCTTAAGACAAACAAGCGCAACATTAATCATCTGAAACAATGGGTTTGTTAATTAGCTTGCGAGAGTTTACGATTTAAATCGAGCGTATAAACTTTATTATTAAAACAAAACATTGTTTAATTTATGGAGTTGTTATTTCAACTCTGATTTATATTTAACTGTGAGAAATATTACTATGAAATTTTAGACCTTTATAAACATTATTGTAAACTGGACGTGCAACTCACGACCTTTTCCAACCAAAACAGTCGTGCGTCCGACGAAATCGTCAGTTTTTATTGTTAATAGTTTGCTGTTTTGCATGCGGAATTATAAGTGAACAATGCGGCCTTTTCAACCTGGGCACTTAGTGAACCGCATGGCGCCGAAGTGCTTAACTTCTAGCCTGAACCCTGCAATTAACTCACCTCATATCCCAGTGGCCCATTACAAAACATGGACTTGAGCATTGGTTCGGATTTAAAGGAACCATAAACTGTTTGGCTTGTTTATACCTGACTTGAAAAGGAAACACCTCGCATTGTTGAGTGATATTCTCGCCATTGTCGGTGGTGTATTAATAATACGAGTTGCAATTAAAAAGGCTTGATGTAGATTCGAACCTGACCCTATCAATTTGTTCTGGTTTGTTAGCAAGGATCTGTATAATTTTATTTATCATCTTATTTGAGTTTATTTATTAAGGTTTTTTGCTTAAACGGGCACACTTAGAACCAATTTTTTATTCAACGGATTAAATTAGTTTATTTTTAGTTATATCAGCATGTATGTATTGTCACTTCTTTATTTGGTTATGGAAGCAACAGACCTAAGTTGCTGTGATAAATTGCAGGGCAAAAAAGGAACCACAAAATTTCTTGTTAACATGTTGGTCCTTCTTATCTTTATTTCTATCTACAAGTATACCTACAGCTTTGGTCGATTTAACATTCATCTGCATACTTGATTTATTCTCTTGTGATTCTGATGATTTGTTTGTGTCTTATTTACATTATTACAGTGTTCCGGGGTAAAACAATTCCGAATTACGTTAATTTTTATTTTATTTATTATTTAATTCTCGTTAAAAAAATTATAATCAAATTATAATGAAAAATTTAGTTTTGTGGAAATATTGCAAATAGACTACAACAAACTCAAAATAGAAATTAATATTATGGCATATTTTTTAAAATATTGTTGTTTGGTATTACACTCTTGACAGGTCATAATGCAAAATACAAGGAAAGTGTTTTATGTTATCTACCCTAGCTAGGTCATCTCCAAGTTTGGTTTCAATCGTTTAACTTTTGTCATTTTTATATCAGTTTAAACAGAGCGTTAAGTCAATGTGTCGGCACTATGGATTCTCAAGCTGCTTAGTTCCAAACAAAAACTGTGTAGGCAACACATTTGGGACTGCTTTATCGCAAGATAAAAACTTCTTCTTTAAAATTGTAACTGAAGATGAGACCTGGGTACACTACTAGGATCCTCCCACAGAACATTAATTCATGGAATAAGTTAAAAGCTCTATCCACAATCTAAGAAGGCAATGAAGTAATTTTCTGCGCAAAAAGTGATGCCTGAGGCAACTAGAATAGTACCAGTCCGTTAGTTAATAAAGGATTTTACAAACTGTCGCTACGGTTCAAAAAGTGTCCAACTTAGGTAGCGACTATTAGTAAATTTTGTGTAAAAATAACAACCTCCTAAAAAAAAAAACAAGAAAAGAAGATCAACAGGCTTAAAAAGTGCATTGTCGGCCTGATCGACAAGAAGTGTAAGCAGATTGACATCTACTAAGACGACCTCAAACAGATCAGGCTGGATATAAAACTCCTCTTTGATATGTGCAAGAATAGTTCAGGCCTTGTCCTTTTCCAAAAATGTCCCAAAGACCCCAAAAACACAAGTAAATCAGCTTCAGCCATATCTTCTAATAGGCTATTAGCCGGCCCATCAAGTCAAATGCCTTCAGCCAACAAAGCCAAAGGTCCTCAACCCAGCCGGCATCTAAGGCCCAGGCATTTTTGGTCCGTCCACTAGCTTCCTAACCCCCCAACAAACACCTATCTTGACAGCATACACAAAGGATTCTGTCATACAACGGCCCTATTGTAATAAAGAAAAAATCCGTATTTCAAGGGCTGTCGGCTACGTTCAAAAACATGAACGTAACCATCAACCGTGGTTGATGGCATCGGCTTGCACCCTCATTTGCATGCGGACTTATGAACTGCTATCGCGTACTGTAAAAGCAATGACTTGTTTCATTACTCATTACATTTTTCAGTTAGGGTCTGAAAATACCCTGAAATATGTCATATGAAACATACCCGACTGCATTGATGCGGCGCAAGTAGAGTTAACATCTCTAGGGTATGCCCGATCATGCGCATAGAAAGAGATGGAAACCCTTCAATTGCCCCAAAACGCAAAAAGATGAAAGATCATGTCTCTCACCAAGTTGTGTTGTGTCATGACAGTCAGCGTTGAATATGAACGCAAATTGGCTGATATTGTCCAATGCCATCGTTCTCAGCGTTATGGCCAGACGGCATCAAGATGCAATTGGTCATACTTAAGCGCCGGACCCATCCCAGCTCTACATGCAAAACTACGAAAGAGTCAGGGCATGTAGCAATATGCATCGCGTGCAAAGGACCACACACCACAAAATATAAAGACTGCCAAGCTTATCCCAAGCTAAACTAAAGACAAACCAAATTTTTTCAAAAACTTAAAGCAAGACACTTGCTTCTCAAAGGCAGACTCCCGCTACTCCCCGGAGATGTCCAACGCATGCAAAAAAAAATTACGGAGTCAACGGAAAATCAGGCGCAAAACGCAACCATGTCAGTCAAAAATCAGCTTCTCCACCGCTTAACCCAAGCGAGCAAAGCTGATTTTAAAGAGATCTATCTATCTTCGATGCATCTACTAGAATTAGAGTATTTGTTCGTTAGCCTAAATCCGGACATAGACAAGTACAAGTTTGCCACAAAAACTATGCAACGTCTATATGGCTGGCACACTATGTGCATTACTAATATTCCCTTTAAGATCATTATCAATTAGGCAAGAAAATCAATGCAATCAAAATTACAAACTTCTAGAAAGAAAAAATTGATTAAATGTTAAAAATAATACTTTTAAATTGATTTTGTTTTAATTTGGATATTAAATTAGTGCATATTCGTCTTAGTATTAATGTTGAAATTGGTGCGTTTATCTTTTATTGACCTGGGCTAACTTTGCCTTAATTAGGTTGATGATGGTTCATTGAAGTGTAATGATAAATTGAGATAAGATTATACAATAATGAAAAATTTAGATTAAAACAAAAATATTATTTTGATCCATTATTTGGATCGTATGTTAAAAGTTTAAATCGCCAATACTGCAACGAAATACTTTTTTGTTTGATTATAACATTTTAGAAATTATACTCATTTTCTAACCCGTGCCCATTAGGCCCATTTTGCATGGCTTGTCCGTTCGTAATGTAACTTATATAATAACATAGTTTTATTAGTAATAACTGTTTCATAAATGACATTACAGTAAGGAAAAGAAAAACCAGGATGGAACGATGTTATTCTACGATCATTTGAAATTTATTCATCCAGTATGAATATTTTAAAATTATGTTATATGTACTAGCATTTAATAATTAATACAACTGATACTGCTTAAATTATTGAATGGTTAACAGCTTCAATATAATAAAGTGGACAAAAATAATAAATAAATCATATTGCAAAGTGTAACAATAGAAAGATAAAATGCGTATAATCTTTCGTATTACTGATAATTAGTAAAATGTTATTGAAAAGATTAGTAGCACAATGCATTACAAATATGAAATAACCAATGCCGATAAGTTCCCATATTTTCTAATTCAAATGCATTATTCATTTGAATACAATATACGCGCCTCGATCATTTGAGCTACATGACGAGCTCTGGCAAGGACGAACAAGGATTCTAAAATGGCAATGCAACTTTTATTTATATAACATTTAACGGTTTCATTGCTTTTTTCAGCATTGACATTTTTCCTCCTCCCGGATGTTATTATTCCCAACAAACAGGGGACGCGCTTCGGAAAACAAGAGCAATTACGAAACACGGTTAGGTAGTTTTGCATTTAATGTGTCGATTTTTCTCGAGCGAAATTCTCAGTCCAGTTTAATGAGACCGCGATGGCATTTAACGGTGAGAGAGAAAACGGCGGCCTGTTTGCGAAAAAGGGCTCCTCGTATAAATCATTAAATACCATAAATAACGAGGCAATTTATTTATTTAAAACAATAGAAATTTTCAACATACAAGTTTCCGAATTGTGGCGAGCGCGAATGAGCGTAATATATCTCCGCGGACCGAAAGGCCTGTCGCGGTTTCTTTGGGCAAATTCCGTACACGAAGAATGCGCCTTATAAAACAACGAGCCCCTAGTTTCCAACAAAGAAATAAAAATGAGCGGACAATTTTTGCTGGCATGCGCGGGGGGATTAAAATCGCAGGGACTGCATTGCTTGGTAATTATCGTAAGTTTTCAAGCAGGATAAAGAATGTTGCAATTTACAATTTTCAAATAGCATAATTGGTATTTTATGAGGGATTTTTTTTTTAATTTATAATAATCATTAAGTGATGCATAACTCCGTACGATGCAGACATATGTATTTATTTTTATCAACAATAAATATTTATAATTTCTTTGCAATTAACTTGGTAATACAAACAGCTACAAAACTCAATAAAAACTACATCTTCTCATTAGAGGAAAAATCCAAAACTTAGTAGAATATACAAGAATATACTCGTGTGTGCCGCTGTTATAGATAAGATGGTCCCCAAATTGGACCCGAGACTCGAAGATAGCGGATAGTCGATAGCTAGTGTCTGAGAAGGGCAGATACATATATAAGAGCAGCATGCACGAGTATCCTTGCGCCTTTTTCCAATATTTTTTCACTCAATGGTCATACTTTCTAAATTAATTTTTAAATTAATCTTATAATAATTACTTTTTTTTTTAAAGAATGTACATTTTTTTTTCAATTTATTATTAAATAATCAAAACTAAAAGCCTTAACACCATACTAAAAGCAAATACCTATACTAAAAGCAAATACACAGAATGCATTTAAAGCACAATAATATAACCAGAGTTGTAGACAGGTAAAGAAGACTATGATTGCCCCAAATCCCACAACAACCGACTACTACTTGAGACTGCCCAGAAAGAACCTGCAAACCATAACAGGAATCTTGACAGGGCACTCTCAATTGAGAAATCACATGCATACTATGAGCTCTGTACAGAGGATATGAAATGAAAGACGCGCTCTCCTACGTAAGAGAGTCTATGTTAGGGAATTGCTGGCGTGACATGACTAGCATAAGGAAAACCCTTCCAAGCAAGTGCTAGCATACATCAACCACATAGGTTGGCTGTGTTTTGAGAGTAAAGTTTGTCTATAGAAAATGATGAAATGAGAAAAAAATTAATTCATTGCAAATTTACACAAGCAAAGTATCCTTATTTGGCAAATGACCTCGTCAACGTCATCTGCTGCATCAATAACACAGCAAAATACCCAAAATCTTTTATTTAAAAGCCCAACAGAAATGATTGCACATCAATCCCAAAGACACATATAGAGGACCTATTCAAAATGTTTGTACTAAATTCATAGGAAGCTGAATGGCAGTATAGTATCTTGTCATTTGAGAAAAACTTTCTTCTTCGCTCAATGCTATAAAACATCATATTTATTCTAAGAAAAAAGAAACCATTAAAAGTACTTAACAAGTTAGGTTATTTTAATGTAAATAAATAAATACTACTTAACAAGTATTCTTAGTCTATAAATAGGAGACAGTCACTCTACAGAGCAACCAAGTCACCTTAAGGTTCTCTAAAAAGCTTCCCAACTCAAGTTTGATCAGCTTTGAATTTTAGTTGTTTTGGTAGCTTATTAGTTTGGCTGGTTAATATTTTGATTAACTTTGTTTTTTTACAAATTTTAAAACCCTACTCACTAGAATAATTCAGAATCTTCAGACTTAGTGAGCTAATACTTCTAGGGGGTGTAAGGGGTGATGGTAATGATACCAACCCAAAAAACAACCTCTCCTGCACGTGGTGCACCCTGCTAGAGAACTAACGAGGCTCTGTCGACCGAACGTCTGCCGGAATAAGCAGACCCCCCTTGTGAGCCAACAGCTTAGGGTGGATGAGCAAGCAAGGGTTGGGGCATTCACTTGTCCCGGGAGTGAGAAATCGCTCCTAAAGGCGGAAGAACCAAATTGGTCAACGGCATGTGAATGCAGAAGGCAAGGGGAAACCACTGCATTAAAGACCCCACGGGTTTCTTTAGTACAATCATCATAGTACAAATCATCAAAAACCAAAAACAATCATGACAACGTTCAAAACCAAATATTCCGGAGTTAAAAGTTCCCCGATCGGATCTCCGGGGGGAACGGTAGTGAACCAGATTATGAAAACAAAGATTACGACAAGTAATATCAAGATAGGAACATGGAATGCTAGGAGCCTGCTTGTAGCAGGAAAACTAGACAACACCGTAAAAGAAATGACAAGGCTTAACGTAAAGATACTAGGAGTAAGCGAAATTAGATGGGCAGGAAATGGTAGCAAGACAACAACAAACGGCACATTTTATTACTCGGGAGGCAATGATTCCAGGCGATCAAATGGTGTGGGAGTGATCCTGGACAAGGACATTGCAAGATCAGTCCTGAATTTCATTCCATATTCTGACCGAGTTATGATGCTCCAGTTAAAAACAGACATAGGAAATATGAACATCATTCAGATATACGCACCTACAGCAGAGAAAGAGGACAGCGTAATTGAAGAATTTTATGCGGAACTCGAGTATATCTTCAAAAGTATCAAGAACAGTGACATCACGATAGTAATGGGGGATTTTAACGCTAAAGTGGGAAATGTTAAGGTCGAAGCGCACACAGGAGACTATGGGCTGGGAGAGAGGAATGTGCAAGGAGATAGACTTATAGAGTTCTGTCAGGACAAAGACCTAATGATAGCAAATACCTTCTTCAAACTCCCCGATCGTAGACTGTACACATGGAAATCTCCTGCAGATAATGAAGAAAAACTAGTAAGGAATCAAATAGATTACATCCTTGTTAATAACCGATATAAGAATTCAATTAAGAGTGCAAAAACATATCCGGGGGCCGACATTAACTCGGACCACAACCCCGTAGTTGCTGAACTCAGGGTAAAAATGAAAAAGATAGCAAAACCCAGACATGATTTCATAGATACTAAACTCCTCAGGGATCCTGAAATCAGCAGCATGGTAAAACATGAATTAAACGAATATATGAGAAGCAAAAGTAATGTAAGCGTAGATGAAAAATGGAACCACATTCAAACAGGGTTAGAAGCAATAGTTAAACAACACCTTAGGGGTAACGGAACCAAGAAGAAGCCTTGGATAACAGGAGACATTTTAGAACTTATGGAGAAGAGGAAGAAGAGCAAAAGCTCTATGGACGAATACAAGGCGCTACACAAAACAATACAGACACACGTTAAAAAGGCTAAAGAGGCCTATCTAACTACTCAGTGTGAGGAAATAGAAACACTAGAAAGGAAGTATGATTGCTTCCATATGCATAAGAAGATTAAAGAGATGGCTGGCTGCAATAAGAACAAAGCTGCCGGGAATATAATCAAGGATGTAAACGGGCAAATAATAGTTGACGTGAAGGACAAGATAGAGAGATGGAAAGAGTATCTTTCCGAACTGTTTGATGATAAAAGAGGTCCGCAACCAGTCATAGCAATAAACAAGGGTAAACTAAAAATACTAAGAACGGAAATAGAATATGCTCTGGAAACGATGAAACAGGGTAAAGCCGTTGGTCCAGATCAAATACCTATTGACATTTTCAAAATGTTTGATGACGTAGTAGACATCCTGCTCAAAGTATTCAATAACATCTACGAGACAGGAGAAATCCCTGAACAGTGGTTATTATCGACCTTCGTGCTACTTCCAAAAAAACCAAACCCGAGAGAATGCTCGGACTATCGCACCATTGCACTCATGAGTCACGCATTAAAATTGTTCTTAAAGATCATCCATAAAAGAATATATAGAAAGCTGGAAGTGGATATAAGCAATACCCAGTTTGGGTTCCGGGAAGGACTTGGGACCAGAGAGGCGCTTTTTGGTATCAATGTCCTTTTTCAGCGGTGCCTAGACATAAATCAGGAGGTATTTGCGTGCTTCATTGACTTTGAGAAGGCCTTTGATAAGGTTAAGCATGACAAGCTATATCAACTACTCCTACGCAAAAACATCGACTCTGATGACGTGAGAATAATCAGTAACCTGTATTGGAACCAAAAGGCTAGTACTACAGTGGACAAACATCCGACCAAAGAAATGGAGATTCGTCGTGGGGTAAGGCAAGGATGCATCCTCTCCCCACTACTATTCAACCTTTATAGTGAAGCTATTCTTAACGAAGCCCTAGAAAGCAAATCAATAGGAATTGTAGTCAATGGGGAATTCGTTAACAACATGAGATACGCGGATGACACTGTCTTACTAGCGACTACCGTTCATGATATACAACATCTTTTAGGAAAATTAAATCAGAGATGTAACGAGTACGGCCTGAAGATAAATCTTACCAAAACCAAGCTTATGGTAATTACAAAGTCACCACTAAACCACATCAACATTAATCTTACAGTAGCAAACACCGTCGTGGAGAATGTGCAGATATATAGATACCTAGGAACGTGGATAGAACAATCATGTGATCAGTCACGTGAAATAAGAACAAGAATTGAGATCGCTAGATCTATCTTTATAAAAATGAAGAAGTTTTTCGTTAGTCGTACGGGGTCGAAGCTTGGACACTCAAGAAGAACCATATGGATAGACTACAAGCTTTTGAAATGTGGTGTTATCGAAGAATGTGGCGTATTCCATGGACAGACCGGATTACAAATACGCAGGTCTTAGAAAAGATGCAAAAAGAATGCGAAATTATCAACACCATAAAGAAGCGCAAGATGGAATACCTAGGCCACATAATGAGAGGGCCCAAATACGCATTTCTGCAAATGATAGTCCAGGCGAAGATCAAAGGAAAAAGAAGCATAGGCAGACGCCGGGTATCCTGGCTTAAAAACCAAACCTTAGAGACTGGTTTGGCTGCAGTAATATCCAGCTATTTCGTGCTGCAGTCAACAAGGTTCAAATAGTTTTGATGATAGCTAACAATTGATGATAGGGAACCTCCGATAGGAGACTCACTCACAAAAGAAGACTCGTTCTTACTAGTACTATATGGCTTATTTTTGTATTTACCAGAACTCATTTTGTACAAAGTTTAGCAGCGCAACGCTCGGTAATGTAATAAATTGGCCATCAACATCTCTGAATCAATCACAAGGACATCTTTTTCAAATTTTATATGAAAGTAGATTTTTATACAAAAAATGCCGTAAAAAAAGTATATAAACAGACTGTTCAGACAACGACAGTTTATAATAACGCTCTATATATTTATCATACGACCTATATTGTTCAGTTTTGTTAGAATTGAGGCAAAGGCCCCTTCCCTAAAAAAAAAAAAAAAATGTTTAGCACCAGGTGAAGCCTGCCCGTTTTGACAAAAGCCGGCTCTGACTACCACTAATAACATGCTTTCCAGAAAATGTTTTAAGAATTGTCTAAAATTTCTTCTTTAAATAAAAATTAATTATTTGTTTAAATTTTAAATATTTAATAATATTTGTAATATTTTGTTAAATATTAAAAATAATATTCAATATTCAAACTAAAAACAACAAAATACCATATCAGAAAAAAATCTTTAATGCCCATATATAAAGACAATCTTAAATGCGTTTAATCTAAGCTTTCATTTTACGTTTATTAGAGTTTAGCCCACACAATAAATGAATCCAATTTAAGTTCCAATTGAGCAATCTAAATTACATATCTAGCTTAAAGTTGTTTTAAATTAACGTAATCCAAGCTTGTAATATATACATTAATCCAACTAACCAGAATGTTTATTTATATCTTCTTAGCATTAATTTTTTTTCTGTGTTAATCCTGAGAAAGTGTAACTAATATTTGGCTTCAGAATTCAATCCATCAATTGTTTTGAAAGGTCTCCAAACAATAATATTGTAACATTTTACAAATTAAGTTAAATAACTATGTTTTTCTATGTATAATTGGTTTAAACAAAAACCAATTACAGTGAACAATGCAGTCAATTGGCTTAGGATATTTGAGCTGCAATAAAAATACTAATTACATTTTAAAAGTTTATGTTCAACGAATTGTATTATAATTGGCATTGCAGATAAGTTAATTTATTTCGTGGTACAGCATCATTCAATTACAGAATCATCTTACATAAATATTAACAGTTAGATAACTGAAGGGCAGTTTATTTGATTAAAATTTCATTATTTAAGTAAAGATCGGTTTATTTACAAACATTCTTATCAGATGAGCCGAAAATAAGTAAATTGATTACCGCTTATTACATTTAAAAATTTATTCTAAGGTCTTCAAATATTTACCCTATAAATCAATAAAACTTAAAAAATAAATTAAAATTATTACATTTATTTGAAAAATGTTTATGTTTTGTACTCATTATTTTAAATTCTAAATTAATTCTACTATTTAAACTGAACAGAATTTCTCTTGACATTTATTAACTCACAAGTAAAAGAAAAAAAAATTAATTTATTGCATAAGTAACATTTTGAACTGGTGTGAGCAAAATTGAATATCATCATATCAAATACTCTATAGAGACTAGAATACGTATATGTTGTTTACTAGCATAAATTACGCTTCTAATAATTAACAACCTATGTCAATCATGGTATTTAATTAATTTACATTTGCTGACTTTCAAATTTGTATAAAAACATATTATAAATATCATAACATACCTGGCAACAGAATGCATCAATTATCCTAAATTGCAAAACAAGTTGATGTTTCACTCCTAAGGCGCATCACATACATCACTAATTACTCTCGCATTGTCTTTAATTTATAATTACTTTATTCGTATGATAATTTCACGTTTGAACGTAACGGCATGTCTCTCTCCCGCATACGAGTCTACCTGCTACAGCTTACTAAGACTAACTGCGCCAGGTAAACACGCAAGTATCTCTAAGTCTGCATGCCCTTGTAGCGTTTAAGCCGCACAGTCGTGTTTGAATTAAATATTTGTATTAGAGAAAATTCGTTTTATCGCTTGTATTGCGAAGCGACGCAGTTTCGTAAATGAAAGATAGATAAAAATTTTGTAATGTTAACGGTTATTTTATTTAGGGCAAATTAGGGGAATATTAAATAGGCAAATAAAAATTATAATGTAGTTCTCATAGCCATAATAAAAACATTAGAATGCCGTTGAGTGAAATATTAATTATTGCTTGTTTACTTTGTTATTTATTTGAATTCCTTAGAATGGTAATTAAATTCCATTATTATTATTATTTTACTTCTTCTTGAGTCATCTGTTCTGGGCTAATATTTTAATTTTTTATGGCTGCTATATTGAATATTTCATTCTTTTGCACCTTCATCATATAGGAATAACGTGGAAGTTAAGCAACCGAACCACACAATTGCCAAATAATAACAAATGAAATCGTCTTATCATTAGTTAGACGAACTTGAAACAAAAATTATATTTTTATTGTTGATTGTCACCAATTAATCTATTACCACACAAAATAGATTTTATTGTCCATTCAACCTTTTTTGACCAATCAAAAGAAAATGCTATTCTTACAGGATAATGCTAGACTTCATACCGCATAAGTAAGCCAAAAAAAAATTCTAAACTTGGCTGGAAAACGTTATCACACTCTTCATATTGTTCTGACATTTTACCAAGTGATTACTACCTTTTGTTGGCTTTTGACAACAGTATTAGGCCTAGTCAGTTCAAAACTCATGTAGATATATTAAATGCAGCCAGTCAACTTTTTTGATTCAAAATCTATAGATTTTTTTAAAAACAGAATTCAATATTTGGCGTCACAGAAGGTTATTCATTATGAGTTCCAATAAGAGCGCTCAATTTTTAAATGTAAATAAAACAAGTTGTGTGTGAGATGTCCAAGTATAGAATATAACTTCGTTCAAATCCGCTGCAACTTTGCTTGGTGGCACGTTTTCGGGAGTTCTAATTCTTTCTATAAATCTGACTGAATTTGCTTTATAGTGCTCGTTATGTTTACTTTGAATGCATACATTGCTTGCGGTTTATTTGCATAGACCTGCAATTTAAGCCTCAAAGGAAAAAGTCTAAAGACGTTAACCGCATGGTCTTGGTAGCCAATTCACGTCTTGTTGAGGACCACATGTTGTCGGTATCAAGATCATCCAGTTTAGGCCACAACAAGTCGTTTACCATAAATCTGTAGAGCTCGCTATTGACGGATATGGCAATGCCAATTTCGGAAAAAGTACGTACCAATGATTCCGCCAGACCAAAAACCGCACCAAACAGTGACTTTCTCGGGATGCTATTTGTGCTAGTGTATCTCGTATAAATTGGTATTGCTCTAAACCCGACAACTTTTGTTTGTTCACATACTCATTCATCCAAATGGATTTTGTCGCAATCATCGGTAATTTTTTGACAAAATATGATCAACTTCCAACTGCTCCAGAACCCAATCAGCAAACATACGGCGTTGTCTATAGTCGTTTACTATAAGTTCGTTGGTCAGTTGGATTTTATTATAGGTGCAAATCCAAGCCCCAACCCAAAGTTCTTGTAAACAACGAGAAATTGACTTCTTTGAATTTTCCCGTACACTCTCACGCACAGTAAAGATGTTTTCAGCAGACCGGATGACTCAAATTTGGCCAACAAACGAGAATAGTCGTCTTGGCAGGATGGTTGTAGCTACGATAAAAAACAATGCGTGGAAAACTTTATGATTTGGTCACAGTGTAGTTTCTAATAACCTTGTATACTTTACCATCAAAAACAAAAAACCATTTCTGGTTTTCTGATATATAGCGCTACGCTTTATGCGTGTCTTTAATAGTATAGTTTTAAATTATTTTCAAATCAATATTAAACTTTTCTTCATCCTACACTTTATCAAGTATTATAATTTTATTTTATAAGTTACAGAAACTTGTTACCTGTTCATTGTCTCGTCTCCTGATGTAAAATTTAACTTTTGCCTCTTCTCTGGCTTATCACATCTTACAACTTTGCTTTAATTTTTATTTACGTTTATGTTATAATCATTTGTTAAGACGTTCTGCATAGCTTTTTTAACTTCTTCTGCTAATGTTGCTGACATCTATGTTTCTTCTTTCTGTGTGTCGAGTGTTATAAGATGATCTAGATATATGTACTCTTCTATATTTTCTAATGCCTCGTTGTTAATTGTGATTTGCTGGTTGTCTTAGTTTATCGACTTACTTTTTGAGAAGTTCCTAGCAAGACCAATACATTTTGATGCTTCCTTTATTTCTTCTAACAGTTTTGAGATCATTTTTATTATGACTGATCAGGACCACATTGTCTGCAAATCGTAGGTGGCTCAAAGAGACCGCCTCTTAAAAGAACGTAATTTAAAAAATTGTCACTAAGTAGTGGCAGATCAAATTTAAAGACGGTATACCTTAAGCACTGTTTTTTTCTCTTGAGCCAGTTTTGTCCAGATCGTTTCACAAACACTGGTTTTTAAGATAAAATCGATTTTGGTTTCATAACGCATTTTTTGGGAAAAAAAAAACTCATGACAAAGAACATTTTGGCGCATTGACCATCCTTAAAAAAAGCGCATATGTCTCGGAAACGGGTATGTTTTCCAGCAAAACGATAAAAACCGCTTGCAACTAGACTACACCTTAGAAATATCAAGAAAAAAAATCGGTATCGGCGTAGAACTTGCACAGCTAGTTTGTGGCAATCTTGTGGTAATAAACTTGCTTTACAAAAGTTATCGTGCTATCACGAACATATGTTTGCCTAATAAAATAAAAGAAAAATTTTATGATTGTAATTCAAATTAAGTTGATTTCTATGATATAGTTATGATTTGTTAGTAGCTAAATAATTAGGCCACTTTACTGCTGTTAAATTCTAGAGTTCCAATATTGCTATAAGATACTAGATATGCAGTACAGTAAATTGGCCAGAAAGTTATCTGATCAAAAAAGTATTGCAATCATACGAAGTTTCGACGCAAAGAAAATTTGCAAACCCGCCTAAAATAACGTCGATCAAGCGTTATATAAATGGTTTATGTATCAAAGAAGTATTAAAGTATTAATACTACAATAAATGGGCCCATCCTCCAACTAAATGCTGAAAAGTTTGCAAAATCGTTGGTTACATAGATTCAAAAAGCAGTACACATAAGTTCTAATAAAATTCATGGTGAAGCTGCAACTGTGAACATGGATACTGCTATGGATTGGATTAAACTAACATTAGTTTCAATTCTTAAAGACTATGAAGATAATGATGTTTTTAATGCTGATAAACTTAGACTTTTTTAAGATCGTACAATGAGCATTGGAGGTGAAAAATGTACTAGAAGAAAGCTTTCAAAAAAAGAATAACCGTTTTAGTGTGCGCAAACATAACTGGAACTAAAAAACTTTTAGTTATTAGTAAGTTTAAAAAACCCAGATGTTTTAAAAACATAAAAAAATGTCATTTAATTATATAGCAAACAAGCGCGCGTGGATGACCGCTAATGTATTTGAAAGTACAATAAGATCATGGGACAAAGAATTGATAAAAAAGCGGCTAATTATTGCTCATTGACAACTGCCCAGCCCTTCCGCGTATTTCAAATTTAAAAAAAATATTAAATTAGAATTTTTCCCGTCAAATTTTACATATGTTCTTATATAACTTCTGACATACCGTACTATTTTTCAAAGTCCCCCCAAGTACTTTATAACCAAATTTTACTGTATTACAATAAGAAATGCGTGGCTCAGTATAGGCAACCGACTGCTTGTTGATGTGGGTTTGTGGGTTCAAATCTCACAACGGAAACTATTTCAAACGTTTAACGCTTTAACCATGACTAAGATGCTTCTTTAGTCCGGAGCACATTAATAATCGCTTCAGTGGTTTAAAATCTACTCAAAACTGTAGGTCCACTCGTAATGTAAGTTGCTAGCTTTACGGGCAGAGAAGAATGCACCAGCAGTAGCGTGAAAAGTGGCTGAAGAAAAAGAAAAAAAATAATAACATGCTTGTAAATCTTGCAACCTTAAAGCAATTCAGATTTAGTTTGTGATAGTTTTATTATTATATCTTATCAATTCCATATTTGACTACAACGTAATAGTTTATTCCTTGATTTACTGAGTCTAGATAAAAGGAGGTTGCTGAAACTAAATATATTTCACTAGGTTGATAAGTAAAAATATATGAAAAGTAAAAATATTTTATTACTTGTTCCTTTGGACGCTATTTATATTTATATATTGTTGAGTTACAGGTATCTTTCGCAATAAGTGCATACCTACATTTATTAAAAATAGCACACCTAAGTGTACAGATGTTACACAATACCTTTAATAATTAAATATATTTTGGGACTATGCTGCATATGTTGATTGCGCCACATTTTGCAACTAACATTAATTGAGGTCGATGCTGCGTATGCATATTGCACTATAGCGTATTAATAACAAAAATCACTAAATAATTTAATAACAATAAATACAAATATAATCGACAAGATCTTACGATTATATACAAAGATGCTAGTAGATTAGCACTCATCAAAATCATCTTCAAGTATACGGCAAGAATGGTCAAAGAATGTAGAAAAAAATTACTAATGTATAAAATAATTTCCAAATAAATGAACACCACTGCTCGTATCTTAGTTTTTAAGATACTTTGAACGTATAAAAGAAAATTTCAATTAAAACTAATACGTATTCTGCATTTTTGGATATAATATATTTTATAGTTATATCTCTGAAACAAAAGTAGATATTTCTAAAACTAGCAGTTATTATTATTACAAAATACGTTTTAGTTAAATTTAATAATGAACAAATTTATAAAAATCAAGAAAATATACAGTAATGACTTAAATAAGCAATTGTAATCAAAACTAATAAAATAAAGTGTACATACAAAACTATTCATTTATACTTTAAAATTTTTAATTAATGTTTAAAGAAATTTACGTTATCTATCTATATTACAAGTTTCTATAATATTTTGCAGTCATCTGCAAGTTTGGTTCCAATACCTTAACATTTGTCATTATCAATTTGAAAAAGCAAAATAAATTACTTTCAACTTGAACACAAAAGCGTCATAAAATTTTTATCAAAAGAAGGCAGTAGCCCAAAAAATATCTATACGAGAATAATGTGTATATGAATTGATTGACCGTTTAGTAAATGTTTCAGTTATTGCTTGAGAAATAAAAATATCAAAGACAAGTGTTTTTAAAACTCTACATAAAGATTTGGGAATGAGCAAAGTATCGGCACAATAAATTCCCAAGATTCGCAGCTCCGAACAAAAACTGTGTAAATGACAAATTTGCAAAAAGAATTTGACTTTATCCTAAAATGAAGAATTTCTTTATAGATTTGTAACAGGGAATAAGACCTGAGTATACCACTAAGATCCTCTCACAAAACATGAGCCCATGCTACACAGGAAGACAATGTGATGGCCATCATTTTCTGGGACGCTGAGTTCTTAATGCCAAAAGGGACTACAATAACGGAGAATATCTACAAAAATACAATTAAGAACTTGAAAGCAGCTATACACAAAAAAAACCCATAATTATGCTCAGAAAACTTTTTCTTCTGCACAACAACTGCATAAAATTACTAACTGTTTAAAAAATAGTCAATAAATGCGGCTTTAAAGAGTTACAACATTCACATTTCAGTCCCAACTTCGCCCTCTTTTTCAAAAACTCAAAAACCTTAAAAAGGCGTTACTTATTATCAAATAACAGCTTAAAAAACTCTGTGGAGTAGGATTTTGTAAAAACATTTTTTTAAGCATGGCATTATTAAAAAATCGTTGGAACAAGGGTTCTTACGTTAAAAAATAAATTTTTGTTTGTCCTGTAACTAATTTGTTTTCATATCTGGGTAGATAACATAAAAAAATCTCTTCGTAGTTAGGTATTAAATCAGAATTTTGTAACATTGCAAAATTCTATTAAAACATTTAATATCAATATAGATTAAGCTCTATTTCAGCGTACAGTTGATTTGAGGTCCGGAGATAACGTGACTTATAAAACAATTTAAATTTGTTGAAATATAACAAATAAACAAATAATTTGGTAAATAGGTTGTTAACATGTTTGATCAAATAATACTTTAACAAATTTATATAGCTAAATTAAATATGTCGTTGCAATGTCTGTATATGCTTTGTTCTATAAAAGTACTGCTGTTATTGCATCTATAATAATATCGTAATAATATTGATTTCATTAATCTTTAAAAACAAACAAATAATTTACCTAATTACGAGTAATTAGAGAACACTGATAAAGGTATTTATTACCAATCTCATTAGTTTGTGTCTCATTTATTAATTACTTTTCAGCTAGTGAAATAATGATGAGTTTGGTGTGCCATAAGCATCCCAAACTATGTTAATAATTGTTCCGTCAAAAATTATTAAAACTAGTATGAGCCTGAAGAAGGCAAACCCCATAAAAAGTAGCATTTCTAGATTTCTGTAGTTAAACATTATATTTTTTTTATGAAATGTTGACTAAAATCAATTCTAAAGTAGATAAAAACATTACTAATATAATTTGGTGCTTGCTTTTAATTGGTTGATTTGCTTATGTACTAAAGCAATCCAAACCATCACATCACATAACCAGATTTTAAAAGTATCTGTTTTTATTTCTTCACCTACAACCATTTAAACTCCAAAAATACAAGTAAAACCACAGAAAAAAACTGGATTTCAAATTGGGTGCTGCCAAAACCTCTATCCAAATGGCTCATCGACCACTAACAAAACAAGTCGTTACTGCTGCGGTTGGTAGCACTTACCTATAAAATTCAAAACTTCAAGCAAGCCACGAGACTACCAAAAACACCTTATTCGTGCAAATCTAGTTTTTCTAGTAGCTGCTATTGCAACACAATCCATCAGCATAATTTTTACACAGACACAAACGCGGGCAAAACATTTACTTATTACTGCTCAAAGTGCACATCAAAAATGATGAATCTTTTGATCCGGTTTTATAAATTCAGAAAAACTATGCCGTAAATATAGTCGAGCGGTAAAAATATGCTTGATTTAGATATCAAAAGATGTGGGACAAGTATGTTTATGACATCTTTTATAACGGCCTGACAACAAGGCGCTTGTAACTAACATGTAGCATCCAATAGTATATAGTGTACCAAAGGCTTTAATAACCCACCGCTTTTAGCTGCTCAAAGAAGCAAAGCAAGTGACAGCTGATAAAGCATTTTGGCACAATATTTTTTGCCTGTCTCAAATAAAAACATTGTTTCAGAGATTATTAAAGTTTATTATAATCTGTCACTATTGTCAGATTTTAAGATGACGTCATGTGAAATCGTGATTTACAGCCAATCAAATACCGCAAATTACTTTTTGGCCTCTAAAAACCAACGTTTCGACCCGTATTTTAGAACCAAAACAGATGGTTTCAGTAGAGGCAAAAAAGCTATTTGATAAATGAGATCAATAACACAACTAAACACTTTTTAAATCCATTCCGAATGACAATATATAAAACAAAAGTCGCAATGCCTAAAACGCAAAACAAACGCATCCTCAAAGTTAATCCCAGTACCCACCAGGCCGATTAGAACAAACTGACCAGCACCGGGCCTAACACCACGTCGATACAGACAACAACCACATTCTTTGCTATATTTTACAAAATTTAGTTTAAGACAATTTCTAGTTTTGAAATTAAAGTCAATTTTATCTTCTGTATTGTGCGTTTTACAGCATTGTTATCTATCTTATACAACCAAGGTTTCAGGATTTATATAAGTGTTACTTCAAAAAAATGTTTGCGAAAAGTTGCATTATAGGATCTTTGTTATTCTAAGTTTATATCAATAATGAAACTATTTCCGTTAGAGATACTGTTAGATTAGATAAGTTTGGCGTGGCTGAAGAATAGAATTACTGTCGCTCAAACTATTTCTAAGTAAATATCAGTGTAGTTATTTAATGAATACATTTGCACTATCTTGCATATGTTCATTAAAATCTCATATGATGACAGATCAGATATTCACAATCAAAATACAATTTTTTTGTAGAAAAAAAAATTAAGATTATAAAATGTCAGATCGATTTGGGACTGTATTATTTAAATTTCATTTTAATATTCTTATTTCATGCTATATATGCGTATCCTGGTCGGTATTATCTTGATAAAATTCAAGATCATGAAATACTACCACAACTTATTTATTATTTATGTTTTTATAAGAATTTTATATCTTATGATAAAAATAAACAAAATTGTTTTATTATATCAGTCACAAAACAAATCTTTACTATGAATTTATGTCAGTATTTTTCAGTGCAGCCAAATTATTGAATTCAGACTTTTTATTATTCCTTGAACCTTGTACTTTAATTGTACATATGTCATACCAGTAAATGCGTTTTTGTATACATAATATTCATAATTTATTAAATTTAAATGTTTTTGTATACTTAATTGTCACACTATTATTTTTGCATTAGTAATTTAACCTGTTCGAGTTTTTTGTGATCAATTTTAACATATTATTTTCTGTTTTGATAATTTAAAACGTATAGAAATATAAATAACAATTTATAATTGCATGTTAACGTTTAACAACATTTAATTTAAACAGTTTTGTAAATAAAAACACAACATAATTATAAAACTGGTAAGAATTTTCTAATTATGCTGTTGAAGAAATCATACTTAAAAAAGCCTTTCATAGGGTACATGATTTCATTAATGTATTTTATAATATGTATTTCTTACATACGCAAATAGTTTTATATTACTTTGTTGATTTTGTCTGGAATATTATATTTATTCAATATATTTATAAAATAATTTTAAGATAGGTATTGCATGTTTATTATTACATAAATGATATGATATTCTATATCAAAAAATATTTATTTTATTTGCCGGTATTTTATTTTAAGTCCTAATAATTTAGAATAACTAACATTAAATAATAGATTCCTTTTACTAGACGCCTCTATGAGCAGTTTTAAATTAAATTTGCATAGATATATGAACATGTACAATAATAAACAACACATCGTAAACAAGTCTTTTGAATCAAAACTAAACCTTTGAACTTGCTTTTTCTTAATATTGTTAAGTTGGTTGAATTTATATTTTTTTACAAACATGGATGATTACACGTACTTATCTTTATCGATAAACGTTTGCATAATTTTTTATCTGCTCAATTTATTTATTTAAAAAATATGTGTTGCAAATAATTGTACAAGTTATTGCCTCATGTTGCTATTTACTTTTTAGCAATTAATATTTAATCATTGGTTAGTAGTAACATATCTGAGTACACAAAAAGTACACTTTATGTGTTTATTTTTTAGTCGTTGTGAATATGTTTAGATGATATAATAAATCATTAAGCAATATAAGTTCAATTGATTATCGTTCATCTATTTGTGCTAATACTTATTCAAGTAACTCTATATTTAATGATTAATCTAAAACATTGTCACAAAAGAAAAAGAAAATGAAAGAATTAAACAAAATTGATGTCATGTGAGTCTAGCTTTGTTTCTACAAATTGCCATTTTTTAATTTTTGATACGTGTATGAAAAAAATTTGGTATAGTCTTACTTGCCTTATAGATTTTAAACCAAATAAAATGAAAAAATAATCTTATTCAAACTCTGAACTAATATAACAATTTTTGGAATATATTTTTATATTTCAAACTTCCTTTTTAAAATTTATTTTTCTTTTTGTTACGTCCTCTTCTTCTACATAGCAACTCTTGTTTCTGACACAGCTGCACGGAAGCAATCTGTTGATGTGCAGCCAAACTATCAAAGTAGATCTTTAATCTTTGATAATGGGGATGATTAGCAGACGCCTGGAAGTGTACATTTTAAAAGCCTTGATTTTCTTTTCTATTGTTGGGCCAAAGGTCCAACTTTTGCATACGTACAGGAGTATTGAAAATACCGAGCATCAAAGCATATGGGTTCTTTTTTCTAGGCCCATGTCTACGCTAATCTATGAAACAAGCCTGTAGGTCACAGGCTAGTACATTTGAGATGAACAGCGCTTGACGTGTTCCAACTCCATTTTGAAATCCGAATTGTGTTTTGCTAGTTTGATTTTTGTATTGTATATCCTAGTATGTATTATACAAAGAAAAACTTTCAGTGACATGCGACATAAAGCAGATCATTATATAGTCTTTCCTTAGGCACTGTGATCAGCCAGATGGTAGAAATCTGATCTGTGGTATAAACTGAGTTAAATAATGCTATGTAGTATTAATAACCCGGGCCTCTCTTGTTCTATTATTAGTTTGAGCACTTCAGCATATATATTATCCAGGCCAGCAAGTTTTCTGTTTTTCTGGATCTTTATTGCGTAAATGACTTATTCTGTAATTATTTCAGGTCCTAATTTGTCTACATCTGCCAGTGATGGTAGAAATGATCAATAGTTTTTCAAAAGTGTCTCTACATATTGTGTATATCACTCTCTCATATCTCAGGATAGCTGATTGTTGTTTTCAGCGTTTGTTCCCAGTTCTTTGATTTTTATGCAAATTAAATGTGTCGTAGTTTGCTTCTAGGTCTTTTATTTCTGTGCATATTCCGTTTAGAGATCAATTTTTGATTTCTTTTATTTTCTTACGTATTCTTCTATTTATCGTTTTGTATCTTTGTAAGTCTATTGATTTGTGCTTTCTTCTTTTGTTTATTAGGCTAAGAATCTCTGTCGTCAACCATTCCTGGTTTTTCATTATTTTAGAAAAACCTTATTTGAAAGTTCAGTGTTGTTTCGATAGCATTTTCTATTTAGCATTTTGTATCAAAGTAAAGTTTTTGTAAGTCTATTTTTTTGTGGAGTATCCTTCTTGACTATTTCAAAGCGATACAGTCAGCAACAACTGGTACTTCATCAGAATTAACATCCTCTCCAGAGCATGTTTTTAGTAAAGTCATGTATTTCTTAAAGATGTGGCTTGCGAGTATGCCAATTTGATTCCTGATGTTCTTTCGTTTCGGCCAGGGAAACCATTATGTATAAAACTCTTGGGAAGTGTTAAAAAAAAGTATAGTTATGAATGTATTATGTTTGATATAGAATTGTACAAGTCATTCGCCTCTGAAGTTTGACCGTATTTTCTTACTATGTTCTGGTTGACCTTGACCTTGTTGAAGTCTACTCTGACAAATGTAGCTTCGCTTTTCTTGCGAGTTGTATGATTGTAAAAATTTTCTATTTTATCATCAGGTCTGTCATTTGTAGATGACCTGTATTATGTTCATTTTTAATGGGTTATTTTGCAACATCATTACTTTATCTTTTAATAATATAAAATCCATATGACTGGCCGTGCAATGTCGTCTCTAACTATAGTTGCAACGCCGTATTGGTGTTGGTATCCGATCTCCCAGAGTAATATATACTCGTGGTTTGTTTCTTGCCGTCCTTTGCCAGATTTTTTCTTAAAGCAAATATTTTTTATCAGTCAAAAAATGGACATGGCCATAACTCATCCTTTTTGTTTCCACTACATTAGTAGCGGAGCCTCCTCATTGGTTTTCCGCTACCGGTTTGAAAAGCGGAAAAAAACAGGAGCGAGCGATCAATGTAGCAGAAACCGCTACAAGTGTCTTCCTGTACACACCCATTCTGACCCTATTATTTTAGATTATGTAAATGTGTGTATTCCTATATAAAAAATTATGTATTTACATCAACATTTTTAATTTTAATTTAATCAAAAAACAGCAGTTTGTTTACATTGGTGGTTATATTTCAACAATGTTTTAATTGTTTGTGTCAATCTCTTTTAAAACACACAAATTTTGCTCACTTTAAGCTTCTAATTTTAGGAAGAGACGAAAAGCGTGTATGCACTTGAATGTATAAATGTATCTTCATGCTCACACATACGCCAACAAGAATCCACAATCTCCGAATCTCAATAGTCGCTAGCGTCTGTGAGAGCAGACACATTTATACTTTGATTACAAGCACCCCTTTCGCCTCTCTAATATTTCTTCACTCAGCCAGTCATCGCTATAGCTTAGAAAACATGCAATAAGTAAACGTCTAAAAGATGTAATTAATTTACTTAATTAAATAAAAAACAAAACAGTAAATTAAAGTATCATATTTGTTACCATAAATTACAAAAAAATGGTTATTAAACATAAATAAAAAAATGAATTAATTAAAATTTATGTAACCTATAAATGTAATTTATATAATTCACTACTCATCACATATAAATCAAGCTGACAGATTCGTCCCAATTCTTATTGGGCTTTTTATTTATTAAATCTATATTGTGCGCATTCATTTTTTATAAATTTAATTGCAATTTATTTCCCGTGGCTTTCACAGTTTTAATAAAAATAATTAATCGTGTTCGTGGACAGGAGGGGGGCCTAGCAAGGCAATAACTTGAAGATTAAATATGACAGTCGTTGGATTTCGGGAATCCGCGACAAGTCCATAAATATGAGTATTCATGGCGTGCACATATTTAAATTATAATTAGCGTGTGTTGGGACGCGCGGCGTTTTCCCCTAATTAATATTAATTATTTAAATAAGAACGTTTCTCTTTTATTTATTTTGTGCTTATATGTTTTTTTTATATTTCGTCAGTGTGTGCGGCGTTTCCATGGAATTCACGCCATCATAGTCTCAACTTTGACACTGCTATTAAAAATAAAAAAATATATATAAGAAACTTGTTCCGTGGGGCCGTTGAAATGTTTCATTTTATGCTTATTATGTATATGACTACCAAGAAATGAGAACGCCGAGCATTAATAATGATAATTTTTAAAGATAACGAGCGTTTTTATAGTTTTGAAATTTAACTTTTTATAAAAATATAATATTACGGTTTTAAAAATACTTTTAAATTGATTTTATAGTACGTAATTTCGACTACGGATATAAACTTAATATATATTTATAACCATAACAATATGATTAAATTTTATTGTCTTGGCATTGAAATAATTAGATACATTTATTTTAATTTTAAAAAATTAAGTTGAATTACTTTTTAAAAATTTACAATGATTACATTTCTTATGTTAACATTGGACAAATAATGTTATAATAAATAGTTCTAATTAATTTTTCAATTATATTTACATTAATTCTAAAAAGTTGCAAAAGTTAATTTAAAAATTTAACAAAAAAATATAGCTTGTTGACACTCAAATGTAGATAACATTTAGATGTTTGAACAGAGGGGACGTCCATAAATGAAAGGTCAAATATGTCAATATGTTGAAGCTTGATAAATTGCGTATCAAAAGTTGCAATAACGCCGATTGTTTTGCAAGGTTAACAAATTTATTTATTATAGGTAAAAAACAACCTAACCTAAGTATAACCTATCTAACCAAACCCAACCTCATCAAACTTGAGCCAATCTTTTCCGACCTGACCGATTATTAGTTTTAAACTAAAAAATCAAAAACGGTAATTTTTTGTTAAATTCCGGATGTTATGTGTGATTTAAAAAATTACAAAATAAGGCAAATTTAAAAATTTGATATAAAATCTTTTGTTTATATTGAGTTTATCAAAACTTTTTTACTTTCACGCCAATAACACATGGGGGGGGGGGGACTAGTCAAATCAGATTAGCAATTCATTAATTTAAATTGTTACATAAAATGCTGGTAGTATTCCTTTTTTCGTCAGTTTTTTTAGTTAGCTATTAATAATGATCCCATTGTGGCCAAAATATACAAACAACATTTAAAAAAAAAAACGTGTGGAAAACAAATACGGGTTATTTTATTTTATTATCTTTACGTAACTTTAAAATCAACTATTCTAGATTATGGATTTTGAGTTGGATGATAAACCGAAGCTTAGTGCACGTAGGCCTGATTAAGCCTTTTGTATCTCCTCCATTGATGACTTTACTCTATTTTTTCGGCATTCAACCACCCCTTGTGGCTGGTATGCAAGTACAATGCTTGAAGGGGCCTTCCTTATACTGGCCATGTACATAGCAGGTGCTCATTCGTCTTCCATTTCACATCATCTACGTTAGATTGTCTCCAATGCCAATCGTGTGCATGTGTTTTCTTAGTTGACAGTAACCTGTCATAGTTTGCAGGTTCATTCTGGACAATCGCAAATAGTAATTAGCTGCATTAGCGTTTGAGGCAGTCATTGTCTGTCTGCAGCCCGGAGTGCCATCTCTACGCCTTCTTAGAGCGTAGTGTGTGTGTTCATTTTTAATAGGTCATTGAAGCTTTTGGGTTGGCCCTTTACATGCCAGCCCGTCTGCCTTAATGTTACCTACTTTGTTAGAATGTCCTTTCAGCCAGAGCAGCTCAACGTTATTTCCCCAGAGTGCTACAGTAAAGACACTGTGACATTAAAAAACTAGCTTTGATGCCATTTTAGGCTTGTTTATAGCAATTAGGGCCATTATCTGTTAAAAATAATACCTTCTTGCCAGATATTTTGCGGTTCACTATTTCCATAACCTCCTAGGTTTTCCCAACTAATTCTACTTGAAAGATAGCCGTAAGCATTCTTATCTTTAATAGGTTCAAGCCTTGCTAGAAGATTCCCGCTCCAAAACCTTTCCCGGCTTTTGAGCCATCTGTGTAGATTTTAATCGAATCAGTGACCACATTATGCTTTTGTTGTTCATGTATGCACTCATTGTAGAGTTTTTAAAATGCAAAGAATGACATTGCCAGCTCACCCTGCAGTGTGCCAAAGTCCAACTGCGTTCAATCGCAAAGCTGCCGTTGTCGGGATCTCATCAATGTAGATGTGAAGAGGCGGCAAACAAAACATTGCCTCCATAGCTGCAGTTGCCATTCATTGCAACTGATTTAGTTAGCTTGCAGACGTTATCTGCCACCATATTAGTGCCCCGCATGTAAATATAGGTCTTATGACGGCTGCATACAACCAAAGTACAGTCCAAATAACTATTAAGTAGAAATTCTAATTAATTACCCACGTCACAGCATTTCACATGTTTAATAACGCAAAAAATGTGTTCAAAGCTTACCCAATTGTTTATTAAAGTTGACAAAAGTGTTGCAATGCTTAAAGCATATGTTTACAGCATGAAATATTTTAATTTTAATATATTTTGGCAAATGATAATAATAGTGGAACTATTATAAAATTAGAGAATTAAAAAAATAGTGCGTTTTCTACAGTGGTAATAATGAATAGAATATCAAAGCATATGCTTTTAATCAATGAATTACTTGGCAGTCGACAATATCAAAATTATACCCCCGAGAAGTTAATAATAATAGATTGCAGTGCTTGAAAATACGTTGTCAGTTCGAGAGGTTTCGAGGCGGTTTGGAATACCTTTTGAGACACTTTCCAATCAATATAAAGAAAAACATAAAAGAACAAGAAAAATTAACCATCCTTCAATCAGCAGCCAAGTTTGGATTGAAGGTTTTCTATTAAATCTTATAGACATAAGAATAATGTCAAAGTATTATTTAGATGAAAATGATAAAACAGTTAACATGTTTAAGATATTCCTAGAGTTGATAGGATATATAGCCTCCTCAATAAGCATAGAAAATCGTTTGGACAAAAACTGGCCACCAATATAAAAAGCCAGAGTAACAGTATGAAGAGAAACTCTAGAAACACAATAAAAACCTACCAAGTCCCAACATGTTTAATAACGACAAGTCAAAATCTGACAATCCTGGAAAAAAAAAACAAGGAGTGTACAGATGTGGTGTATATCCGACAAAGGTTATGAATCACTCAAACTGCAGAACAGTAATGACATGTACAGCAGACGAAACACAATGGATAGATGGATAACACAACGATCCGTAATTGGTTCAAAACCTTTTTTATTCCACACGTCAAACGTCCGAAAAGCTTTAATAAATGATAACTTGTCCTCACATATGAACATTGATTAAATATATGTATAAAAAATGATATTGATTTTATCTGTTTAGTCCCAAACTCTACACACCTGCGTCAGCCGCTAGACGTTGGTTCAAGTCAATAAAAGAAACTTGGCGTGCTATACTGTCAGAATAAAAATTACAAAATAAACAACTATACACGGTTTCCAAAGATACATTTGCTAGTTTTGCTTTTGTTTTTGAAAGTATCACAAAATCCGGCATCAGTATTTTGTCAACCTTACACGGTCATTCCAAATGACCAGTATTTTCCTCAGTATCATAAGAGACACCGGTACAGAAGTATTTTAGTATAGATAATAAAAAAAGCGTGCTTTGCATTAATTCTTGCTTTTAGTACAAAACGCAGAGTAGTGCGCAAGCAATGGATGAAAAATTGGTTAAAGAAGCGTGAGCAGTACTCGCTAACAGTATTGCTAAAAAAACAGATGTAGACGACTACATAAATTATTTTCAAGTAACGATCTGTACAAGAAGTTGTTAACATTGTTACAGCCTTTCTTGGAAAAGCAAAATAAACGGGAAGGTACTTTGAAGATTTAAAATTTTTAGCAATCATATCACCAGCCGTTGTAACCTCACGGTTTTAAAAACCCGTGTATAAATAACAATCTTTTAGACCCTGCAACCCCAACTCTGAAAGCGTACCTAGCATGCTATAGCTGTCAAGTAGCTTGATTATCTCAATGTATTTTTTTACACACCTCAATTACCTCAAATGTTGGTCGTTTTTGAAATAGATAATCAACTCCATATTGTTGATGTAGTATCAACCAAATGAGACTACATACTACATACAACCAATTTAATGGTTAAAAAAAAAACGTCATATTGAGCAAAACATCCCAATGCGTAAAAACAAAAAGTAACTTCTTTGATCCCAAGATCGTTTGCCTCATTATAATTCCTTGGGGCAACACATTAAAAGTCTAAATTATGAAACCTTAAGGGCTTTAAGGGTTTTAGATGCAATAGCTCTAAATATTACACTTGTTATCGCTGAAAGCTGTATAAACAACTTTCCAACTTGTTCAGAAATAATCTTGAGCAAGTGAATCATTCAAGCAAATTACATTTTTCAATCATTTGTACTACAATTAGAATAAAATTTAAATTTGATCAAATATAAGTGTGTTCAATAAATATATCATAAACAATCACAAAATGTGCAAATGCTGAAATGACATCAACAAGTACAGAGCAACCAGTTTGAAAGCGTTACTTGCCTTGTAAATATATAACTTGGCAACGATTTACTATATTGATTATACATGATTGCATTGTCGATAATAGGTCTTGCATAAATTTATTATAATATTATTAAAATCATAGAAATAATGAAGAGCATTACATATTTTAGAAGGAACATATTGTGTGGTTGCTGGGTAAATGATTGTGATGAACTCAAATAGACTGTGTGAAGGTAGACAGTTTTAATTTATCATATATTTGCAACATTTGCAAAGTATTATTTATAAATCCGTAAACATATTCTTTCATTAATATTACAGACAGATTCTTAATGATTATTATTAAATATAATTACCGACACTAATCGTTCTTTCAGATGATATTTAGAATTGCAATAATAAAATAGTTAATTTGTTTTTCTATAACAACCTAGCCTAGTGGGATACCAAATATAGAAAACAGATTTATTTAATTAGCCGTTGCCATTTTTAAGTCGTTACGTTGCATGTAACAAGATGAAAATCTCATGTAAACTTCGAAACAATTACAAAGCAAAATCTCGGTACTCCAATAACATTCTCTCCGTCGCCTCATCCATACCAGTCCCGTTTGCAAAATCATGTTCGATTTTAATTGCTTGTATTATTACTACACCACGCACACGTCTTATGAATACTAAACAAACAGACCGGCTGTCCATTTCAAATGTCCTACAACACTGTATCATTTATCATTCGCAATTTTTGTTTTAATATTTGTAAATCTTTTCCATTATTTTCTTTTCGTTAATTCGACGCTTAATTAACGCGTATAATGGATATTCGTTTTCCGTGTGAAACGAGCTCTGCCGATTATAATTAAGATTCGGCGGAACCGTCCGTTGAATTTGCCAATTACGGTCGCATTTTAGGAGACGGATCTCGTTTATGGCTGAGGCCTGAGAGAGGATCGGGGCCCCCATCTAACGGTGCTAATATTAATGTTTTATGACCGAAGAGAAATAGCTTAAGATTTTTTATATCACTACAGAAATAAAATAAATTATATAAAAAAATCTTATGAAATAAAGTAATGCCCGTATTACACTGTCAATAATTATATCTTGAATTATATATATAAAAATATTTAAATCTTAAAAAGTTTGTAAAATGCACAAAATATCATCAATCTTATTGTAGATTGAAATTTTAAGAATATTTTTAAGTTTTCTTTATAATTAACACATAACATGTGAGTAATAGCATTTATAATATAACCTAACTATTTTTTAAAAACTGTTAATTCGTACATTTTTTGTGTTAATTCTAAAGAAAAACTAAAAATATTCTTAAAATTTCAATCTACAATAAGATTGATGATTATTTGTGTATTTTACAGACTTTTTAAGATTTAAATATTTTTATATATATAATTCAATAAAGAATTATAGACCAGTGTCATACGGGCATAAGTTTATGTTTATGTCGCGTTAATTATACAAAACGGAATCAATTTAATTTCATTTATTCAATTTGCCATTGAAAATTATATTTTTTGTTAAATTAAATAATTTCAATTACTTGTACAATTCTTAAAACTGTTATATTAATTAATAAATTGTATTAGTAATAAATGTACTAACGTACCAGGCATATGGAATATGTGTACAGTTTATAATTTAAGCTTTATTGCCTAATTAAACTACCAACTGCTAATAGCAATAGCATATTTGTACGCAGTGAGCAACAATTACGTCCTAAAGTTAACGGTACACTAATTGAATAATACAAATTTTTTATTTATAAAATTCGAAGAGATTCTTTTGACAAGAGCAATAAGAAGTTGAGTATGAATAAGAGACCAGATTCGCGAACCTTATTCCTGAAATAGTAACCTCATTAAAAAATTTTACACAGTTAGATCTATTGGGATTTCGTTGCTTGATTCAGTGTCTGTTTTAACATTTGAAAATTGAATATAGTATAAGGCTCTTAACAGTCTGATGTCTTAAATGTCTTAATTGTCCAGTCCTATCTGTTGTAGTTTATTAAACAAAAAATCATGCCTCTTATGAAAATCTATGAAACAGATGTAGGTATTTTTTCTAAGCTTGCTGCATTTCTGCATAAGAATGTTTGTGCAAAAAAAACTTCCTGGAGCCGTTCTCTCATAAGATCTATGATGCCATCCGTCATTTATTCTTTCTTCTTAACTCTGGTTTGAGGTTTCAGCATGCTTTTAGATTTTAAACAAGAACGCTCTTGATATGACCCCAATCAGTAGAATATAGTCTGTGCATGCACACAGACCTCCTGGGTACGTATTCACTATAAAGAAACCGATTTAAGTTCGTATGATTTTTCCTTGATGTCCGTCTTGCGAAAGTTGGAACCAGATATTCATTATTTAAGCCATGTTCTTGGCAGAATTTCACAAGAATGCCCACTCTCTCATTCCTGTTTATAAAGCCAAAATTGCTGCTTGTGACAATTTCTGTTTTCATGATTTTTTGTTCTACCTAAAGCTGTTGTAATAGCAAATTCACGTTAATGTGTGTCCATTGTCCTTGAGTAACACGTATAACCGTTTGTTTGTAATATTCTGAGCTGCCCCATCTTACTTCGCTTACACAAAAGATAATGACGTGTTTAACCAAAAAGACCAAAAGTTAGCAAAGGTGGTGCATTAAAACTGCAGCCTTAAGGGCTTAGGAAACTCAGTGGGCCTAAACAAAAAATCAAAATGAATTTTAATCTTCTGTATCGAGCGGTGTTTTTATTAAAAGCGTTTTTCAAAAAGTTTTCAAAACGTCGTAATGACTCCGGTGTGGCTCTCACAAAAAATCTGTCCTTCCTCTGCAGTTTCTTCATTTTGTGGAGGAAGGGGCCGTTCTTTATGCCGGATGCAAATCCGCTGTGCAAATTTCAGGTCTAACAATTGCCTTTTTTTATGAAAAGAATAATACTAATCTCAAAATAACTGTGTCTAAGAAGAATTTGCGTATTAACACTATCCTGTTGTTACCAGCTCTAGCAACGTTTAGAAAAACTAAAAACCAAAATAGAAACAATATAGACACAACACAAAAGATCAAACTGTTACTGATTTACTAATAAAACTGTTTCTTGCATTTCTCTTAATCATTTATTTAGCAAACAGTTTATCAGTTATGAGTTGAATATTTTAGCATTTATAAAAAACAACGCCTTTTCACTGTGTACAAATTTTTAACTAAAAAAAAACGCTTCTACCAAAAAACCATAATGTTTTCTTTATTAATGCTACTTATAATCTGCATGCGTTTGATGCTCGTCAATTCCTATAACTTTTTTGGTAAACAACCTTTACAAAACGCAATCTACTTTGAGTCTTCTTATACTTCATGTGTTTTATTATAAAATAAAAATCCAACTTCTACTTGAACACACTTCATTTGTAGCTTTTAGGTAGACTCAATGTTCTTGTGCCAATTAATATACGTCGTTTCGTGTAAGTAACAGAAAAGGAGTTACGTTACCAACGAGAGAAATAACTTTAATCCTTTCAAAGAAACGCAAATGTAGCAAATAATTGTAGACCATACTTGGGGTTTGAACCCAGGACCTTCAGTATACAAATTAAGTGATTTGCCATTTTGGCAAGTGGCACTAGACCGTGCGCTATTAAATTATAACCTTTCTAAAAACCTAAACTTTGCGTTTAAAAATACATCAAACAATTATGTCAAATAAAAAAAAAAAACGTCAACGTTCTTAGAAAAAAACCTAAAATTGTAAAAACTTTGTTTTTACATAAAATTTGTAAAAAAGTTCTAGCAAGTATTTTATAATTCTACATGTATGCTGCCCTTTTCGAATACACTATATATTAGAGATAAACAAATAGTTAAGACTTTTATAACAAACTACATTACTGTCGTTTAGCGCAATGTAAAAACAGTACAGCAGCATTATACAAATACACACTGCTACTTTTCAATAAGAAAATAAACAAACATATTTTAGTATATACTACGACTATTATTATATGAAGCATGTTATTTGGCATAAATTTTCTGATATCTTATGTTATATATCTTAGATTTTATATATGTGAGAAGTAACTCGATAATCGACCTCATCCGAAGCGAGGTGATCTACAAATCGTTCCGCAAGAGGAGAGGAGCAATAGCGGAGAGTGATCTGCTCATCGTGCCGCTCGTGACTTCGAGATCCAGATAAGACATGGCGCGAGTGACTTGAGGATCCTTATCGACCATCTCCTCTCGTGACCATCCACAAAGAGACCCTCGCACACAGACACCGCACAGACCACTAAACAACGCAACGAACAAAAGCCATTCTAATATTCCTATCTTTAAATATACATTGTGTATTAAAATAAATGTGGAAAGCTTATGCACAAGAAATATCCATTATGAGTAATACTAATAAACGCAAATAATTATTTTGTTATTAATTTAATTAAATAAAAACTGTATCAATTTTTGATTATAGAGTAATCATTTTAATTTGATAAAAATCGCAATTAAATTTAATACATTACTTGTCTGTTACCACCCATCCACCAAATGTTAGTCCATTAAGAAGTTGATTAAAACTGAGAACGGCTTGCTTTAAAAATAAATGAGACACATTACTTAAACTAAGAGGAAGTATGTTGGAGTAAAAATCTCAGATACAACCCTTGTGCCTTAATGAACAATCCAACTTATAAACATATTGATTTATAATATTTAATAATTGAATTTAATATATTTATATATTAAAATAATTCACTGTGTTATCCAGCAGACAGAAAAAAATAACAGTGTTAATAAATAAACAGAACAAGAAAAAAATGAGAATCTCTGACAAGTTATAGAACAAACAAAAATTAATAATAACTTTTATCTAAGATACTATTCTATCTATTGAGTGCTGTGCTGATTCTGCTTGCCAAGGTGTCACCCTAAAATTTAACACTGTGTTAAATATATTATTTAGTCTCAAAATGCTTAAACTAACTGAAACTAAATACATAATTTTATTTTAAAAATGATTCCGGAATTTCTAGAGGTTGCTTCCTCGTTCATTATAAAAACGGGCTAACAGATACACGGAATATTTTCTACTTTTACTCTAAACTTAGCAAGATGTCCAGACCTATTTCCTAAAAAACATAAATTAAATCAGAAAGTAGTAAGTGTCAGCTGCTAAATACATTACTGCTCACACCAGATATAAATAGCCTACTACCACCAACAGTTATCTCAGAAACGCCCAAAGAAAGTCTAGCTAGTTATACCCCAAAATATAGTCAGTAAAGAAAACACCAGTTAGACAATTTCAACAAAAGTGTAAAACAAAAATACTTGAATACAAAGAATGCCGACATAAAATAAAAGATGGACGATGTGCGTGAGCTACTCCGGCAAGCTTTTTGTGCCGCTCATCATGCACAAATCATCAGTAGTTAAGACACAGTACGCAAACAAACCTATCCTCAATCTAAAAAAAAAAACAATTTAACCTATTTTAAATTAAAAAAAAAAAACGTCCAAACAAGCAACATTAATAAGACTCCTTTCACACGCAGATTCAGAAACTCACAACTCCATCATTGAGAACTAACAGAACTAAATAAATAAGTGAATTCATTACTCATAAAACTTATGAATAAAAAATTAAAACAACGAACAAAATGTTTTATTCTTGCAAACAATGTTACTATAACATTTTGAATTGCATAGAATCTGTTAAATCAATAATTTTATCTCATAGAATTCTACAAGATAAAAAAAAAATTGAAGTAATGTAAATTTGACTACAACTTCCTTTCAGCTGCCTTTCGTTAGTATTCAGTTTAAACAAACCACATTAGTTGCAATATAAAAGCCAGCTCGTTTTTTCGTAAATGCTTTCTTCATATTTTCTTTTAAACTTTCTTATTAAACTAAATGTTGTATAGATGCATAGACACTACACACATAAACCACGCAAGCAGTCAAGTTTATACGCTCGTATACACCCAGAATGCGTTTTGTCCGTTTGATCGTTTAACACCATCATCAACGCATTGCGGCTGTTTTTTTGCTCACTGAGTGTTTTCGATGTTTGGGCGTAACATATACATAGACGTATACATCTATAAACAACTAAAATTATTGCATCTCATTCCAGGCTATTGGCCACTTAGTAAAGATCGTCAAAATAAAGCAACTAAAATAAATAACAGTAAACATAGGTTATTAAATACCCACACATCGCAAAAAAAGCAAAGATTTGCTTTCTTGAGTTTCGGCTTTAGTGAACAATAGCTTTTCTAATAAAAACCTGTAGCAAACACATACACACAGAAACTAAAACTGCACCAAAACCAAGCAGACTACGGCAAAGAAGATAACCACAGCGCCCAAGATCAGATGCTAAATCAAAAAACCAAGAGTTTCTTGAGCAATATTTGTACAACAATTTCTTGTTACAGTAATTTCAATTATCTGTTATAATCTGCTAAATTATCGGATATAACTTTACTTGATTATTCTTCTTTTAAGTTCTCTAATTAAATACAAACGTATATAAGCAAAAACCGCAAACTTTAAATGAATCCTAAAGTAAAATTTAAGCTCAAATAATAACTACTTTAGTAGCTATTCTTCAATAAATAATTTGGTTCATTGTTTGCAAATACCTTTACAATAATCAAAACTTATTCAATATTTAAATTTTACCAATAAAATCAACATAAATAATAAATACACCTGAAAAAAGTCCACTAATTTTAGTTTTCACAGTGTTTTAAAATTCTATGATTGATGATAATTTTACTATTTTTGAAATTTTAATGTAAATAATAGCTTCATGCCAATTATTTCAATTGAAAACCATCAAACATCAAAGAAAAACATTGAATAAAACTAATGCATAGACAAAAACCTTTTAAAAACTGTGTATATTTTTCAAATAATAAACAATTCAGTTAAATTTAAATTAATTTTATTTGTTTCTTCTAAGTAGTCTCAAAGCAAGTCAACTATATGGTGATAAAGCTCTCAACAACATAGTATATTAAAACATATTTAATATTAACCATGAATCAACAAAGAAATTTATATAAAAGCATCCTTCCCATTGCGTGATTTTTCTTTATTTTTTTTAAATTTTCACAAGGCCACAAAAGCTGTGTTTGTTATCGGTGCGATCTCCAGCCGGGGCAAACGACGCACGAAATTTATTTGGGCTGCCGGTGCGCAACATACACACCGGGTTTAAAAACGGTCCCGCGGTTTTCTCCCATTTAATTATACGAAAATACCTTGTTGACAATTTGACAAAATTATTACATCGAATGGCGGCGCATGATTTAAAGCCGGTTTCAGCCGCGACCCGAGAGACTAAAAGAAAAAATAAATCCGAGAAGTTTATGACACGATTACACATACGCACATAAACTATAATGTGAAGATGTTAATCTATACATGAGAATTCCACTATATGGAAAATTATATATTTTTATATTAAAATCTAATCTTATCTTAACTTGAAAAAATAACGGAATTTATAAAGATTTAATTAACTAAACGACTAAATTTTTATAACGAAAATAGAGTATAGACCACGGATGATGTATTTTGGAATCTTACATTTGCTCTCTACCTCCTCGACCAACTTTAGAGAACATATTTCATTAAATAAACTTAGTTGAATAAAAAAAATTAAGTTTAAGAGCTTTATTGAGAAAAAAATACATTTTCTAATATGTTAAGTTTAAAGCTTCAATAAGAATATATTGTACTAAAAAAATATGTCTAGTCAGCCTGAGTGATGAGATTTTTATAATTTGTCAATCGTTCAATTATTCTACCAATAAAAGTATAAATAGCATTTGTTGTTTACGCTAATTTCACTCATATTATAATTTATTGATAAATGGTTGTTATTTTAAATACTCATATAAAAGACAAGCAGACTTGAACTGGATAATAAAATAGAGATTTATACACAACTAACAATAAAACATAGTTTTACATTATTGTTAGAAGTTAAAGAACCATTTCCAATGTCTGCAAACAGTTTTCGATGTGTGGCTATTAAGTATTTCTTGTTTTCTTGTTTAATAAGTAGTGAAAATAATCAATATTTAAGAAAGAACACTCAATATTAAAAAGTACAATACTTAAATTGTATTTAAAAAAATTTTCTGTATTTTAATTTTTACATTTCGTACAATACAATAGAAAACATAGATTAGAATATTGTTTTAAATATAGTAAACCCACAACAAAATATGTTAAAAATAAAGTGAAATGTGTAGATTTTCATTCATTTAGAGTTTTTAGACTAGGGGTGGTCAACCCAAATGATCTTGCAAGCCACTTTGGAAATGCATTATAATTTCGCTGAACCGCATATCAAATTATATCCATATACATATTAGATTTAGACCCAAAAGAGATTTTTTTAGAGTAAAAAATTGAAAACAATAAATTATTATTACTGTGTTTACTATTATTCTTACTGTAAACATAGATAATATAATAATAATGATACTAGACGCAGTTCTACAGTTAATTTTTGAATATATAGGTGCACAAATAATACATTTTTTTAATACTACTTTAGGCATTAAAAATTGGGATTTTTTTTTGCAAAAAACCCGGATATTTGTTGTGTTTTACAATAAAAAAAAACCATCGGGATGTAGAGGATCAAGGTGGCTACTGGGTTGACTTGTTTGTTTTCGATTAACTGTAATTCTCAGGGGCAGATTGATGTGTTAATTATGGTCCTAAGTGCTAAATATTGTGCAAAAGCTGTTGCTCTTGTGGCAGATGGAAGAAGCCAGCGGTATGAGTCCAGATTCCTTCATGTCAGAATTTCTACCGCCCAAAGAGCACTTGAGCGGTTTAGTGAGCAGAAATTCTTGGATGCCGGGATCTGGCAGGAAACAAAAAACGACTGCTATCGATGACCAATTTATCGTTCGCACTACTCTACGGAATTGTCGTGTGACTTCAGTGGAGATCAGAAACCAACTCCGTGGTACAGCTGTGAGTGTGTGGACAGATCGTCAAAGATTGCAATAAGCTGGCTTAAAATCTTGTAGCAGCAGCAACTGAACCAAAATTACTTCCACGCCACCGAGTAGTCTGACTCTAATTTTGTCGCTAACATTTGAATTGGACATTAGCACACTAGAGGACAGTACTGTTTACTGAGAAGTCTAGATTCTGCTTTTATTTGCCAGATGGAAGAGAACGAGTATGAAGACAAACGGGAGAACAATTTGCGGAGTGCATCTTTAAGCCCCGACTTAGCCATGGTGAAAGTTTCCTGATGGTATGGGCAGGAATATCAATGGATGCCTACACCAAATTGATTGCCATTGATGAAAGATCGCTGACTGCACAGCGGTATATTACGTAGTTCTATTGCAGGATAACGTAAGACAGCATTCTGCAAGTTGCGTCCTAGAATACTTTAACTGGCTTGCATGTACTTCAGATGGAAATCATATAAAACATGTTTGGGACATGCTGAGCAGGCGTGTTAGAAGACGTGCAGATGCACCAATCACAATAAACGAGCTTCGTGTAGCACTTAAGGAAGAATGGCAAAATATTCCACAAAATAATACTCGTGAGCTTATTAGTGGGATGAGCCGCCGTATGCAGGCAATAGTTAGGGCTCAAAGAAGCAATATAAGTATTAAAATCTTATTCAACTGAAATTTTTATTATTAATCTTTGTTAAATTTATTTTGCAGAAATGGTCTCATTGATTGTAAAACACTAAAAGTTTTATAAAAAAAAATTCCGGTTTTTTTGCAAAAAATTACTCAATGTTTTTTTGCATCTGAGTGTATATTTTGTAAAAGTCTGATAAATTTCGCGGGTCAGAAAAATGGGGCCGCGGGTTGGCCACCCCTGAATTAGACAATATTAATCAATGAAATTATATAAAAAATTATATTCTAAAAACATTTTGCATAATATTTTGTTATATCTAAGAAATTAGCATTCTGGATGTTCATACTTGTGTTACATCTAAGAAATAAGCATTTTAGATAAGTAGATGTATATGTAGAATTGTCTTCTAAAAACCTTTTATTAAAAAAAATAGTTCATTTTCTCAAAACTTTTTCAAAAAATAATTTGATACAAATCAGTTTTAGTCTGATTTTTTTTTTAAATTGACATTTAGTAGTCTAAATTTATTATTAAAAAAACAATAGGTAAATTTCTTTGTAGAATTGTATTTTAAAAACATTTTATATGTTTAGTTTATTTAAAAAAAAAATGAATAAATTAAATTTAAAACAATTTTAGTCCAGTTCAAACTCTTTTTCTGACATAAAATCTTCTAATCCTTGCAAAGTAAAGAAACTTCCAATCTCTTGATGACAGACACTGATGGCTGAGCACATCAGTTAAACTATTCGATGGTAATCATAAATTTGAGTATCGCACCCACACTCCAAAGTGTTGGTCATCAGGTACTGGTATTACTACCTCCTTTTTGAATATAAAAATTCTAACGTTTGCAAAGCAAAAACAACTTCCAATCTTTTAACAACACAAATATGTACATGAACGGGTAAGCACTACAGCACTACTCGATTAAGATGTTAATATAACCATTGCAGAGAGAAGTAACTTCCAATCTCTTGATGACAAACATTTGGGTGGATAGACAAGAACCCAGTTTAAACTACGAGTCCGTAATTATGCTTTAACTTAGAGACATTTAACGCTTGCAGAGAAGAAAAACTTGAAATTTCTTGTTAACTAGCACTTGAGTTGGAACCTTTATCATTCAAACTGTCCATCCGTACTCATGTTCTGAAAGAAACAGCCCACCCAAGTGTTGGTCATCAGGATATTGGTACTATTATCCTCTTTTTTCACATAGTGACTTTTAACGCTTGCATTGAAAAGTAACTTACAATCTTTTAATGACAAACATTTAGGTGGGTCGTCTGTAATCATGCTCTGGTATAAACCGCACACCCAACTAAGAAACATCCGCTACAATGTTTTCCATCTGAAAAAGAAATTTTATTTTATTATTTATTGGATACTGACATTGTTTGTCAATAATTTTCAATGTTGCCATTTGCGTTTTTGCTGAAAAATGCAAATCATTGATGTTGCAAGTTGCAATATACATGTCAATACAATATGTTGATAAGAAAAAAACCAACTATAAAACCAAGCCATTTAGAAACAAAATAGCTTTTCTGTAACTTGTAACAAAACTTTTGTCAGTGAGTTGTGACGCGTTTAATACTCATAAAGATCTGGGCAATACTAAATTTGGCCACATATACAATTTTAAAAATCAATGCAAAACTTAATAACAAGTAAAATACTCTTGAAAGTATTTGTAGCACTTAGGTTGCGTTACGTATTGCAAATAAATCATAGAACATAATTGGCTTGTCTGTACAACTTTCATGCTTAAAGATTAAATCAGCTACATATGTATATCCACAGACATTAATAATTTTATCTTCATCTTCAGAAAGGCTTTCAAAATTCATCCAAGAAAATTAGAAAAATATCATAAAAATACACCAAACCAGATAACGAAACCAACATTTTAGTTTTTAATGCAGCTACTAGAAACGGAAAACTGTATGTTGAAGGCACACAATCATGTTTATAAAATCAACAAGTCCCATAAAACGTCCTTATGGCGTTTTTTTCAAAGTACTACCAAGTTTTTCTTTTTGCAAACAGCTGATAGTTTTAAAGTTTCAATTTCTACTAATAAACAAGTTCATGCTCCTAAATACTTTAAGTCTCTACCTGTACTGTATTTTTTCAGAATTTTATTTCTTTAATTTTTAAGTATTTTTGTAAGCTTACTAAGTTTCCACTTTTTTATCCATTCCGGACTTTTTAATTGTATGTAGTCTAATAGGTTAAATTATTTACTTCTTCAAATACTTTCAAGACAGTTTTATACGTTTTATGTTTGTTTATGTAACTAGAGCTTTCCAAAGGTTTTTACAGTGTGATTGCCAATTTTATATGAACTGCTCAAACAAGATGAAAAAAATAAACCTTCCTTTTGTTTGCAGGTATATTGTCAATCTGTTCTCAACTAGCGGCAAGTACCAATAATGCGTCAATGAAACAATATTGCACAATATTTTGAAATGACCAATATCTAAAAAATAAAAGAAGCTTACTACAGAAATAATTCTGTAAAGTATCTTGCCCATTGCAGCAAATAAAATAAATCTCTTTATAAATGTAGCAAAACTTAATTCAAAGTCTTCAAGAAAAACAAAGTAGGCAATCATTATAAAGTCGAGTTAAACTGTGAATGCTTAGAGGAAGTGGATGCTTTTGTGTATCTGGGAAAAAATGTTTAATAAGTACTTTTGAGGGAGACATTAAGAGACGAGTAAATGCATCGCAAAAAGTAGTTGAAAGTATGTGTATGATTGCAAAGAATGAAGTATTGTCCAAGGAGGTAAAGATGACAGTTTAAAAAAGTGTGCTGACACCAACTGTGCTGTATGAATGTGAAACATGGATGTGTCAAAAGAATCACAAAAGTAAGAAATGGGGTACTTTAAAAAGTGTGTGTAGAAAGTCTCGTATAAACAAAGTTAGAAATGAGTGGATAATAAACAAATGTAGTTTAAAAGTAACACCGATAAATCAGTACAAACGCAGTTATCTACGTTGGTTTGGCCATGTTAAAAGAATGAGTGAAGATAGAATAACAAAGCAAATCAATGATGGAAATGTGGTTGGATCAAAATGCAGAGTACGTAAAAGTTGGTTGAATGTTGTCGATGATGCGTGCAAAAAAAATGAAAAAAATAAAAAAGCATGCATGACCAAAGTAAGGATATTTCTGAAGCAAAAGAAATGTGTAAGAATTGAGAAACGTGAAAACAAATTGTACAAAGTAAAATTTAAGAACCAAAGTAAGCTATTGTACTGTATTACTGTCTACCCCAAAAGAAAACTTTGCCATTTTTTTGTTAAAAAAGTTGCATATGCAGAAATACAATGTGACAGTATTTAGATAAAAAACGCCAAACATTAACAAAGTTCCAAAAAAATCTTGTACAATTGGTGACCATTGCACAAATTTGCAACAGAAAAAATGAAAACTTAAATTTCATATTTTTGGTACAACAACAACATACTTACAGTACAGTAATGATTGATTTGGAAGGCCTCTATTAGTGATGACGTCAAGCATTTGCTTAAAGAATAGCACGCTACTACTAATAAGATTTACAAAAATCATTATTTGTGATTTAAATTCTCATAAAAGCGTAAAAAATTGTTAAAAAATTTACTCTATTTTTTTAAAATTTAAAATACTATATCTCATTTTTTTCTTCAATTTGGGCCAATATGTAAATAAACAACTTACAATAAATAATCACAAATATTTCATTTTAAGAATTCTACCTATAAAGGGTGTTTCAAAACATGTGTCGGAAAATAAAGGGTAGGATTAGTTGGCTAATAATAAAAAAGTTCTCATTAACATGGTTCCCTGTGTAATTTTTTTTTTTTTTTTAAATTTTTTGATGTTATCTCAGGAACCGTGTGAGATACAAAACTCAGCTTTTGTACACATCTTAGCATTAATATTAACTACTTTTTAAGCGCTTATTTAATTTTTGTCATGTGCCATTGACGTAGATTTTAAGATTGCGTGAGGTTTTTATGGCTCTAATATCTATGACACTTGGAAAACTGGTATTTTGAAAGCACTTGTAAACCACCAATATTTTCTACACAAAAAAGGTACTCCTAGTCAAAAGTTCTAACGTAAACCGTTTTAGAAAAATACAGCATTTTACAATGGAAAACATGAAAAAAAGTAGCAACATGTTTTGTTGTTGATAAAAACATTTGTTTTTGATCTAGTCGTCAGAGTTCATGCATTTGTTTCATGCATTTGCGTTATTGACAATTTGTCGTTTAGTTGTTAAATAACCTTTTTTCAAAAGGAGTCAATATCGCGGGAACTTATTATCTTTATTACCCAAATAATTTGACCATTCTTAGTATTTTGCTTGCGTGGTGTAATAAATAATTACAGTGGTAGCGAGATGTGCAATATGCATTTTGTTTATGGCGTTGCCAATAGAAATGTAGCAAAAGCTCGTTAAATAATTCAAGAAAGGTTTCCAAACCGACAAGTACCAAATGAAAGAACATTCATTCGTATTCACGAACGTCTACATCAAACTGGAAGTGTACATAAAAGAACTGCAGAAAATGGGAGATCTCGCCTGCTACCTCCGAAAATTGAGGAAGATGTTCTTCAAGAAATCAAAGACGATTCACCAACTAGCACAAAAAGAATAGCTTTAAACCTAAACCTTAGTCACGTTACAGTGTGGAGAATAATAAAAAGCCAGATTTTATATCTTTATCCCATACAGCAAGTACAAGCCCTTTTACCAGCAAACTTTCCGCAAAAATTGACTATGAGTCAATGGTTTCAAAAAAGAATTGCGCAAATTCCTCAAAGCAAATTTTTCTCGCAATGCGATTATGAACTTCCATAATAATCATGTATGAGCCGACAAAAATCCACATGCCATTATGAAAGGCCATCATCAGCAAACAACAGGTGTTGTAATAGACCATTTAATAAGTAATTTTTTGTCGTTTAGGCTAAATAGTCAATCGTATCGTAATTTTCTTGAAGAAGAGCTGCCAGGACTTTTAGAGCCGGAACGTCCTTCAATTAAGAAACAAAATGTGGTTCATGCACGATGGTGCTCCTGCACATTTTAGTTTAGTTGCGCGTCAATTCCTAAATAAACAGTATAGGAACCGTTGGATAGGTCTCCAGATCTAAATGTTTTGGATTTTTTTTTGTGGGGTAACTTAAAAAGTTTAGTTTACACTACATCAGTTAATACTGATGAATAACTAAAAAATCGCATTATTGTATCCTACAATACAATACAAAACACTCCAGGCATTTTCAAACGGGTACGTCAGTCACTAAAACGTAGATTGAAAGCCTGCGTTACCGTAGGAGAAGGTCATTTTCAACAATTTTTGTGATTTTTCTTGTTTTTTATGTTATTGCTTAGTTTTGTAAAATAAAGGTCTTGTGATCATGTTGCTACTTTTTCATTAGGTTCCTGAGATTTCCTCAAAAAATAAAAAAAAAAAAATTTTACACCCTGTATCTCGAAAACGGTGCGTTTGCAGAACCATGTTAATAGGAACTTTTTTTCTTATAATTTGCCAAGAAATCCCACCCACCCTTTATTTTTCGACACATATTTTGAAACACCCTGTATAGTCTGTCCCCACATTGACGTTTAAAAAATACAAAAATTATGTTTACTTAAGAAAATCATAAAAAGTTTTTTTCACACAATGTTGAAATTTTGTCTTTTGGTGAGAAAATTTTAGAAGATTATAATTTTTATAAAAATATTATTTTATTTTGCTACCAATGGTGTACCTTCCTCACAGAGTTGTTGATATTGATCTGAGAACAATCCTGATTACGTAGAACAAAAGTTAAGCCTAGTTTGCAATTTCCTATAATTGTGAATTAACTGGACGATACTTTAATTAAAAAAAAAAAACTTAACAGCATACTTTTAAATTGTTTTGCTAAATATAATCATAAACAAGAAAAAAAAGGTGGATAGATTTATAAAAACTTTTTTTTTAAATAATTATATGTTTTAAATAGTTCCCCAAAATTCGTTGTTATTGTTTAAACATAGTGAAAAAAATAATTAATTAATAATTATGCATAATATTTTCAAGAAAATTTCATTAAGTACACAAATTTTCTAATTATAAATGATTTAATTAATTGTGTGGTAAATTAAAAATAAATATTCATTTCATTCATTAACTGAATGAATCTAATATACCTTTGTCAATAATTAAAAAAATAGTTTTCAATTGCAATATCATATTAAATATTAGTTAAAACCGAGGTTAAAACTATTTCAAAATCTGGGTAAAATTTATTAATCCTACGTGAACCAATTACCATTCATTACATTACATTCTCGCAAACAATCCTATTATAAAAACTTAGCATTCCACAATATTTATTATAGAAATTATAATTTATTCACGAATTCACATTAATGTATTCAGAGCACCGGATTTATAACCTGTTGAAAACGCATTTACGTCACTCACGAACTCGTACTATTGACCACCACGCGCTCTCATGAAAAACTAAACCGTAAAAAAACGTCGACGAAAACAAAAGTCGACGAAACATGCTTAAATGGTAAACACATACTTATATTTATTTATAGTACTTTAAACAGCCCTAACATTCAACATAGACTCAATTCTATCATGGTCAGACGCCATTCAACAAACATTCAAGTACATTTACGCAATCACTCGTAGGATTTATGAATGGAAACTGAATGCAAAAAAAAGGAAATTAGGAAATATATAATAAGCAACTAACCTGAGGTTATTAAAATCCGGTGGGATGATGGAAAATTTCATGTAGGTCTTCGGTATTGATGTAGGTCGATATTTGTGCCAATTTTCCATGTTCTTAATATTGCTACTTGTGGGAGAAATATAATTAAATTATATACAAATATATCACTATACAATCTACTAACAATATTACATGAAATTAAAAACAATAAATTATGTTCTAATCTACTAATTCTAATCTAAATAAACTTAATGATATACACCATATAAAATACGTTTTATATTTTTGTTGAAACTATCCAACACATTAAATAACGGCCAATTAGAATAACATACGAAATGCTTGAAACAAGATATACCTGTGGAAACAGACGGGCAACATTAAAAATTATAATTAATGACGCATATTTAAGACAGGGTTGAATATCTCTGGATTCCAACGATAAAATATTTCGAATTGAAGTTACAAAGTTATGTTGATTTAAAATTTCTATATGGACAAAAAAGTAAACGAGATTAATTAGATAAAATATTAATGTACATGATAATATGGTAAATGTTTAATACGTCTGGATGGGAATAACTTGAATATTTTATCAACATTAAATAAAAAAAGTCAATCACTGAAATTATATTTTATTTTAACGGAATTGATCAGCAATGTAAATATATTAAATGTTTATAACAAAGACAAGTGCAAATATACCTACAATTTTTACTCGCATAAAAATGTTTGAATATATAATTTTGATAAGTGGATATTCACGTTCTTAACACGTAAATGTTATTTTTTACAGTTAGCATGTATCCAATTGAATATATTTTGCCGGCCTCATCTTTCTTTAACTAAATAAAAAAAACGTTCTCTCGTTAGATCGCATCTAAAACAACTACACAAATAGATAGATATGTTCTGATTTGGTATTTGTGTCTGCATATAAATATACCACTTAAAACCGTTCTTTGATCAGTACTTTCACCATTTATAGATATATAATTCAAGTGATTTTCTTTTTTATCTGTGTAATAAAATAAAATGGACATAAAAAACCATAATGATTAAAAGTAAATCCATTAAGTAATTAGATCTAAATAAGTATGTTGTGATCTAGTTTTTATAACTCCCAACTTTGTCATATAATATTATAAATACGTTGACGAACCGTCACTGGTTGAGATGTACATAAAATAAAACTAACGTTATATCTAGACAAGAATTACGGACAAGAGATACCTCATAGGTTTATGGCTGTGTAAGCATCGTGATGGCTGCATCTTGATTTGTGATAAGACACGGTCAGCTTACCTGAAACAAAACAACAAGAGTGTTAACAACATCTAGACAGGCACAAAACATCTATACTTTAACTTTGCCTCTCATTAGTTATAGAATTAGTAGAATTAAAGCTAAGAGATATTAAAAGCTAATCGATTATAGGAGTGTAAAATGTAATGGGATTTTAGAGAAATCTAATTAGTTTATAGGAATGCGCAGAATAAAGGTGAGATCTATTTTTATAGACTGTAGTAATAAAATAAATAATAAAACAATTTTTATCGATTTTTTAATGAAGGTGCAATTATTGTCACTCAATTTAATAAATTCACCATAAGTAACAAAAATTCTTAAATATATATTTATATTCATCATAGCAAAAGTGGCTAATTTAAATAACACATTTTTTTTTTAAATTGCAAGTAATTAAAAGTAATTGCTAAAATTACAATGCAGAATAAACATTCTCCGTAATCTGGAGTTTGGAATAAGCAAACTATAACTTAACATATGTGCTCGCACAGGTGCATAGCGAGAAACGTATGAAATAATTTTCTCAATAAACTTATAGTAGGTAGATTAATAAATATTTATTGGTTTTTACATGCTTGTAAATCATAATGTCAAACTTATATAAAATTTTAAACTTAATAGCTAATTAATTTACTTTTATTTTTTTTTTTGCATAAAAATTCACAAGCTACATGCTACCAATAAAAACCAATAAATATTTATTTCAATTAAATTTTTTTTTTGAAAATACTACTACAAACCAAATGTTTAAAACGTTACGGATATTAATTGTCACTGAGTGTCTATTGTGACTTTCGATACACATTTGCTAATGCGGAACAATTTTTAGAATAATAGTTTTTATTTTATTTGAAATTTGTAATATTTAGAAATTACTTAATATGTCATAAAAGTATCTTTAAATTTCAACGAGTTACGCCCGTTAAAACTAACATTGAAGACGAGATTTGAGCAGTCTGTGAATATCGAACTTGAATATTTACGGATTATAAATTTTAGGAAATAATAAATTTGAAATTTATTAAATTAAAAATAAAATCTTTCTTAAAAGTTTTGCTATATCTCTAAAGTCTAAACTATCAGTGAATATTTGTAAAAATTCCTAGCAAGCTATGCACTACTTGGTTAGATAGATGCAAATATGTCTTGTATTTCTTTTGAACAATGCCCATGGAAATATCTATAGATAGTGTAATTATGCTCATACCCAAACAACTTGAAAAAAATACTCATTACAAAGGCCTATATAAGTTCTATATTATATTTAAAAAAATTGTGTAGAAATAGTGTACAGTTCGGCCAGTCAAAAGGATTCGACTGCACCAACAAGCTAAGTACAGATGATTTGATTCCGTATTAATTACTAACCAACATCATCTACGACAATTAATTCAATCAAATTTATTTGTTTATTTATTTATTTAGTTATTTATTTATTTAACCAACGGAAAATATTCCAATTACAGATTAAAGTCATTTACAAAATGTACAATATAAAATAATTAAGTTAATTTAGACTAATTTAGTCTAATGCTCGTATGGCACCATCCACAACTCTCATCAATGATCATCAATCAATCAATTCCATCGCAGATTGAAACCCCAAGAACATTTCTAGCTTTTCCCTTTAATTTAGGCAAAAATGTACGCATTCACAGTTAAAAAAAACAGTTTGGTTATACAAAGAAAAACCAAAAATGCACCCAAAACCGCAAAATAACAATAAAACTGATGATTATCCGTGCACCCCACAGGCCTTCAAAGTCCCATCCACAACCCCATATATAATTCAATAGAGAATCATAGATAGTGTCATACGATCATCACTAGAAATAATTAAAGTACTTAGTTAAAAATAGTTAAAAACTAAAAATTAAAAGACACATAACATTTAATTCAGATGCAGTATAATTTGATTAAAAAATGCTTTTGGTAAAGTACAATTAAAGACATCAATTTCAGGATACTGCCTGGTTAACTGATTGTACAAAGAGCACATAGAGTATATCCGTGACTTTAACATAATGTTTGCTTTTGGGACAGGTAGATGAAACAATCGTTTTCCTCTAACATAACTTCGCACATGCAAATGTATTTGTTGAAGTAAATCTGCACTGTCAATATAGTTATTTAAAATTTTACATAGCAGGTGAGTTTTGCAACAAATTTCTAAGAATTGTAATTAAAATTGTGATAAAAAAGTGTTATAATTATAATTACAATCAGTGTAAACACCAAATTAAAAAAAAAAAAAAAAATTAACAAAGCGCTTTTGTATTGATTCAATAAAAAATTGAGTATTTATCGTAGTATGGATTCCACACACAGCACGCATACTCTAGCTTAGATCTAACGTATGCATAATAATAAACTTTAACTGCATGAATGTCATGAAATAGTAAAAGATTTGCTGCAGCTACAATTGATTCAACGTGGTCATTGAAAGACAACTTGCAGTAATTAAGCAATTGGGTTTTTTCCAGCATGAATGGACAAGAGCTCGGATAGAGATATCCTCAAAACAATGCTCAACAAGTACGGTGAGCTAAACAAGAAGCAAGAAGCCAATATCAACTCCTTGGAGAAATTTATCGGATCTAATCTAAGATAAGATAAGTCCGGAAAGATTCCATCGACAAGCCCAACCACAAAAACGCTCCCTAAGAGGTCCGTCCATCAAAGAAGAAATCGAAAGTAATGAAGAAGAACTAGGGTAAAGTTATTTCTTCGTTATCTAAAACTAACAGACCATTGATAAAGTTCACCAACAGTTGATAGAAATCCTGAAAAAACTATATCTATATATATGTATATCTAAGCACCGTAATAAATGAGCAATAGAACCAGACACAGAAAATAAAAAGCAAAATTGAAAAAACATAGAAAAATATTCATTAAAATGTCCATAGCCTTTAAAAGTAGAGATCTAACTAAAAACACAAAAATGATACACTGCTCTGTGTTATTATACGGAATGGAAGCTTGAACGCTGACAAAGGCAAACATAAAGAAACTGATTCTATAGAAAATGCATCTGCCAAAAAAAATCTAATGGCTCTAAAATCTAAAGAACTGGTTCTCTGCAAAAACAAAATGTTTTTTTCAGGCAAATGCAAAAAAAATTAAAATTGCCAACATGATAGCCAACATCCGGAACGGATAGGTACTTCAAGAAGAAAAACAGGCCATCAGCAGCCTTACGTCACGTGTCAACAGCGACAGCAAAGCTATCCACCACCAAAACCAAAAAGTCTTCAAACCAGCAGGCCTCTCAGACTAAGACAATCCAATTAGGTCTGTCAGTAACCCCATTAGGCGCAACAGCTTCTTCCTCATTCCCCGCAAATTACACATCTCAACCATCTGATATTACAATACGTAAACCAGGAGTTGTTTGCACTGTTTCAGTCAATAAACTTTAAAACTGACCGAGCCGTAAACGTGGTCGATAGCAAACAAATGCATCCGACATTGTATTCGAATTTCCGTAATGTTATAAAACATTGTAAGACAATAAATTTATTTACTACACATATTAAGTCAAATCCGAACATACGTTATTTGTAATAAACCTAACTGCATCCAAACTGATGTGGTGCAGACAGGCTCATCGCTCTAGAGTGAAAACCAACTTCTGTAACGAGCATGGGAAAAGATGGAAAACCCTTGCCCATTGTACGTTCAGCTAAAAATTAAAAAAAAACCCTGTTTCTCATTGCGGGCTTCGTGTCACTGTATAACACAAACGCAAGTCTACCAAAATGCCACCATTATCAACGTTACAGCCACATAGCATCTAGGTGTAACTTGGCTTACAAGTGCGTTAAATGCGCCGGATCCCATTTTTAGTCCGGATATGTTGCAACACGCGCCACGTGCAATGGGCCGCACACCTAAGCTACATGAGCTGTTTATTTCAAACTGAAAACAAGCCAAAATAATAGCCAGGCCCATGGTAAATCACCCGCTTCTTAAAAGGGGGCTTCCGCTCCACCTCGGAATACTCCCAACGTCCGCAAAGAGCAATGCTATGCGCAAGCTACAAAAAAGGTGCAAAACGCAACTCTACCAGTTAAAAAACAGCAGCTACTCCGCTACTTAAGTGAGTGATAATGATTTACTTCATCAGTAAAGCTTATAGACAATTAGATTATTGCTCGACAGTCAAGAAGCGCGCGTAAAAGTAAATTTGACACTTGTAAATCTTTGGAAAGATCCCCTCTTAGCACAATTTTTTTTTGCAGAAGTAAAAACTGTTTACATCTGTTTTCTAGCTACTTTCAAAGCTATATTAACAACATGGTTAACCCAAAAAAGATATATAAGATTGCAACCTTTAAAAGACAAATTAAATAAGATTTAAATATAAAATCTTTTTTTAATTAATTCAATATTTGATGCGGCTGAATTTGACTTTAACACAGTAAAAAATTGGGGTTTAGAGTTAAAATTGTTTCAGTCTGATATTGTTTCAAAACTTTTGTTTACAGATGCTACATATACTAACCTAAATATTTCAAGACACTCGCTATATTTGTTGACATGCTTTTTGGAAAATATAAAGTATAAAAAGTACATCATCTGCAAACTTATGAATAGTATTTTAGTTATTTAAAGAAGTTCATTAACGTAAATTAAAATAGAGTCAGTTTTTGAACAAAACCTTAAAAACCATCAATTCTATAATTTTTGACCTCCGCAACGGGTTAAAACAGTAGATTTTATAATAGCCAGTGTCATAGTATATTGTATGATAGTAAGGCTAAAAAAATGTTATGACAACTCTACAACAACCCATCAAAAACTGCTAATATTAAAATCAGTCTCGAAGAAACGGCTCTTAGAGATAAAAAATGCAAAACATAGATTCAAAATTAGTTTAACGAGTGCGCAGTACCGTTACTTTGTCAAAGTTTCATTAACAAAGTTTTGCATGCGCACCAGAATCTAGTCAAACCCACTTCTAACTTTTTTATTCAAACTATGGACAAGCTGTCGCAATAATTCTGTAAAAAGCATACTTCAAGATTGTTTGACACCACTAATGTAAATGGTGTTCCATTAAGAACAACGCATTTTGTTTGTACAATAAAACACAGATATAACAAATTTAATAGTTTTAGTCCAGTGTACAGTTAATACTATTATTGATAAAACTTAACATCATTTAAATATCTTCCAAGGAAACGCTAACAAAATCGAACTCCTAAAAAACTGTTTCACATAAATCTCGCATAATGCCAACATGACACGTTCAATGTTGGCCTGCAAGTCGTGTGATGTTGGTGTAAACTAAAAACTTAACACAACCCTACAGAAAGAATTTTGGGAGTGTTAAATTGCACCAGCAAGAAAGATAATTGACTGGACAATTTATTAAAATAAACGATTTACTAAACTTTTTCTTCAAGTCATTCAATTGTTTGGTTAGTAGTGTGGTAAGTAACACAGTTTTTCTGAAAAATTTCTTCCAAATCAAGAGCATCTAACTTAGACCACAAAAACTTAGACAACATCGTTGAAAAAAATGAAGTCCAATAAATCCTCCAACATAAGCCCTTTAGGTGGGTGTAATGTTTGTTCATCCATTGCATCTGGCTGATTTTTAGACCAGCAACAACAATTTTGCTTTTTACAAAAATTAGTCTTCTTCAAGATCAATTTTTCTAAAACAGAATTATTAAATCTACAACACAACAAACTATCATTTAGTTTGAGCACTTGAGTTACACCAACCTTCTAAACACACTGCTGATGTTGAAAATGTTTAAAGTCTGAGATCGACAATGTTTTGATAGCTTTGAATCTTCAAAAACAATCCGACGTACAATATTCTCCTTGCACCTTTGTCTCACTAGCGTAAAAACGTTATGAAATGAATGAGTTGATTCAAATTTGTGCACAAGATGTTCAATTATTCGTCCACTTGGACGATCATAACGACTAGAAATTGGAGTTAGTGCACGTTAAGTGGTGATGGTTTGTCAACAAATCTACAGTAGCATATGATCTTAAAAAATGTTTCTGAAAAGTCATTCAAATCAATCTCTCAAAAAATAAACAAACTTGTTGCCTATACAATTATAAAATAGGTCTTCTACTGTACCTAATGTAGCTATCAGCATTAAACTAATTTTCCGAGTTGTTATGGATAATAGCGGATCTAGTGCAGAACAAACAAATAAATAAACCCAGTCATTTATTCTATTTTGTCAATTTTTCCGCAGCTACTTGGCTAATGTAGAGAAAATGTCCTACAACTAAGCTTGCATAAAAAATGATTGATGAATTAATCTAATTTTTTCATGATAAAAGACATAAGTTTGCAGAAGTTGTCATAAAAAGCCAATCACAGATTCTATATACGTACTGCAAATCTATCAATAATGATCCATCAAGCTTGAATCTGAACAAATGCAAGATTGGATACTTAAACTTAACAAACAAAAACATAAGTGTCGTAATGTTAATTCCTATTTTTTAAAGTCAGCTAAAGAATATAAAATAAACTAATTATCCGCTTAAAAAATATTAATTAAATTAATGCTTGTAATCATTTTATAATTATAATTTGCTATATACTTAAATAAGTTATAAACATGCAAACATGAGTAAAGGAATGTCATAAACTGAAATATCTTTAAACATTTTTACTCAATTAATCAATTAATTTGTTCTTACTTTACCGACAGAAAAATTCTTCCCGAAAAGCATTAAAACAATCATTAAGTAAATTAAAAAACAATCATACTTAATTAACTACAGCAAAATGATTTTGTTAATTACACACAAGAATGCACGTAACTATTTGAAAATTGCAAGGGCAATTTCGGTTTAAAAAAAATCTCAGTTAGTTACAACACATGTAATATTAGATAATCATCTTATACACATAATTGTTACCAAGATTAAAACTTGTTTATAATAACATAACAAGTAAAGCATATGTGCAATAGAGCATAGCGTTTCGTAGAACAGACGTGCTGTGCTGAGTACAGAATGATACAGGTTTTCAATTGTATTAAATACCAATTAAACTAAGAAAAATTATATTATTAAAAAAAAAAAAATGTAATAAGCTAGGTGGACTAATAATATTACATTCGAATTAAATTAACAGACAAAAAATTATGTTATGAATTTAAATCGAGTAATAATTCAAGTTCCAGCGCTTATTTAATAACTAGAAATATCCAATCCAAGGATTATTAATTGCTGGAATTGCTAACGTATTGCTCATATATGGAAATAAAACACGTTAGCAACAGACTATTTTTCTCATTGTTCGATCTAAATATTAATGAAAGCATTAAATATAATTATTTAATTTTAATTGGCACCATTCGCTTTGCTAGCGCCGCCTCTCAATGCCTTGCAGATTACTACATTTTAATTATTACTTTTTGCAATAGAAACATACAATATGCTCACGTGATTATTGTGTGCACACGCGACTATTTAAGCGATTATGAGTCATCAATAGTTGTTCTGATCTGAAGTGAAAGGATCGATTATTGTTTTACCCTCGTCAATAACTGGCCACTTCCTCGATTTAAGTGCGTTTTCTTGATTGTACAAAACATGACCATCTGACACGTCCTGATGGGTGATTTGTGATTAAACCACAAGTGGGTTGTAAGAAATTGATTTAGCTATTTAATTTATTTTTTAGTGAATGCCGTTTTTAATAAAACTGTTTTGTAATTTCAGGTACGGTAAAATAAGATTATATGGGATGATTTAAATAATTATATAGAGAACGTTTTTATGTTAATTTGCCATAAATGAATACTTTGTGGTTACGGGATATGTGCTATACATAAAGCAGATTTTTGTTGATATAAATATTCTAATCATATTACAATTTTATTATAGATTAAATATTTTAAAGAATATTTCTTATTGCAAGACTGATGTGGAAGAAGAAATATCATTATTGGTTCGTTCTATTTATCCCGCTAAATATCAGATCACCGTGGTCTCGTGGTTTATGTTTTTTAATGTTAATCAATTAATGCATTGAGTTTTAAATTTCTCTGATACTCCTAAACATTCTTCTAGCGATTCCCTATATTTTAAGTATCACAAAAAAACTAATTATAATTTTGCAAACATCATATTTCTTAATTTATAATGTTTTAAAAGAACATTATTTGTCGGAATCCAAGCGTATTGCATCTTCTCCCATTTCCATTTAACACATTTTTGGGTTATGTGGCATCACCGTAAACTAAAAACAAGAATGTTGCAAGGACGAATCCTTGGCGTGCACCGCTGTGCATCACCATAGCTGACAACAAAGATAACAACATAAAAAGCAGAAAGAGTAATTAACCAAGTTAGACAACTTGAAGCAACAAATTGACAATAATACTATGAATTTTTAAAATCAAAGAAAATTGGACTAATCTAGAAATCCTAAACAACAACCTAAATGATAATACAATGTTCACTTAAAACTGATATCAATACCTCAAAAGCCACCATAGATAAAATGAAAACAGATACAAAAAAGTTGCAATCAGAAATAGCCATTGGATTCAATCAATTGTCAATCCAGATATGCGCACTAGTTAAAAAGTCAAATAAAACTCAAATTAACACCAAGAACACGACAACAGAAAAGCAAAACAAAAAGATAAAACCCGCAAAGCAAACTCCACGAAATCAAGAGGATTTTACTGCAAACAATCCACAATAATCAAATAAAATACTCAAACGCAAAACAATCAAACACCTAGGATCTCTCATCCCCCAAAAGACAACAACTAGAACCTAGTAAATAGAAAAAAAAGAATCCTCCGCCAATAATCTTAAAAAACCAAAAACCCTTCAAAGAAGTAAAAAACGACTTGAAAAATCCATCAATCCAAGTCAAAATAAATTTCTTAAATAATGCTGTCGAAATTATGACACAAACGCCCCAGACCACCAAAAAGGTAAAACTTACTTAGACTCAAAAGTTTTAAAGTTCCTCACAGACCAACTAGAAGAGGACAAAACATACAAACTGGCAATGAGACTACATGTCTCTGAGAATATAACTGCCAAAGAACTGATCAAAGTTACACATCCAAACTAAACGGTACAATCTAATGTACATACAATTAAACAAAAAAAAACAATATTGCTGCTAAGCACACAGACATGCTTCAATGTGCACTAAAGATTGGATATGCGTGAGATGTGCAAAAAATCATCCATCTGCACATTGCCACCTCACCTCGGCCAAAAGAACCAATCCAAGAAACAGTGTGTAACCCTTTACGGAGAAATTATGTCGGCTGGCGACGGCTGGCGGCTAGTCAGCGGCTGGGAGCGGTTCTTCTCAATATTAGTGGTGTTGGAAGAGGGTGTAGGGCGCTAGTAAAAGGTCCAATGTTTAATGCACTCTCTTTATTAAAAACCGTAACTTGTACATAATATTATCCCTTGATGGGAAAAGGTAGCAAACTTATGCTCCCCGTGTGTTTAACAATGTACGGTAAACTATCCGCTGAGCGATATAAAGAGCGACTGGGTCTTTTACGTTTCCAAAATGAAACTGGCTATATTTCCGCGGACTATGCTAGAATTAAATTCCTTTGGCAAAAAACTATACAACAAGGAAGATAAATGTATGTCGTTATTATTTTTCTTATTTCTTGAAGAGTTCGTTGGTTGCATACCATTTATCCCCTACATTTAAATAACAAACTAATAATACACATGTAAACAGCACTTTGCCCATTACAAGTGGTACCCTTTATCAATAAAAAATCCGCTCTTAAATCTAAACTAATTAATGCCATTAAAACCTGCAATAACGACCAAGATATGTTAAAACTTAAAATCATAATGGATCGACAAAACAAAATTTTGTCAATAAGCCACTGGAACACTGTGCAGTCAAATACACTAAAGAACTAAAACTTTTAAAGTCGGACCACGACATAGACATCATGCTTTTATCTGGAAAATAATCCAAAACTTCCAAGCTTCAACATTTACCAAAACAACAGAAAAATCAAAGGCGGTAGCACTGCAATACTAGTTAAACGTACAATAGACCATTCCAAACTCCAACCTCTAAACTTCATCAATTTGGAAGCAACCGGAGTAATAATCAATCTTCCCAAGATAAAAATAAAATACTTTTACATACAAAACTAATTATTGAAAACAATTTACAATTAGCTCTTTATGACAATATCTCCACAATCCTGAGAGGCAACTTAAATGCAAGACACATAGTCTGGAACTGACATACCACCAATATAAGTCAAGACAAAAATGAAAACCGCTTAAGCTTGTTCGCACTTCCAAAAAAGTTGAGGCTTTTGCTTTATCCTTGAAAAAGCAATCCAGCCAGGCCATAGCTTTTTAAAACTTTTACATTCTAAGCATGTTATTGAAAGAAATGTATACAACTGGGAAGATCTACTATGTCACAGCTAATCACAATATGGAAAAACCATAATATAACACGCAACACCACGTGTTATCTAATCCATACACTCGTATTTTCCGTGTTCAGTTATAGGACAAAAACTGGATACCTTCAAAATGTGATGCTAAAGACAAATGTTTAGAGTGCCATAGACAACTATGCAATCTAACATATCAATCCTTAATGATATTATACCTAAAGAACGTGTTGTTGGTTAGTCTACAGCCTCATTCTGAAGTTGTTCGGATATATATTACTAAGTACCAATATGGAAAAAATAATTGTACAGATTAAACCAGAAGGTAAGCAGAGAAGAGGGAGTTTTCCAACACGCTGTACGGACCATCATACAACAACTCCTACACACAAACATAGAGACCGCGGCTAAAGAATCTGCCAACAGAACCAGATGGCAAGATACTGTCAGACAAGTATCATAATTGCAATGAATGAAAAAAATACGTAAAAAAATTATTACAGTCTCTACACGTCTGCCAATAAGTTCGATTAAAAAAAATAATCGGCAGATAATTATGTATCAACCTAATATTAAAGAATAAAGGCAGTAAATAAATAAACCATTTTGTATCTTAGACATTTACCAATTAGAAACAGTTCCCTTCTTTATTTTAACTACTCCATAATAAAAGTATTTTAGACTTCTGGTGTGAGCAGTACAGCTTACTTTATATTGAGATGTTTACCTGCTTCTATAAATACTCTTTCTATTATTTGTATAGTGACTAGTTTATTTGGTTTTTTCTCTAAAATCAATTGTTTGTTTAACCCTGTTTATATCAGACCACCCAATCAAAACTAAAACGACGGATTTTGATACAATCTTTGCAAATCCCTTTCTCACAATACTTGCTAAGAAATTCAATTCTAAACACCCGGCGTGGAACAGCTTAAGAACCATTGCCAAAGGTCAAGTGTTGCTCAACTATGTAGAGCAAAAGACTCAGTACTACTGGAGCTCTACGAGAACAGATCACAATCCCTGAAAGAGTGCATTGGTAGCTAGGCACCAGTAAGATCAAATACAAACATAGCAAGAACCGTCGCACTTTTAACAAAACAAATCTACCAAACCACGAAAAAAACTTTTAACGCCCATTAGGTTTGCGCCAATAATCCTGTTGGTTTATCGTAAAATTCAGAGACATTGATCCGCAAAAAAAAAACTTAAACTCGCACAAAAATGTCTGCAAAAAAAACGCTTTAGAATCTATCACAAAAGATAACAATTTAATGTAAAAGATCTCCAAAGCCTTACGGAGCAAACCCTCCTCCCCATTCCAGCCTTTCATGGCAAAAATAGGGTGTAATATTAAAGAAAAATCCAAAGCATTTGGTCAGTCTTAAACTCCAATGCTCCCCTCAACCATCAAAATACTGATTTGAAGCACGCCAAAAAAATCCACCAAAAAGTCAACAGCTTCCTGAAAGACGCTGACAACGACGTATCGCTGGAAAACGTTCAACCTTCTCAAATAAAAAAAATAATTAAAAAACTAAAAAGTCTGCTCTAGGCCCCGATAAAAACTAAACAAAGCGTTAAAGTCATTCGTGCATAAAGAAATAATGGCACTCAGCAATATTGCAAATGCAAATCTACACACTAGACTACAGATTGAAAAGAATCAAATATTCCAAAACCTGTAAAAAACCGGTTCCCCCAAAACTACCGGCTTATCAAACATAATCCTAGTCCCCACAAAAGCTAATAATCTTCTCCTTGTCCACCAACATAAGTTCAGATACGGCCATTCAGATGTCCATCAACTAAACCGCGTGACAAACCACATACTCAAAAGTTTCAGACAAAAAAGACCACGGGCGTGGTCTTTTTTGACAGCCTACAACAAAGTCTGACACAAGAAGGTTTTCTTAAAACTGCTTGGACTAAACTTAGCTCTGCGACTTATAAGGTTGATAGCCTTATATCTAAATCGCAAAACTCTAATAGTCAACATTTTTAATTATATTTCTACCTAACGGCAGATCACAGCAGAAGTTCCTTAACACTCCATTCTCTCTCATTTGCTATTTAACATATTTGTCAATAACATGTCATTGAAATGGACGCACCACGGGGTTAAAATAACTAAATTAAGTCACCCAAAATGATCACTAAAAGGCTATCACTAACCTTAAAGATGGTTAACATCTATCTTAACAACGTTCCTAATTAACCATCTCCTAAATATTTTATTTCTAAACGGGTGGTCCATACGGTCTCAATCTTACAGGTATTCAAAAAGGATTTAATCGGTAGGCATATTTTTCTTAAAAATAAACCCGTCAGGTTAAATTAAAAAAAAAAATCTCTCCCAAACCACCAAAAAAACAACAATTGTAATAGTCCTCGCTAATACTCTTATCCTAGTCATCATCTCTTATGTATTGCCCTTTATGGTTAAGTTTCTTGTACTTCAAATACTCAGCTAGTTCTTTGGGTGTCTCTTAAATGTTTTGTTTATATAGTATCATAAACGCAAATTTTCCAAACTTTACTGTTGATCAATAAACTCAACTAGTCATGCCATATGTTTTGAAAAAGTCTAAGAACCATATAAAACAATCATAGAACTTACTTTGCTTGGTTTAAGCTAGTGTAACAATATTAGAAACAATCAAAGCAAAGTAAAATATTTTCACTTATTATAAATTCTAAAATGGAAGATGACTTTGCAACTTTGATAGATAAACTAATTGAATGTACATTAGTAGCCAAGCAAAACATTTGACTTCATTAATAGAAAAAAGATTAAAATGACAAACTTCCATAAAACTTTCTTGCTAATACACCCGTTAATACGGCTCAAGTCCGATAACAATATGTAACAAAAGTTTGTAATAATAATATATTAATATAGAATTTATCAAAACAATCATGATGTATACAATGACAACATCTTAATCTTTTCAGACAACCAAAGTAATAAATTCGATGTACAGAATAATTATAAATTATATTACATATATTAGTTCTTGGGCTTGGGGTTTATGAATGCAGTAAGCTGGCAAAATATATTAAATTGCAAATACATTAATGATTAATGTTGCAATAGACAAGGATTGATGATTGATATATGAATATCCATGAATTAAGCAGTACCAAGAATCGAATAATATGTCTATGTTTAACATTTTACTTTGAGAATTCTAGTTTACCGTGCCCCACTCTAAATGTTCGCGTACTTTCTCAAGGGTTATAGCTATAGGTTACAGTTCATATTCGTTTTACCATTGTAGTTAAATCAAGAATTTCTTATTATAATATTGTTGTATATTATTTGATAACAAAATGATCAAGTATACATAAAAGATAAAAGTGTCAACAATAGTTATTAATTAAAGATTTAAGGCTTGTTAAAATTAGTAATGTATTTATCTTTGGTACTATGTATGTAAATGGCCGTAGAAACGATATGTGGAGATCGTGTACATTCCACGGCGGACTAAGAAAATACGAGCTCGCGTTTATTGTCTTTAAAAAGGCAGCAACGAGCCAGGATAATAAACGACGCACAGACATGAAGATTAGCACAAAGGAACGTACCAAGCTGGACGTTCAATAATCGTTTATAACGCCTGGCGATAACTAAATGTTGCGATATATTTATCGACTAAAAGCAATGAGAAGATAAATATGGCGGCTTTAAATAAAATAGACGAGATTTCTTTAAGTGTTATACTGATTATTTATTCACACTTTGTTGCAATTCTTTTTCATTGACATATCAGATCACAATAAATATTATTCATATTTAAAAGCGCCGTTCGAATGCGTCCTCACTACTATTCTCCCACAAGCAGATGCCTGTACTGTTTGTTCGATATCAATGCTGAGACAGAATTCTTATCGGTGTAAACATCCATCTTATTTATTCTTGATTTTTATGTAAATAACACTACTCTATTATTATATTATACGGTTTTTATCAATATATTTTCACCTATAAAATTTATCAATAATTACCCACATCACGTACTTGTTAACCGTTCATAATGCTAATTCGTTTAAGCTTTTTTTATAATTCAATTAAATTCTTACACAGGCCAGATGCATGACAACGCTTTGAAGCCGCATTAAGTCATGCTTACAAAATTAATTAGAATTTGTATTCTTAGTATTAATTCTTTCTGGAATCAACAGAACAAATAACAAATATATACTAATTAGGAAATAGAATGTGAGATTTGGACCTTATTGTTAATCAGTTTGCATGATTAACAGAATTAATTGAATATTGATTGTTATAAATAACAAATTTACATAATAATACAAGGCCAAATGCTTATAGATATTTAATAAAAGTAGTATTGATTTATTATGGAAAAATTGGCAAAGCGGTTGAGAATCAAAGCAACGCGATTCTCCCCAGTTGTGTTTGCAGATACAATATCGGCCATTGTAAACAAAATGTGTTTCCCAACACATAATTATGTGATTGCCAGAATTTTTGTCATCTGTTTTACTGCGTCCCAAAGAGATTGTATCTAGACCGTGTAAACATGCAAAGTTTTAAAGTCAATTTGTCAAATTGATAAGGGGTGTAGAAGTCAAAACTGCAAATATGACCAAGTTTAGCGATCAACTAGTCGGTCTCCTTATCCCTAGTAAATAAAAAAAAACTAACTATGAAGAATAAAAAAAAAAACAAAAAAGAAACAAATTTCAAGAAGTTTTGACGCAGAAAAACAAGATCACTTTCAAGATTCTGCGCATTGTTGCGCGACGAAGTAGTCTTGAAAGCAATCAAACAACCTGACAAAATTACATGTCGACAAATACACCACTCCGGCCAGTAAAAAATGTAAAAAAGTTTCTAGCGGTGGCACCTATCTTTAAAGTCAATGGGCAGAACATCACAAATATTTTGTTAAATTTTGAATCGGTATGTATCTCTCAAAACTACAAAGAAATTTCATACGGAATAAGAAATTCAAAAAAATGTTCTCTTAGATTTTTAAAATCCTAAAGGTATAATTCTCCGTTATGCTTTTACCGCACCTTGTCGGAATATCCCCACTCAATTTATCGGGTAGCTAACCTCTTATATAAAAAACGGCTTTTGAAATATATAATTTAACATAAAAACAAAATATCTACAGCATATCAAGTATCATCCTGCTGCTAGTGAAGCAAGGAAAGCCAAAGCCCCAAACAATGCTAACAGCTATCAACCAATTTCCATGACTTACTGAAAAATATAATCAAAAACAGTCCGGTAAAAACTCTAGAAATCTTCGGTTTTCTAAGAAAACATCAGGCAGAGTTCAGAGAATACTGCAGTACTACCGTTGAAGAACTGTTTCAGTTGGAAAATTTCATTCAAGGTGCCTTTCTAAAAAAAAACACCTCTAAAAAAGACAAAAAATCAATTGGTCATTCTTCGGTAGGCTGTTAGCCTGTTTTATTTCAACTCGGTGTTATACTTTCCCTGATGTTAATGTCCAGCATTTCTTCCATCTCTTTGGGGGACCTGCTTTTTTCTCTTCTTCATCCCTCGGGTCGGCATTGTGTAATCTGTTTTGCTATTCTGTTGTGGCCCATCCTCTTAATGTGCTTGTAACGTCTGTTATAGAAACCCGCAAATTTAAAGTCATGATAAAGATAACCTTCTTAATAATAATTGTACGAGAGACACTGCCAAAGTTCGCGGAAAATGTAAAGCAAAACACAAATTACGTTATTCAAATTGCTTTATTGCTTCTTAAAATATTCTCCTTTAAAATCTATACATTTTTGCATCCGATGAAACCAATCTTCAAAACAATTTTGCCACTCTGAGCAAGGTACCTCCAAATCAAGTGATTTAAATGCTTCAATAGCCTCTTCAAGCGATAAAAAACGCTCACCACGCATTTTATTTTTGATATGTCAAAATAGGAAGAAGTCATTGGGCAATAAAACAGGCAAATATGAGCAATGAGTCATTAATTGGATGTTGTTACTAGTCAAAAACTCTATAGTTCGTCAGGCTGTGTGAGCGCTTGCATTGTCGTGATGAACAATGATCGCCGGTTTACGTTGTTCCTTCTCATTTCAGCGATAACTACCGGCAAACAAATTGAAATATACCAGTCAGCATTAACTGTTCTTGACCCGTTTTTACAAAGAAACAAGCAATCATTCTTTTCAAAACTCTTCGTAAACGCACCACTTTTGTGGGTTTAGGTTCATTTTGAAACACCCATACAGTCGATTGCTGTTTAGTTTCAGGCTCATATGGATATATCCAAGATTTGTCACCTGTTACAATGTTATATACCAAATTTAAAAACTGCAAAGCTTCCTGACTATGTATTTGTTTCGCTGCAATGCCTAAGGATGCCTCTATCTCACTATAGGTCACATGCCGATCTGACAAAATCATTTCACGCACAGCATCAACAGAGGTGCATAGACAACCTTCGCAAAAATCGTCATCAAACGTTGGCCTTCCACGCTAAAATTCTGCAAACCATTTGTAAACCATAGTTTTGGATGGTGCTTCATCCCCAAATAACAAACTAAGTTTTTCCACACATTGCAGCGGTGTTAAACCGTATCAAACAAAACAGGCAGACTTGATTCCGCTAACTTTAGCAGTGCTCCAAGCGATTGGCCCAATTAGCAACACCCTTCTTTTCCCACAGTAGTTTTGGTACCTCTATTAACAATTGGCGGTATGTCAATAATTTAGTGAAAATATCATCATCGGCATAACACGTTAACTTCAGACTACTAGACACGAGATGACCCAAGAAATTTTAACCTCGCTGCGTTTTTTCTGCAAGGCACAAGAACTACGACAGTTTTTTATTAAAAAAACTTTCTTTTCCAACAAATATAGAAAAAGTGGTTACTTGTTTAAAAACATTAAAAATTATTAAATACTTAGCTAGTATCAACTGAAGTGGCGGATAAATGTACCATAGACCCTGTTCGCCAAGGAAGCATTTAATACGCCATAAAATCCGTGTGAACTCCCGCTACCAACAAGTCTCAAACGATGTGTGCAAAACGGTAAAGCGTAAACCCACATTTTTTTCTATATATTATAGCGCATTAGCTAAAACTAAAGTACAACCTACCGTCATTAGACCAAAAGCAAAACCTAATAGAAAATTAAATATTTGCCTTGCTACAGTTTTTAGGATAAGTTCCGCTAGATTCAACTTTAGCTCTTAAAAATGGCTAGTAAAAAGCCAGAGAAATGAATATTTAACCTATGGAGAACAAAAACTTCAAAACCAATTAATCAGGTAAACCCCTAAAAACCACAAATTTGGAGAGTGTCTTTACAAATAGCTGCAAGTCCAAAACTATTCCGCTTTTGAACCACATCTCACAGTCCAGTGTCAAAATACACAAAAACAGCGGGACTAAAGCAAAAAGAAAAAAGAAAGCGCGTGCGGCTGCTGAAAAGCAAACAAACCCCCTTTTTGGCAAGGCAGATAAATTATGTGCTAAGCCAGCAACTGATAACCCAAAACAGAGTGCTTCAAAGCCAAATTCTCCCTTTTAAAAAAACAAAACTTAAAGTCTTTGGGCAAAAAAACACTTCTTCTAAAACCGAAAACACCAAAGAAAAGGATTTGCCCCAGGAAAAAAATAAAAAACACCAAAGAAAAACCCAAGATTTGCGTACAAGAAAGAACCCAGCTACAAAGAAGTAGCTTCTTCGCATCTTCATGTGACGGTTACCACCTACTGGTTCACTCTTTAGGTAAAACCACCAATAAACAGACCAATTTGATAAATGCTCCCCGAAAGCTAGCTAATACTTTATCCATCCCGAGCAAAACACCTCCCACCTTCAGTGAGCTGTCACACTCAGGAGTGATCTTTTGGATCATCCGTGATAATGACGCCTTACTGCGGTGGTCACAAAAAGTGATTTCCGGTGTACAACCTCAGTGGTCAGAATCACAACTAGGCTGACATTCGAATGACGTAGAATTGATCATAAACCGCCTAAGAAAGCAGAACCAGTGATTTAAAATCAAAAACTGGTGCATCTTCCACCTAGTCAAAGAAACCGAAGCACCACACACACTAAATAGTAAAAGGAATCTCCTAACCTATATGTTTAGCAAACCCACCATTAAAATAACAAAAAATAAGCTGCGGCATGAGAAAGCAATAGAAACAAAAGCGATTGATTCACCTAGACAAAACCGGAATGAAAGATACACCATTGATCCTAAAGACAACCAATGATGCAACACATTAAAAATATTTAACACAACCTGCATCACTGTCGAGAGGCCATAGTAACACTAAAAGTAATGCAGTACACAATAGAGCTAATCCAAAAACAATGGATTATAGGTACAAACTAAGGTCCGTAGGAGTCTGCTTCAAAACCCAACTAACGGTAAGCACATAACAAAGTTTCTTATGGAGAAAAAGAGTTGAGATGACACTCCAAGCTGCAAACAGGCAAAGTAGGCATTAACTGCCTCAAACGCCAAGACAACCGATTACTACTTGCGACTGTCAAAAAAACCTGCAAACTATGACAAGGATCTTGACAGGACACTGCCACCTAAGGAAACACATGCACACCAAGTGAAATTGGAGACATTTCTACATGCATGGTATGTAAAATATATGACAAAACAATCAAGCACGTGCTATGTACATGCCTTTTCATACAATAGAAAATGCATTTTGAAAAATTGCTGGCTTGTCATGGCCAGTATAAAGAAAATCCCTCCAAGAGTTTCACTTGCATACATCAGTCACTTAGGGTAGTTGAATGCCAAGACAACGGAGTGAAGTCGCCACTGTTTCTAAGATGTCGAACGTTCTGGACAAATTTTCTACACTCTACACAAAGATTGAAAGTGCGAGAGATTTTGGAAGCCATAGGCATCTCACATGGCTCAGTGGTTTCAAGTTTGAATGATTACTTAAGTATGAGAAAACTTTCCGCAAAATGGATGCCGCATTTGCTCACAGTCGACCACAAACGCAATCGTGTGACAACTTCGCAGGAGTGTTTGGCGTTGTTCAACCGCAACATGAACAAGTTTTTGCGCCGTTTCATAACCGTGTACAAAACGTAAATTCACCGCCAAAAAAGGCCAAGGTCTGTTTGTCAGCCAATAAAGTCATGGAAACCGTTTTTTGAGATGCACGCGGTATAATCCACATTGACTACCTTCAAAAGAGTAAAACAATCAATAACAACAATCAGTAACCAAATTACGTGTTTGTTCAATTGTTTTATGTTAATTTAGTATTATTTATTGTTGTTTAGTGTGATACGTTACGATTATTTTAATTTAAATTGTAATAAGTTCTGGCAAAGTACAACTTTAGTATCATATTATATGTGACATTATATTTAGTATTTGAGCCTACTACTTTACGCAACTAAATTTAAATTGTAATAAATTGAGCCTTCTTAGCACTGAAACATGCGATCAGATTCAGAAATTATTACGTATGCAATGTGTTTATAATTTATTAAACATATTAAATATTTCATATGAAATATGTTAATAGAAATTCCAAATACTAAATAAATACCAATACAAAAAAATTGCATTAATTATATAGAGGAATCTAAAAGCAAAATGACCGCCCGCCTGATCTAATCTGAATTTCTAGAAATAAATTAAGAATCAATCTGTTGGCACGCTATTTTATTTGTTGATCGGTTTTGGTCCAATTTTTAGCCATTTGCACCTCCACAACAACCTTTAAATATTATAAATTATTAATAAATATTTAATTTATAGCAATTAGAATGTCAAAAAATATAAAATATCATTTTTATTTATTTGATACAAATAAATTAAATATTGTACCTTTTAAGAAGGAAGTAATAAATGTAAAAATAGTAGCTAACCAACAGTAGTAGTGTTAATTGTGATTGAAAAGAACCAGAAGTGGCTCGTGCTTCACCGGAAACTAAAACTAGTTCTTTCAGAAACCGATCCGTAAATCATCAAGTAAAATCCGGAGGATTTAATTGGCACAATTCTTAATTATCTAAATGGTTCCAGCTAGATTTACGTAGCAGATAATAACAGGCCAATATGGTGGTCTTTGTTTCGAAGCATGCTATTGAATGATTAATAATCAATAATTAATAAGGAAAGAGGTCTATATATAATACGTCAAAATAATAAAATCTTTGAATTATGATATATTGTTGATGGAAGATAAGTTGAATAGATTGATTGATTGTTAAGAATAACATACATTTTGAAATAACAAAACAATTATTGAACATTTTATAAAGCAATATTGTATTCCGGATATTTGCATTTATTTATGTTGAAATAAATTTTTGGGAATTTATTTATCAAGTCAATGATGTTTTAGAAATATAGAGGCCAATGTACTGACATGTCAAATATTTGATAAAGATAATTTGAATAAATACAGTTTATTTTTTTCAAGCATAAATTATTTCCAATTTATTTGGAATATAAATGAGCGGTTTTATGTTACATTTCAATTATTTTAAATATTCTTCTAAACATAAATAATATAAGATTATGTAGTTTAAAATAATATTTTTATTCTTCCTATTATGGTTGTAACTAATAATTAAGCCTCCCTGGAAGTAGTTTTTTTTCTGTTATTGGAATCGGTTTGTTGTAAAGTGGCTTGCAGTGTTTAGTAAAATGATGGTGTGGAGAAACACGAGTGGTTTTCCAGCACCTATAACCATGGAGTGACTAACTGGTATCTGGTAGATGCTGGTGTATTAGTCGCGGCCAAGAAGTAGAGGTGCAAAGGGAAGGAGAGAAGCAGGAAGGTCACGGACGGTCGGTAGAAGCGTGCAGCAGTGTAGAGCCATTAGCGTTTGGCTTCATCATAACATTTCTGTTATATTGCCTTACTACAACCTCTGAACAACAGACTCTGAATAATACACACCATCATTATTGAGGGAAGGTAACACACACGTATTCAAATTCAAAACTAATCAAGCCCCCATTGAAATTATTAATTGATTGTAGAAATCCTCACGCTGATACATTCCCATGTAAAACTCAATAATTATTCGAATTTCAATACTTCGATCCCTTCCATCGATGAATTTTATGCACCATGTCGAGTTAATTATTGCAAAAATATCTCGCCGAGATAAAATATAATTGGCGTCCAGCCAACCAACGGAGCGAACCCGATGCTCATGAAGACCACATATGAATGCAGACCTAATGATAATTACTAATGAGCAATGCAGCCGAGCCGCTCCGCACCACCCCCCATACCGCATATACCAGTAACTGTAAAGGCCGCGTCTTATATAAGATTTTAATTACTCGCGGGCCTTCCTTGGCTCCCTATTATACATTGCCCGATGGTTTTCAAGTTATAATAATATAATTATAATGGGGAGCGAGCTAGTCGGCTTTGAAAGTTTTAAAGGTGTCTAATGTACCTAGAATGAGTGATGCGTTCAAGATTTAGACATTTACCGCCTCATTATATAATATGTATTAAAAGTGTTGGCCAGAAATACAACTAAATGCAATTATGTTAATTTTAAACATGTAAATTAAATTACATTAAATCAATTTCTGTTAAATTGGTGTGTGTACATATTTCAAAACTATAATACTCCTTTTAATAACTCTATATATCATTATTATGCTTAAATTTATTTATTATTAGTTACTAGATTATGAACACTCTAACCTAAACATAAATAACAATTGGTTAAAAAAATATATTTATTTTCAAGTTAAGAAAACTTTAGTGAATGTAATTACACAAGTTTAATTACACTGTTAATAATTTGTAATTGTGATCGTGCATCGGTTACGCCAAATTTATTCTTACTTGTCGCTTAATTCAGGCTTTCGTGTCATCTTCCTTATTTGAAAGTATAAAAATAGGATAATTGTCTCCTACTACTTCACCTTAAATGTAAAATAATATATATTTTTAAATATATTTACACAGGTGTAAATTTATGTTTGAATAAACTCAAGTCTTAAATATTCACAAACAAGAAACTTAAAGTGTTAACCATGCTACATACGCACATATAAGGCGTACAACTTGGCTGATATTAGCAACGTAGGAACAAAAGTCGGTTGTTTGTTTGCGTCTTCTCTCCACACGTACCGACATAACGGCGACTTTTTCAAATTTGATTTATTATTTATTTACTAAATTGGTTTTCTGGTGTTATTAAAACAGAAATGATTGAACATTTTTCTTAATAGAAATGGTTTTGTATGACTTTCTGCATGACAGAATTAAACTTTTTGAGATAAGTTAATTATTGTTTTAGAATTAAAAAAAAAAAACAAGAAGTAATAACACTTTAAATATAAAGCAACCTTCTCACTGTTACAAATTTGCTATTCATCTTATAATGACTTGTACAAGTTTCGGATACTTCGTTTGTCGTGAATAAGCCCTTAAGTGTTCTAAAAAAACTCAATATTACTCCGCTAAAAAAGTAAATAAAGCAACAACTTATAGTCCGCATTTTTTCTTTTTCTTGATCCTATTGTGTACCTCCTGTATACTCCTCTAGTAATTTTCTTCAATAAAGTCCAAAAACTTATGTCTGTTTTTTTTGTCTCCTTTGGTTAGGTTGTGTTTGCCAAAAAAGGCACTACGTGTCTTAATATAAATCTATTTCAGTTACTATGGCTCAGTAGAATGTGCAGCATTGTGTGTTCGTGTACGATAATTAAGTTAAAAGTATGATTTTTTTTATCCAAACATTGCGTTCCTTTTGTCAACATTTCTACGTTGATCGTCATCACAGAAACGTACCAGATTGCAACACCATCCTTAGATGAGTCAACAATTTATTTATTAATACCAGACAACATTGAGAGAATGAAAGAAGCAATATTAAGGAACTTTAAAAACAAGGAATAGTTTGGTAAAACGCATTTTACGACTAGGTTTAAAATTCCATCAGAATAAGATAGCAATTGTCCAAAAGTTGGGCAAACGTTGCTATCAACAACATTCACAATTTGCAAAAAAACCTACTCAACATTTTGAGAGATAACAACAATGTGTCTTCATGATGAGTGATAAACCGCACTTCCATTTAAACAGCTCGGTTATTAAACAAAAGCAGTATTCATAATCCTTGGTGCTGTGCTAAATTTGGCGTAATCAGCTCTTACTTTTTTGAGGATCTTGATGCCACTGTCACCGTCACATCAAATTGCTACATTGAAATGCTTGAAACTAACTTTCTGGTGCCACCACAGAAACGGGAAATAAACATTAGCAATGTATAATTTCAGCAGGGTGGAACCACGGTTCACACAGCAAAAGCTTCAAATAAAAGTTCTTTTGAAGATTTTTTAAGAACAAATTATTTCACGTTTCGGCAATATGCTCTGGCCTCTCGTTGTTCTGACCTAACGGTTTGTGATTTTTTTCTCGTGAGATTTTCTGAAATCTCGTATCTACAAAAATAAGCCCAGAACATTAGAAAAGTTGAAGGATGCAATCGCCGTATATTGTAGAGAATTAATCGGTTTGTCATTTAAGTGATGTTATTTTCCCCACTTAGTTTAATAAAATAGCATTCTATAACAATTATTTTAATTAATTTTAATAAACAAGCAATTCATGTAAAATCAAGCGAGTACTCATTATTTCAAAAAAACAATTCTCCTGAACCACCCATGTATTTGCTCAAATTACAGTGTTAGAAATCATTTATTTAGAAATTGCATACTAAGTAGTTTTTTCATTCATAGCATTGGTTGCAATTATTTTGGTAGTAGACTAGTTTGTAGTTTTGTTGCGCACACCTTACTTGTTGTGAACCTACGTGAACCATCCTTTTAGTATTCGCTAACTAACCTAATAAGTAAACTAAAATATTGCAGTTTTGTTAAAATAAAAGTTGCTAGTACTAGACTAGGGTATTACTATAAAACTAAAAAAATTGAGCAACTAGAAAAATTATGATTCTTTCAATTATTCCTTTATACTAGTTCTCAGATATTTAATTAATTTCCTAAGATTATTATTTGCCAACACAATAATAGAAATAGTACTAAATAAACCAAAAGAAACCAGAATTCAACCAAAAACCGTCAATAAAACAAAACTGACTACTATAGAAAATACCAATTTCAAAACCAATAGTACAAACTTTAAAAGAAAACAAAAAAAAAGTAAAGCATAAAGAATAGATCATCAATATAAAACGTCCGGACATATGCGGGCTTATTAAGGTTGGTACAAGAGAAAGTAAATCCCAAAATTAGAGTTAACGTGAAAGAAGTAATGAAAATAAAAAAAGCTAGTTTCAATACAAAATAGATCCGTTAATATTCCTCTTTAAAAACAAAATAACAGTTCATGTAAAAGATTTAGCCGAGGTAACAACGGTAGAGAATATAAGCCAAAAAACCCAAAGATTTTGAGGTAAAATTCCTTCGTCCGGCATACAGAAAGAACTAAAATGTCAGCATAAGAATTTCAAAAGTCGACGCTAATAAACTAAATAGAGACAATTAGAATTGATTAAAAACCTCGCACAATTTTGGATAAAAAAGACAAAATAACAAGTTTCAAATGCTGGGAAAATAGCCATGTACAAAAACCCAAACAAAAAAAATCTGTGTCTAAAGTGCGCAAAAGAAGGACACAAAGCAGTTGAATTAAAAAACAATGCGTAATGCGTTCACTAGAAAAAAGAAGGACAACAATCCAGAAACCCTAAATGCCAAAGCAAAAAGGATACGCTGAGAAGACAAACAAAAACAAATAGTGATCAATATGCTTCAAATCAATACTAACAGAAACCGTCCTACTCACGATCTGCTATGGCCACTGCAAATGATATCAAAATAAAGATAATAATAATGAGTGAACCAACGCCATTAGGAATATAAAAGACAGGTTTTGTGACAATAAGATAGACTCGGCAATAAAAGTGATAGACACTAACTTAATATACCTTCACACAACAACAGTTTTCCCAATATATAGTTGTCACTCCTTTGGAAATCATGATATTCATTACCTAGAAAATACCTTGTATAGAATATGCATGCAAATTAGGTGTAAAAAAAAGTGCAATTGTTGCCGGTAAAAGTGCTAAGATTAAAAAGCAGGACTACTCCTCAATCTTAGATATGAGAATAGCTAGTCAGTGCATTAAACCAAGGATCACACAATAGAAAGTTAGTAAATAAGAACCTTTAAGCGATGAAATCTACATTGTTTTTGCATCAAAAAACAAACAACAAAGATTTGTGACAAATCAATGTCAAAGATAATATCTACTGGAAGAAGACTACCGGTATTTTGGTAAAACGCAGAAATCGCTGCGTAGGTTGTGTGTAACAAGAAGAAAGACGTTCACTAAAAATGTCAAACGCATTAAGATAAAGATTCAAAAAGAACGACAGACAGTAGATGCTCTCAGACAAGTTATAAAAATTGCTAGAGAAGCGGCTGCGATGCAGCATCGCCCGGAGTCTGTGTGTGATGGTAACTCTTGACGTCAAAAATGCGTTTAACAGAGCGTCGAGGCAGTTGATTGTAGATGACCTAAAAAAGAAAGATAGAAGACAAACAACTGTTACTATAATTTCCTATATAAAAATAATTATAGACAGAAAAAAAGACAAAGACTGTCATGTGAACCCCACAGGGGCCAATGTTAAACCCAACTATTTGAAACATTCTTTACGACAATCTACTGCGGATCATGATGCACAAGAAAACTACATTAATTGGTTTTGCGGATAACGTAGCAATGGTCAAGATGGCAAAAAGTAAAAAAAAAAAAATTCTGAAGATCATAGTCAACACTAGACTTCTGAGTGTGACAAATTGAATAGACAAAAAAGATCTAAAATTAGCACCGCACTTCTGGCCCCCAAAAAAAACCTCGATTCACTTTAACATCCTTGCATTTAAATCTGACAACCTTTACACTGAAAAAACGATAACGGATGCCAGTTTAAAACGTGAACCAAGAAAGGTGGTTGTTTTAGTGAGGTCAGACTGTTTACATCCATTTAATCTCACACTGTAGTACAAATGCCGTCAAGAAGCTTAGTCTTATTAAAGATTTTTGTAAATCTTTCTACTTTTTTCCATTACATACATTACTAAAAAAATAAATTATGAGTATGTTGAAAGGCACATTTCTGCATTCATATTATCAATGTGAGAAACTAAGTCCCTGTTCATCCACATGTTTACATGCTATTACTATAACTTTAAAAGTAATCTTTTTTCAATTAAAAAAATCTCCCAGGAAACTGTGTCAATCACTTATCGCGCAGAAGCTTGCGTCTTTGCATTGGGTAGTGATGAGCCCTTATAAATCCATTGTAAAAACTTTTGTTTTGTAGGAGCATCCCAGTAGTGTGCCCATGTCTCATTTACAATTCTATAAAAAAAGGTTCACCTTGGGATACAGCAATCAAACTCTCCTCGCAAATTTATCGTCTACAAAGTTTTTGTTAGGAACTGAGCAGCTTAGGAATCAATTCAACCGATACCTAATTCTTCATGTAAAACGTTAAAAATACTCGTTTCCGATGTTCCTGTTTCTCTAGCATTAACTGACACTTTTATTCAGCAGTAAATTACAATTAAATTTGACAACATATTTACGAACAACTCTAAGGTCTTCAAAAACTAGTCTAAAGAAGTCTTTGGTAGATAGAGTGTGTTCTATTTGTATATCAGCACAGGAGCCCATTGTATATGCATAATTATCCGCCCTTTGTAGTTTTGGCTCATTTCTTTCCTTATAGTTGTCTGAAAACTCATTAGGGACACATTCGGACAATTTCCATACTTTGTCAAGTTTAATCGAAGACTGTTCAGTGTTGAAGTTCTCAGCCAGTGTTCTAGTGGTGCATGTTTTGTTCTTTTCCACAACCGCTACAATTACTATAAGCTAAATATAAATAAATTTTCTATGAAAGCTCTAGAAGACATCATTCTGAACAAAATAAAAAACTCAAAAAACATAAAAATATAGACCATATGGCATAGATAAACTCAAGTAAATCAAGCTACGTTACGAAGGCCATTTTGTTTAATATTTTAAGTTATATTACAACTATTTCAAACTTTTTAGAATTTGTTCTTTTCTGTTTTAATATTATATTTTTAAGTAATAAACAGCATGTCCGTCGCAATATAATTTGCTTCATATTGGAAACTCTATAAAGTATCATAAACAAATAAATCTATATTTAATTTACGGTCAATATAATGATCAAAGAGGAGAAGCCGAGCCACAAGTGTGGAAGTAAAATAGTAAAATTGGTTTTATTTTAATTGAACAAAGAAATAGACGTTACAACACAGTTTAACATGGAATTTCTATATTAGGATAGATGTTCATAAAATATAATATTTATAATTGCAATCAAGTAAAATTACCATAATAATAAATAATTTTCTTGTAAAAATTGTTTAAGAATTGATATTTTTTATTGTTATTATATTATTTAGTTTAAGATATTAATATTAGAATACTTATTATGTACTTTCTACTTCATTTATATGACTATAAAAAATAATCGAATAAATATTTAACGTGCCTAATTATTTAGCTTATATAAGTAGTAACACCTACATGCATAACATCCGAAAAGTAATTACCAAACTAAATCTCTTTTAAATTTGCCGTGTAATAATCACATCGCCCATGCAAAATGTATATTAATTATTATAAATTTGTCTTATAAGATAAATAATTACGCTAAAACTAGATAGTTAAAGATGTATATAATATATAATCATAAAAATAAAATTACATTTGCAATTCTATTTAAAATTTAAATCATCCTACAGATAAAGTGAGTAATTAAATACAATGAATAAATAAGATGAAACCATTTTAATTAACAATAGAAAATAAGAATAAGTGTTATCTTAATGTTCTCCAACACGAACATCATTTGTTTATAATAAATTTGTAATACAAATCCCTGTACATTAAAATACCAAAGGTATTTATGCATATTGTATATATTATTTATCAGCTGTAGCCCATGAGAGCGACATCTTACTTCGTTGTTCTCAATCCATCGTCCATCTGAACTTGAGAATTTTTACCGAAGGCATCACGATCACGAGAACAACGCCGTGCCGTGGTCGCATGCTCGCACTACGTGCAGCACGTTCGAAACGCTTTCTTTGTACAGCTTTTTAAGTGCGCTTTGTTCTCTTACACTTGCATACACGAGAGAAATGAGCAAGCCAACACGATAATTAACAGCGTATAGTATCTAAACATTTTTTTTTAAATGTACGCGTAATTAGATTATTTCGATTATACAGAAAGCGTTGTAATTAACAGATACCTGTTGGGGCCGCTAAAAATTAGTACCAATTACTATGTCTGCGTATCATGTGTTGGAAAAATTATTCTATGCTGATTTAAGTGCTCACTCGGCGCCAGCAATTCTCAAAAATTACCGATGTATAAATAAGGAATATGTTTGTTTATGAGATTAATAAGGGGCAGTAGGCGTTTAAGTGGATAATTTCCAATACTAAAGAATATCATGGGAAAGTAATCAATGATCTAAGCCAATTATTAACTATTATTTGTTCATCGTGTGCCGCTGTTAAATATCAAACTGTTTATATTAGTTTAAGATAAATATAACCTTTGCCAAATAAATTTAAAAAAATTATAAAAAGAAAGATACCACAAATTTCTATTATTTAAGTAATAAAACTTCAGCAAGTGTTAATAAAAAGTTTGTAATTTGATTTTCTGTAGTCATTAACTTCTTTTTTAAATTTTAATATTAAATTAATTGTACTAAAAAAGAAAAACAATTTGCAATATTTCCTACAAAAATATATAGCTATATCTTCTGAAGTAATTGCTAAAATCGTCGGCGGTCGTTTACAGTGTTAGTCACAACAGCCGTCATTATTGTGTGAGCGTGTAATAACGTTGGGTGCATTACCTTGGCCGGCACTTATTTTCAAAATCAATTAAAAATTTCAAACAAATAAACTATTACATTGCAAAATTAAAAAAAAAAGTTGTTAACAAAAGATCCTTTGGCGGTCACATTAACGGTATTATTAGATTTATTTTTTTCTTTCTTTTTAGAAGTGGCTCTAGTTATTTTTATTATTAATTGTTATAATAACTACGTTTTATTAATTGTTGCAAAACATAAAATATAAAATAATATAGAAATATAGAAGTATTCTAAATTGTTAACACGAAACTATAACGGTTTTTTAAGTTATTGTAGTAATAAATTTTTTATTGTTTACTGTCAAAAAACTATTAAATTTTCAAAAACATTACTTCGTCAAAATTCGTCAAAAAGTTTCAAAAACTGTCAAAGTTAGCATAAATCTGTTAAGTCTGTAAAATTGTTTTTTAACCTGTCAAAAATGTGACCATAACTATAAAAAATTACGAAAACTTTCAAAAAATGTACAGCAATTTAATAAAATGCATTCAATCTGCCTGATATGTCAAACTGTATTCTAAACTGTCAAAAATTACTAAATCATGTTTTAAACTTACAAAAATATTGTCACAAAATTTAAAAAGTAACAATAACTATTTATGTTGGAAGAAATATAAAAAAACCTGTCAAATAGTATTCTAAATATAATTACATCTGTCAAAAAGTTAGTAAAACTGTCAAATAGTTTTCAGCAATATAATAAGTTGGCATAAATCTGCTACACTTGTCAATTAGGTTTTTAAACTATTCAAAATTACTGTCAAAAAATTACTAAAAATTTAAAAAGTTACTAAAACTGTCAAACAATTTACAGCAATGTGTAAATATGCTACAAGTTAGAAGCACAATTGGTCAGATTTGTCAAATTTTATTCTAAACTGTTAAACTTTTTACATCATTATAATATAATAAAATGTATTTTAAACTGTTACCTAAAGCTATAAAAAACTATTCAAAATGTCAAAACGTTACTAAAACTGTTAAATAATTTACAATAATATCAAAAATAAACAAAATCTGTCAAATAATATTTTAAACTGTTTGCAGTATCGTATAAAACATAAATATTAAGTTTGCAGATCTGTAAAAGATTTGTCTAAATGTATTTCAAATTTTAAAAAGTTACTAGATCTGCCAAATAGTCATTAAAACTGTCAAATAGTTTACATGTTTAATGTATATAAACATTATAAGTTAGCAAAACGTTGTCAAAAATGTAACAAAAACGATAAAACAATCTCAGTAATGTATAAAAAATGAACTAAATATATTAAATTTATTCTGATAATACAAGTGACTACATTCGTCAATAAGTTACTAAAACTGTCAACAAAATACAAAAACTGTCAAATAGTTCAATGTAATGTGCATAAACATAATAAGTTGGAAAAAAAATACAAAATTTGTCAATAAAGTAAACATTTGTTAAAAACTTACTACTTATGATACTATGAAAATATTATAAGTTAACAAAAACGTATCAGACACATTGTATTTCATTTTAAAGAGTCAAAAAATACTTCTTTTGAGAAAAAGAAACAAAAACTCTTAAACAGTAATGTATTTGATTATATTTTATAAGATATGTAACTAAAGTCTATTCAAAACTACGATACAGTGACAAGATGTTGCTGCTCCCTATAGCTGTATTAGAGCTGTGCACGTAAACAACGAGTGTATTCCTATAGAAGCATTAAAAATAACTATCAAAAAAATCAAAAACTAAATATTCTTTAATTATTTCAAAAGGTTTGTGTACAAATGTTGGCAATCACGTACCCGAACTATCAAAATATGTTCTAAGACTGTCAAAATTTCGAAGCAAATTATTAAATCTATAAAATAAAATAACAAAAAAATTGCTAAAATGTTAAAACATGAAACAAATAATATAATTAAAAGTTTACAGTTAACAGATTTTAGTCTGAAACTAATAAAAACCAAAACTGTCTGAAATGAACCGATTTAATATGAGGTCAAGCTAAGTTTGGTAGAATCACATCTAATTATAGTTTGTGTTCCTAAAGAAATTATCTATTCTTCTGTAAATTGCATCCAGGTCTTAGGTAAAACTAAATCGGGAATCAGCTCTGAGTAGTTTAAGTTTAGAAGTAGAGATAGTCGCAGTCACTAAAACGGTTATTGTCACTGGACTTTTGTGATTGTTCGGTTCATTTTAAACTTTGCCAAACACTTAATTGAAATATCCTCACAAAACTGTTTTTATTTCATTGTAAGTAATCGCAGCACCCATCTTGTGCACAGCTTTCTCATGTCCATATTTTTGGTCAATATTGTAGCATTTCTACTAGTTTTTGCACTTTCATGGTGGTGGACCATTTTGTGGTTATCTGGTCAACCACTGCAATGTTCGGTTTGGCAGCTCGTACGGCTTCGTATAAACTCTGCCACCTAAAAAAAAAACTCCCCCAAAAAAGAATCTAGCTCTGCATTGGTATTGGTTAGACTGAAGACAAGTAACTATGACCAATTTTTTCCATGTTCTCAAATTTACTAACAGCGTTTACTACTGTTAGTTGCCAAACAAATACTTTTTTTTTGTTTTTTTTTAGGACGTCTTAAGTTGTTGGCTCTCAACAAGTGGCCCTTAAGAATAACTTACGCATGGTAATACCTTCCGGTTTTCTTCTCTGCGCAAATCCTGTTGTTATAATATCTCTGTCTAAACTAACCTACATTTGGCGCTAGTTTGAGGTGGGCTTGTTTTTGCCTTGCTGATTTTCACGCATCATCTGCGGCACGCATGCTGTCCCCGGCCCCTCTCTCCCTATAGCCCCCACCTTTGTCTGTCTCTTTTGTCATTTTGCCTTTTCTCATCTGCACTGGCATCTACCTAATTTGTTCTCAGGTGTGCTCTTAGCTTACTAAGGTCTTCGTTCACTTCTTCTTCATCGTATTAATGGAAGGGAGGGGCCCTTCCATTAATAATTTATGCAGTTCCATTAGTTGTATTCCTTTTGGCAGTCCTAGATTTGTAAGTTTTACCTCCAGTGATATCCTTGTATCTCCATCAGGAATTACTTCTTCATGTTCTCTCGTTGCCAGGTATATTCTGACTATCTGAAAGGTTGCGTTCTCAGTCAGCCTCGAGATACCATATCTACCATTTGGTATTTGCCTTGTTATTTCTGTTATTCTGTTTTCCTTCAATATTTCTTTTCTCCTTCTCTTTATCTCTGCAATTTCGTTTGGTATCGTAGTCTCTGTAAATGTTCTTCTTTTTTCTTCTATCTCTTCGTATGCACAATTGTCATTCCATTTAGCTTCTCTCATCTCTTTCCTTTCTCTTCTATGGCTTTTAGTTTGTGTGTTTGTTTCCATTGTTTGTTTTTCTATATTCTTCTATTGTCAAACTCTTCAATTTTCTTTTTTAGTACACTTGTTGCAAAGTTTCTTAGCGCCCTCTATTTATTTTCATCTTTTAAGCATTTGTTAATGATTGTTGTTTTATCCACTTTGCTTCCTAGTATATATTCTAGTTTTTTTCTCTCACGCCTCGCATTCTACTAGAGTGTATTCTGCGTTATCGTATGTTTCTTCCTGGCAAAATGTACACCTTTCTTATTCCTTTATTCCAAATGCTCCGTGCCCGGTCAGTATTTGTGTTGTATAATAGCACGTCTCGGGTTTCTTCTCTACCCATTCTTTTATCTCTGGGATTAGTTCTTTTGTCCATTTCTCTTTTTCTCCTGTATCCAATTTTCTCTGCCGTAGTCTTTCCTCTTGCTCTTATCTTTGCTTCTTTTTTACTCGTTCCTTCTTTTATAAGTTTTTTTATTTCTATTCTATCCTCCACCATCATATCCGCGGGAGGTGTTGCCGCAATTACCTCTACTGCCTCTTGTGACACTGTTCTGTAAGCTCTACAAATCCTTAGCAAGCTTGCTCTTGTAGCTCCTCTTACTTCATTTCTGTTTTTTTTTGTTTTCATGGCTTCCCCCCATGTTTCTGCGGCATACAGCAATTTGCTTCTTGCTGCCGTTGCTATTATCCTTCTGCTTTCTTCTCCTGGACCTCCGTTGTTTGGCATAAGTCTACCAAGCTTTCTCTCTATTTCCTTTGTTCCAATGACCGCTTCCTTAACCTGTTTATTCCATCCCATTGCTTCGAGTGTCACTCCAAAGTATTTGATTTTTTTCATATGGTTATCTCTTGATCTCCCACCTGTATCTTACCTGTTCCTCTATTATTCCTCTTAGTCGATAGCCATGCCGCCTAATTTTTTTGTATTGCTAGTTTTAAACACTTACTTCTCATTCATGTTTGTATCATATCAATTGCCAGCTCTAATCTTCCTTTTAGTACTTCTATTTCTACGTCTCTACCTACTACGGCTATGTCGTCCGCAAATGCTGATATTTACACGCCTTCCGGCATCTTCACTCGAAGTAACTCGTTATAGACAAGTTCCACAGTTTTAGTCCCAGTGCTGAGCCCTGCGGTACTCCTCTGGTAAGTTTCAATCTTCCCATTTTGGTCACTGTAAGTAGCTCCATATAATTTTGATTGTTTTTCTGTTCAGTTCTTTCTTCTTTGCCGCCTCTATGATTGCTGCCCATGATACGCTATTAAACGCGTTCTGTATGTCCAACGCTATCATCCTCCTTTCTCTTCTATTTCTTGTTCTATTCTCCGTACAATAACTTTCTCCATTATTTTAGCCACTGTGTTGATTAAGCATATTGGTCTGTATGACGTTGCTTTTCCTACTTCTTTCTTTTTCTCAATTAGTACCAGAGTGGCTTCTTTCTAACATCCTGGGAAAGTTCTTTCTTTTAGGCACCTGTTGATTATTTGAGATATGATGCTTTGATGTTAGGCAATTCTTTTATGATCTCTTTTATCTCTTCCACTGTCAAACAAATACTAAATGACGTAGCGTAGTCAAACATATGCTTATTAGAAAGTATGTATGACACCTCAATGATAAAGCCCTTTCATATTATGCGATCAGTCCGGGGTTCGATCCGTGACAGGACTAATTAATAACTTGCTCTTTATCCACTAGGGTGATTCGGAAATCACCTAATAAAATGTTGGCCCCATCAAACTTCTTTAAACAAGCCGTAGACTTATTGTGGCGATGTAAAACAGCCGTAAAAAAAGTTTTTTTTTTGCTGCTATTTTATAGCAGCTAAGTCGCAACTGTCTGTCCAAATAAAATCCACATTCCTTGTAAATGCAAAAATTAACTTAACCTGTTTCAACCTTCTTTCCTACTCATGTATGTTTTATCAAACTGTACAAAAGTCGAGGTCGAGGTTTTTGATATAGTTATCAATTAATTAATGGGTTAAAGCCATCGATAACTAGATCAAAAACTACTAGGCAAACTTACAGAAAAATGCAACTTATACATTATAACACTTTGAATTAAATTGACAAGCTTCTGTTAGTAAGTTATACTTATATGTACTTATTAAAACTGCATTTCGTGCCGTCAACGTTGATATTTGAAGGTTTTGGTAAAACAATACTAAATTTTATAACAAACTACCACGTTTGACTGAACGTATAAAGTTAAAACACCACATTTGTTTTTGTTTCCTACTTATCAAATTCAAAAAAAGTTGGATGTTGTGCTTTTGTTAAGTATTAGAAAAATTTAGAATATATCTTTCTTTCTTTATTGTGCTTTTGTTTTATAGCTATTTTACATTGACTTGTTTAAAGGAAGTTGTTGATGAGATCCACGGTTTATTAGGTGACTTCCGAAAAGAGGAAGTTATTATTTAGTCACATTTCGAGGATCAAACCCCGGAGTTTTAACGTGCTAAGCTATATAACTGGGCCATTTCATATAGTTGATTAAAACTACAACAACAGCTATAAAAGACTGTTCTAAAAACGTGTCATATTCCATTCTAGAATATGAAATCAATTTAAATTTTAACTAATTTAATATTAACATGTAAGTTTTTTATCTTTTTGATAGTGCAGCGGTTTAAGAGACTAGTTTACGAACAAAAAGTCCTGTGTTCAAATGCCGGGTAAGATATGGATGTTTGCCCTGTTATTTCTGAACTAGTATTCATGTATACACACATGATTGTACCTAATGAGTGTCATGCTCAAAATAAAAAAAAATCATTGATTGCATACGTTCCTACTAAGAAATAACACCATCTCGTTTCCAGTAGCTTCGCCGCTTAGCATTTTCTTCTAGTAGACGACCATCAAACAGTCGTTTAGTAGTTTTTAATCAAATTTGTGTAATACTAGTCCGTTTCTAATATTTTTCAAAAGCTAGAAAAATGTTAAAAATGCTAACTGTGGCCTATAAATTATTATTACTCACAATAATCAACTAATGCTAATCAACTTTTTTATTTAATATTTTTAATTTTTAAGTAGAATATTATTAATACATATTAAATATCATCATAAACGCGATTACATTTTAAAGAACAATTCAGGTCAACTATTATTATATATCGATCGATCCATTCGTAGATTATTATTTAACTCAGTATCATATATATTATTTCAATTTGTAATTTTAAGTATAGAAAATGAATACTTCTTAAATTTTTGTTTCACGTTTATACATTTAGCTTTTGTAGTGTGTGTAATAATCTTTGGTATAGAGCACCCATGGTCACGCCTGCCGAGGAATGTTCATTAGCAATCAGCCGCTTTGTTTGACCCCGGGTTGAAAGCAGTTAAGAGCTCTTAGTGCGCGGAGATATCAACGTGCACGTAAGAAGGCAACCGTGGATTGCCTGCCATGTTTGTGAAAGCGCTCATATTATTATACATTCCTTTCAGTTTGAAATGACACTCAAAACAAAAAATAATAATTATTTTCTTAGAACCAATTTAAGAAGTATGTATAACAAAAAAATAACATATAAGTAATACTATTTTAATTAAATTGAAATTAAAAATGTATGTATATGTAATTCGTTGAAATTTAATGTATGTTAACTTAAATTAAATTATAATAGTATTTAGTTTTATATTATGGCAGTTGTAATTTTTAGCTGGGTAGATTTGGGAACAAAGAAACTTAATAATATTTTATGTTCATGAAATAAATAAGTTATAACAACTAAATTACGTTATTATGGCCAATCTTATACGTAGACAGACAAATTTGCTAGTCATTTTATTGTGCAGTGCCGACTTTAAATATTTTTCTAATAAATTAATTCCAAGGAAACAATTATATAACTAGTTATAAGTTTTCAATTTTTAGATTGGGTTTACAAAAAAGATAAAAAATTAAAAATAACAAACAACCACCTTTCTAAAATGTTTCGTTAAACTAAAAATACTAATAAGAAATTTTATTTACTCAAAAAATGTTTTAAAACCTTTTAATTAAAATACAAAATAAAAATTTTTATGTATTGAAACACATTTACATTTTATAATCCATTAAACTGCCAGCAAAGGCGGCTAGCTAGTGTAGCACTGGTTTGACTATGTACCCAAGAAAGACCATAAAACAAAACTTTTAACAAATACTTTTAAATTATTATTCTAACTTTAATATACAATTTAAAAACTCAACAAATTATAAGTCTCTCTTTACATTATCATTTTGTCAGTCTTCTTCAAAAATCCTATAAAATTACATCATAGTCCAAAACGACTAACTCAGTCCTGAATACAGTATTTCAAGTAACTACAAATGCAATAGTTTAAACTGGGGTGCCAGTCCAAAAAAATAATGTTTTTTTTCTCAGCAAATTTCAGTCAAATAGACGGGCTGGTTACTCAGTTTATTGAATGTGGGCGAGCAATTTGAACTCCCGCCTAGGTGTTGTTGGTCATCCAGCAATTGCAGTTTACCCTCTCTACAAATATCAACTGTCACTACATTGGAAGAAAAAGGTAACAAATTTAACATGTTGATGTGATGCCAAACAGTTTAGTGAGTAAACAAGTTACTAAGTTTATTAAATCTGGACGCGTAGTTTAAACTGTAGTGCCCAACTACCTAACCAGGTAGTCAGTTGAGCGGACTATTCAGTTAGTTTATTTATTGTGAACAAGTCCACTCAAGTGTTGATCATCTAAAAATTAAAGTTTCTCTTCTCATCACCTATCACTAAATTGGGAGATGACAAACAGTTGAGAGAGTGAGCGAGCAGTTCATTGAATTTGAACAAGTAGTTTTAATAAGGTGCCCGACCACCCACCAAGTGTTGTGCTCATTGAGTGTATTTATTGAATATTTTTGATAACTCCGCTACTATTAAACGAAAGAGTTATTATGGGGAATTAAATTTTAACTTTTTTTTGCTGTTTAGATCAGACACTTGTTATTAACTAACTTTGGGGTGCTGATTTCAAAAATGATAACAGTTTTTGCCTATCACGTCAAATTTTTACTTATTCACGTTTTAGACTGCGCCTATTTCAATTTTAACTCAAATCTTATTGTCCAATATATTTCCTATCAAGGCCTCACTTGCAGGTAGCAACAGCCTATCTGTTTACTACTGCGGGGGGGGGGGGTGCACTGTCAGGTAATTTGCAGTTTCAGAAGTGTGTTTACTGTAAGTTGGTTTCTTAAATATATAAGCGTGTACAAGAGAAATAGCTACTAGGAGAAACTGTTTGAATTCGCCAGATACATTTTGCTATATATGTAAAAGCTTCACTGTGCCTAGTCACAGAATGAATATTAGCAATTTTGTAAAGCAGGTGTACTTTGCATACTTTAAGCTCGTTTCACACGCATGCGGTTTCCATTTGGTTCGAAACGAAAAAAAAAAACGAATAAAACTTTTTCACACATACACGGTTCGTATCAGGATTTGTATTTTATTCGTTGAGTATCCGTATAGGTACCGAATAGAAACCAAAAATGAACCGAAAACAAATCAAAAACAAACCGAAAATGAACCAAACACGAAACGAACCAAGTTGAAACCGTATACGTGTAAAACGAGCCTTATAGTGCGACTTGCAGACCAAGACAAATCTGGAGCTCCGATTTGGTGTTCCAATAATATGGCGAAAGCCTAAAAATCACGCAGATGATTGTTATTTCTGTTTAACAAAAACTAGTGGCTACAACAAAAAAAATAGACAAAAAATCACATACCCAAACCTAGAATCAGCAATAATACCCCATTCTAAAGAAGTACCTATGCCAGTGTTTAAAGAATCTCCATTACTTAAGGACGCGGGAGATTTTGCTGATGAAATTGACAAACAAGATGCTGATATAAATTTTGAATGCGGTTCTTCTACACAATCTATACCTCATAAATTTAACCAGGCCAAATTAATAGATTTAGTAAGAGATTTAAATCTTTCAAAAAAAACATCAGAATTGCTAGTTTAGAGGCATAATGAAAAAAAAAATTGTTCAAGCCAGATACTAAAGTTACAATCTATCGTGCCTGAGAAACATAATTTTTATAATATTTTAAAGTCAACAGTGATTTAGTTTATTGGCGTAATGTGCCAGGCTTATTAAATTTTATGGATGTGATACTATACGACCCAAGTGAGTAGCGATTGTTTTAAGATAGTTTGAAGAGGAGCTTGAAGTGCGGTTTGCTACATAATGAAAATAAATACGGTTCAATTCCAATTGAACAAACAGTACTTCTTAGAAAATACTACGGTACAATTAAAAAGGTTATAGACCTAATTAAGTATGAAACTGGATCATCTGCGTGGATCTTAAAATGGTCAACTACTTACTTGGCCAACAAAGGGGATTCAAGAAGTAACCATGTTTTTTGTGTTTATGGGCAAGAAGTGGTATAAATATTGGAAACCCAAATTTAATACTCCAACCTTTAGTAGAGCGTTCAAAAATCATATTTCTTCCTCTTCACATAAAACTGTAGTGTACCTATGCGATAAATTTTCCAAACTGAGCTTTAAAAAACTAAAAGCTGGCATTTTTGATAAACTACAAATTAGAAAACACGTCAACAATTCAAATTTTTTAAGTTCCATGAATGAAGTGGAAAAATGAATTGAATTCTTTCGTGGCACTTCATCAAAAAATTCCTATGAAATAAAAAAGCAAACAATTATGTTAAACTTGTTCAAAAATTTATAAAGAATTTTTATCGTCTGGGTTGCAACATGAGCATTAAAGTTTATTTTTTATACAGTCATCTTGACAAATTTTCCGAAAATCTAAGAAATGTAAGTGATGAGCAAAGGGAACGTTTCCACCAAGATTTAAAAGATATGAAGACACGATACCAAGAAAAGTGAGATACTCACACAATGGCTGACTACTGTTGAAACATTAAAAAAGATTGTTTGGAAATGGTGTACTCCAAAAAATTTTACAAACAAAAATTTATTCCTTAAAAATTAAAATTGTTTGATTTTCTCACTTCGGACAAAACCGACGATATGTTGTAGAACAAAAACTTGATGTGATAGGCTAAAACTGTTATCATTTTTGAAATCGGCACCCCAAATTTAGTTAAAAACAATTATCAGCTCTAAGTCAGCAAAAAATGTGTTCCTCAGTGATCAGTTGCTATTAGTCTAAAAAACAAATATATATATAGTAGTTCCAGAATTATAAACATTTGGGCGGATAAGCAGGATAAATTGTTTTTAATTTTTTAGCTGATAGTTTATATTGGTGTATTCCAAACATACACCTAGTGTTGTGATCAAGTAATTTAATATATTCTTACTTTTGATGTTACTACTACTACAATATGGTATGAGAAAATGTATGTGAGCTGTCTTTAATCTAGAGGAGAAAAAACAGATTTTCAATTACAAAGTTACAAACAATCAGACGTGTGAGCGAGACACATTTTTTATCATTCTTGTGGTTTATATTGGTAAACCCAACTACCCACCCAAGGATATGTAATGAAGTAATAGAATGTTTTTCTCACTTTTGATGTTTTTACAGGTATGACCATTTTTAAATTATAAACATTTGCGTGGATAGCAAAGCACATTATTTATAATTGTGAGCAAGTGGTTTATATACAATGACTCTTTATTATTTTTTTTAAAGCAAATCGCATTTAGTTTTTCGTCTAATTTGAGAGTGTTTTCGGAATACATAATAGATTATCGTTAAACTTTTAGGCTTACATTTATGAAAAGAGTGTTTGTTTTGTAAATACGGTTTCAGGAGTAAACATACGCCAGTGCTACTCAACTTTTACTTCCTTGATTTCAACTTTCAACAAGATTAGAAAGCTCAAACACACCTCAACTAGCTATTGGAATTCAACTATATTTAATTCAATACTAAGGTAAATCATTAATAAGCTATTAAACATTGGCCAAGTTAGAATTTAGTATCCATACATTGTGTGATGACAACCTGATAAACTGTTTTTGCTAAAATAAAAACTCAATCAATTCCAGTTTGTATAAAGTAAGTCAATTCCTCCAACAATTAACAAACTTCTCGGTGTTCAATTTAGTATAGTACCCCAATTCAGCAACAACAAAAAAATTTATCCATAGCAGACGTACACCCAATAGTTGTCAGTAGACAAATTTCAAAAGCCTACAACGTTTACTCAGTTGTCTTATAAAATTTAGCATACACTGGATAAACGAGAACTACCGTAAAGTGCTAACAGTAACCACAAACCTACGTCAATAACAATAATAACAAATATCTAACAAAAACTGGTTAACATAATTTCTACACAAAACATTTACACTAGTTATTGGCAAATACCAACAAAAATTAATATTGAATTGTAATTTATTTTCAGTTTGATAAAGAAATATAGCTGTAACAGGGTAAAACGGAAATATTTTGTTTGTTGCAAGAATTTCTAAAGTAGATTAATACCTACAATGTAGTTTTATTATAAAAAAAATAAAATGACCGCTTAATGTGTCTCTATATTAGAACGCTTCTTGGAATTTCAGAGAAGAAACACATATAAAAAATCTTTTCTCTGGCGGAACATCTCTTTGTAGCATTCCGGCATATGTTTTGAACATTAAAAAAAAAATACGTTTAATTTTAAAACAATTGTTTCATTTGGAAAAAGAACCTCTGATCGAAGACGTTTTTGTGGCCTAGAAAGGCGCTGTCCAGACTCTTTTAGCGGCAAAAGTAAAGAAAAGATGTGCAAAACATCAACGTATTAAAGACTAGCTTCGTTTGCATATCGACAAAGTGAAGCTAAACCTGGAAAAACAATATCAGCAACACATTGATGAACGCGACCAGTAGCACCAAGAAAGCAATTTGTGTGTGCATACACTACTTTCTAAGGAAAATTAAAAAAAAAATGTTTCAAATGTCAAAATTGTAAACAAAATTTACAAAGAATTCACGGAAATGACACTATTATTGATAAACAAAGATGCAATTGCGTGATTTGCTTTCGGAATTCTAATTATAAGATTCTTTTAGAGAAATGGTCCAAACAAAAGATTAAGAACCTAAAAGGCAAGCTGCAGAAGAACATAAAAAGTGCTCTACAAATAAAAATACTCCATTTAAGATAATTTCATAGAAGATGTCAAAGCCGTTGTTCCTAAGATTTTTAAAGTTTTTCCTTTCGAAAACATTACAAAACATTAACGCAATAATAACGGCTATAGCCGTTTTGTAAAAATGTATAAGTCTTTGTTCGTTTCTTTCCCCGCTACAGGGAGCTTTCCTGTACACAAAAATTTGATTCAATAAATCTTATCAACTATGGAATTTTGTGCACCGTACAAAAAAATAACAATATTTGAAAAATTGTGTATACACCAAGCTGTATAAAATATAAAAAAAAAGAGTTTTTTAGATTGTTTTTTGCGCAGTGGGAAGAATACATTGCGTGACTCTAAACAAATAACTAATCCGCGGTTTTGCAGTTCAATGTCAAAACTCTTCGAAGAAACCGCTAACTCAACATAGGATTTGAAGTACATTATAAACTCGGAGAATTTCATCTGTGGTTTATGGGTACAATCGGTATGATCATTCCGGCAGTAAAATTGAAGAACTTTTAAACTTAAACTCAGAAAATTGTATAGACAACATTTTTTTTCACTCTAAAAACAAACTAACAATGCATGTGTAGTTTTCGGACCGTAAAGCTACTACTGTCTCATTCCATTTTCCATAAATAAACCATTAAACTCTGTAAATATTAAAATCAGTATCACAAGAAAGTAAAATCAGTATCACAAGAAAGAAAAAAATCAGCCAATAAGCGCACAAAATCGATCACAAAATGATTAGGCAATATAAAAGAATGAATGATCAATATTAGAAGCAACTTTAGACGCTATAAACTGACAGGAATAAGATAATAACAAAGCAAATAACTTCAGAAAAAAACATTTCTAAATTTTTGTATCAAGCATTTGCTTTATTCAACTTTAAGGTAGAAAGATTCTTCATAAAACAATTTTAATCAATTTGCAATTATTTGATTTATAATAATAAGTTTAATATATTATAGAATAATAAATTATAAATACCGTATTGAAGGAAAAGTTAATAGTCATTAGCAATTATTATTTGATACCGTATTTAGCTGACCAAACTTTGATATATTTAAAATAATGATCTTAATAAACAATACATTGGTTGTATTATTTAAACGTTCCTTTCTTTAATTTTCAGCTAAGCTTTAATCATACATATCTGTATAGAAAAATATGTTATTAATAATATGCACTGTTTTTCTATTTCTGTGTGTGTCTATAGCCATCATCAAAGTATCTTTATATAGCCAAATTATTATTTTAAAATAAATATGATTGTTCCTCCAGACATATATACTACTTCTAAAATTGTGGATTTTGAAATATTACTGTAAAAACCCTATTTGCAAATAGTTGTTAATTCACTAAAATATGATATATTTAAAACGTTCGTAAATCAATAAATTTCCGAATTTTAATAAATTATACCAAAGATTTAAAATATCTTCAAATAGTTAATTTTATAATAATTTTAAAGTAATAAATGATTACTAAGTTAACTAAAATCACAACATCTTGAGATTTAATTATATTTTTTTGTAATTTAATTTCACAAAAACTCAGTACATATTTTTTGTCTGATCAAACATTGTTTAAGGTTCTATTTTTTTAAATTATTAAATAAATAAAACTAATACAAGAAACAAATATTCAACTCAACGGTAAACTAAAAAAATATTAAATATATGCACATCGTTGCCACCTACATACAAGTTGATCAAACCAATAGCCAGTACAGATACAAACCAATGACTTAAGCCAACATCTCTTAAATGGTAACTGTACCAACTTAAGTAAGTTGAACTTTTACAAACTCCCGTAAGATGGAAATATTACGTCCATGTATAACAACTAGCGCCATCTCGAAGAAACATGTGGAACATAAAGACCGATTAAATTGACTCAACTTAAGTGTACTATCAGTACTCGTAACTACCGCAAGATGCCGTGGCTACATCAACGAGACACAAATCTTCCGCATTTTAAATATTTTCACGGCTTCCGCGAAAGCTGACTATTTAATATGCATGAATTTGCAACACCTGTTAATACAAGAGCAGTTCTTTGTGTGATGGCATTTATCAACTCCTTATAAATTATTCAAAAATAGATTAACACTTTGAGCTAACAAGATAATAAGACCGCAATAACGGAATTATAATAAATTTGCAATATTCATAAATCAATTATATCGATTAACGTTTCTTTTTTATGATTGCAAATTAGACTAATCAACAAAATTATTTAACTTTGTAATTCTACAGTTGTGTTCTTTAAAACAAAGATTTTTAATAATGAAATCGAATTTAATTTTCGTACATTTTGATTTTTTTTTTGTGAGAATATATTGGTGCACAACCGGCTTGTAAGTAAAACATGACAAGAAAGGCGTGTATAGGAAATAAGAGCAATAGAAGTAAACAATGGTCATTTTCAGACATAAAGAATAGCCGGTCATGGTCGAGAGATTCCTAATCTAACTGACAGCGAGGAGCGCAAGAAACGATACATGCTCATTACATTATGCCTTTAAATGCAAGATGGAATTTCAATATAAAAAAGTCTATGTCGTAATTTAAAACTTTTTTCTAGATTCGTCTCTCATTACATCATGGATGACATGGAAAATGTTAGAATATTTTATTTAAGTAACAAAAATTTGATATAAATCAAATGTAAATGACTCATACAAAATACAGTTTTTATTATAATTTATAAGAAAAAAACTTTATGCTAATTAATAACAAACTGATTTAAAAGCTGTTTCTAAATATATTTCAACATTGATGTTAGCATGGCAGTTAAAACATCGATGTAGAAAATATTTAGTATTAATAACAAATAGATCTCATACTACTATTCAATACTATTAATCGGAAATCTCTCACCAATAATCAATCAGGATATAGCTGCTACTGGATTTAAAAAATTCTTACCTGAAACAAAAAATACATTATTAATTAAAGCACAAATTATAAAATTATAATAAATATTTTACACCATGGAGTATCTATTAACACTGAATTCCAATATGCATATTTTTTCCAACCCGCATTATTATTAATATTGTGTAAACATCGAGCATGCTTCGGTTTGAGTGGTCGTAACGGCCGCCCTGAAGTGGCCTTCCGAACCCTGTAGGCATATTGTCCTTCCGGTTATTTAAAATCTGATGGTACTTGCTTTTTGTTATTTTAGTGTACCGGGAGATAAAGTATTGTTAAATCACGTTCATCGAGACCGGCAAAATCTAGGGGATGAAAGGAAATACGGGATTAAACTGTCGCGTGCTCTCAAGTGGAGGCGTACTTAAAATAGGTAAAGAAAGGCTGCTTCCTATCGGTCTATAATATCAAGCTTATATTTTTTACTTGAATATAGAAAGCTTATTGAAACAAGAACCATATTTATTAATTGAGTTTCAATTTTTTTTGTAAAATGTGATTGGTATTTCATATATAAATAAACGAGCACAAGTTAATTTAAATTTTTGGCATAACAGCTTAAAAAACTATTAATGACAATTTGTTCTTTCCAAGCAGTAAGTAAGTTTTAATCAGATTAAATTTATTTTTTGGAAAAAAAAATGCATAACTAATAATAATTAATAACTTATTACTTAATTTGAATATGTGCAAAGTATTGACATTGTTATAACCTGACAAATCTTTGCAACTAAAGCATAACAGGGTTTTACACAATAATTATTTAATTCATATACCGTACAAACGTACGTATTATGTTATGTGCTCTGCCTATATGTTTTTATTTTGATTTCTATAGCGTTTTCTGTTGTTTATAGCCTGATACAAAAAACTATAGTTCTCTAAATAACTAAATAGTTGATATAAATGATAAAACGTGATAGTTGTATTGAGTTTAAACAAATTATTTCTTTATTTCATAATTGTGTCAATAGTATAATCAAATCATTCTTGCATCAAATTAATTTAATTGTTCCCTGTAAAGTAATGATAATTGATACAAAATTTGTTTCTTTTACAATATCAAAAACAGCAGCAACATATTATATTATAGTTCTAATGCGTAAAATAACATTAACAGTAACGTTTGTTTATTTTAGTTATAGCTATAATATTTATATAAACAGATATCCAATGCAACAATGGCATTATTAGAGTTATAAATTTTTACTCCGCTTATAATGCCCCGGTTGTTATGAAATTAATTATATATTCCATACAACAGTATTATAAACAAATAATAGTTACATATTAAATTATCTTTTTTTTAAAATAAAAAAACAACTTCCTGATAATATTATCAGCAAACTAATTAATAAATATTATATCATTTCCTTCCTGAATAACAAATTAATTATCTCTAATTCCAACCTAATCAAATATATTTTTTATAAAAATAGTGTGTGTGTGTAGATAATACTATTTTTTTAATAACTATGGCACGGTTAATTGCACACAAATAATGCTTTCTAAATACGTTACTAATCATTCCTTTTTAAATTTAAAATTGAATCCTAGAAAATTTGCCTATTCAGTTATAATCGTAAGATTATAAAAAAAATACTTGTTAAATACATAATCTGTAGAAAGCATTCATGTATAATATTGCAAAACGCATTTATAAAAAGTGCAAATCAGTTTTTTCAAATACATAAAATCTTTATTCAAAGTTACACAATGCCGTCTTGTAAAGAGATTAGTTGGTTTCAATTTCTGTCATCATAGAAAGTCCCCTTCTTAACAGACTAGAATGAATATTTAATATATAATTTAATAATTGCACAATAAATATTCGAGACAAATCATTTCGCAAATTATTGACTACTGGATGAGACAATTCCAGGCAATACCAGGGCAAATTTGCATTATAATAGTTAAAAAGAATTACAATACATATCTTAGAGGTTTTGACAAATGTTGCTATTTTATTTATAAATAAAACTAAAAAAATCTTTTAAAGGCATGATTAGGTAAATAAAATGTCCATCTAGCTATGTTTTATTTGATATTTTCTCAAAACTATTTGCATAACGTTATGAATGACACTTACAATTATTAGGTTAATAGTATAGTGGTGCTTACTTGATATATTTGGTTTACATTAGTAAAACTAAAGCACTCTTAAAAAAGAGAAAAAAATTTAAACAAAATGAAAATGACAAAATGCAAAAAAAACAAATTTTGCATTCATCTACTTTATGTAAATGCTCAGTTATAGTTTTCTGCATAACCAAGTAGTTTTTATCAAATCATTTCACTAATTTTAAATATGTTTGTTATCAATGAATTGAAAAACTACAACCATTTCCCATAATCTAAACAAATTACGTTTTATACCAATTCCAAATATAAAATTCTTGGAATAAGAAACACAAACTTAAAACTACTAAAAACAGAACACAAAAAACAAGAATAAACGACATACTTAGTACATCTACAATAGCAGAATATGGGCTACCACAAGGTGGAGTACTAGCGCCAATATTGTATATATTATACATAAATGAAATATATAATATAAACTTAGTTGGTGAAATATATACATATGCTGATGACACATGTATTATATATCAAGGAAAAAATAAAGAAGAGATAGAGAGAAACATAAATGAAGACGTTAAGAAATTAACTAAATGGTACGACGAAAACATACAAACAATAAATGAAGAAAAAACAACGTATATGATAATAAGACAAAAAAACACAAAAGATATTAACATAAAAATTGAAATAAATAACATACCAATTACTAGAACAAAACAGACAAAATACTTAGGAATAATATTAACTGAAAAACTCACCTGGGATACACATATTAACAAATTATTAAAAGAAAGCGCAGCAACAATAGGAGCTGTGTATAGAGCTAGGGAATGCATTACAAAAGAAACTGCATTAAGTATCTACCATTCACTATTTTTAGCAAAAATTAATTATTTAATAAACATATGGGGAGAAACAACAAAAACAAACATTCAAAAAATTCAAAGGCAACAGAACAAAATTCTAAAAATAATATACAAATTACCAAAACTAACACAAACAGAAGAAGTATACAAAATAATTAACGAAACAAAGATAAACGAAAAAATAAAAATAGAAAAATGCAAACTAATATACAAAATTAAAAATAAAGAAATTAAAACCAACCTCCAAATAAAATGCAACAAAGAAATTCACGGACATAACACAAGAAGAAGAAGCAACATACATGTACACACAACAAGGACAGAAAAAGCAAAACAAACAATACTAGGCAATGGACTTGTCACTTACAACCAACTGCCTGAAAGTATCAAGAAAATAAAGAATTATAAAGAATTCAAAATTAAAATTAAAAAACACTATATATTAACAAGATCTAATTAGAAGAAGACAGAAGCAGATAAATAGAAACATAAAATGGTGCCCCGAATACGAAGCTCTGCAGCCATCCACATGGAAACGGTGTAGAGCAGCAAGTGGGGAGAAAAAAAAACAAATAATATAAACTGTAAATATGTAAACATTTTATAATAAAAACTAAATATATATAAAAAAAAAAAAACACTTCTGTTAGGAACGCAAACAGGCAACATGTTACCTTTCTTTATGTTTTTAAGATTCTACAAAGTGTGCACACATAAACAAGCAGAGCAGAATGTGGCATATGATTCAATTAACAATCTACACAGATGATTCCTGTAAACGTTCTAGAACAAGAATCTTCTTGCAAAACCTAGACCTCAAAATATTTATACCACTAGGAACGCACATAAGTATGAAGTAGGTAACATTGAAGCGGAAGGGTGTAAACCTGAACCGTGGAACTGCTTTACCACTCAAAAACTTCAATAACCTACTAAAAATAAACATGCACTGAGAAGGCGTTGACATGACACTCTGAGCTGCAGACAAGCAAAAAGAACAATGACTGCCCCAAACGCCAAAGCAGCCAATTACTTCTAGCAACTGTCCAGATAGAACCAGATAGAACTTGTAAACTACCAACTAAGAAAACACATGCATACAATTGGTATTAAAAAAGTGCTACATGTAAAAGATGTAAAATAGATGACTAAATAATCGAGCACGTGCTATGTACACGCTCGGCCCTCTCATTCGATACAGAGTCCATGTTGAGATCTTGCTAGTTTAAAATGGCAGTACAAAAGCCTAGGGGGGGGGGGGGGGGGAAGGTCAAACGGTGCACTGCAAGTAACTGACTAGGCCAGCTCGCACTGTGTAATCAGGCCTTAAGGAAAATCCCTCTAAGCGGTGTACTTGCATCAGCGGAGTGAGGTCACCACGTTTTTTTGGTTTAACTTTTACTTCAACTCTAAATAGAATCCAAAATACTATTAAAATATGTTCCAAAATCATTTATTGATTATAACGTTAACCAGATTAAGATTTAGATACCAAAACAGTAAAAAAATAGTAATAAAGTTCAAAAAGCGTTCTACAATCTAATTGGACAATAAAAGCCAACCTAATCTACAAACACATTACTGGTGTTTTTTTTTGTATTTCAAAAACCGTTTCAGTAGTAGTAGACAAAGAGTTCATTCATAAAGTTATAGTGATAAATCGGTTACTCCAAAACAATGTGACAGAACAAATTCTAAGTCTAGGTCTACTGCGTAACCTGTTTCTTTAAAACAATTTTTATTGTTATTTCTAACTTACAAAAACTTATTGTAACTGACAAATATTTTTGTTTGTTTTCATAAAAAAAATAATTGTGCACAAAACCCATAACAATATTAAAAACTATGTAGTTACATTTACACAAAACTTTTAATAAAACAACACTGAAGTCTAATAAACATATTAAGTCTTCATAGTTCCCTAATATGTGTTTTTACTTAAAATAAAATTAATTACAAAATATCTAGTTCTTTACTTTGATAAAATCGATTTTCATCTGTAATTCGTAAATAATATCACTTAACCACAAAGCAATTAATTGCGCTTAACTAAATTTTATATTTAAATCCTATTATTTTTTATATCTCCAGTGTCTTCAAACTGTGAGCAATGCCCCCCCCCCATTGAGACAACGCGCCCACGTAAAAATTTCTTAATCCTTTGTATGGAAAAGAGGACTCTTTGGTCAGCAATAAATTACACCAGCCAGCAAAATTCGTTTGCATTCTTTGCACTTATAATTAATGTTAAACATAAATTATGCACGCATAAATTATTATATTAAAAACTGCTTATGCATATAATATAATAATAATAAATCAATAACAATATATTTTAAACAACATTAGTAAATTTTGTGGTACTTAATATAATTTTAGCATTTATTGCATAAATCTTGCATAAGCTAAAATAATCAAGTAAAAATGGATAAATCATTCACCTATACAATGAAAGCTTCCTGTGATTGTCTTTTAATTATCTTTACGTGTAGTTTCTAAATAATTGCTTTGAACCGAGATTATCCAGTCGAAACAGAACGATCGAGTGCCTTGCTTTTGATTTACAATTTTCTCTCTATAATAAAACACGCTCAGACAACTTTTATTGCACATGGTATACATTTACTCCCCTTAAATTTGAACACGTGCCACAGTTTCAAGTGTCTTTTTTCTATATTGAAAATCCGTTATTAAATAAAAGATGATCCACGCCCAGGATGTCACTCTTATATCCAAATAATAAATCCGACAGAACGGAAACGCTATAACATCCTCTTTTCGTTCCATCATAGTTTTTCGTACCATGGCACATGCATGTGATTATATCGTGTTGATCGATATGGGTGGTGGTTGAATTGTGGTTAGTTTTTGGTGCCCGGAGCGTGTTATAAATAACATTCGGTGTGTAGAAATAATTAACACGGCTTCGTTATTATACGGTAGGGCGTGCAAAATCTTTGATGGTATCTGCGCTTTATGAAACGGAATTATTTGCCGGTAGCATTAACTGGCATCTCCTAAGATTATAATTTATAATACGCCTTATTTGCAATCATTGCTATAATTTTTCACTCAACATCTGTTTTTGTCAGTATATTTTATAAAATTACAATATATCTCTCATTAAGGTTATGTTGAAATAATATAATAATTTTCGATGTACATATTTGTAAATAACCTAAATAATCTAAACAGTTCTAATGTTAAAGAATTTATTAAAATATAAAATAAATTGACTCATATTTTAATGAAATGGGGAGAGCGCATTTAAAATGTTACGATAAATTTAAGTGTCGCTTAAAAATCTAGAGTATATATCAAATAAAAAACAAATTTTTAACAAGCAAAGATCGAGTAAATGTTATTTATTATTCAAGTTGTCTTCCATTTTTACTCAGCACACGATAATTAAATATTTGGACTTGCGTTTGTTAGTAATTGAACATATAAAATTTGCAAAAATTGTTGAGCATATTATACCAAGAATTCGTTCATTAAATTCACAATATTTACAAATCAAAAATTCTTAACAATATAACCCTACAACAACAATAGATTTCTGACAGTTTAATTCGATGTTTACAGCAAAAAAAAGTTGTTTTGTAATACTCGCAAATCTTCCTGTGGTTAAATTTGAGAAATGACGCCCATCTGCATCCTAAAAACTCTTTAATGTTTGCCGGTATTCTACTGCAATAGTTTTTAGCACTTAAATAAATTCTTGTAAAGAACACCAAAAACAATTGTTGTTACTAAAGTTAACTGGACCATAAATTGATAAATCAACAAAAATTTGTTATAGTAAGGCGTATTATTTTTATTAAATGCCAACATATTTAATGAAAAAGTCGTTATGATTAGTAACAGGCATAATCGATTATTTTGATATTCAATTAATTAGTTATCGATTCTAGAAATAATCGATTACGCTTCTATAATATTGTGTCTTACTGCAATAAAATAGATAGCGCCGTTTGTTGACTTGGCAATATTTTTAAAAGAACGGTTCATGGTAATCATCAATAGAAATACAATTTGTGATGTTATTTATATTCGTATTACGAGCACTATATTACGGTACCACTTTCCTGAGAAAAGTTAAAGAAATAAGAATTTTGAAAAAGTTGTAGAAACCATAATATGAAAATAATAAATATTTACATTATTATTCATAATATTTACAAAATAAACATAAATGTTTCTGGTATTATTCAATATTAATTCGCGTTATATATATAGCATGCGATAATTGCAAATAAATTGAAACAAAGTATGAATCATATCGAAGACGGAACGAAGTTATCACAAATGACTCAGACGAAATATAGATGCTGGGATGTATTTAACACTCTGATCTCACAGCTATTCGAATTTTTATGTTAATTATATTTCACAATCGCCGCTTCCCATATGAAGGAAGTATAAATCTTTAATTATTACCGTTTCTGTAGATCAGATATTTTTGTCGCTCTAAATTTTAATTGAGTAAGTTCAAGCTGACGCCTACGAGTTATTATTGTGAATTTATTAGTGGATTGTTAAAAAAACATAATGATGGCTGTTTAAATGTGATGATAATTATAAAAGGAAGGACTCGCCTTCCAATGAAAAAGTTTACGACTTTGCAATTAAGCCACAAAATAATTTTATTTGTAACTGTTATATAACGGCCGACTATTCAATATTTTATATAATATAATTTCTCTTGTTTAAATAAACAATGTTGATAAAATATAATTCATACAGATTCCAAAACAATTTTATTCCATTCTGATTCATGAATTCATGTACACTCAACCGTTACTTTACTAATAACTAATAATCATCTCAGAAGTAGCAAATAATTTGCAAGTAAAGATAATAACAACTTCATAAAAAAATATTACTCAATACTTGGAAATAATTTTCTTCCATAAAAAGCATGAATGCGAAAATTATGCAACGAATACTTGGAAAACCAAAAAACCCGTTGGCACCAAAAAAAGCAACACCTGTTTCATTTATGCTGTGCTAATAGCAAGCGAATATATTATCCTTGACTTGAAGAAATTCGTTGATTTATAGATCGTATTTTTTATTTGTTTTGCGTGGGTTAATGGGTTGTTGATAAGGGAGTGCCATTGTTCAATAGTAACTTTCTCTAAATTCGCCCGATTAATCTTTATAAATCGTTTTATTTTGTATGGAAAGTATCTAATCCTTGCAGTTAAATGTACTCAAAATAATATACAATAGACAATTAAAACAATCAATTGTTATTATTTAATTGTAGTTTGTGGATTCTTACAGCTACATTATTTACAGTTTTATACTTAACCTTTAAATTTAAAACAATTTAAATTGAAAATGTTAAAATAATCACAATAAATATTAGTCAGTGTTTGATTTAAATTATACTGCGTAGAAATGATGTTGATGAAGGTAATAGTATAGTGTCAAAACGTTTATCAAATCTTTGATAAATATATTACAAATAACTGAAGGGTAAATAAAAATTTCAAATATATATATATATATATATATGATAAAAACAACTTTACATATGCAAACTATCAATTTATGCTCATTTTTGTTTGCTCGACATTTTTGTTTTTAATTTGTTGCATTATCATTAACAATTGAGCCATAAAATTCTTTTTTCAACTTTTTATATTAGAACATAACTTAAAAATGTTCACCTAATAAATAATATTGCATATAATATGTTGCTTCGCGTTTAAGTTGAGTAACATGCACATAATCATTCTATTTTTGTTTTGCAATCGATAGTTAACTCACTAGACATATAAGACTTAAAATGTATAACATTTTTGTTTGCCGCTTCACACAGTATAGTTGTGTTACATTGTAACCTAACCTAAAAAACAAACATTTGTGACAAAACACACAAAATCTAAAAAATATATAATAATTTGTTGCTTTGCAATTAATAAATTCAAAATATTTAATGTTTAGAATAACTGTAAATAGTGTCGATGTATCTTTCTTGTTATTAGTTTAGTATAAACTAAGTAGACCTAACCGTCAATCTTTTAAACCTTACGCTTTTACGTCATAGCTGCCTATAAATACGTAGCTCCAACTTGCAAAATTTAAAAATATACCTCCAAACCCGTTAATTGAGAGAACAGAGGTACTGTAGATACCAGACCATCTAATACACCCACACGCTTATATTAAATGTAGTTATGGTAGCAAAAACAGTCATCATGTATGAACAAACGCAGAAGCTAGGGTTCAAACCTCGTCAACTCTGAGCCAAAATTTGAGTTAAGAGCTTTACCTAACTAATCTATTCTCTAGACCACGCAGCCAATCTTTAGCAGAAGTACCTGTAAACACCAAACCAACTATATAAACTATTATATGCTTATCGGTTTAAAAAACACAACAACAATAACATTAGTAAAAGCGCTATTAAAGGTCTACCCAATCTTAGTAAAAATCTCTTAGTCCCCATCTGTAACGGAATGTACAACTTACGACACATTCCAACACTGTGAAAACTAGAAAAAAATTGTAACAAAAAACGTAACACTAGAACACCTAATTTAGATGTGGGGTTTCTACAAATAGAACATCAACCTCAACATCAATAAGACCAATAGCATTAACAGTTAACGTTCCTGAAAAATTGACTATTTACTATCAGAATGTGCGTAGAACAAATACTAAACTTAAAAAGTTATACATATCAATACTCAACAAGTATTATGACATCATTGTGTTAACTAAAACTTGGCATTCTGATGATGCATATAATAACGAATTTATAGATGAAAGATATACTATCTATAGATGCAATAGAAGTTCGTTAAATAACGCTAAGTGTGGTATAGGTGAAGTATTGATCGCTATAAAATCATAATTTTCTTCACAATTTTTTTTTAATTTTGTTATAAATGAAGAACTTTGCGTCAGTGTGAAGTTAGGTAGCAGTTTGTTTTTATTAAGTGCTATTTATATTCCGTATAAGATAAGGAAAACTCGAGTATCCTCATTTGTTAATGATTATCCTAATGCCACATGTATGTTGATCGGTGATTATAATATGCCTAATATTTGTTGGAAAATAGATGATATGCCTGGTTCAACGTTCGCAAGGACAATCTATCAAATATTTGTGACAACTTTATTTTAAAAATAATAAAATCCTAGATTTAGTATTATTAAACCAATCAATCAGTGTTATTGAAGAGGCTCCTCTGTTGCGCATTGATGGTCACCATCCACCATTTCTTGCAAGTATTGATGTTACTGCTTGCAACAATAACTATATTCAATTGGTAAAACCAAATTTCAAAAAAGCACCTTATAATTTAATAAATAATTATTTGCCATCTTTTAACTGGGATAAATAAAAAAAATTAAACTAGTGAAGCCACTACTTATATCTATACGGTACTCGATTCTACTGTTGAAATATTTGTCCCATTTACTCGTAAAGTCAAATATTCTTACCCCATATAGTTTACACGTAATATTATACAAGAATTCTAGTGAAATTCCCAACATTTTAGATAATAAACATTCAGTGAATAAACAAGAAATTGTTAACATGTTTGCTGTTCAATTTGCTTCAACTTATAAACCTTTGTCCATAAACAATAACTTTGATAATAATAATTATGCAACCTCACATGTCGATGTAAATGTTTTTTTCTTTTTGTGAAATTGAAGTTGTTGACTCAATAATGCAACTTGATTTAAACCAAGGTGCCGGGCCAGATCGTCTACCACCTATATATATTTTTTTAAATTGCTCGGAGATGCTTGCTAAGCCAATTTCTATTTTGTTTAATAAATTTATATCCGAAGGTTACTTTCCGAAACACTGGAAATTAATCTATGTTGCACCTGTGCACAAAAATGGTAGCAAGGCTAATATAGCCAATTATCGTCCAATCAGTAAACAATCTCAACTACCTAAACTGCTTGACAAATTAGTTTCACTGAAAATAAAACTCGCTGTTTTCTAATGTTATTATTGATCAACAACATGGTTACTGTCCTATAAGTTCTACTATCACTAACCTTTTCTTATATACTACTTTTATATCCAAAAGCTTGGAATCAGGAACAATGGTTGACTCTATCTACACTGACTTTTCAAAAGCATTTGAGAGAGACAATCATAAAATTCTAATTAAAAAGTTATTACAAATAATGTGTTATACATTTTTTTTTTAAATAATTGTTTAAGGAGAAATGAGTTAAACAATTTATTGACAAGTTTACTCAATTTCTACATGACTCGGCAATGGCAAGTCGGTTTATAAGATAAACCTCCATGACTCAATTCTATCAACCAGATTACCTATCAGATAGTTATTAAAACAAGATCCAAAAGACTACATCTTGCTTGCAACACATGGTTTGTTTTTAGTTAAAAGATTTGATTTTCAATTTAAAACTTTAAAAAAGCAGTTTCACAAACATTTGCAACTATGCCGTAACTTTAAGCCACAGCGTAGCGATACCAAGATTTGAAATGCCAGACACAATCAACTTTAAAAAACAATCATTACACTAAGCTCTAGAATTAATTGAAATTTATTTCAGCAAAAAGCAACCAACTTCAATTTCCCGTTTCTTTTAGATATCCGACCGTCGGCGCCACAAGAACTACTAGAGTTGCAGACTTACTTACAACACGGAGCACAAGAAAGTGCCGGCGTTTGGTTCTGCATGTGCAAGACCACCGTCTCATAGATTTTAGCAATGTTAACCTACTCCCTAAACAACCATAGCATCACTAAACCTTATCAAAAGCTTAAGAATAATCCAAAGTCTCGTCTGCTTTACTTCCGAATGTACTTTTTACTATAAACTCCCTTGGCACTTGCTTAATAGAAACCGCTGTCATCAAACTTCCACAAACCACCATTGCCCCACTTCCTAAACACTACCCAGGCAAAACAACTACAATCAAATCAATGCACTAGTTTATTGAAACCGCTGTTGTTAAATGGATCTAAGAATCTGACTGTGCATTTAAATTTTACAAACTATTTATATAATCTTTACTCCTTTTACCGTTAGGTATAAAACTTTTTACACTTTAGTAATACATTATGTTATTGTCTCTTTTATTATTGTTTTCATCTACTTCTGTTTTGGGAAAAAAATCTCTCTATTCTATCTGTCGTTTTGTTGCTGCTTCATGTATTTGGTATTTCCATCTCTTATACTTTTATTTCATAGATTTGTTTCAATATTCGTTCATCTCCTAGCCTTTGTAGTTGTCTAAATCAGCCTAGCTGTCTTTCCTCTATTGTTGTTGTTGGTTTTATCATCAAGTTGTTGTTTATGGTTGTGTTTTTTAGTTTGTTTCTTCTTGATATTTCCTTAATTTTTCTTAAAAGCCTAATCTCCATGATTGTGATCTTACTATTGTTTATTTTTTCTTTGTCTTATATGATTGCGCCTAGGTAGTTGAATGTTTTCGCTTGTTCAATGTATTGCCCCTGCAGCTTAATTTTGTGCTTCATTTCTTTCGGTGTTATTATGAGCATTGTTTTGCTTTTTTTCAATGATAATTTCTTTTAATTCAGAATTATATATTGATAGGCGTTGCTGTAGTTTGTCTTTTGATTTTGCCATTAGTATAATATCGTTTAACTTTTCTGTGTCCTATTTACATGTGTTTGCTCTTATGTTTGCTGTTTTTTATAGCATCATAAAAAAAAGAGTAAGAGGCTTTAAAACGCTTTAGATTCGTTATTGCATACTTATACTTTGTTCGTGTGTTTTTTTTTGTAGTGTGTCTTTAGTATGTCTATCTTACTTTTGTTTGCGCTTTTTCTGGGTTAAGCTTTTCCACACATCCTTTCTTCTTACTTTCAAAAGCCTTTCTTTAGATCAATAAAACATACATTTATTGCTTTAACTTAACCGTCTCATTACAAATATAACGTCATGTGTGCTGCGGTTCTTCCTAAACCCACATTGTGATCTTCTAGTGTTGAATCGATTATTTCTCTATAGTTCTTTCTTTATTTGTTATGATTTTGTTTAGTACATTTTATAGTTTTTAATTTTGTTTGTTTTTCTTATCTTGCCATGGTGCTTTGCCAAACTTTAGTTTTAATTGCTGTTGTTATTTCTTCTGTTGTTTTATCTCTTTTTCTTCTTCTATTTTGATCTTTGCGTCCTCTTCTTAATCTTCTTCTTTATCTTGTAGTTAACTCTTTGAAGTATTATCTCCATCTTTTCATTATATTATTTTCTTTAGTTATTATGTGTCCTTAATCTTTTATGCTTATCTGTACTGGGATTTTCACCTACCTTCCCATGCCTATCTCTTGCTGTTCTTTACGGCTTGTTTGGTTTCTGTTTTAGCTTCTTTATATATCTCACGTAGTAAAAACCTCTAATCGTTTATATGCTCTCCCACTTACTTACCCCGCGTTGCTAACAAGTGGTTTCATGTTTTAATCCTTCTCTGGTCCGGAATAGATAAATAATTTTTAATAACTGTAGATCTACCTATAATGTAAGTTGTCAGCATTATGGGCACAACAAACTGTTACTAGTTTTGGCGTAACATCGCATCCTTTTGATAACACTTCCCTAAAATCGTTTTTATTTATTAACAGTGGTACAGCAACCCCAGGACGTTGTCACTCCCAAGCAAAAAAATCAAGACGGTGACTTCTAAACAGCCGCAATTATTATATTTAAACAGCCGCAGATTGCCGACATTTGTCCTAACAGAATCAGAGTTATTCGGTGCAATTCTCTATGTACATTGCTAGAAGTAAGCAAGATATATATTGCTAGCTAACAACATGAATGATCGTTGCAATTCTGACAATTTTCTACCAAGATTCGTAGCAATAATAATTAAGTTATATTTAGCAATAATGTTACATGAAAGTTTAGAAAATACGATTCTTATTGCATTTTTGCTAAATATTGCAACGCTTTCTGATGCGACGACAGTAGCTTAAAAATTAAATTTAACTGTGCTGGAACTTCTGTAGGGACTTTTGTGAAAGCAGAAATATTTTATTCTAGCAACAAGTGTTAGTCTTAGCATCACCTATATTATGTAATTACTCACTATTTACTTGATATTTAATTTATATCAAATATAGATATTTTTACTTGTATGGTGACTATAACTACCAATTAATTTATTCATCAAAATGATTTTTATAATTCTAGTTAATAAACTTGACTTAGTAGCCCTTATCCATCAAAATGAATTTAATTATTCATGTACTAAATAATATTTGTATTTACAACTAAAGTATATTATTATTATTATATTTTGCTAATGTTTTAATACTGGCTCGCATCATGTCATTACGTATAAAATTATAAGACGCGCTTGAGAAAAAAGTGCACAAAACAAAAACTGCGTGAGAACATATGGCAAGTACACATTGCGTGTGTGACGCGATCGTCTTGCTCCAGAACCAGGGAATTCTATAGCAGCGTCTTCCTCTTTGTTTGCAGTATGAAAAAAAATCACACACTTGTTTTGTTCTTCGCACCATGACCATTTTATTTTTGTTTTGAAGAGACTGTTAGCGCAAACTTGTTTACATTTTCATAAACTGTAGTAATGATAATAATTAAATTATATAAAATTAAACAATAATTATATAAATATTTTAATTTAGTGAAAATTATCTTTAAATATATGTAAATATTATACAATAGAAGCATGGATATGATAATAAAAATTTGATTTACAGAATATTTATATTTCAGGACATGAAATGAATAGGTAAAAATATAACTTTGGAAATAGGGCAATAATTAAAACTAGATGATGCTAATAACTTATTTATAATTTGCAACATACACATTAATCGTTTTAATCTATAATTCACAACATTTACTTTACTTCGTTTACAATGTCACCAACTTTCAAATCATATTTCTTAATTCCCTTTTATTAAATATAAAATATATTCTTACATTTATTAGTTATGATATCGTCATATATTATTGATACATATTGATTTATTGCAATCAACTTCCTTCTCAGTCATGCAAAGTCTACAAATCAATTTCTGACTAAAATTAGATTTACTGCTTTTAACAATTAAATGGGTCACAAACTTTATATATAGAAATGAAACTTTAATTAATTCTTAGAAACAATAAAAGAGCCAATACCAAATTAAAATAATTTATCAAATATATATTTAGTAGCAATAATGTAAATTAGTTTTATAATTAAATAGTGTTTATTGCATTCTGCATCCTCTCGAAAGATCGTATGCAAAATTATATCCGCATTGAAGGAACTCAGCATCGGAAATATTGACCTAAGGGTATTTCATATGATACTTTTGTAATTATTGTTTCCGGGAAGTGAGACAAGGAAATGTAAATATTAAAAATATTTGAAATTCTCTTGAATGTATCATAATAATTAAAGCAATAATAATTACGATTAAATCACTACCATAGATAACCGTTATTTTTTATGATTGATTAATTATTTTGATAATTTTCTACAAAAAATAACAAAAAATAAATTTGTTAGTGTAAAACATAAAATTCTATGAATATACTACATTAATATGTAGAAAAATGCAAATATCATTTGCACCTTTTTGCTATAGATGAGAAAAAAAAACTAAAACAGATATCTACTTTTTTATAAATTATAAACAGAACGCGTTAACATTTCAGTGGCAGTTTGTAAAAACTCTACGTTTATGTTGTATAAAAAAAAACAAAGTACAAATTTGTACGACAATACTGACGTTATCAGTATGTTTTTTGTGATTACTACAATTGAGTAAATGTGGGACGTGTTATTAAAACCCATGTAGATTGAAACCAAATCACATTAGAAATATCTAGATCTTGTCATACATAATTGAGCAAGGCGAAAAACAGCGCAGAAAAGAAAAAAACTCTAAATATAAACCATTGAACTATAAAACCACCGTTTCAAACTGTTGGCAGAAATCAGATTTCTTTCCACTACCTGAATAATTGTAGGTGCTCCGTAAGCTTTCAGATAATCTACATTTAATTTTTTTTTTTGGTTTCTCTGTATACCAATCACATATATACTACTTTCAGCAATTTTTTTTGCATTTTTGATAACAGCTTATCTTTATAACTTTCAAAATATTTGAAAAAAAAATTTAAGATATTTAAAGAAACCCAAAGCTATATTTTTGCATAAAATTTGAACTTCTTGCAAAAATTGTTTTTCATTTTATATCTAACTTTTGCAACTTTCAAAATAATTAAAGAAAAGCTTTCAAACTAGTTTTAAATCATTTTGACAGTCCATTTGTCAAAACGTAAAAAAAAACAAATAATAAAACTTTGTAAACAATATAATTACTCGCAACTTTTATAAAAAAAACTTTTAAGGTATTTGAAGAAATTGGCTCTAACACTAAGTTTTTAAACCAAACTTCTTAATATTTGTATTCTATCCCACAACTGACGTCACCCGCGCTAATTATGTTAGCGTCACCACGCCTGGCGTGCCTATAAGCGTAAATAATCTAAGGATTATTCACACATAGACCAAGTGTGTCTTAGGGTTTTGTGTACATTGCCATTGAGATTCAGATCATCAAGTTACTTCATAACTGTTCAAGTTTATTCCCACATTAACCAAGAAAGTCTTGGAGGTGTGTAAAACAAAGTACGTTGGTATTGACGTCATTGGAGTACCTGATACAGTAAATCGTGGCCAGTATAATAGACAACTTATTATCACAAAAATATTGTTTTCTCTGTTACACTCATGCTTTCATCATCATCATTTTCTCGCGCTTATATTTCACACATACCAAGAACAAAGCTGTACTGGAGTTACTATACCTATCGCATGCTAACAAAATACCCAACTTGGAGTTATGTTAAACTGTAAAAAACTTAAACACTAGCATTTGAGAGCTTGGAATTTTGTGTTAACACTGTACTTCGCATTGGGTCTTTGAGGTTGTGTGTTAATACCGTATTTATTAAGTTGATAAATCCGTCTTTTTTGAGTTCTGCCCTTTTCTCTAAAATAAATCGGCAAAAATTTGAACTTGAATTTGTCAACCTAATAGCATTAAAACCGCAATAGCTAATAAGAGCATGCTGTGCACTGGCATTTGATGCAAATATTGTTAAGCTTACACTGGCTGATAATGCCTTAAAGTTTAATAAAAAACACAGTTCAATAGTAATGAGCTGTTATACACACATTGATAGTGTTTATGATAACAATTCTGGCATAACGACATGTGAAATAAAAAACACAAATTACTAATTGAGCTGAATTTAATTAATAGCAACAGCAAGCGCTAGCAATAACGCGCTGATACAAGAAGAAAAGATGTAGCAAATAACTCAAACAAAAAAAAGAAAGAAGAAAACAGTTATTAAAGTACAAATTTACTTTAATTAATTAAGACGTACACGCTCGGTGTAGCGGTTGGGTGGCGTTCGTTGCGTAAGTTATTAAATGAATAAATAATAATAATAATGATAATCATCTTTATTTTGTAAAGTTACAAAAAAGGCAAAGTCCATCGCTCTGAAAATAAATTAAAAAACCGGACAGAAGAAAATACAACAACAAACACTAAACAGTAAATACAAATCTCTTAAAGAAATATAGTTTACAGTATAGAAAGAAACTGGAAAAAACCAAGATGCAAATTGAAAACAAAATGATGAGTATAGATGATCTAAAAGCAACAAAAGTCTACAGCAAATAAAAAACAAAAATTCTAAACTAAGTCAGACATTGCAAATTATGATACAAGATGGTGCTGGATGCTAAACAAACCAAAAAAAGCTGTACAAAATTCCAAAATTTAAACAAAAAAATCAGACAACAAAAATCATCAAGAAAAGCGCATAAAAAAGTAATGAGAATCAAGCGATAAAAGCACTGAGATCAGAGATGAGTAAGAAAACAATAATTATGTTGAAAACAAAGCAAGAAGAAAAAAATAGAAACAAGAAAAACATTCTCTAGATAACAGAATCATTCTACAACAAACTTGTACAGTTTAAACAAAGAACCACCCACCAACTCAAAACAAAACTTTCAAAAACAATTAACCAACGTCAATTCTACCAGAAAATTGTAGAATTGATTAAAGAATACAACAACAATATGTAAAGACTATATAAACTTGAAAATTATAGACCAATATCCTACTCCAGATAAACAAAACATTCACAAAAATAATTACCAACTAAAAACCTCATTAAAAAAAAACAACAAAAACAATCCGTATTTATAGATTACAAGAAAACATTAAATAGCATAGAGTTATAGGCGGTAGAAAAACTTGTTAGCAGTAAAATCGCTTTAAAATATAGAATCCTCATAGGTAACATAATATACAAATAAGTTAAAATGCTAGTCCAAAACTATTTACCATAAAAACATTTTCAAATGCTTAAATTAGAACAATAAAAGAATATTGTTAAACAAAAGATACCTAAACCACATACAATTCGGACAAGCTAAAAAAAAGCCACGTGGCACTATCTTTTTAAAAATCTCTACAATAATACTTTTTATCTTAGGCCACAAAAAGTTCAACATTGTCTTAAAATGCTATTTTAGCATCGTTTTCAAAAAAGTACAATGCAATAACACTATCCAACCAAATTGTCACACGTTCTGAGTACATTGGCTTTTCCTGAATAGTACAAAGATTTTTAAAGTTCTATATACAAAAATTTTATATGTTATAGATGACAACTGTCAAATACAAACTTCAAACAGGCTATGTGAAAAGTTGCGTGCTATTAAAATCGTTAATTTCTTAATACTTTTTACATCCGATAAAGCTAACACAAAACCTTTTTCCAAATATTAAAAATTTAATTTGGACTTTTGAACCATTATCTATATTTTACTGAAAAAATGTATTATCCTTAAATTTCAATAAAATCTTAAAAAAAGTCAACCTCAATAAGATGATTACTGTACAAATAGATTGAAATTAATGATAAAAGTCAAGAGTTTGAAAAAAATGAGTTAATGTAAACAACTGTCTAAAAAACAAAATGCGGTTTCTACAATTTAGGTTCTATTTAATATCTATATTTCCGGTACATTTTTTGCTAATAGAAAAAAATCTGATATTTATTTTTAAGAAAGTAACATGTCAACATAAATTTGTCACATGTTTGATTTAAGCGAGCAATTAATTAAACAAAACCACAAACACTAAGTAATTATCGTTTGCGGTATTCCTAGAATATCTTTGTCATAAGAATTGTTAATTTTCTCGTATAACTATAAGTGATGCAATATTTGAAGCAAACATATTATTAACTTTGCTATTTTTATAATGATAAACAACAACTTAAATATTTTCCATATTTATAATAATATTAATATCAGCAAAGAGTATTTACTATTATCTTTGCATAGAATTATTTTTTTCAAGTAATAAAATCATATTAATTAATTAATTAATTAATATATTCTAGCACAAATTTAATTAAATTAACATTGATATAATTAATAGAATAATAGTCATTCCAATGTAGAATTAAAATAGTTGACATTTTCTACAAGGTGTATTAGCAAACAGTTTCCATTGTGCAATAATAATTTCCATTCATTTAAAAACCTTGCAAAATATTACGAAGTAGCCTAATTACTCAAGCAATAAACACAGATCGTTCTTAACAATTTCTTTCAAATTGACCATGAGTCACGTTGTATCTAGTCCATTCCAGTATATCATTTTAATAATGACGTGCAAGTTGCACGCGACATTGCGTTGTTTCTAATTGGTATAAATTGGGGTGGTTGATTCAGTGTGATTTTTGAGCGAATCGATTGAATTCATTTAGTCATCGCTAATAATTAAAACGCAAAGGTCAAACAAAACATAAAATAAAACATTGAGTCAACATATTCGCACTGTAATTCAACACGTTGCGATAAGCTGAAATGGTGTTAAATGTGCTTTAGTTGGGCATTGTTTTTAATTAAATTTTTATGAATAATGGTATTATATTTAATAGACTGAGTAGCAAAAATAGAGTGTTTAGATAATATAATATATGTTATTCATATAAATACGTGCTTCAGAATTATGTTTTAATCTTTTACTTTTGCGCTTAGTCAAATATATATTTAAATTAAGATTAAAATTATTTTACGCATTATTACTATAAAAAAAACTTGACATTTTTTTAATTGCCATTAGTTCACTTTTTCATGTGCAATGACAAATTCAAAATTTTTATCCAGAAAATCAAAAAAAGTACTTGTAATCGTTTCTTGAAGAAACAAATTAATATTTTATTTATAAACAAATGTACTGTTTGTACATCGTTGCTACTCTCTTTCTTACTACTCTTACAACTGGATTGTAATTTATTCTTTGGCTAAACTTTATAATATTTTGCTCTTCATCAATAACTCATCTACATTTTGTTACATTTAATTAAATTCATTTTTGCCATGTATCTGAAATATAATGATAGAATTAGAATTAAAAATAAATTACTTATTTGTAAGATAAAAATAGTATGTTGAGCAAAATAAAAAATCCCATAAAGTTGTACATTGTGTTTTGCAAAGAAACTACGGCTTTATAAAAAAAACAATTTTTCCGCTCGTATTTTAGATCAAAAATTTTATTTGTTTAAAAAAAAATGCAGCAAGTTCCGATACTCAAAAATAACGGATTTACACTGCTTTTTAACTATTTTACAAGAATTTAGAAACGGTTTATAACCCGATTTACGTTTAATATAATTATATATTAAAGATAAAAAAAATAAAGTAGCTGAAGATTTATCGAGTGTCAACTTTTAAACAATTAGTTACTAAATTCAGACACAAAACAAATACATTTACTCGAGTATATTAGCAGCCTTAACTTAGAGTCTGGACAGCTACTAAATGATCTATACCCAATGATTCGTATATAGATAATCTGTACAAAACTACTTATGCAATAGTTTGTTTAATTAATTTTACATAATTAATCAATTTATATATAAATTATACTTGAAAATGATTAAAATTTTATTTAATTTTTTTTTGTCAAAATACGTTAAAATAAATAATATAAAATACAATAGTTTGTTGTTCATCCAATATGACTATGTAGATGATTTCGTGAAACATTTATAATAAATTAACGCTTCATATTCTAATTTCACACGCAAACCCCATGTTTTTTTTTTTTACAAATTTACAGCTTGTTAACACCGCCAAAAGCTATTGCAATTGTCGGACGGACGTGATTCGGGGATATGTATGTTTTTTTTGCCTCAGAGAATCGGCTATTTATTTTTTGTGCATAGCATTGTACTTAATAACAGATAGTCACGAAGTAATTATTTTAATAATTTTAATTTCAATAACTAATTATATATTTGCAGACAGAAACTAAAGGTGTATAGAATGGATTTAAACAATTAAAAATAAAGTTGGTATTATTGCAGAATTATATATTCATACGCGCATTATTACACATTTAATGTAAAAGATTTTCCAATTAAAAGTTTTATTTTGAATAGCAGGCTAATTGGGCAGCTGTCAATTTTGAAGCTATTATCTTTTGACATTTGACAAGTAAAAACTACGCCATTATTAAAAATGGAACGATACACGCTTCAACAACGCATTGAAATTATTAAAATTCCCTACAAAAATGGTAAAAAAATTTGAGTCACAGTTCGCAAAACTAAAGCACTTTTTGGTCGTCGTAAAGCACCTTTTCGGCCAGCAATAGTAAACCTGGTGAAAAAATTGAGCTGTTGGGACAAGTTTGTGATGTAAAAAATTGAAACCGTGTGCATCGCTCAAGAACACATGAGAATATTGCTGATGTAGCCCGTAGTGTTGAAGAAAACCCAGGTTTGTCAATTCCTCGTCGATATTTAGAATTAGACATTCCACAAACGACATTACGCCGTATTTTGCATAAAGACTTAAGTCTTAAGGCTTTTAAAGTTCAGTTAACACAAGAACTCAAGCCGGTCAATCACCATAAACGTCGTATTTTTGCTGATTGGGTCCTTCAAATGCGACAAAATGATCCGGAATTTCATCGAAAAATCATCTTCAGTGATGAGGCCCATTTTCACCTCGGAAGCTACGTTAATAAGCAGAATTATTGCATTTGGGGCTCAAAAAAATCCAAGAATGATGGTTGAAAAGTTTGCATCCTCAACGTGTCACTGTTTGGTGCCTTTTGGGCTGGCGGTGTGATTAGACCCTATTTTTTCGAAAATGAGGCTGGTGCAACTGATACAGTAAATAGATGGCGCTACCAAGCTATGATTAATGATTTTTTATGGCCGGAATTGGAAGATATTGATGTGTACAACGTTTATTTTCAGCAAGACGGCGCTACACACACAAGCAACAAAACAATCGCAATTTTGCAAGAAATGTTTCCTGACCGTGTTATTTCTCGAAGAGATAATCACAATTGACCACAGAGATCTTGTAATTTAACACCTTTAGACTTTTTTCTTTACGGCCACGTAAAAGATAAGGTCTACGCCAATGCTCCACAATCGATTCAAGACCTTAAAGATGGAATTCGTGAAGTTATCGAGGACATACAGCCGCAAATGTGCAAATTGATCATAGAAAATTTCATGAAAAAAATGTGGTACTGTACCGTAACCGTGGCGGCCATTTGACTGATATCGTTTTCAAATTTTAATAGCATACCCTCTTTACAATAAAATAAACACTTATTGATTTCTCTTAAAAAATACCCGTTTTTTTTTTTAATATAAAATGAAACTTCTTATTGAAAAACTCTATACATAGCCATTTTTAAGTCAAGTGTACGGAACAAAAATTTGATTTTGCTCAAACCACTGAAAACGTTTTTCTCTACATGAGTCCCGATCTTGTGATTTTTTTAAATTTTTTTCAATAAGCCATTTTCGACTAATATCAAAATTTAAAAAATCAATTTTTTTGCATTTTTTGATTAAACTTTTTTTTTTTCGTAATTGTTCAAAGAATTATTTTTTACAGCCAAAAATTATTATTTAAATTTTGAAAATTTTGCTCTGAAAATTTCAGGAAGTGCCGTGTGCGAGATATCTTACAATGTATTCACAGAAATACTTAAAAATTGCAAAAAGGGCAATATATTAAATTTACATTTTTTTATCGTTTGTAACTTCTCAGGATTGCATTTTTAAGAAAAAATTATAACAAACTTTTTTCTTCAAAGTCTAAAAAATAAATTTTCACAAAAAAAATTTTGTTTTATTTATTTTAAATTTTGAAAACTTTTTAAAACTTTAAATGACATATAAAAGCACGTTTTTATACATATTAAAAAAAAAAATCTTTTTTTTTTTAAACTTTTATTTAAAGTTTTGAAAAATTTACATATAAAAGCACGTTTTTATCCATATTTGAGAAAAAATGATTATCATCTTTAAAAAAAAAGTTTTGCAAAGTTTTCAAAATTCAAAGAAACAAAATGCTGTCTTTGAAAACTTATTCTTTAAAAAAATTTGAAAAAAAAAATTCGTTATAATTTAAAAAAAATGTAATCCTAAGAATTTACAAACGATCAAAAAATGTAAATTTAAAATTTAAGTCTTTTTCGCTATTTTTAAGTATTTCTGTGAATAAGATATCTCGGAGCGTAGTGCACGGCACTTCCTGAAATTTTCAGAGTATCTTTTGCACATATAAAAACACGTTTTTACTTATATTAAAAAAACACCCATCATATTTTTTTAAGAAAAAATGTTTTTAAAATTCTGCAAAATTTTCAAAATTTAAGGAAAAAAAATTGCCTGCAAAAAATGATTCTTTAGACAATTTTGATGAAAAAAATTGATTACAGTTTTTTCCTAAAAATGCAACCCTGAGAAGTTACAAACGATCAAAAAATGTAACAAATGCAAAAAAATCATTTTTTTTTCATTCTGATTGCTTTTATTACTCAAAAATAGCTTATTAAAAAAATGTAAACAAATTCACAAGACCAGGACTGTAGAAAAGGGCAGTTTCAATGGTTTGAACAAAATCAAATTTTTGTTTCTTACACTTGACTCAGACATGACCACATATATAAATTAAAGATAAGAATGTCATTGTTGAGCAATCTAAAAATAAATAATATTTGTGGGCTAAAATGTATGTATATTTATTGACGATTTAGGTTAGGCTAGGTTAAGTTATTGGCAAATAAAACAAATTCCAGAATTTCTATTTAAATTGCATGACATTTGTTTCCAAATTAATTGCCAAAAAGAAACCAGAGTCTTTAAAATCAATTCCGCATGTAATTAATAAAGACAGATGATGCAAAAATGTGTGAAAATCAAGAAAAGTAGTAGTAATTATTGCCTCAAAAATCTAATAATTTACGAGAAAAAATATGTAAAAATAAAAACACAAAGAATAAGTGAGTGAGTAAAAAAGCATATTTTTCTAAAACGTCCAAGTAAGCCTACGACGCAGTTGTTAAATAAAAATTGCGACATTGTCAAAGTAATAAATCTAGTGAGTCAAATAATATCAATGAATATTTGCATACACAGTAAACTAATGTCATTGTTAACAAATTGAGCAATGGGTACAAATCGAAAACACTTAAACCAGACTATTAATTTTAAAAAAACTTAAGATAATGTCTTTCTGTTTAAAAAAGTAAACATTTTATAATAATGAGTTCAATTATTTGTGTAATTTAAGTTTGAAATTACAGTTTGTTACTATAATGAGTTTGTATGAGGCGTGACGCATACGTCAACGTTAACGGAAAACTTTGAGATAGAGTAAGATACTGAAAACACATCAACTGCTGCAAAACTGATTTTTTTTATCTAAAAACCCCCAAACAGTAACTGGGTTGCCTAAGAAAGAAATCAATAGCCATCGGAAAGAACAAATATACTTCTAAAAACCCACTTACCACGCTGTACCGCCCGGCACATGTCTGGTCTAATCGTGCAACCCTAATCCCTTCAAAGAAAGACTGGAAAAATGGACAATTTAAAAAAAAAATTGAAACAAAATGTCCACCTTGGGCTTTTTTATAAATATTGATAACACTTTGGGTAAAACCACCTTAAAAAAAATAGAAACTGTTCTTGCTCATGATGCAAACCTCACAATTAGTGGATGGATAAAACTTAAGAAAAGAGCCGTGACAGTTACCGTAGAGCACTCGACGGTCAAGAAAATAGTTACTAAAGGTTGTCCACAGAAAGATGTATTATCTCCACTACTATGTAGTACAGTATTTGACAGTCTCATACCGCTACTCATTTATTGTGGTTTCTATATAATTGCCTATGTAGAAGGCATAACAATCTTGCTAACTAAAAAATTAAAGAAATACTCTGCATCTTAATCCAAAAACAATTGGAAATTGGTGCAAACACCAAGATCTTACAGATAACCTTCTAAATAGTTCATTTCAAAAAAAAATGGTAAACTAAACCTAGCAGAATTCCTAAATACCGCTACTAAGCAAGGTAAAATACTTTCGGGCAACTTTTGACAACAAGCTTACATGGTAACCACATCTAAAAATAATATGCAAAAAAGTTTATATGCTCTTTAAGCAATGCAGACAAACTGTAGAAAAAATATAGAGACCGTCTCCAAAGATAGTGCTATAATTGTGCACAACCGTCATAAAACTTATGCTCACATAAGGGGCAATAATATGGTAGCCAAACGCTAGACAAAAAACGCCAGCAAACAAACTAAATCAGTTGTAACAAATAGCATGCGTAATTGTAATAGATAGCGTGCGGACAACACCAACTGCAGCTATCAAGGCAATGTTGTAGAGATAGCAACAAAGACACTGTGCCCTCATAGAAAAAACTGGTAACAAACACCTCTGTCAGAATTGCAAACAGATAACATAAAGAGGGGTAACATTAGTGTTTCAAAAATCCTACAACGTGTGACCACATAAACAAGAGAGGTAAAATGTGGTCAATGATTCAATTAGAATCTATACAAATAAACATTCCAACAAACCTCAAGACGTGTGAACCTAAACCGTAAACCGCATTACCACTCAAAATCTTTAATAACCTACTAAAAATCAATACACACAATGCACTGAAGAGGCGTTAGGATGACAATCAATTAACATGTAGAAGATGTAAACTTGATAACAAGAAAATGAGTATGTGCTATGTACATGCCCAGCCCTTTCATACAATAGAAAGTTCATGTTGAGAGACCCCTCCAAACGTTGTACTTTTATACATCAGCCACATAGACCAGCCAGAACAATAGAGTAAGGTCACCACTGGAGGAGGCACAAAGAGCCCAATGAAGGCTATGTGTAGTAAACTTCGGTAGCCAGTAAAATTGCCGCAAATACTTAATATAGTATCAAACCAATAATACTGTGCAACTAGCGGTAGTATCAAAAACTTTTATACAATTGCCACAAAAAAGGATAAACTGTGATTCTGTGCCAAAAATAAATTTTTCTGGTATCGCACAATCAAAGTTGTTACACAAATTAATCTTCAACAATAATATTATGTATGTTACATACCCTTGCGGTTGTACATTTTAACATTTGCTCTAAAAAAGCACAAGTGTTGCTAAATATCTAGGACGGCCAAACCAAGCACCACACCAAAAATAATTGCTAGAAATTGTTATAGTCTATTGAAAAACCGCAGATTACAAATGCATGTGACAAATTCAGAGGCAGGCTTGGCAATGTTCAAACGTATTAAATTTCGTTTGGATCATTTCATAACTGAAGAGAAACCAAAAATCTATCACCATAAGCGAGAGAGATCATAGAAGTCGGCATAACTTACAGACATTTTTCAATATTACTCCATTTTATTTTACCGTTTAAAGATTCACCTATCTGCCACAACCTAACCTAATGTACAAAGAACATAGGTAAAATCTGACCACATTTATATGGTGTTATGATAATTTTATTATTTTTGTAAACTGAGTTTTTCCGCAGCCACAACTCAGATCAGGTCAATGTGTAAAAATATTTAAACAACGCTTTAGCCACATTTATCAAAAAAAAAAAAAAAATCCATAAAAAAAATAAACGGCTGCACACGTGAGCATCAAGTGGCCATAATCAATAAATCACACTTGAAAATGCTTCTACATCCACCACCATTGTCATACTATAAAGAAATAGCAGACATAAATTCAGCTTTAGTGTAAATGTCTAGTTTGAAGACTGGAAAAATCGTATTACAGGAAAAAAATCAAAAAACTGGAAAAACGTTAGACTAAAAGAACCAACATAAAACTCAACTTCGTCACTTTTTTATTTTTACTACTACATTGCTATCTTAGTAGCTAAAGTATCTCTCAGAATCCCTAAGGTATATTAACAAACTAAAATAAACTGAGACTAAACGATGATAAGAAACTACCTCTATAAACTAATTTTAATAATAATACAAAAAAAAAATCTCATCAAAAAAATAAATGTTAGCTCAATTTGAGTGTCTCCAGACAAAACTAAAGATCTTTAGTAAAATTATATTCAATCTGAAAACTCAGATTAATAAAATAAAACTCGATAACTGCGTTTAATGATATATTTTTCTGAAAAACGATGACTACGCTACGCATTTTCTATTCTTTTCTGTTATCAAGTAAAAACCAAAAACTTTCAATTCGCAAAGATAAATCACAAGACATGCAACCAGCATCTGAAACTGCAGAAAAAAAAAGAAGATCTATAAATTTTAACAAACGACACTTAAATTGTCTATAAAAATTAACATTTCTGTTTGTCATAACAAAGTTTTAAGAAAAAAAATTCAAAAATTTTGATAATCATGATACGTTTTCCTGAAATAAAAGAAAAATAACTAACACTATTCACATTGAACCAAATGACTTGAACTTTCTTATGGTTAACATGAAAAGTCTATAAAAAGATAATTAGTATGTAATGTATCAAGGGTCGAAAATATGCTTTAGCAGACCGCCGCTTTTAGTAGCACGAACGAGCAAAGCGAGTGAGAGCTGCTAAAGCCTTTTGGCACGAGTTACACTCAATATGTTTTTGCCTGCCCCAATTGAAAACATAGTTTTCAATGTTTATTATAATCTGTCACTACTGTCAGATTTTTAAGGTATGACGTCATCATATAAAATTGTGATTCACAGTCAATCAAACACCGCAAATAGTTTAGAGGCCAAAAAGGCAATTTTCAACCCGCATATGCGGGCCGAAAGAGATGATACTTTATTTCAAGATAAAAATACGTTTAAGAAAAAAGTTAGCTAGGAATCTCAGGATATAAAAGAACCAACTTTTGACATATTAGTAGTCTATGCAAAACTTCGCCAAACGTAGCCTCTCAAAGCCTAGCATCAAAAACCTAGTTATAACCACTCTTAAACATAAAAAAGGTATAAAAAATTACAATATTCCTATGTATGTAAATTTGATTTAAAATGTAGCAACAGATCTGGGAATATAGATTACTAGACCATTTAAGACAAATTACACAATAAAATACGTATTTTGCCTGCCCACTCTGAAAATAGTTTTTCTGCTTGTATATTAGATTAGAGCTAAAATTCATTCAAACCTGCTAAAAAAATAATAATAAAAAAAAATTTGTTTAATTTAAAAAAATTTAAAAAAAAATCAAAAAAAATCAAAAAAATTAATTAATAATTTTTTTTAAATTAATTAAAAAAATTTTTTGTTAATTTTTTTAACTTAATTAGGATGAGCTGTCAATGAAATGAGCCTTTAATACTTAATATACTATATATTCTTCTGTAGACTATGATAATATTGTTAAAGTTTCTTACAATAAATTGTTGAAAAGAAAACCCAAACAGCTTATTCACATACTGTAGATTTGTTAATGTTAAAAGTTAAAATAAAGTGAGAAACCATGCACAAATTATTAAAGAGTTAAAAAAACATTAGTATCAGAGACAAAAATGTATCAATTTAAACAAAATATAACAAACAAAATCGAGGTCAACATTGATAAATGATAATTTACTGTTTTTTTCGTGTGACATTTGATAACATTGTTCTATATAGTAAAATGAGTGTAAAGAATAATTTATTCACACAAATTGATTAATTAAAATTGCAATCTTATATAATGTTGCTTTTAAGATCAAAATTTTGGCAATATAATCAATAAATTCCAGGCGTAATGTAATGCAATAAATAATGCATATAGTGTTTTCATAAATGAATTTGGCGCATGTATCAGATTCGAATGCTATAAATTTGGGCCGCCTTGTCATGTGAACCTTTCTGATATCTTATTCACTCGAGAGCACACATTGCAAGAGCCACGCCAAGACACAGACCAGACCCACATATTATACTCGCACACATTTATAAAAAAAACGTCTTGAGTGGCGCATAGGGGTACGATAAAGACATTTTAATGATGGTGGTTTCTTCGTACCATGAGAAATTTTCAAATGTCATGAATGGTAGCTAGTAATGTTTGGCAAAAAATAAATTTTAAAATAATAAAAATAATTAATTCAACCAAGGAAATAATAAATATTGAATTATAATTAATAACTGTGAATATTTGTTATTAATTTAAAAATTCCTACCATTAAATATAACCATAATTTAAAACCCTCATCTTCATAATGAATATATTCAGCACTGCTTAATGCAAACCGTCTGTACTGAATCTTACATTGTGATTATATTAATTGGGCTGTAATTAAATATCAGCATCGTCTACATGTAATTTTAAAAAGCCCGCATGCTGGCAACATATTGTTTCCACTTAGCAAAATATTAATAATTATGAAATTTAGCTTGATAAATTTATAATTATTATAAAACTGATTGTATTCTTTAACATTATTTATCCTTGATTTATGACCATTGTCTATTGATCGATTCATACATATAAAATAGCATAACTACAGTGAATGTAAATGTGTCATGAAAATATTTGCTTAATCGTTACTATTTATCAATATGTATTTACTTATAAAATACTTGGGCCCTCTTATCTTTGTCCCACGCGCTCTTAACTAAAAAAGAGATGAATTTGGTTGTAACAATGGGACCTTATGGTCCATCAATATACCTACCAGCCATTTACAAGCATCGGTTTACATTTAGTATTTATTGAAAAAAAAATGTATTGTGCACCTTCATCTACCTGAAGGTACCAAAATTTTACAATTGTTGTATATAGAACAGCAGGTGAACAACAAAAAATAAAATAAAATAATAATTTAGAAACATATTTAATGAACAATTTTATGTAAATTAATTTATTAATTTTAAATCAAATCAACAATCTGCAATAAAATTATTCATGCTTTATATGAAATTCTTATTTTATTTTGCACTAATATTATCATATTTACTACCAAATAAATATGTTATTTTATTGCTGGTTTAATTAGTTTTTAAAATTTTGACCTTTCAAAATGTTGGATAAATTTCATGCAACTTCTCCCACATCCCATCTGTCTGTGATGTTGACGAAATTGATGAAATTTAATATATTATGAAACATAATATTTTAGTTCCAATATTTAAGCGGGTTAAAAGGAGTGTGTGACAATTTCCTTTCCTAAATACAATATTTACTCACTCGACGGTTCTCACTGCTTACATTGGCTCGACAAATAGAAATAGGTCTTACCTACAAGAAAAGAAAAACACAAATTATAATTGTATACTAGTTTCAAATTACAGGATATAGAATGAATTAAAAAAAAAAATGAGTAATATAAATGCAATTGATTAATTTTATAGAAGGTGAAGACAATGCCGCAATTATTGTTTACATCTAGGAACTAAGCTTCAGTGAGTTTTCAGAAATAATATATTATGATGTAATAGTATTTTATTTATGTTACAATATTAATAGTGTTGAGTTTTTCTAGCACAATAACTAATTACTGCAATATTTTCTGTAGATTTTTTTAGCTATGTTGTAACATAAACAATTACAATTACTTTCATATATATATCGTTTCAAGTTTTTTTTCTTGGTTTGTTATCTATTAATATTAATTTCCGGAACTCAATATTGTTATCCCAAATGATGAAAATCCGGTTTTGACACATTTAATATTTGCATATTGTATCTCTTGTTAGAAGTAAATATGTTTTATATTTCTCATTGTTATTGGCTAAGATTCCAGACAGAATAAAATAATTTCTTAGAATTTCTAGAAGTTTTTTAAAAGAAAAATACCATTTTTTTGTTGTCAAATATTATCTGATTTTAAATTATAATAGTAAACATAACACTGCAAAGTCTGAAATTATTATTGTGATGTTTAATCATTAATAAGTAATTTGTAATAATATTTTGCATGTGATAAGTAATAGAACATAAAAATATTCTACTAATTTACTAACACTAAGAAAATATTGATATCGGCAATGCCATATAAAAAACTGACAAGGATTTCAATGCCAAGACATATAAAGCTCACCCAAAGACAACCAAATAGAAAGCATGCTAGCAAAATGGATAAACAAAAACGAGCTCTGCATTCTAAATAGTGGAAAGTACAAATTTTCAAAAATACTAGATGCAATCATACATAGACGTTACTTTGTGTTCGTCTAAGATGTTAACAAAAATTAAAAACTGGCACCTGGGCAAGAAAAAGAATCGGAGTGACCACATATATAAGATTTTCCAATAAGAGGTTGCATTTTGATATTAAAAAAAAACGGGTATTTTTTAAGAGAAATCAATAAATGTTTATTTCATTGTAAAGAGGAAGGTATGTCTTTAACATTTAAAAACGATATCAGTCAAATGGCCACCAAGGTTACGGTTGCTGTATCACATTCTTTTCATGAAATTTTCCATGACCACGACTTCACGAATTCCATCTTTAAAGTCTTGAATCGATTGTGGAGCATTGGCATAGACCTTATCTTTCACGTAGTCCCAAAGAAAAAAGTCTAAAGGTGTTAAATTACAAGATCTCGGTGGCCAATTGTAATCACCTCTTCGAGATATAACACGGTTAGAAAACTTTCTTGCAAAATTGCGATTGTTTCGTTGCTTGTGTGGCACGTAGCGTCGTCTTGGTGAATATAAACGTCGTCCACATCAATATCTTCCAATTCCAGCCATAAAAAATCATTAATCATAGCTCGGTAGCGCCATCCATTCACCGCAACAGTTGCACCAGCCTCATTTTCAAAAAAAGTAGGGTCCAATCACACCTCCAGCCAAAAACCGCACCAAACAGTGACACGTTGAGAATGCAAAGACTTTTCAACAATCATTCTTGGATTTTCTGAGCCCCAAATGCGACAATTCTGCTTATTAACGTAGCCTCCGAGGTGAAAATGGGCCTCATCACTGAAGATAATTTTTTGATGAAATTTCAGATCATTTTGATGCATTTGAAGGACCCAATCAGCGCAGATACGACGTTTATGGTGATCGACCGGCTTGAGTTCTTGTGTTAACTGAACTTTAAAAGCCATTAGACTTAAATCTTTATGCAAAATACGTTGTAATGTTGTTTGTGGAATGTCTAATTCCAAAGATCGACGAGGAACCAACAAATCTAGGTTTTCTTCAACACTACGGGCTACATCAGCAATATTCTCATGTGTTCTTGAGCGATGCACACGGTTTCGATTCTTCACATCACAAACTTGTCCCAACAGCTCAAATTTTTCCACCAAGTTTACTATTACCGGCCGCGAAAGTGCTTTACGACGACCAAAAAGTGCTTTAGTTTTGCAAACTGTGAATGAAATTTTTTAATCATATTTGTAGTGAATTTTAATAATTTCAATACGTTGTTGAAGCGTGTATCATTCCATTTTTAATAATGGCGTAGTTTTTACTTGTCAAATGTCAAAAGATAATAGTTTCAAAATTGACAGCTGCCCAAATAGCCTACTATTCAAAATAAAATTTCTTATTGGAAAACCTTTTACAAATAAAAATCAAATAAAAAAAAATAAAAAATAAGAGAGAGAAAGAGAAAAAACAAAGGATAAGTCTTCCGTAGTGACCAAGAAAAAATCTCCTTGCAAATTTAAAGCAACAAAATACCAGAGAAACAAATCACACCGATGATCATTTGAAAGAAACTATAATTAAAACTTGCAAAAAAACACTAAACAATAAAAAAGGGAGAAACTACAAACCAATGTATTTGTGGAGTAAAAATGTCGCAGGCAAGAAAAAGTGCTGTCTAAAAACCAAAGAACTATAGCAAAAATAAATGGCAAAAAAAAACAAAAGACATCAACCTACTGCAATAAACACAAAAAGCTGTTGCAAAAAAAAAACTTTAAAAAGGCAATAATAAACTCCAAAAAGATGGTATAAAAGAAACTATGCAAAGAACTAAACTCGGTTATATAAGGCAAAAAGTGACAGTAAATTAAGTAATAGCAATAGCAATGAAACTATTTTCAAACCAAGGCAATACAACATGAAAAGAGCTAAGAATAATATAATAATACCGGAATGTATAAAAGATTAAATACAAATGGCAGGTGGCAAAATTAAAAAGAAGAAATCCCACGACCCATGACAAATAGCAACTAAGTTGCTATTCAAACAAGACATCTTTCGCACTGATCATCAAAAAATCTACTAAGGGTTACAATTTTTCCTCCTGTTTTCTTCTTTTCGAAAGTTTCGTCTGCAACGCGTTTTTTTAAGTAAGTTAGATACTTTGCTTTTAGTAATTTGTAATTTGATCACAAAGTAAATGTTTTAAAATTGATATTACTTAAACGCTTAATTAGATTTTATTGTAAAAATTGCAAAAACAAAATTTATTTTGATAAAATTATAAGTCGTATTATTAGAAAAAAAGTTTGTTATAATAATATAATTTAAATAATAATACAAACATATGTGAATGATTAGTAAAATTTAACATTTATTAATTTGAAATTCAATTTTCAATCCCTAAATTTACGGTACCTACATATATCTTAAATATTACAATATTGGTTATTGCATTTGTGTAATGTAATGTAACTGGTAATTAATGTAAAACGTTTAAAATACATAAAATGAGGTGATTATCCTCAACCAACCTTACTTTTTCTAGTTTATTAAGCAGGTCTAAGGTCATATAAGAATAAGTAATACTATATAGTCAAACATTTAAACTAATTTATGAAGGTTTAATACCAAACAGGAAAAAAGTCTTTTTAATAGTCAATTAAGGAATTTTTATTTTATATTAAATTAAAATACTTATTATTGCAAAAATTCAATCCCCTTTGCTAAATATTAAATAATTAATCTACTATTAATCTAATATTTTTATCTTGTTTGAATCACTTTATCTAAAATAATTATATTTAACGTGAATTGTGTTTTTCTGTTGAGTTATTTGTACTATGCGGGTCATAAACACATTATATAATAGAAATAATGATCGAAATCAATAACAGATTTTGGGGTAAAATGTGATCAATTATATTTCAATATAAATCATAATCTCGATCATAATATATTATTCAATATAACACCTAGATTGTCATAATATTTCCTCAAACGTCACTTAATTATTTTCATTAAATTTACAATTGAAGTTAAACAAAACAAAAATTTTTACTATGAGCATTTGTTTAATAAATTGCGTAATTTACTAACTTCTATAAGTAAATGAACACTATTTTTGTAACAAAAATTCTGTTATAACATTTTAATAATGCCACCCTTTATGTACTCAAATTCACTTCACTAATCTTTTGAGAACAGCAATAGCCATAAAATACATTGATTTTTCAATTTTTCAATAAAAATTATGTTTTTGGGATTTTCAAACTAAAAAAAAATCTTTACAATTGACAAGATTTACAACAAATGGAATACACGTCAACTATATTGCTAATCCATTTATCTAGTTATGTTGATTATCTACTATGATAAAAGATTGTAAATTTTCTAAGAAAACTTGTTGTTATTCTACAAAATTGGAACTAAAAAGCTAGAACAAATAAATTTAAAATTTAAAAAGATTGTTATATACTATTCCATATTAGAAATTAAATATGACTAAAAATCTAATAAAAAACAACAGAAAACAGCATTTTGTTTCCAAAAACCAGCAAAACCAAAGTACAACTATAAAATTTAAAAGTTAGTTACCTATTTTGCAAATAATTTCAGCTTTCCTTAACCCGTTACAAACCTAATTTTGTTTAACATTTCTGTATTGTAGTTGTAAGACAAGACGTTGCAAATCTTCCAAAAAAGTCCAGTTTGGTCACAAGCTTGATCAAACAAAAAAAAATATTGATACTAACAAAAATATTGTTACTTCATCCAAAATATTAATGTTAAACAAAAAACAAACGAACATAAAATGAAGGTGATGATGAGCTATTGACATTTAAGGAGTAGCACGTGTCATAATACGTTATAGATTTATGAAGTAGCACTAAAATTTGTTGTGAAATCTCAATACGCTCCGATGGCCGCATTGTAGTAATTGTTCCGGTCTGTAGCATAAGTATGCACTTAAAAATTATGTTAATTCTTTATAATATAGCCCGTGAAGCAGAACATCAATTTTTATGTGTTATATAGCCCCCCATGATCAGTATGCGTATGTGCCTTCGAACAAAGATCATAAGAGGCATTGCTCATTTCACGTATCATTGATGCACCAAATTGCAATTTATTACTTTCCATATCATCAGTTGTTATGATTATTTTATTAAATCATCGATATTTTTTAACGAATTATTAGCGATGATTATAGGATGATACAATAAAGTCGCTTTTATAATTTGCGTTCCCATAAAATTATTCCACTACCCACGTATGAAATAGCGCCGAGTATTCTTTTCATCAACTTCTCGATGCATCTTAATTTTATGCATAATTTTCTTAATGGTCTCCTCGTACGTGAAGAATATAAAATTACATGAAATACGGCCGAACGTGTATAATGAGATAAAAGACTCCATTCACCTTCACGAGAACTTGAATTGGTGAATGGAATGCTGTGATTTGGTCTATTAAAGTCCATCTCGTTCTCTCGGTAATAAATCGTATAATTTATTGTGTTCAATTACCTGCAATCATCTTTACTACAAGCGTGCAATTTTAATATTTTTTTCTGTTATGATGAAATTTATTTTATAATGGGCACAAGCAACGTTATATTATGTTGTGGATGTAATGATTGCTAGGGGTGTGACTTGTGCATGTATAACACCTGTTGGTAACATATGTTGGCATGCAAAAGATGGCCCTAAATGGATCTCGAGAATATAACAGTTGTCCTTACAACCCACGCATTTTTGAATATAATTTATTACCCAAAATTTTTATATTCAACTAATAAATAATTCATATTTTTTCTTAAATGTATTCCCAGCATGTTTTAATTTGAAAATCATAAATCGAGATGCGAATTCAATCAGGGAAAAGTTGTTTGTTTACTATTTGACACGAGTGAATAAATTCCATTGCGTTGTTTTACGACAGGTAACCGAATAAACTGTTGTCTTTTGAAAAATGCGCTCGAAACAAAAACGTTCTCGGTTACAAGTCACGTACGGGTTCACACAACTGCATATTAACTTTGTGGTGTAACCGTACAAAGAGAACGCTGTATATCAGATAACTTACACACGTAAACCCAATTTGGGTCCACATTTGTGTTTTTCTTAAAAGACAAAAAAACTGGTTCCAATTATAATGTTACGGAGCTTGAAAATTATGGGAATTATCATGTGAGATTGTAGGGTTGGTTGCTGATTTAATGGCACCCGTTTTTGATATTTACATGGTTTGTGTTACATTTTATAAATTTAATTTATAGAATTTTTATTCATTTTTACGCAATGATAATGAACTGTGTGATGTTAATCAAAATACATTATTTGTGTTTCTTTTAAAATTACAGTATTATAAAACACTCAATGCATTAGTTCCTAGAAAACCATATAAACAATATATAAAAATAAATAAAACTTATTTCTAAATAAATCAGTAAAAAATGATAAAAATAACATATTTTTGTAGTAAGTACTGACTTGACCGGAATGACCAAACAAAGCATTTAAGAACAAGTAAAATGATTTTACAATGTCCCATTTTTTTTTTTCAAGAACCTAAAGAGGATCTGTTAATATTGTTTGACGTTAGTAATAAAAACTTGTACTTCTACAGAGTGAGTAACATATAGGCAGATCTTGACTGCTACATCGGAAAGTATCGCTACTAAGTGATATTTATATAACAAAAAATGTTATTGCACGGCTTACTTAAAAGTCAGTATTTCTGTATACTTACCAACGTAGCAAGTTTACTCTTTTTCTTAAAAGTTTTTTTTTTAATCATCTTTAAAAATACCCTGGTTGTAAATTACTGTCCATCAACCACAAAGAAGAAAAAGTCAAAACAACAAGAAGAAATAAAGAATCACTTTGTCAGTGAGTCAATAACTTAAAATAAAAAGTCAAAAACTTGCAAAAACAACTATATCCATATTTTAACGATGGCAGAATATATAGACATTTTATATTGGGAAAACGGACTGTCTTAAATATGTTTTTACTTAGCTTGTACTAGCCAAAAAAGGCACTACGTTCCGCAAAGGAAGCTTCGCACTTGCTTAACAGATGTAGCAGAGTTTCTTCGTCCTCCAGATATCCGCGACATACGAGATCCGTCTGGATTTTCATTCTTTGCATGTGTTAAAAGTCCTGTAAACATAATGACTCCAAACTCGTTATGCAATCTATTACCAGTTTAGATTTTATTACTGGCAAATGATTCGCCTAAAGTGTCGCTTGTCAGTCCGACGCAATGGTTATCGGTCCGTTGAAGTATTGTCCCAATTCAATCATGTTTCTAGCGCACAATTTAATAGCATCTATTTCCGCTTAAAAAACTGAGACTTGTTTGTGCAGGAATAACGAAATCAACGTCCCCAGCTCCAATTCCAATTCCGGTGCCATTGTAATCTTTGATTATGCCGGGGTATTTCTTATATGTCCATTCGCCTCGCGACTGTATTATCACATCAAATGGCTTATGAATGCAAGAACCTTTTATAAAGTCTGATCTCATCTTCAGTGCATCATTATCATGTAGCATATTTGTTATTCTCGGTCTATAAGTCCTAAGATTTATATTGTATTTATGTAACTGTTTCTGTCGCCTCCATTATCACAACTAAATGCAGTAATGAAAACAAAAGCTTGGTATCTGTACGAGTTATTTTCCTAGCTCCCGTTATTAGCAAACATGCTAAACTTTGTACTTTACCTAGTTTGGTTTCTGTACTCTTGAGGGTAGTTTTTTTCACCCCATACAAGCACTTCGTATATAATAATAAGCCTTATCACCATAGTGTACAGCCATCTGGTCATATCAGGTATTAGTCCCTATGTTCGCCCGAACACCAATTTGGTTGCAAACAGCACCCAGAAGACCGTCGTAGTCACATTATCTAAATGAGCACAAAAAAATAGTTAGTCCTAGGTACTTTACTTTCCTCGTCATCTTGTAAAAGAGACAATTGCCGTTTTTTTCGGGTTCACTGATAGTCCTTCTTTTTGCACCATTTTTTTACGGTGTTTAGTGCATTCTGCATCAAGTTGGATACAATTTTTGCTCCAAACTTTACGTTTACCGGTATGGCAAAAAACTCCTAAAACATTTTTTTTTATATAAAACTGCTAGGCTAATTTCACATAGAAATCCTTTAAGGGCAGCAAGTCCTTTCTGTAATAAGATCACGGCAGCTCCTGTTAGCTTAAATGGTTCAAACGTACTGATTCCCCATTTTAAGGTACATTGTTCACTTTATCATTTGCCTTTGCTCAGTTTCTTTTGTTAGGCATTTCAAGGTCCTCTTAGTTATAAACGGTTGCCTGCGTATAGAGCCTAGAAAGTGTTTCATGCATTATCTCCTATAAAAATCCTTCAACCGTCTGTGGTTTTTGTCAGCATTGATTCAATATTAGCAGTGCAATCATTGCTCTGAATATAAAAACAAGTTGGTTCTTTTTAAATGCCCTCACAATATCTTCTCTAGTAGCCTCTTTTTGCATATTTTATATGCGATGAAACTGGTTCTATATTATCCCAGTCACCGTTTCTCTTGGCCATGTTAAATCTCATCCTTGTTTTTTCAAGTCTCTAATTCAACCAATTAATCTTGTCAGTAGTATCTTTACTAGTGCTAATTCAAAAGCTGTTTTTTAAATTATTTTAAACCTAGAAAACTTAACGAGTATGTCCAGATTTTTTGCACTTTCTCCAGAGTCGATTGTTTTTATCCTATCACATCCAAACTTTAGTTATTTTTTATCATTATGGCACCTTTTATTCGGGCCTACGTAAGCTATCTCTGTTTTTTTACATTTTTATTTACCATACCGACGCACCGTATAAAAGTTTAAGTTTCTAGAAGTCGTATGTTAGCTTCTAACGTTTAGCAGCACCTTAGCTTAATCTTCATAACTGATTTAAAGATTTTGATAAAAAACTCTTTTATAATCCTTTATATGTCACTCTGTTCAAAAACATCTAGTACTAGATTTTTAGTTTTAATTCTATGCAATACAATTTCGCAAAATTCCAAAAAAATTTACATCAAAATTTTATAAACTCTAACGTTTTGCAAAGGAATCATACACGTCTTTTGTCAGTCAATTACCCTCAAACCATGTTTCCATTTGCGTAACCGTCTCTACTTTTGTTTACTAGTGTTTTTGCAGTCAGGTTATTTCATTCAAAAGCAATCCTGCTTTTAAAATTCTAATCTTGCTCTTTTCCGTCTTTCCAGCAAAAGGAGTTAATTCTCAAGTATTAAGTAAATTTGTTCACTGCCTTTTTAAACTGTTAATCTAAGAAGAGCCAAGTATCTCTATATATATATATATATATATTATCTTAAAAGTTCGACAAAAAACGTTTATTGCAATTCACCTTGCATATTTCTCGCAACACTAGTATACACTTATATTCCTGTTTAGAAATAACTACTGACGTGGTTGGTTTTTTGGCTCAATTCACAGCTGAAAGTAAACTAGTAAATTGTATCTTTCTTATAAAATGGATGTGTACCAACAGTATTTAAGTATTCGTTCAGTTGTTCCCAGTTGTACATTTAGTAAAGAGTAAGCGATGTCGGAGTAAGCGATGTCGTAGTCCCCCGGTGCTTGTTTTGCCGATATTATGTAAAAGTGATTTTCTTAGATTTTCTCCTCGTAATTCTCATTAATACAATGTTGACATTTCCAGAGATAAACAATTTCTACAATGTTTGCATAAAAACGTTTCTTATTTAATAAGATTGTTGTCAGCATTTGTTTAATTTAATAATTCCTGCGTTTAGCAACAATTTCATTCGAGACTCGTTTAATTAAATCACGGCACAGAGGTAACTAATCCGGAAAATCGTAATACACGAACATTTATTTTGTTTGCGTGAAAAACACTGAACCAACTTCTAAAATTCCAAATGTAGTAGTCTTAACATGTAGCATCTATAATTAGCCTCGTAGCAAACAAGCAAACGTTAAATAAATAAATTTAAAAAAAGTTCTGTCAATATTACACTTTTGTACAATTTTATCACGCGGTGTGTAGCAAGTAAACAATATTATTAGAATGCTAAGCTTTAACAAATAGTAACTGCACAAAATGTAAAAAAAAACTTTAATTACTTATTAAGAGACTACTTTATCTATGTTTGGATGATGTTCACAAACCAATAAAATAATAGAAATTTATTTATGAGTTTTTTTAGAAGGCAATATAGTGTCTCATAAATTAGTACATTATTACATAAATTCTAGAAAGTGAAATACGTACAACTCAATTGACATTTAACGGATTTAATAATTTATACAATTATTGCATTGAATTCAATCAACATGAATTATTAATAGTCTATTCACATTAAAACATTAAATATATAAACGAATATTCCATCCATCCAACTGCTAAACTAACAAACTGATTTTCTCGTTTTCTGAAAAAGTTGCTGCGAACCAAATAAGTAAAGCGGTTAATTCAGTCGCGCAGACTGAAATGAGCCGCGGTCTAATTAATTGTCGGTTGGTTAGGTTCGTTAGAGACATTAAGCTATCACCGAGAAAATCAAATAAATCGATAGTTTTATGGCGAATTCGCATCCGCGATGCAGGAAGCCGTAAATAGAGAGATACTTTAATAATCGTAAAATCCAAAGGATACGGTCGATGTAATTGCGATATTTACACGGAGTAGAGAATATTACGATGCAAAACAATCGTTGCAATAGAGTGCCGCAACATGATTTAAAATGACTGTAAAATAATGCCCACGCATCTCAGAAATACATGTCAAGATGCAGTGACAAATTATTTTTAATTTGAATATTATGTTAATAGATAACAAACTGTAAGATAAGTGCGTGGAATCTTATATTTAACTTTGAAGATGCTGAAGAATTCTCATAATATTAAAAACATTCACGCTGGTTTTACTTGGATAACAATTATTTAGTTTATTACACATCATTACACGATGTCTGTTAAATATAGGGAACCGCATGGGAATAATATATTCGAACAAAATATGTTCTATTTCAGATCTTAACCAATGTTAAAATTCTGTTAAGGGTAAATTTGTAATTAACTAATAATAAATTGTTAAAATATTTGTTGTTGGAAACCATTGTTAAGCTTATATGGTTATCTTTGTATCAATTTCCAAGAAAAAACTAAATTACAGAATGTAGCCATTAGGATGCTATAAAAGTGTAACTGACAGCTGTCAGAAGTTATTCACACATAGACTAAATGAGTCTTAGAGGTGAGTACAATAAAGTAGATTGGCATTGACGTCATCAAGTTATTTGACAGTTGTATCATTCACTGGCAATTGAGGCCTTGAGGTTGTGTATTAACACCGTATCTGACATTAAAGTCTTAAAAGTAACAGTCGCTAAGAACATGCTGTGCACTGGCATTTGAAACTCTAACGTTGCACAACAACTGAAAAAAAATGTCAAACTTACACAAACCGGGTAGACCTTTAGGTTATGTGTAATAAACAATTATAAATACACTAGTATTAAAGTATACCTTGGGATTGTGTTAACTAACTTAGATTTGAATCATTTTTCAAATTTTATGAGAAGCAAAAAAGACTTTTTAGTAGTGACACTTTGCCATGCTAATTGAAATCATATGGTTTTCTGATAAAACAAAGGAACCGGCTAAGAATGGTCGTTTCCTTTGAAATGCTCCGTAACCAAATTGTTTTGTATTGTTCCGGTATCTTCACTTTGGCGTTTAGTTATAAAAATTGGAGCATCAATTATCATATTATTAAATTGCTTTTTAGTAATAAAGTAATTAAGTTCAAAATTAAGATAATAAACTATAAAAAAAAAGTGCGTTATTTACATAAATTAATACCTACTTATTGCAATCAACAACATCACAGGTATAATAACAAAAAGGATACACTTAATAGCAAGAATGGCCGCAATTAACATTATATGTACCGTTAATAGAAACAAAAACATTAAACCATTTAATTAATATCAAATACTTAATCATCGTCGACACCATTTTTTAGCATCCTAATAACACAATTTAATTGCCATACTATACCTTAATTTAAAAAAAAAATTGCTACCGATTTAATTATAATTATCTATTAAGAAACATTTTATACGATCGATCTAAATTTCCTGTTCCAATAAAACGGCATCCGCGTCCGCGATTTCTACTCACTTCCTCCCTTGACCCGGTGTATTTTCAAAGGATTAACACAGTGAAACGTGCTAATTATAACGACGAGATTCAACAATAGCAAAACGTGGAGTCATCTGTTTAAATCAAGAACTCTTGTGTATAATCTAACCGATGATTACGAGATGTTTGCTATCATATAAAACGTGCGATTAGAATATGAATTGTGTGCATATGAGAGGTGGACACTCCCAGGGATGACTATCGGTTTATAAATGCATAAAGAGTTTCATCAAGCTGATATTTCTAATTCAAACATAAAATCAATGTTGCTGAAATCTTCATTTATTATTATGTCATTGTAAAACAATAATTGATGCCATTTTTTTAATGTCGGTCTTTAGATATTAATATAAATAGTGAATAGTAATAGTTAATAATAAATCCTGTCTAAAAATATTGCAAAAATTATTGTAAAAAAAAATATATTGTACTCTAAGCTAAAAACAGCAACAACGACGTCTTTGGCGACGTCCATTAGATAAAACAAACAAAATTTGATTGGTTAAAGTGTCAATTTTATCAATTTTTACAGAAAATTTATAAGACTTTTAAAATTTGATTATTAAATAAATTATAGTAAACTAAATGATTGTTGAGCATACACAACAATATAATACAACACACGGCCGTTAGTTACATTTATAGCCTCGCTGGTTCACAAAGCAAGCCTCTTAGAGCAAAACTTCTTCATAATCTTTCTTTGATTTAAGCATATTGCCTGTTCTTTCTTCGTTCCTTATTCCTTCAGTCTGTATCGATGGCAATGTGTCGCTCCATCGGTCTTCTTATACTTACTCTTATCCCTTGCTATTCTTACTATCCTATTTGCATCTTCCCGGAAATTCTGCGCAAAATATTTAATTCACCTGTTTCTGCAGTGTAAGCTTTATTGCAGCGTTATATAATCTGTTCTAGGACTCAATTTCTATGTGTTTGTTTTTTTCCATATTGTGTTATTTAGGCATTCTGCTGTTCTTGTTGCTTTTATTGTTTAGTATCTCACCTCCGGCTCTACGTCCCCATAAACAGTGCAAGATACTTTTACTACTAATTCAGCATAAATAATTTGCTAGTTAACTTTGCCGTAATTTCCATTGCAATAGTTTGTTATGGTAGTACTTCACAGCTGCCATTTACAAAGTAAACCCAAATAAAACTCTACACAATTCAATAACTTTCAACTAAAGTGTACCCAGATCTATTCTAAAAGGTCAATTCTGAAAGCTGTAGCTTTTATCATCAATGACTCTCATAGAAATGACGAGTAAAATGTCAGTAAACTGAGACAAAATGCTACTTAAATTTCACTTAAACTACGTAATTTCTATGACAAAACTCGTCAATGATCAAAGATCAGAATTATACCTCAAAACCCAAAAGCAAAGGTAAGACGTTAAATGCTCAAACTTATGTATTACAAAAACGCATTTTTTCTCTAAAACTTATCAACCAAAAGCGGCAAAGTAAGTTAGAAGATAACGTGCTTGGTTCTCATACGGAAAGTCCCAAAATCAGTTTTCCTACTTGTAAATCATTTGTAGATTTGTTCACCACGTTAAGCGCCTTGTTACTCTTAACAAAAATAAATTTCAACAAATATGTTAGTTTTATTCTTTGACAATAAACCACAAAATTCAAAATTTGTAAATTTTATAAAATTTAAAAACTTTCAGAGTTGTAATAATATTCTCCATAGTTTAGCTTCATAACCATTATAGTTTTCAATAATAAAACTTCGCCTTCGTTGCTGTTGGGTGGACTGAGTAGTCCAAGGGTATAGTTGCCGGGCTAGCTCACTGTCTAAGGTAATAAACAGCTCAAGCTCACAGAATCAAAGCCTCGGAACAGGACTGATTTAACGAGAATGACGCACGCTCGAATAAGGAACACGACTAAAAAACAGATTACAACACATAGACAAATGAATAAACAAAAATGAAAAAAACACGTGCTCAGATGCGCATGCTAGAACGTCCTATCCTAGAATGGCAGGGATCAAGAAACCCTCTTAGAAGTAAAAAAACACAAAATAGATGTCTGTAGAGTATCAGAAACCAAACAAAAAGATAGTGAAGAGACCAGATATCCCGGATATATATTCAAGTACAGCGGAAAGCAGACATGCAAAAGAGCCAACGTAGGTGTACACATACTTATAAATAGCAAATACAAACAAAACATAGAAGATACACACTACATAAACAAAAGAATCAAAAGAATAGTGCTCGACTGTGAAAAGAAAAAGATACACATAATCAGCGTATATGCACTCCGACTCCAGAAAACCGAGAGAGGAGACTGCAAAACTGTGTAAACAACTCCAATATGAATTAGACAAAATCCCAAAAGACCAAAAAATCTAGATACTTGGAGACCTAAACGCACGCATCGGTAACAACGCCGTTCAATAAACAAACGCTAAACAAGAATGGAGAAGCCCTGGTAGCATTCTTTGCGCAAAACAAACTATAAACCCAAACACAAAATAACTTGGTCTAACTCTAGAGGACAATCGACTATAATAGACTATATAATATCGAACAGAAATATACACCCGTCACAAATATCGGACGTCCGTACTCTGACATACGCAAATATTGAAGAAGAATAAAGAAAAAACTACAAGACGTATACATAGATAAAATGAACATTAAACTAACGCGAGACAAAAGTGTCAGAGAACTATACACCAAGCGACTAAAAAAAATAATAAGATTAGCAGCGACAACATCAGACCAGGAGATAGCTTAGACACATCTTGAATCAAAGTAAAACACAACATAAAAGAAGCGGCTAAAGAAACCCTAGAAAAGAGAAAGGTAAACAAGAACGCCAAAATTACGAAAACACCATGATTCTCGACAGAAGTCAAAAAGATAGCAATAGAAAAACAAAAAGCATATCTAATGTACCTAAAGAACAGAACAGTGCAAGAATATGCCCAATATAAAATAATCAGAAACAGGATGTGTGCAAGAAATAGAAAACTAAAAACTGAGTACTGGGCTAACTTCGCCACTGAAATGAAAAAAAGACCAAAAAAAGATATGAGGCCTACTAAGGCGTAGAAAACAAGAAACCAATAAATGCGCACAGTCACAAGCGATTAGCAAAGATACCTGGGTGGCATATTTTAAAAACCTGTACCAAGAACAAGAAAACACAGTAAATCACACCCCACCATCAGAAAGAGGAAGCACGGAAATTAACACTGCACTCGTAGAAGATACCATGAAAACGCTCAAAAACAGAAAAACGCCAGGCATTGATGAGATACCGAATAAACTGCTCAAGTATGATGGGCAAGAACTAAGCAGACAATTAGCAATACTCTACCAAAAAATCATGACACAAAAACCGTCCCAAGGAAATAGAAAAAGAGCATAACTATCCCAATTTTCAAAAAAGGAGACAAGAAACGTCCCAAAAACTATAAAAAAATAACACTACTAAGCAGTATTATAAAACTATTCACAATGATCATTGTATCCATCCTGCTAGAACATATAACAATAAGGATTTAGGAATAACAGATCTATGCCATATTTGCAATAAAACAAATAGTGCAAAAATCAATTAGAGTACAACAAACCAGCATTCATGTGTTTCATTGACTTAACTAAAACGTACAACCAAGTCAAACTAAAAGACATAAAAAAAGTGCTCAAATATAATAACATACCCAAAGAATTGGTTGACATAATCAAAAAACTAAATACTAACACAACGACGCAAGTACTAGTCAATAACAACAGAACCAAAGACCTACCCATATCAACAAGAACAAAAGCCATACTGAGAACAACAGAGATGCGGGTGCTAAGAAATATAACCGAGCATACGCTGAAAGAGTGCTGGACATCAATATCGCAGGAGAAGTGAGGATTAGAAAAAAACAAGCCGGAGGCTTATTAGAAGAAGAAGAAGAAAAAGAATAATAAATCATAAAGTTAATATTACTGCAAATTATTTTACCATCTTCCAACCCGCCTAGTCAGCGTAGAAGATTATGACGTTAACACCCTATCATGACAAATTTTAAAACTTCACTCTTTAAAAAAGGTCTGCCTCAAAGAATATGAGGGAGGCAAATATTCGCACAAAAACATTTAAATTAGAAGACATACTGACTGAACTGGAAATGGATAAGTCGGTTTTCAAATCCACAGATTGAATCGGTTGAATAATGACATAGCTTCCTTAATGAAAACAATCATTCACATAACACTAGGAATAAAGTTGATATCAAAATCACAAATGAGCTCTAATTGCCCCACTGCATTAAATTAAATTAAACTTAATTCCAAACCATATCAGAAATCTTCCTGAGAAAGTTTTCTTAAAATATATGAAAGACTACCTAATAAAAGGGGCTTTTTATTCTTATGATGATTTTGTTGGCAGTACTTTTAATTAAATTTATTTGTTTTGTTTTACTTTGCATTGTAACTTAAATTAAATAAATAATACACTATTAAAATGGTACAAGCATACGCACCAACGTCATCTCACACAGCTAAAGAAGCAGACATATTTTACAAACAATATATGTCAAGTGTTGAGTGATATCAAAACTCAGTTTACCATAGTTTGCGGAGATTGTAACGCCAAAATCAATCTTAAAACAAATGAATCCAAAACCTATCTGGAAAATTCTCTAACAAAACAATTTCTATCAAATAAATGACCTTCTATAAAAACAAAACAAAAAATGAACTTAGAAAAACCCAGGAAGCAAAACTGGTAACAAAATCAATTTGATCTTAAATAAATAACAAACTGATAGTAAAAAACGTAACAATACTCAACAACTGCAGATCGGAAAGCGACCACAGAGTAGTGGAAGCACATTTTAATAAAACGTGAGAAAAAAAAAACTCACATTTTGATAGAGAAAACAAAAGCACTATTTAACTTCAGCCTGCACAATAGCACAACTCCAGACAAGTGACATAATGCAATTACTATCCAGCTCTACAAGAAAGAGAATAAAACTGCCATCAAAACTAAAAAATAAGCTGGATTTTTACCAACCAAACAAGCAGGCCAAATTTTAGTTAGGATTTAAAACAAACGACCATCTACAAGAATCAAAGTTTTAGTAGAAAAATCAGTGGAGCATAACAGATCACTGGCCCTTCTATTCTTAAACTTCAGCACAGTTAAGTTAAATAAGAAAAGAAAATGTCGCATAGATTACAAATAATCAAAATTAATCTATAACAACTACCTACACGCATCAGTGAAATTACATAAAAAGACTAATCCCAATAAATGTGGAAAAGAAGTAAGACAGGGAGACACCATATCTCCAAAACTGTTTATAATTGAAACACATAACCCAAACGTAAAATAAAAAGATCAATGCTCGGAGTATCTTTAAAATACCGCATTACCAATGAGGACCTACAGAGAAAAACCAAAGTAGTAGATGTAGCTGACAAATAACAAAATTCAAAAATAGATATCTACTGGCCACGTAGGTCAAATAAAAGGTAAAGATAGACAAAAAAGAGAAACCAAGAGCCAAAAGGAAAGAAAAAGGATTGCAAAAAACTGAATCCAGAAAACCCAAGACAGAAGACAATAGGAAGCTATGTTTAATAGTAGACAAAACGTGTTGGGTAATAATAATGATAAAATTGTTTATCTAATTAAATAACGTTTTGACACCAACATTTCTTAAACACTGCATTTTACCAACTCCTTATAATATACATATGTATATATTTAGCTATTATTGAAATGTCAATCTCCTAAACAACAAGATAAATATAGTAAATGTCAGAGAAGAGCAATAAGCCAATTAAAATAATTAAAGATTGAAACATTGCCATTAATTTTTATTGGATATGGGATTAAATAATAAGTAAGATTTAATAATATGTATATATTTATTATAAGTACGTTACTCAACGAGAGCCAGACTAATACTAATATACATTTACATGGTTGGTTCGTATAGCCGGTTGGTCCTTTGTTAAGAAAAGGTTAAACATATATAGGGGAATTCCCTGTTAAACATAAATAGGGGAATTCCCTATTGTATTTATTTTGGTACGAGCATCTCATATAACAATATACAATACTCCCCCTCAAAATAAATCAACTTTACAAAAAAAATAAAATATTCTCAACTTTACAAAAAAAAATATTCTCAACGTCTATTATTAGTTTTAATATTTCGTGAGTAAACATAGGGGTACATTAATATTAATATGATTCAACATTTGTTGCTAGGATTTAGGAAAAACCCCTTTCTTTTTAAAAACCTAAATCAAATCATTATTACAGTGTTAAATATAATTATCTATTGATAATTAAATATACAAAAACAATAAACAAAATACAATAAAATTGAAACAAAAAAAAACTTCAATTTTCCAGACCAAGTTTGAAGCAGAATTCCTGGAATCTTGGACCTGGTACTTGCTTGGTGAACATATCTGCCAATTGTTGATCTGTTGGCATATATTTAAGAATTATTACTTGTTTATCAACTTGTTCTCTGGTGAAATGGTACTTTATATCGATATGTTTGGAACGTTTATGATCTACAGGATTATTAGCCAATGAAATACAACCATTGTTATCTTCATACATGGTTATTGGTTTTTTTTATTTCTATATTAATGCTTGATAATAGAGATCTTAGCCATAATACTTCTCTGACCCCTTCAAACATAGCCATATATTCAGCTTCAGTTGATGATACTGCTACTGAATTTTGCCTTTTTGTATTCCAACAGATCAAATTTCCAAATAATTTAAAAATATAGCCTGTGATGCTCTTTCGATCAGCTTCATTACTACCCCAATCGGCATCCACATAACCAATTAATATTTCTTTATTTTCTGTTCTTTTATAAATTAACTTAAAATTAATTGTTCCTTTAATATATCTCAATACTCTCTTTAGGCACTGCCACAGTTCTTTATTATTTTTATTCTGATATCTACTTAGAAAATTAACAGCTGTACATAAATCTGGTCTTGTGCATAGCATGGTATACATTAGACACCCTATAAGATTCCTACAAGGTTTATTATGGCTTTCATCTGAATTCAAAGCCACGTAATCTAACTTGATTGGAAGTGGTGTACTAACAGCATTGCAATCAGTCATATTGAATTTAATCAAAATATTATTTAAATAATTTATTTGACTAATAGATATTTGATTCTCGTTTCTTTCTATCTCAATACCCAAAAAGAGCTTAACCTCATTTAAATCTATCATTTTGAATGTATTCATTAAATATTCTTTGAAATTTGACATTGTATCCATTTTACCAGTGACTATTAATAAATCATCAACATACAAAACTACATAAATATTTTCGTATATATGACCTTTATCTAATAAGTACAAACATCGGTCACTTGAAGAATTTTTAAAACCGTGTGCTTTTAACACTTCATCAAAACGTTCAAACCAGCATCTAGCTGACTGTTTTAAACCATACAAAGCTTTATGTAATTTACAAACTAAATTTTTGTTTTCAGTTTTTATACCATCAGGTACACGCATATAGATTTCTTCTTTTAAACAACCATTTAAAAATGCTGTTTTGACATCCATTTGATGTATTAATAAATTATGTTGGTTAGCAAAAACTATCAATATTCGAAAAGTAGCAATCCGGGCTACTGGTGCAAAAGTCTCATTGTAATCTGATAAATATTGTTGACTGGAACCTCTGGCAACTAGTCGCGCTTTATACCTTGATGGTATTCCATTAATGTTATTTTTAATTAAAAATACCCATTTACAATCTACAATATTTTTGTTTGGTTGCTTTGTAACTAAAGACCATGTGTTATTTTCTCTGAGAGAATTAATTTCATAATTAATCGCTTCTTCCCATTTATCTTTATCATCCCTTTTATTTATTTCATCATATGTTTTAGGAATTTCATTTAATAAAGATTGTAAACATATGAGAATTTCAGTATCACTTTCATTGAATGATATTTTATTGCGATTTTTGAATCTTTCACTTCTTCTGGGTTCAATATTCTCAGATTTATTACTGGTGTTTAACTGATTTGTATTATCGGTTTCACTGACAGTTTTATTATTATCTGTCATTTTGTGTATATCCTTATTTATATTTGAGGAATCTGTTACCGATTTATTATCAGATTTTAAATTAATAACACCATCTGAGTTTTTATTTGGAATCCCTTTTTCAAGTTTCAATATTGGTTTTGATGTTTTTGAATTATTATTTTTGTTCTTGTCACTGAACAGATTGCTATTTTGTTTAACAATTTTAATTCTTTGGTAGTTTTTATATTCAACTCCTTCATCAATTTCCAATAATGGTCTTGAATTTTTGAAATCTGTCTCGTCAAAAATAACATCACGAGCTGTGATAAATTTATTATTTTCTGGATTAAAAATTTTATATCCATTTGGTACATATCCAAACAGTATACCTTTAAAAGATTTTTTATCAAATTTTGTTTTTCGGTTTTTATCATGTATATACACAGTAGAACCGAATATTCTTAAATGGTCTATTCTTGGCTTTTTATTATGCCATAGTTCATAAGGTGTTTTACCTTCTTTATTTGATTTTGTGGGGCTTATATTTATTAATTGTGTAGCAGTTAAAATTGCTTCACCCCAAAAATGTTTTTCTACATTTGCTCCATGGATCATTGCACGAGCCTTTTCTGTCAACGTTCTATTCATACGCTCCGCAACTGAATTTTGTTGCGGTGTGTATGGTACGGTTACATGAAAACTTATATCTTTATTCATGCAAAAGGTTTTTAATTCATTTGACATATATTCACGCCCATTGTCACAATATAAATTAACAATTTTCAAATTGAAATGGTTTTCACTTTTAATTACAAAATCTTGAAAATTTTTGGTAACATCTGATTTATAAGTTAGAAGATATGTTACAGTATAATGAGTATATTCGTCAATGAATGTTAGAAAATAATTTTTATTGTCGATTGTGGTTGGAGTAATCGGCCCGCAAACATCTGTGTGAACTATAAATAAGGGCCTCTGAACATGTGTTTTATCTTTAGCTTTAGAAAAAGGTAGTTTTGTTTGCTTTCTATATATGCAAGCTTCACATAATTCATTTGAGGGATAAATATTTTTTAATTTAGTAATATTACTTGCCATTTCTTTACTTTTTAATTCCAAAAATTTATTTTTACTTATATGGCCTAAACGTTCGTGCCAGATTTTATAGCTCTCATTATTAATATTAATATTGTTAATTTGGTGAAAATGCTTTTCAACTTTCTTATTAATTTTGAATTTTATTTTTATTAGATGGTTTAAACACTCACCTTTTACAATCACCTTACCACCATTTTTAATCGTTACTCCGCCATTTTTCTTAAATATAATTGTCATACCAGCCTCTTGCATTCGGCGTACCGAAAGCAAATTATACGGTACATCAGGAACGTACAACACATTTTGTAAAGATCCTTTGATTCCCATATTCGAGGTAACATCTATGGTTCCTTTACTTATAGCCATAACTGTAGTATTGTTTTTAGCTACTGATATTTTTAAAGGTGTATTCAATTTCTCATATGTCGTAAAGTAGTCTGAATTATTAATTATATGATCCGTTGCGCCAGAATCTAGTAAGAACATAATTTCATTTAGTTTATTCAACTTTGTTAACGTGCCATTATGGAGCATAAACGCAAAACTTTGTTCACTGGTTGAGCATGTTGAAACAGTTTGTGCTTGTCTGTCTTTGTGTGAATTAACAATTTTCTTTTTATAATAAAAACAATCCCTTTTTACGTGATTTTTTCTTCCACAATAGTCACATTTTAAAACACGCCGGTTGTCAAATTTTTTATTACTTTTAAAATGAGGAGCCCTTTGTTTCTGTTTATAATTTCCATTATATTTCCAATTTTTCTTTGTTGCCTTATTTCTGTTGTAAACCACTTCCGTTTGTAGAATTTTACCACTTGTATCTCCACTTTCATTTCTTAATTTTATTTCATGATCTAGCAGCCTAGTTTTCACAAACGCCAGATTTAAATTATCTTCGTTTAATGTTTGTATAGCTGTAGCAATTCCATCATAAGCCGGGGGTAATGTTAATAAAATGTGGGCAATTTTTCCCATTTCATTTAGAGGGGCTCCAGCTGCTGTTAATTCTATGAGCATATTGTCAAATTCGTTGAAATGGTTTATAAGTGAAGTTTCTCCTTTCAATTTAAAACTTAACAGTTTCTTTTGTATTGAAAGTTGCGTAGCCAAACTCTTGCGTTCATAAATTGCATCGAACTTTTTCAATATGTCCCTCGCCGTCGCATCCTCGGTGACAATGCTAATTAATGTATCGCTCAAATGTTCTATGATACATCCTTTAGCGGACGTCTCTTGTTTCCGCCATTCATTGTCAACTGTTTCAGGGGGGTCTTGAGTTAGAACCCGAAGAGCACCTTCCTCGTCAATTAACGCCTTTAATCGCAATTTCCAGATACTATAATTTTCTCCATTAAACGGTTTAATATTACGTTTAACCTTTTGATTGTTCGACATTTTCACTTTTATTTCATTTATATTTATTTATCACTCTTAGTTTATAATTAGTTTATTTATAAAAAGAACTTTGTCATTAGTCACTTTACACATGCACACAAATAACGTTCTGGGCCCATAACCTATTGGATATGGGATTAAATAATAAGTAAGATTTAATAATATGTATATATTTATTATAAGTACGTTACTCAACGAGAGCCAGACTAATACTAATATACATTTACATGGTTGGTTCGTATAGCCGGTTGGTCCTTTGTTAAGAAAAGGTTAAACATATATAGGGGAATTCCCTGTTAAACATAAATAGGGGAATTCCCTATTGTATTTATTTTGGTACGAGCATCTCATATAACAATATACAATAATTTTTTTTAGTAAATAGTAAATGTCACAAACTATTTTGATATTAAATTTAATTTTCTAGAAAATAATCTACACCATCAATTTTTAGTATTCATTATTTTTGCATTTCATTAATAATAAACAATAAAAACACAAACAAATCTTTTAATGCTAATAAAATTATTAAAAAAAACTGCCATATTTGATTAATAATTATATTCAAATAATAAATAATAATACAATTAATTTATTAAATGATAAAATATTGTATTAGATTTCAACATAAAGTTAGTTCAATCAAATTCCAAAGATTTTTTACGTATGCAATTAATATCACCAAAGAAATTCTGAATATTTGAAAACATTGCAACAATTTTGCAGTTTCCACAAATTCTCAACATACCTCTTAAACAAAATTTCAGAATAGTATAACGAAGTTGTATTTGCATACACTTTTACATATTACTTTGTAGAGAAAAAAATTATTTTCAATATTGTAATTAAAATACTTAATTCTTTTTTTGATTAAATGAATAAAATGTATCCGGCGGCGCATCGTTTTATTCAAATTGTAAAAATATGTATTATTTTATACGCTTCTATAAATTATATTTACGACAAACACTTAAATTATATTGCAATGCTAATATAATATATCAATTCTTATATAAATAACAATTTATCATTACAAATAATATACGACTCGATTTTACGATTAACCAAGAAGTTTATGCAATAATAAAACTATAAATAATACATTTCTTCATCAAAGTCAAAATGATTTGTTTCAGAAAAGGAATACAGGATTTACACGGTATTAAATCGCAATTTAGACTAATTGAGAAATTGGCAACCGATAATTAATTCTGTAAATATTTGATTTCTACAATAAAAACATATCCGTTATACCACATGTGATGATGGCAATGGCATTTTTTACTCGGATTCGTGATGCCAAAGAAAAATAATTGAAGTTTTTTAACAGAAATCATATTTACTTTCATGTTGCTGTCACGTATCTGATTTAAAGACTTATTTATTATAGGTTTAATTATTGTAGAACAATTTAACATAACTTTTATGGTATATCTATATTAACATAAATAAATATCTGGACGGAATAAATATATCATATTAATAATAAATAAGTGGCCTAGAATCGAAGTGTACAAATCATATTTCAAACATGTAATTTGAGATGCTATCGGCAAAAGTTTTTTTTTCTATGAATCATTTCTCACTATATGTTAATATTGTAGCTTAAATATTTGTTTCTCACAGCAATATACTATAACATGCAAATATTGTAATAACGATTGCAAAATATTATTTAAATTTAATAAATGATATTTTATGTAAAGATTATTTAATGTCAAAACTTTCTTCTAGCGGCAACTGGTGTTCATTATATATATTACATTTTATTTTTATAAAAATAAATAATTGACCGCTTTGATCGTTAGTTATTCTTTGAATGAATTTTTTAATAACTAGATAACAAAAATATTAATATCAAAATATGTTCATTACCCAAAATTATAATTATTTTCTTATATTAATATAAGCCTTCGTTTCAAATATACAAAGTTAATAAGTAATTTCTTATTTTTTTGCAATATCTCGATAAAGAAAAAATATTAATAAGCAGCAACTGCCAAGATACCTGCAGTCACCTTAAAAAAGCAGTTTTATGCAGCATATTCATAGTCTATAAGTTCAGTTCAAAAAAATTCTAAACGCAAACAATAGTACAGCACATTACTAAAAAAACAAAACAAAAATTATGGAATACTCTCATACTCATTCTGCACTACAGTAACTACTCCTTACTGCTACAGTGTAATGATGATGAACTCAAAAACAAAACTAAAGCTCTATTCGGCATAAAAAATCATTATCAGCAAGCAGTCTAAGCAAACTACCCATAAAAAGACAGAATAACAACCAATACTGCTTCACCTACAACTCATAGACTATGAGTCATAGTTCAATTAAACTGGGAAACCGTAACGTAATTTGACTAAAAAGTAGCAACTTTCGTCCGATATTGGGTAAACTCCACGCTCAAGAGTCAGACTGTAACAATTATAATATACGGTAAAACTGTAGAAACCAATCGCTGGCTGTTGCATACAAAGCAGTGTGTTATCATATCTACTGTAGTACCTTATTACGGACGACCTACTGTAGTTACTGAATAGCATAGACTTGAGTGTAGTAAGCGGGAAGTTATGGGCAACTGTATCTAACATGATACCGTAGAAAAGTTGTAAAAGATGGCGGAACTGTTTGTCAACCCAAGAAAAACAAAAATTTTCCATTTATAAAACAACAAAACACTAAAATCTTAAAAAATCAGAAAATGTATGAAACCACACTCCCAATTCCAAAAAAAGTGTCTAGGACTCACTTGATACCAAACCACCTTTTTAAACTTATCTGAATAATGTGACTACAAACGTCATCAGAAGTTTTTTTTTGCAAACATCCGAAATGACCAGATGGTTATATATTGTGGTAATCACACCTAACATCACGTACAAGGTGAACAGCCTCAAAAGAACGACAATCAAAATAAGCAAAGTGCAATGATTAACATGTTTGCCAATAATGGGAGCAATATAATCCAACTCCTACAGCAGCCATGCAGCAGCATACATTGCACTCACTACCACCATTGCACTTAATTATAAAGATGAAGATAAAATAAGCAACGTACCGACTACAGATAAATAAACACACTGTAAATCTCAGTGCTCAAAAAACAGAGTCAACCAACGTGATATACAAAGAGGAGATACTAAAGATGAGATCAAGCTTAATAAAAAAAATAATTATAAAATACATAAATCAATTAAGATGATAATACCGTCGCAAGACAACTAAAAAATACCCAAGCACAATTAAAAAAAACTATTTGGTATATAAATAGAACCAAAGATTACAATGGTATCTGAGCAAACAACATGCTTCAATTTTTTAAGCAGAGATAGTTGACATTAAATAGTGCGCTAAAAACATAATCAAATCGGAGCAACACTTCAACAAAACGATAAACTTAAAACAAAACAAGGCAACCTGTAGAAAAACTGTTAAAAAAATAAAGCACATAAAGCTATTACAGGATCAACACACAATACCAAAACCATAGTAATGCAGATAAGTCAAACAAAACTGTAAAAGCTTGCAGAACTAACAGCTGAACACTCGCCTAAACAAATATTTAAATCCATCTGTGGAGCGAGTGCAAAGCTTACAATACACATGATATTGCCTTCTTTAAAAAACACAAGCTAACCAACGAAGATTGTAACTACTAGAAAAGTAAAAACCATAGGTGCTTAATAAGATTAAGAGCCCACAGTACAAGGATGCTAGATGTATCTCAAAAATTTAAAAAAAATGTTGAGTCACATTATATCAACAAAAAAAATCCATTATTGCTACCCTTTTCACTTTTAACTTGAGACCTCGATCGCTTTAACATAAATCTGGTACTGTTTTTAATTCTGTTACTATATTTACTTATTGTAAAATAGAAGTTGCTTAAACTAAATTAATTTTTGTACTTACATTGCCCGATATTAATGCATCTTAAGAACGGTGTTTCCTTACCTGAAAATATCAAAGAAAATAATTAGTTTACATACTTGCTTATATATAAAACTTATAAATTAAATATTATCCAAATATACACTATCTTTTCCAAATTTTATTCAAAAACAAGCTATGCAACTCATTGCCAAACTAACTAATGACTTAGATAGAGGGTCATTATAAGAATTTGGGATTTTGTAACCATCTAATGTAAGTTAATCTGTCAAAACAAAGTAAATAGTTTGATGCACAATTATAAAAAGGCAGCATATTTAAAGTGATTACATAATCCATGACATTTATAAAAACCCTGTACTTTGCAACATCGGCCTAAAGTTGCAGATCATTGTAAATTCTATGTATATTTCCATAAACATTGTTCAATAGAAATACAAGGTATATTGTATTCTAAACAAATATTTACTTGTAGTATATTGTACTAGCTTGATAGGAATTCTAACAATTATTTACTGAGAGTTCAGAGATATAGAACCAAAACCTTTGAACAAATTTTCAACCAGACTATCAACAAATGAAATAATATTCTAAATTTATTATTTCCCGAGAATTATAATCCTATTGAAGATTCACAAACTGTTTAAATCTTGAAAACAAAATGATCAAAAATATATAATATATAATCTATTATAAAATAAATCTTTTAGTTTAGTCATGTATATTTAGATCGCAACATATTTATTAATTAAAAGCAGTTATCAACGTATGTGTCATTATTTGGGTTAAACCTGATTAATGCACACAGACAGCTAATTCAAACAAAAGCTATGAATAAACTATTATTGTTATAATTTTTATTTATGAATGCTTTGGAAGTAAGAACAGCTTTAAAATCATCACACCTGTTACAATAAAGTTATTTACCATTTGCATGATTCAGAATAGTTGCACGAGAATCTGGATTGGTAGGCGTATAAAAAAGTCTTTTATCGTGTCTTCTTGCAATGAAAATGTTGAAAGAAGCAAGTTAATATTACTTTTTATTATTATATTTATTATTTTCTTATAATTAGAAATTCATTCTTGATATCTGAAGGTCAATACACTTAATTGTTGACATCAATTATTATAATTTATTAATGACGCTTTCAATAAACATGCATGTGATTTATTATATTTATTATTTATAACACATTCCTTATTATCTTGAACTTATTGATTATTCTATAAACATTCTAATAAGCAAATATTTGATTGAATTGAAAAATAATTTTATTTCATATTATAACAATAAAAAAAAATTATAATTATTCATACATTAGCAATAAATTGATATGACATTCCTGTCAATAAGAATGTTTTTATTACAGATAATAACATATTTGCAAAGGCGTACAATTACAACTTCAGGTTTTATTTATTTATTAATTAATTCCTAAGTCCGCTAGAAAACATTCATGCAATTACATTTCTCGCTTTATTTATGACTCTCTTCCTTATGGGAGGGTACTAGAAAAAGTCGAAGTGCATAACGAAATAGATGAGATATGTACTAGAATTTATAATTAACTAATACGCACGTTAATAATACGATTGAAAAAGATTTTCAAGAAATGGAATTTCTTCTTTTACTCTGTTAGACGCTTTGCATTATTTTCATAATATTTATTTATACTGCATAATAGCTAACAACATAAACCAACACAATGAAATTAAAAACCTCAACTTTTATTTATACTGCGTGACTCAGAGTAGATTTCAGTTTTTAACACCTTATAATAACAGTGTTGGAATAATTTTAATATTAAATTAAGAAAGTACAGAGATGCGGATTTCATTTTTTAAACACAATGTTGTCCAAATGTCTGTCGACCATCCTTCTCATAGCACTCCTCCAATACTGCTCTTAAATGTTTAAATACCCGCCGACACATTTCAATAGGAAAATTGTTAATGGCCTCTCGAATGTTGTTTTTTAACTGCTCCGTAGAGAGTAATGTTCACATATTATAAAAATTAAATAAATAAATTATAGTATTCTACTCGCGTGTAGTAGTCTACCATGACATAAAACATGAAAAAAAACTTAATCAAAATCAGAAGCAATAATTCCATTCATGCCATGTTTTGGACTAACCGTTATAGCCTGTAAGTAATCTAGATACAAAATGTTAAATTCTTTAGTTAATACTCTTTATAGCTAAAGACACATACCAATATCTTGCTTTTTTCTAAAGTCTTGCACATGCTCAATCAGGTAAACAGCTCAAACAGGAATATTTACCTTAAAATTATGGCGGGAAGAAAGAATCGAACATGATGGCCACACGAGAAACAGAAAATCAAAGCATACAACAGAAAATAAAGAAAAGAAAGAACTGATAGAAATGATATGAAAGGACATTTTAAATAGAAACTTCGCAGAAAATAAAAAGAAGAAATTTACTTATATAGAAACAATCCGTAATAAACTACGTAAAAACAGTAAGAAGACAGAAAAACAAAAAAAAATAAGTAGTAAAAAAATATGAAAAAAAAAATAAAAAAACAAAAAAAAAGTATAGCGCCAGGCAAGGATGAGATACAGAATGAAACGTGGTTATATGGTATAAAAGAGTTGATTGAAAGATTGAGTGAGTAATAATGGAGTATAGAAAAGAAAAAAGTTTCCGAGTCAATAAAGAGAAGGTCTTGTATGCCCAATGCACAAGAGTAGTAGCAAAAATCAACTAAATAACTACAGAAAAATAAGACTACTAGAAATTGCATTTAAAACCTACGCCATGATATTAGAAAAAAAGTTAAATAAAGAACTAGATATGAATAAGATAATTCCAGACGAGAAAACCGGCTTCAAGAAGAGAAGATGAATAACGTATATATTCTTTACCATATGGCAAAAAAAAACAGTATAGAAAAAAGAAAAAGTGTATGCGTTATTTCTGAACCTACATGCAAAATTTGATAGTGTAAATAAAGAAAAACTATGGAAGTGCATAAAAGAGAAAGGAATTAGCAAGCATCTAGTAAAAAGAATGGAACAAATGTATGAGAAGACAGCAAGCAGTGTGGTGGTAAACGGAAAATAACTGAAAGGTTTTGTAAAACAAAAGAAATAAGACAGTGCAGCCCATTGAATCCCATTTTGTTTGCAACTTACATAACAGATGTAGAAGAGAAACTGGTGCTGGCTAAAAAAAGAAAGAGAGTAAAAGGGTAAGAAAAAAACTAAAAGACTGGAAATGGAATAAGCAAAGTATTGCGGAGCCAAAATCTTGAATCAAATTAGACTGAATATTAAGTGGAACCGTTCCACTACAATACACAAAGCTATCATGCTACACTACGTTAATAAATATTGAATCAAAATGTAGAAAAATTATGAAAAATAGCTATCATAAAAATTTGCCATTTATAAATAACATAAAAACGTTAGGAGAATTGCATAAAATGGCATTGCTATTATTCTATATTAACAAAAAAAAAAGCTTATAAAAACCTATCTCTAAGAGAACAATATTTCAAATTTATGTGTAATTGTAATTATGAGCAATTAGTAAATAATGAGCTATAATCCAAAATAAATGCTTACTAATGAACATCCCAACCAACCCAAAAACTTGACAATAGTACCAAAGCTAAAAGCATGTGCAAATAAACTAATTCAAGTCAAAACATGGAAATGTCAATTTCTTCAATAAAACCCACAAAAAAGTCATTATCGGTGGAACACTAAAAAATTAAGAAATTGAAAACGGCACAAACTTGTTAGTTAGGCCATCATTTATCAAAAAAATTCAAAGTAAGCTTATCTGCTTAAATCTATTTCTGTACAAGCAAAAACAATACGAGTTGAAGAAAGACTACTCAGCACTATTGGTAGATCACAAACACCAAGTCATACTACCCAGTCAACACACTAATAATTTTACACACACATAAACTACAACTTTATGCTAGAATTCAAGCAACATTAGCAGCTATTTGGGAAAATACTGGATTCTAGCAACGAGAAATATGAAAGAAGTCATATGAAACTTGCTTAAGAATGAAGTGACCTCATCACGCCCGTTTCTAGCAACAGCTGTTAATTATTTAACCTTCTTTTGCCAAAACTGTTACGTTAACCCTCATTTACAAAAAATAATGTTTGAAGATTAGTGTTCACCAACACTCAGCTTTAACTTATAAGTCAAAGTACAATATTTCGGTCAACTGCATTACAATAAAAATTAAATTTAGTGAAAGTAGCCTAATATGACAAACCATAGCGTTTGGTCAAAACATTATTAAAAATAGTAAAACAAGTTTTCCAGTTCCAAATCAGCCGACCCTTCAGTCAGAAAAATCAAAATGCTTATAAAATCAAAGAAGAAATAAAACGTTATTATATTTTTTGCAGAAATAAGTATACTGCTTAAATGCATAAACTAAATAAAACTAAGCATGACAAAGCAATAGCCTGCTTACAAGTTAAAAATGCTCTATGAGCTATGCTTCTTTAATAGGTTAACACATTTCATGTGATAAGTTAAACCGTGTCATTTAACAAAAACATTTAAAAAAACGATATTAATACGAAATATTAATTTCACAAGTTTTTAGAATTAAACTCAAAGTCACATATAATTATTTCATGATATATTACATGCATTTAAATTACGGATTATATGTTAAAGAAAATAATGACTAAAGGAATTTTTATTAAAGGAAACTACCATTACTGATGTCATTTAAACAGTTGTAAATTGTAGCAAATTCCAATCTTAAGGGAAGTTACCATTTAATCATACTGCATTGATGCTGGCACATTTCAAATTCCTGTTTTGTTTCAATTAAAGATTATCAACAGCGGCCGGATATGTGTTCGCCGTTTTGAAACAAGGTGAGAGGAAACGCATTCGTAAATATAAATAGAGTCCATGCTGATAATATTTTATTTTTGTTTCTCTAATACTTTATTAAAAAATAGAACTTCCTTCAAATGCAGTTGTCCTTGTAGGTCAGGATATTGGCTTATTTATTTATATATGGGTAGATTTTAAGATTGCTGCAATATTTTATTTTTGTTTCTCTAATACTTTATTAAAAAAAATGGAACTTCCTTCAAATGTAGTTATCCTTGTAGGTCAGGATATTGGCTTATTTATATATGGGTTAATTTTTTAGATTTCATTTTAAAATTAATTGCATCCTGATATTCTTAGAATATGCTTTAGCAAGAAGTAATAAGATTGTAATAATTATGATCAAATATTACAAATTTCTAAATTAATAGAAATCTGTTATGAATAGCAAAAATATATAATTATCATAATTTAGCAACATATTGGTTCATTATAGCATATTCATTTTATTTATAATAATATATAATCAAATTATATACGGACTTATAGAACAAACATACATTTATTTATATTTAATTAAATGAAATAATTTTGCACTTTTGTTCATTTCAATTTTGATTAAAATAATAATTTCTCTTCCAATTTTATTGTCTAAAATGACAAAATACTAACCACTTCTTAAATCATTAATTTCAAGTATCTTGATGGCCGTTTAGTGATTCCTCTCGTGAAATGGATAACCAACTATTAATCTTTCCATTGTACTTAAACTTAACTTATCTTAACGTAAAATCTGACAGTTATTTTCAGTACTATCATCAAATTTTAAGACCGTTGTGAATAGACATATGTAAGTTGTCTCTCAAACCGGGGGCACTCATTCATTTATTAGTGTTTAAATTGCATGTTATAAATCAATGTTTGCATTGAGAAGATAAATATTATGGGCGGATTAATATTATTAATCGTTGCGATAAAGTGGAGAATGGTACGGATATATGTATTGAAGAGTATGTGTATAATATAAACATTAATTATTATTTATAAATTGAATGAACCTCAAATGAGCTGTTGACTATTAAACACGGCTTTCGTATTGTTTTTAATAGTGTTATCATAAAGATTAAAAACATAATAGATATTAAAATTCTGTTTAAATATATTCAATGGTTAATATTACAATCAAGATTTAGAAAATTATAATGCATTTATTGTCGTCACATTACATCAACAACAGATAATACTATACCAATGTATGTATATGCCTCCAGGCGGCAGATACACGAGAAAATCGGATACGTCTGCGGCTATTTGCCGACATATAAGTTTAACCTATTCTGTTTTTAATAATAATTTACCGACAAAGAACTTATCTCAAAGACATTTGATTTTATATTGTATTATTATAGTGCTGTTAAAACGCAACTGCTAATGACATCATGCAGAACATGTCCGCTTTAAAACAAATGTTATATTGTATACAGGGTGTTTTAAAAGTTATGCACGTCCAAAGATTGGTTCAAAAACTATATGTAACAAAAAAATTAAAAATGACAAAATTTTGTATCTACATTCCTTATAGATTTATCAACAAAGATAGTAGCACAATGTTAAATTTTATTGAATGAATAAAACACTGAAATAAATTTACAAATATGAATACGTTTCTTCCAACATCAACGCAAGCTTTCTTGCAATACCAGCTGCGTTGAGCCTCTGTAAGATGTTTTCATTTATGTTAGTTCATCATAATAGACCAACCATAATGTTTAGTGACTATAGGAATGTCGTCTATAACAATGTTTCATGGCACACCTCTAAAGTCATTAAGCAAAATTAGTTAACCAATTTCATTGTTATTTATAATGCAAAAACTCCTGTGTCAAGTTTAATACCCGGGCGCGGCAATATTTGTCAAGTATGTTTCAATCATGTTTCCAAAATTTGTTCTTGTTAAGCAAGAACAAGTTGCATAACATAGTTACTGCCATCTACCATCCACTAAAAAGAGTTCAAACCCGCGATACAACATCACGGTTGCGCAAGTCTGCGCGACTTAAGTCGAAAAGGAATTACAGGAAAGAGAGAGAGAGAAAGTTTTCACAGAGTCCTCGACGGACACATATCTATTCTTTTGTCTGTCGCGGCTACGCGGATTTATATTGTGAGCTATAAGTGCGTATATATTTGTACGGCTAATCCGCTGTGAGATAATTGTATTAAGTTAATTTTAGAGCATTAGTGCCATGTGTTAGAGTATTATTGAATGATTAAATAAAATATAGTTAATCAAAGTATTGTGACCAAGCGCCCGTTCGTTTCATCCGACACCAACGCAAGCAAGATTTTGCGTAATAACTACTCCTGAGTTGAGCCTCTGTAACATGTCTTTATTCAAATTAGTATATTATCGTGTTAGTACCAACCACGCCGTTTAGTATCAATTTACGGTGTTGCATGATCTACTCTGTAATTAAGTAGTTTAGACAAAATGAGCAAACCAATTACTCTGTTATATAATAATTCAACCTAAAAGTTTACACTAGGCAACCGTGTCGGAGCAGTGCTAGACCTGCACTGCCGTCAGTCCAAGTTTATCAAATCGCGGCAATGTCTATTTATCATGTATATCTCGATGATAGTTCCAAAAATCGTTCTTGTTAAGCAAATGCAAGTTTCTACAAACGTTCTAAAAGATTGCTTCTAAGTTTAACACGTCTTGTCTTTACAGCTAATTGGCTTCAGCCCAAAGAGTCAATCAGCTGTCATCGTTAGCAATAGTTTATAAATAAAAATCGTAGCAACCGTAATATTCAGCGTTTCTTTATTAAAAACATTGTGTATTAGTAGCAATGCATTGGGTTCTAATCCTAGACTTGAACCGTTTACATAACTGTTGAAAAACGAAGATAGCGCAACTTTCTGACCCAATAACTGTAGGTTTTAGACAAAATAATAAACATTTTTGGTCTCATTTCAAAAAAAAATTATGGCTAGTAGGTATATAACAACGTTGGTCGGCATCCTACCTAAAGTTGTTTAGTCTACAGTAGCTAACCGTAACTAACTAACCTTCGTGTTTTATCAAAGAATTATAGCTAACTACCATTCAAATGTTGGTCGTAGAGCTATCTTGGATTATGTCCCAAGGCCTATATGTTGTTTCCCCGCAGTTGACTGTGACTGTGCTCTTTTTTGATACCCGAGACCAACATGATATAATTGGGAATGATAGATCAATGTCACGTGATATAATCTGACCATATTCAAATACTTATTAAAATTGCTTGCTCAAAAACTGCAAGTACTTGTCAGTTGAGTATCATGCGAGGATACCAAACACAATAAAGCAAAAAGCTTTAACACAGAAAACTCAAAATGGATAGTTCTCGGAATAGATACCATTCAAACCAAGCCAGGCGAAGCAAATGTAATGACCTCGGAGACTTCTGTATTTGGTCTAAAGTGTCTTAGACATTAGATGGTATTAAAAGTTCTGAGTACCCGTTGCCAGGCATTCTTTATATCATTCAATTAATGGGGAAAGATTTAGTAATAAAATTCTTTTACAAATAACTGCAATTCTTTCTCAAATAATAAATAAAAATAACATTTTACAGAATTCTCATCTCATCGGTAATCATTTACTTTACCAAAAACTGGATTCTAGATTTTGAGTAAAAAGTGAGACTAAAGTTATTGTACTTAAGCCTTAATTTAATTTCTGATAGCTGGGTACGTGCATAATACATGATCAATTGTCTCGTCAAATAGTCATCTGAAACATATACTTTAATAATGGGCTAAAAATCAAGCTTCCGCAAAATTTCCTGTTAATTAGTTATGCAAAACAAAGTGGCACTCGTTGCTAATGACAAGTTGAAGAACATAGTGCAAGACGTTAAAATTGCAATCTCAAAAATCAAAAACTAGTTAAAGCTGAAGGATTCCAAATGGAGTATAAAAAGATCGAAGCGTTGATAGTAATAAAAATACATAATCTCAATAAATTCACTTTGAAAATAACGACAAATGCGCAATAACAGCCAAAAAAAAATCCTCAAGTACCTATGGATGGTAATAGGAAAACACTTTAATATGAGGCACCACATTGTTCAAACCACAGAAAAAGTAATACAAGCAATGCATGCGCTCGGTCGACCAACTTAGAAGAAGCCTGAAGTAGACCAGAAAGCTGACAATTTTGACCGAGCATGACAGCTTTGGCTCGTTCAGAGCACACTATGCTGCTGTGCAATAGATGGACGACTACCAGACGTACCAAGTATTGGGAAGAAGGTTAACGTCAGATAACATCGTAGATACCATGCTGGAACTTAAAGCAAAGTAGAAAATATGCTACAAATAATAATGTGCACAAAAAAGAAGATGAGAGAAAACTGCAGGACAAATAAGAATGTGGTCCAGGCAACATAAAAATAATAGCAAAAAGAGATCCCGCTTTTGTCACGGGTTTACCAAAGAAGGAGTTTTAGCAGGTAAGCATATGGCATTTACCTCACCAAACAAGACGCAGCAGGACCTCGCGGCGGTGCTAGAGGGCATAGAGGAGCAGCTGGGTGGTGGGCTCAGGGACGCCGTAATTGGGGGAGATTTTAACGCCAAGTGCCTTTTATGGGGTGGCAGCGTCGAAGATGGGAGAAGCCGTTTGCTCGCTGAGTGGGCTGCGTGCCGAGATCTCACCCCCATGAACAATGGGGTAACACCCACTTTTTGGAGGCGAGGTGCTCACTCACATATAGATGTTACTCTGTGTGGAGTAAGAGTGGTGGGGTTGGTAACAGGGTGGCAGGTGCTGGAAGAGGAATGCCTCAGTGACCACCGACCCATTAACTTTCATATAAAAAGAGCGACAGTGGCAGCAGCAAACGTAAGAGACGCAAAAGAAAAAGGGTGGGTAATTTCACGAAAAGGGTTGGAAAATGTTTGCAGGGATTTCAAGGAGATGGGAATAAGAGCAGGGGACAGCCCGGTTACACTATGTGATAGCATAGGCCGTCTATGCGACTTACACTTCACCAGGAAAGGGCGCCTACATGGGAAGCGCGCAAAGTACTGGTGGAATGACAAAATTGCGGATGTGCGTGTGAGATGCAACCGGGTTCAAAGAATATATAGTAGAGCCAAAGCCACAGGGAAAAACAACGTAGAGCTGGGGGTGGTATATAAGGGGTTGCGGAAAAAATTAGGAGGTTTAATCAAATCTGCCAAGAGGAGAAAATGGAACCTCTTGGTAGAGGAAGTAGACAAAGACATATGGGGTAAGGGATTTCAAATAGTCATGGAAAAAGTCGGGAAAACGCCTCCTAAAGTTTCGTCAGAAACAATAAAAGCGGACGTGCTTGAGCTCTTTCCAAAGCAGGAGGAGAGGCTGGTTAAAAGGTGGCGTGAAGAGGCGGAGGTAGTCCGTCCGTTTACGGAAAAAGAGCTTGGAGAAACCTAAAAAAAATGCGCTCTGGGAAGGCGCCAGGACTTGACGGAATCCCTGCGGAAGTGGTCAAAGCCCTGGTTGAGCGGTGCCCCGAAGTGTGGCTAGCCACGCTCAACATGTGCCTAAAGAACAAAGAGTTTCCAGAAGTCTGGAAAAGAGCGGGGCTTATTCTCTTAGACAAGAGGAAAGAAGAGGTGGGTGCAAGGGCGTTTCAACCTATATGTCTCCTGGACGTCGCGGGAAAGCTGCTCGAGCACATGATAGCGGAAAGGCTGCTAAAAGCTCTCCAAGAGGATTAAGCCCTCAGCGAGTTTCAGTACGGGTTTAGGAAGGGACAGTCAACCCTGAATGCGCTTGCTGAGGTAAAAACAGCAGTAAGAGCTGCAAAAAACTTTAGTTAATCAAACAGAAAGGCGTGTGTTCTGGTTGCTCTAGACGTAAAGAACGCGTTTAATACGGCCAACTGGGGAAGGATTTTGGAAGCTTTGGAGGGCAGGGGTGTTCCCAAATACCTGTTAAATATTATTAGCAGCTATTTGTGGGACAAGGTCTTGTTAGTGGGAGAAGGTGGGGAAAGGAAGAAGGTAATTTTAACGAGGAGGGGTGCCTCAGGGATCAGTTCTAGGCCCCACGTTGTGGAACGTCCTCTACGATGACGTGGTAGGTCTGGAACTGCCGCTGGGAGTTGAAAGGGTAGCCTACGCCGACGACTTGGCGGTGATAATTATGAGACGCTCTAGAGGGAAACTGGAAGAAACGGGAAACCGCGCTTTAGCCCTCATAGAGCGTAAAATCAACGCGCTGGGCCTGGAATTAGCCCCAGAAAAAAACGGAACTTGTGGTGCTCTCCTGTTCAAGAAGAGTGCCACAAGTGGAGATGACCGTTTCAGGAGTTATCGTCAAGTCGAAAAGTCGGCAGGTAAAAGGTACTTGGAGGTGACGATAGGTACTAACCTAGCGTGGGGAATGCATGTGAGAGAGGTGTGTGAGAGAGCGGAGAAGGCGGCTCGGTCCTTAGCAGGGCTAATGCCAAACCTGGGGGGAGCAAGATCTTCCTCCAGGCGCCTGTTGTGCTCGGTAGTCTCCTTCATAGTGCTCTATGGGGCCAAAATATGGGATGATGCCCTGTGCAACAACAAAAGGCATAGCGAATTAGTTCTGCGGACTCAGAGGAGGTGTTGCCAGAGGGTCTGCAGCGCATACAGGACAGCGTCGACGGCGGGCCTTTTGGTTGTGGCAGGCACAAAGCCGTTAGATCTTGTGGTGCAAGTGAAGACAGGGTCTGGGAGAGTCGCCTTACTAAGTGTGAAATCAGTTTTTATGTATGTTTTGTAAACTGTCTTGTCCAAAATATGTATATTTGCTCGCCCAAAATTGGGTAAACAGCCAGAACCACTATATATATATAAAAAAAAAGTGGTGTTCAATTTATGTAAATGTGTGTTTTAAAGTCTGTATTTTTCAAGAAAACTGTGAATGCGCTTGAAGGCTGGCGCGCGGGAACCTCCACCTCGACGTAATACTTAAGTGCAACTCCGAGGTGGAGAAAGATCGTTATTCCCGCAAGAAGAGGGGGAGGTGTTTTTAGTCAGTAGGAATCTGACACTACCCCTCGGGGTGTCTGATAAAAGATTTTCCACCTCCTCAGAAAAAAAAAAAGGTAAGCATATGGCGGCTGGAAAACATTCCAGATGAATCCGACATTGCGTCTTTTAAAGATTTCCCCAAACTTCCATCCAAGTACAAAGTAAAAATCCTCTCACAAAACCCGTATGTCTTTCCAGGTTCGTTGACAGTACACTTTGCCAGAGTGACCTGCAGTCTCCGTAAAGTGATGGCGTTTTAACCTTTACAAAAGGTAGGGAACAAACAGTCTTAAGTTATCAAATACTAGTCATGTTTGTTATCAACTTTAGGTAATGTCGAGAAACTATCTTGGTATTGGAACGATTTTCAAAGTCAACTTTTAAAAGACGGGTTTCTAACAAATAACAATATAGTATAGATAAAGTAATTCCTAATTATTCAACTTATTTCTCTCTGAAATACATTTAACATTTGATTTTTTGACACCATATTATTACCCCCAGGTGAGTAAAACCTACTAAAACCGCTTCCCGAATTATTACAAAGCCAATCAAATCCTTGAAGACGTACAAATAAACAACTATAAAAAATAAAGACATTTCTCCAGAACAGAACATGCCATTTACAACTAATCCATGTGAAAGATGAAAATTGTTTAATGATTTTTAACTCTGTTGATAATAAAACAATAATTAATTAAAAAATGTTGAACTATGTTATGTTTTATTAAATTATCGTGAATAAATGTTTCCATTGTAATTTCTTAAATTTTTCTATTATAAGTTAGTGTGAATAAGCATTCAATAATAAATTCAAAAATCGTAAAAACCTGCTAGTGTAACAATTGTTTTTGTTTGCCGCCCGAAAAGTCATGCTTCTTAATTATAATTTTTTTTCACATTGTGGAGGGCATCAACCTTGACGCAAATGAAAAACCTCGGTGCACATATACAGTTCGATATGTTCGTTTCATAGGTAAAAAGCCCGTAATGTTGACACGCCACAACCATATAAGGTCGATTACGATCCGCAACTTGTCGCAGAGTTCGCGATCCGTCACAGAATCCTGCAGTAGTTAATAATTCTTTCAGCTCCACAAGATGATAACCGATTGCGACATCTGAATTGATACGTAACCGATCCAATCATAATTAATAAGAACAATTTCCTCAAGCTGTGAAGCGGATACAGATTCAATTAACAATATTACGTTTCAATAATTTAAATACTTTAAATAAATAAAAATTGTCAGGTTTACAAATAATTTGCGTGAAATATATTTTTGTATTGTACAGGATGTTAAATCGCTTTTTTACTACAAAGCTCATTACTAAAGTAGTAAAACAAAGCATAGAGACGTGTCAATGCACCTATACGCTCGTTCCAAGAAGACATCACGTTCGAGATCAATCACTAGGATTTTTATCCTGTAATTATCGCGAATAAATGAGAGTAGCTGAGATCGCCGGCATGTTGTCTCCAGTACGGAGAATCTGATTGTTAAAATAAATTGGATTATTATCCTTTCTATTCATTGCGATTTAGTGATACATTTATTGTGGCTACTCTTTTGTACAATATGCACACATTTTTATTTGTTTCGTATCGTATGATTGAGTCGCAGCGTGCCAGTCTCTGTCGTTATTTTGATTTATGACAACTTATTTTTAGTTATGATACGAGCAATGTGTTTACATTTAACTCTGTAATATTTATTTTCAATCAAGAAATTGTTGTAAACATCCATTAACACATTTTTATTATGTTTTGACACTAAATTATCATCAATCGATCAAAATCATTCAGGCATTCAAACGATTTGAAGTGTTTGTTCCTCAATTATTTTTTATTTAACAATCTTTGCGTCAAAGTATATTCAAGAAGCCATCGATCAAGGCGATGTATTCATAAAGATTGTATTTACCGTTGAGGTTAGTGGCTATGGGATGAACGTCGAGATGTTGGCAAACTGGATTAGCCAGTTGCGGGTCAAGACATTGCACGGGAGACGATGAAGAGGGATAAAAACTATATTCATTCATTACTCCAGGCACACCTCACATCCGGCTTGCATACATCTCATATGTATTTATTGATAAATAAAAAAAAACAAATTTTAATTCGTGCTCCGAGGAATTAAGAACCAGATCGTTTGACTAATTGCTACTACGCGTTTGGAAGCACGAACGAAAGAACGTTCACCTTTAATATTAAATAATACATGTTTTTACTAGTATTTTTATAATCACTATAATTATGAAATAGCTGTGGCTATAAAAGTTATCAAAATAATTTAATTAGTTTATCTTCGTCATTCACAAAAATGTCAATTCAACTATTGGAAATGATTAATTAAATTAATCAATGATAAATAACATATTTAAAGACATCATACAATTTTTCAAACTTAGTTTATCATTAACAAACCTTCTTGATTTACAAAAAAAATGTCAATTCAACAATTAGTGATAATTAATCACAATAATCGACAATAAGTAAAATATTTATAAACATACTACAAAAATCATAGAACTCGTCAACTTGATTAATTTTTAATAATACACTTAAATAATCACACATGTTGATTGTACGATACAAATAAAGAAGTCTTTTATCAACAAACTGTGGACATAATCCAACAATATAAATCATAATTAAAAAACCAATAGGCAACAAACCACAAACATTTCATAAAACAATTCACTAGTTCAAAACATTATTGAATTACGCAATATGATCCAAACTAAATGCAAATAACTTCACTGGATAACCCTGGTTATTCTAAAAAAAAATATTTTTTTTTAGTTTGTGACGGAGTTACAGAGTGATATTTAATAATTGCAAAATAAACAAATTTATTTGCAAAAACAATTAAGCAAAGTTACAGTACTTGTTACATGACTTTGTCATTTTTCTCAGTGATTAGCAAAATCGTTCAAAATTCCCAGGTGTATTCTGGATTATTTCTCCTAATTCTTCTTCGTCTTCGTCAGCCATTCATACGCCACTCTTGACGTCTTAGCCTCTTATCTGCTTGTAATGCTGGCAACTTACATTACATTACATTATTTTCTCCTAATACAAGTATGCAATTCCTCAAATTTTCAACCTGGGTAACCCAAAAAAAAAATCAATTAGATTCAAGTTTTTGAAATTTGAGTTGCCGACCAGAGAAACAAATATTGTGCTACTGTTCAACCTATCCAAGAATTTGGATAAACCGCATCCAAATGCATAAGAGCAGTTTTGCTAAAATGTGCTAAAGCGCCGACATGCATTTGATTTTGCTGTAGATTGTCTTCGGTCCATAGATAATTATTATAAAAAGTAATAATGGCTGTAAAGAAAATTAACAATTTTCTGCAATTATCTTTAGAAACCATTGACACAAAACAATTCATTGCAAAAAATCCCCTTTTCATGTTAACTTGTATACAAAAAGTATTGAAAAAAAGTTTTAATCTTTGCTGGACTGTCAAGTCAATAAAAGACAGCATAGCAACAACCAAGCCTGTAAAAGATTGAATTGAGATTATAGTTAAGAATGAAAAACATTAAATAAAAACAAAATTAAAACTAATTATTGAAAATCCAATCAAAGCTCTAAAGTTAATCATAAGCTTTTAAAATTAAATGATGTAATTTATGTAAATTGCCTTTTCATCCAATAAGAAACACATACACTCACTGTTCGAAGAGACAATTTACATAAAATCACAGTAACTATTAAACAGTTTATGTTTACTAATGTGTCAAAGATGTTAACGCAATGCCCCCTATTAGGAGACACGTTGAACTGTTTGTGTGTAAAGGAGAGCTGTAATACAGTTAAGTGTATGTGCCATTTAGTGGATGAAAGGCAATTTACATAAAATACATCATTTATTAATTTTAAATGAAAAATTTGTTTTGGTCCGTGTTTTGGTTTACATAAATAAAATGTTTAAAAAAACCAATTCATTTTACAGGTAAATAGCAATTGAGCAAAAGAATCTTGAAGACATATCTAGATTCCAAACCTGGTGTTACCAGATTTAAGTTTCCAAAAAAAAAACAGAGTTTCTATAATTTAGTTTTAGGCAACAACTTCATATTTTTAAACCCAAAAAAATGAATTAGAAATTACCAATAAAAATCGATAATAGCCAAGGGAAAGTGTTTTCAGTATTCTATAAACAAAACTATCAAAGCTGTTTCATAAAGAATTGTATATTAGCATAAAATATATGTCCAATGCTTTACAATCTTTAACTAAAGTATTACTTAGCAACTTAAAATATAAAAAACTAAATCAAACAAAATCATGGTCTTCGATAAAGACAAAACAGGCAGTGATTGTAAAATCGGGTTGAACGGTGAACGCTTAGAGCAGGTGGATGCTTATGTTAATCTTAAAAAAAATATTAAAAAGAGTAGTTTAGATAAAAAAATTGAGAGACAAGTAAATGCATCACTAAAAGTAGTTAAAAGTATGTGTACAATTGCAAAAAATAAAGTATTGTGCAAAGAAGCAAAGATACCAGTTTATAACAGTAAATTGACACCAACTGTGTTAATCTGAAGTGAAGCATGAGTTTGTCAAGAAAAATACAAGAGTAATATAAATGCAATTGAAATGGAGTATTTAAAAAGTGGGACAAACGTGGTTTGAAGGTAACATCGATAGACCAACGTAGTATTTTACGTTCGTTTTTCCATGTTGAGAGAATAAATGAAGATTGAGTAACAAAGCAAATCTATGATAAAAATGTATTTTGTTCAAAATGTAAAAATAGACCATGTAAAAGTTGGATGAATGTTGTAAATGCGTATAAAAAAATTAAAAGTAGAAAGAATAAGAGACATGTATGACCAAATGTATAGATATTGCAAAAAAAAGTGTGTAAGAATAGAAACATGTAAAGGCAAATAGTACAAAGTAAGTTTTAAGGACCAAAGTACGCTATTGTATAGTGTTACACTGCCTACCCCTAAAGAAAAAGGAGTGACTAGGTATGTAATGTAATATTATTGCAAAAAAAAAAATTCAACTAAACTATATTTGACGGCACAATACATTTTTTGCAGTTTTTCAAAAACACGTTACTGGTAGATAAAAAAATTGTTTTCTGTCATCATTAGGAAAAATAATGATGACAGAAAACAATTTTTTTTAACGTAAAATTTAGCTTTTTATAAATAAATACTAAAACAATATTGTGTAAAAAAAACAAACAAAACCACTTAATTTAATTAATTTTAAAAACTGCTTTCAAAACTAAATAAAAAAACAACAAAATATAAAAAAAATCATTACAGAGTTCTATATGTTCTAATAAAAAAATTCCACCCTAAACCACAACTAAACCTTGTGGTAGCCCTCAACTTTACTATACTTTTGAACAAAAATTGAAAAAACGCAGAAAAAACCTAGACTTGCCTGTGATGAAGCTTGCCTCTGTAGCGTGTTTTAGTATTTATATTTTTTTTTATATGTTAATATTATTTTATATTAATGTTAATTAATTAAGCAAGCCATAAAATTTGTAGTTATGGTAACATTATTTATAATGAAAAATATAATATAATTATTTTTATGTAAATCCACACACCATTTTGGATATTCTCTTTAACATCATTTTTTATGATGTAATTTATAAAATGTAACCTTTTACTAAAGAATTAAATGGAAATTTAATTATGGCTACCATTTGGTAAACAACTAAAAGCCTACAATATTGGTGACCCCGACGTACAGATTCCGGCATAAAAGATCCAGACGAGCCCGAGGAAGCGGAGGAACTGTTCGAGTGATTTTAGTATTTACAAGAAGACGGATAAGCAGAAGGGAATTATTTACAAGCAGAACCCTGGAAGCTGAACCATCAAGAGAATACAGGTTTTGAATGAATTATAATAAGCTGTCAAACTATGAATTTTTATTGATGTATGTCAAAGAACATATTAGTATTTTATTATATATCTTTTTATATGTTGGAAATTTATTAACATATTATTATTATATTATTATATATAGTACCGCGCTGCACTACTACCTATTTTCCCAATTATTATTAAATTTTGATCATTAACCATAAACACAATGGTTAATGAATCAGACGAGGTTGAACCTGTGGACATTCAAGCAGTGAACTTCAAAATACCGCAATTGTGGGTTGCAGATCCAAAATTGTGGTTTGCACAACTAGAAACAGTTTTTTCTCGGCAACGAGTTTTGTCTGAAAAGACAAAATTTAAATTAGTCGTGTCTACCTTAGCTCCGGAGGTTGCTGTGGAAATACGTAATTTAATAATTAAGCCTCCTTTAGAGTTTCCATTCGAGAAACTCAAGTCCGAGTTAATTTTAAGGACCTCAATTTCAGAGCAACAATCGTTGAAACAACTCTTGACTGACAAAAAAATTGGTGATAAGACACCATCACAGTTTCTTCGTAAGTTGATGCAACTTCTCGGTGCTAAGAAGCTGGACGATAACATTTTAAAAGAACTTTTTTTACAAAGGTTGCCGACTGATGTAAGGAAAGTTTTTATGACGTCCGATAATCTTTCGCTAGCGGAATTCAATTTCAAAAGAGGATGAACAAAATTCATTGCGGTTGCAGATTTCAAAATTGGAGCAACAAGTTAATGACTTAACAAAAATTTTTACAACCGCTCTAAGGTCTCGTTCTCCTTCAAGAACAAGATCAGATTTGAATAAACATAATAATAAAAATTCAGACTTTTGTTGGTATCATTTCAACTTTGCTAATAAAGCAAAGAAGTGTATTGAACCATGTTCTTTTAAAGAAAAAAACCCGTATTTCCAATTGAAGTTGCGACTGCTTCATTGGAGGTTTTACCTAGTCGTTTGTTTTATCTTTTTGATAAAAATACTAGACATGAATTTTTAATCGACATAGGTGCAGCAGTTAGTATTTTGGCTGTCAAAAATTTGTCAAAATTAAAATTAAATCCAATGACTCTTTTAGCGGCCAATAGTACACATATCCAAACATATGGATATCAAACTGTTAAAATCAACTTAAAGTTAAATAAAATCTTGTCTTGGCGTTTTATCTTAGCAAAAATAGGAAATTCAATTATTGGTGCAGATTTCTTAAAACACTATCATTTGATAGTTGATCTAAATAATAATAGCTTAATAGATTCTAAATCTTTCAGCTCTTGAAATGGTGTTCCATCAAATATTTCTAAAATTTCTCCAATTTTATTAAACAGAAATTTAGACTCTTACAACAAATTATTAAAACTTTTTCCAAATTTAACTCTACCATTACAATTAAATGTTAAAGTTAAACACAATGTAACTTACTGCATTACAACTGATAAATCACCTATATTTTTTAGACCTAGACGCCTTTCTCAAGAGAAAATTAAAACGGCAAAATTGGAATTTCAAAAATTATTAGGCCTTGGTTTTGTAAGAACATCTAACAGCAATTGGTCTTCACCTTTAGATATGGTGCCAAAGTCAGATGGTTTTTGGCGTTCTTGTGGAGATTATAGGGCTTTAAACAAAATTACTAAACCTGATCGTTATCCGATACCACATATTCAGGATTTTACAAACAATTGTTTTAATTGTAATTTTTTTTCTAAAATTGACGTTATTAAAACATATCATCAAATCCCAATAGATCCAAAAAATATTTCAAAGACAGCAATAACAACCCCTTTTGGTCTATTTGAATATTTAAGGATGGGTTTTGGTTTAAGAAATGCTGCTCAAACATTTCAAAGATTTATTGATAATACTCTTAGAGGTCTAAATTTCTGTTTTGCATACATAGATGACATTTTAATCTTTAGCAAAAATCAGGAGGAACACCTCATGCATTTGAAACAAATCTTTAAACGTTTAGATAGTAATGGTATTAAAATTAATCCTGATAAGTGTAAATTTGGAGTTGAGAAAATTACTTTTTTAGGCCATACAATTTCGTCATCAGGTATTATACCTGCACAAGATAAAATTAAGGCAATACTAAATTACCCTCAACCAACAACGCATCGTTCCTTGTTACGTTTTCTTGGAATGGTCAATTTTTATCATCGTTTTTTTAAATCAGGTGCGAGTATTCTCACACCACTTAATGATTTTGCAACAGTTGACAGAGACTCTAAAGATCTACTTTGGACGCAATCAACCACTGATGCGTTTGTTAAGATTAAACAAGTATTAGGTCAACGTTCAATTTTGGTTTTTCCTGATGATAAATCTGAGATTAGCATAATGGTCGATGCTTTAGATTTCGATGGTATTCAACAGCCAATATCTTATTTTTCAAAAACTTTCTCTAAAACAGAAAGAAAATATAGTACTTTTGGTAGAGAATTATTGGCAATTTTTTTAGCCGTCAAGAAATTTCGTTACCTGGTAGAGAGACGAGAATTTTTTATTTTAACAGATCATAAACCATTGATCTCAGCTTTCAAACAAAATTCTACTCATTACTCGTTACGAGAAATGAGAAACTTAGCTTTTATTTCTCAATTCACTTCAGACATCCGTTATATTAAAAGATCCTCGAATAAAGTGGCAGATGCATAAATCAAGAGTTGAGATAAATAAAATAGTTGATTTTTGAGTCAATTGAACGAATTGCAGCTTTTTAATGAAGAGTTACAAAACCTACTAAATTTTAACAATACGAATTTGATTCTGGAACCACGATAATTACAAAATTTCTCGCAGTCTATTATTTGCGATGTTTCTCATAACATGGTACGTCCTTTTGTTCCAAAATCATTACGTAAAACAATTATTAACAAATTCCATTCTTTATCACATCCTGGAATTAATTCAACACAAAAACTTGTATATATGAACTATGTTTGGCCAAATATGAAAACTGACATTGCAAATGTCGTAAAATCTTGTATTGATTGCCAAAAAAACAAGACTCATAGACACACTAAAAGTCCAATTCAGAATTTTCATTTACCTAAATTTCGTTTCGAAATTATTCATATCGATTTTGTAAGACCTATACCTAATTGTAACGGATATCGTTACCTCATTATCTGTATTGATCGTTTTACGAGATGGCCTGAAGCCATTCTTTTAAAAGATATTACTGCTTTCAGTGCTGCTAAAGCGTTTTTGAGTATTTGGGTAACAGATCGTGGAAAGCAATTTCACTCAAACTTTTGAAATGAATTTAGAAAATTAATAGGTTTTGATAATAAATCTACCACTTCATATCATCCACAATGTAACGGATTAACTGAAAGGCTTAATAGACAAATTAAATTATCTATTAAAATGTCAAAATTAACACCTAATTGGGTTGATTCGTTACCTTTAATTCTATTAAGCCTTAGATCAATTGTTAAAAATCCATTAAATGCTACGGCTGCAGAATTTGTTTATGGTACTACTTTGAACTTGCCTGGTCATTATCTGAAATATACTGATCACATTGTACCAACAGATCCAAATTTACCTATATTTTTAACAAAACTAAAAGAAACCATGAACGTACTGCTACCTTGCCAAACAAGATTTACTAAACGAAATTTTTATGTAAACCCTGATTTAACAAGATGTTCGCATGTTTTTATTCGAAATGACTATGTTAAAAAGTCTTTGGAACCAACTTTTTCCGAACCTTTTTTAGTTATTTCTAGAACGTCGACATTTTTTATAGTTCAATTTAATGACAATTTCAATTGATCGATTGAAACCAGCTTATTTAGAATTGTCAACAATTTTATTTTTTAAATCTATATTAAAACCCATTACTGCTGTGCCCGTTACAAAATTTGACAAAGCTAAAAAGACAGTTTCATTTAACTAATGTGTTGATTTTAGTGGTTAATAATTTTTTCTTTTTAGTTTTTTACATTTCGGGGGGAGTAGTGTAGCGTGTTTTAGTATTTATATTTTTTTTATATGTTAATATTATTTTATATTAATGTTAATTAATTAAGCAAGCCATAAAATTTGTAGTTATTTCTTTCCCCAGTTTATGTGATTCCTAGCAAATTAAAGTCGCGTTTAAAGTTCTGGACCTCTAGCAAGTCTGCAACTAGTAAGACATCTTTCGCAAAGTCTTTGTCTACTGTCCGCTCGCTTATGTTTTTATATCGGACATAATAAAGACAATTTCTGATTTCTACAGCTGTATAATAGTGATTTTGCAAACTTTGTAATATGATAAAGCAGTCATCAAAAGCGTTTGTTCATCGTTGGAGGTAGTGATTTAAAAAAAAGTTTAATTTGGAGTTTTTAGTCACCTTATAAAAGAGTTTAGTCTTCCCGACTAACCAATCTGCATCAAAACCATTGATTTAAACAATTTCTTATCTTATCTTATCTTGACATTTTATAAGTAACGGCAGAAGCAAGAGTCATAGCAAATTTTTTTTTGTTGTGTTGGAAAAATGTTTTAATTAAAGTTACATGTTTGTACAGTTTTCTTGCTGTCAACTGGAACTATGTTTTCAGGCATCCAAAAAAATTCAAAAACGTCATGGATAACAAATATAACTGTCGTATCTAGTGTCAAAACTAGATTACCAGTAAAACAGTCCAGGACGCGGAGATTTACAAAAAATGTTTGCTACAGATTTCTAGATGTAGCTTAAATATTGTAAAACCAAAATACTATTGACAGCAATTTTTTTATCGCTAAAAGAATTAACATGCAATAAGGATTTTCTGGTGATGTCAAAATTCAACTTTAATTAAAACTTTAACCCCCTCTCCTGCACCTACTTACAAAAACGACGTCATCTTTTCGGAAGATTTAGACTAGTACATAACCAATCATTTAACTCGTATCACAGAATCGCAACAAGTATGAACCATATTAAAATAAAATCCAGGCGAGGATAAAGAACTGTAGCATACAAAATCGAGACAATCAGTTCCAACTAATAGCAACAAAAATTAGTTGATTATTATGACAAAAAGCACCAATGATCAAGTATATACACCACTCACAAAAACTTACATATACATATACCACCATAGAACCCAACAAAACACACAACAAACCAGCAATAATAAATATGGCTAAAAAATACTTACGCACTTGCACCCCAGGAGCTCAATTCTGATCTCGGCTACTTTCGTTAACAATCAATTTTGATCTCATTTTACTGACATTATGTATTTATCAAACTGATAAATAATATTAAAAAATTACCATTTGACTAAAATTGACCAGTCAAATTTTAAATAAAAAATATAGAAACTTCAAGTCTTAGTAGATGAAGGGTTACAGACTGCCGAGACAGCTAATTTATAAACACAGAATACATATCATTAATTCAACTACAAAGCACTCATATTATCAAACAAAAATGAGATGAAAGTAATAATACATACCCATTCAAGCAATAATAAATAACGTAAAAAAAAACATAGAAAATTAAAAAAGACTTGTTAAGTAACATAACTAATTTTAAAATTTCTATAGTTTAACTAACGTACATGGCGAAAAAGTACATAAAAAACCAATTGCCTAAAGTTTTCCACAAAATATCCAATGCAGATCTCCAATAAAATGCGAAAAATCACATACATCTTAGATCTGTAACTCTAAAGTATATAAATGCACAAGAATTAAAAAAAAATAAAAATGCGTATACATTTATAAATAAAAATATTTATTGCAGCAATACACATATACAGGTCACTAATCAAACACAAAATTCTATAGGGATGTCAGATGTATACTAAACGTTAACACCTCTAGAATTAAGAAAATTTGCAACACACCAAAGTAAAAAAACTATTCAAAAAGATAATTTAATAATTCTACTTAAATAACTAAACCGACTAATTTTTTTTTTTACCAACCACTCTAAAAACCTTCTTTTCCGTTTTATGAATCGGAAAGTAATGAAATGCAGCCCTAGTGAGTTCATGTAGTAAGATCATGAGAGCAAGCAAAAATAGTCGTAGGAAGCACTGATAAGAAAATATTTGCATCGGGGTGGGATGCTGCAAACAATGTTTTCCTGCCCTCTATACTTAATATACTATAACAGCGTTCGCAAAAATTATAAACATTATACAATATAAAGTAAACGTTACTATTGTGAAACTAAAATTGTTTATTAAAAATTAATTTCACAGTCAATATTTAACACGACAAGATATATTTTCATTGTGATAAACTCATTCCAATTAGAAGGTGTTTTCAAAAAACATTGAGTACGAAATCTAAATTTTGATCTCTACTATCACCTGTAAAAGCATGGAAGATGTTTTTGTACGTAAAATAATTTATAAAATGTCAATGGAATTACAAAAGATGGTATTGTTAAATGTTATCTATGCTATGTATTACTAGATATTGAAATATTTGTAAGTACCTAATAGTTTTTCAGTTTTAATATAATAACCTCAACCCATTTAACAACGGATGTTTCCAATTTTAATTAAAATGTATGTCTGCAAGACATTAAGCAAAAACATTCTAAGGTTAATTAACGCATGAATGTAATGCCGCAATCTTACTATTCATTTTCCTACATACGAGGCTGGATATTTATCCCATGTATGTGTTTATATAATAATACTTATTATATTCAAGCTATCTAAGGACATATCTGGTTATTATTTTATCATTATTCTATAAATAAAACCTAACAGCTATCATTATCATGCAACTGATGGAGAATGCAAGAATGTAGTGAATTGGTATGGGAATTTTCAAAAATGACATTTATTAGTGTAACACAGTTATCAAGTAAAATAAATAAATTTCATCCTAGTTCAGGGTGATGAACTTGAAAGCTTGTGCATCTGAATCAAAGCATTTTTGTAAACACACTTCGGTTGGAAATATTTGTTGCGTGCGGAAGTGCAGCAGTGCCTGACTGGCAGACCCAAAACCATAATTTTTTAGCACACATGCACCGGATTTATATAACAGGATAAGAAGGTAAAGCGGAAGTGCTCTTGAAATGCCCCATATTTTTTATTTCATTCCAAATCCTCATGTCTTCCTGTATCCCGTCAATGAATGTAAAATTTCATTACAGATCTTATTCGAATCCTATTTAGAACACGTGTGCAGTACTCAGTCGGTATAAAGACACGAAGAATGCATTTAAGATAATTTCATCGTGTATAAGATTAACTGAAAAGAAACATTTCGTTTCATATGTGATTAAGTAATGCTGTGAAGATTATTTTATATTAGGCAATTAATAATAAGTGTATGGTTATTTTTAGCTGTTTAAATCATGCAACTGCAATTAATATGTTTATTATTATCCTTAATAGGTTGTTTTTATAAATTTAAAAATATTATGAGTAATGTAAATTTATAATATTATATGATCAAGAATGTTTGATATTATCTTAATGATAGAATACATGCATATATGTTATGTGTAGCGATGTGAGTACTGGTATCAGATTACTTCCGTACCATCAATCACGTACTTAGATGAGATCATGCATGACTTTTATATTAAATATAGGTAACAATAATATATAATTAGAAAGTAAAAAAAATATTTATTATTAATTTGAAAAAGTATATTTTTAATTCAAAACCCTTGAGCTAACTTTAACTGTACAATGTACATGTTTACATAAAGCATTATTTAATATTGCCTTTCGGCAGTTTCTAACATTAGCTAGAAATATCCGAGTCACCAAACGTGCCGTTACAACTTTAGCTGTTGGCGATAGAACTGTGGTTTGTTATTGCATGTTAAATATGTAATAATTCTTAATAACTTGTTAATTTTAGTTGCAGAATTGTATGTTTCAATGACATTGTTTATGCGTACAGGAAGCCGGTAACTGTTCACAAAATGTTCAGTAAGGTGCCACTTACCGTCATGATATATACAATTTTTTTTTTCTACTATTGTAGGTATTGACTAGCATGGCATTATGTTTTAGGAAAAAATCGATGTAACAGTTAATAAATTAGATTTTTCAATATTTAGAAGTTTTTAGAAATCAATAAAATTAATAGTCCAATATTTCGTATGGAGTAGGAACTCAAAAACAACAAACACGTGCTAACGTTTTGAAATTGTAATAGCCTTTTGTATTTATAATAGGTAATTATTTACAAAACTTTGGATTAGTTCTAAGCAAATTCCACACGATGACCATTTATTATATCTGGGGGATATCTAAAGTGTTCGTTTCCTCGGTGTCACATTTGACCGAGCTCTCACTTGGCGTCCTCGTTTAATAAACCTGAAATCAAGACGTGTTTCGGCTCAGTTCGTTGAGTAAAAAATTATAGAAAACGCACAATCTATGCCTCATCAACATCATCCACATTGCGTATTGTAGATCCTGTCCACCATACAGAGATTCGTTTAGCAACTAACGCATGCCGCATAAACTATATTGCTAGTGTTTTTGTCTTCAGGGTAAGATTTTAACTGTTACGCCGCAAAACTACAAAATACAGTCGCAAAAACCGATTGCTGTAAGAAATTGATTGTGATTTTGTGGTAGATAAAGTACATTTAGTTTGCCAAGTGTGTGCAGTGTTTATACTGCAGAACTGTACGCTGTTTATCGGGCTCTTCTCTACATCCAACTACAGATCAATATCCAACGTGCATGTACAGATTTGTTAAGTGCATTAAACGCCTTAGATGACCAATATCCTAATCATTACTTAAATGTCGCTTTGTCTGTCATGTAAGTTTCAGTTGCAATAAAAAAGCTGAAAAGTTTTTTTGCAAACAAAGATTGTGTTTAGTATGTTTGTAATTTTCTACAACAAGTGATGCTGTCTAATTGACAGACAATGTGACAACAAACTGTAATGTGCTATAAGTGTAGTTGCACTTTGCAGTTTGTCACGCAGGCCAAAGCGTAAAAAAGAAGTTATCCTCACTCGGCTTCGTATCGCTCACTGTCAATGAACTCACAGGCATTTGTTTTCCCGGTTTGTGATATGTCCCGTTAATTGGATTATCCCAAATAAAAACTGAGTAGACAACAAATTTGTAAAAAAGATTTGAATTCTTTATCCTAAGATGAAGACTTCTTTTTTTAGAATTGCAACTGAAGATGATACCTGGTACACCACTAAAACCTTTTCAAACAAAAGTCCATGCAATAAGTTCTCCACCACCTAAGAAGGCAAATAAGTAATTTTCTGCGCAAATTGTTACTATAGTAACGTACATTGGCAGTGTATAGTTCCTATAAACGTAAGATAATGTTGTTTATCTGATACAACAGCGTAAATTTCTATAAAGTGCCTCCAAAAATATAACCATTCCTTCTAGGTTAGAATCAGAATTTACAAGAATTTTTATTTAATAGCAAATCTGTTCTTCAAAGCTGGTTTGACTTCTTCAACCTTCAAACCACCAAATGTTTTCAGGCGCTATACAAAAACTGCTTAACGTTTATGTTATGTATTTAAAAATAATTAAATTTAATATTAAACCGTTACAAAATTATGCATAAATAATTTTTTTTATTAGATTAGATAACATTTTAATTTTCTACAAATATTATCATTGCAATCAGCAAAAAATTATATAGCTTTGTAATTTATTCTGATATAAGCCATAATAAAACCCAATCAAATGTAAACTAAGTAAATAAAAAACAGATTCGTCATCACATTGTCGTTAATTAGTCTACAAGATGGTAATTAAATCAAAACCACCGTTAAATCCAACAATCTACAAAGCCATGCATTGTTGCATAAGCCATGAGAACGAAGTTCGGTGTTGCTTCTTACTGTATTTTATTTATTTTCTTATTTACATAAAGCTTTTCATCGGCCGCAGACGTGAGCATGACCGTCTTACACCAAATGGACTTAAACCTGAACGAATAAAGAAGACGCTTAAAAGGTTGACAGATTCCCAACAATGTTGAATTAGATTGTGATAAAAGGGTGTTAATTATATTATATTTCAGTATTACTTTCAAGAGGTTGAGTCTTTTTAGTCTGACATAGATAAAAAAAAATATGTAATTACATTTCGCCGCCAACTGAAAGATATAAAAATATAAATCTATAGAAAATAAAAAATTGTTCAGAGTAATAATTATATGAAAATGTAATAAAAAGTGCTTACTAACTCTTTTTAACAAGATGCCCAAAACATAAATATAGTTTCTACATATTTATTATTGAGAAATAATTTTTGCTAACAATATTTTGTTAAGACATTATAAATAAACATAGTTTCTATAGTAAGCCATCCTCTAATTATTGTTTCTGTTGGTTACACTAATTATAATTTTATATAAGGGGTGGTTCCACAATTATTTGATACTTGTTGCATAATTTTATTATAGCATAAGTAACAAAAAGTAGCATTATTATTGTAATACTAAAATTATATAACACTTTATATCATACAAACAATACAATACATACTTGAAATATTAGGTCATAGAAAATAAATCTCAATTTATTTATACATGGAAACAACCTTCGTAATAATACAAGATTAATAACGATAAAAAATTCTATTGATACAGTAAAATATTTCCCATTGATAAAACTGTTTCCCATAATTTCCATAATAAATATCAATTTATTATTAATTGAGTAGGTCAAGTTGGGGCCTTACTACGAACCCCTATGTCGATGACTTCGGTCAGTATATCTACGGGATTGAATTAAACTCGAATAAATATTTGCATATCTGGAAGATGTTTCGGTGTGTCAAGAAAACCTGGAGTGGTCTACATATGTGTTTAACTAAAGTAAGCCACTTGTCGTATGGAACAGATGTGAATATAGCAAGCGTGGGAACACAAACGAAGCATTGTCAAACAATTATGGTTAATGGGCATTCGCTTCGGACGTAAAAAAATATCGATGGACATTGCATTTTATGTTGCTTACTTGTATTTACAATGTTAAATCAATTACTTTAATTATCGCGTGTAATGCATTTTTTCTTGTTAGGCAAGTCGTTCATTATGGTGTTCAGAACAATACGTGCATTGTTTGCAAAAATATTTATTTTATATAAATAAACCTCATTCGATAAATTTGATTTATTATTAAATAAATATTATTATTGTATGCAGATCAAGCCTGCTAAAAGAAAATTTCTAGCTAACACGCAATAAAAATTTATTTAAAAAATGATTATTTCTAATTATAGTAACAATTGTCTCTAAGAACATTTAATAGGACTACTCATTATCATTTAAGCCAACTTATAAAAATATATTCTCTGCAAATTTAATTTATTGGTACTGTTAACAGTGGTTTTTGTTAATATTGCTTTTAATAATTAATGTTATACATATATGGCCATGTATGAGTCAAGCGTACGGAATAAAAATTTGTTTTTGCCCAAACCACTGAAAATGCTTTCCTCTACAGAAATCATGATTACGTAAATTTTTTAAATTTTTTTCAGTAAGCTATTTCCGAATAATAAGCAATTAAAATTTGAAAAAAATCGAGGTTTTTGAGTTTGTCATATTTTTTGATCATTTGTAACTTCTCAGGATTGCATTTATAAGAAAAAATTATAAAAAAAACTTTTGTCTTCAAAATTGTCCAAAGAATAAGTTTTCATAGCCAATTTTTTCCTTGAATTTTGAAAATGTTGCAACTTTAAAAGACAGTTTTTCTTAAAAAAAAGATAACGAGTAATTCTTTTTTTTTTCAAATATGGATAAAAACGTGCTGATTGTTTTATCTCAAGCAGATCTAATACTTACTTTTATTTGTTTAAAGACAAAGTGAAAATAAGCAAATTGTAGTAGTAGTAGTAGTATTTTGGAATATAAAAGTAAAAAAAGTTAAGCCCAGTCAACAAGGAAAGCACAGCAAGATCAAATTTGATAAAGATTAATAATTAAACATGAAGAGTCAATCAGGCCCTCGAATGTTAATATACAATTACAATGATGTACAATCAGTTTCGATTATTATTATATTATCGATATTAATATTATTTATATAAAGAAGTAATTAACAGCTAATATCCTTTGTAAAATTGAGGCACAAAAAATGTTGGGTTTGTAATTCTTTGATTTACATTCAAAGTTGGCTTCTCATAAAAAAATGTCTTGTATAAACCTGCAATGCAACAAACTTGCTGCCCATAAGAAAAAGTACACTGTCAGCTAGAAACACTACCAACATTTTTCTGCGGATCTACAAAGGCAATCTCATTAATCTAATAATTTAAGAAATTAATTTAACTAAAAAAGTAATAATTTTATTATTATAGGTCATTATCCTTCCAAGAACGGAATTAAAAATGGAGGCGACTTTTACAACTGGATTAATCGCATTTAATAAAAGTTTTGTAATAACTCGGTAAAAAAAACTATCCCAACAACGGTTATTTGGCATAAAGCAATATCTGGATAATAATTGCTCCTCTCAAAAAACTGAAAAAATTCAGTGGCTCCGTAGAAGATGCTGCCTTTTATAATAGAAAAAATAGTATATCGCAATACAAACTGAACTGATAAGATGGTAGAAGTTTATTTCTTAAGAAAGAAACAAACACTAATACATAAGACAGATTTTGACTATGTAGAAGACAAAAAGCTTTCCTAAATGCTAAAATGGCTAAACAAAGTTTGCTAAAACCATCACTAAAACACATCCCAAAAGGAATTATCGCAGAAAAAAAAATCTTATACTATCAAAACTTTGTAACAAAATGCTAATAAAAAGAAACTTTTTTTCTATTTTAATTAAAATTCAAAAGTTGGATGATTAAAATTGTGTTTTTTAATATAATTAATAGCATTTTATTGAATAAAGATACTTTGTTATATTTACATATGCTTTTTTGTTACTCTAAAAACTTGATATAATGTTAGCGCTAAATGCTGTAACTCAATTATTAAATAAAAATATTCTAATTTGAAAGCATAACAAATTTACAAAATGTGGAATATCTCAAAACTATGATTTTGTTAGTTACAACTTCTATGGTTAACAAGGCAGTATACTCTTTTAATAAATAAAAATGTGTAAATGCCTCTACCAAAACCATCTGTTTCGGCAACAGAAATGCTGGCTAAAACAACGATTTAACGGCCCTGGGTCAAAAACTTATTATTTACCATACTCTAAAATCTGACAATAGTGACAAACTATAACAAAACTTTGAAATTTCTTCATCAGCTCTTCGCTTTTATACAGTATATGCTATTTAGGATAGTATACCTATAGATAGTGTCTTTACGACATGGGGTTAATTTATCTTATCTAGTTATTTCATTACCAACCAATTACTTTTGAATTATATACCTGAACCTAAAGTAGTATTCAAGGGTGAAAATATTGTATATTTATATAATATTTTCAATACTAACATAATTGCCTCCCCAAGGCGATGGGTAATAAAAATAATCCGCTGAGATAAATTAAGCTCATGACGTAAAGACACTATATCTAAGAGTATACTATATAAGTATAAACAGTTCCTTTTGTATAATAACCTTTTTTTTTTTTTTTTTTTTTTTTAATTTAAAACATTTATTTATACATAACATACATACATTTATACATTTTATTTTATTATGATGTGCATTGGTTTTATGTTTTATGTTTTAATTTTTATATTTGTTTTTTCATTAAACATTGTTTTAATTTAATTTTAAATTTGTTTATTGTGCATATACTTTTGATTTCTTCCATTATATTGTTAAATTCTTTAATGCCTTTGACAGTTAAGCTTTGATTTTTTGAAGTTGTTCGGTTAACTTCCATGTTAAGGTGTCCTTTTTTTGTGTGTTATGTGTATGAATTTCTTTTCTAGTTGTTAATTTTAGTTCTGTTTTAGTTAGCCCAAGTTGTATTTTTTTTATAAAAATTTTACAACAAATTTTGTTTTTTATTGTTAGTTGGTTTGTTTTTTTATGAACTTCGATCGTAGGTGTTAATTTGTCCATTTGATATAGTGTTTTTATTGCCTTATTTTGTTGTCGTTGTAATTTTTCTATGTTTCTTATATTGGTTTGTGACCATATGGTCATCATGTAGTTGGTTTGCGAGCTAAAAATTGCATTATAAATAATGTTTCTTGCTTTTTGTGTAGTTAAGTTGGTAAGTTTGTATAGGGCTCCTATAGCTATTGTGTTTTTTATTCATAAGGTTCTGTACGTGTTTATCCCATTTTAGATTATTTGTAATTGTAATTTCAGATAGTTATTATGTGAAACTTCACTTAATTGTTTTTTATTTATATATAGCGTAATGATGTTGATTCTTTTTTTGTGATATTAACATAAAGTTTGTTTTGGTTTCATTAATCGTTAGAAGATTGTTATTGTACCAATCATTAATTTTATTTCGTGTTGCAATTTTGTTTTGTTTATTTCTGTATGTATCAGAGTTGTATCATCTGCGTATATGTAAAGTTTTCCATTTAGTTTTAATTCAAATATATCATTAATATATAAGATATATAGAAGTGGTGCAAGTACACCACCTTGTGGGATACCATATTTGCTATATTTTATTGAACTTAGTGTGTTTTTAATCTTTGTTTGTAAAGGTCTGTATTTTAGAAAACTTCTGATTAGATCTATTTCTTTTCCACAAATTCCCATTTTTTCTAGTTTTTGTAATAACTTTTGTTTACATACAGTATCAAATGCTTTCTGCATGTCTATAAATACTGTAAGACATTCTTTTCTTGAGTCGAGAGCATTGTTGATGTTGTGGATTATGTCCGTAAGTGCAGAACTTGTACCAGTTTGTTTTTGAAATGCATATTGTCGAGTATTTATAATATTATGTGATTCCACATGCTTGAGTATCCGTTCATAAATAATTTTATCTACTATCTTAGCTATAATAGACAGTAATGCTATTGGTTTATAGTTTTCCGGCAAATGTTTATTTCCTTTTTTAAATATGGGTATGCTAATTGTTGGTTTCAGACATTCTGGGTATATACCTTGTATTGTGGTGTTGATCAGTTTTGTGAGTAATGGTATTAGGTCATCTTTTACGGATTTAATGACTTCGGTTGTTATCATATCCTTTCCGGGCGCTTTTCCATCTTTAAGTTTATTAACAATGTCTTCAATTTCTGTTTCGGTGGTTTGATCAAATGTTACGTTCGATTCTATATTTTTTTGTAATGTGATTATGTTTGATGTTATTACTTTATTTGCAAGGTTTTTTTCAACATTTGCAAAATATGTGTTTATTGTGTTTGAAATGTCTTCCGGATGTGTAAGTATTGTTCCATTTTCTTGTGGGATTGTTGTTATATCTTTATTTCTTTTTATAGTTTTTATAATTTGATTTATTTCATTCCATGTCTTTTTAGGACTATCCTGTACACGTTCTATTCTGTTCTGATAGTACGTTTTTTTCTTTTCATTTACTTTATTATCGACGTAATTTTTCATTTTAATGTAGTTTTGTTTGATTATGGCGTTTGTTTGGTTTTGTTTGTGTCTTTTATATAGATCGTTTCTTTTTTTATGTCGTTAAGTATTTTGGTATTAATCCAGTCATTTCCTTGTTTATTTTTAAGTTGTACTTCTCTAGTATTAGTTTCTATTAGACTTGTCATTATTTCAGTTAGCTGATCAAACGTTTCAATTTGACTTTCTCTAGCACTTTTAGCAAAAAGAAATTTAATATTGTCGTAATTTATTTTATATTTTTTTGTTATTGTATATTTATTTGTTTTGTCTTTAATGTTCCATGTCGTCAGTATTGCATGGTGATCAGAGTAAAAGGCATATTTTATTTCAAATTTTTTCATTAGTAGAGGTTTATTTGTAATGATATGGTCTATTATTGATATTTTGTTCTTTTTGCTTGTTCTTGTACTTTCAGCCGTATTCATTAATTGATATCCTTGTTCTGTTATCATCATTTTATATGTGCTGGTTTTGTTTGAATTTTCTGCTAGGTTTATATTTATACCTCCCATGATAATGTGTGTTTTTCTTGTGTTAAGGATGTTATTCTCAAGAACATTTAACATTTTGAGTTATCATTTTCCGTGTGCAGTGTCAATTACTCTAAAAATCACATAAAATAAATTTGCTCAAATTCTTATAAAGCTATGTCAAGCCGCCAAACAACGTACAAAGCGTCCAAAAACTATTACTACTTCAAAAACTGTGGTTAAAATCCAAGACATAGTTATAGTAGATTAACAAATAACTGCGCATAAGGAAAGAGGCTATGTACATATATTATAAACAAGTAGTGGGTAGTTCATGTGCTATATAACAACAAATTATAATTACACAAAACTTATACAATAGTTAAAATTAAAAAAAAAAATACTATAGCTCGCTAACACAAAGCAGAAAAACAAATCTAATAAACTAAAGATGGTGACTTAGTTCCAAAACAAACAATAATCATTTAATTTATATATATGTATATGCCAATTATTAAAAAAAAAAAATTAAACCGCAAAATTAACTGTTTTAATATTAACAAAACTATTACCATTTCTATAATAAGAAAAAAAATCTAACAATCAAAGCAATTGTTAACAGTGTTATTTGTTAACATTGTTGTATTAAGAGTAAATAAGTAATGAACTAAATATAGATTGTTATAATATTTGTTGATGCTAAAACTATTAGTAATTTTTTACCTTACAAATTTTAAGAAAAACAAGCTTAATTGCACAATCGCTATAGAAGTTTTGAAAGTGTGTAATACAAAATAGTTTCTCACACACTGGCCTTAAAGTGATGCTAACACTGTATCTAGCATTAAAACATTATACGTATAGTCAAAAGCATGTTTTGCACTAGCAGTTGAAACCTTCCACAATAACTGTATTAAATTGCCAAGCTTACAAAGTCCCGTTGGACCTTGAGATTGTATGCAGGTCACATTACATTAGTAAGAATACCTTAGAGTTGCGTTAATTAACTGACTAGTATACTATGTATTGATGCTATCCTGAAGATTTTGACACCGCGCCCTATTAGGTCTTATGCTAGAGAGAGATTCTACGTTTACTAGTTTCTCAGAATATATTGGTAATTGTATGCAAGTTCAATTTATAGAGAAGCGCGCAAGATGGTTGACAGGTCTACGCAATGACACGCTGATGCAAAAGAATGAGATGGACCAAACTAACTTAAGCAGCAAAATGTCGTTTCTAAAATAAGTTAATTAATATTCAAAGTAAACGCACGGTGTGGTGGATGGGTGGATAAGCTATCGCTGCAATATTTAAATTAAAAAAAAAAAATTACTAACTCAGCATAGTACAATAAATAAAATAAGCTAAAAAAAATCATAGCATGCTCTGTTTGGTATAGTAGAACAAAATCAGATAGTGTATCCTGTATGTACCTTGCACAAACACTGACTAGAATTGCCATTAGTTACGCCACTCTGCTGTATAACAGTATGGTATAACACTAAAGCCTAGCCTAAAGTCTCCTTACGTTGTTTCGCTAATAGAGCAGTACAAAAAAACACATTTAACATAGATTTTTTTAGTATGAGATAAAACCCAGTGCCTGCAAAATGTTTATAAGTTGTAAAAAATGCTTAAGATTTTGATTAAACAACCACTTATCTTCCAATAAGGCCCCACCAATTTTAAAATCCAACAAATATTATATATAAAAACCTTTTTTCTAAACCGCAAGTCCACATTGATTTAAAAAGTCAAAACTAAAACTTTTGTAATTGTTATGCATTTGATGAGAAATATTTATCTGTAATTTCATAATTTTTTGTAATCAAATTAAAATTACAAAAACTAACTATCATTTTCAATAACACATAAAGGTTACAAATGTTTTTAAATTAACTGTTCTAAATTTTTTAAATTTTATTTGTTGCGATTTAAAAAAAATCCTGAAATGTACGCCACAAACTTTCCATGCCACAAGAAATTTGAACCATAATTAAAAATAGTGGTGGTGTTACATAACAGCTTCATTTAAAAAAAAAAGTATATTTTAAAGTTCTGTTAAAAATTCAAATCAACTAGGCTTAAGAAAGACAAATACTAAATATTTAGTGTGGAACCTAAAAATTACTCATTTTGTTTGGTAAGTATTATATTTATCAAATTATTAAATCCGATGTTCGATTTATTAAAGTTATAAAACTATTAATAATTAATCAATATTTAAAATTATATATGTATTTATTCTAGCAAGAAAAAAGTTTCAACTCGTTGAGTAAGTAGATTTAATACAGGAAGTGTGTTCAGCTGTATTACGACGGTAATATTAGCAAGAATATATAATATTAAATGCAAAATAGGTAAGTAACGTTACTTTTTTCATATTTAATAACTGTCTACATAAAAATTACCTTTAAATTCTGGCGTATAATTGTAAATGTAGTATATTGCTTACCTGAAACAAAAAGAGTAAATATTAATATTAATCATGTTTACAGTACTTATTTAATTTAAATTTTTTGATGTGAAATATATTTAAATAAAAACATAAACAGCACAAGCTAAAAAATGTAAACTTGATAATAATTATTATTCTAAGAAATTATTTTTATACATGCTTCGAATTTAAGAATATCCCATTTTTTTATAAAATATCTAAACTATTTAAACTGCATGTATAAAGCAAAATTTTATCAACAATATAAATAACTAACATTTTATTATTATTATACGCATAATATCATGCGCCGTCTTATCAGTATATCCCTAAACCTTAATGCGGTTTCAGCAAAATTATATTATCTACCTATTTAGATAACAAACGGACGCTTAGTAAACGTTCTTTATCTTAACACTTAAAATTGGATCGTATTACAATATAAATCAAGGACAGTAAACAGAAGATTAGTTTCAATATAAAATAACTAACATATTAATTATAAAGCTTGCATAAACTGTTATTATACATTATTGTTTACTGATGTTAGTTTTAGACTTCACTAAAATCTAATTAATGTTCAATTTCCAAAATAAAATAAATTTCAGTTAAATCCACTAAGTCATTGCCTCATTAAGATTAACGATACGGAATGAGCTAAAATTACATGTTACAGAACTACTTTTTTAATTAAAAAAGTGAGCCCCCTAATAAAAAAACTTAAACGTACAAATCGAGCATGAAATAAGAATATCGCTTTATGTGGTGTGCTACTATTGGTTCATTTATTTCTTAAAAGTACAAACATATTACCATACAATAAAACTTCACGCATATGTGCACGTTTATAAATATTTACGTGAAACCGCATTTTATTACCAACGTAATATTTTGTTGGTTAGTTTACGTAATGGAGCAATTAGTTTTAATTATTTAAGAAGACTGGAATGACTCAATTGTAGTATCTTAATTTTTACTACAAACATGAAGGTATCTTACACACTAAAAAAAAATATAATAATTTTGATTTAAAATTGAACTTTTTTATGTGATGATATTATAAAATAGTGTTTAATTAAACTAAATAATTGATTTTTAGAAAAGAGAAGTAAGAATATAATATTAAAAACAAAGCAATCAAAGTATTTTAAACTTTTAATTTAGTAAAAATAAAATTGGATTTGTATTTTGAATTCTAACAATAATATAAATAATAACATTTATGAGTTTTAACTTTACTCATATTGATCTACAAACATTATCCTGAAATAAACAATGTCATTACTTCTATCAGTAGAAACAATATCAAAAATATATTTTAATAACTGTATCAGCCCTAATTCGACCACTCAGAAGTCAACATGAGGGTAGGCGTTGTAGTAGTAGAAGAATGTGTAATTCTTTGTGCGGCCTTTTAACTTGAATGGCGGTAGCGTAACAGCAATCAAGTTGAGTCTTAATATCTGTCCAGGATTAGTCACTACTACTGAAACTAATCATTGTTATTCCACCATTTTTGTACTCTTCTATATCTTCTACAAAAAATATAAAACAAGCAATCGAATCTCGACAGTGACTGTTTTCTATCCTTTCTCAAACTAATACATCATCATATGGCAAATATGAGTTTTTGAGATATAATTATAACCATCAGTTAGTTCCAAGGTTTACAGTATATTCATTTATGTGCGGTCTGTATGCTACTTGTCTCGCTTCCGTAATTTTCAACAAGTAAAATAAGGGTAACAATAGCAATACTTCCATAACTGCTAAAAACTTTGTTCTCATTGCGCTCGTTTTCATCAGACATGCTAGCCTCTAAACTATGCCTAGTTTGTTGGCCTTTGTAGCTGTTCTCCCCGTACAAACGCTTTACATGTAATAATAAGTCTTACCACTACTATTTATAGCCATCTGGTTTTAATAAGTAACAGTCCGTGTGCGAAAAACACCCAAAAATCTTTTGCTATTATCCCGATGTTTCTGAAAGTTTAGCCTGGTGTAAAGCGTAAATCACAGATTTTTACGTTCTATGTCATCGGGACCGTAGCTCAATACTCAATTCTGCCGTCTTGTGAACGGTACAATCGCTGTTTTGCTTAGGTTCACTGGCTCTTTCTTTTTGCACCACCTTACTACAAGTAGGTCGGTCGTCCATGACAAGGCACCACACTAAGAATAAAAGACTCCTTCTAAAAGGTGTTTTTTTAAGAGCTTGAGAACTTTAAATAATAATACAAAACAGAAATATTGTTCAAATGAATTTTTTATTATTATAATCTGGTAAATAATTTCATAACATTTATTTTTTAAATATGATTTCCGGCATATGTCCGCCGCGGCTACAAGTTACATGGTCCATTCGCTTCAGTCTAATTTCTCACTACTTTTTCCAATAAATCTGGCCGTATGGCGTCAATAGTGGCTTGGAAATTGGCTTTCAATGCTTCAAGAGTTGTTGGTTTGTCGGCATAAACCAATGACTTAACATACCCTCACAAAAAGTAATTGAGAGGCAATAAGTCGCACAAAAGAGGGGGCCAGTTAACAAGACCACTTCTGGAAATAAAGTTGTCACCAAATTGATTTTCCAATAAAATGATGGCTAAGCGCGCTGCATGGCAATTTGCGCCATTCTGTTGGAACCAAATGTTGTCGATGTTTAGCTGATTAATTATTGGCAACAAAAAATCAGTCAACAGCAGCTCCTTCCTCATTCCAAAAAAATAAGTACCGATGATGCCGCCAGCGTGCAAACCGCACCAAACAGTCAATTTTAATAAACGTAATGTTGTTTCGCTAATGGCTTGAGGATTGTCTTCGTTACATATCCGGCAATTTTACATATTGACAAAGCCATTTAACCAGCAATGAGCTTCATCAGTAAACACAAATCGATAAAAATGCTCATCTTCGGCCAGTTTCAAATTAACAAAATCAGCGGCTTTAATTGTTGCAACAGCTGTATTTTATAGGCACTTAATCCAAGATCATTACGTAAAATTTTTGCACGTAGTCGAAGGACAAAGGCCAACAAGTTGAGAACGGCGACGAACTGACATTTCGGCGTCTTCTTCAACACTACGCGCTACATTAGCAATATTCTTTTCGGTACGCACATTTCTTTGTCTTGTTGATGGTTTTGAATCGAGAAGAGTAAAATTAGTGCAAAAACAATCAACAACTGCACGAATTGCTTGTTCACTAGGCCGATTATGTTGACCGTAAAATGGACGAAGTGCTCTATAAACTTTGCAAACAGATTTATTTTTTTAAAAGTAGTTGTGGCGTTAAACGATTCATGATGAATTGCCTAACCTTACTGAACAGAAATTTCAAAAGAGTTTGCATTCTCATTGAGTATAGAGAGACAACTATCATCAAAACTTCTCACGCAGCAAAAAAACACCCTTTACAGTCTTTCCATATAATGTTATAGTTAAATTCCGCTTCTTGAGCATATAGTTGACTTATTGTTAGACAAGAAGGTCAATTCCTCGGCTTTTCATTGCCTTTACAATAGATTCAATTATAGTATTGTCAAATGCCCCCAATATCTACAAAAGCACCAAAAACTATTTCTTTACATTGGATGGTGTTTTTGCGCTTGCTAACTAGCTGATATATAGTTAGTTCGCAGGATTTTCTTGCATACTAGTGCCCCGTCCCGTATGTACTTGTCAACTATTTTCTTCAATAATTTGCGTATAAAGAATGTCAAGCTAATTGGTCTGTAGGATTTAACCCTTGCTTTCTAGCTGCTCGGTATGTGTAAAAGTGCTAAGCTATCTCAGAGGATCTTGCATAGACTCTTTCAAGATGCCCTGATTGATGATGGTCTTTGCCTTATCACAGTCCGTTTTGTTTGCCTTTTTGTTTGGCCGTAGCAGCTCTTGCAGAGTGCCCTCGGCCGACTCTGTGTATTATGATAAAATAAAATATTGGAACAAAAACATTTTATAACAAAACAATTAGCAGGAAAAGTAGTATATACAATAAGTCCAAAATGAGCTAGAATTCCTTCAAATAGATATTAAATATGGGTTTCTTTTAAATATAAAATGTATATTTTGTAGTAACACTAAGGGTTTTCAATTTATTTTTAATTTTATTAATTAGGTCAAGTGGTAGAACAGACGCTTTATCATCACCTCGATGATAAAGTACTGAACTTCGCCTTATTTTTTACTTTTACTTTGGGTATTTTTATTATTATTTGTTTATTTTTTCTTCTATTTTTTATAGAAAATATTTTTATGTGTTATTTGTACTTTAATTTAACTGTATAAATAAAAGTCATTTATTATTATTATTATTATTAATTAGTTACACGTAAGAAAAAGCGAACACAAGAAAAAGGTAGATAACGTTCGTCAAACTAAAGTCATAGAAAAGAATAATTATAGTAAAAAAAATAATCAAAATCCATCCAACTATACTTAAATTTGTTATTATTAGAATTAAACAAATCAATATAAATTCAAGTACCGCAATCAAAACCACTCAAACCATTTATATATCAAAAAATATACTGTAATCAACAAACTAATCCAAACTAACCCAACCATAGTCAAATCATATATTAACTTAAACAAAATAAACCCAACCAAACCCACAATTGGTCTTGTGAACTAGACCACTTTCATTAACAATTCTAACTACTTAAAATAATATAATTTTGTATATTATTATAAATATATAATAATAGTAGTCAATAAACTAATTTAAATTTAATCTTCATAGATATTGAACTTTATAATAAAATAATAATCAGACATCATAAATCTTATATTATGAAAGCCATTTAATCCATATAATCCTTATTTATTACCTAAAATAAATCTCAATCAAAAATATAATCGAATGAATAATTTTATTTATAATTTTCGTTTACAACATATCAATTAAGTCATAAATAAACGCCTCATGAAATATGAATTTGATTGAATATTTTAAACATGGCCTATTAAGCATTTTTATCATCTCAACAATGACAGATTTACGTGTGAATTGGCCATTCCATAACTCCAAGACCGTTTTTAATATGTTTTAATAATTACAAGCAGTCAATTTGACAGATATATTACCTGTTTTGCATACTGGCATCGTTTATAACAACAATTATTTACAACTAAGTGTGTTCTTGGATATTTTTTGCTTAATTTCTATTCATGAAGTAAATATAGAAAGAATGAATGTACAAGACAGCAAGCGTAACGACCTTGGTATTATAAAATAATAATATCAATATTATTTATAATAAATGCAAATGATTGTTCATTGAAATGAAGAATTTGTATTTTTATAATAGATGCATTGATAATTAGTTTTGGAACGAAAGTAAATACAGGAAGAGAAATTAAATGCATGGAAGTACATGATCGAAAGTTTCTAGTAGCACACTATGAGAAAAGAAACTATTAAATATATGCTTCAAAATTTATCATTTGAAATTAGTAGCAATCGTCAGAGTTTATAGTCTATATTTTATTTTTATTTCAATTTAATGTCTATTTCGTGTATTTTTTTAATTGCCAAAAGTATAAAGTTCTTATTTTATTTTTAGTTTTAATTGCTGTTGGTTTGTTCGGATTAATTGCTGAGTATTTATAAGACACACTCTGGATTATAAAATGAGGTCAGAAGGGCCGCTGACTGAGGAGGTGAGAGGTCAATTGGCATCACTATTCAAACATACAATAGCATCGTCACGAAATCCCCTATATATATATAAAATGCTAAAATAATTGTTCAGAATATCAATAAAAATATGAGTGAAAGCTATTAAATGTCATCATAAAGAGATAAATGTATATATTTGCATTTATTATAGATATAAATAATTTTGAATATATTTTTTAGTTAGTATTAAATTATGTAGTGATTATTAATGGTCCCAGATAGATATGTAGATATCAAGCAATAATCGGCTTATAAAAATTAGAATTAAAATTGACAGCTATTAATGTGATGTTTAAATGACATGAAATAGTTAATACATAAAACACGCATCAAATAAATTTTATTTCTAAATGTAATTAATGTTAGTTATATCTACTACCATGACACCTACGTGAGAAAAAAACACCTAAGTTATTACAAGAATCTCATTTAAAATATACACTAAGTGGTATTTTGCTTAATTTACATTTCTTTGTATTAAATAGAATTGTTTAAGGTGTAAATGCCACTTAGTATTATCAATGCAGAAAATCAAACAAACATGATATAAATCTCTACAAGTTAAAGCATTACTAAAATTCTTGCTATTTAAATTGCACGGCAATAATAATAATTTACTTAAATAATAAATCATAAAATCAGTTAAAAAGATGTTCCTTCAAACGAGTTTAAAGCGTATTCGGTAGTAAATAATATTAACAATGACAAGATATTTGTTATGTGCTCAAGAATGCAGGGTCAATAATTGTTAACCCATTTACAGACATGCTGGTCAGCATTTATCGGGTTCGGAAAGATATAACTAGACGGACACCGACGTCAATTTTAATCGTTGGACTTTTAATTAATTAAGCACGCTACGATTTTTTTTATCTACCATGAAGATGGGGACGTTTTAATTAATTCCAGCTGGACAATAAAAAAATGTATAAAATTTGGTGTAATTGAAATCTAGATTTTATCATTTATTTTTGAGAGATTAATATGAAATTATTGTATAATTAGTTATGTAATTAATAATCGGGAAGTGAATTATTTTTATTGTTTGTTTAAATGTTTCAAATTGCAGCTGCCTTTCAACTTGATTAAAAAAATCTTCTTTATTGAAATATAATATTAATTGCGTAATTTCCTAAATATTATTATTATTATTTTATTTTATAATAAAACTTTTGCTGTTAAACAGCCAAACAAAAAATACATATATAGAAATTTCTTAATCTATTGTTTTCAACCAAACATTGCACTTCATAAACATGTTGAAAACATTGCTGAAGATTTAAATGGTATTGTGGCTTCTGAATCAATAGAAAAATTAAAATTAAAAAAAATTAATTAATTTGTATTTTGTTTAATCCTTTACTCCAGTTTCTATTTACTGGTTGGTTATTATAAATTAGACGGACCCAGCCACCGACCCAAGTGTTGATGATCAAGATATTGATTTATCATCCCCTCTTCAAACTTAAAAAACTTCAAACGCTTGAAAAAAAAAACTTACAATCTCTTGATAAAAAACAGTCAGGTAAGTTAGTATGCACTCCAGTTTAAACTATTCAATAGTAATTATGATCTGTAGTAACCCAACTACCCACCTAAGTGTTGATTATGAAGAAATTAAATCATCCCCTCCTCTAACATAAAAACTATCACTAGCAGAAAAACTTCAAATTCTTTGATAAGAAACACTCGGGTGGACGGTCCAGTTTAAACTACTCGTTGGTAATCGTAATTTAAAGTAACCCACCCATCCAAGTGTTGATTATCAACAAATCATCATCTCCTCCTCTAACTTAGACTTTTAACGCTTGCAAAAAAGAGAAACTTTCAATTTCTTATTAACAAACTATTGGAAAGGTGAGTAAGCATTTCAATTCAAATTACTCGATAATAATTATGATCCGCCTCAGTGTTGTTCATTAAAAAATTAAATATCACCTCCTCCTTCTTAAACACAAAGACGTTTGCAAGAAGAAGAAACTGCCAATTTCTTGTTAACAAACTCTTGGGTAGCTAAGTAGGTGGGCACTCCAACTCAAACTACTTAATAGTATTCATGGTCTGGACTGACTCATCCACCTACCCAAGTGTTGGTCAACAAAAGATTGGATTTATCATCCCCTCCTGTAACATAAAGATTTCTAACACACAGAGAAAAAAAAACCAATTTTTTAATAACAGTGGGTAAAGAGACACTCTAGTTCAAACTAAATAAATGTAATCATAATCTATAGTAACACACCCACCCACCCGAGTTTTAATCATCATGAAATTGAATTCATCAGCCCTTCATCTAACATAAAAACTTCAAACGCTTGCAAAGAAAACAAACTTTTTCTTTATAACAATCGTTTAGGTAAGTAGGCACTCCAGTTGAAACTACTTGATAGTAATCATGATCTAAAATGACTAATCCAAGTGTTGCTCATCAAGTGATTAGATATTACTATCTCATCCTTTGACTAAAGAATTGATGATCTCTATACTTATAAACTGCTTATATACATTTTTCAAAATAAATCTTTTAGTTCAAACAGAACTAAACACAATTTTAATACAAGAAACAATACAAATTATTCCTACCCTATATAAACGCTTAAAATAATTAAATAAGTAAAGGAACTAACTTGCTCTCAGTAAATGTTAAAAGAAAATGATCAACAACCGTCTGTTGTAGATGCTGGAAAATCGTAGTCACTTAGCTAAACACCAGGCGGGTTTGATACAAAACTGCAGTACCGTTGATCATCAATCTACTTCAAAAATGTCATCCAAGACGTCTTCCAGGCAAGAAAACACCTCGTAGCAATGTTTTTTTAACTTGGAGAAGGCGTATAATATGACTTGGCATTATGAAATTTTGCAGAAGCTGCACTTATGGAAATTTGTAGGCCAATATGCCCATTTTATAATAATAGGTGTAACAAAGTTTTTGTGTTGTCTTTTAATAATTTGTTTTGATTGATCAGTTTTTTTATTAAATGCAATCTGTGATATTAGGTTTAGTTCGTTTTTAGAATCTGGCATCAAAGCATTTTACAGCTTCGGTGTCATCTGTGATGTTAAGTTAGGTTAGGTTAGGTTAGGTTTAGTATATATTTATTTAAACTTCTTAATATGTTGTATTATTTCCTTAGCTCTCTAACCTGAGGTTATTATTATTAATTTAGATAGTTAATGACCTTAGTAGTCCACGCAAAAAATAAATTAAAAAAAAAAAAATAGCATTTATAAAACTAATACATTTGTGGGTCACACATCAAAGTGCAAAAAAGATTTACTAGGTCTGGTGGGTTCAACAAACAAAGTACAGTCTAGCTAGTATTATAAATTTAATTTAAAAAAATGCATCAGCTTAAGATTGAACAAGACAATAATATAAATCTGAAACGTCCAAAAAATCTTAAGCAATCAGAACGGTGTGGCTGTAAAAAACCACAATTATTATAAAACTAAATAACCATAACCTTCAGTGTGATAATCAAGCTCTTTAGCACTCAACCATTAACATACAACCACTCTATTACATTTTAATCATTATTTAAACATACATATATTAACAAATCTATAATAATGATGTGGTTATTACAACAATTTAATTTAAAAAAAACTTTTGTGGTATTCACATAATTTTTAAGAGTAGTTTCACAAATAATAATAAAGTAATTAATAAAATTACATTAAAAATTAATACAAAACAACAAATGTGTACATGGGTACTATATTAACTATCTGTTTATTTGTTTAACAGTAAATTTATAACAAACAAAAAGGCTTGGTTAAATGTGCAAATGTGGTTAGTATATAAAATATTAAATAGCCAAACCCGGTTCGGTTATCAATGTCGTGATATATTGATCAGTACCAAATAAATTTATTTGTTTGTTTGTTTAGAGAATGTAAATTAAAAATAACAATAAAAAATATATATATTTACCTAATTTATTGAAAAACAAACAAATTATACTTATTATTAATCTGCACTAAAAATAGACGCAAAAAGATGGTAAAGCTGTACTAGTTCAAACAAATCTTTGTTTCCACAACAACTCGAAGTATGCATGAAATTATTGCATATTATTGAGTTGTCGCAAATAGCGACTTCATTTGAATTTAAAAAATATTCGCATGTATTATTTATCTCGCTTAATTCGAAGGTTATTCTGCATGCTTGGTACAAACATCAAGTATAATACATTTCATTTATTTATGTAAACTAAAAACGTCTTTATAGTATGTCAATTATTTGCAATTAAATACTCTTGACTGCTGCAATCGTTGGGTTGAGTTTATTGAATTATTTCATAACTGATAAAACTAGTTACTATTTTTGCGTTAATATAAAAACAACAAAAAATATTACACTTTGCTAACTACTAAGTAGGAAAGAAATTTTGTTGGTCAATATTAAAATCATTTTAAGCAAAAATACATATTTAGAATTCATACATTTCTATGGCAAAATTAAATTTTAGGGCATAATCTTAAATTAAATCAAACTGGTAGTATTCATATTTATAAATTAATAGAAAACTTTACAATCAATCAAGCCAGATTATTATAACTTCATTTTCCCCACCTTACTTTAACACTTTTTAGTATTTCTTTGTGGAGAGATTTAAACTGGAACAAGAATCTTTAAGTTAACTATTTTGATTAAAAAAGTATTAAAAATTTAAGAAGTGTAGCTTGAAATCAATATCGATGACTATATAACAAGCAAACAAGAATAATGTTATTGTATACCAAGTCAGGCAAAAAACTAAAACTTCCGTTTTGAATTATAACACAAGCTTTTCTGGTATAGAGACACAAAAAAAGTTGTGATTCCTTTTCATAACAAACAAAATATTTATTGGTTTATACAATTGTCATATACATACTTTGCTTGTTACTTTTAATTCATCGTGCATATAAAAAAACTTCACACTTATTCACTCAAATTTCAAATCATACATCTAGACTTAAAAACGTTTATATTAATATACCTGAAGAACAAATTCAGTTATTTAAAAAGTCAAATAAAAACTCCACAAAAGCGGTGTTATTTAGAAGTGGCTTAGTTAAGAATGGCACCGCCTACACCAAATCTAAGCGTAAATTCAATCCCTAGCTCTAAAAAAGGAAGAAGAAGATTTCAAAAGACACCGACAGTCCGTACTGTCCTGTAGTGTCAGGTTTTTACTAACTAAAAACCCCACCTTTCTCCTCCCTTACCTTGAGAAGGTTCGCTTGGCGTACCACTGCGGTCCTGTTAAACCTGTTGAACACCTCTAATGTTTTAGCAGCTTTGTCTCTTTGATGAATTCCAGTATCGTTTTCCAATAAGTTGCTTTCAGCTATGTTTTGGTTATGTTGTGTTTGCCATAGATGACTGTGCGTTGCTGTTTATAAGCTTCGCATTCACTCAGCAAGTGTATTGGAGTTCCATCTTCTTTCATACACCAGCGGCATAAGAAGTCCATTCTTATTGGCATTTTATAAAAATCCGGTTATTAGTCCTGTAAGCTTTCGCAGTGTAATACGCTCGTACTACAATTTTAATATTATGCGACGGCCTTGTTAGGAATATTCTTAAATGTGTCAATCCCTTAAAGCTATTCCGCAGGTTGATGTTCCGCTTCAAATCTGTTGCGGATTATTTCTTTTCCGGTCTTGTTTAGGACACCGAAAGCAGGTCAGCCAAGACGTTGTCACCGCCAAGATGGCAAGAACCTTGCCACACATAATAAAAAACAAGATTTGCACCTCCTTAGTTGTATCACTGATTAAAGTTTGTAAAACCACTTGCTTAATTGCTCCATTGTACCATTCAACGTCCCCCAATTAAACCCTTTTCAAGTCGTCGCCAAAACCGATCTTTTCAAATAGAGTCCAAACAAACAAAGTAGTAGCTAATGCTAAAATTGCTAATAATCCTTTTCCGACTGGCAATTACAATAACCACTCACGCACTAGTGACGTAGAAAACCCAAAGCACCACAAAAACAGACCTACAACAAAATAAATCTCTGCCAGGCCGGGCAGCTTTATAGATATCTTGTCCTTTCTTAACTTTTCGTCTCATAAATATATCAATATTTTATAACTTTTTGCTTAAGCTGTTCAAATCCCCTCAGGGGCTCATAATTGTGAGTACGGGCATGGCGCGCCCGAGGTGCCCTAGCTAGACATACACTTTGCTTCCACTAGTCTTGGGTGTAGTCTTCTCTTACTGTTATCTTTCCTATCAGTCTCCCTTGACTAACTCTTGTTCTCTTTCCTCGATGCTAGGGGTTACTATCCTCTATTTTCTCCGCATCTCTCTAACTGCTAATCCTTCGGTGGTGGACCTTACCCGTGCTAAGAGGATCCATGGCCAGAAGGAAGTCAGTCTAGTCCCTAACAAAGAAAACCTAGCAAAAAGTATAAATTGCACTCCCCCTCAATGGATTGTGAAAAACGAGGAAACAACCACCAGGTGGGTACGGACAGCAGCTCGGACTTCCACCCTGCGCAAGCAGGCCGCCCAATCGGATCTGGTGTGGGCAACAATCCATTCTCGGAACGAAAGTTTCCCATAAAGTCCACCCGTAAAAAAAGACCCTCGTCCTCTAAGGGCGATACAAGCAACAAGCTAACGCAACCCGGGCCTGGCACTAGCACTGATGCAGAGCTGAATAAAGAGTCATCCAGCAAAAAAAAGGTAAAACCGTCCGTCAGAGCCTATAGAGATAGAAGGGCGGCTTACAAACTCCTCGATAAATTTAAGGGCATCCCGGAGGAAAAGCGATCTGATCAAGACAAGGCAAAACTCGAGTGAGCCCTTAAAGTAACAAAAGAACATAAGTCAATAAGTCGGCAACCCAGGGATCGTCCGAAAGAAAGGATAGGTCAATAGATAAATCCCCGCTCGTAGGAAAGAAAAGAGCACGGTTAGGTCCCTCGCCACAGTCCAACAAAAAGGGACTCCCGAAACGCTCATACAGCGAGGTCATGAAAGATCACCTGGTATAGGCGGTCATGGACAGAGGTCACCGAGATGGGAGCATCGCGCCAGCCAAATGGGGACTGGTAAAAGCGGCTCTCTTGGGCAAATACCTAGACATTCTCCAGAAAAATCCAGGCCCAGCTCCTTGCTGCAGAGACGCAGGTTGGCACCAAAGACACTTCAAACTGGTGGCTTGTACAGATCAACGATCAGCGGACTTGTATAAGCAAGCCATCGGGGAAGTGGGAGAAGTCTGGCCGGGCGCCCAAATTGAGGCTGTCTCAAGGGACAAGAACCCAAGCAGACCGAGATTGAGAGCCTGGATCCCGACGGAACCCTCCAACCCGAGGACAATACTGAAAATAATTCAGACCAGCAATCCCACGCTTCCAACTAAGGATTGGAGCGTAATTAAAGTAAGCATGAGAAGGCAAGTGATTGTCATCTTCAACAAAAAATCTTTAGCGCCACTGGCTGAAAATAAGAGAGTGACCTTCACCACTCCAAAGCAGCCTAGGCTGCTCTGCTCCTCCAACTGATAAAGGGAGAAGTCGACATCGCCCTAATCCAAGAACCAAGATCTGTGGGCTGGGCTCTGTTAAGTACAAGTTACTTTACGCAAAAAACGCAGGTAAGCCACGCTCGTGTATCCTGGCAGTTAAAAGTACCAACGCTTTTATGATGCCTAATCACAGCAATTGCGACACTGTCACTGTATCAATGGAACTTTTTAACCGTAGGTTATAGATGATCTCACAATACTTCGCCCAGGAGAAGGAAAATCCCCCAGAAGGCTTCCATGGCATTATCAACAAAGCCAACCGAGTAGGGGCGGACGTGTACAGTGAAGCCAATGTCAATGCCCACCACACCATATGAGGCAGCTCGGACACAAATAACAGAGGTGAGTTTTTACTAGAATTTATACTAACCTCTGACCTAGAAATATGTAATATAGGTAACACTCCCACCTTCACTACAGCCGTGAGAGAGGAGGTACTTGACATTACACTCGTTTTCACTAAAACGCCTAACCTTGTAAGCAATTGGAAAGTGTCAAAAGAACACTCCTCTTCTGATCATAGGTATATAGAATTTAAGGTAAACATACAGATACAAACAAATGATGACCTCTCTGACCTCGCATCACTAGATGCGCAGACTCTCATGAGGATCATTCACGGCTCAAAAATCACATGCTAATTTAGAGAAAAACTTCTTCAATAAAGTCACTCAGATCCTAAGTTATATCGTCTTGCTGTACAAGACAAACAGACTTCCAAATATCGTTTCTCTTTAACCGCCACCACACTTGATAAAAGCCTATAAAACAAGCGCTTCTTATAACCTCTCAGAAACAGTCAAATTTGTTGTACAAAAAAATGTGTAAAACTCCCTGATGTGTGATTACATCAAGGCAGAGAGGTATTGTCGGCATGCGCTTCCATACTTTTAGAAAGTAAGTCACATTAAATCTTTTAAATATTCCCCTCCCCAGCCAACAAAAAAAAACATAGCAAGTAAACTCTCAAAAAAAAAAAAAATTGTTGTTAGCTTGTACTAAGCCTCTCTCGTGTTATAGTGTCTAGTGTCTGTTTATATGATTATGAAATATGTTGTGATCCCAAAAAAAAAACTTTTGTTCATCTTCTATACTGTATAAATGTTGCGTGCGCATTAAATAAACCCAATTCGGGTTAGATTCACTGAATTTGCAAAAAAAAAAAAAACATTTCCAGATAAAACGTCTTTATTTTTAATCCAGTAGCACAAATAAATTTTAAATAAATAATCTTATATTGCTTCAAAAGTTTTTGCCACAGTTTATTGATAAATTTGTTTATTTTTTATATTGTTATATAGAATGTGTTTGAATATTCTTAATAATATATACGCATTTAAGACAACTATATGCAATTTTAAAATAATTATATAGTATATATCTAACCTTAATTAGAAATAAAAGGATGGTTCCGCTTTGTTTAAAAAAAATTACAGAAACTTTCACACTTAATAAAATTATGCAAAACATTATTAATAATACCATCAAAACTAAACACTTATAATTTACAAAAAAACTTTCACATACAAATCAGAGCATATGTTTGTTGCCAACCGTCTCGTGTCCACCTGAAGATGGTTGCTAGATAAAAAGTCGATTTGCATTCAAGACAATAGATGACTAAACGCATAAATATAAAACAACGAATTTACATTTTGGTCAACTGAAATATTATTATAATAGCGTCATATATTTAAGAAAAACATGTTTTTAAACATGGTTGTAAAAACGATATATTTTAATGAGTATATAGCTATTTAATTTATGTTTTAAGCGTGCATGTAATAGCTAATAATAAACACCAACAAATACATTATATAATAAATCACAGTAATTAGATGCAGTAAAATTAATATTTAAAACATCATAAGTAACATGCTAGCAATCCGGAAATACATATTTACATTTCAGAAAAATATAGCAATTCAATAGTTGCTATTAAGTACAATTTCCTGTAACATCATCATGTGAAAAAATAAAAAATGGATTTTCATATTAATGTAATTTTAAAAATTGCTCTATATATTGTATGTAATAATTAACAGATAACTGTAGTGCGCTTCATAATGAAACGTAATTAAATATAACTAGGTCAATTGTAACTAGTGTATTAATTGTCTTAAATTTATATGATTTTGCAATGTTACGGAAAGATGTTTGTGGGGAAATAAAATAAGAAAGTTACATCCAAGAGATGGATAATATTAGCGTAACTGTGAAATCGCTATAATGATGATGGGAAAATTGTATTTCCCGTCAATTCAATCGATATGTTAAATCGGATTAAAAAATGACAATTTAAAAGTGGGAAATATTTCAGTATTTATGTTAATGAATTGATAAGTTGCAATTGTAACAATTCGTTTTATGTCAAGGCTTATTCTATGGGAAGCGTAATTAATTTAAATTTTATCGTTTATATTTTCAATGCTGCATAGGAATTAATAACCAATGCACGGTCTGTTTAATAATTAAATTATTAATTGATTCATAAAGTAATAATAATTACTAATTACAGGTGTTGAGTTCATAAAACTCGTTTAGTTTAATCATTTCTTGTATAAATTTGAATAAGTATTAAATCGATTTCATTTAATTATTAAATATTAAGTAGTAATTATTAGAAAGTAGTAGTAAAAGAAGATAAAGTAAAACAAATGACGTACTAAAAAAAGACAAGAATGCAATAATGATGATTAATTTAATCAATCAGAGTATAGACTTAAAGCCATGTAAAATGTTGGAAACATGTTGCACACAGCTAACTTGACTAAAACAATAAATAATGCAGCCAAATCTATCAGACCTAAGAAGAGAACAAACACAAAGTGTGTATTGTAAATTGTGTCTAACCAAAGTTTCAATTTTGTTTTCAGCTATTGGTTAAAGTGTTTATATGTTGTAATTTTAGTGACAAACTAAAAACCTTTTGTATAAAAACAAATAAAAGTTGCTAGGGTAATTGAGCACTCATGTACATAAATGTTTGTAGGAAATATTAGATTTCAACCGCAAAAAACAACTTTCGGTTTTGGCATAACATTTATAAGTTTTACCAAACAAGTCACTCAGCATGTACAAATATTTAGCTTCTTATTTAGATCAATCAAGAAAGAACTGAAAACCAAGTTATTCTTTGTATATCATTACTAAACATAATAAAATGAAACAAAAAGCTGAGAAACTTAGTTATATTTTTGTAGTTTAGATAAATGTGACCCACACACCTATCCAAGGATCTGTCAGTTGCTGTTTAGTTGAAGAACTTAGTTCAGTAGTTCATGAATTCAAACCATCCAAACCCCATAAATTAAAAGATTTGATGTTCCTCTCTTCTGTAAATGTCAGTTGCTATTTAATTAGAAGACAAAAAACAACTAATTCCTGGGTAAACAAAACTTGGGCGTGGTTTAAAAACTTCTTGTTTCTATAAAACTGATACTTTATAAGTAGCTCATCAAGAGAATAATGTTTCTTATTTATGTGGATGAGTGAGTTGTTTCTAAGTAAAAAAGAAAACTTCTACATAACCAACTCTTATGCAGGTTGTTGAAAAACTCAGTTTATAAATTGTGAGTGTGTGGGTTACTTTCTCCCATCATAAAATCTAAACAACCACCACACCTAAAAACAAGTGAGAGTATGATACTCATACTGTAGATTTTTTTAAACTAACGTCGTTCTATTTCTGGTACAAGCCTAATTACCGACACCAAAGGTTAAGATTCTTATTTCCAATTTTAACTTAAATTATTAGGTTCTTTAAAATGAACGCAACATTAAAATAGTAAACAAATGCCCCTTCAAACCTACCCCAAATTTCCATCTTGACAAACGGCCAATCCGTTCAAGCTCTGGTGGATGGCAAAGCCTCACATAACTTCTCGTCCATAAAGTTTACAGACGTAAGACCACAGAACATTACGGTCGAACAGGCAGACCCCAGTGCCACTATGAGAACAACGGGAGAGGTTAAAACGATGGTGACTATAGGAGATCAAACTCAGAAGATCCCCTTTCTAGTCGCACCGACCTTAGGAGAAACCGTAATCCTTGGGAACCCGTGGATGAACGATAACCGGAGCCATGATAGACTACTTCCGAAAATGCGTGCACTATGACAGAGACCGCCGATCCACTGTGTACTGGGCAATTCCAGCACTCAAGCGAGTAGCGCCACACGAACCGGTGGTGCTACCAAAACACGCTTTTTCGGAACCGGCCGAATTCGAGAAGCTAGTAAGAGATTTTCCAACGGTCTTTGACGAAGGGGTGACCCCAACAACAACAAAGACCGTAATTCATGCAATCGGAGTAGTCAACCAGACACCCATACGAACAGCAAGGTACACGTACAATGCCCACAAAAAGGCACAAATTTTTACACAAGTGGCCAAACTACTAGCCAGCGGAATTATCGAACGGAGCTCAAGCAGCTACTGTGCCCCGGTAGTGCTGATCAAGTAAAAGATGGCCTACCACGTTTTTGCGTAGACTACCGCAAATTAAACAAAATTACAAGGAAGGAAGCCCCTCTCCCCAAAATACACGAGACGCTGAAAGATTTTGGTCCCGCCAAAGTATTCAGCAAGATCGACTTGAAGACAGGATATTGGCAAATACCCATGGTCAAAAAACACAAGCACCTCACCGCCTTCGCAGCCCCCGATGGCGGAACTTATCAATTTAAAGTTATGCCGTTCGGGCTTAAAAACGCACCGGCCACCTTCCAAAAATTAATGTCAAGGGTGTCGGAAGGCCTACTAGGAAATAGCGTCTTAGTCTATCTGGACGATATATTAGTATATTCAAACGACTATACTGAACACATAAGGCATCTGCTCCGAGTCCTGGAAAGACTCCAAGAATACGGCTTGAAATGCCATATCAAGAAGTGCTCGTTTGGAGTACAATCCGTGGAATACCTGGGGCACATTATTAGCGCAGACGGTAACCGGCCACGGACTTACCACCTAGATGAAATACAAGAACAGACACCTCACCGTAACAAATTATCGAACGGAGAGAGTTGAGTTGAGAAAGTTTTTGGGGTTGTGCACGTGGGTACGAGAATACGTGCCGGAGTATACCAAAATAGCTACACCCCTGATGACACTACAGGGAAGCAAGAAACCCTTTGTATGGACAGAAGTCGAAGAAAGAGCGTTTGAAGCCATTAAGACAGCTATGGCAAAACCATTAAAGCTAGCCAGACCACGACCAGGAGTGCCGTTCGTGTTACAGACGGACGCATGTAACGTCGAGGTTGGGGCGGTCTTGTACCAAGAAATAGATAACCAACGCCACATTATATCGTTCGCAAACTCGAAACTAAAGCCGTGTCAATCGATCGGTACAGGCCGTACCTAGAAAATAAACCGTTCATTCTCAGAACCGATAATAAGGCTCTTGTTTGGCTGGAGAATTCGATTGATGCAAAGGCAAAATTCACCCGCTGGTCGCTGACTCTACAAGAATTGGACTTCACCATCGAGCATACGCCTGGAGAGACTAACCTGTTACCAGACGCGCTTAGCAGATACCCTGACGCAGAAGAAATGACGGATGTGGCAGAAGAGACAGAGAGGTTGTTGCCACCAGAAAGCCCGAGGGAACAACAGGCACCTACGTTAAACCATCTTTACACGCGCCTGGACAGAACTTACAGAACAGACTGCGCCAGGTTATGTCTCCTGAAAAGCAAAACATTAAAAAAAAAACAGAACATTCAGGACATAATCCAAAAATACCACAAAATGGCTGAAGACCCGGAGCGCCCAGAGGGCAAAGATCTAGGGTATAAAATTGGCGAGAAAGGAGAGCTCTCAAGGACAAGTGATGGATCCAACCAATTGGTAGTGCCGGCACAAGCGCAGCAAGAGGTGATTAAGCACCACCACACAACAACTACCGCTGGACACCCAGGCCGGGACAAAACCACTACGGCCATCCTGAGAGCCTATCACTGGCCAAAAATCCGAAGGAACTAGCAAACATTTATTAAGAGGTGCCTGACATGTGCAAGGGTGAAGGCCGGAGCTACGCCACCCAAAACCCCGCTAAAAGCGCAGCCGACGGGAAAACCCTGGGAGCGAGTGGCTATAGATTTTGTAGGCCCACTTAACACCACCAAGGCAGGGAACAAGTACATCCTTACCATAATGGATACGTGCACAAGATGACTAGAAGCCACTCCAGTAACGGCCGCTACAAGCAAAAATACAACCAATGTATTGGAACGGAGTCTGTTCCAAAGATGGGGATACCCAAAGACAATACTGTCGGACAATGAATCGCACTTCACCAGCCAACACTTTCAACGGGCTATTATATCGTGGAAAGCCGTGCACCACACGACGGCAACCTACCACCCGCAGGCTAATCCTGTAGAACGCCGCCACGCAGAACTTAAGAAAAGCTTGCGAGCCTTACAGGAAGAGAAACCAAGGATGGAATGAGACAAACACCTGCCCATGGCAGTATACCACTGCAACCGCCAAACAAACGCGGCCACAGGGTGTACGCCAAGCGTGCTGATGCTAGGATACAACCTGGCGAAACCCGAAAGCTGGGATAAGCCAGAAAGGCCAAAAGAAGATCAGGACGCTAGACTGCAACAAGCCAGACAACGGCAAACCGCATATAAGGCACGCAGATATCCCAAACACGCAAATGTGCGAGAATACAAAGCCAAAGAAATGGTGTTGGTACGCGGACGGGCCAAGGGTCTCAGCAACAAATGATTAGGCCCCAAGAAGATCATCATGACAGCCGGGTCCCACTGCTATTGGGTGGAAGATAATCCGCACAGACCCCCAGTAAAACTACACCTAGACGACCTGCGACCAGCGCCTCCAGCAGAAACAGCACCGCCAGCAGAAACAACACCGTCAAAACCGGACGATGCAGTCGCAGTCCAGGAAGTTGGAGGGGATTGATGCCGCCAAAGGGCGGAGCATCACGAACCAATCAGGACGCAGCACGCGAGTATAAAGCAAAAACTTTCACGCGCCAACGGTAGTTGAACTTAAGACGTCGACAAGAGGCAACGAATTGGCCAATTACATTCCACGCTCCGCCGAGATTAACCAACAACACTACAACCACCGCAACCTGATGACAACCGCTACGACTATGGATTACTCTACAATGACGACCTCTACACCGACGACTGCACCGGGGACATACCACCTGCTCCCCGGCTCCGATACCCCGGATGGCATTGCGCCCTTCGCCGTCGAGTATATATCACTCTGCGGCATTGCACACACCGCCGCAAGGCCTCATCAAAAAACAACAACCCACGCCAGGACCACGGACTGCTTCCTGGAATACACGACGACGCCTACGCACCAGCCGGATACGCACCACGCATATCCGCACCACCAAGTAGTCGGCAGCATAGCACACACCGTTACCGACCCGAACCATGGGGCTAGCTACGACCCGTGGGGTCCGCTACAGAAGGTGGTCATACACACACCATCACCAAAGAGAAAAGCCTTTATACCTGGGTACCCGCTACATGGCCTTGTGCCGCACCAGGTGACCCTCTCTCCATGGCATGACTACCACAACATGCACCAGGTGGCCCAGACCCCTGGGGGACCACAAGTGGATTACCAAACCCCACCTACACAAATGCAGTACCAACAGTACTCGCCAGGCGGGTACCAATACACGCTACCCACCAAACCGGCGGCGCCTCCACCATCTGCAGGTGCCTGTCCGGTAGCAGCCCTAATTGAAACTAAAAAAACACTAAAAACCAAGAGATTAGATAACCTAGAACACATAAACCGGTACAAACAACTTTCCAAACTAATCTAGGCTAAATGTAGAAGAGACAAGAATAATCACCTAAAGAATATTTACAACATGCAAACTCCGTATGTGCCAAAGATATTTTCATAAAAATCAAATCAATAACCCGTAAATATAAACCACGCACATGGGCAACCTGTAATACAAATAATGATCTAGTGACAAATGTAATCAAATGCATCCAAATATACACATGTCTTCTATTTCTCCGACACCTTGATTGCCTACCTCAAAAAGAAACGGCGTGACTAGGTACGTCCTAAGCGATTGGTAACAAAATAATCCGCTGAGATAATTTAAGCTCATGACGTAAAGACACATTATTTATGGCTATACTGTGATTGTTATTTTATTATCCGCATTTACCGTTGCTTAGTAGCTAATTTATATTGTCATCACTCGTATATTAAATATACCTAGCAGTATATTGCAAATAATGACGTTAATAACGTTAATACCATTAGGATTAGAGGTTTAATGCACTCTTAGTTCCATGATATTAATTCAATAGTTTTATGTCGAAATGTATATATTTTGTTATTGCCACTTTTAGATATTTAAAAATCATCATCAATAATTCCAAAAATGATGCTTCGTAAACCTACGCCTATTTCACATTAGTGAAAGTAGCCTGAACATTTTTTTTATTTAATTTTAAAATATCTGATTTGTTCTTAATGAATCATTAAATCAATATTTTATTAATCAACTTCTGCTTATACCAACAAACAAGTGTAATTAATTAAAATGCAAACTGATTGATAATTCGATATTTATTCCTAAATGGTAATACAAATATAAACTGGATATTAAGTTTGTGGTAGTTCTGTAAGCGCATTAGTAAAATCCATTAAGATTAAAATCAGAGCATATCCAAGTTCAGATTATAATCAATTAAAATTTCATGATCCTGAACTGAAACTGAATCCCATACATTAAAACATAATTTATGGTTTCCTTCACCTTCGATCGTATAAATTGTCCACTACTATGAATATTAACTGCTTAATTAATTTTTATTTTAACGCAAATATTACATTGATTAAAAAAATATCATGTAACATGTTTTTATTTGATTTTATTTACATCCTTGTTTGAATTATAAATATATTTATTTGCAACATAAAATATTCACGTGAATGCAACCTTGCTGCATTCAGATTGTTGTCATGTAACTGAATGTGTAAACACATGTATGAAACTCTACAAGAAAGCCTTATGCAAATTGAGCACGTATTTAATAGTAAATCTATTCATATCATATAAAAAAAGTGCAGAAATAAATTTTACAAGTAAAGATAAACAAATAAAATATACGCTTGTTTAATATTAATTTAACCAAAGAATAATTGTCGATTCTAAAGTCTGCATGTATAAAGACATAATTGTTATATTTTAAATAGGTGTTTTTTCATTGCATTCTTAAGTTTGTGGTTAGCCACAGTGTAAAGACCACAAGCAAAGAGAGGCTCTTCACGGTCCTCTGAGCACCAATACCACTTTTATGCCATGATTTATTTTTTTTTCGTCGACTGTAATACGTCTAAAATTATATGTGTATGCATACCGCGTACTGTATTACATTGACCTTATAGTATAATCAACAATTAAAACTAATAATCGAGAAGTGGCTGAAGAATTTGTGTCGTTATCTGAAGTATTTGTAAATATTGTTTTACAATTACAACATCGTATATATTTTAATTGTATTATTATCTGTTCAGAAATTTATTTACGAGAAGCATGTATATAAATTTGCAATGTAAGTAGAGAAATCTGAATTATATTCTTATAATATAGAAAATATTAAAAACTTACATGACCAGAGGCGTAACTAACAACGATTATAAAGGTCTGTTGCTTTGTGGTAAGACAGAGATATGCCAAAGTTTTTGGCGGCTTATTATTAACCCTAGTACATCTCTGTCAAAGTGGAAGTCCGAGAAGCAAAGATTTTTTTAACTTATATTTAGTTATCAATTTTGAAGAAAACAAATAACAAAACTTAAAATATGCTACTTACGGATAAGACGGAAGAGTTGTTCTGCAAAAATCACGTAGTTTTCATTTAGCGATCAAATAAAAGTTCAATGTATAAAAAAATTAAGCAAAATTTTCAATTATTAGAAATATTAAATAAATTGTTTTATAAGTAAAATTGCCGCCAGTTTAAATTCCGTAGACTGACAACAGTATTTAAAAAAAATTGACCAATTCTAACAAAAATACTAAAAAAAGTTATTAGAAAATACTGTGAAGTCGTTTCAGAACAAACCCACATGTTCTCGCTTCCAGAAGGCGCTGAGCAACTGAGATGACACAGAGTCTGTAAAAAAAAACTCTGCAGAAGCTACTGCAAAACTTTTTAGGCTATACGCTTTTTGTTAGCTGCTTAACAAGAGTAGATAAAAAAATAAGCTGAGGCAAATGCCACCCATAGTAAACACAATTGGCACATTTGAACCATTCAAGTCACCAAGAGCTGAAGGAATATATCCCATCATGTTGCAGAAAAAGTTTGCTGTCCTTAGAGAACCTCTATGTAAAATTCTCAGAACTAATTTAGCACTTTCATATATACCAAACATCTGGAGAGCAGTTAAGACAGTCTTTGTACCTGGGGCAACCCACAAATGCCCTTGCTAAATCCTACAGACAAATCAGTCTGACATCTTTTATACTAAAACTATTAGAAAAAATAATCGACAGGTATGTACGGTATACTATCACTGGTTGGAGATTCGATACCGTCTAGAACAAGCAAGCTGCTTTCATCCGCATAGAAAAGGTACTTACAGGACATTAACTTAAAGCTCAAGCTGCGAATAACAATTGTGAGGTGCAATATTTTCTCTGTACAAGCGAAAACTGCTTTCATCCGTATAAAAAAACTACTTACATGAAATTAACTTCAAGCTGCGGATGTTTTCTCTGTTCATGTGTGTGGGGCTGAGGCGTAGATGCTGACAGAATTAACAGAATATTAGGCTTTTAAAATGTGATTCTATCGCCGCATGCTTCGCATCAGCTGAATAGATAGAGTCAACAACAACATCGTGATAAAAAGCAAGAACAAGAATAAAAAGACAAGACCATCAACATTAAATCTGCAAACTAGATATACATCACTAGTCAATAAGTGCAAAAATGCTCTGGAAACCTTTGTAGTTATTGAAGGGACATTTGACAATACTACCTTCGCATCCATTTAAACGCCAATAGAAAACAAAAGCATATCACCTCTCGTCAGAGATTGAGTAAACTCCATGCTCAAGAATCAAAATGTAACTACACAAAGCCGTGTGTTATTATTTCTGCATTGATGCCTAATCATGGACGCCCTACTTTAGTTATTAAATAACATAGGTGTCTTCATCTCAAGCTACGACAATGATCTAAACATCTTGGTAAGCGTAAAGTTTGGAACATCTATATCCAATATGATGCAGAATTCACTAATCACTGTAAAAATGTAGTGCAAAAAGAAGGTTCTATCAGTAAACACAAGCAAAACTGCAATCGTTCCTTTTACAAAATAACAAAACACCATAAACTTAAAAACTCTAGAAATTTACAACCAAACTTCCGATAATAAAAGTAAAGTACCTAGTACTTTCATACTCATTTAATCATACTAATGTGACCACAAGGGCTATCCGACTGCTGTTTTTCAACCAAACCAATTGTCGGACAAACATGCTAACTAACACCCAATGTTACCAGATAACTATATTTTGTAGTGATCATGCGCAACAACCTCGGTAACGCAGCGGTTCATAGACTAGTTACGGTACAAGAAATCCTGGATTCTAATCCCGAGTAAAGCATAGATATTTGTTCTTTTTCAAATTTGTAAAATTCAAATAATACATAGTTGTGACTTAATGAGCGTAATACTTAAAGTAAAAAAAAAGAACTTAAACTCGTATGAAGTGAAAAAAACTACTATTAAAAGTACTACAACCAAACTAGTAAAATACAAAAATTGGTATGTTTGCTGATAATGGAAGCAATAAAAACAACTCAACAGCCATGGAGAAAATATTATCGTTGCCACTGATAAAACTTACGAGATCACAGACCGGGATAAATAAAAAAATACCCGTACACAATCAAAAGAACCAAACCATCTAGCATACAGATAAAGCTACACATTACAATGACACTGGAACCGGAATATACATAGGCGGGAGTCAAAGAACGTTGATCACGTTATCCTGCAAAAAAAGCAAAGTTTTTTAAGTAAAAATAGCAACCATTAATTGAAGCGCTGAAAACATCAAATTGGAACAACATTTCAACAGACCGTTAACCATCATAGACAGCCAAGCGACTCTACAGGCAATACAGTAATAACATCCAAACTGGTAATAGACATAACCAGTGTGGAAGCGTTAACCAGGTACGCCTAATCTGGATACCAAAAGATCAGGGTGTAGTAGGTAACCTTAAAGCAAACCAGCTTTGCCAATGTAGTACGATGAAACTGGCAAACCTTGATCAAATCCCAACAAACAAATTCGAAGGATTCGATAAAAGAAAAACGTTGTAATCGGTGGTTAACTCGATTATATTGTAATTGAGTTAACCACCAGTGTAGTATGATCATGTAGTCAACAAAAACTTTAAAGTGTTGTTAAAAAGGCCACAGAGCGCTTAACAAACCGTCTCATCACGTGCTATACAGATGGTACCAGGAATCATTCTAATTCATCTGCTCGCCGGAGAAAGGTCCTATGCCCCAAAAGCAAACAAAAAGAAACAAAAGCCAAAGCCAGGCAAAAATCCCTTGCTACCTGGGAGATAGAATGGAAGAAGGTCATATCATAAGTCACCAGAAAACATGAGAAGATTAGGTATTTTCTAATGCAGTTTCTAACAAGACTTGGGTGTTTCAAAAACTATATCAAAACTCACGACAATTGCACCTATTGCAAAGAGCCAGACACCCCTAAACACATAATACTGAAATGCAAAAGGTAGATTGCAATAAAGCAAAACTCGACGATTGATGAATACGCTAGGTGTCAACAACATCATTGACAAGATGTTGAACCCTAAGACGCATAAAACTGTTTCTCTAACGTCATACAAGAAATTATGTGTAGGAAATAGGAAAAAAAGAAAGATAATGCCTCATGCAGCTTAAGCTAGGGACGTGAACCCGTGCCGAGAAGTAAATTCTACCGTTCCCAGCGATGCCCAAGAGATGGTTTTAACCGGTAAAAACCCGACAATCGCGCAATAGGACCAACAGATTGCAGTACAAGAACGCCAGACACGTACCACCTCAAAAAGTTTAACAAGTTATTACATTTCAGATAGTAAAGAGGCCAGCAGACGTTAAATTAAAATTAAAATTTAACAAAAATTGCCAAAATTTCTTTTTCTGTTTTGTACGTACAATAGTTTCTAGATTTTTGAAAAAGCTTACAAAAATTTTAAGATATTTCAAATATTAGCAGTTACTAATAGACAACAAAAAAAATGCATCTACCTTTTTCAATAAGTTAAACAATGTCAGTGCAACGTTTAAAAAAAATGTCACAATAGTGCCCAAACGTAGAAAAATGTAAAATAATTCACACAAAATCAGGTCTTAGTAAAGTTGCAAAACAAATCTTAAAATATAGCGTCAACGCAACTTATTTAAAAGAACTCAGAACAATCTGTATTTTGCCACCAACCTACAAGACTGTTTTGTTAAAACCACGCTAGAAAGTTAATTAGTTTAAACTTTTGGCATACAAGCCTTAAAAAGACTATTATTTCTATCCCACCAAAATCACCAACCAAAAATTATTTGTAAATAGATGTTTTGTGAGTTTCCGCCAACAATCACCGGCAACATTAATACCAAATTTTCAAATCGCTGAATTAAAACCGTGTCTGCTAGCATCATTTGCTACAAAAGAAAAATCGCGTTTCAGTTCAGTCAGCCTCTGCAACGTTCGGTTTGCTTGCATGATCATGGACAAATGCTTTTCCAATGATTCTTCAATAACAAAGATGGGTTTTTATTTACATCTACTACAAGCCAATGATTCCGCACAACAGTGACTCATAATTTGTTAGAACGCAGAAAACCTGGTCTTAATGGCTCTCGTTTGCTAAAACATCAAACGTGCTACATTAAAATTGCAAAAAACTAAAACAAAGAAAAAATATATAGTTCATTAATTGTATTTCTCCTACTCAAACCCGAAACCACTAATTTATTACTTCAACGTAGACTTTACTTTAAATCTTTCGCCCAACGTTGTGAACCGCGGGTGTATTGATTGCAGTTTTAGTCATTAACTTAGCGATGACCGCATTTGAACCTATACTTTAGCTTTTTTGTATTTTCATTAATAAAATTAATCTTTAATTTTGATTCCCTAACCAATTTACATGTTTTCATCATTTTTCATGTTAATTTAGATAGCAAAATAGGCATTTCTCGGTGCAAAGGATAGATGCAATTTTATTGTTCCTGAGTAGAAGTTAAATGAGTGATAAATCTGCGACCTAAGAAAATTTCGTGACGCTTATCATTAAAAAAAACTAATGTTTTTGAAGTTATAAATTAAATTTTTATAAAAACTCAAAAAATTTATTAAATTTTGTGCTGACCGGAAAGAAAAATACAGACGTATGTAGCTTATGAAGGTCATATTCCTTAATCAAAAAATTTTGTTGTTTAAAAACTCGTGAAAAAATTATACATGTTCTTATAAAAAGCACGTTTATGATGATTGGCTACAGACGCTTTAATTGTTATTTACTTCACTCTACATGACTATCACGTTTATCCATAATAAAAAAGAAATTATTACACTTAATAAAATATTAACAAACTATTTTACGTGTTCATAAAAATATTGATTCAAAATATAAAATCAAAGACCCTTCACACATTTAAAGGTATCACAAAACGCCTCCCACATCCTCTCAAACGCATTCCTAAATTTGACATGTGTTGTGTTAAAAAAGGTAACTTTCCATCTCTGTATAGACGCCATTAATAGCACCATGGGTAATCAAAGTCGATGGCCTTTTTTTGGTGTTTCTTAATAGAGTTTGAGATTGAGGTTCATCTTTTATAAAACAGTTATTATACGCATAAAAAATATGTTCATTAAGTTTTTTTTTCACTGTATGGATCTCAAAATTATTATTAACTAAATTCGTTGAATTGAAATTGTCTATTGTGTACATTCTGGTTTGACTGGTAGATGGAATAAAATTGTATAGTAATGAGTTGAATATTTTTAATGCAGTCAATATTGAAGAATAATAGCATTGATTGTACATATTTTTAGATATTTTATGAAAGGAATATTACATTACAACCTAATCGATCAATTCATTTTATTGCTAACAATTTCAAATTGTACACAATACATAGAAAACTGACCTAAAAACCATCTATCACATCACCCTAAATTCAGCCATGCATTGCAACGGAACACCCATCAGGTGGTTGCAATATTTTACATTTCGCTGCATTCTCAGAGACTGAAGCTGCTGCTACCAAACATATTCCAAGTATTGTATAACAAAATTAATTTATAAATTTTCTCATTTACGCGTCATAACAGAGACACAATAAAATAATTAAGTGTATTAATAAATATATTATAATTACTTCAAATAACAAAAAAAGATAAAATGGTTTACACATGTTACTCTGTTAATATTTCGAGTGATACTTGCAGTTTATTAAACTGTGTTTAATGATAAGAACAAAATAGATTGTTTACAACAAAAGAATATTATGTACTTGATGTCTGTATAAATGTGTAACATAATATCAATTTTCTTGTCATTATGTACAAATATTGACATTGTTTACATTACTTTGTGATTCACTTAGACTTTCAACGATCAGGATAAATGGTAAAAAAAAATATTTTTTAAATATCTGTAAAATTTCATTTATGTATTTCGGGCTACCCACAGGTTTGCCTCAAAAATATCGTATTGCAGAGTTGAGTGGCGTAACATTTCCTGTTGATTTTATTTTCAAAAATACAAATATATAAAAGATTTTATAAAATTTTAACACACAGTTTTGGGTTATGCAAATTTTATCATATTGTAAACATTACATATTATCGTGTTTGTTTATGTATCAATGCTTATGCAAATTATGTTGTTTCATTCATAAAATTAAAATCGTGTTTCGTACTATTTTAGTCTAGTTTAGAGTTTTTTAGATAATTTAATTGTAATATATGTAATTATAATAAAGTGAATAAATAAACACTTGGATTTCCATAAAACAACAAACAGACTATGCTCTAAATTCAGGGATTTGATTTTATGTAATTTATGAATTTATTTAGAATAATAATATAAAAGTAAATATATGATGGTAAACCAGATTAATAATAATACATGTTAATATTGCACATAAAGCCAATGCAGGTGATGCAAACTTATTATAATTAAAATATTTTACTAATCTCCATTTAATTATGAAATAAATAAATAATTTATTTAAACTCAATCCAATAACTGCTGTGGTGGCGATCAAAAGTCAAGCAAACCTCGTCAGTGTGCCTTGTATGACTACGGCATCGCATAATTATTTTTAATTAAGTATTTTTTCAAAAACAACAATTTATATTGCTTTCCTGATAACAACATTTTGCCGCTGTGCCTCCACAATTTCTTGCATTTGATTCAAACGGAAATTCAACTAAGCTCCGATGTCGGTTAACGATTAGTCGTTCTAACACGCATAGTCAGCATTTTCATCATATGTCGCTTCTTGGCTATAAATTTTAAATTAAATTTAATATGAAGCAATTATAGAGGCGGCAATGAAAAGAGAACTGAACAGGAAAACGATCAAGATAGTATGAAGCTACTTACAGAGTAGAACCTTAGTGACCAAGAAGGAAAGATTCAAACTGACAAATAAGGTACCCATAAGATCAGCACTAGAACCAAAACTGACAAATCAAGTTTAATAAGTTACTTCGGATAAGGCTACCAAAAAGCGTGACTGTAACAGTATTTGCGGAAAAAAGTAGCACTAGTAGTCAGAGACGTAGAAATGAAAGATTTTAAAAAATAAATGCTAAAGCTAGCAATAGATCTGATACAGATATAGATTAAAAGTAAGATTTTAAAATTAGTAACATAAAAACAAAGACATGGCTATCGACAGATAAGATACAGGTAGGAAATAACCATAGCTCGGTAGACTTATACCACACAATGGTCCAGAAGAAAAAACGAAAAAGGCTAATAGCAATAACCAGCTCACCGCAAACTAGTGCCAAATCTAACAATAACTGTACAACAACAAAATTTACGCAAGAAAGAAATCCAAAAGGTAAATGCCGTGCGTAGATTATTTTCTAGGACCACTTGACAAGGTTAACACCTCACCACGTCTACAAAAAAACTAAATTAGTATGTAATCTGTTGCTTTGCAATTAATTCTAACTGTGTATTGCTTCATAATTAATCGTAATCAATTTAACTAAGCTATTTTGCCTTATGTCAAATTGCTATTATTCGTGTACCAACTTAAGTAAGTAATTAAATAATAATCTTTTGTTGCTTTGCGATTATATGTAATCCAACTTAATTGAACTTATAGTACTAAGTCGGTCGTTACATTTACTAAATCATTTCATTGCTTAACGGTTAATCGTAAACCAGTTTAAGTAATTTTACATACGTATATTGTAAATTGAAGTTACTAAACTTTTTTATTCTGAGTCGCTTTGCGATTAATTGTAAATAGACTAAATTTACAAGTCCTTCCCCATTAATTCTGTCGCTTTGCAATTATTGTAACTTTATTTAACTAGCTTTTTTGACCTGCGTCCAAATCCCGATGTTGACCCCAAAATTTTAACTAACCTCTGATCTTAGTAATTAGAACTGTAGAATTTTAAAAGTTGCGATTATGCCTAGAGTGTCGGTTCTCGGTAAAGCTTGTTTTTCATATAGAAAAATCGTAAACCGTCTTAACCAAAACTATCCCACCGTAATAAAATTTTGTCAGGTCTTTGAACCAGAGAAAAACAAAAGTGCAACGAAAGAACCCGGAATCCAAAAACAAACAAATAAAACCCAAAATTGTCCATTTGTATTATAGCTGAAAGAAATCGTTTCAAAAGTATCAAACCAGTTATTGATTAATGATTTAGTAAAGTTTAACCTCAAGTGTCTTTAAATAATTTACAGCCAAATCAAGTCTTCAGGCTTGAGATCATGCGCACCATATCGTGTAATACTACTCACAGCTCAACATCGACAGCAGCGTTTATGGTAGTGCAAGTATAAATTGGTTTAAAACCGCAAATAGCGCAGAGTAGGTTCAGCAATAAATAAAAGTTCTGCTTAAAAATACATGATAGTCGCATGAGGGTTTGTTACAGATCTGGTAAACGGTAAAATGTTGAGTTTTCAATTGCAAGGCTTGTACAATAAACTGTGGGTATTATGGTATAAAGTGCTACTGCTTATGGTAGATGCCCTCTAATCTTTATTTTAAAAAAAATTACCGTCCAACAATGTGCTAATAAAGATTTAAAACCCCACGTGCAGGCCCCCTACATAAAGTTAGAAAAGCCCCTATTTCTCAAAAAAAATTTAAGGCTCACATTATCTTGCTATGACCAATTAGATCTCCGAATAGTTCGCCCATTAAACATATGTGGCATAATAAGAAAAAACCTGACAAACTTGGCCAATCTTTCGCAAGACATTAGTGACTTTTTGCCATAAATTGCAAATTGCTTGGTAAGCAATAGCACTAGTACGAATAGACATAAACCACCTATTAAAATCAATGAGTTGGGGGTGCAGAAGCAATAAAGGTAGGCCAACAAACTATTTATTTAAAAGTAAAAATTTAGTCATTTTCTTTCAAATTTTAAACAAAAGTTACTTTCAATAAACAAAGGTTTCTTACAAATTTTCTTGGTGTTGGTATTTCCATGTCACTCAGTAATTAGAAATAAAACCATCCCTTGGTACAATTTTGTTATAAACACAACCCAACGGTGACAAACAATAATCCACACATGCACAAAAAAATTTAAAATTTAAAAGTAGGATAAAAATATATATATATATATAATCATACTATAGTAATCCCAATACTGTTGGGACGGTATAATAGGTATACACAAAAAGGTTGTTTACTTTGTTACACTCATGCTTTCACCCGTTTTTGTATCTTTTCTCGAGCTTACATTCCACACATTATATGGGCCAAGCTGTGCTTCGATTACTGTATGTCTACATAATATAGGGATTTTCAATAAGAGGTTTCATTTTGATATAAAAAAAACGGGTATTTTTTAAGAAAAATCAATAAATGTTTATTTCATTGTAAAGAAGAAGATATGCCATTAACATTTGAAAACAATATCAGTCAAATGGCTGCCGGTTACGGTTGCAGTACCACATTCTTTTCATAAAATTTTCCATGACCAATTCGCACATTTGCGGCTGTATGTCCTCGATAACTTCACGAATTCCATCGTTAAAGTCTTAAATCAATTGTGGAGCATTGGCATAGACCTTATCTTTCACGTGGCCCCAAAGTAAAAAGTCTAAAGGTGTTAAATCACAAGATCTCGGTAGCCAATTGTGATCACCTCTTTGAGAAAATAACACAATCAGGAAACTTTTCTTGCAAAATTGCATTGTTTCGTTGCTTGTGTGGCACGTAGCGCCGTCTTGCTGCAGTTGCACCAGCCTCATTTTCAAAAAAGTAGGGTCCAATCACACCGCCAACCCAAAAACCACACCAAACAGTGACACGTTAAGGATGCAAAAACTTTCAACAATCATTCTTGGATTTTCTGAGCCCCAAATGCAACAATTCTGCTTATTAACGAAGCCTCCGAGGTGAAAATGAGCCTCATCACTGAAGATGATTTTTCGATGAAATTCCAGATCATTTTGATGCATTTGAAGAACCCAATCAGCAAAGGTACGACGTTTATGGTGATCGACCGGCTTGAGTTGTGTTAACTGAACTTTAAAAGCCTTAAGACTTAAGTCTTTATGCAAAATACAGTGTAATGTCGTTTGTGGAATGTCTAATTCCAAAGATCGACAAGGAATCGACAAACCTGGGTTTTCTTCAACATTACGGGCTATATCAGCAAAATTCTCATGTGTTCTCAAGCGATGCACACGGTTTCAATTTTTCACATCACAAACTTGTCCCAACAGCTCAAACTTTTCAACCAGGATTACTATTGCCGGCCCAGAAGATGCTTTACGACGACCAAAAAGTGCTTTAGTTTTGCAAACGGTGACTGAAATTTTTTTTGTAGTGAATTTTAATCATTTTAATGCGTTATTAAAACGTGTATCGTTCCATTTTTAATAATGGCGTAGTTTTTACTTGTCAAATGTCAAAAAATAATAGCTTCAAAATTGGCAACTGGCTAAATAGCCTGCTTTTCAAAATGAAATTTATTGGAAAACCCTTTACATCTGAGAACAGAATAGAATTCATACTACAAACTACTTATATTTGGTAGTTGAAACCTCCAAAAAACCTCCAAAAAATTATCAAATTAATAAAATTTGGCCACTAACAGACCAACCAGCACTGGATCGCATTCGAAATCATTATAGAAAAAATCGTATAAACTAACCTAAGACCCTGATAATAATACAAATAAATAATAAATAAAATTAAAAAAAAAACCATAATAAATTTTTTTGCAGCAAGTAATACTCGACAATTTTGTCAAAGGTTTTTGTGAATAGCAACTCTTGGTCTTGGGAACAATCTCAAGTTGAAGCTTTCCAAAACATAAAAAACAGCTTTAAAACAGGAAGTTATGCTGTATCACCATAAGCTTAACCTGTCGTTTGTTGTTCAAACAAACGCCAGAACATTGGTGTAAGTGCGGTTTTGCTACAACTGATTGGTGGTAAACGTCAAGTTGTAAGTTATTTTAGTAAATTATTGTTAAAAAAAGCATTGGTACGCGGTTGCAGAAAAAGAGCTGTTGAGTATTGTTTGTGCCCTTAAACGCTGAAGAATTTTCCTTATAGGTAAACAGTTTAGTTTCTAAGCCGATCACCGCGCACTTATCTACTTAAAAAGTTGCCGATTATTATCTAGGATAGCCAGGTGAGCGTTTGCATTGCTAGAATATCAATTTATGCCACCAATATTCTTAACTGAAAGCAAAATCTTATATCCGATGTACTTTCCAGAAACCTACCTAGCTTCTAGATTGCCGACGCCACAAGATTAGCAGCAGATATGACAAATCACTTTGACTTATTTACGTTCAACCCAACTAACCGACAAGAAGTTATTGTGTATATGAGACGGAATTAAAACCCACAACCGTTTTGTGATACAGGATCAATTGTTATACAAACAATGCGCCCTTTTGACTTTGTATACCTAAAGATATTTTGTACATTTTGGAGTCTCTAAATCATAGTGTACCATTAAAAAAAAATTGTGGTAGCCACGTATGTATAAAACGGTCAAAGCGTGTCATGTTTGTCAGGTTGTAAAACAAACTTGCCTTCCTAAACCCCAATTTAAACCTATAATTGCAACCGCTCCAAATGACCTGGTAGCAGTAGGTTTATACAAACCTCTGCCCCGCTGAATAGAAGGTATAATATACTCGTTTGTAGCTGTAGATACTTTTACCAAATTAACCTTGCCAAATTATTTTCCTGAAGTAGATACCCCAGTAAAAATACTCAGTGATCATAGCATCCAGTTCACATAGAGTCGCTAAAGTTAGTTTTTGCAAGATCATAAAGTCAAACATTTGTTTTGCAAAAAAGCAAAAAAATGCGGAAAAAAAATCCCGTTTACTTCTGGATGTACTAAATAAGTGCTACTTAGATCTCTCATTCGGTTTTTCCTAAGCTTGCCTAAGAATTGTAAATAAATGCGAGTCAAGTTGTTTTAATGCATGGAAATTTAAGAACACGTCAAAGTCCTGTAATTCCGTCTAAGAATTTCATAGTTAATAATCTAGTTTTTTTAGGGCAAATCCAGTCTCATAAAAAAAGAATTTCTACACCAAAAAATCAAAAAATCTTTTTTAAAACACCCTAGGTTATTGCTAATAATACTTTTGTCCTGGCTACTCCGGGGTAGAACATACGTGAAATGGTGATAGATATAGCAAAATATTATATTGCATGATAGCAAACAAGTTGCGCGGACTTTGGAACATGCATCCTGGTTTAATCCTACTAGTCTATTCGACATTACGAAAGTATTATGTGAGTCCCTACTTATTATTATGTATTAGTTTATTTAAATTCCGTATTAGTTTTGGTGTTATTAGTAGTTCTTCATTATCCATTTTTTTATGTTTAACAATGTAATTTTGTTTATTTGGTTTTTAGCTTAATTAACGTTGAATAATTCAAAAATTAATTACTTCTAAAATTATTTATTATTTTACCACCACACCAACGCACCCCCTATTCCGACACAATCTGTTGTCGAATGTTTTGAGTATCTGAGATAAAGTTATTTTGTTTTAAGAACTTGACAGTGTGGAAATTAACATATTTTTCATTTTTTTTTTAAGATTAGATACTAATGCAATTGATTTATAATTTAAAGAATCAAACTTGTCTTCCTTGTTAGATATAAGTTGAACATTAGCATTTTCCAACAATTCGGGAAAGTTTCTTTTTGTATGATAATGCAAATATTCCAATAATACATTTACTACCACAATCATAAACAGACCGCGAGTGTTCTCAAAAAAGAATAAATACGTATTATTTACAGCCCATAACAATGTAACGTAAAAAAAATAAAATCTTCGTTGTAAGACTTAGTTATAATCAAAATATGCAAATAATGCAAAATTTTCATTCCAACATAAAATCTTAATTTAAAGATTTCAGATTTAAGTATTGAAATGTAATTATAGATCTAACTAAAGTAGCAATATTTATTGTTAATAGTATAGTTATTTATTAGTGATCAATTTATATCAGATTTAAATATTCAAACACCAACTACATCTAAGAAAATTAAGTAAACCAAATATTTAATTAGAAATGGTGTGATGCTCAATGGTAGAACCCTTGCATATCATGCGAGCAGTCCGGGTTCGACCCCAAAATATGACTGAAATAATAACTTGCTCTTTATCAACCAGGGGGTAGTTCGGAAATCACCTAATATGCTGTTGGTCCCATCAAACCTCTTTAAACAAGTTGTAAAGTTACTGTGGAGATGTAAAATAGACGTAAAAAGAAAATATTTAATTAAAACCTAATATATCCATAAATCTGAATTATTACCTAATAAATATTATAATAGCAAATTATTTGACAAATGGCCAAATAAAGTTTTGTTACTTATTTTGGGCCAACAGAATTCCTAAGAGTATTGCCTATGCAATACTGAATCACCCTGTATATCTCAAAAATAAAATTTGTATTACATTTTTGCTAGATTAACTTATAATACTAAAAAAAGCTATTTTGCGTCTAATATAATTAGTATTTAGTTTATATTTTTAAGTACAAGTAAACATAAAATTATAAATTAAAAAGATAAAATTATCCCGCACGTTCTTTTTCAATAGTAAACTGACTGTAAAGTTTAATGAACGCTTTACACAACATAAGAGCTGCAAAAAATGTAAACTATAAAATCAGCAATATGTTGCCATTTGTGATTTTTATCGTACTGCACCTACACAGTCCCATTACCCATAATCATTAAAGTCCCAATATTTTATAACTATGAATACTACAAAAGCATTTAAACTTTAATTTATTATAAACGTAATTTATACATCCAGTAATTATACTGTTTATTTTTGTTCTATGCGATTGTACTTGTTTTAGGTTTATGTGTAAAATTCATATTATTACATTTATACTACTACTTCAATTTTAAGCTAATTTGCCAAAAAATATGTTTTTCCTCTTCCTCATTTTTACAAATATAAGATTTGTAAAAATGAGGAAGAGGAAAAACAGGCAAACTTCTTCAAATAAAATTGTCATATTGTTGTTTCCAAAAATGTATAGCAAAAACTTTTATGAAATCAATTAATTTCATTCAGCCACTAAGCTCACCCAATCTTATTGTAGGATGTCCTTCAAATTCAAAGTTATTCAATAAAGTAGAAGATTCTTTATTTGGAAAATAGCTTAATAATCTTGACATTTTTACTTTTATTATTTAGGTCGATAACAATTTTTAAATAATTTTATTGAAGTTGTGCAAAAATGTGGCTACCGACATTTAAAACCCTCAACATCAAGCGATGCCGTACCATCCAGATACGCTAACGAAAATTTGTAAAAAAAAAATATTCCATTTCTCAATCTTTAATGAATAATAAAATCAATATATTAGTCATTTGTTTTTAACAGTGCATTTATTGATGCTAAAGTATCACTGTAATTTATAAATAAAGAAGTTATCATAATTTTTTTTTTATTTTTGTGCATAATTAAAATTATTTAATAATTTTCTTATATGCATGTATTATAAGAAAAAATATGAAAGCATAAATAATATTTAGAAAAACAAGAGTGGTGAAAAGGTTTCTCATAAGAGAATACATATTTCATTCATTCATAGTTTTGCTCTGCTTCCTCTTCTTTAAAATATCAAGTTTCAAATTTATTTGAGAAACACTATTAGTCTTGTCAGTCTGTTAATGCGTCATACATTATTATTATTTTTTTAATTAAAATCAAATAGCTCTGTTCTAAGAACAATCGTTTTAGATTGATAGATTGTAAAAATCAACAAGTGGTACTATCCGCAAATGCGCATTTCAATTTAAATTGTGCGAACGTCATTAAGCGATATTTTGAAATATTTTATTAATTTGCGTCTTGCTTTTTAGTTGATAATCATTCGAACTAAATATAATAACGTATTATTGTCATGAAATGTAAACAAATTAGTTTGTGTTGAAATGTAAACAAGTGAATAACTTATTGAATATTTCAATTATCAAACTTAGATAAATGATGTATCTTACTACAATGATTAAAATAGATGTATAAAATGCCTATTAAATAATTATAATTACCTAATCAATAACAATACTTTGTTATTCATAATATTGTCTCATATTTAGCTTTTTTTTAAATTATTTAAATTTAAATTGCAATTTAGAAATTACAATAATAAACTCACCTCTTTCCTCAATAAGCGCGGTTCCTGGTGCTGCTCCAAGAAGAAAAATTGTAAAAATCCCAAATATTTGGAAGATATCCATTATGGGGCAGTTCACTAAGCACACATCATATAATCACACTCTTTTAATTGTTTCCACTAAAATTAACTAAGTACACAAAAAGTCGATTAACGTAAAAACACCACTTGTTGAAGCGCGGCCGAGAAGAGTACGAAACACCGACTCCTACACCAGCGTATAATAGAATGACAATTTGAAGCCAGCCGAGCCTGAGAGCGTGCACGAACATACCCGATGCTGACGAAGTCTCTTCAATCGGTAGTTCAGGTAATATTACAACCTTGAGGTTACAGGTGAAGCAAGATAGTACTATGCTACCAATAATAGTACTGACTGAGATAACAAGCGCAGGAAAGAATATTTTTTTCAAGATTTCTTTCTTTTCAAAACGCTGTGTAGTTTCTATTTTACTCGATGTAAAATTATAGCTTTAAATAAAAAAGGACAGGTAAACGGAACGGCCAAGTATCTGAAGAACTTGATGGCGATGTAGATGGTACAATTGGTCGGTTGTCTTTTTACGTAACTCGGTAGCATATTAATGATGTGTTTCAATTTCTGAATACTTGGAATTTTTAATGTAGCAGAAATAATTTTTTATGTATATTTTAAGATCAGTTTGCAGTATCGCGGATGTTTTTGTTAAGGTACTCGGTACCTTACAGCAATAAATATTCTTCATGCATATTTACGGTTTGATTTTTGGTACTTTAAGTGGTTATAAAATTTTATTGCAACAATTCTTTTACAGCAGTATAAATTTACTATGGCGCCAACATATTTAAAAATTGTTTGTTGCATTTATCACAAATTATTTAAAAGGTATTTACATATTTCATTAATTTATTTCGACAATGCACAAATATAAAACTGATTAAAGTTTTTGTATATTATTTTACCCTAATTTTAATAAATATAAATATATATAAAGCCGATTGTAACTACAATAAAAAAAAAAAATATGGCAGATATAAACTTAACTGTAATCAATATCAATAATCATTTATCTGATGGTTACAGAATATAGGTTTTAGTACTACATGTATTGCCTAAAATTATTAAAGCAAACAGTAATTAGATAGTTTACCCTAAACCTCAAGAATAACGAAAAACTAATGTATCAGTACCAAAAACAGGGTACATCAGAAACGACTTCTCAGCGCAAATATATAATCTGTGACATAAATAAAAATAAATAAATTCTTGAAAAATAGTTCCTTTTTTCAGAAAAAATTAATACTCTAAAAAATGTTAAAAGCAAGTTTTAAGAAACAGTATAACACTAATTAAAATTTATTTACGGCCGTGTTAGTCATTGTCAGATAAAACTATAAAAGAATATTAGCACCTTAACAGGAGATAAGTATCAGTTAAATGCTCAATTAATAGACCAAATTTGGGTACCTAATTTTACAAACAATCTGCTAACCTTAATGTAATAAAAAATTTATAACATTATAAAAGAATTTCAACTTTTGATAAAACATTGAAATCAATAAACAGATCAACAGATCATTCAATTCAATTCTATCCAACATTGGCAGATTGACAGTAAAGTTAAAACTGCCACTATATGGATAGAATTTGTCAGATACAATCATTGAAAATAAATAGAAGTAAATAAATAGTAATAAAACACAAATAGTGTAAAAGTTCAAAAAAAATTTATTGTATACAACAATTGTTTCGCCACACTGTGACTTCATCAGGTATAATAAACAATGATGATGATTATTGTTTATTATGACAAAAAAAGTCGGCGGAGAGCATTTAAAGATAAATCACTTTTAATTTTTGTTAAATATTTTTTTAATTTTTAGTAGCGCCATTTTTGAATGCGAGTCAGAAGCTTGTTGTAGTATTTGTTTTTATTTAGATATCAAACACATTTGTTCTCACACTTGCAACTTGAAAATTCTAAGTCGTAGTAAAGTGTAATTGTTGTCTTTAGTTTAACCGATGTGAAGACACCAACAAACCCCACCAACAAAACTAGGTTGACTAAAAATGCATTTGCTCGGTTATTAATGATCAAAAAATAAAAATAAATACACCATTCGATAGCTCTTGAAATTTCTGATCCGGTGATATATGACATGTCTAATTAAAAAAAAAATGTAATAAATAGCTCAATTAACAAACTTAATTAAGCCTAATTAGCAATCGGTCACTTCAAGATTGCTAATTTTTTGTAAAAATATACCTTATAACAAATAAAAACGATCTACGCAAAAAAATTTGCCTGACCACGGCTTGTGTACGTACTACGGCTAATTGGAAATTGATTAAAAAATTAATCAAAAATTAATTACTCGATAACCGTGCGACGGAGAAAACTGATAAATACACCAAAAGATAGCAAATTGAAATTCGCGTTTAGTGATATATAACATGTCCTTTTTTAAATCAATTAATTAGGCATATAAATAAAAAATCTAATTAACTGCAATTGTGGTGATAGCGCACTTAAATGAATTAAAAAAAAAAAAAAAAAAACTTGTGATAGGACACTGGCACGTAAAACAACTTCCAACAGAAAAATGCTTCTGACCACAGTTTTTAAACAAATTATGACGTATCATCATTTTGCGCGACTTTTGTTGGTGGAAAATTCCCACCAACAAAACTAGGTTGACTAAAAATGCATTTGCTCGGTTATTAATGATCAAAATAATTAAATAAATACACCATTCGATAGCTCTTGAAATTTCTGATCCGGTGATATATGACATGTCTAATTAAAAAAAAATGTAATGAATAGCTCAATTAACAAACTTAATTAAGCCTAATTAGCAATCGGTCACTTCAAGATTGCTATTTTTTTGTAAAAATATACCTTATAACAAATAAAACCGATCTACGCAAACAAATTTGCCTGACCACAGCTTGTGTACGTACTACGGCTAATTGGAAATTGATTGAAAAAACTAATCAAAAATTAATTACTCGATAACCGTGCGTCGGAGAAAACTGATAAATACACCAAAATAGGATAAGGATATGTAGAACAACTTTCAACAAAAAAATGCTTCTGATCACAGTTTTTAAACAAGTTATGACGTATCATCATTTTGCGCGACTTTTGTTGGTGGAAAATCCCCACCAACAAAACTAGGTTAACCGTGCGTTGGAGAAAACTGATAAATACACCGAAATAGGATGTGGTCAGGCAAATTTTTTGCGTAGATCGGTTTCATTTGTTATAAGGTATATTTTTATTAGCAATCTTGAAGTGTCGGTTTGCTAATTAGGTCTAATTAAGTTTGTTAATTAAGCCATTCATTACGATTTTTTTTTTAACTACACATGTTATATATCACCGGATCAGAAATTTCAAGAGCTATCAAATGGTGTATTTATTTAATTATTTTGATCATTAATAACCGAGCAAATGCATTTTTAGTCAACCTAGTTTTGTTGGTGGGAATTTTCCAACAACGAAAGTCGCGCAAAATGATGATACGTCATAACTTGTTTAAAAACTGTGGTCAGAAGCATTTTTCTGTTGGAAGTTGTTTTACGTGCCAGTGTCCTATCACAAGTTTTTTTTTTTTTTTTTTTTTAATTTATTTAAGTGCGCTATCATCACAATTGCAGTTAATTAGATTTTTTATTTATATGCCTAACTAATTGATTTAAAAAAGGACATGTTATATATCACTAAACGCGGATTTCAATTTGCTATCTTTTGGTGTATTTATCAGTTTTCTCCGTTGCACGGTTATCGAGTAATTAATTTTTGATTAATTTTTTAATCAATTTTCAATTAGCCGTAGTACGTACACAAGCCGTGGTCAGGCAAATTTTCTTGCGTAGATCGTTTTTATTTGTTATAAGGTATATTTTTACAAAAAATTAGCAATCTTGAAGTGACCGATTGCTAATTAAGCTTAATTAAGTTTGTTAATTGAGCTATTTATTACAATTTTTTTTTAATTATTATTATTGTCATATATCACCGGATCAGAAATTTCAAGAGCTATCGAATGGTGTATTTATTTTTTATTTTTTGATCATTAATAACCGAGCAAATGCATTTTTAGTCAACCTAGTTTTGTTGGTGGGGTTTGTTGGTGTCTTCACATCGGTTTTAGTTTATTAGTTATAAAATTAATTGATTTATTCGACATCTGTATTGTACATACGCACTTTGTCCTGGTAAAATCTATCTCATTTATCATGCCTAATTTTAAATGAACATCTAATACTTGTTGCTCATCTTTATTGTGTTTAATAAAATCTAGGAAATTTATACAAACAACGACTTTGACCTCATCGAAAACTTTATTACCTGAAAAGTTTACAAACGCAAAATTTGTGAAGTAAATAAATGATCAATGGAATGAGCTTTAGCTGCAAGCTTTAGATCTGACTTAATCGCTTTTCTAATTTTTTTAGATTAGTTTGAATTTTCAAATAATCATTAGCGGATAATAATAAATATAAACGTTTTAAAGAAGAGTTGTCCTTATGTTGATATAAAAAGGTCGGCCGTGTAACTGTGTATTATAAAAATGAAGATGTTAATTTTTGTCTAGTTTCTGCTTTATTATTGACAAAACTACTTGATTTCTTTAAAGGGGTTTCTTATATATAAGACAATAGATTTCTAGCTCAAGACTTGGAATTACTTTTACGCAGCGTTCGTCTTCTGACACAAAAGCAAGATAAAATCTCAATAATCAATTTTTGCCTTTATTGATATAAAATGAAAAATAAAATAAATAATATAAATTACCATTATAATAAAAAAAATTAATTTCAATTTTTTTACTTACTGGAAATTTTTACTAGGATTATTCAAGAGTTGGCTAATCACAAACTTTGCACGCATTTCAAATTATCTTTTGATATGGTAGTCCTTTTCTGTATAAATATGAATAAATTTAAAGATTCTATTTTTTACCAGTTTTTGATCAAAACACATTTCTTCTGCAGGAGTTACATGAAACTGCTGATATTTTATCATCAACAAAAATTACTATTAATCTACTACCCCCTTCAAACAAGTCGTAAGATTTCTGAAATGTTTAAACAGTTGCAAAATAAAAAAAGAAGAAATAACGTATTTTTATTAACAAACTTTTGCTTGTGCTTTTGAACACAAAGTAAACATTACTATAATAAACTAATAACAACAATTACACTACAATTTTATTAGAATTTTTAAAGTGCAAAAACAATTGACTAAAATAAAAACAAATGTTACTACATGCTTCTGAATTGTATTCAGAGATCCTAAAACCTAAAAAAATATTTAACAAAAATAAAAAGTGACTTTTCTTTAAAAGCCCTTAGCCGATTTTTGTTCGTTTTTGTCTTAAAACAATGCAGAACCACTGTAGAACTAAAATCAAAAAAAAAATTCTAGTGCAAGAACTTTTTATTTTATTTTACTTCAGACTCACCGTGGGTATGTTGTTTCACTGAAAAAATATTTATTTTATTATTTATTTTATGCTTTTTACGGCTATTTTACATCGCCACAGTAAGTCTACGACTTGTTTAAAGTGATTTGATGGGACCAACAGCTTAAAACGTGACTTCCGAACCACGCTGGTGGATAAAGAGCAAGTTATCATTTCAGTCATATTTCAAAAAATAAGCACTAAATAAATGCATTTCAAACTGCAATATAGAATGCACAGCAATATTCAAAAGAACACATAAATATAATAACAAGAAATATGTTAAATATAATGCAGTTATAGAAATCGATGATAAGTCTGATTCTTCAAGTTATAGAGCAATTGCATTATTGTTCAATCTGTCAAATATTTTGGAAAAATATATTAATTTTTATATTGTCAAGTTCTTAGAACAAAATAACTTCATCGCAGATACTCAATATAGATTTCAATTAAAACGTTCGCCAACAGATCTTCTAATTTATGTTAGTCACAAATGGAATTCTACTTTAGACAAACGAAGAAAATCTTGCAGTAGCTCTACATTTTCAAAGCGCTTGCGTTTGCTAGAGTATGGCATCCTTATATTTTCAACCAACTCCATTGTTTAAGTCTTGATAAAAAAACTGTAAATCTGATCAACAGTTTTCTTGACAATAGAAAAATTAAAGTTAGAGTTGATGATTCTAAGTCTGACTCCAAAACCATAAATGCTAGTAACTTTATTTTTAATTTACATTAATAAACTTTTTTAAGTAATTAAAAGCCCTATTCATAGTTTGCAGATGATAACACCTTTCATACTTCATACTTTCCAAAAACCATATTGACAAATATGGCAGAGCGTCTTGAAATGTCTAACTTAGAAGAAGTAGATGCTACCTATAAGCAAAGACTTCAAAATCATATCTGAATTGAGCACTTCCAACATGGTCAATTTTAACTCTAAAAAAAAACTCAATTTCTGACTGTTTCAAAATCCAAATCAGAGTTATCATCAGTACCAGATATTAAACTAAAAACAAATCTATATCTAAGTCTTCTTCAATTTGTCTTCTAGGAGTTAGAATCTCACATAATCTTCTCTGGAACAACCATGTTGTCAACAAAGCTTCAAGTATCTAGAAAATTTGGATTTCTTACTAAATATATAATATATAATATAGGGGTGTAAGGGGTTAAACCAACAGCTTATCAACACAAAAATCATCTTTACCTGCACCTGGTGCTGCCTGCTAGAGAACAAACGAGGCTCTGGCAACCGAGACACGGCAAAAACTTAACCAACAAAGAAGTGAAACTTGCCACAAAACATACAAAAATCAGAGTAGCAACATATAATATAAAAACCATGAAGACAGATGGCCAGCTTGAAATTTTGGAGAACGAGCTAAGCAACATAAATTGGGATATACTTGGTTTGTGCGAGACAAGACTAGCTGGACAACAGGCAATCACCTTCAAATCAAGCCACCTCCTATACCAGAAAAAAGCCAATACGAACCACCACAAAGGAGGGGTGGCAATTCTTATCAACAAAAAACTAAAACATCAAGTAACAAAAATGGAAGCTATTTTGAACACAGTAATATACATTGTCATACAACTAAACAAAAGATACTCCGTACAAATAACGCAAATATACGCCCCAACAAGCGCCTCAGAAGACCTGGCCATTGAAAACTTGTACAAAGACATAACAAAATTTCAAGAACTAGGAAAAGCCAAATTCTAAATAGTAAAAGGAGACTTCAACGCCAAAGTTTGGAGAAAACTAAAAGACGATCCACAAAATATAGGGACTTTCGGACTGGGAAACAGAAGCGCAAGAAGAGAAATGCTCGTAGATTACCTGCAAAATCAAAGTATGTACTGCCATAACACCTTTTTTAAGAAAGCGCGCCAAAGGAAATAGTCTTGGAAGAGCCCAGATGGCCACACTAAAAATGAGATTGACTACATGATCTCAAATAGACAAGAAATATGCAGCAATGTAACAGCACTAAACCGATTCAGCACAGGCAGCGATCACAGACTAGTTTGGGCAACTATTACCACACCAAGTTGGAAAGATATTCCAAAACAAAAAATACCCAACAACAGAAACCCTAAAGGAAAATGAGATCGAATATCAAGACAGCGTAAAGAAAATCCTACCAAAAGTAAGAGACCTAGAACAAATGGACATAGACCATCTATCAGAAAACATAACAAACAGCACAAGAACCGTAGTAAAGAAAATCAATTACAGAAAAGGTTCCAAAACAAGAAAACTCAGCTCCAACACCCTGAAATTACTACAACAAAGAAGACACACAGACAGAGAAAGTTGCCAATACAAAGTCCTAAGTAAAATAATAAGCAAGGAAACGCAAAGAGACATAAGATCATATAACACCCAACTTATACAGAAGGTTATTGAAGACAACGCAAACATGAAAATACTAAAAAAAAAACAGATCAAAAAGAAAGAAAAAATTGTACAGGATCAAAAACCAAACGGAGAAATCACCGCAAATAAACAAGAAACTATAAACGTCATCCAAAATTTTTATCAAGACCTTTACACCTCACACATAGCAAAACCAAACAAGGGTAGATATACAATCCGTAACGTAGGCTCGGAAGAAATACCAGAGATTACGAGAACAAAATTACGGGCCACGCTAAAACAAATAAAAAACAGGAAAGCCCCAGAAGAAGACCGAGTTACTGCAGAAATGCTAAAAATGGGAGGGGCAACATTAAAACAAGCCATCTGCACCCTACTAAACAAATGTTTAAGAGGGGAAAAAGTTCCTAAAGCCTGGCTGAACGCGGAAGTAATTCTGATCTTCAAGAAAAGCGACACCAACAACATCGGCAACTACCGACCAATTAGCCTTCTAAATCACATGTACAAACTGCTATCCAATACCAACCATGCGAGCAGGCAGGGTTTTAAAAAAGATTCAGCACAAACGATCATCTCCAGACGATACGTAATCTGATAGAAAAGTGCACAGAGTACAATGTCTCTATAAAATTAGCGTTTGTGGACTATGAGAAGGCTTTTGACTCGGTGAAGATATGGGCAATAATAAAAGCAACGAATGGTGCAAGAATCAATTCACGATACACAAGGATCATGGAACACATATACGACAAAGCTACAATGCAGTTAACCATAGACGAAGACATGGTAACAAATAAAATATAAATCCGGAATGAAGTAAGACAAGGCAATGTCATATCACCAAAACTCTTCACAGCGGTCCTAGAAGACATATTTAAAAACCTAGCCTGGGAAACCAAAGGAATAAATATAAACGGAACTCAACTAAACAACCTCCGCTTCGCAGACGACATCGTCCTGATCAGCAATAATAACGACAAATTAAAATCTATGATAGAACAACTTAAAGCAGAATCAGAACAAATCGGACTGGACGAGGCGAGGACGCTAGAATAACCATTAATGGAGAACCAATAGAGGCGGTAGAAGAATACACATACCTAGGCCACAATATCAAACTGGGCAAACTAAATCAAACAGCGGGAATAACTAGAAGGATAAAGATGAGCTGGGCTGCATTTAGCAAAGTAGATTACATTTTAAAGTCTAGAACCATTCCAATCAACCTTAAAAAAAAGGTATACAATAACTGCATACTACCTGTCCCAACTTACGGAATAGAAACCGCAACCCTGACGTTAGGAAGCGCAAACCGACTCATCGTAACACATAGATCAAACAAAAGAACAAAAGTCAAAGACGTCATCAGGAGAATAGCAGAATTGAAGTGGAGATGGGCGGGCCAACTGGCAAGACAATATGGAACCAAATGGACCAAAAGAATCATAGAATGGCGCCCAAGGACAAAAAAAAGAAGCATGGACCGGCCGGCAACAAGATGGCGAGATGATATACAAAAAATAGCAGGAAAGAACAATCCAAAAAAACATGGAAAACGTTAGAAGAAGCTTACAACCAGGAGTGAATAAAAACAAGCTTAAGAAGAAGATATAATATACATATATATATATATATAAAACTTATAGTTGTCTTTATATATTATTCCCAAGTATAAGGAAGAGCATCAAAACTACACTGTCTCTTCTAAACTCTATTGAAAAACAAGCTATTTGGATTATTGGCAATTCAAAATTGACTAATAGCTTGGACTCTTCAACACTGGCCTAATGTTGCAGATCTTTGACATTGTTCAAACAAAATACAAGACATTTTGCCATCTAAACAAATATTTACTTATAGTACAAGAATTGCTAAGAGTTCTACCAAATATTCACTGACAGTTCAAAGATATGAGATCAAAACTGTTAAAAAAGATTTCTTTAACCGTACTATCGACAAATAGAATAAACTTCCAAATTTAGTATTTCCTGAGACTTTTAAGTCACAAATATTCAAAGTCAATGTTCACAGACTGCTTAAATCTAGTCTTCTAGTCTTTACTAAAATTCATAAGTATTAAAAAAAAAATGGATTTAGGTGGGCAATTCTATTTCAAACGGACCAGAGCTGGGGGGGGGTGCATTGAGAAACTTGCTTATGTATTTTTTTTTAGTTTTTATAACTTATTAGTAGTCCTTTGATCGGTATATGAGGGTATAAAACCCATAAAAAAAATTCTACGATTTTTTTAAGTTATTTTGACATTTTTTAACTTAATCGCATTTTTTGTTTACAAACCGCAATTTTAACTCTTGAAATCAATCAGAAATTTTCCGTAGAATCCAAATCTGACGCCATTTCAAGTTTATATCCTGTCTATAAGCCGCAAAAGCCATAAAACCATGTTTTTGTTCTCAGTGAACTAGGCAAAAAGGAGCATTTTTTAAATTGTTTTTAACCGCTAAAATTGACGTGCTTTGATGTAATTTAATTAGAAAATATAATTTTGTTCTGTGTATTTGAGTTTTAAGCGTCTAAAACTAAATAAAACTGCAAAAATAAGCCTATTTTTCAACATAAAGTTTTACAAATGCACATTTAACCGTTTTCAGAAAAACTATACACCAAATATTATTAAAAAATTTACAATTCTACATAGAAAATAGTCAGTGTCGTGCTTATCTGGCAAAGAAAAATCTATCTAGAAAAAAAAATTTGATCAAAATTTACTTTAAATTTTTTTTTTTATTTTTTTTAAGATTATTTGGATTATATTTTTTTAAGTTGATTTCAGAAGTTTAACAAAGACATTTTTTGTTGCTTGAACCAATTTTCGGCCATTTTATTCTTTATTTGATAGTTTTTGCGCCTGCGGCACAAATTTAGACTCGATCTATCGGCGCAAAAATTTAAAAATATTATTATTTTTGGCATTCATAAAAAGCAAAAAAAAACTAAAAAAAATCGTAGAATTTTTTTTTATAGGTTTCATACTCTCATATATCGATTAAAGGACTACTAATAAGTTATAAAAACTAAAAAAAAATACATAAGCAAGTTTCACAACGCACCCCTCCCTAGCTCTGGTCCGTTTGAAATGGAATTGCCCAAATACGTGTTCTAAATGTCTTGGAAATTTTAGTAATAATAAGAATAATATTTATTTCTGCTAAATTAAATACATATTGCACATGTCTAAAAATAAAATAAAATCAAACGTGAAAAAAAACGAAAAAATTAATAAATGTACAAATTACAATAAAATTAAAACTAAACTTATACGTTAACCATCTCAGTTTTAGTAGAAAATGTCTAGTATATTTAAAAAATCTTCAAGCAAAAAAAGGAAACAACATAAACTTAAAATAGTATCGAAATCAGTATAATACACCAAAATATTCAATCAATTGGAAACTCGGTAAAAAAAAGTATTTCTAAACGATCATACAAGGAATATGTTTCTTTGCTTAACAGAACACTGAAAGAGTGCGGATGAATTACCTGTATGTAATCTCATAAACTGCACCCTTATAAGCTGTGCCTGCATAAGCTCTAACATGGTAAATCGGTAATCTATTACAAAACTCTAAATAAGTTCATGATTATGTTAGACTTGGGGGTGCACTTTTCTGTAAAGATAACAAAACTATAGTTTGAAGTATATATAGGTTAAGAGAGTATTTTTAAATCATCTCAAAGCTGTATTAGAACATATCTAAATCGAAGTTCATTTCACTATTACAAAACAATATTTAAAGATACACAAATTACACTTTTAGTACCTGTATAAACATTTATTTTTTTTTAATCTATAGTTTTGCATTCTTTTTATATCAGACCATACTGCACAAATATAACAATGTTCATATATGGCAATAATATAAAAAATCAAAACATATTATGTCAAAGATCTTTCCGTGATAAAAATGTTAGTAATTTTATTAAACTTTTTGTTCAACAAGACTGGGAAACAGTTTTTAAGGTAGAAAACTATTTTGTAGACTCTCAGTGGTTCCAATTTATAAAAATATTTATGTTGAATTTCAATGATTGTTTTTCGGTTATACGTAAGCAAATTACAAATGTAAATAAACATTTTATAACCTCAGAAGCATAGAATAATAAAAAAATATCTAGATGTTTTATATACTATATATTATGCAGTCAACAAAAATGATAACATAAAGAAACTATATCAAGATACAAAAAAAGTACAATTTTGTTCTTGCAAATAACAAACAAAAAATGTATGATAAATAACTACAAATCTCCACTAATAAATCTAAAAGTGCATGAAATTTAATTACTGTTAAAACTAAAAATACAAGTGATTTTATACATTGGAGTTTTTATATAAATTAATTCGAACGAATGTTTAATTTATCGTATAAAAATTACACAAAATTTGTTATTAGATGGAAAATATATTATATTGCAAACAACAACACTGTCAATTTAAAATCCAAAAGCAAAGCTTGATGACTTTAAAAGCCTTGCAAATTCATGAATATAATAATTAATTAAAATGGTATTTGAAATATTAACGCTTGAAACTAATTTTCTGACAATTAAAATTAACAATTTTTAATGTAAAAAAATGGTTATTGTTTATGAAAACAATAAAATTATTGACCTGTATTAAATCATAAATCCAGTTATTTTGCTTTTTACAGTTTTTAATTTGATTTATTATTAAGTATCAAATGTTCTAAATCTAAGCCGACAATAGAACGACAAAAACACATGCCAAATTAATAATTGTTTACTTGTATATGCAATTATTTGTGTAATTAGTTTGCTATTGACCAATACTTAAATTTTGTTTGTAATTAATTGGTTATATGCATTAGTAGTTAAAATTAATTTGCAGATTATCAACGGTAGTACCAAAAAAAGTAAACATTGTTGGGAACGTTTCAGATTTCTATAATAATTGCGTTCAAATATTGCTCCACAAAAACGTCAAAAATACCACAAGTTTGTCGGATCGAGTGGCATATAAGCGTGTTTTTGTAGAGCAAAATTTGCAATTATTTGCAAAAACACAAAAAGCATTTTTTAAAAAATGGATTATTTAACAATGTAATTTATTATATCAGGTGTTAAGTAAACATGCATAATTAATATTATGAATAGTATAGTTTTATTATTGTAAACAATATTTGCTTTATTGTCGCTCAAAGATGATGCAGTTAGAGTAGTTGTAGTTAACGTTGATTTTGTGCTCATTTGCGTGTGTTTTTAATACAAAAAAGTGCTGTGAAGTTTTTTGTTCATTTGCAGATTTTTTTCATTTGGAAATTTAATACATACATACATGTCTTCTCTGTGGCTCGGTGTGTCCGACACCTCGACACATAACGGTATTAAGAGGTTATTGAAATTAAATTCAATTCAATTTAAATTTAATTTAATTTGGTCCAATAGAAAACTTTTTTACTAAAGTCTATTTTTCAGTTTAGATGTACTTTAAGAAATAGTGCTTGTTGTTATGGTTAATGCTTTTTCTGATATTAGTAGCTTATACAACTTCATAAGGCAGACATGTCTCCGTTTTTAAAATTATCTTTGCACTCAAAATTGAGTGTTTCAATTTTTGAACTGTTGGGGATAATATTTTTACGTTTTACGTTGCTGCAAATTATGTGCACAAAATCTTTCCGATTTTTTTTTAATTATTAAATGAGAGCATGGTTAATAAAAATTAAATGTTAAGAAAAAAAAATTTAATATGGCAATTTTTCAGTTTTGGCCATCTTGGTAACACACAATAATAAATAAATAATCTTCAAAAATATTTAAAAAATGTAAATAGTTGTGAAAAAAGTTTCAGCTCAAACATAAAGCGGAAAGCTGTTCTCTGGACTATTGTGTAGAATTTCTATATTTTATTTCTTGTTTGGTAGTTTTTGTGCGTGATTCAAAAAGTAATTAATATAATGACCAGAAAAAGATGATTTTTGATACCAACCAATTGTCAATAAGTTATTGGCAAGTCTAATAACTATATATAGTTTGACTCATATCTTCACAACAAGAATTAGATGGTAGTACTAAACAAAATTAATAATAAACCATTAAAAAATTATCTGGGGATGCCACAGGAAAGTGTTCTGGGTCCATTAATTTCAAATTTATGAGAAATTGTATGATTGTGTTGATATCGGCAGTATTAAAATAGTTTTAGGTACTGTTTATATTCAACCTGGTTCAAATTACTCTACTTACTAACGTCACTGTAAAAGTGTAGAATTAATTAGTGAATGCATCACTGTTTATATTATTGGCAATTACAATTTGCCACAAACGTTGTGGATTAATGATGAATTTGATGTAAGAACGGTATAAGCTTGTCCTAAAGATACGTTTCAAGAATGCTGATTACGTTTCCTTAAATGATGCTTTTCTCAATACAAAGTGGGATAATATGTTTGTCAATTCTAATATTGATACAGCATGTCACCATTTTTATTCTTTAGTTTTTTTGATACAATTGACAATTATGTGCCCAAAATAAATACGTGTTATAAAAAAACCTATAAAATTACAATATGATTCACAAGAGAGCTAAAAGACCTAGTGTTTACTAAAAAAAAGTTACACAAAGCAATCTAATCCTAAAGCCTTTTTAAAGATATCTGATGTTGTCAACAAACTACCAGTACTATTACCCAACAACTGTTCAAGGCCTGATAGATTAACTGCTTTCTTTCTCAACAAATGTGCGTTTGCCCTTTGTCGGCCCTTATGGCTTTTATTTAACTTATCTCTGGTCATGAGTACTTTTCCTACTTGCTAAAAACAAGCTTATGTCACTTCAATTCATAAGTCCGATGCTAAAAATAATGTAACAAACTATAGACCTATATCTATTTTATCAATCATTCCAGAAGTTTTTGAAAAGTTAGTTACTTGTTAATTGGCTACCATTCTGCAATCTGAAATTGCTCTCAATCAATACGGTTTTCAAACTGGCAACAGATTTTAGGTATATTCAGTTTACATTGACCGTTGACCACAAGATATTAATTATGAAACTACATGGTATTGGGGTTAATGACACCTTGTTACTGTAGATTCAATCTTATTTATCTAACAGATCTCAATTTGTGCGCATCGATCAGTGCGTTTCTTGTAATATTGATGTTACGTCGGAAGTTCCACAGGGGTCAGATCTCTACTGTTCAATATCTTTATCAATGATGTGGTACACTGTTTTTCTAATTTGTGTTGTTTATTATTTGCTGACGATATAAAAATCTTTATAAAAATTCAGCCTTTGGATGACTACTTAATGAAGAAGTACCGATATTTTTAGTTGGTGTCAGGCTAATAACTTACTACTTAATTTAAATAAGTGCAAAGTAATGACATTTTCTAGACGTCAGTCTACGATAATGTATGGCTACTCTCTCTTAAATGAAATGTTAACACTATTCGTGATTTAGGCATTACGTTTGATTCAAACCTTTCATTTACACTACATATCGATACTGTCGTAGATAAAGCTTATCAACTTTTATCCTTTACAACGTTCTAGTACGCCCCCATCTCGAGTATTGTTCAAATGTGTGGTCTCCATACGCCGCTGTCAGATTCAAAAATGTTTGTTTATTTTATGGCGTATAAATGCAACATTGCAAGCAGCTACATAAAGCTGCTCTGTACATTTAACATGACCACTCTTGAAAACAAACGTTATAGTTTTGACCTGACACTAGTCTTTAAAGTGCTTTGTGGGATTATTGACTGTCCTGATTTGCTCAGCTCTATAGGTATTCATGTCCCAGCTCAAGTTTTACGCAATGACTATTTATTTCATATACCGTTCAAACGTACTGATTATGCGGTGCACTCTGCAACTACACGTATTTTGCGGAATGCCAACAAAGTTAAAGTAGATTTTTTTTAAATCTCCTTTTAATACCCTGCAACGCGCACTTGTCATTCATAAGTGACCTTTTTAATATTTTGTAACTATTTAAGTTTTATTCTTATTTTTAGTATTAGTTGTTTTATGTTTATTTTATGTTTTTAAGTTGTAAATATATACTTATTCTGTAATGGCTTCCGTTGACTAGTAAATAAATAAATAATTAAATAACATCATAAGTTACTTAGCTCAAGGCTTTTAGCACTAATTAAAAAAATAGTTCTTTACTGACAAATTGGTATTACATGTTAACAAAACTGCGTTCCTTTTAAAATTAATAAAAATACTGAAACTTATATAGTATTAAAATAGATAAAAATAAAGTAAAATTTAGATGTGTACAAAGTTTTAACGTATACAAGTAGATGAGAAACTAGTAGACCAAGCATGTATGTCAACCAAACTTTGCAAAATATGTCATCAGTTAAGAGTATTAAAACCAAATGTATCATTTGAAGTACTAAGAATGGCGTACACTGCAAATTTTATCACAATTTTTTGATTTGGCATTGTATTCTGGAAAAACATGCCAAACTTACAAAAAATATTTATTCTACAAAAACAAGCACTTTATTCTTAGTTGCAAATCAAATAAATTGTGCAAATCTCTTTAAAAAAAATTACTTACTGCTTAATAATAATAATAGTAATATTTTATTAATTCTGTTGACTCATTCACTCAGTATAGAACATGTCAAATTTACATGAAAATACAACATATATATATATATATATATATATATATATATATATATATATATATATATATAAAATTACAAAAAATAAAATACAATAAAAAACAATATACATAAGTTCATGCACAAGTTAAAATAGTAGACTTAAAACAACAATTACAGTTAGTTAAAATATTATAAAAAACACGTCATATCCACTTCATTGTACTCTTCCACAGAATATAAACATATATTTAAAAGACATTTTTTCACAGTTTTCTTAAAGATGGAATACTCTAAAGTTCTTGTTAGTTCTGGTAGTTTGTTAAATACTTATATTCCCATACAAAGCGGGGATTTTGCAAACATTGTAGTTTTATGTTTAGGAACTTCAAGCAAGTGTCCATGTCTAGTAGGGTATCCGTGTTTGCTACCGTTTTGATTGTAGTTCAGAATATGTTTTTTCGTATAAAAATTAAAAGACGATAAATATATATTGTAGGTAAAGGCATAATGTTTTGTTCTTTAAAATGTATTCTACATGGTTCATGATATCTAATACCTACAATACTACGTAAAATTCGCTTTTGTAAAATAAAAACTCTTCCTGCTTCAGTGCTATTATACCAGCTTTCTGATATATATGACAATAACAAATGAACATATGCAAAATAAAATGATTTTAAATTATATGCACTGCTGGCAATTTGCTTTAGACGTTGAATAGCGTAATTTGCACTTGCAAGTTTTTTGCAAATCTTATCAACATGGTCAGTAAACGATAATTTATAATCAGTAGTGATTCCTAAAAAATTTGTATTGTTTACTTGTTGTAGGGTTTGATGTTCGTATTTAATTAGCAAACTGCTATTGTGATCTTTTTTTGCAAAATGAATAAAAACTGATTTGTCTTTATTCAATAGCAGATTATTTTGTTGTTGTTGTTGAACGAGTGTTTATTAGTATGTTGTTCAGGTTTTTTACAACAATCTTGTCCGTGCATGCACTTTGAAAAAATGTTGTATCGTCAGCAAAGCTAATTTATTCTTTGCATTGTACAACACAATTTAAATCATTGCAATAAATAATATGGTAATGGACCTAGTACGGAGCCCTGCGGTACCCACTGTTCAACTTTTAGTGTAGTTGACTGTATGGAATCAATTTGAACATAGTGGTTCCTTAACATTAAATACGATTTAATCCATTTTAACGGTACGCCTCTGATACCATACATTTCTAGTTTCTCTAATAATATATCATGGTTTACACTATCAAATGCCTTTGATAAATCTATAAAAACTCCAACAGATGTTTTGTTAGAATCCATATCTGCATATAAATGTTGAAGCAACTCCATAACAGCATTTGTAGTTGAATTTCCTTGACGAAATCCAAACTGTTTTTTAGCAAAACGTTGATTACCTTCGAAGAAATTAGTAATTCGATTTGCTACTACTTTTTCAAATGCTTTGAATAGTGTTGGGAGTAGAGAGATTGGTCTGTAGTTTTCAATGTTACAAGTAGATTCTTTTTTGTGCAATGGAATAATCTTGGCTGTTTTTAGCTTATCAATCGACTCATTTACTAAAAATGTAATTGGTTCAATTAAAAATTCGGAGCATGCTTTTAATAGTTTTGTGTTAATTTCATCAATGCCAGATGCATTTGAAGATTTAAGTTTCATAATTATATTATATACTTCTTTAGGTGTAGCTGGTTCAATATACACGGATTTGTTAAATCTTTTAATTACAGATGATTGGTTTTGCATTGTTGTACTTTTTTTTTTGTAATATTGTTAAAGAACAAATTAAAATAATTACATATTGCTTTTTTGTTACTTTCCATTTTTTTTTCCAGTATGAATGCACGATATTTTATGCTGAGGTAAATTAGACTTAGTTTCAGTATTAATAATATTCCAACTTGCTTTAATCTTGTTGCTGAAGTATTTTATGTAATTATTATAGTGCATATTTTCAGTAATATATACAGGGTGTCTCAAACCTCGTACCAGCTTTTTATTTTTACAACGCTTGATCAAATGTGACTGGGACAAAAAAAAATTATTACCAAAATGAACTCAAGGAATCCACTGATGAATTTATTTTTTACCGGAATAATCCAAAAGTACCCGGAACCGGAAGTAACTTTATAATTTCAAATGGCAACATAGGTCGAGTATAGTATTAATTGATAGGTTTAAAAAAAAAAACAACTTTTATTAAAATGTTTTTTTAATATTTTGCATATTTACGATAATTAAAAAATATCAATTTTTTGAAAGTATTTTATTCAACAATTCAAATAAGAGTGTGAAAGTAAAGAAAATGATAATTAAAACAATTATTCAATTATTTATAGTATGTTCAAATTGTCTTCCTTCTTGATCAATGCATCTTTGTAGCCAACTTCGAACGTTGACGGCCCGTAGTATCTCATCTTCACTAAGTGAACGGCAGACATTCCTTATTCTCTTCTTCATATTACCCCTCGTGGTTGGAATCTCTTTATAGACTAGGTCTTTGATACGTCCACACAAGAAGAAGTCAAGAGACGTTATGTCAGAAGAACAAGGCGGCCATGGAAATGGTCCTAGCCTTCCAATCCATCAACCAGGGACAAGGCGATCAACGGTTTGTCAAAAAACTCTTGCGTAATGAGCTGGACATCCATCTTGTTGCAAATACATTGTTAAACTTGTCGCATATGGAACGTTATCTAGAAGGTCAATAAGATTATTTTCTAAAAAATCAGCGTATTTAGCTCCGTTTAATAAACCATCAAAAAAATGCGGACCAATTATTTGGTTTCCTAAAATACCACATCAAACATTAAGAGTTCACATGTGTTGATTATCAACTTCTTTTAACCAATGAGGATTTTCATTACTTCAGTAGTGAGCATTATGTAAATTAACAACTCCGTTGCTTTTGAATGTTGACTCATCTGTCCATAAAATTTTGTGATGGAAATTATAATTTTTATGAGACAACCATTCACAAAAATTCAATCTATCTTGAAAATCTTGCTCTTCAAGTTTCTGGTGTAGAAAGATATAGTATGGATGGAGTTTGTTTGTTTTTAAAACTCTCAGCAGTAGAGCGACTTATTCCAGCATCAATTTTAATTCTTCTAGTCGAGATGTTCGGGACCAGAGCAATTGCTGCAAGAATATCTGATGCTCTTTCATCATTCTGATAGTTTGACTTTTATTGTGGCTTACCAGTTATCTTAACTCGTTCTGCAAGGCGCCGAAAAACATTTTTTGACTGACTTGCTCGTTGAGAGTATCGCTCAGCATAAATTCGCTCAGCAGCACGACAGTTTAGGCCGCATTCACCTAATATCATCAGCATATCATAACTTTCGAAGTTTGTAAAAACCATGTTGACACATTCAATACTTTGACAATAATAATTTATTTTACTATAAATACTCACAAACGTCAATTATTTTGACATAACAAAAAAGCAAAGCCAATTTGAAAAATTGAGTGTTGAATGGATAACTAATTTTCAATTTAGTTTTTTTTCGTTTTTTTGTAAATATGCAAAATATTAAAAAAAAACATTTTAATAAAAGTTGTTTTTTTTTTAAAGACCTATCAATTAATACCATACTCGACCTATGTTGCCATTTGAAATTTTAAAGTTACTTCCGGTTCCGGGTACTTCCGGATTATTCCGGTAAAAAATAAATCATCAGTAGATTCCTTGGTTTCACTTTGGTAATTAAATTTTTTGTCCCAGTCACATTCGACCAAGCGTTCGACCATTGCTTATAAATCAAAAATAGTGCATTTTATAAAAAAAAACACTTCTACAATAAATACTCAAAATTAATCTTAGAATAAAAAAATGTAAAAATATACTGTTCCATTAAAAAAAAAATAGTTTATCAAATGTCCATAATAAAATAAATACCCTGTATTAAAAATATATTAGCTTGTTTAAAACCAAAAAAACCCTTGTTTTTAAAAGTTTTTTAAATTTTTTTTTTAGATGTTCCTGTAATTTTTTACTAATCCTGTATACAGGGTGATTTATACTAAAAGGCAAAAAATGTAAATTTGTGTTCAAAATTAGAAACTAAACATTAAATACAAAATTACTTAGAAATATCGAAACAAACTTATTTAATTTTTGTCCATAAATTGTTTTCAAGTTTTGCCTTAATAAGATTATTAAGATATTTAAGATTAATGTTCACAAGCTGCTTAAATCTTTAATATAATAGTTTCAACGAGTGTGATTTCACTTGTTGAAATTCAAATACATTTTATGTTATAGTGTCATAAAAATATATTAACAAAATGTGTGGAATACATAATAGAAAATAAATATTTATAAAAAACTGTAAACGTACTCCAAACGTAAAAATACAAGAAACGTATAAAAAACATGCTATAAAACTGTGTATCTATATTATTTTATAAAACGTAATAAACTTTTTTTTAGGACGTTTGATGACAAAAACTTATTTTATTAATTTATGCACGCATGTCTGTAACCTCAGTGCAAAATAATTGTTTTCAAAATATTACTTAAAATAAAACTTACTAAGCATTGCGTATATTCTAGATACAACCAGTTCTCAGCAATAAAAGACTGCAATTAAACTTGTAGGATATGTGCCTACCGTTTTCCGGTGTGTAAATTGATACATTATAGTAAAAGTCTACACTTAAAGAAGAAGCACATTGTAAATATATAAATTATAACAAACTAGAATTAAAATTGCAAAAATTAAGTCAAATAAATCTTAACTCTACACATAAATAATAAATCACTATAATTGAAAAAAAAAATACTTTTTTACATTTTTACATTTTTACATTTTTACAGAATCTAAAATATTATTAATAAATACCCGGACATTTAATTTTTAAATTTTATGCATGCGTGATGATCATGAATATCTGGTGCATAATATTTACAGAGCAGGATTATTTACGAGCGTTGGCGTAACCAGATTGCCGCATCCAAAGATAATAACGAGATGCATATAAATAAATACTCATAAAGACAAAAACATATTGCAGTTTTTATACTGGTTGTAAGGTTAAGATACGGCATTAAAATGCAGTAATAATAACTTTTATTCATACCCTCATAAATCATTATTAACTACATAAGTTAACAACCAATGTACTCAACCGATTTTATCATACTGTAAAAATTTTATTTGGCTTTTTATTATTAATTATTATTATTTTTTTAATAGATTAGTTTGGACGTAAGATAACAGAAAAATTATAAACAACAAATAAAGTAAAATAAATAATGTAAAAGTTAACTTGTACATTATTTATTTTATCAATCTTATCAACTGTGTAATTTTTACATATTTTATTTACTTAACGGCTGATTATGCTTTACTTTTTCAAAAAGAAAATTTCCAGAGGTATCCGTATATTACCCACAATACACAAAGACGGATGAATTTCCAACTTGACAAACATTAATACCATCTAAATGTAGAGGAACTACTGGGTGAGCGAGAAAGCCCTAGGTTTACGATGTAGCCAACCAAATATATACTTATTGTAAATATTAAACTAATACTGATTCTCCAAAGTAAAATAGAAAAAAGGAGTAAAGAAGAAAACGCATATCTTAGTTAAAAAACCTGAGACAGCCCAACATCAACCATGCTATACAAATCATCCGTGAATTAAATCAAATAAGTGAGGGTGATTACTACCCTAAAAACTAACTAAACTTAATATCACAGATTGCACCGAAGTTGTAAAAGACTACGATGCTTTAAACAACTCAACAACACAAACTGATCAATAAAAATAAATTAATTAACACCAAAATCATTATAAAACATCACAAAATTTTGTTACACCTGTTTGAGAAGTCCTGCGTCTTCCAACAACTGGACGCACCTTCCCATGGACTCCTCTCTATTTGATAAAATAGACGCAGGTCCCGGTGAGGTCTTCTGAGGCGGCAAAAATGCACGCACGAGGTTTTCGTCGTAGAGAAGCAAAAACCTTTTGCCTCTGCCTCTCTGCCACTTCGTCTATGGTGATTTGGAGTTGACGTGTTATGGCAGGAATGGTATCTCCCGAAATTTAGATCACCAAGTCGTCAACGTACATTTTTGTACAGGTGTTACCACCAAAGTTGCAATATCATTTACTGCAATCGCAAAAAAGGTGACGCTGATTGACAACCATTGGGGAACACCGTTCTCTAAACATAATGTCTTCGAATTAGTACAGGGAGTTTATAAATGAATGGGATTATGTAATCACTTTAAATATGCCGCCTTTTTAAAATTGTCCACTATACTATTTGTTTTGACAGTTTAACTTTGACAACTGTCAAGCAAGCAAGGTTATAAAGATGTATACAAATAGACTAGAGCGGTACAAACGTACATTAGGTTACATAACCCCAAACATTTATAATCACCCTGTAGTTCCCACTCTTACTTTAAATTTGCAATTGCACATACAAGATTTAAGAAAAAGCCTCTGAATCCCCATGCGTGCAGCTTCTGCAAAATTCCATATTGCCAAGTCATGTCATACGCCTTCACCAGGTCGAAAAAACACCACTACCAAGGTGTGTTCTTGCTAGGAAGGCGTCTTGGATAGAATTTTCTAGACAAATTAAATAATCAACGGTACTGTGATTTTGTCTGAAACTCGCCTGGTATTTAGCTAAAACACCGTTACTTTCTAGCATCCACACCAGACGGTTGTTGACCATTTTTTCTAAAATTTTACTGAGACAGCAGGTAAGGGAAATCGGTCTGTAGCTGTTGACGTTGTTTGGAGCTTTGCCCGGCTTCAGCAACGGCAAGATAATGGCCTCTCTCCAACATTCCGAGTAGACGCCGCTTTCTCATATCAGGTTGTAGATTTCCAGCAACCGCTTCGTCATGCGGGAGGGAAGTTGTCGGATAGCCTGATAAGGCACGTCGTCTGATCTTGATGCGGAGGAGATACCCATACCGTTAATTGCCGTTTCCAGCTCTTTTGAAGTAAAGAAGGAGTTGTAGGGCAAAGAATCCGGGAAGATAAATTTAGCAAAGTTTCTAATTATTCTTTTTGACGCAGAAATTGTTCATTATAGTTTTGAAAACTACTGGCAGACGCAATATGAGTTGCCAATGCAATTTTGGACGCTTCGGTGACTTTGCGTCCGTCGACAATTAGGATGGGAGCCACAGACGGAAATTTCTTTCCCGATACGGCTCCCACCTTTTTCCACACTTTGCGGACCAAAGTGGTCGGCGTTATTGTCGACACGTAGCTCTCTCATGATCGTTGATTGCTTTCAAGAATTTTGCGGCGCGCAATGGCGCGCTTCTTCTTAAAAGCGATCATGTTTTCCTGCGTAGGAGTTCTTTTAAAACAAATAAAAGCTTTCTTCTTCTCTTCCACAGCTAGTCGAGTATCGTCGTTTCACTATGGAACCGACGGACCGGCCAGCTGACCGCTAGACTTTGGAATAAACATTTATGCTGCTCGGACAATACAATTAGTGAAAACCTTTACGGCGGTCTTGACATACTTACCATTTGACTTTGGTAAGACCAAACTGGCTTGGAAACCTTGCCAGTCTGCGCGGTCAAGACACCATCTACGGGAGACGGACTGTCTGACCCGTTTGACAATGGTTTTAATTGCAATGGGAAAATAATTGCTGCCGTGAAGATCCTCTAATACATGCCAAGATAAACGTGTTGTTAGACGTGAAGACAATAATGACAAATCAATTGACAGAAAATTTGTACCCCTACCTCCAAAGTGTGTGGGAAAACCCGTATTGAAGAAAACAGCGTAGCTTTGATAAAAAAATTCCTCTATCAAATGACCTCGCGTGTTTTTCCTCAGTAAACCCCATAGCGGATTGTGGGCGTTAAAATTGCCCACCAAGAAATAAGGCTGTGGAAGCTGCAAAGTAAGTTCTTGTATATCTTCCAGAGTCCAGTGAACTCCGGAATACAGGTTGTATATTGTGGCTTCTATCGAGATGGTAAGCCAAATTGCGATTGCCTGGAGTCTAGTTCTGAGGGTTATTTCCGTAAACGGTAAATTTTCCCTCAGCGACGTCTTTTTGTTTATAAAAGTAAGATTTTTATAATAATAAGTTTAAATGCAAACTAATATATAAAATTAAAAATAAAGAAATTAAAACAAATCTACAAATAATATTAAACAAAGAAATTCACGGACATAACACGAGAAGAAGAAGTAATATACATGTACACACAACAAGGACAGAAAAGGCGAAAAAAACAATACTAAGCAATGGACTAATCACATACAATGAACTACCTGAAAATATTAAAAAAACGAAAACTTATAAAGAATTTAAAACAAAAATAAAAGAACACTACATAATAACAAGACCAAAACAAACAAATAAATAAACAAACATGATAATACACACAAAATAAGATAAATTGAAAGAGAAAATAAAAATGGTGCCCCGAATACGAAGCTTTGCAGCCTACCATATATGGAAACGGTGTAAAGCAGCAAGTGAGGAGAAAAAAAAATATAATGTTGTAAATATGTAAATATATTATAATAAATTTAGTTAATAAATTAAAAAAAAAAAAAAAAAAAAAAAAAAAATTTCAAATTTAGGTTTGAAATTAAGGATACAGGTTGCTATAATGGGTTTGTATGAGTCGTACCGATCAGATAAACTGTAAATTTTTTTATGTTGATGATCATTAATTGTCGTTTCTTTATTTGATTCCAAACCAAAACAAAAATTAGTTGTTTAATATTACCGACAATAAATGTAATAAATAGTGTGTTAAAAACCGTGCCTCACAAAAAGTTGTTCATCAACATACCGACAGTACGATACACCTCACCGTTCAACCAGTAGAAATAAATACTTTATATATATATATATATATATATATATATATATATATATATATATATATATATATATATATATATATATATATTCAATAACCTCTTAATACCGTTAGGTGTCGAGGTGTCGGACACACCGAGCCACAGAGAAGACATGTATGGATGCTTATATGAGGTAACGGACCCATATTGGCATCACTTTTGGTTCACCCATCCAAGTTGTGACCAGAGCGGCCGTTGCTTAACTTTCGTTAGCGCTGGTATTTGTACATGCCCTCTCTGCCGTACTGCCGACAATATTTTATATAAACGTTTCTAAAAAAGTTGCCAATTTTTTTAAGCTCAGCAAATTTTAGCTGTGTTAGCAAATTTTAGCGCAGGGTGATGATAATGAAAACCATTTTTGTAGTTATTTAAAATACGAGTAGTAGTTCTGTACCAAATATGTTTCTGATAACAACATTTGCACAATTTAAGTTGTTATACAAATAAACCTTTAACAATAATATGTATGTAACTAATTTGATAATGTGTTCCATTTTACTTTATTTACCCTTGCTATTAAAACGTTACTTTATCTACTATTTTGAGTTAAACATAGCACATTTTAACATTATTAATTTGCCTATTTGTAGAATAGTTGTTAAGAAATGTATAAAAATGCTTTATACGGAGTTATAATCTAAGCCCTAATTATACTATCAGTAAATGTATATTGATTCATCTTTAAGTACCCGATTCGCGTTTATGAAGTGAACCAAGTTATGTTACATCTGCAATTTTATTTAGTACCTAGAAATACATTGCAATTTTGTGATCAGCATGTTGCCTGCACTAGACGTCCTGGCGCATTCGCCATAAAATATTAAACTAATTTCAAAAAGATTTTAATGATCCAGTATATTTTTACTTGCATATTTATTAATACACTAGAAACAGTAAAATGGATAGTATATAAAATACTCAAATTAAACAATAACGTTTACCATAAAAAAATAAGCATCTAACATTTAAACTTTACAATTTTATTTAAAAAACCATTCACAAATTTCTTTAGCAAATATGTAAACCTTAATAAGAAATACTTCAAACTTAAAAAGAATTTTTTACTATTTATTAACTTGTAATTTTTTATATATAATTAAAATTAATGTAATAATATAATCATATCATAATTTGGTTTGACACCTAGAGGTAAAAGAGTAAATAAATTATTTGAATACAATATTTAATATAATACAATTAATATTATTTGGAAGAGAAACATACAATTTTTGAATATTACACCTCACGATCAAAAATATCGCCATTGTAGAATGGTTTTACAAAATCTACCATACAATTAACTTACAACATGTATAACTAATGCATAATAGTAAAATAATTATATATTTACTACTGCTAACACTAATATTAGACATTAAATGTTACCTTTTAAATATAAACCGCAACACTTCTGCATTAAGAATAAAATAGCTCGAAAAGTTGATTATTGATTGATATCTGGCAATGTAATAGTAATAAACAATCTTAAAAACTACAGAAAGTAGTCATATAAAAACTAAATAATATCTGTATGCTCGGCCTTTGCGTTATTACAAAAAAATATAGTCGATTGTAACCTTTTTATCCAACAAGAATACTTATTACAGTCATTAGAAAGTGTCATCTAAATAAGAATATCCAATGCAAGATCTCCGATGTCAAACCAACCATCCTAGCTAAGAGGTTAACACTTTCCAAAGTATAATATCAATATTTTTAAACACTTACGTAAATTATAAAACAACTGTTAAACATATAATTATATCCCAAATTATTATAAATCGCAAAGGTGATTTGAAAGTTTTAGAAAATGCAAGCTAAATCTGTATGACAAAACATTGTTACTGTTTAAAAGTATAAAAATCGTAATGTTTGAAGCACTTCTTAACTTTAAGTGATACCAAAAACTAGAATCTAAATTAACACATAACTTAGGTCCCTTTCTGATACAACAATGTATGCAAAGAGATATACGATATTTAGAGTTGCAAAATTTTGGTCGTCGTCGTAATTTGGACGTTCCTTGAAAAGTTCCTATTAAAAAAAATAAACGTACGGTTTTTGCTGTACGTTTAAAATTGCTATGTGTAAAAAAAGCCTAAATGCATGCTAATACCGTTGATTGACATATTAGTTAGGAAGATATTTAACCTTATGCAAATAAACGTCCAATGTAATGAACCTACCACTACGAGGCGCTGCATGCGCCGATGCAAAACTTGGATAACATAACACTACGTGGCGCTGAACAAATTAAGTATTAGTACTGGTTTAATTCCATGCTAGACTGTGTAGAGCTCGAGAAAACACAAGATCACGCGATTTAATTTGATAGGAGAAGTGAGCGATGCGTAAACTTTTTTTTTTTAATATATTTATTTATTATACATATATACATTTTATTTTAAAATTAAAAAAAAATAAAATAATTGTAATATTCCAGCAGTACCGCCATCTATCCGTACGGATTCCAGGGGCCTGGTATTGGAAATTTATTTAATTATCCTGTGTGTGTATTAATATTGTGTATTGATTTCATATTTATTTTTCCATTAAATATAGTTTTAGTTTGATTTTAAATTCGTTTATTGAGCATATATTTTTGATTTCTTCTAGTATGTTGTTAAATTCTTTAATGGCTTTGACAGTTAAACTTTGATTATTTGATGTTGTTCGATTTACTTCCATGTTAAGGTGTCCTTTCTTCGTGTGTTGTGTGTATGAATTTCTTTTCTAGTTGTTAATTTTAGTTCTGTTTTAGTTAGTCTAACTTGTATTTTTTTATTAATATAATACATTGTTGTAAAATTTTATTTTTTATTGTTAGTTGGTTTGCTTTTTATGAACTTCATTTGTAGGTGTTAGTTTGTCCATTTGATATAGTGTTTTTATTGTCTTATTTTGTAGTCGTTATAACTTGTCTATGTTTCTTATATTGGTTTGTGACCATATGGTAATCATGTAGTTAGTTTGTAAACTAAAGATTGCATTATAAATAATGTTTTTTGTTTTTTGTGTAGTTAAGTTGGCAGTTTTGTGTAGAGCTTCTATAGCTATTGTGTTTTTTTTTCATAAGGTTCTGTACGTGTTTATCCCATTTTAGATTATTGGTAATTGTGATTCCAAGATAGTTAGTATGTGAAACTTCACTTAATTGTTTTTTATTTATACATAGCGTAATGTTGTTAATTCTTTTTTTTTGTGTTATTAGCATAAAATTTGTTTTGTGTTCATTAATTGTTAGAAGATTGTTATTGTACCAGTCACTAATTTTATTTAAATCTTCTTGTACTTTGTGTTGCAATTTTGTTTTGTTTATTTCTGTATGTATCAGAGTTGTATCATCTGCTTATATGTATAGCTTTCCATTTAGTTTTAATTCAAATATATCATTAGTATATAAGATATATAAAAGTGGTGCAAGTACACTACCTTGTGGGATACCGTAGTTGCTATATTTTACTGCACTTAGTATGTTTTTGATCTTTGTTTGTAAAGTTCTGTATTTTAGAAAACTTCTAATTAGATCTAGTTTTTTTCTACGAATTCCCAGTTTTTCCAGTTTTTGTAATAACTTTTGTTTGCATACAGTATCAAATGCTTTCTGCATGTCTATAAATACTGTCAGACATTTTTTTCTTGAATCGAATGCGTTATTGATGTTGTGGATTATGTCCGTAAGCGCAGAACTTGTACCGGTTTGTTTTTGGAATGCATATTGTCTAGTATTTATAATATTATGTGATTCCAAATGTTTGAGTATCCGTTCATAGATAATTTCATCGACTATCTTAGCTATAATAGATAGTAATGCTATAGGTTTATAGTTTTCCGGCATTTGTTTATTTTCTTTTTTAAATATGGGTATGATAACTGTTGGTTTCTGGGTATATACCTTGTTGTATTGTGGTGTTAATCACTTTTGTGAGTATTGGTATTAGGTTATTTTTCACAGTTTTATTGACTTTGGTTGTTATCATATCCTTTCCGGGCGCTTTTCCTTCTTTGAGTTTATTAACAATGTTTTCAATTTCTGCTTCGGTGGTTTGGTCAAATGTTACGCTTGATTCTATATTTTTTCGTAATGTGATTATGTTTGATTTTGTTATTTTATTTGCAAGGTTTTTTCCAATACTTGCAAAATACGTGTTTATTGTATTTGAGATGTCTTCCGGATGTGTAAGTATGGTTCCATTTTCTTGTGCGATTGTTGTTATATCTTTATTTTTTTTAGTATTTTTTATAATTTAATTTATTGCATTCCATGTCTTTTTAGGATTATCTTTTACACGTTCCATTCTATTCAGATAGTACATTTTCTTCTTTTCATTTACTTTTTGATCAACGTAGTTTTTCATTTTAATGTAGTTTTGTTTGATTATGTCGCTTGGTTTTGTTTGTGACTTTTATTTGTCAAATAAAATTTAAGAAATTCATAGAATGTATATTTATTCAAAAAACATATTAAAATTGAATGCTATAAATAATTTAATTTGTTTGTTATTATTTCAAACATATAATTCTTTAACAAATATAATATCAGAGTATTCATAGTTATAATTGAATGAAAATAGTTATGATATGTATATTTTTGTTGTTTACTTTTACGAGTCTTTAATAAATGATTCTCTATATATTAAAAATATCCGTACTGAATTGTATAGTAATAAAAGTATGGATTAAATGATGTAATTAATTTTAAAAATCTAATAATAAATGCTCCCATAAATTATGTCACAGAACAAAAGAAATAGTGGAATCAACTATTTCAGTTGAAAATAAAAGAACTTAAAACTTATTGCAATTATTATTTTTTGATAATAAGATTGTTGTTGTAAATGACTGCCATCTCGTTGGCGGCACTCTTCAAATCTTTTGGAAAGATTTAAAAAAATATACTGCAGAAAAGTTCAGTTTTATTTCTCAACAACTTCTTAGAAAAATCGTCGCAAGTAAATTAATTTTCCATTAAGTATTTCCATGCATTTTTATTTTTATAGATTTTATCCAACATTTAGTTCTTCGTTTATTTGTAATTTTTGTTGTTATTGGATGTGTTGTTGACCAATGAGTATAGAATATTTAGATCGCTTTTTAAAAATTTTTGTATTATATTTTAAGCCATAATTTTTATTTAGTATCAATATTTCATCTTCACTAACATTTTTCAGATTATTTTCTAATTACTTTTTAGTAAATGATGATCCGGCAGCATACGTTAGTATATTTTCTTCCGCGTTTTCTATGTTTGAATCTGATTCATCAATTTCAGAATATTTATCATTACTTTAATTCTGAGTTTCACTGTTGATATCCGCAGCTAACAATCTTTTCAATTTTGTGATTTGGTTCTGATGATAAATGTACATCAATATTTATTTAGCAATTAGCATTGTTTATTAGTTTAGATTTTGTATAACAAAAAACGTATCTTTGGTTTTTAATTCAATAGAGATAAAATTGATCTTATTTTTATTTTTCATACAAATTTATAAATATAGTACATTTGTTTGTTTCTTTCCATTTTCAAAAAACGTTCACGTTTTGGAAATATTCAATAGTCAATTCTAATGTTTTTTTTTTTTCTGATAAACATTTGTAAATAGACAAGACAGGTTTGTATTTATTTGTATTGATAGTTTTAATTTTAGTTTTTTTGTACAACGCGTGTTTATACAATCAAAAAATTGTTTGCATCTTTTATAAAATTTGACTGTTTTTATAACAGCTGCAATGTTATGACTAAAAATGTGTGCAACATGCTTTACTTGCATTTTTTAAAACTAGTTTGGATGCAAATGCTGTTCAGTTACCTTAAGCATTGCTCTAGTTGTTACAAAAGTTTTTTTTTTTAATTTGTGATTTAAAAACTATTCTTTAAAGACTTTAAAAGATGATGTGAATAAAAATAATGTAAATGTCTTTATTGCTAATACAACTTGGCTTGTTAGTCTTTATGCTATTTTTTTTCAAATGTTAAAATTATTGGTTTATAACCAATCTTAATCAAATTGTTTAACAACGTTTATGAATCAGCTAGAGTATCACTAATTGCTGATCCAGTTAACAAAAATAATAACCAAACAGTATCAAACGGCATTAAATTATATTGCAATCTACTAAAAAAAATATGACTAAAATCTTCAAATGCATTTTTAAAAGATATTAAAAAACATTGTAATCTAAATCACTTTTTGATAGTAGCTGTAAAATGAGCAATAAAGAAAAAGAAGAAGAAACATTCTGAATTTCATTGATTAGACTCTTTGGTTTAATATTTATTAGGGAAGTGTTTAGTCCAGTAAAACACGCGCAACAATGACAAGATTGTAGATACTTTTGGAACTGTAATTTCAAAATACTTCTGAGCAGTGGCGTAATTAGATAACAAAATCGAGTCATAAAATATTAAATTATTTTAAGAAAAGAAACTAAAAACGGTTTAAAAATGTAAAATTCTATTTATAAAATAATAAAATATGCAAATTTTTATTTATAAAATTTCAAAAACAACAAAATCCTGTCTTAAAATATCCAAATAATGTTAAAAAAACATCAAAATTTGACTGCAAACTGTTGAAAAATGTTATAAAATGTCAAAAACAGCAAAAAACCGGTTTTATCAAAACGTTGTTAAAAAGTTTGGCTATAAACTATTAAAACGTGCAAATTTTTTTTTATAAAAATTTAAAAATAATAAAATCTGGCTATAAATTATTAAAATATTGTTTTTTTCTTTTTTATGTGCCATTTCCTACTTGAATGTTAGCTACCAACAAAGCAAATTTTACTTTCGACAAATCTAACATTTGTTAACCAAGAGATCCGGCGTCTTCCCGCATTTTTACTTTCTGCAATCTTCTCTTGTGTTACGAGCTGTAGTATTTTATATCTTTCTCTTTTCATAGTGTGTCCCAGATATTTTAGTATCCCACATTTAATTGTTTCTATAACTTTTAGCTCTTTTCTCATCCTTCGTTCTTCTCATTTGTAATTTGGTTGGTCTATAATATTTTTAGGACTCTCCTATACACCCACATTTCAAAAGCTTGAAATTTGTTTGTAATTATTGTATTAATATAGGAAACACGTAGCACAATTCTGTACTTGCTTTCTTTTGTCTAAACGTTGTTGTTTATTATCTAGTTACCAAGGTACTTGTATTTGGTTATCTTCTCAATGCGGATATTGTCGATGATAAGGTTAACATTAGGTGTTGCTGCTTTTAAAACAATTATATATTTATATATCTGCCAGTATCACTGTGTCATCCGCGTATCTTATTGAGTTGATTGGTTGTCCGTTTACAATCGGCTTTGTATGTTTTTCTTCAGAAATTGCTTCCTGGAGTATTGCTTCTGAGTACAAATTAAATAGCATCGGAGACAAAATGCACCCCTGTCTAAAGCCTCTCTAGATATTATTGTTTTCTGTGGAATTACTATCTACTCTCACCTCTGCCGTCTGATTTCAATACAGAGTTTTAATTATTTGTATGTCCGCTGCGTCAATGTTTTTGGTTTTTAGGAGTGTTACTAATGGTTCATGCTAGACTTTGTCGAAAGCTTTATCATAGTCTATGAAGCAAGCATGTACCTATACGTTTACATCCATACATCTTTGTGTCAATACGTTAATGCTAAATAGTGCTTTGCAAGTGCTCATGCTAAATAAAACCATGCTTTTTAATGTTCATAAAGTTTCACCAAACGATGTTCGTGATTGTATGAGTTTGCGGAACAGTTATAGCAGAGATGTTTATGGTATGAGAGTAAACGTTGTCAAAAGAATTGCTAATATTCTAGTTAGTCCATTGACTAAATAAACTCTTTAATAAATGTATTTTAAATTCAATTTTTCCCGATGCTTTGAAAGTTGCAATCATTATTCTTATACATAAAAAAGGAAACATTGACGACGTTAACAACTATCGTCCAATATCTCTTTTACCAGTATTTTCTAAAATACTAGAGAAACTACTTTACCAACAAATTGTGCAGTATTTTAATGAAAATCAGCTTTTTTCGAACACGCAGTTTGGATTTAGAAAAGGACTAAATACTGTATTAGCAATTGACAAACTAATAAATTTAATACTAGATAGTTTTGAAAATAAAGAATTTACTATTGCTTCCTTCTTAAACCAAAAGCATTTGACTGTGTTTCGCATGATTTCTTATTAAGCAAACTTAGATTATACAATTTTTCTAATAGTAGCTATAATATAATGCAATCTTACTTGTTTAATCGTTACCAATATGTTCTATATAATGGTAATATTTCTAGTAAACAAATTGTTAAACAAAGTGTTCCACAAGGTTCCGTACTTGGTCCTTTGTAATTTTTATCAATGACTTGCCTGAATATATTGGAGAATCCAACATTATATTATTTGCAGATGACACTACTCTTATACAAAAAGATCAAATGTTTGAAAAGGCAATAAACCATTGTACAGATTTACAAAACAAAGCAACAATATGGTTTAACTCAAATAAATTATGTCTTAATTCTGTTAAGATGGCTACTATATGTTTTTCATAAAAAAAAATGCCTGTTAACTCACCACAGTTTAACAACTCTGTGAAATTTCTTGGACTTACTCTTGATAGTTCTCTTTTGTGGTGCGTTAATGAACAATATCTAGCTAATAAGCAGAAACATATATTGTTTATGTCTGCTCTCAAATTGTGCTTCGTTAAATACGCTGCGTACTGCATACTTTTATATTTGTCATTCTCTCTTAAGCTATGGCATTCTACTATGGAGTCACAGTACATCGCGTCACCGAATATTTGGATTACAACGTCGTGCTATCTGTATCATAGCTAATATTGGATATAGGGATGATACATTCAATTACTTTAAAGAGTTGAATATTTTAACTGTGCCCTGTTTGTTTGTACTTGAATGTTTAAAACATGTGAAACTTCATTTAATGAGTTATACTGGTCACGAAAACATACACAACTATAACACAAGAAATTAAAAAAATCTTGTTAACAACTACTCTAGACTCAAAAGGTCACAAAATAAACCGAGTTATTTGAGAATTAAATTTTTTAATACAATAGTGATAGATCTTCCGTTTAAAACATTTATCAACGTTGTCAAACAGTATTTGTTAAACAAAGCTTTTTTACGTTTGAGAATTATTTAAGTAACGATTTTACTGATTTATTATGTTAATGCAAAATTTGCTTAAGTTTTAAGAATAATGTGTTTGTACTTGTTTTTAACTGTAATATGTTTCTTTTCAGTACATTTTAAATTGTACTGAAATGTTTATTTTTAATATGTTTTAAATATTTTGTCAATTGTATTTTATTTAACGTGAAATTTTATTGACTTGTGTAACATTTTTTTGAGAGCACTAATAAACATTATTATTATTATTATTATTATTATTATTATTATTATTATTATTATTATTATTATTATTATTATTATTATTTCTGAATCTGAACTGCGTATCACTAATATTTTCTTCCAATTTGTTGTGTATTATTTTTAGAAATGATTTTAATAGGACGTGGCTTGTGAGATTTATAGCTTAAGTTCTTGATGGCGTCTTGTACTTCCTTCTTTGTTATTGGGGTGCTAGTTATCTCTTATTGTGTGTTACTTAGAAGGCCTCTAGTATTTTCAAAGAGTTATTTTGTTATAATTTTACCTTTCTTAGTTTTTGCATTTTTTCTCTTAGTTTCCGTTAGTTCTTTAACTTTTTTGTTTAAATTGAAATTGTCGTATTGTTTTTGGAGCTTTTTCAATTTCTTTGCATTTGTCAAACAGGTACTCTTCTTTTGCATCTCTAATCATTCTTTTAATTTTTTTATTAATCTCTATGTATTTTGTATGTTTGCTTATGTCACAAAAAATTAAAAACTAAAAATTGATAAAAACCGGTTTGAAATAATTATTTTTTTAAATTTCAAAAACACCAAAATACACAAAATCTTTTATTAACTGTCAAAAAATGCAAAACTTTATTCATATAATGTCAAAAACAGCAAAAGCAGGTCATAAAGTATAAAAATATTGTCCAAAACTACTAAAATGTACCATAAACTAATAAAAACTGCAACATTCTACTATTAAAAAGTCAAAAATGGCAAAATTTGTTTATAAAATATTAAATTATTTTTAAAATAAACCAAAATCTAACCAAACCAAACCAATATTTTGTTTGTAAAATGTTGGAAATAGCAAAATTTTGAAAAATTGTCAAAAGGCACCAAAAATCCAATAAAAATAAAAATCCGGCACACTGTTGCTTTTTTTTATTAATAAATGTCAAAATTAACACTCTTGAAATCAATCAAACTATTGTTATATAGCACCAAAATCCGGTCATACACTGTTGAAAAGTGTAAACTTTTGTCAACAAATGTCAAAAATAGCAACATTCGGCCATAAAGTATAAAAATATTGTCAGAAAGCACCTAAGTTAAGTCAATAACTTTTATTAAAATGCCAAAAAATAGCAAATTCCGGTTTTGAAACAATAAAATATTGTTAACATTTGGCCATAAACTGATAAAAAATGTAAAAAAATTCATTAAATTTTAAAAATAGCAAAACCTGACTATGATTATCAAAATATTGTCAGAAAATTCAAAATCCGGTCATAAAGTATAAAAGTATTGTCAGAAAATACTAAAATTTACCATAAACTGTAAAAAAGCAAATTTTTATTTTATTAGCAATTTATTATAAAAAGTCAAAAATATGCCATTTTCTGTCAAAAAATATTAAAATACTTTTTTGAACCAATATCTGGTCAAACACAGTTAAAATGTCCAAAATTATTTTTGTATTATTTCAAAAATATCAAAATTTCACCATAAACTGTTATATTAATTGAAAATACTTTTAGAGTAAACCAAAATCATGCATAAACTATTAAAAAGTGCAACATTTTATTTATAAAGCTTTGAAATAAATGTCAGGAAGCGCTGTATGGGGCTAGTGGGCTTTTGCGCATTGCAGACTCTTGCTTACAACCAGCTGCGCCGAGAATTGGTTAATTATTTTTCATTGCTTGCTCAATTAGTTCATGGAATTTGAAAACAATTACTTTTGACTTTTGTTATTAATTTTGATCATTTTTTTCAAATTTATTTGGGATAAACCTAAGCATATTTACAATATTAATAATTTTTTTTACAAGTGGGCGGCATTTGCTCCAAATCTATTTTTTTTAAGTTTTGTGATTGTGTTTATTTTTTTACTTAGTCTTTTGATATTTCTTAAACTGGTTGTATTTGTAAATTCATCCTGTATGTCTTGTTTCTTAATTTATTTTTTTTTTGTTTTGTTTTCGATCTTCCTAAGAAATCTCATCTCTATTGCGTTTATTCTTTCTATTTGTTTTCCTGTCATAATTCATGTTATGTTAATGTTAATGTTAGTCTGATTACTTTTTAACTATTTTTGTTTTTGTAGTTTTTGATATATCCTTTCTGTTAAAGAAAGGGTTTTTAACAAGTTATACAGGGAGGTTATAAATGAATGAGATTATGTCACCACTTTAAGTATGCCGCCTTTTTAAAATTGTCCACTATACTATTTGTTTTGACAAATCAATTTTGACAGCAAACATATGAAAACATATGTAGTAAAGTGGACAATTTTAAAAAGGCGGCATATTTAAAGTGATTACATAATCCCATTCATTTATAAACTGTTTTATTATTTTTCCTTTTATTTTTTTTCCGTGATTCAGTTTATTTGGCGCTATTATTATAGTCTTTGTTTTTTCATACTTAATTTTCATTAGTTGCTCCTCTATTATTTCCATGTTGTGTTGTACAGGGAGTTTATAAATGAATGGGATTATGTAATCACTTTAAATGTGCCGCTTTTTTTAAATTGTTCACTAAACTATTTGTTTTGACAGATCAACTTTGACAGCTGTCAAGCAAACGTATGAAAACATATGTAGTATAGTAGACGATTTTAAAAAGGCGGCATATTTAAAGTAATTACATAATCCCATTCATTTATAAACTCCCTGTAGTTCTTCTTCTGTCTCTGCAATCATTGGCATGTCGTCTGCAAATAGTAGTTCTGCTATTTTGGTTATTTCCATTTTCCAATATCCTCGTTTTAACATTTTTAGTTTTTTCTTTGATTGTTTTATTGCTTTATCTAAAACAATTGAAAAGAGCATTGCGCTTAGCACGCATCTTTGCTTCACTCTTTTCTTTGTTTGGAATTTTTTCGATTATTTGTTGTTTATTCTTACCATGTTTCTGTTTTTTGTGTATTTGTTCTTAATTGCGTTTATTATTTCCTTCTCAATTTCTCTCTCTTCTAGTTGTTTCCTTATACCCTCTCTTTTGATCTTGCCAAATACTTTTTCAAGGTCAACAAAGCATACGTGCATTATTCTATTCTTTTTAACCATCTTCTTACGTTAATTTGTATCTTATTAAATCTAAATTTGTGCTTCGGTAAACAGGCGTTTGCAGCAACTTTGTGTTTTAGCAACAGCTTTGTAGTTGTTTGACTATAGTTGCTTTGTCTAGTACTTTTTTACATCATTTTCATTCCCCACACATAATATTTAGAAATAATTATTTAATGTGATTAACCTAGTTTTAACTTTTAGGCCAACGCTAATTTAATAATTTTAAATGACATGCTAAATTTTTTGCTATGTATAGTTGGTTGCTTGTAGTCATTTGCATATGTTGGTATACCGCAAATTTAAAAGAATAATAACAAACGTGTTTTTGAAACCTTACTTCAGTTTGTGCTTTACTTTTCAGTGGTGTCGCCTTTTGTTTAGGCATGCTTGGTGTCGGCGGTGTCTAAGACCGCATTCATATTTTGGTAACTTTTTTTCAATTTTCTTACATTTTGACTTTGGTATATGATAATTGTAAGTATAAGACCCTTTTTACACGTAGATTCCGTCGCCCAGATTCTGAATCCGTATATGCATTCAGTCGCCCGAATTCATTTGCGAGTACAGTGCCGTAGAGTATGGATATCGAACATGTCCTGTCCTGTACCTCGCCTGAGTCTCAATGTGCACCAACATATACAAGGTTAATCTCTTACGTTTTATGTTTATGTTTTCATATTCCTAAATTGCTTTAATGTTTTAAAAATATTAAAATGTATTCAATTTAAAATTCTTAAATAAAAATAAATCATAAAAATTACTTATATTATTGTAATTTTATTGAATATCTTTATATGTATTCATTTTATTTATTAATAATTTAAATATTCTACTTAAAATCAATGAATTATAAATAATGCAAATTTAATTTGCAAAACTAGTTTGATTAAAATAAAGAAAAATGTTTAAGTAGAATATTTTAATTATTAATAAATAAAATGAAAATAAAAAATGTATTATTATTTTTGTTAACATTTTTTATTATTAATTTCTACAATTATATAAATAAAGAAAATCAATATGGGTAAATAATAAACTCGCCGCCTATGGTATGAGAAGGCGTCGCTTGAAAAAGAATCAGCGTCTGAAAAGCTACATATAGCGTGAATCTCAGATTCAGAATTGCTGGAGAATCCAGACAGAATCGCGATTTGGAACCCACGTCTGAAAGGTCCCGTTTAAACGCATATATCACAATTACAATAAAAATATTATTTATTAATAAAAAAATTAAATAAAACTTAAAATATATATTATGTTATAATACGCTTCAAATCAAATATTTTAAAACAAAAAAATTACAATAATTTCCCTGCAGTTTTCGCAGACTGCTGTTATATGCTGTAAACACATGCTTTCTACAGTCGAATGAAAAAAAACTTGTTTTTCTGTTTTTTGTTCTATCACAATAAAAACATCTTCCAATAATAATATTGTGTTGAAGAAATTGAGTTTGAGTTTTGCACACCTCTTGTAACCTAAATGAAAGGCCTCGTGGAAGATTGATCATACTTGAAACTTGCAAGTGTGGTTGCAGTAAGCCGTTTGCTAAATCCTTCAAAACAGTTTGTCTTAAAATCCTAATTTCTAAGTTATTTGCATAATATATAATTGACGAATTAATTCTAGCTTCGTTCAACATAGAATAAAAAATCACCATCGGCCATCTTCGTGTATTTCTGGCACAATCATAACTGACGCATAGCTTGTCAACGGTGTCAACGCCTCCCTTGGCTTTATTATAGTCAATAATAATTGCCGGTTTTTGCAGAATTCCATTATCTATATCAATTTCATCATTATGATGTAAAGTAGAAACCAAAAGTACTTTTTTTTTTGTATATATGAAACCAAAGTACAGTCATTGAAATACCCAAACATGCTGGGACGAGCTGGTCGAAAGAAAGGTTTTGAAAATTCTAAAAGTAGTTCCTTTTTATTTTTTTCTAATGGTTCCAATGCCGGTGAGTTTACGTTTCTGCAGTAAACTTGAACTTTGAGGCACTGATGTAAACCAATTGTCTATAGTGACATTTCTGTTTGATTCAGAAATATGCTCACAGAGCCTATGAACCACATCAAATGCACTATTAGAAACCTTATAAGGCCCGATCAGTTGCGCTCCAGCATTTATCTCCAATTTGCTAGTATAAAACATTTTAGCATAGTATAATGCTTGTATTTTTAAACCATATTGGTTAAGTTTGGATGGTATATATACTCTAAAGCTGCATCTTTCTCTAAATGGTGCTAACATTTCATTGTAGCAAATTCCGAAATGTGGTAGCCAACCTAGCAATTTAGATTAAAAATATCAAATATTTCGTGAATCGGAGCAAGTTTGTCTATTTTTTTTCTTTCACTTCGAGTTTCAATGTCATCAAAACAAATACATCTTAATAAGAATCAAAACCTTTGAAGCGATAAAATTAAGATAAAATATTTCAATTTTGACTATTGCTTTTACAAACTGCAGCCATATACAATAGTCCAAAGAGAACACAAAGTTTAATATAATTAGTTGGATATACATTTCTGGAGTTGGCATAATTTTCGGCAACTTTTGCAATATATTTATTTGTACAATTAGTAATTGTTATAATTATTGAATCATTAATAAAATAATTCCATATTTTTGTAATATTTTTCATCAACTTAGTTGCTAGAGATGTACCAAGAAAACGTTTTATGATATTTTCTTGTCTAGTTTTAAATGTTCTGCTTAGTCTTGGCATTTTTTTCCAATAGTTTTTTTTGTTTTTTCCAATAAAAGACAAACTAGAACTGTTATTTATGTCATTTTCATCAACATCAGAAATTTCTTGTTCAGAATCGCTTTCATGTAGCACACGTTCCTCTTCATCAATTTCTGAACCATCAGACACACCATTTTCTGTTCTATCAACTTCATCATCCGTTAAAATTTTGTCCATCATTTTCTGCAAGCTGGCCTGTTCCGTCTCATAGGTCTCCATACCGTACAAAAAACTTTAATTGTAATAAAAGTGTTCCTTCTTACAATTATAATTTTAAAGCAAAATACAAAACTTGAGGCAAAAGTAAAATTAAAGATATAACTGTATAACAAGCATAAGTAGCTGAAAGACTGAATTTAATATAAATTTTTATAATATTTATATCAATGCATATTGATGACATTCAGAAATTCCTAGAAATGATTTACCAGGAATCGAGAGATTAGAAATAAACCAACAATATAAAACATAAACTTAAAACATCCGGTGGACCGTATTCTGAGATTAATGTAATTAAATGTTAACAAAAGGTAAATCTATAGAAAAATACTTCCTCAGTTTAATGTAATTATTAATTAAATTAAAATAAAAAAAAAAATAAGCACACCAAACTTGAACGGGAGTAGTAACGGCGGTGTCTGACACCGAAATAATTTCTACTAGACGCAACGATTAAAATTTCGCAATCAAATTTAACCTACATTTGCAAACACATTAGAAGTGCAAACTCCTAAAATATCAAGAATCAACTCCTTCTAGGTAAAGAAAAAAACTCAAATAACAACTGGCGCGGTGTCACACACCGGGCAGGTTAAACTGGAAGGTTAAAATAACAAACAGCATTGAATAACCATTCCCCAATTTAAACTCAATGTATTCATCAAGTTTATACAACCCGCTATCTTCCACCATGTTAAATAACAATGACAATAATAGATTCCCTTGCTTAACTCCTCCACTAGAGAACTGAACTTTAATTAGTTCATCATAGCAGCTCGTATGCCGTTGCTATAAATCAAGTTTTCAAAACGTCTAATGCCTTCCGCTTTGAGATTGACTCCTTCAGAACAGTTTTTTGTTACTCAGAAACACCGTTCGGTTTAAGAGTAGTTTTGGAACCATACCAAAGAGAAAAAATATGTTAAACAAACAGCGTCTAGATTCTAGTAATAGCTTCTTCTACGTAGCCATTTTTATAGAGTTTTGCGCCTCATTAATCTCCGAACAGATTGAAAACTTCCTTCCTGTGCCATTCAAATTTTCTCTCATCGCATCGTTCAAAATTAAATTAATTTACCAATCTTACACAATTAGATTTAAACACCGCATACCTGTCTACGCCTCTATCTTCTAGTCTTATTGTTTTTATAATACTAACTGGCCGTCTGCTAGTATCTAAATTCTGCTTTGAGTTGGGGACAAAGTCACAGAGCAAAAAACTTTTTAAGCAATTTCTACTAAGCTAAGCAAACTCCAATTTTCTAGTACTGGCCAAAAGCCAATACTGTAGCATTATCGTTTAATCTTGAATTTCAGTCGGAAAAACTTAAACGTCCGGTTTAATAGATATTTTAGGAACGAGTGGTAGTAACTGTTGTGAAAACGTAGTTTCAAGTTTCGCGCGGTTATGAATGCGAGGTGACCCGAGCGTGCGGGCTCGCGGTCGGTCGTGTAGTGAGCATGAACAACGTAAAATGATATGTATGTGTATGTTGTAGTGTAAGAAGTGGTCTGTAAGCAAGCTGTAACGTGAACACACAAACTTATAAACCTGACTGAATATATTCTATTTTATACTTGTTTTGTTGTTTGGTTAATTGCAACTATTGATACTTGTTTTGTTGGCTGTGTATTAGCAACAGGTTATGGGCCCAGCACGCTTCCACTGCGCCACAAAACTGTATCAAAGTGCTGTGAAACGAAAGTGAAAAACACGTGTTGTCGGACATCTTGGACAGTAGAGTAGTTATCGTTTATTTTTGTTTTTCGTGAGTGTTTCGGGAATAAAATCAACATGTCGGATAAAACAGACATGCCACATTTTGAAAGGCTGAAGGGCTCAAATTGGCCGTTGTGGAAACAATGGATGCTGCAATATTTCAAGGTGAATGCCTTGCTGAAATATGCACAGGGTAATGTTTTACGGCCGGAGAGCAATGGCAGCAATGAAGCACAGATCGAAGCATGGGAAAAATGCGATGGAAGGGCTACTTTGGCAATACTGTCGGCGATCGATAACAATCAGCAAACATTCGTGGCAGCTTGCGAGACCGCAGGTGAAATGTGGAAAAAGCTACTATCGGTGTACGAACGTTCCGATGGAAGTAGCAAAATGGAGGCAAATCGCGAATACCACGCTTATCGTTACATGGGCGGGTCAATGGCTATACACATTGCTCAAATCGAATCGTTGGTTGCAAAATGCAAACGCAGCGGTGACATTAAGTCACCTGAGGACATCATGGTGAAGCTAATGGATAATTTACCAAGAGAATTCTCCACAGTGCATGTGGCATTCCATCTGGCTAGTGACGATAAAAGGACGCCAGATGAACTAAAGAAAATCATACTTGCCAAAGGGGCTCGTGTGAATCCAGAAATGACGGCCGAAGCAATGTTCGTCAAAAAGTCAACATTTCACCAGCCAACATAGTCCGTGTCGCAAAAACCAAGGAACGCCTCATCAAAGAAAACGGCAAAATGCTATGGGTGCGGGGAACAAGGACACTTCAGACGAGATTGTCCGAAGCGGAGCAAACAACAAGACAGCGGCAGCACCAACATGGGGAACATATGCTTCAGCGCGGCGGAGGCAGCGATGGTCAGTGAACGCGATGACAAAGTGTTGTGTGACAGTGGGGCAAGTTAATAATAATAATAATAATAATAATAATAATTTAATTTAGTGTTAAATACAAATGTACATTTGTTTACACACGTCATACAACAAATAAGTAATAATATCATATGTTATAAAAAACACACTTTGATAAAACATCTAATTAATACATATGTTACACTTTAAAAATTCATCGAACGAATAAAATGCGTTCTGCAGTAAAATATTTTTAGTTTTAATTTTAAATTGATTAAGATTCAACGTTTGGATTTCTGTTGGCAGCTTGTTATAAAATAGAGGTCCGTAATAGCTACCTGCCCATCTACTTTTATTTATGCGGCCATATTTGATTTCTATATTATTTTTAGTTCGAGTATTTTATAGTCGTGAATAGTTGTACGTTCTAAATAAACTGTCAAATTCTTTTTAACTAATAATACACATTGATAAATATACTGCGAAGGCAATGTTAAAATATTATTATTTTTAAAATGTTCTTTTACATCTATTCTGTAACGTAATCCTAATATATATCGTAGAGCTTTTCGTTGCAGGCCAAATAATTTATTAGCATGTGGAGAATGGCCCCATGAAAGAATTCCATAGACTAATTTTGCATTAAATAGTCCGTGATAAGCTTGTAATGCAACATTTAAAGGAACGACTGGAGTTTCTGATTAAAAAAATAACTTTTGACAACTGGTTTGCAGTAGTGGTTATATAGGTTTCCCACGTTAATTTTTGATCCAACTGTATACCTAAAAATGATATGGCAAGAGAATTTGAATTTAGTTTTGATTGTGAAAAAATCATATTCTTCGTCTTTTCCTGGTTTAAACTTAGTTTGTTTGCTAAGAACCATTGTCTTATTTCTGACATTGTGACTCTCATAGCATTTTCAAGATCCTCTACTTCACAATGTGTGTTGATAATGCTGGTATCATCAGCATATAAAATAATAGAGTTTTTGGTGCACTTATGAATATCATTGACATAAATCACAAATAGAAGTGGGCCTAATATAGAACCTTGAGGAATCCCGTAACAGACTGGTTGCAAACTGGATGAATTGTTATTATGACATACCATTTGTGATCTATTTTTTAAGTATGATTTCATAAGTGCTGCACTTTCTTTACAAAAGCCATAGTAAATTAGTTTCTCTATAAGAATGCTATGAGAGACACAATCAAAAGCTTTGCTAAGATCGCAACAGGTCAGCCCAATATAGTTGCGTTCATCAAATGATTTAGATATGTGTGACACTATTTCATTTATTGCCATGCCGGTGTTTAAACCAGATCTAAAACCATACTGATGATCATAAATAAGATGATTTTGTTCAAAATAACTACTTATCTGTTTTGTAAGTAGAGATTCGTATATTTTTCCTATAAAGTTGGTAACAGCGAAATTGGTCTGTAATTAGAACATACTGTTTTGTCACCTTTTTTATGGATTGGTAAAACTTTGGCTATTTTTAAAGCATCCGGAAACTTATTTAGGTTTATAGACTCGTTTATTAAATTTGTTAAAGGAATTATGATAACGTTTAATATAGATTTGATTAATTTTAAATTAATATCATAATAGTCTTTGCTATTTAGACTTTTAATAGTCATGATACTATCTCTGACTTGGTTTATAGTAACTTCTTTAAATTCAAATTGTGTGGTGATATTGTCTTGTAAAAATGAAATATTAGTTTTGTCCAAGTTGTTAAGTATTTTGTCAGCAATATTTGAAAAATATTCGTTAAATTGATTTGCATCTAACCCTGTTTCCTTGTTTTCACTGGTGTGTTTTGTTTTAATAATATTCCACATAGATTTAACAGAATTATTGTTATTTTGCAGATATTTTTCATTCGCAACTTTTTTTGCAGTTTTGATTTCTTTCCTATACATGTTTCTATAATTTAATAACATTTCCTTATTTGCAGTTGTTAGTTACTGTAGAGCAAAGATAGTTGTTCCCTTAACCTTCTCAATTTATCATTATACCAAATAATACTAGGTTTACCGTTTTGAAATAACATTTGTTTCTCTGGAAATGAAAGAATAATAGATGAATGCAAAATGTTGTGCATTATATCAAATTTCGTATTAATGTTTATGTTTTCGTTTTTTACAAATGAGAAATCAAATTTTTCAATAAGGTTATAAAACCTGTTTTGTCCAATTTGTGTTATAGGCCTAAAATTGTGTACTACACGTGTTTCTATTATTTGTTTCTTAATTTTTAAATCTATTGATACTGCTTTATGATCCGCTAGATGTGGATCTATCACAAAGGATTTAAAATTATATTTAAAATTGATTAAAATATTGTCTATGCAATTGTTTTTGCGTGTATTTTCGGATATAGTTACCGACAATCCATAAATATTAATAATTTCGTTGAATCTTAAAAAATTTGTATCATTACTATTAAAATAAATATTAAAATCACCTAAAATTACAACTTTAAAATTAATTAAATTTATTCTAGACAGAACATTGTTAAAAATCTCTAAAAACATATTAAAATCTGATTTAGGTACCCTATAAATTGTTACTATAATGACTATAATTGTACTGATGCAATTTCACAAGTTTTTTCACAAGAGAATTTAATTATTTCACTTTTATTTATAAATTTAATATTTCTTTTTAAAAATATCATTGCACCACCATGCTTGTCAGTAGAGCGGGAGTAATGTGATGCAAGTACATAGTTACCCAAAGTTAAATGTTCATCAACTTCATTCTCAAGTAGCCAATGCTCAGTAAAACATAGTATATTGTAATAGTCGCCTATTTCATTTAAGTACATTTCGATTTCATTGCATTTATTCCTTATACTTTGTATATTGATATGAAATATGTTTAAACTGTCAAAATTATCTATAATTGACGATCCTTGTAATTTTTCATTGTTCTTATTATTTTGTGGTTTTCTTTGATGTGGCTTTTGGAAAAATATAACGGCTAATTTTAATTCTCTCCGGCCAGTTCTCTGGATTCGTCAGTACACTGTTTTCTTTAAAATCCGCACTAATTTTATAACTCAAATACGATGATTTAGTTTTAACTTGATTACACGTAAATTGCTTGTGATTTAAAATATTAGAGAGATGGTTTATCATCATGTCATCTGTTACATTTGAATTAACACGTCCTATATAAATACACGTTTTTTGAGGAGCTGCAGTTAAAGCAGATGAGAAGTTGTTTCCAGTTCCAGTTATAAAATTGCGATTATTATTTTTGTTTGTATTGTCATTTGTTGCATGATTTTTATTTTTCGTATTATTATTACTATTTTCTTTTAACATTCCATATCATGGAGTTAATACCGGTTGTTTTATCACTTTATGTACAATAGCAATATTTTCTTCCTTTTTATTCAGGTTGTCCTTCATTTTATTGCCAACTTCTTTTTCTTTGCATATTGTGATTGTTTCTGCACGTTTTTCATTTTCTATTGCGTTATCATTTGGAGTGTCTAATGTTACATTTAATTTAACACTATTTTCTATTAACTTTATTAGATTAGTATTTGTGCATTTTAGTTCTTCATTGTCTTTTTTTAATTCACTTATTGATTTAACTAAAGGTTTAAGTTCCTTTGTAATCACTTTTTTTAAAATATCTTGAAATTCTGCACTTCGTAAGAAGGTTGTTAAAGCCATATCGATTTATTATTACACTTTATTGAGGAGCTCGCGGTAAAATACGTCTACTCGCTATGAAAGCTAGCGTAAGCCACATTGTTGCCACATGTTTAATGAAAAGAAGTGGTTTGTTGATCTGAATGAAGGCAGTGAAAAACTAAAATTGGCGGGTAAATATGAACTAGAAGCAGCTGGTCGGGGTTTGGTAACCGCATTGGCAAAAGTTGGAAATAGATGGAAGCAGGTCGACTTCAAAAATGCTATGTACATTCCAACTTTGCGGAAAAATCTGATCAGCACTGGATTATGCCAAAAGGTAGGCGCTGAAATATTAATAGCTGGTGAGGGGGTCAAATTCAACCTAAATGGACAAACCCATCTTGAAGGCATACTCACGACAAGCAACTTGTACGAGATGCAACTAAAGCCGTTGGAATATGAAGCGGCAAATTCGGTAGAAGAAGAACTCATGAGATGGCATCGGAAACTCGGCCTAATGCTAATGCCAAACTGTTTTGTAAAGCGTGTGTATTCGCGAAATCAACAAAGAAATCATTCAAAACCACACAACCACGAAACTATGCAGCAGGTGAATTTCTGCATTCAGACGTAAATAGACCGATGACACACAAAAGCCATGGAGGAAATCGATACTTCGTTAATTTTGTGTGTGACACCACCAATATGACCTTCGTGCACTTCATAAAGAACAAAGATGAAGTGTACGAAAAATTCAAACTAGTGGTAAATCTGATCGAGACTCAAACCGGAAATAAGGTCAAGGTATTGAGAAGCGACAATGGCGGTGAGTACGTCAATCACCGGATGAAGACGTTCATGGCGGATCGAGGCATCAATCATCAAACTACAGCTCCCTACACTCCAGAACAAAACGGGATAGTCAAATCAGCAGAAGGAATGCTGTTTGCAGGGGACTTGGAGGAAGGACTGTGGGCTGAGGCTGTATTGACAGCAACGTATCTGGCCAACAGAACTCCATCGAAACGATCCGGAAAGAAATCTGCGTACGAGTTATGGTTTGGCCGGGCACCGCAGAGTGCTCATTTACGTACATTTGGATCAGTTGCATATGAACATTTTCCAAAGGAGTTGCGAAAGAAATGGCAAAAGAAAGCGAATAATGGTTGGGTACGATTCGAACGGTCCGAACTATCGATTGTTAGATCCAATAACAAGAAAGATCTCCATCAGTAAGCATGTTACTTTCAATGAAGAGACTGCAACAAAAGAAACTGATAATCATTGGCCAGCAATCGATTTGAATGATTCGGACGTGGTGAACGAAGAAATTCCGCTAGAAAGAAACGAACCTGATGAACAACTAGAAAGAAACGAACCTGATGAACAACTAGAAAGAAACGAACCTGATGAACAACCAGAAAGAAACGAACCTGAAGAAGAAGAAAAACGGTACGAGCTGCGCACCAGAGGCGAAATAAGAAGACCTGCCAGATACGAAGCTAATTCAGTCCAGGCCGACGAACCGACGTCACTCTCTGAAGCCTACAACGGATGTGAGTCAACAAACTGGCGGGGTGCTGTCACGGAAGAAATGAACTCTCAAGAGAAAAATAAAACATGGATTGAAGTTGATCAAGTGCCAACGAGTGCTAAAGTGGTGGACTCGAAATTTGTGCTTAAAAGGAAAGTGAACTGTGACGGAAAAATCGAGCGGTTTAAAGCGCGCCTGGTGGCTCGCGGTTTCTCACAACGTGAAGGGATCGATTATCACGAAACATTTGCACCGGTAGTAAGGTATGAAACAGTCAGAATGATGTTAGCATTAACAGCTAGGAAAGACTGGGAACTTGCTCAGTTTGACATTAAGACTGCATTTCTATACGGCGAGCTGGAGGAAGAAATTTATATGCGTCTTCCTGAAGAAGTCGCACACAAGCTCGGCCGTATAGTACTACTCAAGAAATCATTGTATGGTCTGAAACAATCTCCACGTCAATGGATCAAATGTTTTGTCACGTTTCTGAAGCAGTACAACTTCATTGAAAGCAGACCCGTGCATGTACACAGGAAACGTGGATGGCCACATGATCGTGTTGTTGCCCTATGTTGATGACGGGCTGTTTCTGTCACCCAGCGGAGCTGCGATTGAGATCGTCATGAAAAATCTGAAAGACAGTTTCGAAGTTGTGGTCGGAGCTGGGCAGGTATTTGTGGGTTTGCAAATATATAGAAACCGCGTAAAGAAACAACTAATACTTACTCAAACCAATTACCTAAGGCGAGTGGTTGAAAGATTTAAAATGGAGGACGCGAAGTCAGTATCGGTTCCGGCAGATCCACACACAAAGCTGTGCACCATCGGTGAAGCCGTTGGTCACACGGTACCCTACCGTGAAGCGGTTGGATCACTGATATTTGCGGCATGCGTGACTCGTCCTGACATTATGTACGCAGTAGCTGTCGTCAGTCGTTATGCTGAGAAACCACTGCAAGAACATTGGATGGCGGTCAAAAAGATCATACAATACATCAAAGACACGTCTAGTTACGGGATCATGTACGGCGGCAATGAAACATCTGAAACGATGAAAATGATATGTGCCTATCTTCAACGGTGGACCAGTGGCGTGGACATCGCAACGACAACGAATTGTGGCCCTCTCGACAACCGAAGCCGAATACATTGCAGCTAGTGACTGCACCAGAGAAATCATATGGATTCGACGTATTCTGGCTGCAGTGGGGTTCGACGAGCCGGTTGCAACAAAGCTCCATGTGGACAACCAGAGCGCGATCAAGCTCATAAAGAATCCCGAGTTCCACAAGCGCACCAAACACATCGAAGTGCGCTTCCATTTCATCAGAGAAAAATATGAAGATGGACACCTACACATCATCTACGTACCATCAAATCAGCAGCTGGCTGATATACTCACAAAGGCACTACCAAAGGAAAGCTTTCATCAACTCCGAGACGGACTGCAAATCATCGACACATCCGTGAAACATGGAACTGGTGAGAGTGTTGTGAAAACGTAGTTTCAAGTTTCGCGCGGTTATGAATGCGAGGTGACCCGAGCGTGCGGGCTCGCGGTCGGTCGTGTAGTGGGCATGAACAACGTAAAATGATATGTATGTGTATGTAGTAGTGTAAGAAGTAGTCTGTAAGCAAGCTGTAACGTGAACACACGAACTTATAAACCTGACTGAATATATTCTATTTTATACTTGTTTTGTTGTTTGGTTAATTGCAACTATTGATACTTGTTTTGTTGGCTGTGTATTAGCAACAGTAACAACTTCCTAATCGCTTAAATTAGAAGCGCGCGGCAGCACTCAGCTCCACATATTATTGAATATTTTTAGATAAAAAGCTAACCCAGCAAATTTTTACTCCTAAAAAAAACAACTGTAACAGACCAAACAAGGCTTTACTTATTGCCTCCCTAGAAGTCAGGGTCTTTTATAAATTTATTGCACCTTAATTTTGCCCAGCGTTGCAATAGGTAAAGCCCCAGCTGCAAGTTAATATCATTTAGCCAAGTATAAACGTGTATGAGAACGCTTGGTAACGTACAATTTTGAGAATCTAAGCATAGAAGCTTGGTCTATGTGTCTGCGTCCTAAAATTTGTCGTTTTAATTAATCCTGTAGAAACAAACTAAAAAGAAATGAGGCCAAGGCAAATTATCTAAACAGAACCTCACTTCCATAGTAGTCAGTCAAGCAGACTATATTCTTTCTTCGATATGTGATGGACAAACGAAGTAAATTAATTAGATACAATGAGCACATAGGAAAAATTAAGGAAGATATTTTTAATAAATTTAAATATTACTAATAAATCGTCAACTTAAACAAAACTTTATTACATTTATATCTTTATATTAATCTATATATACAAACCGTTATTGTAAAAACAACAATAAAATCACCGTGTTCATAAAATACAAAATTTAAAGTATATCACTTATTATATTAATAATTCTATGTATCTTCAACATCACGCTTTTTTTTTTAGAGCAATTCTTTCACTTCTTCTATACGAACCTATGCGACGTTTCATTTCTGTAGCCTTTTCTTTATAAAACCATCTACCTACGCTCCCATCCCACTAAAATTAACAACAATTAATTACAGTAATCAAAAGAATCATATATTTTATTACAGAAGAAGTGAGAATTTCATTATTATAAGGATGCCAAGCTACATCTCTCACACACGCTCCATGCCGTTTTTCATCTCTTATTATTTTTCCTGTTAGAGCATCATAAACTGAAACAAAATACATAATAATACTAGTTTTTAATTGTGTAATATTAACTAGTAAATACTCACTAACTAATCTTCCTCCTCCACAGCCTGTATAGATGTAGCGTTGTCCAGTAGTTTCAAGAGGTGAGAATCTGCATCTTATTAAAGTTCTTGTAATAATGTGACCACGATAAGTCATTATTGATGAATCTCCATCCACTCTTTCTTTAACGTTGTATACTAAAAAAATATTAGATTAAATATATAGATCTTTGGAAACAACATAGCCATTAGACATACAAAAAGAAAATAAAGAGTTCTGTTATGCAAAAATTTACAATTATTTTCAAAACTGGGGTCAACCTTTATTCTACTCGACGGTGGCAAAGCAATGCCCCTGTAAGGAGAAACCTTGAACTGTTTGTGTGTAAAGGAGAGCTGTAATACAGTCAAATCCTACACGGACAGGAAAACGCATTTTTTTATGCGTTTTATTTGAATCACATGACCGAAACAAATTTATCATTTAATATTAATAAATGATATATTTTATGGAAATTGCCTTTTCGTGGAGGATGATGGTCATCTGATTCAAATAAAAATGGATCGATGAAGACCTTCTTATTCCACCGTGAAAGAATGAGCCATAAAGATGGGCTATGAGTTTTTAAAAGATGACTTACGAAGATCGCCGACTAAAAATGAGAGAACTATCAGCAATTTTAGGGCTGTCAGATACATCAATTCGCCGAATACTCCATAACCATTTGGGTATGAATAAAGCAAGTGCTAGATGGGTCCCAAAACTTCTGCCTGCTGTTCAAAAACAGCTTCGGTTGATTGTGCTTGACCTTTTTTGAAGCTCTATGAGGGGAAGTACAAGAAGAAGTTCTGCAATCTATTACGACTAATGAAACTAAGTCTTGTATCGTGAATCCATAGAATAGCGGCATGCAGATGAACTATCACCTAGAAAAACCAAGGTATCCCCGTCAGGGAAAATATTCGAGCAAAAAATCGAGGAAAATTAGCAAAGAGAGTCAGGTTGTTACATGACAACGCACCTGTGTACACCGCTGAAGTTGGTCAACTTGCCATAAAAGAATGCGGTTTTCAAAAAATCGATCATACCCCCTACAGTCCAGACTTAGCCAATAGCAACTACTTCTTTTTAACATAAAAAAAAGAAGACAATTTCTTGTCGATAAAGAGGTAACAACTCTATTTTGGAGCATTTAAAATTAAACTTTTTTCGTTTATAAATTTATTTCCAAAAATGCACTCCAGTCCTCTCATTTTTGTTTTTGTCGTGCAAACTTTAACATTTCTCTGAGTGAATTGAATAATTGAAGTTGTAGTGCATTTTTATTCAGAATCATGCCAAATATTTACATTGCAGCTGAACACGCGTATTGTGTGTATTAACGGGCACAGTTGCGCGCGCTGCTGTAGATATTGCCCGATAGATAAGTGTTTTCCAATACTTTTCTACCTCTAAAACAGACAAGATCAACTTCATTCTGGTTGCAAAGAGATAGAATTTTCGCACCTCTTAAGAAGAAAGAAAGAACAGAATACATCTTGGAGCACTTCGATAAAACGCCTTCTGACAACACACAGAGATTTTCTTTGCAACTGGAATATACTCAAAACACTGTATACATAAATTCGATGCAGACAGGCGTTTTTCATAAGGTACAATAAAAAAAGATTTATGAGAAGCCCATCAACAACAAAGCTGCCCCCGAGTAAGAATTGTTCAAGTAGAAAATGATGGGCAGTCATTTCCAACAATTTTTGTGAATTTTGAAACTTATCGGTTTTGTAATAAATGTAATGAAACGAGACGCCTTTTTCTCAATTTTTTTCTTCCTTCTTCACTGTACACGTACAAAAGATGAATAAAAACTGACTACCAAAACATGTGTTAGCTGGACACCCCAAGAAAAAAAAAAGAGAAAGAGAAAAATCAAATACGTCATAGAATGTTATAAACCAGATAATATATACAGAGTGTTAATGAGTAAGTGTAGCAAAAGTAAAAAAGTTCATTTTTGAGTTTTAAAGAAATCATTACAAAATATTTTTTTCAATTTAAATATGATTGGCAATATAAAAGTCAAATTTCAAAATAATTAATAAACATAATTTATTAATAGGACACGGTATGATTTTCTGGTTTGAAATGTTATAAATATAAAATTAAAAAAAAAACAAAATTTTCATTTTTATATTGCTAATCAAAAATTTAAAAAAAATGTATACACATCATTTTTCCAGAACTCAAAAAATTAAATTTATATAACAAGTGTTAAATTAAAATTGTTATATTTATTATATTTATTTCCTGTAATATTTGGTCTTTTACACATAACCTCAGAATTTCCAATAAATTTTATCTTTTAATTGTTGAGTGATTCATGTTTGTGGTGGTGTTCTTAATATTTATTTTACTGCAAGCGTTTTTCCAATTTAATATTTTCTACACACTTTCAAGAGATATAGATTTGGAGCCTCAGAGTGATCAAGTGAGTCGAATTGCAATCACACTCTCATAGTCAATTAGAACTCATGTTATTGACAGATGAAATTCAATATACATTATTTTTCTTCAATTTCTAAGCTGTCTAATAACTAATATGTTTTCAAAATTACTTTAATACTTACATCCTTTTGGTACTCCTTGCCAACGATAATCCCATGTTTGTTCATGAACAGCTTTCAAAGTGTTTTTAGCAGCATAATCACTTGAAAACACCCTCACATCCCATAATTTTATACTTTGATCTTTACTGTTTGAAATAAGATGTCTTCCATCACCTTTTGGGTTTATGTATGTGACGCCATCAATGTGACCTGCTAAAACACCTACAGGTTTTGGACACACTTCGGCTAATGTCCGTCTGTCCCATACCTTGATTAACCCATCATCACTCCCACTGTATATTATATGTGAAGAATCATCAGCAAATGTAACAGTATTAATATCATATTCATGAGCTGTAATCTAGTAAATATTAACTAATAATAAAAAATACACTTTTGCTAAATTTTCGAATATTACTTTTAATGTTCGAGCATTTCGTTGTCGATCATATATACATAATATTCCATCATTTGCACCACCTAATATTTCAACACCATCTGTTGAAAATGCTAATGAAAATACACAAAATCTTCTAGCAGTATTTACAAGGCACAAAGGTTCTTGTTTTTCAGGATCTCCATTTACTGGACATATATGTACTAAAAAAAAAAAAGAATTATTAGAACAAGTTAACAATAATATTAAAAACCTTACACGCTGTAGACCAAGTTGAGTATACAAAATGTTGATTATCAGGACTAAAAGCAACATCAATTATACTCCAACCTACATCACGAGCATGGATTGATTCTACCAAATCATAACAATCGTTATCTGTTCTGTAAAGCCTAATCCACTGATCTAGAAAGAAGTTGTTTTAATTTATTTATTAGAATACAATAATTTTGTATGTACCCTGAGAAGTAGTGATAAAATACTTTCCATCTTTTGAGAATATACCACAAAATACTTTCCCTTCATAAGCGTCCATTTTAACCATTTCATTTGGCAGGTAATAATTAGAAATGCTACATCTATTAGCTTTACAAAAATTTCCTCTGTTGTACACACCACTCTGTCTATTCATTATCATTGAGGAAACATTATAGTTATTTCGATTCTTATGTTTAAAATCAGTAGGTGTTGATGCCAATCTCGTGACTTGAGAAAATTGACTATTCTAAAAAATTTGATTATTATTTTATAGTAATCTACTATAGTTTTGCAGTCTAAGTAGTTTTGTAAACTTTGTTTAAATAATATGAATTACTTATAAAAATTCATCATTCGTTTTTCAAAATTTTGAAGCATTTGTTATCAAAGCAAAATTTATAGCTTGCATTTTTAAACTTGAGTTAATTTCATTTCATAATTTTGTGAGTATCAATTTATAGTAAACCCACTTTAGCTTGGTGTGTGAAATGTAAGCACAAGAAAAGGACGCTAAAACGCGCTAAGCATGAGTACAACAAAGCAAACAAAATTTTTGTGTAGTGTATATTCATACATACACTGTAGTAATAATTGAAGCATTGAGTAGAAAAACAGCGTTATATAAAAAATGATTTGAGATAATCAAGCTTAGAATATTTTCAAAAAAAAATAGTAACAACTGAAACCAGACTTCTCAGTTAAATAAGTAAATCTACATATATGTAAACATGAAAAATATTGGTTTTTCTATATAGTACCATGCAAGTTTTTTACACCCAATGCATCAATTATCGACTATCATAATTTGTAAATATGAATGTATACAAGTATTTTTTGTTGTTTTGATCAGTAGAATATGCTGGAAAAATTTGGATAAAGCTTATAGTTAATATACTATACATTTAAAGAAAATCTATCAAAGTATTTCTCTTGTATTATCCATTCTTTTCTCATGTGCAAAACATCCTTCACACTCAATACTGCTTTATTTTAGGAATACAATCAAAACACAAAACTTTACAAATGCTCTATTAAATATATATACAAAATGATTTAAAAAATTTAAATTGAATTTGAAATAATTTTTTTGTAATCTAGACTCTGGTAGTCAAAGTCACCTTACGCCTACAAAGATTTCAATTTATTCATATTAAAATAAATATTAATTTGGATTTACTACTTTATTCAGTAAATATAAATTATAAACAAATAACAGTTTAAAATACTACTAAAACAAAGGTTGCGTTCAGTACAACTCATCAGTTGCCAGCGCTGACTCATCAATCAATCAATAAGCGCTGAGCCCATCTGAACGATATATTTTGCTACTGTTGCCAACTGTGTAAACTTCTATCAACTACATAAACATAAAGCTCAAAGTTTTGAATTTAAATAAATGATTTAATTAGTTTATAAAGCCGCTACTTAACGAGATATAATATATTCTCAATAAGTAATGCCATCTAATCCTACTTTGTAATATTTTTAGGTTTGATTATCTTTATCATTTTTTACTTCTCTCACCCAAGTTATTACAGCGTTAATATTACGTTGTAATCTCATAGTTACCTATGTTGCTCCTTTTCCCGTTAAAAAACATATAACTTTTATGTAGTTTGGTTTTGACATAATGAATTTACTTTTCAAATAAAAGACCATGCAAACCTAGATGTATGATGGTAAAATGACAAACGCTGCCAGCAAATGATAGTCATCAAGCGCATTCAGTACGCATGATGAGTCGTCCTGAACGCGGCCATTGCCTATTTCAATCCGATTTGTATACTGATTACAATCTGAAATTTTAATTGGGTTTCAAATACTTTTGTGAGAATTAAACTCATATTATTGATCCATTTGAGATCTGACCACACAAGCAAATAATGTGAGGGAAGCTCAGAAATAAGTTCTTTAAGACCCTGCTGTTAGTACAAAAACCTGAAAGATATACAACTTTTGTCAACAAAAACTAATTATATTATTTGTGAAACATCAATGTAATATGTTAATTTTTAATTAAAAATATTGCCACTCAGACTACAATTGATTTAGTACAACTTATAAGAGTATTTATATAATATTTACTTACATCCAAAGTTGTTGTGCTTGGTTTATGTTTGAATTTTGGGGGTCTTGGTCCCAAATATTTGCAGGGGATATCAGTATAGCTTTCATTAAATCGGCTACTGTAAAAATAAATAAATATTACATAATTTGTTAGTATAGTTAAATAATAATTTGGTTTTAAATAACATGCTGATTGTGTATTCTTTCATATATATATATAATAGTATAGACATCTACTAATTTAGTTAACAATGTCCCACTGTCCCAGTTTACAAACCAAATTATATTAAACATTAATTTGAGATTTTCCGTCTCTAGTTCCTAGAACAATGCAATGCTTTAACAATTTTTCTATCTGCTACAAAATAGTAGTTGATGATTTCACTGTTTTGTAGTTTTTTTTTACAATTTACCCAAATATTATAATAAACATGTCAAACTTTTATTTATATACAGGGTGTTAGGTACACATGCAACAAAAATTCAAGGGGTTATTCCTTGGTCTATTCTAAGAATATTTTGTCCTACGATGGTTTCTGAAAAACCCCTTTGTTTTGAAGATACAGGGTGTACAAAATTTGCGACAACAATATTCAATATTTGTTGAAATAATCCTGAAGTCATGTGTCCATTTTATAATATTTATTAGTTGCTTTGAGAACTCACTATTTATTAAAAAGGACGTATGTGCTGCCATCTATCAATATGCATATTGGGCAACTCTATCAGTTTAGTAATATTTTCTTTTATGTCAAGGCGTGGTTAACATGTGTGCATTTGGCATAGACAAAATTTAAGTTTAACATATATTTTCAGAAATTATGAAGATAAAATACTGATAATAGCATTATAAAAATCTAGTCATGCTTTTCGCAATTGATATTAGTTGATTTATAATTAGTTTACCATATAATAATAATAATAATAGTCTTTATTTTTGTAATTTTACAAAAAAAGGCAAAGTTTATCACAATGTGGTCTTCCACTTATTTTTCATTCATTAGAGATCTATTTTCCATTTCATAAACGTGATTTTTTTAAAAATGTATATCAAAAAATTTCAAAAAAATAATCTAAGCTTTTCAATACTCAAAAAATGATTGGTAAAAGTTTCAAGCATTTTGGTCAACGCGTTTTTACTGGCATCTCAGAAGGATATAGTGACATCAATACTGAAATGTGCAGGTGCACCATCATGCATAAACCAGCCTTCATTTCTCATGTTAAGTGAGATATTGTCAAGGAAATGCTCTTGAAGAAATTCAAGATACAATTCACACATATTCACAGAAAATGGTTCTTGAAAATTTTGTGCATGTGAATTTTCTTCAGCCATTCTTGAAAATTTAAGAGGTTTTAAAGCAACATTTAAAAAAATTACTGACAAAAGTTCAGACGTAATTAAAAATCCCTTTCAATATGGTAAAAATATAATAAACAAGATTTTTAACATGCCTGATTGCCAATACTGACACTATTTTTTTTGTACTCGTACTAGGATAATTTTCAACAAACATTCAAAACTGCTTCCTAAATTTCTGGAGTCCTGACATCTTCAAGTGCTCCTACTAGATAGTTCGCTTGGTTAAAAGTTCTAGTTTCACATAGACAATGGTGGATTCGTAAAAATGTCTTACTATTTATTAGGTATTATGCGATTGGGATAATGTTGCTGATACAACTTTCTGGCTTTGTAAGTTTGCCATTTGCAAACTCCTTTACATAAAATGTATCTGCATATTCTTCATTTGTAAAATTGGGCATAATAACTCCAACTGAAAACCAATACAAACCAAACGCAATATATCAAAGATCATTCAAAGATACAGCCAGACACGAATAGTGTGGCCTCTATAATAGGTAACTTAGTATACACAAAAATTATGTTAAATGTGGTTAAACTTATGCCTTTGCCCGTTGCACTCAAATTAAAGATTTTTGCAAGCTCTATTCAAATTCTCTCTAAAATTTGATTTTTCTTTTGGATTAGTCACCCAAAGCTATAAATTGTTTTGATCATCAACAAAAACAAGGTATTGAATAGTGTTGGGCATAATCGATTATTTCAATAATTGATTACCTAGTATTCGATTAATTTAATAATCGATTATTTACCCCCCCCCCCCTCCCCAATTAGTATAAATTAATTTTTAATGTTAAAAATATAACGTTTTATTAGGCGTACTCAGTAAAATTTTAACGAGTCCTCAATGACTCAAGTCCTCAATAACTCGAGTCCTTAATGACTCGAGTCCTCAATGACTCGAGTTGTTTAATTAAATGACTCAAGAATCTCGAGATGTTTTATTAATCGATTCAGAATCGATTAATGACTCGAGTTTGCCCATCACTAGTATTGAAGATTTTAAACCACCTTGCATAAAATTTATTGCTTTATAAAAATGTTTGTTATTTATGGAAACTAGTAAATTTATCGGTACTTATTTTCCCACTTAGTTCATGTCACTTATGCCTGTTTGCACCGCTTCCACTTATCTCGGCTTTTTTATTGAGTTCCACTTAAGTGAACCTTAAAGTTGTAAACGGTTTGGACGACGCACAAGGTAATACTTAAGTATAACCCAAGTTAAGCCTCACAATTGTAAGACTTAAGGTGCACATAAACATAACCTATTATAAAATGTCAAATGACATTACACACATGAATATGATTAGCATATTATAAATATAGCCATAATGCCGATAATAACAGAAACTATAAATAAGCGTAAAGTTAGGCTCATATACTATCTAACCAAAAACAATAGCTTTTTTCCTAAACCACTGTAGCTAAGAAAACAAAAATATTTACACGTGCAAACCAATTTAAGATAAGGTGAACCTTAAACTTAAGTGTCACCTACGAAAGAGCAAGATAAGCGACAGAACGGTGCAAACAAGCATTAGATTACTCTGATAGTGATATAATCAAGTAATTTCAAGTCTAGCAAAAATTTTTCAACAAGTTCCATTTGGGAAAATTCTAATAAGTTGCACTTATTTTTGCAGTTATAATTTTTTTTTAAATTATTATAATAAACCATAAAACTTACAAAGAAAAAGCAATCTGGTTATCTCCGATAGAGAAAAGTAAGTCTGGAAGTGTTTCAATAAATCCCCATGAAAATCAGATCAATTTTTTGAATACCTTACTCTTATTTTTACATGTTTAAAATTTATTTCATAAAATATAGTTAAAAACAAGTCTGGTACAGTTAAAATAAAATTTAAAATTTAATAAAAGTCTAGAATATGGCCGGTGAAACTGAAACACCAGCTATCTGCGTTTAGATGAATTTTACGAGAGTAACAAATAACTTCACAACTCATGTATCTTATTTATGTTTTGGTAGACTTATCAATTAACATAATTTACATAATTTTATAACATTACTTTAAGTTTATTTTATTTCAGTATAATAATTAGTGTAGATAGCACTGACAATAACCGAAATTTCCGGCTCAAACTGAAGAAAGACACACTATTGTCTTTCTTCAGTTTGTTTATTGCTTCAAACCTTCTGGCGCATTCAAATATTTTTTAATAAAGTAAATAAAATTACTATTAGATGCACTTTGAAAATATGAACAAAATGGTGTATCTAACTCATTTTATGAAAAAATGTCAGATAGCTGGTATTACAGTTTCACCAGCGATATGCTTGTTTATGAATGTAAGCTCAAAAAACACATTCAGCAAATATATATTCAAGATAATTAAAGCAATCTGGATCTTTATTGTTTATGTTGGTATAGTCAAAAAGAAGATATGGATATTCTATGCATTGCCTCTAACATTTTCAAAAATCAAAGTTATTTGATTTTTATTAATATTTTCATTAAAAGCAAATTTCTTTTAATAAAAATTATTTTTCTCAAACATGTATATGATTCATTAAATGTTGAAATTATCTGTAATGCAACAATACCTCAGTCAGATTCGAATGATCATAAACAGTAGTGATGAGAGATATATGAATATTGAATTTCAGACACATAGAAAACCATATGCATAATTTCAGTACTGAAAGAAATTGATACATAATAGTCAGGTGACCAGATTCTATAATAAATATGCTGATAGTTCAGATAAAGTTCATTGAACGACCTCATAATTATGAATTTGACCAAACCGACTTCTATAAATCTCCTTTGTTTGAAATAATTTAATCCTCCACCCTTTTTGAGGAATGTTGTGTGTCATATTTACCTTTAAGTAAAAACCGCATTCATATTGTATGTAATTCATAATCATTTTTAATCATAATTTCAGTGCAATTCTGTATATTTTATGTTTTACTGTATATATGCTTTGTAAATTTTCTTTTTATAACTTTCATACTTGTTTGTATCACCGTCTGATGATGGCTTTGTAAAGATTAAAACTTGTCTCGGTTTTTAAATATATTCATGATATAGTACATAGAAAATTTGTTTTGTAATAAACTATCACATAGTAACAACCATCACCATTCAATTAAATTTTTTCAACAAACAAATATAAATTATGCAGATGTATATTCAAATATATCATATAATCAGCAAAAATTTTCCATTACAACTGACCTACATCTTGACGATGCCTTGTAACAAAATAGTAACAAGAAGAGATTGATAAATGTAATAATAAAAATGAATAATAATGCTTTCATCATGTAACAAAATTGATATTTATCACCAAATATTATTTGTTACCATATGTTTATAAGATAGTATTTATTTTTCAATTTATATTGCAAATAGTCTTAGTTGTGAATGTATTAGGCTGCAGTCTCACTGCACCACCGTCACCAACTATCACCGTTTGCTACCAAAATGTACTACGGTCTCACTGCAGCCACTGATGACCACAAAATATTTAAATTTCCCACTTATTTCTATGTCAGTAGAAGAGTGCTATATTTATATATTTATATTTTAGGCCTTTCATTTACTAATGTAACTAGTTTATCAATGTCGGATGGTGTCCATGTTTCTTCCATGTTACCGTTTTTAAAATTCTCAAATATCATAGCAAAAATGACAGATTATGTTTTGATTTGTGAAATATCAAGTTAGTATGTTTTAAATGACGATCAACTGTTGCCGCGCTACCACCAACCGATTTGAAATTATGAAAAGGTGGTTACCAAATGACAGATGCCGGCGAGAATAGTGAATCAGTCGGACCGACGCCATATGATTTAACGTGTTCGAATTTTAGTTGGTGACAGTGGGTGGTGCAGTAAGACTGCAGCCTTATAGACATAAACTTTATTTCCTCAGCTTACCTCAAATTGATTATATCGATAATTCATCTTAAAACAAACTACACTACTGTTACCAAAAATAAACTTAGAGTTCACTAACTATTATTCAATGTATTCTAATGTCGTAATAAAAGTATAACTATCCACTTTGATAAAAATCATTTAAAAATAGTACATAACAAAAAAAAACCTCAATGTTGTTGACCGTTTTGCAAATTAATGTATCTAAATTATGATAAATACTATCATAAATTAAAGTGTTAATTCACAAATATATTTCTGCAAAAATTTGCTCTAATATCTAAATACCAAACCCTACAATCTACATAATACTTACTTAGTATATCTGTTAATTAATCTCTGAAATATTTCACTATAATTGGTTTCTGAATCAGAATCATCTTCGGAAGTAGAGCTTGAATAAGACAAAGTGTCCATTCTTCTGGATATATATGATCCCATATATAATATATAAACACTAATTATTTACAAAATAAAATGCTGTAAATAAATTATTATTCAGAATAATCATTGTACTTGTTTTGTTCCAAAGATCATATTTCGCAATCCGTTCAGTAAAAGTATAATTAAACTTACATGCAACAAAATAAACACTACATCACAATGGCTACTCAATATTACTTAATAATTGATTATTTTATGATTACAATATTCTTAAAACATTTAAAGTTCATATCTTCATATTGAAATAACTCATTTTTGACACATCAAAATAAAATAAATAAACATTGGGCACATTGGGAAATAAGAATATTGAGAATTAAGCGCTGCCAACACAAGTGAGGTTACCTTTTGCCAACGTATAAAAATTAGAAAATGCAAAAACAAAAACTCAAAACTCCAAAAATTACATTTTATCGCCATCATTTGATAATTATATTTCTCATATTATCAATCTTAATAATCGGAAAATGACCTTTTCTTTAATAACAGCTATGACGTCGATTCGCTGTATAAACATCTCTTTCTATCTTACACTGCACTCAATTATCAGCTAAAAGCAGATATATATATATATATATATATATAGGAGAATTGAAGAATGCCCAACAGAAACAAGATCAGAAATGTTAAAAATAAAACTCGCCAATTTTTATCAATTTTACGCGCAGAATTCAATTTTTACTAAGTTTCTATTTATTTATTCGTCAATAATAACAATTATTTAACAACATAATTTTAAATATTTTGCAATATTTTTTTATAATTACATTCTGATCATAATGTATTAATATGAAATAATAATAAATATCTGTGGAATGAAACATTTTCACTCGTTTCATGTTTTGCAAAAATGGAATTAAACAACAATTAAAAAAATAGCGGTCAAAGCGCATTCACCTATATTGGGTAAGAAAGTTTGAATCTAAAGTTAACAATTTGTTCATTTTGAAAACGAGTGAGGTATTGGCCTCAGTAAGTTGCCTTTGAGAATGATTCAGACTCGTTTCACATGTATACGGTTTCAATTCGGTTCGGTTTGTTTTCGATTCCTAATAGAAACAGTATAGCACCGAATACTCACTCGTAAAGTGAAAGAAGGTGCCCCCAATGAATTCCTGTTTCGTTTTTTTATTTTTTTTATAGAGAAACAACACGGCAACAACTTAACTTTTCTCCATTATAATTACTTTGTACAAAAAAACACAAAACCTGATACAAACCGTGTATGTGTGAAAAAGTTGTATTCGTTTTTGGTTGCAACCAAAAACGAACCTAACCGAATGGAACTGTATACGTGTGAAACAAGCCTTTTTCGGTTTTCTTCTTTGCGTAAATCTTGTTGTTATATTGTCCTTGTCAAACTAGCCTAGATTTGGAACTAGTTCAAAAAGGGTTGGCCATTGCTTTGCGGATTTAAACGCAGCATTTGCCTTACACATGCTGTCCGGCCTCTTTCTCTTTTAGCTATCCCCTACTTTTGTCGGTCTTTTTTGGCTTTTGTATGTTTTTATTTGTATCTGTATTTTCAGATGCGTTCTTAATTTTCTTAGATCTTTGTTCTCTTCTTCTTCTTCGTATTCCCTCTTCGTCATGAATAGTTTAAAAAGTTCCATTAGTTGTATTACCTCTAGTGACATCCTTGTATATCCATCTGAAATAACTTGTTTCTTTTTGTTTCCAAGTATATATATTCTGACTATCTCAACGGATGCGTTATCCGTCAACCCCGAGATAGAGTATCTACCATTTGGTATTTGCTTTATTATTTTTGTTAGTCTGATTTTCTTCAAAATTTCTTTTCTCATTTTTCTTATCTTTGCAATTTTGTCTCTGTATTTTCCAATTTTTTTTTCTTATCGTGGCTTTTATTTTGTGTGTTTGGTTCCATTGTTTGTTTTTCTATATTCTTCTGTTGTCAAACTCCCCAATTTTTAGTACTCATGTTGCAAAGTTTTTGTAGCACGTCTCGGGTTTATTCTCTACCTATTATTTTATCTCCGAAATTAGTTTAGTCGTCCGTTTTTCTTTCTCTCCTATATTTCACTTTCTTTGCTATTTTCCGTCGCTTTTATCTTTGCTTCTTAGTTACTAGATCCTTCTTTTACTATTTTTTTATTTCTAGTTTTTCTACCACTATCATATCCGTGGAAAGTGTTGCTGCAATTAATTTACAGCCTCTTTTAACACCGTTTTGTAAGTTCTACTGGTCCTTAACAAATTTGCTCTTTTAGCTCTTCTTATTCAGTACTGTTTTTTTGTTTTTGTAGCTTCTCTTCCTTCTTCTCATGTTTCTGCTACGTATAACAATTTGCTTTTTGCTGCCGTTGCTATTAGCTTTTTGGTTTCTTCACCTAGTCCTCCGTTGTTTGGCATTAGCATACCAAGTTTTTTTATTTTTTTGTTTCATTTACCGGTTTCTTAACTTGTCCATTCCATCCTTTGTTTCAAGTGTCACTCCAAAGTATTTAATTTTCTTCTCTATGATTATCACTTGATCTCTTACCTGTATCTCACCTTTTCTTTGTTAGGCTTCTTAGGCAATAGCCATGCTGCCTCTGTTTTTTGTAATGTTAATTTTAAAATTTTACTTCTTTTCCATGTCTGTATCATATCTATTGCCAGCTCTAGTCTTCCTTTTAATACTTCTATTTCGGCATCATTACCTACTAGTGCTACGTCGTCCGCAAATGCCGTTATTGTCTCGTCTTCCGGCAGCTTCATCTGAAGTACCTTATTATAAACTAGGTTCTACAGTTTGTGGCCTTAGTGTTAAGCTTTGGTAGTTTCTTTCCAACATCTTAAAAAAGTTTTTCTTTAGACATCTGTTGAATATTTTGAATTATTTCTACATAGGTCTAGCGCTGCTTTTACTATCTCTGCTGTTATTTTGCCCAGACCGGATGTTTAATTGTTAGGCAATTCTTTTATAATCTCCTTTATCCTTACCATTGTTGCCATAACTGTTTCTTATTTTTCTTCTTTTTTTTTTCTAAATCTCCACCGGTTTTCCTTTGCAAAATTTCTCAATTATGATTTATTTCTTATTTGTCTCCTGTTTTTTCTAATTTATTTATCACTATTTTGTACAGCTTTCCCTAAAAGATTCCTGTTTATAGATTGTATCATTTTTTTTCAGCATCTTTTTCTACTATCGCTAATGGCTTTTTCAAGATTTTTCCTATCGTTTTTAGTTCCTCTCTTGTTATCTTTGTGTTTTCTCCTCTTCTTCTCTGTCTTTTGACTTTTCTCCCTGTTAGTATTTTTTCTGCATTTTCTTATTTCTTTGCACCACCAGTGTGGTCGTTTTTGTCCTCCTTCTCTGTACCTGGAAACTGCGCCATTCGCTTCTTTTTTTAGCTTTTCCGAGTATCTTTTGCTTCATTTTCTGTCACTTCTTCTGTTTCTGTTTCCATGGTTCTAAAGATCTTTTCTTTCTCCACATTTCTTACGTTCCATCTACCTTTTTTCGTGTAATCCTGTTTTGTTTTCTTTTTTGTATTGCATTGTATATGTTTGTGTAAACTCAGTGTTTCTTCTTTTGTCACGGTCCATATTCTTGCTATTTTTCACGTTGTTGTGATAACGTCAATATGTAATTTTGAGCTTCCTCTTTCAAACGTCGGTTTGTCTCCCCTTACTATGACTTGTTTGCTTTTTTGTTTTCTTAAACTGCTTGGGTTAATTCTTCTATCCACTCCCGATAGTATTCCAGTCCGCAGTTTGGGCTGTATACTATCATATCTTCTACTTCAGCTCACACTATTCCCTCTTTTGATGTTCTTATCTGTTCACACTTCCCCCTAACTAAAAAGTCAATTTCCTTTCTCTCCGCTGTTGCTATCAGTATATTGTAGTCTTTTCCCCCTCCTTATGTTTGTTTATATAAACTTATACATTTTGGTTTATTATCTGCTCCTCGAGTTATCGGAGCTGTCCTGTTTTTCTCTATACCCTTTCTTTGTAGATTTTAGCAAACTTCCTTCTGTATTCACTTTGTTTATAATTTCTTCCAACATTTCATTCCTGCTAATCTCTTTGATTATCACTAGTTCTCCTGTGAGTTCGTTGTTAGGTTTTCTTACATTGTAACCTTCCATTTCTTTCTCGGTTTAATTTCTCTTTGTTATTAGTAACAACTTCCCTTTTCTGTTTTTGTTATCTCCTTGAATGTTAATTCTTTCGTCTATATTTTTGTTTGTTTCAGCAAGTCTGCATGTGTCTCCATTTGTCTCCAATACTTGTACCTGCGTTGAACGTTCAATCTCATTTTTGTTTGAGTTCTTCTTTCTGCCATCTTCATTGTTTTTGCTTCCTTTGGCGCTATTTCTGTTGGTATAAGTTTATTTATTTCTTTAATATTTAATTTTTTTGCTTTGTCTAGCATTTTTTCAATCGTCATTAATATGTGTATCACCTTTTCTCCGCGGTTTCGACTCTCTGTTTAATAATAATGTGTACAATTCTTACATTTTCTCCGCTTAGATTTCTTTGTATTTTCACGTATGGTTTTTCTTCCTTTCATTATTTATTAATATTCCTGTATCGCTCTCATTTTCTACTATTGGGTTCTTTTTTCCACTTTTACAAATTTCTAATCTTAACAAGCTAGTTAAGTTAATTATAAAATTGTGATACTTGAAATTTTTAAAGTCATTGCGGTTAAATTACACTTATCTACCAATTTATCAGAAAAGCATTTGACTGTGTTTGGTGAAAGAAACTGATGGAAATGTTGAAAGTAAAAGGATTAGATTGGAAAGATAAATGACTGATAGGTAATTTGTATATGAAACAACAAGTAACAAAGATGTTAAATGACAAAGGATGAATAGAATTAGAAAAAGAGTGAGACAGAGCTGTTATTTATTTCCAACGTTGTTTAATATTTATGAGTGCTAGAAAAGGAACAAAAGTTGAGCATAAGAAAAAAATAGAATCTATAACGGTTGTATTCCTTGAATGCGCTTATTGACTGTCACGTCAGTTTTCGGTATTTTGGTAAAAAAAAATATGTACATTTTATTACATAATATTATTTAAAACTGGCAGTCAACGTGTTAAACAGTGTTATCAACTTAAATCAAACTTTTGGACAATAATAGTGCAGCTATTTTTGAACTTTTTACTACTTAGCAAAAACTTTTTTATGATACAAAAATCGATAACAATTGCAAATCATAACAAAATATGCCATTCACATAAAATAATTAGATTTTTAACTACACAAACCCTTCACATGACAGTGATGTTCAAATAAATATTGTTTGCAACAGTGTAACAATCAAACTAAATTTCAAAACATACAATATATTTATGGCTGCAAAGTACAAGTAGCAACAAATTAAAACAAAACTAAATTTTTTCTTTTCAGAGAAGAAATCACTGGAATTGATGTTGCAGTCAAGTACGCTAACAACCTAGACGATGTCTGAACTAATAGTGATACTACCTTATAGATGCTTTTCTTTAAACTTAACACAAATATACGAGGTCTGTCAAAAATTATCCGACCTTTGGCTGCAAAAAATTTAATATTTACATGACAAGATTGAGACTTTAATCCCTTAAAGTAGACCCCTTGCGCCTCCACACATTTAGCCCACCGTTCCTTCTACTGCCAAAAACAGTTTTAGAAATCTTCTTTTGTAATAGTGTTCAACTCTGCCGTTTTGCATTATCTTTTCTCTATTCTAAAAACAAGAACCCTTCAACGGCATCTTCAATTTTGGAAACAACCAAAAGTTGCAAGAAGCCATCTCTGGAAAGCAAGAAAGTTGGCAAACAACTGGAATTCCATGTTTTGCCAAAAAAGTTTGTATCAAGTGCGATGCCGTCCAGATGTCTGGTCTTTTGCGCCAAACTGCAGCACGGAGTCGGCAAAAAACTTCTTAATAATACTCTTTTGTCACTGTTTATCTTTCCGGTGCGTTGAGCTTTTTTTGGCCTTGGCAAGAAAGGATGTTCCCATTGCGACAACTGTGCTTTTGTTTCCAGGTCAAACCCGTACACCCATGACTCATTTCCAATTACGACGATGTCCAGAAACTCAGGTTCAGTGTTGGTAATAACCAGCAAATCCTGTGCAACCGTAACAGAGTTTCTGTTCCGCCTACCAATGAAACTTGAGCAACCAGCCACTCTGCGCATTTTTAAATCTTTACATAAAATTGCATATGCGGAATCTTTACTGGTCTCAACTTCTTTAAAAATCTCTCGTACGGTCAAACAACAATCTCTTATTATTAGATTTTTTACACAGCCTCCCAGAACGCTCAATCACTCTCCACCGACGTCCGGTCATTTTTGAGTTTGTTGAACCACTCCTTAATTTGTGTTACTCCTATAACATCGTGTCTAAACACCAAACTTTTAACAAAATTTTATGCAGTTTCGTTGTTCAACTCTTTCAGTAATTTTAAGAGAAGTCAAAATTCGACAAATACGTATAACATCACCTCACTTGACGGCTAGTGGACAACAATTGACGCACCAGAAGTAAGAATGCGCATTAAACTCTTCCACTGTCCAAAAGGGCGCTTGCCTAGCATCACTACGATAAGCAAAGAAATTCAAGGTCAGATATCATTTAGACATACATAGTAAACTTAAAAAAAATTGAGATCATAAAAGAGCTGTAGATACTGACAAGGCCTAGTATCTAGTCCAACTACACTTTCAATTAAAAGTAAATATGGTCGCAATGATTCTAATTATGTATTAGACTGAAGTCTTGTGTTAATAAACGCCACAATTTCTTCAAATATTCTGCCGGGGCCAAGATTTAAACCTGTAACAATATCATTAGTTTTTTTACTTTCACAGGTGTTATGCGCAATACAAAATTAAATTAAATTAAAATAAAAACAATATTAGACAAATGTCTATAAAAAAACCAATAAAGCACACAAGACTATTCCATCACGAGGATCCACACAAAATACCAAAAACGTGGTATCACATACATATAAGTCGAATCAAACATCAAAAGCTTACAGAACTCATAACCAGATACTGAAGCACCTAAATAAGTACATGCATATAATGAGATTAAACGCAAACCTCTATGCTGCAGATGTTTGATAAAAGACTCCATTACATCTGCTAAATTAATGTGAGGCATTCAATATGCAACGCATAGCTCGTTGAAAAGCATAAGCTAACTAATGAAAAACTAACTCTGAGGGTCGATTCTAATCTTTTCATAGAAATTACGTCATTTCTGTAAAATATAAAATGGCATTTGGTCTTATTTCATTCATATTACGGCATTTCTATGAGAAAGTCAGCGATGACAAATATCACAGCAATCAGAATGGCACTCCTGAAATTCATAATTAATTAAAAAACTAAAACTGCTAAAGGAGTAAAACAATCATGATCGCAGTGCAAGGACAATAGGCAAACTACTTCAAACTTAAGAGACAAAAAGAGCAAATCGACATGCCGCGCCTAAAAAAATGCAAATGTTTAGAGTTTTGGAGTATCAAATAAAAGTGAATACAAAACAAAAAAATAAATAGTAGCACAAATACAAAAAAAACACATGATTTAGATAAAAAGATAAAAACAGCAGAAAAAAAACAGACAATCAGAATTTTGTTTTGGAACGTCGCTGGAACTGACAATAAGAATCAGTTCTGTAAGTAAATAAAAGACGTGGACATATTTTATTTTATTATGGAAAATGAGAGAATACAAGAAAAAAACTTTTCGTGGGAAAGAAAAAATATAAAGCAATAATAGTGTATTGTAGAGGTATTAAAAACACTAGGCATAAATTAGAAACTCTATACCAGAAACCAACCAGAAAAAGGAATTGATTATAGGAGGGGACTAGAACGCAAGAATTAAAAAAAGGAAAAAAGAAATCAACCAAGATGACCACACAAAAAACAAAGAATCAAAAGATTTATAGCTAGAAACCCAAAAGGTGTTAAAGCACTAAAGAAACCACAAAAAAAGAATAACTAAAAGAATAGAAGGCATACAAAATCAGAGTAAAAAAGGTAAAAGTAAATATAAAAAAAAATAAAGCATAGAAATTCGTAAACAATTCATTCAATTCATAAAGAAATAGCAACAAAGGTTTGTTTAGAGTAAAAAAAAATTATACAGACAAGAGCCAATCCAGCAAGCGGAAGAAATTTCGTTAAAAAAAAATATAGGGAAAGATTAGAAAATGAAAGCGCCAGTTATAGATGAGATACTATATAAAACGTGGTTGTATGGTACAAAAGAGTTGATTGAGTAAGTAAATAAATAAAGTTTGAAATGGAGAAGAGTTTTCAAGTCGATGAAGAGAAGGTCTTGTATGCCCGATACATAAAAGTGGAATCAAAAATCAAATAAATAACTACAATGAAATAACAATACTGGGTACGGCATACAAGGTTCTACGCCATGATATAAGAAAAAAAAATTGAATAAAGAACTGGGTATAAGAAATAATTCCAGAGCGGCTTCAGAAAAGAAAGAGGTACCATCGATAACGTATATATTCTACACCATATAGTTGACAACAAAAATAGCAGAGAAATGTATATGCGTTATTCCTGAACCTAAAGGCAGCATTTGATAGTGTGGATAGAAAGAAAACTGTAGAAATATATAAGAGAAAAAAGTATTTGCAAGCATCTGGTAAAAAGATTGGAACTGTATGACAAGACAGTAAACATACTGTGGCTTAACAGAAAATGAGTAAAAGATTTTGAACAACAAAAGGAGTGAGCCAGAGCTGCTCACTGAGTACCTCTTTATTTGCGACTTACATAGCAGGTGTAGAAGAAAAACGGAGGTTAGCTCAAGCAGGGCTATAGTAGTTGGTAAACATGGTAGTAGTTGCAAAAGAAATAAAATAAATTGTAAAAAGTTTAGATATTAAAAAAAAAACTAAGTTAATGTAGAAAAAACAAAAATGAAGTTCAGAAAGAAGGGTGAAAAAGTGGAGAACTAGAAAGAGCATGGTATTACAAAGGTAATTTTTTTTTAATATTTATATATTTTGTACAAACAACAGCGAGAGCAAGCACATTAAAGAAATGGCTCAAAAAGCAAATAAAGTAGTAGGCCGGAAATAAGAAAAAGTAAATTTGATTGTATGAGAATAAAAGAACTTATGTTTAGTTAGGAGTATGATACTGTGCGAGTCAAAATATGGGAATAAAAAAAACAAGAAAAATTATATGCAATACATGCAAAATATTAGAGACGAGTGCTGGGTTAAAATACCCAACATGACACAAAATTATGAAAAGAGATATACAAGAGCAAGAAAGAAGAATACAAGTAAAAGAGCCGAAGTACAACGTAAATTATGAATATATTATAGAAAGTGAACTGCCAATGTGCCTAGAGAGCAATATATATATATATATATATATATATATATATATATATAGTAAAAATGATTGCGAGATACAGACGTGGTAATGAAGACCAAGTGACAAATTTAAGATGAAAGAGCATTTAAAAGTGCAAAATGTGCGGAGAGATTAAAGAAACTATGAAACGTATGTTAAAAGAGTGTAACGAGATGAAAGAAGTGCAAATGAAAAAAAAAAATATTGAAAGAAGACGAAAGAGGAATAGAATAGATTAGGGCAGTTAAAAAACAAACAAAAAATAGATAAACAAAAAAGATTTTTAATTGTGTTGATTTAAAAGAATGATTTATTATTTTCTGAATTTATTTATGCTAACAACATTATAATAGAAAAAAAATGTCAAGATTCTGTCCATTAAAAAAATAATATAAAAACAGCGTCTAAATGCAATTCATTACGTGTACAGCACTTTTCAGATCCATAAAATGATACATATTATCTGCAATAAGAATAGCCCAAATAAGTCATGGCTACAAAACCGTTGTGTTCGATATATGGTGGTTGATTTATAAAAAATCATAAAAGTTGTAGAGGTTCTTGGCTCTTAGTAACAAACCAGGTTTGGCAAATAAAAACTGAAACCAGCTCTACGTTTGCTATACTTTTTCCAATATTAGCATGGCCTCCAAAGTAGATATTATTCGATATATAACACGCAAATAATAACATTAGACATGCGTTATATTCATCTGTAATCTACAACATGACTGCAGCAACAATTTGCCTTACAAAACCTTACTAAAAACAAATTGAGGTATTATACTAACGTATACTTAAAAGCAGAATAAAACAATCTACATATATAAAAACTCTAGAAGCCAAGTATAGTAATCTCAGTACAGAGTAGCCTATAGAATGTGTGAAACGCAAGCGCGAGAAAAGGATGCTAAAACAGACAAAAGCATGATTGCAACAAAGCAAACAATCTTTTTGTGTATATAAAGTTGTCTATTATACCGGCCACGCTGTACTGGGATTACTGTAGTATATGCCAATGGGCAGTTTGCTCACAGCGGATGCCGTCACATTACTTATATTCTCTGCGACCACATATATTGCATATTATAACATTTTACTGTACTATATTTGGTTCGATTCCATGCTAAACAAAGAATAGAGCGTGATCACAAATTATGTGTTTTATTTTAGGCGCGTTTACCCAGTCATCGAATTAATAGTAATTAGTTTATAAAAATGGCAGTAGAAAACATTGAAAATTATAACCAATACTTACTTACCTTAATTCATAAAATTATACTAGTTAAAATACTATGGTTTTATCTTGTCTCTATCCATTAAAAGAGATACAATAAAATGTTTCAGCAACTTTGTTTTCTTTATTTTACATTAATTATATGTTATAACGATCTTTAAAAGTTAGTAAAAAGTTGCAGCAAAATTAGTATACATATTTCGAAGCGAAAAGCAAATGCTTTCCATCTCGATGGTCCATAGTAGCACTGCTGCACATACAACAGACTATACATTCATGTTGAAATAACATTCACAAATACAGGTTACAAGATTTATAATATAGAATCCTGTATCATTACTCCAGATTATATTATACATTAAATTATAATAAGTATATGAACGAATGGCTTTTGAAACACCCTTGTATGTATCAGTTCCTAATTTATCTCCAAAGAGCTGAAATAAAAACATAATGTAGATATGCTTAAAGTTCAAGAACATTTTTATTAAAATTATAGTGCTAAACATAAATTAACAAAGTTAGGCACAATATTATGTTGATCACAACAGTGTTTAAATAAAATATACTAGACAAACGCAACATCTAAATGCAATAGTTTCATCTAGAATACAAACTATATAATAACTATGTAAAATCATAATCATGATACAAAAGAACTACCAACAGTATAATTATTATATAATTAAAATTCGAAAATAATACGTTGCACATTTTTTAAGTAAATTTTTAGCAGTTTTATCTTTCAACAGGTAAAGCGGGGCTACACTAGATTGATTTATCTTTTAATTATCTAGTTAATAATAAATTCAAATAATAAAACAAAAACTTAGGCCATTTCACCTATCCAAGCAACGCTATTTAACAAGACTAACTGCTGTCAAATTCATTGCGTGTCAATTAAAAGATTCGATGCAACGGTATATTTATCGTCAGATAAACCATCTCTTGAAATTCCTACAATAGGGGATGAAAACAGCAGATAAATAATACAGTGATATTTCCATCCCCGCATATGTACTAAACAACTAAAGATATGTGCTTAACAGGGCAGTGGCCAAAATTGAAGATAAAATCTACAACGAACTGTATTGAAATTTATCACAAAATAAAATCATCGTCAAATTTTAGAAACATGTCGCGTTTATAAACGCTAAATTTATACAAATTTTTATTTTACAAAATAATACCCGATTTTATTTCAAGCTTCATCAGCTGGCTCAAAATAAAAACTTTTTACAGATTTCCTTATGCCTATCAATTTTTATTTTTCCTTTAGAATTTACTTCGATTATTCTAGCTAGCCATTGGTTTTTACAGTCACAAGCTCAAAATCAAAAAGCTTTTGTTTTATATCGCAATCCTTTTCCAATTTACAATATAAATTTCAATACAGCCCACCTCAAGCTGTACGTTTTTTCTTATATGTTGTGGTCAAAAACACAATGAATATAATTTGTGTATGACCAGAAATTCACATTATTTACAATGTTACGTGGTTTATGTAATAGATAGTTATTATTAATTATATTCAATGTGTTTTTGACATGTTTTGTTATGATGCGATTTCGTTTAGCAAACAACAGCAGAGATGGGATTTTCGGTGATATGGATTACAGATGTGGGCCACTGCCCAGTAGAATACTTAGATTTGAGCAGTTCTTCTATCGACGCTTTGCGGAATTGCGCCATTTTGGTTGGTGACAACGGAGCCACTGAAAAAGAATTATAGAACAAATGTTTTTAACTAATATTATCTATAAACACATACACAATAAACTAAAACCAAACATGTTAATCAAAATGGGTTCTACTAGGAGCACTATTATATCCACTACCACAAAATTAATGAAAAATTTAAAAAAATCAGAAGGTTTGTTAGTAATAATAAAAAAATTATATTATATAAAAATATTACCATGTTAAAAAATGTGTGCAAAATTGTTTTTAAATAATAAGCAAGTGTTAAAAATTTATTTAAATATTAACGAGAAAGCTCATTCAGATTTTGCATTAAAAATGTAAAATAAAATATCAAAAATGTATTTTATAAATAAAATGAATAAAAATTTTCTGGCTTACTGGAGAAGTATTTAGTTCATTATTATTGCTATTAATAGGGTACAATGTGCTGATTGACAATCAAAAAGCAGATTTATTTTTCAGTTGCTAAGGACACTCCTTGGTTATTTTTTTGCTGAAATAGTTCTTTGCTCACCTATATGAACAAAAGTACAACTTACGCCTGCCAGATGTATATAAATTTTCCTTTCGGTTCTCTCAAACATATAGAAATACGTACTTTAATCCTACAATATTAATATTACAATAATTAATATTCACATTCTCGCACCGAGCAATAGCAATAGTATATTGTGTAACAAGCACAAAACAATGCTTATTGTTCACTCATTACACTATGCGCTACAGCTCGTTTGCAACGTTCCTATCATAATGCATTCTATTACTACTATACACATTGATTTAGTGTATAATAAGTACAGTTTCAACAGCTTTCATATGAGTAATAAAATGATTCTTAATTAATATTTGCCTGTTAGGGCGTGACATGTAAACTATCCAGGCCATAAATACAGCTAACGATTCAACAGCTTTCCCATGAGTAATAAAATGATTCTTAATTAATATTTGCCTGTTAGGGCGTGACAAGTGAACTATCGAGGCCATAAATACAGCTAAAGATCGTAAATAATTAAAGTTTGGTGTAAAAGTGACAAAAACGACGTTTTAAGCAATTATGTTATTTGACCTACCAAACGCAGTTAAAAACCTTGTTAACAAATACCGACATAGGCCATCAAGTTCTACCTACCAACCTCGTTACTAAGCTGGTAGATAAACTCTACTAGTTCAAATTACAAATTAATATTTTATGTTAGAAAAACAGATGTATTACTTTCGGTGTTTTATGTTTTATGAACAAGCATCTTCAACTCGAGTAATTATCAGTTAGAACGTCAATTCAAATTTTATACGTAAATGCTATCTCACTTTGTATATTGAAGCATAAGTTTCTTCAATTTTCAGTATCTCTGTCGCTGTCCAGCTATGTATTGTCTGAAAAGAGCTGAAGTTCAGCCAAAACTGCAGTCACACTGTGACGTAATAAATTGTGATATAAAAACATAGCAATTGTTGTTTTAACCAAAGCCAACAAAGAAATAAAACTATAAAAGTTGTTGAAAGTGACCAACCACCTCTCCGACCCCGTATTACAATCTCAATACATCGACTCCACCAAGTTCATTATTGTTTCATTTTCGAGAAAAACCCTTTGTCGCCGAAGAACAAGAAACAACTCGACTAAGCTGGCTGGTGCAAGCTTTAACTTGTTTTCTTATCGTGTCCCAAACATGTTCGATGTAATTCAAGTCGGGACTTCTCGAGATCCACTCCATTCGGTTAAAACCAACGACATCGAGTGTTCATTACCAACCCTGATTATTAACTCCTGATAATTCACAACCCATTATGATGCATTAATACAAAATCGTCGCCGTGCAGTAAGTACCACATAATCTTAATGAACATGTTCAATATACCTTGTGCGTTAATAGCCCTATTAACCAACACAAAATGGTACCCCAAAATCAAATTAAATGATAAAAACCTGGCAACAATTTTGCAATGAGCATACCGTTCGCCAGCCTTTTCCAAATTCTTAGTCACTATTTGAAGTTCGTAAGTAAAAATGGGACTCTACAGTCCAACAAATATGTCAATAAGCAATCTGAATGCTTCCTAGTAAACTCTAAGCCATATGCAGGTTTTCTTGATATTAAACCACCTTCATTAAGGCGTTCTGTCACTTATACACACAGCCTGGCCTCTGTAAGCAATTTTTGACTTCAACAACAATCAAGTTGCTGTTGCGCAGTATTGTCAGAGTAAGAAATAGTCATCTCGGGGGGTTTGTACATTGTTTATAAACCTGCTTCAGGCCGTCGATTGCAAGACCCATCCACTTCAAATTCTCCGTACGCATGACTACAAAACTCCAAGAACTTGTGCGATATAAGGTTGAGGTTGAAAAAAATTATCTACACCACAATATCGAAAATGACAGAATTCTTCAATATTAGATTTAAACTTATTTAGTTTGGTTACAATAATGACTACATCTACCTTGATTATTAAAAATATTACAATTTGAAGAATCGAACTTGCCTCCCTTTTTGAGTATAGGTTGAACATTTGCAATTTTCCAATAACTCGTAAAATTTCGTTTTTATATGAAAAATATCTTGAGTTATTTTTGACAACAAGCTTACATCTAAACATAAAAGGTAAAAAAGTTGACATGCCTATTTGGCAGTGCACACTAGCTGTGGCAAAAACATGGGAAATGTCTTCAAAAATAGTACTGTGGTTGTACACAGCTCACATACGGGAGGCTAATATGGTGACCAAAAGCTAGACAAAAACCTCTGCAAGCAAACTAAATCAGTTGCAACAAATGGCATAAATAAATATAACAGGTAGTACGCAGGCAACACCAACTGCAGCTATAAAGGCAATGTTGTACCTTCCGCCCCTTGACATTTAAGTTGAAGAGATGGCAACAATAACAACTTTGCATCTGAATGCAGTTACTTTGGCGCACTGCTAAGAGAGCTGGCAAACATTACCTATAAGAGACAGTTAAACAAACACCTCTATTAGGAGGGCAAACAGATAACATATCACACTTCTTTGTGTTTGAAAGACCACTTCAACCAGTGTACATATGAATAATAGAAGCAAAATGTAGTCAATAATTCGATTAGAATCTACACGGATGGCTCAAAAACCATTAAAGGTTCTGAAACAAAAATCTACTCGCAAGATCTGGACCTCAAAATATCTGTAGAAACAAGTTCGAGTTGCTTTAGATGAAAGAGCATTCCAACAAAGTAGGTAACGCGTAAAAGGTCAACTTTCAAGGCAAGTGGAACTAACCTAACCTAGCAAAAATCAACGCGCACGACGCACTAAAAAGGCGTTGAGAAGTTAGAATGACAGGCTGCAGACAGACAAAAAAGACTACAGAGAATGTGAAACAAATGACAAAACAATCGAGCAGACCCTCTCATATGATAAGAGTCCATGTTGGAGAGTTGCTGGCTTAACATGGCCAGTATAAGGGAGGCGTTGTACTTGCATACATCAGCCATATTGGGTGGTTGGATGCCAAGACAATAGAGTGAGGTCACAACTAAAGAAGGTTCTTTTTATTATAATTTGTAAAAACTAAAACTGTTAATTAAAAAAGTTAATTTAAACAATGTGTTAATATCTTAAAACAATGCACATCTGTAATTTTCTCAGTTCATCGATAAACTTGCAATTTACTGTTAAATAATATGGGTTGGATAGTTCTGGGTTATCAACAAAATTACCAAAAATAGCATTCATACTACGTTCAAACATTGCTTTCTTGTCCTAATGTAATAGTCCCTCGATTACAAAAACAAGAACATATAAAACCAAATATTAAGTGAACTACAATTTGCAGCTATATCAGCTACATCTAATAAAAATAATCTAAATTACTATCTATATATTTTTTATAATTAAACTTACAACTCTGCAATTCAAAAAATATTATTCCAATAAATCTAATCTACTGGATATAATAGAGTCTTAAAAGCTAATAAAAATAATTTAGTAGTAAAAAAACTATTAATTTATAGTAATATTATATTAAAAATAAATAACGATAAAAAATTGGTAAAATTCAACGTGCTTATTATCTGTAAGTCCAACCAAGTTGAAAATACAAGTATATTAAAATTAAATTATAAATATTTCTAACTTTCGTGAACCAATACAGTTATTTCATTGCCCAAACACAAGAAAATATTTTTGTTTATTAAATAATATAGTAAATGTTTTGTTTTTGTTTACATACCGGTTTCGCGAATATCAGTGTATTAGCGTTGAGTGAAAGAATATTTGAAACAAGCTTAAGACTTATAAATTTCAGCCATCTTTGAGTCTCAGGACCGATTCGGAGACCATCCCCGAGATTTGGATATACATCTATAGCAGCGGCATACACAAGTACGCACAAGTGTATTAGCGTTGCGCCTCTTTTTAATACTTTTTCATTCAACGAAATCAAAAACACAGATTGTAATTAGTGAGTGGGTGGGTGTAAATTGTTAGTGAATTAGTATCAAAATGCACATGCAAAAATTTCAACAACAAATATTAGTAGCGATCACAACATAACCACTATAAACTATTTTATGTAAATACATAAGTTTGTAATAAAGTATGTACTGAAGCATACAATTAAAAAAAAAAAGTTAAAAATTACTTCAGTAGTACTAATTATTACAATGATTAGGAGAATCTGGTTAAGTTTAGATACGCCAGACATTCCACGATCACAACTCACAACAACAGTAGAGGGCCATGCCTTTGTTAACCTAGAAAGAAACTACACCAAAACACACTATGAAGATATTAGTGTATGAATGAACAAAATTAACTAATTTAGCAAATAATAAATATGAATAATAATGAGTATTAATAAAGTACAGACATTTACACTTTATCAAATTCAACCAATTATTAAGAGATTTGGATCAGTATTTAATTTATAAATTTTATTGTCAATAAATTAAATAAATAATTTTATTTAATAATATTTAATAAGCTACTAGTTTCATAAACAGTAACAAATATAAACTGTACACAAAAAATGTTCTACAGGAAGTAAATATCAACGACAACTACAGTTGGCAACAAAAACACAAAGACCCATCTTCTCCATCTTATGATCGAGGCAGCAGAATCCACAATCCGCCATCAGCATTTAGCCACAGTAACTTCAGACTTTCTGCAAGTAGAAGTAGAAACTTTCTGATGACAGAAATGTAATATATACTATGCTGTTAGCAAAGTTTTCGTATCTCCAAAACCTTCACCATTCGGACTTTAGAAAAACGGCTCTAGTTGTTAGCCTGATCAACGAGTGTAAGCAGATTGACATTCACAAAGACGACCTCAAACAGATCAGGCTGGACCAGAAAAAGCTCCTCCTAGGACACAAAAACATCACCAAAGTGATGTCAAAAAAAGAAGCCATCTTCCACGTCACCAAAAGTTCCTTATCTAACCTCTAAAGAGGCCCTACGTCTTCCCCCAGCAACTGCAATCCCGACCCAGCCCACCCTAGACCAGATCCAGACTTCCCGCAAGACACCTGCCAAAAAACCCCGGTCTGCCATATTTGTAGACAAAGAGGTAATAGAGGTCCAGCTGGACAACAACTTCGCCGCCCCCCACAAAACCCTACCCCCTTTAGGGATTCAAAAAATTCACCATAATGGAAAATAAGAAAAAGTTGAAGAAGCCGAAGAAAAACACGAGTAAGCCATCTTTAGTTATCTCTGCTAATAGGTCGGCTCATCACGTCAGATGCATTCAAAGCCATCAGCCACCAATGCACGTCCGCTTAATAGTTCCTTCGGCTCCTTAACAAGCCCTCCTACTTCGGTAGCTTACACTACGCCGGTCTCTCAACAAAAGATTCCCGCTCCTCACGAATCAGATTCTCCTCGGCTTGACACAAGCAAGCAAATCTGATTTTAAAAGCTAGAAACAGACTAATTGTCCGACAGTCTGTATACAGACAAAGACGTGGGACAAGTTTTCCACGAACTCTATACAAAGCCTATAAGGCTGGCACACTATGTTGCATCAGAAGTTCAAGTTCATTCGCCTCACCAGCCGTATATTTTACATATTATATTTGTTACCAATACTACTTTTATTAGCTCGGTTATACTTGGTTTTCAACGTAAATGACTCACAACCTGTTGCCACGCTTCATCTTCTATATATCCCGGTGTGAGTCGAAACGTCTTTGTGTGAGAATAAAACAGAATAAATCAGGATTCCGAGTAGCACCTAAATAAGATCCATACTGCCCAAACGTTGTTAAGTATTTTTTACAAATAAAATTTACCCTCAGCTAGTTTACCCTTCTATGCAATGTAAACTTTAAAGTATAGTACAGATCTCTAATAAAATATAAGCAGAATTATTAGATGCAAAAGTTGCATAATTCACTCGCAGAAATCAAACTAATCAACCGCTATGTGTACAAATATTCAAAATCATGCTTTTGTTATCTGCCACTGATAGTCAGCGTATCTGGTTTCTGGGTTTTTACCAAAATAACTGCTTTAGTTCACGATACTTGGTAAGCTGACAGATTTTATTTTTTAGATAAACCAAGAAAATAAATAAAGAAAAGCTGTGCCAATGCAGCGCGTTAAGAGTTTTAGAAAATATATGGTAAGTCTTGCGTGCAGGCTGACCATAATATTATAGTCTAATATACAGCAGAGACGACGTGAATCGTTTTTTTGCTGTCAATTTGTAAGTAAGTGCAGAAGAAACGGTTAAAGAAGGAATTATAGCGAGTTATGCTCCATGGTGTCGAGTAAGCATTTGAATTTAAGTTGAATTATAAAGTGCAATTTTTGTCAAGTTTTCTTGCCTCTCAACTAGAACTATGTGTTCAAAAAATCTAAAAATTACATAAACAGCAAGACCGGTTTTCTGTTAAAATCGAATAAAAAACGGTTCAGAACGCAAGAAGCCCACACAAAGTTTTTGCTACAAAATTCTAAAGGTAGCTTAAACACGGCTTTTATAAAACCAAAATACTATTAAGATTGATATGCAATATATCAAAAACGTTTTGCGTCTTAGACTATAAGCTTCGTTTTAAAAATTATCATCAGTTTAACCTATCCGTTTGTTCTAGGTATACAAAGAAATACTTCAGAAAGGCGTGACTGACGGTGGCATTCATAATTGTATCTACAAACCAAGTATTCTAAATTTGCAGGTAACATCTCAGGAGGTACCAAATTAGCTAGAACTACAAAAAGTTTTCTCAAAATTTGCTTTCTAAATTTAGAAAGCAGTTCTAATGATCCAGCCAAATGTAGATAAAAAATAATATCACAAAAGTTATAGTATAATTGATTTTATGACTAAAATGTTCACAACAAAAACAATTTCAAACGATGCTCTTTCAACGCCCTAACCCTCCTCGTCAGCGTAGGGTTTTACTAAGACCGAAGTAGATTAACAATCTCTCGGTTCGAAATACACTCAAAACTGTAGACCCACCCGTAAGGTAAGTTACTAACATTACAAGCAGAAAAAAGGCTAGCAAAAATAAGAAAGTGGAACCACATCTCAGCCTTAATAAATTTAGGCCTGGGTCGAGGCTATAATATTTTTTTGCGCAAGTACCTAATGCCAATCTTTCTTTCGGACGTACGAAAAGATCATCTTTGGTATATCAATAAAAAATTGCTTTGAATAAACTATACACCAGAGATTTTGTGTGTAATTCTTTTTGTAGTTATATGAGCAGGAAAATGTTTCAGCAAGTAGCCTTAGTGGCTTTTAATTTTATTATAAAAATCAGTTTAAAAATTATTGTAACTTGAGCCCCTCCTCAAATACTTATTGCCCATTTTTAGTTCCTCGTCAAAAGCAGACCATAATAAAAAAAACACATTTTCATTTCATGGGATTAATTGTGGTCGCTGTGACTTTTGTCACCAATGACTTTTATCATAGAAAAGACATCAGTAAAATGAGATAAAACGGCAGTTAGGTATGACAAAAGTCACCGATAACAAAGTCATCAAGATTAGAATCACTTTCAGTTTTATACTAATAGATCGGCAAACTTATAGATAAAAATAGGTAGGTAATACATATCAATAACTAGTTTTTTGTATGTCTTTTTTTAAATAATAATATTATTCTTTATTTTTCATTGAATTGATATTTAAAAAAATAGATTATTCGCGCATTTATATCATATCAACTACTGATCCAAATCTCAGTTCCCAAATGAGTAAATACCTTTGATTGAATATGGTTTAATCATGCTGAAAATGAATTAGTCGTTTCATATAACATTAGTAATACGAACTTCAAACCAAAATAGACTGTGTCACATCGTAGGTGTTTGTTAGTACAATGTCAAGTGTTAGTATATATTTCTTGAAAAGTATGTTAGTATCATTAATATAATAATAAAATGCATTCTTTATATTGTGACTTACATGACATGAACATTGGACCAACAGACAGAGCCGGGCTAGTAACATTTTTTACCTTCTACACAGGCAGCGCTACTACGCCTTCGGCCCACTCGAACCGCTAAAACAACAGCACAGCCTTCATACATCCGCCAAAAATATGGCCCCCAAAAAACAATTAAAACAATCGTACACTCCCTGCTAAAGTCATTACTTAAAAAATGCAACGTAAAATTATGTACAAAAAATATAAATAAAGCTTAATATAAAATAATACAATCTAATATTTATATCACAATCTAATAATGAATAAATAAATAAATGGAACCACACCAATAAACGACAGAATGTTTAAAGTAAAATTATTTGATTTCTTTAATTGCTTAAAAGTTTAATATTAATGGTGAAAATTGCAATGAACAGTTGCGACGACATGTTTCCTCACAACTGAAAACTTTTTGAATATTTAATAGGTCGACAAAAAATGAATGGATGGAAAATATCAGTAGTAAAAGAAAATTAGATCCACAAAAACGCTCGCGAGCGAAACGAATTATGTTTCATTTTCTGGAAGACGAACTTGGAATGTAACTCCACGATTAAATTAATCCGGAAAACGATTCTTGAAATTTTTCCTTTCCCTCCAATAAAAAAAAATATAAACTCGCACATCTAAGACAATATATTTATAAAAAAATAAGTAAAACGTATCAGTCTTAATTTTTGGAATTTTAATGTTCTTGGTACTGTTCCATTTAAATGAATTAATCTACTTGAATCATGACTAGCAAGGAGTTGGGGGCTTGAAATGAATTGCTGAAAATAAAATTGTAAATTAAAAATAAACTATAACTAATAATAACAAAAAATAATGCGCAGCGCTTGCAAACACGAATCATGTGGCTATATTATTATGAACCTTCGATTGATTGGGTGAAATATTGTATGACTTAAAATATATAAAATAAAATAAAAAGTTAATTAAACTGTGCCAAAAAATAAAAATGGGTTCACTGGTTTGAAATAAATGAGTGGTGTTTTCTAAACTTATTTATTATTAACATTTTTATGAACATACACATATTTCTCATATATAAATTTAGCAGATTGTTTTGGATTCAATATATTAATATTCAAAATACATTATTTAAATTTCAACATATATAATATTTTTTAATTAATATAATTATTTTGTTAGCTATTGTCGATTTATATATAATCCTTTTGTTTTAAAATCTGCTAAACTTAAATTCTTGTTCTTTTCATATCACTTTGAACACAATATGATTACAAAGCTATTTGCATGTATAATATCTTATTATATGAATGTATAAAGCTCTTATAAACTACAGCCAATTTCAAATACCTCTTAACAACACACAGAGAAAAATATATGATCTAATAATACGTGCTGCAATAATTAAATGGTATTTGAAAGGAATGGACGAATTTTTGTGTGTCTTTTGTGTAGAATATGAGTAAATAAATATGAAATAAAATTAAAAAAATTAATTGGCATAAAATTGTCGACAAACTTGGATCTTAATAAAAACAAGTCAAGATGTTTTGCCGTTTTTACTGATATTGCAAATACCTCCATATTGGAAGAGCGGTTCCAAAAAAATGTTAACAGCTAAAACCAATCTACGATAAAAGTAGAATTAATTATTGTATTATTGCTGTTATCATGACATTGATTTTGTGCCGGGTATTCTTGAAAGAATTAACGTTCAACAACTTAAACCACTTTGACTGAAATCCGTAGTGCCTCACTGATTTTAATTAAATAAGATAAATATAAAAAAAATTTAGTCGTTTCAGAATATATTGAAATATTCCAGATGTCGCAATTTCCAATTAAACTGAAAAGTATCAAAATTCTATTACATATCACTTGTCCTAGCTTTATGAACCGTTTCAACTCAATTGTAATTGGTATACTAAGAATGTATGTAACTTAGAAGAATGTTGTACGCATTTGGCATACACAAGTAGCAACAATCCAGACAAAACACCATAGCACAAATGCACCAAATTTGCCAAAAAAGATTCTACTCACTGCCACCTAATCAGTTGTTGTCAAAAGATCACATCACAAAATTTCATAAAATTAGTGATCAATAAATACTCGAAGACTTAAGATTGGATTCCAAATTCTAATATGACAAATGAGTCACGTCTCGCCCCCTTCAATATTGTAAGATGTGACTTTCCCGCCCATTTCGAAGTGTGACTTCTTCAAGTCTTGCACGTGTAAGTAAAGAATAAAAGCACGGTTATTCGCTTGCACGTAAACAGTTGAATTTGTCAATGCAAATCTATTCGCTACCTTCTATGCGCCGTAAAAATACCGACTCTGGTTCGATAGCATCAAAACTCAATTCGTACGTAGCTCTAGAAAGAAGATTATATAATCCACAACCTTTTATACCGTTCGGTGTGAAAGTATCAAAAACACCGAGCCACAGAGAAGACCTGTGTATGTTTGAATACCAATATAAAGTAACGAGCCCATATTGGGTAGAACACTATGTTCTGCATCACTTTGTTGGTCACCCATCCAAGTCAAGCAGCTCCGGCCGTTGCTCAACTTTCGTTAGCGCTGTTAATCATACAAGTACTCTTTTCCGTACTGCCGACACAATATTATAAAAAACGTCCTAATTAGTTCAACAAAGTTCGGTTCTTATCAGAATACAACTCAACATTTCGGCAATGTAATCACGTCTCCAAGTTGAGCCACTAACATTACAATGATGGCAAAATAATGTAACCCCGGAAGGTAATCACCGCCCCCAAGTTGCCTAGTTTCCGCACCTGCGGCATTTCCAGAGAAAACAGATGTCTCCAATTGCACAGTCCCATACTACTAACACCCATTTTCTTAGACATAACACTAACCGTAGAAGAACTGACATCAGCCGCCGCCTCCAATAGACCTACACCGGCAATAACTGGTGCTCAACGTAGAGCATCCTAAAGTAAAAGTGCCACCAACCCCACAGACCCTCAACAAAAAACTAAAAAAATTGACCTTTCATAAAAAAAGCATACACCATTATACTGTACTGCTGATAATGTAGAAAAAATGAATCTGTAAATATGGCCCCCGTTCAACATCCTAGAACTCAGACAAAGTCGGTCAAGATTTCAATCCCGAGCGGAAAACCCTGAAAAACTACCTAGGCTAGAGACATCTTGAGCCCCGGAAAGCCAAACAAAACTCGGAAGAAGACACCGACTTAGAAGATTTCCAATCAAAGACTGCAAAGCTGCATCAATCGGCCGAAAAAGGCAAACACACACCTGATCCAGGACAACTCATCCTCTGGTAGGTGTCGATGCCGACCTCCGCCGAGACCTCGCAGTCCCCTACCGTAAAGAAGTATCGCAATGAGCCAAGATAGACCCCGTATCTCCGACGACTTCCGCCAACCAATCTCGTGGTGACCCCAAATAACCACCACCCCCCAGTATCTGCCCATGCGGTATTCCCAATGGAACAAATGTTCCAATTGCACAACTCCATACTACTAACATCAATTTTCTTAGGCATAACACCAGCCAAAAAAGAACCAACATCGGCCGCCGCCTCTGACTGACGTAGACTAGTAACGGGCAGCTTTGGCGACATTGGTATACATATCATATAATAATCGATTAATTTTTTTACCAGTACAATCAGAAAGGATCAAATTATAATATGTTAGAGTATTTTAGTCAAATTATATTTCCACTGTCCAACAACGGTCGTAACAAGTTCTAATTAAATCACTTTAAGTTAGAAACCTCATCCCCTCCCATCGTAAGCCACTAACAAAATAACATAAATATAAAAACCAAAGTCTGAAATAGCGGCTAAGAAATAAAGTTGAGTTAGGTTGTCTTTTATGAAAGGGTTATTTCTCTTCTATTCGGTAAATATCTAAATTCAAGATAAGCCACAAGAACAATAAAAATAACTTTTTAAAATTGTCCCTTAAAATTAGCAATAGAAAGAGAAGAAAAGCCAGTTAAATTATGAAGTTTATTTTTCAAACCAAAATTAAACGTTAACAAACTTGTAGGGAAATAGAATCAAATTAAAAGTTTAGAAACCTTTAGAGGTTGATTCTGCTCCCTGAAGTTGGTATAACAGTGCAAGGACCTGATCAATACTCCAAAAATGTAGTCCAGCAGATTTTGTCAATTTAAAATCACATCACATCTGTTATCAATGCTGTTGAGCCGACAGGTTCGTACTTGACAACCTAAACATACAATCCGTACTCTTGTATTGTTTAGAACAGACAACAAAAGATCTGGTTAAAGTAGTACATAAGATATGTTTACTACTCGTTATTTACTTCACATACTAGAAAACTGATTAAACAGTTAGAATTTGTACCATTAAAAAATGACAAACTTTAAAGAAACATGCGTAAATGTTTCTTTTGTTCAGCTGCCCAAAACAATAGATTCTGATTGATATGATTCATTTTTTTTTTTGGAATTCCGCAATGTTAATAATTTTGTGCAAATATTTTTATAAAAGTATACTCATCCACGACTTTCATTAAGTTCATAATCGGTTTCAAAACTACTTGATTTCTTTTTATCAAAACTTACCTCGTCAGTGGGCTATAACGAGTGAATAATTTAAAATAAAATGTGTAGAAATGAAACCATGATAATAAAAAAGTGATAAATATACACATTTACATCAAAAAATACATTTAATTAACTATTTTATTTTAATACTTTTCAAGAACAGGTTCTATTTTTGGACACAGTTTAACAGAACTCGCTAAAAGATGATGAAATGAATTATATTTTTAAAACATAATACATAAATACCAGAGAGAGAAGTAAATAAATTTGAGAATACATACCATTCGCGCAATCCACGCAATGCAAACATTGTAAAAACAAAAATAAACTCAGTGTTTTGTATAAGTGTGATATGCCAAATATACATAACATAAACTAAGTCATAAAGAATAATTTTGCTAAGCTGTGTCAGCGTGTATGTGTGTAGAACGAAGCGGTTTTTAAATCCTCTTTATAATGATTTTAATTTGAATTTTGGACTAATTCCGGGCAACTACGATTTATTTTTTTTGTATAAATTTGTTTTAATATGCAAGCACACGAGCGGTGCTGCTGCAAAAATAAAGCTTAAACAAAAATAATTAAAAACAAAAATTTAAAACATACGCTTTACCTATGGTTTACCACTTCTCTAAACATTGAAATGCCCTAAACGTACGATACAGAAGGAAAGATACAATAATATATAATTAAGCTCCGTCAAATTAATGAATCGTGTCTACAGGTTTTTATTATAGAATTAGCTATTCTAATATTTTAGTCACATATTTTTTTCGTATTTTTTTATAAATATCGGGTTACTGTTATTTAATTAGTTACATTAAGCGGCGTTACTTTCGGGATTCTTAGTTTGTAATCGACTTACCGTATCCTTCTCCTTGCAGGAATAGGCGGAATGCTTCGCTCACTTTTCCTGGTTGTTCTTCTAAAACCATACCGCAGTCGGAAATCTGAAAACAATAAATAAATAATTGTACAAAGCTATTCAGTATTTAAAATATACATGATTGCTTTATAAGTTATCCATAATCCATACACTGTATTTTCAAATTCAGAAAGAATAAGGAGCCAAATATTTCTAATTCTGATAAACTACTCGATAAAAAGGCCGAAACACGAATACATACTTTCCTAGTACATATTTCTCTAAAAATTTTTTGTTTATAGTGCAAAACAGCAACAAAATGTGAGTCAAAAGCTTTTTGTACAACCCGTCCACATCATATGACATGAATTGAATTTTCCTCTTAACAAACTTCATTTACAACGCAACATAAAAGAGATATAAAATAGTAAGTTATTAAATTTGGGGTGATTTTATAAAACTTTACTTTACACATTTTTATTGATATTATTAACTTTTAATACACAAACAAAAATTTGAAGATAAAATAATAATTTCAGATTCACTTCATTTAAAGATAATGTATGAACGTGCTTTAGAAAGTATTATATGAATTATCTAGATGCATCTATTTACCACCTTAGCAACGAGTTCGGTAGATAGTAATAACAATTTTGAGTTAATATTGACAATATCACATGTAACTACCTGTAACAGAATAACTGAGTCTACTGTATCTCCACCGTAGGTTTAATTTTAGAACGTATTCGCAGCAAACAGGCTGCAAAATATTACCACTTTTCTGCTTTCTTACTATCTGCTTAACTTGCGGTCAATCTTCTTACTGTGTAGAGTTCAGTGGGGCGTCACACTTTTGCTTTTTGGTACAACCGGAGAATCTCCCAAGTTGCCTTTGGTACAGTTCTGCTATCTTTACTAAAATCGCCGTCCGGGCCCGACTTGGAAAATACACACTCAAAATACTTAGAGGAACGCATATCTAGGCCTTAATAATTACTTTTAATTTTTAACAATATGCAAATTAAATATCGCTTAATTCAAAGATCACATTTTGTCCAAATAAATTTGCAAAAACAAAACAAATTTTACTGCTGACTGACAGGGTCCCAACAAAAATTTGTACATTTTATACTTTCAATTAATGTTTTGGCAATATTTGAGCCTTGAGAAAACATTTGTGTTGCATAATTTTTTTGACATGTTTATGACGTTATTTTGCTGTCTGACTATTAGATTCGTGTTTTAGATTAGATTCTCAACGACAGGTGTTCCGACAGCAGGCGTGCTGACTCTAGAATGGTTTTTTATGATTGAAATAAAACTCAATCTCAAAATATGAAGCTTCCGAAAACTCTAATAAAATTTTTCCACTGATTGTTCATTAGTTCTGGATAGTGAATACCCTTCTCAAAGAAAAATCTTTTAGACAGAGACAGGTAGAACTGCCAACCGCAGAGGTGCGGATTTTAACTACAATTCTAGTCTTTCCTGGTGGTACACGCGCTCGAATATAATATATTGATAAAAAATAACTACCTGTCCGCTCTCGTCAAACAGAGTTTTAGTAAAATTTTGCCATATACTCACAATGGTGTAACCGTTATTGACAAATTTTGTAGGTTTTAATCATATAATCAAAACCAAGTGAAGTTAGGTACACTATACAAGACCGTATGAACGAAGCGGCGCAAACCCTGTTCGATAAGAGCGGACAAGTCAATCATTTTTGATCTCACTGTAGATAGTGAACACCATTTAAAGAAAAATTTAAAGAAAAACTTTTTGTTCAGTTCAAAATCACAATAAACAGTTTGCGTGTCGATAATTTCTTTGTGGCATAAATAAAAACTGAATTGGCTATGTTTATAGATAATAACCATATATGGATCAGAGTAAAATGTAAAGAAAAGCACATTTCTTAATTCTCTATCAAAAGAGAAATCCTGCAAACTGTTAGTGGTTGGTATATGTTATATGGAAGTACATCTCTTTTGGCCATCCAAACGTTCTCAATAAGGTATCAAATTACCTCATTCAGAACGTGGCAGCACTTTTGGATAAAGCCAATTGAGAAACACAACTATTTAATCTTACACACACATCAATATTGTAAATCAAAAATAAAATATTTGAATAAAGTAACATTGAGCTCGAGTAGTTGCCAAAACGTATTAAATTATTTTAATCTCATTTCGAAATGTATTGCTGTAATTTCCTTGAACCACTAATCCCTTAATATCTGATTTATGTTATGCTTTGTATAGTTCTAATCTTAATCTCTATGTAAATTTACCACCTCTATTTAATTCTTATGTTTTTACGGTTTCAAATAAATTTCATGATAACACATACTAACGTATTTTATTTAAATTATAAAAAGTATTTTAATACATAAAAGCCACCATTACCCATTATTTATAGGTTTTTTAATTGTAATAAAGTTTTTAAAACATTTAATTCTATATTTCAATTTATAGACCAAATTCAGTAAATAGTTCAGATTCAAAATTAAAACGGAGCCTGAACAGTCTTCTTACTATTGGTTTCAACTAAGGGCTTCCTAACTACATTGGTAAAGCAACTATTTAATAAATTGATCGTTACAATTCTTATCGGTTGTACATTAATGTTGTCCATTCAGTCATAAAAACTGCAGATAGTTTAATAAATTGGATTAGACAATGTACTAATAAATTAGTATTAATAAATGCTACATCAAAAGAAAGTATACAAATATATTTGTTTACATACAACTTCCCTGACCCGTTTTATAGCACTGAGTGTGTATATTCAAAAATTATGTCATAGTTTATCAAAAATAGTTTTCCTTCAGTTCGAGGAAGACATCATCTGAGTGGTTTGATATATGTTCAAAAACAGTGTTGATGCTAATCATTTGAGATCTGACAATAAAAATAAAACTAAATTGGGCAAACCAAATGTGAGAGCTCAGGAGCTAAAGAACCAGATGTCCGAGTTGGCGATGAGCTTCGACCTGAAACTCAAAGCTCTCAACGCCACCATCAAGGGCTTAATGGACACCATCGCCTTGATGGCCTCCAAAGCCAGCGCTACCGCCATCCTCCACCAAAGAAGTCATGCAGCTGGCCGAGTTCGACAATGAAGATGAAGCCAAAGTAGCTTCCTCCAAAGGCAAAAGACAAGTCTCGGACTCCTCCTCGGAACACAAGAGCAAACTCAAAAACTATCAGCGGGTAATTCTGCCGGCCTTTCAGACATTCGCCCCAGCAAACTAAAAATAAAAGAATTTCACCGAGATCAGGTTCAAGCTCGCGGATATATAGATTTAAACCCCGCCGGTAACGTCAACACTACCCAACCCTCACAAAATCCCAAATTCGGATACAAATGCATAATAAAATAGCAACTGCCTTCTTAAAATTCAATAGAACCAATTTCTTTACTTAATCAAACTCTGAAGTGCGTTGCCCTTGTAATCCGGCACATGTGGCTTTATCTAACGGACGAAGACGTTGGGCAGTCATCAAAAGAGCTGGGTGACACCATCCCATGTACATAGCATTTATTAATTCAGGACGTTAGTCTAATATATAATTAGTGTTCATTTAACCATAATTACATTTAATATGAGAGTGTGGGCGGCCATTCTTTCAATTAACGAGTGCGATAGTATATATTTGTGTTTTCAGGTACATATTCAAAGGCAGCTTGTGCGGTAGTAACACAAGCGTAAGCACTAAAACTTCGACCGTTACAACTAAAAAAAAAATAAAAATTGTATGAAAAACGAATTTGGTCGCTTCATAATGTTCTCCGTGGAAGTCCCAAAAGAGCGACAAGCACAAAAATCATAGAGCTCACAAAACTCTTAAATTTCACCTCCAAAATATGCCCTCTGCTCCAGCCCTCATCCCGCCATAAATAAAGAAAAGCGCCACCCGGCGCCAAAGTCTGTGCAGGCCCGAACCCGGTCTTCCCAAAGCTCATATTTTTGCAAACCTGCAGCTGCAGTTACAGCAAACAAAGTCGGTCTATTGTTAGATATCAAATACTGCATCAAGAATAAACTAATTTACATAATATAAATACATATTCACAACATGACATAGTATGAATATACCCAATGATGAATCAGTTGTACCTATCCAAACCACACTCTACTTGCCGGAATTTTAAATTTGTAGTAGTTATAGCTATTACAATGGCCACAAAACTGTTAAAACATAACATGCTGTAAGTTTCAAGTCATTGTTTCTTCTTATTTCTTTCTATATCCATAAAATTACGAGTTATAGCAACACACCAGCAGTTCTTCTGTTGTAGTAGCATCTTAATACCTAAATTTAGAGAAATATATTGTGCCACGCTCACTTTTAGAATTTAAAGAAACGATGAGCTTCAGACGGAAACTGAAGACTATAATCAAAAACCAACATAAATTGAATTAAAAACTCCATTGCAATTGTTCAGTTCAAATGGTTGCTGTATATTATAGGTTGTGAAAACAAGTTTTTTATATTAAAGCGTCCACATGTAATGATCATTTCAAACATTATTGGCTTCAAGCAGAAACCATAACCATTATAATACAGTAAATTCATAATAATACTAGTATGCATCATTATCAATATTACATATAGGAACATTTTTTGTAAATATCATTGAATCGGAGCCGGTTGGTTATAAAGTTGAAAAGCGGCCCCCATAGGTTTTATTTTATTTTTAATACTAAATAATTTTTTTATTGTAATTAAATGTATACATAATAATAATGGTAAACCAAACTTTAGAATTATTTATCTCAAGCCTTTAGAAATAGTCTAAACGAGCTAGTTACCGCTCAAAGGTACATGTACATACACATTCAGCTCGTAATGAATTAGTCTACCATATGCCCCAGGAAGAAACGCTACATAATAGAAAAGACAATAGAAATCACACAATGAGTTGAATCGTACAGATAAAATGAGTAATTTAAGAAAATGGGAAACTGAATTGTGCAAGAATATATCATTTAGAATCAATTGTTAATTTGTACAATAAAAAAATTATCATTCTATCAAATATTAGTTGTGTAGAATTGAATTTTATATATGAGAATATTGGTACGCTTTAATTTTGAATGCTATTGATGAATATAAGCAAAAATAGATAATCATTTTAAAAGAATTTATTTAATTGCGTGTTTTTATTACTGAGGCCGTCAGTAAAGTTGCATGAATAGCAACTTACATTGATTTAAACGTTAGAATAGCGCAAGGCCAATATTAACAACCAATCTGGTAATTTCGAGCAATGCATTTACATTTTGGGAATCCAACTTGACAACTTCGTTCCCGCGTGTATCGTTTAAGGGATTTAATCGAAAGCCATTTTCATATCGGTGTCGAGAAATAATGGATAAGCGTGAGCCAGCCGAGCGAGGAATTGGGAAGCCCCTGCGATCGATGTTCGGCGGGCCTTTGAAATCGCACATTACCCAGACACGTGCTGCAGAGTTCCCTTAGGTTTATTGCCCAGCGGCAAGGAAAAAAATTTAACAAGAAAAAAAAAACAACATTATGGTCTATAAAGCTGCGATGAGAAAAATGATGAACAAAAAGAGTAAGAGACATTATCTTAAATTATTATTTCATACAGTGCGGATCCGGCTTATAACTTTTATGGCGAATATTTTCAAAGATATCCGTTTCTAGGATTGCAGGATGATTGATTAGACTTACCTTCATCCACGACGAGTTTGTAGGATCTAAACGCCCATTCAGCGTGACGGTGTCATCCATGTGAGGGCTGTATGATCCGGTAATGTTGATGACTGGCATGCTTAGTGTCATACCTTCCTTCTTTTTGGTGATATCCATTTCTCTATGGATGTTGAGATCTGTGCGACGGATGTAAGCATCGATGAAGAGTGCTAGATTCATTGCGTTTACGTTACGCTCGAAATAGCTTTTGTATACTTGTACAAGATCGTGGTTTCTTTCTTCGGTATTCTACAATTACAATAATTGATTATAACATTGCATATTATATATTTTATAATGGTGCATAGTAAGTTTATATTTAGTAGCATTGCTACTTCTAATTCATACCTTTATTAATTAGAAAATGATAAATTTAGATTAAGTTTAAAACTATGAAATAGAATTGAAATTAATTAAACGTAAGATATATTTACCCTTCCGAAGTGATGCCACATAAGGTATTCTAACACCCCTTGTGTCATGCCCTTTGATCTCAGATGTCTCGCATTCAATTTTTGGTAGCCCCACTCAATCCAGCCAGCCTGTGTACTCACGCAATTTATTAAGCAAAGGGCTGAAACTTTGTTGGCATTAGTGAGGGCAAAACGGGCAAGAATATTAGCTCCAGCACCAACACCGAAGCCGATAAATGATTTAAGACCAAAATGAGATAAAACGTATTCGAGTTGTGTAGATAGTTCGTCCATCGTCGGATAAATATAGCTGAAACACAAAAAAATAATCATTTTAATTTGTGTAAACTTTGAAATTATTTTTATTTGTACTAATTCCCAAGCTCCTCATAAATCAATTCGATTAAAAACGAACGACGTTAAAGTTTTACTATCAATTGGGAATATGTCTGAACATAATTAATGTCTCTAGGTGCAGTCACAAAGTCGCCGTCTATTGTTTAAAAAGTATCCGGCCAGAACGGCATATCATCGGGTACGAATTAATTAACTTTATTATAATTTATTGTAGAGATGCAACGACGTTGTGCCTCGTTAAGTCCGCGCCTGGTGCGCAGTTGCACTATTTTTAGAATTGCTCCTTGAGGATCGCTCACTGTGCAAGTAGTATTAAGTGGCTTGTAATCAACAGGGACCACTAATGAAATTGTTTACAATTGCAGAAAATGGAATTTGCATTAAGTTGTGTAAAACGAAGCGGAGCTGGGTCAGGTCAACATTTTCATTCCAGGTTCGTGGATGTCAAGTTAAATTAAATTTTAGGTCATTTCCTGTCCCTTTTCTGTTCAACTACGATGTAGACATCAGAGGTATTGTATCTTGGTAAATCAATAAACGTAAGGTTTTCATTTAATTTAATTAAGACCGAATAAAGATTTGCGGTTTAGTACACTTGATTAGTTTATTATTTCATTAAAACTTAATTGCAATTTCATATCGTTATTAAGCTATAATTGTCACTATTACAGAATCTTAAGATGAATATTTATTTCCTTTAACAAATATGTATCATATATTTCAAATTAAAAACACTTGTGTGTAGAATCATTTACTCAGTTTATTTTCTGATAGAAAATACACTTTTGACTACTCCTTTCTAGGATACGTTGCTATATTACAAAATAAATATGTTTAGACGTTGAACGTATTACTTGATCATTTATGATGATTATTAAAATTATAGGTATTAAAAACAAATTATAGTGTATAATTCGCACAAGAACCCATTCTATAGTATAAATTGCAGCACTCGATTCCAATGTTCATACTTGTGGAAAATAGACTCAATTCGTGCTCTTGGTACAATATACTATAACATTAAAAGCAGAGACGTAACCTAGAAGCCCAACTTTTGTAAACGTATTACGTGTTGTACTTCAGCTGGTAACTCCGCTGATACTACATTAGTATAGTCTTAACTTTAAAATAATCTATCACAACGGCCAAAAGGCAAACAAAGACAAAGTGTGCCTTGTATAATTACGGCATAGCATTATTGCGAAGAACAAATTTGAATAAATAATTCCGTGCTTATTAACACAGTTGATGGAGCAAATAATCGTTCGTTTGATTTGTTATATTTATTGCCCGATGTTTCAATAGTTATAATACATAAACGTAGACACTTCAATTTTAATTGTTATCATTTATAAATTTAACTGCCAAGTGTTATAAACTATGCCTCTCACTTCTCAGCATGTAGTTGTCCACTGCTGGATGTAGGCTGCCATTAAACTGTTCCATAACTATATTTCTTGCCATAGTCGCCAGCCCGTATTTTGTGACTGGCAGTATGCAGGAATCGTAGACTATTCATTTAAGGCAGATTAGAGTATCTGTGCCTTTAAGTATATGTCTCAGTTTGCTAAATGCTGCCAAGCTTTGTGTTATTTTTCGGGTAACCTCTTAGTTTTCTTTTCCTAATGTTATTTGGTGCCCAAAGTACATATATTCATTAACTTTATCGGTGGTATTGCCGTCTATTTAGTGCGGTTTTGAGACCCACCGACTTGGATGCTACATTGAGTTCTTCGAGCATGTTCGTTAGCTCTTTGAGGTCTGAGCTGATCAGAACTATGTCGTCGAAAAATCGCAGATAGATAAGGTGTTTGCAGTGCTATGTTTATTCCTTTCCCTTACATTTAATATTTTTGAAGATATCTTCTAAGTATAGCAAATATGGCCACAGGTAATTCACAAACTGCACCGACTGACCCAGGAAAATAGCAGTGGCTCGAATACTGGTTTTATTTGATGTCTGTCAAAGTCAACAGCTGTTCAAACTTCAAATGTCACGACCAGGTATTTATAAATATAAAGTGCCATTTTGCATGTACGAATATTATAGCCCTGTAACTGATACCAGTTATAAAAATAAACGTATTTTTATATTTTTTTCTAAAAGTCGCTAAGGAGCATGTAAAAGCATGTAACATAAATATAAATTTAAATAGTAAAACAATTTATCTTTGTTCCTATTATTTTGATGCATTAGCTTTTTTTAGTTTACTATGTATACAGAAATAAATTTGCCATTTTTAACTCTGCCGTTGTTGGTCCCAAGCCCAAAAATAAAGGAAAAAAACCGTTTTACAAACTTAATGTTTCGTCTAAGGAACTAAGAGAGGAGCAAAAACTCGTGGCAAAATTTGTATAGGGAATTGACTCATCTTCTATTATATAATCTGTGGGTGAGATTGTGTCTCCTTGTCCGACTCCTCTGCCTATTTTGATTTTTCCTGTACTTAGATTTTCGTCTATAGCGACTTGGAAGGTGACATTTGTGTAGATCTGTTCGAGAAGGTTGGTGTATCTTGAATCGATTTTGGCATTGTCCATAGAGGCAGAGACCGTCCATAGTTCAATGATGTTGAATATTAAGTGCACAGAGACATTGTATTTTGTCCATTTTTTGATTATTGTTTTGGTTTGAATGTGGTGTGGAATGTGCTACTCTTTTTACAAAATTCAGCTTGTTTGATAGGCAATTTGTTAGAATTTTTGTCAGTAGCTTATACATATGAGAGAACAGACATCTCGATTCTGGATTTAGAGTTGAAAGGGAAACTAAAGTTTACTGCACCTTATTTAGCTCTTTGTATCTCGTCTAGTGGTGACCTCACTCCGTTGTCTTGGCATTCAACCACCTTATGTGAGTGTGCTTGGAGGGGTCTCCTTTATACTGTTCATGTCAAGCCCGCAGCTCCCCAACGGACTCTCTATCGTATAAGAAGACCGGGCATGTACATAGCACGTGCTCGATCATCTCGCAGTGACAGTGTCCTGTCAAAACACCTGTCATAATTTCTTTCTGAACAGTCGCAGAGAGAGTTGGCTTATAAGTCTCTTGTCTTTAATCTCATTGTTGTCTTCTTTTTCATGCCCTCCGCATTTTCCCAGCTGGCGAGTATTTTTCCCTACTTAATGTAGTTATTCAGTAGTTTAGTTGTGTTGTTCCTCCTAGTTTTAGCATCTCGACTGTTCTTTTGTCCTCGCCCAGAGCTTTATAATTTTTTGGCTGTTTGAGTGCTTTCATAATTTCCGCTGTATCAATTTCTGGTATGTCTTCCAAGTTTTCAATTTGTATTACTTTCTCGTATTTTGATGAGTTTTCTAGGTAGAATCAATAGTGTAAATGTTCATATGGTTTCGAGGATTTCTGTTCAGTTGTTCGTTCAAATACCATTTTTCTTTGTGATCTGGTAGATTCTTCTACTTCCGTTTGCTTGCGATCTCCTAAAAATGTTCATATTTTTGTTGTTCTCTATTGTATCTTTTATAAGCTCCGTTTTTTATTTCCTGTTTTCTCTTTTAATTTCCTTGCTAATGGTTTTGCATAATTGTCGGTATTCTTCGGTGATCCGCTTCGTGATTTACCTTATTTTCATCAGCTTAATTGTATTTTCATTGAACTTTTTGTTCTTCCGTGACCTTGTTCGCATAAATATTTTTGGTTTGTATACCTTTCGTTATCCTTTCGTTTAGTTTGTTGATACCTAGTCTTGAGGTTTGGTAGTTTCGTTCATTTTTATTTTATTTTCGTATTCTTCTCGATTTTGTATGAAGTAGTCTACAGTGTTTCTTTATAAACATTTTCCATCTAGTTAATTTTGTATTTATTTTTAGGCTTGCTCTCAGTATTCTATAGTCATTACCAGTGTGGAAGTTATTCAGTACAGAGACATTTGCAATTATGTTTTTGTTAATAAATATTACATAATCAATTTCGTTTTTCACCTAGCCATTTGGGCTTAGTCATGTTCATTTTCTTTACATTAGTTTTTTGAAGGTGTTCATACAGAATAAGTTGGTCTTGTAATTAGTTGAGGAACATATCACCCTTGTCGTTCCTTTCCCCTGATCCAAATTTGATGATGTTCTGCATATCTTCGTTTTCTTTGTTTATAAGCCCAGCTTTGAGTTGAAATTTCCCATGATTAATTGATATTGTGTTTTCTCGGATTTGCGTGCGCTGATGATGTATTCATAGAAAAGTTCTGCTTCTTCGTTACTACTGTTACCTGTAAGGGCATAAACTTGGATAGTTTGTAGCTTGACAATGTATATTATATCACTGTTTCAAATATAGATTTTATCTTACACACTAGGTGTTAGATGTTTTAGTTGATCAGTATCCCCATCCCGCCTAGTCCGTTGCAAGTATTTGCTTGGCTGTTGTATTGCTACAGCGCGTGCTTTGATTTTAGGGTGGAGTACTTTTCTCCTGGTAAGCGTGTTTCGCATAGACTTATAATGTGCCATTTTATTTTTGACGCGGCTTCCTCTAGTTTGTTACAATTTTTCTTTAAATTTCATGATCCTTATGTTGTATGTCGCTAGGAATAACTCTTCCAGAATTCAAAAGGCTTCTGGTGAACCAGTAGGAGATTGTGAGTTTTTGTCTTTATTGTAAAGATTTAACTTTCATTTCTAGTTAAGAATCCAGCATGATTCAATTTTGAGAGTGTTTGGTATATACCCACCAAGCTTGCCATGCTGGTTGGTTTGAGTAGAATTACAGTTTCTTAATTTAAAGTATTACAGTTATACCGTTGTGGCTAGGTCGTCAGAGTCTTGTTTGTTTTATAGAACTATTACATTAACAAAATCTTACTCATTGTATGTCCTTCATTTCTAATTTGTCTGCATTTCCAAGTTTATAATGTTAAAAAGTATTTTTCATTCAAGTTTAAAAACTGTTATAAAATATAAAGTACAGTACTCTACTCGCGCGTAATGTTATATTATAAGAATACTTATTATTATTCACTCCTTAAGTAAAGTACAATTATCACACTAATTTTAATCTAATCAATCTTCTACTTTCTGATATTTTTGTTTATTCTAAAAAATGATTCTCAAATAAATGCCGCATTAGGCAGAGTCCTGCCAAAATATTAACAGTTTTCACTTTTATTATTCAATAATATATTAAATATTTCAAGAACTTTTATTTATCTCATATATATATATATATGTCATTTGCATTTTTTAAAAACTGAAAACATATTTTGTTTGAATTGAATATCTTGAATTAAGGTCAAGCATTAGTTCAAGATTTACTTATGCGGTGCAAACGGGCATAAGTCAGTAGTATACAATTCAATAAAATTAGTTCTCTTTACGTCATATTGAGGTCAACTCAGATTATATCAAGTTGGTTCGAAGTAAGCTAGCTCAAATCGAATAACATAATTGGGGTTACATCCAAAGTTGACTAATGCCCGGTTTCACCAACGCCTAATAAATTGTCAAATAACTATTGGTCGAATAAAATTTATTCATCAAATAAGTCATTTTACGTTTCACCAAGGTATCTTAGAGATTAAATAACTATTCCGTGATTTTTATTAAGTTGGTAATACAGTAGACAGAAAATTCGCCAAATAAGTTCAAATGAACCAATATTTATACATGCATAACCTCGAATTATTAGTGAAGTAAGAATATATCAACACAAAATTAAAAATATTTGTTGCTATGATCGTATTACACTGGCGGTATATAATTACAGATAAAACTTTAAAAGTCAATGCAAAAATTGTCATCAATTTTATTGTAGATTGAAATTTTAAGTACATTTTTTGTTTTTATTTATAATCACACATGTGAGAAAAGAATTTATAATATAAACCCAACTATTTTGATAAACTGCTAATGAGTACAGTATTTGCGTAATTATACAGAAAAACTTAAATGTGTTCTTAAAATTACAATCTACAATAAAATTGATGATCTACTGGTTATTTTACATACTTTTAAATGAGATTGTTCCGCTGATTTTGAGAATCCAAATTGAAATTATTTCCAATAGTGATGAAATTTGAAATCAACATTATCAAATAAATTGAACATGACATTCATTATTTACAATATATAAATGTCACCTAGATGTTTTGAGGTTATTTGTCGAGTTATTCGATGCATTTTGGCCGGTTAGTTTATTAGGAGATTTATTCGACGAATAACGCTATTTAACGTTGGTGAAACGTTTATTGGGCGAATAAAGCATTTATTCGACGAATAAATTTTATTAGACGTTGGTGAAACCGGGCATGAGTGATATATTTAAATGTCAAGTTTATTTGATAGGTTTATCAAAAGATCTAAGCTATTGTTATAGTCAACACATAATCAGTTAATATACACGAAAAAAGTTATATAAAAAATCTGCTTTTATATTTAAGGAAAGACATTTTAAGTTTAACTCAAATTGTGACACGCCTGATAATTAAGGTGTAAGTTATAGATCAGAAACATAATGTTCTGAGTCTTTTTATGTAATTTATATAATTTTTTTTATAAAAGTTTGGAATTATGTAACCATCTAATGTACGTTTGTGCCACTCTAGTAAAATAGTGAATTCAATTTCGGTGTGCGTAAATACAGTTGAAGTTGAACTGTCAAAACAAAGTAAATAGTTTGATGCACAATTTTAAAAAGGATTATATAATCCCAGACATTTATAAAGACCCTGTATCATAAATAAATACAATAATATTTTTTTAATTATATATAAATCACAAAATCAGTTCACGCCGCATTTAGTATTCTAACTGCACCTAGAAGATATAGAAAAATATTATTAGATACTTACTCATCAGGCAGACTCTGTGCACCTTCCTCCTGTCCTGGAGCGTTCACGTGGTAAACGCAAAAGTTTTCAAGTAAAGCCCTCATGTCGATGTAGTTGAAGAACGCTTGGAAACTTGAAATATCTAGAAGCAAAGAAGAGCTCATTATTAAAGTTTCATTGAAATAATTTCTATGCAACAAATTTCCATGATTAATTAAAAACAAACACTTCGCTGAACATATATTAGAGTAGAGTAGGGAGTCGAGTATAATCATCGTATGTCAGTGGTGGCATTCTCATTAACTATTCATTTAAATGTAACTGTTTTTAATAATCTCTAAATATTACAATTTGCCATAAAAAGCTCACCTAAAAGGATAACTTGAATACATTATATTGAAGTAATTAATATGATTAATTATTATTCATTCAGTTTGATTAAAAAAATATATTAAGGGGGCGGTTTTTTGAGTGTCATAAAACTTTGAGCACAACTCGCCCAATTTTTGCAACGTGTAGGTAATGAAATTACCAGTGTCATGAAATATATGAGAATCCAAATATTTAAATTGTTTATTAAATTAATTTTTTTTTTGTCAAAATATTTGCTTAAACTTTAGTATTACTTAATTACACCCTAAATTTAGTTAACTTTTTATTATATTTATTATATTATACGTTATATTTTTAAAATAACAATTGTTATAGTTCTGATTAAAGTAGTGAATGTATGATAAAATTTGAAATTTTAACAGATTTAAAAAAAGGAATTAAACTGCGCGAGTTGTGTTCGAAGTTTTGTGATACTCCAAAAACCGCCCCATTAATAAATGACATAAAATAATTAAATAAATTGCTTTTTGTTCTTGCTTCTTTTTCTGACCTACCTTAAAAATAAACAACGCATTCTAATATCTACGTTATTAATTTCTTCAATCCGTCACTACTAAAGAGCTAAATAACCTCACCGAGGGCAATGCCACACTCCAACTAGCACTTTTTTATTACTACTAAAAAGACAGCGGGTTTTAATAACAATAAAAAAAAATCAACTTATATTTAGTTAGATTAATAGCGTTGTGTAGCAACGACAAGATATCCCAACCACAAATAAAGAATTTCCCAATAAGAAATCCCATTTTAAATTTTGCCGATGATCTGTTAAATAGCAAGCCTTACATTCTTGACAGTTGTCATTAAAAACTATACGATTTAAGAAAATGGCACGATACACGGTCCAACTACGTATAGAAATAATGAAAATTCATTATAGTCATGATACAAATTTCGCCAAGATAGTTGGCAGAGTTAGTGGTGTTTTTGGTCGGTATGAATCACCTTTCCGCAAAGTCATTGTAAAGCTAATCTCCAAATTTGAGCAAAAAAAAAAGTTGGTCAGTCCAAAACATTGCCGTTGTCACTAACAGTGTCACAGATATCCTAGATTTGTCTACACCAAGACTTTCACATCAATTAAAAATCTCACAGTTCAGCCTTCATTACATACTGCATATAGATCTTAGCCTACATGCTTATAAAGTGCAGCTGACGCAAGAATTAATCTTGACGGCAAAGCCCAGTTTCATCTCAGTGTGTTCGCCCGCCAATAGACAGAACTGTCGCATCTAGAGTTCCAAAAACCCTAAAACAATAGTCGATACACCTTTTAATCTCCAACAAGTTACTGTTTGGTGCAGTTTTTGTGTCGGGAAAATCATGGGACCTTACTTTTTCGAGAACGACAAAGTTGCAGCGATTACAGGCAATGCGGATGGCTACCGTAGAAATCTAACTAACTTTCTTTGGCCTATATTGAACAATTTGAGCATAGACATTTTTAATTCCTAGCAGAACGCTAAAAGTCACACAAGCCGTAAAACTCGGACCCCCAGACCGTGCAATTTAACTCTGCTAGACTTTTTATTTGGAGCAACGTGAAGGAAAGAGTCTACGCTAATGTCCCGTGAAAAAAAAATATTAAAGGTGTTATTCGCCAGATAGAGCTTCAGTTGTGCAACAATGTCTTGCAAAACTTAACTCAAAAGAATTATCCTTTGCAGACAGAGTCGAGGTAGGTATTTACTGGATATCATTTCCCACAAATAATCGCAAAGTTTATACTTGAAATAAATAAATGTTTTATAATTGAAATGGGACTTCAGATTTCAAAAGCTAGCCTCAAACAATCACATTAGCTAAAATATTGAAAATGTATGGCAAATTGATAAAACAACAAAAACATCAGCAACAAAGCAAGCTACACAGTGTGAGATTATGATCAGTGACAGACTTAGACATGTTTTCCATAGCATTTAACTAGTGCAGTAAAAAGTACGTTTTTATAACCTATTTACAAAAAAATACTTATGAACGACAAGACAAATTGCAATGTCTTAAGATAATCAAACTGATATCGTCTGAAAAACTGAGCTTTAACATCCACTTAAGTGTTTATGTTCACATTTGTTAAAATCGCTGCAAAAACGCAATAAGATGGCCACCGCACACTCAGAGCGCAAGATTATCAAACTATTGAAGATTCCTTAGTCGATTAATTAAGTAGGCAATTTGTCGTGCAAATCTCGGTCGCCCGATATAATAATAATGATTAAACTTTATTTTTATTAATATACAAGTTCTAAGTTCTCCCACTTAACCTTTTAATTTTTCACAATAATTTAGTTCCAATATTTGTTTCGATTCTCTCCTATCATATTTTGGTCTTTTTAAATTTCTTTAACAAAAGCTATAGAAAGTCTTTAATATATTTTAACAAATGCCACCACATAAAAATACTCAATGATTCATTCAGTCCTAAATTTGGTTTAACTATTATTTTGAAGAAATTAAAAAAATAATACTAAAAACTCACAAGAATTAGCAGCAAAACGATATCTTATCATCCACCTCCCACCTGCCATTTTAGAAAAGAATGTAGCTTAACAAACTTGGTCGGCAACTTCCTCTGTATAGATACTTCAGGTAAGCGTCCACAACATCGAACAAGCAAAAAATTCAAACCAGACAAATTTAGAAAATCGAGGGTATATAAATTAACATGTGAAAATCGTACAAGCGTATACATAGGACAAATAGGTCAAAATTTCATAACCCACTATAAAGAACAAAAATCATCCTTTTAAAACAGTAAACCAGATTCAATATAACGTACCTTCCTAAAGCTTAAAGCCGTAAAACTTTACACAACGGACTTTAATTAAAATTACTAAAAATATTAAAAATTGCCAAACAAAAAATAAACACTAATATTTAAGCCATTTTTAATCCTCATTTTTAGATAATTATTACCGTTTCTTATTCTGTATGCTAAAGTCCTCTTCAAGCTCCAAAAGAAGAAAAAGAAGCGTACCAATCCTCCTACTTCCAAAAGGGTGTAAGAGAAAACAAAGCGCAATCTACATATACAAGACGTTAAAGCAGTAGAACCGTAAACAGCTTCGGCAACAAAATCAGTGGGTAACTAGTTAAGGCTTCTTCTCAATCTTCTTGAAGAAAAGTATGGCTTCTATGTTTAGCAGTACATCGCTCTATGCAATCGTGACTCCAAAGAAAAGTGTGTTAAATTTTTCGTCGTTACGGATAGCAAGCTAAAAATGACACCGGCCAACTCGAGTACTTTAGCAACCATAAACTCCATAACGGCAACCACAAAGTACAAAACCCCGGCACTAATGCACTCGCCGTAGTTGCCTTTGCAGATTTTTATTGCGTATCAAACACTACATAGTTGAAAGTCCTAATTTAAATTCGCATAGTTTTTGCTCGTAACTTTTTGTTAGCATTAGCTATCACTCAAAAAAACACAGAGCCAGATTATTAAGATAGAAATGTACTGTAAAGAATGAAATATAATTTTAACACCAAATTTTTGTAATATTAAAATAGGTTAAGTGGAGAAAAACAGCCACAGGCTAAACTTCGCCATTTTCTTTGTATATTAACAAGAAATAATGACATACTATTATTACTATTTCGTACATTTTTAAGTAAAGTACAGAATCGTAGACTTGATTAGTTCCCGGTACGCCGGTTTTTTTGTTTTTTTGTCTCTTAGAATTTACTTTTGCCCTAAAGCCCGACTCTAGGGCAAAAGTAAATTCTAAGAGACATCGCAAGTATAAACAAAAAAACCGGCGAGTTACAGTATTACCTCCAATACTATTTAATATTTCTTCTCCCCCTGGTAATATGACACAGAACTTGTGGATTTTGATAACAATGATAGGCAAAGACGTACAGAGATAGTACAAAAACTATTTGTTTTCTTTCACGCCTGAGTTATACTTTTTATCAAAATATTTTGAACTAAACAAATCAAAAGTATTAAACATAAAGTTTGCAGTTTAGCAAATTAATGTATCAAATGATTCTATCATAGTAGAGTTATTAACACCGCCTATTTTAAATGTACAGCATTTTTTTCTGTGTCGGTAATACAGCGTTTTTTTGCAACTGTCATGTATGAACATTAAAGTTTAGTTATGAAGAATTACATGAACGCACAACGTGCTATCAAAATTACAAGATTTTTGCCGAGACGATTCAGATATGTCCAACATTTTTTGGTCACCTTCCCGCCATACAACTGTCCAATTATTCAAAAAAATTGTGACGATTGTTCAAATCCAGAAGAGATCTGTCCGAGTTCATGCAGCTTAGTGTAATTAAAACATTGTAACAGTTAGATAGTGTTAAACAAAAACCCTCCACCTTAAGACTTTTTTACAAAGCAGTTTACAGCAACTTTTGACTAAAAATCTGCATTTGCATGCTTACAAAATTCAGTTGACACAACGTTTGATCCAGCGGACCATGCGCAGAGCCGAATGTTCACAGAATAGATCTTAGAGCAACAACAAGTGAATGGTGATTTTTGTAAGAAACTGTATGGCTATGTCAACAAACAGAACAATCGCATTTGAGGAGCTGAGATTACCGTGAGATAATAAACAACTTCTTCTGGCCTCAAATTACTGAAATGGATCTCGAAGACTTGTGGTTTCAACACACAGACAGCAAACAAAACAATAGAACTGTTGCAGAAAAAAAAATGAAGGGAGAGGTTAACTCGCACCGCAGTGATGAGATTGGCTACCAAGATCATGCAATTTGATGCCGTTTTTTTTTGAAATTTTTTGAAATAAAAGGTGTGCACTCTTGATAAAATTAAAGCCTACAATATGCCAAAATGTCATCAAAATTTTTGTCAAAAGAACCAACGAGTGCCAGCAGTCAGAAGGCGGCCATTTATCTGATATTGTGTTACATACAGAACCTCCATGTCTACACTCTTTATTACAATAAAAACATCAAAACTTTTCGAATAAACACTGCGCTTTTTTCAAATTTCAAAATAAGAGGTCCTAATGAGACACCTATTATATACCGTTGTGCTCAACGCAAGATCTCGTTTTACTACGTGCAATATTATTTAAAAAAAAATCAAATAAAACGGTATCTTATATTTTGTAATTAAATAAATCACTTACAGTTGAGTCCCAAATCATGGTAAGTGATAATAGCTGGTTTGTTCCTAGATCCTTGGACAGCAACGACAAGTGGTCCACGATCAGTTTCGACGGTTTCCTCACATGCAGTGGAATCGTCCCTAGACAAAGATCTAGCCGATGGGAATTGAAGCTGGATATTCTTCAATTCAATATCGTCCATGCTGTCTGATGGCATTGTGCTACAATTAAAAAATGACAATTGAATAAAATGAATTTACATTGAAATAATAATTAACTATAAGTAACTAAAAATCTAACATTCAAACATCCATACCATCTATCAGGAAAGGTGGAAAGAAATTTCAAAAATGCTCGTAAACATTAAAAAACATCAAATCGCTTAAAAATTTGCTTACCTTCATGGTTAATCTAGAAAATAAATAACTGGTTAAAATTAAAGTATATATTTCATTTATACATTAATTCTACATTTTTACAATCAATACAAGTAATCTGTAAAATGTAAAAAGTGCGTAGATATTATGAATTGCATTATGGCCCTGACAAAGAGACCTTCATATAATGTAAATAACATTAAGGTGAAAGTGGGTCTGAAAACAAAATATTTCTGTAGGTCAGCGTACAATTTAATAATACTACGAAAATCTTTTTATGGTTTTATAAATAAAACGAAAAAATTGTTTATGCATTTATTATTCTATATTTAGATAGAATAAAAATTGGAATACTGAAATAACTGATGTGGAAGGATAGAAAGTGATCTCCGTATATTACGTGATGTGAAACCAAGATGTATGAGAAGCGAGGCACGCTGCTATGGAGGTCGTATACAGTGCATAAATTTCGTGGTATCTTATCAAAGACTTAATGTGGATTATTATGTGTGTATTTTATAGAGCAATATAGAATTCAAATCTTGAAAAAAATATGCGAATGAATAATGTATAAGATATATAAATAATAATATTAAATTGATGTATATAAACTTTTAGTAGATACAATTTTATTTTTTTATTATTCGTATAAATAAATATCAGTTTGTTTTTGTGCAATTTGTTTCCAATCACAATTATGGTTATAAATGATGAATGACAAATCATTAAAACCAATTAATAATTTATTCAAATTCAATCTAACGACCACAGCGGTCAAAAGTTAAGCACAGACAATTGTTTTGGTGTGCCTTGTACGACCATTTAAAAAATTATATTCATTTTGGACACTATTTCAGATGCAAATTTTACAACAAACATTGAACAGGTTTAAAAATCATCCGTCAATATGCTAAACTAATTCAGAATTGAAAAATTAGCATTCTATGCAGAAAGAAGTGAAACAATAGTAAATTTAAAAGTACCTATTATTACTCAGCAAGCTGTTTCAGTTCTTACTCTCGAAAGACAATCGCAGTAAATATACTCCTAAGTTGAAACTATGATGTCAAACAAACAACCCTCAAGTATTGCTGTTGAAATAAAATATAGTTAGATAATTCTGGATCAGTTTAACAATTACAACTAAAGCTCAAATTTGATCACCAGTTGCAAAGTATGTAGCAAATTGAGTTTTAATGTTTTAAGGTAAATGACCGGTACGTATGCCGCTGCCATGCGGCAACTTGGAGAACTGATAAACAATCTGTACTTAAGTGGAAAGGTGGTCGCTGCAACTTCACCGGAAGTATGCATGGACTGCACCATTTCTGCTGGACCTCAAATCGGAATTACAATGTCAAAAATAACAACTAACAACTTGTTATTTTTAGTTTGTTGTTTTACTCTATTGAAAAAACCAAGAAGTAGAAGATAAGTATGCCGTTACCATACAACAGCATGAAAAACTTTGATACAATTAGCACACAAAGTAGATTTATGTCGGCGACTTCATCAGAAGTAAGCTTCACAAATCCTAACCCAAATATTGGCGCATAACTTGTCGTAGGTTCAAGCACCAGCTTCGACAAAGCATTTTAAAAAACTGTAAAATTTATTAATTTAGGACCATGTAACCATAATTACATTAATATCAAAGCACGTAAACCAGATACTAAGCCTCGTCAGTATCTCCAGTGCCTCCATTCTCTCAATTGGCGAGTGCGATGGTATATATTGTATTTAATTCCAGGTACAATACGCCCGTACATTTGGACAACAAACTTCAATTCTCAAATAAAAGCAGCTTGCTTTCATTGGAAAATATTGCAATATCTTTTAGATTCTACACAACAAAATTGTGTATCAAGATTCATGGTCTTGAACAGCATTTCATGCAGGAGCCAAAGAGAACATTTAGCAGCAAATGTGTATTTTGTCAAAGGTGAGAGTGAGTCTAGGTTAAAAAACTTCAAGAGATCAGTTGCATGATTATCCGAAACAAAAAATACCAGATATAAATAGAAAACTTTATTCCCAAGCTCCAGCACACCGGTACATCAGTACTTCAACTCGAAGTACCTTACATAATCAGCTTTGATTAGCTAAGGAAGAATCAGAAGCCTAAACCATGGACAAAATTACTAAATAATAATGATGTTGTCTTGTTGCTCAAGGAAGCAAACTCGGCACTAGGCAAGACTAATAATAATAAAGACCTTTACTGGCATAATCATACATACATCAGTAGTAATAACACTCAAATCATAAATAAACAACATCCTTCTTTAGATTAAACAAAAAAACTAAAAAACAAACCTCTAAATTTAAAAAAACAATATATAATTTTAAAAACAAGACTATTATAAGAGGTTATATAATTATAAGTTAATTGAAATCCACTACAGCGGAAGGCAATTCGACTTGGACAATAAACCCAGACACCCGCTAGCATTTTAATTTCTGGGCAGCCTTCATACAGTCAAGTACTGACTTTCTTTTGCCTACAACAACTTGAGCAATTTTTATTTCCAGCAGAATAGCGCTACAAGCGACACAAGTCGTAAAACAATTGCAAAACTGCACAAAAAATTTCCTAAAAGCATTATTTCGCAGAACTCAAGACATGAATTCGCCCCCAAGATCGTGCAATTTAACTCCGCTAGACTTTTTTCTTTGAGGCTACGTAAAGAAAAAAATCTACGCTAATACCTCGCAATTAATTCCAGCTACAGAAATATGTCACAATTACTTTCTACTAGTGCTTCTCAAACTAACAACCACAACCTTTCTGTGCCCTAGTTTTGAGAGACTGGTCGGGACAATCTTAATTAATAAGTCAAACTAACATAAATCTGACAAGTTGCAGCTCGTAGTGCCCTAACGTTAGCGTTGATTAAATGCAAAATAAGTTGTTTTAAATTATAAACCAATAAATAAAATTAATAATAACAAAAGAACATACAAAACACAAAAGTCTATTGACAAGCTTTTTAAACAGTTATCGAAATAATCATTTCAACAACAGTAAGCGTACGGCAAGACTTGGACACAGTCTTGTTTAAAGATTCAAAGTACATTCCAACAATGCATAAATGACAAATACTGTCTTAGACTCCGAAAAAAATTGTCGACATCATACATACACTATCATATGCGCAAGAACAATGTGGCGGACTTTATCATTGTATTTATAATACTTTAATACGTTGTTGCATTCGGATTAACGTTCTATTTGAAATTATAGTACGTAGCTTAAATTGTTGTCGTAGCAGCAAATTTATGTAGAATCAAATAGCCATGTACTATGAAAGAAATAAGAGTAATATAAAACAAAACTAAGAAAATATATACAAAAAATAATTGGGTGGCACTGTATTCTATAAATCTACTATTGCATGTGCTATCACAGTAGATGGTGATTTAAGAGAGACAGCAAGGTAATTTCCAATGGAATGGGAAACTATTGATAGGGTCACTACTATCACTTACCAAGAAATCATTTGAAATAAATCAGTGCACAAAAAGACCGAAAGCAGTTTTGATTAAAACTTCAAAATTATTCAAAACTCAATATTCCACTTCAAATCTAATGTTGCCTAGTGCGGTGTGGAGTCCTTACCATCATTTCAATGCGGAAGTTCTCCAACGTCATTCAAAAGTCTACAATAGCAGTGGATTTCTAATATTAGTAATTTGGTGAAAACTAAAACTATATGCGTAAAAGTATAACGGGAAATAAAAAAAAGAGAGTGATTTGGATACTCTCCAATATAATTGTTGAAACTCGAAGTAAACAAAATTTTTATAAAGTTGAGCAATATTCGCACAAAATAAAGTTATCACTCCCGTAGAAATACTACTGTTACAAATAGCAGGTCATTGAATTGAAATTATTTTTTTTAATATCCGACCTATCTATACATATAAGAAAAATGAAGTAAATCATCTTCCGATAGTAATATTCGGATTTCGAAGTTAACATAAAGATTGAGAACTTGTAACAAAAATATATTAAACTGGACTATTTGAAAAATATTGCTAAACATTTTAGAAAATCAGTCAAAAAATATTTAAATTTGATTTGATGCATAAATCCAATAACATTTTGATTGATTGATATATTGAACTAATTAGCATCACAAAAATAATTAAAATTTCATCCAGAATATTCAAGTTATTTTACTTTACTCAATTGTTAAATGTATGAAAGTGTTTTTACGTCTATAAAAAGTATGTAATCCACATTAAGCATAATTACTTTCTAAGTAACATTGCAATAACAAAATATTAAGAATAGTATCATAAACTTTATTACACTGTAACTGTAAATTTGTCCATATAGCGCTTTATTCCTTATTCGACAGAAATATATTTTACATTTAAACTTAAGTATTGTTTTTATAGCACATTTCACAATTTATTACAAAGGAAATAGCTGTTGTTGGAGCATTAAAATGCATTACGCATTACCTAAATTTGATCAAATCATAGAAAAATGCAAACAAATAAATAATAATAATATTATCTTTTCATCTGAGACACGTACTACAATATTTCTGATTCAGTTGGAAAGATTTCGCATTTATATGTGCACCATAAATTAATAAATTAAATTTTCACCATAAAATAATGTTATCAGTGCATATTGTATACATAATATTAAAATAAAACTTATCTATAGAATAATAAAAGCATGCTGAATAAATGCAATATTTATAATTAACTGAAAAAAATAAAAGGTTGCAATATGTATATGTGTGTTCCTTACCCCAAAAGGGCGGCTTCTTCAGCTACACCTGATGTGGGCATTTTTCTACAAGTGTTAGTGTTAGCACTGTCACTCCTAAAACAAAAACAAAAACTCAAAAATAAAGCCCCCAAAACAAAAAATTATTTAAAAAAACACGCAATTAAATACGCGAATTGAGTCGTACGAATCGGTCGCTCGCGTGCACGCCACAAATTTCCACAGTGAAAATCAATACAAATCTAAAATTAACCTCTAATCATTCACGACTATGACGACCTTGTCTATAAATTTGTACGTACCGAAAACCAATTGATAATTTTTTTTAATAACACCCAATTGATCTGCAATTAAATATGCGCGCGCGTTCTTATTGTTAAGATTGTTTACGTTTAATGAAAGAGGCACCTAAACAAGATACTAACTGAATGCAGCCGGTTTCGGCTGGATATATCTCGGCTTATATACCTAAGAATTAATGGAATAATTTCAATAAATTCCTGTTTGTGCACAATCGCAATACGTGCGCATTTGTCGGTGCTAAAATTGGGATAGGAAAATTGTTATATTTACATTGATGTTTACATACGGGAAGTGTATTTACATTAGAAAATGCGTGCTTGATATGTTTGTTTTGTAAAACTAGATCATAATATTTATACTTTAAAATAATTGATACTGAATAAATAGAAATAATATAATATTTTTGATAAATAAATTATTAAACAATTGATTATCTCAAAACAAGTTAATTATAACAATATTTATTAAAAATACATTTTATATTTACAGTTAATTTCTATAAACATTATGTATTTCATTTTTAATTATTATTATATTATTATTACATAATAAACAAACTTACAGTTTTGATAAGCACAAAATGGTAACAAACGTTACAAGAAGCGATTTTTATATGACTCGATATTCGATCGGCGTATTTAAAATCCCCCCCAATTGGTGTTATTATTAAACCTGTCAGAATTAATATTGTTAATGCACACACTATAAAATGGTTGTTTAATAAGGATCAGTTGTGTATACAAACTCGTAATTATCTACAGCGTAATTAGTGCTTTTCATTAATGAATTATTGCAATAAATTGATAATCCTACATATCCTTAAATACACAGGTATGATGAATAATGAGAAAATCGATTAAATATGAGATGTGGCATTAAACGCTTAAATATCTGTTGAATATTTTAAACCTTTGTCGATTACCCTTCTTACCTTCACAGAAGATTTAATACGTTAAATATATGTTTAGTTCCAATTGTGTAATGTAAATCAATAAAAGGAAAAAAATACTTTTTAAATTTATTGCCTGATTTTCCCATTTTTAGTCAAATTAAATTTAAAAGCTCTATCTCATCCAAAAAAATTGGTTTATCGTTTAAGGCAACAAGGTTACAAAGGGACACGTGCTGTGTATAGTTAAGAAAAAATTATAAAATAGTTTTTGGTCTCTTCTGAAATTATTTATAAATCTAGAGTTTAGAATTTACACATAACTAGACTAGGCTAGGATACACCTCCAGCATCACTTTTTTTAAATTTCATAATGCGTTATTTAGGAATTACTTCTAATATGTCACAACATAAAAATATCTTTGAATTTCAATGAGTGAAACCACACTCGCTGAAACAATCACAAAGAAAATGCAGAGCTCTGCACCATTGCGCCGGTGTTTTAAAGTATCTAAGTCATTAGTAAATTTTGGATCGGCAATAACCCAAATAGCTTGTTTTTGAATAAAGTTTAGAAGAGATAATGTTGTTTCAAATGCTATTCATCATACTTTAGATATGGATTCGTTGTTTAGTTTATTATGTGGTACTGGTGATACCTCAGATTTTGATTTTGAAACAGTAAGAAGTTCGTTTAATTTTAACCATGTTGGAAGTGCCTCATTCAGATATTGTTTTGAGGTATCTGTTTATATATACTACAGATACAAGTTCGGTAAGTTTATGAGAAGCAGCAAAAATCATTGCTGTTGTCTAGACAGTGTTACAGAAGATAAGAATTAATTCAACTTCTCTAGGATTACCTTGAAGAAGCTTGTCAAAACTTTCAGAAAGATTATCAAAAAAGTTGAAGTTGCCTTATTTGGAGAACGGTATATGCCAATTACAAAAATAGTAGTAGTAGTATGGTAGTAATTATAAGGAAGATTTAGTTTAAAAAATATGCTATTATAACCAATGAATTTCAGTTCAAACGTTGTCAGTCTAGAATATGCTTGTTGTTTATGGATGTAGGCACAAACGTTGGTCAGCAAAAAAATGTTCAAAATGATAATCGGATTCTACTAGATTAAAGTGATCTGGATCTTTATTATTTACATTGGTTTCTGTCAAAAAGAAGATATGGGGTTCAAGATGCTAAAGAACAGAATTAAAAATTCATTTTTAGATCACAAATATTAGAGAAATTAACTCTTAAACCACAAACTAAATCAGTAGTTAAATGACTAAACTGGTTAGAGAAAGTGGCCTTGTTTCGCCAATTTACTAGTATCATAAGCCATGTTTGACCTGCTGAGCGATTTGCCCTGCGGATTAGTGCCACTTGCTCCACAACCTACAATAAACTGAGCTTTGTCATTCTGTACAATTTCTTTTTGCATGATTATACTATTAGTCAAAATAAATTAAAAGCTCTATCCTATCCAAAAAATATGTCTATCGTTTAGTTTTTTGTCTCCTCTGAAATATTTATAAATCTGAAATTGTCATCCTTCTTTACAGAACATCACAGATTGCCTTTTCTTTTTCAGAAAATGTATGGGCTCATTATTTATACATAACTCAGCTTAGTATATCTTACAGCATCACTAATAGCCAATCAGCCAATCAAACGCTTATGGATCGTTTGAACTTCATAGGCACTGTAATTAAATTTTAGAAACCTACACAAAAACTGAAAAAGAAGATGTTGAGAGCAAGCCTGTTACGTTTTTAGACAAGTCAGACCTACATTTCATTAAACTGAAAATACTTAAAAAATGTTTCCAAAATTATAATAACGGAACTGAGAAAACTTTATTGATTTAAATTAAAAAAAAAAACATAAACTACTAAACTTTATTTAAGCCTTAACAGGACTTAATATCCTAAAAACAGTCAAACAGACAATACAGGCCAAAACTGCCTGACTGTAGTGACAGATTATAAAAAACTTTAAAATTTCCTGAAATATTCTTATTATTTGGGACAAAAAAAAAATCGAGTCTAATTCCGAAATTAGCTGTTTCAGACCTAAAATGCGGACCAAAACAACAATTTAGAAGCACAAATGCCAAAATAGTATATAGTGTATCAAGGACCAAAACAGTTCGCCGCTTTTTTTTTATATACTAACGGCTTTTGGAAAATTTAAGAAAACTGAGAAGATATAACAAAGTTTAACAAATCTCAACAATAGTTTGCAAAAAGCACAAAAAACAGTTTAAAAAAATAATTAACTTTTTAAATTTTAGTCTTTTTCAAAAATTATAGAAAACTGCAAAATCTTCGTCAAATAAACGCTTAACAAATTTCATATTCCAAAAAAATGCCAATTGACATAGCTATTGTAAAAATCATAATTTCAGCCAACAATAATGTCAATCGGCGCTTGCAAGCGTTTACTGTGTATAGATTCTAACATAGAAAACTTTGAGAGCTAGTAAAAAAATCTTAAAAATCCATAACTGCCCTAAAAAGACTTCAAAAGCCACAAAAAAATTTTAGAAGACTATAAAGACTCAAAAGGTTTTATAATTTAAGAAAGCATTCTAAACTTTAACGGCTCTTGAACAAGAATAAGACTGGTCTAAGAAGTATTCTACAAATATCATAGAACACTTAACGGATAAGAAGTAAAATTTGAGCTCAGTTTGACCTAGCTTGAAAACTTAATTAAAATAATAAACCAATGTTGTCTATGACACAAAACAATGTAATTGATGTTTAGTTCACAGTATTGTGTAAAGTTGCATTTTGCAAATTTCATTTAACATGTCCAGGAGACAATTGTGCAATTTTATAATATGAATAAAAATAAAAGAAAATTGTATAGTCAAACAAGAAAATCTCTAGTAGTATTACCTACAATACTTTGAACAAACTAAAAACTTTTAGAAAGATTGGTATCGGCAGAAAAGCTCAAAAGATTTGTAAAAAAAAAACCAAATAGTAAAAAAGACAATTTAACAACCAAGACAAAATTAGCCATACCAAAGCCGTAAGAAATTTGAATTGCTCACAACGGTATGTTTGTCAGACACTTAAAATAGTTGGAATTAGGTACAAGAAAAAACAAAGATCTCTAGATTACACAGAAGAATAGATCACAAAGGTTAAAACTCAAGTTATTTCCCTTTAGTCGTTCGCAAATGACTAGAAATAACATATTTTACAAAAACAACATTATAAAGACAAGTTTGATGTACAATATAAGTGAAAATAAATTAACAAAAACTTATGTTGTACATTGTGATATCCAACAAAAAGCATTTCTCAACCCTGGTTCAAACCAAAGGATTTCGCCATTAATCAAGAAGTGTATGAAAAACATTGTTTGAGAAAAGTCTTACTTTCATTCACTACATTTTTTGCATACTAAAAAAAAATCTGACCTTTCGTGCCAAAAAACAGAAATACTACAACTCTGCCGCAATGTCGTCCAATTGAGGATTTATTTGAAAATAAAAATTATCTAGTATATAAGAATAATTGAAAAATCACGTACTAGAAAACAATTAATAAATAGAATAAAAATGTGTATTAAAAATATCAAAAAAGAAGGCGTCCAGCGCTCATGCAGTGTTATACTGCGCACTGTAGACAACCATGAACCTTTTACAGCGGTCCACTAATATATTTTTAAAACCTTTAATATAAGAATAAAATTATTTGTTTCAATATCATTTGTCACCTTGTCCCTTAAAGTCCCACGAACCCAGTTCAAATTTTTACTTATCACCTGTTACCATAAAAGATCCTCAACAACTTAGATCCAATTTCAGGCAATAAATAAATTGTGACCCAAAATTAAGCATTTGAAAAGTAAAACTATTTTTATCTAATCTTTATAAACTTCAAGAAAAACTTAATGGTAAATTTAGTAATATTTTAAAACAAATTCTGATCCGGACAAAGTTAATCATGTCTGAATTAAGCCATGTTTAGTTGACTTACATCTCTGACAATCTTCATAAACATTGGCAATATAAGGTTTTACAAACTTCTTGAAAGACATATACCTAAAATTTGATAAAACAGTGCATTAAGTTGGCGCAATACTCGCTCATTTAAAATTTACTAAGCAAAATTCGATTACTTCAATATAAATAGAAATACAAGACAATGCACGAAATGTCACGACATTTAATTAACTTAACATCTAAATCTTCATTATGATTCTTAATTATGTATAAAAATAATGATATTTCGTGTACTATTGCCCTTATTATCGGTAAATAAATAAAATCACTAAATTGACTTGATATAATAACAAACTAAAATACCTTGTTAAAAGAAAATACAATAAATCGCAGCAGTTCATTTGAAGAATTGTCGAACATTTATGTAATTTGTTCCAATTTTCATCATACCCGCTAGAAATAAGGTTAATGGAAATATCAATAACGCATGAAATAAATGCCTTCTTCAATATGTCATACACACAAAACATAAATATAAAGCACTAATCATCCTTTAAAACATACCTCATCATATTATTTCCTCTTCATTTTATTAATTTTAATTTCCTAAAGAGTTTATTTCCACAAATGACACTTTTGTGTGTGACACGAGCTCAATCATCGTCAAAAATCTGTGACAGCTCAACTAAATTTCCGTAGAAACTTAAATTATTAAAAAAATTATAATTGTGCTTTTGTTGTATGTATGCGACGCAATTATATCTAAATGTGTTTGGTGTAATATGTATATTATTTTATCGAAAAAATATTCAAATCAATCAATGAATTATAGTGCATGCAACGTGCGTGTCTTACCTTAAATTGATAAATCCGATCGCTCCACCACGATATTATAAATAATATCACAATATTTTAAATAAATTATATATAAAATGAAGCGTACATATTTAATTACATGAAAATAAATATAATAAAAAACCTTTAGAAATTTATGTGCGAAATCCCTGTTATAAAATACATCTTATTTCGTTGAGAGAAAATTAAACATTTTTAAATTATTAATATACGATTGGATTGAAACGATTGGGTATATTTATCAACGTGATAATATTAAATTATTTATAATTTGTTTAATTAATCAATACACTTATTTACATTAGTTCGAAGTTAATGTTAATACATATTTGATCTTCTGTTTACTAAATTAGATTTTTTTAAATTTTAAAATAGCTGTTTAAATTTCTTGAAATATCTATTTATGATTGTAATATATCAGTTTATATGCAACACAGAAATCAAAATTTATATGCTTAATAAACATTTTTGTACCATACAATTCTTTCTTTCAAGAGTATCTAATCGCCCAATAATCAATTAAAGTTTTCAGTTACTATTTTTTTAAGAGTACCAAAATTTCGACATTTCAAAAATAAAAAAAAGCAAAACACTTTTAGTTTAAAAATTTCTTTATTTCACTATAAACAAAATGTAGTAATACATATAAGAATGCCGCAATACTTTAAACATTTAATTTTTTTTCAGTAACACTTTTATAGATTATTATCGACATAGATAAATATAATTACTCAAATTCAAATATATTCCGATTTAATTGAAACCAAAGAATGTATGCCACTCCAATTAGAATGTGCATTTACTGTTGCGTGTTCAAAAATGACATCGTTCTACTCCTAAAAGCATAATATATTTTGCCCAAAAAAACTGTAACTACCAAGAACGAATTGAAAAAATTTCCTTTGGTAATACCCTAAACGATTGTATTATTTGTTATTTTCAGAATATTTTACGAATTTAATACTTTAAAAATAACCCTAAAACTGTAATTACAACCTTTTTCCTAAGATATATTAAAGAGTATTAAAATGTCATATTTCAAATTAAAAAATTTTGCTGGAGTAAATTTATAAATTTCCAAATATTCTTAGACAATGTTTTGTCTTTTTACCAAAAATTGAAAAATTACCGCCGACCCAAAAATTTAAGGTTAGAGAAACTGCCATATAATCCAGCGTTATTCGATGTTTTGAACATAAAATTAGTAAAGTACTGTTACGATTATATTATAAAAACATAAAAATGCCCAATGCCATTCTCTTCTCATAGGAGCTCAAAAATTTTCTTTAATGCAGGATATTGTCCGTTCTTATTTAAAAAAAAAATCATTATTCGTTTCGTTTTAATGCCGGTCTATTTTGATACCTATACTCCAATAGCAAGGTTAAGACTGTCTGATCTATAAATCTGCTTAAAAAATACCACTACTGGTTCTTGATTGACTTTACCAAAGCTTACAATACCGAAACTTTTCCGTCAAAATGCGTAAACATGCAAAAAGTTTTACACTCATAAAAAATGTATACTTGTATCAAATATTTGAGAAAGGGAGCGTGGCAACCGACTGCTACACCAAACATCGTGGGTTCGAACCTTTCAATTGAAAATATTTCAAACATATATACGCTCTCCCATTCCCCAATCCGCCTTGTCAGCGTGGAGTTTTACTAATAAAACCTTCTCTGGTCCGAGGATTAATAATCTCTTTATAGTAGATCGGAATCTACTCAAAACTCTAGGTTCACCCGTAATGTAAGTTGCATTACGAGCAGAAAAAAAAAAGGTTAAGCGCCAGCGCAGTGGCGTAAATACAAACAGACAAAACTGAGATAATAAAACATCAAAACTAGAAAAAATTCTATTATGTTCAAAAAGTCTAAACAAACAAAAATAGAAAAAAAAGCAAAAATTATAACAATACCAAAAAACTATGACTCAAATTATTGAACAAAGTACTACTCAACCAATCTCAAAAGTATCGGAGTTCTGGATAAACAAAAAAATAATGACTAGAAACTCTCACTAATAATCATAAGATCCCTTGAGAAAGTCCTAAAAAGCTCACAACATGTAACAGTTCTGGTTTATCCAAAAGCTAAAAACAAACCAACCCCTGTCTAGCAAATCTATATAAAAAACAATAACAAACCGCCATCATAAAAGCAATAAAACAAGTAAATGACACATTAAATTCAAGGAGACTATACTGTCATCGAGTTAAGAATAAAATATCAAACAACGCAAAAAACCGGTAGACATACTTATGGTCCATGGGTTTACAGTACATCACAGCTTGTAGATATTGACAAGGCCTAGTATCTGGTCCACACATACTCGTATATTAAATGTAATTATGGTTACATAGACACTAACCAAGTATTAGACTAATGTTGTAAATTTATAAATGCCATAATTTTTTTAAAATGTTCTGCCAGTGCTCTTTTTCAAGCCGACATTCTAGTTAAGCGCTTCACCCAACTGGGCCACTCCCTGCTCATGTATGGTATAAACAAAGAAAAGAAAAACGAGCTACCTAACGAGCTGGTTAACCATCGATTACGCTTGTTTTGCGTAAACAAAAAACGTTTTGTTATTGGAGCACAAGTTGATTACAATTACCTCGGATTATTTTGTCAATGCATCTAGTTCTTAAGATGACATATACGTTAGTCTACTTTAGAAATGCCTTTCATGGAGTGTTACCACAGGAAACATATAAGATAAATAACCATCCTAAACTAAACTAGACAAAGTAAATTCAATAGGAAAGAAAGTGTTTAGCAATGATAGTAATAATTTAGTAGCCAGTTTGGCTTTGATGTTGGCTGTATAGGTTTTCCGTGTGAGATTTTTCTATAAGGTAACTCATGGGTATATTGCTGTAGTATCCCAAAGTATATCTTCCCCACTCAACGTATTCGTAGGTGCGTCTGCGTCTTTTGCTTGAAAGGAATTAATTTGGGACTAGTCAATCTTTGAAGTATGGATGTGTCATCCGCATATTGAGCAGTTATAGTGCCGTTTGCTGTTAGTAGGCATGTCCCCGCCGAAAATGTTGAATAAAGTTGGGAAAAAGACTGTGCCTCGCAGTACATCGGCTTTAAGGGGTCTAACTTTAGAGTATCAGTACTTTGTGGTTGTAAGTTGGTATGTCTGCTGATAAGAAAGGCAATAAAAACAACGCCCACAGCAGCCGAAAAAATATTACTTTAACTACCACTAGTAAGACATATAGACAAAATACCCAAGCGTAGTTAATGATCTGGTATAAAGATAAAACCAAAGACCAAAATGACACCGAATCTGGTATATACAAACGCAAGAACCGGAAAAAGCGTATTATGCTAGCGCTGGCAAAATATGCCTCAGTATATCAAGTTTAGAGATGACTGGATGATAAAGTTGAAACTATTTTCTAATAGAACAATAACCATCATGTCTAATAGCCAAGCAGCATTACAAGTACTACGTTCGACAGTAGTAAAATCTAAACTGGTTATGGCTTGTATACAACAGGGTATAGTAGGTAACCTCAAAGATCAACTTGGCAAAAAGAGAAAAACAAAGAACAGTTATTGGCCTTTGTTTACCAAATCCCATAAAAAATCCAAAGCAAACTTGCAGCGGGGCATAGCAACCTGTAGAAAAGTCGAATCAAACTACATAAACTTACAGGACTGATAACCGGAACCGTGTAGCCTAAATGACTCATCTTCTTTAAGTATCTCCTTTACAAAGTTTAGCAATTATCATTGCTATTCTTATTTTCGAAACAACTGTTCTCAACAAATAAGTAGATGTGCACTAGAACCATTCTCTAATACTTTGTAGCCAAGATGTAAAACGGCAGTTAGTATTTTTTTCCCTGCGTGATGAACTGCAATAGTTGGTATTTCTGACCTCTCATAACGTTCTTCAATACACTCACATTTCAAAAGCTTATAATTTATTAGTACTGCCTTTATTGTATATATGTCCATGTCTGCATGTCATAGAGCAGTATGAAGAAAACAGCATCTAAATAGTAAATGCGCTTCATGTTACAAACTCAGCCTTTTTCAATCCTCATTTTTATTTCTTGAGTTAAGTCATCATTGTTATTGACATTTGTTCCTAAGTAGTTATATTTGTGAACACGATCAATAGGACGGCCATGACTGTAAATATGAGAATATTTGCAGTCATAGCCGTTACCCATATGCGTTTTCTTTTCATTTAATGTCAGACCTTTCTCTGCACTACCTATTACTACTTTGTTTAAAACATGTTCTGCACAAACTGATTGAAAATGAACTAAAAACAATCCCTTAGAAAAAGTTTATAGATATTACTAAAGAAACAGTACTGCTAAACAAATAAAACGTCAGAGTTGCACAATATGACAAGCATGCCTGCAGTGGACGCTAACTACTTACTGCTCAACAGGCCTATCCAAAATAAAATAGTTTTGATTTTTAAAGAAGTGTATATATCCAAGAAAAATAATCGCTGTGGTATATAGAAATAATAGATAAACTACCACTAGAGAATACAGTTGTAGTTTAAGCAATGTGCAAATCGTCCAATTCGTGTGTTGGAACAGAGCTATAACATAAATAATCGAGCTCAAGTATTTCGTCCATTTTATAAAAACGATAAATACCATAAGGTATGAAACATAGCACGGGGTGGTGTATATGTAAACTAATCCGTAGTAGAAGTTACCGGACAATCCATCAGAAGATCTATTCCAAAAATCAATAAACAAGTTACAAATTACGTTGATAATTGTCAACGTCCTTAGAAGATAAAAAAGTATTAAAAAATTACCACTATATACATACGAGGTTGTTAGCAAAGCTTTCTGTAAAATATTCATCGCTAAAACCTGCTTGTATTTCGCAACTATTTTTAACTATTAAAATGTAAAGTGTATGCTAATAAACAGAAGACTTTAAGAATTAATGTTAAATATAACTACAAAAATTAATGCTAGCTAGCTACACAAAACTAGTTACAAATATTTTTTTCCTATGAAACATTAAATTTATATAAATTCAATATTTTTTTGTCGAATATATATTATCTAAATTGGTCAAATAAATCAGAAGCAATTAAATGTATCAATGTTATATTAACTAATCAAAAATATATTTGTTTGGATAAATTAAAACAAATTGTCCCATATATAAAAATTAATTATCGATTTGTACAACTTATGCTGGAATTCATGAAAGCCAGTTAAATTAACGGTTGATTAAATTTGACAACCGCAAAACTATTTATAGTAATGCTACCACAAAGGCAAGTTTTACACAATATGTAACTACCAGAACTTTAAGGAAAATAATATTTGATACTAACGCAAAGTAAATATCAAGTATTTATATTGAATTAATAAAAACAATTTTGACAGTTTATAGTATGTTGAGGTTATGTCGTCACATTTAACGCTGATTAACTGTAATCAGCTTTCATGAATTCCACCATTAGTCTACATCGCTGTGCATATTAAAGAATGTCAAAGAATGACTATTAAAGTAATTTAATTTATTATGGAATCCTTACAAACAAATATATTATTATATGATAATTTTCATTCGTCAGATAAAAAAATATGAAATAATGTTTCTTATTATTATTTCGATGTACTTATACTTTATATATATTATTTTTAGTGGTCTGACCCCATCGTCATTATTATTTCCAGTTAATTGTTTTCGTGGACGAGTTTTAGTTTTATAGCTTCGGGTTAAACAAGAAGGAAAATTAACCGGAAATTATACCCACTCAACGTGTCGTTGTGCTTATTAAATTCATGCAGTAGAAAACATTACGTAGTGGATCGATGTGGACGCAATTTTTTCTGCATTAGCAAAGCTTAGATGTAGAGATTGGGATAAATATAATAGAAAATAAAAGAACCCTACGTACTTTTGACATGGGTACAGAATGATACTGCGTTACTTGGAATATAGCATCGCATTTGTGTATTAAGATTTTAGATAAACAGGGTAGATATGTATTTAGTTTGCACATTTTGTGAAAGTCCTTCGCTTTTATTTGAAAATTAATAAGATTATAACATGCACAAAATACTATTAAAAAAATTATTGATGACATAATCAATTACTTCGATGAAATTGTTATGTGGATTTCCTTTGCACCCTGCCCATTAAAATTGTTCGGTCAACTTTGATTTAATACGAATTCACCAAAAACTTATATTAGATGTATAAATCATGATAGTAATATATCAGAATATTTTAAATCTAATTTTAACCTTGCGTCCACCTAAAGATTAATAAATACGTAGCCGAGATTCCTTGACCACGGAACAAATGTTTTTAAACCAAATTTATGAAATATATACTTAATTTTTAAAATTAATAGTTAAGCTACCTACAAATATCAACATAAAATAAAAAGATAGTATATTTAATTATTGTAACTCAGTTGTGCAGTTGTGTGGTCGACGCGTTCTGAATAAGTTTGAGAGCCACTGCCCTAAAATGGATGGTAAAAAAACTGTAAGCAAGAACTGGTTCTAAACTATTCGAATGAAAAAAGTAAATAAACACAAGATTAAAATTATTGTATGCTGATTAAATTATGACGCAAACACGTTGGTAATAGTGTATTGAGCATTTTTAAAAACATACACTACTCAACATTAAGCTGCCGCCCTTCTGAATACTGAATACAGAATAATTTGCATAAATGGTAATTTCATATTACAGATCATGATGTATTGAAATGTATCAGTCTACATAAAATAAAACATTTTAATTTATTTCCTAAGGTATTCAGTTACGTGTTGACATATTTATGCAAATTATACTATATAGAAAAAATGAATGACATAATAAAAGTAGCTCTGTAATTATATCAATAATTACTACAACGTTTAAGTATTGATTTTAAAACTACTGTACCTATTAAATTAAAAAAAAAAAAAAACATTTGCTTAATTAAAAAATAATTAATTTTATAAAAATATTTCCCAGACATTAAAAATACTTATTATGAGCAAACAAATTTAATAAACACAAATTTAAATTCATATTTCCAATATTCGATTCCTTTCCCCACATCAAGTACCCTGCACATAGATGCAATTATATAGATCAAATAGCAAATTCCATTTTCTTGCTGAACATGTTTGGATATTTTATGCAAATATCACTTTTGAACAATTTTACAGGTAGCGCCGGCTTCGCATATACATAAATAGATGTTATTGTCCACGCAGTTCATGCTAGACTGACGCGTGTTAAGTTTGATTTTGCATGCAAACGTACCTATCTTACTATTGGTGTCATTTAGCGTTCTCATCCCACTTTTGTTTCAGAAATTACCAGTCGTTTCGACAAACGTTGGCCAACCTTCATTTGCAAACAGTGTAAGCATCACAAATGTTAGCGTTTGAAGATATATCACACATATTTCACACATGCCTGTGTACATAAATTTGGGTTTTAGTTACAAGATCTTTGTGGTCTATCCTTAAAAATTAATCAAGCCTAGTGATCTATGCAAATGAAAAATCTCAGCTATTAGGTTATGTCATAGTATTGTTTTGTTAAATACTTCATTATTTCAATTTCTAAAAAGTTAAAGGGTTGAATTTTTAAAAATAAATTGTTATTTATAACAAAAATCATTTCCGTCATAGTCTTTTGATCAAGTTTAATCGACACTAATACAACAGAGTGGTAAGTAGAACCAGGCATACTAACCCAGGAGATGCACGCGGCCATACAAAAACCAAGAAGAAATAAATCTCCAAAAATTGATCAAATTACAGCAGAGATTTTCAAAAACGGAAAAAGCAGTATAAAACAAACTCTAAACTTTAGACAACTTATCAAAAAAGCCAGCAAATACATATACACCATGTACATCTGCGTTGTAGATTATGTAAAGACGTTTGATAAAGTGAGCAAAAAATACCAAACCCCAGATTCGATACTACATGCCCATATGACTTTAAGTAAAAAGTTAAAAAACATAATACGGTCTAGAAATTTAACAACTGTCCAAACAAACATCAAATTGGCAACTACAAGGTTGTAGATCATTTTATCTACCTAGGCGCCATAGTCAACAGTAGAGATTGTAGCAACTAGAAGTAAACTATTGTACGCCGCAGAAATGCTTTAAAAACAAAAAAAAAGTAAGAGAAGCTATAAGAGCAAGTTCGTTAAGGATCTACAGGGCCTACAGGACGGTGCCGCAAGAGGCACTAGAAGTAATTGCGGCGACACTACCCGCAGATTTGATGTGGTGAAAAATAGATTAGGTATAATGGTAAATAAAAAAACTAGTAAACAAGAAGCAAAGAGACGAGCGAGAAAGAATATGATAGAAAGATTGCAGAGACAGTGAAAAGAAAGAGAAAAGGGAGAATAGACAAAGAAACTAATACCAGAAATAAAAGAATGGGTAGAGAAAAAACCGAAGACGTGTTACTATACAACACACCTACTCACCAGACATGAAAAGTACTTTTAAAAAATAAATAAGATGGAAAAAGAGGAAAAATGTATTTTTTGTCAAGAAGACACGCATGACAACGCAGAACTTACGCTAGTGGAGTGCAATGCGTAGAACTAAGATACTCAAAAACAAATGAAAAGCACTAAGAAATTATGCAACGACATTACTGAAGAAAAAAATAGAAAACTTTGAAGCTTTAAGATTTAAGTAAACCAAAATGGAAGAAAACACAAATTAAAAGCCACTGAAGACAAAGGAAGGAGAAGCGAGAAGCTAAATGAAGCAAAAGAATATGGAAGAGTAATAAAGAGGAAAATGCAACTTTCGAAATGGTCAGAGTATATCTGGTAACCAGGGGGCACAAAGAACTAATCCCAAATAGAGATTCAAGAATCTCAATAAAAGTTAAACTGACAAATGTAGTATTACCAAACGGTATGCACTAAATAAATCTGCACAAAATATTTATGAAAGAAAGAGGATACGACGAGGAAGAACTTAATTAAGGTAAAGAAGAACTAAAAAAAAAACTAAGAAGAATACAAATATTTAGGCTGAATAACACAAGAGTGGGAGAAAAGAAAGTGGGATGCCAGTGTAAGAAGTAGGACAGAAAAATAAGGTATAACGAGAGATGGGCATGTATTGCCGCAGCAGACTGCGTGAATTCCGCGAGGCCAAAAAAAAAAACTTAGCAAAGCAAATATACAACGCCAAATCCAGCTGAAAAAAAAAAGACATCTATATCCCGGCTAACAACAATATAGAAACAACATAACAAGGAACACCAAAATCACTCGTATTCTCTGTGTTCATATACGGAGCAGAAACGTGAACATTGCAAGCTGCAGATAGTCAACGCGCAGATGCATTCAAAATGTGGTGCTGGAGAAGAATTCTGAAAACACCATGGACTGCCATAAAAACTAATTTATCAGTGCTTAAAGAGATCAATCAAACAACTTTCCAGTACAGTCTATAACTGCATTTTAAAGTTTTTTGTCATAACACAAAGGCAACAACATGGATAGCAAGCGGAGAAAAGAAGCAATGCAAAATCTGCTTCACTCAAATATCGTAACAGCAATCCGAGATACAGCAAATACAAGCAGATGGCGTAACACCCTTCAAAAGGATAATAGGTGGACTAGAAAAGGATAAATACTTATGACAAAAAATGACACATTTCAACAATATAAACAGAAAGAAAAGGCTAAACATAATGAGCCAGCAATAGCTAGTATCAATTTACAAAAAAACAAGTTAAATTGCTTTCGAGCAGTGGCTTTTTATTAACTAATTTGGGAGAATATTCCACATCCTCCTAATCTTACTCCAATAGATTTACATTTCTCCTTTTGCACGTCCAAACCACCAGATTTATTTGATCGTGAAATCAAAAAACTGTCAGAACGTCTTTATCGTAAATAACGTAAAAGAATTGATTAAATTGCCACAAATGCTAGAAAATAATCTATTAAAAAAAATGCATTACCCTTCCCTTTGCCGTTTAAGCAAAATGTTGGTTGGTTCTATTAATCAGCTGTAAAATATAAGCCTTTATTAGATATGTTAACCAATTTATTTTGCATCAATTTAGATCATATGCATGTAGACAAGATCTGGTGCTAACCAAATAATGCCACAAAAATAGTGTGGTACTACACCGCTAGTATTTATTATTGCTAAAATTAATCCTATTGCAGTAGTAACAATGAGCAAACCAAGTTAAGATCTAGAAAAAATATGAAGTTACCTGAATGACCAAAGTCTGGATTAGAAAAATGAGATCAAAAGCTAACTAGAGTACAATTTAATAATAATAGTACATTGTTCAACAAACGTAGTAATTATAAATCTTAAAACAATAACGAAGCAGCTCCATTTTAATCAAAATAAATCAGTAAGGTAGCTATGATTTTTGGGCTCCACCGCAAAATATGAAAAACCCACTCAAAGACTGTTTACAGAAAAAAAAAGTTAGAAAAGTCATATAACATATTTAAATCTTCATAATTTTGAACAAAAAATATGATTTTGTTTGTTTTTGCTAACCAATTTGTAACACCCGATATACATAAATAAAAATAAAATAAATTATTTTTGTTTTTATCCAAAACATCATTTATATAATTAATTTATTAAAGTCTATTAGCGTAATGTTACTTTAAAACAATTTATTCATTAAACATTTAGAATTAAAAAGGATGTTTACATTATGTGATAAACATAATAATCAGATATTTGCGTTGTAGGTATTAGCAAATAGTAGAGGTTTTGGTGCATTTACACAATTTGTAAATAAATCTAAAAAAGCGAATTGAATTCTAGTAATAAATATTTTAAAAATATTTCAAATATAGAAATTGAATTCCATGTCGTATATACGTTTTAAATCCAATACCATCCAGAGATTCTAAAGCTTTAAAGAAAAACATAAATAAAAAATTAAATAATTGAGTCTGTAATAATCAATTTAACAATAAATAAATTTACGCATAATAATTGACAAATATAAAACCCAATGTGTTCACCAATGATGATTAATAAAAATGTTCGTACATATAATAACTTAATTGATTTAACTTAAACATATTGATTTTATATCAATCAAATATTTAATATAATATGGAATTCCAAAAATGTAGTTATTAAAGCTTCCATAAATTTTCAGGGAATCCAATTCCAGCGTCTAGTTTCATCTTACAAATTTCCCAAATCAACTGAATAACTAGAAACTTTACAGAGCCGTAATAAATTTTGTGGCAAACTTCCACTTCGTGTGTAGACTTAGAGAAATTACTCCAAAAGTCATTCCAATCGTTTCAACCCAGCCATATAACATCAGCGGTAACATTGTTTGTAATTCAATTTTTGCATGATTAATCACTATTTATTCAACAATATAAAAAAAAAAACAATTCCAGTCGAGGCAATTCCTCTTGAAGCCGTATATTAAAATGTCCCGGGTGTGAAATGAATAGGCAATGAGAGGGGTTTCGCACATATATTTCCTCACTGATGGTGAAAGCGGGTGGTGTAAAAACACCCACTCTTATACAGCATGTGTAAGAGAACAAATAAAATAAAATAAGGAAGCTGCGTATGTATTTATACCGTACCTTGAGGAGATGATAACGGGCTGTTTGGATTCAATGAGGCGCTCGTCCTTTGGTGATGGCGTGACAAAGCTAAAGGCTTTCTTGACTGAGTCGAACACGGTCGATGGGCCGGTTGCCACCGTGGTGGTAGACCGGTATACATCTCCAGATCCGCCCAGGGATCTGTACGACCCCCCAATGCTCGCCGGCATCGCTGACGACGATATAGGTAGATATAGGTCATTCGGGGAACACGTTCAGAACAATCTGTTTTTTAGGATCAATATCCGATTTCCAAAAATGGGTTACGTACTTGAGAAGTACGCGTACGATAAGAAAACTTTTCCTGTTTTTTACATCTTGTTATATAAACTACAAATTTCTACGCGAGTATAAAAGAAAAAGAGAAATAGGTCAAGTGATTTACTTTATCTTTACTTTTATCAAAATATATAATTTAAGTGTTACAAATTATAATGTAATTTATTTTTTATTTTTTTTAAATTCTAGTGTAGAAAATTTAATTACTTTAAAAGTAGAATTTATAACGGTTGCAATTACTGCAACCAGAACAAATTACATGGCTTAAATGTTTCCAAGGGCCAGGAGCCGGATTAATGGCTCGTATCTTCCATCTATCCTGTGACAAACCCCTGGAGGATTTTTTTAATTCCTTACAAATATTTATCTTTGCAATCTGTGCAAAGATTATCGGTACCTTCAATCTTTAAAGCTATTAAAAATAAACATAACATTATTGCTAATTGTACAGAAAATTGTTTTAATGTATTGCTAAAAATAAAACCACCCACTATATAAATAAGACGCATTGACATAAATTTCTGCTTTGGCATCATATATAAAACCTTTTATAACATTCACGGGCAAACTAATTATGCAAATCTAATCAACATCAGTCGAACTAAGTAAATATTTACAAAATCCTTATCGCAATTTTCAACCTAGTTAAGTTTTACGAGAGGGATACTACCGTTTGAATATGTTACAGGAGTGGGTCAGTCCCTAATTAATTCCGGTCTTGCATCGCATTAAAGTGACATTAAAGTGTGTCAGTCGCTAAATTGTGTATGCAGCGTCACATTCATGTGATCTACTGCCGACCAACAATAATTTAAAAGCAAATATTGTTTGTGAGTATTTGCGCAGCAGTCTAGTTTTGCGTGTCAATAAAACACGTTTATATGCAATTAAAATAATAAAAGCAGATGGTGGGCACATAATTATTGTTTTGTAGCAAAAAGTGGAATTGTGAAACTTATTGCAAGTAGACATGTCATAGTATCCAATTGAAATACACTCATAATTTTCTATTATATTCGTACACAATAAAAGATTGCAAGGTGAAGGAATAATAAAGTGCTAAGTGACAAAAAATTTAATTATAGCTAATTTTCTGATGTAATAAAAATTCTTAAATAAATGTTACACAGCACCATATAAATATATAACATTAACTTATTTATTTTTAAATTTTTATGTTAATGCTATTTGTTAATTTTAAATTAAAACTTATAAATTTATTATCAAATTGCACAAAAATAAGTAAGTAAGTAAATGAGTTACAACAAATTAATAACAGACCAAACAAAACTACTTACTTAAGAATGTGACAGCCAAGGTAACATTGCCTTGGCCGCCAAATAATGAACATGTGTTTATTTAATTATATATGCAATAATTAGCACAAAATATAATTGTTTTTCATCAAAATTAACCCGAAGACATAATTAGGCAATTATTGAGATTGGAAGGACATTTCAAACTCTAATTAACTGAAAATAGATAATCATCCGATGAAACAGATTTAACTCGACTGTTAATTACAAAAAGACATACTGCACCAAATTGATTAAATTCAATTACTAACAATCTGACGAGAAGCAGTAGAAAAGACCTGTGCTTAAGGGCATGTTCTCATTTACAATAAAGTTTTATTTGCTTTTAAAATAAAATCTTCTTATAAAATAAGTTTTCGATGCAAGAATATTGCCTTTAACACTCATCCGGCGCATTTGTTCCAACAAAAAAACAACGGCACATTAGGCAAATACAAGCTCAAACCACCAATTATGGCTCTTCGGTGATATACAAATTCTCACACACAATTAATATTCTATCACTGACGTGTAATGTAAACCAAACATATTATCTCAGAGTATTTATGTTTTTCTCTGATATAGTTCTCGTTAGTTTGAATCATAGATATACAGAGTGTTAGGTAAACATGCGGCAAAAATTCAAGGAGTTATTCCTTGGCCTATTCTAAGAATATTTTATCCTATGATGATTTCTGAAAAACCCGTTTGTTTTAAAGATACAGGATGAACAAAATTTGCGACAACCATATTTGATATTTGTTGAAATCATTAATGTATATAAAAGTATGACGTATATCAAGTACAAAACATTATCAAGTTTATCAAGTATAAAAAACTTGGAACGGCTGTTTTATCTATTAATATACAAGTATGTTTCATTTGAATACGTCTCGTCATTGATCATCACATGTATCGGTCGCAGTTGTTTAGATTGAGTGACGTTTGGCTGTTTGACGTGTCTTTAATAGTTAGTGAATTCCATAACAACCATGTGTGGCGTGTGGGAAGATGAAAATCCGCATCAGGTATGTGAAGATCGTTATCAACATCAGTTTTCCTTGAATGTTTGGGTTGGAATTGTGGGCGACTGTCCACTTGGATCTGTATTTCTACCAGGAAGACTTACCGGCGAGGTGTATCGCAACCTTTTGAAACACATACTACCTCAGTTTCTAGATGATGTACCATTGGCAACAAAAATTGCAATGTGGTTTATGCACAATTATGCACCACCACATTTCAGTTTGATTGCTCATGATTATTTAACAGCAACATACGGAGATTGCTGAATTTGTTAAGATGGGCCACACGCATAGCTTGCTCGATTCCCAGACTTAATTCCCCTGAATTATTTCTTATGAGGCTATCTAAAGTCATTAGTTTACTCTACTCCAGTGAAGAAGTTGAACGACTTGTAAAATCGGATAATTGCTGGGTGTAACTCAATTAGAAACAACACTGGTGTGTTTGAAAGAATTCGGCACTCAATGACGAGAAGATTAAATGCTTGTACAAAGGCTGGAGAAAGTCATTTCAAACGTTTATTGTAGATTCAGCAACTTTACATGTACGTTTTGATAATAAAATGTTATAACTGTCGCAAATTTTGTTCGACCTGTACCTTCAAAACAAAAGGGTTTTCAGAAATCATCGTAGGACAATTTATTCTTAGAAAAAGCCAAAACCCTTAAATTTTTGCCTCATGTTTACCTAAAACCCTGTATAAAAAACTGTTTTTAAACCCGTTAGAACTTATAACAGAATTTAGCTGTGAAATTAGCTGGCCGCACTTGTTAAAAGGTATCAGTAAAGTCTGCTTTAAAAATCATTTTTATGGTGTAATCTTCTGAGCAGGCATTCGACTGCAAGTGGCCGACCAGTCAACACCTAGAAGAAACACCGCAACCACACCCGATTGCACCGGTAATTCCGGCGCTGACCTCCAAAGAAGCCCCAAAAACCCCAGCAGTTGTAACCCACCAAGAACCCGGTCCAGATCTCCCTCAAGAAACCCGGTCAAGTCCATCACCGCATCCAAAGACAAAAAAGTGATAGAAGTCCATTAAGACAACCACGTTACGCCTCACCCAAAGCCCCGCTTATAAGGTGGGAAATAAGAAAAAGTTAAAAAAGCAGAATAAGAACACGGGTAAGTCAGCTTCTGCTATCTCTTTAAATAGCTACCAATACCAAATGGTCCTTAACCCGGCTGTCACTAAGACCCAGCAACCACTTCTGGTCCGTCCACTAGCACCCTAGGTCCTCTAACAAACTCAAAGATCTCGACCAAGAATGCTGTCTCATGACGTCCACCTCCCATTGTAATACGAGAAAAAATCGTATTCCAGGGGCTTTCGGCTACGTTCAAAGACATGCACGTAACTATCGACCGCGCCGTAAATGTGACTGATGTTGTGCACTTGCACCCGCATTATCATGCAAACTTCCAAGCTGCTATCGCTTACTGCAAAGGAATGACATGTTTCATTACACATTTCAATCAAAGTCCAAAAAGACCATAAAATATGTCATAAAAAACATACCCGCCTGCATCAAAGTTGATGCGGTGCAGGTAGTGTTAACACCTCTAAGGTATATGCTCTATTAAAACGGAAAACCCTTCTAAATTGACCCAGAACGTAAAAAGACAAAAGATCATGTCTCTCGACATATAAACGCAAATCAGGTAATATTGTACAATGCCATCGTTATGGCCACACAACATCAAGATTCCTCCATACGTATGTGTCAAATGCGCCGGACCCCATCCCAGCTCCACATGCTAAACTACAAAGGAGTCAGAGCATATAACAACATGCCGCGTGCAATGGGACGCACACCGCAAGCTATAAAGACTTATATCAAGCTGAAGGCAAACCAAACCAAAATTCTGAACAGACTTAACCAAGGCACCTTCTACTCAAAGACAGACTCCCGCCCCTCCCGGAGCTGTCCCAACACCCTCAAAGAAAAATTCTATCAAAAATAGCTTCTCCTCAGCTCAAATCAAGCAAGCAAAGCTGATTTTAACAAGAAGCAAAATATTTGTCCATTAGTCTGAATCCAGAGATTGACGTACAAGTTTGCCACAAAATCTATGCAACGCACACTATGTGCATTCTTAATATTCCCTATTAAGACCATTATCAATTAGACAATAAAAACTACAAACATCTAGAAAATTCAAACGGGGAGAGTTTAGTCGGTAGGCGTTGCTGAGAGCGAATCCGACACTTGTAAATCTCTAGGAAAATTCTCTTCCCAACTCCAAAAAAAAAATCATCTTAGCAAGCAATCCGCCTCTCTAAATTATGCAAACATACCAACTCGACAAAAAATATGGTTAAAAGTGTAAAAAAAATCCAGATTTATCAATTCGTCGTCAGTCGCAGCAATTCCGACTTTGTCCTTTCAACACAATTATTTGTCCTTTCACTACGTACAAAATTTTGCGCAATTATTGATAATTATAGCCACGAGATCATCCTATATGTAATTCTTTCGGGTTTTAGAGCGATTGGATACTGACCCGCACGTTTATAGCTAAATTGTGATCAGCTATTAAACATATTTTCGGTATTTTAATAGAATAAAAGACTCTATTGCATTCAGAAAATGCACCTATTACATGAGGTTTACACGTTCGTGGCATCTTCGAATCATATTTATTCAAAAATGATCTTGTTCTATGTTGAACCAATCGCTCAGTGTATCATCTACCCTAACATTTAAATGTTAATATCAATTTATTGATCTTTTAAATTTTTATTTTGTTGATAAAACATAGTTACCATTATCAGTTCTCAGTTCCAATTTAAAGTTCTATCGGGCTTAAAATGATATCCTGGACTACTGATACCTGACTTCCCACCTTAATAAGTTTTCAAAATGAGATAAATCATATTGCAAATCTTGCTTACTTATAAACTGCAAACAACAAATTAAAACTACCCGCACGAATATCAGTTAATTGTGCCCGAACCTAAGACTGTGTTTTTCTATAATAATTAATAGCAATTAAACAAACGGACAAAACTCTAATTTGCGATATTAATTACACAAACTCTTCGCGTGCCAGTGGTGAAGTAAATATGCTTTGTAGTGTAAAAAATAAAAATAATTCCTTCAAGTGCAATTATAAACCTAATTAAATTTCAACAAGTACATTCTATGTACGTGCAAGTTGTTAACACATTTCAAGCAAATCAGTGAGTTAATACAAAAAGTGTAACTGTAAAGTTATTTGTCACAATAAAAAATATGTTATAGGTTTTCAAATCAATTTACATCAAAAACCATTACATATATTTCTTAAGTTTTTTGCAATATACATTACGTATTATTGTAAGCACAAAAACTTGATAAATTTGTGTACAATAATAATTTTTTGATTGAAACCGGCTAGTCCGTTTAATTGTTATCAATTATAATAGAAAATCACATTTCTGGTCGTTCGTTCTGAAGCAATAATCTGATTACCGCACAAACAAATTTAATTATTTGTTGATAGCCCCTCTGAAATGTTGTAATATGTTTCTAAGTATTAAACAAAATGGTCGTCGTATCCCAACTTGTCTCACTTTATGAACTCGGCGAGTCAGGCATTCCATATATACATGGTTTGAAGCATAGTATTTATTTAATATAAACCTTACAAAGTGAACATAAAAGATTCAACCGCAAACGTAGAAAATAAACCAAAATTAAATAAAAAAAAATAAATTTCAAGAAAAAAAAAAATGAAAAGACTGCTTTGAGTACGCAGCTTAAAAATCACACCAAATCATGATAACATTTTATCTATTCTGCAATTTTTCACAAAAAAGTAAAAAAGTACATAAATTAGTTTCAAGACTTTAAGAAAATGCTAAATCAAATAAGGCTCTCAAATCGTTTCTACAGCCTGTAATAAAATACAATTTTACAATAAAAAAAAATGTAGTCTGCATTTTAAACTGCCACCTATATTCATTTCTGAAAACCATCTGAAGACAATAAAGATCAAATAGTAAAAAATCAGCTACTTTCTAGTGTGTAGTTGAGTGATGTATTAAATATTGTGTTCTAATAATTGGTTGGTGGTGTTACTACTGTAGGATAAAATCAAATTGAAGTGACTTTAAGTGAATATGTCTATATTGTAGTTGCTATTTGGTGGTGATGTGTTGATTGTATGTTAAATAATTTAGAAAATCTTTGACTCCGCTTTACTCCTCAGCACGGCAACAAGTGGAAATTTTCTTATGATGTAAAAATAATTTTAATTGGCCTTTTCCCAACTTTATGCAAATTGGTTTATTTATGAAAATATCTGGAGGTCGTTGATACCGTAAGTTCTTAGTCTTATTACTAGTTTCGGCTCGACTAGAGCCATCTACAGATGTAATAAGTTAACTGAGTTCTCAGATAATGACATATGTAATAAATTAACAGATGTAATAACTTAATCGAGTTCTCAGTTAACTTACTACATCTGTAGAAGGCTCTAGTCGAGTGGAGATTTTTTTATAAACCATATTATACACGTCCTTTTGTCTCTAATCGAATCAAATAAATAGTACATTGTGCAACAAGCACGGTAACATACCCATTTCCCATAAGTGGTGTAGTTCATACAAGTGAAAAATTGGCATTCCGTACAAGTTGCACATAATAGAACTATATTTATAAAGTATACAAAAACAATTAATTATTTGGCTAATTAGATGGCTACGAGCATAATTTGAACAGACCACACGCATTATGCGTTCGTAGTAAAACGTATGAAGTAGCATATGCTTATTAATAACGGTTTCATAAGTGACATATTATAGTAAAAAGTCGTGGATAGAATTACGCGAAGCCAAAAGTATGCGATCAATAAATCGTTGCAATAAATATAAATGTTTCTTGTAGAAACATTTTCCACAAACAGTTTTCCTCTGGGTAAACTAAACACAAACTTATTTAGTTTATAGTATACGATAGTAGAATCCTGTGACTAGTTGCAAAAAGTTTCTCATGGGTGCAGCAATATTTTTTCTATTTTATGCTCAAAACAAGACAAAAAGAAATGATATATTATAAAAGGTTTCTATTATTATATTATACGCAATAAAAACAACTTTCAAACTACTTTAGTGGTCAATGTTGATTTATCTCATCTAATCTACTACCATATTCAGTGACTGTATATTTGATTTAATATTATTTTAAAATGAATATTTAAAGATGTATAACAAATCAGCTGCTTTATCTTAACCACAGAACGTCTATAGCGACACAAAATGAGGTGGAAATAAATATTCTCTCCGAATTGTATCTAAACTAACCTTTTTTATGTCAAATGTGTTCCGACCCTTATAAAACGCTGAGGCGTCCAGTTTATAGCTTAACCCAATAAAATCAATAAGTTATGTTTTGTACAAATTTATTTAATCCGACAAAATTTCAACAACAGCAAATTTATTAAAAAAAAACCTTATTCTCTCTTTTCTTTCAGACCTGGCTTATTCTACTTATTATATTAGATGCGTTGATCCTTGTAAACAGATTGCTCTTCTGATTCTTATCAAAAAACATGCAGAGAGAAGCACAATCAACTGCTAAGCCATCGTAAGCAACCAAATGATATCTAACTATACTAATGGACATTAATTTGCATGCACATATATAATAAGCATGCACGTAATGTTAAAATCATGATGTAGACAAACGACCATATTACCCAAAATGAGGATTAATAGAATTTGTTAAATAGGTTAGTAAGGAATGATAATTTTGATAAAACATACAAAAATATAAATAAAAAAATTTAAATTGGGAGTGGAAATTAGGAGAAATTTAACAGATCAATTAATGTACTGGATTTTTTACGTATATATTAATAGCATCAAGATTATACTGTGTGTAGTTAGCTTTGTTCTAGTTGTAGGTATATATTATAATCAATAATAATTAATAATTCATTAAGTATATTACTATTAATAATTCAATCATTTTATTATTCTAATAGTGTTGTAAAATTAAAATGGAATTTCAATAATTGGCAGTTAAATGCATATCTATAAACATTAGCTTGCACATTTTGAATGTTATTACACTATAATTCGCATAAAATCGCTCTAAAAGCTACCAATTTATATTGTGTGCAGCTTGAATATATAGTTTTAGTTTCGTATAAATTACAGTGCATTTCAGCAAATTATTGAAATAATAAATCTGATAACCTTAATAAAATAAATTTTATAAATTACATTCGAGGTGGTATTTTTAAATAATATAAAAACAAATCTAATATTGAATGTTTTCTTTATAAAAAAACTGTGGAGTTAACTGTTTTTAAAAATCCATTACATCGCAACCAGTAGCAGCTGGACAAATTTTTTCGATCCCATTTTATTTAACTGCCCAATTTTATAAAGTGAAACGCACAAATGTTACAAACCAACCGTCTTACATTTTCATTGGCTTAAAATGAAATTTTAATATTGATACGAAATGCTGTGTTTTTATGGACTTATGAATTTAATGGTATCGTATCGATACGATTGAGATTATAATTTCATTTTATTAGCGATAACTTTTATAAAATTGATACTAGAGTTTGTGTTTAAGAAATAATTCCTATTATCAAAAATGATTACAAGAAAATGTATTCGTATTATAATATATTTCTTAATATGCACAAATATGCAATACTCTAAATATTGACTGAAATTATAAAAATATATATAATTATGCAATCTGAGATCCAATATGTCGTTAGTGGTTTTCAATAAATTAAAAAGTTTGAACAACATGCTTTAATCAATTCTTAAAAAAAAAATCATTCATCATTTCCATAGTAATATGCAATTTACACTAGACAAGTCTTGTCCTCGAGCAAATGAGTTTAAAACGGTTTAAAAATGAGCTTGGAGAATGACTCCGCTGTGAACAGAATTCACTCCAACAATAATTGATTTTCGACGATTAACAACTCGTTCAGTGCTTTATATTATAACACTCAAACAAATTTTTTGTTCGTTTTGTAACATGTGATGTAAAACTGACTCGATGTGGAGAACTCGCTCTAACAAAATAGTTTTATCTGCTTGTACATTAATGGCGTTTTAGATGCAAAAGGTCTATTGTTAATAGACTTTAAACATGGTAAATCATACTAATTATAGTGTAGCCGTAGATATAGTACCTTTAGAACATAAGCTTAAATTATCTTAGCAGATTATTTCATTGCCAACCGTCTTCGGGTAGGGCAATTATGATTGTATTATATACCTGGAAGCTATTTAACACCTAGGTATTCAAGAGCTTAAATACTACTGAATAGCTTCCAGGTATACAATACAAACAATAAATATTCTGTTTTTGTTCTTAAATATTATGTTTCTATTGCCGTTTTAAAAATCTAAATTTCTTTAACATCCTTTGTGATAAAATAATCAAAACAATCACATAAAAACTACTTTAGAATCAATATTATTACTTATTTACTAGAATTGACTGAAAGAAACTTAAACAACCCAAACAGTTCTAAAAAATGCCTTGGGCATTAGTATGACAAGCATACATAAGATATTGCATAAACATTTACCCATCAAAAACATTTATAGTGTTGGACACAATTTAACAATCAAGTATGCAGTATATAATATCTACACAGGTGACAAATCTTGGATTTATTGTTATAAGCCCAAAACTAAGCAGTAAACTGGGTCTTCAAAAATAAGCCAAATTCAACAAAAGTTCGTGCTTCACTTCAAAGCAAATAATGGGCAGTTTCTTCGGTATAAATGATCATGTGGCAACCATGCCTTTAGAGCAACGTAGCACAGCCAATAATACACAACCATTTGTTTGCAAGAAATCGTCAGCAAAATAAGAAAAAGTAGCCCTAATTTAGCACCCAATTTCGACGCCACAAGAAGCTAATAATGCATTCAAAAACGATATTTTAAAAATACCTACTTCGGAATGAATGTGCTATGCCAATTGGTTTAATCGAATGCAAAAATGTGCAGATTTATCTTAATAAAAAACAATGAATCCCAATCATTGTTTTAGTTATTCATTCTCAATACATAAATAGCAACACAAGACTTAAAATCAAAACCTAACAAAATACTTTAAAGCCAAACCTTTAAGAGTACATAATTAGATTATTCTAAAAAGTTTAAAAAAATATTAAAGATAATGAAAAAGAATACTAAAATATTATTGAATAAAAAGCTACAAAAGAAAAAATCCAATCTCTAACAACCTTTAACAACTGTAAGACAATTGTCTATAAGATACTGAAAGACTATATTCAAACATAATATTGCGACAATAATAGAAAATAAATATGTTTCTATTGCCGTTTTATCAAACCTAAATTTCATTCCTTGTGACTTAATTCCAATTACAAATTTTGGCATCAACAAAACTTGTTGTGTTTAATGATGACAAACCCTTCAGAAACAATTTATCTATTTACCAGAAGGCACAAAAAAAAACTTAAACACCCTTAACGATTCTTAAAAACTTTGAAAAACATTAATTTCAAAAAATACTTAAAATTCTTCTTCTTTGGCCTTTTGTTGTCCACAGTTAAACGTAAGCTGGAGAAACGCTTTTCGTAGCAATCTATTTGAGCTTTCAGAAACTATCTGCTGCTGGCAAATTCGTTTATATCGTCTAGCCTTCTTCTTATTTACGGTCTGCTGATGTTTTGTTTTGTCTTGGGTTGTCGTCAGTAGACTACTCTGTTTGTCCATTGACCACTTTTATTAGTATATTACTCTCGTTTGTTTTCTGAATTCATCATATCACCTATCTGTGCCCTTGGCTTTTATATACTTTTTATTGTTAAAGTTGTTTCTAGGCAATACGTCATTAATGAAAGTACACACAAGACCGTTAAGAGTATAAGAAAATTCTAAAAAAGATTTAAAAAAATTGTAAGAATATAGAAGACTTTGAGAGTTATTATAAGAATATTATTAGAGGTTATTTTTAATAATACACATTCTCATGTACATGTGTATGTGAAGATTTGCTTGATTGTTTTTACTTACAGCAATATTTGTCATATAATAAACTTAAGATCTTTTAAAACCCTGAAATAAATTGACCAAAAAACGACTAAAAAAGAATGAAACACTAAACAGAAACATTATTTTATTTAGGTACATGTACTCTGTGCGGCAAATTAACTTCTTTATTTCTCTGAAACTGATGGGTGTCCCGGGCGAGTGTGCCTGCTCTCGTTCGAGAAAAGAGATCATAAAGTTTTGTTAACTTGTGTTTCAGTCATCATGCGTTGTAGTAACGAGCAGCTTGCCGCTTCAAAAGTGTGCCATTAGGTCCTGTCCGGGACCAAAAATCAATTCTTTTGTCAGTCACAACGTTCAGGGAAACTGGTTTTGCCCATTGTGTAAAAACTTTCTAAACGCAACTTTAATGCTTGTGTTTTTCAGTAATAATGTTTTAACTTGACTGGATATATTAATTAGCAAAATATGTGCTATTGAGCTGCCAACAACGCCCTAGAACTCCATCAGAAGCTTTGCATTCACAATGTGTCACCGATTGGTGCGCAATCTCGGCAGTTGGGATTATCGGCCAATGATTTGACTGTCACAGTCAATTTAGACCGTAATATAAATACGAGTTTTTTTTGCCACAAAAACATATGGTTTCAAAAGAACTAAACAACAGCCCATACTTCAAGAGCATCGATGACTGTGTGGGTGATTTGTATTGACCACGTTCACCCTTATTTCTTTTTGTGAAGGTATTTGAAATTCCGTGTTCACAACAGACTCTAGACAATCTAAAAAAATCAGAAAGAAACGGCCAACATACCCATCAATATGCTGGAGTGGAGTGATAAGAAACAGCAAAACTCGGTTCAACCAGTGTATCGACAATGAGAGCCTCACTTACTGGATATGATATTTAATAGAATGTAAACCACGATTTTATAAAAAATTTTGCTAAAGTTACCTAACATCTATTAATATATAATATTCTTTGTTAGGAAAAACAAAAATTGAGTAGAATCTAACTCATTCATCTATACTTTCGTTAAATTTCAAAAGGTTTTACATCGTCATCCAATTCAAATATATCTTATTTATTTCTCCACTAGCCTGTCCACAAAAATAATCGATCATTAAACAATTCAAAAAGTTAAAAATCTTGCAATAACTCCTTAAATAATCAATACGAACATTATAGTCATATATTCCAAAGATAATAATAGATAATAACTTCAACTCAACTTCTTACTCACAAAAAATGTTTAAAATAAATTTATCAGAATCTCGTCATCATTTTAATTAGATATTCGTAAATCTAAATCCCGCATAGTATTATTTTTATTTACTACTACGTTTGTTTAATTGCAGATTTTTTTGTACTCATGAAATTTTTTGAATATCATCTACAAGCCGTAAACAATTCATTTTTTGCTCTATTGTAACTGCCACTCTCTAGAGTAGAAAAACGATAGTTTCAATTGAATAATTGTTCATGTCAATTACATCAAATGATAAATTCAGATTGTTATGCAATTTTAACAATTAAAATAACAATTTGTTGCAATTAAATTCATGCTTTAATCAAATGTGTAGATAACTCATTAATTATGTAGTATAATAGCATCTTTCATTCCAAAATATCTATTAAAATTAATCTATTTTTCAATTCAATTTATTTTTAACTTTTAATTGAAGCTATATTTATAATATTTACTAGATGTATTGACCACCAAATTGGTCAATAGTAATTTTCCAGCAATGTTTTGATTAATAACTATTTTTAGAATAAATATTTTGAACGGAAAATTTAGAGTAGTAAACACATTCCGTTTCGTTCCGTACTTTATAAACATATTGTTGACTGTAATGAGCTCCATTTTCTTATAAGTAATTGTCGTTCAACATATAGATGTAAACACAGTGATTGAATTGGCGTTGTAAGATTTTTATTCCAATCATTCATTAGTTGCTTTATTCTAATACAGTAAGCAACTTGCATATTAACTCTAGGTAAGTCGTCATATTTTGAACTCATGACAATATTTAATTTTTAATTATAATTAACATGTGGTAAAACTATTTCTCATATATGTTGTTTCATTTTTTTTTAAACATACGCATAAGCAACATGACTTCAGCCAATGGCCATTTTCTTACTAACGTTTGGTTACAAATAACTATTCTATTAATTATTATTTCCCTAATTTTTAAAGAATTAAATTTATATTTTAAATTTAGAATACGCTTTTAAATTATTCTCTTTAATAAATTTTATTGTATTCATTATTATTACTCTGATATAATTAAAAACTATTCTGTATAGATAAAATATGGTCAATAACCTCAGCATATTTATAGAATACGTTTCTTCTTTTAAAATGTCTTACTAGTTTCTACTTTTCCTTTCATCGGCTAATATACGAGGGTAAATTTAATATAATTTCCAAAATAATCCTACGGTTTGTTTCAATATTTTTTAAATTTTAAATTAATCTAATTTTCAAAATGACCAAAAGATTTGCTATTCCATATATTTTTATGTTGTAACTGTACCTGAAATGACAGATTTTTTTTCTTTTTAATTTGGTCAGAAATCAAATCTAGATTGAATGCTGTTTTGAAATTGATGCGTAGCCGCACGAACACAAATGATGTTGTGAAAATTTATGAATGAGTTTATATGTCAGTCAATTAGGGTTAACTTGTTAAAGTTTTGTTGCCCCGTTTACACTGTGCATAGTACGCACGTGTTTTAGCAAAAAATCTACTCGATAGGTTAGAAGTCATTAAACAGATTAGATGAGATAATTGGCATCCTCAATTGCAAGCATTTTTGTTTTTGTTAGATAAATAAATTAAATTTAAATCTAGAAAAAAATATTTTGTAAATCTTTGAAAGAGACATCTTTTTGACTGCTAACGTAAGTTAAATCAGATCTTATTGGATCTTATTGTAGTAATAGAGATCCATATTGAAAAAAAAAAATCAATGTACTTGTTGATCAAATACTTTCACTGTATTCCTATCACTATGCTTTGCCATCAAGATTGTAATTTAAATGACTATTATTAATTAAACCCGTCACCAAAACATAAAAGCTGGACTTAAATACAATTCTTCTACTTCATACAGAAATAAAGTGACTTTCCAGAAAAAATTAGAACAACCAAACTCGATGATTTTCGGATCAAGATTTTGTTGATGTTAAATACCTTACAAATGCCAAAACAGCATTGCAAAAAATACTTATTTAAATTTTGCACTCTTCTATTTCAATGAACCAAATCTTAATAAAAATATTGTTTAAATGATAAGCTTGCTCCAATATACAATTTGGGCGGTTTGCAAACTATGCACACAAACAAATTACAGTGCATAAACAATTGCCTAAGTAATAATTGTTTGTAAGCACGGTTTGAACTGTTGGCAAATGATCTTAATCGTGTGTTAAAACAGACCTATAATCATGCCCTGACAGGATCATTTATTTATCAAATAAATATATGTGTAACTTGTACACTACTCAGATACTTGAAATTAACATTATGTTTTAAAAAGCTGACCGTGAATGTAAATAAATCTAAATGCTAGAGATAGTTTTTTGATGACTAGACCATGAGAGTATCAGTGCTGAACAAAAACGCACACTTGACTTTCTTTTCAAAGATATTTCCCTGCAGTACTTCTTAGCTTGCAACCAAACTAACTAGTGATACAAGGTCAGAAATGTTCACACAAAACATTAATAACCATAACTTTCAAACACAGATTTACTAAAAAATGTTTTTTGTAAGTAAAAGCGTTGAGCGAAAGAATATCAACTAAATCCTATCTGCATCTCCAATTTTAGAAACCATTCCAAATCAGTCGTTACTTGTTAGCTTGTGTATTAGCATTAGCAACAGATACATTTATACCTTGCATACAAAAGTATACCTTGCACCTCTTCGTAATATTTACTCACTCAATGGTAAAAAAAAGTGCAACATTACACCAACTTACTTCTTTTCAAATCGCCTTTCAACCAAACAACAAAATTATTTAAAATATTAGAAATAAGCGAGGAAGAACAAATTCAAAAAGTTTTGTAACACCCACATAATTTGTATCACCAAACTGTCATTATAGCAGCGGCCATTTTGTAAATAATGTAAGATGTCGAACTTTCATAAATGAACAATTGAAATGTTGCTAGAATGCGTTTATCCCAATTGGTTTTTTAACTAATCTTCTGAACTGATTTAATATCGTAAATTATTTCTTTTTTGCTCTATTACTGTAATATCAAAATTAAGTTAATGTTTTTAGAAAAAGTCTTAGAAATAAAGAACCAACAACTATTAGGTTTTAATCTTAGAAAACAAATTTATCGTTGGGCTTGTGCATAAGACGAAAACAAGTTACTTATAAAATAAGAGTAGACATTGTTGCAGGTTACATTTAATATACTTGAGACACTGTGTGAACATTTATGCGAACATGTTTTACTTGTTCTAGTGTTACATAGTCTAGATGTTTATTAATAAATGTTGCCAAATATTTTATAATAAATATCTTTGCATTTCCTCAAAAATAAAAGTAGAGCGGCCCAAAAATGGCACCAAGGTCGCCCAAATTAAATCTTCTAATTATAGTTATGTGTAGTTATCTAAAAAAATCTAATTATAGAACATAAAACTGAAATGTAAAAATTAGCCAAATTTTTCATAAAGTAATAAAATTATGTCAGAAAGAACAGAAATTCGGCCAAAAATAGTTGAAACGTGCAAAATTCTATTAATAAAAACTAAATATTGTCAGTAGGCACTAAAATCTGGCCATAAAAGTACAGAATTTTATTCATAAATAGCAAAATCCAGGTAGAAAATTCTAATTAGAAAATGTCAAAAATAACATAATCCTTATATAAAATTATATCAGAAAGAACCAAAATCCAAAACAGTTGAAAAGTGCAAAAATCTATTTATAAAAAATCAAATATAGCAAAAGCCAGCCTTAAAACAAAATGTTGTCAGAAAGCATAATATCAAAATACTGTTAGAAATAGCAAAATCTAAATAAATCGGCTATAATCTGTCAAAAAGTTCAAAGTTCTATTTATAATATGTCAAAAATAACTAAATCCGGCCATAAAGTAAAAAAGTATTGTAAGAAAGCATCAAAATTTGATAATAAACTGTTAAAAATGCAAAATTCTAATAATTGTTCATAAAATATCAATATCCAGTTTTGAAATATCAAAAATATTGTTAGAAAGAACCAAAATCCGACATAAACTGTTGAAAAGTGCAAAATTCGACCAGGAAATTTGAAACAATTGTCAAAAAATACGAGAAACAGTTTTTCAGTTAAATTTTTTTATGAAATCTCTAAAATGACAAAATTCTGCCATAAACTGTCAAAAAATGCTAAATTCTATTTACAAAATGTTAAAAATAGCAAAATACGACCCCCAAATTTTAAAATGACGTCTATTTCAAATCTTGGCCAATTTTTCTTGTATTTTTTCTAACTCATTTTCAATACCTATTACATCTACTCCAAATGAGTTTCTAACCCAAGTATATTTCCTAATTTGAAAACTTTGTGAAATATATATTTCTATTTCATTTTCAAGTTTATCAAATATTCTAAAATAAAAACGCATAGTCCAAACGAAAATATTGTTGTCATTAAGATTTTCCAAAAACAAGTTTAATATTAAAAACGCTGCCAATTAATGTCTAGCAATTTTTTCTTGCTTTGTCCATTACAGTACGGCTTTGACCTTGCATTTCTGTGTTCAACTGATTTAAGTGGTGGAAAATATCACCCAAATATGCCACCAATTTTGCCATTCATTTGTCATTAAAGCAATCAGCAATTTGTGGACATTATTTTAGTGTAACATAAATTTTTTGTAAAATTTAAGGGTTCAGTGGAAGAGCAGCAAATAAGCTGAACTTCGCCCTTTCATATAAAGGGTGTTTTTGAGAACTTTAAACAATAATACAAGGCAGAAACATTCTTGGAATGAATTTTTGATTATTATAATCTGGTAGATAATTTCATGGCATTTATTTTTTAAATATGATTTTTGGCATATGTCCGCCGCTGCTACGAGTTACATGGTCCATTCGATCAGTCCAATTTCTCACTACTTTTTCCAATAAATCTGGCGTCAATGGTAGCTGAAATATTAGCTTCCAGTGCTTCAAGAGTTGTTGGTTTGTCGGCATAAACCAATGACTTAACATAGCCCCACAAAAAGTAATCGAAAGGCGTTAAGTCGCACAAACAAGAGAGCCAGTTAACAGGACCACTTCTGGAAATAAAGTTGTTACAAAACTGATTTTTCAATAAATTGATAGTTAAGCGCGCTGTATGGCTAGTTGCACCGTCTTGTTGGAACCAAATGTTGTCGTTATTTAGCTGATTAATTATTGGAAACAAAAAATCAGTCTGCATGGCTCGATAGCGCTCGCCATTCACCGTAACGGCAACTCCTTCCTCATTTCGAAAGAAATAAGGACCGATGATGCCGCCAGTGTGTAAACCGCACCAAACAGTCAATTTTATTGGATGTAATGTTGTTTCGCTAATGGCTTGAGGATTGTTTTAGCTCCATATCCGGCAATTTTGCTTATTGACAAAGCCATTTAACCAGAAATGAGTTTCATCACTAAACACAATTCTTCGATAAAAATGTTCATTTTCGGTCAGTTTCAAATTAGCCCAATCAGCAAAAACGCGACGTAAACGATAGTCAGTTGGCTTTAATTGTTGCACAAGCTGTATTTTATAGGCACGTAATCCAAGATCCATACTTAAAATTTTCCACGTATTCGAATGACAAAGGCCAACAAGTTGAGAACGGCGACAAATCGACATTTCGGCGTCTTCTTCAACAGCATTTCTTTGTCTTGTTGATGGTTTTGAGTCAAGAAGAGTAAAATTAGTGCAAAAACGATCAATAACTGCACAAACTGCTTGCTCACTAGGCCGATTATATTGACCGTAAAATGGACAAAGTGCTCTATGAACTTCGCAAACAGATTTATTTTTTTGAAAATAAATTTCTACTATTTGGCAGCGTTGTTGTGGCGTTAAACGATACATGATGAATTGCCTAACCTTACAGAACTGAAATGTCAAAACAGTTTGACGTTCTCATTAAGTATAGATAGACAACTACTATCGAAACTTCTCATGCAGCTAAAAAACACCCTTTACATGTAAAGGAATAAAGACTAGTTATTATTATTATTATTATTGTTATATGTTAAAAATCTTTGTATTTCTGTTTTAAGCGCTCTAAACTTGCGAACTGTCAATACATAGTAGATACAACGCAATACTAGTGTAGCGACATACCTGTCGATTAAAATGACCAAATATGTCTTTAAGTTATTTGAGGGTTTCCCGCGACTAACGTTAGAAGAACACCTGTAGTCTAAAAAATAATTTGACGGTCTCTGGATTATTACCTTTCGAGTCAACTAGAAATTATTAGTTTCGCTCGTGTCGCAAAAATAGCAAAAACACTTTAACAAATAAATATGTGTCTTTCAAAACGTCCTTTAAAAGGTTGTTCATTTTCTTCATTGAAAACACCATACAAGTATCAATAATTAATTAAATTTTCTTTTATAGAAAGAGTAGCATTCACAGTATAATATTGGTGTGTAAGAACAGTTAACATTATTGTAAAAATTTTCCACAAATATTTTGTTGATAGCGACTATTGCAAACGACAAAAATGTCTATAAAATAATATGATCAATAAATCTGTTACAATTTCGTTTAAGACATGGCTAAGAATTTCTTAGAGATTTAAGTTTGTATTCGCAAAATTATTTCAATATATATATTTTGTATTCCGATATATTTTACAGTAAAATATAAAATATTTTCAAATTTCCAAAATAATAATTGATTTGTTTCCTACTTATCTAAGTCGGATGTTTAAAAATGTACTAACATGTTTCAGCATACAATTCCTGATAGACGAATACCCAGAAAAACTTAAAATAAAAATTTGAACTACGCAACATGACTAATCTAAGTGGAGTAAGATCAAAATAATTTTTTTTCTTCCAACAAAAATTTTTATCTATCATACAAGATTTAATATTAATTGTAAGATCAAAAATGGTAATTATAATGACATGAAGAAATTATGTACTTTATTAAAATGAAAGCGTATTTAAACAAAACAAAATCAATCAAATTATTCATTGTATATTACGTAATAACAAACCGATTAAGGAAACAAATCAAAATATTATCAGCACATTTTTTTGATAATGGTTTTTTTTTATAATCAGTTTATTCAGTTACTTAGTATGACTTAATATTTCCTAAACATGAATGATCGTGACGCATCAAGTTAGAATTACCGAATAAAAACATATCATATCATATATCCTTTAATAAATACATAATTGATTTAACATAAAATACTATTAAAAGCATTATATTAAATCGTCAATTTGACATTATCAATATTTCAGATTTTGGTGGCCACTCCTAGTTATATTTTACCATGGAGATATGACAACATTATCAAAAAAAATAATTAACCCCAGAGTTATTTTGATATATGGAAATAAGTTTGAGGTAAACAATAACAATTTATTGGTTTTAATAATATTGCTTATTCCTTACAACAATTAACTATAATATTTGAATGCTTTTTATTTGCTTGATGTAATTGTATTCATGACTAATACAATGTTATGATTTCTAATTATCATCATTGAAGATAACAAACATTTGTCATAAATTTGTTGATCAAACATTTAAATTGTAGGAATTTGTCATCCAAACCAGTTCTTCAAATATATCAAGATATTGCATAATGGGTATACTAAAATCATATAGACCAGTTACTACCACCTGGAAAATGTTGGAGTAAATTTCATGGAACAGTTGCGTCACAACCCGAACCACCTGGAGATTTTTTTCAATCCCATTTTATTTTACAACACAATTTTCTGAACTAGGCCATACAAAAAAATATCCACAATTGAATCAATATAATAGTAATTATTATTATAATATTCATATTAGGCACAATCTTTCAAATCCATCAGTAATTTATATAGTTGTCATTTAATGATAAAAAATGTGTTTAATATTAAGATCTTGATTGGTTACTTCCTACTCGAATAACTTAAATCTATTTAATTTTTTAAGTAATTGTACACATAATCTTGAAGCTACTACTTCCTGCAGAAATTAAGCCGGTTACGTCATACTTCCCTTCACGTAAATCATTTTAATCAACCCCATTAAAAAAATCAATAACCCCTTTTAAATTACAATTTATAAACAAAAGTGGGACAAGAAGGATTAATTTTTAAAAAGCTGAATAGTTAGTTGAAATATGAATGAATAATAACGACGCCCCAATAGCACCCCTATTTCAGCTAAATCCGTAAACCTTTTGATATAATTAGTTAAACAAGTACCTCATTGTTATTTGTTCATTTAGTTATTAGTATAATTAGTGATTGTTAGCTAGGAATGGGACTGTAATAAGAATTATTGATTTTTCAGTCTAGGTAAGACAGTCCCTTGCCACCACCCTTAACATTTTTAACATTAACAGGGTGCCTGGAATTAGTTGACAACTGGTTAAGGATATGTATAAGGGTCTTACCGTCTAGTTGTTGTACAGGAAATAAAAATCGGTAGCCTTCTGCCACTTATTAATCTCACTTTAAAGTGTAAGTCAACTCAATTCGCACAAAGTGACGTTTCCACACTGATCATAATCAAGTGTTGTAATGCACTGTGCGGTACCATTGGTTGCTAGGATGTCACGTGAACAAATATAATTAACTTTTTCAATTCGCACAGTGCCGTGTACTAATCTAATACCTTCTAAAACCCACACATAATCAATTTAAATCACATTTAATATATATGTTGTAATTTATTTGATCATATATTAATCGAATTGATGTGATAACATTTTTTAAATTTAAAATTACCTATTAAAACACTGTTATTTTACCTTTAGGACGAACCGTCTATGGCTATTGATCAAAGCGCGTGAGCAGAATGTTCCGTTCATAGCGTGTAGTTATTTCGGTTTTAGACTGGTAGCCGCCATCTAACGCTGATAAGAAGAATTAGTGGTTTCTAAATTGACAATAGGTAGATCTGCTGTAATTATTTGAAATAATATTCATTTTATTTCAGTATGACTAAATACATGTATTTAGGGTGTAGTATATTTTTATCATTAATGCGAGCTTTCGGACCTGAACGAAAAGACAAACCTGAAAAAACCTATGATCCTATGTTGTTAAAATTTATTTTTAAATTTTACTTTGATGTTCCTCCTATTGAAAACGAATTACTATTTAATATGTGAACTTAAGACTTTTTTATATCATTTTATTATTTGTACCATTGTATTTATAAGGCGTTCTGTGCTAATGTAGAATAAATTTAAAACCTAACTCATAATTTATTATTAAAATTTCAGATTTCTATTTGACGGCATAATTGGCTTAATAAAGTTTTACTTTATTGTGGATATTTTTAGCTTTATTTATATTAACTTTGAGCGCCTGATATATTGTTTTCTAAAATAGTAAAAAAAGGTTTGTAACATTTTATATTTGTGAAGTTTTAAGTTAGTAAGATTAGAATAGTTAATAATTTATTTATACAAATAGTTAATGATTTATTTATATAATCATTTTTTATTTAATTTACATTTTTATCATTTATTTTTTGTTTGTTGAAACATCAAGATTGTTTGATAATAATGAATTGTCCCATTTATCGAATATCTCATTTCTTACTTGCTTTGCAGATTAGATAAAGAAAAAAGTAAAGATATAATATAAAAATTGTTTAATATATGAGTTATCTAGTTTCAAACCCGGCCATCTCCAAAGTAACAAAAAATAGTGTTATTGTTGAAATTTAAACTTAAATATGTTACCAGTATTTGTAAGTAACAACTAGTTTCATATACCGCATATGACCTCCAATTAGAGTTAAAATTAAAGATGAAATTAGATTTTTAGTACTTGTCTTTCCAAAATGTTATATATGTTTATATTATTTAAGTAGCAAACCTCATACCGCTTTTTATTCTTTTAATTTTTAATTGTTTGATTGTTTATTGTATTTGGACGATATAAAATTTTTGCAACACTGATTACACAAAGATTTTGCTCTCATGCATGAGCGTTGTTGTGCTTTGCTATTTACAAGTTCTTTGTGTAATAGTGTAAGCAGCATTATAGAAAGTACACATCAATTATTGATATTTTATTAAGGATAGCTGTAAAATTTAATTATAACTTAGGTATGCACTTGTTAGCCAAAGACATTTAAGTGTTTAACATTAACTAAACACAATGTCAATAAACAAAAACAAGACGTTTTTATCTTGAAATATACAGCTTTATTATATAAATGTGCAGTGCCGTAACTAGCTTTTGTGCGCCCGGTGCGAGGAAATCTTTTTGTGCCCCCCTCTCCCCATTAAAACAAAAATTAAACAGTAAATTATTTTTTATTTATATAATGGTATAACAACAATAAATAAAAGTTTAAAAATAATTGCATTAATAACTCTAAAGCGTAACTCAAAATATATTGTAACACATATAAAACGTTTATTTCCTTGGTTAAGGCAAACTTGTCAGTTTTGAGCACTTTTCTTGCCTCATTGTCAACTTTAAATATTTTTAATTAATTCAACTTGGTAAAACTTCTTTGCATGATGCAGTTGTAACCGGCAACGTTATTTTTTTTTAAAAGCAACCACAACATTACAAAAAAAAACTTCTAATTAAAAATCAAGTAATGCTTGAATTAGATTTAGAAAAGATGTTGAATCGTTTAGTAAAAATTCACTAATATAAAACTTTCAACACGATTAAAAAAAAAATTACTGCATTTGTATCATTTTTATATTTTAAAGTTCAAAGCTTCCTTCTTCAAATCTGCGGTATTAGTTTTCTTTAAACCAGTAATTGTCAAAAAACCTTCATCAATATCAAAATCTTTAGCAATCCGGTTTAGCTTCTCAAACTTCTTATTTAAATAAATGAATAATGTATCTATAACTTGAAACATCTTATTTTTATAGTCATATTACAACTTGCTTCAAATCTTTCATCCATGTCTTGTCTTTTAGTCCGTTTTCTTTTCTTTTTTGTAAAAAATGCTTTCCATACTTATTTTATCACTCAGTTTTAAACATTGGAAAATCTTTGTTTCAAATACTTGCTTGTATTTGCTTACATAGTCTTTTTTGCTGCTATATCTATTGTAATATTATTTTATTGTAAATTGTTTCAACATTAAAAGATGATGATGTCAAATCAGTCAAAACATTCACACTATCCACAATTTGAGCATATAAAACAGTAACTGTTTTGCCTTTGATAACCATCGGGTATCTGAATAGCATTTCAAACTAATTTTAAGGTAGTTCATATTTCCCAGCAAATAAAAAAAAAATCAATTTTTTTGGCTAATCCCGCACCAGTTTTTTGTGTGGGTAAATAAAGTGAATGAAATTTAAAACATTTACTCACAATGTGATACATCGAGGATGCAGTCAAACAAAGTAAATAGGTACTTAGCTGTCTTCACTATTTTAACAATATGTGCATTTCCTAATAACTCAAATATTTCATTTTGTATAAGTGGAAAAAATACGAAACTTGTCTTTCTTTATGAGATTTGATGTGCGACCTTAATTCTGGATTATACTTAAATATATCAATTGCCCCTAAAAACTGCCGGATTGAGACTAACCTATTTTTTTGCAACTTTTTCTAAGTGCTAAATTATTTTCTGCACAAAACAATATTACACTAATATTGAACTTTCAAAATATGTCACTTTTCTTTTTCATGGTCTATTGCATTTTAGATAGATGATTATATTAAACACTTATATTGTTTTTTTTTTTTACTTTATGACGTTTTCTAAGAGTGAGATGATGATTTTTCATGATAGGGTACCCGCGGACTTAAATGTCGCCATCACTAAACACTTTTTTTTGGATTAACTAAAGATGAGCTATATCATGTTATTCAATGCTTGATTTTTATTAAAAAGAAGTCAAGGAAAGCAAAATATTGTTTTTTGTTTTTGTCTATAAATTAACCATGTTTGGTCCCGTTAGCCCGTTAGCCCGTTAGCTAATTTTTTTGTAAATTATTTTTTTTATTATTTAAAGTGACACACTGAAAAAAAAATTTCCACGGGTTTCTGTTCAGAAGAAGTTGCGCTTTTCTTTAATTTTATTGCTAGCAAATTTTTAATTTTTTTCTTTCATGTTTAAAACTTTTAAAATCATGTTTTTGAGGTGTTATCTGCGCCCCCCACCGACCTAAATGTGTATACATATAAAACCAGGCATTGCGCTGCCGACCTACTAGAGCCTAAATAGTTTACAATCAAATATTTTTTATCTAAGTATATACAGAGTGTTTCTTAACTAAAAGCAAAAAATAAAACTTTATGTACATTTTAATTTCAAACAGAAAAATTAAGTAACTTTTTTGTCTTGCTTTGTTTTTGAAATAATAAAAAAATACACATTATTTAGAAAACTTTTTATTTAGCAAAATTTATGTAAAAAAATATTGAGCGTTGATGCAAGCTTGACAACGCACTAAAAAAGAATGATAAACTGCTTAAAAATTTGTTGTGTTTTAAATGTGCAATGCAGCATCTGCAATTCTCTCTTGTAGCTACCCCACACATAAAAGTCCAATAGATTTAGATCAGGAGATATTGCAGGCCAGTTTACTGGACCGTTTCTACCAGTCATTAAAATTAACTTTCAGCTACCAAACTATATATTGCCCAACATGGAGCGGCAGATTTCCTAATGACATGCTCATTATGTATATTGTTAATGCTATCTCTTGTAAACATAGATTTATCGTTCCACAATATTGAACTAAAAAAGTTAGGATTTTGTTGATGTCGTTTAAGAATCTTTTTAGCTAACCTCTAGTTTATCAAGAACTTCGTCAACTATTTGTTCTTCTTCTGCCACGGTGTGCTATTGATGTGGACTTCCACTACGGCGATTTTTAAATCCAAATTTACGGAGTCTTCAAAATGCGTCCGAAAATAAGCAACGAGAAAGTTGCCTTCTGTCGCGACAAGCATATCTGCGTATTCTCCGTTGATGCACAGAATTTTTATCAAATTTTACTAACCAAACCAAAGAAAACGATTTTGACAAGTATCAAAAGCTTTTATCAACGCGCACTTGTTAAAGTGATGTCGTTTTCTAAATAATGTGATTTTTTTAATTATCTCGGAAACAAAGCAAGATAGACAAAAAGTTATTTAGATTTTTTGTTTGAAATTAAAAAATGTAATGTTTTAATTTTTGCCTCCAGTTAGAAAACACCTTGTATTTAAGAAACATATATTTCAGTGTACTTAACGACATTTTTGCGTGTATTACAAAATACCGTGTTTAATAAGTTATAAACAGGTACAATACTACAGGCACCGTTTCAACGTAGAGGTGACGACACTAAAACAATAGCACGCGGTTAAAAATAAATGCACATAAACTTTTTATAAACAAATTTAGAGCTACTAAAACCCATTATTGGCAATATTATCTGATGCCTTTGAGAGTATGGTATTGATGCATTTACTAGTCTATCTTCTACTCGTAGTAAACCGTCTTCATTAAGAAAGAGATGCAACTTTTTTAACTGATTTTGCTTATTTATACTCTTTTTTTTTACTTAATTCTAATTAGTCAAAGTGTTTTAATCAAATAATCGTTAGAAAATAGCCAAAAAAATCCATCAAATATAGAAATAAATGCGTTTTTCTGTATTTTTGAATGCATTTTGTTGCTATTTGCAAATAGAATTTCACAAAAAGACTTCGACATATCATAGTTTAATCCTTTCTAAATGTACTGGTAAAAAAATAAATCGATTATCAAATTATTTGTAGAAGCAGCGATAAAGGGAAAGTTGCCGTTTTTGTTCAAATACTACAAATCAAGGTAGCGGTCGGTATGGTTTTAAGAAAATTTTATGAAATATTTAAGAGCGTTATTCAATTTAACTACAGATAAAGCTCTGCAATTTCTTTCATATTTAGACAATTTAGTATTTGAAATGAATTGAAAACAATATACCATTGTTTTTTTAAGTCGGGTGATTGAAGAAAACCGAAGAATTGTATCTTCTAATCTTATTGTATTATGATAGGTTAAGAAAGTTTGTAGCTTCAATTCCATTTCTTTTACAGATACATTTTCAATATTAAACTTTCCAAGTGGCCAAGTAGATTGATCTTGTTTTATGAAAGTTGGTCCTGTTCACTATAATTTAATATGTATTATTTGACTAGGTAATTGTCCTCTGCTTATAACATCGGCTGGATTGTCTTCAAAATTGATTTGTCTCTAATCAGCAGTATTGGTTGCGGATTGAATTTTGGAAACTCTGTTAGCTATTATGGTTTTGAGCAGATGACATAATGTATTGATCCAGTTTAAAGTAATGCTAGAATCTAACTAAAAATAAACTTTATCAAACTAAATGTCTAACGCTTGTATAGTATTGGCTAAAAGAACTGCTGCACAAAGCTTAAGTAAACTAACCCTTTTAGAAGAGTAATTTTTAACTTTAAATTTATCAGTACTATTTGGTTCTTATTGTGCTTATCAGTTGACCTTAAGTAAATACAAGCGCCATAAGCCTGTTTTGAGACGTCGCTAAAATAATGAAGTTGTAATTCTATTGGTTCATCAATTTACAACTTCCTGGGTATGCTGATACTTTTAATTAAATGAAGTTCTTGTGCAATTGTTTCCATTTTTTCTCAAGCTGTTGAGGAACAAAACCGTCCCAACCACTTTTAAACTGCCGTAAACCTTGCATAATTATTTTGGCGTTGACAATAATTTGACCTAGCAATCCCATCCTGGGTCAAACAATTTTGCTACTAGAGCTAGTATTTAACGTTTTGTTGTAGCAACTTTACCTAATGTTTTAGTAGAGTACAATATTAAATCTTGATGAGGGTTCTATTGTATACCTAAGGTTTTTGTAGATTCTAGTAATAACAATGGATCCGTTGTTGGATTATCAATAGATTTAAGTAATTTTATAAAATTACTCAACCATTTTCTTAAAGTAAATTTTTCAGTAATGAGTAATTGTTTTATTTTATCTTTTAAGGTTGTAAGTAAAGTGTTAGCGCTGGTTAATAAATCATCCATATAAATTATTTTTTGGATAATTTCTGCGGTTAATTTAAATTTAATTTCTTGATCTATTGCTAATTGTTAACAACAAGTGGCTAAATAACTTTCCAAAAATGTACCGTAATCTACTGATTTTAATTTGTATATTTTTACAGGTCACATTTTTATTGTATCGGCTGTAATAATAAACCTGTGCTTTCTGAATCTAATCAAAATTAAAATTAAATTATCTTGAGTATTTGGTCCTACCATTAAAACATCATTGAGTGATAAGTCTGTGCTAGTTTTAGCTTAGCCATCAAATACTACCCTGACTTTGGTGATTAATCTTGAATTTTTAACTACTGGGTGATGTGGTAAAAAATATCCTTAAACAATTGAGATTTTTTGCGGTTCCGTATCAAATATTATATGTTCTAATCGTTTGTATTTGTCTAAAAATTATTGTTGTTTCAATTCATTATCTTTTTGTAACCTTTTCTTGGTATTTTGTAAATTGTCTTTGAACAAAAATTGTACTATAAATCGGCCTAATTTGTCTCTAGTCGTTGTGTAGTTGTAACGAGATTTACATGCTTTTTTTCCGTTGAATTTAAAATTTTTGGTGGATAATCTTTTATTTTCAAAAATTGACTTATTTGATTGCTAATATGACGAGTGACAAGTTGTCTGTTTTGTAACTGCGTTCTGCAATTTTCCTGATACAACCCATCCTAAATAAGTATTTTGTAATACGTGTAGTCTGTATCCTGAGCATATCTAATTTTCCATTTGAGTTGAATGTTGGATTTGCTAATGGCTTATTCCTTTGAATCCTTGACAACTTGCAATCAAATAAAATATTAGACACTTTTTTGGTAATTTTAGCTAAGACTAAATATGACATTAAAGCTTGATATTTGTTGTAATGTTATTGAATGGTTGCGACCGCTAGTTTGTTGATATTGGTTGTGGCTTTACTAAGTTCTGCTACTGATATATCAATGCTCCTGATATGTAAACTTATTTTCTCACATAGTTTGTTAATCTAAAATTCTATTGTGATTTAAAATTAAGTAACGCTTTGCATTCAAATTTGTATTATTGCCGTTAGTGACGCACTTAAATGTTCTTGCTAAATTGATTGATATATGCTACATAACGTACTTGTTTCATTACATCATTTAGACAAACTGTGTGAACATCCTGCTGTGGAGACGTAGTCCATGGATTTAATACTTGATATTGTTAAAGTACATATAATTGTGATTGCTCATTAATACCTTGAGCATAGTGTTGATAGTCAATGTGAAGAAGACTTTTATGCTTGGAATTACATGTTTTGCATATGGGTGATGATCTGCATTGTGCTGTTGTGTGATTGCTTCCGAGACAATTGTAAAAAAGTTGGAATAATTTTATAGCTTCTTTTTTATTTCTTGTTCTAAAACTTTTCGCATTGATATATTTTATGATCAGCATTTTGACACATTTTATAATTTGAGAATATTTGTGGGCTTGATGATTTGGTGGTTTCTGATACATAAAGAGTATAACTGTTGAACTTGTGCTTTGGCTTGTCTTTTATAACATGTGTAACATCTCAATCATCCCAAACAAAACATCTTTGCTTCAAAAACTTGAATAATTGTTCTATTGTTGGTAACTAACCTCTAGGCTTTGCTAGATCTCATTGTTGCTTTGTGCTGGTTTTGAGCTTCATTTGCACTATATATATATATATATATATATATGTGTATACTGCGTCCCAATGTTTAACTGGTAATCCAAGTGATTCTAATTTTTTTGCGCTGTTTTGTGTTTGTAAATAATTTTCTTGTCAAATCTATCTGTTAATATTTAAACTGCTACTGGATAATTTTTAGCTGTTACTGTGATTGCATCTACTTCTTGCAGTGCTTCGTCTTTTAGTAGTGACTTTAAATAATAAAACTTTTGTATAGTTGATAATAATTGATTTTTATGTATTAATTTTGTAATTAAGTCTATGAAGCTTTTCCAATTTTTTTAATTGCCACTGAACTGTGGTATATTAATTTTTGGTAACAAAACTGATCTTTTTAAAGAGGGTAGCGGGATAAGATGGCTGTGGCGGCCCCCGCGCGATTTTAGTTGTGAATATATAAATCTTGTTTGAAATTTAAAAAAAAAAACAAGATTTGTATGCTCATCAACTTTTTTTCTTGACTTGTGCTAAAACTGTAGTAAAAAATGCGTTTTTCTAAAATTATCTTACTATTTCTTTTTTGTGTTTATTTTTTCGGTTAGTCGTATAATTGGATTTGAATGATTTGATTGTATTACATTCAAAACTAAAGCGTAGTATTTTTTTGGAATTATTTACAGATCCTGGAACCCCAAAACTCTATGCAAACAGTCAAAAAACATAAAAAATTGAGTTTTTTTAGAAATAATTTTTTTTTGCAATAGTTCTTATGCCCGTACAATAAAAGGCTAAATAGCATACGTAGCCCTCTAAATCAGCTTTATTTTCCGCTTAACCGCATGTAAATATTTTCATTTGTTTGCGCGACAACTCAAATTAACTAAATTTTTTTTTCTATGACTTAGTGACAAATTAAGGTTAGGCGGGCTATTAACAAAATATGACTCGCATATAAATTTTTTTAGAAATAAATATATTGTTATTGATTCACAAATATCTAATACAAATGTTAAAATACATATAAAAACTTTATACATAAAATCATACATCTACAACTCTACAATTCTACAAGTCTTCGTTGTCGCTATCTTTGTTAATCACCGGCTGAATTCTCTGCACTTCAAATAATGTTGACAATATTTGTGTCGGACGTACTATTTTTGATAAATATCTCGCATGCAATAAATAATATATGATGGTAGCAACAACAGCCGACTGTTTGAAGCCCATTGGGGCAGTCACATACGTAACGCTTAATACCACCATACCCGATCGTGTTGGGTTGATAGTGAACATAGCATTTGTATATTTTTCTGTTAAAATGCCGCAACTGTATCTTGCATTTAAGCACCGTGTTATCTTCAACTAAATAATTTATTTTTATGTCCCCCTCTTCGCTATATCGCTTTGCTAAGTAAGATATACTTTAGGCTAACAAATAGGTACCAGTAAACAGAATGTTTAAGTCTTTCTCTGTCATCTCGGGGAAATCTTGTTTGACGATTTTAAAGGTTGGAATAATTTTTTATCTGTTCCAGTTCGCTAATGAATTGTCGTCACTTTATTTTGTAAGCATGAAGATGGCAACTTTATCTTGCATACTTGCATCGGAATTCAAGCGTTTTCCGAAAGTATTGACCAGAAAAGAAACGATTCTGCAGTACAATTGAGCAACGGGTAATAGTTTATTATCTAGTTGGTTGTGCGAAAGTTTAAACTTTGATGCAATGACCCCATGCACTGCTTCTACAACCCATGTAAGTTTTGTCTCAAACCGGCTATCATTAGCTTCTTTAAGGGATATTTTTTTTTGCTTTTTAAAGCTGGCATCAGCACAATGTATCCTTTAGTTTCTAACTCGTTCTTCACATCTCTAAAACCTCTATCAAAAATGAAGACGTCACCTTCCCTCAATAGGTTTAACAATCCGTTGTTGTTCTTTAAAATAAATATTTCTGCGTCGTTCATAGTACCCAGGTATGGCCCAAATGTATCGACTATAAAACCATCTGTAGTACAAACTGTAAACGGTTTACATAAGAGTGCATTTTTCTGACTCAAATATAATTTTTGTTGGTAGTAGTTGTTAGTACTCTTTTCATGTAGCAGATATGTACCATCAGCTATCAAAACTAATCGTTCATCATAGCTATGGAACTGTTTCACATAAGGCGACGTATGGTTTAATATTAAATCTTCACGAGAACAAGCTAGTACGCCGAGGTGTGTAGGTAAAACATCAACCTTAAAAGACCTCAAAACAGATTTGCAATAATGCAAAACTTGCTGTTTGCATTTCATATCAAAAATCTTAACTTAAAAAAGAATACAAAAAGAGCTTGATTCACACTGCAATTGTCCAAATTTTGCACCAAAGTGAGCATCGTCGTCAACATTTTTAAATGTTTGTATTTGTTTGCTTGATAACTCGTAATCGTTTGCTTTGTCCAGAATACTATCCACGCATTTTTCTGACAACACGTTCAAGAACAAGACTAACTCAGATTTTTCGATGTAACTTGTAAGTGAATAAACTATTAGCTCCTTAAGATCGTCGGTATAAAATCGCTGATTAATCAAATGATTTGTTAGAAATATTTGACTGTCTACAAAAACTTGCAAACGCGCTTTGAGCAAAACAACGACTAATGAATTCGGCTCAGACAAACATATACAGCAACATTTATGACTCTAAATCAATCGTTGAAGGGCATTTCAATCATCTCTACCTTAGGAACGTTTCTGATACGAAGATTATACGATGGGTCCACTGTTGATTAAGATGACTCCGAGGTTGTTACCAATGCTTGTAAATGAGTTTCCGGAGTGTCCGTCACCGATAACATTTGTGATGCAGTATCCAAATCTTTTTCAGGTGCATTTTTTAACACTGCAAAATCTTGATTGACAGTGTTAGATGAAGCTTCAGGTTGTCTATACTTTAATTTCCATTTAATCCTTGTGATCAATAAACGGCATTGTCCACAAAGTGCACCAGTTACAATGACTGGTTTTTCTAACAAGAGCAAAACCTCTGCTTCATGCGTAGAATTCAATACTTTTAGTTGGTGTTTTGAATATCGCAGCAAACTGTTTACGCATCTCTTGCTGTGATCAACTTTTTGTTTTTTTTGGTGGTATTATTTACTCATAAACTAACAACCTGCAACAATGTCAAACAACATCAAATATGCGACTATTATTGTCACGTACTTTAAATATATGCAAATATTAATTTATTTTTCGGCTAATAAAAATGTTAATTATTTAAATTAACTCAAGATTAAATATTGTTTTTTAATCATTAAGACCATTCCGACCGCTACCTTGATTTGTAGTATTTTAACAACAATTGCTGTTTCTACATATAATTTGATAATCAATTTATTTTTTCATTAGTACATTCAGAAAGAATCAAACTGTGATAGGTCGGAGAGTTTTAATCAAATAATAGTTAGGAAATATCCAAAAAAACTTATCAAATATAGGAATAAATGCTTTTTTATGAACTTTTGAATGCATTTTGTTGCAAATATAATTTGACAAAAAATACTCCTACATATCATAATTTAATCTTTTTTAAATGTAGTGGTAAACAAATAAATTGATTATCAAATTATATGTAGAAACAGCAATGACGTCAAAGTTGCCATTTTCGTTAAAATACTACAAATCAAGTTAGCGGTCGGTATGATCTTAACGATTGGTAATTGTTAATATCAAATGATTGTTAAACTAAGATACTAAAGAATGAGATTAAATAAGAATCAAAAGTTGTACTGTTTACATTACCTAAACTGCACAAGTTTTGGATGAGATTTATACACTACGATGTTTGTTGACACTGTTAAACATGGGGTAGCTCTAACCTCAAATGTGCGCAACAGGAATTCTAGCGTCGCTTATAGTAATCTTCTTTACCGACATTGCGCCAAATTCAAATATTGCTGTGTCGTTCGGATTCACATTTTAGTAAAAAACAAAGACAATTAATTTTCTTTAAAAAAAAAAACAATATACGAGTCATATTTAGTCAATAACCCGCGTAATTATATTTTTGTTACAAAGTCACGGAAATTTTTTTTTACTTAATTTGAGTTGTCGTGCGAACAAATGAAAATATTTACATGCGGTTAAGCATAAAATAAAGCTGATTTAGAGGGCTACTTATGCTATTTAGCCCTTTTTATGTACGGGCATAAGAATTCTTAAAAAAAAAATTATATCTAAAAAACTCATTTTTCATGTTTTTGACTGGGGTTCCAGGATCTGTAAATAATTTGAGTACTACGCACTAGTTTTGGGTGTAATGCAATCAAATCATTCTAATCCAATCATACGACTAACCGGAAAGAAACACAAAAAAATAAATAGTGAGATAATTTTAGAAAAAACGCATTTTTTATCACTGTTTTGGCACAAGTCAAGAAAAAAGTTAATGAGCATACAAATTTTGTTTTTTTTTTAAATTTCAAACAACATTTAAATATTCCCAACTAAAATCGCGCAGGGGCCGCCACAGCCATCTTATACCGCTAAATTTTGTTGTAAAACTTGTAAATTTAAATTTTGTTAATTTGTGAATATAATAAGGCAAGTTATAGCGCTGATTCTGTTAAATAAAATGCATTTTTATATTCTTTTCTATCGTTTTCATATGCTTCTTTGTCTATACATTCTAATTCCGATTGTATTAATTTATATCTATTCCAAAATTCTCGTAGTTTATTTGCTTTACTATTCAATGCATTAATATCTACAATTTCTGCTAATTCATTGGTTGTAAGTTTGTTTATGAATGTTTGAATTGTTGTTACGCTACCTTTTATTACTGCTTGTGATTGTAACAATTTTACAATTTTTTTTGCCATTTTATGTTGTTATGTGTTGACGATGCCGCTCAAAAACCTTGAGTCCCAAACGTTCGAATCCGACTATGCTGCGTCACTCGCTCTGCCTTGCTTGCTACGTACGAATGCCGATTCTTTTCTGATTCGAAGGACCATTAATAGAATGATGATTATCAGTGGACTGTATTTCGATTTTATATGAATGCAATTTTTTGACTGTTGTTATTATTTTTTATTTTTTATTATTTATTATTTACATAGATATATTGATTTAATACCGATCTTTAACAACTGTATAAATATAATTTCACAGTTTTGCAAAGTCACTCAAAATTACCTTTGACAATTGAACATGTTTTTATTTACTAATGGAATAAATCGGAATCATAAAAAATTAAATGAATCTGCATCTGCTCTCTATCATAGACTTAATAACGCAAGTTTGAAAAACATTAAAAATTCAGAGATTAGTAGCCAATGGTTGAGGAGGCCAGATTAAAATTTTATAATGATGACCATACTATCAATATAGTTGCTAACAAAAGCTTCAAATTTTAAAGAAACTGAAGTAGTATTTTCTATTGTAAACCATTTATTTTTATGAACAAAATATTCAAATAAAATTATGGATTAATAGCAATGCTTTTAGCTTATTTGCCAAATGTAAGGTGCAAACGATGATCATGTGGCTTCAATTCCTGTACAAGTTGAAGCTTGTAAGCTTGTAAACTAAGATCTATTTACAAAGTTTTTTATAAAGTAGATGAACACTAGTTTAATTGTTGAGCACAGTGACGAATTCACCTCAAATTAATCGCTTTGATGGACAATTATGAGCACCATACAATGCACGTAATGACCGATAAGTTTCTCAAACTAAATCATGTTTTTCAAAATAAATTTAAATAACTTGCAAACGTTGCTCTGGCGTGAGTTTATTTATAATAAATTAACAAATCAAACTAAATTTTAACATTGCATACCAGTCAAATCATTGCTGTCTACATGCACCCACTGTCTACATGCACTCACTGTCCACATGCGCCCTCTTCTCCCCTAGATACGTTACATGTTCTTACAACATAAAATAAAATATTGCATAGTTTATTAACTATTTGAAGTATATGTGTTATCAAAACGATGGCCACTATCCGCTTTGTGATCTTACCTGATTCTTCAAGATCGTTGTAGAAAAGTTAATATATCTTTGACCACTGAGCTTGTTTGTTAAAATATTTAAACTTGTATGTACCAAGATTAGCAGCAAGAAAGAGAAATAAGTTTTGCAATGTGGTATTGCCCAACAAACTAGCAAAAGTGTCAGTACAATAGCTCAATGTTCTTGTAGATAAATCAAAAGACAGAAATAACCTCGGAGATTACGATCTGGACGCCTTAAAAACATTACAAATCGTGAAGATTAGGCTCTTCGGCTCTTTTGATCAGTTTGCCAAAAAATCATTTAGTCTCAAATTGTACCGCTTTTTTATTTGTTTATAGTATTTGCTTCTGATTATTGCACAGTTTAAAATATTTGAGGTTAAAATATTTTAATAAAATGTATATATACTTTATTGTGCTGATTTAGTTATTTTAATTTTTATTAAGACCGGTTTTGGCTGTTAGGCCATTATCAGTTCTAAAAATATTACATTTATTATAAATATGTATGAGTTACATAGATGATTTAACAAAACTTACTTTTTTTTCACAGATGTTGTTGTGTTGCGGGTGGTGTGAATTTGTTGTGGTTACTGTTACATTGATTGGTTATTGTGTAGTGTGGTTATTGTTGTTAAGTGATTAAGTGTAGTATGGTTATTGTTTTTTTTAATGTATAGATATGTTGGTATGGGTTATTGATTTGTTCGTTTAGGCATCTGTAGTTTTTATTGTTTTTTAATTTGTCTATTTCATATGATTCTAGTATTGTCATTTTTAAGCCTTTTTTACATGGAGTAAGAGTTTTATATTATTTTTGTTTTTGATATTGAAACTGTGTTTGTGTATTTGTAAGTGCAAGTTACTTTTATTTTCTAAGTAACTTGTTTTCGTCTTTGTAAGACGCGTATGCACAAGCCCAACGATTATTTCGTTTTTCAAGATTAATATTTAATCACTTGTGTCATGTATTAATGGACATTTGTTCTAATGTTTACATGTAATTATCGCTAGGTAATTAGTCCGAAAAATGTGAGATTTCTTAATCCTTCATTCTCAGAAGTCATTAATCCTTCAGATAGTATAAATAGTTCACCCTCTTTTTTATAAATTTAGTTTAAACGTTGCTACGAGACCGAGGTGACTAAGTAAGTTAATTTATCTAATTTAGAATTATGTTTAAGTCTAAAGTAAAGCCATACTGATGAGAAATAAATTTCGAAACGCGTATATGGATGATTTTAGACCATTTTAATATTTACATTTTGTAATTTCAAGACTGTTCGACATTGTTGCAGGTTACATTTAGTAAACTTGAGACACTGTGTGTACATTTATACGAACATGTTTTACCTGTTCTAGTGTTGCATAGTCTAGATGTTAATTGATTTCCAATTCATTTTTCCCTTCATTTATAATTTATTTTCAAAATACTTCTTTTTTTTTTTTTTTTTTTTTAACCACATTTTTCAATTTTATTTTTTCAATGTTGCAGTATTAGTAGTACTAACTGTAATGTGCAAGTTACTTTTATTTTCTAAGTAACTTGTTTTCGTCTTTGTAAGACGCGTATGCACAAGCCCAACGATTATTTCGTTTTTCAAGATTAATATTTAATCACTTGTGTCATGTATTAATGGACATTTGTTCTAATGTTTATTTGTAAGTGTTTGGTAAAGTGGAGTTGTGATTTAGGTGTGTGTGTTTTTTGATTCAGTATTTAAGAGCTCTGCCAGTTTGTCCTATATATGAAGCTGTGCAATCTTGACAATTGATTTGGTATATTCCTGATTTAGTCAGTTTGTCTGGTGTATGTTTTTGATTGCAGATGTTATTTTTGATAGTGTTAGAGTTAGATAGTGAAGCTTTAAGATCGTATTTGTACAATAGTTTTTGTATTTTGTTACTGGTGTTGTTGTAATATGTTAATTTTCTGTATTGGGTGTTGGTGTTTTTGGTGTTGTGTGTTGTGTGTAAGTAGTGTTATGTTGTCAGGTAGTGTTTTTTGTGTATGTTTCTTAATTATTTTGTCTATTGTGCTTAGGAGAAATTGATTATTTATAGCTAGCTGTTTTATTGTATTATTTTCAAGCTGTAGATGTGTAGATGATAGTGAAAGTGATAGTGCTCTATGTATTAGGGAGTAAAAAGCTGCAAATTTGTTGTTGAAACTGTGATGTGAGTTGAATGGGATTATTATGCCTGAATTGGTTGGTTTTTTGTAAGTTTTGAAGTCTAGTTTGTTTAAATTGTTTTTGATTATTGTCAGATCAAGAAAATTTATTCGATTGTTACTTTCTATTTCTATTGTAAATTGTATGTTTTTAGTTAAGCTATTGATATATAAATGTAGATTATTTATGTTATTTGATTGCCCTCTAAATATACAAAATATGTCATCTATATATCTACGCCATAAAATTATGATATTGTGTAGTGGGTTGTTGTTAGTTAGTATTTTTTCTTCAATTGTATTGAGAATCATATGAAATAGACAATTTAAGACAATAAAAACTACAGATGCCTGAACAAACAAATCAATAACTCATACCAACATATCTATACATTTTTAAAAAACAATAACCATACTACACTTAATCACTCAACAACAACAACCACACTACACAATAATCAATCAATGTAACAGTAACCACTACAAATTCACACCACCCGCAACACAACAACATCTGTGAAAGAAAAGTAAGTTTTGTTAATAAAGTAATCTATGTAACACATATGTATATATTTATAATTTATGTAATATTTTTAGAACTGATGATGGCCTAACAGCCGAAACCGGTCTTAATAAAAATTAAAATAACTAAATCAGCACAATAAAGTAATATAAACATTTGATTAAAATATCTTAACCTCAAATTATTTATAGTTGAGTTGATCTTGTGCATATATTTTATTATATAGGTTATGTAGATGTGAGTTAAAATACTTTTATATGCATATAAAAGTATTTTAATTCACCTCTACATAACCTATACTCAAATTATTTGTTTGTCTTTACCTCTTCACCATAAAATTGCTGTCTAGAGTGGTTTAATGAAAGACTACAATAAGTCGTTTAATAGATACAAGTTATCTTTAGAGACAAATCATAATTTTGTTTGTATGGCTACAATGGTAGAACGATTACAACTCTTACACGCAAGGTGTTGGTATAGGAATGGTTTTAAAAACATAAATTTACAACCATCTCAGATAGGTCCATCTTTTAACATTATTTTTAACAAGATAATGTAAAACCGCATACAACTAGGGTTATTATAAAATTCCTGAAGTTAGTTAATATTGATTTACTTTTATGGCTTTCTTGTTCTCCAGAGTTAAGTCAAAAGTAAATCAAAAATTGTTGCACTTAATTTTTTTCTAAATTTTAAATCTACTATGGTTTAGTATTATTTTAAGACAAAAAAATCATTGAAAGGCTTTCAGAAAAATTAACTTTTTAATTTTGTTAAATATTTTTAAATTGAGTATCACTTAAACTCAATTTGAAAAATCTAACCAAGTTGCAATCATTATTTATAATAATAATAATAATAATAATATTTTATTTGGCCAAATGAATACATAAAGTTTGACAAGTCATTACAAATAGTACACAAGTACACAAACATAATTAAAAATTGTATACAATAATAAATAGATACTAAACACATTAAAATTTATAATTCAAAATACTCATTTAAATTATAAATACAATTAATTAACAAATATTCTTTTACTAACTGTTTAAAGATGTTTACAGTATTTGCAGCACAATTTGGTGATTTTTTGTATCGTGATGAATTGTAGTTTTATATATATATATATATATATATATATATATATATATCGTCAACATTTCTTGTATGATAGGTATGATTATTTACTGTGTTAAATTTATTTTTATTTTTATAAAGAAATATAAGTGTGCTATAAATGTATACGCAACAAACAGTGAGAAGTTTTTTAGATTTAAAAATTACTCGGCATGTTTAACGATTTGGAATATTGTAAATGGTTCTTATAATTTGTTTTTGCATAATAAATACACGTTGTATGTCGACAGATTGTCCCCAGATTACTATGTTGTATTTAATAATTGAATATACCATTGCATAATAAGCAGACATTACCTGGCTAGTATCTAATTCCTTTTTTAGATTAATTATGGCAAATGTTGCTTTTGATAATTTGGAGCAGACAAGATCAATGTGAGCACCCCAGTTTAGATCTTGATCAATAAAAACTCCTAGAAGTTTAGTTGAAGTACATATACCTACTTTAGCCAAGTCGTCATTTAGTATAATATTTGTTCTATTGTTGAAATATATACTTGCAGTTTTATTCAAGTTTGCCATTAAGTTGTTACTATTACACCAATTTGTAAATTTGGTGACAACTGACTTACATTTTGATAAAAGGTCTACTTTATTGTCTGCTTCTATAACAACCGAGGTGTTGTCTGCATACATATACACTTCTCCACTTTTAATATGCAATGGCAAATCATTTGCAAATAGTAAAAAGATTAACGGTCCAAGTACCGATCCTTGTCCCATCCCCAATTGCATGGAATGTTCTCCAGACCGCACTCCGTTAACGCTGACACATACTTTTCTGTTTGTTATGTAAGATTCTATCCATTTGTTTATAGAACCTCGGATTCCTAATCTATCAAGCTTTGCACTCAGAAAATCACATCGAACACTGTCAAACGCTAGAGATAAGTCAAAGCACAGAATCATAACGTGTTTTTTCTTACCCAACTTATCATGTATGCTCTGTATTATAACTTTTTATGATAAACATATACCCGACAAACGTAATAAAAAACATTTTATATTTACCAACTAGAACAACTGCACTAAGAGAGGCAGAACAAACAAACCTCCCATTCTTCAAATTTCCAAACATTCACTATATTACATATAATATCAAAAAAAATGTTACAGAATAATAACTTAGAAAAACTAACAACAATACTAGATACAGAATCAGGGTACAAAAAAAGATTAATGAGTGAAATAGTTTATACTAACATAACAAAAGACCAAAAGATAAATTTGATGACCGACAAGGATAAACGTTTAATCGTGTATTCAAATTTAATTCAAATGTGCAAGTAAGATATGCAATCAGTTTAACCCAACAGTCATCATTTGTAAAAGTAAACACAACAAACATATATGTAGTCATCTGAATGTTCATTTTAAAGTGTCTGTGCGTGTTGAACCCTTTTTATCAATTTTGTTATTGTATTAATTTAAATGTAAAACCATTTTCAATGTTTGTTTTTTTAATTTGTTTAGTGAATTAATTAACATTGTAATTGAATTTTCGTTTTTTTAGCTCTGCTGAAGATAGCGAAGCTATCGAAACATCAGTAATAAAATCACAAGCATACGCTAAGCTTTTTATTATAATATCCTATTTCCAATCTATTTAATCTCAAATCATAAAAAGGATATAATTCAATCAACAAAAAAGTAATGATAATCATTAGGAAGTATAGTGTATATCAGCGAATCCTGTTTTTTTTAGGTCAAAGCATGTTGGTAGTCTTTATTTTAGTAAAATTGAAATAATTATAAACAAATAATATTTCAGCTGATATTCTTACAAAGGATTTTAATTCTATTAAATATTTTAAGTTTTTAGTGTGCTTCGGCATAGCGACAACATTGAATCTATTTTTATATCCGGCCGTGTTTAAAATATATTAAAATAAAAAAAAAATAAAGATGTATAGATGAACATGCTCGATTAAAATAAAATATATATATAATTATATATTGTAGCGCTATCTATTGATATTTCATTGACATTATTATTAGTTTAAACATAATATAAATATAGAGTACTGTAACTTCTGTAATACCAACTGTAAATAAATTCAAACAGTAATTTTTATAAAACTTGCAAAAAATGTGGAATATTTAGTTTTCAAATTTAATCAGTGTTGTCCGTTTTCTCTTGATTCGAAAAGAAAATGTATAAAACAGCCAATCGGAATAAATAAAAAAAACATTTGAGACTTAATAAAATTACCAAATCCAAATTGTTAACTAAATCGCAATAAATTATGTATATGTATTAGACAATAATACTAAAAACATTATTTCTAAAATCGGTATTTTTTTTAATACCTAGTTGTTAAAATTTATTGAAATTTGACTATTATTGTGTATAAGTACATCTAAGTAAATATTAAAATGTTATAAACTTAAATATTGTTAATTACAATGTTTAAATATATCTATAATAATAAATATTATATGTACATTTCATAAATTTTCTCGATACTGGTAACAAGTTCTGCAACTACATTATCTTATTGGTGTATGCTTGGTTGTGTCAAATAAAAGTTACAATCAATTAAGCATAGATGGCGCAACTATATGCTATTTCTAGCAAAATAATTTATTTCATGTTTCTGCATTTTATATTCTATTTTAGATACAAAACCGATTTTATTATGAAACACAAATGCAAATAGTTTATGTATATAATAAATAAATAATTTAATTAAATCTTTAAAAATATAATTAGAGTTTTATTGATTTATTATTATTTAATATTAATTTTAAATAACATGTACTAAATGACATGCCCATGAAAGGCAAGTAAGTTGTGTTGCGTATAACTTAGACGTAATTCTCTTAGATCATAAACTAATAGAATTATAAATTGTATTTGTTTAGCTATTTCAATTGGAAATAGTATAAAGTTTTGTAATTTATATACCTACCATTTTTGGCATTTAATTCAGAAATAAAAGTTCCAACATACGATTTGGACGGTTTGCAAACCGTTCAAACTATGGCACACAAACAAATTACTGTGTATAAAAGATTGCCTAAGGATGACAAATATTTGTTGTTTATGTGTGCACAGTTTGGACGGTTTGCAAACTGTCCAAATTGTATGTTGGAACAGACCTAATATTAATTACACCGTTAATTATTAAATAATATTTTTTTATATAATTTTAAAAAAAATAAAAAAAATGGCCCATGAGGGGATCGAACCCGCGACCTTCGCGTTATTAGCACGACGCTCTAACCAACTGAGCTAATGGGCCAGATGAACAACTTGATGAAAACAAGAGTTTTCTTTTAATATATTGATTTCTCAAAATTTAATATAGTTTCAAGTAGAAGTGATACAAGTAAACAGAAATTTATTATAAATATTAATTTAGAAAACATTCACAAACATGAATAAAATTAAAACTACGTCATAAAATAAAATAAAAATGACATAATGATCAAACGTAGACAATAATAAAAATGAATATTGTACATATTTTAAGTGTGCGTTTAGGACTTTCCGTACACTTTTTTTATTACCAAAAACTTTTAATAGCAAAAATTTCTATATATAATGTTATTTAAATCCATAGATGTTCTCTTCTTCTTGTAGGTGTACAGGGCAAAAAAAAAACATTAAGGTTTTCCAAGTATTTCCTGAGAAAGTTATAATTTTAGCGTTTTAAATATTTCCAGAAAAGAAATACCTCTAAATTGTCACTAGCACAAATGCCAGTTTCCCATATACGATTGATGCTCTGTGCGTAATAGGCATATTATTTAACAATTTGTATATTTATTAAAGTTTAATAAAATTTTTTTTTTATTATGACTGACATGTTATTAAATAAATTATAATTATTTTTATAGATATTACAGGTATACTCGTAGACAAATTATAGTGTACTATCAAAAAATCTTAACGACATATCAGCATAAAATGAATCAAAACATCAGTGGACATTTGTTACAGTTATCTAGAAATATTTTGTACACATAGACTTTGCTTTCTATTAACCTGTTTTCCTATTTTGATCAGTTATACTATTTTTGTTGAAATATTTAGGTAACCTTGTTGTGTATGTCTGTGTGTGTGTGTACAAATGACGTAAATATTAATACAAAAAAAAGATTATTGCACCAGGAAAGTTTTATTTTCTTACTTTATGTTACAACATTTTTAAAGAACTATATTGACAACAAAACTAACATAGAATTTACAGAGCACTAGCTACCAAATGCAGCTGAATAAGTGAAAAAACAAAACCAGCACGAAACGCATAAACTAGGTAACATTCGCTCGGACAACTGTATGACAATTATAGGAACTGTTTAATTTTAGAATTAAAAAATATTCACTTGCAAACAAATTTATAAAGAATTATCAAACAAAAACAATGATGATTAGTCTGGAGAAAACCTAATCACATGTCACATTTCTGTGTATGATTAAAAAGCAAAAGAGATTACATATTAGCTTGAGAACATTAAAATGATCATTTAGTCTGACTAAAATTTGTTGCTAAAAAACTCTGGGCTTGTCTGGACTTAGAAATTGAAACAAATAAGCAAAACTGAAGCAAGTTGAAGAAGCACTAGTTTTGCCACAAGTAGAAGAAGTCATCAAAGCTCTAAGTACAGTGCTTTGCTGTTTTTTGCGAGCTCTGAGCAATTGTACTCATTTTTAATCGATTGCTATTTTTTTGTTATTTTTTATCGATCATTATGAATATTTATAAAAATAAATATTGAATAATAGATTGTATTTTGAAAATATTATTATTTCAATCAAATTATTACGCTTTTGGATATTAATTGAATTATTGTTTATTAAATTTTAGTAATTAAATAACTTTCTATTAAATTATTTAGAATATAATTTTTTTAATAAATTGATTATGATTAAATTTTAATCAACCCGTTGATGTTAGTAACATTAATAAATAATGAAAACCAACATACATTTTAAAAATACTGCAACGTATCTAGCCACTATATAGCCGTATTGGAAGTGGTGAGTAATAAAATTCATCAAGTGCACATTTGGGGCCCATTTCATCTATGTTTTCCCAGTCACCTTCCAACCGAACTAGATTTATCAGTTGCAACTTTTTTCATTAATTGCAATTAATTTACCACACATAAAACATTAATTAAAATAATGTATATAAAATAGTCTTACCTTAAATGATAAAGTTGTTAATAATCTGTATACATAAATTAAAGGATTAAATGGGATTATTATACTATTTCATTCAACCCTTTCTTTCAGTCAACTAACTAATTGCTCGTTTTTTAATCTTACCCATCCGTTTCAATGAATGCCATGTTAAAATGTCCAGTGTCATGTTTGAACCAAGCTACCTTCTGTATACTTTTAAATGTTACTCCATTGGGAACTGCGGTGTTGGTTGGTATGAAAACAGTATTATTGTTGTTGTTTGCTCTTTGCTTTTCAGCATGCTTTTTCTCCTTGTGTACATATTCAGACCTGTAAGAATAAGAAAAAAACTGTATTTTATTTCACAATAACATATTTATTTGTCGAGTATGTTAAAATAAATATTTAATAAAAGTTATATTATTGTTTGTTGTTATTTAGTCAATAATTTTTATAATGAAAATAATGTCATATAATAAACATGTTGTTATAAATTGTTGATGTGTAATACATCGATTTAACCACAATTTTATTACAATCTATTGTTTATTAAAATGAAAAAAAAAAACAGTAACGCAGATTATATTTTAATTGTTTCTTCAAAAAATAATAAACTTAGAATTTTACAAGTAATGCATTTCTGTATTTATTGACAATTATAACTATATAAACTGAAAATTATAATTTAAAATATATAATATAGTTTGAAAACAAAAATAAGTGCACAAACGTAAATGTAGCTTATATTAATCCGTCTCCGAGTGTTAGTCAAAATTATCCATAACTATTCAAGAAAACCTACAATTGATAAGCACGTAGTGAGATATTGTGTTAAATATGCTCAGGACGACAAGACGGATTGACATCAGATTTAATTTCAATTTTTAAACTTTCTTTTTGTTTATAAAAATATCTATTTTAAAATTAATTGTATTTGTTAGTTAAAAATTGTTTAACGCATAAAAGTTAGAAACCGGCTCAGGCTGTATACTCAAAGCCAATCTTACTTACGTAAAGTAGTGTATACTTTTTGATCATAATTCAAATGACATTTTTTTTAGTCATTGACGTTAATTGGTTTGACGCCTGCAGTTTTCTTATCTTGTGTAGATATTTTATCTGTAGCACACCTTAACTGTTATTTTGCTAGTTAGCTTTAAGAACAATTAAGCTGTCGATGATTGCAAATTAAGCATTAACAACCATTGACAATTTTTGATGTTGTCAACCCTGAGAAGACAAAACAACACATTAAAAAATAGTTAAATAAATAAATAAATAAATACTAAATCTAATATCACAGTTGCTAAAATTAAAAACTAAATTTTAAACTTATATCACAGAACCTACTATCACAACTGACAACAAAGTTGTAAAACATTTTGGTGCTAGTACCTATCCATTAATCTAACATCACAGATGACACCGAAGCTGTAAAATGCTTCGATGCCAGACCCTAAATCTAAAGTAACTAAACCTAATATCACAACTTAACTTAATATCACAGATGACATCAAAGCTGTAAAATGCTTTGATGTCACACCTTAAAAACTAACTAAACCTAATATCAGAGATTGCACCAAAGTTGTAAAAGACTACGATGCTTTAAACAACTTAACAACACAAACTGATTAGTAAAAATAAATAAATAAATTAACACCAAAATCATTAAAAGACATCACAAAACTTAGTTACACCTGTTTGAGGAGTCTTGTGTCTTTTAACAACTGGACGCACTCTCTATTTAATAAAATAGACGCTACGTTGTTAGGGAGCTCGAGGTCAGGAGATACGAAAAGGTCAAGTTGGTATAATCTATGCGCAAGCGACATAGGGCAACCTCCTCTCTCTTGTTGAGATCTACCGGTAACTTCTATGCTATCACAGAGAGCTTTATTTCTTTTAATTTGCTCTCGAAGCCGTTCCATACTCTTTGCCAATCCTCGATGACCTTTGATATGACATATCCTTTGAGATCATTGGGTCTTACGGGAATGTTGTCCGTAGGATCCGCGTCAGCAGTCTGACGGGCGGCTTTATTGGCCAGCTCGTTGCCCTCGATACCCACATGACCCGGTGTCCAGACAAAGATAGACTTTTTTGCACTTTGTGACCAATTTATCAATATGTGCTCGATAGAAAAGGGTCCTATCGAGCACAAACCCTAAGAAACGGACTGTTTTGACGCACGTAATTCTGAAACCCCGCAAGACAAGCGCGGGGTACCGGTGAGGTTTTCTGAGGCGGCAAAAATGCACGCACAAGGTTTTCGTCGTAGAGAAGCAAAAACCTCTTGCCTTTGCTTCTCTGTTCACTTTGTCTATAGTGATCTGGACTTGACGTGTTATGGCGGGGATGTTTTCTCCCGTAATGTAGATTACCAAATCGTTGACGTACAAGCATTTTTTTACAGGTGTAACTACAAAAGCTGCAATATCGTTTACCGCGATCGCAAAAAGAGTAACGCTAAAAGTTGACCTTTGAGAAACACCGTTCTCTAGACATAATGTCTTCGAGTTAGTGGTTCCCACCTTTTCTTTAAATTTGCAATCGCGCATAAAATATTAAAAAAAAAGAGGCATACGGCCTTAAATTCTCATGCTTGCAGCTTCTGCAAAATTCCATATTGCCAAGTCATGTCATACGCCTTCTCCAGGTCGAAAAACACCGCTACAAGGTGTTTTCTTGCTAGGAAGGCGTCTTGGATGGAATTTTCTAGACATATTAAATGATCAACGGTACTGTGATTTTGTTTAAAACCCGCCTGGTATTTAGATAAAAAACCGTTACTTTTCAGCATCAACACCAGATTGACCATTTTTTTCTAAAAGACCGGCCAGCTAACCGCTGGACTTTGGGACAAACACATAACAATACAATTAGTGAAAACCTTCACGGCGGTCTCGACATTCTCACCATTTGACTCTGGTGGGACCAGACTAGCTTAAAACCCTTACCAGTCTACGCGGTCAAGACACCATCTACGGGGGACGGACTGTCTGACCCGTTTGACAATGGTTTTAATTGCAATAGTGAAATGATCGCTGCCGTAAAAGTTCTCTAATACATGCCACAATAAACTGGTGGCTAGACGTGGAGACGATAAGGACAAATCGATTGTCCAAAAATTTGTACCTATACCTCCAAAATGTGTGGGAGAACCCGTGTTGAAGAAGACAGCGTCGCTTTGATTAAGAAAAACTTCTATCAAACAACCTTGCGTGTTTTTTCTCAGGGAACCGCAAACCGGATTGTGGGCGTTAAAATTGCCCAGCAGAAAATAGGGCTGTGGAAGCTGCAAAATAAGTTTTTGTATATCTTCCAGAGTCCAATCAAACTCCGGAAGATATAGGTTGCATTTTGTGGCTTTTATTAGGATGATTAGCCAAATTGCGATTGCCTGGAGTTTAGTTCGAAGGGTTATTTTCTTAAACGGTAAATTTTTCCTCAGAAATAACGACTTCACCTTTGGCTCGGACACCCGGCAGAACGTTACTTCTTGTGCACGTAAAGTCCCAAAGAATGAAATTTTCTTGGGGCTTGAAGCGCGTTTCCTGTAAGCACACGCAAAAAAGCATGTGCTTTACCAGGATCATCTTTAGCTCACACAAGCTGCGTTTGCAACCGTTGCAGTTCCACTGTACTATCCTATCCATAGTTTTAAACAATTATTAAATAAATAAAATAAATTAAGAAATAATTAACACGTACGGACTGCTATTAAAATAAATTAACACAAAACAAATAAAACATCAAAGTTGTAAAGAGGCTTTGGTGTTTGGACGTAGACAAGACAAAAGATACGTTCTTAAAACTAATATTACAGATGACATCGAAGTTGTAAAATACTCCAATGCCAGAACCATAAAATACATAAAACTTAAAACTAATATCACAGATGACATCGGAATTGTAAAAGACTCTATTGCCAAAACCATACAATAAATAGAACTTAAAACTAATATCACAGATCACATCAAAGACAACAAATTCTTTAATGCCAGAACCTTAAAATAGAAAGAACAATACAAATACACAAATAACACCGCAGTTGTAAAGGACTGCAGTGCCAATACAAAACAACACTTAATTAAAAAATATAATAGAAGGCCTACAGCTGGGAGCGTAATCTGCCCTTTTTTCAGCTAGGTTTCCTTCTTCTTTTACTTTTATTTCTTCTACTGTCGACAACAGAAAGTTCTGATGCCAAACTGGATTTGTGGTCACCGTTGCTGGAAGATGGTCTATCCTTCTTCCGTTTACCCGGATCAGGCTGATCCTTATCTATTTGTTTTGGCATATCTGCCAAAAGAAGTTTGGTCAGGTCGGTTTTAAGACCAACCTGAGAACGAGTGAGGGGTGCTTCCCCCACGTTTTTGGTTTCTCCTCAACCGTTGTTGCCCCGGAGGATTTGGTGGGGGCATGCTGGTCTTAATGACCGGTATTGGTAATTTCTTTGCTGCAAGAAGCTGAATCTGTTCGCTTAGATAATAATAATATATAAGAGGCGGTAAAAGTTTACTTATTAGCTCGTTTACGTCCACTGAGCTTTTCAATGCAGTCGTCGCTTTGGCGTATGATATTCCGGCTATTGGTGTAGAGAATGATACAAATTTACGTGCTTTAAATTACAATAATTCTTGGTCATGATTTCTTTGATAGCAAATTCTTCTTTATATTTCGGACAATTACGTGATCTTGCGGAATGTTCTCCTTTGCAATTGGTACACGTAATTGGTAGTTGACATTTGCTACCATCATGCAGAGGTTTTCCACACACGCAAATCTGCTTTTAGGAGCAATGAGCAGCTGTGTGTCCAAACCTCTGACATTTGAAGCAACGCATTAGTGCCGGAATATTAAAAAACCCCTTTTACGGTGGTGGGAAGTTGTGGACGGTTAAACGTCAGTATATAGTTAGTGGTTTCTTTGCGTTTTCCGTCTCGCATGCTAGAGATGCGACGCGCTTCAATTACTCCTTGTTCTCAACAATTTCCTCCAACGTGCAGTTTAAAAAATCAAAATCACCGTTTTTCTCTAAACCCCATCTAATTGTTTTTTTGAATTGGTTTGTCTTTTACGTTTTTTTTTAAATTTATTTTTTATATTAGTAATTAAAATTGTATGCTTATTTATTAGATGTATTTATTAACGTAATTGATCTATAATTTTCTGCTACATTTTTAAGACTTTTCTTATGCACCGGTTTAATTATACCCATCTTCCACTATTCCGTTTTTTTTTTCCAAATTTTGTTTTAATGCCCTTTAGCTTTTTCTACATTAGCTTTTGCGTAGATTCATGCTTTATTTAGAATATTATCTTTACCAGAAGCTTTTTTTGTTATAAATTTTGTTATTTGTTTTTTAATTTTTTTTATTGATATTTCTTTCTTATGTGTTTACCTCTATTGATTCTTGAGTTGTTTTTGTTTGAGATTCTTGTAAGTCTGTTCTGTTTATTGTATTTATAAAGTATTTTTAAAAGGTTTTTGCATATATACTGTATGCAGAATTACTCCCCTTTTTGCAAGTTTTAATGTATTTCCAAAACTGATTTACAGTAGTAATATTTTTAATTTTTTGTTCTTTGGTTTTTTTGAATTTAGTTTTTTTGTTTTGACAAATCCTATTGTATTCTTTTTTCTTTTTTGAAAGCTGTCAATACTGCTTCCATCTCTTCTACTTTGTTTTAGAGCATTTCTTATTCTTTTTTTTAATCATTTTTTACAGTTGAACTTTTTAATTATTTCTGTTAGTTTCCGTAACGACATATCTGTAGAAAATAACGTTTTTGTGAGATTAGCTTTATAAGCTTCAATTCTTTCAAGACTCCAGATTGTTACTGTCTTGTTTTCTGTATGTTGGCACGTTTGCAATTGATGCTCTTTTCCAACTATTATAAAAATATATTATAACACCTTTACCATCAACTAGAACATAATCTATAATTAAAGCACTCGTTGTGTCTATATATGTCTATTCACCACATTCATCACCCTCCCAGTTTTCATTCAGTATGTTGTTATTGCCATTTTTGATCCAGTTTATTAATTTTTTATCTTCTTTGTTGAAAAGTTTATCTTTTGTTTTTCTTTGTTTCTCCACTCTATCTTCTGACATTTTGTTAGGACTGTATTTTTCAATTCTTACGTTAAAATATCAATATCTTTTTTAACTTCTTTTATTAGATTTATACAGCCTTTATTATGAACTAAGTATATATTTTACGTATTTTCATTAATTGTCGCTTTTCTTTTTTGTAAAGAATCGGTACCTTTGTTTACTTTCTCTTTGCAATTAATATCTTTTTTAATACTTGTTAAAATTTCTCTCATTGCTTGCTTGACCCTTTATATTGACTTTTTTAGCAGATGTATGTTTCCATATATAACCCTGTAGAAGATTGTCTTGTATACTAGACCAATCTTTTCTTCTGTTTAGGTTTCTATAAATCCAATTATTTTAAACTTTTCAATATATTTTCAATTTTTTTTTTTAATTTTTTAGCCTAGCTACATTCTATATGCAAATGTTGATATTCCTTTTTTAAAGTTTTTATAATGTTACTTTGATACCTCTCCCTCCGTGATTGTACTTTGTTAATTTTTTTATTTAAGTTTCTGGGCGTTTTTATTAAAAACATTTTGTTTTATTTTTCATAATGCTTTCTTTGGCCTCCAAATTATTTGTAAATAGGTCTAATTTTTTTTTCACGTTTTTGCCCTATTCTGACTGCTCTAGTACAGGAAAATTATAAAAGTTTGTAATTATGTAACTATCCAATGCACGTTTGTGCCGCCCTACAGCTAGACACAAATTGTGTGGCCGGTATAATAGGAAACTTAATATACACAAAAATTATGTTGGCTGTTGTTAAACTCATGCCTTTGCTCGTTTTAACATTTTTCAATCTCAGAACAACGTTGCCAATAGAATGTGTAAATTGTAAACGCAAATGAAAATTGCTAAAACGGCCAAAGGCATGAGTGCTCATTATACTAATTATACATTATACTACACTATTTGTGTCTAGCTGTAGTAAAAATGCGTAAATAAAGTTGCCTATCTTCGAATGAATTCAGTAGAAAAATATGTTCATATGTTTACATTGTTTACATGTTTATAATTATCACTAGTAAACTCTCAAACACAATTCGGAATAGAATAGAGCTATTTTCCATTTTCAAACCGCCCATTCTTAAAGTAGGATTTAATAATTAAAAAAATTCATTTGTATACATTCTTATAACCTTGTTTGCTTGACAGCTGTCAAAGTTGAACTGTCAAAACAAATAGTGTAGTGGACAATTTTAAAAAGGCGGCATATTTAATGTGATTACATAATCACGTTGCACTAGCACCGCCGCGTGTGTCCTAGATTGGGCGGCTGCAAACAGCGTCTGTACCCGGATCGGGCGGGTGATTTCAACCTGAAAACAGAACTTGCCAACCCGTTCGGCAAGCGTGGCGTTTTATATGCTAACCACCCTTCAAATGATGATGTTGAATATACAAACAAAAAGACCCCAGTTGGGTAGGGCTAACACCCCACAATTCCATACCGTCCCGACGGTCCGCCTCATGGATTCTGGGGGAGGCAAAATTTCAACAAACTACAAATAAATCAAACTCAAACAATAGACAACAAAGGAAACTGCTATTAGCAACCTACAGCATACGTACTATGAGTTGACCCTAACATCTAGAGCAACTAGAGGAAGCACTGGCAAAAATAAAATGGGATGTTCTTGGAATATGCAAAACACGACTCCGCGAAGAAAAGTGTACTATTATAAAATCCAGACATATGCTATACCAAAATAACAACGAAATAAACCCACATATAGGAGGAGTAGGAATACAACAAATATATAAAGCATCTAGTTACTAAAGTAAAATCAGTATCAGACAGGGTTATATACATAATCTTAGAACTAAATAACAGATACAAACTCCAAGTAATACAAGTTTATGCCTTAACTAGTGCCCACAGCGATGACAAAATAGATATTTTTTACGAGGACATTACAACAGCTCAAAAAATGGAGAAAGTACAATACTCAATAATAATGGGCGACTTTAATTCAAAGTTGGGTAAAAGAAAAGACAATGACGGTACTATTCCCAACATCGAAAATTATGGCCTAGGAGAAAGAAACCTACGCGAAGAACGTTTACTTAACTACCTACAAAACGAACACCTTTTCTGTGTTCATGCACCTTCTTTTAAAAACAAAAACAAAGACGCTGGACGCTGGTTACACCCTGGAGGAATCTTCAGAAATGAAATCGACTACATACAATCCAACAAAAAAACGATCATCACAAACGTCTCAATACTTAACAAATTTTACAGACTACTAAAAGTGTCTTTAAATATAAACACAAAAATAGAACAAAACAAAATGATCAAAACAACACCCTACCCAACTATGGATTACTTGAGACAAAACGAAAATAGATATGTAAGAGAAATTGAAACAAAACTAAATCAACCCAATCTTGCACTATAAGCATTGAAACACTAAATAAGAAGATAACAAAAGACAGAAAAAAGATAAAAAGATCAGCAAGAATACAGTCAATCTTTTGAAAGAAACAAGCAGCCTAAATTGGACATCAACGGAATACCGACAATTAAACAAAGACATTAGCAGAGAAATAAGAAAAGACCATAGAAAATACAACGCTGAAAACATAAAAAAACATAATAAAAAATAACAAGAATATGAAAGTACTAAGATCAGATAGAGCACATGGAAAAACAACTATTTACAAATTAAAAACTAAAACGGCAACATGATTCACAGTAAACAAGAAATACTGAAAACTATAAGGGAGTTTTACGAAAATCTATATAAATTGACAACACCTGATAGACAAAACAAAAACATTGAATTAGTGATAAACGTTAATTTAGAAGTGACTCCGGAAATAGACATCCAAGAAATAAAAAAAGCATTACAACAGCTAAAGATGGAAAGGCTCCCGGAGAAGACAAAATATCCTGCGATATGCTAAAGCTCGATGGAAACGAAAGGAAAAACTTGGCAAAACGCTCAAGTAGTTATTCTACATAAGAAAGGAAACAACACAAATATTAAGAACTACAGACCAATAAGCCTTCTACCACACTTTTACAATCTACTAACAAAAATCATAACGAACCGCTTGACAAATAAATTAGATTTTTACTAGCTGCCAGAACAAGCAGGCTTTAGAAAAGGCTTTAGTACGACAGACCACATACAGACTATCCGTACACTAATAGAGAAATGCACAGAATATAATAACTCTCTTCATCTAGCATTTATTGCTTTCAAAAAGGCCTTTGATTCGATAGAACTATAGGCAATATTTACTGCCATGAAGAATGCTAGAATAGACTCTAGGTACACAAATCTTATAAACCACATTTACCAAAATGCCACCTTCCAAGTGAAGATTGACGAGAATTTGGTCACGGATAAGATCAAAGTAAGCAGATGGGTAAGACAAGGTGATACAATATCACCTAAGCTTTTTACATTAACACTAGAAGATATATTTAAAAATCGAAATTGGGAAAACAAGGGCATAAACATTGATGGAAAATTTCTGAACCACCTAAAATTTGCGGACGACATAGTTTTCATCAGTTCAGATGTACAAGAACTAGCAGATATGCTAGAACAATTGACCATAATCTCTAACACAGTGAGGCTAAAAATAAATATAACAAAAACAAAAATCATGAGTCGCAAAGTAAGTCAATGCCAAATAGAAAACCAGATAATAGATCAAGTAAACAAGAATATATATCTAGGACATCAGATCAAGCTTGGCAAAGCAAACCAAGCTGCAGAAATTACTCGTTGAATAAGGCAGTGCTAGGTAGCATTTGGAAGGCTTGAGTACATACTTAAGAACCCAGATATTCCCACTAGGCTTAAAAGGAGAGTATACGATATGTGCATACTACCTGTCACAACGTATGGCCTAGAAACCATGATTTTAACAATAAAAAATGCTGACAGATTACAAACTTGCCATCGATCAATAAAACGCAGTATGCTAGGTGTAAGTTTAAGAGAGAGACAAAGAAACATAGATATAAGAAGAAGCACCGGAGTAAAAGACATAATCGAACGGATAGCTCAAATAAAGCTGGGTTGGCCATGTAGCAAAAGATAACAACAAAAAATAGACGTACAAGTTGCTAAAATAGAGACCAAAGATGACCACCCGCGATAGAAGAAGACCACAGAAAAGATGGGTAGACGACGTCAAGGATATCAAATTGCACAAGACCGCAATCAATGAAATTGTTTGAAGGAAGCTTACGTTTAGCAGTGGACATATACAGGCCGAAGAAGAAGAAAAAAGAAGAAGAAGAAGAAGAAGAAGAAGAAGAAGAAGAAGAAGAAGAAGAAGAAGAAGAAGAAGAAGGAGAAGAAGAAGAAGAAGAAGAAGAAGAAAAAGAAGAAGAAGAAGAAGAAGAAGAAGAAAAAAAAAAGACATAATCCCATTCATTTATAAACTCCCTGTATATTCATTGCTTGAAAATTAAGTTTTAGCCAGTTTAACAAAAGTTGCAGTGTGTTTTCTTTTTCAGTTTCTTCAAGACCATAAATTACAACATTATTTTTTTGCTGATCTTTTTCATATTTATTAATTGATATATTTAATTTGATTACACTGTTTACTAATTGTTTTTTCTCAATGTTCCACTTCTGTTCTGCGTTGGACTGGTTTTCTGATATTTTGTACTACATTTTTTTTCTATTTTTTTTTCTCAAACATCGACATTTTGAGCTCCAAACTAAAGAAATTTAGATATTTTTGAAAAGGTATACAAAACATGCTTTTTTTCTAAAACTACCAATAAGTATTATCTATACAAAGTCTGAGTTAACTTCTTTCCCTAGTTATACAATTTTGCGTTATTCCACGCGTATAAAGTGACTCCATATAACATTGATATTTATTCTAATAAAATAGTATATCAAAAGTTTTTTATAAAGTTTATTAGTATCTTTAAAGTAAAAGTGTGTTAAAAATATATTGTAAGTTTTTAATATTACATATTTTAATGTTTATTAATACAAAAAATGGCATTATATTCAATAACGTCTCTTCTCAAAAATAATTTAGATGGAGTCAATAATGAAGTAATTATTTATGCAATAGTAAATTTAATATTGCAATTTTATGTTTTTTTTTTAGTTTAGTCAAGTTAGATAAAATTGTTTTTTATAAAACAAAGTCATATTATATTAAAGTTTAAAAACTTTTCACTATTCATATAATGTTTTTAAAAAATAAATTTTATACTCACTATATAATTATTATCCTTACCTAGACTAAACAAGTTAGGGTGTAATAAATCAGATTTTCATTAAGCCTTGTAAGTGTGAAGCAATTATTATTAAACCAATTAACTAGTTCGTCGTATATAACAATTAAGTATAAAGTATCTATATCTTTGGAGAAAAATATATTGAATTTAATTTATTCTATTTATTCAAGCTTGGAATTATTGTTATTATATAAATTAAAATTTGATTTTAAATTAATAGCATTCATTTTTAAACGTTTTTATTAAACATAAAATTAGTGCTTTAAATTAATGATATTAATCTAGGTGAGTTTTAGTATAACGTATAGCAAGCTTTTTCAGTTGTGTTTGAATAAATATGAAACAATTCAATGTGTTAATTGAATTACAGTTAATAATACATATTATATAATAGAAGTAGAAAACCATGTCGATTTAAACTAAACTTAGTAATAGATATCTACCTAAATTTTAATTAAAATTTCTAATCAATTAGTAAAGGACTTCAAGACATCTCAAGTGGTCAAACAAAACAATTTGATTTATTTATGGCACAGACTAGAAGACTTACATCAAGCAATACTGACAATAGCAAACAAACTAAAGATTGATTAAATAAATAAATTTTAATGTAGAGTTACACTAGTATTTGTATAAGAAATAATCAATTATTTATTTTTTAAAAGGTGATAACTGGAAAATATTTACTACGACGTAAAAATAACTTTGACCAAGTTTAATAATAATAATAATAATTTATTTAGTGCTACTACATAATTATTTACACTGAGCAGACAATAAAACTATTACTTAATTAAAAAAAAAATAATTAAAATATCTAAAATTATATTAAAATCATGATTAGTATGATTTAATAATTGATAAGACAAATTAAGTAAAACACAATAAAAATATTTACAAACTAAAATATTTTATATTATTATTATATATTATACATTCTTGTAAGCTGAAAAACGCATTAGTTATAAAATAGTTTTTTATACAAATTTGTAGTTTTTATAATTCTCCTATGATAGCTCAATGGTAGAGCACTTGCATATCATGCGAGCAGTCCGGGGTTCGATCCCCGAAATATGACTGAAATGATAACTTGCTCTTTATCGACCAGCGTGGTTCGGAAGTCACGTTTTAAGCTGTTGGTCCCATCAAACCACTTTAAACAAGTCGTAGACTTACTGTGGCGATGTAAAATAAACGTAAAAAGCATAAAAAAGCATTACATCAGCACATTAAACAACTTGAGTTCATAATAGCAAACTGCATTTTGAGTTTTGGAATTGACAATCTTGTACAACTTAAATGTTTACAATTTTTTTTATGTTGTGTTGTTGTGTTGTGTTGTTTGTATGTGTTTGACTATTTGACTTTGACGTTAAAACAAAAAACAATAAAAACGATATTACGTTTTTAAAAATTATTTTTTAGTTTTATATCATTATGTAAAAAGCACTTTTAATCTTTTTTTTTATTTTTTACATTTTTGGTTAAGGTTTGTTTTGTAAACAACATACATACCTAGTCATCCTGTTTTTTTTTTTTTTGAGTTAGGCGTTAACACTGTACAATAACTTACTTTAGTTCTTAAACCTTACATTGTACTATTTGTCTCCACGTTTTTTTTTTATCTTTACACATTTCCTTTGCTTTTGCAATATTTATACATTTATGATTCTTGCTTTCATATTCTCTTCACTTTTAATTTTTAATTTTTCTACATTTAACCAACTTTTACGTGGCCTACCTCTGCATTTTAATCCAAATACATTTCTATCATAGATTTGCTTTGTTAATCTACCCTCATTCATTCTTACAATATAGCCAAAACAAAACAACGTTTAGTTTACTTTTGTGTTTCTTTTGACATGAATATACTTCAGATCTATACAGCAGAGCAAAGTTGATGTCAACACACTTTTATAATCACATACTTGCAACTACTTTTTGCAATGCATTTACTTGTTTCTCAATTTTTCTATCTAAACTATCATTTTTATTAAACATTTTTTCCAGATATGGTAAACGCTTAGAGCAGGTGAAACAATCCATTTAATTTGCTGCAACATTTAGTCGGTTTAGTGCATTATGTAAGTCATTTTTTTTCTCACATACTATTACAGCATTGTCAACATACAACATCACTCATATCTTTACATTATCTATTTGTACACCGTTAACGCTTTTACACGCATTCTTTACGCATTTATTTATAAGTATATTAAACAACCACAAAAACATAACGCATCTTTGTCTAACACTTTGTTTTATGTTGAACCAATTACTCAGTGTACCATGCACCGTACACATTCTGCTATCATCATATATAGCAGTAATAGCATTTACTAAATAGTCATTTACATACTCTTTTAAAAAGTTTTATACTTTTTTTATATTCTGTTCACTCAATTATACGTGTTCTTTAGATCAATAAACGCATAGTACACGTTTTTTTTTTAAGTGCCATACATTTTTTAGTACTTATTTATCTGATTTATGCACGCTTTTAAATATATAAAAATTAATTTCAATGTTACAATCAGCTTCACGTACCGCTTAAGTATTTCTTATTAAACTTCTCAATATTTTATCATATACCACAAAGTTATAGTTTTGGTCTCACCTTTATGCTATGTATACATGTAATATTTTTGACACACAAACTTACCAATTTTTTGTCATTTTTGTTTACTCTATTTTTACCATACTTTCTTAAAATTCTTTTTGACTTAACTTTTTGGGTACCTGTTGCTGACTTCACAGTTGTGTAAGTCCGTTTAATAAAATTTACAAATGTTTTACACTGATTTATTATTAAAACATAAAAACTAAATAACAATTAATTTGATATATAAAAGATGTAGGGTGTATCGAGAGCATAGACTCTTTATCGATCGTGTTTATAACTACTAGTTAATACAAAATAATTAAATATATATATATATATGTTTTGAGAAATCTCTTCCATTTCTTAGTGGGGTAATTGTTAGATAATCCCAGGTGTGCCACAATTCTTCTTAGAAATGTGTTTATGATGTAATCCGGTCATTCAAGAGGATAAAGGAGATATAAATAATTTATTAGTTTTAATCTGGCCGTAATATTATTTGTTGACCCAGCAGGGTACTTCCTTTAGAGATTATTCTAGACACTAATGAGCAATTTTTCAATTGCCCTTAACACCGCGGGAGAGTGGTTGTTGTTGAGACATCGACATTCCGCCGGCCTTGAAAGATTTTCTTTTAATAAATAGGAAGTGGACAAAGTTTTGTAACTGGTTTTTTATAAGACCCATCTCTAGACTGAACGGTTGCTGCTCAGATAACTCCTTCTAATCCGGAGTGGACTTCAGTGATTTGCCCTCTTCTCCATTTTAGTGGTGGTAGGTTATTTTCTTTGATCATGACAAGTTCACCTACTACAATGTTTGCTAGGTTGTTTCTCCATTTCCTTCTTGTTTGAAAATATCGTAAATACTCCTTGCTTCAACGGTCCCAAAAATGTTTTCTGAGTTGTTCCATCATTTGCCATCGAGAAAATCTATTTAGGTTGATGTTTTCTAGATTTGGATATACTGGTGCAGTAAGGGCATCCCCAATTAGGAAATGTACAGGAGTTAGAATTTCCTGATCATTTCGATCTTCTGACAGTGGCATCAACGGTCGAAAACTGAGTATAGCTTCAATTTGTGTTAGTTAGTTCTTCTAATGTGACTGACGCGTTGCCCAATGTTTGTTTTCTTAATTTGGAATACTTTTCAAATAAGCTTTGATCGGTCGTATTTGTAATTGTGACTAACATTGTCGTTGTTTTTTTCTTCTGGAAGACTGTCATTTAGCAATGGTGGTTGACTTGGCCAGTGTGATGAGGATTTTGATAACCATGAGGGTCCATTTCACTATAGTGTTGTCTGCATAAATTCTTAGCATGACTTGCCTCGTGAAACAATGTCAGCTGGATTGTCTTCAGATACTACATGAAACCATTGATTCGGCTCACTGCATTTGCGTATTTTATTTACGCGATTACTAATAAATGGTTTTAATTGTTTGTTGGTTGCTTTAATCCAAGACAGCACAATAGTGGAATTGCTACAATAATATATGTGGGTTGGTTTGATGTGTAAAGCTAGATGTACAGATGCTACCAGTCTTGCTAATAGTAAAGCTCCACAAAGCTCTAGTCGTGGTATTGTATACAATTTTAGAGGTGCTACTCTAGTTTTTGAGCATAACAAGTGTGATGAATATTGACTGCCGTTCCAAGATTGTAAATACAGACATGCGCTGTAAGCTTCTTCGCTGTCATCGCAGAAACCGTGCAATTGATAGCAGGGTGCTTCCAGAACTCTTTGGGGTATTGTTAAATTCTGTAACTCTTTGAGATCTGTCAAATATTGGGTCCAGGAGGATTTATACCTCCTGATTAGTATAGATTCATCCCAACCGATCTCCAGTTTTTACAATGTTTGTAGAATGATTTTAGCTCGTACAACAAGAGGGCTTATAAGCTCAAGCGGATTGAAGATTTGAGCTGTATATGATAATATATTTTGTTTGGTTATAGAACTTAGTTTATCTATTGTTGGCAAAGCATATAGGAAGGTATCGTTTGTAGTATTTCATTGTATTCCTAATGTTTTTGTTGTTGAATTCTTGTCAAGCAGTAGATTTGTTATTGTTTCTGATGTGATGTCATCTAGTAACTCAGTGCTATTGCTTGCCCATTTGTGTAAGTCAAATCCTGCAAAAGCACATAATTTTGTTACTTCATCTCTTATGGTAATAGCTTCAGCAATAGAATCTGCCCCTGTTAATAGATCATCCACATAAAAGTCTCTGGCTGTAATGTGAGCTCCTGTAGGATATATGTTGCTTCCATCCTTAAACATTTAGTGGCTAAGTATGGAGCTGATGATGTTCCATATGTCACGGTCTGAAGTTCATATGTTGTGATAGGCTCTGTGATTTTATTGCGCTATAATATGCGTTGATATTTATAATGATCCTTTGATACGAGGATCTGTCGATACATTTGTTTGATATCTGCTGAAATTACTATGCGGTGTAGCCTAAATCGCACGACAATGGCCACTAAGTTGTCTTGTATTGTAGGGCCTACCATTACCTGTTGAGGTTTTTGCCGATCCATCAAATACTACTCCAAGTTTTGTAGTGATACTATCTTCCTTTAAAACAGCATGATAAAGAAAGTAGTAATTGTCTATATCATCTGTTGTTGGGATTGGTTTCATATGACCCTATTTGAAGTATTCATTCATAAATGCTTTGTATTTGTCATTTAATAAAGTATCTTTATTTAGCCGTCGTTGGACTGAGCAGAGGCGTTTGGTAACCATTGCATTTGAATTGTCTAGAGATGCCGTAGTTTGTTGAAATGGTAGTTCTACAACATAGCGACCTTTTAATGTGCGTTGATGTGTACGTTGAAAATGTTCTTAACACTTTTTCTTGTCAGGTGTAAAGTATGTCTTATTTAAAACGTTTTCTAACTTTTAAAGATTTGCTAAAGACTCATGAAGTAATTCGTCTGTTGTTAGGTTGCACGACGTAGTTTTCAAATTTGTCTGTAGATTGTAAACGTTTCCGGATAGTATCCAGCCAAAATGAGTTTTGTGAACTGCGGATGATGGCTTGTATGATTGATTTGACCTATGCACATCAGTGAATAAAAGAGTGCCCGATTAATAGATCAATTGATGATAGTATGTAGAACTTTGGGTCAGCTAGATGAATGTTATTTGGAATTTAGTATGCCTTCTTGTTTAATGGTTTATTTGGAGTTCAAATCAGTTTTATAAGCGTTGATTCTTGATTGAATGCTTACGTTTGCTTTATACAATGCCGGCGTACCTTCAGTGGTAAAATTAATTCCAATGACTTGGATAGAAGTAGCTTCTTTTGGTAAGTTTAGACGATTTATTAATTCTTTACTTATGAAATTGCTTTGTGAACCAGAGTCCAGTAAAGCTCGGCATAGATGTAATCTTCCTTGTGAATCCTTGATCTTTACTAAAGCTGTTGACAGAAAGGTATAGCTGAGTTCTTCGCTTAATTGTGTTAAGTGATGCGACTGCGTTTGACTGGATGAAGGCACAGTATTAATGTCACGATGATTAGGTTGTGCATAATCGATGTGTAACAACGTATGGTAACGGCGGTTGCACGTTTGCATGTAAAAGCTGATTTGCATTGACTGGCGTTATGGTTTGCACGCAAACAGTTATTGCATAATTATAGCCTTTTTGCTTCATTATTTCTCTCAATTGTTGATAGTTCGGTGAACTTTTTGCATTGATTGATGTAGTGATTGCACTTGCAAAAAACACATGTAGCTTGTTGAGTAGATATGTGCACCTTTGTTTTTGGTCTAGGTGGTCTACTTGATAAAGATGCGTACGTCGTAGCTTTTGATAAAGACATTGCTTCCAGTGTGTTGCACTTACGACTTAAAAAATGTATGTTCCCATTCCTTTTTAGTCGCAAAATCTAGTTTTGTTGTTAACAGGTAGTTAAGAAGTTGATCCCAATGATCCGTATCTTCTCTTATTGATTTTAATGCACGTAAGTTGATTTGCATAGATTGTGTCTTCTTAATCATATAGTGTGCTTTTGCTATGGTAGAGTAGTTGCTTTCTTCAAAATCTTCGCTCTGTTTCTCATCGATTGATTTGTTGAGAACATCTATTTGGCTTTGAATTTTGTTGAATTCACTCAATATGGACTCAGCTTTCTTCAATCTTACAATCAGCTCTTCCTTGTTGCATTCAGGTTTGATTAAAAACGTTTGAAATCGCGTTAACATTGCTATTACATTAGCGCGACGCGTTCGTAGTTCATCTGGGGTAGGAATCATGTTTCAGACTGTTTTTGCACTGATGATGATTGGATTAATGTTTGTAATCCGGATCGAAGGACCAATTTATATGTTGCTGACTTCACAGTTGTGTAAGTCCGTTTACTAAAATTCACATATGTTTCAAACTGATTTATTATTAAAACATAAAAACTAAATAACAATTAATTTAATATATAAAAGATGTAGGGTGTATCGAGAGCATAGACTTTTTATCAATCGTGTTTATAACTACTTGTTAATACAAAATAATTAAATATATATATATATATGTTTTGAGAAATCCTTTTCATTACTTAGTGGGGTGATTGTTAGATGATCCAAGGTATGCCACAATACTTCTCAGAAATGCGTTTATGATGTAATCCGGTCATTCAAGAGGTTATAGGGAATATAAATAATTTACTAGTTTTAATCTGGATGTAATATTATTCGTTGACCCAGCAGGATACTTCCTTTAGGGATTATTTTAGACACTAATGAGCTATTTTTCAATTGCCCTTAACACCGCGGGAGAGTGGTTGTTGTTGAGACATCGACAGTACCCATTTAACCATTCAAATCTCCCAATTTTATTTATTAGGTTTACTGGCACTCAAGATTTCATTCAGATTCTGCCAAAATTTTATATTTTTATAGTCACTATTCACAGGCACATACGCTGCTACTAGAAAAAAATACGGATGCCAACTTACATACGTTCAAAGATTCTAGACAATTCTAATATATACTTTCTTCTAGCCCGCTTTGGAAAACTTAAAAAATAAAACTGTTTTGTTGTATTTGAAACGCAAAGTCTATAACAGCTGCATTTTGATAGTTATCACATATAGCCTAAAAACAAAAGCAATGAATAAAAAATAAACAGCAAAACTTGGATTGATTCAAAAAGCAATAAAACGCAAAATGCTAAGAATTACTTTAAGAGATAAAGTGCGCAACACCGATATCTGGGCAAAAACAATAAAGTTTAAATGGCAATGAGTAAGACGTTGCTAGAAAAAATACAAATTAATGAAGCCATAAAATCACTTTCTGAAGACCTCAGAAAATTAAAAGAATTATTGGAAGACTCCAATCAAGATATGTTGACAATATCAAAACCATAGCAGCAAATAGTAAATGAATACAGCTTACATGGAAATAATTGAAAAAAGCAACAATAGAATTAAATAGACAATAGAACTTAGAATTGTGCTTACCCTTTGACAACCACTCATTCAATCATCTATGCCAGACCACAAAGCCAAAACTATTATTCATAGTATCTACCTTTCTCTTTTATTTGTTTCATACAACAATTCATGTTTATTGCCAAATACTCTTCTTACATTTCAAGTACTAATAGTTTATTTTTTGCCAAGCCCTCAACAGATTGATTTTTTGTCCTGAGCTGCTCATAATAACTTTAGTCACTTATGTGCTGTTGCACATGTATTTTTGTAGTATTCAACTAACAGATTAAACCATAGTACTAACTTAATTGTACCTGCCCCCATACAAATTTTTTTGCTAACAATAAGAATGCAATACCGTTTAACTTTGGTTATACTAATGCGCGTGTCACTAACACTAGCAGGCAAAGCGCTTCATTGAAACATCAATACACTTTTGAACAAAAGATTTAAGACTTTAAGATTAAGATTTCTTTTATGTCATTGTAATATTAATTATAGTAATATTGTCGTGATGATTGTATTGATGTTATTGATTGATTTTTTTTTACAGAATCTTTAATGTAACCCTCTGCAACAGTGATAGATTTTTAACTACTATATTTTTAAAAACATGTAAGATCACCGGTAGCATCTACTAGAAACGGGGCAAAAATTTGTGTTTTGTGGTCTGTAAATACTTTTACATTATCTAAATTTAAGAATTTAGCAATTTTTGTAGATAATTGCTTATCTTATAAAGCCTTACTACTGCTTGACAACATATTTTATTTTAGTGTTTTACAAACAACGTAGTTCTTAAATCAGTTTCACGTGCAAAGAAACACAATTTTTTTTATACATATTTAAATAGCTATCTTCCATCACAGTAATAATAGTTTAAAATTTTCAATATCATAAAATTTTAAATTAACTGACTCGCAGCGATAAACTTAAAACTAATACAACCTACAAACATCAAAATGTAATTAACGTAAAATATTTATTCATATTAATGAATTAATGATTTTATTTTATTTATTTATTTAATTTTATTTTTACATTACAGACATGTTTCGATGAGTTATATCATCATTATCAATGTATATATATATATTATATTTCATTTTTAAAACTAATACACATTTTTATCACTAAGTATTGCTTTGCTAGTCAAAAGCACACTTCAAAAATCAATCTACACGTTTTTTACTAAAAATCTTTTTTTTTTTTTTTGAGCCTGTAGCTATATTTTTTTTTTTAAACGCAAAGTATTAATTAAATGTTTGCTTCACTATTGAATATTGCGCTTAAACGGCAAAAAACTTCATTTATAGAATATCTTTGAAAAGTATGCTAATTGTACGCTTTTTGTGTACTATTTTCATTGTTATACCAATTTAAAAATGTTTTTTTAGGCACATTTTTATACTTCTATATAGTAGTAGTGACCTAAAGAGCATATTCCAGATATGCTTGACAAGAGTGTTTGTGGCTATCAGTTTTATCAAAAAATAGAACGCTATATTGCAAGCTCATGCACTATTAATAAGCATAGAATATATTAGAAATGCTAATACAAATATCAACCAGCCCTATCTAACTTCTAACAGCAGCAACAAAGAAATCGAATAATTATACTCAGCAATAGCAGAAATAATGAAGAATTTCTCTGAACAAGACCTCACTATAATAATGGGTAATTTTAACGCAAACGTAGGAAAAGGAAGCACAGGAGAATGTTTTAGACCATATAGATTAGGAGAAAATAACAAAAGAAGAGACTTTCTAAGCGTATTTGCATCTAAACACAAACTAACTATCTTAAATACCTTTTTTAAACTACCTTTGATAAGATTGTATACATAGACATCACCAGCGCAAACCCCCGAGGTAATATTGAGAAACCAAACAGATTATATCTTAGTGAATCAAAGATACAAAAACAACTTTACCTCAGTAAAAACATACAGACCAACACAATATGCAATATCCGCAAATTGAAAAACATTGCAGTAAAAGCACAAATAGAAAAGGAAATGACTAAAAGTTTTAGAACAAGTAATATCACAAACACAAAGAAAGAAATAAAGAAATTAAACAAGACAGTAAAAACAATTAAGGAAAGGTTTCTGAAATTGGAGAAAGTCGTGAAAAAGAAATCATGGATGACCGAAGAGATTCTACACCTAATGGAAAACAAAAAATATTTAAAAACATAGATGCTATACAGTATAACAAAACTCATAAAATAATCCGACAAAAGATAATGAAAGCCAAAGAATATGCAACACAGCGAATGTGCACAGAGGTAGAAGTCTTTCAAACATGACAATCTTAACGTACACAAAAAAAGTTAAGCAGATTACAAAAACATACAAATTGAAACAAACAAGCAAACTCATAGACAGCTTGGGTAACATACTAATAAATAAAACCAAAATAAAAAACACGTAAAAAACATACATCGAAGAACTATTTTAAGATCAAAAACCAGAACCACCGCAAATGAAAGCAAGAACATTTCCAAGTATTTTAACAGCCAAAATAAAAAACGTCATAAAACAGATAAAAGAGAGTAAAGCTTTAGGACCAGATGGGTTCCAAACCAAACTCTTAAAACTAATGAACAAAAAAGGAATCAAATGGCTTACCAATATATTCAGTTGAATCTACAATACTGGTATTATCCCGCAACAATGGCTAGAGTCAGAATTTATTACCATACCAAAAAAAACAACAAAAAGATACAACAAATTCAGAACAATAAGCCTCATGAGTCATGTGCTGAAAGTGTTTTTTAAGATCATACACGGATATACAAGATAGTGAAAGAACAGCTAGAACCCACACAATTTGAATTTAAAGATGCAGTAGGGACAAGAGAAGCCATATTCAGAGATGCAGAGACATAAACTGCGACGTATATACTTGTTTTGTCAACTACAAGAAGGCCAACTTTATAAAATGATCAAAATTTTGAAAACAATTGGCATAGATGATAAAGATCTATAAATTATAACAAATCTCTATTGGAACCAGACGGCAAGTGTCAGAGTCGGCAAAGACCATACAAATACAGTAAAGATTATACGCGGAGTGAAGCAGAGATGTATACTATCTCCTTCATTATTCAACATCTACTCTGAATATATATTTAGGAAAGCCCTAAAACGCACAAGAAGGAATTCTCTTAACAAAAAACGCATAAATAACATCGGATACGCAAACGACACGATAATCTTCGCTGACAATTTTTTAGACCTGGAACACTTCATAAATAGATTAACAAACAGCTGTCACAAATACGAACTCAAATTAACATAGACAAGACAAAATTTATGATTATAAACAAGGATAACACACCAAACCAGCAGCAACAACTTAGACTTGAACATAATACCATCAAAAAAATCAATCAATATATATATACCTCAGCACCATTATTAACGGTAAATAGGATCCAGCGCAGGAAATGAAATGCAAAATTGAAAAAAGTAGAAACATATTAATTAAAATGGCAGACGTTTTTAAAAGTCAAGATATAAGTATAAACACTAAAATAAGAGTGGTACGATGCTACGTGTTCTCAGTGCTGCTGTACGAAATGGAAGTATAGACACTGACTAAGGCAACCACAAAAAAGCTAGAAGCCTTTACGATGTAGGTATACAGACAAATACTGCGTAATAGTGTCATGGAAAAATCATATTACTAACGCCCTTATCTTAACTAGAATGGCTAAAGAGAATGAAATCTTCGTCACAATCAAATCAAGAAAGCTACAATATTTTAGCCACATTATCTTCTTCTTATAGTGCCATATTCGCTACGAGTGTTCGGCGCCCCTCTCGTATGTTTGTGGTGCGCGATAATAGTTCCACACAAACATACGGGACCTACAGTTTAACGTGGAATCCGAACCACACTACTAGAAGGGTTTACTAGGCAAATACTTTGCTGGTTTGCCATTGCCTTGCAAAGGAAACGACCGCATCAAAATATATTCGACAAATTAGATATTATTGCCGCTGCCGGGAATCGAATCCGGGCTGCCTGCACAACAGTCCTTGCACTAGACCATTGTGCTACGGTCGCCACATTATACGTAACTTAATCAGATATGTGCTGCTACAGTGCATCCTGCAAGGAAAAATGGAAGGAAAGAGAAGCGCCAAGGGAAAAAGAATATTATGGTTGAAAAATTTAAGAACTTGGTTTTCCACATTAACAACAGGGTTCTTTCGGGTAGCTGTAGATAAAATTAAAATATTGGCAATATGATTGCCAACATCCGGAGTACATAGGAACCTAAAGAAAAAGATTGCAAGAAGAACTTTAAAGTTTTTAATAAATGGTTTTATTGCATTCTACAAACTTTCCGTTGCACAAGCATTGTGGTTCCACAAATTATACTTGATTGAGAACGGAAACACGTGCGCGTTGACAATAAATTAATTATTTGTGCTTGATACCACACGGTAACCCCAAATAGCACAAAACCACTGGTATGGCGGGTGCAAAAAAATCTGGAGGATCCGTGTTGCACAGATCCGGGGGCTCCGGGCGCTATTCAATTTTTCCATTATAGTAAACAAGTTATACAATTATCCTTATTAGCAATAAATTACATATTATACAATGCACGAAAAAACATTTGGTCTTAAAAACAAAAGATTAGATAAAATAAATAATCTATTTTGTATACTCATTTCTGTGATGTATTATTTCTGTTGCTATTTTTACTGAAGAATGAATGAATATAATTAGACATTGACAGTATTACTTTGTATCAGGTCGGTTTCTATATACGATTTAAACAATTTTCAAATTATGCAAATACGTTATATTTAGAAAAACTTTTACTCACAGTAATTTGTTTGTGTCTATAGTTTGAACAATTTAAAAACCATCCAAATTATCTATTAAAACAGACTTTATGTGTGTACAGTTTAATCTAGAAAATTATAATTAACTTATTGACAAAAAATGTTATTTAATAAACTTTTAAATTTTCTTCTTCTTCTTGGAGAAGTTTTTGCTTGTTCTTCCAGTTTTACGGGGTGTCTTGCAATGTCAACACCCAGTTATCTTTCCATCTTTTTGGGGGTTTGTCTAGGGGTTTTTTTTAATGTGGTTTGCCGTCTCTTGCAATTTTTGCAATTCTTGTGTTTTGCATTCTGTTGTTGTGTTGGTTTCATTTAAGCCGGCTTTTCTTGTCCATTTGGCTATGTCTGATGTGTCGCACGTCTGTTTTATTTTTTGGTTAAGTATTCTGTCGCGTAGTGTGTGTCCTGTGATGCTACGGAGCGTTTTTGTCTCTGTCGTTTGGGCTATGATCTTAGTTCTGCTGGTTTCTGTGGCGTATGTAATTATTGGCCTGACGCATGGTTTGTAGATGCGGGTCTAAGCTTTACGTTTTAGAAACCAAAATATTCTGGATGCTTTATCTGTTTCGATTTTTACTTTCAAGCTTTTGTATTAGTGGGCTGTTATTTCTGCTTTTAAGTATTTTAAAAACATTGCCTGTTCTATTATTTTGTTGTTAATAGCCAGTTTATACCTTATGGGTTCTTTTGTATAGGTATTATAGGTACTGAAATCATAGACCATGCACTGCACAATTTCTAAAAGACTTGTGCAAAATGTTCATACTTTGTGAAAATTGAACTTATTTTGTGCTTTTTGTACAATATACAGGGTGAGGAAAGAACGGTTAAAATTCCACAACACTTCGTATTGTACACGTAAAAATAATTCCGAACATTTTAAATAAAAAACAAATAATATGTTTCTTAAAATTATCAAAAAATTTGGTTATAAAAGTATATTATTATTTTATATGGCTGTATTAAAAATATTATAAAGAATCAAAAAATAAAATTAAAAATAAATGTTGCTATTTAAAAAATTAATTTGGTTGCCATAGCAACTATATTAAAAATTAAAAAAATAAATATGTGTACCTGCCTTTATAGTACTCAAAAAACCATTTAAAATGACATTTAAATCATATAAATCGGTTTAAAAATAACGGAGTTATTCAGCTGTACGTTTTTTGTCTAACACTCTGTATATGGCCATGTCTGAGTCAAGTGTACGAAACAAAAACTTGGTTTTACTCAAACCAATGCCTTTCTCTACATGAGTCCTAATATTGTAATTTTTTTTAGATTTTTTTAATAAACCATTGTTGAGAAATAAGTTATCAAAATTTGAAAAAAAACGATTTTTTGCATTTTTTTACATTTTTTTATTGTTAGTAACTTTTCAGGGTTGCATTTTTATGAAAAAAATGTAAAGATTTTTTTTTCAAAATTGTTTAATAAATCATTTTTTACAACCAAATTTTTTTTTTCATAAATTTTGAAAATTTTGCATTACTTTAAATGACTGTTTTTCTTAAAAAAAAAATGACGATTATATTTTTTTTTTCTCAAATATGGATAAAAACATGCTTTTAGTGCACTACGCTCCGAGATATCTTAGAATGTATTTACAGAAATACTTAGTTTTGAAATTTTGCAGAAATATAAGACAGTTTTTCTTAAAAAAAGATGATAAACCTTTTCAATTTTTTTCAAATATGGATAAAAACGTGCTTTTATATGTGCAAAAAATACTACAATTTGAGATATCTTAGAATGTAACCACAGAAATAGTTAAAAATTTGAAATTTAAGCTTTTTTTATTTTTTGATCGTTTGTAACTATTCAAGTTTGCATTAAAAAAAAATTATAAGGTACCTTTTTTAAAATTATTCAACAAATAATTTTTTATAACCAAAATTTTTATTCCTTAAAATTTAAAAAAAATGCTCAAGTTTAAAAGACAGTTATTCTTAAAAATAAGAAGACAGAAGATAAAAACGTGCTTTTATATGTGCAAAACATAAAAAAATCACAAAATCAGGACTCATTTAGAGTGGTTTGAGCAAAATCAAATTTTTGTTCCGTACACGTGACTCAGACATGGCCATATACCGGGTGTCTTAGACCACCCGTACCAGCCTTTTATTTTGACAACGTTTGGTCAAATGTGACTGGAACAAAAAAATTATTACCAAAGTAAACCTAAGGAATCCACTGATAAATTGATTTTTTACCAAAATAATCCGGAAGTACTTGGAACCGGAAGTAACTTCAATTAGTAACATAAGTCAAGTATGGTATTAATTGATAGGTCTTTTTAAAAGAAACAACTTTTATTGAAATGTTTTTTTAATATTTTGCATATTTACGATAATTAAAAAATATTAATTGTTTGAAAGTATTTTATTCAACAATTCAAATAAGAGTATGAAAGTAAAGAAAACAATAATTAAAACAAATATTTAATTATTTATAGTATGTTCAAATTGCCATCCTTCTTGATCAATGCATCTTTGTAGCCAATTTTAAACATGTGTTAGAAAATATAGGGTGAGATTGGTTGGCTAATTATAAGAAAAAAAGTCCCCTTTAACATGATTCCGCAAACGCACCGTTTTTAAGTACAGGGTGTAAAAATAAATTATTTTTATTTTTTGACAATATCTCAAAAATTGTTTGAGATACAAAACTCAGCTTTTGTTCACATCTTAGCATTAATATTAGCTACTTTTTAAGCGTTTATTCAATTTTTTTCATGTGCCATTGACGGAAATTTTAGGGTTGCGTGATGTTTTTATGGCTTTAATTCATATGACATTTGCAAAATTGACATTCTGAAAGCACATTGTAAACCACCAATATTTTCTACACAAAAAAGGTACTCTTAGTCAAAAGCTCTAACGTAAACCATTTTATGATGAAAAACATGAAAAAAAGTAGCAACATGTTTTGTTGTTGATAAAAACAGTTGTTTTTGATCTAGTCGTCAGCGTTCATGCATTTGTTTCATGCATTTGAGTTATTGACAATTGTCGTTTAGTTGTTAAATAACTTTTTTTCAAAAGGACTCAATATTGCGGGAACTTATTTATTTTATTACCCAATTAATTTGCCCATTCATAGTATTTTGCTTGCGTGGTGATAGCAAAATGAATAATTACAGTGATAGCTAGATGTGCGATATGCATTTTGTTTATGGCGTTGCCGATGGAAATGCAGCAAAAGTTTGTCGAAATTATCAAGAAAGATTTCCAAACCGACAGGTATTAAATGAAAAAACATTTATTTGTATTCACAAACGTCTACATCAAACTGGAAATGTACATAGAAAACTGCAGGAAATAGGAGACCTCGCCTGCTACTTCCGCTAATTGGAAAAGATGTTCTTCAAGAAATCAAAGACAATCCATCAACTAGCACTAGAAGAATAGCTTTAAACCTAAACATTAGTCTCATTACAGTGTGTAGGATAAGTTCTTTTAGCAGCGGATTTTCCGCAAAGATTGGCTATGTGTCAATGGTTTTAAGAAATAATTGCGAAAAATCCTCGTTTCTTAGAATAAGTTTTATTTACGGATAAAGCAAATTTTTCTTGCAATGCAATTATGAACTTCTATAATAATTATGTATGGGCCGACGAAAATCCACATGCCAACAACAAACATTTTTTGTTAATGTTTGGGCAAGTGTTGTAGGAAACCATGTAATAGGTCCATATTTTTTGTCGTTTAGGCTTAATGATCAATCATATTGTAATTTTCTTGAAGAAGAGCTGACAGGACTTTTAGAGGACGTTCCGGTTCAATTAAGAATCAAAATGTGGTTTATGCACGATAATGCTCCTGCACATTTTAGTTTAGTTGCGCGTCAGTTCTTAAATGAACAGTATAGGAACCGTTGTATAAGTCAAGGAGACTTACAGACTTAGTCTCCTCGGTCTCCAGATCTAAATGTTTTGGATTTTTTTTTGTGGAGTCAGTTAAAAAGTTTAGTTTACACTACATCAGTTAATACTGATAAAAAACTAAAAAATGCAATGCAAAAAATTTAAATTAAAAAATCAAATAGTCTGCTTGAGTAGAATGAGTAGAACAAGACTATTATTAGTGTTTAATATTCGGCAAAATTGCTATTACAGACTTAAAGTTAACAAGGTTTGAGAGTTGTATAAACAATTATTAGAAATTAAGAATGTATAAATTTTAATTCAGTTCATTTAAAACCATCTATTCTAACAATAATTTTTCTGTTGACCAGATAACTGTTAATTAAAATTACAATTTTGTTTTGTTGTAAGATTAAGACGCTAAAAAAAAAATACTTTTTATGTTTGTCCAAAGTGATATAATAATTCAAATGTATTTTGTATACTGTTTTGGTATATAAAGTAAATTTTAATAATCACATATTGATTAATCTGTTTCTATAAATTATATTATTTGAGAAAAAATCACTGCAAAATGTGTAAATTTAAGTACAGTTTTTCATAATAAAAAAAAATAGTTGGTACCTTTCAGCAATATAATATCTGGTTAATTTGTTTTTAAATGCTTGTTATCAAAAATATATTACAAAATGTATGATAAAATAATTATAAAATTAATGAATTTATTTATCTTATATTATGAGTAATACGCAATTAAACTCAACCTTTTATAAATATCAACTTTTAGTTGTTTATATTTTGTTTAAATTGCACGTTGACTTCAGATATAAAGTTTGCTTAGTTATATATATATGATTATGATTGTTGTTAATACATATGATCAAATCAAAACTTTATATAAAATAATCAGCGTTTGTAGAAATAGTGATTAAAAAAAAATAGAATTGTATTCAGATAATAAGATAAGAGTAAATAATAATAATAATTGATTTTTTTTATTACTTTAAATTGTAACTAAATTTTGATTATATTTTTACAAGCATAATAATATTATGTTTTCACTGCCACTGTGTATGCATTAATAAAATTAAATATAAATAATAGTTTTTAGTTTTATTATAACATAAAAAAACTATATAATGTAAAGTATATTTATATATACTTATCTTGTTACACCCAGTTATAAAAATGATATAGATATTACGTCTAAAGATTACATAACAATTATTAGGAAGTTGAAATTCATTAAATTCTCTAATAATTATGTTTTGTTATCTTTACAAAGTATTCACTAAAATTCCTTTAGAATTAATATCAGTTATTAATAATAAATGGAAATACATCTCACAACATACAAAAACTAATTAAAAAAAAAATTATTAAAATTATTTAATTTATTTTTAATAATACTTATTTTACTTATGATAATAAATGTTATTACCAAATTTTTGGTACACCAATGGGTTCTCCATTAAGTCCATTAATTAAATGTTTAATAATGAATCATTTACTTGATGTAATATTACCGAAACTACCCTGTAAAATACCTTTTATTAAAAAATATGTAACTGATTTAATTACTGCAGTTTTATCAAATGTTTTAACTCTCAATAACCATACTCAATTCAAAATTGAAAATAAAAACAATAGAAGTGTCCCATTTTTTTATGTTATTATATAGAAACTCATATAATATATTATTACTAGATTGGTATCAAAAACCTACCTTACCAGGCAGATAGTATATTAACTTTTATTAGAATCACCCTTTCCAATAAAAAATAAATTTAATTGTAGGTTTAAAAAATTAAATTAATAAACTTTGCCATCGTACTTTTATTAACAAAAATATTATAAAATTAAAAAACTTGTTAATCAATAATGGATATCTTATATCTTTTATTAATAATTTATTATTTTATCAAAAATCTAATTTAGAAATAGAAAATAAAGAAAAATCAATTCCTTATAATATTCAATATAAAAAATTTAACAACAAATTTAATAAAAATATAATACATGATAATTTAAACACAAAAACATTAAATAAACTCTTTTTAAATTAAAATCTAAAACAAAACAAAAATCAAATCTTGTATTATTTATAAATTACCATATAATGATTGAAATGTAAAGAAACTGATTTGGTTGCTGTATTTAAATTAGTTTTGACTGTAGAAAGATCAATTAATCGACCAACAACCAGAAATCAAACTAAGAAACTTTACACTTAATAAAGTTTCTTGTAAGTTAGCCTTGATAACAAAATTAGTTTGATATACAGGGTTGGGTAAATGTATGAAAACACCCAATTTCTGACTGTATTTTTAATTTATTTTAAAAATGACCTTAACAAAAGTTTTTGTATATTTTTTAATCTATATAGTGATGTATTTTGATTTTTAATGCATGCCTTGGTTTGCGTGATATAACGTCATCATCAGTTTTTTTTTTAAATAAAACACAAAGTTTTTTTTTTTTTATTTTTAGAAAAAGATTTTCTCAACAATTACAATAATATAAAGTATTTTGGGTCTACGATTTACGTAAGTTTTAAATGATTTATAGTAATAATAATCATATTAAATTATAGTTGACTTTTTGCGTCAAATATTCACTTATTTTTACGTTTTTTTTTTTTTAATTGTATACTGACAAGGTTTGTACAACCAAAACAATTGTCTATGCTTGACCCTTGGCCGCTGTGATTTGATTGACTAATTTTAAATAAATTATTAATTCATTTAAAAAAAAAATAAGTAAAAAAAGTTATTAAGGGTTCAATGTATACAAAAATAAGCATTTTTGACCAAATTACTAATCTTTAAAAAGTGGTATCTTACGATTTGCAGCTTCAATCAGAAAAAAAGGTACAAAATTTTAAAGATCAATTCAAATAAAATAAATAAGCTAAATTTGACCAAATTTGATTGAAATTTGACTTTGTCACGGTATTTTCAACGTGGGGCTGTTTTTGTAACATAAAAAAAAATAACTAAAAAAAATACAAATTAAAGTACAAGAATTACAAAAACGCAGACCTTTCTCCAATGTTTTTACGCTGAGAAAAAAAATGTTGAAAATTACCAAACTTTAAGAGACTCCCAAAAATCAGAATCATGACTTCTTCTTCTTCTTAAAGTGCCCTATCCGTTCGACGAATGTTGGCGATCATGTTGGTTACTATTACTTTATCGATATGCCTTGAAGAGTCCAGTTGTTGTTTGTCCGAACCACTGCCGAAAATTCTTAAGCCATGATGTTCTTCTTCTTCCTGGGCCACGCCCTCCTTCGATTTTTCCCTGCATCACTAGGTGTAAGATATTGTACTTATCTGGTTGTCTCATTACATGGCCATAATAAGCTAGTTTTCTGATCTTCACGGTGTTAACAATTTTCTTCTCTTTCTTCAATCTGTTCAGTACTTCTAGATTAGTGACTCGCTCTATCCAACTTATCTTCAACATGCGTCGGTAAACCCACATCTCGAATGCCTCGAGTTTTTTCAGGGTAGCCTCAGTAAGGGTCCATGATTTGACCCCATACATGAGGACAGAGAAAATATAGCATTGGGTCATTCTCATTCTCAGTTCTATATTCAGGTTGTGTCCACAGAGAACTTTCTTCATGCGTATAAATGTGGCTCTCGCTTGTTTGTTCCTCGCTTTATCTCTACCGAGGGGTCCCAGTCCCCGCTCAGTATTTGTCCCAGGTACTTAATTTTGCTGACTCTTTCCAGCCTATTCTGCCCAACCCATAATTCTGCATCTCCGATTGGTTGTTTACTCACAGTCATGAGTTTCGTCTTCTTGAGATTGATCTTAATCACAAATCTCTCGCAACTTAGCACAATTCGATCCAGGAGAAGTTGAAGTCCCATTATACTATTTGCCATCAAAACTGTGTCATCTGCGTATCGAAGATTATTGATTACCACGCCGTTCACTCTTATCCCCTCATTGATGTTGTGCATAGCTTCCTGAAAGATCGATTCGAAGTACAGATTAAAGAGAAGCGGTGACAAAATGCAGCCTTGTCTCACACCTCTTTTGATTGACATCTCCTCAGTTGTTCTGTTCCCCATTTTTAGGTTTGCTTCTTGCTGCCAGTAGAGGTTTGCAATGAAGTGTAAGTCTTTGTCATCAATGCCAGTTGTCCTTAGCACTTGGATCATTTTTTCGTGCTGTACCTAGTCAAACGCCTTCTCAAAGTCTATAAAGCACATGTAGACGTCGCAGTTTATGTCTCTGCATCGCTGTGTTAAAACCTGAATGATGAAAAGTGCTTCTCTAGTTTCTAGACTCTTTCTAAATCCAAATTGCGTATCCCCAATATGCTCTTCAATTTTTGGGTAGATTCTCTGGTGTATGATGCGCAGAAATAGCTTCAAAACGTGGCTCATCAGACTTACGGTGCGATGATCACTGCATTCTTTGGCTTTTGGTTTTTTCATGACTAAACATGATTAAAGAGTAGAAAATTTGGAAAATATGTTTTTTTTGATACCTACTATCACATATTTAATTTTGAGTCAGTTAGAAGATACTCAGTTTTTAGTCAAAAAGTAATGGAATTACCTATATATACAGAGTGTAGATTAATTGACGGACAAACGCTAAGTAACTTTCTAGATCGTGCCAAAAGACAACAAAAATCTTACTTTCAAAATGCTGAACAACTTTTTGTTTGGCCTCACAAAATTCTTATAGTTTTAGCAGCAAAATTTCTATTTCTAAATTCAAATCTATAATCTAGGCAACTAAATACACACATCAAATGTTAATATTAAACCGTCTACTTCTAAATACTTTACGACACGTATCGGTATCATATTCATTCAATGTAAAAGTCATAATAAAATAAAAATATCAACTGACATTTATTGCATTGCCTAAGTTATAATTTAAATTTTATTAAAAATTTTGCTACGTGTCAAGGATTTTTTTAATTTAAATTTGATTTATTTGTGGAAAGTAATTTGTAGATTTTTCTATACTTTTTTATTATTAATTTGTAATAACATATTATTATTACAAAGTTCTCACGCTACTACATAATCTAACGGATGAATTGCGCGCAATCTTCCATTACTCCAATAAGTGGCTTTTGTCATCACTGACAAAGACCCAAAGTATTCGCAACACTTTATAGATAGCAAAATTAAAATCGCGTCAGCGAGGCATACTTACGACTACATCATCCCGGACACCAACAATGATCACCTCTTACTACTTTACGTGGGTTTTTCCTGAAGAACGCTGCTTAGAGGTGGTCATTTGCGACTTGCCGCTTTTTCTTACTGAGGAAAAGGTGGGTCAAACACAAGAGAAAATAGGCTTTGAACTCTCGAATGTAAATAGAATGGGGAACAAATTTGGTCGCTTCCCTATGGTTTCAGTTCAACTTCCAAAGGGGGAAAAAAGCCAATATATCAGGGACTTTAAGGTCATTCTTAGCTTCACTGTATAAGTGGAGCCAAAAAAGAGGAGCGGGGGCATCGTTCAACGTCAAAAATGCCAGGTTAACGGCCACACAACCAAAAGATGCTTCAAGGTAGGCCAAGTGTGCCGTAACTGCTGGGGTCCCCACCGGTCGGTGGCATGCCCAAAGGGCACACCCTCAAAGTGTGTTTTGTGTTCAGACCCTCATTCCGCCAACTATCAGGAATGCAGGGTATACACCAAAATAATGGCCGCTTAGGCTAAAAACAAAAAAGTAGCCGTTCCAGTGCCAGGGTCCGCTCCGGCCCCATCTCAGGCTTCCCAAAGCTCAGGTTCGCGCAAACCTGCAGCTGAGGTAAGCCTTAACCGGTCATTTGCTAATATTGTGACTCCAGCCCCATCCACGGCAAACAACAAAATGGCCCTAATTATTGGATAAGCTCATTAAGCCTCAACAAAGAATAACGGCCATGGTCAAACGTCTAACTGGTCTTCCAAACAATGAATATTACACCCAAAGTATTACTAAGGGTATGTTTTTGGAACGCAAATAGCATTCACAAAAAGATGGGCAATGTGAAAAAAATATTTTTTGACCACGATATCAACATAACATCATGCTGGTTAGTGAGTCAAATCACAAACCTTAGCAGGCGTTGAGGCTCCCCAATACTTTCACGTATTTAGGAACGTTGGGGGATGGACATGAGACGTGAAACAGTAATGCAATAGTGGTGAAGGTGCAGAGGTTGGGCACTCTCAAAATTGCATCTGGGTACGTCAACCCAACCAACCAAATCAAAATCAAAACACATTCCGGTAGTTCTGGAACTCTATGGACAGGGATCTGGCGAAAAAGTAGAACAATTTGTTACCTACAAAAATTGGCCTCTTTTTTTGAGATACCTGAGAGATAGCATAGAGAAGATTGTTTCTATAAGAACGATTGCTGACATTGAAGAAGCCGTCAAAAAGCTCACAGAACTGATTTATAAGGCCAAAGAACTGGCATCTAAAACCCATCCGGTTCAGGCAAATAATCCACTTGGATTATCCCGCTAAATAAAGGCATTGATTCGTAAGAAAAATGCGGCCAGACATCAATAGCAAAGGCATTGCAACCCCTTAGATTGTGAAATTCTAAACAACTTTCATAAGGAAGTTAGATTGTCTATAAAGCTGCACAAAAATCAGTGCTGACAGGAAAAGATAGAATCAACTACAGAGGATACTAATCTGATGTGGAAAATTGCTAAAGCTTTACAAAACAGAAAACTCCCAATACCAGTCATTCATGGTGAGACCGGGCTCCAATATTCTATAGAGGAAAAAGCTGAAGCATTTGTTGATAGCCTGGAACTCCAATTTTTTCCCTCGAGAGCAAAAGATAATACGGAGCACGTCAAAAGGGTTGAAAGAACGGTAGAACGCCTTTTGGATGGCCCTAACAACGACACCTCGTTGAACCACGTTCGACCGTCATGGATCAGAGGAATCTTATCCAAACTTAAAACTCGATCGGCGCCAGGTCCTGACGGTATTTCAAACAAAGCTTTTAAAGCTTTTTTGCACAAAGCAGTAATGGTTTTGACCAATATTGCTAATGCAATATTAAGTACAGGGCACTTTCCTTCAGTTTTAAAAGGCTCACACGTAATTAATATCCCAAAACCTGGAAAGGACCGACTGTTTCTTTAAAACTATCGGCCAATTAGTCTTCTATGCACTTTGAGCAAGGTCATAGAAAGAGTAATCTTGGATAACTTCTAAGAACACGCAGAAGTAAATTCTCTTCTACCATCTCATCAGCATGGGTTTAGGCGTGAATACTCTGTAGTACACCAATAGAACCGCGTGACAGATCACATTACCAAAGGCTTTAGATTTAAAAAAACCACAGGGGTGGTATTTTTCGACGTCGAAAAAGCTTTTAATTAAATATGACACGACGGTTCAATTCTAAAGCTACATAGACTTAATTTTCTCTTAAAACTGATAGCTTACCTAAATAGCAGAATTTTATCAGTAAAGCTTTAAAATCATGTCTCGACCTCACGGACGATTAGGGCAGTAGCTCAAAGTTCTCCTCTCTCGCCTTTGCTATTCAACCATTTCGTTGCCGACATGCTATTGAGCTAGAAGCACGGGGTAAAAATGACACAATACGCCGACGATACGGCGCTTCTCTACAGCTCAAGGTCGCCTATGATCATCACAGGGCTTCAAAAAGCAACCGACAATCTTTAAAAATGGTGTAATGATTGGCAACTCAAGGTCAATCTTAAAAAAAACGTAGCTGTTTTCTTTTTGCGGCAACAAACTAAACCGCATGATAACGTCTTCATCGATGACGTACCGATTCTATGGTCAAATGCTGCAAAGTATTTGAGAAACACATTCGATAAAGGTCTAACGTAAAAATTGCACGTTCAAGCCGTTCTTGACAAAGTCAAATTTGCAAAAAATCTGTTAACCCCAATGCTCCGCAGGCACAGCGGGCTATCGCTTCAAAACAATCTCCAAATGTATATAAGGCGTCTTGACGCATTTCAAAATCTAACACTTTGTTGGATTGTAGGAACTCCATGGTACGTTAGGAATGCAGACATTTACAACGACCTAGGCATCACTCCGCTACGACAACATTTTGAGGCGTTCGCCAAAAAATACTTTGCAAATTTAGCAACTCACTCAAACACCGATCTAGCCAGATTGAACAAAGAAGGACAAACAAAGTCACTTCTATCAAAAACCGGTCAACCTAATCTAAGCAAATAGGCTCACCCCACATCCTACAAGCTCACCCCACAGAATATACGGCTTTCTATCTCTAATCATCCTCTTAATTTTCTCTCAATATAAGGTTTATGAGCTTAGGTCTCAAACTTCCCTGTACTCAAAATGGGGCGGTTTTTAGTCGGTAGGCACTTTCCTCGTGAAAGTGAATCCGACACTTGAGTCAGTCTTTAGAAGATTTTACCTGCCTGACCTCAGAGTCAGACCAGCGTCCATACTTAGTATAGAAGCATAAATACGGTGAGCCGAGCAGCGCAAACCCCCCAACCAATACCCTATTGTCAAACATTACTTGTCAAGATAGCACATGCGTATTTCCTGGTAATGTTTGATAAATCTGTTTAATGTTAAACGCTTAGATATCTCATTTGAGTCTCCCATTAACATTAAACTTCTACTATCCTCTCATCACTAAGCATTACTGACAATGTTTATTGATTAATTCAATGTTGGATGCTTAGATGGCTCATACAAGTCTCCTCCTACAATGAATTGTACCCTCGCTTTCCAACCTTATATATTATATTATTAGTTAAGTTATTAGAGTTAGGTTTATGAATTAGTTTAGTTTGTTGAATAAACATATTATTATTGCTATTAATTTGCATTATTTGTTATCACCTTACCTTTCTCTTTTATAGGAAGACAAAGTGTTCACAAATTTTTAGTTAGGCCAAACAAAGAGTTTCTCAGCATTTTGGAGTTAAGATTTTTTACAAAGTTACCTGGCGTTTGTCCGTCAATTAATCTTCACCCTGTATATAAATGCAAATTATTATAATGATGGTATAAAAATAGTAGCTCTTTACCTAGCGTACTCCAAAAAATCAAAAAATATATTTCTTAGAATTTGACTGGATCTACTTAGATCCTCATTGAGTTCGTTTTCTCTGTTGAAAATATAAGAAATCGTTTAATTGCTTAGCTATTATTACGGCTCTGTTTTTGTCAGACAACTTATGACCCGAAATCTTAACATTAAAAGGTTTTTTTAAGTAGTCAAACGTTTTTTGTAAAAATTTAGGAACTATTTTGACATGGCTTTTCTAATCAGTTGATGTTGTTATCTTTTTAAAAACATATGATAGGTACTTCTACTTGCGACATTTGCTTTCTATTGTTTATCATATCACACACTTGCCTCTTGAGCTCAGCTAAATGGGTTTTCTTCTACGCCTTCTTTGGTGCACTTAACGACAGTCTATGATCTTGGCTAAGTTTACGTTTGTATCTATCTTGACGCATTGTTGAAACTGGAACGTCTAATTTTATAAAACTGTCCAACAAAAAATCTCGTTTCCTATAAAAAAAAAATGTTGATATGCTGGGTAGAATAGTATTTGTACTGCTTTTTCTTGGCAGTGTGACTATCAACCGAATGAACTTTTCTACAATTACCAAATTTTATTTTACTAGAGTTGTTACTATAAAGTGAAGAATTGGATCAACAGCATAAAGAACAACAAGTGTTAAAAGGTCTAATAACATAGCCTACTTAAATCGGACATCTAATGAACTATCACAGATGAGGACAGATTAACTTCAAAAAGCTATGGATTTAAATATTTTATTTAACTAATATATCAAAACCATATAATTCAGAACAATTGTTTGTAGGCACAAACATCTTGCAGGCAGTTATAATCGAGTTGCCACAGGCAATAATTGCTTTAATTACAAGATCTTGGTGACGTAGCAGCGCGCTCAATGTGCATTTGTGTCCGACATTTTTTGCTTTAAAATTATCTGATTTTACATAATTACTGTGATATTTATTGATACTACAATTACATAAATGCAGCATAAATTCTACAATTGTTTATGGGTCATATCATATTTTACGATAGCAAATCGCACCATTTCTTCTTTATATATGTAGATATACAGAAGATCAAATAAAGTTACAGCAACATACAACCTAAAATCACATTAGAAGTTTGGAAATATAACCGGCTACTTCAACAAGATCTTCTAAAAATACTTGAGTTGTGTTTCAACAATATAAATTTCTATGTCTCTGCTTAATGTTGCTGGCTTGACAGTAATTTGTATGAATAACAAAAATCATTTATAATTTGATCATTTATTTTGATATAAGGTTTTTAAAATAAAATGCACTAACTAAAACAAGTCAATCCACACTTGCTGAAACTGTAAATACTATTAACAACAAAATTCACAAAGTTTAGACATTAAATAGTTGTAGGTTATAATTCTCAGAAAATAATAATTTGAAATAAAGTAGTAATTTTTATTTAAAAATATTTTAAATTGTTGTTATTAGCTACTAGTTTTGGTTATACAACGTCATCAGATTTTTTTTAAATATATATATATAAGACTTTGTGTATATATGTAAGGGTGTTTCTTCACTAAAGGCAAATAACAGAATTTTTTTAACATTTTCAATTTCAAACAAAATATCTAAATTACTTTTTTGTCTATCTCGCTTAGTTTTTGAGATATTCAAAAAATACACAATATATTTAAAAAACTTTTTATTTAGCAAAAAAAAACAAACAAAATATTATTACTTTAACAAGTGAGCATTGATGCAAGCTTAATTGTTTTCTTTAGTTTGGTTAGTAATATTTGATAAAAATACTTTTCAACAACGGAGAGTACGCAGATATCATTTTTGTTTACAAGTTCTGTGTTGGTAATGCCCGAGCTGAATGTCGCAAGTATTAATTAAGATTTCCCAACAGAAGGAAACTTTCTTGTCACGTATTTTTGGACGCATTTTGAAGGTTCCGTGAATTTAGAATTGAAAAAAGAAACAAATAGTTGACGCAGTTTTTGATAAATCAGCGTTAGGCGACTTTTTGCCCGTTTACAACTATCTAAAAAGTTTATCTGGAAAACATTAAATAAGGAAATTTTTTACTCATATGATTATCAAAATGAACATATACATGCTAAATATGACTTATGGATATAAAAAGTAATATATTGACACATATACAGACGTTTTTTTTTTAAACTATAAGTTTTTTTTAAGAATACGCCAATTTTGACAATTTTTATACATTAAAAACTTTTTGATAATGCCCGATATACTATTTTTCATATAGATAACCTTTTTTTTGTGGTCTGAAGAGTATTTACTGAAATTTTGATTAAAAATGACATTAGGTGACAGCTTTTTTTCGGGACCTGAAAATTACAAGTTTTAAAGATTGCAAAAATATGTGCAACTTTCTGCATCAAAATAGTAAAATCTAGATTTTGTGGATCAAATTTTGTTAAGATTTGACAACGTTAAAACGGTTTAAAGAAGGCAAAGTTTTGCAATTTTGCTAAATTTATAGGTTTTTTGGAATAATGTTTGAAGTTTGATATATCAAAATAACTGCCCCGACATTAAACATACAAATATGAGTTTTAAAGTACATATTATTAGGAATAATTTGACCCATCGTAGATTTTTTTATTTTTTTCCAAAAGCCTAAAAATTGAAATACAGTCATATTATAATGGATTGATGTATGAACGCCGAGTTGCACTTTTTAGATACCGACAGGGATACCGCTGGCGGTAAAGTTAACACATTTCAAAACTAAGCCTCTTGGCTAGTTTTTTTATACATTGTATTTTTAATCTTTTTGAATTGGAGGATTTCAAACTTCCAAAACTTTATAAAGAAAATATTACTCTTTACCAAGTTTTATGTGATGAATTGCGGTCAAGCAATAAATTACTCATAGATAAAATTGCTTATCTTGAAGAGAAGATTGCCAAAAAAAATAAAACTATTCTTCATTACAAAGTTCGCAGTGAACAACTAACTGTTTTTACTACTGCGCCGCTCACTTATAAAACGGTGCAATTGATTCAGCCTGCAGTTTTTCCTTCTTAGGCAAGCTCTGTTGTTAAAGGAAAAACTCAGCCAAATAGTCAAAATATCTTTGGTTGTGACCCAACTAATGACAAACTGCAAGTTTATGTGCCTACTTCCTACGTACATGTTTCTAAACTTAGACGTCGAACTAAAAAAACTGATAAAGCAAATCATATTAAATCTAAGTTTCCCACGATATCAGTTGATGTTGTTGAGTTACAAATAAAATCTGTAAGCTACAGCAACTTTAAAGTTTTTGTTGTAGCTAATCATGCTCGATCCATTCTTTGTAAAGGTTTTTGGCCTGCAAATATAGCGATCAAGAAATTTATTAATTATGGGGAAGTTAATAATGTTCCTGCTTCATCTTTGGTGAATTTTTAAAATCTAGATCCAGCCAACAATCTAAACCCGTCACCAGGTACACCAGCGGTATCTCCATCTATTACTTGAACGTCAGGGGTATAAAAACTAAGTTTAAAGAACTTATGCTGGCTGTAGCTGTATCTAACTACGATATTATTGTACTGATCAAAACCTGGTTTAATCAGGACTTCAGCGATGAGGAGCTACAATTAATTGGTTACAGTTTGTTTAGATGTGATTGCTCTTCATTAACAAGCCCTAAGCTTGACGGAGGAGGTGTCTTAATTGCTACTAAAACTTGTTTTAATTGTACTTTATTACAACCTACATTTTAAAGTGTTGAATATTTGTTTGTAATTGTTAAGTTTAAGTTTGTATCATTTATTATCAGTGCAGTCTACTTACCACCTAACTCGGCAAGTGATAAATATTTAGATCATTGTTATTTCGTTGAATCTATTGCTGACAAATATCCGGACTGTAAACTAATTTCACTAGGCGATTATAATCTACCCGCAGCGGCATGGGTAAATGATGAGTTAGGCATAAGTGTTATTTGTAATGATGTTATTCTGCTCATTTTGTCAACTGTTATGGGTTTTTAAACTGCGCTCAATGTATTTCTATACCTAATGATGGTGATGTGTTCTTAGATTTATGTTTTTTCAATATCTGTGATATTTCTGTGATTAATGCTGTGGATGTTTTGTTAAAACTTAGCCAACATTATAAAGCTTATGTGATTGATGTAAAATGTGATACTAGCCGTGATATTTTAATGTGTAATTATGTTTTTAATGATTTTAAATTTGCCTCAATTTAACTCAATCAAAATTTTTTTGCTGAATTTTGATTAATCCGCCTTTTTTTATAATTGTGATGTTAATAATTGCGTTAATTTATTTTACTCTGTGTTGCATTTTGCTATTGACTGTTTTGTCCCCAAAAAACTATGGCGTGAAAACATTTTTTCAGTTTGGTTTAATAAAGAATTGATTCACTTACTAGACTCAAAAATACTGTTCATAAACGTTATAAATCTTCCAAACTTTTGTCCGATTATAACGAGTTTTAATCAGTTTGTACTTCGTGTAAAAGTACATGTCTATACAAGCAATATTATTAAACATTCTTGGAAATTTGTTAGTGACACTAAAAAAACTAATGATTTTTTAGCTACAATGTATTATAAACAAAAAACTTGCAGTAATGGAGATGACTATGTTAATAGTTTTGCAGAATTTTTTTTCTCTGTATACGATACACAAACTCATCCAACTCCATTGTTTGACTTAAAAAAAAAAACGTATTACATCAAGCATTTTTAATTAGTCTGTTGGATATATTTAAAGGGATTAAAAACCTTAAATGTAACTTTAACAATGGACCGGACGGTCTTCCATCTATGCTGTTAAAACAATGTATTTATTTAATTTCTACGCTATTGCATTTATTTTTTGAGACTTTTCTTAATGAAGACAAGTTTTCTCTAATTTGGATACAAAGCTACATTATGTCTTTATATAAATCTGAAGCTAAGAAGGATATTACTAATTATAGAGGTATATGCATCCAGTCTGCTATTCCTAAGTTGTTTGATCAATTTGTAACTGGTCAAATACAATGGATGTGCAAAAGCATTTTAGTGGAACAGCAACATGGGTTTTGTGAGAGTCGTTCTACTCTTACAAATCTTCTTTGTTACGAAAATGATCTTTTAAATGCCTTTTAATCAAGAATTCAAGTAGATTCTATTTACACAAATTTTTCAAAGGCTTTTGAAATATCATAGAATTTTAATTGCTAAGCTTTGGGCTTTGGGTTTTTATGATTCTGTCGTTGCGTGGTTGTCGAGCTTTTTGTAAAATCGTACTCAGTGTGTGAAAATTAATAACTTTTTATCACAACCTATTGTTGTTCCATCTGTAGTTCCTCAAGGTTCTCATTGTGGACCAATTCTGTTTTTAGTCTTTATTAATGATTTTGTTTATTCTATTAATTCTTTGTCTTATCTTATATTTGCAACGATTGCATTAGTTTGCCAAATGATTTGGATTCTGTTTATTCATGATGTCTTATCAATAACTTGTTGTTGTTTAACGCAAATACATGTTTTTCAATAAGCTTTATCTGATCTTTAAGTAAAGTATTGTATGACTATACTATCGATAATAATGTTTTAGAACATGTTACTCAAATAAAAGATTTGGGCGTAACCTTTGACTCAAAACTAACTTTTGTTGAGCATATAATCTATATGTGCAACCGTGCTATGAAAATGTTAGGGTTTGTGTACAGAATGTCAACTGAACTATCTCCAAGCACACTCAAACTGCTTTATTGCGCCTTGGTACGATCTCATTTAGAAAACGCTCCGTCAGTTTGGTGTTCATTCTACAGCATTCATATATGCAATATAAAACGTATTCAAAACAAATTTTTCCGATTATTATCGTACAAATTAGGCATTTTATCCAAAAATTACGATTTTAACCTCATTGCATTGCAATATAATCTTCCGCCGCTGAAAATTCGGCGCAAACTATACAGTCTTCAATTATGGATTTAATAATCCAATTGGTAGAATGTGTAGAATTGCAAATAGTTTTTCTAATAATATTGATTTATTTGGTGTTTCAAAATGTAGTTTTAAGAGTCAATTAAAATGTGTTGATGAATAATTTTATATTTTATTTTTATATATGTATTTTTTTTCCATGCTTTTATTATTCAATATTTGTTTATATATTTTTGTGTAATTATAATATTGCTTGTAATTTATCATAATGTATGTACAGAATGATGTAGATGTAAATGGTTGTTTCATACCGTGAATAAAGTATTATTATTACAGGCTAAGCTATAAACATTATAAAAATAACTACACATTTTTATAGTTTTTTATGCAGGTTTTTCCTATATATAAAATCTCTTGCTTACTTGTTTTTTTTTAGAAACAATTAAAATATAGTATTATAGAGATATTGTAAACATTGACTGAAAGGATAAAATAACAAATAAAAAAGTATTAAAACTAAAAAAAATAAAGTATTTTATTAACAAAAGGGCAGAATGTTTTAGCTCAAAACAAGATAAAATGGCGTGCTATTTATTTTTAACTAATTTGTGATTGATGACTTAAGTAAAATACGTTTATGAAGTATATTTTAAGATAAATAACCAACATTTGTTTCCCAACAAACTTTTTTTTATAATATTCTTAATGATTTCTTGTAGCAGATTGCATAAACCATAATACTTTTTGATTTATTAAAAAAAGTGTAAAAGATAGTTTATGTTTAAATAATAACCAGTCTTGCAATAACATAGAATTAAGAAATTGACGAACAAACTATTGCTACTTTTTTTAATATTGTCACCATAACTACTCTACTGATTTTCAAATAGAATATAGTACCTATAATATAATATTTCTAAGTATGTAATAAACATATTCTCAACTACTAAATAGTTAAAATACATATAATTAATAGCACATACCTATTTTTAAATTGTAAAATTCTAATTACTTTTGGGTATTATAATATTTATTAATTTTAATGACAAAGCAACAATTACGATTATTTAATTAAAAAACTTTTAAATTTCATAAATAATGTATTTTATATAAATAATTCTCCAGTCAGTGTAAAATTAAAATACACTAATGTTTCAGGGTGTACACCCTTCATCAGTGTGCCTAGCATCTCACTAGTCAGGGAGACAAATTATTTAATATCACATTACCTATTATACTTTTTATGTATAAATTAAGAAACATTTTTTAATGTAAATATATATTAATTCTTTTATAACTTAATTTTTTTTAGTGTCAGAAATCTAAGTAAAAAGCTACGACACTAGTTTGCAACCCTGATATAACTTATATATAAATAATAAAATAAGACATACCAAATTTAACCTAACATACACTCATTAAAGCATTTAGTAATCCGTATGATACATATTATGATAAAAGCAATAAAAACGTGCTATTAATTATATTATACTTAAAATAAATAATTTAGAATAATGTAATGTTTAAAACTTATAGAATTAATTATTAATGAATAAAGTAAAAAATTACAAACAAAGAAAAATTCACTTCAATAAAATTGAATAAACATTAGAACACTTAAAATAAGCGTATTTTAATAATTTATGTACTTAATACATTGGTACATAATTAAAATTTTAATATAATATATGAGTTTGTGAATTATCAATTAAACAAATGAATTAATAAATTATCATTTTCATTTGTATTATATTGAAGATTTTTATATGTATTATATTTAGTTAAATTTGATATTTATTTTTGGAAAATGTTAATAAATCAAATATATACTTACTCAGTCCTATTTAGCAGATTTTTGGCATTTAATATTTCTAACACTTTCATTTTCACTCACTTTTATTTATAATACACTTTATAATTATTAAATTATTTAATTACTTATCAGTTCATTAAAAAAATGCTTCCATTCATAACAATTTATCCGCGATACCGACTTAAAATTGAATGTTACGACAAACAGGTTTGGATTAATCAACACTCAATATGATTACGGTTAGGAGAAGAAAAGTATATACGCTAGGTACTTGCTTTATATAGTTCTCCTTGGATGATAAAGTTGTTTAAATAATGCAATGGTGGGTGGTCATTATGTACATATTTTCGATAAAATATTTGCAAGTAGTAGTTGTAGTATGAATGGCATAATTAAATATCAAAAGAAATATGCAAGACCTTACTCTAAACAATGTTATGCTTTTTATACTACAAACGTAAAATAGTGTTATTTATAATATTATATACCTGGAAGTAGTTAATAATGTATGTATAGTAAGAATAAATATATTTATTTATTATTTATTGCGCATATATTGTAAAAAACAAATATTAATAACAAAAAACTATGAAAACTTTATCAAGCAAATAGATTATTAATTCTTAAAAAATATTTAAAAGTAATATTTTATCATCTAGCAGAAGACATAATATGGTGATTAAGTGAATTGACAATATTCTTATCAATGTTCATACAAGCTATTGTTTATATAAGAAAGTTACTAATCAATGTTGTTTTTTTGTCTTAAGTATGACAAATTTATATTATATTATACAAGGTGATTCAGAGGAACATCATGGTTTTGAAATAATGAGTATTTGGTTACTTTTACATAAATTGTTTATTTATTGACATTAAAATGTTTGTTAAAAAATGCTATTTTATTTAACTAAGTGCGGAAAATAACATTACTTAAATGACAACTTTTTTCTTAAATGCAAATTTGTTTGAATGTTCAAAGTTGCTTATTATAAACTTAAAATGTTTTGTTCCTAAAAAATCTCCCAATTTTTTTTTACTGAGGTTTTTGTTGTATGTAGGCTCTAGCTCTATTCTGCTGAAAATATACGAGGGGCAGTGCTAAAGTTTGAAAAATCAAGTACTGCCTGTATTGCCAGCGTTCTGCAATTGTCATATTTGTAAAATTTGACGTTTTTCATCTATAATTCAATTGACAGTTTGATTTCAAACTTCTCGGTTTTGTTTCAACAAAATTTAACGAGGGTAATAATTGTATGAAAAATTGAAATTTTGAATCGTGACTTCCGAGTGATGATTTTTTATGATTTTCGATACGGTTTAACACTGTAGCAATGTGTGGAAAAATTTAGATTGTTATTTAGGGATAAAGCATCAAACTATGGTTTACAAATGATTTTCAGAATTTAAGCGTGAAAAACCAACGTTTGATGACGATCTTTGCAAAGGTCGTCCATGCACCTCTGTTGTCGCAAAAAATATTGATGCTGTGCGTGAAATAATGTTGTCAGATTGGCATGTAACCTATAGTGAGATAGAAGCATCCTTAGGCATTGCAGCAAAACAAATACATACAATTTTGCACAATCATTTGCATGTCAAGAAGCTTTGCAGTTGTTGGATCCTACACAAATTTAAAGAAAAACAAAAACAGGCACGTGTCAAGTGGTACAATTTGGTATATAACATCGTAACAGGTGACAAATCTTGGATATATTTATATGAGCCTGAAACTAAACAGCAATCGACTGTATGGGTGTTTCAAAATGAATCTAAATTTACAAAAGTGATTGCTTGTTTCTTTAGAAATCGGGTCATGTTGCAACTGTTGCATTACAAGATCAAAGGACAGTTAATGCGGACTGATATGCTTTAGTTTGTTTGCCGGAAGTATTGCTGAAATCAGAAAGAACAACATAAATCGGCGAATCTGTTTATCATGACAATGCAAGCGCTCAGACAGCACAACAAACTGTAAAGTTTTTGATCAGTAACAACATCCAATTAATTACTCATTGCACAAATTTGCTTAATTTATTTTCCAATGACTTTTTCCTATTTTGACATATCAAAAATAAAATGAGTAAAAAGCGTTTTTCATCGTCTGAAGAGGCCGTTGAAGCATTTAAATCATTTGTTTTGGAGGTACTTCGCTCAGAGTGGCAAAATTGTTTTGAAGATTGGTTTTATTGGATAGCACTTTAAACAACTCTGTTTTTTGTAAAAATATATAAAAATAAATAATGTTCCATATCTCCGAAACCGTTGCTATGACAACCCATGTTTATTAAGACTTTTTTGTTTGTTGTAGTTTGTACTACTGCCCCTTAAATATTTTAAATTTTATTATTATTTTTTAAACACCCTGTATTATTTTAAAATATCACAATTTTAGAAAATGTTACCACCTACACAATAAACAATATCTTCCGCAGACATATTTTAAATATTCAATTAGAAACTATATTTTGAAAAAGAAAATTTTTCTTATTTTGTATTATTAATCTTTGAATAATAAATTTTTGATTATACATTTATGAGATTGACATAGAATATAAGATTATAAATACATTATGATCCATATGATGAATATTTTACTTGATGTAAAATAATATTGGATGTTTCTAAAAAAAGCAGCAACAATGACATTTTTCACTATTTCATATTGTGCTTGTCAGTATTACTTAACATTGTTTTTACAATATTGATTTATTTCAATAGAATTGATTGTTTTAATAAATAATACCATGTTCATAAAATATTTGATCTAGAAGTGGAAAACAAATTCATATACAATAACTTGTTTCCAAGTATAGACAATAAATTGTAGTTGTTTATATTTCTTGATATAATTGGCTTTTAATTTACCTTATAATAAATATTTATGATTTTTTATATAAAAAGTTGGTTGTTATAATTATGAATTAAACATCTTCACTATTTTCATTTAATTTTTTTGAAAAAAACTAATTTATAAAAAAATATATTGTGAAATTTGTTAACAATTTTTTAACGTTTTATTTTCATCTATACGCAATTAATTATTTAAACTCCAGCGGTCCGGAATTAATTGAAAATACTTCAGTTTTTAATAGTTTTGAGTTGAATGTATTTAAAAATATTTCAATTCAATTTGCACTAAAATAAAAACTGTGTGTTGATTGACACCAACAAATGAAATTTTTATCAATTCTATAAAATTCTAATAATAAAGAAAAAAACATATAAAATATAAATATATTTACAAATAAGCATTTATTTATTTTTATTATATATATGTATTAACAATTAATAGGGTAATTTGTAGAAGGAAGTCATGCTTGTAATTGATTGAATTGTATGCTATTAATAAATACTATGTTTTTAAGCCTTGGCAAGCCTATTTAAACACGGAATGATAAATAAGTTAAATTACAGGAAAATAACATAATACAAATGTTTCGCATTACGCAAATCAGAAGGAAAAGTTGAATTTCATTGATATTTTGCAATGTGGTTTATGGACTGTTAATTATCTGTGTGAACTTAAATAGTTATGCATAGATTCATGCAAAATTGTTTCATATTATTGTATTTATTTAACGTATTTATTTATCTTATTGAAAGTCATTGTACTTTATTTTATATAGTTAAATGTAATTTATTAGCCAAAAAAAAAATAATTTTCTTGTATTTGCAAAAAGTTTATCATCATTACCAAAAAACTGAAATAAAACAAAAAAATCACAAAAAGCAAACTAAACTGAAAAATTAACTGTGGGATATTGGTAGAAAAAACAAACCAAAAGAAAAACAGATTGAAACTGAGTTATAAGAAAATTTAAATTAAAGCTATATTATGAAGATATGATGAAAAACTAAAAAAAAAATAGTATTAACAAGAAACTACTAAGTTGTTACGATTAGCAATGATTAGTTGACTAATTAGAAAAGACGTACCAAAGTTTTTCTAACTGCACCTAAAATGTTTCAAATTGTTTTTAAGTGTGACTGCTATTTTAGTTCAAATTAATCTATTTTAAAATAATTTAGGTTTTTTCTAAACAGCTTACTTTTTTAATTAATTAATTTATTTTCCATTATTATTAATTTTTTAATTTTATTCAATTGATTGAGCTATTAATTTAACTTTTTTCTGTTTTCAAGTGTTTCTAAGAAGATTTCAAAGTGCAATAAAAGTACTACACGTTATTATGGGTGTACTAAGAATATTTTTTATGTAAAAATAAGTCTGATTTTAAATTAAATGAGTTATTTTTTATTAATTTTAAACTATTCTGATGTATTAGGGTCCGTTCTAATATGTTCCAAGATGAGCCGCAAAAGTGTTTCTCAAGTGTTTTGAGATGCACCAGATTTGTTTTCAACTGTGTTTGAAGTGTTCTATTCCAAAACGTATTTAAACTGTAAATGAGTTTGTTTGATTAGTATCCTAATGTATTATCAACACCAAATGTTAAACTAAACAAGGAATCCATATCTACATTATCTTCTGTTTGTCTTTTAAGAGTTACAATCTCAGATAATCTTTTTTTGGAATGACCATGTTGTTGACATAGCTTTAAAAGTATCTAAAAAACTAAGATTTCTTAATAGATGTAAACAGTTTTTTACTTCTGTACAGGTTTTGCATATATAAAACTTATATTTGTCCTTGTATTGAATATTGTTCTCAAGTATGGAGAAGAGCATCTAAAACCACACTATCTTTTTTAAGTTTGATTTAAAAACTAACTATTTAGATCATTACTGAATCAAAATTGACAAATAATTTAAATACTTACAACACTGCCGCAATGTTGCAGATATTTCCATTTTCTATAAATATTTCCATAGACATTTTTCAAAGAAATTAATATGTCCTATTGCCATCTAAACAAATATTTACTTGTAATTTAAGGTTTGCTAGAAATTCATCTCTGATAGATTGGGCAATAATGCAATTAGTCTATATTTTAAGAATCAAACTTTTGCAATTTTCCAACAATTTGGAAATGTTTCATTTTTGTATGATAAAACAAATATTTTGGTCAAAATGGGAGCTAATTTAGCAAATTTTATTTGCAAATGTTTTAAGAATAATATGAAAAATTTCATCTATATCTGATGATTTTCTGGTATTTAATTTAAAAAGATATCTTTTGACAACTTGTTGCCTAAAATGAATTGGACCCATTTTTTTTTTTCTATTAGCCGGAATTGTACTGCAATGAAACAATTTATAATAGTAAAGTCAGATGCAATTCGGTTTGCAAAAATATTTGTTTTTTTTTTTAATTATTAACTTAACTGTTTTAATCATTTTGAAGAGGAGGAATTAAAGACGTTGCACTACTTTGCACTAAATTTATTGTTTTGTAAATTATGTTTCTGTCAATTTTATCTTTTTCAAACTGTATTAGATTGTCATAAGTACTTTTGTTTTGATTTAATAACAAAGAACGAAACAGTTTTTTTGATAACTCTTTGAATAGTTTTTGTGAGATTTTCTACTGCAATAATATGTAGATTATTAGAATATAAGCAATGAATATCAAAATAAAAAATTATTATAAATTTTTTTTATTTTTACTATGTTCATCTTAGAATAATGATAAATATGGCGTGGTTTAGGTTTGGTAGCAATAGGAAAAAAAGTTTTATCAACAGAAGTAATAAGTTCGGTAAGATTATGAGTAGCAGCTAAAATCATAGCTTGTTGTCCAGATAATGTTGTAGAAAATAAGTGGCTTAACCATTCAGTATTATGTTCATTAAAATCTCCTAACAAAACTATTTTATCTTTTCTATGATTACCTTGAAAAAGTCTGTCAACACTTTCAGAAAGATTATCAAAAAAGTTTGGAGTTGCTCTATTTGGAGAACGGTATACGCCAATTACAAAAATTGTCTTATCGGGTAGATTTATTTAAGAATAATGCTATTATAACTAATGCCTTGAATTTCAATCGACGCCGGTTTAGATTATAATTGTTGTTTGTGAATGTTAGCACAAACACCTTGTTGGTCAACATATAAATGTTTAAAATAATAATTGGAATCTACTAGATTAAAGCAATCTGGATTTTTATTGTTTACTTTAGTTTCCGTCAAAAAGAAAATATGAGGTTTTCTATTCTCAAGATGTTGATAAACAGAGTTTAAATTCTTTTTTAGACCACAAATATTTAAGAAATAACGTTTTAAGCTACAAACTAAATCAATGTCAATGTTTGGTTGATTACTTTATTAATAGAACAGGCAAGGCGTTGTTCCGCCAATTTAACAGTATCAATAATCCATGTCTGTGCTCTGAAAATTTAACCTCAGCTGCCCACCATCGCATAAGCTATCCGAGGCTATATTTGTATTTTTTGTAGTAACAACTTATACAGTAGACCAGGATACTAACCAGATTGTACACGTCCCTACACAATTTTTAGCTGCTAACAGCAAAAAATCAAATACCGTCCGATGTTGGCCTATTTAACCAGTATACCAAAAATGCAACCATTGCTCAGTTCTATTGTGGCAAGCAAGCTTGCACTATTCCAATAAAGCCAGTATTACTAATAATATTAGCAACTTTAGCTTTGAAGGTCAGTATACCGTTGCCTGTGTCACTATCACTAAAAAGTAAAGCAATTTACCGGAAAACCAGGACACACCGTATGCTACCAACCACTAGTTATTATATTTTTGGAGTAAACTTAGACTATTAATTTATTGTTTTTTAAAAAGTTTTTTTAAAGTGTTTTGTATAGCCTTCCTTATTTCTTTTACAGTAGTAGTGTATTTTTACTTTTCTTGTAATTTTGTGTACTTTTACCTACCTGTTATACCTACCATATACCTAACTTGTGCAAACTGTATTGTTTTAGCATGCTTAATAAATTAAATTAAATTGAATAGACTAGAATCACTAGTTGTCACATTCAAATGCCCAGCAAAGTACTAGGTGGCGCAAAAGTTGTTTGAGTGTAATTTTTTTAATAAATAAAAAACTTTTGTTTTGCTTTTAGATTGTATGAACGGTTAAATCAGGCCATCTTGCCGGCCAATGCAAATTACCAAAACAAGAGATTAGGCAACCCGGAAATGCAACCCTTAGAATTTTGGTTAGGGGTCGTGCAGTATGCGCCGTTCCATTCTGTTAAAACCACATGTTTTCTAGTCTCAATTTGTACAGTAACTTTGATCAGGTGTAATTGCTCTTAGTGTGTTATAATTTTTGCTAACGCAGAAGCAATAGTTCTGCTTATTTACGTATCCACATATAAAAATGAGCCTTGTCGCTCATAATAATTTTTGATAAAAGTTGTCTTCCTTGTAGTCAAGGTTCAAGATGACTTGAGCGTAGGTTAAACGCGCTTGGCGGTCAACGGCTAGCAGTTGATGCACTGTCTGCACTTTGTAAGAGAACATCTTTAAGCCTTTCACCAAAGTTTTCTGTAAATACCGCCGAATCATGCCTAATTGCGTGGCAAGTTGTCTGGTCGATACTTTAGGTTTTTCTGCAACATCTTCATACCGACGACCAAGAAATTTATATCTAAATTTACGCTGCGCCAACACTACAAATTATTACGCAACAAATTGAAACAATTATTCCGCGTTCTTGAGAAACATAGCGATTCATGTTTTATTGACGTGTATTTTGTATCTGTTTACTTCACAAATGTCAAAGCAAAATTTACCGCTTTTTGCAAAAATTATAGCATCTTTCAATAAGGTGGTGATTTTTAAACTATTAAACAAGTTACAGTAATAATTAATGTTAACAGAAATATATCAGATTTGTCAAATAGTATTCTAAACTGTCAACAAAAAAATTACAATTTTTGTTTTAAAATACTGGGCTTCCAAAGTAGTTTAGAGTAATTTGTAAAAATGTCATAAATTGGCCAATTGTTTTATATTTGTCAAAAAATGTATTCTATTTTAAAAAATTCAAATTCATCTGGCAAAAAGTTGCTAAAGCTCTCAAACAATATACAGCAATGTATTAAAATGCAAATTACCAGTCTGATATGTCAAATTGTATTTAAAATTTCCCAAAATTTTTACTACATTTGTCAAAAAGTGACTAATAAATTCAAAAAATAGTTTATCTGTTAAACAATTTACAGTAATAATTTATGTTAGCAAAACTATAGCAAACCTAAACCTGACAAATGGTTTTTACAATGTAATAAGTTAGCATAAATTTTAAACTATTTAAAAAATAAAATCTCAAAAAATTACTAAAATTGTCAAAACAATTTACAGCAACGTAATAAAATGCATACAATTTCCCATATATGTCAAATTGTATTTCTATTTTTCAAACAAATTAGTACATCATATATTAAACTTTTAAAAATGTTACTACACTTGTCAATAAGTTATTAACAATTTTAAAAAGTTACTAAAGCTGACAAACAATTAACAGTGTCAAAAAGTTAAAACGCATACAATCTGCTAGATGTGTTAAATTTTATTCAAAATTGTCAAAAACATTATTACATTTAGCCAAAACGTATCAGATCTGCTAAACTATATTTTAAACTGTAAAACTGTTGATAAAGTAAACTTCAAAACAATTTGTAAAAATATGTAAAATTGTATCAAAAAATTATCTTTAAAATAATGTATAATTTTTAAATGTCAAAAATTGATTGGTTTGCAAAAGTTGGCAAACTGTCAGATTGTTAATTAAAACTGTCGTAAAATTACTACAAAAACAAATAGTTGTTAAAATGTTAAAAATGAAATAAATAACCAAAGTCTTAGTTACCTGTCAAAAAAGTTTACTCTTCGCTTCTTGGCAGCCGGCAGTTGATAATTTCACAAAAAAAAACTAAAAAAATGGGTAATAATGGGCTTTACAAAAAGCAACAAAGTTAACACGGCTTGTTCCAATACAAATCAAATATTTGTTGCATAAAAACTTAAGAAATAAAATTGGTACACAGCAATAAAAAAAAAAATCAATAGACTTAGTCACCATAATATTCAAATCGGAACCAAATAATTAACAAAATTACTGCGTTAACAAATTCAATTAAACTATAATATCAAAACCTTAATTTTAAGATTATTCGTGACCAAGTTAATTTCAAACCAAATGTATAATTGTGAATGACGGCCATGAACAAAGTGCTGTCATAAATAAACGCAATGTTCAATGTAACGTAAAGTATATAAATTCTTCGATCAATTAGTAATATGCCTTCATATTACTGAATCAAGTCATAAAAACAATTAGATATTACTAACAAAAACTAATATTAATAATTTGTTGACGGTGGGTAAGCTTACCATTCGCTTGACATAAATACACTAACAACATAATTACTAACAAATTTTATGACTATAATTTTTCCAATAATATTACAATTGCTAAAGGATTTAATTAATCAAAAATAATTAATTAACCACTTGTATTTACTAATTACTAGTCACTTTTTACAGAAGTAAAAAATGCTGTTCCAGTTCAGTCAGCGCTCAACCAAACAGAATGCAGCTTGAAAGAAATAACACCAGCTGACCGATGAGTTTGACCAAACACCATAGGTAAGCTAAGTATTTAAATAATTAATAGGCATAATTATTGCCATCTTAGATATAAATTCAACTTCTTTTCAGTTCTAGTGACTGTAAAATCAAAGGATTAGAAGAAGATGTATTTTATACCGTGTGCTGGTTCAGTGCAACGTTACAAAAGTTACACTAAAATTATCAAAAAGTTTACATTATTGCATCAGTTTATATTTTATAACTCTATTTAAACCAGTTACTAGAATCTTCAAAAACTAATAAAATTTAAAAAATAACTGATTTGTGTACAAAAATTGGCAAAACTAATAAACATGTAAACTAAAATTGTGAAAAAATTTACAAATTTAATTTTGCGTCATGTTACGTTTGAAATTATAGTTTGCGTTTTTGGAAAAGTTATCCACTCTTGCAAACTGCACAAAGTCAAAACGGAAATCAGATAAAAATATTAAAAATAACTCACTCAGGCGCAGTTTTGAAAAAGAATATTAAAATAAACGTTATAGCCCACCTGTGTCTCACAGTATTTGTAAAAAAAACGTTTTTAACGTGATTTGGGCAGTAGGAAGATAAAAGTAGATTGCGTATATTGCAACTTGATAGAATAGATAGCATAGCAGGTTATAACGCTAAAGTTTATAATAAAAGTATTGCAAAATATTTGACTATCAAAAATTTAAAATGTGCATAACATTATCAGTATTTTTTTAAGCTCTCTAACTCTAACACCTACTTCTAAAACTACTATTACGACTAAAAACTTTATTTATACTATACTCAACTAGCATGCTATCTAGCTATTAGAATTTTCTATTTATGCAATAAGAACTTTGCAAGACAAGCATATCTTGTTGTCAATATATTTCTTTCATTAAAAACTGTTCGGTGTTTTGATCATTTATATCTATAGTAGTGATTCATTATAATAAAAATTTGAATTTAAGAATATCTTTGTCCAATATATTTTTATTATTGCGGAATTGATTTATTTTGATCAATTTACTTATTTTAATAATCATAGAATTTAATTTACAAATGTAGATTGTTTAAATTTATTTCAAATTTTATATAGAAAAAATTACTTTATGGACAAATGTCTGCATATACATGTTGAAAATGCATCTGATTAGAACCCACTTAAATTCGACCACGTAAATATGCCAATGATGCTTTGTGTTACCTATTACAAATATATTAAAATGATATAAAATAAAATGCAATTTACAATTAAAACAATAAATAAAATAATAAATAATTATATTACATCTATGCTTAAATTGATCAACAACTTCAATATCAATTAATACATAAATAATTAATTTTACAATTCTATTGATTTATACGCTAAACTATACGAGATGGGTCTTTAGGCACAAAGGAGAGACTAATTAAATGCACTATCACAATGGAGTTTGATACGCATTCACGAAATATTGTCTCTGTTTTCAATGCTATATCATGCGGACAATGATATTAGTAAGTATTATATTAATGACGACTTAATTAATCAAATTTTTAATCAGGGTCTAAATGCCGTTATAGGGTTAATATCCAGTTAAGCTTTAAAATCATTCACCGCGTTTTATGTGTCTTCGTCTACGTCTTCACAAAAAATAAAAATATGATTGTTTTCTAATACAAATACATGGATATAAATATAGATAACCATTTTTAGGAGTTAATTATTTATTATTTTTATAAACGTACTTAATAATAAATATTCATATACCAATATTATTGTTTTTCTACATTAACTCAGTGAATAAATATTAATTTAACCAAATCTTGAATACCATTATTATCCTGAAAGTCATTTTTTAAAAACATAGAAATTTAAAGGATTTTATATGAAATCACATTTAATGCTATTCTGAAATAAGTCTACAAATTCAAAACTGCTATACACTGCAATCTATTAAATTCTTTGTTTTCATATTTAATGACTAATTTTACTAAATGAAGACAAAAGATTGTAACTATTATTATATCAATCGCATCGACCAATTAATTAAATTCTAAATGTTACTTACTATTTCTATTATTTAGTTATTATTTATTTTTAAAAACTTTTTCAGAACATAAAAACCTAGGTGGGTCCAAAAATTATAGAAAAGCTCTTAAAATCCAATATGTGTGTATTATAAAATAAATCCTATGTGGCGCTGTATCTCTTGTCTGACCTATGCTAATAGCAAATGAAATTAATACTCAACTGTAGAGAATAAAATTAGTAGATTGCTATTATTATAAGTAAACAATTATAGAAAAATAATAATAAAATATTTAAAACATATTATGTCATTTAAATTTGCTTTGAAGCATTTGAAAATTGTATCTATTTTTACACTTATTTTTTTTTTTAATTTTATGTAAACCATCATAATTAATACTACTTAAAACACCCAATATTGCATTATGTAAACAAGATTTATTATTATATAGTCAATATTATTTTAAATTCACACACACTCACTTATATTCGAATCAGATAATAACATAGAAGCAAAAATTCAATATAATATATTATTTGCACTACACTGTGTTCATATTGGCACCGATTCAAACTAAATGAAACAGCAACAAGAAAGAAAATGAACAGTGCTTTGGGTGCGCTATTTTCACAATAGAATTTAACGGATCAGCGAATAAATATAACAAATTTATTAACAAAAAAGCACAATTTTATTGTTATACTAGTTAGATAACGTTTATTATAAAGGGTTGGCGTAAATTAATTTATAATGAGAACTTTACTTATTTTTAAACTGTTATATATATAAAAAATATATGTAAAAAAGCATAGTATATATAAAATTTAATTTTTTACCAAAACCTATACCCCAAATGTATGACCGGCGAGAAAATAGCAATAAGTTTTAATAGGTTTCAGCAATAAAATAAAACATAATACTTTAGTGTAAATTCATAATTAAAACTAAAACCTTATCAGTGCATTGGATTCAGAAAAGCACGCTGAGGTTATGTACTACTGGCTTTTAATTAAATCTGGCATAGGGCCAGATTTAATTAAAAGCCAGTAGTTTTTTAATTATTAATTAGTTTACAAAAATACGTAAAAAAATAGTTATAACGCCCTAGCTCGTTTAATAATTAAGTAATTAAGGATTACATTGCAGATTCTGAAAGAGAATTTTACGCTGAGGTTATGCCGTATGTTGCATAAAATGAGAAACGCTTTGATTATTAATTATTTAATAGTTTATAGAAAGCAATTTTTAGCATTTTTTGATTTTATATATACATATTTCTCGAAGGTCAGTAGGAAAGCCATAAATTATCGGTACCGATTACGGCTTTCATGATAATATATTTAACGAGCATAATTAACAAATTAAAATTATGAAATTGATAAATTCAATTCACAAATATGTACACTTAACATAATGTTGGGTTTTATTTTGAAATATCATAACTAATTAGAGTATTGAAGTATTAATTGTTAGGATCAAATTAAAAAAAAAACTATTTAATAAGCCACGCATAAGAAAAGTTTTTTGTCCTTAAACTTTGTGGAGTTTATTGAACATAATGGTTTACCCAATCTTCACTTTGGTTAATGAGAACCGCAAATTAGTTAACTAATTAACTTTTATTAAGCAATGCATAAAAAAAACTAAAATATGCCATAAAGTCTATCGAATACAACGATTCACTCAGATTTCACTTTCACTAATTAGAACCGCTAATTGGTTAACTAATTAACTCTTATTAAGCAATGCATATAAAAAGTAAAACAGTACATAACCTCAGTGAAGTCCATAGAATACAACAATTCACTCAAATTTTACTTTCGCTAATTAGAACCGTTGATAATTAACTAATTAGTAAACTAATAAATCTTATTAAGCGATGCATAAAAAAAGTAAAACAGTACATAACCTCAGTAAAGTCCACAGAATACAACGATTCACTCAAATTTTACTTTCGCTAATTAGAACCGCTGATAATTAACTAATTAGTAAACTAATTAATCTTATTAAGCAATGCATAAAAAATTAAATAGCGCATGAACTCCGTGAAGTCCAACGAATACAACGATTCACTCAAATTTCACTTTCGCTAATTGGAACTGCTGAAACTAGAGGAAATGCACAACCATGTTCTTATCTATTTTTGTCATACATTGATTACTATTTAAAGTCTATAATCTGCAGATTATGGAACACTCTATAATAGGCAACTTAGTATACACAAAAATTATGTTGAATGTGGTTAAACTAATGTCTTTTTCCCGTTTTAGCATTTTTTCATTTGCGCTTACATTTTAAACATTCCATGGGCGACGTTGTTCTGAGATTGAAAGGTGCTAAAACTAAAGTGACCAGATTTTAAAATACTCAAAAAATAAAATTTTGATGCACATTATTTTGAATGACATAAAAAAAAGAATGAATTGACAAAAACAAAACACAAATGCTTTAAACATGTGCATAGAATTAATAGAGAGAATATCCTCTCTCTAACAGCATAAGTGCCTGGCAAACTGAGACAATACTCCACAATAACAGCAAATTCTTGCATAGAATATTTTGCTGGTTAAAATAAAATTAGTAAATAAAAGTAACATTGGCGCTCACGCTAGCTGGATTTTAAAATTTTGCGCAAAAAATTATGTCGGGGGAAGCTAACGCTGATAAGGGGACAGTTGGGGGACATTAATATAAGGGAGACGGCCGTCTTCAAAGGGGGACTGTCCCCCTCAAAAGGGCACGAATGGTCACTTTAGCTAAAACGGACAAAGGCATGAGTTTAACCACATTCAAAATAATGTTTGTGTATACTAAGTTGCCAATTATACAAGCCACACTATTAGTGTCTAGCTGTAAAACGAAAGCATAAATGCTACTAGACTGAAATATTACAAGAATGCATAACAAGTTGCATATATGCGTCCAACTTGATGTTGATTACATTTATCTTAGATTAGGTTGAACGAAAAGGGAGAGCCTGTGTTTACTTTTATATCATATTTTATTAGTATTATACTGTGCATATAAGTCTGTTCCAACACAGGGTTTGGACATTCAAACTCTGCACACAAACAAATATTTGTTATACTTACCTTTGATGCAAGTAATTTGTTTGTGTGCATAATTCAAATGGCATCCAAATTGCGTTTTTTTCTAATTTTCTACCTTTCTATATTTAAAAACTAATACTTTACAGGTTAAAATTTACAGAAAAGTAAATATAAAAATTGAAATAAAAACAAATTTACTTACTCTCATATCTCCTATTTTGTTTGCAATCTGAAAAAACAATCTTCAGTCCACCTTAGAGCATGATGTCAATAAAGAACTTAAGACATTTTAAAAAAGGTAATGATTTTATTTTAATGTTATTTAATTAAATGATGATTAATCATTCAAACATGTTTGTTTTATAAAAATAAATAAGATTAAAATAAAATCTTTGCCTTTTTTAAAATGTCTATAATATAGAGATTTTATAAAATTAATAAAGAAAATATAAAATAAAGAAAGTATAAAATATATTTAAAATAATAAAAAACAAAATATGGTATTCTTAGTTAAAAAAAAAATAAAACTCTGAAATACAAAATAAACTATTAATTATAAATAATAATTGTCCCTCCGCTTCCTCCTCTTCCTCGGTTGTACCCATTACCGCCTCGGTTTTTACCACCGCCTCCTCTTCCTCGATGGTTGTTACCACCCTTCTTCTAATGCTTGTACGAATTTCTGTTTTTCTGAAAAGTAAAAGAATGTCGATATTATCTCGGGGTGTTGGTAAAAATTTAGTGAATAAAAATATTTACATAAATTTGATTACGAGGCACCAAACTAAACATCGGCTAAAAGCCTCAGCCTATCTACTTTTCATGAAAAACAAGTATAGTGTATAGTGTTTATAAAGTATTGTAAGCTTCTTCTTTGTTTTCTTGTCAGCTCATCCGGGGGCTGTGCGCCTCTTGATGTATCACTTGTTTCCGCGCTATTGACTGTTAACTCAGCCAACTCTTCCTCCATTCGTTTTATGCTTTCAATTAATTGATCTATAACACAAAGTACAAACTTAAAAATAATTTAGAAAAGTTATTTTTTTTAATCAAATTGATAATTTTTGCACATATATTAATTATTAATACATGAACACAAAAACCGCCATAGTTTTTTAAGTTATTTTTAATATAAACCTAATAGCGTGCGGTTGAAGATCTACATTAAGGTTCTAACTAATTTAATTAGGTAACTCATTGATTGCTAGTAGTGATATGTTGGAGAAAGTTGACATCGTACGTGTTAGGATGATGTTTAAACCAAGATAAGTATTTGCTACTAGCGTTATTGGCATCTTGTAGCACATTAGAGATGTTCAGATTTTTGTAGAGAGATTCATTGGTGATAAATATTGAAGCGTTTATAATTGATATATCTACAGCTTCAGAATGTTAAAAACTTACTGTCCCATTGTTAAGAACAGTTGGCACCTACAGGTTTTAAAATTTATTTCAAAGTACTTTGCATTGGTAGATTGTAATAATTGTTTGCCGGAGAGAGAAGGTGACATGTTGAAATTTACTTTGATTGGCCTCAATTTTCAAGGTTTTAAGCTATTTTTGGATGTTTAAAAAAAAAGTCTGAAGTTTTTTAGAGTCAAATCTTGAAATTTTACTAACTGTTAGAATTATTGTGCCAATGGCAAACGTAACTCTTAAAGGTTTTCTGTAAAAAGTAGATATAGCACCGGTCCAAGAATACCTTTCTGTGGTAACGCTGATTTGATGAGATTTAAGTTAATTACTTTTTCTTTATGTTTAACCATAAAAAACGTTTTGGTTAGGTATGATTATAGTACATGATATGTGCAATGGGTAAATGCAATTTCAATTTGCTTAAAAATCTCCGGTGTCAGACTTTTGTCAATGGCTTAGATGTTGTACAGAAAAGCAGTGTTGTGTTAAGTGTTGTTAATTTGCTTTATTACTCTGTAAACCTGCTCTGAAGTTGTGTGTTAGTTTAAAAAACCAAATTGTTGATTTGGAATTAGATGAAATGCTTTTAATTTTAGTCCTATCAGAAACATATTTTTAAAGATACATTTTAAATAAACTTATAAAGCAATAGAAAAATGTTTCTGTTACAAGTTTATCAGAATGATTTGTGCCACTTTTCATTGAGATTAAAAATGTCCAGATCTAAGTAGTAAAGCATTGAAGATATGATATGTTTTGCACATTTTTTGGAAACTAATTCTAATTGTTGTAACTTTCTTCATAAAAATATGGAGATCATAGCCATGTTTTATTCACGTGTTTGACCTCACATGGTTTGATGGCTTTAATAAACAATGTCATTGATATAGGTATTCTAAGGCTGATGACTGCTTTTTTGTCTGCTTGTAGTAGTTTTTTTTAGAAAATTTTGAATTTTTTAGTTTTTTTTTCTAAGAGTAGGCTTATAGCGGATTGTTGAATTTAGCTTTGTTTTGTGGATTTCTAGTAGACTTTTATATTTTTCTCAACTTTCTCTTTATTAGTAGTGCTTTTTTAGTTACTTTTAAATAACTTTGTAGCTTGTTGGTAGTGTTTGTGGGTTCCAAAACTGCTTAATGCTTTAATGTTGTTATGGTGTATGTGTGGGCTTAAGTAGATTAGGACAACGACATTTTTTTTTACTTGCACATAATTCAAAGGAATACTTTTGTATACAAAAAAATTGAAGACATTTGTTTTTTATGTCACATGGCCAGTGTGTAGTTGCTTTGGGCTGGCCAAGTTCTAGGTCTCAGCGCTGGAAATTATGTTTGCTGCACTTTCTTGTAGACTCTGATCATGAATGCAGTAATTTTTGGTACGTCCCAGTTGAAGGCAGTTAACACATTTAGACATGACTTTTGTTTTGGTAATTGATTTTAATATGTATTTGTAGTGTTAAAGGTATTGCAATTCATAGATGATTAACTTGTTGTTACTTTGTGGATTTAATTATAGAAATAAGGTTTTTTAACATTTGATAAAAACTGCGTTCTTGGTTTAAATAAAAAGTGTGGTATTGCACATCATTTTTTTGGTTCTTGAATAGCTGCTTGGTATTTTTGCACATCTGTTGTCGACAATTTGGTTTTATATTTATTATTTATTTTAAGTTTAAATTTTTGTTTATTATCTTGATTGTTGTTTAGCATATCAGTAAATTATTTAATGTTTGCTACTGCTGGGATGTATATCGGTAGAGATTATGTAATTAAGTAGTTCTTTTGGTAGTGTATTCTTGTTTTGTGTTTATTACATGTTCGTAATAATCTATTAATAGCCGTTGTTTAAACATTCCATGGTTTGGTTTCTGAAGAGTTTTTACGTTTTTTGGATTTGCAGTTTTTTTATTTTTCTATTCTGGCTCTAAATTTTATTGAGTTTTAAACGTATATTAATTAATAAATAATAACAAATGAAAAAATAAATTAAAATAAAATAAATATCAGTTTAACTAAGGCAGGGAATCCATTCATGAACCGGTAACAAACAGTACAGTGTAGTATTTATTATTAGTGGTTAATTGTTTTGCAACATATTTTTTTAATAATGAGAGTTAAAATACCATAGCAGTAAGTCACCGCTTAAAAAACGCTATAATGTAGTAACAATTAATCACCGGTAGCATACTATAGTTGTTGTAATGTACACCACATAAAAAATTAAAATCAAAACAACTTCAAATAACTGTTCGTACCTACATTCTATAATTTTTGAAAATAACTATTTATTGTAGACTGTGTTACGGTTTCAATATTTTTATAATCTTATACACTCAAAAAACAACTAAACTAAACCACGTCCTGAATAAAACAAATAAATGCCTACTAATAATAGAAATTTACAAAATACGATATATTGATAGTGGCAACATTGGCAGAGGCGTATTCGACATTTTCACATATATATTTTATACAACTGGAGCCTAAAACGACGCATTGGCATTTGGAGTTCTATTGCTATTATTAATATACCAATTTTTTTGTATATAATTAATGTTATATTCTTTATTAGGACGCACAAAGAGGGGTACTCTTTGTGCGTCCTAATAAAGAATATTTTAAATAACTAAATGCAAAAAATACACAGTTAAAACTATTAGATTTAGGGTGGAGGCTAGGTCGCCTTATGTGTGTACGGAGGCGAGTAAGATAGCTATGCGCATATATATATATATATGTATATTAATCCGTCAAGTCTGGCTCTTTCTGGGTATGAATCCGGCAAGTCGGGCTCTTTTTGGCAAGTCGGGCTCGTGTGTCACCTTGCTGTTCACTTTCGGGAACTAATCCGGCAAGTCGGGCTCCACGGCACCTTCACCAAAAATATTTTGATATGTAATAAAAATAATTTGACTTTACAAGATAGTATACATATAACCAATACATTTTTTATTTAATTGTTAACAACCTTAAATTAGTATTTTGATAAATAAATTAAATAACAAAATTTTTAGAGTAATTGCTTCTTGGAATAGCAATTAATAAGCACAATTAAATTTATTTTATTATTTTGCGCAGTTTACCCTTAACAACCCCTAATTATAAAATTCATTATTTTTAATTAAATTTGGTTGACAAACGGCTTTTGAAGTATGCTGATTACAATGGTAGTGTTAGATTATATGTATTAGAAATAACAATGTCAAAAAGTTACAAATTAAGTTAAATACTTTAGAATTTTGCAAAATTTAACAAACATGCTTTTTTTTAAGTGTTTGAAAATTTTAATGATGATTGAATTAGATTATGAGTTATCACAGTAGTAATGCCAACATTCTGACATTAATTTTTAAAATAATACATTCTATACCAAATTCACTATTTTGTGTAGAAGTGTTGACATTTATGTATGTTCAATATTATTAGATTTTACAAAAAAAATTTAGTGTTAAGTTAGAAGTATTTTAAATAGTTGTGTCAAACTTTTGGCATTTAAGTTAAATCCTCAATTTAGCTATAAATCAGCTTTCCATCAGGTGCAAAAAGACTATGCAAAGAAATTTTTTTGGGACCTTTCTTAGACATTTAAGGAGCATTTGACAATACTTCATTTTCAATAAACTGCTACGGGAATGGAAAACAGAAGCTCTTTACTTCTTGTTAGATATTGGGTAAACTTCATGCTCAAAAATCAAACTAAAACAATTACATTATAGAAAAAGAGCTAAAATTGCTGGCGGATGTCTCCCCCCCCCCCCCTCCAAGCTACAAATCAACGCAATTAAATAAAGAAAGCAACGAAAACAACTCTCACAGCAGCTATGGAAACACTGCTTTTGCTACCACTACTTCACTTATTTGTGATGATGAAGGGGAAGTAAGCAACGTATCAATTATAGATAAACAAACACACCGTAAATCTTGAGGTTCGTAGACCAATAAACGTGTTACATGAGAAAGAAACACTGAAAATAATATCACACTTTATAAAAAGTTATTGCATGAAAAAATCTTTTCATTTAATACTACCGTCGCAAAGTAAAAGAATTTATATGATATACAGATAGATCTAAACATTACAATAGCATCAGAACCGGAATTATCCCTGGACAAATATGCTTTTTCAAGCAAAATTAGCTATTATTAAATGTAGCTCTAAAAACATCAAATCAAGACAATACTTTAACTGACCAATAACTATCATGTCGCAGAGCTAATCGGTTATATAGGCTATACGGTTGTCAGTAATTAAATGCAAAGTAGTGATAAACTTCATAAACAATCTGCCACAAACAACAGAGTCCGCCTCATCTGCATACCAAAAAATTATAATCTAAAAAGGCTTACAATACGCAACGTAGAGCCAACTTTGGAAAGCAGAAGCTAACCAAAGAAAAGCTTAAAACAGTCTATCTCTTAGCAAAAGTTTCTGAAGAAAACTGGATTTACTAAAAAAGTAACAAGGTACACAAGAAATTGTAGTCGCTAGACCACCTCAAAAACCAAAAGTTTTCAAAATTCTATCAATTATAATTAGAATTTTTGGATTCTATTGAAATTTAGCAACCAGTAATAATAATAAACAATCATTGTAAACTGCACTTGATCCATAAATAACTATTTTGTATAGTTGAATAAATATGTATATAAAAAAACATGTCAATTTTAATTGAATCAAAAAACCTAATTAATTTAATTTTATATTGTTTTTCTTAATCATTGTTTACTTCTGTATCAAATAAAATAATTTAAGGTAAAATCAAATTATATATTATATATTATGATTACATATTTGAATAAAAACATTGCCGCTTTACGAGCAAATGTTTCCAAGTATTTGACCCTAAATTCTTTACATTTATTTATGATCTTTTTTGTAATCAGCCTTCACCACAAACCAACGACTTCGAGATTTAAAATCTACCAGCAAATGTGTATATTGAGTCGTGTTCCGACGGCAAGAAATTTTGTATATTCTTATTTTAAATGTTTATTCTAATTGTTTTATATGCATTGTACTGGAACATTTTATAGCCCAGATGTGCAGTTTCATTTGTAAAAATCTTTCATATTCTATATTTTTCATGTCATTACTATGCCACAAGTTTTACCATTGGCTAATTATCTATTGCAATCATTTATCCTTATCTTTTAAAAACAATTTGTATTAATTTACATATTTAAGTATAACTTTTTAAATGTTATTTATGTAATAATAAAATATAATAATAATAGTATAACAAAATTAGTTAAAATCTTTATATACCTAAACATAAATATAACAAAACTAACTATTTTCACCAACGTTTGTTTTCATTCTTTCAACGCGGCTTCATTATAATACACGTAATTAATTGCCTCTTTGCAATTAAATAGCAATAAGAAAAACAAAAACAAAAAACTGTTTTAAATATTTATTATTATTCAATTAGATATATATTATAAATGTAAGAATATTAACATTGCATAATAATACGATTCTGTGTCGGACATGAGAAGTTATCATTTTAGTTTATGACACTACCTGCTGCTATAGACCTAATTGCGGCCGTCGTGTTGTTTTTGCAATAGCTACACAATTAAAAATATGTTCAACTTTTAGATAATGTGTATCTTACATTGATTGCATTTTCTTCTGATGGGATAGATTAATTTAAATTTCTATCAAAACAGGTTATTGTGCTATTTATTACAAATGCTCAAAAGTCAGCTGCTATCTGTTTTAGTTTTTGATTTTGTTGAAACAATGATATTGCATACTTATATAAAAATATCTACAGAGAGTTCATTATTTTATTGCATGATGTTAACATCTAATGTATGCATAATTGAGTCTTATGCGGATAATAAAACATACGACTAAATATCTTTATTTTTCTACCGATTGCATCTATGTTTTTAATTTTAGTATTCTTCAAACTTTCATAACAAAATGTTGTTGACCCACAATATATATTTCAAAAACGAGAAATTATTTTAATTAGTTTAATTAACATCTCTTAAAGTAAAACTGATTATTAATCTAGAACAGTAGCAATTTTTGATTCTTAGAAAATTATGAAATTAAAAACCAAATAGTTGTCTTGATAGTCCAGTTAAAAAAATTTGTTGTAAAAGTTTTAGTCTTACATATCTAAATATAGTATGTAAGTGTTAAAATGCTTTGCTATGTACTAAGAGTTTGTTTAAACATCATTGTTTTGAATGTTTTTGAACATAAATCAAATTTATAACAATTGCAAATAATTGTGTGTACTTAATGCGCTAATCCACCATCACTGCTAAATTTAATCTAATTTTATTAATTAAAAAAAAAATAATTTTATAACATTACTTAGAATAATATTAGTTTGGTATTATTATTATAATCCGCATACAGTAAAAGCACGGCCATGTGTATCAAAACATCAAACGGATTCTTTGAATGCTTATTATTACTTTTATATACTGCATATTTTAAAACCAGTATTCTCTAAATATTTTGAAATTGGAATTTTTATTTTTCATTTATTTGATATTACGCTGTTTGCTAAACTTTAGTTAAATCCATATTTTTTAACATACATTTTGACATTTTGACTTTATCATTATTAGTGTTCTGCTTTTTGCAGGTCCTAAGTGTATCTTCTTCAGTTTTCTTAGTTCTTTGTTTTTTGCTTTGTTCACTGTACCTTTTCCTATTCCTTAAACATCAGTTATCTTGCATCTTTTTCTTTATCTTTTTCTTTACGGATTTGCACTTACCATTCTTTTGATCACGTTCTTTAATAAACAATCTCTTCTCATTGCATGTACTATCCGTCTTTTCTCTCTTACTAGTGCTCTTTCCTCCCCTGATATTTTTAATACTCTTTTATTCCGGATCTTGTCTGACCACGTAATGTCCAAGCTTCACACTTTATGCTTAACATTTCTCAATTGTTATTTGCAAATTTATACCTAACTTGCTACTCAACATCTTTCTCTTCTTTCTAAAAGCTTTTTTATTATTCCTATGCTAACTATTATTTATCTTTGTTTTTCTAAACTTTGTTATTGTAGTAGCAGTACTTTCTCACTTGCTCCAATTTATCTCTTTTAACGTACGTTTTTTCTTTCTCATAACCTTTGTTTTGTTTTTGTTTATAATCAGTACTTTAGTGCTTTTGTGCTCTCTGCAAACACGATCATATCATTGGCAAAATAAATAGATTATATTATTTTTTCTCCTATGCAACAAAGGAGTGATCTTTTTCTTTTCAGCACTTTGCTACCATCTTTTTGGCATACATATAGAACAACGTTGATGATAAACAACAACCTTGTCTCACTCTTTTTTTAACTATAATCCACTTAGTACTTTGGTCATTTAACCTCAATGCTACTTAGTGTCTCATAAACACTTTCAAAATTTCAAACAAATTTTTTCACAAAACACAGTTAATTGCTTTTACTGATTTAATTTAATCAGACTTCTTTCATTTTGTCATTTTTATTGTAATCCGCAAACCATAAAACTTATGATTTCTAAATTTCAGTTAAATAATATGTAGCATGCCGTATCTAAATTCGTGCAGAGGAATTTTTATAAAAAATAATATTTTAACCGTTTACGGTTTGTATATATACGAATTATTATTATTTAAATTTAAAAATAAAAATAAGTATACCGATTATTGTAAGACTCAGTCACATAATACAAGATCGGATATTTATATTTATCCTAAACACAAACTAGATATAACAAAATATTCTCCAATTTATATGTCAATTAAAATGTATAATTGTTTACCAAATTTATTTAAACAAGTTCCCAGCTACAAACAATATAAAAAAAAAATTATATCCATTTATCTTGAAATGTGAACCATATAATATAGAAGAATTTGTTGATTATTGTAAACAAATTTAATACTTAAACTTATGACGTATTTCACTTTACTCTAACTTATGTATGTAAAAATATGTAATGTACAGTTTTTTTGAAATAAAATTATTATTATTATTATTATTATTATTATTATTATTATTATTTAAGATATTGCACATGACCACACATATTGGACCTGCTACTTTGAAAGCTTATGATTCAACTTTTCTTTTGACCGCTTGCTTTGAAACTTTTGTATCAAACATTTTTGTTGAAAATGTCAGCTAAGTCTATAGTAATAAAATCGTTGTTAACCAAATTTTAAGTTAATCCAAGATACTGCACAGGCATATCAAAATTTTGACCCTGTTACTTTGAATGCTTTACCACATTATTATAATTTGCATACTTTAAACCGCAACTTTTAGCTAAACCAATAAATGTTGTTATTTTGTAGTACTTTTAATACTTCTAATTTTACAAATTTTCTAAATTTTTATAAAATTTATTAATCCTTAAATTAATATCAAAGTTTTGTCTGCTCATAATTTAACAACTATTTGTCAAGTTAGTAGAATTTATTGTATTTGAACAAAAATAGGATTCAAATTATTCACTTAAATATTGATAATTTAATTATAACTTTGACATTACTTTGAATGCTCTTAATTTCACAACAAACAAACATAAAATCATAAGATAATAGCCATGTAATAAATTACATGACTTAAGATTAAAAACTTAAGTCTTAGTTTTCAAAATTACAAAGATGGTGATTCTACAATTAACAATATGTATAAAAATTATTTTTAAAATTTTCAACCTATTTGTTTGTCGCAAATGCAAGTGGAAAATAAATATTTTCTTTTTGCACTATTACTAATTTATATAACTTTTAATAAATATTAAAATTTATGTAAATAACTTGTTACTATTGCCGCTTGTTATTTTTTGCAACTATCCAGAGGTAAGGAAATTCTGAATAAATATCAGGACAATAAAGAAGTCGTAAATTAAAAAAAACATGCATGAATAGACTGACCTTGTTTTACTGCTTTTAAAATAATTCATCATAAATTCATTGATAATAATAAAAATTAAAAATGTAATACTTTGAATATTGTTTATACTTGTTAATCAATAATATAGTAGTTTCAAATACATGCAACTGTTTTGTTGTAGTGTACATCATTAAATTATTTGATAAATAAATATGTAAAGAAGTTTTTCTATAAAAGAATATAATAAGTAATATTAAAAAAAATCAAAATATAAATTGTCGATGTTATGCATAAACATCAACAAAACTTACTTAATTTATATGTTTTTCATCGTAACTGTGTAACTAAACTTTTAGAAACAATTTAAATTATTATAGATTATAATTATTTCTGTAAAACAATTTCTTATAACTTTTATGGTAAGAGCCCAAGTTGTCGAGTTTATAAACGAACATTCAAATAAACATTTATAACTTTTTTATCACAAATGTATAAGAAACATTTAGAAACAACTTAAATGATAATAGATTCTAAATATTTCTATAAAACCATTTCTTAACTTGGACTTATACGATCAATTCTAATAAGAGCCCACGTTGCCGAGTTTATACACGAATATTCAAATAAACATAGGTTATTTATAAAAAAAAAATCATAAAAGTATTAGCAACGTATACAAGCTACGAAAATAACAATAAATTATAAATATATTTTAAAAATATTGAATCCACTTTGAGTTACAATAAGTAGCAAAGAGCCCGACTTGCCGGATTTATACCATTGTGGCTATAACTTTTTTATTTGAAGTAATAGACAAGGGTTTGTTTGTTCCTAGGAGGTTAGTTTGACAAAATACATTAGAATATGACATAATATAAATATATATTTTACGAATCCGACATGCCGGGTTAACATATATATATATATATATATATATAAGTACCTCGCGGATGATGCGAAGCCCAGTATACACTACAGACCACCAGAAGCCTGGTCTTAAAAAAACAGTTTTGCTGTATATTTTGCAAATTTACTCTTTAATAATGAATATAATTATATCTGATTATCTGATATGCGAGGGGTAAATTTATATAGAAATTTATTTTGTATAGATTTGTCAGGTTATGCGAGCCCTACGAGACAACACGGATATTGCGAAGCCTAAGTGCATATGTTTATATTGCCTACGGTTTATTTGACGCCCAACGGTGTTGCCAATTTTTTCGCTATTAAACCGCATAAAATATTAGAAAATCAATCGGACAAATATTTTAAGAAATGTGGCTGTTGAATGTAAGTAATTTATCACATAATAGTTTTAAATAAATAATATAATGTTAGTATACTAATGCTATATATAGATCATTGTAAAAAAATAAATCTATACAATACCTAATTGTTGTTGTGACAACTAAGTAATTTCTAAATATTACATATTAATATTAAAAAAAATATATTAATGTATGTAAAGCTTTTTGATTGGTTATTAATGTCAATACTTATAATTTGTTTAGTAAAAAATAAGGGTCCTTGAAGATGTTTGTGACATTGCTTTACTCAAAAACCTCTTAGTTTAAACTACTATTTCATTAGCTCAGACCATAGCCCAATAGTCTTTAATCTTTATGGGAGGAATAAACAGAAAGTTAAGAGTTGGTCTATAAGACGGATTAGACGTTTTTCTCACACTCTAGAACAGAACATCACATCCCTTCTTAATATTCAAACTATTAAAAGAGTTGACAGCGTTATCTTTGACTTTACTAGACTCATCTTGCTAGCAATTGAAAAGTCTACAGGTTTTGCCAAAAGTAAAATAGATTGGGTTTTAATAGAAAACCAGACAGCTCATCTAACTTTAAATAACAAAATTTCATAACCTAATTGACCAATACTAAACTAAACTAAATTAGTTCAATGATGAGGTTATTTTTAAGGTTAATAAGCCAAAAATCCAAACTAACTTAATTGTGAGATAAAGAAGGCAATAAAAAAGTACAAAAATCAGTGCTGAAAATCCGTTCTAAATATTTCCAACAAAGATAATCTAATGTGTAAAAATAAGCGTAGACCGTTTCTTTTTATTTATGACAAAGAAGCTTTAAATATACTTTAGAAAACATGGCCAAATTATTTGCGCGCCGTTTTACAACAAAGACTTAGATTTGGACCACTTAAAAAGAAATCACAAAAAAATAAAATATTGTAGAAAACGTATTAATTCTTTTGTATTCATAAAAAATTCTAATAAAATTTGAGACATTTTTCACAAAATAACCTTGGACAAAATCAGAAATCACACTAAAGTCAAAAACCTATTGCCAAATCATCAACGTGGTTTCAGATATGGGCTCCATTCAACTAACTAGAGTTAAATCTAAATAATTTTTTGTATAAAACTCCTTTTGTTTAAACCCACTAAAACTATCTTGCAACAAAAAAAAATCGGAGTTTTGTATTTTTATGTAAAAATTTAGAAAACTTAATAAATTATTTTTATACTAATTTGTAAAATATACCCAAAGGTTTTCTTAGTTTTAAAATGAGAAGACAAAAACAAACAAATTGCAACAAATAAACACTTTACCTACACAGACGCCGACCTGATCATCTATTGCAACCGCTACAACCATTGCCAACTGCTGCCAACAATCTGCTTGCCACCACTCAACCAATACGCTTTGCTTCTAAATGCAGTTAAACTTTAACACTGCAGGGAGGGCTAAACTATCCTGAAAGAGGCTGTTAAAAAAACACCTCTGTTAAAAGCGCAAACAGATAACATGTCATCCTTCTTTGTGTTTCAAAAACCTTACAACGTGCGCACACATAAACAAGATGAGCAGAACGAGGTCAATGATTCGATTAGAATCTACACGGATGATCCAAAAACCAATAAAAGTTCTGAAACAAGAATCTTTTTGCAAAATCTGGATTTTAAAATATCTTTACCACTAGTAACGCACACATCTATCTTCTAATCAGAAGTAGTACAACTTATGGGGTTATGAAAAAAGTAACTCGAAAAATATCTGGCAAAAATGCCTAAACTATAACAGACAGTAGAGCGGCCTTAATTGCTATAAGCAAGCCTAAAAACACATTGAATCTAATTTTTGAATGTCATCGTGTCCTTTCTTAGCAGCCTGTGGAAATAACATCAAGCTGCTCTGGGTATAAGGACATTCCAACAAAGTAGGTAACATTGAGGCGGACGAGCTAGCGCGTAAAAGGTCAAGCCTTATGACGTGTGAACCTGAACCATGAACCTCTTTAACACTCAAAAGTTTAAATAACCTCCTAAAAATTAACACACACACAACGCACTGGAAAGACGCTGGGATGACACTACTGGCTGTAGACAAGAAAAGGAAACAATGACTACCTCAAATGCTAAGACAGCCGATTACTATTTGTGACTGTCACACTGCCAACTAAGAAAACACATGCACTCGATTAGTATTGGAGATAATCCAACATGTAGAAAATGTGAAATGAATGACAAGACAATCAAGCAGGTGCTATGTAGATGCCCGGCCCTTTCATACAATAGAGAGTCCATGTTGGGAAGCTGTTGTCTTGACATGGCCAGTATAGGAGAGACCCTTCAATGCGTTGTAATTGCATACATCAGTTAAATGCCAAAACAACGGAATAAGGTCAAAACATCAACTTTTAAAAACCATCTAAAGAGAAACGTGTAACAATGTACGAAAAATGTTTGGAATTCTAAAATAAGCATTATAGACGACCTTTTGTTAAAGAATTCCTGCTTAATATTATATTCCTCTACAAACAAGTCCACTTGCAACACAACAAAGCTCAAATAAGCAACAAGTTGTTTACTATATTAAGTCTAACTATTGCAACATCTTTGAACAGTATTATTTTGTTATTAATTGACAATTTGATCACTGCCGTAGCTAGGGCGGTGCCGTCGGTGCTCCCGCACCGGGCGCAGCTTGGTTGTGACGCAGAAAACCACCTAAACCTTATAATTTTGTAGTTTAGAGGGCGCAAAATGACGCTTTTGCACCAAGCGCATCAGAAGCTAGTTACGGCACTGAATTTGATAGCACATGCCATAAAAAATTTAAAATATATTAAAAAACTGCTATAGCTAGAGTCTTACAACTTGTTTGAAGGGGATTGATAAGTTTAGAAAGTAATGCAAGCATAAAATTTAACATAGTAAAATTAAAAAAAAAAAAAATTACTTAAACGTAGTACATAACTATACAAAACAAATTAAAAAATAATAATAATATATTGTGTATTTACTTCTTCAAACATGAAATAATAATACAAGTTACTATGTTTTTTATCCCAAATTTATTTTTACGAATACATTACTAGTTTTGGCTCTACTTATAGTTATAGAACTTATTATATTTGTAGAAGGCTCTAGTAGAGCCAAAGCTATTATTGTATTTGTGAGAATAAATTTGTGATAAAAAAAATAGTAACTTGTTTTATTATTTTATAAACATGAATTATCACGTAGTAGAGGTCACAACCATCAATTATATTTTATTGTAATAGACAGTTTTATAGAAAAGCACTGATGCCAAACTTAAAGGCTTCATATAATTCATAAAACATGATTGGCTCCTAACATCCGTAAAACATATGTACTGTATATGCAGTTTAAAACGTAAGCCCTCTATAGCTGCATATACTGAACTATAAGTGTATAATTTTCGATAGTATACCGACATAGGAAGCCCAATAACTTTTGCTAAAAAAGTACAGGATAGTTTCATTTTTCATATCTGTTCATTATACATGAAAATTTTAGGAAGCCCAAAACGGGCTTCGTAAAACTTTAGTGGGCTTGGTATCATCCGCACAACATACTGTTTTGGGCTTCATATTGATGGTTAATGCGTCTATATATATATATCTATATATATATCTATTAGCTATGTATATATATATATATATATATATATATATATATATATATATATATATATATATATATATATATATATATTAATGGGAGCTTATGACAACCGATATGCTCTTAGATGGGAGCATGTAGCGGCCAAAAGGTAACGTCGCGGCCGGCGTCATATGACTCTCCTTCTAAGTGAGCATCTCGCAGCCACGTTTGCGTTGCCTATATTATTTTTTGTTGAGTTTCGCTGCAATATATCTGTCATCGTGCTCTATTGTAATATAATAAATGTGTTTGCTATTTCAGTTGAAAGCCTTTTCAATTCGAATTCTTTGTCCACAAATGTTTTCTTATAATAAATGCGACCTTAAGCCATTTTTATAGTAGAATAATTTTGATTAATTTAAAAACTTTGCGGTACATAATTAAATAAATGTAATAATAATAAAAATAAGTTTTGTTTATATTTTTACTTATAGAAAACTTAGTAACAATCGTAGTCGTACTATTCATAATACAATTGCAAGTAAATTTAATAGAACAGATGTAGTTTGTTAAGTTTAAAAATTATCAGCACTTAATAAAATTATAACTTAGAAAAGGAAAATAAAATTTATGATTCGTCAAGTTTGGAAAACATCAGCAATCAACAAAATTGCGTATTTGGTTTAAAAGTTGCCAAAAAGGCTTAAATTTTAAGTATTTCTGTGGATACATTGCAAGATAACTCGGACCGTAGTGCACGGCACATCCTAAAGTTTTTAGAGTATCTAAAAAATTCACATGATCAGGATTCATGTAAAGAAAGCCATTTTCAGTAGTTTGTGCAAAACAAAATTTTTATTTCATACACTTGACTCATGCATGACAATTTTATTTTTGTTTGATTTATAATTAAGTTTTAAATAATAATTAATAAATAAGTAAAAGTTGCTCAAAAATTAATTTATAACGTAAAGAATTTTGTATACTTTTATTGTTTAAACATTGTATTACAAAGTGCATTTAAATGTACAATAATAAAAAAGTAACCATTTATTTACGTAAAATTTTAAATGTTGTAGGCTTAAACATTTCAAACTATTTGTATCAATATACATTTGCCATTATAACCTAAAATTTTAATAACATAACTAGGTAGTTTAGTAGTTTAGTAGTTTTGTAGTTTAGTAGTTTAGTAGTTTAGTAGTTTAGTAGTTTAGTAGTTTAGTAGTTTAGTAGTTTAGTAGTTTAGTAGTTTAGTAGTTTAGTAGTTTAGTAGTTTAGTAGTTTAGTAGTTTAGTAGTTTAGTAGTTTAGTAGTTTAGTAGTTTAGTAGTTTAGTAGTTTAGTAGTTTAGTAGTTTAGTAGTTTAGTAGTTAAGTAGTTTAGTAGTTTAGTAGTTTAGTAGTTTAGTAGTTTAGTAGTTTAGTAGTTTAGTAGTTTAGTAGTTTAGAAAATGTTGTTTATTAAAGGTTAGTAGTTGTCCAAAAGTTGTTAAATAGTTGATAAGTAGCTGTTTAATAATTGTTTAGTAATTGTTCAGTAGTTTTTCAGTAGTTTTTCAATAGTTGTTTAGTTACTGTGCAGTAGTTTTTCAGTAGTTGTTCAGTAGTTGTTCAGTAGTTAATTAGAAGTTCTTGTTTAGTAGTTCTTGTTCAAAAGTTGTTCAATATTTGTTTAGTAGTTGTTTAATATTTGTTTAGTAATTGTTCAGTAGTTTTTCAGTAGTTGTTTAATAGTTGTTTAGTAGTTGTTTAGTAGTTGTTTAGTAGTTGTTTAGTAATTGTGCAGTAGTTTTTTAGTAGTTGTTAAGTAGTTCTTGTTCAGTAGATGTCTAGTAGTCGTTGAATAGTTGTTTAGTAGTTGCTTAATAGTTGTTTAGTAATTGTTTAATAGTTTTTTAGTAGTAGTTAAATAATTGTTTAGTTATTGTTTAGTAGTTGTTTAGTAGTTGTTTAGTAAGTGCTTAGTAGTTTTTTAATAGTTGTTCAATAGCTTATCAGTAGTTGTTTACTACTTGTTTAGTAGTTGTTTCGAAGTTGTTCAACAGTTGTTTAGTAGTTGTTTAGTAATTGTTTAGTAGTTGTTTAGTAGTTGTTAAGTAGTTGTTTAGTAGTTGTTTTGTAGTTGTTTAGTAGTTGTTTAGTAGTTGTTTAGTAGTTGTTAAGTAGTTGTTTAGTAGTTGTTTAGTAGTTGTTTAGTAGTTGTTTAGTAGTTGTTTAGTAGTTGTTTAGTAGTTGTTTAGTAGTTGTTTAGTAGTTGTTTAGTAGTTGTTAAGTAGTTGTTTAGTAGATGTTTAGTAGTTGTTTAGCAGTTGTTTAGTAGTTGTTTAGTAGTTGTTTAGTAGTTGTTTAGTAGTTGTTTAGTAGTTGTTAAGTAGTTGTTTAGTAGTTGTTTAGTAGTTGTTTAGTAGTTGTTTAGTAGTTGTTTAGTAGTTGTTAAGTAGTTGTTTAGTAGTTGTTTAGTAGTTGTTTAGTAGTTGTTTAGTAGTTGTTTAGTAGTTGTTAAGTAGTTGTTTAGTAGTTGTTTAGTAGTTGTTTAGTAGATGTTTAGTAGTTGTGTAGTAGTTAATTAGTAGTTGTTTAGTAGTTGTTTTGTAGTTGTTTAGTAGTTGTTTAGTAGATGTTTAGTAGTTGTGTAGTAGTTAATTAGTAGTTGTTTAGTAGTTGTTTAGTAGTTGTTTAGTAGTTAATTAGTAGTTGTTTAGTAGTTGTTAAGTAGTTGTTTAGTAGTTGTTTAGTAGTTGTTTAGTAGTTGTTTAGTAGTTGTTTAATAGTTGTTTTGTAGTTGTTTAGTAGTTGTTTAGTAGATGTTTAGTAGTTGTGTAGTAGTTAATTAGTAGTTGTTTAGTAGTTGTTTAGTAGTTGATTAGTAGTTGATTAGTAGTTGTTTAGTAGTTGTTTAGTAGTTAATTAGTAGTTGTTTAGTAGTTGTTTTGTAGTTGTTCAATAGTTGCTTAGTAGTTGTTTAGTAGTTGTTTAGTAGTTGTTTAATAAATGTTTAGTAGTTATGTAGTAGTTAATTAGTAGTTGTTTAGTAGATGTTTAGTAGTTGTGTAGTAGTTAATTAGTAGTTGTTTAGTAGTTCTTTAGTAGTTGTTTAGTAGTTGTTCAGTAGTTGTTAAGTAGTTGTTTAGTAGTTGTTTAGCAGTTATTCAGTAATTGTTTAGTAGTTGTTTAATAGTTGTTTAGTAGTTGTTCAGTTGTTTTATTAATTGTTTATTTAGTTGTTTTTTTATACAGATTAAAAAAAATGATACTATTATTTATAAAGCCTGTTTTATTTAACTAACTATAGAATTTATAGAATTAATTAGTTCTAAAAACATGTTATAAAAAATAACTTTTTTCAAATTTTCAAAAATTAAGTAAATTAAGATAATAGATTTTAAAAGAGAAGAATTTGAATACGTTTCTGGGGAAATATAATTATTATTTGATAATTTGTATTCCAAGGTGAATGTTCAGCCAACCTAATTATTTAGAGTATAGTAAATGTTTAATAATTATGCAATGGTTTATATTAATTATTGATAATGGTTCGAGAAAAAATGTTGTCATTTGATAAAGTATAAAAACAAACTGAAAAATGACAAGCCATATGATTGAAGATTGAACACAAATTATAATTTATAGCCGTACAATAATCTTTTTTACTTGATCTTATTAAAAAGACATTTTATTTTAATCTGATTATGTTTTCCCCACAGTTTTTCTACTTTCTTAAGTTGGCTTTTGTTAGTCTAGCCAAATAGTTATCGATTACCGGATTAGTGCGGTATTCTCAGTAATGTTTAATTAAATTAATTTTTTTGTATTATATTATTGGGCACCAGTAAATTAAAACTCGATTATTCAGAAACTTCAGTCGTGTTGTACGTATTTTAGCGCTGTATGTACTTTTTGAGTTTAGTTTTTGGTTATTCATATTATTATTATTGTTACATTTTTTTAAAGTGATATTGTTATTGTTGTTACATTTTTTGGAATTCAATGTCGTCGAGAACGAAACACCTGTTCAAACTGGCACATGCTGTGCAGAGGTAAGTTACTTTAATATTATTTGATATATGTATTTGTTTTTAATATCATAGTTTTGGATCAGTTTATGTTAAAATAAATCACTTCAATATGATTTAAAAGTACTTCTTTTGCATTTTTGTCATGTAATTAATAATGATTCAATTTATTATTATGAATAATACTACAACTTCTGTTTAACCAAATATAACCATTTATTTATAACTTTTTTTTAGAAATTACAGATATTTTAATTTGCTATAATAATATTGCCATCACAAATGATTTAATTTAGAGTTTTTGTGTAGTTTAGTTATATAAATTGCTCAAATAATAGCTTTAAACCTTCAATATTGTTATTTTACATATTAAAACTGAATTAAAATAAGCTTGATATGATCTGCATATATTTGATGTACAAGTATAATAATTATGTTTTTTAAAAATATACTGTAATCTGCTAATTGTTGATTTAATGTACAGACCGGTCTGTATATTTTTTAATAAACAAACCTAACTATAACTATTTATAAATAAATCAAGTACCTAATTATATTATAAACATTTTAGGTTATAATGGCAAATGTATATTGATACAAATAATTCAGTTTTAATATATAAATTAACAATATTTAAGGTTTAATGCTATTTTTAGAGCAATTTATATAACTTGAACTACACAAAAACCCTAAATCAAAACATTTGTATTGGCAATATTATTGTAGCAAATTAAAATATCTGTGATTTCTAAAAACAATGTCAAAAAAGTTATAAATGAATGATTATACTTGGTTATACAGAAATTGTAATATTATCCATAATAATAAATATAAATTGAATCATTATTAATAATATGACAAAAAAGCAAATCAAGTACTTCTAAATCATAATGAAGTGATTTATTTTAACCCAAACAGATCCAAAAACATGATATTAAAATATATCAAAATAAATAATATTAAAATAACTTACCTCTGCACGGCATGTGCCAGTTTTACAGGTGTTTCGTTCTCGATGACATTGTCCAAAACTTTTATAACACTTAACAATGTCACTTTAAAAGCAAAACATGAAACAATAATAACAATATCACTTATCACAAAAAAAATAACAATAATAACAACAATAACAATAAGAATAACTAAAATCTGAACTCAAAAATTCAAAATGTGCATTCAACGCTAAAATACGTGCAACACGACTGACGTTTCTGAATAATCTAGTTTTACTTTGCTGGTGCCGAATAATATAATACAAAAAGATTAATTTTATTAAACCTTACTGAGTATTAATATTGGAACCGCTACTAATACGGTAATCGATAAGTATTTGGCTAGACTAACAAAAGCCGACTTAAGGAAGTAGAAAAAATGTGGGAAAAACATAATCAGATTAAAATAAAATGTTTAAAAAAAAAAAGATTATTGTAGAGCTATAAATTATAATTTGTCTTCAATCATATGGCTTGTCATTTTTTAGTTTGTTTTTATACTTTATCAAATGACAACTTTTTTTCTCAAATATTTTATCAATAGTTAATATAAAACATTGCATATTTATTAAACATTTACTATAATGTAAATAATTAGGTTGGCTGAACATTCAACATAGAATACAAATTATCAAATAATAATTATATTTTCCCAAAAACCTGTTCAATGGTTTTCTTTCAGAATCTAATATCTTAGTTACTTAGTACTTGGTTTTTGAGAACTCAAAAACGATATTTTTTATATCATGTTTTTAAAACTATTTATTGCTATAAACTCTAAAGTTAGATAAATAAAACAAGCTTTATATATAACCGTAACATTTCTTTTAATTATATATGAAAAAAAAAACAACTAAATTAACAATTTTAATAAATCAACTGATCAACTACTAAACAATAACTAAACAACTACTGAAAAACAATTACTGAACAACTACTAAACAACTATGAACAACTACTAAACAACTACTTAACAACTACTAAACAACTACTAAACAACTACTAAACAACTACTAAACAACTACTAAACAACTACTAAACAACTACTAAACAACTACTAAACAACTACTAAACAACTACTAAACAACTACTAAACAACTACTAAACAACTACTAAACAAATACTAAACAACTACTAAACAACTACTAAATAACTACTAAATTACTATTAAACAACTACTAAACAAATACTAAACAACTACTAAACAAACACTAAACAATTATTAAACACATAAACTAAACAACTACTAAAAACTACTAAACAACTACTGAACAACTACTGAACAATTATTAAACAAGTACTAAACATCTGATAAACAACAATTGTTGAGTACAACAACTACTGAACATCTACTGAAAAACTACTACACAACTGTTAAACAACTACTTAACAATTACTGAGCAACTACTGAACAACTACTGAGCAACTACTAAACAACTACAATACAACTACTAAACAACTACTGAACAACAACTGAACAACAACTAAACAACAACTACTAAACAACTATTAAACAACTACTAAACAACTACCAAACAACAACTAAACAACTACTTAACAACTACTGAACAACTACTGAAGATTTAGTGAACAACTACTAAACAACTACCAAACAACTACTGAACAACTACTGAACAATTACTAAACAACTACTAAAAAACTACTGAACAATTTCTAAATATCTACTAAACAACTATTAAGCAATTACAGTACAACTATTGAGCAACAACTACTAAATAACAAGTACTAAACAACTACTAAACAATTACTGAACTGCTACTGAACAACAACTACTAAGCAACTACTGAACAGCTATTGAACAACTCATAAACAATTACTGAAAAACTACTAAACATTTACTAAACAACTACTAAACAACTATTGAGCAACTACTAAACAACTATTGAGCAACTACTAAAAACTACTGAACAACTTCTGAATTACTACTACACAACTACTGAACAACTACTAAAAAACTATTGCACAATTACTAAACAACTACTATATAACTATTGAACAACTACTGAGCAACTACTGAACAACTACTACACATAAACTAAACAACTGCTACACATTAACTAAACAACTCCTACATATTAACTAAACAATTACTAAGCAACTACTGAGCAACTACTAAACAACTATTATACAACTACTAAACAACTACTGAACAACAACTGAACAACAACCACTGAACAACTATTAAACAACTACTGAACAACTATCAAACAATTAGTTAAAAATTACTCAACAACTACTCAACAACTACTCAACAACTACTAAACAACTACTGAACAACTATTGAAAAACTACTAAACAATTTCTAAACAACTATTAAACTACTACTGAACAACTACTAAACAACAACTTAACAACTACTAAATAACTAAACATTTATGCCCATATTAATAGTCAGAGATTAAAAATCTCGGATTGATCCTGGATTTATGAATCCGAAATTTATTTTGATAGTCGTTGAATGGCTCTAAGGTAATTCACGGATATTGTGACGGTGCAGAACAAGTTGAAAACTATGCAACCGTCAATATAATTCTAGACTTAAATAATCTTGGGACCACCCAAAATTATTTGCATATTGATGGTATAGTTTTCAACTCGATCCGAGAATTAAGCGAGGAATACATTAGCTCAATGCAACTAAAGTTGCCGTCACAATATCCGTGTATTGGCTTAGAGCTAATCAAAGAACAGCAAAATGAATCTCGGATTTATGAATCCACTCTGACTATTAGTACGTGCATTAAACAATTAAACATGTAAACAACTACTAAACTACTAAACAACTATTGTATTCTCACGTAATTACTTATAATATTAAAACACAATTGAAGTTATTGCTAATGTCTATTAATTAGATTATTTATTCAATCAAGTTGTAAAACCCATTAATATCTCAGTTTTTGAAATAAATATTTTACTAAATAATAATTACATCTGTTAGTCTTTAAACAAGCTTCTAAAATCCATTTGTTTTTAAGAAATCTGTTATGATATGTTGCATCTAAATTTAAGTGTAACTACAAAAAAAATGTAGGCAAGCAATATTATTCTGTAGAACAACTACACTGTCTAGCTTGTGCTATTAAAGCATACAATAGAGACCTTTTCTTATTTATAGACCAAACTGTAAAATGCAATGAAAAATACACTAAAAACAAAAATGATTTAACACACAAATAAAGTTGTTGTTGATTGATTTAATTAATCTATTTATTTAATCAAGTTGGAAACAGTATTGTTATTTTACTTTTTTTAAATAAAGATGTTACTAATTTTAATTATATCCGTAAGTTAATAACGAGAATCTTTAAAATTCATCTTTATAAAATGATAATTAATATTTTGACATTTAAATTTAACTGCAATCACAAACAAATTTGATTAAAGAAGAAATAATATTTTGTAAAACGAAATAATAATAAAAATAAATAATTATGTCTAGCTTGTGCCATTAAAGCAATACAATGGAGACCTTTTCTTATTTACAGACCGTAAAACCCGGCGGGCGGTCAGCCGTGTGCATGCGCCACAAGCTCCCATACAAGCCCGGCCGCGATATGCTCCCCAACAGATATATATATATATATATATATATATATATATATATATATATATATATATATATATATATATATATAAATAAGAAAATATTGTTGTTGATGAATCAGAAAGTTGTACTTTGATTCATCGTCGAGAGAAAATGATAATCAACAAAGTTTTGTTTTGCCATCTCATAAGTAGATGGTGCTACATTATGCTAGATTACTTTCAACTTATTGATTGAATCAAAATTTATAACTTATAGACAGTAGCTAGCTACAATAGATTTGCATTCGTATTTAATAAGTATAAAAATAAACTGTAGTTAAAAAAATACAATTTTTGCTTTCACAATCATTAAACACTTAGTTTTAAGTTATTTTATGTTGATATAAAGATATTTTGCGGCTGTATAAAAATGTTTAGCAAAGTGCGGGTAAAATTATTAACATGCACTAATTCTGTGACAAGTTTATCTTGTATTCTTTACTTTTAAAATGATTTTATTCTCACGACGCTAAAAAAGTTTCAAATCAATATATAAATGCAAAAATTAAAGCAATGAACAAATTCTATAGTTCCAGGGTAGGCGCTGTTCGATGTGCGAGGGTACGATGCTATGATTAGAGCAAAGAACGCCGTTGTGGTCGGTACTCTTAAGCAAAATTACAATATTTTTTTTAAAATGTTTTGATGTAATATGACATGTCAAAATTGTTTATTGGTGTTAAAATATGTCAAAAAAACTTTATTTTAATGTTAAAAATATAGCCGTATATTTATAAATAAAATTGATTTTATATTTACTAAGCAGCAGTTACGAACATTACAGTTTTTTTAAATGTTTTATAAAATACATTTTTTTTATTTTGTTTACTAATAATAATAAATAACGTTTATTTCTTAATTTTTGGCTTTGAAAACCATACAACTTAACATATCATTTACCATGTAACTTAATTCAATACTAATATAATATATAACTATAATAACCCTAAACACCGTTTTAAATTAATTTATTATTATTCCATTCATCTTCCATCTTTTTATTATTTCTTTCCATTTGCTCTTCTCTCATCTTATTGCATTTTTTCAGCATGTGTTCTATGTTTTCCTTAGCTTTTCTACACATCCTACACATTTTCTTTTTGTCCGTCTAAAATTTGCACACTTTCTCCTCATTTTTACATCTGAATCTTGCAATTATTAAAAAAAATTATAATTTAAACTTTCTACGCACTACCTATCTATTAGCTATGATATAAACAATATTTGCATTGTACTTAAATCTATCTGTGTTTGTTTGCTCTTGGATTTATATATCTCTATATTTTATTATAATTTCCTTCTACATACTTCTTCTATCTATTCTCTTTGTACTTCCTTATTAGGATATCTATTGCTAATGTTTTTTTCTGCATGTGCTTATTTTTTAAAAGCTTTTTATGATTTTCTTCTACATGCACTCTTGTAATATTTTACATTTAATTTTTCTTTCAATCTTTTTTTATACTCCAATGCACGTTTTTTGACTCTACTCTTACTTTATCTATTTTAGTTTCTTTCTTTACAATGTACGCCGGAGTCTTTTTGTTCACTCCTAATACTCATCTCAAATTTTTGTTGTTAAACTATCAAACATTATTCCTTTTATTCTCATACAATTAAATTTTTTTTCACCAATTCTGCATACTTGTCCTACCAATTTATTTGTTTATATTGTCATATTTTTTATGTATTTATTTTCATTATTGTTTGTACAAAAACATATTCTAGATGTTTGACTGTTTTTATTTCCTTTTTTTTGTCCTATTTTCAGTTTTCTTTTCTACGTTTTTCTTTTTTAATTTCTAAAACATTTTTACAAGTATCTAATTATTTTGTTTATTTTGTTTGCTTATTTTTCTACAATTACCATGTCTTCCGCATAAGCCAATGACCACACTTTCTCTCTGCGTTTTAAATTTTTTTTTTCATCTGCAGTGTATGTTGCATATAAGTAGGCATTTCTGTGTCACACTTTTTTTAGTCCAAAACTTAATACATTCACAATTTCTCTCTATTTACACTGTAAAATACCGCGTCCATGAATAACTCATATAACTTTTCTTTCTTTTTTCTATTTCTCTTTTCTAAACCCGGGCTGCCCGTTTGGCAATATCTCATTCATCTCTAGTTCTTTATTTAATTTTTTTTTATATTACATTAGCGTAGTTCTTGTATGCAGTAAATAGTAACGTTATACCTCAGTAATTTTTTGCAACTTTATTTTTTTTTTTTGAGAACTTACTACGCACTAAGTAAGAAGCTTTTTTTCTTTTTATACTTTATTTATTATCTTACTTAGTTTCTTAATCAGACCTTCCGTATTATACATACATGTTATTTTGTATTCTACTTACAACTGGCGAGTTTTGTTTTTTTGTCTTTTCATTTGCTTTTATATTATTTTTTGTTATTGTTTAAATTTTATTTTAGTTATTGTATTGTCTTTGGTTCTTTATTAGTTTTTTGTCTATTTCTTTATAAAGTTATAAGAAGTCTATTTTCCATTTTTTTATTAAAATTTCATTATTTTGTCTTGTTTTTCTTTTGGAAATACATAAACAAATTATGTATTTCCATGTTTTTTCCAAACGTATTTTTTGTTTCTATTTTTTTTTTAACACATTGTCTTAATTTTTGCATTTTTGCTTGTATGCTTCTTCAGCACTGTTGTTTAATCATCCATTTCCAAATAATTCTTCAGTATGAATAAATGTTTTTTATATTGTTGCGTCTGTAGTTATGTTTTCTAATTCTGTCATTTTTTGTTTTAAATCTTATCCTTCAAAATGTCATTTATATAATTTTTTTTGTACATTTCTACGCTCTCTTGTTTCCATACTATTTATGTTTGTTTTTTGTAGTTTCTCTTTTTATTTATATACACTTTTAGTGGTTAATTCTAATTTTTTCTAACCTTAAATTTGTCTATATTTTGCCACGCTTCTTCATTTACTATTACGTAGTCAATTACCAATTGTTCCTTCACTCTTAAGGTAGGTATTCTCCCGCTCTCCCGTCTTACAAGACTTTTTTGCTTTTCTGTTATTTTTTTTTTTTTTTTAATTTGGTCTTAGCATTAAAATTTCTTCCCACCATTTGTTTTTTGTCGATATTTTTCTCCCACCGTTTATTACTGCCACTAGTTTTTTAAACATTTTTATTAGGCTGTTTCTTTTATTATAACAACGTTTCTCTTTATTACTACTATCTTCATAGGTATAACAATTACCGTCTTGCTTTTTGATTACTTTTTCTTTGCAATATTTCATCATTAAAAATGTTGCATCCCTTTTCTTCATCATTTTCAGTTTATCATCTCAACTATCTAATTGTACAAAATGCTTTCCAGTTTACTTTTGTTTTTCATTTTATATGTTTTTTTCCAAACTTCTTTTAATTTAGTTTTAGTTTAGTTTCCTACTTTATCTTTTAACGTATCTCCACCAATTATACTTTTATTCAATCTCTGTAACTACATTTTTTTTTCAATTTTTTTTTGTTTTTCAATTTCTATTTTAATTAAATAATCAAAAAAGAAACCATTGAAAAAATAATGTAATTAACCTAACCTAACCTAGGCGGTATAATCATTAAGAATAAGAATTAAAAAATGTAATTCTACAGGGCAGCGTCTGAATGGGCGGCTACCAACAGCGTCTGATCCAAAGTGGGCGGCTGACACACACAAAACTCACCAACGCGCCTAGCCAGCGTGGTGCTCTATAGCTACATAATTCCAATAAAGAATGTTAATTGCTGAAACACAAACACCCCAAGCTAGTAGGAAAATATATCCACAATCTCGCACTGAAAATTCAGTCTGTCCCATAGATTCTGGTGGGGGGAGAAGGGACAAAAAATTAACAAAAAAAGCTACCATTATAAACTACAAATTGGAATATATAATGTACGCTCACTTCTCTCGGAAAAAAGTCACATAAAATGGGATATTATCGGTCTCAGTCAAGTCAGAAGGCTAATTGAAGATCTCTTAAAATTAAAATCTAAAAGTACCATCTATTATGTTGGCGAAGACAGCAAGTAGAATCGGTTTTATAATACATAAACGACACAGTACAAATATTGTGTCAGTAAAGAGAGTATCCACTAGAGTAATATATCTGATATTGAAGTTAAATACGAGTATACGCTCCTACAACAAGTCACACAGATAAAGAAGTTGATGTTTTCTATGACGACATATCCTTGGCTTTCGCAAATAAAAATGCACATTCTAATGTAATGATAGGTGACTTTAATGACAAATTAGGCTTTAAAGCCGACAAGACAAAAACATCACTAAGAAAATTTTATTCAGATAGCAAGAATAATTGAGGTGAGACGCTGCTGGGTTTCTGGCTGCAAAATAATCTGTACCAAATGAATAGCTTTTTCTACAACTAGAAGGTGAACATGAAAAAGCCCAAATGGTCACACCCACAACAAAATAGACTTCATAATAACCAACAAAAACCATATAATTACAGACGTGACAGTACTAAATAAGTTTACAAACAGAAGTAATCACAGAATAAAAAGAGCTAATATCAGAATAAATATAGAAAAAAAAAAAAAACAATTCAAAATGGTAAAGAAAAAAAAAAAAATCAAACAACTCGATGTAACAAGATTCCATCTATGCATTACTAGATGCTTGGAAAATTTAGATGTTTCTGGTTCAGATAAATATATAAATAACACAACTGATGCCATAATGACCGCTTTGATAGAAAACCAAAATGCCTATTGTCTTAAAACAAAAAGGGAAGAAAGGATCAGCTAGACAAAAATGCAGTTAATGCAAAAAAAAAGGAGAAGCAACAAACTCACTAGTAACCAATATCTGAAAGAAATAAATAAGCAGATTTCAAAAGCCATAAGACAAGATGTCAGATCATTTAATTATAAAAAATCAAACCATAGAAGACAATAAGAACATAAAAGTATTGCAAAAAAGACAATGGAAAATGCGAGATATATAAAGTTAAAAATAAACAGAGAAACATAAAATCAAACAGAGCAAAAATACTGAACATTGTCAAGAAATTTTACCAACAGCTGTATAAAAGCAACCGCCAGAACCAGGACCCGACGTCTGATCTAGATACAATTACAGCAAGCAAGGGCATTATAAATCAAAGATCCAAGGAACTACCTGATATTACAGTAGAGGAAATAGAATTAGCTCTAAGAAAAACAAAAAACAATAAACACTCATAGAAAAATCCATCAAATACAACAGACCAATTGTTCTCACGTTTATTGATTTCCATAAGGCCTTTGACACCGTTGAGTTAAATGCAGTTTTAGCGTCATTAATAGAATGCCGGATTGACTATCGGTACACAAAGCTTATTTACAACATCTACAAAAACGCAACTATGATAGTAAAACTGCACAAAAACACAAGCCATATCTCAATCAGCAGAGGTGTACGGCAAGGTAACACAATATCACCAAAACTATATATTGCCGTTTTAGGGGTTTAAATATAGATGGAAAAAACTTAACCAACCTACGCTTTGCAGACAACAATGTTATTGTCAACTGCAAAAAGTCTGTGCCCAAGTTGGTTTGAAAATAAATCTGTCAAAAACAAAATTTATAACAAATTTAGTTCCCAGTAAGAACATCAAAATTGGTAACAACAAAGTGGAGCTGGTGGAAAAATATACATATTTTGGTCATGAAGTAAGAATCTTGAAAGTCTTCGATTAATGTGTTTTTTCCGTCATGACCTACGGCGCTGAAACTTTGAAACTAATTCATCAGCAAAGAAACTCAAAATAACCTAACGCAAAATAAAACAATAAATGGAATTGGGCTGGACAGGTAGCACGGATAAAAGATGGAAAGTAGACAAAAAGGTTTTTTAATTGGAAACCACGCGCAGGCAAACGAAGCAGAAGAAGACCACCTACTCGGTGGACAGATGACCTAAAACAAATGGTCTCCAACTGGATACAAACAGCCCAAGATCGGAAAGAGTGGGAAATCATAGGGGAGGCCTATGTCCAACAGTGGACGCTAAGAGGCTGATTGATGATGATGATGATGATGATGATGATAATGATGATAAACTTAGGTTTAACTGTTTAGTAAACAAACGGAAAACAAATTAGAAAGCAATCGGGCTTGTTTTTTTATCCATAAAATCAAGTCCGTAAGAGAAAGAAATTAAAAAAAATTAAAAAAAAGTTTAGCCATAGTAAGTCAATAGTTTACAAAAGAAAAAAAAAACAAAATAATAATTTTGTTGCCAAAGTAACACCACTGATCAATAATATTATTACGCAAGTGCAATTTCCTATTTGCAATCTAAGGGTGCGCTTCAAAGGAGTTACACTTTTTTGTACCTTTAACTTAAACACATTATAAACTTATCAAAGTATGTTATGTTTAGTTGACAAACGGAGAACAAATTAGAAAACCGTCAACAATTTAAATTAAAAAAAAAAATACAAAAATAGCTGATTACATCAAAAACACTACAAAACAGTTTTGCTTAGATGGTGATTAGATTAGCCTGCTCATTAATATAATTAAACAATACACACAATTTGTTTGGTATATAAATATTGCTGGGTTTTTAGTTGCTGGTCTTGGTACATAATAATTCAGTTTGCCTTATAAGATTAAACTATTTGCATTTTTGCAAATAAACTGACTAGCCATAGACAACCTTAAAAAAGTCAAGCCAAAACAACTTAAGAATATGCCGTAATTCATTCGCAAAAAGCAATCTTTTTGGTACATGTACTTAAAATTGCATTTTTTCAAAATCCTTTACAATTTTGTATTTTTTTTAATATAAACTATTGAAAATATTTATAAAAATTCAAATTTAATAAAATTTGGTCTAAATTGTTGAAAATTATAAAAAAAAATAAAAAAACGCAAAATCCGGCTATGAAATTTCAAAATATTCTTAGAAATAATCAAAATCGGGCTAAAAACTGTTGTACATTTATTTTTAAAAAATGTAAAAAAAACTGTCAAAAAATGCAAAATTCTTTTTTTTAAATGTATTAAAACATCAAAAAATCAAAAAATATTTAAAAAATAGCAAAATCTGGCTATAAAATATTAAAATATAAAACAGTATTTTAATAGTTTTATAATAGCAAAACCCGGCTATAATCTGTTAAAAAAACAGTTCTTGCATTTGTAAAAAAATTAAAATAGCAAAATCCGTTCATAAAGTTAAAAACTTAAAAATCAGCTATAAATTCTTCTTTATGGAATCTCAAAAATAGCAAAATCCAGCCATCAAATATTAAAAATATAATTTAAAAATACCAAAATTCTATCAAAAATGCAAAATTTTATCCATAGAACGTCAAAAATAGCAATATTTTGCTAGGACGTATAAACATAAAGTCACAAAATGCAAAATTTTATTTATAAATAGTCAAAAATAGTAAAATTTGGCTATAAAAAATTTAAATATAATTAAAAAACAAACACAAACGTTTAAGAACTGCAACATTCTGTTTTTATAAAATGTCAAATATAAACTTTTAAAAAAGTATTTTTTATAAAATCTTAAAAATAGCAAATCCAATTTGAAATATCAAAAATACTATTAGAAAGAACTAACACCCGGCCAAAAACTGTAAAAAAGTGCCAAATTATATATAAACGGTTGAATAATGGAAAATTCGTCTATGAGATTTTAAACAACAGTGTAAAAATCTTCTGGCCATAAACAGTCAAAATGTGACAAATTATACTCACGGAATGTCAAAAATAGACATCGAAAGAGAAGCATACTCTTTGAGCTTTGTACAAAATAATAAATATAAAACAATAAATCAAAGTAAGAAAATGTAGTAAAACTAGATATAATTTTGGGAACATACAATTTATTTATAAAAAACAGTTTTTCCACATGGACGTGTGTAAGCTGACAGAAAATAACTTAACAACATACTTAATCTAAAAAAGTTTTGATAATGTTATATGCAAAAAAATAGTGTTTAATTAACAATATCTAAAAATATACTCAGCTTCTTTAATGACCTGCTGGTACATTGCATTGTGCCGTGGAATCTTGAACAGTAATGTTTTAAATATAATAACATAAGATATACCTGTAATTGTATTATTTCATAATGTAAATTTATATAAAAATTAATCGATAAAATAAAAATTAGTACATATATTAATTATTATCTGTTATTTAATGCATATAAAATTAACCAATATATCCTTGTAAGGACATTAACTTGCTCTCATACATTCATCATCCATAACATATTACAATGTCATTTATATTTAATTTTTTCTTATTAAATGCTTTATAACTATGAAATATTTGACCTACATGCAGATAATGCAAAGTCACCCGATTAATTAATTATTATTGCATATACAGACAAAATTATCAGCAGCAATATTAACGATGCTAAAAATGCACGTTGTGTCTGGAAAGATAAATATGATACAGAAAAAATTTACTGCGACACAGGCAAGTGTAGAAACCGCAATGCATAAATAATATAAGTCCCAGAAAAAACCGCGGTTCCACTTGATTTATCGTGCTGCTTTAAGAAATTTTCATACGAATCTAGAAATTTTTATTGGGGGTGTACTAAATAAGGGGAAATCCATGCGACGTGCAGTAATCCGTGAAAGTGCATCGAAAAAATATTTACTTTATTTAAGGTGCCGTCTTCACTATAAATACTGAATAAAAGCAAGAGAAATTTTAAACATTTTAAATAAATAGAAAATAGAATTTTATTAAATCATCAATGTACAGTAAAGGTGTATCTTATTCCTCAATAATAACAAAGATGATTATATTTGCGGCTAGATTATGTAAGTCCATGTGTTGCCTTGGGTCATTAGCAATGCAAATTATTTGTTGGCATGCTATATGCAATATGCATGGACTAATGTAATAATAGAAGATGATTAATCGAGAGTTCCCGCATTTCTGCTATTACCAGCTTCCAGTGATGTGATGTTCACTTCAGTACTTAAGTGTACCACCTCAATCAATGTCTATGATTCCATATAGATTCCATTGTTGATTTTCTGGAAATAAATTATACACAAAATTATTTTTCTGGAAAATATGAATGTTTGTAAACGAGTTTCTTATGTGCTATATTATTTAATAGATATATGTTATTTGTAATCATTAATTATAATTATTAATTAATAATTTTTTTTATAATCAATTTTATACATTGTAATTAGTGTAACGTTTAGGTACAGCTAGGAAAAGATATACCGTGTTTCCAGGGTTATGGAGTATTGAATATTAAACGTTGTAGTGATTTATTATTATGCTGTTTGCTGCATTATTTATAAACCATAATAATGATTATAATGTAATTTAAACCAAAGCACAGTGGCATATATACTTACTACATGTCTTTAATATATGCAGCGTTTCCTGTTTTATTCTTGCAATTATTTTTAGTTGTGAAATAATACTGCTTGAAAAATGCGTAATATTACAAGGACTATATTATGTGTATGGAAATGCACTTTAATTTTAAAGATGTATAATTGTACATCGGTTTTAAAATATACGAATTCATATTAGGCTATTTAAATGAGTGATTTCTTCTAGCTAATTTTAACCAAGTAAAAGAACTATTTGGTTTATGTTAGCTTAGCTTGCTAGCAGTCCGGGTTTTAATTCCCAAAGTATGACTGAATTGTCATTTTTAGTTTGGTAATATATATTTGTTTTTGCAGGTACATATTTAAAAGCAGCTACATAATATTAAAGTAAGTGAGTAAAAATATGTCAACTTCTGATTAGTTATATAGACTGTTTTTATGTTAACTGACAAAAATTTATTAAATTGACAAAATATTTGACAACTTTTTAACAAATTTGTCAAATAAACTGCCAATTCTGCCTGTAGCAAAACTGGGTAAATCGAGTAGCTTAGTGGAGTTACAGCAAGTTCCAAGCCCGGACAAAAAACAAGAGTTTTCAGGCAAGGTCAGCGACTTGCCGAGGGTTAAAACTCAGCTTTCAAAAAACCAACAATTCAGCCTTAGACAGGACGGGAACAATTGATGATGACTCGGCAAGTAAAAAAACTAAACAACTACGGAGACAATCCTAAAAATCGTATGTTGGAATATAATATCTTTAAATAACAAAAGTTAGGAAATATTGCTTGAAATAAAAGATAGATACAAGATAACCATTAGTGCAACCTTTAAAAAAAACATCAGATACAAAAATTACATTTTTTTATAGGAGTGGAAAAAACTGCTGCACAAAAATTTTAAAACAATATCATCAACACTAAACACATCAACAACCAAATACTGCAAATAACTGTTTAACAAAAAAAAAAACAATGTCTACACACCTAATTAGCGTTTACGCTCCTGGCATCACTTACCCCAGATAAAAAATAAATACATTTTACCAAAACCTACAAAATCATAATTCTCAAATTGGAAAAGCAGAAATAATAGGTGTACAATACATTACATTAATAAATTTCTTTAAATACCTAACAGTTCTAATCATAGTTTTGCAGATAATATCACCCTTCATACTTCATACTTTACAAAGACCATATCAACAAATATGGTTGAGCGTCTTGAAATTTTTAGATTAGAATCTGTAGCATCTATAAACAAAAACCTCAAAACAATATCTGAATGAGGCACTCACAACATGGTCAATTTTAACTTAAAACTTATTGTTTTACTGTTTTAAAATTCAAATCCAACGTATCATTAGTACCAAATATTAAACTAAACAACAAATTCATATCTAAATCTTCCTCAATTTGTCTGCTAGGTAATACAATCTCACATAATTTTCTCTGAAACGACCATGTTGTCAACATAGCTTTGAAAGTATCTAGAAAACTAAAATTTTTTGATAGATGTAAAAAGTTTTTTACTTTTGTTCAACTTTTGCATATATATACATATATATATATATATATATATATATAACTTATATTTGTTTTTGTATTGAATATTGTTCCCAAATATAAAGAGGAGCATTGGAAACTACACTTTCTTTTCTTAACTCTATTCAGAAACAAGCTATTTAGATCATTGCCAATCCAAAGTTGACTAATAACTTAGATACTTTACAACACAAGCGTAATGTTGCAGATTTTTGCATTTTTTATAAATATTTTAATAAACATTGTTCAAACAAAATACAAAACATTTTCCCTGGGCATTCTTACAAAAGTTCAGAGATGTAGGAGCAAAACTTTTAGGAAAGTTTTTTTTAACCGCACCTACTACCAATAAATAGAATAAACTTCCAAATTCAGTATATTGTGAGACATATAAGCCACAAATATTCAAAGTCAATGTACACAAACTGCTTAAATCTAGTCCTCTAATGTGATAGTTTTAGCAAAAGTGGTTTTTTTTGTTGAAATTCAAAAGTATTTTTATAATTTGCTTATTATGAAAAAATAAAAATGACAAAAAACTAATCCAACTATGTGCGCAAAACAAGTTAAGAATAAACAACTTTTTTTTACCACACAAACCATAACACAAATTTACGTATAAAAACACACAAATCTATAAACCCTTAATAGACTTTGTAATCACAAACAAAAATATCCAGTTCCGCATAATTCAAGGCGTAATAATAATAATAATAATAATAATAATAATAATAATAATAATAATAATAATAATAATAATAATAATAATAATAATAATAATAATAATAATAATAATAATAATAATAATAATAATAATAAGTTTATTTGCTTCAAATACATAGACGGACAAATTAGTTGAGGTTCAGCTCACCAGAACAATCTGGATGTCTGTTCTACCACCTTAACTACAATAATATAACTTAAAAATATCTAAAAATAATGTAAATATATATATATATAAAAAAAAAATATAATTTGTAAATAAATTTAAAATTTAAAATACAGTTAAAAATTTTTTTTTTTAAAACTATACCAATAATTGTTTTTTATACTGATATTTAAACTGAGACAATGAGCATGACTTTAAAACCGGAGATATATCATTATAAATCTTGCAGGCGACATATGAAAATCCTTTTCTGAAATAGCATGTACGGAATTTAGGAACGTTTAATAACCGTCTATTTCGTATGTTTAAATTATGAATATCTGTTCTAAATCTAAGCTTGTTGTAAAGATATAGAGGTGTTTTATTTAGGAATATTTTAAAGATAACAGATGCAGTATGTAGTTTACGTCTGTTTTTCATATTTAACCATATAGACTCGACAAGTTTATGAGATATTCTCTCAAATTTTCAAATTCCATACGCTAATCTAAGACATGAATTTTGATTTTGTCCCATAATTAAAATGTGATAGAACCAATGCATCACAAAACAAAAGTTGTTTCAAATGTGTGGGCAACATATGCCTGCAAGAATATAATTGTTTTAAGTTGCAAAACGCATTTCTAGTAGATGCATTCATGTGTGACACAAAGTTTAACTCAGAATCAATTGTTAATCCTAAGCTTCTGCACTCGTCAACTGGTTGTAATGCATTCCGCATTACAACCAGTTGATTAATTATAACTTACATGGTATTCATATGGATTTTGTTACATTTCCTTCCAAATATCATTAATTTAGATTTTGTTGCATTAATTAATAAGTTATGTTTTGTTGACTAAATTATGTGATTTCTTTTTAAATTTATTAATATCGTTATGATTATTTGGAAAAAACAAATGATAAAGTTGTGTATTATCAGCATAAAAATGCTGTTTACAAGTTTTTATAGATGTATCTAAACTTGACGTATATATTGTAAATAGCATGAGCCCCAAAATTGACCCCTGTAGAACACCTTGTTGTACATTTTTTATTTTGAATATGGAGTTGTTAATAAAAACGTACTGTTTTCTATCAGACAAGTAGCTAGCAAATAAAGTAACAGCAGCTCCTGACAAACCAATATTATTTAAAATTGATAGTAGAATATTATGATTGATGGTATCACATGCTTTGCTATAATCTAGTAAAACTAGTGCTATTACTTTCTTTTGATCTGTTTTTTTTACTATATCATTAATTATATCTGTCATTGTTGATATACAGTTATAACCTAGTCGAAAACCAGATTGGGTTGGCGAAAGAATGCTGTATTTATTCAAGTGATTTTTTAACTAAAATGCAACAACTTTTTCAAATTTTTTGGATACAGTAGAAAGTATACTTATTGGCCTTAAATCATTTAAACTTTGTTGACAATTTACTTTGAGTAGTGAAACTATTTTAACTTTTTTTCATATGAAATGAATTAATAATTTATTCAAAATCAGTCAATCGAATCACAGCGGCCAAGGGTCAAGCATAGACAATTGTTTCGGTTCTACAAACCTCGTCAGTATTTTATTGCAACTAGATGGCAAACCAGTCTTTCGTTTGATTATTTTTTTTCATATGTCAGGAAAGCTTTTTTTTAAGCAAAAGTTAACTATGTATGTAATTAACGGAATTATATAAGGACAATACAATTTTAATAGTGACAAACCAATTTCATCAGAACCCACCGTATTTGATTTTATTTCGAGTAAATATTTTGCTATTATTTTATCATTAACTGACTCAAATACCAGCAACTCTTTAAAACTGCATTTTTTATTGTTACTATAAAAATCAATTAATGCAGTATCATTTGTATTTTGCAATAAAATGTTGTATAAAAAATGTTTATTAATATTTTTGGCATCTTGTAGCTGAGGAGTGGTCGGTTTCTGCTTGGTATAAAAGTTCATTTTATTTAATTCATCCCATATTTTGTTTACGCTTTTGTGTCTTAACTTGTATTCTAAGTAGCCATCCTTTTCTTTTTCTACAGCATTATTGCAAAAGTTACGCAATGATTTGTAGTATTGTCATTGTCCATGCTTTTTGTTATTTTATATTTAGACAGAGCTTTGTTACGTAATTTAAGTAAGTATTTTATGTTATCTGTAAGCCACGGTGCATAGTTTCTTTTTTTCTGTTCTACGTAAGAACTCTGACCTTGAAAAATGCCAAAACTAATCATAGCTTAGTACTGGCAAAAACCACGATTACTATGAAACATAAAAATAGAAAACCAACAAAAAACACGGACAAAATCAACTCTTTCTCTCTATCTTAGTAGTTTTTACCCTTTTTGGCTGGCAAACCAAAACACAAATATACTTGATGCAAGAACACAAAACAGAAATATCCTGTTTTGCACAAATAAATAGTTGATTTATTGCTCAAAACAGGCTTTACAGGCTTTTTGTTTTAGTAAATCTTTTTTTAATATGTACTTCATTACCTTATTTTTTGAGAATTCTTTTTATGTATGCTCATTACAGCTACTTCAAATTAATTCTCCATATGGACATTTTGTAAAATCTTTTTCATTTTATATTCAAGATTTTTCATTTGTATAATAAATAAGTTATATTGTTGTTATTCAGAGATGCATACATTGAGGTTATGTTGAGAAAGTAATAATATAATTTATATGCTTAAGCAACATAATAAATAAGTCTTTACAAAAATATCATTAAATTATTCTAAAAACAAGTTCAATGTTAGAAACGCTGCCAATTAACGTTTTACAATCATTTCAAAACAATACCTACTACTGTACAAACTTGACCTTGCATTTCTGATTTAAAATGTAAAATATTTGACCTAAATATGCCAAATTTGTCACTACTTGTTGCCATTAAAGCAATCTACACTTTTGTGTTTTTTGTCAGTCAAAAATCTACTTATTTGTTTTAAAAGAAATGATTTGAGCTAAATTTTTTTGCAAAATAGCTAATAGATATTGGAATTGGAATACTATAACAAATGTTGAAGATGTATTTGCAGTGTATTGTAAAACCTTATTATGACAGGTGTTTTATCTGTATAGACTGCAACACAATTTTGCTACAATAATTAGTGTTTGTCAAAAACTTATCAATTAAATAAAATATGTAAACCTAGTTGTAGTTTTAAAAAGCTTTTCACAAAACATAAACTTTTAATTGAAATGTTTTGAGTTTTATATCGTATGTACAATAAAATATTTCTTTTCTACACACAGTTTTCGCTGGCTATTGTAGCTAGTTTAATCAACTACTCAGCAATATTATGTTTACATTACATTGACTACTTTTAAAGTCACTTAAAAAAAAGCACAGATACTTTTTTTAACAAAAAATCTCATCCCCACATTGCGTTTTCCTTTTCCCTTTTTCCTTTTCCCTTTGTATAACAAATCAACGTACTTACTACTAACATAGCTTGCAAGCTGTCAATAGACAATAGTAATGTGTGAGACAATACTAGTAAAGTGACATATGTACCAATCAATCAAAATAATATTAATAAAAATATTAAAAATGCGTTGAAAAATAAAACATTATTTTTTTTAAGTTATTTGGTTATCTCGCGTCCCAAATTTGAGTTGCAGCCTGAAGTTAAGAATCACTGGTGTATCTGATGATTAAACAAAATACTTAAACTAGCTAAGGTTGAAAAAATACCGTACATGTAAAAATACAAAAACAGGACAATGCAAAAACCGCTTGGCAAAAACTAAGGTTAAATGCAATAAAAAGCGCAAAAAAGCACCCAAAAAAACGTATAACAGGAAAAAGGTCAAAATGCTAGCAAAAAAAAACAAAAGTCATTTCAACAATACAGATCAACAGTTCAGATTGTAAAACAAAATCCAAAGAATAAAACATTGCATTAAAATTTTTTTCGAAAGGCATAGAACAAAACCTCTAAGTAAAACAAACAAAAAATGTAAAATGAGTTCAAAAATTAAAAAAACCAGTAAACAAAAATATACAAACCACAAATAACACAGCCAAAGATTAGGAAAAACACTTTCTAGACACTTAACGTAAACTGTATCCCGATAAAAAATAGAACAATTAGTTGGCAAAATAAAAAACTAAAAATTGCCAGTGATGAATATGATATGCAACAAAATAATCCAATACTGAGGTAAAATGCTGCTGGACTAAATCTATATCTTTTATAAAAAAAAGTATACAACAAGGATGTACTAACAGAGTGAAAGTAGAATATAACATTATTAAGGGGGGAGAATAGTTGCGCTATTATAAAGGTTAAAACGCCTGAATAAAATTGAATAAAGTTTTTACACATTGTAGAAGAAAGTTCAATCTGTGTCCTCAAATTTGTAGAAATTTGTTGCAAGTCGATTCTTTGCAATTAATTTTTAAAAAGTGATGTTTTTAATTAGTTCTTTATTAATTTTTTACTCGTTAAATACAACTTCAAATCTTTAACCAAAAACATGAAGACATAGAATATTGTATGTAGTTCAACATATAAAAAAAGTGATGACTAAAATCTTATTGCTTAGATATTGAGTTAGTAAGCGTTTTGTTCTATAAAAACCAATATTAATTTAAAAACGGCGTTGTACGTCAATATTTTTCTAGAGAGAAAAGTTTACCAATATTTTTGTAGATGTGATAGGATTTAATTTTTTTTCAAAACAATACTACTAGTGGCACCACAACAGAACGAGGCGACTAAACCTAGCAACTCTCTAGCGTTAATATAAAAAAAACAAGCATAAACTGACTTAACTAACTACAAAATTGGTATGCTAAGTACATTATTGAAACTCTTTACAAAGATCTTTGAGAATAAATTGGCTGTTTTTGAGATATGCAAAGAGCAACAATAACTCAGGAAAAACAATTTCACTATTGACGCAATATTTATCATTCAACAAATAACTGAAAAAGCCATAGAATTCAACAAACAAGCTTTTATGTATTTCATCGACCTTAACCAGGTCTTTGACAGATTAAAACTAGATGACGTGCCGCTTTTGTAAAAAAAGAAATATACACCCAAGTAAAATAACCATCATTACTAAACTAAACACTGGCAATCACACATTTATAAAAATAGCGGACAAATTATCTAGTAAAGTACTTATATTAACTGGAATAAAACGGAAAGACAACATAAGTGCTGCTGAATAAAAGATCATAATAGGCAAAATAATTACAGAAGTCAAGATGGGAAAAAATATCAAATCAAAAACAAAAAGATCAGAGTGGTATGATATACCGACAACACTGTGACGATTTACAACAAGTCCTTCAAACTGCGTCAAAGTTCAACATGCAGATAGATAGATAGATAGATAGATAGATACGTTTATTGCCAAAGAGATACATAGAATGGCTTGTCACAAACATTAAATATAAATTAACATATTAAAAACATTTTTATACAATAAAATACAAATAGATTAATTTTTTTTTTACATAATTCAATTATAAAATTCATTTAAAGAATAAAAACATTTTAAAATTAGAAAATCTTTTAACAATTTTTTAAAGCTATTAAGATTTGGTTGCATTTTTATTTGAGTTTATTATAAATATATCTAGCAGCACAAATTGGCAATTTTTTAAATTTTGATAGTCTATATTTTGGAATGTATATGTTTGTTGAATTCCTTGTTTCGTAATTATGAACTGGTTCTTGTAGAAAATTTTATTTAATTTTTTAAAGCATAAATGCATATTTTAAATAGGTATATACTGACAGCAGTTAACATTTTATTGTTTCGAAATACATCACGGCATGATTCGCTTTGAGGTATGTTGTAAATAATGCGTAAAATACGTTTTTGCATAACAAATATTTTATGCATGTCTTTTGATTGACCCCATGCTATAATATTATAATTAATTGCGCTGTAAACAAGTTCATAATATGCCAACATAAGATATGATATAAACAGTTTTTTTTTTTAATTTATGATAGCAAAAGTAGCCTTTGCTAGCTTTGAACAGACATTATCAATATGATACAACCAATTCAAATTTTCATCAAACGTGACACCTAGAATTTTTGCGGTATTGCTAAATTCAGTTTGGTTTAACCTAATATTAACATAATTTCTATTTTTAAATAAAATTGTTTGGGTTTTGTTCATATCAATTACTAAAGTGTTCCGTGTACACCATTCTTGAAACTCAGAGAAAATTGTATTTATGTTAACTTCAAGTTTGTTTGAGGTTGCAGCATTTACTACAACAAACGTATTATCTGCATACATAATTACTTTACCATTTAATATAAAACTTAGCAGGTCGTTAACAAATAAGACAAACAACAAAAGTCCTAGTACTAATCCCTGGCCAACACCTATATCATTTTTAAACGTACTAGACAAAACACCATTCAATGTCACATAATTAGATCTGTGTGTTAAATATGACTCAATCCAATTATGCATGGATCCTCTAATACCTATATTAAAAATTTTGTTTAAAATAAATGAATGCCTAACTGTATCAAATGCGCTTGATTGATCGAAGCAGAGTATTGCAACGAAATTTTCTTTATCAAGTTGGTTACGCACATATTGAGTTATACTAGTGATTGCAGTTTCAGTGAATTTGCCTGGTGTAAAGCCATGTTGACTGACAGTCTGTTAATAATTTCTGGCTGCTCAAAAAATTATTGATTCAATTTACAGCAGCTTTTTATTTCATTTTTAAATAAAGGTGTGATTTTGCCAATTTTTAATATATTTGAAAATTTCCCAAGTAAAAACGATTTATTGATTAAATCTGCGAGTGTTTCAGATAGTGTTATGTTGCAAAACTTTAGCAATTTGATTGGAACTCTATCTGCAAAACAAGACTTTTTGGTAGTCATGTTTGATATTATTTGCATCACTTTTGATCTGGTTACAGGTGATATAAACATGCTCTGATTAACACATGCACAAGCAAAACACTGTACCTATCAAAGGAGCCATGCAGCTATAAGCAACAAGAGCGTAGAACAAGTTATGCACTTTAAATTCAAAACACGTAAAAAAGAAAGTGAAAGCCCAACCAACAAGAACAACGTTAATTTTTGCTTATTTGGAAGTTTATTATAGCAAAACAAATATTGTCTTTAGAATGCAAAACAAGAATTTACAAAACCTGTGGTTAATTTATCATGACATACGCGATTGAAACTAGAACAAAAACTATTCGACTAATCAAAACAGCAAAAATGAAAACTTTAAGATCCATAATAGGCTGCTGCCTACAAGATTACATAAGAAACAAAAACATTAGAACACAGTGCAACATACAAAATTTTGTAAGATAGGCTCGTAATAAAAGATAGAAGTAAAAAAAACTATGTCGACAAGATTGGCAACACTAGACTACTAAAAATTGCCAAGAAGTTAGTTCCAATATTGAGACCTTCAGAAAGACACTCAATACGCTGCTATAAAAATTAACATATTATTCTACAAAAAAAAGAAAATGAAAAAGTAAAAGAAAAACTGTCAAATTTATTTTTAGCAAATTTCTTGTTCTAACTGGCAACTTGTAATTTGACCAGAACCTATCTGTTAAATAAACTGCCAATTGTCGGTTTGACAAAATAGCTGTCAAACCAAAAAATGACTTAGTGGCGCAAAACTGTCGCAGGTTTAACATTTAGCTTCAAAAAACATGTTTAAGCAATTTATTAATTTAAAACATTTTTTTATTACAAAACTAATGTCCAAGTAACTATAATTACAATTAAAATAAAGATGTGGGTTGTCCAGGTACTAAACTTTGCCAATATGTACAAAGCTTCTTCAACTATCTGATATAAACTAACTATTTTACTAAAATGTCAAATAATTTTTTTCTTTTAGTGCCTTCTCTTCACAGGACCATATGTCTGCACTTGTCCCGGGTTTGTGCGAGTCGTATTAGTGTAGAAATCTTCTTGATTTCAAACCATTGTCGCAGGTTTAGCAGCCAGAAGAATCTCTTTTTTTTTTATTCCCCGTTTACTTTCTATTGATCCTTCCCTTCCATAATTAATTGCAAGAATTAGTATTTGTCATTTTGGAATATGTGTTCAAAGTATCCTGTTTTTCTACGTTTCACCATCGTGAGTAGTTCTGTATTTTTGTCCATTTGCTTGAATACTTCGTTGTTTATTACTTTGTCTGTCCATAAAATTTTTAGCATCCTCCGATACAGCCACATTCTGAAGGCTTTGATTTTATTCATAGATTCAGTATCCACCCTTCGACTCCATACAATAGTACCAAGAAGACATAACATTTGACTGTTCTCCACCTGATTTTAAGTAAAAGATCCCTGTTGCATACTAATGGTCAAAGTTTTTGAAAGGCTATTTCAATTTGTGTTTCGATGTTTTGGATCGAGTCCCACTGTTTGTTGAGATAGCCTAAGTATTTGAATCTTTGCACCAGTTCAATTGGTTTACTGTTAATGGTTAGTGCATTGTTATTTGCGGAGTTATCCTTGCTAATAATCATTAATTTTGTTTTTGCGATGTTTATTTTGAGTCCATACTCGATTGCAGATCTTCGGTAGTGTTGGCCAGTATCACAAAACTATCTGCATATCTGATGTTATTTACTAGTTTTCCGTTTACTTTTATGCCTTTTGTGCATCCGTCTAGTGCCGGAATATGTTCTCGACATATAAGTTGAACAGAAGCGGTGACAGAATGCATCTTAGTCGGACGCCACAATATCTGGAACTGCTCTGTTTGATCTTGCCCAACCTTAACCTATGCTGTTTGGTTCCAGTATAGATTTGAGATGATGCGGATGTCTTTATCGTCGATGTTTGTTCTATTAAACATTTCAACCAGTTTTACGTGTTCAACATTGTCAAATGCTTTTTTGTAGTCTATAAAGCAAGCATAAACTGTGCGACGTTGATCTATACGTTTTTAGGTTAAAACTTGCATAGAGAACAGTGCCTCTCTCGTACCGAATTCGTTACTGAAACTAATATGGACGTCTCCGATTTCTTGGTCGCTCTTTTTCCATATACGGGTGTGTATGATACGTAAAAATATCTTTACCGCCTGGCTCATGAGGCTAATAATACAGTACTTGTTACATGTTTTAGCGTTTGGTTTTTTTAGAGTAATAAAAGTAGATTTTAGCCAGTGTTTAGGTATGCAGCTTGTATTGTATATCTTATTGTATAAATAAACTATCACATATTAATTTGACAAAGCTACTAGCAACTGTTTCACAAATCTATTGCGTATACTGTATATTTAACATATGTCGACTGTCTTACAACTTTTTTATATAAATCTAACGTACAAACTGTAAACTGTCAATTTGATAAAGCAATTGTTAATTGTTTCACAATTTTGTCATATGAACTGTCAACTGTTAGTTTAATAAATCTACTTTCAATTGTTCAAAACAATCTCTTTTACATATAAATTGTCAACTATTTCTTTTATCAAATCTGTTGCATAAAGTGTTAACTGTTACAAACTATTTTTTAACTTTTTGCGAATGTGTATATTGCTTTACAAATAAACTTTTTTCTCCACAAATCTGTTAAACTGCCAACTGTCAATTAATTATACAGTTTAATATATGAATGGTTTTACATATAAATTGACAACGACTGTTTGACAAATATAACTCTCAGTTTTAAACAAATGAACTGTCAGCTTTTTTTTAGACAAAAATATGATATACGTAGCAAAATTTGATATTACAAACCTCAAAATTAAGTTTTTAAATTATACATTATTGTTTTTTTTTTTGACGCTCAACACACAAATTGTAAATATATACTTATTTTGTAATATCTTCCGTTGACTAGTAAATAAATAAATAAATAATCAAATCAACAATTATTAAGGATTTTTTTAAAGTTTTTGGTACTTTCCTCTATTACAACTTTAACAGTAGTAAAATTAAATCTATCAACGATAACACTGCTACAAAATATCTCACTAGCAGATCATCATTATTTTAAATCTACGGTTATAGATATAATCATTGGAGTACAATTGTTTAACTATATATCTGACAAATAAAACCCACAATGCAATATCTGTTTACAAAAATTTTAAATAATATTTGTTCAAAAATTTTAAATCGGCAGCAACAACATCTACTCTTAAAGAAGTATCAATTAAAATTATACAATTGTCACTTAATTTGTAAAGAATAATGTACAATACACGCTCCAATAATTTATAGAAATAATTTAAAAAAATTATAAACAAGTTGAAAATGCAAACAAAGAATTCTAATTTTTTTTTTTAATCATTTTTAGCAACAATTTTTATCTAGTAAGTATGTCAATTAACAGAACTGCCGCATCTGATGTTTTAAAAATCTTAGAACAATAGTCAAAAAACCTTTTTATTCACAACGAGTTATTGTTTAGTGCCTTACTTTTTGAAAGCGACAAAAGCGCTGCAATTACAGTCAATGCGGATTGCTAACGTAGAACAATAACTAATTTTGTTTGACCTATACCGAACATGTTAGTCAGTTTTTATTTCTAGCTGGATGGCGCTACGAGTCACACAAGTTGTGAAACAATTGCAGTAATAATAATCGTTTATTTTTTGCATTTCGGCCTTAAACTTAACATAACGTAACATTTACCATATAACTCAATTTACTACTAATATAATATATATATAATCTTAATAACCCTAAACCCTGTTTTTAGTTAATTATTTATTAATTCTGTTTCGATTTTCTTTTTTCTTTTTTGTTACCACCATCATCCATTTCATTCCTCTTCCATCTTTTTTCAGTACCTCATTTCTTCCCATTTGCTCTTCTCTCATCTTATTGCATTTTAGCGTGTGTTCTATGCTTTCCCTAACTTCTCCACACATCCTACACATTTTCTTTTCCTCTTCTAACCAAAATTTGCACACTTTCTTCTCATTTCCACAACTAATTCTTGTAATCATTTGTTTTTCCATTTTTCCATAATTTACATTATTTAGATACTTTGGTAGTGAATCCGTTATAATGTGTTCCTAATTTAAATTGTACCTAGATTTATTTATTTGTGTTCTTTGATATTACACTTGTATATCTCTATCTCTCACCATGTTGTCTGCATAACCCAGCGACCACACTTTATCTCTTCCCACTACCACCTCACCCGTCTGCACTTTACATAGCATTTCTTTTACATCTGCAATATATGCCGCAAACAAACTAGGGCTGAGTGGGCATTCTTGTTTTACACCTTTTGTAGTCCAAAATTTTTCACTCGTTTTGCCATTCATACAGATTCTGCTAACTGTATCCACATATACTTCTTCCATTCTTTTTACTAGGTGTTTATTTATTCTATTTTTTTTCTCAAATACATCCACAATTTTTCTCTACTCACACTGTCAAATGCCGCTTTTAGGTTCAAGAATACGCATACAACTTTTCTTCTTTTTCTTCTATTTCCTTCTCTACATTATGGTGTAGTATGTATACACTATCCATGGTCCCTCTTCCTTTTCTAAACTTGGCCTGTCCGTCTGGCAATATCCCATTTATTTCTAGTTTTCTATTCAATTTTTCTTCTAGTACCATAGCGTAGATCTTGTATGCTGTACTTAGTAACGTTATACCTCTGTAATTTTCTGCAAGCTCTATATTTTCTTTTTTGTGTATTGGACATACAAGACCTACTCTTCACTGACTAAGAAACCGTTTTCCCTTCCATACTTCATTTATTATCTCACTTAGTCTCTCAATCAAATCTTTCGTACCATACATCCATGCTTCATTTTGTATTCCATCCACACCTGGCGCTTTTTGTTTTTAGTTTTTTTATTTGCTTTCATTTCTATTTTATTAGATGAAATCTACATCTTGTTTCAGTTGTTCTGTTGTCATTGGCTGTCTATTGGTTTTTCTGTCCGATCCTTCATACAGTTTTAAGAAGTGTAAACAATTGCAGTACTGCACGAGAAATTATTTTGCAAAACTCAAATTATCTCCCCAAACCGTGTAATTTTACTCAACTAACCTTTTTTCTATAAAAACAACTTAAAGATAAAAATCATTTACTGGATATCATTTTCCACATGTAATTGCAAAGTTTGTGATTAAAATTTAAAAATAAAAATAAATGTAATATATAATAATAAAAAATAAAATTATAAATAAAATAAATAAATAAATAAATGTTTTATTTATAATTAAAATAAGACTTTTTATTGAAAAACCTTATAAATGCGCGGATATTATGATTATTTAGTTTATTTAGTGTTTTTCAGTAACGTCTAAGAAAGACATTTTGTTTTTTTTTTGTTTGTTTTTGTATGAAGAAACCTACAAACAACAGAAGTCTTTTCTAGATTAAAAAACATTCCTGCAAAAAGTTTATTCTTAGGAATGTGTTTTAAATAGAATTTTTTAACAGCTAACTTTTTATACTTTACTATGTAGCATCTATTGCCGAAAAACTAACACCTTTACTGCTAGAATAACAAAACATTGAAAAGTGAAGCCAGATCAAAATATGCACGGCCGACACAAATTATAAAACAATCATGTTTTACAACAATTAGAAAATAAACGCTGCCGCGATTGTCTAAGACATACCTCAAAAAAATAAGTAACAAGAAGAATTTAAAATTATAAATAAAATTTTAAAAACCTTGAACCTTTGAACTAAAATGTGTTAGTAAGTGTTTAAGCAAATTTGCAAATTTTGAGAAGAGAATGTAGACGATTTGCCCAGCAAAATGTGTAAATAATCTCAGTAAAAATTTTGACTTTAAAGTTTTGCTTTAACACTCTAAGAGTGGTCTTTAGCAAAAAAAATGTTGTTCCAAAAACATTATTTTTACCTCTGGCTTTTTAACAAGGCATTAGAAAAGCGTGTGTTTTACCAGTCATTGCATAATTTGTGAGCAATAAATTTGCATTATTTAATATAACATTGACCAATAAATCAAGATTTAAAATCAGTTTTATAAAACGCAGTTGGATTGAAGCATACAAAATAAAAAAGCTCAATAAAAATGATTCTGTATAATTATACCTTAAGAATTTGTGACATTATATCAGTTTGTACAAATTTAGTATCTGCAACATATTTAAATCATGCACAGAGTACTATCTTGCTATAAGTAAACATCTGCAATAAAGAATTTAAAAATAAATATAGTTAATTTTCAGTCTATTAGTACATAAGGAATAAATATTTATAATAGCATAATTACAGAGTTTCTATGAAAATTACTCACATAAAATAACTTGTTTTAATAAATGAATTTAAATTACAATACAATAAATTGTAAAAATAAAAATCCCTGATTATATAATAGATATCTTAGAAATATCCTCATCTAACTTTCATTACGAGAATACAGATAATATGTAACATGCAATTTATATATTATTGATCACTAATAAATAATATACTTATATACAGGGTAAGTCAAAATTGATTTTACAACGCTTGGATAAATAACCCAATTATCACCATAATACCAATCTCAAAAATAACACCAATTTAAATCAAACGTAATTTTTAATATACAGGGTGTTTCAAAACATGTGTTGGAAAATAAAAGGTTGGATTGATTGGCTACTTTTAAGAAAAAAAGTTCCCATTACAAGATACAGGGTGTAAAAAAATAATTACTTTACAAAACTCAGCTTTTGTACACATCTTAGCATTAATATTACCTACTTTTTAAGCGCTTATTCAATTTTTTTCATGTCCATTGACAGAGATTTTAGGATTTGGTAAGGTTTTTATGGCTCTAATTTCTATGACACTTGGGAAATTGGCATTCTAAAAGCACATTGTGAACTACCAATATTTTCTATACAAAAAAGGTACTCCTAGTCAAAAACTCTAACGTAAACCGTTTTAGAGAAATACGTAATTTTATGATGAAAAACATAAAAAAATTAGCAACATGTTTTGTTGTTGATAAAAACATTTGTTTTTGATCTAGTCGTCAGCGTTTATGCATTTGAGTTATTAACAATTGTCATTTAGTTGTTAATTAACCATTTTTCAAAAAGAGTCAATATCGCTGAAACTTATTATCTTTATTACTCAATCAATTTGCCCATTCTTAGTATTTTGCTTGCGTGGTGATAGCAAAATAAATAATTACAGTAATAACAAGATGTGCAATATGCATTTTGTTTATAGCGTTGCCGATGGGAACGCAACAAAAGTTCGTCAAATTTATCAAGAAAGGTTTCCAAACCGACAGGTACCAAATGAAAAAAACATTCATTTGTATTCCCAAACGCCTACATCAAACTGGAAGTGTACATAAAATAGCTGCAAGAAATGGACTTCCGTAAACTGAAGAAGATGTTTTTCAAGAAATCGAAGACGATCCATCAACTAGCACTAGAAGAATAGCTTTAAACCTAAACCTTAGTCACGTTACAGTGTAGAGGACAATAAAAAGCTAGATGTTATATCCTTATCACATACAGCTAGTACTAGCTTTTAAACCAACGGAAGAAAGAATTGCGCAAAATCTTTGATTCTTAGAACAAGTTTTATTTACGGAAAAAGCAAATTTTTCTTGCAATGCAATTATGAACTTTCATAATAATCATGTATGGGCCGACAAAAATCTACATGCCATAATGGAAGGCCATCATCAGCAAACATTTTTTGTTAATGTTTGGGCAGGTGTTGTAGGAGACTAATTATTAGGTCTATATTATATGCCGTTTAGGTTAAATGGTCAATCATATCGTAATTTTCTTGAAGAAGAGCTGCCAAGACTTTTAGAGGACGTTCCGGTTCAATTAAGAAACAAAATGTGGTTCATGCACGATGGTGCTCTTTCACATTTTAGATTTGTTGCGTGTCAATTTTTAAATGAACAGTATCTCCTATCTACCTATCCAACGGTTCCAGTTGGATTATGATTAGGAATAATTTAAGATATCTACCTTAAAATATTTTAAATTTACATTGCAACATAACAAGTATTACACTTTTAGATAGGATCTGCATAATACTCAATGTGTATCGTACACCTGATAGTGATTTTAAATTGTTTTTAACTGTACTGTCTGATGTTTTTAGTAAAATTAATATTTTTAATCAACATGTTATTTTAACCGGTGACTTTAATGTAAAATTTAATGGCATTGACCTCAACAAGGCAACTTTGAAAGACTTTCTTTGTAGTTATGGACTTGAAAGTAGCTTTAATTCCCCTACTAGGTTTGAAAACTGTATAGATAATGCGTTTAGTAACGTCTATCTAGAAAACATTATTATTAGCACTTTTAACACGTGCTTATCCGAGCATCTAGCTTTATCTATTAAATGTAATCTACCTGCAGAGTGTAGAAATGAAGTAACTTTAATGTATTGTCCTATAATAGAATCTGGTAAAATAATCTGTTTCAATCTTGTAGACAAAGCTGAATGGTCATTTCTTGAATATGACTTGCTAATAAACGAAAAGACTAAAATGTTTATTAATATTATTGTTAGCAGTTTAAATATATCATTTTCAAAGAAAGTAATAAAAACGGTTTTTAACAAAGCTCAGATTCAGTGGTTTAATAATAATCTGAAAGAAATAAGACAAACGCTTAGTTTTATAAAGGAAGCATGTGTCCGATCTAATGATCCAGAACTGTTAAGTCTAAGAAACAAATACAAATTTGAGTATAAAAATGCTATTAAATGCTGCAGAATGATTTTATCTTATTTGAAAAGACGTAAGCAACAAGTCAATGTTAATGGTAAGGTCTCAGATATGGTTGAGATTACTTGCGGGGTCCCACAGGGATCTGTATTGGAGCCTTTATTATTTCTCATTTATATTAACGACCTTGCTCATAACATAGATAACGCTAACGTTATTCTGTTTGCAGATGACACAACCATTACAACTCAAGGAAGTGAAATCAATTTTGTTCAGTCTCTCAGCATATTGGCAATGCAACTAGCAACACGATGGTTTGAAAGCAATTGTCTCTGTATTAATAAATCTAAATCCGTATCAGTTATGTTCTATTTAAGAACAGTAAATACGGAATATGATAAGTGTACTAAGTTTCTAGAATTGCACATGGATTCAGAACTAGCATGGAAAGAACATGGCAATTCTTTAGCGAGTAAACTATCATCAAATATATTTCTAATAAGAAATTTAAAAAACAATGCTAGCAATGAGGTTGTTCGAATTGCTTATTTTGCATTATGCCAAAGTCATATAACTTACGGCTTAATTGCATGGGGGCACTCGGCTATCAAAGACAGGGTTTTCTCGTTACAAAGAAGAGCCATAAAAATACTAGCCGGTTTACAATACAGAGACGATTGTAAATCATCTTTCATAACGCTACGTATTCTCACACTACCTTGCCTATATATATACAAATGCTTCAAATTTATCATAACCAACATGAATGCTTTTAGTACACACGAGGATAAACATGCGTACAATACAAGAGGCAAATGTATGGTTTATCTAAATTGCTTGAGACTGTACAAATTGCAAACAGGCATTAACTTTAATGCTATTAAGTTTTTCAACTTTCTGCCAAACCGCATAAAAGACCTTAAAAGTAAGCAATTTCGAACAACGTTAAAAACTTATATGGTCCAAAAAGCTTTTTACAGTTTTGAGGATTATTTAAATAACAATTTTGAAGATATATAGCTTAATGGCAGCAGTTTATGTTAAATTGTGAACATAGTGTATTTTTTGTTTTATGCTAGTCTTATTATTTTAACATTCTAGTCAATTTTTATTCTATACATTAATTTCTTTTTTATCCTTGATTGATATATTTCTTTTTATATACAGTAAACTATTTTATTTTATTATGCAGTTCCTATTAACATTTTTTTTTTCTCAAATATGAGACATATGTAAACATTCTGTGATAACATGCAATAAATTATTATTATTATTATTATTATTATTATTATTTTAAGGTATGACGTCTACATATGAAATTGTAATTCACAGCCAATCAAATTTCGCAATAAGCCGAAATGAGTATATGCGGGCAGAAAATGATGCTTTAGAGGAAGCAAAAAAAAGTTTAGTTTACACTACATCAGTTAATACTGATGAAGAACTAAGAAATTGCATTATTGCATCCTGCAATACGATCGAAACACTCCAGGCATTTTTGAACGGGTACGTCAATTACTAAGACGTAGGTTGGAAGCCTGCGTTACCGTAGGAGGAGGCCATTTTCAACAATTTTTGTAATTTTTTTGTTTTTTATGTTATTGCTTAGTTTTATAAATTAAAGGTTTTGTAATCATGTTGCTACTTTTTTTTTCGTTTCTGAGATATTGTAAAAAAAAAAAATTGCACCCTGTATCTTAAAAACGGTGCGTTTGCGGAAGTCTGTTAATAGGAACTTTTTTTCTAATAATTAACCAAGAAATCCCACCCTTTATTTTCCGAAACATGTTTTGAAACACTTTGTAATACATATCAATTAATTGTAGGACTTTTTATGTGTATTTTTATAGATATTTTTATTGTAGTTTGTTTTGGCATATAATTTAAAAAATCCCAAAAACTATGACGATTACTTTTTGCTCAAAAATTGCGTCTTTGGTTTCTTAGGTGGCATAGACCCCTTATAAACCTATTTAATAAATTCTTGTTTTATAGAAGAATTCCAGCAATGTACCCAGATTTCATCCCCAGTTATAATTTTATAAGATAGTATCTTTATCTTGAAATAAAACAATCAAATATTTGTTCCAAATTTGTCGTCTACAAAGTTTTTGTACAGCACTGAGCAACTTGGAAATCTATCGTGACAACATTTTGTTCATTCTCAAATCTTTATGTAGAATTTTAATAAACATTTGTTTCTAATATTCTTATTTATCTAACAATAACTAAAACTTTTACTCTGCGGTCAATCAACAACAAATCTTCAACTATGTTGATGTGTTGTTTTTGTTAGTTTGTGCTTTCAGAGGTCTTCAACACTTTGAGTAATTACAAACGGATTTCTTGTTCCATTTGAACTGTAAACACCAATATTTGACTTAAAAATAATAGGTTATTTTATCCATGCTCTCATAGATATCAGGCCAATGCCTTCTTTCAATAAAAATTTAAAAACGCTTCCTGTTCAAGTTGATATAAAAGTGAAAAATAATAAGCAATTTAATCCAAACTTGGAGATAACATCATAAAATGTCACAAAAAAAATTGCGATTGCATTTTGTTTTCATAGCTAAGTAGATAACATCCTTCATATCGAAAAAGCAAACGCTTAAAAGAACTTTACTGGATATCATTAAATAGTAATGACGTTAACTATAAAATTAGATATAAAAACAATAAAAAAGAATATAAAAAACTTATTAACGCACGCAAACAAGAATACTACTCCAATATAATTTCTGAAGCAGACAAAAAATCTAAAACACTATGGAAAATCATCAACTCAACGTTAGGGAGAACATAAACTAATCAATGTATTAAATTAAAGCACAATAATGAAATAACTCAAGATTCTAAAATTGTATCGGAACTCTTTGCAATGCACTTTGCAACCAAAACACAAAAAACACTATCAAATCACTTTGGACTACACTCATCTTCTAAATGCACTGTATATAGTAGTAATAATGCTTCTTCAATTCTGTTGAAATCTACGACGTACTAACTGTAATCAATAATATAAAAAACACAAACAGCACTGGTTTAATCGACATATCTTCCAAAATAGTTAAGCACATATTTCCTATAATTACAGAACCGTTAGTTCTTCTTATTAATGACATATTAAAAACTGGTAAATTACCTTCAATGCTTAAAAATGCTTCAGTAGTGCCTATTTTCAAGAAAAATGATTTTCAAAATATTGAAAACTATAGACCAATTACTTATTGTTTTTTCTAAAATTATTGAAAAAATTATTTTCAACAAAATGATGAGTTTTTTAAACAAATTTAATCTAATTCACGATGCGCAACATGGTTTTTGTGAAGGTCGATCTACTGAAACAGCAACTACTAATTTTATCAATGATGTTTACAAAGAATTAGATAAAGGTAAACATGTAGCAGGTGTTTTTTTTTATCTCTCTCAGACTTTTGATTAACCTAGATTTTATCATTAAAAAACTCGAATGTTACGGTTTCCGCGGTGTAACGCTTAAATTAATAAAATCGTTTTTAAGTGATAGAAAATTCTGTGTAAAGGCAAATGGAAAATATTCTACATATTTTGAAAGCAAAGAAGGGGTGCCGCAAGGCTCAGTGCTAGGTCCTCTCATATTTTTATTGTTTGTTAATGACCTAGTAAGTTACATCTTACCAATTACTAATATTATAATATATGCTGATGATACATCATTTTTAATATCTGCTGATAGTTTGGATCAACTTTGTATTAATGTTGAAAATAAAGCTGCTCAGTTTCATCAATAGTGTGAAAAAAATATGTTAATGGTAAACATCAGCAAAACAGTTTGTATATATTTTTGTAACTCAAATAGCCATATTGGATTAACATTTGTAATGAACAATCTAAATATCTCATCGGAAAATAAAATTAAGTTTTTTGGTTTAGTAGTGGACAATCTTTTAAACTGGAACTACCACAAGGAACATGTATGTAAAAAAATTAACACAGGTTACTATGCAATATCTCAGTTTAAATCATCAGTAGACTTAACGGGTCATCTTAATGCATATTATTCATTTATATATAGTCATCTAGCATATAACGTCGTTCTTTGGGGAGCAGCATCTAACTGGCAAAGAGTCTTTATTGGACAAAAAAGAATTATTCGCCTCATTTTTAATATAAACCATCGAGATTCATGTCGACCATTTTTTATTAAATATAACATTTTAAGTCTGCCATCGATTTACATTTATGGAACACTGTTAATGGTCAAGCAAAATATCTCAACATTTTCCAAAAATTCCGATTTTCACAAGTATCGTACACGCCATGCTACGTCACTGCTAATAGTACCTCATAACTCTTCTAAATTTGAAAAACCGCCATATTACATGGAAGTTCTACTTTACAACAAACTACCTCTTCAGGCACAACATATGAATCTCAAGGATTGATTTTAAGACTTTTATAAAATCGTTTTTACTAAAAAAATGTTTTTACTTTGTTCAGGACTATTTTAATGATTAATAATATATATTCTTGTGTTTTCTTTTAGCTGTTTTTATCTTGTGACATTTTTTGTAACTTTTGTATTATGTATTTTGTAAATTTTAAACATTATGTATCTATGACATGTATATCCATTTTTAAAATGACCTAATACCAAATAACTTATTATTATTATTATTATTATTATTATTATTATTATTATTATTATTTACAACAAATTCAAGATTAATAGCTTTTATATAAAAATTTTGAATAGTTGTAAATTGTAATTATACTTTTAATTAATTTATATTTTATCTATTGTTACTATTTTTTGTTTAATAATTAACATGTAAACTTTCAAATATGATGTAATTTTGCATCCTTTATTGGAAATAAATTACAGATCATGCATTATTAAGAAGTAATGAAAATAAACAATTGAGAATTGAATTGAATTGAATTAAATTATAAGTCTTGCATAGATACAACAAAACTAGTATTCCTTGCTTGACTACCTCGCAATAAACGATTTTAATCAAGTATTTAATCACTAATTCATACATTTTCTATTACATACATATAGTTGCATATATCAATGTGGCACAGAAACTCGTTTACCAAGGTGAACATTACAATATCTAAATTCTAAATAATATCAACCGTATTTACTTTAAATACTTACTTATTATTTAAAATATTTTAATCCTTATTAGCTGTAATCCTAAAACGCAACACTACACATTTTTTAACGTTATCACACATACACTAATTTTACTAGCATCACATGTACTCACAACAATAAATGTTATTAAAGAGATGACAATTTTATATTTTGAGCCAAAATCATTTTACAAAATGTATCTATATTATTGTTTACATGTGAAAAGTGTATTGAGTACTAAATGAGAGAAGCATAATAGTTTGGTTTATAGTTTTAAATCGAGATTGAAGCGGTTATAAGTGGATTCTGAAAGAAAGAATAATCGGTGTAAATATTAATATTTATAGTTAAATTATTCTACCGGTATTGTCAAGTTAAACTAAAAATAGTTTTGTCTCTAATACTCACAAATACATATAAATAAACTAGTTAAAAGTTAAACACTATTATTGTGTTTAGGACCTAAGTAAAGAACTTTACAAATATTGGAAACTAAGAAAAGAGAAACACTTTGTTGGTCAATTTGTCAATGTCAGGATGTGTCCGTTCATGCGTATTTAACTTAAGACTTTTAAATTTATCTGATAAAACGGCAAAATTTAAACTATTTTATGTTAGATGTTGTTTATACAGGATGTTAGATAAAACAAACGTAAAATAATTTGAACAACAAATTTTTGCCTTAAAACTAAACCGCGTCTCATCTATCATTATTCTACGATAAAATAGTAAAAATGAAACAATCTTTTAATAATTTGAATGTACTCATTAAATAGTTGTTAAATGCCAGGAAAAATCAGCTTATAAAAACCTGTATATATACTTTTAATATAATTTAAGAATGATAAACCATATGTAATCCGCTAGATTGTATTGTAAATATATAATTGTTATAATAATTAAAGTTCATTTTTTCAACGTTTTTAAATTCTTACAGTTAAGAAAATGTAACAAATTTTCTAAGCTTTAAGCAGAAACGCTGCAAGAATGAAACTAGACAGTGAAAAAATGCATAGGATATCTAAACATATACTCAGCTCAGTTTTTATGAAAATTTTACATATGTAAATTATATATATATAAAAAAATATGATTAGTTTTTCTTTTACTTCAATAATGAGTTGCTTCTCAATAAGCACTCAGAATTTGTCTAGGCGTGCTAGAAATCAAATTTTCAGTCTCAGCATTAGAGATTAAATCCTAAGCTTTCTAAATACGTATCCGAATATTAGCCTAGGTAAAGTACGTAGGGGTGGCTAAAGATGGCCCAGTCTTTTACCGATTGTATGCGACACCTGTTTAATAAGTGATAGGTCTAGAAAACAAAAAAGCTATGGAAATAAATCATCATTAGTTAGTTCCATAAATTTCATAGAAATCTTAAGTGTATGCGGCTTTGCATTATTCTGTTGAAAAATAAGTGTTTTCAACCTCCTCAGATAAAGCATTAATGTTTGTTCTAGAACCGTGTTAATGTAGCAATTAACATATAATGTTCTTAAAATAAACACTTACTTCCATAAGCAATTCCTCCATATACTATCATCTTGCGTATAAGAGCTGTTGTTTTACAGCAAATTTGTTTTTTACCCTTGATGACATCTGTCTATTTTACGGCCATTGTGGGCATACAAACAAAATTTCAATTTGCTAAAGATAATTTTCTTCCATGAATCGACCCATAGTAATCTTTCATTGCACTATTCCAGACGGCACTTCTTATTGTAAAGAGTTGAGGGCAAACAATAGATAGAGCAGTACAACTTAAAAGCAAATAATTGACTTTTTTGATAAACTGACTGAAGGGTGAGATTTCTTAATTAATTAATCTTTTCAAAACATTTCCAATTGCTTTTTTGTTGAAAATTGGTCCCCGTGAGCAATAAATTAAAAATACTTATTTTTCACGTTCTGTAGTGTGACGTTCGGTTTGTAATCTGTGCTGTTTTTTTGTCTTTTAATTTACCTACGCTAACATAAATCTATTGTACTGACACTTCTGCTAACTTGTTGGTCATTATTACAAATTAATAATTTTTTTTTTTCTGAGCTGAATTACTCTAAATCGTAAATTGCTTAACTGTTGAAAAACACCACGCTGACAAACTCGTTTTGATTTAAATGAGGAATAAAATTTATTGCACAAAAATTTACTGCACAATTAATCTAAAAATATATCAATTAAATTAATTTTGTTTTAAATTAATTAATTAATTAATAGCTTGGTAATTTTATTTTTCATTTTCTTTTAATAGTATTGTTATTTAAGAATAGATGCTATTTCGTATTTTAAGACACCTAGCTAAGGTTGGAAACGTTATTTTGGTCACTTCAATAGAACACTTTATGTGTCATAATACCTTTAGATGTCTAATAGTGTATATTCTTGTCGGCAATTGACTTTTTGAAACATTTAATAATATAAAAGCATATTGCGTATACTGCACAATGGTTGAGACTCTAAAATGCATAATGGTCTTAATAACCTATCTACGACATGATTTATTTTTCTTGGTAAATACAAGGTCTGTTCCAACATACGATTTGGACAGTTTGCAAACCGTCCAAACTATGCACACAAACAATTATTTGTCATCCTTATGCAGTCTTTTATACACAGTAATTTGTTTGTGTGCATAGTGTAAACGGTTTGCAAACTGTCCAAATCGTATGTTGAAACAGACCTACAATATTAATTTTAAACTATAGAACTGTAACTGTAACGGCCTACAAGCTAATTTTCCAGGTAAAAAATTTATATTTAATAACCATTTGAATGCTTAATAATCTATTATGACTGATACTTACATTTTTTAATATATCCTTTAAGTTTATGGATTAACCAAAAACAGCAAGAGCTTTGCCTTTTTTTGCAGAGTAGTTTTGTTCAGCACTGGTAAGTATTCTACTTGCATACTCAATCAAATGTTTATTATACATTTGGCTTTGTACTAATACGTTATCAGTTGTATAAATACTTGCATCAGTTTTAAGATTATAACCTTGATTTTTATCAGCAGGATTATGAATTGGAGATGCTGTACATTTTTTTTTCAATTTTTTAAACATTTCTTGTTGTTCAAAATTCCACTTCCAAAAAATGTCTTTTATGGTAAGTTGGCTAATAGAACGCAAGAGTTTTGCAAATTTAGACACACATCGCACATGTTTGTAAAAATAAAAATGCATATTTTAAAGTGGTTATTTGCTTTATTTTTATTTTTTATTTTATTTGGTAAATTGTAAAATATTATTTTTAATAGATTTTAATATGTTCCTTAAACGTAGTTGATGCTATCACTAATCATCGTCATTCAAATAAGCAAACAATCAAACGGATAAAATTCCATTCTTAAATTGGTTTATTTTTCGTTAATATGTAGCAGATGCATTTCTTAAACCAAATAATATACGTGTTAATTTATAGGTTTCAAATAGTGTTACATAGCTAGTTTTTTCTTGATCGTCTTGTAACATTTAAATCAGTTGATAAGTAATTGACGAGTTAAATTAAATGCAAAATATTATCTATCTTTTGAAACGGATAGAAATCTACTTTAGCTATGATATTAATTTTACAATAATAAATAGACGGGTTAAACTATCTATTTAAGAAACTAATACAACAGGTGCAGCTCATGGTAGTTGACTTAGAACTACAACTCGATCTTCTAGCATTGAGTTTAATTCTGATTCGAGTTTAACTTTTTTTAAATTTACCGCCATTTGTGCAGTAAATTGTTGGCAACCTTAAAAAAACGTTTATTATTGAACAGTGGTTGCGTTCAGTACAACTCATCAGTTGCCAGCGCTGACTCATCAATCAATCAATAAGCGCCAACTTTGTAAACTTTTTTCAACTACATAAACATAGCATAGAGTTTTGAATTTAAATAAATGATTTAATTAGTTTATGAAGTACTTAAAGAGATATAATATATTCTCAATACGTAATGCCATATAATCCTACTTTGTAATATTTTTAGGTTTGATTATCTTTATCATTTTTTACTTCTCTCACCCAAGTTATTACAGCGTTAATAGTACGTTGTAATCTCATAGTTACCTATGTTGCTTCTTTTCCTGTTTAAATACATATATAACTTTTATGTAGTTTGGTTTTGACATGATGAATTTACTTTTCAAATAAAAGCGTGCACCAAGCAAACCTAGATGTATGATGAGTAAAATGACAAGCGCTGCCAGCAAACTATAGTCATCAAGCGCGTTCAGTACGCATGATGAGTTGTCCTGAACGCGGTAATTGACTACGTTCAGAACGACTCTTTACCAGTGCCGCCGCTAGATGATTTGGCGCTGTTGTGCAAACACGACTTTTGCGCCCCTGCCAAAGCAAATACCTGGTTAGGTTATACAGTCTTTATAAATGTCTGGGATTATGTAACCATAATATGCCGCCTTTTTTAAATTGTGCACCAAACTATTTACTTTGTTTTGACAGTTATATATAAAACTACAAAATAATAAATAATAATAATAATAATAATAATAATAATAATAAATAAAAAGTATGTTTAAAATTGCACTTTTTTTGCTTTTTTGATCACAAATTCTTCCATCAGGTCTTTTATTGGTAAATTATCTAATATTTGATTTTCAATTGTTGTCATTGATAATGAACTCAACCTGTCTTGTGACATTGTTGACCTGAGGTAATTTTTAATAATGTTTAGTTTAGAAAAGAACCTTTCTCCAGTTGCTACTGACACCGGTAAAATTAGATATATTCTAGTAGCTATTGATAAATTTGGAAAATAAGTAATCAACTCATTTTCATATAGATATTGAATAATCTTTTGTGGTTCAAATTTAATGTCGGGCTTCTCTGATGAAATTGATTGTAAATGTAATTTTATAGCTTTTAACTTATTAAAAAGATCAATACTATGAAATCAGCTTATCCTAGGCTATCGTCTTTTAATTTCATATGGAAATCTTTGCAGCATTTCAGAAGTTTATTTTCTGTTATAGAGCAATTAAAAAATTGATCTAAAAAGCTAAAAACATTATCAAACGTGGTTTTCTTAAATTTTTTTTTTTGCAAAGATGTTAATGTTTGATCCAAAATTAAATAAAAGAAATTAACTTTATAATGTGTTTTTGGGTCTAGTAAAGTGCTTTCATCACTATGTTCATATATAAAAATTTTAGGTTTTTTTTGTGGGAAAATTTACTGAGTTGGTGTAAAATCACAATCAACATTAACATTATTTTAAATTTCACACCAAAAAATTTAATTTGAGATAAATTTATCATTTTGAATGTTTAATGCCAACCAATGAATTGTTGTTATATCCGAAAGAATTGTTAGCAATTTCCAGAAGGGCACCAAAGATTTTGCCCATATTATATCTTAACGGTTTCACAGCATCAACTCTGCTAGACCAGCGAGTGTTACTAAGACTTTAAATTAAGATTAGGTACATGTTTTTTTTAATAATAGTCCATTTTTTGGTAGATCCAAAAAAAAAAATATAAACTTCCTAAACTATATTAAAAAATTTTGCTGTTTTATGGCTGATATTGGCGGCATCATTAACGATCAAATTCAAGCTATGAGCGGAACATAGGACAAAAAATGCACGGGAATTAAGTTCTAATTTTTTTTTGCAAACCATTACTTTTTAGTAAATTTGCTCCCCCTTGCCATAGCGCTGTCGTACAACGCACGCCTTGCACACCCGCTTACGGCGGCCCTGCTCTTTACTGTCAATCATTCAAACTGAACGCCGCCGCCGATTTATCGTTTGCTGGCAGCGCTTGTCATTTTACTCATCATATATTTAGGTACGCTTCTTTGCTGAAAAAGCAACGTATTAGACATTAGCGTTTAATTGGCAAATATAATTAAAAAAATAAATTATTGCTTATTTTCGATTGATAACTCAGCGCTTGCAAGTAATGAGTCGTTTTGAACGCAGCCATTGGTTGAGCAGAACGACTCATCAATCAATCACTGATTGATGAGTTACTTAGTCAGCAACCAATGTATGATAAGTAAAATAACAAGCGCTGCCAGCAAACAAAGCTCGGCGGTAGTCAGCAAGCACGTATAATACGTATTATGAGTCGTTCTGAACGCGGCCAATATCTCAAAAATAATGAAAGTTTGGCGGCCACATTTCAAAAATTGTATACATAATATGGTCAGAATTTTGCCAACTGTAAAAAAATTAATTGAAAATTTCAAGGAGACTGGATCATTGGTTGTCTAAAAACAAGTCGTTCAAATGTTAATATTAAAGCAGTGCGTGAGAGTGTTGGTGAAAATACCTAAACATCAATTTGGCGTCGTGAACAAAAATTGCAAATTTCAAGAAGCTTTCTACAGCGTATACTCACAAAAGATCTATGTTTCCATGCATGCAAAATTCAATTATTACAACAACCAAAGCTTAATGACTAAGTACAGCAAAGAGAGTTTGTTGAATGGATTATTGAACATTAACAAAGTGGTTGCTGATTTTTTAAGCAAAATTATTCTAACCAATAAAGTATATTTTTACCTTAATTGGCTTTGATAATTATCAAAATTGCCATGTTTGGAATTTGTCAAAAGCAAATGTATCCACAACGTGTCACTGTTTAGTGCAAATTTTAGGCAAGACGTATTATTAGACAATACTTTTTTTGAAAATGAGGCTGTTCAAGCAGTGATTGTTACTAGTGTTTGATATTGCAACATAATAACACAGTTATTTCTGCTAAAACTGTGGTAAAATTTGTGGTTTCAACAAGACGGTGTTACATACCATACAGCCCCTGAAACAATTCAATTGCTGCATGAGACATTTTCTGGTTATGTACTCTTTTGTTTTGGTGATTCAAATTGGCCCCCTAGATTGTGTAATTTAACACTATTAGATTTTTTTTTATAAAGTTAATTGAATTACAGAAGAAAATAATTAAACGCTGTATCAACAAAATTCAGCATTATTTGCAAAATAGTCATGGAAAATTTTAACAAAAGAGTGCGTATGTGACAGCAAAGCCGTAGAGGCCATTTGCTTAATGTGTTGTTCCATAAATAACCCTATTCTATGTTTTTTGGGTTTTAATAAATATATATTAACACTAAAAACTTTGTTTTTTTATTTATTTCAAATTTTGAAATTTTTAGAGTATGCACTTATCATCAATGTGCCTATTATCTCACTAGTTGGAGAAACAATTTTCATAAAATTGCAATAAGTATTATACATTTTATGTATAAAAATACAAAGAACTTATATGATAGTTTAATGAAGAACAAAATGCTGAAGTTTATTGATGGTATTTAGTTTTTTTTTTATTGATGCAACACAATGAAGCTACAATTACAGTATTTAAATAAAATTGATTTGTGTAATGATAAACTTTTTATGCATTATATTATAATATTTTACAAAATTATTTAAAATATTATTATTTGGTTTGAATCAATTGCGGTCATAGCAAATTTTCTATTGCAAAATTTACTGTTTTCTAATTGCAAATTGTAATTTTAAATCTTTTGTTTGTTTGTTTGTCAAACAAGATTTAGTACTTTTTTTGTTGATTGATCCAAAAATTAGTTTTTACAGTACAGTACTTTAATTACGGCATTAAAATTCCAATTTAAGAATTAGTTTTTACACAAAAAACGTTTTAGTAATAAGTATAAGATAGCAGCATGTGTTACCAAATGAAAGATCAGATCAGAAACTGATGAGATAGAAAAAAATTGAAAAGGTTCTTATAACACGCAGTATAAACCGTTTTTAAAAACTCCTAGCAATATCAACACAATTTTTTTATTATTTTCTTCAACTGCTTCGTCTTACAACTATAATGATTTTCAATATTTGCAATATCAATGTCTTAAAGAACCCATGAAAACTAGCAACTGCAACACAAGCCACTATAGATAGTTTCTGTAACAAATACTAATTTCTAATTTGCATTTTAAACTTTTTAATTTTATATAGTAATAAATATTAAAATAATGTAATTTTTGACTTTAATAAATTCATGTATAGCATTGTATATAAGTGCAATGTTATGGTATAATTTTTAAAATAACTGGTTTTAAATCTCAAAACTTTTTTGGCAAATTTTGAAAATAACTTTTAGTTACTAAATATGATATGAATATTGCCATCCTTATTGATTGTTATATAGTAGAAAATATTTTTTGTAAGTTTTCATGTGTATTTTTATTAACCATCTACTTTTTTATCTACAATCTTTTTTTGGGATTCAGTTCTTGCGTTGCGGTAGCTAATGTTTTACTTGTACTGAGATGATATTTATTAAAAGCTGTGTAGCCTATCTTACAAAACATTTTATATCAAGTATTGTTAGTTGAAGTTTGGTCTAACAATAAACTACTGTTAGATACGATACTTTATCTAACAGTAGTTTATAATCTTATCCTTTTGGATAAGATTATTCTTAAATATAAAACACGTATTTAAGTATCTATGTCTACACCAACAATTATGAATGAAAAAATTAATTTGCGTCCGCCTGCAGTTAATTCTTCTAATTCTTCTAATAATATTAATGCTGCTTCTGTCGCAAACCTTACTGCTCAAACTAAACCTAAGCAGAAAGTTCAGTCTAAAACCCCAACAATTTTTGGTTGTGGCCCAATGACAATAAGTTGCAGGCTTATGTGCCTACTTTATATTTACATGTCTCCAAACTTAAGCGCGGGACTAATAAATCCGATGATATTAACTATGTCAAATTGAAATACCTCAATATTTTAATCAACGCTGTAGATTTAATTGTAAAATCTGAAAGCTACAGTAGTTTCAAAGTCTCCGTTTGCTTAGACTATTCTTTGTAAAAACTTTTGACCAGCTAACATTGCTGTCAAACGATTTGTGAATTATGGTTGTCCATAAAATGCTTATGCTTTATCTCCTATAGATTTTCAAAGCTTGAATGCTGTCAACAACTTAGACCCATCTCCAGAAATGATAACGGCTTCTCCATCTACTACCAGAACGTCGGGGTTTGAAAACTAAACTTAAGAAACTCTTGTTAACTGTAGCCGTGTCAGATTACGATGTGATTGTTTATACTAAAACTTGGCTTTTTCCTGACATCAGTCACTCAAAATTAAATTGAACAGGCTATCATTTATTTAGGTGTGATTGCTCAGTCCTAAGCCCCACACAAAGCAAAAGTGGTGTTTTAATTGTAATTAAAACTAAATTTAAATCTGTGTGTGTTGTAATTGTTAAGTTTAATCTTGTATCATATAAATTAGTGCAATTTATTTACTACCTAATTTAACTAGTAATAAATATCTTGACGTGTTTTTTAGACTTATGCTTTACTAACAATTGTGATATTTCTGTGATAGAACTATAGATATTTTTTTAAATTTAAGCCAATACTATACTGCGTACTTGTTAACTATAAAATGTGATACTACTTGTGATATTTTAAATTGAAATTAAGTTTTTAATAATTTTAAACTTGCTGACTACAGCGCAATCAATAATTATTTGTTGAATGTTAATTGGACTGCACCTTTTTATAACTGTGATACTGATATGTGTCTTAATGTGTTTTCCTCTGTAATCTATTATGTTATTGATTGTTTTGCCCCTAAAAAACTGTGGCGTAAAAACAATTTTCCGATTTGGTTTAGCAAAGAATTGATTTCACTTACCAAACTTAAGAAAGCTAAACATAATCGTTATAAATCTTCACAACATGAATACAAGCAATATATTTTACAAACAAAGTAAAACTCAAATTATGAAAATGATAATTTAAATGCATTTGAATCTAAAGTACAAGTTGATTCTATCTATACCGATTTTATAAAGACGTTTGATTGTGTCAACCACAAGATTTTGATTGCTAAACTTAAAGCTCTGAGTTTTCATCATGATGGTTATTTAGCTTTTAGAAAAATCGCATGCAGTGTGTAAAAATTAATAATTTTTTGTCACAACCCATTTGTGTTTTATTAGGTGTTTCTCAAGGATCTTATAGTAAACCAATTTTATTTTTTGTTTTTCACTAATGATCTTTCACAGTATATTAATTCATCGTCATTTCTTTTATTTGCGGATGATTTAAAAATGTACAAAAAAATATTTTCTCTTAATTACTGCCTAATCTTTTACAACTGGGCGTATACTCTATAAACAGTTGGTGTTTTATTAATAAATAGTTTTTCAATGCTAATAAATGTTTTTCAATAAGTTTTCATAGAACTTTAAGTAAAATTTCTTCCAACTACGTAATTGGCACAAAAGTGTTGGACAAAGTCACACAAATAAAAGATTTAGGCGTTATTTTTGATCATAAACTTACATTTGTTGAACATATTAACAGCATGTGCAATCGTGCCAGAAAAATGTTAGGATTTGTTTATAGAATGTCAACGGATTTATCACCCAGTACACTAAAACTTGTATATTGTGCGTTGGTGCGTTCGCATTTAGTGTATGCTTTGTCAGTTTGGAGCCTTGCTTATGATATTCATATTCTTAGTATTAATCAAATTAAAAAAAAAATTGTCATTTATTGTCCTATAAATTGGGCATACTGTGTGTACATTATGATTACTCTATGATCTACCGTCATTGAAGCTTCGCCGAAAAATGGCCGATTTGTCATTCTTGCATAATTTAATTATGTCAGAGATTGACTGTCTAAAGCTACTTGGTACTCTTCCATTCCATATAGCACCTAACAACAGACGCAGCGCATTTTTCCTTATTCTATGAGTCTACCCATTCTACTAATTATTGTTTCAACAATCTGCTGAGTAGAATGTGTAGATTTGCAAATACTTTACTTACCTAATTAACTTAAATTTGTTTTATGTTCCTAAGTCTATGTTTAGAAGTCAGCTGAACCATGCTGGCTAATAATATATGCAACTTTTGTATATGTTACTTTTTGTATTTTTGATTTTTACATATTTTTGTAAAACATTATTAATTATGTATATTTAATGTAGATGTAAATGGTAAGTTTTTAACCGTAAATAAAGTATTATTATAATATTGTTTAAGCATTTGCTTCTAGTACTCGGTTTTAGTAACTCGTGCAACTACTCCAAGCTACAAAAAACTTCAACCAAATTGCAATTAACTTTGTTGGATAAAAAAGCATAAGTTAATGTAAATCTATCATTTAATTATTTTTATTTGACAAATTTGAGTAAGTTTTATATTTATGAAATTTAACTTACTTTGAAATTTTACAACTAATACAGAATATTCCGGTAATCTTTATTAATATTAAATTAATTTAGTATTAGTTGTCAAAAAATTAATTAATTATTTGCCTGTCAAAATTTTAATTACTGAGCAGGTTGCAATCGTGTGTTGACATGATTGAAACTTTCTTTGCCTTTAAGGTAAGAGTAAGAAGTAACCAGATATTTATTATAAATTTTTTTTATATTTATTTTAAATTTGTATACTGGGAATTAGCCTGTTAATTTTAAGCATAAACATTACAAAGTCAAAATTGAATCAAATTTCAGTTCTCTTATTGCAAGTGTTCTAAATACTGTGGTTTACTCAAAAGCAAGACCTTATTTGCCAAAAATCTAAGCTTTAAATTTTTTTCTTCTTTTATTGCATTGCATAACAATTTCATTCCAACAAATGATCAAAAATTGAATCTTTTTTCTATTTATTGGAATACTTAAAAGGTAATGCTTTGCAATTGGTTAAAACAGTTATTTACACAACAAGAAACTATGATGTAATTTACAAATAATTGCAAACTATTATCTTTCAAATATATTGTATTATTTTTTTTAAATAGTTTTCAAACTAATGCAAGCTTTTGACTTTATTCTATTTGATTTGAGTCTATTTTTATTGAATCTCAAGTTGCAAAAAAAAATTAATACACAGCATTTAGAGTCGGAATTTCCAACGTTTTATGATTAGACTAATTCACTAAAATCCAATACTCAATATTCTAATGTTAAAAATTCTGTGTAATATGTAAGACTGAACATACATTGCTTTGTTTTTTTGGCAGTTTGGATTTAAAATTTAAAATTGCCAAAACACGCTGTTTTCATGTCTAAAAATTCATAATTTTTTTAAATGTATTTTGAAGTTTTCTTGCTAGAAAAAAACAGAACATTTTATTACATGTTAATAATAAAGTTAAGATTTCCAAGTATAACAAATCTACAATAAAAACAAATTAAGAAATTTATTGCAATCTGTCTTTTCCATAACTCTTTATTAAACATCTAATTCTAATTACATAGCGCATTTAGTATTACTATTGATAAAGTGTCTATTTTTTATTTATTTTTAAACGCAGTCTTACAATTATTTGTAAATCTCATAAAGATGTAGTGAGTTGTTTATTGCGTGCAAGAAATATAATTGATTTTTAATTATCTCTGTTTTTCTTAAAGTATTTGATGACAAAAGCACATCCCAATAGTGATAGTATTAAATACATCAAGATTGTTCCCGATAAATGCCATGGATTAACATGATTATTTTCTTCTAATAATTGTATTGGATGCAATTGGTCATTTAGTTTTGCCAATTGTACTGTTTTTAGTTGAAGCTTTGAAAGATGATTCTTCATTGATGTGGTTAAATCCAGTTGGAAAGCTTTTAATAGAAGTCATTGTCCTCTGGTGGTATCATTAAAGATTAACTGGTGGGTACCAATAAAGTGTTGACAATGTAGATTTTTGCCAAACCGAAAAATGCTATGTAAACCATACATGGCCATACATTTTCTGTAGTCTATACTTTGGTTTTAATATAGTTGATTTTGAAAAAGCTCTCAAATATTGGTCAATTTTGGGAATAAATTCTAAAATACTTTGTTTTTGTAATTGAATGTGAAAGCAGTGTTTTTATTCGTATTATTATTCGTTAATATGTCTATTTTGCATGAAATATTTTTATGTTTGTTTTTCTCGTGAACAAAGGTATTGGTTTTCAAAAATATCACAAACATCAGAAAACGGAATTACTTCTGAACCAGATTTAAGAGCATATTTAGTTATTGGAATAATTACTTAAAATTCATCATAATTTGGTATTGGTATAAAATAGAATAGCTCGTAGTCAGTTTTTCAAATAATGGAATACTGAGCGTATAAATAATCTCAGATTTTTTTATAAAGCATGAAGGTTTAATTAGGTTTTTGAAATTATAAAAAAAACTTCAAAAGGTAAATTGGTATTATAGAAAGGAAATATTTTCTGTAATTCAAACAATAGTTCCTCATCAGTAATGATGCTTGGATGTAATTGTTTTAAATGACAGAACGTCAGTGAGCTTTCAATGTCTTGTGCAACATATAAAATAATATATAATAAGTGAATAATTTGATTTAGAACATCTTTGGTAGACGAAACGTTAGAAAATGTTGCTGTGGATTTTAATAACGTTTCTAATTGATTAATTCTTGTAAGATGAATTAATTCATTATATTTTATATTTTTAATAGTTTCATAAAACCTTTATATAATTTTATTGTTAACTGAAAATTGGTTATTAATTTGATAAACCAAACTGTTTTGATTTCTTTTTGTTATATCAACTGTATTTTTTACATCTCAGCCGTCGTCTGCATTAAGATTTCCAGTTACTTGTTTAATAACTGACCCAAAAATGTCAATGACGATTTTCGAAATGGTTTTAACTTTTCATCAATTTGGTTTGTTACATAGTTACAAATTTTGTAATAATTACTTAATTTTTTTGTTAATCTTGTATTTATTTGAATCAAATTCAATATATTTTTATATTGTTGTAAAATACTTTCATATTTATTTAAAAAATGTGTTAAATCAAAATAATGTAAAATGGTGTGAGAAGTTGTTTGTAGTCTTGCATGTCCTAAGTTTATAGGGAGTATGCCAAAGTTAGATGTTATATTTTGTTGGGCCATAATTATTGTGGAAGACTACAAGATGAAGAACTATTTGGAATTAAAGACAAATTTTTATTAGGACGTTTGATGTTATCGATGTGCAATTTTTTAAATTTTTGACTAGTTTTGGGTTTGTCTGTCTCTGGTTCTATTGTTTTTCGATTAGCATCTATTTTTAAAAATTTTTCTTTTTTATATCGGTTTCTTTTTTTTGATCAAAAATTACTTTTTACATACACTTTTTTTGGTATTTTTGGTAATTCTTCTTTTTTTTCATTTATATTTGAAACAGTTTTAATTTTATTTTCCATTAACCAATCATTTATTAATTTATGCATTATCTGAAGTTTTTCTTTATGTGTCTAGATATAATTATTTAGGATTAAAGGTTCTAAATTAATATCAGTCACTTTATGCAGTTAAGGATATTAATGAGTGTTAATTTAGTTGTGCTGTGGATCGAACTATTGTAAGCAATTAGTGAATATAGTATTTTTGAATCAATTGAATCTTTTTTAAATTCTTTTTGATTGTTTAATAAATTTAAATGATCTAGAAAGGTTGAGTAAAATTTCTTAATTAATCCGTTACTAACCGGATGATGTAAACTACAGAAATGTATTTCAACTTTATGTAGGTTGAGAACATCTGATATCAAGTTGTTATCAAATTCTGGTACAATATCACAGATAGTTAAACCTGGAACTGAATGATGTGAAAAGTAATGAAGCAAATTTTTTACAATTTCAATTGCTTTCATATTCAAGAGTAGAGACACTTGAGCGTATTTGCTAAACGCGTCAATTATAGTAAGAAATTTATGTTTTTCATATTTTAGAATATCAATATGGACTATTTCAAAAGGTTTTGTTGGGGTTGGAGTTATATTGTGTTTTAACTTTAATGGTTTTCGATCATATTTAACGAGTTTACAAATTTCACAATTATTTATTAAGTTTTGAATACTTTCATGCATTTTAGGCCAATAATATTTAGAACTTAATTTTTGAATTGTTTTAGTAATTCCTCTATGATTACATTTTTCCTTCATGATAATTTCAAAATTTTTCATGTTGGTCATCAAGAGTTTCAATCTTTTAATATTTTTGAACATTTTTTAAAATTGATTTTATCAAAAAAATTTTGATTTAGAATTAGATTACATTGTTTGTACAATTCTTCTGTTTTGAAGTAATAAGATATTAGGTACAACATAATTTCTTATAAAGTTAGAAAAGTCTTGTTCAAAGTTACATTCAGAAATTTGTACTATCAGGCGTTGCTTAGAATTTTGAAATAAATGTTTTGCCATAGTCTCGGATGGGTAAGTTTTAATACTTATAAAATGTATTTGATTTTTTGAGGTATTTAAAGAATCTTTAGAAATAGAGCAAATTGGGTTTTCTAAAGCAGTATGAAAGGTAATATCGTCGCCTGAAATTTTTTCTCCTACAATATCAGATATATCTGGAGTTTTTACAATAAGTGAACTTACTTCTTCATTATTAATAGATGTTTTTAAAGCAAATTTAGCATTAAATTTATCCATATAAACAAAAATAATTTTATCTTCTTCATCAGATTCGATTGCATTTAAGTTAATTCACCTTTTTTGTAATATATTTCATAATCATCATTATCTGACTAATTTTGAGTTGGGATCTTTAAGGGAAAAAAGCCATTGAAGTGGTTTATAATCTGTTATAATTTTAAATTTATGTCTATACAGAAAGGGACTTAAATACTTAGTAGACCATATTATAGCAAGTAATTCTTTTTTGATAGTAGAATAGTTTGTTTCGTGTTCATTTAATGTTTGTGGTTATAGGAAGATCTGAGACAATAATACCTTGGGATAAAACAGCTCCTATCGCATAATTGCTAGCATCGGTCGTTAAAATTGTATTATTCTTTTTTAATCTGCTAGTTAGGGGTTTAGTTAGTTTCGCAAAATTTTCAATAAATTTTCTGTAATAACCTAAAAATCCGAAAAATTCTTTCAATTTTTTTTGAGGTTTTGGTATTGAATAATCAAAAATAGCATTAATTTTGTCTGGGTTAGGTTTAATTCCAGCGGGTGTAATAATATGTTCAAGGTAACTTACTTCTTTTTGCAGAAATACACTTTTATTTAATTGAATTTTAAAGTTAAACTTACGCAAGCGTTTAAAATCTGTTTTCAATCTTTCAATGTGTTCTTGAAGGGAAATTAAAAATATAATGATGTCGTCTAAATAAACAATACAGGATTGATTTTGTATTCCAAGAAGAACGTTATCCATAACCCGTTGTAAGGTTGATAGGGCATTTTTCAAGCCAAACGGCATACAAACAAATGTGTAGTGGCTATTTTCTAATAAAAATGCAGTTTTGGACATATCGGGATTCATTTCTATTTGATAGAATCTTGAAGCATGATCTAAAGTGGAAAAATATTGGCTTCTGCCAAATTTATCTAAAATGTCCGTAATATTTGGCAACGGATACCGGTCCTCTATTGTCTGTTTATTTAATTTTTGATAGTCTATGACTATTCTTCATTTACGTTTGCCAGACGCATCAAGTTTCTCTGGTACTACCCATATAGGAGCAGACCAGGGTGATTGTGATGGTCAAACGATACCTTGATTTAACATATCCTTAATCTGATTTTGTACTTCAGATTTATAAACGTAAGGGTATCTATATGTCTTAACATGTATAGGCGTATTATCTTTTAATTTTATGTTATGTTTTACAGCGTTAGTAAAAGTTAAGGGTTGGTTTTTATAATGAAAAATGTCAACGTATTTGTGAATAATTTAGTTAATTTTTGTCTTTTGTCCGTATTGCAATAGTTGATTCTTACTTTAGAAAAATCAAACTATTGTTTATTTTTATTGTGACAAAAATTATAATTTAAATTTGGAATTTCAAATTTATTCTCAGAGATGACATTAAAAGGATTTGATAAGTTTATAGATGTGTATTTATCAGTGAGGTTCAATATTAATGTGTATGCCAAATTGTTTTCTACTTTAATTAAGCTTTTAAGAATTTCAAAGATAAAATTTTTTTGATGGGTAAATATTGCAACTCCTTCATTTATATTTGCAATTTTTATTTTTATTTTTTGTTTAGAATATGGCGCTACAACGATACAATCATTATAATCAACTAATTTATTTAATATTTTAATTTTTGTATTAGGTAATAATAATTTATTTGTAACTAAATCTAATTTAGCATTTAACTGTTTTAGGTTATCGATTCCTAAAAGACAATCAAAATATTTATGAAATTAAAAAATGTGAAATTTCAATGGAATTATGTTTAAATTGAAAATAGTTGGACATGATAATAATAATAATGTTTATTAGTGCTCTCAAAAAAATGTTACACAAGTCAATAAAATTACACGTTAAAATACAATTGACAAAATATTTAAAACATATTAAAAATAAACATTGCAGTACAATTTAAAATGTACTGAAAAGAAACATATTACAGTTAAAAACAAGTACAAACACATTATTCTTAAAACTTAAGCAAATTTTGCATTAACATAATAAATCGGTAAAATCGTTACTTAAATAATCCTCAAACGTAAAAAATGCTTTTTTTAACAAATACTGTTTGACAACGTTGATAAATGTTTTAAACAGAAGATCTTTCACAGCCGTTGGAAAAGTATCAAATTTTTTTATTCCCAAATAACTCGGTCCATTTTGTGACCTTTTGAGTCTAGAGTAGTTGTTAACAAGATTTTTTTTATTTCTTGTGTTATAGTTGTGTATGTCTTCGTGATCAGTATAACTTATTAAATAAAGTTTTACATGTTTTAAACATTCAAGTACAAACAAGCACAGTTAAAATATTCAACTCTTTAAAGTAATTGAATGTATCATCCCTATATCCAATATTAGCTATGATACAGATAGCACGACGTTGTAATCCAAATATTCGGTGACGCAATGTACTGTCACCCCATAATAGAATGCCATAGCTTAAGAGAAAATGACAAATACCAAAGTATGCAGTACGCAGCGTATTTAACGAAGCACAATTTGAGAGCAGACGTAAACAATATATGTTTCTGCTTAGTTTATTAGCTAGATATTGTTTATTATCGCACCACAAAAGAGAACTATCAAGAGTGAGTCCAAGAAATTTCACAGAGTTGTTAAACTGTGGTGAGTTAACAGGCATTTTTTTGATGAAAAACATATAGTAGCCATTTTAGCAGAATTAAGACATAATTTATTTGCGTTAAACCATATTGTTGCTTTGTTCTGTAAATCTGTACAATGGTTTATTGCCGTTTCAAACATTTGATCTTTTTGTATAAGAGTAGTGTCATCTGCAAATAATATAATGTTGGATTCTCAAATATATTGAGGCAAGTCATTGATAAAAATTAGAAACAACAAAGGACCAAATACAGAACCTTGTGGAACACCTTGTTTAACAATTTGTTTACTAGAAATATTACCATTAAATAGAAAATATTGGTAACGATTAAACAAGTAAGATTGCATTATGTTATAGCTACTGTTCGAAAAATTGTATAATCTAAGTTTGCTTAATAAGAAATCATGCGGAACACAGTCAAATGCTTTTGACAGGTCTAAGAAGAAAGCAATAGTAAATTCTTTATTTTCAAAACTATCTAGTATTAAATTTATTAGTTTGTCAATTGCTAATTCAGTATTTAGTCTTTTTCTAAATCCAAACTGAGTGTTCAAAAAAAACTGATTTTCATTAAAATACTGCACAGTTTGTTGGTAAAATAGTTTCTCTAGTATTTTAGAAAATACTGGTATGTATAGGAATAATGATCGCAATTTTCAAAGCATCGGTAAAAATTGAATTTAAAATACATTTATTAAAGAGTTTAGTCAATGGACTAACTAGAATATTAGCAATTCTTTTGACAACGTCTACTCTCATAACATAAACATTTCTGCTATAACTGTTGCGCAAACTCATTACACAATCACAAACATCGTTTGGTGAAACTTCATGAAAATCAAAAAATAAGGTTTTATTTGTGAAGTTGATAAATTTAAAAGGATTTACGTTAGATGTTGGTAATGACTCAACAATATTATCAACAACATTAACAAAAAACAGGCTAAATGCTTCTGTATCAAGTTGGTCAGTAACATCACAACTAATTTTGCTTTTTTTACTATTGATAATTTTCCACATAGATTGGCTTTTGTTTTTCATTTAAAAATAAAATTATCATTTGCTGCAATCTTAGCCTCTTTTACAGAATTATCATATTTTAATTTGTAAATATCATATAATATTTTGTTATTTAAAGTAGAATGTTTTAAGTAAGTTTTCCATGGAATTGATATGCTAAACTTTTCTTTAGTGGTGCCATAAGCAGTGGAAATAATAAATAGATCTGGTTGTATATTATCTAAAAAGTTTTTTTTTTGCTATTTTGGGGTTTATAAATGATTTGGTTAAACCAGTATCTATCAAACATTTAAGATTAAAATTTTGAAATGGAATATTTATAATATTGTACATAAAAATATTTGAGTTACCAAAACATCAACAACATACATTTTAGCCAACCGTTGTTATTTTTGCGATGTTAAAGTAGTACAGCTTTTTTTTCTCGGACCATTATATAATTAATATGAGAGTTGGAACACAAAAGGTTCATTTAATAACTAATAAGCCAGTAAGATTTTAACACATAACAACTTACTAATGAATTTTGGTCTAAATTTAAGAGTTCAGCGTATTGTTCATTTCCAAAGCTACTTGACAAAAAAAAAATCATTTAAATCTTCAAGTCGTTTAGGTTCAAAATTAGAATTTAGCATTAGATAATCGTTGATTTCATCAATTAATTTGAAATTTTGTTCTTCGTCATTATTATAAAGTTCCTCAAATGTTCAACTACGCTGAGGATTATAATAAAGACTGATTAGGTTTATATTGAGGTATATTTTGGAAAACTGTGTTTTTAGTCATCAAACTCATTGGAGTTGGTTTAGGTAAAATATCATTTTTATTTAGTCTAAATACATTGCTTGATGTTGATGGTCTTTGATTAAATTGTTTTTTGTTAGAAGTTCTGTTGCGCAATTTTTTTTTATTAACAAATTTATTACTTCGTGGCATTTGATGAAATGACATTTTATTTGGAGCAACATTAGTTTTGGGATTTATTAATTGAAATTTTTTATTTATTTCGTTTACATTAAAGTCATTTGTAAGAATTAGAAGGGCAGCACTAAGCAAATCAGGATTTCTTGTACTCAAATAATCTCCCAAGAGGTTGTTTAGGTTTTTTAATAGAACCCGCAAAGCTAACTTTTGAGAAAAATGTATCAAATACTGTGCTTATCTTACATCAGCTATTGTAGTTGCTATGTAGCTTACTTGAAGGTTAAGATTATTCTAAATTATTGTAAAAAAATCTTAAGGTTTAAGAAAACCTTGTTTTATACTTATCTAAAATGAGTGTTTGGTAATTGCGTTTATCAGCGTAAGTGGCAAGTAACGCATTTTTGAGGTTCTGCCAAGATGTTATGTTATAAGATGCAATGTTATTTGCAGCATCTCCTTTAATTTAATGTTTTATTGATTTTAATAATAAAACGTTTTGAAAGTCATTAACTTCTTGTTTATTATAACAGTGATTTATTAATTGTTCACTCGAAGAAATAAAATCTGCAAATATCCCAGGATTACCTTCAAAATCCGGAATTATGTTTAAATATTCTTTTCTAAACTGAGCCATATTATTTATATCAATTTTATTTTTAATATTATAATTATTAATGAAGATTTAGATCTATTATAAAGTATAATTTTTTCTTAATTCTGAATCAAAAGTAGGGGTTAACTGACATTTATGCTTTACCAATAGATTGTTTTCATATCAAGGCGTCCACTAATATTTTATAGGGAAGTCGTCCTTTCCTGAGTTGCTTATCCAAATGAATTCAGGCGTCTACAGTCTTCAGCGGGAGAAGTCGTCTTTTTTAAATGAGCTGCTTATCCAAATGAATTCAGGCGTCTACCGTATTCAGCGGGAGAAGTTGTCTTTTTCAAATGGGTTGTGAAACATTTAATATATTTATAATCTAACTGTGATTATTTGCACTTATATTTTTTGTGTTCGATCGCCGGTTAAAGTGTTGAAACACACCGAATTAATTACGATAAAAGTCACTAATTTCAAGAAATTACTTTATTTGTGTTTATCGATTTAATCAATTTGTTATCGCAATCCTACTGACTCTGCCAAAAATATAATTAATTTTAAATGATTGATTTTTAAAAATAATAAGTTTTTATTATTAAATGTTATTTCTACAAGTTTAGACATAAAAATGTGTGTTAATTATGTTTACATAGGTTTTTATATTAAAATAAGTGCTTATCAGCATTCCTAGAATTATAAGAAAGAATAACATGTTTATTACATGAAATGTGCAATTAGCAAAATAATGCATAACAAGATCTTCATATTACTTGCACCCAATAACTCTAAATTTACTTTTTTTCTTTTATGTAGTTTCAATTTAATAAAGTATCACTCATTAGTATTTTATTGGGTGTTGATGTTCTGTTAGATATTACAAGAGTATATTCTGCCTATATTAAAGGTTATCAAAAGCTGTTCTGACTAACTTAGCTTAGATAGCTATAGGATTATATAGATAATAATTGTGCCACAAACTCTATGTTTGCTCACTTAAAATCTATATTACAAGCAAATTGGCCCCAGTTTTTAACATAACTGTTCTAGACAAAAAAGACCAGTTTGTCTGTCTAAAACTAGGTGTAAAAAAAACGTTTTTTAAACTTATCTTGTTTTAACAAAGCCTTTGACATCACATAATTATCACATCTTTGTTTCTAGATACTGACCTTAGTTTAAAATCTAAAGAAACTAACTAAAGTTTATCTCTTATTCAAATGTTCTTCAGGTTTTTCACAAATTGTTTCAAGAGCTAGTAATAAGCAATATATCACTTACCTTTCAAGGTCAATGTTTGTTTTAAGTTGAGTTCTAACTGATTATTAAAATTACTCAAACTAAATAGATAGTCCCCCCTGCGGGAGAAGGTAGTGCAAAAGAATACTTCCGCTAGCCCCATTGATGGTCGTAAAAGGCGACCATTAGGCGAGGAGAAAACCTCGTTAAAAAAAACCCAGTTTGTCAGGGACAAGTCTTAATTGTGAGTTAATTTTTGACAATTTTTACATAACACCTTGTGTAACTTACTTGCGTGTTTGCCGTGCGCGGTGACCTGAAAGTCAGAAAAAGGGAATTCTGGTAGTTGAGGAGCTAATGCTCAGGTTTAAATGAGTGTTAGTTCCAACACACTGCTTTGGCCCTAGCTTCTGGTAAAACGAGAGGTTAAACCTAACCCAGTTTTAACCAATTGGCTCGTAATCTAACTTAAGCGTGAGGAATTATTTATGTGGTGATAGATGAATGGTTTACAATGTGCTACGGTTGAAGCCCGATAGTATTCTTTGTGTTCGCGAAAATCTTTCATTTACATTTATGAAACCTATATCGCTCAATTAGCCCTGGCGACTGCATCAGTTTGTGATGTAGCGTCCCATATGTGGCCCCGTGGTGAGTGGAGAAATTGAGTAATGAAGTTGACGGAGTTTATTATGGTAGATTTTATACCTCCAACCAAACGATCTCGCTCGTTTACGGACGAGAAAGCTAATAAAGATAAAAATAGAACAAGTAAAAAGTTTGTTAGATATTTGATTGTTAAATGTTCTGAAAATGGCCAGAGTCTAAAAGAGGTTTCTCCCTTCTTAATTCATAAGTTGAAAGACGGTACCTTGCTTATTGAAGTAAAAGATAAATTGCAGAGCAGTAAAATGCAGGAATGCACGTTGTTAGGTAATATTGCGGTGACAGTTGAGTTGCATAAATTCTTAAATATTTTGAAGGAAATAATTTCATGGTATGAGTTGTTATACATAACTGTTGACAAATGCAAACAAGAACTGGCGTCGCAAGGCGTTATTGATATTAAAATACTAATCCGTAGAAAGATGGTAAAATCAAATACAACATCTATGATTTTAACATTTGATTCTAAACGGCTCCCAAATAAAGTTAAGGTGGCATATGTTATTTGCCCGGTTTGCCCGTTTATTCCTAACCCAATGAGGTGTTTTCAATGCCAACGTTTTGGACACACTGCAGTTAGGTGTCCAGGTATTGCAACATGTGCAAAATGCAGTAAGGAGAAACATGACCCTGATCCATGCATCTTGTTTATTCCCGAGATTGCTCAAAAATAAATGAGGAAAGGAAGTTAGCCGAGATCAGAATAACAAACAAACTCTCTTACTTTGATGCTCAAAAAAAGTATAAAACAATTACGGCTCCTACCTTTTTTAGATCGTTTGCTTTAGTTGCTGAAACACCTATTGCTCAACAAACACCGATTATGACATTTACCGCTATAGCAGAAACTTCTTCAAGTAAGAACTATGACTCTAATGTAAAGGTCAAAAACCGGTTGCGGGCCTATTAGGCTCAAAACTAAACGTGACTACGGTCCAATCTGGACCAAGGTCACAACAAGTGAGATTTCAACCAAAACCACACTCAAGATGGGGGCTCATTTAAAGCCTAAACCATCTAAGGTATTGGCTTGTATCGGGTCAAAACCGATTAAGGTGGTAACTTCCAAGTTAAAGCCAAAACAGGCTAAGACTTAGTCTGAGTCAAAACTTGCAAAGACGGCAGCCCAATCCAGGCTAACGCCACCTGAGGTGCGGGTTTTTAGTAATTCTGCGCCCACTGACCCTAATATTGACAAGTCGTCAGAGTTGATAAATGTGGAAGTTATTCCCACACAACCTACTCTAACAGATAAAATAATGTAAAATAGTGGAAGTTCTTCTACTCCCCCAGATAATAATTCAGAAGAAAAACCAAAAAACTCTAATAAGCAAAGAGTTAAAATTACGTTTTCAACGTAGCTTTAAAAATGGCTTCAATTATTATACAATAGAACTGCAATGGATATAGTGCACATTATAATTTTTTTTAAATTTTATTAGCTAAAATTTCACCTATCTGCGTTTCCTTACAGAAAACTAATTTTATGGTTGAAAATTCAATTAATCTTCGTGGTTATACTATTTATCGAAAAAATCGTATAAATGTTGATCGTGCTCAGAGTGGAGCGGCATTAGTGGTTTGTGATACGGTTTACTTGGCTAATCTATTTTCAGAAACGGATTTAGTTATCTTAAATAAAGGTAACAATACTTACTTTTCCGTAGCCAATAGATTGTTCTCGGCTATTGACCTTACTATTTGTTTTTCGAGTATTGTAGCATTGCAGGATTGGAAAGTCTCGGAACACTTTCCAATACTCATTTTTGTGCTTGGTCATTAAATCTATAAAAACCGTCATCGGAATTAGAGAATAAAAGATGCTGATTGGTATAGTTTTGTTCAAGTATTTGATTATGATGGATGACAGTGTCCAAGTAACTATTGACAAAGATGTAGAACCTTTCACCGATTCCATCATACAAGCAGCTCATGCCAGTATTTCTCTGTCTTCAGGGAAACCTCGCAAAGAGCCCGTTTCCTGGTGAAATTGTGATTGTGAACAAGCTAAATTAAACAAACGCCGTTTTTTTTAAAGGTTTAATACTCTAAATCTGAAAAGAACCTGTTAGCTTATTTAAAGTATAAAGCTGTTGCGCAAAGAACTTGCAGAAAAGCTAAAGGAGAATTATGGTCAGAATACGTTACTTTTATAAATTTGAGAACCCCCATCGGGAAGGTGTGGGAAAAAGTCAGAAAAATTTCTGGCCAAACCGCCTATGTACCTGTTAGTGGGTTATTGTCAGGTGATCAAATTATTACCAATCCTCTCGATATCTCAAATATTCTGGCAGATGTTTATTTTGACGCTTCCAGTGATAATAATTACAATACAAATTTTTAAGAGATTAAAACTAACATGGAGAAGAAACATCTGTCATTCGTTTCCGACGATAATTAAACATATAATGCATCATCTAAAACGCACAATACTGCTCCAGGTGCCGATTTGATACACAATGCTATGCTTAAGCATTTAAGTTGCTCTGCCAAACTTCAGCTTTTGGCAGTTTATAACCGTGCATGGTCAGCAGGGTCCTGCTCTGAGTCATATAAGCTGGCTATCATCGTACCAGTACTTAAACCTGGTAAAGATAAAAGGCTCCTAACAAGTTATAGGCTTATCTCTCTAACTAGCTGCTTATGCAAGTTATTAGAGAAAATGATCAATAAGCGTCTTACTTGGTTATTTAACTCAAGATATCTAATTGTTGATATACAATGTGGTTTAAGGCGTCATTGTTCTACGACTGATCACCTTGTTTGGCTGGATACAGAAATTAAAAAATGCTTTTGTGCAAAATCAACATCTTGTCGCTGTATTCTTTGACATTGCAAAAGCATATAACATGACGTGGAAATACAATGTTCTACAAACGCTTTATTTGTGGGTTATTTGCGAAAGGTAAGTAGGTGATAGTATATTGGCCATACGTCAGCAACAGAATGGTATTCCGCAAAGATCCATTTTAAGCGTGACGCTATTTATGATAGTTATCAACGGCATAAGTCAGCTTATCAAGCATCCGGTGAACGGATGTATATATGTTGATGAGGTAGCTATCTATTGCGCTTTGAGAAACATGCCAACATTGGAACGTCAACTACAAATAACTATCAACCGCATTTTGAACTAGGCTAATAGCAATAGATTTATTTTTTCTACAAGCAAAACGTTGCTTATCCATTTTTGTAGAAGGCAAACCCCACACGGTGACTCTTTATTATATTTTGGGAAAGAACCTATTCCTGTACAGAAATGTGTTCAATTCCTCGGAGTCACTTTTGACCGTGCATTAACTTGGCGTCCCCATTTAATAAATCTGAGATCAAAATGTGTTCCAGCACTAAACTTGCTCAGGTCGTTGAGTGGATAGTCATGGGGAGCGGATCGGAAAACAATTCTACTTTTGCATTGCGCTTTGGTGCGTTCAAAATTAGATTATGGTTCCATAATCTATGCCTCTGCAGCACCATCCACATTACGTATTGTTGATCCTGTCTACCATACAAGAATTTGTTTAGCAACTGGCGCTTTCCGCACTAGCCCTATTTTTAGTGTTTTGTGTGAGGCAGCTGAACCATCACTCTGTCTTTGACGTAAAATCTTGACTGTTAGGTACGCCGCAAAATTAAAATCTAAACGCTTGCATCCAACGTTTTCTGTCGTGTACAAAAACCGGTTGCTGCAAGAAATTGCAGTATACTTCGGAAACTGGATTTCCAACTCTCTGATGTATTTCAACTGACTTACTGTCATGCATTATCGAGAATGAGCAAAGCTTTAACTTTACCAGTTGAATATCAAACTGGATTTGCAAAAATTCAAGCAAGGCACGTAAATGCCACTTGGATTTATACCAATGGCTCAAAAAGTAACGACGGTGTGGGTTGTGCTTTTCTGGTTGATGAGTTGCAGTTTACATTTGGCTTGCCAAGTTTTAGCAGTGTTTATACTGCAGAACTGTATGCTATATACCAGGCTCTTCTCTACATCCAAGTGCAGGTACATTTTATGTTATATGTACAGAATCGTTGAGTGCATTAAATGCTATTGATTATCAATATCTTGATTATTATTTGCTGAGGCAAATTTACTCGATTTTGCTTCAAGTGTCTGAATTAAATGTCACTGTTTACTTTGTCTTGATTCCCAGTCACGTAGGTATCAGTGGCAATGAAAAAGTTGATGCGCTTGCCAAATTGACTTTAACTAGCGCTGATAATGTTACAGACAAAGCTTGTGTTAAAGATATTTGTAATTTTTTACATAAATTAATGTTGTCTAGCTGGCAGACGGTGTGGTTTGCTATTCAAGACAACAAGCTACAATGTACTAAAAGCGTCATTACACCGTGGATTCGACGGATTAATTTGGGCATATAGATATAATTGATAATTTATTGTGATTAATGTTTGTATATAGTAAGATCCAGCAGTGTTTAGGACCTTTTACACTTTAGACACTGTTGAAGTTATCTAGTCATTTTTGCTATAGTATTTAAAGTTTGTAAATGTTTATTTAATCTTTGTTGTTTGTTTATTTATTTATTTAATTTTATTCTTTAATATGCCATTTTACAGCATATTATATTACACTTTTTATAGTTAGAGAAAATAATCGGCGTTAATAGTCTTTTTAGGCTGATACGCCAAAAATCTAAACTAACTAACTAAATAGATAGTAATATGCATTTATAAAAGACGCATTTAATTTAACATAAGTGTAAAATAATTTAATTTAATTAAAATAATTGAAAAACATGACTTAACTAAATAATTTAAAAAAATACATAGATTTAAATATTTAAATTAATAACACTATAGGGTTCTAAATAACGTTCTAAAATGATTTGCCTGCATAATGGAAAATGCAACAAAATGAAATTGTATCGTTTTTAAGCAGTATGTAAATTTATTGATTCCTTCCATTAGTAAATACTGTTAATAATCAAATGGGTTTAAAATTAGTAAATTCTATTTGTTTTCCACAGGATCATTTGCAGATATGTAACCACATAATTGAATTTTCATGAATTTATAATCAACTCAATAGTTGAATATTTTCAAATGATTTTTAATTCATGTCATTTATAATATAATATGTTATGTTATTTTAATATTATTTAAACATTATATTATATTTCAATAAATATTTATATTACAGAATTTATAATTTTAAACTATTTGTTATCATTATATAGATTGTCTATAAATTATTATGAACATATAGTTATTTTTAAGTAAAATACTTTAGGATTTTATTTTATTTTTTGTATTCCCTATTCGCCTTGTAGCTTTCTTAAACTGTAATATTTATTCGGCTCCGTTTGCTCCAGATAATGTTATTCATATGAGACGTCGTTATTAAATATTTCATGAAAGGGATCCTTCTATAAATCAGGTCAATATTAGAAGTAACTGCATATAGAGAGAATCCTATTCGCTATTATTCCAAAATGTGATTACATCAAACCAAAGCAATATTTTACTTCATTATGTATATTTGAAATAAGCATATATGTAATTTACACACGTATATTATATTATGTTCATTTATAATTCGAATATAATTTGTAAATCATTAAATGACTAAATTGTTGGTATTTGTAATGTGTATAAGTTAAGTCTAGATTATATTGCTAGTCAGCTCGGTGTACTCAAAAAAATATTTAATATTTTTGTTAAATGTTATTTCTGAAAATCTAGTCACCTCAGTCTGAAATTTTTAATTCAAGTTATAAATTATGTTTATTATTAAATTATTCTTATTATTAACATTTTAATTTGTTACTGTAGAAATAGTATACTAGATATGCTTGTTAAATCTCGCTTCCTTTGTGTTTGCTATGTTACCTTGCCGTTGCCTAGTTCTAATGATGTGTTACGTAAGTCACTAAAACGGGCACTTTAGTGTGAAGAATTGTGTCCCTGTCTAACTTCTTACCTATTGTTCATCATCATACACTGTCAATATTTAAATATTTCTAATTAAGCAATATACTCAAATATGGTTACGAGTCCAGTAACTCGACAAAAACTAAAATCCCTAGCATTAGATGATCCTGACCTCTTAAATTAAACTCTAAATAATACAATCAATACCGATGATGATATAAATGAATATGAGATGTTAGCATCGGAACTAGAAACCACATATGCAAACACTGAAGAAGAAAATAATAGATTAAATTATGAAAACCTTAAATTAAGTAGAAACATCTCAAGACATTGAACATAAAACCAGAAAAAAGGTTTTTCTACTTGCTGATAATAATGGTAAAAATGGACAACATTTATTAAGTACCTACATGAAAAATCATACAATCACAAACATTTTTAAGCCAGATGCTTGATAATGTGATGTCATGTGCAACTAGTGCCCAAAATTTTACAAAACGCGACTTTGTAATAATAATGGCAGAAACTAGTGATGCTCACAGAGGCAACAATATAAATATCAAGCACTTAAAAATTAGCCTTTAAAACCTTTTGCACACTAATGTTTTATTAATTGGTTGTCCTTATTATAGAAATAGGTTAATATTAAATAATTTTATATATAAAATTAATTTAAGTATGCACTCTGCAGTAAAGAAAGTAAATTTTAAAAATGTAGTGTAAATTATTAAACCATTTTAAAAATAATTTTGTAAAATTTAAAAAAAAATTTTAATTACAAATTGACATTATATTTTTGTAGAGTTAATCTTACTTACGGAGGTGTGGCAATATATACAAAAATTGATCTACCTGCTAAGTGTTTGAGTAGTATAAAACATTTTTTGCTAGAAAGTCAAATGGTAATATGTAGAATTTCTTTTGTTTTATGACAATTTGTGTTTATAAATCCCCTTTAGGCGATTGTGTATCTTTTGTAAACGCTCTACAAGCTGCGCTTCTTCACATATATAATAAAGACAGATTTATAATCTTATGTGGAGACATGAATATTGATTTTTTTTAAAACATAGAATCTAAAAACATATCATTCGACTTGTTTGAATCTTTTAAGCTGAATGTGTACAACAACGAACCAACTAGAGTCTTTACTAATGTAAATAGAGACACTTCTGAAAGTGCTATAGAATATGAAAACTAACATTTCAAATGATACTATTGTAGTAAAAGACAAAGATGTCTTTATAGCAGATCAATTAGCACAAATTTTTTTGTATAACAATTTAGATAAACTAAACAACGTCAAAAATACAATTATTAAAACTAAATAAATAAATTCAAATAGTTTACTCTTTTTGAATAAACTTCTGGAAACAGTAGAATGGAAAAATATTTTATGTAAGAATAGTCCACTAAATTCTCGCTTTGAAGACTAGGAACACCATAATTTTTTATTTGGATGTTGCTTGCTCTATCCAAATATAAAAAAACATATTTTAAATCATCATAAAAACTAGATAACAAATGAAATTAAAGTAAACTCTAGAAATTTACAGAACATGTACTGAGTAGACAACAATTCGAATAATCTATTGATTAAAAATAAATACAAGGAAGACAAACAAAAACATAATCTAAAAATTAAACAAGCAAAAAAAAACTATATACAAAATAAAATAGTATCTTCAAATAATAAACCAAAAAAAATATGGAAACAAATAAGTTATATTAATATGTAGATTCATATAGGTCTTTAATCCAATTTAATAAAATAAAATAAATTTATTTAATGAAAAACATTTATTTTTATTTTGAAAGCTACCGGTTTTGACCAATTGGTCATCTTCAGGCTTTTGTTTGAATTTTTAGAATATATTATTAAGTGAATAATAATGAGATTTTTAACATTTTATGAAAACATCTTGTGATAAAAATACACACACCATGGTGTCGTATTTGTTGATAATACATCTTCGGACAATCCTGTTAAAAAATGATTTAATGCATAGAGGATTTAGACTTGCATCGGTGATGTTGATGGTAAAACTGTTTAAATAAATTATAATTTAAGAAGGTCTTTAAATAAAACTAATAACATAGAATTAAAAAGTGATAATCAACTTATAAGTAAACAGGCTGAATTTGCCAAATTATTTGCAGATTATTTTTTTACGGTTGTTTTTGATAAAATTATTGTAAAATATGACTCTAAATCAAAATATAGTGCTGGTTGCACTTTGATGTTGCACATAAAACATAGCATATATTTGAAACCTGTGGACAAAACTGAACTATTAATAATCTAAGCAATAAAAACTTGTCAGGGACTGATGACATAACTTCACAAATCTTAAAATCAATAACAGCAGTTATTTTAAACCTCCTTATTTAATTATTTAATACATCTTTAGAGATTGATAAATTTCCAAAAATTTTAAAAGCAGGTCAAGTGACTCCTGTGTTTAAAAAAGATGATGTTTATCTTATAGAAAATTATCGTCCTGTTACTATTTTAAGTACAGTATCAAAGATTTTTTAAAAAATTGTATATAGCAAAATAATGTTAATTTTAAATAAACATAATATTATTTGCAAAAACCAACATGGTTTTAGAGCTAGTCATTTAGTAGAAACTGCATTAAACACATTTTTGAATTGTATTTATGAAGAATTAGATTCTAGTAATTATGTAATCGGTTTGTTTTTTAATCTGTCAAAGACATTTGATGTAGTAGACCTAGATTTTATTATGAGTAAGCTAAATGCACTAGGTATTCAAGAAATAGTCTCAAAATGAATCCAATCCTATTTTTTAGAGCGTAAATTAGTCGTAAAAATAGGAGATAAAGAACTAAAGAACGTGAATTAAAACTATGTGTGCCGCAAGGGTCTGTTCTAGGCCTCTGTTTCATCCAAAAGTGTTGAATGTATTAAAAACAAAATTATAGTAGTACTTGATAAGTTTTACAAATGGTGTAGTAAAAACTGACTAATAGCAAATTCCAAAAAAACTGTAATGGTAAACTTTTATCTTTGAAAATGCTTACAAAGATACTCTGTGTTCTACAATAATGTAGAACACAAACTTAGTCGTTCTGTAAAATTTCTTGGCACAATTTTAGATCAAAACTTTAACTGGAGTCTTCATATAGACCAAATTTGCAAAAAATTAAATAAAAGCTATTTTGCCATTTTGCAGTTAAAACCCTTTGTGGATAAGAATGCTCTGTTAAATATGTATTACGCGTTAGTATATTTGCATATTAATTTTAATATACAAAGAGTTTATAAATGAAAGGGATTATGTAATCACTTTAAATATGCCGCCTTTTTAAAATTGTCCACTAAACAATTTAAAAAAAGCGGCACATTTAAAGTGATTACATAATTCCATTCATTTATAAACTCCCTGTATGTATGTACAGAGGAAAACGCGTCATATATTAACAGAATTTTTGTTTTTCAAAAGAGAGTGTTGAGACTTATTTTTAATATAAAATCTTGTCCGACTTGCAAAACCGTGTTTAAAATGAAAAATTTGCTTACTATTTCCATGCATCTAAATATACAAGTCGGTTAATTTTATTAAAAAATAAACTACAATTATTTACAAAATCTGAAGATGTACACTTGCTCCACAAGCTCGTAAGTTGTGTAAGTACAAAAAATTGCCAGAATACGCAGGATTAACATTTTATAATAAATTGCCAAAACATATTCAAAAAATAACTGTATGTAATGTTTTTAAAGTACGTTTCAAAGAATTTCTAATTTAAAAAGAATACTATAATGTAAACGAATATTATGTATATACATTATTAGTATTAGTTGAATAATAATAATATTTTTAAATTGTAGTTTTTAAATGTGATTTTTATATTTTTTTGTTCATTCTTTAAGTATAGTTTATATGACTTGTTTTGTATTATTTTTAAGTGACTTTTTGTACCTGTATTTTAAACTACGCAGCATGTAAATAAAGATTTATTATTATTTTTTTTTTTATTAGGTATTATCCTGGGAGTTATTTATTGGACGGGTACGGGACCAGGTCCAGTAAAGATTGTCATTGTTTTAGAAAAGACCTAACGATGTTACATGTTTTTAGTATTACAGCATAGGTATTATAACATATTCTTTAAGCTGTATTTCATTTAGGTTTTCCTTTAAATTTAGTGGCACTATACCTGTTGATGACATAATTATGGGGATTATTCTCACTTTGTCTTTCCATATTTTTTTCTATTTCGTGCGCTAGAGGTAAGTACTTATCAATTTTTTCGTTATATTTGACCTTGATGTTATGGTCTGCTGGTATTGCTACATCAATAAGATACGTTGTATTTACATTTTTTATAGTAAGAGTAATGTCTGGGCGGTTATGTGCAACTGTTTTATTTGTCAGAATAGCTCTGTCCCAGTATAATTTGCACACGTCGTTTTCTAAGATAATTGATGGATTATATTTATAGTATGGTTCTCATTTGCTAATTAATTTGTATTTAAGTGCTAATTCTTGATGAATTATTTTAGCTACCGAGTTGTGCCGTTCTGTATATTGTGTGGGAGCTAGAATTTTACAGCCGTTTGTAATATGCTTAATGGTTTCCTGTTCGTCTTTGCAGCGTCTGCATTTATCGTTTGTGTTTTGTAGGTCTTTAATTATGTGCAGTCTATAACGCTTTTTGTGTTTATTACCTTGTCTTGAATGGCCTGTAGAAATCCTTCGGTTTCTGGAAACAGATATCCTTTCTCAAGATATGTATATGTAGCTATTCTGTCTATGTTCTCTTTGTGACTTTGGTGGTAGTATCTGCCATGTAGTTGTTTTGCTGCCCATTTTTGAATATTTTCTTGTTGTATTGTATTGGAATCTTTATGTATCTGTTTTTTGTCAGCCAGGTTAAGTAGGGTATAATTTGTATCAATATTTACAATTGCTTTATGTAATTCACTATCATTTCGGAGATAAAAATAATTTCGAAGATTTGTAACCTGACTGTTGTGTATACTGTGTATATTTGTTAGACCTCTGCCGCCGTCCGATCTTGGTAAATTTATTCTTTCTATGCAGGCATTTGTGTGGTGCATTTTGTGTTTAGTTAGAAGAGTTCTTATTATTATTATTATTATTATTATTATTATTATTATTATTATTAACATTATTAAAAAAATAAAAAACGACATCAAAGAAAACCACAAAAAATATGGATTAATGGAGAAATTTTGAAAGAAATGCAAGAACGAGATAGAAAGTTTCAAATATGAAAACGTTGTACAGAATTTAACAGTATAAAGATCGAGCTTAGAAAACGTTATAACAAAGCTAGAAATAAAGTTACAAACATGATTAAACAATCTAAAAGAAAACACTATACAAAACTATTTAACTCGGCAAAATCAAATATGAAAGAAACGTGGAAATTAATCAATGAAACACTGGGAAGAAACAGAAAAAAATCAGAAGACCAAAGATTGATAAAAAAATTTAAACAAGACACCAGCAAGATACTTGAGCAGTTTACTAATACATTTAAAAATCAAACAAAATCTCTTGCCAAACCATGTAGCAAAGTACTGCATAATAAAACAGAAAAAACACACTAAATACAATTATTGGAAATACTAGAAACGACACCTAAAAATATTGAAAAAATTATCATGTCTATAAACCCTGCCAAACCAGCAGGTAACGACGGAGTTAAAACAAAAGACCTCATAGATACCGTAAAGGAAATAAACAAGCCAATGACCAAACTTATCAATCTAACCATTGAACAAAAGAAGATACCAAATGTTTTAAAAAGGCAATCCTGCGCCCCATCTATAAGTCAGGAAAAAGAGACAGTTCTAAAAACTACAGACCAATCTCTATGCTACCAACTGTATCAAAAGTATTAGAAAGATACATTGAAAGAACATTAACAGTGTATTTGGAAGAAAATAAATTAATAGACATCAATCAATATGGATATCAAAAATCAAAAGGCAAAATCCAACTACTTGAAAAATTCACAAATACAGTTAACCAAGCATTGAATAAGAACATGCACGCTTTGTGTTTATTTGACGATTTTTCAAAAGCATTTGATACTCTTGACCATAATACTCTATTAAATATTTTAAAAACTAATGGAATTAAAAGAGAAACTAAAAAATTTTTTAAAAACTACTTAGACAATCAAAAGTTTTAGGTTAAATTAAGTGGCAAACTGGGCGAAGAAACAATTATTGACAAGGGTGTGCCCCAAGGCAGTATTTTGGGACCAATACTCTATCTGTTATATGTAAACGACGTAGGATCATGCTTTAAAAATTCCAAATACTTTTTATACGCTGATGACACATTAATTGTATCGATCCACAAAAATGTACAACAAGCGTTGAAAAATATGCAAAGAGAATTTAAACAGTTTCAAAAATGGGCTCACAACAAAGGACTCACTATCAACAAAGAAAAAACAAAATTGGTTCATATAGTATTACCACATTAGCGAAAAAAAGAAGAACAAATCAACCTGATTTTTCATGAATCCAAATGTTTACACAAAGTCCAAATATCTGACAACTGTAATTGCCACGAGCAAATAGAAGTTGTAGAAAAGCAGAAGTATCTTGGGATATGGATAGACCAAGATCTGATCTGGAAACCACACATAAACAAAATAAGAAAGAAATTAAAACACATTTCAAATAGCTTTTACTACCTTAGACAGTTTATACCGGAACAAACTATGACAACGATATATCGAGCACTTCCAGAATCTATAAATACGTATAGAATAACTGTGTACGGTCAAGCGTCGGATTATATTATTGAAAGACTCCAAAAAACACAAAACCGAGTAATAAAAAATCTACGCAGTTATTCAAATCAAGACCCATACAAAGAGTTATTAACAATTAAACAACTTTTTAAACTCAGAAGTATAATGAACAGCATAAAAGAAAAAGATACATGGACTAAAGTAAACTATTGCAAAGAAACAAAGAGAAATGTAGCCGGAAAATTTATAGTAGAAAGTCATAACAATAAATATGGAAAAAAAAGAAAAGAAGTAGCCATACAATCGTTGATCAATGAAATTCCAAATGAAATCTTAACAACAAATTCAATAGAACTGTTTAAACCAAAAATAAAAATCTGGATAAAAGACCATCTCTAAAGTGACCGATTAACACATACATATACTAATAGTGCACAATAATTGCCATTGACAAGCTAATCTGGCTTAGTGACACTAAGAAATAAAACATTAAACATGAGAAGAACATCGAGGGGATTGGTTTTTAGTGGGTACACTCTCTTCAGAATAAGAGGAAGAGTCCTACACTCCGTCCATAAATGGATTTTCCACCTCCAAGAAAAAAATAAGAAAGAAAAAAAAATGTGGTCTATTTTTAACTTACTGACATAGAGAACAAATAGTTTAATTTTCTGTTGTTTTCTTTCATATGTTTAACATTATAATTTTTTTTTATAAATCTTATTATTTATTATCAAAACAAAAATAAAAATTATATTTTGACATGCGTAACGATATGATGATGATATATAAATAAATAAATAAACAAATGGCATTAAAAAACAATCCGAGTTTTAATTCAATCCAAGTCAAAATATGTCTACTCTATAAATAAATTCTCCAGTCTTAAAAAATGCATTTGCAGCATCATACATTTTTTAACATCACTTCTACAGGGTGTCAATAATCTACGTGTGTTCTATGGGTAACTTTGTTGTTTTAAATGTTACAGAGTTGGTTAAACCAGCAAACTTAGGCAGAATTTTTAGAAAAACGTAATGCCATTTATAAATTTGTCATAGATCTTCAACTTTTTTAAATATTCCAAAAAAACTAAAAACGGTTGTTTTTTTCAAACTTTAATAACTTATTGAGTATTTACTCTAGAGCAAAAATTAAAAATGTATTTTGTAGATATTTTTGTGTAGAATTCAAATTAATTAACAAAAAAATCATGACATTATTGATTTTTGAGATATAAACCAAACTTGCCTTTTTTTAAGTGGCAACCTTAGTTGTATAGTTTGTTATATCTCATTTAATTAGTTTTTTCATAATTTATAAAAAACAAGAATAAATTTATAGAACAATTATTATGACATATTATAAGAGTGCTTTGGAATTAAAAACAAAATAAATTATTAAAATATCGTTTTTTATTTATTCATATTTATTGTTATAAAAATATGAGTTTATTTGTCGAAAGAAAAAAATTATATGTTATTTTGTTACTATGCTTGTAACTGTGATGTAATAAAAAACTAAATTTAAAGTTTGAGAACAATGTCACGTTCTTGTTTTGTTTATTGGAATTAATTAAAATTAATAATCAACATATTTTAATAAAACAATAACACATACAATAACTTTATTAACAGGAACAAACTGATAACTTATCACAGTATATCAGAGCCTTTTGCAAGAAAGAGACTATAAATGAGTTTTACCGTAAATTACAAAAGCACTTCCCATTTTCCCAGTCTGTGTATAACGGCGGAAGTGTATAATAATAATAATAATATGTCAGAGTCGTACGATTCATTGAACCATACGCACGTACATTAACCGCCTTAAATCATCATCACATCAACTTTAATTTAGATGTATCATAACGAAAGTTAAGTAAAAGTGGAATTAATAAATTGAATTGCAGAATTCAAGTTCTAACGGCATTTAATTAAATATTATAGAGCAACGTTGATTTGTAGTACTTTAAAACGCCAACTTTGGTGTCATTACTGTTTCTACATATAATTTGATAATCAATTTATTTGTTTAACGGTACATTCAAAAAGGATTTTTGTCAATTATATTAGCAAATAGCAAAATGCATTCAAAAATACATACAAAATTTATGAGTTTTTTTCGGCTATTTCTTAAATATTATTTGACTAAAATACTTTGCCGTTTTTGTTAAAATACTACAAATCAAGGTAGCGGTCGGAATGGTTTTAAAGCTTTAGTGCAAATATTGTAAATATGTTTGTTTAGCAAATATAAAGACGCTATCAAAAACTCTTAGATCTCTAACTTCTGTATTTTCTTAATTCTTAATTCAAAGCTTAAACAAACGTAATTGTTTCAATTTTTATATTTTATTCTATAATTTCTGTGAAAGTGATAGTAATTATTATGATATTACATAACTTTTCAGTTTGTTGTCGTTTTAACTGTCAGTAAAACAATTAACATTGAACACAGATCACACATCGTTCAGTTCAAATACACAATCATGGTATAATTGTAAAACTAAGAAAGTGTGTATTAATACGGCAAATACTCCGCTAAATCAACTTTAAGTGTAATGTAAACTACAATACATTACATTATAATTTAAATGTTAAAAAAATAATACATAAGTTAAAATTTAAGCAAAACTTAATAAAGGCAAATTAATGAAATTAGATACTGAGATAAATGGAGCTCTGCTGACCTGCAGCAATACACAAAAAGCAGGCAATATAAAACATTAGAGTACGTGCTGAAAATTGCAGAGTAGGAGTAAAAGTATAAATTATACAAATTTATTCGTATAAGTACAATATTTTTAAGTAAGTGCTGTGTTAAATATAGAAAAATATTACACTTTCAATAATTATAGGATATCACAAATTTAAATTTATTTTTTAAGTAATTATTGAATATTATAAGACTTATTAAATATTAAAAAAAATATGAATAATAAAATCTCAAAAAAAATTAATTATTTAGTATTTGTTTTAAGTTGTATATTATACAAAGTGATTCATAACAGGTGAGAAAATTAAAATGTCATATTCTACATCAACTTCTAAACAAAAAATATAACGTTTTTTAAATTGTTACTTTGTTTCCAAATAATTTAAATGTAATGATTTAAAACTGAAATCATTAATTAAATGTGAAATAAAAAAAAAAAAATTATTAAAAAAACCTTGGTAATAAATGCTACGTTTGCATCGAGTTGTACTCTTTTTAAATTATGCGCCTATTCTGAATCATTTAAATAGCAATAACAGTTTTTTGTGTTAACTGACGGTATCAATTTCAATAGCATACATCAAATCCTGTATATGTTGCCACAGATAAAAATCTGACGGATTTAAATTAGAAAATCTTGAGGTCATGAAGTTGGACCGTATTTGACCAATCTATCTACCATAAACCCAAACAATCACATGTCTACTAATGTGTGGGTTAATACAACACAATTTTTTTAATGACTAGACATGATTATTGTAAACATTATTTACACCATCTCTAGAAAATGTTGCTTTATCTTTAGCTTTTGATGGGATTTTGTCTATGTTGCTCCAAAACTTATTCAGAAAAAGATGTTTACTTAGTCGTCTAGGTGCAACTTTACTCTAATATCTCATATGGATAGTGTATTTTGCCTGTTGTTATCTGCAAGACTAGTTTGTTGGGTGAAAAACGTTTTTTAATTTTGGGTCGCATATGAATAGTGTTTTTTGCTTGTTCTTGCGGGAGACTTCAGAACTGCACACGCATTTCTTTGCAAAAATTGTATTGTTAGAAAATGCGGCTAATTGTTTTAAGAAAATTTAAAATTTTATTAAGTTTACAATTTTAGGGCTGAAAAGGGCTTTTGATAAACTGGTAGTTATTTTTTACGTCAATCAAATATTAAATAATTTAACCGCAATGAAGCAATAATATCTGATAGTTAAAAATGATATAAACTTCTATATTAAAAGATTTTATTGTAGTACACCAATGTATCTTTAAATATATATGTACATTTAACAATCTCCAGTCTTCAGATTAAACTATGGTAATTATGATCTAAAGTGACTTGTACACCTATCAAAGTGTTGATCATTGAAATATTAAATTTAATTTTTTTTCTTTTAACATAAAAATTTCTAACACTTACATAATGAAAAAACTTCCAATATTTTAGTAACAAATACTTGGGCGGGTAAATGTTTTCTTCAGTCTGGTAATCTGAAATGATTTACTTACCCGTCCAAGTGTTGCTTATTAAAAAATTGAATATTACTTTTTTATTGTTAGACAAACAACTTTTTAACAGTTACAAAGAAAATAAACATCCAATTTTTCGATATCAAACTTTTAAGCAGTTTGGTAAGCATTTCAGTTCAAACTAGTCAATTGTAATTATAATCTAAAGTAACTTAACTAGTCACCCAAGTATTAATCATCATTAAAACATTGGATTGATCATCTTTTTTTTGAACATAAAGACTTCTAACGCTTCAAAAAAGAAAAACTTCTAATTCAAATTTTGTTAACAAACTCTTGAGCTTGTAGCTAGGCACTCCAGTTTAAACTACTTGATAATCATAGTTTAAAGTGACCCACCTATCGGCCCAAGTATTGATTATTAAGAGATTGGATATCACGTTCTCCTCTTCTGACAAAAAAAAAACGTTTTACACTTTCAAAATAAAAAAAAATCTTTAATAACAAAGTTAAGTTAATAAGTAAAACTTTTGGAAAAGTATGTGAGAATTTTTGTGTAAACTACTTATTGATAGTCATAATCTGGAGTAGCTCACTCTAACAAACACTTGCAGAAAGGAGAAACTTTAAATTTTCTCATAACAAAAATTGGGTATACTTCAGTTCAAACTATTTGATAGTAGTCATGATCTGAAGTACCAACTGCTAGTAATTAAATAATTAAATGTTATTTTAACACTTACAAAAAAGAGAAATTTTTAATTATTTTAATAACAAACACTCAGGCGGATGAAAGGTTACTCTAATTTAAACTACTTGCTGGTTATCGTGAACTAGAGTGATCTACCTACCCGCCTTTATTAGCTTTTAAAGCAAAAATAGACTAACGTTAAATAAATAAATTAAATTAAATGTTAGGTATCAAAAAAATTGATTATTTCCTTGAATTGGTGTATACTCCAGTTTAAACTATTTGTTAATATTATGATCTAGAGCGGTGTTTTCCAACGTGGGGCCCACGCCCTACAGGTGGGAAATTTGAGTTTTAAGGGAGCAATTCGTAAATGGACTTGACACGAGTTTAACCCTTTTGCTTCGGGTCATTTAAATGCAATGCTAGATTTCGGTGCCAAAATTGAGAGAAAAAAGCAAATTTTTAAATAATTGCGGCCAATAAATATTATAAATTTGTTTGAGAAGACCAAAATATCAACTGGGTTTTTGGCGTCGTCAAGTTAACCTCCCTGCGGCAGACTGCAGACTCCGCGGGGACCCCAAACAATTTAAAATTTTTCTAAACAACGCAGTGTTAACAATTTCCTAGTGATTTTTTCCTAAAATCTATTATTTAAGTTTTTTAATTAAACAATTTATTTTTTTAATATTAAAAATGATGTATATGTTACATAGGGGGGCATAAGAATTTTTGAAAGGTTTAGGTGGGGCATGGCACAAAAAAGGTTGGGAAACACTGATCTAGAGTGACCCATTTACTCGCTTAAGTGCTAGTCATTAAATGATTAAATGTTACATCTTCTTTTTCTTTTTTAATTAAGAGAATTCTAACACTTACAAAATAGAGACATTTTTAATTCTTTTTTTAAAACAAACACTCGAGCGGATGGGTAGGCACTACAGTTTAAACTACTCGCTGGTAATCGTGATCTAGAGTAATCTACCTATCCGCCTATACTAACCTTGGCAGAAAAAATAGACTAACGTTAAAAAATAAATTAAATTAAATGTTGGTTATTAAAAGATTGGATCATCTTCTTCTTGGACAAAAAAATTCTAACGTTTGCAAAGAAGAAAAACTTTTAATTTCTTAATAACAAACACTTGTGTGGGTAGGCAAAAACCTCAAAACATGATTGCAAACAAATAACTTGAATTAAATCATCAAGAGATTAGATATAACTTTTTCCTCTTGTGACATAGTAGCTACTGATCTTTGCAGATATGAAAAACATTTAATTTTTTATTTTGGAGGTTGAATTGGTTGTTCAGGCATTATCAATAATAGGTTCCTATATAAAATGTTCTTTTAACAACGTTTTATATGAAAGAAACAATTGGTTTAATTTATAATAACTGAGAAAAGGTTTTTTTTTGGAATTTTTCTTAAATTAAAAAAATTGACAACTTAAGAGTTAAATTGGTCATTTAGACAATACTAATAGATGGATTTATATGATGAATTGTTTTCTGAAGACATTTTGTGATAAGAAAAAAATTGGTTTATAGAAAAAAATTTAAAACAATTTAGATTTTTAATATTTGTATTACGTATTTTTGTTAAATTTAAAAAAAATGACATTCTTAAAGTTATTTTGATCATTTAGACAATAAAATATATGTCGATTCATTTATAGAATTTTCTGAAAACATTTTATACAAAAATAAATTAGTTCATTTAAAGAAATTACGAGAAAATTAGATTTGAAATATCTATACTACGGATTTTTGTTAAATCTAAGAAATTGACATTTTACAGATTACATTGATCATTTAGGTTCTCAATAATTTAAAATTACGTTAAAACATCCTATATAAATATTATCGAAGATGATATGAATAAAATACAAGGATTTTATAAAATAAATAGAGAAAATATAAAATATCCTATATAAAGTAAAAAAAAAAAATCATTTTGTTTGCTGACCCCGTAGATGACGTTTGCATCATTTTGGGGGCACCGCCCGGGTCGTTAATTCTCTTTTACTGTAAAGAGTACACAATCTATAAAATCAATTTTTTGTTTGAGCCTAATATAATTGTTGGATAAGTGGCCTCACAATATAGAGTCTTCTCATCCGATTCAAAATACGCTGCTAAAAAGGTTTGCAAAAAATACAAGTTTACTATATTTAAGTCGTACGGTATACAGACTCTTCATTAGAAAGAGTTAAGCTTGTCAAATATTTCAATTAATTAATCTGATTTTGTATTCACTGCCTTAGTTCAACGCCAGCACTACTTGCGCCCTATGTAAGCATAGACATTTTATTATGGCTTTGTGTATTTGTAATAATATCACAAAATAAAATTAGATTCTGATCAATTATAATTTATATTATGCAACTAAATGTGCTTTAAATGGTATAAAATATAAATTAATTTTACAATAACTGTCTGATATATACATCGAATAATAAAAAAAAATTAATAGTATCATCAAATAAAAATTTAAATAATTGTTAAAATCCTGTACGAGAATCATTTTATAAGCTTCACATAAAGTAATTCACACAATTAATATTTTTCTGTGGATTTTAAGGAGATTATCACAATTCTTCCGCTCTTCTCAAATAAGCGCAGGAAATAAGAGCAAAGGGGAAATAAAAAACCAACAAACAAACGCTTGAACATAAATAAAACTTTTAAAGGGATAGCTATATAATATATTCCTATAATCCTTGTATTCATGAGCAATATCTTTCCGCAAAATATACACATAAGGAAGTAAGAAACATATTTGTATATAACACATTTTACGACTAGATAGATATATTTACATACAATATAATATGTAAATGTAAATAGAACAAATTTTAATTTAATATTTTAAATTAAAATTTTAATAACTTAAATATGTTCTCGCAAGTTAATTAATAATTTTTAAAAAGCTCATAAAATATTAAATAATAAAACTTGCCAAGAAGAAAGACTTCTTTAGACAAACGTGTCTGGTAATATGTTCTCGTTATGCTAGAGCAGTGGATCTCAACTTATTGACGACTTGTGACAACACCCTAAAACAAGTAATGCAAAATATAAAGAATTCAAGAACCCCAATCTTATATAAATTAAATTATTTACCATCGACAACAGTAAGTGACATATTATTCAAAAATTGTACAGTTCATTTATTCAAAAAAATATTCAATCAGAACGACAATTACTACCTATAAAAAAATGAACATACTATTATAATTTACTAAAAAGTTACAAAAAAAAAATGATAAAATTATTTAAAAAAGTAAGTAAGGCATTTGTTTGCCAGATAGATTATATTTCAACAAAATAATCATGTGTTTTGTCGATAAATTATGTATGTAATACATTATTGCGGCATATATTATGATGCTGACTGACATGCAATCAATCACAAATATGCATATTATCAGTGTTCTAATTTCAACTAAATTTTATAGTAATAATAAGGTTGACAAGTAATTAACAACGAGAAGGTCTTCATTGATACGAGTTGCCACCACAAAATCAATACTAAAGAAAGTTTTGACATTCAAATTCAGCATGCACCACATAAACTTCCAGTCAATGGAACAATAGTTTGTCATTATAAATTGAGTGCATTTGCAGGAAGTAGTTAGATTTCTAAGTAACTTGTACAAAAATAACAAATTATTATTTAACATAGATGAGAGTGAAGTTAAATGTATGCATATATATTTCTGTATTATTTAAAGTTATATACTAGCTGCGTAACAGCAAAAATAAAGTCCAGTGGCCCTGTGAGACTGTTATAATTTTACCCTTGTTCCTACCCAATTAAAACTCCGCAGAAAAAGTAAATGAAATATTTAATATTTTTCATTAATATTACAACTCTAACAAATAAACTTGTATCTAAACATAACACATGTCCATTTAGTAACTTCCGTCATACACTTCTTTCCTACTATTTGACACGGGTTCCTTTTATTTCCCAATTTAAACGCGCCTACTTTGGTAAAACATATAAGTCTGCATCAGAGATTCCGATCGAAGTTCCAAGCCGATATTAAGTAACCCCAGATAATCCTTATCCCTTTTCATCTATAATCCCCGTCCGTCTTTCATTATTATTTCACGAACGCCATAAATAAGGCGGTTGTGGCATCACGGAATCGCGACAAAATGCGCAGATATACGGAATGCATTACTTTATTGAAATCGCAAAAAATAAAAAGTTGAAAAGACCGCCTTTGTGTATGATTAAATTTTGAATATTTAATGCGTATATAAAAATCGGTACGAATTTACATTGTCGCTTTGTTTATCTGAGTTGACGCGAAAATCATCCGGAATTTAAAAGAAGGAAAATGACGAATTGCGCTTTATAAATAAAGAGAAATGTGTCTGGCGAATTTACTCAATTCATTAATAATGCAAGCGGCCTCGTTATATAGGCAACTTTTTATGCATAATCGCGCGACAACTTGTCAAACTTGTAGACAGACATACAATTAAACTATTTTACTTTGCGCATTTTGAGTCCTCTATTCGTTATTGTATTGTTGTATGGGGTGAGTCAAGTAGTATTGAACGTGTTTTTAAAATACAGAAAAAAATGTTAAGAATAATGTTAAGTTTACCACAAACTTCTCATTGTAGAAGCGTGTTTATTAAAAATCGCATTTTAACGGTGTATAGTTTGTACATTTTTCAAATTGTAATAAACGTTAAAACTAATTTAGCAAACTACACGACAGTAAATAGGGGAAACACGGTATATAATACCAGGCATGGCAACACACTTCTTGAATACCCAACTCACAAATTAACGTTCTATGAGAAAAGTCCTAAATATATGGGTATAAAACTATATAACAAATTACCAGGAAAAATAAAATCTTTAAATCTAAAGCGCTTTAAAAATGAAATTAAAGAAATCTTGTTGCATAAAGCATACTATTCAGTAAATGAATTTATTCAAGATGCTTCTTTTAATGTGTTGTAGTATGTTATGTTATGTTATTGTATTGTATGTATTGTTGTATTAAAAGTTAAAATTTGTATTATTTTAATTCTTATAACTGTAAACTAATTATTATTATTATTTTTTATATATTTATATATGTTTAGTATATTTGTGATGACTTGTCTTATATCTTGTATAGATCTTCTGGACTAATAAATTATTATTATTATTATTATTATCATACATACACTAGGTGTAAGAGCACTTTTACAAATAATAAACATATTTTATTTTTACTTTATTAAATACAACCGCTTTTAAACTTTACCTCAAAGCTCAAACGCATTTTATAATTCTTTACAGTATTATGTATTTTCATTAATCAATATCAGTATAAATATTGATATAATGCTGGGATATAGGAATTAATCAAATGCAAATAAACATTGGAATAAAATATAGATTTTTATTGATGCCATTAAAATAATGATATGTAAACATAAATGTAAATTTGGATTGTAATCATTTATTATATTATTAATTCTATGGCATATCACAATGATGCAGTTTTAACTTATTACAGCAAATATAATTAATAATTTGAAATTATGGTGCAAATAATGGAATTGCAAATACATAATAATTGTGTTGTACAACAAGAAATTTAACATATCCTAGTTTATATCAATATTATGTAATTATTGAAACTGCTCTTATGACTAATATTAACAACTTTATATTGAATTAATTATTTGCTTATAAACTTTTTGTATTCTATTTATTTTTTTATATTTTTGACTATACTTTTAAATGTGTAACTTAAATTTCTAATTGTTTTTTTTGTGTTAATTTTTATCAAGAAAAAGTGCATTAATAATTTAAAATAATTATTTTAGGGTTTTTCAATTAATATCTAATAAAGAAAACGGGTTTTTATACATTTCGTAATTACATACATAGAGTGAATAGCTCAAATTTCAGCGCAGAATTTTTACAGGTTTGCTATGTGTGTAGCTGCAAGAACATATGCAGAGCCGTCGCGAGAAGTACGGCTCATGAGTGTTGCTAAGATAATTCAAAATTATTTTGGAATTTTTGAGACTCACCGCAAAGTATTTAGAGCGTACAATTCTATCAGTGCTTTATCTTACAATTGAATACACTATCTAACTAGCCCTCCCCCTACATGATAATTCTAAAAAAATTAAAAATGCCTATAGACAAACATATATGTTCTAAGATGTAATCACCAGCATATATACAACGTTCTAGTTATGTTGACAAATATGTGTTACGGTAACAAAACAAGACACTTGACCCCCAGTTTACACTTATTGCAAAAATGTGTAAGATTTATATTAACAAAAGTTAGAGAACCTGATTCTAAAAACAGCTAAAACTTTAAGTCATTAACCGTCTGTTTATGAGTTTTTTGTAATTTTTTTTGCACAAAATTACATCTTTATTACTTTTTGATTTAAAATACAGCATTTTATTCTAGCTTTAATCCCAAATTCTTATTTTTGTTTAAATGTTAGTCTATAACAGTATCTTTTAATGTTTTTTTTTGCAAAAATTACATTTTTTTATTAGTTTTTGGTTTAAAAAGCATTTTTTTAATTTTTTGTCAAAAACAGCATTTTTTAACACTTTTTAGTCTAAATTTTTTTTGCATAAAATCACATTATTTTTTTATTTTTTGTTCTAAAATGCAGTTTTTATCAAGATTTTAATCAAAAACATAATTTTTTAACACGTTTTAGTCCAAGATTATTTTTTTGGTTTAATTTTTAGTTCTATTTTATAAGTTTTTTGTAACTTTTTTGCACAAAATCACTTTTTTGATTACTTTTTGTTTGAAAATGCCGATTTTTAAGTTTTTATTTGGAAACAGCATTTTTTAACACGTTTTAGTAAAATTGCTTTTTTTAGTTTAAGTTTTGTAAAACTGTTTTTGCACAAAATCACAATTATTATCACTTTTCGGTCTAAAAAGTTATCACTTTCTAGTCTAAGAAGAAAGTTTTACTCAAAAAGAGCAGTTTCTGAAAACATTTTAGTTCAAAATTGCTTGTTTTGTTTCATTTTTAGTTGAAAACAGTATTTTTATGAGTTTTCTATAACTTTTTTTGCACAAAATTACATTTTTTAATTTTTTAATTTTTTTTTTATTTAAAAACATTTGCTATTAACTTTTTAGTCAGAAATAGCATGTTCTAAACACTTTAATCTAAAATTTTTGTTTTGTTTAAGTTATAGTTCAAAACAGTATTTGTTGATGAGTTTTCTTATACAAAATCTCATTTTTTATTATTTTTTGGTCTAGAAAGCATTTACTATTAAATTTTTAGTCAAAAACAACGTTTTATAAACACTTTAGTTCAGTTCAAAATTGCTTCTTTTGTTTAATTTTTTACTTTAAATCATTATTTCTGATTAGCCTTTTTTAACATTATAGCACAAAATTACATTATTTCATTAATTTTTGGTTTAGAAAGCATGTTCTATTAAGTTTTTCGTCAAAAACAACGTTTTCTACACACTTTAGTCCAAAACTTTTTGTTTGCTAGTCCGCTTCACTTATTTTTTTTTTTTGCAATTAAGAACTGTTTTCTGTTATCTGCTGTCTAGCCTTTCATTGATGCTAACGTCCAGCTTTCTATCAATCATTTAAATAGTCTGCCAAAAATTTTTCTACTTTGGGATCTTTGATCTTTACCTCATTTGGCTATTCTGTTGTAGTTTGTTCTATCCACATGGTCCTCTATTGCTACCTTTGTGATTTGACCAATCTAGCTAGTATCTAGTTTTTCTTTGATAGCGCTGCTTTTAACATTGTTACGTAGTTTACTGTTTTTATTGATCTTAGACTTTTTATTATTGTTCTCTTCATTAGTCTTTTAGTTTTAAATGTTTCTGCATTGGTTTTAGCGGCGTAGGTTAGGATCGGCCGCACACAAGTTTTATAGATTCTAACTTTGCCCTGTTACTTTCTATACTCTAATCTTTTAAATACAGATGTGACCAAATGTGCTACAAAACATTTAACAAGAAATTAATAACAAAGTCTAACCACCATTGAGGCAGAGAGCTATCTACGACAAAACAAGTCTAAAATGGCAGAAATAATATTTTGATAAAGCGACTTTCTATACCACAGAAACAATAACATTTTTATAAATAATCTTAACTCAATAATTAATTCAAACACATTATTGGCCGCTATATTCATTTGGCCGCCGTGTGCACCGCACACACCGAACAATATGTAGCGACGGCCCTGTATATATGCAAATACACAAGTGTAGGTCCTAATACAAAAACGTTGGATAGTTTAGTGAATTTCATAATAGTATAATTAAAGTTTTTTTTTCAAAGATATTAAATACTTTTATTTTATATTAAATATACTTGTAATATGATTCGATAAAACATTGCTTATTTCACACAACAGTATATTAATATAGTTGTTGTGTGGTTATGTGCAAAACACACAAAAAAAAACAATTGACTATTTAAATTTGTTCCAAATTTTACTTTAAAGAGAACTCACTATTTTTGATATGCGTTAGTGTTACAGAGACAGTAATCTTTCAGAAAACCAAAGTATATAATATTTCGATATACATAGCACAGCTACCATATTAAGCCTACCAAAAAAAATTGACCCACAAAAAGAATTCTATACTTTCTATCTATGACTATTTTTTTCACTAAAATTGTTGTAAAATTAAAACTTATATGCAATTAATTAAGTTGCTCTTTTGTGTCAACTGACAGAAACTGTCAACGGTTTATGTTTTATTATAAATAATAATTATAATATATTTGTAAGTGTATCAGTTCATAATTATTTTTATAAAATAGTAAAAAAATAGAAGAGCAATTTCAAGTAGGCCACCAGAAATATTTGAAGCAATCAAAGAAATATTGTCAAATTTGTCATATAACGTTTATAATTTGATGTAAATTTAAAACATTGCAACAACTTTTAAATCAATACATACATAAAGTTAATTATTATTTTAAAAAGCAACAGATCACAACCCAAAAAATCTATTACGATAACTTCTCAAAAAAAAAAAACATTAACAAAACTACAGCCAGGCACGAATAGTGTGGCTTTTATAATAAGCAACTTAGTATACACACAAATTATGTTGAATGTGGTTAAACTTATGCCTTTGCCCGTTTTAGCATCTTTCAATCCCAGAACAACGTTGCCCATGGAATATTTAAAATGTAAGTGCAAATGAAAAATGCTAAAACGAGCAAAAGCATTAGTTTAACCACATTTAACATAATTTTTGTGTATACTAAGTTGCTTATTATAAAGGCCACACTATTCGTGTCTGGCTGTACACTAAATCACTCAACAAGAATAACCACACTACACAATAACTAATCAATGCAACAGTAACCACAACAAATTTACACCACCCGCAATACACAACAACATCTATAAAAATTAAGTAAGTTTTTTTACTAAAATCATTTGTGTAACTTAATTATATTTATATTATGTGTAACATTTCTTAAACTAACGATGGCCTAACAGCCAAAACCGGTCTTAAATAAATAAAAAATAATCAAATCAGCACAATAAAGTATATAAAATTTATTAAAATAACCTAATCTTAAATATTAATAAATTGTGCAATATTCAGATAAATAAATACTATAAAACAATTTATTATTTTTAAATAATACCTTAATTATTGGCATTATGGGAGCTTGTCAAGCACAAGAACTGCATTTACTAAAAATTTATGAAAACATCACAAATCGGTTATAATAATAACATTGCCAAAAACAAAAGTTGATAGAAAATTTACAATAACAGGAATATTTTATGCTATTTGTAAGAAATACTTAGAGTTACCACCAAATGTTACATTCAAATATTCTTTTTAAATTATTAAAACGTAAAATGCACTTTTATAAAATATAACAATTAATAAATTTAGAAAAATGTTTCAAAACATAGCAACGTTTTTAAAACTTCTTTAAATAAAATTGTATACCAGACACTGCTTTTGCAGGTCATACGCTACCATATTAGTTAATGTGAATAGAGACATTACAACAACGACATGGTAAGTGAAAATCTATTTCTATTGCAAAAGGGTATCAGTCAATAAATAATAAAACTGATACTGCAAAAATAATATTTTCTGCTGTAAATAGACAAACAACATCAACTGCCTCACCAAAACCTACTGATTTGACTAATTCAAAAATTTAAAAATTTGAAAAAACTAAATTTAACAATAATGATACTACGTATCAAATAAATAATTCAAATACGGTTACATTTATAATTAATAACTAATAAACGTTATTGATTTAATTTCAAAATCTGCTTTAATTTTTTTCATGTTTTATAAAAAAATAAAATTGCAAACAAATGTTGCCCGAGTAATGGTTCATTACTCATAGGTACACATACACTCCTGAATAATGATTTATTACTTATGGATGCACATGCACTGACGTGCATATGTCATACGCCATGTGTAATGATAGGTCTCAACCATTTAATTAAATGGCATAATACTGAAATTAATAAACATAAATAAAATTAAATATTTTATACTACTTTGCTACTTGTTAAATTAAACGTAAGAATTTTAAATTTTATGTTGGTTTATAATATTATAGTTATAAATATAGTCCTGTGGTTTTTACATATAAATCTTTTATTGGTATAAATTACATAATTTAACTTACACATTACCCCAATAAAAGTAACAAAAAAAAAACAACTGTAATACATTGCTAGTTAGTACCCGTTCATAGAATTTAAACTTATTAAAACAAAATTAATCTGAAAAATTACAATTATTTTACCGTTTATAGTTTTTACTGTGATATTCTATTTAGTATGTATGCTATTACTCTTTTATCTTTTTTTGTTTTTGTGTAATATGTTTTTTATGAATTTTTGCAATACCGCCACATTTTGTGTTCTAACTGTCTTTTGTTTTGGCACAACCTACATATTATGGCTTCTGTTCTTCTTGTGACAATAGTAGATTGATGAGATATTGGGGTAGTTTAAATATTGTCAGTTCTTTGTAAAAATTTAAACCACATTTAAGTGTGTTTATAATATTTTTTGTAAATATAAAAAAATAATTAATTTTTAACGCATTTTTTGCCTGAAACATTTCTTTCTAGATGAACTTTTCTACGGTCGATTAGTACAACACTGACTAATTTTTATGTAAAAATGTTCTCAGAATTCAAATTTTTAATAATATTTGGTGTATTGTTCTTCTGAGCGCGGTTAAACGTGTATTTGTAAGAGTTTATGTTAAAGAATAGGCCTAGATATTTCGAGTTGACCTTTAAAACCCAAATACACAAAACATATTTATATTTTTCTATTAATTTACATCAAAATACGTCAACTTAGGCGGTTATTTTTTTTTAATGCTCTTTTTTGCCCAGCTCACTGAGAACAAAAACATGGTTTTATAGACTTAAAATGGCACCAGATTTGGATTCTATTGAAAATTTCTGCGATTAAGTTAAAAAACGACAAAAAACTAAAAAAAAAAACGTAAAATTTTTTAAGGGTTTTATACCGTCATAAACCGATCAAAAGACTACTAATAAGTTATATAAACTAAAAAAAAAAATTAAAGCAAATTTTTTATTGTTTATAAAAAGCTGAGCAATTTGACTAGCTTTGTTTCTGTCAATTCAATCTTTTTCAAAATGTATTATATTATCACAATATTTTTTTATAGTCTTGAATTACTGATTTATTTGTTAACTGCTATTTACTTTTTATTAACTGCCTGTTTTGAATGAATTGAGAACAAGTACTTTTGTTTTTGTTTGATAACAGAGAATGGAAGACATTTTTTGATGACATGCTAAATAGTTTTTTTGAATTCTTAGAATTTCTTAACAGTAGTTGTTGTAAGTTCTGAAATAGTTGGAAAATATAAATTTATTAATCTTGGATTACCAAGAAGTATATCATAAGGAAAATATGTAGGTTGTTAAATAAATTAAGTAAAATTATTAAAACAAACAGAACATATTGTTTGTTATCTATAGTGTTATAGTGTCATAAATTTTGTCAGTTTAGAGTATGCCTGTTAGTCAACAATGTTCAAGATAATAATTGGAGTCAACTAGATTAAAGATCTAGATCAAGATTTTTATTGCTCAGTTTGGTTTCAGTCAAAAAAATAATATCGTCGGTGAAAGTGCAAAATCTTGTATTTGCATTTTTGTCAAAAACTGTTTTATTTCATTCAAACCGGGGTTAATTTACACATGCGTGTATAAAACGTAACGTAATAATAATTCAGAAAAATAGAAAACTTTTTAACTATATTTGAAATATTAACTTTTTATTGTATTCTGTAAAATTTTTGTAAATGTGCATACAAGGTTTTGCACTAGTTTTCTACAGGTATGTTTAAGATGCTGATAAACAAAATACTTTTAAGCCACATACTAAGTCAATTAACAGATTAAATTGGTTAGTAGAACAGGCAAGGTTTTGTTCCGTCAATTTAACTGTATTATAAGCCATGTTCAATTTTGTAACAACTTTGTGAGAGGTTTGCTATGCAGATTTGTGCATTTGCTTTACAATCTGAATTATCTGTATTTAAAAGCATTTTTTTTTTAATATTATTGGTAAGCAAGAAGAAATTTAAACATTTTGTAAAGCTGAGATTAGTAGTCAATAAGACCTACTTAGCATCTGATATCAAAATGAGTTGATACTATTGGATTTATTTACCACAATACTTTATTGTTTGTTTTTGTTTTGGTTTTGTTAGTTTGCCTATTTTTAAATTTTTTATCTGAGTGTGAGTTTTGTGTTTTTTTAATTGTTTAACCATTCTATTTCTTTCACAATAATTAATTTTTTTTTTTGTAAACAACTTCTTATATTTTAATAAAAACAAAAGTTTAAAATCAATTATTCAAACCCAATCCATCTCCAAAACGGTCAACAGACAATTGTTTCGATTTACACAAATTTTTATCAGTGCATCTTGGCGGTGCAGCATTGCTGATGATGAAGAATGAATTCAAATAATTGATTTTTGTTTTCTTAACACAAGTTAGATAATAATTAATGGTTGCAATGTTAAAGTTTATTGATGATATTTAGTTTCTTTGGTTGAAGTAACATGATAGAACTAAAATTATTTTGCACTACTAATTAATTTTATATATGTTTATACAGGGTGTCAATAATCTAATCATAGCCAACTAAAATTGCTATTTAAAAAAAACAAGTTTGGTTTATACCTCAAAAACCAAAAATGCCATGACTTTTTTGTTAATTTATTTAAATTCTACACAAAAATATCTACAGATTACATTTTTTATTTTTGCTCTAGAGTAAATAGACAAAAAGTTATTTAAGTTTGAAAAAAAACAACCGTTTTTAGTTTTTTAAAATATTTAAATAAATTAAAGAGTTTACCCCCTTTTTTATAAATTTAGTTTAAACTTTGCTACGAGACCGAGTTGACTAAGTAAGTTAATTTATCTAATTTAAAATTATGTTTAAGTCTAACGTAAAGCCATACTGATGAGAAATAAATTTCGAAACGCGTATATGGATGATTTTAGACTATTTTAATATTTACATTTTGTAATTTCTAGACTGTTCGACATTGTTGCAGCTTACATTTCATTTTTCCCTTTATCTATAATTTATTTTCAAAAAACTCCTTTTTTGTTTAATTTTAATTTTATTTTAACTTTTTTTAAATTTTAACCACATTTGTTCTAATGTTTAAATTAAAGATCTATGACAAATTTAAAAATGGCAATACGTTTTTTTTTAAATTCTGCTCAACTTTGCTAGTTTAACCAACTCTATAACATTTAAAATAACAAAGTTACCGATAGAACACACGTAGATTATTGACAACTTGTATATGTTTTATAAAATATATTTTTTTAGTTTAAACTAAATAACTGAATATTTTTAGTATTTTGACGCAGTTGGAAATTATTAAAAAAATATGAATTAAGAAAAACAAACATTCATTAAGAGCAATTTAAAATGCCGAGTAATAATTTAACACTCAAATAAAATTGTTAGTGTCGACTTATTAAAACATTTTTTTCAATTTTATGTAATACAATGTTTATGAGTAATTTTGTTATTTTAAATGTAACAGTGTTGCAAAGTTAGGCAGAATTTTTAAAAAAACGTAATGCTAGTTTTAAATTTGACATAGATTTTCAACTTTTTTAAATATTTTAAAAAAAACTAAAAACGGACGTTTATCTCTTATTTAAATATTCATTTGTCTATTTACATATTATAAAAATGCTTTCGATTTTTTTGTTATTTTAATGTATATTTACAAAGCTCCTTTAAACATTCAATTTTTCTTTGCTGTGGCTGTTTACTCTAACGAAGAATTAGCTTATACATGTTTATAATTTATTCAAATTGTTTGCGTAATAATGGTTTATTCAGCAAACAGTGCTATTTATCCGGAAGACCAATGTTAGTATCTACTCTTAGATCAGAAGAATTTTTTTTTTGAACATATAGAGCATAGTCCAAAAACAAGTGTGTAGAGAATATCAGCCTAAGTAGAAATTAGTGTTCCTCTTGTTTGTAAAATTCTCTACAAGCTGCTTTATCCGTACCATATACAACGGGTGCAAGCCTTAAATTTATTTAACTATTAAGCACGTATTGTCACTAGTTTCTACGCAATAATGCTAAAAATTTTCATTTTTTTGTCAATATTTTTTTACAGATAAATCCGAGTTCACACAAAATGTAGTTGATAGTTTTTACAATACCCATGTTTAAGCCAACAAAAGCTCTAATGAAATCTAGACATCAGATACGTTTTTTATTAAACATTTGGATGGGTATTATAGGCAACAAGTTTTTAGATTTTGTTGTTTTACCAAATTGATTAACAGGCGCTGCTTACCTAAACTTTTTGCAGAACACAATGTATGATTTATTTGACGACGTTACTATGGACCAAAGACAACAATAGCAATTCCAGCAAGATAGTGTTCTAGCTCATAAAAGTTTTAGACATAGATGATTAAAAAGAAACAATCTTGTTTTATGGCCTGCATAATTGCCTGATTTCTTTCTTTGCAGATATTTGAAAACATTGGTCTAGTACTGTAAATAGTCTCAAAAAGCTGCAACTACAAATGAATCAAAAACCCTTTAGACTAAGATGTTGTTTCTGCTTGGAAATAGAAGGACGGCATTTATATAACTTTGTTTTTGTTTTTGTTTTTGCTAGAAAAAATTCAACTTTCTTATTTCCGTTACTTTGCGGAACCATGTTTAAGACTTATTTTAAATTATACTACTACTTCTTTAAATATATTACTTTTTTTTTAACACTATGTATACATTATTTTTTTATTCTGCAACCCCAAAAGCAAGGTGCACTGTAACTATATTGTCATGAGTTCTTAATGCAAAAGCAATAAACTTGTGTGCAATTTAAGTAATTTGAGTTATTGAGTGTGTGGGTACGTAGATCAACATAAATGTTCAACTATTATTGTGATTGTTGCATACAGATCTTCAACTAGAGATTTTGATATATTTAATAAACAATCAGAAAATCTACTTAGCTTGTCAAAATAAACCATTTTTATGGGTAATTTTTATATAGACATCTTAAAAATAAATAATGTTAGTAACAGTTTTTAAAAAATTAAATTTATACAATGATCAATATTTGATCAATAAACCTACGCAGGTGAAGCTATTGGTAATAAGTTAAGCAGTAACATATTTTTGCTTAGAAATCTCAGCTGTGCTGTACTCAAAACTGCTTATCTTGCTATGTGTCATAGCCATGTATCTTATGGTCTTTTAGCTTAGGGCCATTCTAACATTAACAAAAGAGTATTCAAACTACAACGACAAGCTGTGAAGATAATAGCAAATATAAGTTATCAAAAAGATTGTAGAAAGCAGTTCAAATATTTTAGAATTTTAACTCTACTTTTTCTCTACATTTATAATTTTTTAGTATATTAAAAAAAAACTACACATTATATGCTCAACACTCAACTAATCATGAATACAACAATACGAAAATTTAAAAAAGCAACATACTTACTGTTTGTGGAATGTATATATACAAGTGCATTAAATTCCTATACAACGGTTAAGGAAATTTGAAAAAGAATGTTATTATTCAATATTAAAAATATATAAACATCTTCCTATTAGAATTAAAATGATTTATGATTACAATAAATTGAAAAAGGTCTATTTAGCCATACAATATATCTCTATTTTATGCATGTAATGTTAAATAAATTTATTTTAATATGTCTTGTATTAATACTCACGTCTGTAGTTAAAAAGGATCATATGCATGGTCTAAGTTTAACACTCCAACATTTGTTGTAGCTGAAGTTACTGTGAGGGTTTTATTTTAAAATACATGTTATAGTATTACAGTGATATAAACATATTATTAAGTTCTCATTACAACAGTTGTTATTACTTATATTACAATCCAAGTTTTGAACAAGCAACAAATCAAACTTCTCAAATTGAACGTATTCCATATGATGTTCCATTACAGGAATTGCACTTTTGTATAATATCAAAATATAAATTATTTAGTTATTACACGTATATATTTTACAGAATAAAATTCTGATTTATAAAACCATGTGAAATAAAGTTTAGTCTACGAAAATGGGGGCCATAAACCCTCGCTTTAATTCCGGCAGTTTCGGCTTGAGTTTATGTGCACACGTGGATATAGATATCAATTATATGCCTACGGACTACTACTACTACCGACGCGAATCAGAAAACCTCACGTGAATACGTTATTAGTTTAGCATCTTTCCTCGTGGCGTTTAACTCTCGTCTGCAAATTTTTCCACATCGGTATCATGTAAACATTGATTTTACATCAGAACTCCAGCACTTTGTTTTCCAAATGTTCGGAGTGTACGACAAACATACACAACACAATTAATGGCATTTCGCATAGAGATTTATGGACCCGTTTATGTAATGTGACTTTCTTTTTTAGCAAACATTGATTAATCATGATATGATTATTAATAATTTAGAAATCGTTAATACTTTTATAATTCATTGGAATTTTAAATTTATTTATACAAGTGCAGTTTTATTTAACTAAGATTTATAATTAAAATACATGAATACGCAAATATAATCCGTAAAGGCGGGTCCCAGGTGGTTTATATGAGGAATGTAGACTAAGAGTGAATGTTATTTCAAGATTACCCTACATATCTGTAGTAGTAGTAGACAAATTGAATAAATGGGGGTGGATACAAGAAGACACATGGCACGCGCGACGTTTTAATTACAACTTATATTTTATAAAACAAGCCTAGATTGTTAGAGCTTCAAATTTTACAATATGTAGTTTGCATTAATACGTAGTCGATTAATACAAAGTTACAAGATAAAAGCTTGTTCAGTATTCTGATATGATTATATTTAATGTTAATTTAGTTACAAAAAATGTCTTAATGCAGAATGAGTTTGTAAATATTAATAAGAATTAGATTCAGCAAATATTAGGATATTAAGTGGTTTCTATAAATTAAGTCGCAGTCTTCAGATTATTAGAATTTTTAATCATTTTTAACTTTAATAAATATTGGGCAACGGGTTTTTGACGTTCTTTACATTTTGACAGGTAGTATACATCGGATATTGATTTTGAAGTAGTAAGAATTTGAGATTTTTTTAGAGTTTAAATTGACTAAGTTGGGAATATCTCTGTCAGATATTGTTTTAAGGTCTTTGTTTTGTAATGCAAATTCTAACCTAAAAATTTTAAAATGTTTTATTATATTTATTCATTAATTCTAACCAGAGCTGGTGAAATTTCTCACAGCTTCTAGATTTGAGTCGGGTGCATAACCTAGTTCTCAAAGAAAGCAATTGATCAATATATTTTGTATTTTTTTTTTAATTTACTCATTTTATATTTTTAACTAAAATCAAACTCATAGACAAGAACTATTACAATTTGAGACTTACGTCTATAATTTTTTAGTATTTTTAAAATGATTTACGTATTGTATTTATTTTGTCAAATTTGTACCATTCTAATAGCGTTTTTTAGGTGATGAACGGTGAGATGGCTCAGTTATAGAGCGTTAGCGTAGCACGCTAACAGTCCGGGGTTCGATCCCCGAATATGACTAAAATAATAACTTTGCTCTTTATCCACCGGGGTCACCTAATAAGCCGTTGGTCCCATCAACCCCTTCATACAAGTCGTAAGACTTATGGGGCGATGTAAAATAGCTGTAAAAAAAGGGAAGAACAAAACTTGTTTTATTTTTAATTTTGGCATGGTTTACTTTTTGTGCATAAATATCATTTTTTGAAGGTACACACAAAAAAAATAGAACTAATCTAAAATGTATGTATGTATATCTTATTGTATTATCAAATAACTATATTATTATTATTATTATTACACAAATATTTTATAACCCACACCAAATGTTTAATAACTATCTTTGTTGATATAATCGTCTACAGATTGTATAAGGTTTCTTCTCTCTATTCATGCAGATTATGAGTATTGACATTGCTCATCTTTGTAAAAGTAGATTGATTGCTCCACAGATTACTTTGAATGAAATGTGGATCATAGTTTGTCCTGCTTAATAACCATTGGCAAAAATTTACTCGAAGCGGCATATTGCCATGTAAAGCTTGTACTTTTTGCGGGTAAAGTTATTTCTTCTTAAGCAATTGTGATTTTTTTTTTAAACAAGTTTTCTTAAAATATTTTGCACTCTTGTATGTGAATCCACTTTAACCATGCTAAGAGTTTTTTTTTCTTGTTCGAGATTTAGAAGAGTTAAGTTTCATGTTTCAATCATTGCTTTTCAACAAATCTTGGTTTTAACAGCAAGGTGCCAATAATTTGGAAACCTTTGCTCTAATGCTATAGCCGCTGTACTGACATTGTCATTACATGTACTTAATATTTTTAGAAGAAAGAAAAGTTATGACCCACCAAACACAAAAACTATTGAGATAGAAGAAACACATAGAAGAACTATTTAGCGACCACATAAAATCCTTAAGTAATACACAAGAAGACATAAGCGGTCTTCCAATAATAAAAGATTAAGTGCAGTTTGCCAGCAAAAATATAAAAACAGGTAAAGCCGTTAGACCAAACAAAGTCCTAATTGAGCTATTAAAACTCATAGACTAAAAAAAAAACAAAAAGTAAAATAATAAATAAAGTATGGAAAAAAAAGGTTTTCTAGTCAGTGGAGTAGGTTTTGTATGTCTGATACACAAAAAAAGAAATACAGAGCTTTCAGAAAATTATAGAAGTGTAACGTTACTTAGTACGGCATACAAGACCTACACCATGACACTAGAAAAAAAGCTGAGTAAATGAGATATTGCCAGACGGACTAATCGGGCTTAGAAAAGGAAGAGTAACCATAGACAATGTATAAATACTACACCATATAGTAAAAAAATAGCAGAAAAAGGAGGAAAATTGTATGCATTATTATTGGACTTAAAAGCGGCATTTGACAGTGTGAGTAGAGAAAAATTGTGGATGTATTTGAGAAAAAAAAATGAGCATCTAGTAAAAAGAATAAAAGAAGTATACGTAGAAACAGTTAGCAGAGTCTGTATGAATAGTAGAATAAGTGATAAGTTTTGAACTACAAAAGGTGTGAGACAGGAATGCTCACTCAACCCTAGTTTGTTTGCGGCATACATTGCAGATGTAGAAAAGGTATAGCAGGGCGCAGTCAAGTGAGGTGGTGGTGAGCAGAGAAAAAGTGTGGTCGCTGGCTTATGCAGACGACATGGTGATTTTAGCAAAAGAAGCAAATAAAATAAACAAAATGATTAGATGTCTGGATAAATATTTTAGAAAAAAAGAGTTGAAAGTAAATGTAAATAAAACAAAAGTGATAATTTTTAGAAAGGGGAAGAAAGACGCAAAAAATATGACAACAAAAGCTAATAAAGCGGTAAGACAAGTATGGAGAATTTTTGAAAGAAATTTTGCATGTCTGAGAATAAAAGGAATGATGTTTGAAAGTTTACTAAAAAGTATGTTATTGTACGAAAGGGGAAAGAGCAGCAAAGTTTATTTAAACAAAATACTGGAGATGGGTATTAAGAGTAAACAAAGAGACTACAGCATACATTGTAATAAAAAAAGTTAAAATAGGCAAATTAAGAGTAAAAGCAAGAAAGCGTGCAATGAGGTATAAAGAAATAAATGTAAAATATTACAAGAGTGCATGAAAAAGAAAATGAAAGGAAAATGCAAAAAAATAAAAACATGCAGAGAAAAATATTTGAAAAATGGATATGCTACTGAAGAAGTGGATAAATTGAGAATAAGTAGAAGTATGCAAAATAAAATTATGACAAGAGATATACAAGTGCAAGAGCGTAGAATAAATAAATCTAGGTACAATTTAAATTATGTACATATTGTAACGGATGCACTACCAAAGTACCTAGAAAGTGTAAAGTAAAAAAATGAAAAATAGAATGATTGCAAAAGTTAGAGGTGAAATGAAGAGAAAGTGTGCAAGTGTTGGATACACAAAAAAAAGAAAATGTGTATGATGTGTGAAGAAGTAAGGGAAAATATAGAACACATGCTAAAATGCAATGAGATGAGAGAAGAGCAAATAAGGAGAAATGAGGTACTAAAAGAAGATGGAGGAGGAATAAAATGGATGATTGCGGTAACAAAAAAAAGAACGCAAATTGAAACGGAACTAAATAAATAATTAATTAAAAACAGAGTTTAGAGTATTTAAGATTATATGTTATATTAGAAGTGAATTAAGTTTATATGGTAAATGTTATGTTAAATTGTAGAATTTTTATGGCCAAAAGGCAAGAAATAAACGTTTATTAATTATTATTAAAACTTATAGAAGACAACCAAACAAAATTCATTACAGATCAATATAATACAATTTATAAAACAAAAATAATTGCAAATGAATAATTAAGATTTACATTTGTCACTTTACACAAGAAGCCAAATAGTAAGGAGTGTAGAGGCTACAGAACTATAAGTCTTATGAGTCACACCTTAAAAGTATTCCTTAAAATTATACACAAAATATTATAAAGGAAAAGGTTAGTGAAACGGATTGAGCACACGGGAAGCACTGTTTGGATTTCAAATATTTATACAAAGATGTACGGACATGAATAAAGTAGTACACGCATGTTTCATTGACTAAGAAGGCGTTTGATAAGGTCCAACATAAACAATTAGTAAAACTACTGAAAAACAAAAACACTGATGTAGGAGACATACGGATTATTGAAAATCTATATTGGAATCAACCGGCAGCGGTGAGAGTGGATGACGAATATACAGAAAGCATCAACATACAAAGAAGAGTTAGACAAAGATGCATACTGTCACCAATGCTTTTTAATCAGGAAGCAATACCCAACAAAGAACAAGCTGGACCGGTGGATAACGAGCGACCAATTAACACAATTAGATATGCGGACGATACGGTAATATTAGCAGATAACCAACATGATCTACAAAAAATGGTAAAACATGTAAATGCAAAAATGCTATGTTTTTTTTATATTATATTACTGATATATAGAAGAGTCTTTAAGATCTGATAAACTGATAAAATTACAAATAAAATAGTGCTAAAAAGGATGGAAAAAAACTTAAAGTCATCAATACAATTAAAACTAGAAAACTACAATATTTAGGTCATACTATGCGTGGGGACAAATATAAAATACTGCTATACTAATACTACAGTAAAAAACAGAGAAAAAGGAAGTATAAGTCAACGCCAAATTTCCTAGTTGAAGATCCTTAGAGACTAGTTCATGTGTACTTTATAGAACCTGTTTAGAGCAGCAGTATCCAAAATAAAAATAACAATGTTAATTGCTAACCTTCGTGTAATTTTGATAACTGTAAAATTATTTTATTTTGAACACAATAAAAAAAATAAAGAATGAAGCAAATTACATTATTTTATTAAGTCAATATGGCTAATGACTTACATGCAATAGCTGACAGTACTACCAACTCAATAGCTTTCATTATATTGTTTTGTACGTTCTCTTATTGCTTTGTTCTAAAGTTAAATGTTTTTTTTTGTTTTCATAGTTATTCAATAACGAGTAACAATTAGAAAAAAGTTCACTCTTAATTGATTTGGTTAACCAACTAAATTGGATTTCAAGATGTTTTATACAACACTCTACAAAAACAAACTATTTGAATTATTGCCGATCTAAACCAATGATCTATACACTTTACATGCTATCTAAACAAAATGTAACTTTTACTAATGATAAATTAATTCATCTTTATCCAAAAATTATAATTAATCATGACAAAGTTCAAAAAATAAGTAGATAAATGTAAATAAATCAAAAGTGCAAAATGTGTAGGTAGGAGTTTTTTTTTCTTATAGTGCCGAGCTTACTAAAAGCGTAAGCGTTCTTTTTGTATGCTTGTGATATACAATAATAGTTCTACACAAACCTTTGGAACCTACAGTTTAACGTACAATCTAAACCACACTGCAGACAGATTTACTATGCAAATATTTTGTTGGTTTGTCAAGAAGACGACCGCATAAAAATGACAAATTAAATATAGCCGCTACTGGGAATCAAATTCAAATTATCTGCTTAATATTCTTCGCACTCAATGATTCTTAACCTCTGGTTGTGACTTAATCCTTAAAATAACTTAAAAAAAATAAAGTTTTATTTTCTAACGCAATTTTAATATATTTGATAATACCATTTTAATCGCTATATGTAGATTGTTTTATCATTACTATTTATTGACAGTATGCAAGTTCAGAGTTGTTTCTTATAAAACAGAAATTGAAATATTTTTGACAGATAAAAAACGCAAATGCGTTAATCTTTTTAATGACAACGAGTGGATTGCAAAATTGATATTTGAGTAATATTGTTAAACACAGAAACGCAAGGTCAAACCTGTAATGTAATAGACATAAGCATGAACAAACAATGCCAGACATCAACTGGCAGCGTGTTTAATATTAAACTTGCTTTAAGAAGATATCAATGACCATAATGTTCTTATAAAAACCATGCATATTTTTGAGAACATTTTAAGAACTTTGAAGAAAATATAATTAGAAAGATATAATCTACAAAATGTTTATATGGTGAAATATAGTTGGAGTAGAAACTCATTTGAAGTAGATGTACGTTGAAAATGATTCAGATGAATGATAATATATATATTTTTGAGGTTTTACAAAACATTTACACCTTTTAAGAGGTTTTTTATAGCAATATGTTTTATATTTCAAGCTTGGTTTTGCTATTTTAATTTTTTTATAAAAAAGTTGTTTTTGGCTAGATTATAATTTTATCTAATTTTATTATTTTTAACTTTTTATAAATAAAATTTTGCATTTTCAACAGTTCATGACCGAATTTTGATGTATTTTTACAATATTTTTATACTTTTGCTATTTTTAAAATGTCAAAATTTTTCTAATTAAATTAAATTTTATAATTTTGACGTTTTATGAGTAGAATTTTATATGTAAAATTTTTTAACAGATTTGACAATATTTAAATTTTATGACTGGATTTTACTATTCTTTTTTACAATTTATAGCTAGCTTTTGGTTTTTTCTAACAATATTTTGATGTTTCATAGCAATTTTTAAGATTTTATAAATAAAATTTTACAATTTTACAATTTTATGGCCGCATGTTGGTGCTTTCTAACAAAATTTTGATATTTTATAGCCGAATTTGCTATTTTTAATTATTTTATACAGATTATTGTTAGATTTGCTGTTTTTTAACAATATTTTGATGGATTTTGTTATATTTAACATTTTATAAAGTTTTGCACTTTTTAATAGTTTATGATTCGACTAAAAAAAATTACAAAATTGTGTACGTTCCTTCTTAAACTGTAAAAGAATGTTTTGCAGTGAGGCTTAAAAATGCCACTGCTCACGAAATTGATCGCAAACTTCAAGTATAATTGTACTTTGGGTTGTCAGCCAAAAAGGTTAAAAACCGCTTCACTAGACCATTGCGCTGCAAGATGTTAAAAAAGTATCAAACTGTTAGAAAAATTAATACACGCGGGAAATTCAAAAATGTTTATTATCAAAATTGTAAACACTTAAAAAAAAAATTATGATGACTGTTTTTAGTTAGCTATATACTAGAGCGCGGACTAAAATTTCAGAAAAAAGCAGTTACTAATTTTTTTACCGGCAAGCATGAAGAGACAAACTGAGAAACATCAGCGTATGTTAGTAACTGTCAATTTATTGAATGTTTAAATTCAAATTAACTTTGACAAGATGCACCAAAGTGAATTTGAACCAAAAAATCCAAACTGCGCAGCGTATTTAATATTTATCTGATGCTTGTTGCCACAGAACTTTAGTATTATCAAGAATACAGTTTGCTAAAATGACTAAAAAAATAAATTTAAAAAAAAAAAATTTGTAACGGAAAATTCCAATATGTCAATCTTTTTTAATATTTTGATGAAACAAATAAAAAATAAATTGTTTCTAATATCAGGCTTAAATATTACGGTATTGACATTATAATTATTGATAAATAAAAGCAAAATTGCAAATTAAATCGATTAAAAGATTATTTCAAAGAAATAGTACAAAAATAATAAAGACTTAAAAACAACAAATTATTTGCGAAAATTTTGCAATTTTTTGCTAAGACAGACGTGTTCTTTAAAAATAATAAATTTATAAAAAATTACAAAGTCGTTGTTTTTAATACTTAAAAATGTTTTTTTTGCAATAATTACAAAAGATAAACATGATGCATTGAAAAAAGAAATGTACATTGATAACTCACGCAATAACAACAGCTGTGTTTATTTCTTTCCTCGGTACAGATAATTATAAGAATAGTAGTAATAGTAGTATAAAAAAAATAATTTAAACAAAAATCTTTTCAATATTTTATCGTATATTACGTTCTGTGCACCGTACAAAAAAATAATCATTTTTAAGAATTGATGTATACTTTGAGCTTAATTTAAAGCTTTAGAAAATGTTTTCTTTAAATTTATGGTTGACAATGCAAACTTTAACAGTCATGGAACATTGTACTCATTCAAGAAATACATCCAAATACCGTTATCAAAATTAGTCTCAAAATTTAATATATGTATATTAGACTATTATTAAAATTTTTATGGTTTTTTTTTGTGCGCTCCATTAGATAGTAATCTTTATGCAAAAAAACTAACCCATGATAAATTTCAGCGCTTAAGAATTAAAAGAATACGTGTTGCACTGCCTGTAAAGTTCTAAAAGTAAACTTTTTACCTTACTTAAACCTTACTTTACTACAAATTTGACAAAATAAAAAAAACACGTTAAGTACGTCATTTTAAAGATTTTTTAAATTAAAAAAAAATATATAGAGCAAAGCCTCAAATTTTAATCATTTTTGTTTACGACTTTAATTTTATGTTCAAAATTTAATTTTTTTTTTTTAATTAAACAAAGTATATTGAAGTAAAGTTTCACGTGAAATCTAATTAGCAAGTACTCATTTGCATCTTAAATTTTAAAATCTAGTCTAATGTATATACAATATTATTTTCCAAAAATCATAAGTCCGCAAGTGTGCAGTCCTTAAACGTTTCCAATATCAAAATTCTTTGCCAACTTTTACGCAACATTGTACCTACAAACCCAAATTTACCCAGACTTTACGTAAAATAAAGCTGAACTGGTAAAGTTTTGAGATGGAAAGGTTTTATATAAAAAGTAACAGCTGAGATGCAATACCAACGTTTCTTCTATTTTCCATCGCGTGTATTGGATTATGACACTATTTTCACTTCAATTTTTAAAGCTGTCAAGAAATGCAAGCATTATCATCACAAAACTGTTTTTGTTACATTTGACCAGCCATCACATTAGGGTGCGTTTATGCTGCACATCGCCGGCGCTGCTCGCCAAGATTGGCGCTGGGATGTTGTGGCGATGATGAAACAAACCTATATAATCTTATGGGAGCATTTATGCTGCACCTCGCACATCGCCGCGCTGCTGGCCACATTCCTCGCCACTGCGCTGTGAACAAAATAGTTTGTTTTTTATAATCGGACCATTGCCGTACATCTTCAAACTAGAGCTTTGATTGGTCCGTTTAGTGCCAGTTTTGTGAGACGTTAACATAATGTAATTTATATTATCAAACTTATTTAATTAATTTAATTAATTAGTATGTTACTTCAAACCGTGTTGCGGTTGTATGCAATTTAAAAGAATGAAGTTTTATTAGCATGTATTGTGTTAATTTATCAAAACTTTGTTGCGTTTACAATAATTTTATGAAGAATTTAATTAAAATAAATCCGCATTAATCAGGAAATTGTTAAAGAAATGTTTGTATTTTTACTGAAGAGGCATAGTAATTAATTATTTTAATTTAATATTTTGACTTATATTAATAATTTCATTATAGTAATATTTTATTAAAACAAATACCGATCGATTATCACAATTTTAAATTAAATAAAACTTTGACTAGCAATTTAAATTAATTACTTTATATAAAATTACTAGTCACTTTAAATTATGTTGTTCTTCTATTCGAATACATGTACGTGTATATGTAGCACGTGTTTTCATTCGCTCCGTGAATTTTATTTTAATATACACAAAACGTTTGAGTATAAAATTTACTTTATATATTTATTATTGCAAATAATACAAAGTGGTTATTAATAATTATCACAAAATGCCATTGACAAGGGATCAAATTGTTGATATCAAAGAAATGATAAAGGTGACTTTAGTGGAAATTTTCAAAGAAGATGTGGGTGGTATCATAAACAATATGGTATGTACCGTTAAAGATCTAATTAATAATGAAGTTTTGATATGCAAAGAAAAGATAGAAATCTTAGAAAAAGAGAATTCTGTTTTAAAATCAAGGTTAAATGATACCGAGCAATATGCCAGAAGAAAACAATTGCGTATATTAGGATTGGAAGCTACATCGGATAATCTATGGAAAAAAGTTAAAATGCTGTGCAAAGATAAACTAAAATTAGAACTTAATCTTGATAATATTAAACAATGTTACCAGCTAACTAATAGTAAGTCTGCTATTAAACCAATTATAGTAAAAAGCTTTTGACACTATTAGCCACAAAACATTGCTTGCAATTCTTCATCACATTGGTTTTGGTCAAAATTCTCTTAGTTTAATAAAAAATTATATTTAAAACAGGCAACAAAGAGTAGTGATAGATGACTGCATCAGTGATTTAAGAGCTATTGTAGCAGAAGTGCCTCAAGGATCTATATTAGGTCCTACCTTATTCAGCATTTATTTCTCATTTTTGACAAATTCATTAGAATTTTGTTCATCAAATTTATATGCCGATGACACACAGTTACTTTACTCTTTTAAATTAAATGAAATTGAAGATGCAAACAACAAAGTCAATAAGGACTTAAAAAACTTATATGTAATATCAAACAAACACTCATTAAAAATTAATCCTATAAAAACTAAAGTTATGCTATTTGGCAAAAAAAAGAAGTAGTTAAGGCTAAAAATGAAATAATGATAATGATTGATAATAATATATTACCAATTGACATTAGCGCTCGGAACTTGGGAGTAACTATGGATATTGATCTTCGATTTGAAAATCATATTAACAGGTGCATTAGCAAGGCTTTTGGTGCCTTAAAATTGTTATTTTCTAATTGACATATTTTGAGTATAAATACTAAAAAATTACTTTGTGAGGCTCTTGTGTTAAGTAATTTTAATTTCGCAGACGTTGTCTATAATACGTGCATTAATGGAAAAACCAAGAAAAGAATTCAACGAATACAAAACTCGTGTATTAGATTTATATTTGGCTTACGTAGATCATGCAGAACTTCTGAAGGAATGTACAAGCTGGGCTGGTTAAATATGGCTAATCGACGTTCACTTCATTGTTGTACACTTTATCATAAAATTATAACTCTCAAAACGCCTCAATATCTTTACCGCAAAATTCGTTTTAGAACTGACATTCATAACTTAAATTTAAGGTTTCATAGTATGATAATTCCACCAGCTCATAAAACAACATTTTATGAAAGATCGTTTTCTTATAATGTTCCAAAGTTGTATAATGCAATACCTCAATGGATTAAAGCTCTACAATAATAAAATTTAAGAAAGTTTTTAAAAAATATCTTCTTGAAAACCAATAGATATATATGTTTTGAAAATGTGTTGTTGGCATACATTTTAAAATTAGTTTTGTTAGTGTTTAAGTGTGTTTTTATGTTTATTTAATGATTATTGTTAATTTCAAATATGTATTGTTATTTTTAATTTACCAGGTTAAGTGGAAGAGCAGGTTTGCCGTTTCTGCGGTAAAACTGAACTTCGCCTGATTATATTGTTATATTGAATCTGTATTATTTTTGTTTTGGGTAAATAAAGACATATAATAATAATAATAATATTGAATTTATTTAAAGAAATGTTTTCTTGCAAACTGTTGTGTAATAATTCTGTTTGTTTGTTTTGAGATCATACCGTCGCAAAAGCTAGAAGTTTACAAACTATTACGATTCGTTTGGTAAAGATATTTTTTTTAATCTGTTCTATGCACAAATGTACTACATGATGGTGCAACTGGAGCATTTACAAGCGTGTTCTATTAATTATTTGGTTTGTTTTTCGTCGACGGAAGGTCCAAAGACGCCAGAAATTTACAACTTTTTTTGTTAATTAAGTTATTTTTTCATACTGCTTAATTCAATAAATAATTTTAACTCAATAATATGACTTATATTAATAATTTTATTACAGTTATATTTGATTAGTAAAATAAAAGTCGACAGTAATTAAATAACGGAGTGGTGCGAGCAGCGCGGCGATGTGCATTTATGCTGCTGAATGGCGATGTGCGAGCAGCGAGCAGCGCCAATCTTGGCGAGCAGCGCCGGCGATGTGCAGCATAAACGCACCCTTAGAAAGTAACATTGTGAGAGACACGTTCGATTATAGAAACTATCGGTATGATCATGTCAGGCAGTAAGATTATAAAGCTTTTAAAGTTAAAGTAAGCAGAAAATTGTGTAGACAAAATTATTTTTAATCATACGTATTTGAGAACTCTTTGTGCTCACATTTTGCCACACGTCACATAAAAACTCGCCTTAAACTTTACCTCTATGATGTTTTTTTTCTTGTTTAATATCAACATTGATCAATCGTACGTAAAAAGTCATATACATAACAATATAAATTGTAGAGCGTAGAAAGCAACAAAAAATTATATCGTTGCTATTTTTGTACCAGGACAGGCAGCCGAGTTATTGCAAAAAAACTTTCTTTTTGCTATTTTCAAAATGGTGGAAAATGTTCATAAAAAATCTTGGTCGATAACTTAAGGTTACGGTTTTCCCTACACAATATAAAAAATATTAATTTGTTTTAAAAGGATTGTATTAAAAGATACTTAGATATTACATAATATATATTTTTTATACGTTTCATGTTTGTCCTGGTTAATTTAAAAATAAAATTTTAACCGTCGGCAATCTTCAGTTTTAAATATGTCACGTTAACATAATTATTTATAATAAATATATTTGTAAAATCAAATCAAGCAATTAGTATTTTTAAATGTATTGTAAAATATAGATTAACAGTACATATAAATCATTACATATTTCCATTATGGATTGACATGCAGGTTGTTAATATCATATTCAATTAGCGTGGCTCATTTAAAGCTGCTATTAATTAATATTAGCAAACAATACTATAAATTATGCCTACAATGAAAACATCCAGATAGATATCTGTTATGCGCAATTAATGTAATAATATAAACAAACCTCCAGTTATGTTACAGGCAGGTGAAATAAAATCGGATTTAATTATAAATGAAGCTGTACCGCTTGTGGGGGAAAATTTAACAAAGGGTCAGTGTAGCAGATAGGTTTGGTTTTGTTTGTTAATATGCACAAATGATTTTAAAACATGTGTTTCTGATAACCAATGCGTTGTTATGTAAAACAATACAATTCTTCAGAAATTGTTATGTTACACAATTATCACCAATTATTATAATTGTGTTATGATATTTTTTGTAATAATGCAACTTTCTACGGGTAAATAAAAACGATGCATTATTCTAATCGAATTACGCATGGAATCTCCAGAACTTTCATTTAGTCCATGTGATCTCATCATCACAACTCGAAAGTGTAATTTATATAGAAATTATTTCAGATATACCGACTATGTGAAAGGTGAGCATCTTTCGACGCCCAGAAGCCTTCCTGGAAAAAATCAAGTCATTATGTCGGTTTTGTTGATAGGAAATAGAATAGTTAAACAATAGTCAATAATTAATCATATGTACTCACAGTAGTAGAATTACAATATGAAATTAGAGAAAGTTCAAGGTGTCACGGATACATAGCATGGTCACAAGTCAATGGAAAGTTAAACGGTGCGGTTTTGTATTTTTTTCTCTTTTCTGTGATGATTTCATTGCTTTGCTATGATTATGTAGAACAATTAAAATAATCGACTTTGCCTGGCGAATATTAGAAACATCGGAGTTTCATTATTACATGAATCAATTTGTAACTAGGAAGATGGAAGTGCGCTATTAATAGTAAACATTTTGTTTCACTTCCTGTATGATAAGTGTTGGAGTATTTTGTCATATATTAGAAATCTTTTCCGGTAATATTGCATCCAACTATTAAATATAAATTTTACTTTGTACATGTAATATAATTAAAATTAATGGTTAAAATAATTATTTGAATAGAAAATTGGTAAATACAAAAGAAGTAAACAATTACTATTATTTTTTATATAATTAAATAAAGAAGATTTGTGAGTTCATTTCCATAAAAAATAATAATTAGTTTTGTTTCATAGTTAACACTTTCTCTGTCAAGTCTGCGGTTAGTTATTTATACGTATGATGAAGGTCAACGAATAAGATAATTTATTTTGTTTAAGTAATTTCATAAAATATTTATACTTGTATATTTTTAAATAAATTATTAAATTATTTAAAATTAGAGAATGGTCAGTGAAGCTATTTATTGCAAAGTTCTAGAGTGCAAAACGAGATTGATAACAATTTGCATAATATTTATTGGTGGCTAGTAATATTTAAGAACAATGAACTACATAGAAGTTATATGTTTTTATGTTTTTTATTTTATATGTTTTTAAACGAGAAAAGGAGCAACATAGGTAATTATGAGATTACAACGCAATATTAACGCTGTAATAACTTGGGTGAGAGAAGAAGTAAAAAATTATAAAGATAATCAAACCTAAAAATACTACAAAGTAGGATTAGATTGCATTACTTATTGAGAATATATTATATCTCGTTAAGTAGCGGCTTCATAAACTAATTAAATCATTTATTTAAATTCAAAACTCTGAGCTTTATGTTTATGTAGTTGATAAAAGTTTACGTTGTTGGCAACAGTGGTAAAATATATCGTTCAGACGGGCTCAGCGTTTATTGATTGATTGATGAGTCAGCGCTAGCAACTGATAAGTTGTACTGAATGCAACCATTGTCATGCTAGAACACATGCAATGACAGCTGGATTTACGTGTGCAAGTTACATGTAGAATCATATTCTTATTTGCAGAATTAGAAATGCAAACCATCGCGTCATTATATGCCCGCAAAAAACGTATCAATCCTATATTTTTAAGATATGCTCAAAGAAATCTTTTTATGATGTTGATATTTAGCAAAACAAAAGTTTCTATCCTGTTCGCGGTTTTTTTTTTTTGTTTTGTTTTTGCGTATGAAATTTTTTTTATTTAAAGACACGAGCAGCTTGAACTGTCCAGTAGAGTCAAATTTTTACTGACTAAAAAACCCATTTTTTTCTTTCCTTACCTTGAGGTAGATTGCTTGGCGCTTTTTGCACTGCGGTCCTGTTGGACCTGTAGTACACCTTTGATGTTCTACTCCTTACTACTGTTTTAATATCTTGTCATGGTCTTGTTAGGAATATTCTTAAGTCTGTCAATCCTTTACAGTCCTTCCACAGGTTGCTGTGTTTCGCCTCAAGTTTGCTGCAGATTTTTTTTTTCGGTCTTGTATAGAATCCCAAAAACGGGTTTTGGTTTAGTAAATGTCTTCGTTGCACCTTGTTTGGCAAGCTGATTTGCCATAAGGTTGCTTTTTGTCTTCTGTTTTTTTTTTTTGCGTACCAGGCAAACTTTACAGGTTGTGGGCACTGCTTTCAGACTGTATATGCATATGTATACTCTAGCTCGGTGGTTTTTTGGGTTTTTAGCTCAACTTAAAGTTTGCTGCAGATTATTTTATTTCCGGTTTTGTATAGCATACTGATGTTGGTGCAGTGGTTGGGCCTTTAACACCCCGTCCCGTATGTACCTGTCAACTATTTTTTTCAATAATTTTTGCATAAAAGATGTTAAGCTGATCTTAATTATGGTCTATTCTTTTTCTAGTCCTTTTTGCTTGGAAGTTTCAGATCTTTTTGGTTCTGATTTTCCGTCAACATAGAGCTCGTAAAGTGTGTCTGCAATAGCTCATGCAATAGGTTTTTGACCAATTTTGTGTCAATTAAGTTTTTGGTTTGCTGGAATTAAATTTTCCCAGCAAGCATGTAAGATTGTTTTGAATGTTTTTACAGTAATTCTTTCACATTTCTTTTTTTGTTTTTTTTACGGTTTTATTATATGACGTAAAACTGGTTCTATGTGACTCAGTTACCGTTCTTTTTAGCTTTGTATCTGCCTTTGCCTTGTTTAGCCTCTTGTTTTATCAAACAATCTTGTTGGAGGTGTGTTTAATTATACTGCTAAGGCAGCTTTCTTCAATTGCAATTTTAACAAATATATCTGTCATTATCTTCAGTTATAGTATAAATCCATTTTAAATTTTTCAAGTTTCTAGACTTCAAAGTTTTTTCAGATTCAATATTAAATTGAATGTATGCATCAAGCTTGTCCAACACATACTACTTTTTAATTACTTCATTCGCTTTGTTATTCGATAATGTTATATCAATAATCTTGCCACGCGACGCAAAGCAAAACGTTGGCGTGTTACCTTTGTTCATATTATTGAACTTAAATTTTACTATAAATTTGAGAAGTGGAAGTTTATGTCTTTGCTCTCCTAGGCTACGTGGTAGGCGTTTGCGTCGCATTCAAAGATCAGCAGTGCGTTGTTCCCGCTGCTTGTCAGTTGCTGTAGTTCAGCAGGTAGTGGTAGTCTTTGCTAATGATCTTGTTCTTGGTTTTTTTCCCTATTATCATCACCTTGTTAAATTCTTTTATTTTTCCTTTATAAATTTAAGGATTTTAGATAAAGGCGATGTCAATATTGTGTTTGACAATATACGCACTGAAGGCCGCGGAAGCTGCCCTGCAGTGATGAATATTGATTTGCACGATTTTTAACATTATACTTGTTATTGTTCTTTGGCGATTGACGGGAGGTTTTGATCCACGACCTTCTCGACGAACTGTGCTTTTTTCAGTTTGCTTCAAAGAGTTGTTTTGGAAAAACCTAGAAAGATTTTTTTTCCTAGGTTTGCCAACTTTTTTCTAAGCGGCCTTGTTCATAACAAGATGTATTGGGTATTTTTGAGTTTTGGTTTATAGTTGACTACTTGCCAAGTTTTGGTGTTAATACTGTTTTGCACCGCTAACTTTTTTAAGAAAGTTGCTGGTTTCAATTATTATATTGGTATCCATGTCATCACTTTTCTTAGTTCCGGTTCTTCAAAATCATAATTAAATTTTGTTTGTCCTTTAATAATTTTTTACATATAATTTTCAAAAATCTTTTTTTAAAGGAGCATTCCAAAAAGCAAAGTGATGCTTGCTCATTTTCTGTCTTGTTAATCCTGCTTAAGATAGTTGACTTTACTGTCTTTGCTGTCTACAAGATATTATTTGGGAAACTTTTTTAAAATTATTGCTAGTGCAATGCCTTTAAAAGTATTCTTAAAAGTCTTTTTTGACGTTGCTTAATTGTTCTTGCATTTTTTGGCCTTTTTTTTTCGATTTCAACGTGCTGCTGCTGGATAAGTTTTGCTTTTGCGTCCTTGATGTACTTGGGGTATTTGTCGCAGGTAGTATAGTGTAGTGTATTGCTACTGTGTTTTTGTTCCATTAGCAAATGCCTTAGTTGCATTTTTTTGTCTTTGGAGATTACGCCACGCGGCCCTCGAAAGCCATATTAATTAGACAGTATAATGTATTTTGTGCCAATTATATAAAAAGTTTTATTACTATAATTTAAAACTATTTAAATTCTTAAAAAATGTTAGCAACACTTCTTAAAGTTGTAGAGTTGTACAAAAATAACTTTTAAATAAATTTATTAATTTGATAGTTGACAGTTACAACTGAAAAACACTAGATAGTTTTATTTTTAAAACACTTTATTTTTATCTATTTTAAACAAAATAAAACCAAATCTAGCTTTTAAGGACTAATGACTGCGCACTCAAACTTCCTGCTCCATAATACTTGTTTTTTGTCATTACTTGTCATGCAATTTTATATTTATCTTACCTTATTTTTTAATATAGAACCCAATGATGACAACTTTTATAAGTATAAAATGAAAAAAAAAACAAACATATGAAATATTATGATGGACAACCAAACAAAAAAAAAACGTGTACAAAAAAGTGAGCAATCCCTTTATTACTCTTGTTTACCATCCTCTTTGTTCTCTTCTGCAATTTTGATAAAAAAAAATTCCAGCAATTTCAAATGTGTTGCTCCAATCTTTGTACAATTTTATCTTTTGCAGATCAGCTTCTGCAACAACATTACAATAGATTTTACTTGAGCCATCAGTTTTTTTTTCAATAAAATGTTTCAGTATTTACGATTGTTTTTCTTGCACATTTCATAATTTTTTTTTTAATATTTCCGTCTACAAATAAATAAGTAAAATACACTGCTGTATGCAGAATTTAACCCTGAATCAAAATATCTAAAAACATACAGGGTGTTCCATTTAAAATAACAATGATGGTTATTATTATATATATATTTTTTTTAAATTTTATTTTTTTATTTTTTTTTTTTGTTTAACAGTTTCTTGACATCTTTAATTCCATGTATAACTATTGACTTGTTTTCTTCTGTTTTTTTTACGCTTATTCTTCTTTCTTTATACCACACCCATTTGTAACCTTGCTTTTAGTTTTTTTGCTTTATAGAATATGCTGTTGTTTTCGTATGTAAGCTGTTCCGTAATGTATTAATCTTTTTTTCCTTTTAATCCACATTCATAAGCTTTGATTGACCTTTTTTCTTTTTTCCTTTCTATTTTTTCTTTTTTTTCCTGATTTGAATTTAACCAGTATTGGTGCATCCGGATTCTTGTTATTTATTCTATAAGCTTCAATGATTTTTTTTTTTATTTTTTGGAACTTCAATATTTATATTTGTGAATATTTTTGCCACTATTTCTTTTATGTTTTCTTTTTGTATATATTTAGTACCACTGTACAGTTATTGTCAGCAATAAATAAAAGACCTTGTCATAGTAAAAAGTCTGAGTAACTTCTGCTTAAATCTTGCCTGCGGAAAGTTAAACTCTGGTTAACTGGTAGGGCTACCCATGCTAGATGAGTCTATGAGCAAAAGTCAAACCAAGTTTTTTAAACTGTATTTTGGAAAAAATTGTAGAAACATGAGTCAGGAGGTAATTAAAACACGTTGCATTTCTAGCACGCAAAACAAAAAGGCCAAAAATCCTCTAACATATTCTGACATTTAACTGTTTACAGCTTTCTACTAAAGTAAACAGCTTGTGGAGCTGTACCGAAGATTGTGGGTTCGATTCCCATATACCGTGATATACTTTTCACTTTCTATACGCTCTCGCACTCCCCAACCCGCCTTGCCAGCGTGGGGTTTTACGGCTAAAACCTTCTCTGAGGAGTGATGAATTCTCTCCAGTGGTTCGGAATCCACTTAAAACTGTAGGTCCCTAGTAATGTAAGTTGCCAGCATTACAAGCAGAGAAGAGGCTAAGACGCCAGCAGTGGCGTATGAATGGCTGACAAAGAAAAGAAACTGCTTGTTTTAGCCTTGCAGTCAGGCTATATATCTTGACGCCAAAGCATTGCTTCAAATTTTATAGGTTTGGCCACCCAGCTTCTTCACTGCATGAACGTATCAAATGCAAACAGCCAATTAAGTGCATCATTTGCGAAAGAAAACACTCAAAAGATAATGACAAAAAACAAACTAACTTATTTTAAAACACGCAAATTAGTAATGATCTTTAGACTTATTGCCAAAGCTGCAACTGCGTTGAAGAGCTCAGTAAACGTAAACAAGCTAATCAATAAACTTTTACCGTTTTTTATTGCTGCACTAAATAAACACAATCAATTTCTTGCAGCAAAAGAATTGCCAATAGCATTCATAAAATTTAACATGCTCCCGCTAAATCTTCAGAAACAACAATAGTTGAGAATTGTTTCTATCATTTAAAAGTTTTAGCGTTAAAAAACTTTTAATTATTTATTTTATCTATGATATTAATTTTAAGTTTTATTTATTTTATGATTCTGTCATGCAATTTCAATTTCATCTGTAATACTAGTTTTAAGTTGTGTTTATTTTATGACTTAGTCATTTACGTCTCTTTTTACAACTTTGATGTTTTAATTGTTACGTTTTAATTTATTTTTATACCTATTTATCTATTACGTGTTATTTATTTTTTAATTTATTTATTAATTGTTTAAAGTTATAGAGGTAATACAGTAAAACTGCAACGGTTGCAAACGCAGCTATTATGAACTGAAAATGATCCTAGTCAAGCAGATGCCTTTTTGCGTGTGCTTTTAGAAAACGCATTTTAAACCCCAAAAAAAATTATTCTTTGGAGCTTTACATGCACAAAAAGTGACGTTCTGCCAGATTTTTAATCCAAAAATAAAGTTGCTATTTTTCTAAAAAAAAAATTACTGTTTACGGAAATAACCCTCAAAACTAGACTCCAAGCAATTTTAATTTGGCTTACTGTTCCAATAAAAACTACAATATGCAATTTGTATCTTTTGGAATTTGATTGCAAAAAATTCAAAAACTTATGTGGTGTTGCAGCTTTTACAGCTCTATCTCCTGGTCGGTGATTTTGACGCCCACAATTCGTTTTGGAAAAGGAAAAGCAAAATTGTTTGATAGAAGATCATAACAACGCTGTTCTTATCAACACTGGTTTTTCTACACACTTTATTTAATTTTTTGGCATTTTATTTGTTTTTGTTGTCTCCAAGTCTAACTACACGTTCATTGTAGCGTGTGTTAGAAGACTTTTAGCACCAAGACTAGACAACGTTCCTTATCGGGTTATCCAGCAGTTTATCTCAGCATAATATATAAGAAAGCGGCGTCAGCCCGGAATGTTAAAAAAAGGTTACTATCTTGCGGTTGCTGAATCTGGACAAAGATCTAAACCACGTAAACAGCTATCTTGCTAACTTGTTCTTTTAGTAAATGTTTAGAGAAAAAAATCAACAATTGTATGATGCGGATGCGTCAGGTATACTCTCGCTAGCCGCGTCCCGGCAATGCAAGCAAATAGAGGTTACAGCATCTAACTCATGTTTACTTTTAACAAAACGCAGCAACTCAAATACAAACTTCTGAACGCAGAAGTTGAAGGAGAGTTTTAATGTAAATTATCGAACAGTATTTGAGGTTGACTTTAGCAAGTTTCCACCCTGACTTATGCGGAAGGTAAAAACTTGTCTTAATTTGACCTCCCGGAGAAAACAAAAAACTTGTCTCAACGTCTTTAAAAGCAAATTTCTTGAAACTGTTGTCAAATTCTCAAACTTTTCGCGGTTGTATACAGACGGTTCAAAAACAAATTGGAAAGTGAAATGTGCTTTTGTTATAGACGGTACGGCCAATGTGCTTTTTTTTCAAAGAGGCTTTTGTATAATTGCATAATTATATACACCGAGTTGGCCAATAAAGCTACTTGTCAGGCAGCTGACGCGGATCTTATAAACAACATTTTTGTAAGAAACGATGACCTTAAAGAATACGTAACGTCAAAGTTAATTAAAAATTGGCAAAGAATATAGAAATTAAAGAAAATCAAGCTCTCCGTGCAGTGCATGAAGTTACACGTAGATCTAAACAAAAGAGAAAAAGTTGTTCTATGTTGCTTGCGCATAAGACATACCAACTTGACTTTTTTGTTTCTTCTGCCCGGCGACAAACAACTCGCATGCCAAACATGTCACGAATCTCTACCGGTAAAGTTCATTTTAGATAAATGCCAAACCCACCTTCTTTATCATAATTGGCTTAAGCTTCCTAACAACATAGCGTCTATTTTATCAAACAATGAAGTGTTCATAGAAAGGTGCGTCCAATTTTTGAAAAACGCAGAAATTCAATTTACTTTATTTTGTTTTATTTTAAATTTTATTATCATATTTTGTAACTAATTAAACTTGTTTAAATTTAAATAATTAAGTTAGTAATAAAAGAATAAGTTATATCTTTTAAATGATTTGGTGGAAAAACAAGTGGAGTTAACTTGAAGTTTTTCACCGGAGCAAAAAAAAATAGAGGTGACAAGAAACAAACCAGAAAAACGTTGTTCAGGAGAAGATAAAGAAATGGAGAAAATTAAAGAAATGATGAAACAGATGATAGCGGAAATGAAAAAAAAACACAGAAGAAATAAAAATATAAATAAGAAATATAAAGGAGAAGATGATAAAAAAGAAGAAAAATGAAAAGTAGAGAAAACTAACTAAAAAGCAAAATAAGAGCAATTGAAGACAAGCTAAAACAAAAAAAAAAGAGAAGAAAGAAGAAACAAGTTTGTATTAAAAGGAATAGAGGTACAGATAGGAAAAAAAAGAAACTACAGAAGAAATGATACAAAAAAACTTAAAAATAGAGACTAAATTTTTTTTTGCATATTCAGTAAGAAATGAAGAAAAACAAACAATAATAGCAAAAACAGAGCCATGAGTACAAAAACAGGATATTATGAGAAACAAAAACAAACTGATGGACTCAAACGTATACATTGAAAATGACTTGACATTGGAAGAAAGAAGAGTTCAGAAGGAATTAAGGGATACAGCGAGAGACAAAAAGTCAAAGGACAAAAAAGTATGGGTACGGTACAGAAAATTGGAAATAGATGGTGAGGTATACAACTGGAGTGATCTAGATCAAGGAGTTTCAAAAGAAAGCAAACGCAAAGCAAAAAAGTAATTAGTAGCATAAACACAAAAAAGTAGAGAACGCATGCAAGCACAAAGGACATGACTTAGTTACTCGAAATAGAAAAAAACAAAAAATAGTAAAAAACAAAGGCAGTGAAAAAAACAAACACGCAGAATTTTGTTTTGGAACGTAACTGGGATTGACAACAAAGATCACACGTTTTGGGAGTACATAAAAACTTTTGACATAATTGGAATGGTAGTGACGTGGATAGATGACAATAAATGGAAAAAGTTAAAACATAACATGCCAGCCAAATACATTTAGAAATGCTAAAAAGCTGTCAAAGATAAAAAAAAGGAAAAGCCAACGGAGGCATAACAACCGGAATAAAAAAAAAATTAAGAAAAAAATGAGGTTATTGAAAATGAAAGTATACAAAAACAAAACTTTTTAAGGAGAAGAGAAAAATAGAAAACAATAACAGTATATAGCAGAGACATAAAAAGCACTAGGCAAAAGTTAAAAACGCTAATACCAGAAACTGAAAAAAAAATTGATTATAGGAAGGGACTTCAATGCAAGAATTGGCAAGAAGGGAGAAAAAATCAAACAAGATAACACAAAAAACAGAAAATCAAAAGATACCACAGAAAATAGAGAAGGAAAGGAAATGATAGAAATGATAGAAGAGAGGGGTTGGGACATTTTAAATGGAAACATCACAGAAGATGAAAAGGGAGAATTTACTTATATAAGGACAAATAGACAATTAGTAATAGACTACGTAGTTGTAAATGAAAAGGCGTGGGAAGAGATAGAAAATTTTAAAGTAGGAATAAGAGTTAAATCAAACCACCAACCTTTAGAACTCAGCTTAAATAGGGAAACTGTGAGGAGACAGGAAAATAAAAAGAAAAGTGAAGAGAGAATAATATGGACGGAAGAAAGTGTGATGTACAAACAAAATCTGAGAAAAATTAGAAAAAAACGAAAGAAATGTCAAAATGATAATGAGGGGCTTAAAAGAAACAATCAGGAAAGCGGTAGTAAAAAAACATGTAGAAGAACAAAAAAATGAAAAAGAGCAAATGGTGGAACAGCGAATGTACCAAGAAAAAACTAGAAGCCAGAAAGATGTTAAGGCGCTGGAGAAACAACAAATGCACAAAAAAATAATATCTAAACGAACAGAAAGCATACAAAAATCAGTGTAAAAATGTTAAAAGCAAATTAAAAATAAGAAAAAATTAAAATTAAAAAAATAAAGTCAGAAGCAGAAGCATGGAAATACATAAACAAAGAAATAAGAAAAAAAACAGGGAGATATTAAGGCAATACCAATAGAAGCGCAGAAGGAACATTTTTCGGGTTTGTATGAAGAACAAAAGAAAAAAGAAAAAAAACTTGACAGACAAGAGCTAATCCTACAAGCGGAAAAAATTTCAAAAGAAGCAATATGGGAGAAAATAAAAAAATTAAAGAAAAAAAAAGCCCCAGTTATGGATGGGATACAGAATGATGCGTGGTTGTATGGTACAGAAAAGCTGATTGAGAGATTGAGTAAGTTAATAAATAGAGTATAGAAAGAGAAAGAGTTTCTAAATCAATAGAGAAAAGGTCTTATATGCCCTATACACAAAAGTGGAACCAAAAAGCTAGTAAATAACTACAGGGGCATAACACTACTGGATACGGCATGCAAGATTTACGCCATAATATTAGATGAAAAGTTGAGTGAAGAACTGGGTATGAATAAGATAATTCCAGACGACCAGCCTGGTCAGCCAGCCTGGCTTTTAGAGGAAGGTAAATAACGTATATATTTTACACCATACTGTAGAAAAAGAAATAGCAGAGAAAGATGGAAAAGTATATGCGTTATACCTGGATTTAAAGGCGGCATTTGATAGTGTGGATAGAGAGAAACTGTGGAAATGTATGAGAGAGAAAGAAATTAGCAAGCACCTGGTAAGAAGAATGGAAAAAGTGTATGAGGAGACAGCAAGCAGAGTGTAGGTGAACGGGAAATTGAGTGAAAGATTTTGGACAACAAATGAAGTAAGACAAGGATGTCCATTAAGTCCCACTTTGTTGTAGATAAAAAAATAAGGTTAGTTCAAGCAGAAGGGGTAGTAGTCGGTAGAAAAAAAAGTGTGGCTGCTAGCATATGCAGACGATATGGTAATTATAGCAAAAGAAGCGAAGGAAATGAAAGAAATGATTAAAAGTTTAGAAGTTAATGTAGATAAAACAAAAATTATGGTGTTCAGAAAGGGGGGTAGGGGAAAAACAGTTAGAAACTGGAAATGGAATGGGCAAGATATTACGAAAGTAAAATCATTTAAATATTTGAGATATGTTTTTTGCACAAACAACACTGAGAGCAAACACATTAAAAAGATGGCTCAAAAAGCAAATAAAGTAGCGGGACAAGTTTAGGAAATAAGTGAAAGAAAATTTGAATGTATGAGAATAAAAACACTTATGTTTGATAGTTTAGTAAAGAGTAGAATATTGTATGGGTCAGAAATATGGAGATGAAGGAACAAAATTAGAAGCAATACATGTAAAATATTGGAAATGGGTGCTAGGTTTAAATAGAAAAACTCCAGGATATATTGTGCTGGAGAAAGTCAAAAAAGATAAGTTAAGAGTAAAAGCAAGAAAAAAAGCAATAAAGTATAAAGAAAAAATGAGAAAAAAACACAAATGTAAATTTTTACAAGAATGCATGAAAGAGAAAATGAAAGCAAAAAATAAAAAGCTAGGAAAGATTAAGGAAAATTATTACAATAGGAATAGGTATGCTAGCCAAAAAATTGAAAGAATGAGAGAATCTGGGATACATGGTACAAAATTATGAAAAGAGTTAGATATATACAAAAGCAAAAAAAGAGAATACGAGTGAAAGAGTCTAGGTACAACGCAAATTATGAACATATTATAAAAAGTAAACTGCCAATGTACCTAGAGAGCGATAGATATAGTAAAAATGATAAAAAGATGATTGCAAGATTCAGATGTGGTAATGAAGAGCGAGTGACAAAATTTTGGATGGAAGAAGATTTGAAAATGTGCAGAGTGTGCGGAGAAACTAAAGAAACTATGAAACATATGTTGAAAAAGTGTAACAAAATGAGAAAAGAACAGATAAGAAAAATAAAATATTGAAAGGGGACGGAAAAAGGATAGAATGGATAAGACCAGAAAAGAAAATACTTTTAGTTGTGTTAATTTTATAAGGATTAGGTTTTATAATTTTGGGAAGTTAAAAATGTATTTGTAAATGTAATTTTCAAGGCCGAAAGGCAAGAAATAAACGTATTATATATCTTGAAGTTTTAGAAACACAATATTTTGTGTGTTTTGTATTTATAACTGTAAGGGAGAATTAGGATTATAATTATTTTTCATTTATAGCGTCGACTACTAAGGTCATTAGCTAATTATTGTAATTTAATAATAATAACATTAAAATAGTTAAATAAATAAATAAATACTAAACCTAATAACACAGTTGCTAAAATTAATAACTAAATTTAAAACTAATATCACAGAACTTATTTTCACAACTGACAACAAAGTTGTAAAAGACTTTAATGCCAGTACCTATACATTAACCTAACTTAATATCACAAATGACATCAAAGCTGTAAACTGCTTTATACTAGACCCTAGAAACTAGGTACACCTAATATCACAACCTAACCTAAAAACTAACTAAACCTAATATTACAGATTGCACCAAAGTTGTAAAAGACTACGATGTTTTAAACCACTGAACAACACTAACTAATTAACATCAAAATCATTACAAGACAACACAAAAACTTGAAACTTTGAATCCGCGGCAGCCGACTGACGTAAAGAATATTATTATTATTAGCTTTGATATCAGCTGTGCTGTGATAGTAGATTAGACTTAGTTAGTAAGTTTGGTGATATTAGTTTTTATTTTTAACAACTGTGATATTAGGTTTAGTATTTGTTTATTTATTTTATTTATTTATTCATTCATTCTGTAACTTGAGGTTATTATTATTTTTATTTGACCAATGATTTTAATAGTCGACGATATAAATAAATTGTCTAAAATATGCAAATAATTGTTCAAAATAATAATTGGAATATATTAGTTTAAAGCTACCTAGATCCTTATTGATTACTTTAATTTCAGTTAAAAATATGATATTATAATAATTCAGATTATTTTTAGAGCACTATTATTAGTGAAATTAATAAATAATAACCAAAAGTTAGGTCAACGCCAGGTTGATTTGTAGAATTACATTAGACATTAGACACATTATTTTGCTTATATTATTTCAGTGAGAGTGACATTTTTGAAGTAACAATTATATCAATTGTCAACTATTTATCTTGTTGTTATCGTGTATTAGGAAACTCCATTAATCACGACATCGGCACTATTAATATTGGATGATAGTTATTAGACAACATGCTATGGTTGAAATTAATTTACATTTAACTTCAAAATTTATTAAATTTTGACATTTATAATTGGAATGCTGTTATGTTCTCCTGAATTAACTTGTAAAATCATTTCAAACATATTAAACAAATAGATTTCAGACTATATACTGTGTAAATGTATGCTAAAAGTTTCTTCCCAACACTATATATTTATATTCGGTTTTTATGATGTCTCAAATTTCGATTGACGTCTGCCAACGATAATGCGTTGCACTACTGAAAAAATACACATTTCTAAAACAAATTAAAAGTAGTTTTAATACAATAATTTATTTTATTGTCTATGACTATTTATGAATAAATTAATAGTATTTTACTTCAACCACGTTATTTCCTAAAGTTAAAAATATTATTAATATTACAAGTGTTTCTATACTGCTCCTAGAAACGCTTTTCACGCTCGTATAATCTATTATTCTGAAACTTGTTTGATATAATTTTAGGTACCGTGAAGTGAAACAAAATCCGTTTAAAGTCATGAAAAGTTAATACTATATAGAGCGAATTAGATTAAATTGTCAAAACTGTGTTACATTGTTAAGAGCGGACAACATGATGTAAAATTTATTTAAAATATTGTTTTACGAGTAAATTAAATAACTACTTTTTGATTAAATTATTAATACTAATTAAATTATTTTATAATAAAAATAATAATTTTATATAGCAGATCTGTCCACAAGTAACACTTACTAGCAAAACTCAGTTTTGCCTGTTAACGTGTATTGATTTTGTCGAAGTTTACTGCATCGAGAAGATAGTTTGTAGGACAAATTGTTTCTGAAGTTTCCGTATAAATTTAAAAAAACCTGTATTAATATATTATGGACAATTTGTAACTATGATATAAATTTAATATTAATATTTATTCTATGTATGCAAATATATCAAAATGATAAAAAAAAATGATTTTCAAATAAATATTAATTTAACTGGATTATTTTAATTTTATAAATATTTTGTATGTAAATATTTGACAATCATATTTTTCATTGTTATGCTGCCAAACAAGTTACATTGCAAATACATATATATTTTTACACACTACATAACATGCAAACAATATCACACAAAAATATATTCGCTAATTGGAAACAGATGCATATAATATTGCGTAAACGTTGACAGAATATTAATTAGCATGTAAAATACTGTATATATTTTCCATATTCCTACACGTCATTATTATTAATGAAAAATTGTACGTATGAAAAATTCATGGCCCCAGCACGCATTCAACATCCACGGTCTATATGAAAAGCGGATCCACGAATGCAATTATTCATAATCCACTTCCGACGTGGAAAACTGAATTCTAATAAAGCGCGAAATGCTAATAATTAACCGTAATTGTTTATTTGTTTTAATTATAAGCGTGTTGGTTTCATGCTATCCCATGGAGCATAAATATGTAGGGCAGTAATGAACATTTCTTTATTTACAACGCACAAATTGAGGGTAAACATGATTAGTTTTTGCAGAGTTGCCTGCATGCGATTATTGAAATTATGTGGGCGTTTTACTTAGTGAAGTGTACCTTGAAAAACTTTCTCATAATGGGATTTCTTTCTCGCAACCACATTGCATAATTATTTTTAAACTATTTTAAAATGCAATTTCATTATAAACTGCTTGTATTATGTAAAATTATTAAAACTACTAAATGATGGAAAGGTTAATAAGAAACTAATGCTGTTAGGATTGAGTATAAATGCTGATGATTTCTATTTGATCCTATTATTAGTCGCTAATTATTTAAATATTTGAACTAAATTGTTGATTGTTTTATTTTGGACAAATTTAGATGTTTTGTAATCAAGTTTTTGTACACACCGCAATTAGTACTAACTACACCCAATTATTGAGTTATCTAAAAGTTTAGCAAAGTTGAGTGCATCTTACTATAAATAGATTTAAAAAAATGAATAAAATAGATAGAAACGTACTGGGAACAAATGCACTAAAGGCGTAAGTCATAGACTTTGTTTAAGTTTTATTGTGCTAAAAAGTTTATTATTGACAAACTAAGTTAATTTCTCAATTATAACGGCTCATCCTTAATAATTAAGAAGTTGACCAGATTGTATTTTTTTGACTTATTTTGTTAGCTCATAGCTTTTTGAAACTGTTCTTTTTTTTATAATACTAGCAACTTTTGTAAAATTTTGTGAAATTCATATTAACGAAGTACAAAAAAAAATTCTGTTGCCAACATGTACTATCTAAATTTTGTTTTTAAAGAAGTATACAGCTGACTCTATTGTGATTATTAATAATCACCCAAAAAGTGCATTTTTTGACTGTTGGAAGCCACTGTTGCGTCAGATGAAATCTACAAATTTGCAGGTCGGAGCCAGGATGCAAAAACACATATCTGCTGTTTTTGCATCCTGGCACTTGACGTTAATGAGGGCAACTACATACAACAAACATTACTAAACACCGTTATCTAAGAATAGATTTGCCGCTCCATAACTCACCACGGTTGCTTTATCATCAATATGTTACAAAGATGCAATCTTTTACAAATTATATGTATGTATGTAGTGCACTGCACTGAGTTCTGTTATTTTACTTTTACAATTTCATTTGTTTTCATTTGTTTATAAGTGTTTTTAATTATGAAGTTTTACCTAAGGTACTGGTAACTATATTTGTGATTGTTTGTGTTATAAGTTATAAACAATATTTTTTATTATTTATGGTAAAGTTTGCTTATTAAAATTTAAACTAAATTTACAACCGTCCGCGCATTCTCATCCGCGCAGCTCAAAACAATATTTTTACCAGTGGCATTTACTTGTGTTTTCTTTTATTTGGTGATTTTATATTTTAATTTGTAAATTTATATTTTAATCTTGTTTAATTTTTTTTTTGTTTTCTTGTGAACCCAATCGTGGTCGGCAAATGCAAAAATGTTGCACAATCTGGCGTAACATGTATTAGCTGTCGAATCATATTTTATAATAGTTGCGCCATTTGTCATAAAAAGTGCTACTGTAATACGTCATTCAAACTTGGCAATTCCAAACTTTCCAGGCTTTATAAAGGGACTATCGTAAATAAACTACTGTTAGATAAAGTATCGTACCTTGAAGAAAAGATTGCAGAAAATAATAAAGTTATTTTTAAATATAAAGCACGTATTCAAGTATCTATGCTTTGTGTAGCTACATCAACAATTATGAATGAAAAAGTTTGGTTGTGGTCCAAGTGACAAGTGACTAATAAATCCAATGTGATAAACTATCTTAAATTTAAACACCCAATATTTTAATTAACGCTGTATATTTAGTTGTAAGATCTGAGAGTTACAGTAGTTTTAAAGTCTTTGTTCCAGCTGACCATGCTCGGGCTATTCTTTGTAAAGACTTTTGACCAGCTAACATTGCTGTCAAACGATTTGTGAGTTATAGTTGTCCGCAAAACGCTCTTGCTTCATCTCCAATAGATTTTCGAAGCCTATGTTCTGTCAAATGCTTAGACCTATTTTCAAAAATAATAACGGTTTCTCCATATACTACCAGAACGTCAAGAGTTTAAAAGCTAAACTCAAAAAACTCTTGTTAGCTGTAACTGTGTCTGATTACGACGCGATTGTTCTTACTGAAACCTGGTTTTCTCCTGACATCGGTGACTCGGAATTAAATCTAACAGGCAGGCAGACATTTATTTAAATGTGATTGTTTTGCCCTAACAAGCTTCAAACAAGGCGGTGATGATGTTTTAATTGCTATTAAGACTAAATTTAAATCTGTGTTACTTTATCCCACGTATATTAGAGTTGAGCATTTGTTTTTAATTGTTAAGTTTAATCTTGTGCCATAGATAATTAGTGTGGTTTATTTACCACCTAATTTGACTAGTGATAAATATCTTGACCACTGTTATTCTGTCGAATCTATGCCGACGAGTTTTCAAACAATAAGTTAATTTTATTGAGCGATTACAATTTACTTGCAGCGTCTTGAGTTAACGATGATTTAGCTATAGAAGTAATTTGTAACAATAGTTACCCTGCTCATTTAGTTGCTAATTTGTTTGGGTTTTTAAACTGTGTACAATGTATATCTATTCCTAATAGTGAGGGTGTGTTTTTAGACTTATGCTTTACCAACAATCGTAATAATTCTGTGATAGAAGCTGTAGATGTTTTGTTAAATTTAAGCCAATATCATACTGTGTACTTGTTAACTATAAAATGTGATGCTACCTCTGATATTTTAAATTGTAATTATGTTTTTATTGATTTTAAACTTGCCAACAACAGCGCAATCAATAATTGTTTGTTGAATGTTGATTGGACTGCACTTTTTTATAACTGTAATATTGATATGTGTTTTGATGTATTTTACTCTGTAATCTATTATGTTATTGATTGTTTTGTCCCTAAACGTTATAAATCTTCACAACTATTGTCGGATTATAATGAATTCCAATCTATTTGTACTTCGTGTAAAAATCTTAGTGAACATCAATACAAGCAATATATATTACAAACTGAAAGTAAAATTCAAACTAATTCAAAACATTTTTGGAGATTTGTTAGTGAGACCAAAAAAACTAATGGTTTTTCGGCCACAATATATTATAAGGAAATCTGTAATAATAGGAAGAACTTTGTTTGTAATATGGAAATTGGTACGTGATGAACTTGGTGATCAGAAAAAACATGAGACAATAAACATAAAAGAGGAAGATGGACACATAGTAACAAACTAATAAAATTATTGAATACTTTGGACATAACGTGTCCAGTGCATGCACAACGTCTACAAATAAAACACACACCTTATTTCTTACTCCGATAAGTGAAACCAAAATAAGTAATGTCATTCACAATCTTAGAAATAGTGCAAGTTCTGGCAGAGATAAAATACTACCACTATTAGTTAAAAGTACAGTAAATGAGATAATAGAACCATTACAATACTTAATAAATCTACCATTCAGCACCAGTATTTTTTTGAGCATACTAAAAACATCAAAAATTGTGCCAATACACAAAAAAGGTGACAAGAAAGATAAGAATAATCACCGTCCTATAGCACTTCTGGATATATTCTCAAAAGTGTACGAAAAAATCATTACTCTAAAATTGCAGAATTTTTTTGAAAACTACAACTTAATTAACAAAGCGCAACATGGATTTTGAAAAAACCGTTCTACAGAAACAGCAAGTGTAGAGTTGATAGAGCACATATGAAAAAATGTTGATGCGGGTAAGTGCGTTGCAAGTCTTTTCTATGGCTTTTCGCGAGCTTTTGACACCGTGGAAGTAAAATTTATCAGTGATAAACTTAATGCGTTTGGCATACGAGGAACAGCGTTAAAACTTGTGCAATCATCAAAAACATGTAATCTAAGTAATGAAATTGTGGAAGGTTCAACAGGAAATAATATTGGACCTAACAATATTATTTCCTCTGTTTATTAACGATCTTAGTGAGTCTATTAGCACAGAATACATTATCAACTTTGCCGATGACACCGTAATAGTTTTATCAGCTGACAACCAGGAAGACCTGGTATCTAAAATAAATACTACAAATGTAGAAGTAAGTAATTGGTGTTTAAAAAATAAACTTATTTTAAATAAACAACTTCTATTCAATTTTATAATTGGAAGCCTCTTGAAAAACATAGAAAATAATTCAAAGTTTGTCAAATACCTAGGGAGCCTAATTGATGACAAACTGTCATGAGATAAGCAAGTTGATCACGTAACCAGTAAACTAAAAAGCGCATATTATGCCAAATTAAAACTGAATCGTAATTTTAGCTTTAAATCATTGATTGACATGTACTACGCACTTGTATACTTGTATACTTGCATATGTCATTTAATGTACTAGTTTGGGGCAGGAGCGACACAAATAGAGTTTTTGTTGCCCAAAAGAGAATCATTTGCTTATATTTGGTATAAGAAGTACTAAATCTTGCCGTCCAGTATTTACTAAATATAAAGTTTTGACTTTAATTAATGTATATTTATGCAAATGCGGAATATATGTTTATAAAAATAATAGTAACTTTGTTAAAAACTGTAACGTCCATCATTATTCAACGCGACATAGATTTAATATATGAACCATCGCACATAGTAGCACTATGTACGAGAAATCAGCTAAATATTTATGCCAACTGATATACAACAAACTGCCAGAGTATATCAAATTCTCTAGAAGTATAAAAAAGTTTAAAGATAAACTAAAAAAATTTCTCGTGCAAAACTGCTTTTACACCTTTAATGAGTTTATTGCTCACTAATTTTAATATGTTTTTGTAATATCTAAATGTATTATATTTTAATTTAAAATTTAAGTATGTATGTGTATATAGTATTAGGTTTGACATCCATATCTGCTTCAATGTACAAGAAAACATTGTATTGTACTTGTAAAAAGAGGTTTAAGTGAAAATAAAGATATTATTATTATTATAATAGTTTTGCAGATTTTTACTCTTCTGTCAATGACAACAAAATCCATCTAACTCTAGTGATTGACTTTAAAGACAACGTAATTTATTCTAAATTTTCAATTAGTTTGTTTGATTATTTTAAGGGAATTGAAAACTTTAATTGTAATTTAAGCGTTGGACCCAGTGGCATTTTATCTTTGCTGTTAAAAAAGTGCCTTTATTCTATTGCTAAGCCATTGCACTTATTTTTCACTGCTTTTTTGAATAAAAGTAAGTTTTCTCAAATATAAAAACAAAGCTATATTACGCCTTTGTTTAAATCTGGAGCCAAAGAGGATATCACTAACTATAGAGATATATGCATTCAATTTTCCATTCCCAAACTATTTGATAAAATTGTAACTGGTCAGTTACAATAGATGTGCAAAAGCATTTTAGTGAAAGAACAGCACAGATTTCTACTACATTTACTAATTTACTTTGTTATGAAAATGATATTTTAAATGCATTTGAATCTAAAGTACAAGTTGATTCTATCTATACCAATTTTTCAAAGGAGTTTGATTGTGTCAGCCACAATATTTTGATTGCTAAGCTCAAAGCTTTGGGTTTTCATTATGATGTAATTTCCTAATTATTTAGCTTTTTGAAAACCGCACGCAGTGTGTAAAAATTAATAATTATTTGTCCCAGCTTATTTGTGTTTTATCTGGTGTTCCTCTAGGATCTCATTGCAGACCAATTTTAATTTTGCTTTTTATTAATGATCTTTCACAGTATATTAATTCATTGTAATTTTTTTATTTGCAAATGATTTAAAAATTTACAAAAGAATATCTTTTCTTAATGACTGCCATCTTTTACAACTGGACTTAGACTCTATAAACATTTGGTGTTTTATTAATAAATTGTTTTTCAATGCTAATTAATGTTTTTCAATAAGTTTTCATAGAACTTTAAGTAAAATTTCTTATAACTAACTATGTAATTGACACTAAAGTATTGGACAAAGTCACACAAATAAAAGATTTAGGCATAATTTTTAATCATAAACTTACATTTGTTGAACATATTAACATCATGTGCAATCGTGCCATAAAAATGTTGAGGTTTGTTTATAGAATGTCAACGGATTTATCACCCAGTACACTAAAACTTTATATTGTGCGTTGATGCGTTCGCATTAAGAGTACGCTCCTTCAGTTTGGAGCGTATAATAGTTAGGTTTAGGACATTTAATGTCTTAGATAACTGTCAGCTGCAGTTTTATTTAAATACATTTTTATAATTAACTAATTTATTGTTAAGATTATTATGGTTAATATTGGATGACCAACTTGTGTAAGTAGCTTGTCTTTGTTTTTGTACTTTTTAAAGTTATAATAATAATAATATTTTAGTTACGGTGTAAAAACTTACTATTTACATTTACATTAACTATACTTTATTAATGATGTAATGACAAAAATATATAAAAATAAATAATAAAAAAAATAACATCAATCAAAACATTAGTCAGCATGACTCAGCTGACTTCAAAGCGTAGACTTAAAGACACAAAATGAGTTAAAGTTAGTTGGTAAAGTGTTAGCAAATCTACACATTCTACTCAGCGGATTATTAAAATCATAATTAGTAGAACTGGACCTCTCTTTTTGTAACTGGAATTCTGGTTTTAAGTAGATAAGTCCAATTTTTGAGGTGTAGTGTTTTTGCGTACTCCTTGACTCGGCTTTGAATTGTCTTGCTTCTTGTTATATTTGTTTACCCATGCTATCCTTTTTCTCTCCCATCTTATCATTTTATATAAAATTTTGTTGACAACAAACTTAAATAAATATAAAATAAAAATACTATGATAGACAAACAAAACAACGTTTACAGAACAAAGAAAAGATACTCTAATTTCAATTGGAAGCAGTGATGACATGGTAAGCCTCGTCCAACCGTTATCAATTGACTGCCATAAAACTGCAAGTGGTACTAATTTACGGGACAAACCGCCCACAATATCATAAATAGTTTATAATACAATTAAATTGGCGGAACAAGACCTTGCCCACTTTCACTAACCAATTTAAACAATGATTTAGTTTGTGCTTTTAGAGTTGACTTTCTAAAAAAAAAAATTGATTATCAGCATTTTGAACATAGAAAACTCCTCCTCTATATAACTAAAACCAAAGTAACTAATAAAGATTTAGATCTTAAACATAATTGCTAACCAACAGAGCGTTTGTCTTTACATCCACAAACAACAAGCGTATTTTAGATTTTCAACGCACAAATTTTAAGGCATTGGTTATAATAACATATTTCTTATACTAAATCTAACCGATAAGACTATTTTTGTAATTGGCATAAACTGTTCTTCAAATAAGGTAATTCCAAACTTTTTTAATGACTTTTCTGAAAATGTTAACAATTTTTTTTAAGTTAACTGTAGAAAAGCTAAGGAAGTTGCCTGCAGATTAGGACAATATTTATGAGAAATCTCATTCTAAGACTCAAGGTAGTCTTACAAAAATATGCGTACAGATAAACTATGTTTTGTATTACCTATCTTCTATCTGATACAAAAGAGTCATTCAACCCTTTGTTGTTTTCAAAGTAATAAATTTTGGTTCCACATCTACATTTTTTTCTTTTTAATAACAAAAAATAAATCTTTAATATTTTGCAAGTACATTTAAGATCTCACAGCATTTACAACAATTCAATCGCAGTATGTTTGCACATTTAAAATGTCCGATTAACGTTTTTGTTTTGAAAATATAACTATATTTGCAAATTATGCTTTTGCCAAAAATTGTACACATTCAGTTAACTATAACTTTTTATCATTGTGTCAATTTTAAGCAAACACACAAACTTTACTAACCATCTTAAACTTAGAGCAAGATTAAGCAACCATTAAGAATTGTATTTATATTTCTTTATATTCAATACTTTAATTATAACTGTTTTTTCTTGATTTGATTTAATCCTGCAACAATTAATAAAATTATAAAACTGTCAATTTGGTAAATATTTTTTATAATTAACATTAAACATAACATCACGGTTTGTTTAGCGTATTCTACTTGTATGTATTTGTAATTTCTATTAAAAACATGTTACATCTACATATAAACAGTTTTCAATTCATAAGTTACAATAGTCAAATAAGTGAAAGTTTTCATAATCTCAGTTTATCAACAAATCAGTACAATATTAAAATGTGATTTATTTAAGTGTTTTTAGAATCAGCGTGACTGAAAGCTTTCCATCTTTTAGTAGAAGATGTAAAGATTTGCATTAAATTTGAAATGACATCATGCATTCGAAAATGTTTATAGGGAAAGTTCTTGGTATGTACAATATTTAAAATTCATTAGTCTTAATTGCAAACACATCATTAATTAGAATTTATTATAAATAAATTGAACGTCATATAAAATAAATTGTAAATATTTATTAATAGATTATAATGAGTATTATTGAATTTTTAATATTCTCAACAAAAAGTGTTATTATATTGGTGTAGATGTATGTAATTTGAAATATATATTTCAACGTCATAATGTATTATTATATAATACTTCTTTAGCCTAGTATTGCATATTATCAAGTTTGATTACTGGCATTTCATAATTAGTTGATAACGCAGTTTGTTGTTGTTGCACTGATTACTCATATAATTGATAAGAAAATACATATTTAGAACTTTGATTTTGAAATACGCTTTAATATATTAATTAATACTATAATAGCTAAAAGACCACAAATGCTGGCGGGTACAAAACTAATTAATTTGTAACTCGATTGTATTAGGTTGTATATTATGTATATGTGTACAAGGGGTAATTTAATATAATTAAAAAATATATTAACTTTTTTGAATTATTTTTTTTAGTATATCTTATTTGTTAATTTTGTCAATAATATTATACTATTTATTCAGTCCACATTGTTGCACTTGCATGTTGTACACCTTGCTTTTTATTCAATCATAAAAAAATAAACAAAATAAAAAAAAAATTATTACTGTGATGGTATTAGGATTGTTTTACAAGTTGACAGAATTGATAGCTCATCCGGGATTTTGCTTACTAGATCATTTTATTCATATTTTTTGTAAGAAGTGTACTCACACCGTAAGTTATAATAACGTATTGTATGTCTCTACTAATAACAATATGTTACTACAGTCTTATGCAAAATAATTATTGTTTTTTTTTCTATGCATATATTGATAAAAAGGTGTATACAAGAAAAACATTTTTGTATGTAAAGGGTGTCCCAAAATTGAGTAGTAGTGAATATATTTTATTCATATTATATACAGAGAGAAGATTTTATATATACATTGTGAAAATGGTTGGTTGAATATAAAAAGGGCTATCCACCAATGTCTTTCTGCCTCTTGCAAGATTTGAATTTGTCGTCATTTGTGCAGTAAATTGTTGCCAACCCAGAAAAAAAACTTTGACAGAGAGTTTAGGGTTAGTAAAAATGGAGCCTTACACAATTCAAAAACGTGTTTTTATTATTGAATAATATCTCAAAAATAATGCAAGCTTGGCGGCCACACAAAATATTATTATAGTCGGAATAGTGTTTTAACTTCGTCAAATGTAAAGAAATTATTTGAAAAATTTAGAAAGACTGGAATAGTTGGAGACGCTAAACTCACTGGTCGTTCAAAAACAAGTCATTCAAATGTCAACATCAAAGCAGTGCGTGAGAGTATTGGTCCCACAACATCAATTCGGCGTCATGTGCAAGAGTTTTAAAAAGTTCTCTTGAGCGTATACCCACAAAAAATCTGTGTGTGTCTACGCATACAAAATTCAATTAACATAGCAACTAGCATAATGACCATGTATAGCAAATAGAGTTTGTTAAATGGGTTATTATACAAGTGGTTGCTGATTTTTTTGAGCAAAATCATCCTAAACGATAAAGCACATTTTCATCTTTATGGCTTAGTTAATTCCCAAAATGATCTACATGTGATTGTGGAAAAAAAATGCATCCACAACGTAGCACGTTGTTTGGTGCGGGTTATTGAAAATAAGGCTGGTCAAACAGTTACTGGTGTTTAATATTGCGACGTGGTAACACTGTTTTTTTCTGCCAAAATTGAATAATATTGATGTGGCCAATATGTGGTTTTAATAAGACATGTCATGCAGGCCGTAAAACAATTCAATTACTGCATATGACATTTCTTGGTCGTGTACTCTTTTGTTTTGGTAATTAGAATTGGCTCTTTAGATCGTGTGATTTAACACCATTAAATTTCTTTTTATAAAATTGTTTGAAGTTAAAAGTCTATATCAACAAGCCCACAATTACTCGTGCATTACAAAAAAATAAACGTTGCATCAACAAAATTCAACCACATTTATACAGAATAGTCGTAGAAAATTTTAACAAAGAGTGCGTATATGCCAGCAAAACCGTGGAGGCTATTTGCTCAATGTGTTATTTTATAAATAACCCTATAACATGTAGTGTATGATTCAATAAAAAATAACAATCTAAGGACTAAAATTTGTGTTTTCTATTTAATTCAAATCTTGCGTTAATTTTGAGACACCTTTTACAGGTGCAATAAGACATACGCTTCTCTTTGTTTTCTCACAGCTGCCGATAAATATGTAAATTAATTCTTCTTCTTAAGGTTTCATCTCTATTACTGAAGGTTGAAAACAATCATGCTGAAGCCTATTCGATCCTTTGCCGTTCTAAACAAGGCATCTAGACCAGTCCAATTCTGGATGATCTTCAGCCAGAAGTATTTTTTACGGCCAATGCCTTGTCGCCCTTCTCTCTTGCTTTTCATTATCAACTTTAAGATTTTATATTTATTATTGCAGAATATGTGCCCTAAATATGCCGTTTTTTTCTGAATAATATTTAGCAGTAATTAATTTTGGTACATACGTTGTAACACTTTTTCATTAAAGGTATGATCTACCCACGACACTTTTAAAAGCCTACGGAACGCCTACATTTAAAAAGCCTTTAATTAATTCATGGTGTTAATTTTTAATGTCTACGTTTTACAGCCATTCATCAATACCAAATTCACATAGCACTTCACAAATTGTTGGAAGGTTAAACTTAGGCCTGTATTTGTTAACAGTAGTTTCATGCTATTAAAGATGGCACGAACTTGTTCTATTCTAGCACAAACCTCACACTCCAGGTCCAAATCTTATGTGATCCAACTTTCCAGATATTTGTATTTTGGTACTACTTTAATAGTTTCTCCATAAATTTGTGTATGACAAGGTGGTGTTCTCCTGCTTACTACCATAACCTTTGTTTTTCTGTGTTAATCTTTAGACCAAAGTTGTTACTACTATCTGTAATTTTATTTAGCAACCGTTGTAGTGCTTCCAGACTGTCAGCAATTATAGCGGTATTATTAACGTATTGTATATTGTATAATACTTTTGTCATGTAGTGCTTGGTTAAAAATACATTCCAAACACAGGTTGAATAATAAGAGCAAGAGAACGCAACTTTGGCGCACTCCCTTCTCGATTGTAGCAGGTTCAGTAGTAGTATCTTCAACTATGACTGCAGCCGTTTGTTGCTAATACAAATTTTTGATTATTTTAATATTGTTTCGGTTTAGTTTTTTTAATCTTATTATTTTTAAGAAGTCTGTGTGTTTTACTCAATTAAAGGTCATTTTGTAGTTAATTAAACACATAAATGTGTCTTGCTGTTGGTTTCTGCATTTTTGAAAAAGTACAATTAGACCATGTAAAGCAGTCTTAGTTCCCAGACTCTTGCGGAGTTCAAATTGTAAGTCGCTAATATCTTTTTTGATTTTTTTGTAGATTCTTGTGTAAATGATTTTTAGAAAAATATTAAAGACGTGGTTCATCAGGTTTATTAGTCGGAAATGATCAAATTTTTTGGAGCTTGGTTTTTTAGGTATCGGCAGTCGTACTGAGTTGAACCAGTCTTTTGGTATTTCTCAAGTTTTGTAAATAGTAATGTTAAGTTATCTAAGTGTTTTTCTTCTAACAAATTCAAAATTTCTACATGAATTTTATCTGGTCCCCCGATTTGCTTGTTTTAATTGCTTTTATCATCTCATTTCTGAGTATTTTTGGTGTTTTCTTTATTTTTGTGGTATTGTCATAAAATTTAGAGGGCTTGCTAGTATAAAGATTTTTAAATGTATTTTTGCAATTTTTTCTTCGGTTTTTTCTTTTCCAGTATAACTCTGTTGTTGTTGCTTACCATTTGTGGTAAGATTTTTTTTTTAGGTTTTTCCTGTAGTTTTTCTTGTTTTTTTATAAGTTGAAAAGTGATCCTGTTTTTTCTGCAATTCTTTTATTTCTTTGCATCTTTCTCTCATCCACGACTTTTTTGCTACCTAATCTGTTTCCTTATTTCACTGGTTACTTGTTTATATTTTAGGTCTTGCCTGTTCTTTAAGAGCTTCTCCTTTGTCATCCACGTTCTTCATGCCCTTTTCTTTTGAACCTACTTCTTTTGATTCTATTTTGTTTAAGATGTTTTTGATTTTCTCCCAATCATTTTGTATATTTTGTGTATCTATTCTTTTGTTAGTGTTACCCGTATTAGCATGTAATTTGTAATTTCAAAATTGATTCTTGTTTTTACTTTTTTTTTAATTTTGAGATTTCTCAATTTTTTAATGTCTACCGATTTGTTTGTGCTAAGTTTTGGTTTTTTTAATTTAATGTTTAAGTTAAATATTACTGGGTTGTAATCGGAATCTATGTTGGCTTCTGGGTACGTTTTTACTCCACGCATACTAGTGATAAACCACGCAGTGGACAGCCTATTAATGTGACTACGCCAAATATATTTAAAAAAAATCATTATTGCTTTGACAGACTCCAGAATAAAGATGAGAGAGATAGCAGAGACTGTAAGCATTTCAAACAAACGTCCACGTAATATTTTCCAAAAAAACATTTTAACCGATTGTTTTGCACTGTATAATCTATCACTACACTTCTAAAACCAAACAACAGTCTAAATAATAGAAACAAAGACAGTGACATTAGCTTACAAGGTTATGGCAAATGTTTGTGGATAAATTTAAAATAATGTAAAGAGTTTTCTAAAAAAAAGTTTTATTTTGAATAGCAGGCTATTTGGGCAGCTGTCAGTTTTGAAGCTATTATCTTTTGACATTTGACAAGTAAAAACTACTCTATTATTAAAAATGGAATAATACAACTAATTCAACAACGCTTTGAAATTATTAAAATTCACTACAAAAATGGTGAACATTTTTCAGTCACAGTTTGCAAAACTAAAGCACTTTTTGGCCGTCGTAAAGCACCTTCTCGGCCGGCAATAGTAAACTTAGTGGAAAAATTTGAGCTGTTGAGACAAGTTTGTGATGTGAAAAACTGAAACCGTGTGCATCGCTCAAGAACACATAAGAATATTGCTGATGTAGCCCGTAGTGTTGAAAAAAACCCAGGTTTGTCGGTTCCTCGTCGATCTTTAGAATTAGACATTCCACAAACGACACTAGATTATATTTTGCATAAAGATTTAAGTCTTAAGGCTTTTAAAGCTCAGTTCAAACACTGGAACTTAAGCCGGTCGATCACCATTAACGTCGTATCTTTGCTGATTGGGTTCAAATTCATCAAAATAATCCGGAATTTTATCAAAAAATCATATTCAGTGATGAGGCCCATTTTTACCTCGGAGGCTACATTAATAAGCAGAATTGTTGCATCTGTGGCTTAGAAAATCCAAGAATGATTGTTGAAAAGTATTTGCATCCTCAACGTGTCACTATTTGGTGCGGTTTTTGAACTGGCGGTGTGATTGGACCCCACTTTTTTGAAAATGAGGCTGGTGCAACTGTTACGGTAAATGGATGGCGCTACCGAGCTATGATTAATGATTTTTTACGGCCAAAATTGAAAGATATTAATGTGGACGTCGTTTATTTTCAGCAAGGCGGCGCTACGTACAACACAAGCAACGAAACAATCGCAATTTTGCAAAAAAAGTTTAATGACCGTATTATTTCTTGAAGATGTAATCACAATTGGCCACCAAGAACTTGTGAGTTAACACCTTTAGACTTTTTTTTTGAGGCCACTTGAAAGATAAGGTCTATGCTAATGCTCCGCAATCGATTCAAGACCTTAAAGATGGAATTTGTGAAGTTATCAAGGACACACAGCAAATGTGCAAATTGGTCATGGAAAATTTCATGAAAAGAATGTGGTACTGCAACCGTAACCGTGGCGGCCATTTGACTGATATTATTTTTAAATCTTAATGGCATACCTTTTTCTTTACAATGAAATAAACATTTATTAATTTCTCTTAAAAAAGGCTCGTTTTTTTTTTAATATCAAAATGAAATCTCTTATTGGAAAACTCTATATTATGTATGTACTAAGTATTATGCTAATTTAATGCAAAAATTAGTTATAGAAATTAAGATAAAACTCGTACATTTATCAACAAAGAAAGTGCTTTTTCACCAAGACAATAATGCCCCGGTTCATACGGTTGGCTAAAATCCACCAATTAAAGTTTGAATTGCTATGCCACCTACTTTATTTACCAGATTTAGCCTTGTGAAACTTCTATCTGTTTCCAAATCTTAAAAAGTGGCTTAGTGGAAAGAGATTTTTCAAAAGATAATGAAGTCATCGACGCTGTAAATGACACTTGACAAATCGACCAACCAGTAGCATATTAGTCTTAGAACAGTGTTGGAACAAGTGTGTAGAATAGAGACTATGTTGAAAAATAAACACAAACTAACCCAAAAAAGTTTTGTTTTTTTGTTCAGGCCCCGAATATTTTACTCAGGTAGTACATTTTGAAAACTTCACATTTAACTAGTTACAATAAATCATAAAAAATAATTTAAATTAGTATAATGTGTAAAATTACAATTTTTTTAAATTAAATACGTTTTTTGGATAGACACACACGCATTGTGAACAAACCAAAGATGACTCAAATTTAGTTTAGATATTTATAGAACTGAAATAAATAGTTTGCAAAAGCTTGTAATTGGGCTTTGCTTTGTTTAAAACAAAAATTAATTAATAACTTACTTACTGTTAAAGAAAATAATAAATATTTTAAAATTACTATTGTTATAGTTAGAAAATAAGAACATAACATTGATATTAATACTGCTGTGCCATTTGAGCAAAATCGATACATAAAAGCTATAGTATTTAATCACTAGCTCATTACATAGCGGGTGGGCATCGATAGTATTAATGAAAAAAAATAATGACCTATACCGAATGTGTAGCACTTATTGAAAAATTGAATTTAGTAATCAAATTAATTTTATAAAGTACCTATTATAACAATAACATCTGTATGTTCTCACTTATTATTTAAAATATTTTTTTCTTGATAAGTAATACTGAAATAGTTGTTTTTGTTTGACTTATATTATGTATTACTTAAACCCTGGCAAAATAATACAAAAACATTAAAATAAAATACATTTGTTGCATACATTTAAACTCATGGCGTTTTCGGCTGTGTCACTTTTTATGCAGTAGGGTACTCTTGGTGCATATTTTTGTGTTTGGCTGACAACGCTCTTTTTCAGAACGCCAAATTGTAGGATTAGTATTATTTCGCGTTTTACAGTTATTTTACATTGCCTCAGAAGTTTTACGACTTGCTTGAGGAGGGTTGATGGGACCAACGGCTTATTAGGTGACTTCCGAATCACCCCGGTGGATAAAAAGCAAGTTATTATTTTAATCATATTTGGGGCACCGGCAAAGAGCAATATTTTCTTACGTCAAATTTTGGGGCGCCCCAAGACATCCTCAAATGTTACCCGAAAACACCATTAAACATTAAGGTCCTTATATATTTGTGAGAGTTGGATTCCAACCGCGTACAAACATTTAAAGTGTTTTTTTTAATTTGTTTAAGTTGGTATTTAGTAATTTTAGCGTTTTAGTAGTTTTTAGTCAAGTTTTTTATCCAAAACGTTTCTTATTTATCAACAGTTTAAGTTTCATATAGTGGCAGCCGTTTCAGAGTTTAGCAACTTAATACCTTGCGTCTATCTTTTGAAGCTTTGGCAGTTAATGTTATCTAAGATACTTACTTAGCAAACGTGCTGGTTAAGCTATGCTAATCCTTAATTTTATTCATTTGTATCTGTATTAAATTTGTACTTTAAGATTCCAAAACTAAAAAATGTTGATGTTGGGTAAAGGATCAACTGTTGCCAAACATCATGTTTAAAACTTTAGTGACAATCATAGTTGTTTTCTGGTGAGTAAATTTAAGCTTCGATTAGTTGCAGTTATAGCTTATTTGTATGCAATAATAATAATAAAACTAACATGTTAAAAACCCTAATTAATATTTTATAAACAAAACAGGTGTCTGATAACTTGCAAAAGATCACACGACAAACAAGCAACAACATTTAAAAGATGACCAAAAAAATTCTTTCTATGGTAAAAAAGATAAAAACATCAAAAAACGAAAAGATGACTGCAAAAACAAAAAAGATGCTTCATTTTTACGCCCCGCAAGCAAAAGACAACAAAAAAATCTGAATCTAAGGATTTGGATCTGTTTACAAAATGTGATCAGACAAATGCTACTTTCTCCGCAGTGGAAAGACACAAAGGGTTACCTAACAAAAATAACAACAAAAAAACACCCAAAGTTTGCAGCTGCTATGACAGAAGAACAATATGAAATCACTAAATATTGATGTGGAAATACAAAAAACTTCAAACATTGCTCAGAACAGCAAACCAGAGAAGAATAAAGGACACACCTAGTGGTAAAAATTACAGTAGGAATAGAAACATTAGAAAGGCAAAAAGGAATAACTAAGGCAATGCAAGAAATAAAAGAAATGGCATCTTCTATTTTTTCTTAGGATTTCTATCCGTTCCGGATGTTGGCAACCATGTTTGTTATTATTACTTTGTTGACTGCGGCTCTGAATAATTGTGTTGTGGTCATTGAAAATCATGTTTTTAAGTTTTTGAGCCAGGATATTTGATGTCTTCCTACGCTTCTTTTTCTTAGCACTTTTCCTTAGAGCATATTTTGAAGTAGTTGGTATCTGTTCTTGTTCCTCATGATATGTTCAAAATATTTTAGTTTGCGTGTTTTGATAGTAATTAACACTTTCTTTTCTTTGTTTAGTCTTTGTAGGATATTTTTAGTTGTTACGTGCTCTGTCCACAATACCCTCAATATTCTACGATACAACTACATCTCTAATGCCTATAACTTTTTGCATGTTGCTTTGGTGAGTGTCCATGACTCTACGCCATATAACAGGACTGGGAATGTATAGCAACGCAGGGGTCTTATCTTTGTGTCTAATATAAGATTATGGTTTTTAAATATGTTATTCATTCCGTAAGTAAGTAAGAAAAAATTAAAAAACTAATTAAATCAAATAATAATAAACACAGGAGAAATTATTGTCGCAAGAATAAATAAGACCAATGATAGCAACATTAAACTAGTAATCAAAAGCAAGAAGAAGTTTAAGAAAGTACTAGATAAAAAATCTAAAGTACCCGTTTCAATAAAAAATAGAAGACAATAAGGCTTTTAGACGTAGACGATAACCTCAACAAAGACAAAGTAAGAAAGTCATCAACAAAGTATTTTTTAAAAACAACTTCAGTATCAAGGTAGACGCGTTGAAATTAGCAAAAATAGCTAACTAAAGTAAAATATGCTTTTGTAAACATGCAACAAAAGACAGTACAACACTTTACAGCAAAAACAAGAATAAGCTCAGGCTAAAACAGATGAAGTGTGATAGAGGTTTTTTTTTCCCATAATGCTACAGATACCATAGATTAGGTTACAGGACAACAGAGTGCAAATAAACAAATGGCAAGCTATTTAAAAATTATGAGAGTACTAAGCATAAATTAAAAGAATGCACCAACAAAAAAGAGTACTAGATAATTAAGAAATTTCCAATTTAATCTAAACAGATGCTCTACATCAATGGACCTAATAGAATAGAATTGACAAAAAACAAAACCAGACTTTGCCTTAAGTCTTAGAACCAACTAAAAAACAGCAGCTAGTAGAATGAGATAAATCATAGACAAACAACATTTTAGACAATACTAAATTTCAAGTAACAAAATCAGAAAGTAGTGTGAGCTTTACTTAGGTAAAAACAAGGGATGTAATTATGTACTCCTGTTACTTTTCTCTAAATAAAAACACCAAAAAAATTTAAAAATAGCTGACAGAATTACACAAATACTTGATAAAACACAGGAATAACAAGATAATTGGCAAGAATTTTAATGTTACCCAAAGATGACCAAAAAAAGGACATGCTAGCAAAATAGGCAAACAAAAACAATTTACATTTTAATTAAAAACAAAATTCCAACAACCAACAACAAAAAATTTATAGAATTCATCATAAACGCCACTTAGTACTTGGTTAAAATAGTAACAAAAATTAAAAACTGGCACGTGAACAAAAATTAAGTCCAAGAAAAAAAAATAGAAAAAACTTGGAACAAATTACAAAAAAAACAATTTACACCGCTGACAATTTAAAAAAACCATAATTAAAACCTTCAACTTACAAACCAATGTATAGATAGAACAAAGAAATTGCAGGCAAGAGAACGTCTTGCATAAAAGCCAAATAGACCGTGACAAAAATAAATAGCAAAAGAAACAAAGGTAACATGCACAAAAAACATACGCAAGAAAAAAAAACAAAATAAAAAAAGCTAAGAGTAGACGCGTCTATGATACCGAAATGTACAAAAGAAAACATTAGATCAAAGCAATAAAAGCACAAAGACCGCTGGGTATTTGACAAACTTACCATCTTTTCTACAGACAGAAAAAAAGCAAAATTAGTACTAATCGAGAAACCTACAAAAACGGACAAAAACAAAACATACCAATTTATTTGCATACTAAACTCAGAAGAAAACTTTTAGACATGTCAACAAAGCTGCCGGTTAAGTACACAAAAATACTCCAATATATATATATATCACATACAATATAAAAACGCTTTTATTTTGGTGCCAGAAAAACTAAAGAAAAAGGAAACATCAACATATATTAGAAAAGTAATATGCCACTATCTACAGGAGAGAACTATAGTGTGCAGCTCTAGAAAAACTTTTGAATAAAGATGCAGAATATATTAAAAAGGAGATAACAGTCAGCAATCTGACCCCACTTATAGTAAAAAGTGTAAGCAACTAGTAAGTCATTGTGAAGGCATTATGAAAACAATAGCAACAACTAATAAAAAGAGAGACTAAGACTTGGAAACAGCAAAATAGAAAGTGTCTTAGACTTGTAAAGTAATACCAATAGTTTTAGTGAGTACACGGGCAACCCGGAGCCTCACTCAATGTGCGTAGCGCATTTTGCTACTCACGACGTTAAATCAATGACGTCAAAACATTGACGTAAGTTGTAAATGAAACAAGTAAGCTCGGCAAAAAACAACTTATATTTACGGGGTTTGTCCACTCTTTCGTTTTAAATCTGAGAAATTAAAATATCTGGCTAGGTAGCGGCAAAACCAATACTTTAATTATTATCTTTAGCTTGTTTTTCTTAGTAGCAAACCTCTAAACTTTTTTGAAATTTAGTCACACATGTAAACTTATAAAATGTTAATTGTACAGTCAGTTTAGTCTAACCAATTACTTTAGCTTTTAATATCTACAAACTGTAGTAAAGCTTTGATTGCCAATCATTAATAATCTGGCATATTTTATTACGGTAGGTTTTAGTCTTATTATTAACTATGGTTTGTTTTTGTATAGCAATTTTAAATTTTTGGATACGTCAAGCAGTGTACTTTTTGGATCTGTAAAGTTCGAAAAAGTCTCTAATGCTATTTTTTGTTTTCTGTTTTTTGCAGTGAAAAAAACGCCGTTTTCTTTTGGGGTAGGCATCAAGCTGTCGGCCACACCGAACCACAGAGAAAACATGTGTATGTATGTTTAGATGCTTATAAAAGTAGTTATTATTTTGCAAAATGATGTTAAGGCCGTATTAAATAACGTTTTATATATTTAAATTTGAGAATCTTTTGTATTAACAATTGTATTAAAAATGTAATTATAAACAAGTTTTGGAACAGTTGCAATAAGTAAATATATAATTGTATCATTTTTTTTAATATCAACGCTCTGCGCTCGCAACAAGATAGTAAGACTAATATAACATGTAGAAACTAAATTAGTTTTATTAGACATGCATTTTGTAAAGTTAATCAAAAAGAAATTGTAATAATTGAACATAGTTGTTGACACCATTTGATTATAAGGTAGAATTTAGTTAATCAGTAATGATGTGAGAATTATTTAAGCATCAATTGCTTTTGTACTTAACTTTTGATCGATTGGATTAATTAATCTACAATCTGATTTAAAACTAGAATAATAAATAAAGTGTTGGTTCACGTCTAAATGGAGTTAGTAAAACAATAACCTACACAATGCTCATGTTTGTTTTATTTATTACCAATTTAACATAATATTACTGAATAGAAGCGTTAAGTGTCACAGCTGAATGTCATGGAATTTGATTATTGCAAATGGACTATGTATGTCAAGCGTAAAGAGGAAAAATTTGTTTTCCATAAAAATAGAAAGCTTTTTTTAATCGTGTCTAGTGTTAATATAACTTTTTTGAGATCATAATGGACAATGAAAATAATATACAAGCGTTTATGTTACCATTGGCTCTGCATTGTTAATATTTGAAACTCTCTTATCACAGAATTTGTTTTTTTGGTAGTAATGACTTAGTAGCGCAAGTTATTAAAAAAATAAAAGTAAGTTTGTGGAATATTTAAAATTGCTTTTTCAATCCGTTTTACAGATATAGAATAAATAGTGTACACGTGCACGCTAACATTATTTAAATCAATTATAAATTGAAAATAATAAAATATCTTAAAAATATTACCAAAGCAATTAAAGTAAGTTTTTGTATAATTATTCAGTGTTATTGTATGTTCACAAACATTACACATAATTAAACTTATTTTTTTAACTGTTACCCAATGTCTTCAATCCCCACATTAATAAGTTTTAGATTTCTGTCGTCTGATCGTTTATGATACTCAGGTACACAGTCAAATATTTGTAAGTACTTGTCTAACTTTTCAATACGCGTATTTTCAATGATAAGTTTAAAGTGGTAAACATTTGATGTGTGTGCTTTTAAAATAACTATATATTTGTTTTATTTAATTGCATTTGACAGTATTTGCAATAATGCCAGCAAAATAAGTTAATGAACCTACATAACATTTAAAAAAATGTGTTATTTGTTTTTATTATTGAATCATCCGATAATCTAATTTTGTTGAGTGGTTGTCTCTTAACAACTAATCTTTAAAATATAGAATAATAAGGATTGATTATAAATACCTGATTGGTTTAGTATTTTTTAATGATCAAATACATTTACTAGAAAATAAGTTAATGTATCTAAAAAAAATTTGTTGTTATCTTCATTCGTAACTTAAATTATGCTAAAAACCTTAATTAATGTTTTTAAAAAATTAATTGAAAAAAAATTAAAATCTTGTGAACAGTTCTATTTTCTTTTGCTTTATTTTAAAGTGCTGTCCCGTACTATCTACTAATTTTTAATGCGTAATACTTTTTAACCACATACAATTGACGTTGTTTACTTTTATTGTAGTTCTACGTTTGTAAGTTTTACTTTTTTTATCGGTTTCATCTTTAATCATATACTTTTTTTGTACATTTTAACTTATTTTTACTCTCACATCATTGTTGTAAGGAAGCTGAAGTAGACTTATTCAGCTTTTAAAAATTAATGTTTTTGAGTACACATACTCCCGTGTCTTGAGTCAAAAATACATTATTTTTATTTATTCTAAAAGCAAGAAAGGTAATTTATTTTCAAGGGCTCTCTAGCCCGAGATCACAATACTATGTTTAATATAAAACTAACTAAGCAATCAATTAACATTTCTTCTTTTTTGAGTGCCCTATCCGCTTAGCAAACGTTGGTTATCATGTTGGCTTTCATCACTCTATTGACCGCTTCTCTGAACAGCGACTCTGTTGTTAGTCCAAACCACTGTCAGAGGTTTTTTAGACAGGATGTTCTCCGTCTTCCCACACCTCGCTTTCCCTTGATCTTTCCCTGCATGATTATATGTAAGATATTGTATGTCTCTGGGAGTCTCAATACGTGTGCGAAATATGCAAGCTTTCTGGTCTTTACGGTTTGTACTAGTTTGGTTTCTTTCTTAAGTGTTTCCATAACCGTGGTATTTGTAACGTGCTGCATCCAGCTGATGCGGAGTATCCTCCTGTAGCACCACATCTCAAAGGCCTTTATTCTTTTAAGGTTTGCTTCAGTTAGTGTCCATGCCTCCACTCTATACATAAGGACTGAGAACACATAACATCTAAGCATTCTTATTCGTAGTGCTAGGTTCAGATTTTTCCCACATAATACTTTCTTCATACGTGTAAATGCTGCAATCGCTTGTTCAATGCACCATCGGATTTTCGTTAAGTGGTCCCAGTCATCACTCAGGGTGCATCCGAAGTATTTTATCTTGTTAGTGTATTCAAGAGGAACGCAATCGACCTGGATATTATGGTTGCCTACTAGATCCTTACTTACAATCATGTACTTCGTCTTTTTTATATTCAGTTTTATACCGTACTTTTTGCATACTACATGTACCCGGTTAAGCATTTCCTGCATTGTTTCTATACTCTCTGCAATGAGTACTGTATCATCTGCATATCGCAGGTTATTTATTGGAATTCCATTTATTGATAGGTCTTCTTCACTTCTCCCTTCAAGAGCTTTTTTGATTATTTGCTCTGCATAGATGTTGAATATTAGCGGAAATAGGACGCATCCTTGTCTAACTCCTCTTTATATGTCAACTGCTTCTGTAAATCTGTCTTCAATTCTGACGTTCGCTGTTTGTTGCCAGTAAAGTTTTGAGATGAAACGAAGGTCTTTGTCGTCTATTCCAGTGTTTCTTAATATTTCCAGCATTTTGTTGTGTTGTAGCTTGTCAAACGTCTGTTCCAAGTCAATAAAGTATAGAAATATTTTCCGGTTTACATCTCTACATCTATGTGTTAGGACTTGTATGTTAAATATAGCTTCCCTGGTGCCCAATCCTTTGCGGAACCCAAATTGTGTTTTGCCAATGTGTTCTTCTATTTTTCTGTATATTCTTTGATGTATTATGTTTAAGAAGATCTTTAAGACGTGGCTCATTAGACTAATTGTACGGTGGTCGCTACATTCTTCTGCTTTATTATTTTTTGGTATTACTACAAAAGTAGATTTGAACCAGTCATTTGGAATTTCCCCTGTATCGTATACTGCATTAAACAACTGTGTTAGGATTGCAATGCCCCTAGTCTGGAGCCCTTTTAGTATTTCTGTGGGGATTTTATCTGGTCCTGTGACTTTCCTGTTCTTTGCAATATTGGAGGGCCAGTCAAAATATTTTGCATGTCTGGTAGCAGTGCTGTGCGTGTGTCCGCAAACAGTTTTTCTACGTATTCTTTCCATCGGGTCAGTCTGCCTTCGATGTCCATAATCAGTTTTCCATTGCGATCTGTAAGTTTGTCTTGACCTCTGTTCTGTTTGAAGCCTGCTGTATTTTTGACTTTTTTGTGTAGGTGGAACATGTCGTGCTTTTTGTCGTAATCTTCTATTTCTGCACATTCATAGGAGAACCATTCTGCTTTGGCGAGTCTTATTTTGCTTCTAATTTCACTATTTATCTGTTTGTATTTGTTCCGGTTTCGGTTTTTATGTTGTCTCCTTTCCTCCATGAGATCCATTATCTCGTTCTCCATCCATTTTTTTTTTTTTGGTGGTGTATTTGCTCTGCACTAGGATTTCTTCTTTTATCTTGTTCACCGTTGTTTTGAAAAATTTTCACTCCTCTTTAATCGCAATAGTTAGTCTGTTCTGTCTGTCTTCTAATTCTTTTTCTAGTCTTTCTCCTATATCTTGTCTTGTGTCAAGGTCTTTAAGCTGCTCTAGGTCAATATTTTGTTTCTTTGTGGTTTTTGGCGTTATTTTTAGTCGGACACGGATTTGGGCTACTAGGAGGTTGTGGTCTGAGTTCTCGTCCGCTCTGGGGAACGTTTTAACATAAATTATTGTTAAGTCAGCAATCATTTTCTAGTCAAGAATCTTTACACGTACTTTATTTTGCTTTTGTCAAAAGTCAACTAGAGTATTGTAGTACAATCGTCATACTATGCAATTTCTTCCTATGCTCTTGAAAAAGTTCAAAGACGCTATTTATGTTACCGAAAAAATGGCTACTACCCGCCTCGTAGTCCTACAGATTATATTCTATTAAACCGTTTTGATTTTTATTTTCTTCAAGATTGTCGTAGAAACTCTGATATATTGCTACTAAGATTGTTTACGGAGATTTGATTTGTCCGTTAAAACTTTTATGTACTAAAACTAGCAGCTAGAAACCTACCAATGCTTCTTTATTTTAGGTTGCACGGTAATTTAGGACTAAACGTACCAAGTAATAAATGCAACCATTTTATTAATCATTTTGTATAATTTTTGTTTATTCATATTTTTTGTTTATTTTTAACTTATAACTACACTATGTAATCCTATCACAATTACTTACTTTATTACTTTAAATTTATTTATCTATTATGTCTGTATATTATCTTCATGTCTATGAACTATTAGTTTTGTTGAAATAATAATTTAGTAAATAAATTAATAAGCTTAATTCTTTCTATTGTTTACTTATTCTTGCAAGTTGTTGTCAACAAAATTTTATATCAAAAGATGAGACTGAGAAAAGAAAAAATAGCATAAAAAGAAAAATATGTAGGCAGTAAGTCTTACAAAAACATAATCTCGAGGCAGAAAGTTTGGGTGCGCGTCGTTACCAGTCCACAAAAGTCATATAGAGTTTTAGTACGCAAAGACACTGCATCTCAAAAATTGGACATCTACTCAAAAGTTTACAGTGCTTTATCTCACATAATTGATGATATTAAACGTGTAACTGACTCGGGGAAAATCACAGATCTCATTTTAATTGATTTTAGTAAAACGGTTGACAAATTGAATTACTTGCTTCTCAATTAATGACAAATTTTAGTGGTGGATAACAAGATTTTTTTGTAGATGCAGTCTAACTGTAGAATAGAACAAAGCACCATACTGGGGCCTTTATTGATATATTGATTATTCTATGTGATATATGTATGCTGATAATACGCTGTTATACATGTCTTTTAATATTAATGATTCAAACTGCTCAAAATAATTTGTACAAAGATTTAGATAACTTAGTAAAATATTTACTTAGCATGATCTGTAAATTACTGAAACTAAAACAAAACTTATACTTTTTGAATCTACTAAACTAATGAGCGCTGCTCCGGCGGAATTTAGCATATGAATAAATAGAACTATTATACCAGTCAGTAAAAATGTAGGTGTTTATTTAGACACAAACTTAAAATCCTAAAATTGTTCTTAAATCAATTCACATAAACCCCTATTTACTTGATCAAAAAACAAAATTATTATGATGAGATGCCCCAGTATTGTAAAATTTCATTTATTGTAAGATCATATATAATTTTTGTATTGATAAGACTCTAATCAAATACAAAGAATGCAAAACTACTATCTTATGGCTAGTACACACATTAGTAGACTATGTTGCACAATTTGTCTATAGACGGTCTATACACCGTCTAAAGACACGATCTATAGACGGTCTATACACCGTCTAAAGACACGATCTATAGACTGTCTAAAGACACCGTATTTTGTCTCGCCTAGCGTCTACACTACAATGTAAATTTCTCAGTCTCACTATTCACAAACAATAAGACGCATGGTAATCTTTAATTATTTTTAAAACTTTCCTATTATACCACATGTTTAAAAAAAACTGTAAAGTTTGGAAAATAACTGCCAACTGCCAACTGCCAAATCACACCATTTGGTAGTTAGAGACAGACTGGGACGTATCTCGCCTCTAGACGACGAGTGAAGTCTACACTGTCAAAATGTCACCTTGTTTGCGTCAAGCAGAACACAAATAATAAACGTCGTTTTCAAGAGCTCAAGCTCTGCAACGTAACCTTAATATTGCAAAAACTGTCATCAATATTATTTTGTAGGCTCTAAACAATTATTTACTAATACTTGCTTTTATATACTATAAAATAAGTTACAGTAAATTGGCTTCAAAATATTCTAATTAATATGTTCTTTAAAAATTAAAATTATTTGACACATAGATAACCATAATGTAACAATTTCTGACATTTATATTTTATAATAAATTAATGTCAGTAAAAAATTAATTAAGTCAAGAACGTTTTTGTTGACCAATTGGAAAACAACATTGTGAATATTGGTGACATTGCCAAATGTATCCGGATCGTAGAGCAAAGACGTCGTTTCTGAATGTATGGTGCAACACAAACTCGACATAAACTGAGCTTGATTCTGAGCTGAGCTTGGTCAAGTAACGTCTCAAGTGATGTTGGAAAAATCGGGCGTTAGTGATTTTAAAATAAAATATAAAAATATGCTTTTTTAAATCAATTAATGTATGTATTTGTATGTAATTGTGTTGTATAGTTATATTATGTTAAATTTTAATTAAACTTAATTAAAGTTGTTATATTTTAATTTAATTAGATTAGTTACAGGGATTGGAAGAAAACCAGTCTCAATATTTAGTGGTGACATCAAATTCTGCAAATGATTTAAGCCTTTTTGACCATTGAAAAGTTTTAAAGTAATTTCTTTGCTTACATTTAAAACTTCTTTTGACTTTGACATTACATTTGACGTTATTGACTTAATAGTTGTATGTAATTTTGTATTTCATTGAATGTTTGTGTTAACAGTGGTTTTTGTTAGCATTATTTATAATAGTTAATGAACCATAATCATTGTTTATTGGACTAGTTATAGATTGTTATATTTGTTGATGGAAAATATTATATCAGCACAAATGAAGCGGAGTGGGGCAACAGCAGCTTGGAGCAAGAGTCGGACAAAGAAATGAATCTCAGTAATTTTTACGTAGTAAAAAGATGCGGACAAAGAATTTGACGGCAATGGCAGTTCTTTAAATAAATTAGTGTTAAGTTAATTAATTAATATACGACGTCAAAGCACAATGTGACGATTGAGATTAGCGTGCGTTGCGTCAGTTATATAAAAATAATCATTTATATTATTACGCGTAACATTTTTGAAACTCTATTAACATTTGAAGCGTTTTATCATATTTTACGTTTTTAATTTTGATCACCTTTTAATGTTTTTAATATTTTATTATTTTTTTGTTTTATCAACATTTAATTTTGTAACGTTTTGTCATTTTTTGACTATTATAACATTTCATCTATTTTTTTATCGGTTTGTTCCAAGTTTTGTCCACGATTAGAAAAAAATTTTACGTTTTTAAGATTTTATCAAGATTTTTACAAATTGTTAATTGTTGACGATTAGAATTCAATAATTTTTGACATTTTTAACATCACATCAATAATTTTTAACGTTATTATATCGAGTTTTGAGGTCTTAACATTTTATCAATTTTTGCGTATTCAATAGTTTAGCAATTTGTATCTCAAAGTTTGAGTCACATTTAATCGACCTTAACATTTTATTAACTTACGACGTTAAGACTAAACATTTGAGAAATTTATTTAAATAATATTTATAAAGTTGTGATAAAAAATTATAATTAAATATGAATAAGTTTTGCAACAATAAAATTGAAATATAAATTTTTTTTTTTTATTTTTTTTACATAAAGAAATACAATTTAAAGTATATTATAGTTTTAATAAATGATAAATCTTTTAACATTAGAAAATCTAAAATGCTATGATAAGGCTTGATTTTTTTTTTTCTAGATTGAGTTTTTCAATTTCTCATAAAGCAATCTTTACCTAATTATGTTACGTTACAGTGCCATACTTTTTAAAAATGTTGACTGTCAATGTTGCACGCAACTCAAGAGCGCTCAAGAACCGCGTTCTCTCATTGTCTCCGTTGATAAGACCAGTTTTGAATCAAATGCCTCAGGTGAATAAAACAAGTTTTGCAACTACATTAATATTTCACCATTTATTTTGAATAGGATAAATCAAATTTTGCAGCACAATAATGTATTTAGCACATACAGAATTAAAAGATCTACACAATAACGTATGTAACTTATTTAACACCAACAGTGGATAAAACAAGTTTTGGTTTTACACGCCTCATTTATTCTGTTTGCTATCGGAACTTGATCAAGAAGTAGTAGTGGTCAATTTTTTGTTAGACATTGAAGGTACAACACTGAATTAAATTGAAGTAGAAGTTGTGAACCGATTACACAATTATTTAATAAACTATACTAAATGTTTATTGACCATCTTTTTTGATATGTATGTCTGCAGATTATATGAAGTTTATTTTCTCTATTCATGCAGATTATGAGTATTAAACATTTCTCTAAAATAGATTTACCACTCTGCAGAATTCTTTCAATAAAATGTGGATCATTGTTGGTATTGGCATTGGCAAATTGACTTGTATCGCCATATTGCCGTTATGTAAAGCTTGTACTTTTGAGGTCTAAACAGGTAGAGGCCAATTCTTCTTAAGCATCTGTAATTTGTAACTTTTTGAACATGTATTTGGTCTAAAATATTTCAAACGCTTGAATGTGAATTCACTTCAACAACGCCAAAACTTCTTTTTTTATTTGACATTTAAAAAATTAAAACGTCTTATTAGGTTTTTTTTAAGATTTAATTTATCATTTTCCAATAATCGTTGTTCAACATATCTTATGGTTTTAGCATCAAGGTTCAACAATTTGAAAACCTTTACACATATGCCTTAATCATAATTACTGTAAAATCAAACTACAATATTATAAGTCATTTTGTACTTTTTTACATTGTATTGTTCTAAACTTAAATATTTTCTTGCTTTCCTATCTACTTGTCAACAAGTAACAATTGAAAAAAAGTTCACTTAAAATCTTTGACCTGTTTTGATCTACTAAATTTCAAAAGTATGAGCGTTGTTTTTGAGATACCATGTTTTACATAACATAACCGTACTTTTTACATTAAGTGAATAAATATTAGAAAGAAGCGCAAGACCCGACACACATAGGAAAACAAATTATTCGGGCCCTTGTTTACAAGAGAACTCTAATAAGGTCAAAGTGTTTATTTTTGTATTAACTGTGTAAAACTTGGTCTAAATAATTGGTTTAGTTTTTAAGCTAAGTTTTCAAACTTTCTAGTTAACTAGAATGGGATGTTGACTAAAATTGTGTTAATTTTTTTTGGTATTTATTAAATTTACAGTTTAAATTTAGACTATTTATAACATAAATAAAAAAATAAAAGTATTACCAAAAGAAACAAAATAAGAAATAAAGCCGTAACACAAGAACTGACAATAAAACCAATAGATCGCAGTATTAGCAAAAGATAACTGAGCTGGTTAGGTCCGTACATAGATGAAAAAAGAAAAAAGAACAAAATAAATCTAAAAATCTTGAACGCAAAGCAAGATCAAAGTAGGTCGACTACGACTGAGATGAGAAGATTAAGTAAGACAGAAAGCAAGAAAATTTAGAATTCAGTTAGCAGAAACGAAACAACTAGTACAAGACAGAATTTTATTGAAAAAGAAAATATGCAAAGTGCTGTAACAAAAGATAAAACAATCTTACATTAGATGCTTTCCTTTCACTGATCTGGACGGTTCCGAACAATTCTGTGCGTGACGCCCCATGTACCTTTCACAAAGAGCGCGACGCCCCAACTTGTTCTGAGTGTCCTTTCCCTCTCCCCTCAAGCACCACCATCGACAACGGTGCATCAAGCCCTTTTCAAGTGCCAACACCAAATAACTAAATATATCTAATATTTACTACCAACTTATTAACAAAGTTACTAGTATTTTTATTTGATGCCAGTAATAAATTTAATTTTAAAACTTAAAATATAGAAATATTTTGTAATTTAGAATCTATATTGTGCATCATAAAAATAATGTAATAAAACGTCTTTTAATTATACAATTAATTAACAAAATGTCAAGTTGAGTAAATAATTTTTTGTTGGTTATGTCGTTAGTCAACGCATCATAATATATGCCAGTAAATAATGTTCCTTTCAGAATAGTTCAGAACGGTTCTGTGCGTCAAGCCCCGGGAGCGTGTTGCTCTTGAAAGGAAAGCAGTAATTAGGTCCAATCACACGTACACTCCAAACACGCCGGGTGGAGTTTCACTCCTGGCAAAAATGGTATACGCACCAAACACGCCAGCATAGAGAGTTGCCGGTTATTTGAACAATTTTTTAGCGTATTGCTTAGAATTCCAACTCGGCAAAAAGTTTTATTTAATCAAAAACGGCAACTTTGGCTTCATTGCTGTTTCTACATATAATTTGATAATCGATTTACTTAGTACATTCAGAAAATACCAAACTGTGATATGTTGGAGTTTTTTAGTCAAATAATTATTTGACTATTATAATAGTTAGGAAATAGCCAAAAAAACAAATCAAATATAGAAATAAATGCGTTTTTATGTATTTTTGATTGCGTTTTGTTGCTATTTGCAAATATAATTTGACAAAAAATACTTATATCATAGTTAGATCTGTTCTAAATGTACTGTTAAAAAATTAATTGATTTTCAAATTATATGTAAAAGCTGCAATGAAGCCAAAGTTGCCGTTTTTGTTAAAATATTACAAATCAAGGTAGCGGTCGGTATGTCTTAAGCGCGTAGGAAAATCGAGCATCGAGCGCATTATGTGTTAGCGCATTTGTACATAGTTTTTTCTTACGTGTTTGGCACTTACGCTCCAAAACTGTTAAAAAAAGTGTCCGTGTGAAAGGCACTAATGTAATATTACATCGCTTAATGTCTAGCTATTCCGACACCTGACGATACATGAACTCACTGAATAAATAAATAAAAAATACTTATTTTTTGCATATGTATATGGCCATGTATGAGTGAAGTGGTACGAAAAATATTTTTTTTTATGTCGCAACTTTAGGAATCGGTTCATTAACATAAACTCTGGTCCCCTGAGTTTTTTTAGATTTTTTGTGCTGCCCAGTGCCGAGATATTTAGGGTACAACTTTCAAAAATGTCAATTTTTTACCTTTTTTGCAATTTTCAAACGCCTGTAACTTTTTAAGGATTTCTTTTTGCAAATTATTGAAGATAACATTTATTGCTTAAAATTGATCAAAAATTCTAAAAAAAATGTGTTAGAAACATTTCCGTTAATTTTTAAAATGTTTTTATTCTATTAAAAACAGATTAAAAAAAAGATGTTGGGTATTTTTAATTTTTTGTTTAATAGGTCAAAAAAATACTTTTATATGTTATTGATATACTCTGAAATTTTTAAGATGGGCAATAAAGAACTTTTCAAGAAATCAGCGATTTAATTTTTGTGAACAGCAAAAAAAAAAACAACTTTATTATGCAATCATCGCGATTTACACCCAATGCTTTAAATTATTTTAGTTAATTTAAATAACCAGTTTTGTATTTACAATCGGCTTTGACGTAGATGTTTCAGCGATTATGAACGCGTTAGAATAAATATAACATTAATTTAGCAACGCTGGATCGATGTCAAATAAAGAGAAATTTGTACAAATAATGGCATTTACACTTAAATTAAATTTTTTACTGCTTTTTCAAAAACAATATAATAAACAATTGCAACTAATATATTCAAACATTTTTACAAGATTGTAATAATAATAGAAACACTTAAAAAAAAAAGTTAGTGAGCTTAAACAACAAAACCTAACCAAAATAAATGTAATCGTCAAAAATTACATTTTGCTTTTATACTTCATTGTAAAAGTTTATGTTAATTTGAAAATACGTTACTATATGCAATTGAAATTATTATGCAACTACGATCTACCGTAAATATAACATTAATGCACGATAAATTCAATCGCGTCATCTGTCAACGCTGGATCGATGACAAATGAAGTGAAATTCGAACAAATAATGGCATTTAAATTAAAGTATACGTCAAATGTGACAGCTTTTATATCTCATTGTGAGAGTTTATGTTAATTTGTAAATTCAAAAATTTTGGTTAAATTTATATAAAAAATTAAAAATTTAACTTCATTAGGATAATCTGCATAACTGTTATCACTGGTTGCTGATTAGTGAGATGACATGAAACTTTGTTCTGTTTGCTATATAGTTGCAAGATTAAGAACTTAAACTATAGTTGATGATATTTCAGGTAATCATTAGTTTTCATATATGTACATAATTTTATAATCTGCTAACACTGTCAAATTATCAATAAATACTTAGGAGAAGTCTCAAATTCTCAAATATCGACTACTTCAATAAATTCAGAGTATACAGGAGAGAGTGCTACTTTAGAAATCAACAATTTTAAAACGTTAGATTTGAATGAACGTCCTTCATCATTTAATTTATAAGACGTTCAAAATTACGTCGAGTTTTTTAATAATCTTAAGACAATTTTTAAAAATCCAACTACGACAAGAATTCAAAAAATACAACTTTTGACGTTAATGCCATCGCACTGGAGTACTTACAAAATAACAAGTATTTTTGGAATCTCACACAGAGTTGTAGAAGCTTCTCAAAAAGTTTTAGAGGAAAGTGGAATATTAGGTTTACCTAATCTAAAACCAGGTATATTATTTTGACCATCAGTCTACTTGTCATTTATTTGATAAACTAAATTTGTACTTATAATTATAGAAAAAATATTCGACGATGAAACAAAAGAGAAAGTTATTAACTTCTATTTAAAAGATGATGTTAGTTCACAAATGCCTGGTAAAAAAGATTTTGTCACCACTAAAAACAATGCTAGAGATAAAATAAAAAATCAAAAACGATTACTCTTGGGACCACTGAGAGAAATTTATGCTATGCTAAAAGAAGAAAAACCTGATTTAAAAGTTGGTTCTCTACCTTTGCCATCTTACGACCAATTCAATGCGTTTTTGTCAAGAGCGCTAGCACTCATACCGTTTGCGTGTGCACTATACACCAAAACGTCAAATTATGTATATTAGGTAAAACAAATCACTTATGTATTATTAATTAATTATCAATTTTTCAATAACAGGTGCAAATCTAAAAGCTTTAACTCAAGGCAAAAAACATAAGGTTGCTACATATCAAAACTGTATGAATTTAATTACGTGCAATATTCCAACAGAGTTGTTATTTTTTAAAATTTGAATAGTGTCCAGGATATACAAAATTACGTACATATATTGAGAAACTGTTTGATTTAAATGAGGTTGATTCTGTAAGTTTCAAGCAATGGGTCAACACGCCGTACTGTACACTCGAAACAATTACAAAAGATTCAACGGAATTTATTGAATACTTTTTCGAAAAAGTCCATGCCCTTTTGACACATGCTTACATCGCAAAACAGCAATCAATATTTTTGAGAGATTTAAAAACAAAAATATCTGAGACAGAATTTATTGTTATTATGGATTTTTCTGAAAATTATAGTTTTGTTGTACAAGAAGCTGCACAAGTATTTCATTGGAATAACAATCAAGCTACAATTTTTCCTGTCGTGGTATATTACAAGTCCAGAGAAAAAAACCTTTTGCATAAAAGTTATATTATTACCTCCAACAATTTAACTCACGACAATGTTGCTGTTCATACATTTATGAAGATTATAATTCAAGAATTAAAAAACAAATTTAAAATAATTAAAAAAAATCACTATTTTTCTGATGGAGCGCCGCAACAATTTGAATTATAAAAATGTTTTTTAACTTATTTAACTTATTTAACCATAAGAAAGACTTCAAAATTGATGCAGAATGGCATTTTTTCCCAACAGTGCATGGCAAAGAACCAATCGGCGGACTAGGTGGAACCGCTAAGAAAACTGCAGCAGCTGCAAGTTTGCAATTACCTGCCGATAAGCAAATCTTAACGCCCCAACAACTTCATGGTTTTTTTGTGTCATCTGAACGGTTGAAAAATATTAAGTTTTTCTTTTCTCCGGCTTCTGATTTATACTTTCAATAAATAGAAACTTTTTCAACAATTTGTTACTAAAAAACGAATTAATCATATTCAGCAAAAACATCATCTAATTCCGACAGAAGATGGTATGTTTTCAAAAACTCACTCTTCAACTAATAATTTCTTATATTGAATGGTTGAGGCTGATACGTGTTTGAACTCCATTAACATTAATAATAAAACACAAATAGTGTAAAGGTTCAAAAAAGTTTTATTGTTTACTACAATTGTTTCGCCACACAGTGGCTTCATCAGGTATAATGAACAATGATAAAAAAAGGGGTTACACTAATTACTTATATACTAAAACAAATAAAAATACCATATAATAACAAGTGGAGAGTGATAGCAGAGGGGGGTGGATTAGTACAACAAACCAATTTTAATTAGTATTACATTATACAATAGCAATGACAAATAATTATACAATATTTAATAATGGACAATTATTTACATCTTTTTGATCATTTAACAGAAGTCCGCGTTTGTTATATTTGTTAATTTCCATAGATTCTATTATTATTTCCTAAAAATGCATTTAGATTAGAATACTTCATAAAAGATAAAAATATATAATTTTTACCTTGCTCTTATGTTTTTTGCCCTCATTCTTTGTATTCTATTTAGAATTTCTTCGTCACTGTCTGAATCGAAAATATTCATCTTGACATAAACAAATTGACAGATAAAATGAACTACTACCTATCATTTGACCGAATAGTATTACCAACCTAATATTATTTTCGTTTGTACGAGGAATAGTTATCCGGTCGTGCAAAATCGTTTGTAAAAGCGGACGTGGGTATAAGTCCCTGTATAATCTTGTACCTCGAATAGTAATTCTCCGATTTAACCGGCGATTGTAAAAGCGGCCCTCAGTGTAATTACACAGAAGTTTAATTTTTTTTATTATGAAAAGCTTATTTGATAATAAAAACAAAAAATAGGAGGATATAAGTATTATTTACAAATGCACAATAATTAAATTGAATTTTATTTAAATATATCATTTATCAATATCATTTCTAAAATATATAATAAATAAAATAGACAGTGAGTAAAAAACAACATACTAAGAATAAAGTTGATTTTTTTTACAGAAGTTATTTTACAGAACAATCTCTAAAAATATATAGAAACCTGTTTTATTTTATGTAAAGTTTTTCGTATAATTTAAATATTGCATAAAAAAATTACAATACTTAAAATAATTTAGTCATTATTTTTGTTGTTTTTTTTTTCGATATTTTTCTTGATTACAAAAACGCTGATTTCTTAGAAAATTTCAGAATATATCAATAACAAATAAAAGTATTTTTTTAACCTATTAAACAAAAAATTAAAAATACCCAACATCTTTTTTTTATCTGTTTTTAATAGAATAAAAACACTTTAAAAATTAACGGAAATGTCTTCAACACAGTTTTTTTAGAATTTTTGATCAATTTTAAGCAATAAATGTTATTTTCAATAATACGCAAAAAAATTCCCTAAAAAGTTACAGGCGTTTGAAAATTGCAAAAAAAGTAAAAAATTGACATTTTTGAAAGTTGTACCCTAAATATCTCGGCACTGGGTAGCACAAAAAATCTTAAAAAAATCAGGGGACCAGAGTTTATGTTAAAGAACCGATTCCTAAAGTTGCGACATAAAAAAAATATTTTTGGTACCACTTCACTCATACATGGTAATTAAGCGTATTCGCAGTCTTTTTATTTTTACTCGCAAAAAAATAAATATTATTAACCATATTTGCACCTTTTTCAACAATGTGTCATATTGGTCTCTAGATGTATATCATTTTAAGCATAAGCATAAGAGCACACATTCGGGGCTATTCTCTATATACATTGCTAGAATGTAAGCAAGATATATTGCTAGCTAACAATATAAACTGTCATTTTAACAAACCTTGCTTGCTAACAAAATAACCTGTCATTTTAAGAAATTATGATTACTAACAATATGAACTGTCACTTTAACAAAATTAATTTTTAATTATATTATTATTATTTTATCTAGAGATTTGCCACACTTCCTGATGTAATGACCGTTTATATTGTTTGCAAACAAGATTTGTTAACATGACAGTTTATATTGTTAGCTAGCAAGATTTGATAAAATGACATTTAATAATGTTAGCTAGCAATATATCTTGCTTACATTCTAGCAATATACATAAAGAATAGCCCCGATTATCACATATTTGATATGAAATTGAAATTTTTAGTAGTATAAAACGTAGTTAAACTTGATTCGCGCGTTTAACTATTTGTTTCCGATATTATTTTTTTCTGGCAACGGACTGGCTGCGATGTTTATTTTTATCAAGTCAATATTAAACTTATAAATTTAATATGCCAAAGTTATAAAAATAAGTTTGTGATATTTTTATATTTTCCTATAGTTTAAAATAAAATTGACTATATTCAATTGCATTTAATTAGAAAAACTGGTTATTTCTGATGCATTTATCTACATTAAAATATAAACAAATTAGTCCAAATAATTACATAAAATATGTTGACCTTGTTTATTATAGAAAAAATGTTAGTCATGCAATTTTTTGACGTGTTGCGAACTCGAATGTCAAGGTCTGTCATAATATAAAATAGTGTATTAAATTTGACTAATTTGTTCCGTTTAAAAACATTGTAATATTTCCGCATTGATTAATTATTTATTTTTTTATTACTACTGCGAATTTTGTAAAAAAAAAACGTATATGATAAGAGTTTCAACTTGGACAACTGGTATAGACAATCGCGTATTATCACGTGGATTCCGTGCCCAATGAAAGCGCGACCTGTGGCTTTAGTATTTATGCTCTCTCTTTATCAGTGAAGGCAGGAAAGAGACAACAGGAGCCATCTCTCCCACTGGAAGCGTGGCAAAGCATCGTGGCGAGTTCCGCAGGTTCATTGAGCCAGTTTATCGTAGCAACTCGCGGACAGCATTATGAAACTCTTGGCCGGCTTATTCCTCGCTCTTGTGGCAGTCGCACACTGCGAGAAAGACGAGTTAAAGATTGATGTTATCAGCGTGCCAGAAGGATGTGAAGTCAAGACCAAAAATGGGGATATGTTGACGATGCACTACACGGGGACCCTAACTGATGGCACCAAGTTTGATTCCAGGTAAATAAACTTTTACAGCTACTTGGCGGAAACATGTTACAAACGTGCCACGCCACAACAAACTTACAGTCGGGAATTATAATAACTAGTTGGAGTAACCTTGGCAGTAAAAAATAGTAAAGTTGCAATAAATCGGTTTTTTATTGTTTCATTTTTAACACGTGCTTAATAGGATAGTTGTTAATTTAAAGCGCAAAATTCAGGACGATTATTTTAAGTGTTAATAATTGCACATTCAACATAACAATCGTATATTTAAATTTAATGTTTTATTGAAATTAAAACAATGCTCAATTTTATTGTTTTATTACAATGAGAAATTATTATTTTAAGGCTCGCATTAATTGTTCAATTATAGTAGACGCTTACATATATTTGAATTTTAAATTAACTTTGAGTTAATAAATTTTAAAATCAATATAATTTTGATTGCTCATTAAATCACTTATTTTGCATTGTAAGAATTGATTTATATATATTTCCTATTATTAAATTATTAGATGTTTGAAATGAAACCAGATATATAAGTGAAATTTTTCTGATGATCAATAATTAATATTCAAACAAACAATTTATTTCTGTCTTGAAACATTAAATAAATATTTAGTGAGTTTGAAAATGTTTTTTAAATATATTTTTATTGAAAAATATTTAAAAATAAATATGAAATCAAATTTTACAAACATTAAAATGATCTAAAATTTAAAAGAATATAATTTTGGTTAATTAATAGTTTTTTATTTGCTTTGAGGATTTAACTTATTTAAACAGATTGATGATTATGACATAAATAAATAAATTATGCTATAAAAAGTATCGCTTTGGGAGGCGTATCTATTTAAATATTGGGTATTATTGACTAGTTTAGTAAAATTCTTACTGTTTTTGTATACTTCACAATTATTTTTTGGCGTTTTTGCTACTACTACAACATTTCTAAACGAAAGTATAGATTTAATAAATGGTCGTAGATAGAAATTGCTGCAGGGATTCCGTGTTAATAGCTAATTACTAGGTATATTTAGATAATAGTTCTATTATAAAAAAGCACATTAAAAATTAAGAATATTTTGATTCTATACTATTTTAATAATCATTAATGTTTATGAAATAATCAAATAATTTATACAAATTCAATTCAACGATTATTAAATTTTTTTGCATATTGTATATACAGTGTTTTAATAAATACTTTCCACGCTTAGACAGGTGATAGTAGAGATCAAAAACAAGAAAAGAATTCAATAAACTTTACTCCAAAATACTCAAAGATTTTAGAATTTTTTTAATTGAAAAAAAAAAGTACTTCATAATCAATAACGCTTAAATTAGATTAGAACTGTTGTTCAATGCGACAAACAAGGGTGCAGTCGTTGTTGAAGAGGTACTTTATTGAAAACACCATGATTTTTCAGTTATTGGCAAGCGTCTACAATGTGTTAACTTCTGTGGCATAAACAATATCTTTAAACACTTCCTAACAAAAAAATCAGAGGAGTTAGGTTTGGAAACCTTGTTGGCTATTTAACTAAGCTTTCCTAATCAATCAATCGCTTTCCAAACCGTTTATTTAAATAGTTTTTTGCTTGCCTCTACCGAAACCATCTGTTTGGCTTTAAAGTGCGGGCCGAAACAACGATTTAGAGGCCCAAGGGTTGACAAGATTTTTGCAGTATTTGATTTCACATGTCAGTAGTACCAAATTATATTAAAGTTTGAAATTTTCTGAAACACTATTTTTATTTGAAACAGATGAACAAATGTTGAGTATAACTCGAGCCAAAATGCTTTAGTGGCCATTTGCTTATAGCAGTCCTTTCTCTCTTTCTTATATTTAATTTTTGTTTTTGGGCAGTGTTGTCCAGAAAACGTCAATTTGAGGCACTTTTTGTGAGTGCGTTGATTGTTATCTGGCCGCGTACACACAACTGTCAAATATATCAATAACATTGCAAAACGTTACAAAAACTGATAAGCGATTTACATCAAACTTTAAGCATAGTAAAGATCTATTAAAGATGGCATGAAAGTGCTAAGTTGTCAAAAACGTCGATGAACCGTTAAACATATAATAGTTTTTATTCTATATTTAACGGTTAAATTGGTCGAAAAAACTGTACCGTGAAAACAACTTTTCTATTTGGTTTAGCAAGGAACTGATTTCACTTACTAAATTGAAAAAAGTTGTTCATAATCGTTTCAAATCTTCAGAACTTTTATCTGATTATAATGAGTTTGTATCTTTTTGCACTTTATGTAAAAATATTAGCGCTTGCCTACAAGGAGTATATTGCACGTACCGAAAATAATATTCAAACTAATCCAAAGCATTTCTGGTGATTTGTCAACGAAACCAGAAAATCTAATATGATTCTGAAGTTCATATAGCTTCAATGTTTGAGTTTCAAAACAACGTAATACATTCAAATTTTTCAATTAGTTTGTTTGATGTTTTTTAAGGTATTGAATACCTTCAAAGTATCCTTAGCACTGGCCCAGACGGCATCCCTTCCATGATGTTGAAAGAATGCATTTATTCCATTTCTACGCCGTTACATCTACTTTTTAATGCTTTCTTAAGTAAATCTAAATTTCCTGATATGTGGAAACAAAGCTAGATTATACCTTTATTTAAATCTGGGGCTAATGAAGACATAAGTAACTATAGAGGTATATGCATTCAATCTGCCATTCCTAAATTATTTGATCGATTTGTAACTGAACAAATACAATGGATGTGCAAAAGTATTATAATTGATGAACAGCATGGTTTTCGTGAGAGTCGTTCCACACTTACTAACTTATTGTGCTACGAAAATTAAATTTTGAAGGCTTTTGAATCAAGAGTACAAATTGATTCTATTTACACCGATTTTTCAAAGGCTTTTGATTGTGTGTGCCATACTATTTTGATAGCTAAGCTTCATGCTTTAGGTTTTCATCATGCAAATCGTACTCAATCTGTAAAAATTAATAATTTTCTTTCTTCAGATGTGTGATCCCTGGGGAACAGGGATCACACTGCGGTCTAATTATGTTCCTGCTTTTCATCAATAATATTTCTCAGTGTATTTATTTATTGTCATTTCTTTTATTTGTTTTATAGTAAAATATTATCTGTTAATGATTGCCATCTGTTACAACGGGATTTAGATTCCGTAAATGCTTGTTGTCATAATAATTATCTTTTTCTTAACGTTGAGAAATGTTTTTCAATTGGTTTAACCTTACGATTATGATATTAATTATAAACTGTTGAAAGAAGTTTCTCAAATAAAAGACTTGGGCGTAATCTTTGATCACAAACTCACATTTGTTGAGCCTATTAACTATATGTGTAACCGGGCTATGAAAATGCTGGTTTTTGTTTACAGAATGTCGGCTGACTTATCTCCAAATACGCTTAAATTACAAAACAGGCTCATTTTTCTTTTCTAACGCTCTGCTTCATTGCCTAAAACTCACAGGACAATAACAACTTGTTAATAGTATGTTCAATGTTTTGTGTACCAACTGGCTGAGGTGGCATTGTTTCTTTGTAGCAATTTTTCTTCTTTGAGCTTCTTGACGGAACATGCTTTAAAGGATATCTATGCTGGTAAATTTGTATAGCTTCATGCGAGTTAATAATAATTAACTTTAAAGTCAGTATTTAATAGGACAGGAATTTGAATTTTAATAGAATTATTCAAATTAGAAGATTTAAATTAAACCTTCAAATTTACATATTTTGAAAAACATTGACTACGTTTATTTTGTCTACGGATTTAACATTAAAAGTTGCTTAAATGAAATTCTGGCTTGGACATCCAAATTGGAAAAACTGTTTTAATTTAAAAGTTCAGGGAAAAAAAACTGTTTTTCTTAAAAAAAGATGAAGGGAATTTTCTTTTTTTCTCAAATATGGATAAAAACGTGCTTTTATATGTGCGAAAGATACTCTGAATACTTCAGGAAGTACCTTGCACATAATTGTATATTATTTTGTCAAACAGGTTATTAAGCGGATTAAATTTCAATTGGAATTAGACGACAAGATAAACGTAGTTGTTGAATATAAACATGGGTTTATAAGATGTTTTTTTTTGTTTTAATCTCTACTGTCTCATGTCACCTGCGTGAATTCTTTTTTGAATTTATATCACACGAAATGTGTTTGAACTTGCGTCAAGTTAATTTGGTCTGAAGGGGTCGATTCTGATTTTGGTGATTTTTGTCATAGAAGTTACGTCATTTTAGTGAAATCTAAGTAGAATTTTGTCTTATTTCACTGATATTTCGTAATGTCTATGAGAAAAGTCATCGATGACATAAATCACAACGATCAGTAGCACACCCCAGGAATTGGTAAACACACACAAACGTTTGTTACGTAGAACAACTGCAAGAGATTGTTGTTTTGTTGGATCACACAAAATAATCAAGACCACAGAGAGTGCATACAGAGTTTTTATTCTATTATTAGTTCTTTTTTAAATGATGATGAAATTACATTACGTTTTGTACACTAAAGTTATTCAGATTTTTTAATGAAGTAAATTGTGTTTTTTATACACATAGAGATATGTATCACTTGACATTTGATCTTTGTGATAATGTTTTATGGATACAGTTTTAAATATAATTGTGTGAATGTATAGAAAATTAAACACAGTTGCCCATTTTTGCTAAATTTGTTAATTGTATATGTTCTTTTGTTTGTCGTGGAAAAGAATTACATTACCTCCAAAAGCTTACAATAGCATGTATGTGAATGAAGAGCTTGTCTTTACGTAAAAGGTCTGTTTTGTGTGTTAATTGATTTAATTAATGAAAACGAACATAAAATATTTCAAAATTAAAATTATTCTAAAATTAAATTGAACATTTTGGATTTTTATATATTTCATGTCAATGGAAATTTCATTCTATACACGTTACAAAAACCGATTTTAAAAACGAGTTAAATTGCGAGAGTTTTTTGACTCGCTCTTAAAACAATAATCATATTCCTGTGAATATTATTAATAATAGTATTTATTGGCATGGCTTTCTTTATACTACAATTAGTTTTATATTATACTGATTATTTATCACTATTTTAAGAAAATTATAGAATTAGTTTCAGCATTTCAATCACAAATTATATGTATTTATAGCATTCTTTGCTAATTATCAATACAAATTTCTAATTTCTGTTTAAATCAAAAATCAAATTAATGATCAGTAGAAAAACTCTTCAACTATCTGAAAAATAAAAGATATAAAAACTGAACAAGCTACAAGATGATTTACAAGTATAACTACTGGCTTCTTGCACTTACATATTTGTTAAACATCATTTGGTATTTCAATACTGTGTACGAATATTTTGCTATATTTGGCCAAATGTGAGGTATGAGATAAATACGTATGTAATTGCACAACATATTTGCTGTGACTCAGTATTGATTAACTTGGCAGTTATAAATAGATTATTTGCGATACTCTAAATTTGTACGAACCGTACTGAAATTATTTTAAAGATGTATACAATGAACTTTGCACTGGTTTTACAATTTTTGCTGTGAAACATGTTAATAAATGTGTTATAGTAGACTTTCGGCTGCTAATTAAATTGTTGTAATTCGATTTATTTCGATATGCGGTTTATGCGCAGATGATGGGGTGTTTGGTATGCTTTTGGACACTTGTTACGCTTACCACAAGGTAGTTAGTTTTTGAAGGTGGAATGTATGTATGGCTATTATAAATACGTTTTAATCACGATAGATTAAATTGGACTAAAGTTTTTTTTTTTTTAATTTATCGATAAATCTACCACTTGTTTGGTGGGGATTAATGGGACCAATATCTTTGAAGTTGACTTTTGGGTAAAGAGCAAGTTAAAAAGTTACAATTTTGTCATCGAACCTTGGAGTACTGGCGTGCCAAGCTAGCATTCTATTACTGAACTATATCACAGCAGCAAAATCTTATGATCATAGTTTCTCCGGTTCCTTTGTCCGGCTTCATGAATATGAATATATTTCTGGTATGATCTGAAACATGTAGATGTTATTTGAAAGACTTCTTTGTTTTAAATTCTGAACCGATTTCAGTTGTTGTACGATGCCAATGATATTTGAAGTATTAAATATGCTCAAAATTTGTTTATCATTTCATTTTACGAAATTGCACGACGCAATGACTGATATTTGAAATATTTACGATTCTTGTAAAATTTTCATCATTTTACTTTTTTTTTATTACATACATTTTTATTTTTATTGTTTTTTAAGTATAAAAATACTTTTTGTTGTCAATTTGCAATAGTTTAAAGTTTTAAAATATGAATTTTTTTTTTAATGTTAATTCAACTTTCACTTATTTTATAAATAAAGTTTCTACTATATTATTGGAAACTATAAGCATTTCTTTTTTTGCTAGATGTGTTATCACTTTACGGATGCTGTGCGGGTCTCTCTTTTTTTTTAAGCGTTTTTTACACAAATGCATTCCTTCATTTAGCTGGTTGTTGACTTTCTCTTGACTTTTTTGAAGCGTAACTAAGGTACTTCTTTTTTTCAAAAATTTATATTGATTTGAATCAAGCTTGTCTTGTGATTTTAAGTAGCTTAGTAGCTTAGACTTTATTTACTTTTGAAAATTTGAACTACCGTTTATTTTGTTTTTCAAAGGTTTAAAAACATTTATGAGTTGACAGAAGTTTAGTTTTATGTTTGACTTTTACGAAATGGGACGCTTTACACTTGAACTAAGTTGGGAAATAATGAAAACTTACTTTCAAAGTGGTGAGTCTTCTACTCAAACGGTAAGAAATTTACGAAACAAATTTTATAGAAAAGAAGTGCCTTCAACGCAGTTTGTGAACCAATTTGTGAAGCGAGTTTGCAAAACTGGATCCTTAGTGGTTAAAACAACACGTTCACGTTCTCGTCCAGTGCGCTCAACCGAAAAAATTAATGCCTTAGCTCAGAGTGTGCGTGAACATGCATCAAGATCAATTTGTTTTTAGGAACTGAACATTTCTCGCACTTTTCTGAGGAGAATTTTGCATAAAGACTTCGGTTTGAAGGGCTACAAAGATCAATTAGTCTAAGAAATGAAGCGTTATGACCATCCGATGCGTTTTCAGTTTGCCTAATGGTTTAAGATCAGATCATAGGTGAGCATTTTTATCGAAAAATCGTGTTTTCGATGAAGCTCATTTTTATCTCGGAGGCTAATAAGCAAAATTGTCGCATTTGGGGGTTAAAGAATCCACACATGACTATTGAACAGCCTATGCATCCAGGCATTATTGAGTTTTTTTTTTTTAATGAGCAAGGAGCCGCCGTTACTCTCAATTGCAAACGTAACTGTGCCATGCTAAACGAATTTTTGTTTCCACAAATTGAAGAGTATGAAATGGATGGCATTTGGTTTCAACAAGACAGACCCACTTGCCATACAGCCAACGTAATCATCGGTCTTTTGCGCACTGTTTTTGGAAATCGAATTAGCCAAAATGCTGTCAATTGTCCGCCTAGGAGACTTTAAAGATAAGTGTTACGCTAACCATCCATAAACGATTGATGCCTTGTAACACGAAATCGAAGTTGCCATTCATGCGATTGGAGCCCAAACAATCGAAAATGTACTAAGAAATTGGGTTAATCAAACAGGTTACTGTCAAGCCAGACGTGGTCATTTGGTCCAATCTTTCTAATAAACTCATAATTTTGAAAAAATATTTATTAGTATTTTATTTATAGCCGATTCAAATTCTAAAAGTTAGATGGCCCACTCTTTATTTCACACATACACAGCTACTATTGGGTATTAATGTTAATTTGTTTCAATAAAAGTGTTGCAATGTAGTAAAAAATTATTTGAATATTTGAATATATAAAATTATCTACACAACAGTTCAAAAAATGTTTATTTTGTTATATTTGAAAATGGGAAATTGATAGTTCATACTAGAGAATGGGTATAATTTTGTGCTTGTTGTACATTGTTTTATATTTTATATTTATTTAGAGACACAAGTACTACCGATTATACAAACTGAAATAGTTTGTATATATATCGATTAATTTTCACTTTTATCGGTATTACTTCATTTTTTATTACATATTCAACACAGTTTAAAGAGGAGTGCACTTCATGCATCACTTTCTTAAGAATCAAGATACGATAGATGTTCGACATTACTGAATAATTTCATTATAATATATTTTATTAAATTTTAACAATTGCGTCTGATCTCATCACATCAATATGAATATTAATAATTGGAATATTGAATTTTGTACACTTTGCAATTTTTATTAATATGGAATGAATTTTAAAATATAGGTATAAATAAATACAAAGCAAGTAAATACGGTGAAAAAATTATACAGCGAAAATTTAAACGAATTTACAAAGGGAAAATTGTTTTTTTACGTGTTGGACGCTTTAATCGTCGTCGGATTTGGTGCATTTATAGCGGATGAATGTTTGAATAATATATATCCAAAACGACGAATCCATGTATGAAACGACATTGCAATGATGGATATATCGAGTGATTATACAAACAATAATCAATTAGTAAGCTGAAATTTGCTTACTCTATAACCGCTGCTCGCTGCTTATCGGACACAAAATAGGATTGATACGCACGCCTCTTGGTTTTATTGTGCACCAGTGGTATGGAAACTATTCGACCTACTAGTTCCATTTTTTACTCTAATAAGTGCGAAAAAACATTGGCATTGTTCTCGATGCAAGGATGAATAATATTTGTGGATGCTTGATATTTGTAGTATATTCCAGTATACATATTGAAATTAATACCGCGTATTTTATTTTGATATAATCGTTGCTATTCATGTGTCAAAAACACAAATTCACCCACAGGTCGACTTTAATTGAATTATTCCAAATATAGCATTTCTTTTCTGTTGATTTAATTAACTTTTTATTTTTATAAATAAAAAGGATTATTAACAGTGAATTAATTAATTAATTAATTTGATTAGCATATGTTTATTGATCACAACATTTATACAATTTCATTTTGCTTTAAATTTGTTGTATATTTTATTTTATTATTTCTTTACTAAAAGAATTACTTTTAAATAGATTAAATTTTACTTTAATCGCGTATTATTTGCTCTACAAGAACGGTGAAATAAACGATTAATCATTTTGGATGGATTATTAATAATAAGAACTTAATTTCTACAAGCTCCTGCAAGCACGAGATTATATTTTATCTTAATTTAACAATTTCTTACGTATTGAAAGCTTAATAACAAAATTATAAAATTCAATAACGAAAGATATTGAAAATATATTTATTATTAAAAGTGTATTGTTTAATGTAAATTAAAGACTTGAAAGCGCTGTTTGTTCAAGACTAATCATACATTCATGCCATCTGTATGAAAATGTTTTTTGTATATTAAATTAGAATTTAATTTATATACGTTTTAAATGAAATTAAAAAAATAATTATGTCTTTAAAATCTTTATAATTGTAAAATAATATATCTAATCCACTCTAGCAAACAATAACAGAATTATTATATTGATCAAATATCTAGAACATGCGTTTTTATATAATTGATTACTAGAATTTCTATGATTTTGCGGCGTTATTGGAAAACTAATCAGTTTATAAATAAATAATCTTTAATATTCCAGTTTCACTCTATTCCAATTTTGAATTTCAATCAATTTTCAAGAAATCTATAATATTGTACGCAAGTATTTTGTCGAAAGTGGTAGCAAGGCATTTAGCTGCATCGGATTACGGAATAGGAACATTATTTAGAACAGGTTGGACAGGTTCATCGGCGTTCAGACATTTTTAAAAATTACTGGTTGCACTTTGTATCATTAGGATGATTATTCTAGGCAACCTAAAACTATAGATTAAAGCTGCATTATCAGCATATTAAGCTATTTTACCCTATATTTTATATCCTTAGGCATGTCAGCTACATATAGATTGAACAGTAAAGGTAAGAGAATGGTGCCTTGAGGAACTACTGCCGTGATCTACCAAGAAGTATGGTTTAGTAGCTTGACTGTCCGAGTTTTGCGTTTTATATATGAAGCTGACTTCTTGGATTGACATGCTTCAGATTAGTGTCTTCAGTTGTACCGTATTGAAGTTTGAGGCTGTCATCAAAAGCTTTAGTCTTTACTTTAATAGCACATTGTGACCATTTTTGCCATTAATAACTGGAATGGGGGATTCGTCTTTATCACATTTGATTTTCAGCATCTGAATATGGTTAATTCTAACGTTTTTTACTAACACAGATTTTTGTGTAATCTTGATTTGACTTATGCCATTGGTGTTTGGCGGCGTGTGTGATCAGTGCCATGCTTGTTTTTAATAATCCTTAATGGTTATTGGTCCAAACTAGATGTTTTTATTTGGTTTTGTGTTTTGATTTATTCAATTTTACGCAAGCGTCCTTATTAGAGATAGGCTACTTATGCTCGTGAGTGAGTTAAGGATCCTTTCTGGTTTTGAACTTTGTCTGGACGTTTGGCGTTTTTTATCACGCTGTTTTACACCGGGTGATTGGAATTGGAAGTTTCCAACGATAGTTGGTAGAGGATTAGCAAAAACTGTATCAAAATCAAAAGTTTTGGTAAAATTAGAATGGTTTGGCCTGGGCACACTTACGACATTTGCGTTTGTTTCTAGTGTAAGAGTGTCGGGTTGTCTACTTTAAAATGGACTGAAGGTTTTTTTGCACGGATCAATGTCCTACGCTTTTTGTTTACTTTTCAACGTATGCCAGGTATGTGGTTTAATTATGAGATAAGCAAATTGTTGATATTCTGATTGAAGAAGTCTACTTATCTACTTTGTTTATTTTGTTTGGAATGGTGCATTTTGTTAGCGAATTATTAAACGATTTCTTTGCAGTTAGGTAGGGGTTATGTTTTTTGGCAAGATTTAAAATGTTGAGACATTATAACACTGATTGAGTTTACGTCGGCATAAGATCAAGAATGTTGTTTTTTGCGAATGGAAAAGATTTTTTTAGTGTGCTGCGGATCTTTTTCTTTTCTTGTTTGTTTTTCTTCCGTTAATGTCTAGTAGTAGTAACATTGTGGTTAGGTTGATTGATTGTTCTAATTTTGACCTGGAATTGACGTCTTTGAGTATTGGTCTGAACCTTTAACGTTTCTTATCACGATGTTTCACGTCAGGTGATTGGGGTTGTCTCCAGCGATTATAGTGGGTAGAGGATTAGCAAAACTGTATCAAAATCAGAAGTTTTGATAAAGTTAGAAGGGCTTGACCTTGTGAGAGTGACGGGTTTATCTACTTTGGAGTGGTCCAAAGATCTTTTTGGTCGATATTCTGATCAAAAAAGAATTCATCCAATTTGCCCGTTTTGTCTGGAATGCTGTTTGCATTTTGCTAGCGCGTTGGCAAATGATTTGTTTGCAGTGATCATTGCTGGTTTACGAGTACCAGAATGTTAATTACATGCGAGCATTTCTAAGAGTTTGTAAAGTGCCTTCTGTGGAGAATTGCATTAACAATATTGGTTAGTACTACCATTATTTTGTGTGAGAAGACTATACGAGCATTGTTAGGAATGTCGTCGGGACTAGGAGCCGATCGAATTTTTAAATTCTAGATTTTTTTTTCTTCTGATTTTAGAAAGGCGGACGTTATGTAAAATGATGTCATTGTTCTTGTTCAAGAGGCTATTAACATCTCAGTGGAGCATTGACTGGGGACTCGTCAGTTACGTAAGGCAATGGACATTTTGCAGATTAGATTGTTGATTCTAACGTTTTTTTGTGTAATCCTATGGCCGTTTTGACTTTGGTGTAAAGTGGATTTAGCAAAGTGGTGTTTTTTTTGTGGATTGTTACGTTTGCGAGTGATGGTTGTTGGTCTGATCCAGATGAGTTTTAGAAGTCTTATCTTTGCTTTTGTGGCTTCGTGTACGGCACTCCTTTTAGGAACAGTTTCTTTTTTGTTTATTATTATTGAAATATTTCTTCTATCTTGATTGATTTTGATGAAATCAACCTCTCCTATATCACAATATTTATAGTTATTTATGTACTAAGTGCGTTATAGAAGGAGCGTGGTGCAGTGGTTTAGACATCCGACTGATGTGCCAAAGATTGTCAGTTCAAAATTTACTAAAATGGATTCATGATGATGATAATAATAATAATTGCCGATGGGCGTCATCATCTAGTAACGCTCGTGCACGATGATTACATTTTATTTTGCTAGGAGATGAAACTTAAATTTAAATTTTGGTATAGTATTATAAGTATGTATATTAATATTTAGCGTAGTGAAAACACTGATTATTTATTTAATTATTTAATCTTTTTGCTTTTTGAGATTGTTGAGATGGAACTTATTATATAAATGTTTGATAATATAAAGTCAATATTAAAACGTTTAATCACGAGTAAGTGTCATGTTTGTAGTAATTTATTATATTAATGACGCATAGAGTAACATTTTCAATTACGGTTATTAATTTTAACTGTGACACGCATATATACAAATCTTTATTGAAAACAAGGTATTTTAAACTGGTATTATGAATTATAATTCCCCGGTTGTTATGGTCATGTTTTTATATTCCGTATCTCTATTGGAATCTAACCAAATGATATTGAAATTGATGTTATTTGAATAATTATTTAATTCATAAATGGAATCAGTTTTGTTATTTAATAATTATTATTTATTTATTTAATTACTTATTAGTTAAATATTTATTTTACTGCAAATCCTATTACATGATTAAATTTTATATTCATTATTCCGTTGACGTTTGTTTATTTTAGTACAAAGTATTCACCACATTAAGTCGCAGCTTCTTGGATTTATAAAATATATAATTAATAAAGTAATAGACTGCTTTCCGCGTAGGGATTATTGTTGTATACAACTTTTGAAACCGAGAAAAGTGCTGATTTAATTAAAGAACACCGTTCTGGCATTACTCTTGTTTTGTTAAGGCATTTAAAGGAAATTCAACAAGTCTCGAAACTGGTTCTTACGAATATGGAAAGATAATTATTGGTTAAATGAGAGCGTACAACTAGAAGTAGGAAAATTAATTTGAAGGATTTAATAAGTTTTCCGGTGGAATATAAACTAAATTATGAAAAAATTGTAACAGTAACAAAATTCGTACATAGTTAATTAAAAACGAATTATTTGAATAATTGATTAATTTTTGTTGTATTTAAATTATTATTATTTTATAAATCAATTCATATTTTGTTTTATTTAACGTTTGTTGTAATTGTGATCAATCCATTTGTAAAATACACGTTTCATAGGTTTACCAATACAATTCAGTTGGATTATATTTTGGCCGCACAGTACACCCAACTAATGAAGTTAGTCAAACTGTTTCCAATCAATCCCACCATCAATTTTATTTCTCGATAAAAAATCCATACTGATTTATTTACGTTGTTAAATGGAAAAGTGATTTTTCCAAACGCGCCGAAACATACATACAAGAAAGTTTTAATTAAAAGTTTGCTTCGCGTTAGTCGGGCTGGAATCCGTTGCAAGTGCCTCTTCATCTATCTATATTCTTTCACCACAATCGGCCGATATGATATTTTCAATCGACACAGAATAAACAGAAGATGCTTTATTTGAGATCCTCTTCGCGTTTGGATTCAACTTCAATCAGGATAACTTCTCTCGGGATTAGCTTTATAGATTGTCGGATTAAGGAATATGGATTCTTTATCTGGATGTATATGTAACTCTATCGCTGCACAAATACCACGACACAATTTAATTAAAAGGAAATGCTTTTTGAAAAATGAGATCTCACGAGCTAAACAAATATTAATTTCAACTAATGTATATTCCTGAGCCAAGAAAATTAAATATGTATGGGGCGATAACTGACATTTAAACTTATAAATATTTAGCACTTAAAATATTTTTCTGCTACTTACTACATCATATTCAAGTAAAAGTATTCGACTACATTAAAAACAACTGGTTCTACCTAACTTTTATGTTAATGAGGTAATTAAAAGTGATTTTTTGTGTTCTAAAATTGAATATTTAAATATTAATAATAAAAAATAGGTCGTTTCTTTCTTGACTTAAAATTGTAACTGACCTTGCGTGTTGCATAATTTTTAAATAACAGTAGAATAAAAGTTACGAGCAAAAAAAAACATAATTACAAATTAAAATCTCCCGAAAGATTTTAAATAGAAATAATTTTGTGAGGCAGCACAATTTTACGGCGAACTGAATTTTTAATTGGCAATATGAATTTTTAACAAGCGCACCTTGTGCTTCTTTATTTACAAACTAATGAGAGATTTAAAATAAATTGTCTCATTATTAATTAAGCAACTAATAGTATATAATTATGTATTACAAATATACAGGATTTGTCAAGTAAGTTATTCAACTTTTAGTGTTTTTTTTTTTTAATTTACTATTCTGGATTTTTAATGAGAGGGTTTGTGCTCTTCTAGTGGTAACTGTTATATAGCTAACTTGATGTAAGCCAATGTAATGCTATGTTAATGATAGATTTACTTCTATATCTGGAATGTTGTGTTACCACAGTATATACTATAGTGCAGCCCTTGGTTTAGATCAAAATGTCATGAAGATTTAATTTAAGTTTGCCTTCTGAGTTGATCAGAGATTTTATTACCGGTTGTCAATTGTTGAATGTAAACTTATTAACCTTGCGATATATAGATTAACTGAGTCGTGTTTTCTTTTGAGTTCCTTTATTTTTTTCCACCTTTTATTTAACTGGTTTTTCTTGCCAATTTTTTGTCTGTTCTTATTTCTTTGTTTATCTTTTTGTATTCTGTCAGGTTCTTGTTTTTCATATTTTGTTTTTGCTCAATTTTAAATAGAATATTGTTTGTTTTGCTTTTTTGTTGTGTTTTGGTCTCTTATTTCTTATTATTTTGCTTATTATGTCTTGCAAAGAGTCTGTTACGTGTTTTGTGTTTATTTGTTCTCTGTTTATTGACGACAGTTTCTTGCTTAACTTCTTAGTTATAGCTTTTTTATAATTGGGTTCTGTAAGCTCTTAATATCTGGTTTTGGATTATTGATCTTATTTATCAAGATGTAGAGTATTTGGTTGCGAATTGTTTTGTTCTTTGTACTTTGTGGTGAGGTCTACGTATATAATATTCTTGGGGGTAGCTTGAAGAATGTGTTTGCAATGACCATTTTGTAGGTTTTAAGCAAATTTGAAATCTTTTACAATTTTATCTACTCCGTGCCAATCTTTGCATTAAAGTGGCTCAGCATGATATTGCTTTTAATTTTTTTCTCCCTCCGTACGTTCTAGGTGCCTATTTTTACTGTTTTTTGATTATTTTAAATATTGTATTAGTTGTATCAGTTTTTTTCTCAGAGATTGTAAGCATTCTCTGACAATTTAAAGCCTGTCGGGGACTGGGGGCCTTATGTTTGAGTTGCGTCTAATGTGAGTCAGACGTCATAGCAGTGTCCGTTTTTGTTTTACGTCGGGTATTTTATTTTCCCGGTTTTCTTTTTTCAATTTTTTTCGATTCTCATGGGACGCACCCGCAGTGGATCTGACAAACCCCAAGGGGCATCTGCTGATTTTAAGCACGTTCATTGTGGTCGAGTGTATCTTTAAGGAGATCTGTAGCGTTTGAGTTGTTTTTAGACGAGAGTGCAAATGTAGCATTGAATTAGTCCTATGCCAACTCTAGGAATGGCGCGTCTCTTAGTTTTAGATAAGTTAGCTACCGAGCTGTTGGTATATTTTTTCAGACAGGTAGCTTGCTGTAGAGGTGATTTGCAAGCCTCCAGTAATTTTTTTTTTGTGTAAAGTATTTTTGTAATTTTAGCTGTTTTTATTGGGTTTATTCTTTTTTTGACTTATTTTGTGTTTGTTTTACATTTTTAAGTTCATTTAAAACTGCAATGTGTTTTAAATTCTGCGATAAATTGTCTCGAAAGCTCTGGTATTAAGTAGCTTAGATACCAGCGTTGAGTGAATGAATATTAGAGGCGCATGGTTAATACATTTGTTGCGTACTCGGGAGACTTGTATATAGAGGATATACGATAGCTAGTTGTGTGAGGATAGATAGATACATCTATAGAAGCATACATGAGTACGCACAAATGTGCTAGCCTTGCGCTACTTTCTAATATTCATTTACTCAACGCTTACCACTCTTGGATATTATTAGTATTTATGGTTGTTAATGTTATGCTATGGTATTACAATTAACTGCTGGACGTAATGGCGTGATGGTTTGATTTGAGTTGCCAACAAACTTGCTTGAAATATTAAAATTATATATAATCATTTTTGTTAATTTAACTAAATTTTTAAAAAACAATACTATTACTGTTTTATGATTATTTCTATGAATGTTTTAACAATTATTCCTCATACTGTCGAAGCTTTTTGCAGTGTTGGCATCTTTTACTATTCTTCTTGCAGATAAATAGCAATTTTTAATGTTTTTCCTAAACATTTTTTTAGTTTTTTTTTTTTTGATATTCACATTTTGAAATGCTATAGAATAAAAAAGAATGGGTTGTAGTTTCAATTGAAACAAATTTCGGGTTGAATGCTTTTTTATGTTTTGTCAGATATCGGCTATATGCGATGTGAACTAAAAATTAATGTTTGATCAATATACTTTTGATATTAAATATGTCAAAACGTTTGTTTAATTATTAGACGTCAAATTTAGAAGTTACGAAATTTTGTATATATATTTCAAGATTATATCCTCATTTACAAGGATTTATTATATAGTATACCTTCACCGTCTACTGTACGTTCAGTATGAGTAAAGTTAACGAAATGGGTATGCGCGCTAATGGGCTACAAGATAACTTTGTGCCATCGCCGTATTCCAGTCCCAGACCTGGACATAACCAACCAGATTCGGTAGCTGCTATGAAGACTGAACGACCGAAATCGAAGTGGACCGACGTCCGTCATCCTAATCAGATACAGGATAACGTACCACAGCAAGGTGTTCCGGCGAACCAGTTGCATAACACAGTCTCAGCTCCAGAACAAAATGTGGCAACGCAGAGAATGAACAAGGTACCTTTAGTAGGGAATGGGTTGAATAATGAGCAGCGCAGAAAAGTGAAACAGTTTGATCCACAATCTTCGATGTCCGCTGCTGCTATTGGTAAAGATTATTATTGGCCTTTCGATAAAACACAAAATAACACACAATATCATCCATCTGGTGCTGTTAGCCAACAACATATAGGAAATCATACTATGCAACATCCTGCATATGCACAAGGTCAAATGAATATGACTCCTCAAAACTTAGCTGCACAACAGCAAATGCATGCAGCTGCTGCGCAACAACAACAGCAAATGCAAGTGGCAGCTGTTCAACAGCAAATGCAAGCTGCGGCTGCTCAACAACAAGCAGCTGCACAACATCAAGCAGCTGCCCAACAACAAGCAATTGCTCAGCAGCAAGCAATTGCTCAACAGCAAGCAATTGCTCAACAGCAAGCAGCTGCTCAACAACAAGCAGCTGCTCAACAGCAAGCAGCTGCTCAACAACAAGCAGCTCTTCAACAGCAAATGCAAGCAGCAGCTCAACAAAGAGTTGCGCCACAACACCAGCAGCAACAGGGACAAGCTGCTCAACAACTATCTCAAGGAGCGCAACAGCAGCCAGCAGGTAGCCAACAGCCAGTTCAAAGAGAACAAGTTCAAACGCCACAAACACCTATACAAGTTGCACACCCAATGACCCAACCAAATCAACAACAGCAACAAGTACCACAACAACAAGCCCATAATCTGCAAATGCAAGCACAACCTCAGTTGATAAATTCAGTTCCTCATGAATACCAAGACATGTATCCACACAATATGTCTACACAACAATCAGGTCATAATTACACTCCTATGCACCCCGTTGGAAATAATCCGCATCAGCAGCCTCAATTGACCGCACAGTCTCGCTATCAAGATGCTCCCAATCCGTTACAAGGTATGCCACCAGCCGCTGTAGAAACGGGTGTAATGGGTGATGGCTTTGTGGGAAATTATGTTGAACACAATTCTGTTGCTATGGCTAATGGCAGTGCTTGAGCTGACTATCATACGGTTTCATTTTAAATTAATAGTGTGTGTTGTGTAAATTTTGTATATTGTGTATGTTTAATAAGTATATATTTTATATTCTCTAAAACTATGGAGGAAATTGTTAAAAATAAAGCTGGCCGCAACTTGGAAGTCGTAAATTTTATTACCCATAAAAAGTTTATTGTCGTACTATTCTTATAGAATCTGATGTACATATGAATTCAATGAGTAATACAATGATTATCGCAGAAGTTTCAGGAAGTATTATGTTGCAGCAACTACTTGCAATATTTGCATCAAAATACACGTATTAATCATTACGTTTTCTTCTATCTTATAAGATATAACGAAGTATTAAATATTTACAGGAAATATGTTATTAGTATCAGCTATAATTTATAATTTAACACAGCAGTATTATGTCTGTGAAATTAAATAATTTCTTTATGAGAACTTAGGCTATTGCAAGGAATATAAAACATGAAGATCACGTCGACGAAAAACCGATCACATTTATATTTCACAGCCGGGAGCAGGTTATTTATTACCGACCATCGATTAAAAAAACATGGCATCAATATTTAGTTAATGATAGGAAAAGTAAAGCTACAAGTTGTTCCGTCAATTTTAGGGTGCGGGGTTAAAGTGTGGTCGCTGTAGAAGTAGTGGCCTGCTGCATATTTAATCAAACAACCTGCCCGTCGTTCGACCCCCGAGAGTACGAACTTTTAAAGTTGGATGATTTAAGAAGTTGCGTTCATAAAGAATTCATAGGTGAAAGAATATGCTGAAAGGTGAGCGACAGAAGACGGCAGTGAAACGCAGACCTCACCGGGACCTCATTTATTAAGACCTATGTTGTCTTCACGTGAAGATGGATGGAAAGGATCTCCCTTCTGACGTGGATATGCGAAATAAGATGTATACCCTTTTAATTCATGCTTTATATATTGTGAACTTTGATAAATTGCAACATCGGGTTAGTGTTATCTCACATATAAATGATGCCTTTAACAGAAAATTAACAATGCAAATGCAATAAGCGTGCGGTAAATTGCGGCTTCGACCAGCCGTCATGTAATTCTCCAACAATCAGGGTGACGTGATGGGGTGTGCTTGGGCACAACACTAAATCCGATTGTAAATAATTTAACGCCCATCCGTCACGATTAACCCTAAAAAAAACTGAAACACACAAACAGGTCCTTCCAGCGTAACGCGCAAGGTTAATTAAATTTGCAACGATTAATTTTCCAACGCGCTGTCAAATCGCCACCCGTCCGTGCATATATCCGTAATAAAAATCGTGTCGCCGTAATGAAATCGTAAAACCGCACTAAAATCCACCGATTTCGATTTTAATTCACATATAACCCTACCGCCGACACCACCCCCGCGACAAATTATCCAGGCCAAAATGGAAACATGTTTTATTAATTCTGTGCGCTTTCGGTGATTCTATTAAATTTTCTATAAATATCATATTCATATGGGCGACTGTAAAAATATTTATATTTATTTCCGCATTCCATTTCACGGCAGGAACTTTTATTATTTTAGTTAATTAAATTAGAATTCATCATAAACACTACGGTAAACCGCATACATACAATATTTATGTTTTGTAAAATGAATTCTATAAAGTACCACCGAACCATTCAATTTAATTACCACATTGATCGACCAATCAAATATTAAACACTTAATTGGACAAAACAAAAAATATGTTTAGCTTAGGTTAGGTTTATTTTGTAAATAATATTTACAATACACGTGTGGAATTTATAATCCTCCATCTACACAATTAAAACTTTACTGCTTGCATAAAAGTGAAAACAGAAATAATCATAATTTTATTTATTTAAATACATACACAATTCTAAGTAGAAAAGCTCAATTATTATTGCAAAGCGACAACTCGAGTTTCAGAATGAGGATCTTATTACGATTGTTACCGCCGAATAGCATTACCGGTTTCAGCCCTAAATAAATTTATTTCGTGTTCACACACAGAAGGACTAAAAATCATCATTTTATTAGAATTTTTTTTTGCGTTCATAATGAAATCATTAAAACAAGATTTTTAGTATAAAAAACGTATCGTAATGTAAATCAGTAAATATACAATGCAAGTTTATGGGAACTGTTTTGTTCTTTATTATATTATAAAATATGGAATTTTTATAATTTATGGAATTGTTATACAATATGGTACTGTGTAGCTTGATTTGTTTTGAGTTATTTTTACATTGGTTTTACCTTAAGATGTTGAAGAAATTATTATTAGGTAATTGCTTTCCACTAATCCAGAAGACGAAATAAGTATTTTGAGATCTTTGTTAATAATATCTCATTTTTACTTACTTTTCAACAATGCCTTCTTAGTAAGTCTAGTGTTCAGTAGAGAAGAATTAATTTTTTAAATTTTGTATTTAAATGTTTATTGATGCGGTTGGAAAATATACTTAAACTAGCAAAACTTTTAAGAAACTAAAGTTTTTGGGATGTACTTTGCAAATAATGAATAAATAGTAGTAGTCTAGGTCTAGACTATCAAGACCAGAAAAATTATGTACTATGCTATATTTTACACTTGTTCAACAAAGAAAAAATATGTCTGTTGATAACTTTAAATATCTACAACAGCTTCATTTATTCTTTTAATTAAGTTTCCGGTGCATAAACTATTTCTTTTAATGTACCCCACAAATAAAAATCTACTTGAGTAATATCAGCAAATGAGCCGGCTAAGCAATGCTCTTCCTATCCAGCGTTAAAAATGTATGATTTAGCAATCTCAAACCTGAAATACATTTTGCACCGGTGCTTGGTCATGTTGGCACATTGACCTTTGAACATTCAAAGGCACATTTTAATATATTCGTCAAAGTATTATCTAGGAAGTCTAAATACATGGCATTATAAATTCGATGTGGCCTGATAATATGGTCATCTACAATACCGGCTTAAAAATTAATACTCAGCGTTGTTAAAAGGCAATTATCTTTGTAGCATGAGGGTTTTTGTTGTTTCTCAGTTCATATTATGCCAGTTGTTGATATCATTCCGTGTGAACAGCAATTTATCCGTTCAGAGAATTTGACTTAACAATTCAGGATTATTTGCGGGAACATCTAACAATCATGTCAATGATGTCAACATTATTGTCCACAATATGTTTTTCAATATGATGAGGTAGTCTAATCATTCCTGTTTTACTCAAATTTTGGTGCAATTGTTTAAATGTTTTTTGGTCAGCTTGTCATTGGTGAAGATGCTTTCTCCTATATTCTACACAAGAATTACAGAAAAAAGATCTATTAATGAAAAAAATGATGAATGAGTTATGTTTTTTTTTTCTAAGTTCAGAATTGTTTTTATGGTCACTTTTCAGGAGATGCATGCTACATAAGGACCATATCAAAATTTTGTAGATTTTTGTTTTTCTTGCTACTTTATATAAAAATGTTCTGCAGAAGGTCGTCAAATTTGATTTCTGATCTAATTTCATGTTTATGGAGATTTTTCTTCTATCTATGTTTAACTTCTTAGGGCAGGGATTGGCAACTTTTTAAATTATTAACTCTTTTAATTTTAATAACGTTTAAAGAGCCGCACACATTGTGTGATTATACGGAAAACTGTTTTTTTTTTCTGTTTTTTCTGCTTTTTTTCTTACACAACAATTCAATAGAAACTTGTCACTACATTAGAGGTTCTACAGTGGCAATTTTATTAAATTTTACAGAGTTGATAGTAATGATGTTTGTTGTATTTTTGTCAAATTTTATGAACATTGTACATGTATAGTTTTGAAGTTATTTTATTTTTTTATACCTTACATGTTACAATGGTGACCTGCCACTAAGGTTGTGTCAAAACTGCGTTGTCGATTTTAATAGTTTTTATGAACGTTTCTTTATACTTGTTAAAATTTAATGATGGCGGGTCACTTTTGTCGAGATAGTGTTTGATTTTTCTCACTTTGTCTATTCTACTATTTTCTTCTTTTTTCTTGGCTTGCATGATGTTGTCTACCATGGTGGCTATGACGTTCCACCCGTTTGTGGTGCTTATGATAGTCTTCATGATGTTTATAGTTAAGTACATTGTTTATTTTTTATTCTGCCGTGCTTTGTTGCGCTTCCAGCGACGACATTTAAAGATAGTATGTTCTACATTGTCTAGGCCTTTACAATGCGCACACGTTGGCGTTCCTCTCAATTTGAATCCATGTTTTGCTGATTTATATTTGGGATTAATCTTTCAGTCTATTGACATACATTTTTTATTTTATATACTTATTCTGCGTGTTGTCGGCATTGTACGGTATGCATTGCATACACGCATAGCCATCTTCTTCTGCACCTTTAGTAACATGTTTTTGCACTTTAACCTTAATCTTCTACACCAGCACAACCTCCGTTTTTTCCTCGGCCACCTCTTATTTTATTTGTTTTATTGAATCTGTGGTTTGCTGTATGACATTGTTGGCAGTTGTTACTAGTGCTTTGTTTGCCTTGGCCGTGGCTACCGCTGCCACATTATTCGCATACCCAATTGTTGTGATATTTGGCTTCAAAACCTCATCATAATACAAGTTTCATAAAAAAGGTCCTAAAATTGAACTTTGTGGTACACCGCACGTGATACTCATTACTGTCTGTTCTCCCACTAGCAATGTTCTCTTGGAGAAATAACTCTTTACCATTTTTTTAAGGCGCAGAGTTGAACGCGTTTCTAACATCCAAAGTGATTAACTCATAAAGCATAGAAAGCTTTACATTTTGTTAACTTTTTTCAGCAATCTGTTTATTGCTTCAATTGTTATCTGTATTTGCAAAGCCGTACTGTGTAGAAGCTAGTATTTATTTTTCTTCTAGTTCTGTCAGTATATTGTTCATACAGTCTAAAAGAGAGAGCGGCGTGTATGTTGCTTGTCATGCCTTTGCTTGCAAGCCTTTTCTAGTAGAACGATCTTTGCTACTTTTCAGATTTTTTGAAAAATACATGTTTGTAGCAGTCTATTTATTATATCCAGGCAGTATTTTGATTAATTAATATTTTTTGGTTACTACTTTTACAACCTCAGGTGGTATATCATCTGGGCCCGGTGCCTTTTTACTCTTAATTTTCTCTGCAGCTATAATTATTTCTTTTTCCGTGAAGAAAAGATTTTTTTGCGGGTTAAGTGTACTTCTATGACCCAAGTTTTTTGTTTTGCTTTATTAATAGCATGTTTGAGTTGCGTTTTTTCTTTTTATATTGCTTGTTTGCAATTTGTTTTTCTTCTTTTGAATTGTTTGTGAGATTTCTATTTTTTTTTACTAGGCATTCTTTTCTTATTACTCTAACGTTTGGTGTCTGCCAATAGATTAGATTTTTATTTTCATGTATTTTGCTCTTTTGGTGGCGAGTCACTAAATTAGATGTTATTTCAAAATTGTTTGGTCGATTTTGTAAATTTTATAACATTGTTAGAAATAATGTTTTACTGCATTGTTCCCAAATTTTATCAAAATCTAATGTAATGTTTTAAGGTTATAAATGTTTTATTATTTAGAACCTCGAACTTGATTGAGTTCATTGCTTAACGCTAGAAAATTGACTGGTTTAGTCGCCGCGTCCTGTTGGATATTGACACGTATAGCGCCGTTTTTAAATTAAAATTGGGTCTTATAGGACAAAACGCCAACCAACTCAATATCCAAACAAAATGATGTCAGTCATCATTCTTTTTATATGTTGAACTACATACAATATACTATGTCTACATTTTTTGCATTTTAGATCTAGAGTTATATTTAACGAGTAGAAAATTAATGAAAAACTAAATAAAAACGCCATTTTTTTAAAATTAATTTCGGAGAAACGACTTATCGCATCAGTTTTTTTTTTATTTGGAGGCACTGTTTGGACTTTCATCTACAATGTGTGAAAGTTTTATTCAATTATATTCAGCCGTTTTCTTGCCGAATTTGATTCTGTGAACTCTTCTAATAGCGTAACTATTTTCCTCCCTTAACTACAAATTTTACATAGCGACAGACGCTTACTTAAATTTTTGATTGAATAGATTCTACTTTTTCAAAAAGACTGTGTAAAGAGCCGCAAGGTTTGGCAGTCGAGTTGTATTTGGAATTACTAGTATCGTGTTTGGATAACGATTCAAGCTTGGTTTGCTCTAGTTTTGGGTGTAGAAATGTGCTATGTCTTCTAGCATTTCCTGCTGACATTATTGTATGGTTTAAGATAAAGTTAAAGGTCAACAAAAACGGCACTAACTTTTTTGAACGCAGTATGCGTACATAATTCCCGTATTCATGGTCGTTGCCAGCGTAGCAAAACGTTATTTGCGATTCATATCAATATCTGGCGATTTAAATTATCTATCATGTGATATAAAATGTATTTAAACTTGTGATTAATTATTGAACAATTAATAAATTAATAATTATATTGTTTGCCATGCTCAAAACAATTTTGGATTTAAATTACATTTTTGTAGTAGTTTTTGTAAATAAAAAAGTGTTGGTAATGGAAAAAGTGTGCAAAAAAAGTTTTTATCCCACAATTTTTGGTACAAAATCTGCAGTACAATATTGATGGCGCATAGTATGCGTAATTGCGTTGTTTACAAGAACGAGCCTGTTAGGCGAGTTCTGTAAGCGTATAGTGTGTTAATAATGCGATATGATTGGATAATATTTGTTCTGTGCCAAATCAAAATTAAATAAATAAATTATAAAATCTTACGTAATATTACGAAGTGTCATATCAATGTCAAATATTAATAACTATAGGGTTTAAATTCGATGAAATATATGAGTCAATAATACTATGCAAATCGGTTACATACAATACAATTTACTTCTACAAGAGGAAGGTTAAGGATTTCAATAACAATTTTGTAGCAATAATTGCATATTCAAAGTGTTTAGTAATGAAAAAAAAAATTCAAAAGAAAATTTTACCCCACTTTTTTTTTCATAGTGTGTTGTAGAGACTGAGACGTATAGGCACAGCTAAAAACTAAAACTAAATCTTGGATATATTTCAATTCAATCAAACATCTTCTCGTTTATGAGTTCTTATTTTTGCAAGAAGAAGTTATTAATTACTATCAATCATATCTTTATAAAAATATACATATATTTATTTTGTAAAATATTGTTTGTTTGTGAAATGGAAAAGCGAATGTGAAATGTGTATGAAGCCGTGTGACAAGGCGACTGACACCCAAGAGCATACATCCAGTAAAATTTTAATTTTCTTTAAAATCCTCGAAATAGGAAATAGCAACACACCCTAGACTTTTAACAGACTCTACTTGTAGTGCAAGTATACACTAGTGTGCGATAATGGTCCATGCATGGCTATAGCTAGATAAAATACGAAAATATTCAATGAATTCAAAACAAGTTTCTTGTAAAATGTATTCAAATGAAAATATCCCGAAACTGAAATTAATTGCATTCCCACGCCGTCCTTCGCTTCTTCTTCTCAGACAAATCGTCGCTCGACTATTTTTTTTATCGCACGTAGCATTTTATAAAACGGTATGAAAAATAACAACGGCCTTATGTTCGGTTAGGGGGAGTTGGATATATTATATGCGATACATTCCCGTTTTAAAAATGCTCGGGTGTCAAGTCCTAGTTTACAACACCTCTTTCCAGGATTTGTAACTCGTCCTGGGGGAAATGTAATGGTGTTTCGCTGTTCTGTCCCGTTTCCTTCCTGTGCTCATCGTCAACTCAACAACTAGAGTAAACAGGCTAGTGTAGTGTACGCTGCTTAATGCAAATGTAAATAATATGATTTCAAACTAAAATGCTTCAATTTGAGTTTCTGAATAACTTAAGGTCACCTTATTACTTTTTTATATCTATAGGGAATAAATTGAGATAAATATTTAGATAGCGCAATATTAAAGATAAAATTCGATTTTAATGTTTGATCGTAAAGTGTATTTCGTCGGCAAATTTGGCAAGTAGAAAAATAATCTCGAGGGGGCGCTCTCGGAAGGAAAAAGGACGCACCTCGTTAGGTCATAATAAACCGCTTCCATAAGAGACAACACACAAAAGTTTTCAATTTTTACGAGCGGATAAAACCGGGCTGGATCGATTTGTTTAATATTATTAAAACGCTCGCCAATCTCTTTATTGGCAAACCGACGCGCAGAGTATAATGCGGTTTTGTAATTGTGATTTTTTTTGTTTCTGTTTGTGGTAGTAGAACTTTTTTTATTTAATTTAATTATTCTCATTGGAACAGCAAATAGAAATGGGACACTTAATACTGTACATTTTTATAAGTACCGTTAATAATTGTTTATATATTGCACGTAAAACACGTTTACTTCTTTTGGTTGCATGTACAGTAATTATAATCGAACTTTGTTTTGCAAACATTTAGTTTATTTTTGTAATTAATTTATTTTAATAACAATTCTCTTTGTTTCAGGTAACGGTTACTTCTTTCTATTTTACGAAGAAGCTTAATGCAATTTAATATTTTATTACACCAAGTTGGTAAGTGGGGATTCATGAATATTTCTATTGTTCATGTTAGCAATTTGCGTGCATTCATCGTTCTAAGTCAAATAGCGACACTGATGCCTGTCATTTTTTCATTAAAAATGTAGTAGGTGTATGCACGGCAAAGATTATTTTTTCTTCATAAAATATATAACGGAATCTTTATTTATTATGCGTATACTGTCATAAGCAATTTTATGTAATATATGTATTAGAAAATTTTACTTAAAGCTCAGCAATTTTGATAATGACGTATTATTATGTTTTAAATTTAATGTTGAATTAATCTAATTTGTTACCGTTTAAGTAATTTTATACGGATCATTATCAAGCATCTTTTTAAATGATTTGTTTGTAAATTGCTCATGGGGCTTTCAATCACAGTTAAAAACTTGAGATTAGTTGATTTTCTCATGTGTTGAAATTAGTTCAAAATTTGATAGCCGATAAACATAACAAATTGTTCCTATGGGAACTGAATTACAACGACATGTGCGAGATTGGTATTTTATCGTTTTGTTTATTATTAATTAATTTCGTAAAATGTCTGTAACATGATTGTTTATTAGGGACATAAAATATACGGTGCGTAATGTATTCAAAAGGCAGTTTATATCTTTGCCAAATGTTTTTATATTAAATCAAAGTTATACAGGGTGGTTTTGGGGAACCGCATGGTTTTAAAAGCGGAGGAGAAAACTGGTATAGTGTCATTCATCTCCGCAGGCTACGCCATTTTAGTCACTATGACGAAGAAACACAATGTCTTTTTTGGAAACAAACTAGATTGCAACACAAGTTTTTTTTTGGAAACTTGAAAAAAATGTCTTCCAGGGCCAAGTCGCTTTTTCAGCTAAAATTACTTGTAATTCTGAAATAAAATCAGGCAATAATCGGAAATAGTGTTTTTTAATTTTGTTTGCATATTTTTTTTTGGAGATTATTTTAGGAACGAATCATTTCACGTTTTTCTTGGCTTAACGTAATTTTTATGGTTTTTTTTAATGTCTCGTCTCTATGAAGATAAGCCTCGAATATTGGAAGAGTAGAAGGCTGCCATCGCCTGCATTTAAGAAAGAGGTTGTCATTTAAGTGATGTTATTTTCCCCACTTAGTTAAATAAATTGACATTTTGTAACAAATACTTTAATGTTAATGAATAAGCAATTCATGTAAAATCAACCGAGTATTGATTATATCATAACCATACGATTCTCTTGAATCATCTTGTATATGTATAGGTTTTTATTAAGGACTGTTGATCTTTGATATTAAATAAAACAAGTTGTGTAAGTTCTATTGCTTTATTTTTTATTGTGAAGCATATTTCCAAATAGACGTCGTGGCTTTGCTTTAGGCGCAGCATCCTGGAGCATTAGTTTTGGATGACATCTTTGCATAATTTTGTTCAATTTGATCAATTATTTAAGTGATGGCTTTTAGGAAGGTGATTTGTTATCATAGACCAGAAGTTTTACGTAGCCTTATGAAACAAATCTAGTTGATGTTGCCACTTTGCAATATCATAAAGCTTTCGTACTTCTAATGCAATAATTTGAGTGTACAGTATGTAGTATTGTTGAAACCTCATGTTTGTAAAATTTTTACCATCTAATGTAGGCATGTTTGGCAAACAGAGCATTAATTTTGATGGTAAATTGTGTAGTTTTTATAGTTAAATCTTACTAACTGCCAAGTCTACCAACTATAACAACTGCGTTACCACCTGCTTACTCGACAAAGTTCTGGCGTACTTGGAAATTTTATGATACAATAAAAACATAGAACACATACTTTGAATTGAACATTGAATCACTTAAATGAAATTATTTCAGTAGAAACAGGAATTGGGCAGTTTTGTAAACAGTCTTTTTTTAAATTTTTTTGCCTTTTTTCTACCTGTTTGATGTTGTCAATCCATTTTTTATGTGGTCTTTCAAAGCTCTTCTTTGTTTTACTTAGGCGCTAAGATGTTATTTTTGTTCATCTGTTTTTGTGTTGTTTTGCGACATGGCCTACCCATTGCCCATTTTAGCTGTAGCCTTAGTGTAATTCTTAAGTTTTACTTGGCGGTTTTTTTTATTAGTAGTCGTAGTGTTTGTAGATTATTTGTTGTGCCGAAATCATTGTTCTACCGGTTAGTTTGTTTGTCAAACGTTTTATGATTATTTTAGTGTATAGTTTATAGATTTGTGACAATAAACTGATTGGTTGGTAGATTTTTACATTTGTGATGTTGCTTTTTTATATAAAATAATAACTTCTGCGTTATGTCATTCCTCTGATATTTTTTCTTTATACTTTACTTGTAGAAAAGAGTTTGGATTGCGTCTTCTACTGAATTTCCTCTCATTTTTAGCATTTCTGGTGTTACGTGGTTTTTTCTAGGACAATTTTAATTTTTATTTGTCTCGTTGCTTTCCTTATTTCTCTTGCTATGATTCTGGTATATCCTTTGTTTTCTGGTATACTCTCTGATCCTAGACTACAAATGTTGTCTTTTTTCAGTGGACCGGGGTCTTTTACTTCTGATGTATAGAGAGTTTTGTAGAAGTTTCTGATTACATTTGCAATAATTGTTTTTATCTGAAATGATGATACCTTGAGTGTTTTTATTATATTAATAACTTGTTTTCTTGTTGATATGTTGGATCTTGTTTGCATTGTTGTTATAGTATTTGTTATCATCTTGGTATAGTGAGCGCGTGTTTTTCTAAATTTGCTTTTTTGTGATTTTGTTTAAGTTTGTGGATTTTGTGGTTATGCAATTCTTTCACATTTGTGCATGTCTTTTTCGTAGCGTTTGGATATCTGCCTTGATTTTGTTTGACAGTTGATTCCTGCTCATACTATTTAATTTGTCTATATCTCATAGTCTTATTACTAAATCTTGTTGGTACTCCATTTTATTTACTTTTAGAACCACACTCGTAAAAAATTTTATGTTCTTTATGAGTTTATTTTTTTTCTATTTTTGTTTTTATTTGCATTTTTGTCCTAATCTGTTATGATTGTTGTCTGTGCTAAATCGATTTAGTACTGACACCTCTTTGCATATTCCTTTAGATGATGTAGTCTATTATGTTTTTGACTCTTGTAGGGCTTTTTTATGTCTAATTTTCTTTGTTTTGTCAAAGAAAGTATTCATGCAGTTCATGTTTTTACCTAGAAAATTGCGCATGTTTTCTTTATCATTTTTGATGTGTCTCCTGATGTTTTAAGACCAATCTTTGTGTTGAAGTCACCGATGATTATTGTGTAATGTAATTTTTTTAGTTGTTTGGCTCTTGGTATTTTTTGTATAGTTTTTTGGCTTCTTTGTGTATGCATGATTGGAGTGACAATTTTTTTGATATTCTGAACACTATCTATACAACCCTGTTTGATATTGTTTGGTATTTAGTTACTAGTTGTTTGATTTTTTTGTTGAAAAGAATTTCCACACCTTTAATATGATATTGGATGTCCGAGTTGTTTTTGTTTATGTCTAGATTTGATCTTATTTTTCTCTTCTTTTCTGACGCATTTTGCATATACCGACGACATTCCATTTGATGTTGGAGAGTTCCAGCTTTTTTAGGTTTTTTTTTTAGTTTTCATTGTACTGATGTTGTAGGTCGCGATATAATGTTTATTTGAATTTGATTTTATTTTTTTGGAGTTTTTGACTACTACTACATATTACATGAGGTCTACTAATTTATCAGTATAAGCTGTGGGCTTTACTCAACTGGTATAGAATTTTGGTTTTTTGTCTCTTCCGCGTCCTCCGTCGATGAGACTCCTACGTCTTCTTCCGCGTTTGGAGCCGTTAATGGCACCCATTAATGGCACCCATTAACGGCTTCAAACGCGGAAGATAGCCCCTATCAGCCGGATTCATCTAGATGATTACTTTTTTTTTATTTGGGCTTGTCAACTACATTGTAAATAGTACGACTTTAGAAATGTTTTGATTTTGTTCAAAGATTAACAGTCGGTAATAAACCACTTTATTTGTATAGGTTTCATACATAATCAAATAATTAGCAAATTTAAAAAAAAAACATCAGTTTTGTTAGCTAATCTAGAAACTTTAACTACTTTTAGATGCATCAAATTCTAAGTTTTTATTTTTGTTCAAATTGTTGTGCAAACTTTAAACTGTAGCATTTATGTAGCTTATTATTGCAACTAAGGCTGGTTTTTACTAAAACGAGGGTTCTTAAAATAAATGAATTGAAAAATGTTTTTGCTTTATTTTGCTTTTTGTACCTCTACTTTTTATTGAAACGGGTTTTCTTTTATGTTACACCAACAAACGTACTTTCTCTTATATGAGAGGACCGAATTTATAATTAAGACTATAGAAGAAATTAACAATTTGCTTCATTATGCACTTTGCACCTGATCTTTTTATTGGAATGTTTTTTTATATTCCCCGGCAATTTTCAATATGTACTCTCTCTTATATGATAGTACGTTGATGCTGGACCCTCTGGTCATATAGTATTCAATATTAACGACACTTACATGCTCGCCTAATATACTTTTGCTAATCGTTTATTTACATTTACTTACTTGTACTATAAATAACTATTATTTGTTTTTATTTATTAACAGACATTCTTAAATGTGTCAATTAAAATTGTCTGTATCAATAAAACCAAACTGTTATTTTGCACTGATATTTGCATGTAAAATTAATACGAATAACCAGCTAAAAATTAAATAAAAATAATATTGTGCCATTGGGCACTGTTTCTCTCAACAATTGTTATCATTGAATGTTGTTGAAAAATAAAATAATTAAATTAATGCAAACAATCCAATCCGTAATAAATGTATTGATTTGATTTTATTTGAACGTAATTTATTGTGACTATAAATTTACATTTAAATATTTACAGCACCTATAAAAGTTCAATTTTAATTAAATACCTTTCAATTTACAGCAAACGCGATGACACCATAGTACGTCACAAATTAACACACATATAAAGTACTGATTAATAGCAAATAAACTTAAGCAAATATTATTTTATTATGTTTTATCTGTCTGGACAGTTAAACCAACTTATTAGATTAATAAATGTATGCTTATTGAGTTATCACATAGTTAAGCGATTATTATAATATGAACTTCAATTCAATATTTATTTTGTTTTTACAATGTAATATGTATCATTTTTAATGTCTGCATTTAATAGATGTTTACAATATACAGTATTTTGCAAAACAAGTTAGTGATGCGAGTTCTGCTTATCACATATGAATTAAACAATATTTTATCTTTGCCAATTTAAAATCAAATAAATAAGAAATAAGTACTTGGTTTTTGATTATATACACTGCTTAAAATAATTAAGAGGTATTTAGGTTTTAATGTTTTTTTTTTAATTTTTAACAATATGGAAATCTAATAACGCTTTATTCAAAGACTCAAGTTTTTTCCGAATATATTTGCAAAAACCAACAAAAAACTTACATATTATTTTTAAAATAACAATAACAATCATAACTTAAAGTTGTTAAGAATATTCGGTTCATTAGTATTAAGTGTGACTTCCATTAGCACGAATTACTGCTTGACATCTTTGAGGCATGCTTCGTACGAGCCGACGGATGTCTACTTTTGATATATTCTCTTATTTTTTTATTAGAGCATTTGTTAGCTATTGAAGGGTCTGAGGTGGATCTGGGCGCCTCCAAACACGTCTATCTAACACATTCTTAAGATTGTCAATGGGGTTTTGATCAGAACTTGGGGGAGGCTAATTTATAGTTTGAATCTTGTGGTGCTGAAGGTAGTTCATGGTATAGGGTGCAGTATGGGACTTTGCGTTGTCTGGGATAAACATAAAATTTGGTCTTATACCATAAGCGGCTGGTATAACATTATCCTCCAGGACGAGATTAATGTACCATTTACTGTTTAATCTTTCTGGAACTGGCACAAGTTCTGATCTTTTATCTTAGTTAATGCGCGTTTTACAGCTATTTTACATCGCCCCAGAAGTCTTACGTGTTTGGAGGGGTTGATGGGACCAACGGCTTATTAGGTGACTTCCGAATATCAAGACTAATTCCGCTCTAAACCATGTTTGTATACAATGGCGTTCATGTGGACGTCGGTATACTTTTATTCGACTATCACAATGTGTTAAACAAAATTGTGACTTATCTGTAAAGAGTACTGGTCTCCACTGTCGTAGTTTCCATGCGACATGTTTACTCACAGTATGCAATCTCACATTTATTAACGGTTCAGTTTTTTCAGTATTTCTAATTTGTCTTAGGACAGTTAACTTATTTGTTTCAAATTATTAACAAACATTTGTGGCGACCGTAGCGCAATGGTCTAGTGCGAGGACTGTTGAAGGTTTTTAACAAGAATGGGCATTGGAGACAAAGCTTAAGGTGTCACACATATGTATTTCAAATTTGAGGGTACACCACTCATGCAAAACGACTGAGCTGACGAATTTTTTGACAAAAACTTTGTTCTACACATAATCATAAACAACATTATTCGTACGACCTTGGAGCAAACTGCTATCAAAGTAGCTGATGACACAATTATTTTATCAGTTTATAACAAAGAGTTCTATAACTAAAGATTCCAAGTATCAGTATCTCTGTTCTTAACGCACAACACTATACACTCTTCCTCTCTCAACTAATGATCGAGCGGCTATACGTTGTAGGTGGTAGAGAAACGTCATGGTGCGACAAAGACAGAGATACCGAGAGTGTACGCTGCTTATACATTGATTAAACGGCAGCTTATAATCTCTATTTATAGAACTTTTTGGTTTATAATAGACCGTTTAATAAATTCAAAGACAAACTAATGCAACTTACTTGACGTTAGACAGAAAGTTTTGATTGTAGGAGACTTAAACTCTAGACTTTCTACCTTACATTATCACTACAATATTAGTAATCCGGATGACGGTCTACCCATTTTACACCAAATGGGACGACACCACGATCTCATACTGTTCTCTTTATTGAGGCACGTCAAAAACGAAATGACGAGAACAATATACGTCTTCAAAAACGCAGACTGGACCAATTTTTGGGAAACTTTAGACACAAAACTTGATCAACAATGATATTTATTTGACTGACGAACTGAACGCTGAATCAGTTAAACTGACAGAAGCCATTTAAAAGTCCATATACAGAACTGTGCAGCAAAAGATATTTTTTTCGTACAAAGTAGTAATCTCTGGTGAAGCTATGCAACTTATAAACGAGGGAAACCGTATCAGAAAGATATGACAACAAACAAGAAATCCTGCAGACAGGCATTATCTTAATGAACTCAAAAAACTTATTAAGGTGACAACTACGACAGATGGACAAATAAATTACGGAACCTTACTACAAGAAATTGACAAAATCATTCAAAACTAAATGTTTAGATGCCCACCCTTAAATAAGAAGGCGAGATTGTCATACCTGATAAGGGAGGTACACAGACTAGATCAGGGGCGCTCACTTCAGACCTAGAGCATCGGAGGTCTACCATAAAAGTATTTGGCGGCAAGCGATCGACTATGTAACCAGGTCCTAATAAAACCTAGTCACTAGGTAAAAATAATTCTTAAAAAATAAATATTTAGTGTACTTTTATACAATAAATGTCAGAAATTTCAAAAACATTTGATAAAAGGCGATTGACTTAAAAACCTCTTGCGATCGACCAGTCGATCGCGATCGACTGTGTGAGCGCCCCTTGACTAAATGCTACTAACAACGACGAACACAGACTGATTTAAGAGACTGTCAGCAATATCTAAATAATGTAGATATACCACTGACAGGTCATCATAAAAAATTGTCAAGTCTTATGGAAATCTGTTCATTCATTAAGAGACAAAATTTACGTAAAGCGCTTGAACTTAACACGATCACCAAAAAACTTCACAAAAAAGGCCATAGTACAGCTGATATATATTATCAATAGCACACTGAAACTATTGTATTTTTTGAAAGTATGGAAGTTGGTCGTAATTATCCCTATATCACAACCTGGCAAGGATAAAACTTTGACTTTTGATTATAGATGGATAAATTGACCGAAAAAGTAATACTGGATCGATTAGACACAATTATGATTGATCACTAGTTTGGCTTTAAGGCCAAACAGAACACCGCACAGCAAGTAGTATACATTGCACATAATATTCTTACAAATTTCAATGAGAATAATAAAAGTAGGCAGATTAAGCTAAACGCTGCTAAAGCAGAAGTCATTACATTCTCTCGAAAATTTACCGGTACAACAATTTTTGTACCGCTAAAACTGCATTATAGCGCTGTGAGAGAGTTCAATAGCGCAAAGGCGATGCTGCAAAGACACGTTAGGAAACTTTAAGTTTACCAAAATAAACTTTTAAAGACTTATTCTTAACCAAGACACAGACACGAGAATTTATCACCTTTATGACACTTCAAACATACCAAGAATTAGTGACTACATAAATGCACAACAATTTTATCTTACACAACTGAAACATAACCAACTAACAAAGACAATCACCGACCGATTCATAGATTATATAATCAGCTTTTAAAAAGCAAAAACGTAACTTTTGAAAGCGGCGTTTTTGAAGCTTTTTTGTATAATAATTATAAAACTGTATATATGTATATGTAATTGTACGATATTGAAATTAAAATAAATTTTCTTTTGTTTTTATTATAAATATTTGTTAGTTAAGTTGTGCAAGAATGCCATGTTTGCTTCATGTCGTGTAAATATTTATATTAGACTGGTTCTTAAATATTTTTTTGTGAAATTCTTTTGTGTACATCCTCAGAAAGTGATTCCTAGCAGCGGCAACATCTAGTTTGTCGAATATATTTTGATACGGTTGTCTCCTTTGCAATGCAATGGCAAATCAACATTTTTTAATTTTTTTTATAATGTTAATTATCAACGCTTGTGCTTAATTACTTACTGAAAAAATCAGAGTTATTGGGTTTCATAACGTACACACAACATTTTTACATATTCTTCCAAGCGGCATTTGAAGGTTTTCAAGAGATACATTTACCTTTTTTATTTAATATTTGATTTCTCTTGATCTTATTTTATTCATGTCAAAGGCCTTTATGAGAGGTACCAGTGCTACTGTAGTGTTACTGGTTTTGTTCTCTTTAACTTTTTTGGTTTAAGAAGCTTGAGAGAGATGAGTTTTTCACCCACACATCGTTATTTTTTAGGTCGCAACTATATACGAGGCCATACAATCCATGTTGAAATTATTGATTTGGTACGGAAAATATTGTGTTTTCTCTTCTTGAAAATGATTTTGTCTAATGATTTACCACATTTTTTTGCATTAAATAGGGAACACTTTACTTACATTGATTTATATATGTATATACTGGGTATTCTGAATTTCATTTTTATCTTAAATTTGATGAGATTTTTGTAACATAGTGTGGATTGAAAATAATAAAACTAGTTTATAAATTTCAAATATTGTGGACACGCTGTATAGTGTGGACAGCATAGAAGAGATTTCAGTAATGTCTCGGAGGTGATATAATTTATTTTATTAAGTGCAACCGTTGATTAAAGTTGATCATATTTGGATAGGTTTGAAAACATTTTTGAAATTTCATATTTAGTTTTCTATATTCTTTGCACACTTAGTTCTGTCGAAATTTATAATGGTACATCATACAGTAGAGAGGTTTTTAATTGAAATCTGAAGTATCTTTTTTTAGAAAGAATAATGGATAACGTACCGGCGGAATGCCTAAAACAAGTATCTACGGAAAGCTTTTTCATTTCTACATAAAATTCTAATAATAGTAATAGTAAAAATCCAATTTTACAAAACGTAATCAAAATATATGAATAATAAATAGTATATCAATTACATTTGAGGTTTATTGAAACATTCAAAATATGGCCATATATTGTCCTATCTGCATAATTTTATTGTAGCTAAAACTAATAATGAAAACGCTGCAATACATACATACATACATACATTGCCCTATTGTTGAAATTGATTTTAAAACAAGACCGCCGTCCATAAATCGAGTGGCATTGCTATTTAATGGGATGCTGCATAAAATCACAAGGGGATGATATATGTCAATGCCTTCATGACATATAAATACGTAGTCAAGCCAGTAACAGCGGCGAAGGCTAAGGCGAAGCAAGCACGGAATCAAAACTTAATATTGCCTTTCGAATGAACTGTTGCACTGGTGCAGAATTAGATTAAAGCCGTGCGAATTACTGGAGCATCCGACCGAAGCCATACAACAGCTGTCTGTGGCTCCGAATGTTTTACCATTTACCCCCTTGCCATATACGTGAGCAACACATCCGGGTAGTCATTCGTTCGTCTCATTAACAGGACACGATTAAAAGAAACGACGTTAAAAGTTGCGCTTCTTTTTTATTCAATTACCCGTAAATTGGTCTTCCGAGCGTGCGAGCGTAACTGTGAGAGGGTTAATGCAGAAAAAGGAATGCCACTTTAACATTTCGAATACAAAGTGGAAGTTTAAATGTCAATGCAACATATGTGAGGTGAATTTGAGTAGTTTAAACGAAATCGGATATATACAACTTTAAACTCAATTAAAACATTTTTATTTGTACAGATGTTGTAGAATAAATACATAGGCTTCTTACACTAGTAATACTTTAGTGTCCAGTGGGACAACAATGATATCACATTGTGGGCTCACACATATAACTCGACCCTTGTTGTTTTCCTACTTAGGAAATAAGCAGGAGCTTTACCTAATTCCAAATTTCCGTTTGTCATTACATTAAAATTGATATAAGTCCCAATAGTACGTATCAATTATAATATTTGTAGAAATATGCGCTAAAAAAATATTCAGCCTACAAAATCCCCATGTAATTTATAGACACGGCAGCAATTGCTAATTCAACTGCGGTATAAATTTAAGTGACCTCATAAATCTGGCATTTAAGTGTACACGCGTAGTTCGGCTCATCAGAGAGCTTAAAGGAAATGTTGAGAAGGAATGAGGGTAGCTTTAAAGGTATGTCTAAACCCTCGCCTAAAGTCGGCGGGAGCGCACGTACTTAGAAGATGCATAATTGCCCATATATCACTCGAAATGTCTGTTTCTTAATATAAAATAATGCGTTATGGTAGCAACTAAACACGAATAAAATGTATTTAAAAGTTGTCGGGTAATTTCTAGTTTTAAAAGTTTTATTAGGCGAAGAACATTTACATTTTCTTAGCGCGCGCAAACTTTGCACTAATCGGGACGCCAATCTTGGGCTTTGTGGAAACCAGATGCACCATTCGATTATTTATACACGTTGCATAATTTAAGTGTCTGGGAATAAAACTGCATATTTCAAACCACTAAAAAATTGCGAGATATAAATTATGTGAAATAATCACTACGTTAATCCACTGAAAAACAAGGGAAATAAAAATGTCTCCCAGTACGCCTAGTTTTTTTTTTTGGGTAAATTATTCAACATATTTTTCACCGAGTACTGACACTTTCCATTACATAGTAATGTAACTTGAGAGTAGGTTTAAAATGGTAGTGTATATTATCGCCATTTCTCTTTTATTTTTTTTCTACACACAAATATCACAAGCTCGCATAATCTTTCCGTTGAATAATGCAGCCCACTTAAAAGAATTATTCGACAAATTGAGAGAAAAGGGGAATGTTTTTCACAAGGTTTTACTACATTTATATTATTAACCCGAACAGTGCACACGTATTTATGCTAGACTACTAAATAAGGCAAAGCAGCGAAGCCCGTTCTCCTCATAATTTTGCTAAATATAGTCCCCGAGGTTTACTTTATTCGCTCCATGCCGACCAACTTCCTCGTACGGGCTTTTAATGCACCCTACATGTGCGTGTTCCAATCGATTTAATGCGGACGGGGCAAATTTTATGTTCGCTCCTAAATTTTCCGCAATCACCCACATGCTCATATCCACCCCCATTAACGAGGGCAGCATTATAAAATCTCCTTGAGAGGTTTTACATTGATTGCTATGTGATTTGTTATTTGAATAATTTAGGATGATTTAGAATGATGAAACTATAACACTTTTTTTATTTAAGTACAAGTTATTAAAGCTTTAATAAAAATGTGGGTTTGATATGAGTTTACAATACAAATGTCTTAACTTGGGCATATTTGAATTTTGGGTTTAGTTTAGTAATAATTAAGGAAATGACTGTTCTTATGGAGCAAGTGTAGTAAACATCTTGAGTTGTAAAATTTGTATAGCAATTGCGCACTCGTGGAATGACACTCTTGTCGCTACGTAGCTCGCGTTTTAATTTTTTTTATTTGTGCTTTTTATAACTATAACTAAGTTTTTTTTTATTTTATTGTTATTTAGTATTTCATATCTTTAAAAAGAGAAGTAAATCTGTTTGTGCTGGAATTAATTTGCTGAACGATTTCTAAAAACTATATCAATAGTATGCTGATTATTTTCTAATTCTACGGGGATTAAGTTAAAAAGGTATGACTTCATTGCTGTCACAGAAAACTAAACTCTGAGTGCTATAATGACAGACTAAATGCGAATATTTTGGCATGAACTTATGGGGGATGCTTGCGGTAAAAATGGTTTTTCTACTATGTGCTTGGAGAAAAGTGAATGTGATAATTGTTACTTGTTATGTGTTGAGATATGATAACGAGTTTAGGGGAAGTGTAAAATCTGTAATAGTACCATCGGGATATTTTTCAGAGAATGACAGATAACCCAGAGATATTAAATTGATCACTATTGATGGTTATAGGATTTATTGGACCAACTTAGGCTCTTCTATGCTATAGTAGGAAATCTTAACTAAGATTTAGGGAAAGTTCTAAGAAATTGTAATACCATCTTGAGGTATTGTCAAGTTTTTTGCCTATTCTCCTTTCTTATAATAATAGAATAGTCCCTAATACTTCTGAGACTTTTTAAATGGGCGTTGCTAAGCCTTTCTTGGTCTATTGAGGCTTATCTATACGCTACAAAGTTTTACTAAGCTGTTGATTAGAAAAAGTTTGGTGGTCAGGTGTAACTTAATGTTGACATAACATAAAAATACTTTTAATACCATACTTGTTGAAACTGTCACATTGCCATAGTTTTCACAGTTTTATATAATATAGATCACAGCATCTCTGCATGTATGTAATTTTTTTTATTTTTTGGTTTAAATTGATCGCATTTGTATAATGGAATGCCACTAAAGTCTAGCACATCTATACTCTAGTAAGCCTTTAAATTATTAAATTATGCTGTGCTTATACTGATGGACCTCTTAGGCAATTATCAACTTTGTAATAAGATATATGCATTTTAGATGCTCTTATGGGGTTCTTGGCATTACTGAAATCTAATAATTTAGTTAAGCTACTACCATAATACCCGAGGTACTTTTGGTTACTTACTTTCTAATAGTAGTTTTTGCCCTTTTCTAGGTGTGTACAATTAATTATCCTTGTTCAATACTAAATTTTTACAGTTTTTTCTAAACGTTTTATTATTTTTGGTCTACCAAAACATTCATATGCGTCTTTATTAACTACTAATCCTTAACATTATGAGTTTTTTTGAGCAAAATTGTAAGCACAGCTGTTCTTCTATATTTTGATAGATTCTATTATACTATTACTTTTGAGGGAGTGCTGCAAATTGTTAGTAATAATAATAGTTTATTTTATTGCCAGTTGGTCTTGAAAAGTATTTACATTTTACAATCATTTATACGTACCTTAATTATTATCTTTATTTAACAAAACTTATACTATCATAATTTGTAACAATCTACAAATTATACCACGTGATCATCATAATATCATATAATACCACTTAAACTCTACAGTTTTTATCCACTTTCTTTCTTCTTTCAATGACGCTTCTCATCCACACTATTTCTTTTTCATCTTTTTTCAACACATTCTTTCTTTCTATTTGTTCTTCTCTTATCTCAATACATTTTTTATTTTCATTTGTTCTTCTCTTATCTCAATACATTTTTTATTTCCATTTGTTCTTCTCTTATCTCAATACATTCTTTTAACATGTTTTATTGTTTCATTAGCTTCTCCACACATTCTGCACAATTTGCTTTCCTCATTCATCCAAAATTTGCAAACTTTTTCTTCATTTTCACATCTAAATCTTGCAAGTATCTTTTTTTCTGTTTTTGTGTATTTTGAATTATTAAGGTATTTTGGAATATTATTTTTCATAATCATTGCATATTTCTCATTGTACCTTGATTCATTCACTCTTGTTTTTCTCTCTTGCATTTCTATATCCATATCACGCATTGTTATTTTTTTTCCACACAACTCTTCCACTATTTCTCATTCTTTCTACTTCTTTACAGTCGTATCCCTTTCCATTGTATTTTTTTTTTCTTTCTACTCCTATTCTATCATACCTTTCATTCATTTTTTCTTTCAGACGTTCTTGCAAATTGTTAGTATTTTCTTGGACCATATTTTGTGTTTTGTATGATTGACTTAAGAATATGTATTTACTTTTTGTGTAATATTACTTATATGATCCTTTTTTGTTTCAGGTAATTTTTTTTAATTCTTTGCGCCGATTCCAATGTGAACATGTAAGTATATAAGAAAATAGTTGAATAATATAATTTAAAACAAAAACAATTTGTTGTGCATCATATTGTTTACGATCTCACTTTAGTTTACCAGTGACTGTAGATCTATTTTAAGACATTAATAGTCTTTTTAGGCTGATATGCCATAAAGCTAAACTAGATTTGTTTTATTGTTATTGCTCAGGAGTAAACAATCTTTTTACTTTAAAATCATAAATTTGCTTCCAAGTACGCTAGTATTATTTTTAAAATTCTTAAGCTTTGGACAAATCGAGGTTACTGGCTTTGACCATAGCATTTTACCTTTGATCATTGCTCGGACCTTGGAACACTATAGTTTTGATCTACCTGATGTGAAATATATAAATACGAGGATGGGAGCGATGAGCAAGGGTACTGAACTAGAATCAAAGTTCTAGTGTTTCAGGGTTGTAGCAATGAGCGAGGGTACGATGATATAGTTGGAGCGAGAGGATCTTTGATCTGTCTGCACACTTAGGAGTAAAAACATCTTAAATGTTTGATCTATTTAGGAAAATGTAAATACGTTATGTTATAAAAATGTGTTCAGTCACAAAATTAAAATTTGTTTTGGCAATTTATTTAATTTTCCTGGATTTGTACATCTCCGTTGTGTTCAAAATTATTTTTTTTTGAGGTATAAACTGATGTTTTTTTGGTAGATCAGATTGGAAGTGATTCTTTTTAGTTTACCGAGGTTACGTTTTACGAAATTAGTGGATAGATTAAGAACTGCGATGCGTTATTAAGGCTCTAATTATGATCTAACGTTCATTTGTGGTTAGGGTGGATACAATATTGCATTTTTGTGAAATTTCTGACAATTTTTGTCAGTTTCAAGGATTTACTTTTTATTCCGAACCAAACAAATGTGGGTGCACCTTGGCAAGTAAACGCCCGTTGTTTACTTGCCAATGTGCACCCACATTTGTTTGGTATTAGTGTGTGTGCATTCTTTTAGAATTTAAAATGTTGCTGCTTTTTAGAGTCTTTATGTAAAAGATTTACTTCAATTACTAGTCACATCGCGGCAGTTTTTTCTGTTTTATAGTACAGGGCTGCGCGTAGTCCATATTTGAAATTAGGTTAAACAAATGTTGCGGTAAGTTTATTTTCAACATTTTGACCAGTACTTCTATCATTTAGGATTGATCCGATTTGTTTTTTTTGTTAATGGGTTGGAGGTTGCATTTCAAACCGTGGGGTTAGTGTTATTAATGGAACGTGATGTTATGCTAAGTTAATAACAATAATTTGTTTCTTATACACGTTATTGATGGCGTATTTGCTAATAATGTTGGCAACTTACATTACAGATGGACCTATAGTTTTATTTTAGTGGATTCCAAACCACTGGAGAGATTTTATATCTACTCCGAACTAAAAAAGAATTTTAGCTACGAAGCCCCTACGTTAGCAAAGCAGGTTGTGAAGTGAGGAAAAGTACAAACCTTTGAAATAAGTTTAGTTTGTAAGATTTGAATCTATGATCTTTGGTGTAACCGTCAGATGCCTAGACTGCAACAACAATGGTTGCAATAAATTAGTGTTGCTTTGATTAGTTGTTTTATCTGGGTAGAGCTTACGGGTTGTAGTGGTTGGGGTAGTCTGGAGACAGTAATTTTTATCCAGTTAGTGTCAAGGGGTTTTGGGGTAAAGTGGTAGATTGGGAGGCCAAGGAGTGGAGAGAGTGGATTTGGCTTATGGTTTATTTTCTAGTAAGGTTTGATGGTGCCAGGGTTGTTTAGGAAATAGGCAGTTGTTGTCAGAGTTTTTTAAGCTGTGGTTCTGCATGTAACAGGATTAAGCTCCGGCACTTTCTTATAACTCAATTTGTTGGTGAGCTTGGAGTTGCATTCGTTGTGATGACGACGACCTGATTTCTACTCCTTGTAACGGGGTTGCGTTTTTTATTTAAATACATCCATGTAATGGGAACGTTGTATGTTTTTACAAACATGGGTGACCAAGCCAGGAAATTGATGCAATAGTAAATGACCGGTTAATGTGTTTATCTTTGGTCGGTCCTTGCTGTAGTCTTTCTGGGTTTCTTTATAGGTAGTACGATTTTAGACAGCAGTTGATTTCAGTGGCGAGTTGCTTTTTGCTGAAGGATTGCTCCTATGAGGAATAAAATGTTGGAACTGTTTGTTTGGTTTAAAATTTGATTATTAAATCTGATATGTTGCTACATTGGAATGCAGTACCGGTGTACATTTATTTTCTTGGCGGGTTTTTTTCAGTTTGACGAAACTGATCTTAAATTCTGGTGTGGGTACGTTGTTGTCAGGGCGTCTTGGTTTAAACCTGTAGCAACTTTTTTTTTAATTTGAAGTTAAACCGAAGTCAAATCTTGACTGGTTTGCCGATAAAACTTTATTAAAAATTGCTTTAATTTATTGAGTCAATTTGTCAATATATATCATTTTTTTATTAAAAATTATTTACTATATTTTACTAATTAATTCTGTACAATTAACAAAAATTGTGCAAAATACTCATTTAAAGCAAAAATTGCTAAAAACCCATTTTTGGTAAAAACAATTAAAATATTTGAAATTTAAACCAAAACAACACAAAATTACTAAAAAATTCTACACACAATTTGTACTATATGGCTGTTTACTAAAAAAGGTAGCCAACCTCTGTTCTAACACATTGTTGCAATAATGAATAGTCTATTGGATATCTAGTTAATATCGATGCTGCATAAATAAATCAAGAATCATAAATATGATGTTGATATTAGATAATGGATATTTTCTTTTATAGGTGTTATTAATGTGCATAGTGATAGTATCCGTATACATAAATTAGTTCCCTCACGGCATTAGGCCGCTGACTATGGATGTGTGTAATTACGATAAATTATCGCACAACGTGTTAACTATCATATATAACTTTGCAACTTTAATTTAGTTATTAATTAACTCGGTTTTGTAACTAAAATATTAATATTAAAGTGCGCCTTTTAATAACAGAAACAAGTCTCCTTTGTGGAAAACTTTATGGCAACACCATCCCCCTCCTACTTGCAAGTTCTTGCAACTTAATGAAGCTTGAAAATATATATATTTTTCATTAATTTTCGTCAGTATTAAGTCGTTAATTAACCGTTCCACTGCGAATGCCCGAGTAGGAAACTTGGAAATGCACTCGGAGGTGTAATTTTCTTAAATTCGTGCAAGATGGTGAATTAAGATGGAGCAGATAAATTTCGAATTCAGATTGAGTAGCAAGCCAGTGAAATGGGTGCTCATTTATCGGGTCTATAGGGGGATGGACCATCAATTTAAATCCCGGTCGTTTTTTTTTTAAGGCGATCGGTTTTGCATTATTTAATATTTTTTCGGATGACATTTGTAATTAGGTGTGTTATGGGGATTCGTTCGGGTTCTGGTTTTCACTGCGCTGGGGAGCAGATTGCGAATGGGATATCCCCGGAGTTGTCGTATCTGCGATAATGTAGCGCCCTCCGGGGACATAGGTCTGATCCGTCAAATAGCCATGGTATCAGTGCAGCTGCATGCTCCCCGCGACCATGTTTAGTTACAATAATGAGCTTGCACTTCTCCCGACAATATGGTGACACACATAAACCGTGCCCGCATATTTTATATACATGAATAGCGCGACAAACCGCGACCGATTATCATCAGCTGCACATCATCGACGCCGAAATTAATGTCCGTGAAACGTGACTACCAAATGCCAATAACACCATTAGGAGCGCGCAGATTATATCATGCTTTTTCAAATAAAATGCCCCAGCATTATGTATAAATTATTTTTAAATTTAAACAACTTGTACGCACTAATACTTTTTTTTAAATGAACGAATAACTCGAGTTGCAGCTGGGCTATTTTTTTATAAAACGAGAGTATTGCAGATTAGTATTTGGTCGGCATAATCTAATTTAAATTTTTAAAAAGCATATCTTTATTACAACCGTAGAAACACATATTGCTCATTTGCAATTCAAAGCTTTTTTGTTATTAATGCTTATTTTAAAATACTACTACGAAGGCAACACTGACTGTTTTGCGGTATTACTGATAGATATAAAATAGTTGTAAACCAGCCTAATAAGTCTGCTTGCAGTTGTAATGATTTATATTGCAATGAGTTCTGAATTGATACGATTTTAGGTCAGGAACAACAATAAAATATTAATATTTTTTCTGTCATTCTGTACATTGCCATTACGTGAATACCTTGATGAAACCTCATTAGTAATTTAGTCAAATATATAAATCAAGGTAGCGGTCGGAATAAAAGCACACAAATTGATTCTTTTTTGAAAATAGGATTTTTGTTCTATTTTTAACACGTTGAATGCAGCACGTGGTCTATACAAATTGTGTGCGTTATTGTTTCCTGATACAAGTAGCTTAACACCATGTATAATGGCCGCTGAGAACACACAATCAAGTTTTTTTTTTTGTTACTATACTATTACTATACCGATATTTTAAGGCTTTTGCTTGTGTTACTACTTCACAAGCTGCTTTTGAGTATGTACCTGAAAACACAAATATATACTATCGCACCCGTTACAATTGAGAGGATGGAGGCGCTGTAGATACTGACAAGGCCTAGTATCTGGGTCTACCCACACTTTCATATCAAATGTAATTTTGGTTAAATGAAATCTAATTATACATGGTGTTAAGTAAACATGCGGCAAAAAATTCAAGGAGCAGTTTCTTGACTTATTCTAAGAATATTTAGTCCTATAATGATTTCTGAAAAACAATTTTTGTTTCGAAGATACATGGTGAACAAAATTTGCGACAACCATATTTGATGTTTGTTGAAATTAATGAGTTTACTAAGTACAAAAAATTGTTAACGATAACTTTAAACGGCTGTTTTATTTACTAATGTACTAGTGGATTTTATTTGAATACGTTTCTCTATTGATCATCACATGTTTCGGTCGCAGTTGTTTAGATTGAGTGACGTTTGGTTGTTTGACGTGTCTTTAATAGTTAGTGAATTCTTCTACCATGAATCACTATACGAACGCCAAGATAATTGACATGCATTTCATGTATGAACTTGCTGATGGAAATTCATTGATCGGTTTCCTGGTGTAATATCCCCGACCCAAAAAATCTTTGAAAACATTTATCGACGTCTTCGTGAAACAGGCACATTGAAACGAAAGGGCCAGGAAGATCAATGACAGTAAGAACGGTACAACTGGAATAGAATGTGCTGGACATGATAGAGGAAGATCTAAGTAGTTCTACGCGAAAAATTGCCAATACTTTTAATGTAAGTCATTGGACAGTTTGGAACATTTTTAAGGGCAATTTGTTGTATCCATACCACATTCAGCGTGTTCAGGCACTACTACCTCCTGATATTTTACGTATTGCGTTATGTCATTGGCTTTTGCAAACATTAGTTCTTACATTAGTTCTAATCCCTCAATTCATGACACATATTCATTTCACCGATGAAGCCAGTTTCTCAAGAAATGCGTTTTCATTACAACCATGTGTGGGCAGATGAAAATCCGCATCAGGTATGTGAAGATAGTTTTCAACATCAGTTTTTCTTGAATGTTTGTGTTGGAATTGTGGGCGACTGTCTAATTGGCAACAAGAATTGCAATGTGGTTTATGCACGATGGTGCACTACAACATTTCAGTTTGGTTACTCGTGATTCTTTATCAGCAGCATTGAGGACCCCTTGGATTATTTCTTATGGGGGAAGTCATTAGTTTACGCTACTCTTTTGGAGAATTTGGACGACTTGAGTGTAACTCAATTAGAAACAACCCTGGTATGTTTGAAAGAGTTTGGCACTCAATGACGAAAATATTGAATGCTTGTATCCAGGCTTGTCGCAAATTTTGTTTTAAAACAAAGGGGTTTTTTAGAAATTAACAGCAATAACTCCTTCAATTTTTGCCTAGCACCCTGTATATTAGACTAAAGTCTTGAAATAACAAATTATGCGCCGGGATTTGAGTTATGTGCTCCCTATTTGCTAACGTGAAAAAGCTGCCGGCTTGACTGATAATTAGCGTTTGGGACGGCCAACAAATGGTACTGGACTACCATCTAATTAGATAGATAGCAGAGGCTTGGGCATATTAAACGATCGCGTTTATTATATATTAACTGCAGAATTGATTGCTCACTTTAAACCAAAAATTGATTTGACCCTGCTTAAGCGGCGTTAGCATAATGAGTCGGACTTTTGCGTCGATTTATTACTGTTGGTGAAACTTGGGTTTACTATTGCCCTCCTGAAACAAAGGAACAGTGAAAACAGTGGACTGCAAAGGGTGAGCCTGCGAGAAGGTGATGGTGATTATTTGTTGGGATTAGGGAGTTTTGTTCATCGTCTACTAGAAAAAGGTGAAACAATAACGGGGTTGTAACTACGCATTGTTATTAGATCACTAATGGCGCAATTTCTGAAAACTGTTTTATTTGGAACGAAAGAAAGTGCAGAAAACAATGCAGCAGCTCACACTTGGCCATTGTCATGGTCAAAATTCACTTTGAATTAATTGAACATGTAGAATAAGTTTGGCTAATAGGACAGAGATTTTTATCAAACAAGATGATTATTGCAACCTTAGCCGCCTATTTTGCAGAGCAAGACACCAAGTATTATTTGCATGGGTGCATTTGAGAGTTTGGAAAAAAGTGATCGACTTAAAAGAAGACTATGTTGAAAAATACAACTTAATTTAACAGAAATAAAATACTTGTTTTTGTCAGGAACAAAACATTTTGGACTGCCCTCGTTTATATATTTTTTTAAATTTTAATTTTTTGACAATTTGTACATCGGTGTTATTGATTTCTCAATTGGCGGACAAAAAATCCGCCAATTGAGTAGTAAGTAAGTTTTTTTCAAAAAGATTTTGTTATATCAATCTTGGGACATATGGTGTTATGATGCCTACTATTATCTAGTTGATTACTTCACAAAATATGTGTTAATGCATTCGATGATCTTAATAAGTATTTTTAGAATAGGTATGTCGAGGAAATATTGTATTTAAAGTTTTTGGTAGAATACACGATACCAACCAATGATGACGATTTTCACGGAAGATAAGAATTTTGAAAATTTGTTGGATAGTTTCTGAAACAAGATTATACGTGAACTCAACCTGAAATAATTTAAAAGGAATTGGTAAAAGATTTTGAAATAATAATGTTGGTCCGCGAGAGATTACAGAAAGTTTACTATAAAAATGTCAGATTTGCATCCTCGGACAAAATGTTTTGGATGAGCTTCAATAACAACATGTGAATGTCAAAATTGGTTGAACACAGAAATACAAGGTCAAAACCGTACTATAGGAGACATAAGCAAGAAAAAATTGCGAACGAGTTCAATATTAAACTTTTTTTTGGAAGATCTTAATGAGAAAAATATTTGTATGGGGAACATGCGTGTTTTTTAGAATATTTGAAAAACTTTGAAAATGATTCAGATGAATTACAAGAAAAAATTTCTAAAAAAGATTTGCCAAAATGCCAGCAAGGGTCTACAAGCATACACTTTATTTTAGAACCCGGATTTTGCTGTTTTTGATATTTTGTGAATAAAATTTGGCATTTTGTTGACTGTTTATGACCGGATTTTAGTTTTTCTTGCAATGTTGTTCATATTATATGGCTGGATTTCATAGTTTTAGATTTTTGCACTTTTAAGAGTTTATGGTACTTTCGGACAATTGTTTAAAATTTTGTTGTTGGATTTTACACTTTTTTAACAGTTTATGCAGGATTTTGACTTTTTAAACAATATTTTTGATACTTTAAAGCTGGTTTTTGCTATTCTAAGATTTTATTAAAAAATACAATTTTTATAAGGTTGCATTTTGGTGCTTTTTGACAACTGTTTAAAATTTTAAGGCTGATTTTTCTGTTTTGACACTCTTAATTTGTTAATTTTATTACCGGATTTTTTTTTTATAAATAGAATTTTGCATTTTTAACAGTTTATAGCTAGATTTTAGACTTTTATGACAACATTGTAATATTTTAAAACAGGATTATATTATTTTGATATTTTATGGCCATTTTTTAACCCAAAAGATTTTTGACATTTTATGAATGAAATTTTGCACTTTTAAAGCGTTTTTGGCTGGATATTGAATTTATCTGAAAATATTTTAATGTTTTATGATTTATTTTTGTTTTTCTTTTTTCTTTGCAATCTTGTTATCTGACTTCTAGCATTTCTCTGATGCTATCTTCCAGCTTTTCATTTATCTTTTAGGATGTCCGCCTCGGGGTTTCTACTTTGGGATCTTTGGTTCTTAGCCCATTCGGCAATTCTGTTGTAGTTTATTTTAGTCACATAGTCTCCCTTTTGTCGTCTGAGTAATCTGACCTATCTAGCTACGTCTTCAGTATCTAGTAGTTCCTTAAGTTTTTCTTTTCGTGTTTTTTAATAATCTTTTTGGTTTTAAACGTTTTTGCACTGGTTTCAGCGGCGTAGGTTATGATCAGTCTTACGGAAGTTTTATAGATTATAACTTTGCCACGTCTCTTAGGCAGTCGTACGTTTTTGAGGCTTTGATGGCATTTGCTTTAACTTTTTTTTTATCAAGTTCCTGGTGCTTGATATCTGCGACCTAAGGTAATTAAATTTTACTTGAAATTTGTTTTCTGAATTTATTGCCCACCAATATATTGTACCGGATGGAATCTTTCGAAGTTATTATCGACTTGGTCTTTTTGTCTTTTTTTTTTTTTTTTCTAAACAGGAGCGGTTGCAGATTATCCTTGTTCTCTGCAATTAGTTTATTTTGACTTTTTATGAATAAAAATTTGCATTTTTAACTGTTTTTGGTGTTTTTTGACAATATTTTGATGTTTCAAGACCGAATATTGCACTTTTTAACAGTTTATTACAATTTTTGAGCAGAAAAACAATGTTCTAAAGTTGTTATATGGTTTTATTTTTGTTCGAGTTTTATCAAACGTGGCATATATCTTGCTTATGACACCAAAACCTTTTTTATGCCTAAATGTATGTACGCATTTAATTAACAATTTACTATATTTGCAATCTTTTATCTTTGGCAACTTGGTTTTTGTTAACCATTCTCTTTCGTAGTCATCTTAATCGAACGATCTTTTCTTGTTATCAAAAACGGATGTTAGGTTACATTTGAATTTATCATCAAATCAATATCTGATACCAGACATTGAATGTGCTCATTTTGAAAAACGACATGCAACATCATTTTGATTTCTTTACATATTTTTTCTATGATGCAACCAAATAGTTCTATAACTAGAGATTTCAAGCTAGCGTTTTGCCGTACAATATTAGTATTTCTGTTTTTGTTGCACAACACTATACCTTCTCCTTCTCTCAGCTAATGATTGAGCGGCTATACGTTGTAGGTGATAGAGAAACGTCATGGTGCGATAAAAACGGAGATACTGAGAGTGTACTGTGCTTATACATTGATTAAACGGCAGCTTGGAGTCTTTAGTTATATTTAGAACTCTTTGGATGCAACACAAACTTGTCAATCAAAACAAAATTTCTGAACTTTTGAAAGGAGGCTTTTTTAAAGATGGTGTTGATTAAATTGTAAAATAGTTGTCTCAGAACGATCAAATTATTTTAGTTGAAAATAAAATATAATGAAATTTTTCTTTTTTTTTTAAATAACTGTTTAAATGTCGATAATCTTGTTAACAAAAGGAGTGCCTCCTTCTAAGAAGTTGTTGAGGAATCAATCTGATATTTTCTTCAATTTTCTTTTTTAAATCTATCAAGTTTTAAGGATTATTATTGTAGACGATAACCTCACAAGACGCAAATAACGCGTGGTGGAAGGAAGAACACTATAGGTCACGTTTGCCACTGGAAACATCAAGTTAGCAAATTCTGTAAGACGACAGCCTTGGGTCGGCCTCAGGAGTCTCAATTATCTAGAGCAGGGCTTCTTAAACTTATTTCATTTGCGACCCTATTTATGATTGTGAGTTTTTAGGCGACCCCATATAAATATAGTATCAATATACATACATATGAAAAAATAATGTTTTAGAATTTAACGACCCCAGAATTTTACTAAGCGACCTCATTTGGGGTCGCGACTTATTGTTTAAGAATCCCTGATCTAGAGCGACGATTTACTGCATAATGCGATCTAATTTGTATCTTAAGAGCATATCGACCGCTACCTTGATTTCCAGTATTGTAGTGAAAACAGCTACTTTGGCGTTATTTCTATTTCCACATATAATTTGATAATCAATTTATTTTTTTACCAGTACATTCAGAAAGGATTAAATCATTGTTCGGAGTACTTTAGTCAAATAATAATTGGAAATAGCCAAAAAATGTATACAAATATTGAAATAAATGCGTTTTTAGGTACTTGCATATACAATTTGACTAAAATGTTCTGACCAATTATAGTTTAATCTTTTCTAAATGTACTGGTGAAAAAATAAATAAAATATCAAATTGTATGTGAAAATGGGAATGAATCTTAAAACAACACAATTTAGATTATGCAATCTCTGACTAAAATTGATTATGTTAAGAGGTTGAATTATGTGAATGTAATGTTTGAATGATTCAACAATTTTGAAAACATTTTCTTTAACGGCGTAGGCCCACTTCCTTTTAGACAGGTACGTCAATCGTGCAGAGATGAACCCAAAAATGTTACTAAACCGTGTGGGTTAGCTAATTGCATTATTGGATCTTATTTTTTTGAGAACCATAGTGGCAGGGGGTAACTTCTGCGCGCTATATTGTATTTTCTTTGCTCCTCAACTACAGGAATATGAGCATTACAATCAACTGACATGGTTTTAGCGGAGACGGAGCCACGTACTAACGACTCTTTAGTGACATTGCATGAGTTGTTTCACAAAAAGGTGATTTTACCATACACCAGTTTTTTCTTGTGGAGTAGAAAATACTACGATAACAATCCTCGTTTTATTTTTAACTGAAATAGTTTGAGACACCATGCACTTCATTAATATAAAATGTGTCTGAGGATTTACAATCTATCTTTTATTGACATTTATTCACATTATTTATGAAAGGGAAAACTTTTTTTTAATAACCATTAATATTCATTCTGTCACATATAAATTATTAAAAATGTTAAGTCGTGAAAATAACTTTAAATATTGATACTTTCATATTTTTCTAACTTCTATTCATAAGTTTCATCCCAACAGTCTGTGGCGTGCATCGACTTTTTCTATAATTCAGGCCGTTTTGTACATATCGTAACTTCATGCGACGCGTGTTGGAGACGTTTTCTCTGTTTCCCGGGTCCAGAAGTGCGGGGTGGCATCAATATTTGATCCCGTCTTCTCTTGACGCGGTACATGGAAAACCTTTGTCTACACTTTGCAAACTCATGGAATCACTTTTAACTAATTATGCACCTCAAACTGAAGCAGTAATCGCGTTAGACGCTGTCAAATCACAGCCAGTTTAAACTTCGTTATATCCGTTCGCGTCGACGTCAGCTCTCGTTTATTAGAAAAAAATATATATAAAATTCTCTCCAGTATCTAAATCCGTTTATTCCGAATTAACCAACGTATAAAAAAACTGTTTACATTCAGGCGAAACTCGATCGATAATTTGGAGCAGTGGTATTACCTAACTGATCTTAGATAATATGAGCTTCAATCGGTTAATTTGGTTTCAATTCCTAATTGATTAATAATTAAATAAAATCTTCTTATTATGTAATAACCTACTTTCTCTATTACTTTAAGCAAGATAAATACATACATATAATGTAACTAGTTGGAATTGATGTCAGCAAATTGTTTTGTGTAATTATTTTTCTCACAATTTCAATCTATTTTACCTTGTGCCAGCAATTGAATAATTATAGACATCATCAATAGTTTTGCTACATCATCTAGTCATAAAAATAGATAAATCAACAATTACCTATTTTATAGATATAAAATATTGTTGTAGTTGGTAGGTTATAAATATATGTAACAGGTTTGGTCAATAAGCTTTGAATGATACACACGAATCACATTCCATTTCTATTTAGAGTGTATCTTTATTTAAATGGGAATTTTATCTTGGATGCTACCGGTTAGTCATAAACATGACCGCATTTTAAAGGTGATATTTCATTTTTATACAGAAAGAGTCTTATATAAAATATATAAAGGTGAACAATGTTGACGAAGTAAGTTAAAAATCAATTAGTTTAAATAAATAAAGCCATACTGATGAGAGGTAAACCTCGAAACGCGTCTATGGATGTTTTTTAGTTTAGAATATTTTTTTCATAAATTTAATTTTTTAATGTTAAAGAGTCTTATGTTTAGGGTTGAAATCGAGAGAACGAATGACGAAAAGCGCAAATGATGTTAATTGCATTAGGGAAACTGGTCAATTAGAAATTATGCCGGCTATCGGGTCGTAAAGACGTCTGAAGGAAACCGGCAGAAAGAACATCGGCACGACGTAATGTTATATGAGGGAGGAACTTTCACGGCGGTGAAAGTTTTTAACCTCGTTCATCTTTCGGTAATGGGCAGAAAAATAAGGTCGAATTAACACCGATTTGAGCCATCGTTTACCTTCTAATTCGATTATGTTGTGACTAGCTATGAAAACGAGAATGTATAATTAAATTGGGATGTATATAGAGTTTTTTAGGAAATATACTTGAATATAGTATGATAAAAAAAGTTTTTATCGAGAAAAGTGTATTAGCCTGATTTTTATATGCTAGCAGTTCTTGATAAGAAAGAAACTTTTTCAATAAAACTTATCTTACATAAATATTTATTATCGACGTGAGAGAAGCCGATATTATTTATAGATTGCATTAGCAGTAAATAGTCTGGGGTTAACAATTTCTTACGGGGTGGCGCATTTTTACAGCGTTCACTTATTTATTTACCGCCATATGGGTTTGACCTATAAATTGCGGTTTAAATTATTTAAGAGCCGGCCCTCGTAAAATTTACCGTAGCGAGATTAAGAAATCTAAATTTTTTCCCTATGTTTTTCTTGCGTCGAGGATATAAATCTTCACGAATGGGGTTTTTTCATTCCGATATGGCGACCGTTCATCACAATTTTACTTGGGGCCTCATAAATTCATAAGCCGTATCATCGCATATTAGTTTATAATCCCGCGTGTAAAGTTGACACTAACTTTATTTAAGCATTTCGAGTGAGGAGGGCCCCTGGCGTATGGAACACCGGAGCACGGAACGGAACCCGCTTGCACTCGGCTATGCATGACTCTGCTTAAATATTTAGAGGGCCTTTGTGCTGTGTCTCGGGATAGAAAAAGAGCAAACTTTCTTCCTATTCCCCGTACTATCGTTACGCAACAGCCACCATCTTTAAATATTCAATGGACTTTTTTAAGTTCGTCTCCTTTGGGCCGTTAAATTCTTCTGATATGGCACCAAGTTTCGTAATTATTTCGTGTGAGTTTATAATAATTTTAATATCTAACTAGTGCGGGAGACACTTTTACTCTCGGATGCTGGTTTTAGAAAGTGATGAAGTGCACAACTTTGTTGTCAGCCACATCTTCTGGCATCTCATTTAAATGCTAATTGATCATTTTCATAGGTGCACTCAAAGCAAGGGAACATACAGAAATCTGTTAAATTAATTCTAATTGAAGTGCTAGCTCAAGATTCTTGCATTTCAAATTTGTATCTAAAAGTGTGGACTTGCCCTTTGAGCTCGTACGCTATTTGTTTCTCATGAACTAATTATGGCATCGGTACGGACGTTGCAAGCTGCACATTTTTAAACGTGATTGTCAAAGAATAAAGGTCTCAACGAAGACTAAGAACAAAAATGCACAAACGAGTTAATTTAATTTCTCGTGAATCGACAAGGCATTCAATGAAACTAATTATAGAAAAATACTTAACAAATATATATAGTATTAAAAGAAAAAACAGTATTTACTGTCTTTAGTATCCTAGGAGCTGATAAAGATTAGTAAGATAAAGTATTTTAAAAATTACTTTGTTTACATCAAAACAATCAATATTGTACGAATTTTATAGTATGAATATGAATTATTAATAAATGTGATTTTATGATATATTGAATTAAGATGTTCAATATGGCCACAGAAAGAATATAAACAGTTTACTCAACAAAATTTCTAAATAATCAAAAAGTGCTGCTTCTAATGAACTGAGTAAGGTTTTTATTGACTATATTCACAATTGTTGGAAATTTGGTACACTACAGAATTATTTCTCCTTAAGGGTAATGCCACGATAGTTCGGACAATCGTCCCCACATTGATATCTCCGATTTTGCTCACATGTCCGTTTTTTTTTAATTCTTCTGAAAAAAGTTGGAAAATTAGTAAAATTACGGAAAATCCGAGGAAAATCCCTTAAAAGTAACCAATTTTTAGCAATTATGTGTTACATAGAGTTATAGGGCAAACGAATCCATTTTTTTAAATATTTAAATTTTTGGGATCAAAGTACTATATTTCAGAAGTATTATATTCAAATTTCAAGAATCCAGGTGCAGCTGAATCGAAGATATCATTTTTTTAATAAAATAGTAGTTTTTTTATTTTCCGCGAAAAATTTCGGAAAACCAATAGCGGGATTGTGTTTTGCGGATTTTTTTTTCCTTTTTGAATATGATTTTTGACTATTTTTTGCTTATTTACAGCACAAAGGCTGAAAGAAGACAAAATATTCCTAATAAATTTACACTGCAATAGCACCTAAAGTTCTAAAATTTTAGGAATTGTCATATTTTGGTACCCCAAACATACAAAGTTTGAGCAAAATCGAAGATATCGATGTGGGGACGATTGTTCGAACTATCATAGAATTGCTCTTAATTGAGTTAAAAAATATTTAGGAAATAATGATGATGGGATTTAGTTTTTCTAGCATGTTGTTGATAGTATCTTATTACATTAAACGACCCATTTAGAATGGATTAGTATTAAATCATGATAGTATGACTAGTAAGATATGATCACGCGCTGGTTGTTCACTCAAATGATGACGTAATTACGTAACCGCATCTACACGAGGAAAACGATATGATTGAATTGTCACATATTGTTTTTGTGCTAGACTTGAAAAACGGATTTTTTCATGTAACATTTACATAGAAAGCCGGAAGTACACAGAGTTTGTTACGCAAAATTTGTCAACTTTGGTTTACTAACGTTTCATTTAATTTTGTAATTCACTTGCAATGTTTCTGCGTTACGTGAACACAGTATTTAGAGAACTGATAAGAAGAAAGGTTTTTTTAAACAATGGTGTGACCAGTGAATAAATGGGCTTAAAGTAAACCGAAATATGTGCCAATTTCAATAACGACATGTGGAATTCCTTAAGCACGTGATTACGAATGGAAGGATCTTTACAACGAAAACGAATATAGTAAAGCAAGTTCAAAGTTTCCACGTGTTTTTGAAAGTTTATTTTACATCAAGCCAGAATAGCAAAACCGCTAACAGATCTATTGAAGAAAGATGCGATCTACAAATTTACGGATGAAAAAAAAGGCATTGAAAAATGCTCTTATAGAACGTCCTACGCTTTATTTATATAAGCTATGTTTGGAAACTAAACTCTACACAAACGCAAATAATGATGAAGTTTTATTTACAACCAATTCTATCCAATTCAGTATATGAACAAGAAGACAACGGAAGCGGAGACGAAATACTCTAGGTATGAACTAGAAGTGGCTTTAATTAATGGAGTCAAAAAAATCAGAGTGTATTTGCTAGGACAGAAATTCAAGATAGTAACAGAGTGTGATGCATTTACATAGACAATCTACAAGAAGGACCTGACCACAAGTGTAGCCCGATGAGTAATTGTGCTAAAAGAATATGAATACGAGATTCAACTTAACAACTCTGAGATCACCAACGATGTCCTATACGGGGTAAAAATGGTATAGAGCAGCTAGTAAAAAGACATTATGCAGTGAAGAAGACAAGAAGACAACGGACGTAAATATTCTGAGCATTTTGGTGGACAGAAAAGGAGAAAATACGGAATTGTTTTTAAATGAGCTTTCTAAGGAAGATACATTTTTAAGGACATATCACATTGACCTTTTGAGATTCTAGAACACGACCAACAAGAACTTCTTTCACGTCTGGGCAATAATAGATGCTTTTGCGAAGTTTACGTGGCTGTACTCTACGAGATGAACGACTACCGCAGAGGTGATAAGAAAATAAAGAATTTAGGCAACTTTCTAATAGACAAATAGTGGCTGAAAATGGTACAAGTATGTAGATGACGTCCAGAGAATAATAAACTACCAACAAGAGTGTAAATGAGAAAAAAAGATTTCAAAATCAAAGACCTTATTGAGCAGGAGATGATCAATGAGTTTTAAGAATACTAAAGGTTCAAGAAGAAAGCAGACGATACCATAAAGCTAAGAAAAAAGTCTAGAAAGATATTGAAGCGGGGACCTAGTAGCTATCAAGCGAACACAGTTTGGACCGGGGCTCAAGCTTAAAACTAAATTTTTGGGTCTATACTGAGTGACAAAGAAAGTGAAAGAAACATTTTCAATAAATCTATTGTGTCGTTGCAATATTTGTTGCACTACCCATCACCAGAGTATGATAATTTAACCAGCGACCTGTCACAATATGTCTACCTTCGCTGTATAAGGTTACAGAAAAGATACACCTTTGGGAGTTGTACACCAACACATAAATTGAGCCAGAGTTTTGTTAGACTTTTTTTGAGCATATATTTTACAATAAGACTTTATTGTGGTCTCTTTTTAGTACCTCTTCTAAATAAGTTTGGTGATTATTACTATTATTGCATTTTAGAACCTGCTGATCTGAATAGTGATCTGATACTTTTATCGTACAGGTTGATCTACATCCTTGTCATAATCATCAAAACGTCATTTGTGTAACGGAATTATTGATAGTTTTTGTCATGATAGATTTGTTAATATGTTCAAGTATTTTTAGTTTAATTGTCTTAGAAAACTATTGAAAGGAAGCGAACTTGAGGCAGTTCTGTCTCATACTCTACCTAATGTTATATCTGTATCTACCAGTTTTAGCATTTTTGCGTAACTGGTTAGATAGTGGAGCGTTTCTTTTTTTTATCTTATAAATATCCGGCTTTCTTTAAGGGTAGTTGCCTTGGTTTCACTTTAGTTTTAGCTATGGTGTACCTTTTGTTTAAATATTTTTTACTGTTTTTTTTTATATTTTTATAAGCTGAATGATGTTGTTGGTAAAAGTTGGTGGAATTCTCAAATCTACGAGGATGTTTTTTTCATGGCCTTTTTTAAGTAGTCATTTGATAAAAATTGTTTTGTAAAGAGTGGGCGAGGTTGGAACTACGGTGGATGTTGTAATTCTTTAACGCCGCATTTAGTTACTACTTTTTGAATAATTTGTGCATAAGGTACAAGGAATTTTTCTGATTTGGTTTTTTAAGTGCTTACGGTTTACAAGAGTTTTGAGTCACATCAACTTAGGTGGTACTTGCTCATAGTGTTAATAGTCCACGCCAATAGCGCGTTTCAGCTGCTTCAGCCAAACGTAGAATTAGTCAAATTTCCTCATCAACGCTGTTTAAGTTCTGGTGCAGCAATTATTTTTTGTGATGTTTGAATGATGGTTATTGAAAAAGGAAATCTGTAGATGGTTTATACCGAACATGAAATTTTAATTTTCAGTTCCAATTACCACATTTTCATAATCATTTTTATAATGTGCAATGTTGTGCAAGCACTTTTGTTTTTAGTAGTACTACTAAGTTAACAATTCATTTTTATTGTAGTTTTAAAGTAAATTGATTATTGTTTGTTACATTTCTAGTACTTCCCTCGTGTAAACAGAGCATACTCATGAGCTAAATGATCAATAGCTTTATTTAAAAAATGTATTTAACGCTTGTATATACAATGAAAATAGTATCAATTCTCTTTGATGAAATAGTGTTCATACTAAATTTTCATAGTTTAATATACATACTTAAAAGCTCATAAAAGAATTATGTTTTTACACAATGAATTCAATAAAACTGCCATAAAATATTAAATTTTCAGATTATCCAGAAATATATTATGTAATCAAACCGTGAATAGATGCTCCGCTCTGTTTGTTTTGCTTATCAGTTGTCACGTTGTAATGTTTAGGTAAATATCATCCCATATTTACTGTTTGAAAGCAGAGCACACATCAATTGATTGATTAAAACAAAAAAACATATTTTTGTATGACCTAAATAGGTAAAAAAATGTTGATACCTAGTTTAGTGCATAGTTCATTAAAAATTATATCAAACAGCGAGCGTAAACTTATTACTTAATAGATGTTTTTACGAAAATTACTGACTATTGTAGGTTTGTATGTTTCAATCCCTGCGGTATTTGCATTAGCAATAATTAATAAATTATACATTAAGAACTTTAAACTTTGTTCAAATCTCATTAGAGCAGCTCACAGTTCATTACCTTTTAACCACTTATATAATAACGGCGTAAAATTAATAGGAGTTTAATGTTAGCAAATAATGAAGATATATAAATACAAACTCTGTCCGGCCACATAAATACGTAATCAAAATATTAAGCCTAATGTTTATTTAAGATATCAGTTATATCAGCGGGGCAAATGGGTTAATTCATTACGATTTCCTAGTTTCTATTTATCAAAATATATTTGATTATGCAATTAGCACGTCCGAAGTTGTTATCTCACGCGAATTAATTATCGCACGATTTGCAGCGCATGAGGGCTCGCTCGGTCTTAATTAGGTGCCATTTATTAAATTCCTAGCATCCCGGTCTTATCCCATTAGCCAAGTTTTCGCTGTGTCCAACTTGCCGAACTTGATGTTTGTTTTATCTTATTGTTCGCAAGTATCCTTATGGTCCGGCAAGGAACCACAAGGAGGAGGATGCCCCGGCGGCGGTTGACGGTGGATTTCGGATGGGGGTTGCAGGGAAAGGAGGGCGCAACCAGAATTACGACTCATGTCGATCAATCAGAATATTAACGCACGGTTTGGCAATTCGGTTCGAAAGTTCGGCGGCAAATGCCGTAAATAATCTGAGCGAAAATATTTTTTCCCTTGATATATAATTTTAGCGGATTTGCGGAAGATGAAATATAATTTATTATGTAACCTGAGTATATTAAATATTTATTAAATGTGCAGCGATTTTGCATAATGACTGACATTGTAATAATAGTAAATAATAATATTATAGAATTATTAATGCATAATTGTATAGCTGATTTTACTAATTGGATATTTTAAGCTCTATATTATGGTTTTAAATGCTAGCATTAATTATTTTGCGCTTATAATTGTTATAATTAACACAATTAATAAATCTGTAATGGTAATAATATAAAATCACATGGGTATTTTGTTGTCATTTCTGGGATTGCTACTTTTATTCATTTCGTAGAAGTCGACTCGGTTGATTTTCTAGACTTCTAAAGGTAGCAGTGGATACTCCACGGATAATGTAATATTTTTGTATAAATTGTTGTTTTTTTGTTTGTTCTAGACTATCTTTATTATATTTATCTGTTCGGCTGCCACCGTTCTTTAATATCGGTAGCGATTAGAATGTCTACATCAAAGTTTTTTTTATGCCGAGCAAACTATTTCTTTTTATAACTCACAACTGTCAACGCTTAATCTTATATCTTGCATTCATATAACATAACTACATTTTGTCTCCAGATGGGGTAGCCTCTTCTTATAAACTTTTATTTCTATTTTTTTGTAAAAAAGTACCTAGGAAGGCCTCTCTAAGCCAATCAGAGCATTGTTTCTCAGTTGCTATAACAATTACAATTGCAGTCTTAACGTGGACTAACTATTGCAATAATTGGAATGTCGATATAATATACAGGGTGTTTAAAAAATAAGAAAACGTTAAATTGTGTCAAGACTAAAGTGCTAGTTTAGCAAATTAAAAATGTTATTAAAAAAAGTTGCTTCTAATATTATAGTAATTTTAAATATGAAATTTGCATAAAGTATTAGATGTCAGAAGTAACTCAATTAGCTGGAAGTATTTAGTAATTAAGCTTTGATCAAAGCTGTGATGGATTTTTTTTGAAAATATTTTCTGAAATAAATGATCACAAAAATTTCACACATGGTGGTGGGGGTTTAAACTTTGGGGTTTATAATGTTACTGCAGTTTGCACAGCAATCCATCTATGGTCAGCCAATTTTTACAAATTTTGCAAAAAAACGTGTTTTGCGTTTGTAAGACTTATTGCGGAACTACGTACACTTTTGGGTAGGTGTTTGTTGTCTTTTTTTGCAATAATTTTATTACTAGACTGGTTTGGAACAATCTACGGCTTTCACTAAATTTTTCATCTGGAAGGTTGCTCTTTTAGATGACAAACGCGTTGATTGCTGCGGTATTGACCGAGTTTTAATAGATCACTATAGGCCAACGCTTTGTATTTCTAGCAATATTGTATGATGAAATTATTTTATCAACAACACTACTCCACTTTTGGTACTGTTCTATAAAGTGATCATCTCAGGGTTTTCTTATTATCACTACTTTTATCAATACAATTGTCTCGGTGCAACGTGGATTCAACAAACACATTTTTCTTTTTTTCTTAGGAATATATGATACGGCAGTTATATCATTAGTGAATGCAAACACTGAAGAAATTACTTGTTTTGTCTTTATTTGTGTTAATTCCGGAGGTAATTCTCTTTGGTTGGCTATAATTGTACCCACTACTGTAATTCTTATGCAGTAGACTCTTTACAACAGATTTTCTTGTAAACCATCGGTCTATTGTTACACATCTTCCTAATTCTGATAAATGTGAGCACATTCTTTTAGTTAATGCAAATGTGGAATTGTTTTTTATATGAATCTTCAGATTGAATGCCTGCGTAGATTTCCATTTGAGCCCTTAACGGATGCATATGTGGTATGTACCACCCGAGAGGTGTGCACTAGTGTGCACCCATAAAAAAATGAGAACGGTTGAAACAGGAACCGGTAGCTTTTCTCAGGTTTTCCGAAAATGAGCAAAAACCGGTTTTGTGTTTTTTGCATTAATTATCTCTGTTCCCAGTGATCGGATGAATCTTGGAGGAACGTTTTGCCGAAATCTCCTCTTCCTTGTTTTTAGGTTTTTTTATAAAGGAGGCGTTTTTCTCTCTAATGATCCGTCTCCGAGACACGCGTTTTTTGGATCGCCGATCTACCAAATTGCTACCTTTTTGGTCTTAGTTTTGGCGCCCGCTGGCCGATCGCGACGGGATTTTTCCTTTCCGGACCGGGAAAGTTGGCTTAGTTTGAATCCGGGCTTAAAAATGACAAAACTTTTGTCAACTTATTATAATTGTTTCAAAGTTAATTTATTACAATAAGAAAATAAAGACAAAAATATAACTTTTTAAATAAAATTTTTTTTTATATCTGAACTTACAATGACTTCAGATGTTTTTTTTTAAATCATAATATTTTTAATTTTAGTTTAATGAAAAACAAAATTTTAAATTTCTAAAGCTGCCAACCAAATACAGACAATTGTTTCTATTAAAAACTATTAGCCTCACTACATTGGGACTTGAAGAGTAAAGATAACAGATTACATTTTTGGTGACGATGTTATATATTGTATAATTATGGACACAAAGTTTAGTTTTATAATAAATTGCACTGGCGTGGACTACTGGGGACAAATTTACTGATTGTACATTCACACAAAAAACTATTTCTTTGAAATTACTACTAGCTTTCTCTTTATCTTCTGTTTTTGAAAGCCTAATCTGTTTTTTTTTCTTTGCATAATCTTTATCTCCTTTTGCAGCTTAAATGTTGTGACATTGGCTTTGGTCATTTCTTGTAAAGGGTGGGCCATGTAACGTTTGGAATTTGAACTACCGTTTATTTTGTTTTTTAAATGTATAATGATATTTATGAGTTGACAGAAATTTAGTTTTATGTTTGACATTTACGAAATGAGACACTTTACACTTGAACAAAGGTAAATAATGAAAACTTACTTTCAAAGTGGTGAGTCTTCTACTCAAACGGTAAGAAATTTACGAAACAAATTTGATAGAAAAGACGTGCCTTCAACGGAGTTTGTGAACTAATTTGTGAAGCGAGTTTGCGAAACTGGATCGTTAGTGGATAAAACACGTTCACGTTCATTGCGCTCAGCCGAAAAAAATAATGCTGTTGCTCAGAGTGTGAGTGAACATGCATCAACATCAACTCGTCATTACGAACTGAACATTTTGCACTTTTTTGAGGATCATTTTAAATCAAGATCTCGGTTTGAAGGCCTACAAAGTTCAATAAGTCTAAGAAATTAAGCCTCATGACCATTTTATGCGTTTTCAATTTGCCTAATGAGCTAAAGATTGTTTGGCCGAAGATGAGCATTTTTAACAAAAAATCGTGTTTTTCGATTAAGCATATTTTAATCTTGGAGGCTATGTCAATAAGCAAAATTGTCGCATTAGGGAATCAGAGAATTCACACATGACTATTGAACAGCCTATGCATCCACAACGAGTAACTGGATTTTGGCCCGGCGGCATTATTAGGCTATTTTTCTTCGTAAATGAGCAAGGAGCCGCTGTTACCGTCTTTAGTTTTTGTTTTCAAAAATTGATGAGTATGAAATGGATGACATTTGGTTTTAACAGGACATTGTCATACAGCCAACGTAACCATCAATCTTTTGCACATTATTTTTAAAATCGAATAATCAGCCGAAATGCTGTGATTTAACCCCGTTGGATTTTTTTTTGTGGGGAGATTTTAAGGATAAGTGTTACTCTAACCATCTAGAGACGATTGATGCCTTGAAACACGAAATCGAAGTTGCCAGTCATGCGATTGGAGCCTAAACAATCGAAAATGTACTAAAAAATTGGGTTAATTGGATGGGTTACTGTCAAGCCAACCGTGGCTGTCATTTGAATGTTGTGTTTTATTCTTGAATGAAAATGTCCAATCTTTCTAATAAACTCATAATTTTGAAAAAATATTTATTAGTTTTTTATTTATAGCCGATTCAAATTCCAAAAGTTGGCTTTTATGTTCATTGTTTTGGATAGATGATTTGTTTCCTTAGTTGAGCAATAATTTTTGTACTTTTTGTAAACTTTTGCTTTATTTTTGAAGTCAACTTCAGAGTTTCTCTTGACTCGTTTGTTGTATTTTGTCTGTTACTACGAGGGGCACTGCTAAAGTTTGCGGAATCAAGTACTGCCTGTATTGCCACCGTTCTGCGATTGTCATATTTGTAAAATTTTACGGTTTTTACTTATAATTCAGTTGACAGTTTGATTTCAAACTGCTCGGTTTTATTTCAACAAAATTTAACGAGAGTAATAATTGTGTGAAAAATGGAAATTTTGAATCGTGATTTCCGAGTGATGATTTTTTTATGATCTTTGATACGGTTTAACAGCGCAGCAATGTGTGGAAAAACTTAGTTTGTTATTTGGGAATGAAGCACCATCCAAAACTATGGTTTACAAATGGTTTGCAGAATTCAAGCGTGGACGACCAACGTTTGATGACGATCATTGTGAAGGTTGTCCATGCACCTCTATTGTCGCGAAAAATATGTGACCTACAGTGAGATAGAGGCATTCTTAGGCATTGCAGCGAAACAAATACATACGATTTTGCACGATCATTTGCATGTTAGGAAGCTTTGCACTTGTTGGATCCCACACAATTTGAAAGAAGAACAAAAACAGGCACTTGTCAAGTGGTGCAAAGAAAAGCTAAAGAAATTTGAAGGGGGTTGTTCAAATTTGGTATATAATATCGTAACAGGTGACGAATCTTCGATATATTCATATGAGCCTGAAACTAAACAGCAATCGACTGTATGGGTGTTTCAAAATGAACCTAAATCCACAAAAGTGGTGTGTTCACGAAGCGTTTCGAAAAGAATGATTGCTTGTTGCTTTGGAAAAAACGGGTCATGTTGCAACTGTTGCATTAGAGGATCGAAGGACAGTTAATGCTGACTGGTATACTTCAATTTGTTTGCCGGAAGTTATTGCTGAAATCAGAAGGAACAACATAAACCGGAGAATCATTGTTCATTATGACAATGCAAGCGCTCACACAGCACGACGAACTGTACAGTTTTTGACCAGTAACAACATCCAATTAATGACTCATTGCCCATATTTGCCTGATTTATTGCCCAATGACTTCTTTCTATTTCGACGTATTAAAAATAAAATGCGACGCGAGCGTTTTTCATCGCCCGAAGAGGCCGTTGAAGCATTTAAATCACTTGTTTTGGAGGTACTTTGCTCAGAGTGGCAAAATTGTTTTAAGATTGTTTCATCGGATGCAAAAGTATATAGATTTTAAAGAAGAATATTTTGAGAAGCAATAAAGCGATTCACATAACGTAGTTTGCTTTACATTTTCCGCGAACTTTGGCAGTGTCCCTCGTACCAGCTCTTTGGACGTTTTCTTCAGGCTTTATTTTACTATATTCGTTTGCGTATTCTCTGACTATCCACTCTATTATACTTGGTACTGAGGTACACAACTTTGTTTTTGCATAATACGAGTTTTTGTGCGTAAGTATAAAGCAAAACGTTTGTTTTTACAAAAAATTTGTTTTGCTTTATAAGTGTTAAGCCGTTTTCACGTAAGACAAAACGTTTTACCTAACTGTGTTTTTGCTTTATTGGTGTGTACGCAGCCTTATATTCAAGTAAATATATGATATCATATTGACTGACACCCGGCTATTAGAAGATCACCACGATTGCGGCCAACCGAACACACAAATAATAAATAATTGAAATACTAAACGTACAGTTACCTATACGATGAGTTTGGCGTTTGATCGCGATCGTGACCCTAATCCAGTCTGAATGATATGCCTAGGATTTACTATAAACAAAAATTAGTTTATTTTTTATTTTTGAATTTATAATAACATATAATTTTATAAAGAAAAATTTAATTTTGTTGTAAATGTTTTATATTTAAAAATAAAATAATTATTCAACTTGATTAACAGATCAATTTTTATTTCAAATTTATATTAATTCTAATTGCGTTGGTTAAACACAAAAATGATTGTTAACAATTAAAATGTTATGAATACGAAATTGACCCAAAATGTCGATCTGTTGTTAGTAATGATGAAAATGTACTGTATACAATTATCACATAAACGAATCTATTTATGATGAATGAATTGTATTCATTTCTGCCACATTTTAACTGTTATTAATTGGTGTGAACTTGTATCCCTACGGAATAAAAAAAAGGTCCAACAAAATGAAACAGTTATTTTGATTTTTATTATGGCTGGGCAAAACGTAATGCAGTACAATTATATATTTTTATAGAGTCGTGTTTTCGCGGATATGATACGGTTATGTGGGGGTACAACCCCAACTGGCCGATTAAAGTGGGTCGGGGATACATAACCTAGCATTTCGCTCCTTGCTTTATGGGCCTTGTGAAAAATTAAACAGCCCAACTTTATATGCATTCAGACACACTTTGAACTTTATCAAGTCACGGAAGACTTTCCCGGAAATTCGCGCGTTCCTTCTTTTAATATAGACACTTTCTACGATTCACTCACAGTTGTCGGAAGATAACGAAAACTTTTTTAATGTTAGTTTAATATTTTTACGTCAGTATTATATCATATATAATTTTATAATTCATAACTTTTTTTGTAGGTTTTAACAAGTTTTTATGCTGAGAAATTTAGTTTTGTGTTTTTGGGAATGATCGATAATAAATTATGACCTTTCAACAATTTAACATCTTTGAACTCAAGTTTTAATTGTGTATAAGACATAAACTGATTCAGCATATTTCTATAGAGTTGTTTGTTTGTAATACGTATAAAATAGTTATATACTACTTGTAACTGTAATAACTAGGTTAAAAGCTTTTGAACAACACGATGCATTCTTTACTTAATATAGATACTATATTAAACTAAATTTTCTAGCGTGAAAATTGATTTTTCTTAAAATATTTCTTACTAATCCATTGCTTTTAAAATGTTTCTTATATCATATTACTCACATAACATAAATGAGAAAGTATTTCTTTAAACAAAATCTATTAACATTGCTGATATTTACACTTTTACTATGACTCAAACATGAAGGTATTAAAAAAGCTATATACACACATTAATAATTTATATGAAGAACGTATATTATTCTGTTAAACTTTTTTAAACGTGTCTAATTTGTTATATTTTTACAGTTTGGACCGAGAGCAACCATTCACATTCCAATTGGGCGTTGGACAAGTAATCAAGGGATGGGATCAGGGTTTGACCAATATGTGTGTAGGCGAAAAACGTAAATTGACAATCCCTCCAAGTCTCGGCTATGGCGATAGGGGAGCAGGCAATGTCATCCCTGGAGGTGCAACTCTCATGTTCGATGTTGAATTAATCAACATTGGCGATTCCGCTCCAACCACCAATGTATTCAAAGAAATCGACGCGGACAAAAACAACATGCTTAGCCGAGAGGAGGTAAAAGTCTTCGTAAGGATTTGCTTTGCTTTTTTCTTTTTAGTTCTAACTTAATCACGCAGAAAATAGAATAGTTTACACCAACAAAATTCTCTCACGCTTGAAAAAAATTGGCACAATATATTTTGGGAATATTAAAAATATATAATTATCCATAACTGGTTTAATTATGTATATTTAACACGCGAAATATGTAATTATAAATTGAGACGCAAATTGCAAACCTTGCATTCACAAAATTATAACAATAATTAATTTAAATCAGAGCACTAATTTAATAATAATTTGGCTGGCATAAATATTGATTTTGGTTTAATTATATGTAATAATCATTAAACATTTCTTTTATACAGGTGAGTGAATATTTGAAAAAACAAATGGTGGCAGCTGACGGTGATACACAAAGTGAAGAAGTAAAGAACATGTTAGCAGATCACGACAAACTAGTCGAAGAAATTTTCCAACACGAAGACAAAGACAAAAATGGATTTATTTCTCATGAAGAATTCTCAGGACCAAAACACGACGAACTTTAACATCACATATCATCATTGAAAAAATACAAGCTAAAGCGTACGACTGAATAGTTTAAGATGCAAATTGTCTTTTCCACGAAAATATTTTTTATTTGTTTTAATTTTTTTTAATTAACTTTCTTGCATTTTTTACTGTTCGAATATTTTTTTAATATTTATTGTTAATTTTCAATTTGGGTTGTTCCTAATACATCCATTCCATTTCTTTTTATTCTAGTTATCTAATAGACAAATACTTCATTTTCATTTTTGAATGTTTTATATATATATAAAGATATATTTTATAAATCAAATAGATACATTGATTGCGCTTGGTTCTGTTAATTAAGTATTTATAAAATGAGGTTACTTAAGAATGTGTGCAATTTGTAATATCTGTTGTTATATTATAATAAACAATTATTAATAAAAAGTTTTCTAAAAAATACAAATATTTATATTATAAATTAAGAACATAATGTTTTACCTAATTATAATTTCAATTAACTGAATCGATGTAATATAATATTATCACATTTTATACAATATTGTAACTTGGTGTACTGATTGTCTTCATCCTCTCTGTATAAAATCTGCACAGATAGACGCTACAAGAGACTGGGACACTACATAAAAAATATTTATGTAAGTTAGTCTAAACAAAAATAAAATGTTTTAATACCATTTTTATGTGAATTTTTATTCAAATGGTATTTAAATGGGCATGGATGCACATTTGTAGAGGATTTATTACATTTATTACTATTCATTCTATACAGGGTGGTTCAGATTGTTTTTGAGAAACTTTAACAGTGCATTCAACTCGTCAAATGTAATAAAAACGAAGATGCTTTTTTTTGTTCAACTGTAAAAGTAAGCTCTGTATAAAACTGTTCGTTTAGTCAGTGAAAATGTGTTACATGGTTTGACACGGTTATTGTACCATGCCAAGACAGTTCACTAATGAAGAGTATGCAAACATTCATTTTATTTATAGCAATGCTGCAGCTTTTGTACATAACAGGAGGCTTCCAAGTGCCCAATTATTCATTGATGTGCAGCGACGTTTTTATGAATTAGGTTTGAATTGGAATATTGAGCCAAACAGAAATGAAAATCCAATTGAAAGGATAAATAATAACTGCATTTTTTATTTATATGATTTAAATCATAGGCTAATCTTTTGAAGGGCAGCTCAACAACTTTAAGTATTAAAATTTAAGGTTCTGCGTACATAAAGATAGAAGAAAAACTTATCATTTAGAACCTATTCAAGATTTGCATTCTAGAGATTTGTACAATTTTTTTTTGTAAATGGCTTTTAAATGAACCTGAAGATAATCCAGATTGTTTGCGTGAAATTCTGTTGACGGACGAAGTTACATTCACGAGAGCTGGAATTGTTAATTACCACAATATTCCTGTTTGGTACATGAACATCCGTACGACCGCGTACATTTCGAAATAAAATTGTTAATGTTTTGCCATATTTGTTGATATTATTATCTTTGGAACGTATTAAGTATGGTGGCGGGTGCTAACTACAAAACTATGAGTAAAGTTTTTGGTTATTTGGAAAAATTTATTAATCTTTATGTGACTGAGTAGGGTGCCCGGGTGCTTTTTATAACTTTATACATATGTTTTTGGAGTTTAAAAGTATAGCGTTCTCTGTAGCCTTTCTCCATGCCTGAGTATCTTCGAATGTTCCTGGATCCAGGTCCCTTGCTGTAATTTTCGCGTCAACTTTTTCTCTCTAGCTTCGGCTTGGCCTTACTATTTTCTTTCGTCAGGGTGGGTCTAAGAACGTAAGTTTTTTGGGACTAAACTATTTCAATTGTTTTGATCTTATATTATCTGTAATTGTTATTCTGGCATTGTTTATTTTTTCTAATCTGCTTCTCCCCGCCGATCTCCTCCAAAAATCTATTTTAGTAGCTTCTCTACGCTCTTTCCATTCTACCGCTAATTGATTTCTGAGCCATGTGTTAAGTGAGGCAAAAACTCGTATATTTGCCTCTTTCGAAATCGAGTTGAGCAGTGGTGATATTGTCTGCCCACTCTGTGTATTTTTTCTCTGATCTTTTGTCGTTACTAATTTTTGAGCTCAAATATTTATATTTTTTACATTTCTCTATTTCTTGGCCTGTATTTAATACTAATTTCTGCTGTACTTATCTTATGCACATATATTGGGTTTTTTGTATATTCATCTTTAATCCCCATAATTGGTATTCCTGTATCAGCTTTCTTGACATATATTCTATGTCTTTGTAGTTTGTTTGGAACTTTTTCTTCCAGTTTTTAACTACCTGTTGTAAGTATATCTTAAAGAGTGTTGGTGATACAGCAATCTTTATTCTTGATATATTTTCTTTATAAAAGTTTTTTATTGCCTGTATGGTATTAATGTTAGTTAATTTTAGAAATTCCCACAGTTTTGCGAGGTTTTGTAGGCTACTACTTACTAAGATTTACAAAGAGCAGGTGTTCTTCTTGAGAAGGGAGTTTTTTTTTGTTAGTTGTGATTGTCAATTGTCGACCTGCTAACGCAAAACCTCGTATTCTTCATTCTGTACTTTTTTTCTAGTTTTTCCTTAATCATTCGGCAGTATATTTTATTGCAGGTACTAGTTACTGAGGTTTGGCGATAATTGATACGTTTATTTTTGTCGTCTTTCTTGTGTATGTTACTAATATATGTCACTTTCCAATTATTTCTTCTTGTTTAGGCATATTTTAGAAAAGTTTTATTAGCTGTTTGAAAAGCTTTTCCGTTATGTTTTAGTAGTTTGGATAAGATCTCACCGAGGTCGAAGCTGTTTTATTTTTTAGTTTTTGATAAGATTTTTTTACCATATTTATGTCTAATTTTAAGTGGGACTGTTGTGATATTGTGGTTTTCTGTACTTTTTATATTCCAGCCTAGTTTTGGTATGTATGGTTTTATAGTATTTTTGCCAGTCTTTTGGAGTTATGCTTGTTACTAAAGACTATCTTTAATTTACCGTTTTTTTTTTCTTCAGCCGTCAGTTGTCCACTCCTGGACGTAGGCCTCTTTCATACTTTTCCATGTTTCTCGGTGTTGTTCTGTCTTAAACCATCTCTTCCCTGCTACTGCTTTGACATCGTCTATCCATCTTCTTAATGGTCTTCCTGTGCTGCGTTTTGTTTGTCTTGGTTGCCAGTGTGTTATTTTCAAAGTCCATCTGTCTTGGCTTTGCCTGGCTACATGGCCCACCCATTGCCACTTGAGCTTTGCGACGCGTGTTATTATGTCGATGACCATCGTCCTTTGTCGGATCTTCTCGTTTTTGATTTTATTTTGTAAACTAATATTAAACATTGCTCGTTCTTGCGCTCTCTGTATCACCATTAGATAGTTTGCGCTCTTTTTTTGTCACTGACATGGTTTCTATGCTATAGATCGCCACTGGTATAATGCATGAGTTGAAGACTTTCCGCTTGAGATTTATTGGTACATCCCTATTTCTGAATATGTGCTTTAATTTTCCAAAGGGGCAGCTTTTGGAAAATTAAAGCACATATGTTAGTGTTAGTTTTACTCTACGCTTTATCTCAGTTATCTGATTTTCTTTGCCTATTTTAATGCCATGTCTTAGGTAAACATATTCTACGTTTTCTATTGTTTTGTTGTCTATGTTTAGATTCTCCCTTGTGTTACTGATTATTTTAGTTTTGGTGAGATTTATTTCTAGGCCAATTCCTTTTGATGCTGTATTTAGTTGTTTTAACATATCCGATAGTTCTTGGATATCGCTGATTATTATGACGATGTCGGCGAAACGTAGATGGTTTAGATAGGTTCTATTGATGTTGTTACCTTTAGTTTCTCACGACAGTGACTTGAAAATGTTTTTGAGCGCCAGGGTGAAAAATTTTGGAGAGATGGTGTCTCCTTAACGTACGCCTCATTTAATTAGGATTTTGTTAGTGACCTTGTGACAAAATCCTAATTTGTTAATTTTGACCTGAAATGTGGCTTCTGCGTATATGTATTTGAGGAGGATGGAGTATTGGGGTATGTTGTATTCCGTTGTTTTTTCTATAAGCGTACGGATTGTCTGTAGATGGTCAACTATGCCGTACCCTTTCCTAAAACCCGCTTGCTCTACCGCCTGATGATGCTGAGTGATGATCTTGGTTAAAAGTTTATACAAGTGTGAGAGGAGGCTGATGGGACGATAATTTTCTATATTAGCGCTGTCGCCTTTCTTGAAAAACAGAATGACTTCTGCGTTTTTCTATGTGTTTGGTATCTTGCCTTTCTTGAGGCAACTGTTGAGAAGCAGCTGTAGTGTCTCTTCAATAATGGTTTCTCCTTTTTTTTAGCATCTTGCTGGTGATTTTGTCTTCTCCTGGGTTTTTGTTGGTTTTTAATTGTTTCAGCGTTTCCCTTATTTCTTGCTTTGTTATCTCTGAGATCTCTTCTGATTCTATGTTTCGGATAAGCGTTTTGGATGTTCTCGGATCTGGTATCGTCGTAAAGTAGAGTTGGGTGTAAAAAATTTCAATATGCGTAACGATGTTCTCACTGTGGGTGTTGTATTGATTTTTCATTTTTGTAATCTTGTGTCTGCCTATGAAGAGTTTTGATTTTAGGACTTTTATGTTAGAGTTGTCTTCTATGATGTTTTTGATTTATTATTTATTTTTTATTCCTGATTTTTCTATTTAGTTCTCGGTAATCTGTTGTTTCTCTTTCCATTTTCTTTCTTTGCTCGATAAGCTTTAACGTGTGTGGTTGAAGTTTACGATCTTTTTTACGCCTGGTTTTGCTACAGGTCTTCCTGGTAGCAGAATGTCTAAGGTGATTTTTCCACATAGTTCATCCATTTCCATTTTACTTATGGTTCTGATTGATCCCAGTTTTTTCTTTAGTTCTTCTGTACCGTACCGTATTACATTATTTTTATTATTTAGTCTTACTTTATTACTAAACTTTTTACATACGGACGTGACGGTTTGGGTGACCTTGGTACTTTAGTAGCTTAAAATAAAATATATGTCTTCTATAAGAGAATTGCTGTTTATCTACTGTTATACATTCAGATGGCTTATAGTTTTTCTATAAATTACTATATTTCATTTTCATCGGCGCTTTTATTTGGATTAGAATTTTTTATTTTAATATTTGTTCTCCGGATAATATAGTTTTAATTTACTATTTTTTAGTTTTGAAACTTTTTATCAAAAGCAACAAACGGCGTGTGCATAACGTATTTTTGTTACGAGGTACCCTGGTACCCATGCTGTCATTAGGGTGTGTTTAATTTCTCAGTTACATAAAGTTTAATGTAATTTAAGAACGGAAACTGAGAAACCTTAGAAACACTAACATTTATGGTTTTGGAATCGGAGTTAAAATAATCAGTTCAAACTATAATTTGTTTAGTGCCAAAAAATTTCATTTGTTTTTTTCAAAATAGAATTTTATTTGTGACTATAGTAACACATTATGATCTATGAAATGTGAGCACGAGAAAACGAGCGAATATCTAAGTACAACAGAGCAAACATACTTTTTGTGTATATTAAGTTGCCTATTATACCGGCCACGCTGTACAGGGGTTACTGTAACATATTATTTGATGTTGAAAAGATTTGTTGTCGAATGGATTGATTGAAATTCATATTGAGTATTTGAGAAAAAGTTATTTTGTTCTAAGAATTTCACTGATATGAAAATTTATTTATTTCTCAAGTTTTTGTATAGATTGGACAGTTTTAAGTCATACTAACCGTTTTTTTGTTTATCTCTAATTACCCAAGATTGATTTGCACGGCTACGATAGTTGCAAAATGGTCAAAAGACGTCTAGAAGAGAGAAATTTACAGGTTTCTATAACTCGATGCACAGCGGCTATCTGTCATGGGTGTAGGTCTTTATTTTAAATGCGGTTTGTTAAAACCAAGCTTAACGCCATATAGAACTGGTAAATCTCATTTTTTTAGTAAGACAATGCACGGTCACATACCGCAAAGGTTACTATTGAGTTTTTGGATTTTTAATGTAGATGTGCTTCTATGGTCTTTAAATGCTTCGGACTTTTAACTTTATCAAACATGTATGTGATTGGACGTTGCATTTTACATAGCTAAAATTATCTTAACGGGAATAAGATATGTCTAAGTCAACTATAAATAACTCTAACTGGACGTAATATTGTAGAAATTTTTAGATTGATATTTTTAATATAACAATTTAATAAAATCATTTGTTGTAGTATAATTTTTTAAGGTATGTTTCTAAAAAAAAATATGTAATTAAATTATGTGTACCAACTAGCAGAAAATATAAAACAAAAGTGAAGAATGTTTTGATTTTTTTTTTTAATTCAAACTATTATCTCTCGCTATCAATAACATTGAGTGGGTTCTATTTAAATAATTTAATTAATACAGAATACCACTAAAATATATATATCGATGGTTAAAGTGTAAAACCTCGTAAGTCGTTTTTTTCCGTTTACGCGTTTTTTACACTAAAAGTTTATATATATTCACATTTATTAAACTGCAAATCCTCGTAACTTAAATTTAAGTCTATGGGACTGCAGGCTCCATCTATCAAAACCCAGTAAATCTAATTCACCTAAACAATCAATTCCAAAACTAAACGTTTTTCCCTTCTCCTGTAAAATTCACTAAAATTGACTTACGAGGTTTTACACTTTAACCATCGATATATATATAGAAACATCCAGATTGCTTCAAAATAATAAAAAATAGGGATGCCGCCGTAACCGAATCCAGATCTGGTAACTTCCGGATCCGGCCAATATTTGAAAGATTTGGTTCCGGCCGGATCTTGATAACTATGCGGCTATAAATATAATATATTAATGTTAATAAATAATAAAACTTATATTATAATGTAAGAATATTAATTTTTTTCTATGATTTGCGGTTAGTAAATTTTTATTCATAGTCACTGAAAACGTTGGATAAATATTATTTTTTTTTTAAATTTTAATAAATCCGGCCGAACTCAGTATTGGATTCGGTTTCAGTTTCTTTTCTAGGCGATAGTTTTACTATCTGTTTCCAACCAAAAAGTGGATCCGGCGGGATCACTAATAAAAAAGTAATATATTCAACATGAGTAATGGATTGAAAATACATCCAAAATAATTGCGGACAAAATGACGTACAAAAAAAAACATTTTACTATCTAACATCTACGCTGCAAAACAATCATTATTGCTATTTTTATTTTTAAAACAGTTGTAATGAACATTTGAGTAGATGTGCATTAAAACCATTCTCTGAGATTTTGTAGCCAAGATGTACGGTGGCGGCCATAACGTGACCTAGGTATTTAAGAGTTTGTTTTTTGATGGTTATTGAGATTTTTCGTTGTTTCTTTATTCTATTAAAGATTTTAACATAAATAACTTTGTTTATCTAATTATTCTCCGGTTCACCCACATTTTGAAAGCCTCTAATTTATTAGTATTGCTTTCATTTGTCCATATCTCCAGACCATAGAGCATTTTAAGGTGTAGATTTATGTTGTGACAACAGAAAATGCTTTATGCTTACGAAGACGAGCGGGTTTTTCTAATTCTTATTCTAAATCATTGTTGATATTGACTTTTGTTCCTAAGTAGTTATATTTGTGCACATGAATGTACATATTCGAAATTACCACTATGTGTCTTTGAGATAATTATAAATTGTATTTTTATTTTAATTAATGTTTGTTTACTAGCTGTTACTACTGTGTTGTAAGTCTTCTATAGTTTTCGCTATTAGAACCGTATCATTGGCGTATTTAATATTGTTGATAAGCTTTCCATTGACCTTTATCCCTATTATTTCCTCTTCTAACGCTTTTTTATTATCCCTTTAGAGTAAATATTAAACTTTATTATCTAACATAGGTCTTTCTAGTATATTACTATTTAGAAAACATAACAGCAGATAAATAACTTAAAAGTTTTAAAAATTAAATAAACGCTAGATTATGATCGTATCAACAAAAAGGTAAAATAGCAAGTAAAGTTTTAAAAGTGATTCTTAGATACAATAACGCTATTTTATAAAAGTATTATTTTATATTTTATGGAAAGTATATGTTTTTGTATTGTATCAAAGATTTCTTAAAAGTCACACACTTAGCTAAAAGCTAAACTGAAAAAAGCTTTAATATTTGGGAAACTGCAGGTTCATTCAGCATAAAGATTCTTTAACGTTATCAATTCAAAACATATATGCAGTTGCAAATGCTACATAATTTAATAATTATAATAATTTCTATAACTACATCTAGGATTAGATTGGTTTTGAGACAAGTTATCTATTTTTTCTCGTGTACCTATTTTTTATTACACAATAATCTTTAAATGCAAAAATAAATAGCGCGAGCGTCAAATACAAGTTTTTTCTTGATATATATACCAACACATAGCGGCAAATGTACTAGATTACTAGATTTAAAAAAGCTTTTTAGGAACAATTCCGATAGAGTGGAAATTAATACAACATGAAAACGTGTAACTTTACTATTGTTGTAGCTTTTTGAATTAATGTCTTCCCGTTGACGCATAGAACCGTTCTGATGCACCGTCGTGTTAGGTGGTGCATAAAGGGAGAGGGAAAGGAAACTCGGAACAAATTGAGCGTTGCGCTCTCTGTAAAAGGTACATGGGGCGTCAAGCACAGAACTGTTCAGAACCGTCCAGAACAGTGAAAGGAATGCATCTATTGTATTGCTTCTTTTAAGATACTTGGTTGTAATAAGTGGCTCTAAAGACAGCAACATAATTTGGCAGTAGCGACAGCACAGCAACCGGTACAACAAAAATCAAAAAATATTAATTAGGAGTATGCAACAACGACAAATGCAAAACTGTATTGCATTCTATTATTTTAGAATTTTTTCTGGTGTAATTGCTATTGCGACAGCAACCGGGTTTTGACATCAGAGTATAACAAAACAGATTTGTGGCAAAATCAACACTTTTATTATAAAAATTAAAACAACTTGTTTTGAAGCTTGTAATAGCATATTGTACTATTTTTTATTGTACATACCTGAATTGTTGGTGTTGCCTGCCTTCCATTGTTTGTCACAAACAAACATTTTAATAAAGTTTATTAAAACAAACTGGTTTTTTATATGTATACAGCAAATACATTCTCTACTTATTTTAATATTATCTATTATTTTGTTCAGTTACAGTTGGCGTTATTATTAACACATTTACTATGTACTTTATCACAAACATATATTAAAAAATAAACTGTTTAACTGTTTAACCTTCACAAGGCCATCATTGGACGATGATACAAACAAGTATAAATATAAAAGAAAATGCCAACTACACATTTTTCTAACTTACATCAATAGTATTCATCCCAGTATTAAGTTTACAATAGTGACCAAAACTTATATAGAATAAAACTAGCTTTTTAGACTTAACGATATGTTTATTTGATGTTTTCCGTAAACCAACTTATACAGCATACCATTTAATTGTTCATAGAGCCTTCAGCCTATCGTTAACACCAAATTCTCAGCAAAAAGAGCTTAATAAAATTATATCAATAAGTCATAACAATGAATTTCCAAAAAACACAGTTAAAAATATTATTACTAAAAAATAATATAGCCTTATTATACAGTTAATTTATTATAAGATAACGTTTTAGAATCTATAAAATACATTTTAATAACATATTTTGGTAACATATCCGAAAAAATAGGAAACATTCTCAGTAAATTTAATTATAAAGCAACGTTTAAAAGTCAAAATATTTTATTTAATGCTAAAGATCGTATTGATACAAATTTAACACCAGAAGTGTATGAATTAAGTCCCATATGTAATGCACGATATATAGGGCAAACAAAATTTTTGAAACTAGATTTAAAATACATTACTTTTTTTTTAGATTACACCATACAGATAATACTTTTGCAAATCATATTTTAGAAAATAGTCACATATTTCCAGATATTGATAAACTGCTCTAAAAGCAGAAAATTAAAAAGAGCTTTAATCTTGATTTACTAAATCAAAAAATTATTCCTTGGTAAACTTGCTTTTGATCAAACCATATATAAATATATAAATTTCCTTTGTTTGAAATAATTTAATCTTTCTTTTTGCGGAATGTTCTTCGTTTTAATCACTTTTAAGTAAAAACCGTCATTCATTAATCTTTTCTCTTCCTGATTAATTTGTTTTTTTTTTGTTTTATTGTATGTAACGCAGGTCAGAAAAGGCGTGCGCTAAAGGGACACAATATCTCCTAAACTGTTTACCCTTGTACTTGAGGATATGTTCAAAACATTACCCTAAGACGAAATGGGCCTGAACATAGAACTATTTAAACCATTCAAAAATCGCAGACAACGTAGTACTAGTCAGCAAGAATATCGACCAGCTAGAAACTATGTTAAGACAACTACAAAAAGCGTCAAAATTAATCGGACTAAAAATGAACATAAACAAAACCAAAAGCATGACTCCGGAAATAGAAATCACTATTGACAACTACCTTCTTAAAACAGATGACTATATATATCTAGGTCATAAAATTAAACTAGGGATAGACAAACAAACGGCAGAAATCATGCGCCGTGTAGGCTTAGGATGGGCAGCCTTTGGGTACTTAAAAAATATTTTTAAGAACACATCTCAACAAACCTAAAGAGAAAAGTCTACGAGACGTGCGTCTTACCCGTTATAACATACAAATTAGAAACTATGACTCTAACTCAGAAAAACGTCAATGAATTAAGAACAACCCAAAGGTTAATAGGCCTTAGAGACAGACTACGAAATGAAAAAATAAGGCGGTAAACAAAACTTACAGATGCAATGACACGAGTGGCTCAACTAAAATAGAGATGAGCAAGCCACGTTGCCAGACACGATTGTAGGCTGCAGTCTCACTGCACCACCAACCGCCACCAACTAAAATTTGAACACGTTAAATCATATGGCGACGCGTCGGACCAAAGAGTTCTATAACTAGAGATTCTAAGCCAGCGTATTTCCGTATAATTTGGTATCTTCGTCTTTGTCGCACCATAACGTTTCTCTATCGACTACAACGTATAGCCGCTCGATCATTAGTAGAGAGAGAGAGAGAGAGAGAGAGAGAGAGAGAGAGTACAGTGATGTGCGACGAAAACAGAGATACCGAATTGTATGGCAAAACGCTGGCTCGGAATTTCTAGTTATAAAACTCTTTGCGTCCGACTGATTCACTATTTTTGCCGGCATCTGTCATTTGGTAACCACCGTTTCATAATTTCAAATCGGTTAGTGGTAGCGCGGCAACAGTTGATTGTCATTTGAAACATACTAACTTGATATTTTACAAATCGAAATATAATCTGTCATTTTTGCTTTGATACTTGTAAATTTTAAAAACGTTAACATGGAAGAAACATGGATATCATCCGACATTGATAAACTAATTACATTAGTAAATGAAAAACCCAAAATATAAATATATAAATATAGCACTATTCTGCTGACATAGAAATGAGTGGAAAATTGAAATATTTGGTGGTCACCAGTGGCTGAAGTAAGACCGTAGTTCATTTTGGTGGTTAGTGGCAAACGGTGATAGTTGGTGGCGGTGGTGCAGTGAGACTGCAGCCTAATAGATGGACCACCAAAATACTACAATGAAGACCGAAAAGAACAAAAAGAAGTGTTCGTAAACCACAGAAAAGGTATGATATAAAAATAATTGCAGGAAAAACATGGTCTCAAGTTGCGCAAAATAGAATATCATGGAGAAACCTAGACGAAGTCTATATCCAGCAGTGGGTAGATTAAGGCTGATAAGAAGAAGAAAAATATGTAATTCATAATCATTTTAATCATTTTAATCATAATAATTTTAATGTAATTTTTTACATTTTATGTTTTATTGTCATATATATGCTTTGTAATTTTTTTTTATATTTATACTTGTTTATATCACCGTCCGATGTAAAGAATGAACCATGTTAATGTTTTTTTTTAAATATATTTGTGATATTGTACATAGTAAACGTGTTTTAATTATTTTATAACAAACTATCACATAGTAACGGTCACCACCATTCAATATTTTATTCAATCATTGGCTGCGTTCAGTACAACTCATCAGTTGCCAGCGCTGACCTTTTAAGCGCTGAGCCCGTCTGAACGGTATATTTTGCCACTATTGCCAACCATGTAAACTTTTATCAACAACATAAACATAAAGCTCAGAGTTTTGAATGTAAATAAATGATTTAATTAGTTTATGAAGCCGCTACTTAGCGAGATATAATATATTTTCAATAAGTAATGCCATCTAAGGTGAAGAAGTAGGATAAGATTACCCTGAAGTTGGCAACGAAGTACGGCAGTTGATTATCTTTATCATTTTTTACTTCTCTCACTCAAGTTATTACAGCGTTAATATTACGTTGTAATCTCATTTTCCTATGTTGCTCCTTTTCCCGTTTAAAAACATATATAACTGCTATGTAGTTTGGTTTTGACATGATGAATTTATTTTTCAAATAAAAGCGCGGATCAAGCAAACCTAGATGTATGATGAGTAAAATGACAAGCGCTGCCAGCAAACGATAGTCATCAAGCGCGTTCAGTACGCATGATGAGTCGTCCTGAACGCGGCCATTGTCTATAATTAAATTTGACGTATGAAGTATGTTGTTGATTTGATTAACAGGTTTAAGTAAGTTTAAATAATTTTGTTTCTACCAAAAGTTTAAAGCACTCAAAGCGTGCTCACAAAATTACGCAAAATTATCTTCTGGTTAATAAAAAATAATCACGCATCCAACCTATATGTTTTTTAAACCTCTTGCTTAGAGATAAGTTTTGGTTTTACATCTTTCTTCTTTTTAATAAACAAAATAAATCTTCATTTTGCAAAAAACATATAAGGTTGTCTTAAAATTCTTACAGCAGAAAGAACAGTTCAATCCAAGAAGGTTAACAATTTCAGAATGTTGTGTTGTTTTTTTTGCATTATGTTTTTGCAAAAATTGTTTCAAATTTGGTTGCAATTTTTTTATTAGAAAAAAAATTAAATAATGTGCAATGCAGTAGCATAATATAATATAATTGGTTTAATATACAAACTCTTGAAGAACCTTTGTATGGCTGGCTTTTAAAGTGTTATGTAGGATTAAGTTCTAGGCTGTATGCTGGTCATTTAAGACTACGAATGCTAACCTTTCAGTTACTACTTGTGCAATATGAGGTCTGGCGTTGTCATGCAATAAAACAAAGCTGTCTTCATTAAAATACAAAAATGGGACAACAGCTTTTTAAAAATATCTTTTACATATCTGTGGTCATTCAAAGCATATGTTTTTACAACTTTGGTATGTGCTGCCATAAAAATGTCTGCTCACACCATAACAGAATTAAATTATTAATAAAACTATGATATTTGTTTTGCAATTGTTATAAACATTTTATTTTTCTTTTGCCACTATTCTCAGTTATTTTTACTTTACCTTATTTTATCACACTTAATAGGCCGTTATATTTGTACAATAGCAAGTAAGCCAAAGTAAGAATTTTACTTCCCCTTTGCCTATGGCGTCCTATCACGGAATGTAAATTAATTAAGTAATATTTTAAAATTATTTAAAAACGTGTAAAATTGTAAACAAAGAAAACAAGTAAATTTTAATTAAAAAAGGACAAATATTTGTGAGGTTAAGTGAGTATTTTGGCTTACTTTGGCTTACCTCACTTGGCAAAAGGAAAGGACCTATTATTATTGCAATTATAAACAGAATTTACTTAATATAAACATTTATAAATTGTCAGTGAATATCTCGTGAACGGTATTTTATCTCAGGTTGCTTATCTTAGTAAATTTATCAATCAACGCTACAACGATCCTCGTTATAAGCAATAATTTGAGAAGAACAGTAAATGGCATTGTTATAGCTCAAAAATTTGTTAAACTCAATTCCAAAACAAATGCACATAAGACTATTTGTGTTTTAGCATAATCAAATCATAAGAAATGATAGATATTCAACTGCCGAGTTCCGCGAATACGTTATATAATAGGTCATTGAAAAGAAAATTTTGGCTGCTAACATTAAAACTTAATGTAGGTAGGAGTGGATCAACTATTTCAAAGCATTAGTAACAAAGAAAGCTCAAATCAGTTTTCGGTTTATATAAAACTAAGGTCTGGAGATTAAAAACAATTTTGATGTAATTCATAAACCTAATTTTATTTGTATATAAACCATATTGTGCATATATGTGAAATTGCCAATATACTTATACATGCTCCTTTTAAAAGAAATATAACTAAAAAATATATAGATCCCATCGTTTTTTCACTGTCTCGGTTTTTCTTAATTTAAGCTAAACATCCAGTTCAGTTTTATCACTTGTTATAAAAGAAATAGTATTCTTATTTTATGACGTTATGAAGAACTATCTTGTGTATTCATATTTTTTATAACCACTTTGCATTTTTATATAAAACTTGCATTTTTGACGTTATTATAATAACAAATAATTAAATAATGTAAAATATTCAATCTTATTTGATAAGACTGAAGTACTTGTTATTGTTATTTTGAATGTTAAATTTATATACAGGGTGAGTCGGAAGGAATAGACCAAGCTCTAAGAATGTATTGTACACGTGAAAATTATTTATAAAAACTCAAATGTTGTTATCCAATTGTTATTTGTTTTCAAGTTATAATGTAATTAAAAATAAAAAATTTATACATTAACGATTTGGTAATCAAAGCCTTTTATAATAATTGTTCACAAATACTGCCATTCACCTCTGAACATTTTTAAGCATGATAAAGATCTTTATATTAATTATTTTGTTTTAACTTCTGGCTTTGGTGAATAGCTTCACAAAAAAAATAATTAAATGATAAATTAACAAAATTACACAATAATCTAACTTTGATGTAACTATCAAAATATTTTAATTATAAATAAGTAAAGAGAAAGTTAATTGAAAAATTTATAATAATTAACGCTAGAGAATTTCCGCGTTTAGTCTTGAGGGTGCCGTTAGTAGTATACTTTGTTATGGAAAAATATTATTAGCAAACATACATACTGAAATCTTACTACATCTACGAGAATATTGGTGAAAGTTTTCCTCTAGAAAAATGTTGACACGTACAGCGTCGTTTTTAAATTAACATTGGTTTTTATGAAACAAAACGCCAATCAATTTAATATCCAAACAATAAGATTTCAGTCATTACTTATTTTATATGTATGTATGTTGAACTACATACAATACAAATTGGTTTGTGATAAATAAAAACACATTAACAGTAAATAACATTACACTTAACTAAAATAATATATTCCAAATTAATACTCCTTGAAAATTGGACTCTACCTACTCGAAACCAGAATCCCAGTCAACGAGAAGAGAGGTCTAAACCTGAACTGAACTTTCTTGAGCTGTAAATAATCTTATTGGCTCTAAAATATTATTTCTAAATTGTCAAATAATATTCCAGTTCAGAGTGAGCGACGTTGAATTATCACAAAGTGTTTGTTTGTTTCACATTAAATGTCAAGTGTCAAATAATGTTTACTAAATGTCAAGTAATGTTTTTTAAGCTGCAAATAATGTTCTCAAAGTGACAAATAATGTTTTTGTTAGAGTAACCAATCTTCAATGATCACAAAATGTTTGTTTTTTGTTATAAAATGCTAAATATAACTAGATGTAAAAATATTTTTTTCTAATCTTCAACTCATGTGTCAACTAATGTTCACTAAATGCCAATTAATGTTCCACTTGTATAGTGGTGGGGATGTTAAATGTATCTTGGGTGTCAAAGTAATGTTATCTGAGCTGCAAATAATGTTGTTGAGTGTCAAATAATGTTTCCTAAGTGTCAAATAATGTTTCGTGAATGCCAAACAATAATCCCTGAGCTGCAAGTAATTTAGAATAATGTTTCCGAGTGTCGAATAAAATAATGTTCAGTGAGTGTGAAATAATGTTCCCTAATACATAGTTAGTAGTTTGACATATTACTAATTAATCTACTATGGGTTACAAAAAATGTTTTGTGCAAGATGACTAAAGGTAGACTTAAAATATTAGAAAAACGTGCAGCAGGCTAATATATAATAAATAAGAATTGCAAATGGTAACTAATTTTCATGTAAAAACAAAAAAAAAGTATGCTTAGTAGGTTATAAATATATTTCTTAACATTAATCCGTAAATCACTTAATTTTTTTTTAAAATCTTGTTTATAATCTCTAATACTTGATTGTGTAAGCAATATTGTTATATGCATTTTCGTATGAACAACTTAACTTAAAACCCATAACTGGCGTTTATTGTTTAAGAACTGTTAATGTACGTACGTAATATTGTAAAGCATCGCCGGGTTGTGCTATAGTAATAAACTAGGCTTAATTCAAGCTTGCGTTGTACCTAGACCATAGGTATATATTATTTATGTTATTACTTAATGATAAATAATTAAGGTTGTTTTTCTCAAATATAAGGATATGTATGAAAACAAAATTATAATAATTCAATGATAACAGAGAGACCAAACAGTTTGAAGATACAATTTTCTACAGCTCCCTAGAAATTACTGAGAAACGCTACAGGACACCGTCGCCAGTTTTCCCAATATCCAATCTAGATAAACAGAACAAAATCGATGAACACTTGAAATCTATTTTTAACTTAAATAAGTCTATGCATGTAGTAGTATCAAACTTAATAAAACTGATACATAAACAAAATTAGTTGTTAATAATAATAATATAGATTTATTTAACATAAAATTAATTCTAGTTTATTAATATAAATATTGAATTGGGTTTGCATTCCAATATTTTTTAAACCATGTTAAATTTAAAAAATGTATTGATTTAAATAGATGTATAAACAAAATCAACTTACTGTAATGTTGCTTGTAATTATAATCTTATTTCAAATAAGAAAACTACTACAGAAAAATGTATTTACTAGTCACAACGTTATAAAGAAATTTGTAAAATATAGCATGTTTTGATGAGATTAATTTACATCCGCTAATTTTCTTACGCAGTAGGCTTAAATTGGTGATAATTTAAACTTTTTTAATCTAAAGAAATGCACTACTTAATAATACTGTTATCTTTTAGTTTTATAAAGTATATAGGGGTTTTAATAATAATAGCAAGCTTTGAATTCTTGGCAATTAAAAACTATAAGATTTAAGAAAATGTCAAAAATACTGAAAATTTATTATAGACACGGTAAAAGTTTTGTGTTCTTGGTCGGTATGAATCACGTTCCCGCAAAGTGATTGTAAAACTTATTGCAAAATTTGAAAAAACTAGTCAAGTTACTGATGTAAAATTGCTAGTTTGAACTTGTATTGTCATGTTAGCCCAAAACATTGCCGCTGGCACTAAAACTATAACAAAAAACCCAAGTTTGTCTTTTCTAAGACGTTTACAGCAAATAAGGACTTCACAGTCCTGCTTTAATAAAGATTTTAGCATACATGTTTAGAAAGTGCAGCTGACGCATTAAAGCCGGTTTGTGACAAACTACGCCAAACTTTTATTATTTGGATGCTCGAAAATAAGACTGTGAATTTTTATTTTTTTTTAGAAAAATCATCTTACCGACAAAACCTGTTTTCATCTCAGTGGGTTTGTCAATAGACAGAACTGTCGCATTTAGAGTTCCAAAAATCCTATATTGGTTCGACTAATTCATAGGATCTTACTTTTTTGAGATCGACAAAGTTGTTGCAATTACAATCGATGCGGATTGCTACTGTAAAATGTTAACTGACTTTTTTTTGCTCATCTTGGACAATTTAGGCATAGACAATTTTTATTTTCAGCAGCATATTGCTACGAGCTACACAAGCCGTGAAACAATTGCAGTACTGCATGAAAAAATTTTATGGTGCATTATTTTGCAAAAATTTGACATAAATTGGTCTTCCAAAGTTTTGTTTTTGTCTACGTAAATAAAAGAAACTACGCTCTGCAAACAATTTCAACTACATATTAAAAACTATATTTGAGCTGTTATTTATCAGATAGTGACTCAGTTGTGCAAAAATGTCTTCTTCAAAAGAATGATCTTTTGCAGAAAGAGTTAAGATCTATCAAATTAAATGACATTAGAAAGACTATGATTTGGCTCTAACATTTAAATTTTAGTTGTCATAGCAACAACTGATTTTTTTCTTAAATGACACAATATATTTTTCTGTTTTTTTTTTAATAAAATAATTAATTAAGTATTTTTTTATTTTTATTTGGGCTGTTGTTTGTATGAAATAACATACGCTGGTATTATATTATAAGATTGTTTAATACAAAATTAGAGTAAAAAAACTTTAAAGTTATCACCATTCTTAAATTTTATTTAAAGATATCCACAATAAAGATGATTACAATAAACAATAACAAACGTCAGTCTCTTCCAAAGAATGTGATATAATAATGTTGAATTGGTAATTGTTATATTTGTAATCTAAATCTACAATACAGCGCTGCAAAAGAAGAAGAAGACGTATTTGTTGTAGTGCTTGACAATTCAAGTATTAGTACCAGACAAATTGCAACCCGTCTACAAGTTTATTAAAACTTTGTTTATTATTGTCAACATGTCTTCACTTACTTGAAGATGAAGTACAAAAACTAACATTTATGCAAAAGCTTTTTGAACATTACGGGCAAAATCTTAACTTTATTTTGTGGTTGGACAAAGCTACTTCATCCAAAAACGGTAACAATATGTAACAATAAACATGTATGGTCAGTACAAAATCCACACGTATTTAGAAGGCATCGATTTTAACATTTTCAACCGTTTTACTGCCAATACAAGTTCTGACGCATTGTTTAAATGTTATGTTCTACTTATCAGTATAGTATCAGATGTTCTACTTGCATTGAGCAACGTGATGTGGTAGCAATACAATGGTGCGCTACCGAATATTGCAAGGGTTGTTGTATAATAGCTAGATAACTATTTGAGTAGGTGCGGTTAAGTTCAGAGTTCTGCTAGATCGCAAGATTTAAATTCACTTAACTTTTACTTTTTTTTAAATGTGTCTTATAGCAATCAATACAAATGCAAATCAAAAAGATGACCCAATTAACAAATTTTTATTAAAAACATTTTAAACAAAATAAGCGGGAAAGCATTACAATTAATTGGTAGTCATAAAGATATAACGACATGGAACTAATTAAAAGGAGTATTGCAATTAAATTTTTGCAATTAACAATCAGAAAAATGTTTAGTACAACCCCTTATAAATCTAAAGCCTAAAAGAAATCAGCACATAATATTATGATAAAAACTAAAATGAAGAAAAAAGATGCTACTAAAAGAATAGTAAAAGTAGAAATACATAATAGGTAAACTTTAAAAATTTAGGTAATATCAAAAAGACAATTTTTAGTATACAGACATTCTAAAAACATGCAGAACTAAATCTAATAAATAAATTTAAGGCAACTTTACAGTAGAGTCAATCTTCTTAACCAAGAATGTTTGCAGCAAATCAATACAACAAACTGCAGTGGCAACATTACTAACAATTTTAACAAAATTTTGAAAAACAACAATATTTTTAATTTGTTAAAACCCAAGCACAACGTGACAATCCAAAGTAACCAAAGCACTCACCTATCAAAATTGTAAACTCAAGAGCAATATGCCACAAAAATTTGCAAAACAAAATAAGACATCTAAAGAACTTTACAAGAAATTAAAAGATCTACATAACGTGTATGTGAAGAAAATACAGGTTACAAAAAACAGACTAAAACCAGGATTTTATTGTCACGGATTCAAAAGCTGAAAAAAACGTAAAAGAAAACATACCACCACTACGGCGGTTTTAACACCAGATTTAAAGAGCATATGCTATTACAAAACATAATTGTGTAATTTAAACTAAAAAAAAAACCTTAAAGGCCTTTATTAAATTTTAGTAATAAATATGATGGTTCAATTGGTATAACAATCTTAGAACAACTTAAAAAAATATCAACATTAATTGAAAATAATAATATAACTACAGGTAGGTATAAAAGTACCAGTAACAAAAAATTAAGCAAACATAATCCATCATTAACTGATAACTTTAAGATTTGAAATTTAAAAAAATATGTACAGAACAGAAAGATAAATGTTACGATAAAAGACAACCAATAATTTTTGCCAGTAAAATTAAACACACATTAAACATAAACGATGAAATACTTTTATTTAATTATATTGAAAGCAACCAACATTTTAGAAGAAATAAAATATAGAATGGTAATTGTCTATAAAAGATTGAACGATCAGAAAGTTGACAAAATTGAACCGTAACCAGTATTTCATAACGCTAGATCTGGCAAGTAAATACTATCAGTTAGAAAGACATTATTTAAGAGAATGCAGTTTAGTCCAAAAAACGCTATTGCGTTTTTTTAAGAGTGGATAACATTTTAAAACGGTTGTAGTACGATACCTGCCATGTTTATCATATAATAAAACTAAATAAAGTTTTCCGGAAACTTGGAAAATCTAACTTGATGCTTTACTTAGATAAATTAAATTTTTACGCAAGGTACTGACACATAGCAACAAACCAAAAAGTAAAACTTAACCCAAACAAGATCAAGCCATTAAGAAATATTTTATTCTTACAACATCAAAGAAAAAATCAAAGTATTCTTAGAATTACTTGGGTACTACCGGATATTTATAACAATCTTTTTTAACATAACAAAACTTTTACAAATTGTCTTAATAGAAGAGCAAAAATAATCTACAACAATGGGTTTATATTTTTTTTCAAAACACCAGGGTTGTTTCTAATTGAGTTACACCCAGCAATTTTCCGATTTTGCAAATTGTCCAAATTCTCCACTGGAGTAGCTAATAAATTTCAGATAGCCCTATAAGAAATAATTTAGGGGTCTAGGGACAGAGCAGGTAAGGCGTGTGGCCCATCTCGACCAATCCAGCAATCTCCGTATGTTGCTGTTAAATAATCACGAGCAATTAAACTGAAATGTGATGGTGCATCAATGTGCACAAACTACATTGCAATTTTTGTTGCCAATGGTACATCATCAAAAAACTGAGGTAGCATGTGTTTTAAAAAGTTGCATTACACCATGCCGGTAAGTTTTCCTGGTAGAAATACTGGTCTAATTAGACAGTCGCCCACAATTCTAACCCAAACATTGAAGGAGAACTGATGTTGAAAACAATCTTCACATACCTGATGCAGATTTTTATCTGTCTACACATGGTTGTTATGAAAATTCTTTATTGCGTTCCTTGAGAAACTGACTTCATTAGTGAAAAGAATATAAGTCAAGAATTGAGGGATTAAAACTATTGTTTGCAAAAGCTATTGACATAACGCAATACTAGAACTACTTAGATCTTTCTTTATCATGTCCAGCACATTGTTTTCTAGTTGTACTATTCTTGCTGTTATTGATCTTCCTGGCCTTCTATTTTCTTTCAAATATAATAAATGTTTTTGAAAATTTTTTAGTTGGGAATATTACGGCCAGAAAACCATTCAATATACAATCTTCTAGTTTGTAATGAACTGCCGTCAGTCAGCTCGGCGTTTGTATAGTGATTTATAGTAGATGAATTCACTAACTATTAACTTAAAGCAAACATAACATTGTATAAAACAGTAAAAATAAACATAAAATTTTGATGACAATGCCATAACTAGTAAACAAATTAAAAAAAAAAACATATATCTAAGCACAAGAACAGTTGTATCACAATTTACCTTTAAAATAATTGCTAAAACTGTAATTATTAAAATTTTATAAAAAAACTTGCACACACAAAAGAATTTACCTACCAACAACTAAGATACATGTTATTAAATTCTAAAGTAAAAAAAAATGAAAATTGCACAGTTTAATTTTAGCACATTTAAACTAGCTTTTATTAGAAAAATCTACCAAAAACTAGAAGACTTAAAAAATGAAATAGCCAAACTTTTAAATCAAGAATTCCACAAAAAATCAATAACAGTATGGACATGATACTATACATGTTAATACGTGTAGTAGGCTTGTAATGCCGGAATAGAAGCACACAGCCCGTCGCCGCTTTTTCTAGAATTAGATAAATATATTATTGTATTAACTATTTACTGCTTTTCTTTCAAGAGCAACACGCTCCCGGGGCTTGACGCACAGAACCGTTCTGAAGCACATTTGTGGTAGGTGGTACATGAGGGGAGAAGGGCTCTCTGTGAAAGGTACATGAGGCATCAAGCAGAGAATTATTCGGAACCGTCCAGAACAGTGAAAGGAAAGCATCTATTAATGCACGTAGCCAGCAAAAACGCTATAGAATTAGAAGAAAATAATAATAATAAAAATAATTATTTGAATTCATCTTTCATTATTAAACAATGCTGTACCACCAAGATGCACTGATGAGGATTTGTAAAAACCGAATCAATTGTCTGTATTTGGTTGGTCGCTTTGGAATTAGATTGGGTTTGAGTAATTTTATTAGATTATATTTGGTTGTCTACCTCTTTAAACATTGCAATTTGGTTGCCAGTTGTGATACTGAAGGTTTATCGTTGATCTTTAGTTAAATTAAAATTAATTAAGATACACATACATTAAAGCTTTCTTAAATAATTTAGTACATAAGTCAATAGGTTTTTACTTAGTTACATTTTAGCACCGTTAAATCATTACCATTACAAGATTTTATTCATTATATGCATTGCTTTTTGATGGCATGCATGGAGGGAAGTAAAAATTGTATTTATACTAAAACCAGGGCGTAACAATTACACCCTTGCAAAATCCTATCGCCCAATCAGCCTCACGTCTTTTCTCCTGAAAACATTAGAACAATTGTGCAAAATCAATTCGGTAAACGGCTCTTATTACTAAATACAATACAACCAAACCAACATGCATATACTCAAGGAATATCTATTAAATCGGCCCTACATCTCGTAACGGTCCAAACCAAAAGATCATTAAGAGACAAAATGTCTACCTAGGGCGTATTTATAGATATTGAAAGCGCTTTCGATATAACCACCTTCAATAAAATAGAAACTGCTTTTGCAACACATGGTGTAAACCCCACAATTAGTGGATGGATAAAACACATGTTGAAAAAAAGAGTCGTTACTGTTAATGTAAGGGATTCAACGGTCAGAAAAGTCACTGTTAAAGGATGTTCCTAGGGAGGTGTATTATCTCCACTACTATGAAATATAATAGTCGACAGTCTTATACGGCTACTCAATGATCATGGTTTCTACACAATTGAATATGCAGGTGACAATAACAATCCTACTAAGCGGTAAATTCGAAAGCATACTCTGCAACTTGATGGAAGAGGCTTAAAGAATAATCAAAAATTGGTGCAAAGACTAGGCTCTTACGGTCAACCCTCTAAAAACCAAACTGGTTTTCTTTACAAAAAAAAAAAAATTGGAAATTTAAACTTAGCAAAACTCCTAAATACCCTACTACCGCTATCAACCGAGGTAAAATATCTTAGGATGGTTTTTGACGATAAGTTCACATGGGGACCACATCTAAATATGAGATGCAAAAAAGTTCATATGTCTTTTTGGCAATGCAGACAAGCTGTGGGGAAAACATGGAGACTGTCTCTAAAGGTAGTGCTATGGCTGTACACAGCCGTCATAAGACCTATGATCACATACGGAGCACTAATATGGTGGCCAAAAGGTAGACAAAAAACGTCTGAAAGCAAACTGAATCAGTTGCAACGAATGGCATGCTTAAGTATAACAGGATGCATGCGGACAACACCAACTGCAGCAATGGAGGCAATGTTGTGTCTGCCGCCCTTCAACATTTACGTCGAAGCCTACGTGCAGTAGTTAGTTTACCCTTCAACTTTTAAAATCCAGAAAGATTTTATTCCAGTTAGCACTATTCAGCCTTATTGTTTGCTACCAAAGCTTTATTAGGCAGCTAAAGTTCAACGGCGTGTTGTTAACTAATGTTTCTTTTACTTTTAGTTTAGTTTTTGATAATAAACTTTTCTTTAAACTCGATCTAGTAAGTAAAAATCCGAGCCAAAGACTTTTGATGTTTAATTTATTAATGTCAAGGTACAAAAACTAAAATAGCCATACATACAACTCCACCTGTTTTATGCCAGAAAGAATATAACAACATACATATAGCAAAACAAACGTCGCTTTTCATAATTTCTTCATAAATTCTTGATTAACTGATTCAAATAGTAACGTAAAAATTGTAAGCACACTTGTACAGAAAATATTGTTTATTCTATAATATAAGTATTATATGTATGAAAAATAAATAAATTTGTAATAAAAAACAATAACAGTTAAGTATTATAATTAAAACAGAGTCAATTTTAACTAGAAAAATAATTGAAGTTTTAATTTGATATACTTTAAATGAACACAAGTAAATATTATGGTTATATAAAAAATGTTTTTCTTAATTTGTTTATTTATAATAGTGAAAAATCATACAAATCTATTAATTCAAAATTCAATAACATATTGTGTGTTAATTAATCTTCAAATACATACACAATACAGTTTATAACTTGTTATTGCCAAATTTAATTACTTAGTCAAATAATATTTACATTGAAAATTCCAGCAAGATAAAACATTCATTAAATATACTTATTAAATGATAAATACATTACACATTATATTTTCTAAATACATCGATTGGCTTTGTTTTTGTTTTTTATAAAGAACTGCCAAACAATGCTATAATGATGTTTTGATGTTATGTTTTCTTATTGTTATTTATGGAGAGATTGTATGTTGTATCTTACAAGGGTTAGACATCTAATAAACACGTTCTAATTGGTCCTAATTATTTTTAGGGGTTTGTAGTCTGTGTAATTTTAACATGTAATATATACAACATATAATATCATATTTCGATTTCATGGTAAATATATTGTTAACATATTCTATTATGAAAAAACGCATTAAATATGTTTCTTATACTAATTTAAACTGTGATATTAGCTTAACTATTTTATTTTTATATATTTTAAAATTATATTTATAAAAAATACACTTTTACATGCTTTTAATTGTCTTTTATTTAAAGTAGACTAGTTTTGGTGGTTAGATAGCAATAAAATATAAAGAATGGATGAGAGCATTACTATGTGGTATACGATTTAACCACAAATAAAATTTAAATTATTTATGGTTAAAACTTCGTCATCGTTTTATTTCATCATTATGATATAAATAAAAATTAAATCATTTTTAGTTGGTCTAGGCTGGTGATAAACAATTCGGTTTTCCATATCCAAAATACTTTAACCCCTTCAGACCCGGTGTACATGTACATGTACTTAACTTTAGTAATTATTTTTTAATAATTAGAAATATTATTTACACTTCGTACTGTTAGTACATGCTCATGGACATGTATATTTAGGAGAAAAAATAACAAGTATCGCCATCTAGTAAAAATAAGGTGAAACCAGTCATAATTTACATGGTGTGCATAACCTTGAAGAAAACCGCATGGTAAGTCTCATATTTATTTCAATTTTTTATCTAATTCGGCACAATTTTGATCTAAAAAAAAATTTTATGTCTTTACAAAGCATTAACAAAACCAATGAATAAAAAATACTCACGTTATAGTCAAAAATTTGTTACTATACCACTTTCTAAACTTATGTACATGAGAATGTACTATTGGTCCCACTTACTGTGTATCTGTTTACATCCTCATGTACATGTGGTATGGAATGATGTTGCAATTTTTAATAACGGAATGGAGTTTTGTAATAATAGCAGTATTTTTTACAGTAAATATTTCCAAAATGGATAAAATGAAGAAAAGATATAATCTTGAAAACCCAGCAGATATCCGAGAGCTATTGGATATGATTGAGAATGGCGACTTGTCAGATATTGAAGATATAGGTGTTGGAGAAGACGAAGATGATTTGGAGCAGTATGATTTAGATTTCAATATTAGACCCGGTGCTGATTTAGTAAATAAAGCAGACACAGATAAAATAGATAGAATTTTACAAACCGAACAAGATACCGAAAATAATAATGACGAAGACGATTTTGATGAGGAAATGAATCAACCTCTCTCTAAAATTCAAAAAGTAAGCAAGCAACGTAATGAAAATAATAATGTCATTAATTCTGAAGACGAAAACGTGGAGCAACTCCTCCCAGAAATTCATAAAACAAACCGCGTCAAGTGGAACAATACTGCTTTTACCCCACCTAATATACCAGAATTTCAATCTCCAGTTTCCGATAGTGAAAACATTACAACACCTCTATATCCAATTGAATATTTTTTGCGCTATATACCGAATGATTTATTTGAGAAAATATCGTACTTCACAAATATTTATGCTGTTCAGCAAGGAAAGACTTTTAGAAATTCATCTGCTACGGAAATTAAGACTTTGTTTGGTTTGCATATAGTTATTGGCTGTCTAAAGAAATTCCCAAGAATAAGGATGTATTGGAAACGTGTGCTAGGAATTGGATGCTTCTTACAAAATATGTCAAGGGATAGATTTTTCCAGTTAAGAACTTGCTTACATTTAGTAAACAACTTGGACAAACCACAAAATTGCACCGACAAATTGTACAAGACGCGACCAATTTTAGAATCGGTTAGAAAAAGATGTTTGGAATTGGAAATAGAAGAAAACATATGCATCGATGAACAAATTATTCCTTTTACTGGCAAATTATCGATAAAGCAATACATAAAAGGTAAACCCTGCCCCTGGGGAGTCAAAGTCTTTGTACTCTGTGGTAAAAGTGGCCAAGCGTACGATTTTTTATTCTATTAAGGAAAAACTACGAATCTAAATGAAGAACATTTAAAAATTTATGGACAGGGCGCAAGTGTTGTATTACATCTTTCTGACAGAATCATAAATGGAGGACACAAATTATTTTATGACAACTTTTTTTCATCTTACCAACTATTGACGACGCTTAAAGAAAAAGATATTTATGCCGCAGGAACTATTAGAATTAATAGATTTTTCAAGCCACCTTTAATAGGCGATAAAGAAATGAAGAAAAAAGAGAGAGGTTCTGTGGATGTGGTAGTTAGTGAAGACGGTGTAGTAGCTGTGAAATGGCTTGACAATAGGACAGTATGTCTTGCGTCAAATTATATTGGAAAGGGAGATAAAGATCTGGTAAAAAGATGGGACAAGAAAGAGGGAAAATATATAGAGGTATAGCGACCAGAAATAATTAAACTTTATAATCATTGTATGGGAGGAGTGGACCTCCTCGACCAGCTCATTAGCACCTATCGCATTTTCATACGTTCCAGGAAATGGACACTACGTGTCATAATGCATATGGTGGATTTTTCTTTAGTCAATAGTTGGATAGAGTATAAGAAAGACTGTGGCAGATGCAATATTCCGAAAAAAGATATTCTTGATTTGTTGGCATTTCGAATGAGAGTTTCGGAAAGCTTAATCAATGTAGAAAATGTTGTGCTAAGGCCTAAAAGAGGTAGACCTTCTTCGTCCCCTGCCCCTGTAACACCTACTACACGCAAACGTGGTGAAAAACGCCCCATAGAAGAAATACAAATTGACAGAACTAACCATTTATTTAATTTGATTCAAACAAAGAGGCTACACGCTGCAAATTGCCAGGCTGTAAAGGCCGAACGCACGTTTTCTGCAGTAAGTGCAATGTACATATGTGCCTAATAAAAGACAGAAATTGTTTTTTTAAATTTCATGTACCAGAAAAATAATGTTAATTAATTAATGTTAAATTTAAGACCCATGTAAATTTTATATTTTGTACCATTAGTACATGTATATGTACATTAAAATTTTTTAATTAATAAAACGAAAAAAAATATAAAATGTTTTTTTTTTGCTTAATTAGACCTCTAGAAGTATGTTAAACTAAATTTATTTTTTTTTTAATGGTTAAATTTAATTCAGGTCTGAAGGGGTTAATATTACCTTAGAATACCCTATCGTTGTAATAAGTCTGTGCTTTGTAAAGGTAAACCTTTTCTAAGTATTTATTACATTATAGTGAAAGTTTGTAATTGAAGTTTTTTTCAATATCTCAAATGTATTCACACTGTAACATAAAAAATATCTGGCTGTTGTTTTATAAGCTAATAGTTGATCACATTACCTAGCCATAAAACCCGACTAACAAAAATGTAGGTTTATACACACCAAAAGAACAGCAATCCAAATCATTAACTGCTCATAATACGAAGGCAGAGTGAGAAGTCTGGTAAAAATGAAACAAAGAATAACATTTTTGGCAAAAAACATTTTATTTCTCAACGTAGTCGCTTTTTAGCTCGATACACTTAATCTAACGTTTTTCTAATTTTTCGATCCCTTTCGAATAATATGATTTCTCTAAAATAAGCGTTTGTTGCATCGATGATCTCCTCATTGGAGCCAAATCTTTTTCCGCCGAGCCATTTTTTTAAGTTTGGAAACAGAAAACGGTCCGAAGGGGCTAAGTCTGGAGAATATGGCAGATGTGGAAGCAATTTGAAGCGTAATTCATTGATTTTGGCCATAGCAACTACACACGTGTGCACCCCTGCATTGTCTTGATAGAAGAGAACTATTTTCCTTGTTAAATGCGGTCGTTTTTCTCTCAAATCGTCGTTGAAATGGTCCAATAAGTTGCAGTAATATTTGCCGTTGACTGTTTTTCCCTTTTGGAGGTAATCAATAAAGATTATGCCGCGTGCATCTCAAAAAACTGTGACTATGACCTTGTTGGCCAATAAAACCGCCTTAGCCTTCTTTGGCGCAAATTTGCCAGTAAAAATCTACTGGTTAGACTGTTTCTTGGTCTCCGGTGTATAGTGATGAATCCATGTTTCATCCACAGTTGAAACGACGCAAAAAATCCTTTTGTTATTGAACATTGTCAAACCTGCCTGTGAAGTTGTCACGTGTGCGTTTTTGGTCGATTGTAAGCAAACGCGGCACTTATCGCGCGGATAGCTTTTTCATATTTAAATGTTTGTATAATATAATAGCTATCTCACGCACTTTTACTCTGCGGTCTTGCAATACCGTATCATGAATTTTATCAACCATTTCTGGTGTGGTGACTTCATTTGGGCGTCTTGAACGTTCGGCATCAGTAATGCTTGTACGACCACAACGAAAATTAGTAATTCACTTGTAAATCATATTAGTCGATGGTGAAGAGTCCCCATAATATTTAATAAGCTTTGTTTTGGTTTGCGTAATAGTTTTTCCACGCAAAAAATAATGTTTAATTAACACACAAAATTTACTTTTTTTTATGTTTGCAAAAATACGATAAATTGTCTGGTTTCAATGACTGTCAAAACTAAACAAAACGACAGATCTGTTTTAAAATTTTAATTTGACCTACTGAGAGATGGTATAAATAAATGTTATTTGCGTTTTACGATGGTGGCGCTCTCTGTGTCAATTTTACCCCCTCGTGCATAATTAACTTAAGCCCGTCTGACACTGTGCATTTTTCTGTATAACTTTCTATATATAGTTGTCTGTACAATCCAAAAAGGTATAGTGTCATACACGAATACAATTTTCTATATAGTTTGTTATACAGAAATATATGGTAACATCATTTTATTGTATAGTTTCTGCGCAGAACACAAATTCACATATGTAAACAATAATGGCGGCGCATGTAGTCAGCTGATTTTAATTTTAATTATTAATTCTACTTAATATAAAAATAAGCGTGCTAAGAATGAGGCATTAGAACAAATATTAGAGGAAACTTACGAATCATCTACAACAATAACCAAAATTAAAGCAAAATATAATTTTGTAAGGGTTATTTTGAAAGGTTATGTCAACTTAATTAAAAGCGAAGTTGACGTAAATAAGTAAATAAACATAACAATCTCGAACAGCTGACGCGATCCACAAAAAGCAGCCAATAGAATGCCGTCTTTCATTTATTTTTGCTACAATAAACTGCATAGTATCATACAGGAAAATATTAACTGTATACAAAATTATATAGAAATTACTCAAGGTCAATTTGTACAATCGACTATATAGAAAGTTATACAGAAAAATGCATAGTGTCAGACGGGCATTAGACATTAGGAAACATCTTTAATATTAGATGGTTATTAAAATGTTATCTTTTTCTACAACTTATTAATTTTAACTTGATTTTTTTTCAGTTAATAAAAGCTGGCAGAAAGATAAACAGTTTTATTTTATTTAAAATAAAAATTAGAGATACTGTCAAAAGGCCCAAACTATGCTTCTCAATCAATATTTATATCTCTAGAAAAACCATGATAATCGAATCAGAAGCAGCTCTCCAAAAGATAAAAGACAAAACTATAAATAGAGCTTACATTCTCAAAACTTTAAAAGACAAGCGCAGACAAGTACTTTTTAACAAGAACTAAAACAATTTTTAGGAAAAGCAGATAGTCTCTTCAAGGCTAACTATGAAAAACTCAATTTAATTTAATTAAATCCGGGCGCACCAAAGTATAGATTTGGTGAAAAAAAGGAATTACTTATTATACCGGTAGTATGGTATATTAATTATTTAATAAAATTTTTAGTTAAATTAAACTCACTCTTTTGTAATTTTACTCAATTCCAGACACTTCACAGCGTAAAGAATTCAGCAGAATTAGTCGAACTGCTTAAAGAGACAGAATAGTTGCGCTATTATAAGGGTTTACAGCATCAAACTCAGCAAGAAAACGCCTGAATATAATTGAATAAAATTTTCACAAATTGTAGAAAAAAGTCCAATCTATGTCCTCAAATTTGTAAAAATTTTATGCGATAAGTCGTTTTTTCGCAAATAATTATTGAAAAGTGACGTTTTTAGTTAGCTTTTTATTATTTTTTTTACTCGTGAAATATAATTTTAAATCTTTAACCAAAAACATGAAGACATAGAATATTGTATGTAATTCAACATACAAAAAGAGTGATGACTAAAACCTTATCGTTTGGATATTGAGTTGGTTGGCGTTTTGTCCCATAAGATCCAAATTTAACTTAAATACGGCGCTGTAGGTGTCAATATTTTTCTAGAAAAAAAAGTTCACCGATATTTACGTAGATTTGATAGGATTTAATATTTTTCCATAACAGTACTAATAGTGGAATTACAACAGGCGACTAAACCAGGCAATTATCTAGCGTTAAAGACAAAAACATACTATATGGTTGCAAACTAGTCTTATTTGACGATTGAAGTATGTTTTTTAATATACCTCCGCAAGAATGCCTAAATATTATAAAGAATAGACTGGGCAAATCTGCATTCATCCCAAGATTCAATAGTAGAATTAGAAGTCAATAAAACAATTAACTTTTTAGTTCTTACACTAACTAAAGAAAATAATAAACTTAAATTTAAAATTGTTAGGAAACCAACATTTACAAATGTCATAATTTCCAGCGAGTCAACCCACTTTTATAATCATAAGATGGCGGTGTACAATTGAATGATTCATAGAGCAATCACAATTCTAATGGCACAAGAAGACCGAGATATAAAATTAAAGAGAATCAAACAAATTGAACTTAACAATGGCTATTCCATCAATACCATAGAGAAGTTAATAACTAAGAAAATTAAAAAAGAAACCTTCAAAAGCGTATATCTTCAAATAAAAAAACAGTTGATTCAAGATTCTCTTGTCTTACATATTTTGGCCCAGTTACGGAATCCGTATCAAATGTGCTTTCTAAACTTAACATAAAAATTGCGTTAAGGTCAACGTCAAAATTATTAAACATTTTATTTAACGCGAACAGAAAGATTAACAAATTTAAAAAATCAAGAGTATATAAATTAACATGTAAAGATTGCACAAGCGTATATACCGACAAACAAGCAGAAATTTTATTACTCGGTACAAAGAACATAAAAGATCATTTCGAAAATAATAAAATAGATTCAACGTTTGCCAATCACGTCCAGAAGCATCAACATACTTTTTCAAAACTGGAAGACATACAAATTTTACATAATTCACTAAAATTTAATTTAAGTAATTACATACAAATAATAATAAAAACATTGTTATTGAAAACCGCCATTGCTGCAAACAAATAATAATAGTTAATATAAAAACACTAATTTTATTATTAGTTATTAAAACAAGTTTTGAACATTGCTAGCGGCAATTTCTTTATATCATTTAACAATACATTAAAAAATGTGTAGTTTTGATAATTAAAGCAATCTTTACTTTTTTGCTCCGGTATGTAAATATTATTTTTATATTGTGTATTATGCTGGTAAATTGATTTAAAGAAGGTAGCCTTAGTATATTGCAAAAATTATTAATGCAAATATGCCCGAGTATAGCTTATTTAGAATCATATTAGCATGGTCTTTCTATACCTATGAGTTCTAAACCTAAACCCAGACATTTTGTAAATCCATTTCAATAGATTTATTGCTGACCACTTTTAATTTATTAAATGTAAATTAGTTTTCAGTATTTTCAAGCGTTTGATTGTGCCTATGCAAGACTTTTCTAGATTTGTAAAAATAAAAATACACATGAAATACAATTAGGTAAATTATTAATATAAACTAAAAGTAGTAAAAACCCAACCCAACACAGTTTTCCTAAAAATTTTCAACTAATTTAACCAATTCTGTCTAATTGAACCAGTATTTCTACTAGGAAGACTTTCCGGCAAGATGTATTGCAACTTTTTGGAACACATGCTACCTCAGTTTCTGGATTATGTACTATTAGCAACAAAAATTGCAATGTGGTTTATGCTTGATGGTGCATATTATTATTATTATTTTAACTAAAATACTTGCCATATTATAAAAAAATACATTTTCAAATTGTTGAAAAAATCTAAAAAATCATTTTTTTTAAATTTCAGTAATTGCATTACTTTTTAATTTGTCTAACATTTTTGAAAATTATAATAATTTCAACATTATTAAGTTCTTAGAACAAAATAACTTTATCTCAGATACTCAATATGATCAAAACGTTTTACAAGTTTTCTGACATGTAATAATAATATTTATTTACTGATCAACCATTACATTAATTCAATACATTTAATTTTAAAACAATTACAGTTAACATAAACATAAAAAATACGTTAAGTTATATTTATTAAAACTAACTACAGATTGGTTTAAGGGATTATTATAACCATAACAGGTTGCAGTTTCGTATTATATTTAGGACATATTAAAAAAACATTGACAAAATTGGAAGACATTTTAAATTACCATTTACAACTTTGTAAAAATATGTAGTATAAAAGTATTCTTTTTTTAAGTAGTTGTAATCCAAAGTGAGATAACAACAAATCATAATATTTGTTAAAAATAAAATGCTACATTTATAACAAAAATATTTAATAAACCTTTTTTGGACCGTTTCTAGACGCATAATAGAGTTTTGAAAATGCATTGACCAAATAATACAACAATAGTCCAATATTGATTGATATATATATTGATAACTACTATATATAACTTTAATTGGTTTGATGTTTTTGAAATCTTTAATTATTCTTTTTACAAATCCAAGTGTTTTGAGAAATTTTTGAATAATAATATCTATGTGTGCTATGAAATTTAATTTGCAATCAAAATTAACACCTAAATCCTTAATACTTTTCACAGATTCTAAAATTGTAGTATTAATTCTATAATCAAACTGAAAATTGTCATGTTTATGCAAAAAGAAGACACTGACATTCTAAATCGATTCTGATATTTTTTGTAAATAGATTAAAAAGAAAGAGTCCTAGGTGTAAGCTTTGAGGAACACCAGAAGTAATATTAATCAGATCTGATTTAAAGTTAGAAATGTCAACTTGTTGTATTCGGTTATTTAAATATGATTCAATCCATTGCAAAACAGTTCCACTAATTCCCAGTGACTTCAGCTTTTTAATAAAAATTTAAGATTGACTCTATCAAAAGCTTTTGAGAAATCAATGTAGATATAGTCAATTGTTTCTGATTCCAAGCTTTCGGATATGAAAGTAATTTATAAGAAATGGTTAGTAGTAGTAGTAGTAGATCTTGTAGAACAGAATGTTGTTGATAAATAATAACATTAAAAAACAATTTTAATTTTAGTAAAACTTATTGAACAATATTTGGCTATATTAGCCTTGCTATCATTTTTCTGCACAAATACAACATAGTATAATTTTTAGTGTTCCGGAAAGTAACTGTTGGGTACAGATTTATTAAACAAAATAGAAATTAGCTTAGTAAGCATCTTTAAACAGTTTTAAAAAAATATAAGTGTAAGACCATCTGGACCGCCACCTTGGTTTCAATCATGTTGCATTAACAACATTAACAACTTCAATTTCATCATTTATTATTATCAAAATTATTGTTTATAGACAAATATTGATAAGTTGAAGCAAAGTAAACAGCAAACTTGTTAACAATTTCTTCTTTATTCATTGAATGTTTAATATCTAAAATTATAGTGTTGGGAATTTTACTAGAATTCTTAACAAAGTTTTTTGTATCACTCTAAAAATATTTGAAATGATTAATAATACTGTTTTCTACTTCATTAATATAATCAAGATATGCCTAATTAATTAGACTTTTACACCACTGATGTAAGTGTGAAAAAAATTGATAATGAATATTGTCATAAATAAAAAAGTTTATGAACTACCTTTTTATTTTTTATTAATTACCATATGAGGTAAGATTATTTCACTGTACAAATAAATAGGACAAATATTTTGGCAGTAGAATCAAATACCGCATAGACATAAGTAGTGCCTTTACTAGTTGACATTAAATATAAATTTGGTTTCACCGATTAAATATAATTATTGTTGCAAGCAGTAGTATCAATACTTAAAAGAAGTGGTGGATGGTGATAATCAATGCGCAATAGCGGAGTCTCTTCAATAGCACTAATTGATTGGTTTGAGAATACTAAACCTAAAGTTTTATTATTTTTATTGACTACACTATTGCACTGGCTAAGACCATTAAAAATAAAATTGTCACAAATACTAGACAGATTGTCCTTGAGAACGTTGAGAGATAGTAAACCAGGCATATCTTCTACTAGTTTCCAACAAATATTAGGCATATTATAAATACCGATCAGCACACAAGTAGCATTAAGATAATCATTAACAAATGAAGATACTCGAGTTGAGTGATCTTAATATCTATACACTTCCGTGTTATACGGAATATAAATAGCACATAATAAAAACAAACTACTACTTAACTTCAAACTGACCCAAAGTTTTTTATTTATACCAAAATTAAAAAGTTTCTGTAAAGAAAATGGTGATTTTATAGCAATCATATGTGTGTTAATTACAAATAATATTTTACTTCAGATAAACATAAAGAAAACCTTAAGACATTTTTAAAACGTTTGATAGAGTATGGTATTCTAATCTTATTAATAAGCTTTATTGTATAGTTCTTGATCACAAATCTGTAGATTTTATAATTGCATTGCATTGTTCAGTGTGATCAACAAAAAATGAGGCTTTTCAAATGCCTGGAATTTTTTTTTGTGATTTTAGTGTTTCTTAACCTATTTTTCCTGAACAAAATAGTTCTAAAAGTCACCAGAATAAACGTCAATTTTATAGACGTTTGTCACTTTTTAAGTAAGGTTAATGTTTATTAAAAATAATGTAAAGGTTAATTTACTACAATAAAATGTGAAGTATTGAATGAATTTTAAATTTAATAGTGTAAAGTATGTTATGCACAAACTGTAATTGAATTAAATTAGACCTTTTTACCGATGAAGCTTGGTAATTGTTGTCAATCCCTATTAGTTACACGAAACAACTTTACACTCAATTGTTATTTGAGTTTCAATTTTAAAGTAAAGAATAATTAGACTTATAATTTTTTATAAAACTTTATTAAATTGATTCAGGTACGACTGAAAAGAGTACAACCAGTGCTATATTTGTTAATTGTTCTACTGCGACAATAAATTTTTATTTTAAAAACATTCTGTTTTTGTGTATATTGTAGTGTACATATAATTTAATTGTTCAATTCATATTTTTTTACAATTACTTATTATTATTATTATTATTATTATTATTATTATTATTATTATTATTATTATTATGTTATAAACTGAGTATTAATATTTTTATTAATAATTAACTAAATAAAAATAAACATTTTCTACTTTTTATAATAATAATTTTGTCAATTAAAACATGAAAACATTTTATTTAAGTTTATTGTTGTTTTATTTATCAAAAATCCTGCAAAATACTCACAAAATAAAAATATTTTTTACATTAAAAATAATTAAAAACACATTTTAATACTAAGTTTGGCAGAATACATGTCAAAAATTGTCTAAGAAACATAAGATTGTGTTTCATTTTAATTTTATTAATAAAATGGTTGTCAAAACTTTACTTTTATAGTATATTTCCAAACAAAAAGCTTATTGTTTTTAAATTACCATATTGTTTTTAAATTAACGATTTTTTTCTTTTTGTTACACGTAATAATAATAATAGATTTATTAACTCTAAGACAAAATACATTCTATAGAATACGTCACAAACATGTGGTCGATTATAACTAAGTACGAAGATATAATTAACATACTATATTAATAAATTCTGCTACAGAGTAACATGCATTGCACATGAGTAGGTCTTTTACTCCTTTAATAAGAAGTTTGGTCCGTAATCACTCTATATATTAAACGATTTTCTAAAATTTAGACTAATATATTTAATATTTCCATACTTTTAAAAACATGGCATATTTCTTCTGTTTACATTGTAAATAATAACATTTTAATTGATTGTAACTACCCTTAAGCGGCTATAGCTTGCACAATGCCATTATTTATAAGCAAAAGCCTAATGATTTAAAATCAGTATGGAGGCTGTTGTTCAACGTTAAACATTATTAAGCTGTGGGTTCTCATTAGTAATAATCACTTATCACAAGGCTGTCCAACATGAGGCCCGCATACAAAGTATTTTATAATGCGGCCTTCCAAACCGCATTTTTTTTAAAGCGGCCCTTGGGGCACTTGCAGTTGGACAGCCCTGACTTATCATATTCGTTTTCAAAAATTGAGTAAGTACATAATTTTTTGTTCTGTTTATTAAAATTAATCATATTTTATATAACATTGTCTATTTATGCTAATTTAAAGAATTAGGATTGACGTCATAGATATGTTTAAACAAACTTATAAACCTGATGTTAGTATGATATAACAATTTTAATTAAAAGTAATTTAAATAAATATTAATATGTTTTCCAGAAAATCATTAATAACAAGAAAAATAATTAAATCAAAAAAAATTTCAATCTTTTAAAATACAAAAACAACATACTTTTTCAATCAAAACATTATGATAAAGCAAAATATGCATTTAAAGAAGCATTATTTTATACCAATTTAAATGGAGCCACGCATGGACAGCTTCTAACAAATTTATTTGCGGTATATTTGGCAGAATACGATTATAGGGTATAATTTCTTAAAACAACTAAATAATAAATTATATTAATAAATAATATTTTCAGTGTTGCTGCGTTGCATTGAATATATTCAAATGGCTTTCAATACAAGCTTAAACAAATTATCATATCTAAGATTATATATACGCAAAATTATGTCTTTGCTAAAAATAAAAATAAAATAAATTGGAAGCGTTTAGATGTTTAGAAAAGTTTTTTCAATTCTTCAAGAAATAAATATTGCAATTAAATTAAAAGGTATTTTATTATACAAAAAGTAAGTTTACTGTTAATTTTGTTTAATTTTAGATCAATATAAAAATAAAGCTCAGGAATATGTGTGAAGTATTTTGAATATATAAAAACATTAAAGCTGCCTTTACTTATACCAAAAATGATAGAAAGTGAAGATTTTATAAACTTATCTAGCAAAGCCAAAATAATGTAAGTTAATTATTTAAAAAAATATGTTTAATTATCTAATATTTGTTTTAAATATGACAAAGCAACATTTGGTAAACATGTTGTGGCTAAAGAAAAAATATTTAAAGGAGAAATTCTAGTAATCGAAGATTCATATGTTGGTTACTCAAAAATTTATAATTGTTTAAATTGTTGATATTACTGAACTTATATATCCGTGAGTAAAATAATTTTTTTTATTATGTTATTATAATGACATTTTTCAGATGTACAACATGTGCAAAAGCATATTACTGTTCAGAAAAATGCAGATCTAACAATTGGAATAAATATCATAAATGGGAATGTACAATATACCGGTTAAATATTTTTAAGGTAATACCAAAATTTGTTTTGATTGGTTAAAATTGCTTTTCAAAGGAGTTTCAAAAGGATATAAAACATTAACAGTACTTTTACATGAAAATTTTATAAAATTTGGTGATAAAGATGATAACTTTCCATATATTACTAATCTTTTTACTCATTTTGATTTGCTTGCAAATTGGGATGGATGTAAACAAGTTATATACAGGCTGTTTCTTAAAAAACGCCGAAAGTTATAATTTTCTTATTTTAAGTTTTAGACCCAACAAACTATATATATTCTTAAATGACAAGAAATAAGCTATCTTTTGACGTTCTCAGTTTGTAAATATATTTTATCTGTTTCGAGTAACAATATCCATTATCGTTATTTTAAATAGAACACCATGTATATTTTTAGATATTTTGATTCAGGGTGAAATACTGCATACAGCAGTGTATTTTATTTATTTATTTGTAGAAAAAAATATTAAAAAAAAAATTATGAAATGTGCAAGAAAAACAATCGTAAATACTGAAATATTTTATTGAAAAAAAAAAACTACAAAACATAATATCTACAAATATTGTTCAAATTGATTCCCACCGTGCTGAATACAGAACTGACATCTTTTAGTTACTCCATTACTGGCATTTAATATCAAATTAGGAGATATTTCGTGGCAAGCATTGACAATCCTAAGCCTTAGTATTTCTTTGTTTTCTGGTTGTGTTAGATAGACATATTTGGATTCAGGTATATATAATTGTTTAAATTATTAAATATAATTTAAATCGACAATGTAATTAATTGATGCTATATAACTAGTAATAAAAATGTATTCATAACAATTTATAGTATATAAACGCGTGTAGAGCCTCAGGCGTAACATATAATACAGATATTAAAAATTGTTGTTTTCAAATTAACATGCTGATGTGTAGTATTATTATATGTTATAATAATTAAAATATATTTTTAGATAATCTCTCAAGGTTTATTGATGAATTTATGAAATTTAGAGAATACGCAATACCTGGGAACGAGACGTTGCAGAATTATTCAGCAATAGCCACGATTCTCAATGATTACACGAGGAAAATTGTCGCACAATGTATTTTTTAGCTTGATTTGAAATTTCTGAGTTAGATTATATATATTATATTATTATATTATTTGCAAATACAGGGTGTTCCTAAATAAGTGCAAAAAACTTTACTGCGTTATACTATGAGTTATTCTAAGAAAAAAATTCTTATGAACATATGTCCTGATTATATATGGCTTGTTACAGAATACCAGAGTAATGTTTAAAAACTGAGAAATAAACAAGTTTATTTGCAAAATAGCAGTTTTTGTTTTAAATGACCACTCCCGGCGGTAATACATGACTTTCTTTTTATTAATTAGCAAACACGTTCAAAAATCCCAAGTGTATTCTGGATTATTTTATTTTAATATTTTCAATTAGGGTAAAATAACCAAATAATTTAAGATTGTGTTTTTGCTCGACATATTCAACAATTTGGATAAACAGCATCCAAATGCATACGGGCAGTTTGGCTAAAATGTGCTGAAGCGCTGTCATGCATAAACCACATTTAGTTTTGTTTAGAATTTTGTACTACTTTTCTTTGATAAAATGGCGGTATGTGTCACTAGACTGGTACAAAGTGCGGCTAAATTAAGAAGTCACCGATGGTTCTAATCTATACGTTTATCAAAAATCTATGTTGACAACAAGTTTCTAATATTTTGGGTTAGGCTTATAGATGATTATTATGAAAATTAGTAATAGTTTTTCTACAGAAGCTGTATCAGGAAAAAATACTTGTGCAAAAATTAAAAAAAAATTAATTATCTGTAGAAACCATTGACAAAAAAAATTTAATAATATTGTTTGTACACGCTGAATGTGATTGAGATACAATAGTTGTTTTTTAATTTTTCAAATTGTTTGGTAACTTACGTTTTGTGTAAGAGCAATCTGCCTTGTAATTTTATTTTAGCTTTATTGCTTTAATTTTTTGTTGTTGCGCATAATCAGATAATGTAATGGTGTATTACTTGTTGAGAGTACATTTTTTTGTAAAGACGCTTGGCTACCAATGACTTTGCCATTAAGCACAACTATATACAAAATGTATGTTGCACATCTCTGCATTTGTGTAATTGTTTATGTTTTTTAACTTGTATGAAACAAGTATTGAAACATAGAAATGTTTTTAAACTTGGCTCAGCTGTCACTGTTAATAAAATATAGCGTAACAGCCAACAAACTAATTCCGGATATATGTCCATTAAAACTTTTTTCTAAGAATAACCCAGTGTAACTTACTAAATTTGTTTGCACTTATTTACCAGTATTATTGGTAATTTACTGCAGAGCAAAAAAACGTGATAATTATTTTTTATAAACAGTATGTCCACGGATGAACTTAACTACATACATATACATACATTATACGTGTACACATTTTTTGAAACAAGTTATTCTTTAACTCTTCTCCTGCTTGTTATATAAATACTATTCACGTTAAAAACTCTAATTTTGTTGTACGGAGTGGTGTGTCCAAAAAATACAAAAATGTAATTTTGCAAAACAAAAAATTTGTTAAGTCTCAAAATGATAAGCGTATAATGAAAAATAACAAATTAAAAAAAAAAAACTTTTTTATGGAAATTATAAATGTTATGATAAAATTTTATTTTTTTAATTTTTTAATTGAATGTCATGAGAAAAATATCGTATTTATTTAACTTAAATAATGATGTAGGCTAAATAACAACCATCAAAGTTTTATTCAACATAAAACCCTTCTATTTCAACATTTTTTTCTATCTTCTTTTGAAATTTAATATAAACATTGTGATTAACCTTTGGTGTCATTGTAGCAATAGCATCAGAAATTCTGTTTTTTTAATTCTTAATATAATTTTGCATGTCTATTTGTATCGGTCCATTGTTATTCATCCAATTTGAAAAATGTTTATTAAGTTAATTTGTAACAATTAAGGCAATATGCGCTGGGCATCTTGCTGGAATATCATATTCATACAAATTTTCTTTATCTAATTGAGGCCAAAAGTACTCACTAAACGTTTCCAAGTAATAATTTCCGATTAGCCATCCTTTCAGGAAAAATTCACCAATTACTTTATTGTAGGTTAAAGCACAGTTTGTACTAATACTAAAGTGTGGATTTCCTTTTGCCTAAAGGCGACAATATTGACTAGAGAGTATCCCATTTGTTGTCAACTTAATTTCTGGTGGATAACTTTAATTGCGTATTTGTAAGATCAACATTTTTCTGGAGATATTAGTTCAAATATTAACAAACAATTGTAATAATGTTTTTTTGTATAAGAAATTATTTGAAAGATTGTAAAGAGGGTTGTTAGGATGTCGAATTTTTTAATAGAACTAAGAAAGATTCTTTTACTTACGTATAAATAGTTGAAGGTGACATTGTTAGAATTTGTAAATATTATTGATGCGTAATCCAGGATTTAGCGACAGATAGTTTTGTAAACATGTGATGCACATTTAATGCTGATTCTACCATCTCACTCTATTTTTGTAAACGGTCACATTTGTCATTTATTTTTTTATAATTAATATTAATTTAATAAAATACTTTTTATATAAACATTTATTTTACATAGAATATTTAGATTTTATAATTAGTATTAATATTTTGAATTATACAGGGTGAGTCGGGAGGAACGGACCAAAAAACTTAAATATTGTTATCCAATTTTAATTTGTTTTTATGTTATATCGCAATTAAAAATAAATAAAATGTATACATTAACATTTTGGTGATAACCTTCTTATAATAAATGTTAAAAAATACTGAAACTTTTCTCTAAACATATTCTGTTTTGTCTACAAAAGTTGCTTTCTTGATTGAGTTATGTTTTTGATTAAGATCGGCTGCAACATTTCTAATCTGTTGAAATAGTGCATCCCGAGTGTCTACTTTTACTATGTATCTTTTTATCTTTGAACTAGCACCATAAACAATAATTTAGCGCTAAGAGGTCTGGAGATATTGGAGACCAACTAATAAGACAACCGCGACCAATCCAACGTTCTGGAAACCTTTTGTAACATACTAGATAAACATTTTTAATTACGCTATAACTTAAAAACAAATGAAAATCAGATAACAACATTTGAGTTTTATTACATATTACATATTTTTACGTGTACAATACACTCCTGTAGTTTAGTCTTTTTTTTTTAACTCACCCTGTATATCTATATATAAGTAGATAAAACTTGTAAAATGTACATATGATCATTAATTTTATTGTAAAGAGTGTTTTTTTCAGAGGTATAGAACATTGAACTGAAAGATAACTTTATGCCATTACTGATTAAAAATGATTTGGCACATATAAGCGCCGCGACTAGTTCAAATAAAGTGCATTCTGAAAATCCAATTTTTGATCAATTTTTTAAGCAGCCTGGAACGTATATTGGCAATAACGCGGCAAATGTTGGTTTCCAGCTGATTATTGGCGTACACTAGCAACTTCACATACCGTGGAGGCCAATCACAGGTCTGTTACGCGAGATTATGCATTCAACAAATATTTTTTGCAATAAAATGATTGTGTCGCCGTTTTGTTGGAACCAAAGCTCCTCCACATTAAGATTATTCAACTGGGGAACAAAAAAAATCAATAATTATAGATCAATAGCGCTCTCGATTAACCAGCACATCTTTAAAAAAATATGGGACAATGATTCTACTAGCTCATAAATACAGTGTGTTTTTGTGTATGTAACGGCGTCTCAATAATAGCTTCTAAATTTGTCTTGTTTCAAATTTTGCAATTTTGTTTGTAACGTAGCCCATGGGCCAAAAAATGAGCTTCAATGCTGAACAAATTTTTTTGGTGAAATAGAAAATCAAGAACAATGTTGTTTTTTGACCTATTCTCCAAACTTACAACTCATATAATGGTTATCTTTTTGAATTTTTTTTTTATAAAGTGGATAGTCACTGCTCCTATTGTTGTACACGATAGCAAATTGACTGATTCTGGTTTTTCTCAACACTACGCTTCACAGCTGCAACAACTTTTTTGGTGCGCACTGTACGACGTCTTTGCGGATGCACATTATTAGTCAGACTATTATGGTTTTTCAAATAACTAGCTCGGATAGACAATTATGTTGACCGTAAAATAGACAGTAGTGCACGTTAAGTTTTGCAAACTAAACTACGTTTTTTAAAGTAATTTTGCACAATTTGCAAGCGTTGTTCTGGCGTAAGTCTATTCATGATGAAATGACAAAACATACTGAGCAGAAATCAGTAGTCACTTATCAAACTGTCTGTCACTAGAAACAGTGTTGCTAAGTCAAAAAACAAACCTTTAAAAAAACACTCTTTAGATTGACGTTTTAAGAACATGTTTGAGTTTTTCTGTATAATTGATTCAAAAATATTAGCCGTTTTAACAACATAGTTAAGTTATATTATAAATGCTATTTTTCATATTTTATGCGTTAATTATAAAAAAAAAACTAAAAATATACTTAAAATATTTTACAAAATTTTAAAGTTCTATCCAAAATTATACATATGATTCAATAGAGAATTATAGATAATTGGTCTGTTCCAATCAACGATTTGGACAGTTTGCAAACCGTTCAAACTACGCACATAAACAAATTATTGTGTATAAACATTGCCTAAAGATAACAAATATTTGTTTGTGTGCACAGTTTAGACGGTTTGCATACTGTCTAAATTGTATGTTGGAACAGACCTAATGTCCTACAGATATAATAGCAATGTTTACTAATTATTTTCATAATCATTTTTGACAGTTCATCATCATTATAAGTTGCCATATTTAAAATTAACATACCGGATAAATGAAACTGCTTTGTACGTTCTTAAAGTATTTGGGCACGACGATTGTAACCCAAATTGATCACTCTTGCCGTTCCAAAAGTAGTGGTGAGCAGAAACTCACTTGATGCCGTTTATAAACATCTTTACCGACACCCATGCACCTGTTCAAACTTGAAATTGTCAAAAGCTAAATTTTAGAATTAGTTTTTTTACATATTCAGTGACTAATAAGTTTTTGTTTTTGTACTTTTAAAAGATCCTTTAAATTATCTTCATGCAAATGATCCATTAATGGCAATAATAAAAAAAATATTTCTCTTACTTTTTTTTTTTTTTTTTTTTATTTATTGTCCTATAAATTATAAATAATAAATTGTTAAGTACAGTGTCAATTTGAATGTATAAATATAAATTATTCAATTAAATTTTCTTTTTTTTTTCTCTCCCCACTTGCTTCTTTGCATCTTTCCATGTATGGTCGGCTGCAGAGCTTCGTATTCGGGGCACCATTTATCTTCTTTTTTTTTTTTTTTTTTTGTGTGTGCAATATCCTTTTTTTTTTTTTTTTTTTAATTAATTTGTTTTTTTTAGTCTTGTTATTATGTAGTGTTCTTTTATTCATTTGCCAATTTGAATATTAAATGTTATAATAGATTACTAATATAATTATCGATATTCTGGCATTCAGATTTCATTTGTATTGTTCTTTATATTTTTAGAAGTTTGATTTTTTACAGCTTACTCTATACCTTACCCTAAACTCGCCTAAACTAGTTGATAAAATGTACTCTATGTGACATCACTCTCGCCAAGGTGTCACCTTCACTTTGTTTTTAGGAACGTACCACTGCGGTTTTAAACTCACCTTGCTGGTTGATACAATCGGAGTCAAATGTAAATAAGTAAGTAGCAACAACGCAACGGTTTAATGCCATTTGATACCAAGGGAAAATGCCAAAATAATTAATAAGTAATTAAACGCGTTTGCGATAACATAATATTAAAACTGTTGTGAGAATAAATGTACATTTCTAATTTAAGCCACTTTAATGGTTGGTTGGACATTTTATCTATTTAACCGTGCGACACATTCAAATTTATTGTTGGTTTTTACAGTATTTTGATAAATGTTAAATGTTTTTGGTAAACAAGTATTAATATATGTTATAAATTGTTAATTTGTTAAATTTCAAATATATTAAGTTAACAGTTGTCATAAGTTGAATATTAACTAAATTAGTATTCATATCATTTTTAGGTGTTTAGGTCTTGTTTTATTTTTCTTTTACAGAAATCTGTTATGGGTTATTTTTTTTATCTTAGTTCATTTGATTCCTCTTCTATCTGTTCTTTAGTAAACAGCAATTCTTTTTTCGTTTTTTTGCTTTATTTTTTTTACTACTACTTGGTGGATGATTTTTTTTTGTTATTTAGTTTTCTTCTAGTCTGTGCATATTCTAGCCATGTTAGTACTCTTTCTTCTATGATTATTTTTGTTTCGTATTGTCCATAATTCACTTGCGTATCTTAGAACTTTTTATATATTTTTATTACTTTTTTTAGAAATAAGTTTTTTAATGCGTTGCACATCTTTCATCGTTTTCCTATTTTTGTATCTATTTTCATATAGACTGACGAGCACAAAATAGAGGTCACTTTAAAATTATGACTTATTTTTGGAATTTTTTGTTTTAACGTTTGTTGTTTTAGTTTTATGTTTGCAAATTGTAAAATCAGTTTATCTACAAAATCAACAGGACAGTTAAGAACAGGCTTTAAGCTGCTGTATTGTTTTGTAAAAAGATGGCTACAGATCTACCTTTACAACGCCGACATTGTGTTGCATGATTGGCTTTTGCTTAAAATTACCGGGCATGAAACAATGAGGACAGGAGCAAAGTATTGTAGATGAGTTGCACTTTTACCTTAATGGATAAAACAAACGTCGGAAAGTGTGGAAAATACGCGAGGAAAAATACGCTTTAGTTTGTATTGATGAACAACTTGGGTTGGTTATGGTTTGGGCAGGAATTTCTACCGAAATACGCACAGAGTTGGTTTTTAAAGAGAATGGCTTCCTGACAGCTCACAGATACATTATGGAAGTTTTTGAAAATCATGTTATGCCATTCATGAGAACTATAAGCGAGCGCGGCTTTTTCATGCAAGATAATGCTACATCTCACGTAGCCAGAATTGTCAAAGATTATCTGATAAAGTAGGAATTTTGCGGTTTAATTGGTCAGTTCTCAGCCAGACATAAATCCCATAGAACATGTCTGGGATAAGTTGGGACGACATATACAAAAGCATACATCTGCTCCAAGAATTGCTTAGGAGCTAAGACAGTTGCTATTGCTGAAATGGAATAATATTGACCAAAATGTGATCTTTAATTTAATTAAAAGTCTCCCTCATCGACTTCAAACAGTCATTAAAATTCAAAACTCATAATTTTAAAGTGACCTCTGTTTTTTCATCATCATTATCTTTTTGTTTTTGTTTTGCTAGTGTTTATTTTTATGTTATTTTATATTTTGTTGTAGTTTTTTTGCTATTAATATCTTATTGTCAACAAGATTATTCCATTATTTTAATTTTTTTTGTCACAATTTTTTCATTCTTGTCTTATACATTTGTTTTTTGCCTTTTCTTGTTTTTTATTTATTTTATTGTGCTGTTGAACATCTTTTGGTTTTTGTAAACATTTTCTTTTCATTATTGTCAAATTATTGTTTTTTTGCTTACATCTTTTTTATATATATTTTGGTATTCTTGTTTAATTTTTATCTACTAACTCTTTATATTTTTTAAGTTTTTTTCTTGTTTTAATGTTGTTATTAACTAAGTTAAGATATTTATTATAATATATTATGCCATAAGTTAAACGTAATAAGTGTAAGCAAATGGCTAATACGTGTTATTCTGATTACAATAAATTAAATCTAATCTTAAAGCTTTTTGAGAGTGTCTAATTGTAGCGGTAATCAGATACCATCTACTTTTACAAATAGTAATTTTCTCTGCAGACTTTTGTTGACTGATAAATAAATAAATAAATAAAGTTAAATATGCATCTTAAAAACCAAAGATGTTATATATCTATAAACTTATAGGTGTTATTTAAATAAAACAATAAATGGTTGCAGTATTGTGAAAAATATCTCTCTATCTGACTTGATAAACAAGTATTAGTATATTAACGTATACATTCGTTAACAGCTTGTTTAGGACGTCTGCAATTTGTAATATTGTATTGTTTTTTTTTTTTTGAAGTAATGTACTTATTAAAATGTTGTAATTTATTATAACTTTAAAAATAACAAAATTTTAATTGATTTCTTACTTTAAAAAAACCTAATACATATATAATTATAAAAATATAACCTAACAAGATAATGATTAATAATTAGAGAGCGGATTCCTAGCTATTATGCTTACGCTAAATAGCATCGAAATAATGTCTAAATATATGCACGAATTGTGAAGAATGTATTCATTTGGCACTACGTTTTTTACGCTTTTTTTTGCTTTTTTAGTACTTTTTTTGAATTTTGTGCTGATTTTAAGATTTTGTGCTTATTTTTAAGCTTTTTCTTTAGTTTTGGTAATTTTTTTTTTATAAATCAGTGGTTTTGTAAAATTTAGTGGATTGAAATGTAAATTTAAAAAACGAATATTATTTTATTCTTTAGAAAACGTAAAGCAAAATTTACGTATTGAGATCTTGCATATTTTTTATAATATTATTTAGACAAGTTTAATATAATTCTGTAAATCCTAACTGAGCTCAATTTCAAAAATTTTAAAAACGTTGTAACACAATTTTTGGATCCTGAAAACTGTCAAGCAGTTCTAAAAAATAAGAAACTTCAAAATAATTTAGCTTTCTTAAAAACGGTTTTGTGAGTCATGCCATAAAATTGCTAGAAAAACAGGAAAATACGTTAAATGAAAGTCTAAGTATAATTAGAGATTTTAAAGATGCAATTTTAAAAGTACTAGGTTACATTAAGCAAACAGTAAAATCAAAATCTAAAGATGTATTTTTGAAAAATGAAGGTATATCTACATACAAACTGTATTTTGAGTAGAGAGAATGTTTCAGATTTTGATATTAATCCAGCTTTTAAAGCAACATTTAAACATGCACCAATAACAACTGTACATGTCGAAAGAAGTCTTTTCCCCTTCAAAAACATTTTAAGTGATCGAAGGCAGAATTTTACAGTTGAACACTTAAAGCAACATTTAATTATTAACTGTTTTTGTGGATAGTTTTTTTAAATTATTTAAAAACAAATTTATAGTATTTAAAATATGTGTAAAAAATATCATGACTCAAACTATTGTAAATATAAATGTTACCTTTATTAAAATATTTTATAGTTTTGGATTTATTTAGTTTTCTTTTATTTTCAATTGTTTCATGCCTTTTTAATGCTTTTCTACATGTTTGGTGCATTTTTAATGCTTTTTTTTTAGTAACATTTTCATGCCTTTTTAAGCGCCTTTTTTCGTATTTTTAATACTTTTTAATTCGCTCTCTAGTAATAATTATTCAATTACAATCAATTTATTTAAATACTAATTATTATTCTAGTTCCAATATACAATTAACTCATAATAATTTTTTGTGTATATTTCAGAAAAACTGTCGAAGATATGTTGAAAATATTAGATGATTTGGAAATAAATGCAAATGTTTACGGATCAACAATACTGAAATATAATTCAATAAATGCTAATAAGTATTCTTTAACATCCAAAAAAATGTTGAAACGTAGAATAAATATGTTGATGGAAATTTGTGGATGAAAATACATACCATTTATTAAATAGGATTTTTTTAAGAATAATATATTTAATTATTATTGTAAAATAACATCCAATTTGTTATATTTATTTGTAAGTTAGATAAGATTTTATTAATATATACAGTTTTTCATAAGAGGTTTTATTTTGATATTTAAAAAAACGGGTATTTTTTAAGAGAAATCAATAAATGTTTATTTCATTGGAAACAGGAAGGTATGCCATTTACATTTGAAAACGATATCAGTCAAATAGCCGCCACGGTTACAGTTGCAGTACCACATTCCTTTCATGAAATTTTCTATGACCAATTCGCACATTTGCGGTCCTCGATAAATTTACGAATTCCATCTTTAAGGCCTTGAATCGAATGTGGAGCATTGGCATAGACCTTAACTTTTACGTGGCCCCAAAGAAAAAAGTCTAAAGGTGTTAAATCACAAGATCTCAGTGGCCAATTGTGATCACCTCTTTAAGAAATAACACGGTCAGGAAACTTTTTTTTTAAATTGCGACTATTTCGTTGTTTGTGTGGCACGTAGCGCCGTCTTGCTAAAAATAAACGTTGTCCACATCAATATCTTCTAATTCCGGCTATAAAAAATCATTAATTATTGCTCGGTAGCGCCATCCATTTACCGTAACAGTTGCATCAGCCTCATTTTCAAAAAAGTAGGGTTCAATCACACCGCCAGCCCAAAAACCGCACCAAACAATATCACGTTGAGGATGCAAAGACTTTTCAACAATCATTCTTGGATTTTCTGAGCCTCAAATGCGACAATTTTGCTTATTAACGTCTGAGGTGAAAATGGGCCTCATCACTGAAGATGATTTTTTGATGAAACTCCCGATTATTTTGATGCATTTGAAGGACTCAATCAGTGAAGATACGACGTTTATGGTGATCGACCGGCTTGAGTTTTTGTGTTAACTAAACTTTAAAAGCTTTAAAACTTAAGTTTTTATGCAAAATGTCTTTTGTGGAATGTCTAATTCCAAAGATCGACAAACCTGAGTTTTCTTCAACACATCAGCAATATTGTCATATGTTCTTGAGCGATGCACACAGTTTCTTCACATTACAAATTTGTCCTAACAGCTCAAATTTTTCTACCAGGTTTACTATTGCCGGTCGAGAAAGTGCTTTACGACGACCAAAAAATGCTTTAGTTTTGCGAACTGTGACTGAAAAATTTTCACCATTTTTGTAGTGATTTTAAACATTTCAATGCGTTGTTGAAACGTGTATCGTTCCATTTTTAATAAAAGCGTAGTTTTTACTTGTCAAATGTCAAAAGATACTAGCTTCAAAATTGACAGCTGCCCAAATAGCCTGCTATTCAAAATAAAACTTCTTATTGAAAAACCTTTTATTATCTATTTGATTATTACAATAATAAATAGCTATATGATTATAATAATTTACTTGCTATAGCATTGATTTGTAAATGACTTAAAAGTGTTTTTATATTTTGAAAGAAACTTAATTACAACTTGATTTTTTCAATGTGGCATAAAGTAATAAAATAAACCAAAATAATATAACCTATGCTCCAATGCAACAGATATGTCGCTTGTAGCTCTGCACTTTGAAACCACATTGGTATCATATCAAACAAGGTTTTTTGATTTTACAAAATTGCGTTTAATACAAATACAATCACAAAAATATAAAACGGAAAAATGTTAAAATAAATGCTTGTCACATTCATTTAACCAATGTTCTAAAGTATTTTCCACTTTTCCGCATAACCTATTATTTTGTATTAACTATATTTTATTTCTTTACTTTGTTGTCACATTTAAATCTTGCAACTGCAATATTTTTATTTTCTATGATTTTTGCGTTTCTAATATACTGGCCGCCAAAAGTAAAAAAACACTAAGCACCTGTAACTCAGTTTTTATGAATATTTTAATTATTTACACAAAGAAATTTTTACAAAAATTATGATAAGCTTTAATTTCAATAATAATTTGCCCTTCAACTATTTTTGAAGCATCCAACAACTTGCCTAGGCATGCTAGAAACTAAACTATCAAACTAAACAGTTTTTTTTTAATATGCATCCAAATATCTGGTGACATTTTGTAACTGAACGTTGCAGCAAATAAAATGGATATCTGTATAAATAAAGAAAAAACTAAAATTATGGTATTTGATTCAGTAGGTAGTAATTGAAAAATGGGTTTGAACGTGGACGCTTACAATAATGAATGTTTTTAAGCATCTGCAAAAAGTGTTTAATAAAAACATTATCAGTTTGTAGGATTGCAAAGAATGAAGTTTTCTCTAAGGAGGCAAATATGACAGAATACTAATAATAATATTATAATATTAATATTTATTTCACTATTAAATTTTTTCATAAATATACTTAAAAAAATATTTAAATAAAATGGCAAAGTTTAGAGTTGCACACCACATAACTACTTGGTTTTATTGTGTACGTTCTGATCTTCCACCTCAGCATATAAAAAGAAAATTTAAAAACTAACATAAAATATAAAACTGCAACTAAACTACTTTAATTATGCACACATTACATTTAGTTTTTGTACAAAAAAAATTAATTAAAATATTTAACTTAATTTATTTTGTGTTTGCTAGATGATAATATAAAAGATACAGATCGAAAGCATGGGTGTGCCAAAAGAAACTCAAAAGTAAAATGCGGTTGGAATGAAGTACTTAAAAAGTGTTAGGCTTTGTTTGTGGGTAAATGATGGCCGTATATGGATTTGCCAATGTCAAGATGAACAACAAAATTTGCAGTTTGCAAAAAGACACCACACAGTATTGACACTTGGTTTTACGGTTTAAGATGCGATATGTACTGGTACAAGATCATGCCTTGTGTTTATCCCAAGCATTCTGAATGCACATTGTTATAGTATGCCTATAGATATAGTGTTTTTACGACATGGCCTTAAATTATCTCAGCAGATTATATTATTACTAATCGCTTTGGGGAGACAATTATGTTTGTATTATATATCATAAAAAACTTATAACATGTTGATGTTTAAGGGTAAAAATATAATATAAATATACAATTTTTTTACCCTTAAAAATTACCTCGGGTTTTATGTATATAATAACAATCATAATTGGTTGCTAATGAAATAATCCGTTGAGATAAATTAAGCCCATATCGTAAAGACACTATATCTATGAGCATACTATACATCCATAATATATAAAAAGCAGTATTAGTGCTTTTCATGCAGATGATGCTAAATGGCATCTTTCAGCAGGATAATGCAAGGCCATCATTACCAAAAGGTACTTCAGTACAGCTCCAAATATTAACCTACATAATCATCAAACTTATTACCGATCAAACCCGTCTTGAATATAATGAGCAATATTTTAAATTGATGGGTTTAGAATATTGCTCAAATCTAAACGGACATTGTTATTTTATATTAAACATGACACAAAGAGTAAACTTTTGCACTAATGCACGTTGAAATGTCACTTATTATTGACTTTTTGTGTTATCTATAATTTTTTTAGTAAAACTTTAATCGATTCATACTTAAACATATAGCATAATTATGAGTGGTGCATTTCAAACAATTTGTAGTTTATTATATTATTTAAAACACTGCGTTAGATTTATTAAAAGTATTTTTTGCCTGTCTCTATCCATCTGTTTCGGGAACAAATTACGGGTTAAAACAACAATTTAGCAATTTAAAAACCAAACAAAATATTATTATTTTATTTATTTTAGCATTTTTTTGTATACATGCATAACTTTGATACAAAGGGTGTCCAGGAAGTGGGGACCAATATTAAAATGCTATAGAACTTACAAAATTTATTAAAAATGTAATTTTTATTACAAACATATTAAGTAACATCTCCCATTTATGTATAAAAAATTATATCTTCTATATGGCAACTCAAGGCTGCGCGGCTATGAGCAATGCGTTAATTGAAGTTTTTGATGACGCGTTCACAAACATTTGGTGGGATGCTGCTTATAACTTTTTGAATTTCTTCTATCAATTGCTATATTGTTTGTGGTTTGTTCAAGTACATTTTTGATTTTACAATTCCTTGCAAAAAAAAGTCACAAGGCGTAAGATCGCATGATCTGGCAGGCCATTCTTGGTTGCTACGCAAAGAAATAATTTTTTGAGGTAACTTTTTATTCAGCAAAGCAATTGTTTTACGGGGATGTGTGACATGTTTCATCCACAACTGAGAAAAACTAATCAAAAAGCATGTTTTTGTAACGGTAGCAGTTCATAGCTCCTTAATCATTTTAAAAAGACTACGAGCCAATTACTCCTCTTGCTCAAAACCCACACCACACAGTCGTGCGTTGTGAATGCATCTCATTTTTCACAGTAACACGCGGATTGTCGGTACCCTAAATTCTGCATTTTTTTTTTTTGTGAAGTTATTATTTTCCGCTTGTCGAGCCAAGACCCACTGAACAAAACGATGTTTCTTTCCATGATCTGCACGTTTCTACTCTTATGTAAGTTGAATCTTGTACGCATGCATTTTCAGATCTTTTGATAGGATTACATGCAGCGAACTTGGTAATAAATTCAGTTGTTGGGTTTGTCGGCAAACCGATTTCCTAGAACTTACGGTTGCATTATTACGCACGTTGTAGATTTTGTGTTTTGGTGTTTAGAAAGTCATTTTGCTCCTGTCGAGTGGTGTAAAGAATGCATTGTTTTACTAAATAAACCAAAATTCGTAAATTTTACTTGGGTTTTGGCTTCCTAAGTGTTTGCAGAGTTTAAAATTTTATGGTTTTTTCTACATTACTTATTGTTTGCTAAAGTAAATTTATTCAGTTTTGCTTCAGTTCTCTAAAATAAATGTCATGTAGGTGTCAGTGGCAATCAAAAAACAATAAACGTTGCTAAACAATAATTAGCGCCAAAAAAGTTACAAAGAAGGATTCTTGTTGTAATTTTTTTCAACAATTTATGTTGTCTATCTAGCAGATCGAGTGATTTGGAGTTTATCATTCCAGTCAAAGTGTAGTAAAGAGGTTGTCTTTACGCATCTATGCATTGATTACAGCCAATAGACTTGCAGGCATTTGTTTGTCGGCATCCAAAAGTCTCCAGTTTGTGATATTTGTAAAGTTTCTGTTACAGTAGTTAAGTTAGGTTTTTGAATAGTTTTATTAAAATTTTCTGCAATATGTGTAACCTCAGAATATAAACAATAAGCATAATAATAATAATTCTTTATTACAGGCATAAAAAGCCATATACATCTGCATCACACAACTATATAAAAAAATAACGACAAACAAGTACATATGTATACAAAAATAAAACTAATATTAAAAAATTATTAATTACACATTAAAAAAATTTAAAAACTAAATTACACCTAAATCCTTAATCTGATTTACTTGTTCAAGTGCTACATTGTCAATAGTATAATCGTGAATGATATGCCTATAATTTTGGACAAAACTTACTAAAAAACATTTTTGTGCATTAAATAATAAACTATTATTGACACACCAGTTATTAATAGAGTTTAAGTCATTTTGTAATAGATGACAATCCTTAAGAGATGAAGTGTTTTTAAATTTTTTAAGATTATCAGCAAATAAAAGAAACAAAGATGAATGAATACAACATGAAAGAACATTGATAAAAAGCAAGAAAAGTATTGGCCCACAATGTGACTCTTGCGGCACACCTGATGGGACAGCAAAGATTTTGACAGAAAGTTATTCATTTTTACACACTGTGTACTGTTTTCTATATAACTTGTCAACCAGCAAACCACAGTGTTATGAAAAACTAGCTATCAACACACTAAGGCTTACACGGTCAAATGCCTTTGAAAAATCAGTGCAAATAGAATCAATTTGCAATTTTGATTGAAAGGCGTTTATCAAGTCGTTTTCATAGCAGAGCAGATTTGTCAATGTGGATTGATATGTTGCTCTTCTACTAAGATATTTTTTGACATCCATTGTATTTGATTAGTAATAATTTTATCAAATAATTTAGGTATTGCAGATTGAATACAAATACTTCTATAGTTTTTAATGTCTTCTTTAGATCCAGTTTTATGCAGTGGCGTGATGTAGCTTTATTTCCACACATGAGAAAACGTACCTTTGTTTAAAGACACATTAAAAAGAAAGCACAATAGCTTTGAAATTGAATAAATGCAATTTTTTAATAGTAATAAAGGTATTTTATCGGGTCCAGTGGCAATGTTGCTTGTGAGGCTTTCAATCTCATTAAAAACATTCAATAAGTTTATTGAAAGTTTTCTATAAAGTACTTGTTTGATGTATTTATACATAGGTAAAACATGAATATTACAATCATAAACAGAACAAAAGAAGTCAGCAAACAAATGAACACAATCGTCTCCATTATTACTCGTTTGCTCGTCATAATACATGGTTGTAGGAAAACCATTTGATTTTCTAGATTTGTTAACAAACCTCCAAAAATGTTTTGGATTAGTTTGAATGTGGTTTTCAGTACGTAAAATATATTGACTGTAAAAACGTTCACTTAGATTTTTACAGGAACTGCAAAGTGATTGGAATTTAGTATAATCTGATAATAGTCCAGAAGACTTATATAGCTTAGGTACAGTTTTTTTTTTTAATTGGTAAGCAAAATTAGTTCTTTGCTAAACCAAATTAGAAATTTATTTTTACGCCATATTTTTTTAGGGACAAAACAATCGACAGCGAAATGCAACACAGAATAAAATAAATCCACACACGCTTTAACATCACAGTTTAAAAATAGTGTAGACCAATCAATCTCAAACAAAAAATCATTAATTAAACCAAAGTCTGCAAATTTAAAATCATAAAAAACATTACATGCTAAATTATCACAGCAAGTATTACATTTTACATCTATTAGCATTATGTTGTTGACAAATATTTAATAAAACATCAGTGGCATCTATCACAGATATATCACGGTCATTTGTAAAACACAAGTCTAAAAATACACCACCACTGTTAGGTGAAGAGATACATTGTACACAATTTAGAAAACCAAATAAGTTTGCAACTAAATGCGCAGGGTGATTGTCATTGCAAATTACTTGAATTCCTAAGTCGTCATTTATCCAAGTATCAAAAGATAAGTTGTAATCACCCAACAAAATAAGTTAATGTCTTGGGAAACTGATAGTTATAGCATCAAAATTAAATTGATTAAAACATTGAAAAAGGTCTTTTCAGAAACGGTTTTAGAAAAACACTCACAATTGTTCAGTTTACATATGTAATGTACTAAATGCTCGCTATCTGCTTGATATGTTAAATTGTATTCTGAACTGTCAAAAATGTTACTACATTTGTCAAAAAGTTTCAAAAATTAAAAAAAAATATTTTATCTGTCAAACAAATTACATTAATAATTAATGTTGGCAAAAATGTAGCATACTTGTCAAATGGTTTTCTAAACGGTTAAATATACTACTATAAAAAAAAGGTTTTTTTATAAAGTTACTAAAGTGTCAAAAATTATACTACATTTGTCAAAAGTTACTAAAACTTTCAAACAGTTTTTAGTAATGTGAGAAGTTTGCATAAATTTGCCAAATCTGTCAAACAAGATTTTAAACTGTTTAAAATGTTACTAAAACTGTCAAATGTTACTGAGTTTTAAAAAGTTACTAAAACTGTCAAACAACTTACAGCAATGTAATAAAATGCATACAATCAGCCAAATATGTAAAATTGTATTCCAATTTGTCAAAAACATTACTACATTATAACTTTAAAAAATTAAACTTTAAAAAATGTTACTACATTTGTCAACAAATTATTAAAAAAAATGAAAAGTAACTAAAACTGTCAAACAATTTTTACCAACTATATTCTAAACTGTTACTAAAGCTCTACAAAAACTGTCAAACAGTTTACAGCAATATACCATGTCAAAAAATTACAAAATCTTTCAAACAATGTGTAAAAATATTATAAATTAGCGCAAACCAGGCACGTTAAATTGCAATATAATGGCCTAGTTACACAATACAAGTTGCTGACCTGACAGTAGACAGCTACTGCGAGAGGCGAGTAAAAACAAACAATGCTATAGTAATTGCGAAGCAAAGTATTGACCGACTTGCACATGACAGTAACTATGATGGAATCAGACAGTGCAAGTAGCTTTACTGCAGTAACTGACTAGGTCAGCTCGGATGCTAGCTCGCACTGTGTAACCAGGTCTTAAATTGTTAGAAAATTTACTACGTTTAACCAAATTTACTAAAACTTTCAGATTAATAATGTAGTTGATTATATTTCACAGTGTCCGGCAACTGGTATCACTTATTTTTAGTAAGCTGTTACAAAAACAATATTTTGTTTAATGTTGAAAAACACATACATTTTCCAACACGACAAACAATAATTAGGTAAGTGCAAAACTTTGAAATTAAGAGAATCGATGGCTCAAAATATCGAAAGCGTCTAACATACTTGTCCGAGACAATCGGGAACAAGTCATTTAATTGGGTTGCAAATTTCCGACAGAAACTACTTACTAAAAATTTTGCATTTTAGAGATTTTAATAAACTAGTCCGTGTAGCTTTCAGCAAACGGTTTTTGTAAGTTTTTGCAAATTTTGGAAAATAATAAATTAAATAATTTTTATTGATGTCAGATAAAGTTTATTTTAATTTTAATAAACATGATTACAAGCAGAACTTTTGCTACTGAGCTAAAAAAGATCTGCACCAATTTCATAAAAAACTAGTTTATGATTGTAAAGTCACGGTTTGGAACGGTGATTCAATATTTAGAATTGTAAGACCATATTTTTATAAAGAAAATAATCCAACAATTATTATTAATTCTGAACGTTACATTTATATATTGGAACTATTTTTAAAGCCAAAATTACTGCTCAGAAAAGATATTTAAATAGAGTAATTTTTAATAACTAAAATTGCACATAATAAAGTTAGTGCAAATAACCACAATCAAACAGAAAAAAATGAAATTTTCCTAGATGCTAGTGGAGTTAACCTTAATTACTCAAGTATCTGTGCACAATGAAAAACCACGGAATTCAATATTAAAACAGTCAAAAGGGAACTTGAAATCGTAAGTAAGCTTTCTGATCATCTAGAAAAACGAATAGTTGATCAAGAACTTATTATAAAATTATTAAATAAAGTTGAATTTACTAATAATAAAGTAATAAACAAAGCGGAGGTGGTTTCATCTATTGCACCAAAGCCTAATAACGATAGTAATAATTTGAGATCAAATACAGATTACAATAACTCGACTAATGTAAATCTTAGACGAGAACCAAAATTAAGTAATGGAAATAAACAAATAAACCGTAACCACACTCCAGAAAAAAATCAAAATAAAAATAAACCACAAGGCAATTGAACTAACACAGATAAAAATAATTTAAAAGAAAATGCTAACAGCAAACATTTTACGCAACGAAACAAAAAGCCTATATTTGGTACAAATAATACAACGTCGCAAATTAAAACACTCGAACGAATGGGATACTTATATGCGTATAAATTACATCCGGACACAACATCTCAAGATCTTAAAACGTACTTAGAGCAAACCGTTCCTTACATCAAGGTGACATGTGATTTATTAAATAGAAATACCGAATATGTATCATTTAAAGTCACATACCCATTCAATGCGTATGAACTGATTTATAATCTCGAAAACAGTAGATGTCGCAATTAGGCGGTTCTATTTTCCAAAAAAACAGTTTTTTCCAAACCAAGGACAGCTACCGATGGGAAAATGAAAAATTCTGACACAATTCGACTAATGCATTTAAACATGCAGTCTATTAGCAATAAGCTTATCGTATTAGAATCTTTTTTAAGCGACAATAATATAGACATATTTTTTGTAGTGAACACTGGATAAAGAAACAAAACTAATCGACAATAATTCTAAGAGGATATAATTTATCTGCTTCTTTTTATAAGGATCATCATATTCATGGTAGAGTTTGTATTTTTACTAAACAACATATAAACCACAAACAAATTGTAATAGATAATTCAGTAGAAATACATTGTGAATTTGCATGTTTAGAAATAAGTTATGCAAATTTTAAATTTATTGTATTATGTGTATTTCGTTCGACAGAGAGCAATTTTAGTATTTTTATTAATAACTTTGCTATTGTTTTAATCAGTTTAAGTGTAAAAGACTTACCTATATTAATATCTGGCAGTTTTAACTGTGATTATTTCGAGTTGTCTAACAATTGGTATGAACTTAATGATTTACTAGGAACATACAATCTTAAGTAGTACATTTTTGAACCAACAAGGTACAAAAATGGCAAAAGAACTTGCATTGTTATATTGCATTGATAATCTAACTATGTCCTATGTGTTAAATTCTAGTCATATATCAGATCATGAAGTTCAAATAGCGGATATTGCTATTTGTAATAATACTAGTCAAGTCAAGTTTAAGAACCAAATTGTATGAAATTTCTGTGATAAAAATATTTATAATTTTAAACATAACCTTTTAAATGTTGATTGGAGTTTTATATATATAATTCAAATAATGTAAATGATAAATTTGATCAACTTATGGAAACAATAGAGTGCGAATATGTCAAAGCATTTCCAAGAGAATCTAAATCATAATAATCATTTATTTCACATGGGTAATACAACATGACAATAATGTGAAAAAGTCAAAAGAAACAAATACATTAATTAAACATTTAGGTACAATTACATTACATAACATTTACATTAGTTTATCAACATAAGTTTAAAAAATACAGATGTATTACAGATTAAAATAAATAATATACATACAGATTAAAATAATTGTATAGAAAATAGTAAAACACAATTAATCATAATTTTTTCAAGTAATCCCCACATTCGTTTACATCATATGGTTCTATATTAATTAAAAGTTGTTTTATTTCTCTCTTAAAACAGAGCAAATTATTAATTTTACGATATTTTGATGGAAGTGCGTTAAAAAAACTGATGCAGGTATACAATGCCGATTTTTTTGTTAAGCTTAAATTATGCTAGGGGTATTTGTGAGTAATTTCTTTAAATCAAGTATAGCAGGTATGATTCATCTCTTCATTGGAAAAATACTGTTTATTTTTGAATATAAACTTGAGACACTCGTTTATAAATATTCCAGGTAGTGTCAATATACTATTATGTCTAAAGATATTTCTGCAAGAATCTCTGAACTTCATATTATAAATTAAACGAATTATATTTTTTGTCTTTTAAAAATAATGTCAGTATTAACTGAGTTGCCCCAGAAAATAATTTCATATTTTAATATTGAATAGAAGTTACTATAATAAAGTATGCGCATTGTGTTTTGATTGACATAAGTTTTTATAGATCGCATCATGTATATTGCCTTGTTTAATTTTTTATTTAATTCTTCAAGATGAAGCTTCCAGGTTAGATGTTGATCAAGTTGTAGGCCTAACATCTTGCAGTCAGAGTTAACATTATAAGTATTATTACCAACTGTTAGCTGTTCGGATAAGATTGTATTGCTTCTAAAAGTTCTAAAATTTTTTTTTTATTTTCATTTAAAAATAATAATTTATTTTGGATAAGCCAATCTTTTAAATGTCAGTACAAAATAGTGGTTTTAGTTATTAAAAAAATGTCCTTGTTCAAAACAGTTGTTAATTATTTTACATAAAATACCATCAATAACAAGTATTGCAATCTTAATTACATTAACAGAAATGTCATCTATACCAACAGTATTTGTGTTTTTTAGATCATTCACAATTTGAGTTAATTCAGCTTTGGTCAAAGGATCTAAAAACATAGTTTTGTTGTTTTGTGATATTGTAGTCAAATCACAAGGAATAGTTGGAATTTTGTTTAATATGGTTTGTGGAGCTGTAGAGAAATAGTAAATAAAGTTATTTGATGTCTGTAGTATGCTCATAACTTGCTTTTTGTATATAATGATCTCCAATGTGTGATCTAATGTTGTTACTGTTAACATTATAAGGTAAGTTTGATATAATGTTATCTATACATGTTTTGGATGTGCTAGTAACTCGAGTGTATTCATTAATTAGTGGTGTGGCGTTGAATGAATTTAAGAGTGAAATACAATCAGCTGTGTTTTTACAGTTTTCTTTAAAATTAATATTAAAATCACCACAGATAAAATAACTTGAATTAGTTTGAAACAACCTAATTAACATTTTATGAAATATTTCTATAAAATACGCAACATTGCTACCCGATAGGCGATATACAGAGATAATTGTTATTTTTATTTATTTACTATTACGTCTGCTCCAGCTAGTTCAATCACATATTGGGAAGACTATTCATTTACGTCTATTCTGATGATGTTGGATAAGTGTTGACGGGCATAAACCGCAACTCCACCATGCTCATTTCTTTGTCGACAGTAGCTTGAAATCATTTTGAAACCAGGGATATTGTAATTAATTAATTGTTCATCAGACTGCCAATGTTCACAGAGAGTAATAAAATTGCATGTTTTATCATTTTGAACTATGCTGACAAGAGTGTCAAAAGATGTAGATATTGATTGCATATTTTGATTGTATAGAGTGGTCGTTTAAAGTAGGGTTTTTGTTTTTTTTTTGTTCTTCTTGTAATTGCTATTCTGTGTAGTAATTAATCTGCTGTTTTTGCATTTGAAGACATTTTTTAAATGTCGGGCATTTATTATATTACTAGTCAAAATAAAATTACTCATAAATCAGTGGAAAGTGTGAAGTTAAAAAATGAACTTGATCTTATATACAAATTATGTAAGTTGAAAAATAACAAATAACTAAATAAACTATACAGCACATACAAGAAACGTTACAACGAGCAATTGGTAACTGATCGATTAGAACTTAATAAATTGAAAATTCTCAAATCTAAAAATAGCAATAAAAAACTTTGGAATATCATCAAAAGCCAGTGTAATCGTTCTAGTCAGCAAGCAGTATCGTCTAAAATATCTGAAAATGACTTTAATAGTTATTTTAGTAACGTCGCGGAAATTACTATTCAAAATATAGCTCAAACTTCAACTGATCCCATGACGCTATTAAAAAATAGCAATATAAATAGTAATTCTTGTTCAATTGTGTTTAATAAAACATCAATGGTTGAAATTGTAGCCATTACACTAGCTTAAAAACCAAAAAGACAATGAACATATATGGTATTAACACGTGATTACTAAAACAAATCATTGATTTAATAGCTTTACCACTCACTTACATTTTTAATATATATAACTACGGGTACTTTTCTAAACAAGCTAAAATCTGCCAAAATAATACCAATATATAAATCTGGCAAACAAGATATGTGTAACAATTATAGACCTATTGCTATTTTACCTAAATATTGGAAAAAATTATATTTGACTGCTTGCTTAACATCGTATTTTAACAAATTTAATTTTTTGTCAAGCAGCCAGTTTGGCTTTAGGAAAAATTGTTGTACGGCGGATGCAATAATAAACTTTACTAAAAAAGTAAACATAAGAGGCCTCTTTTGTGTTTTGTCAAAAGCTTTTGACTGCGTTCAACATAGCATTCTGTTGTCTAAACTTGAATACTACGGTATAAGAGGATCCATGCTTAAAATAATCAATTCGATAATAGGAAACAATGTGTATTCTTTAATGAAGAATATAGTGTTACATCAAACATTAATGCAGGTGTTTCACAGGGTTCTATTTTAGGACTTTTTTTATTTATTATTTTTGTTTATGATATCTCATTTAATATACCTGGGCATACTGTTTTATATTCTGATGATACTAGTGTATTAGTATGGGATGTCAATAAATCTTCTCTAGACAGGAAAGTAGCTGAAGTTGAAAAACATGCTTCTAATTGGTTTTCTGCAAATAAGTTGATACTTAACAAAACAAAAACAAAAAAAGTTAATTTTGTTACAAAAAGTATTAAAACTATAAATTGTGTCAAATTCTTGGCAATAACCATAGATTCAAACTTAAGTTGGGACACACTGGTAGATTGCGTATGTGCTAAGCTTTGCACAAACAGCTGGCAGAGATGCAGCTTTTGTTGTCTACTTTTCCCTATTTTATTCCCATATGACATATGGAGTACAAGCGTGAGAAAATGCCTCATCTTCTAAACGTGTTTTTATTCTTCAAAAACGAGCACTTAGAACAATATTAAAACTTAAAGTGGGTGCATCGTGCAGGCAATATTTTAAAGATTTTAATATACTTACTTTCCCATCAGCATATATATTTCAAAGTGTAATTTCTGTGCATAAAATAATTAAATCACTTGAAAGTCATTCTAAACTGTATTCTTATAAGACACGAATCAGAAATAAAATTATTGAACCTTTTAATAAATGAAGCAAAAGCAAAAAAAAAATGACTTTGAATATATATTATATAATAAGCTATCAAATGAATTCAAAGAAGTAAACCTAAAAATGTTCATGTGTACTGTAAAGAAGTTCCTAGTAGATCATACATTTTAAACGATAGATAAATACTACTATAGCCATTTTTAAAGTGTTTTTAAAATGTTTTTTGTAATTTTATAATTGTAAATTAATGTTTTTAAGTTGTTAAATTATTTTATACTATGTGTATTTTATGTACATGTTTTTGACAAATTACGGGCAGTATTTATTTTTATGTAAATGCTACTAAATGTAATAATAAAATTATCTATCTATCTATCTATAAATATTTATGTAAAACTTTTGTTTTAATCTATTACTTTTTATCTTTAAGGCAAGTTATGAAATATAAGTGATACCAGCTGCCCGATTCTGTACGTCACTAAAAACCTTAAATATAACTAAAGCACTCAAAAAATCCTAGGCTGTACATTCTTGAATTATTTCAAAACGTTTTGTGTAGCTATTTGTTGATAACCATGTGCCTTATTGTCAAAATGTGTTCTAAAACTGTCAACATTTTAAAACAAAGTATTAAATCACACCCAATTATAGTTTGTGTTCCTGGGAAAGTCATCCACACTTGCAAATTGCATTCAGGTCTTATGTAAAGTAAAATTGAGATTCAGCAAAATAGTGAGAAGAGCCCACTCAGAGACGGTTTGAAAATAAAAGTACAATTTTTTTTTGTAGCCCTTTTCTTTCGGTTGCAACCAAAAACGAATGAAACTTATTCACACATACACGGTTCATATTAGCTTCTGTTTTTTTTTGTACACAAGCTCAGTAGTAATAATAATAAAGAGAAGTCAAATTATTGCCATGTTGTTTCTCTATAGAAGAATAACAAAACAAAGGACAAATACTAGAATTCATTCGGAGCACCTTCTCATCACTTTACGAGGGAGTGTTCGGTGCTATACTGTTTCTATTAGGTACCAAATAGAAACCAAAAAGAACCAAAAAAGAACCGAAAACAAACCTAAAACGAACCGAACCGAATGGAATACGTGTAAAACGAGCCTTAAGCAACTAGATTGTGATGTCAATCGTCTGCTAGAATTTGTTTGACAGAGCAATATATGGATGTCAATTTATTGTGTTTAATATATGTTTGTGTATTGTAAAATTCAGCAGTCTTTACTTGTTTCGCTGTATGAAAACGTCTAGTCATTTTTTACTATTGTTTTTAATAGTTTGTTATTTATTTAAGTTTATTTTTTAATATGCCATTATTATATTATTTTACAATTTATATAATTAAAAAAAGGAATCGGTCTTTTTAGACTAATATTCCAAAAATATAAAACTAGCATTGTATTGAAACCCAAAAAGATAGACAGAAAATGAATGTCTCACAAAATTAAAATTTTAATTTATTTTACTCCCTCATTTAATTTCAATATAAATTAATGATTAAATCACTAATTTATCTGAATAATTTAAATGCGCGCTGTGCTTCCATCTGTTATTCTTCTTTACACCACTTTACACGTAATTGTTTATTTTTAACTTTAATTAATGAAGCGTCGCAATGGCAGATTTTTACAAGGTAAATATTATTTATTTAAAACGCAGAATTAAATAAATAGTTATGACAATGTTATTGTTGTTCTTAAATTGTATATTTTTAAACCTTGATTTAAATTGATAAAGATCTAGATAACTGCGCCATCTGCATGAATCAAGTTGCAATATATTTACTGTTAATAAAATTGTTATTTAATATAGTTCAATAGAAGTGATACAACTTGCAGAATATAGTGACATAAATAAAAAGAATAACAATTTGCAAAATATTTATGGTAGGTAGATAATATTTATATATTTTTTTACAAGTTAGTTTTGAAATTATAAATAAGATTTTATTTTGTATAAAATATTAAATTATATTATTATAAATCAAATTATTTAAATATCAATCAATGAACTTATTTATAATTATTTCTGTTCATGTTGCGCACATGAAGTTATCGCCCGTTAAAATGCAACGCAGCAAGTCGGCGCAGTTTGTTCACGTTCAGTGTTCACCAGAATATAAGTTTTACAACATCGCTAACTGTCAAGTGTGTTTACGTATATCATAATAATAACATTTAATGATTTTCCAATTTCTTGATAATAAAGCAAATAGAGACAAATCTTAATTTATAACAAACAAGTAGTGAACAAATCGTCGCTTTGTCCCATCCAACTTATAACAGTACAATTTGTCAGGATGACATCAATTTAGTGACAGTCTCTATAGAGGTAACATATTTTATTCTTTTGTCTTGATAATAAATTTAAATTGATATATTACAAAAGTATGAGAGAATAGTAAAAGTAATATTAAAAATATAACAAACGAAAGGTATATATACAATTTTATATTATGGCATAGATGTCCTAACCAGATTTGGTAATTTGAAACTGTAAAGGGATGATAACTGTCAAGGTTTTCATATTTTTATAAAAAAATAACATTGTTGTTGACATTAGTACATCTTTATCAGTATTTTTTATTGATTTGATTGCATTAATAGGACTACTACATTTTGTCGATTGCTAGAAATAGCAATATTCAGTTGATAAAATTTAATTTCTTTTAGTAATACATCACAATGACACCTGTACCGTTCGATGAGATGCCTAAAAAGCGTTCAGCCTCCGATTTCATTTTTGGAAAGGTTATTGGAGAAGGTAGCTTCAGTACAGTATATTTGGCAAAGGATATCCATTCAAATAAGGAATTTGCAAGTAAGAACTTTTTATTATTTAAGTAGGTTAGTTAAATTTCATAATAGAAAGTGTGAGATGATGAATGGTATGATGTGAAAGTGTAGGAGAGAGAATAGGCTGGGTACTGCTGATTTGTTAAGACCTATTTTAATTTGATTTATGATGTAAGATGCAATATTTAATATTAACCACAGCAGGGTGTGTAATTAGCAGATAAGCTTAAGCAACTTGTAATCGTTTATAATTATTTTATCTGAAATATGTAAATATTATTTTAACATTAATAAACATTTATAAATAAGCCTTGCAGTTGTTCATATCAATTTGATTTGCTAATGAATTTATTCAATATAAAAAAATGTTTGCTTGTTTCTTGGTTTCAAATTGTTATTAAAAATGGTTTTATGGAATGGAATGTTTTTTATTTGAGTTGATATAATAGAATCATCAAGCAAAAACATTTTTTTATGATAAGATTATGACCTAAACTTAGCAATTAGATTATTTACCAAGATGTGATAGTGCTTTTGGATTGAACATATAATCTAATATGAATCACAGTTTTTAAGTTTTATTTTCTACTTATTTTGTCATATGTGTAAAATATGGTCATACACCTAAATGTTGCATTGGATTGATGAAAATTATTTAAAATCTGATAAGATTTTTTTAGTGTATTGAGACATTAATGATCGTACTAATAGTCAGAGATTAAATCTCAGATTGATCTGTGAATCTTAGATTTATTTATTTGGATTTATGTCAAAGCTTGTGTAGTATATAGTACTATACTTATATTCCAAATATCTTCATTGTACTTGTAAAACATAATTGTCATTGATTATTTATCAATATCAGTCATCGTTTATTTAAAATTTGTTGAACCTGTTACAAAACGTCAGAATTAATAACTGACACACTAATAAACAATCCAAGATTGATCTTGGGTGGTCCCTATATTATTTGAATCTCTAAAATCGCCATCAGGATTTCTGTGAATTGGCTTAGAGCTAATCAATGATTAGTGAAGAAAATCTTGGGTTCATGAATTCAGGATCAATCTGAGATTTAATATCTGACTATTAGTACGGGTATTAGGGAAAAGATGGAGTATTTTTTTAATTAACCGCTGATATGACATTCTTTACAATATAAACAAATAAACTATTGTTAATGTATTGCAGCCCATACATGCATGAAGCTGTGTTTGCAATTCTCTTTTTACGAGATCTGAGCATTAGCACTATGGGCTTTTGAATATAAAACTTTGAGACAGGCACATGCGAGAAGTTTAATGACAGCTACTGATATAACTTTTATATAGATATTATATTTATTTTAACATTTTTTATGTTTTAGTTTTTACCTGAAATGAAACTGAACAAATCATAATTGCTCATCAATTAAAAATTTAATTTCTCTAGTCTTAAATAATTAATTACTTTTCAACCACAGCATTGTTTATTTATATACACAAACATTTTATTCTAAATGTTGTGTCAATAAGCAAAAGTTAATATTAAATTTGTTTACCTAATTAATTAAATGTTATTTTATAAATTAATAATTAATTTAAAATAAATTATATATTAATATGCAATTTCTAATAATAATTAGTACTCAGATATTATTAGAAATTGCATATTAAAAACATTTATAAACACAGTTTTTTATGACATTGTTGTTGGGTTACCAAATGCAATAACTAAACATATGTTTCTTTGTCCATTCTTAAATAAATATAATAGTCCAAGAGCTCGCGTCAAAAAATGCAAGAGTTTTTGGAAGCTTAATATTTTGAGATTGGGTTCCATTTCAATCATGAAAAATTAATTAACACCTTCAATTGTTTTTGGAAAGAGACGTGTAGTCAGCTCTACACTATACATGTCAAAAAAATGATGCCAGCGCAAATGTTTTCTTAAGACTCAATATTGCCAAAACATTAATTTAAAGTCAGTCAGCAGTCGCCAGAAGTGAAGACAGCAAATGAGCGCAATCTCCAATTAATTAATTTAGCAAGAGCACGTTGCCGTAAATTGCGCTCACTTGTTATCTTTGCTTCTAGCGACTGCTGACTGACAGGGTCCCAACAAAAATGTGTCTGACTATTAGTTTTGTGATTTTTATACATTAAATTAATGTTTTGGCAATATTTAAGCCTTGAGAAAACATTTGCGCTAACATAATTTTTTTGACATGGAAAGTGTAGCGCTGACTTCACACGTCCTATTATTTTGCTGTCTGACTGTTGTTTGATATACAAATTTTGAGCTTTCCGAAAACAATTTGGAGGTGTTAATTAATTTTACATCTTTGCGAGCGTTTCAGAGCCAGGTGTCCCGACGGCAGACCTGCTGACTCTAGGCTGGCTTTTTATGATTGAAATAGAACCTAATCTCAAAATATCAAGCTTCTGAAAACTTTTCCATTTTTTTGAAGTGAGCTCTTTGACTATAATATTTGTCAGTTTGTAACATTAATTCATTTAATAAATTAGTATGTGAATAATTAGATTGTCATTGCAATATCTATTGTCTTTTATATTTTGCCACCAGATAGAATTTGGCTAAGTTTTTAAATTTAAGAGATTATTTTTACTCTGCATGTTCTATTTAAGTTGATATTTGCCAGTATGGATCAATCAAAAATGGGACAATCTTTTCATTGACAGCTGAACATAATTGACAGATCTACATTCTAAAACCATATATGACAATTCTATAACTGCAAAGGAGTTAAAAATACTGCGTCTTTTATTAAGACATTGGTCTCTTCTAACTCTATTAAAAAATTCTACTTCTAACCTTCTATATACGTTATTCTACCAATCTTGGGTTGAGCCAACACAATCTTATTGAATTGTCAAATGAAATTGTCACATATTGATGTAATTATTTTGTAAATATGGTTACATGTGCAGTGTTTGGCTGCCATTATAATATTAAAAATATTAATAATGCTACTCCAACAAAACTCAATATTTTACAGTATAATATTTTATTTAAAAGTTCCCGCACTTTTGACATTACTATATGAGGTATGCGCAGTAAAAACTCAAACGCGCCTGCAAAAGGATCATATTTTTATAGTATAATATCATGAATGCAGGTGTTAACCTTTTTTAGTTGTATTTATTTGTTTGTGGTACTTTTATACATTTTACTTTTCTATTATTACAATAAATTCTGCTTAATTGACACTCAGATGTTTTAGTTCAATTAAGATGATACTACATTCATACAATCAAATTCTGTTTAGTTGTAAATTTTTATTTATTTTAATATTTACATACTGTTTTTTATAGGAAAATATTTGTTAAAAAAAATATTTAAAAAAATTAACACAAATTTGTTACACATAACATTGACCTTTTTGCCGGGAATAGAATAGATTGATATCATTCAAGTGTATTTGAGTGAACACTAGATTTGTATTATGCTAAAGGTCTCAGGTTTACATTACCTTGATGCTTAGTATTTATAACTTATATCAACATTTGACGGTAGCAATTTATCAACACATGTTATTCTTCTGATTACTTTATGTTTACTGATATTGACATGTGTAGGCTACTTGCTGGCAATGGTACCAATACTACCTTTGTTAGCTTACACAAAAGTCACGTTTAAAAATTTATATTAAAAGTTGAATTTATTTTTGAATTTTTGATTTATAAATTGTGTATTTAAAATTTGTACTTTCTTTTTAAGTTCAATAGATGATGCTAAAATAAGTCCTGGAATTGTTAGGCACATCTAATATAGGTGTATATTATATGTGAATTGTTTTCAAGTATTTGTTTGAAATTTGACCAATACGGAGTAGTAAACCCTCATTCTGTAATAGTGATAGTGATTTATTATTTTCTTTTTTATTAATATTAAATATTTACAGTAGAGGATAAAATTGACTACGACTAAGGGCCAGTAGTATAAACCATTAAAATCTGGAGATTTTATTTAGTAAACAAGTAAATTATTTATTTTTAAGTTTGTTCAAATAATCTTAAATTTAGAAAAAAAGCAACAAAAAATGCTACATCAATGTGTAAAAGTATATGAGCGCTTTTTATTTTTAATATTAACTGCATTTATCCATCATTTGAAATAAGTTATGAATTATTTATAATTATTAACATTTATATATATTTTTTGTGCAAACAATACTATTTCATCTATCGAGAATTATTGCAAGGCATGCTTTTTGATTATTCGTACTATAATACGGTGTCTCTTATAATTCTGAGGAAAATACTGGCAGTGTGGAATGACCGTGTAAGGTGGACAAAATATTGATTCAGTATTTTGTGATACTGTCAGTATTATTGATCGTGTAAGGTGCCTTTAATTTAAAATCTAATTGCATGTGAATGGTGCATGTTTTGTGGTGCTTTAAGATTGTTGCACCAGATTTTCCAACTTAAGACGTTGCGCTGCATCGGGCATTTAGAAGTGGTGTCTTGGCTAGGGTTGGGGTAGATTTGGCAATGTTGCAGATACTTGTAAATCTAATGCTGTTTTCTTATTAGCCAAACAAGCCTCCTCACCTTATAGTTCTGTGTAGCAAGTTATCAAGCAAAGTGGCCGAAATTCCGATTATCCTGAAATAGGTTAATATACAGATTGCGGTTATCTGAAATTGGTTACAAATAATTGCCACCATAATTTCCACAAAGCGAGGTTACCAATAGCGGTAAATTTGACTTTATGATTGTAAAAAAATGAACAAATCTATTCATATTATTATATTAATGTAATGTAATTTATTTTATCTGTTTGGTTAAATACATAATATTGGATATGTCAGGTAATAAAGATATAGGTACTAAAAAAAATACATGCATGTCTAAAATATTAACACTTAAAATAGAATAAAATAAATTGTGACAAAATAATTTATAAAAAGTTAGAAACATTATACAAGACTACTACAAAGGTAATAACAGTAATGTCAATAAAATTTAAAACATAAAAAAATAAAAAATCACAGATCTCCAAGTGGCAAATTAGTTGAGTTGTTGCAGATGGTTAAAAAGTTATTTAATGAATTATATTATAATATCACAAAAAAAATTTTTTAGACTTTTTAAAATTACTGAAAGTAGAAATAGTTTTTGTATTTGAAGGCAGATGGTTAAATAGTTTTGGTCCAGCATGGTGTGCAGATTGCATACATTTTGTAGTTCTATATTTTTGTAGTCGAATTTCTTTCGATGTTCTAGTGCTGTATGAGTGGTATGAGCTGTTTGAAGGAAGAGAGTTTCTAATATTGTATGATAAGAGTTTGTAAAGATATATACTTATAGAGGGTGAGTTGGGAGGAACGGACGAAACTCCAGGAGTTGTTATCCAATTTTTATTTGTTTTCAAGTTATAGCATAATTAAATTTTTTTATCTAGTATGCCATGTTTGACGTTCTAAAACATTTATAGCTTTTTTGTTCTGATAATGTATCAGTGTGACGGTAATTTAACGTTTATTTTGTTTGTACGATTAAAGTGTTACAAAATGCCACACACTTATTCAAATTTAAAATATGCAAATATGGTGTTTGTTTATGGTTTTTGTAATGGGAATGCTACAGCTGCTGTTGAAGAATATTGTCAACTGTTTCCTCATCAGAGACATCCTAATAAAAATGTATTTATCAGAGTTTTTAACAAACTGTGCAAGACCGAAAAGCAGTGTTAACATAACATCTGAACGAGCTACTCGACAAGATTTAGAAAAGGTAGAAGATATTCTGGATGTAGTAGCAGAAGATGCAACGACCAGCTCACGAAGAATTAGTATTCAATTGGGTATTCCACAAACAAGAGTAATAAACTCATTCCACGAGAAAGGCTTACATTCATACCATATACAGAGAGTACTGCACCTATAACTGGAGGATTATCCTAAACGTATGGAATTTTGTTGGTGGATAAATAATAATCTTTGTGTTGTATCGCGCATACTTTTTACAGATGAAGCAACATTCATCCATGACTGCATTAATAATACTCACAACTGTCATGTATGGTCAGACGAAAATCCTCACGCAACAGTCGAAAGTAATTTTCAACATAAGTTTTCGGTAAACGTGTGGTGTGGTATGGTTATTTAATTGGCTCTTTTATTTTGGAGAATCACCTCACAGGAGCCAATTACTTCATTTTTTTACAAAATGATTTACACTACTAGAGGATGTTCTTTTAAACATCAGAATGCAAATGTAATACCAGCACGATGGAGCCCCTGCACATTTTGCTCATCAGGTCAAGCAACATTTGGACAAAAGGTTTCCAGGGTGTTGGATTGGTTGCGGTGGTCCTATTAGTTGGCCTCCAAGATCTCCAGACCTCACAGCATTCGATTATTGTTTATGGGGCTGGTTCAAAGATGAAGTATACACAGTAAAAGTGGACACTTGGGATGGACTAATTCTATGTATTAGAAATGCTGCAGCCGATCTTAAACAAAGACATGACTCCATCAGGAGAGCAACAGGCGCCCTTCGTATACGAAGCTGAAAATGTTTAGAGGTAAATGGCGGTATTTTTGAACATTTATTATAAGAACGCTATGATAACCAAAACGTTAATGTATGAAATTTTGTTTATTTTTAATTACGCTGTAACTTGAAAAAATAAAAATTGGATATCAACATTTGAGTATTTTTACATTATTTTCACGTGTAGAATACACTCCTTGAGTTTGGTCAATTCCTCCCCACTCACCCTGTATGTTAACATAGCAAATAAAGGTAATCAACTCTTGTCAATCAAGGGCGTTTCCAGCCAACAAGTCTAGGGGGGTAATTTAAAAATAAGATAAATATATATTTTATTTTGTAAGTACAATAAACGAACAACATAGGAAAGGATCTTTTCTAACGTATTAAAGCGTTGGAAAAATTTACCGGTTATGTTATTTGTTTGAAATATAGAATATCTATCATTTTTAACAATAAAATTTTATAAGCAAAAAATTGATAGGGGTAATTAACCCATTGCCTTTTCCTTGAAACCGCTACTATTGTCAATACAATATCACTATTGCAATAATACAATACAATAATTAATAAACAAGCAATTAAAATAAAGTACATAAACTTGATTTATGTCAATGAATGCTTGTAAAAAAATGATAAAAGGAATTTAGTAAAATAGTTTTTAGATCAATTTTTTTATTATACTTCCAGATATTAATCCACAGCTACTTATCAGTTTTTTTTATTATTTTTATTTTTGATGAAATTAAAAATGATTCTGTTATCAAGTCTGTTTTGTTATTCATTATGGGTTTATCTGACGTGATGGGCGATGTTTTTTATTATAAGTTGTAATGTGTCGTCTGTTTGAAATTGATGTTTTTATAACCGATGCGTTTCATAAATCAATGAAGTTTTTCTACAACTGATTATAGCTGTAACTATTGATTGATAAATGTACTAAGATACACAACCTAGGATAAAATAAAGTTCATGGGATATAGATGGAACTGACTCAAAAATTTATAAATGTTTATATTACGTAAATTTTGTTCACAGTTGACAATTGCTATGATATAAAGTGAATGATGCAGATATGTACATATAAGTAAAATGTTTATAACAATTACAGAATAAATGCATATCTTAGTATATTTGTCAACCAAACCATCTGTTATTCTGGTAAGCAACAATTGTTTATAACATTAATATTAATAACTAGTGACCGGATTATATGCAAATGCATATTTGCTATTTTTAAGCTTTGTTGCATATTTCATCCATATTTTATATTTTTATGCATATTTTACCAGTTTTTAGAAAAAAAGTCCTAAAACGAAAAACCGTTTTAATTTAATTATTTTTTTTATAATATTATTAATAAATAATAATCATATTAATAATTTTATTATATTTTATATAAAATTATATCTATCTTTATCGAAAGAGTTTATTGCATGAAAAGTTAACCAAATATAAAATAAGCCGATTACTAGCGATAATTTTAATACTTTTTTGCTATTTAACTTTATTATTATTTTTTTTTTAATAAAAGGATTTTACTATACTTATTATTATATATTTTACATATACATAGTTTCATATTTTAGTATATTTTTGCTATTTTCATGCATATTTTAGACTTTTTTATTGCATATTTCAACATTTTTCAGTTTTATATCTTGAGTTTATTGATAACAGTCATTGCTTGAGGTTACATTTCAAATTTTGAGCTTTTAAAACTGACGGTTTAAATAAAAATGATATTCTAAGTACAACTGTAAAATAATGATATACTTTTATAACAAAATTTTATAATGAATTTAAAAAACATGTTATTTGGTTTCTATTTAAAATGATTGTTATTGAATAATTGCCTGTGAAAATTGAAAGCACTTGCTAATCATTGAGTAGGAGGTAAGACGTTTGTCAGTAAGCATTTCTAACAATAACAGTTTTTTAAATTGGTTTTACAAAAATTCTTAAATGTATTGTGACCTTGAGATCTGTTGCCAATATTTTTAAGGATTTCAATATGTTTAAAACATAATAACAAAACTGATTATATTGTTGATACAAAATTATGTCATAATATATCATACTATCTGGTAATATAGAACAAACCTTATGGTTTCTTTGATATATTATGACATAATTTTGTATCAGTTTAGTTATTATGTTTTAAACATATTGAAATCCTTAAAAATATTGGCAACAGATCTCAAGGTCAGTTTTCTTCATCCTCACTTTAAATGTTATGTTTATTTAATTTATGGTTATATCAGGGGTTGCTTATTTGGATATTTTATAAGTAAATGTGGGTGTTACATAATGAAATTGATGAGATATAAAAATGAAAAGAGTATAAGTAATATTTACAATGTTATTAGATGATCGAGTTATGTAGCTATAAAAAAATTAAGAAAATGTACAAATAAAATTTCATATACTTCATTAGATATTTCTAGAGGTATACAGTCATTTTAAGATTAGGTCAAATAAGCATCAGCGTCGTTTTCTTACAACGCATTCATTTCATTTATTCAATTATTCTGATGCGATTTCAAAAGCATTATCAGAAGTGTTATATTAAAATCTGAATTGACCTCTTCCAAAAGTACGTAACAAACATTTAACATATGATTAAAATTTACTTAGCAACTAAACCAATTTAACTAAAAAGTTTGATATTATAAAAGTCAATTAATCAAACATTAAATTAACCAAGTAAATTAACTAACCAAGGATTGTTTCAATCGTGCAACATTGATTAAAAAAATGTGTACCAATGCTTGGAATAAAATCATATTTTGTCTTTAAAATATTCTCTGTTATCTTCTCCGTCTATTTAACTGATAATTAAATTTATTTCTTAATTAGTTAATTGAGGATTATATTAACGTTTATAATACCGGTCATTAGAAAATAATTCACCATCACCAATTGTAACCATTTTTGACAAAAATAACAAAAGTACATATCCTCATGTTACTTTGCTTTGTCGACTAAATCTTGATTAAAATTTGTTGCTCTATAGACTGGTAAAACAAACTGTGTTCATTTTCATGTGAAGTTCTTGATCTTACAGCATCATTTATAAGATTATTGTATACAATAAATTTACTGTTCAGAATATCATGGAGATTCCACAAAATTATAAGCAAAAGATATATGTTGCCATTTAAAAAATAAAGCTGATTTTCTTTCTAAGAATACCAAAAAAAGTATATACCAGCATTTATAGTACTCAAAACCCCTTTTAAAATAGTTTTTGAATTATTCAAATTGCTTTAAAAATAACGTACTAGTATTAACTATAACTATCATATGTACTATGTTAAGACATTATACACATTATTAACAATGTATATCTGATTAAAATAATTTATTTTTCAGTTAAAGTTTTGGAAAAACTACACATCAGACGTGAAAAGAAAATGGATTACGTCTTAAGAGAAAAGGATGTACTACTGAGGCTATCAGGAAGTTTTGAGTCATTTGTCAGGCTTTATTGTACTTTCCAAGACAGTGAAAGGCTTTACTTTGTGTTAACTTATGCTAAAAATGGCGATTTATTATCTCATTTAAATCCAAATTTCTCATTTGAGTCAGCAAGATATTATGCTGCTGAATTACTGCTTGCATTGGAGGTCTTAAATTCTAAAGGAATTATACACAGAGATTTAAAACCAGAAAACATACTCTTAGATGAAAACTGTCATATTTTATTAACCGACTTTGGCAGTGCAAAAATTGTCACTAGTTTAGAAACGAATGAAGAGGTTGAAGATAATAACAGAAGACGTAAGAATAGTTTTGTTGGGACTGCACAATATGTCACACCAGAAGTTTTGACAGATGGCAAAGTAAGCTATGCAACAGATTTATGGGCATTGGGATGTGTTATTTATCAAATGATATGTGGATCAGCTCCATTTAAAGCTGGTAGTGAATATTTAATATTTAAAAAGATTCTCAATCTTGAGTATGAATTTCCTGAAGATTTTAATCCTGATGCTAAGGATTTAGTAAAGAATCTTCTAATACTAGCACCTACTAAAAGATTAGGGGCTTTAGACGATATACCTTATACAAGTATACGTGATCATGAGTACTTTAAAAATATAAAATGGGATAATTTAGGACCTCCACCAAAATTGTGTTTGTCAAATGATGACAGTGAAGATAGTGATGTTAAAATATCAGATGAACTAGAGCCAGGATTTGATGCGGAAAAAGAAAGTAGATTACATTGGAATTTGCTTGGCACATCAACACCAACAAGGAAAAAATCTGAGACTAATCGAAACATTGCTGATTTAGATGAAGAGGAAATTGAAAGGCGGCTTGAGGCTCAGAAATCTGAGCAATGGCACAGTTTAGTGGAAGGGAATCTTATATTAAAACAGGGTTTAGTTGATAAGCGTAAGGGTTTATTCCCAAGAAGGAGAATGTTATTGTTAACAATGGGGCCACATTTGTACTATGTAGATCCTGCTACTAATACATTAAAAGGGGAAATACCATGGAGCAGTCTATTAAAGCCAGAAGCAAAGAACTTTAAGACGTTTCATGTACATACGGTTGGTTTAAATGTAATTAAGATGTGACAATCAAATTTATTTCTTTTTAATTTTAGCCTAACCGAATATATTATTTGGAAGATCCGGAAGGTTTTGCTTTGGATTGGTGCAAAGCAATAGAAGATGTGAAAGCATTTTATTATACCCAAGATTCATGTTAGCTATGGCATCTTTAGTCTAATAATATTTATTTATTTTGTATTTTTAAATTAACTGTAATTAGTTTTTCTTCTAGAGATGTTACTCATTCTAGAACTTATTGCTATTTATAATTCAATACAACACACTTCTAATATTATCATCAATGTATAAATCTTAAATAATATATTTAATGATGGATGTGATATATATCAAATTTTAAAGAGAAATAAAATTCTAATGCTCTAATTATTATTTATATTTTAGATGTACAACTCCCAAAACTAGTTGAAGGGTTTTTGCAGAATTTTTAATTGTTGAAAATTTATATTGTCTTGTTGACTGTAACAACGATTTTAGCTATATCTATAGTTGCAAATTGAGGCGTAAAACTTTCAGAAAAGGTGTAATAAATAATGCTCTACTTTTTTCTCAGTTGTGAAAACCACAGAATATTCAATATGGGGCCTATCTATTGCTAAAACATTAAAATTAAATAGAAAATCAATCTATTGTGAGAAAACATAGTAAAAACTCCGCTATCATAAAATTTGCAAATTTTTTTATTGAATTACATTTACAATACCATAAGTCTCATTCAAAAACGCTTAATGTATGTTTCAAAGGCCAATCGGCTGTTTCTAAGCGCTTGCGCCATGCCTACCACCTCCGTAGACCATCTATTAAAACTCGAACAAGTTCGAAATTATGAAACTTGTATATAGTTCATTGTCCAATGCATGAATGAATCAGTAGGACCGTCACAATATGATTTAACTTGTTCGAGTTTTGGTTGGTGGGTGGTGTAGTGAGCCTTAGGCTACTGATCATTCTGCAATAAACCGTTATTTTTTTATTTTGTTATTTGTATTAACAATCATTGGTGAAGTAAATTAAGTTTGGAAGTTATTGTTTTATTCCCGCTCTTAGGGTGCGTTTATGCTGCACATCGCCGGCGCTGCTCGCCAAGATTGGCGCTGCCCGTTGCTCGCACATCGCCATTCAGCAGCATAAATGCACATCGCCGCGCTGCTCGCACCACGCCGTTAATTAATTACTGTCGACTTTTATTTTACTAATCAAATATAACTGTAATAAAATTATTAATATAAGTCATATTATTGAGTTAAAATTATTTATTGAATCAAGCAGTATAAAAAAATAACTTAATTAACAAAAAAAATTGTACATTTCTGGCGCCTTTGGGCCTTCCGTCGACAAAAAACAAACCAAATAATTAATAGAACACGCTTGTAAATGCTCCAGTTGCACCATCATGTAGTACATTTGTGCATAGAACAGTTTAAAAAAATTATTATCTTTACCAAACGAATCGTAATAGTTTGTAAACTTCTAGCTTTTGCGACGGTATGATCTCAAAACAAACAAACAGAATTATTACACAACAGTTTGCAAGAAAAGATTTCTTTAAATAAATTGAATAGAAGAACAACATAATTTAAAGTGACTAGTAATTTTATATAAAGTAATTAATTTAAATTGCAAGTCAAAGTTTTATTTAATTTAAAATTGTGATAATCGATCGGTATTTGTTTTAATAAAATATTACTATAATGAAATTATTAATATAAGTCAAAATATTAAATTAAAATAATTAATTACTATGCCACTTCAGTAAAAATACAAACATTTCTTTAACAATTTCCTGCTTAATGCGGATTTATTTTAATTAAATTCTTCATAAAATTATTGTAAACGCAACAAAGTTTTGATGAATTAACACAATACATGCAAATAAAACTTCATTCTTTTAAATTGCATATAACCGCAACACGGTTTGAAGTAACATACTAATTAATTAAACTAATTAAATAAGTTTGATAATATAAATTACATTATGTTAACGTCTCACAAAACTGGCACTAAACGAACCAATCAGAGCGCTAGTTTGAAGATGTACGGCGATGGTCCGATTATAAAAAACAAACTATTTTGTTCACATCGCAGTGGCGAGGAATGTGGCGAGCAGCGCGGCGATGTGCGAGGTGCAGCATAAATGCTCCCATAAGATTATATAGGTTTGTTTCATCATCGCCACAACATCCCAGCGCCAATCATGGCGAGCAGCGCCGGCGATGTGCAGCATAAACGCACCCTTAGATGTGAAGTGAGATAGTGCTCAGGAGTAATGAATGAACTGTGTTTGCGCCATCGAAAAAAAATGGAAGTATATTGGCTTCCTATAGCAATTGTCACCAGACTGGGGTCCGATATGGGCGTATTTTCAAAATATCTTTAAGAATGAAACATTGAGCATCATTTTGTAACGCTTGATGTTTATTGCGGCAATGAGCAAGTCAAAAGGTATATGAGAATGGACAGTAAATTCAGTGGCAAGTGGCAGTTTTTTTAGTGTTATAAAACCAGTACAATTTGCGCAATTCAACTTTTTTTTTAATTGGTTTTTTGCAACGTGTAGAACAGGAAATTTCATTCTCTACATGTTGCAAAAAACCAATTTAAAAAAAGAGTTAAATTGCGCGAGTTATACTCGAAGATTTATGACACTCAAAAAACTGCCCCCTTAAACATAACAGTCCAGAAGGCAATCAACACAGCAATTGCAACTTTTATTAGAAATACAAATAGTGCGTTCCGTTTATCAACCAAAGCAGCCGAAATGCCGGTTATCCTGAAACAGATTAATATACGGAATGCGGTTACCTAAAAAAGGTTACAAAGGTTGCGACCGTACTCACCATGAACGAACGTCGGTGAATTTCAATAAATCGTGGTTACTCATGGCGGTAAATTTGAAATGTGAACAAAAGCTTTACATGTTCCTCGTCTAGTGTTTTGTGTGTAAGGGGGGGTCATTCGGCTTCGAACCTCGAACCGAACTAGTCGTGTTGTTCGCTGATTATTTATTACAGTGTAAGCCACAACGTGACATCCATCCTTATTGCCCTTTAATTTATTCCCTCTAACTCAGGGTGAGTGACATTTATTTATTAAGTGAGTTTATCTAAGGTGAGCTTGTCTGATCCTGGCTCAGACAAGCCAACCGCATGGGAGACCCCACCGCCCCCGCAGGGGGTGTTGGGGATGGTAATAACGGCAATGAAGACGTTACCATGACTTTAGCAAACGACAATTTAACTAATAACGTAACCACTCATCAACCCCATATCTCAACTCCCGAGATAAGAATTATTACTCCGTTGGTGGAAAGATTTATTATTTCTGACATTGGTCCTTACCAAGTCTATATAGAACCGATCGACAACCGAAATATTTCCCCGCTAGCAATTGGAAGTAAAATTCAAAAAGCTAGGGTGGTTGGTGCTACTAAGGTTGAGGCCAGAGGCAAAAACAGAGTAGCTGTTTTCTTTTCCAAAATAGTGGATGCTAATGAATTGTTGACGGGAAACTTCTGTATTAGCCATGATTTGAAGTCGTACATTCCGTCCCACCACATTTCCTGTAAAGGTTTGGTACGTGGAGTTGACTGCGAGTTTAACGTTGCTGAGATCAAAAACAATGCCAAAAACTCACTTAATGTTGACGTATTAAAAGTAGAAAGGTTTAACAGAAAAGTTCAGAACTCTGATGGAAACGGGTTCAGATTTGAGCCTTCAAGCACAATATTGATTACCTTTAGAGGGCATGTTCTTTAGAGGGCATGTTCTTCCCTAAAATTTTATCTTCAACCTCAATTCCCTTCCTATTAGTGTGTATGTTCCAAAAGTAATCCAATGTTTTAACTGTATGCGGTATGGCCACACTTCCAAGGTGTGTAAAAGCAGCATTAAATGCCCTTCGTGCTCTGATCAACACAAAATAGAATTGTGTAGCAAACCTGATGCTCCATGCTGTAATTTCTGCAAAGTCCCTCACTACTCCAATGAGTTTAAGTCCTCATTGGCTAATCGAATTTGTCCTGAATACGCTCGGCAGTCAAAAATCAAACAAGCCATGGCTTTTTATGGCTACTCCTTCCATGAAGATTCACAACTCAATCCTTCCAATTTTAATAACTCCACGTCTCGTCAACTTTTTTCATCAGCTGTCTCCCAACTCATCAATCAGATTGCGTATCATAATCGTTCAGTCTGAGACCCAGTCATCTCCAACTACGAACCATCTAGGGAAACCTTTCCCAAGCGGAAAAGATCATATGGCAAGTCTCCAGAGAAACTACGTTCCCAGAAAAACTTATCTCTTCAGTCCCTGCCCGGTCCCTCAACATATAACCCTCTAGCATACCCCTCCTTAGACACAAGACCTTCTACCGATGCATCGTTTATTTTTAACTTGGTAGACATTTTAATCAAAGCCCTTGAGCAGCTGTCCGTCCAAAACCCAAACAAATCAACCCCGTTCATGTCTAGTCTTCTCACGTCCCTTAATAATCTAGTATCGCAATCAAACAATGACTCATGCGCCGATACGTCTGGTTAGCTAGAATATCCAATCTGGATATAACAAAAAACCGGAACTTCTACGCATGATGCACGAATTAAATATTAATGCAGTTGCTTTGTGTGAAACTTGGATTCGTCCAAATAAACACTTTGCAATTCCTCGATTCAGCTCTTTCCACAACATGAGAGATGATGGCTATGGAGGAGTATCCTCTTTTTTTAGCCATGATATCTTTGTTAAATATAAAATTCCTACGTTTAATGTCTCTCCTTGCTTCCAATTTGTACAGTCCTCTATGTCTAACCTCACCATTTTGTCATGTTACTGTCCCCCTAATCGGTCGTTGAATAGGAATCTTTGGAAACAAATATTCTTGTCCTTATTATCCCCTAGTGTAAATGAAGTGCAGTGAGTAAACAAAATTTAAGTAAAAGTGATAATAATAATAAACACCAACAAATACCAATAAAATTGCCAGTCAGTGTGGAAGAGAGACCGACCCACAGCATGCGCGCCGCGCTAGAAAGAGAGAAAAGCGACTAGGGAACAGCTGCGACTCAACCAGACGACAAAAAAAAAGAAATCTGCTAAGTAAAAAATTATATTAAAACAAGAAATAAAAGTGAAATAAATTATATTAAATTTATTTAATTAATTGAAATAAGAAAACTAAATAAATAAAATAATAAGGATTATAAAATAGTAAGGTAACAAAGAACAGGCCCGTATTAAATAAAATTAAATAAATTAAATATATTTAAATATAAAAACAAATATATTCTGAATAACAAATAAATGAAGGAAGTTGAAGAAGATATAACTAAAAGGAAAAGAAAGGAAGAAATAATGAACAAAGAGGGAGAAAATCACTTTAGAAAATCTAAAAAGATACTGAGATCACCAGAGCAAAGAAAAAGAGAAGAGAATAAAAGTGTGGATTTTGGAAAGGATAATAAAGAAGTAAAAGTGGAAAATACAAATAAGGAAATGGATGAACTTAAAGAAATGATGAAAGAAATGATAAAGGAAGTCAAAAAAGGGACAGAAGAACTAAAAGAAGAGATACAAAGCGTGAAAAACGAGTTAAAACAAATGAAAAAAGAACATGAAGAGAAGGAAGAGGAATGGAAAACGGTGAAGATGGAAATGATGAGAAGAATTGATTTATTAGAAACAAAAGAAAACGAAAAAGAGAAAAGAGAGAGGAAGAATAATATAATAATAACAGGAAGAGAAGAACAGACAGAAAACACGATTGAAGACATTGAAAAGTTCATAAAAGAAGAGTTGAAAGTGAACGTGAAAATTAAGAAGGCATACAAGATAAATAAAGAAGGGAAGGTAAAAGTAGTGGTAGCTGAAATTGAAACATGGGAAAAAAAACAAGAAATCATGAAAGCAAAAAGCAACTTAAGAGGGAAAAAAATCTACATAGATAACGACCTAACAATAGAAGAAAGAAATGTTCAAAAACAAATAAGAAATATTGCCAAAGAAGAGAGAGAAAAGGGAAATAGAGTAAAAGCAGGATACAGAAAAATGGAAATGAATGGAATACAATACACATGGGACGAGAAAGAAAAAGGATTGATAGTAAGGGGGGAACAGGGTGCAAAAAATTCAAAAAACTATTAGAAGAAAAAAAAGAAAAATATCGGCCAAAGAAAAAAGAAACAGAGGAAATGCTATGGAAAAGGAAACGAAAAAGGATACTGAATACGAAAACAAAATTAGAATAGGAACATGGAATGTAAGAAGCGTAAAAGGAAAAGAGGAAGAAATAGTCGAAGAAATGATAAAACATAAAACAGCAATACTAGGAATTACGGAAATAAAAAAGAAAGGAAGGGGGATAAATACGATACACAAGGGTTACATGCTGAGATGGTCAGGGACAGAAGATAAAAATAGAGCAAAAGGAGGAAGAATGAGTGAAGAAAGAAATACTAAGAAAATTTATGAGACAAGAGTAACAGGAGAACAAAAAAGAGGAAGACCCAGAAAAGAATGGAACAACGCAATAAAGGAAGAAGCTTCAAGAAAAGGAAACACGTGGGAAGAAATAAAAGAGATAGCCAAGGATAGGAAGAAATGGAGAAAATATTACACAAACTAATAATGTATACGCCTGACACCGAAAGGTAAAAAAGGCTATTGAATAAATAAATAAATTATCCCCTTTCATTATTGTTGGCGACTTTAACGCCCACCATCCTCTCTGGGGTCACCATTATCATAACCGCAATGGATTGGAATTAGAAGCTGCGATAGAGTCCTTGGGTCTTATTATTCTAAATGATGGGTTTCCAACGAACATCCACATGAACGTAATCGATCTAGTCATACCCTCATCGGATATTGCTTTAAAATGTCATTCGGTAACATTGCAAGACACCTATGGAAGTATTCATTTCCCTATCATTACCGAAATCCACCTCACTCAGTCTCAGAATGCTCCGTACATTCACTGCAATCAGATCTGTCCAAAAAAAATAGACTGGGTGTCATATAAAGAAATTATCACTGCCAAACTTAAAGAAATCCCGTATCCAAACTACCATCAACTTGTCACCTGGTTTGTTGATGCTGCCAAATCTTCCTCTCTTAAGCTCCCGACTCTGCCTCATAAAGCCAAAAGAGCACCTTGTTCATGGTGGGATAAGGAATGTTCTGAGGCTGTCAACAAAAGAAAGCGCTTTCTTACTATATTCCGCCGTACAGGAAATCTAGTGCATCTTGATGCGGCTAGAAAAGCTATGGCCCAAGCAAAAAGGCTTTTGCTCCGCAAAAAGAGAGAAAGTTTTAAAATCTTTTGCAGTTCTCTGAACCGATCCTCCTCGCCTTCCTACGTATGGTCAACGATTAAAAAATTCTCAAGAATCCTTAGACCTGTTACTCCCATCAAAGATGAGATTTGGGTTGCAGAATTCTTGTCAAAACTAGCCCCTCCATACGTTCGACACCATTCGGTGCTTTCCCCGCTAGATGTTTATAACTCCCCTCCTCATACCTTGACTGTACCCATACAAATGAGTGAACTCAACCTTGTTCTGGCTCACAGAAATGATTCAGCCATGGGAAATGATAATATTTCCTATTCTATGTTGCAAGAAGCTCCTTTGATCACTAAAGCTCACCTGGTGGACATATTTAATTCCTTCTTTGAATATGGAACAATTCCTGATAGTTGGAAAACTATCAAGATTGTACCCATACCAAAAGGGAAACCTTCTCCAGATATGGAGTCTAGTTTCAGACCAATTGCCATTTCTTCTTGTGTTCGTAAAACCTTTGAAAACATCATCAAAGTGCGTTTGGAGAGATGGTGTGAGATGAACTCCATATTTACAAGGTCTATCACAGGTTTCAGAAAAGGCCACAGTATTTATGAGAACGTCACGACCCTTTACTGTGATGTTATCTCTGCCTTGTCCCAAAAAAAATGTTTATGTGTCACTTTCCTAGATATTAAAGGAGCTTATGATAATGTGTGTATAGCCTACTTAAAATCCGTCTTAATTAATTTGAATCTGCCCCCCTTGTTTATCAACATTGTCATCGAACTGGTCTCTGAAAAACGGTTATACTTGGCAGGGACATCCGCGGAAGAAGGGCTCGTTACTTCTTTCATAGGTCTCCCACAAGGTAGCCCTCTCAGTCCCTTGCTCTTCAACATGTACATACAAGACCTAGTACACTCCTCTATTCCCTCAGTAAAAATCATCTCTTATGCAGATGATTTTGCTATTTACTCTTCAGGCTACTTTCCAGACAGTGTAATTCGAAACATCAACCTTGTACTAGCACAGACCTTCAGTCGCCTTGTTAGCAGGAACCTTGAGCTCTCTCTTGATAAATGCAGGTCAATGTTCTTCTCAGGCCGGTCACGCAATGTCATACCCAATAATGTCTGTCCTAGTCTTAATAACATTCCTATTGTCCGAGTACCCTTTTATAAATTCCTTGGTGTCACTTTTGAGTAACCATGTCAATGGACTTCAAAAATCCTGTGCTCAAGGCATTAATATTTTGAGAAGTGTTTCAGGTACCTACTGGGGAGGAGACCCGGAAATCCTTCTCATTTTTTACAAAGCCTTTGTTAGATCCCGCCTTGACTTTGCCTCCCACCTTCTATCTTTTTGCAGCAAATCTAACCTAAAAATTCTGGACAGAATTCAAAACGGCATTAAGAATCTGTTTGGGTGCTATGAATTCTACTCCTATTAATGTCATGGAAGTAGAAGCCGGTATTATGCCACTGGAAATTAGAAGAAATCTGCTTACCAGGAGATATGTTGCCAAACTTTTTGGCATGGGTGGGGGCATGACATATGATGTCTTGGCTTGGCTTTTAATGAAATTTCGCAATATGACCGCGTGATTAATAAGAGCTCCTTTTCCAAGTTATTTGTTTCTCCTAGCCAATCCCTATCCATACAAGTTAAATACAATTCCTTTCCTCATAAATCCTTATTTCCGTCTGTAATCAATGTAGTGTTTGAGGAATTTATATCTCAACGCTGGCCTAATTACATTCAAATTTTTACTGACGGTTCGGTGAAACTTAATCCTCGATCAGCCGCGTTTGGAGTGTGGATTCCGTCTTTGAAGTTGGAAGAATCAGGACAACTTCCCAACCTCTCTTCTGTATTTACCGCCGAACTATATGCCATTTATAGGGCTCTGTTTTTGATCTCTGCAAATAATTGGGAAAAAACTATAATAGTGTCTGACTCCCAAAGTTCCCTTGATGCTATATGTTCCTATGCATCTAGCATCAAAGGCAACATTTGGATCTCGCATATCAAAAACATGATCTTTGAATTACGAAGCAAAGGTTTGGTAACTCAATTTTGTTGGGTACCAAGCCACAAAGGCATAAATGGCAACGAACATGCAGATTATGTGGCGGGACTGGGACATGGGAGGCGATGTAATGATATCACTATCAATTACACCGACCTCTATGCCAGTTTTCTGCAGGACGGCTTAAATTCTTGGCAACAGCAATTCAGTACCATCAGTCAAAGCAAGGGAACTACTTACTTTAATCAGATAAACCAAGTAGTATACCAAAAACCATGGTTTAAGAATTTTCCATTTCACTCTAAAATAGATGTATGTCTTTTGAGTCGACTTAGATCTGGACACATGCTTTCTCCTTGGCATCTATTTAAAATCAATGTTGTGGATAACCCACTCTGCGTCTGTGGTGAAGTAGGTACTACTGATCATCTGTTTTTTGAATGCCCTCGTTACACGATTGCTCAATCTATTCTATGGCAAAACCTTATTTCAATGGACATCCATCTACCGACGAGCATGGCGTTACTCATATCCTCCAAAAACGTCAAAGTATACTGTTGCCTACTGAAGTATATTAAACACACTAAGAAAGTTCTGTAATATTTCATGTTTATCCGTGTCACTCATCCTAAAATCTTATAACTATTAACTCATCCCGACCGAGGCTCCCCCCTGTGTTGTGACAGAGTTGCCGGAGCTCCGACTCGAGAAGAGTACTCATCCTTTGTTCTTCCTTTCCATGTTATTAATGTAGTCACTGGCTTTTGCACATATACGTAATTGTATATGTGGCAGTAACCAGTGATATTTACTTTCTTAGTGTATAGATAAGGCGGTTTTTGGCAACAATGTACGGAAGCGTAAAGCAACGTACGAGCCAAGATAAGTGAGAGCTCACTCACAACGGAGCTGTCACTCCTGAATTCAACAACAAACAATAAGCTTAAGGGCTTTAATGTTAGCTGCTGAGAGGTGTTAATAAAATAAAACAAATTAAATTAAAGTTAGGTTATTCTGGCATACTATGAGTTGGATATTACGGTCCTAAATACAAGAAAATAAAATAATAATTTATTTTTGTAGGGTTTATTAAAATGTGGACATTCCCAAGTTGTTTTGGGAAATCATGAGACACAGAGCAAATACAGGGAGTTTATAAATGAATGGGATTATGTAATCACTTTAAATATGCCGCCTTTTTAAAATTGTTCACTATACTCAACATATGTTTTTATATGTTTGCTTGACAGCTGTCAAAGTTGATCTGTCAAAACAAATAATATAGTGAACAATTTAAAAAAAAAAAGCGGCACATTCAAAGTGATCAAATAATCCCATTCATTTATAAACTCCCTGTGTTATTATAGTGTATAGTTGCCTGCATTTGCCTCTTATACCGGCTACCTGTACTGGGATTACTGTACATGCAGGTAGATAAATACATACAATCATCTAGGATTAAGCACTAAAATTATAAAAATATAACTAAGTGTGCGGACACAACGGCGATCCTAGCTCCGATCATCGAACAGCGCTTCGAGCATAGAACACTAGGAACTGTTCTAAGCTTGGACCCTCGCACATTGCTCTGATTTTTGTATTTATATATTGATTTAAAAAATGTTTAGCGTTGTGAGAATAAAATTATTTTAAAAGTAAAAAGTACAATATAAATTTGTGACAGAATTAGTGTATATTAATGATTTTACCCGCATATTGCTAAAAAAGTTTTATTTTAATATAAATACCAGGATCGGAGGCAATGAGCGAGAGTCCGAGCTTAAGACAGTGTTCTATGCTCATGATCGGAGCTAGGATCGCCGTTGTGTCCACCACACCCTTCCGATAATGACAAAGATTAAACGATAAATTATAATAAATAAATTCATGAGGTTTGAGTTCATAATGTGTTAACATTTCAGTTTTGAATTTTGTTGATTATAACCGCTGTCGTTCCATAAATCAACCAAGGTTTTCAGCAACCGATCATAGCCGTAACCTAACCGCCGGTTACTTCGGTTGATATACGGAACTCACTAAAAGTTTGACACTATTAATACAGTGCAATCAACAAAGAATGAGGTTTTTCAAATATTTCTGGTTAATTTTTTATTGTTTACCAGTTTCTTAACTTGTTTCCCCTGAACAAAATAATCCTAAGAGTTACTAGAATAAATGTAAAGTTTCATAGACGTTTGTCACTTTTAACGTTTTTTATAATTAATGTAAAAGTTAATTTACTATACAAGGGACACTGCCAATGTTCGCGAAAAATGTAAAACAAAACACAAACTACGTTATATAAATCGCTTTATTGCTTCTAAAAATATTCTCCTTTAAAATCTATACACTTTCGCATTTGATGAAACCAATCTTCAAAACAATTTTGCTACTCTGAGCGAGGTACCTAGAAAACAAGTGATTTAAATGCTTCAACGGCTTCTTCAGGCGATGAAAAACGCTCACGTATTTTATTTTTGATATTTCGAAATAAGAGAAAGTCATTGCGCAATAAATCAGGCGAATATGGGCAATGAGTCATTAATTAGAAGTTGTTACTGGTCAAAAACTCTACAGTTTGTCGTGCTGTGTGAGCGCTTGCATTGTCATGATGAACAATGATTTGCCGGTTTATGTTGTTTCTTCTGATTTCAGCGATAACTTCCAGCAAACAAATTGGTATACTTTAATTCAAGTCAGAATTAACTGTCTTTCAATCCTCTAATGCGACTTGTAACATGACCCGTTTTTTCGAAGAAACAAGCAATCATTCTTTCTGAAACGCTTCGTGAACGCATCACTTTTGTGGGTTTAGGTTTATTGTGAAACACCCATGCTGTTTTGTTTCAGGCTCATATGAATATATCCAAGATTTGTCACCTGTTACGATGTTATATACCGAACTTGAACGACTCCCTTCGAATTTCTTTAGCATTTCTTTGCACCACTTGACACGTGCTTGTTTTTGTTTTTCTTTTAAATTGTGTGGGATCCAACGACTGCAAAACTTCCTGACATGCAAATGATTGTGCAAAATCGTATGTGTTTGTTTTGCTGCAATGCCTAATGATGTCTCTATCTTACTATAGGTAACATGCCGATCTGACAAAATCACGCACAGCATCAATATTTTTCGGGACAACAGAAGTGCATGGACGACCTTTGCAAAGATTTTCATAAAACGTTGATCTTCCACGCTTGAATTCTGCAAATCATTTGTAAACCATAGTTTTGGATGGTGCTTCATCCCCAAATAACGAACTAAGTTTTTCCACACATTGCTGAAGTGTTAAACCGTATCGAAAATCATAAAAATCATCACTCGGAAGTCACGATTCGAAATTTCCATTTTTGACATAATTATTACTCTTGTTAAATTTTGTTAAAACAAAACCGAGCAGTTTGAAATTGAACTGTCAACTGAATTATAGGTAAGAAACGTCAAATTTTACAAATATGATAATCGCAGAACGCTGGAAATACAGGCAGTACTTGATTCCGCAAACTTTAGCAGTGCCCCTTGTAATAAAATCTGAATTGTGAAGTATTGAATGGATTTTAAATAGTGTGTAGTGTGTTATGCTAGTGCCGTAACTAGCTTAATGTTATATACGCCCCAAGCAAACTGCGCCCTAGTTACGGTACTGTGTTATGTACAAACAGTGATTGACCAGAAGTGTTAATTGAATGTTTAAATTATATAATAGTAATAATTTAAGGTTAACGTTTATTAAAAACATCATTAATAGTCTTTTTATGCATAAATCTTAACCGTTATTAACCGTTCAATTTAATAACAAATTATAAATTTTGAAAATGTAGTGTGAATTATGTGTTATGCAAACTGTGAATTGGATGTTTAAGTTATGTGTACAATAATGTTAATACAAGAACAAAGTGCTTTTATAGTCGCAGTGGAACTGTAAATGAGGATGGCACCTGGTCGTACTCTCTTCAGTCTCCAAAATTGTGTTACGTCTATGGTGACGGTCAAAAGGCAGTCTAGGGATATTTTATTTAATATTTACAATAAGTGTGTATTTGGTTGCCTACATTGTAAACCTAAGGTTGTTTTGCTCGCACTGTATTACTCTATACTCTATAGCATGATTTGGATTGGAGTAGTTTGCACACAGTTTGGGGCCACTCTTTTTAGACCATATGTCCATTTAATCGGCGGTCTACCACTGTTCCGTATCTTTTTGAGGCTGGCTTTTGTCTCTCTTATATTGTATGCTATCAAAACTATATCCTCAGCAAATCTTAAATAATCTAGTTGTTCTATATATGAGAATATCTATGGTAAATTCCGGCCAAAAACGTTTGAAAACTACAAAACCCTGATTATAAAATGTCAAAAATAGCCTTGAAACTTTAAACAAACAATTACCAGAAAGCACCAAAATACAGCTACTAACTAAATACAGCTACTACTAAAACAATCAAAATCTGGCTATAAATTGACGGCCATGTACTATGAAAATGTTTTCAGAAAACACAAAGTTTTAGTCAAAAACTGCAAATTTCTATTTATAAAAAAATAATAATCCGGTCATAAAATATTTAAAAAAAATTGGCAAAATAGGTTGAAATGCAAAATTCTGTTCATAAAATTTTAAAAATAGCAAAATCCAGCTTTGAAATAACAAAAATATTGTCAAAAAAACCAAAATCCAGCATAAACCATTGAAAAGTGTAAATATTTTTAACAATTATTAGAAAACACCCACCAAAATACTAAAATCCGGCCATAAACTCTTAAAAAATGTGAAAATTTTAATAAAATCTCAAAAATAGCAAAATGCAGCTATAAAATACTGTTAAAAAGAACCACATTCCGGCCAATAGTCTATACGACAAATTTTTATTATTTTAAGGTATGGGACACGTGCATAACCTATTTGCAACATTAGGAAGAGAAGAAGAACGATTAACAACTCCCATACAAAATCGCTTGCAAACAAGATCTATGAGTAACTATCTTTACTCGACAAAATTGACCAGTAATGGTATCCATACCAAAACAACATTAAACTCATTCACTTCTTAAGAAGACTCTACATTGAATGTTCGGATGAAATACCTAACTCAATGTCATCATTGCCAAAACAACTTTTGCTTCATTGCATAAATGAGTCTTCAAACAATTAATAGTTTGTGACTTTAATCTTTAAAGTTTTCCCAAAAATATCACCTACAAAAAATAATTTAAGTTAACAGCTTTCGAAGCTTTAAAAGATAAACATAAACCGTAAAACCATAAAAAAAAAATTAATCAAAATCAAAACTTTCAACCGGTCCCCAAAAACTATTCTACAAGAAATGTTTTATAAATTTAAATCAAATTTATTAAATTAACTCATCAAAAATATTTATTAAATATTTATAATTCTGCCCAGTTTCATCTTACGAGTACATAATTAATAATTTATAGTAGCAAGTTATTATATATAAAAAATAAATTGAATTTTAATAAAATATTTGGAAACAATCGATAATAAAAAAAAATCACATTAAATTTTACTTACAAAACAGTATATTAACTATATTAATTAAGTAAATGGTATAAATAGAATTTCATAACTAAACTACTTTAAAACATGACTAAATTTGTGCTTGCATTTCTGCTAGGATTCGTCTTACAATTGGGAAACTGTAAGTAATCATATTTTTTTATTAGAATATCTTTTGAAATATAATATTACACTCAGGTGATGTAGAGTGTTTTGAAGGAGAATATACAATAATAGACTGCTTTGATTATTTTTGTGAAAATGGAAGTTGGGTCCGTATAGACAAAGTTATTAAAACCTGCCCAGAAGGTACTCATTACTACAGATAGTGAACAATTAATATTACAAAAACCAATTTATCCAACAGGATTAAAATGTACTGCAGGTCAACTAATCAGAAAAAAATGTGAAGAATGCCGCTGTTCTTTAGAGGGAAACGCAGCTTGTAGAAAATCGGAGTGCCTAGATGATGATACAAGTAAGCAAAGTAACAAACTATGATTTATAATATATTTTTAAATTATTTATAGTTTTGCAATCAATGGACAACTACAAATGTTTGTCGGGTGACGTTCAAACACATGATGGTTGCAATACTTGTGACTGTGGATATGGAATGTATTTATGTACTAAAATGGGTTGTCTCGAAAACATCCGAACCCTAGAAGGTATATACTTTGTTAATTATATATTATTAAAACAATTCTAATAGTTTCTATAAATTTAGTAGTATTTGCAACTTATTATTACTAAAACAGCATATTTAGATTTAATTTACCAAACCCCGCGTAGATAATTTTAATTATTTTTATTGTATTTATATGTTTTGCACGTGTGATGGTAGAAAATGACTTTGATTAGAGCAAATATTTTGTAAGTTAAATTATTTTGTTATAGAATGCATTGCCGGGGATATTAAAATGGACGGCTGCAAAGAAGTTCGTTGTGATGATAGCAATCGATGGGTTACGAATTCTAGAAACTGCAAAAACTATGACAACTTTATGATATAAATATACTTAAATTGTCTGTAGAATTGTATATACAGGGTCCATTATGATAATAATGCGCATTATCTATGAAAAATAGATTTATTGGTCGTACTGGTACAAACGCTTAAAATTCTTCGAAATACTCTCCCCCTGCATCAATACACTTTTGGAGACGTGTTTGCTACGCCTGGAAGGCACATTTAAACTCCTCGACAGGAATGTTTTTTAATAACCCTGTAACATGCTTTCGGATGTTTTCCACGGACTTCCAATGCTTTTCTTTCATCTCTTTCTTCAGTCGGGAAAACAAAGTTGCACGGAGCCAAGTTGGGACTGTAGGAGAGCTGGGAGACCACTGAGGTATTGCTTTGGACCAGGAAGTTGGTAATGATGACGCCCATTTGACTGGGGGCATTGTCATGGTGGAGCTTAACCGTGTCTTTGATGTCAGCCCTCACGCGCGCAATCCGGCAATTTAATCTTTTGAGCACCTTGATGTAAAAGGTTGAGTTCTTTGCAGTACAATCTCAAAATGGACAATTTCTCAGACGTCAAAGAAGATAATGAGCATCGTTTTGATGCAAAACGGTACTCGAACATTCAGGATGTGTTTCTAGTTACGACAGAGTTGAAAAAATCCGGCTCATTTTGTATGAAATCTAAAAGTTCTTGACAGGCAAAATCGCGCTAAATTGTTAGAAGGAAGAGCAGATCTTCCACCACATTTCCCGACCGGTTTTACCGGGCTGGTAAACAGTCACAATAAAACCATGCGCATTACTTTTATAATGGACCTTGTATTATTATTATACTGTCATATATCATGAAATATGATCTTGGAGAATTAATAAAATAAACTATAACTATTTCAATAGATAAAAATATTTAGATTGACAAAAATTACAAACAAGAATTAATCACAATTCTAATCAATCTCGTTGTCTTATGGTTCTTTACTAAATCACGTTTCTAACAACAAAACAAACAGTTCGTTTAGACATTATTCTGATTTACCTGGCAAAATTCTATGAAGCCGTATTTATACTAAAACCAAGGCGTTGATGTAGTCACTACATCGAAACAAATTCTTATCTCTTATTAAGCCTTACGTCTTTACTCTTGAAAATACTCAAGACACTGTGCAAAAGATAAATTTGAGAAACGACACCAATAACTGCACTAACACACTCAAACCTTGCATACACTTAGGGAAGATCTACCAAATCTGCTCTGGCAGAACAAATCAAATCAATCAAAGAGATCACCAAAGGACAAAATGTTTACTCTGGAAGTATTTATACACATCAAAAAAGCGTTTTACAAAATAGAGTCTGCACTTTTAAACCACAATCAGTGAATGAATAAAACATAGATTATAGAACTTTATTTATTTTATTTCTAAGCCCTTGAACATTAATGTGGGCTATAATTATTTTATAGTCGATGTTCCCATTAATAAAAAAATGTTTATGCGGTTTTGATAAGTTTGAAAATAGATGATTAGGTAAGTAATGTGAGAAACACGGTGGTCAATAAGGTTGTGGCCAAAAGCTGCCCTTAGGAAAGTGTACTAAATCACTGTAGAACATAAGTAATAAACAGCTGTATCAGGCGATTCAATGGCCGTGGCTTCTACACAACTGGCTACGTAAATGATATAACAATCCCACTAAAAAGCAAATATAAAGTTATACATTGTAATTTGATGCAAGAATTATTATAATTAAATATAATAATATAATTAAAAAATGATGCAAAAGCCAAGTTACAGTTAATCCTCAAAAAACCTACTTAGTTTTATTTCCAAAAAGAAAGATCAACTAAACCTACCTCTTAAACATCCAAATAATGCTGACAGCAATAGCAGCAAAGGTTTGCACTGCAAAAGAACACAGCACACAGCCCCCAACGTTTATTTTAAAACCTAAGAAGACAAAATTGTACGATTTTTCTAAAAGCGGCTTTTTAAATATTTTGCAGTGAGGCAAAACAGTTATGAAACTGCAAGTCCACGTCCACAAAACCTGATATAAAATCTATCAATACAGTTTGGTGTTATTTTACCTAAGAAACTTTCTTAAAGAATTCTACACAAACTGCAAGACAGAACACTACACACTTTGTCAAGTGCCAAAAAGATCTTGAGCAGAATTTGACCACCCAGAACATACAACAAAAAAAAGTGCAGTTTTTTTTTACAATTTAAGTGCTTTAGTGCCGTTACTAATTTATCTTAATTGGCTTCTAGAATTTTTTCTGGGCCAACGTAGTGATTAGAATTAGCTAGTCGTAAGCGTTGTTTGAGTGCGTAACATGAAGCTCACTATAGAACCTTTTCTACAACGTTGACAATCTCAGCTTTTTTGGTTACAGCAACTGTTCTCTTCTTTTGTCAACAACTTTTTTGTTATTTTTTGGTCAATTTGAAACCTACGCTCACTTCCTGTATCGAAAATGTTTAATGTGAACACGTCGGTACAAATATTCCTGCCTAGTTTCAACCAATCCCTGAAGGATGCTCAGATCAGGGTAAAAAAGTAGGAGAGGTGCGGTTAGGTCAGGCCAATATCAGTAGTAACCGTGGTCAGGACAGCAACGTGGTTTTGTTGTCGAGAAATTATTTAAAAACCGGGAAAGTGTGGTAGCGACGCAGAGAGCCTTTCACAGGCGGTTCGGTTTAGATCGTCACAACTGGGAGACGGAATCTGCACTTTGTAATAAACCAGTTAAGCAACAAAACAGAATTTTGCAGTTTTCAACAGTTTTTGACCGAATTTTTGTTCTTTTTAAAAATATTTTAATATTTTATAACCGGATTTTTGATTTTTCATAAATAGAATTAAAACCCTAAACAAAAAAAGTTCAACTACTCAAGATGGAAAATAAATCCAATAAATTCGGAAAGGAGAAGCTGTAACAAAACTATAAACATTTTTATACTCGGTCTTCAATTATCCATTTATTGTAACATTTTATTAGTATTATTAACTACATTCAATTTAAATAAAAATTTAATGAAACAAATACATTACTTTTAACTATCTAAGCATTACATTTTATTTAACATCGCAAATTTGCATATACAAACAATAAACATTAAAAATTAATCCGAACCATATAAATTATGTCAACCAAAGAAACCCAACGGTATCGATAAACTTTACCAACCATAAAAGTTAATTTCAATTATACTATGTAGGATTTGAGGAAAAGTGATATATGTGGTTGCCAAGTATTGCAGCATTATTGAATTAAGACAGATAATCTTTATGATAATAATAATTTTTTAAATTTTATTTGGTCATATAATTTATAAAAACCGTTACAGATGTGTCTAATAATTAAAAATAATCACTGACAAACAATATCTGTAAAATATATAATTTATTGTTTGTTTGTAGAGTAAAATACTGATCCTGGTTCCAATTCTGCTTAGAATGCTATAACAGGATATAAACCACAGACTGAGTCATGGAAGTTTGCTATCATAATTACTTAAATTTGTCAATAATAAGAAGATACTGTAAACTCACCTCTAAATAGCTGCTTGTACAAATTACTAAAAAACTTGATCAATAAACGTCTTGCTTGGTTATTAGATTATAAAAATTTGATTGTTTTAATACAATTAGAAGAAAAACTATAGTAGATCCCGTAAACTGAAGTTGATCATTATCTCTGTAGTAAATACACAGTCGTTAAATAAATGCGTTGCATAAAATGTTTTTGTTACTCAAATGTAAGTTTGTATTTTAATTGTCTAGTTAGTCTCAAACTGTACAACGTTTATGATTTTTTAATAAATATTATTATCTATTGCTTTCTTTATTTTTAAATTTAAGTTTGCTATTATTTCATTCTGTTTATCTAAATATTTTATGTTTCAATCTTGTTTTTTTTTAATTTATTTTTATATGTTGTTTGCCACTACCGGATCCATTCTCTTTCTTTATTTGAGTTGTTATTAGAAATACTGGTCTTTTTTATCTACTTTTTCTCTTGTTCATTTATTTTTACTTTTTATTAATGACTTTATTTTTACTTGTACCTTATGCTATTTTGAGGTACTTTCATCATCGGCGTCTTTCTTTTTAGCATTTTTTGAAGGAAGATTTTTTTTTTTTTTCATAAAGTTTAGTGGTCTTTTTCTTTCATTGAGTATGTTTTGTTACTTATTACAGAAGGGGATCTAACTACTTTTCTGCGTTTAACAAACTCAGATAGAGATATACTAGTGCAAGATCAAAGAACAAAGACAAATAAATTTAGATACAATGCAAATTATGTTTATATTATAAGTGATGCGCTACTAAAATACGTAGACAGTGTAAATAAGATGTTATATGATAAAAGTTATGCTAAAATGTATGATTAACTTTTAACTACTCGCGCATTTAACCATAACGTAACTACGCGCGTGGTGTATTCCAGGCACCAGCTCTAAAATGGCACTATAATATCGCTGTTTCAAATAAATAGTGGACTTATTACAAAAATATTGTATATTTATAAATATTAGACTATAATAGACAAAAAAAAATTAAAAAAATATAATTAAAACAACAAAAAAAAAATTATCTAAAAACACTACTTGCTATTTTCCTCGCTATCACCATCAATAGTGCATTTCTTACAAGTTAAGAAAAAATGCTCTTTGCATATTGGAATGTTACATGTACCAGACGCCATGGTTGTCACCCTATTTTTTTATCTTCTAGGCACCACTCGAAACCGCGACTAAGATTTTGCGCAAATGCAAACTAACCTTTGCGACAACTGGAGCAGTACTGACAGGGCTTATACCTAACACATCTGTGATAGGTTCCATTGACGCAGCAAGAGCATGAGTATTCTTTGCTAAAAATGGTAGTTGATTTAGTCAGAGTAGTGCCTGAAATGCACCATCGCACGCACTTAAAGGTTAAACCCAAACTGCAAGAAATAAACGTTTATTATTATTATTGTTAAACAGTTTTTGTATTCTACCATTTATACTAAATTACAATTTAGTACAGGGTCTCTATAAATGTCTGGGATTATGTAATGACTTTAAATATGCCGCTTTTTTTAAAATTTGCACCAAACTATTTACTTTGTTTTGACAGTTCAACATTAGCTGTATTTACGCTCACCTAATGTGAATTTACCATTTCACTAGAGTGGCACAAATGTACATTAGATGGTTTAACACACAAGTCAAAACAAACCACAAAGCGTATGATCTAGCTTGCAGCTGCTATAAGAAGAAAGTTTTTGCTTTAAAGAAAAAATAAACTACGATTGGTCATCACCAACAGCATAGCAACTACCGGATATCCATAGAAATATCCATATTAATGTCAGTTCAATTCGAAATAAAGAAATAGATTTGGAAAATTATCTCAAAGAAAACTGTACCATTGAAATTATTTTAATTAATGAACACTGGCTGAAAGAAGATAAAGTCGACTTAATAAACATTGAAGGATTTGTCATTGCCAATTGTTTTTGAAGAAAAAATAATGACCGTGGCGGAGCAATGCTAATGGTAAAAAGAGGAATAGAGTTTGAAAGATTAACTGATATTTATATTCTAGCAAAAGAAGTTACATGTGAACTTTGTGCTATTGTTTTAAAACAATTTGATTGTATTTTTGTATCTGTGTATCGAACGCCTTTGGGTAATTTTAATGAATTTATTATTGTATTGTCTCAGGTTTTAAACAAACTGGATAAATTCAAAGTATTTTAGTTAACACAGTCGTTCCTTATGAAGTGAGCAAAGTTGAACCTTCCTTATCCGACCATTATGGCTTTATAATGAATTTATTTATTATGAAAAAGAAACCAGTGACAAATAAAATAATGAGTAGATCTTTTTTGTATAAAAACATAACTAAATTTAAAGAAACTCTAAAACAAATAAAGTGGATAGACGTAATTAACAATTTACAAAAGAAACATAGATGTGGCAAAAACAGATTTTTATGCTACAAAAATTTTAAATTCTCTTAATAAACCTAAGGAGATGTGGAGAGTAATTAATGAAATTGGCAACAAACCCAAAACTAAAAGTGCAATAAATACCACTCTATTTTCAGATATATATCAAAAATACTTTTTTAACATTGTTGAGATTGTGATCATTCAATGAGTCTACCTTGTAAAGGTCAACTTAGAACGGTCGATTCGTTATTTGTTTGGAGCCGGTTACTAGTACGGAAATTGTTCAAATAATAAATTTATTAAGTAATAGTAGATGTGGAAATGCTTATGAGCTAAATTTATTTTAGCACATTTGGTAAATTTATCATTTGAACAAGGAATATATCCTCAGGAACTAAATCTGGTTAAAGTGGTAACTATTTTGAAAAATGAAAATACAAACGAAGTGACAAATTACAGACCTATCTCTATTATTTCTGTAATTTCTAAAATATGGGAAAAAGCAATATGTAATAGGTTGTACAACTATATTGAAAAAAAATATGTAATGCTCAGTTTGGGTTTAGAAAAAGCAGATCCACAATGAACGCAATTGAGTAAGGCTTTTGACTGTCGCACACTCAATATTACTGGATAAACTTGAACACTATGGAATCCGAGGAAACACGCTGAAATTAATGGAATCCGTCTTTTAAAGCACATGTTAAAATAGGTGCCTCACCAGGTTTAATTCTGGGTTCCATACTTTTTCTGATTTATATAAACGACCTTGAAAATAACATAAACTCAACATATCTCTACGCGGATGATACTACTCTGTTAGAAAGTCCAACTATTTCAAATTCAATCGTAATCCAAGGTTTTGAAGAAGCCGAACACTGGTTTAAATCTAACAGATTAGTATTAAATGCCTCCAAAACTATTCATATTAAATTTTCTTTAAATGGTACTGATAAAATGGAAAGCGTGAAATTTTTAGGGGTGTATTTACATTCTAATTTAACATGGGAAGTACATATTGATATGCTGGCTAATAAACTAAACACAAATTTATACTTGCTAAGAAGAATTGCTCAAAACACGGATCAAAATATTACCAGAACCTGTTACTTTGCATACATTTACTCGATTCTGAACTACGATATATTACTCTGGGGTAATTTGGCAATGTCTAATTGCATTTTTATAATGCAAAAGAAGGCAATAAGATTTATCGCTGTTATATCGCAACTAACTAGTTCTCGTAAATATTTTAAATCTTTAAACATACTAACTGTACCATCTGTGTTTGTCCTTCATTGTCTACTATTTCCAAAAGACAATGTATCAAACAAAACAGAGTGATTTACCTAGTTACAACACAAAATCAAATGCTAATATAGTTCTTCCATCTATTAGATTTAGCAAAGTTCAAAAAAACTATGAATATCTCTCTATTAAAATGTATAATCATTTGCCAACTAGTATCAGGGAAACGCCTAAAAATATATTTAAATCTGTGATAGAAAATAGACTGCGTCAAGAAGTTTTATATACCTATTGTTTAATAATATTGATGAAAGTTTGTTTAAGGCGAATAGGTTTCAGAAATAAATGAGCTTTTGTTAAAGTTTAAAACTGTATTGTGTTTATTTTACAAATAATATTACTTTATATATTTGCTGCCACACCCAAGCAGCATTAGAGTAGTTACAAAACTCTTATTACCTATAATAAAAATAAAATACATTTATTTAATATGTTACCGGACATGAAGATTAAACAGATGGTTATTCCAAGGATTAATATTATCTGAAAATAATATGATCTTACATCTAACGAGTTTATAACATAATTATGATAAATGTAATAAAATAAAATAATGCGTTGTGGCATATGGTCGCAACACCTATGAACCCTTTTTAGCATACAATTTTAATTATTTATTATAATTTTAAAATGTAGTGCTGTGCTATTTGAAATTGTCATCTTTTTTAATTAGCTCACTGTTTTTGTACTTATCCAGGATTTTTTTTTGTATGTTTTATCTTTTATTGTAATCTATTATCTAATATGTATATTCAAATGTAATATTGACATGATTTATACCATTTACATGGTCTGTAAAATATAATAAATTCTATTCTATTCTATTCTATTATATTCTATACGTTTGGTGCAATATATCGCTTGTCAAATAAACGTTATTAAACTTTACATTTTAACTTACTAATATACATTACCTATTTTTAAAAGTTTGGTAAAACGCTTAACCCGGGAAATAATACCAATTAGTCTTAAACGCACGCTTAAACTTATCGTTGTTTATTATGTTAAACTTCATATAATTATAAAACTAGTACATTTAACATAAATAAACACAAAATAAACACCTTGCGCAGTTAGATGTTGTCTAACAATAACTGCTTTTTGTATGTATAAAGTTATTAGTCGCACGTAGATAGCTAAACTGGCTATACCTTGAAATGTACTTGACTGCGGCTAACGTTAAACTCATGTGTTACTGTAGTCTCACCTCCAGGCATTACTATAGTCTATTCAAAACCACGCTACACTAAAATTATGTAAACAAAACTCAAAACCGCGTTATCAGCACGTGAACACATGCAAGACAGCATGTAATTAGTTGTTAGCAGGTTGCTCGACTGCTCAATCCAGACCCCTTTAAAGTGAGATTTTATAATTTTTAAAATATTTATAATTGTAGGTAGGACTTGGACTCTAATTATGAATATAATCTCTGTACTGTACTTTCCTAATCATTAATATGTATACCTGTATCTATACCAATTTTTTGCATATACTTAGAAGCAAAAAACTAATAGTGCGTTCCGTATATCAACCGAAGTAACCGGCGGTTAGGTTACGGCTATGATTGGTTATTGAAAATTTTGGTTGATTTTTGGAACGAAAGCGGTTATAATAACGACAAAATTCAAAACTGAAATGTTAACATATTATGGATTCAAACTTTATGAATTTATTTATTGTAATTGATGGTTTAATTTTTGTCATTAGCGATAGTTATATTTTTTTAATTTCAGTGCTTAATCTTAGATGACTGTATGTATTTATCTACCTGCTTGCACATTAATCTTAATACAAGTTAGCCGGTATAACAGTCAACTATACGCAATAATTATGTTTGCTCTGCTACACTTCCCAAAACAACTTGGCAATGTCCACATTGTAATAAACCTTACAAAAATAATTTAATATATTATTTTCTTGTATTTAGCGCAGTAATATACAACTCATAATATGACAGAATAACCTAACTTGTAATTTAATTTAATTTGTTTTATTTACCTCTCATTATCTAATATTAAGGCCCTTAAGCTTATGAAAAGTTTAATTGCTTTTTAATTCATATTGCACACAACGTCACAACTACTTGACACATGTGAAGCTTTTGTTTACTTTTATTTGCATTTCAAATTTACCGCCATGAGTAACCACGATTTATTGAAATGGTGATTGCGGTCGCAACCTTTATAACTTTTTTCAGGTAACCGCGTTCCATATATTAACCTGTTTTAGGATAACCGACATTTTGGAAGCTTCGGTTGATATACGGAACGCACTATTGAATTGAAAAATATATATTTAACTTAATCGCATTTTTTGTTTAAAAACCGCAATTTTAACTAACAAAAAATTCACTAATGAAATCAATCAGAATTTTTTTGTAGAATCCAAATCTGGCGCCATTTCAAGTCTATACCCTGTCTATAAGCCGCAAAAGCCATAAAACTTTGTTTTTGTTCTCAGTGGGCTCGGCAAAAAGGAGCATTTAAAAAAAAAGTTAACCGCCAAAGTTGACGTATTTTGATATAAATTAATTAGAAAATATTAATATAGTTTTAAAGGTCTAAAACTCAAAAAAACTTCAAAAATAAGCCTATTTTTCAACATAATCTCTTACAATTGCACATTTAGCAGTTTTCAGAGGAACTATACCCCAAATATTATTAAAAATTTGAGTTTTGCAAACAATTCTACATAGAAAATAGTCAGTGTCGTGCTCAGTCGTAGAAAAACCCATGTAGAAAAAAAAATTGTTAAACATTTTTCTTTAAGATTATTTGGATTATATTTTTTAAGTTTATTTTAAAAGTTTAACAAAGTTTGGTCCATTTTAGTTTTGTTTGATAGTTTTTGCGCTTGCGGCACAAATTTAGACTTGATCTATCGGCGTCAAAATTTGAAAATATTATTATTTTTGGCATTCAAACATAAATTCACCTGGAGTTTATCAAAATTTGTTAAAAAAAAGTTTTAAACTACACCCTTGTGTGTTTATAATATTTTTTGTAAATATAAAAAAAATATTTAATTTTTAACGAGTTTTTTGCCTAAAAATTTTGTAAACATTTCTTTCTAGATGGACTTTTCTATAGACGATGAGTACAACACTGACTATTTTCTATGTAAAATTGTCCCCAGAATTCAAATTTTTAATAATATTTAGTGTATTGTTCCTCTGAGCGTGGCTAAACGTGCATTTGTAAGAGTTTATGTTGAAGAATAGCCTACTTTGCAGATTTTTTGAGTTTTTGACTCTTAAAACCTAAATACACAGAACAAATTTATATTTTACATCTAAATACGTTAACTTCGGCTGTTAAAAAAAAATAAAAAATGCACTTTTTTGCCCAGCCTGAGAACAAAAACATGGTTTTATGGCTTTTGTGGCTTATAGACAAGATATAGACTTGAAATGACGCCAGATTTTGATTCTACAGAAAATTTCTGATTGATGTCATTAGTAAATTTATTTTTTTTAAATTAAAATTGCGGTTTTTAAACAAAAAATGCGATTAAGTTAAAAAAACGTCAAAAAAGTAAAAAAATCGTAGATTTTTTTTTTAAGGGTTTTATACGCTCATATACCGATCAAAGGACTACTAATAAGTTATAGAAACTAAAAAAAATACATAAGCAAGTTTCTTAATGCATCTCCCGCAGCTCTGGTCCGTTTGAAATGGAATTGCCCATAAATTAAAATAAGGCTCATGGTAGTGTAATTCGTATTAACATAATAGATATTTATAAAAAAATAAAATTATTGCTATTATATTTTTTATATGGGAATTAAATAAGTATATAATAATTAAATAAATCTTTGTTGATTCATTCAGATCTTAAATAAATATCTAGGTGTATGTTAGTAAATAATATGTATGAGCATAATGATTTAAAATAGAATTGTCAATATAAATCAATCAAAATAAGCTTTCTTCTTGCAGTCGGCAACAACAAATTCATTTCAATAAATTGTTAATTTATTTATAGTTACAACATTAAATGAGTTTTGACCTTGTAATTACACAATTTGCAATTCGAATTAGACTAGACTGGGGTCCTATTATGCAAGTGTGGTTGCCTACTTTACTACACTGTTATGACAATATCAAACATGGCGTACTGAGTAGTGAGTGTGATCACATCATATGAGATGTAGTTTAGTGATGAAGTGCATGAAGAAGGTTTCAAGAATGGTTTGTAGTGACAGTGTGTGTCCTTATACCCGTCAGTACACTGGACAATTTCTGACCCTCGTGTAACATCATTCAGCACCATATCACAGCACCGAATAAATGTAAATAAATATTAACTAACCTCTATGCAAGTTATACCATATCATACCACCCGCCCACCTACCGTCAGACAGACACATATGATATTTTTGTTTGGTGTATCTCTCGATTTATTTGTTTTATATCATTAAATTGTCGACTAGAGTGTGTAGTTGTAGATAAATGATTATTTTAGTTGATATTTGGCACCGATTAAATCCGTCTAATATTTATTTTAACGTTTCCAAAACGTTTCGGTCATATTCCACACATTCAGATGTAGGCGAATTTAAAAGATTTTGTATTAGTCACATAATATATTTATAAAATTTTGCAAAAAGTAAAAAACATAACAAAATGTCTGTCCTGTTCAAACCTAACCTAAATAAATAAACAAGACGAGCATATGCAATTTAAAAAAATGGCAATTAGACAAACTTATTTTTATAATATATGTGCCTGCTACAAGTTTAGCTAACAACAACAATCCCACGATTGTAGTAGCTCATGCATTATTAATGAATGTAAGACTGGATATCAAAATTAATTATTATTAATAAACCTTCATTATTAAAAACTTCAGTTAACTTTTTTTACTTGAATAAACAATTTTTATCATATGTAGTCTAAATAGCTGATAAACATGATAGTGGTTTGTTTTGTACATAACAGCTGGCAACATAATTTTTGCACATCCTCTTTGTTTACATATTGTCTAGTATTTACAGGTATTAAAAGTGGTTTGGTTTGGTTTGCTTACAAACATAGTATTTTGACATTATATAATTAAATTTACTATTAGTGGATGTACTGATAATTTGTTTAATCAAAACAAATAAAAAATATTTTTTTTAAATTTTTTAGATGAAAAAAAAAGGCAGAAAGATTTTAAATTTTATATTTAATTATATTTCTCAATTTACAATACAATTATATTAATTTATATTAATAATTGTTTACTTCTTTAATTATATATTACAAATTGCACACCAGATGTTCATTGGAAAGCCTAGTGGTTATTTATAATTATGGAGTATAAGATACTTAACACTATTAATGTCACAACATTGCAATTATTTTTTTTGAAATGCTTTACTAATTAGATTGGTTAATATTTCAACTTAATTTGAAATTATTTATTAAAAAGTATTTTATGTTATAATGAAACTATTATTCATAGTTTGTTAGAATGCCAATTCGCAATAATATTACGTAATATTTTCATTTTATTTGGGTTGAGTAAACTACAATATAGAATAATGTATTTCTTTTCGTCTATATTTTTTTAATATTCACTAAATACAATAGATGGAGCATGTTGTAACGATACGTAAATAAATTTCATAATAAGATAAATATGTTTATTACAGTTACTACTTTGGAAATTAACGGACCGAATATTTGTCATTAAAAAAGCTTTTTGAGATATAATTGAATTTTTTTTGTTACAGTTTTTATGATAGAAATTAGTTAAAAGACGTAACACATTCATATATTTTCATTAGACTACATTATTTTGAATATTTGATTAAATTATCATTAGATATTTTAGATTTCAATTGCTTATTATTTGCTAATAATACCTAAGATAATAAGAAGTATATAAAGTAGTTCATAAATACGAGGGCAATATATTGGCGTGTTCTAATTCATAAATGCTTGGAGATATTTCAAAAGCTTGTATACACAATTATAAACAATGTGAAATATAAAACAATTTATATTAATTAACGATATTTAACAACGACATTTTAATCAGAGATTGGAATACATTAATATTGAATATATATTACAATTTTTGTGTGAAATATAAAATATTGTATGCATCACGTGCGTTACTTGATAATAATGTCTATAGGCAATTTCAATCCTTCGGGCCATAGGCCCTCTGGCTGGAACATGTTGCACTGCGAGTATTATAATCATTCTAACGCACTTGGTTCATAAATAACTATTAGAGGTTATGCTATTATTCAAATCAATGTATGCATTTTTGGAACTTTTACGTAAAGTTATCTTTTTTTGATTATCTATTATGGGGGTTATGAGTACTAGACATGCATGGAAATTCTTCTAATCTTTGTGAAAGTTATCTTTTTTTGATTATCTGTTATGGGGGGTTATGAGCACTAGACATGCATGGATATTCTTCCAATCTTTGTGCGCTATACCGGGACTAACGAGGGAGTTTCTACTTGGATTTGAGATGTTTTTCTTGATCTTTGTTCATAAATCTTTCACTTGTCGATCAGCTTTTCTGAACCGCCTAGTTTTTTTGATGTGACAAAAATTGTAAAAAAACCTTTGTTTTTATTGATATTTTCTTTTTGTGTTCAGTCTAGCATTTGTACTGTTTCCATATATATATTCTTCCATATTAGTTAGTTTGGTTTTGGCTGTTCTTGAAGTTTTATTTTGCTTATGTTTGTAAGCAGAGTGTTAATATAGATACATGTGTACGATACGTTGAAAGCTTAGGTGTATATGGCGTTCCAAGAAACGAGTATCAATAAATTCTTGCTAAAGAAGATCAAAAATGAAATATTTAAAATGACCAAAATTAGAAACAAAGATGGCATCATAGTCAGTAACAGGAAAGAGTTTAAAGATGCTGTTCTGGACTTTTATAAAAAGTTATATAGCTTTGTAACCCAAGATAATTGATACCAGAGATCGAAAATTTAAAACGTGGGATCGGAAGAAATTCTTGAAATAGACACAAACGAACTAATAGCAACATTAAACCAGATGAAAAACAGAAAAAGTCCAGGCGAGGATTAAATTACCAGCGAAATTATCAAAATGGAAGGCGAAGCCGTTCTGGAAAGTGTACAAATTCTACTAAACAAATGTATTATGGAAGGAAGAATCCCAAACAAAAAAGGTGACAGAAACAACATTGAGAATTACCGTCCTTTCAGCTTGCTGTCACATTTATACAAGGTACTAACAAAGATTGTTACAAACTGATTAACTCACAAAATGAACTTACACCAACCATGCGAACAAGCTTGATTTTGCAAAGGATTTGGGACTATAGACCACTTGCAGACACGTCGTACTCTCATCTAAAAAAAGCACGGAGTATAATATAACAATGCACATAGCCTTTAGGCCATAGGCTATACTAAGATTCTTAGACAATGCAAGAATTGACTCAAGATACTCAAACCTTATTAAACAGATCTACGAAAACGCGACCACCCAAGTTAAAATTGACGAAGACTCAAAGACAGATAATATCTTAATTAAAAGAGGAGTGCGGCAAGGAGATACAATTTTTCCAAAACTTTTTACATTAGCCTTGGAGGATGTCTTCAAAACCTTAAACTGGCATAAAAAAGGAAAGAATATCGACGAAGTTTGCCTCAATCTTTTGCGATTTACAGAAGATATTGTTGTCATTGGCAGCACTGCAGAAGAACTTAAGAGCATGCTTCAGGAACTCCATTAAGAGTCAGTAAAAATCGGACTTGAAATGAACCTGTCAAAACCAAAGTCATGAGCCTAGGAAATATCTAGGTAACAATTTATAATCAATCCATTGAACAAGTATCTACATACATTTATCTTGGCCATAAAATCAACTCGGTAAAGTAAATCAGATTTCTGAAATCTCCAGAAGAATAGGTCTTTCTTGGGCGGCTTTCGGTAAATTAAGCCATATCCTTAAATCTAAGGAGTTTTCTATAAACATGAAAAGGATGGTATTTGAATCATGCGTGATGCCAGTGCTCACTTACGGTCTCGAGGCAATGGCTATTGACCCGAAAAACATCTAGCAGACTGCAAACCACACAGAGAGCAATGGTTTATGCTCGGAATTACTTTGAGGGACAGAGTTTGGAATGAATGAATGAACCGGTGTGACGAAAGGTACTTATTAGGGTGGCGCAGCTTAAGTGGCGATGGGCTGGCCACATAGCAAGACAGGACCCGAAATTTTTGGAGGAGGCCTACATCCAGTAGTGGACAAATGATGGCTGAGAAGAAGAAGAAGAAAGAAGATTGTTTAACTGTTTAAGTAAGCTGTGGGAAAATAAATTAGTAACTTATATGTTAATAATACAGATTTGTGTAGTCAGTGAGAATTTATCACGTTTTGACGCGTGTATTGCAAAGACGGTTCACTAATGAAGAATATGCAAACATTTGTTTTATTTATGGATTGCGACGGAAATGCTGCAGCTTCTGTGGAGGGTCTTAAATGCTCAAGTATTTGTTGGTGTGCACCGACGTGCATTGTGGATTTGGTTTGAATTGGGAGTATTGGGCCAAACAGAAATGAAAATTCTAATTTAAAGGATAAATAATAACCGAATTCTTTGTTTATTTGATTTAAATTCTAGACTACGTGCATTGCATAAAGATAGGAAAAAGCTTTTTCGTTTGCAATCTATTTAAGATTTGCAACCTAGAGATTCGGAAAAAGAATAGTTTTTTATGAAAGGCTTTTAAATGAATCTGAAGCTACAAAGTTACATTTACGAGAGTTAGAATTGTTAATTAACAATCTTCATGTTTGGTCACAAGAAAATCCGCACAAACATGACCACATTCTTTTCAACATGAATTTAGTGTTAATGTTTGGATTGGCATAATACATAATACTAATTGTGTCGCTTTTTCTTTCTTTCAAGATTAAACGCGGTTTCAATTTCTAACTTGAAAGATTTACTAGCAGACGTGCTTTTCTACTCTAGAAATAGAAATTGGTTTCAACTCGATAGTGCTTTGGCACGTAATAGATTAATAGTTTGAGAGTATTTAAATACATATTATCAACAGTGTTGGATTTTTAATCTACTGGGTTTTTATGTTTGGGGAATTTTAAAAGATAAAGTATATTCTGGATTCTTTTTGATTTAGGTGACAGGGTGAAACTTTTGTACCTCTTCCAGTTGTAAACCGTACTCTTCCGTCCCAACACCAGTCAATCTATGTGGTTGATGTATGCAAGGACATCTTTTATGCTGGTCATGTCAAGTTAGCAATTTCCTAACATGTACTCTCTTGCGTAGGAGTGCGCCGGACAGATAGTATTTGTTTGGTTGTAAGTGAATTTTATCATAAATTTCATAACCGCAGATTACCTAAGCATAAAACGTTATTGAACTGCTTCTTTATGAAAAGGACACTTTTATTCTGCTCGAAATTTTTGAAAAAGTGGGCAAATTTATCTTTAGTACTAGAAACCTGGTATTTAAATCGGAGGTTTAGAAGAGAGTGTATTGCGTATTAACAGCATAAAAGCAAAATTATGCCTTATTTTCTGGTAATTTATTGAGGGAAAGGGGAGGATAATAATTATCAGAAAATTTTGAGGATTTAATTTTTATATCAAATGTGGTTTATGAAGGCTTTATTTTGCCGTAAACTTTTGGGTTTATCTTTTTAGACAATTTTCTAATAGATGGAATGGGTTTAAAGTCCTGATTTTAATCTTAATTTTTTGTTGTTTGTAACTTTATAGACATTTTAAATTTAAGACCATACCGACCGCTACTTTGATTTGTAGTATTTTAACAAAAACGGCAACTTTCCCTTCATCGCTGCTTCTACAAATAATTTGATAATCGTTTAATTTTTTTACCAGTACATTTAGAAAAGATTAAACTATGATATCTCGAAGTCTTTTTTGTGAAATTATATTTGCAAATAGCAACAAAATGCATTCAAAAATACAGAAAAACGCATTTATTTCTATATTTGATGGTTTTCTTCGGCTATTTCCTAACTATTATTTGACTAAAAGACTTTGACATATCATAGTTTAATCTTTTCTTAATGTACTGGTAGAAAAATAAATCGATTATCAAATTATTTGTAGAAGCAGCGATGAAGGGGAAGTTGCCGTTTTTGTTAAAATACTAAAAATTAAGGTAGCGGTCGGTATGCTCTTAAGGTTGTACGTCTTGCTTCTGCACGGCGGGTTATTGGTCTTATTATATACATCTCTTTTTCAATGAAGTTCAGGATTTTTTGCCAAACGACTGCTTGTCGAACAAGGTAATACGTTGCGTATTGTAAGCCTTGCACTTGCTCAATATATATAGCGGCACAGGTGATCCGTCTGAATTTCTACCCTATGCTTGTGTTTGTTTAGGTACAGTCTAGTTATAAGCATTACCATGATTTGGGTAATGTGTGATAGTTCTATTTAAAATAGATTTGTGTGTTTTATTTCAGGGTTTTTTGTTTTCTGATCTTGTATAGGACCTCGAACATACCCGGTTTGAGGTCCCATACAAGATTAATTGTGGTAGTGCACGCGGCCATACAAAGACTACGGAGAAACCACCAAATGCAACTTTTGGCTTATTGCTATCATATTCCATACGAGTAAAATTATGCTACATATCATTCAATTTAGATTGCAACAGTTTACATCTTGGCAAATAGTACTCGAGCAAGGTGGATTTGTAAGGGCGAAGCAGTAGAGAACAAGTTGTGAACTTTAGACAAGACTTATCGAAAAGGCCTGGAATACTCTACGCCTATGTACATCTGCGTCGTAGGTTATGTAAAGGGGTTTGATAAAGTGAAATGGCACAAATGTTGGCAATTCTAATCCAGATGGAAATACCGACACACATCTATCTAATCAAGGCTCTCTAAGAAGAAGAAGAACTTTTGGATTTAAATGAAAGATTAGAAGAACATCAGATTAGAATACGGTCTAGAAATAAACTTAACAAAAACGAAAACTATGATAGTAGATTGTGCGAATGGCCTAAGAAACATCATATTGGCAACTAGAGGTTGTAGATCATTTTATCTACTTAGGCGCCATAGTCAACAAAAAAAGTTGTTGCGACGCTGAATCCAGCGGGGAAGGTCAGCTATGTATCAGCTAACACCAATATGGAAAAACCAGAACATAACAAGGAACTCCAAAATTAACCTTGTCTAAACACTCGTATTTTCTGTGTTCATATACGTAGCACCAAGGACTGCCATGCGAACTAATGTATTAGTGCTTAAAGAGATCAAACTCAAACAACGATTTTCCAGTATAGTATATAGCAGCATTTTAAGTATTTCTATAAAATGTGATGTCATTTATTTGTAGTCGGTACGCTGCTTGTCTCGTCTTTATTATTACAACTAAGTGCAGTGATGGTAGGGAGAGCAGTATTTCTATGGCTGCTGCGGGAGTTGTTGTCATTGCTCTCGTTATCAGCAAACATGTTAATTTTTGTACTTTATCTAGGTTGGTTACTGTACTTTTGAAGGTGTTTTTCACCTTATACGAGTTTTTTGTACATTATAATGGGTTTTATCACTGAAGTATATAACCGTCTGGTTATTACAGGTGTTAGTCCTCATGTTTGTCATAGTCACATTATTCTAGATGAGTATGAAAGGTTAGTTTGGTAGCAAGTATGAGTTTTATGTCATTTACTTTTTTTGGCTTTGGAAGTGCGGCTTTATTTATTTTCACATTTGCGGTATTTATAAATTTGTTGTTTTGTAAAGGGAACGATTGCCACTTTGCTTGGTTTTACTAGTTCTAGTTATTTTGCAATTTTTGTACGGTGTTTAGTGCATCATGTTAGATACAGTTGCAACGAAGTTCTCGCTTACCAGGATAGTTAGATTATTGGCGTAGCTTGAGGCAAAGACGCCCATTCAGTAACTGCAGTAGGCCGTTCATGACAAGGTACTACGGTAAAGGTGATAGTACACTGTCATGTAGGTTTCCGCCAGCGACTTTGACTATTACAGTCTTACTGCATAATGTAATTGCTACTGTTTAATTTTTGAGCATGGAGTTTACCCAATATCGGACAAAAGGTGGTATGCCTCTGTTTTTCTGATGCGAAGGCACTGTTGTCTCCTTTAATATCTAAAACGGTTTGCAGAATTACTTTGATATTTTCTTAAATATACTCTAGAAGTTTCTTACCTTTACTGATCAGCATTTGGTTTTTTTCTGGTGTCTGAGAACTCTGCTTGTAATAAATCTTTCTAACTTATTATATCATATATCTATTATTTGAATTTTTATGAACTTTTATACACTGCAACTTTAACAACCTGTATTTTGAAGTTAAAACAAAAAAGGTTTTTTTTTCTTTTTACATTGTGACAACCTGTGTATATCTGATGCATTTATAGAACAAATAAAATAAACAAAAGAAAACTACAAATGACAAAATTTTCGACATAGGATACTTTTTTAATTGTCAAACTGTATTTCACAATGTAAAAGTAGTATTAAATGCAAATTAGTCTTTTGAATTTGTTGAAACTCTCAAACAATTATACAAGAAAGAATGGGCAGTAAAGTAATTTGACATAGCTAGTCATATTTTGCATCAGAAGTTGTCTACTTGTTCTAAGGTTTTGAAGGCATGGCACAAATTTCTTCTTCTACATCAGCGTTTATTCTGTTTGTTGATATTGATATATTTAAAACGAGAGCAGTGTTATTGAATTATTTTCAGATCATTTTAGTCATGTAAATTATTCACTTGAAATTTTCAAACCATAAAACACATTAGACATTTTTTGAACTACAATGAATGTATGTACTGATCATTTCAGTTTAAATGTGTCAAATTTAATAGTAACTAGTTTAAAAAAAAAGTTTTGCCCTTTGTTCTGATATATTTATATACCCGGGCTGTGCTGTATTTGTTCAGATTTTCTACTCGTATCAGCGAGTCTCTGTCTAACAAATAAATTGTAAAATGTGTAATTCAGTTTATTGCATTGTTTTTTACTTTTTTTTTTAATCATGAGTCAAAATTTTATATTTATGTGATCTTTTCTATGCTTCTAGTAGACACGTTTGTTGAATAGGATTTTTCCAGGTTGCTGAACTGAATCTTCTAGAAATCCGAATTACACAACTACATGCTGCTTTTGCTTATTTAAGCGTTAAATACTTGAAACAGTATTCATACCTGTCGATCTTATTTTATGGAACTTCAGTTGGAGTGTCTTCGAATAAAAATTAAAATGGAGAACTGTATATATATTATTTCCTTAATAATATCCTTGTAAATTTTAAAATTACAATGTTCTAGCGAACATTTGTTGTCGAATAGAGCTCCTTATGTCACAAGATTATTTGATACGTATTTTTGAGGTATCTATAATGTATACTCGATCATGAATAGTTTTAGAAATAGTTTAAGTGCAAGACTAATGTAATGGTAGAAAGAGTTGTAGATCACTGTCTGAGATAATTTGATGGTATTGTACTTTATCAATAGTGTATTATGTTTGCTCTAGGAGATTATTTTATTCCATACCAATTTAGTTGAGTGAGTTTTACTGATTAGTTAGAACACCTACGTGGGACATTGGCTTCTTACGTGCGTAGTCAATGAATAAGTGACAGAGATAATATAATCTGTTATTTTTAAATGTAAAATGGACTTCCAGCCTTGGGACTGAGCAAAAATATTAAATTTGACATTTAGAAATTATGTATGGAATTTGATAAATGAGGCTTTGCTGGAACATTGGCGTTTTTTTTTTAATATGGTTTGGCATATCTATGATTGGATTTTCTTTTTCAATTTTTGAGTGGTCGTGGTTGTTTGATGACAAATTATAGACTACAATAAACTACAAAGCCGTCTAGGTCAATTCTTGTAACTCAATCGGGAGATTACACAACTAGGAAATGTCTTGTGCAATAATGCCATTGTTTCACGTGATGTGTGAGAAGTGGCATTGTCCTGTTGGAAGTACATATTTTTGAAATCTATATTATTTATTTGAGGCTCAAAAACTGGGTTATTATTTTCCGATACCGTTTGCCAATGACTGTTTGTGCATTTCCGGCAGCGCTTTTGAAGAAAAATGGTTTAATGATGCCTCTAACCCAAAATTTACTACGCTTGGGATGCATTTTCTTCTCATAAAACACGAGGTAAATGCCATAAATTCCTGGCTTACTACATTTCTAAAAAAATTATACCAAATGTCAAATATTGTCAGTAAAGTGTGAGGCTTGTTAACGTACATAATATACGCAATTTTATCTCTCTAATTAAAGAATTAGTTTTGTAGTGATATTCAGACAGACCTAAGCCAATGAAAGGTCTTACCTCCATCAAATTGAACAAAGATTGGATGATTAATCACTTTCTGATTCTACCGTGACAGAATGAGCCAAAAGGTTTAAGATGGGCCTTTAGAAGGTGACTCACGTTCTGGTTGACCAGTTGAAGTGATTACAGAAGAGTCGATCGCTTATATTGAAGAACTGGTGATCGCCGACTAAAAGTGAGGGAATTATTAGCAATGTCAGAGCTGTCAGATACATTAATTCGCCGAATACTCCTTGACTTCTTGTCTGCTGTCTAAAATAGCATTGAGTTGATTGTGAAATTCTGTTCAAAAGGAATGGATTTTCTATGGAATGGCAGCGTGTAGGTGAAGCACCACAAAGAAAAGCCAGGGTATCTTTGTCAACCAAAAATATCATGGCCACAATCTTTTGGGATTGTGAGCGCATCTTAATGATTGACGATGAAGAGGTGAAAACTGCTGTTTTGGAGTAATTTGACGACAAATTGTCATTTTTATGAGGGGATACAATTACTAATTACAGCCAGACACGAATAGTGTGGCCCCTATAATAGGCAACTTAGTATACACAAAAAATATATTGAATGTGTTTAAACTTATGCCTTTGCCCGTTTTAGCATCTTTCATCTCCAGAACGACGTCGCCCATGGAATGTTTAAAATGTTAGCGCAAATGAAAAATACTAAAACGGGCAAAGACATTAGTTTAACAAATTTATTTTTTTTGTTTTTGTTGAGTCATTTGATTACGATTGTTGCGGATGGAATGCCTTTGATTCCAAATAGTATATAATATTTTTATGAATTCCTATCAAGAATTTTTAAAGAGCGCGATTTCTACTTTTTAATATAAACTTTTTTACGTATTCTTTATCTAATCTACTAATCTATTGGACGCAAATGGCTTTATGAAATTAACTTCGTTAGCGTCTGCATTAAATATTTTTGTAATTGTATTCACGTAAAATACAAATATTATTTTATGTGATTAATCTATTGATGTTTGCTTCGTAATTAAGTAAATTTAAACTAGCTCACAGGATATTTTCAATTAAATATACTCAATTGAAACGTATGTGGTTTATTTCAAACCTTTTACGTATAATTAATACATGTTTACATGATATGTGTGTTTAATATTGTAAATTTTGATTATTTCAATTAATTTGATTTGGTAGACTTACTGGGGTAATAAATGATCTAAATATTTATTTTTTATTTGATTACAATATAGCGTGGTTAGTTGAATCAAAAATTATATAAAATATTTTGTAATTAAGCCTAACTTAAAAGGGAAGTTTTAAGTACTAAAACTATGAAAGAAACGGAAACAACATTTTATTTTACTAGATAGGAACCTAGAAAATTGTTACTATCGCTTCTCTTGCTGAGAATTGCGTTATTGTTTTTTTGGTTGTTTTTTGCATAGATGGTTGTTATATTGGTGGGTCTTAGTGGTATTAAACATTTTTTGATTCTCGAATCTTATTTAGATTTTTTATTACTAGCTATAACTGAAACCGTCAACACAAAATATTCAACTATAATGATTTCTTTTGTTTGTTTTTTTTTTAATTTTATATGTTATACAAGACTTACTTAACATGTCAACAACTTAAATATATTTTTGAATTTCAAAGTGAAGACGAGATTTATGATAAACAGTTTGTGAACATTGACATTGAATATTTGCAGATTTTAAGTCTCGAAATAATGAGTTAAAAGATTTGGTTTTATATTTCTGAACTGTCAGTCAATCTTGTTAGAATTCTCACGAAGCCATGTACTACGAGTAAATATTTGTTCATGTGGCAGCAAATTAAATAATCAAAAATTATTAAATTATATTATTATGGTGCGAGATTACCTTGTATATTCTGATTTGTTTAAAACAAATTATGTATGTATAAATATTGATCTCATAAAGTAGATCGGATTCGATAAAAAAGGACCCATAACAGACCCCTACGGCACACCTAGTTGAATTTTATGTTCTTTAGTTAACTCATTGCTCATTTTTACAACTAATTTGCGCTCTATGAGATACCATTTAACTCATTTTGAAATTGTCCTTCTAATACCTAACGCATCCAATTTACTCATGATAAATCTACGTCTACTACATTAACCTTCCGGGACTAACAAGAATGTGTAACATGGAGACTAACATCGATCTCCGAGACCAAATTTAAATAATGTTGAAATAGTAATATTTATAGTATAACAAACGTAACAAAACAAATTTTATTTATGCATGTCAAATAGTAAGCTCCCATTTTTTTTAAACTTTTACTGTTTATTATAGGAGGTCCAAGTATGTTCTAATCAAATGAATTTCTTGCAAGTATAACGAAATCTTTTGTCTGTAGCAGAATAATCCTCTTCAACAATCACTTCTTCACCTCAAAATCTTTCTGGTTCAGAGTCGGTTTTCATATCTTGCTTCTTTTTATACTTCACTAAAATTTAAAATTAATAATTTTTTTTTCTTTTATTTTATATGCATACTTTAATTTAGGTATACATTGGAATCAAATTAAAAAAAATGCTCATTATGTTACTTACGTTATTAAAATATACTACAAAGTAGCAAATTTGGAGAACTGAATACTACTCTTGTCCGAGCTAACATCGGTCTGTGGGAAATGAACAGTGGTTTCAGGCTCCCTAGCGCAATAAGTAAAACAAACCGTTTTTTACAGCCATTTGTTTGACCGACCGGTCTCACAGACCGAATGTTAGTCCCGGAAGGTTAAAAGCCTTTGACAAATCAAAAAACAAACCAATTACATGGTTATTCAAATCTAGTTCTTTGTATATATAATTTAAAAATTTATTTGAGGCAGTTTCTACCGAATAAGTAGCTCTAAAACCGTGCTGGTTTTTACAGTTAATGTCATAATTATTTAAAAATGAAATTACTTTATTAAATACAATTTTTTCAAACACTTTTAGAATTGATATGGGTGGGTTGAAGATGGCCAATTAGGACAAACAACGAATTGAATTATATGAAAAGTATTTTATTTAATACTAATACACGGGCAAACGTTTTGAGGATGTGTATTAGTATTAAATAAAATACTTTTCATATAATTCAATTCGTTGTTTGTCCTAATTGGCCATCTTCAACCCACCCATATCATACATACTAAGGACACTGAGAAAATATTAAAGGAACTTTTAGAATTGTACTTAAAATAGTAATAGGACGATAGTTTTCTATAAACTGTACATTATCTTTTTTAAACAACGGAGTTACTTGGCACGTTTTCAAAATTTTTGGAAACACCCTATGCTCTAATGATTCATTGAATAAATGAAGAAGAGGATTCAATATAACAGCTATTATTGATTTTAGTATTTGAGAAGTTATATCATCAGTCCCCGATGATTTTTTATTGCTTAGGTCATTAATAGTTTTTAGTAGTTCATTTTTTATGTTTTATATGAAACATCAAGTGCAGCCAGAATTAAAATTTAATTTAGGGCCATATTTTTTATTTATTTTATCTGAAGCCGGTGTGGAAAAGTAATCGGCAAATAATTCGGCTACTTCAGCCTGTTTACTGATTATTTGTTTTTTTTTTTCCAATTCAATATTATTACTTTTACGTAATGACTTTCCTAAGTTATAATTTACTTGATTCCAAATTTATTTGGTTTATTATTTGAAAATTCTATTTTATTTTGTATATAATTGCGTTTTAAGGTTGTGCTTTTGTTTCTTGTAGTTCATTAAGAAGAAATAGATTATTTGAATTTACTTTTCTAGTATTAAAATTTGTGGTTTGGACAATATTCAGTTTATCTAAATTACTACATAAAAGAATTTGTGCTAAATGGTTCGCTATAAAAACATCTTTGTTTTTTACTATAATGTTGTCATTTGGAATGTTAGTTACCATATAGTCTATTGCGCTTTTTGAAGTATCTTCATTTACATTAGTAAATATTCTAGTCGGTTCATTGTTAGTTACGTTTAGCTGAAATGATTGAAACAAATCTATTAATGCGTTTTTTGATTCTGTGGTTTTTAAAAAGTCAATATTCATATCTCTACATAGGACCATAAAACTGAGCATTTACAAAAGCTAAAGAATGACCAGAAGTAGATTTATAAACACATAATACATTAATCTTAATAGAAATAAACACAAAAGAAACTCTTCATATTTCTAACTGGCCTTCTTGCGAAACATTTTTTATAACACTTAAACATTTAACAGAGAGATTATTTTTTGTATAAATAGCAACACCCCATGGATCATATTAGACTTACAAAAATATGACACCAGCTTATAGTTGGGAATATATAAACACTTTAAGCCTGGTTCTCTTTGTCAATGTTCAGAAACACATAGATTATCAAGACTTTCACTATTACAAAACAATTCGATTATAGTAAGTTTGTTATTAATGCTTTATATATATGCTTTATTATAGATTTTCCTATTTGTCTAAAAAAGTAACATCACTACATTAATTATTTATTGCGGCGCACATATTTTTATTTATTGCATTAGTTAAATCTGACACATTGTTATTATTGCACTGATAATCATTAATAATTTCTGCTATAGGCATATTCATAGAAGACAAGTTTCTTAAAATAGGAAGACGGAAATGCAATCAACAGCTCCTGTATAATAGCCCATAATGCTGGATATTAAATTAGGATCTGTTTTTGTAACGAGAAATTGTAGTATCCTTGTTTAAACATTGGTTTCAGCTTCTCATTTGTGAATAATTCAATAAGTTGCTCCTGTATTTTTCTGCATTTGTGCTCTGAGTTTGACTACTTGCAAAAGAGTTCAACACCGGGAATATCCAAGTCGGGAATATCCAAGTGAAGAATGTCTTCAAATTTTTGGTTAAGGTCTAAATGAAGCAAATCTTTATCTCTAATTTGCAATTTTGAAAGATTTGGAAACTGAGAACATCTTTCTCTTCCCAAGTTTTTTTGTATAGCAAAAGTTTTACAACAGAAGCAGATATTACACTTTTAGTTTTGATTAAATTTAATGTGTCACTTTGTAGTTTCAAATTAGTCTCGTTAAATCTGGCAAATAAATCAGTCACATAAGCGATGTGTTTTTCGAAATAATTAAACTGTGCCGCAAATCATTGTTTTTACTTTCCTGGAATTTCAACACTGAATCAAAGAGCGATTAGAAGCGATCCAAACATGTACTTTTAGATAACCAACGTACTTCTGTGTTAAGTAGTAAACGAATATAGTCATCATTATTTTTCAAACAATTTTTTTTATTTTATATTAAGTCTTGCTATCTTTGACGTTATTCAGGGATTCCCAAATTGATTTTAATATAAGGACCCCCTGAATGATCCCCGGGACTTTTTGGAGTCCGTAGGGACCAATTTGGGAACCACTGCTTTAGCATTACAATCTATAGAATATTAAGAACATTAAGCTGATGTTGTAATTGTAAACCCATTAGTCAATCGGCAATTCGAATAGCTCGTTTTTTAATAGATTTTAGAAGAGATAATGTAGTTTAAAATGCTCCTCTTTATGCTTGGTAACAATGTTCAATCTAAGGACGGATACAGGGTGTCTCAAAATTGACGCTTGTGCTTTTGGAATTTGACTTAGGGGACTAAAACAGACCTAAATGGATGCAAACCATTTCCTCTAAATAATCTACGAATAGTGTCTTTTTGGATATGAGTTTGAGACGATACAATTCGAACGCTTGTAATTGGTTCCAAATCAACGTTGACGTCTTGCCTGATTTTTGCGAGGATTTAAATATTCTAGTAATCTTTAGTTTTATCCGTCTTATAGTTTTCGCATCGGGGTGCCGACGATTTGGAAACCTCTACGCATAAGCGGCATTGTCATTATATGCCCCTAATACTTTCAACATATCGACATAATCTTGATTACAGTAGTAGTTATTTTAAACCCACAAATCCGAACATGAAGCTTTGTCATTATTGTCTATATGATTTTTGGAAAAAAGGATGCTTTATCATCTGCAAAACTATGAATAGGATTTTTAATTATTTAAAAAAAAAATTATATGTAAATCAGATATAGAGTCGGCGAAAGAGCAGAACCTTGAGGAACATTAGCATTTATGATTTTGAGGTTAAAACCATCAATTTTAACTATAATATTTCTGTTGTCAAGAAAGCTATTGGTAAAGCATTTCAATTTATTGAAGCGGTATGTATCTTATTGTATTTCATACAGTCGCTTTGCGATTAATCGTAATGCATTTTATTAGTTTTGTATGTTACAAAGTTGCGTCGCGGCGTCAAGATTAACAGCGAATGCGTTTTTTACTTTACTACACTTACAGATTTGTAATCAACACCTATATCATGGAGCCTATTAATAAGATTAGGATGCCATACTCTATCAAATTGTTTGGAAATGTCTAGAGCTACTGCAAGATTTTTTCCATGTTTGTCTAAAGTAGAATTTCATTAGTGATTAACATATGTCAGAAAAACTGTTGTTGAATGTTTTGCTCGAAATCCATATTGAGTATTTGATATGAAGTTATTTTGTTTTCAAAACTTAAAACTACCGGTATTAAACTACTTAAATACCGGTTTTTGTATATGTATTTTTTGATTGGTTGGGCTGTGGTGGTGTAGAATCAGAACGAGTATTTTCAGCTGCTCTTCAGACCTACACTAAAATAAAATCTAAACTAATTTGTAATTCAGTAAACAAATTTTATTTATTAGTGGTGTAATATAGTGTTGTTTTAACCAAAGAAACCGAATACTGTCAACTGGCAACCAAATTGCAACGTCAAAATAAGCAAACCGTGGCCAGTTGCTATGCTGAAGTGTATTAATAGTGTTCGGTTTCTTTAATTGAAACAACACAATGAAGTTGCAATTGCTTTGCATCTCTAATTTTAATCTTACTTATTTAAAGAGCACGTAAATCGATTAGTTGAATTTGTCTTTCACTATAAAGCGATGGTGTACCAATAAGATATACTGATGAGGATTTGTGAAAACTGAAAGCTATTCTTTCCTTTATTTGGTTGGCCGTTTTGGAGTTGGATTGGGTTTGAGTAATTGATTGACTTTGGTTTTTATTAAATTTTTATTTAGTTTTAGCTGAATTTTGTATTTTGTTTTTTTCAAAACTATTCTTTTATTATGTTTTACTTTAACATGTTTATAATTATTTATATACCATATAATATATTTATATATCCTACTATAAATAAATTTCAATTTTGTTGTTTTCTAAAATTTTAACAATACCTGTATTAATATCGGTATTTTTGGTTTCTATATAAAAAATACCGAAAAACCGTTATTAGTTTTTTTGCTTGGTATTGCACTATACCTGATGCTTTTTTGGTATTTAATTTAAGAATGTAAGTTTATTATTTTACTACTAGTCGGCGTTGTAGGTGTAGATTTAGATTAATAGAGTTAGATGCAAATTGCTTTTTCTTTTGGATTAGTAACAAAATTGTTTGCATTATTTTGATTTTGAACTAATTGTTGTTATTTATGGAAAGCTTAAAAATTTGATTGTCTTAGGTTGTTACAATGTTTACTAGCTTTTTTATAATCCTGATTAGTTTGACGGCAACGATTACTGATGATTTTGATATACGTTTTTTGCTGTATGTTTTGAATAACAGAGAATGGAACAAACACTTTCTACTTCTTCTTCTTAGTTTTCATATTTCTATTGTTGTTGTCTTTTATTTGTTTTTATGCGTTTTTGTTATTTGCTGTCTTCATCTACCGTTTCCCCGCTAATAGTCCGGGAGCCAGCGACGGTTTAGAGTTATTTCACAAAAGCAGAAAATTTTTCCTAAGCTTTATTTGGTATTACTGGTAAGTGAATGGACTTCCAGGTGTCGCACCTCCGGGGGGTGTAGCTGCGGCAGCCTCCCACACACGTAAAATAATAATTAAAAAAAACTAATACTCTAAAAACTGAAACTTTGTTTACATGTTGATCATGCTACAAATAAAAGAAAAAACGTTTCCAGTCGAGTTTAGAGTGGGGGATTATGCTCCAGCTTTTCACGTAAAGAAGTGAAAAATATGCGCTGGGTAAACTGATACCGCAAAAGCTCAAATTTGGTAAACTAATAGTTAAATTAATAACTTAAACGAAAAAACATCCAGCTGTATATTTAGTGGGGGATGCAGTGAAGAGCGCTGCGCATGGGCATGCGCTCGGGCGCGATATATCTTTGCCTGCATCAGCTGGACACTTTCCCCTCAATAAGCATATAGCTGGATATTTTTTTTTGTTTAACTTATTCAGTTAACTATTTTATTACCAAATTTCAGCTCTTTTGGTATCAAATATCTATACTTTTCTTATGACGGTTTACGTCTATGCAATTATTATACTAACTCACCTGTTTTTGAATTTAAAGTAAATATTTACTCATTTAAATATTTATACATAACATAAACAGTAAATATGTGGACATAAAAGTGCAAATAGAAAATATTTGGAAAGCTATTTGTACTAGAGTTGAGATGAGATAATGTGGGCTAAGTGTTTGGAGGCGCAAGGGGTCTATTTTGAAAGATATTAAAGTCTCAATCCCGCTCAGTAATAATAATTTTTTTCAGCTAAAGGTCGGATACTTTTTAGATAGATTTCTTATATGTCATACGGGCCTAAGTCAATTGTCTTGTAGTTTACGATAGACTGAGAATCAGTCTAAGCATCTATTGTAGTTTTATGGCAGGTGCTTGGGCGGGGGACCATGTTCCCGCCGCTTTTGATTAGAATTAGGGTTGTCTATCATATTATTTCATAGGCTTAATCCTTTTTTCTAATCTCTAATTATATATAATTCTCTAATCTTATATCTATTCCGACAAGTTGTCGTCGGGGTTCTATATCAAAAGGCGAGGTAGGGAGAGAAAAAAAAGTAAGTACAGGGTCCGGCATTTAAACTTATTTTTTAAAGGTAAAAAATAAAAGTATAAATTGTACATTTTATTTTTGTTAATTATTAGTATTAAGCATTAACATGGGAAGTTTTAAATTAAGATGTCTTAAAAAGCATATTTGATAAGTGTCTGTCGTTGCTGTCGATGCATTGTAGTAGCCGATTTCTGAAGTTGATGTGGACTCTTTCGAGCATTGCAACCGGTATATTGGCTATCTCGTGACGAATATTGTTTTTCAATTCTTCCACAGTTGCAGGACGGTTGTTGTAGACTTTAATTTAAGGTAGCCTCATAGAAAAAAATCACATGGGGCTAAATCTGGCGAGCGTGCTGGCCACGATATGTCACTCCTGTTGGAGATAAGTCGTCCTGGAAAATTTTCCCGCAAAACAGCCATCGAAATTCGTGATGTGTGGGCCGTCGCCCTATCTTGCTGAAACCATACTCCGCCTATAGCCATATTTTCAAGAGCTGGCAGAAAGAAGTTGTTAATCATTGCCACATAACGCTCAGAGTTTACTGTAACCGTGCAATTGCCCTCCTCAAAAAAATATGGCCCAATGATTCCCACGCTTGATATCGCAGCCCAAATTGTGACCCGATCCGAATTTAGATGGAAGTGTGCCTCATCGCTAAAAAACACAACTGCTTCAGAGGGCAAATTATCAAGGAGCGTTTCGCATGCTCCTTGTCGTGAAACAAAATCACGTTCGGAAAGTTCTTGTGCGACTACCATTTTGTAGGGGTGAAAGTGAAGATCGTTATGAAGAATTCGGCGAGTTGAACGCTCCGACATACGCAGGACAGCTGCATGTTTTAAAGCAGAGCGCCTAGGAGATCGCAAAACCGACTCTCGGACTGCCTTGATGTTTGCGGGTGTTCTAACGGTCCGTGTTGCTCCTGGTCTCCTGTGGAGCACATTTCCAACTGTTCTAAAAGCTTCCATTCAGGATAAGATGGATCTCCGGGAAGGAACAGCTCCTCGAGGGGGAATATTTTACCGTAAACGGAACGCACGCTGCACCGCAACTATTGAGCGGCCTCGTGAAAAGAACGTTTCTACTGCAAACACGCGTTGTTCTCTCGCCCAAAGCATTTTAACGACTGACGATGGTTTGGAATAAGTCTCCTCTCCAACGTTCTTCGTTAAGAGCACTGCCGCGCCGCAATTATCTCTAGTAGCCTCCTCACGTCTCATTGAAAAAAGAAAGTTTCAGTGCCGGACCCTGTAGAAAGTAAGTTTTATAAAGAACAAAGTGTTATGGTCTTGCTGCAGGGAGTTGGGGTTTGCGAGAATACTAGTTCACCAAAGCTAGATTTGGCTTCTCTGCGTTTAGAATAGATAGAAATAAGGTATTTTGGATTTAAATACGGAAAGGTACACGAAGACACTACTTCTTGAACTGGATCTGTTCACTCGGCTCAAATGCTAGATCCAGCTCTCTTGCGTATAGTTAAACTTAACATAAATGACAACGGAAGCAAAAAAAAAATGTTTTAGTACATAGGAACCTTTAACCCTACATACTAAGTGTCTTAGAATATTATGGTAATCTCTTCTCTTGCTGAGAATTGTGTTTGTGTTTTTTTGGTTTGTAAGTTTTTATGATTTAATTGCATAGACTCTTGTTATGTTGGTGGGTCCTAGTAGTATATCCAGATCTCAGCATCAGTTAGGATTTTAAAGAAGAAGTTTTCTCGTGAAAAAGCTGTTAAATTCTCTTACGAATTTATTGAGCGAACACTTGTTCCAAATACTCTTATTACTAGCAATAACTGAAACTGTCAACACTAAATTTTTACTCTCCATAATGATTTCTTCTGTTTAGGCTTACAGAGATTTTTTGCACTTTGGGTAATTTGAGGCTAATTTGCTCATATACTGCCATATACATCAAGTAATTTCTTTGTGTTATTGTCTTTTTTAGATGGACATTTTTTGACGTGTTTAAGACTAAAAAAAAATTATATAAAAATGACAAATGTTAAGTGATTTAAACTAAACTTAGACATAGCAAAACTATCATAATATTGCTTGCTTGCCACAGACGTGACATATCAAATCAAGAACGTGTTATTTATGGCAAAATATTTTTATTGAATAATATTTATTACACATTGTTGGAATACGAATAATATTTTCAAAAATTAGATTAATGTTTATTGGAAGTACACTAACAACAACATACATGTAAAGGGTGTTTTTTTAGAGGCGGATAACTTTAAATTGAAATAAAACAGAGAAAAATGTTTTTAATAATTGGCATTAATGTTTAAATATGATTTCGGACATGTGACTGCCGTGGCTGGAGCGTACATGGCGTAATCTGGAGGTCCAATGTTCACACACTGTTTGCAGTAATTCAGGCTGTATTTTGGCAATAATGCGTCGAATGTTGGCTCCAAGTGCTCAATTGTTTCTGGTTTATCGGTGTAGACATGGGACTTTACATATCTCTAGAGAAAATAATCTAATGGCGTCAAATCGCACGAACGAGGTGGCCAGTTAACAGGTCCATTTTGTGAAATTAAATGTTCGTAAAATGTTTTTTTTTTTGTAAATTAATTGTATTGCGCGCTGTGTGGCATGTGGCGCCGTCTTGCTGAAACCACATACCTGCACAATATTAATGCTGTCCAATTGAGGCACAAAAAGTTGGCAATCATGCTTCTGTACCCCTCACCGTTGACTGTAACGTTCCGAAAATCACAATTTTTGAAGACATGGACCAATGATTCCACCGGCCCACAAAGCGCACCAAATGGTAATTTTTCTGGATGTAATAGTGTAATAGTGACAATGGCTTGTGGATAGCTTCAAATGCGACAATTTTTTTGTTGACATAGCCATTTAACCAAAAGTGTGCTACATTACTGAACAAAATTTTCAAATGAAATTGTGGATCAATAGCAATGTTTTTTTTGGCTTATTTACTAAATGTACGGCGCGCTAACGATGATCGTGTTGCTTCAATTTTTGTACAAGTTGAATCTTGTAAGCAATATTTTTGCAAAACTTTAATTAACAGTTTAATTGTTGAGCACGATGATGAATTGACAAATTTGGATCATCATTAACACTATGCTGCACACTATCAATTGCTTCTTGACGTCGTACTAGATGCTTATTATAGTTATTATCGTTTAGATTAAACGTATAGCGAAAATGATGCACAGTTTTTTGAATTAATTGCTCTCGATGGACGATTATGAGTACCATACAATGCACGTAATGAGCACCATACAAACTGAACCATGTTTTTGAAAATAAATTTGAATAATTTGCAAACGTTGCTCCGGCGTGCTATTATTCATGATAAATTGCCAAACCAAACTAACTTCAAAACAACTGAGAACTGTCAAATTAGCTGTACAAATAAAAGTGTTGCTCTTTTTACTCAATCCAAACATTTCTAGGGTCGGACGCTGGCGACTTTTGATATTTATTTCTGATAAATTTTATGTTGTAAACGTGATTTTCCAGCAAATTTTATACTCGAAATGAGTTTTTTTACGCGATTTTTACATTAATTTTTTTTTACAGTAGTAGTTTTTTAGTAAATTATAAATGGTTTTTCTGCATCAATTCTGATCAATTTTATGTGGTAATTGAGATTTCTGATCGAGTTTTTTACGCGATTTTTATGTTGTAAATTTTTGTTGTGTGTATTTTCAAGGATTTTAAAGTAAATTTTATGCAATAAATGTTTTTTTCCGCCAAATTTGGTATTGATTTTATGTTTTATACAATATTATTTTGCAAACTTTATGCTAAAAATTAATCTCTATGCGATTTTTATATTATAAATGTTTTTCTGTGCAATTTTAAGCGTTACAAAGTAAATTTTGTGTTATAATGTCTTTCTTGTATCAATTTTGATCAATTGTATGTTACTAACAAGATTTTCGAGCGAATTTGATGCTAAAAATTAGTTTTCTGCGCAAAATTGCATGGTATAAATGTTTTTTGTGTAGTTTTAAGGTTTTTATAGTAATTTATATCGTTTTCTGCTTAAAATTTGATACATTTTATGTGTCACGTTTGTATGATGAAATTTTAAATTATTAGTAGCATATGAAAACCCAATTTTTGATTTTTGAGATTTGTTTGCTTGTACTAAAACAGCTAATAACTTTATCTTTTATTAAGAAAAATAAATGCACATTTGTGTTTTGCGCTAATATACGGGTATAATATAATAATACTTGATCAATGTCCGTCTGTGGCGGTTTCAAATCTAGGTAGATACATTTTAAAAAATCTGCTAGTATATAACTTAATTATTTTTATCGTACATACAAAGTTGATTTCCGGTGTTAACATTTTATCATATTTTTTTTTTATTTTTGTTCATCCTTCTATATTATAACTGATAATATACGCAATCGTTGTTGCTGTTTTCTATTCCGTGACTACAAATTCAAAGTGCGTATTACTTTTAAAAGTGTGTATTTTGTATAAAGGAGGCCCAGTTTTAAACGGGAAGATAAATATCAATATAATTAATTTTATTTTGAAGTAATTTTACACATAGACAAACACATTTGCAGATTTATTTCTATTTTATATGACATTCATTTTCAAAAAGGGAATTCAATTACAGTATAATTCAGCCGGATTATGGTTGGTAATTTAATTTAAAATTAAATTTACATACTTTAATTAATATATTTCAATGTATGGTAGTTGTAATTGAAATTTAAATAAATAACACGGCTATTTATAAGTTTGACGTCGCAAAATATTAAACGATTTTTTGCAAATAAACGAAATATCTACTTTGATTAACATTAAGATCAAGTAGTTCATTTTATCGACCTGTTTATGTTGGTTTGTTACAAGACATCTTTGTGTATAAATACCTACACATTACACTCCAGTTTGATATTATTTACTACATGAGCAATTCAAAATTATTGATATTTCAAATAGATTTACATATTTTAAATTGCCCACGTTGAATTGCTAAGATAGAGATAATAGCCTAAAAACAGAATAAAGTGGGAATGAATAGCCGCAACCATGTTGAAACTATTTTAATATCTACGTATTTATTTTAAGTGAATTACATTGTGCATTTAATTATTATAAATTTAGTTAAGACGTGTTATATGTTTGCAGTTAGTGAAATATATGTGACGGTTTAACGTTCCCAAAACAAATAAAATCGTAGACTACAAAGTTAAATTTATCTATTTATGAGAAGCAGTTTGCATAAGTCTTGTGACATTTGTAATAATAATAATTTGGGATTAGATTGGAATAGTTTAATGTAATACAATGTTGTGTGTAGGTAACACTGTCAGCGCGTATGTAATGAATAATATGAATTAATTTCAACCTGTAGAAGCATGCCAAAATTGTATAGTATTAATAATATATGTATTACATAAATATTGAATTATAATAGTAAAGAAAATACTTTAATGTAGCGTTGCTGTAGATTTATTCTAGAGTTCTACAAGTATTATGTTTAATAATAGTAAATTTATTTCATTACATACACATACGATAATTTTACATTAGAATGGTTCTTAAAAAAATGTGGCATTTTGAGTGCAGCCTCATAAAGTGATTTAAATTTCAACCATTACGATTAAATAGGAATAGTTAGAACGGTAAGAGGTTACGTAAAAACACTATTAAAATGCTTTACCACAAATTTGATCGAAAAAACATTATTCTAAAAGCTTTTGTCTGAGTTTTTAGAAAAAAAAAAATGATGAGCTTCAAAACCTAATAATTTTTGTCATCAATACTAGTGTTACGCTCAGAACAGGCTCAAAACAATATTTAAAGAAAGCTTTATACAGAGTATATTGCTATTATATTCACATAAAATAATTCTACATTTTTTTTAAGAATCAATTTATTATACATATTACACATAAGTGATAAGTTAGGTTATGAAAAAGGTCCTATCGAGGTCTTTTTGTTCGGTGTCTATGTTACGTTTTTTAGATATTTTATATAGCCCCAGTTATACGACTTGTTTGAATGGTTGATTGATAGGACTACCGACTTAAAAGATGACTTCCGAATCACTTCGATGGGTAAATAGCAAGTTTTTATGTAGACATTTTTTTGGGGATGGAACTCTAGACTGTTGACTGATTGTTAAGCTAACGTTTTATTTAATCACTGAGCTGACGCACCGTACATATAAACGGTTTTCAAATAAGAAGTTTTATTTTGAATAGCAGGCTATTTGGGCAGCTGTCAACTTTGAAGCTATTATCTTTTGACATTTGACAAGTAAAAACAACGCCATTATTAAAAATGGAACGAAACACGCTTCAACAACGCATTGGAATGATTAAAATTTACTACAAAAATGGTGAAAAAATGTCAGTCACAGTTCTCAAAACTAAAGCACTTTTTGGTCGTCGTAAAGCACCTTCTCTGCCGGCAATAGTAAACCTGGTAAAAATTTGAGCTGTTGTGACAAGTTTGTGATGTGAATAATTGCAACCGTGTGCATCGCTCAAGAACACATGAGAATATTGCTGATGTAGCCCATAGTGTTTAAGAAAACCCAGGTATATCGATTCCTTGACGATTTTTGAAATTAGACATTCCACAAACGACATTACACCGTATTTTGCATAAAGAGTTAAGTCTTAAGGCTTTTAAAGTACAGTATAGAACAACCACAAAAAATCAAAGCTTGGCTGTTAAAGGAATCCAAGAATACAATAAAATGCCTAATGAAATAAAATTCTTACCAGCATTCAACAATTTAAAACAAAATTAAAACAACACCTAATGATAGAACAAACACAAAACTAAGACACAAACAAAAAACAAAAGAAGACAGCAGAAATTGAATTAATATTAAAAAATAAATAATAAAAAAAAAAAAAAAGTTTAGTTAACACAAGAACTCAAGCCGGTCGATCACCATAATCGTCGTATCTTTGCTGATTGGGTCCTTCAAATCATCAAAATGATCCGGAATTTCATCGAAAAATCATCTTCAGTGATGAGGCTCATTTTCACTTCGGAGGCTACGTTAATAAGCAGAATTGTCTTATTTGGGGTTCAGAAAATCCAAGAATGATTGTTGAAAAGTCTTTGCATCCTCAACGTGTCACTGTTTGGTGCGGTTTTTGGGCTGGCGGTGTGATTGGACTCTACTTTTTTGAAAATGAGGCTGGTGCAAATGTTACGGTGAATGGATGGCGCTACCGAACTATGATTAATGATTTTTTATGGCCGGAATTGGAAGATATTGATGTGGACGACGTTTATTTTCAGCAAGACGGCGCTACGTTTCACACAAGCAACGAAACAATCGCAATTTTGCAAGAAAAGTTTCCTGACCGTGTTATTTCTTGAAGAGGTGATCACAGTTGTCCACTGAGATCTTGTGGTTTAACACCTTTAGACTTTTTCTTTGGGGCCACGTGAAAGAAAAGGTCTATGCCAATGCTCCACAATTGATTCAATACCTTAAAGATGGAATTCGTGAAGTTATCGAGGACATACAGCCGCAAATGTGCGATTTGCTCATGGAAATTTTCATGAAAAGCATGTGGAACTGCAACCGTAACTCTTGACAATGAAATAAACATTTATTGATTTCTCTTAAAAAATACCCGTTTTTTTTTTAATATTAAAATGATACCTCTTATTGGAAAACTTTATATAATTGTGGTGTACGATCTTTAACGAAGGTTAGCGACCATTATGACAATTTGAATTTTGTTTACTGCTGTCTTAATTAGTTAGTTTGGGGTGCAGCCGTACTAATCTCGGAGATTGCGTGATCACGATATTTTTCTCTTCTCAACACTTCTCTTGACAGTTATTTTTTCTTGGATTATGAGTTGGAGAAGTTTGTACCTGGCACCTCTTATATCGTGACTAAGATACTCAAGCTTTATAATTTTAATTGTTGATCTCAATTTTTTTAAACCCTTCTTTGTCAGTAACTGTGTCGGTCCATGGTTCAGGATTTTACGGTATGTACACATCTCAAAGGTATTGTTTATGCGTGGGGGCTTTTTTACTATTTAGTAGTACAAAAATACTGTGGGTGTGGTAATAAAGGGTGTCTCAACAAGAGCGCAGGATTTAATTAATAAATAAAAACACATTTTTTTAAAGTAGTATTTGTTTCTGATTATTGCACAGTTTAAAATAATTGAGGTTAGGGTATTTTAATAAAAAATTTATACTTTATTGTGCTGATTTTATTTTTATATATTAAGACCGGTTTCGGCGGTTAGGCCATCATCAGTTTTTTTTTTTTCACAGGTGTTGTGTGTTGCGGGTGGTGTGAAAATTCACACTTTTTTTTACGTACCCCAAAGAAAGAAGTTCGGCGTTAGGTCGCACGATCTTGGTGGTCAATTTTTATTGTCAAACCGTAAGGTGACACGATCTAAAAACTTTGTTTGCAGTAACACTATTGTTTTGCGTGCTATGTGGGAGGTCGCTCCCATCTTGTTTGAAAAAGATATTTTTCACATCAATTCGATCCAATTGGAGCCACAAATATTTGGTTAACATTTTGCCATACCGCACACCATTAACAGTTACCACATTTCCAGCTGTGCAGAAATTTGTTCCAAACACTTTGCCAGCGTAAAATGCGCACCAAATAGTTACTCGCGGCGGATGCATTGATTATTCGAGTTTTACACAAGGATTTTCAGTTGTTCAGAGTTGAAAATGTGACTCAAAATGATTTTCTTTGAGAAACCCACAATAACTTTGGGTTTGGTAATGTTTAATTCTTGACCACGATGATGATGATGACACCATTTATATGTCACTTGGTTGAAAAAAGAAGTTATGGGCTGATTTAATTCACAAATTAGGGTAGGTTTGAATAATACAGTTCTATGTTATTTGTTTTATATTAGTGCAGACCGGTATTGAAGGTTACTCTGCCATCACGGGTGTTGTGTTAGTTTTAGTTGTTAGATGTCCGACCGAGCCTTCTCTATAAGGGGCCCAGGTGCATAACTATTTTTTGGGGCTCAAATACAAAAATTGATCAAAAATCATTTTTAATTTTATTTCTGAGTGATTTGTTAGTTGACAGTTTACATAACAGATTTGTAAAGAAAGAAATAAACAATTTATACGTGAGACAGTTTATATCCCAGGTAATTCTTATGTCAGACAGTTGAAAGTTGAAGGTTATATAAAAGATTTGTTGATAATTTATATGACAAAATTCTGAAACAATCGACAGTTGATTTGTGAAATTGAACGTTTATGTGAATATTATATGATTTTTTGAAAATTATGTTGATATGCTAGATTTCTAAAATAGTTGACAGTTGAGTTTTCAGTTTTATGTCAAACTGCTAAGTTACAAAATTGTCAAAAAAACAATTGATTAGAAAAAATACTTACATATACGCAGTAGCACTGTACAATATTCTACTTTGGTTTTTAAACTTTACCTCGAACAATTTGTTTCTACGTTTTTCTGTCTTTACATACTTCCTTTGCTTCAGCAATATCCATACATCTGGTATCATGCTCTCTTATACTTTTCACTTCTAATTTTTCTTTTCCTGTACTAAAACGGATTTACAGCTTAAATACCAGTTGCTTTCTTAAATTATCAATTGTGTTACCTACAATCGCTTAACCTCCTATCCACCACACTGCGAATACGTTGATTGTTAATTAATTAACCACTAGTTTTATTTTAGATTGGCTTGTTGCTAAACCATTTTTTGATATCAATTAATCCGACCGCATCATTTTGCTGCGTAGCTTACTCAGCTGTTCTTTTTTGTTGTGCTTTATTTAGCAATTTATTATAATTTTTTTCTAGCATAGGACTAACTGGTAGTCTTCCTAAAATTCAAGGCTTAACCGGCCAACTAGCTTGACAATCTTTAACACTTCTAAGACTTCCTCAGTGTGAATAACCTTACACAGTTGTGAAGTTAATGACCTCATTGTCAATGTACTTTTTCACATCCAGAAGGCTCACTTTGTCTATGTGTGAATTACCAGATTCTCAGACACTACCTGTTCGTAAATAACATGCATACTTTAATTATTATAAACGATGCTAACAAAAACCACTGTTAAGAATTATTGAAGGCTTGCATTATCAAGAAAACTGCAAAGAAAACTTTATCAGATTAAACATTCTTACTGTACCGTCAATGTTTATTTTGGAATGTCTGACGCATTTAAGAAAACACAGATCTCAGTATTGTACGCACGATCATCATAAATATGACACAAGAAAAAAGAAAGATATATACCAAAGGCAAATCAGATTGCAAAGAACTCAAACAGGGTCAAGATACTATGCAATTAAATTTTTTAACAAGCTATCGGAATCTACTCGGGATCTACCTTTACATATGTTTAAAATCAAAATTAAAATTTACTTAATAAAGAAAGCATTTTATAACATTGAAGAATTCTTAGAAACAAATGATATAATATAACATCTGTCTAAACCCAGTACAATTAATGTTGTAATGTAATTATTATTATTATTTTTATTTTTTTTTTTCTGTGTTATAGTTTTTATACTTTTTAATTTGTACTTTATGTGTAAACCTTTTTAACTGTTTTTGTAATATGACTTGTGTATGACTATCTAGTCTTTAGCATTAATAAATTACTACTACTACTACTACTACTGTTAACAGTTGCCAGTTTAAATGATAAGTCAAAAATAAAATTAGCAGTTTATCTGACAAATCTATGAGACAGTCGACAATTCTTTGATGACGGCTTTTATGACTGATTTGTAAGATAAAATTTTTAGTTTATTTGACAGATTTGTGAGCTAACATTTGCTTTTTATGATTTATTGAGAATGAAGTTGAAAGGACATATCAGATAGTTGAAGTTTACGGAGATATTACACAAAAAAGACTTTGACATATTATAGTTTAATTTTATCTAAATGTACTGGTAAAAAAATAAATCGATTATCAAATTATTTGTAGAAGCAGCGATAAAACCAAAGTTGCCGTTTTTGTTAAAATACTACAAATCAAGGTAGCGGTCGGTATGGTCTTAAGAGACTCTAAACTTACGAACTGTCAATATATATAGGGTTTTCTAATAAGAAATTCTGTTTTAATTATAAATTAAACATTTATTTATTCTTAAGTAGTACACATTTTTGTATTTAAGTTTAAAGTACAAATTCTGCATCCAGTAAATGCCAACCTCGACTCTGTCTGCAATGGGCCATTTTTGCACAACTAAGGAGTAATTGCCAACCTCGACTCTGTCTGCAAAGGGTCATTTTTGCACAACTAAGGCTTTAATGGCGAATAACAGCTTGAATATTGTTTTAGACTTTTTCCTTCCACGTAGCCCAAAAGAAAAAAGTCTAGCGGACTTAAATCGCACTATCTGGGTGGTGAATTTATGTCCAAGTTTTAGAAATTTCTCTTAGGTTATTTCATGGTTTATGTGGCTCGTAGCGCCATCCTGCTGGAAATGTATGCCCAAGTTGTTCAATATAGGCCACAGAAAGTTAGCATTCTACGGTAGCAATTCGCATTGACTGTAAACTGTGGAAATGGATTTTGTTGCTAAAGATGATAAAAAAAAACAGGATTTCCTGTCTGCATTTTCAGCTTCCAAGATACGAAAATTTGGCGTTGTTTCTGATCAGTCGGCTTTAATGTCTGCGTTAGCTGCACTTTATAAGCATGTTGGCTAAGACCTTTATGCAGTATACCATGAAGCTTTTCTGCGACACTGTTAGCGGCAGCGGCAATGTTTTGGACTGACCTGACAGTACAAGTTTTACATCAATAACTTGACCAGCTTGCTCAAATTTTGCGATTTGCTTTACAATGGCGTTGCTTGAAGGTAATTTGTAGCGACAAAAAACACCACAAACTCCGCGAACTATCTTGGCGAAATTTTGACAGTGTCTATAATGAGTTTTATTTTTATACGTTGTTGCAGCGTGTAACATACTTATCTTATTAAAACATATAGTTTTTAATGACAAATGTCAAGGATTTAATGCTTGCTCTTCAACAGATCAAAAGTGTCGCAAAATTTAAAATCAGATTTCTTATTGGAAAACTTTATGGTAGCGAACAGGTAAATTGACATTAAAATTAGATTATTGTAGATATTATAAATGCGTTTAAAGATAAAACTTTATTTTATCACTGCTCTAGACTGTTTGGCCAACTGTGTTGGTTGGTAATGTTGTAATATCTGGCTAAATTGTGTAGCTACGTTTGGGTGTTTAATCACTTTGTTTAAAATACGTCTTTAGTCAACGGTGGTACATTTGATCAGGGTGAGATAGTGCTTAAACGGCTTTAAAGTCAAAAGTCTTAATATTTATCAAATTTTGTGGTGACTTAATGGCTAATTGTTTTTTGGACTTTTGCAAAGTTGAAGTTGGATGTGGAGTTTTTTTGTTGTCGACGATACAGTTGGTGTAGGTAGTTATCTTAGGAGAGGACTTTGCTGATGAGTTTGCTAGTTGGACGATGAACTTGTCTACACTTTTTTTGAAGATGACAGTTTTGTCCATGGTGGTAGTTATAGCTGTACTTAGTGTAGCTGATTTTGACTTTGTTTTTGATAGGATTACATTTTTGCATGCTACAGTTATGACTTTGGTTGTTTTTGGTAGGAAACTCATACTACTTGTAATTTGTGCATTTCGTATAGAAAACGAGTCAGCGTAAGTTGTTGGTGATGTGGAGCTGCGATAGCGTTGCAAATGTCGTTTTTCATATTAGTTTTGGTTTAAGATGAATTAAATGTTGCTAGCAGGTTCTATAGGTTGATCTTGATGCAGTTGGTTGCCATTTGCTGTAATCTTATTGCGGCAGTAGACTTGAGATTTTAGTTTATAAAATTGCTGTTTGATTTCTTTATCAGATACCTGCATCGTGCGTAATTATATATGCAGAACCATGTTACTGGTGCAAGACATGTCATACGAAAATGTAGACTCTAGACAAAATCTAAAAACAGCGTGGCGGATGCGTGTATTGGAACATCGCCCGGCGCCGGTTGACTCAGTTGCTAAACGGATTCATGTATCAAGAATTGTAGCGGTCAGAAAAATAGAACTAATAAGAATAGGCATTGCTTTTGTTGTTCTGTGTTTGCAAATGACATTTAACTATGTACATTTTAAAGATTCATTTGCCATACGATTAATTTTTTTTTTGTTTTAACTCGAATTTTGTGAATATTACATAATATACAACTATTTTGCATTTATTTGTAAAGTTTAATAGGAATATTAGCGAGTATAACAGTTCTGTACTGCAAATTGGCTTAACTTCAAATTACTCTATTGATCAAAAGATGTAACATACAATATATTTTAATTTGAGAAAATCTAGGCGTTTAAAAAGATGATTTATAGTTTCAAATGTTTAGCGAAAGTATAAATGCAAAAATTAGTAACTACCGAATTATCTGCTTTGTACATTTGTGTTTATGTTTTTTTTTTTTTTTTTTATTTTTTTATTCTAATAATTAACTAAATTTATTATAATATATTTACATATTTACAACATTATTATTTTTTTTTCTTTTCTAGAACATTAACTATTGACACAAATAAATGTACTACGGGATTGAATTAAAAACATGTTTAAAATTAATTAAATAATTTAAATGTAAACATGTTACCTTATTTTCATGTTAAGAACTATTTTATTGACAATATAAACTACTTTAAAACTTCTATTAGATTTAGTTTGATTCTTTTTATACTATATTTTATACTTTATTAAAAAAAAATTGATTGGGGTCTGACGGCCAGGTTAAGAAAAAAAACTTTTGAGATAAAAGTTTTTATTTATTTAGGGGGACTGTTAGTATGTAAATTGCGTACTAAAAAAATGTTTATATTTGATCTTTCAAAGAGAGTATTTTTCATTTTTTTTTGTATAAATTAAAAATATAATGCTACTAGTATTTCGTTGCAGTTTCATATTTTTTAATTATTAGAAGACTTTTTCTGGTTTGATATGTATTGTATTATAAAATTTACAAATAATTTAATCAATTTAAATTTTTCTGATTTCTAATAATACCCTCATGTACAACTATCAATATACATTTAACTTTAATATAGCCAATCGTATTTTTTACATTTTTTTTTTAATTCTAAAATAAACTTTTTTTTTTGTTTGATATATTTATCTATAAACATTTTGAATATTATTGAATTTTTGTATTTTTTTACAGATAGAGAAATTGCATTAAGCATTGATCTAAAGGGTGCCAAAACTGCGTTCCATATTATATAGGTAAGTTATTGTTAGTACCAATAATGGATATGAAAATGTTTATAGAAATAATGGATATGAAAATGTTTATAGAAATATTACTCTAGAATGCATATGTATGAATTCAGTTTATTTTCAATGTAATGTTTTTTTTCCAAAATTCTATTCCTCGAACCTACGTCAACCAAGAAATGGATTTTGCTGGAACATACTTATAAACAATAAACTGAATAATAAAGATCTAAATTTATAAAGATTGCATAACTTTATTCAGCCAAAATAGATTACGCAATAATAATATAACGAGAAATTTTAACCCTCATTTAAGAAAATTTCCTTAATAATAGTTGGCTACATTTCACTCTCATAATTGTCTTGTCCTTCATTCCAACTGTTAAATTCATTAATGAATTTTGTTTGATAAATTGGAAGAAGGTTGCTTTCTCATAAATTAAATAAAAGATTGTTCTGTTTATGGCAAACTTTCGTTTAATTCTTGGATCTTTATCAAATTGCTTAAACGTTTGGTGAATAATTATTTGTAGGTGTACATTATTACTCATAGTACGGGTAATCAAAATGCTGTTGTATCCAAATATCAGTCACACTAGATTGAAACAATTGTAGTAGTCATATCATAGTTTAGGTATGTCATTGGCTTTTGAGTTTGTTTATGCTGAGGTTCTGTGATTCTTGTTTTAAAGTGGCCCTATGCATGTGTGTTATAGTATGTATAATATCAACAGTTCTAGAATAGATTCATTGCTCATCTGGCCTCAATTAGATTTGTTTGTTTTTATTCCATTGTATTAAACTTTGAAAATAATTAAGAATTTCATAGAAATTATTAGTATTTTAATGATTAATTTTGTTGTTAAATGTTAAACTGTTAATAAATATTTAAATTTACTACTATTTCAACATTTGGATCATTTGAACGAGTTACTCATATTATTGTTGTTAGCTTGGTGCGTTCCAATGGATATGAATCATGAAATACGTAAAGCGCCGCGACACGACTTTAGGTTTAGAGTGCGCTGAAAATTTGTTCCCAAAAAAAAATCTGGAAGTGAAGTATACGATGTGGGTTCACCTGCGAGATGTAAAGCTGTTAAGTAAGTTGCGCTTCTCGGTAAAATGCGGCGTGCCAGAAGGATCTCGTGCAAACTCGTAGCGGTGGTGAGCACGACGCCGATGTAGCACCGGCGTCGGTAGTAGTCAGTTTCCGTCCGACGGCGTCGTCTTGATTGTCCGCGTCGGTAAAGTAGAAATGTTCTGCAAGTATAGCAAGCAAGGAAGTAGTACATATAGTAGTGTCGGCCATACTACAATCATGCAACCATGCATTGAGTATTAGTGAGTTAGACAATGCCCGTGAGCACGGGGTCACTCGGAGAACCTCGCGCCAAGCGCTGCAAGCATTGCGACGGTAAAACGAAACTCGTAACCACCCTCAACCACCCTGCAACCACCCGTTAACCAACTCTTAAGTGTTGTGTGATAATAACGAATAACACCGCAGTGACAACGCCCTTGCCGCTTAACGTTTTGCCGCTATTTGTCGCTAGTTGCCGCTAACTTCATTAAATGGGGGTATAAATAGTACCAACTTTTTAATTCTTCACCAACCCCGCATTGTAATTAACTTATAGAGCAATGCGTGTGTGTTGAAATCGCTTCTATCCAGCAGCACTGTGACAAGATAAACATGCAATTATTTATAGAAATATTTCTAATTTTAAATCGTTTTGGCGAATTTCAATTGGCGCTCACCTATATATTTCAGTTTAGTATTTGTTTGTTAATTACGATGAGTAAATGGGACTGCGTAACATGTACCCACACTTTCATTCCAATCCTCGGAAAGCTTACTGTTTGATAAATAATAAATAAAAGCACACGAGCGGTTTTTTATGTCTTAAAATAATATTCTTTAATTTTTTTCTGCCAAAACTTTACCTATATATTACATATTCAAGGTTTTACTTGATGCAGTCTATAGACATTCTCAACTCCTGATATATATTTTTTTAACATTTATTTTTACTTTCATAGAGGAACGTAAATATCTCTTTTTGTTTATTTTTAATTTTGATCATACCACTGGTTACACTTTTAAATTGGATTTCAGACATGGTGGAAATAGATGTTTAAAATATTACTGAACTTATATTAAAATGCAAAACAGATGTTGCAATATATGTTCTACTATAATGATTGATTGTTTTCGAATATTATTCGAACGTGGACCAAATAATAATTATTAAATTATCCATATACGTATATAGTTTTTTATATAATACAATTTAGTCCAATATTCAATTTAAAATATTTATCTAGAAAGTTGTTATTTTCTAGTAACTATAAAATAATATAAATACACGAAACAAGTATGTATTTGAATGGATAACATAATTTAATAATGAGGATTAATTAAGTACACATTATTGTATGCTTGAAGTATTAGCTTGTTTACAAACCTGCTACATGTACACGCTTAGCTTACTCTTATAACTTAAACTTGCTTCTTTGAAGTATTAGTAATATAATTACTTTATTAGAAAGAAGATAATTATTATAAAAACAAAATAAACATCTTATTGGCATTAATTTTATTTATAGAAGTTGAGTATTAAAATTAATAACTGAAACATCTTAATAATAGACAAGGATGTTGTTGAAATTACTAAATAAATTAATTTTGGAAAATTTAGAAATGATTTTATAATTAAATTAGGATATTATTACAATAGAAACTATTTGCGATTTACATTTTATTATCAAAAATTTGTTAAATCTGTGTCTTCATAATTATTGATGCTCCTGAAATATTTTGATGTGAACCTAGACTTTTTACAGGATGAAGTAAAATTTGCAATACAATTGCACAAATTTGTTACATTGGGCAGTAAATATTGCATGGTTTTTTTGGTGACTTATACAGGGTGTTAGACAAAAAACGTATGGCTGAATAACGTTGTTATTTTTATACCGGTTTGAACGATTTAAAAATCATTTTAAATGGTTTTTTAAGTACTATAAAGGCAGATACATACATGTTTTTGGTATTCTTGCAATGATAACCAACTTTAGTTAGTAAAAAATTAGTTAAGCATAGACAAATTAAGATTAAAATATATTAATAATTACAGATCCATCCTTTACATAATTTTACCTATTATTGCATTTTTACAAAAGAAGGCATTTTAAACAGTGTTTGTTAATAAGAAACTGGTATTTACTTTTTTCAAGTTACGTAACTGTATTTTTACGGAATTATTCTTTTTTTAGTTAATTTAAGAGTCAAATCACAATTATTTAATTGATGGTCTACTACGTGATAATTCATTCTACTAGAGCCTTTTACAAATGTAATAAGTTAAGTTCTAGTAAAGCAGAAACCAGTTATGTATTCGTAAGAATATATTTGTGTTAAAAAACATAGAAAACTGCTTAATTTTTTTAAACACAGTTATTTAATTTATTTCAACATATTGTATTGTCATGGAAGTATATAATATTCAGATCTAGACTATTATGGAGATAAAAAAAAACAAATGTTGCCATTAAAAAATAAAGTTAGTTCTTGCAAGAATACAAAAAACAAAAACATATTTTGTTATTGACTTTTGTCCGAATATACTTGGTAGAAAATATTTTTTTTTTAGTTTTCACATTATACAGGGTGTCCGGAAAATACGTGTACAACGTTTGACGACAGACTCCTGACGTCAAAATAGGTCGATCTAAGCCGACTTAGTTATATCCAAAATTGTCTCGTTTAGCCGGTAGAGGGCGTCAAAAATTTGTAAATATTAAAAAGAAATTACCTGTAACAATATTTGTTTAAGTGACCTTGTTGCTATGGCGTTTAATAATTTGACAATTATTGACAAATTGTCACCAGTCTATGAAATTTACTCAAGTATACGATCAACATTCTTGAATTACAAGTTCATTTTACCATTAAAAATGGAAAATTATACAAACTCTCAGAAAGTTGACATGCTTCTGGTATACGGGTTTTGTCAAGGAAATGGGCGTCAGAGTGTTAGGGTTTACATGGAGAGGTTTCCTAACCGTCGAATACCAAACCACCAAACATTTGCCAATATTGAGCGTCATTTTCGGGAAACGGGCAGTTTTGAGAAAAAGTTTGAAGGCAGGGGTCGTATGCGAACAACTCGAACTGTATAAACAGAAGAGATGATTCTGGAAAGAGTTGAAGAAGAACCAAGTACCAGTACCCGTCTCTTAGAACGTGAGTTAAATGTTCCTAAAACGATTGTCAATGAGGTTTTAAGAGAACAGTTGTTACATCCTTACCACATACAAAAAGTCCAGGAACTTTTACCGACTGATCCCCCCATGCGGCTTACATTTTGTCAATTTATTAGAAACAAAAGAATCCTTGTTCCAAATTTTTGTAGAAAAATTATGTTTACTGACGAGGCATGCTTTACAAGATCTGGGGTAACCAATCTGCACAACGAACATATTTATTCCGATGAAAATCCACATGCCATTAAAGTTGCACATCATCAGCATCAATTTAAAATTAATATTTGGGCAGGTATTATTGATCACTACCTTATTGGTCCCATTGTTATTCCAGACAGGTTAGATGGAAATATTTATTTAAATTTTTTGCAAGACACATTACCAATTCTTCTGGAGAATTTGCCCCTTTTACTTCGGAGGGAAATGTGGTATATGCATGATGGTGCCCCGCCCCATTTTTCCGTTGCCGTTCGGCAATACTTACATCATCAATATCCCAACCGATGGATTGGAAGAGGCAATGATGCTCCAGTAAAATGGCCACCACGTTCTCCTGAGTTAAATATGTGTGACTTCTTTTTGTGGGGCGCTATTAAAACAGAAGTTTACAAGACTCCGGTATACACACGCGATGATTTATTGCAGCGGATTTTAAATGCAGGCAACCATTTTAATAATCCCGAGACATTAGATAGGGTCCAATATCATTTTTTAAAGAGTGTTCAGCAAGATGGCGGTCATTTTACACATTTGCTTAAGTAATGTTTTTGTTTTACTTAGTTTCTTACAATAGATACTTTCAACTTTGTTATACTTTTGTTTTTTTTGACGCCCTCTACCGACTAAACGAGACAATTTTGGATATAACTAAGTCGGCTTAGATCGACCTATTTTGACGTCAGGAGTCTGTCCTCAAACGTTGTACACGTATTTTCCGGACACCGTGTATACGTTTTATTTATGACAGTTTATTTTGTAGAATATTTGCAGCTAAATGATAAAAAAAACAAATTTAAATTATATTATTAGTACGTTTTTAAAAACATAATTAATTAAAAACATGTAACGCACAGCATTTTTAAACAACAAAACTTATTATCATATTTTTACCAAAGTGTCTCGTTTTTTCTGCACTCAGAGCATAATACATAACCTATTTACAAGTAATGTATTATGATATAATATTACATTGACAAAGTCTGAGTTTTTTATTTGAAAAACATAAAATTTGAAGCTTAAGTTCAGTTTAAGCTTACACTCTAATCTAAGTTTAAGCGAAAATTGATAGACCGGCTCTTAAAGGGCTATTTTATAAATCATTGTTATGGTACGATTTGTTCCGTAACTATAATCGCTCAGAACTTCAATTGCGAATGATGGATTAGCTATTAATAATAATAATATTTATTTTCCAACAGACAAAATACATATATCCAATTACAGGGAAATATCTACAAAATAAAATATAATTGTCGTAAATAATAAAATATACAGTAATACTAAATAAATTAATAAAATAATAATTACAATAATAATACAATAGAACTAAAATTTAAAAAAATGTATAAAAATATTAATAAAGAACAAACAAAAAAGACATGAAAAATAAACATAATTAAATAGATAAGAAGATAGTTTAACTTTGTAAAGCAGTTAAACAATTGGCAACTGACGATTTAAGAATGTTGCAAAAATATCTGTGGAGTGTTGTATTTGGTTATATGGTTTAATGATTTTAATTAATGGTGAGTAAGGCTGCAGTCCCACTGAACAACCGCCAACCGTTTGCTACTAACCATCAAAATGTGTGCGGTCTCACTGCAGCCTCTGGAAACCACCAATTATTTAAATTTTCCACTCATTTCTATGTCAGCGAAGAGCTGCTAACATAATTTTTTTTTAAGTAGAAAAGGTTATGTGTATGTTTGTTGTTTACTAAATAACAATTTGAGTTCAGAATATTCAAAATCTGAGTTTGATGCAATAACTGCCATGCACTTTTACAAAAAGCGAAAATGACAGATTATGATTTGATTTGTGAAATATTAAGTTAGTATGTTCCAAATGACGATCAACCGTTGCCGCGCTACGACCAACCGATTTGAAATTATGAAACGGTGATTACCAAATTATAGTTGCCGGCGACAATAGTGAATCAGTCGGACCGTCGCCATATGATTTAACGTGTTCAATTTCACTGCACCACCCATCGCCACCAACTAAAATTCGAACACGTTAAATCATATGGCGACGGTCCTACTGATTCACTATTCTCGTCGGCATCTGTCGTTTAGTAACCACCGTTTCATAATTTCAAACCGGTTGGTGGTAGCGCGGCAACAGTTGATCGTCATTTGAAACATACTAACTTGATATTTCACAAATCATTTCCAATCATCATTTTTGCTTTGATATTTGAGAATTTTAAAAACGGTAACATGGAAGAAACATGATCACCATCCGACATTGGTAAACTAATTACATTAGTAAATGAAAGGCCCGATATAGCACTCTTCTACTGACGTAGAAATAAGTGGGAAATTTAAATATTTGGTGGTCACCAGTAGCTGCAGTGAGACCGTTTGCCGTTTGCCACTAACCAAACGGTGATAGTTGGTGGTGCAGTGAGACTGCAGCCTAAGGCTGGTAACCACCGTTTCATAATATCAAATCGGTTGGTGGTAGCGCGGCAACAGTTGATCGTCATTTGAAACATACTAACTTGATATTTTACAAATCAAAACATAATCTGTCATTTTCGCTTTGATATTTGAAAATTTTAAAAACGGTAACATGGAAGAAACATGGGCACCATCCGACATTGATAAACTAATTACATTAGTAAATGAAAGGCACGAAATATAAATATAGCATTTTTTTACTGACATAGAAATGAGTGGGAAATTTAAATATTTGGTGGTCACCAGTAGCTGCAGTGAGACTGTAGTACATTTTGGTGGTTAGTGGCAAACGGTGATAGTTGTTGGCGGTGGTGCAGTGAGACTGCAGACTAAATCATATGGCGACGGTCCGACTGATTCACTATTCTTGCCGGCATCTGTCATTTAGTAACCACCGTTTCATAATTTCAAATCGGTTGGTGGTAGCTCGGCAACGGTTGATCGTCATTTGGAACATACTAACTTGATATTTTACAAATAAAACATAATCTGTCATTTTTGCTTTATGTAAAAGTACATGGCAGTTATTACATTAAACTCAGATTCTGAATGTTTTGAACTCATATTGTTATTTCAGAATAAATTTAGAAGTAAACAACAAACATACACATAACCTATTCTACTTCAAACAAAAGTTATGTTGGCAGCAGTTTTTGCTGACATAGAAATGAGTGGGAAATTTATATATTTGGTGGTTTCAAGAGGCTGGCTGCAGTGAGATCGTACACATTTTGGTGGTTAGTAGCAAACGGTGGTAGTTGATGGATGTGGTTCAGTGGGACTGCAGCCTTATTATGATGACATGTTCTAGTAGTGGTATATGAAAATGTTAATGGGTTGCGAAGATTAGTAGAAGGTACGCGTATTGTGATATGATTTACTAGTGTTGGGTTGTCAAAATGATAATGAACTATTCTATGTAATGAATGAACCATATTAATGTGATGATTAGTGACTATTGATGATATATTAAATTCATCTAATAATAATTGGTATGGATAAGCCCTCTCCGGAAAATGACGAGTTTTTTTATAATGAAGATGTTTTAAAAACTTACGCTGTACATTTTCCAGTTGCATTGTATAGAATTGGTTAGAGGGTATCCATACAGGTGCACAATACATAAACGAATTGTACAATAATAAAATAGGTGTTGTGCAAGTAAAATCATTTGTAGTTCTTAGTATGAAACCCATTGTTTTCATACATTGTTTTACTATGTCTGTTATGTGACAGTTAAAAGTAAGTTTATTGTCAAAAGTTACGCCAAGATCTTTAAATTCACTAACACGCTTTATATCACAGTCAAAAAGTTTATAGTTATAATTTATAGTGTTCACATTACAACACACAATACTTATCAACATTTAAGTCAAGACCGTTTTTATTAGACCAGTTACACAAATTACATAAATTTTGTTGTAAAATATCACAGTTGTTTAAAGTTACAATAGGTTTGTACAGTTTTATATCATTGGCTTATATAATAAAATCACAGTTTAGGCTATCACAGACAAAATTTATAAAAAGTAGGAATAAAAGAGGACCTAAGTTGGAACCTTGCGGCACATCGCGGGTGGCGATATACTCGTAAGATGTATGACCTTTGCACTCAACGCGTTGAATTCGACCTGTCAAGTATGATTTTATGACGCTGACAATATTATCATTTATATCGTATACATTCAGGCGTTCAATGAGTATATCATGAGGCATACGATCGAAATTCTTTGATATGTCGGTATAAATGACATCAGTTTGAATTCTCTTGTTCATGTTAGCAGATATTTTTTGCGTAATAGTCATTAAATTTGTTAGTGTTCATCTTTTTTAATAAACTTGTTCGGGGATAAGGCATTAAAATAATTTTGAAAAGTTGCTTAAAAGCGAAATAGGCCTGTAGTTTTCGATTTTTGATCAATTTCTTTTTTTAAACCGGGGTTACTTTAACATATTTCCATCTGTTTGGAAAATTTCCAGTTTTTAATGTTAAAGTTTGAATTTACTAAAAAAGATTTTTTTTTTCTCTAAATAAATCAGAATTTATGACAAATTTTGTTGTCATGTTTGGGTTTTTAAAATTAGCCATAATGTAAGTTTTGGCAGAAGTTACTAACTAAATCAATATTGCTTGGTTATAGGAATTTTAGCAATCTTTGGATGACAATGCAATAGTAAGTTTTGTCAAAAACCAATTTTTGTTTGCAAGTTATGGATTAGCATAGTTTTTTTTACAATCTAAAGTTATTGAAAATCAATTCTATTTGCGTGAGCAACTAATGTGAGAGCTCTATGGCATTTTAGTATTAGCTTTGATGAGATTCTAGGTTTTTTATAGCTACTAAAATTGCTGCTTTACTGTTTGTTAGGATTTGCACATTTTACCAGATATTTCTCTGGTTACTATATCCATCACCACATGGTTTATTTTGGCTAACTGCTTAGAGGATTGTTGAATATGTTCTTAGTAGTAAGGATAGAGAATTGAGCTTCGAAGAGTTTTTCATCCATCGGTGTAGATTTTAAGGAGTTTGTCCTTGTCTGCTTTTTACTCTTGTTGTTCATGTGTGTGTATACTGTAAGGTTTTTTTAAATACAAAGTAATGTGGGGCATGAGGGGGGAACAGTGTTTGCCGGCCTTCTCTGCAGTGTGTTAAATTCCGGTGCATTCGGGCGCAGTGCTGCTGATGTTGCTACTTCTTCGACATAGATGTTGAGGGGGGGGGGGGGGGGGGGGAAGACACAGCATTGCTTTTATTGATGCAGCCGGCGTTGTTTGCTTAGGCATACCATTTGTTGCAACTGCTTTTGTTGGTTTGCCCACGTTTTCTACTGAATTGTTTGCAACGATTATCGAATTGTAACAAGATCTTTACTTATAAAATCGACCTGCTAGTCAGTTAATACTATAAAAAATATGAAACATACTTTTAAAATTTAACAAACAGATAGACTAGATTTAAGCAGTGCGAGGACATTTACTTTAAAATATTGTGGTTTATAGGTTGAAGGAAATTAGTGGATATTTTACTTAATGTAAGCCAGTAGACCGGAATTTGAGGCGACCGTAGCACAATGGTCTAGTGCGAAGACTGTTGTGCAGGCAGCCCGGGTTCGATTCCCGGCAGCGGCAATATCTTAATTTGTCAAATATATTTCGATGCGGTCGTCTCTTTTGCAAGGCAATGGCAAACCAGCAAAGTATTTGCCTAGTAAACCCCTCTAGTGGTGTGGTTCGGATTCCACGTTAAACTGTAGGTCCCGTATGTTTGTGTGGAACTATTATCGCGCACCACAAACATACGTGAGGGGTGCCGACGCTCGTAGCGAGTATGGCACTATAAGAAGAAGCCAGTAGAAAAATATCTTTTATATGATAAAAAGCTTTTTCAAAAAGATGTAAATTTGTAAATTTAAAAAGATTAACTGAGGAAAATTTAGATATTGATTTCATGTTTAACTTGATATTTGGTTAGGTTAGATCTTGTAATTTGTTTTTTAGGCTGTTATGCCAAAATCAATAGTAAAATAACTTTTTAATTAGGTTTTCAGTTGAGTGATTTTCTTAGGGTGTTACTTGCGAAACCATGAAAAGGATTTTTGGAAATTTGAAGAAATTCATCAATTTAACTTAAAAATATAGTTGCAAATTTGTTAAACTCATTTAATTTATTATATCTGTAGAAGGTTCTATTAGAGCCGAAATTAGTAATGTATTCGTAAGAATAATTTTGTTAAAACATTTTTTAAATTATTTTATGGGTGTTAATTAATATCGTTTTTGGATTAGCAGCACTTGAATTGATAATTCAAGCATAAATTACGAGAAAAAGTACATTTATATTGTAAATCAAAAATAACTTATTTGGGAAAGTTGTACTGAGTGCGGTTAGGGCACTGATTACATTTTTTCGTTTCTACAGAGAAAAGCTACGCATGCGCGTGAGCGGTTTACAAACGGTGCAAATAGCGAGTTGGAACAAAGCTGTTACATAATTAATTCTGAGTAATACCTTTAGTAATATTTATCAACTTTAAAGGCTTTTCAGTTGAACTCAAGCAACCATAGTTTTATTCAAGCTAATTTGCAGACATTACAATAGATAAAGAAATAGATTGATTTTTCTCTATCAAATGTATGTATAACACATTCTAGACTTATTCACCAGCAGCAAACTTAGGAAAGTTATTGTTATCAATTTTATAGATTACGTTTAAGAGGTTATCTATTTGTAAATTTCCAGATAACTTAAATTGATTATCCTGTAAAAATGTAGGAATCTCAGCTGGGTTTATGTGGAAAAATGTATTTTACAATAAAACAAATTCTACGTAATTTTTATTTTTAATAAAACTAGATCTGCCATAAGGTTTAATATAGATTTTTGGATTTTTGTTTTTAATTTCTACATCTTAGAAGAACGATCTATTTAGTATTAAAATACAAACAGAAATATTTGTTTTATTATGAGGATCTGGATGACTGCTGCATTGAATAGCTTGGTCAGTTTTCCAGGTAGTGAGGCCACGATTATTCTTTTTGAAATCGATCTTTTTCCTTTAATTTATTTCTGGATTATTAGTTTAAAGATGTTATATCTTCCAGGTTGTGACCAAGGGATTCTATTTTTTTTTTAATTGTGGTAGTGACTTTTTTGGTTTTACCTATTCGGTGCATTACTGTTTCATTGGTGGCCTTGTCAGTCTAAGAAATTCTGAGCATTCTTCTGTAGCACCACATTTTGAATGCTTCTAGGTTTTTGATGTTTTTTGACTTTGTTGTTTAAGCCTTTATTCCATATAATAAGTTGGGAAGTAGCTTTTTAATACACTAGTTCTGAGCTCTAGTTTTATATTACGGCTACGTATGATTTTTTTTATTTTTGTGAAGGAGCAGCTATTCTACTTTTAATCTTTTGTGTATTTTGTGTGTTAACTCTACTGCTCATAATGTGTTAGATCTTGCGAGGTGATGGAGGACCCTACTAGGCTACGTTCCTAAACACGGAGTGAGGGTAGAGCCTCCACTTTTGGAACTTCAAGAGTTATTATTTGGGTTACTTTCGCTGTTGTCCAAGTACTCTCTCTCTCCTATCTTAGCTGCCATTAGGTTTTTGTACAAGTTCTGCTACGATCTTTATTTATAGCTGCTTTGATGGGGCTTGCTTCTTTCCGTTTGTCGCCTTTCTTTTTGGGATGAACAGGGTCCGGAGGGTTATTGTTGAAAAAACTAAGTGCAGTGTGCTTTTTTTTTGCTGAGGAGCGACTTTTTGATTGGCCTGTTTATGCGCACGTGATTTTTAGGATTTTTTTTATAAGTGCAATTTTGAAAACAGGGTGATGCTTACCCTTTTTTTAGCTCATCAATCTTACTAAGAGTTTTGGTTTTGATAGTTTTTGTTTTTGAGGATGCGGGGTATCATTTTGAGATTGCAACACCTTTAAGTTGGTTTTAAAGTCATTTTCTTTTTTTTTTGTTGCTTCTTTCTGGTCGTTTTTGCGATACTGTCATACTAATGCAAGACCAGGTTAGCTTTAGGTGTCACCGACATAATCACATTTGTTTGTTTGTGGCAGCGTTAGGTTTTGCTTACGCGTCTTTACCGTTGAAGTTAGCTTGGGCATCTCCAGCCTTCTTTGGCTTTGCGGTTGCGTTTTTGGAATTGAGCCCAACAGAAATGAAAATCTAATTCAAAGGATAAATAATAGCTGCATTCATTTTATTTGATTTAAATTTTAGGCTCAGCTTTTGAAGGGCAGCTCAGCGTTGTAGAAAATGTATTGATATGTGATTATTTTAATTTTAAACATTTTCTAAAATAGTTTTTTTATTTAATTGATAATTAATTAATTTGCTAACTCTAGTGGCGCAGTCGTCTAGGCATTCGACTGGGGTCGATTCTGATCTCGGTGACTTTTTCATTGGGTCATTGGTGTAATTTTATTATAGAAATTACGGCATTTCAATGAAATCTGCGTCATTTCTATGAGAAAAGTTAAAGATGACTAAAGTTATCACAATTAGAATTGCACCCTATGTGAATAATATGTTTAGTTTTTAACTGATTGAGATGATTAAAACATTAAATAGTTAAATAATCAAACGCACGACTGGTGGCGCCAGCTAGTGCAATTTAATACTAAATATCCGTATTAATCGGTATCATTTCGCGGGTTAAACGATTTTAAATCGTCAATAAATTATGAAATGAATTAATAATTTATTCAAACCGCGAAGTGACTGCAAATTGCATAAATGTTTATAAGCATAGAAATATTTATTCAAATTTATCTTTTGCTATCATGCGAGGTCATACAAGGCACACTGACGAGGTTTGTGGAACCGAAACAATTGTCTATGCTTGACCATTGGCCGCTGTGATCGTTAGATTGAGGTTGAATAAATTATTATTTCATTTAATAAATTGTTATACAAATTTAAATTTGTGTTTTTAAAAAATATCAAATTTGTACACTTGGATATTTATTATCTGACACCTTGTATAATCCAGTATAAGCATTACAATGAGGAATTTATTTACAATAAAAAACAATTTATTCTCACTACACGCCCGTTTAATTGTTTCCGTGATTGAAATTTAAGTTGCAACACCTGAAATGCTTATTTCTTTTGATGAGTAGTAGCAAATATATTTATTTTGTCGACCGGGCATGATGATAAACTTATCGTTAAAAAATTTGTAGGTATCATAAAGAAGTTATTAATTTTAAAATTTACTGAACTAAAACCATGCACCTTTTTTGCTGTTATTAAATTTTATCAAAAATGTATATTTTTGATAGTAAGTTTAGATCTTAATGGCCGATAATCTCTAAATCACTACACTTTTAATTTTTGTCACAAAGATGAACTTTATTAGTTTTGTTTTTGTTATCTTTCTTGGCTAAATGAATAATTTATTAATATAAATTTTTTATGCATAACTCAAATATACGGTGCGCCAAGAACTGCGTCTGAATAGTAGCAAATGCGCACAGGTTTAAAAAGGCTGTTCATTTATCTCATTTTAAATTGCGACGTCGGCGTCGCGACGCTAGATAAATAGGGCTGGTTGTGTTTATTTGATAGCTGCTATTATTTAGCGGCATATATGCATAACTGTATTAAATGTAAAAACTATGAGTGCTATTTCTGCGACTAAATAATCTTGAGAATGAAAATTACAGGTGGGCTTCTAAACTAAAATTGAATATAATATTTGAAAGCTATTATTGGACGTCTTGTACAAAGATATTTTTTAGACATTGCTTTATGTTTTTGATTGATGATTTGATTGCAAACATAATTTGTTTTCATGATTTAAGAATTTATTTATGAATAATGTATAAATTATATTGCACACCATACAAACGAGATGATAGATTCTGCAATGATTGTACAAACCATTAAAACAATAAAAACTTTTGTTTTGTTTCGAACAGGCAGACATAGACAGGTTTGAAATGTGCGTCGAATAAAATATATTTCTAGAAGTCCTATTACAATTGCTTTGAAGGGGGATTTTATGTTATACGATCGGGAACATATGCATAGTAAAACGATAACAAATATATACAATACCTACTCTTAAAAAAATTGCATAGAAACACGAGCGCGCCTGCTTGTGTTAAAATTGTACACTTAACACGTTTATTTATAATCAACATACAGGAAAAAAAAAAGATTACATATTGTCTATTATCTTTCACCTCTTTAATATCATTTGTTATTTTAACTAAAAAATTTAGTTTGACATAGTTATAAAAAAAAAAACAAATGAGTTACGTCCAAATTTCAACTATTTTTATAAAACAAGGCGGACTGTGGAATGCATCAAGCTTTGTTATGTAGCTAAACTACTAACTAGCCAGCATTATTAAAATTAAATGACAAAATCAAGTTAAAAGGACGTAATTCTTTCTAATAAATCATAAAGTTAATTTTGAAGACGTTCAAAGACTGAAAATAGATGGACTATAGAGCGTTGTAGCGTTGAGTAAATTGTCTTTGAAATATTATACTTAATTATATCTGAATTATAAATCATTTTAATGCATTGAAGTCAATACAGTCATCAAAGTATTTTTTTATGTGTCTGATAATGTCATGTCTGGAATATTTTAATGCATTGGAATAATTTAAGATATTAAATTATTCGTAATAAATTATGTATTAATATTACTCAATATTGTAGATTGGATATTTAAATTAATGTATTAGCAATTAAATCAATTTTATTCTTCTAAGGTACAAGGTTTGATCAAATAATGAATGTGGCACAGAAATATTGCATTAAAAAATACAGACAGTCGTTAATTTGACAACTTTAAACTGTTAGTATTACTGTTTTTGTGAACCTGCAAAAAATTTAAATATGGAAATGTTTAACAGAAACGCTTGAAATGTTACAATAGTTTATGCATATGTTGCAGTAATACTAGAAATTTTCTCACTTCTACTTCTTCAAGTGCATACCCTATTTCGGATGTTTGCTATGAGCATGACTATCTTCACTTTATTGGTTGTTATTTTGAAGAGCTCCTTGACGTCTTTCCGTACCACTTCTTAAGATTCTGCTACCATGATATTCTCTTCCGTCCTGGACCTCGCCTGTCGTGTATCTTGCCTTGAATGATGGCTTGTAATAGGGCGTACCTGTTCTCGTTCCTCATAATGTATGTAGATATTGAAGTTTGGGCGGTTTTGATGATGTCTATGATCTCCGTCTCTTTCTTCATCCTGCGGAGGACTTATGTTTGTTACCTATCCTTTCAAGATATCTGCAGGATGCGTCGATATAGCCACATTTTAAAGGTTTCCAGCTTTTTTGTTGTTGCTTTATTGAGTGTTCAGGATTCGACTTCGTATAGTAGTATTAAGAATATGTAGCACTTCAAATTGCGTATTTTGGTATCAAGATGAATTTTGTGGTTTATGAAGAGGTTATTCATTGTATTGAAAGCAGCTCGAGCTTTTTCAATTCTATTTTTTATCTTTTGACAATTGTCCTAGTTTTTGTTCACAATTGTACCTAAGTGTATTGTCTGCCTCACTATTTCTGTTTGTTGATTGTGAGCGTATAGATTTACGTTGGGTATCTTTTCTTTGCTTATGGCCATGAACTTTCTTTTGTGGCTATTGATATTAAGTTCAAATTTTTCACTAGCCGCTACAATTTTGTTTAATAGTGTTTGAATTCCTTCAAGAGTATCATTGTATTGTCAGCATATCTGATGTTCAGCTTAGCTCCGTTCAATAAGATGCTTTTTTGTGTCTTCTAGGGCTTTTTTAATGATTTGTTTGGAGTATACATTGAACAGAATCGGCGAGTATGCAGTTTTACCCCTCTCGCTATTTTGATGTCTTCTACTTTATCTTTAATTTTTAGTGATGCGGTCTGGTTCCAATACAAGTTAGTAATGATTTGGGGATCTTTGGCGTCGATCTATACTTGTTTTAAAGTTTCAATCATCTTGTGATGTTGCACCCGACCAAAAGCTTTCTGGTAGTCAATTAGGTATACGTAGATATTGCAGTTTACGTCTTTACTTTTTTTTGGAAGAGCACCTGTACTGAGAAAAGTGCTTTTCCTGTGTCTACAGCGTTGATGAAGTCGAATTGGTTTGAAGAGAATATGACTCTTGAGGCTGATACTTCTATATTCCTCACATCTTTTTACTCTCACTTTTTTTGGTAATACGATGAATTCCGAGTTGTATATTCTATTAAATATGATTTTTGATGTGCTTCTCATTTAGTAGTTTCAGGATTTTAACTTGTATGTCGTCAGGCTATGTCGCTTTCCCATCTTTCATTTGTTTTATTGCTGCATCTACTTTCTCTTCTAGGATGTGCTGGCTTGTTTCTCCTTTGAAAATTGGTGTTGCTATTTTTTTTTCATCTTCAAAAAGTTGTTCAGATATTTCCTCCACGTTTTCTTCTTGTCTTCTAAGTTTATGATCATCATTTTCTCATTGTTCACCAGGTTGTTTTTTCTTGTTTTACCAGTCAATTATCTAATTTTGCGGTGTACATTAAGAACGTCATATCTTTTTGGCAGCTCTTCTATCTCTTGGCATGCTTCTGTATTTTTTTCTTTGGCTTTTCTGATTCTTGCCTAATTTTAATTTTTTTTTTCATTTAACATGTTTTTTTTTATAATAACGAAAACTTATGTGATAGAAAGATGAAGTTTTGTAATGGAATATTGTCAATAATTGTTGATTATGAGATAATGAAGCGAGTTCAAAAGTGCGTAGAGCTTCTGCGAATTCTTAATTACTGCGTTCAAACAATCAGGCACTCTTCCACTTTTAAGCGTCTGAAACTTGTAATGTTTTTGATGAATACGCCTTCTAAACATGTCTTGATTGGATTGAAGTCCGGGTTTCTTCGCGGCCATGGCAATACAGCAATTCGGACATTATTTAATTAATTTTGGTGGCTGCAATGCGTGGATCTTGCATTAAAACAAATTTATTGTCAACAAATGGTGTATAGAGCATTACATGTTCTTCTAAACATTGTCGTATATATTGATCCGCATTTATATTGTCTCGTAAGATCTGTATGAACATTTAAATAAATTCTTGTCTGCATCATTTCATCACCTCTCTTAAATTGAATTCTTACAGACAAATTTTTGCAAATTGCTCTTCATTAAATCTTGTTTTGACCATCTGATGTGTATTGGATGAACCGGGATTCTGCATGTGCTCGTGCAAATTGCATACGCTATCTCTAATGTTCTGCGGTTAGTCTTCTTCATTTTAATGCATGTTTATTTAGACGTCTGCGAACTAGACATAATTTTGTTTGTTGTTTTAGCGTGTATTATGGAAAAAGTTTGTTGCTAATTTTAGGTTTGTACGAAACTTGAATAATTTTTTTGATAAATTCACAATTACCTGGCACCAAAAATTATTTTGTATGTCACAAACAGGGCCAGAGTTAGTTTTGCATGGCTCACCAATGCAAAGGCTAAATCTTTACCTTATCTTCGGGAAGGAGGTGACGCGTGAATATGCTTGTCCTGGAGTTTTGAGGTACTTGGCGTAAGTTTCTGAAACTACCGTGAAAAAGTTTTTTGTTGGGCATTTTTTCTCATAAACCGCGATCAGATATTCTAAAAACTGCGCCTTATCCGGATTTGGAAGAGAACTCGATGAGTCTAAGCAAATAATCAAAAATTTATACAAAAAGTTGTTTTGCGACAATAAATATCAAATCTACTCCAATAACTCTAAAACATTATATGTCTCTGGAGCGGAAATATAGACACATGACATAGATGCTTTAATATCCTCATTCCTAAAAATGCATATTACTATCCAAGCAGTGATAACCGGAATTATTTTTAGAGTAATAAAAATAGTAACCCAAATAATATCTGTTAAAAATGTGCAAATCCTAACAGACAGCTAAGCAGCAATCTATAAAAAATCTAAGACTACATCAAAGCTAATAAAATATTAAAATGTCATTCTGTCTTCACATTAGTAGCATGTAAAAATAACATCAAGTTGTGCAGGGTAAAACGACACTCCAGCACACTAAGAAACATCAAAACTGATAAGCTAGTGCGCAAAGGCTCATGTACCACCACTCAAAAGCCTATGTACCACCACTCAAAAACTTTGCCCCTTTTTTAGAAGCAAATGCGTACTATGCACTAAAAGGACGGTGGTTCTGTTTCAATACCCCAAGTTGTAGACAGACACAAAAAAAACAATAAATGCTCTAAATCCTAAAATGGCCAACTTAAGAAGCGTGCAAAATTAATAACGAAACAATAAAGCATGTACAAGGTGATGGATGGAAAACGGACGTTTTAGAATACACAGCTGCTAGTAGTGGTAGCAAGCTGCAGTTAGAAACATTCACTTCAAAGTGGTTACCGTTTTCGTTACAATAGAGCTGTGAACGATACAGCAACATGTGTCGAGTACGATACGTTTGTTCTAAATAGTGAGTCTGGCATTGCAACACAGCGGATCTTTCGTCCCCATTTTAATATCGGTCAAAATGGCGCAGTTTCAATCCGCAATACAATCCTGCAATAAGTTGCAGGTTTCATATTAAAAATAATTTTGACTCAATTGCAATTATTTATAAAATATAAAAGTGCAGCTACATAAACTCGTATTCAGAATTCCAGGACAATAACATTCTGAAATCATCGACTACAAAAAAGATACAATGAAGTAAAAATCACCAACCTACCATCTTAACTCACTATATAAACATATATCTTTTGAGAATTTGCTGTAAATATCAAGCACATTATTATAATAATCTCAAAGGAAATCAAGAATATATTATTATAAGCTTCATACATGTAATTAGTACTTATAAATATTATATAAATTATAGTTAGTTTTAGCATATTGCTATAATATTATAATATATCAAGTAATCAACCAAGTACTGTGTTGTGGTAACACGTCAAAACCTATTGGCGTTGTAGTTAATTGATTATACAGTTAAATTAAATTTTAATAAAATATTTTGTTATAATTCCCACGAATTTATTTAAACTAAAATTGAAACAAACAAACCATTGTTATTAAATTTTTTAAATTATAATTGTTTAAATTAAATATATGTATTAATTTTGGTTAATAATATTAAACAATTAATTTACATATTTATTGATTTTTTATATATAATCTTTGCTTAATACTCGTTTAAACATTGAAACAGTAATCTGTTGACTGATTAGAATATCCATCCCATAAAATATTATGCATAATAGAGGATCATATCGATTTAACTAAATCCTTCTAAATGAATAAGCTTACATAATCTGCAATTTAGTGGGCGATCATAATCTTGACGATGGAATTACTATCCTCATTACCTTTTCAACAAGTTTCTCCATTAAGCGTTTAAACATTGTTTATCTTAGTTATGTACCTATATTAAAAATACATGAAATTAAATGACCAACACCAAAATAGCATTTATGTCAATTCTATGTTTCTATCACAATATAAAATTTAATAACTGTTTGTAAATAGTTTAGCAGATAGTTTGTGAATCATATTTCATAATTTTATTATTAATTTATTCTACGTCAGTATTTCTACAGAAGTATTGCTTGAAGATAATTTATTAAAAAATATAATTTTTTTTTTTTTAATGATTAATATTAAATCAAACATTTCATTTCAATATCGTTTTTACTTAAAAAAATATGAAGACAAAAAAAATCTCTAACTTTTTGAGCAGTGTATGTCGTCTGAGGTAAAATTTTGCTATGGGTTAGAAATGTTGTTTTGTGGCTTTGTTGCTGTATTTAATTGTTAATAATACAACGTATAAGTCAGTGAAAAAAGCTCAATTTGATAATTTGGTTCTATTGTCAGGCAGAATGCCGGGGATATCATCTGAAAATTTTAATGAAATTTATGCTTGTTTTTTTACTGTTCGTTAAGTGGATGAGATTATAATCATCTTTCCTTGTGACGCTTTCTTTTAAAGTATCGTACTTTTAATTAAATTTTGGGACGTTTTTGCGGATTTTTTTTTGTCAGATTGTACCAATATCACTCCGTTTGCATCGATGTAGAGATCTCAAACTGTAATTTCTATAAAATTTGTATATGACAATGACAGTGCCGTTAGCGTCTTTATGTCAGGAGATTGAAGATGTTGTGGAGGTCTTTATTGTATTGAATAGATTTTGCTTATTACATTATTAGATTGTCTTTTCTGGTTGATCCAAGGTCTGCTTCATAGGCGATTTTATTTACCAAGTTTTTTTGCAATTTTCTGAATACATATTTATCGGGATTTTTATTTTGACAGACATGTGCTCAACTGTGAATGCACAACACTTTTTGAGCTGTTTACACGTAACTGTATTCTCTGTCGTACTGTAAGACTGACGGGGTATCTTGTTGTTTAAATTGACTTGATTACTAATATCTGTAATTGGTTGTTGTGCAAGCACTTTATCACAACTGTAACCGATCTTTTTAACTAAAATATTAGCTTTATCATACAAAAAAGAAATATCCCTAAATTGTTGGAACCTAACCTAACCTAACCTATACCTAAAATGGGAGACAAGTCTGATTCTTCAAATTATAGACCAATTGTATTATTGTCCAATTTATCAAAAAAATTGTCAAGTTTTTAGAACAAAATAATTCTATCTCAGATACACAACATGGATTTTGATCAAAACGTCCGACAACAGATTTTCTGATCTATGTTAAAAACAAATGGAATTCTACCTCAAACAAACAATGAGAAAATCTTTTAGTAGCTTTAGACATTTTTAAAGCATTTGATAGTGTATGGCATTCTAATCTTATCAACAAGCTTCATTGTATAGGCCTTGATCAATAATCTGTAAATCTTATCAATAGTTTTTTAGACAATAGGTAAGTTATAGTTAAAATTGATAGTTTTAACTCTGACCCCAAAATTACAATTGCTGGTGTTCCTGAAGCTTCTGTTTTTTTGCTAACTTTGTTTTTGATTTACATTAATGAACTTCTTTAAATAACTAAGTTTTATTCATAGTTTTGCAGATGATAGCTCCCTTTGTACTTGATACTCTCCAAAGATTATAAAGTTTTTTTACTTTTGTGGAAGTTTTGTATATAAAGGGTGTCCAGGAAGTAGGGACGAATATTAAAGTGCTATAGAACTTACAAAATTTATTGAAAATGTAAATTTTTTTACAAACATATTAAGTAACATCTTCCATTTATGTATGAAAAATTATATTCTCTATATGACCACCCAAGACCGCGCGGTAATGAGCAATGCGTTCATTGAAGTTTTCGATGACGCGTTTACAAACATCTGGTGGGATGCTACTAATAACTTTTTAAATTTCTTATTTTAATTGGTTTATTGTTTGTGGCTTGTTCACGTACATTTTTGGTTTCACAAATCTATACAACAAAAAGTCACACGGCGTAAGATTGCATGATCTGGCAGGTCATTCCTGGTTGTCACGCAAAGTGTTAATTTTTTTAAGAAACTTTCCATTCAGCAGAGCAATCGTTTTACGGGATGTCTGACATGTTGCACTATCTTGTTGAAACCAAATGTCGTAATTTTCATCCACAACTGGGAAAAATCAATCAGAAAGCATGTTTCTGAACGGTCGCCGTTTACAGTGACGGCAGCTTCTTTAATATTTCAAAAAAGTACGGGTTGATTACTCTTTCTGCCCAGAACTCATACTACACAGTTGTGCGTTGTGGATGCATCTCATTTTCTACAGTCACCCGCGGATTTTTGGTATCTCAAATTCTGCAGTTCTGCTTATTGACGAATCCACTAAGGTCGAAGTGCGCCTTACCTGTGAAAATTATTTTTTTTGTGAAGTTATTGTTCTCAGCTTGTCGAGCCAAGACCCACTGAGCAAATCGATGTCTCTTTTCATGATCTGCAGGCTTCAACTGTTGTGTAAGTTGAATCTTGTACGCATGCATTTTTAGATCTTTTGAAAGGATTACATGCAGTGAACTTGGTGATAAATTCAGTTGTTGGGCTTGTCGGCGAATCGATTTTCTGGAGCTTACGGTCGCATTATCATGCACGACAGAATTTTTTTTCTCGTTTTCTTAACATTTGGAGAATCCGTGGTTTCAAACTTTTGGATTAATTTACGAACTGCGGATTTGGTTAGAGCAACGTTACGGCCGAGTATCACACGCAATTCACGAATGGTTGCCGTGGGACTTTCACTGTTTTTGTAATAACTTCTTATCACCATGACGAAAATAAACATCAAACAACAATGCTCACTAAGCAAAACGATCGGGCTACTAATGGGAAGGTTATCAGATAACAAACATGAAAAACTCACGGCTGCCAACCGTCACAGAACAAATTGGCGCCAAATTCAAATTTGTTTCTACTTCCTGGACACCCTTTATCTAAAACTTATATTTATCCGTGTATTGAATATTGTTCCCAAGTATGGGGAGGTGCATCGGAAACTACTCTATCTCTTCTAAACTCTTAAAAAACAAGTTATTTGGATTATTGGCGATTCATTTTTCAAATTCAGTATTTTCCGAGACTTACAAGTCACAAATATTCAAGGTCGAAGTTCACAGACTCCTTAAATCTAGTCTTCAATGTGATAGTTTTTTATAATAATGTAAAACGTAATAGGTTTTAAATAAAGTTAATAATTCGATACTGGATTTATCTAACAAATGGTTGTTTTTACAATGCACACGTATTAAAACTGTTTTAAAATCACGTCACATATTCCACAGTATCACATTGAACACTCAAAACCAATTCATATCCAGTTCTCAATTATTCGCTATTCTAAAGCTTGAATTATCAAATAATAAATGATGAACAAACTCAATTCTTTTGGTAAACTATTTAATTATTTATTAAAGTAAATTTAAATAATTCTGAAAACTATTTCAATGAACGTAATGTGATTGTTGTTTAACTAGGAAAGGATTATATGAATAATTTTTGGAATGTTAAATATTACGATTGCTTGTTTCATTTTAATTGTAAATAGAACACTTAATTCAAACAAGAGTAATTTGACCACACAAATGAGATAGTTCTTCGAAGCAGAGCATTCCGATTTATTTATTCTAACTTTAAATAATTATGACATAATATAATTAAAAATAATAATGCCGTTATTGCATCAGGAAACAATAAAATCAATCATTATATCAGAAATGTTTTTTTAGCACGTGCTTACCTGGACTCATTCATTCATTTTATTTATAACCAAGTCGATTTATTTTTAAATTTGAACGCAGTAGGATCGATAACATTAAAATGAAATAATGTATAAAGTTATATAAAAACTTTATTTTTATTCTAATGCACAAATTTATTTTTATCATTAATCATAAATCAAATTAACTTTATTATGACGTGTACTTTTATGTATGTCACAAATGAGATGCCATTAATGGCTTCTGAACTAATGTAGTTTAGAATTATTTGTAATTTTTTATCAGTAACATGTTTGTTTAAAGTATGCAGCTATAATGTTGTTTTAATGTCAATAATAATTTTTTTACTATAAGCAAGACTATTATTAGACAAAATATTTATTATAGCAAGATAAGTTGATTTAATATCGTTTTACATTTATTTTAACTTTGTAAAAGCTTGTTAATTATCTTGTTATGAGATATTGACAAATGATAAAAAATGTGTTTGATTGGTTTATTATTTATGAAAGAACATACATATTACCTCATACAAATAAAAGTACTTTACGGTATGTACTAATTCATTTTCGTTTCGGTAATTACTAGAATGTGTTAAAATAACAAAAACAAGACAAGATATGCTAATGTATGTGTGCACATTATTGCTTTACAGTTTTGTTTTTTGTGTGAGGCTAGTTGGTAAGACGGAAATTCACAACCAAGATGTTTGTCAAATTGCAGTTATACAGGAAAAGCAATTAACTAAATTTTACGACTAGATCGTTAAATATTTTTCTCTACATATATACTGCTCCATAAAGTTGAGTTAACTTATTGTTAATGGCGAAAATCCTCTAGATCTCAAGATATATATCGCATAAAAGCTCCTACATTAAATTTTATCAAAAAAGTTTATGTTTCTATAACAAAAGAATATTAATTATTGTATAATAATTATGAAATATGTAATAAATAGAGCTGCAAATACTCTATTATAAATATTATGCAATGCACAATCCGTAATTTAAATGGAATATTATAATTAATAGTGTACTTTGCAATTCAAGTATGTACAATAAAATTTTAATTAATTGCAATGCATAGAATTGCTTTGTTTATATTTTAAATTGCTAGTATAAAAAATGTTTGTTATTAATTATATGCAGCAAAAGAATTTACTGAAGATTCTTTTGAAGCTTATATTAAAAGTTTTTACTATGGGTTTAAACGAATTCTACACACAGAGCCGTGTCTAGCAATTTTAGCCTTTGAGGTAAAAATGATAAAAAATCTTTCATTCTATATATATAATAGTTGGTGCAAACGATTTGTATACATTTGCGAACATAAACTATTAGTATACAGGGTGTTCATTTAGGAGGAATCGTACATACTGTCATATGTTATAGTTTATTTTGAGCAAAATATTCATGTCTGAGTTACAGCAGCCGTAAATCAAACTGTCATTTATTATTAGTAGACAACTAGCATTATTTTTTCAATTTGTAAAACATGCCATATCTTTTTTTCACCACGAATATAGTGCTTTGTTATGGATTTTGCAATGGAAGGGCATGGCGATCTTTGCGTGAGCAAAGCTTGTATCCATATCATATCCAGTGACGTAGTTATCTGTAAGCAAACAGGGTCCGCTCATCGTCTATACCAAAACTTGGGGTGGCCGGATATTGCTATTTTTGAAATTTTGTGAATAGAATTTAATTTTTTATTTCTACGGCTAAATTTTGGATTTTAAGAAGATTTTTACGTTTTTAAGAGTTTATGGACGGATTTTTCAATTGTTTAAAGTTTTATGACCGGATTTTGCGCTTTTTAACAGTTTATGCTGGATTTTAGTTCTTTTTAACAGTATTTTAATATTTTATAGCAGCATTTTATAAATTTCTAACTTCACGAATAGAGTTTTGCGTTTTTTAACAGTTCATGGCCAAATTTTCTTTTCTGACAATATTTTTATACTGTATGGCCAGGTTTTGACATTTTATGAAATATCTGAAAGATGTTGACCGCTTTTATTGATACACTTTTCCACTCTGCCTTTGAAGTTGTCTCACACTCTTTTCAATGTTTGCCGGTCAATCAGTTGGATCACAGGATGAATTGCATTTTTAGGTTTTTTTAATGTTTGTGCACATAAACTTGAGATTGTAAGTAACTCAGAGGAAGAAATCGCACATGCTGAGGTTTGGTGAACGCGGAGGCTAAGACACATCTTCTAACCCGGAAATGAGACGAGTTTGAAAGGTACGTTGAAGCAAGTCTATGGCCTGTTCCAACGTCTTGTTGGAAGTAATTATTGTTCGTGTTTAGTCTGCTTTTACGCAACTCTTTTAGGAAAAAGTTTTTGATTGTTTTAGTACACCGTTTAGAGTTTACTGTCACTGTACGCTCACAATTCTCGAAAAAATGGATTCAATGATACAGCGGCGCGACATTGCACACCATACTGTGACTCATCATGAGTGTAGCGGGCGTTTGTGGAGCTGTCTGGGATTTATTTTTGCCCAGTACCGACTGTTCTGCTTATTAACTTATCCGCTCAAATGAAAGTGGGTCTTATCTGACATGAAAATTAGGACATTATTGTTTTATTCTAGCAGTTGTGGTATCTGTATAGCAAATTCTTCACCCGTGGCATAGTCCGCTTCATTTAATGTCTGCACGAATTTGATTTTGTAGGTGTGTAATTTTAACTCCGAGCAGATCGATGTGGACTATGTAACAGAGCTAAACTTTTCTTCATTTTTTGGCGTTTTTAACGTCCGAGTGGACTCAAGTTGTTTTCTGTTCATTAATGATGTTGTTGTTAACTCATATCAAAATCTTCTTGTTTCTTGTGGTCACCTTGTAGAGTTTGGCGCTTTTTAACAGTTTATTGCCGTTTTTTTTTTTGTTTTTTCCAACAATATTGTAGTACTTTATAACCGGATTTTTAATTTTTATAAATAGAATTTTGCACATTCAACAGTTTATTACCAAATTTTGCTATTTTTTAGCAATATTTTGATATTTTAAGGGTGGATTTTGCTATTTTTGGGATTATCTGAAAATGTTTACATTTTTCATCAGTTGAGTTTTGGTGCTTTCTAAGAATATAAGTTTTAGAATTTTAATGAAAATATAGTATATAATGTTTTATGACCGGATTCAGTTGTTTTATTTTATCAATAGCAATTTGCACTTCAGATCAATTTTGGACAAACGTGGGTTGTAGACAATATTTTGATATTTCTAAGCTGGATTTTGCCATTTTTGACATTTTATGAATAGAAATTTGCACCTTTCAACAGGTTATTCTATGTTTTGGTTCTTTCTGATAATATTTTAATATTTTATAGCCAGAATTTTGCTGTTTTTGACTTTTTATGAATAGAATTTTACACTTTTTAACAGTTTATATCTTGATATTGGTGTTTTTTGACAATAAAATGTTATTGACTTTTTATTAATAGATTTTTGCACTTTTTAATAGTTTATGGTCGGATTTTTTTTATTTTATAGCCGGATGTTGCTGTTTTTTTAAAATTGTATACATTTTTACGTTTTTTTGGTCGGATTTTGGTGCTTTTTAACAATATTTTTATGTTTTAAGACTATTGTTGGCCAGATTTTGATTCTTTCTGACAAGATTTCAATGTTTTATATCCGGATTTTGCTATTTTTTATGTTTTGTGAAATTTTTGACACTTTTCAACAAGTTTATTTATGGCGTGATTTTAGAGTTTTTTGAATATTAAACTTTATGGCCGGGTTTTACTATTCTTGGCATTTCATAAATAGAATTTTACATTTGTCAATAGTTTATGGCTAAATTTTAGTTTTTTCTAACAATATTTTGATATATTATGGCAGGATTTGCAATTTTAGACATTTTATAAATATGTTTTTTAATTTTTTAACAGTTTTATGGCCGGATTTTTAAAGCTTTTTAACAATATTTAAATATTTTTGAGCCGGATTTTGCAATTTTTAAGACTTTATGAACATTTTTACACTTTATAAAAGTTTATGATTAGATTTTATTATTTTTACTCTTTAAGACTTTTGCACTTTTCAATAGTTTATTTTAAAATTTAAAAAAAATGTTGATTTGTTGTACTGATTATTATTCACTGATGAGGCTTTACCTGCAATCGTATTAATACACGCAATATTCACCGTTGGTCTAACGACAAATCAAATCCCACTGTAGAATTAAATTTTCTAAAAGATTTTCTGTAAATGTATGGTGTGGAATGATTGACAACTTGATTTTGAAGTTTCTGCAGAATGAACTTACAATATTGTTAGAGAACACTTTCTTTTCTTATGATCATGATCAAAAGATTTTATAGTTAAATTTTTTTATACGCACTTCGTAAATATCTATTTATTATTACAGATGTTACGTTAAAAATAATTTTATTTTATAAATGATTACAAATTAAAATTAAAATATAATACATATTTTATCGTGTTCATTATTGTTTACTAAAAATTGTAAAATTAACTAGCTACTGATTGTGGGCATAGAACGTTATGTTCTTCTTCACTATGCGACGAAATACTTTTTGTCTACAAATTTATTTTTAAAAATGCACTCATTCTGAGCTAGAAAAAGAAAATGAGAAAAATGAGGTTTAACTGTGGATTACCTTGTATAAACTAAAAACTTTAATTTTGACAAATCTGTTATATAAACTGCCAACTGTCAAACTTTTGGTTTATTTGATAAATTTTTTAAAAAGGTTACAATTTTATTATATAACTACTAAGATACGTTTAACAGTACTATTGAATCTAAAGTTTTGGTAATACATTTTATCGACATTCCTTAAACATTACATGAGAACGCTCATAATTACCAGGAAATTGTTTTAACTCTGAAAAGAGTAGTTGAGGAGTCCAGATTTGTTACTCTGACAACAACCAATTGCACCGAAGGTAAGGGACTTCCTGAAGGGAAATTTACATCTATAATTACAATTATGGTTCCAACGTTGGATGTTTTTTGAAAGATGCTTACTTTTTTTTGCAGTTACTGCAGTTGTTTAGTACTGGGTCTGATCCATCCATACCGAATGGGGCTTGCCTGTTTGCGGTCTTTAGGTCTTAGAACGTAGTAGCAGCCAGCGGAACAACGAATACTGGGCTGGGAAGTCTTTTTGGAATCTCTGATAGTGTTTTTTGCACGGTCTCTAAAGAATTTCTATTTCATCTTGAACATGGTCGGGTTCACTTTAATAGTCGAGTCAGCTCAAAGCTGGTAAAGTTTCTGGCGAGAGTTGCTTTTGGCCAGGGTGTGTGTGTGTTTCAGCCAGGATTGTTCAGCGTTCAGTTTGGAAAGTTGATACTTGCTTGACATGTCTCTTGTCTGAGTTTTGATTATTTTGCGATAGATTAGATGCACAATTTAGATTAGGGAGTTTTAAGTTATGTCACAACTATCAATCTCAACGCAAAAATACTAAAAATTGTTTACCTTTGTGCTGTACTGTAAGGCGGCACATAAATTCTACAAATTTAGACATTTTTGTCATTTTTTGTATTGTGAGGCAACATATCGATTGGGACATATCAGATGCAACATTTTTAGGTTATATACGACTTAACTCAACTGTCAAATCGCTTAGTAACAGATAAGACATGAATTTAAAAAAAAAAGATAGATGTCAATCGTGAAATGACAATTGAAATGTCAAAAATTTAAATTCATACACGAATTATTAGAAACGATACAGATGAAACCTGCTTAAAATTTTGAACATTATAAATCTGTATAATAGTAGGGTATAGAAATGCTCGTATCTAAGCCGGCACTGTGTATAACTAGGCTCACTATATATGCTTTAATTAATGATAAATGGATGTCTAATCAATTAATAATTAATTTAATAGCAATTAAAAGGAGTGGACATAAAGAACTTTGATTTATTAAAGGATGAACTTAATGACGTTTGCTATATTTGTAACGCTGCCGTCGTTTTATTATAATGTTATTACATACAACCTCATTAATTTGCTGGTGTAGGTTTTCATTGAAATGATCGATTCTCTTGAGGCTTTCCAACCACAGCTTGTTAAATAAGCTGCTCTCGCACATTTTCCGAAGATGGGGTAAATTGCTTAATCTTGCATCTAACATATTCCCACACCTGTTTAGTGGCATGAAAGGGTTGACTACTTGTGTTACAACAAGGGTTGCATTATTTAATTTATTTCCACGCATGCCTATCATGTTGTGAATTGCAGGTATTACGTTGTATATTATGCGGAATTTAATTAATCAAATTATATTTTCAATTGAAATGTGTATGTATGGAAATCGTAATATTGAAATTTTTATTTGCATTTCTATTGGATCTGTAGGGATTTATTTATAAAATTTGTAATTTGAATTGTGATGTTGAAAGATATCAAAGAATTTAATATATTTTTGAATTAACACACATATTTTCTCATTTATCAACTTTTAAAGCTTTTGCACTTTGTGGTATTATGAATTAAAATTAGCAACTTTACAACATATTTACTAAAGACTAGACGGTCAAGTGAGTTCATACTTTGTTATTTAGTTTAAGTTTAACTCTTTCATTGGATTATATGCCTTTGGCTTTATGAATTAAATTGTTAAATCGTAAAGACATACAATTACAACTCAATTGTTGAACTCTTTAAGTATATAATCAGGAAATCCAATTATCAGTTCTAACAAAATAAATTAAATTAACTACTTGTAAAATTGAAATATATCAAAGTTGTTTTATAATTTGAAAGAGTTATTTTATATATGCACAAAATGTTAGCAATTGAGTTTTTGTTATTTTGTATATTAATTGCATCTAGTCATGAACATAATCTATTAATTAATATTTGTTTTTAAAATAATCGATTATTATCAATTTTTTACTAGTTTGTATTAAGTGCGAAATAATAATTTGTGGAGTAAGTCCACGGATGGGGACATAAAGAAGGAAACAATGTTAATGTGTATTTTACGATCAATTATTATTCTTTCTGTGCTGAATATGTCTTAAATTAGGTTAGGTCAGACCGGTTGACTAAGGGGATATTGATTTGTAATATTTTCATTGTGCAGGTCGTGGTTATAATTTCTATATGCTTTCAGAGACAATAATGTCAGGCGCAACTATTTTACATGCTATTTACACTAGGGTATGTTTTTAAGAAATAATTTGCATATGATTGCAAATATTTATTTGGTTTGATGATTACAATAAGGACAGATATTGATGAGAAACGACAACTTTTGCGACATAGACTACCTATATGCAGCACTGATTGTGAATTGTTTTCTTTGGCTTGTAAATCCTGTAAATTTAGTAATAGCATCCTACTTCTTTGCATTTGTGATTATGTGCGATATCAAGGTGTTCCGTAGTACTTTGAGAAAACCAAAAGTTTCGCTGTATTGTGCATTTATCTATATTACTTTTTTAGATCCGTTTTATGTAGAAACTTAATAGGAAAACGAATCTCTTATTGTACCAACTTACGACTCTTGTTTTAATTAATGATTATTTTTTTATTGATCTGGTTTGACGATATATGTATATTAGGGTGGGGCATAACATTTTTTTTTTGTTACATTTTATGTTCAATTCCAAAAAAAATCACCTCAAAATTTAGTGCCGATTGATTAACAAAAGCTTAAAAACTACCAAGCAAGAGGTAAAATCGGTTCAAGCGACATAAGAATTTCTGAAATAAACTCTTCTATTATACGATGTGGTTTTCTTCATTTTATGTTTCCATATTAAATGTTACTAATTAGATCTATACACTGCGTAAAGAAAAGATATGGCAACTAATATTTAATATTTTATTAAAAATCAAACTGGGATGTTTGTGTCTGCACAAAATGTACAACAAAAATGAGTCTTATCACTTAAAATTTCAAAGATTACGCATTCAAAAATGATAAATTTTTTATCACTAATTTTTCTTGTGATTATTTGACTTATATCTTTTTTCTGTGCATTGAAAATCTTTTAGTTGATGACAATTGATTTTGAAACATAAAATCTAGTAAAAAACAACATTGTATAACAAGAAAAAGCTTATTTCAAAAGTTTGGCGTAGATTTTTGGCGATTTTACTTTTTTTTTCGGTAGTTTTTGCGCGTGCGGCACTATTTGCATCAAATTTAAACAAAGATATTTTTTTGGTTATTGAACATAATTCTGCCTGGCGCTTATTCAAAATTGACAACAATTTTAAGCCTCACCTTTATGTATATGGGCAATTCCATTTCAAAGCAGACCAGAGCAGGAGGGGGTGCATGGAGAAATTTGCTTTAGTATTTTTTTCCGTGTTTATAACTTATTAGTTGTCATTTGATTGGTCCAAAAGGGTATTAAAAAAAAATTCTACAATTTTTTCAAGTTTTTTTGTCGTTTTTTAACTTTGATTTTGAAAAATTATTGGTTGAATCAATCAGAAATTTTCTGTAGAATTCTATTCTATCGTCATTTTGAGTTTACACTTTCTTTATACGCCTTAAAACCCAAAAAACGCTATTTTGGTCCAAATGGCCTGGGCAATAAGGGGCATTTATAATTTTTTTTTAACCGCCGAAGTTGACGTATTTTGATTTAAATGAGTTAGAAAATATTGTTTGTTTTGTACATAAATTTTTACAAATACACGTTTAGCCGCGCTCAGAGGAACAATACATCAAATGTTATTAAATATTTGAATTTTGGAGACAATTTTACATGGAAAAGAAAGAAATTTTTCAGGCGAAAAATGTGTTAAAATGTTGAGTCGGTATTGACGAATGCTCGGTTTTGTCTCGATATTCTCTGACGACGTTTTTTGGTTTGGGGTGCATAGTTCTTTCTATAATAACCTTAGCCTGTTTAAAGCTCAGATAACTTTGTGTAGCTGGCAGGCTTTGGCTTGTTTTTTCTTGTTGAAGTCCATTACGTTTGAGTTCGTCTACAATCAAGGCAAACCGCGCCAGTCTCTCTGCTAAAATCTCAGAGAGGATTTTAAATTTTCCAGCTCAGGGGTTTCCTTTGGATTTTGCTTGGGTTTTATCTGTTTGAGAGGTGTCCAGGTGAAGGAGTAGAAACGAATTGATCTTTGGAGATAGGACCGTGCTTACCTTCTAGGGAACCATGAGGTCTTGGCGGAGGTCGTCGTAGTTACCTTCCCGGTTATACGTCCGGGAATAGCTTGGCTTATTGCGGCCGGTAGATACTTATCAGTGGTTGGGTACTGCGAGGTCTTTGCGGTGGTTGTCGGAGATTCACTTCAGGTAAAGGCTTTTTGGAACAAGTGATTTTGGCCTATTGTGGCTGGTAGATGTCTCTCAGCAGTGTTTCTTCTGGTTTTAGTTGAAGCAGAGGAGTTGTTGGAACCTGGCTGTGGAACTGTCTGGCGAAATATCTTGCGGATCACGTGCCTGCAACAATCTCCCCACGATAGGGTTCTGCGCTCTTATCGTACGCACATTATTTTTTTTATATTTTCAAGAAATATTATAACACACTAGGGTGTGGTTTAAAACTTTTTTTGATAATTTTTGATGAGCGCCGGGCGGATTAATGTTTGAATGCCAAAAATAATAATATTCTCAAATTTTGGCGCCGATAGATCGAGTCTAAAGTGTCTCAAGCGCAAAAACTACCAAACAAAGAATAAATTTGCCTAAAATTAGTTCAAGCGACTAAAGATGTTTTTGTTAAACTTTTAAAATGAGCTTAAAAAATATATAAACAAATAATCTTTTAAAAAAATTAAAAAAAAAATTAAAGTAATTTTTTTTTAGATGGGTTTTTCTACGCCCGATAAGCACGATACTAGTTTTTAATAATATTTGGTGTATAGTTCTTCTGAACATTTATTTATGCAGTTGTTTCGAATTTTAAACTCCTTAAACCCAAATAAACAAAACAAATTTATATTTTTCAACTAATTTACATCGAAATACGTCAACTTTAGCGGTTGAAAAAAAATTTAAAAATGCCAGCCTACTGAGAACAAAAAAATGGTTTTATGGCTTTTGCGGCTTATGGACAGGGTATAGACTTGCAATGGTTCCTGATTTGGGTTCTACGAAAAAATTTTGATTGATTTTATTATTATTTTTTAAAAGTTAAAATTGTAATTTTTAAATAGAAAATGCGATAAAAACAGAAAAATATACTAAAGCAAATTTCTCGATGATGCCCCTTCTTCTGCTTTTGGAATGGAATTGCTCATATATGTTATACATAATCAGAAACTTTAGTATACTCGAAGTTATTAAGGCGCAAGTGTTCTTATTTTAAAAATATTCTGCATATCGTTTTATGTTGTAAGTGTTTGGCTTTCACTTCTGTTCACTAATATTGGTTTATATATTGTCTAATATACTGTTAGTTTTGTTTTTATGTTTTTTTCTTCTTATAAATGAGCAGTACAGACCTCTGTGGATGTTGTCGAGATCTGGGGCTTGCTGGAGGGCTTATAGAACTAGATGGCGGATTTGATGTGGTCGCCTGGGTCTTAGTGGCCAGACGTGTTGAAAACTTTTTGGTCTTGGTGGCGCTGAAGGCACCTGACTTGATAGGCAGGCTGATGGTCTTTTTGAAAAGATATCAGAAGCTGACTCACTTGTGTTTTTTTCTTCTTCTGTTTCTTTCATTTTTTTGTTGTTTTTTACTAGGGTTACTTTTTTTCTCTTTGTGGTGGAACGTGACGTGGTTGTCTAGCTCTATTCATCACTTCTTTATCTTCGAAGTCTTTGGTTTTTCTATGGAGGTCGCCATGTCATGGCGCTTCACGCACATGCTTTATAACAGTTCATCATCGACATCACCGATGCAAGTCTAAAATCCATGAATTATTGAATCATCTTTTAACGTGATTGTCCGATGAAGTGACAAGAACGGTTACGACGTCTGGTGCACGCCATGGTGGGTGTATTTGTGACACGGGACGTTTTCGTAAGATGTAAAACATCTTACTTTTATACACTTAACAATTAAACGTAAAAATAAAAACAAAGCCTGAAGATGACCTTTGGTCGAAACCGGTAGCATTCTAAATAAAAATAAATAAAAATGTTTTTCAACAAATAAATTTATTTTATTTTTTAAATAATTGGATCAAGGAACTATTTAATCTACATACTAATAAAATAATATGGTCATCATGTTGAATTTATAAAATGTATAGCTTTAACTTATTTATTTAAAATTAATAAATGATGCATTTTATGTAAATTGCCTTTTCATCCAGTAAGAGACACATACACTCGTGTTTCAGGGTATGCACCCATTATCAGTGTGCCTAGCATCAAACTGGTCGAAGAGACAATTTACATATAATTACAGTAACTACTAAACAATTTACGTTTACTAATGTGTCGAAGGTGTTAACGCAATGCCCTCTATTTGGAGAAACGTTGAACTGTTTGTGAGCGAAGGAGATTGCAATACAGTTAATTCTTACACGGACAGGCAACGGCATTTTTGGCGCGATTTATTTAACTTATTTACCTTAAGCAGATAGGAATTTGATATGTTTTTAAACACACTAGGCTCGACATTTATAGTTGGAGAAGATGGGAACGCAAAGCACACTTATTGGGGATTTTGACTAACAATGTCACGAGGGAGGCAACACTACCAATTAATAATAAATAATAAACTGCAAATTATATCAACTTTCTTACTGACCAAACAGGGGATAGCACAAAACTATTTACATATACAGGAACAAAATAGAAGAACAATGGAAAATGAGAAAGGTATGTCAAGGAAGCCGCTACCCTACAGACAAAAATAGGTTTAATAAGGCACCTCAAGAACTGACGAGGTTAATAACTGAACACAAAAATGGAATTAGTTAAGAATTAAAGAATTATAATCCTTGAAAAACAGTGTTTACTTTCTATGAAAGGCCACTAAACGACTAAAGCAACCCAAAGAATTAATCTTTCCAATTAGAAAGGAAGATGACAGTTGGACTAGAAGTAACGAGGAAAACGCCAACGTGATTGCTGAACATTTTTCCAAAATATTCCAAAGACAAAAAAAAGAAGAATGTTTGGAAGCACTATTCCAAATGTCACTTCCAATCAAAGCATTGTCACATAAAGATATAAAGGCAGCAATAACAAACACGGAAATTGGAGGAGATTGGAACGCAAAGCACACTCATTAGGGATCTTAACTAACACTGTCACGAGGGAGGCTACACTACTAATTAATAATAAATAATAAACTGCAAAGTATATCAACTGGAGAACCCCTATAGGGGATAGAATAAAGGAAAATGAGAAAGATACAGCAAAGCAACTGCCACCATACAGACAAAAATAAATAGGTTTAATAAGACACTCCAAAAACTGAAGACGTTAATAACAGAATACAAAAATGGAACTATTGAAGATTTTAAGAATTATAATCTTTGAAAAACAGTGGTTACTTTCTATGAAAGGCCGCTAGACGACTAAAGCAACCCAAAGAATTAAGCTTTTCAATTAGAAAGGAAGATGACAGTTGGGCTAGAAGTAACGAGGAAAAGGCCAACGTGTTTGCTTGGAGGCTACACTACTAATTAATTTAATTAATAATAAATAATAAACTGCAAAGTATATCAACTGGAGAACCTCTACAGGGGATAGAACACTACTATTTATATACAGGCTGTTTCCTAAAAAACGCCGGAAGCTATAATTTTCTTATTTTAAATTTTAGACCCAACAAACTATATATATTCTTAAATGGCAAGAAATAAGCTATCTTTTGACGTTCTCAGTTTGTAAATATATTTTACCTGTTTCGAGTAACGATATTCATCATCGTTATTTTAAATGGAACACCCTGTATATTTTTACATATTTTGATTCAGGGTGAAATTCTGCATACAGCAGTGTATTTTATTTATTTATTTGTAGACGGAAATATTTTTATTATTTTTTTTTCAAGATAAACAATCGTAAATACTGAAATATTTTATTGAAAAAAAAACTACAAAAAATAATATCTACAAATATTGTTCAAATTGATTCCCACCGTGCTGAATACAGAACTTACATCTTTTAGTTACTCCATTACTGGCATTTAATATCAAATTGGGAGATATTTTGTGGCAAGGCATTGATAATCCTAAGCCTTAGTACTTCTTTGTTTTCTGGTTCTGTTAGATAAACATGATCTTTAAGATAACTCCAAAACCAAAAATCTAAAGGCGTTAGGAAAATCCAAGAACATCTACTAGGGAAATTGCAAATATCATTGGCACATTCAACACAACACAACCAGAAAACAATGAAATACTGAACATTTTTCCAAAATATTTTAAAGACAACAAAAAGTGAAGAATTTTTTGAAGCACTATTTTAAATGTCACTTCCAATCAAAGCAATGTTACCCAAAGGTATAAAGGCAGCAATAACAAACATGGAACAAAAAAAAAACACCCAGAAAGCTATAATGTCAATTTCTACCATATTCAATGCGGTACTGAGAACTGGATACTATCCAGAGGCATGGAAAAAAGAACAAATTATTATATTCTTAACACCCGGCAAATCTTCTAATGAAAAAATACTCTTGACCAGACTATCACTGCTTCTAGTAAAACACATTCCCGACCATCAATTTTGTTTTCAAGAACATGTACATAGACTTATAAACACAATCACCTAGGCATTTGAAGAAAAATACTGTTTAGCTGAGAGCCAGGCAAAGTTTGGCATACAAGCTACTTTACAAACTAAAAAAATATTGCCGCATCTCTAAATGTCGTACTCATATCATACCTTAATAGGTGCTTCCAAATAAAAATCTAAAATACCTTCTCCAAGCTCCAGCAAGTCGACTAGTTCATACACTACAATAGGGACATTTGCTGATGATTCTGAAATAATGGTGGCTGTCGAAACGTCAGAGATAGCCTCTTAGCAAGACTATATTCGTCTACTAAAAAAATTGTTCAAAAAGTGGATAATAAAAGAGAATGAATCAAAAAGCTCACACATCACGTTCACACTAAGCAGACAAACCTGTCTTTCGGTACTTTTAAATAAAAAAGTCCTACTACAAAGAAGTCAAATACTTAGGCATGCACTTAAATCGTAGACTAACGTGGAGAACCCATATCTGGATTAAACTCAATCAACTCAATCACAAAATCTGCAAATACTAATGGCTTATTGAAAGAAACTTTCAGCTTCCAGCGGAAAATAAAATAATACTCTACAATACATTGTCTACTATAAAAATGACGGCTGACAATTAGCTGGTTGCCATCCAGGCTACGCAGTGCTCTAAAGATTGCACAAATTGGTGCTTTGGAGAACTATTTTTTTCACAGTGTTGGCCATGGCCGCGATTTAACCTAATACATACACACCATGGGTGACATCTGCTCACTTTTATGTTATTTTGACATTTTCTATTAGTGTACATAAGGTTTGGTTAGTTTGGCCGTGGTCGTCACTCATATCGTGCCAATGTGTAGACACCTTAGAGCATACACACCACGGATCTAATTTTGCTTTTCTCAGAAAAGAAATTTTAATGGTTGTGACATTTGAAGTTGATCATCATTTTAAGTTTTCTTCCTCTTGATATTTCTCATTTTACTGTTTTACGTTTTCTGTCATGATCATTATAGATTAAACGTTTTGCTCTGCAAACTACTTTCTTTTATCTTATTGCTTTCTGTTTCTCTTACATTTTCATTCTGGTAATGTTATTTTATTTTTAAACTTTAGATTCTATTGATGTTTTCTGTTTGAACTTTTTCTTTATGCAATAATGAACTATTTCCTATAGTTTATTTTGATTGTAGAGTTTATTATAAAATAACTATTTCACTAGTTTTGGCTTTTAGTTATTTTTAAGATATTAAAAATGATTTTGAATTTGAAATTTAATTAATTAATCATTACGGTTGGAATATATTTTCTGAAGAAGGTCTTATTTTTAGATAGAATTTCTAGTATAATATTGCAATTAAAATATTATTGGTTTTTAATGGGAAGAAAATACTTTAAATATTTCTAATCCATTTAATATTATAGTTTTTCATGAGCATGCTTTGAAGTATTAGAAAGGAATATCATAGGAAATTATAAAAGTTTGTAGACTTATTCAAAGTATTTGAACATAAAATATTGTTACAAATATTACTACGTTCAATTTAATATCAATTTTTCTTTTACTTATCATAATTCCAGACAAATGGTTTGAAAACAAAAAAGTTATACTCGGTTTAATATTTGTAACAATTTTTATGTGAGTGTGCCAACTATTTAATCTTAGTCAATAATAATAAACTGCAAACTATGCATTTTTTGTTATATTAATAGAAAATATATTTTAATTTCTAAAAATATTTTAATTTTACGGTGGCCGATAGAAAACGTATCCACCACGTATACATATTTCAAAATAAATTTTAATAATTTATTTGGTTTAATTGTTATATTTATTGACGCGATGACATTTTAATGACATCGTTAATTCCACTTATACGATGTTATAATTATCTTAATAATAACGTTTGACTTGCGGCGTTTCTAATATTATTATTAATTAGTAATTTTTATTGCACAATATTTTATTTAATAATAGATATCTTTATTTTTCAATTGGTGTTAATTACAAGAAAAGATGTGCAATATTATTTAAAATTAGTTATTTTGGGAACAGATGACATAATCAAGGTGTTGAAATCATTTTATGGCGGTTCGTTTAGAAGGAAATTTCAATTATACTAAAGTTCATAAAAATTCAAATTAGGACTGATTAGTGAGTGAAGTCGAGTATATAAACGCGAAATTATTTTGTAACAAATATTTTCAGTTATTACGTTTTTCCTTTATACTTCTGTATTTCAATTTCTCAAAATAATTGGGCTGGTGCTTTTATGTTATTTGTTTATATTTATCTCTCTGGTAGTATTGCAATTTTTATCATGTTTGTTTAAATTACGTATGTATATATTTTATTAATAGAAATACAGTATTGATTTAAACGTGGGAATTGAGTTTAGAATTGTTATTGTGTATTGATTGGTTACCGGACATTGTAACTTATATAAATATAAAGGAAACTACTAACATAGTGCAAGTATTTTTTTCCTAGTTTACTTACATCAAAATAAACAATTCATATTCGTTTACTAAGAAAAAAGTTTGCAAACTTTATAACAAAATAAATATTAAGCTGAATAGAGTATTAATTTTTTTGATGTACAAAAGTTGTAGATATTTATAAATGATAAATGTAAATATTCAATATCAACTTTATTCTGCAGGGAATGTCTTGATTATGGGGTTATTATTGTAACTTATTACTCAGAGCGTTTTCATCTTTATCTTGAAAACGGTGGTGAACGATTTTTTTTTTGTTTTAACAAATTATATGTTAGCTTGTTTTCATTTAAGAGGTGATTAATGGACATTGGATTTAGTGTCTTAAATAGCCTAGTTTCAATTAGTCTTAGGTTTCTAACGCCTTCTTTTATTTGAAGTTTAAAATTAATCTAGAATGTTTGACTAATGCCCGTTTGCACCGTTCTGTTGCTTATCTTACTCTTTCGTAGGTTACACTTAAGTTTAAGGTTCACCTTATCTTAAATTGGTTTGCACGTGTAAACAAGTTTGCTTTCTTAGCTACGACGTGGTTTCAGGAAAAACAACAACTGTTTTCGATTAGATAGTATATGTGCCTAACTTCACTCTTATTTATAGTTTCCATTATTATCGACATTGTATTATGAAACAGAATTGAATATTAAAAAAAGAGACGCAGTAAGCTATAAAAAATAATAATATGTAGTATAAAAAATTAATAAAATGTTTTGAATAAACTTAATTTGAATGTATATTATTGACTTTAATATTTGTTTTGATATTACAAGTTTTCAATATAATAGTTTAAAATTTCAATTTGACAAGGATTTCAATAATAATATTCAATTAATTCTAATGCAACCAGACCTATATCATTATAAAAATCAAGCCTAAAAACCATCTTTTGCATTTGTTAATCTGACATTTCATAATAGGTTATGTTTATGTGCACCTTAAGCCTTACAATTCTGAGGCTTAACTTGGGTAATACATAAGTATCACTTTGAGTGCCGTGCAAACCGTTTAAAACTTTAAGGTCCACTTAAGTGGAACTCAATAAATAAGCCGAGATAAGTAGAAGCGGTGCAAACGGGCATAAGGAAATCACTATTTCTTCTTACATAAGCGAAAACTAATTCTTTTGTAAACAACACTGTTTGTTTTTGATGCCAGTGTCAATGTACAAAGAATTACTGTGTCTAATTTACTAACCGTTTAAAGTTTAGGTTTAGCTCAGATATTCTTAACGCCCAAATTTGGGTCGTGGGAGATATTTGGGTGGGTCGCGGGAAATCCTCAATTAATAAAAATAAGTTTTCCAACGGGTTTTTAATATATTTGATAATATAATTTTAATCAATATGTATGTATGTTACTTTACTAGTATTGTATTCTTACTACTATTTATTGATAGTTTGCAAGTTTAGAGCTGATTGTTTTAAAACAGAAATAGAAATATTTTTTACAGTTAAAATGATGGCAAATGCAAGGTGATAACTTGTTTTTAGAAGATCTTTATGAACAATATTCTAAGACCAAGCTTATTTTTTATAATATTTGAAAAAGTTTCAAAATGATTTTGTTCTGCCAGAATGAGTCTCACGCGAACAGTGGCGTAGCTATTTGTAAGCAAAGGTCTGCAATTTGGAAGGACCTACAAGCATACGGGGCCTTTTCGGCGTCTATTTCAAAACCTGGTGGTCGCATTTTGCTATTTTTTTACATTTTATGAAATTTTTAGCACATTTTAACAGTTTATGGATATTGGTGCTTTCTGACAATATTTAAATTTTATTATCAGATATTGTTATGTTTGACGTTTTATATATGAAATTTTAAACTTTTTAACAGTTTATGGCTATATTGTTGATTGATTTTGATATTTTATGGTCGGATTTTGCTATTTTTGACATTTTATTAATAGAATTTTACATTTTTCCACAGTTTTATGGCTGATTTTTATTATTCTTGACATTTTATAAATAAAGTTGTGCAATTTTTAACTGTTTTTGGGTGGACTTTGATTTTTTCTAAAAATATTTTATTACTTAAGGACCAGGTTTTCTTATTTTTAACTTTTTATGTATAGGATTTTGTACTTTTTAATAGTTTATGACCAGAATAAAAAAAAAAAAGAACAGCATTGTGTACGCTTTTTTCCAAAAGCCAGAGGGGCTTTTCTCAATATATTGCTGTGAGGTCCAAAAATTTTAGCTACTCTACTACTTACGAAATTTTTGGCAGAACTGACTGGAAAGCGCTTCTGCTCAACTAGTTATTTGTGTGAAGTAGGATTTTCTTATTTTGTTGTCGTGAAAGTGTGTATGCGGTACACTTTCTATAAACTTAACACGTACAAAGTGTTAACACCAGGGTAGTCACTAATTAATGATGCGATGATAATTTTTAATTTAATATTATGGATATAAATTAAATTAACATAAATTTAATACCTTACTTACCTGATATTTTATACTATAAAATAAAACACGTTGGGTCGAGGGTTTTAGGTCACCAGCCAAAAGGTTAAGAACCGCTGAGTGAGTCTAGCCGAACCTGGAAATTCTTATAATCTACAATTCATATAAATGGTGTCCCAACAAGAACTTTTAAATTTGAATAAAAACATAGCATTTTAATGAAAATCTTTTACCTACTTTTTGTGGATACAATAAAGATTTTATGAACTTTAGATCTGGGAGTTTTGCTTGTTGACTAAGCTGTTAAGATGGAATTCTACCTTATTACTAAAGATGATTTTGTTATGGTTCCGCTTAAACAATTGTTGGATAGTACTGCGAGTGTTATCTAATTGTTGGGCGGGATGCCGGATAGAGGTTTTTGGTTTGTCTGTGTCACTGGCTTGCACTGCTGCGATGATTGTGGTAGAACTTTACAGGGCGACGCCGTCTACGGCTTTTCTCATCATGGAATGAAAACGTCCGTTCAAGTTTTTTGATTAAATTCACAATAGAGGGCTGCAACGGACGATTATTCACATTTTTATAATAGTTTTTACAATTAATAAACGTTTTTCCAACGTGCAAAAAAAAGTGTTATTTTTGAAAATGTCACTTTTATGACAGGTTGTACATACAAGGTGATTCAGAGGAACCGCATGGTTTTGAAAAAAAAAGTTTGTTATAAAACGCCATTTCATTTAACTAAAGGCGGAAACTAAAATCACTTAAATGACAACTTTCTTCTCAAAAGAAAATTTGTTTGAAGTTGCTTATAACATCTTCTAACAGTTTCCGATTAATTTTCTGTAATTTATGACAAATAGCATCCTTCAATGTTTCTAATATTTGGGGCTTATTTTTATAGACACGGGACTTCAGAAAACTCCACAAGAAAAATCACAAGCCGTTAGGTCAGGAGAACGAGGTGGCTAGGGCACATCGCCAAAACGTGAAATGGTTTGTTCCTTATAAATTTTCTGAAGAATTCTTATTGAATCTCTTGCTGTGTGTGGTTTTATCTTGCTGAAACTATACAATTCTAATATTTATTCTCTGTCTCAGTGAGTTTTGGCACCAAAAAGTTGGTGAACATTTCAATGTACCAATCTTGACCAATTACGCCAAGTTTGGCAACATATCATACCAGGGCTTAGCTGGGACCGTTGATATAACTGTTGTGGATTATACATTGCTTAATATTAGCAGTTTTGTTAATTTTTATATTAAAATGTCGACAAAAGTGACTCTGTGCTTGAATAACTGATTCTCCACTTTTACAACGTACACGAACATGCAATGCTGCATATCCCACTGCGACATAGTGACTAAAATGGCGTAGTCTGATGAGTTGAATAACACTGTACGTATTGGAATCACCTTCAAGAACTGGTAAATTTTAATTTTCAACACAACAATGTTCGGCTATATACTGCGAGGAGGGTTATATTGAGTTCCAGGATAATGTTAAAACTCATCGAATTGTATAGTTGGTTTCCAGCGACGGATTTTGGACATTTGGAATAGCATACTACAGGCTAGCATTGATTTGCTCAGTAGTTTAAGTTTTATTGTCTTTCTGAATGTAAGAAACAGGGAAGGAGCAACGCAAGTTTCTCAAATTATTACCAAGAATAAAATACTTGTTTTCTGAAAAGGTCTAAAACATTTACTGGACGCTTATTTATTTATTGCATCCAGTTTTTTTTTAAATAATTTTATTATCTTGGAACTATTCTATGCTTTTAGTTGCTTTGATTTTTGTAAAGTAAAAACTGTAGTTTTAACTGCTGAAATTTTGATTTTAATGAAGTTTATTTTTTGTTCTAGGTAAGTGATCCCTGTTCAAAAGTTGGTAAATGAATAATTCATTGTTTGGTATTTGGTAAGTTTTATGTTAAAAATAAAATGTATGACTTGTTATAAGTAAAAAATCATAAAAATTGCACATTCAACAACAAAACTAAAGTCTGGAGTCTGCCAATATTTGAGGAGTCCGAGTCGACTGTAACTAATCCGATTCCGACTTCTTAATAATACAAAACTTAAGAAATAGTATACAAAAAATTATACATATTAATAAGGTAATTTTTACAAAAAATAAAATAAATAAAACATTTAAAAACTGATTGTTTGCAAAAATAAAGTTGCTTCTAAAATATCTTCTTTTCTTAAATCCAATTTTATTATTTTTAAAGTTGAAAATAATTGCTCCACACTTACTTGTGTTGGTGACAACGCAGTAACAGCCCACGCATTATTTTGCACAATTTTACTTACTAAGAGGCTTTGCGAAATTTATTCAAAAACAGGAGGATTATAAAGTTAAATAAAAACCGACTTCTGTCAATGTTTGAAGGTAGAGCTCAAAAATTCTAGCAACGCCACTTCTCAAAATAGCTCAGTACAACCTTGGAAATTTTGATGTGCGATTGAAAACAGTTTTAGAACAATTTCTAGCACTTTAAAAAGAGTTTAAAATTAATTTGAAAAAGCTCACTAAATATTGAATTGAATTGAAAATAGCTTAGATACACTTGGGAACAATTCAGGTGCTACTGAGAACACTTGGGAGCAACTCAAATTGAATTAATACAATCAATATTAAACGGAAATTACTCAATACAATTAGGGACAGTTTGGAACACTTTGGTGCAGTTGGGAACAGTTTCAGTACACTTTAGAGCAGTTCTTAACATTTTGGAAAAGTTTTAAATTAATTAAAAGGGTAAACTGTTTAGAGAGAAATTTGAGTTACATTGAAACATATTAGTATGAACTAAAATAGTTCAGTACAGTTGCTGGGGAACAGCTTCGAACAGTTTAGGTGTATTTGGGAAAAGCATTGGTGCAGTATGGAACACTTCTTATAGTGCCATGTGCCATACTCGCTACTAGTGTTCGGGGCCCCTTTCGTATGTTTGTGGTGCGCGATAATAGTTCCACACAAACATACGGGACCTAAAGTTTAACGTGGAATTCGAACCACACTACTAAAGGGCAAATACATTGAAAGTTTCAAAATAGCTTACTATATTTGGAAACATCTTCGGTACACTTTGGAAACATCTTAGGTACACTTGGAAACAGTTTAAATGTACTGAGAACACTTTAGTGTAACTCAGATTTTATTTAAAACAAATTAATATCAATCAGAACATGTGCAACTTTCACTAGCTCAAGAACAGTAAGTAAGTTCAAATCCAACTTTTGAGAGGTACTCACATAACATTAAAACGCAAGGGTTTGCAATGCGGCATTTTTGACAATTGATTAGTATTTTTAACAGTTAGGTTAGGTTAAGTTGTGTTAGGTTTTTTAACATTCTTTGTTTTTTGACATTTTAAGAATCAAAGTAGTTTTTTTTTTGACAATTTACTGAAGTTTGAGAAGTTATAAGTAGTAATTTTAAAAGTTTGGTTAGGTTAAGTTTTTTATCATTTCTTGCTTTTTTGATATTTTAAGAATAAATGTAGAATTTGTTTGACAATTTCCTGAAGCTTGAAAAGCTTGGTGACTGTTAAAATACATTTTTGACAGTTGAGTAGTAATTTTAACAGTTGGGTTGGGTTAGGTTAGATTTTTAATATTTCTTGTTTTTGACATTATTTTGAGAATCAATGTAGATTTTTTGGAACAGTTTAGTAGTGTTTTAATCAACTGGGTTAGGTTTTTTTATCAGTTTGTTTTGGGAGTTTAGGAACATTTGACAGTTTTTGACAATTTAGTAATAATTTATGTAGTTTACAAATTTTTTGACAGTTAAAGAACTTTGCTTTTTTTGTAACGTTCAAATAAAGATTATTATTATTATTACTGTTTTTTTTTTGTTTTTTGGTATTTTAAGAATGAATGCACAAATATTTTTGACAATTTGGTGTAGTTTGGAAATTTTTTTGACAGATGAAGAACATTTTTGACAGTTTATTAGTATTTTTTACAGTTATGTTTAGTTGTTGAATTTTTTTGACAGTTTTTGGAAATCCAGAACTTTTCTGATAGTTTGGATGTTTTAATGTTAGCATTTCTTGACAGTTAGGTTTGGTTATTGAATATTTTTGACAGTTTTTGGGAATCTAGGAATATTTTTGACACTTCAGGAGTTATTTGGTTGAATTTAATTGCTTTTTATCAGTTTGGGAGGTGCAGAACAGTTTTTGAAATCAAGTTCAAAAGTAATTTGTTGCAGTTTGAATTAGTTTTGATAGTTGCTGTAGGAAGGAATGTATGAATTTTTGACAATTTGTAAACTTTTCTGCCGGTTGTAAATTTTTTTTTTATTGAAATAATTTGGTGTAGTTTTTAATTAAGTTTTGACAGTTGGATAAGATTTTTGACAGTGGGTCTACAAGGTCAATTCCTATTTTTTTTTTGTTATTATCTCAAAACTTGGGGAAGGGGGTTACAAAAGTAAACATAAAAATGAGAAAATCGTAGTTTTTTCTAAAACTGTTTCTGAGGGAAGCTTTTTTAATGTGGGCCCAAAAATTTTGCTACGCCACTGTTTAAACTCCAAATAAAATTATTTTAATGTATATTTAAAGTTTAGCAACAAGTAGTTATTAAATTTTTTTTTAGAAATTTGCTATTAGCAGTGTTTTTGAACATGTCGTTGCTGATTCAAATTAAGCTTAAAAGAATAAGTTGGTGCTATAAATTCTACAGACTCTTGATGGCTACTTTCTGCTAATGTGACGACAATTTAGTTTCTTGTATAGAAATCTGTATAATTTTTTGTACAAACTGAAATGGCATAGTATTGTTGTATATACGAATATATTTTTTTATAGTTTTTTAAATATAAGAAAATTCTCAATGTCAATAAGAAAACATACTGATTTGTATAGAAGAAACTGGACAATGCCACACTATCTTTAAATTGCCTGGATTTGTACAAAATTTATTAGGTTATTGGATCATTAATGATTTGTTTTAATAGAAATGAACTTTTAAAACTATTATATTTAGACGTAAAAAAGAAATTTGTCCACTTATGTCATATATGGAAAAGTAGGAACATTTTATTGCCGTTTGTGTATGTTAAATTTAAATTGAAAATTGCTACAATATGAATATATTATAGGCAATGAACCAAAATTACGTTACGTGATCGATGTTATTGACATGCATCCCTGGTTTATAGGGATGCAATAGCGTGATAATTTAGTGCAATTAGAAAAAATTTTAATAGATGGGAAAACAGGATTAAAATAATTTCATATGAACTCATTCGTACGGTTTGGCAATATTGAATATATTGCTTTAAATATACAATATTGTTTTCTATGACTGCCTACTGAACTAGTAAGATTTTTCTTTATGAATTTATACATTACTGTCTACTTGAATGAATATGAATTATTATCAATTATTGTCCTTGTACAGAAAACAAATTAAACTATATATTCCTTAACGATTATTCATACTAAATACATGATCAAATCGAAACCCACTACTATTACAAACGATGCATAATTTAAATTTACAAATAGGCACCATAATATAAATATAATCAATTAATTGAAAATATCTGGTCAAATATTATTTATTAAATTATAACACTGGAGAATTGAATAACAGAATTACATTATATCAACAATAGATTTTTTTAGCATTATAAAATTGCATCATGTTATAATTACTAACAAATAATTAACCATAAACTGAAGTACAAGCTGCAATTGTGTTAATTTGATTCTTTTTGAATCTTTATTGTTTTTTTTGGTTGTAGAGGTGTAAATAAAACTGTAGATAAATATTAACTTTTTAATTTTTAAATCTATATAGATGTCTTAAAGCTTAAAGCTTTATGTCAAGGGAAAATTGCTGTCAATGAATGGTACGCTGACACATGATCGAATCAAGACAACAAACACTTAAAGACTGATAACTATAATATTGGACAGCTAAACGGCACTACAGCCGATACGCTTGCCAGTAATTAAATTGCAAATTGATGATGGACTGCATGATCTGGATTCCAAAAGATTAGGGTATAAAAGGTAATCTTAAGGTGGACTAGCTTGCCAAAACGGAAACCACAAAGACGATTATTGGAGCTGAACCTGTTTTTGGGGTTCCATACGATACTGGTAAACAAATAATTTGTAGTAAACTTGATAGTAGTAGATGTTATTTAAAAAAATTGCCTATTGCATATAAGGCTATTCCTAACAGGACTATTGCACATTATTCAAACTATGGTAATTCAGATGCTGCAAACATTTACAGTACTTATAACTGAACGCTGTGGCATAAACAATTACATGCATAGAATGTGAATAGGACGAAGAAACTTTGCTACATCTGCTGAGCGAGTGCTCCAATACGCAACGTAGTGTCTTCTTCGGCTTAAGACAATTTGTTGGTATAAAATGAGTTACAACTAGAGGTGCACAATAGGACCAAGGACCTCAGTTATTATGATGTCGAAATCGAGTAAAGAAAATTTTGTAGAATATTAATTGAAGCCATAAATTAGCTCAATAATACTTTTAAACTAATACTAGATTTTTTACACATTGTGAAAATAACATAGCTTAGTGTTTTGGGGAAAATATATTTTAATAAAGTGGGCTATTAAGTACTTTCAAGATTTTAACCGTGCTTAAAAGTCTTGAAAATTGAACTAAAGCAAATATATATGAGCAGGCAATGGTTGTTCCAAATCTTAGAACAGCCAACTTTTACTTTCAACAAAGTATGCAAATATAAAAAGAGTTTTTGTGCGTTGCGACCGATGACGAGAGGATAAAACGTTTACAATGTGAGTCAGCGGATGATAAGAATACTTGTTATTATATTACTGGTTAGTCATAGCGAGTACAATGGATATTTTCTAAGCATTATTCTCACATACATTAATCATACAAGTATGTTAGGGCAATTGAGAGCCGATCTCGGTGGTGCATTCTGGGTTTGAATCACAGGTAAGACTTTATTTTTGTTTGTTTTGAATTTATAATGGAAAAACCTTGATCTATAAAATGAAAACAAAAATAGTGTTAGTGCTACAATGCAATGACTTGATTCTAATTAATCCAATACTAGATTTGATTTTATATCGCATAAAAAAATATTTTAATATTGCACTTCATTGTTTATACACTGATTCAATCAAATTTGAAAAATTTGTTCTACTATTTCAAGCATGTTGACCGATATATTGGCAATTTTGGCTCGGATATTGATTTCTGGATCTTCTAGGGTCTGTAGACGAAAGTTATAAACCAGGAATTTGAGATAATCCTCAAGAAATTGATTACAGGCTAAATCAGACAAGCGCTCAGGCTAGCTTACGTTTTTTTTAGGGAAATTAGCTACCGGGGGAAGGTTTTTTTTAAAGAATTATGGCATCTACTGCTGCTGCGCTCCCATCTAAAGCATTTTGCGACTGAAACGGATGGGGATACAAACTTCCCGCCTTCCTTTTGTTTTGATGCAGTTGTCACCTTTGCAAAGCAATGGTATATTAGTGAAGTATTTGTTTAGTAAACTTCTCTAAAGATATGGTTTTGATTTCTCATTAAACTATAGGTTTGTATGGAACTGTAATTGCATAGGAAAACGAGTGCTTACGCCATAATGTTGGTTTGAAATTATACGAAGCAGAATGAATATATTAACTACTTCACATCTGAAGAAAAATCTACTTTAAACAGCTGGTTCAAATTTAAAAAGGAAATTTTTGGGACTTATCACTTGCTTAAGAAGAATAAATTTTGGATGTTGTTGTTTACAGGCTAACATAAGTACAATTTCAGAATGGATAATTCTGTAGTGATTCAAGAACAAGCAAAATAATCACCTCGGACTGAAGGTTTTCTGCTTTTTCCCATTCTTGACGGCCGTTTTTATAATGAGATAATTAGAAGGGACAGGATTTACGAACATAGGATGGGAAGAAATCAGGAGTGCCAATACATGAAAACTAAACCTAGCTAATTTTAAATTATTATCTAATGTAAATCTAAATTAACTATTTTGTGCGTTTACGAATGCTGGGCCTGGATCTCAAATTTGCAGCATTTGAGGCACCGGCTTTCTGGATGTATTTGAATAATTAATTTTGGAGGTTAAGGTTGCCATGTGCCACAACCTCAGTTATTGGAGCTCTTAATCAGGCATTATCAATTCTCGTAGTAGCACTTAAAAGAATCACTTTGTTAGTCGTAATTATGGCCAATATGCGGGGGCTTAATTGCAGTATTAATTTGGACGGACAATTAATTGTAGCCAAACAAACATTGCTACTGCTACAATCTCCGGGTGGTGGTAGCGGTTATGTGCAATAAAATAATAAACTGAACTATGAGGTTTATTATACACGTAGCATGACCAAGCATAGCTCAGATTCAAGCCCAGTTTATGTCGAATTTGCGTTGCATCAAGCATTTTGGAAAGAAATTTTGTCTACGATCCGGATAAATTTTGCAGTCTTGTAATGCTGTTTTCTAATTGGCCAAACTTGGTTTGCTTAAAAATGATGTATGAATTTGTTTTTGTCTTTGCCGCAAGTTTTTTTTTTAAGGGGAGGAGAATCTTTCTAAAGAATTAGTTTTACGAGCGTCTACCGACTAAACTCTTTTTATTTGAATTTTCTAGAATTGACTATTGCATTGACCTTCCTGCCTTATTGAAAATGTTGTAGTGGGGAATGTTAAGAATGCACGTGAAGTGCCAGCCATATAGGCGTTGCATAATCTTTGTGGAGAATTTGTACCACATTTATGTACGACATCAGACTAACGGACAAGTAATCTGTTTTGCTCGCATGAGTTATCGGAGGAGAAGCTGATTTTTGATTGTTCCTTTGGATTTTTTATTGCGGTCGTTGTAATTCTTCGGGAAGAGCGGGAGTGTTTGAGAAGCAGGTGCTTTGGGTTGAGTCTTTGTAGAAGATTGACTTGCCTTTAGCTTGAGATAAGCTGGGCAGTCTTTGTAACTTGCGGTATGCGGTTCATTGCACGTGGTGCATGTTGCTACATGCCTGACTTCTTTGTGAATTTGCAAGTGGAGCTGTGATGGACTCTAGCGCGTTTGATCTATACATAAGCGGAATTGCGTCTGGATGCCGTGCGGCTATAACTTATGCCACGGTGGCATTGTATAATATTTTCAGGTTTGCGTTTGTACTCATCGCTAACTGTGAGTCACACCATTTTGTGAAATGGCATCCGCATGCACCCCCGATCACGTTTAAGGTGCGGTTGATAGTTACATTCATGTCCTTGAATGTGGCCGACAGGCTTTTAGGCCTGATTTGGTCGTCTTGGCTTTAGTGGCCGGCCGGGTTGTAAATTCTTTGGCTTTGTTGGCTGATGGCGGTTTGATGGAGCTAAAGGCACCTGACTTGATGGGCCGACTGATGGCTTAATTGGAGCTGAACCTGAAGGGGACTTAGCTGTGTTATTTTTCTGCTTTCTTGTCTTTTTTTTGTTTTACACAACGATGTATTTCTCCTCTAGGTGCCTGGTTTTACCTCTTTGACTTTGGAGGCGGTGTTTGACCGGGGTTTTTGCAGGCTTTTTGAGGGAAGACTGGACCAGGGGTTCCGCTGGCTTATTGTTGGCGGTTTTCACGCTGGCTTCTACATTCAGCTGTATCTTGAATAACGTTGCGAAGTTGTAGTCGTCGTCGTCTATACTGAATGAAATATTCAAATAGAATTAATGTTTTGATGATTGATTGCGTGTCTAGCCTAATTAATCGTTGGTGACTTTGATGCAATAAGAATTGCAGTTCTTTTCTGGGTCTTTGCATTCGGGTGTGGCTGCGGTGATTATTGTTGTTTTGTTTCACTTGCTCTTTGCCGCAAGTTGTATTCTTATGTTTTTTCTTACATTGAAGAGACACATACTTTTTTTAATTGCAATTTCTGATCATTTTATTGCGTTTTTTTTTATTTACTATAATACGGCTTTAATATTTATGTTTTTGCGTTCTACTCGTTGCACTATGTATCTTTCCAATGTTAGTTGTGGTTAGTTCAGGTTTGCTTTTTTAATTGTTTATTATTTTTATTATTAGGTTGGGTTTGATATTATTTTCTATGTTAACCTATATGAACACAAATTTTTGTTATTTTTTGCAAGGGATTTGATCTTAAATGTGGTTATATTGGGTGTTTCAAGTTGAATAGTGTTTTTGAATCTTTTGGATTTCACAAAAAAATACATAAAGAAGTTGTGCGGTGTCATGACCTGCTGGAATCACATTTGCTAAAGAATGATTTATTCAATTAGTACCATAAAAACGGTTATCATGTTAAGGTAAAGATTGCTATTTACAAATGTCTGTCACGAATTTTGTGAAAAGAAACCTGTTTAGTTGAAAATGGGCTGTTTCAAGCATCCCCAAATTTGTAATGCGTTTTTACAGTATGAGTCATCAGTTTTCTTGTATATCATTTCATATTGGATATTGCATATTATTTGAGCAATCCTGGGTTCAATCCCTGATATGACTAATTAAGAACTTGCTCTTTATTCACCACCTAATAAGAGGTTTATTGGTTTTTTAAACAAGTTGTAGAGTTACTATGGCGATGTAAAATAGTCGTAAAAAGCTCAATAAATAAAAAAAATATTACTAATTGGGAGAATCAAATATGGCGTTTGACGAAGTATCAATGTTGTTCATCACATAATTTGGGACACCCTTTATATACCGGTAGGTATTTTTTATTATACTTATATTTTGATCTTAATCTGCATACAACTAATTTATAGTCACTTCCGATGTTTAATGAGCGCATGTTGGCTATTTGTCTTGCTTGTATTACTCTATTGGTTATTATAATTATAATTGATCACTGCCAGTTGGCAACCATTTTTATTGTCACTGTTAGTAATATATTTAGGAATTGTGGCGCCAACATTTGCATCTTCCGTTATTACTTAGTGTTTCTACAATGGGCCTGTTTTAATTCGACACTTATAGTTTTTCTCTGACATACGTCAGCCATGCATTATGCGGGTTTTAGTCTAAATGAAAATATAATTTAGCAAAATAAATTTCTTTAAAACTATAATTTATAAAATAAGTGTTTGTGCAATAAGACTTTTTTTTCTGACAAAAGTCAGTAAGTACTCTGTCATGCAGGGAGGATTCTGACATAAGTCAGCTAAGCATCCTATTATGCAAGGAGGGTTTTGCTCAAAATAAAATAAGTACAATTGAACTTTTTTTATTTTTGCAATTATTTCGCACGGTTTATCCCGTTTTTACAGACATAAGTCAGCCAAGTATCATGCAATGAGAGTTTTGGTTTAAAGAAAAATATAATTCAGCCAAAATAAATGTCTAAAAAGAATATAACGCAAATTACAATTTTTTGTTTTAAATTTAGTTGATTTATAATAAATTCTTATGAAAACCTGACGGTGTACCAAATGCTTTAAAGGAAGTTAAAAATGAACAATTTATAAATTATATTAAATTAATAAGACTATAATATAGTTCATTAAAATGTATAAAATAGAATATTTATTTTAAATCGACTGCTTTAAGATGCCAACATGGCAACGTGGCAGTAAAGGCATCCCTAATTACCGAGTCCGAATGTTTGTTTGTGTTGTGTATTCTAACATTAGACATTACCTGAGAGAGAGAATGGCCTAAATTTTATTACTTCTTTTTTTAACGCATCCCACTACCAGTATCTCAATATGACCCATTTACAAGGTAATGTATCACCGAATTACATCTTTAAAAAACTATTTTATGGTGTTTAATTAAATTGAGCTATAAATATAAAATTAGGTGTATTTTTGGCATACACAAATGTGAGTATTAGATTTACTTACTTTAATTATAACTAAATTAGATTATTCAACAACTTTTCATTAATTATATAAATAGAGTTAATTCGTAGACTGCGCTTGTGAGTATAAAGTTGGTAAAATAATATTTTATAACTTTACTATTTCATCTGCATTGATGTAAATGTGACAATTTTTTAACCTAAATTATTCCAACGGTGTGAATTAGATAAAACCACATTAATATTCTATTCGCTTCTTCTGCTCTTTCAACCAAAAACATAATGTTTTCTACTTTGCATGAATAATAAATACTTTGTAATTGTCGTCTGAAGCTAATGCAATTTATTAATTGTTTGGAGTATGGCATTTTTTCCGGTTGTTTAAATCTTATCGTGGCTAAATTACTTATCTCTTATAACGGCTAGACGTAAGTGAATTTGTGTTTGTTTGTTTGATATCAAACAATTTCGGTACAATTTAAGTGAATTTATTGGTAATAAATATTTAATGTGTTTATTCTAGCTGGAAATCCCTATATTGAAATTGCAGAATATGATATTTGATCATTTATTTATATAATATACGCTAACTCAAGCGAATACGAAAACTTTGTTGTTGTTTTAAATTTGAAATAAACATATTATTATATTTATTGAACATATTTTATATAGTTGATGGAGTTAACAGTTACTACGTGATAACTCATAATAGAAGATTAAATAAAACAATTACTATGAACATTTTTATATCACACAGTGGACTGCAGTTTTGGTTGAGCCTTCTTCAGACTATACATTCATACATGAATAATTGTTTTATTGAACAGATTTTAGTCTATAGGTTTTTTATATTTTTTATGTAAATGTACTTTAATTGACCAGAATATAAAGTGATTCAGGTTGTTTTTGTGAAATTTAATTCAATTCATCAAATAGAACAAAATGCTAATTATTATGTATTATACCAATTTACACATTAACACTAAATTTATTTTAAATAAAACTTGGTCGTGTTTAGTGCGAATTTTCATTTAACCAAACATAAAGATAGTGGTAATTAACAATTCCAGCTCTCGTGAATGAAGCATTGCATTTTATGCAAACAATTTTGGATTAGCTTTAGATTAATTTAAAAGGCATTCACAACGAACTATTCTTTTATCTTTAGGATGCCAATCTTGAATAGGTTTGCAAATGGTAGGCTTTTCTTCTATCTTGATGTAATCTCAATAGTACCGTAGAGTTTTATACTTGAAGTTATTGAGCTGCACTTTGAGAGTTGAGCCTAGGATTTAAATGAAATAAATGAAAAAATTATAATTTGAATTGAATTTTTATTTCTGTTTGTCTCAATATTCCAATTCAAACCTAATTCACAAAAACGTCGTTGCACATCAATGAATACTTGGGCACTTATAAGCTTTTTATGCATGGTACAATACACACAGATGCGGTGTTAATTTTAGTTTTTCACAGGTTACATTAACAGTTAAACAAAAAAATTTGTTAGGAAGCATTTAAAGATACATGTTTATAGATTTTTTTGTTCTAATTGATAATAATAATAATAATAATTCTTTCTTAACGGCATAAGAAACCATATACATCTGCATCACACAACTATATAAATAATGATAATAAACAAGTACATATGTATACAAAAATAATACTAATATTAAAAATAATTACACATTAAAAAAATTTAAAAACTACAATAAGCAAAAACATAACATAGAATAACAGATCTTATTCACAATTGGTACATTTGAGTTTTACAGTTATTTTTAGAACAAAAATGATTGAAATCAATTTCAGACGACGCGTTATTAGCATATCTAGACATTCTACTAAGTGGATGATTAAACCCATAATTAGTTAAATGCGTAGGCTTCCTAAATATTGGCACTTGTCTAGTACGCCTATCATTGAGGAAACATAAAATGGTAACGCTTTCAGTAGATTCTCCGACATTACAAGCTCATGCACAAAGGAAAGATTTGCTTTTCTTTGCCGAAATTGCTATGAAGGAAGATTAAACTGCAGTGAAATCAAATGTTGGTCAAAGTTTTTCGACAAGTTCTAATCTAATCTAATTTATAAGACATTAGCCTAAAAAATTAATTTTGAATACGTTCAATATTATTTATGTGTATTTTGTAGGATGGACTCTAAATGCGAGCGCACTACAGCACAATAAAGTATTTTGAATGTATTGGGAGATAGATCTGATGACATTCTATAAACATTTTTGTGGCGCGATTACACATATAGTGTATATGATCAATGAATGTAAGTTTCTGGTCAAAAATTACACCTAAATCATTAATCTGATTTACTTGTTTAATAGCTACATAGTCAATAATATAATCGTAGGTGATATGCCTATAATTTCGGACAAAATTTATCGAAAAACATTTTTGTGCATTAAATAATAAACTATTATTGACACACCAGTTATTGATAGAGTTTAAGTCATTTTGTAAAAGATGAGAATCCTCAAGAGATGATATGTTTTTATAAATTTTAAGATCGTCAGCAAATAAAAGAAACGAAGATGAATGAATACAACATGAAAGATCATTGATAAAAAGCAGGAAAAGTATTGGCCCACAATGTGACCTTTGTGTACGGTTTTTCAAATAGCTTGTTAACCAGCAAACCACAGTGTCATAAAAACCAAGTGCATGAAGTTTAGCTATCAAAACACTATGGCTTACACAGTCAAATGTCTTTGAAAAATCAGTTTAAATAGAGTCAATTTGCAACTTTTATTGAAAGGCGTTTATCAAGTCGTTTTCATAGCAGAGCAGATTTGTCAATGTGGATCGCTTCTCACGAAAACCATGTTGCTCTTCTACTAAGATATTTTTGGACAGCCATTGTATTTGACTAGTAATAATTTTATCAAATAATTTAGGTATTGCTGATTGGATACAAATACCGCTATAGTTTTTAATGTCTTTCTTGGATCCAGTTTTATGCAGTGGCGTGATGTAGCTTTGTTTCCACACATGAGGAAACGTACCTTTGTTTAAAGACAGATTAAAAAGAAAACACAATGGCTTTGAAATTGAATAAATGCAATTTTTTAATAGTAATGAAGGTATTCTATCGGGTCTAATGGGGGGTTCAATCCCATTAAAAACATTTAATAAGTTTATTGAAAGTTTTCTATGGAGTACTTGTTTGTCGTATTTATACATAGGTGCAACATATGTATTAGAATCATAAACAGAACAAAAGAAGTCAGCAAACAAATGACCACAATCGTCTCTATTATTACTAGTTTGCTCGCCATAATACATTGTTATAGGAAAACTATTTGATTTTCTTGATTTGTTAACCAAAATTTTTTTGGATTATTGAATATTGTTATCAGTACGTAAAATGTGTTGACTGTAAAGACGTTTACTTAGATTTTTACTTCTGATAATAGTCCAAAAGACTTATATCGCTTATGTACAGTTTTTTTAGATTGGTAAGTGAAATTAGTTTTTTGCTAAACCAAATTGGAAATTTATTTTTACGCGATACTTTTTTAGGGACAAAACAATTGACAGCGAAAAGCAACACAGAATAAAATAAATCTACACACGCTTCAACATCACAGTTTAAATATAGTGTAGACCAATCAATCTCAAACCAAAAATTATTAATTGATTTTTGATGAGTTCAGTACTCTGTTTAAGTTTTCCAAAAACAATCTAAACCACTCTGTATATTATTGTTAATATACTATTATTATAGTTTTTTATCTTATGATAAGAAAGTGTGTTACTAAAGGAAACAATACACCAAGTAATATACTATTTTTTTTAAGCCATGAAAAATGTTTTGACAAATTTTGTGAATTTTTTGCGATTCTATTTTGATTCTTTTGTGAGCAAAACTTAGCACGATATTGTGGATAATATTCTTTGAAGTCACTTTAATCGGACGGCTACGCTTGTATTTATTGCAGCAGGATCTAATGGTTGTCATTGAAGGTGCATGGTTCTAATAAACGACGTGCACTTTTACTTTAATTTTCTCACACGTACGGAACAATAAACGATTTATTGATCGATTTGTTCTACTTGATAAATTTGTCTAAAATTTTGATTGACGTTGTTATAAGTATTTAGTTTGTGACACTTTCAAACACGGGTACGTATTTAACACTTTTAGTTAAGATTTGAATTGTTTTTTTACTGTTAGTTAGAACATATTGGAGCTAAATTTGAGCAAATTTAGTGAAATTTGAACAAACACTGCAGAATTTTGGTAACATTACCAAACTTATTATTTATACTGGTTGAGTTAAAGTATATCATAGTTTGTATTGCTTTTGTTGTTAGGTTACCTTAAGTTATGAAAGACTAAATTGTTGCTTATTTTGGTTTAATTTAACGATACGTCGCATTTTGTTTGGTTTTAGTTAGCTTTTGTTTGATTTATTTTAATTGGTACGTCTTCCAATAGTATTGACAACTCAGTTTGCAGAAAATTGTGATAACCAAGTGGTTTTCAACCTGGCCTACACATTGACAGAATATGTATTTTTCTGTCTATATATGGTTATTGTGAAAGTTTATTATGGTTTTTCTAGAGCCTCAGCGGTAAAAAGTAATTCTGCCAAAAACTGATGATTTGTACACATCTATCGACAGAAAGCTGTTTTTTAGGCTATTTGCGTGGTAAAAGTTCCTGAACAGGTTGGATATGATATGGATACATAAGCTGATATATCCTAAAAACTGTTGGAAACACAAAAAATATTGTTAGACTTTGTAATGTAAAGAAGAATACGATCATAAAAATTTTCAAAATAAATAAGTGAATCGGTGAGATCTTTTCAAATGAAAGATAAAAAGCAGATTTACAGCAATCTGTCTTGTACTTGTTGTTTTAAGTTTGTTCTGAAACTCACATTTGGTATGTGCTGTTAAAGCAAGTACTTGGTCTACACAGCTTTGTTTGGGTTGAAACCCTGCATGTTCTGAAGGTGTGATTTGGTTTATGCTTTCTGAGATTCTGTTGTGAATTAGTGTTTCTAAGAGTTTATATGCAACGAAAAGGAGTGCAATTGGTCTGTAGCTAGCTATTTTAGTAGTTGTTTTACCAGGTTTCAGTATTGCTATGATTTTAGATCTTTTAAAGGTGGGTGGCAGCTCTTCGAATTCCAGTAAGTTTGAGTAAAACTTTATAAGCCATACTCTGGTATCATGGTCCGTATTTTTAAGAAATTCTGGGAATATCATATCCACGCCGGCAGCTTTCCTTCCTTTTATTTTTTCTATAGCCTGATTGATTTTGTTGAGTGAGAAGTGGTGTGAGAATTTGTCGTTGGGCTCAGTTGCCTGGGCCTGTTGTTTAAATTTGTTTAATTTTGTTGGGTCTTTCTAGAGTGCGACTATGCGGCTAGCAATTTTGTTAATTAAATTAAAAAGATTTTTTTGCTCATAATTTTTTTTTCTCTTATGGTATAGTGTTGCCATACATATTTAACGGTGAAAATATTATATAAATATACAATATTTATTTTTATGAAATAATCTTTTGAGATAATTTAAGCTTATGTTGTTAAGATACTATACTACAAACGGGAGTTTTTGTACCAGATGTCTAGTGCGGGCTTTGGCATTGGATTAATTACAACGGCATTTTGCACTAAAGCTCTAATATCTTATGTAGACAAATCTAGTATTTTTTGCCATTAACGAGTTTTATAGGACACATGGATTTGACTATTTTTCTATTTTTCTATTTTTTTTTTTTAATGGATTTTGTTTTGCGTATAAGTGCAACATTATTACTTTTAATATGACTAGTTTTGAGAAAAGACGTTTTAGTTTTGACATGTCACTAGTGTTCAAAGGATTATTGGTTCTTTCCAGAGGCTCAGTTTAATTGGTGTTCATGTTTTTGCTTGAGTTTTACGTAATGACTATTTATTTTTTATATTGTATAAACGCATTTTTTTTTTTGGCATGGCAACGAGGTTAAATTGGATTGTTTGAGACGAAAAATGAATATTATAATAACTTTATGTAAGAAGAAGAAAAACTATTATTTTAACTTACAAATTATCAGCCGCGATTCAAGCTTGCCTGGCAACTTATACCACTGAATTATAAGTTGCAGCAAAATCTTGCTTATTTTGAATGTGAAGTACAGCTTTTATAATTCTGATTTGTAATTGTTATTTATCGTGATTTTTTAGCATAAACTAGTTGTTTTACGTGGCTCAAGAAATAAAAATTTAGATCTAACGACCTAACTGAACTGAACCGCGCCTTCTCATCTACCTGCTGGCGCACTAACATTTTGATACCACATTACATTGCGCAATGCAAGTGGAACATTTGCTAATAATTTGTGCAAGTTATTCAACAATTCCAAGTTGGACGCAGCATTTGTGTCTTCTAAATACGGATTTTGTACTGATAGCATTTTTGGTGAAAGTAGCTTTGTTGAATCATAAAATGGAACAAATAAAGTAAGGAAAGATCTTATCTTTTTGCGAAGCCATTGCGAAAATGATAATTGTTATCTCCTGATTTTAAGTGATTGGTACTCGATAATAAATAAGGATCCAACACAACTCTGTTTAAAGCCCTTCAAACAAAGTTTTAAGAAACTCTTCTGGTATTAATATCAGTTTTGTCAAACACTGCATCAATTACTTATTTTTTTGCAGTCTTGTATTATAGATTTACACTACCAGTGTGACGATTATTTATTTTGAAAAATAAACCTATTTTTACAGTTTTTTTGAGTTTTTGATCTTTAAAACCTAAAATGCACATAAAATCATATTTCTCAATTCATTTAAATCAAATTGACGTATTTTGATTTTGGGAGAAAAAGAAATTACAAAAATGCTATTTTTTGCCCAGATCATTGAGGCCAAAAATCAGAATATTATTTATGACAGCTTGTATAATGGGTATGGACTTAAAATGCTGCCAGAATTGGATTCTACATAAAAATTTTGATTGATTTTACTAGTTGAATTTTTTGCACTAAAATTGCGATTTCAAACGAATAACTTGAAAAAATTGTAGAATACTTTCATGAACCGATAAAAAGACTACTAATAAGGACACACTCCTTCCCCCCGCTCTGGTTTGTTTGAAATAAAGTTGTCCAAATTTAAAATAAATATTACATTTGTATGCACTTCTATAAAAGTTTGACGAGATTTTACCAAAAACACTAATGGCCAAAGAATTAAAAATGATTTTTTTTAATTTTTTTAATTGGAAATGTTTGTTTATTATTTGGGTGTCTATCAGAATCATCTGCTACCCTAATCAATATGGTATCTTCAAAATTTGTCAAATCATTAAAATTTTGTTTAGTGTTTTGTTTGTTTGTTTTACCATGACTACTTTATTACATTTTTAAATTAAATTATTTAGTTATTTTTTTTGCTTATGGAACACAGATTGTACAAGTCTTTACAGATTTTTTAGGCTATTTTGTACAAATAAGAACAGAATATAAATGAAATGTAAACCTATCAAAGCTGTTAAAGTTGTTTTTAAATATTACTGCGGCCGTAACAAATTACCAAGTTAAACATTGTATTTTAAAATCAATTTTGATGATTATAGTACTGAGTAGTAACTTGCAAATTAAATAATGTACATTAATTAGTTTTCTTATGATTTTGCTATGTTTTTACACAATAAAAACGAGTTTTATGTTTTGGATTGACATTTTTTATACATTCAAAAAACCAATCAAAAAAGTTATGTTTAGAAAAACTACTGCTTGCACAAATAAATTAGTTTGAGTCGCTTGAAGATTGATTAAATTAAATTGGATAAATACGGCTAAAATTTGTTATCGATTTTGAAAAGAGATTTCTTGTAAAAATGCACATTTTTGTCAATGTGCTCTATCTATGGGATTTAGATCTAGGCTTAATAATGACAATGTTAAAGCGATAGAATGCAGATATTCTTAAGGTTGTCCAACTATTTTGGCTAATAGTGTGTGGGAAATATTCTAAATTAGCACAAATCTGTCATAACTCATACAACCCGACTTATGATAAGCCGTTGTCATCCAAAATATTGCTTATGTGCCAGCTTGAGTTTATAAACATTTTATCTTCTACATTTTTATGCTATGTGTCATTTTCTTTTTACAAAACTTATATAAATTTATTTAATGGGTTTGGTATATTGTAGTTAACATAAAGACAGTTGTAAGGAGCACAAGCAAGACTTAAAGTATCGCTGTTGAAACCGAAAAAAGGATACAAACAAAACCAAAGTAAAACTATTTTAAAATTAATAAATGGTGTATTTTATGTAAATTGCTTTTTCATTCAGTAAGACACATACATGTGTTTCAGGGTATGCACCCATAATCAGTGTGCCTAGCATCTCACTGGTCGAAGAGACAATTTACATAAAATTACAGTAACTTTAAACAATTTATGTTTACTAAATATGTCGAGGGTTTAACATTTTTGATATTTTAAACATTTTTTTTTTTAATATTTTATAAAATTTTCAATTTTTGCATTTTTTATGAGAAAATTCTGTCATTTTAACAAAAAGCAGTTTTTGCATTATAACAAAAAAAATGGTGAATCTGTCATTCTATCAAAAATATTTATATATACTTAAAACTATTTGTATTTGAAAACTTTTTTTTAGTTTTCACATTCAGAAAATAATTGTTTATTTATTTTTAACAAATATATTTTGGTTAGGGTTTATGGTGTTAAGTATTTATTTTATAAATAATACTTGTTTATTTAAAGTTTATCTAAACTAGTAAATGCTAATTAGATCAATTAATTGAATAAACTAACTAGTCTAGAAAGATAAAATTAGTAAAAATATAAATTGGCACATGTTACTGAAAGTCTTATTCATTAAATATTGGTTGAGAAATAAATCATTCAATTGCCAAATAGTAAAAGTATGAATCAGAATTTCGATATTGTAAATATTTTGATAATCGTGATATAATAGAACTTGCATATAAACAAGAAATAATTATGATAAAATTGTTTATGACGTGATTTTTGAATAAACAATTTATGTTTGCGTTAACACACTTTCAATATTTACAGTTATTCATTGTAATATAAAAATAATAAAAAAAACCACATAAATCGAATGTTTTGGAAGTATTTAGATGATTGTAATTGACCTTCGGCAATGGCCCAAAACAGCGACCGCCTTGCCAAGAATTCACCTGAAAATTTCCCTTAACACAAACTAGACAGTTGATGTGAGGTGGTGCTCCTCTTATCTGTGCTGCCAAATATTTTTTTATGCGATTCAATAGAAAAATATACAAACTTGACAACGCTGTTTTCTCAATGGTGCAACGGGGCGCTAAGCATATTATGTCAATGAGTGTATGTAGATGTGTGAGTGTGTATAGGTGTATTTGGCAGGCGCAATATACAATCTACAATATCTACAGCATGCACTACTCCCTCGCACTCACTTATACACTGAAGATAAAAATAGTAACCGCGGCCCCTGGAACTGCTGGCCACATTTCATCTTATACTCTCACTCATTTATACTCTCACCGCGACATTACTCCTTTTCTCTACGCTGCATAAACCGTACATTTTTAATAATCCGAAGATGTCGCAATGGAATTAAAAAATGCGAAATATCAAATGCCAAAAATTCGTTAAAATAACACATTACATCTATTTATAATTTAGCATCAAAACATTGTGGGTTGTTAGGAAAACAAATAATACTAAGGTATCGATAGAAGTTTTAATTAAAAAATTCCTCGATTAATCATTATTTTTAATCGTCCATACGAGAATGTACACGCATAAACTTCAATTTTACGATATTTTTCATTTACGTTTGCTTACTCTCATGAAGAGTGTTATGTGTTCAAATGTTAAATTCAGCACAGTATTATTACAGCTTAAAAATGTTTATACTACTTTATGATTCAATGCATACGTTTACCTTGAACATTTCACATACAACTACTACTTTTAATAAATACTATCAAATAAAACATTTATATTTTAGTAATTTATTGTTTTCAAATGCATAATAATAAATTTTGTCGTTGTTGGATATAACTATTATTATTAAATTATGTTAGTTGAGTGAGTTATATAGGGCAACTTACGTTTAACAATCAGGGTTATTAATTATTAATGAAGATTTGAGGATCTCGGTTGAAAGTTCATTACATTACTATCAATTATTAACTACATCATATGTTAAAATGTTTAATAAGGTTTGACAACCAAACGAAATTAATTGATTAATATTGAACAGGAACACTCAAGAAACCACTAGACTACATAATAAAATTAGGAGGCATTAATGTGATTAATTCATCATTTTATTAACGTGTCTGACAATGTCTTCTAGCTAATTCTTAAGGTTGTTTTCTCAATATAAGTTATTTTACATGTAGAAATACATCAAATATAATTAATTTAGCTACATTTAATTGGTCTATAATTATTCAAAATTCAACAATATAAAATTTCTGGAAATAAAGTGATATTATTTACTAGTAGAATAAAGTAACATTATTTTAATATTATAAGAATGGATAATAATGAACACATTTATTGAATTACTTAAACGTTGCCGATATTTTTGGAAACACTAGTATTCGGGGAAATTTGTACGAATTATATATTTTCTGCCTAAAAAATGTAGTTTCCTATGTTACTTATTGCTACAAAGATGTTGTTAGATTTTACGTCGGTTTTTCAAACGTTGGTCAGTTAGAGGCAACTGATGTTATTACTGGGATCACGATCTAGAGTAGTGGGTTCCGAAAGGACTCACGATGGCGACTTATCAACAATTACAGGGGAAGCCTGTTAACTTTTGGAACCTTCTGGAACATACTTTGGGAGAGAATGCAAGCCTATGGTTTTTTTTTCATAAAATTAAATGAAATTGTTGTGCTTAATCCTAAAGTATTGAGCAAAATTTTAACCATTTAGGTTTGGTAAGTGGTGCACAAAGTGAGCAGGAGCCGAGTACCAGATATCAGAGTGGGCTAAAGCGGATTATTGGTTGAGCTACCAATAGGTAACTGAAGGGGATTCCGGAAACCGTAACAGCAATCATCAATGGACTGCTATACAAGATTCCAGCACACGCTAGCGCTCCATTCGGTTTCTCCAAGCTTATAAGAGTATATTATATACATATAATCTACAATCTCTTATACCGTTAGATGTCGAGCACACTGAGCTATATGAGGTAACGAACCCATTTGGGAAGAACGCTACGCTCTGCATCACTTTGTTGCTTCTCCGGTTGTTGCTTAACTGTCGTACTGCCGATCATCTTATGGGAGGAACTGTTTTTAAATTTTTTAATCTACAATATCTGTATGCTACACTAAATTACTAATTTTACTTTTGTTTTCAACATTTGATGATAATGTCTTTTTTGTGAATATTTATTCCAACATGTCTGCATTTTACCGTTTGTACGTTTTTACCTAAACTGTTAAGTTTTATGATTGCTTTCAACATGGAATACTATCAATTTTTTTGTTGTTGTATCTCTATGAGTAAAATTTAACAAACTTTTATTTTAAAGTTCTGTAGTTGTCAATAAATTACTCAATACCTGCTGGAGTTTGTGGTTCTTCTACTAAATAATCACCGCACGTGCTTAAAGGACATTTAAAACATTTAAATTGCTTAAGATCATATTGGACAAGGTGGATAATGTAAAAATTAATCCAAAATAATTTATTATTAAAATTCATAAATTACATAACATATGGACGTAGGTCATTATGTTCACCGTACAATATGAATAATGAAAACGAATATAAGTATGTGCGAAAATGAGGCAGTGGTGTTTACAAAGCTTTGCCAAGCGTTTTTGTTGTGGTTTGGAGAATTTGTTTCTAAGATTGTTGTGCAAAATTTTAAATTAACGTCAGTTGGAACTATAGAATTATTTTGTTCTTAAAATGTGTCTATGTCAATATATCAACTTATTCTAAAGGAATGTGCTTGTGTTAGACTATATAGATCTAAAGTTTTGTATCACACCTGGTGTGTAAAGCTGTAGTAGCTAAGCGTGATCACGAATTGCATTACAAATTTATAAATATATAAAGCGTTGTGTACTTTAGATGGGTGGTATTGTTGTGTATTATTAATAGAGTTCCACGTCAGTAAGCACTACAGCCGTGTTGAATTAAGTGCCAATGCCTTTAAAATAACGCAACAGTGAAAGTTCTATAATTGTATCATGCCCTACTCAATAAATGTAGTATTCAACGTGAGTAGAAAAGATTTTTTTTCAAAATATTCTATTGCTACTCAGTCATCATAAAAACGTTTAGAAAATGCTTATACTTTTTAGATTATAAGCTGGTGTTCTAAATTGTTTCAAGTTTTACAAGTTTTAGATCTAAAAAACGTTATATTTGTTAATTGTTATTAATAATGGAGAGTTTTAGATTTTACTGATATTTTAAGTTAAGGGTTACAGAAGCAGGATTGTGTTCTAAAGGGTTTTCCAATAAAAAGTTTTATTTTAATTATAAAAGAAACATTTATTTATTCCTGAGTGCAAGTACAAATTCTATGATTGTTTGTGTAAAATCATATCTAGTAAATGCTCACTTTAATTTTGTCCGCAAAGAGACATTCTTTTGAGGAAGTTTTGCAAGACATTTTTGCACAACTGAGACTTTTTTTGGCGATTGACAGCTTGAGTATTGTTTTTGGCTGAAATTGTTTGCGGGGCATTACCGTAGACTCTTTTTTTCACGTTCCCTTAAAGACAAAAGTTTAACGGAGTTTAATCGCACGATCTGGGGGCTAATTTACGTCCGAGTATTGCAAATGCGGTCAGGAAATAGTTTTTAATTACAAATGTCAATGATTTAAGGTTACTGTTCAACAGATCAAAAATGCAATGCAAGTTTTTTTTCAGATTAGAAATTGTGGTTAGTTAGTTGGCATATTGATCGATTATGGTCGATTTGTTAGTGCGTGAGGTTAGACGGCTGGGAATCTTTTAACAACTCTAGACTTGCTCTGTGTGACAGATTGCTTCATCTTGTTGCAACCATATTTTTTCTAAATCTATAAAAGTTTTCAAAATTTGCACCAAAAGGTGATTGTTTTGGATGCTTTAATATTTTAATTATAAACAAATCTGATAAATACAAGCTTATCAAGTTCTTGTCAGTAAAATTTTATGAATTTATATACACTGGCGAGCAAAAAAATAGAAGTCACTTTAAAATTATGACTGGAATTTTTTGTTTTAATTTTATGTTTGGAAATTGTAAACCAAAGTTGACAAATGTTATCTATCTCTCAGTTATTATTACCGTGTTACAAACTTTTATGAAACAGCATGCATTTCGCTCTAATTTAAAACTTACGTTTTGTTGTGGTTTGTTTACTCAGTGTTGGTCTTTATAGAGAATGGCTCCCTGACAGCTCACAGATACATTATGGAGGTTTTTGAAGATCATGTTATACTCTTTATGACAACTATGATTGAGCGCGGCATTTTTATGCAAGATAATGCTAAACCTCACGCAGCCAGAGTTGTTAGAGATTATCTAGATGAAGTGGTAATTGCGCGGTTTGATTGGGCAGCTCTCAGCCCGGACATGGAGGATGTATCCGAAAGCATACACCTGCTCTAAGAACTGCTCAGGAACTAAGACAGTTGCTATTGCAAGAATGGAATAATATCGACCAAAATTTGATTCTTAAGTTAATTCAAAGTGTTCTTTGTAGACTTCAAGCTACCATTAATGCTAGAGCGGGTCATACTTGTTATTAGTGATACGTTTTTTTTTTTCATATTTTTTGTTCCATGCTAGTCCTAGGAACAAAAATTCGAACTTCGTTTGAACTGTAAATTTGTGATATTTCCTAAATACGCAATAAAAACAATATATGCTTTACGATTTAACATTGAATTTTTAATTTAGTGTGCTAAATACAGTACAATTGTTTACAATTTGCTAACATAAGGTTAAAACAAAAAATTCCAAAACTAAGTCATAATTTTAAAGTGGCCTGTATTTTTTGCTTGCCAGTGTTTTTATCAATTATTAAAATTGTATAAATTAATTTAAAAAATTAAATATTGTAATTATATTGATGCAAATAACAGAACAGAAAATTAGAATACAATAAAATATTAATTATTAATATTTTTTTTTAGAAATAAATTTTAGAATTATATTTATATCTGATTAATGAGATATCAACTCTATATACCAACTACTTATCAATGTCAATGCACATGAAATTATTCCCAAATGGGGAATAAATATTATTTATTTGAAAACGAGGCAATTCATCTTTTTATCAAAGGATCCTATTTGAAATATGAGCAATATATTGATTATAAGTTTTATATTAGCAACTTTTAGCCATTGCAAATAATTCATAAAGCTCTCTTTCTTCTTCGAACACGCAGCTAGTAGTGCTTCCAGGAGGGTGGTATAACTTAAACAAGATATTCTTTGTTCAAAGTTGCGATAGCGGTTAACTTATTTATCTTTGCGTCTTATCGGGTTTTTTCTTAAGTAGAAGTTAAAAATTGTTGTTTAAAAAAGTTTCCAAACTATTTGCTTTATCTTGACAAAGTTGGTGAATATTATATAAATGTAGAATCCCAACAACTCGTTTAAGGATACAACTGAAATTTCAAAGTGTGTGAAACTAGATTGCAAATCTTTTTCCAAACATTAAAGTTATTGACAATATTGCTCTCAATATTTTACATCAATTTCTTGCTCAAACACAAATTATTAAAAAAGAATTAAGTTTATTATGCAGCTTGATTAAAAGGTGTTAGTCTAGTCAGCGGTTCTTAACAAAGTACAAATATAGGTTGGGTATAAAATGTATGTTAAAAAATTTATATCCATAATGTGAAATTATAAATGAATTAGTATGGACATATTTTTTTAATTTAATATTTTAATTATCATCAGCATTATTAATTAGTGACTAGGTATTCTATTTTTGAGCAAAGATGATTTATACGAAATGTTTATAGTTTATAGAAAGTGTACACTGCATGCCAAGCTGAGAATCCAGTCTTTTTCTGTTCTTATTTATCATGGCAGCAAAACAGAAAAATCCTGCTTCTTACAAATAAGTAGTTCGGAATACCAGCAGGGCTTTTTAGATAGTTATGCTCAAAATGTTGTGAGCAATGGCGTAGCTAGGACTTGAGACTTACCGCAAAATATTGGGAAAGCCTACGGTTTTGGAAAAAAAACGTGTAATTTTTTTTGGTCCGGTCATTAACTTTTGAAACTTTATATATAATATTAAAATGTTTTCAGAAAGAACCAAAATTAAGCCATAAACTGTTAACAAGTGTAAACATTTATGAAATCTCAAAAATAGCAAAATTCGGCTATGAAATGTCAAAATATTGTTAGGAAGCACCTAAATCCAGCCACAAAATTATTTAAAATGTAAAATTTTAGACATAAAGTGTCAATAATAGCAAAATTTGGGTATGAAATATTAAAATATTGTTGAAAAAAACATAATTTGGCTATAAATTAATAAAAAAATTAAAATTCTATTTATTAAACGACAAAAATAGTACAATAATATTGTCAGAAAGCACTCAAATTGGGCTATAAAATAGTAAAATTTTAATCAAATGTTAAAATTAGCAAAATTCGGTAATAACATATTAAAATTATTTCAGAAAGAACTAAAATCCGGCCAAAAACACTTCAAATGTGCAAAATTGGATTATTAAAAAATCAAAAGTATCTTATTGTCAGGAAGCACCAAAATCCTGTTAAAAAGTGGAAAATTTAATTTATAATATGTTAAAACTAGCAAGATTTGGCCTTGCAACATCACAATATTGTCATAAAGCACCAAAATACTGTTAAAAATGCATTTATATTCATAAAAAGTCAAAATAAACTTGTTTTCCTATGCGTGGTAGACTTAAAACATGCATTTGACCGAATACAGCTAACAGATATCATAGCTATTCTGCTATTTGCTGAAACCTGCGCAGAAACATCTAAAACCAAAAGGATTATTGAGGAGCACGGAAATGAAAACTAAAACAAACTGAACTATAAAAGGAGTACGTGATGAAATCAGAAGCAGCGCTATCAGAGAAGAACTATGTACTAAAGACGTAGCTAGATAAAATTGCATTGTATTAAAGACCAAAGACTCCTAGGCAGACCACCTAAAAGATGGATGGAGAGCGTCAAGAAAAAGTTAGAAGGCAGGCAGAAATTAGGGTTTAGAAAATTGCGAAGAAGAAGAAAAAGTTAAAAGTATCTAAATCCTATCATTAAAAAAATCTTAGAAGTTTCAAAAATATTGTTACAAAAAATCCGACCATGAAACTTTCAGAATATTCCAAATTCTGTTCACGGAATGTTAAAACTAGCAAAGTTCGGAACGTTAGGTTTTGAATTGGACAGTTGTTGAGAAAGCTCTGAATACTTATTATACAAATTGAACGATGTATTAACTGAGATGAACTAATAAATAAGATTAGTGTCAAAAGGAAAGCACCTAATGCCAACTACGATTGCGTTTGTACGGTTACTAGAAGAAATGTAAGCATTCCGAAAGTACTTTGTTATACAAAATTCTTCCTTTTAGTTGTAGTGTTTGCAAACCTTAATTGCATGAACTTTTTAAAATGGTATCAACTAATTACTTATTTAAAACGTTTTGTGTTGGCGGTTTTGTAATGCTATCTAGCTACTGAATAAGAGTATACGTTTTTTGGTTTTTGAATTTTGACGATCATTAAGATACTAATCAGAAAATTGACGTTTGAAAGAATTATTTTTATTTAACTTACGGTCTAAAATCAGCAACATGTTGGTTTGGTTTTTTTCAAAGTTACGCATTTTCTAATTTTTGTTGTATTTGACTAAAGACAAAAAGATTTTTGCATTACAAAACTACTCTCAAATATGTAATATATGCGATTGAATTGACTATTGATTTTGGAATATGAAAATATGAAAAGAGCTGCCGCGTTTTTTAATTTTTTTTTTAATTGTTATTTGTTGTATTTTTGTAATGCGACTAGTTACGGACTTTTATTTTATAAGACTCTTTTTAAAATTTGTTTTTACTGTTTATAGTGATATTTGTGACAGTAGCGCGAACGATCTCTGTGTTTAAAAAAAAAACCTATTGATTTAGACTATCTAATAATGTATTATAGACATGCTAGAAATTTGGAATACGAAAATATGACTAGAGTTCATAACTAATCTTATATGTGACAATTCTGATTACAAGAGGTTGGTTAATCTAAACATTAGTGGCATAGGATTTACTAACTTAGGACGTATTGCATATCATACTTAAAATATTAGTTGATGCAGAATTTTATTAGCTAACATATTTTTCTTATTGTGCTATCTTTTTATTTGAAAGGCTGTATACATGTGATTAAGCTTGTGCTGGTAAACGTTGCTGTTGTACTTTTATTTTTTGATAAGTGATTCTACTCTGCTCTTCTACACTTTTTTTTGCTATGCATTTAGGTGTTTGGCTCGCTGAGTTGCACATAAGACTTTTTTTCTATGACGAGCTTTAAATTTGCACACTTTGTACATGATTATGGATTGGCAGACGTTGAGTTTTGACTAAGCATTTTGGTGGTTAAACTTATGTTTTCTTTGACACTTGCCCGAAGGGTTTGACTGTCTAAATCTGATGACTCACTACTTTCTGACATGTCTTCTAGATGTATCACCAGATTTGAAGCTAGCAAACTGTTTTGAAAATGGATTGGTTTTTTGTCAATATGTTTTATGAGATTGTGAAATGATTCCAGCTTTTGCAGTATGGTATTAGAGCAATTTATCTTTTTTTATAGAGTTTTATTTAACTAGATTTTCTGAACAGCACATGAATCTTGAACACCCAACTTGTTATATTGTTCTACTTGCCGTTTCTACGGAGTTTTTTTAATTATTATTTTGTAAGTACAGAAGTAACGGAAAGTAGAAAAGTATGGTATACAGATAATATTTATTAAAGAACACTGTATCTAAGAATTGAACAATTATTTTCTGCGGGAGGTAATTTATTGTGTATGGAAGTCTAAAAAATGAATTAAACAATGATTTATTTATTAGTATTAATATTAAAAGTACATTTAGATTACGGAATTACTTGTTTTTTTGTTATTTGCAACATTATTGAACACAGTGGATAGAATTTTGTTTTTTTTTTTTTCGAAACGGTAGTGGATTTTTACTCGCCATGCTCTTGAATGCTAAGATATCTATTATTGGTTAGAATTAAATAGGCTCAGAAGAAATTTTATATGATTACCACCTAAAAGGGTTTCTCTAATGACAAAAAGTTTTTTTGTTGTTTTTTTTTTGTACTTACAATAAAAAATAATTATTTTATGATGGTATAGGCATTTTTGGGACAATATTTGTAAATATTTGCAAAAATGGAAAACATTAAAATATATTAGATTCAAAATTTTGTTTTAAGATTTATTAGGTTTTTGGTTTATATTTATTTTTTGTAAATCAGATAGACAGTTTTTCTTTTATGCATGTTTGATGTTATAGGAATTATTCATTTTTTAGCGTACACACACCACTGCTGGCGCATTATTTTTTTTTCTGCGGACCCACAGTTTTGGGTGGGTTCCCAATCATTAGAGAGATTATTATTTATCTACTTAGGGCTAGAAAAGGATCTTAGTCATAAAATCCTATGTTGACAAGGCGGGTTGGGGAGTGGGAGAGCGTATATACGTTTAAAATGATTTTGTGGATTGAACTCACGATCTTGGTGCAGCAGTCGGATGTACATATAGACTACTGCGCTACGCTCTTTTTTATTATTACTGGAATAATTTTAAGGTCTGCAAAATTTAAATTATACAACTTGTAAGTTTGACATGCAGTAATTCTAAATATCATAGTGGTTTTCATTATTTTCAAAAATGCATCTTTGAGGTGTAAAGAAAAAATTGAGGAAAATGCATTTAAAAAAAAAAATTTAAATGAGTATTATGCCGATTAATGATACTAGTTCATCTGAAAATGGCTGTGTCGATCTAAATTACTGTCCGAGCAAAAAAGCATAATTTGTTGTTTACTGCAAGAACCATTCGGAAAATTTTTGTTTGCGTTTGCGGTTATCATGTAACAAATTTTGAACTTGGCAGATGATCTGACACTCTCTGTTATCAAAGTTCTGTTCACAGTATTTCCGCATATATCCTAATTGCAAAGAACATCTACGCGTGCTGCTAGAAGATGTGCTTTAATATATATTTTGTCCATCTTTCATTCTGTAGAGCAAATTCTATCTTTTTTCGACCGCATTGAAGTTGGTGACATTAAAAAGTGTATTGGAAAACACTGAATCAGACAATCTTATTATTAGGAATCTACGCGCGCATTCGGCTACTGCTGCGCGTGTATTGCCACTGCAATACCGGTAAATAAACACAATATCCGCGTATTCATCTGCAAAGTAACTATTTGGCATAATTCTTATTAAAAATACGCAAAAACACACTTAAAATGCACTACTTTAATTGGATTCTGTTATGTATTTGTGGATTAAGCTACATTTGTATTAGATGATCAATTTCACATTACAAAGCAAAAAAATCAACTTTTCATAACAAATTTAATTTAGGTTTAATTTTGATATATAGATATTAATCTTCTCTAAAATATGGCACTAGTAACTTAAAATTTATATTTTGTAGCTTAATTCACAATTACAAACAAGGTCCAATTAATCGATTCACTCGGAGAAATGTCAAAGTTTGATACACAAACAAAAATAAGAATACGCATTTTGCGGAAAACTATCGCATTTTTATTTTTGTTTTATTTTGCATATTTATGTTTAAAATATATAACATTTTGTTAAATTGTGTATTATATGTACTAAGTTCTGCTCTATAATACAGTCAAACTGTGGCAGTTGTTGTATTATAGATTATAAATATTGCTTTTATCATTGCGTGTTGCATGGTCGCAAGTAACACAAACTATCACCTTTTTTTTTAAGAAGTTATAACGTTTTAAATTGAACAGTACAAGTTTTTAATAATATGCATTATTTTTTACTACTTTTTTAAAAAAATTATACAACTTTAAAGGCAATGTTTAGGGTTTTGTAGCGCTTATTTCGTTTTACGCAGTTCGTTTTCTGTAAAAGATTCATCTGACAAAATATTTGTTACTTGAAATAATTGGCATTTTTTTTATTACTAGGAACTAAAAAAAGTAGCATTGATCCGTTTGTTTAATGGGCATTTTTAGTCGAATATATAATGTGTTAAAATTATAATGTAATCTAAATTGTTCTTTTGTAATTTAGCAACACGTCAAGTGATACCTTCAAATTCAATGCTATGTAATAAAACAATTAAATCATAATTATGATAACTAATTTGGTCACGGAGCTCTGATTACGGTTAATGAACTTGAAGGATTTCATATAATTATTATAATGAGAAAAATAAATTAAAACACTATATATACCAATATTTTATTCTATTTACCGTTTTTTTTTATATTCGTATTACAAAACAATAAAATTAAAAAAAAAAATGTCGTTATGATGAGAAGAAAGTAGCAATTTCAATAAAATCAGATTACATTTAATATTAGACTATAAAAAGAAAATGCGAATTGTACTCAGACTGGTTTTTTTGTATTGTTCTTTCACAAGGGTTAATTGAATTCAAGTGTTAGAAGTATACACTTTTAGTATCAATCGCTTTAATTTGTTTTATTGAAAAATATTCCTATTTATCATATTTTTTTATATTGTAAAAATATTTTATAAAAAATATATAATTTTTTTCTAAATTGGATTCATTTAGATGATATTAATTACAGTTGTGAGCAGAATAAATTGATTGTACCTTACAAAAGCGGGATAGGCACATCGAAATGAATCAATTGCAATTAACCTACTAAACATTTCATTGATGAATGAGACCATTTGATTAATTGAATTGATCTTCAATTATACAATTCAATCTGCAAACAGTTTTAATTAAAGTATGAATCAATTACTTGCCAATTTATAAATAGAATGGATTGTATTTTTATATAAACGCTGCTCAGTAATGAAAAAGGAAATAATTACCATATGATCAATGGTTTAGCTCATAAAATTTTATATTTAGAAATCTAATTTATCTAAAAAGTACGTTAAAGTGAATAACATATGAGGCACAATTTGCACTACGCAATACAGATAAATATGCCAGCGCGTTCATCCCTTTCATATAAATAGTGCGAGACGTAGCACATCATCATTAATATATAAATTAAATCGCGACTTTAGTGCGGGTTTTCTACAATTTTGGCAGGACCTCAAAATGCACCATGCCAAATCAGCCAAATCAGCCAAATCACTGTTATGTTAATCGCCGCAATTTATATTTAATTATAAACGATATAATTAAGACCGCATTGCGGTATTTATACTCTCCATTGAGTTTTACAGCATTTACACCGTCTACTATCACCAGATAATGGTGCAAGGTCGATATGTGGTAATTATATATTTCTTTGCATACATAAAATGATTCGGTCTACATGTTGTAAAATCGTGGGTTGTGCCAACTAGACAGAAAAATACAAGAATAAATGGTTTGTTGATAGATATTTTGAGAGATAGATTTATTGTAATTTAGACAAAGCAGTAGAAAACAATTCAGCTTTCTCAATTTATAGATGCGAATTGTATAATTTGGTTTTTTGTAATGTTATATAATTTTTAATAATTATGTGTAATTGAAAGATGAATCAAAAAGCTTATTAGGCCAGTTTTTGTAATGACAAAGTTAAAGTTATTCTCTTTAATTATAAATAATATTTCTTCACAAAACACAAAAAAATAAGATTTTATTCAATAGATTCCAAGTAAAAAAAAGTTGTACATGTCAATTTTCAAGATTTTTGCGGCCAGGTCTGATCGTTTTGTAAAATTGCGTATAGAGATTTTTTTATACAAGAATGCCTGTGTTCAAGGGTTTATCTTATTAAAAATAAACATTAGACATTTCAATTTCATTATCTTCAAAGCTTTGCATTTAAGAAAATGATACGAAAATATTGAAAATTTATTATAGACACGGTAAAAATGTTGCCGAGATAGTTTGTGTTGTTTTTGGTCGGTATGAATCACCATCTCGCAAAGCTAATAGCAAATTTAAGTTACTGATGTAAAATTTCCAGGTCGAATCCGGACTGTCAGATCAGCACAAAGCTTTGCCGCAGTCTCTAACAGTGTTGCTGACAACCTAGTTTTGTCTATCCTAAGACGTTCACACCAATTTAGGAGCTCACAGTTTTTTTTTTATCGAATACCGCATAAAGATCTTTGTCTACATCCTTATAAAGTGCAGCTGACTACTGTACTACTTAAGATTTTTTTAATAATTAATTATCAAATTGTTTGTAGAACTGCAAAGATGCTGTTTTTGTTATAATACTGAAAATCAAGGTATCAATAGTCTTAAGGAGTGAGAAAAGCTCACTCGTGTGGCAAGAACACTTGCTGCGGCGTACTGCAGTTAGCTCAATTGGTTGAACTGGATTTGAGTAATTTGTATAAAACTTTTGTTTTTTATTAAACTATATTTGACTTGGCTACTTTTGTTTTGGTTTAGCCAGATGTTATGTTAAAGTTTTTTGATAGTATTTGGTTCGACTACTTTGCACTTTCTTCTTTTTCTTTCAGTGCCTTGTCATTGTCAGCTCTTAACAGTTTTTTAGCTCATAATCTGGTCCACCGTCTGATGTTAGGTTATGTCATGTTAATTGTTTGCGTCCAATCTATCTTTTTTCTCGACTTCTTCTTGTATAATGAGTTGCAACAAATGATGTTTGGTACTTTTTGCAATATGCTCAAAGTATTTCGTGTTTCTTCTTTTTGTTAAGTTTACGAGTTTTTTTCTGTTTTGTTTGATGTGTGCTTAGTTCATGATATTTTTAGCACACGGTGGTAGTACCATAGCTAGTATTCTTCTAGTTTGTTTATGATGGCAGTTTTTATAATCCAAGTCGCACAGCCATACAGCAAGATTGACGACACATTTTTTTTTTTTTTTTAATTTTATTGCTCGCTGCTGGACGGACGTAGGACTTTTTTATTTGCTGCTACTTTTCTCTATTTTGTGCTCTTTGATACCACTTTTTTCCAACGATAGTCTTGATATCGTCTTTTTTGAGATTTTTACTCGCTCGATTTGGAGGTTATTTGACTATCTTGATGTTTCTTGTCTTGCTGCATATCTTTCTCAGCTCTGCTTGAGGCTTGCGATGCTGTGAATAATATCGGTAATTTATGGAATGGATACAATTGAAGTAACTGCGGTAAGCGCCGAAAGTCTTAGAGTTACACAACGAGCAATAGAACGAAGTCTCCTCAGCATAAGTTTAAGAGAAAAGTTAAGTAACGAGGAAATACCGACTAAATATAGCACTAGAATCTTTTACGGAGATTGATTGAGATCTGTCTGTTACTTAGGATCGACTTCCAAGACATAAACGCTAGACTTGATATCTTGATACGAGTAATTTGTTGCACTCAAACAACTACCCAAATATTTAAAGTGTCCTACACGTTTAATAGGTGTTCTATCAATTAAGAGTTGTTTGGAATTCACATTTATTTTTTCTTCTTTGCGGCTGCTTATCTCGTTGACTACTTAACAAGAGTTTGAAGATTTTCTAAAATTTGAACGAGTATGGCAGTATTATCTGCAAATCTTATATTATTGATATTAACACTTTCCATTCTATCATTGTCAGTTTCTTGAAAAATTACTGTTTTTATGCCTAAATTAAATTAAATCATGAACTGCAAAACGTTCCCTGGAGCAGATTGCGGATTGGACCACCAACTTCTTATAATGCAATTTAGACTACGATTTAAAAAAATCCATTATAAGAAAAAAAGAACCAGAATGACTGACGTTACCAGTGAACAATTCCAACAAGAGCTTCCAAACGACAAACTCGTTAAAGAAAATTAAGTAATATTAAACATCGCAGACACGGATCTGAAATGATAAAAACTAAAAAAAAATAATGGAAGAAACAGCAGAGGAAATTCAACAAATGATCAAACCAAAAAAGCGAGTAAACAAACAGTGGATCTCACAAGGAACGTTAGACACGATTGAGGAAAGGATGACCCTATAACAAACAGGACCAGTGACTTAGAAAGACAACGATATATACAGAAGACTATCAAGAAAGATACAAAGACAATGTAGACAAGATAAGAAGCCATAAAACACCTGAAAATGAACAAATCACCAGGCATCGACGGCATCACTGTCGAAATGTTTAAGCTGTTGGGAAATCCCGGCGTGGAAATAATACACAACATATGCAACAATATCTGGTAGAGAGGTCATTGGTCCAAGGATTGGCGTACATCAATAGCGGTCCCAATTTACAAAAAGGATCTACGAAAAAGTGCAAATACTACCGCACAATATCCCTAATAGCACACGCAAGTAAGATCTCACTGCGAATAATTGACTGCAGGCTAAAAAGATACCTGGAATTCTAAATACCACCTGAATAGGCAGGATTTGTAAAGAATCGAGGCACGAGGGAAACTAAAACTCACAAATCGAAACTGTCCAGAACTTCACATACTTAGGTTTGCTAATTACAAATCAGGGAGGATGCGAACCTGAAATTAAGAGACACATTGCAATTGCACTGGCGGTCATGATAAATTTAGCAATTATCTAGAGAGACAGACAAATTACCAACCATCCCAAAATGACCTTATTCAGAACTTAAGTCTTCTCCATATTGTCATACGGCACAGAATCATGGACCATAAAAACGTCGGACATACACCGAATAGACGTCTTTGAAATGTGGTGCTGGTAAAGGATCTCAGTACTTAACGAACTTGGTATTAAAGAAAGGCTATCCACTACATGCCGTAAACGCATTTTAAATTACTTCGGCGACATCGCAAGGAGGGAACAGGTTAACCTCGAATAACTAATAGTTCATGGAGAAATTGAGGGGAAATGGACGAGAGGAAGATTTCTGACTAGCTAGCTGGACTAAGTTAAGAACTTTACAGGACAATCAATACACACCAGTCTCAAAGAAACAACAGACCGACAACAATGGAAAACCCGGGTCCACCAAACAACCTGAGTATATCAGTAATGTCACGATACTTCAGTTATGAAGATACGATCAAGAAGAAGACAAGGTCTGCAAATGACATATGACCAACTAAGAAGAATTTGTTTTAATGGTTTCTAAGGATGGGTGATAAAAATCTACAATTTTTCTCATTTGTACTATTCACAGACGATTCGGAATTTACCAAAGATAAGTTATTTAATTTCTACAATACTTATGTCTAGGCCGACAAGAGTCTCTGTTTTATTTTCTTTTGCCTAACCGACTGTGGGGACCTTTGTACCGAGATTTTATGGAAAACTCTCTTCCTGAATTACTAGAAGATGTTTTTTAAAGATAAGAATGCATGATGGCGCAACACAGCTTGTCAGTTCTTTAATGAGCATATTTTTGCAAGATGGATAGGTAGTGGCGGACCGACGCATGGCTTCTTTGTCACCATTAGATTACATTTTATGAGGATATCTAAAACAGTTAATTTATGCCTCTTAGCACTAATAGGTAGAAACGTAGACATGGAAGTATTAAAAGATAGACTAGAGCTGGCAGTAGATAAGGTACAGATATGGATGAGACGTAAGGGTATAAAATTAATTTTATTAACACAAAAACAGAGGCTATTGACTAAGAGGATTAATAGAGGAACAGATAAGATACATATATAAGACCAAATGATAACTATAGAGAAGAAATTTAAATATTTTGTAGTGCTACTGGAAGCAAAGGGATGGGTTTGTCATCATTATCAACCTATCAAGACAAAAAAAACAGAATATAAGAGGAGCTACGCGAGTAAGCTTTTTAAGGGTTAGCAGGGCCTACATAACAGTGTCACAGAAGGCAGTAGAGGTGATTGCGACAACACCTTTTGCGAATATGTTGGTGGAAGAAAAAATTTGAAATTAAATAAAAACTAGTAAAGGAAGTAGGAAGCAAAGATAAGAGCAAGAGAGAAGACGATGGATAGATGGAAGAGACAGTGGACTAAAGAAGAAAAGGGAAAATGGGCGAGAGGACTAATTTCGGAGATAAAAGAATGGGTAGAGAATAAACACGAGACTATTATACAACACAAATACTGACCGAGCACTGAGTTTTAGAGAAGTTCTTGCAAAAAATTTAAAAGATTGAAGAAGGGGAAAGATTTCTATCTTGTCAAGAAGAAATGCACGATTATGCAGCATGCTCTAGTAGAATGCGAGGCGTGGGAGGAAGATTGAAAAGAACTTGAAAATATACTGGAAAAAGTGGATAAAACAACAATTATTAAGAAATGCCTGAGTGATGAAAATAATTGGAGGGCGCTAAGAAACTTTGAAGCAAGAGCACTAAGACAGAAATTTGAGAAGTTTGACAATGGAAGAATATATAAAAACGACCAAGGAAAACAATCATACATAATTAAAGCCACAGAAGAGAAAGGAAAGAGACGAAAGAAGCAAAATGGAAACAAACAAAAATCAGGGAAGAAGACCAAAGAGAAAGAAATAAGGAAGGACGGAATAATTATGCATATCAAGAAATAGAATAAGAAAGAATATAAAAAAAGAAGAACATTTACAGAGACACGATACCAAACGAAATTGCAGAGATTAGGAGAAGGAGAAAAGAAATGTTTAAGAAATGCAGAATAACAGAAATAACGATGAAACTGCCAAATTGAAGACGCGGCATCTTAAGGTTTAGGGATAACTTAACCGTTGAGATGGCCAGAATATACCTGGCAACAAGAGGACACGAAGAAGTAAACCCAGATGAAGATACGAGATTATCACTGGAGGTAAAACTTACAAATTAATGAACTGCATAAACTAATCATACGATGAAGAAGAAGTGAACGAAGACTTAAGAAAACTAAAAACGCGCTGAGAATAAACCAAATAGTTAGAATAAAAAGCACTGCATTGGAGAAAAAAGAGAATGCAGAGGTGGATGTCAGTGCAGATAAAGGAATACAAAAGATAATAGCGACAGGCAAAAGTACTGGATATAGGGAGAGATGGGCCGGTAACGGCATGCGTGCCGCAGATGCTGCTTTAAACTAGTGCCAAATCTACGCTGGATTGACGAGGACAGTATAACAACAGGATTTACGCAGAGACGAAAACCGGATTGTAATGCCATGCGTAAGTCATTCTCAAGATGCCAACCAACACCTCACTACAAAAAAACAGCCAATGGAGGATTCTTCTGTAGAGTGAAATATTAATAATAAATAAATAATATTACTTAATTACACTATTTATTTTATATAGTTTGTTAAATTTTACATAATTTTAATTATTTCAATTACAAATAAATTCGATAATTTGATATTTTACAATGTTGGTGGCATATCAAGAGTGGCGTCATACTAGTTTATACACGAGCACGTCTTATTCTAAATAAACTTATATATAGAACAGATTTTTCTACAATTTACTATTAACAAAATTTTAAAATATTTGTTTATTGTTCAAAAATAAAAATATAATATGCAATAAAAAAACTGATTCAATAATTGTTCACAGTTGTAGGTTCTCTGAGCAATAGTACGTAGTATGCTTCATCGGAAATGGCTTGGCAAGGTTCCAACACTTCGTTCGTAGTAATTGCAGTTGGTACAATTAAAAAGAAAGAAATCTTCCTGGAGTTTGGTCGTTACTGTAGTGATTCTATTTCTATTACTACTAGATAAACAATTTTGATGTTTTTATTACACCAAAATATTTAACTCGCAATTAATAATGTTAACCAATTCTTTTATCATAATAATGGACTGTTGGTGTAATAACTCATATTACTGCTTTTAATAAATTTTCAATTATTTTTATTTTATAACCGCAAAATGTAAATCATGGATTAGATTGTAAGCAATACAGAATTTTATAAATTAATATTTATATCAATCGATTAGTAATAATAGCGTTTATTTAGAATTTGTTTGTACACTATAAGAATAAATTTTGTTTTAAGAATTAATTGCTGAGATTTCATAGGCATTATTACCATATGGTGTCATCTGACTCACTATGCAATGTTGTAAGAATATATAAGACGCATAATATAATAATTATTTGTTAGAAAAGTACGTTATTATTGAATAATGAAGTACAAAGATATTTCATTATAAATTATTTCGCTTTTAAGTTGTTATTTTTTGAATCTGTATATAAAACACTAATTGGCTGGGTCTCTTTTAACGAGGCTGTCCTCATAATAGATATAAAATATTTTTAGTTTTATACAAATTTATATGCACATAAAGCGGGAGTTTACACGTGCACGGTTGGTGTTTGTCGCTAGACAATTTATAATTTGCGATCTTTTATGTACCTACATGTGGATTATATAGAGAGTTTTATTGCAATAGTAATAATAGTTGTATGGCTATAGCATATCTATTGCCAACATACATTCACATTAATATTTTATTATATTTTTCAATTATTTTAAAATAGATTTCAAGCTCAGAAGGGGAAAAATTTCAACCAATACACGCTAAATTAAGATATTAATAAACACTCATAAAGTATAATAACGATTTTAAGGCTGGCATAATTTATGGTTAAAATCAAGCATTTGAAGGGGTTAAGCAAACAATTACCACTGCTGATTAAAACAATTAAATCTTTTGTATTGTACCTCAAATTAATCTTAAAACTACAAGAATTGTACTAACATTTGTCATAACCTGTTTGGATATTTAGTTATGTTGTAATAAATTTGTAAAATTCCGTATTTTTCAGCCATAATTTGAGCCAATCAAACTAAATTTACGGCGAGAAACAGATATTTTATGCAAATTTTGAATATGACAGTACTTTCTATATAGTGTTAGCAAAAGTTTTATCGTGAGTTCAGCTTATTGTACAAAATGGTCTGTTTGTAGTCCTCGTTTATAGAATATTCTGCAAGTTGCATTATTACAGCCATGTATATATGTTTTATGTACAGGTATCTGTACATAAAACAGAGAACACGGTATATTAGAGTCAGTAGGTTGTTCAGCTTTTATGTAGTAGGTGGCGCAATTTTATTTTAACACTTTTTTAAATATTTTAAGTAAACATTTATTGTTTTTTTATAATTTTGGCTATTATATATTTTTAATTAATGTATAATTTTAAATTGTGTGTATGGATTTATTATGCTGTGTAGATGGAATATACGAAAAATTGCTGTAATTATTATATAACTTCTGGAAACAAATATTATAGGAATTTTTAATGTAAACAATTGGTTTTCTGTAAGAACATTTTGTTCTTGAATTATATTTTTGATACACACGCACGCACACGACCTTCACACATTTTAAACTTATTGTTTGGACAATACATAAAAAAATATAGACTTTTTTATTAGCAATACTTTCCTTATCTAATGTAAATAAAAATGGGTATATTTCAAGAGAAACAAGATGTATTAAACTATTTATTATAATTTTTTTGCCTTTTCACTGTTTTTATGTCGCAGTTGGGCCTCAAGTATGTACGGAGGATCCCGACACTTTAAATTTTTTGCTGTCCTATTTAATATAATTTCCGGAGCAATACAATTAAAATAAAACTTCCTTAATTTTGGAAGCATCTGTGTAAGCCACAGGTCATCGTCTCTAAATATTTCTTCTATAAATATATCATTGGTATCTCCTGTATACACAACAAAAAAACAAACATTTGCTTTTGTTATCGACAATTGTCCTTGAACCTTTAAAAAAAGAGCATTAGTTGACCAAGTAGTTCTGAAATTAACCTTACCTGATAATAATAGTTGTGTGTCCTTTTTAATCGAATAATATTATTACAAATTTCAAGGCAATCTATTAATTTTCTGGATACTGCTTCTTCTAATGAAAGTTTCGATTGGGCTACTTTTTGGAAGCACTTTACTTCGATAATTTGCTCTTTATTTATTATGCCTACAATAACAAATATTAATTAGTTATTACGATATGAGTATCGAAATGTATCAATTACAATAAAAAAATGTTTTACAGTAAAATAATTGGTTTAGCTTCTAATAAAAAGTATTAATTTTAATGTAAAATATTACCATCTGGTGAAGCTCCTAAAAAGCAATGTTCTGCATCTATATATATGCCGCATTGTTCTACAATTCTTCCAGTCTTTTCAGTGAATTTGCTCACTGCCACACCTTCATTACGTTTTCCATATTCCATTGCTGGCGTAGAAAAAGATTTGCATCCTAGGATGGATTTAACTAGGGAATCGCAGGATGTAATCAGTTTTCGTTTTATCACACTCCCGAAGTTTGATGCCGTCAACCGATGCATCCTATGGGTTAAATATTTAGGGTTATCAAATTGCCCTTTTGTTTCTTGTGCTATCTTATATTTCTCGTCATCGCCAGTAATCTGCAAAATTACATTTTTAAAATTACATGAAATAATTTTTAATATGTAATAATTAATAGGTACCTTTAATCTTTCAACTAGGTTATTTATCTCACTACCTAATTCTTCCTCAGTAATTTCGACTTCTGCAATATTTGTGCCGTAATCTGTATGGCTTTCAGATGTTTTTTCTTTGTTGAATTTTAGTCGTCTTGCAACTGGTTTTTCTCTTTTTTTGTCCAGAAGTTTCATTTGCCTTTGCATATAGGTTTTAAAATATTTTCCTGGACTTTTATTTGCCCACTTTTTCCATGGTTTATAATGCCATTCATGGCTTTCATTATACCTAAGCCCAGTTAAATAGGTACGCATTTGGAAAGCATTTCTTTGTATAAGATTTAAACGCTTTCCCATGTTAAAGCGGGCTAATATGCTCATAAATAATTCGGCTCTATTATTTGTTTTTTTTTTCTATAAGCATATTAGCTTTTGTAATTAAGGGATTTATTGCCCCAAATATATGGTGATGCGCTCCTGTTGAAAATAAACAATTTGATTCATCGTGAGTTAGATCATCCATGTGATTGCACATGTGTTCCTTGCACATGAGGTGATTACCAAATGCATGATACACGGAATTCCTCAAATCGTGTTTCAAGGAGTCTAACTCCCCATGTGCATTGGCGTATACAGCCCTCATTGCCGCTTTCACCAAATTGTCTATTCTTGGCTTTGTCAATAATTTTCTTATTTCTAATGAAATTGTTTTTGTGTCGCCTTTAATTTTGTGCAATGATTTTCCATAATTTTTTATAGCATGGTTTGTGCACTCTAATTTTAATACCTAAAATAAACACAGTATTTAACCAATTTGCACAGTACAATCAATTGTTTCAAACATTGTAATTGAGTGATAAAATCAATTGTAAGTTATACAAAACTTTTCAGAAATTGGAGCTACGCACGCCTTGTGTATGCTCATGAATAAATATATAGATATGCGTGGTATGTCGGCTTATTTCCAATACAAATAATACATAATATAGCACCGCGCGATACTTACTTCGGGACCATATGACACATTTTGTCTTATTTTTGATAATACAGTGGAATCGCCATCTGCAATAATTTTTTTATATCTAACGCCATGCATTAAGATACTATTGTTAAACCCCTCCACAACAATATCGGATTCCATTGATGTGGAGGCTCCAGTCCAATTTTTAAAGCATTTGTGGTTTTTGACTTCTTCATTTATGTTTTTTGCTTTTGCACATATGGAACAGTAACTGTTTCTGACCCCCACAAATAGCACTTTGTTAGAAGCCTCCCCTATTATAACAGCCTAAAAATATTTGAAATTCGAAAAGAAAAAATAAATAAAATAAACTAAATACTGACCGCTCCCGAAGCGGTATTATAACTATGGCCGTAGCTTCTCTTTGACCATCCTCCATCTACATACACAGATATGTAGGGAATTCCGTCTTTAACCACTTGATTTTTTTGAATTGCCATTGTGCGTTCTTCGGCACCAGCAGACTCCATCACATTATATAAAGATTCTTTCCAATGCTGAAATTATTTATTATTTAATTCATCCCATTGAGGTTTTTGGACTGAATTATTTTATGCATATAAATACATACCTCGCCCAACTCTCTTTGTAAATCAAAAAATATGGTTGCACTCATAGCTGGTATATCTAACACACTTAAAAATTCATGCAAATGAGCATAACTTGATCCTGTTGAGATAGTTCCCCACACGGCTGCTGAATTTATTTGTGAGGCTTTTTGCGGTTGTTCCGTAGCAAAGGAATAATCTTTGCTGCATATGTTGCATGTATATGTAAATGTGCTCACAAGCCCACATCGTTTTTCTCTTGAAAACAATAATCTTCCCCCTATGCAAATGGTGTTATGGTTGCTTTGCAAATACATTGATTTTTCAAGCAGATATTTTATATCAACTATCCTATAACCGCTAATATCAGAAAGGCCTTCTTCAATTTCAATGCACAATTCTTGTTCGTTGATGCTGTAAATATGTTACATTAAAAGCTTGTAGCGTAGTTCTAACAAGTTATGTTTCTACGCTGCTGTATGACATGATTTTCTATTTTATTGACGTCAGATAATACGGAATGTCGGATAAGCAAAGTTAGAATAAACGAGTCTCTACTGTATTCATACCGCTTGTGAATACAACTTGAAGGTAAAGATAATAGTACATTCTTCAACGAGCGTGGATGAAGTTTCCGACACGAGCGTCAAAATTATCTTTGCACATATAAAAAATATAATACTTTAGTACAAATTTGTGGGCGGAAACTCATATTATTGTAAGCACTCACTCTTAGAAATGAAAGAAATAACTATTCTCAAAAAAAAAAGACAACAAAAACTTGAGTTAGACAACAAAGATTAAATTGAAATTTTCTTGGATAAAAATTATCTTTGCACATATACATTCTCTTAAAAATCATAGAATGTGAAATACAATAAGAATGAGCGTATTATTTGATAGTCGTAGAGAAAATAAATTTTATTTCTTCAACTCACGGATGCCGCGAGGAATTTACAAGTGGTATGACTGTATGAGTATTTACGCATCATAATTCTCTATTGTACAATCCTCAAAATTATACGAATTATCTGAGGATTCTTCTCTTACACGCGTCTCTGTACGTTGTTGTTTTCCCCAATCAGAAGATGTTGACGGTTGTTCCTCGTTTATCAACTTAGTGCTAGGTGGAATAATTTCTACATGGCCTGTATTCTCAACTTTATCGATTATATCTTGTAAAATTTCTGCTGCAATCCTTTTGTTTGCTAATCTCGCAATTATAGCTTTCGATTTATTTGTCCTTTTGTGACGTCTAGAATAAATGCGTCGGCTGTATGTCGCAGTTTTGCCCATCTTACAACAATAAGTACACTAGATACAACTCAAAATCACAAAATAAACTTCACGTTTTGTTAGATGCAGGGAAAACATTCCTATAAAATTACTTTCACTATTGTAGTTTGAGGGTGGACGCGGGTGATCGAGCGCTGCGGTGGTGGGCAAGGGGAATGTTATTATAAGCGTGCATTAGAACGTTTTCATATTTTATAAGTTATTAAAACATTTTAAAAATTATACTAGGAATAATAAACAAATTCAAGAAAAACTTCCTAAAAAAAATTATTTAGTAAACGATTCGGGTTAGGTCTTATCTTTTCATCGGTACTTAATATATATATATATATATATATATATATAAAATATTGTCAAAATATATAAAAAGAAGTATTTCACAAGCGGTTAATAATTTTTCTCGGTGGCGCCGTTCTATGGATGGGAATCGTAACAAAGTTGCATTAATTATTAGTTATAAGAGGTCGCCACTTTGCGGGTAATATTTGTCTGTTCTTTACTATAGGTCACTCTCTGTTTAAATGATGCCCACCTTAATGCATAAAGACGAAAGATTTATTATATGAAAATTAAATTAAATTTGATAAAGTCAAATATAGTTTTTTATGCATTATTTTTACAAGATTAATTTTATGTCATTTTTCTTGCGTGCGTTTAAAAAATCTGTGTGCGTGAACATGCAGCAGGTGCGTTAATGTTTGTTCCTGCGCTCTTAGATATTAGATTTGAATTACATTTATATTTCTCTATTCAGTTTATTTCGATTTGTTTTACTTCAGTGTTTCAACCATTTTAGTTTTTATGATTTGTAGAACTTTGTTTCATATGACTTATTTGTTTTACGTGAAGAGCTTTTCTTCCACCAAGTTATTTTTATGATTGGAAACAGAAGTTAATTGGTTAGTTTTATAGTGGAGAATTGGTGGGTTATGATAATGAATGAGTTCAATGTATTAGCTTAGTACTGCTTTGTGATTGTTCTACTCTTTTCTAATTACTCGTTATACCTTATTGAATTCCATAACATAACCTTAACCTGTTTTTGTTGTCACTGAAGCAGGTTTGCTGAGTGAAATTCATGTTTTTTGATAACAATCTCCAAAGTTGTCATGCGATTCTATATTTATTCCACAGTGAGTAAATGCTGTAGCCAATAGTTTTTCATGCTTAATTGTTGGTGAAGGATATGTTCACGTTTAATTAAGATGTTTACAATGCCAGCAATTTCTAATCCTTGCCCGATGGGGTCACATAATATGGTTATTGATATATGTTATTCAAACAAAACTATCTTCTAACATTTGTCTCAAAATTTGAAGTTTTACCTTTCAAAAGAAGAAACAATTAATAAACTGACATGCACAATTAAAAATTTTAAAAAAAGTAGTAGCTTTGTTAGAGCTCATACAGGGTGATATGGGAAACGGACGTTTTTAGAATGGCTAGCACACATCAATCAGTGGTGGTAGAAAATTGCGGTTAGATACACTTGCTTTGATGTGATCTGCCATTTTCGTTACAATGGAGCAGTAGACAATAGAGCACCGCTAGTACACAGCTGTAAGTGGTGGTACGAAATTGCGGTTTGGGATATTTGCTTTAAGGTGATCTATTGTTTTTGTTACAATGGAACAGTGGACGATACAGCAATGTGTGATTTTGGTACGATACGTTTGTTCTAATCGGCGAGTCTATAGCTGCAATACAGCGAATCTTTTGTTGCCATTTTATTATGGATCGGAATGGCGCAGTTCCAAGCCGCAATACTGCGATGGGTTCATGGTTTCAGATTAACAGGACATTTTGTAAAGACAAAGCTGTCAGGCTCAGGAAGAAGTGGCAAACATGCGCCAATGTGTAGAATGATGCGCTATTATAATTTAATTTCTTGCCATGGGGATGTAAATATTAATATCTTTAACTCTTATTTGTATTCATTTTGTAATCAAATAGCTAAAATAAATGTATCACACTTTTTGTTAACAATTTGTACTGTATTGTGAATACATTATAATTTTTTTATTTTGTGATTCTTTTATATATTTGTACGCTAATTTTAGACGTTTTTTTTAAATTAAAATATGTTTTTGAATATTGTATAAAGGTGATTTCCGTAAATAAATACTATTATTATTATTATTAAGTGCGATGACATCAGAAAATATTACCAGAGGCAATCATAAAAACCCCAATTGATTGTAACGAGAGTTACAATACACCGTGAATCTGTGAGAAAAGTTTTACGTTTCGATTTAAAATTTCATTCATTTACAATGCAGCAGATGGTTCAGCAGCATAATGTCAAAGCTCAAAAGCTATTTTTACTTGAGTAGTTTAATACATGAATAAAACTTTTACTATTGGGTCCTTAAAAATCTTTGCAACATCCTTGAAACACTTCTCTACTGAGTGAGTGATAGCTTTTTTGAAGCATAAGAACTGTATATTTTAAACAAGACGGTACCACAGTGCACAACGTCAATGGATTGATGGATGTTGTGTTTTTTGGACGCTTTATTACTCGTTTTGGTGACGTTCCTTAGCTCCCAAGATCACCGGGCTTGTCTTCTTGTGATATTTTTCTGGGGTTACTTAAAAGAACGTGTTTATGTTTAAAAATCTGTACTTTAATGGAGTTAAAAGATGCAATTACAGATGAGAGGTATTTGATTGAATGAGAGCTGTTACCCAAAGTGATTATTGTAATTTTTTTATACCTAATAATCCTAAATCAAATTGTAGATGTTGATCTTTTGTTTTAAAACATTTTTTATCAAAATTCAACTGAGTTATTTTTATTTGAAAAACAATCGTTTCCCATACTTAATTAACACCTTATACTTAATTGAAGATTGGGAGATATTTGGCTTTACCGAGAAATATTTTGACGATGGTAAACATCGCAGTGCAGTATTTTTTTTAGTCTTTATTTAAACGTTGGAACTTTCTAGTTGTAAATTGATTAGATGAAAATGGTAAACTTTAGTTTACTGCAGGTATCGTAGCAGTTCTGGTAGCTGCACTGACCTGACAGTAGACAATTACTGCGAGAGGCGAGTAAAAACAAACAATGCTATAGTAACTGAGATACAAAGTATTGACCGACTCGCACATGCCAGTTACTATAATGAAATCACACGGTGCGAGTAGCTTTACTGCTGTAACTGACTAGGTCAGCTCGGATGCTAGCTCGCACTGTGTAACCAGGCCTTTAGAATCAATTTGGGCTATTGAAAATTTAGAAACTAGGTTTTTTACATTTGGTTTTGTTTTGTTAGAAGCAGCCTGTGATGTAATTGAAATATATGAGATTATTTTGTGAAGAGGAAATTGTGTAAGAGGCATATGGCAATTGGGTTCAATTTGTTTTAAAGCTGGCAATTTCTATTCTGCTTGACTTTGCTCAATGTAGAGAGTCGCGGAGGGATAAATTGTTGGACGTCATCTCTCTTTTGGTACATCTTTTTTGCCGTCGATGCGCTTTTTTGCTAGTAGTTTTAGATTAACATATTTATGCAGTTTATTTTAATGTATATTTTGGTTTTTGGATTGGGAAAATATAAGGTATTTTTTCCAACTATAATGTTTACTTTTATGTTTTTTAATTTTATTCTGGAAAAATTGCTGAATAATATGTTAGTTTGGTTGCTTTGGCACGTTTATCGGATACATTAAGTTTAAAAACAAATGACGCATAGAACTTGGACATTTTTATAGATGAGTAGGTGGAGTTTCTCAGTTTGTATTGGATTATATATATCATAACAAGTGATTAGAGTATAGAATAGATAACAAACAAAATATTTGGGGCACCATAAAGCCATTTATTTGAAAGACATCATCAAAAATTTAATATGGCGTATGTTCAATTGTTTAAGCAGCGTTTTTTTCTTTATTTAAAAGATTTGCGGTTTAAGTCTCTTATATTTTGATAGCATACCTTCATCTTTTGCAAACTGGTATAATATATTGCAGTAATGGCAGCAAAAGTAAGGGCACTTGCTGCAGCAAGTTTGGCGATGCAGCAAGAAGATGTGCTTTGTTAAATATTGTGGAAATGCTTTTTTGCATTTAGTAAAAATTTAAATTAAAAAGTATAATATTGTAATAAATATTAGCGTTAGACTTATTAACAGTATAACACTGGCAATAGTTAAATAAAGAACTTGCCTGGTGAGGACTAAATGCATTGATTCTTTTGTTATTAAAATATAGTAGTCTGCTACTTTTAATACTAATAAATAAACTATGCTTTTGTTACGTTAACTCTTCTTTTATTGACCATGTTAACTCAATGCAACTTCAGTAGTAGTTATAATGTTTTTTTAGATTTGCTCTGATGAGTAAAACACTTACTAATCGATCAAATCCACGGTTATACTTTACACGATTTAATTGAGTAACGCAATTTTATAAGTTACAAGTAGTAGACCAATATTATTACTAATATATTGGTTGTGTTATGGGCTTCTGGTGTAAGTGAGAAAGGGCAAAAGGCAAAATAGCGAAACTTGCAATTTTAATTGTTGTACTCGACACACTTCATTTATAGTATATATTAAATTAAAATATTAGTTGTAGGTCGTATAGTATGTATGAACATTATTGAGGAGTGTAAGTGGAGATGTAGTAATATTTGTAGCATGCATTCGGGACGCTCAAAGGTGGAAATATATAATAATATAATAAAAAAGCAATATATATTAAAATGTTTTTGTTAGATATTATAAAATTTGCTTTATAAATATGCAAAAAGCTGGTTATATTAAATAAAATATATAATAAAATTGTTTGGTTTATTTACATAAAATAATAACTGAAGTCTTTTGTGTAGGTTAATTAACAATTATTGAATTTGCAACCTACACAAATTTGCAAATAAATATTATTTTAAAATATCGTCGTCGTCAGCCATTGACACGCCACTGCTGGCGCATAGCCTCTTCTCTGCTTGCAATGCTGGTAACTTACATTACAATTTTAAAATATATTTATTTACAATTAAGCTTTTCTCTATATTTCTAAAAATATTTATTCTATTGTGAGCTTCTAAGTAATACAACGGTAATTTGAATGCTGTTCACATTTTTATATATAATATTAATATAAATAATGAAGATAACTAAATACGTTATAATTTAAATTATAATAACACAAATTAGACAAATTAATTTCTTATTTTACTTCTTCCTATTTGTTAATAACATTTTAGATACAGAATATATAAACAATCTCATAACAACCGGGTCATTGCGAGAGGGCGTTGTAACTTATAACGTCCGCTTGTAATACCTTGATTTTAATATAATGTAATTAAAATAAATATTCAGTATTCAAAATGTCATAATGTAAAATTTTGCTATTTATGGTCTCCAAACAATTAGCATAAAAGATACATTTTTTGGGAAATATAATGTTGTATGCACTACGAGTGTTACTAAATGGTTATACCCATTGGCGGCTAGAGAGATATAGCCATAGGCCTCCAGGATAAAACATTGTTGCCATTAAGGCATTATTATTATTGCAACGTACTTAGTACATAAATTATTATTATGCCAATTCAGTTTATAAAAATATAATTAAGGTTAGTTACCATTATTTGAGGAATTCACTATATTTGCATTTAATATTTAGTGAAATTGTTAATATTGATGTGTTTTTTTATTGTTACAGGTAATTATGAGATGTTGGCTAACAGTTTAATTCCTAAACTATACAAGGTAAAACAAGGTAAAAGTTTTGAGCACACATTTTAGTAGCGATGCAATTAGTATTGTTGTGAATTTACTGAGAAATTAGATTTGTTTTATGTAAAGATATTTGAAGTAAACATGATATACAGGTTTCCAAATATATTGTGGCTGAGTGTAAGAGTATCTTCAAATCTACGGAGAGTAATGTGTAAACATGCGATAATGGAGTATGGGAAAGGCAAAACGTAACTGAATCAATTGATTTGTTAAAGTGATTTTGGCGGAGAGCGTAGTAAATATGACGAAATATTTTAAGTAATTGCTATACTTAAAATGGGAGGCGCGTTTGTCAATTGAAATTCAGGCTTATTATATTATGGCTCCTCATTAAATTTCAAAAATTGATCTTAGATTTTGATTGAATAAAAATGTGTATGATTGATTATTTTTTTGGTTATTTAATTACTTGAACAAATGTTACTAGCCGCAATCTTCTAGATTCAACGGTTGGTTTGTACTGTCTAGTAGTGTCAGGTTTGTACTGACTAAAAACACCATCTTTTTCTTTCCTCCGTCTCTTTGATGAAGTCCAGTATTTTGGCCAATAAGATGATTTTAAGACAGCTTGGGTTAGGTTGTGTTTGCCAAAGATGACTGTGCGTTGTTGTTTATAAGTTTTGTATTCACTCAGCAAGTGTATTGGAGTCTCATCTTAGTCTATACACCCGCGGCATATAGGACCTATTTCTATTTCTATGCTTGTTGAGACCACAATGTTTAGTTATTGGTCTTGTCGGCTTTCGCAGTCTAAAACGACTTATTTGTATTTCTTTTCCGGTCTTGTATGGGACCTAGAAAGCAGGTTGTGGTTCAGTGAATGTTCCCTTTGCTCCTTGTTGGGCGAGCTGATTTTTTTAATATTTTTCCAGGCCAACTTTGCAGGTTGTGGCCACTGCTTTCAGACTTTATATGCAGGCCATAAAAGTTGAGGCATATTTGCTCGAACGTAGCAAAGTTTGCTATTTGTTCTTGTAGATTTTACTCTGGTGTCCTTTTGGTTTTTGGCTCTATCTGTGTACCAAATAGTTGCTTTAAATGTACTCAGGTCTCTATTGTTTATTCATTTGTTTTAAAATTTCTTGCTGATACAGTGGCTCTTCACGAAGTCTGACTTCATCATTAGAGTTTCTTTCTCATGCAACACATTTGTTATGCTAGGTTTGTGGGTCCGAGATTTACAATTTGTTTATTTATCTGCAGTCTGTATGCCGCAATTACCATCAGGTGAAGTGGCGGTAACGATAATAGTATTATTTATTGCTCCCGTTATCAGCAGACATGCTAGTCTCTGAAAATATATAGTATAGTTTTTTTGGCCGTACACTTAAGAGTGTTTATTTTTTTATACAAGCTTTGTGTGTGATAATGGGTCTTATCACTACCATGTATAACCATCTGGTAATATTAGGTGTTAGTAGCACCCGAATGGCTTTTGTTGTTATTTTAGTAAGGTGTGCGTTAAAGTTTAGCCTATAGTCAAGCGTTAGTCTCAAATACTTTCTTTGAGAGCGTGGCTCTATACATCTTCAGGTTTTTTAGGTCTGTGGTGATTTGCCGTCTAGTGAACAGTACAATTGTTGTTTTAGTTGGGTTCACTTTCTTTTTGCACCACCTTTAGTGCACTCTGTATCATGTTTGACGCGGTTGCTTTAAACTTTTCGTATGCAAGGATAGTGAGAATATCGGAGTAGTTTCTAGGATTCTCGATTGGTAGGCATAGAGTGTTATTATCTTTAGCTCTTTTTTGCTGTCTTTGGGCTGACCTTGTTTTGACTAACTAGTATTTTGTTGTATAGGTCTTAGTTAGTTTTTCTCGGGTTCTTGTATTCGAACAAGAGGGTTTTTTCAGTTTTAATATTGAATTGATGTATGCATGATCAGGCAATTAAGGCTCTTCAGACGCGTATCATTTTTTAATTGTTTTACTTGTTTTATAATTTGATAATTTTAGGTTAATAACCTTGCTACGCGACGCATTACGAAGCGCTGGCGTGTTATATTTGTTTATGATATTAAGCTACTATAAATTCTAGAAGTTTTTTACCTTTTAGGATTATGTCCTTGCTTTCCCACGCCTTCTACTCGGTATGCTTAACTATTTTATCTCTTTTTTGTAGATCTAAGGTTATTGGATAAGGACGATGTCAATATCGTGTTTGACAATACAGGCATTGAGGGTTGCAGAAGCTGCCTTGCAGCGATGTAAATTGTTTTGAACGATCCTTAATATTGAACTTATTGTTCTTTGGCGATTTTTTTTAGTGGGCCAGAGCTTGAAGCATTATTTTGTAGAAACCTAGAAAGAGTTTACTTTCTAAGTTAGGAGCATTTCTAAAAACGGGTGTTGCATGATTTTTTTAAATTTTATTGGTCTTACACAGAATAGTTGACTTTTTCCGCTTCCTCAGAGTTTAGGTAACAGTCTGAGAATTTTTTTGGGGTTATTTTATAGTCGCCTGAACCTATGTGTATTTTTTGTCCAAAGTTTGGGCTTTGCGGTTTTGTCCTTGCAAAACAGTTGTTTTTATTGGTTTGCTCTCCCCAGAATCTGATGAGCAGACTACTTTTTGGGTTTGTCCATTATGTATTCCAATCTCTTGTGCATTCATTTTTAACTTCCTGGCAGGCATCATGCATGTGTCGTCTTAATTCCAGTCCGGTCAGTTTTTGCTTTACGCCGGGTATTTTATTCTCCGGTTTTCTCCGGTAAACCGCGAGAGTTTCGTGATTCTCTGATGTACCCATAGAGGAACTAACAAAACCTCTAGAAACGGTTTGTTAAGACGCGCAGAAAACAAATAAAACATGAAAGAATGCATGAAATGATTAACCAAATTATAAAAATAAAAGAGTTAGAAAAGGCAGCAGTGTTTTTTTAGACACGATTTGCCTTTTTTTTTGTTAAACGTTTATGAAGTATTTCTAATAAGATCAGTTAACCGTTGACACAGCTAATTAATCTCCGAACTTTTGCATAAAACTGCGGGGTAACTCGCTTGTAAATTATCAATTCGTGAAATGTGGATGTCTCAATTATACTTATAAAAAGTTAAAAATTTATTCTGGTTGAGATGACGAGGTCTGGCTATGAAATAACGAGACTGGTTATGAAAAAGAGTTTTATTTTAAAATTATTCTATAATCGAATGCTCCTCTTTGATGTACTCCCCTCCTCTTGCTTCACACCGTTCTATTCGTTTTTTCTATTGTTCAAAGCAATGCTGGAAGTCTTCTTTTGTAAGACTATTTAGGTTTTTGCTTTACTTCTTTTATCGACTCGAACCGGGTTCCTTTTAAGGCAAATCTTCGAAAACAGAAAAAAGTCACAGAGTGCTAAATCAGGCGAGTACGGCGCGGTGTTTAAGCACTGGAGTGCTTCTAGCGGCTAAATAACACCTCACAGACAGAGCGTTTTTTTTACTCTAGCCGTTTTTTACTAACTCGCTCTCGCAGTGTTGCCAAAACTTTGAAATAGTAAGTTTGGTTTACAGTTTTACTCTCTGGAACCCATTCAGTCGTCACGATTGATTTGGTTACTATTTGCTGAGTTGAAACAGACAGGTCGACTTGGACGTTGGTCATCTTTGGTGCACTCTCGGTCTTCAGAAAACCTTCTATACTCTTGGAAAACACGCGCTCGAGCTAGAGAATTCTTACCATAGGCCTCTTTTTACAACTTATAGCACTCGGCCGAAGTTTTTTTTTAATTTAACGAAAAATTTTACATAGATCCGTTGCTATTATTTTTTGTCACACATTGTTATCGGCACGAGAAAGAAAAACTCGTTCGTTTCTAGCTAGAGGGGGCACGCCTTCTGCGATTGCAGTCTCGTTATTTATTAGCCAGACCTCGTATATAAATTTTGTGGGTTTGTGAATATTTGTATAGGCGTTATAAATTATGCGTTGAGTCATTCTGAAGAAGAAAATTACGAAAATAAGTCTTAGTAGTAAAAGACGATGGATAACCTAGTACAACGCTTATAGCGTTTTGCGATAAGGAATGTTTTGCTGAGAAGGGGTTGAACAATACAAGTATCAATATAGAAGTATCAAAAATATTTGCTTTAACCTTCTGGACATTTCCTGAAGTCCTAGTTTGTTAAAATTAAAATGAGATAATCAGACACAACAGAGATATTCGCTCCGAGCATATATCCATGCTCCGAGCTTAGCATGGTATTCTTGTTTTTTGCTTTAAACTAAAATGAAGTGAAATTGTAATTACAATAATTGACCAATGAAAGTCTTATAAACCTTCACAATCTTTAGACATCGATCCAGAAAACAAATTTCTCAATGAAACATCGACTTTATTACTTAAACTTTTCACAATACATTCAAGGAAACTTATTAACAGCGGCAAGTTTACTTGATTGATGGAAAAGAATCTTATCGGGTGATTTTTTTAGACTTAAACCTATTTATAATTGGTTCTGATTTTATGTTAAACTGCAGATTTGTAAAACTATCATTGCACACTACTAACAGACGAGAAGAGTTCTTATGCTATAAGTAGGGTATAATAATAAGAAGAAATGAAAAACTTGGCAACGTTAAGTGAGCAGGTGAAGATGAAATGTCGCGAAGAGATTGATGAGGTGTTTTACACCTGACATGTGCTCTCATATCTCACAGAAAAAAAATGGGACGTATTTAAATACAATGTTTGTCCAGTATTGAGACATTCTTCAACATTGGTATGGTGGGAAAATCTTGCGGTTTTTGGAGAAATATGATGTGTAGCATTTATTGAATTGACATATTTGACATTAATAAAATAGATCATACATAGTATTCCAGTTTAACTGTTTCTTTCAACATGGAAATTGTTTACAAGAAATTATATCATATTTTTATCTAGACAGATGTTTTCATTGCAATTTTTTAGTTATTTACAAATTTTCAGTCTCTAACTATTTATTTTGCGGTGTTTTGGTTAATAATTTAATCAAACTCAATGAAATGTCGCGAAGAGATTACAGCGGCCAACGGTCAAGCAAAGACAATTGTACAAACCTCATCAGTGTGCCTTGTATGAACACGGCACGCTACTATGCGAAAAGACAAATTTAAATAAATATTTCTGTGCTTATAAACACAATTGATGATGTATACTAATTCTCTAATTTGTGGATAGAACTAATTTGGCAAAGTTTAAATTTACAAATAGTTGTCTTCTCCACGTTTCAACCCTTGCTTTTGTATTATCCGGCTGCCTTGTTTCCTTTAATATATTTGCTTTACCCTCATTACTCACAACATCTTATGCATTTAAATGTGTAACAAGTATTTACATTATACAGTAAATACAACTCAAGTTCTATTTTGATTTTTTAAATCGGATTACTTACTTTCATTTATTTACATTAATAAATAAATATAACGCAAGTGCTTGCTGATTCATACATAGCGACACATCAACCAAACTTTGAAGTGTATGCCAAATTCCAATGAGACATCTGCAGAGAATTACTAAAAATGATAACTGAACGACAGCCTTTTTTAAACAAAATTGTATTTGATCCTATTACTATATTTGAAATAGTCAAAAGCATTGATATAATTTATATTATTATTAGTAATTTATTATTATTTATTATGTGTAAAGATTTAAATTTAACAAATATTAATGGAACATTTTTTTTTTCTTACATTTCTCCCTTTGCTATTGCATTGCAATATTTTGTATACTATTAGTTGCCAAATCAATATTAATTTCATCGTTTCTATTTACGCTATGCTAATATACATCAGACATTAAAACGGTCTGGAATATTCATATCTGAAATAGTTACTATCTAAGCTTTCAGTCAATACAATCCGAATAAAATAAATAAAAATATAAATTTATGACCTACCAAATGTTGATTTAAGTTAGTTAAAATATAAACGCAACTAGTTAAATTATTAATAATTAATTGTAGTTCTAGGTCTTAAACAAATGAAACTGATGCACTTTATTTATATGTCTTCCATATAACATGAAAAGAAGATGCAGTGTTTATTCCCTACAGACAACAATTGCATAAAAGCCATACATGTATTTGAATTGTTATTTATTTATATGGTTTGAAATGAAAATTGTAGATACTATGCTCGAGATGAGAAAATATTATTTGACATTCAAAATATAGCATTGGGTATTTTGCATAACTAGTCTCTTGTCAAGCATAATGTTCTTTAAGTAATAAAAATATTTACATTAATTTGTTTATCATGTTTTAAAGTTATAAGTTTCTAGAATCTGAACAACATATAACACGGCAAAAGTATAAAGTATTGTGGAACAATAATGGGCTTGGAGTGCGGAGGGATTGAATAGTTAAGTTGTGTCTAATTGATCATAGTGTTTATAGTTGAGATGGTCAAGAATATTCTAATATAGGGTCGCATACCTTAAAACTTTTGATAAACCCTATCCAACGTAAAAATAAAAGTTTTACTATTTAAAAATGGCGGTTAATAATGTCAATGTCAGATTTTTGCCTATACTGGGGTTAAATTTTTTTAAATGATTAAACCTCTAATTTAATAGATTACATTCTTCTGAAAAAGATGGAGTTTATTTGCCGTTTCTATTACTAAGCGTTTTTGAGTTATGATTTTTTTAATGCAGAAAGTCTCATAATTGTTAAAAAAAAGCTTAATTGCATATGTAGTGGGTGGTGTTTTTGACCTTCAAAAGACATGGAACACGATCTATACGGGGGCAAAAGAACGGCATGACTAAGTAATTATTATTTATAAGAAGGTTTGGAATATGATGAGAAGTAGGAAAAACAATTAACTAGCTTATCCAAAAAAAGCACATCTTAGTTACAATATGGACAAATCATAGTCAATGTTTTACAACTTTTTCAACGACAGTTGTGATTTAATTAAGTGTTATCTAAGTAACCGGGGACAAATAGTATCTTTTCAAAACTATAGTTCAGGAATTATGGATGTAACGCATGGGGTCCCACAAGGATCAGTACTGGGGCCAATTTTATTTCTAATCTACATAAATGACTTTCCATCTTCTTTACCTGATTCGCATATTGTTTTGTTTGCTGACGACACTACTTTGATAAATTTTAGTGTAAAACATGATGTAGTACTTGAAAGTATTGAGAATTCTCAGTCGAATGCTTTAAATTGGTTTCAAGTAAACAAACTACAAATAACGTAACATCATACGACAATCCTCCATATGTTAAATTTTCGGGAGTATGCTTAAGTCCATCACTGTCTTGGGAATGTCATATAAACTATGTTCTAAATAAGCTTGCTAAAATTGTATATCTTAAAAGATGAGTTAGTAGGGAAGTCATTTTAACAGCATATTATATCCTATTTCAATCTCAATTAAACAACGCTATTCTCAATTGGAGGCATTCCTCACATTGCTCTCGACTATTTGGACTACAGCGCAAAATCCTAAGCATAATTTCTGGTTTAGGTTTCAAAAATGATGTAAAACAAAAATTTATTGAGTTCCAGATATTAACTTTATATATTTTTAACTGTGTTCTTTATATTAAGGAAAATTTACATTCTTACTGTCAACACCAGCACTATCATAGTCATGATACAAAAATAAAACTTAATCTAAGAAACTCTTACCTCAGGTTAAACACTAGTAGAAATGCTACAAACTACTATGCACCGATATTTTATAATAAAATTGCGAATAAATACAAAAATATTTCTTTTAAAGTTTTTAAGTGGAAATTCAAAACTTTTCTAGTATCACACGCTTTTTATACATTCGATGACTTTGTAAATTTAAAATTTTAATTTGTATGTATAGTTTTATCTATTTCTGTACTATTTTTATTGTGACCTGTGTAAAGTATTATATTATACTATTAACATTAATAAATGATTTGATTTGATTTGAAAACTCTATATAAATAACCCACAAATGCACAGAACAACTCGAGTCAGATGGAAGACAGAAAGCAAAATGAAAATGAGGATAATTGAATAGAGGTAGATGAAGACATGGTTGAGAAGGCAATCAGGAAACTGAATAAATGGAAATATTTGGGCCCGCCGGGATCACGAACGAGATGATTAAATATAAAGGAACAAAACTAACAAAAGAAATAACATCTTTGTTTAAAAACGATATTGAGTATGGGGACAATACCGGAACAGTGAAAAACAAGTATTACTATGCCTACATTTAAAGAAGGGCCAAAGAGTTACCAAGGAATATGCCTTTTAGCTAAAGCAATGAAATTATTTAACAAGGTCCTTGCAGACGACACCGTTAAGCAAATTGGAATGGCCGAGGAACAATAAGGGTCTTTGAAAAATAGATCTACTATCAATGTAATAACAAACCAGCATTTGTATGCTTCATAGGCTTTACACAAGAATTTGATAGAATAGAAACTTTAAAACTATCAAAATAATTAAAGCTCTGAATACAGACTTAACCTAACCTAACCCAACCCAGAAAAGAAATTACCGGTCGGTGAACGTATTTGATAAGGGGATTGTATGAGCCCAACACTCTTCAACACAATTATGGATGAAATCATTGTAGTTATAAATCTATGAATATTAGATATACAATAGGCAAAAGCAAAATCAGTGTTATATGCTACGCGTACGACGCAATAATTTTGGCAGAAAACGAGGATGGCTGTCAGCCAGCGCCTGCTCTATAAGCAAAACAATTCAATATGCAATCTTCATAAAGAAAACTACGTCAGTGGTGCTTTCTTTAGAGTCAATCAGATACATCAATCATTTAAGACTGTTCAGTAGAACAAGTAGTGCTAGTTCAACGTCGTGGTAATAAACAATGACCACGGCATTGAACTTTACTGGATAAGTAAAGGAGAAACAAAATTTATGCAAAAAGACATCAAAGTGCTTCTATAAAAACCTGCGTTAGACCTATTAGGATCTATGTAGTTGAGACTAGAGCAGATACCAAAAACTTATGAGCAATAGAAATGAAGACCATCAGAGCTATACCTGGTCTAAGTACGAAGCGAGGAAATTTGAAAAGAATGTGGAGTCGCATACATGGTGCACTGGACAAGATCAAGCCGCCGCGAGTGGTATGAGAGAGTAGCATGTGCTACAAATGAACGATAGTAGACAAGCAAAAGATGCCTCAACAGCAAAACTGAATACAGAGAGGTCTTTTGGACGCCTACTTAAGAGATGGATTGCAGCTGGACGTCCAGTTTATCTTAAGCACAGTAGTTGAAAAATAATAATCCTGTTTTAATGAATAACACATTTCTGATTAAATTTGATACAGTGAACACAAATCTGGCATTTAAATAATTGAAAAAAAATGTATACAAAATTATTTGTCAAGTTTAAAAGACTATAAAACTGGTTGTGGTCAAAAATAGAAAAATTGTATACTACATTTTGTTAATTTTTTCTTTTCAATGTGACTAATGAAAAGAATGGATACTTAAACTACTTTTACTGGTTTATTTATACATGTAACTAAAAATTCAAAAAAAAAAGTAGTTTGTAGACGCAAAAAAGATCTTTTATTTAAGTTTAGGCACAATTTGCGTGTCTGGGTTAACCAGTGGTGGACTTTCAAAAAATAAAAAATTAGCTTTTATAAGTTTTTTTTTATTAAAAAAAAAATGACGCCACTGGAATGTTTTATACTTTTGAAAAAGAAAATGTTGAACATTTAGGTTCGTTCCGCGACTTTTTTCTGTTAAAATTACAGTTTCTAAATTGATTTAAAAAGATCTTATAAACTCACTTTTTAATTTAGAGGAACCTATTTACCGACCAATTTTTGGATTTCACATTACACAATTGGACGTGGATTATTGAGTTTTATTTATTAATTTTTTTTTTCTGGTTTCCAAATATCTATGGAACATGCCGTGAAATGGGTGTGGCTGGTCTATGCTGATGAACATTCAGAAATAATATACAGTTAACGTATCCGGAGTGAGAACAACAAAAGCGGAGTTTTGTAACTCTTGAGAGCTGTAAGAAGGATAATGATAACGGTTAACGGTATCTAGCATATCACTTGTGCTATCATATAGTGACAGTAGGTGCTGAAGGATGCGCTTTTTTTGAGGCTTAGTAGTGTGTGGGGTTGTAGATTCTCTATAGGGCGCCTCCGCAGGTGGCGGATAAGAGGTTTTCTAGATATAGGTGGTGGGGAAATCAAATACCTGGGGCGAACCAAAACTAACAACGCAGCCTGTGCACCCAAAATGGGCGTCTGTATTCAGAGAATCGGCTGAAATCGAAAACACGCTGGGTTTAAATTGCCAAATCTTTCTTAAATGCCATGTTAAATATCGAATTTTACAATAACAGTACACCAGATGGGGACAATTTTAAAATTCTATTTCGAAAATACTTTTGACTGCTTGACTGATTTTGGGGGAGGCAAAAAAGCAACATGTAACCGAAAATGACCAAAGTACACCAACAAAATGGTGATTGCTACATCTAACATGAAGATAATTAATACGGAAAACCACCTAGAAGATTTTGAACAAGAACTGCAAAGTAAAGGGTTTTCCAATAAGAAGTTTTATTTTGAATAGCAGGCTATTTGGGCAGCTGTCAATTTTGAAGCTATTATCTTTTGACATTTGACAAGCTATTATTAAAAATGGAACGATACACGCTTCAACAACGCATTGAAATTATTAAAATTTACTACAAAAATTGTGAAAAAGTTTCAGTCACACTTTGCAAATCTTAAGCACTTTTTGGTCGTCGTAAAGCACCTTCTCGGCCGGCAATAGTAAACCTGGTGGAAAAATTTGTGCTGTTGGGACAAGTTTGTGATGTGAAGAATCGAAACCGTGTGCATCGCTCAAGAACACATGAGAATATTGCTGATGTAGCCCGTAGTGTTGAAGAAATCCAGGTTTGTTGATTCCTTGTCGATCTTTGGAGTTAGACATTACACCGTATTTTGCATAAAGACTTAAGTCTTAAGGCTTTTAAAGTTCAGTTAACACAAGAACTCAAGCCGGTCGATCACCATAAACGTCGTATCTTTGCTGATTGGGTCTTTCAAATGCATCATAATGATCCGGAATTTCATCGAAAAATTATCTTCAGTGATGACGCCCATTTTCACCTCGGAGGTTATGTTAATAAGCAGAATTGTCGCATTTGGGGCTCAGAAAATCCAAGAATGATTGTTGAAAAGTTTTTGCATCTTTAACGTGTCACTGTTTGGTGCGGTTTTTGGGCTGGCGGTGTGATTGGACCCTTCTTTTTCGAAAATGAGGTTGGTGCAACTGTTACGGTGAATGGATGGCGCTACCGAGCTATGATTAATGATTTTTTATGGCCGGAATTGGAAGATATTGATGTGACGACGTTTATTTTCAGCAAGACGGCGCTACGTGCCACACAAGCAACGAAACAATCGCAATTTTGCAAGAAAAGTTTTCTGACCGTGTTATTTTTTGAAAAGTTGATCACAATTGGCCACCGAGATCTTGTGGTGGTGTTAACCTTTAGACTTTTTTCTTTGAGGCCACGTGAAAGATAAGGTCTATGCTAATGTTCCACAATCGGTTCAAGACCTTAAAGAAGGAATTCGTGAAGTTATCGAGGACATACAGCCGCAAATGTGCGAATTGGTCATGGAAAATTTTATGAAAAGAATGTGGTACTGCAACCGAAACCGTGGCGGCCACTTGACTGATATCGTTTTCAAATGTTATTGGCATAGCTTCCTCTATGCAATGAAATAAACATTTATTGATTTCTCTTAAAAAATACCCGTTTTTTTTTAATATCAAAATGAAACTTTTTATAGGAAAACTCTATATAAAATGGGACATTATTAGCTTTTGCGAGACAAAACTTCAAGGAGAATAGAAGACCATTTAAAAGTTATAACACAATTTCTATCAGAAACTGATTACAGCATCTGAGGTGGAGCTTTTATTTTCAATTGCAAAATTGGACATCTATTAACCAAATACAATCCAATCTTAGACAGTTATTTACTTAGTATTAAAGTTTAAAAAGCAGATTACATTAAAGTGATACACTGCTATGCACCAACCAGCAGTGCAGATGACATCACTAGGACCAAAAACTTAAGGCTAGTACACACTAGTTGACCATGTTGCGCGATTTGTTTATAGATTGTCTATAGACTGTCTAGAGACACGGTTTATAGACCGTCTAGACACACAGTTCTTTGTCTAGCGTCCACACTACGATGTGAATCTCTCAGTCTCATCTTTGCAGTCCACCATGGAGGACATTGTTTGGTGGGGAATAAGTTTCTGTTTAATGCTAATTACAAGTAAAAGAACGCAACGTAAACGTTGGTGGACGCTCGCAGAAAGACTTGGCTTTGGTAATATATTATTAAATAAATTAAGACTGGAAGACGCTGACAATAAGAAGCATGGTAATCTTCAATTAATTTTAAAACTTTCTTGTTAGACCACTTGTTTTCAAACAAACTGTAAAACTTTAGAAAATAACTGTAAACAGCCAAACCACACTACTCGGTAGGTGGAAACAGACGTGTCTCGTCTCTAGATGCCGAGTGACGTCCACACTGTCAAAATGTTGCGCAATGTCTAACGGGAGACTTTAGACCTGCGATTTTTGGTTTTGCAACAGGCTTGTAGACGGGGTTTTGTCTATAGACATGTCTACGTAGTCAACTTGAGACACGTCTCAGAGACCAAAATCGCGTAACATGTCTACTAGTGAGTACTAGGCTTTAGAAAACATTTAATATTCATTTATTACTGGAGATTAAAAGCTAAAATAAGGTCAAAGATATGAACAAGACACAGGATACGTGGGAAACTTTGAATAAATTTAATACCGGAACTGATCATAGGCTAGTTTGCGCATGTATTTTAATAAATACAAAACTAAAAGGAAAAAAGCCGTAAACAAAAAGAAATTTCTAAGGTTTGACTTTCTGTTCCTGAATACGAATACGAGATGGATCAGAAAATGAAACTACGAAAAGTTCTGGAATAGATGAATATAGATGATATTGTAATAAACATAATAAAAGATATACAAACTGCCACACAAAAAGTCTGCTGTAAATTAAAAAAAACTAAAAGAAACCAATAGAGGGAAAAGGGAACACTAGTCGAGATGCATCAAACCATATCACTTTAAATTATATAGAAAAAGAAAATAAGCATAGACATAAGAAACTATAAAGCAAAATAAATTCTAGACACTATAGAATCGAACAAGAACATGAGAGTATTAAAGTCAACGATTTTAAAAGGAAGATAAAATATCATTAAAATAAAAGATTAACCAAGGAATTCTCTTTTCATACAAAACTGAGATCGATTTAGAAATTTAAAAGTTGTATGTAAACTGTACACACCATTCATACTCAGCAGATTCTACAAAGCATATTTGACATACTTGGAAACAAATGAAAAATTGAAAGATTCCAGGAGGAGTGAAAACACTCTACTGGAAGCTATGAGAACAAATTTCAAATTATTGGAAAAATGCAAAAGATATTATCTTACACAAAGCAGCTGATAATACAAATATGGAGAACTACCGTTCAATAAGTCTGCTTCTGACTCGAAATATTACTAACCTAATTACTTCAAAGCTGTAGAGCAGGCAGGGTTTCGAATGGGATTTGGCACAATTGATCATGTGCAAACTGTCAGGATACTTATAGCAAGGGCAACGGAATACAATATCTTGGTTCACATATAGACTACCAAAAAATCTTCGACAGTATTGAGACTTTCTTTTTCACAGTACCTTTGGATGACGCACAAATTGATTTGAGATATTCTATTTTAGCAAAGGATATACAGGGTTAGTTAAAGTTACCGGAATTTTGATGTAAAAATATGCAGGATTTTTTATTAAAAAAAAAAATGATTACTAAATTTCTATAATAAAATAAACAATAAACTTGAAAAAAACACTGTTGGTTAAAACTTATTATATATTATACAAAGACGCTACTTTTTATGTAAAGTAAACGACGATCTGTACACCGAAAAAATAAATCTTGGCAAAGGTGTTTGCCAAGGTGATATCGACATCCCAATCTTTTCATCATAGCACTAGAAAATGTGTTCTAGAATGATGGCGATATAGTTTTAATGAGTAGTAACATCGAAATGTGCTACAAGAGTCAAACGGAAGTGTTAAACAAGATAGGGCTAAAGATGAAATTAAATAAAACAAAAATGTTAGTAGTGAACAAAGCGTGACTGTAGACGCCATTACAATAGAAAAAGTTAATCCAATATTTAATACATTGTCCATACAATCAAGATTGGCAAGGAAAACTAAACGGCCAGTAAAATTCTACTAGCAAGAGCTGCTTTTTGTAGGTTAAGCTTTATCTTGAAAGACAGTGAGTTCAGATGCCTAGAAACTATGGCAATAACCAAAAAAATATTAGAATAACTGAGAATCACCCAAAGAGTCATGGAACGCGCAATACTAGGGATTACTCTAAGAGTCTAAATGCGCAATAACGACATCCAAGCTAAAACAAAGGTGCAAGACATGATTCAGCGCATAGCAAGCATCAAATGGAGATGTGGCACTACAAAGCGAAGAACAATGGTCATAGAATAATTTTTTGGAGACTTCGAGAAACTAAAAAGAGCTTGAGAAGACTTTAAATGAGATGGATTGACGACTGCAAAAGATTGGAAGATACCTATATCCAAAAATGAAGTATTTGAAGCTTAAGAAGTAGAAGAGGCTTTGCGGAAAATATAAAATACGTACAATAAAGTGGGACACACTATGATACTTTGGACACCTATGACTATCACGATAAACTGAGTTAATAACAATGTTATTTGGTTATGCTTTTCTAGAAGTTTCTTATAATATCTCATTCATCATTACAAGCAATTTTGCTGCATATCAAGTGGTAGACCATTGAGATTTTGGGCAGTAAGAAATTACATTAGATAATTGAAAATTTACTTTTTTTTCTATTGGTTTTTTTTTTTATATTATTTTAACTAAGCGGCCAAAATGTTTATTTTTTTTTTACCGTTTATATGTAGATAAATTTTTTATTTTTATTATTCTGGCCTTTAGTTTTTGTCAATTGAGATTTCTGCTTTTAAGTAACTAAATATTATCAACTTATTGTGCAATATTAGCTTGTATGTTAGCTTTGATATTATGAATTATCTCTTAAGAAAATCTTACCGCTTTAAATTGCATGATTTAAAAAAATATTTTCAGCGCTTATGCGGTGAGTTTCGGATTTTTTTTTACGAGGATTATCTACAAAATTTTAGGTTGTCAGTGTGACAGAGATATTTTTAAGCTATCCAAATTATTTTTTAAATATTTTGAAATACTTTTTTACTATGACGTTTTGTTTCACATTTGACCACCTAACGTTTTTTTCTGCTGACTCAGCGCTTACATTGGTTGCGTTTGCTGAACTCACTCATTAATCTCATTGTGAATGTTTGTTGCAGCTTTATTTCTTATGACAGTTGCTTTAAACAGGCGGAGGACAATATCTTTTCTTAAAATTTGATATATTGGTTTAATTTCTGGTAACTGAACGATGGCAACTTGAGGTATTTACGTTTACTATGCCAATATTCTCAATTGAGCGTCTAGTTCGAATGCGTTTTGGTGTTTACACACCTTGTAGTGACTGCTCTCTTTGATTTTTTCACTAGTTTCTAAATATTGGTTTTACTTGGCACAAGAGTTGAGTATTACAATAGATTATATTTAGATGACAATCATGAAACAACAAGCCCTAATGAAACTCGATTTATAATCATTTGTAAAAATAAAACTATGCGCATTTGCAATCCAACACTTTTTTAAGTAATGTGATTAATGATTTTATTCGGTAAGTGAATAAAGATTTACACTCTAAATGCGCATAGCAATAAGCATTATGTATGCGCATACATTGAAAAGGGTGTTAGTTTATATTTATATATTCGATAAACCTGCTTAATAGCAGGGGTAAATACATAAAAAATAATTAGATTAAAATGATAGAATCTGTAAAAAATATTAAAAGAATGAATTTGCATTGAAACTTTCACATATTATATATATTTCTTTAGTTTATGTAACATTCAAACATTTCTTTGGCGAAAATAAAACATTTTCTTTCTTTGACTCGATCAAATTTAATGAAATAATGTAATAAAGAATTCTAACTAATTCATTTATTGTTGGTAAAAACTATACCAATATTGCAATTTTATTCATTTGTAAAAAAAAAATATTTTATAAACCTTTATATAAAATGCTTTTATAACCTAGATTTATATTTTCCAGTATTAAAGCTCGCATATAAATTGTAAAGGTTTATATTTTCTATTCACTACCGGTTATAGTTTTTAATTATTCGCGGAAATGTGCAGCTTTAGCAAGCTTATTGGAATAGGTATTTTGTTTGGTATTAAAAGAATTATTTATTTACCCAACAAATGTTGCCTAAACTAAACTGGTCCAAGTTTATCATAACTGTTTCAAAAATATTGTCGTTAAAGGCTCATAGTCTGATCCTTTTAACCTTGCTCTAAATTTCATTACACATCACTTGAGTGATTTATACAGTTTAACTTCCAGGATAGATTAATCATCTTTTCATAATATATATTTTGAGTTGTGAAAAATTAAGTTAACTTACTAATTATATGTATTAAAAGGTATTAAAATGTATAGTTAACATTTCAACAGATAGACCTTGAATTTAAACAAAACATTTCTTTATTATTTTTACATTCAAGCAAGGTTCTATATTTCCGTTAAAATTTTCTGGCGATATGTACAGACAGACGGAACTGTAAACGAATTCGACCCATTAAGCTCGCTCTGATTTTTTTTCTTAAGAGACGCACGGTGCATCACGTCAGTTGCACACGCATGCTTAGGTTTTGCCGTACACATATTATATATTTAAAAACATCATCACTAATGCATTGCGTAACGTGCTGTGCCTGTTATGTGTATGTTGTTGCAAGATGGGAGAGTCCGACGCGTAAACAAACCCACGGCGGCGGGAGTGACATGTCTGAACAGGACAGCGGGCGTGAAATTGAAATTGTGTCACTAAACTGTGCGAACCCGTGTTTGTTTGTGGACGCTCTTAGATGTAAGGACGTAATCGAAACGAATGTCCAATATACTTTATTTTTAACATAAAAGTGGTAGACGTGCTCTGGAGCATGTTTGCCTTTGCGGTTTATAGAATAAAAAGTCTTCGGGGACTATTTGTTGGGTGGGAAGAAGTGGTTCATTTTCTAATTTAACTTTTTTATAACTTTTGTTTGTGAACGCAATCATATTTTTTTATATTTGTGAGGTGAATATTATGATGGATTGCTTCAGAATTTCTATAGACAGCTGGTATAAGAAAATTCGATATTAACTTTATCTTACTGAAAAATATTATTTCTATAAATATACATTTCTAAATTAAATCAAACGAACACAATTTTATGTAGATGCACAATCAAAGTAGGTTATGGAAAATGTATGAGCCAATTACGACTTACATCCTGGACGAATATCCATAGCATATATTATGTGAAACATCATAATAAACGATTTCTTTGAACTTTGAAGAATGATTTTCATATTCCATATTCTCGTTAAATAATCAAATTTTTACAATTCAACTGGTTTTGTAATAAGCAAAATTAAACCTGTCAACTGCGTTTAAGATATCTTTATTATTGTAAAATATTATTATCTTCACAGTACTATTATACTGCTAGTATTGTGTATACGAGTTATAAAGTTGTATTTGATCTCTAGATACGCAGTGAATTGCCTAGGTGGTATAGTGGTTAGAGTACTTGACTGCTACACTAGGGGTTTTGAGTTTGAGTACTTTATCAGGTTAAGAAAAGAATGTGTTGTGATGAGTACGCTTTTTTTTTATAAGAAGAGAAACTTTAGTAGGTCTCGTGTACTGCCTCGATGACGTAGCTAGAATTTTTGGGCTCCATTGCCAAATATTGAAAAGGGTTTTCTCTGAGATGGTTCTGAAAAAAATTGTACAGATATTGTTTTTAATTTGTTTAGAAATATTAAGTTTTTGTCAGAAATAACAAAATTTGGTTACAACTGTTGAAAAATGCAAAATTGTTTTCATGGAATGTCAAAAATAGCAAAATCTAGCCCTAAAATATTTACAAAAAAAAACAAGATCTGAAAAACTGTTATAAAGTGCAAAATTTTATTTATCAAAAGTCAAAAATAGCAAAATCCAGCTATGAAATATTAAAATATTGTCAGAAAGTTTCAAAATCTAGCTATAAACTGTCGAAAAGTGCAAAACTCTATTTATCCGGCAAAAAACTATTAAAAAGTGCAAAATACTTTTTACAAAAAGTAAAAAAATATAAAAATCCGCTTATGAAATATTAACATTATGTCAGAAAGAACCGAAATCCGGCTATAAACAGTTGAAAGTGCTAAATTCTAATCAAAAATTGTAAAATCCTGCCATGAAGTAAAAAAATATTGCTAGAAAGCACTAAACTTAAACACAAACTGTTAAAATATGAAAAAAATTGGCAAAAATGGCAATTATTTTGTTAAAAACGGTTGAAAATGCAAATTTCTATTTTTAAAAAGTCAACTGTTAAAAAGAACAATTTTTATTTATGAAATGTCAAAAATATTAAAGTCCTGCTTACTTACCATGAATACGAGAATATTGTGACAAAGCACCAATATATGATCATAAAAAATGTTTAAAAACACAAAAATCTTATTATAAAAAGTCAAAAACGGCAAAATCCGGACAAAAACGATTGAAAAGAGCCAAACTCTTTTCTCAAAAAGTCAAAAATAGCCTGGCTATGAGACATTGTTATTTTGTCAAAATTTGGCAATTGTCGAAAAGAGCATAGTGAACCGGTCATGAAACATTGTAAGAAAGCACCAAGTTTTTGATACTGTTAAAAAATGGAGTGAAAAAATAGGAAAATCTCGCCAAAAACATGTTCAAATGTGCAAAGTTCTGTTTATAAAAAGTCAAAAATAACAAAATTTGGCTATAAAATACTGTCACAAAAATCAACTGTCGAAAAGAATTTTATTAATGTAAAATTTGGTCATAAACTGTTAAAAAATGTAAAGTTTTGATTACGAAAAGTTAAAATTGTCAAAAACCGATGATAATTTTTTTCAAAATGAACGGAAATCTGTCAAAACCATTGAAAAGGGCAAAATTGGGTGTTTAAAATAACAAAACGCTGCCTTGAAATTTTAAATAATATATAATATAAACTGTTAAAAAGTGTAAAAGTTTTGATGAAATCTCAGAAATAGCAAAATTTAGCTATGAGCAAAATTTTTTTTGGCCTGGTATCTTTGTGGGTCTTTCTAGCTACGCCACTGTAGATACCGTTACTTATTTTCTATATTTTGGAGTTTTGGCTAAAAATGAGTTACAAATAGAAACGCATGTTCTGGTTACAGTTAGTTACATGTTTATTCCTTACATCTCCAACATGATATATACCACGTAGGTGTTTTACAAACATTTTATTTCTTTGATTACTACTTAATTTAACCCGTTAGTTCACGTATGCTTTAATTATTAGTTTTTTTAATGATTTGTTTAATCTGAAAAATTGATAACAAATTGATAATTCATTAAGCTTTAAGTTATGCAAGTATACTAACCTAACCTACCACAAAACATGTTCACACTTTATCTCTAATGATGATTATATGCAGTTGCCAAGTGAAAGTTAGCAACTGCGTCACGTTTGCAATTGATAGAAATGTTATTATTGTAATATCACGACGCTCATATAATCTAATCTAACTTTTGCAATTGATAGATACATGTTATGTGAGCACTAAAAGTATAACCGTAAAAATGTTTTTCATGTTATGTATGGGTTTGAATGTGACAATGGAAATCATTTCAAACATTTATACATACTTTCACACTCCGGTCCGCCTTGCCAGTGTGGGGTTTTTATGACTAAAATCCTCTTCTGGTCCGGAGTAGATTAGTAATAATCTCTCCAGTGGTTCGGAATCTACTCAAAATTGTAGGTTTACTTGTAATGTAAGTTGTTACGGGCAGAGAAGAGGCTAATGCGCTAGCTATTGCGTGAAAAGTACCTGATGATGATGCCGTAACACACTTGTCAATTGCAATTTGTAGGTTATGAGAGTATCTAGTATTTTTTAAATTTGATTTTTTCTGATTATTGCATTGCATTGTTGCTTTGATTGTCATATGCATTGCGGCACACACATAACCTAAATATGGTGTCATTAAATCATTAGTTTCTGGGTTACAATTCTTCAAATACATTTTTAACATCTGTTCATTCTAGTTGACAGTTTGGAAAAATGAAAATCTGTGGTTGTTGTATTATGGCACTAACATAACCTTTAAAAGTGTACATTAAATATTTTGTTTTTGATTACGACAATACCGAGGAACTTAATTAAGTTAATCTGCTCGTTTGTGATTATTTTATGACAGCACTAATCTGCTCTTCAGCAATTTAAAATTTTGAATTAACTAAACATGTCATTATCTAATTAGTCACTGACGCTAAACATTTAAAGGTATTGATATCTTCTTCTTATAACGCCGAGCGTTGTTTGTGGTGTGCGATACTAGTTCTATACAAACATGCGGGATCTACAGTTTAAAGTGAAATCCGAACCACGCCACTATCTATTACGCAGATACTTTGAACCCAGGTCGTTGATTTGAGGGTAGTCCCAGAAGTACCAGATCTGTTGAATAGATGGTGGTTGTTGTTTGAAAAGAATGACTATGGTAGAAAACATAAACTTTTTAATACTTAAATTTTAAGTTTTGTCGACGCTACGTTGACGCCATGACCTTTTCTGCAGATAGAACTGTTTTCTTTTGAGCCGATTCCTCTCTTTTAGTTTATTGCTTGCGCACAGCTTTGTCATGTCTAAATTTTTGGTCAGCATTTTTGAAATGCTTACTATGCTAGCTTTTGCGCTTTTAGTCGACAGTCATTTAATACCATTTTGTGGATTTTTTTTATCATTTCTTTGTCTTGGGAGCTTGTACGATCTTTTCTAGCCAATATTTTACTGTTGTAATAGATGAAGAAGACTTCCCTAGAGTATAACCTAGCTTTGATATAGATTGGACTAAGGACACGTAACGATGACCAGTTTTGCAAGTCTTCAATTTTTGAATGGTTCAAGTTATAGATTTTTTTTTTAAATTATTTTGAATAAAACTAATTGTTTTAAAAATGATCCAAATATTGACTTTGACGGGCGATGTACATATGGAATTGTTTTTTGGAGTTTTCTTTATTTTTTCACCAGCATATTATATTCTTCAAGTTCGTGTAGGGTTTGAGGACGATGTTTTAAGACTTTTTAGGTAAAAGTTGCTTGGACTTAAATCATGGAAGCGAGGCTATTGAATGGCTTCTTGTAGAGAGATCAATTGACCGGGTGACATTTCTTATTGAGTAGCGCGAGAACGACGGGTTGTGGCTGTAGTGGTAAAAAAATCTATTATATTACAGCATTGGTTGGAAGTTATAAGACTTTACGATGCCCACAGAGGACAAAGCACATCAAACGGTGACATTGGGACGGGGGTTATCAGCATAGTAGTTTTAAAAATTCTGCTTGTTTACTGTTCTGAAAATATGATAATGCGCTACGTTGCTGGTTTACACAATACTCTTGTGAGACACAGCTGTAAAGATTGTATTTAAACAATCTCTACGTCTTGCCCAATTTAGTGGATTTAATTTGTTTTGAATTTGTATTTGAAATATAGGACTTTATTGTGTCCTACTCTGTACTTATCACTTACTCACGAGAAAAACTGACGCTCCAATATGGGAATTGAACTTGATACCTCTATTATAGCAGTTGAGTACTCTAACCACTGCACCACCTGTACGCTTATAAATTGCATTGCCTAATCTAACTCTATTTATTACATTTTTCAGTCGCTTTACGATGGGCAGTTCTTGAAAAGTTAACATCTTTTCGTGTATGTGTTTGATTAAATTAAGTTGTTACTATTACTTTGCTACTTATAGAGTAGACTATGTTGTCTTTCTGTTACTATTATCTTGTTACCTATAGGGTAGACGTTTTCTATTGTTGCAGTTTGCAAAGTCGCTGTATTGACGATTACTAGGTACTGCGAGCTACATGCATGTGTATGATGATAGTTTTGCATTTAGTCATGCATTATTTGATTGCGGTAATAATTGGATAACATTTTAATCACCAATTAAGAATACTAGTCTGTAACTCTTGCTTTTGTACATTCATGATTGTGTAATTTGTTTTTACAGTTTTTTCATTATATCTTTTTTACAAATATTAAAGCCATCTATAGCAGATTATTTATGTTAATCTGATAAACTCATTGAAGGACTGGATTTGGATAAAAAGAGCTGAATATGTAACCTACGCAGGATTTCAAACAATTTATTATTTGAAGAATTTTAATAAAAGCATGTTAATATTTTAAAGCCTGTTTATAAGCTATGTTTTCAAACAAAAGATATTTTATGGAAGTACACATATGGAATAGAAGCTTTAAGCTCTACCCTCGGGCCTGTTTACAGCACAATCTTATTTAATCAGGCTTGCAAATGTTTAAATATTTGTCAATGATAAATTATACGCTATGAGTTTGCATTGCCGGAAAATGAAATATGGGTTAATTACATAATTTTTAATTTAATTTACATTTTTTTTAATGAATATGGTTACCATCTATAAATATATTTTTTATCACATCAAATTATCCTACTTATCATCACTAAAATAGAGAAGGTAATAAGGCTGAAATTAATTAATATTAAACTTTTAAATTATAAATTGATTGAAATCGATGTTTGTTATTAGATCTACTAGTAGGGTCAGACCTCTAACGATGTTTATAAATCATTATACATTTAAGTTGAGTAATATAAATTCTTGGCAGTCAAATGTAATATTATTTTATTATTTCATATGCTTCTAAACCACTTAAAAAAATATAAGCAATAAAAATATTGTCTCAAAAATGAAAATAATATTTGCAGTGGATACGTAAATATTTATAATAATATAACAATTTTAAGTGTTTGCGGTTGGACTAAATTTATTTTATTATCTACTGTGTAAATTTGTACTATAATATAGTGCAACTGACTCTAAATTAAATTGTTTTGCATTGGTGAGTCAGAGAACAGAGAGGTTTATACACTTTTGTATTATTTTACAATTTCCCGCAAAACTTTATTGTTTTAAGAGTTATTGTACTGAGTCTATTAAAAAAAAATAATTTTTGAAAAAGCTGCTATTGGTGTAGTGTTTAAGAAATTCTCCGACCAAACCAACTGTTTTTCTGACTGTGATAGCAGCTGCTCCGGCATGACGATTTTTTTTATCTAAGCAGACGGCAACTATTCAATAGCTATGAGATATTCGTAGCTACAACTTTGAGCCTTATATGTAATACGAAATGACAACAATAATTTGTAACGTAACTTTTAAGGTTTTTTTTTTATACTACTATCAAGACTAGTTTGTCGAAAAGCTTCAGAAGCAAGCACCAATTATGGTAAAGACGTGTTTAAACAATCTAGTGTTGCTAGATGCTTTTTTAAGGAGTCATAATGGGTTTTTTGAGTCTACTACACCACTTGGACAAAAGAAATATTCGACAATAAATGCTAAAGAAATCTTTTTCGATATTTACTATGAGCAGAAAGGATCTTCTAGAATACAGGAATATTTATGAAAATTGAATCGATAGTGGTTTGTTTTGTTTGCAGAAAACTTAATCTGTAGGAAGATGAGTTTTGGACTAGAACAGAGATTTGTTGTATTCTTATAAGAGAACCATCAAACTTCGATGAAAACGCCGATTGCGTTTACTATATCAGGAGCAATTATTAACTGGTAGACTAAACTACTAGATCAGACTTGAAACTTCTTTTTTGAGGAAATACTACCGTTTTCGGTCACTCATGATGTTGAAAAGTAGATTAGTAAATTGGTCAAAACTATTAAAACTTGGTATATATTTATCAAAATTAATGTACATTATTATAAACCAAAATCGTAATAATGCAGTTTTAAAGCCGAAATTTTGAAACTAAATCTATACCACACTCTTTTGAATAAATTGTTTTATTAATGCTTAAACAAATAAATGTATCTTTTTTCATAACAAATTATATATTCATAATTAGGATTTGAATTTTGTGTTTATGTATAACTTTTCTGAAATACATATGGTTAATTTATTTCTTCAGATTCTTTAGTCATTATTATGAACAGCATTTCCTGTCCTAAATTTGCATTCGAAATAACTCGTCATTACCGTCGATTTAGTATATTTTTTACTATACGAAACGAATTATTTTTAACCATGCGCGTCTTGTTGATTTATTTATTTTTATTTTTGCTGCAATCAATATTTTGTTCTATTTTAAAAGGCAGTTATTAAAGTAAATAAAAGATGTATATAGAAATCCTAAAACATCAACAAAAAATCGCAAACAAATTTAACGATTTTTAAAAATATTACAATAAAATTTTAATCACTTGTATGATGCATATGTAGCATACACGTGATTTTCTCATAATATAAAGTAGAAAATTTGTTATTTATATACACTGCATTTATTCCAATTTAATGTGATTCGTCTATAATCTCCGGATCGTTATAGCTTACGTTCAGTTGCTAGTAGTAAGTTCTAAATATAGGTAAATAAATTATATTATGCAACGTACGCATACGAGCAGACGTATGAAGCAAGCCGAGTCAATAAGAATGAATCATACTATTAATTTAAACGCAAAAAAAGAATTATGGAAATTATTATTGTTAGGTTAGGTTAGGTTAGGTCAGTCTTATGTAGTATAATAAACATTACTTATTTATAATCAGCCTAGGATTTTATAATTTTTTGATTTGATGATAATAAAATTTCTGAAAAAAATACTGGTTTATGTAAACATGTTATGCACTTTCTTATACTTGTTTTATCTAATGTCTTTACATCAAGCAACTAATATAATCAATTTAGTTTGGAACTTAGATAGATTTAATTAAGTTTGTATCATTGTGCATTTAAAACAAACTGTTAAAGATTGATTTAACCTGGCACACATCCAGTATTAAGTTACTAGAACTCCATTTATTTGATTTTTCTCCATTTTATCACGCCATCATGTAGGACACACGGCGACAAGAACGAACAAATGCAGCTTATATAAATAAACATGGCTAATAACTTAAGCTAGTCTGCAGTCTTGATTTGTTGCAATTTTTTTTTATTTTGTAGGAGAAATCTATGATAATACGGTTCCAGAAAAGATTGCTTGAATGAAGTCAGATAATAAGTCTAATTGGCTGACTAAATGCAGCAGTCTCAGTGTGAAATAGTTGTTCTTGGTGTGACCATCGGATAGGGGTCCGATGATCAAACAGGATTGACTACTTCATACTTTACGGGCTGATAGCTGTTCTACAACGCCATCTCTTACTTCACGAGAAAATTATCTAAATACAGAGACTGAATGATTTATTTATTGCCATGACATGTTGTTAGTAAGCTATCTTGTTGCAAAAATTAAACAAACAAAAAAATCCTTCAGCAAAAGATGACGGTTAGAAAATCAGTTCTTATTGCACACTCGATGTCAGATTCTTTTACATGCACTTTTCTGTGTTACGAAGTTTATTATAGGTCTGTTCCAACCTTTGATCCAAACTGTGCACACAAACAAATATTTGTCATCCATATGCAATTTTTTATACACATTAATTAGTTTGTGTGCGTTGTTTGAACGGTTTGCAAACTGTCCAAACCGTAGGTTGGAACAGACTTAATATAAACTTTGTCCCAAAATAATAGGTTTTTTTTTTAATGTTTGCAAAATTTTAAAAGGGCTGGTTTTAGTATAAAAAATGGAAATTTTTGATTAATTTTTTTAAGAAAATATGTTTTTTTTTGTGCAAGTTCCACCAATAGTTTTTGTGACAACAAAAAAATACTTAAATTGATTGTTTTAACCCCAAAATTATAAATCAAGATTCTGCTTATTTGCTGACTCTATTTTTGATTTACAATTATGATTTATGTTAAGGTGAATAATATTTTCTTAGAGATGAGTTGTGTGCTATATTGTCAATAAAATGTTATAGCGTATACTATCATGTGGAGAACTTAAGAAGTAAATCTTTGTAAAATTTTTACTTTTCAGGTCTACCCTAAGTTGGAGGCTGGAAGTCTATTTAGGTTTTAAGATGCATTAGAAAGTTTAAATGCAAACAATTTGTATACCAACAACAAGAAAAGTTTTTTGGGCATTCCTAAAATTGAGTGTGTAATGTTTACTTGAGGAATAAGTTCCTATTTTTAAAAAGTTGCTTGGTATGACTCATTCAAAGCCAAAACACTACTTAGAATTTTTTTTGTCTAGCATGTTTATTGAGATTTTTATCTGGAGCTGCTACTCCACTCTATAATGGGGATGTTTATTTTGTCTGAATAGTATTGAGTGGCTCTTGGGATCTTTGCTATTATCACTATCAAAAGAAGCATATGGACAACAAAATCTTGATGAATATCATTGTTATATTGGCTATCAGGGAGCTTCTTGGTACGATGTACAACTTATGTATGTGCCGTTAAAGACATTCTAGCTTAAACCATAACTGAGCCTTTTTTTGGAACTGTAGTAGAATGGCGACTTTGCAAACTTTGTAACATGATAAAGCGGTTTTTATGGGTAGTAGTTTGTTGTTAAAACGTGTATGAACTTTTTGCACAGTACTTTTGGATATTTCTTAATGCTAAGCCACCACAAATTGCTGACTTCTTCAACAATAACAGCCAAACGTAGTAGGTTTTGCAAACTTTGTAACATGATAAAGCGGACATTATGAGGGCAAGTTTGTTGTAAAAAAAGTGTATGAACTTATTGCACAGTACTTCTGGATATTTTTTACTGAAAGCTACAAATTGCTGACTTCTTCCGTCTTGAAGTTATGCAACAATTACAACTAAACGTTGTAGGTTTTACAACTTTACTAGTTTGTGTTTGTCGTTTGTTCATTTTGTCAAAACACTAAACCAATCGAATATACTTCGACAACTTTACGCAAATGCAATACTTGGGGCTATTTTCTATGCACATCGCAATTAAGATTTGTTAAAATTAGCCTGTTTTTTCAGCTTTAAGGAGTTATTTGCGATGTCGACACCCAACTGTCTCTCCATCTCTTTAGTGGTCTGCTTGGCGGTTTTTTAGAGTGTGGTTTTTTGTCTCTCACAATTTTAGCAATTCTGTTGTCTTGCATTCTGTTTATGTGTTGGTTTCATTCTTGCCGTTTTTGCCTCGTCCATCTTACTATGTCCTGTATGTGGCACATTTGTCTTATTTTTTGGTTGGGTATTGTGTCCCGTGATACTTTAGAGCGATCTCATTTCTGCCGTTTAGGTTATGCTCTTAGTTCTGCTGGTGTCTGTCCTGGTTACTGCTACATATGTGATTATTGGCCTCACGCATCATTTATATATTCTGGTTTTTGTTTTTATTTTTAGGAACTGGTTTTTCCATATACTGTTTTTTAAGCATCTGGCTATTCTAGAGGCCTTATTTATTCGATTCTTTACCTCAGATCTCTTGTCTTAATGGGCGGTTATTTCTACTCTTGAAGGACATAACCTGTTCTGCTATTTCGTCGTTGATAGCTAGTTTGCATCTTTTGGGTTCTTTTGCTACGACTAGTGATTTTGTCTTCTGTATCGCAATCGACATGTTGTAACGTTTCGCTATTTTTGTTCTCTGATATAATTACTGCGTCATTTGCGTATCACAGTATTGTTATTTCTCCGTTGTTAGTTCTGTAACCATGCCCTGCGTTTTTAACGTCTTCTATTATTTTATTCATAATTAGGTTGAAGAGTACCGGGCTTAGAGAGTCTCCCTGTCTTAGTCTGGTGTCACACTATGCGTTAAAAACGCACCGGTGAAACCGGTGCGTTTTCACCGGATGATTTCAACGAGTCGTCTGGTGTCACACTATGCGTTAAAAACGCACCGGTGAATCCGGTGCGTTTTCACCGGATGATTTCAACGAGTCACACTATCCCGTCAAAACGCAACCGCAAGTATAATTAAATTAATAAAAATTAGTCAAACTAGAGTCAAAAAATTAATATTTTAAAATTGTATAAATTATAAAATTTTATACTTAAATATTTTTGACATTAATAATTAATATCAAATATATTTTTTATATATTATTATACACTTATACTGATGATGCCTTAAAAGACGAAACTAGTTTATAAAATAAAAATTAAAAAAAACTTTTGTTTTAAACTAGTTTAAAACAAAAAGCATTGTTTTGACAATTTTGTTTCAAACAATTTTAAAGATGTTTAAAACATTGTTTTTTTTAATAGTTGATTATTTATTTCAAGCAGTTGTATAGCATTTTGGTTTGTTTTGATTTGATTTGACAATTTTAGCAATATACATGCTTCAAGCGGCAATAGCAAAACAAGACACTTTCTGCTCGCGGCTTCCTCCGACAAACAATTATAAAAAAATATTACACAACATGTTTTTTATTTATTTTGTTTTAAACTGTTTTAAACAAAATAAAACATTAAAATTTTTTTTATTTAAAATTAAAAAAACGTTTTTTTTAAAAACCTTGTTTTTGCTCTACATGCGGTTGTCCGGTTTGCCGCAGCAAACATGCGGTGGCGTCCGGTGGCGTCCGGTGGATGCGTTTTAAATTTACAATTATTTATTTGTTTATATTATTATTTTATAATAAGACAAATATATATATATATAATAAGACAAGTATATATTTATAAACATAATTTACATTATAGCATTATAATTTTTATTTATAATGTTATTTTAAAAGTGTAAATATTTTTATTAATTATTAAATTATTACAAAAGTGTTGAATATTTCATCAGTGATACAAAATAAAAAAATTTAGTTATTTTACATTCATGTTTTTTTATATTTTGTGTATTTGCTGTTTTGTCCGAGCTGCGGCAGCTACATGCGGTGGCGTCCGGTGGATGCGTTGAAAACGCACATATGTGTCGCCATTCATTTAAAACAATGCTCGGTCGGCATCCTTCCCACCGGATGCGTTTTCACCGCAGCGTTTTTAACGCATAGTGTGACACCACACTTATTCCTGTTGAAATGGGCATTAATTAAGTCAAATTTTTTTGTGATTGATTTAACTTTGTTTTTGGTGATTTTATATAAGAAGATGATTTAGGAAGTTGTTTTCTTAAATCAACTTTCTTGAACTGTAGATGCCATAAGGAAAAACAGAGTGTATTGGTATGTGGTGTGGCTTTTTATATCTCAGTTTGCACATAGTTCTTACAATGTCACTACAGCTGTTGCGATTTTGCGTTTTTATTGACAGGTTAGAATCAATTGCAGAAGAGACTAGATCTATTGCTGTAGAAGACTTTTTATTCTCTTTAATATTTGCAGATAAGAGTATGAACGGTGAAATGAGGCGAGATGATTAATAAAACTGGTTGCAGAGAATAAAATCTTATGCAAATTCTATTACCTGGCATGATATAATGGGTTTCCCAACAAGAGCAAAAAATATAAATTTTTATAAAACAATTTTTTTTAAGGAAAATGCCGAAAATGAAATTGAAGTTTGATAAATGCCTTTTTTGGCTTTGGTGGAAGATCTGCATCTAATTGTTTTCTTTAAGATTTGGGTGGCTAGTTGACCTAAACTTTTTACTTTAAAAAACTTCAGAAAAAAAGAAAATAAGTCCAAATGTGTTAAATCGCCCAAATATGTGTTGCTCAAACGGGAGTTTAAATCACCAGGGAATCTTTTGTGGAATAATGTTCATGTAATGTGTTTCAAACGGCACTGTTTTGTTGGAACCACATGTTTTCAAGATCTATACTATACATTTGAAGCACAAAAAGCTAGATCATTATTTTTTTATATTGTTTGCCATTGAGGTTGTCAGTATTTTTGAAGATACATGGTGTATTGATGTTTTTAGCTCAAAAATGTTGTAAGCATAAAGTCGTTTTTATGAGAATGCGCTACATAGTGATAGATATATTTTTGGCTATATTCTGGCAAACAGTTGTGATGTTTTCTATTGAACGACCTGGACGAACACGTCTGTCATCAGTAATAGACTCAGTCTTTCTCGAATTGTTTGAATTTTTTTTTCATAGTTTATGAATCGTGTCCATCAAACGTCTATCATTTTTGATTTTTTTTACAAATAAAAGAGCGATGTTGTGTTTAATAGCGATTCTTTAATAATAATTTGTTGACTATAAAAGCACAATTAAATTTTTTTTTTGTTGGGGCATCTTTTACATACGCGTTATAAAATCCAAAAAAAGTTACATGTTTAATTTCTTCAGCCTGTATCTAATCATTTCTGGACATATGCCTCCTTTAAAATTACACGGTCCTATCTTTAGCTTTCTGTTGTCACGAATAGCCGGCGACTTTTCGGATGTCGGCTTTCCATCTTTTTGGGGTCTTCTCACACTTCTCTTCACTTCGCTTGGTCCTGCCTTGCATCATGGCTTGCCCAGCTCCATTTAAGGTTTGCGACTTGTGTGATAACATCTTCGACACCCGCTTGCGGATTTCGATGTTTTGAATGTGATTTCTTAGGCTTACACCTAACATAGCCCTTTTCATTGCCCTTTGGCAAATTTGCAGCTTGTCTGCTGATCTGTTGGTAAGAGTAGTTGTTTCAAGATCATACGTAGTTACGGTGAAGTTTCATCACATTATTCTGGTACACATCTTCTTCATTTTGAGTCCGACTTCTTTGGATGCTAAATTCAGTTGTGTGAGCATGCTTTTTAACTCCTTGATGTCTGAGCTAATAAGAACGATTTTGTTGGCAAGGCGCAAATGGTTCAGATGTTTCCCATCGATGTTTACACCCTTCTTCTCTTAGTCCAAGCGTTTAAAGACATCTTCAATTGTCAGCGTGAATAGTTTTGGTGAGATGGTATGGTAATGGTGTTATTGTCCAGCTTAATTTGGAGTGTCGCATTTTTCTAGATGTAGTTCAGTTGGTTTGTGTATCTGTAGTCAATACGTGCGTTGGTCATTGCATTTAATACTGCTCATATTTCGATTGAGTCGAACGCCTTTTCGTAATCTACAAAGGCTAGGGGTAGAGAGATGCTGTATTTTACAGATTTTTTGATTAGCGATCGAATGGTTTGGAGGTGGTCTAATGTACTAAATCCCTTTTGAAAACCTGCCTGTTCGGGGGGTTGCTAGAAGTCGAATTTGTTTGTTAGGCGGTTTGTCATGTTTAATTGGTGATATTGAAATATTGAAGGATTTGGCCAACCAAATTTTATTTGGTGGTAGCTATTATGAAAGATTTTATTATGAGAGATTTTAGCAGTTTATTTACATTGTAGGTTATATTTTAACAAATTTTGAAAAAGTTTTTATAGCGCCTTCAGCGATATGAAGGCAGCATACAGCTAGCGTTTTAAACGTTTGTGAGCCCAGTTCCTATTGTGTATCAAGATTCTTATCTTATGTCAGCTGTTTGTTGAAAATCTACTCTATGTTGTTGTTATGACAAAAAACGTTAACACACAGGCACACTGATAAGATGTGTGCAAACTTTAACATTAGTGTATGGGTTGGAGTCATAATTTGCATAAGAATGCAATAATTTAGGAGTCAAGAGTTTTAGTTTTTCTTGTGCTTTGGGTCTTGAGTTCTAGTCTCATACTTTGCCGTATTATTTGTAGATTTTTGTATTGTGGATGAATGCGACCAATACAATCATTTTGCCTAATTTTATCCCTCATACTCGCAATGAGTTTCGGTTTGATTGAACATGAACCAAGTTAGATATATTACTAGTTGCGGCTTTACTAGAGCCTTCTACAGATGTAATAAGTTAAATTATCCACAGATTTAATAAGTTAATTTAACTTATTACATGTGTAGAAGGATCTAGTAGAGCCGAAACTAGCAATGTATTTGCAACAATAAATTTGTGATAAAAAATATAGTAAAAAAATGTAAAAATTTGTACAGCAAATTTACATACATTAATTATCTTATGTAATCGGCTAACCATGCTTGAGATTAGATGTAAGTTTGAGTAAATTAACAATACTTAATTTATATACTCATTTATTTTATCTATCATTTTTCTATACAGTTTGTAATAATTATATATTTATTATAATAAAATGAAATTTACGTCAATGTTACTTAAGTGATAATATTAATATATCTGTGACTGGATAGAAACCAAAATTGCACATCTTAAATAATGTTTACCAACATGGATAAATAAATCCCATCCCACATTATATTTTGACAAGTTACACTGAAACTTATCTTACAGCATGATCGCATTAATCTTCTTAAAGAAAGTCCAAAATATAATCTTACGTTAATTTATTAACGTTTACAGAAAAAAAGTATCAGTTGCCATATGGAAAAAGTCAAATTATCTCTTGAAAATATATATCATAACGATAATTTTATTTAAACATTTTTATAAATCTCTTGAGTTTAGATATGATATATTAGGTTGTCTGTCAGTACGCGATTTCTATACTATCAACCCTCTACGTTATTGTTAAACAATTTCAATAGATCAGAATGGTATCATATATTGCAGGAATCCCGTGGGATCTATCATTGTGAAAAACATATATCTTCTCGCGACGAGAGAGAAATGTACATTAAAAAAATAATATTTCTCTGAATTTATCGAAATGAATGAATGCTGCGGAAAGCGGAAAGTTTCTGTAAAATAGGCTGACTATTTTGGGATTTTGACATGTTTAGGGCAGTGACTTCGCATTCCTGCGGCTATTGGTTAATTTATAAGCGCTTGCCAGCATTATAATACCAAGTGCGAACTCGGATGATGCTATATAACGAATAAATAAATTGCCTAACTTTCTAGTACACCAGTCTAGACTATTTATTCCTCATACGTCGCCGTCTTGGGTTTAAAGCCAAAATCTACTCAGATATTCCACTAAATCACAACGTGCATTTAAATAACGCCTGTTACATAGCCGAGTTATATTTAAAATGAAATTTATATTGTTAACAATTTAACGGGCAGGTCTACTGATATTTAAGATATTAATGGTTTATGGTTGCCTTTGAAAATAATAATTAATTTATGTCAGAGCTTGGCCTGAATGACGTTTGACAATATTTCTAAGCTAAGGAATTAAATGTAAATATTTATTTTGTTCATATTCCAAGAACACTCTTAATTTAAAAAAAAATCTATTATTATAGTATTTACGTTATGCTTTGTGTTTTCGAATTTCTGTTTTATGTATATTATTATACACAGTAAAAATATTATGTATTTAGAAATAAGAAAAAAATGCCCTATAATAAAGAGAAAGTATAATAATTTCATATTTGCTTCATTAGTGTTGTTTGGACAGACTTTTTAATTGAATTTATTTAACGCTGAAATTCAAGGTCAAGGTTACCCAAAAATAAATTATCTTCAAATGTTATTAATACGTCATATTATAAAAACGTAAAGTTTTAATACTTAACAGTTTGGTCTTAAATTTAGTTTTCAAGTTTTTAAACTTTAATATTGGCCGGTAACATTTTTTTAAACTTTTATTAAATAGTGCTACATAACGAATTTGAAGAAATGCAGGATACTGCCAGTATTTGTTTGAATACATATTTAAATTGTGGACGGTAAGCCAGTTTTAAATAGTTGTTGTAGTCAAGTTCTTTTCTTATTATTACTATTTATACATAAAATGTGTAATACAGTGAGAGTCAATAGTTGCTTGAAATGAAATTCTGTATTGGTTGGGTAAGTGGAAAAATAATAGGTTAGTTGAAAAAAGAAAATTAACAGATCTGCATATAACTCTGAAAATGAAGAATTGATGGGTCAATCTGATTGGTGAGCAGCAACAAGTAACCGAAGAATTTTTTACAGAATGACATTCTATTTGTATTGACGTTTGTCGGAGTTTCTTTTTGAAAGAATGGTCAAACAGATATTGCACAACATCTTTTTATGAGTGATAAAGATCAGTTTACTTTACACGGTATGATCAATAAGCAGATTTTTTGCTATTGGGCTACAGAAAACTTATGTCAAATTTATGAAAGGATATTAAGTTACTGTTTGATGTGCAGTGTTATGATCAAGAATTATTGGTTCTTATTCTTAAAAAAAAAAAAAACTGGTAAACTGTCACAGTCGAGAAGTTCCAAGAAAAAGAAAGGAACTAGTTTTTCCAACAAGGGGGTGCCACCTGTCACATTGCAAGACAAAGTATAGAGATAGACATTTTTTTTGGGGTTCTTTAAAAAGTAAAGTGTTTAACTGGCAAGTCTACAGATTCAGAGCAGATACTGCATGAAAATTTGCGAGGCAATAATCAGTACAAAAACAGGAGAAGAAGAAGAAGGCAATACTATGCGTAAGTTATTCTCAACGACCACTTGCTGAGGCCAACACTTAATACGTCCACAAAACAAAAACAAAAAAGAGATTTAGAGCAGCTTAAAAGAATTTGCTTAAACGAGTTATGTCTGAAAGTAGTAGTAGATATACTATTTATTTCATATTATATACAAATAGTTTTATATATATGGGTTTTCAAAAAAAAATGTAAAATATTTAAGGGGGTGGTACTACGAACCACAACAAACAAAAAGTCTTAATAAACATTGGTTATCATAGCAACGGTTTTGGAGATATGGAACATTATATATTTTTATATATTTTTACAAAGAACAGAGTTATAGAAGATGTTTGAAGTGCCCTCTTTCTATTTCCAAACAGGCACGACATCTTTGTCTGAAAGACATACTCTTTATAAAACTTCCTCATTGGCTTGGAGATTTTTTGAAACTTTTCATTAATTTTTAACTGCAGTTTCTTGATGCTATTTACAGGAGTAGCATACACTAATGATTTCAAATTTTTATAAGGAAAAAAATGAAGAGGGTTTAAATTAGGCGTTCTTGCTGGCCATAAAACTGGTTTGCCTCTTCCTACCCACCTATGTGGTTTGGTCTAAATGCTCTAACGGCAATCGAAAAATGAGCTGGAGCACCATCATGCTGGAACCACATTTGTTGCCTGTGGATCAAAGGTATGTCATTCAAAAGATCATACATTGTGTTTTGCAGAAAGTTGAGGTAAGCAGCGCTTGTTAATTGGTTTGGTAAAACAACAGGACCTAGAAACCTGTTGCCTACAATACCCATCTAAATGTTTAATGAAAAACGTGTAAACTCGGCTTCATCCTTAAAAAAAATTTTGGCAAGAAACTGCGGGTCTTTAGCATTTTTGCGTAGAAACCAACGAGAAAAAAAAATTGTGTTTGGTGATCAGTTAAATTTAAGGCCTGTGCTCGTTGTACATGGTATAGATAGAGCAGCTGCTCGTGCAGTGTTCTCCAAACAAGAGTAGCACCAATTCCTACCTTGGCTGATATTTTCCGCACACTCGTTCCTTGATTATGCTCTATCCGTACTATAATTTCTTGTTCTGCTCTAGGAGTAGATACCGATCTTGGTCTGCCGGAAAGATAGCACTATTTTCGAAGTGAACATGTATCTCTCAATCTCTTGTGAATTCTTACAAACACACAATGTGAAGGAATCCGGCGATTTGGATAAGCTTCTACGTAAAGACGTCGCGCTTTGGTGACAATCCCATTAGCACGACCATACATAAAATGCATGTCGGCTAGTTCTGCATTAGAGTAATCAGCCATAGCAATGAAAACTTGTGCAATAACACCATCTGTCAAATACTAAACATTCAGTATTTTACAAAACATCAGCCAACTATGATAAGAAGATGCACGTTTTTTGTAAAATAAAAAATGGAGGGAATAGAATAATAAAAATAAATAAAGTTTCATATCTCTGAAACCGTTGCTATTATAACCCATGTTTATTAAGACTTTTTTGTCTTTGTTGTTTGTACTACCACTCCCTTAAATGTTTTACATTTTTTTTAACACTTTGTATATTACATAGTGAAATTGGTTGGTTGGGGGCAGCGTGGGTTAGTTGCTTTGATGCTTGCCTTTTATGCTTATGAGTTCAAATCCTACTCTGCCATTAGTGAATTTGTTTACCGTTTTAACCGCTTTGGCATTAATGGTTTTAGCGACAAACAAAAGGGCTATTGACCGAGGTTTGTCTGCTCCATTATGTCTGATATTGTCCTACGTTTGATAGAATGCGTGGATACCGGAGGCGGCCATTTAGCACAATACTTAGGAAGTAAGACTTCTACATTTACCCTCTATTGTGCATTATATATTTTTGTTGTTAAGTTATACAAGAGTTGCCGCTTATTAAAAATTAACAAATTGTTTTGGCTTTCACTGTAGTTAAAGTGATTTTGTTATTTTTTTACCAGTAAATTCTACGCACTCTGATGAAGGGTGTATACTCCGAAACATTGGGTGGGATTAGTATTTTACGCAATAAATTTTTCAATTTTGTTTGTAGTTTTGTTGTAGAATTTTTTATACACTTAAAACGTGTTGGATTAATTCTCTCTAATTCCATTTGAATTGCACTCAGTTTTAAGTTAATAGTTACCTAACCGATCTATTTTTAAGAGATAATCGCGTGTTGTTAAAGTATTGTATTTGTCTTTGTAAGAGTTAATTTAGACATGCTCAACGATTGATATTTTTGTATCAGATTTTGATGTTCCAGGACAGGAAAATAAATATTGTTGGGATTAAGTTTGATACTAGTAGGCAATTACTTTCTCAATAGATGTAGTCGTAACAGTTTTAATATCTTTTTTAATATTATTGGGATGGAAACAATTGATGTTTTCTTGCTTTCGATCTTATTGGAATTACGTTCAGATACTTTTCATTACGTTTTGAAAACTGACCGAGTTGGTTGAAGAGTGTTATCGTGTAGGATGTAAAGGTATATGTTAACTATGCGAATTTGAAAAAAAAATGTAAATTTACAGTTAATGTGAAAAATGCAGTAAAAATAATTTGCATTTATTGGCGACCAGACTTTAGGATTGTTGGTCTATCTCTCGTCGAGACTGGTTGGCAGCTGGTAGACAAAAGTGACAATTGAACAAATTAACAGAGATAATATCAATTGCACCAAGCATGTACAAAAACTGGGTAAAAGAAGTATTAGGAGACGGCGCATTTCCTGGTTAAATAATTTAAAACAGTGGTTCCAAAGCAGCTCGATCGAACTATTTAGAGCCGTAACATTAAAAATCAAAATAGCCATGATGGTGACCAAACTTCTTAGAAAAGACGGCACATATAGAAGAAGAATTTATTTCTAATTGAGTTATTACGAATTATTAAAAGCGTGGTATCACATACGAGTTGAATTAAACTACAAAGGTTTACCGGACTATGCTGCGGTGGTTTGGAAGACAAAGAGATTCTGTTACTGCTGAGGGAATCTGAGGCACACAAAATGAGACACAGTTTACTTTGACAAGCAGAAATTAAGTAAAGAAAATACCTTTGCAAAAGCTTCTCGACTTTATTGAAGAAATATAACTCTTATGGAGTAAGACATCTGAGGTGCACAATAAGAAAATTATGCCAATGGTTATCAGAAAGTCCAATGTAAACAAAGTGGATGAACCAAAACACCTCAGTAAATTACTAAATATTCATGCGTCTAACGTTTTTGAAGTGAAAATTATTTTAATAAATAATTAGTTTTGTCGATTCTGGTTGATGTTTAAACAATTTGTTAATTTTTTGCACGGTATTTTTAAATAGTAGTCAAAAGGGGAAATAGGTTAGGCAATTGTAGACTAACTGCGATTCCGGAGCCGCATGCGGTCTTTTTTAGTGTTTTATTAAAGAAATAAAATTTACTACAATCACAAACAATTCAGGGTTTTTTTTTCGCCAAAATTTCAAAATTAAAAGTCTATTAACCAATGCTTAAAAGTTTATAACGAAAAAATTTTGTCGAAAATTCATTTATTGCATGAAATTTGCACTGAAAAATCATGAAGCTACTTTATGTATTTTATGAAAGTCGTGGGGCGATGTAAAATAGTAATAAAATTGTCCAATACTTGGTAACTTATTATAAAATTTGTATTTCAATCATTTAACAAACATTTAGTAAGTAAAAGAAACTACAAATAATTGTACAGAAAACTCAAAATTGTGCGGCTCTGTAAATATGTTGTAAACATTTTTATTATGAAAATTTGCTCTTTACTCAAGAAAGGTTGCTTTAGGATTAAGGACGACAATTAAAATAATGTCATTTTTGAGAAACTAAAATTTCTAAAATTAATTTTAAAATCGTCCAAAAATTTAAAAAGTTTGTATTATTATAAATATAATTTTAAGTTTTTTTGAGCAACTAAAGTTATAACTTGAAAATATATTTATACATTGGTCTTTATGACCTGACTACAACAAGCTGCCGTAATCGCCTTGCTTGATTAGTTAATTAATCCTAATTATTTTTGTCATATCTAAAAAGTGTTTTTTATACTGTCATGCAGATACTATAGACATGGAGTAGATAAGATAAGATTAAAATTTGCGATACGATGCCAGAAGTAGGAATGAGATGAGTTTGTGTACGCATATATATTTTTGATAGATGTCAATAGAAATAAAGCGAAATATATATATTTTCTTAATTTTTTAAAGATAATGGAGTCACAGCAAGGTAAAGTTTAGTTTAATTTGTTTTTATTATGTTAATTTCTTTTAAATATCTAAAATTTTACTAGTTTCCTGTGGGTAGTAGTAAACATTGTTTAATTTATCCGATTTAAAATGCATCTTGGTACGTCGTACTCAGGGCAGTGCTATCTGTAATAACCATGCATGTCACGTAATTTTTACTAATAAAATGAGACAAGCACATTTGTTTTTGTCAAAATCCAACATTTTATTATATATTTAGTTTTATACTACTAACTTTGTTAGGTTAGGTTAGGTTTGTACGTAATATAGTTAACCAGTTTAATAAAGTTTGGAACTGAAGTAAACCGTTTTTAATTATTATTGATTAAATAATTACAATTTTAGAAAAAAGAAATATTTATTTTTAGTTTGAATTTACTATAAAGATTAGAACTATCTTTATAGTAAAAGATGGTCACCATTGCTTTTGAAACACATGCTGGCTCTTCTTACGAGAGATTTGGTTGCTTTACGTATCATATTATTGTTATTTTGAATTAGTTTTGCTGTCTGAAAAATGCGGTTTCTAAGATTTCTAACAGTTTCTAATGGTATTTGGTATACCAGATTTTTTATGTGATTCTACAAATAATAATTTAATTAAGTTAAGTTTGCAGTTCTTACGGGGTTCTACAAATTACGCGTCTAAACAAAATTGTCATACACGCAACTTAAAGTGCGGCGGGGCATCATTGTGCTGGTACTACATACTACGATTGTCAGATGGGCATCTATCAATTATCCCAAATGATCGTTTAGAAAATTTACACAGTTGATTGCGAGGTACTGTGTATTTCTTACGCATTGCTTACGCGTATTTAGGAACAAAAGAACGATTACTGTTTAATTGGGGGAAAAAAATTTAGATGGATTTGAATCAGAACCAGGAAAATAGCTGCAGAAATACTTTATTTATGCCATATTCAACGGATACAAACTCTTTTAGAAATTATTTTCTAGAATGTTTAGAGTGTAATTGTTTAAAACAGATTACACTGTTTTGTGTAATGTTAGTTTTACACAGAAAAAACACTACTTTTTGCCAAAATTTGCGTTTTTTTTCAACGTTGACTAGCTGTTACAGGTTTATATGTAAAGATATAAAAAAAAATATAAGCATAATTTATTTTATTCACGAGTTAACCAGAGGCGTACTCTAAAAAGTGCGTTTAATTGCCATTTTTGGCACGTCACTGTTGGGAAACAAAGACTTAACTCAAAGATTTGTTATGGGATGTAAGATGTTGCGGGTTTTTTATCAATTCATATAATTTTGTTATCTAAAATAAAAATTGATGGTACTTATTCCTTTCCACATTTTGTGTGTTTGAAAAAACACAAGTTTTCACAAATTTTTGATGATGCTACTAGGTTATTGAATTCTAAACAATTTGGTTTAAATTTCCACCTTTTCCTGTCAGAAATACCAAAGTTATCTTTAGAAATTAGAAAAAAAAATATTACTCCGGTTCTAGTAAGAGTACAGGGTTGGTTTGTCAAATGAAGCGCAAAAAAAAATTTGAAAATTTAACTAATGACAATCGAAAAACTTGGACTTGAGGTGGCGGAGGTGGGTTAAATGGTTTTTAAAATAAATGAATGAAATAATTCACCAGTTTGGGGTGAGATTTTTAAGAGAATGGTGAAAACCGGAAGTCACAGCGTCAAAAATGATGAACTAATTAAAAAAGGTCTGAAAAATACTTTTAAGTTTACAGTCACCTTGATTGACCGATGTTGTGGGAAAAATTTACACAGCTCGTACAAGATGATTAGATTATTGGAAAACATTGTTTATAAAACAACTGCAAATGATTGATTATCGTTTTGCCGTTTTAAAAAATCCACTTTACTTACACTTTATTGGAAAAATCTCTCTTGCATAGAGGTTAAAGTAGTAGTTATGAAAATGTTTATACCTCCGAAACGAACATTTAATTTTCAACTGCTATCTTGTAGAAAATGAATTTTTGAACTTTTAGTAAAAAAAAATTAATAAAACCCAACAGTTGGATTGCGAGATATTGTAAAATTGTTTTACATTTTATGGATAATCTTATGTAAGGGGATAAATATGTCGGTGTATAGCGCAAAATGTAGGTCTTATCGAGATCTTTATGAAAATTGTTATACCAATTTGGTAACCACCTCCGGTAGTTCAGTTGTTGAAGTGCAGAATGCTTGATCGGTTACTAATAAAGTGAAGTTTACAACATACATGAGAACTATTACTGAGTAAAATCCTTGTGCGATTGCTTAGAAATAATTTTTTGCATTTTACACTATACGCTTAGTGTTTTTGCGTAGCAACGTAGTTAATAAATTGCTTGTCATTTTGGTCTTCTCTAATATGGCTGTTATGTGCAATCTTTATTTTAATACTTAATTCTATTCTTAGGTACTTTACAGTACTTGTCCATGGAATTGGAGCTTTATTTAAATTATTCTAACTTCAAAAATAAATGGAAAATTTTTGTGTGGAATTAATAATTTTTTTTCAAAAAGAGAATAGACTTGCTTTTCTTTGGTTTGATTTTTATTCTGCAGTAGCCATGTTTCAAGTCTTAGCGTGATGACTTTTGGTTGTCTAGAAGTGTACATTAGTGGCGCATTGTCGGAGTACTGTGTAAATTTGACACCAGGCGTGATGCATGGTATGTCTGATACATACAAGTTAAAAAGCTATGGAGATAATACTGGACCCTGCAACGGGTAGAGTTGAGCTTAAACATTTTTACGGCCATTGTTCTTTCTTTCAGATAGAAGCATTAAGTATTACTAATCTTGGATTGAATCTGTGACGTTGGAGTTTTAGGAGTAGATCTTGGTACCAGACCTTATCAATGCCTTTTTCAGTGCCCTGTTTTAATTAAATTTAATTTAATTAAAACCATTTTTGATTTGGTCAATCACCCTGGGTTATGGAGAGCCCAAGATTACAGTTTCAGTCACTTTACTTAGGGTGTACAGAAGACTAATCGAGCGGTAATTCTGTGGAAAATGTCTATCTATTTATATACGTTTTAAGCATTGCATTTGTAATGATTGTAAGGAATATTACAGCTTAGTGAGAGAATGCTTTTAAAGCTTTGCTACTGCAATCTGGTCCTGTAGCCGATTTGAGTTTGAGATGTGCTATGACATCTCTCATGTTGGACGGCCGTATTGATTTATGAATTATCTTTGTGGATCTTTTGACGTTCAAATGCAGACAAAAGAAAAAAGTCGTACAAGGTGCTAAATCAGGCGAGTAAGATAGCGACTAAATATCTCTTCACTGACAGAGCGTTTTTCCACAACTCGGGCCGTTTATTACGAACTTGCTCTTGGAGTGTTGCCAAAACTTTTAAGTAGTAAGTTTGGTTTACAGTTTTACCCTCTGGAACCCATTCAGTCATCACAATTGATTTGTCCTGCCGTTGGTCATTTTCGGTGCTCTCTTGGCCTTCAGACAACCATTTATACCAGAGGTCTCTTTTAACAACTTATAGCACTCAGTCGGAGTTTTTGTTAAATTTATCGAGAAATTTTACATTGATTCGTGGCTCATGTTTTTATCAAACATTGTTATCGGCACGAGAAAAAAACACGTTTGTTTCTAACCTATATAGAAAAAATATTACTACAGGGACAAAAACGTGTTTTTGTACTGAAATAGTAGACACTTCCAGCTATCCAACGCTGCATTTGTTTTTCCGCTACCTTTCTAGCACGCCTTCTGCGATCGCAGTTTCGTTATTTAATAGCCAGACCTCGTATTTAAGGTTTTTTTGATATGAATGAATGGAAGCGTACGCTTATTTTGAATGGTTTTGGCTATTTTTTATCTATCATCATCAGATTATCTTTGTTGGAGGACTTGAAAGCGTATTTCCAACACTGATTTTTGTGTTTCCTGATTCGGTTTGGTTTGTTGGTTGGTCATTTATGTCTGGCTCGGTTTTGAGAGTGGATGAGCTCTCTAGTCTTTCTATCAACCCCTAATCGATTTGTTTTAATTTTTATTAAAGCATTGCTAGCGAGATGAGGTTAGTAAAGTCAACAACCGCTGTTAACTTCTTCAGCCGTTTGAATGTTATGTAGTGATCTGATGCTCTCTTCTAGGATTTTTGAAAACAAGAACTAACAGTGTTGTAGACCGACGCTTCTCTCTCTCTCTAGTTTATGGAACCTTCAAGAATCTTTTCTTTAATTAATAAACTTTGTTTCTTGCTACAATAAATTATAAACGGTTTTTCAATAAGAAGTTTCATTTTGAATAGCAGGCTATTTGGGCAGCTGTCAATTTTGAAGCTATTATCTTTTGACATTTGAACAGTAAAAACTACGTTATTATTAAAAATGGAACGATACACGCTTCAACAACGCATTGAAATTATTAAAATTTACTCCAAAAATGGTGAAAGTTTGTCAGTCACAGTTCGCAAAACTAAAGCACTTTTTGGTCGTCGTAAAGCACCATCTCGGCCTGAAATAGTAAACCTGGTGGAAAAATTTGAGCTGTTGGGACAAGTTTGTGATGTGAAGAATCGAAACCGTGTGCATCGCTCAAGAACACATGAGAATATTGCTGATGTAGCCCGTAGTGTTGAAGAAAACCCAAATTTGTCAATTCCTCGTCGATTTTTGGATTGAATTAGACATTCTACAAACGACATTACACCGTATTTTGCATAAAGACTTAAGTCTTAAGGCTTTTAAAGTTTAGTTTACACAAGAACTCAAGTCGGTCGATTACCATATACGTCGTATCTTTGCTGATTGGGTCCTTCAAATGCATCAAATTTATCCGGAATTTCATCGAAAAATCATCTTCAGTGATGAGACCCATTTTTACCTCGGAGGCTACGTTAATAAGCAGAATTCTCGCATTTGGGGCTCAGAAAATCCAAGAATGATTGTTGAAAAGCATCTTCAACATGTCACTGTTTGGTGCGGTTTATGGGCTGGCGGTGTAATTGGATCCAACTTTTTCGAAAATGAAGCTAGTGCAACTGTTACGGTGAATGGATGGCGCTACCGAGCTATGATTAATTGATTTTTTATGGCCGGAATTGGAAGATATTGATGTAGACGACGTTTATTTTCAGCAAGACGGCGCTACGTGCCACACAAGCAACAAAACAATTGCAATTTTGCAAGAAAAGTGTCCTGACCGTGTTATTTCTCGAAGAGGTGATCACACCATCGAGATCTTGTGATTTAACACCTTTAGACTTTTTTCTTTTGGGCCATGTGAAAGATAAAGTCTATGCCAATCTTCCACAATCGATTCAAGACCTTAAAGATGGAATTCGTGAAGTTATCGAGGACATACAGCCGCAAATGTGCGAATTGGTCATGGAAAATTTCATGAAAAGAATGTGGTACTGCAACCGTAACCGTGGCGGCCATTTGACTGATATCGTTTTCAAATGTTTATGGCATTTATTGATTCCTCTTAAAAAATACCCGTTTGTTTTTAATATCAAAATGAAACCTTTTATTCTAAAACCCTAGTACATTTTTACTGATTAACCACAATATTTAAGTCACGCGACTGTATAGTTTCTGGGTTGAGCCGCACGGCTTTCGGGCGGCTAGGCTGCGTGTTACTTTGGTGTAGGCCAGCCGTAAGCAATGTAAGCTAGCACGGGCTTATAACTTGTACTTATTAGTGTGGCGTCGCCATTAGACCGTATCGTGCAGTTGCAGTAGAGAAAGTCTGTTGTACGCATTGAAAACTCGAAATGCTAAAATGGAGATCAAAAGCTTTTGTACACAATTTAATTATCAAAAATTAAAATTTATTTTTTTAAGAAATTGTTTTCTAAAAAAATAATGATTTTCTTTATATAGCAAACTTGGATAAAGATCAAATAAAATATTACTAAACTTGTTTACATTTAAAATGATTTCACAATAAAAATGATATAGAAAATTACCAAATCTACAATTTTATCCAAGTTTCTATATTGTCGGAAAGTTTTAGATATTTTTAGATAAAAACTAATTTACAAAAATAACATAAATAACAAATATATATTTGTAACGGCCACTACCATTCAATTATATTTATCTATTTAATATATTATTTTGGATACAAACTATACAAATTGTGTATTATAATTACTATAAGCAAACAACCCTATTTCCAAAGCCTGCTGTTCCGTATCAGCAACAACTATGCTCATTAATTAAATAATTAATTACGTTCTTAATTGAATAAATTCAGAGAAACAAACACAGTGTCAGTTAATACATAATTTAATTGAATTGTGGTCAGAGCTTCACATTATTACAACGATAATGAACAAAATGTTCATGTATAAGAATGTAGATTTATTAAATCTTAATATGGGATGAATGGACAACTACTAGCCCGTATCATACTAATATTATTACATTTCATGTAGTTTGTATCATTAAATATAAATATAATATCAAGAATAATAAAAACAAGTTCTTAAGTAAGAGATTCACACGTTAATCAACCATATGTTTCAATTATTGATTGAAATTGTATTAAAATAATATAGCATAATCGGACGAATGATTGAAAGTTATAATATGTGTTTTAAAAATGCAATAACTTGCCACACTTCGCATCAATCAAACGTGACAAGTAACCTACTAATTACGAAACCCACTAGAATTGCGCCATGAATCTTTGAGGCTCAATGAAATTTCTAAAAGTTCCAATCGAACAATTTACGAAATTAAATAAACCTAAATGTGGGATGAAATTGTAATTGATTTGATCTGCAATATAGTTTATAATAAAGACAATGTCAATGTCCAACCATGAAACTGGTTATCTAGTACGGGGTTTATTTACAATTCATCTGGAAACAAGGCGCCCACGTTTACTATTTAGCGCCGGTCTTAAACGTGGGTTAAGTCATGTGATGTAAGCAATATGTATATGCCATAGGCTAATACGTCACATCAAGGACAAAATTTACAATGTTTTTGAGGAAAAAATTTTATGTTTTTTTTATTATAGTTTCATCATTCTTAAATAACAATAAATAAAACCATAATATGTTGGCAATCGTGCATATTTTTTTTGCTTTGCAAGGTTTGAGTATGATTGACAATTGACTTACATAGCCGAAAGAGTATAAATATGATTTTTTAGAATTGTAAAAATATCACCTGAAGCAACCATATGCTTTATTCAATTTTTCTGGAACTGAAACAAAGATCTAGATTGTTTTTTAATCGATACTACATATAACATATATAGATATAATATCCGGTTTGGCGCCCACACTTATCCAGTTGCAAATGTTTACTTTGTGCTGCGAAATGAATAAGAGAAAGGTAGTATCGTCACCTCATTCAGTATTACTGCAACAAGTGCAAGGGATCGTGAGCTTAATCAAACATTTTATAATAATACGCATGTTACCTTTAAAGATAAATGTTATTCAACAAACAATTAGTTTACATTTAGTAATTGACTCTAATACATATTTAATGTGCGAATTGACTTTGGGAAATATTCTATCAACTAAATTAATGAACCTATCCCGAATCAATTTTAAATATATGCAAATATTAATTAATCTGGCCACTCATGATAACCTAGGGATCTCAAATTTTCAATTAAATCAGGTAAATTAAATCGATTCCAATTTCCATTAAAACCAACTTTATAGTAGAAATATTTTAACGCTATAAATTACGTAGTAATAACAATTGTATAAACTTACATGTTGCTGGAGAAATAATTAAATATATTTAGTAGGCCTATTATTTTCACAGATAAATCCAGTTTCGATAAACAATCTAAATTTACGTTCCAGATAAAAAAGTGCGAATTTAATTCGCTTGTTTTCATCATTTTGATCTAATCCAGATGCTATCTATCTGTGTTAAATATAAAACGTTCAATATATGTTTCGTTCGGGAAGAAAATGAAATTATAATGCTTTTATTTAAATTAAAATATTTTTGAAAATTTCTTTTAATTATTATAATGGAATTATGTGGAGATTATATTTATTTATAATTTTAGAGATATAAATGTTCTATTTGTTTTTCAGAGTCCAGTCACCGGAGTGAGTCTGGTTCCGGGTATTGGCAGTTACAATTGGACAGAGATCTTGTAGAAACCATTTCCGCTATATATCCGGAGTGGTTTAAAACAAATATGGCGGAGGGAGGAGGAGGTTCTGTCCCGAATTCCAATATGCCCGCCAGAGAATCTCCGCCTAAAGCTGTGGTGGATACCTCGCCTCTCCTCAACTCACTTGAACAAAATAAAGAATGTAAGTATTTTAGTATCATACAACATTTTAGATAAAGAGAAACGGCAATTACTTTATTGTCATGTAATCTATTTATACAGGTGGTCCGGAAATAGTTGATCAAATTGATGGATTGGTGGAAGAAGATTTATTGGGCAATTTCAACATTTATTTTAATTAGAAGTAAAACCATTTCTTTTGATAATATGTTTAAGGTGGTCCTAGATTTTGTACAACTATTTTAGGATCACCTTGTATACTCAATTAACGGGTTCGGTAGTATATATTTGTGTTTGCAGGTACATATTCAAAGGCAGCTGTAAGTAAGTCGTGGTAACACATGCGTAAGTCCTACAATATTGGCTTTTATTACCGAAAACAAAATACAATTATTATTTACACTAGAAGGCAAAAACTGCGTATTTGAGTTAAGGATTAATTTTTGAGTTGCAAATGTGACAAACTTCATAATTGATTGAAGTTTGTGATATTAAATTATATTTTATAAAAGTTGCTTGAAAATCTATTTACTAATTTTTGACAAGAAGAAATCAATTTACGGATTTTACAATAATATTGTTTTTAAACAAATCTCCGGAATATCTGTGGTTACTGCTATGGACCTTCTACTGTCAATTATGAAATGAGAGAACAAACCTTAAGTTTTTATTAGTTTGGCGGCAATAATCAAGAAAATTTGGCTGAAAATTTGAATTGTGAAATTATTAAAATACATTTATTTGCTTGTTTGAGAGGGAAAAAAATAATTAATTTTATTTTTTACAAAATGAAATCGTAAATTGCTATTTTATTGTTTGATAGTCTATCTATTAACCCCTTTCGATTTATTGTTGGATGGCTTCCCTACATCTTTCCAGGCATCTAGCTACCCCTTTCACATTATCATCCTACCTAGTTTGTGGTTGTATTTTGCCAAGCCAAGGTCTCCTTTGCTGGATGATATTATTCCATCGACGGTCTTTGTCTCGTGCATTGTGTTCACTTCAGTCCAAGGAAAGTTTTGGCTAAATCAGCAACTTTAATTCTCTTCTTTATCCACGTAGTTATTTTGTAGTCTTTGAGGGCAATGTGTAGCATTCTTTGTTTTATTGCTTTTTGTGTAAGCTGCAATTAGTGAAGGACCATATTTGCACCTCGTACTGTTAATACGCATTTACACATTAGTTTTTAGGTGTTGCGGTATGTGTTTACTCCTCAGCACAAAGACTTAGACTTTTAAATGCTTTTCATTCTTGTTTAGTTCTTCTTTGTATTTTGGTCTCTTGATGGTCTTTATCTGGTTTAGTGTTTTGACCTAAGTATATGTATTGGTCTATCTGTTCCAGGAGCGTATTTGCTAGTGCAACTTGCAGTTTTTCTATTTGGTTTGTTATGACTTTGGTCTTTTTAGTGTTTATTTTTAGGCTTACTTTAGCCTAGTTTTTTGATCATTTGGTTCAGTTCATCTCTTGTTCTAACAAATATTGCATTTGAGGCGACTTATTCTTTGTCGGTTTATGTTAATATTTCTGGTTTTTCAGTCAAGTTGTTTGAATATGTTTTCTATAGTTGTTATAAATAGTTTTGGGGGAGATAGTGTTCTTCTGTCTTACAGTTTGATAGTAATCGTCTATAAAACTCTTTTGCTATAGGTAGGTATAATATACTGCAAATTATGTCTCGTTATCTCGCTTTTGATAAAATATTAGTGTTTTTTCCATGCATCCACGCCTGGTCTTGTGACAGGAGAAGTAGAGGAGATCAAGTTTAACAATCTAAACTGTCCCAATGTCTACTACTATTATTATTATTACGTTTATGTTAGATCTGTAGTGACTACTTTCTCTGGCAACTAGAAGGATACTGCAAGATTTAAAATTTGTATTGGATGGTGCTGTGAAGATAATTAATCATGTTAAGAGCGTGCTTGAAGCGGGCGGCTTCAAGCACGCTTTTTAAAACTTTCTGCCGAATATCTGGGTATAGATCAATACCACCTCTTGCTGCATACATAAGTGCGGTGGCTATCAAGAGTGAACATTTTTAGCCAGACTATTTGAACTAACAGATGCACTGATGGTCACATTTACAGAGGAGGCTGCTTAAATTAGGTTACCTTCCCGACATCTTTGAAAAACTAAATATGCTGGAGTACAATTACAAAAAAATAAAAGCCTTTCTGAAAATAATTACATTTTTAAAGCTTTTATTGGTTGCAAGAATTTGTCAAACCAAATGAGTTTAACCTTTAAACCAACTTTCTCAAAATTGTTATTACCCACTTGCAAGTTTTGAAAAGTAGCATAGTTAATTATTTTCTCAACATTGGCTCTGATAACATCTACAGCTGAATGGTGAATCTGTTTTCCTGTGAGCCGAAACATAAACTAACTGGAATGACAAATAACATTTTTTGAGAAGAGTTCTGGATGCATGTGTATTCAGAAAACTATGCTACTGGCAATGCTGTAGTAAAAAGACTTTTACTTCAACTTATCTCTGTTACAAACAGATACATGCACAAACAGATACATGAACAAACTATCTTGGTCAAGTGATTTGAGGGTAAAATTAACCAAACTTTGTATAAACTTAAAGAAATTTATTAAAAAAAACAGTTTTATTCATTGCATTAAAAACATTAAATTTGCACTGTGGGCAGGTGGGCCGCAAAATTTGTTTAGCCCGAAAAGGGAACCGCTGTATTAGTTTATATGCGTGCTTATGCGTTAATATCATTTTTCTTTTATAACTGTGTATTCTGAAGAGACAGATCAGTTGTCACAGAACTCACACTAGTATGTGTCTTTACAATAATTGCAACGATGTCAAGTTTGTTTACAACAACGAGTTGGGTTTTGCGAGTGTCGTAATACACTAGTTAGTAGATACAGATTTTGAGTTTTTGGATATTTTTGAGTATATTATTGACAAGCAGTACTTAGGAAATATTATTTCTTGTTTATGTATTATTTGGAGACTTTACATTTAACATTCTTAGTGGACAGGGTGAGGTCAAAATCTTGATTACTGAGAGTACCTAATAGGATTACTAATTTATTTTTAAATAATTTATTGATTGGTGAAACAACATTTTCATATGACAGTTTACAATACGCAAATTAACGAAACTATTTTGTAAAATTTATTGGCATTTCTGCTTCTGTTAATTTTTTTTCAATGACGCATGTTTGCGATATTAAATATTTTGAAAACGTCTCGTAATTTATTTTGAGTATATTTTTTTGTGGTTTCATATTAATATATATTAAAGTTAGGTGACAAATTCTTTTCTTGGCTACCACAACAAATTACGTGCGCTTTTTTTATTTTTTATCATTTCAGATAGCACCATTGAATGAGTAGATTATTTCAAGGACATCTTGTAATTGGCATAAACACATCACATACAATACATTACTTTATTCAATATGTTATAAATAGAACAGTATTTCTGCGGACATTATTTTGGCTTGCTCTTTGCATTGTTTATTTTTTTTTTTCTCATTCATTTCTTAGAGTCGCAATTTTTTGTACACATTGTTTGATGCAATGGCTCATTGAATAACTGTTTATTTGTGTGTTTCCATACTTAAATCTTGTTAGTCTTACTCAATTTTTATTGTTCTTTTATTTGGACAGTTTTTTTACGATATTTTCTATTACATTTACTAACCAGCAACCGTACACTGTTTTCTTGTTGATATTTATTTATTATTATATGGTCTAATGTTTTTTTCTCACTACGTGTGTGTGCACTGTTACAGCTGATTACTTCTTTGTTGGTTGAAATTGTTTTTTGACAGCTTGTATAGTGTACTAATATGACTAATTTTTTGACGCAACTAGCTTCCATTGTGCACACGCACTTTAACTTTCATTTTAGTAGTTTTATTATAGCTGACAGGATAGTTCTAATGTCTTACATAGTACTATTACTTACTGAACAAATTCTGCTTAAACACGCACAGGGGCTGCCTGAGTATGTATGAATTGGGCCTATGGTTTAGTTGAGTTAAGTACAAATACTAACACTGATTATTGGAGTTTGAAGCTCATTAAATATTTTTCGATATGATAACATAAGCATCTGCTCTAACAAAATAGATAGTTGACTAAGAAGAACCGAAAGGAATTACAAAAAAAACTGGGTTAGTGCAATTCAACACTGAAATAATTGTCGTCAATAGAACGTTTGTATTAAACGTTAACCGTTCTATACCAGATATGAAAGACCAACTTTGGATTATTTCTCACAGATTTATGCAACGAACAAGAATGCGTTGTTTTTGTTGGCAGGGCAACACTCCGCCTGTAGGAGCACAATCATATTTGAGGACTAATACTAGGACATAGGATATTTTTGAATGGCTAATTCCGTTCAGGCATTTGCTTATGTGCGACTACATACGCAGCTATGTAACCTTATTTAATATGAAAAGAGTTAACTGGATCCGATGAAACTGATTACCGTTCAAATTATTGTTGTATATATATACTCTACTTGAAGACTTCATCTAAGAAGACGAACAATCACAATCTGTACATTTATCTGTTCTATTTGTGCAAAATGTAGTGATGTACGAAGTGTTTAATCATAACTAACAACTTAGAGCACAAGAACTAGAAAATAAAGTTTTTTAGGAGTTTTTGACTGATGCTGTGATCTACAAATGAAACCTTATGCACTACTGGGGTACGATTTATTGGAATCCCAATTTAATTTTAAATATATTTATGAATGAGGTAACATTTAGGCGCGACGGTGTGTATAATATATAACACGCATGAATAGATCTGAGTAAATTATTGAAAGCTATCCTGATAAATGGATTAGTAGAATTAGTCCAGTTCGTCGGCATTCAATGACCTAGATGATTTACAATAATGTATTATGGATTTGGTAGCTGTAATAAATGATAACATGCATGGGTTTTACTTTAAATAAAATAATTTACACTATCCGAGTATTGTTAGCATGTGTTGGTGGTGAATATATTAAAAAGTATTGAGTATATTTTTTATCAAAGACAAGAGACGATAAAAACAATGTAAAGCAGCACAAAATGAAATAGGAGTGGAAGGGAAATACAACAAAATCAATATAAAAATTAAGAATGTAGTAATAGAAGATTTCCTGGGCAACACAAGGAATGATAGACAACATGCAATGAAAGATGAAAATGAAACACGGAAAAATAGAGATCGACCTAAAACTTTATATCGTTAATAAGTTTAATGAAACAGAATAAATAGATTGCGATAAAAAAAAAATTCCAGCAAATATACAGAGGATAAACATTAAAATGTGCTTAAAGATTACATATAGGTTATAAACATATAAAAAGACTACATGAAAGCAAATGAGTAACCAGAAGAGGTACATGGCGGAAAATGGCGTAGTTGATAACTCTGAAAGTATAGATGGATGAGATGAGTTCAGCTATGAAAGAAATGAAGGTTGCAGCTGCTGCTGGTATAGATGGAATACCAGTAGAGCGGCAGAAAAAAAGAATGAAAAGTTAACATATTTCTGTAATGATATATTTGGAAACGATGAATAGCCAAATGACTTTTTAGAAATGCAAAAATGATACTGCTGTAAAAAGAAAAGAACGAAGTATATAATAGCTTGGTACGGTATATAGCAAAGATATTGTTGAAGTTATTAACGTATGAAAAATAAAGTTTGATTCATAAGAAATATAGGGAAGAGACAACACATGTTACCAATTCCATTTTTGTTTTTGACTTACTTTAATTGATTGTTCTTACTATACTAATTATATTAACGTTTAAAGAAAAGAGAGGTGATTGTAGATGGTATATCGGGCAGAAATTAGCAATTAGGTTATATGACAAAAAAATGATTATTGATAAAGTAAAGACACACACACAACAGTTGTTTATAGGGTTTGCAAATATTTTTTTTATCTATAAAAAAATAATAGAAAAGAGTTTCTGAAATTTCTTATCTTTCATGTACCACCTACATGAAAGATAAGAAAGATGGGAAGAAGTGGATGGAATACCAATAAGGCTGACGAAGTGTTTGTAGGAAACTGGAACGAAAGATTTAATAACTTTTTGTATTATTTTTTCTTGAAGACAGAAGTGATACCAATGATAAACAAGAAAGATTAGCATGTTTGCATAGTCAGCAAAGATCCTGTTATATACCGAAGAACAAATTTGATCTAGAAAAGGAAAGGGGACGAGGGATGCGATTGGTGCAGTAAAAACAATTGAAGAAAGAGAATAGTGTAAGTGTATAATGTAGATCTGGTCGTTTCTTTTGATTGTGCTAGGTGGACAAAAGTTAAAGATTTTGAAAGACAACGGAGCAAGTAGCAATTTGGATAGGATCAGACATTGAATTCTAGAAAGGGAATAAATGAGTCTTTGCAAAGAATTCAGAAGATTTTGAAGATGTTACTTAAACAGTTTGCGGAAATGGAACAAATGGTCTGAGTATAAATAATAGTAAGACGAAGGTGGAGCAAGTGAAAAGCAAGAAGACAATAAGAGTGCGCATTGGATTAGCAAAGAAACATTTAGAAATAGTGCAAGATTTTGTGAAGCGAAGTTGATAATCGAACTACGAAAAAGGGTTGGAAAATGTTATTCAGCATTTGAAATGTGGGTTTGGAGAATCAGGTAAAGTGAGAAATAAAAAAGTGTCAAGAAGAATGGGCGTAAAAATATCACTAGTAAATAAAATTGTAAATTAGAAGAGAGGATGGATCAGAAAAGATTGTTTGCTGAAAGACGTTATTGAAGGTATGGTGAAAGATTAACCTAAAGACAACGATATAATGTGATGAAGGGGGGTCTAATGGATAGTAAATATAAATAGGAAGAGAAGGTGAATAGACCTTGCGATGAGAACATTGTTGAACAACGTTATTGAAGATATGGTGGAATGTAAACCAAAAATTAAGAACATATTTCTCATCTTTCTTTGGACGTCGGGTCATGTGGGTATCAAGGGCAACGAGCTGGCCGAAGTGGATCCTACGGACAACATTTCTGTAAGATCAGATGAACTCAAAGGATACGTCATTTCAATGGTCATTGAGGATTGGCATGTCGTTTCTGCATAGGACATTCTTATCTACTGACCGACGACGAAGTTAGTTAGTTTTTAGGGTCTGGCATTGAAGCATCTTACAGCCTAGATCAGCTAAATGAGAAAATAACAGTCATCCAAAGATACATTCTAAACATAATTGAGAATAATGCCAATATAAAATTTCTACACTAAAAAAATAGCCTGGAGTCATAATCTCAGATCTATTTCAAATATCCAAAAAGAAGATTTACTATAATTTGTACTTATCAAAACGACCGGACATGGAACCCGGTTTGCATGCAAGAATAGTATAAGCGGGATTAGAAGAAATACCAGATATATTAGTATAGGAAATTAGATTATCCCTAAAGCATATAAACAATAAATATCCTTGAGAGGAAATGTTAATACTTGGTGGATTAATGCTCGAAAAAAATTGTTCAGACTCTACTCAACAAATGGTGACACATCTAATATTGAAAACTACTACCTCATCAGTTTACTCTCGCAACTATATAAACTGTTTACTAAAATGATTTACAATTGCTTAACAACAAAATTTAAGCAAGCAGGATTTTGCAGTGGATACTTTACTATTGACCATTTATGCACACTACGTTACCTAATAGAAAAGACCACTGAGTACAATATCCTACTTCATGTGGCGTTTGTGGATTTTTGCAAAGCTTTTGACACTATTTATTCGTGGTTAGTTATAAAACAATATAGACTCCAGATATCTGACATACATAAAAACATATATAAAAATGCGACACTGCATGTAAAGATTGCCGACAAAAAAAAATTGCCAATGGGGTGCGATATGGAGACTCTATCTACCCAAACTCTTTACTGCAAGTCTAAAAGACGTCTTAAAAAAACTCAAATGGAACTCGAAAGGAATAAAGATACGCACCTCAACCACCTACGGTTTGCCGACGTGTTTTAATATCAAGCCACCCAGAAAAACTAACAGAGATGCCACAGCAGCTAAACCAAACGTCTAAAGAAATTGGACTGAAAATGAACACCGAGATGACAAATATCTTAAGTCAGACGAATTCAAAAACATTACTAGACAATGAAACCGTCCAATGCGTAGACTACTATATTTATATATCATAAATTTAAAAAGAAAAGTTTACAATTTGTTGATCTTATTGGTGGCTACATACGGCCTTGAAACTACTCTTACTTTTACCAAAAAGAGTATGAATAGAATGCAAACAACATAAATTATGATCGGCATTTCTTGACGGGACAAAATCAAGAACGAGATGGTACGAAAGGTAACAGACGTGGCGGAAAAGAAAAAGCGAAGTCACGCACTGGTCGCTAAGAGAAATACATTGGCCGACCACAAAGAAGATGGTTGAACAATATTAGATCAACTACGGGGAGCGATTGGTTTCTTAAAACTCAAGATCGGCAGACATGGAAAGGAGAGGCCTACGTTCAGGAGTGGACGAAAATTATTTGAAAAGCTTTTTATTATATTACGCTTTTTGAAGTCGGTTTTTTTCTTGCGTTGTATTGGCATCTATATTCCAAGATTGTAACATGGTTTTGCATTTTCAAATTTCTTACATTTAATTTTTTAATTCTTTTTCTCTGCATTCTTCAAAAAAATATTTACAAAGTTACTCGTATTCCTGAAACAGAGGCTCGTGATATGATGTTAGTTCTTGTGTATATGTCAAACATATTCTAATATCCGCAGGGGTTTTAAAGGTCTAATATTTTTATGAATTTTGATGTTGCTGAGATTCTAAAAGGTTTCCATATCGTGGAATTGCATGTTTTCTCTAGAATGTTAGTTTAAGAAATTACAAGATAATACAAAAAGTATAGCTATACTTTTCTTTGCCCAGTTAAGTGGAAACATTTTAACCTAGAACTTGATTTAAAACTAGTTTTACTAGTTCTTTTTTAAGCACTCAATCTTAGTTTTCAAAATGATTTTTGTTTTGTTTTTTGTCATGACAGCAAACGTTCTCTAGATCGTTATTAAATCTATCTCATAATAGCTTCAGCCTAATATAAAATATTATAACTTCAAATATTTCAACCGAAACTGATATAGCAAATACTAATTTGAGCTAACAGGATAATTCAATTTTCTGGAACAACGAGTAATTGGAAAACACATTATTGTTATTAAACATATTTATTTGAAATATGATTCATAGAATAGTAAACAATAATAATTACTAACTATCCCGTAAAAATACTTCTACGCTACATATATTTCTGTAATGCATTGTCTCATAATTTTTAAACATGTACCTGTTTTCTTTTTATTGTCTAACAAACATAAAATAGTTAATTACCTCATATTTCATTCTGTTTTAAGAATATTTGCTGCCCGGCAATATTCCTATAATTAGGTTAGGTTAAAAATATAAAGAGCTCAATAAATCCCTGAATTGGAAATCTAATTTTATTCCGGTATGGTTTTTTATGCATAGAAATGGTACTTAAATATAAAATGGAGAAAATTATATATTTTCTCGAGACACTCGGTATACTATAAATGCACGAGGCATAATAAATTAAATTTCGGCAACTGTTGAATGGTTTTTGACCCTAAAGACTCGTAGGTCAGTGTCGGAAATTGTACGCTTTCCGCAGACGTGTTCCGACTTGGATATTGATATTCATGTGTTGCATATGCACCGGCTATGTGCCAGTTATGTCAGATACATGTAGATGTTAACTTATTACTGTCTGTTTCAGCCCTGAAGGTGAAGCTCATGCTGAGGAGGCCCGTGGAGCAACTAGTTGCACAAGGGATTATGCCTCGTAAGTAATAAATTAAATCTTTATAAAAATATAATTATATTTTAGTTTTAATATAGTTAAAAATAATCAATATATTGATAATCAATTACAATTAATATTTTATTTGTTTTAATTGCATCAAATTATTAATAATTAAATGTAATTTATTTAACCTTTCAAAAAAATAATTTTAACTCAACAGTGTATTATAATTAATTTCATATTTATGTTTAATTTAAGCTTTGAAAACACCACCGGCGTTTCATGGTCAGCGTCGTCAATTAGAGCGAGCTAAAACTGGGGATTTGTTGAAAACAAAAATTCAACAACGGCCATCCAGGTTGGAATTGGAAAGCAGACATATATTGGAAGCCGATCCACATGTGGATCCCAGTTTAGCCGAGAAGCAGCGTATGCTGAAAAAGGCAAGATTAGCTGATCAGTTGAATGATCAACTTTCGCATAGACCTGGTCCATTAGAGTTAATACAGAAGAACATTCTACATACCGAAGAGCCCATCGAGCACGCCGTCAAAGCAGGTCACATTCCGTATAGAGCTACCTGTGAAGGACAGCTCAACAGGCCGCAACATCCATTAAGTTATATAAATCCAGAAGATGACTCCCAAAGTTCAGAAGATAATTGTAATGTATCTACTACTAGTCCAGGGCCGGCGGATGTTTTGGAAACCGCGGCCAAATCCGCCGGCATCGTAGTCTCTTTACTCCCCACAACTGAAGTGATCGTCACCACAACTGCCACACCAGTGATCACAAACAAAGACAATAGTGAAATAGTGTTTGCGGATCTGTGCCGTTCAGTGGCGGCACCTTTGTTGCACAGTCCCGCATCTTTAGTGTCTTCCACATCTACATTAAGCCCCCTTTCTTCCATAGCTAGTCCAGTGCCTTCCATTGTGTCACAACCCGCGACTCCGGCACCTCCCCCAATGCCAGTGGCTTTAACTCCACGCCCAATACAATCACCAGTGAGATCCGATGCACCCGGAAAAGATAAGAATCGTAAGAAATCAAAGTCAAAGGCAGCCCCTAAAGCACGAACGATAAAATTCCATGAGTACAAGGGGCCACCGAGTGCACAGAAAAACTCATCAGCAATTAACGGCGCTTCTCCAGGAGAGAGTTCATACGAATTGCTTCTTCAACAACAAACATTATTGTTACAATTTCAATTGCAATTGCAACATAAGTATCCGCAATTTATCTTACCAGCTTCACAGAAAAATTCGAATGACATCCAATGTAACAACAATCCAGCAACTCCATCACCTGGACCGGATATATCAGTTTCTTCACCCGCAACTCCAGCACCAAGCATAATTCCAGCAACAAGATTAGTAGGCCGATTAGAAGATATGAAAGTGAGCGATTTGAAAGCTGAACTAAAACGACGCAATTTACCAGTATCAGGATCAAAACCACAATTAATTGAGAGATTGAAACCATTTACAGGAACCATTACAACTAATATAAATAATGAAATTGATGAAAGCTCTCATAGCTCCCCACAGCATACAGATGTCGGTTCACCACAAACAGTTATGTCGGAAGATCCATCTGAGTTAATGATGGAAATATGTGATCCATTAAGTCCAAATCCGCTATCTATAAACGAACTAAAAACACAGGATGAAATAGTCCGAGAGCAACAACGTAAAATTGAAGAACTGCAACGTAAATTGCAGCTTTCTCAACTCAAATTAGAAGCGGCTACAAGGGCTGAACCGAAAGCACAATTATTACGCTTACAGAAACATTTGCAAGCTCGTCAACAACAGCAACAAATGTTAATACAGATGCAACAGTTGCAGGCTTTACAATCTCGTCAGACTAATGAAGAAGAACAAAAATTGCAACAACAACAACACGTCGCTTTCCAAAATCAGAAAAATCTTACAACCGGCTTGGTACTTAATGGATCTGATGCGGCTATAGTACTTAATCATTTAGTGCAAGGAAAGAACAAACTTATCAACGGGCATGTACGTGCTAATTCATTACCGAATTTTATAAATTCTATAGTAACACCTATAATTACACAAGCACCTGAAGAAGTTAAAGCGCCACCACCACCACCAATTTATGAAGAAGCAACTAAATATGTAAAAAAGGAGAAGATTAATTTTAAAAGTCAAACTGTTGATGATGTTTTGGAAATATTGATTAAGAATGGAGAGTTACCGCCCAGCGCAGCACACGATCCATCAACACCCGGCTCTGCTAATAGCAATAAGATTGTCGAAGCTCCAGTTTTTCCAGTTATAATTCATAATCAACATACAGAAGCTCCTGAACCCACTTTAGAATTAGATCCTAGCGATTTATTAGAAACTTTAGATACATTGGAGAGTATGGATTTTACTCAATTGATTGAATTAAGCGGACAACAAGGTTGTAACAATAATGGCCCCGAACATGATACTACTGCAAGCATACCTATGGATACAGATGAATGGTTGGAGTCTTTATTGCCGACCGAGAATCACAACGGTACACATTTAAGTGCGAATATTACGGATCAGGAATTGGGCGGAGGAGGATATGATCCATTATTGGCAATTGCACAGGATCCCTTTGATCCATTCTGCTTAGAAGATTTTCGTTCTCCCCCCGACCTCACCGCGTCTTTACCGTGGGACAAAGTGGATTTTGCTGCGTAGCAGTGCGTTATGCGTGTCAAATATGTGCCGCTTATATTCCAGTGATGTGTGATTAGACATTCCACGTGCGGCCGCCAAGTAGCCGCAGGGCACGGGACCAGGGCGGCCCCCATCGGCCAGGGAACACATCAGCTACTTGTACATAATAATTAATAACATTTACTATTAATACTATTATTCACTACTATTGTGATTATTATAAATATTGATGATTGGGAGAATGATGATGATATTAATATTATATTTGCTTGCAAGAATAAGTATACAGCATATGTGTACAGATTGTTTTGTGACTTGTTAAGTTATTATTATAAAATGCGATAATAATGTTTAGACATTTATTTTGTTGACTACATTTGTATTTGGGCAGCAGTTAGGACTGCAGCAGGATTGTCGTTCGCGCTCTCTTTCTTTCTCTCTATCTTAAACACACATAAACAATATGCCTATATAATATAATATTTCTACTATTGTAATTACCTGATGCCTTAAATACAATGAACATGCGTATGAACATTATTCAGCAAATACTGTTTCGTCTTTTCATACCTATTTTGCTACAAAAAATAAACAGTATCTTGATGGAATAAGCTTCGACCATGATAATATAAAGGGAAAATTAATCATCTTGGATTTATTATTTATGAATCCCTTCCATTGGCAATGCTTGTAAAATTTAACATAGGAGACGTCTAGGCAATTTAGGAGGTCATTTTAAGAAGAGATTTTCTTTCCTTAAATTGCCTTCCATTATCATTATAAATTTAAATGGATTAAAAACTTTATGATTCCCTGAACGCGAAACTATATGTAGTTAATATTTAGCAGGAAATAGTTTGTCAAAATTATTTTAATCTAGAAATTGCTTTCTATATTTAGATCGATGAAAATGTGTGATTTTCACATATATCCGCACGTGTTTAAAAAATAATTCAGCCGTCGAAAATATTATAGTATGGGTAAGTATTTATTGATTATAACAACTAGAAATAAATATATTTATGCATAAATTAATGCATTTCAATAAAAATACCTACATGTTGACGCAATTTATTATGATTTATATTATAAATATTGGAAGTTTCAAGTAATATATTGGTAAGTATTGATTGATTCATGAATATTGTATATGCAGCTGGCAGCCAGAGTTTGTCCACTTACAAATTTAATTATAATTTATTTTTTTAGTGAATCAATAGGGAGTGTACTTCATTATAAACTACTTCTAAATATATGGAGCGAGTATTCTTTAATTTTCCAATACTCGTACATCCATTAAAAAAATCAATGTGTACAGCAATTGTAGTTCAAGCTTTTATTTGTAATGGTCCATTTCCGTAGTTTAAAAAAAACGAATAATTGTTATGTTCTTTGAAAGCATTGTCTACATTTCCGAGAATTCATTTATTTAAAATTTGAAACGGAATGCGAAATGCATATTATAGTTTTGATTTTTCAATAGTTTAGTATTTGCAGATCAATTATTATAGATAAAGAATATAAGCTTTTGCTATAAATCAACAAATATTGAATCAGTTTTGAATTATTCAATATTCTATTTTTTTTAGACTACTAGTAAAGGTTTTCAGTTTGTTAGAGAACATATGTAAATCCAAACTACGTTTGTTATTGGTATGTTTTGAAAATTTTATGGTTATCGTTTGAAAGCTTACAAGGTATACTATCATACAAGAAATGACTACATCTGACGGTTGGTCTTAGTGACTTAGTAACTGTCAAATAGGTCACAGTAATGATTATTAACAATCTATCAAAAAGTTAAACTGTTTAACAATGTGTAAAAATATTATAAGTTAGCGGAAACGTGCATTGAATAGTAACATAAATTGTCAAAAAGTTACTACATTCAGCCAAAAGTTACTAGAGTTTTGAAACATTAATGTTGTATAGTATTTTATAATGCAAGTCTAAAAACTGTTATAAATAACTAAAACTCTAAAAAAAATAATTTAAAAACATTAATTTACATTCGTAAGAACCATAACAAGTTTTTTTTGTGCGCGAGATATCTTAACATAGTTTTTTTGTTTATTATCGTTTTTTTTTAATGCAATAAGGTTGACGTATAAATTTTGTAGAAAAAACGTTAATGTTTTTTTTATACCTATCGTCCTAAATTATTTTAGTTAATTTAGAAAACTTGTTCTGTATTTATCTCTACGTTGATGTTCCGCCGATTATGAACGCGAGTAAAATAACATCTGGGCTTGTTTCGTCTCTAAATTCGAACACATCCCAGTAATCCGAATACGCCATAAAACTGGTTTCACTCAATCTGACTTTGCTAGATGCCATTGAAATTATTATGCAACTACGATCTACCCCAAGCTACCGTAATTATAACTTTAAAGCACAATAACTAAGTAAAATTCAGACAAATAATGACATCTGAACTTAAATGAGATTTTGTACTGATTTTGTGAAACAGTACAATAATGTGGCAGACTAATATATTCAATTTATTTATGTGTTGTATGCAAACATTTTTACAAGATTGTAATAAGAATAGAAAAACTTTTTCTAAAGAAATCATTGTACTTTGATAACAAAACCTATTGTGCCCACTAAAAGTAAGTAAACGTCAAATGCTTCTTTACCTTATTGTGGAAATTTATGTTAATTTGTATATACGAAAATTATGGGTTAAATTTTTATATAAAACTACTAGTTTTTTAGTTATAATTTTTTTATTATAATGTTTAAAATAAAAAAGAAACGAATTTGGATCAACTATTGTTCTTATATATTTAAAATAGAAAACAGAAAGTGCGTAAAGACTAGTTTAAGAAATCGAACATTGAACATAATTAAATACTTAAATCTATAGAGACATGCTCTGTTTGCTATAATTGCAAGAAAATTAACTATTTCAAAAAATTCAGTGTAGAGGAGAGTGCGGTACTTTGAGATTAACGATTTTAAAAGATAAGATTCGGATGAACATCTGTCATCATTTAATTAAAAAGACGTTTAAGATCACGTCGAGTTTTTTAATAATCTTAAGACAGATTCAATTACGACATGAATAAAAAAAAATTTACATCCATTGCACTGGAATATAATAGTATTTTTGGGATGACACAGAGAGAAGTTTCTCAGGAGACTGGAATATTAGATTTGCCTAATCTAAAATCAGGTATATTATTTTTAGTCAACTTCTATTTATTTAAACTAAATTTGTACTTATCAACAAAAAAATGCTCGACCATGTCACGAAAGAGAAGGTTATTAACTTCTATTTAAAGGACAATGTTAGTTCTTGTGGTACAAAAGACGGCGGAGATAAATAAAAATTTAAAAGGCCCATTGAGGGAAATGTAAGCTATGCTGAAACACTAGGTCTGTTCCAACATACGATTTGGACGGTTTGCAAACCGTTTAAACTGTGCACACAAACAAATATTTGTCAACCTTAGGCAATCTTTTATACACAGTAATTTGTTTGTGTGCATAGTTTGAACGGTTTGCAAACTGTCCAAATCGTATGTTGGAACAGACCTAATGTGTTTGTGTCAAGAGCACCTATACCGTTTGCATGTGTACCATACACCAAAACGTTAAATTATGTATATAGTTAAAACAAATCACTTAAACTTTAAATAATTGTATGTGTTGATAATCAACTTTTCAATAACAGGTGCAAATCTAAAAACTTTAACTCAAGGCAAGGAAAATAAGATTGCTACATATCAAGACCGATGTTAATTATAACAGAGAATTGTTATTTTTTAAAATGTAAATTGTGTCCATGATAAAAGGACTAGGTGGAACCGCTAAGAAAACTGCTTCATCTGCAAGTTTGCAAATTACTTGCCGATAAGCAAATTTTAACGCCCAACTCAATGATTTTTAAAAGTTTTTTATTGCCTATCTTATATCTGAGCATATCAATAACGTTTAAAAGTAAATTTCTAATTTATTAAAAATCAAAACGTTTTTTTTTTTTTAATTAAACGGAAATGCGCCCAAAATATATTTTTTAATAGTTTTGATTAATTTTAAGCAAAAACTTTATCTATGATATTAGTAAACATGCTTTTCTGAAGAAACAGAAATATATGATAATGGCAAAAAAGTTAAAAAAAAAAAAATTTAAAAATTTGACACCCTTCATTAAATAATTCTATAAAGAATCAAGGGACCATGAAAAAAAAAACGGTTTCTAGTTTTAGACTTATTTTTGTTTTACTTCACTCATACATGGCCGTATATATTGTTACTTTTGGTAGTTTACAAAAGTATTTTATTGACTTAATAAAAAAAAATTAAGAATACTCGACATATTTTTTTTTCAAATCAGTTTTTAATAGAATTGAATTTTTTTAAAAATTAACGAAAATAACTCCAAAACTCCACTCGCAGACAATTTTGGAAAAAAACGTACAATTTTGTAACTCTTCCTTTTTAGTTCTGAAATAAACGCTAGGGGGCTTATGTGCTAGTTGGCCTTTCCACATTGCTGATCTTTGCTTACAGGTATTGAATGATGTATTTTATATAAATTTTGTAAAAAAAAGAATATAGTAAATTTTTTAAATTTATAATAATTAAACTTATTAGACTTATCGATGGAAGCTAAATTTTTAATACCTTATATACTAATTTTACAATGAAAAACGTATTCAGGAGGTTTCATTTTCGATTACTTTATATTGACTTTGAGGGCATCAATTATTTGCGGTTTATTTGCAGAGACCAGCAATTTAACACATAAACTTGGTGACTAGTACACATTGCTGCTGCGCAAAATAACTATGCTTTTAAATGCTTGTGCAGATTATCCATTGTGGCACGCGCTGTGTGGCACATAGAGCCGTCTTATTGAAATTATATGTTGGTATTCATATTATCCAGTTTAGGCCACAAATAGTTGCTTAATATCGATATGTAGCGCTTGCCGTTGAAGGTTATGGCAACGCCAGTTTTGGAATTAGTCCGGATCGATGATTTTGTCCACAATCCGCACCAAACAGTTACTTTCTTGAGATGCATTTTGTGCTAGTGTATCTCGTGTGGTGTTTTTTATTACAAATTTATTCTTACATTACCAGTTTTGGATCTTTATTAATTGTTTTATTATTTTATAAACATGAATTATTACGTAGTAGAGGTCACGAGGTTAACTATTAATTATATTATCTTGTGTGGATTGGCATCGCACCAAATCCAACAGTTTTTGCGTATATCTATTTATCCAAAAATGAGCCTCGTTGCTAAAGAAGATTTTTTTGGCAAAATTTGAGTCAGCTTCTTATTGCTTCAGAGCCCAATCAGCAAACATACTGCGTTATCTATGGTTGTTTTGTTCTTGGGTCAGATTTAAGTTTTGACGTAAAATTTTCTATATTGAAGTCGCAGAAAGGCCAAGTTCTTATGAACCACGAAAAATTAACTGCCTTGGGTTTTTCCGTACACTCTCACGCACAGTAGCAATGTTTTTAACAGATTTTGCGTTTTGTTGACATACGGGTGTTGGCTGCTTATTAATTGAACCGGATGACTTAAAGGCTTCCAAACGTCAAATAGTGGACTCGGTAGGACGGTTGTGACGAGGATAAAAATTACGTAATGCGCGGAACGTTTTTTGAGTGGTGCACTGATTTTAATAATAACATTTGATAATTTGCATATGTCGATTAATTTTACAAATTTTAACGTTTTTCTAGTAATGCAAGAAAAATATTGTTTTGGTAATTTTGCAAAACAGGACTTTATAGCGTTTTTCAGGTCATTCGATAAATAGCAACGAGTTTTGGAAAGAGGTATTAACTACAACGGTGGGAATTGTTGAAGTCCCTCAAAGTCATACCATAAATTAGGTCTCAGAAGTGCTTCCGATGCAAGTATATTATATCTGATAGGAAATAATTTGAAGGAGATAAAATTAGTTTTATTTTTTGAGCAACATGAACTGTATAAAACTCATTTTTCACGTATAACTTATTATTTTAAATCTTGTTTGCAATCTCTACAATAAAGCAGTCTATTTACACACAAATAAACGTTCAAGATTACAAAGTACAGTACCAGAGTTTGAGTGTAGAAAACATCATGGATTAAGTTTATTAGTCCTATTTTATAGACCAAGCTAGAATGGTGAAACTCTACATATTTTCTTGTTTTATATTATATAGATATTTTATATTAGATGGCTGTCAATATTTTAATCTACAAAATGTAACACTGCGTTGAACACTTTACTCACATTGAGAAATTTGGCATAGACTAAAAAATTTAACAAGTTAAATAGCATCAATATAAAAAATATTTTAATTTATTAAAAGTTGAGATGTAGTTGGTTACTGTTAGTAATTGTAAAAACTAGCCGTTAGGACGACATAGGCACTTGCAAGCACCCAATGCGATTGAGCAGCTGTGTGACCTGGACGCAACTAATAACACACATTCCCGTAGTAATAACAGTTTCATTCAACGTACCATGTTGTAGAAAAATAATATTTTACATTTAAATAGAAACTTGTATTATTTTATTTAATTGTTTGCTTATATTGTTAGTGTATATATAATCTAATGTATATAATCATATAAATGGAGGGATAAATAAAGGTTTTTTGGGACATTTAAATGTCTAATATATTACAGAGAGTTTGAAAATGTAATATATAATTAATAATATTTTGTTCACTGAAAATTTAACATTAACTTGCTTGAAATTTAAAATCTTTTTTGCTCTTTTCAACCACAGACATAGTTACTATGGTTGCATTTTAAACTATTAGTTGAAACAACTACAGGTAAAGCAGGTAAGTTTAGAATAGTATTAACTTCAAAAATAAATATAAAATAAAATTGTTAATAATTTGATTATTACAAGTAACATTTATAAGTTTATATATTGCACTAAAGTTTATTTTCACTTATATCAAGAAGTGTGGAGAAATCTTTGCAATTCTTATGAATAGCCTATATGTTTTTTGAAGCAAAATTCTGTGTTATTATTGCTTTGTACAAACGATTTAATATATGCATAAGGCACTTTTTTCTCTAGAAAAGCAAACATGTAAGCTTCTGTAATAATAATAACAATAAAAAAAACATTTAAAGATAAAACACTTAAAAACAAAACTATCCGAAGCTAGAAAACATTTCCATAAAACTTTTTGTTCTAACAAAGTTAAATAGTAACGCTTACAAATACACAAAAAATAATTCAAACTAATCTTTTAATAAATACTAAAAACAAGTATTACTTGTAGTATTATTTACATATCTAAATTATAAATTTTATGCACTAATCTGCCAAAATAGCATTTTAATTCAGTTTTAAATAAATTATATAAATATGTGGTTCTTTTGTACTAAATTAATTGATTTATTTTAATGGAAACCAACTTGGTTGACGCCGGTCAAAAAATCTTACAAAAGCTTTAAACCCATATTAAATGGTCACATATAGATTTAGATACGTTAAATGAAAGAATGAAAACAGTCTTAATCCAACCTGGTCCACGCTGGTTTGAACTCAGTCAAAAACTCTTACAAAGGCCATAACCACTAGGATGGGATTTAATTTATTTTTTTCAGCTCTGAGCGGATTAAATTTAAATTAAAAAAAAAACATTTTTAAATTTTGATAGAACAAAAGTCCAAACAACAAAAGATGCCTTTGTCAAATTTATGAAATGAAATTTTAGTTGAACAATGTTGTTTTCTACTAGGTTTTATGTTTTCAAATCAAATGTTACTAACTAGATGGTACTTCATAAAATGCATACAGCGCCTCCATTCTCTCAATTAACGGGTGCGATAGTATATATTTGTGTTTATAGATACATATTCAAAGGCAGCTTGTGTGGTAATAACACAAGCGTAAGCCCTAAAATATTGGTTTTTGTAATCAAAAATTGCAAAATTTTCAAACACGCTTTTATTCTGTCTACACATTTTAACCATGCAAACACAAGCAAACAAAAGCTCGATACATGCAGATTTTTTTAATTGTAGTGTTACTACTTTTTTCCAAAATAAAAATTACTAAAAGTATAATATATACCTAAGGTTGACAGCTTCTTAAAAAACATAATACACTATTTAAAGTTCACTTAACACATTGCCTTAATCACAACATCAAACGCAATTTTTGAAATTATTGGTCTTAAAACACGTGCAGTTTTATGGGCTCATTAAGTCGTAAATGCAAATGTAACACTGTCATTTTTGAATTAATATCAGCTTTTAGGGTTACCATTGAGCGCCTGTAATAAAAAACTAAAATATATAAATAAAAAAAAAATTATGAAAATAAAACAATTAATAATAATTAAGTATAAACAACTTGGAATTGTCGTTTGCTTTATTTGACGTTGTCCACTATCTATGGGGAACTAAAATTTATATTTATTAGATTTAAGCTAAATATCTAATAAAATTCTATGCACGTTAGTTTTTTTTGTTGATTTGATTTGATTTGGCTTTAACCCGCACATCTTTTATGTGCGGAATTAATTAGTCCAGAACAAGTATTATATAATATTAGCACGTTTTATAGCTGTCGCCGTTAGGATTAGTAGTTTTATTGTTAGTATGTATTTAAGAAGTACAATGTATTGTAGTCTCAGAGGGAATACAGTTTGTCTATGCAAGGTCCTTCGTTTTCTAAAGCTAAGTTTGGCTTTTCTGTGTTTGAATGAACAAAATATGCATGTTTGTAAATGTCGATCAAACGTTCAAGATTATATTTAGAATTCACTTTAATGATTTTTGTTGTTTATTTTGATTTTGATAAAAAAAAAAGATATTTGGTTTCTTAAAGGTGCTTATGAATAAATTCGAATTCTTTTTTAGACTACAAAACATAGTGAAATTATTTTATAAAACTATAAATTATATTAAGATCGGATTGAGTATATTTTTGATGTGCGGATTGAATCAGTCCAGAACAAGTATTATACAGCGTGCCCGCGGATTGTCTGCGCAATAAGTTTTTTTTTATTTTCAACTTGTCCAAATAATTTAGTCTCTACAAAAAAAAGCTTATTCGTTTCTAAAGTACTAAATATTTCAAACAAAACAACACATAATGACCTGTTTGTTTTTTGTTTACAGGTGTTAAAAAATAAGTAATAAATATTTCAAAGTATCTAGTAACATGATTGACCATAGCGTATTTACATAAAGTTAACAAATCAGTTGTCAACCAACAAAAAAAATGCATGCGGTCAAGCAAAAAATGTATTAAATGCTGTGGTATAGATAGAGTATAGAATTATGCCAAAATTATCCTTGATGAAAAGAGCGACTCAATTAAATATAAGTAAAAGTGTCTTAGAGAAAATTTTCAAAGAAAACATACTTATTTTTTTTAACTGAGATTTAGGCATACACTCCAAAGTAGTGATAATGCAGAAGAAATAGAATATTGTTTAATTTTAAGGGAATTTTTTTTAAAAGAACGTAATTTTTGTAAATCAATTTTATTTAGTGATTATTCAACTTTCACCACCATTGGTGTAGTATCTTAAAAAAAAGCAGTTTTTGGGCTAGCAAAAATTCTTATTTCAAAATTAATCGAAGAAGTGGACAATATAAAAAAGATAATGTTTTGGCCATATTTTTTCGATAAAAATGTTAATCAACATAATTACAATGACTCAAACTTTATTTTTAACAGTGGATAAGAAGATATGGGCTAATACCATAGCCGGTCAGATCACCAAACTTAAATCTATTGAACTTTTTCTTATGGGGTAACTTAAAATCAAAAGTTGTTAAAATTAATTTCAAAAATGTAGAAGTGGGACGTTTATGTATATGCTAAACAAAATAAATAGTTATATTAATACTTACCACTTTTTATTTATTTTTCTTATACGAGGGGTGGCCCCAAAAAAACGGGAATTTTGTCATAACTTCTTTATTTCTTAATATTTTTACACCAAATTTTGATCACCTCTAAAGTATTTTTCCTTGAGCCACAACACACAATTGGTCAATTGGTGTTATGTCAACTTTGGTCAAAAACAGCTTTACAGAAAGAGCGGCGCGTTGTCATGATGGAAGAACCAGTCGCTTGTGCGTCAAAGATCTGCTCTTTTCTTTCGGATACTCTCCTTTAATCTTTTCAAAACTTTCAAGTAGAACTTCTGGTTAACAGTTTTACCCGGGGAAACAAACTTTTGTCAACGTTTTTGTCATTTCTTAAGCATTACAATAGTTTTTGCGGCCAATTACCTCAACAAGAAACAAAATTTTACAGCCGCAGGTTGCTCTTGACAATCGGCTATAACGTTTTCGGCAAAATAGAAAAAGTTGTTTTACTAAAAAAAATTATACGGAGGAACTGATACCCTCACAGCGACAGAACTTTGCACACTAACTCAGGAGACGTATCCTTAACGGACAACGGACCAAACAATGGGTTTTTCCATTTTCCCTCCCCGCCACATCGCAACTTTCGTTATTTTAAGATCTTTATAACAATTAATAACATGTGTTTTTTTTTTGTTTATTTAGTAATTTAGGAACAAGCAGGTCGTTTTGTAAATACAAGATTTCTTGCGTAACTCTAAAAATAACAAAAAAATATGCTGTATAATATTAGCGCGTTTTATATGATTGTCCGGATTATTAGTATTATTCTTAATAAGTACAATATATTGTAGCCAGTTCTCTAAACTTGGCTTATCTGCGTTTGAAATGAATAAAAACAGAGTATTTTGGACTCAAATCATGAGAACTTTAATGACAACACAGAATTATTTCCTCTGCGCTATCATGCTCTCCAGCGGCATGGAAAAAATATTTTGTTTGTTTAATATCTGTATTAATTTTACTGAGAATAGACACATAATTAATAACATTATAAGAAATATTTGTATTATGTTACGTTATAGATAGTGAACAAGGCAAGAAGATTTTAAGACATTTTAAAACAAATTTATTATTAAATTATACCACAATCTAATCTAAGCTGAAGTTATAGTACAAACTTGATTAATTTATTATGGATATGATTGAAATAGTATTTTATGCAACAAACACGGTATAATATCCATCCTTCAAACGGATTTTACAGTTATAATAGAACGTTAATACTGTTTGACACTATCTATAATTCTATCTTGAATAATACGTATAATTATAGATAAATCTTTAAAAATGTCTAAAATGCATAAATGGTCATCAATTTGATTGTAAATTGAACAATTAGAATAAGTTATTTAAAACATATTTTACTTAAAATAAATTTCTGATTTTATTTCTTCTACATTTTTAATCTGTTATTTAATAATGTGTTCTAAAAATTCTTAATTGTGTTGGTGGAAATCTCATTTATAGAACTTACCGCGCTTAGCCCTTTGAGAATATAATATATTTTATTCATTAGCAATCTAAGGAAATTAACAGATTACTCTTCGTGTTTGCGGTACTAATTTATGTTTGTTAGCTCACGCAAATATTACATTTTTCTATAACAATCTAAATAAATACAATTAATCATTTTTATCGTAAGCTAGTTGAACTTAATGTTGTTAAAATACTAATATATTGTGACATCTGGGAGGAAAATGTTATATGTATAAGCAATTTTAATTTTAATTGTAAATTAACGAAACTTAAAAGTCAAGTTTTTTTTTATTGTCTTTTTACAAATCGATTTTTTAATTTAGTTTAAAATATTTTAAGAAAAACAAACTAAATTTGAATTTATAAATAATAATTTGTATGTGTTTATATTAACGTAACAAATCGAATTTATTCTTCATCAAAAATTGAAATTTTCTGGGTTAGAAATACATGCACTTAAAATGTTATATAGTAATATTATTAATTTGCTTCTATTTTTCTTTTTGTTTGAAATTTAAGCAGTTATAATACAACTGTTCAAATAATACAAAGCCTTTTGTTAGTTAAAATATCTGCGAATTACTGTGAGTGAAAACCACTAACGGTATGCGTTGTGGCTTAGCCAAAGCTTTTAAACCGATATATTCTGTTTGTAGAAACAACTTTATACATAATAAAACATTGTAATTATTTCTTTGGAATTTTCTATACGTTTAGGCTGCGGTATTAACAATCGCATTTTTATTTGAAAAGTACTAAAAAAATATAGTTTTATGTTTATTTTAACAAATGTTTGTTATAGTTACTATAGAATTGTGTACTATATACAGTGTATCTACGGATGGACTTAACTATACGTGTAAACATTTTTTTTTTAAACAAATCATTTTTTATAATGTTTTCTGCTTGTTATAATACTACGTTAAGAAACTCCGATTTTGTTGTACTGGATGCAAATGCAATATTGAAAAATTTCATTTTTTTATTGTATTGTATTGTATTGTAAGAAAGAGCTTAGAAGGGGATATTGACATGCTAAAATATTTTTTATGGGAGTTATTGTTAAATAGTTATATGTATTTGATATTAAAAATAAAATATCATTTTGTAATCGGAAATCAAGATTGTTGCTGTCAAGTAATGCTTATGTAAGATTACTACAATTATTTGTTAATGTTTAAACTTAGAATCAGTTAACAATAATCACCAAATTCCTTTGAGAGCATGAGCGAATCAGCTGGGTAGTATACCTAAAAGTCACGTTTGTAATATTTAAACCAACATTTATTAATAAACTTCCAGAAGGCGATGATTTATACCGATTAGAATTCTGTTTATTAATGGGTGATCGCATACTTGAACGCTGTAATTTTTACCATCATAGCATATTCAGTGACGACTTTACAACAAATGGGATAAAATTGACGCTTTTGGGCAAAAGAAAATCCACACTTTAGTATTTGTGCAAACAGTCAGAAATTTAAGAACATACGTTAACTGTATGGTGTGCGTTAAATACAATAAAGTAATTGGTTTATTTTTTGAAAGGAAGGCTAAACGCAAATTATTATTTGGAAATTCTTATTGAATATTTTTGATCTCAATTGAATGAAGAAAATTTGGAATTTAGAAGAAATATTTTAGCTGGATGGCTGAGCAGCGCATTCTGTCTTGATTGTTACAAATTGGCTTAATGAACATTTTTTAAATTGGACCGATACACTGGCCAGCTTGGGTTCCAGACCTAACCGTAATGGATTATTTTTTGTAGGATTATTTTAAGCCTATAGTGTATGCCACAGACATGCAAGATAATATTGAAATTTTGAAAAACATAATTACTGATGCTATTGCTACAGTGACATCAAAGATTATTTACAATATTTATAATGAATTTTAAAAGAGGATGGAAAAATGTGATAAAGTAGAAGAGTTTAATGTTGATTTTTTGTTTTTTATGCTCTTCACCTATTAAACACGTGTGAGATACAATTGGTAGAAAACTAGTTCATCTTCAGCCAGTCTACTTACTTTACCTAATATTTGGTTGAGTATTCATAAGCTTAGAATTTAATTTTTTTGGCTAGACAATTTGATTTCTAATATACCTAGACAAGTTGTTGAGTTTTTCATAAATCGTAGAGTCGTATAGTTTAGGAGCGAGTGAATTTTGTTGAAAATTATTTTTGAAGTTAGCAAATATGGACAGAATTGTTTATTTAGCAATTCTGACTATCAAATTATAAGAGGGTTGCGTTTTTTTTTATGGGTTGGATCAGATAAAGTTTTGGAAAGTACAAATGCGTTTCACTTTTTTTACACTTGTGAAAATAATTCAACTAAGAAAATGTGTATTAAAATTAAGTAAAAAAATAGTCTGTCTGATCTGTAGGCATCAAACATATGTCTGGCAAGTAAAATACAAAAAAAAAATTAAAAAATAATTGCTTTTTTTTGGCAATCTTGAAAGTTTGTCAGATGGTAGTAGTACATTATAACCATCTTTTAAAATATAATTTGGCTATTATACGAGAACACTAAACTCTTGCCAGATTTGTCTCATTATGCAGACAATCACTGGTGTTGTAGCTTTTTTTATAATTTATAGCATATGTAGAATGCAGAATTATGTGGCAGCAGTACCAAACTGTTAGAAAAATTAATACACGCGGGAATTTCAAATTTTACATTTTATCATACATTCACAACTACGAGCAGAACTGTAACAATTGTAGTTTTAGAAAAATAACTTATAGCACAATAAAAAGTCTACTAAGTTTAATGTTCAATGAAGTATAATTCTTAAATTTTAAACAAATATTTTGACAAAATTACAAATGAGTTTCAAAATTTATTAAACAATTGAAGGTTTTGGATTTCTATATATTTCACTAGATTGGAAGTTTCATTCTCAACACGTTGCAAAAAACCGATTTTAAAAACGAGTTGAATTGCGTGAGTTCTGCTCGTAGTTTTATGACACTCGTCAAACTGTCTCCTTTCATTTCAAATATCTAACAACAATTGCCGAAATGGACAGTTTTTGTTATTTTGAGAATCTATACATTCTACCAATTATGGATTTAATATACCAATTGGTAGAATGTGTAGAATTGCGAATAGTTTTTCTACTAATATTGATTTGTTTTGTGTTTCAAAATGTACTTTTAAAAGTCAATTAAAATGTGTTGATAAATAATTTTATATATTGTTTTTATATATTTTTATGTATGAGTCAAGCTTACGGAATGAAAATTAGTTTTTGCTTAAACTACTGAAAATGCCCTCTTCTACATGAATTCTGATTATGTGAATTTTTTCAGATTTTTTTAGTGAGCCATTTTTAAGTAATAAACAATCAAAATTTGAAAAAATTGTGGATTTTGTGTTTTTTACATTTTTTGATCGTTTGTATCTTCTCAGGATTGCATTTAAAAAAAAAAATAAAAATAAAAAAATCTTTTTTTTTTAATTATACAAAGAATAAAGTTTTTTTTGCAAAAATTTTTTTTTTCTTGAATTTAGAAAATTTTGCAGAACTTTAAGATGGTTTTTCTAAAAAAAAGATGACGGGTATTTTTTTTTTCTCAAATATAATTAAAAATTTGACCAAAAATTTATTAAAAAGACTGCTAACACTTTTGTGAATTATCTATTCTTTAATTGTTTTGAAAAATTGGATGGTTGGCTGGAAGTCCATTTTTTTAAGAGATGCTCATGTTCTTTGATAGTAGGTTTGAAATGAAATAACGATCAAAAATTGATGTTGTCTTTACGTTGTAATTAGGAATGGTTTGCAAGATTTTTATTGCATTATTTTTAAATAAAAAAGGTCATGAGATGTAGAAGAAAAAAACCGTTAATAATAATAGCATCTATTTGTTACTGTTTGTCACGATTTCTTGTTTTAAGCATTTTAAAAGAACAGATTTGTTTGTTTTACAAATACTTTTATCAATATGACACAATGATAAAAGATCAGGATTTATTAAGAGATAGTTTCAGTAAGTCTTTCTGCATGCGGATTTCTTGGTTTTTTCCAGCAATTTTATTTTTTGTAGTTTTAAAAAACCCGTAAATGTATACATTTTATTTTTTTAAATAATTTATTTGAAACTGTCCTTATCTGCAGCACACTCGGCAATGTAATTTTGACATAGTTCGGACCAGTGGCGGAGCTAGGATTTTTGGACCCCCACCGCAAAACATTGAAAAGGGCCTACTCATAGACAATTTTGAAAAAAAAGTACAGTTTTTTTTATTATTTAACTCTTATTTTGTAAGTTTTGGGGGGCTCCAGGTTTTGAAATAATTGTCGAAGGGCCCCCTATGCTTGTGGGCCCTTCCGCATGCGTACAGGTGGCTTCCCCCTGGTTCGGACCCAATAGACTTAACGCTAATTAAACACTCACGAATAGAATATGCTACTGCTTCTCCGTTTAAAATGTTTTAAAATTATTCATTATTTGTATCTGTTGAGAGATTGAGATTTTTTTTAATTTTATCAATAAATTTTTGAAGCTTATTAGTATTTTTTTTATTTGATTCTAAATCTGCTGTATCTTGATTTTGATTTTTTTTAAGACATGTGAGATTAGTATTCAACAAATACTGTAGTTTTGCACCAGCGTTGACAAGTTGAAATTGAGTTTGTACTATTGATAACTCCAGTTAATTTGTTAGCAGCGTCAGCATTAATTGTTTGCTCTAAAATGAATGGCATGATCATGTAGTATTGAGCTGTCACTCCATGTTCACCAGCCATTGTTTTTTGTGTATACTTCTTGTATTTTTAAGCAATTTTTTCAACTTGGCATGATAAACGTATTGTTATATATTTTTGTAAGTAAAAGAAAATGTAAGAATGTAAAATTTGAAGTGCGAAAGCTATTATTGGATGCAGATATTGATGAATCATAACATAGAAAGAACCTAGATGTATGAAAATATTGTCAAATTTTAGCTATGGTCTTGTTTGAATTTGTAGAGCTATTTTAACAACTGCTAAATTATTCGTCATTTGCAAATAGATTTTCTTGCATTTTTTTTTTTTTGGACTATAATTTCCAATACAATACAATTTTATCCTGGTAACCTTACTAAACATTAACTTGATTTCTAACAAAATTTGTCACAGCACCAACCATGAAATGATTTTATCAGCTGGATACAATTTATAAACATTTGTGCAATTAACAAGTTTGTACATACAGGTTATTTACGGTTTGTATTTTTTTAAGGAGTAATTAAATACATTAAATTGTTTAACAAATTTTTTTTTTCAAACACATAATGTTATTTGTTTTTTACTTTGTTGTTAAACGCAAAGTCTCACTTAACGTATCCATAAATCTGAATTAACTTGTAAGGCGTTGCTATCGAATTATTATTGCAACACTGTCACAAAGATCTTTAGAATCACTTATTTTGTTGATGTATACCATGGGTTTTATAAAACCAAGAGAACTGAGGAGGCCATAGAAAAAACATTGTTTACATTTGGAAAACTAAACAATCATAATTTGGAAGTGTGTCATTTTGCAAAAACCTCATTTGCCAACAAACATGTTGCAAAAAAGATATATTTAATTTTAGTTAATTGGTTTGGCAGCTTAGTGCTAGCTAATAAGTTGCTCGTTGACCAAACGTTTATCAAAAATTACTTACGTGTAAACGTTGTTTTATCACTCGCCAATAGAATAGAAAATAAGTTTAAAATTTCAATGTTTTTTTTTGTTCTAAATTGCAAACGTAGAGAATAAACTGCAAATTCTGCAAATTGTAATGATTATACTTTTTGTACATGGAAAAAATACAATTGATTCTTGCGAAGTGTTTATTAGACAATCCAATTTTAAACACTTACTTAGCAAGATATTTTTTGAGTACTACTAGAAGGATCTTGTTTGACAAGGTTTAAGACTTCATTATGGTTTTAAAAACTTGTTGGTGTTGCCCAAGTTCAAGTTCTTGACGGGATTGCAGCATTTTTTGTGTATGAAGTACTAAAGCTGTGAATTTTTGAGGAATAGGCTTTAGTTTGTTAGGAAACCGCTCATAAATTAACATGCTAATTTATTCATTGTTAGTGCGATGAGCTATAATTTTTACTTTTTTTGTTAAATTTTATTCATTAAATTTTATTATACTTGTATGGCCCAAAATAGCACAAAATGCAATCCACTGCATTCTAAACACAATAAAATTTGTTAGTAACTTTATTTTTTATAGCGAAAACTAAAAATTAATTCACTCTAAAACGAATTTTTTTAAATTATTTTTTTTTTATTTAACTTTTATTAAAGCATTTTTTTACGTAAAAAAAAATCACAAACCGTGAATACCCTGTGTATTAAATTTTTTTAATGGTTTTTACATTTGTTTTTCCTATTTTTTTTTATTAACTAGATACAATTTTCAATTGTATTCAATATCGCACATGATTTTTTTGCAATATTACAGTTTAGTAGAATTTTTTTATTGTTTTTATCAACAATGTCTAACGTGAAAAATATGATGAGTGCAAAAAGTTGTTTTGTCATAAGATAGTTTTTTTATTAATTATTAATATAATATATAATTAATTTGATAAACAATCTGTGTTAGTACTTTTGTTTTTTTTTTCTACTAAAGTATAACAATCCATTGTAAGCGAATTCATATTTGTGAAATGTGATAATTCCTAAAATTTAGTTAATTATTGTCACCTACTAATTGGAGTTTCCTGTCCAATTGATAAAAATTGCATTGATTAACTATCCATTTCAATTAATAACTAGTAGCTCGTTATGTCAATTATCCGGATTACCACTGACAGAATACTGTTAAAATAATATTGTTTGCGGAAGGATTGATGGAAGGTTGTAATAGATTAATTTATAAAACAATTATTGTATAAACAATACTTTGTTTTTAATGATTAATTTATCAAAATTATTAATATTACATTTTATTGTAGGTTTTCCATCTGTATTACTTAATACAAGAGCTTTGGTCATTTGATATGTTTGTATAAAGCTTCAGCTGTAAGCGAATAAATGTTATGTTGGTAATATTTAACCCTGCAAACCCTACTTTAACCATGACGGCATGGAATTATACCGGATCACCAGTCGAGTTATATGTTTATTTTTGAACAATGAAATGGGAATGTAGTATCGGACTGGACACTTTATATTATAAACATTCTGATACAATAAAGTCTTGTTTTACATAGAAATATTATAAATTATTACTAGGAAATATTATAAATTAAATTTGTTATAAAAACAATCCAGGAGTTGTTTATTAGTTTTGCATTTATAAATGACAAAAATAAATAATATAATATAATTAATATTACATTTTAATACAATATAAAATCTACCAAACCAAATTTTATTGTTCATTTCTGATAGAAATATGTACAGCTACAAATGTATGTATGTGGGTTTCGCTGCCGCCATCTTAAATGCACCTAAATGTCTTATTTTTTAAGTTTACACAACAATGTATTATTCAAATGACCTTACTATTACAAAATAAATGTATAACATTTTATAAACTATAATAGTTATATATATATATATATATATATATATGTTATTTTTTAAATTTTCGCGGATATAATTATTTTTATTTAAATTTATTTTCGGATTATCCCGCGTTTTCTTTTTGAGTTGGACTCGACGTTTCGGCTGAATCTCATCAGCCATCATCATGAGATATTTATTATTAATATTTATTAATATACATCAATATGACATTGATATATAAACTAATTTTGTTGTCAAAGCTAACTTTCAAGAAACTTTATTGTGTGTAAAGTTTCTTTGTTTGACTTCTGGTAGTTGGTCTATTAATTGATCCTTCTACAGTCAAAACTTGTAAAGGAACTGGTTGTGATTTGGATGCTGTAATTAAATTAGTTGTTGTTGGTAAAGAAGCTGTTAGTGGTTTTTTTAAATTTAATTTAGTTGTTGCCAATGCTGTTTTCCAAGTAGATGGTAAACGTAAAGCATCATCTCTCTTATTGAGATTGTCTGGTCTTTTTTCAATTTCGATGGCTTCTCTAGTTATTCTAGTATGAAAATGATTAATTTTTGCTAAAATTTTAGTTCCTTCAAAGTTAATTTTGTGATGACTTGAATTTACATGTTCCGTTAAAGATGAAGTAGATTCATTTTTTTGAACTGCTCGAATATGTTCTTCTTTTCTTGTGCTAATTTTGCGGTTAGTTTGTCCAATATAAGATCTCGTACAATCTGCACATGGAATTTCGTACACGCCTTGACTTTCTAAAGGGATAATATCTTTTGGGCTTTTTAAAACTTGACTTATTTTTAAATTTGTATTGAAAACTGTTTTTATGTCGTATCTTTTTAAAACTTTAGAAATTTTGTTTGTGGTACCTTTGACAAATGGTAAAAAAGCGTATTTTTGTGTTTCATCTTTTTCTTTGTCGTTGTTTGTAATTTTATTGTTTAATAACAGTTTTAATGATGCTTTATTGAAACCATTTTGTAAGAGGGCGTTTTCTAACGTTTCAATTTCTTCTTTTATGTGATTTTGATCACATAATGTTAAAGCTCTATGTAATAAAGATTTTGTTACTGAATTTATTTGGGCTGGATGATGATGAGAAAGTGCATTAAGATAACGGTTTGTATGAGTTGATTTTCTATGAATAGTATGCCCTAAACTACCATTAGATTGTTTAATTAATAAAATATCTAAAAAGGATATTTTATTTTCTTTTTCAATTTCAATTGTAAACTGAATTTTATTATTTATATTGTTTAGATGATTTAAAAAAGTATCTAAATTATTTTTACCATGTTGCCAAATTACAAATGTATCATCTACATATCTAAGCCATAATTTTGGTTTTAGTGGAGCAGAATTAATAGCTTTAGTTTCAAAATCTTCCATAAATAAATTAGCTATGACAGGGGATAATGGAGAACCCATTGGTGCGCCTTCTATTTGTTTATATCGTTGACCGTTGTAAATAAAATATGTATTTGAAAGACAGTGATTAGCTAGGTCCATAAGATAGTTTGGTGGATTATATTTTAATTTAATTATTTCTAAAGCATCATTTATTGGAATTTTTGTAAAAAGGGAAATAATATCAAAACTTACCAGAATGTCGTTTTTATCAATATTTATGTTTTTTATTATATCAAGAAAATGTTTTGAATTTTTTACGTATGATCTGGCTTCTTCAGCATGAGGCTGCCATTGTTTAGCAATGTATTTAGCAAGTTCTTGTGTTGGAGATCCGATTGAACTAACTATAGGTCGTAAAGGAATATTTTGTTTGTGAATCTTTGGTAAACCATATAATTTAGGACATATTGAAGATTTTTCTCTTGGTATCAAACTAACCATGATTTTTTTGTCAATAAGTGAATTTTTAATTTTTGCTTTGGTAGTTTTTTCTAAATATGTGGTTGGGTCACTGTTGATTTTGTTATAAGCTTGGTCTTCTAGAAGTTTTAACATTTTGTTGTTGTAATCACTTCTATTCATTACAACAGTTGCGTTACCTTTGTCTGCTTGTAGAATAATTATTTCGTTATCTTCTTTTAAATGTTTTAAAGCAGTATGTTCTTCTTTACTTAAATTTGGTTTTGGTGGATGTGCCTTTCTAAGAATTGTTACAACTTCTTGGCGTATACATTCAGATGATAAATTATCCATACCTTTGATAGCCGATTCTATGCCACAGATAATGTTTTCTACAGGTATTTTGGATGGAGAAATAGCAAAGTTAAAACCTTTAGATAAGACTTGTTCTGCGGAATTGCTTAATATTTTGTTTGATAAATTATAAACTGTTTTAATTTCTCGTCTTGATTTTGTTACATTTGATTTATTATTTAAATTATTAAATTTATTTTTGAGTCGATTGGTTTTAATTTCCATGTTTGTTTCAGTTCTAAAATATGCCAATGTTTCTATTATATTCCATAATATTGGATGTATTTTATTTGCAAGTTCTAAGTGTAGGATCAAAAGTTCAGTATCTAAATTATTTAAATCTCTTCTGGTTTTGTGAATCGATTCTCTTACTAAAGATTCACTGCATTTATTTAGTATCTTGTTGATTTGTTTTGAATATCTGTTAAATTTAATTTTCATACATGTTGGTATTATGTGACAGTTTCGACATCTTTTGAAAAATGTTAAATCACAAAGAAGTTCTCCACGTTTTGATCGTAGTTTTTCATATTTCTTTAGTTTATGTTGTATTTCCTCTCCGTAAAGGTTTATAATGTTATTTTTTAAATTTTCGCGGATATAATTATTTTTATTTAAATTTATTTTCGGATTATCCCGCGTTTTCTTTTTGAGTTGGACTCGACGTTTCGGCTGAATCTCATCAGCCATCATCATGAGATATTTATTATTAATATTTATTAATATACATCAATATGACATTGATATATAAACTAATTTTGTTGTCAAAGCTAACTTTCAAGAAACTTTATTGTGTGTAAAGTTTCTTTGTTTGACTTCTGGTAGTTGGTCTATTAATTGATCCTTCTACAGTCAAAACTTGTAAAGGAACTGGTTGTGATTTGGATGCTGTAATTAAATTAGTTGTTGTTGGTAAAAAAGCTGTTAGTGGTTTTTTTAAATTTAATTTAGTTGTTGCCAATGCTGTTTTCCAAGTAGATGGTAAACGTAAAGCATCATCTCTCTTATTGAGATTGTCTGGTCTTTATTCAATTTCGATGGCTTCTCTAGTTATTCTAGTATGAAAATGATTAATTTTTTTTTTTTTTTTTTTTGCTAAAATTTTAGTTCCTTCAAAGTTAATTTTGTGATGACTTGAATTTACATGTTCCGTTAAAGATGAAGTAGATTCATTTTTTTGAACTGCTCGAATATGTTCTTCTTTTCTTGTGCTAATTTTGCGGTTAGTTTGTCCAATATAAGATCTCGTACAATCTGCACATGGAATTTCGTACACGCCTTGACTTTCTAAAGGGATAATATCTTTTGGGCTTTTTAAAACTTGACTTATTTTTAAATTTGTATTGAAAACTGTTTTTATGTCGTATCTTTTTAAAACTTTAGAAATTTTGTTTGTGGTACCTTTGACAAATGGTAAAAAAGCGTATTTTTGTGTTTCATCTTTTTCTTTGTCGTTGTTTGTAATTTTATTGTTTAATAACAGTTTTAATGATGCTTTATTGAAACCATTTTGTAAGAGGGCGTTTTCTAACGTTTCAATTTCTTCTTTTATGTGATTTTGATCACATAATGTTAAAGCTCTATGTAATAAAGATTTTGTTACTGAATTTATTTGGGCTGGATGATGATGAGAAAGTGCATTAAGATAACGGTTTGTATGAGTTGATTTTCTATGAATAGTATGCCCTAAACTACCATTAGATTGTTTAATTAATAAAATATCTAAAAAGGATATTTTATTTTCTTTTTCAATTTTAATTGTAAACTGAATTTTATTATTTATATTGTTTAGATGATTTAAAAAAGTATCTAAATTATTTTTACCATGTTGCCAAATTACAAATGTATCATCTACATATCTAAGCCATAATTTTGGTTTTAGTGGAGCAGAATTAATAGCTTTAGTTTCAAAATCTTCCATAAATAAATTAGCTATGACAGGGGATAATGGAGAACCCATTGGTGCGCCTTCTATTTGTTTATATCGTTGACCGTTGTAAATAAAATATGTATTTGAAAGACAGTGATTAGCTAGGTCCATAAGATAGTTTAAAAAGATACGACATAAAAACAGTTTTCAATACAAATTTAAAAATAAGTCAAGTTTTAAAAAGCCCAAAAGATATTATCCCTTTAGAAAGTCAAGGCGTGTACGAAATTCCATGTGCAGATTGTACGAGATCTTATATTGGACAAACTAACCGCAAAATTAGCACAAGAAAAGAAGAACATATTCGAGCAGTTCAAAAAAATGAATCTACTTCATCTTTAACGGAACATGTAAATTCAAGTCATCACAAAATTAACTTTGAAGGAACTAAAATTTTAGCAAAAAAAAAAAAAAAAAAAAATTAATCATTTTCATACTAGAATAACTAGAGAAGCCATCGAAATTGAATAAAGACCAGACAATCTCAATAAGAGAGATGATGCTTTACGTTTACCATCTACTTGGAAAACAGCATTGGCAACAACTAAATTAAATTTAAAAAAACCACTAACAGCTTCTTTACCAACAACAACTAATTTAATTACAGCATCCAAATCACAACCAGTTCCTTTACAAGTTTTGACTGTAGAAGGATCAATTAATAGACCAACTACCAGAAGTCAAACAAAGAAACTTTACACACAATAAAGTTTCTTGAAAGTTAGCTTTGACAACAAAATTAGTTTATATATCAATGTCATATTGATGTATATTAATAAATATTAATAATAAATATCTCATGATGATGGCTGATGAGATTCAGCCGAAACGTCGAGTCCAACTCAAAAAGAAAACGCGGGATAATCCGAAAATAAATTTAAATAAAAATATATATATATATATGTATATATATATATATATATATATATATATATATATATATATATTATACAGGGTGTTCAAAATATAATGTAAAATATTTAAGAGGGTAGTAGTACGAACCACAACAAACAAAAAAGTATTTATAAACATGGGTTGTCATAGCAAAGGTTTTGGAGATATGAAACATTATTTATTTTTATTATTCTTTTTCTCTTAATTTTTTATTGTGCAAAAAAGAATGTAAAATATTTAAGGGGATGGTAGCACAAACCATAATAAACAAAAGTCTTAAAAAACATGGGTTGCTATAGCAACGGTTTTGGAAATATGGAACATTATTTATTTATATTATTATTTTTTCTTCAATTTTATATTTTGCAAAAACGTGCATTTTCTTATCATAGTTGGCTGATGTTTTGTTAAATAAACATTCAGTATTTGACAGTTGTTGTTAGTGCACAAGTTTTTATTGCTATGGCTGATTACTCTAATGCAGAACTAGCCGACATGCATTTTATGTATGGTTGTGCTAATGGGATTGCCATCAACGCGCGACGTCTTTATGTAGAAGCTTATCCAAATCACCAGATTCTTTCACATTGTATGTTTGGAAGAATTCACCATAGATTGAAAAATGCCGGTTCACTTCGAAAACAGTGCTATCTTTCTGGCAGATTAAGGTTGGCATCTATTCTTAGAGCAGAACAAGAAATTATTGCACGGATAGAGTATAATCCAGGGACGAGTGTGCGGAGAATATTAGCCGAGGTAGGAATTGATGCTACTCTTGTTTGGAGAACCCTCCACGAGCAGCTGCTGTATCCATACCATGTACAACGAGTACAGGCCTTACATTTAATCATCAGGCACGTTTAGTTTTTTGTCGCTAAACTCGCAGTTTCTTGCCAAAAAATTTTTTACGGATGAAGCCGGGTTCACACAAAATGTAGTTGTTAATTTTTATAATGCACACCGTTGGGCCGACAAAAATCCCCATGCTGTAATTGAATGCGGACATCAGACACGTTTTTCATTAAACATTTGGATGGGTATTGTAGGTGACAGGTTTCTCTAGGTCCTGTTGTTTTATCAACGATTAACAGACGCCGCTTACCTCAACTTTCTGCAGAACACATTGTATGATCTTTTCGATGACATTTCTTTGGCCCACAAGCAAAAAATTTGGTTCCAGCATGATGGTGCTCCAGCTCATTTTTTGATTGCCGTTTGAGATTATTTAAATCAAACTTTTCTACATAGGTGAATAGGAAGAAGCAGACCCTCTTTGTTTTTTTCTTTGGGGATATTAGAAATCATTAGTGTGTGATACTTCTGTAAATAGCCTCGAGAAGCTGCAGTTAAAAAATAATTAAAAGTGTCAAGAAATTTGAGCTAATGAGGGGGTTTTAAAAAGAGTACTACAAATGTCCTTTAGACAAAGATGTCCTGCCTGTTTGGAAATGGAAGGAAGACATTTTGCACTTTGAACATCTTCTATAACTATGTTCTTTGTAAAAATATATAAAAATATATAATGTTTCATATCTCCGAAACCGTTGCTATGACAACCCATGTTTATTAAGACTTTTTTGTTTATTGTAGTTCGTATTACTACTCCTTTAAATATTTTACTTTTTTTTTTTTTTTGATTTTGTATACCAAAAGATTAAGTTTGTGTGTCAAAGATACTGCGCACAATATGACACTGAAAAAACAAACACTTTTTTACACTTAAATTTTTTTTTTCTCAAAATATAATAAAGATCACAGTTTAAAAATTGTTTTAAAATTAGATAAGCAACGTTTTGTTGGTAAAAAATGTACATTTGTTGTTATGAGCCTAGTTCATAATGCAATTTAATGTTTTTTAAAGTTTCCAATTTAATTTTGACTTATGGTAACTCATTGAAATTATATCATAAATAAAATATAGATTTTAATTTTTATACTATAAAATAAAAGCAAGATAATATATAACATATAATAAAAAAAAAATGCATTTGCTATATCTTTGTGAGGAAATGTTGACTAAACCTAAAGATATTGTAGACACAGAATCAGAATGCTGATTAAAACTTTACATTTATTGACTTGTTATAATCTTATTTAAATTAGACAAAAATTCGACGTTTTAAAGAAATTTTGGAGTATTAGACATGAATAAATATATAAATTTTTGCGTTTTTAATGGTTTTTGCATTTTTGGCAACATCTATGCATTTTCACCAAAAATTATTTTTATTAAAATTTGTAGAGCGGAAAATTTTCAATCGATATAAGTCATTTGAATTTTTTTATAATTTTTTGTTTTTTCGCTATTTTTTTCACTTATAGCCAAAATTATGCATTAAAAAAAATTTAAGAGACCAAAGTTGTAGAGAAAAAAATTTCCAATCAATATTAGCTATTTGGATTTCCCGATAGTGAGCGCATTTTTTGCTAAAGAGTGTTAGTGAAATTTGCAAATTATGACCTTTTGCTATTTTTTTGGATTTTCAACCAAAACTATGCATTTTCTAGAAAATTTATAAAAGACCAAAGTTGTAGAGCGGAAAACTTCCGGCCGATTTAGGTTTTTTGACTTCACAAATAATGCGTGCTTTGACCGCCAGAAAAAAATGAAATCATATATATCTATATATATATATATATATACTTTATCTTTCGCGCGCTCTAGCGGGAAAACGGAAAATTATAGGAAAATTTAATTAACCTATATCGATTAAAAAATTTCCGCTCTACAACTTTTAATAGAAATATTTTTTTCTGAAAAAGCATAGTTGTTGCTAAAAATGCAAAAAACCATTAAAATTGCGAAAATTGATATATTTATGTCAATTACTCCAAAACCACCCTTTTTATGCGTGCGCTAAGTGAAAATAGTGTTCAGACAGTCTAAATACACCTAAGTTTATAGGTCGCTAAGCTGTGAGTAAAGTTTTTCTGAAAAATGTCTAATTTGAAGTGACTATATAAAACAATCATTAATAACGTACATTAATAATAATAATAAAACAACTAACCGGCAAATAAATAAACGGATGACATTAGGGTAACATATGAGTATGGTATAACTATCTTTATCTTGTTTTGGTTCTGCTCTATGAAAGTATTGCCTGTGAGCCGCTTTAAAACTGCTAAAAATATGCAAACTAGCAAATATATTGTAAAAATATTATGTCGATTCAATCAGATCACCACTAACATGCAGCACTTACATACGGTTCCGGTTTCTAATGACCTATCGATCGGTGATTCACGTTAAATTAGAACGCCTTCTCTGAGTATATTTCATTGCTTTACTGGAACATAAAACAATTAACAATTAATAATTTATATGGTCATTTTTATATAACTACAAAAGTAATTGCCACACTGCATTTGTACATAGAGAAATTGTAAATAGGCTAAGTTGAATAAGTTTAAAACCATGCATTGGATATCTGTAAAATTTGCAACAATGCACTATAACAGCAGTTTGTAGAAGTAAGTATGTAGTATATAGTGTGTGTGTGTGTGTAATATTTTGTTTAACACTATGCACTGTGCCAAATAAAGATAAATTAATAAGAGAAAATAATATTTGTGTTTTTGAATCATTATTTATCTGACATGTTAACTTTATTTTTGACTTCTCATATGAATTGTTAATTCAACTAAACAGTTATTAACTATTTTACAAATTTTTCAAAGAAAGCTGTTACAGAAATCTATCATAAACTGCTAACTTACAAAGCAACTTAACAAATTTTTCATATAAATTATTGTTAATTTAGGAAAACAAATTTGTCAATAAGTTGATAACTTGTCAAATCAACTGTCATTTGTTACAAACTTATTATATAAACTGTCAATGACAATTTGACAAAACAACTAAACTGTTACAAAATTTTGTCGTGTATACTGCTAACTTCACAAAGCAGCTATTAACTATTTTACAAATTTGAGATATAAACTGTCAAAAGTTAATTCAACAAAGCAATTTTGAGTTGTTACAAAAATATGTCACAAAACTGCCAACTTAATACAGCAACTGTTCATTATTTCACAAACTTGTCATATTAACTGTCATGTCAATATGAATGCAACTGTTTTTAATTTTACAATTTTGACGTATCCGCAAGGGAACTGAAGCTGGATTTTATTTGAGGCCGGAATTTTGGCATTCAAAGCCAGGAATTTGGCTTTGAGTAGACAGATTCAGTATTTAAAGAGTAGTGTTTTTGGTACTCAAACTTCCGTGACTTGTTTCTAAATTATGTTATTTTTACCTATTCTAAACGCAGGGAAGCTAAATCTAGCTTTTAAAGACTTGTGATCTTGCATACTTCAATTTCCTGCTCCAGGACCATCTTATATTATCTTTTTTAAAGCTTAGTCTCTAACCTAACTATTAACAATAACTACTAATTCCAAACATATTGTATTATGATGGTTTGTTCTAAATCTAATTATTCCTTACGTAATTGTAAAGCAAGTGGCAGTAATCCACAAATCAAACCGCTTGGTATATGATTAAATTAGCGGAACAAGATTTTGCCACTTTCACTAACAAATTTAATCAACCAAACACTGATATAGTTTGTGGCGAGAATCATTTATTTGCTGACTAACAGAATGTTTGTGCTTAAATTCATAAACAACATATTCTAAACTGACATTGTACAAAACTTATGGCATTGGTTATAACAGCATAGTTTTTAAACTTAATCTTCTCGATAAGACTATTTTTGTAATAAGCATATACCGATCTTCAAATAAGGCAACTTTAAACTTTTTTAATGACCTAAAAGTTATGACAAGTTCTTTTAAGGTAATCATAGAAAAGCTAAAATAATTTTGTTGGGAAATGTTAATGTACATAATACTGAATAGTTAAGTCACTTGTTTTCTACAACACTATCTTGATAACAAACTATAATTATTGCTTTTTTCTCATAATTTTATTAAACTTATTTAGCAACCCACATATTTGTTTGAGATTAATTTTGTATTTTTCAACTATTCCAGAGATTACAACAACTACTGTTGAGGCTGCTTTGGGAAATTCTGATCATTTACTTATTACTTTAGTTGCAAAAACTTTGTTTCTTATTACTTCAAACTTTTACACGTAAATGGGTAGAAAGAGGCGGACCTATTTTATGACATGCAAGACTGCCAAATTTAAAGCTTTAAAATATAAAAGGTATATTTTTGGAACCGTCATGGATAGATTGTAAAAATTTAATAAATTTCAAACAATAATGAACCTAATAATAATGCTACTTCCGCAACCATACACAGTCAAACAGAACCGACAATCATTTTTAACACAACTAACACCGTCGAGCATATTTAATCATTAACAGACAAGATTTTTACTGAGAACAAAACTAAACGTTTAGCCTCTAATTCTGGTCACATTGCAAAGAAGAAACGTATGACAGTAATTATTTGTTTTTTGGATTTACCAACGTCGGTAACAATGAAAATTACAATGCTTTGTGTTTGATTTGAAATAAATTATTGACAAACAGCTCTATAGCACCAGCCAAATTAAGGAGGCACTTTCAAAAACAATGCCACAGAAGTATTGTACAAAGTGTACTATTGCATTGCATTGGCTGGTAAAGCACATATGATTGGAGAAACTTTAATTAAGCCTTGCGTGAACAATTTTGTATTATGCGTAATTGATTTAGAAGCTGCCAAAAAATTAATAAAGTATTTTTTTTAAATAACACGGTGTACAGACGCATAGATGATATTGCAAATGACATTCAAATAGAGCTTGTTTTGCGTTTACATGTATGCGACTCAATTGCAGTACAATTGGACGAGTCAAAGAAGGTTGTTGGACTTGCAATTTTACTTGTGTTTGTTTTTTACGACTTTGATAAGAAAGTTGAACAGGATTTACTCTTATACAAAAGTTTAGATTTGCACACTCGCCAGTGCAAAAATAAAAATGTATTGCACTATGCAGCAATGAAGCTAAAGCAAAGATTAGAAAAAGTGGCAAGCACTGTAACACGTATGCAGAATTTTACCAAAAACTGCGATATTAACCACGGTATTCTTCAGTGATACGCGCTAGTTTTCAAAAGAATTTCAGTAGAATTAAAAACGGTTCTGGATGAAGCAGTTCTAATTATTAATTACGTCAAATCTCGGCTATTACAATCAAGTTTTTAAAGCGTTTTGTCTGGATATGGGTAGCATTCATCATAATCTCCTTTTACATACTGAAGTAAGATGGTTATCTCGTGGCAGTGTTTTTCAGAGAATTTTTGAATTGCTGAGAGAACTTTTATCTTATTTTACTGATTATAAATTTTAACTGGCAGATTGAATGACGCATAACAACTGGTAAATTATTATTTTATATTTGGCAGATATTTTTAGAAAGCTAAACGCACCATGTTTATTATTACAAGGTAAACATTTAAACATACTTTAGGTCAATAAAAAATTTATCGCATTATATCGAAAGCTGCAATACTGGCTCTCAGAGGTCGATGAAAAAAAAGTAAAATGTTTTCGAATTTTAAGTGCCTTTCTTACAAAAGAGGATCTTCAATTAGATCCAAAATTTTGGATTGTGTTTAAAAATCATTTGTGCACTTTGTCTGAACCTTTTTTAGAATATTTTCTGACTTTGCTGAATAGTAGTAAAGATTATTTGTGGGTGCGAAATCTTTTTAATAAAATTAAAAAATCAAAAGAGTTGCTGCTAATTGAATACAAACAGCTGCTAGAACTAATTTCGGATGAACAACTCAAAATTAAGTTTAAGTACCGTTCTATTTGTTTTGGAGTAAAACCTTGTTTAGCCAGGAAGGCAATTAGAAAGTTAATTCTCTTTGGAACATCATATTTATGCAAATACGGAATATTTGCGTATGTGAGTACAAAAAATAAGTGCTGAAATAAATTGGATGCTGCACTAGATATGATAATTCAGTTGTCTGATATTCAACCGAAGAATAATATAGTGTAAAAAAACAGCAACATGCATCTTATTATTTTTTTATGTGTGGGGCACAAAAATGGGTAAAACAAAAATAATAAAAGATAATAAAATTATATCATATATAGTTTTTTTTTTATAGTTGAGTTCCGTATAATTTTATACATTGTAGGAAGGTTCCGTACCAAATAAAGTTTGGGAACCACTGGTCTATGGTAATCTTGTAAATTGCCTCGACGAGCTGCAGCTACAAATTAATCAAAAATTCTAACAAATTTGACAATAAGGATTAGTTACGTAACTTTGTTTTTTGATTTTTTAGAAAAAAAAAAAACTTCTGCATCTGCTAAAAAAAGTTACTTTGCGGACCTATATTTAATAAAACTTTTTTGTTTATTTGGTTCATACTACTACCTCTTTAAATAGATAACAGTTTTTTTATCTGTTGGTTTATGTACATTGTTATATTATTATATAATTAACACAAATTTGATTTTGCGGAATCCGATCATTTGTTTGATTGAGTACTAAGAAGCTGATTTTTTAAAACGTGGTTTTTTAATTTTTTTGTAAAATTCTACTTCCTGTGAAAAAAATTAATACTTGCTAGCAATAGAAAAAATATATAAAAAAAATTATTGTACAAGTAAATAAAATTAAGCCAAACAACAAATTTAAAGTTTTATAATTTTTTACGTATTCTTGCACTAATTATAGAAATCAAGCAAAAGAAACGGACTGTTGTAATAGTTTTGTTTAAACTAAAGTGTCAGTTTAAACAAAACCATTACAACAGTCCGTTTTGTTGCTTATACGTTTAACGGAATATGCATGCCGTTTTTGCTGCTAATAAATAAAAAGATATATCGTAGACCGAACAATGAGGACAATTAAAGTCTACGCAAAACAAGTCAGACTAAAGCCCCAAACACATACGCAAGTTATGATATTGCTACTCTATGTGGATCTCCAAAACACAAAAAGAAAGACTTCACTTAACAAATTTAAGATTTAAAATTACTGTAGAGCTTTATTAAAAGTATTACGACAAAAACAAAAAAAAAAACTGTTTACAAGAATGATAAGAAACCTAGCTGCCTACATTCAAAAAACTGCTTTGGATAACAACGTTGTGTTCCATACTTCTTACTTGGTGTTAATTGCTTATTATTTTATTTTTAATATTTGTGCTTCTGCTATTTTTTGTAGCAGGTTCAGTTTTGCGGACATGGTTAGTCTATTAGCTTAATATCTCGTATATGTAAAAAAAGTGAATTTTGAGAAACTAATTACAAAATAAACATAATTTATTTTATTTCTAAACTTGTATATTTAGTTTTATCTATTTAATTATTCAAACAGTCTGAATATAAATTAACAATCTTAACATAAATATATAATTTTATGTATGTTGTTACTTCAAGTACCTCAACGCATTGAGATAAGACAATAGAAATGTCTTGCTATAAAACCCCATATTAAACTACTGAAATAAATTATAACATAAAATGTGTAGACAGTTAAACGTTTGATTAAAACCAAAAAAAATACATAAAAGAGCTTTTAATTGAATTTTTCAATGTATCAGCAATATAAACATTAAAAAAACTAATTAGTAAACACATAATTACTTTCCCGCTATAAATATAAAAAAAAAACACTGGACTGGATATATTTAATCTCCGCTGACGTAAAACGTTCTTAATTTTTGTTATACGTAATAAAATATATTTAAGACAAATCAATATTAATTGATTTAAGCAGGATCATAGATTAAATCTTGATATATTTACAAAGTGGTTGTGTTTTAGCAATAAATTTTCAATTTTGGCATTAATAATTAAGCAAGGAAAATTAATTCTCTTGATATAAATCACTGGAGAACGACGAACACCATTAAAATAATTAACCTAATTATAAAGTTAACGCTAACAACGCATGTAGGTTGTGGTTTACAAAAATAATCTTTTAAAAAATAAATTTTAAAACCTTTCGAGAGCGACAGAAAAGCGTAGAATTGAAAAAAAAAAACCAGAACCGTCTGAAAATTCAAGGAAATAATTTATTTCGTTTTTATATAGATTTATTCTCGTAGGAATCTTTTATGCGGCCAAAAGCAGGAGTCATTTTATTTATAAATTCTGCAAAATCTATGTTATTGATATTATTCATGTATGTTTTTGATTTGATTTGATTTCCAATATTTTACATCAGATATGGTAATCTATTATTTTATATTGTTACGGTAGATAAGTACTGTAAATAATTGTTATTGTTTGTTGGGTAAAACTTATCGTGTGATGGATTTGTTGTTGAAAAGCATTCGAGTGGAGTTTGAATATATGATAGTTTTAACGCACAAGTAATTTTATTAATATTTTACATTCATTTAGTTTAATTAAAAACTAATTAGATTATACACTATTTTTGTGTGATAATAAATATAACAATATTTTATTTTAAATTTTAAAGACCATTTTAACTCCTACCTTATGTAGTGTTACATCGAAAACTGCAGCTTTGCAACTTCATTTTTATTTTTGCGTATAATTTAATATTCAATTAATATTTTAAGCAGTACAAAAAAGTTATCAAACTATGTTTTGTCAAAGTATTTTAGTCAAATTATATGTGCAAATAGCAATAAAATTGAAATGCATTTTAAAGTATACACTGATATTTGACTAAAATACTTCGACAGAATTAAGATTTGTTCTTTCTGAATGTATTGCTAAAAAATATATACTGGAAATCAATGTAGCGGTTGGGATGTTTTTAAATAATGCAAACATATGATATTTGGCCTTGCTTCACATAGAGTAGTTAACATTTTACTGAACACAGCGCTATTAACTTAAAAAGTAAGTCCTATACAACAAGAGAAATTACAACTTTAACTCTCATCTCAAATAATTTGACACTTAGTTTTGATTTATCATATATTGGACTTTTAATTATTGATTATTCTTTATCAAAAAGCTAGTTCAGCCGCTGCAATTGAGAGTGTCGCTGAAAGTACTTGAATACAGAAACTTTCAAAATAATTAAAAAGGAATCTTTTAATTCCTCAACGAGTATTCGGTTATTGAGCTGTTGGCGTTTTGGTCCGTACTAAACCAAGATAATCTAGCAAACGTAAAACTTAAAAAGATTATATAAAAGCCGCTTTTTTTAAATTTACAATGGAACAGTAATAATATTTAAATATTGAATATTAATAGTGGTATTTTAAATTGGATTGTTATTATAAACTAATTTGTTATAATTATTATTAAATACAAATAGATTTTAACAGTTATGGTAATGTAACATCATATAGGATTATATAAATAATGATTGTATACACAATAATGAAATTACATGCATACAAATTCAAATTATTTTAAAACATTTGTTCATTCTGCTTCCACATATATTTCAATTTTCCAACACATTATCAATCTCAATTTGAATGATAAATGAACGAAGAACAAATATTTATTGTTCTTACTTCGAGTGTTCAACACGAAACCATTGTTATTTATATCATTTTGTAATTAAAGGTGCTTCTATTATTTATTACCTCGTTTTTTTTTTCTATCTTTGCAGCGTTTCGTAAATAAGCGCATTGTATTATTTTTTTCTTGAAATTCATTAATTTTTTATTAGGAATTAAAAAAAGATTTTATCCATTACGCCAGTCAGTCTGATTATTCAGCTTACCCTGCCAGACAAATATGATGAATAGGTGTCTATATTGATGATAAATAATATATAATACCATATTGGTAGAGTTGTTATATTTTAATTTTGAAATGAGCTCTAAGTACTATAATGTTATAATTGTTATGTTTTAACCAGAAGTACGTAATACAAACATATTATATATGTTTATAACGTCAATACACGATTATATGTACATGATTGTTTTACTAATTAAAAGGTTTCAGGCAGCATTATTTCAGAAATTAAACCAAGTTATGAACTTATATCATTAATTATTAAATAGAATTTCTATACTGTTCAACTAATATTATCATTAATATTTCAGCGTATTTACAACAATCCGCATATAAATTTCCTGGGATTATATGTAACTCCTATTATTATAATCTGATTTCAATAACGTACAAACTTTTGTATTATTAAAGTGCGGAATTACCTTTTGTTTTTTAGAAAACACGTTGAACATTATGTCGGGTTAAAGTAGTGAGGATGATATATCTAAACTACGATAACAATACATATTGTACATAAGTTACGTTTTTTCAGAAATAAATTTTTAGCTTAATTACTTAGTGATTGTGGTTAGAGCAAAACTAAATATCACATTTTAGCGCTTAAAAATCTTTTACATTTTTTTTAAACGGATTTATAATCAATTTTTTTGCAATTATTTTACTTGGCTTTAATTCCATCTATTGTTTTTAAGTTTGCGTTACTATTTTATGATAAACAAAAATAATGTTGTATATTTTTATTAATGTTTGTCTGCTAGTAGGTATTACTAACAGTTTGTTTTTATAGTACTGTAATATAGTAATACGAATTGTTAGTGTGATAAATCTAAATAGATAAATCATTCGTATATTCCTATGTCAAATTTGATTTGGCCAAAAAACTAAAAATAATGGGAATCAAATTAGTAGAAGCTTGTGAGGCGGTTGAGGGGTATCGGTTAACTTTAGGACATTCCTTATATAAAAATGAAGTCACTAAATTAACTCTTTTGTTAGGAAGAGTTAATAGGTTAAAAGGTACCTTTCTAGAAAATTTTCTTAGAGAGGTCACAGATAATGCTTAATATTCTAAAATTATTAGATTTGTTCAAGCAAAAAAAAAACAATATATACCAGTTTCAATTTTATCAATTTAATAGTCGATACACCTATTTAGTTCTTCTTCAGTAATGAAGGTAGTTTTAGCAATAAATTAGATACATCTACTGTAGACAGAACCTTGCCACGTTCTACCGCTAAATCTGTTAGTGTCATGCATTTGGGTCTTAAATTTTTAAGTGACACAACTCGGCACGTGTAGACAAATTTTCAATTGCTAGACACGTGGATAAAAATGAAGTTTTGCTATCTGCGCTGGATTTACTTTTGAGTAAAGTTTTAGTATGGTACAGAGCTTTACATGGTATTTTTAAGACATGGGATAAATTGGTAATTGCGCTAAAAAAGAGTTTTATCTCCTTGACTACTATGAAAAGTTGCTACATGAGAATTGACAAAGACTACAAAAATTGGATAAATCCATTGGTCTATATCTAGCAATAATAAGGTCATTATTTACAAGATTATTTTGCCCTCTTTTTGAAGAGATTAGATTAATGATGATTTTAATCTTATCTTGAAACCTGCTGTCGTAAGCTTAAAGTTAGGAAAGTATCTTGTATCATGATTTGTATGTTTCTTTACCTCAATTTAAGTATTGTTTTGAACTAGATTTGACATATATTGACATCAACCAGGCTAATACTTCTTATGCTCATGAGGTAATTGCGGACTTTAAACTTCAAGAATCAAAAACTTGCTATGAATGTAAGTAGATAGAGCATATTGCACAAAGCTGCAAAACTTAAAATGCTACAAGTGTAAACAAGACGGATTTAAAGTTACAAACTGTTTTAAATGCAAATCGAAAAACGGACCAAAATGACGTTAGAACGTTGTTGAACAATCTTTAATCAATGTGTATTGACAAGTTTTGATAGGGATAAGGCTGTAATTGATTTTATTTTGTCTAAAATAGCAACAAGAAGCTATTTTTAGAAAAGGATATTTTGAAAAAAAAAGTAGGCCTTATGGATTTTAGAGCCACGCACATTGTGTTAGGCGGCGACTATTGATAATCATAAAGTAATTTAAGATTTGCTAATAATGTTCAGTGTAAGTCTCTTGGTGTGCCAGCATATTTACTGGATAAATATAAAATTATTGATATGCTGTTTGTTGTATCCGAAGTTAGACATCCATTTATTTATGAAAAAAAAAATTAAAAATAATGAAATTAGTTAGTTTCAGACTTGAGGAAAGATATTTGAAGTTTTACCAGTTCTAGTAATTTTAACGTATTAAAGGTTTTTCACACCTTTCTGATAAAGAAAAGAATGTGTTGGATAATATATTTCCAAAAAAATTTTCATTAATGAGCGTTCAAATACGGTGCACAAAACGGGATAAAAACAATTTTGCTACCTACAAAGGTATTATCCCGCGTTTTCACATGTAAAAATAGGCATTAATTTAGAATTAAATAAAATGATTGAAGCAGGTAAAGTAGAAAAATCTTTTTAGGTTGGTTTTTACTTGTTTTGTTAGTTTCAAAAAACAATAGCTAGTTTAGATTTTGCGTTGACTTTAGAAAGTTTACCATTCATTGCTTGACATCAAGTCTGCTTATAAGCAGGTGTCAATGGCGCGGACTATTTTAATTAACATATAAATAATAAACAGAACTTGAGCTATACGTTTTTGTCTATTTAAAAGGCATAATCGTCGTAAAACAAACTTTTGACAAACATTATGAAATATTAGAACAATGTTTTTATTGTTTGAGAGAAGCTAACCTCACTTTAAGTAAAGAGAGGCAAAAAAATTGCCAAAACGATTTTAAATATTTGGAATAAGATTAGTGCTATTTTGAATTTGAAGAGACCAGTATTTTTAGTTTGGGCCTTAAAGATCCAAAGTTACAGGACTGCAGATTTTTTTAGAAAATGGTTGTTCTAACAAAAGGTTTCTCAGCTTTGATTCACCAGTTCTATGATCTCCTCTCTGCAAAACACGTTGGCTTATACAAAACATACCATCACATTACAAATCTGTATTACTTTACCTCACGTTTATTAGTGTTGAACATCTGTTTGTAGTTGTTAAGTTTAATCATCACCTAATTCAACTAGTGACAAATATCTTGACCATTGTTATTCCGTCAAATCTATTGCCGACGAGTTTCCAAGCAGTAAACTAGTTTTATTGGGCGATTACAATCTACCTGCAGCCTCTTGGGTTAAAGATGATTTAGGTATAGGAGTCATTTGTAATGATAGTTATACCCTGCTCATTTAGTAGCTAATTCATTTGGGTTCTTAAACTGCGTACAATGCATTTCTATTCCTAATAGTGAGGGTGTGTTTTTAGATTTATGTTTTACTAACGATCGTGATATTTCTGTGATAGAAGCTGTAGATGTTTTGTTAAATTTAAGCCAACACCATACTGCGTACTTGTTAACTATAAAATGTGATACTACCTGTGATATTTTAGATTGTAATTATGTTTTTAATGATTTTAAACTTGCCGACTACAACGCAATCAATAATTATTTGTTGAATGTTGATTGGACTGCACTATTTTATAACTGTGATATTGATATGTGTCTTGATGTATTTTACTCTGTAATCGATTATGTTATTGATTGTTTTGTCCCTAAAAAACTGTGGCGTGAAAGCAATTTTCCTATTTGGTTCAACAAAGAATTGATATCACTTACTAAACTCAAGAAAACTATACACAAACGTTATAAATCTTCAAAACTATTGTCGAACTATAATGAATTCCAATCTAATCGTATTACGTGCAAAAATCTCAGCGCTCATCAATACGAGCAATATATTTTACAAACTGAAAGTAAAATTCAAAATAATCCAAAACATTTTTGGATATTTGGTAATGAGAACAAGAAAACTAATGGTTTTCCAGCCACAATGCATTATAAAGATCAAACTTGTAATAATGGAAACGACTTTGTAACTAATTTTTGCAGATTTTTTTTCTTCAGTCTATGATAACGAAACTCATCCAACTCCAAAAGTTTTTATTAGTTTGTGTGATGTTTTTAAGGGAATTGAAAACCTTAAATGTAATTTAAGCGTTGGACCCGACGGCATTCCCTCTTTACTGTTAAAAAAGTGCATTTATTCTATTGCAAAGCCATTGCACTTACTTTTCAATGCTTCATTGAATGAAACTAAATTTCCTCAAATATGGAAACAAAGCTATATTACGCCTTTGTTTAAATCTGGAGCCAAAGAGAATATCACTAACTATAGAGGCATTTGCATTCAATTTGCTATACCTAAATTATTCGATAAAATTGTAACTAGTCAGTTGCAATGGATGTGCAAAAGCATCTTAATAGAAGAGCAGCATGGATTTCGTGAAGGGCGTTCCACACTTACTAATTTACTCTGTTATGAACATGATATTTTAAATGCATTTGAATCTAAAGTACAAGTTGACTCAATCTACACCGAATTTTCAAAGGCGTTTGATCGTGTGAGTCATAATATTTTGATTGCCAAGCTCAGTGCTCTGGGATTTCATCATGATGTGACTTCCTGGTTATTCAGCTTTTTGAAAAATCGCACGCAGTGTGTAAAAATTAATAACTTTTTGTCACAGCCCATTCTTGTTTCATCTGGTGTTCCTCAAGGATCTCATTGTGGACCAATTTTATTTTTGCTTTTTATTAATGATATTCCACAGTATATCAATTCATCGTCATTTCTTTTATTTGCGGATAATTTAAAAATTTATAGAAGAATATCATCTCTCAATGACTGCCATCTTTTACAACTGGACTTGGATTCTATAAATACTTGGTGTTTTATTAATAAATTATTTTTCAATGCTGATAAATGTTTTTCAATAAGTTTTCATAGAACTTTAAGTAAAATTTCTTTTAACTATATAATTGACACTAACGTGTTAAACAAAGTCACACAAATAAAAGATTTAGGCGTTATTTTTTATCATAAACTTACATTTGTTGAACATATAAACATCATGTGCAATCGTGCCATAAAAATGTTAGGATTTGTATATAGAATGTCCGCGGATTTACCAGCCAGTACACTTAAACTTTTATATTGTGCTTTGGTGCGTTTGCATTTAGAGTATGCTCCGTCAGTTTGGAGTCCTGTTTATGTAATTCATAACCGTAGTATTGAACAAATTCAAAAAAAGTTTTGTCGTTTATTGTCTTATAAATCCGGCATATTATCTGTAAATTATGATTACTGCTACATTCCTTTATTGTACAATCTACCGCTATTGAAGATTCGCCGCAAAAAAGCTGATTTTTCGTTCTTGCGTAATTTAATTATGTCTGAGATTGATTGTCCGGAGCTACTTGGTACTCTTCCATTCCATGTAGCACCTAATAATAGACATAGCAGACATTCTTCTTTATTTCGCGAGTCTACTCATTCTACTAATTATGGTTTCAACAATCCACTCGGTAGAATGTGTAGATTTGCAAATAATTTACCAACTGATATTAATGTATTTTGTGTCTCTAAATCTACGTTCAGAAGTCAGCTAAGTCATGCTGACTAATGGCTAATATGTGCGCTTTTATGAATGGTATATTTGTATTCTTTATTTTTGTATTGTAAAACATCATTGTTTATGTATATTTGATGTAGATGTAAATGGTAAGATTATACCGTGAATAAAGTATTATTATTATTATTATTGCAAAAAAGTATAGTACTGCCAAGTATGTCGGAAATTGCATAATCTTTCAGCAATGTAAACCGGAGCAAAAAAAAAACAATTTCTCACAAACCTTGGCAAGTTTTGTTGGAGCGTTTTCTAAACCAACCGCAGGGAATATTTATATTTTGGTCATAACAAAATATTTCAGTAAATTTTTTTAATTCTTGCTCATACAAACCGCAATTGCGTTGATATTATCTAAGAAATTAGAAGATAAAGTTTATCTTGCATACAAAGTTCTACAGTTATTAAAACAATTAACTTGACATCTTTTATTCAAAATTTATTGATATAAAATGTTGATAAGTACACTAACCAGTATTTTTACCGGTTGCAACATTTTTGCAAACTGGAGGACAAAACACCAAAGATCTAAAAAACTTGAAAATGTATGAAACTACGTTTCCGGTCACAAATAAAATAAAATATTTGGGACTTATTTTGATACTAAATCAACTTTAAATACTTAAAATGTAAATTTCAAAATTGCGGTTGGACGTACATAAGGACCCACTAATATGATCAGTTTGACAATAACGGCGGCGATAATAACAACGCATACAACAGCCATAAAAATGTTTTACACACTTTTTTTACCATCACGGTACTTAATTGCAATGGCTGTAAATTGCACAACAAGCAACATATAGAGAAAAGATAAATAAAAACTTTAATCTTAGTACTCACAACTAAAAACAACCTGTTGCAAGAAACAAAGCATCAAAAAATTATTTGATATGACTTGATACTATAGCAATACAAATAAACAAACTGCTATGCTATTGATTAGTATTTAAAAACATAATCAAGTTGGGACTATACTCTAACAGATTGGTGACAACCAAGCGGCATTACATGCGCTCTATTAAGTTGCCTCTTCTCTTACTCAAAATTTTTAAAATTTGAAAATACCAAATTAATGCGTTCGTAATGCGCTCTTATGCGCTGCAAAAAATTTGATGCGCTCATCAGTAAATATGATTTTTGAACATTTTTAGGTGGGCGAGGCCAACTTAATGATTAGCCCCCCTCAATAAAATTTTATAATTATGAATATACTATATTAAAGCGCTCAGAATGCGCTCTTATGCGCCGCAATTTTTTTTATGTTCTCATTTATAAATATAATTTTTGAACAGTTTTAGGTAGAGAGGCAACTTAATGATTAGCCGGTTCTATATAATTTGCCTTCCCGGAAAAAAATTATAAATTTAAAAATATCAAATTAATATGTTTGTAAAAACAATTTTGTTTTATTATTAAAAAAAATATGGTTTGGCAACACAGAATTATTAAATCATGTTTTGCACAAAAATAAAGATTCAAAATTATAAAACATACATAGTATTAGACAGGGCTGTCACAAGAAGTACGGCTGCTTTTGTGCATAACATAAATATGCCGCTTTTTATAGCATATAAAGTAAAGTTCATAGGTGTTGCTAAGATGATTCAAAATTATTTTAGAATTTTTGAGACTCACCGCAAAGTATTCAGAGCGTACAATTCCATCAGTGCTTTATCTTACAATTGAATATACTATCTAACTGGCCCTCCCCCCTCCGACATAATAAACTTAAAAATTCTAAAAATGCCTAAAGACAAACATATATGTACCAGCATATATACAACGTTTTAGTTATGTTTGCAAATTAGTGTTACGGTAACAAATCAAGACACTTGATGCCCAGTCTAAATTTATTGGAAAAATGTGTAGGATCTATATTAACAAAAGGCAATGGACTTGTCACGTACAACCAACTGCCTGAAAGTATCAAGAAAACAAAAAATTATAAAGAATTTAAAATAAAAATTAAACACTATATATTAACAAGATCTAGTTAGAAGAAGATAGAAGAAGGTAAATGGAAACATAAAATAGTGCCTCGAATACGAAGCTCTGCAGCCATCCACATGGAAACGGTATAGAGCAGCAAGTGGGAAAAAAAAAAATATAAATTGTAAATATGTAAATATTTTATAATTAAAAAAAAAAAAAGTTAGAGACCTGTCTCTAAAAACAGCTAAAAAGTCTTTATCATGAGTTTTCTGTAATCTTTTTCTGCATTTTTTAAACATTTTAATTCAAAATTACTTTTTTTGTTTAAATGTTAGTCTAAAACAGTATCTTTTAGCGTATTTTTCTTTACTACTTTGCAAAAATTACATTTTTTATTATTTTTTGGTTTAAAAAGCATTTTCTTTAAAGAATTTTGTCAAATACAATATTATTTAAACATATTTTAGTTTAAAATTGTTTTTTGTTTAATTTTTTGCACAAAATCACATTTTTTTGTTATTTTTTGTTCAAAAATGTAGTTTCTATTTAGAAACAGCATTTTTTTAACACAATTTAGTAAAAGATTTTTAGTCTAAAAGCAGTCTTCTCTATAAGTTTTGTGTAACTGATTTTGCACAAAATTACAATTATTATTACTTTTTGGTCTAAAAAGTTATTACTTTCTACTCTAAGAAGAAAGTATTACTCAAAAACAGCATTTTCTGAAAACATTTTAGTCTAAAATTGCTTGTTTTGTTTCATTTTTAGTTAAAAACAGTTTTTTATGAGTTTTTTATAACTTTTTTGCACAAAGTCAGATTTTTTATTTTTTATTTTTATTTTTATTAAAAAGCATTTGTTATTAAGTTTTTAGTCAGAAACAGCATGTTCTAAACAATTTATTCCAAATTTTTGTTTTTTTTTGTTTAATTTATAGTTTAAACCAGTATTTTTTGATGAGTTTTTTTATACAAAATAACATTTTTAAATATTTTTTGATTTAGAAAGCATTTTCTATTATATTTTTAGTCAAAAACAACGTTTTCTAAACACTTTATTTCAAAATTGCTTTAAGTTCAAAACATTATTTCTGATAAGTTTTTTTAACTTTCTAGCACAAAATTACATTATTTCATTAATTTTTGGTGTAGAAAGCATTTTCTATAAGGTTTTTAGTCAAAAATATCATTTTTTTCAATCTCTTAAAATTGTTTTTTTTTAGTGGTACGTCTAACGTCCCTGCACTGCAATTCATTCTTTTGATTGTGTACCTTTGATTGTTACTCTTTTCACCGCACACACCGCACAATATGTAGCGTCGGCCCTGGTGTTAGAGAAACAACGTACGGCTGAATAACTCCGTTATTTTTCAACCGATTTTATTATTTAAAAATCATTTTAAATGGTTTTTTGAGTATTATAAAGGCATGCATGTTTTTATTTTTAATATAGTTGCTATGGCAACCACCTTATTTTTTTAAATGGCCACATACATTTTTTATATTATTTTTTGAATTTTTTTTACAACCATGTGATATAATAATATTCTTATATGACAATATTTTCTGATAAATTTATAAATCATAATCTTGTTATTTTATTTAAAATTTGATGTAATTGAATAGTTGGCGTTGAAAATAAATATTATTTATTTTTTAGGTGTTTTTATATTATTATGCATAACATAGTAACATAAAAATTGACGTATTTATTTATTTATTTTTTTTTAAATTTTAAAAACATAATTTTTTAAGTTACTATAATATGCACAATAATTTAAAAACACTCAAAAAATAAACATTATTTATTTTCAATGCCAACTATTCAATTACGATCATTTTATATAAAAAAACAAATATTATGTTTTTTAATTTTTTTTTTTTTTGTTATAAAACTATATTATTATTTTACATGGTTGTATTAAAAATATCATAAAGATTCTAAAAAAAGAAAATGTATGTTACTATTTACAAAATTAAGTTGGTTGTCATAGCAACTATACTAAAAATAAATTTATAATACTCTAAAAACCATTTAAAATAGTTTTTGAATTATATAAATTGGTTAAAAAATAACGAAGTTATTCAGTTGTACGTTTTTTGTCTAACATTTTGTATAAAAGCAAAACCTAATTAAAATATATATTGCATGTTGCAAATGTATAAATAAATTTTTGTTTTGTTTTAAAATGTAATTTGTTGTTATCTAAAATAGATTATACATTTGAAAAGTTAGAAAAAACACAAAACACAAAAGTCACGTACAATTAACTATTTTTAAGCTATAATAATTTTAATATTACATATTAAAATTAATGTTTATTTAAAATAAGTTTTAAAATAGTGAAATAAACAGTATCAGACATGTTTGCTACTGCGTATTATATTTTATTTATTAAGTACCACACCAAAAACTGTTCAAAAATTATTTTTCCTGGAAGCCCAATTTTCCGAAGCGAATCATTAAGTTAGTTTTCTCCAGCTGAAACTGTTTAAAAATCATATTAACAAATAAGCGCATAAATATTTTTTTTGGGGCGCATAAGAGCGCATATTGATCGCTTAATATAGTATATTTATAATTGTAAAATTGTACTGAGAGGGTCTAATCATTAAGTTGCCTTGAAATTGTTCAAAAATAATATTTACAGATGAGCAAATAACTTTTTTTTGCAGCGCATAAGAGCGCATTACAAGAGCATTAATATAGTATTTTCAAATTTATAGTTTTTTTCCTGGAAGGCCAATTTTATTGAACTTGCTAATCATTAAATTGCCCCCTTACCCTTGAAACTGTTCAAAAATCATATTTACAAATGAGCGCATAAAAAAAACTTTGCAGCGCGTTACGGGCGCATTAATTTAGTATTTTCAAACTTTAAATTTTTTAGAGGGAAGGAACTTAATGCAGCCCATTACATGTACTACGTTTGCTAGTAAAAAAATTAATGTCATGGCTTGCACAAACAATTTGGAAGCGTTGGTGCCAACAAATAATAGAGTCTGCCTGATCTGGATACCTAAAGGCTAGGGTAAAGAAGAAAACGCTGAAGCAGACTAAATTGCTACAAATAGAAAAAAAAAGACATTTATTTGACTTGGATCTGTTTTTAGGATACCATATAAAACCAAAAAATACAAAGCATATTTGCAGCTAAACATAAGAACCTGTTTAAAAACACTGACTACTAAAAATATACATGATTGAGTTTGAGTTAAATGGCTTATGCTCGTTTGCACCGTTCTGTTGCTTATCTTACTCTTTCGTAGGTTACACTTAAGTTTAAGGTTCACTTTATCTTAAATTGGTTTGCACGTGTAAACAAGTTTGCTTTTTTAGCTACGACGTGGTTTCAGGAAAAACAACAACTGTTTTCGATTAGATAGTATATGTGCCTAACTTCACTCTTCTTTATAGTTTCCATTATTATCGGCATTGTATTATGGAACAGAATTGAATATTAAAAAAAAGAGACGCCAAAAGCTATAAAAAATAATAATATGTAGTATAAAATTACTAAAATGTTTTGAATAAACTTAATTTGAATGTAGATTATTGACTTTAATATTTGTTTTGATATTAGAAGTTTTCAATATAATTGTTTAAAATTTCAATTTGACAAGGATATCAATAATAATATTCAATTAATTCTAATGCAACCAGACCTATATCATTATAAAAATCAAGAAAAAAAACCATCTTTTGCATTTGTTAAACTGACATTTCATAATAGGTTATGTTTATGTGCACCTTAAGCCTTACAATTCTGAGGCTTAACTTGGGTAATACATAAGTATCACTTTGTGTGCCGTGCAAACCGTTTAAAACTTTAAGGTCCACTTAAGTGAAACTCAATAAATAAGCCGGGATAAGTAGAAGCGGTGCAAACGGGCAATATAGGACTAATAACCGGACTGTTTGGACTGAATAAGCACATGCATAGAATAAAAATAAAAATAAACTTTCTATGTTGCAGATGTTTGGAAAATAATAATATTTTATTTTAACTGCTGAGTGAACGTAAGGTATACAATGTGCAATACACAGCTTACTTTGGCAAGCACAAGTTAATTAAAAAAAAGCTGAAAGTAATCTTTTGAAAAAGTTTTTCAACTTACTAAAACAGAATTGCAAAAATAATAAAGTTTAAGAAGTTCACAGTAGAACAATTACGTGTGTAAAAACGCTAAGCAAATCATAAAAAAAAAATAATACAGAGTGTTGATTATGTACGTACGAGTAGAAACTTAAAAGGGTTGATCAATTCTTATATAAAAAAAACTATACAAACATTAAATGGCAACAGCATCGTTTTCAATAAACAGTTTAAAGAAGTAAAAAAACTATTTAATAACAAAAACAATTGACAATTATAAAAAAATACATACATTTACAACAAGTTTGTTTAATGCACGATTATGAAAGTTGTCAGATACTAATTGTTTAATATATTATAAGATAACGTATACAAAGTTATACCAAATATGATTCTTGTACACGACTTATATGCTTAATAAACCTATAGCAAACACGTTAAACTAATTTTTCAATTCAAATCATTACTACTCTAATGCTTGATTCTGGTGCAAATTGAAGTTTATTTCAATTAACAAATTAATAAATACATCGTTTCTATTACAAACAGTTGATTTTATTAATTTAGAAAACGTTGTTGAATTAACTATACACTATATATATATAACGTAGCATGTTGAACACTGTTATATTTTGTTTAGTGGGAGTAAGAATCACGGAATAACGTGTGATAAGAAAGTTTAATCATAAAGACTGTAATTAAAAAAGGTTTTGCTTTTATTTAATTAGGATAAGTTAATTAGAAGGTAAATTACTTTACATTACTTGATAATAGGATACACTTTGATCTTGAGGGAAAATTCCTTAATAAGCAAGTCGCAGTTGTTATAAAAATATAGAATTTTATTCAACGCAAACGTTTATATGGAGTTCCAAAACTACAACGTACTAAATAATGTAGAATTTAATTAGTCTTATGGGCTGGTTTTTTAATATGTATTATTAATTATGTTTGTATATTTGAATAATTAAATGTCTTACATGATTTAAAAAGCTCAACACGTTGAAAAATAATAATAATTTTTGATAATAACATAAACAATTAAATAATAAATTATATAACATAGCAATTTTACTAAAAATACATTTAAATTAAAATTTAATTATACAAACAGATTTAAAATTACAAAATAATTTCTGTAGTTAGATAGTTATTATTACAATACTGTTTAAATAAAACAATGACTATGAAAGTATCTATTAAAATGTTATCTTTTGCAATCAAGTATTTGGAAGTAAGTATTGCAAGTATATGCATTTATGCCAAAAACATAAGTTTTGTACTCATGAAGCATATTGGTAATAATATAACTAATTTTTGTTAAATATTATCGTTATCCGTATTATTTTTTAGATTTTTAGGGCCGATGATTTAGGTTTTATGCTTGTGCGTGTTACTAACTGCTTTTGAGAAATTTCCAAATATTACATTATAAAAAAAATGCAGTTAATTAATTACCTTTTTTTCATAATTGCTATTATTTTAAACAATATTGGCACAATATATTTAGTAGATCTTTGCTTCTTATATAAATAGCAAAACCACAATATATAATATCTCCACTGTGGTTATAGCTTACCTTTGGCAAAAAAACTGTAAGCCATCAAATTTGTATAAAATATATAAAGAAAAGACGCAATGTCTTCTAATGAGAATGGTGAACGATGTAGACAAAGTAAGTTACAAATCAATTATTAAGTATAAATAAATAAAGCCATACTGATGAGAGGTAAACCTCGAAACGCGTCTATGGATGTTTTTAGTTTAGGATAATTTTTTCATAAATTTGATTTTTTAATGTTATAAAATTTGTTATTGAAAACATATTTAGATAGCGTGTCAGTGTTTAAATTTTGTTTCAATAAACGATGTAATAATTTTACTCTCCTTTTGCTCCTTGTTTGGCAAGTTGGATGCAAACAAAGCAAGCTTTGCAGGTTGTGACCACTGCTTTCAGACTGTATATGCAGAACATCACCAGTTTGGAATTTATTACTGGCGATTGCATGTTCTTCAATGCCGCTATTTGACATGATAGCCTGTCAAGTTTTAATCCTTTCTCTATCATCTCAATCTGCCTGAAGTTAATATAGTAATAATAATAAATTTGATTTCAAGATTCGTTTTTTTAACATTATTTCTTTTGTTTTGTTTATTTTTTTTTTCTTTACTTTTGATTGCTGGTAACAGTATTTATGATTAAACAAAAATTAGATCTAGTTTGGTAGCTATGCGTTTAATACTGGTATTTTTTTTTAATTGGTTTTGCCGTTAAGTTAATTTGTTTTTGTTTTGGTTATTTTTGCATATTTTTTAGAATATGGCATTGGATTAAATAATATTTGTTATCTTTTGGCTATCTTATACATATACACTGTTTTGTTGTTAAAATGGTTTTTGTATTTACAACATGTGTGACATACAAGATAACCATTATAAATTCCTGGTTTACTAAATTTCTAAAAACTGTAGAATGTAATGTTTGATTAACTTAAATGTGCAATTTCAAATGTCTACTTTAATTAGTCTTGTAGTGATATCTAGACAAAGATTAGATGACGTATACGGTTAAAATTTACCTTCTTATTTTACCGTATAAAATAGGTCAAATGGTTTAAGATAGGCTATAAGTTTTTAAAAAATGAGGGTAATTTTTGCTCAATTAGTTGGAGTGATTACAGAAAAGTTGATCACTTTTATTAAAGAACTGGTCCAAATACATCAATTTGCTGAACACTCCATGACCATTTGAGTATAAATAATATAAGTGCAATATAAGTCTTAAAATATATGTTTACTGTTCAAAAACAGCATTAAATTGATTGTGCTCAATTTTTCTGATCTGTGAGGGGGACAAGAAGAAATTTTGCAATCTATTGTTACGACATATGAAATTATGGTTTAGTATCATAATTTTTTATACAAAAGAGAATTTATGGAAAAGCGGCTTGCAGGTGAACCACTATTAAGAAAAGCCTGAATATTTCTGTCTACTAAAAAGCACAATCTTTTGAGATTGTGAGAGCATTTTGACAATTGATAAACATTAAAGAAATACTACGGTGAACGGAGCTTATTATACTATCTTATTACATAGGTTGAGAAAAAATATTTGAGCAGAGCGTCGAGGAAAATTAACAAAAACCCGTGCAGAGTGCTGAGGTTGCTAAATTGCTATAAGAGAATGCGGTTTTTAAAAAATTGATTATTTTCTTTACAGTTTAAACTTGGCACTTAGCGACTACTTTTTATTAACTGACGTAATAAATGTTGAAGTTAAGAGGAATTATATTGAAAAATAATAAAATATCTTTCTCATAAGTGCATGATTTTTTGGTTATGCCGGGAATCTATGGCGGTTACCTTGTATGTTGCAAATACGATAATCATTTTAATAACAAAATGAATTATAAAAAAAATAATATAAGATACACTCATTAGCATTCAATATATGTATGTTTAAATAATTATACAATGAGTTAGGAAAATATTGCTTGTTGAAATACTTTACTAGAAGTATGGTATAAAAAAAATTAAACTGAAAAAGAAATGTAAAATGACCACAGTAAAGCAACCTTAGTTTTGTCTATAGAATGAGTGAGAGCATGAGCACGAGAAAAGGATACTAAAACAAGCAAGAACACAATTTTTAGTTTTTTATTATGGCTGTTAAGTTGAAATGGCCGGTCTATAATTAGAAAAAATGTACAATGTATGCAAAAATAAAATTTTATTTTAGTTTCATTATTTAATATAATCAATGCCAACGTATTGAAATAGTATATTTTAAACTAACACTAAGAAATGTACATATTATTGTTGTAGTTTGAGTTAAAACGGTTTTAATAAAAAAAAATTGTTGCTAAATTGCAAATTGGCATAAAAAAACATATTCGGTAAAGCATTCAATAACTATTGTATTTTTAACAGTCTCCCGGCGACTCCACCATATGTCATATTTAGTAATTTTTCCTGCACTAAAACATTTTATATTTCACGTACTATACCTATACAACTTTATTTAGACGATATTTTATTTATCATAGATATCAAATTGCAAACTAATGTGAATTATTTATTCATTTAAATTTATTGCCGTTAGCGCTGTTGATTAAGGTTCAAATTTAGTACCTTTGTTATTCTACCTTTTATTAATAACAAGTAATATAATAGATTTCAATAATAATTGAGTTTGATAGAAATTGTAGTTTGTTATTTTTGTACAAATACAATAAAATTATATTCTAAAACATCTGTGTTCAAGTAATTGTGTTTCATTCGACGTTATTGAATTTCAACAATTTGCATGTAATTATTTGATGTATGAGGTTTATGACAAATTGTATTCATATAGAAAATTACTTGAAAATTGTGTAACTTTACAAAATAATATACATTAACTATGTAAATGATGGTTGCTTTGCAAATAAATTTGATTTAAACATATGTAATGTTTTGAGTTTTGGTTATATTTGCAACAAAATTAACTTTGAATACGTTATAAATATATTCACTTTAAAGATTAATATAGTATAACTACATTTTCAAATAAATAATGTACTGATATTTATTTTGTTTTTGGATACCATGACGGAAATGCAAGAGCGTCAGGAATATCATCGTAGATTCTTTGTTAAAAAAATAACTAATCCAAAACTGTTTATTAATGTTCATTGTTATTTAATTTTTTTACAGGTACTTGTGTTAAAGCAAACGCAAAAGATTATTTAGTACTGCCAAAACTTGTTGAAGAGGAAAGTATAAGGTATTTTTGAATATTTTTACTGTAGTTGGAATTTTTTTTGGGGATAATTTAAAGTCAGTAACAAAAATGTTATTACGTGCTTTTTTTGGTAATATTTTACATATTTGATGTTTTGTTGGTTTCTTTGGTTTTTTATTTTCTAGTATGCAGCAAATATTGTTGCGTATATTGCATTGTAATATTTTACCTGTGCTGAGCCAGCAACCAATTATGTATAAATACTTGGCTTCGCACAGGGCTCGCTCTCTTTACTTCGTTTACCTTATACTGTTTATGTGCTACGCAGTCCCATCTACTTGCAATGTCGCCAGTAGGGTATTTCTGGCATCCTATTAAGTAAGTTTATAATAAATAGTATTATGTATCTCTGTGCTTATCCGAGCTACCCCTTACATTTGTAACAATATAAAAACCTTGAAAGTTTGCTAGATAAATATAGTCCTCAAGATGGGTTGTATATTAATATTTTGTAAAGGTTTGTTTTAATTAGGCAACACTTTGAACTATTTTTTTGTTTTTTAGTTGTGATTATAAAATATATGTCATAGTATGTACATAATCTAAAATGTTAATACCCAACTTATATCTTGCTTTAGATTGATAGTTATAAAAAAACCTTTGCGCTTAAGATGTTGACACTTTTTCTATTGTTTTGCAATTGATAGTATTAAAAATGTTGTTTATACGCTAGTACTTTTTGTTTTAAAAAATGGTTTTTTATACTTTAAATTTAGATTAAAGCTACAGGTACCAAAATTAAAAATTAAACTAAAAATTATTATTACAAGAGACCACAAAGCTGTAGAAAATGTTGATGCCGATGCCTAAAAAAATAACATAACTTAATACCACAGTTCACAAAAAAAGATGTAAATGACTATGATGCTAGGTTCTTATACATAAATTTGACCTAATTTCACAGATTGATACTTGTCAGACCTTAAAAGTTAATTTAATTTAATATCACAGATTGCACTAAAGTTTTAAAACACTACTTTAAACTACTTAACAATGCTAATCATTAATAACAAATAAATAAACTAACATAAAAATCAGTAAAAGGCAACACAAAACACTTTTTTAAAAAGTTACGTAAAAACTTAAACGGTTGTGACATGTTTGACATGTAGATTGTTTGTCGCCGGTCAGAATATATAAGGAGACCAAATTGTGCACAATGCATATATGCGCAAGCAACTATCTTTTTTCTTGCTTAGATCTATCAGATGATGTCTTACATTATTACATTAGTTTATGTATTGCATATATTTAGCAACAAAATTAAAAAACTTGTTTTCTAAGCTTTTGCGCTTGGGTGCATTCCGGACAATTAACGGTAAGACCAAGTTTGTTGCTGCGTACTTTTGTTGGAAATTATCTGTTGGTTATTGTACTTAATTGTTGTTTGCATTGTTGGAGTACATAGCTACAACAATTCTAACTTGCAGCAATGACTTGGCGATGAATTTGTTTAAAATGTTTTTGTGGCGTATTTAATGCTTGTTTTGTAAACTGCGTAAGTTTTTTAATCAAATTTATTTGGTGGATAAATGAGAACCTTACACAGCTGCAACAGTATTTTTTTCTTTAGTTACGTTAAAGGTTTTTTTGCATTGTGTGACTAATTTAGCAATATGTTCTTGAAAAAAAAGTAAAAAGTACAAACCCTACAAAATAGGCTGCTTTAACGCACGGGTTTTGGTGTTGTCTTTTTAAGTGGCCAAAAAAACACGCACAAAGTTTTTGTTGTGGAAAAACAAAAAAAAATGGTTCTATTTTTTGTCTACTTTGTATATGGTGATCAGCAGTTGACGTGTTAAAATGAGTATTTTCCGCCATGTAGGTCATTAACGTACATGTATTTAAGGTGTAACCGCCAAATCTGCAAAATTATTTTGCAAAGAAGTGACATTAGTAATAGTAATAATATGTTATTTTAAATTTGTAATTTAGTATGCAAAGTTCAAACAGAAGAAGCATGACTTATGCGTGCAGTTTTTCAAAATTGAATGTTGCCAAGTTATATCATACGCTTTTTTTAGTTCTAAAAACACTGTTATAAAATGTTTTGGCGCTAAAAAAGCGTTTAAATAAAGGTTTTGAAATTTTTCGGGTGTTTAACCAAGAAGAGTTTAATATTGTATTAAGACAGCAATATTTAGTCTGAACTATTGATGTTATTTAGATTTTTGATTGCTTTTAGCTACGGAAAAATAACAAAAGAGGAGACGCTGCTTTTCTATATTAGGTTATTGGTTTTAATTTTGCCTTAAAGGCGGAGCATCAACGATCAACAAAAGATTAGACAGATGGTATAGAGATAAAACTTTTAAGCCAAAACACCAATGTTATTCAAGCAGCGTAAGCATCAGGACGACTGAAGCTATACCGTTACACCAAAGCTACTATGCGACTCCATAACAATCACCATCTCTTAACGTACTTGACCACTCTCAGCTTACGAACTTGACTTTGGATTTGCAAACTACGACAACTACAAACTGACATTTGTCACAGAAGTTTCTAGGCTGCACAAGATCTACCGGTTTGCACCTTCCGCCGTAGTTTCTTTTCTTCAACAAGGAAACCCAAACTGAACATACTCGACGCCAACCACCGTTAATTACCTTGACTACCGCTACTGGACCGATTCTACATTGTAGTTGGTCTTGGGGTCTTGCATTTTTGTCTTAAGTCTACCGTTAACCCAACGCATTGCACAGATTGCCGTGAGTTACGTCCCGAACCCTGGGGACTGCTCTCGCACTAACTACAATATGTCGTGTCTCTACCAAGTTGCACTAACACCAGCAAATTGTGGAACCACTTTACACGTTTGCCAGGTGTCCTCAATTCTTGAAGAACGCCTTTATGAAAATGGTTATAAGCACCAGGTTAGACCAATACCAATCTACCCAACCTGCAGAGACGTCAGCTCTTACTACCAGGTAAATAACTACGTTTATTTACCTTCTGCCGAGGCAATGATAGGGTATTCCATACACTTTTTCACCACCACTGACTCCACTCTTCGTTATTATGGGGAACAGGAACCGATAACAGTTTTTAGCAAATTACTTTATTGTGCGGAGAGCAAGCAAGAAAGCAGACTTAATTTCCAAAGAAAATTTGTCTTTTCAATATGGCTTCTACCTTTCTCTACACTTTGCTAATCAAAGTAGTCGGCATTTTTCAATGAACGTGGCACAATAAACGAGTGTGGTTAGACGTGCAGACAATAAAGATAAACCAATTGCAAATAAATTTGCATCTCAATTTCTAAAGTGAGTGTTAAAAGAAAGCGTATTTTTGATCAATTTGATCGTTTCTCAAAGAAACAGGTTAAAATTGCCTACGAATATAGAGTTGTCAAAGCTGTAAAATGAGTATGCTTTCCAAAATTTAATTAAACTTTGAAATAATATACAGGTTGCATATTGTAGCTTTGACCGGATTGCAATTGCTTTTTGCATACATTTAATGTATTATAAGCAAACACTTTTACGTTCATATCTACAAGATTTGTACATTTTAGGAATTTTGTTGACTTAGTGACTGACATAGTTTTTAAAAGAATGCTATTCCTGACTTTTTTAATAGCCGATTAGTTTGTAAAGAACTATATTAATTAAAAAGAAACTTTGTCAAATAATCTTTTTTTTTAGTTGCCAGAATAAACCAATGGACAAGTCCCACCTTCCACCTTCCACCTTCCAACTACTAACACTAATATTTGAAAAAATAGCTTACCTAACTTCTTTTCAAAAAGTAAGTTGGCGCGTCGGATGTTGACCAAGTAGCTCTACGAGGGGCACTGCTAGAGTTTGTGGAATTAAGTACTGCCTGTATTGCCAGCATTCTGCAATTGTCGTATTTCTAAAGTTTTACGTTTTTCACCTATAATTTAGTTGATACTTCGATTTTAAACTGATCGGTTTTGTTTCAACAAAATTTAACTAGATTAATAATTGTGTGAAAAATGGAAATTTTGAATTGTGACATTTGAGTAATGATTTTTATGATAAGGTTTAACACCGCAGCAATGTGTGGAAAGTTCGTTATTTGGGGATGAAACACCATCCAAAACTATGGTTTACAAATGGTTTGCAGAATAATTTAAGCGTGGAAGACCAACGTTTGATGACGATCTTTGAAAAGGTCGTATATGCACTTCTGTTGTCGCAAAAAATATTGATGCTATGCGTGAAATGATTTTGTCAGATCGGCATGTGACCTTTAGTGAGATAGGAGCATCTTTAGGCATTGCAGCAAAACAAACACATACAGTTTTGAACGATCATTTGCATGTTAGGAAGCTTTGCAGTTGTTGGATCCCACACAATTTTAAAGAAGAAAAAAAACAGGCACGTGACAAGTGGTGCAAGAAAATGCTAAAGAAATTCGAAGTGGGTTGTTCAAATTTGGTATATAACATTGTAACAGATGACGAATCTTAGATATATTTATATGAGCCTGAAACTAATCAGCAATCGACTGTATGGGTGTTTCAAAGTGAACCTAAACCCACAAAAGTGGTGCGATCACAAAACGTTTCAAAAAGAATGATTGTTTGTTTTTTTGGAAAAACGGGCCATGTTGCAACCGTTGCATTAGAGGATCAAAGATCAATGTTGACTGGTATACTTCAATTTGTTTGCCGAAAGTTATTGCTGAAATCAGAAGAAACAACATAAACTGACAAATCATTGTTCATTATGACAATGCAAGCGCTCACACAGCACGACAAACTGTAAAGTTTTTGACTAGTAACAACATCCAATTAATGACTCATTGCCCATATTCGTCTGATTTATTGCCCAAAGACTTCCTATTTTGACAAATCAAAAATAAAATGCGTGGCGAGCGTTTTTCATCATCTGAAGATGCCGTTAAAACATTTAAATCATTTGTTTTGGAGGTACCTCGAGTGGCAAAGTTGTTTTGAAGATTGGTTTCATTGGATTTTGAAAAGCAATAAAGCAATTTACATAACGTAATTTGTGTTTTGCTTAACAATTTCCGCAAAATTTGGCAATGTCTCTCGTAGTAGTACATGTACTGGCACAATTCTATCAGTTGGCATCAACTTTTAAACAATTAGTCCCACCACTATCGGAGCATTGTTGTTCAACTCTGGTAGTTGACTTACACGTGCAGATGAAATATTTGTCAGAATTAACCGCATAGACTCGAGGCATAATTATAGATGTAGCTTCATTAAGAAAAATGTACGTTTTACTTACCGCTAAATTGAGATATAAAAAATTTAAAAAAAGATAACTAGGAATGGTTTTAGATACATTTGGTTTTACTTCTGTTTATTGACCTAACTAACATAGGTAGTACTGTCAAAATATTAATTAGATTGTTGCTTTGTGGCCCAACCAATGACAAACTGCAGGCTTATGTGCCTACTTCTTACGAACACGTTTCTAAACTTAGACATGGAACTACAAAAACTGATATAGTAAATTATATTAAATCTACTTTTTCTTCTATATCAGCTGATGTTGTTGATTTATCTGTAAAATCTGGAAGCTACTGCAGCTTTAAAATTTTTATTCCAGCTAATCATGTTTGATCCATTTTTTGTAAGGATTTTTGGTCTGCAAATATAGCAGTCAAAAAATTTATTAATTATGGACGAGTCCATAATGTTCTTGCTTCATCTTTGGTGGATTTTTGGAATCTGGAGTCCAATTCAAAATTTGTCACCAGGAACACCAACGGAATCTCAATCTATTACCAAAACGTCGGAGGTATAAAAACTAAGCTTAAAGAACTTTTGCTGGCTGTAGCTGTTTCTAACTACGATATTATTGTTTTGACCAAAACCTGGCTTAATCATGACATCAGCAAAGCAGAGCTATATTTATTTGGTTACAGTTTATTTAGATGTGATCGTTCTACGTTAACAAGCCCTAAGCTGGACGAAGGTGGTGTTTTGAATGCTACTAAAACTTGTTTTAATAGTACATTATTACAACTTGCTTTTCTAAGTGTTGAACATTTGTTTGTAACTATTAAGTTTAAGTTTGTGTCGTATATTATCAGTTTAGTTTACTTACTACCTAACTTGGCATGTGATAAATATTTAGTTCATTGTTATTTCGTTAAATCTATTGCTGACAAATATCCGAACAATAAAATAATTTCACTGAGCGATTATAATCTACCTGCAGCGGCATGGGTAAACGATGAGTTAGGCATAAATGTGATTTGTAATGATAGTTATCTTGCTCACTTTGTTGCCAACTGTTTTGGATTCTTAAACTGTGCACAATGTATTTCTATACCTAAGAATGGTGGTGTGTTCTTAGATTTATGCTTTCCTAATATCTGTAATATTTTAATGATTAATGCTGTGGATGTTTTGTTAAAACTAAGCCAACATCATAAAGCTTATGTGATTGATATAAAATGTGATACTAGCCATGATATTTTAAGTGTAATTATGTTTTTAGTAATTTTAAATTTGCCGACTTTAACACAATCAATAATTTTTTGTTGAATGTTGATAGGTTTGTTCTTTTTATAAATGTGATGTTGATAATTGCGTTAATTTATTTTACTCTGTGTTGGATTTTGCTATCGACTGTTTTGTCCTCAAAAAACTGTGGCGTGAAAACAATTTTCCAGTTTGGTTCAATAAAGAATTGATTTTACTTACTAGACTAAAAAAAACTTCTCATAAACGTTATAAATCTTTAAGACTTTTGTCCGATTATAATGAGTTTCAATCAATTTGTACTTTGTGTAAAAGTCTCAGTACATGTTTATACAAGCAATATATTACTCGAACAGAAATGAATATTCAAACTAATCTAAATCACATTTAAAAATTTGTTAATAGAAAAACTAATGGTTTCCCATCTACAATGTATTATAAGCATCAAACTTGCAGTAATAGAGATGTTAATAAATTTGCTGAATTCTTTTCTTTTGTTTACGATAAACAAATTTATCCAATTCTATTGTTTGAGTTTAAAGAAAACGTATTACATACAGCATTTTCAATTAGTCTGTTGAATGTTTTTAAAGGAACACCGGACGGCGTTCCATTTCTACGCCATTGCATTTACTGTTTGAGGCTTCTATTAATGAAGCTTAATTTTCTTAAGTTTGGAAACAATGCTACATTATGTCTTTGCATAAATCTGGAGATATGGAGAATATTACTAATTACAGAGATATATGCATCCAGTCTGCCATTCTTAAGTTGGTTGATTAAATTTTTACTGACCAAATACAATGGATGTGTAAAAGCATCATAGTAGAACAGCAACATGGGTTTTGTGAAGGTCGTTCTACTCTTACAAACCTTTTTTGTTACAAAAATGATTTTTAAATGCTTTTGAATCAAGAGTTTTTACTTTTGATCTCGTTAACTATAGAATTTTGCAAAGATTTAAGTTTTTATTATTTTGTTATTGCATGGTTCTCGAGCTTTTTGGAAAATTGTACCCAGTGTGTTATTGTTCCATCTGGTGTTCTTCAGGGATCTTATTGTGGACTATTTGGATTTTGTTTTTAGTTTTTATTAACGATCTTTTTATTTTATTCATTCTTTGTCTCTTTTTTTTATTTGCTGACAATATAAACATTTATTAAAGCATATCATTTATGAATGATTGCATTAATTTGCAAAATGACTTGATTCTGTTCATTCATAGTTTTTTATTAATAAGTTGTTGTATAATCCAAATAAATGTTTTTCTTTAAGTTTTAATAAAACGTTAACTAAAGTATCGTATGATTATACTATTGACAATAAAGTAAAACTAACTTTTGTAGTGCATGTCTACTGACCTATTTCCAAGCACACTCATACTACTTTATTGCGCTTTGGTACGCTCTCATTTAGAGTATGCTCCGTCAGTTTGAAGCCCATTCTACAGCATTCATAGAACGCATTCAAAACAATTTTTTTTGTTTATTGTCGAACAAATTGGGCATTTTTTTCTGAATACTACGATTTCAACCACATTGCATTGCAATATAATCTTCCATCGCTGGCGCAAAAGAGCCGACTTAACATTTTTACGTGAACTTATGATGTCCTAGATTGATCGCCAAGAGCCATTTGTTTTTCTTCCGTTTAAGGTATCCAACAATAATTGCCAAACTACAAAGAATCCATTGTTTAGAGAATCTATACATTCTACAAACTATGGATTCAATAATCCAATTGGCAGAATGTGAAGAATTGCGAATCTATTTCTAATAACATCGATTTGTTTTGCGATTCTAAATGTACATTTAAAAATTGTTTAAAATGTGATGAATAATTTTATATTTTATATTTTGTCTTTATATGTATACATTTTCTGTGTTTATTTTGTATTTTTTATATTTTTTGTCTAGCTTTAAGTATTACACCTAGTTTCTATCGTATTATTCATTATTATTTATGTGCAGGATGATATAGATGTAAATGGTTTTTTTTATATGCCGTTCATAAAGAATTATTAATATTATTAATAATTATTAAATAATTTGTCTAACATTTTACTGCACAGATACCAAGAATATATTTTAGAAATATTAAACTACAAATAGACACAAAACTTGTTGTGACACTTTAACTATCAGCGTGTGGTGTCCGCACTACTTAAAATTCACCATGTTGGCTATCTAACTAAGTGATTTGACTTGTAAGTTTCTATGTTCTAATTATAAAGTTTAAAACATATCTACACAATTTTTTGTCAAACTACGGTAAAAAAAGAAATAATAAATTAAATCAAACGTCACGTGTTAGAATAAAATATTTCGATTATTACTTAGGATATTATAATATAATCAATATATTTATAAATTATTATAACAAACTTTGTTAAAAGATTAATCTAATCAATTTAATCGCAATAATTCAATAATTATACACGATAGTACGTGTAAAATATTAAATATCATTCTATGTATGATAAAACATTTTCATCGCTTTGAATCTAAATGGAAACACTTGCAATTGAAGCCTATAAATATTATTTAGAAACGGAAGAAGACGTAGCTTGGATAAATTTGTAACAGAAGATTGTGTTTTACAGCATCCTAATTGACCGAAGCACATGAAATTCCAAGCCGTTAACTTATAAACAGCAATTACACAAAAACAACGTTTCCCGGGAGTTCTTTTTGCATTGTAAAGATAATAAATTAACTTTTTGAGTTCTAAATGTCACTCCCGGCGGGAAATCTTGTAGCAAAATATGATGTTCATCATTAATATAAATTAAAATGGTGTTGGAAAATGAAGTGGTGTGTTAAATGGGACCAAGGAGAACTTAGTTATGCAATAATGGGGATGATTATGATACCCCTAATTATATTTAGTGTGGTCTCTCAAAAAGGTGCGTAGACAAGCGTATGTAGGTGACACACACAGACTATATCAGAAAGTAAGAATTAAAGAGCAGACTAATCAATGATGTTGCCGCAAACACGCAGCCGCGGCGCACCTGACACAACTCGGATCGGCCCTATTCAGCCCTATATTTCATCTCCAGTTCTCCGACACTCTCTTCTCATAAATCCATAAGCAATGATGTGAGATGGTCGCTAACTAAGAAAGTAGATGGTAGTGACGAAGTAGTGACAAGTAGTGACTAGTAAAGACATGTAAGAAAGGTAAGCAACAGATCTTGCCGGCTTTGCTCACTTTTATCTACTTGCATCCCACAGGTGTTGTTTGAGCGTGTCTTTGTTATTGTTTTCGGCTTGCCCGCTCCCGCTGCTTGTTGCTGCTGCATGTACGACGAACTTTTAATTTAATGGGCCGCAAAACATTTCAACGTGCGATTTATAGGTGTCTAAATTATTTTGTTCCGTAAAATTTCACTGTTACTTTTGTAAAATATAATTAATCGTAATTTAATATTTGCTATTATAAAGATCTATTGCAAATTAAGTTAATAAAAGTTTAAATTCAAAGCAAATAATATTAAAATTTACTGCAAACTAACTTTATTGCACATTAAGTGGCTATAAATAAATACTATTCGCCTTAATTTTTACTATAAAAGTTTTATTTTATGTATCCAAGTTGTATTATAACAAACGCACCTATCTTATATCTGAAACAATTTAAATTAAATTATATTGATAGAAGTGCGAGTTATTGTGCGACGGTAAATTTAAACAACAAATGTTTTCTGTTTTAAATGGGTGTAATATTAAATATAAATTTATTCTTAATTGCTATTGTGTATTATTATGCAACAAATTATTTATTGTAAATTTTCTATTTATTTATATTAACTAACTGATTATGCTGTACATTTTTATTGTTGAGTTCGGAACAACATATGTATTTTAAATTATATATTTTATTAAGAATATACTAGACTTAATTCAATACATCAATTGTTCATAGTAAATATTTCTTCAGTCAGGTTGTACTTCAGTCGTGTTTTGATTTACAATGTTCCCTATTGTGTCAAATTCAACAAAAAGGGGCGAGCCAAGATATAAATTATTTACACCTAAAAATGCTAAACGGCGTCACCGTTTTAATAAAAAAATATTTTTATATATGGAAATTGTATAAAAGTGAACATTGTTCAAACAAGCCATCTTTACTATAAAGTTGCTGGTTTATACCGTATTTCTTAAAAATTGTTATTACTCTTATTATTATATTAACTGAATTGTTAATACATTAACATCAGTTCAAAGCATTTACAATTTAGTTTAAATAATTATTTGATTGCTTTTGTATATTATTATGTAACCAATATAAAAGTATAAATTTGTTCTAAATTATATATTTTAAGAATAACTGACATTATTCAAGATATCAATATAAATCATGTTTTATGTAATTTAGTTTTTTTTTATTATACCGTAAATAAATTCTGTAATCAAAATGTACTTGTAGCCGAATTTTGATTTACAAAGTTTCCTATTGTGACAAAATCAACAAAAAGGGGCGAGCCGAGATATAAATTATTAACAGCTATAAATGCTAAACGGCGTCATACTTTTAATAAAAGATCAAATTGTATAAACATTGTTTTGCACTGGGCAGGATTCAAATAAGTGACTATAAAGTTACTGGTTCAAACTTTATTTTTTTTTTAAGTAGATATTACTTTAATTTTGTAAGTGAACTATTATTACAGTAATATTCGTTTAAATCATTCATCATATGGTGACTTTACAAATAACTATTAGATTGCTGTTGTATATTATTATGCAACAAAATTATTATAAAAAAATACATACTATTCTATCTATTCCTACAAATTGAAATTTATTGTAATTTTATATTAATTTTATATATATATTTATATTAACTAAGTGTTCTGTGCTATTCCGAAAAACACAAGTATGTTATATATATATAAACTAATTTTTTTTTTTTAAATTATATATTTCATTAACATACTACTTGTTTTGTATGTACTGAAACATTAATAATTATATTTTATTTAGTTTTAGTATATTCTTTAAATAGAATTATTCATATTGGGTAAATATTCCGTTAGTTAGGGTGTACAAGTTCAGTTTTTATTTACAAAGTTTCATATTATGTCAACAAAAAGAAGCGAACCGAGATATAAAATATTTACACCTATAAATGCTAAACGGCGTTTGAATAAAAAATATCTTTACGTATTGAGATTGTGTAAACATTTTTTATGCACTGCAGTTTTGAATCTTTTTTTTAAGAATTAATATTACTCTTATTTTATAACTGAACTTTTATTACGTTTAAATCATTATTTATATATGGTGGCTTTAATTTAAATAATTGTTAGTTTAGAGTGGTACACAGAAAAGACTTTCCAGTCAGTTGTTTCAAAATAGCAGTAAAAATTAGATGGAAAACAAAACATTTTGTATTATAATCTATTAGTAAAATCATTATTATAACATACTACAATTCAACTCAGTATCTTGATAATTGTTATTCTGAAAAATTTATTTAAACCAAAAAGACCTAGGCTATATAAATGTGTTGTCTTTCATAGTATATCAAATAATAACTTTAAGCTTATGCTTGTTGCTAGAATAATTCAAAACTAAACGACAATACTTTAAAACAGAAATTACTTTTTTATAAATTTTTGCAAACAATTTATTAAAAAATATGATAAAAAACTAATTTATGGTTTCAATTTTATAAAAAAATTATTTATTTATATAACAAAATTGCACAAAAAACTAATTATTTATAAAAATTAACTATAAAACGTTTCACTCGAGAAAATTGCTAACAATATTTATTGCGTGAAATTCTTTCAAAATCACACGATCAGTGGCGTAGCTACATGTAAGCAAGAGACCTGAAAGTGGGGTGGATTTTGATTTTATTTTTGATATTCCGTTAATAGAATTTGGCACTTTTTGGTTGGTTCATTTGACATTTTTTTTGTATTTTATTCCTGGTTTTTTTTATTTTTGTGATTTTATAAAAAAATTTACAGTTTTCTGACAAATGTTTAAAATTTCTATGCTGGATTTTGCACTTTTTAACAGTTTAAGCTGGATTTTTTTATTTTTAAGATTTATAAACATTTTCAAATTCTTTAAAAGTTTACCACCGGAATTTAGTGCTTTCTGGCAATTGTTTATAATTTCAAAGCCAAATTTTTAAATATTTTTTTACCGGATATTACTATTTTTGTCTTTTTATAAATAAAATGTTGCGCTTTTTAACAGTTTATAACCAAATTTTGTTGTTTCTGACAACATTTTCATACTTCATGAGCAGATTTTGGTGTTTTTGACATTTTATAAACAGAATTTTGCACATTTCAATACTTTATGACCGGATTTTGATTTTTTCTAACAATGATTTTAAAAATTTATAGACAGATTTTGTAATTTTTGGAATTCTATAAATTTTTTACATTTGTTAACAATTTAAGGTCGAATTTTGATGCTTTCTGACAAAATATTAATACTTTATAACTGGATTTTGTTATTATTAATTTTTTATAAATAGAATTTTACACTTTTCAATAGTCTATCACTAAATTTTGCTATCTAATAATATTTTGAAATTTCATGGCGGCATTTTGCTATTTTCAAGATTTGATGAAATTTTTTATACTTTTTAACAGTTAATGGCCGAATTTTGGTGTTTTTTAACAATATTTAGATGTTTATAGATTTTGCAATTTTTGAAAATTTTTAAATACAATTTTTGCATTTGATTTTAATTCTGACAATATTTTGATGTTTCAAGACTGAATTTTACAATTTTTTATATTTTTTATAATAGACTTTGCTTTTTTAAAAAAAGTTATGCCTTTTTTGTGAAAATATTTTATTATTTTGTAGCTAGCTTTCCATATTTTTTACTTTTTATGAATAGAATATTTTATTTTTTAATAGTTTTTGACCGGATTTTTGATATTTGTAACATTATTTTGATATTTCTTACATGGACGGACTTTTGATATTTTATGTATTTGTTAAATTTTTGTCATAGTTTATGGCCAGATTTTGATAATTAGTAACAATATTATGAAAAAGCACTTTTCAGCAGTTTCTGGCTCAATTTTGGTGCTTTTGACAATATTTTGGTATTTTTTAGCCGGTTTTTATTATTTCTAAAATTTTATATTTTTTAACAATTTATGGCTGAGCTTTCGTGTTTTTTGGTGATATTTTAATGATTCAAAACTGGATTTTGCTATTTTTGACATTTTATAATTAATTAATAATTAATAAAATATTGCATTTTTCAATTGTTTTTTGGCCGGATTTTTTTTTATGGTTAGAGAAAAATTGACAAAATTATGTACGCTTTAGTTAAAGTTTGTTTAGGCTGGAGTCAAAAGTTTAAATTGTAAAAGTAAATTGTCTCAACTATACATTAATACTTTTTAAATTTTTCTATGTCTATTAATTTTACTGTAATTGATTTTTAAAAACCTAGAATTTTTGTTTTGTTTAATTATTTATTCTCAAGCTAAATATAACTTTTAATTTTTGCTTAAAAGTATTAATGTATAGACGCACTTTATATTAATTGAAAAACTTATAGTTTAGACGTTGAGTTGTAAGATAATTTCTTCCAAAACTAATGGTAATTTAAAAATAGTTTTGCGTTAGTATACCCCAAAGCGCGTCGAGGCGCTGAAACTTATAGAAATTCTCATGTTATATGAGGAAAAACTATAAAAGATCTAGAACCTAAAACAATAAAATTAAAAAAAAAAAAAAAAAACATTATAATCTAGCTGTTGTTAATAACATTTTTTTATAGGTCAACTAATAAAATAAATAAACGACAAAATATTGGTCCTACACTTGCATATTTTTCACCATTATTCAAAAAATTATTGAACTTTAATGTTTAAACTAAAAAATGTCTTAAAATTGACGCAATAAATTTTTGTGAAGTTTTAAATAAAAAGTGAAAAATTCAATTTAAAAATTTATAGCATTTGAAAATTTTAGGTTGTCGGTTTTGTTTTGGACATATAACCATCTTACCAAAATAAAAATTTTTACTTGTTTAAAAAAAATTTCATCAAACACAATTTGCTATTTTTCACATTTTATAAATACAATTTCGGATTTATTAATAGGTATATATTTTTTTTAATGTTGATTCTTATGATAAAATTTTGTACTTTTTAACAATTAATAACGAAATGCTGTTAATTTTTGACAATATTTTCATACTTTTTGGCTGTATTTTACTATTTTTGACATTTCATGTAAATAATTTTGCACATTTTAACAGTTTATGACCGGATTTTGGTACTTTTTGAGAACATTTTAATATTTCAAATAAAAGTTGAAATTTTATGATTGGATTTTGCTATTTTAGATATTTTACTAAAATACTGTTTATGCCGGCATTTGGTACTTTCTAACAATATCTTTGATATTTTATAACTAAATTTTGATATGTTTAAGATTTTATAAAAAATTGTACATTTTTTAACAGTTTATGTATTTTATGAAAAATGCCATTTTTGACTTTTTTAAATTAAGTGTTGAAGTTTTTAACAATTTATGGTAAATATTTGTATTGTTTGACAATATTTTAATACTTTTTTATACTTTGTGGTCAAAAATAACAAAATCAATTGTTATTTTTGACGTTTTATAAATAGAATTTTGCACTTTTTGAAAGTTTATGACCGGATTTTGAATCTTTTTGGAAGTATTTTGATAATCTGTTGTTGGATTTTGTTATTTTTGGGATTTTATACAGTTTTGTAAGTTTTTTTAAAGCTTATAATCGGAATTTGGTGTTTTTCAACATTAATTTAATGTTTTATTGCTAAAATTTACTATTTTTGACATTTTGACTTTTTGACATTATTTTTGATTTTTATGCAGTTTTTTATGTTTTTGAACCGATTTTAGCTATTTTTTATTTTTGATGATAAAATTTTGCACTTTTTAACAGTTAACTAAATTTTTAACATTTTAAGAAAAAAAAATAGCGGATTTTATTATTTTCTAACAATATTTCTATGATTCAAGGATGGATTATGTTATTTTTGAAATTAAACAAATAAAGTTTTACACTTTTTAACAGTTTATGGCTAAATTATGCTATTTTAACAATATTTTGATATTTTATAATTGAATTTGATGCTTTCTGTCAATATTTAATATTTTATGAGATAATTTTGTCATTTTTGACTTTTTATAAATAAAACAATGCAGTTTATGGTAAATTTTAGTGTTTTTTAACAATATTTTTATAGTATTTGTTTCTGATTATTGCACAGTTTAAAATAATTGAGGTTAGGGTATTTTAATAAAAAAACTTTCTGGTTTGATTTTGCTATTTTTGAGTTTTTATGAAAAGAATTTTGCACTTTATGACAGTTTATGACGGATTTTTGGTAGTATTTTTTTATTTTATAGCCGGATTTTGCTATTTTTTCTTTTTTAACAGCTTACAGCCGGATCTTGGTGTTTTCCAATAACATTTTAATGTTTTATTGCCGAAATTTATTATTTTTAATATTTTATAAAAATTAGTTAGATTTTTTAATCATTTTTGAACAAATTTTTATTCTATCTAAAAATATTTTAATGTTTTTGAACAGGCTTTAGCTGTTTTTGATTTTTTATGATTATTTATCTCTTTTTAACAGTTAAAGACTTAATTTTTATATTTTATAAAAAAAATTAGCGGATTTTGTTGTTTTCTAACAATATTTTTTTGTTTTTAGGCTGGATTTTGTTATTTTTAAAATTTAACAAATACCGTTTTCACTTTTTACAGTTTATGGCTGGATTTTAGTGCTTTTGGACTATATTTTATAGCTATTTTACACTTTACGACGAGAACTTTGCATTTTTTAACAGTTTATGGGCAATTTTTGATGTTTTCTGTCAATATTTTGATGTTTTTACATCGAATTTTGTTTTTTTGTGAAAATATTTTAATACTTTACGAGATAATTTTATTTTTGACTTTTTATAAAACAATGCAGTTTCTAACAGTTTATGGTATATTTTAGAATTTTTTGACAATTTCTTTTTATTTTGCAATTTTTGAGTTTTTATGAATAACATTTTGCTCTTTATGACAGATATTTCATAGCCGGATTTCCTTATTTTTACTTTTTTATCAGCTTACGGCCGAAACTTGGTGCAATTCAACAATATTTTGATGTTTTATTGCCAAAGATTAAGTTTTTAACATTGTATGAAAAAAAAATTAGCTAATTTTGTTGTTTTCTAACAATATTTTTATGTTTTATGGCTGGATTTTGTTATTTTTAAATATTAACGATTAACTTTTTACACTTTTTAACAGTTTATGGCCGGATTTTAGTGCTTTTGGACTATATTTTATAGGTATTTTAGACTTTATGGATAGAACTTTGCATTTTTCAACAGTTTATGGCCAATTTCTGCTATTTTAACAATAATTTGATATTTTATAGTCAAATTTTGATTCTTTTTCTTTCTTTTTGTGAAAATGTTTTAATATTTTATGAGACAATTTTGTCATTTTTTACTTTTTATAAATAAACTAATGCAATTTTTAAAAGTTTTAGTATTATTTTAGTATTTTTGACAATATTTTTATACTTTCTTGTTTGATTTTGTTATTTTCGATTTTTTTTTAATAGAATTTTGCACTTTTTTACAGTTTATGACCGGATTTTTTAATCTTTTTGGTAGTATTTAAATATTTTATAGCCGGATTTTGCTGTTTTTACTTTTTTAACAGCTTACGGCCGGAATTTGGTGCTTTCCAACAATATTTTGATGTTTTATTGCCGATATTTGCTTGATTTTGATTTTATTTGAAAATATTTTGGTTTTTTAAAAACTAAATTTTCAACATTTTATGCAAAAAAAATTGGAGTATTTTGTTATTTTCTAACAATATTTTTATGTTTCAAGGCTGGATTTTGTTATTTTTGTTAAGTGTTTTATACTTTTTAACAGTTTATGGCCGGATTTTAGTACTTTTTGACAATATTTTAAAACTAATTTATACTTTATGAATAGAACTTTTCACTTTTCAACAGTTTATAGCCAAATTATGCTATTTTAACTATATTTTAACATTTTATAGCCGGATTTTGCCATTTTGATTTTTAACAGTTTTTGGCCGAATTTCGGTGCTTTCTGTCTATACTTTGATGTTTTAACACCAAATTTTGTTATTTTTAACATTTTGCAGTAGAATTTTACTTATTTCAACCGTTGTTGGCCGGATTTTTGTACTTTCTAAAAGTATTTTAATATTTTATAACCGAAGTTGTGAACGTTTTTTTTTTCAAAATCATTTTTATAACGGCGCACAACTGAAATGGCTATAATCTTAATTGATATTAAAAATGGCTTCAACCAATTAGTCAATAACTATAGACTTTTGCTAAAGGCGTTCATATCTTTACAAATTAACCCCGTAAGGACAGGGAAAAAACATTGTTTAAAACCTGAATACTGTCTCAACTATAATAATCAATTTGGCTCAACAATTAAGATGCCCGATTTTTATTTTGAAGACTTTATTCACAATTTTGAAAGCCGGATTAACAGATTTAAAAACTGGATTTATAATTTAAAGGTCAAATTTAGGAATGACATTTTGGCAGAAAAATTTAACATTTTAAAGGCCAAATTTATATTTTTAAACTTTGTACTTAATAATTTGAAAGCCAAGTTTGCCGGATTTAAACTTATCAAATCTAAATTTACAATTTTAAAGGTTGGATTTATAATTTTACACTTTAAAAATTTTGATTTTAAATTTTAAGGCTGGGTTTACACTTGGATATACTGGATAACTGACTCGCGTTTATAAAATGACGCAAAATATTTTACGGCGGCCATTTTGTAAGTGACTTGATAATACTAAATATGTATTAAAAACATCTTACATTTTATCATTTTAGTTTTTTAAACATTTAAAACTTGCATTATATGCTACTAACATTGTAAACTAACTATTAAAATGTTCCGGACAACAATTGGTTAATTGGATCAAAAGTTAAGACCAATAATGCGTTTGTGATAAAAAAATCTTTTAAACGAGTCTACCAACTTGAACCAAATTTTAAATCAACATTACCACACGTATTGCTGACGTTTTACTATTATATTAAAACTTTGTATATACAAGGGTTTTTGGAGATACAGTAATTTAAATAAAAAAACTTAAAACTTTTTTACGAAAAACAATACAAAAATTGGCAACAATTGTAAAGCGTCACTAAACATAGGCCATTTACGTAGAGCATTTAGATTTTTATTTGTAAACTTTATGTGCGGCTATCTGCAATGGAAGTGATTTTTTGTATGTTAAATAAACTAAATTATTTTTTCTAGCGTAATTACCAATTAAATTAAGTTTTTACACTGTAAACATCATATGCATTATGTATATGATAATATCGTTTAAGTTTTGTAAAAGTTTCAAGAAAATTTGTTTGTAAATAAATCAGTGTCGTGCAAAAGATCAAAATAAGATTTAAATTTTAGAATAACAAATTTTGTTCTTTTGCACGTTACTGTTTTATTTGCAAAACAATTGTTTTGAAATCTTCACAGAACTTTAACGTTATTATCATATACGTAATGCATATAATGTATACAATGTTAAAACTTATTTTAGTTGATAATTACACTAAAGGAATTAATTCAGTATGCTGCGCATATAAAACATCACTCCACTCTATTGCAGATGGCACTCGCAAAAAGTCTACAAATAAAAATCTAATTACACCATGTAAATGCCTTATATTTTGTGGTAATTTACGATTGTTGTCGGTTTTTGGACTATTGCCCATAAAAAAGTTGTGCAGGTTTACATTATTTAGGATAAAAAAAAATTTCAAGTTACTGTACTGCAAAAATCACTGCATATACAAAGTTTGACTATGATAATAAAACAGCAGTAATACGTGTAATAATGTTGTCCAAGTATTCTAATTTCAGAAAGAGTATAACATATACTATATATATACTAAAAAGACTATGTGGACCGCCTAGATATTGATTAAATTAGTATTAAATATGTCATCTCATTTATAAGATAATAAAATAATGGATTTTAGAATCATGAGTAGCGCCGCAAGAAAAGAGATAGAATAAGCTATTAGTCAATTGATTATCAGTAGCTCATGTTCGATTTTGAGTCGTGCGATCTTGGTATTACAGACTATTATACTGGTCAAGTAAATTTTATAAATCTAGAATATAATATTTAAATTTTTTTTTGGAATTTTTTTGTTTAATTAAGTTTTTCAATCTTCTTATATTCTCAAAACTTATTATCTTTAAAAAAACTTTAATGAATAAATTTGTAGATTCATTGACAAATACAACAGACTAACACAACACAATAATTTCTGCTTGCAGTTGACTTTGTATCTAAAAATATAAAAATATAAATATAATTCAATCACTATTAATTATTATGTTATGATAAATTATTAAAATAAAAGTGAAATAATTAAGTTTTTATCAGGCTTATATTTTTTTCAAACACATTGTTAATCTAAAAAAACTTATTATAATTATTATCATTATAAAATTTATAAAGTAGGTCATTTATTACATAATTTACCAAAAATTATTCATAAAACTTTTTTATTGTAAAAATTTATTAAAAAACTCATTTATTAAATAAATTTAAAAAAATCATAAATTTGATCAAAAGTATATTAAATCAATGTATTTGAGATAATTTATACACAGTCATACAAACCCCATTTAAAGAAAATAACCTCGTAAAAAACCCATTTTCTGCGTAAATTATAAATTTCTCAGAATACTTATTTATTTCATACAATTTATCAAAACAATTGTACAAAATCTATTCATAATATAAAAATTAGTAAAAAAGCATTTTTTTTTAATTCGACCATATTACAAAAATTACAATTTTACCAAAACTGACAAATTATTAGCGCACTGTGGATATAAGCCATTTTCTCTAAATTGAAAAGTTGGCCGTTTATAAGTTTTATTTATATTCTATAAATATTCATTTATTTGGCGATGTGTGCTTCACACAATATTTAATCTTATTACAAATAACATTTTTATAAATCCAATTTAACGTAATTTATTATTGTATATAAATGTACAAAACATTTATTTTCCAACTTTATTGGAATTATCTACATAATTATAACATATATAATACTACCAATACAGAATTCACCATAAAGGTAAACCTAACTCAATTTAGTGGGCGAGATTTACTTAGATGTGGTAGCAACTATAATCACATAAATTAATTGTCAAACCAATAATGTTAACATTACACAACAGCATAGATCAGCACTGAATTAATTAAAGTAAACAATAATCAAATTAATAATAAATAATGTTTATTTATTTTATCATACATATATAAATATAAAATAATAACATTTTTGAAATTTTAAGAAAAGCTTTAATATATATACCTTAGGGCGGACGTTTTAAAGAAATATTACAATAAAACAACATTTTTGAAAGATTTTATATAAAATTTAAATTTAAAATCATTTTAGTTACGATTGAGTTTAGGGTATATGTTTTATGGACATTTTAGACGTGAAATTGCCTTAGCAACACACCGCTAAGCTATATCCGTCATGTCACGGGGCACCCTATATACTATAGCACTGAACAAAAAAAACATTTTCTTACAAACAAACTGGTTCTATATATTTATAAAAAAAAAAATTTGTATTAATTGTGTAAAATAAGTTTTAATTGCACATAATAGATTTTGCCACGAAATACAATTAATAAATACATTTCTGACTATACTACAAATAACAAAGTATGCTCACAGACAGTTTTGAATGCTACTACGCCACATTAACATTCATGCATATTATTTTTGTAGGTAATCAAATTTTTTACAAAATTTATTTGATTAAGTTTTTATTAATTCTTGATTGTAGCCAAAATATTTAAATAAAGTTAATAAATTTCAAGTATTCTGTTATAGTTTTAAATCATTTTTGTTAATACTCATTTGAACGTTTCATCAACTTAATATAAAAACTATTTGATAAAGAATTTTCAAGGTCATTAAACAAAACTTATAACACACTAAAAACTTCACAAAAATTTTCAATAATTAATACTAGTAAAGTTTAGATAAATATTTCAACAAGAAAATTATAAGTTAATTTTATTACTTAATATACAATTGAAAGTTTTAGATTCTCATATATTTTATACCACTAAACATTTTATTTTCTACGCGTTGCAATAAACTTTTTAAAAAGAAGTTAAATTGCGCGAGCTGTATTCGAAGTTTTATGACATTCAATAACAGCGCCCTTAACAGAATTTGATGAATCAGTTCTTTATTAACTATTGGTCATTACTAAGTTATTTTAAGAAAACTTTTTTTATATATTTTTTTAAGTAACTCATTTAAAACCAACTTTTTAAAATCATCTATAGATACTGTTGTATATAGAATTATTTTTCTAATAAAATTTGTACGGGCTAAGTTTTTATTAACTCATACGATTGTTGTTGAGTTATTTATCAACTATTAGAGGTAGGAATTTAATTGTAAAAGTAACTGAATTTTTTTAATTTTGAGCCATTTTCTAAACATCTTCAAAAACAACAACTAAAGTAATACTCTTTAGATGTTGCCTACAGTTTTTATTTTTAATATGTGTAAAAAAGAAATAGGTCTTAATCAATTTATTCTATAATTATTGAAGTCAATATTTGTTTTTCTACAGACTGTTGGTTGTTTACGTCACTGCGCGAACAAACCCAACGTTTGCCCATAATCCTACCTTGTTATTTGTATCATGAGTCAACATTAATCAAAGTGGAGCAAAGTGTATTTTGACTAACAAATAAAAAAATATTGACTAATAAATCATTACCAGTATAAATAATTAATAATTATAAAAAGCTCTTTTTTGATTAACGACTATGCATGGCCGATCTGACTAAAATAATTGTTAGTCGTTAGTTTAACGAGTTTTAACTTTTTTGGCTGGCAACCCAAAATACAAATATACTTAAAGCCCGCGACTCTATCAATTTATGTTAACACATTTTATATGAATAATGTTAAGTTAAAAATAAAAACAATTGTGGTTTAGTATAGAATTTTTTTTTTTTTTTATTTAGTATTTTAATTATTATAAGCATTACATCATCATTAAGTAGTCCCCAACTCGGGTGTTGTATTTTTGAGCAAATATGACTTATACAAAGTATAAAATTTATAGAAAGTGTACACCGCATGCTATGCTGAATTACAGAAAAATGCGGTTTAAATAAATAAATAGTTGAGTATAGCAGAGTGGCAAAATAGTTTTGCCAAAAATTTTGTGAGCAATGAGAATTTTTGGGCTTTACTGCAAAATATTAAGAAGAACCACTTAACGGATTTAAAAAAACTAGACTAAACAGTTATATACTATTGAAAACGCAAAATTCTATTTATAAAAATCAAAAATGACAAAATTTGACCATAAAATATTTAAAAAAATTTAGAAATAACCAGAATTCGGCTAAAAGTAGATAAAAGGTGCAAAACTCAATATCTAAAATGTCAAAATCAACAAAATCCAGCTTTAAAACATCAAAACATTGTCAGAAAAATTCATATTCATCCATAAACTCTTAATAAATCTGAAATGTTTAATAAAATCTTAAAAATAGCAAAATTCGGCTATAAAATATCAAAACATCGTTAGGAAAATCCGGTTATAAAACTTAAAAAAAGTAAAATAGCAAAATTTGGCCATAAAATACCAAAATATTATTGTAAAAACTAAAATAAACCGTTAAAAAGTTTTAAATTTTATTTATAAAAAGTCAAGAATAGTTAAATCCAGTCTTGAAACATTAAAATATTGTCAAAAAGCACTTAAATTAACTGTTTAAAATGCAAAATACTGTTCATAAATAGTTGAAAATAACTAAATCAGGTCATAAAACATTAAAATATTTTTAGTTAGAATAAAAATCCGGCCAAAAACGGTTTAAAAGTGCAAAATTTTATATATAAAATGTCATGAATAGCAAATTTTGGTCATAAACTGTTTAAAAACTATTATTTTTCAGCTGATTTTTGTAGTTTTTATTTTTTTTGTTTTTATTGTTTATCTTTTTACATACAAAGTTATATCAAATCATATCAATTTATTAAATACAGGTATATTATTAAAAAAATAATTTGTTGTATGGTCAAAGTAGTTTGTAGAGATGTATGCACAACAATAACAAATGGTTTTGAATAGACTACAAAAACGTCCAATTATGAAAAATTGGATTCAAAAATGATAATCCAAGTTTTGAATAATTTTGTCCCTCCTTCTTTAATAATTAGTGTAAATCAAAAAATTTTTATATGTTGTTGCTTTGCGATTAACTATCTTTTGACATTTGACAAGTAAAAACTACTTCATTTTAAAAAATGGAACGATACACGCTTTAACAACGCATTGAAATTATTAAAATTCACTACAAAAATGGTGAACATTTTTCAGTCACAAACGCAAAACTAAAACACTTTTTGGTTGTCGTAAATCACCTTCTTGGACGGCAATAGTGGTGGAAAAATTTGAACTGTTGGGACAAGTTTGTGATGTAAAGAATCAAAACCGTGTGCATCGCTCAAGAACACATAAGAATATTGCTGATGTAGCCTGTAGTGTTGAAGAAAACCCAGGTTTGTCGATTCCTCGTCGATCTTTGGAATTAGACATTCTACAAACGACATTACACCGTATTTTGCATAAAGACTTAAGTCTTAAGGCTTTTAAAGTTCAGTTAACACAAAAACTCAAGCCAGTCGATCACCATAAACGTCCAAGAATGATTGTTGAAAAGTTTTTGCATCTTCAACGTGTCATTGTTTGGTGCGGTTTTTGGGCTGGCGGTGTGATTGGACTCTACTTTTTCGAAAATAAGGCTGGTGCAACTGATACGGTGCATGGATGGCGCTACCGAGCTATGATTAATGATTTTTATGGCCGGGATTGGAAGATATTGATGTGGACGACGTTTACTTTCAGCAAGACGACGCTACGTGCCACACAAGCAACAAAACAATCGCAATTTTGCAAGAAAAGTTTCTTGACCGTGTTATTTCTCAAAGAGGTGATCACAATTGGCCACCGAGATCTTGTGATTTAACACCTTTAGACTTTTTTCTCTGCGGCCACGTGAAAGATAAGGTCTATGCCAATGTTCCACAATCGATTCAAGACCTTAAAGATGGAATTTGTGAAGTTATCGAGGACATACAGCCTCAAGTGTGCAAATTGGTCATGGAAAATTTCATGAAAAGAATGTGACCGTAACCGTAACCGTGGTGGCTATTTGACTAATATTGTTCTTAAATGTTAATGGCATACCTTCCTCTTTACAATGAAATAAACATTCATTGATTTCTCTTAAAAAATACCCGTTTTTTTTTAATATAAAAATGAAACTTCTTATTCGAAAACCTTATATTATAGTTTAAATTAGACAAAAAATAACGTTTTTTGTTTTTCCGCTAGAGGGTGGATATATGATTTTATTTTTTTGCACTTAGAGCCAAAACTATGCATTTTGGTAAAAATTTACAAGAGACCAACGTTGAAGAGGAAAACACTTTTTATTGATATTGGTTATTTGGATTTCCCGATAGTAAGCGCATTTTCCGCTAAAGAACGTTGACAAATTTTGCAAATTGTGATCTTTTGCTGATTTTTTGGATTTACAATTCTTTTTTTTATATTTTACTTTTGACAGTAGTTTATTTTTAACAGTCAGAGATTTTATATGGTAATTTTTTAATGGTATAATATTTACTGAATCAATAATAATATACACTCTACAATAAACTAGTTTTGTTTTTGAATTAAATATACAAAATATTGAACCCATGGATGTCTCAAAGTTCACGCAAGAAGATAGATTTCAATTAAAAATTGTGATTTGATTATTGACTTATACAATAGCTTTGCTGGCATATTTTTATTCTTTTGTCGAAATTGTTGTCATAAACCTAATGAAAATAGTCCAAATTGTATCTGGGCGGCCAATTCTGATTATCAAAATGGAAAATTACACAACCAGGATATGATTTATGTAGTAATTAAATTGTTTTTTGGGATGTGGCACCGTTTTGTTGAAACAACATGTTGTCCACATCCATACTTGCAATTTAGATACAAAAAACTTTTGAAGAAACATGTTTTGGTGATGCTTTTAGCTCAAAATCTACACCAAACAATGACACGTTGTGGATGCATTTTTTTCTCAACAATCTCTTTTTTGAACCCCAAATGCGACAACTTTGGCAAAGCTATCAAGAAAATGAGCTTCAATTTTGAAAATGGTTTTGTTTAAAAAATTAGCATCCACTTATTGTTGTTCTATAACCTATTCAACATTATTTTTTTTTGTGCGTGGTTTTAGTTCTTGTGTGAATTAAACTTTGTAAGCATAAAGTTGCAAATTTGTCGTAAAATGTTCCTGGTCTCTCAGCAACACTTTCAGAAACTGTTTTGTGTTAAACAACAGGTTGAAAAATGGCCAAAGTTTTTAAGATCACTTATCGACTCAATTTTGCAATTTTTTTTTTAAATTAATTTTATCACAGTTGATGTAATATCCCATTACTATCACTATTCCGACCATATGATGTAGAAAAACTGCAAATTGTAGCTACAAAACCTTCATTATTTTTAAAATATTGCTTAACAGTTATTTTGTGGATGCGTTCATATTTAATAACTTTGAACGGTTATCACGATGTCTTTTTTTTTGTAGACAACAATTTTGCGTAAATTTTGGAACACACTTTACATAATTTTATTTAAATATTTATGTTTTAGAGCCAATTTCATAAGTTATACGTTAATGGTCCATTAATTAATGTGACAATTAATTTATTGGGAGGTTTAAAAACTCTTTTAAAAAATCTTATTTTATAATACTATTTTGACGTGTTTTTAACTAATGCTTCATTAGATAAACAAAATTAAGTTGGTACTATAATTATACCATTTTCTGTGTAAGCATTTTTAGCAAAATTTTATGCTGTATGCAAGCATGACACATTAAAATTATGTCTCCATTAGTTGCTAATGTTACATTATTTTTATTAACGCTAGAGAATTGCCCCGTTTTGTTGGGGTGCCAGTAATAGTATTGTTATGGAAAAATATTAAATCCTATCACATCTACAAGAATATTGGTGAACCTTTCTTTCTAGAAAAATATTGACACGTACAGCGCCGTTTTTAAATTAAAAATGGTTCTTATGAGACAAAACGCTAACCAACTCAATATCCAAACAATAAGATTTTAGTCATCATTTTTTTTTTATATGTTGAGCTACATACAATATTCTGTCTTCATGTTTTTGGTTAAAAATTTGAAGTTTTATTTAACGAGTAAAAAATTGATAAAAAACTAATTAAAAACACAACTTTTTATAAATTAATCACAGAGAAACGACTTAGTGCATCAAATTTCTACAAATTTGAGGACATAGATTGGATTTTCTTCTACAATGTGTGAAAATTATTAATAACTGAATTTTAACTTTTGTTAAAATTTTATTGATACGTGTAGAAAATTGTCCATAGAGGCATTTGTATCAAATATTTATTTAGGGTTTTTAATAATAGCTGGAACTGCGGTCAATTAAAAACCATTATTCATTAGTTAGACAGTAATCATCAATTAAAATGGTTTGAATTGAATATAATAATTTAGAATGCAGATTTTTATATTTTATCTTACGTTTATTGTAATAATTTCTCGTATCATTTTTACATAATAAATGATAAATAAAATATAAATGAGCTTTTTAGAAAATAGACTAATAGCATTTGTTATTAATTTATTATTTATTGTAATTTATTGTAATAGTAAATCGCTTGAATAATAAATTTATATTGTATTGAAATATAACCATAGACATTATCATTATGAATATATTACAATTACACAAAAAAATTAGATACTATTACATACTTAAATCTAGTTGGACTATTACCTTTAGGCCAACCATTTAATTTCGATGATATTAATATATATTGAAGTCATTTTTTTTTCTTGTTGACTTAGTATTAGGGAGAATTGGATTATTATATTTTTTGTTACCAATAAAATGATACTACGTACTAAAGTAAAAAACCCTAACAAATTAACTGTTAGGCTATAATATTATATAAAAGAAAGTTTTGACTTACAATAACAAACTTAAATATCTAGTGTACGAATATTTTGCTGTTATTTACTTTTATAAACAAAACAAAATAAATATAATCTGACTACATAAATTCATCCACCAAACAAATATTATTTTTGATTTCAAATATTTAGCAAAAATGTTTATTTTATATCTATATGCAGAGATTTATATTCAAAAAAGATATTATATTTGTTTTATAAAATGAAAATGGTCATAAATTTTAAATAAACTATCAATTAAAGTATTTATTTAGTTTGCTAAAAAACTGTTTAAAAATCTTGGATTGACATGAAAAAGTAGTTTGTAAAATACTGTTATGGCGTAAATATTATTGGTAACTGTCGATAACGTAATCATATTTGTTGTTTTTAAACAGACTGTAATAAGTTTCTTTTTATAGTTGATTGGTGCTTATACGTATTCTGACTAGTGAATTAATTTTCTGTACCACCACTCGTTATATAAGTGCTTAAGTTTCTTAATGGTGCCCGGTTGTGGATACTTCATAGTTTTGAAAAGTTGAAACAAAATCTCTAGATGTCTTAAGTGCTCTATGCATAATAATGCAACTAATAGTTGTCTATACAGGCATAATAAAACTTTGAGTTTGTAAACATTTTGTCAACAAATTTTTATAAACTCGAAAACCAAAGCTCATTGGCGTTATTGTTGATGTTTCGGTAACTTTTTATATAAAAATGTTTTTTGATTAAAATTCTTGAATTGAATGCACCAGAATAGGTAACGGACAAGCTTAGTTAGTGCATATGATTTTTTTTTTATAATATGTCAAACGAGGAAACTAACAACAAAAAATAGTTTTAATATAAAATTTATTTTTTCTTAGCGCCGGCCGCTGATTAAGAAAATTAAATGAAAATACATTATTACGTTATATTGGATCATAAATAATCAAACGAAAGACTGGTTTGCCATCTAGTTGCAATTTTTAATTTGTAGAACCGAAACAATTGTCTATGCTTGACCCTTGGCCGCTGTGATTCGATTGACTGATTTTGAATAAATTATTAATTCATTTTATATTGGATCATTTTTAGTTTTATTAAGGTTTCTTTAAGATTAACAATTATGATTTCATTGTTTATTTACAAATAATATTTACAAATTTTCATTATATTCTATTTGGAGTTAATTGAAATAAACAATTAAATAGTTGAAATTTTTTTGTACTAAAATCTTATCGCAACTCTAGAGACATCTGCGGCCGGTGCTCAAGAGTCTTTATGGAGTAGATTCTTAGCAGTGAAACATAAAAGCGAAGTTGTGCATTGTTCCTACGACACTCCGGAGAATGTCTAATCATTTATTTGAAATAAACGTCTTATGTAACCTATTTTTTTATTTCCGCCTAATTAGTATAAGCATATTATAGCTTGTTTACCATCTAATGGATCAATGCAATTTTAAATAACTACTTTAAAATTGAAATCGATTATGAATAATGCAATTATGATGCGGACCGTGTGGGTGTATCGAATATTGATGTTTCCTCAGGTTCAATACATTAAGTTCAAATTGCGTTGTTTAATCATTTTATGTTTCTGGATGTGGAATCTATTTTATTCAAATTGTATTAATAATTCAAGTAAAATAAATTTGTTATTAATTCGACAACGACTGTTTGATTAAGTTATTCATTTACAATATTTACATTTTAAACATTTACAAAATTGTGTTCTAATACAATTATATTTTTAACAAACGCATTTTTTTATATAATGCCTTTTGCTGGCTTTAAATTTTATTTTATTTTAATTAAAACTGAGAGCAGTGGTAGTTTATTAAAAAAAGGGGTAATAACAATTATAAACTTAGTTCTGCTCTGTAATATAGCTAAATGAAACAATTTATTATAGTTTATTTGTAGCACCATTGGTGTGTAACAGTGTGATTATATTATAACATTGTCATTATAGTATCTAAATACTATAATTTTTGATGTTTTATACTGAATAAACATATTCTTCAAAAAGCCTTTGGCTGTTAAAAAGTTTTAGGCTTGAAAAATGATTTATTTGATTTATTTTAGGATAATACATTTACTGTGTTGAATTTAATTAATATATTGGTGAATTAATTAATTAAGTAATTAATATATCTCTGAATAAAAACTTATATTAAAAATATTATATATATATTATTATAAAAAAAAAAAAAAACAATTTGTATGAGCAAAAGTCTAGTCTAGGTGAAATTTTATTTGTTTGTTATCAGAACCATAGTAGAAAAAAGCCGGAAAGTTATTAAAATTGCGGAAAATCCGAAAAAAATCGCTTAAAAGTAGCCCATTTTTAGCAATTATGTGTTATATTTTACTCTAGGGCGAGCAAATCTATTTTTTTTTAATTTTTGCAATCAAAAGTACCATGTTTTAGGAGTATTACATTCAAATTTCAAGTCTCCAGGTGTAGCGGAATCAAAAATATTATTTTTTTTAGAAAATGGTATTTTTCTGATTTTTTGCAAGAAATTTTGGAAAACCAAGGGCGGGAACGTGCTCTACTAAAAATTTCTTATAAGATACATCTTTTTGAATATGAATTTTTAACTATTTTTTGCTTATTTACAGCGCAAAAACTGAAAAAAGACAAAATATTTCAAAAAAATTAAAATGGTTGCTATTTACACTCTATTGCACTCAGAGATCTAAAATTTTAGGAATCGTCATATTTTGGTACCCCAAACATGTGTACAAAATTTGAACAAAGTCGCAGATGTCTATGTATCAACGATTGTCTGAACTAACATGGAATTACTCCCTAGTAACTTCAGATGACTAGAGTAGGAAATTTTGTTAAAAAAATATAGATATTTGAAGTTGGTTTTGATTTGTTAGCGTGTGTTAACAAATCTTTGAAAGTTAGCGGCATTAAGCAGTGGTATCTCTAGCTTTGTAAGAAACTTTTACTAAAAACTTAATTGAAATATTTTTACGACGTTATTTTTGTTTCATTTTGAGTAATTGCAGCACTTATCTTGCCCACAGTTTTCTCATGTCTAATTTGTTAGTCAATTTGCAATGTACAGCCGTTTTTGAAACGCATTTCTAGCTCTTGCACTTTTAGTCAACGGTCATCCAATACTATTTTGTAAATATTTTTTAACTTTCTGGCTTGGTCATTTTATTTAGTCAACCACTGCAATGTTTGTCTTGGCAGTTTGTACAGCCTTGTTTAAACATTGTCACTTATAATTTGACTGTTGTGAACAAAGGAAAAGACACCCCAGAGTTAAATTTAGCTTCCTTTTGGTATTGGTTGGACCGTTAGTCCGTAACACCTAATGATAATCATTTTTTTTATGTTTACAAATTTACTGCGTTTACTATTGATGGTTGCCTAACAAATACTAAACAACGTAGAGTCGCTAAACTTTACACTTAAGCATGTATAAGGTTCTTCTTTTTCATGTGTCATGCCCTCCAAGGGCGTTGACGACCAATTTCATTATTTGAATTTTATCTGCAGCTTTTAGAAATAGGGATCTTGTACTTTGTCCAAACCATTGGCGAAGGTTCTTGAGCCATGATGTTCTACGGTGGCCTGGACTGCGCGTACCTTGTATTTTACCCTGTATTATTGTCTGCTGTAACTTGTACTTATCATTTTGGATAACATGACCAAGGTATTCCAGTTTTCTTCTCTTTATTGTGTTGAGAACTTCTGTTTGCTTATTGACTCTTTGCAAAACCTCGACGTTAGTAATTTGATCTTTCCAAGAAATTCTCAGCACTCTACGGTAAGTCCACATCTCAAAAGCCTCCACCTTCTTACACATAGCCTCCGTAAGTGTCCAAATCTCGACGCCGTAGTACAGGATACTAAACACATAACACCTTAACAATCTGATTCTGAGGGGGATTTCCAAGTGCCTGTTGTTCAGCACTTTCTTCATTCTGGTGAAAGCTCCTCTTGCCTGTTCGATGCGGCTTCTAATTTCCGATGTCATGTCCCATTGTCGTTTACGTTACAGCCAAGGTACTTATAGGAGTTGACGCGTTCCACCACCTCATTTCTAACTCTTAGATTCAGCTGGTTATTTACGCTGGTTTTATTTACGACGAGCCATTTTGTCTTATTAACGTTGAGTTTAAGACCCATGGACAAGCTGTGCTCGGTAACGGTTGTTATTAGTTCTTGTAGGTCTTCCATGTTTGTAGCCAATAGAACGGTGTCGTCGGCATACCTCAGGTTATTGATCACTATGCCTCCTACGATTACTCCTATGTTCTTGCCATCCAATGCTTCTTGAAATATTTTTTCTGCATAAAGGTTAAAAAGTAATGGCGAGAGAACACAGCCTTGTCGCACCCCTCTTTGAATCACGACCTCTTCTGACAGTTCTTTGTTCACTAACACCGCTGCTGTTTGGTTTCAATACAGGTTGGCTATAATGCGGATATTTTGCCCGTCTAATCCCAATTCTTTAAGTATATCTACTACTTTATTGTGGTTTACGGTGTCAAATGCTTTTTCATAGTTTAAAAAGCAGGCAAAAACATCCACATTGACATCAAGGCATCGTTGTATTAGAACTTGTACACTGAAAAGTGCCTCTCTTGTGCCGAACCCATTCCGAAAGCCAAACTGGGACTCGCTGATCGACTCTTCACATTTGCGGTAAATACGATTATGGATGATCTTCAAAAATAGTTTCAATACCTGACTCATGAGACTGATGGTCCTATAATCTTTACATTGTTTCGCATTTGATTTCTTTGGTAAGGTGATGAAAGTTGATTTTAACCAATCTCTTGGTATTTCACCTGTTCTATATATATATATTATTAAATAGGTCTACTATTATTGAGAGAGAACTATCGTCTTTAAAGATCTTAAAAATTTCTGCGTGTATTTCATCTGGGCCAGGTGCTTTCCCATTCTTTATTCTCGCAATAACATGTTCGACATCTGATCTTGTTATGTCACTTCCGTCATTTCCGAGTAGTTCGATATTATAAGATTCATGTCTGTTGTCCTTGAAAAGATTCTTTATGTAACTATTCCACTCTTTTAGTTTATCCTCTGTTGATGTTAATATAGTGTTTTGCTCGTCCATTAGCATTTGGGATCTTATAGGCTTGTGGTTACCAGCGACCTGCTTCACTTTTTTGTGCAAGTTAAAGGAGTCATGCTTTATTTCAAGAGCTTCAATTTCAGCGCATTGCACAGACAACCACACCTCTTTTGCTGATCTTATTTTCGATCTGATTTCTCGTTGGGTTTCTTTATATCTTAGTACGCATTTGTTTTTGTATGCTCTTCTGGAATCCATTAGTAATAGTATCTCTTCGGTCATCCATGCTTGTTTTTTTGGCCTTTCGCTTGGTCTTAGATACCTTTCTCCTACTTCTATTACTGTTGTTTTCAGCTGTTTCCACGTGTGTTCTATGTCTGCATTTTCTGTTGTATTACTCCATGTTGTTAGTTTCTCGTTTATTTCATTCCTAACCTTTGAGCTTACGGTCTGATCTTTTAGCCTTTGTGTGTCTATATGGAGTACTTTTTGCGTTCTAACACATTTTTTCAGTGTTAGATTTATAGATGCTGTTAGTAGGTTATGATCTGTATGTACATCGGCACCGGGATATGTTTTGGCGTTCTTTATTGTATTTCTGAATCTACTATTAATCATGATAAAATCTATTTGGTTTCTTAGACATCTGTCTGCATTAGACGTCCACGTATACAGGCGCCTTGGATGATGTTTGAAAAATGTGTTTGTGATGACGTAGTTTTCATCCAAGCAGAATTGAACCAGTCTGTTTCCGCGGTCCTTTGAGTTCCCCAGTCCGTTATCGCCTACAATACCTTCTCGTCTTCCCTTTCCCACCTTGGCATTAAAATCACCCAAATTTTTTTTTTTTTATAGTTTGTTTCATGCGGTTTAACTGCATCAGTTGTCTTTTTTAGATTGTTGTAGAACAACTCGATAACATCATCTGGTGCATCTCCTGTGGGTGCATATACTTGAATTATATTGCACGCTATTGGTCTTGTTTCTATTTGCACTATCACTTACTCCGAGGATGTCTATTTTTATTCTGTTTATTTCCCTTAATAGGTTTTGAGTTTTTCCACTTTCGAACAAGCTACGCACATTCCAGGTACCAATACTTTTAATTGTTGACATTTTCCTGGTTTATGGAGTTTATTGCTTTGTGTGTATTACACTTGCCATGTAAGGATTTTGCCGGATGACGACCCGAGAGGCTTTACACTTTTCTTCTTTTGCGATGTTTCCTCTCTTGCCGGATCTTGGACTCCAATGATCAGTACGGTTTTCTGTTACTATTGTATTCATGTGATTGGTTCTACTAGGAATATCCCGAAGGATCTTTAATGTGGTGGTTTTCCGTTGACTACCATATCCTCGTGCCGTTGATCTGTTTAGATTCATCCGCCTTTAGGAACCTTTTTTTGTCCCAAGGATACGGGGGTACCCTTACTCTTGCCAGCTCCTCCACCCGTAGCTGTTGGCTAGCAAGAGATTATATGCTTATTCCGGCAGATATTCGGTCGACAGAGCCTCGTTGGTTTTCTAGCAGGGTGCACCGCGTGCAGGTGAGGTTGTCATTTGGGTAGCCTTTTGTCACCACCCCTTGCATCCCTAAGGTTGGTACTTTTTATTATAATCATTCTTTTTAAACAACTACGGCTATCTACGTCAAGTCGGATACTTTTTTTAGTATGTTTTTTTGATGCTATATGGAAAACTGCTGTAGTAGTATTTTAGACGCAGCAAATTCTCATAAAGTTTAAGGAGTGTTTGAATGTACACAGTACAACATGTTATTTTAAAGACATACAATATACGTCACTGCTAATAACTATGTAGTCTTACAAGTATATTTGTTCTTGTTTTAAATATTTGTTTTTTTAACGTTTTAAAAGCTGCTGTGAATCTGCGGCACTACATGAACTCTCTCCCTCTCTCTCAATGTTGGTGTCTGACTTTTTAGGTAAAATGGGTTTAAATGCATTTTGTGAAATACATTTGCTTAAAGTTTTGATAGTTTGTTGCAGCAATGAAATGTATGTATAACACGCTGGTTACAAATAATACTAATGTTTTAAATTTTGCATCTGCGTTAGCAACTTTTTACTGAGTTAAAAATTGGAAAATATTTTCAACGATGTCAATCCTAACCAGTTTTAAACTAAGTGTAACAATATTGCAATATTGCACAACTTTTTATGTGCATGGTCATACTATTTGCACTTTCTACACTGAGTACTGTTCTTAACTAGAACGGAAAAATACATATGTTTTACACGAGTAATTTTTTTTTTTTTTTTTCAATATAATTAACTTTGTTTTTTAATGACAATGATATTAAAATATACCTCCTTGTTATTAAAAATAACGGTGGAATTTGACTTTCAACATTGGTTTGAAATTTTTTTGCTTTTTTTGTTAGCGTGTTTATTTTATTTATTTGATTTATCAGTTCTATTGTTTAATAGGTTTGTATTTAATTTTTTTTTTATTATGTAGTTTACTGTGGTTTTTATATCTCTCCACTTATCATTGTATCTATTATGTTGTAGGTGCTTAGAAAGATGTTGGTGTTTGTTCTAGTACCATATCTTAGTTTTTTCATCTGTTGCACTAGAATGGTCCGTGTTTTTGCACTGCAGTATACGCAAATTTTGCTTTTCTGAAAGTGCATTTTTTCAGGTAATTGCCAAAACATCTGTTGTTCGTCAAAAATTGAGTTAAAAATTGCCTATTTTGCTGTATTGTTTGTGTTGTTCCATTTTTTTTTGCATATTTTTATGGATTCTTTTCTGGACCTAACCTAACCTAACTTGTAGCTTCATTTTTTTTGCTATAAGGTTCCTCTTGATTACGCTAACAGTAAATTGGATTGCTGTATTTGAAGCGGTTTTGTAAGCACTGCATCTTTTTAAGGTTTCTTTTTTTATATTTTTTCTAAAACTTTCTTATAGTTTGTTCTGTCAATTTAAATTATAGTTTTGGTATTAAATTGGTGCCCTTTATATCAAAATTGAATTAATGACCAAACGCAGCGTTTTATTTCTAGTAGGGTTAGCACCCTCTATGTTTGGCATTAAGTGACTTAAAGCATTAACTATTTTTTTTTTTTTTTTTGATGTTTTACATTTTTAAATTATGCTCAAAATTAATTCTCAGATAAGTTAAGACAATTATTATGGTTTTAGTTTTGCTATTTTTTAAAGTAGTAACTACGTAGTGGTAACTACTACTGCTAGGTGTCTGCGTAGCTTATAATAGAAATTTCTATTTTTTTTATTTTTGGCCCTAGAACTCTGTTGTAATAGATATTCCACAGGAATAGTCCTAGTATTGATCCATGTGGAGTACCGTACGTTATTTTAATTTTTGTTGATTCTTCTACAAAAATAATACAATCTTCTAGATATTTTTGAATCATGTTAAACATCATGTTACAAACTTTGTTGTGTCTGTACTATTACTAAGTTAAATGCATTTTTTTACGTCTAATGTGTTTTAAACGGCGCCGCAGCGTAGTTTTTTTGTTTTGGTTTTTAACGTGTGCTGCAATTTTTTTGACTTGTTCAATAGCATCTATAGTGGATTTTTTTAATAAAGTCGTATTGTTTAGCAGATATTCTTATGTTTTTCAACTTTGTCTATTAACTTTTAGTTGATCACAAATTTTGCATAAAAGAAATCTAAGTTTTTTTTTGTTTTTTTTACTGGGTTTTTTAGAAGAATTTGTTTAGCAATCTACCAAGTTGTTGGAAAAAAAAATTACATTTTGTTAAACAATTCACTACTGTTGTTGAGTTATTTTTAGAATTTACTTTTGCAATTTCTGGAATAGTTCTGTCCGAACCAGCAGCTTTTCTTTGCCTGCATTTAAAAACAGCCGTTACGGTGCTGTATTTCTAGGTAACTTTTTTGTATTTAGGAACAGTTTGAGTTGTTTTAAGTTGATTTCCATCATTTAATTTTATTGTTCTTAATTTTATTGTTCTTAATTCCAATCTTCAATTTTTTTAAGGGTCTCACAGATATCTTTCGTCAACTTATTTGCTCAATTTTATCCAATTTTTTTTAATGTTTTTATTGCTAGTTTGATTTTTTTTTATAATGTTTTTCGATTTTAGTTATATTTTGTTTATTTGGCTCTTGCTTGTTTGCTAGGGCGCTTCATTCGCATAAAATCTTAATGGATAGAACTCCCATTTGTTACATACAACTTGTAAAAATATGCTCAGAAAAGTGTGTTTCAGAAAAGATAATCAAAACTTGCAAGTTTATCATGTTTATGGCTAAAATTTTATTAAAAACGCGCAAAAAACTTATTTGTTAAATATAACTTTTAAAAAATTGCTCATAAAATTCATAAAAAACAAGCAAGAAAATCATATTTATGGAATAAACATCACGAGAAAATCATGTTTATGGCAAAAAATCTATTACGCAAAACTTCGATTTTGTATAAAATTTATGAAAATTTGCTAAACAAACATCGAAAGTTCTACAAGCAGGTATGCATACATTTTCTTAATATTGCAATTGTGCTTACATCCATTTTTTGTTAGAGAAAACACTAAAAATCAGACATTGCATAAATTTTCCATCCATAGCAAATTAGAAATCCTTATTTGGTGCATAACATTTTGGAAAAAATTGCTCAGAACATTATAAGGAAATTATTTATGTATGGCATAAAATCATATAATAAAAAAAATAACGGTGAGATAGCTCAGTTATAGAGCGTTAGCGTAGCACGCTAACAGTCCGGGGATCGATCCTCGAGTATGACTAAAATAATAACTTTGCTCTTCACCTGGGTGATTCGGAAGTCACCTAATAACCCATCAACTCCTTTCATACAAGTCGTAAGACTTCTGGGGCAATGCAAAATATCTGTAAAACGCGAAATAAAGAAGAAATCTAAGTATTCCATAGACATTAATAACAGCATTTGCGGACGACATAGCAGTAGTAGGTAGAGACGTAGAAATAGAAGTACTAAAAGGAAGATTAGAGCTGGCAATTGATATGATACAAATATGGATGAGAAGTAAGGGCTTAAAACTAGCAACACAAAAAACTGAGGCGGCATGGCTATCGACTAAGAGGAATAATAGAGGAACAGGTAAGATACAGGTGGGAGATCAAGAGATAACCATAGGAAAAAAAATCAAATACCTTGGAGTGGCACTCGAAGCAAAGGGATGGAATGAACAGGTTAAGGAAGCGGTCATTGGAACAAAGGAAATTGAGAGAAAGCTTGGTAGACTTATGCCAAACAACGGAGGTCCAGGAGAAGAAAGCAGATGGCTAATAGCAACGGCAGCAAGAAGCAAATTGCTGTACGCCGCAGAAACATGGGGAGAAGCCATGAAAACAAAAAAAAAAACAGAAAGGAAGTAAGAGGAGCCACAAGAGCAAGCTCGCTAAGGATTTGTAGAGCTTACAGAACAGTGTCACAAGAGGCAGTAGAGGTAATTGCGGCAACACCTCCCGCGGATATGATGGTGGAGGAAAGAATAGAAATAAAAAAACTTATAAAAGAAGGAACGAGTAAAAAAGAAGCAAAGATAAGAGCAAGAGAGAAGACTATGGAAAGATGGCAGAGAAAATGGGATACAGGAGAAAAGGGGAAATGGACGAGAGAATTAATTCCAGACATAAAAGAATGGGTAGAGAAGAAACCCGAGACGTGCTATTATACAACACAAATACTGACCGGGCACGGAGCATTTGGAAAATTCTTGCAAAAAATAAAAATAATAAATGAAGAAGAAAGGTGTACATTTTGTCAGGAAGAAACACACGATAACGCAGAACACACTCTAGTAGAATGCGAGGCGTGGGAGAAAGATAGAAAAAAACTAGAATATATACTAGGAAGCAAAGTGAATAAAAGAACAATCATTAACAAATGCTTAAAAGATGAAAATAAATGGAGGGCGTTAAAAAACATTGCAACAAGTGTACTAAAAAAAAAATGAAGAGTTTGACAATAGAAGAATATAGAAAAACAACCAATGGAAACAAACACACAAACTAAAAGCTATAGAAGAGAAAGGAAAGAGATGAGAGAAGCTAAATGGAAACAAGAAAACAGAGAAAAAAATCAAAAAGAAAAAAATAAGAAAGGACATGACAATTGTGCATACCAAGAAACAGAAGAAAAAAGAAGAACATTTACAGAGACTACGATACCAAATGAAATTGCAGAGATAAGGAGAAAGAGAAAAGAAATATTGAAGGAAAGCAGAATAACAGAAATAACAAGGCAAATACCAAATGGTAGATATGCTATCTCGAGGATGACTGAGAACGCAACCTTTCAGATAGTCAGAATATACCTGGCAACGAGAGGACATGAAGAAGTAATTCCTGATGGAGATACAAGGATATCACTGGAGGTAAAACTTACAAATCTAGGACTGCCAAAAGGAATACAACTGATGGAACAGCATAAATTATTCATGAAGGAGAGGGGATACGATAAAGAAGAAATGAACGAAGACCTTAGTAAGCTAAGAGCTCATCTGAGAACAAATTATATAATTAGAGTAAATAACACAAAGATGGAAGAAAGAAGAGAATACAGAGGTAGATGCCAGTGCAGATAAGAAAAGGCAAAATGACAAAAGAGACAGACAAAGGTAGGGGCTATAGGGAGAGAGGGGCCGGGGACAGCATGCGTGCCGCAGATGATGCGTGAAAATCCGCAAAAACCAGCCCGCCTCAAACTAGCACCAAATGTAGGTTAGTTTAGACAGGGACATTAAAACAACAGGATTTGCGCAGAGAAGAAAACCGGAAGGTATTACCATGCGTAAGTTATTCTTAAGGGCAACTTGTTGAGAGCCAAACAACTCACTACGTCCTAAAAAGAAAAAAAAAAAAAAAAAAAAGTATTCCATAGAAATAATGAAAAAAAAAATGCATTTGTGGGACAAAAACTCTGCTCAGAAAAAGCCTTTCTGAAATCATGCAGACATTCATTATAAACAAATGTTTTGACTAATTTTATAGCTTTTATGTTATGATCATTATTCGATTAATCTTAGACAAATTTAAAATCTACCAATAAAAACTAGTAAAATTTTTAAATGATGAACAGTACTGATTGTGAACAGTACTCGCTCTGCGAACACACGTTTTGTTACGGCCGACAAACAACTCGTAAATACGAGACTTATCGCCAAAACAAAACGGGAAAAATCAATTTGATACTAACTCTAGTGTAAATGAAGTGCAGTGAGTAAACAAAATTTAAGTAAAAGTTATAATAATAATAAACACCAACAAATACAAATAAAATTGCCAGTCAGTGTGGAAGAGAGACAGACCCACAGCATGCGCGCCGCGCTAGAAAGAGAGAAAAGCGACTAGGGAACAGCTGCGACTCAACCAGACGACAAAAAAGTAATCTGCTAAGTAAAAAATTATACTAAAACAAGAAATAAAAGTGAAATAAATTATATTAAATTTATTTAATTAATTGAAATAAGAAAACTAAATAAATAAAATAATAAGGATTATAAAAGGATAGTTTGTACAGCGGTAATTGCGACGTTGCCAAGTATAAAACACGCCGAGAAGAAAAAATAAATACAAATACAAGGAAGGAAATGGAGGAACTAAAAAACATGTTCAAGGAATTAATGAAGGAGATGGCAAAGAACACTAAGGAACTAAAAGAAGAGATTAGAGAGCTAAAGAAAGAAATGAAGGATAAAGAAGTAAAGTGGGAGCAAGAAAAAATACAGATGATACAAAAAATTGAAAATTTAGAACATAAAGCTGAAAAAGAAGAAAGACAGAAAAAAAGAAATAACATTATAATAACTGGCATAAAAACAAATGAAAATGAGGAACAAATTAAAGTGGAGAACTTCTTGAGAGAAATACTTCAGATTCAAGTCAAAATAGCGAAAGCTCAGCTAATACATAAAGAAAAACAAATAATAAGAGTCGAAGCCGGAACATGGGAAACAAAACAAAAAATAATGAAAGCCAGAAGAAAGTTAAAAGGGACCAGAATTTACATTGACAGTGACCTAACCCACGAAGAAAGATACGTACAAAAAGAAATTAGAGACATAGCAAGAGAAGAAAAATCGAATGGCAAGAGGGTAAGAATAGGTTACCGTAAGTTAATAATTAACGGAGAGGAATATAGATGGAATAAAGAAATAAAAGGTTTAGAAGAAGTTGAAGATCCAAAAAACTAATAGGAAAACGGCTAGGAAAAAAGAAAAATACACGGCGAGAAAATGGTAAAAGAAAGATGATAAACTTGACGGCAAACGATGTAAACAAAAGGAACAAAAATAGCAAAAGTACAAAAAAGAAAAATAAAGAAGAAAGAGTAGGAACATGGAATATAAGAGGATACATGGGAAAAGAAGCTGAACTGGTGGAAGAAATGATAAACCAAAAAATAGAAATACTAGGAATAACGGAAACAAAAAAGAAAGGGCAAGGGATAGAAAGAATACATAGAGGTTATTGGTTAATGTGGACAGGAGTGGAGGAAAAGGATAGAGCAAAAGGAGGAGTAGGAATGATAATAGCTCCGGAAAGGATAAAAGATACAATAAGAGAAAAACACATAAATGAAAGAATTATGACTGTAGAAATGAAGCTAGGAGAGAACGAAACATGGACCATGATAGTAGCATACGGACCAAATGAAGACGCAAAAAAAGAAGAGAAAGACAGCTTCTATACAAAATTACAAGAAGAAATAGACGAGGGAGCAGAAAACATAATGATACTAGGAGACCTAAATGGGAGAGTAGGAAATCAAAACAACGGAATAGAAGAGGCTATGGGAAAAGAAGGAGAAGAAATTAGAAACAACAACGGAGAAAGAATTATTCAACTATGCATTGAAAACAATCTAGTAATAACAAACACTAAATTCAAACACAGGGAAGTTCACAAATACACAAGAACACAACCAACCAGAAACGAGAAATCAATAATTGACTACTACCTAGTTAACAGAAAGAACTGGAACAAGATAAAGAATGTAAAAGTAACAAGACAGGCGGAAATAGGAAGCGATCATCATTTACTACGAATGGATATGAAATGGAAAGCAAAACTTAAACCAGACAAAAGAAGGAAAAAAGTTAAGATAAAAATAAAAACATACAAACTAAAAGAAGAACAAATACAAGTGGCATACCAAGAGATACTACAAAAAAAATTCAGAGAGAAAGAAAAAAGAACGTCCATAGAAGGAAAATGGGAAATTTTTAAACAAACTATTCTAGAAGCTGCAGAAGAATGCTGTGGATCAGCAAAAATAGTGAACAAAGATACTAAAAAAACTAATTGGTGGACAGAAGAAGTCAAAAAAGAGATAAGGGACAAAAAAGAAAAATGGAAAAGATACTTACAAACAAAGGAAATAGAAGATTACGAAAAATACAAAGAAAAAAGAAATAATACAAAGAAAATAATAAAAGAAGCAAAGATAAAATCATGGACAAAATTTGGAAAAGAAATGAATGAAAATTTCAACCGAAACCAAAAACTATTTTACGGAACGTTAAAACATCTAAAACAAAAAAAAGAATACAATATGATGAACATAAAAGATAAAAACGGTAAAATAATAACGGAAGAAGATAAGATAATGGAAAGATGGAGGCAATACTTCCAAGAACTAACAGAACAAGAAGCAGAAGAAAACAAAACAATAGAAGATGAAGAATTGCTACAGGACAGAAGAACGGAAGAAATAGAAGAAATTAAAAAAGACGAAGTAATAGAAGCAATTAAGAAAATAAAAAACGGAAAGGCACCGGGAATAGATGAAATAACGCCGGAAATGATGAAATACATGGGAGATGAGGGAATTACACAAATAACGGAATTAATAAACGACATAATGAGGAATGGGAAAACCCCAAAGGAATGGAATAAAGGAATTATTCTACCCATACATAAAAAAGGCGATAAAAGGAAATGTGAAAACTATAGAGGAATCACACTAACAAGCATACCAAGCAAAATATTCACAAGAATTATTGAAAAAAGAATGAGAGACAAACTAGAAACAACAATAGAAGACAGCCAATGTGGATTTAGAAGAGGAAGAAGCACACAGGATCTAATATTTATATTAAGACAATTAAGTGAGAAAATGATTAAAAAAAATAGAGTAATGCACGTATACTTTGTTGACCTTGAAAAAGCTTTCGACAGGATCAAGAGAGAGGACATATGGAAAGAACTAGAAGAGAGAGGAATTGAGAAGAAAATAATAAACGTAATTAAAAACATGTACAAAGAAAACAAAAACATAGTCAGAATGAATAACGAAGAATCAAAAGAATTCCAAACGAAAAAAGGTGTGAAGCAAGGATGTGTGTTAAGCGCATTGCTTTTCTCAATTGTGCTAGACAGGGCAATAAAACAGGCAAAGAAAAAAATGAAAATGGTAAAAATAGGATATTGGAAAATGGAAGTAACAAAAATAGCAGAACTGCTATTTGCAGACGATATGGCAGTGATTGCTGAAACCGAAGAAGAGTTACAACACAACATGGAAATAATAGAGGAGCAACTAAAGAAAATAAACATGAAAATAAATTATGAAAAAACAAAGACCATGATAATTGCAAAAGAAAAAATGAATCACGAAATAAGAATAAAAGGAAGAATAATAGAACAGGTCGAACAATACAGATACTTAGGAACAATAATACAAAGCAACGGAAAACTAGACAAAGAGATAGAGGACAAAATAGGAAAAACAGCAAAAATATATAACATGTTAAAAAATACTTTCTTTAACAAAAAAGAAATATCAAAAACAACAAAAACAGAAATTGTAAAAAAAGTAATCAGACCAACATTAACATATAGTAGCGAAACATGGACGATGACAGGAAAACAAATAGAAAGAATAAATGCTATGGAGATGAGATTTCTTAGGAAGATTGAGAACAAAACAAGAAAAGATAAAATAAGGAACGAGACATATAGGACAAATTTAAATATAAAACCAATACAAGAAAAAATTATTGAAGGTCAAATGAGATGGTATGGGCATATCAGAAGAATGAGTGAAGAAAGAAATACTAAGAAAATTTATGAGACAAGAGTAACAGGAGAACAAAAAAGAGGAAGACCCAGAAAAGAATGGAACAGCGCAATAAAGGAAGAAGCTACAAGAAAAGGAAACACTTGGGAAGAAATAAAAGAGATTGCCAAGGATAGGAAGAAATGGAGAAAATATTACACAAACTAATAATGTATACGCCTGACACCGAAAGGTAAAAAGGCAATTGAATAAATAAATAAATAAATAAATAAAAATTTATCTTACGTCTAAAACAGTTATTAATGTATCATATTGCATTAAAACGATCTTTCAACTGATTTTTCAATTAATTGTTAAACTGGTCATTGATTGACTGAACTTCTTTTTGATAAATTTAAAATTTATCAATCTACTGATTTTTAAACTTTCAAATTGATCTTAAATTTTATACAAATATTGCAATAAAGCGATCTTTCAACAGTCAGTTAATGATTTGATCTTTAAACAGTCAAATTAATATTTAAGGTTAGGTATTTTAATAAATAAATACCTCACCTTAAATATTAATAAATTGTGCAATAGTCAGATTCATAAATACTAGTCAAATTAATCTTTAAACTAATCAATCTTATAACTTTTATGTTATAATCATTGAAAGACAAACTGATGAATGACAAATTTTAAATCTTCTAGTAAAAAACTGTCAAATTGATTTGTAAATTGCCAAATTGATCTTACATCTAAAACAATTATTAATAAAACCTAAGATGGCAAAAATGTTGCAAATTTCAAGCCTGCGCAGGCTTGAATAACAATTTTGGCGTAGAATTATTTTTCCATCAATCATATTGCACTAATGTGGTAAATTGTCAAACTGATTTTGCAAATAATTGTTAAACAATCAATCTTAAATTGTCAAATTGATCTTACAAATTATCTTTAAACTGATCAATTTTACATTTTCTTAATTGTCAAATTGATTCATACAGTGTTAAGTTGTTTTATAAATTATCAAACTAGTTTTTAAACTGTTTTTAAAACTTTTAAATTGATTTTGCATCTTAAAACTGTCAATTAGTTTTTAAACTGTCAAATAATCTTGAAACCGTCAAATTTATTAGTCAATTTGATCTACACACTGTCTAATTATTTTATAAACTTGAGTTGTTCTATTTAACGCAAGAACGCAGGAACATGATACTTTGTACACATTCTAATTAAAGTATTAGCGTTATTATATAAAAGATATATTTTCAAATTGTTGAAAAATTGTAATTGTCTCCTAAGACAAATCTGATTTTTTAAAACTATAAACCAATTGCATTACTTTTCAATTTGTCAATTTTTTTTTTAATATATTAATTATACATTTTATACATTGTCAAGTTTTTGGCAATAACTTTATTTCAGATAGTTTATATAGATTTTGATCAAAACGTTTAATAGATTCTTTTAACATATGTTTGAAGGGGTTCAAGCTTAGATCTGATGCTACAACATTTAAGTTATAGTTCAAAATTAGATTTTTCATTTTTTTTAATTGTTTGTTGATGTTGCAGAATTTGTTATAATAATGCAAATCTAAATGATTAATTATATTAAAATTAATAATTAATCCTAACCAGTTTTAAGCTAATGCTGGCTATACACGTAACTGCATAATTAACAATTAAACTTGCACAACCGTTTGTGCCCGTGTGTAATGTGTTTGATCAAAATAAATGACTTCTACAAGTTATTTTGATGAAAAACGCTCAATTATAACTGCACCAAAACGGTTGTGCAAGTTTAATTGTCAATTATGCAGTTTTGTGTATTTCCAGCATAAGCCTCCCAATATTGCACAATTTTGCATGCGCAATTCTTACTATGTGCACTCTCCAGTGTAACAAGAAAATAATATTCCTTTAATTTAATTAATCAATATTAAACTAACGTTAAATTAAACTGTTTAGTATTTAGTATTTTTAACATTTCTTTATCAATAGAATGAGACTAACATGTTTGTTTCTTTTGTTTTAGGTAAGCAGCATTTTTATTACCTACTTTTGGACTAGTTTGGTGTTTTATCTGGTAAGAATTATATTTATAATTAAAATTAAGTGATAGTAAGTTTAGTTAAACTTAGTACCGGATTTTTTAATAGCGTAAACTTGTTGTAAAAACTGTGTTTTATTTGTATGTTTGACTTTTGTACGCACACAAAATTTAAATCTCTTAACTAATTTTATCCTAGTATCCTAGTAAATATCTACCGTCTTAGAATTATTAAGGTTTTACCTCTTCAAAAATGTGCATTTTCTATAAAAACAACGCACAAAATTAATTTAGTGTTAGTTTAAACGTAAACAATTACTAGTACTAGAAGCAATTAAGTTTGAAGGTCTATTTTTGTGGTCTGTTCTTATACATGTTGTAATGTTTTTAGGTGAATTTGAGAATGTTAAAACAATACATATTTGAAGTGTTTACATTGGCAAAAACACTGTTTTTTTTTTCAAACGTGAATATTTGTCGGCATGAGAAGGAATGTTAAACTTTTTAAGAGGCGAAACTTATTAAATTAAAAAAATCACAAATAAAAACTTGTTTTCTTTAAATGTCGGCACAGAAAGGAATTAAATTAGAAGGTCCAACTTTTGTATGTGTTTTGCTTTTTTAAGTGAGAGTCTTTAAATACAAAAAACAAACAAATAGAGAACAAATATTATTATTTTATATTTCTTTATGAAGTGTGGATTATAAAAATATCCTAAACAAAAATAACCTCTTACTTACTTTCATTTTAATTTAAAAAAAATCATTTCAATATTTAATGACAATTTAGCTTAAAGAGTGGTAAATTAATCTCTTCACCCTAGCGTATTTCAATATTTAATGATAATTTAGCATGAAGAGTAGCAAATTACTCTGTAACCGTACTCTTACTACCAATTAATTTCCCCATCGTAAAATCTCTAAAATATATTACATTTTTGTAACTTAATATTAACACGAAAGATAAATATAGATACAATACCTACTCGTAATATTTTAGTTAAAAAATGTGTATAAAAATAGTTTGTTCCATACCAAACTCATATAAGACACAAGGCTTTGAATTCCAAAGGGTGGAATGCTGTTTAGGTTGTTAAACGTATCGCTGGAATTTTTATTAAATATGCGATGGACAGTGATGATATTTCTAATAAAATTAATTAAGTATTAAGAGTAAATGCAAGCATATTGAGATAATATTAATTAAGTTTAAAATGATAAATTGGTAACTGGATTTGATTAATATATCGTTTCTGATTTTTTTAAATTTTCTATATTTGTGAAATGTCTGTAGAATCTGATTTACATTACGCTGGAAAGAATCCAATATCAATTTTTTTGCTGTCATAAATCATTTGTAACTTTGTCACTGAATGACTGCACTAAACTTCGTTGTTAAATGTCAATTTTCCATCCCATTGCGTCTGTAATTGCTAGTTATAAATTTTCCTTTAGTTAATATTGTCACTTATGCTCACATTTTTACAATAATCTTTTAAAATAAAACTGTTTAATTTAAAATAATATCTACTTTATATTAATATTGAATGGTTAATTTTATTGATTATTTGCTTTTGATTTCTATTAAGTGTTAGAAACTATTACAAGACATTTTGACTCAGATTTTGGTACGATGCAATCAGACTGGGGTTTTCTCACCGCTTCTAGGATTAGTGCTTTCAGATTATATCTTAACGATACCCGTATTTTCTATAAGTCTTTCTATTACCTCGGGAGGTTTTCAATCCATTTAAGCGCTTTTAAAGTTGATTTGTAATTTAAAATTGGATTACAATTATAATACTTACTATCAAATTATACTATAAATGTATTACAATGTTATTTTAACTTTGGTAAATGGTGTGATAAAAATAAATAAGAACGGTTATACAGTTGATATTAGTTAATTTAGAATATTGTTTTACGCATCTTTAAGTTTTAAGACTGAGTTCAATATAGAGAATAGAAGATAAAAGCAGTGATAGAAAACATAATTTTTACTTCGTTAGAAAATCCAACCAGACTGCATTTAATGCAATTCAATGAAAGTTACCAGTTTTATTATGGTCGGATTAGGATTAAGAAATCTAATTACATTTTACGATTGAACTTTATGACGATCTTTATAGTGCCAGTGGTTAAAATTACAAGAAAACTAGCTGCAAACGGTATAGGACGCGGACACATCTACTTTATTGCGTTAATTGTTAATTATTCTTTGCGTTTGTTATTACGGAATGCAGATGATGATTTCTCTTGATTCTGATTTAATATTATTAACTTTGATGGTTAAACAGTGGCGTAGCTATCTGCGTCTATTTCAGAACTTATGAGCCCGGATTTTGCTATTTTCGGTATCCGTGGGTAGAATTTGGCACTTTTTGACCGTTTATGGTAGGTTTTTTGTTCTTTTTGACAAAATGTTTCATATTTTTTACCTGGATTTTGCAATTTTTGAGGTTTTATGAAGATTTTTACACTTTTTATCAGTTTATGGATAGATTTTGCTACTTTCTGACAATTGTTTAAAATTTTAATACTGAGTTTTGCTAATTTTGGAAATTTATGAACAGAGTTTTGTAGTATTCAACCGTTTCTAGCTGTTTTTTTTTAATGTTTTAATATATTATGACCAAGTTTGCCATTTTTGACAATTTATAGAAGTTTACATGTTTTCAACAGTTTATAAACCAAATATTGGTGCTTTTTTACAATATTTTTACATTACATTTTGCACGTTTTGACAGTTGTTGACTAAATTTTTCTATTTCTAACAATGTTTTGATACTTCATAAGCAAATTTTGTCATTTTTTACTTTTTATGAATAAACTTTTGCACTTTTTAATAGGTATTACAAAAATGTTGTTATTTCTAATCGATTTTGCTTATTTTTTTATGAAATTTTTATCAAAAGTTTATGGCCGGATTTTGGTGCTTTCCATAAATAGAATTTTGCATTTTTCAACAGTCTTGCCATAGATTTTGTTTTCAACTATATGTTGGATTTTCATGGCTGAATTTTGCTATTTACGACATTTTATTATTTTTATTGAATTTTGCTTTTTTTACTAGCAGGATTCTGTTACTTTTGATACTTTATAAATAACTTTTTAAATTTTTTAACATTTTTAAAGTTTTCTAACAATATTTTAATATTTTAAAGCTGTATTTTAAAGTTTTTAATTATTCTTGATATTTTTTACACTTTTCCACAGTTTTAGTATTTTTTAACAATACTTTTTTGTTTCAAGGCCAGATTTTGTACATTTTATACATTTTAAACTGTTGTGAACATATTTTAATGTTTTATAGCCGCATTTAATTACTTTTTAATTTTAATGAATAAAATTTGCCACTTTTCAATTGTCTGGCTAAATTTTGGTTTTTGAAAAATTTGAATATATTTTAATATTTTATGACTGGACTCTTATTGTTTGACATTTTATTAATATTTTTTTGCACTTTTCAATAGTTTGTGATCGGATTAAAAATATATTAAAATTGTGTACGCTTTTTTTTACAATATTTTGCGATGAGGCCTAAATTTTTTACATATTTACGATGAGCATGCAAAACATAGACGTAAGCACTACGGACAAGAAGTCTACCATCATCGCTCCGCTAGTGCGGCCAAACATCGGCGTGATGCAAATATTGCTTTTCTGTCTTTGATACTAAATATACTATTGTTGGCTATTTAATAAAGTTATCTGTATAAAGTTGTTGATACAGACAATATTATTAGTGGAGTTGTTTTCTATACAGGATCTGCGCAGTTATTGCTTAGATTAGAGCTATTGTTTTTGATCTTAAATGGATGTTTGTTATAACTAATGATAAAACTTTGTTTGTTAATTGTTTTATTTTTCTTAATTTTTGGTAAAAATGTTTACTTATGTTATTGGCTGCTAGGTGGTAAGCTGTAATTTTAAAACGAGACGTAGGTGGTTCAATTAATTAAACAGATTTAAATTGCCTTCTTTTGTCATTACTTATTTGTAGTGGTGTACTAAACTAAGCAATTTAGTGTTTGTAAAAAGCATAAGCAATTGATGCAATTTTTATCATATTTTTTAATTTGGTTTTTAGCTAGGTTTGCAGAAATAATAGTGATAGTAGCTTTTTAAGCTCTTTGTCATTAAGATATGTGCATGTGCTGGATTTTTTAGATAAAACATTAAAAATTCCTAGTGCCTTTTAAACGTTTCTGATACTTAAGACAACTACCCTGGCGTGATTTCTATTTAATGGCCAAATTTAAAAATGTAGTATAAGTTTGACCGTAGAATTTATTTTAAAATGTAACCATTACTGGATAGAGGATTAGTTGTTCATACGTTGCAAATTTAGAATTAAATTGTTTTTGGCGAATAATGATTTTATGACCTACTTATTTATTAGTTTTTTGTCAATTTTCTACTTTTTTTAAACGGAAAATAGCATAAACGGCAGTCTTTTCTCAATAAATAACGCATGTCTGGAAAGAGTTGGCTTATAAAGGGTGGGTCATGCTTTTTACCGACGCTGTCAAATTTTGCATCACAATTACAAAAGAAAAGTGTTAGATATCTCCGTAGACAGAAGATGCATCGTTTTACTTTGGAACAACGTTTTGAAATACTAAAAATTTATTTTGAAAATAGGTTTCATTTGTCTGCAACAGCGCGAAAATTGCGTACGTTGTTTGGAAGAAATGAAGGAATACAAAAGTTTGTAAAAAAGTGCGTGATACTGAAATGCTGGTAGACAATGCGCGCATTAAGCATGCTCATCTAAAACGTTTTGCCAAATTTGTTGTTTCTGTGGCTCAAAGTGTACGCAACTACACAGGTACATCAACTTGACGCAGAAATCTGCAACTCGATATTTGGCGAACTATTTTCAGATGGATTTTTCACAAAGAGCTTAGTATGTTTGCGTACAAAGTGCAACTCGTTTAAGAAATTAAAATAGTCGATTTTCGTGTTTGTTTTTGCTTTGCTTAGTGGGCTTTAAACTAATTGAATGTTGACTCTAATTTTAACCGAAAAATCATTTTTTTTTTGGACGAGGCTCATTGCTATCTTGGAGGTTATGTAAATAAACAAAACTGCTTTATTTGAGGAACAGGAAATCCACAGGCCAAAGTTGAGAAACCAATGGATCCATTGCAAAATACCGTTTGGTGCGGATTTTGAAGTGGTGGTGTTATTGAGTCTTTTTATTTTTTTAAAACGATGATAAAGCCAACGTTACTGTTACTGGAAATCGTTACAGAAACATAATTACTAATTTTTTTTTGCGGCCCGAATTAGAAGAACTTGATCTACAGTAGTTTTGGTTTTAACAAGATGGGGCAACATCCCATACTGCACATGCCAATCTTCTGTGCTTCAAATTTAACAACCGCGTTATTAGAAGTTTCGGTGATGTGAACTGGCATCTTGCAGCTGCAATTTGACAACGCTGGATATTTTTTGTGGCTATCGCCGAAATACTGCTGGAAACAGTGGCGCAAATACTCGATAATTGGTCTTAAAGAATAGCCTACTGCCATGCCTACTGCGGTGGTCATCTAAATGAAATTATATTTTATATTTAATCGCAATACACTCTCTGAAATAAAATAATAATAATCTAAAAATATATTTTCTTATAAGATTAAAATTTCAATTTAAAGATGGCCCCTCCCTTTATAATTAAAACTATATGATTGAGCTACAAACGGGATCGCATGTGGCGGAAACCAAATATACCAACCATACAGCAACAATACTAACCGAATGAAGTAGTTACTTGCTGGGAAAGTTTAGCTCATTAAATACTTCATAAAACCTATGATGGTGTTATGACATGACGATTATTGCGGCTATCAAATAAACACATTCTTGTGCGGCGCCGTCTGCTCTGTACTGGATAGGACGGACCAAATTTGTGATACTGCGTAAAGAATGCAACGGAAAACTACTTGGGGTTTTGTAGATAAGAAATACAAAAAAAAAATTGTAAGTATGTTTAAACCTAAAAAGTTGGCAAAAGCCACTCAAAAAATGCGATAACTGGACATTGATATTCTGGGTATTAGCAAGTTGCGATGGAATAGTACAAGATGTTGCTTATACGATAAACACACTATTTTATACCCAGGAAATGCCAAAGATAACCATATACAAGTTGTTGTTTTTGCAAAATATATTAATTTCTACATTGTTAAGTTCTTTGGCAATAGATGTTTTGGCATACGTTAATCACAAATGGAATTCTACTTTAGAAAACATAAAGAAAATGTTGTAGTAGCCTTAGACATTTCCAAATCATTTGGATATGGCAATCTTAACTTCTCATCTTTAAAACTGATGGTTTTAACTGTGATTCCAAAATCATAAATGCTAGTCTTGGAGAGGTTCTACTTTTTTGTCGATTTTATTTTTAACGTTGACTGAAGTTTTTTTAAAAATCTAAAAACAACGCTATTTCTTTTAAATTTTATTAAAAAAACGTGTAATTCGAATTATTTCCGTACAAAATTGACTAATAAGTTAAATACTTAATATCGGCGTAATGTTGAAAATCTTTTCATTTTTTATAAGAGTTTCTATGAGTATCTAAACAAATATTGACTTGCATTACAAGGGTTGTTAGGAGTTTTAACAAATATTCACTGATAGTTTAGAGATGAAAGACTAAAACTTTAAAAATAGATTTTTAACCGCACTAGCGACTCATGGAATAAGATTCCAAATTTATTATTATCCGCAACTTATAATTTGCAAATATTCAAGATCAATGTTCACAAACTGCTTAAATCTTATCTTCAATGTGATACTTTCAACAAGTGTGATTTCACTTGTTAAAATTTGAAAGTATTTTTATGTGTTTGTGACAAAAAATCTAATTTAAAAACAATTATCAAAACTTTGACATTATATTTATATTTGGCGGCTTTAGTGCAAAACTTTGGGCTTGGGGTTAAAAATGTGTAATACTTTTTATTTCTAAAAAAACTATACATCCCAAGACAATAATTACAAAATAGTCCCAAAACAGGTTGACTTTAATTTAATAGACCTACGTTATAAAAACATGCCTAAAACTGATATATCACAGTTACAAATTAATTTTAAAGAAATCACAAAATATGAAAATTAAAATTTAAAAAATTGTTGGTGTCTATAAAGTGATTAACTAAAGCAAATTCATGAACAATGCCAACAAAAGTTAAAAAAAATTAACAAATTATGGTCAAAAACTACTGATAAAACCAGGCAAAATGATGATTGGTAAAACTCTTTATTTAATGGATGCGAGACGCAAATGAAAAAATTAGAACAACAAATACCATCAATTATACAAGAATATCATAATTGAAGTTTGATAAATACAATAACTTTAACTTATATAAACAAATAAAAACTATACTTGATATGAACAAAAGATAAGACTCTAGTCCACTGATAGCTTGTCAAAGCAAAATTAGCAAACTGAGTCATTGAAAAGGATACAAATTATTTAAGAATGATGGTAGACTAGAACAATATAACATAACCAATAAGGACACGTTTTCAGAAATATTGAAAAAAAAAATTGAAAAGTCATCAAACAAGATAAGAACAAAAATTATGTTGGACAAGATGAGGTTTACACGAAACTCATAAAACTGTTGAATAATATTGGTTAGAGTCGACCTATATTAACATATTCAAAAAAAAATTAAATGCATGTGAAAATCACCGTACAATCAGCAAAATATTATTCCATAGCGTTTTATAAGCTGTTGTTTGATAAAAAGCGACGCTGACTTAAGTGTTTTTAGAGTTTTAGAAAAGATAATAGTCAAAGGGGCAAGGTCAATATTATTTCTTGAAAAATTTGTGCTTTATGCATCTTGCAGTTGTTGTACAGACGCAGAATTTTTTCTGACTATAATTGTAGTTTTTTTGTCTATAGCTGTTATCAAGTTCTTAATTGTCTTTGTAGACATTTTTTATTATTCTTTTTGGCATGTAATTAATTAAGAGAATCTATTCAGCGTTACAAAAAACTCGGGTTATCACTTTTTGCGCAAAAAAATGCGCCTCTGTCTTTTTGTGTGGTGAAAAGCCTTTATTACTGCAACACTCTTGTTTTGTATATACTCATATACTCAATTAACTTTTGTTTTGCAACAAATTGATTTATTTTTTTTTGGCGTGGGAAAGCGTATAACTTTTAGGTTCTTGCTTTGTAGGAGAATTGTTGTTTGGGAGTGAGCAACTTGGGAATTCATCGTGCCGATATTTTGCTTATTTTTAAATTTTTTTGTAAAATTTTAAAAACATTTACTCAGCGGCCAATAAACAACAAATCTTTAACTTTGTTTGCTGCGAGTTTTGTCCGGTTTTGCTTTGAAAGGCTTTTTACAGTTTTGTTCATCATGAATTTCTTGCTTCATTTGAACTGTTTACACCAATATTTGACTTAAAAATAGTCAGTGTTGTTTTTTCATACACTGCCACCATTTTATTATAGATTTTCTGTTAACTCTCTTATAAAAAAATTATTGTTTTTTTGTGTTCAAGTTGCAAATCACTATTTTGACTTTTTATACTAATATAAAAATGACAAATGTTGATATAAAATTTGGAAATGACACTATAAAAAGTTACAAAATTTTTAACATTTTTGCAATAACATATTGTTTTCATAACTAGATAGTTAACAAAAAACTTTCTTTGTACATGTTTTATTATGAAATGACTTTTTACAAAGTTTATTAAGTAAGTTAATAAAACTACTGAACGACATTGGTTTGGATGGCAGATAAATGCGTACAGTTGTTAATCTTTACTTAAATCAAAACATCTATAAGGGTTGCTAACCACCTCAAAAGAGATTGAAATAGGAAAAAAGATACACAAAGAGTGTGTTTCTATAACTTTTTAATATTTTGTGGAGATAATATTAAAAAATGCGTTACAGGATGCAACAAAGGGCACTAACATCAATTGTATAAGAATCAATAATATTAAGTACGCAAACTACACAGTTTTCTTGGCGGATAATTTAAATGATCTACAAGTTATACTGAATAGAATTGTCATTGTTAGTTTTGATATGGGTCTCAAATTAAAAATAAAATAAGAAATTTCTGTTAGTATAAATTGCTATTAACAAAACGACTTAAACTTGCCGTTTTGTTAACGCCTAATAGTAAAGTACTTGAACGTGTTTAACATTACAAAAACTACGACATCAAAACTTGTATTGTACATGCTAGAAGTACTTTTGTTGACAAACAGCAATTTAAATCTAGTTTTTAAGTCGCCAATGGTAAAATGGATACATTTTCTATATTGCTGAGGAATGACCTTTTGCGCAAACTTTGCAGAAAAAAACTAAAAGCGTTTAAAACGTGGACATAAAGACGCCTGCATTGCATCTTTTGGATTGACAAAATAACTAAAGTCAAAGTGTTACAACGGATGAACATTGATCCTGAAGTTGTCTTCAACATAAAGGAACAAACATTGAAATACTTTGTACATGCAATACGTCAGAACAAGGATAAATAAAGACGGAATTATAAACAAAGAATTTTTGGGATTAGTACGTCAAAAAATAGAATTGCCATGATGCATGTGAATCTTTGATGGGAGATTGCACTATTAGAAAAAAGAAATCAAAATTGTTGTGGCTGTTTATTGGTGAACATGTAATTGTCCTGGTTTTGAAAACGTATTGAAATTGTATTACGCTTTATAAATGGTAAAAAACCAATTTTATAAGCTGTTTATTTGAGTTTTTTTTTTTTAGTTTTTTTGAAAAGAATGAATTTTTAGCCGTTGTTAATTTGCTGTTGATTTGCTGAACTAACTAAAAATCGCTTAAATTGCCAAAAACGAGATGGGCAATAAACTTTACAGATAGTTGATCAAGAATACATTTGTATGAGTTGATGATCAGCCCGTATTTTTGGAAAGTTGGAGTAACTTTATTATAAAACTTTATTTTTTTTTTAATGGCCCGCAACTTGTTTGAGGCCGAGTGTTGTGGTTTGTGTGCTTCAAGAAAATTTGTTGTTTTTATATTACTGATGGATTGGTACTTACATGAAGCTGACCTTGGGCAAGTTTTTAAATTTTTACTAAAATTGGCTTATCTATTTTGTACCTTGGACACTTTTTCTATCTCCTGTTGCAGTATGAATAAGTTGCTGCTGTCGTTTACTTGCTAGAATTGGCGTCGCTGTTGTTACGATCATGGGTTGATGTGACGTTAATTAATGCTAATGTCTATATGCGTAGCAAGAATATTTTACGTATTATACTTTATTGCGTCAGTTGTAACTGCACAATTTTTTTTATGATTGAAATTTATAGTTTCAGGTCGGAGGGAATAAACACTAGAATACGTAAAGCAACACGGTTTAAGAGATTGAGCTCATTAATGCTTCAATTAGGTTTCTCTTTGTTGTCAACTGCCTTAGTTGTAATTTTATCAGTTGGATTTTTTTAATTATTAATATCCCTAGTTCCGGCTCAGGGGAAATAAGACAGAAATGTACGTAAAGCGACGCAGTTTACAGCGGTCTCTAATGCGTTAATATGTTGTTTTTCCAATATTTTTTTTATACTAAAGCGGTATAAACAAAATAACAACATTGTTTTTCACATATACATAACAGTTTGATTACGTTACATTGGGGTTACGGCAAATACATTGATTTATTTCAAATATTATTACAATGTATACGTGTCTAGCTTTAAAACAGTGAAAGAATACATAGTTTAATGAATGAGAGCTTTGTTACAAAATTTAATGAAAACACATTATTACACAGTTGGAGAAACCGAGCTGCACTTAGTACTATTCACGGGATGTATCCAGTTTATTACGATCCAATTAGGACTAACAAAATACAATTTTCATTTACAAATAATATTTACAATTTTACAAATAAACTTTATGGTGATTAATGCTATACAACTCAGGAAATATTATAAATACTTGAATTTTCATTTCAGTAAAATTTTAATGAAAATTGTAAAAAATGTAATATAAAAAGATATTTCTAGGTGTACAACATTATCCTGTTACAAACGATTTTTGTAAATATTATTTATTGTAGATGAAATGCAATTAATGCTTTGATACAAGAAAATATTTTTAATTTAAAGCAAATATAAAAGTAAAAGTAAATAAGAAACTTGATTTTATATACACGTACTAAGAAATCAGCTTCACTGCGAATGCGGGTTAAAGTTTTAATTATTTTTTTGTACATACAAAAACAGAGTTAGATCCTTTCTGGGGATCCGTTGACCCTATGTGGCAACGCCCTTAATAAAATCGAAGCTATGCATAGTTTTTTTTTTGTTTTGTTTCAAGAAATATCGATAGAAGTTATTTTGTAAGAAATATAATACGAAAATTTAAAATTAGTAATTTAATAAAATATATTGAGTTGAAACGGTTGAAGAGATTAGAATCTATTTTTGTATTGTATACATATTATATGTGTATTGATAATTCCAATCTTATTTACCATTTATTATTTAAAGATATGCAGGAAAACCTCAAAGCTTCTATTATGATTGTAAATATGCTGTTTACTTCAAAATATGTTTACGATTCTTTTATATTTAGAAAACCTTTGATTTGTCTTTTTTGTCGAAAGAATCTGAATAAAACATGTACAACAAAGGGATATTGTGGACAATCATTTAGGCGTATTAACAGTAATGCTGAATAGAAATCTATACAATATTTCCTAATATAAAATATTGAAGTAATAGTATTGTAAAAGTATTTTTTTGTAATATTTCAGTAATATATTGATTTCCATTAATCTTCATAATATAAAAATATAGTAATATTCATTCTGAAACGACTGAATTATAGTGTCGTCCGGTGTATCATTCATAAACCGGCTGTGATCGATATCCACTGCATATTATAGTGTCATCCCGAAATTACCATCTTTTCCGGCCGATCCTTTTTCCGTCCAATAAAGTGACAGTTTTATAGTATATGATAGCTGTCGTTAGATTATCACAGATAAACTTTATCTATCTTATATTAATGCTTTAAATCAATTTAATAATATTGACTTTATTATAAGTAACTCAATTATGTAAATAAAGTTTATGAAAGCAAATGATTTCAACAAAGTTCTTACAAAAAAATGTATATAAATAAGAAAATACTTCATAACAATTTGTGAAAATAATGCGTTCTTCTTGTTTTATTATCACAATAGACTATTTATCATGCTTAAAAGTTCATTTACCTGAAAGTTCTTCTTTATATGAGCTCAGTTGAGATATTATTATTTGTTCATGTATTTAGTTAGTGCTATTATCTTATAATAATGAAGCGCAAAAATTTAATTGTTATTAAGAGTTAGTAATAGAGAAGAAACGCATCCCTACCGCACCTAAAATATACAGTAAACATTTTAGTATTGCAAAAAATATAAAGATAAATAAATAAATGCATTTTAAGTACTTTTATATGGCATTAAAATATGCTAGTTCTAACTATTTAATTCACTAAATTACTGTCATAAAACAGTTTGTTCTTTCTAATCGTAATGGCAAAAATCTAAATTCAAAAAGTTATTATTATTATAATATAAATAAAACTACCTAAAACATAAAGTCCTAAAGCGGCATTATTTGTAATATTGACAAACGTTGCAAATTCACTAAATACAAACATTCACTTTAATATAAAATTTTACTGCGGACTGAAATGGCTGACTGTTGGCAGTCAACGTACATTCAAAGCATTTCTTTGACAAACATTAACGTTGGCAGCAGTTGCCAATGGTTGCGTTCTATAAACAATTAATTTTACTCGTTCGTTTGCGTTTTTTCCATAGTAAAAATAGTTTATTTAAAATGAAAATAAATGTAAATTTATATGATATTACAAACCGTGCGCATTCGTTAATACAAATGGAAGGCACAAATATTATTGATGACAAGAATTACGTATACTTGCAAAATATAATAAGTAAGCAACTAAATAAATATATAAAAAATAGAATATTAAAGGGAATATAAATTTGATCTATGAAATTAAAAAAAGAAAACTTTAATAATATAAGCAAGTATATTTGTATCATATACAAATAAATATTTTAACAGAAAACGTTTTGTTGTACTAGTTATTAATATGTTAACTGCTGCTATAAACAATTACAAACTGTCTATGAAAGATTCACTTCATAATATTCAAATATTATTTGATTATTTAAGCAGAGTGAAGTTGGACTTGCGTAAGTAGGATGAAGTGGAGTGAGGAGTTGTTGTAGTAAACTATTTAATATATAGCAATGAGCGTATAGTCACTTGAAAATTTTATAAAAATCAATAATATAATCAACATACATTTATTAATCAATATGGATTTGACATTTTTGCAACATTATTTTCTTTTAACCATGTTTACAAAAATATAACTAATACAATAGGGTGTTTGGCGTTTAATTAATTGTAATAAAATTTAAGTATTGCTATCACTCCGTAGATTCTATTTTGCAGGCTCTTTCGAGGTTGTGCATGTAAAATGTGAAAGGGTGAGATAGCTTAGTTATAAAGCGTTAGCATAGGACGCTAACAGTCCGGGGTTTAATAACTATAATGACTAAAATAATAACTTGCTCTTTATTCACCTGGGTGATTTAAAAGTCACCTAATAAGTCGTTGGCCCCATCAACCTTTTTTTAAAAAAGTCGTAAGGCTTTTGGGGCAATAGCTGTAAAACGCGCAATAAAGAAAAAGTCTTCGTCTACTCTTGTTTGTTATATCGTTTCTTTTACTTTATTTGTTTTCTTCTTTAGCCATCTTGATCCTATTGTTAGACATAAGCCTTCTCCATGGTTCTCTACAAGTATAGATTTTGTTGCTCCGTGTCATTTTAGGCCAATCCCTGTTGTTTGTTGTTTCGATGTAGGGACGCCACTGCTGAGTCACGTGGTTACATCTTCCGTCATTTTATCTTGCGTTATGACCGGCAAATCTCTATTTGAGTTGTGTTACTTTTTGGCACGCATTGATTACTTTTGTCTTATCCCTGATCTAAGTGTTCAATCTCAAAGCGTAATATGAATACATACATATACAGGGTGTTTTAAAACATGTGTCGGAAAATAAAGAGTGGGATTTCTTGGCTAATTATAAGAAAAAAAGTTTCTATTAACATGGTTCCGCAAACGCACCGTTTTTGAGATACAGGGTATAAAAAAAATGTTTTATTTTTATTTTTTGAAGATATCTCAGGAACGGAAAAAAAAATAGCAACATGATCACAAAACTTTTATTTTACAAAACTAAGCAATAATATAAAAAACAAGAAAAATCACAATAATTGTTGAAAATGACTTCCTCCTACGGTAACGCAACCTACGATTTAGTGACTGACGTACCCGTTCAAAAATGCCTGAAGTGTTTTGTATCGTATTGCAGGATGCAATAATGCGATTTCTTAGTTCTTTATCAGTATTAACTGATGTAGTGTAAACTAAACTTTTTAAGTGACCCCACAAAAAGCAATCCAAAACATTTAGATCTGGAGACCGAGAAGACTTAGCCTGTGGGCCTCCTCGACCTATCCAACGGTTCTTATACTGTTCATTTAAAAATTGACGCGCAACTAAACTCAAATGTGTAGGAGCACCATTGTGCATAAACCACATTTCGTTTCTTAATTGAACCGGAACGTCCTCTAAAAGTCCTGGCAGTTTTTTTCCAAAAAAGTTACGAAATGATTGACCATTTGGCCTAAACGACAAAAAATATGGACTTATTAAATGGTCTCCTACAACACCTGCCCAAACATAACCGGAAAATGTTTGCTGATGATGGCCTTCTATTATAGCTTGTGAATTTTTGTCGGCTTATACATAATTATTATGGAAGTTTATAATTGCATCGCAAGAAAAATTTGCTTTGTTCGTAAATAAAACTTGTTTTAAGAATCGAGGATTTTGCGCAATTATTTTTTGAAACCGTTGACACATAGCCAATCTTTGCGGAAAATCCGCTGGTAAAAGGGCTTGTACTCGCTGTATGTGATAAGAATATAACATCTGGCTTTTTATTATTTTCCACACTGTAACGTGACTAAGGTTTAGGTTTAAAGCTATTTTTCTAGTGCTAGTTGATGGATCGTCTTCTATTTTTTGAAGAACATCTTTTTCAATTGCGGAGGTAGCAGGCGAGGTCTCCTATTTCCTGCAGCTCTTTTATGTATACTTCTAGTTTGATGTAGACGTTTGTTAATACGAATGAATGCTTTTTCATTTGGTACCTGTCGGTTTGGAAACTTTTCTTGATAAACTCGACGAGCTTTTGCTGCATTTCCATCGGCAACGCCATAAACAAAATGCATATTGCACATCTCGCTATCACTGTAGTTATTCATACTGCTATCACCACGCAAGCAAAATACTAAGAATGTGCGAATTAATTGGGTAATAAAGATAATAAGTTCCCGCGATATTGAAAAAAGGTTATTGAACAACTAAACGACAATTGTCAATAACTCAAATGCATGAAACAAATGCATGAACGCTGACGACTAGATCAAAAACAAATGTTTTTATCAACAACAAAACATGTTGCTACTTTTTTTCATGTTTTCCATCATAAAATGCCGTACTTCTCTAAAACGGTTTTACGTTAGAGTTTTTGACTAAGAGTACCTTTTTTGTGTAGAAAATATTGGTGGTTTACAATGTGCTTTCAGAATGCCATTTTCCCAAGTGTCATAGAAATTAGAGCCATAAAAACCTCACGCAACCCTAAAATCTCCGTCAATGGCACACGAAAAAAAAAAAGAATAAACGCTTAAAAAGTAGCTAATATTAATGCTAAGATGTGTACAAAAGTTTTGTATCTCAAATGATTCCAGAGATATCGTCAAAAAAAAAAAAGTTACACCCTACCCAAACAATCCTACCATTTATTTTTTGACACATGTTTCGAAATACGCAGTATATATATATATATAGGGTGTCAATAATCTACTTGTGATCTAGGGGTAACTTTGTTATTTTAAAAGTTACCGAGTTGGTTAAATTAGCAAAGTTGAGCAGAATTTTTTGAAAAACGTTATGCTTTTTTTAAATTTGTTATAGATCTTCAATTTTTTTAAATATTCAGAAAAAACTAAAAACTTGTTTTTTTTTTAACTTAAATAACTTTTTGTCTAATTACTCTAGAGCAAAACTAAAAAATGTATATTGTAGATATTTTTGTGTAGAATTTAAATAAATTAACAAAAAAGTCATAACATTTTTAATTTTTGAGATATTTACCAAACTTGCCTTTTTTAAACGGCAACCTTAGTGGGCTATGAGTTCATTAAGAAGCTTATATTTTTCTGATTTAAAAAATGTATAGTTTGTTATATCTCATTTAATTAGTTTTTTTCAGAATTTACAAAAAACAAGAATAAATTGATAGAACAATTATTACGACATATTATAAGAGTGCCTTGGAATTAAAAACAAAATAAATTATTAAATATTATTTTTTATTTATTTATATAAATTGTTATAAAAATATGGGTTCATTTGTCGGAAGTAAAAAATTATATGTATGTTATTTTGTTACTATGGTTGTAATTGTGATGTAACAAAAAAACAAATTGAGAGTTTGAGAACAATGTCACGTTTTTGTTTTGTTTATTGGAATTAAATAAAACTAATAATCAACATATTTTAATGAAACAATAATATATGCAATAGCTTTATTTACAATCTAACTAAATAATAATTAAAAATACTATAAATCAAATTAATTATTATAGTAATAATGCTTTAAAATGACCACTGCTTTCTTGAATACATAATTGACAACGTTTTAATATACTATTTTGTACTTTTAATAAAATATTATGTCTAATTTCTGTTAGAGCTCTTTTGATTTTATTTTTTAGATCATCAATATTATGTGTTTTTTTTTTGTAAACTTGATCCTTATTAATTTCTCAAAAAAAATCAATAGGTGCAAGGTCCGGAAACCTAGGAGGCCATGCAATTGAACCTCTATTACCTATCCAATTAGAACATCTTTTTGACAAATAAATTGATCTTATGTGTGCATTATAAGCAGGCGCGCCATTATGTGGAAAATACTCGAAATTTTGGATCAAGTTTAATAGAAGATCATCCAGTAATTCTTCTAATTCATTTTGTAAAAACGACAGATTGCGTTTGGAATTTAGATTTTCTTCATAAAAATTCGGACCCAATATTTTTGTTTCAAAAATGCCACACAAGACGTTAATAGAAAAAACATGTTGATCTCGTTTTTCAATTGTTAAATGTGGATTTTTTGTTGACCAGTAAATATGATTTTTTAGGTTGAATTTGTAAATTCTGCCTTGTCAGTAAATAGAAATGATTGAGAAAATAGTTTGTGTTTTTGACTTTCTTCAATAAACCATGAAAAATAATTTAATATTCTTTCAAAATCTGTTGGATACAAAGTGTTTTTAATATGATGATGATAAGGCTTAAAATTATTTTGTTTTGTAATTTTTCTTGCTTGTTCTTTGGATACGTTACACTCAAGTTCAATCTCTCGTACAGATGCGCTTGGTTTGAAAGTATTGCATGCTTAAACATGTATCTCTTAATCATTATTAAAATTAATTTTGGCTTCATTTGGACTACAAAATAATCCATATTCTTTTAGATTTTTTTCAAATTTTGCAAAGAAGTTTTTACAAGCTTTCCATGTATGTTTATAGATACAATTCAGATGCTGCGTTTGTATCACGATTACAATTGTAGTAACAAAACAACATATTTTTTTTCCCGTCCAATAAGCCATATTATCCGGGATAATAATAACTTTATTATTATTTATAAACACAATAATTTTAAATTCAAATGTTGTTTAAATAAATGCGTTCTCTTTTGAATAACTGTAAACGATTAAATTTGACAACCATATGAATAAATGAAAAATTGTATTATTATTATTTTGTTTTTAATTCCAAGGCACTCTTATAGTATGTAGTTATAATAATTGTTTGATTAATTAACTTTTGATTTTGCAAATTTTCAAAAAACTAATTAAATGAGATTTAACAAATTATACATTTTTGAAATTAGTTTTCTAATGAACTCATAGTCAACTTTGTTACCTTATTTAAATTTTACACAAAAATATCTACAGAATACATTTTTTATTTTTGCTCTAGAGTAAATAGACAAAAAGTTATTTAAGATTGAAAAAAACAACCGTTTTTAGTTTTTTTGGAAAATTTAAAAAAGTTGACGTCTTATGACAAATTTAAAAATGGCATAAGGTTTTTCTGGAAATTTTGCCCAACCTTTCTAATTTAACCAACTCTGTAACATTTAAAATAACGAAGTTACCCATAGAACACACAAAGATTATTGACACTCTGTATATTTTTTGCAATTGCAAAAACTACCAAAGAAGAGGTAAAATTGCTTAAACTTTTGAAATAAGCAGGGTAATTGTTATATAGATTGTTTTTTTTTTTGAGGTACAGAACTTTGAACTTTATTCAAATTTTTATGCCATTTCTGCTAAAATATGATTTAAGGCGAATGGGCGCCGCCGCGACTGTTTCGAATGAAGTGCAATCGGGTAGTCTAATTTTTGACCCCTTTTTTGAGCAGCAGGGGTCAAATATTGGCAATAACGTGGTAAATGTTGGCTTCCAGCTGATCCAACGTCGTTGGTTTATTGGCGTACACTAGCGACTTCACATATCTCTACAGAAAGTAGTTTATAGGTGTAATATCACACGACCGTAGAAGCCAATTCACGGGTCCGTTACGCGAGATTATGCGCCCAGCAAATGTTTTCTGCAATAAATTGATTGTGTTGCGCGGTGTGTGGCATGTTGCGACGATTTGTTAGAACCAATGCTCTTCTACATTAACGCCGTTTAACTGGGGATTGAAAAAGTCAGTTTTCATAAATCGATAGCCTTCTTCATTGACTGTCACGTGTTGGCCAGCATCGTCTTTAAAGAAATATGGGTCAATGATTCCATCAGCCCATGAAGCACAACAAACAGTGTGTTTTTGTAGATATGACGGCGTCTAAATAATGAAAAAATGATCCATATCGCTGAACAAATTTTTTTGGTAAAAATGAGGATCAAGAACAATCTTGTTTTTGGCCCATTCTTTGAACGTACGACGCATATAATGGTCACGAGGCTTTAGCTCTCAAGCGTTGTTCTATTTATGATAAAATGGCAAATCATACTGAAAAGAAATCAGCTGTCACCTATCAAATTAAGTGTCACTAGAAACAGTATTGACAGGTCGAAAAACAAATCTCTAAAAATAACACTTTTTACAATGTTGTTTTCTACTAGATTTTATGTTTCTAAATTAATTGTCATTGACTAGAAAGTTATACAATGCACAAAAAATATATAAGTGAAATAATCTAAAAAAAAAAAAAAAAAAAAATTAAGTGATGGAAAATTAATTTGAGATTTAAAGTGACAAGACTAACAGTACTCATTTTTGTTGTAAAATTTGTGCAAAAATCCATTCCATTTTTTTTCAAAAATATTAAATTCAGTTTTTTTTTTAAATTTTGAATCATTTTATAACCCTTCTGGGAGGGGGTGGTGCAAAAAAATATTTTTGCTTGCTTTTTGGCTGGTTGTAAAAGGCAACCAATAGGCGAGGAGACAACTTTGTAAAAAAATCCACAGTTTGTCCGGGACAAGTCAAACTTATTTGTGAGTTCATTTTTGACATAATTTACTGAACATCTTGTGATACTCACCTGCGTGTTTGTCGTGCGCGGTGACCCGCAAACCAGCTTCTGGTAAAACGGGAGGTTAAACAAAACCTAGTTTTAATCAATCGGCTTGTTTGGTATAACTTTAGGGCAAGGAATTATTTATGTGGTGATAGATGAAAGGTTTGCATTGTGCTACTGTTGGAGGCCGATAATACTTTACGTTGGCGGAAGTTGTTTATTTACATTTCTGAAATTTATATCACTTGATTAGCCCTGACGACTGCATCAGTTTGTAATGTAGCGTCCCATATGTGGCTCCGTGGTGAGTGGGGAGATTGAGTGATGAAATTGACGGAGTTTAATTATGGTGAGTTTTTAAAACCTCCAATAAAGAGATCTTGTCCGTTTTTGGACAATAGAGATAACGAAGTAAATAAAAAAGAATATAAAAAATTTGCAAGGTATTTCATTGTTAAATAGACTGCAGAACAGTAAAATGCAGGAATGCAAAGCATTAGGAAATATTTCCAAGGAGTTATTTCATGGTATGAGTTGTTACACACAACTGTTGACAAATGCAAACAAACAAATGCAAGGCGTTATCGATATCAAAAATTTAACCCGCAGAGGGATGGTGAGGTCAGATTTACAACATCTATGAAATAAACTTTTGATTCGGACCGGCTCCCAAATGAAGTTGAAGTGTCATATGTTACTTGCCCATTTGTTTATTCCTAACCCATTGAGGTGTTTTCAATATCAATGTTTTTGGCACACTGCAGTTAGGTGCATTGCAACATGCGCAAAATGTAGTAAAACGTAAATTGTAGTGGTAAGCAATCTGTTTATTCCAGAAATTGCTCAAAAACAAAAGAGAAAAGGAAGATAGCCAAGATTAGAGTAACAGACAAGCTGTCTTACTTTGATACTCAAAAGAAGTATAGAGCTATTGCGGCTTCTACCTTTTCTAGATTGTTTGCTGCAAACACTTATTATTCAAAAAACTTTTTCTAAAAGGGACTCTAACGTAAAAATGTTTATCATTATTACTGGAGGCTACTGTATTGTTTATTTTTTTTATGCTTTTTATTTTGTTTGTTCTAAAGACTGTTTTTGTGTCTGAAAATGTGTTTTGTCTATTACCATTTCAAAGAAGAGATATTTTTGATTAGGTTACATACATTTGTATTTTTGTCGGATAATGTTGTTTGTCATTTAGTCTTTTAATTAAAATTAGGGTTTCTGCTCCTTAAGTTATCACTGGTAAAAAGAATTGTTAGTGAACTTTTTGCTTTAGCCATACTGGTAACTTGTTTTTGAATATATTGCGTAGTTTAGCTCAACTCAGGCTATTTGAATTTTTTGATCAATATATTTCAAGGCATCTACATGTTCCATGTTGGCGCCGTGAATAGATAGTGGCCTGCTAAGTACAAGGTTTTTTATTACTTTGGTCTGGATTTCTGGAGCCTCATTAAGCTTTTTGTACTTTTTTAGTAGTAATTTCACTCCGTTGTCTTAGCATTTAACTACCCTATGTGGCTAGTGTATGGAAGTACAACGCTTAGAGGGGTGTTTCTTATACTAGCCATGTCAAGTCAGCAGTTTTTCAACATGGATTCTCCATAGTATGAGAGGGCCGCTCATGTACATAGCACGTGCTTGATTGTCTCGTCATTCATTTTACATTTGTTACTTGTTAGATAAACTGCCTTCAATACAAATTGTGTGCAAGTTTTTTTCTGGACAGTCAAAAGTAGTAATCGAATGATTTGTCGTTTGGGACAGTCATTGCTTTTTTTGCCTGTCTGCAGTCTAGAGTGTCATCCTAACGCCTTCTCGGTGCTTTGTGAATGTGAAAACGTTGGGATAACACTTTAGGCTGCAGACAGATTACTTTAGTCTTTGTTATGTTCATATTGAGTCCCACGGATATTTCAACAGTATCAAATGCCATCTGGAAGTCTAAGAGAAAGTTAACAATAAAGGTTTGCTGTACTAGAAGCTTTTTTTCTATCAATGTGTGAACTGCTTAAATAGGATTATTTGTGCCAAACCCTGTTTTGAAACTAACTCGCTTCTTATGTTGATAGAAGTCAAATTCAACTTTTAATCGCTTTGTAATTTTGTTTTGTAAAAAACAAATGTGACAAAAGGTTATTGGGTTTATAGTTGTCAAACTCCGTTGTATCTCCATTTTATGCAGAAGGATGGTTTTAGCATGATTTTGTTTGCTGGGAATGATATCCTTATTTAAGCATATGTTAAACAAATCTTTGTACGTAGAATGTAAAGTAGATAAAAAATTTAAAATTTGTATTATATAAGGTGACAAAATTTTGATCTAAAATTACAACGTACACGGAAATAAAACATGGCTATTTAAAAATGTTTATGAAACTATTTGTATAGTTTTCTAATACAAAAACAACATTTTCTAGTTATAGTGTTCTCGGCTTACAATAAAGTCAATATTTTTATTTTAATATACGATTTTATATTGAAATAATGATTTAAATTTCCATTATTAATATTGCAATTAATGATGATATTATTTCTTTAACAAAAATTGTGAATTCCCGGTCAGTATTGGGTTATCCGGAACGTTGAGTAACCATGGAGACTATATAATCCGATTAAAACTACTGCATGTTCAAATAGGCATCACATAATCATAATAATACTACAAAATAGGCGTTGGTATGGGTTAATATTCGGTTTTAATTACTCCTATTGTAGGTTTATACTACAATTTTAAAGTTTTAAATGTTGCAATAATGTTAAATAAATGGAAAAATATGTATAATATTATACCGATAGAATACATCTTTCTTACAAAACAAATAACATTCCCACGATTTTGCAGAATATTTTTTTAAAGTATTGTATTCACACTTTATAAAGAGGATTGGAAACATTCTCGTATGTTTTTTGTATATGTCTGACAATATGCAGCAGTTTTATTATGAATTCAATAAACAAACAAAAAAGATTTATTAATATTAAATCACAAACAATATGAAACTGGCGCAGTATATAATTCTTTAAGCGTATTGCATTGTTTAATATAAAACAAATTGTTTTCAAAAAAGCTTTGAATATTATATTTATTTATATAACCATTCAACGGCATGCTTTAAAACATTTTTTATACAATATATATTTCAAAGATGTAATAATATTGTATTTGACATAAATAATTAGAAAAGATTATGCTAATTGTAAGTTTGCTTTTGTTTATGCTTTTACTGTTGTTAAATGTGCCCACAAAGGAATAATAATTATATAATAATAAATATACTTGTTAACTAAATAAGTCATATATAAATTTAAAAGTTAATGAAGTTTGCATGTAAGCTTCGCTAACATCTAACTTTTGCAGTTATAAACAAGTTTGTCGATGGGTGGGAGCCATATTCCCGTACCGAACAAGTGCAAATTTAATAATTCGACATAACCCCGCTATCCGCATTGATGATAAACTTAATTATTAATGCAAAGTTGATGAAGCTTTCATAATTCTACCATTACGAGCTGGTGGCGTTGTCGACTTTGTTACATATTTGCAACATGGCATGGCAAAGTGCTATTCTGTGGAACGAACTAACACTCTAACACTGTGGCTTCGTGTGTGGCCTAGATATTGCGTGCGAGTTAAATACCCTCCTGAATTTAACCGAAATTAAATAAATAATAAATCTATGAGTTTACATGTTTGGAGTTAATGAAGTGATAGGAAATACTGAATCCATAAATGTGTAATATATTTGTTTGCTTGGAGATTTTTTGATAAGATAAATTTGCTTTTTTAGATTAAATATGATGTTATGGTTGAGTAAAAAAAAAATCAAAATATATACCGCTTGCCGAAATTATTCCAAACACATAAATAATGTAGCTTTTCCTAATGAATAGTGCGAGTAGTAAAAATTGCTCTGGCATTTCTTATTTTGCCATATTTTAACTTTATTAAACTTTGCTAAATTATGTTAATGTACTTTAAGTTCTGATTTGATAATTCAATAAATTGGCAAATATAAATAGTGTTTCGTTTGTTGCGTATATAATAAATATGTAAGAAGCTCGTGAGTAACATAAACGTACGACGTTATTAAATTTTCTTCCAAATAAACTTATAATTTTAATATTTATAAGACATTTTTTCTAATAATTTATATTCTGCTTATATTCCTTTATTAAAATGTTACGGTTTCTTCTTAATTTTTTTAATTAGTTGTTATATTTACTAGAAAATTATTGCACAGGGGAGTATTAATAAATATTTGTTGACGATTGAAATAAAAATTAAAATAAAAAGCAAGTTATTATTTTGGGGATCAAACCTCGGACTGCTTGCATAATATGCAAGAGCTCTACCATTGAGCTATCACACAATTGCATTGTGGGCTTTTAATCCTATTCTACATTTCTAATTGCAACTTTTGTAGTAGTTATGTTTTTTAATAAATTCTATAAACTTTTGCCAAAAAACTCTTTTGAGTTTTTGTTTGGTTAGCTTAGTAAAGCGTGGCGTAGTGGTCTAGGCATTTGATCGTGGGTTCGATTCCCACATACCGTGATACACTTTTCAGATGTACGCTCTCCCACTCCCCAACCCGCCTTGCCAGCGTGGGGTTTTATGGCTAAAAACCCTCTCTGATGGAGCGATAAAATCTTTTCATTTGTTTGGAATCTACTTAAAACTGTAGGTCTCTTGTAGTGTAAGTTGCCAGCATTTCGTGCTGAGATGGAAGCCTATATCCAATAAGAATAGAAAACGGATTATTATTATTATTTATTTAAAATTTAGTAAAGTAGGAGAGTTTATTTGTTCTCCAAACATTTTCATCTAGTCATCAGTTCTGTAAGCTTTTTCAGTTTTGTTCCAATACAAATTTTGGTGTTTTTTTTGGTAAACTGGTTAGTTTTAAAGTTTTTTTCTATACTTTAACATACCGGCCATAAATTAAGGTGTGTTAAAAAGCAAAGCGGTATCTTTTTTAAGAATTAAACGGTCAGCACTAATACTTTCCGCAACGTATACAATCTCTACAATAACCCGGAGATATAATTAAACTTTGAAGTACCTCTGTTTCAAAAAAGCGAAAGGTAGACACGTGCCCATACAATTTTACGGCCAGCGTCCTTCTTTTTAGATAAAAAATATTCAGTTTAATTAATCTTAGATTGAACCAAAAAAACTAAAGTTTTAGAAGTAGATTTTAGAGCCTTATCAAATGTCTTTTTAACATTAAAGAATATGACACCAATTGCTTGTTTTGTACAAAAATCAGAATTTATTAAATTTGTTACTTTGGTAAATGAATGGGTTATGAAGAATTCATATCTGAAGCCATGTTAATAATTTGCCATGTGTGATGATATTTCTTACCTTAGACGGTCAACCAATTTAAGAATTGAAACCGTGTTATTGTGCTGTATGCACTGCCTTACATTATCATAGACTCTTTCCACATTCTTCTTCTTCAAGTGCCTATCCGATTACTGAATGTTGGTGATCAATATAGCTATTTTCACTTTGTTGACAACAGCGCGGAAGAGTTCGGTAGACGTACTCCCAAACCACTATCTTAGGTTTTTGAGCCGGGATATACGCCTTCTGCCAGGACTTCTTCTTCCGAACACTTTTCCTTGCAGAATTAGTTGTAATAATCCATATCTTTCATTATTCCTCATAATTTGTCCAAAATACTGCAACTTGCGCGCCTTAATAGTATTAACTACCTCCAGTTTTTTTCCGAAATGTTCAAGAACCCTTGCGTTGGTGATATTGTCTTTCCACTAAATTCTTAGGATTTTCCGGTATATCCACATTTTAAAGGCTGATAGTTTTTTGCAGGTATCTTTGGACATGGTCCATGCTTCCATTCTATATAAGAGAACCGGGTACACGTAACATCTGACAAGTCTCATTTTTGTTTTTATATTTAAGTCATGACTATGGACTAGCTTTTTCAATGCAGCATTTTGTTTCTACCGAATGGTCCCACTGATTGTTAATTGTGGTACTTAGGTAAGTATACTTTGAGACCCGTTGTATTGCCTGACCTTCTGCTTTAAGCTGGATCTTTTGAATTGGCACTTTGCTGATGATCATATACTTTGTTTTTTTGGGATTCAGGGTCAATCCGTAGTTTTTACTTGCGTCCACGACATTGTTCTTAAGTTCTTGCAATTCCTCGATGCTATCCGCACACATCGCAGTATCATCAGCATATCTGATATTATTGATATATTCACAGTTTAACCCGAATGGCAGTATTTACTTCATGTAGCGCCTCCTTAAATATTTTCTCAGAGTATAGATTGAAGAGCATTGGCAATAGTATACACCTCTGGCTTACACCACGTTGTATGTCAATGTACTCAGTATCCTGTTTGTCGACTTTTACGGACGCCAGCTGGTTCCAGTATAGGTTACTAATCACTCTAATATTTTTCTCGTCCAATCCTATATTGTGTAGAATTTTGATAAGTTTTGAGTGTTGAACCTTATCAAACGCTTTCTGATAATCAATAAAGCATGCGAATACATCACAGTTTACGTCTCTACATTTTTGAAATAGGATCTGGACGCTAAACAAGACTTCTCTGGTACCGAGTGCATTTATAAAACCAAACTGCGTTGGGCTAATATTATCTTCACATCGTCTATATATTTTGTTATAGATGATCTTTAGGAATACCTTCAAAATATGACTCATTAAGCTGATCGTTCTATAATCGCTGCATGCTTTTGCATTCTGTGTCTTTGGAATTGTCACAAACGTAGAGTGAAGCCAATCCTGTGGTATGGTACCACTGTCATATATGAGGTTTAGAAATGATGTCATGATGTCTATACCTTCCTCGCTTACTACTTTTAACACCTCTGAGTGAGTATTATCTGAGTCTACTGTTTTCCCGTCTTTGGTTTGCTGGATGGCTTTTCTTGCCTCTTTCTTAGTGATAGTGTGACTCAATTCTGCATTATTTGTGTTAGGTATTTCCGGTCTTTCATCGCTGAATAGTTCTGTAATGTACTCTTGCCAGGTTTTTAGTTTATCTTCTATTTCAATTATAAGTTGCTTTTGGTTGTTTATTAAGCGTCTCGTAGTTCTTCTCCTGCTGCTCCAAGCTGCCTCTTTTATCTTTCTTCGCATGTTGAAAGCGTCATGCTTAAGCTGTAAAGCTTCAATCTCTTCACATTGATTACTTAGATGTATGTCTTTAGCGATTTTGATTTTGCGCCGTAACTCTGTCTGAATTTCCTTATACTTTATTTTGTTGTTCTTAAATTGCCTTCTCTGGTCTATTAGCTTCAAGATCTCTTTGTTTATTCAAGGTTTTTGTCCTATTTTTGTTTTCTGTTTTAGATGTCTTTCGCTGCTATAGGTTATTGCTTCTTTTATTGTTTGCCATGTCGCTTGAACATCAGTATTACCAGTTCTTGTTATTATCTGCATTTTCTCGTCCAGACATCCTCGTACTTGCTCTTTTACTGACTCTATTTTTAACTTAGTCATGTCAAGCTTCTTTCTGCAGGTTATTTTCAGACTTTTTCTCAAGCAAATCTTGAAATTAGCAACAACAGGATTATGATCCGAATTAATGTCTGCCCCAGGATAGGTTTTGACCATATTAAAACTAATTTTGTATCTTTTGTTAACTAGAATATAATCTTTTCTGAGTTATCGGCTGGAGATTTCTAGATATAGAGTCTTTGAGCTGGAAGTTTGAAAAATGTGTTCAGTATCACAAAATCCTCATTAGTACTAAACTCGCATAATCTGTCCCCTCTGTCATTTCTTTTACCCAGTCCAAATGGTCCCACACATTCCGCACTTCTGTTGGACACAATTTTGGCATTACAGTCGCCCATGATTATAGTAACTTCATGCTTTTTTGTGCTCTTCAGTACTTCCAAGATCTCGCTGTAAAAGTTTCAATTTCGTTGTAGTCTTTATCTGAAGTTGGTGCGTATACTTGTATGAGATTTATATTGACTGAAGTTGCTGTTAGTTGTACAAACATCACTCTGTCGGATACGGGTATGAAGTTGTATACACATTTTGCGATATTCTTTGTGATAATCTTTCCTATTCCATATTGATGTTGTTTGGTATCATCACCTGAGTGGAATATTGTGTGTAATTCTATTACGCATTTACCGGCTCCCCTCCATCTTATTTCAATAATGCCCATTAAACCTATATTTATACGATCCATTTCTTGGGTTGCGTTGTTGATTTTTCCTGCTTGGAACATTCTTCTTACGTTCCAAGTGCCCATCTTGATGGTTGAGCCATTTGTCTTTAGCCTCCTCTGTTTTTTTGCGGATTGTTTTACTGTGTCTTTCCGTTGCACTTCTTTGCTTCCTTTAATATCTTTCCCCCGGAGATCCGATTAGGGGAATTACTTCAGAATTGTTATTTATGTTGAACATTTGAAGCCATATTGATTGTACTGCGGAACTTTAATACAGTGGTTTCCCGATGATTTCTGTATTTGTATGCCGTTGACCATCGTTGTGGTTTTTTTGCCTTTGTCGCTAATTTCTTAGCCCCAGGACAAAGAGTGCCCTACCTCCTGCTGGCTCATTCACCCATAGCTGTTGGCTGTGCAGGAGTTGCCAGAGCCTCGTTTGTTATCTAGCAGAGTGTACCACGTGCAAGTGAAGTTGACATTTGAGTTCCTGATGATCGAACTCCTTTCCACATTATCCAAGTTAAAATTTTTGTCATAGTCATTGGAGTTAAAGACAAATGATAATTTTGCGCAAAAACTGACTACACTTCACAACTGTTCAAATAGCGAACGATTTTAGAAAAAAAATACTTAGTACCAACAATATTAACATGTTTATAGATTGTTTGCGCAATGTTAACTGGTGTTACCAATATATATGACAATTTCAATGATGTAAACAAAAACTGGAACACATTTATGTAAACTAAATAAAATTAGCAGGCAGAAGGTCCTTCCAAGTATGAGTGATGAAACAAGGCGAGATGATTATTGTTTGTAAATTTATTTGTTGCTGAACCCATGAATGCCGAAACGGTTAAAACTGTAAACAAAATTACAAATAATTTAGGGCACAGTGAGATTTGAACTCAGAACCCTTAGCATAAGAGACAAGCATCTAAACAACTAACCCACGCTGCCGCTCTATGTAAACTATTATGTTAAATTTGATGTTTTTCCAAAGGATATACTCAGAAGTGTACTCAGGAGACTCAGGGCTAGTATCCCTGAAGTTGTAACTATTAAAAATAGTTTAAATGTTTTATTTGTTTTTAAAGATTTTAGTAGAATAGATAAATTGATGTGACAATATAAATCTTACAAAATTATCTCATAATATTCGGGCAGAAGCTACTAGAATACTAAATCAGCTGTTACAACTACGTGCAATACAAATAATTTAAATTATTTTTTATTGAATTTATTCAAAATTTTATTAACAAACTACGAAACTGTATAGTACTACTGAGATACAACCAAATAACTTTATTTAATATTATTGTAGCTTTGAAGAATAGTAACCGTTCTGGTTACCATGAAATTTGTTTTAAACTTACAAATGACATTGCCGTTGAAATATTACCTTCTCCCACATAGTTATTTAATTTATGTCTTAAAAATGGTACTTTTTTAAACAATTTAACACTAGCTATAGTTAAACATATATACAAAAAAGAAAACCCAACTATGCTTTCTAATTACAGGTCTATAAATCTATTAACCACATTTACTAAAATACTAGACAAAATTATGAATACACTTTTTGAGGATTTTGTCTACATAACACGTTTAATGAGAACCAAGATAGATTTACAAAGAGCAAATTAAGAACAACAGATATATAAATTTTGTTAAACACATAATAAATTTTCTTGAACAAAACAACACAACTCTTGGCATCATTAAATTTTATTAAATAAATATGGCATTAGAAGCGTTGCATTGAAGCTCCTTACGTCATATCTACAAAACAGAAAATGAGTGATAATAAAAAACAAAAAGTTTAATTATTTACTTGTTAAAAATGATGTTTTGTTAAGAATTATTTTAAGACCAACATCATTTTTTATTTATATTAATGATTTATTAGATAGGATGATTGATAATAAGAATATGATCCAAAATTATGCACCCAACATTTAATAAAGTAGAAATGTGGTTTACTGAAAATAAATTACTATTAAATGTTGACAAAACACAAATCATGTTCTTTAGCTGTAATTATTTACAGAAATTAAACTACCAGATTTTATCAAAATTGATAACCAAAACGTAAGTAGACTTTACACAGTCATGTAAAAATCTTAGGAGCACATTGACCAAAAACTAACTTGGAGATATCACAGCTAAGAAGTAAATAATATACTGAAAAAAACTTGCTACATGATCAGAGTATTAGTAGTAGTTTGCACATCAAGATCTTTTTATAGCACAAAAACGTCCAATTAGATCGATGCACTAACTTAAATATAATGAAACATGTAGAGGTCTTTTCAAACAGAATAACATACTTACAGTTTTTGATCAGTACATACAAGCTACTACTTTTTAATTTTAAATATAAATCTTTTTCTTTTCAAAATCTAATTAACACTAGATTTGATAAAAAATTTACCTACCCAGTACGCAGATTACAAGCTAGTGAATTAATAAATTTAAATCTACACTATAAAACATATACCTGTTTGTAATATTGAATTCTATAACTTAGGAGAATTCTTCAATTATTTTTTTTCTGACCCTATTTTTTATTTTTACTATTTACATGCCCTACTAGAATAGAATAGAATAGTATAGTATTTATTCACACAATCAAGCATATTTGGGCATATACAGTATGTGAAATGTCATAGATCTTAAAAATAATAATAAAATTAATAAACATAAAATACAGTATAAATGAAATAATATACATATTAAAATTTGTTTTAAAAACAATTATACATTAAAAACAATTACTTACATTAAAGTCTAAAATTAAACTAATAAACAACCACTCACAAGTTAAAACAAAATTTCATAAAACTCATTTATATTATAAATTGCATTTGAAATCAATAATTGTTTGATTGTTTTTTTGAAAACAATGTAGGACATTTTTTGGATTGTGTTTGGTAAATGATTGAAAAGTTTTATACCAGTATACATATGACTATTTTCAAACAATTTAGTGTTGTGTTTAATATTTGATAACTGTTGACCGTGCCTTGTGTTATAATCATGGTTTTCACCCAATAGTTGATAATTTTTTATGTTTAATTTTACGTGTAAAAGTATTTTGAAGACAAATATACAGGGCACTGTCAATAATTTGTTATTAATAAATAGTGATTTACATGAACTTCTAAATTCTTGATTAAAAAGTAGTCTTAAAATTCTTTTTTGTTGTACAAATACTCGTTGAGATTTTGAATTATTTCCCCACAACAGTATATTAAATTGTAAATGAGAATAAACAATTGCGTAATATATGTCTAATAATGCTTTACTATCTAACACGTCTTTTAATTGCAATATAGCGTAAAATGATTTGAGTAATTACTACAAATGCCATCTATTTGTGTAGACCCCCCAAGATCTGCATCGATATTAAAACCAAAAAACATTGTAGAATTTGAGAATACAAAATTGGTATTGTTAATGTTAATTTTATGATTAAGAGGCACACAGCGTCGATTTCCAAAATACATAGATATAGTCTTGGTTCAATTTAGTATTAACATATTTTTTGTGCACCAAGTACATAATGAACCAATTACATTTTCCAATTTAGAGTTTAGTTCTTTCAAAGTTTTTGCACTAACTGCAATTGAAACATCATCTGCATACATAACTACCTTGCAGTCTTTCAAAATTTTTGGCAAATCATTAACAAAAAGTACAAACAGTAGCGGTCCACAAACTGTTCCCTGAGGTCCCCCAAATTTAACATTCTTCTTCAGAAAGATGATTATTTATTTTTACTCTAACTTTGCGTTCTCTTAAATAAGTTTTAATTAAGTCTAAAAAGTTTCCTCTAAACCCAAGTTGTTTTATTTTTTTTTTAATAAAATCAATATTTAGTATGTCAAATGCAGCAGTCATGTCAAAAAAGAAGCCATATACATGATAATTTTGATCTAGTTGTTCATACAAATATTCGGTAAATGATACCGTAGCTGTTTCAACTGTTCTATTTTTTCTATATCCGTGTTGAGAATCTAGTCTTCTGTATGTGTATATACATATGTATAATATTATTAAGTAAAGTTATTGTTATTATTATATAAATGCTTTTGTCTTGCCTTCCAAAGTATATTTAAGGCCTTTTTTGCTATAAATGAAAAAAAGCGGTTTACGCTTGTTTTGAAGAGCTAATTGTCTACATCAGATTATCATTTTTGTTGAATGATTTGATAGCAAATTTCCAACACTAATTTTTGTATTTTCTGATTAATTTCAATACCTCACCATTGAGTTTTTAGCTTCGTTTAGTCCGTTGGGTCATGTAACCTTTGCCATTTATGTATGGCGCAATTTTAAGATTGGATGAGTTCAATTTTTAACAAAACTTTGGAAGACGCGTTATTAACTTCTTGTTTTTTTTTAGAATATGTAAAAATAAAGACTCACGCCTCTCCTAGAGATCTTAGATTATGGTCTGAGCATAAGTTATTAATGAAAAAAGGCAATTTAAGCTGTGCGATGATGATGATAATGAGTGATGCAATCTCAAGTACATCCCCTAGGAACTCCTGGTAACTGTAATAAATTGGCATGCCTAGCCTTAGTATGGTATAGCACTTACTTTGAACATACGTACAAAGTACTTTCTATATAGCATTTGTTAGTCTGCTATTCTAAGCTGAATAAGTTAGTTTTGTTTAGTGTAGCATTGAAATCTGTTACCAAATGTTTAGTTGCCAACTGATTTGCTAAAATCAGTTTTATCAGTCCAAGGCCATAAAAATTAATCACATTAGTGTTATTTTTAAAGAAGAACGTTTTTATTTGGCGTTTTAAGCAATAAAATAAAAAGTATACACTAATTAATTATAAATAAATAATAAACAAAAAATGAAATACATTAACTGGTTACATTAAAATACAGTAAAAGTTATTATACGTACAATATTTAACAAATCGTTTATTATTTTTGTTAACCTCCATAAATTCTAATAAATTTAGTTTAAATTTTTTTTGAATTTGTATGTAAAATTTAAAATTTATTGAAAAAAAAAATAATTTAACGTGCTTTGCTGTCCACATCTAACTTACATTGCTGATATATGATTGTGCCATTATTAATTTTGCATATTTTGCATATTGTGGTGTTTTTAATGCCAAACGTATGTATGTGTTTTTTTAAGTTGGCAATGCTCTGTCAAGACCCTTGTTATGATTTATTTAAAGGTTTTTGAAGTTTATTAAATCACCGTTTTTTTAGTACGTGGTACGTATTTGTTTTTAGTAGATTGGTAAGGCCGCTGAGGAATGATTTTGGAGTCTTTCTTTGAAATGCACTGTTTGCACTCTTACCAGAAGTGCTTTTTAATAACGTGTTTCAATAGAAGTCGATAAGACTAACTTGTCCTAGTTTTGTGTCAATTATCTATATTTTTAAAATCTATAGTTTTAGATAACCTATCGTTTTTAGTAAACAGCAATACAATAATACTAAGATTAATATTTAGAAAGTCTTGATACTTGTCGATAAGCACAACAAGTAACGTTACTTGTTTAACAATTATTTTTTTTTTAATTAATTACTCAATGTGTAACAAATGTATTGAACATTATGTAACAATTATTACTTTTTATTTTCATTTTTTAAGTGATACATTTTGGTTTGCGGCAGTGTGTTGGTGTCAGTTTTGGTAGCAGACAGAATCATGTATATTGTATTTAGTTTAAATGTATGTGTTATAATGTGTATAACTTGTATAATTTGTATTTATACTTATTTGTAAATTTATTATGTATATAATGTATGAATCTTACAATCTGTAATTGGATATTTTTTATCCGTGAATTGTAATAAATAAATAAATAAATAAAAAAATGAGAACAAGTGTCTGCTAGCTCTCACTGGTGTATACTAAAATCTATTTACACTCAAGCGCCGTTTTGCCACATTGTTCAAATGTTGTAGTTCTTTACGTTTATGGCAGTGAATTTAGACAAACAGTTTTTTTTTAATGCAAATATTTTATTTTTTAATTTTTAATATTTTTTAATCTGCTTTATCTGGTTTAAATTAGAAATGAACTATTCTGTTATTAATCAATCACCATTTACTTAATAACCTAAACTAGATTATTAATAAATAAAACTTCATATATTTATCATATTATAATAAAATCATACTAAATAAACTCTAATAACAGAGGATATTTTATATAATAATATGTAGTCAGATATGTTTATGTTGAAGCCCAGTATATGTTTGCTATACTTTACTACAACAGAATACAAAATCTAATTACTTTTCAAACAGGATATTTTCAAATCCATTTTCCGTCGTAGGAAATAATATTCTCATGAGAATTCCGGATAATATTATTTTTAGATATTTCCACAGCAATGTTCGAAAGAGAGAAGTTGTGGTTGAAATTAGAAATAAGATCAAACTATTAAAAATCAAAAACTATTAAATTATTTAATCATATATTGTTGTAGAAATGAATGTTGTTTAATTTGTTTTAACAATGTTTGATATTTATTTTCTGTATTGAACGGTGAATAATAAAGTAATAATAATATTTCATTTCATTCATTTTTGCGTGATATTAAAATATTCATTTTATAGATAGCTTTTTACTCTAAGAAAAAACAGAAGTCTCTCAATTTAATCTTATTTAAGCGATTGTGATACAAAACGTAAACCTTCTTCAATTGCATTACATCTTTTTTCGAGTACACTTTCGGTAATTTTATTCCATTGAAAATATAAGTTTCGTGCAATTCGTTTCCATTCATTAGAAATCATTTCAAGTTATTTAATTGAAGCAATCAAATTGAGCCTTTTGAATATGTCTTCTCCTAATTATAGCATTGTTTGTAGAATAATTAAATGCTTGTAAACTGATTAATGAAACGAATAAACAGTTCATTATTTTTAATTGATTATTATAAAATAATTTAAATATAAATTATATTTTGTATGATGAATTAATTAAAAGAAAATTTATAATTTAATTGCAAATGGTGGTTTCTAAATATTTATCATATTTAATCAACATTATTAAACAGTGAAGATTTTATTATTTTTTAATCTTTGTATATGCTATTTATGTATTATCCTTGGGGTATTAATTAAGATTTTTAATTTATATTTTATGTATTGTATGAAATAGGTTGCTCCGCTTTGTAGAAGGCATATATATAAATCCTGACCTTAAATGTTAAAAAGTTAATGCAATAGCTCAAATACTAAAAGCTTGAATTCACAATGTTTACAGTTATAACTACAATACCGGATTCTGGAATAATAAGAATTTGTCGATTTTTGTTATATTATCCTTTATTTTAACCCAACGTTTTTGACTCACATGCTTTAAGTAATTCCGACCGGTATCTTGATTTTTATATTGTAATAAAAACGGCAACTTTGGATGCATTCTGATCTCAACATGTAATTTGTTTATCAATTTATTTTTTAGTACATTTAAAAAAGACCAAACTATTGTCAGAGTAATGATGATATTATGAATATGAAAAATACATTTTCGGGTAAAGTATAAAATGTTATATGCACCACAAATGTTACTATAATATAGATCGTCTCCTTCCGGGTATTTTCGCAACGGTGCATAAATATCTATTGTATTGTTATTAGTGGTTACTAAATTTCTTGTTATTGCTACTTTTTGACAAAATTCTAACATTCCTGCAATACCTAGTTGTTAAGTTTATTTTGTAGTGTATTTGTCTTCAAATAGTGGCGGATTTATTACAAAACTGTATGTATATATCATCGTAAACAGATGCTAGTATATTATTATTGTTAATATACTATTACATTGTTTATAAATTAATTATTTTGTTTAGTTATTATAAGTTTTTTTGTCAATATTAACTTTTTTGTTTTTAAACACTGCTTCTTAATTATTTTATACTTTGATAATACATCTTCAGTTTAAACACAAAATGAAAACTGATAGTTTTAATTATTTTTTAGAAACTATTTGTGACTTTCTACATTAACTATTAGCAAGTATCTTTCCATTACATCATTTAATTAAAATCATTATTATATTTGCAAACCATTGCTAGCTGTCACATACTTTGCCGAGAGAAGTTATAAACTCTAGATTAAATTTCTCACACGAATAAGAACTTAAGATTACAGTAAGTTTCTCACGCAAGAAAAGGTGTAGTTGTGGTAAGAATAATAATACCGAACAATTATATGATTCCTTAGAAATGGTATATTTCGTCTAACAATTAACGGTCATTCTTCTGCATGCAATAATGAAATAATTCTGTTTTATTTTATACATACAACTTACAAATAAATTTAATTTTAAGTTTAATAATTTATAGTTGCAAAATTAATTTATTTTAGAGGCCTGTATACCCTCGGCCAGTATAGGGAATTACATGTATATGGGCGTCGAGATAACTAACGCATTAGTTAACATAATTACGATCCGAGACCGGATTTAGAACACTTAAACATTTATAGTATTTGTTTCTGATTATTGCACAGTTTAAAATAACTAGAAAACTGAAAGAAGAATACGAAAAATGAGGACTAACAATGAATACACAGAAAACAAAATATTTATGCGTGGGAGGAAATTCGGGAAATTTAATCTTAGAAAATAACGAAGAGATATCGGCATGTAATGAATATAAATAAAAAAAAACAAACGCAATAAAATACAGACTCAAAGAACACACTCACAAAAATTACAACTCCACTTTTTCCAAACACTTACAAATACACAAACACACTTTCAATATCAAAAACAAAAATAATATAAAACTCCTACACCAATGTAAAAAAGGCTTAAAAATGACAATACTAAAATCATATGAAATAGACAAATTAAGAAACAATAAAAACTACAGATGCCTAAACGAACAAATCAATAACCCATACCAACATATCTATACATTTTTAAAAAACAATAACCACACTTCAGTTAATCACTCGACAACAATAACCACAATACACAATAACCAATTAATGTAACAGTAACCACAACAAATTCACACCACCCGCAACACACAACAACACCTCTGAAAAGAAAAGTAAGTTTTGTTAAAATCATCTATGTAACACATATATTTATAATTTATGTAATATTTTTAGAACTGATGATGACTTAACAGCCGAAACCGGTCTTAATATATATAAAATAGTAAAATCAGTACAATAAAGTATATAATTTTTTTATTAAAATACCCTAACCTCAACTTAAATATTTATTCACGATTGGAAAAATAATATAATGTAAAAAAATCTTTATTATCTCGCAGTACAAATAAGATTATTTTGAAATTCTTACATGCTTTAAACCTTATAACAACTTTTTAATACAACTGACAAATTGTTATTGAAATTATTGTTTTGTTATTTGTTTTTACTAACTCTAATGATGACAATAAAATAATACTATAAGCGTTTAAAGACACACTCAAAAACAATCTAAACCATCTTATTTATATATTATACATTAATTATGTAAAGTAGGCTTGCAAAAACATTTGCAAAGCATGTAGTATTTTTGCCGGCATTTGTTTAAGTCTGCAAATAAAATGTTTTGCTCTATTTACTATTTTAAACTTATGGGACTGGGTGTAGAAATTAAATTTTAAGTTTTGGGTCAAAGGATATTCTCAACTACTTGCATACTTGTGATGAGCAGATTAGTTGCTGATTTATACGAATACAAAAAAAGTTAATTGTTAATTTGTGATAGGAACAAAGAGTTGGTTTTTTGAGAGTTTCTAGAAGGCCCAATTTATTGAACCATGTATTTGTTTTGTTTAATAGTGATTGCAACTGATCTATGGAAGATTATAATGACTATGCGATATATTGCAGGGTGTACAAATTTAAATTGCATAATTGGGTTAAAGAGGTGAGAGCGGAGATTCTTGTGTGACATTTTAATGTGGCATAAATGAAAGTGAATATGATTAGTGGGTACATACAACTGAAGATTTGCCGCAAAAAGGCTGATTTGTCGTTCTTGCATAAATTAATTATGACTGAGACTGATTGTCCGGAGCTACTTGGTACTCTTCCATTCCATGAAACACCTAATAATAGACATAACAGACATTCTTCTTTATTTTGTGAGTCTACCATTCTACTAACTATGGTTTCAACAATCCACTCGGTAGAATGTGTAGATTTGCAAATAATTTACCAACTGATATTAATGTATTTTGTGTCTCTAAATTTACGTTTAGAAGTCAGCTAAGTCATGCTGACTAATGTTTAATATGTGCGCTTTTATGTATGTTATTTTTTGTATTTCTTGTATTCTTTATTTTTGTATTGTAAAACATCATTGTTTATGTATATTTGATGTAGATGTAAATGGTAAAATTATACCGTGAATAAAGTATTACTATTATTTAAAGAATTTAGTTATTTATGGTTTATTAAGTTAAACAAATTACTGCACGGAGTTAATCATTTATGTTGAAAAATATTTGGTGTACAGGTTTCTGTATAATTTAAATTAAACATTAACCAAGTTATTCTTTTTTGTAATATAAACAGATATAATAATTTACTTTTTAACATAAATTTTGAAGATGTAATATAACGATCAAGTTTTTTATATAAAATTTAAATCTTGTTTATTATTCCGTTAAATTAATTCATGGTTGTAAACACAAACGACACTGCAAAAAAATCTGATTTAAAAAAGGAATATTTAAATTGGATAAGCAGTTTACACGTAGAATATTTTTTTAATAAACAATTTATTAAAATGTGAAAATTTATTTAAGTTGGATTAGCCATTGATTAAACATCAAAACGGTTTTTAACCGGCAGTACTACACAACAATGTAATTATCACATACAAAGTTTAATTAGTTAAAATGAATTAATGAAAAATAATGTAATTTATATCAGAGTTTAAAATGTTGATGAAATGAAAAGTTTTACCGGTAGCACAATTTTCAAATATTTTACATAAAATATGCAGTAAAGTTATTTAATTAACTGTTAATTAAAATATTTCTAATTTAAAAAATGATTTGTAATTATGAAATGTTATTTGTAATTCATTGATATATTTTTACTAAGCAGTACTGTAAAAACATTAGACGACTGCTTATATATTTTCAATAAGTGCATTTTAAGTTAAATGCAAATTATTTTAAATAAAAATGTTATTTCTTTTTATATATTACATTTAAGCTGTTTAATGCTATTTATGCAGAATGCTTTTAGGAATAACTTTTTCAAACGTTCTTTTAATAACGCTAATATTAGAAAAGAAAAAAATCGTATTATCAACCTAATAAATAAAATAAAATGTGCAAAAATAATGTTGCATAATTTAGTTTATATTGATCTTGATGTTATAAATTTGTCTTTTACAAATAGATCTTATGAAATAAGAAGATTGTTATCTTTATTTTTACATTAGCTAATTTGTGCTTGCCGAAGTGAGTTGTGCGTTGCATATTGTATGACTTACATTCACTTAGCAGATGTAACGGAGTGTCTTTGTCCTCCAAGCTCCTACGGTATAAAAGCCTGTGTTTATTCCCATTTTATGCATGTGCTTATTAAAACCACAATTGTGTACAACATATATACAACATACAACAGCGTACTTTTGATCTAATTGAAATTAAATATTATTAAAAGAATAAATAACTATTGAATTTCCTTTAATTTATGGTAGGTTTTTTGTATTTTACTTATATCAAATATTAATTTATATAGACAGAATCACAGAAATAAAATTAGAAAAAACAAGTGATTTACACAAAATATACTAGCCGCAAAAGTAAAAGACCATAAAATACCTGTAGCTCAATTTTTAAGATAATATATAAACTATTCACGCTAAATAAATAATATTTCATTAAAAAATTATGATAGTTTTTTTGTTTGTTTTAATAATGAACTGCTCTTCCACTATTTCTGCAGATCTTAACAACTTTACCAACATGTTATAAATTGTCTATCTCAACGCAAGAGGTTAAATTCTAAGCTTTCTGAATACGCTTCCAAATATTTAGTGAGGATGGCTGATTAGAACCCAGTCTTTTATTAATTGTATCTCACATGTGTTCAATGGGTGATAGGTCTGAAGAACGAGAAGGCCATGTAAAATCAACTACAACAACAACTAGTTTCAGGAATTTTATAGTAACCCTAGCTGTATGCGGTTATGCATTATCATGTTGGAATATTGGAGTTTCCAACCTTCAAAGATATGGCATTAATGTTGGTTCTAGAACTGTTAATGTAGCAATTTTTGTTTAATGTTCTTGGAATAAATACTAGAGGAAATTTACTTCCATAAGAGATTGCTTTTAAAATTATTACTCCGAGCTTAAGAGCTGTATGTCGTTCTATAACAAACTGTATATTTTTTTGTTCTGCTTGAAGACGTTTAATCACCTTACAACCATCGTAGATTTATAAACAACACATTAATTTGTTGTTGTAGGCATACGAACAACATTTCAATTTGTTCCAAAAGATAACGTTTTTATTGATCAATCTATTGTAGTCTTTCATTGTACCATTTTAGAAAGCATCTCCTATGACGAAGAATTAAGGGCAAACATAGAAAAAGTTGGTACGGCTTGAGACCAATTAATTGAATTCTTTGGTAAACTGATTAAATAAAAATTTCTTGGTTAGTTAAACTTTTTTATACATTTTGCTCTTGTTATTAAAAACTGGTCCCGGAGAGCAACGAGTTAAAGAGCCCAATCTTCACGTTCTGTAGTGTTTTTAGGGCGTCCAGGTTGTAATCTTCGGCAATGTTTTTGTTTCTTGATCGATCTACGCCGTATAAAGTAAGTAGTTTTCCTAATTTTTGTATTGTATATACTAGCTTTGGTGTTTTTGTTTTGTTTTTGGTTACATCTATACATCTATAAGTGGTTGTTTTGAGTATGATTGGGTATCTTCTGTTTGACTATTAGTTTAATTGCGGATTTGTTACATCAAATATTTTTCTGATGCGATAAGCTTTTATAAAATCTAACTTTAATATCAGAGTTTTGTTTTGTGCAACATATTTGTTATTCTTAGTTTGTGTTTCCCGAAGTTTAAAGTGTGTTTATTTATTTGTTGTTACTCGAGAAACTTGTTTTAGTATTTTTTTCCGTTATATAACTTTAGTTTAGTTTAGTAGTCTATTTATATGTTTATGAAAACATCAAATTTTCAAAAAAAATGTACAATTTTTCTAAGTTTTTTTGTTATTTTGGTCTTGGTAGACTGGACAACAAGGAGCATTTTTGAAATATGTTAATGATGTAAATTAGTTAAAAAATATAAATTTGTTTTGTATATTTGGGCTTTAGAAGTCTAAAATTTGAAAAAAACTTCAAAAATAAGCATATTTTTAACATAAACTCTTAAAAATACACGTTTAGCAGCGCTCAGTTGAACAGTACACCAAATATTATAAAAAATTGAATTTTGCGGACAATTTTACATAAAAAATAGTCAATGTCGTGCTTATGGGCCGTAGATAATTCTATCTAAGAAAAAAAAATAAATTTTAGTCAAAATGAATAATTTATTTTATATCCACAAAAAATATTTTAAACACTTAGTGTGTTTATAATATTTGTGGTGGGGTTTAAATTTTTTGTTTGTTTTTGTTTGTTTTTGTTTGAATGTTAAAAATAATAATATTCTCAATTTTTGGCGCCGATAGATTAAGTCTAAATTCGTGCCGCAAGCGCAAAAACTATGAAACAAATAGTAAAATCGACCAAAACTGTTTTAAGCGACAAAAGATGTCTTTGGTAAACTTCTGAAATGAGCTTAAAAAATATATAAGTTAATAAAAATATTTAAAAAAATATTTTTTAAAGTATAGAATTTTTATTTTTTTTTTAAATTATAATTTTTTTTTTAGATTGACTTTTTTAAGCTCGATAAGCACGACACTGACTATTTTCTATGTAGAATTGTTTGCAAAACTCAACATTTTTAATAATATTTGGTGTTGTATAGTTCTTCTTAACGCTGCTAAATGTGTATTTGTAAAAGTTTAATTATGTTGAAAAGAGGCTTATTTTTGCAGATTTTTTGAAATACACAAAACAAATTCATATTTTTTAACTAATTTACATCAAACGTCAACTTTGGCGTTTAATTTTTTTTACAAAAATGCTTTGTATTGTCTAGCTAGACCACTAGGACTAAAATATTGTTTTTTTTGTTTTGCCTCAAAATGGCGCCAGAATTAGATTCTACGTAAAATTTCTGATCAATTTCAATAGCAATTTTTTTTTAAATTACAATTTTTTAAAGTCAAAGTTAAAAAACGACAAAAAACTAAAAATAATTGTAAAATTACTAAAGCAAATTTTTGAATACTTTCAATATTATGTATGTGTATGTGTATGTGTATTTTTTAGGATGAACACCATACTGATGGAACATACTCTAAATGCGAGCGCACTAGAGCACAATAAAGTGTTTTGAGTGTATTGAGAGATAGATCTGATGACATTCTATAAGCAAATCCCAACATTTTTGTGGCGCGATTACACATGTAGTGTATATGATCAATGAAAGTTTCTGGTCAAAAATTACACCTAAATCCTTAATCTAATTTACTTGTTTAAGTGCTACATTGTCAATAGTATAATTGTAGGTGATATGCCTATAATTTCGGACAAAACTTATCGAAAAACATTTTTGTGCATTAAATAATAAACTATTATTGATACACCAGTTATTAATAGACTTTAAGTCATTTTGTAAAAGATGACAATCATCAAGAGATGATATGTTTTTTATAAATTTTATGATCGTCAGCAAACGACGCTGAACAAATACAACATGAAAGATCATTGATAGAAAACAGTAAAAGTATTGGCCCACAACGTGACCCTTGGGACACACCTGATGGGACAGCATTGATTTGTGACAGAAAGTTATTAATTTTTACACACTGTGTACGGTTTTCCAAATAGCTTGTCAACCAGCAAACAACAGTGTCATGAAAACCAAGTGCATGAAGTTTAGCTATCAAAACACTAAGGCTTACACGGTCAAATGCTTTTGAAAAATCAGTGTAAATAGAGTCAATTTACAAATTTGATTGAAATGCGTTTATCAAGTCGTTTTCATAGCAGAGCATATTTGTCAATGTGGATCACCCCACACGAATACCATGTTGCTCTTCATTGTATTTGACTAGTAATAATTTTATCAAATAATTTAGTTATTGCAGATTGGATACAAATACCTCAATAGTTTTTAATGTTTTCCTTGGACCCAGTTTTATGCAGTGGCGTGATGTAGCTTTTTTTCCACACATAAGGAAACGTACCTTCGTTTAAATACACATTAAAAGGAACATACAATGGCTTTGAAATTGAATAAATGCAATTTTTTAAAAGTAATAAAGGTATTCCATTGCGTCCAGTGGCAATGTTGCCTGTGAGGTTTTCAATCTCATTATAAACATCCAATAAGTTTATTGAAAGTTTTCTATGGAGTACTTGTTTGTCGTATTTATACATATAGGTACAACATGAGTATTAGAATCATAAACAGAGTTTTTAGATTTTTGGCGTATCAGCCTAATAAGACTATTAACGTATCATAAACAGAACAAAAGAAGTCAGCAAACAAATCTACACAATTGTCTCCATTATTACTCGTTTGCTCGCCATAATACATGGTTGTAGGAAAACCATTTGATTTTCTAGATTTGTTAACGAACCTCCAACAATGTTTTGGATTAGCTTGAATGTCGTCCTCAGTGCTTAAAATGTATTGACTGTAAAGACGTTCACTTAGATTTTTACAGGAACTGTGAAGTGATTGGAATTCAGTATAATCTGATAATAGTCCAGAAGACTTATATCGCTTGTACAGTTTTTTTTTTTAGATTGGTAAGCGAAATTGTTTTTTTGCTAAACCAAATTGGAAATTTATTTTCATGCCATACTTTTTTAGGGACAAAACAATCGACAGCGTAATGCAACACAGAATAAAATAAATCCACACACGCTTTAACATCACAGTTTAAAAATTGTGTAGACCAATCAATCTCAATCAAAAATACATTAATTAAGCCAAAGTCTGCAAATTTAAAATTATAAAAAAAACATTATTACATACTAAATTATTACAGCAAGTATCACATATATACAACTTATATTTGTCTTTGTATTGAATATTGTTTTCAAGTTGAGAAGCATCTAAAACTATATTATCTTTTCTAAACTCTATTTAAAAACGATCTATTTGGATTACTCCCAATTCAAAATTGACTTATAAGTTAGATACTTTACAACTACGGCGTAATGTTGCAGATTTTTGCATCTACAGATATTTGCATGAACATTGTTTAAACAAAATAAAAGACATATTGTCATCTAAACAAATATAAAAGCTAACTAAGAATACAAATAAAATACAAACAAATATTCACTCAGAGATGTAGGATTAAAACTTTTAAGAGAGATTTTTTTAACCGTACTATCGACACATGAAATTAACTTGCAAACACAGTATTTTTTAAGACTTATAAACCTCACATATTTGATGTCAATGTTTGCTGCAAAATTCTAGTCTTCAATGTGATAATTTTAGCAAGTGTGGTTTGACTCTTTAAAATTCTGTAGTATTTTTATGTTATTGTGACATATTAAGTAATTTCTAAAAGGCAGCACATTTTGAATTAAAAAAAAATTATTAGCTGCTGTGAGCGTTGTTTTTATCGCCCCCGTTATCAAAGAATTAATAGTTATATTTAAAAATCATGTCTAAACAACTACGAGGTTTAATTTGTTTTTCGGATCTAGTTGTAAGTATATTTTCATCATCATCTATTATTGCATAGACTTTAGCAATATTCAATTTCATTACTCTGTGTAGACGTTTAAAAAAATTGTTTTTACGCTTATACATACAATAAATTTATTGTTTCTATTCTACTGATAATTTGATTCAAGTAACGTTCTTCTTAAGTTTATACTTTTGGTTTTTGTTTAATATTTAATATTTATTTAAGAAACTTTTAATACTTTCTGAGCCTTCTTTTTATTTTCTCTTACTCTTTATATATATATATATATATATATATATATATATATATATATTATTTAACTTTTTTCAACATAAAAACGTAGTACAAAAATAAAATTATTTCTAAGCATCCATATTACAATATCATACAATAGAATTAATTAATTTTTTTGATAATCTAAATATCTTTTTTAAAGTTAATTAAAAATTAAACATTTTTTTATTTTAATTTATCAAGCCTTTTTCAACACTTAATACACTCACAATTAACAATCATTTACCATTGATTTCAATTACTGTTTAATAGGTTTTGTGAAACTCACGCTTCAAGTTTCACAATAATAATTAATGCATTTCATCACTCCCCGACTATTCCCAATAGCTATCGATTGACAGAATCTTCCATGTACTTGGATTTAATTACTGTGTATATAGCAGTCGTTCGGACGGTCTTTTCTACTCAAATAAACCCGTATAATTAAAAATGTATATTTTTAGACACGATTTACGTTAAAAAATTAATTCAAATTTGAATAGCTAGGCTTCATTTTAGTAAGAGCATTTTGCCATTTGAACTTATTCGTTCGAATCGGAGTATATTCGAAATATGCATCGCCGATTTTCGATTTCATATTACCCTACCCTTTTATGCTGAATGTGTATGAAAATATTTTATTTAATTTGTGCTTCTATTATTCTATTGTATTAATTTTGGCATTCAATCAATAATAAACTCAAAGCACTACGGTCTATTCAATTTATTTTCCACTTAATGTGAATTGATTATATTATGTTGCTAAACTCAACTACTGAAGTTTCTTACGTGAATGTACTTGTTGCATGGTATATGTCAAGAAGAATGTTTTATTTAAAAACATCTTAAAAGTTAATAGATGCAATAATACAACAATTAAGTTTATTAGAAAAATTGAACGTAATTTAGAAATTATTTTTTTAATTAAAAATACGGGGAGATATAAATAAAAGTATTAAATCGATCCTTGTGTTACAACTTGGAATTAATATTATTTTTAAGATTTAGAAGGTCTTGCTAATGACTTATCGTAAAAGAATTGAGTGTTTAAAAATTGCAGCTCTACTAGACCACTGAACTAGGAAGGAACAGCGTTCTGATATTTGTTTCTTGCTCAGTGAAGGATATGATGATATACATTGTAGAATGAAGCTACAATATGGACATTCATGGTTGTTATATTAGCAAATGTATGATTGGAGTAACAAATTCAAATACGAGGTATTTCTATAGCTAATTTTCATTGGCCAGGTCAAGCAAGTCGAGTTATGACATGTTGTGAAATCGGATTGCAATAACGTCAATATACGGTGTATTGTTATGCTACTATAGAAATGGAATATCAAAGCGTCATTTCAATTCTATTGCGATGCAATCTTCTTCATGGCTGAGTGTCAGCCCCGAGTTGATTTGAAGAATTTGGAAAATTATTTTGTTTTTAATAGCAGTCCACATACTATTAGCATTAGCAGTATTAAACATAAATAATGATGTTGAGAAAATTCTATACATCATTTATGCACCCAGCGCGTAAGAAGTCGTGTGCGACTATTTTCAATTTACGTTTAATTAAAAACATCCAAGCTGTTACTTCCGTTTTAATTTTTATATTTTGTTTATTTTTCTACTTATGTTATGTGCATGTTATTAATATCCAAATCATTATCCACACACACACATCCATATCTTAAATATAAGTTTTAATTAAGATGATTAAATTTAATGAGTATTTTCAAAGCTATTTAAAAAAAAAAATTTAATCTTCCATATCCACTAAATTTTACATTGTAGTTATTTTATTAATTGTAATAATTAGTATAAAACTTTATATATTAACCTCAAACTTTAAATCTCACTTTTTTATTTAAATTTTGCGGGCTAGAGCATATTTGACGTTTATAGGAAGCTCTACTAGTGATGTGTCGTTCGCAACCAAATCATTTTAGTGAACCGATTGATCCGAATCGGCTCAGTTCTTGTTTTGATTCGAAACAGTTTGAACAGCAAGATTTATTGGATAGGTGTTAACAATATTTTTACCAAAAATACCAACTAGCACTGAGGGTCTATTTTACATTTGTACCATTGGTTAATTATTAATAATCTTTTAATTATACAAGCAATTAATACTATAAATGCAAGGTGAGCAAATTTATACAAGTAATAAAGAGTATAAGATGTTTCTACCTTTAAATTTTTAACCCTTTTATACTAAATCAGTTAAAAAATAAGCTGCACTCTGACAACTGGCTAACTAAATTGGAGTAGTTTTTTATTTTGTGTTCTACACCCGCATTTTTACAGTTATTATTTAAAAAAATATTAAATTTTAATGATTAAACTAAAAACGTCAGATATCGATATTAACTCGTCGATTTTGTTGTGGAGATATAACCATCTTTCTAAAATATATTTTTTTTAAATTTTTGAAAAACGTTTGTTGCCGTACTTTCTTACCACCAGGTCAATTTTAACAAGACGTGTAGCATTTGCGACGGATATACGAGTACCGAGTACTTTAACATATATGTCATTTGTTAAAAATAATTTTTATAATCTAATATGTCAAAAATTACCAAATCTTAAAATAAAAAACAAAACAAAAAATATTCTAACACCGATATTAGTACAAATAATTAATAGAGTTATTGAAACGGGTATCTATCTATGTTATATAAAACAAAAAATAATAGTACCCATACATAAAAAAAAAAAAAAAATACTATCCAGCTGCATGTGATCTCATAGACCGTAAGTATAAAGCGTAAAGTGGACCAAAAAAAAAACTGTGGTAGCAATATACATTAACATGAAAAAAGCATTTGATATAATTTCTAAATCAGAACTTATAAAAAAACTAGAGGCAATAGGAATAAAAAACAAAGAATTTAACCTAATAAACACTTACCTTAAAAACAGACTACAAAACAAAAGTAAACTCTACAGAAAGTAAACCACTACAAGCAGATTACGGCATACGACAAGAAGGAATTTTGCCACCGACACTATATATATTATAGACAAACGATATACTGCGTGACTCAGAGTAGATTTCAGTTTTTAACACGTTATAATAACAGTATAAAAAGTGTTGGAATAATTTTAATATTAAATTAAGAAAGTACAGAGATGCGGATTTTATTTTTTAAACACATGTTGTCCAAATGTCGACCATCCTTCTCATAGCATTCCTCCAATACTGCTTTTAAATGTTTAAATATGGGGCGACGGCACACACTGCAGCAGCATCATTGGACACTGTACGTGAATTGTTTCCAGGAACTGTTATTTCGAGATTTGGGGATATCTCTTGGCCGCCAAGATCACCAGATCTTACGCCCCTTGACAACTTTTTGTGGGGATATTTAAAGAGTGTCGTCTACACCGATCCTCCAGCCACTACGGAGCAGTTAACAAACAACATTCGAGAGGCCATTAACAATATTCCTATTGAAATGTGTCGGCGGGTATTTAAACATTTAAGAGCAGTATTGGAGGAGTGCTATGAGAAGGATGGTACACTTTTTATACTGTTATTATAACGTGTTAAAAACTGAAATCTCCTCTGAGTCACTTTGTATTAAAACTTAGACTACACGGAACACTCTATATATATGCTGATGGTATATGCATTATATATTCAGAAATAGAAAATTAAAAATTAAAAATGCTTATTAAAGAAGACATCAAAATCTTAGAGATATGGTATTACAACAATCTGCTGACTATCAACAAGACAAAAACAGAATACATGTTTTTAAACAACAAGGAGGAAACATCCCCTATTACAATAGAAATAAATGGTAAAACTATTAAACAAATAAAAGAAGTAAATATATATAATATAACAATACAATCCAACAAAGACATACACAACCACCAAACAAGAAGAAAATCACACATAAGGGCTACAAAATATGCAACAGTCAAATGCACACAAACACTAACAACAGAAACCATAAAGCAATACAATAATCTGCCAACATATGTAAAAAAGTACGTCTAAAATGTCAATAAGTGAATTTGGCAACCGTTTTAGGATTTTTCAATTGTTTTTAGCTGGACTTTAATTCTATCTGAAAATTTTAAATGTTTAAGACCGGTTTTAGCTATTTTTTAATTTTTTTTAATAGAATTTTAAATTTTGGGTTAAATTATATAATTTTTGACATTTCATAAAAGAAATTTTGCATTTTTAAACAGTGTATAACCGAATTTTAGTGTTTTTTATTTTCTGTTTTTTTTTTTAATTTTTTAAAACTGGTTTTTGTTTTTTTTTAGCAATCTTAATATTTTATGATTTGGTTAGGCTATTTTGACATTTTATTGAAAATAAAAATTTTGGCATTCTGAAAAACCGGTCTTAAACATTTAAAATTTTCAGATAGCAACTTGCGTACGTTGTTTTGGAAGAAATAAAGCGCCATCGATCGAAAAAATACAAAAGTTTGTGATAAAAGTGCGTGAAACTGGAACGCTGGTAGACAATGAGCTCATCAAGCATACTCATCCGAGGCGTTCTGCCCAAAATTGTCACTTCTGTGGCTCGAAGTGTACGCAAGATCCCAGCAACATCAGAAGTCACTAACTCGTATTCGGCAAACAACCACTCTAAGACAGATTCTTCACAAAGATCTTGGTATGTTTGCTTGCAAAGTGCAACTCGTTCAAGAAATTAAAATGGCCAACTTTGGTAACCGTTTTTGTTTTACTCAGCTTTATACAAATTGATTGTTGGCCTCTATTTTAACCGAAAAATCATTTTTTCAAACAAGACCCATTTCTATCTTGGCGGCTATGTGAACAAACAATACTGCCGTATTTGAGAAACAAAAAATCCACATGTTATTGAGCCATTAAACTTTAAACACAATTATAAAGCCCACGTTACTGTTTTCAAAAATCGTTGCATAAGCATAATCACTGATTTTTTGTAGCCCAAATTAGAAGAACCTGATCTACGGTAGCTCTGGTTTCAAGAAGATAAGGCGAGTTATTTTGGCGATGTGAACTGGCCACCCCGCCGCTACGACTTGACACTGCTGGCATTTTTTTTTTGTGGGGCGCATTAAAAGAAAATGTGTTTGCTGACAATCCACAGACAATTGACTACTTGAAACAGACCATTTGCAAAGCTATCAACAAAATACCTTTGTAAACAGTAGCGCAATACTTGATAATTGGGTCTCAAGAATGGCCTTCTGCCGAGCCTGCCGCTGCCGCGGAGGTCATCTAAAGAAATCATATTCCATTCTTTTCAAATCGGAATATACACTCTCTAAAATAAAATTAAAATAATCAAAAAATAAACCGTCTGTTTGTTATCTCATATGATTAAAATTTCAATTTAAAGACCTTTTATTAGATTAAATGTTTCAAGGTGCGCGCGCATCATAAATTTGCAGAATATAATTTACTTAATCTGCGAGCTCATAACTGAAAACTTATAAAGTAACAGGCAATATCAATCATACATGCGCAAGATCCTAGTCTAGTGCAAGGACTGTTGAGCAAGAAGCTCGGGTTCAATTCCCGGCAACGGCAATATCTAATTTGTTGAATATATTTTGATGTGGTCTTCTTCTTTGCAAGGCACTGGCAAACTAGCAAAGCCTCTAGTGGTATGGTTTGGATTCTACGTTAAACAGTAGGTCCCGCATGTTTGGGTAGAACTATTATCGCACACCACAAACATACGAGAGGGGAGCCTACGCTCGTAGCAAGCACGGCAAGTAAGTTTTTTCAAAAAAAATTTACAGTTAATTTTTGAATTATATAATTAATTTTTTTTTTACATTGATTTTTACTACATTAGTCATTATAAATTTGTAAAAGTGTGATAAATCTCGCGGGCCAGAAAAATGTTCAAGATGAGCTGCATGCAGCCCGCGGGCCATGGGTTGGCCACCCCTGGTCTATGAGATTATATGCAGCTTAAGACCGGTTTTAGCTTTTTTTTTATAATAGAATTTTAAATTTTGGCTTAGATTAAACTATTTTTGACATTCCATAAAAAAAATTTTGCATTTTTAAACAGTGTATAACCGAATTTTAGTGTTTTTTGTCTTCTGTTTTTTTTTTAAATTTTTTAAAACTGGTTTTTGTTTTTTTTTTCAGCAACATCTTAATATTTTATGATTGGGTTATGCTATTTTGACATTTTATTAAAAAAAAAATTTTAGCATGTCAAATTCAAAAAACAATATTTTTGATATATTATTGCAATATAACTTTTTTACATTTTTGCAACAGTTATGGCCGTAATTCTGATAATTGATTATAATTTTTAAAACTTTTATGAAGTTTTGCATTTTTTAACCGTTTTTGGCCGGATTTTGTTTTTTTTTAATATTCAAATATTTTATAACAATTTTTGCCATTTTTAACTTTTTATAATTACAATGTTGCAATTTTAAACAGGTTATTGTAAATTTTGATACTTAACAATATTTTTATATTACTAGAATTTTGCACTTTTTGAATGTTTAGAACCAGATTTTGAATTTTTTTGACAATATTTTGATAATTTATAACCGGATTTTTTAATTTAGTTATTTTTGACTTTTTATGATGAAATTGTGCACTTTTTAACAATAATTGACTAAATTTTTTTTACAATTTTTTTTAACAGTACTGTTTAAATTTTGTTACTTCCTAACAATATTTTGATGTTTGTAAGCCGGATTTTGTTATTTTTGACATTATATTTAAAAAATGCTTTTTTTACAGTTTATAGCCGGATTTTTAAGACTTTATGAAAAGTTTTAAGTTTTCATTATAGTTTATAGCTAAATTTCTGAAAATTTCTTAAAAATTTCTACGCCAAATTTATTTATATTTATATTTTGATATTTCATAGAACAATTTTGCTATTTGAAAATGTTTTGACGTTTCAAGACTAAATTTTAATTTTTAACATTTTATAAATAGAATTTTACAGTTTTCAACCGTTTTTTGCCTGATTTTAGTTTTTTTTTTAATATTTTAATATTTTACGACCAAGTTTTGTTAATAACAGAAAAAAATATATAGTTTTAAATGCAGGATTAACATTTAAATAGTTTTTTTTTTTTTGAATATTGGATTTTTGAATTTTAAATTTTCAAATGTTTTTTATTTGGATAATAAATTAACTTTCTTTTACTCTTTTTTTTTTTCATTAAAACCAAATATTGTTAGCTAAATTGCTAGTTTTGAATGCTAAATTTACACTTTTAAATACCGAGTTTACAAATTATAGGTCAAATTAACAGTATTGATGTCAATTTAAACACGTTGGTTGCCAGAATTACACTTTTAAAAGCAATATTTACAACATTATAGATTGAATTTATAATTTATAAGCCGAATTAACAATTTGGCAATTTGTGATGTACTGTGTGACTCAAAGTACAGTAGAAAAATTGAACAAAAAGAAATAGCTTTAGTGAACCCAGAAAAAACGGCAAAAGTTCCATTTACAATAAAATAAAAAATCAAAGAACTGAACAAATTGAGGATGTATGGAGTTACGCTTCCGGTGACAAGAAAAGTAAAATATTTAAGATTCACATTTGATACACCTGAAAAAAGTATCTACAAAAGCTATTTGGGTAGTCTTTGTAATCATAATCATGGTGGGCACTGAGATCTAGTATGACAGATGGCTATGTACAGTGATGACCATACTCATCATTACATACTGAACAAAAAGTACTACTACTAAACCAGGTAAACTCACAGCAGCAATGAAAGTATTACTCTTACTACCACCACTACAGTTGCAATGATTAAGCAGAACATTTAAATCTAGACAAAAAAATATTATAGAACGTCTTTCTGGTCCTTCTCAAGCAACTAAGTTGATAAAATATTACAAAAATATGGAATTATTTTATTAATGATTCAATAATTACTACAATTACCAATTGTACAAATAAATATATTGCAAAAGTTGCCAAAAATTATGCCAACTCCAGAAACCTATATCCAACCAATTAAATTGAACATTGTGCTCTTTTTGGACTATTGTATATGGCTGAAGTTTGTAAAAGCAATCGTCAAAATCTTGAAGGTTTGTGGAGAATTGACGGATATGGAATTGAAATATTTCATCTTACCATGTCGCTTTAAAGGTTTTAATTCTTATTAAGATGTATTTGTTTTGATGACATTGAAACTCAAAGTGAAAGAAAAAACAATAGACAAACTTGCTCTGATTCACGAAATATTAAATATTTTTAATTTAAATTACCAGAATGGCTACCATATTTCAGAATTTGCTACAATAGATAAAATGTTAGCATCATTTAGAGGAAGATGCAGCTTCAGAGTTTATATACCATCCATACCCAACAAATATGGTTTGAAAATACAAGCATTATGCAATGCTAAAATGTTTTATACTAACAAATTGGAGATATATGCTGGAGAGCAACCGGTCGGGCTTTATAAAGTTGCCAATAGTGCATTTGATGTGGTTTATAGGCTTTGTAAGCATATTTCTGGCATAAACAGAAATGTCACCATAAACAATTGGTTCATATCAGTGTCTCTGGTTTGATAAATAATAAAATTGATATACAGGGAGTTTATAAATGAATGGGATTATGTAATCACTTTAAATGTGCCGCCTTTTTTTAAAATTGGCCAATGCATTTATTAGAATAAATTTAAAAAACTCTACATACTACTAAAATAACAATTTGGAATTAATAAAGTTGTTTTTTTAAGTAAAAGCAAAAAAATTTAAAATGCATATAGGCAATTCCACGTCAAGTGAGCGGTATATTTCACGCGACCCTCTCTAATTTAGCTCAAATTTTGTACACTTATTTGAGTACCCAAAATATGACTTTATGCCAATTTTCAGATCTCTAGGTCACATAGTTTGCCTCGTAGAGCCAATTGAATTTTACGGCAATTTTTAAGTTCAACTTTTAACTTTATTTATCTTAATTGCATTTCAGCCTGGAAAAATTTTAAAATAGTCATAACCGATAGGAAATTTCTCAAGGAATCGAATGCATTATCTTGTCCCGCACGCGCAGAAAACGCAAAAAAACAGTTTTTTTTTTTTAAATTCATTTTTCAAAAGTTGCCACCGATTAAGACTCCAAATTTTAGGCAAAGGCAGCTAAAAGTATACACTTTAAGATGCTTAAATAAAATTTTCCCACACTAGTGGTAGTTTTTGCTCTAGAGCCTCTTGAACGCACAAAACCATTTTCCAGGCTGAAATGCAATTAAGATACATAAAGTTAAAAGTTGAACTTAAAAACTGCCGTAAAATTCAATTGGCTCTACGAAGCGAACTATGTGACCTACAGATCTGAAATTTGGCATAAAGTCATATTTTGGGTACTCAAATAAGTGTACAAAATTTGAGCTAAATCGGAGAGGGTCGCGTGAAATGGACTGCTCACTTGACGTGGAATTGCTCATATAATTGAACTACTATTTCAATAATTAATTAATGATTACAAAAATAAGTAAAACCAAAAAGCCTTGTACATAGAGTTGATTATCGGGGAGACTTTTTTTTGTCATAGCTAATGAAATCAAAACGTTTATTATGCTATAATTATACAGTTATTATAAAAAGTATTTAAAAAAAATGAATTTACAATTTTATGTTACTTTAATTTATAATTAGTTTTATGCTTTTATTATCAAAATTATTAAAACTGGTTTAGAATATAATAAATTAAACCTTATTACTACATATAATTAAAAATATTAAATCTTCATACACTAATCTGTTAATTAAATATTCTTGAATACCTCTTATGCTTCCAGCTTAATAATGTATAATATATGCTTGCAGTTCATATTGTTAGTCAAACAAAGGGGGATTGCTTAGCGGAATATATAGCCGAAAAATTAATTTGTATTGCTCGCAAAGCAAAAGTTTAATTGTTTCTAGACTATATTAATAATAGTCACAATTTTCTACACGTGCAAGTGGTAAAATTAATACATTTCCCAAGATAACAATACAATAAAGTTATCTTAAATAACCGTAGGCGATAAGGGCAAGTCACGCACACAAACTAATAAAAATAATAATAGTGCTTGGGAGTTCAGGTCAATTCGTAATTGTAATTGGTAGATACTTTATACTTCAGCAATCTTAAATAAATAATGATGCTTTGTAAAGTATTATGTTTCAATGTTTATGGTTTGGTAGAATTTAATTTAATTAATTTAACAGCCGTAAAATTTGAGCTGATTTTATTAATATTAATGTAAGGACAGACTCATTAATTATCTTTCTTGACGCTTTTACTATTTCCTACTAATTTCTTGTTGATATGTTATTTTCTCTGCACAAATTGATTTCTATTCCAGCGTAGACGTCTTATTAATTTGCACAGTACACGTTGCTCATAATTACTTTTCAGTTTATTGATAAATGAAATCACCTGGAGGTCTATGATGTTTGTAGATATTTTTATTTGTAATTTTGTCACTAAAATAAGGAAATATTTTTTTTAGTTATTCTGGTTGCTATTTTTTATTATGTATTATGGATTTATGAAATATATCATTTTTTAATTTGTAAAAATAATTAATAGATAATTAAATTAAAAGATGTAAAAATTAATTGCTATTTATTTGTAATATTTGTAGGTTGATACAGAATGAATTTAATAGTGAGTGTAGTAACTTCAGTTTTAAATTGATATTTAATAATTACAAAAGATTTTATAGAAGCTGTTCCAAAAATGTGCTTTTGACAGTAAACTTAATATTTATTAACGTAAACTTTTTGTTTGCTACTGCTGCTAAAATATGTCTGGTTGCTACTGACATGAAGCAATAAATGAATTGTAATCACATAATTTGATATGCTATTTGGGCGTATTTTCTTTTAATAGGCGATTTCAGTCTTTTAAATGGTTAAATGATTGTAAGCTACCCAATGAGTACCTTAGTAGGGTTTTACCAATTTTTGCGCAGAGTTTGTCACAGGTTCGAACCCCAGTTTGAGCAGAACATTTTAAATAGTTTTGGTATTTATTACTTTAGGACATTAGTTGTTACCTCATTAATTTTTATGTAACTATAAAAATATTTAATATGAAAGTATGGGTGGACAGGGTACTAGGTCTTGTAAGTACCTTTAGCGCTTCCATTTTCTTAAATAATAGGTTTTTTTTAATTGATTTACTTAAAATATTTTCCGCATTTTTTAAAGGATCTACGTCTTGAATGTTTTGATAATAATGTAATTGTTCTACGCTATGGTAAGCCTTCACACATCAAAATGTTTTTTTTTTTAAATAAGTAATTGTTGGATTTATTTTTTTTTTTTTGAGTGAAAAACAAAGTGACAAGGACTACACTTGAAGAAAGCTAGGCCCGTACATAGCAAGTGTTTAGTCAGTTACCAATATTGTCTGTTCTCTATGTTGAATTGTTACCAGCAGTTGTTTTCTGTATTTAAAATGCCTTGTCAAAAACCTTGGTTTTGTGGGATTTTTTTAAGTGGTAAGCGATTTGGGGCAATAATTAAAATGTTTTTTCACTTAACACAACTGAATAGTAATTTGTCGGGTTGCTAATACCAAACATTCTAAAACTTATTTTGTATTAGCTTAGATACAATGTTAGCAGTACGGGTAATTTTTATAAACCTTGCATATAACAGTGTTTGTAAGCTGTTTTGCAGTATATGAGAGTCTAGTTGCATTTAGTGATGAGTAAGTTTGTTGACATAGGAATAATAATAATATATAATAATATCTAAGTGCAAAATTTTGCAAACCTTATGAACCGCTGTCCGAACGTCTAAAAAGGTATTTTGGTCAAGTAAACTTAAGTACAATTTCAAAACAACACCCTTGAATTATTATTATGTTGTTTGTCAGCTCTAGAAGATCAAGCAGAGGTCAAGAAGATAGGCAACTGTAGGTGATCAAAAATCAAAAACTAATAAAAGCAAACTAAATCTTTTTTTTTTTTAAGTTTAGCATATTGCCTAAGCGTATTTAAAAAGAATTGGCTGTAATAAGCGTAAACCCACAATCAAACTTTAGTGCAGTATATAAGAGTTTATTCTGTCAGAAAAAAAAACTCACACAATATTGCAAAACACACTCTACTAAGATGCAAGGCGTAGGAGAAAGACAGAAAAAAATATATTCTGGAAAGCAAAGTGGATAAAACAACAATCATTAAGAAATGCAAGAGTGATGAAAATAAACAGAGGGCGCTAAAAAATTTAAAGTTTGATAACAAAATGTATAGAAAAACAAATAATGGAAAAAAACAAAAGAAGCACAAGAAACAGAGAGAGGTAGGGGCTATAAGAAAGAAGGGTCAGAGACAGCATGCGTGCTCGCAGATACTGCGTAAAAATTCGCAAGGCAATAACCAGTTTATCTAAAATTAGTGGAAAATCTAGATAAAAGGAGACTTTAATGCTAAAATTGAACAGAAAGCAGACGGGGATGTACCAAATATAGGCAAGTTTTGACTAGGCAAAACAAAGGAAAAATGCTAATTGACTCTTAAAAAACAAAAACCTATTTACCATGAATACCTTTTTTTTAAACTGCAACAAAGAAAATTGAAGCCCAAACTAGTACAAATGGGAATAGAAAAACTCCCCGAAAACTTTACCAAAAGTATACAAACAACAACAAAGTTGATATGTGGAAAACAAAAAGGAAACTCGAGTAAACTGGGCTTACAAACTAAAGAACTATTGAAGCAAAAAAAAAACATGACAAGAAACCTGGAAGTTTTGAGATCTAAATTATCCTAGGAAAGAACAAAAATGGAAATTAAACAAAACACACTGACCAGAAATCAGGAAGAAATTAAGCAAATGATTAAGTTAATTTTACGGAACTTTTTACAGCTCCACTTTCTAGAACCGCCAATACCTCAGATTAAAAAAAAAAACAAAAATTGACCGAGAAGAACTAAAGGCTCTAACCAATTAAAAAACAAGAAAAACTTGTACAAAAAAGTGTCCGAATCCTACTAAAGAAATGTATAAGGAAAGAATCGATCCCAAGTAGATGGCAAAACGCAGAATTTATTATTGTACATAATAAAGGAGACAGAAACAACATAAAAACTACTGCTGGATAAGCTTATTATTGCACCCGTACAAACTCCTATCTAAAATTGTCAGCAATAGACTGACACAAAAACTGGACTTCTATCAACCAGTCGAACAAGCTAAATTTTGAAAAGAATACAGCACCACTGACCACTTACAGACACTCAGAACCATTATTGAGAAAAACATCAAGTACAATATGCCCATTTATGTTGTTTTTGTGGACTACCAAAAGGTATTTAACTCCGTTGAAACCTGAGCAGTTCTAAGAGCCCTTAATAAAGTTAGAATCTCTTTAAGATAGTCAAACCTCATAAAGAACATATACAAAAATGCGCCATTACAAATTTAAATAGACGAAAATACAAAAACAAACAAGATACCAATCAAAAGAGGAATACGGCATCCCAGAAATTTCTCACAGCTGCAATCTTTAAAAAAACTAAACTGGGATTATATAAAAATCCCAATTGATGGAGTACACCTTAACCACCTAAGATTTGTAGACGATATTGTCTCTGTCAGTACAAATTCAGATAACCTACAGAAAATGCTAGTACAATTACATCAACCATAAAAAAACTGTCCAACTATTAACAATAAATTATACTTTCTGGTAGCATATGATGTAATTGTTTCTCTTTGGTATTTTACAATTAGTCAACTGGTAAGTAGCTGATAGAAGTTAAAACTTTGATTTTTATCTGAAATTACAATTATTCTAATTTATAAAATAACATAAAATAGATTTTTTTTAATCAAATTACTTTGCACAATTATTATATGCAGCTCAATTAGTAATTATAAAATCTATCTCTAGCATATAATCAATACATATTACACATAATACTAAAGTATTTGTAAGAACACCGCACATATGCACCTATATAAAATAATCTTCCATGTATATACAGTTGTCCGTGTTAGTGTATATATAACTACTTATTACTATTATTTGTATTGTGTTCTACATACAACCTAAAGGCTTTACAAGCCAGTGTGTAATTTTATTGCAGCTTTTGTTATCACACCTCAAAACACACTCGGTCTATGTGTGAATAAAGTTAATACATTTTCAGACACTATGCCTGTATGTAAATAACAATTTGTGTAGTACATTAACTATTAAAATCAATGTTAATAAATAACACAGTTGATATTTTTCTACAACAGTAAATTGATTAATATTTTCACATATGTCGGCTCTTGTCAAAATAATAGCAATTACAAAAACAATAACAATATTTATTTACGTAGTGAACGTTATTTATATATACATAGAATAAATATGTATGAGTGTGAGCATAAAAAAAACAATTAAATAATAACAATGCAATATAATTAATAATTTACAAATTTATTTGTCGATATCTATCGATCAATACAGTCGAGTACAGCAATGGGTATGCGGGCTATTGCTTGGTGTATAATTTTCTTTAAGTAAACTAAGATTCTAGAACAAATGGTGTAAACAATGAATTTAAGAAATTCTATAAACAGAAGTTGCAAGAAGTTAAATTGAGTAAGCGCCACGGATGATTGATGTGCGTCATATGGTTGAAACCAACCGTACATCCACAACATCATTTTCTTTAAGATTGGGTGATAAAAGTTCAATTACACTTTTTTTTAAGTAAGGATTAATAATTCTTAAGCTGGAATTCTTAAAAACTAATTAAATTCAATCACAGTTAAATATGACAACATAACTACACAATTCGATAAAGTGTCAAAATTATTTTTATAAATTCAATAGAAATATTTGTTATTTACTTTGCGTTATCATCAAATCATATTTTCTATTTATTTTTCATATTCATCTACTATGCCAAACTTGTTTTTTTTTATACCATTATTATAAATAATTTTGTGGTTTTTAAATTTAACAAACCGTTAGGCTGTCATGAATTTGAGCATTAGTCTTGCCAACATATATCAAAGAATTAGATGCTCCAAATGAAAGTGTTTCTTGTAAAGTTTTCTGGGATTAGCACGTGCTAACAGTATTGCATATTTTGTTACTTATTCACACAACCAGACAGACAGGTAAAAACATGCTATGCTTAGCAATAAAATTACGTTCAACGAATGCTTGCACAACAGCAAATTTGTATGCTTGCGTACTGAGCACCGAGATTGCAAGACTGACTGTCATACAGATCTTATATTTTGTTTTTCTTAAGGGGAAAAACCTTTTACAAAAAGATTAAATTCTTCCTTACGCTTTTAGTGTGGAATTGTGGTTGCCCAAACGCACTAAAAAACCTCTTATTCTTTGCTGACGTAGCAGGAATGCTATAGTATTACTTTATTTTGCTTGCCCTGTACTGATTTTTTTTTTGCTAGCTTTTGAGTTGCGTTGTTTTGTTTATTGTCTCTATTTTCTTTTCTTTAATAATGTGGATGATTATATATTGCCAATCTGGCTTGAAAAGTATTGATTTTTGTTTTTTGGTTTAAAGATTTTTTTTTTATTTTGCTTTTTTTCTTTGCTTTATGTACATCTCTGTTTTATTTTTCTACAAAGATGTCAATGGGTATTACCCATGCGATTACATGCGCCGCTTTCAGAGAAGTAGTACAATATCTACTATACACTCTTAGTACAGTTATTTTTTTTGGAATCTGCGAAAAATTTGCAGTTTTTTTTTTCTTGAATTGTATTATTCCATATACGCGCCGCCTACGAAGCTATAAAGTTTACAACCAGTTACAGTAATTTTTGGTTGCTGGATCTGAAACCTTTAAACATTGAGCATTACCTTGCTAGCGTCATGAGCTTTCTCTAGTTGTCCTTTCAGTTAAAGATGATTCCAAGGTATTGGATAGTTGGTTTTAAGGCATTTACCTGCTGAGCATCACTTTCTACTTCTGTGGGTTGCCTTTTGCTTGCTAAATAGGACTGATTTCTTGTTGGCTATTTTAAATCTAAAGTTTGTGGTTAGCTTGGTTAATCCTTAATTCTCTTGTTTATTTTGTTCTCAATTTTGTTTTTTGTTTTCCCGTGTGCAACTCTTGACATCTATGGTTGACTTTCCTTTCTTAAAGCCGTATTGCTGACTGTAAGTTTCTTGTCTAGTTGCAATCTTAATTAGCTCCAGGGGAATGTTGTTGGAGCCGGATGCAGTCTCGTCTTTTAACTTTTGTGTGCTTTAAGTTTTGCTTCCGTGAACAGCGGTGTGTTCTAATTATCTACGTTGATGTGGAAATGTTTTTTAACAACTATATTTAAGTAATTATTATTTTTTTGTCTTGTTTTGATTGTTTTGGCAATCTAAAGTTTTTCTGTTAAGATGCTATTTTGATAGACATTGTTGTCAATCTTTCTGCAGAGATTGATTTTGGTTTCTTTTTTGGCTTTATTTATAAAGTTGGTAAGGGCTTTTTTCCCAGTTTTATATTAACCATGCGTATTTTTATAGTTTGATGTTTTGAGTTTCTATTTACTCTGGATTTTATTTATTTTGCTGCAAGGCAGATTTCTTTGGGTTGTTATTTTTTTAATCTACTAGTAAACCTGCTTTCTGTCTTCTGTTTTCTTTTTTTTAAGTTTGTTCTGCAGCTACTTCTATTGTCTTTGCTAATGGTAGTGTCGTTTGCGGCTATTATGTGTCAGTCTTTGTTTTATTGATTAGCTTTACTTCGTTTTTAGTGGGTATATTGACCACAGCGTACTGGATTCTTTCCGTGTTTGTTTTTTTGTCATTCTGATGTCAATCTCTATGTTTTGTTTAGTGACAGCTTTGTCTGTTTTTAATGATTGATATGTTTTTAGTTGTTACATAAACCGCCGTTTCAGTTTTCTTGTGATTTTGTTTCTGAAATCAGTGCTTTATGCAGAGCGTTTAATAATTTCTAATCGTATGTCTCCAGTTTTGGTTGTTATTGAGTTTTTGGACTGTATCCGCGTATGATTTGTTGTTCATCTGCTTGATGCTCCGAACTTCTTTGTGTTATGAATTCTTTTTGTAATTTGGATTTCTTTTGTTTTTTTGGGTTGTCCATGTGTTGTACTGTTGGGAGTTGAGGTATAATTTAAGGCTTTTTGGTGTGCATTTTTCTATTTTAACGTAAATAAAAGTGTATTTAAGGGTATTCCTAAATTTGTTGCCCTCTTTATTTTATTTTTTGATTGCAATTTAATATTATTTTCTACTGCATTGTTTTTTATTTTGGTGAGCTTTTTATACATTTTTGCGTTGTCGTCCGTGGTTTTTAGATTTACGGTTGTTCTGTTATTGCTTGTCACACGGTCATCTAGGATTTTCGTGTTTTTATTAATTGTGATTTTACTATTTTTGTGTTTAATTCTGTTTATATCTTTAAACTTGTTTCTAGCAAAATTTCTGCATTTCATTTTTATTTATCCATAGTGCCATATAACAAGTGTTTTTTGTTTGTTTTTGTAAATGTATTTTTGTATTTATCCTTTAGTCCTAAGGTTGTCTATGTTTGTTTTTATTTGTTTTGTTTGTCATTGTTATTGTCATTAGGAACCTTTTCTATTTATAGTGCTTTATAACACAGAGTCTGTCTATTTTGTTCTCAATTGCTTTGTTTGTCATTGTTATTGGGGATCTGAGCTAGTTTTTTTTAAGTATTTACTTAAAGGCTTCCTTTAGTTTTGCACTATCTTCTATTTTATTTTTAAGTTCAGCAATGTGAAAGATTCATTTTGTTTATTATGTCTTCTACAAACGTTAGGGCAATTCTGTTTTTAATTCTTTTTGCCGTGAGCTCTAGCTTTTGAAAGATGTTCTTGATCTGTTTCTCTTTGCGTTAACTATAATTTTTTTGCCTAGTTTTTCTATGTTTACTAGTATTTTTTGTAAAAACTTGTTTATTGTAGCGTTTTTTTCTGCAGTATTGATGTATTTTATTGTCCGTTCAGGTTTTTTTTTGCTTGAGCAAAGATTTCCTGCAAGTCTTTTAGTTTGTGGGTTCTGTTTTTTTTTTATCATGTCCAAAGTTTATTGATACCTTTGTTGCATTGCAATTTTTTTTTGCAACCGCTCCGGTCTGTATATTTCTATCTGGCACAGAATTTTTCTTACTAAGTATCTGACCAGATTTTCCCTTCAAACACAGCCAAATTTTTCTTTGGGTGCTTTTGGAGCGTTTTCTGTATCCACCTTTACGTTGTTTGTTTGTTAGTTTTATTTGTTCTCTCTGGAGTAATTAGAGCAATCTTTTAAAGCAGAAAAGGATTGTTTGTTTTTAGTGCCTCTTTGGGGTATGTCATTTTTATTACTTTGTCTCTTTTTTGTGAGTTGATGTTGTCATTGGATATCCATACTTGAAATTGAGGGAGTTGTAAAAGCATATGGTGATAGGTATTTTGTTTTTCTAGCCATCAATATCTTATAGCATTGGAATTGAAAAAGTAATGAAGAGTAGACCAAATACAATCTTAGTCTTATTACCGGAGCAATGGGTACCGTACAATGATGTTGGTCCGCAATTTTTTTATACGCAACCTAAGGACGCTCCTGGTAGAGGTAACACTTATCTTCGCAAATGAATATGTACCTGCAAACACAAGTATGTACTAAACACATTAATTGAAAGATTGCAGGCATCGTAGAAACAAACGAGACCTAGTGTCTGGTTTACCCACTCTCAATATTGATTGCATTATTTATTTCTTTTATCATATTTATGTACTAAAAGGTTTTCCAATAAGAAGTTTCATTTTGAATAGCAGGCTATTTGGGCAGCTGTCAATTTTGAAGCTATTATCTTTTGACATTTGACAAGTAAAAACTACGACATTATTAAAAATGAAACGATACACGCTTCAACAACGCATTGAAATTATTAAACTTCACTACAAAAATGGTGAGAATTTTTCAGTCACAGTTCGCAAAACTAAAGCATTTTTTAGTCGTCGTAAAGCACCATCTCGGCCGGCAATAGTAAACCTGGTGGAAAAATTTGAGCTGTTGGGACAAGTTTGTGTTGTGAAGAATTGAAACCGTGTGCATTGCCCAGAATATTGCAGATGTAGCCCGTAGTGTTGAAGAAAACCCAGGTTTGTCGATTCTTTGTCGATCTTTGGAATTAGACATTCTACAAACAACATAATCTTTGCTCATTAGGTTTTTCAAATGCATCAAAATGATACGGAATTTTATAAAAAAATAATCTTCCGTGATGAGGCCCATTTTCACCTTGGAGGCTACGTTAATAAGCAAAATTGTCGCATTTGTGGCTCAGAAAATTCAAGAATGATTGTTGAAAAGTCTTTGCATCCTCAACGTGTTACTGTTTGATGCGGTTTTTGGGCTGGCGGTGTGATTGGACCTTACTTTTTTAAAAACGAGGCTGGTGCAACTGTTACGGTAAATGGATAGCGCTACCAAGCTATGATTTATGATTTTTTTGGCCGGAATTGGAAGATATTGATGTGGACAAAGTTTATTTTCCGCAAGATTGCGCTACGTGCCACACAAGCAACAATACAATCGCAATTTTGCAAGAAAAGTTTCCTGACCGTGTTATTTCTCGAAGAAGTGATCACAATTGGCCACCGAAATCTTGTAATTTAACACCTTTAGACTTTTTCTTTGGGGCTACGTGAAAGATAAGGTCTATGCTAATGTTCCACAATTGATTCAAGACCTTAAAGATGGAATTTGTGAAGTTATCGAGGACATACAGCCGCAAATGTGCAAATTGGTCATTGAAAATTTTATGAAAAAAATCTGGTACTGCAACCGTAACCGTGGCGGTCATTTGACTGATATCGTTTTCAAATGTTAATGGCATACCTTCCTTTTTACAATGAAATAAACCTTTATTAAAATCTCTTAAAAAATACCTGTTTTTCTTAAATATCAAAATGAAACCTCTTATTGGAAAACCCTATACTAACTATTATTTTCAACAAAAACTAGGTTTTTGATTGGTCAAATTATTGTGCAAGTTTTAGTCTGTTGGTTAAATAATTATTTATATAGATATTTTTATTAGACGTCCAAACAATAAATAATAAATGTTTATAAACTTTAAAAAAATAATATTTGTAAATACACAATTATAAAAGTTTATTGCACTAATTTTGTTTTAATATGTTTACTGTACATTTTTCAATTCTGTTTCAGAAGTTGATTGTTAACAAACAATTGATAATTTTATTTGTCAATTAAATTTAGTTAAAAACTCATTATAATGGTAACATTCTATATTTGATATAATTAATTTACTTTTTCCCGTCCACGATGAAAATTAAATTGACAGGAATAATTTTCACAGAGCAATCATGATAAATATCTTGTTGTTCTATTCTGCATTTTGATTGGAATTTTCAGTTTGACAAATATATCAAATCTGATAATAACCATCAAATTATACAATCTAGCTGCATTGTACAAATAATGCTTTAATGTAAAATATTTCAACAAAGTTCAAAACTTTTTTTATTTTTAATTACTGTGGTATTACGCCATACATCTTAAAAATAAACATGAAGCAAAAAGAAACCTTTTAAATTAGAGCTGGTTAAGTGTTTTTTTTAACTCCGTTTATTACTTTAAAAGCTATATTATGTTTCGTTTGTTATTTTCTTTATAATTATTTCTTAATTTTAAGTAATGGAAGTTACAATTTCTCCCCTTCACTTGTATGGATTATATTTAAATATCATTAATATATATATAACAATGTTGTAGCAAATTTTAACATAAATTACAAAAAGGAACTTAGCCAAAGATTAATTTATATGTTGTGTTTCACATTTTAAAGGTAAATAAACACCTACTATTAAACTTAATGAAAGTACGGTTTAAGAAATTGTAAAGGATAATAAAAAGTTTTTTAAAATTTTAAATAAACATCTTAAAATCACACGTGTATTCTGGAAAATACGATAAGAAATAGAAAATCAATTTCATAAAAATTGAGTGTATTATTTTTAGTAAAAGATTTTTTGTATAGGCGCTCAAAGTAAATACTCGTTAAACTTAAAAGAAATTAGATGGTTCAGTTGGTAATGCAAAAAGAGTATTGTTTTTAGTAAATCTAGTTTTATAGGCGCTCACAGTGAACAACCGTAATTGAAATTAACAAAAATATTTTTACAACACAAATACAGGGAGTTTATAAATAAATGGGATTATGTAATCACTTTAAATATGCCGCATTTTTAGAATTGTCTACTATACTATTTGTTTTGACAGTTCAACTTTGACAGCTGTCAAGCAATCAAGGTTATAAGAATGTCTACAAGTAGACTAGAGCGGCACAAGCGTACATTAGATGGTTACATAATCCCAAACATTTATAATCACCCTGTATCTTATATCTTGCGTAATTAAGATAAGATTTTTCAACTCCTTTTCATAACTAGTTTCACTAAATAAAATGAGTTTAAAAGACTATGTTAATATTTATTATGCGCTAAATTTGATCAGAATTGTACTTCTTTTTTTTTCAATTGCAAACACTGACAACAAGTCTGAGTGAGCTATTATAGTCAGCTATACAGGGTGATTCTTAACCTATGCGCATAAGCTCGAGGAATTATAGTTTGCAATCAATATTATTGATAAATGTTAAAAAAATGTAGTAAAAGTTTTATAATAAGCGAGATAATGAATTATAAAGTTTCTGGAAAATTAAAATTTATTACTTGAAAAAAATCGGTGTGCATTGCCAAAATTAAAATAATAAAAATGTAGTAAAGCTTTATTCAACTAATTATCAAAATAATAAACAAATAACAAAAATGCCAAATTATTAGAACACTTAATATCATAATAAATGCTCAAAGTTATTTCCTCTATTTTTCAAACACATTTGTGCCTACCTTAGCCTTGTTGCGCTACATGCACTTTGAAGTCTCGTTGCGGAATTGTGTCAGCGGCAGCTAATATGCGATGTTGCAACTCTTCAACAATGTGAATTTCGGTAGCGTATACCAGATGTTTCATATGCCTCTAAACATAAAAGTCTAGAGGATTTAGGTCAGGTGATCAGGCCAGGCAGTTGGAGGTCCTCGACCAATCTACTTTCTCGGAAACACATTATTCAAATGTTGTCGCACATCTATTGCAAAGTGTGGTGGAGCTCCGTCGTGAAGATACCACATGCGCTGTCTAACATTAATTGGAACTTCTTCCAGTAGTGCTGGTAGGGCCTCTTGTAAAAAATTTAAATAAACAGCGCTCGTTACACGATTTGGCAACAAAAACGATCCAATAATATAGGCGATTACAATTCCAGCTCATACATTCACCGAAAATCTGTGTTGAAAGTTTGTACGCCGGGTAATGTGTGGATTTTCAACTGCCCAATAATGCGTATTGTAAAAATTGTGCACACCGCTACGAGTAAAAATTGTCTCATCTGTTACTAAAATGTTAGTCGAAAAATTTGGGTTCACATCATGCTGACGCAACAGCCATTTGCAAAATACTACCCTAAGAAGAAAATCTGTTGGTAACAGCGCATGTACACGCTGCACATGGTAGGGATACAGTAATTCATGTTTTAATATGCGCCATACAGTTGACTGCGATACTTCAGTTTGATTGGCAATTATCTGAGTACTGATGTCAGGACGTTCTTCAGCAATATCGACAATATCCTCCTTGAGATTAAAAATATGCCTTGATCTAGAACGTCTTCTATATTGCCCAGGTCTGTGCTGCAAGTGCCCAGTTTTTCTTGTACGCCGTACCAAACGTACAAACAATCCACGAGCCGGATAATACCTTTGAGGGAATCTCTCAAAATAAAGGCAAGCTGCAGCCACTAAATTTTGATAAACTTCTCTATACACCAATATCACACAAATTCTGTTGGTCATGTTATGTTGCGCCATAATTTAATTTTATTACACACTGACAGGCGCCACCTAGTTTTTTTTTCAATTTTTTGGCAACAACCACCGGGACTTCAACGTGCATTATTTTAATTTTGGCATGGCACAACGATTTTTTTTAAGTAATACATTTTAATTTTTCAGAAACTTTATTATTTATTATCTCGCCTTCAGGCAAATCAAATTTCTCATTTGATTAACATAGGAAAATCGTCTTTAAATGCTCAAAATTTTGTTTACAAATTGTAGAATTTTATAAACCGTGGCAAAACTTCAAAAATCGTGTATTGAATACAACGATTTCTTTTGGCAACAAGCAAACCATTTCTGGTTGCGAATTTTAAGTCTGTTACACTAAAAAAATTAAAAAAACCAAAAGAAACAGATGCTCTCTGATATTTTTTTACGTCATAATGACAATTTTTGAGTGCAAATATGGTTTTTCTAGTTTTTTGTAAAAAACATCAATAGTTAAAAAAAATCTTTAAATTTTTTTTACATTTACAAATACCGTAAAAGAACTGTAAAAATGATGTTGTGGAAAGTGAAAAAAGTTGCTAGAGCATCTGAAACCTAAGCTCAGTCGTCGGCCGATATAAGTTTTCGACTAATTGTGAGCTCTTGCAAATTTGTTAAAACAATTATCAAAACTTAAAAAAAAATCAATGTATTTTTAAATTTCTATAAAACTGTTTATATTTTTGAATAAGATTTCAAAAATGGTTACAGATTGATATATTCTTTAAATTTTCTCGCGGCCTGTTGACCGTATTCATTTTTTTGATAAAAAATATGTTTTAAAATAGGTTCAACAGTAAATAATTTCAAGTAAATAACAAAGAATTTACAGGGTTAGTACAATACTTATACTTTTTATTTAAAGTTTTTATTACACATATTGAAATAAAATTACATCTTTCAAAATTCTTATTTACCTGCGCACTCAATCAAGTTCTTTTAAATTGCTATAGTCGGCGTTTTTTCAATACAAAGATTATTTAAAAAAATGTTTTGCTTAATTTTTAATTTTTTTAACAAACTGTTTACGTTTGTATATATCTTATTATATTCTTCTACAAGTTGAATCAGTTATTGTCTTTGATTTTTTTTTACAATGCTTTTATATAGTCTTGGGTAAGTTTTATAGCTTTTTCTGCGACATCATTTACAACACGTAGTTTTTATTTTTTGTCTACCGTTTTTGAAATGATCATTATTGTCCCATTCATCAATATCAAGGGCAAGAAAATCTTTATTAATCTTAAATCTATCAAATATTTTGATGAACGAAGATAGTATGACATGATTAATATTGACATTTTTTAAATTTTTCATAACTTCTACAGATTTAACATAAAATTGTTTGAAAAATTATCTTTGTCAATCTCATCATTCAGTCTCAATATCAAACAGTCCAATACAGCTGACTTTAAGGCTTAAATACCACAGGTCATTTTTAGCAATTTAGAAGCGATTTATCTAAAACTTTATCTTTGAGACAAAATTTGATTTTTTTTAAATTTATATTAGGCCAATAAGTTTTGAATTTCAAGAAAAACTCTACTTCTGGACCATTCTTTTTCATAAATTTTAATGCAAAAACTTTACTTAAAACTATCTCATCAATATGATGACGACAAGATAAATACATAATTGCTCAAGAATAACTGCAGCTCCTTTAATATTACCTAAATTTGAAATTGTGTTCTCACTGTTTCAAAGCTTTATAAACATATTCGGTTTAGGTGCAACTTTTTCCATTTGGCAATGCCGGTACATTTAATATCATTTCAGTCTTTCCATATGTAATAATAACAGGCATTCTATCTTTCTTTTGGCAGCCTACAAAATTGGGCATGAGTTTTTTATCAGAATCAAAGTTAGTTTGAAACAGCAAATTTTTGTTGCATTTGTTAATGCCGCCTATTGACGTTATTTAGTAGCGACATGTGTCTGAAGCTGTTGGTAGATTACAGCTACTCCGAAATGCGTTGCGCCGGTTTTAAAAGTCTTTTCTGTGATTTTCAAAGTTGATAACAAAATTGAGATCCCTAAAGGAGTCCTTTTCCGTTTCTGATCGTGCAGGAGATAAGTTGTAGTAGTAGCGGAAGTGAGACCGCATGGCGGACATCCACCACTGAATTGATACTTCAACTATTTATCCAGGTAGTTAGTGCACATGAAGATTGGCCTGAAGGCACGCAAACATACCGTTCCAATGAGTTTTCTTATTTCAAACTAGTTATTTACTATGAAAAGAAGACATTTAAATAGTCTTCTCAAAAAAATTTGCGATTCTGGAAATAACGGACACTCTAATGTTTATAATTATTTTTTACTAATGTAATGTGCATATGCATATAACCTTGAAGCAGTTATTGTGCAACCCAGTGTGTGAATAATATTTTTACAGTTTTCCAAGCGCGCTATATCTGTCAATACCTTGATGACCTCTTTGCCAATGTACTTTGTATTATGTGAATAAACAGCTGAAGTACACTTTAAAAATTTTCCTAGTCATTGTGTAGTTTTTTTTTTTTAACTTGCAAAGTAAAGATTTACTAATCGTTTTTATCAAGAAATTTTATAACTATCTATAATTCTATAAGTTTATTACTTCAAACGCTCTACCTGCAATTACAGTGTATGTAGTATGAACTATATTTATTATAAATAATGTTAATAAATAACATTGTTAACACATGGTACAATCTTGACCTAACAAGTAAAATATGTCGTCCTCAAATGCAATAATTTTGATGTTTCTCGGTAATGTTTGTCTGAGTATAATTTTGTAAATAGCCGGACGCTATTTTTATACAAGGTTTATAATGAAAGTAATGCGCTTTTTTTTTTTGTTAGGCGTAGGTTTCACATTTTTAAGGGTGCCTACCGACTAAACCCCACCCATCTGGAAATTGCCTGGAAGTTCGTGACCTTTCGGCTCATGTACCTTCCGTTGGGAAATGTGTATGTAGGAGGTTGTTTAGGAGTCGCCTTATAGGCCACGTTGGAGTTTTGTTTTTGGATGTGGTTTTATTCACGATATGTTAGAAGTAACTCGGCTACTATTGAATTTACCGGTCGTTTGTGGACAAAATCTTCCCGATCTGGTTTGGCAAGTCTTGCCAGATCGGGATTGGAATGAACCGTGAGGTTTTTGAAATACTTTTTGGCCAAAGCTTCAAAATGTTAACGAAGTGGAGGAATCTCTAGGTCTGTTTGAATGTTTAGATTTTGAACGTACCATGGAGCTCTTGTGAGCATCCGGAGAGTTTTGCTTTGGAAACCTTCTAAGCGATTTAGATGGTAGAGGTGTAAAGCCGGATTTTATTCCGGAGCGACATGCCGCTGTTCCGTCGTAGCATCGGGTAGAGAAGAGATTTAGCCGATTTTGATTTGTCCAGAATGGATTGAACCTGAGGCTTGTAGTAGAGACCCTTGTCCAAGATTACCCCAAGATACTTGGCAGTGTTGGACCACGGTATGGGAACGTCGTTGAAGGTAACGTTCTCATGCGGTTTAAGTGACCAACGCCGAGTAAATAGTACGGTCTTGCTTTTCTCTGGGTTTACTCCAAAGTGTCATTTATCCATCCAATCTTCCAGATTGGAGGTGGCTTTTTGAAGACGTAAGGTGATCATTTCAGTCGTAGATAAGTGCTGTATTGTCAGCGTATTGAGCCATTTTAACCCCGTACATGCGCCCTGAAGGCATGTTGGCTACATACAAGTTAAAAAGGTGCGGCGAGCGAATAGAGCTTTGAGGAACTTTGGTCTCTATCTGCCGAAAAGTAGAGATGTGATTATTGAGTTTGACTGCCAGACTTCTGCGTTTTAGATATGAGGTTAGCAGCATGGCAACATGGTTGTTTCAACTTTAGCGATGTTTACCACTTGCAAGCCTTTTCAGGCTGACGGGAAATGCCCTGTGCGAAAAATAGCATTTGCAATATTGGTTAGAGCTATAATTGCTTTATGAGAGAACAATTCAAGAGCTTTGTTAGATATTTTATTTGGGCCTGGAGCAGAACGGGATTTGAATCTTTTAATGATTTCTCTGATTCAAGAAGGTCTAACGCTATCAACTGTAGTGTCATCGTCAGATCCGTATATTTGGTGTACAGATTGGCGCATTGGAGTTCCAGGCTGTCTGCAAATGCTTCGGCCTTTCCCTCAGTAGTGTATTGCATCCCTCTCTTACCGTGAATGGCGGGAATGGGAACCCGTCAGTTCCTAAGGGCTTTAGAAATCTTCCAAATCAGATTTTCATCCTCCGTGAAAGATTCTAGCGTATCTTTCCGGCATTGGTTTTTATGCTCTCTTATGGCCGTTCGAACTTCATTGTGAAGTCCATTCAAGATCTCTCGATCTCTTGAGTCGGGAAATGTAGTGAAGGATCTGTCTTTGCTCCGACTGTCTGGTCAGAAAGACGTGTCTTTGCGTGAAATGTGTTTTTTGACTTAGTAACACGGCGCGGTTTTGCGCTTTCAAGAACTTTTGGATTTAATTCAAAATGAGCCGGACTTTCTTAACTCTGTCGTAACCTGAAACAAATCCTGGATGTTTGAGTACGACCCAGAACCAAAAAGGAAGAGCAGCGTGTGGCACCCAAAATCATCTCCCCGCTCCATGAAAGCGCAAATGAGCAAGTTTTGCATCAAAACGATGCTCATTATCTTCTTTGACGTCCGAGGATTTGTCCGTTTTAAGATTATACCGCTAAGAGAAACTGTCAACTCAACCTTTTACCTCAAGGTGCTCAAAAGATTGAAACACCGGATTGCGTGCGTGAAGACTTACATTAAAAACACGGTCAAACTCTACCATGACAATGACTCCAGTCAAACGGCCGTCATCGTTACTAACTGTCTGGCTCAAAGCAATTTTTTTGTGATCCCACAGCTCCCTTACTGTCCCGACTTGGCTCTGTGCGACTTTTTTTTTTTGTTCACCTGACTGAAGAAAGAGCTAAAAGAAAAGCATTGGGAGTCCGTGGAAAACATTCAAAAGCATGTTACAAGGTTATTAAGAGACATTCCTGTCGAGGAGTTTTATTGTTACTTCCAGGCGTAGCAGATACAAATCTAAAAGTGTATTGATGCAGGGAGGCAGTATTAATATTTTGGAGAATTTTAAAATAGGTTTATTGATCGTACAGGTTCAAACTCAATAAATATATTTTTCATAAAAAATATTTCTTTGTTGGTTTTGTCTAATTTTTTGTGTGAGAGATCACAGTTGTATGTTATTGTTATCGTCATCCTTGGATTTTTTTTAATTACGCCGATGCTGTTATGTTTATTGTCTTAATGAACGTTCAATCTAACGTACAAAATGACATTCTGCCATTTGTTTCTTTGTATTACTTTATAATAATAATAATAATAATACGTTTATTTCTTGCCTTTCGGCCTTGAAAATTACATTTACAAATACAATTACAACTTCCCAAAATAATAAAACTTAATCCTTATAAAATTAACACAATTAAGAAAATTTGCTTCTCTGTTCGTATATTTCTTTTCTTCGTTTTTTAACTGCCCTCATCCATTCTACCCCTCTTCCGTCCCCTTTCAATACCTCATTTTTTCCCATCTGTTCTTCTCTCATTTCGTTACACTCTTTCAACATATGTTCTATAGTTTCCTTAGTCTCTCCGCACATTCTGCACATTTTCAAATCCTCTTCCATCCAAAATCTTGTCACTTGCTCTTCATTACCACATCTGAATCTTGCAATCATCTTTTTGTCATCTTTACTATATCTATCGCTCTCTAAGTACATTGGCAATTCACTTTCTATAATATGTTCATAATTTGCGTTGTACCTAGACTCTTTCACTCGCATTCTCCTTTCTTGCCTTTGTATATCTCTATCTCTTTCCATAATTTCGTACCATGTCTCTCTCCCAGATTCTCTCATTCTTTCAATTTCTTGGCTCGCATATCCATTTCTATTGTAATAATTTTCCCTGATTTCCCCTAGCTTTTCATTCCTTGCTCTCATTTTCTCTTTCATGCATTCTTGTAATATTTTGCATTCGTGTCTCTGTCTCATTCTTTCTTCATACTTCATTGCTCTTTTTCCTGCTTCTACTCTTAACTTATCTTTTTTGACTTCTTCCAGCACAATATATGCTGGAGTTTCTCTATTTAAACCTAACACCCATCTCCAATATTTTACATGTATTGCTTCTAATTTTTCTTGTTCCTTCCATCCCCATATTTCTGACCCATACAATATCATACTCCTAACTAAACTATCAAACATAAGCCCTTTTATTCTCATACATTCAAATTTTCTTTCACTTATTCCCCAAACTTGTCCCACTACTTTATTTGCTTTTCGAGCCATTTCTTTAATGTGCTCGCTCTCAGTGTTACTCGTACAAAAAACATATCCTAAATATTTAAAAGATTTTACTTCCGTAATACCTTGCCCATTCCATTTCCAGTCCTCCACCTTTTTTCTCCCACCCCCCTTTCTGAACACCATAATTTTTGTTTTTTCTACATTAACTTCTAAACATTTTTTTCTAAAATATTTTTCTAAGCTTTTCATCATCTCTTTCATTTCCTTTGCTTCTTTTGCTAGAATAACCATGTCGTCTGCATATGCTAGCGACCACACTTTTTCTCTACCAACTATTACCCCTCCTGCTTGAGCCAACCTCAATTTTTTTTCTACATCTGCTATGTAGATTGCAAATAAAGTAGGACTCAATGGACAACCCTGTCTTACTCCTTTTGTTGTCCAAAATCTTTCACTCATTTTTCCGTTAACACATACCCTACTTGCTGTCTCCTCATACACGTCTTCCATTCTTCTTACCAGGTGCTCGCTAATTCCTTTCTCTCTCATACACTTCCACAGTTTCTCTCTATCCACACTATCAAATGCCGCCTTTAGATCCAGGAATAACGCATATACTTTCCCCCCTTTCTCTGCTATTTCCTTTTCCACAATATGATGTAAAATATATACGTTATCCATGGTACCTCTTCCCTTCCTAAAGCCGGCTTGCCCATCTGGAATTATCTCATTCATACTTAGTTCCTCATTCAACTTTTCTTCTAATATCATCGCGTAGATCTTGTATGCCGTACCCAGTAGTGTTGTTCCCCTGTAGTTATTTACCAGCTTTTTAGATCCACTTTTGTGTATAGGGCATACAAGACCTTCTCTCCATTGACTCGGAAACCCTTCTCCCTTCCATACTCTGTTAATCAACTCACTCAATCTCTCAATCAGTTCTTCCGTACCATACAACCACGCTTCATTCTGTATCCCATCCATACCTGGCGCTTTCTTTTTCCTTAGTTTTTTTATCTTCTCCCATATTGTCTCCTTTGAAATTTCTTCCGCTTGGTGGATTGGCTCTTGTCTCTCTAGTTTATTTTCTTTTTTCTTTTCTCCTCCAAACAAACTTGAAAAATGTTTCTTCCACGCTTCCATTGGTATTTCCTCAATATCTCCCTGTTTTCTTCTTCTTTCTTTGTTTATGTATTTCCATGCTTCTGCTTCTGTCTTTATTTGTATTACTTTATAAGTAAGCTGTTTTTTGCTAAACAATTTTGTACAAACCGTTTTTACTTTTTTAATCGCGTGCAATCAGTTTTTTTTTTGTAAACTATAAATTTATCATAATATTTCCATTTTTTATTTGTTCTATCTGGTTTGTCTTACGCTCTTTTCCATTTCTCCTTGTGAATTTATTACACCGTTTTGTTAAGTATTTTGTAATCCAATATATTGTTTTCCGTGTCAACCGTCACCCAAGCCAATTAAAGTTTGTTTGTTGTCACGATCAAAATAATTATGGAATAAATACGCAAACATTCTACAGCGTGTTTTCATTTGGATTTTTCAATCACTTCTAGCTGAAATTATCCGTACAATCACAAATTGCCTTTTGCGATTTATTTCCTGTTTTATAAAAAATCATTATGTGAGGTGTCTATTACTATGTCTCAGCGAATGTTTGGTTTGACACTCAAAATATTGCGCCTTTAATAAAAATAAATGTGCTTGGAATGATTAGATTGATTTTTTTATAAATGTTTTTTTATGACCACTTATAACTTTTTTCAAAATAATAATAGCGTTTTTAGACTACTTCACTAGCGACATGCAGCGCCATTATTAATGTACTGAATTCAAACTATATCTATGATACAACGTTTTTATTTCTTTTTTTATCATTTATATTATATTTGAATTTGTAATAAAAATTGTCTGGGAGATAATGAAAGTTTATATTAATATTCTTTGAAATCTAGTTTTCAAATATTCTGAATATTGCATGCAATATCAGTAAAGTTGTGTGCGCTAAGTTTAGATTAGATAAATTAACATATCTAACGTAAGTTAAGTTATACCAAAATATGGCATTTACTGAAATAATTAGAATGATTTATAAAGTAATAATTATTGAAACATTGTTAATTAAGTTTTATTCAAGATTATTTATTTAATAAATTTTTCATTGATACAGCTTACTTATATATTAATAATATGAGAAAATTTATGATATAGTAAAAAGAATATCTAAATGAATATTTTATTATTGGCACAATTTATATTACGTATATTAAATTCCTAAAAATATTCTCAACATTTTAAGACTTGTATCGACGATGTTGTTGATAATGAAAATACGTTTATAATTCTTAAGGTTGTTTCAGCAGTTTTTTAAGTATAAGCAAACAATTCTACTTTTTGATTCAACAGATAGTTTTTTGTATATAAAAAAGCAACAATTTTTTTTAGAATTTATCAATATTAAACGACAAGTTTTGTTATAGTAGTACAAACAACTATAAGTTGAGTATTTTCTCGCAATCTTGACATGACAATTCCAAACTTTTTAATAGGGGTTACAGTTCTGCTACATATATGAAAACCTTCTTATTCTACATATAAGATAAATATTTGTAACTGACGTTGAAATATTTTATGTTCTAACAAACTCATGGAATAAATCATGAATAAAATATATTTATATATATATTTTTTTGTATACAATTACTTACCGTTTTTTCACAATCGTGGATACAATTTGTTTTTTTTTTTTAATGTCATGAAAACTTATTATATTTATCATTTCAGAAATGTCTGTAAGTAACGTAAGCAAATATGAATAAAACTGACATCTCTAAGACCCATACCTCACTGGGACACCAAAGTGACAATGTATTGAGCATAACTCACATGGACACTGGCAACCAGAAGACGTAATATCAAAATAAAATGATTATTAACACAATTTGATATGACTTTTAATGCAGAAAAGTTAATTTAAAATTCAAAGTAGACCGTTGCTGTGAGATACTTCTTTAGTGAATTAAAACTAAGATTAAAAACAAAAACTGGGAGGAAATTACAAATTTATAATTAGTATTATTTAATAGTTTTTGCCGTTATAACAACCCGATACTTAATAAAGTATTTATATTTACCAGTTAATATAAACAACATTACTGTTGATGTCTTTCTTGGTTGTCCGTTTGGTTGCCTGTAGTAACTACAAAGGCACTAATTGCGTCACACTGGTATACCGGTGAGGTATGACAGTTTATGAATGTTTTTAATTTTTGTTACTATTTTGTTGGAAATATACAAACATATAATAATATACAAGGTAATCCAATTTAGTAATGCCACCGGTCCACATAAGGAAACACATAGGAAACGGTCTAATTTAATTATACGTGCTGATAATTGGTAAAATCTAATTAAAATTAGTTTGTTCTATTGGCCAACACAAGAAAACAAACAAAAAGTTTAATATTAACTTAGAGGTTATACTTAGTCACATGTGATAATAAAACTAAAATTAAATGTATTTTTCCGAGCGCTTTATATAGCTGCCATCGACCTGACGATTGGACGACGGTGATGGAGAAGGTTGAACGGTAAACTTTGAAATCAAAGTCTATAGAACGACGTAATATTATAATTCTCACCCCCTCAGGGTTCAAGACAACAAGTTGAAGAATGCTGAATCTCTCTTTGATCTACCCTTCATGCATATAGGATAAGTTGGCTTTGTTTTGTTGGAATTGATTCACATCCTTAAGTATAATATTTTCTTAAAGGTTCTTTAGGTCTCTTACAGGAAGCAACTGTATTAGTACATAGTTTTTATTCATAGTGTCTGGAAGCTTGACTTATTGTATGTTTTGTAACCCAAACTCAATTGCTTAGTTTATGCTGTAAGAAGGCTGTCAAAGCTGATTTACATACTTTTTTTTTGTATTGTTGTTTTTTGTGTTGTTCTTGGGATAGTTGTAGAGTTTCAACAAGTCGTTTGAGATGTTGGGTAATTTTTGGAACAAACATGTCAGTGTGTGTTATGTTACGGAGGTCATGCTAGATAACCATTGGAGAACAAAATTCTAGGCTAAATGTAGATATATGCTGGAGTAAATAAATGTGTTTATTGCAAACCTAATGACATAGAATTTGTCGCGCCACTTAGTGTGATGTATTTTTAACAGTATTGACAAATGTGTCTTTATATTACGATGTTTTTTTTTTTACTGAATTTGTAGCTGGATGAATAAAATTATATGCTGATTTTTTTGAAGCAAATTTATTTTAAATAGCATTTATTGGTTTTCCATGTATGCTATGAAGTTTTAATTTCAATCCACCATTTGTGGGCATCTTTTTTTTTAAAGTAGTGATAGTTGATACTCCCTTTATTGCATTACCGATGACTTTACTACTAAAAAAATCAGCACTATCTTCAAAATCTCAAACCACATCTGGGTCTAGAATACTTTTATATCGGGCTAGACTGTATGTAAAATGCTTTGTAACATACGGCAATTGTACTCTTCTAAGAATTTCTTTAAGCTGTTGTAGACATAGTAGTCTTTGTGTCTCTTCAAGAATGGTGAGACATAGAAAAGACCTAAGTTTGGCGCAAATTTGTAATATTGAATAATGTTTTATTTAATGTTGATTGTAAACAATAAACAACGAGAAGTAATGAATAATTTTTAATGAATGAACAATGATTATTAATTTTGTTAAGCAGTTACAAATATAATTAAAGTTTAATGGTTTCAACTAGTCCACTCAAGGAAGCACACAGGGATTGGTCTAATTTAATTGTATGTGCTGATAATAGATAAAATCTAATTCAGATTTGTTTATCTTACCGGTCCACATAAGAAAGCACACAAGTGCCTTATATCGTTAACAAATTGACAATTTGGGTGGGTTGAAGAGGGTTGAATGGTAAATTTTACAATAAAGTTTATAAGGCAACGCAAAATAATATAATAAAAGCTATTGAGTTGGTAGTACTGTAAGTCATCTTATGTCAGTCATAAAATAATATAATTTGCTTAGTTTTTTGTCATTTTGATGACAATGATAGTGCAGTCCTAAGGAATATGCGCGAAGGTTTCTAAATTGTTGGTACCCTGATACTAAAATTATAAGACGTAAACAACGATTATTGGAAATTGGTGACTAAAATCTTCAAAAATATCTAACGGACGTTCCAATGTTCTAAATGTTGAACAAGAAAAGTAAATTCTTGTCATTGTTAAAGTGGATGCACACATGTTCAATTTTTTTTTTTTTTAATGTAATGTTACATATGGGCAATATGCCACTACAAATCATTTTTGTCAATGTATGTTAAACAGTGCTAACAATAATCCACATTTTATTAAAAGTATTCTGTGGAGTGATGAATCTACTTTTTTAGTGGTAGGCATTATCAATACTCTTAATCTGCACGAATGGAGAGAAACAAATTCTCATACAATTTGTAAACAATCAGATCAACAAAAACATTTGCTGTGAGTTACTAAATAATTGTCTTATTGGTCCACAACTTCTACCTATTCGACATAATGCAGAGTTGTACCTTCAATTTCTCTAAAATTTTTTGTAGTATCTTTTGGTATGCCACTTGTATTTCTTTTAATTTGTGTGCTTTTATCTTTAACTGTTGCTTTCTATTTCCGCTTGGTAGTAGTTGATGATTGATTTCTCGTTTTTGGTCGGTTGTGTTCTTGTGTATTTGTGGATCTGTATTTGAATTTGGTGTTTATAAGTACTAGATTGTTTTTAATGCATATTTAATCATTCTTTCTCCGATGTTGTTTTTTATTTTTCTTTTTTTCCTATTGTTTCTTCTATTTCGTCGTTTTGGTTTTCCACTCTTCCATTTAGGTCTCCTAGTATTATTGTTTTTTGTTCCCTTGTCTATTTCTTGTTGAAATTTACTATAGAAACTGTTTTTCTCTTCTTTCTTTGCATCTTCATTTGGTCCGTATGCTACTATCATAGTCCATGTTTCATTCTCTATTAGCGTCACTTTTACTATTATAATTTTTATATTTATGTGTTTTTTCATAAGAGGTATTTTCTATCTTTTTTATCATTCTTACACCTTCTTTTCTTCTTTTCTTTTCCTTCACTCCTGTCCACATTAACCAGTAATTTGAATTTCCTAGATGCAAAGCTTGTTAATAGCATTAAACGTTTCAGGAAAAATTAAAATGTTTGAATAAAATTTGTTTTCAAAAACTAAGTTTTTAATAATTTATTTTTGGATACATCTGATTAAAAAGAAAAAAGTTATCTATAGCACGATGATCAAAATGTCGATTACGATTAACAAGTTTCAAAATTTAAAAAATAACAAGAAAAAACTTGTTTAACTGTTCTATATGTTATATGCAAAATTGGTAAATTGGTAATATTGAAATTTTACATTTAAAAAGCTAATTAATATAGGTTATAAAAGTGCCCCCAGACGATCAATATTAATATCAATAATATTGAACAATATATTGCACAATATATTGCTAGGATCACCTAGACGTTGCAATATAATTGCGCAAACTTTTTGTAGGTTACTGACACTTCTGCAGTTAACATGTGGAATAAAATAAAGCAAGTTGTGTGACCATTGCTTTAGTTATAGCTTTAAAAAAGAAAGAGTAAAAAGGCGCAGATGGATATGGAAATGGTTAAAAATAAATTTTGAGTTAGATTGTACAACAAAAATCAAACATTTTCTGATTGATTCAATATATTGTGCTTCAATATGATCTACAGACTGTAAATATTATTGTATAGTATCAATTATTGTGCAGTATATTGACTATAATATTGAACGTCTAGAGGCCGCTTTAAACTGCTTCAATAAAGTGAAATACAAATATTACAAAATTACTGTTTAACCATAAGAATAGTAAAAATTTTGTAATTCATAAATAATAATATTAAATTTTTGTGCGTATTATGGTATAATTTATTCTAACCTCACGTTTTGTTTTATTTACATTTAACGTAAAATAGAAATAAAACTGACATTTAACTTTACTGACTTCAACATCTTTTTTCGTAGTTAATTAAACATTAAATATTTGATCACTTACTTTATTTTTTATTTGTAATCCGATGGAAAAGTTTATATGCAACTCGCAGTTTATTTTCATTAACGTTAGTAAACTCACATGCGGGTAGCACAAAAGTAGATTCGATTAATTTGTTTATTAATTAATCAATGTTTAGTTGGGTTAAAATATTAAGTTAGAAAATTTATTAATTAGTTGTAAATATTAATTAATTAATTTAAATAAAAAATGTTTTCTAACCGGATTATTAACAAAGAAAATAAGCTTTTTCACATGTTTAGTTGGGTTAAAATATTAGATTAGAAAATTTATTTATTAGTTGTAAATATTAATTAATAAATTTAATTAAAAAATGTTTTTTAACCGGATTATTAACAAAGAAAATAAGCTTTTTAACATTTTAGAATTAAAAGTATTAATTGTATAATCGTGTTTAATACTTGTTTGACAATAATTATTTTATTTAGTTTATTAGCTAATGCTAGAGATAGTTCTATTAACTAGATTTGCTTTTTTGATGTAAATACAATACCTTAATAAACAGTAAGTCATTTAAAATAAAATAATCTTTTTGAAGGCGGAAACACTCATTTAGTGAGATCAAGTTACGACGACAAAGCGCAAACAAGTTTCATTCTATTGTATTTTTTTACATTTTAGTATGGCTTATATCCCATCAAGCTGAATGTCCGAACAGCCACACAATTTCGGTGAATTGTAATTATAGTGCTTGGTTTATATCATACTACAAAATGTAACTGATCACAGCAATTTATTAGTTAATGTATCAATTTTCTAATTACATTATTATCTTGATTAATTTAGAATCTGCTATAGCATTTAGTAATTAATTTTTTTTTAAGTTTTATTTTAAGTAATCAATAAATTTGAAAGAACTGATAAAAAATGAAACATGTTTTAAATATGAAAAATATATTATAAAAACTTATAAATGTATTTACACAAATGTTATATGAAAAACGTTTTTTTTTTTTTAAATGACAGAACCTATTTTATTTTGTTAGAGTAATTATTTGTATGTGATTAGTTAAAATTTATAATAAAATAAAATATTTGTAAAGTTCCTTACATTTTAAAGTAGAAGTTGATTTTAAACCAAATTTGAACTTATATTATATAATAACACTGGATTAGTCAGTATATTACTATAAAACATCATTAAGTGTTTCATATATAATATTAATTTACATTATTTCTGATAACAATTTAAAATTTTAATAGAAGTTTCCTCAAATTTTATTATAATATTGTATGTTTCAAGTTTTAATGCTGATTTGAATTTTGTTATACGTGTTAATATGAAAGTTCTAAAGTTTTCAGGCTGGAAAACAATATTATTTAAGTAATTACTTTGTGTGTATAAATTTATGTTCTGTTAGATCAGTGAAAATGGCGTTTGTTAATATGATAAATTAGTTGGTTTGTAAATTGTAGAAAGGGGAATAACTAACCTTGTTTTATCAGGATTTGATATAAATATATAGTATTAATTAAGTTTAGTTAAAAACTTATTTACTTTATAATGTTCATTAAAATATCTATAGAAAATGCAAAGATCTGCAACTTTTTTTCTAGATACTTTTGAAGCTATGTCGACAATATGGTCGTTCCAGAGAAAATTATGTGAGATTGTAAGACTTAGAAGACAAATTGAAGAAGTTTTAGATATGGATTTGTTGATAAGTTTAATATTTGGTATTGATGATACATCAGATTAAGATTTAGAAACAGTAAGAAGTTATAGTTAAAATTGACCATGTTGGGAATTTAGGTTCAGATATTGATTTGAGGTCTTTGTTTATAGATGCTACAGATATTAACCTCAAAATTTTAAGATTCTGCCATATTTGTCGATATGGTCTTTGGAATGTATAAAGTATGAAGAGTGCTATCATCTGCAAAACTATGAATAGGACTTTTAGTAGTTTAAAGAAGTTCACTAATGTAAATAAAAAATAAAAATGGTATATCAGAGTTGATATTATCAATTCTAACTATAAGTATTCTATTGTCAAGAAAACTATTGATAAATTTACAGTTTTTTTTTATCAAGACCTTTACAATAGAGCTTGACAAGATTAGGATGCCATACCCTATCAAACGCTTTAAAAATATCTAAAGCTACTGCAAGATTTTCTCCTTGTTTGTCTTAAATAGAATTCTACTTGACTAACTAAGTCAGAAGATTTGTTGTCAAACGTTTTGATCAAAATCTATATTGATTATCTCAGATGAAGTTATTTTGTTCTAAGAATTTGACAATGTAAAAATTAATATATTTTTTGACAGATTGGACAATAATGCAATTAGTCTATAATTTGTAGAATCACACTTGTCTTTTTTATAGGTAAGTATAGGTTAAACTATTGCAATTTTTTAACAATTTGGAAATATTTCATTTTTGTATGGATATTTGTCTTATTATTTTAGTTAAAAATTTTTGACAACCAGTTGTTCAATTAATTTTACTACAATCTGGCATTGAAGGTACAACAATAAGAGGTTTATAATAGTAGAGTTGCAAATTATTTTGCAAAAATATCTGCTTTTTCTTTTGGAATAGTAACTAAATTGTTTTGATCATTTTGAAAAGGGTATATTGAAGATTTTGTACTACTCTGCAATAAGTTTATTGTTTTATTAAAAAAATTGTTGTTTATGGTAAACTGAGAAATTTAAAAATTACGAGCTAACTTATAATCCTGTTTAGTCTGTTTGAAACTATTACTGATGTGTTTCTTAACTGCTGTTTTGTTTGAATTGAAAACAAGTATTTTTGTTTTGGTTTAATGAAACAAACAATGAAACAAATTTTTGGCTTTTTGAATAGTTTTTGTAAATTTTTTTGCTGCAATTTGTAGATCATTAAAATGTAAGCAATGAGTATCAAAATTAAAATTATTAAAAAATTCTTTTATTTTAGTTATGTTTATCTTAGAATAATGATAGATATAGCGCGGTTTAAGTTTGGTAGTAATAGGAAAAGATGTTTTAACAACCGAAGTTATAAGTGAATGAACAGAATTTTCTAAAGCAGCCTCAACAGCAGTTGTTGTAATTTTTTAAATAGTTATAAGATACAAATCTAATCATTTTGGTTCACCAAGAAGTCTTTCACAAGAAAAATATATGAGTTGCTGAATAAGTTGGGTATATTTACATTTTTTTTTTAATTTTAGTTTTTTTTATGATTTCCTTGAATAAACTTGTCAATACTATCGGAAAGTTTATCAAAAAAAGTTGGAGTTGCCTTATTTAGAGAATGGTATATGCCAATTACAAAAATAGTTTTATTGGATAGAGTAGTTTAAGAAATATGTTTTGAATTTCGTATGTTGTCAGTCTACAATTTGCTTGTTGTTTGTGGGTGTAGGCACAAGTCAGCAAATTAATGTTTAAGATAATAATTGGAGTCTATTAAAATAAAGCGATCTGGATCTGTATTGTTTATTTTTGTTTTAGTCAAAAAGAGGATATGGGGTTTCCTATGTTCAAGATGTTGACGAACAGAATTTAATTATTTTTTAGGCTACAAATATTAGAGTTAATTTTTAAACCACAAATTAAGCAAGGCCTTGTTCAGTTAATTTAACCGTATCATAAACCATTTTTGATTTTGTGGATGGTTTGCTTCGTAGAGTTTACTTTAACTACTGAGAACAAATGTATAAATTTTTGCAGGCAAATTTCATCTGACGGGCCAAGTACGGATACGCCTCAACAGAATTTTTTTGTTACGTTATAAACAGCTCATCACTTATATTTGATAATGTCTTCAAGTTTTTATTCACTGGATCTGATCAAATTGGATCTGTACTTAACTTATTATATACAAACACATTTTTTACATATTTTTATATTTTAACGTTAATTAGACATTTTGTTACCAACCAACACCGCATTGTTTCATGCACAGTTAGTCAAATATCTCTGCAAACATATTTGAAATGTTATTGTTATTATGTATGCTATGGAAAAATTTAAAAAAAAATTAAATCTAACATATGTTTTTTCTTTGTTTCAGGTAAGCGTCTATTTGTTTTTGGACAATTTACTATCGATTATGTGGTAAGAAAAAAAGTGTAATTATTTTGTTATTTTTTCCAAAAATTATGTGATTTGCGTAACTTAATAGATTAACAAAAAAGTATGAGTAAAAATATTATATCATTTTTTAAATAGTGATCAAAAGATTAAAAAAAAAAAAACGTTAACACGTACATTTTATAATTCGCAACGTGATTGTTGCATTTTATGAGTTAAATGAAGGTCATAAATTAAGTATACTGATAACAAACTTAATAATAATTTTACTTATTTTATTTTTATTTTAATTTACTACACTGTGTCGTTGATTGATACCAATTATCTGTAATATAAAATTATATCTATTAATTTTTCTTAAAATTTACTTATTGTATTGACTATCTCTATAACCATGCCGGTTTGCTACTGCTGGAACACAAGTGCAGTTGATCATTAAATGGTTTAATGCTGTGTTTGTATAAAGAACTTTAAAATAGAATGTGTTGACCTTAGTAGGGCCAAAGCGCGAAAAATTAGCTTAAAGAATGTCTTAACTTGGTCTTGTAAGCATTGCATTCAGTTAAGTAAGTCTAAAGATACTCATTATTTCTTTTCAAGATGATATAAAAAAATAACATTGCCAACATCATGCTCCTTCTAAGATACGGAAAAAATAATTCAAGAAGTTGCTGATAGAGATAGGCGTTTAAAGCTTAATAATGAATCTCTTGTAATTCTTGCACTTTGTAATAGTTTTAAACTAAAAAATCACTCAACATTTAGTACAATCAGAATAACTCGAGATTAGACTCCATTTCAAATGCAACTTTCTCAAGAGGTTAAGAAAAAAAAATCAACTCAAATGAAAGCCGGAGAAAAGAACATCAGAATAAAATACATAAAAAATGTTACTACCATAGTGTCAACTAATTCGGAAAACTAAATATGCCCGAAAATATTAGTATCTACTACCAGAATGTTAATGGCCTTAAAACAAAAACCAATTTAATTTACAAAATCCCTTGCAATTCTAGTTTTGATATAATTTATTTATCTGAGACAGGTTTAGATGATTCAGTCTATTCCATTGAACTATTTGACTGTAATTATATTATCTTGATGTGTGATCGTAATTTTTTGGCTATAAATCGTGCAACTAGAGAAGGTGTTTGGTAGCGTTTTTTAATTCTATAACTTTTGAGCGGATAGATGTTTTGCATATTAGTAACAATATTCCACTAATATTTATTGTGTGTAAATGTATTTATTTTTCATTCTTATTCTATACTGTTGTATTATATATACCCTCAGATGTGCACAATGATATTTGTGACTCATTTTTTGAAGCTTTGAGCTAATCTTAGTTGACAAAAATGTAATATTAGTTGGTGACTTCAACGTTCCTTCTTTTGGTAATAAGCCAGTTTTAAATAAGCCAAAGTTGTTTTTTATTTTTAGTTTTATGGATTTTTTAAATTTATCTCAATATACCTCTATTAGAAACCATAATAACAGGCTACTTGATTTAATTTTGTGCAATTTTGATTGTAATTTTGATGTGCAGCATGATTCTTCTCTTTTGGTTTGTAAAGACCAACATCATCCAGCTCTGTCTGGGTTTTTACAGTTAAAGTACAGTGTAGAATATACCAACTTTCCATCTAACAACAATTTACAAACGATACAATTTTCAAAAAGCTCATGTTGATCTATACAATAATATTGCTCTAACTGATTGGTCATTTCTTGAATCATGTTAAAATGTTAATTATGTTGTTTATAAATTTTACAAATCAATTTATTCTAGTTTTAATAAGTTTGTTCTTCTTTATAAATGCTCTAAAAGTAACCGGTTTTCATCCTTGTTTACTTATGAATTAAAAAACAATATCAAACTTTAATTGCATTATTATCGTAAGTGGAAATCTACTTTATCTTTTTTTTACCAAAGCAAATTTCAAAAAAGCTCGCATTAAAGTCACAAATTGAAATAGCCTAGAACGCATATTTACAAAAAATCCAGACTAATGTTAAAAGCAACCCAAAAAATCTTTGGAACTATGTACGTCTTAAAAACTCTAGCACTCAAATTCCTGGAAAAATAAGTGATGGAAAATCTGAATTTTGTTCTCCTCAAAATATAGTTATTGCTTTTGCTGATACATTTTCTAAAGTTTCTTCTACTATCTCAGATTTGCTTTCTAATTGACTACCTTAAACATTTTACCTATTAGTGAGTCTAGTGTTATTGCTAGTGCCAAACGTTTAAAAAATGCATTCACTTTTGATGTTGACTGTATTACTAGTTTCTTGGCTAACGATTGTAATACTAGTTAAGCAAAACCGTTTTTTTTAATATTTAATTTGTCGCTTAAAACCGGTGTATTTCCTGACAAATGTAAATGTGCTATTATAAATCCGGTGTTTAAAAAAGGTGACGTCATTGTTAGATAATTATCTGCCTATTGCAACTTTGCCAAATTTTTCCAAAATATTTAGGCATATTATTTGTGATATTATCTAAAAACATTTGCAAAAACATGTTTCTTCTCCAGGGCGCTTATCAGTAACTAATTTAACAGTCCTAACACAATTTTTGTGCAAAAATATGGATAATAATTTGCAATCTGATGTGATTTACACTGTTTTTTTTTGTGCATTTAACACTATTTACAATATCTTGCTGAACAAGCTTAGTACTTTTGGAATTGCATCAAAATTTTAGAATTTTTTTTTTCTTTTATTTTTATAGTAGAACAAATATGGTTTCTTACAATAGTTTTAAGTCGTGCAGTTTTATGTCTATTTCTGTAGTACCTCAAGGTTCAAACCTAGGGCCTCTACTATTTGTTCTATTCATAGACAATTTGATTACTTCATTATCATGTTCTGTTCTGGCATTTGCTGACGGCTTAAAAATATATAAAGCTATTAATTGTGTAAACGGTATTAACTGTCTACAACAAAACCTTAATCTTATAGTTAAATGGTGCGCTGCAAACAAACTTACTTTAAATATAGGTAAATGTTGCGTTGTCAGATATACTCAAAAACCTGTTCCTACTTTAACAAATTATGATATTGATAGTACTTCTTTAAAGAGACAATCTGAAATTAAGAGATCTTGGAGTATTATTTGACTACTAACTTTTTTCAACAATATAAATACAACTGTGTTGTCAGTTTTAAAGTTACTAGGATTTCTAACACGATCAACTAAAGAATTTTTTGACTTGACTTGAGTATGCATCCATCATCTAGTATCTTCTATATGCAAATCTATCTTTTGCATTAGAAAAAATTTAGATGCGCTTCCTTAAATACTTATTGTTCAAAATTGAAGGAATTTACTTGAACTGCTTGAAAAACATAAATTTGTTTTTCTGTCAGATTGCAGAGATTTATGTAGTGCAACATTTTTATATAAATTGCTTTGTAACAACATTGATTGTCCCGAATTAGTTGCTAAAATACAGTTTTATGTACCACAACTAGTATCACGCCACTTTAACATTTTTTTTTTGTTAAGTCTGCACGAACAAACATATTAAGCAAATTACCAATTTCGCACATGTTGCAAAATGGCAATAAACATTTTGACAATTTATTTTAGTTTGTTTGTGCACTCTATATGCAGTTGTTTTGTACTTATAATTTTGTTGAACTTTTTATATTATTATTTTTTATATCTATTTTATATTATTTCATATTATTATTATTATTTCCCCTTATTGGATTTCTGTTAGGCAAAAAAAAACTTATTATTATTAAACTCATATTGTTATAAAAATTATTATTATTTTTATTATAAATTATTGCGGCAAATCTTACTGGTTAAGGTTGCAGGTTTTGACTATGCATTATAACTTAATTGCCTAGCTGATACATCAAAGCGATATAACAATATAGTTTGTGCATAGTGGAGTTTGTTAGTGCAGATTCTAGACTGAGATTGAGAATTTAAAAATAATTAGTTTGTTGTTAGTCAAGATTACTTGTGAATAAACTAAAAAGGATAACATATGCTGTTCTGGAGATATATATTTTGCATTAGTATTTTTGGCGGTAAGGGCCAATGCGTTTCTTAATTTTTTACCGTTTTTACTCAAATTCACTTTATTCATTTGGCGCAAAAAATATGGTTTTTGGAAAGTGTAAAGTATGAAGGGTGCTTTCATCTGCAAAATTATGAATAGGACATATAGTTATTTGAAAAAGTTTATTAATGTAAATTAGAAATAATGTTGACAAAAAAACACCTGCATTAATGGTTTTGGGGTCAGAGTTAAAACCATTAATTTTAACTGTAATTTGTTGTAGAATTCTATTTTTGAATAACATACGTCAGAAAATTTGTAGTCAAACGTTTTGATCAACATTCGTATTAAGTATCTGAGATGAAGTTATTTTGTTCTAAGAACTTGACAATGAGGAAATTGATATATTTTTCGAATTTTTTTGACAAACTTGTTTCTTTTATTAGGTATAGGTTGGACATTTGCAATTTTTCAACAATTTAAGAATGTTTTTTTTTGTATAATAAGGCAAATATTTTAGTCGAAAAAACTGTTATTTTATTAGCAAATGTCTTATGAATAATAGGTGTCATTTTATCTATACCGGATTCTTTTCTGGTATTTAATTAAAGAAGATATCTTTAACAACTTGTTGCCTAAAATTTATAGGACCCATTATTTTACTACTAGCCGGCATTGTAGGTACAACAATAAGAAAATTTAAAATACTAGAGTTAGATGCAAATTGGATTGCAAAAAATTTGCTTTTTTTAGATTAGTAACTAGATTGATTTGATCATTTAGAAGAGGAGGTATTGAAGATTTTGTACTACTTTGCAATGAATTTATTGTTTTATAGACATTTTTGTTGTTTATGGAAAGCTGAGAATTTTTTTCTTTTTATAACAGAGAATGAAACAAATTTTTTATGATATTTTGAATAGTTTTTGTAAATTTTTTTGTTATTTCAGCTTTTCTATGACGCTTATTGTTTTCCATTTTATACTTATTCTGGCATGGTGCTGTCAACTGAGTTCTATATCAAAAAATGGGATAGGAGAGAAGAAAATATGAAAAGAAACAAGGTAATTTAGACCTAGCTCAGGGAGTTTGGATCTATTTAAATCCAGAATCCTAGTCACGATTAGATCGGACCCCAAAATTTAGATAGCTGTAAAGTAACTTAATAATTTTTTTGCCTGCTCTTTTTAAAAAACAGTTTTTCCGCCAGTATTTTGGAGCGGAAAGTGATGCTTTCTCTCTCTAGGTTCGTAGAATCTTTGTCTCCCGCTGAGGGTTACGCTTTTAAAACACAGATGGCGCTATTTAAAAAATTAATATTTTTATTGAATATAATTTTAGTTTTAATTATATTAAATTAACAATAAGTATTATTAATTATAAATTAAAATAAAATTTATTTATTACATGATTAATGTAGTAATAATATTTTTTAATATATGCTTGATTTGATAATATTATATGCAAAAGACAGAATTATTGACATCTAGTGTTGTAGAGTGATTGTATTACAAGGCTTCTTGGTACCACTTGGTACGTCATAACAATATTAGACAGCTTAAACATTAACCTTTCTTAAAAACATTGACACTGTTTTAAATAATAGTAATAAAGTTGTAGAATATTATTGTTATCTTACACAGGCAGGAAAAAACAGTCGCAAGCACCACGGACAAGAAAACGTTTTGCAGCACTTTGCTGCTTGGATAAACAGCGGCGTGCTGCAAACAGTGTTTTCCTGCCCTTGATAATTAAAATACTATTATTGTCAATGTGTTTTGTCGCATTTCTAAAACCCACTTTGTCTATTTGTCAACACACTTATAGATTTTTTACTTAAATAACAATATATACTGTACATTAACTATTATAAACAATGCTAAAAAATGTAAAACATTTTTTTTTAACTTATTATTAGGAGAGAACAGTTTAAGGGTTTGGGAAATTACTTTTTACAAAAAAGATTTTTTTTAGTTTAATTAAATTTATTTAAGTTAAAATGTATTTTTTGTAGCTTTATCTTTTTTTGCTGCAGCTAAATCATCACATTATTTTTTTAAACGGTGCGATTAATTCAACAACGTATTTATACTTATAAGATACTTTGTGACATACTTTTGTATGTTAATGAAGTATCTAATGACACAATCACTATAATTAGTCAACAAGATATTGATAATGTTGTATTTTATTTAGTTTAAAGCGTATAATTTAGTATATTTATTACTTATTTCTTTTTCATTTATATCAAATCAATAAAAGTAAAAAATAATTTATGATTATTTAATACTTATTGGCTCTGAAGGTTTGTTTGTCAAAAATGATATTATTTTGAAATACAATAATTTAGTATATTGATTTCCGTATGTAACATTATATTGCTATTGAAAACATGTCAAATAAATTAATTGGAAAATAAATACGAATTGACGCATGAAGAAAATAATAAAATTTTGCATTGAAGTAGACATTTTTTTTTTAATTTACAAAATATTATTTACGAATTACTTAATTTGATACGAGTTAAAACAGTTTTGTTAAAACTATCACATTGAAAAGAGACTTTATATTTCGCTGTGTACATTTACCTTAATTTCAATATATTAGCTGCAAAATGAAAATATAATAAAAATGTTAAAACTAATAAGTGTGAATTAATAATGCAATTCCAATAACATTTTTCTGATAAATATAATACGTCTTCGGAAATGAAATTAATTGAGTTTGCTTTTAAGATTCCAGTTTTATTCATCTTAACCTGATTTTAATAATCTATAGATTTATATATTTTCCTGGAATAATATATGTACCAGGATATTATTTTACTTCTGTATTTTTATTTGTAAACTCTGACATTTGAGATAAATTTTAAATGAAAGGTTTTAATTAAATTTATATTCTCGTCGAGTTTGTAGCTAACCGGTATAATCTGACGAATATCATGTGGAGTGGGTATTCCATGATGCTTAGCATAGTAGGTAGGATGATGGAATTTGTAGGGGAATGTAAAATAAATTATACTATGAAGAACGCTATTTGAAAAGGACTTAAAATGTCTACAATAACATTAATGATTTTACAAATAATTTAAAAAAAATAGAACTTAAATTATCAAATATATAATTCGCTTAAGTATATTAAACAAAACAGGTATTTTTAAATTTTAATTAATTTATAACTAAAAAATAATTTAAGTACATTTTTAAATTTAATATTTTTTTTATAATATTTCTTTTTAGAAATTAATTAATTGCGTTATACAAAATAACACCTCAACTTTTTATTATACCTAAAAACATTTTATTTGCATAGAAATGTCAATATGAATAATGAAAACTTGCTACCACAACTTTTTACAGTTTTCTCAACTTGCTAGAGATGTGCATACAATATTTTATGCTTTTCTATATGAAATCTCTAAGGACTGAAACGGAGTAAATAACTTTTTAATTGCATTGGGATATGCGGTATTGTCATGGGTGTATCCGTCCTCAACAACTTCCATTCGTCGGTCTTACAAATCTAAATAAATAAGTCAACCACTGAGGAGGCAGTATTCAACTAAATTAAAGCAAATGATAAAAAGGTCATTTTTATAATTAGTTAAATATGATAATTGCATGAGATTTAAATGTCGTTTTTACAGTCAATTTAAACTTTTGTTTATTAGCGGTCAGGAAAATCTTTGTTAAACAGCTTTTATTACACGTAGGATATTAAATTCAACCCTAATTACAGAGAGTAATTGGTCTTGATAATCTAATATACTATGAGTAATCTATTAACAAAACGGGTGTCTGATCTCTTGTTACTTGTAGTAGTCTTTCTTTTTTATAAACGTGTTCCCGGAAACGTTTGTTATCGAGTTACAAGACGTAAATTTTTTTTAATAATTTATTTTTGATTATTAATATTTTAAAAATATTTTGTTCGATTTAATTGGCAGGCTGAATGCTAGTAATGTGGGCTGTTTTTTATGTTATCACATTTTGCTTATTTAATCCAGTGACTTCACTGAGTGCATTTTATTTAATATTAATAAGATAAAATAAGTCCGGTATTTGTATTTTGATAGAGGAATAAAAAATATAACTTTTTTGTCTGTTAGACTTTTGCTGTACCTCGCTACGATTTAGAGAAATAAATAGCGTTATTTCTACATTTGTTTGTTATTACGTTATTAATTTTGTGCTTTGAAATTAACAGTTTCTTGCAAAAAATAAATTACACAAACACTGAAATGAGCGTTATGAATTTTGTGTATATTCTTGAATTTTCCTCAAACAAAGGCGAGAATCTGCATGTAATAGTCTCGAAAATGGGAAGGTGTATACTCTACTGCAAAAACCAATTTGTTTAATTATTTTTTTAATATATTTTTGTGTTACATTAACATTAACTGTTCTTTCATATAAAGTATCACTTTTACAAAATATGTCTTCTTAATTTCCAGTTCTTAAAGCTGAATATAAACTTCTTAAAAAAGAATATTGCATGTTTTCTGACTAAAAAATTATATAATGATAACTTAATATTAGCATCCAGTCATATGGCAAATAATAAACAAATTTAAACATAAAGAATTTATGACGGAACAAATAATTGTTAATGAAAGTGCTTTGGATGGTTTGTGCGCGGCTGAGACTTTCAATACCTATACGAGATTGTAATCTTAATCACATAGCAATTTTATTTTTTTTAATCTGTAACTAAACATGAAATTTTAAGAATAATTAAAAGTAGCAAATGTCTTGATTCTGATGGCTCGTCATCATTTATTACAAAGAAGTGCTTTTTGATTTCTCTTTTTGCCAAAAGTATATTATAAGAAAAAAAAAATGAAAACATATAACATATAAATTTTTTAACAAATAATATACTTAGTGATAACCCACATGGTTTTAGAAAATACATAGATACTAATTTGGCTCTAAATCAGATCTTAGAAATAGTAATAAATAAAAAAGATTCTAATAAATTTTGCCTGACAACTATGATAGATCTTAAAAAGGCGTTTGATTTGAATTTTATGGAATAAGTTTTACAAATATGGGATTATAAACAAAGCACACAACTGAATCAAATCTTGTTTTTCAAACAGAAATCAATTTGTAAGTTATAATAATAAAAAATTCAAAACGGTACAAGTCACATCAGGTCTTGCTAGTCCAGGTTCAATGTTATATATTATTTTTTAAACAATCTTTTGCATTCTAATAATTTGGGTAACCTACTAGGATATGCTGATGACACAAATTTAACTTTTATTTAATTAAAAAAATGGTTTGATGTTAACGAGTTAATGCTCAACGACAAAGATATACTCCAAAAAAATGTACGGAATTAAGAAATTTTAACAATAATTTTGGGTAATAGTATTTTGTCTTTGTCTAACAATGCACGTTTGTTAGGAATCTATATTGACAAGTTATTAAAATGGATTGCACTCATAGACTATCTAGCAAATACATTAAATTCAGTTTTTGCGGCAATCGAATTGCTTTCAAGGAATGTAGTAGTCTATTTTTATATTTCAGCCATTTTAACTTTTATTTAAAATATGGGATTTTGCACGGTGGTTAATGTAGAAAAAAAGTTAGAATTATTACCGTATTAGGCAAGGAGTTAGATATAATTGCTTTAAAATATTTAATCGTAGTTTGCATATAGTAAAAAAATGTAGTTCTTTTAGTCAATTTAAAAATAAATTAAAATTATTACTAAGAGCAAAGTCATATTATTCAGCAGATGAGTATTTTTGCAGATACATTTTTGTAGTATTTTTACTATGTTTTGTTTTATTTGACTGTTATTTGTTGTGACTTGTGTTACATTATCAAATAAACACACATTGCTATTATTATTATATTATGTTCCGACTCCGGTAATAATGCAATCTTTAGCCTCATTTGTATACGAGATGGTTCTTTAAATTTTGCCTATTTGTCTTGCAAGAGTATTATTACATCAAATGATTTCTGGATGCATTAATTTCTATGAATATCATTTTCAATGTTTTTTTCTCTTGGTAACAGATTTGTTATTTCCAATCAGTTCAAGACTACAGTGTGTGTTATCTATAGTCGGTCTGCTGTTTGTCATGCTTTCATCATTGCAACTAGTAGAGTAGTGTTAGCAAAAGCAGTGTTTCTATTGCTGCTGTGGGAGTTGTTTTTATTGTTTTTGTAATCAGCAAACATGTTAATCTTAATACTTTACTTAGTTTTGTTGCCGTACTTTTTAGGGTAGTTTTTTTTACTACACATCTGTATGTGATGATAGGTCTGATTACAACAGTGTATATCTATTTAGTTATAATGGGTGTTTATCATTATGATTGTCCGATCTCCAATTTGGGCAAAAAGCTGCCAGATGGCTTTAGTTGTCATATGTTTAAAATAGTTTAAAATAGTTTGGTATTAAAAGTGAATCTTGGGTAGTTTAATTTTTTGTTATTGAGAATGTTGTTTTTTGTTTTTGAAGTTCTCAGTGTTTTGTTGTCTTGTATAAGGAATGTTTGATGCTTTTTTACAATGCTCAGTGCATTCTGTAAACTTAACTGATTGCTATGAATATTGGTATTAGTACGGTTTAGTTTAAATTTCTCGCTACTATTATTAGCAGTTTTTTATTTTTTATTTTGTACTACTTGTACGGTACTCCAAAGTTATTTAATTAATATTATTATAAAGAGTATTTTAATAGGCCGCACAAAATTTGTTATTGTTATTATTTTTCATCATTCATGTTAACGACCTTCCTCATAACATAGATAACGCTAACGTTATTTTGTTTGCAGATTACACAACCATTACAACTCAAGGAAGTGAAATCAATTTTGTTCAGTCTCAAAGCATATTGGCAATGCAACTCTTTATTAATAAATCTAAACCCGTATCAGTTATGTTCTCTTTAAGAACAGTAAATACGGAATATGATAAGTGTACTAAGTTTCTAGGATTGCGCATGGATTCAGAACTAACCTGGAAAGAACATGGCGATTCTTTAGCAAGTAAACTATCATCAAATATATTTCTAATAAGAAATTTAAAAAAACAATGCCAGCAATGAGGTCGTTCGAATTGCTTATTTTGCATTATGCCAAAGTCATATAACTTACGGCTTAATTGCATGGGGGCACTCGGCTATCAAAGACAGAGTTTTCTCGTTACAAAGAAGAGCCATAAGAATACTAGCCGGTTTACAATACAGAGTCGATTGTAAATCATCTTTCATAACGCTACGTATTCTCACACTACCTTGCCTATATTTATATACGAATGCTTAAAATTTATCATAACCAACATGAATGCTTTTAGTACACACGAGAATAAACATGCGTACAATTCAAGAGGCAAATGTATGGTTTATCCAAATCGCTTGAGACTGTACAAATCGCAAACAGGCACTTACTTTTATGCTATTAAGTTTTTCAACGTTCTGCCAACCCGCATAAAAGACCTTGAAAGTAAGCAATTTCTAACAACGTTAAAAACTTATATGGTCCAAAAATATTTTTACAGTTTTGAGGATTATTTAAATAACAATTTTGAAGATATATAGCTTAATGGCAGCAGTTTATGTTAAATTGTAAACATTGTGTATTTTTTGTTTTATGCTAGTCTTATTATTTTAACATTTTAGTCAATTTTTATTCTATACATTAATTTCTTTTTTTATCCTTTATTGATATATTTCTTTTTATATACAGAAAACTATTTTATTTTATTATGCAGTACCTATTAACATTTTTTTTTTCTCAAATATGTGACATATGTAAACATTCTGTGATAACATGCAATAAATTATTATTATTATTATTATTGTAAAGTTATAGCAGCCATATTGTTATAGCAACATCTGTCAAATTTGTTGTGAACTGTTCAGTAGTGTATGGCAAATTGCTGTAGAAGATTAAACAACGCGCAAATTACCAAATTTTATTATTAAAATCGATGCTCCGTTCAAATTACATAATATTTATCTTTGCCTCAATGCCATTGTGCAACAATTTGGTGAATTTTGCGTTGAGACTTGGGTCTGCATCCGTATAAAAATTAATTGACTTAGGAACTCAAGTTTGCCGTATATTTGCTGATTGGGCTATGCAAAATTTCACTCAAATTTTGCCAAAAAATTATTTTTAACGAGATATGTGATCAAACAAAGTTGTTAGATTTGGAGCGATACCAATCCATATAAGATAAATTAATACAAAATGCATTCCAAGAAAGTCACTGTTTGGTGCGGATTTTGGTCTGGCGGAACATTAATTTGTACTTCTTTCAAAACAAAACTGGCATTGCCATAACCGTCAATAGCAAGCGCTTCAGATTGATGATAAGCAAATAAACAATTTTTTGTGGCCTCAACTGAATAATGATACCAACGTCATGTGATTTAAACAAGACACCGCTACGTACCTATACAGCGCATGCTACAATGGACAAGCAATTTGAAAGCATGGTCATCTTGCGCGGCTGCAACGTAAACTGACCACCAAAATTGCGCAATTTAACGCTTTTGAATTTTATTTCTTTGTGGAAAAAATTGCAGGTTTATACAAATAAACCTCAAGCAATTTATGCCCTCAATGTCAACATAACGAACGCAATATAGCAAACTTGGTCAGATTTATGCGACAAAAATACTGAAAACTGAATATGTGTCATTAATGACTATGCCAGCAGTTTTTCTGTTCCAATAAATTCCAAAATTATTGCTTTTTTAATCACTTTTTTTTAAATGGTGTGATATCGAAATGTTTTTATTTTCAGCCAAATGTATAGCACTTTTGTTGTCAGAGTATATTGGTAATGGCTCATTCTTTTGCCAAATCTAGGTTTTTAGTTGCTTTAACTAAACTGCTTCTTGTGCAGCTGTTGATAAAGCCATGTACTTGGCTTCTGTTGATGAAAGTGCTACAGTCTTCTGAGGTTGATTTCTTCATGTTATTGCACCACCATTTTTTATTAACACATAACCACTACAAGACCGTTTCTCATAATTCTCATCTATATCAGCATCCAAATATTTAGTCAGTATTGATTGTACTTTATTACTGTATTCCAGTCTTGCATCCATTGTTTTTCTTAAGGTATAAAATATTCCTTTTACAGCTTTTCCATAATTATTATTGAACTTACTGACATTATTTGTTGCAAATACAATGTCTGGTTTGGTTTCTTAATCTAAAAATATCAGACTTCTTACTGCTTATTGATAAGGAATTGTTTTTATTTCTTTAATCTCTTCTTTTGTTTTAGGAGACATATCTTTTGTTAATTTTTAGTTTGTATCAAACGGTTTTATTGCTGGTTTGCAGTTAGACGTATTAAATTTTTCCTACATCTCCCTTACGCATATTTGTTGATCTGAGAAAACTTTACTCTTTTCAATGTTTTGAGTAATTTGATGACCAACATGTCATCTTTGACATCAAAATAAATACATGGATCAACCTCAATTTGATTAAATCCTGTATTTATTAACGCATTGTTTAACTTTTTATTTCATTGACGACTTGATTGTTTTAAACTATATATGGATTTGTTGAGTTTACATACTTGTTTGGCCCCAGCATCAAACTCTTCTGGTTGACACATATAGATGTTTTGTTGCAGGTTTCCTTGCAAGAATGAGGTGATTGCATCCAATTATGTAATCTCAAAGTTAATTCAGCCACTATCGACATTAGATACTTAATTAAACCATACTTCACAACTGGTGAAAATGTTTCTTGGTAATTGATCCCTTTTTTCTGGCCACAACCTTTCGCCACTAATTTTGTTTTAATTCTATTTATCTTTCCGTTATTGTCTGTTTTAGTTTTAATCACCTACTTAGATAGAACATTAAAATTATCAGGTTTTCTAACTAGAGTTCATGTACTGTTTTCTATTAACAAATTGTATTCTTCATACATTGCTTGTTTCTAGTTCTTACTATTTACATCAGATATTGCTTCATCAATTGTTTTTCAAAAAATTCAACTTCAATTTTATGTTTTCTGTCTTCATTATTAGAATACGTTTTATCGGATTCTTCAGGAGTTTTTTGATTTACTGTTGTATTCTCTTTATCAAATTTTTCAGAATGAACTTTTGTTGTATCCCCCACTGAAACTGAGTTCAGATCTTATTATTATTTCATGTTGATTTGACTTAGTTTTCATAAATTTACATCACGACCAAATATTATTTTATTTTTGCTTGGTGCAAACAAGCAATAGCCTTATGTTGCATCTCTATTATCAAGAAAAATCATTTTGGTTTATTTAATGTTTCATTTAGTTTGTTTTTGTTTTGGAACATGCGCGCCATGACCTCTGATCTGAAAACTCTTAAATGTTTAAAATTTGGGTTTTTACCTGTTCAACATTTTTTTGGTGTTTTGTTAATACCCATCAGACTTGTTGTATAGGAACGATTTACCAGATATACAACTGTATTGATTGCTTCTGCTCATAATTTCACATCTAATTTGGCATCTGCTAACATACACATTGCTTTTTCAAATATTGTTCTGCTTATTCTTTTGCTGGTACCATTTTGTTCTAGAAAATATAAATTAGTTTTTATTGTATATAATTTTACTTCTTGTTAGCAATTAGGTAAATTCTCTGCTACAATATTCGATATCGTTGTCAGTTCTGAGTATCTTGATATTTTTTTTACAATGATTTTCTACTAGAAAAATCTCGAAATTTATTTAATGCCTTAATTTTTTTTCTTTTGCAACCAGTCTTCATGAAGCGTCATGTGTAAAGATGCTTCCAAATTAACATACCATTCATTTCTATTAAATTATCTGTATAGAAACGTCACTGAATACATTGTTTTATGTAATTTGGGGTGTTTTGTAGTTTTTCTGTTTGTAAACTTTTCACTTCTACTTGTATTGTCACAACAGTTCTTTTTTATGAGTCTATAGCGACCACAATTATAACAACGCGGACTCTTTTTTTGAAAGTGATTTTTAAAACCTTTTTAATGTTTGTTAATTTTGTTTTAATAGCATTAGCTGTTATTGATATTCCCGAATGCTCTATTGTCATTATCATTAAACTGAACTTGTCTAGCAATCCTGATAACAATAGACAGCCAATCCACTCATCCGTTATATTAAATTTCGTGTCCGTTAATTTAAATCCGGTGTCAATTACTTGATTGATATATGACTCCATTGAATCACAGCTTTTCATGCGTGTATTTATCAGTTGACGTAATAAACTTATTCGCCTCGTTAAACCTCAGTCAGCATAAATTATTTTTAGCTTGTCCCATACGTCTTTTGCTGACGTTTCATTTCTCACATAGATATAGTTTGCGGGTTCTATTATAAAAATTAACTTAGTCTTTGCATTTTTATCTGCATTTGATTCTTTGCCGGTTAGCGTTTTTTCCCAACCATCTAGCACCATGCAATTTTCTATTGCAAACGCCCACTCACTGTAGTACTCTCTGCTTTTTAGTTTAGGTAGTTTTGCCAAAAAGTTTGTCCCCATCGTTGTGTCGGATTGAATTCACTCAATAGAAATAAATGCCTAGATTTTGTAATATTGTCTTAAAGCTATAGAGTGTAAAATTGTATAAATATCAATTACTTTTGGTTGACCAAAAACACACATGCAACTGCCATGGTCAAAACAGATGTATTGTTCTTTAAGAAGCAGAAATTTATCACACCAATATCTACATCTAATGTGGATAAACAATGATGTTTTAGAATATAAAAATTAACAAAATATAACATTTACAGAAAACACAAAGCACAATATAAAAGTTTTAGTGTATTTGGTGATAAATTTGCTGACATTCTATACAGTTTATGATTATTTTTTTCATTTCTGCGACTTTGTCCAATATTTTACTATCAATCACATAGTTGTAAAAAATTGAAAAACATTTATTACTATTAAAAAATAATTTATAAGTTTAGATTTTTGGTATATCAGAAAATAATTTATTAAAATAAATAATGATATTAAAAAAGATTTTTTGTAAAACATATGTATTTTTTTGAGCTAAATTGATGATCATTTGTGCATTTTACAGTTTTTTAAAGTTTTATCTATTATTATATTTAATATAATTTAAGATATAATTTTAAACAGCGTCATACGAGCTTTTGTCTTTTAGAAATATGTATTACATGCATTTATGTAGGTTATTCTTAATTTAGTTTCTTTGTTTTAAAAAAAGTTTAATATACGGAAAGAATAAAATTATATACTATATATTATACTGTATGCATATATTTTTAATATTATTTTATCTATAGAAGGCTAAGCTTCTTGCATCTTTATAAATAGTCAGTAACTTTTTTCTAAAGACTGTTATAAATTAATAATTAATATGACATAAAACCAACAAAGAAAAGAATTCGCAAAAAGTTACAGCTTTAAATCTATTTCTAGAACATAAAACATAAACAATTAAAAGAAAAGCCCATTGAAGCAATTCTAAAAAAAATGTTTAATAACAGAATGTGTCTGTAGACAAAATATCTTATTAAAATTGTAAAAAAACTATGAAATAGTATTTAAAAAAAATAACTAATATGTACAAAATAACTTTGTTGAAAATAATTATAACAACAAATACATAATCCTTATAATTAAATCTGAAGATATTATTAGCGCTGCGACGAATCCACATCCAAATAACGGATAAACTAATTTTGTTAGAAGTCCATGTTTGCTGGCGTCTAATATCTGTGGATTTATCCGTTTGCTAGATTAACTTAATAGTTGTAAAGCCTTAAGATTTTATGTGTTTCTCTCACTGCTTATCATTTGACCACTTCAAGTTTTGAATGGTTTAACATTTAAGCTCTATATCACATGGAATAATCGTAAACATGTATAATTTTATAAATGTTTATTAAGAATTTAAAGTTGGTTTAAACTAATATAAACTTTAAAACCATATTATTAACCTTAACAAAATTGTTGTGGAAATTAATGATTAGAATAATTTAAGGTCAACTCTATTCATAAACGTTATCACAGTAACTGTAACCAAAAGTGTAGTTTACGTAGTATTGAAACTCATGCAATTAAAAACAAATGTGTTCACTAATTGAATGCTGTACATGCTGTATTGTTTTACTGACAGTTTATTTTGGTTTGTAACTATCTGGCCATTATGTTTTGCATATTGTGTGTTCATGAACTTGTTACTCTATCTATAATGTAGTTGTTGCCGGCTTCATTTAATTAGAGCATCCGTAAGTTCTACAGGTTTGCTATATCAGTTTCAATTAAAAAATTGTTTTATTTAGTAAACCGTTTTAATGAAAATAAGTTTAATTTTTATTATGAGTTTATCAATATACACATATCTTCACTGTGGCTTGGTGTGCCCGACACCTAGACACCTAACGGTATAAGAGGTTGTAAATTATAGCCATACACCAAAAAGCAGATTGGTTTATGAATAAATAAATAAATAAAATACATTGCATATAAAAAATGCTGAAAACTGGAAAATAGTGTAAACTACATGACAGTATTTGAAGGTTTTACACTTATTATACAAACAATTTTTTTTCATTGTAGAAACCGGTTTGTTTAATACATTTATTTTACAAAAAAAATAGGAATATTTATATAGCGTGTGCAAAAATGTTAGTCATTTAAAGTTTTACTAAATTTCAACAAATTTAAGAATAAATCATTGTGTTCTTTAAAGTGCGTGCAACATCAAAACAATACACAAAATCTTCTAAAATTTTTATAAAAGAAAAAATATTTAGCAATAAGTATATCGTTGATGGAGTTGACCGTTACTACGTGATAATTCATAATACAAGATTAAGTATTTTTATTTTTTTAAATTTTTTTTTTTAATTTTATTTAATCTTGAATAAGTATGTCACTAGGAAACATGAACTTGAGACCTTTGGTATAGCAATTTTTTTTTTAAATTTAAGTCATTTGTTAAGTTTATTATACATATAACAACAAAATATGTTTTGTAGTTACAAATAAGTAAAAATTAAAACATTAAAACATAATTAAAACAAAAGGGTTATTGAGACCTACGCGCAGTCAAATTTGTTTTACACAAAACTTATGTAATTCAAAATCTTGAATTCAATTACTTTACTTAGCGTTGTGAATGTGGATAATGAACAATTTAAGTTGGGTGATATGGCTGTAAGTTTAAATTTGTATATGAGCATTACTTTAACTAGCATAGTTTGATTACTATGTTTATTATGTAGTATAGTTTTACTATATCTTTCCAGTTTTGTTTTTTATACGGTATGGAAGCTTGGACACTTACTGGAGCAAAGCAAACTATCTAAACGCAATTGCAGTAACGGTGTACAGGCGTTTAATAAGAAATTATAAAATAAAAAATAACAGACTTTAGTCATATTATGAAACGTGTGAAAGATATGGTATATCACATCTTATTATATAAAGCAAAATAGATAGCAAACAAGATATTAGAAGAAAACGTACCTTGTGAAGAATCTGAGGCAATGGTTCAGTTAGACAACAATACAGCTTTTTTAAGCAGCTGTAAATAAAGTAATAATTAATTTGTTTTTTGTTTTATGTATTTATTGTAAAATTTAATATTTTATAATCTTTTGCTGCTTTAAGGAGTTTTTGGATTGTTTATCAAATTTTGTTTGGACATTTGATTCTACACGAGTCAACAAGTCAGTAGTTTGTTTTTGTTTGTCAATTCAGTCTTCTTAAACATGTATTTTTTTAATACCTCCACCAGCCTTTTTGCTTTGTCAACATCTGTAAAAGCAGTAGTATAACCGTATTTGTTAACAATGTTTGTGTTGTTACATTTTTGCGTTTGGTTGTCTTTGCCAAGGTCTAAACTAAATTGTTCCTGTGTCTTTCAATTCTATTATTTATTTCTATCCTCTCTAATATCAAATTAAATTTGTTTGTTTAATTTAGTCATGTGGTTATTTCTGTTTCCAGTTAAAAATTTTGTTTTTGAATTTGTCCTGAGGTAACCCGTTAGTTAAAAGGTCTATTGTTTTTAATTTAATACATTTTCTAAAAACGTTTTGAATAATTTTTGCAATTTTTTTACTTATTTGTCTGTGTTTTTAGAGATATCAATGTTTCAGAAAATATTAATGATTTTTTTGGTCAAGAAAAGTCTTTAGCACAGTGTAAGAAAAGCAGACAAGCTTAAATCTACACCGATGGCTTAAAAACTCCAGATTTTGGAGCGGGAATTTACTCCACTGGTATAACAACCCAAGTTGTAGACAAGCAAAGGAGACAATGATTGCTCCAAATTTCAAAACGGCTGACTACTACTTGAGACTGTTTAGAAAAAACCTGAAAATTATGACAAGCTTTTTGACAAGGCACTCTCAATTAAAAAAGCATTGCGGATAACTCGATATGTAAAGAATGCGAAATAGAAAATAAAACAACCAAGTACGTACTAGTGCTTGACGCTCTCCTAAGCTAGAAAGTCTATGTCAGGGAATTGCTGGCTTGAAATGGCCAGCATAAGGGAAACGTTCGCAAGCAATGTTTTAGCGTACATCAACCACATAGGTTGGCTATGTGTTGAGATAAAAGAATAAGGTTTACTATTAACGGAGGTAGAATGGGCGCAATGAGGCCTAAAAGCAGTAAAAATAATTTCACCCTTTTACTTAAATCCAAAAATTTAAACATAGATTTTTTACAAACTGAATTTTTTTGACAACTTTAAGCTTCTATTAGCGTCATGCCATTTTTTAACTTTTGAGCGACTATTTTAAATTGCTAGTACAATTTATTTGCATAATAAAGTTTTTTTTATAAAATTAGAATGTTCACCACTGGCTCGATTTTGGTCTTGTCGTTTAATACCACATTAAATCATTTAAGGATATTTTTTTCTGACAAACAACATTAAAAATTAAAAATTCACTTTTGTTATTTTAGTTACCAATTCAAATAATCACGCTTGCTTATCATATAAATACAAAATAATGTATAAATAAAAACACGCTACTCTATTCCCCCCGAAGATAAAAAACTTAAAAGGAAACAAAAAACCATTATCCACTAAAATAAACACAATGGTTAAATGAAACAGTCTTTTTAGTTTTGTCAAAATTTTTAATGGTACAGCAGTAGTAGACTTTAGTATAGATTTAAAAGTTGAAATTGATGACAACTCTAAATAAGCTGGTTTCAATCGATTAATTGAAACCAAGTCTTGTGTGTTATTAAGTTAAACTATAAAAAAACTTTGATGATCTAGAAATAATTAAAGAAGGTCCGGAAAAAGTTGGTTCCAAAAACTTTTTAACATGTTCATTTCGAATAAAATCATATGAACAATTTGTTAAATCAGGATTTACAAAAGAATTTTGTTTAGTAAGTCTTGTCTGACAAGATAGCAGTACATTCATAGTTTGTTTAAGTTTTGTCAAAAATAACGGTAAATTTGGATCTGTTGGTGTAACATGATCATTAAACTTCAGATAATGACTAGGCAAGTTTAAAGAAGTTTAATAAACAAATTCTGATGGTGTGGCGTTTAAAGGATTTTTAATAATTGATCTAAGATTTACTATTAGAGGTAAAGAATCAACCCAATTAGATGATAATTTTGACATTTTAATAAATCATTTAATTTGTTTTTTCAACCTTTCAGTTAATCCGTTACATTTTGGATGATATGAAGTAGTAAATTTGTGATCAAAACCTTTTAGTTTCAAAAGTTTGAATGAAATTGTTTTCTACGATCTGTTATTACAGTTTTTGGTACTTAAAAATGGGAAACCAAAATATTCAAAAATGCTTTATCAGCACTGACAGCAGTAATATCAGATAATGGAATGGCTTCAGGCCATCTAGTAAAGCAATCAATACAATCCATGAGGTAACGATATCCGTTACAATTAGGTAAAGGTCCTATGAAATTGATATGAACAATTTTGAAACAAAACTTAGATAAATCAAAATTTTGGTTTGGACTTTCAGTATGTCTATGCGTCTTGACTTTTTAGCAATCAATACAAGGTTTTCCAAACATAGTTCATAGAAACAAATTTTTGTGTTGTTTTAATTCCTTGATGTAATAGAGAATGGAATTTGTTAATAATTGTGTTACGTAATAATTTTGGAATAAAAAGGAAGTGTTATGAGAAACATTGCAAATAATTGATTGCGAGAAATTTAGTAATTGTCGTGGTTCCAAAATTAAAACTGTGTTGTTTGAATTAAGTAGGTTTTGTAAATCTGTAATGAGTGGAATTTTGTTTGAAAGCTGAGATCAATGGTTTATGATCTGTTAAAACAAAAAATTCTCGTCCTTCAATTAAATAACAAACTTTCTTAACGCTTAAAAAATTGCCAATAGTTCTCTATCAAAAATACTATATTTTTTTCTGTTTTAGAGAAAGTTTTTGAAAAATATGATATTGGTTGTTGAGTACCATCAGTAGATGTTTGTTACAAAACTGCTTCTGCTGCAAAATTTGAAGCATTGACCATGATACTAATTTCAGATTTAACGTCAAGAAAAACTAAAATTAAACGCTTGCTTAAAACTTGTTTAGTCTTAGCAAACGCGCCAGTGGATGATTGAGTCCAAAGTAAATTTTTGGAGTCTTGGTTGTTCGTTGCAAAATCATTAAGTGGTGTAAGAATATTAGCACCTAATTTTAAAAAACAAGGGTAAAAATTGACCATTCCAAGAAAACGTAACAAGGAACGATGTGTTGTTGGTTGATGATAATTTAAAATTGCCTTAATTTTATCTTGTGCAGGAATAATACCTGATGATGACCTAAAAAAGTGATTTTTTCAACACCAAATTTGCATTTATCAGGATTAATTTTTATACCATTGTTTTCAAAAATTTGTTTTAAGTGTGTGAGGTGTTCTTTCTGATTTTTGTTGACCTCTAAGAGTGTTATCAATAAATCTTTGAAATGTTTGAGCAGCATTTCTCAAACCTAAATCCATGTTTAGATATTCAAATAAGCCAAAAGGTGTTGTAATTGCTGTTTTTGAAATATCTTTCGGATCTATTGGGATTTTATGATAAGATCAATTTTAGAAAAAAAATTGAATATGTAGGATTGGTTAGCGATCGGGTTTAGTAATTTTATTTAAAGTTCGATAATCTCCACGCTAAGAATCTTCTGATTTTGGCACCATATGTAAAGGTGAAGACCAATTACTGTTAGATGGTCTGACAAAACCAATGCCTAATAATTTTTGAAATTTCAATTTTGTTATTTTAATATTTTCTTGTGAAAGGCGTTTAGGTCTAAAAAATATAGGTGATTCTTATATGATGTCGATAGTTATATTGTGTTTAACTTTAATTTTTAATTGCAATGGTAAAGTTAAATTTGGAAATAGTTTTCATAGTTTGTTATAAGGATCTAAATTCCTATTAAGTAAAATTACAGAAATTTTAGAAATATTTGATGATACACCATTGCAAGAGCTAAAAGATCTGGAATATATTAACTTGTTATTATTTAGATCAACTATCAAGTGATAGTGTCTCAGGAAATCTGCACCTATAATTGAATTTTTTATTTTTGCTAAAATAAAATGCCAAGACAAAATTTTATTTAGACCTTAGTTAATTTTAATAGTTTGATATCCATAAGTTTGAATATGTGAACCATTTGCTGCTAAAAGAGTCAATGGATTTAATTTGAATTTTTACGAGTTGTTTTCCATAGCTAAAAAACTAACTGCTGCACCTGTGTCGATTAAAAATGTGTGTCTTGTATCTATATCAAAAAGATAAAATAAGCGACTAGGTAAAACCTCCAATGAAGCAGTCGCAACTTCAATTGAAAATACGAGTTTTTTTGATTTAAAGTAACATGGTTTTTTTGCTTTGTTAGCAAAATTGTAATGATACCAACACATGTCCGAATTTTGATTGTTGTTTTTGTTTAAATTTGATTTAGAAAATGAACTTGTTTTCGAAGGAGAACAAGACCTAAGAGTCGTTGAAACAGTTATTGTTAATTCACTAACTTGTTGTTTCAATCTCGAAATTTGTATCTGCAATGAATTTTAATCGGTCTCTTTTGAAATTGAATTTATAGAACTAATTGTTGAAATTTCAACAATTTTATTGGTTAATTTTGCTAAATCAGCAAGAGAAAGATTGTCAGATGTCATGAGAACTTTTCTTACATCAGTTGGAAACCTTTGTAAAAAAAGTTCTTTTAAAATTTTATTGTCTAGTCTTTTATCACCAATTATTTTGTCAGTCAAAAGTTGTTTTAATGTTTTCTGTTTGGAAATTGAAGTTCGCGAAATTAACTCGGTTTTAAGTTTTTCAAAAGGCGACTCAAATGGAGGTTTAATAAGGGAAAAATAGAGTGAGGCATGGTAACAAAAATAATGTATAAATAAAAATTAATCAAATAACATATGTAAATATTCCGTCCTATGTCTGTCGGGCTTTGCAAATCCTCCTTTTCTTTCTCTTTGAGCGCTTTGGCAATTAGCTGATGCTGTTCTTGCTGCTGCTGCTGATTGTTGCGTTCACGTTCCTTCTTTTGTTGCTTGAGTTTTTTTGCAATCTGCTCATCCAGGGATTGATGATCTACAGATATGCGGGCTTTCGGATTGAAAATCCTCTTCTCTTAATCACGTGAAAATCCGTTTTTTTATGACGTGAAAATCCTTTTTTTTTTCTTCGTTGGGGTCACCAATGTAAAGTAATACTTGGTAACAATATTACTTTAATAAAATACTTTAATTAAATAATAAATTATTTAATATTAAAAAAAAATTATTTTTTCTGACGAACAACATTAAAAATTAAATATTCACATTTTGTTGTTTGTTAATATCTAATAGATCATTGAAGTTTTTGAGTAATAAAGCAGTGCAGTGTACAAAATCTACACGACATGATAGTTGACTCTTTACGCGCCAGTGATAATGTTATTTTGAGGTCTAGGTTTTGCATTCCCTCCAGAACTTTTAGTGGTTTCTGAGCTTTTTTTACGGTAACTGTCACAGTTCTTTTTTCCCACTAATTGTGGGTTTTACATCATGCACTTTTTATTTTCTTAAAGATGGTTTTATAAAAAGCGCCTTTAATATCTATAAATACGCTCAAGTCGGCAGTACGGTAGAGGACAAGTATGATTAACAACGCTAACAAAAATTAAGCAACGACCGAAGAGTCAGCGATGGCTATATAATTAGTTTACAAGAAACCATTATCACTATCTAGCTATATTTTACTGAAAATACAGAATTTAGACAGATCTTTAGTTGTCATTTTCTAATGTAATCATAAATTGTTAAATACGTAATAGTATACAATATAACTTGTTTATTCCAACCACTGATTTAATATAAATCTTGACTATTACTTAAAAAATTAAAATCTGATATTTAAGAATTATTTCATGTCACAAAAACATACAAATTTTGTTTATTTATCTGGGAAGTCTGTGTACTTATATAATTTATGGCTGTGGCCTCTACTACGTGATAACTTGTTATTAAAATAATAAAACAATTTACTATATTTTTATTACAATTTTATTTTGACTCGACTAGAAACTTCTACAAACTTAAAGAACTCAGTTAACTTGTCGCATTTGTAGAAGACTTTAGCCGAACTAAAACAAGTAATGTGTTTGAAAGAATAAAATAGTTATAAAAACACAGTAAGTATTTTATCAGTCTGTGGACATTGACTGACGATTATATTTTTTAAAAAACTATTAATTTGGAAGGATAATTTTTTTTAAATAAAACACTTGTCGGGTTTTAATTTGACAAAAATTAATATGTTTATAAGCAACTGAAAGATCAAAACACGTTTATCTGTGCCTCAAAGTAACAAGCAAATATTTAACTATTTTTAACAAATAAATATTGTATAGTTTTGTATTCAAAATAAAATTGCAAAAAATTATTTATTTTATTTTTTAAATTAATTTCATTAATAAATACAATAAAAAAATGATTTACCATGCTTTCAGTCGTCATTCAAAAACACTGTCTAGGTTGCCTTTTCATGCAAACTTACTGCGGATCAATGAGCGCTTATATAAAGAAAGGTCAACATGAATATGCTATGCTTAGCAATAATTTGCTGAATCATCATTACTAAATAAATTTCTAAAGCAGTTTTTTGCTCAGTGTATCTTCGTAGACGACGTAGACTAAAAAACTTGTTTAATGCAGACCACTATCATTTGAGAACTATTTTAGTTCATAAATTGTTATTAATTTCTTTTTTTTGTTGCAGGTAAGCGAACTTTTCTAGTTTGTAAGTAAAAAACATTTATTTTGATAATAATTTTTTTTAAATATTTTCCTAACAATATTTTTAGTTAAAATATCTATCATCACAGTTTTGTTTTATTATATTAATCATAATACAGATTAAATAATCTTAATGTAGTTTAATCGTGTAAATGAGTATGCATGAAAATTAACGCTATTAAAATGCTTTGCGTATTTTTTACAAACTGAAATAATATTTTATGCTTAAATTACGACTTGTAATGGTCATTAAAAACCTTCCTCATGAAAACACACATTATCTCGCTCATTTTCCCCTTTTATATTACTTATTTGACATAATTAATTCCTAGTAATATTTTTAAGGGTTTTATTAAAAAAAATGTATTTTTATCTATTAGTACATATTTAAATTTAAAATTAAAATATACTCACTCCTTACATTACAAACATTATAAAACTTTCTATATATATAATTAAAAACTCGTTGTATTCTTTTGTTCACTAGAAAAAAAGAAAATCAATACATAGTTGATTAAATCGAGCGTGGGTTTGAACCAGCAACTAGATTGTGCAACTCGAATTCAATTTCTATTGTAAATTTGTTTTAGTATTATTATAATTTCAAACGTAATCTATGTAATTATAATAATGTCAACTACAATGCAGGGGGATTATTACATCAAACGTATATTATCATCTACATAGATGCTTATTTATTTTTGGTTGTTCATACGACTGCAATAATGAAACAATTTACATAATTTACGCATAAATCTGTTAATAATAGTTTTATAATATCAAACAATTGTAAAATCTATAATCAATTATATTGCATAATATGATACACAAAAGCATAAAAAAATAAAATATGTGTAAGCTTAACCGTGTGACAACACGTGTGGAAAATGAGATAAAAAGAAAAAAAAAACAAACAAACAAGGTGGAGTATGAAAATAATTAAAATATTGCTTATAGCACCGTACATGACAGATGTATTATTGGTAAAGAAATTGTTAAATCATAATTGAAGGAGAATTGAAAGAAGAATTGAGGCGACACGTATTTTGCGACTATAAATAGCAAAATAATTGCATGAACTTAATAATTATATCATACACATTTGTTTTTATTATTTACTGTAATATGTTTATTAAGCAACTGTTAGTGCTACAAAATAGTATGCTATTTTATACGCTTTATTACGCACGCACAATGTGTGCGAAAAGTAAATATTACACACAAAGTCATTGAAAAGTGTACAAAACTTATATTATAACATTTAATAAATAATTTAACTTATTTTGTTCACGTTATAAGTATTTTAGTTGAATGAAACATAGTGTACAACTTGTATGGAGTTTTTATAAATTTGTAATTCTTTTTTATTTATTGTAGTTGTAAAAAAAGTATACTGTACAACTTGCACGTAATGCGCATTTTCCGTAAGTGTAAACGTTGTTGCGCATTCTTTTAGCAAATGCCGAAATTTATACAAGTGAGAGTATAAAATATTAAGAAGAATGCACAGTTTATATACAATTAGTGGATGCAAGCATTATTACAAAACCTAATTAAAAATGCATTATTATATAGTTATAAAATTTGATCATGTTGCACTTGGCATCAATTCCTTGTACTACCGCTGCAATTTAATTTTGTTTGAAGTAAGACAAAAATATAATTAAATTATCTATTTATACTCTATTCTATTTATTCTGGATTTATCTGGATTGGATTCTGGATTCAGGGTGAAAGGGGTAACAAATTTTACTGCATTTAGGCCTCAATATGTCTTTTCTAGCTTCTCTAATAATAACCTTGGCCATGTCAAGTCAGTTTTTCTTCAACATAAATTATGTAAATAATACATGCCTTATTGTTTCATAAATTTACGTTATACGTTTTTTAAGTCGATAAATGCTTATTTTGTCTGTCTACAGCCTGCGGTATTTACTACCGTACTTTTAGTAGGTGGTTTGTGATTGCTTTTAATAGAATAGTAAGGTTTTTGAGAAATAGAGTCTATGGTTTAGGCCCACACATTTTAGTGGTTGATTTTTTGCATACCAGCTTATCAGTCTTAATATTTTTTCTGTATTTGAGTGATTTTTAACCTAGCACTAGAATGGTTGTGTATCTTGCAAGTAAATTTTTGCATAAAAACTTTGAGATGTTTTAGAGCCATTAGCGTAGATTAGTAGAAGTTTATCTTTATCTACATTTTGTTCTTGTTGTTTCTGCATTAGTACATTGTAAGGTTTTTGAAATACAAAATAGGGTGGCATTGTGTGTGTTTGCATTCCTAGCTGAGAAAGAATAGAAACCGATTTTTTTAGAAAAAAAGCAACAGTGTTTGCAATTTTTTTTTAAGTCCATACTAAAATCAAATCTACGCTGGACTAAAAGTAAACAAACACACGCGTTGTTCACGTGCATGGCTAAATAAATAAAATCTCACTTAATGGGATCTGGATTGAGCTGCCAAACCCCAAGCTGACGACTAATTGCATGCAGGCTTGCGTGTGTTCACGTGCTTATCACGCGTTTTTTTAATTTATGTTTAGTCTAGCGTGGATTTGAACTTGGTATAGTTGCATTTTGGTGCTATGCTGCCGCCCTCGTATTTCCTTAACGTAGACGTAAAGGAATAGCAAGCATTGTCTCTATGAGTGCAGTTTTAATTTGCATGTCGTCTATTGTACTTAAACGTGCCATTATTTTTATTCAATTAAGTTGGTTTGCAGATGTTTTTTTGCTTAATTTGTAACTATTACACTAATGCTCTGTGCTGTGTGTAATTATAGTATTATCTTTGGAGACAGTTACCATGTTTTGCAAACAGTTTGTCTACATTGCTAGAACAACATGTATATCTTTTTGTATGTTGTATTTAGATGTGGTCTTTATGTGTGCTTGTTTTCAAAAATTACACATGTTTAAGAACTTTGCTAGGTTTAATTGTTCATTTTTTTTTTTATAAAAACCAGTTTAATTTTTGATAGTTTTCAATTATAATGAGAGTTTTTTACCAGAGTATTCTTTTAAATTTTTTACTTAGCAAAATTTTTATATTACTTGCGTACCCAGTTGTGTAAAAACCACTGTCATTAAGTTGTTTATTAAGGGGGGAGAATTATTGCGCTATTATAAGGGTTCACAGCATCTAACTCAGCAAGAAAACGCCTGAATATAATTGAATAAAATTTTCACACATTGTAGAAGAAAGTCCAATTTCTGTCCTCAAACTTGTAGAAATTTAATGCAATAAGTCGTTTCTTTGCAATAAATTTTTAAAAAGTGACGTTTTTAATTAGTTTTTTTGTTATTTTTTTACTCTTTAAATATAACTTCAAATCTTTATCTAGTTCAACATATAAAAAAAGTAATGACTAAAATCTTATCGTTTGGATATTGAGTTGGTTGGCGTTTTGTCTTATAAAAACTAATTTTAATTTAAAAACGGCGCTGAACGTGTCAATATTTTTCTAGACAGAAAGGTTCACCGATATTCTCGTAGATGTTATAGGATTTAATATTTTTCCATAACAATACTACTAGTGGCACCACAACAGGACGGGTCTACTAACTCGGCAATTCTCTAGCGTTAAGACTATTCTATAGTAGCAGTGAATTTGGCAACAACTCTCTTAATCAACGTGTCTCCTACAGTAACTATTGGAGTTTTTTTTAGGATGTGTTTTATGCATTTACCAATAAAGGAATTAACACCATGAGTGCAATTTTTATTGTATTAAAAGTGGTTTTTGTTTTGTAACGGTTTCTCAATTTAATCTGCCACAAGATGTAAAGCCAATTTGATGTATCTTCCTTGCATGTTGTTTTGGGTGTATAGGTGTGGTTTTAGTTTTGTTTTTTTAATTGATTTTTTCTTAGCTTTCTAAGTGTTTTTAAAAAGAAGGAACTTTTTTTTACAAGTGATGAGCATTAACCCATTTATTTTCTGATAAGTTGCAGTATCAGATCTTTCTTATGTCAAAGTGGAACATGAGTTTTGAGAACTATTTTAAATGTTTTTTGATAGGTTGACTATGTATGTACCATATGTACTTTTTATGCCACTAAACTGTTGTTGAACTTTTTTGAAATAATGTTTGCATCAAAGTGGAGGTGTTTTTAGCATTATTACAAAAAGATTTTTTTTTGTAGTTTGTATGGACATTTTTTGCTTTGTTGGATATTTTTTGCGTCCGCTTCAAGTTGTTTAAGCTTTTTACATCACTATGGTGTAGCGGAGCCAAGGATCGACCTAAGTAGGCAAGAATTCTTGTATGATTGTGTTATGCCCGTACTAATAGTCAGAGATTAAATCTCGGATTAATCCTGGATTTATGAATTCAAGATTCATTTTGTTGATTGGCTCTAAGCCAATACAGAGATATCATTAGTTGCAATTGACCAATGCATTGCTCGCTAATTCTTGGATCAAAATGAAAACTATGCAACCGTCAATATTTAGATTTAAATAATTTTGGGTCCATCCAAGATTGTTTATTAGTGTGTCATATATTAATTCTGACGTTTGGTAATAAAATAGTTTGGCCGATCGCAACTATATTCACCATCACTTATCCGTGAATTGACTTAGAACCAATCAACGATTAGCAAAATGAATCTTGGGTTTATGAATCCGAGATTTATGCCCATACTAATAGTCAGAGATTAAATCTCGTATTAATCCTGGATTCATGAATCCGAGATTCAATTTGTTAATCGTTGATTGGCTCTAAGCTTATCTGATCGATTGACTAAGGTGGATTAGTTTTTTTGTTTAAACAAAAATCCAAGCCAAAATAAAGTGTTGCTAATTCTTAGAAACACATTTCTAGGGTGGTGACTCATCCACCAGGTCTTTTTATGGGTCTCTACGCACAGAAAACCGGGTATTTTATTTTTACTAATAATTTAAAACATTTCTAAAAATTTCAGAAATTAACAATTAACATTTTTGTAAACACTAATAATGCGTCGCTTTTTTCCTGTTTTTTACGCACTCAGCAAAATAATTGGCAATACTTAAAATAAGCAAATTATTGCTAGCTTGTGGTATATTATTTTAAGTGTCTACAGTCCGTTGTTTAAAATTATCTATACTGTTTTAGAGATGGTTGTAAATAGTTTTGACTTCTCTTCAAGATTGGACATTTTGCAACCATTGTGAGCTTATAAATTAAATTGAGCTTTATCACTAAAGACGATTTTATCCTATTTTTTATTCTTATGCAATTTTTTGTTACAGTACTGTAGTTTTGCAATTTGATGTTGAAGTTACAGGCAAACAGAGAAGAAGTTTTGTACAGTTTAAAGCTGATATGCCAAAAATCTAAACTTGATAACAAAAAACGGTCCCGAGTAGTCGCCGGCCAAAGAAAACGCTTTTAAGACTTTTATGCTGTAACCATCGTTGTTTTTCATGTGTTTCTGTACATCTTTAACATAGAGGAAATGTAGCAACACTATGTTCTACACAATTAACAATATTAGGAATGGACAAATAGATAATCCGACTTCTTCTATTATTCTACACTGTTTAAAGTTACTGATATGTAGTAACATTTTTTTTACTATCAACTAAGACTAATTAAACTTGAAATAAAAAACCTTTTATTTTATTGTCTGTTGCGTTGATAAATCTTATCTTGTTCAAATTTTAATTGTTTCTAAGCACGGATATTTTTTTTATCAAAATTCAATTTGGTTTACTGAGTATTCAATTATTTATACCAGCTAATATAATATGTAATCCATATAGGCAAAACAAAATTTAAAGTCTTTGAGAACTTTGTCAATTAATTTCTGAAACTATTGAAGAGTATTCCATAGACCAAATCAAACAACAAAACTTAAACAATCCAAAAGCTATTTAAGCTTTTTTGAGAAAAATGTCACCCTGATAAGGCATTTAAATAAAATAATTCTATATCTAGTGGGCTGGGTAACAATTAAGCTTAGATTGTGCATTTGTTTTTTTGTAGTTCTTACACTCTGCTACTTATCACTTTGTTTTTGGCACCATGTGAAGCGCAAAATTTTAATTTATTATTGATTTTGTTTTGATTAATCATTTTATGCACACTTGTGAAAATAGTATATAATTGGATATAAATGATACTATGCTTTGTGGTGTTACGATTTTATTAATGTGGCAACATGTTTTGACAGAACATATAAATAAACATAAGATACAGTTATACATACAGTGGTACATACAAGGTTCAATATAAAAGTAATGCGCATGATTTTATTATGACGCGACTATCTATCTCAGCCCGGTAAAACCGGTCGGGAAATGTGGTGGAAGATCTGCTCTTCCAACGCAGCCGGCTGCCAACTTGCTTCGACTGTTCTGAGCGGAAAAAACGTGACTTTGCTTAAAGTGTGTTTTTTGACTTGGTAACATTTTGTGCTGTCAAGAACTTTTAGATTTGATTTTAAATGAGTTAAATTTTCTTAACTCTGTCGTAACCAGAGGAAAATCTTGGGTATTTGAGTACGACCCAGAACCGAAAAGGCAGAGCAGCACGTGGCACACAAAATCATTCCTCCCGCTCCAAGAAAGCGTAAATGAACAAGTTTTGCATCAAAACGTTATTCAATATCTTCTTTGACGTCCGAAGAATTGTCCATTTTGAGTTTGTATCAGAAAAAGAAACTGTCAACTCAACTTTCTACTTCAATGTGCTCAAAATATTGAAACGCTGATAGCGCGCGTGAGGATTGACATCAAAGACACGGTCAAGTTCCAAAATGACAATGTCTTCAGTCAACTGGACGTCATTGTTATCAATTTCTTGCCTTTAAGCAACACCTCGGTGGTCCCCCAGCTCTCATACAGTTCCAATTTGGCTTCGTAAGACTTTTTTTTTTTGTTTCCCCGACTGTAAAAAGAGCTGAAAGAAAAGCATTGTGAGTCCATGAAAAACATCAAACATGTTACAAGGTTAGGTAAAAGACATTCTTGTCGAAAAGCGAGTGCCTTTCTGGTAGTAAGTGTATTGATGCAGGGGGAGAGTATTTCAAAGAATTTTAAGCGTTTGTACCAATACGATCAATAAATCTATTTTTTATAGAAAATGTGTATTACTTTTATAATTGACCCTATATAAGTTAAAAGTTAAAATTGTAAAGAATATATAAATTATAAAAATAATGAAATCAGAATGACTTACATTAATAAATTATTTATAGACGCTTGTGGCGTTGCAGCGTAACGTAAGTGATGGAAATTATGTTTTTGGCGGGATATTGTATTTGGTGCTTAAAGTTATTGATATTTACTTTAATACATACATACAATGGCGTACTTTGAAACGGCTTATTGTCAAACCGTTGTTTGCTGCCAATTCATCCGACCGCATCGCTATGCTGCAGAAAGCATTGAGACTCCGTTCTTTGTTTTGCTTTAATTTACACTTGCCCATTTTGTCTATTTGCATTAGCTTGCTATTGCTACGGTCTTCCATCGTTTCCGCATACTTTTTTAAAACATACAATTTTTTTAACATAAGATCAACAGGTTGTGATATTTTCCTACAATTACATCAATACATAATATACCATAATACCAGTCACTTAACTAACACAACCCCAAGGTACTCTACTACCACCACTATATCAATACATGCTTTTTACTAGTTTATTGTGTTTTACGTACAACTTTAAGACCCGTTAAGACTTTAATGGCAAGATATTGTATTAATCAATCTTTTACTTCCTAGAACAACCCTGTCAACTGTCAAGTTTTTTGATGGTCCTAATGTTGATGTTTACACACTTTTATATGTAAATAAACTCATATAAAATTAGTGGGTTATAAATTTATACACACATAAACGTGGATAAATCAAAATTGATTTTTTTGTTGATGGTACACAATATCAATTTGAAAAATAACCTTTTTAAATTTAATTCACATTAAAAAAAATTACTATATTGAACGAGTAATGTAAATTTGGGACATTAAGGCCATTTTTCAAAATTGGGTTTTTAATCAGCTAATTTCTATTTTGAACACAATACAAGATTATGGACAATATCATTTATTGCAATTTGACAAACTTCCCATAATTTCTTGTAAAAAAAGCCATAATATATGCAAGAATGGTTGAATAACAATAACATTAAATTTGAGGCAAAATTACAAGAAATTATTGTTTTTAAAAGTAAATATTTAAAGTTTTGTCTTAGACTTGATTTAACTTAATTAAAAACCTGTAGTAGTAACATGGCATTAAATGTGAAAAAAAAGTAGTGAAACTCTCTGTAAATGTAAAAAGAAAGCCGTTGAAGGCATACAGTGTGTGGCTTGTGACCGTGTATTTCACCCTAGTTGTGTAAAGCGTCTAAAAAATGCAATTATAACTGCAACCGGTAATTTAACCCACGAGTGCTGTTCCAAACATGAACTTAACCTAACAAATAATGTAAACTTGGACGAGTCGTTTAGTGAAACATTAAACTATACATCTAGCGAAGAAATGCAAAAAATGGAAAACAAGTATCTGAAAAGCTTAATTATACATAAAAACTACATAATTCAACAACTAGAAGATAAACTATTAATACTAAGAAAACAATTGTTAGTGTCGCCATCTTCTGAAATAAAACCGGACAAGAAAGAGAAAGAAAATGAAGTCCTCCTGATTGACAAACAGACTTTAGAAGTCTGTAATAATATTGCTATATGTGACGAACAAGTGAAGGAATCTGTAATTCCTTTAAATTTGAAAGCAAACGAAAATAAAGTATCCAGCATTGGCAGCAATGTTGATAAAGAGGGATATACTATTGTCAAGAGAAAAAATACAAATAAACAAAAGAAAATAAACAACAACAAACTCGAATCTACAGCACCTGTAAAAAATGCAAATACAAAACTTTTAAATAAAACAAATCCATTTTATAAAAAAGTTGTTGGGTCTGGTGAAAAAAATGACATGGCAGTTGAAAAGAAATGTTGGTTTTTTGTCAGTAAAGTAAAAAACATTTACACGGCTGATAATCTAGTTGAATATCTCAACTCGCAATTTAAAAACAAAGAATTTATTTGTAAACAAATCCCAAACATAGGGAATTTTAAATCCTTTAAACTTGGAGCTTCATTTGACTTGAACGACAATCTTATGAACCCGGAAGTTTGGCCTAAAGGCATTGAAGTTTCCAGATTTCAGTTTTTTCGAGGAAATGAAAATAACAAAGACAGACACATTTAATGTCCTTCACTTAAATATTCGCTCTTTACGGAATAAAATTGAAGAATTTGAAATGTTCTTAAATGTAAGTGAAAATAATTTTCGTGTTTTGTGTTTTAGCGAACACTTTTTAAATAATGATGAAATTGCAAATTTACAACTTGATAATTATAACGTTGCATCAAGTTTTGCAAGAACTACAATAAAAAATGGCGGAGCATTAATTCTAACTAAAATAGGTTTAGAATTCACAGAAAGAATCGATCTTGTTATGATGTCCGTTGAATTACATTGCGAAATAGCAGCTGCTTTTATTCCTATTCACAATGTTTTAGTAATTACTACCTATAGGTCTCCAAATGGAAATTTTGATATCTTTATGGAAGTAATTAATAAACTATTTGATTGCGTCAATTTTACAAACTCAAATGTTATTTTTAACGGAGATTTTAATGTAAAATTTAATACAACTGAAAATAATACAAAAAACTTTCTAGACTTAATGCATTCTTGCGGACTAAAGCAAAGTGTTTTTGAAAATACAAGATACGAAAATTGTATTGATAATATGTTTGTAAACTTTATAAATTTTAATGTGTCTGTCTCGGATTTAATGTTATCAGACCACAATGCAATTATTTTAGAAATGTACGATTTATCATCAAAAGTTAAATCAAATGCAGTCATCTGCAGGCCTATAACACAAGCTGGTTTGATGAGCTTATATCAGATGCTAGCTCAAACAAATTGGGAATTTATTAATACCTTTGACAGAAATGTAAATGAAAACATTAATAAATTTATGAATATTTTAAACTCGGGTATCAAACTTTGTTTTCCTGAAGTTAAAAGAATTATAAATGACAAAAATAAAATAAATTGGTTTAATAATCAACTTAAAGATATGCGTGAAAGGTTGAACTTTTTATATAATTCTTCAACACTTTCTGAAACCAATAAGTCAATTTATAATGACTACAGATCTTTATATAGAACAGAACTAAAAAAAGCTAAACTCTCTGCAAATGCAGATTACATATCAAACTCAAATAATTCAGTCAAAGCTATGTGGGATGTAATAAATAACAACCGAAATATAAAAACAACAAATAATGCTGAAAGTATTTTGACGGCAGAAAGCTTAAACAATCATTTTACAACCATAGCTGATGACATTTTAAATAATCTCCCTATACCTGATAAGCTAGCTTCTGAATATATGACTTTCCGGAGTACTAGTCATTTTAGTTTTAGAAATGTAAGTGTTAGTGAAGTCCATAATGCAATAGTTTCATTAAAAAACAAATGTAGTAGAGATATATATAATATGAACACAAAAATTATAAAACATGTTAAGGATTTATTAATTATTCCAATAACTAAATTAATAAATCATTCTATAACATCTAGTCAATTTCCGGATTCGTTTAAGTACACTAAGGTAGTACCTATATTTAAAAAAGGCTCTGTAGAAAAGGCTCTGTAGATGACTGTAATAATTACAGACCAATAAGTTTGATTCCAGTTATTTCTAAAGTTTATGAAATTTTGTTGCATAATCAGTTAAGCACATATCTAGAAAGCAACAATTTAATGAATAAAAATCAGTTTGGATTCAGAAAAAATAAATCTACCGTTATGGCTGTAAATTGTTTTGTGGATCACATAGTTGAAGGTCTAGATAATAAAAATCATGTAGGATCGATTTTTTGTGATCTTTCTAAGGCCTTCGACTGCGTGTCTCATGATATATTACTGCAAAAACTAAAGTTTTATGGTTTTTGCAACAACTCTATCATTTTGTTAAAGTCCTATCTACAAGGAAGAATTCAAACTACATATTATAAGGGTAATCAATCAACAGAAGGCAGTATTCAGTATGGTGTGCCACAAGGTTCTGTTCTGGGACCAGCTTTGTTTTTGTTATATATAAACGATCTTAATAATGCAGTCCCAAACTCTATCTTATACGCGGATGATACTACGGTGTATTGCCATAACAAGAATGAATCCGAGTTGATTGTTGACATGGATAAAGCATTGCACTCTGCTATATTATGGTTTCAAGCAAATCGTCTTTCTCTGAATGAAGCAAAAACTAAAAAAATGATTTTTTCGCTTAGGTCACATGAGTTGCATGACAGTCACAAAGAGGTGACGTTTTTAGGATTTCACTTAGACCCTACTCTTAGATGGGATTGTCAAGTAAATCATGTGTCTAGCAAACTTTCAAAAAACATTTTTCTTCTAAAAAATCTTAAAAAGACAGTTCCACATTTTGCTCTTATGACCGCATATTTTGCGCTATTTCAATCAATTTTCTTCTATGGCTTACTGGCTTGGGGTCATAGCCCTCATGCCAGTAGAATATTTTCTATTCAAAGAAGAGCAGTCAGAGTAATTTGTGGACTGAATTATAGAGACGATGTTGTAGGTAAGTTCAAAAATCTAGGTATCTTAACTGTACCTTCTAAATATATATACGAATGCCTTATCTACGTTAAAACACACTCGGATTCATATGTCACACATGCGGATCATCACCATTATGATACTCGTCATAATCAAAATATTTTACCGCGTTTTGCACGTATAAATAAATGTAGAACTGCTGCTAATTTCTATGCTCCCAATCTGTTCAACAAATTGCCCGTGTATATGAAATAATTGCCAACAAAAAAATTTAAGAAAATTGCTGAGAGGATGCTTATTGATCTGGAATTATTTAACGTTGATGATTTTTATTTATTAAATAATAGAGATTTTAATTTGTTTATGTAAATGTTTAGTTTAACTATTTTAAACTGTTTTTATTATACATTATTTTGTAAACATTATTTATATTTGTATGACTTGTGTAACACATTTTTTTTGTGAAAACATAAATAAATTCTATTCTATTCTATTCTAACTTAATTATATTATCCAGCTGTGTTTATATTTTACTAGCCTAGGTCAGTATTTTTATCGATTTTTGTGTTGCCATAATCTAAGCTTAAAAAATATTTTTAAATATGAATACTTTACTGAGTTTATTTTAATAGTATAATATAAATATTATATAAAATGAATATAAAAAAAAAATATAGAAAATATTTATTATACTATTTAAAAATTTATCTAATTCAATCAACTTTCAATTATAGATTTGTACGGTATTGGACATATGATTTTATGTCTGCTATTAACATTTACAGCAACAGTTGGAAGTACTGAAAATTGAATATAAATTGGTGTGTATAAAGTAATGCAAATCTGCAATAAATTGCCATAAAATTTAAGAAATCTTTAAATCAATCAATAAATTAATAAATGTTTTAGACAAAAAACGAATTAAACTTGTTTCAACTAAGTACACTTGTTATAGCACTCACAGACAATCTTTTGTTAATGTATAATATGTAAAACCTAGAACTAGTTGTAAACATGCAATGTATATTTTAATATGCATTTGAACAGCCAAACAATTTTGCACTAAACAACTTTGTTGTTTGTTCCACAACTTGTGCATGATAATATGAAAACAGCATAAAGCACACAAACGTCAAAGACATATATCAAAGTTTTTTGTTAAGTTAATAATTGGTGCCAGTAGCGGTTTAATTGCAGTTTATTATAATTTACAGTTAGATATAATTACGTGACTATATGTTATCTAAAATTATTATCTTGAAGAAGAAACTATATTGTTAGATATCTCTAGAATAACAATAGTACGAACATATTTTAGATTCGGTTTTTTAATAATAATTTTAATAATCAAATCAATCAATAAATATTTAGTATAAAAACGTACGTTTGTTGAATTTTAATTATCAACATTAGTTAATATATTACTGCACATCAATAACTATAAAATTATTTATAAATGACGTGTTTGGTAAAGCTGAGAGAAATGTTTAGTACATCATATAATCACTGCATATGTTTAACAACTTTGGATTTAGATTAACTTTAACTGCATGAAAGTTAATGTCGGGATAAGTTATAAGCCGCCTGCACTAAACAACATCGGTTTTCTAGAGGCTTTTGAAGTAACTTTTTTTAATTGTCTTTAATATTAATACAGTTAATATTAATTTGTTAGATACAAAATGAAATTAAAACATGTTACAAAATTTAATTTTAAACCTTAAATATAAAACTGTCACACATATTTACCGTGTACATTACATCAAGCGCTTAGTTCATGTATATATGAATTGATCGTACACAGCTTAACAAGTCCTTATGTGAAGCTACTAGATTATAGCATCTAATAGATAGCTCTACGCGTATTAGTAGAAATTTATCAAAATTAATTAATTTGATACAAACATAATATTGATTTTATCTTAGATAGTGTCGTTATTTCCGTCAATGATGTATTAGATCATGCGGTGCAGCAAAGTATCTTATACTAATAATAAATCAGGCAGCATTTGAACTGGATTTTATTATAGTCAACTTAAATGACAATTTTCAATTAGCACGCTAAATAGGTGGTGAAATATTAAAACAATTTAAAAACAAAAATTGTTTTATTATTTCATAAAAAAAAATTTAAAAAAACTATCATATTATTCTTTATGTTTGTAAACCGCCTATTAGCTTACAAACATAAGTATATAATAAAAATCCTAAATACAGTTTTTACTGCAATAATAAAAAGAACGCTTGGAGCATTACAAAACATTGCGCTATTTCAGCAACAATGGCTTTCAGTGAATAAAAAAGACAAGTGCTACTTAAAGTTGTTGATGATTTACCGGTTAATACGCATTTTTTTATAGAAGAATATTACACAAAGATTTAAAATTAGAATTGGATTACAATATTATAAATTTATTTAAATTTTAAAATTATATTTATAAAAAATATACTTTTATATGCTTTTAATTGTCTTTTATTTAAAGTAGAATAGTTTCGGTGGTTAGACCATCTTTGGTATAATAACCATAAACTGTAAATTATGAATAAAAATAGAAATATTATAAAATTAGATTTTACTTATAGTATGCTCATAGATAAAGTGTCTTTACGACATGGTCTTAAATTATCTTAATGATTATGATTGTATTTTATAACTGGAACCCGAGGTAGTATTGAAGGGTGAAAATAATGTATATTTATATAATATTTTTACCTTTGAACATTGAATTGTTATAAGCTATTTATGGTAAATAATACAAACATAATTGTCTCCCTATGGCGATTAGTGCATCAGAAATCCGCTAAGATAATTCAAGCCCATGTCGTAAAGACGCTATATCTATGAGAATACTATACATTACATTATGTGTATAAAGAAAATTTGGACAATAAAATTGACAAATTTAAAATGATTACAATTAAAAGCATATAAAAGATTTTTTTTTATAAATATAATTTTAAAATATATATAATATTTATATATGCATGATAATCTATAATTATAAATTTACTTGACGTTAATAATGGTTTTGTTACCATTATTTATAATAGTTTATGTACCATAAACATTGTTATTTGCGTACAAGTAGAGCGTCTGAGCGTTGTGTAAAGAGTAGATAAGTAATAGACTAGTTATAGATTGTTATATTTGTTGATGAAAAGTGTTGGTGAATCTTTACTATTCACACATATACCGGTATTTGAGATGTGTAATACAAAGTACATTGGCAGTAAGGTTAGCGAGGTACTGGCAGCCGAGGCCTTGGAGTTGTGTAATAACACTGTATCTAGTAGTAAGGTCTAACGTAACAGACAAAAGTATGTTGTGCACTGGCAGTTGAGGCTTTGAGTTGCACAATAACAGCAAAAGATTGTTAATTACGTAACTAGTATTAAATTCAATTATGTATTGACGTTATAATGCTGTTACTGGCATTACGACTTATTAGCCTTATGCTAGAAAGAACTTTTGTTTTTTCTAATTTTACAAAACATATTAGTAATTTTGTAAAAATTCAATTTATGGAGAAACGCCCGGGAACAATAGCGAGTCGTAGCGCTGATCCGAGAGAACGATATAGACCAAATTAGCCCAAACGCAACGTATTGGGCAAGAGCGGAACAAAGAAAGGAAGATCAGTAATAATATACATAATTGATGGTGGTGACCTCTACTACGTGATAATTTATGTTATTCCTTTTCAAAATATTCTCCTTTAAAATCTACACTTTTGCATCCGATGAAACCAATCTTCAAAATAATTTTGCCACTCTGAGCGAGGTACCTCCAAAACAAGTGATTTAAATGCTTTAATGGCCTCTTTAGGCAATTAAAAACGCTTGCCACGCATTTTATTTTTGATATGTCAAAATAGGAAGAAGTCATTGGGCGATAAATCAGGCGAATATGAGCAATAAGTCATTAATTGAATGTTGTTACTGTCAAAAATTTTACAGATTAGCCGGTTTATGTTGTTCCTTTTGATTTCAACATTAACTTACGGCAAACAAATTGAAGTATACCAGTCAGCATTAACTGTCCTTCCATCCTCTAATACAAGGCTGTCCAACATGGGGCCCGCGGGCCGCATGCGGCTCGCAACCTCGCCCTTTTGCGGCTCACGGAGCGAGCTTTTAAATGTATGAATTACCCTCAAATACAAAATATGAACAATTCATACATTAACAATTAAATACAAATAAAATATCGTATGACGCCACAGGCGACGGATAGAAAGTAACAGCAAAGTTACTGGTAATTGGACTAATTTTGCTCGATCACCCTTGAATATTTGAGAAGCCACGCGCATGTATGTAAGAAGGTTAAGTTGAGCGGGATGAGCAGAGTTAGTTAATAATTGTTCTAGTGTGCGGCACAAAGTATTTTATTATGCGGCCCTCCAAACCACATTTTTTTAAAAGCGGTTCTTGGGGCATTTGCAGTTGAACAGCCCCGTTTTTCCAAAGAAACAAGCAATTATTCTTTTCAAAACGCTTTGTTAATGCACCACTTTTGTGGGTTTAGGTTCATTTTGAAACATCAATACAGTCGATTGCTGTTCAGTTTCTGGATCATATAAATATATCCAAGATTTGTTACCGGTTACGATGTTATATAACAAATTTGAACACCCCCTTTCGATTTTTTTTAGAATTTTCTTACACCACTTGACACGTTCCTGTTTTTGTTCTGCAATGCTGCAATGCCTAAGGATGCCTCTATCTCACTATAGGTCACATGCCGGTCTGACAAAATCATTTCACGCTCAGCATCAATATTTTTTGCGACAACAGAGGTGCATGGACGACTTTTGCAAAGATAGTCATCAAACGTTGGTCTTCCACGCTTGAATTCTGCAAACCATTTGTAAACCATAGTTTTGAATAGTGCTTTATCCCCAATTAACGAACGTGTTAAACCGTTAAACTTTAGCAGTGCCCCTCGTAATGAAATAATAAAACAATGTACTACGTTTTTTATCACAATTTTTTTTTTAGAAACCTTTTAGAAGCCTTCTATAATTATATAACTTATTTCATCTGTAAAAGGCTTTAGTAAAACTAAAACTAGTAATGTATTTGTAAGAATAAATTTGTTATAAAAAACTTAGTAAATTATTTCATTAACAGGATCAGAAATGTGTGCGCAGTAAAGTGATGCAGTCAAATAATTTGACCACAATGGCCGTTTCTTGATTGGTATTAATACTATTATTAATTAGTGTTAAGTTAATTAATATAAGTTGTTAAAGCACGCTGTAGTGGTTGGGAGGTTTAGCGTGCGTTGCGCCAGTTATATAAAAAAGCAGCTTTGTATTTTTTTTAATTATACAGTATATGCTTTAAAAGTTTGAATAGCGCGGATTTAGCTGCACAATTTATTTGTCGCCAGCCTCATTTCTCTGGATCATTGTAAAATCCGAGCCAAGATTGTACTTGATCCATACAAAAGATATGCTGCCGTGCTGCGCTTTGTGTTGTTTTTGTTGGAAGTAGTAGTAAAAGGTTGCATCTATTTTTTGTGACACATTTTGCAAAATGCTAAAACTTTATTGTAAGTCATTAGTAGATTATTTTTGCTTGTTAGCGCCATATAAGACAATAAAAACTGTTTTTTTATAGACTGAATTTACTTTATTTTATTTGAACCATTTTATCGATGATAGCAGTTTTGTATGTTTATGTGGTCGTTAATTAGTTTTATATAAAGAAGACATTATTTTACAAAACGGTAAAAAACTTTTTATATTGAATTAGTTAAACGAATTGAACGGATGAACGGATTGCAATGCAAAGTTATTAATTATAACAATAAAACAGCCGACATTAAATAATTACTGGTTTTTAAATGAAACGTTGTAGTAGATAAGCGTTTTCAGTCATCAAATGTAAACGTTACTAGTATTTGGAATTATTTTGAAAAAAACTGATTAAATTTTAAAGGGCTTATTTTAGTCTGCTTGCGTAATGGTTGCTGACACTTCTGTTGTATGTCAAATCGTTATTTGATCTATTTTTATCTCAATCTTGGATAGTGGAACCGCCGTTATAGAGCATTGCGATCTGAGCAATGTTATATAAAAATTATTGTATTTTTATTTATTTTGGTAGTTTTGTTTAGAACAGATAGTTTTTGAATTTATAAACTTTTTTATTGTATTATAGTTTTGACTTTTATAGCTGCAATTTTGTTGGCAATATATTGTATTAATGCGCTGCAACTTTTAAAGAAATCACAATATTGATTTTGTTGTTGTGAATGATTGCGCAAAAGTTTGAAAGAAATTGAAAACTTACAAAAACAATTATCAATTTATACTAAAATTGATGTACACGTATAACCGGTTACGCAAGGTACTCATTGTCTTAAATTACAACGCATTGTCTAAATAAATAGTACAACTTTCGTAGATTTATTACTTGAAACATCACTTTGTGCAAACAATTACTTAATTTAATTAAAATTGTCGCACTTGTTTCTATTTTATATGTTTTTAGATTTTGATTTAAAAAAATTACCATTTTATGGTTTAATTTTGCTTTGGGCGGATGGCAATTTACTGACCCTATTTAAAAGTCCAATGGTTACATAATTTGTTTTAGTTAAAAGAATATTCTAATTATTATATGAGATTTTAAGTTTTTTTTTTAATAAATTTAGGTTAGGTTAGGTTAGTAAAGTTTTTATTTGGATTTTCAGGGTTTAACAGTTATTTTTGACTTATTTTTTTTTTAATTTTTGAAATAATATTAATTTTTTTAATTTTGAAAGTCCACACAAATATAATTTTTTGGCAAGCAGATACATAGATGCAATTGCTTTTGTGAGCAGTCGTCGATTCTTCATGTTCAAGAATTATTAACTTAAATAATCGATCGGTTTATATTTTATTGAAAATTGAAACACATAGTCTGCAATTTTTTAGTTTTGTTTTTTGCGTAAGACTTTGCATTGGAAAGTACATATTCCACATTTTTACACTAGTGATAATAGTTTAAATAATTAAATGTGTATTAAAATTAAGTAAAAAATATACTGTGTAATCTTGGTAGCATGGATAGTATGTCAGGCAAGTAAACAACTGAAAAGTATTTAAATTCAATTTGGTACGTTCTATTATACAAACGATTATTATAGTCTGTTCGCGTTAAGACTGCAGTAATGGGAGTGGTTTATTAAGTCAGTATCACACAGCTCTTTATTTACTTTAACCTAAAATTAAATTAAATGTCACTTTGCGTCAATAAGTAAAGCAGTTAAAAAAGTTGCCAGACTTGCGAAATTAACATAGATTTGGTATTAATATTTTATATTGTTTTATTTTATTTGTACATTAATTAAATCAATTAAGATTAATTTTGATTCTTTTTTAGTATCGAGCATATGGCTCAACCATTCTGAGCATAACAAACTGAATAAATATCTGTCTGAATTAAAAAGAAAATTTTATACTTACGTGTATAATGCTAAAAAATACACCAATTCTGCTTTTATACACTTAACAATTATTTGTTTAAATTTATTTATGATAATATCAATACTTAAAGAATTAAGCATATTTATATTTTTTTTAATTATTCATTTTGAATGAATTATAAAAGTTAACCTTTTTTTAATGTAATATCAATTTTTGTTAAGAGAGAATCTAGTCTTCAGTGTGATAGTTTCAGCAAGTGTGGTTCCTCTCGTTGAAACTTAAAGTTATTTTTATGTTGTTGTGACATATTAAGTAATTCCTATATAACACATTTTAAAATTAAAAAAATAGTAACAATAATTTAGGTTTTGTTTTCTTCTGATGAAAATTCTTCAAAGAAATCGTCAGAAAAGCAGGTGTTAACTGTATAATTTAGTTGTATGTTTTCAATAATATTATCCAAACAATACATTCGCTGCTATTCTTCAATAACATGCCGTATACAATTGGTCCATTTTTCTGGTGTTACTTCTTTTAGCCCCTTTTCAAATAGGTTTTTAACATCAGCCATTTTAAAAATAGTATTATTGCCAGCTACGTAATATTAAAAAAAGGTTAAGTGGAAGAACAGCTACAAGCTGATTTTCTTTGTATTTAAACAAGAAATAAAGACATAGTATTATTATTAAAATCATGGTTAACATTTAAGAAATTACAAAAAATATTAAACATATTGTTCAATTTACATTTCAATTCACATTTGAAAAGCCATTGAGATGACGTTTCCAAGTTTTTTAGGTTATACTTTACGTCAAAGTCAATAATTTGTATTTTAAATTTAAATACATATATTTATTTACAAATACGCAAACTTAATAATAGATAAAATAAAATTAGTTGTACTTTCATTAGCGTAAAAAACGATATTTTACAAATAGGTACAAAATAAATTCAACTGCAATCAAATTTAATATGATGGATTTGAATTAAAAATAGTCTATTGTAAATTGGGATGGTCTCTAAGCCAATCAGAGCATTGTTTCCCAGTTGCTATAACAACTGCAACTGCAGTCTAACGCGGACAGACTATAGTGTAGTACCTGCTGGTGCAATTAAGATTTGCAAGATTTGCTGTTTAGCTTAAGGAAGGTATCTGTGTTACTGTAGGCACGTGCTTTCGTAAATATGGCAAATCTTGCCTTATTAGCGTTGCTGATCTTCTTTTTATACATGGGACAAATAAATTCTTCAGTAGTGTTTATTATTTGTTTAAAATTACATTGTGCCATATTTGATATATCTTATATTTTCGGAGTTTTTTAGACGCAATAACTTTTTTTTAAGAATGCCGGATAATTTACAAAGATGCATAGAGATTTTCTTAAAGATTTGTACTTATTTCACTATGATATAACAAAATGGTGTAAGTACCAAGAAGAATTTTATTAATGGATGAAAGTCCATATTACATGTTTTTAAAAGACTGAACGATACATAAAACTTAACACATTTTCATTAAAAAGTAGCTACAGTACAAAAACATTATTAAATTGTTTTGAAACGCAAAATATTAAGAACTGATGGTGCTCAGTACTTGAAACATCTACATCTTTTCTATCTCAAGTAAGACTACATTTGTTTCATTAAAGGTTTTATTTCAATTTTTGAGGAGCACGTGTCTGTTTTTAAGTTTTTTATATACTCCTAATATATCATTTGCGCAATTATCACACCATATTAGTAGACTATTGCAAGTAAAGAATCCCGGAGTAGCTGCAGTATTTAAAAAGCATAAGGCTATTTAAACTGTAGGTAAACAGTTGCTTACTATAAATCATAGTGCTGACTTCAGATCCTCTATCATGTACTTTTGTGTTTTTACCAATTTTCTTTGATGCAGTTTGAAGTTCTGTTTAGTTTTCTTCTTATCTTTTTCACTTTTACTGGTGGGTTTTTTGATTTTTAACAGATCACTTGTCAACAGTAGGACGCTGGAATTTTAGTTTTGAAAAGTCTTTTTCTCAATCAACCGTTTTTATATCCCTTTTTTTCTTTGGATCTAATGCTGGCAACGAAGGACCTACAGTTTTAAGTGGATTCCGAACCACTGGAGAGATTTTATCACTTCTCAGAGAAAGTTTTTTTAGCCGTAAAACCTCACGCTTGCAAGGCGGGTTGGGGAGTGGGAGAGCGTATACACATATGAAAAGTATATCACGGTATATGGGAATTGAACCCACGATCTTCGGTACAGCGGTTTTATGCCTAGACCACTTCGCCACGCTCCCCCTTTGAAAAGTACTCATCAAATATTTTGGCGTAAAATTTCTACGCTTTTTGGGTATTTTTTTTGGAAACATTTGAAGTTGAGCTGATGCATGTTTAAAGCTGTAGATAGTAAGCGAAAGTAGTGACTTTCATAGCGCGGGAAAGAGTTAATATGAGCTCAAATAAGGTTTTTATTGTCTTTTGTGAATTTTAATTTATGCTTATTGCATTGAGGATTGAGTTCTCTCTTGTCTTTATAAATTAAACAACTTAATTTTTCTTATCTATCTTATCAAGCATATGCTTAAAAAATTAGAGCATACTTGTACATTTTATTTGAGCTTTTTCTTCTAGAGTGTTAAATTTCCTATGTCTATAAACTATATGTTGCGATTCAACAAGTAAGTACTTTGCTGTTTTTTGTCAGTTTTATAAAATTTTACAAACAATAGCATGAAAAGTTAATACACGCAAAATTTTTAAAAATTACTTTACTTTAACAACTACAAAAGAACTATAATATTTATTTTAGAATATTAAATAGAAGATTTTGAGTTCTTATATATTATATTACACTGAAAATTTTATTCTCTACACGTTGCAAAAAACCGATTTATAGCCGTATTCTGAACATTTTTTACAGCGATGTTAATTAACATTTTGAACGTTGCTAGGCAATATTTAAAAAACTTGATAACTGATTGGTTAAAAATCAATTTCTACAGCGATGTTAGCTAACATCGATGTTAAAATATGTTCAGAATAGACCCATTAAATTGCGCAAGTTGTGTTTGAAGTTTTATAAAAAAACCGCCCCCTTAACATAATAAACTATTTCTAATAAATGTCAGAATTTTACATCAAAGTAATTCATTTGCTGTCTTTGTTGTTTTCTAAAAAGATTAGACAATTATTAGACATTCACGGTATATGGAAGATATAAAATCTGTCAGTTGAGTAAAGTCTTTGCACGGCAGATTTAATGCTACATGAGCCCTTCTGCTTAAAAAAAATAACAACACGCATCTTTTAGCTGGTGGGAGCGTTTATGACATGGTTTATGTTTATCGTTAAGTACATAACTTTTTTTTATATTTACTTAAAAACAGATAGACGTTTAGTAATTTAAGTTTTATAAAAACATTCAAACATGCTGCTTTAAAAAAATTAAATCTTGTAGTTTATTAGTCTTGGATTTATCTTTTGTTTTGTATTTTACCACAAAATTACATTATAAATACGTTTTATCAGACCACTGTTTTGATTGCCAGAATTGAAAGAATTTGTTTTTTGTTAATAAAATAAAATCAACTAGTTCAACGTTATGACTAGCATTTTTTGTGGCATTTATTGATTTGTAATTTGAAAAGTGTAAATTACAATATTTCACTTTTTTAGTCAATCTTAAAAAAATAGATATCTGTTAGATTTATTAACTTTTTGTCACAAAATAGAAAGAATCAAATAAGAGAATGAAACTCAATAAACCTCTAGCGCCTACTTAACCATTGCTCTATCTGCGTCGTTGAATATAAAATAGCATAACAGATTTTATATTGTAATATTGCAATTACGTTCAATATTTTAGTATTTAATTATTAATGATAATTAAAATTCTGCTGTAACTTTATTTGAATAATTTATTAATATATATTAAATTATTGATTTAATAGAGTTTATTTAGTTTATTAAATCTGGTTTGGTAATAAATAAAATGTAAATTGACATGCGTTTATGTTTGATTTCATAATTTATTAAATAATAATAGGAATGATATTTAATATATATGTATTATAATTTACCTGGATAATGTCCTTTTGTCCCAATACCGTTTCGCATATATAGAAAAAAGATAAAGCTTTTCAAAAGAGAAAATTAATTAAAAACGTTATCAAAGAAAAAAATGTAGTTAAAGTGGTCGGGTTGTTCATATTTCTCCCTGCTAGAAGTTAATATCAGGCTCGTTTTTCATTCGGTCTTTATGACTGTATAATAAACCATTGTTTGCATACATATGTGATTAAGTTTATACAATGAGAAAAAAAGTCTTTTCAAACAAAATTTTTTTTTGTATATTGCATTAGAGTTACTTGTTTTCATAAAATTATAATCACGTTTTATAATTTCTTAATTAAAAAATTTAATTATGTTAGCAATTAGTTCCTGATAAGATTTTATTTGATTTGGAACCATATTTTTATTATTAATTCTTATATTGTTGTACAGAAATATTAACTTAAATAATTAATAGAATACAAACGTATGTAAAAATTGAGTATTTAGTGTTTGATTCTTAAATATGTAAAAATTATAAATGCGATTTATCAGATTATTTTAAAAAAAAGTTTGCATAGCTTAGAATTTTTAAATTAGTTTTATCAACCATAGTGATTTCGATCTTCTCATTGATTAATGTAATTGCATTTACCTGGAACAGACATCGATCGCAGTATTAGAGAGATTACATTTATAAAGCCACCTGAACAAAGTCTTCTTCCTATACTCAGGTGGCTTTAGAAGTGTAATCTGTCTAATATCGCACGTACAGTTCTATATTACCATAAAGCAATTGTTATATAAATTGATAGTTTTGTGTGTAACGCGAATAAATAATTGGATGATCAATGTTTTGACAGAAAATATCGAGTGGCGTCTACTAATGTTGACTATAAGTTTTCTATTTAAAAATAATAGTTTAATACGGTTTACTTTATTTTTTTTTACTAAAATTAATAAACAAAATTTATTTACTTTCTATAAAACTTATAAATGTTTGAAATTTGACTTATCTACAAGTTTTTTTAAATTTATTGACTTTTGTATATGCATATTACCAAACAATTTAATAATAATACATTTATTTTGTGCTTTTTTATCATCAAGAGCGCTCAGTCGATTGCGAGAAGTTTTTAAGTCGATTGCTTTCTATCAAATATTTTTAAAATTTCTGACGTGTATTGTATAAGTAAAATATTTATTTTTCAACAATTATTTTTACTTAGTGACTAGGTTTTATTTGAACTTAGTGACATAGTCAATTGCTAACCGCCTAATACTTTTATGGTAGATCTGAGCGCCCCTGCTCTACATGAATCCTGATTATGTGAGTTTTTTCAGATTTTTTCAGTATGTCATTTCTAAGTAATAAGCAATCAAAATTTGAAAAAATTAAGGTTTTTGAGTTTTATTATATTTTTTGATTGTTTGTAACTTTTTTTAAGACAAAGTTCTGAAAAAAAAATTAAAATTTAAGAAAAAAAAATTGATTATGAAAACTTATTCTTTGGATAATTTTTAAGAAAAAGGTTCTAATAATTTTTTTTTTTTAATTTAATCCTGACAAGTTCCAAACGATAAAAAATGTAAATTTAAAATTTAAGCTTTTGTTTGCTATTTTTAAGTATATTTGTAGATACATTGTAAGATATCTCAAAACGTAACACGGCAGTTCCTGAAATCTTTTGCACATATAAAAGCACGTTTGTATTCATATTTGAAAAAAAAATCCGTAATTTTATTAAAGAAAAACAGTCTTCAAAGTTTTGCAAAATTTTCAAAATGTAAAGAAAAAAAATTGAAAAAATTATTATTTTTTGGAAAATTTAATAAAAAAGTTCCTTAATTTATTTTTTTAAATGCAATCCTGAAAAGTTACCAATGATCAAAAAATGTAAAAAAAATTAAAAATCTTGATTTTTTCAAATTATGATTACTTATTACTCGGAAATTTACATAATCAGGATTCATGTAGAGAAAGGCATTTTCAGTAGTTTAAGCAAATCAAGTTTTTATTCTGTACACTTAACTCATACATGGCCATATCTATAATTTTTTTAAATAATAAATCATAATTCTTATAAATTAACACAACAGATTTTTCTTTATTTTTTGTTTCTTTTTACACTCTTCTAACAAATATTCCATAGTTTTCTTAGTCTTTCCGCACATTTTGCTCACTTTCAAATCCTTTTCCAAAATTTAATGTTCTCTAGCTTTTCTTTTTTTGCTCTCATTTCCAAGTAATACGCAAACTTAATTTGAAAAAATTAAGGTTTTTGAGTTTTTTTACATTTTTTGATCGTTTGTAACTTCTCAGCATTGCATTTTTAGGAAAAATTTATAAAAAACTTCTTTTTTCAAAATTATCCAAAGAATAAGTTCATAGCCAAAATTTTTTTTCTTGAATTTTGAACATTTTGCAAAACTTTAATGGACAGTTTTTTTTTTAAAGATTACTAGTATTTTCTTTTTTCTCAAATATGAATAAAAAAGATAATGTGCAAAAGATGCTATAAAAATTTCTGAAAATGCCGTGTGCTACGTTCCAAGATATCTTACAATGTATCTACAGAAGTGCTTAAAATTAGCGAAAAAAACTTAATTTTTTTGATCGTTTGTAACTTCTCAGGATTGCATTTTTAGGAAAAAATTATAACGAGTTTTTTTTTAATTGTTTAAAAATAAGTTACAGACAAAGTTTTTTTTCTTTGAATTTTGAAAATTTTGTAAAACTTTAAGTGAGAGTTTTTCTTAAAAAAAAGATGAAAAGTATTTTTATTTTCAAATATAGATAAAAACGTGCTGTACATATAAAAGCCATATTTGAGAAAAAATTAAATACTTATCATATTTTTTTAAGAAAATTGTCAAAATTTTTAAAATTCAATTAATTACAAGCGATCAAAATGTAAATTTAAAATTTAAGCTTTTTTTCTCTGTTTTTAAGTATTTTTGTGGATTCACTGAAAGTTGAAGAGCATTGAAGATAATACAGAACCCCTGTCTCGATTGCGGCCAATGTGATCTTTTTTAGATAGAAAGCAATAAGTTTTATTAATTTTAAATCCAACTGAGACGTTAGAGTTTTAAGAGTAGTCTTTGGTGCCAAACCTTATCAATAGCCTATTCAACGTCAAAAAATATGACGTTAGTTGTTTTTATTTGATGAATTATCCTGGTTAGTTGATGGGTTGTAGAAAACTCATATTTGAAGCTATATTGATGATTTAGCAACAGGTTTTCAATCGCTGTAGGATTCCAGATTCTAATCTAAGATTGCAGTTTCAGCCACTTTACTTGTGGTTGACAGAAGACTGATTGGGCGGTAATTCTGTGAAAAATGTCTTATTTTTGCCAACCTTTGGGACAGGAATGACGTTCGATCTTTTCCATACAGGCGGAAAATGCGGCGTTTTTAACATTACATTTGTATTACATGTTTGTGAGGAACATTACAGCCTTGTAAGAGAATGCTTTTAAAGTTTTTTTGGAATGTAGTCCGGACCTGGAGCCGATTTGGGTTTGAGATGTGCAATATTACCTCTCAACTAGACGGCCAAACCAATTTAAAAATTGAAGCAGTGCCAGTGAGCTGTAAGCACTGTTTTACTTTCTTGTGGACCCTTTTTACATGCTTTAAGTCTAAATGTTTGGCATAGACCGACGTGCGTTGGAGTTAAAAGCTGTCATCAGCAAATGCGTTGCCTTTGTCTTTTAAAGTTTATTGAAGGCTTTTTTTACCATGAGTCAAAGAAAGCAATGTACGTATATTTTTAGCACTGGTTTTTGTGCTCCTTGATAGCCTTCTTAACCTTATCATTGAACTAGTTTAGCTCGGATTAGTTTGTTGGGTCATGTGACTTTTGCTATTTATATCTGGCTTGATTTTAAGATCAAAAGAGCTCTCTAGTCTTTTGATCAAAGCCCTAATTTTTGTCAAAGTTTTTTTCATTGCTAATCAACAACCGCGTTGTCAACTTTTTCAGCCGTTTGAATGTCATGTAGTGATATGATGCTGTTTCTAGGGTATGTAAAAAACTGTCTTGTTGACCGACTTTACATCTTTCATAGAGATCTAAGACTACTGAGCTATGGTCGTTAATAACCAAAATAAACGTTTGAGCTTCGATGTTCTTGAGTAATGCAATGTCAAGAACGTTTCTATAGTACCCTTGGCAGTGGTGATAAGTTAGCATGTCTGGCCCTAGTACAGTATAATCTTCTTCTTGGGCATACTTCAACATTACTTTACAGAATGTTTTTACTAGGCTTATCAGCCATTATGAAACTACTATATTTAATGGCACAAGACACATTTTTTTTATTTTTTTTAGTCTGCTTTCATCAATCTTGTCAGCTGTTTATTTACTGGTTTTTTTACTACCAGAAGATAGTGATTGAGTGCCAGAAACCGTTGCTTGTGTACAAAATTTTCCTTTAATACACGGGGGTTACTTTTTAGCTTTACTTGTGGTTAGTTTTTGCTGAGTTGAAGGTTTGATTTTGTTGCTATTAGCAGTTCTAAGCGATGTTTGTTTGTGTAAAAGGCGCCTTCTACAACTAGCAGTGTGAGTTTTATGACATAAGGCACACTTGAGAGGAGTGAGTTTATCTTTACCTCTTTTCCTTGAACATTGGTCTGTAAGATTTTACACAAATTTAAAGTTGTTGTATTTTGCCAATTGATTTTTGACATTAATGGCATTTTCAAATAATGCCCGATTTACATTTAAGCTCTATTTTAATTTTGAGCTTGCACAGATAGTTTAAGGTGGCAGTTTTGTGAGTGTCATAAAACTTCAAGCACAATTCGCGCAATTTAGCTCTTTTTTAAAATTGGTTATTTGCAACGTGTAGAGAATGAAATATCCAGTGTCATAAAATATATGAGAATCCAAAATCTTTAATTGTTTATTAAAGTTTGAAATTAAATTGTGAATTTTTTGTTCAAATATTTGCATTAATTCTTTCGGCGACAAGAAAACTTGCTGTCAATAGTATATTGACTTTATAAATATTATGTTTAAGCTACATCTAAAATTTTGTATAAAAATTTTTTGTGAAGGGCTTTCACAAAAAAATTTTTAGCCCGTTTTTTTGTTGTATTTTAACCAAAATATAGCCTTGACACCAGATATGACTGCCATATTTGCTTTATACGATATTTTTGTTGTTTTGTTGGGATGCTTGAAAGCATAGTTCCAGTTAACAGCAGAAAAACTGGACAAAAATTGCACTTAAAAATTCAACTTTAATTTAAAAGCTATATTGTGCGTTACATGTTTTTAATTAACAATAGTTTCAAAAACGTAAAAACGTAATGATATAGTTTAAATTTGTTTATTTTGTCATTTGCTGCAAACATTTTACTGAACAAAATGTCAATTGAAGTTAAAAATAAAATAAAATTAAAATTTAAAGATTTTTACTACCAACTTAAATAGATTTATTATTTTAATAAACATAAAATTTACGCTAAAGAATTGCCGGGCTTAGTCGCCCCGTCCTGTTGTGGTGCCACTAGTAGTAATGTTATGAAAAAAATTTATATCCTATCACATCTAAGAGATTATCGGTGAACCTTTCTTTCTACAAAAATATTGACACGTACAGCGCCTTTTTTTAAATTAAAATGAGACAAAACGCCAACCAACTCAATATCCAAACGATAAGATTTTAGTAATCACTCTTTTTATATGTTGAACTACATACAATATTCTATGTCTTAGTGTTTTTGGTTAAAGATTTGAAGTTATATTTAACGAGTAAAAAATTGACAAAGAAGTAATTAAAAACGTCACTTTTTAAAAATTAATTGCGGGGAAACGATTTATCGCATCAAATTTCTACAAATTTGAGAACACAGATTGGATTTTCTTCTACTATTTGTGATTTTTTTTTTCAATTATATTTAAACATTTTCTTGCCGAGTTTGATGCTGTGAACCCTTATAATAGCGCAACTATTCTTCCCCCTTAAGCTTTTTTGCAATTAATGGTTTTGTAATATTAATATTTTAAAATATTAAATCTATGATGTCTATATATATTGAAACTGAGTTACAACACACATATAATCTATTTTTACATGATAAAATGGCTATTAGATGTTTATTATACAAGAATTGTAAACATTTTTAATAGACATAAATGGGTTTGTATCAATAGACATAATTTTTGATGTTTGGAGAAATTTCAGTTTTGATAAAGTAATCAAACTCTAAACACCCTTTTTGCTAAAACAACATTATCTTACATTACCTACCCTTTACCCTAAACTGTGAATATAGTATTAGTTCAATTTAAAGCTCATAGAACGGACAACGCCACCGTCTCAACCCGAACTTTATTATCCTCATAAATGTCGCAGTATATTTTAGTATAATTTGTCGGCGTTACAAATCTTCAGTTACATCCGACTTGTCCATTTACTAACAACCATTTAAATTAATGTATTTAATATATTAGTATTATTTTATATAACTAAAATTTAGCTCTAATAATAATGAAATAATTAATGAATTATGCAAACTCAAACCTATTATATCAAATCAAATCGACTTAATCCAAGCACTGCTTATGGTATCGGTTGATATAAAACTTAGCCGGTATGCTTGGCAGGTACAACGTTATTGCTTAATAATGAAGGGTGAATATTCATAAGTGATTAATGTGGTTTATACACATTAAATGATGTAAATTATTAACAAATTACAGTGGTTCTATCTGTAGTCTAAATCAAAGTCCAGCTGTATTGCTGCCGTAATCTTGATCAGTTTAATTTTAATTATTTACTGATCATAACATTAAATTTTGTTATTATTTTGACTATCTTTAAACTACGTTGTACATACATTGTTGACTTTATTTCTCTTATGTTTAAGTACTTTTGTTTATAAAATAGTTCAAAAAATTTGATTGTCACTTTATAAACGCTTCTCAAGTTAAATGTTTCTTTTTTAATAATTTACTTTTTTTTACTTTCTGAAAAGTTTTAATGTCTGTTTCTTTTTTCCCATGTTTATATTTCACTATGCTGTAAATTAAGTATGAGTATAATAATTTTGAACCTTGTATAAGTTAAACCTAATTCTCTACTCGAAATAATGTTTGTTTTAGTTTTCATATTAATCAGTAATTAAATACTGAAATAACTTTAACATGGTTTAGCTATTAATTGAGTGTTAATTATAATATAAAATATGTGCGAGATTAATTCACAGTAATCTACGTGGAATATGTTTTGTGAAATGAAACTATTGATTATGTACATATATAATTCATCTACTCGTTATGCATAATTACATGGTTTTAAATTAATTATATTATCAAATTACTGCTTTATATTATATTTATTATCCAAACTATAACTAAAATGCATGTAGTATGCGAAAATTGTGAAAAGAGTAACGGGTTTTTAATTCTTTGTTAATGTGCAAGACACCTGATTTAACACCATTTTAATTTTGTTAAAAGTTGTTGTATGCGTTTAGAAAAATACCAAAGTTATAGTTTTTTTCTACTTTTGAAAAAAGTACCTGTATGCTAAAAAGTGCTAGTACTGATGTAAAACTTTGACCTTTATTGGAAATATTTGGTAAATGTTGACATACAATTGATTACATTTTGAAGGAAATTTGTTATTTCAAAAAATACCTTTGAAATTTCTTTCATATTATCTTAGAGTTTATTTTGTTTACCGTATTTACTGCATTAATTTGCTGCTTTTTTTGTTTAATTTAATTGTTAGTGCCTTAAAGAATGCCGCGAATGTAAAAACATGCAAATTTTTATTAAATTTTACCATTTAAAAGAAATTATTGGAATGCATGAGGCTAGTTTAGGATTTCTGGAAATTGGCAGACATGTTGGTAGACGTGTTTAAGTAAGTTAAATTTACTAAGATTGGTAGGTAAAAGGCTTAGAAGATGTGCAATTTGAGATTTTGCAAAACCAACATTACCAATTGCAATAAATTGAAGAGCACTTGGTCGTAGAATCTTTATGAGCACCAGCACAACAAAAATAGGTTTATAAACGGACAGCCAAAAATTGTCGATTTCTGATTTTGTTTATGGAACTCTAAGACAAAATTTTGCAATTAGTTTAACTAATGGTGTAATGGTTTGGGGGGCAATATGCTACCGATGAAGGTCTCCTTTAATATTCATTGTATTGTATTAAACTTTATTTCGTAGATATATTTATTACATATCAGAAAAAGGCGATGTTCAGCAAATTGCTGCTCTTCCACATAACCATTTTAATTCCGGACAAATTAAACGTACATTGTTACATTAATACACAGAAGCAATTACAGGTCAGAAATCAAATAAACAAAAAAATAATTTATCAGTAAGTAACTGATTCTATAAATATTACAAAAGCTATGTGGAATATAGTAAATAATAACCTAAATAAGATAATTAAACAGTTCATAGCCTATCCATATCTCTTTATTAAAGTTTGCAAATTATTTTAACAACATTTTACTTGATATATTATATTATTCAGAATGTATGTTCTCTGTCTAAATAAATGACAACACAGAATTAAAATTTAGTGACGTATCATATTACAGATCTAGAAACGCTATGAAACGGACGGACGGAGTGCAAAACCTATTAAAGCTACAATAAATTTAATTATCTTACCTCTAGCTAAATTGATAAATACATTACTATAATTTCTTGCATATTTCCAAAAGTTTTAAAAATTTCAAATGTAATTCTATTTTTTAAAAAAGGTATAGTGGACGATTTAGCAAACTATAGGCTAATCTTTATCATACTTATTATTAGTAAAATCTTTGAAGCAGTATTGAATAATAATATTGCGGAATATATGGAAGTGCATTATTATATCTCTAAACAGTTTGGGTTCCGTAACAACCACTCTACTGCAGTGGCAGTGAATGAATTGACTGAGTCAATTGCAAATGCATTTGAAAAACGAAAGTATACGGGAGCCTATTTTTTTAACCTATGTAAGGCATTTAATTGTGTATCCCTCAAAGTTTTAAAAGAAAAAACGTTATACTATAATTTTAATCTACAATTTGTGAGGCTAATTACATCATATTTGAGTAACATAATAGATATAATATGCTGCAAAAATAAACTGATAGAAAGTTTAAGCGTTAAATATAAGTTATAGAAACTGAAAAAAAAATACTAAAACAAATTTTTCAATGAATCTCCCCTCTCTCTGTTCTGGTACGTTTGAAATAGAATTGCCCATATATGACTTTAATTAAATGTAGAATCTTAAACAATTGCTATGGACTAAAGGTATTCAATGTCCTTCCTACAAATGTAAAAATGCTGCCATTCAAACGATTCTTAATTTATGTTAAAGTGCTATTATTAAAATTAGCACCATACAATAATGAATAATGAATAAATCATAATTTTGCGTTGTATATCTTTTTTGATTGTTTTAGTGGTCTTGATGTATTTTTTGTTTGTTTTTTGGATTTCGAGTTTGAATGGTAAAACTATTTTTTTACACTTAAGCCTCATTAGGCACTTTGTACCTCTTTTAGTAGTAAACCTTACTTTTTGATCTCAACACACAGCCAACCTATATGGTTAAGGTATGCTAAGACATTGCTTGAAAGGGTTTCCTCTATGCTGACCATGTCAAGCCAGCAATATCCTAACATAGAGTCTCTTGCATACGAGAGCGTCAGGCTGATACATAGTACGTGCTCGGTTGTCTTTGCGTCTATTTTACATCCTCTGTATATTGAGATGTTTACAATATTCATAGTATGCCTATATTTACATAATTGAAAAAGTTTTATCAACATTTATGTTATGTTCTGCAGATTCTTTGTGGACAGTTTTAAGTAATAGTCGGCCATTTTGAGATTTGCGGCAATCATTGCAATCATTATCTCATTTGCCTATTTACAACTGGGTAGTTATACCATCGTGCTTTCAATGCAATTTTGTTTTTAATGAATTTCAATATATTTCATTTAATTGAGCAGAAAATAATTTAAAACTGTCGTCCTCAGTTTTTACAACGCTTTTTGTTAGTGGAGTGAAAAATTTTGATCTGTGGCAACTTAAAAGCGCAGACATGTAACGCGTTTTTAAACCACAGATAAAAATGTTTTTGGTAAACCATATATTCATCTACTATTACAAATCTTTGAACTGTGCTTATAAGTGTTATTTTATTTTACTAAGTAATTGTATTATAATTTTACATACATAGTTTATCAGTGGCGGAGCTAGAATTTTTGGGCTGTACCTCAAAGTGTTGAGAATCTTTTCAGAAACGGTTTTGAAAAAACATACAATTTTGCATTTTACAAATATGTGCAAAAACCTTATAGGTTGGCAAATTTGTACTAAATCAGTCAAATTGTATACTAAACTGTTAATAACTTACGACGTCTATTAAAAAGTTAATAGTATTATAAACTGTCAATAACAAATGAAATTTTTGTATGTTACAGAAGAAATAGTTTACATTAATGTATAAACTTAACCAAATATACTCTATCTGTCAAAAACTGTATTCTATACTGTCAAAAAATGTAAATACATCTGTCAAAAAGTTTCTAAATTGTAAAAAATATTACTACATTTATCAAAATGTTACAAAAACTGGCAACTAGTTTTTAGCCAAATTAATTTTATACTACTACATCTGTCCAAAAATTACGAAAAACTTTCAAAAATTACTAAAACTATCAAACAATTTACAGCAATGTACTAAAGTTTGTAACATCTGCCTGATATGTCAAATTGTATTTTGAATTTTATTAAATGTTACCAAAACTGTCAAAACGTTACTAAGAATTTGTGTAAAACAATTCACAGTTATAATTTATGTTGGAAAAAATATAGCAGACTTGTCAAATGGTACAGCCAAAAATACTGTTAAAAAGTAATTACATTTGTCAAGAAGTTACTAAGCTGTCAAACATATTACTACATCTGTCAATAGTTAGCAAAACTGTCAAATAGTTTTTAGCACTGCAATAAGTTGCCATAAACAAAAATATAAATTGTTTAAAATTTTACTACAACTGTCAAAATATTACTGAAAACTTCAAAAAGTTACTAAAACTGTTACAGCAATGTAATAAAATGCTGTATGTCTATCTATTAGATATGTCAAATTGTATTCTAATCTGTCAACAATTACTATATCACATTTTAAGCTTTCAAAAATGTCACTACATTTGTCAACAAGTTAAAATTAAAAATTTCAAAAAGTTACTAAAATGTTTAAACAGTTTACGGCTATGTGTAAATGTACTATAAGTTTTAAGCAATTCTAGGTTTGAACAATTGTGTTCTAAATTGTTACTAAAACGTTACAAAAACTGTAAAACAGTTTACAGCAACATAATATGTTGAATTGTATTTTAACCTGTAAACTATTCAAATGGCCAAAAAATGACTAAAGCTGTCAAACTCATATAATCTGCAGAATATATTAAACTGTTAAACTGTTTGTATTAATGTATAAAAGCAGTATAAATTAAGCAAATTGTATTTTAAATTGTCAAAAAGTTACTTTATTTATCAAAAAGTCACTAAAACTGTGATTTTAATGTATATAAACATCATAAATTGGCAAAAATGTACCAAATTTGTCAAAAAAATATTATAATCCGTAAAAGAATTAGTGTAATGTATACAAAACATCATAAGTTGGCAATAAATGTATTAAATCTGTAAATTTATTTTTAAACTGTCATACAGTGACTAAATCTGTTATAGCCGATCTCACCGACACATCTTAAAATTAATTTAAACTCGGGCTTAAGTTTTAAGATGTGTCGGTGAGATCGACCATTAATAAATCTTATTGACTTAGTAATTGTCAAATAGGTAGTGTTTAATTAGTTAGTTTAGGTTTTTGGCATATCAGCTTAAGAACACTATTAATGCCGATTAGAAATGTGTATAAACATTGTTGAAAAAAAAAACTTAATCTGACAAGAAAAAATAGCATCACTTAAAAAATAACTAAAACTACCAAACAAATCAGACACGTTAAATTGCAATATAAATTGTTGTTAAAAAGTTACTACATTAACGTAATTTTATAACATAAAAACACAAAACACAAAAGTATTAAAAATAACAAAAACTCAAGAGTGTACATTTTTAAACTATTTCAAAACGTTTTGTGTAAAAAAGCTAGAAAATCATGTTTTAGAACTGTCAAAATATGTTCTGAAACTGTCAAAATTTCAAAGCAAAGTATTTGAACTATTAAATTATGTTCTGAACCTGTAAAAATATTTCAAAATCTATTAAGAAATTGTTTTCAAAGTAATTTACAAGTTTTAAATGTTAACAATTAGTTGTTTTGCTTCAAAGTTATTATATTCTGTTACTATATAACTGTTAAAAGTTGAAAACTTAAAGATTGTTAAAATGTTAAAGTAGGGATAAATAATAATAAATTTGTCAAAGTCTACTCTGCCAGCTATCAAAAAAGTTACATTAAAACTGTCCAGAAGTTGCATCTGTTGCATCTGTTTGTATTTTATAACTCAAACTATTTAAACCAGTTACTATCTTCATATAGTACTAAAATTTAAAAAAATAACCTTTTTTGGCATTGCAGACCCTTTCTTACAGGTAACTCTACAATTGTACCTTACGATAATGTTTAATACATTTTTGTTATGAATAAATCAAGTGAATCTATTTTTTTATATTTAGATGTGGAGTTGATTTGTTATATTTCTTTCTAATCATAAATATTTTGTAATATTTGTTGGATTCAAAACACATTTTTTTATATTATAAATCTGCATCAAAATTGTGTATATAAATTAAATTTAAATAATTTGATTATAGATATATTTTTATAATCTGATTGAAAACAACTTTAAAACTAAAAACAGTGTGCCAATATATACATATTTCATACAAAACACCACGCCTTAACACATTCTACAACTTCAATAGCTTTTGTACAATACTGCATGTGAGGATGCACTTAAGAAATTTACAAAACGTAATATAAGTGCACTCTAATGTACACAGTAATCTAAAAAACTCTTAATGGAATTATTTTATTAGTTTAAGTTTTTTGCAAAAAAGTTATAAGAGCTTAATTGTGTAAAGTTACCATTATAAATAATAAACTTGTATGGATTACAATAGTTATAATATCGATTGAAATTTTCTGTCATTGTATCAATGAATAAATGTCAAAACATTATTGATATTGAAAAGCAATTTCCATACGATTTCAATAAAGGAAATGTCCAAATATAGTTGTATAATGTAAGTTGCTTTGTACCACACAACAAACAATAGACATCACATTGTTTACGTAGTATTATTTCAATTGTATACTGCAAGTTATATAAATCATTACTTATTAAAAAAGAATCAGTAATCCTTCTACTTTTTTTTCTTAATTTAAGTTATTTATTGTTTGTTATTCATCTTAAAACATATTACTATCTAAATGACAGTATAATTGTGTAATAATGTAGTGCATTTATATAGTATTATAACAGAAGATAAATTGTTTTATTTTATTATTTCTGGGTAGGATAAAAAGTTGTATGTATTTTTCATTGGATTTGTGAAAGGTTTATTTGGATTTCCCTTTTGTGAAAGTCGTAAAAAGCTCTTTCACCAGCTTGTATAAGATATTCAGGACAGGTTTATTGCTCAAAGAAAAATTAGGAAGCCACAGTGGAACAATATAGGACAGATTTAATATAATTTGTATTGTTCGAAATGGTTTTATTATAATAATTATAGTTATCTTTACATTATAGATAATACAATATGTTTTTTCAAATAAAATTTATTATGTTTATTTATTATTTTATATATAATAAAATTAGTAGGAAACAAAAAGTAGAAAATGTTTTTTTTTGTTGATCAAATATAATAAAAACAAATCAAAAACAGATGATATACGTAAGTTAAGTTATTTAAAAGTTTTATTTATTTTCATTATAAATATCCACAAATGAAACGATATTTAATAAAAATAATATTGGGAGAGAGGTCAAATTATTTAATTAATTACATTACAATTTTTTTAAAATTGCCAATATTTCAAAGTTAATTTTAATATAAGTAAATGAAATAATTCCAGTTTGTAAATTCGCAGAATAATAAAATTATTAATAAAAATAATAATATTTAAAAATGTCAACAAGACAAATAAACAAGATCACTTCCCCAATATTAATAATTTATAATATATATTGGTCACTAATTTATTTTTATTTAATAAAAATATACTAAATATCATTTTTTTTTCAACTTAAAATAAAACTTCAACAACCATTGTGGTTTGAAGACTGATACAAGCCCCAGATACTTTAAATATTTAATGTTCAAAACTTAAATTAAATTAATGATTATAACAGTTATTTCATTTTATAGTGAACACTGTTAATACTTTTTATTTCAATATTAATATACTATAATAACATACTTCAACGTTTTTAGAGTAAAAACTATTATAATTTAAATTGTTTGTCAAATTATTTATTTGACAGTAAATTGTGTTTTTTTAATAGTTATATAGTTTATAACAATCAACGATTTAAGAAAAGTTTTATTTTTTTTTAGTTGATTGTCGCTTTATTCAATAAAAGAAAACGTAGTTATTTTGAATAAACTTTAATACTAAATATTCTTCAGTAAATTGTTGAATTAAAGTACAGTTATAATGGAATAAGTTCAAATTTATCTATGATACTCAACAATTTTTAGTACATATGTATTTTTTTATAGAATTTTAGATAAACTAGAAAATAATCTGACAGCTGAGTTTAATTATTATTTATAAACTTGTTTAACGCTTTAACAGTATTGGTATTCATGGTCTTATTTTACTACTCAAGTTAAGAAAAATGTTGGCCCGCTTTTAATAAGGTCTATAGAGTATAAAAACATTAAATTATTTTTATTTATAGAATGTGATATTTATGTATTATCTATTATGTTACAACATAAATTTTTTTTTGAATTTTAAAGTGAAGCACAGTCACATTGAATACGAGGTTTAAGCAATCTGTGAACATGTGTTACATGAGGAGATGCTGATAAAAGAAATTTCATGGTTTTCTTCCCAGAAACCGCTGCCGCACTACTTGCAGTTACTAAACTCTTATCACTCATGTGTTATCTGAGGAACCACTGATGCAAAGAATTGCATAGTCTTCTTCCTAGAAACCGCTGCCGCATCACTTGCAGTTACAGGTGACGCGGAAGATACCAACACGGGTCTTTCAAGAAGCGGTAGCTCAACAAGCTGCTCCATCATCACATTATTTTGATATCAATAAAATATAACATGTAGAACATACAGTCATAAAACATCAATTGTAATAGATGTTACAATAAAATATTATAATATCTTAAATGTAAAATTAATTATAATTAAACAGATTTTAATCAATAAAATCAATATTTAATTGGCGCAGTCGGCAGGATAGTTGGAGTTTTGTGTATCGAACACTTAACTTTTGATTTAACGATTTATCAACTATCGAAAAAAATAAATAAAGTGAAAAATAATAATAAAAGTAAAAAAATAGTTCATTAACATTCCACAAAGTTGCTCTCTAAATATAAAGACACCACGCATCTATAGCAAAATTGGCGGAATATCATTGAAGAAATCGATCACGGAAAAAGGAAAAAAAATACTTTCTTTTGCAAGGATTTTTAACTATCATCGACGTACAAGAATTGCCGATCAACAGGAAGAACCCTTACAGTATTAAAAGTGCAATTTATAAATAATTTAATGTCACTTTAATATATCATCTTTAACTGACTCAGGTGAAAATATTTTACCCATAATAATTTAAATAGTATTAATACAAATTCAAACAATTCAAGTCAAAATTCAAATCTTAACAATATTGCTTTAATTAATTCTACAATGACAGAGTTTAAGCCGGAATATTTGCATTGCGTTCCACAATTTGTTGGAAACGCAAACGAATTAAATAGATATTTGGGTACCTGTAAAAGTATTATTTCAAAATTTTACAATACAACTAACGTAAATAGTTTTTAGAATGTATACCTATTAAGTTCAATTATAAGTAAATTAAGCGGAACTCTAAAATAGTTGTCAATATTCAAAATATCTCTACTTGGGTTGAATTAAAAGATACACTAATACGCACTTTTGCTGACGAACGTGACAAAACTTGTTTAAATTAGGATTTGGTTTTATTCAAACAATATCCAAATGAAAAACTTCAGAAATTCTTTGAAAATTGCTTACAAGTTTAAAATTCATGTGTTCCTATATCGATAATCACAAGGAAACAAACAAAGCAAAGTTATTAAAACGCGCTTTATATAACTTACATTCAAAACATTTCTGTCTGGGTTAAGAGAACCAATTTGTTATACAGGGTAATTCTTGACCTATGCGCATAAACTCGAACAATTATAGTTTACAATCAATATTATTGATAAATGTTAAAAAAATGTAGTAAAAGTTTTATAATAAGCAAAATAATAAATTATAAAGTTTCTGGAAAATTAAAATTTATTACTTGAAAAAAATTCGTGTGCAATGCCAAAATTATTTTTAACAGATTTGATAAATCCGACAAAAAAAGGTTAGATTTTTCAAAAATGTGTACAGATCATTTAAACTCAGAAGAAAAATACCACATTGAACTATTATGTAAAAAATATTAAGACATTTTTACGTATAGAAGATACTCCACTGACTTTTTCAATTAGATCAAACATCAAATAAAAACTAACGGCAAAACACCAGTCTACTCAATATCATATCGACACTCATTTATACACAAGCAAGAAGTAAATACGCAAATTAAAAAAATGCTAGACCAAAACATAATCAGACATACCAATTTACTCTGCTCTACCCCATTTGAGTAAGCAAGTAGTGGTTGACTATCGTAAACTTAACAAAAAAACGTTTGGTACCCCTTGCCAAACATAATACAACTTGACAAATCCGAGTTTTTACGCAAAGAAGTGGATTATGTGAGTCATATAGTTACTCCAAACGGAGTCAAAATCAATCTCAAAAAAATTAAATTAATCAAAAATTATCTTATTCCTACAACTACTAAGCAAACTAATGGATTTTTAGGTCTTTTAGGCTATTACCGTAGATTTATTAATAATTTTGAAAAACTAATAAAACCATTTACCAAATGTCTTAAAAAGGGCGCTAAAATCATTTACAATTATTAATTTAAATTTTATTTTGAAACTTGTAAAAATGTATTAATCAACTAACCAATACTTCAATATCTCGATTTCTCTAAACGTTTTAATCTGACGACCGACGCAAGCAATGCCGTTATTGGTGCTGTTTTATTACAAGCGCCAATAGGTAAAGATTTACTTGTAGGAAACGCTTCACAAACTTTAAATAGTTTGGAACAAAATTACAGTACAATTAAGAAAGAACCATTGTTTGGGCTACAAAGTACTTCCGGCCATATATATTTAGCAGAAAATTTAACATCATTACTAACCTTAAACCACTTCCATAGCTAATTTTATTAAAAGATCCAAATTTTAAACTGGTTAGATAGCGTATAAAACTAGACAAGTTTGGTTTAGAGATAACTTACAAAAAAGGCTAATTAAATGCCAATGCAGATGCGTTATCTAGAATAGAATTGCATACTACAGAATCTATAAATATAGTTGAAAACATTAACTAATTTAGCAATCAATTGGATGATAAAAACCAAAAATACGTCTTCACAAGTTATTCTCAACAACGACCATGATGACGACATTACAATTTATACAAATGCAAAACACCATTCTATTGTAGAAATTTCTATTTCGGAAATTTCAGTTTTGCTTTTTTGCCAGTTTTATTTTTGATTTACATTATTAAACTTTTTCAAATAACCAAAAACCATATCCACAAAAATGACAGAGCGTCATAAAATTTATACAATAAAATCAAGAAGTTTATAAAAATAAAGACCTTCAAACAATATTTGAACAAAGTACCTTAAACATGGTGAATTTTAAATCAACTTCTTACTGTTTTAAAATTAAAATCCGAGTTATCATTAGTACTAAATATTAAACTAAACAACAAATCTATATTAAAATCTTCTTTAATTTGTCATCTTGGAGTTACAATCTTACATAATTGTTTCTGGAAGGACTATGTTGTTGATATAGCTTTGAAAGTATTTAGAAAACTAGGATTTTTAAGCAGTTTTTTATTTCTGTTCAACTTTTGCATAAATATATATAAAACTTATAATTGTCTTTGTATTAAATAGCATTTAAAACTACGTTTTAATTATAAAATTCTATTCAACATAGAACTTTTTAGACCATTGCCTTATCAAAATTTACTAATGACTAATATACTTTACACCTGCGTAACATTGCAGAATTTTACATTTTTTATAAATATTCTATAGACTTTTTAGCTAAATCTAAAGAAATATTTACTCGTAGTAAAAGACTTGCTAAAAATTCAAACAAATATTGACTTATAGCTTAAAAATGTATGACCAAAACTATTAATATTTATTTAGCCGTACTATTTACACATAGAATAAACTTCTAAATTCAGTATTTTCTGAGACGTATAAACTTTTTTTAGTTTTATTATAATATTATACATCGTAGAGCGCGGCACTTTGCTATTTTGGACTGTGTTGGCTCAGGAGATCGGAGAGAGTAAGATGGAGATTTCTTAAAAAAAATAAAATGGGAGGTTTATGTTTCTGCTCCGTTTATTCGCAACAATGCAGTGGTCAGTAGAAGAACGCTCATTTTGCATTTAATCCTGTTTTTCAAACTTGATTATTGCGGTGCAGCGTGCTTTCCGTATACGGTTTGCAGTTCTCCTTCATGGTCGTTTACTTGTACAAACATCAGTTTTAAATTTGGTAAATGCATTCAAACAACAAGAAATGTATCATCAATAATAACTTTTAAGGCAATCTTTTTTTGGACGTCTTATTTTTCTCAGAAGGGATCTTAATGTGGCTGCACGTTCTCTTAATTTAGCTTATGTGATTTTTTTGTAGGGTTTTCTGAAATCAAGAGTGTACAGCAATTGTCCTCGGACCGTAGAAGGACAATATTTGTGCTGAAGTCGTCACTATACTCGTCGAGATACTTGAAAGAGTGAATGAAAACTTTAGGCAACAGCTTTTTTAGTGTAATGTACAGGACGACATTTGCCAGACACACTTTTTAAAACCAACTAATTTAAAATTTTACTTATTGTGCTAAATGAGAAAAATAAAAAAAATAAATAAAAATTTAAATAAGTTGAAAGTGATTGAATAGATTTAATAAAAAAATAATTTATGTTATTAGCAGTGCACGTGTAGTTGATGCTTTATTATATCTTCTTGTATAATTAGAGATAATGTACAAATTTTGATTTTATGAACTTCTTATAGTAACTTTTGATAATCATTGTTTTGTTTTTTATACAGCTATTACTGTACTGTTTTAAAATTGAAAAACTATTAATGTGTTTTGCTTACAATATACTTTATGAAAATATTCCTTAAACTCTAAAATTACTACTCTGATAAAAATTTTCAGCTAGTATTTCATCTAGATTATAGTTTTATATTGAAGCCAAATTCGTTTTCTGTAGACCTTTGGAAAACAGTTTTGAACTATAGTTACTAAACATTTGTTTATAAAAGTTTTGCAATCAAGTTATCGAGAGTAAGCGTTATGTTTTGATATGTATCAAAAATATTAGTTACATAACTAACATATATTATTAATTACTGTTTCACTATTAATCGTTACGCGAGTTGCATGTTCTATAGCAAGCTTCTACAACACAGAACCGTTTTATATTCGAAATCTCCACCATTGGAAAATAAAAAGTTTAAAGTAATTATTTAATAAAAAATGCTAGATTTATGTATATTATTAGTAAAAGAATAGTTTTGTTGAGGACTCAACCCAAATGTGATTTATATTTTATTTGTTCTGTTTAAAGTTGTACTTATTTATTTTTATTATTATTAGATTAATGCCAATAATGCCACTTGCTCCGCAGTTTACGGTAGACTGAACTTTGTATTCATTAGATTCAGATCAAGCATCTAATGAAACTCTATACGCGTTAGTATTTTTGATGACCCGTTCTGAATTGGCCTCTGCCTACACATCCGAATGAGAGGCTTTTTTACGTGCGGAATTAAATAACCCAGATGTGCTTTTGGATAATGTTGATGTGATACCGATAACTAACTAATGACATTTTTTTATGAGGTTATTAAAATTTAATTGAATATGTTCCTATTACTCATACATTTTTTCAAATATTCATAAAATTGCTTACGGCATAAATCGATTTTGGAAAGTCTATTTATTTGCTAACTTATTTTAATTAAACTAAAAAATATTTATTTTATTATATAACTTTATTTATTTTAAAAAATATTATAATAAATGTACGTATTGTTGCCAGAAGCGTATACAAGATAGTTTAAAGATTTATTTAAGAAATTAAATTCATCAGCAATTATATTAGCGACTCGAGCTTTTCACACTTTATTACATTCTACCTCATTATTTAGAAACTATAAATACAATTTCATTTATTTTCAACTACACTCACAAAAACTACACTCAATTTTGTTTAAAAATAAAATAATATTATTTTTCACAATGAAGGCAAACAACCATTAATAAAATCTTTCGCCCACTTGCTAGATTGTCCATATATTTTTGTCGATTTGTAAATAACAATCTTTCAAAACCTTATGATGTGGAATTGACATTTCGCATGGCTATCATACTGAAGGCTACAAAATAATCTTCACAAATTCATTGAATTGCACAATTTCTAATGGAAGAAAAATATAAATACGTTTCCTCATGCTTTATATTTTATAAAATTATTTTAAGAAAATAATATTTGTTCTGTGTATTTTTACTGTAACTAAATTAATATGTATAAATGGATGTCACTTTCATATGTAGCACTAAACGCACATTTTACATTAATATAAAATAGTAATATTTATCATATAAATTTAAAAAAAGTCATTATAATAAAAAATCTAAGTATGTATATTTTTTTATCGCTTGTTTTATACATATATTATAAAGATAACTAATACAATGTTAAGCATTCTTTAGTAGTTCTATGAATGATTGATTGTTTTTTAAATAATATACCAACAAAAAAAAATGTAATTAAAATTCATATTTTTACAATGATGCTTGCTAAAATATGTAAACTAAACTTACCACAAAAGAAATTTATTGCGTTTAATGTAATGCTCTGTTTAACTCAACAAATTCATACCACATTTAACTACAATATAGCAATTAATAGGAAAACTTTAAGTACTCTATTATAATGCAAACTAGCCGACTATAAAATGCATTTTCCATTTTAACATGCTATAATTTAATGCATTAATGGCTTATTTCGAAGAATTATATAATTTGAGTTGAGTTTTATTTTAGTTATACACAAAAAAGATTTTATTGTACGGTCCACTTCAACATTCTATATATTTATAAGCAAAATAAAATAAAATATTAATATAAAATAAATATATAATATTTTTTTGTAAAATCCACATCTTTGTCTAACAGTATTCTGTTGTATTTAACTATTCAAATTTAACAAAATATATATTTGTACTTTAAGCATGATAAATATGCATATGCCTAATCGTGTTTATGATTAACGCTAGAAAATTTCTGAGTTTAGATGCCGCGTCCTGATGGGGTGCCGCTAGTAGTATTGTTAAAAAAATAAAAAAAATATTATTAGCGAACATTACATACTGAAATCCTAACAAATCTACGAGAATATTGGTGAACCTTTTCCTCTAAAAAATATTAATTAATTTAAAAAACGTCCGTACAGCGCCGTTTTTTTAAATTAAAATTTGTTCTTATGGGTCAAAACACCACAAACAATATCCAAACTATAAGATTTCAGTTATAACTTATTTTATATGTTGAACTATGTACAATATTTTATGCCTTCATTCTTTTTTTATTCAAGAAGTTTTTATTTTTTTATGTCTACATTTTACTTCTTTAAGAAAACCAAAAATACGTACACTTAACTAATTAAGCTAATATTTAATACTCGGATTAAGGTTTTTTACAATTTAAAAAATATATTTAACCTCTCAGGCAAACCAACCTCATCACCCATCAAAAACATTCTGTTTTTTCATGCAGGGGAAGAATTTGTTTTATAATTGCTACACCACGGGTCTTAGGTTTGAGTCCCCTATTTAAAAAGTCAGTTTTTGTGGTTAAGAAAAATTGTGTTGTGATGAGTACATCTCTTTCGTTTAAGAAGAGAAACTTCAGCAGGTCTTGTGTACTGCCTCGATGCGTGCACGTTTAATTTAAGTTAAAATTCCTGAAATTTTTAAACCTGGTACTTGTAAGTAACATTTGGCGCCGGTGATTACCTTTGATAGCAGAAATAGACCAACGTAAAATTAATAAACTAACCAGCATACTAAAAAATTTAAAAATGTATTTTTATAAATGCCAAATAATTAAAAATGTTTATTTTATTAATGTCAAGCTTTTTTATTTGATGTTTTATACATTGTTGGGTTTTGTTTATTATTTTTCTTTTTAGCATTTGTGTGTAAACTGCTTGGTTTTTGTTACTTTTTAGCTTAGTTTTGAATTACTTTTTTAATGTATTAATATCTTATGGCAACCTATAAAGAAGTTTTAGTTTACTTAGATGTAATGATTTTTTTTTTCATAATGTTTTAGTACTATCCCACAGAGCTCTCCAAATATAAAGTTTAAGTTACATTATTTAAAGATGTACTTATCGCCTCTCATTGGAGGTCTATACAAAATTTTAGCATTTGATATTCTTGTTTATTTCCATTTCCAAATTTATAGTTCCCAATCAAATCATCATATTTTGTCTATTCAGTCTTAGCATTAAAGTAGCACTTTATAATAAAATTAAGAAATTTTAATTTTATTTTGTTGATTTTTATTTAAGTCATTTTTCTTGTTTTTTGAGTTAACATCTATTATTTTGGTTAGTTTGTGTGTAAATCCGTTATTGTATTTAATGTAACCCGATTATCTACTCGGGGGTTTAAATATTCCATCAGCTCTAGCTACTTTTCAGCTTAAACAGGACAATATTTAAAATTTTTTAATGAATAATTTAACTTACCAGTTAAAAACTAACTATTTTGAATTAAATTCAATTAAATTTATTTAATAAAACATAAAAAAATAATTTTAAATAGTTTGCAAAAGGCGAAAACTATGAAATAGTTTTATTATTACTTTAAATTATTTTATTATACATGTGAATTTAATTAAATAGTTTTATACTATAATTTTTGTAATTTTTTTTTTTAGTAAATGATTTACACAATTCTTTCTATTTTGGTTACCTTTCCTATGATTACAGTTATTGTTGTCTTACTAATTTAGATGATATATTGTTTCTTTTGACATTGTGTTTGAACTTATGCCACATTATTTTGATTAGGTTAGGTTAGGTTAGGTTAGCCTAGGTTTGATTCATAGCAGCAGCAATATCTAATTTGTCAATTATATTACTATTTCCCTAGTAAATCCTTTTAGTGGTGTAGTTTAGATTTTACGTTAAATTGTGGGTCCTGCATGTTTGTATACAACTATTATCGTACACCACCAACATACGAGAGAGGCGCTTACGCTTGCAGCAAAACACAGCACTATAAAAAAAGAAATACACGGTGGTAAAACAGCATTGGCAACATTTTGAGCCTTGTCTCTTTGCAAACTGCTCAATAATTATTTTTAAATTTAAATTGTTTAATAACTGTTTTTGTACAGTATTCTTTTCTTAATATAGATTATTTTGTTTAAAAATCTTCTTTAATTTGTTTTTATTTGTCTTGACTAATAACTTGCTTAATCACTCTCTTCAGAGGTAACTTGAGCAACATTGTTTCAGAAAACTAATTTTTAAACATTTTAGTTTTTATATTATTCTGATAGTCTAACTTTATATCTTTTAGGTTTTTTTTTTTGCACGTTCTCAGCGCAGAGACGGTACATCTAATAGACATTTGTTTGTAGAGTCCAACTTTTTTGACGATGTTGTATGAATTGTACTAGTTTTGGTTTAAGTAGATAATTAATTAGTAAATTCTTACAAAGTTTTGAAGATTTTTTATTTTAATACAGTCAAACTTCGATAACTCAAACCATGACTTGCCACAAAAAAAAATCGAGTTATCAAGACTACAAATTATTAAATAAAATACAATGTCTATTTTTGTACATGTATTTATTTCTGTACATAATTTTTATTTTAATGTAAAAAGTCGATTATTTGTGATTTATGAGAAGATTTTTTATTATGATTTTCAAAAAAAGCCTGAATTTTATTTAAACCATTATACAAAGAATTAGTAGTACAGTCATTGGTTATTAAATACAAATGCAAAACGCTCAACAAATTTGCAATCAATTTGTTTGAAGGTGGTTGCAGCAAATCATCCTCTATCATATCACTTTTGTTGTTATCTATATATTGTTGAGATATACAGATTGGGATGCAGGTTTGTAGATTTCGACAATATCTTTATCTGTGGTAAACTCCAAAGTAACAATAGCATTATCCACATGCATAAAATCATCAAGGGGGACACTTTGTGTATTTTTGACATTGTTCCAAGCTTCATATTCTATTTGCATTTCAATTTTTTACTCATTTTTTTCTTTCAAGTGTTTACTTATGAAAATCAAAAGAATTTCACCCTCTTTTTCCTACTCAGAATACTGACCAAAGCCGGCTTTTTAAAAACTATTAGAAATGGTTTTAGGCTTAACATCGATACTTCTCTATGTATTGGTTATTTCATTAACACAGTCCATTAATGTAATGTCATTTTTTTGTTATTTTTACAACTTTTATAGTTTTTTTTTTTTAATTCTGCGGCGATAATGTCATTTCAAATTTTGTATAACACTTTGATCAAGTGGTTGCAACTTTGATATCATATTTGGGGGGAAAAAGCAAAATTGATCAATTTTAACTTTTTAGGATGGGCCAGGCAGTTGTCAATAAAAACAAATAAAAAAATTTCTTTTAATGTTTTCTTTTTCAGATCCATCCATGTTTGCGGCAATCATTAATGTAACTTTCTGTTTACTGTGCTTTCTCCCATGCTTTTTTTAAAGTTAACGTGTTATCTGGGAGACATTTAAAAAATAAGCCTGTTTTATCTGCATTAAATACTTCTAATAAATGGAGTAAAACATTACGTTTCCATTTAGTACACTCCTCAAGCCTTTTTGTGACATATGCCACATTTTATTACAAAATAGAGAAACTATAAATCTCAAATTACATATTTTTGTTATGTTTGTACATATCTTTGTTTCCAATTTTTTTTTAAGCAGTAGACACAGTACTTGCTAGTATACTATATTTCTTAGCAACATCTTTCTTTAGTAAGCCACTTTTCACTTCTTTTATAAGTTTAAATTTTGCATTAAGGGGGCAGTAAGTGTCATAAAACTACGAGCAGAACTCACGCAATTTAACTCCTTTGTAAAATCGGTTTTTTGAAACGTGAAGAAAATAAAATTTCCAATCTAATGAAATATATAAAAATCCAAAACCTTCAGTTGTCTATTAAATTTTGATACTAATTTGTAGTTTTTTTTTTTGTCAAAATATTTGCTTAAACTTTAAGAGTTATACTTTATTGAACATTAAACTTAGTAGTCTATTTATTGTGCTATCAATTATTTTCTAAAATAACAATTGTTACAGTTCTGCTCGTAGTTGTGAATGTATGATCAAATTTGAAATTATCGCGTGTATTCATTTTTCTAACAGTTTGGTACTGCTGCCATATTACATTTTCATTACAAACGATCAATAAATTTAAATAATAATAGACAAGCACACACGGCTCGTAAAAACAAACAAATTATTAGTAAACATTTTGCATTTATGATTCAAAATGCTAATTTTACAAACACTAATAAACCAAACGAAATTGTATTTTTATTGGACTCCGGAGCAACCGACCATATAATAAATGGTTTAAAATATTTTACCACTTTTGAAGAACTGAAAATTCCATTATAAATATTTGTAGCAAAAAATGGCACAATGGTGATGGCAACAAGAAAAGAAACAATAAATGTAGTTTTAAACTTGGAAATAGGAGGCTCTTTACAAGATGTTTTGTATGCGCCTGAAGTACCTTACAATTTACTTTCAGTACGGCGAATGCAAGAAACTGGACTGACAATTAATTTTGAGAATAATAGTGGAGTCACTGTTAAATATGGTAGTAAGATAATCATGAAGGGTGAGTGTTCAAACCATTTAGTTATAATCAAATTTAAAATTAATAAAAAGGTTGAAATCCAGTTCCATCAAATTAATAATACAAAATCAGATTATGAAAATTACAAAATTTGTCATGAACGTTTAGGTCACATTAGCAAAAATAAATTTATTGAAATGATAAATAGAAGAATGACTAATAATGTAAATAATTTACAAAATATTATGCCTACTGATTTATTGTGTGAAGCTTGTGTATATGAAAAACAAGCAAGACTTCCGTTTTCTAAAGCTAAAGATAGAACTCATGTCCAAAGGCCTTTATTGATTATTTATACAGACGTTTGTGGACCTATTAAACCAACCACAATTGATAATAAAAATTATTTTATTATTTTTTGAGATTTTGTGATTAGAAGTGAAACCCATTTTAATTTAAAAATAGTAAATGTTTATTGTGATATTGGGTGTGAGTATTTGTCAAATGAATTAATTTTTTTTTTTAAGAATAGAGGCATAACTTCTCACACGACTGTACCATATACTCCACAACAAAATTCAGTTGCTGGACGTATGAATAGAACGTTGACGGAAAAAGTGCAATGATACAAGGTGCAAATTTAGAAAAATGTTTTTGGGGGGCAAGCAGTTCTTACGGCTACATATTTAACAAATATTAACCCGACAAAAGCAATTAAAGTAAATAAAACGCCTTTTGAAATGTGGCATAACAAAAAACCTAAATTAGATTATTTAAAAATATTTGGTTCCAAAGTGTATATACATGAAAAAAACCGAAAAACAAAGTTTGATAAAAAATCTTATAAAGGTATATTAATCGGTTATGATTCTAATGGATATAAAAATTTTAATCCAGAAAATAATAAATTCATTTTAGCACGTGATGTAATTTTTGACGAAAATTTTAAATCGTCAAGACCATTATTGGTACTAAAAATAGTTGACAATAGAAACCATGTAGTAGAAACTGATAACAATCAGTTAAATATTAAAAGCAGTAGTTTATTAATAATTTATATATAAACCATTTTGTAGTAAAAATTTGAATGTGACTGTGCGATAGAAACTGTAAAAAAGTTTCTAAAACACATTCAACATCCGTAGATGTAATAAGTGCAACATTCTTCTTGTATGTGCCAAGTACAATACGTCAGCATAGTTTTTTTAAAGTTTTTGATACAATTTGTTTCTAAGTTTTTGTGAATAAATTAATTTTAAATTGTATAATTAAAATTTTTTATATACTTTTATATGCTTTATTTTTATTTTTAATATATAAACCGGTTTCGCCGTTTAAGGCATCATCAGTAACAATAAATATATTTGTATTAAATTAAAATTAAAATATTATATAAATAAAAACTTACGTGTATAAATATATAAAAAAATTATTTTTGACATTAATATGATTGACAAATATGTTTATGTTTATGTAATATTGATTAATAAAATTTTTTAAGTGTTATTTATTGTGTTTATGTTTGATTTAAGAAAAGTGTAAATGTGTTGGTATTTTGTGTTAATTTGTTCATTTAGGCATGTATATTTTTTGTTATTTTTTATATTATCAATTTCGAAAGATTCTAAAATAGACATTTTTAAGCCTTTTTTACATTCGTGTATTAATTTTGTATTGTTGAAAAAATTGGTAAATTACTTACTAACATACTAACTAAACTTTTCCAAATTACTCATAAACACACTACCATAAACTCAATCGACTTAACAAATAAACTAAAAAACATAATATTAGACCCAAATGATAAAATTATCTCTTTTGATATAATAAATTTATACACAAACATTCCTATACCAGAAACTATCACTGCACTTCACAACACCTTAACATCAAAAAACATAGACAAAAACGACATTAATGACATTATGCTTTTAACAAAATTTTTAACTTCTGAAACAATATTCACATACAAAGACAAAATCTACAAATTAACAGACGGTTTACCTATGGGAGCTTCTAGCTCAACAATTCTTGCAAACATTTTTCTAAATACACTCGAAGAGGACATTATTATTAATAATAACAATCCATTTAACAATAACATCATTCTATGGCAAAGATATATTGATGACATAATTTGCATATTAAGAGGACCATTATCAACCATAACAAATTTTCATAATTTTTTAAACACTATACATCCTAACATACAATTTACTCTAGAACTAGAAAACAATAAACAAATTAACTTTCTCGACCTTACAATATCTAAAATTTACAACAAATTAGACTTTCAAATTTATAGAAAACCCACAAACCCAGGAATAATTATTCCATTTGATTCAAACCATAGTAATAACCATAAATTTTCAACTTTTCACTCACTTTCACATAGAGCACTAAATTTACCACTATCTCCTAAAAATTTAAAAATTGAAATTAACATCATTAAACAATTAGCTATTTCTAATAATTTTCCAATCAAAACAATTAACAAAATTATAAACAAACATAAACAAAAAATTGAATTAAGAAACAACACAACACTTATAAACATCAACAAACACAATAAAACACAATACAGAAAACTAACATACTATATTAACAGCAACAAAATAAAAAAACTATTATTCAAATATGACATTAACGGATCTTTTTCTACTACCAACACAATTAAAAACATATTTTGTTACAACAAACAGAAAACAGACATTTTAATGAAATCAAGAATTTATAAATTAGACTGCCAAGACTGTAACGCTACTTACATTGGACAAACAGGACGAGCATTAAAACACAGAATAAAAGAACACAATACTAAAAACAACAAATCAACTTTCTCCAAACATCTTCAAATACATAAACATAACTTTAACCACAACAACAATACAAAATTAATACACGAATGTAAAAAAGGCTTAAAAATGTCTATTTTAGAATCTTTCGAAATTGATAATATAAAAAATAACAAAAAATATACATGCCTAAATGAACAAATTAACACAAAATACCAACACATTTACACTTTTCTTAAATCAAACATAAACACAATAAATAACACTTAAAAAATTTTATTAATCAATATTACATAAACATAAACATATTTGTCAATCATATTAATGTCAAAAATAATTTTTTTATATATTTATACACGTAAGTTTTTATTTATATAATATTTTAATTTTAATTTAATACAAATATATTTATTGTTACTGATGATGCCTTAAACGGCGAAACCGGTTTATATATTAAAAATAAAAATAAAGCATATAAAAGTATATAAAAAATTTTAATTATACAATTTAAAATATAAATACTATATGCAAAAGTAATTAACAACTATATATTATATATACAACTAATAAATTAATTGTTAATTTTTTTACACATTTGATAATTTTTTTTTAATTAATCATATTAATAGTTTTCTATATCTAAAATTTCTTCAGTTCCATTGCACGGTCTTTACATTTTTTAACAATTATACCGGAATAAGGTCAATAACAACAAAAACGCAAAGTAAATTACACTGTCATACGTACATAAAAAAACTAATTTCAAATTTTAAATATTATAAACTTTTGTCTATTTATCTGGTATAAAATTTAATAAAATAAGTCATATATGGTGCCAATAATGGGACAGTAATTAGTTTTATTGCAGCTTAGCATATAGTCTGTAATCTACTTGCTAACAAAGAGCAATAAAATTCAATCATTTTTAACACTACTGTCACGTTTATAACCCTTGAATAATACAATTCGGGTTTCAGGTATATGATACAAAGATAATTGGTTGGTAATGAAATAATCCGCTAAGAAAATTTAAACCTATGGCGTAAAGACACTATACTTATGGTTATACTATAACAACTTCAACAACACTTTAAAACTCTTTTGTACTGTGAATTTTGTTTTATGTTTAATTTAACAAGTTTTATGTAGTCCATACATTTTATAAAAATTGTAGATGTACTTCCAAAATAAAATTTGTAAAAAATAAGTTTAAGTTCTTAATAATAGTGAAAATATACATTATCTAAGTGCTTGGGCAATATTTATTTTGCGCATAAAAGACATCTTTTATTCTGGATTTGAGTAGAAGAATAAAATTATTTTTACTGCACTTAAACTTTATTAGGCTCTTTGTACATCTTTTAGTTGTAACTTTACTACATTCTCTTAGCACACAGTCAACCTATGTGGTAAGCGTATGTTATGCTGGTAATGTCAAGTTAGACATCTCTTAACATAGATTGTCCTACATATAAAAGGGCCACACATTGTAAATACTTGGTTGTCTTGTTACTTATTTTAAATTCTTTACATATTGGGTTATTTACAATGTCTATTATATACATTTGTTTTTTTTGTAAATTGCCTTAAAAACTTAATGAATGAAAAGCAATTTACATGAAACCTATCATTAATTAATTTTAAATGACAAATTAGTTTTGGTCATCTGATTCAAATACAACGCGCAAAAATGCCGTTGCCTATCCGTATAAGATTTAACTGTACTACAGCTCTCCTTCACACACAACGTTTCTCCTAATAGGAGGAATTGCGTTACCACCTTCGACTTTTTGATATCTACATATTTATTTAGTATATTTTTGTTATTATACCTATCATGTACCCGACTTGTGCCAACTCTATTGAATTTGCGTGTTAAATAAATTGAATTGAGTTGAATAAAGGTTTTTTTGTTACATTACTGTACCAAAGATTCTATAGTTGTTGGTGGTGTGTATTCTACATATGCGGACGTCACAATTGTTTCTATTTTTAGTCTTATCTATGGTGTCCTGCATCACTTTTTGTTAGCGTCCTACAACGGTTGATTGACAGTAATGCAGTTTGAATTGAATTATATCAATGCAACTCAATTTTGAATTGTTTGGATAAAGTTGAAATTTTTATTTGAGCTTTTTATTGGCTTCGGTCTTGTCCGGGTGAGTTTTATTTCCGATTTTGTTTAGTTGGGTCGATTGCTTTTTGCTTCATGTTTTTTTTTACGTCACTTATCTAATTGTAGTTTTTAAAGTTGGTACTTTTATCCATTATTTTTAAAAAGCCATTAATTAGTAACAAGACTCAAACCATGTTACTATAGCAGTTTAATTAATATTGTTTATTGGTTTTTGGGTTACTTCTCACTAACTATAATTAACAGTATAAAATTTTCCGCAAAAAAAAACTTTTTTAATTAAATATTACTAACGCTGAACATTTAATATTTCTAGGTTGAAAATTCAATACAATTGATATTTTTTTTACTAAAAGCAATAATTTACTCTAATAGTGCTGGGAACAAATTTTAATTGAAATTCCCTGTTCATAGTCGCATAATAAAATTAATTTAGCACTGCGGTTACATTATGAAATATTAATTGCTGAATTACACATAATTTCAATTATATTGAAATACATTATAGTAAAATCAGTATAAATTTGCTTCATAATTAAAATTTTGCGGTTATAATATAATCCAATGAATAAATTTAGCAATATTATTTAGTGCATAAAATATATTTCAAATAGTATATAGTCCGGTTGAACTGGATGGGAGATGAAAACGTATTTATTTCTATATTGAGAACGAACGTCCGTATAAGATGGATTGGTTATAAGAAAACACGAGTTGTCAGAAAATCACATCAAAGGACTATGTGAGAAGCCTGTGAAGTTGTGTGAATGAAAGCAAAGGGGTGGCTTATTTATCCAGGATATATTTAATACAGATGTAGATCTGTTTGAGTTCTCAATATTTTCTATACATATAATAAACAAGTCATGTATTTATAGGAAATTATCGCTTAAGAACCAATTAAATAATTTTGTTCTAGCAATATTATTATATAGAAGCTACCATAAAAGGGTGAATTTTTAATAAAAAAGTTATATTTATTTTATTAGATATTAAAAGATTTTAGTCGGAGCTTTCAATGAAATGTGCTATGGATATTGCAATGGAAATTAAAAAAATAAAAATAAAATTTATGTGTTAATAATAATTGTGTCGTACATTAAAAAGAATTGATTATGCAATAACTTTTTTTATGTTCAATGGTTTTGTGTTACATATTCCGATCAATAGTTTAACAAAGAAGTTTGAATTTACCAATAGCGTGTACGATAACAAGTAAGTTGCCATTGTTTTCACACATTACTTGACAAAGAGAAGATAGTTTTAACGTGACAAGAAATTTTATCTAAGGCCTTCAGTTGTCTTATGTTCACAATCTATAGCTACTTTGGTTGACGGATTTGTTTTATTTTCAAAGTCTGAAAAATCAGAACATATATCTTTATATATTATGCTTATAATAATATGTAATATATTTCTTACTAGCTATAGTATTATGTTATTATATATGTTTAAATATATGAATAACTAAAGTGTTTTAATATCGTACCATTTAAATAAAATATTTCATTAAAATATGTTTACTATTAACTTAATAACTACATGTTCACAGCTAATATAGACAGTTAATAAATTAAACTAAGTTATACAAATGCATCTAAAATATTTATATTATATTATATTTATAACATAATCAATAGATACAGGAATCATTGACATAGTTTTCTATGTTATTAAATAGTTACAAGGAATAAATACATAATTTTACAAAGTTATTTAAAACAAAGACTACATTTTATATTGAAGATTTAAGATTAAAGTTAATTATTGATATTTTTAAAACAAAATTTTGCATTGCAGATTTTTTAATAATTTGAATCATTATTTGATTTGTTACATAAATTATAACTAAAATAATTAAATCGTAATAAAAAAGCAATGTAACTAAGGAACAGTATCAAAAGACGCTAAGAGATCTAAAGAAAATAACAATTACAAAAAGAAGATTAGAACTACACAAACAGAGATAAGATTTATAATGAAAGAATGGAGAAATAATTTGAATTCTATTTAAAGAAAACAAAAATAAAGAAAAAGTTATTGAAAGTAAATAAAATTTAGCAGATTAAGAGAGATAATAAATAAAAGCATAAATGAAAGAATGGGCATATTTTAGTGCATATGTATGCTTTATACAAAATTTAAAAAAAAAACGGTACTGGTATACAATAGCAATGAAGAATTTAGATAAATAAACAGTCAGTGTTTAAAAAAGCGACAAGTAGGTATCTATTAATATATAAATATATATATATATATATTTAGATGATGAAGTTAGTCAAACGATAAAACAAATAAATTGTTTGATTTTACAGGCTGATTTTGACTGTTAGTAATACTAGAGTCGTTTTTTAGCTTTATTACTTAAAAGTATGTTCCAGTTTAGTCAGTCTCAAATTGGCAATAATTCTAATGCATTCCACCAAATGTTAAAATAATAGCTAATGATATAATAATATATAACTAGCAGATACGCTGTAAAAAGAGAAAGTAATTGGTGCATACAACGATTATATGCATTTGTACTTTATGTTGCATAATCGTTACAGTCATTTTTTATAATGATTTCTTTTCTTTTTTAAAATAGTTTTTACTAATTGAGAACATTTTATAAATAGCATAGAAGTGTCTTTTACTTTGATTGCTTTTGAGAGTTGTCCAAAATTGGGTCTATCAACACAGATTTTGGATGGCAAAACTAGATTAGAGTTTTAATTTGGCGTAAGTCTTCTGTTAAGTTAGTTTTAGCCTGACACAATCTATCAGGTTAGGTGGTTTTGGCTTAGTATAAACTATCAGTTTTAGTGGTTTACAATAAGTTTTTACTTGTAGTGACTTAAGTGTTGATTAGACATACACCTTTGCCAGTAACTTTAGGTTTTTTATTGTAATCCTTGCACTTGGTTGGCAAATGTAGCAGAGTTTTTTTTCTTTTTGCAACCATTTGCGGCATAGAGAATCCTTTTAGATTCCTATTCTTGTTTTGTTAGGCTTATTTGCATTACTGTAGTTTGGGTATTGTGTGATGATCGTGTTAGAAATAGCATTTTAAGTTTATTACAGATTATTTGTTTACCGTTTTTGTATGCAGTTTCAAGTCTAATAAACGTTTTAGTCCAGTCAAAGTAGCTTTTCATTTCTAAAAATTCCAAAACTTTTAAAACTTTGTACACTAATTTATAGGTACCTAGTGAAGGATATACTAAAAGTCCTGACAAATATGACACGAACTCTAGCAGCAATCACGAAAAATAGGGCATTTTTTTGGTTGTTTGTTAATATCACTAGAACTTTAGGTTGGAGTTAAAAGTTAACTATTTACACAATAAAAACTGATAAAATTTGCAATAAAAATGACCATATACATTTTTCTAGTATTCTCAGCGGTTACAAAGTTATAGAGCACTAATGATTGCAATTTAAAAAAAAAATTATTACGGCACAATATGTAATTTATTGAAGATGCCAAAACAAGAAAAAATAAGTGTACTTTTGACCATAATTTGTTAGATACTTGTAAATCAATATTTGACAATGTTTTACCTACACTTTTGGGTACGTTGGATCATTGTGAAAGGGTAGTTATACATTTGCGAGAAATGAGGTTGAGGACTGCCACAGGTTTTGCTGCATCATCTGTAGTTACTGGGATTAACGGATGGCTGAAATGTCCAAAACCACTGTTCTGGAGGAAGTTTATTTTTTAGCTCAACTTGGATTTGGTAGTATACACGAAAAACATGCTGCATTCCTGCTTCTGCTGTGGGCCACAGCGCACAGAGGTCTGGTTTAGCGTTTAAAACTGATTTGGTAAAAGCTTTGTAGCAGTGCATGTTAAGGGAAGTTTGCTTGTGAGGTGCATTGTAGCATGCCAGGAATATTTTATTTCTAGCTTCAGCTATATTACATCAGTAATACTTTGCAATGTAGCTCGCTTCTCGATATGCACAAGAAGTATGCAGTTTTTTATTCCCATAGTTTGCAATTGCTGACTCAAATATACCTTCTTTTCTACTCTGTCGCGGCTTGGTTTAACAAATAATATCTGTCTTTCAGATGAGGTTAAAAATTTACCAGTGTTACTAGATTCTTGTTTTGCTTTAATTCTATGGTCGTGAAAAGCAGTTAAGAGGAATGAAATAAGTCTGAATTTATTGTGTTCATTAGAAAGAAAATCATCCTGTTTGACTGTGATTTGTGTTTTGTGTTCAAAGTTTATGTCAACTGACCTCTTTATTGTACTTTGGTTCTATTCAGCTGTCTACGTGCTGGATGGTACCGCTGAATAGCCATCAAACGCAACGGTACAGTTCTTGCCGGCATAGTGCTTGAGAACATAAGCGACATTACATTGGCTAATTGTTGAGATTGAGAATTTTTGGGCCACACCACCTTGTGCAACAGTAATCCTCTATCCAAAACGATGTCAAAATCAAAAAGATTGGCTTTTCCTTTTAGTACAGGAAAAGTATTGTATAAGACGGATTTGTTTGTTTTCAGCATTCCAGTTTTCTCCAATAAAGATAAAGGGTAAGGAGCAAGCTTATGTTATTAGTAGTTGTTTAAGTCCTTATTACTCTGTTTGTTGATAACTATCTTAAGAAACACACCACTTTTCTTCATGAACAAAGAAGGTAAAAAAAAGACCGCACTAACACGACAATTTGACGCGTATGCCACGCGTATCGTGTACTTACAGTTCTTGAGATATTAACAAAAAAAATGCCTTGTTTTCGGTCATTACCGCTAAAGCTCGTGACATATTTGTCAGGACTTTTAGTATATTCTTTATTAGATACATATAAATAGGTGTACAAAGTTTTAAAACTTTTAAAATTTTTTAGAGGTGAGATCACTATTTAAGCATATTTGACTGGACTATTTTTGTAGTTTATTTTTTTTTACATAGTTTAGGGTAAAAACGCTCATGTTATTTAATGTTTATAATAAGCTGTCCATAACAAAGCACCACAGTAGAGGGGTTAATACCCCGCTCTGTGGGCACTTGCCAGCAATTTTAGCTCCTACAGTCTTACCATATAATGCAATTGTTACAGTTTGGTTTTTAAGCATATAGTTTACTCAGTACCGCATTTTTTGTTCTCTATTGTTATAGCAATAAATTCAAAAGTAACATAGTCAAAAGCCTTTTCAATTTCTAGAAAAGCTCTTAAGCCAATTTTTTTGCAGTGTATAGTGTAGTCTTTCACATTTACTAACTAGCTGATGTATGGGCAGATTGCAGAGTTTTCTTGATTGGTATGCATATTGGTATTGGTGCAACGACAGAGTATTCAATGCTCCGTCTTGTATATACCTGTCAATTATTATTTTTAATAGTTTTAACGTGAAAAATGTTAGATTAATTGGTTTGTAGGATTTAGCTATACGTGGTTTACCCTTGCATTCTGTAAATACTATTTTAACTACTTTCCAGCAGCTTTTGCTTTTGCACTATTTTATTTGTTTTTTTAATCGGTGGCTTTTGCTATTGTAAAGCCTGGAAAGTGTGTATGCAACAGCTACTGCAGAGTTTCTTTGATTGTTTCTGTATAACCACTTTTTTGGTCTAATATGGTTTAATGTTTGCAGTGCAACTTTTGCTCAGAGTTTTTTGTACGCAAAAACATGTGGGCCATTTAGGAACCTGTTTTTATAACATTGTTAAATGCTGTAAAACTGGTTTTCAGTCATCAGTTTTTTTGGATTTTTGAACAGTTTCTTTGTGCTAGCTTTTGCTTTGCCAAGTTCCCTATTTCATCATGTAATCTTGTTGGAAGTTGTGTTTAAGAGCTATCTTAGAAAGCTTTTTTTTTAGAGTTAACAAATATGTTTTTTATTATCTCCAGTTTGTGTTTACTGTCTTAAGATAGTTTTCAATTTGACCAACTAGTATGTTGTTACATACAAGGCAATTTAGGGGAACCGCATAATTTGAAATAACGAGTACTCGGTAATTTTATATGAATTGTTTGTTTATTAACGTTAAAATATTTGTTAAAAAATGCCATTTTATTTAGCTAAGTGCAGAAAATAACATCACTTAAATGACGACTTTCTTTTCAAACGCAAATTTTAACAATTTTAATGTTTGAAATTGCTGATAATTTTGTTTTTGATCAATTTTTTGCTATTTACGGCAAACAATATCTCTAAATTCTTTGAATGTTAGGGGCTTATATTCATTGACACAAGATTTTAGAAAACCTCACAATGAAAAACCACAAGCCGTTAGGTCAAGAAAACAAGGTGATCAGGGCACATCGTCGAAACCATTGCCGTGGTTTCATCTTGTTGAAACCATACACTTCCAATGTGTCCGTCTCTGTAGTTCTGCTGTGCAAGTGCTTTTAGTGCAACTGTTGTGAATCAAATTGTAAAAGTGCGCTTTTTATCACTTATCAATATGAACACCATGTTATTATTTCACAAAGTATTGAGCGTACTTTTACAAATTGTGAATTTTGTTGATAGTTAAATGAAATTTTAAATCTAGTATTACAATGCGTTTTACTAATCTATTGCTTGCTAACAGAATTACGCGGGCTCTTCCAGTATTGCCTTTTTTACTCTGTCAATGTTATTTGGTATCTGTGCAGTACGAACGGCACTTCGTGGTTCAAGTCAAGTTGCAGTTTCTATGGTTCTAAAATTGTTAACCCATTTAAGGATAGTGTTGAGATTTGGTACGTTTTCGTGACGTCCAACGATCAAATGTTGACAAAAAAAAACTTTGTGTTTGGATAACAGATTTACCACTTTTAACATAATTATTGTATGCAAATGCTGCACATCCCACTGAGCTATAATGACCAAAATTGCTCAATGACGGTAGCGGTTTCTCTATTTCTGTACGGACTATTTTTTTTTAATTTATTGTTCAATCAAATTTATGCGTGGTCAGACAGCAAAGACTTATTTGTCACATGCCACTTATTAATTATTTTGTGTTGTCCTGATTTAAAAATTTCTTAACTATCCCTACTATAACTACCTTGGTTGTCACTTGGTTTCTGAAACAAACGTCCCATAATGGCGTTAAGATTAGGGCATTATGGTTTGACTGATAAAAACCATCTACCCTGAATGCTTAGCCCTTGTATATTTTTCTTGTTAATCTAAGGTTCCTGGACATGGACTTTGTCAATGCTATGTTTTATAATTTACATGCTGAGGGCCGCGGAAGCTGTGTACATTTGCACAACCTTCAACATTTTAATTTTTGTCATATTTTCTACGTTATTTGGCTTTTTTTTTTTTTCCTTCAATGGTATACTCTCATGGTTTGTTTTCTTTTTTTTAAGATGGGACCGTGCCCGGAGGTATATTCTGTAGAAACCTAGGTACAATTTGCACTTTAGGGTTCTTTTTTCTATGAGTAGTAAGTATTGGATCTAATTGGGGTCTATTTTTAAGTTTATAACTTACCACGTTTTGATCCTTATACAGTTTTGCACTTCCATCTTGTTGGTGGCCTCGCAATCCAAGATTTTTTGTTTGTTTGTCAATTACATGATGTTTCTTACCCTCCAAAAAACCTTTTTTAGTGTGCTTTGGAACCACTTTTTGGTTGCCTTGTCTCTATAACATTTTTACAAATCCACTCATGTGGGTGCAAAAACGGGGTGATGCATTTCTCTTCTTTAACTTATTAATCCTACTAAGACTTCGATGAATTCTGCCTCTTTGGTATTGAGTGAACAATTGGGGTACTTTTTTGGTATGATTGCTAGTGCAATCCGCAAAAGAGTGTATCTGGAGGTTCTTCATGTAGTTCCACATTTTTGTTGTTTTTTTTTCATTGCGACGCCAGTGTGCTATTGCTGGAGAAGTTCTGCTTTTGCGCACTTGGTGTGCCTGAAGGTAGCGGATAGTGTATATTTTATAACTAATATATTACATTTTATTTTATTTTTTTTTTAAGTAGATAAATCATTCATTTATGCTACAAAATGTAAATATAAATATTATTATATTAAATATTGAAATCGTATAGTTCCCGTAACTTGTTGGAAAAATAGGCTAAATCTAAAAATTTGAAATAATACAAAATGAAGTACAAAAATGAATTAAATCATAAAATAAATATAATAAAGCGGCAGAGTTTACTAGTAAATTATTTGTAAGTTTGTTTAATGCCTCAGACCATTGGACTTGCTTTAACTAAGATAGCATATAAAAACGCTAATTTTATTAAAATTATGAATGTCAATAAATATTTATTTTTATTAAATGTCGAGTTTGCAATAGATATATAAATCTTATTAATTAAGAATATTGGTGTTATTGATGTCAGCTTATTTGCTTAAATATATGTATAAGCAAAATGTTGAAATATTTCTGAATTCAATGTGCAAAGAAATCAGCTAACTTTTAAAGAATGTCAATTATTTGGAAGAAATTTGGTCAGTTTATCAGAGGATAGATATACACATATTAAACTCAGCTGATTAGGTTATTTATTTATTATTGGCTTTATTTTTACATGTCACATGTTAAATAAACAAAGTTTAATTTTTTGTTATATCTTCTATATTCTATTGTGCATTTTAATACTCATATATTACAACCTGAATACCGCTGTGGTAATCTAGCACTGTCATGAAAAATATTTTATTTGATAGATTTTCAGGATTAATGTTTAAAAATACCTGTTTGTTTATTCATATTTTATGATGTAGACAAACATGAAATATAATAGAAGTTTGCAACAATAGTAATTTCTTCTTATATTTATAAGATGCTTTTAAATAATTCTAAACTGCCAACCGGAACGGAAACCAGTTAAGGGAAATAACTTTTCCTCTCACTGTAAACGTATAATTAATTTTCCACTAATTTATTTATTAAAAGTAAACTAATCAATATTTATAACTCTAGGAACTTTCACAAATTCACTTGTGTAATAACTGTGTATTAGTTATTGATTTTATGTCAATATTTGGTAGCAATTAAAAATATATATTATTAATTTAAACATGAAACGTGCAAATAATATTTCTCCAACTATTATTATTATCTCACTTTGCATGTCTTTAAAATATAAGGATTGTTATCTACCAGAGCGTCGATGCGACAGTCACGAAACATCATACAATACATAGATTCTTACGGCGAGCGATTACGATTATTTTAAAACTCGCTGCGCTTAGTCGCGCTTTGCTTCAGCAGGCGACAACCTTAATGTTTTCATATTTATGTAACGTTAATGAGTAATATATTTTAAGTTGTTTTTATTAACAAAATACAAAACTAATATTTAAAAAAGTGCAAATAACATCATTTTAAGAAATGTCACCAAGTTATTTCCATGGACATATATATAACTGGATACCTGACTCCCTATGTTAATGCGTTTCTATAGTGAAGCAAATTATATTGCGGCGGCCATTTTATGTGTGACCTAGTAATACAAAGTAAATATTAAAAACATCTTAAATTTTATTATTTTAGGGTTATATACATTTAAATCATACATTATATGTCACTAACAGTAACAAGAAACCATTAATGATTCAGACAAAAATTGGTTGATTGGATCCGAAGTTAAACAAAAAATGTATTTTTAATAAACAAGTAATATTCTTTAAATTGACTTACTAACTTAAGCCAAATTTTTGGACAACATTATTACACGTATTACTGACATTTTATTATCTTAGTCAAACTTTGTATATGCAGTGGTTTTTGCAGTACAGTAACTTGAAAAAAAAAACACCTGCACAATTTTTTTATGAGAAATATTACAAAAACCGACAACTAATTAGATTTTTATTTGTAAACTTTCTGCGCGTCCCATCTGCAATGGAAGTGATGTTTTACATATATGCGCAGCATACTGAATTAATTCCTCCAGTGCAATTATCAACTAAAATAAGTTTTTTAACATTGTATGCATTATATGATTTACGTATATGGTAATAACGTTGAAGTTCTTGAAAATTTTAAAATAATTGATTTGCAAATAAAACAGTAACGTGCAAAAGAACATAAATTGTTATTCTGAAATTTAAATCTTATTTTGATCTATTGTACGCCACTGATTTATTTACAAACCAAATTTCTTAAAACTTTCACAAAACTTCAACGTTAACATTATATACATAATGCATATAAAGAATACAATGTTAACATTTATTTTAATTAGTAGTTACGTTAGAAAAATTAATTTTGTTTATTTAACATATAAAAAATCACTGTTATTGCAGATGACCCGCACATAAAGTTAACAAATAAAAATCTAAATATTCTACGTAAATGGCATATGTTTGGTGATGTTTTACAATTGTTGCCAATTTTTGTATTGTTTTTCGTAAAAAAGTTATACGGGTTTAATTTTGTAAAGAATTTTTAAGTTTTTTTTTTAATTAATGTACCGCATAAACCCTTGTATATACAAAGTATAATTATGATAATAAAACGTCAGCAATACATGTAGTAATTTTGATTTAAAATTTGGTTCAAGTTGGTAGACTTGTTTAGAACATATTAATTTTTTATCACAAACGCATTATTAGTCTTAACTTTGGATCCAATTAACTAATTGTTGTCCGGAACATTTTAATAGTTAGTTTACAATGTAAGTAGCACTATGCATAATTTAAATGTTTAAAAAACTAAAATGATAAAATGTAAGATGTTTTTAATACATATTGAGTATTAACAAGTCATAAATTTGCAGTGCAATGAAGTAATAACAATAAAATGTAGACAAAAAATTCAACAAAAATTTACGTTTTAAGATAATTTCAAAATTTATCAATTTTTAAGATATTTATATATTTCACGTCATTGCAAATAAAAGATTTAAAAAAAAAAATAATTGTGCGAGTTGAGCTCAAAGTTTTATAATACATAAAATATTGCGTTAAAAACAAAAAACAAAAATTATATGAAGTGGTAAGAATGTTTAAGTCAGCACATCTGTAGTTTATGGAATTAGTGTAGCGAGACTTGTCTATAAAGTTATCGGACAGGGGTGTAAATAGAGAACTTGCTTTCATATGTAAGCTGAGTAAAGTTAATAAGTTAGCTTGTAATAATAACAAAATTCATTTTCAACCATAGTTTTCGAGCAATTGAAACGGTTAAACAGTGTTTATACTATATGTAGAGCACTAATTTTGCCAATTAGCTTTTGAATGACCCTTAGTATATGTAATCGGATTTTAACTAAATTTTAACATTCAATAAAATAAAACATTTACAAATAGATTTAGATACCTTTTTTTTTAATTTTCAGTTTACATTTTTATACATATATAGTTTATAATAGCATAGTCAATTTGCGTAAAACTCTAGCTGGGACATGAATATCTATAAAGCTGATCAAGTCAGGACAATCAATAATCCCACAAAGCACTTTAAAAACTACTGTCACGTAAAAATTAAATCGTTTTTTTTTTTTAAGACTAGCCATGTTTAATGTAGAGAAAAGTTCCGTGTAGCTGCCTGCAATGTTGACTTTATACGTCAAAAAACGAACAAACTGTTTTAAATCTGTTCAATTTTTTCTTTCCTGAGTTGTGTAATACTTGAGATTGGGGCGTACTAGAGCGCTGTAAAGAATAATTAGAGTACAAGGGTCACAAAACTCCTTAGAGTTACGCTTGACAAATCCTAAAAATTGATAAACTTTACCCACAACAGTATCGATATGTAGTGTAAATGAAAGGCTTGAATCAAACGAACAACATTACATTCACGAGAAAGTAACCATACATCACCGTAGACTGACGTCTACAAAATGTCATCACTTTGCACTTATTTAAATTAAGTAATAAGTTATTAGCCTGACACCAACTAGAAAAAATCTGTACTTCTTTATTAAGTAGTATAGCATCATCCAAAGACGGAATTTTCATAAAGATATATATATAAGATTTATATCGTCTGCAAATAATATACAACGCGCATTAGAAAAACTGTATACCACATCATTGATAAAGATATTGCACAGTAGAGGTCCAAGATGTGAATCCTTTGGAACACCCAACGTAACATCAATACTACGAGAATCGCACTGACCGATCCGCACAAATTGAGATCTGTTACTACGTAGTTTCATAATTAGTATCTTGTGGTTAACGGTATCAAAAGCTTTTAAAAAGTCAGTGTCAACTGAATCTACTTGGAATCTGTTTTTGAGTGCATCTGTTATATAAGATTTTTACAACAAAAAGTTGGAAATGTCGATTTGCCAGTTTAAAAACGTCTATAGTTTGTTACATCATTTTTAGCACCGGACTTATGAATCGGAGTGACATAAGCTTGTTTCCAGCATGTAGGAAAAGTACCCATGACCAGAGACAATTTAAATAAAAACCATAAGAGCGAAAAAAGGGCAAACGCACATTTGTTAAGAAAAAAAAGCAGTGAATCTATCAGGCCCTGGACAGTTGTTGGGTTTTAATACTGATAGTTTGTTGACAACATCAGATATCTTTAAAACAAGATGCGATTCATTTATATGAGTAGGAATAGATAATGAAGAATATGTGTTGTGTGAACTCATAGATGCCGTCAGCGGACTATAAACTGACAAAAAAAATCAGCAAAGAGATTTAAAATGCCATCAGTGGTGTTTATTTGAGAGTTACTATTTGTGAAAGTAGAAGGTATCTGATTACTGCTACGTTTAGATTTGACTTGCCCCCAAAAAGCTTTAGGATTAGATTTAATAGCGTCTTCTACTTTCTTAATGTTATTAGAATAACACTTATTAGCCAATTGCTTACACTTATCACGTATTGAACTTTTGTGGTAGGCAGCTGCTGATCTAGACAGCACATATGCTTTGTGTAACTTTTTAGTAAACACAAGGTCTTATAGCTCTTTTGTGAACCATATTGGAAATTTATAGGTTTTTTATAACACATATTTATTTTGGGCACATAATGGTCAATTGTGTCAAAAACTAAAGAATAAAAACAGTGGAATAAAAACAGTGACACACATATTAACCCACCATGTATTGAGAAAAGCATCATTTAAAAAAACGCAATCAACATTCTTGAATTTATATTGTATCACGTTATCTTTATTTCAGGAACATTAAACACAAATTGCTACAGTTTTAGAACCATCATTAATGCTCTATCCAAGAAGGTTGAAAATGCCCATTTTCAACAAAATAATGTACAACTGCATACAGTCAGTCTAGAACTAGATAATTTACGACTATGTTTTTTTTTTGTTTTTTTAGATCTATTAAACACGCAAGATAAAATCAGTAAAAGAATGCGCCATTTTCAATCACTTCAATTACTTTAATTGATATTTGAAAGCATATTCAAGATATTTGAGATTTAATTCTTTAGGCTAATTTTGACAATTTAATTTCTATTTTTAGAAAAGTTGTTGTATGTTTCAGAAACTGTGGAGAAGCAACTCATTATTGAAAAAAAGAAAAACTTATCATAATGTTTTGTTGAACTATTATTAATTTTTCAGTGTAAATAATTTACATATTATTTAAAATTGAGCTACAAGTTTTTGTTTTTTTTTTACTTTTTACGGCCAGAATAGTAATAATTTAAAAAATAGCTTTTTATTACCAACTCAACCCAATGCTTTGATTAAAACAAATTAGTTGTTTTTTGCGTTTGAAGATAATATTCAATAATAATGGTGGTATATATGTATAGCAATATGCAAAGAATAAAAATATGTTGAAAAGTATGGGCGGTATATAAAAGTACATTGACAAAGATAGACAAAAAATATAAAGAAAATGAATTTAATGTGATTTTAAGTATTTCCATTTGACTACTATGAAGAAAATATTTTACATTAATTTGTGTGAATGGGATTTTATAATAATACAGTAAGGAGATAATACTGATAAGGACTAAATAAATAAGTTAAAAAATTTAAAATAAAAGAGTAAACAAATATTAAAAAATAGTACAATGTTTTGCTACATTGTATCTTATTACATACAAAACCCACAGTTTAATGTAGATTTATTAACCAAACCAAAATATTTATTGATGAGTTACTTTGAAAACAACCAATGTATCATGAGTAAAATGACGAGCGCTGCCAGCAAATGATGACTCAGCGGTAGTCAGCGAGCGCGTTTAGTACGCATGATGAGTCGTTCTGAACGCGGTCATTTTTTTGTCCTGTCATAAACTATTGCAAAACTCTATTCATGAAACATTGAAAATAACTAAATGCGGTCATAAAATATTAAAATATTTTCAGAAAAACCAAAATTCGGCCAAAATTAAATTAAAGTTAAAAAAACAGCAAAATCCGGCTTTGAAACATCATAATATTGTCAAAAAGCACCAAAATGTATATCATAAACTGTTGAAAAGTTTAAAATTCTATTTATAAAATGTCAAAAATATTAAAATCCGGCCGTAAAATATCAAAAAGAACTAAAATCCGGCCATAAACTCTTAAAAAATCTAAAATTTTATTGATAACGGTTTAAGAGTACAACATTTTATTTGTAAAGTGTGCTAGGAAGCACTAAAATTCGGACATAAACTGTTGAAAAGTAAATTTTTTTTTAAGAAATTTCATAAGTTTTGAAAATTCAGATATGAAATGTTTAAATGTAAAATTTTATTTATAAAATGTCAAAAATAGCATAATTTTGTTATGAATTATCAACATATTTTTTAAAAAAACTAAAAGCTAGTCATAAATTGTTAAAAATTTAAATAATTTATTTGTGGAATATCAGAAATAGCAAAATCTGGATTTGATATTTTAAATAATTGTTAAAAAGTACGAAAATCTACTCATAAACTATTAAAAAGGAGTGAAATTTCATATGAAATCTTATAAATAGCAAAATTTTGTTTTAAAATATCTAAAATATATTTAGAAACAATGTAAATTTGGCCAAAAATTGTAGAAAAGACCAACATTTTGTCAGAAAGTACCAAAGTTACTAAACTATGAGAAAACGCAATTCTATTATAAAAAGTCAAAAATTGCAAAATTTTGTAATAAAATATTTTCAAAAAGAACTAAAATTTGACCAAAAATGGTTGATAAAAGTACAAGTTTCTATGAAAAATGTCAAAATTGAATTATGAGAAAGTATTGTTAAAAAGAAACCTAAATTCGTCAAAAAATTGTTGAAAAGTGATACATTCATTCATAAAATAGTCAAAATCCGGCATGAAAACATCAAAATGTTGTCGGAAACCACCAAAATGTTGAAAAAATAAACTGTTGAAAAGTGCAAAATTTTATTTCTGCAACATTAAAAATATCAAAGTCTGGCCTTGAAATTTTAAACAATTGTTAGAAAGTACCAAAATCTACTTATAACCTGTTAAAGTGATTGAAATTTTTAATGAAATTTTAAAAATAGCAAAATTTAGTTTTAAATTATCAAAAATATTTATAGAAAGAATTAAAATTTGGCCAAAAATTGTAAAAAGGTGTAAAATTTTATTTATTGACTCTAAAAATAGCAATATTTTGCCATGAAAACACTAAATTTGGTTATAAACTGTAAAATAATGCAATATTCTGTTTATGAAAAACCAAAAATAGTAAAATTCAGTAAATTATTATTATTATAAGTATTTTTAAAAAGAACAAAAATTTGGCAAAAAACGGTTGAAAACTGCAAAACTTTATTCATAAAATGTTAAAAACAGTAAACTTTGTCAGAAAGCACCAAATCTAGCTATAAAATATAAACAATATTGTTAAAAAGAATAAATGTTCTATAGCCGAACAAAAGTGTCAAAATTAACAAAATCCAAAGGTATAACTAACTAATACTATGTACTTAGCAATCAGAGAATTGGAAAACCGAGAAGGAAATTAGAGTGCGCATAGGAATGGCAAAAAAAGTTGTAAAATGTTTTGTTTGGAAATAAAGATCAAATACGTATTGAAGCTTCTGAAATTTTGATTTGTAGAAGTAAAAGTATATACAGAAACGGTATTACTTGCTTATTTTGCAAAATAGTTAAAAACTATAGTCTATGTACTAAATGTTGAGAAACATGTTGTTTTTAGATGATAACGTATTGCTATTTTTAAGTTTACAAAATTAATAGCCTACTTAAAAAGGAAATGAATAAGCTAACTTACTAAAAAATATATTATTGTTTAGAAGATAATTAAGGACACGCAAAACTTGTTGGATACATCTGACACTTCTACACTTTAGAGTCTACCAAGACTTGTATAATTAATATAATTTTTATAATTATCTAAACTGATTTATAAAATCTTTTGAAAAAAAAACTTTTTTTTTAATTAGAAGTGTGTCATTAAATTTGAAAATTACTTCTTGTCGCACAAGAGTTGCAAAGTGACATTTTCAACGTTTATTTTAAATATTGATATTTTGACAACTTGACACAACAATTATATTAACTTTTAACATATGTTTGTGTGTTTTTACTATAAATCATACTAGAAAAAAAGTTTAATCAATAAAATGAAGACCAGTTTTATTGTTTTATTTAAGTTCTTACTACTCGATAAAATATAATTGTGCAATTATTTCTAAATTGTGAAAGAATCTTTTTAAGAAATTTAATTTAACTTTAACAACAATATTTTCAATTAATTGTAAAACAAACTTTAATAGTGCAAATAGAGTAATGATCCAAATCCCATAAATCCTGCATAAATTACATCTATAATGAATGTAGATTAAAATAACATAATTACATTCTCAATAGAGAAACACTATTTCCATTCCTTGTTGCTCTATCAACTAATTATGTTAGTATATTATTCAAATAAATTATACATTTTACAAGAATATTAATAATAATTGCTTTATTAAAATTAGCTTAATTTTAAATGCGTTGTCATGAATATTCAATTCGGAAATACCAAACACATATTGTAATTGAGAACATGATAGCGGAATCAAATTAATTATTAGTGAACGCGATAATCACCGATTAACGTTTATTAACAAGTGTGAATTATCCGACAGGTAATATAACTAAATATCAATAAAATGCAATACCTTGCCGATAGAATTTCTAGCTGATAATTAAATTATTAAACAATTATTGACATAGATTTAATTTATTAATCAACTACGGATATTGAACACTTGCTGATTTTCATTATAACTCTAGAAGACGTAAAACAATATAATGAAAACTTATATTTTATTAGGTATAAACATTTTATTTTTACTCATTGGCGCTTTAATTAGTAGAAATCAATTTTTTAATTTGTGTAACATTATGAAAGGTTTTTAACTAAAATTCCAGACAGAGTATAATTAATTTAATCAATACATAAAAGATTTTTATTAATAATCTTTCAAGTTGATATAAGTTACAAGAGTATCAGACACTTGAAAGTTTGTTATAAAAGGTTTCTTTATAAGCGGTATAAACTTCTAAGACTCATGTTAAGTTTGCTACATATTATTTGAGATAATTTATTGACAATTTATCAATAGCCGTCATATTGAAACATATACCAACAAGTATAATGATAAATGTAATTAGTTTGTACAAGGCAATTCTCTCATGTCTGTATTATTTCATTAATTGGATATTAATTAATATAATATAGAATTTATTCATTGATTTATAATTAGGTCAGATTTATGTTTTGCGTTTTGTGGAGAAGTAATAAGTTGTTCAAAAATGTGTTGTTCTATTTAAAAAAAATTATATAGTGGTAAGCTTTTGGGTTATCATTATGACCATATTTCTACGAAATTAAAACAAAATTACAAAACTAATTTAATGATTTCAGTCTTGGAAACGACCTATTGTTACGTAAAACAATTCTCTTCAACAGAACGTACTTCATTATTATTTTCATAGAACACTGTTATAAGATTGCAACATGATCATAGCATACTTTATAATGCTTTTAAAATATAATACAATTTTCTACTATAGTATATATACTATAGTAGAAAATTGATTTAGTTTATTTAATTAGATTTCATAATACACGTACGTTTTAAAAAAGATTTTTTTTAATAAATATTTTAATATACTGTTACGCACTTAATAATGTTGATGCAAATTGTATTTTTTTCTTATTTTAAAAATGTATTTGTTTTATTTGGTTAACCAACTTACAATTTTTATGACGTAGAAGTAATTGGTTTATTATAGGACAAGTCTTTAGTTATTTTACAACTACTGTGGTTCCTGTTATTTGGATGTTCAGCTGTCCATCCATCTTTTGGGTGGGCTTTCCATAGGCTTTTTTGTATTTTACTGTTGAGGTTTTTTTGCTTGTCTTCTACCGTTCATTCGTATACGTGCTGATGCCACTCGCGGCGCCTTGATCTTGCCCACCGCACGATGTTTGTGACTTTTTTTTTTTTAGTTTTCTTGTTTTGAGCTCTGTCCCGTAAGGTAAGACCAGATATGGCTCTGAGGCTTTTTATTTCTGTTGTTCGTAAACGCCTCTTTGTCTTTTTAGTGTATATTCTGGAATATATTGCATAGGTCATAATAACGTTTTTATGTATTACGTCTCTTAGACATCCGGCAATTATTGATGTTTTGTTTATTTGCTGTTAGATTAGATTAGATAGTTTAACGTCGAAGTAGTTAAAATGTATTACTTGTTCTACTGAACTGTCTTTGATGGTAAGTTTGCATTTGATTAGTTTCTTTGAGAGTACTACTGGCTTATTTTTTTATGGAAATTTGCATATTGAATTGTTTTGCTATCAAGTTGAACTTATGGAGCAGGCAAAGTAGCTTGTTTTCTGCCAAGATTATTGCGTCGTCTGCGTAGCATATAATATTAAATTTGTTTTTGTCTATTGTATATCCGATATTCATGGTTGGGCCCAGACTAGACTCTTTGATAATACTTTTACCGACCCGTATTTCCTAAGTTAATCTTCGAGTTGTTATCAGCTTTCTTTTGTTGGCTGTATTTAGAGCTTTATTTTGATGGCTTTGTAGTTAGTACCTTATATTTTCAGAATTGTTTTTCGGTGTCTTTTTAAAAAGAGATGTTATTTCTTTTGTTTGTGTTTTTTTCTATATTTGATCATCTTGTTTGTAATGCCTTTGAGGCCAAGATACTTTTTGTTTTTTGATTGATTGCTTTCTCTACAAAGTTTTCATCTACGTTTCTTTATTTATTTTTATTTTGTTCTTTATCTTCTATTTAATGCAACTTTGTTATATTATGTATAACGCATTTATTCTAACCAGAAAGTGTGGTCTGTTATATCCGTGATTTAATCTTAACTATCAATCGGAAAGCAACAGATTAGTTTTTAGTTTATACAACCGTGACATAACTGTCAATTATATAAGAATGTATAAAAACATGTTTAACGACATATTAAATGTAATTAATAAGTTTTTAGTTAAAATGCATACCGTACATAAATGTTAATTGCAAAGCAAAAAAAAAACTATGTCCAAAAGCATTACTAAAAATAAACTTTTAATACTATTAGCACGATCTGAGTAGCGGACACTGCCGAAGCCTAATACACACAGCACATGGATGACATTAGTTTACGTTTAGAGTATTCTAATAACTTTTATTTGTATAAATTTGCTTTGATTTTGAGCTAAGAAAACCTCCAGAAGTTGCGTTTTTGGATATTTATTTTGGAGGTTTTTATAATTTTAGAATTTTACAAATTTCATAAATAATTATATAGCATAGCTTATCTTGTACTACAAATGCAAAAAACAAATAGATTAGTCAGACAAATATTTACTACTAATGCTTTTTATGATATCTTTAACCAAGTTCTGTTTCAATTGATTGCCAGCAATTTAGTTCACCTCTGGATAACATGTACGGCAACTAGCTTGGCACTGAGAAAGCTTTTATATAGATAAACCCAGCATATTTGTGCCCCGGTAAACTACTCAACGGGTGCCTACAATAACTTTATAAGTATTGCTAAAAGCTTTCCTATTTTTTGACTTAAAAAGTTGCTTACCTAAGTCCTGATTAACCATCGTGTGTTTTGCGCTTATTGCTATCAATTCAATTTGATAAAAAAAAATTTATTAGATCAAGTCTACTTTCAAACTCAGCATAGTCAAAACCTATTGATGCCTTAGATAAGGAATGTAATTGAATAAAAATGATAAAATACAAGATCTTCAACTTAAACACACAGCCAATGCAGTACCATAATGCAGGTTTTTTTTTTAATATGTTTTTTAAAAAAATGTTTATCGTGTCTTCATTTTGTTTTATTTTTTACAGGTAGCTTTTGCCGTTAGGTATAGTACGCAATGTAAATTTTTAACGCACTTTTAGTAATTGTCAGTTTTTGCTATTTTGAATCTGTAGGGTATTGTATAAAGCACAGTCAATATTTGAGTCGAATAATAATTGACTTCTCTACATTTTCTGCTTTATGTCACGTATCAAGTGTCCAGTTATTTTGCGTTGTATTAGTATATTGTTTCATTTCTTTTGTTTTTTATTTAGTATTTCAGCACTTTTTTTTTCCAGTACTTGTTTATTTTTTGGCTTTTTTTTTCAGCTTTTTTTAGTTACAGAAACGTTGTTATTTCCGTTTTAGTACATGGTGACATGTGTTTCAAAAGTTTGAAAGAGGATTATCAGAATGCATAATAGTAATAAGGATAATATTAATCAAATCAAATTTAGAAAGATTTGACAGGAAAAAACATAAAAACTTATCGCATGTACCGTAATGACACAAGAACATGACTCGTTGAATAAAAAAAATTGGTCCCACGGGCCATAAGTAAATAAAGTAAATAATATTTTTGAACACCTTATGCATTCAAACTTACTGAAAAACTCAAACATTCCCGGGCTAGGGCTACAGCGTAGTTCACACTTCACTGGGCCGAATTCTTTTATATATATATATATATATATATATATATATATATATGATACTAGCACAGAATACGATCTACAGCGAGGCACAGCATGTGTGTTGCAACGTCTCTAGAACAAATCAATGTGTGGCACGCGCATTATGTCTCATGGCGCTTAAAAAAAATTATAATTTGCATAACATTGTCACCTTGTCTAATAGTTTGAGGTAAAATATAATACAATAAAATATTTATTTTAAGCACATTAAACAAAAACAATAAATAAACTAGCAAACTGGCCTAAAGAAATCGCCATTGATCGTTATATTTTTTGAAGAGAATGGTCATTACAAATAACATCATAATGGCACATTAAATTTTGTGATCATCAATCTCCAGGGTGCACGCGACAAAATAAATGAATTAGAAGCATTTCTTATTGAATCCAAAAAAGATACAAATATGCTCTGCATTAGCAAACACTGGTTCAAACGAAAAAGTTAAAACATATTGCATCAACAATATGAATACAGCATCCTAATTTGTGCGTGAAATATTTGTAAGAGGAGGCGTATTTCAATTACTAAATTCAAATATGAAATATGATAGGTCTTTTTTAATCAGATTTTAATTTAATTGTTATTTGTCTGTATCGTTTACCGAAAGGTGATTTTGATTCATTTTTAAATGTTTTAAATGATGTTTTAGATAGCATAAATTTCCTCAATAGACGAATTGTTATTGGCGGAGATTTTAATGTGCACTTCCATAGCAAGGACTCTAGATCGCGATTAGTATGGGATTTACTAGGATCATATGGCAATTTGCCCATAGAAATGAAAATTCTTTGATCATATAGGAGTATTCCTAAAATGTTGAGATTAATAAATAGCAACCATATACTTACACTTCAATAACACCACAGCAAGGTATTAATATGTTTTATTACTTGTTAGAAAACACCACCTGGAACTTTATTGATGATTTAGACTTATCTTCAGAAAATAAAATTAATCTATTTAATAATGTTTTAAATGTTTAATTTCATGCATCATTTCCTACTAAACTTGGCAGATCTCAAAACAATCCTAAAACAAAAAACCGTTGTTTAACAATGATTTAAGAAATATGAGAGAAATGCTTCATTTGCTTAAAGAAGCATTACACAAAAGTATGGATTTGAAAGCATTATATGTTTATTTTAAACGCTCTTACAAACAAGCTTTACAACTAGCCAAAGTCAATGCTAATGCTAATTATATTAACTTATCAACAAATCAACAAAAGACCATGTAGTCACTCGTTAATAATAATAAAAATAAATAAAACTTGTAATTTAAACTGTGATACTTTTAATAACTATTTTAACAATATAGCAGAAAATCTAGTCAAAACTTGTAACCCGCTAACTGTGATCTAATTAATTTTATGAACAAAAATGCTACAATTTACGGTGGTTATTTTCAATTTAGTAAAGTTTCTCCAATCTTTAATTGAGAAAAACTATAAACTCACTAAAATGCAGTAAAAGTAAAGCCAAAGATATATTTGGTCTAACGGTAAACTTGCTAAAAAGCATTAAAGATATGATCTTACATCCTCTTACTAAACTTATAAATAGGTGTATCTTGGAATGTACATTTTTATCTTGTATCAAAAAATTGCGCAAGTTATACCTGTACATAAGAAAGAAGATATAAATGATCCGGAAAATTAGGTATAGACCAATATCGTTACTTCCAATAATATCTATAGCATTGGAAAAAATATTGCTTAACCAAATAATGGCATTTCTTGATGCAAATAATATATTAAATCCCAACCAGTTTAAATTTTGTAAGGGGTATTCAACCACAGCTGCAATTCTTGCTTTAACCAAGGATGTACTAGCAGCGTATGAACGCAGTGAATATACTGCCGCCACGTTTATTAATCTTAGGAAAGCTTTTAACTGTATTCAACACACAATATTTGTACAAAAATTATATTTTATACAGTGCTGTATGCCGACAACACTACGTTTGCAAATAAATCGAGTAGTTTAGAAGAAGCTATGGACTAAAACACTTGGCAACATCTTAAATTAGTTTTTATCAAACTCTCTAAAACTCTTTATGTCTGAATTTAAAAAAAACTGCCAATATAGTTTTATCACTAAGTAACAAAATACTTGCAATGTCCACAACATTTCTTGAAGTTCATAGACTCCAAACTGCTAATTTGGGGACACTCCCTAATATCTTAAAGATTATTACAAAGACGAGCTGTACGAGTCATAGCTAATATAGGTTACCAGGAAGACTGTAAAACATCTTTTAAATCTTTTAAAATTTTAATATGAATTTATGTATCATAACATTTACTAATTTTATTTAATATTTTAATTTTTACTTATACTTTTATTATTTTAATACTCTATTTTTCTATACTTTTTAATTTGACATGTGTAAATCAGATGATAATAGCACAAATAAAGTATTATTATTATTATAAACGTTACGTTACGTTGATACAATTTTGAAACCCTATCTACTTCTATTCATCCGACCATCTAAAGTCAGATAATGCACAAATTATGCTGTAGTCATTAAGACCACCTGATTTGAACTTTATACAACATGTTTGAAATATGATAAACAAAACATAGCGTTATTTAAAAACAAATTATTAGAATGTGTCAAAATTTACTAAAAATGTTAAAAACTGCAATTTTTGATTTTTTATACAGAATAGAAAGTCAAAAATGGCCAAGTTTAGTAATAAAATATTATCAAAAAAAATTCAAATCCGGTCAAAAATAGCTACAAATTTTTTATCATAATATGTCAAAAATAGCAAAACATTAAACATTTGTCAGAAAGCACTAAAATCCGCAAATAAACTGTTGAAAGCGTGTAAGCATTTTTATGAAATCTTAAATGTAGCAAAATCCAACTATAAAAAATTTAAAATATTGTTAGAAAAATCCATAACTGTTAAAAAATGCGATAATTTTTTCAATGATATGTCAAAAGTAGCAAAATCCGTTTATGAAATATTGATATACAAAATCAAAGCACCAAACTTAGTGTTAACTGTTAAAAAATGCAACACTATTAATAAAAATTTAAAAATGGCTAAGCCGTAAAACATCAATATTTGTCCAAAAACGGCTGAAAAGTTTATTATTTTATTTATAAAATGCCAAAAATTTATTTTTGGTTTTTAGACGTCGTAATTTTAGCAAAATCCGGCTGTAAATTATCAAAACATCAGAAAAATTCAAAACCTGGTCATAAACAAAAATATCAAAAATAGCAAAATCTTGTCATAAAGTATAAAAATATTATCAGAAAAAAAAATTGATGCATCATTCTGTTTATAAAAAGTCGAAAATGGCAAAATTCTGTTATAAAATATAAAATTATTAAAAAAAAATCAAAATCTGGCCAAATTTTTATAAAAAAAAGTTAAAAACAGCAAAATTCGGTTATAAACTATTAAGTGTACACATTTTTATAAAAAATATGAAAAATTTAGCTATAGAAAAATCAAAAAAATTGTTACAAAATGTAAAAAACAGCAAAATTTTGCTAGGATTTTGGAATAGACGTTAGCGGGGCCAGTGTGCTTCCTGGTCTTTTCACATTGCAGACCTTTCCTTACAGATAGCTTTGCCACTTCCTATAGTTTAACTAAAAATTGAAATTAAAAAGGAATTAAGTTAATTTTTTAGTATTGAGAATTGAGAAGTATACAACACGAGTGTGGATGGAAATTGAAAAGGGTTGACTTCATCAAACGTACCTAATTAATTTTTTATTTACGGTAAAAGTTCAACCATTTACATCTACACTATAATATATAAATAAACATACTACATCAACTAAAATAATATACATAATATACAAAAAATACATAAAAACAAGTTTAATCTAAAATACAATTTAGGTACACAATTCAATTAATGATTTAATTGCAACCTAAACTGCAATTTGGTACAAAACTAATTAAAATTACTTGGCAAACAATTTGCTAGTTTACACATCCTAACAAGTGGGTTGTTGCACCCGTAATTTGTAGAATGTGTAAATTCTCTAAACAATAGCATCTGTCTGGTACGTCGATCGGTAATAGAAATACTGAATGGTAGAGATGCAAGAAGCTTAGGACAGTCTACTTCAGACATCTAGTCTACGCAAAAACGAAAGATCAGCTTTTTTGCGACAAAGTTTAAGTGGGGGCAAATTGTACAAATATGTAATGTAATTGTGATCAAAATCAACCGCTAAAATTTCCGATTTATAAGATAATAATCTAGCAAACTTATTTTGAATTTGTTCAATACTTTTAATATGAATTTTGTAAGACGGGCACTCGACTGACGGAGCATATTCTATATGAGAAAGCACCAAAGAACAATAAAGTAATTTGAGCGTACTTTGGGATAAGTCTGCTGACATTCTGTAAACAAATCCCAGCATTTTCAAAGCCCGGTTACACATATAGTTAATATGCTCGACAAATGTGAGTTTGTAATCAAAGATTACGCTACGATTAAGTTTTTTATTTGTGAAACTTGTTTTAACGGTTTATGATTAATATAATAATATTAATAATAATAATAACTAGTCTTTATTCAATACATTTTACATGTATAAAATATTATAACCGTAAGGTATTTTATTCAGTGTTCTATTAAAAGTAATTGAAAAACATTTGTTAACGTTAAGAAAAAGATAATTATTATCTAATCTAATCTAAATCTCGTTGTAACAGATGGCAATCATTAACAGATGATATTTTACTGTAAAGCTTTAGATTATCAGCAAATAAAAGAAAAAAAGATAAATGAATACACTGAGAAATATCATTGATAAAAAACAGAAACAGAATTGGACCGCAGTGTGATTCCTGGGAAATACCTGAAGATACAAGAATTGGCTGTGAAAGAAAATTATTAGTTTTTACACTTGAGAACGTTTTTAGCAAAAGCCAACTTTAAAAGAACTCTGATTAATTTAATAACAATGTAATCAATGTACTGTTGTCATTTGGCTCTGTTGAAATGTTTGCACGCAAAGATGTACCGAATTATTATTTTTCTTTTTCTTAAGAAATGTTATTATTTTTATTTTTTTTTTTTTTTTTTACCTAAATTAAAATACATTCACAGTGATAAAATAGAAAAAAATAATTAGTTACTTTTATATATTAAACCAAAAGTCGTTTATATACATGAATAAATTATTATTTTCGTATGAAAGTTTTATGTATACCCAATATATTTCAGAGTTGTACATTAACTTCTTCAAGGTGGTTCATTTATTATATTTATTAGTGGCGTTCGATTATTATTTAAAGTAGCTTAAAAGTTTTTTCAGCAAAATTACACAAATTGTTTTGATTGACTTCTCTTATGCCTCACATCAAAACTAATACAAGCACCTACTTTATCTATGCGTGTGTAGCGTATACTACTTAATCTGTTTAAACTAAGTTGTTCAACTTACATCTGCATTAGATAAGATAAAATCTATTTAAACAACAATCCATTATTAATACCGGAACTAGTATATTTTGCAACAAACACTGTTTGATGCTCATTTTCACGAATTTAAATAAAAGAACTAAATTATTATTATAAATAAGCTCCGTGCCACTTTTTGCACGCATTGTGCACAATGAAGCTTATGAAATAGCATTATTTTCCTTAACAATGTCATTTTGCATGATTTACTCATTACAGTATAGAATAGAAAAATATATTACTGTGCATACTTTGCCTGGCACACACGTAGCTGTATACTTACCAAGTATACATGGTATCAAAGATTGATCAAGTAAACTTGACCGTATGTGGGATGATTTTAACAAGTGTATGCGGAAAATTTGCACGCATACGTTTAAGTTTACTTGATCATTAAACTCAAAATAATGTTTTAAAAATACATTATTCAAAAAGTGTAATTTAACAATTTGTTCTAATGTTGTTGTTTTTTTATTTCAGGTGAGTGCGCAACTTTTATTAGTTTCATCTAAAATTAGTTGGTTTTGATTTCGTTTTTCTTCGTAGTGTCATTGGTATGTATTATTAATTATAATGTTAATACAAATTTTACGTGACGTACCTCAAAGATTAAATTATAAACCATAGCACATAGGCATAGAATGTGTAATAATTCAACACAATGATTTAAACACAGTGTACGTCATTGGTTAATGAAATGTCACCAGGTTATTTGCCGTCTTATTTTATTGTATAACTGAAAACGTTTATTACATTGCGTAGTTGTTCTAGGCGTTGTAAAAAAACGATAAAAACGAGTTATATTTAAAGAATTATTGTTTTTATTATTTTTGTAAATATTAATAATAGCAAAGCAAAATTTATAAAATCATAAGCAGATAAAACACGAATTCAAATTAAATGCTCAGTTTAAAACTGCCAAAAGTGATGCTACCTACTCATCTGTCATTACATAATAAAATTATTATGTTTGTTCAATTCGGTTACAAAGAAACGTTATTGTGTTTATTGAGTGGCAATTATTATTTGTTTGATAAAAGGCATTCAAAGAAAATAGCACTTTATTCCAATCTGTTTCCACAATTTTAAATTCCAATTAACACATGCAAAAAATGCTTTATGTAGGTAATACGCCATTATAGTTATTTTTAATGGAAACATCCGGAAACACAGGCTTTGTTTGCGAAGAACAATTTAAAATACCTCTATTATAAAGTATAGCTTCACTTTTTTTAATGTTTCATTAGTTTCCATGTTTGTATCCATCCGGTTGTGATCAGTGAAGTTTCAAATTACTCCGGTAGATATTTTAATTACAGTCAGTGAATATCGATCCAGTTAACCGATGCTCATTATCACACATACACACATACCCAAACAACATGGTATATAATTAAACGTACACAATATAAATCAATCCCATTAGGAGTATCTGCAAGAGTGACCGTCGCTGTCGTTATAATGATTGCGCAGATTATCATCTTAATTAATCGCATTAAGCTCGGTTCAACAAAGCTTATAACTACATGCACATGCATGAACCGGATTTATTATTTAATCACATCATCCCAATGAACATCAACAATATGTAGTAAATATCTATTAACACTGTGAATATATGTATATAGTGCAAAATTAATTAGTTTATAACCAATATTATTAACAACTTACAGGCATTTTTACAGGTAAGCTATATACAAAAAGCATAAATAATATAAGGCGTTTTATGAACCATAAAAGTGGTGCAAATAACGATCGGTCGTAACTAATATTACATATTACGTGGCGAACGCTGAAATAATCTACAGGTAGCGTATAAATTATTCCTTATTTTTATTAAGTAAATTTTTAGTTTAAAATGAAACGTTCTAGTTCAATCTCAATAAGTGTATTTAAGTATTTCAATATTAAATTGTGTTGACACAGTAAATATTATTAATTATTCCTTTTAAAAGCTAATTTACCCTTTGATTCAAACTCGTTTTTAAATATTGATTTTAATTAAACCTTATTATTCAAATTATCCACTTATGACTGATAATTGCTTTATAAGTTTTTCTTAACTTAAATTATTTAGAATTACTCAATTTAAGAAAGTTTAGTTAATTGCATTCTATAATAAAATTTCTGCGTCACTTTTTGGAAAAACAAAAGAGTTGCAAACTTTATCGTTAAATTTCTAAAGTTTTATTGAATTCCTTCCAGCTGTCGCATATAATATCATGTGTAATTATTCATAACGGGTGTCTAAGCTGAAGAAAATCGATTATGACATAAAATTATTTGCAAACATGACAAGCTACTTATATCTAATGGGTTTTTATAGTAAAACATCAAAAAATAATTTATATAAACATATAACTATATTTATATTGTAATATTTATGATTAAAAAACATATTATAAAATAAAAACTTTTGTAAAATGCCATATAACTTTTGAAATTATCTAATTATTAGAATATCAACATAGCTTGATATTAAGTTGCTAATGTGAGGATACGATGACAATGATCAGTTTTAACTTTATATAAATAATACACATTTACTATGTAGTATATCACAAATATATAAAAAAAAATGTTTATACTTAGATTGTTTATAGCAAGTATTGAATGTTGAAAAGTAGTCTTATGTAAACTTAAAAATAAAATTGATATATTTTTATTGAGGAAGTAAGATGGAAAATTATGACTGACAAACGTTGGCTTGACATTTAATTAAATAATAATTTTGGTCTTGTGGATTATTGGATTACACCATCGGTTTATAATATATTAGTTTCCGCTTACCATCTAAAAACTTTCCATAAGACAAACTTTATAAAAGAAAACATTTTAATTAGTAAAAAAAAATATGTAGAAAACATGCAATAGTACAATAAAATTAATAATTCACCATATTCTGCAATATTGCAATCTATTGCTTTTATAAACGTCACTACTGATTCAAAACATTCTGCTGACAATTTTGTTTGTACATTTAGTAATAAAAAACATAATAACGAGCCCATTTTAAACATTAATATGCATTGCTAATGTCGACTTATAAATAAATTGTAATCATTTTTCTTCGATAAAGAAGCTATATGACGCAACAAAATATTGAATTGTGTTGCAGAATAAGGGCTTAGTGTATATTTGATTTTTTTAATTATGTAATACTTTTACAAATAATTTATCGATATGTAAATAATTTAGTTAAAAGTTAAATACAAAACATGTTTATTAATTTTAAATATCTGTAAAATAGCATAATGTACAAAAGAAGTTTTTTTATGTTATCTACGTAGTTATAATACTGAATATTTAAGTCAGTCATCTTCTACAACACTATCCGGATAACAAGCTTTGATTTTTGCTGCTTTTCATAATCTTACCCAACTTATTCAGCAACCCACATATTTCTCGTAATGGATTTCTTGGTGAATCAAGGTTATTAGATTTGTATCTTTTATCAGAGGTTTCATCAATCACTGTCAAATTGTTTGAGATAGATTTTTAGCATATTAGTCTAAAAAGAAAAGATCATAACGATTGACAATAGATCTTCAAACTTATGATAGTCACAAATAAAATTCTATTTTAGACAAACAAGAAGAAAATCTTGCAATAGCTCTAGACTGACCAAAGCTTTTGATAGAGTATAACATTTTATCAACAAGCTTTATTGTATAGGTCTCTAAATAATTTTCATAAAAATAGTAAAATTATAATTAGAATTGATGGTTTTAATTCTGACTCTAAAATTTTAAATGCTTGTATCTCTCAAAGTTCTGCTTTTTTGTCTACTTTATTTTTTATTTGCATTAATAAACTTCATCAAATAACTAAAAGTCAGATGATAGCATCTTTTATATTTTATATTTTTTTTACTATACCGATAAATATAGAAGAGCGTTTTGAAATTTCTAAGTTAGAATATGTAGCATCTATAAACAAATACTTTAAAACACTATTGGAATTGGGCACTCTAAACATGTTAACTCTAAAAAAAGTCAACTTTTTACTGTTTCATAATCAAAATTCGAGGTACCACTAATATTTAAAACAACTAAACAACAATTTTAATTAAATATTCTTTAATTTGTCTTTTAGAGTTACAATGTTACATAAATGTCTCTGAAACGACCATGTTCTTGACATAGCTGTGAAAGTGTCTAAAAAACTAGAATTTCTTAATAGATATAAAAAGTTTTTTACTTCTGTTCAATTTTTGCTTATCGTAGGTGAAAGTGCAAAACTTCGTATTGCATTTTTGTCAAAAAATGTTTTATTTCATTCAAACCGGGGTTGTTCTACACATACGTGTACAAAACCTTAAATCTCTCAATTTATTCTAATTATCATATTATGATTCATAATAACTCAGAAACTCTTAATCGTCTCTTGTAAAATTTTTGTGAATGTACATACAAGGTTTTGCACTTTTACTGACAATAAATATAAAACTTATATTTATTTGTCTTTGTATTGAATATTTTTTCAAAGTATGAGAAGGAGCATCGGACTACACTATCTTTTGTATACTCTATTCAAAAGCAAGCTAATTGAATTATTGCGGATTTAAAATTGACAAATGACTTAGATACTTTACAACACAGTTGTAATGTTGCAGATCTTTGCATTTTCTATAGTAATTTTAACGGATGTTGTTCAAACAAAATACAAGACATATTGCCATCTAAACAAATATTTACGAGTAATACAAAGTTTGCTAGGAATTCTACAAAAATAACAGTTCAGAGATGTAGGACCATAACTTTTAAGAGAGATTTTTTTTAACCATACTAACGACACATAAAATATTTTTTCAAATTCAGTATTTACCATGACTAATAAACTGCAAATATGTCTCTAATGTGATATTTTCATTAAGTGTGGTTTTATTTGTTGAAATTTTAAGGTATTTTTATGTTGTTGTGCCATATTAAGTAATTTCTAAACATCACATTTTAAAATTTGAAAAAAAAAATTAAAGAAATTACAAGACAAAGAAAATTTTATTTTTCACTGTAAAAAACCATAAACACTAACTCACTTTTTCCAACATTTTTTTAGTAACGTTATGTTGTTAAACAGCGTTTTCCAAGCCGTAATTTGATAAAAAAAAAACTGTAAAAAGGTGTAAAGTATTGACTACAATTGTGTTTTATACACTCCGCAGTTGTGCAGAAGCAGAGATGTTTAGCATAATTATAAGGTTTTTTTGTGTTTATACGTTTTTAGTTATTAATTGTATTTTTATAAAAATTCTCCGTTATTGAAGTCTTTTGGTATACACTTAATTAAGAAAGTCTCATAGCGTGGTAGTAAACTGAGACTATTACTTTTTGAGCAAAATCATTTGCTTTCTTAGTTGGTAAACAGCTTTTATGAACTTATTGCAAAGATTTTTGTTTTGTAAAAAGATCTCAGGACTCATTCCTAATTACAATTCTATAAAAAAAAATATTTTTGTCAATTTTTTTTTTCAAATCGCCTACACAGCTTTTGTTCGGGGCTAAACAGCTTAAAAATCTAGCAATAACTGAAACTTTTAATCAGCGGTAATCAACAACCAAATCTTTGTTGATAATTTTGTCAGCCTTTGCTTTCAGAGGTTTTTTACGTTCTGGGTTATTAAGAATAGATTTCTTGTCTATTTATTTTACTCTAACAAGCTTTAAGTTTACTTACCTTTAGGCAAAGTTTTATTGCAGTTTTGCGCTATTTTAACCTTTGACTACAATAAAAAAATTATTTATATAAATACTAAAATGAATTTTAGATTTTTTTATGAATTTGATTACAACCTAAAGTTGTGGTTTAACTCAAAATCTTGGTAGATCTTTATATAAATTAATGGGATTTTAACATGTTCACAACAAGAAGAGAGTACATGGGACCTATTATAGTATAGTATGCCCATAGATATAGTGTCTTTTTGACATAGCCTTAAATTATCTCAGCGGATTACTTTATTACTAATTGCTTTAAGAAGACAATTATGTTTGTATTATATACCATAAATAGTTTATAACACTTTGATGTTTAAGAGTGAAAATATTATATAAATATCAATATTTTCACCGTTGAAATTTTACTAATGTAATAATCCGTTGAGATAAATTAAGCCCATGTTGTAAAGACACTATATCTATGGGCATACTATATAATAAGTATGAAGAGCAGAAAAGCATTGTTTGCAGTACGCCGATGTTTTGCCGCCAAGCAAAGCGAGGTTGGCACTGTTGGCAGACATTGAAGTGGTGCAAATGCTTTCTTAGCCGTTGTGCTTACGGTTATACATATATATTTATATTTATTTATTTATTCAATCAGAAAAATTATATAACATTTTTTTTGTATATTGGCTTTAGGACCGCAATGCATCACTTTCCAATCCATAAACAAACAAAAAAACAGTTTTTTGAAGTAGACAGGCAAAAATAGTACTTATTGATACACTACAAGGCCCAAAAATAAGGTTAAAAAGCAAAAGGCTGCTAGTTCATTTTAGCAAGGGTTACGTTTTATATTTGTTTGCCTGTCCTAAATAGAAACAATGTTTCAAGGAATTTCAAAGATTATTATAATTTATCAGATTTTAGGGCAGTATTCTTATCCTTGGGTTGCAACCCAAATTTGGGTAGTGAAAGATATTTGGGTCGGTCGCGGAAAACCCTCTAATAACTTTAAACAAAGATAAAGTTTTATTTTCTAACGTATTTTCTACTTTACATCACTATTGTTGTTTTATCACTACTATTTTATTAATAGTGGAAGTTGTAGCTCTTAAAATTCGTGATTCGGAAGTCACCTAATAAGCCGTTGGTCCCATCAACCCCCTTCATACAAGTCGTACGTCTTCTGGGGTGATGTAAAATAGCTGTAAAACGCGAAATAAAGAAGAAACAAAAATAAAAATATATATGACAGGTAAAAAACACATTGTACTGATCACTGATTGATTTTAATATTTTTGACATTTTGTGAATAGAATTTGACGTTTTTTGACAGTTTATGGATTGATTTTATGTTTTCTAACAATAATTTTTATATTTGATAGGATTTTGATATTTTTGATATTATGAAGATTTTTGCAGTTTTGAGTTTATGGTTTTAAATTTCACGGTTGTATTTTGCACGCATTAACAGTTTATGCCAAATTTTGGTTATTTTATTAATGTTTTTGATATTCCAAAGCTAGATTTTTTTATTTTAAAGACTTTATTTTAGTTAATGCCCGGATTTTGGTGCTTTCAAAAAAGTCTTAAGACCAAATTTTGTTGTTTTGACATTTTATAAACAAAATGTTGCAGTTTTTAATTGCTTTTGATTTTGTTTGCATTTTTAACAGTTTTGATGCTTTTTTTTCTATATTTTTATACTTTGTAGCCCGATTTTGCTATTTTCAACATTTTATAAATATTATGTTGCACTTTTAAACAAATTATAGCTGGATTTAATTAATTCTAATAATATTTAAAAATTGTATGACCGGAATTTGCTGTTTTTGGGATTTTATGATTTTTTTATATGTATTATTTTGGTGCTTTTTGATATTATTTTGATGTTTTAAAGCCAAATTTTGTTATTTTTTATAAATAGAATTTTGCACTTCTGAAGTGTTTTTAGCCAGATTTTTGATTTCTGACATAATTTTAATATTTTATAACCGGATTTATGCTGTTTTTTACCATTTTTGCACTTTTTAACAGTTTATGACTGTATTTGATGTTTTTTTACAATATTTTGATGTTTCAAGGAAGCCTTTCTTGATATTTTGCGGTAAAACCCCAAAAATCCTAGTTACGCAACTGCTTACAAAATTCTGCGAAAAACTGTTTCAAAGGCCTTCCTTGCTGTTATTCTCAACTACTTGATTGTGTAAAAGAGAATTTTCCAGTTTTGATATCCCGCCACGGTTGCGGTTGCAGTACCACATTCTTTTCATAAAATTTTCTATAACCAATTCGCACATTTGCGGCTGTATGTCCTTGATAAATTTACAAATTTCATCTTTAAGGTCTTAAATCGATTGTAGAGCATTGGCATAGACCTTATCTTTCACGTGGCCTCAAAGAAAAAAGTTTAAAAGTGTTAAATCACAAGATCTCGGTGGCCAATTGTGATCACCTCTTCGAAAAATAACACGGTCAGGAAACTTTTCTTGCAAAATTGCAATTGTTTCGTTGCTTGTGTGGCACGTAGCGCCGTCTTGCTAAAAATAAACGTCGTCCACATCAATATCTTAAAATTTCGGCCATACAAAATTATTATTCATAGCTTGGTAGCGCCATCCATTTACCGTAACAGTTTTACCAGCTTTATTTTCAAATAAGTAATATCCAATCACACCGCCACCCTAAAAACCGCACCAAACAGTAACACGTTGAGGATGCAAAAACTTTTCAACAATTATTCTTGGATTTTCTAAGCCCCAAATGCGACAATTCTGCTTATTAACGTCGCCTCCGAGATGAAAATGGGCCTCACACTAAAGATGATTTTTTTATGCATTTGAAAGACCCAATCAGCAAAGATGTCGTATGTTTGTTTATGGTAATTCACCAGCTTGAATTTTTGTGTTAACTGAACTTGCAAAATATGGTGTAATATCGTTTGTGGAATGACTAATTCCAAAGATTGACAAGGAAACACTTGGGCAAACTTGGGTTTTCTTCAACACTACGGGCTACATCAGCAATATTTTCATGTGTTCTGAGCGATGCACACGGTTTTGATTTTTTGCATCACAAACTTGTCCCAACAGCTCAAATTTTTTCACCAGTTTTACTATTACCGGCCGAGAAGGTGCTTTACGGCGACCAAAAAGTTTTTTAGTTTTGCGAACTGTGACTGAATTTTTTTTACCATTTTTGTAGTAAATTTTAATAATTTCAATGCGTTGTTGAAGCGTGTATCGTTCTATTTTTAATAATGGCGTAGTTTTTACTTGTCAAATGTCAAGAGATAATAGCTTTAAAATTGACAGCTGCCCAAATAGCCTGCTATTCAAAATGAAACTTCTTATTGAAAAACACTTTACATACCCAACATTGATACTTAATAAATAAAATAACAGCTACAACGCGTTGGGATGGTGATTGACTATACAGAAAAATAACACACTTTTTTAGTGTATGGGCGTCGTCAAAACTATTCAAGAACTGTTTCAAAGCGTTTTTTATAATTAAAAAGCCACCAACCAAAAAAATTATTAAATTATAAATAATTATTTAAAAAATAACACTGTTATAGCATATCCTAGACATACAATTACACCTACCTTTTTTAAAGTAAACACATTTGTGGTGTCTTCTATAACAATAATAAACGCAGCCATCTTTATTCTTGTAACAAAATAACGGAAGACGCACCGCACCATATTTGCAAAATATAACAATGAATATTCCATCTCTTAAAGATAGAAAATAAACAAAACGAAAAAGATTTTTTTTAACATTTAAATATTGCTTGTGTAAAAATAATAAAAGGAAATAATCTGATGATTTATAGAGAAATTAGTTGTCTGTCTTTACTGCTCTGATTTAATTACATTTGACATGTATTCTGCAAATATGAAAGAAACAAGAACAGCAAACATAAAAAAAATATTTGGATCAAAAATTTAATTTAAATTTCTATTATGATAACAACAAGAAACACAAACATTTAAACAAAAATTGCTCCAGTGTTTGTTATCAAAAAATTTATTGTCTGTTTTGTTTTAATTTATTAACAAATGTTAAAAAAAATAAATGTGATAACAATAGAAACACCAAAACTAGAACTCAAATGTTTGATAACAAAAAAAGTTGCATATTCTGGAAATACAAAAGTAAAAGAAACAACCAATCTCTTGATGACAAACGTTTGGGCGGAAATTGCTTATCCGCCAAAGTATTTGTTATCAGGAAATGATTGTCTGTCTTTTCAGTTTTAATTTAACAACAACTGAATCACTTGAACAAGAATCGCGTACTTGCCTAAGTGTGTTTTTGACAAAAAATTGTTTTTTTTTTGTTTTTACAGATCTGATTTAATAACAAATAACATCCATACTGCAAATTTAAAAGTAAAAGAAAAGAATAATCTGTTAATAAAAAATATTTTGGCAAACATCGTTAAAGTGTTTGTCATCAAGGAATCAGTTATCTGTCTCTACTGTTTTAATTTAATATAACTTACTTTAATTTTTTAAATGTGAGTACAACAGGAATATTAAAAGTTAAAAAAAAAAATTATAACAAACACTTGACCAAGAATCGTTTACTTGTCCAAGTGTTTTAATTCAATAACAAATGACTATAATTTTTTAAATGTGATAACAACAGAAACATCAAGTAAAATATTTTGATAACAAACAACTGGACAAGAATTGCTTAGTGTTTGTCATTAAGAAATTGATTATATAATTTTTCTGTTTTAATTTAATAACCAACATTTATTTTGAAATGTGATAACAACAGGAACACTAAAAGCAAAAAAAAATTTAATATTTTAATAATAAACACTTGAGAGAAAATTGCCTACTTGTCAAAGTAAAGAAAAGAATTGATTGATTGAAGTTGTCTGTTTTTACTAATTTAATTTAATAACAATTAACATTTATCCTGAATGACGCAAAAAATTAACTACTGTTTTAATTTAATATAACTTACTTTAATTTTTTAAATGTGAGTACAACAGGAATATTAAAAGTTAAAAAAAAATAATTTTATAACAAACACTTGACCAAAAATCGCTTACTTGTCCAAGTGTTTTAATTCAATAACAAATGAATTTTTTAAATGTGATAACAACAGAAACATCAAGTAAAATATTTTGATAACAAACAACTGGACAAGAATTGCTTAGTGTTTGTCATTAAGAAATTGATTATATAACTTTTCTGTTTTAATGTAATAACCAACATTTATTTTGAAATGTGATAACAACAGGAACACTAACAGCAAACAAAAATTTAATATTTTAATAATAAACACTTGAGAGAAAATTGCCTACTTGTCAAAGTAAAGAAAAGAATTAATTGATTGAAGTTGTCTGTTTTTACTAATTTGATTTAATAACAATTAACATTTATCCTGAATGACGCAAAAAATTTAAAAAAAAAACAGTCTTTAAATGACAAATTTTTTGGTGGAAATTGTTTATCCGTCAAAGTTTTGTCATCAAGGAATTGATTACCTTTCTCTTGGACATTTGCTTTTTGAATCTGATAACAACAAAAACACTAAAAGTAAAACCCAATTTTTTGATAACAAATACTTGGGCAAAAATCGCTTATTTGCCCAAGTGTTTTTGGCCAAAAATTTGGTTGTTTGTATTTACAGCTCTGGTTTAATAAAAAATGACATTTATGCTGCAAATGTGAAAATAACAAGAGCACTAAATGTGTAAAAAAAATAATTTTTTTGATAACAACTACTTGGGCAAGAATCGCCTACCAACCCAAGTATTTATTGTCAAAAAATTTGATTGTCTTTACCGGTCTGATTTAATAAAAATTGTTTTTATTCTGCAAATATGAAAGTAACAAGGGCTTCAAAAGTAAAATAAATAATCAATTAATTAATGACAAAAATTTGAACGGAATTTGCTCACCTGCCAAAGTGTTTCATTTTTAAAATCTGATAACAGTAACATTAAAAGTAAATGAATATCCAGTTTTTTTATGACAAACATTTGAGCAAGAATCGCTTACTTGCCCAACTGTTTGTTATCGAGGAATGAATGGTATACTTTTTTTTTGTTTTAAATTAATAACAAATGACAATAGTTTTTCAAATGTAATAACTACAGAAACATCAAGTAAAGCCAAATATTTTGATAACAAATACTTGAGCAAGAATCGCCTACTCGTTCAAGTATTTGTTGACAAAAAACTGGATTGGTTTTATTAGTCTAATTTAATAACAATTGTCATTTATTTTGCAAATGTAAAAGTAACAAGAACTTCAAAGTAAAAGAAACAATTAATCAACTGATGAGAAACATTTAAGCAACTTTTTTTTTGTTTTAATTTAATATCAATTGACGTTTTTTAAATTTTTTTTACAACATAAACATTAAAAAAAAAGAAAACCTAATATCTTGATAACAAACACTTGAGTGAGAATCGCTTACTTGCCAAAGTGTTTGTCATTAACAAATTGTATGTTTTTCTTGTTTTAATTTAATAACAAATAACAATTTTTGTTTTTACAAAAATAGCCTATCGTTTTAACTGGTTTGATTTAATAACAATTGATGAAAAACATTTTGGCGGAAATTGCTCACCTGCCAAAGTGTTTGTCATTAAGGAATTGACTGTCTATCTTTTTTGTTGTAATTTAATAGCAACTGACTTTTATTTTTCAAATCAAAAACAACAAAAACATTAAAAGTGAAAAAATCTAATATTTTGATAACAAACACTTGAGTGAGAACCGCTTATTTGCCCAAGTGTTTGTTTTTAAAGAAATTGATTGTCTTTCTTTTTTTGTTTCAATTTAATAACAACTGACATTAATTTTTTTAAATCTAATAACAACAAAAACATTAAAAGTAAAAGAAAATCCAATTATTTGATAACAAACACTTGAACAAGAATCGCTTACTTGCTCAAGTGTTTGTTATCAAGGAATTAATTGTATGTTTTTTCTGTTTTAATTTAATAACAAATGGCAATTATTTTTTTAAATGTGATAACAACAAAAGCACTAAAAGTAAAACCCAATCTTTTAATAAAAAAATACTTGAGCAAGAATCGCCTACCCGCTCAAGTGTTTTTCATCAAGAAATTGTCTATCTGTTTATCTGTTTTTGCTGCTTTGTTTTAATAACAATTGACATTTATTTTGCAAATGTAAAAGTAAAAAGAAACACCGAAAGTAAAAGAAAACCTAATATCAACAAAAACATTAAAATTAAAAGAAAATATTGAATTTTGATAACAAACACTTAAGCAAGAATCGCTTACTTGCCGAAGTGTTTGTCATCAAGGAACCGATTATCTATCTCTTTTGTTTTAATTTAATAACAACTGACATTTATTTTTTAAATCTAATAACAAAAAAACCCTAATTACTTAATAACAAATTGCTTATTTGCTTAAATGTTTATTATCAAGAAGTTAATTATCTGTTTGTTCTGTTTTCATTTAATAACAAATGACAAAAAAAATAAATCTTTTGATAACAAATACTTTGGCAAGAATCGCTTACCCACCCGAGTATTTGTCAACAAGAAATGAGTTGTCTGTTTTTACTATTTCAATTTATTAACAAATGACATTTATCTTGCAAATATAAAAATATCAGAAACAATTAATCTTTTAATGACAAATATTGTTTTTTTGTTTGTCATAAAAAAATTATTTGTCTGATTTTACTGTTTTAATTTAATGTGATAACAATAGAAACAGCAAAAGTTAAAAAAAATCCAATCTTTTGATAATAAATATTTGACAAAAATTGCCTACCTGCTCAAATGTTTGTCATCAAGAAATTGATTTCATTTTTTTAATTATTTAATTTAATAACTAATAACAATTTTTTTTTTTAAATTTCATAATAACATAAACATCGCTAACTTGCTCCAGTGGCCATCATCAAGAATTTGGTTGTGTGTTTCTACTGTTCTGATACTACATTAAGATTTATTTTTTAAATGTAATAACAACAAGAATAGCAAAAGTGAAAAACATTCAATCTCTTTATATCAAACACTTGAACTAGAATTGCCTACACGCCCAAGTATTTCTTGTCTAGAAATTGGATGTTTGTCTATACTGCTTTAAATTAATAACAACTGCCATTCCTCCTGCATTTGCTGTTACGTAAAATTTTTGATGAAATTGATACAATAGATGGTCAATTTGATAATATTACAGTAATAAAATTAACAACATAATTAAGTTTAGAATTGTAAACGTAAATGAATTCTGATTATAAGAATTACATTTTTTAACAAACATATATTGTTTTTAATGAAAATAATTGTACCTGTAATTTATCCTGAAAACATTTCTGCATTTATTCTATCATCCGGCACTAAATATTACACAAATTATAGCAATTCTAAACACTCCACACGTTAAACACTTCCGGACTGCTTAAAGACTCGCACTGAACTGGGAGAGGAACCGACCGACTGAGTTTCAACATCATGCGCAGAGCCGAATGAGGAATGATAAGCAATTTCTAAAAAAACTGTTTTGTTCATTTCAATTCCGTTCATTTTTTACAAATAAAAAAGATAATAATAATCTTTATTTTCTTCCTATTGGTCACATATTAAAATATTGTATAAAATTTATTAATTATTATAAACACTACATACTAACATTAAAAAATTAAATTTATGAAAAAATATTCTAAACTAAAAACATCCATAGACGCGTTTCGAGGTTTACCTCTCATCAGTATGGCTTTATTTATTTAAACTTAATAATTGATTTTTAACTTACTTCGTCAACATCGTTTACCACCACAATTCAAAGTAAATATTTTAAAGGGTGTATTGACTATTTATACTAACTGACTTAATGACTTTATTTAATGGCTATGGTTAATAAGCATTCTCTTCTTTATATATTTTACTACATACTAACATACAAATGGTTAAAGAATCAATAAAATAAAATATACATAATAATTGCATTATTATAAATCTAAAATTTAAATTATATTAAAAATTTTTTTTTTCGTAACAATAATTTACTGGCTACAAAAAAATAAAAAAGAAAAACTTAAAAAACAATTGCAAAATTGCAAGAAAAGTCTGGTGAAGTGTTATAAAAAAGGTTAATACACATAAATATTCATACATTTAGCACTATAAACAACTAAATTGTAAGAATCAACTCAAAGTAATTTAAGCGGTTTTAGAGTTAAGAAAAGTTATAATATCGTTGTTTTTAAAATTTGGTTATATTTTAACTTTTAAGATAATAGTTTAATATTTAATGGTTATAATTTAATACCGCATGATGGCAAAACAAAGCGAAGGGTATATACATTAATAATAAAAAATGAGCAGTTTGTACTGTCTAGTAGTGTCAGGTTTTTACTGACTAAAAACCTCACTTGGTTTGTACATCTCTGATGTTTTACTTCTTAAGCAACTTTATATTTTTAATGAAATTTGGTATCTTTAGCCAATGGATTGCTTTTATCACAACTTTGGTGTTAGGTTGTGTTTGCCAAACATGGCTGATCGTTGCCGTTTGTAAGCTTTGCATTTTCTTAACAAGTGTATTGAAGTCTTATCTTTTTTTATACAGCTACGGCATAGAGGGTCTATTTCTATTCTCATTTTGTGCAAATACTTGTTTATACATACCACAGTGTTCTGTTATCAGTCCTGTGAGCTTTTGCAGTCTAATACGACTTAATTCTTTTCCAATCTTGTATGGGATTTTAAACGCAGGTCCAGTAAATATCCTGTTTGCTTTTTGTTTAGCAAGATAATTTGTTATAAGGTTTTCTTTTAAAATCAAGTTTTTTGGTATTTTAACCAGACAAATTTTGCAAGTTATGGCCATTGTTTTCAGTTTCTATATGCAGATCAATTATTATTGGAAAATTGCAAAACCTGTAATGTCGCTTAACTATTTGACATGATAGTTATTATTAGTCTGTCAAGTTTTAGTCCGTTTATGTGCTCGGCACATCATTTGATGGTAGCTACCTTTGCTTAAAAAGTCGAGGCAAGGTAACAACATTTGCTTTTTTTGGTGTTTGTTCTTGTAGGTTCCAGCAAATTTTTTCATACCCAGTAGAAAACGAATTTCTTGAGCCTACTAGTTACGATTCTTTTTGAAACATTGTTTGCATAGTTTTTTTAACCAAGTTTTTTTAAGGTTGCTTAGATGCCGTATTCGTTAAAAAACTTGTTTGATTTAACCAACGTGAACTGGGTACTGTGAAACTAAAATGTTGATAAAAGAGTTTTATTTTTTTGATAAAAAGCACGAAGCATTAGTTTGACGGGAGAATGCATATCCCCAAACTGATTCAAGTGATGACCAATGTTTGAGGTATGCATAAGAATTCTATAGAAGCCAAATTAAGACCAAAAAAAAAAGTTTGTCATAAAAAATCTATCGTTCATTTGCATTAGAAGTAAATGTAATTTCCGTAATTATTTGCAAAAGTTTATTTTTATTTTTTTGAGATTTTGTGCAATTTAAATAATATTTGTTTAATTAAATTGAGATCAGAAATGAGAAAGTAGAATAGTGCACTCTTTCTGACAGGGTTGGAAAATGCAACAGATGGTTTTGTAAAAACATATCGGTTACAAAGTTTGTCTTTTTGGGAACATATTGCACTTGAAAGTTGTATTCCTGTATGGTTAAAATCTATACTATAGTACTCAGAACGGTTCCATTTAATAGAAGTTTGCATTTCTTCAGTGCCGTTACTATATTTTTTTCTTGGAAGTGGAATATTGTTTTTCTTGCGGTATAAGAGCTTTTTTTTTAATTACGCGACGATTTTTTTACTATTTTCAACAACTTGAACACCCTTCCTACTCCATTGTCGCTTGTGTTGCATTGCATACAAAATGGCAAGTTTAACTTTAAGTGTTACAATTTTAAGTCACAATACAACACAGTTTTGATGTTGTTGATTGTGCCCACACTCCTACTTATTTTCTTGGTAAAGCAATTTAGTGAGTGGTTTGGTTATGGCTAAAAACTGTTTGATAAAACCCCGATTAAAGTTAGTCAGTTCAAAAACATTGCCTATGTACTGAGTAGTATAGCTTAAATATGCAAAGAATCTGGTTTTAGCCGATGTTCGTTCAACTTGTAACCTAAAAAGTTTAACTTTTTCGCAAAAAATCTGCATTTTTTAAAGCGCAATGTAAAACCTGCAAGGTGTTGTATATGCTCTGCCAGGATTGTGAAGTTATAAGAATGTTGTCTACAACATTCACAAAGTTTTTATACGATATGCCTAAGATTTTGTCTATGCATTGCGTAAAAGAATTTACTGTCCAAAAAGCAAGACATTAAATTGATAAGTCTGTGTTCCCATTCAAAAACCCGTGTATTGCCGGTGTTTGCCAATAAGATGTTTAAATGTCAAGTCTAGTGGAAACATATCTTTTACTTTTGATATACCACAAATTGTATCTTTTATTGGACGGGAATGTTCATTGTCTGTTTTAATAATAGCGTTTAAACGTTTTGCGTCTATGCATATTCTAACAGTGTCATCACATTTGGCTGTTGTCATAGGTAATGTCCAAACAAGATATTACTCCTTATTTCTTTATTTATTCAGTTTCAGCCTGAATTGCGGCTTGGTGAGCAATTGAGATGGGGTACTGTTTGACCGTAAACGGTTTGTCATTGGTCAGGTGGATTTTGTAACTATATTCTGTGGTTCTACTAAAAGTGTTTAAAATCATATCTTTATAAATTTGTAGAAATATTTTAAACTGTGTCTTTTGTTTTGTGTCTAAAAGAAAATATTTTATTGCGTCTAGGAAATCCGTTACAGTATCATAGATTTTAGAAAATGCATTGGGTAAGGATTTATTAACAGCGCATAAACGCATTGCGCATAATTTGGGTGGCGTCATTTGGTATTTGGGAATAAATAAATGCTTTTTGTCGTAAATTAGTTCTAACAAGCTTTGCTGTAATACGATTTTTGCTATAAATATACGGAGAAAATCTACTCCTAAAATAAATGGGTAGTTGAAATCGGAGAATTACCTTAAATTCAAACTCTGCGTTGAGTTTACCAATTGAAAATGACAGCAAAGCTTGCATGGACACTTGATTTAAATTAGTTGAAAAGCTCTTGTGACTTATTCTTTTGGTATGTCCTGTATTGTTAAATATAATTATTTGAATGTTTTGTTAACAATACAGGTAACTTTGCTATTCTTGCCAGTTATTGAAACAAATTGGTTTTGATTAAAATATTTGTTGAATGCGCTGCAAGTGATAGAAATTACAAGTCAGTACTAGGGTTAGCATTTATGAAATTATTTGTCTTACTAATCAAACTTACTTTTGGACTTTAAAGATTTTAGGTTGCAGCATGTACAGTTCATTATTTGGAATTAATTAAGAGCATTTTAAATTGTTGGCGCATTGATAAGACAAGCAGGCACATGCAATTACAAGTATCTACCAATTGTTGAGTTTTTTGTCATAGAGTGGGTGGAGGTAACTTTCAAAAACAGTTTTGAAACATAATTTGAAAAATAACCGTTGGATCGATTGTATCTACCGTCTATTAGAAAAACAATTTCAAAATTGTTATATAACTATTACACTTAATATTTGGGTTAAACTTAAATTTTAATTTGTTTTTAAACAAATTGTGTCTCCAGATGGTAAAGTATTTATAAAAGATGCATTCAATATTATAGTTCAATAAAATCTATTTATAAAATCAACCGGATAAATTTTGCTTTTAAATTTGCCAATAGCTCTTGATAGTTTTTGAAATTGCTGTTTTAAAAAATACGTACATAGTTATTGTGATTAGATAAAAAACGTTTGCATTAAACTGCATTATTTCATCATTATTTATTTTACAAGTTTTAGTTATATTGTCATTAAGATCTACAGCAAAATTATAAGCATTAGTTTTATTATGATGCTTATAACCCCGGTAGCATCACTACTGGAAATTGATTATTTTTAAATTTTTATTTTTATTCCAATGGTGACAGGTTTTATTTAAACAGCCGTTAATATTAGCATCAGAAAACAATTTATTTTAAATAATCTGCATTGGGAAAACATTTGAATTTATTATGTTTTTAAATATTACTCTGTTTTATTTTATTGACACATTTTTTATGAAAAATCCATAATCTATTTAAATTTGATTTAATGTTTTTAAATGCGTCTTTAAATGTATCTTTTATTGTCACGCAATTGTCTATTGTGATTTGTAATTAATTGTTTTATTCTCTTGTGTAAATTGTACAAACAGAAGTTAAATTAGTACGCAATAAATCATTTACACACAAAGCTTGTCTATGGTTTTGTCCTAATTGTTTGTGTCCGCATGTTTTGTTGAATGTTGATGTGGCGCAAAATTTTCTTTGTGGTTACCTATAGGACTTATGATACTTTTTGGTTTTGTTTTCTGTTTTTTAAATTGTACTTTGAAAAGTGAGATACAACTATTACACGCACTGATGATGAATAATTGATCTAACTAGGTATTTGATTACTGGTTGTAAATTGAACGCAAAGCTCTAACAAAGCAGGTGGGTTTTAATATTATAATTGTATAGTCGCTCAAATATTTTATTTCTATATAAAATAAATCAATCAAGCTAGATACAAAAGAAATAATATATAAACTACTCTAAACATTTAGAGAGTTAACATACCTGCTGCAGGTAACTCACACGTAGAATTCACGATATTTTACAAGATGGAAAAACAACAACAGTAGTGCGAGTTTTTTTTTGTATTTTGCTTAATTTGAAAGTTATAAACTAAAGAAAACTGTTCCAGATTGTTTGCCTTTAATTTTATTTGGCAATAACTTGTTAATTTTGTCATGTTTGCAATATGACTACTGATTATTATTTATTTTTGTATATACTTACCAGTTGCTGAGTTTTATACAAACTTTATTTGATTATCAGAAAATAATATGGTATTTATACATAAAGTAAACTAAAAGCAACATGTAAGGCAGCTATTAGTTATTAATAGCTTATACAAGGTAGAAAGAAGTTTTGAACATTTTTAATTATGCTAAAAGTACATATCTAAAATAAATGCAACTGTGAGGTAGTAAAATATAACCTTAAAATATCAGTACTTGTATTTGAAACAAACAAAAATATTATTTTTTCAACTATTATAAATATATTTTGAAAATGCTACCACTAAGTTTGATACATTTGTGTGAGTTAGTAAACTGCTGTGATGGTGACGCGTTTTAATGAAGAGTTATTGTTAAAAATATTTAAATATATTAGTTTATTTTAAATATTTTGGCTGCCCTAACACTAATTTAAAATTATTCCTTTTTTTTTCACAAAACATCCTGTATCTACTCTTACACTACAACTTATTACATAACGTTGTTTTACAAAATGCAATTTACGTTATTATATTTTTTATATGTTAGTACATACATTTTTTTTGCAATGATACATTATATGTTCACAACTGGAAACTAATTAGAAGTTTAACTTTCTTTTAACCGTAATCTATCCCGGCGCATTCACCATTATATAATAAAAACTTAAAATCAATTATTTAGTTTTATAACAAAAAAACGTCATAATAATTATTATTAATTATTAAAAAATAATTAATTTTTTTTTGTAATAATAATGAATTATTAATTTTAATTAACATCAAAAGTAAAGGTTACGTTTTTTAATATTAATTTCATTTCAGTTACAAAATGGTGTTTTTGTATTCAAAAAAATGATATGTAATTAAATATTTAAATTATACATATACTCCCAGTTTTAACAATGAAATCTGACCTACATAAATTGGCACTTTTTAAATGTTCCGCTCACACGATATTGTATACAACATCGAAATAAGGCTACATTGTATTAAAACGTAGTTTTATAGCTCTAGATTTATTATCCCACTCAATACTATGATAATCTATTTTTCATGTACGTCGCACAGTTTTTATAACACCACATATCCTGCTACAATTTCTATTCTGGCATAATTCAGTCTGGATCGAGCTGGATATAGAAAACTGATACAAACCCTTTTGTTATATAGACTTCAGTTGATCCATTATGAGAATTGCATATGTCATTACAAACAATTTATAATTCTATTACAAAAGGTACAAGATGTCAAGGGTAGATAATAAATGCACATTATAAATGCTCGACTATGTGTGTGAGTACTTTATCACATCACTCATCAATTATTTACGAGTACATTGCGTTTCATACAAGTGAGTGGCTGTCCCAGCTTTTTATTTAATATTGCACGGTAGTGTTTTTTTTTCATCCACTTGACTAGTGCCCCACTCACGCTCGATTAAGTTTTGAGAATTTATGGAGGTTGCTCGTTTTATTTTCTAATGTCAAGATTTAAATAATATATTTTCAATAGTTATTTTCTTTTGGTGTTTTTTTAATATAAAATAATTAACTGATAGTGTTAGAATGTTATATACTGTTCATTAAATGTTTCAACAGTATTTTTATATACCGTTACTAAAACTATTAGGAAAAAATTTAAATTTTTTAAATTGGTATTTAACATACTAATAATACGCGTTAGTGAATTATATTTGGGCGTATTATTAAATTTCAATATTATTTATATTAAACTTTTTTTACATAAAAATCACACAATTGAAGATAACTGTTGCAATACTATTCAAATTCAATATTAATTTAATATATTACATTAATAACACTAAACTTTTTTCTTTTTTAAATTCTTTTCTCTCTCTTTTTAGTTCATCATTTTTTTTTTATTTGCTTTTTTTATCTCATTGCATTCTTTCAGCATATTCACCCTGTTTTCCATTCTTTACACATCTTACACCTACTTCACAATTTGCACATTTTTTCTTATTTCTACATTTGAATCTTGAATTTATTCTTTTTTTTTAGTATATAATACCCGTATGAACATTGAATGAATAAATTTATTTAGGCGTATATTTTGTTCTTACGTCTGTATCCATATGTTTTAATATTATTTTTTGCATTAATTTTTTATTTTTTATTTTCTAACTAGCACATTCATTTTTGTTTTTTTTTTATTTTTTCTCAGAGTTTTTTGAGATATTTTACATTTAATTTTTCTGTAGTTCTATTACTTTTTTAATTGTTTACTCTTTTCTATTTCCAGTTTTTTATTTTGAACATTATTATTTTTTATTTATATCCTCCCAAACATCTATTTATTTTGTTTTTTTATTTGCTTGTTTTACTACAATCACTAAAACTACTAGGTCTACAATATATGACGCAAACAAGCGGGCATCTTTGTCTCACTTTCTGTAATTATAAATTTTATAAAATAAAAAAAACACGTTTACTATACATAGTACATGTACTATAACTCAAATATATTTAAAAAATCGGATGGTGATACAAACCTTTCAATGATCAAACAATACAATATAGAATTGTTAACATCGACCTAAAGCCAGAATGGCAAATAAAACTGTCAAAAAATTAAGAAAAGCATCAACGCAGCAGCAGAAAAAGCCTTTAAAAAACGGAAAGTTAATACGAGCACAACAAGTCATACTAAACCATAGTTTTGTCAAAAAATAAAGAAACTTGCCGAATTAAATCAAAAATGCTATCTAACATATAAGAGCACACCGTCGCTGGACCAAACTCTAGCGGAATATGTTCAAGTAAGAAACAGAATATACGCAAAAATAAAATTATCTAAAAAAGAACATTGAAATAAATTCACCAGCGACATGGATAACGGTTTTAAAGGAAAGTATAAAAAACGCCGGGGAAAAAAACAAGTAAACAAGTTTGTGCAAACCAAAAGAGTATTTTAAGGAACTTTACAATGTATAATATAAACAGACACAAACGCTATATTTAACAAAGAAAAGTAGAAAAAAAAACTACAAAAAAAAACAGAAAACAATCTAGGACGGAATGTATTCCCAACAAACTTTTAAAATATTTAACAAAATTTTAAACAAATCAAAAACAACAGATAAATGGAATAACAGTATCATCATTTTAATATTTAAGAAAAGACAAAAAACTTACCTAGAGAAAAAACTATAGAGGAATCCCATACCTAAACACAACAATGAAACTAATAAGAGCATTTTTTAAGCAAAATTAAAAACTGGTTTTAGAAGAGTAATTAATAAAAAACGCAGTATTTATAATCAAACAAATAAAAAAAAACGACAGTATATCTGTTTTATCGATTTGATCAAAGCGTTTGACAAAGTCCGCCTGGAAAACATTCAAAACATATTTACAGAGTATAAGACACTGTTTAACATAATAATTCTTTATTCACGGTAAAAGTTAAACCATTTACATCTACACTATAATATATAAATAAACATATTACATTAACTAAAATAATATAAATAATTAACAAAAAATACATAAAAACAAGTTTAATCTAAAATACAATTACACAATTTAATCAATATGATTTAATTGCAACACAAACTGCGATTTGATACAAAACCAATTAAAATTACTTGGCAAACAATTTGCCAGTTTACACATCCTAATAAGTGGGGTGGGTAACAACCCACTTGTTAGGATGTGTCGATTGCTAATAGAAATACTGAACGGTAGAGATGCAAGAAGCCCAGGACAGTCTACTTCAAACATCACTAGACTACGCAAAAACAAAAGATCAGCACTTTTGCGACAAAGTTTTAGTGGTGGCAAATTGCACAAACATGTAATGTATTGCAATCAAAATCAACAGCTAAAATCCCCTATTTATAAGATAAAAATCTACCAAACCTATTTTAAATTTGTTCAATACTTTGAATATAAATCTCGTAAGACAGGCACCAGACGGACGGAGCATATTCTTAATGAGAGCGCACCAAAGAACATTAAAGTAATTTGAACGTACTTGGGGATAAGTCTGCTGACGTTCTATAAACAAAACCCAGCAAGTTTTTTATTTGAGAAACATGTTTCAACGGTTTATGATTAATATCATAAGGAAAAAGATAATAATTATGACACCAAGCATTACGGAATCTAAATGTCGTTGTAACGGATGGCAATCATTAACAAATGATATTTTACTGTAAAGCATTAGATCATCAGCAAATAAAAGAAAAGACAATGAAAGAATACACTGAGAAATGTCATTGATAAAAAGCAGGAAACAGAATTGAACCGCAGTGTGATCCCTGTGGAACACCTGAAGATACAAGAATTGGCTGTGAAAGAAAATTATTAATTTTTACACATTGTGTACGATTTTCCAAAAAACTAGATAACCATAAAACCACAGCATAATAAAAACCTAAAACAAGAAGCTTAGCTAACAAAATACTGTAGCTCACTCGATCAAAAGCTTTTGAAAAATTGTTGTAAATAGAGTCAATTGATTCAAAAGATTTTAAAATATATTTTTCGTAGCACAATAAGTTATTAAGTGTGCAGCGACTCTTACAAAAACCATGCTGTTCATCAATTATAATACTTTTGCACATCCATTGTATTTGTTCAATTACAAGTTGATCAAATAATTTACGAATAGCAGATTGAATGCATGTACCTCTATAGTTAGTTATGTTTTCCTTAGCCTCAGATTTAAATAACTTTGCTTCCACATATCAGGAAATTTAGATTTGCTTAAGGAAACATTAAATAGTAGATGTAACGGCGTAGAAATGGAATAAATGCATTCTTTCAACATCATGGATGGGATGCCGTCTGGGCCAGTGCTAAGGTTACTTTGAAGGTATTCAATACGTTTAAAATTATCCAACAAACTAATTAAAAATTTGAATATATTACGTTGTTTTGAAACTCAAACGTTGGAGCTGTATAAACTTCAGAATTGTAAAAAAAACTGCAAATTTGTTGACATAATCACACTTTTTAGTGCAGATTAGGTCTCCATAGTACGTTGTAGACGGAAAGCCATTAAATTTTTTGGTTTCGTTAACAAATTTTCAGAAATGGCTTTGGATTTGTTTGAATATTATTCTCGGTACGTGCAATATACTGCTTGTAAAGGCAAGCGCTAAGATTTTTACATAAAGTGCAAATAGAAAGAAACGTTTATGAAAAACTTTTTTCAATTTAGTAAGTGAAATCAGTTCCTTGCTAAACCAAAGTTGTTTTTACGCCACAATTTTTTTAGGTACGTAACAATCAATTGCATAATACAAAACAGAATAAAATAAATCAACTCATACATTAATATCACAGTTATAAAAAAGTAAAGACCAATCAACACTCAATAAAAAACCATTTATAGCGCTAAAGTCTGCTAATTTAAAGTCATTAAAAACATAGTTACATTTTAAAATATCACAGTTGGTATCACATTTAACATCTATCACATAAGCATAGTGGTGTTTGTGCTTGTGTTTAACAAAACATCAACAGCCATTGCCACTTTTACATTACGATCATTTGTAAAACACAAGTCCAGAAACACACCCCTACTAATGGGTATTGTTATGCATTCAATGCAGTTTAAAAATCCAAAAGAATTGGCTATTAAATATGCAGGGTAAGTTTCATTGCAGACTACTCCAATTTCTAACTTATTATTTATCCACTACAATGCAGGTAGATTATAATCTACCTGTAGAATAAGTACTGGGATATACATATCAGCTAATATTTCTACAGTAGCAATGGTCGGCGTATTTATCAATAGCTGAGTTTGGTGGTAAATATACCGCACTAATATACCTTTTAGATAAGATCTAATTGCAATTAATACACCCCCACCATCCAGTTTAGCACTAGTAAATGCAGAACGATCACATTTAAATAAATCGTAACCACGTAGTTTAAGCTCAGAATCGTCAATATCCTGGATGAGCTAAGTTTTAGAAAACATTATTAAGTTGCAACTAGAAACTGCTACGGGCAACTTAAGTTCTTTGTAAAGCCTAGGTAATTTTGAATTGTCCATATCAAATAAAGTGCCACAAATGCATTTTTTATATTTTAAAGCACAACTATTGTGAAAGACAATACCTCAATTAGTACAAGTTATGCCAGATTGTGCAACGCTTTTGCATTTGCAAGTAGGCATAATATCAATGCAGTATTAAAATAAAACAATAACAAGTGATAAAAATACTAAGGACAATAAATAATACAAGGATACACTTCACACCGGTGCGGTCAATCACCAGGAGACTTACTAAAAACAAACACAGGTAGAGTTAAAAATTAAAGTTATTAAATTAAAAAATGTAAGTTACGCCACTGGTGAAAGTAGTTAAAAATTAAGCCACGGACGGCACGGAAGTACTAGTACAAAACATATAAAGTAATTAATTGGCTATATAATTACCAACAGAGTAGACAAGAACTTTAAAATTATAGACACTTATTACACACAAAACAATACTAGTAATAAAATAAAACAATAACACCAGCACAGTGGAGTACTTCTACTGCAAAAATAATTTATAATCTAAACTACAAACATTCTAACTTTATTAAAAATTAGACAAAATGACAGCGTAAGTCCATTCTAATATCCTTGAATATAAACGCAGCAATTATTGCCGAATTAAAATACAAAACCAAGATGCAAGCCTGTGGTAGAAGATAACCCACAGAAAACAGGTGATGCAGTTTAAATATCTCTTAAAGGTTTAAATGTCAATTTCACACTATCAAAATGCCTACAAAACATAGCATGGTCAAAGACGTATAAGTGTAAAGATAGCAAAATTAACATTTGTAATACCTGCATTAAACTACATACGGTACAGAAGTGCGCAAAGACACACAAAACAATTACATTCTAAAGTTGGCCAAGATAAAAACAATCAAAATAATAGTGTAAAAAACAAACAAAAAAACAGAGTAAAAAACTCAGACATTAGAGAACAATGCAATGTACAGTAATCTTCTTTCAAATCGTGGTGTGAGTATATACGTGTGGCAATCTCTAAACAATGACGTCAAGTGGGTGATAAAAACTCGCAAATTTAAGTTTTCACCTGACGTCATGTTCACGAGACGGACACACCTATATACTCACACCACGTTTTAAAACTTAATATATGGACCAATACATAATTATCAAAATAATGTCAACTTACTTCAGGCAAGTGTCTCAATTTATTTAATCTATTTCTATTTTTTATTTAACATAAATTCAAATTATAAGTCAATTATAAAATAAATTAATAAAATTGTTCAATGTATCCAAGAAGGTGATTAATCTAACTTTTGCATCAAAGTATTAAAAAGTACACTTTTTTTGGTTATTTGTCCATGGCCACAATCTGTCTAATAATTATTGTCTTTTGTCAAATGTCAACTGTCTGTAATCTGTCATAATAATAACTTTTATCATTTTAAAAGAAACAAATGTCTCAATTTACAAATGAAAAATATGCGGATATAATTTTTTTATATGGTTTTTGCAATAGCAATGTATGGAAGCTTGTAGAGAGTACATCCGGAGATTTTTCAATAGAAGACATCTATTGCACAAAGTGTTTTTTTTTTTAATCCTACCGAGACTTTGACAGTATGGTATTAGTCAAAATTGTAGCGGTGGTGTGCAGCAATATGTTGATGTAAAAAAAATGGATTGTGTCATGGATGAACCAAGTATAAGTATTAGATGAATTTCTACACACTTAAAAAGCTTGATCTAGAAAACATTACAACGCAAAAAAATGTATTTTTTTTATTATCAATTAGTCCAGCATTTGCAACCAGGCAACCAAGTGAAACCACTTGCTTTTTGTGAATGAATTTTAGAACAACATAGACATAATCCAGCTATTGCAAGTATGATATTATGGTCAGATGAAACATTTTCTAGAAATGGCGTAAATAATATTTACAACAATCATGGGTCTATGAGAACGTATGACAGATTTGATGTATGCTGTTGAAACTAATACCTTCAAATAAAATATCAAAAATAAACAGATAGACCAAGATGTGTACAACTCTTTTATCCTTTGATAAATTTGATGAAGAAAAATAACATTAGATAATAAATAATTTTTTTTTTAATAATTAACTATTCCTTGTACTTATTATCTAAATACATTTTTTTTTATCAAACGGTGTTAAATCATCATCAAAATATTAGTTTACTTTAAAATTACAATTAAATTTAATAATCTTAGAAACTCATTGGCCCAGCTTAAAATTTGAATCAATGCAGTTTAACATATTATGAGCATCAAAAGTTAAGACGCTAGACGTTAAAAAACAATAAAAAAAACATTCAGCAGTAACATCTGCATACGTAGACGCAAAAATACATAAAAATTGCGTCGGTTATTAGATTTTTGTCTTATCCACATTTTCTAGAGTATATACTATAAACAAGATAAGAAAACAATATGAATAAAAGATTTGCAGATTTATTCGGTGAAATATCATGCCAAGCACTCTTTATCTGCTTTAAAATATGTGTTTTGAGTGAAAATAGCCCATTTGTTTTTTATTTAATTACTTGATAGCGTTTTTTATATAATAATTTTATTAGTTTGTTTTAATTTTAATTAATTATACACCTTAAAAATTATGTAATAAACATAAGTTAAAAACTCTTAATTATTATTAATAAAACTAATAACTCACGATTATAATAATCAACATTTTTAAATATACTTTACTATTAAAATGGCTTATTATTTTATTATTTAAATAAACACAAATGCTCTTTATTAATTTTTTTGTGAAGTAATCAACTACTTTAATAATATTGTAACGTAGACCCAGACACGCAAAAAAGACTTGCAGTGATAACCATCTTAAACCCTTAAACTTTGTTTTATGTTCTTCTACAGTACTAATAAATATGTAACTACATAATATATTGTGCCTATATGTATATAATATGTATAATATAATAACATATTTCTTCGGAGAATGTTAATAATAAATATTTGACGCCAAGAAAAATAATTATGCAATAAAATATATTAAATTATGGCTATATAAGTAAGGCAAAACACGCTTAGATTAAAAATGCGATACTTAAATTATGCAGACTATATTAATTAATATGTAATGTATGTAAATTTTACTGAGAACTATAATTAAATACGTATATTAACAGTATATCATTAGAACATGGTATATTAGTGGTTAAATAATGCAATATTTTGATATTATGGTTTCATTAAATTATTTTATTTTATAAATTATCATTCATTATCTCTAACTTCATACTAGGTCTATAAAAATTGAAAATAAAATAAAGCGCTTTGTTTATTTATCAACTAATATCAACAAAAAATAATTTTAATTTAATACGTAATTTAAATGTTTGTAGCATTTCTATATATTTTTTTTATAAATATTGACTTAGATTACTATATTTTGTTGACCTCGTGCTGAACTGTACGTCATGAAAAAATAATTCTTGCTTAAAACAAAATAGCCTCATCATGTTGTAAAAATAATGTTTATGGGCTTGGTTCTTTGCAGCGGAGCATATACAGTCATACGCTAATAAATCCTGGACATTTATTTTTATTAATGTAACTTGGGTTAAAAAGTAAACATTCCTTCCATGGATACTATGTTATAATAATAATAACAATAATATTTAGCACCACAATACCCAACTTCTAATAAACGACCTAATAAACTATTAGCAGAATAACGTAATTTATTTTATTAACACCATCGACATTTATTTAACTTGTGCTTAATATAAACATTTATAATAAATAAAAACATTGACTACATAATTTATTAGCTGCTCAGAGGTGTTAATAAAATAACACAAATTAAATTAAATTAAGTTAAGTTATTTTTCTAATATACAGGGTGTCCGGAAAATACGTGTACAACGTTTGACGACAGACTCTTGACGTCAAAATAGGTCGATCTAAGCTGACTTAGTTATATCCAAATTTGTCTCGTTTAGCCGGTAGAGGGCGTCAAAAAAAAAACAAAAGTATAACAAAGTTGAAAGTATCTATTGTAAAAAACTAAGTAAAACAAAAACATTACTTAAGCAAATGTGTAAAATGACCGCCATCTTGCTGAATACACTTATTAACACTCTTTAAAAAATGATATTGGACCCTATCTAATGTCTCGGGATTATTAAAATGGTTGCCTGCATTTAAAATCCGCTGCAATAAATCATCGCGTGTGTTTACCGGAGTCTTGTAAACTTCTGTTTTAGTAGCGCCCCACAAAAATAAGTCACACATATTTAACTCAGGAGAACGTGGTGGCCATTTTACTGGTGCATTATTGCCTCTTCCAATCCGTCGGTTGGGATATTGATGATGTAAGTATTGCCGAACGGCAACGGAAAAATGGGGCGGGGCACCATCATGCATATACCACATTTCCCTCCGAAGTAAAAGGGGCAAATTCTCCAGAAAAATTGGTAATGTGTCTTGCAAAAAGTTTAAATAAATATTTCCATCTAACCTGTCTGGAATAACAATGGGACCAATAAGGTAGTGATCAATAATACCTGCCCAAATATTAATTTTAAATTGATGCTGATGATGTGCAACTTTAATGGCATGTGGATTTTCATCGGAATAAATATGTTCGTTGTGCAGATTGGTTACCCCAGATCTTGTAAAGCATGCCTCGTCAGTAAACATAATTTTTCTACAAAAATTTGGAACAAGGATTCTTTTGTTTCTAATAAATTGACAAAATGTAAGCCGCATGGGGGGATCAGTCGGTAAAAGTTCCTGGACTTTTTGTATGTGGTAAGGATGTAACAACTGTTCTCTTAAAACCTCATTGACAATCGTTTTAGGAACATTTAACTCACGTTCTAAGAGACGGGTACTGGTACTTGGTTCTTCTTCAACTCTTTCCAGAATCATCTCTTTTGTTTCCACAGTTCGAGTTGTTTGCATACGACCCCTGCCTTCAAACTTTTTCTCAAAACTGCCCGTTTCCCGAAGATGACGCTCAATATTGGAAAATGTTTGGTGGTTTGGTATTCGACGGTTAGGAAACCTCTCCATGTAAACCCTAACACTCTGACGCCCATTTCCTTGACAAAACCCGTATACCAGGAGCATGTCAACTTTCTGAGAGTTTGTATAATTTTCCATTTTTAATGGTAAAATGAACTTGTAATTCAAGAATGTTGATCGTATACTTGAGTAAATTTCATAGACTGGTGACAATTTGTCAATAATTGTCAAATTATTAAACGCCATAGCAACAAGGTCACTTAAAAAATTATTGTTACAGGTAATTTCTTTTTAATATTTACAAATTTTTGACGCCCTCTACCGGCTAAACGAGACAATTTTGGATATAACTAAGTCGGCTTAGATCGACCTATTTTGACGTCAGGAGTCTGTCGTCAAACGTTGTACACGTATTTTCCGGACACCCTGTATATGTGCCTTATTACAAGTTGGATATTATAGCCTTTATTGGTGTTAATTTATACAATATATTTACACACGTCAGACAAAATAAAATAAACATACATAATACAAAACTACATTTTTTTTATATTAGATACGATACATAATTATAAAACTTGCAACTTAAATAAAAAGCATTAGTTTATAATAACTTCTTCACAGATGTTTTAAATTGCATTTCATTTATTTCTTGTGTGTCTTTAAGAAGTTTTAAAAGTAAAAGTAGTTTAAAATTAATTATATTTTCAAAAAAAAAAACAATTGTACACTTTTGTATGTACTAAATGTTTAATGAACTTAAGTTAGAATTAATATACAAAAAGCCACAATTACAGCAAAATAAAAATGGCTCTAACACACGAGTTATTATAGGAATAGTCCAGGTTTATTTTCTCATTACTGTACTTCAAGCAGTGTGTTGGCAGGTATAGATAAAAAACTCAATTTATGGACTTGGTCCTGTTTAGCTCTGAGATCCTCATATTTATGTTTAGATACTAACCAAAAAAACCACCTCGGGAAAGGCAAATGTTTATTATACTTGTGTAATGTATAAATAAAAACTTATTATTATTATTCATCATAATACCACGTTATAATGTAATTATATGTAATTTTGTACCAACCAAGTAGTTCTATAACTACATGAAACGTATTTAAATCTATAATAATATTGGCAACCCTTCTCAAGGTTGAAATTGTTTTTAACGTCAACTGTCAAATGTGACGTTTATTACATTTATGTTTATGACATAGGTTATTTTGAAGTTTTATAATAAATAAATACGTCTTTTTAAATTTACTGATAATATAGCGCACGCCGTGAGTAATGCATGAGTTTATACGTGGTAAACAATGCTGCTTAGAAAATAAGCGTAAATCTATAATTTTTTTTACAAGAAAAAAAAATTGTGCCAATTTTAGATACATTTCGTTACATACATACATTGGTTTTTTATAAAAATGAACACTATGGTTTACAAAAGTAGACAGTAGGTAGGTAGACTGTGTAGTTTATTGTATAGGTGTAGATGAGTTCTCTTATAATTGGAAAATCACAAAAAAGCTGTTTCTAGTACTACAAAAACTAGATATATCTATCTTTTGAGAATTTGTATTAATGTTTTTTTATGCAAAAACTGCTCAATTTATTACCTATTTTTAAAACATGGAAATATAAAATTACAGTTTAGTACAATTTTTACGATTACTTGTGCATATGAAACTTTAAATCCGCAATGTCATCACTTTACATTATTATCAGATCATCTTAACATAAAAAATAGTGGCAGTGCAATAAAATTTATCTTATTGCAGCATTTAACGTTTTTAATACAAATAAAATACATTTTTACTAAAGTATGTATCAAATTTTAACATCGTTTATACAGATTATGTGTTTATGGCCGCTAGTATATTTCAAAACTCTTAAGTTTACACATAAATATATTAATTGCATTTCATATCTGATATAAATAAATACGTATTATATATCCTGGCTTAAGCCTCAACAGTTCTGTGTCAATTGTGACATTTAACAAATTAATTTAATTTTTTTTTATAAATTATTAACACATTGTATTAAGAGCACAAATATTGTGCATTTTTTAATGTTTGGACAACTGAAATTGAAAATTATACAAACCTTTATTAAAAAATTAATATAAAACAAAGAGTTTTAATAAACATGGGTTTGCAAAGTAACGGTTTTGGACATATAAAATGTTATTCTTTTTTTACCTTTCAAATTTTTTTTTTTATTTTTCATAAACGTGGCAGTTTTTTATTATAGTTAACTTATAGCTTGTAATATAAACTTAAAAGTAATAACTGTTGTTGTCAGTGCACAAGTTTTTGTTTGCTGTTTACTCTAACGCAGAGTTATCAAACATGCATTTTATGTATGGTTGTGCTCTTAAGATTGCAACTAAAGCGCGATGTTTTTATGCTGAAGTTTATTCAAATTGTCAGTTTTCTTCACATTGTATGTTTGGAAGAATTTACCAAAGGTAGCGTAATACTGGTTCATTCGGAAAACAGTGCTATTTATTCGAAAGACCAAGGCCAGTATCAAGTTTAATCCGGGGACGAGTTTGCGGAGACTATCTACCAAAGTAGGAATTAGAGCTCGTTTTGTTGGAAAACCCTCTAAAAGCAGCTGCTTAATCTACAAGTGCAGGCTTCAAATCTAAATGATCGTCAAGCACGTATGGTTTTTTGTTGCTGTTTTTTATGCAATGATGCTGAAGACAGATAAAGCCGGGTTTACACAAAATAAAATTGTTAATTTTTACAATATGCATGTTTCGGCTGACGAAAATTCCTATGCTCTAATGGAAAGTAGACATCAGACGCGTTTTTTATTAAACATTTAGATGGATTTTTAAGGCAACATGTTTCTGGGTCCTGTAGTTTTACCAAACCGATTAACAGGCGCTGCTCACTTAAACTTTTTACAGAACACAATTTATGAAGTTTTTGACAACATTACTGTTGACCAAAGGCAACAAAGGTGGTTCCAGCATGATGATGCTCTAGTTTATTTTTTGATTGCCGTTAGAGAGCGTTTACATCAATTTTTTTAGGAAAGATTGACTTGTTTTATGGCCTGCAAGGTTGCCTGATTTAAACACCTTCTAGATTTTTTCTTTGTAAACATTGGTCTATGGTACTCATGAAAATAGCTGCAGCTACATGTTAATTAAAAATGTCAAAAAAGCCAATAAAGGAACAAAAAGAATAAACTTTTTTATCTCCAAAACCGTTACTTTGCAGTCTTATGTTTGATGAAACTTTTTTTTATAGTACCTTTTTAAATATTTTAATTTTTTTAACAACTTGTATACCCTGGTAGTTAAAAAAAGGAACACCAAAACTCTGTAGCTCAATTTTTATACAAAGTGTTAGGTAAACATTCGGCAAAAAATCAAGGGGTTATTCCTTAGCCTATTCTAAAAATATTTTGTTCTATGATGATTTCTGAAAAACCTTTTTGTTTCGAAGAAACAGATTGAACAAAATTTGCGACAACCATATACGATATTTGTTGAAATCATGAATGTAAACAAAAGTATGGCGTACGCCAATGAGTTTATCAAGTACAAAAGCTAATGAGTTTATCAAGTACAAAAAATTGTTAACGATAACTTGGAACGGCTGTTTTATCTACTAAAGTACAAGTGGATTACATTTGAATACGTTTTGTCATTGATCATCACATGTATTGGTCGCAGTTGTTTAGACTGAGTGACGTTTGGCTGTTTGAAGTGTCTTTAATAGTTAGTGAATTCCTCTACCAGGTATCCAGGCTGGAGGAAGTAATTTCGAACATTTATTGTAGATTCAACAACTTTATATGTACTTTTTAATAATAAAATGTTGTTGCAGAAAAGCTTTAGAGCTGTTGTGATAGCTACTTGTTTCAAGGCCTTAAAACGGCGATAAAAACGACCTAGTGGCCGCTTAAATTACAACACCAAAGGCGGCGTCTGCAAAAGCACGTGTGGTCTACGTAGTAGTGGTAAAACGTTTATTTAAAGTGAGAGTGGGGCGTTTATTGGTGTGCAAGCAGTTTTTATTTTTTTTGTTAACCAGTCCAAGGGTAGTTGTTGTAACTCTAAATGGTTGCTGTGTTGCTGACTTATCTGTTGCTTAACAATTTAGTTAATTTTCAGTTTGAACTTTACTTACGATTCTTTTACGGAGTTGCTTCCATGATTGTGACTGACTAGTAGCCATGCGCCTGGATCTATTTGTGTCCGCTAGAGGATAGTTGCGCCGTTTCTGTGTAATAAGTCCGCAAGTACAACTTGATTTCTGAACTGCAAGGCAGATGTTGTTTGGTCCTGTTGGCATATTGTTTGCCAATGCAACCCTTATGTGCATTGGGGGTAGACTTTTCTGAACCTGAATATTATCTAATCAGTTTTTTTTTACGCTATAAAACTTTTGTATATTTATTATTTTTAATTAATAGTATACTTGAAAATGTTACAAAAGTGACAAAACTAGTTGTATAATAATATATTAATAGATAAAAATAATTTATAACATAATATGAAACAGTATTAATTAAAAATAATGAATATTATTTGGTTTTCGCTCTTGTTTGGTTGATGTCATAGCTTGTGATATGTTTTAACTATACCGATTTTTGTTTGTGGTTTGGAAAAATAATCTTATAAAGACTGTCTGATGCACTCTCTGATGGAGAGACTAAACTTTCCCCAGATTATTCCTAAAAGTTTGAGACTGTAATGCTTATGTACCTTCCGTTTGAAAATTGTACTTTAGAAGAAGATTGGTTAGAACACTCTATTAGGCTGCGGGGTAAACCACTTTAGGAAGTAATGATATTAATCGGTTTTTTATAAAAGTATTCATATTTGTCTGGCTCAGCAAGTCTGGCTAGATCCGGGTTGGGGTAAATCACTAAGTTATTAAAGTACTTTTTAGCCAACGTTATGATGTGTTAGCGCAGCTGGGAAATACCAAAATTGTAACGAGTTTTATTTTAACATACCATGGGACTTCAATGAACTACCATAAAGTAAAATTTTGGAAGACCCTGAGAATAACTTGCTTTTTATCCACCGGGGCGAGTTGGAAGTTGTGACGTCTTTTCTCTTTGAGACGTGAGGCGTCACCTGTGCGGGGGTATCTGCAGTCGTGATCGACAGGGTCCCCCTCACTTAATTGGCCGGAGACTGAAGGTGCTCGGGCGCCACCACACCGGAGTGTGGACACAAATTAAATAATAAACGGGTTAACCAGATAAACATTTATTTTTGTAGAAACAAAAAGAATAGAAAGATAATAAGAAAAAAAAAATATAATTATTAAACATGGATGGATGGATGGATCGGGGAACGTTGGTAGGAATTTGAGACTGGGTCGGGAATCTGGAGGTGGCTTGCCTTCCGGCAAAAAAAAGGAATTTCAATTGGGCTTGGGAGATTGTCGGCTCGACTTACGATTATCGGGGTTTCCGGATCAAGTCTGGTACTCTTCTTTACGTGATGGATTTCGGAATGTATTTAACTGGACTCAAATCAGCTCGGACTCAATTCATCTCGGACTGGACTCAACTCATCTCGGACTGGACTCAACTTAACTCAACTCGGACTGGACTCAACTGATCCCGGACTGGACTCCACTCATCTCGGACTGGACTCAACTTAACTCAACTCGGACTGGACTCAACTTAACTCAACTCGGACTGGACTCAACTGAATTGATGAGGACTGGACGGCGGTATTTAAAGGGAAAGAAAAGAGAGGGGATAAACTTTGCAAAATCTGGTGGAAAGGGAAAGAGCGGGAACAGGGATGCCAACATATATGGGGAGTGCATAGGGGGTGGCCTATACACCCTAAACTAATTAACTAAAACTAAATTAAACAAAATGACCCCTGACAATACATAAACAATCCTACAAAATCTTAAAATCCCATTCCCCTTAATTACAAATATATTTACAAAAGAAACAAACGTCCGCCGGGTTCGGACTAGTAATTTATCAATTAATTACAAATCACTAATTACTGCACACAGAAGCTCTTAGATACTTCTTACTTCCGGCGGAGGTTTGTCTCACCCATGGCAAACCCCATATGGGACGTCTATGGGCCTTATTGATTACATGGGATTGCACGTGGTTTGATAGGTTAGATCCGCGTGCATCCACAAACAACGGAGTGGCAAGCCGACAAACACGCAGGTTTGTTGCGTCATCAATTAAACATCAAGCCGCGGACATGAAAAGTGTCGGTAGCCGGCTAATTACGATGTTTAATTAATGGCAGCAAGGTAGGCCACGCTAAATACAGCTAGTTGCAACCAAGGTTGCCTAGCATATGTGTTATACTTCACGCGGTTTGTTATGCGTGCGTTCGGCAAGAATGTCTATGAATAACGCTGCATAACAAGCGCGCGTTCGTGATACTATCCGACATAAACAGACGAACGGTTTGGGCATTATTTTAATAAATAATCACGGGGTTCGTTACAAAGTCACCTAAAAAACCGTTGGTTCCATCAATCCCCTTCAAACATATTGTAAGACTTCTGGGGCGATGTAAAATAGCTGTAAAAAGCGCAATAAAGAAGATAAGACGCAAAGGAAATTATATTATGTGCAGTTTTAAAAGTAATTTTTTGTGTCAGATTTTGTCAAAAGTTTTTCTCAGTTTGAAACCGGTGACAATGTAGTCTATTACTCGTTTTTTTTTAGACTACAGAGTAATCCCGTCGAAACCTACATTGGTGGGCAAGGAAAAAATTGTTAGATTTTGTGTAGTCTTGGATTATGTCCAAAAGCAGCAAGTTTTTAGTTTAGAGATCATTTCTTTGATTCGCGAAGATCAAACGCTAAGTAACGGTGTGTTGTCTTTAGTGTCTTCTAAGAAGTCATTGACTTTTTGGTGGTCATTGAGGGGAAGCATTAAAGTTTTAGGCTATCAGCAAATGACTGCACAGACTGGTATAACTAATGTTCAACATGCAGCCTACACGTAGATCTAATACATGACAAAACTGCGTAACGGTATATGTAGTTTTTACTTTTTTTTTTGTTTCTTATTCCGTTTTTTTTTTTTTGTTTCTTTTGCCGATGCGAGTGCATTTACAATTTTAATATTATTTTGTTTACTAAATAAAAAAAGTATCATTTTTTTAGTCATATTTATTTGTTTTTAATACTAAAAAGTCGGGGGCGACATATTTGAAATTTGCGGTGGAGGGGAGGGGGCAAATTAGTAATTAGCGCCGCTCCTGGATTAAACTATAATTAAAATACCAGCTCTTATGACAAAATTTGCTCACAATTGTCTAAAATTCCGGCAAGTTAATTTTCAAGAAGAAAAAACTTAATAATCTTAAAAAAATGTTATAAGTGTTATATTTAAACTTTTATTTTTTTTATCTATTGCAACTTTTACATTTCCCAATAATTTAAAAATAGTTTTAGTATGTCCTATACCTAAAACAAATGACAATCTGCATAATGTTGATAATTATAGCTTTATTATAATTTTTACACACATTACAAAAGCCTTTGAACTTTATAATTAAATGTATAACATTGTTAAGCCATAACTTTTAAATAAACAACTCGGTTTTGACGACGTTCAACCGTAACTAATGTATGTATTATTTCACGTAAAATAGCTGTGAAGTTTTTGGCTCCACAGGGCAAATTGACGTTATCTTTATAGATGTTCAAAAATCTTTGATAAAGTACTAATAATACTCTTTTTGCTAAACATGAAGATTTTGGCGTTTGCAACTTTTCTACAACACTGATGTCATCTTATATAATTAATCAAAAATCATATGTCACTTTTAAATCTAATTCTTGTTATCTTACTTTTGGTGTACCGAAAGAGTTTATATTAAGTGCTATTTAATTAATTTATTGATATTTTTTTTATTTTATTAGTCAATATCTTTTGTTTGCAGATGATCTAAAAGTTATATAAAAAAATCTGCTTGATGTGAATAAATTAGATCTAAATGTTAACTAGTTTAGTTTATGTTTTTTACTCGTAAAACTTCAATTAGTTAAATATTTATCATCCAATTGAGCATGTTATCTTTACTTTCTATTCCAAATTGATGTTTAACTAACATATTGAGAACTTTGTGCAAAACTCAATTAGAACTTTAAGCATTAATTATCCGAATTCAAACGATGTTTTAAAAACAATATGTAATTCTTATGTATGTTCTAAGTTAGAATACGTTTTACTGATTTAGTATCCACAAAACACAATAGACATAATTGATAGAAAGTTTTTAATGTTTGGAACTTATATTGCTACTTAATTATATTTAAATTATTTTTTTGTTAATAATATTATCATACTAAATAAGAGTATAATTTACATTTTATTTTATAACAAAATACATAGCTAATTTAATTTAGTATTAGTAGAACTACATCTAATTGCATCGTTTTACATTGATTAAACTCTTAATGAATGGTTTAAATCCATCCAATGCTAATTTGCTACTAAATTGGTGTTATGTAAACAAAATTAACTGACACACTGCTATATTCATCTAATTGACGAAGTTCTCAATTTACTTAAAGCATATTGCATTACATTACAAATGAACATCGTTACTAAAATTTAATCATGTAAACATACTTCCGTTGAAATTGTAAAGCAAGTGATTTTTTGAAAATGTTATTTTATTATATTTTCTAATTGTAAATTATGATGTAGTAACTTCATTTTCATAATATGTACATAAGCTCCAACATAATTAGCATTATTTTGAACATATAAATAAATTTTATGAGAGAAGATAATAAATGTGCCATAAAGACTTAAGCAATAATGAAAATTTAAACCTATAATAAAGTCATTTTTCACTTCCTTTGCACAGATTAAAGTCTACAGAAGATTATCCAGGTCGCGGCTTTAAATCCACCGTAGGGTTCTATAAAACTGTGAGAAATTAAACAGCTGGCTTTTGTTATTATACTGTTTAATTATTATAATATAATTGTGAATAAATTAAGATGTTAATTTTAGTATCAAAAATTGATAAGGTTTAATTAAATAATTAAAGCTAAATTTCATTTCAATGTGTTTTATTAACACATTGAGCTAAATTAGATAATATAAATTGTAAATTACTGCAATGCTTATTTATCCTAATATTCCACGAATATACTTGTAGTTGCACGGCAATGGCAAGAAAGTTAACTACGACATAAATCGTAATTGGCTTCCTTGACCGGAATACATAGTACGATTTAATTCGTAGTTGACAGTCGTGTTATTTAAGACATGCAATTTACGAATAATTTCTACACATAGTTAACTAACTAAGCACTATTATCAGACTATAAATGCTTTGCAATTGATAAGTTATTGAAATGTTATAACTTTTTTTATTTGTCAAATTACTTAACACCTGTATTCACTAACCTTTTCAATAATTATCACAATGATATTAGGTACAGCATTATCGGAAATCCTTAGCCTATTAGTTTATATATGTCGTGATGATTAAAAATTTGTATTACATGTTAAAATAAAACTATTGTGTATAATGTATGTTATCTGGTAGATAACAAATCACACAATTTTAATTCAGGTATAAATATTTATTAACATTTGATTACTGAATGCTTACAACATATACGTTGCAAGTTGCTAACACGATCTTTCTGACTTAGAGACAATAAAAAAAATCTGATATAGTTTGTTTCTACAGGAACTCAGAGGCTATTGGAATATTCCAACAAGACAAATTTTTTTAAATAAATTTTTGTCTGCAAACCATTTTGACTGATGACTTTCTATCCGATTAAAACATTTATGTTGCTGCCAGGTATTGTAATGTCTAGTAAAATAAAAAATTTATTTTTGCAGTAACTATAACATTACAAGCTGCTATGCTGGTTAAATTTCTTACATTGATACCAACTAGCAATTTTTTATTACTTTCTGCTTAACATTCGATTGTTTAGCAACACTTCTGTGCAGAATTGATACCTCTGCACTATTATCAATTATATAGGGCTTTCCAATAAGAGATTACATTTTGATATTTAAAAAAAACGGGTATTATTTAAGAGAAATCAATAAATGTTTATTTCATTGTAAAGAGGAAGGTGTGCCATTAACATTTGAAAACGATATCAGTCAAATGGCCGCCGGTTACGGTTGCAGTACCACATTCTTTTCATGAAATTTTTCATGACCAATTTGCACATTTGCGGCTGTATGTCTTCGATAATTTTACGAATTCCATCTTTCAGGTCTTGAATCGATTGTGGAGCATTGGCATAGACCTTATATTTTACGTGGCCCTAAAGAAAAAAGTCTAAAGGTGTTAAATCACAAGATCTCGGTGGCCAATTGTGAAATTCTTCTTCTTCAAGAAGTAACACGGTCAGGAAACTTTTCTTGCAAAATTGCGATTGTTTCGTTGCTTGTGTGGCACGTAGCGCCTTCTTGCTGAAAATAAACGTTGTCCACATCAATATCTTCCAATACCGGCCATAAAAAATCATTAATCGTAGCTCGGTAGCGCCATCCATTTACCGTAACAGTTGCACCAGCTTTATTTTAAAAAAAGTAGGGTCCAATCACACCGCCTGCCCAAAAACCGCACCAAACAGTGACACGTTGAGGATGCAAAGACTTTTCAACAATCATTCTTGGATTTTCTGCGCCTCACATGCGACAATTCTGCTTATTAACGTAGCTTCCGAGGTGAAAATGGTCCTCATTACTGAAGATGATTTTTCGATAAAATTCCGAATCATTTTGATGCATTTGAAGGACCCAATCAGCAAAGATACGACGTTTATGGTGATCGAACGGCTTGAGTTCTTGTGTTAACTGAACTTTAAAAACCTTAAGACTTAAGTCTGCATGCAAAATACGGTTTAATGTCGTTTGTGGAATGTCTAATTCTAAAGATCGACAAGGAATCGACAAACCTGCATGCACACGGTTTCAATTCTTCATATCACAAACTTGTTCCAACAGCTCAAATTTTTTCACCTGGCTAACTATTGCCGGTCGAAAAGGTGCTTTACGACGACCAAAAAAGTGCTTTAGTTTTACGAACTGTGACTGAAAAATTTTCACCATTTTGTAGTGAATTTTAATAATTTAAGTTTTTACTTGTCAATTGTCAAAAGATAATAGCTTTAAAATTGACAACTGCCCAAATAGCCTGCTATTCAAAATGAAACTTCTTATTGGAAAACTCTTTATAACAAAAAGATCTTTGTTATGTTTGACTTTTTTTCAAGGACTGATGCTAGTATGTTATTATTTTTATAAAGAAACATAAGGTTACTTTGGAAACCATGTTTCTTTCAGCATTGTTTTTTATTATATCTCTTTTAGTTACAACTTGTTTAGTAAATTGTTTGCAGTCAACTAAACAATGTTTTTTTTTCAACATTGGAAACATGCACCAGCAAAGGTATGTGATAAAAAGTGTTTATCATGCTTTGCAAATGTTGGGTTGATGGAGCAGGTATTGCGTTTTTTGTCCGGCTCAAAATAAACTAGAATTTTCAAGTTTAAGGTTTCCCAAGGAAGTTTATTATTCAAAGTTCTAATGTGTTTATTTTTAATTTTATTAGAACTGTACTCTCGCAAAGTTTTAAACTAAAAACTTTTTTATCAACACTAGAAGAATTAATTTCTGATAAGGTATACGCTCATCTAGAAAAAAAAAATTAGGCAGCTTCCATTCAATCTAAAATTTGTGTTCACTTCCTTTTATTACATCCCCATCTTTTACTAGCATCCAGGAATTTATTATGCCTTTTTTTTTAATTGTCCTCACACCATTTACCAAATAGAGTTCTTTTTTCGGATATAATTCCAGCAAACAGTTTTTTGAAACTATTCTGTTTAATGGTTTAACTTTAACATAAATTTCACTTTTTATGTTATCTGGTAGATAATAAGTCACACAATTTCATTTCAGTTTTATATATTAATTTATTAATCCATGTTTATCTTACAACATATGCATTGCAAGTTAGTAGCACGTATATGGTGTGTTAAAAAAAATTATAAAACATTTAAAGAGGTAATAGAATAAACTAAAATATACAAAAAAGTTTTAATAAACATGGGTCCGCAATGTAACGGTTTAGAAAATAAAAAAGTTTGTTTTTTTTTCTAACAAAAACAAAAAAAAATGTTACATAAGATATTTGTAGTGACTTTCTTTTATTTCGAAGCAAGCACGACATCTTAGTCTGAAAAATATTCAAACTCTTTCTGAAACCTTTATTGGTTCGCATTTGTTGGCCTTTTTTGATTAATTTGTAGCTGCAGTTCTTAAATGTTTAATAAAAAAATCATGCATATTGTGAAAATTAACAACTCCATTTTGTGTAAACTCGGTTTTATCCGTAAGAAAAATACTGAACAGAAAACGGAGGTCTTCAGCATTATTGCGTAGAAACTAGCTGCAAAAAACGATATGTGCTTGCTGATCAAGTAGGTTTAAAGTCTGCACACGTTGTACATAGTGCGGATAAGACAGCCGCTCAAGAACAATTTTCCAAACAAGAGAAGAGCTAATTTCTACCTTGGCTAATATTCTCCGCACACTCAACTCGGGTTTGTGCTTTATACGGGCTAGAATGTTTTCTTCTGCTCTGGAACTAGATACCATCTTTGGTCTTTCGAATAAATGCCACTGTTTGCTGAATGAACTAATACCACGCAGTTTTTGGTGAAATCTTTCTTCCAAACATACGATGTGAAGGAATCTGGAAATTTAAATAAGCTTTAATATAAAGACTTTAAGTGTAATCCCATGAGCACAACTATACATGAAATGCATGTTGGCTAATTTTGCGTTAGAGTAAACAGCCATAGCAAACAAAAACGTGTGCACTGACAACAACAACAGACTATGATAAAAAACTGCAAATTTTTGAAAAAAAAAAAATGGAAGTAAAACCAGTATAATTCTATTCTCAAAATTGTTACTTTGCGGAACCTTATTTATTAAGACTGTTTTGCTAATTTTGGTTCATATTACTACTTCATTAAATATTTTACAATTTTTTTTAACACCTTGTATAATAGAAAGTAAAGTTCGTCATAACTGACTTAAGACCAATTATTGGTCTTTAATTTTGTGGTGTTATTAAATTATTATTCAATTAGATCAAACAAGAAAAAGATGCTAACTAATGCGATAAATAAGGTAAACAAAAATAAACTCTCAGATGATATGAACAAAATAAATAAAGATAATTTCTTTTAGAAGTGACACATAGCATTTAAAATTTAATCAATTGTATATCAGCTTATTCTGGTCGGTTCATTTTCTTAACTCAGAACATATAGTAGAACATTATTAGTTTTTAATTGTTTTAGTAAAACAGCAATTCTGGTGGTTGACGTTAACAATATAATTATATATTTATAACTAGTAGTTAAAAATAGTTTAATATCATCGTAGGATATCTACAGGGAGTTTATAAATGAATAGGATTATGTAATCATTTTAAATATACCGCTGTTTTAAAATTGTTCACTATACCATTTGTTTTGACAGTTCAACTTTGACAGCTGTCAATCAAGCATGGTTATAACAATGTATACAAATAAAAAGAATATTTTTATTATTGAATTCTACTTTAGAAATGGGCGATTTTATAATGGGGAATGGCTCTATTCTATTCTGGATTGTGTTCTGTGGTGTTATTATTTTGTTTACATCAGTTGTAATTATAAACATGTAAACATTTAAAAATATTTTTATTATTGAATCATAAGATAGACATCTTTATTTACGCATTTTCACTAGAGCGGCACAAACGTACGTTAGATGGTTACATAATCCCAAACATTTATAATAACCCGGTGTTTAGTATCATATCAATTAATATTTGTCAATGTTATTTATGTATAAGAAATTGTCTATTACGTGTTTGTAATATTATTATCATTTTAAAAAATTTATGTATTGTACACATAATAAAATCTTAATATAAATTTTATATACTACAAAAACGCATCCGTTAGCTGTATATTTGAAGTTGTAACTCGGTGTTATATAATCATGTCGCATCAGAAAATCCACTTCGGTTATTACGTACCCGTAGTGTGTTCACGCAAATCTTCCCTTTACTGCCTGTCATAAACATAAATACTTCAGATACAATCTTAAATTATAATTAGCTATTACTGATTATGATTTCCAGTCAACAGTTTTTTCAACTTAAAAATAAGTTCATAACCGTGTAGATAATAAATATTTAATACAACTACTATTTTTATTTTATTAATAAAAAACGAGTTGAAGTTTGAGTATTATACAAATTTTCAATGAGACTGTTCGCACAGCGCCGTCAGTTGCAAGGTCCCGATTTACAATAAAGTGTACATTTTTGTATTAATTCCGCAAAAGTAAACCCAAATCATTTTTTTTCTACTAGCAATAACTTGCTTAACTATAAAATTATTGTTGCGTAATTTAAAGATAAGATATTTTATAAAATTTAGAAAACGTTTGCAAATTAGAATAAAATAAAATGTAGCAAATTTTCCCAAAGAATAACTTGCTTAATAAAACTTATATAAAATAATTTCAAATTTGCAGTTTTTTTTTATTTATTTAATATTATTGGCTTAGTTTTTAAGTTGAGTTTTTCAAACTTTAATTTTTACATTAATAATTTTGATCTAAATTGGCTTTATTTTTTTTCTATCCTTTTTTATGTACTTCATTCAACCATGTAGTTTAATCTTGCATTTACTACTGTAGGTGTTGTAGGCGCTTCATAATTATATAATACAATTTGAATAGCAAAAATTGTCAATTTATTTACATTTGTTTATTTTTTTTTTGATATTTTATAAAATATTAAAAATTTTCGATATAATTTTTTTTATTTACCTAAACTGACATAGTTAGTCAATGTTTTTGATGTTTTGTGCAAATTTAAAAACATTTTATTGATTGCTTATAATTTTTTTTTAATTACTTAAACTAGCATAGTTGTTTTAGTTTTTAAGCTAACTTAAAAATTTGTGATTTTTTTTTAATAGTTTTAATTTTCATTTTTTTTTACATTTATTAAAACAGACATAGTTGACTTAGATTTTAAATTAACTTCTTTAAATAATTAGAATTTTATGTTGACAAAAATTACATTTAAGTAATTTTTTTATATTTTGAAAATAGTTTGAAAACTGTAAATTACTTATTTTTTAAACTTACTAAAATTGGCATAGTTGGCTTAGTTTCTAAGTCAAGTTTTTAAATTTGCAATTAACTATATCATATTGTTTGTAAAAATTATAATTGTGACATTTGCAAATAAAACTTTTTTATTTAAATTCACTAAAACTTACATAGTTAGTTTTTTTTTTTTTTAATTTATAAAATTTTAAAAATATATACTAATATCAACATCAGGAAATTGTTAGTTTGACCAATCAATTATTAAGTTTTTGAGAAAATGTGTTTTATATTAAACTGCTTTACTTATAAATTGTCAACAAAAAATGATGGACACCTAGGCTCTGTATACGCAAGTGTATTTTAAACTATTTTTTGTTTTTAGATTTAATTCATTAATATAAAACATTTCGAACAGTAGACTGTAACTTAGACATAGTATATGTTAATGTAAGTATTTTATTTAATTGGCAATATTTTTTGCGTGATACTGTCTAGTAGTGTCAAGTTTATATTGACCAAAACTCTCACTTTTCTCCTTTCTACAAGGAGAATTGCTTGGCGCCTTTTGCACTAGAGGTTTGTTATTCCAATTGTGAGCTACTGACATTTTACTTTTTAACAGCTTTGTTTCTTTGATAAAGTCTATAATTTTTTGCCAGGGATTACCTCCAAATCTTCTGCGGTTAAGTTATGTTTGCTAAAAGAAGCTGTGCTTGCAAACTATAAGCTTTATATTTACTCAGCAAATGTAGCAAAGTCTCTCCTTCTTCAAAAACTCTTGGCATAGGGAATCTGTCGCTATTCCTATTCTATGCGTGTGTCGGTTGTTAGACTTATGAAACTTTGCAGCCTGATTTGATTTATTTGTGTGACTAACATTTTAGTAATATTTGATGATCCTGTTAGAAATAGTCTTATGTTCTTACAGTTTTTTTTTTTCTACAGATTGGTAAATTCCGCAATAAGTTTGTAAGTATTTTCTTGCCGGTTTTGTATAGGATTCCAAAAGCAGGTTCGGGTCTAGTAAACGTCTTCTTTGCTTTTTTTGCTATAAGGTCTTTTTTTTGGTCTTTTAGTATGCAGACTAGGCAAATTTTGATAGGGTATAATTCCGTCTTATTTCCCTGACACACCAATTAATCTTAGCTACCTTTGCTAAGAAATACAAACACGTGTGGGTTTTGAGATTTACAATGTGTTTATTTACTTTTTGTCTATACGATGTTGTATTGCTTTTGCTATTACATTAACAATAATAGTACTTCCATAGCTGTTGTGTGCATTGTTCTCATTGCTCCCGTTAACATCAGACATGCTAGTCTCTAAATTTTACTCAGTTTGTAGGCCATACTCTTGACGGTGGATTTTTCTCTATACGAGCGTTTTATATGTAATATGGGTCTTACCACTACTATACCATCTGGTACGGTGGTATAATAAGAATTATATCCCAATGTGCATTTGACTATTATTTTTGTTGCAAAGAACACCCAAATGGCCTGTAGTATGTTCTATTTCTTCAATTTCTTTGTTGGTTAGCTTATATTTGCCACAAAATAAAAGATTTGCGTTGCGTATTGTATTGTTTGAACTCACTAAGCAAATGTAGTGCGGTTTGTTTATCCACTAAACATTTGCGGCATAGGTGATCAGATTTGATTTTTATTTTATGCATGTATTTATTTAGACCAGAGTGTCCAGTTATTAGTTTTGTCTGGCTTTGATTATAGTTAGTTTAGGTAGTGTGTGATTGTTCTGTAGTCTTGTGAACTATTGATTGCAGGGTTTTGGAATCTAAAAAGCAGATTTAAATCTAATAAACGTTCCTGTGGTACTATTTTTGACAACCTGGTTAAGATTTTTATTTTTCTGATTGTTTGGTATTCAGATCAGGCGTACTCTGTTATTTGTAGCAAATGCTTCCAAAATGGTTTTGCAGTCTACTGGTTTTGAATTTATTATTGACAAGTGTACCATCTGTAGTTTTGCATGATAACTCGACTATTAAACAAAGGGTTTTTTATATTTGATCATTTAATAACATCTATTTTTCTTAGAAAACTTTTCTTTTTTGTTTTATATATTCTAGCTCTTGTGCTATTTTAGTTTTTAGCTCATTTGTATACCAGATGATTTCTTTGACTATCTATATGCAAGTACTTTTTATTTGTCTTCTCGACGATATTATCACATCAAATGATTTCTGTAGACATTAACATTTTATGCAGTTTGATTTTATTTTTACTGTTTTTTTTTGTGTAAACTATTGTCTGTGAACCTTAAGTATTACATTGTTTTTATTTACTTGTAGTTAGTACGCTGTATGTTGTGCTTTTATCTTCACTACAGCGGTTCGCGGTAATGGGTCAGATCACCTAATTATACAACAATTTTAGTTATATTAAGGTTAGTTTGTGCAATTTTTTGCAGTGTATAGTATTTTAACATCTGCTAACTAGCTATTGTTAACCAGTTTGCCACATTTTTTTTTTTATTGTTATGCATATTGATGTCGGTACAGAGACAGTAGCATTCTGTATATACGTCTAAATATTACTATATAAGTATTTATTTAGTTTTCAAAATCTTACATAGAAATTATTTTAAAGCAACAAGAACTTTTTTGTAATATGGGTAAACTTTGCCAATTCTTGGCAACTTAAGTGATTTAAACGTGCCAATTTTCCTAATTTAGGCTGTTGATTTACAATGTTGTTTGCTTCCGCTGAAAAAATTGTTTGCTTTTTTGTAACGTTACGGTTTTTTTTAGTTTTTTTGCTTGCCATAGTTCTTGCAGGGTTTTATTAACCAAATCTGTGTAATTTTTTTTGTAAGTTTTCTTTTTAAAATTTTGTATGCTTTGGCATTGCACTTTGTTTCTCCATAAATCTTGAAAGCTACCAACATTATTAAAAAAATCTTCTGGCAGCTTTTATCAGGAAAGTGTACAGATTTTTTTATCGTTAATATTTGTATAAAAGTAAAAGTTTAAAACTTTTCTTACCATACACACAAAACTCAAATTAATTTTATTTTAATTAACAAAAGATACAGAAACGGAATATATAGTAGTTGGCAACATCAGATCAAATTTGAAAATAGTCAAAAAATCAACAATAAAATTGACATAACAAAATTAAAAGATCTAACTACTATAAAAGTTAAGAAGATCAAAAAATTCTCAAAGTTAAAAAAAAACAATGATATATGTAGGTATACAGAAACAATGAGAGCAAATTAGAAATACCCTAAAAAAAATCAAAAGCGATAGAGCAAACCACAAAAAATAAATTTAGAAATCAAAAAAATGTTTGAAAAAGATGAAAGAAAAGAGAACATTAAAAATAAAAACGCAAAGAACAACAAATAAATAAGCAGATTTAAAGACAAATTAGGCGGGCCAAGGAAGAATGGATGAAAGCAAACATAGTTAATAAAAAAATAAACCATTGTATACCTAAAAAAGCTTATAAACATGAAAACGCCGAAATACACAAATTTTTTGAGGAACCAAAAACGCGCACACACAAAACCTTAGGAAACTAACACCGGAAATTTTGAAAGAAAAGCAATCAAAAACTGTAAAATAAAAAAACACCGGATGATACATACATAAAACTACTAGACAAAGAAAACTTAATAATTTAACGCTAGAGAATTGCCAGGTTTAGTCACCCCGTCTTGTTGTGGTGCCACTAGTAGTATTGTTATGGAAAAATATTAAATCTTATTACATCTACGAGAATATCGGTAACTCTCTAGAAAAATATTGACACGTACAGCGCCGTTTTTAAATTAAAATTGGTTTTTATGTGACAAAACGCCAACCAACTCAATATCCAAACGATAAGATTTTAGTCATTACTTTTTTTATATGTTGAACTACATACAATATTCTATGTCTTCATGTTTTTGATTTAAGATTTGAAGTTATATTTAACAAGTAAAAATTTAATAAAGAACTAATTAAAAACGTCACTTTTTAAAAATTAATTGCAAAATAACAACTTATCGCATCAAATTTCTACAAATTTGAAGACACAGATTGGACTTTCTTCTATAATGTGTGAATTTTATTCAGGCGTTTTCTTGCTGATTTGATGCTGTGAACCCTTATAATAGGTCTTTAAGGTTAAAAATACAAGAAATGTGAAAAAGATCTACAAAAACAGAGAAGTTCTGTTTAACATAGCCGTTCTGCCTCAATAATGCAGAAACCAGCAGAAAAATATATTTGCATGTTTCATATATTACAAAAAGACTTTTGACTGTGTTAAACATGTTGTGATAAATAATTAAAATCTTAGAAGAAGGCTTGACAAAAACGGTATTGAATCTATTAAAATAACCTGAAACTAAGAAACAATGGTAATGTATAATATAATATACCAACAGAATCAGCAACTATCTAACATCACTATTGTTGAACAACCTGAACGCGGAGCTCATTTTTGCTGCGGCGCTGAGGGAAAAAAATAATTTGACAACATTAATTTTTAGATACGCCAATGATACTATTATTATTATTATTGCTGGTAATTTTGAAGCATTTTAATGTCTGCTCAATAAAAAAATTTAAAAAAAAATTAATACGGACTTAAAATAAACACTTCTAAGACAAAAATAATAATGGTATCTAAGGAGCAAGAACCAGCCATAAATATTAAAATTTATGAACAGAATTTACCAGATATTAAAAATAAAGCCAGAACTGTACAAGCTAGAGCCACGTTTAACAGTATGAAACAGTTTTTGAGCAATATCACTGAATCTAAAACTTAGACATTGTTTTGTAAATTTTATATTTAGCCAGTATTACTATTCGGCTGCAAGACATGAGCAATAAAAGTCATTACTATGAACAAGCTTGAAGTATTTGAGATGTGGAACTTACGCAGACTACAGAATACGTCATGAACCGCACACACAACAAACAAAGAAGTCATATTGTGAAAGAATTGTTGAAAACCGCATACTTTAGACATATATTGTGCAACAGGAAATATCACTTTCTAAAATTTAATAATAGAACAAAAAATAAAAAAAAAACGCGGATTAAGCAGAAACAAATATTCTTGGCTTAAAAATATAAGAGACTGGGCCGGTTTGGAGGTCCATTTTCTATTCCGTGTAGCACAAAAACGTAGAGATTTTTTTAGATTTTTTACTTTCAGTATATGGAAATGGTACTTTAGAAAAAAAGGTTGACAGTTTACAAAGAAAAAAAATGGTTGTAGTCTTGCTAAAGCAACTTTACTTTACTTTTTGTATATTTAAGCAGTAATTTTTATGAATCAAGATAACAAGTTCAAATACGTGTCAAAAAATAAGTCTAGAGCTAGATCTAAGACTAAACTCAGACATTGCAGTGGTGTATCATTAAATATTTCTAAAATTTCTCCAATTTTACTTAATAAGAATTTGGATCCTTATAACAAACTATTAAAACTTTTTCCAAATTTAATTTGACCATTGCAATGAAATATTAAAGTTAAACAAAATATAACTCACTGCATCACAACTGAAAGATCAGCTATATGTTTTAGACCCAGACGCCTTTCACAAAAAAAAATTGAAATAACAAAATTGGAATTTTAAAAATTATTAGACCTTGGTTTTGTCAGACCATCTAACAGTAATTGGTCTTTACCTTTACATATAGTGCCAAAACCAGATGGTTCTTGGCGTCTTTGTGGAGATTATCGAGCTTTAAATAAAATTACTAATCTCGATCTCTATTCAATCCCACATATTCAAGATTTTACAAACAATTGTACAATTGCAAATTATTTTCTAAAATTGATCTTATTAAAGCTTATCATCAAATCCCAATAGATCTAAAAGATATTTCAAAAACAGCATTTACGACAGTTTTTGGCTTATTTGAATATCTAAAAAAACATTTCAAAAATTTATTGATAACACTCTTAAAGGTCTAAATAACAATGGTGTTAAAATTAATCTTGATAAATGCAAATTTGGTGTTGAAAAGGTTTCTTTTTTAGGCCATACAATTTCATCATCAGGTATTATTCCTGCACAAGATGAAATTAAAGCAATTTTAAATTATCTTTAACCAACAACACATGGTGCTAATATTCTTAATCTTAATGATTTTGCATCAATCAACCAAAACTTCAAACATTTACCTTGGACTCAATCAACCATTGGCGCATTTGTTAAGATTAAACAAGTTTTAAGCAAACGTTCAATTTTAGTTTTTCCTGACGATAAATTTGAGATTAGTATCATGGTTTATGCTTCAGATTTTGCAGCAGAAGCATTTCTGCAACAAACATCTACTGATGGTACTCAACAACCAATATCATATTATTCAAAAACTTTCTTTTTTTTAGCCGTTAAGAAATTTTGTTATTTAATTGAAGGACAAGAATTTTTTATTTTAACAAATTATAAACTATTGATCTCAGCTTTCAAACAAAATTTCACTCATTACTCATTACGAGAAATAAAAAATTTAGCTTTTATTTCTCAATTCACTTCAGAGATCCGATATATTAAAAGATCGTTGAATAAAGTTGCAGATGCTATATTAGCGTTGAGATAAATAAAATAGTAGATTCTCTGAATCAATTAAGCGACTTACAACTTATCGATGAAAAGTTATAAAACTAACTTAATTCAAAAATACAGACTTGATTTTGGAACTACTACAATTATCAAATTTCTCGCAATTAATTATTTGCAATGTTTCTCATAACATAGTACGTCTTTTTATTCCAAAATTATTACGCAACACAATTATTAACAAATTATATTTTCTATCACATACAGGAATTAAAACAACTCAAAAACTTGTTTGGCCAAATATGAAAATTGACATCGCAAATGTCGTAAAATTTTGTATTGATTGCCAAAAAGTCAAGACGCATAGACATACTAAAAGACCAATCCAAAATTTTGATTTAGCTAAGTTTTGATTTGAAATTGTTCATATTGATTTCATAGGATCTTTACCTAATTGTAACGGATATCGTTACCTCATGGTTTGTATTGATCGTTTTACTAGATGGCCTGAAGTCGTTCTATTATTTGATATTACTGTTGTCAGTGCTGCTAAAGCATTTTTGAATATTTGGGTTTCCTGTTTTGGAGTACCAAAAACTGTAATAACAGATCGTGGAAAACAATTTCATTCAAATTTTTGAAACAAATTTAAAAAACTGATAGGTTTTGATTACAAATCTACTACTTCATATCATCCACAATGTAACGGGTTAACTGAAAGTTTGAATAAGCAAATTAAATTATCTATTAAAATGTAAAAATTATCACCTATTTGGGTTGATTTTTTACTTCTAATTTTCTTAAGTTTTAGATCAATTATTAAAGATCTTTTAAACGCCACACCATCAGAATTTGTTTATGAAGTTTTTTTAAACTTGCTTGGTCGTTATCTGAAGTTTAATGACCATGTTACACTAACAGATCCAACTGTGCCGTTATTTTTGACAAAACTTAAACAAACTATAAATGTACTGCTACCTTGTCAGACAAGATTTACTAAACAAAATTTTTTTGAAAATCCGGATTTAACAAATTGTTTACATGTTTTTATTCGAAATGATCATGTTAAAAAGTTTTTGGAACAAACTTTTTTCGGACTTTTTTTAGTTATTTCTAGATCATCAAAGTTTTTTATAGTTCAACTTAATGACAAACAAGACTTGGCTTCAATTGATCGATTGAATTCAGCTTATTTAGAGGTGTCATCAATTTCAACTTTTAAATCTATATTAAAGTCTACTACTGCTGTACCCATTAGAAATTTTGGCAAAACTAAAAAGACTGTATAATTTAACCATTTTGTTTATTTTAGTGGTTAATGGTTTTTTTGTTTCCTTTTTAGTTTTTTATCTTCGGGTTTGTAAAGTAATATTTAGTAACAATATAACTTTAATAAAATACTTTAAATAAATAATAAATTATTTAATATTTAAAAAAATTATAATCTTTTTTGACATACAACATTAAAAATTAAATATTCACATTTTTGTTATCTTAGTTACCAATTCAAATAACTACGCTTGCTTATCAAATAAATACAAGTCTATGTAGAGTGGTTAAGCAAACAAAATTAAACAAAAAATTAACGCTTATGAAAAATTATTTGTCAGATATTTGTTGCATGTTATCGTATAATAACACGATGGGAAAGAGGTATTTTTGTTTCTATTGCATACTAAAACCTGTTTATAATTTGCAAAGTACATAACATAAATAAAATAAATTATAATAATTTTAATTTTAAATAGTCCAAACATTGTATACAAAAATATTATTAAAATTATTACATTATGGAAATGACAACAAAAAAATGTTTTGACATGTAATTATACAAATAAACATAAGCTGACCATATATCCTATTAGGGAATGTCTCATCAGATAGAGTTTTCATATTCTTTCCCTGATGGCACCAGATAAAACATTCCCACGATATATTATTTTAATTAATTTCTCCCATTCTTATAAATTATTAAGAGACCAAACAAACCGAATCAACAGTAGTTTTGAACTATTTATACATAGTTTATAAAGTATATAGAACATTTTAAAACATTTATAAATGTAGGTATATATATATTTAATTAAAATACTACTTACATTTATTAAAGTTGAAATATAATTCCGCAGTAAGAAATAAAATACATTTACTAAATCATATAGAAATATTTTTACGGCTTTTCTTATCGTAAAAAACATTATTTTCCATATCGATATGTCATATGTAATACATGTTTATATTTGAATAGTGTTATACGTTTTTTTTTTTTTAGTCTGCTACAATATAGTAAAAAATATTTTATTGGTTTTATTATGACAAAAACAATTTAATATTCTTTAAAAGTAATGTAAATTTGTATTATATTTGTTTTGTCACTGCACTACAATCCATTTATTGTTGCGCTGAAAAGAATAAAAATCCTTAAACGAGAAAACGACGATAAAGTCCTTAAAATCCTTCACGAGATGTGTGTCGCCTCCTAACGTTCTCCCAAAGGCTATTTGCATTCTAGTGGATGGTTCTCAGTACTCACTATAAATTCACAACGTTCTTCCCATCTTGTAACAAAGCCCTTTCCCAGCAAAACTGAGTCTAATTATTCCACCAACATTTTATTTATGGCTGTCATATTTCTTATAAGGAAGCTTCCAAACTGTAATTTAGTTGGCGAGGTGGGATTTACCATTTCCAATCATATTAAAGCGGAAAATTTTACCGTTCACGCTTACTGACAAAGTTGACAATATCGATTTAATAGATATTCCAAAGAGTGTAAATATAGACTCTAATGAAAGGTACACAAACGGGTTCAAAAATAAATTAGAAAAACATAATTATGACATTATTAATTGTGTTTGAGTTTAATTAATTGGGTTTCTCTTTTCTGATTGCAGATCGTCTTTGAGATGAGTTTTTTCAGTTCCCTACAGGAGTATGTCTCCAACAGTGTGGCCGGATTGACTCTCAGTCCGAAAAGGTGAGTTACTTTCCTGTGTATTGATGTGGAATGTGTTGACGTAAATTTAATGTTTTACAAGCCAATTATAACGACAGCAGGTAGATTAAAATTTAGGGGTTGTTTACAAAACATGGAATGGGGTATAGTCCTATTAATTAAGCTGCTAATTAATTTAGTTTACTAAAAGCATTCTATTCAAACTGAGAAGTTGCGTTGTGGTTAGTTCGATTTCCAGAACGCAAAATATACAACAGGCTGTGTAATATTAAGATTTACACATGAAATGGTTCGATTTAAGAAATATTATTTGTGTTCGCTATCTGAAATCCCTTTATTTATGGCAGACCGTTTTATTATTTTTTATACGATCTTGTCGATTTTTTATTGAATGAAAATCCTTACATTCTTTATTACATTTATTTACAAGAAATCCGTTTTTCTTTGTCTTTTCATTTAATATTGTTGAGTGTTCAATCGGAACAATTATTTTCAAACATCAATAAATGCTCCTTCTAAAATAATTTGGTTATTATATTAATTGGAAAAAAATTTATTTGAATAGTTTTCGATAGAGACTAAATTTTTTTTTATAAAATTATGTAATAATACCTACTGATCATTAGTAATATTGGTTAATAATAAAATTAATTAAGTATAAAATATATTCCACAAAGTCCGGAAAAATTAAGCAGTTATTTTTAAGCAGATCTTACTTGATAACCATTAAAAAGTATACTAAAAGACAAAACTTTATTGCATTGTGTTAGAATTGCACAATTTAAATAATAATAAATTATTTTAATAAAAGAATATTAATTAATAAACTATTAATATATACGTGTATGTCCATTAATTATATTTATACTATAACTAATATTTTATAACTAATATAAAAAATAAGGGAGAGCGTGGCGCAGTGGTCTAGGTATCCGACCGCTGCACCGAAAATTGTGGGTTCAATTTCCAATTACTGTGATATACTTTTCACATGTTTGCACACAGAATATCCAATGTGTCGGTACTAGGATATCTTGCTTGCCAAAGTTATATTCCTCGTAGTGATAGTCGGTAGTGACGGTGTCGGTGAAGTGTGTATGGGCTACACACGTTGCATTGAGAACTTTGCCGGAATCAACTGCAGGTGGTTTTAGTGCGACTTTGTCGATTTTTCCTGTGTTTCTTCTGATACCTCTGAGGTGCATAGAGGTACAATAGTCTTTGTATTGATGTCAGCCGTAAAGTGGGTTTCATCCAATTTTTTGTGTTCGGTAGCGTCACAGATCTTAGTGACTGTAGGTGGAGTAGAGCTTGAAGTGTAACACGTTTTTTGTGGCGTTTACTCTTGACGTATTCTGCTGCATTGGTTGTTTGACATTGATGATCATTATTTGTAGCGCGTCAACAAGTTCCAGTACATATTCTTGGATATCTTTGGTTTTCTTGATATTGCAGTCTATCTCTTTGTCAGGCATTTTGTGGTATGTTCTAAGTACAAGCTGAACCGTAGTGTTATTTGCCAATTTCTTATGCAGCCGAAAGTTATTTTTTCCGTTGCGTTGCGAGGTAGTGCTGTGCCTTTCTATGTATGTATGGTAGTTGTTCACTAGACATGCAAAAAGGTTTGTTTTGTCGGAGGGGTCGTCGAAGGCAGAATGCTAATTGGAGGCTTTGCCTATGCTTTAGTCCGATTCATTTTGTGATGCAAGTGACCTTATCAAGCTCTCCCGTATATGCTTGGAGTTTGTCAAAAGTATGTATCTGGACTGTTTGACTGGTTGTTGTGGTCACCCTGATGACATGATAGTTATTTTGTCATTATCAGAGATGGTTGCTGAAAACTGTTTTTCTTCTTCACAGCGTCTCTGTTTCTGCATTTTCTTCTTTTTTTTCTATGCTTTATTTAGGTTTATTTTGTGTTGCGAGTTACTTTATCGAACTTTCTCGTATATGCTTAGGGTTTGTCAGGAGTATGTGCCTGGACATATCCCAAGACTGTATTAGCTTTGCTGACTGGGATCAGAGCTGCTTGATCAACAGAGGTTTTGGCATTGCTGTTGTGGTCAACCAGATAACTAGTTGTTTTGTCATTACCAGAAATGGTTGCTGAAAACTGTTTTTTTTTTTTCAGCGAATATCTTTTACTATTACTATGCTTTTTTTGTCCCACGTTGGGCGCCATTTGCTACTGGTTGGAAACTTGCAGATGTTTAGAGTGCGGCAGTGAATGTCCTTAAGGAAATGTTTGTTTTTTCCAAGGTTGAAGGTGTTTGACAAATGAGGGATTATTATGGGGATGTTCTTTTATAATATCAATTTTTTATTGACGTACTGTGGCGACTTCTGCAAGCACAAAGTTGGTAGCAACCTCAAAAATAATTGAAGGTTGTCTATCTACTCTTGGTTGTCGATGACACTAGGGTTGGAATTCTTGCAAAAGCTGCAGTATGCTGAAGGATTTAGATCACTTGATGGCACATGTTGTCTGTTTGATTCTCGGATCTGACTAAATGGTTGTTTTTTTTTTGGTAGTTTGGAAAGAGAATTTTTTAAAGAATCAATGTGTGGATTCACTTTCACATAGCTTACTGACTAGGCTAGTTTGCGTATGTACCACAGACTGTGGATGCATAAGTAGTTTGTTTTTTAATGGTAGATCTGTTTGGGGTTTGTTCCGGAAAAACATGCCACTGTTCTGCCGCAGCATCGAAAGTAGCAGATATTTTTGTCATTCTTGTTATATCGAGAATGAACAATGCGTGCAATTTGTACGTAAATTTTTTGTCAAAGGTTATTCCCAAGTACTTGGTAGCTTGGAGTACGGTATGGAAACGTCATTTTATTAGATGTGTCTATGAGGAGTGGTGAGCCTTGCTTTTCTTTAAATTTACTTTAACTTACCAGTGGTTCAACCAGTTTTCTAGATTGTAGCTTTTAGTAGCTTTATATTGACTACCTTGGGTGATTTTTGGTGTAGAAAAGTGCTGTGTTGTCAGCATATTGAATTATTTTAACTTCGTGCGTCTTTTCTAAAAGCATGTCGGCAACGAAATAGCGTAAACAAAAGATTGAAACTTTCAAGAACTACTGCCGTGAGGTAGATACTTAGTGTAATTTTAACTGCCAGTGGTTTAGGTATAAAGCTATAAGCTTCAGAAGATGCTAAGCAAAGTTTTGTCTATGCAATTTTAGCAAAAACTACTTGGGTTAGACTTTGTCTATGTGGTCCATCACGCGGTTTTATTGATAGTTTTGGATTAAGTTTAAGATCATCCTTTTTTTGACTTTACTTAAGGTGCATAAAAGATTTATTTGCCAGTAGTTTTGGGAAAACTTTTGCTTTTTACCAGATTTTGGTATGTTTAAGACGAGCAAGCCTTTCCAATCTGTAAGAAAAGGCTCAGTTCAAAAAATTGCATTTATATTATTAGTGAGTTGAAATTTTATCGGGACCAGGAGATTGGTCTGGACTTGAGTTTGTTGATTATTTTTCTGATTCAAAAAGGTTAAACAATTTCCGGCGAAATGTTGTAATTAGCGTTTTTTAGGAAGTTGATGATTTCTTGGTAGACCCTTTTGACGTGCTCAGATTAGTGTTCTTGGTGGTTGATGAGAAGCATTCGAGTTTGAAGCTGTTAGCAAATGCTTTGGTTTTTCCGTCAATAGTGTATTGATATTTTTGTAAATGGCTGGAATGAGGACTTATTTATTCCTTAAAAATTTGCAGGTTTTCCACATAAAATTAACATTTTCGGTGATAGATTCTAAGGTGTTTTTTGTTTCAGCACTGTGAGAAGAGAGTCCAATCTGCATAAGTTACAAATTTTTCTTAGAATTTTAGTGTTGCATAATAATCAACATCCGACGATCAGACCATAAACTGATTATTTTTCAACAAATAAAGTAATGCTTTTATGTTTCCGAAACCTTGCCAACTGAATTTTAGAACAAAATCAAAACAATTTTATAACAAAAATGTATGCACGGTTTGTTTATCACGGTGAATGCCATTGACAGTTGCAATATTTGCAAAAATTGTTAATTTTTAAGTTTTCAAAACGTGCCATCTATTGTTTTGAAGGTTAAAAACTGTCTGTGGAGAAGTTTTAATTTAACTTCTTTTTCTGGTTACAACTTATATGACCACCTTGCGGAATGGGGTGGTGCAAAAGAATACTTCCGTTAGCCCCATTGCTGGTCGTAAAACACGACCAATAGGCGAGGAGATAACCTTGTTAAAAACTGCACTTTGTTAAGTAATATTGCGGTGACAGTTGAGCCGCATAAATCTTTAAATATTTCTAAAGGAGTTATTTTATGGTATGAGTTGTTATACACAACTGTTGACAAATGCAAACAAGAACTGGCGTTGCAAGGCGTTATCAATATTAAAAAGCTAACCCGTAGAAAAGATGGTAAGGTCAGAGATACAACATCTATAATCTTAATATTTGATTTTGAACGACTTCCAGATGAAGTTGAGGTGGTATATGTTACTCGTCCTGTTTGTCCGTTTATTTTTAACCCAATGAGGTGTTTCCAACATTTTGGACACACTGCAGTTAGGTGTTCAGGTGTTACAACGTGTGCAAAATGCAGTAAGGAGAAACATGACTCTAATTTATGCAACAGTTCACTTTTATGTGTGAATTGTAAAGGTAAGCATTCTGTTTATTTTCAAGATTGCCCAAAAATGAAAAAGGAAAAAAAGATAGCCGAGATCAGAGTAACAGACAAACTTTCTTACTTTGATGTTCAAAAGAGATATAGAGTAATTACGATTTTTAGTTTTTCTAGATCGTTTGCTGCAGTTGCTGAATCTGACTACGGTCCAAACTGGACCAAGGTCACAACGAGTGGGATTTCAACCAAAACCACTTAAGATGGGGGTTAAACTTAAGCCTAAACCATCTAAGGTGTTGGTTCGTATTGGGTAAAAACCAATTAAGGTGGCGACTTCCAAGTCAAAACGTAAACAAACTAAGACTTAGTCTGAGCAAAACCTGCAAAGACGGCAGCCTAATGAACGATACCGCCACCTGAGGTGCAGGTTTCTAGCAATCTTGCGCTTACAGACTCTTATATTGACATGTTGTCAGAGTTGATGTTATTCCCGTACAACCTATTCTGACAGATGAAATAATAATTTTAAGGTTGAAAGTTCAGTTAATCTTTGTGGTTATACTATTTATTAGAAAGATTGTATAAATGTTGATGGTGCTCAGAGTGGAGCGGCCTTATTAATTTGTGATACAATTTTTAGCAACACTTTATTAGAAGCAGTAGCCGTTTAATTACAACTTTCTTTGTTACTGACAGTTTGTTTAATCTATATTTCGCCAAATGTCAGGTTAGACACTCGTTTGATTGACCAATTACTTGAACAACTTCTGTCCCCATTTCTTTTTATGGGTGATTTTAATGCTCATAACACTGAGGCTCAAGCCAAAACAATGTGCAATTTTGTAACTTAGTCAATCAATTTTCAGAAATAGATTTAGTTACCTTAAATTAAGGTTATAATGCCTACTTTTCCGTGGCCAATAGATTGTTCTAGGCTATTGACCTTACAATTTGTTCTTCAAGTATCGCAGCATTATTGGATTGGAAAGTCTCGGATCATCTTTATGATAGTGACTACTTTCCAATATTAATTTGCGTGGTTAGTCATAAAATTCATGAAAACCGTCATTGGAATTAGAGAATAAAAGATATTGATTGGGATAGCTTTGTTTAAGTGTTTAATTATAATGACAATGTTCAGGCCACTATTGACAAAGATGTTGAAACTTTCACCAACTCTATCATACAAGAAGCGCATGCGAGTGTTCCCCTATCTTCAGGGAAACCTCAAAGAGAGCCCGTTCCTTGGTGGAATTTTGATTGTGAACAAGCTAAGCTTAACAAACGTCGATCTTTTTGAAGGTTTAATCACTCTCCAACTGAAGAAAACCTGTTAGCTTATTTGAAGTACAAAGCTTTTGCGCGAAGAACTTGCAAAAAAGCTAAAAGAGAATCATAGTCAGAATACGATACATCTATCAATTTAAGAACTCCTATCAGGAAAGTGTAGAAAAAAGTCAGAAACATTTCTAGAAAAACCGCATTTGTATCCGTTAGTGGGTTATTGTCAGGTGATCAAATTATTACCGATCTTCTTGATAACTCAAATATTCTGGCCAATGTTTATTTTGACGCTTCCAGTGAAGAAAATAACAATAAAAGTTTTTAAGAGTTGAAATCATTGAGAAAAAACATCTCTCAGTTGTTTCCAACAAAGATAAAATATATAATGCACCATTCAGTGTTTGGTAATTTGATTCGGCATTATCTGAAAGGCACAATAATGCTCTAGGTGCCGATTTGATACACAATGTTATGCTTAAACATGTAAGTTTTGGCAGTTTATAACTGTACATGGTCATCAGGGTACTGCCCTAAGTCATGGAAGCTGGCTATTATAGTAACAGTATTTAAACCTGGTAAAGATAAAAAGCTCTCGACAAGCTATAGACCTATCTCGTTAACAAACTGCTTTTGCAAGTTACTAGAGGGAATGATCAATAAACGTTGTACTTGGTATTACACTCAAGAGGTCTAATTGATGATATACAATATGGTTCAAGACGTCATCGTTCTACGACTGATCATCTTGTTTGGCTGGATACAGCAATTAAAAATGCTTTTGTACAGAATCAATATTTTGTCACTGTATTCTTTCACATTGCAAAAGCATATGACATGACGTAAAAAGTACAATGTTCTACGAACGCTTTGTTCGTGGGGTATTTGCGGAAGCATAGCATTGTTTATACAAAGTTTTTAACTTTTTGTTCATTTAAGGTACGTGTAAGTGACAGCATCTCGGGCATACGTCAGCAACAGAATGGTATTCCTCAAGGATCCATTTTAAGCGTGACACTATTTATGATAGCGATTAACGGCATAAGTCAGTTTATCAAGCATCCGGTAAGCGGATGTATGTATGTTGATGACGTAGCTATCTATTGTACCTCGAGAAACATGCCAACATTGGAACGTCTACTTTTTCTTATTATGTTAAGTTTAGAAAAAAAATATACTTGATTCGATGTGGTTCTGTCGTTTTTTTCTTATGTGGCCGCCCAAAAATAACGAAAAAATTATGTGAAAACTGGTTCAGTTCTAACTATAAAAAAGCAAACAAAAAATTAAACCAAAAAATTTAGTTGGAAAAATTCCTCAAAACTGAACAAATTCTAGTTTCAAAATCATTTATTCAAAAAATATTTAAAATTAAACCGTTTAAACCCAATTTCAGACAAACTTTTGAATTAAGTAATAAAGCTAAACGTTTAAATTTTTATTTAGTGATGAGTCACAAAATGTTAGCAAAAAGAGATTTTTACAAGATAATTAGATTTTCTAATTAACATTTTCTATCAATAAATTGCATTATTGCATCTCAACATGACACTTGCGTTAGAAAAATCATTATTTCACAATATCCATTTTGCAATACGTATAATAGAATTATTGGACTGTTTTTTGTATGGTAATTTAAATCATCAAAAGTAATGAAAACCTTTTTTAATAAAAAATTAATAATTTAAATGGGTTTGAAGGAATTGGCCAATTTCGAATTTTTCTAGAAGTATTCTGAATACAAATTTGTATTCAATTAAATACTATTTGTATACAATCGTTTGATGTAATATAATTTACATACATATAATACTATATCTAAAAATAAATATTAATTGAGATGCGCCAATCATTTAAATTCATAATTATATTTGACAATGTCTACAACCTTTTTAAAGCTTATTATTTTATTAGTCATTTTTACTCAATTATTTATACATTTATTTCAATGAGTTTTAAGTTTTCAAAAATTGCATTTTAATGAATTATGGATGGAATTATAAAATATTTAGTTTTGACCTGCCTGTTGCATTAAACAATTATTCAAATAAAAAGTGTTGTATCCACTTTAAAATTATAATACCTTGGATAATGATAATTAAAACGAATTAATAAATTAATTTAAAAAAATATAATAACGTGTTGTAACACATAATAAGTAAAATCCGTTGGCAAATATAATTAATAACGCAAACATTTTATTAAAAAAACTATTCACAGAAGCAATTCGTATTTAATTCCAACTGGCAAACAATCTCAACAACAAGACACGTGTATATTTTATAGTTGAAAACGTTATAAAATTTAGTTTACTATAAATAAACGTATTTTCAAATGCAATTTTCTCAGAAACATTACTTTTTATACTATGGTAAATAAAATGTATCGCTTTTATAGTAAATGTTGTTCAATTTAAATTTAAAGAAATTAATACAATGAAATTGTTATTCCTAATATACGATAAATTGGTTTTGTCCTTAAAAATAATCTGTTTAAACATGAATTATTCATAAAGACCGAAATCGGCTTGCATTTAAATTGTTTTTCAATCGGAATAGATATTTAAACCATCAATACTTTGATAGCGGATTTTCTGTAACAAAACCAAACAAAAAGCAAATATATTTGCATTAATACAATTCTGAATTAAATGAAAAAGCAATATTATTTAATGAAATTCTGTGTTTTTAAATGTTTGCGAATCTGTTTAGTACCTATCTATCACCCTTCAAGATAAGAGCTACTAGATGATGTTGACTTTGCACTTAACTTTAGCAGCTTTTTATATTTATTTTATAACATATGGGATAGGGTATTTTTAAATTATCATTCATTTGCAGTTGTTATATCTGTTTGGATAAGTAGTGTAGTAGCATTGAATATTTGAACAATGAAAATGTCTTCAGATTTTCGTTGAGTAGAACAGAGAGTCAGGCCGAGACGCCATCACGCAGCGCATCTGGTGACAGCAACACCCCGGGATTTCCGAAAGTGTTACCTGCCCCAGGTGCGAGTGCATTAGTTCAAAACCGTCGCCGCACATTAGAAGCATTAGTGCCACCTCCACCGTCTCGGCGACCTGGATCATTCCGTCAACGCACCCCAAAAACTACACCAGACCATCACCAAAGACTGATAACTTCGTTTTGCTGTCGCCGTTTATCTTGGCCGGAAATCGACCACCAAATAGTTTCTGGGTAAATAAATATATTTTACAGTAATTAATATATTATTATTAATTAATTGTGAATGCAGCGTTCAAGAAATCGACGGTTCTTACTTCGAAAGTTTTACTGCGTTAGCATGGAAACAGGAAAATCAAAGGCAGAATGTGCTCAAGGCTGCGGAGAATTCCGTGACCAATCCTCCACCACAAGAATCAGATTTAGGCATAACACCAATTGATTGTAGCCTCTCACAAAATGAAAAAGAAAAGCTTTATGTGGAAATGCTCTACACTATTGCGAACACGGTAAGATTGAAGAGCAAGTATTTGATTTAGTAATAATTGGGATTGTATTTGCAGGTGGGAGCTCCCGCCCCAGGAGGACAGTACGCTCACTACAAAGAAGATCTTTACCTTTACGGTCAACGGGCATTCGCCGTTCCCCCTGATAGACATTACCGTATGTTGCATTTGGCTGGAGAGGAAAAACCACCAATCGTTGTTCTTAGCGTAATTGTTTTAGAAGCTGAGGGATTAGAGGCCAAAGATGCAAATGGTAAGTTATAAAATATATTTATACGATTCATTACTATATTAAATATATTTATACTGTTTATTACTGTAATAAATATATTTAAAAAAATATGGATAATTAGTAGCTACTTAAAATGCATAAATTAAATTATATTCTTATGTAAAGTTATTATGATATAAATTATAGTAATAATAAAGTAGTTTACTACTTTGTTATTGCAATGAGGTTATCAAGGATGATGTTTACAAAACACAAGCAAACAACGCAAAGATAATTAAATGTTCTCGTTTTCTTTAAATGTGCTATTTATTTTTATTTGGTAAATACATGATTAATTATTAGTTATGCATGTTGCGTAAGCATAATGTCAGATTCTGATTGGGCAATTTGAAATACAGTTTACTAAATTAGTTTTTATTAACTTAAAAAAATGTAATGTTAGAACAAATTGAATTTTTTTAATTTGCCGCAAGTTATTATTTAGAAAAAAAAATTACTTTTTAAGTTGTTAGTGTCATGATAACTGGAATGGTAACTATTCTTGTTGGAACAAACATTAAGTTGTATTAAATGTTATGTAAAAAATTCATACGTCATTTACATGTGAATAAAATTGGTATTTATTTATTTATGAATACACAACAAAGAATAGCTGTATATATAAACACAGATATTGTGGTTTATGTGAAATTTATTAGCTGCATCCCGAATATCTCTGGGTCCGGCATTTATTTTCATAACATATCCATGAAAATAGTTTTTTTATTGTTTAACCTATATTACTTTAATAAATGTAATTGTCCCATATTTATCTGTTTACAAAAATACATGAAGTAGTAGAAAGACTGCACATATAAACAAACCTGACGGGTCCAATTAAATCCATTATTTTTTTAATTTATTTTTTTAAGGACGTAGTGAGGTGTTGGCCTCAACAAGTGACCTTTGAGAATAACTAAAGCATGGCAATACCTTTCGGTTTTCTTCATTTGTCCTAGTCATTGTCTCTAATGTGGTACTAGTTTAAGGTGGGCTGGTTTCGGCCTCGCATAATTCACGCAGTCTGCTGCGGCAACACATGCTGTCCCCGGCCCATCTCTCCCTATACTCTATTTTTCTACCCTACTTCCTACACTGGCATTCTCTTCTTATTTCTCCCATTCTTGTGTTATTCAGCTTAGATCATTAACTTTTTCCTTGTCGTATCCTCTTCCTTTCATAAATATTTTGTGCAGCTCTATTAAGGGCATCCCCTATAGTAGTCCTACATTTGCACTTTTAGTGAGATTCTTGAATCTCCATTTGGGGTTAGTTCTTTGTGTTCCCTGGTTGCCAGATATACTCTGACCATTTTGAAAGTTGCATTTTCTGTCAACCTCGACATGGCGTATTTTTTGTTTCAAAATTGTTTAGTCAATTCCGTCAACTTATTTTTTTTGAACAATTCTCTTTTTCCTTCTTAGTTTTACAATTTCTGTTGGTACTAATGTTTCAGTATAAATTCTTCTTTTGTCTCTCTCTTCCCCATTCATTCCTTGGCAGGCATAGTTGTTTTGATCTTTTTTGTTTCTTTTCTCTTTATTACTTTTTTCCATATTCTTTTGCTTTCATTTAGCTTCTCGCTTCTTCTATTAAAACAAACAGAATTGTATACGTATTGCTAACAACTGAGCTTGCTGGCAGGGAACCCCAGTTTAAGATTGTGGAAAAATAGTTTGAACCGGAGGATCATGTCCACCCGCCATAATGTTTGTAACTAAAAGATTAGATGTATTTTTTTTTAATATTCAATCCAAACTAACTCTTTTCAATATTAGACAATATAAGCTAAATTGGAAGGATGACTTCTTACCTACGTATCACCGATATTGGGAGGATAAACAAGATACACCATGTTATGATTTTGGATTAATAATTTTAATTATAGTGTCCTATCCATCTACCAGAGTGTAACTAAATTAGAAAAGGAAATGATGACATGTAATCTACGGATTACCAACACTTTACTGCTGAGCCGGGTAAAGCACAAATGCATCTCTATTTTCTTCTTCTTCTTCCTTGAGCTCTACAACCTTAAGTGGGTTTTGGCTTCCTCTGCAACTTTGTTCCAGCTCTTCCGGTTTAGGGCGACTCTTTTTCAGTTATTAATGCCCATCTTCTACTGCAGAAATCCATTTTGTGCGAGCCCTTTTTCTAGATCTTGCTTTCATTGGTTTTCATTCTGTTATTACTTTGGCGCTTCTTCCTTCATCCATTTTGATGACGTGTCCTAACCAACAAATTCTTTGTGCTTTAATAAATTTAACTATAGCTGCTTCATCGATTAGACATGTAAACTCGTAATTTGGTTTTATGCGCCAGCTTCTTCTATCTTTGTTCTGCGTTTGTTTGCTTTTTTTGTTTAGTTGCGTCCCCAAGTATGTAAAATTGATGACACTTGCAAACTCAAAGTTTTCAACTGACAGCTGCTGCTAGTTCTGACCATTTTTAGAAAAATTCATAACTTTGGTTTTGTTTTTATTTAACGTCTTGGCAAGTGTATTTTCAGATTTACTTATAAGCGCATACTTGCCGTAGTTTTGTGTTTATCGCTTTTTTGCAGTTGACTTTTACTATTGCAGAATGTAGTACAAGATTAAATAGTAAAGACAATAGTGCGTCCTCTTGACGCACTTCGGCGTTTATCTTGAAATATTCAGATTGATTTTCTTGCACTATCACCGCTGTTTTAGTTTTGTCTAGGGTCATTTTGACTAGATTTGTTAATTTTTTGGGTATACCCTTTTTTATATACTATCGTAAAGCATTATTTTGTTTACCTAATCAAAGTCTTATTTAAAATTAATAAAAATAAAATATAGCATATGGATGTATTTTATACTATCGCCCTGAAATTATCACAAATAGTTTTGTCGCCCTTTTTATGTGTTGGGTGAATTAATCAATTGATTTCATTTGTCTGGTATGAGACAGTACAATCTTTCATGTAGCCTATCTCCGCCTCTCTTTAAGATTTCTACTGTGATTGCATCGGAACCGGGAGATTTGTTGTTTTTTAGCTTTTGCATTATTGCCATGAATTCTTTTTTTGTTGGTTCCTTCTGTTTCGGAACTGTGACTTGATATGTTAAGCTCTCTTCCTTGCTATCATCCGTCTTTTGATGTAGCAATTTATAAAAATATTTTTGCCACCGGTTGAGAATATCTGTTGTCTCGGTTAGTAGGTTGCCGTTTTTGCTATTACAGCCCCACTATCTGGGTTTAAATTCTTTGGTGAGTTTGGCGGCATCTTTGTAAAAAAAATTTACTGTCTTTAACGCTGTTGTGACTTTCTAACTCTTTAATCTGCTTATTTAAGAAGTCTCTTTTCTTTCTACGGATAGTTTGGTGGCATTCTTTCTTAATTCTGTATATTCGTTATGTTTAGCCCTCGTGTTTTTATGTATGTATAGTAGACTTACTTTGTTTTTTATTCTTATGGATATCCGACACTTTTTGTCAAACCACTTTTTGTTTCTTTGGTTTTTTATCTTGACAAAAAAATTTTCTGCTGCTTTCAGAATGCTGTCTTTGATGTTTGTTTATTCTAGTGAAATGTTGTTGTCTGGGTTTCTGTGGGCCAACCTTGAGCCCAGTGCCTGCTGGTACTTTGTCTCATCCACTAAGCATTCTAGTATACGTGTGTTCCATTTTGTTGTTTTGTGAGTGTTTCATTTTTGAACGTTGCTTATACGTTGTCTCAGTTTTCTTATGACCAGGAAGTGGTCTAAATCACAATTTGCACCTCTGCACGACCTAACGTCTATCTGGTTTCAGTCCCTGGAATTTTCCAGGTACCTTTATGTATGTTTTTGTGTTGGAAGCATGTGCAGACTACCAACTCCTGCATTTGTGCCAACTGAAATACTCTTGATCCGTTGTTGTTTGTTGAGTTGTGTAGGCTATGTTGGCCTATTACATCGGCGTAGGTTCTTTTGTTTCCGATTTTAGCATTAAAGTCGCCTAGTGCTATAATCAAGTCATGATGTGGTATTTTCGCAATTTGCTTAATTAATGTATTGTAAAATGTATCCTTAATAGTGTCTTCAGCGTCTTCGGTAGGTGCATAGATATAGAATTTTCCTTTCATTCAAATCTTGTACATACGGTCATTTATTGGGGTGAATTCTAAGACTGCTTTTTGAGCATCTCTTCTTACTATAAATCCAGTCCTTTTTGCCTCTGTTTGAGCCCCACTAAAGTACATGGTATATTTGGGCTTTGTTATACTGCCTTGCTCTTTCCATCTGACTTCTTGCAAGGCAGTGATATCTATTTTATATTTTTCTTTTCTACCCAATTCCGACTCTTACCTCTACGTGGTGAACCCTGGAAACTTGAACAACCTTGCCAAAGATGCGGTAACCAACCCGTAGGGATAGCAGGGTCAGGACGAACAAGAACGAGAAAAATGGCCCTCCAATATGGGGGTTGTTAGCGAGGCTAACAACCTCACAACATAAAAACTCACTGTTACAAAACCCAACGATAAAGCTTCTCTACTTTACAAAAACCTATAAAAAATAAATTAGAAGAGAAGAAGGTGACATTTAATCTACGGGTCATCAAGGCTTGGGCGGATGAGTGAGGTACAGCAGCTTATGATTGCGGACAAATAGTTTGAATTGAAAAAGAAGATGACATCTAATCTACAAATCATCAACACTTGAGAGGGTGGTTTGGGTACTTCTGTTTATATTTGCGGATAAGTAGTTTAAATTTACAAATTAAAAGTCTAACGTTTTTCTTTATGCTGTTATGAGGGACGGGAGACTAAGAATATTTATTTATGATAAAAGAATTAGGAAATCATATTGCAAAAACTGAACAATTTAAGGTCTTTTGGAGAAAGAAATATTCTTCTGGAATGACTTGGTAATATTACCAACTACTTCTACTTCAAGCTGAGCGGTAGTTTGGAATTATATTTTAATACCATCCGCAACAAAGCTTCTTGCTTTGGAAATGGGATTAACAATGTTTTTTTAGCCTACTCCGTTTGCTTCAAAACAGATCTTACTGATTGGTATTAAAGTTTTTAGCCTGGTGGTGCAACTTTTATTCTTTTTTTCAAACAAAATGTTTGAGATCTCAAAATGATTTAGCAGCTTTACACTCTTTCTCAAAATGGTACAGCATAATGTCCCATATGTGTATGGTTTTTGAAGCGCATTTTAATTAACTAACTGTATTAAAAATTATTTTGTAACAAAAGTTAATTAAAGGCCAAATTCAAACAACAAAACAACTCACGAAAAACGGCATTATGCATCAACCTAACATATAAAACTTATTTACGCCTCTGTATTGAATAGCAAAATTAAGTTAACTAGGTTTATTATATGTAGATTTTTTTTAGATAGTTTGTTGTCAAGTAATTTGTAATTTTTACCCAGTCTGTTGCATACAGAGCGATTTATAGTTAAACCGATAAACGTTCAGGGCTGATTTTTTAGCTTAACATGCACCTTCTAGCTAGAAGGAAATCAGTGTTTTCTAATGTTTTTAACGTCTAAGAGAGACAAGATCAACTTTATTATAGTTGCGAGAAGATGGAGTTTTTGAACCTCTTCAGAATAAAAAAAACAGAACAGAATGGTTCTTGCAGCAGGCAACAAATGAAGCTTTGGACGGTGATTTAGTCTAACAAAGCATCTTTAATTAGCATAACGCTCACATTTGGGAGCGCAAAAAGGTTGTGCAAAGATTTATTTATTGGTCCAATTTTTTTGCCTCTACGCTTTTTTTAATGATTTTCATTTTACCTTAGATTACATGCCCTTAAACAGATGGTTCCAATTAGTTGAATGTCTAGCGCACTGTACAGCAATGGTTGCACGATCATTTTTTGGTAAGAAAAGTCGTTGGCCTTTTTGTTTTTTGGACATGACTACATTAGACTTTTTTGTATGAAATTGCCATAAAACTGCCCAGTTTATTGTTTGTGGGTGTAAGCTTTGCATTGAAAATGGTGTCAGTCATTTTGAACCGTTTTTGTAAATTTTTAAAGCGTTTTGTAATAAATGTAATAAAATAAAACGTATTTTTTGGGAATTAAAGTAATAGACAAAAAAGTGATACTTCAATCTGAAAAATTTGCCCTAAGCGGTATATTGTTTTCCTGTACTGTATTTTTCTGGAAATTTTATTGCATTTTTATTCAGTTTTTGTTGTTATTTTTAATTTTTATTATTATTGTCTATTCACTACAAGTGTGGTGGCACCCGAGATAACTAGATAAAAATAGAACTATTTACACGACTTGTAGTTTCATAAGCCTTAATTCTCCGGAATTATTATTTATTCATGCATTAAAACACGGTATTTTTGCATTACAACCTCGTCTAGGTTCCTAGACACTTTTCTTCTCTTTCTTTCTTTCTTTCTTTAAACCAATAAAACATTTACTTAGCTAAACCATAATATAAGTTAAAAAAAATAGTAACTAAATTTAAGCAATTGAACAGCACAACTCAATTCTATCAAAAAATCAAGCTCCTTCTAGTTTCAGTTCACACCCAACACAAAATAAATTAATCAACCATATAAATGGTATGGAAGGTGGCACTGTTTGGAATAGTTTTCAGTGTTGTTTTTTGCTATAATACTCAAGTTGAATTGTTTAATGTTGATATATAAAATCTAATAATCTTCCCAATATTCATTTTTAATAAGTTTTATTTTATAGATGTTTGTAACTAAAACTCAACAATTATTTGCATATTTTGTGGTTTATAACAACAATTTTGAATTAAAAATGTAGTTTACAAAAAATTCATATGCATGGTTGTGTGGCACAAAAACTGAAATAAAGAGTTTGATCAATAAAAACATACTTTCTTATGCAGAAGCGAAGCACAAATCAATCTATTTCTATTTCATGTGCCGGTCAAATTGCAATTTTATGGCAAGAATATGTGTACTGAATAATTATATATTAATAAGTTTAATGCAGTTGTTAACTTATTTAGGATTTAAATAATTAAGCAGGATGGCTAGACCACTTCTATATTATTTATGAGACAACACAATTATATTTTGCAATCCTTAGCATCTGCACTTCAATAATGTATATTGCGAGCTTATTTTCTTTTATCTGTATAACATTAACATTTTTACTTTATGTAGTCTCTTAATGTACATGTCATGTCTACAGCCATGGAACCCTTATTAAGATTGCATCGAATTCTATTTCTTATCTTATTAAATGTCTACGAAGCTCCAAAAAAAACCCCTTATACGTCCGATAAACTCTTTGTCTTTATGTGACAAGCAATTGCTCGCGTTATCTTGTCAGTGAATTACCAGATTACAAATTTTACGGTTATCTACGTAGTCTTTTTTTTGTCCATAACTTTTGAAATATTCAATTAATTAATATGACTTATAAGTTGATGTGTTTGAATATTAATGAAATCATTAATTAAAATTGTATCAAAATTATCTTCACGCCTATGGTACGATGGTATGGAATATTGAATTTATTATATTATTTGTTTCATTGTTTGACCTGTCAAAAACATATACTCATATGTGTACTAAAATTTATTGTTAATTAATTATTTTTGTATAAAGTTTTAATTAATTTAATTAAACAAAACATCCCGAGTAAGTTTGTACATAAAAGTATCATGTTATAATCACTCTTATAAATACATTCTAATTATCTGTATTTATAAAAAAAGTTTTGTTTAATTTTAGATAAAACAAATAAATACACAATAATTAACAATACTGAATCTTATGTGATTTGAAAACTTAATAACGTTATAAATAGAATTATAATAAGAATCAACCAAAAATAATTTATCTTTATATTATAATTTTTTTCCAGTAAATTATGTAATTATTTAATCAATCAACAGGTTTTAGTGATCCGTACTGCATGCTCGGCATTCAACCTGTCGCCCCTCCGTCCTCGCCCCAGCCTCCACCACCTGGTTTTCCAGCCCGTACACTTTCGGATGGATGTAATGACGGCCAGAACCAAATTAGTCTCGGCAATCACGAGAAGTTGAGGAAACACCACAGTTTCAAGCTAAGCTTTAAACGGAAGGACGGTGGTAGGGTGCGCGAACAAAGGGACTCCATAGGAGGAGCGCTTCCTGCCAAGTTTATACGCGCCACTTCTGTGAAGCCGCATACACTTAATCCGCGATGGAACGAGAAGTTTCGATTGTAAGTACACTTCTTGCATCTGCTAGGATTAATTGTCAACCAAGTTCTTAGGGTAAATATTGAAATTACTTGGCTCAATTTAATCATTTCCATTTCGATATCGAACTTTCCCCTGAGAAACTTGTCAAACTTAATCAACAGCAATTTATATTTGCATTAACTTAATTTATTCATTTTTTATACAGCGATATTGATGAAACAAATAGCGACTCATTGCATTTAGACATATGGGACCACGATGATGAAAGCTCAGTTTTAGAAGCAGTTAGTAAATTAAATGAAGTGAGAGGTGTTCGCGGTTTGGGTAGATTCTTCAAGCAAGTTTGTCAATCGGCGAGACAAAGTTCACAGGATGATTTTCTCGGTTGCGTTACAATTCCTTTACAAGATATTCCATCGACTGGAATGGAAGGCTGGTTTAAATTGGAAGCTCGGTCACAACGGAGTTCTGTACAAGGAAGGATTAGACTGAAGATGTGGCTATCTACAAGGGAGGACCGGGGCATTTCCGAGGAAGATAATTGGACGGAACTGATGCAGCATCAAAGTTTATACGGTGCGTTCATAGAATATGAGTTGAGAAATTGGCCCAAGGAAACATGGACATGGAATGGCGATATTCCTGGACCAGCTTTAACAATACTACATCAACATGCTGTACAGGGTAAGTTATAATTTATATTAATTAATTAACAAAATGTTAGTACAAACTAATGTTGCTATGTTCTAATAGAATATTATAATTATTAAAAATGACTATATATTTATTCTAGAAAGTAAAAAGAAAAATATATATAATGTATACGTACTCAAGTTAATTTATTAGAAGTTCTAAGTGTTAAACTTTGTGCGAATTGAAATAAAATTTATTAAAGTTGTTATTTTCATAACTTTATAAATCGGTGCAAGTTTTGTGTTTAGTATCCATCAAACTTTTATACGTGTAATGTGGCGCTTAAAGTGAGTTAACGTATTGTTCAATTATAACTTTAAAGATGTTATCACTAAAAAGTAATGTTTTTTTAAAGATCATCATAAATGCTTATCACCTATATAAGTTTAACGTCGTTTTCCAGAGTGTCGTTGACACCATCATTGACTTTTATTACTCCCGTGTATATTCTATGTCGTTGAAATATAATAAAATACGTTCGTAAACATCTTTTTCTATTTTGCGTCTCTTACAAGTCTATAAAAGCACCCAAATGAGTGCTTTTATAGCATAAAAAAGTGCTTTAATAGCCTAGTGCAATTTAGTTTTTCAATGGTGGTAACCATGATCTGTCATCTGTCAGTCAGTTGTAAGAAAATAATGTATAATATCAAAACAAACGTTTTTATTAATAAATTATGTGCTTGTAGCTACTAATAAATGAAAACTTTTTTTTATATTATATTATAACACATTTTAACAAAATTGGCAAATGAAAAAGTTCGTTAATTGTCATTTAAATTATGTTCGTGAAGAGTACAATTTGTAAATATGTTCACTGTAACTTTTGATGTATCTTGTGGGTTTATTGTAACACCAGGTAAATTTTGTGTAGTTACAATTTTTTGTTGAAAACTAGTCGCATCATTAATAGTTATGTTTTTGTCAGAGTTGGACGTAAATGGTACATGTGGATGTGGTGCGCTAGAACATGACGGTAAATTTATATCTATTTCCGATCTGTCGTTATCCTCGTTGATAGTGCTTTTATTTGGCTGTGATGCGAGCAATTGAGATACTTCAATTTTATGCTTTTCAGAAGCTTCCACATAGCCCTCGGCAACTGCCGACGACCTCCACCCGCCATGACGTTTGATAGTTAGCAAATCACCACCACGATTTGCCAAATGAGTGGCACCAGATCGCCTAAAGCAATGCCCAGTATATAGTTCAGAATTTAGCAACTTTAGAAAAGCTGCAATACTTTTAGGTACTTTTCCCATAATATTAATACCTATTAGACTATTAATGCAGTAACCGTTTCTATATGTTAAAAAAAATTGCTTATGAGTCACATTACTTGGTCTTAACTTAATGTATTTTTTGACTAAAGTAATCCATTGTTTATTAGTGATAGCAAATTTTTGTGGTATATAATTTTTTGTTTTATTTATCGACACAAATATGGAATCACCTTTATATTCGATGTCATCGATTGTCAAATTTGTCAGCTCTTCTCTCCTGCACGCACCGTTAAATCCAATTATCAAAATTATTTTCATTGCTAAATACATTTTATCATCTGCTTCTTGGATAAATTTATTAATTTCGTCTTCTTCCAATATTTTAGACTTTTTTGCCACATAGCCTTCAGATGAACGTTTCAAAAATGCTTGCAATTTGTTGTACTTTGATATGTCCTCGTTGTTGTGTATGTTTAGACACGTTCTCAACATAGAGTACGTTGTCCATAAAGTTGACAATTTATATTTTTGCTTCAATACTTGAAAATACGCAAGTAAAACGTTCTCCGATATTCCATTTAAGTCATTTGTAGCACTCGTCCTTTAGAACGCTCGTCGCTACGCGACTCGCGTTCTAAATTTGGACTCGTGCACCAAAACTTGACTTATGAAACACGTTCTTTAATATACTATTTTTCATCAATATGTATATTCATTCATGCAAAACTCACGCACATGAGACAGCTTATGGTGATAGGTTTTTATAAACAAAACTCAGGTTTTTGGGAGATAAAGCTAAAAATGATGATTGAGATTATATCCTCGACATATTAGACGTAAAGTTTATTGATGTCTTTTACAAAAACAAAAGTAAGCGTTATTGCTAGACATTCTTTAATTGAATTGAAAAATTTTGCCATTCCTATGCGTGCCTTTGTGTCTTGTCTGCTTTTCAATTTTCAATTTCAATTTATTTCTGTTTTAATTTTTTTGCATTTTCTATTTCCATTACCCTTCATTTTGTTTCTAGTCATAAAGGGTGGGCCATCTAACTTTTGAAACTTAAATCGGCTATAAATAAAAAACAAACAAATATTTTTTTCTAAATTATGAGTTTAATAGAAAAATTGGACATTTTCGTTTTAAAATAAAACACATATTATTCAAATGATTGCCACGGCTGGCTGACAGTAACCCATCCAATTGACTCAATTTTTTAGTACATTTTTGATTGTTTGGGCTTCAATCGCATGAATGGCAACTTTGATTTTGTGTTTCAAAGCATGTTAGCGTAACACTTGTCCTTAAGGTATTCTCACAAAAAAAAAATCTAACGAGGTCAAATCACAGCTCTTGCCAATTGACATCAGCATTTTGGCTAATTATTCGATTTCCAAAAACAATGCGCATAAGAGTGATGGTTACGTTAGCTGTATGGCAAATGGCACGATTTTTTAATAAAAGTGCTCATCTTTGGACAAACAATCTTTAGCCCATTAGGCAAACTGAATACGCATCGGATGGTCATGATGCTTTATTTCTTAGACGAATTGAACTTTGTAAGCCTTTAAACCGAGGTCTTTATGCAAAATTCTTTTTAGAAAAGTGCGAGAAATGTTTAGTTCTTGAGAACGATGACGAGTTGATGTAGATGCATTTTCACGCACTGGACCAGAACGTGTTGTTTTATCCACTAATGATCCAGTTTTGCAAACTTGCTTCACAAATTGGTCCACAAACTGCGTTGAAGAAGTTTTTATTATTTTCTAACTTTGTTCAAGTGTAAAGCGTCCCATTTCGTAACTGTCAAACATAAAACTAAACTTCTGTAAACTCATAAATGTCATTATACCTTTAAAAAACAATATAAAGTTCAAATTCCAAACGTTACATGGCCCACCCTTTACATTGATTTTATTTCTTCAAATTTTTATCTAGCATCTTCGTTCTTCTGTGCTTTCTGCAAACACGATTATATTATCAGCAAATTGATTCCTTGTCCTTTTTCCAGCACTCTATTACCATCAACAACGTTTTTGACAGTATCCGCACACTTTTTTTTGTGTTATTTTTATTGGAAACACTTATTGCACGGGTTGTTTGATTACATTAAAAAAAAATTTAAAACTTTTTGAACTTAAGATTTTTAGTCTTTTAGAAATTTAGTATGCGATTTAAGGTTTTGTGCATGTTTTCTTTTTAAATTATCAATTGATTTCATGTAAAAATTAGGAAAAATTAAAAAAAATTAAAGCTAAAAATAAATACTGTTATTATATTATAGAATTCCGACGCTTGTGTAATGACGCAATTTAAAAATTGTATTTATTTGTAAAAAAGTTGGAAAACTATAGGGTTCTATATTAAAACCAAAAATATAAATCTTGACATCCGTACTATGACCGAGTATAAGAATATTTTTCGGAACGGAGAAGCTCTTGTTTTGTTGGATGTGCAATAGTTGATGATTTTTTTATATTTTTGTCATGTGTTTTTTTAATATAAGTCGCAGTGTTTAAACCAAAAAATATAAAAGTACTATTGACCGGTATAAAAATTAATAACAGAGCAGAAAAGCCTTTTTTATTGGGTGTGCAATAGTTGAGACAGTTTTGGTGTTTCCTGTCAAGTGTTTTTCAATACAAGGTCGAATCCCTGAAAGTTTATTGAGTGTAGTAGTACAATAAGTACCAAGGGCAGGAAAACACTGTTTGCAGCACGCCGCTGTTTGTCCGCCCGAGTAAGCAAGGGCGGCAGGCAGCGAAGTGCTGCAAACGCTTTCTTGCCCATGGTGCTTACGGTGTTTTTTGCCTGCCTCTGTAAGAAAACAATAACATGTTACAACTTCATTAATATTACTAAAAAAAATTGTTTAATACTTTCAGTGTCAATGTTTTTTTTTTAAGTTAATGTTTAAATTGTCAAATATTGTTATGACGTAACCAAGAAGTCTTGTATACAATCACTCTATCCTAGATGTCAATAGTTCTGTCTTTTGTATATAATATTATCAAATCAAGCAAATATTAAAAAATATTATTACTAAATTATGTAAAAAATTAATTTAATTTTAATTTTTAATTAAAAATAATTACTGTTAATTTAGTATAATTAAAATAATAATAAAAGGTGTGATGCGTCCGGCAGGGAGGCCTACACCCTGCGCGTTATTATTTTACTAAATAATTTGCAACAAATTTGGTTAACTTTGAAAGTCCATAATTGGGTTGTGTACTAAAATTTAAAAAATTGTGCCTGTTATCAATGGTCAAACTCTCATTCTTTCAAATGAGATTTTGCTCAAATCTCTATTTAAGAAAATGTAGAAGAAGATAGTTTTTGCGTTACACTACTTATTGCCAACAATTGTTATTTTTTTTACTTTTTACAAATTGTCACAGGTTTATTTATACAGATAATTGAAATGATTATTAAGATTAATTTGTGGATAATTAATAGATCTTTTCTTTGCATGCATGTTGTATATGCCCGAGTTGACGAGGAATACACTCTCAAAAAGTACCTTTAATTGCTACTTTTGGGACGTTACTGGCCGAAAATAAAAACCTAAATCAAAATTCCTCTTTTGTTAAGCGAAGTATTATATCTTAAAAGCGGGTTTTTATTTTTTTGATTTAATCAAATTTGAATCCAGGAATTCTGTTACCACCGCTTTTTTTTACTTAAATAAAAAAACAAATTGTTGACGCCACTGAAGTATTTAGATACTTTTGGACAAGAAAATGCCTTTAAAAGTACTCTAATAATTCCGGTCCTGGTAAGAGTACAGGATTGTTTTTTGTCAGAAAAAGTTTAAATTTTATCAAAAAATAAAAAATTAAAATCTAACAAATGACAATTGCAAAACCTATACCTGTATTTGTGATGGTGGAGGGGGGTACGTAGTTTTTAAAATAAAAAAATGAAATAATTTACCAACTAAGAAGCAACAAATTTTAAGAGAATGGCAAAATCCGAAAGTTGCTGCAATTCTTGTTTCCGGTACGCGTTAAGCCTAGTACTCACTAGTAAACCTGTTTGGTGTCTGAAACGTGTCTCAGGTTGTCTTATTTTTGTCATTACTACCTTTTGGTTGACAAGAACATATAACAACAGGATTTACGCAGAGAAGAAAACCGGAAGGTATTGCGATGCGTCAAGTCATTCTTAAGGGCCACTTTTTGAAGCCAACATCTCACAACATAAAAAAAAAACTATTGGTTGATACAAAAAAGTCATACGTCTAACCCATTTGTTTTTTCAAAGCCCTTGCTAAGATGTAAATTTTGGTTCTATGCCCACATCTTTCTTCCCTTTAATATTGGAGAAAATCAATACAATGTAAAAACTTAAATCTTCATTATCTCGCAAAGTACATATAAGATCATATTGAAACTCTTGCAGCGTATAGACAAATTAAATCGCAGAAGATTCACAGTTCCAGAATATTAAGTTGTTGCTTTTGTTTCGGAAATATAACCATTTTTGCAAACTGTGTGTTTGCAAAAAATGCCGCAAATCTCTTTTATCATAACTTTTTTATTACCGTGCCAATTTTAAGCGCACACACACGATTTTTATCAAAAAACAAAAATTTTATACACCAATCTCAAAAAAAAAAAAATGTCATCGACAAATTCAACATAAGTGTCGCAGCTCTCAGTAGGCGGCAGCCGGCTGAAATTTCGATAACCCATGGCGTCTTTCAGTCTTAATTTATTTAATATTACATTACCAAACCTACTTTTTTCTGCAAGCACTAAGCAGAAACTTATTCTACACAAAACAATGTCCTCCATGATGGACTGCAAAGATGAGACTGAAATATTTACATCGTATTGTAGACGCTAGACTGTCTCTCTAGGCGGTCTATAGACAAATTGCGCAATATGGTGTACTAGTCTGTACCAGCCTTTAGTACTAATGTATCAGTTGCAAATGATGATTGTCCTGACTTGGTGGTAAAAAATGTATGGCCACCTACTTTGTTTTTTTAATTGCAATAATATTATTTACAGGAGATGGTTATATCTCTAAAACAGCAAAATCAACGAGCTAAAATGTTTACCTTTAGTAAAAATTTTACAAAAAACAATGTTGCATCAGTTTTTAGATGTGGCGTTTTTTAGTCTACATTTTGGAATTTAATAACTTTTTAATTAATGGTTGTGATACCAAAAAATTCAACTTTTTGAACCTTACACGCCAATATAGTTTTTGGAGTTAGACCACGTCTGGTTAACCAGTTATCGGAGTGCAGTTTTAAAAGTAAAGGGCAAATGGTAAACGGTCTATAATTTTTTTTTTTTTTTATATTTTTTACTAAAATTTGTAAATTCAATTAATTTTTAAATTTTGTTTTGTTTTGAAATCTATCGGAAGTTACTCAACAATTTTTAGAAATTGTAAACAAAAATTTTTTTGTTGTTGTTATTTCCCTAAATGACAGTATAATATGATGACATATACAGTTATATTATTTAGAGTTTAAAAAGTTTTCATATATTATTTTGGTTGTGTTATGTTGTGTTTCACCTATCTTCAGCTGGTTCAGTTTTACTTTTACCTGTACTATCCATATTACTGTAAAAATACCTAACGTTAACGAAAGCTGCTACAAGAAGATTTTTCTTAAGAATTTAAGCTATTTTACTAATTTGACAATTTTGAAAGAGTATTGTCCTTGCATTCCCGAACTCCTGTGCTCCGGGTTCAAAATACTTTAATTTTATCTATTCTACATGCATAAAACCTAGATTTAGATGTAGCAAAACTGCGGTTATTGTTGCGGTTATTGTTGATGTTTTTTAAAAATCAAAAAAGAGCAAATCAACTTAAAATCCGGCGGCGCAATATTACACCACACTTCAGCAACTAATTACGTATATAAAATCAACTATGCTATGAGCATATATGTTCTAGTCACGTTATTACGTATTGAAGTAGCCTGGCTGTTTTTATCAAACATTTTATTTTGGTTTTAAGATAAAAAGTAATCGTATGGTAGCCTTTTTACCTTTTTAGCAATTGTTGTTTTTTGTACAATTGTGAGATTATTAAGAAATAAATTATTTAAAAGTTTTAAAAAATTTTCGAAAAAAAAAATTGAGAATTCTAAAGTATTTCTGAAAACGAGAGACCAAATCCTAAAGTTGTTAATACTGGAGAAAACGACTTAAACATGGCATAGGAAAGCTTTGAAAAACTTACAATAAATAAAAAAAAGAGTTAAAAGTCTAAACTTATAAATATTTAAAAAAAAACGTTGTAAGCCTAGAAATAAAGGGTGGCCAACCCAAGCATGGCCCATGTTTTAGTTTAATTTTGAATCACATGTTTCTACCAACGTGGTTAAATTTTGCGTCACAATTACATAAGAAAAGTGTGGTTAGATACTTCCGTAGACAAAATAAGCAGCGTTTTACTTTGGAGCAACGTTTCTACTAAAAACAAACAAACAAAAGTTTGGAAAAAAAATGCGTGAAACTGGAATGTTAGTAAACAATGTGCAGCATCAAGCATGCTTCTCAGGAACATCAACCCAGCGGATTCTTCACAAAGACCTCGGTATGTTTGCGTACAAAGTACAACTCGTTCAAGAAATTAAAATAGCAGACCTTGGTGCCCGTTTTTGCTTTGCTCAGTGAGTTTTAAACAAATTGAATTGTGACTAATTTTAACCAAAAAATCATTTTTTTGATTCCCATTTTTATCTTGGAGGTTATCTATATTATATATTAACAAACAAAACTTCCGTATTTTGGGAACAAAATTCTACATGCCATAGTTGAGAAACCAATGCATTCATTGCAAGTTACCGTTTAGTGCGGATTTTTTAGTGGTGGCGTTATTGGGCTATTTTTTTTTTTTTAAAACAATGATACAGCCAACGTTACTGTTACCGGAGATTGTTACAGAAGCATGAACTTAATCTACAGCAGTTCTGCTTTTAACAAAATTGAGCAACATCCCATACTGCACATGCCACGATCAATCTTCTGCGCACCAAATTTAACAACCGCGTTATTAGCCGTTTTGGTGATGTGAACTGGCCACCTCAAAACTGCGATTTGACACCGCTGGATTTTTTTTTGTGGAAATGTGTATTCTGACAATCCACAGACAATTGACCACTTAAAGCAGAATATTTGCAAAGCTATTGCCGAAATACGAGATAATTGTTCTTTGAGAATGGCCTACTGCTAAGCCTGTCGCTGCGGCCATCTAAATGAAATCATATTTCATACTTAATCCGAATATACACTCACTGAAATATAATAAAAATAAGCCGTTTGTTCTTTATTCTATATGATTAAAATTTTAACTTAAAGATGGCTCATCCTTGCAGCTATAAATACCTAAGAAAATCTAAGAAAGTCTACAAGGTCATAGATATAATATATCTATGTCTTTTAGGGTAGTTAACAAATTTTAAAACCTCTGATGAAAATTTAATGATAAAGACAAAAATCCAAAGAGTAGCTAAGCAGCTATATTAGAACTTTCAATTATATCGATACTATTTGTTTTAATTATAAGTTGGCTACACATTGCGTAAAGTTTATGATTATACATTATGTATTTGTGGATTTGATATTATATATTTGTATTTTTTATGACGTGTGAATTTTATCTACTAGCACAAATAATCATATTTTATCTTATCATATCTAATCAATAAATGTATTTAAATAACTAAGCTTGGTTAATGATAAAAAAAAATAATGCTTTTATGACATATGACTTTTTTAAACTGAATGATTATCATTTATATTACTAAATTGGAAAGCAAGTTAAAAATACGTGGACTGTAATAATTTATTTCATTTTAAGACTGAGCTAAACGTCATTTTTTTACGTAGTGAGGTGTTGGCTGCGTAAACTCTTGTTATACCAGGTCAGTTTAGTCTAGATTTGGCACTAATTTGAGATAGTTTGATTATTGCTTTGCACACTTTAATTTTATGCAGCATCTGTTATACGTCTAAAGCAAGGGCAAATGTTACGTTGAAATTTTATATAAGAGAGACATCGTCAGGGTAATAATAGTGATGTAAATGTTGCTCTGTAATCTTCTCTATAACGCATATTTGATGACAACTGTTAGGAAACTTTAGGCTGTTAGAATCTTTTCGATTGTCAAAAAAACATACATTTTATCATTGTCAAAAGAAAAGCTTATACAATGAATCATTACTTATCAAGCTTTTTGTGTCATTTTTTTGGTTGCGCTTCTTTTTGTAAAAATTAAAACTTTAATTCTACCCGGTAGAAAGGATAATTATAGCATCTATACTAATTTTTCTATAAAATTATAAATATAATATGTGTCATGTTTAAGTTTAATAGGTTTTAATTTTAACATAAATTGATAACTTACTAGTAGTGTAGTGAATTGTAGTAAATTGTATACTTTAATATTGTGTTTTATTGTTATTAACAAAACTGGTGTTAGCTGTTGTTGATGTATTATTATTTCTACATGTAATTCAGGTTGGATTTCCTAAACTTGCGGCAAAGTTTTGGATGTGGCAGTCTTAACATCTGACAGAAATAAACCGACTTTTCCATTAACAAACAACATTTCTGTGCAATTTCCTTGCAGTATATAGTTGTTAAGCTTTTTAATTTTTAAATCAAACTTCTTACATAAATCAATAATTTGTAAAATATGTTCACAGTACACTCACAATTTAATTTAAAGTTTTGAAAACTGAACGAGCGTTGTCGATATTTCAAATAACACATAAATAAAAACACGAACAAACGAGAACGTGTGGTTTTATTACTTTCCTTTGATCTATCTACTTGCTCAGTATTCGATTGTGCATAGAGTTGCACGGCACGTTTAGGGTAAACATACTCGAATATGTGGTTTTCTTTATTGTACAGAACAGATTTGATTGAGCTCAAAGTGGCTCGGCTGTGATAAATTTATATTGCATGTAAACGTTCGAAAACATACATTGTATTTCGACTCGGCAATCTGAATGCCTCTACAAAGACACTTTTTCGTGTTATTTGGTTTTAGGTTCATGATTTCTGGCTATTTAACATTATATTGATACGTGTTGGGAGTTGAAGGTGATTTTTTTATTAAGTTGATTAGGTTAATATTTTTTTCAATTGTTTTTGTATAACTGTAACATAAAAGACAATTTTTTTAGTACAAAATCTGAGTTTAAATGTTTTGCATATTTTTTTGCTTGCCTAAAAAATGCAATTAATATCGCCAGTTTGCATAAGGCAAACTTTGATATACAATAAATTTAAAAAATACTGATATTTGTAATTTTTAGTATTAAAATCGGCGATGGTTAAGTAATATAAGACAAATACTGATTAAAACTAAAAATGAATATATTATGTTATAATATAATATAAATTTTACAAAATGTATTTGTTAATTGATGAAAAATATTTTATACAAAAACTAAAAAAGTCACATAATAAAGTTCATTAAGTTTATATTTTTCAGTTCAATAAAATCTTGCTATATTTTGTAATAATATAATTATAAAGAGTTAATCTCACTATCTTAAATAATAAGTCATTACCCGCGAGTAGAATACTATAACTTATCTATGATAGATACAATTTTAAGATGTTCTAATATGTTTGTCAAAATGGTCTTTGCAAAGTATGAAGTATGAAGGGTGCTATCATTAGCAAAACTATAAATAGGACTTTTAGTTATTTGAAGAAGTTCATTAATGTAAATTAAAAATAAAGTTGGTGAAAGAGTAAAACCTTCAGGAACCCACCATTTATGATTTTGGGGACAAAGATAAAACCATCAATTCTAACTATAATTTGTCTATTGCCAATTGAGGTCTTGTTTTGCGAATTTAATTGTTTCTTTATGTCTGAGTCGTCTACTGATGCGCCTTGTTCTTTTCACTTCTGCTGCCCAGCATTGCTTTGCCCACCCGAAGCTATTGCATGTGTAGTTTTTGTAGTACTAAACTAATAGAGTAGAATAGGGTGCTAATCTGTTTATAATCGCACCCATACAGTATTTGATGCTAACGGTAAGAGTTCAAATATTTTCCGATGTTGGCCAATTTAGCCAATATACCACAAATGCAACCATTGCTCAGTCCTAGCGTGTCAAGCAAGATTTCATTATTCCAAATAAGCCAGCATCACTAATAATATTAGCGACTTGTGCATTGTAGGCCAGTATACTGTTGCTCGTATCACTACCACTAGGAGGTAAGGCGATTCACCAGAAAACCAGGACACATTAACAGATGAATAGACCTTTACTCATCAATCTTATTGGCAAAGCTATTCAAAAATTAGTATATTGGCTTAACAAAATGTTAATATATTTTGAGGTAGGTTTTTGCTCTCTATCTCAAATACCTTTAAGCACTTAAGAATTTGTCAGAATACTTTCGAGTTTTTACAAATGTTGCTTAAAACTTCTGATTCTCTCTTAAAATCTAGAATTTTTTTTTACTTTTTGGTAGTGCCTGCTCAAATGTTCAACTATGCCACAATATGTATCCTAACTAATTTATTACTTTAATGTTCATGGTATTTCTTAAAGTCTATTAATCTTCCATAGTAGTTTTTTACAAGGGTTTTTTATTTCTTCTAAACCCACCACAGCACAATTTGTCACATTTAGTTTTATACTACGTCTAGTCAAGCTCATCAAAGCCGTTTTGATACTTACAGGACCGATTTTGTGAGCCTTTCTAGATCATCCGAGAACCTACTTTTGCAGCCTAATCAGTTTTTCATCATTTTTAAGTTTTATGATAACATAACTTGTAGATTTTTAAAATTTCTTTCTTTGGTATACTTGAACATACTAAATTTTCTCTTCTCTTGTTTAGTTTTTACGGGATTCTTTTGCAGATTTCTGAAGTCTTGTCAAGTTTTCTAGAAATTTTTAAGATTTTGTATTTACATAAATACATAGATTTACTTAAACATTGCTAGATTTTGACTAGATTTTTTTAATCATAAATTAAGTTTGAATAAATTAAAGGATGAGCCATGTAACGTTTAGAATTTGAACTACCGTTTATTTTGTTTTTCAAAAGTATAATGACATTTATGAGTTGACAGAAATTTAGTTTTATGTTTGTACTTGAATAAAGTTGGAAAATAATTACTTACTTCCAAAGTGGAAAGTCTTCTACTTAAACGGTAAGAAATTTACGAAGCAAATTTGATAGAAAAGAAGTACTTTCAACGCAGTTTGTGTATCAATTTGAGAAGCGAGTTTGCAAAACTTGATCGTTAGTGGATAAAACAACACGTTCACATTCTCGTCCATTGCGTTCAACCGAAAAAATAAATGCTGTTGCTCAGAGTGTTTGTGCACATGCATCAACATCAACTCATCATCGTTCTCAGGAACTGAACATTTCTCGCACTTCTCTAAGGAGAGTTTTGCATAAAGACTAAAGATCGTTTGGCTGAAGATGGGCATTTTTATAAAAAAATCGTGTTTTTCGATTAAACTCATTTTCATCTCAAAAGTTATGTCCAGCAAAACCGTTGCATTTTTTTTATTTTTGGGAGGGGCTAGGCGGTAAAATGGCAAGTGTCGGATTCATTTCCTCAGGTTGAAATGCCTACCGACTAAAAACCGCTCAATAATGAATGCCAAGTGGAAGTTCAAGACCTTACGGTTCATGCACCTTTCTTTAATTAGAATAGATTGTATATTGTTAAATTTAAGCCTTATAGGCTGCGAAAGATGGTGGGTTAACCTGAACCCTATTAGTAATATTAATAATTAGAGTGCGGTTCGGCCAAATCAGGGTTCAGATGAAACGCGAGATTATCGAAGTACTTTACGGCTAAAGTTTCAATATGTTGGCGCAGAAAAGGCAACCCTAGGTCCGCTCGAATATCTTTATTCCGACAGTACCATAGAGCACTGAGGAGGCTCCTCAAAGTGATACTTTGAAATGGCTCAAAACGATCGAGATGACAGCGCAAAACCGTGCCCCAGATCGGGGATGCGTATGTCAGCATAGGCCTGATGGTAGTGTAGAGCCGGGTTTTGTTCTGAATCAACATGCCGCTGTTTCGACGCAACATCGGAACAAGAAGATTTTTTGGCGTTTTGGCTTTATCGAGAATTGACTGCACGTGTAGTTTATACGTGAGTCCTTTGTCTAAGATAACCCCAAGATACTTAGCAGAATCAGACCACGGTATGGGAACGTCGTTAAGACTGACGTTCTCATCGGGAGTTATTTTCCGGCGTGTGAAGAGAACAGCCTTGTTTTTCTCTAGATTTAATTTGACTCGCAATTCGTCCAACCCTTCATCCAGGTTGTCCGTGGCTTTTTATAACCTTGAAATAATCACATCGGGTTATTTAGAAGAATAGAGAAGAGCTTTTCATTAGCAAATTGTGTCATTTGAAACCCGTGCGTCAATCCCGAAGGCATATCGGCAAAGTATAAGTTAAACAGAAACGGTGATAAAATTTACCCCTGAAGCACCCCTGCTTCTATGTGTCGAGAAGTAGATATATGGTCAGAAATTCTGACCGCCAGTGTTCTGCGGCTTAGATATGAAGCAATCAGCTTCACAAAACACTGAGGGAATTTATCCCTGTACAATTTAAAAAAAAGGCCACTCCTGTGATCTTTCTCAGTCTGAAACCTCCGATAATTTGGTCCGTCACGCGGTTTAATTGATGGATAGTTGAATGGCCCCATCTGAACCCATGTTGGTGGGGGGGGGAGGGGAGAAGATTGTTAACTTCCGTGTGGTCCTGTAATCTGTTCAAGATCACCCTTTCTATGACCTTACTTAAAGTACATAAGGTCTGTTCCAACATACGATTTGGACGGTTTGCAAACCGTTCAAACTATGCACACAAACAAATTACTGTGTATAAAAGATTGCCTAAGGTTGACAAATATTTGTTTGTGTGCACAGTTTGAACGGTTTGCAAACCGTCCAAATTGTATGTTGGAACAGAACTATAGTAAACTGATGGGCCGGTAATTTTGTGGAAATGTCCGGTCTTTCCCAGGTTTGAAGATAGTTATCACCAGTGAGCTTTTCCAATCTGAAAGAAAGTGCCCAATTTAAAGAGTCGCATTTGCAATATTGGTGAGTGCCATTATTGCTTTGTGCGAGAACGATTTCAAAGCTCTGTTCGTATCTTATCGGAACCAGGGGTGGTTCGAGCTTTAAATCTTTTGATAATTTCTCTGATTCGAGACGGTCGAACGCTTTCCAACGGTTTGTCGTCGTCCTCGGCGTTCAGGAAGATTCTGACAGCCCTGTGGACCCGATCGATATGATCCAAATCAATGTCCCTTGTGAATACCTTGGAATATTGGAGTTTGAAGCAGTCGGCAAATGCCTTAGCTTTTCCCTCATTAGAAAATTGAACCCCATTTTTGCCAGGAATAGCTGGAATGTGGACTTGCCTGTTGCGTAAGACCTTGGAGACCCTCCACATTGGATGATCATTCTCTGTGAAAGATTCCATGGTATTTTGCTAGCACAATTTTTTGTGCAACCTTATCGCTTCTCTCAGCTTGCTGTGGAGCGCATTTATAATTTCGCGATCTCTGGGGTTGCGATGCCTTTGCCATTGACGTTTGTGGCATTTCTGCGTCTTATCAATGCTCTTGTGTCGCGAGATAGTCCTAGAGGATTATTGACGCGGACCTGATGGTTCTTAGAAGTCTTCTCCGTGGCTTTGCAAATTTGTACCGTAAAAGTTTTGACGGCTCTTTCCAGATCATCGACTGATCTTATTGGTGCAAGCCTGCATATGTTCTCTTCCAGGGTACGATAAAAGAAAGGCCAATCCGTACGAGTTACGAATCTTCCTCTCTCTCCTGTTCCTCTTTCGTAGAGTTCCAGTATTACTGGGTCGTGATCGGAGCTAATTGCATCGACAACGCGTAAATCGTATGTTAAGTTGACGTTCTTGAATATTGCTATACCAAGAACGTCTTCTATGTGACCTGCATTGCTGTAGAAGGTGGGTTTATCCGGACCCACCAGTTGCAAATTGTTTTCCTGTGCGTAATCGATCAACTTTCAACCTTTGCAGTTCGTCCTCAAGCTATTCCACGCCGGGTGCTTTGAGTTAAAACCCCCAGCGATTATTGTGGGGTGAAGACTGTCGAGAATCGCATCAAAATCTTCCATTTCAATGCGATTTTACGGCCTGATGTAGGCGGACTCGATTTTGAGTGTGCCTAACCCAGGCACAGTCACCACTATCGCGTTTGATTCCAGCGAGAGAGTGTCTTAGGTATTCACTTTGGAGTGGTCCAATGATCTTCTTGCTAAGATCAATGTACCCCTCCCCATGGGTACCGCCGACCTTCCCAAGTACGTGAAAGTATTTTGGATTCTCAGCGCTTGATTGGGTCTGTGAACCGACTCTGATACCAACATGATATTGATGTTCTCGTCAAAGAAGAACTCTTTCACCTTGCCCATTTTATTTTGAATGGTATTTGCATTCCAAAAACAAATACGAAGTAATACATCGGCCGTATTATCATTATTGTTTAGCGAAACTAGATAAAAAGGAAGCCATCAGCTTTTCTTGCGCCTCTAAGAAAGCGGCGATCTGATCCGCAACAGCTTGCTGTGCCGGAAGAGCTACAGCAGAAGCGAACAATTTGTTCGCAGTTACGTTGGCAGGTTTGCGAGGACCTGCTGGCTGAGCGGAAGCTTGAGCCCTTGAGGGAACTTGGGCCGGCGCGAGTTGTGCTGCCGGTCCAAGTTTCTTGCCGTTGAAGACCATCATCCTGATGTAGGCCTTGCAACCCTTAAAATTAGCAGGATGCGGGCCATTACAATTAGCGCACCTGGCTGTGGAGCCACTGGGGCAGGCCGCCGACTGGTGGGGCCCCGCGTAAATACGACACACCGGTGTCTTAACGTTTTGGAAATCAAATAATTAGCTGAAATGCTGATGTCAATTGGCCGCCTATAAGCTGTGGTTTGACCCAGTTAGATTTTTTTTGTGAGGAGACCTTAAGGATAAGTGTTACGCTAACCACCCAGAGACGATTGATGTCTTGAAACACAAAATTGAAGTTGCCATTCATGCGATTGGAGCTCAAACAATCGAAAATATACTAAGCCGTGGCAGTCATTTGAATGATGTTGTGTTTTATTTTTAAATGAAAATGTTCAATCTTTCTAATAAACTCATAATTTTGAAAAAATATTTATTAGTTTTTTATTTATAGCCGATTTACCCTTTATTATTTTATTTCATATTTAGTTTGAAGTTTTTATTAATGTTTATCAAAAAACAAAAACTAAGTTTAAAGAACAATTTTCATATTAGGAGTTTTTTCTTTACGGGATCAAAGTGCGCAGAACTTAGATTTGTAAAAAATAAATTAGAGTACTTTAACTTTTTATGCGCATTGAACATTATTTGAACATTATTAAACGCGAGTCACCATGTCAAATAATAAATGCAAATTAAAAAGGATTTATTTTTAAAAGATAACTTTATTTCACAAAAGATCTGTATCTGCGTATAAAAATGTTTATTATTGTTTGATTTTCTATGTAATATACTTTTGCTAAAGTAATTTGTATTAGTGTGTCTTTGAGTGAATTATGCGGGTTAACTTTCGAATAAACATGTTAGATTTAATTGCGCGTTCACTATCTTGTATGCGAGCATGTGTGGTTGGTGCCTTGAGAGTTGAGAATATAACTTATACTACAGACAATTTCCTTTGAAATGTTCATTTCACTGTGTGTATACAAATGTAATAGGAAGCTTGAATTTGTTATTAAAAAAGATACAATATAGCACAAGTTGTGACATCTGTTTTCAATTTAAAAATATCTAGTAAAGTACGAGGTAAAGTATTTATTATAAATTGACTGCAATGACAAACAATTTTATTTCTGTACTGAGACCAGTATTTTTATAAACCAATTTTGTTTTCGATTAGGTTGTTGCATTCAAAGCATTTTTTACTTATTGTGCCGCGATCCCTTACATCCTGCTTTCAGATATTCAGATTCTTTTATGGCCACTATATTCACTTAGGATAGAATCTACAACCTTTCTACACTTATCGTTCTCCGTAGTGCAAAATGTAAATAAATGGTTTTGTGAGACAAATAAAAAATATGTCTCTATAAAATATAAAAAAGAATTGAAATGTGGAAGTATGTTATTTTATTTAGCAGTATTTATTTGAGTATATTTATTTAAGATTTACTTTTATATTATTAAAAATTAATATTAGATAAATATTTCAAGAAATTGAAACTTTGTCGTTAGTTAGTCGGACAGATTTCAGCAGACGTTTGAGCGTAGAGATAGTTGGGAACTTATATTACCACTCTTTAGGGAATTATTACGTCATAGCAAGTTTAAATATTATCGTAAGGTTTAAAGCTTTAGTACAAAATGTTTACTTTCATTTTAAGTGGCGATCAGGGAGTGGTAAGATTTATGTCAATTTGCAATGATTCATTTGGGATATAATAAAAAGATTGTTTGCATGACAAATTTTAGTGCTTCGTTTAGTTTATTTAGCATCGCTTTACTATTTATATATATTTTTTATGCAGGTAGGGCAAATCTAGTCATTCGTTTTAAATAATAATGTTTTTTATCTGTACTGTCAACAGCCACAAAGAACAGTTGATGAGTACAGACAAGCCGTGTGTATACTCGGCACTAAATTTATTCTAGTAAATACAAGGAGTGGTGTTTGGAAAAACAATTGCAGAACTTTAAAAAGAAAACATTCTTATTTATTGTAAATTCAATTTAAATGATTGCATTGAAGGTACATATATAATACTATGTTTTTGTTGTAGTACATATATATAATGGTATTTTCTTTACTGTGTAATAGTTTTTTGTTTCCACATGTCTGTGAGAAGATTAGAATATATTATTACTGTTATTGTCTTATCACTTTTTATTTCTTCTAATTATGTATTTTTATACCAGAGTTTTGGTCTTTAGATTTTCTTACTTTTCTTTCTCTTTTTTGCTCTTTTGTAACTCCTTACGCTTGGCGTTTCTTAAACATTTAGTTTTTTAAAATGGATATCTGTATACGGCTCAATATTTATGTTAAAATTTGAATAATACATTTTTTGTAGCTATAAAGAAAACGCGTGGATAACGGTGACTAACAATCTGATGAATGGTTTAAGTACCAAGAAGTGTTTTATAAAGGAATGAAAGTCCATAATACATGTTTAAAAAAGGCTAAAAGATTTTATTAAAAATTAAGTACAGTACGAAAAAAATAATTTTATTGTTTTGAAACGCAAAATATAAAGAAATGATTTTAAATGTGCATATCTAAAGGTCGAAGAGCTCAGTGAACAAAAAACGCCCATTTATTGTATTGGAGACAAACATTTGCATTCTTACTACGCAAGGTTTCATTTTCTTAGCAGAACTGTATTTACTACCTTATAATAAACTACTATAAACTTTTTACAAGGATAATAACTAACCGACTAACAACTAAATTTGGCGAGTATCAACCGGTAGAGCAAGCCGGATTCCGAAAGGGCTTTAGCACAACCGACCACTTACAAACGGTTAGAAATCTTATTGAAAAAAACACGGAATAGAACGTACCTATCCATATGGTCTTTATCGATTTCCACAAAGCCTTCGACACAGTCGAAACTTGGCACATACTTAAATCCATGGAAAATGCACAAATTGATTCCAGGTACACAGCAATCATCGAGCATATATACACAAACGCCCTACTACATGTAAGAATTAATGAAGGAGACTTAACTAACACTATCAAAGTGGAACGCGGAGTAAGACAGGGAGACACAATTTCTCCGAAACTGTTCACAAGTGCCCTAGAAGATGTTTTCAAAAGACTCAAGTGGGAGAACAAAGGAATAAAAATTGATGGAGCATACCTTAGTCATACGATTTGCAGACGACATCATACTGGTATCAGAAGATCTAGACCAACTCACTGAAATGCTTAAAGAACTCAACCAGGCATCAGAGACAATAGGGTTAAAAATTAACCACACCAAAACGAAAATTATGAGCCCCGAAAACCCACTTATACTCATAAACAATATTGTTATTGAAAACGTCACAGAATACAACTATCTGGGCCACATAATAGTGGGGAAGGAGAACCGCTCAAAAGAAATCAAGACGAATACAACTCTCATGGGCAGCATTCGGGAAACTAGGGTACATATTAAGAAACAACACCATACCCATAAATCTTAAGAGAAAGGTTTTCGATACGTGTGTGCTTCCTGTAACCACCTACGGGTTAGAGACAACCGGCTTAACAAAAATAACTGCAAACAAATTGAGAGTGATGCAGAGGTCTATGGAAAGAGCCATTCTTGGCATAACGCTAAGAGATAGAGTCAGAAACGACAAAATCAGGAGAAGAACAAGAGTGACAGACACGCCGCAAGACGAACAGACGAACGCTGGACAACTAAAATTCCACAATGGCGACCCAGGGAAACAAAAAGGGGCAGAGGAAGACCCCAAATAAGATGGCTTGATGATATCAAGCAAACCGCGGGCAAAGATTGGCACCAAAAAGCACAGGACAGAGACAAATGAAAGAGTATAGGAAAGGCCTACGTCCAGGAGTGGATGAATACGGGCTGAAGAAGAAGAAGAAGAATAAACTACATTTTCTTTCTCAGAAGTAGTTTTCCATTTTCTTAGTCAAAGAAAACTACATTTTTTTCCTTGTTGGATTTCATTTGTTTTATCAAGAGCTTTATTTTGATTTCTGAGAGCACCTGGAGAAGATCTTGATAGAACTGTTTTTAGGTTTTTTATATAGTCTAACATTTTTAGTAAATTTTTACCTTTCTCTTTGCTAATCTTGGGTACAAACAAAATCGTTGGCAGTTTTTTTTAAGAAAGCAGGTAACAACTCCAGATTTATGTTTTTTTTTTAAGTTTGTTTTTGTTCACATAGGAGAAGTATCCACTTTAATGCCAAAGCTTGTAGCAGTTTTAATGACATGTGGTTTTTTGTAAGAAATCTTTATGATACTTTACTTATTTGTAGTGCCTGAGTGATGTATTGACTTTCTAATTTTGCAAAATTTATGAAATAGTGCTTCTTTATGAGTAACTTGAAATACATTGTTTACTTGCGCAGTACGGACAACTTCTTTCAGATCCTAATAAACTATTGCGCTGTATTTTTTACGGCGTTTTTTTGATTACTCTCAAATCCCGATTGCAGTCTATATAACTATGCTCACTTACAAGGTCAAATATCTCAATGGAATGGTAACATCCTTTACAAACAAGATATCAAGAGATTTTTATTTTAGAATGAGCAAATATCACACCACATCAGCCTCCGATGCCCTTATGCTAGATACACACAAACGGTAAACCTGTGTCTCCCTAATAAATGCCTACATTTTTGGTAACAAGTTGCCTACTGTAAACATGGCGCTGCAATTCATCATAGAAACAAACATAACCTGTTGTAAGTACATACAGCCTTGAAAGACCTGGTTGGAAGTTATGATGACTCCACATTTTCTGTCACGTACTTTTGAGCTTTTTTCCGATTTTTTGTAGTGCAGTTCAAGGTTTTTTTAGCATTCTTCTTGTTTTTTAGTTGATTCATGTTTAAATAAAATTTTGTTGTTTTCTGTAAATTTGAATTTATGCTTATTTGATTGGGGATTGAGGTCTCTCCCATCTTTATATATTAAACAACTTAATTTTTTTTATCTTATAGAGTTTGTAACTATTTTGCTAATATAGCAAACATATGCTTAAAATGTTTAGAGCTTACTCGTACATTTTTACCAGTGGCGTCAGGAAACTATATTTTGCATCAATATGCGATTCAAGAAATAAGTAGTTTACTGGTTTCTGTCAACTTTATAAAATTTTATAAACAATAGTTTCTTCTGTTAAGGTGTAAATGTTTTGCATAAATACTTGCATGAGCACGTTGCTTGTTTTGGTGCAATTTTGTTCCTTGATTTTTTTGCGTTTTCTTTCTTCTTAGCCTGACAATGAATATTGAACTAGCTTTACTAACAGGACGGTCATGTTTTTATCCATGTTTTATAAAAAAACACGCAACCGCAGGAGTGTTATTTATTACCAACGTTGTGCAATATGTATGCAGAAGAGATGGTAACAAAGTGCTGAAAAGGGAGCATCTATTTGATTTGCCGATGATAGATCGTGTTTGCAGAGAGCAGAGAAAAACTTAAAATGTTAGTTAAAAAACTTGAAGAAATGGAATCAATATATATTAACTTAAACAACACATAGGTTATGAGAATTGGAAAGACGCAAAAATAGAGCAATTGGAAAAGTATAACTGAAATTATAAAAAAAATTGAAAAGCAAAAGAGAAACAAGAATACGCATAGGATTGGCAGAAGAAGCTTTTAGAAGGAAGCTCAAAATTTTGAGTAGCAAGTTAGATATAAATCTGCAAAAAAAGATGAAAAACGTATAAAAACATTTGAAATGTGGGGGAGATTAATGGGTATTAAAGTGGTGAAACAAAATCCGAAACGCAGATGTGTTGAAAAGAGCAAGGTAGAAAAGAGCGCTAGTAGGTACAATCGTAAAAAAATATAGATAGAGCATGCATTTGAAGAAATTCTTCCATGAAAAACATAATCAAAGAAATGTGAACACAAATCTAAAAAAAAAAACTGCTCAATGCCTGATATTCTAAGGAAAGCAGAAAAGTACAGTGAAATGAAAAAAAGAACGGAAGACCAAAAAAACTGCACTTCTTAAAAGCATCTAATTTTAATATAAAAACGTACTATTGATTCCTCGCATATATAAGGTACTTTAAAAGCTATCTATTGATATGCACATATAAGATTTAATAATGTAATTGTATTTTACATTACACAAAGTGAATACATAAGGAGTTTTTTATATTATTCCCATAGCTATAAAAACAAGGAGTTACAAAACAATTAAAATTTTGTTTTTTAACTTATTCCAACGTTTGTTTATGTAACGCTATGCCTTTGAACAAAAATATCTTTTGGTAATTTAAAACACAATAAAAAGCAAAGCTTTCTAAAGTGATTTTGAGTTTTGAACACACATAACAGTTGCATGTGGGTGTTGTAATTCTTTAAAACCGCATTTATTTAACAAATTGTGCTTTATGCACCCTGCAGTTGTCTCATAGAAGAGATATTTGTGAAATCTATTTTTGTGTATTGCTGTTTTTAAGTTATTAATTGTATTTTTGTATTCATTCTCCGTTACTTCTTTTGGCATATACTCAATAAAAAGAATTTTCTTAGCGTTCCAGAAAATTGAGGCATTTTTGTCTATTTGGAAGGTGTAGAACCTATTGCATGAACTCTTGTTTTGTGTGAGGATTTCAGTCGTTTCTCATCTCTAGTTACAATTTTATAGAAGAAGTCTTTATATTGGGATAAAACAGTCAAATTCAGTTAGTCTTTGCAAACTTGTTATCTGCACAAAATTTTAAAAACATTTGTTTCCGACCTAATCTTAAACTTTGTGTCATTATGAATGGCTTTTCTGTCCCATTTAAATTTCTTGCACCAATATTAAATTTGACATATATTTCTTTTAAACAAGTGTTGCCTTTATAGTAAACGTGTAGTTTTCTGTTAGACAAATACGATCAAACTATAGTAATGAAAGAATTGCCCATGCCATACCGTTTCACCTTATTAAGTAAACTATGAGACACACAGTCAAATGCCTTTGTTAAGTCACAGTATACCATTTTCATAGCAGCACCCACAAAATATGTATTATTGTTGCAAAAGATATCATGATGTTTGAGTGCAGCTATAAAAGCCCCCGTGGTCAGATCTAAGAGGAGTTTACAATGCATTAATTTAAGTATGAATTATTTTTTTTATTAACGTTTTTATGCTCTATCGACCTCACCAACCTGGTTCTAGCAAGCCAAAGGTCCTTCCGGGTATGAGTGAGTGAAAATGAGGCGAGATGATTATTGTTTGTAAATTTGTTTGTCACTGAAACCATGAATGCCAAAGCGGTTAAAGCGGTGAACAAATTCACAAATAATATACGGCAGAGTATGATTTGAACTCAGGACCCCCAGCATGAGAAGCAAGCATCTAAGCAACTAACCCACGCTGCCGCTAGTATGAATGATTTATTGAGTAAAAACTTGGGGCCGTTCACTAAAAAACGCCTATATAAAACCAACGATTTTAATCAACTTGGGCAAAAATGTATCCACAATAAGACTACGGTTGAATTAGAATAGTACATAACATTTGTTATATCATATTTTGCGTTTTATTTGGCAAAGCTGCACACAATTTGAGACGTGGTATAGATTGTATTTGGAGCGCCTCAATTCGATCAAATACATCGTAACCGTGTTTACTAGCGTCAGAAAAATCGTGAAATTTAAGTTTAGAGTTTTCATAAACAATGAACAGTTAAGGTACCGATAGGTTTGAGTTTGCTGGAAGTGATTTATCACAGAATAATTTAAGTTTCCAAAGCTCCTGCATGATTATTTTTGCCATAACTATGACTGAACCGAGAAGCCTTAATGGGTTAAATGTTTGAGAGATTACTCAAGATGTTGCGTTTTGTGGCACTTGGCAATTTCTCTTGGTTACTTTTGCAACTAAGTGTATCGGGTATGGGAGACCAGGAAGTTCATAAGGTTTTAGTGCTCTCAAACTTCAATTTATAACTAAGTAAACTTTAATCTAAACTTTCTAAAACGTTCTTTGAATTTGATAGTCATTTTCTTAATGAAAACTTGTATAACAAAAAATTATTTTTTTAAAGTTTATACATACATTATAGGTTTGTTTGCCGCAAATATGTATAAGAATATTTGATAATCCGTAATCTTTTAAACTAATAAGAATTTGGCAGAACATTTTGCTGAAGTCCGCGCTTAATACGGTCTTATGCAACCGAAGTTTTACCAAAATATTAAATAGCTCATCTTGAAAAAGTCGTTTAGCAATTGATTATTTGTAGTTTTCAAAGAGACGTTAAAAACTATGCGAGTTTTTGTAGTACAACTATCGGGTTTCCACACCGCGTGGTGAGGCAGGAAATATCCTGAGTTTTTAGTGCCTTTAAGTGGACCTGTTTTTGTCATATAAAGCTTTAAGTATTTTTCGGTTTTTTATAGTCATTTTTCTTTACTACTTAAAAAAAGTTTTTTTGCGGTTTCTAAGAAATTTTAATAGTTGAAAGTTAGATTTTCAAAGCTCTGATGCAATAAATCTGCCTGTGTTGTTGCGATTGATAGTTTGGTTACATTGTTCTTTACATTCCGTTTCTTTGTTTGAGTTTTGCCGTGTTTCTGAGATATTTTCAATTGATCAAAATATCTCGGTATTGCTATTTAGTTTTGCAACACAATCAATTGGCAAGAAACGAGTAAATTATTTGTTATTACGCTTGAAATTCATATTTATGTAAAAGTAGCCTCGGTAAAAATTGGTAGAAAATTTGTGAGGTCAATTTATATTTTAGGGAATGTACTTGCGCTAATAGATTTAATCGGAATATTTAAAGCAATATTATCTAAGATATAAAAAAGGGCCTTGAGAAAGCCAACTGCGAGTTGGTCTGACCATCTGCTTGCCCTCGGCAATTTTTCTAGTTTTTTTTCTAGTTCTTTGTCCCTTTCAGGGACGACAAGCGAAGGGGCAGCTTGCGGCAAAAAAAATCATTCTCGGGCAAATCTGCTTTAGTGCTCGGATTTATCAAAAATCAAAAATCAAAGGGAGTGTCCACGGCATCTCTAAGTTCATATGTAGAATTGTTTTTTAAAGACGTTTTATGTGAGGAAAATAATTGACATTTTGGAGATTAAATTAATGATTTAAAGATATTTTATAAGAAAAACAAAATTTTGAGAAAATAAATTTGAGACAGTTTTTTGAGTTTTTGGCATTCTAGAGATTAAATTTATTGTTATGTATTTTTAAGACATTTTTATAAAGAAAAAAATTTAAGTGTCATAAAAACTTCTAACTCTTGTATATAGAAATAACTTTCAATTTCTTAATAACAAACACATGAGTCGGCACTTAGAATGCCCCACTCACCCATCTAAGTGTTAGTCATCAACTTTCTCTTTGAACTTCCTCTAACACTTGCAATGAGAACAAATTTCTAATCCTTTGATAATAAACACTTGAACGGGTGAGTGGGCACTCAAGTTCAAACTACTCGATGGTAATTATGAATTGGAGTGTCTTATCTAACTACTCAAGTATTCGTTTTAAGGGATTGGTATCAACATTGCCTCCTCTCACATAGTGATTTTTAACGTTTGCATAGGAGAGTAATTTCTAATGTTTTGATGACAAAGACTTGGGTAGGTCGGAGTCTCGGAGGGAAACTTTAGTTCAAAATACTCGTCCGTATCATGTGGTGGAGTACCCCGCCTACTCACCTATTATCTGTCATCAAGCGTTTGAATTTTACCATTACCTCTTTTGACATAGAAACTTTTAACGCTTGCAGAAAAGAGGATTTTTTAATTTCTTGATAACTTAAATTAGGCGGGTAGGCGGAAACCTGAGTTTAAACAATCCGTCCGTACTTATGCTGTGGAGTGACTCATTCACCAGCCCAAGTAACCATCATTAAGAGATTGGGTTTCACCATCACTATCAAAGTCTCTATGTCAAAGGAGGTGATGGTGGCATCCAATTCTTCCATCATCACTTTTGTTTACATAGTGACTAACAACAATTTCTAAAATTACCGGAAAATTTTGGGCGCTCGTGGCTTGCGGGCGCAAAGTTAAATTGCAATTTAGAGCCAAAATTTGTATTTTGCCGACCTTTCCGGTTCATATAGTTTTGATCAGTCGATGGGCGTCAAAGGGAGGCCCAAATAAAAGACGGCCGATTTGGTCTTTTTGCCAATCCGGAAAACTACGATATCTCAAAAACGGTGCGTCGGAGAGAAAAATAGTTTATGAAAGCATAACCTCAAAACCTCCAAAGAAGACGTTCCGGCAAACCCTGCGACAAAAATCGTAATTTGTTGTACGCGGAGAGCCATAATGATAAATAAAAACAAACAAAAAATTCTTTTTATGGAGAGGTGAGATACAACAAAAACATCTTATACTTTTGATTATTTATAAACGACTAATTATTACTGCGTATTATACTTACATTATTTATATGACCGGTGCAATGTTGCTAGATTTTCCATAAAGTATTGCATTAACAATATATAATTAGGTTTGTTTAAATTTTTCGTTATAAATAATTTTTATAATAAAAAAATATTCTTTATTATAATGAGCATCAATCATGTAATAAATAACATATAGTTCTATAATAAAATCAATTTTTAGCACAATAGCATTATATACCTAATAATATTCAGTTTATCCAGAAACCAATTTATGCTTTATGCGGTATAATACATAATGCAGATATAAAACGAGAGATAAAAATTATATACGCAGCCAATAAAAGAATATTTGTTATCTATATAACCGGTATAACACAGTATCAATACTTAAATATGAAATTTAAAACGGATAATGTAAATTTTATTTATACAAAGCAGGTCGTTAAATATAAGAAAAAACTAAAAAACCTATTATATTTTTAAGCAGATAATTGAAGCAATTTTCTCTTTGTGTAGGAGATTTGACGGAACTGCAGACTGCAATAGCACGATTTGTGGCTGCTTCAAGAATGTATTTAAAAGTGTCATTAGATCCTCGTTGGATGATGCAACTACTTTCAGATGTAGAACAAGCTTGGTCAAGTTCCACCCTAACAAGAGAAGAGGAAATGTGGTTGGCAGAGAGTTTTACATCCATGTTAGGTATGAAAAAATAAGATACAATATAATTAAAATTATTTGTTTAATTTTATTTCATTTTATAGGTGATTCTCAACTTTGTTAGGCAATTAAAAGTAAAAATATATTAATTTTTAATGTCTACCAAAGCATAATATAATATTTAATTATTTAAATGTTATATAGATTTATGTTTAACTAAAAAATAAATTGAATATTATGAAATAATTAAATGATTGAATATTAACCAATATCTAATCATTCTCAGAACGATGGTTACATCAATTGCGACATCATCGACAACTATTCCCAGCATTGCATACGGCATCACTCACCAGACTGGAATACGTCTTACGTTGTCTGGCGCATTTGTCTAATATGGTTAGTATAAAATTACTATTGATATATCAAATATGTGCATATAAACGATCCAATTACAGAAAGCTTTCTGGAAATGCTGTCCGTTCAACAAAGAAATCCGCGGAGAAATAGTAGCAGCTATTAGGAAAGGCACGCCTGAATGGTTCAACAACTTGAAAAACTCAATCATGCCACCAGACGAATTTGATATTACTTTTGTTGATTTTTGTTCCGAAGTTTACATCAATCTCCAACACGGATTGTCGCATTACCATCCACTATTTGAAGGGCAAGTTATTTTTTACATATATGTATGTGCCGATATGTAATGTAATAAGTATTTTTAAATTACAGAACAAATGGCATTCCATACTTCAGCGTTGTTTTTAAACAATTAGATAAATTGTTATCAGATGAAGTTATTGCTTTTTTAAATCAGCACGAACATCCCAACTCAGCTTATACAAGACTCATATTTTCTGTCTATTTAGAAGTAAAAGATTTGGCGTCTTTCAACCAACACTTACCATCAGGAGCTGATCATAAATTATTATTACCTAAATGTCATGAATGGTTTGACCCGTCTGTTGGTTGTTGGTTATCTATATGCAAAGGAAAGGCGTTACAAAGGGCACGTATTATCTTATTAATTGATTAGCATTATATAAAAATAATTATGATTTATCTAATTTTTTTTATTTGTTTTTTATTAGGTACGAGCAGCTGTTGATTTACAAAAGCCCTGTGATGGAGATAAATTAGTAAAACACAATTCATCAGCTGTTGACGTCGTTGCCATGTTCTGTCAATTGCGAGATTTTTGGAGATTATTACAATGGCCAAGGGCTCATTCAATACCATTGCTGTCACAATTGCTGGACTGTATTTGTTCAGCCGCATTACTTTACGCCGATATTGTCTATCAATCTTTAATGGAAACAGGATATTTTGAAAGACCGGGACCTTACAAATTGCGCGATGATATGTGTATTGCGGTGAATAATATAGAATACGTTTATAAATTTACATCATTACTAGGTAAGAATTATTAATTAATTAATTTTGTTTAATACTAAAGATAAATTTTAGAAAACTATTTTGATTTTATAACATTGGAATCTATAGCACCGGAATCACAATGTGTAACACTATCGAATCAGTTAGATAACAGCCTGAGTCAATTGCAATTAAGAATTATGGATATATTACAAAGAGTTGGTCCTCAAATGCAAGAATCACTAAGAAAAGATATGTTTCATTTGGCTTGGTCACCCGATACCCTCCCTACTACTCAAGCAGTAGAGCCATTATTTGAATATTTATATTCTAATTTACAATGTCTGAATATTGCACTATTGCCTCAAAACTTTCAACGGATACTATTTGAAGTAATTTGTTTATCTACTCAATAATACAACAAAACTTTATAAATCTTATTGTAGGTATGGGAATATGCTCTGAATGAGTTGAACCAACAAATGGACGGAGGTGGTAGCACAGAAGAAATTCCAGCTATGTTTCACGAGAGACTTCATGCTGCTTTGGAATTGATGGTGGACTTTTTCCATGCGGAAGGGCAAGGTCTATCAATAGAAATGTTACATTCCGAAATGTATTGTCACGTCGAACAAAGATTGCAATACCACAGAACTGATACAGATACTCTCATAGGAATATTTTACAATCAAAGACTGCAGGAGCAAATGAACACTACAAACAGTCAATATGGAGTTTTAGCCGTTAGGGCATACTTCAATCACGATTCGCTTTGTGTAGAGGTATTATAATTTCTAAACTCTAACTTATCTAGAAATAATTGAATTTTAAATCCAATTAGGTTTTACATGCCAGAGATATAATACCTTTGGATCCGAACGGATTTAGTGATCCATTTGTTATAATTGAATTGCTTCCGTATAAGGTGTTTCCTCATTGCAACGAACAACAGACTAATGTTCATAAAAAAACTCTGCACCCGATTTTTGATGAGTGTTTTGAATTCAGCGTCTCTTTAGAACAATGCAGATCACCGGGTGCGATGATTGCCTTTACTGCTATGGATCATGATGTTTTAACGGCTAATGATTTTGCTGGAGAAGCTTTCTTAGCGTTGGGTAGTATACCTGGTGTCGCTGACAGTGGATTAGGTGTGGATAATTTCCATGGACTGAAGCCGGTGGAACTATTACTTATGCAACAGTATCAAAAAAGTAAGTAAAATATTTTAATAATATAATAACACGGAATAAACAAATAATTTCTGAACGTAATTGTGCATGAAATTGATGAAATCTAATAAAAATATCAATCAATAACTTCTAGATGATAAATTGAGTCAAATTCAATTATGTAAATTAAATTGCATATAAAGTAGCAAATTTGAATACAAATTTTTTATCAACTTTAATATTGAAACTAGATTAACTTAATTTATTACTACTATTTCAATTACTAAAACTTAAAGAAATTGATGGCGACAATTAACTTTTTTTATAAAATCTAAATATCTTACAGTTCCATGCACACAAAGTTGAGTTTAACGTTTTATCAACTGATAACTTCTTGATTGAATATAATACATAAATTGAAACGGCCCCAACTAAATCTAGCTACTTAAAACCTTCATATTCAACATTATTTAATTTTTTTAGAAATTTTGAGATACAATCTTTATCAACTTCTATTGTATACGTACGAGTAATATAGCTATAATATTGACAAAATATATACAGAATTCCCGAAATATGCAAACTATGGCCGGTAAATTTACTTCTAGTAATTTGAGAATAACTGTTACATTTTTACTAGAAATAAAACGATGTCATTTTTGCTGATTTTAATGACAATAATTTAAAATAGCCGAAGTGGCGCAACTACGAATAATACTAAATGCACTTTTTTTAGTAGATTTTTTTTAATTTTTTTAAACTTAAAAAGCATTTTTTAATTTGTTTATTTTAACGTTGGTGTATTTGATACAAGGCTAATAACCAAATCTGATTTTAATTGAATTGTTAGTTGTACATCTACATAGAACAGATAGTATACTAAAGTGTTTCTTCTTATCGATAGTTACGAGACGTGGTTATTGTATCGGATGCAAAATATATATAAAAAGTGGTTTTAAATAACTTAATAACATTGAAAAATATATGTGCAAATAAATAAAAACACTGCGAACATAGTGATAAATAAACAAATAACGAATCAGTATCCTGTGCAGTGTAAAACAATTAAAAAGAATGAACATAAAATAAACTGGTATGTGAATAAAATAAATGTGCTACAAAGACAAAAAAGGCAACAAAGAAATACGCAAATAAAAATAAATATTTTATTTACTATCAATTTAAAAAGAAACAAATTGATTGTATTTTCTAAACAAACATTGGAAAACAGATACAACTATAATAATAGTTAAATATATAAAATAAATCAATTAAAAAGGAAAATTCATTTAAAATATTACTATCTAAAACAAATAAAATTAAAAAACTACTCACTCTGTTTTCTTTACTTTCATTTAATTACTTAAAATGACCAAAACTAGAAATGCTAAAAATACTAACAAAAAAGTAGATTCAAGTGAAAGCGAAGAAGAAACAACAAATAAAGATATAGAATACATGAGCAATAAATTGGATGAAGTTTTGAAAGAAAATAAAGAAATAAAAAACAATTAAAAAAATCAGAAAAATCAAATGAAGAATTAAAAGAAAGAGTTGAAATTTTAGAAATAACATTAGAAAAAACAGATTTAACACAATCATCAAAAAGGAACAGATAAAATCAGCCTATAGAAAAGATACTTTGAACGAAAAAAGTCCAATAATAGTTGAATTCAAAAACAAAGAAGATAAAGAAAATATACTAAAAACTCGAAAGACAATTGGATCAATCACTACTCTAGAATGCGAACTCAAAGGAAAAACCAATGAAATATATATAAACGAACAATTAACAGCACAAACAAATATGCTGTTTTATAAAGCAAGAGAACAAAGAAAGGAGCTTAAATATAAATACATATGGACTCGAGATGGAAACATATACATAAGAAAAACAGAAGCAAGTATAAAAATTAAAATTAAGAATCTTTCCGATATAGAAAGTTTAGAATTAAAAAAAAATTCAATTGTAAACTAAATAAATAAATACAAAACTGAAATGTATACTATATATCTGCACAACGCAAGAAGTGTAAAAAACAAATATCACGAAATTGAACTTATACCTACCATACACAATAATCCTACAATAATTGCTATAACTGAAACTTGGCTTAAACCATATAACCAAAAACTGTATACTTTAGAAAATTACAATGTAGAATTCAACTCTAAAAACACATAAGGAGCAGGAATTGCAATGTACATTAAAAAAGGTACAGAATATAAATTAATAACTAGTAAAACTTTCAAAGACATACAAATATTAACAATACAACTAAAAGAGGAAAATATTGCAATAACTAATATACAAACCACCTAGAATAAACTTTAAAGATCTAAAAACTACACTAAAAAACAATATAATCAACAAAAAGAAACCACAAATAATAATAGGTGATTTAAACGTCAACATTGCAGAAAATGATAATACAATAAAAGAATACAAGAACATGTTATTAGAAAATGGATATAAAATAGTAAATAAAACATCTATAAAATACTACACAAGAAAGAATCCAGATCCAAATGGAAAAAATTCCATATTAGATCATGTTATTACAAACAATAAACAGGAAATAGAAGATTTAAAAATATTACCTTCAAACATATCAGATCATTGTGAATTAATAACCAAAATAAAAAGAAAACAAAAAACCAAACAAATATATCAGTACTTTGAGCACACACTCACAGATTACAAAAAAATAACAAAAGATATCAATAACATGTACACAAAAGATATAAATAATTTTCAAGAACTATCAAAAAAACTGCAAGCAATTATAGAAAACAACCAAACTAAAATAAGAATCAAACGAACAGAAAAAAGCCCATTGATCAACAAAAAAGTGTTGGACAATATTGAAAAAAGAAACAAACTACAAAAAAAACACAATAAATATCCAAATAATGAAACAACAAAAAATGAATATTACAAACATAAGAAAAAAACTACAAACATCATAAAGAATACTAAAATGTTATACTATAAAAGAAAATTTCTAACTAATAAAAATAACCCCACAAAAATATGGGAAAAAATAAATAAACAACTTAACAAAAAAACTCCAAAACAAAAAAACATTGAAGAAATAGTAAAACAAGAAGGAACAAGAACTAAAGAACCGATAGAAATAGCAAACGAAATAAATGAATACTTTACAAATATTGGAAAAACTCTAGCAGAAAAACAAATTACAAGAACGAGCAAGAAAACACATACAACCACAATAAAATAGAAAATAACCGACATACATTTTGAATACACATCACAAGAAGAAATCCACAAAATAATAATAAAACTGAAAGAAAACAAAACACCCGGCTTTGACAAAATTACAAACAACCTAATAAAACAAAATAAAACAACACTAACACCAGTTTTAGTACACATAATAAATAAAGTCATTGACACAGGTATATATCCAAATTACATGAAGAAAACAATAATAGTGCCTATACATAAAAAAGAAGATAAAACAAAACCAGAAAACTATCGACCAATTTCTCTACTATCAACATTAAATAAAATATTAGAAAAAGTAATCCATATTAGACTAACAGAACATATAAATCAAAACAGTATAATATACAAACAACAATAATATATGTTTTTCAACAATACTCGGGAACAACAGCAGCAGCTTATGATCTTGTAGATCACATAAAAAACAAAGTAGATCAGAAAGAAACCGTAGTAGCAATTTTCATCGACATAAAAAAAGCTTTTGATACTGTATCAAAATCAAAGCTTATAGAAAAACTAGACGCGATAGGAATAAAAGGCAACGAACTGAACCTAATAAACAAATACTTCAAAGACAGACCACAAAAAACAAAAATAAACTCTATAGAAAGCGAACCGATGCAAGCTGAATACCGAATTCCACAAGGAGGAATCCTACACGGTACACCTTACATATATGCCGACGACACCTGCATTATATACTCAGGAAAAGAAAACAAAAAAATAGAAAAACTTATCGAAAAAGACCTAACAAAATTGGAAACATGGTATTATAATAACCTACTCACTATTAACGAAACAAAAGATTAAACAAATTAAAGAAGTTAACTATCTAGGATTAACAATCCAAGATAACTTGAAATGGGATACACACATAAATAAACTTGTTAAACGAAATTCAGCAACTATAGCAGCAGTATGGAAAATAAAAATTATCTCCCAAAACAATTAAAAATATCTATATATCATGCATTATTTACATCATATAATACATACTTAAACCATATATAGGGAAACACAAGCAAAAAAAACATTAATAAACTACAAAGACAACAAAAAAAACTTTATACACAATGGATAGAAGAACACCAACAACCGAACTATACACCAACAACCGAACTATACAAAGAAAAGCTAAATATTAACAAAATGATAACTTTAAACAACATATTAATGATATATATATATAATAAACAACAAAATGATAAAAAGCAATATAACGTTACAGTCCAACAAAGAAATACACAATCACCAAACAAGAAGAAAATCACACAAAAGAACAACAAAGTATTCAACAGTCAAGTGCAGCCAGATACTAACATCAGAAACAATAAAACAATATAACAGCCTACCAACATACATAAAAACTTTAAATTATGTATCATTTAAATTAAAAATAAAACATGTTATTACATGACAAAATATAAAAAATAAATAAAAACAACAACAACCACGAGCCCTCAATACCGATAACTTGAGATGAAAAAGAACCCTCAAACCTCAAGTGATGATAGAGGGAAGAATCTATTTTATTTTTATTATTATTTATTATACATTCAGTATTGTTTTGTATTATATAAATTTTATTAATAAAAAAAAGTATATTTATTACCAACATTTTTAATCATAAAAACGAATTCTTCAAATAAAACACTTTAACTCGACACCGTCGAGTATTTAAAAATTAAAACACTGTGTTTATAAAAATGAAGCAGTAGAAGAAGTTGACGTACAATTTTATAGAAAAATAATAATCCTGACTAAGAAAAAAAATAACGCGTTACATCTACATGTACATTTATTCATCAACCTTTTGGAGCATGCTAAAAGTCAGACGGTTTAATGTAAGATACATTAAGGAGCTCATGCTATCTGAAGCTGATTCATCTAAAGTGTTTGCTGTGTGACGATGTTGAACAAATTGTAAATTTTGTCTATGCCCTTTAAGTAGTTTACCCTTTGAACGTTCGTCAGAGTGCCATACACAAAATCTGGATTTGTAACTGAAAACTATTTCTGCTCATTTATGAACCCAAACTTGTCTGTTCTGGCAATACTTTGGCCTGTTAGCTTTATGGTAAATTGTTAAAAGGATACAAAAATAAAGATAAAAAAAACGCAATCTAAAAAAGCATATTTGACTATAAATGAAGCCTATAGAGACTCTATGACCAATTGATCTTACTCACTTTTCCGCAATTGTTTGTGTTGGTTCTGCCAGGTCTCAAATTGCACTTTTTTAAGATCATTCCGACCGCAATTTGCAAATTATAACAAAAACAGCAACTTTGTCAACATTGCTAGTTTTACAAAAAAAAATGATGATCAATTATTTTATTTAGAAACAGACATAGATGTTTTCCTTTTCTACAAATTTGACTTGCACTGGCGTGTGGTCGACCACGTCTCTCAATTTCACAAAATCTTAAACCACTGATAATTTTGATAACTTTTCTCTTTCAAATGATGAAATTTGGTGAAAATGTGAAGTACATTCAGAGTTTTAACTATTAGTTAGATCAAACAAGAAAAGGCTGCAAACTAATTAATTTAAATTAAAAGTTACAATTTAATATAAATGTTGTCATCGTCCGGGAAGCCGAAAACAAACCGCTGTATTGGTAGCAGTGCCCGATTAGTTCTGCCTTCTTTACCATTGTAAATTATTACAATAAAACTTCTAAAATTGCCGTTTTGTTACTGATATTTATTAATTAATTAATTAATAGATCATTTAACAACAAATCCTCAACCATTACACCGAGAAGAGACGTACTATATTAATTATTTCAAATTATATTTACAATTTAATGCAGCTTACCGACAATCTCTTTCAATTGTTGTCAGTTAATATTATATGCGACTGCATTACTTCATGGGATAAACAACATGTAAACAATTATAGGCCCCCGTGAGAAGTTTTTGATCATACATCGGGCGCCTCCCTAGATGGCGGATAGGGGTTGTTTCCTAAATATAGATGGTACCGGGGAAATAAAATATTGAGGTGGACCAAAATCAACAAATGTGTCTGTACTCAGAATGAGAGGCTACACAACCGCAGTGTCTGTCCCACATCATGCGACACAACAACATAGCAAGCTAATAATTGAAACCTACAACCTTATATTACTTATAAATGATGAATGATTACTTGAGCTAGAAAAAGAGCTTGAAACGATTAGATAGAAAGATAGAATATAATAAGACTCTCGGAAGTCAGAAGAAAAGACAAACGCGCCACACAGTTAGTTTAAAAAAGTACTATTTTTCATATAGAGTGCGAACCAAATAGTATCGGAGAAGTACGGTTTATAATAAATAAACAACAATATATAAAGGTACATTAGAGCGAGCTGCATACATATGCATAGAGATTAAAGCCGGAATTACTTTTAATATTATACAACTATACGCCTCACTTATGATGATGATGACGTAGTGAAAATCTTTTATGAGAACATCTCAATGGCTATAGACAAAAATCTTTGCAAATATACACTCCTCATAGAAAACTTTAACGTTAAACTAGGATTAAAACTAGAACCGAACAAAAACAGGATATGGACACGGGATATGAAATGAGCGAGAGAGCAGCACACTGTAGAACTTCTTACTGCAAAAAGAACTATTCGCGATGAATACATTCTAAAAAGCAACCGTAGATGGAAAATTGAAGTGGATTAGCCTAAATGAAAACACCAGGAATAAAATAGATTGCATCGACAACAGGAGTGACCACAGATTAGTAACAGCCAAAATAACACTAAATCACAAATGTTAGGGCCAAAAACTTGAAGAAAACCTAGAACAGTTTAAAACAATACTTGGGAAAAAATAATAAAAAAAACTAACAGGAGACTTAAGCACAATCAACGGCGTAATAACAAGTATAATCAGAATTACAAGTGAAAGGTTAGCAAAGAAAAAAAAATCTATAGATAAAAGAGTCTCTAACAACATCAAAGACTTTTTAATAAATATAAGGAACAATGGAAACAGCACAAACCAGAATGTGGTAGCTACGAAAAAAAAAAACAAAAAAAGCACAAGAAATATCAAACAATAAAAATATGAGACCAGTAAAACGAGCATTTAGCAAATTAATATTCATTAACGACAACAATAGTGTCACGAGAAAAATCTTGATCTATAAGAGAATTAAAAACTTCTGCCAAAAACTGTACAAACCCAAATAAAAATTAAATCAAAAAACTCTTAATGTTAGATCAGATAATAGAAGAAATAGACTCACAACAAATAGTGCAAGCTTTAATAAATAACAAATATCCTGGCAATTATGGTATTCTAATTGAAATGTTAAGAATAAGAGAGAAAGTAGTAGTGAACGCACTAAACGCTATATATAATAAATGCTTAAAATGGAAATTACCTACCAAATGGAAATAAGCTACAATACTACACAAGAAAAAAACAAACGAAACATAACTACCATAACCAACTATTGATCAATATTGCTTTTTTTGCAAATATATAAGATATTTACCAAAATAATCAACAAGAAACAAACCAATAAACTCAAAGACTATTATCAAACCAAAAAACAGGCAAGTTTCAGAAAGGGTTACAGCCAGACTACCTGCTTACAAAAAGAACTGCCTTAGAAAAGGCTACAAAATACCAACTATCAGTGTACATAATTTTTGTAAACGTTAAAACTTCATATAATGATGGGCAGTTGAAGAGGCACTTCACAACAGCAGGATAGACCATAATATGGAAAACATATTTAAAAAAACTAACTAACATAAATTGACAAAGACTAAGTCAAACAATAATGCAATATTTGCTAAAACAAGAGAAGAACTAAATGATCAAACCATAACATTTCATTCAGGTTGTTTTATTTTTGTTTCGAAATAATTTTTAATTTTGAGCTAGAAATGATTTTTGAGTAATTTTACTGGGTTATGATTGGGGGAAATAAATTAGGCTGTTTTAAATTTTTCAACAAGGAAAAGGATTGGCTGAAGTAGACCTGAAAATAAACACTAAAGAGACCAAAATCATGACAAACCAAATTGAAAAACTTCAAATTGCACCACCAAATATGCTCCTGTAACAGGTGGACCAACACATATACTTAGATCAAAACATTAGACCAAATAAAGACCATCAAGAGATCGAAATACAAAGAAAAACTTAACAAGGATGAAAATATTTAGGAACCTAAGCTTTGTACTAAGGAATAAAAACTTACCGCACCAGTACTTACTTACGGGGAGCAAACATGGCACTAAACCGCAAACTAGGTGAGGTGATGATGTAAAGAGGGTATCTGGATTTGCCTGGATAAGAGTAAGGTCTATATCCGACAATGGATCAAAAAGGGCTAATAGGCAGATATATAATTACTACCAATAATATCAAAAATAGTAGAGAAAATACTAAAACCTCAAATATTAAATTAGTTAAAAAAAAAAGATTTTTTTGCAATCATCAAATCGGGCGGGCAAATGCTCTACAGATACTATAAATTACACAAAACATCTACATTTTTAGATTTATCTAAAACTTTTAACTGCGTACTTTGAATGTAGATTTTAGAAATGTTGCCAAAGTTTAACATAAGTTTATTTTGCTTTGTTACATACCAATAGAACTCAGGTGCTACAAGCTATTCTAGGTCCTTTGTTATATTTAATTTATACAAATGACTTTTTTGCTAGTATATTCCAACTATTATTATTTGTAGACTACACCACTTAATTAAATAATTAATATTAGTGTTTGCGGAAACATCTTTTTGAATCCAATAGCATAGTTTATTTTAATTGAAACAAAAACTCTTAAAATGCTATTTGCTCTGAACCATATTGAAAACAACTATGAAAATGCAGCAAAATATTTTGGAATTTATTTAGGCACAGATCTGAAATGAGATTACTATAAAACTACTCTGGCAAATAAATTAACACAAAATCTATTTTTTCTTTGGAACATGTGTTTGTGATTTCTTTGTGTATGTTTTGAATTTTGGATTTAAAATTGGAGGATAATCCAATGTCTACTGCACATAGTCCTCATTAAGCCCTTTGTACTTCCTCCAGTGGTGACCTCACTTTGTTGTCTTGGTATTCAACCACCTTATGTGGCTGATGTATGCAAGTACAACGCTTGGAGGGGTCTTTCTTATACTGGGCATGTCAAGCCAGCAGTTCCCCAACATGGACTGTATCGTATAAGCGGGCCGGACATGTACACGTGCTCGATTGTCATGTCATCTATTTTATATCTTCTACACAATGGACTGTCTCCAATACCAATCGTGTACATAGGTTTTCTTAGTTGGCAGTGTCTTGTCAAGATTCTTGTCATAATTTACGTTTTTTCTGGAGAGTTGCAAGTATTAATTGTTTTAGCGTTTGAGGCAGTCATTGCTTTCTTTGCCTGTTTGCAGCCCGGAATGTGTTGTGTGTGTTTAGTAAGTTATTGAAGCTTTTGAGTGGTAAAGCGGTCCAGGGTTTAAGTCCACAAGCTATGAAGGTTGACCCTTTACGCGAATGTTCTTTCGCCCTGAGCAGCTTAATGTTATTTTTACAGGCTGCTAAATTAAGGGCCCGATGACATTTAAAAATTAGCTTTGATGTAATTTTAGGCTTGTTTATAGCAATTAAGACCGCTTTACTATCCGTTAAAATTTGGACATTCTTAACAGATATTTTGTGGATTACTATTTCCATAACATCATAGGCTATCCCAACTATTTTTGCATGGAAGATAGTCGCGTATGTTTTTAGTCGTATAGATGTTTAGGTCTTGCGAGAAGATTTCCGCTCCAGAACTTTTTACTGGTTTTTGAGCTATCCGTGTAAATTCTAATCGAATCAATGATCACATTCTGCTTTTCTTGTTTATGTGTGCACACGTTGTAGGGTTTTTGTACAAAGTACAAAGAAGAGTGTCATGCTATCTGTTTGCGTTTCTAACAGAAGTGTTTTTTTAACAGCCTTCACTGCTCTTTGTTTGACTTAGTTCATATTGTCTTCTCACATCAGCGCACTACTGCTATGGCCCGCAGTAATTATAAAATACAGCTCAATTAGTAATTATAAAATCTTTCTCATAGAACTGATTCTACTGCTAGAATTCCCACTATAACACCAATGCATGGTATTTCATAATACCAATGTGTTTATACTTTTTTATACACATTCCTACATTTGCTGTGAAGTATCTCAATGCCAATGCACTTTTTTATATACACCCCTAAAACATCCTCGGTATATGTGTGACTATCTAAAACAATGCCAATGTACTTTTTCATACACACTCCTAAGATCTTTTTGGGTTAAGTGTGAACAACCTGAGACAGCTGTGAAGTACCTCAATGACAACATTACAAGGGGAATAATTTGTCAAAATGCTTGTAGAAATCAATTTGTTGATAACAAAGTCAATAATTCTAATTGAATTGTCCAATATACGGCACATGTAAACAAACATATCTAAGTTTTCTTTATTGATTGTAAGTAAACGAGACCGGCAAAGTAAATTCCAATTATTTCAAAAGTAATTAAGTTTCCAAAACGATCGACTAGCAAAGAAAGAGTTTTGACTTCAATTTTTGACAATATTCTATGCAAACTTACAATTTTCGAAAATAGTATTGGATTTTTTTCTTAAAATAGATTTCAATCCTTAAATTCCAACAAGGCATGTTGATAAGTGTTACTACTACAGAATGCAATAATATGGAAATTCTTTTTTCTGTATTATCTCTGTTGGAAATACCAGTTTTTACACGATAAATGCATTTGTCTTTAAATCCTTATGCTTGTTAACTACCCTTCACCAGCAACTTTTTTCCAAGTAGTACTTTTTCTGCTCATTCATATTCTAGTAAGATGTACTTTTTTTTTTAGTTTAAGTTTTATTTTGTCAGAACAAAAACGACTGTATTACGGTTACCGTTCGCTTTCTTTCCTCGTGATATTTAATGTCAATTGCTTCCAACTTGCAAAATCCAAAATTTTAGTGGAATTATTTTGTAAATGTGAACAGTTATACATAGTTTCTGTACTTTGTTTTTGTACTTTTTGTAACAGGATGGTGCCGTTGCAGACACAGCTTAAACATAGATGAATACTATATGATTTTTTTTTTTCTAGACACTGTAGCATTAGATTTGATGATATTTTTTTCGTAAAAAATGCAAATTATCTGCTTAATAATAAAATATGCTAAGAAAAAGTATGCTATAATACATGCAAAAAGTACCTATTACGCTCATTAAATACGTTGTAAATAATGTAGTCGTTGCATATTGTGCTTTTTTTTCAATTGTATAAATTGTACCGCTATCCAAGGCTCGTGCGTAACGCTCATGCATTTTGAAAATGAACATCAAATCGTGCTTGTTACTACTGTTGATATAATAAATAAAGTACTAATAGAGATTGTTTGAGTACAAATGTTATGTATGCGTATAGCCAACGACGACGGAACAATATAGCACAACATTAAACAAAATTTTGTTTTTAAATTACTTTGAAAACGCTTCAAAAGTATTAAAATAATGTACAAAAAGTTTTCTCTTTGTCTCTTTTAAGTTTTAAAATACTTATTTGTGATTTATTCTGTTACAGATCAACCGATTCTTCAAATATTAGAATCGAGAACATTGGATCGCCTTGCAATGGATTTTGTTCGAAAGCAAAAGCTAAGGATTGCATAATCATAATCAAACGATAAATAAAAATGAATCTCTTCCTATGAAAAAGGTTGTTCTACTTATATACTAACATAAAATTACTAAAAAACCACTATTTTTTCTACGTGGCGTAATGTATAATTATGTATATAACATACTGGGTCTCTACTATCAACTAGTCTTTTGCATGAATAATCTAACAACATTTATATAGCTTGTTGAGTCTTATGATAGAAACCCAGTATAACTCTAATTTTTTCACTGACTGTACCCTATGTAATTAGGTCCAGTCCCTAAGATGATACTTTTTCTATTCCTTACGAATTAATTGATGTCAGATGTTTAGATTAATGAATGGTAATTTGGACAATTTGAGGATATTAAACAAACAATGAGCTGACAATCTACCAATACCTGAATATTTGTCCAATTTATCATTGTAAGCTATTAGGAATTGATGTGCCCTGCTTGCAAGGATTCTCAAATACCTTCTTTCTTTTTACCAACTTTTATTTTTGGAAAATAACACAGACATATCGTAACATATAGAAAAATTGCATTCTTACAAAATCCAATCCAAAATGCACTATATTTCTACACATTTTCTACATTATATTTATATACAATAATATTAAATTTCATATTTGTGGATATGTATATACAGAAAAATTGATCAAGCAATTATAACAATCAACTTTACAAAATTAATCTATTTTTCAATTGAATTTAAAAACACCATTAATTACTTTATTAAGATAGATAATATATTACTGTTATCATTTAGAATTATAAATTTTAATAAATTTTATAATATTGATAATTTTATATTCCATCAAATTATTATATGATATATACAATTTTAATTATCCCAAAGTATACATATCTTATCCAGATATTTTACAATTGTACAATCCTCAAGTACTGAAATGTATGCTAAACTTTCATATTACTTTATTTATTACTCCTTTGAGATTTCTCATATATATATGAATCCTTCCCAATGAGCTTATTGTACTGTATGTCAATTCAAATCAAAATATATTGTACTCTATATATGTGATATACATACTAACATAAATTTGTTCTGTATAATGTACAATATACAAGGTTTTACTAAAAGTAAAATGTTCAATTTTTTGTAACTAAATTGATTTTTGCACAATACTAATTAAAGAATAAAAATAAGTTCAGATATTTGAATGAAACGAATTGAAAATTACTTTTAGTAGTTCTTGTATATTTAGTCTTTGTGTACTTAACAATAAAGACAAATAATATGAATTGTTAATTTTAATTGTGGTTGCTTTCGGCTTCAACATTCCTTTTTTTTTTCCTAAATTGATCTGTTTCTGTTTTAAATGTTGATTTTAAAAATGAATAAATTTGTGTTTTATATTTATGTTATTACTAAATAATAATTATAAACGTGTCCCTTTCAAATATGTATATACAGGGTATTCAAAAAAGAATGTAAAATATTTAGGGGGGTGGTAGTACAAACCACAACAAACAAAAAAGTCTTAATAAACATGGGTTGTCATAGCAACGGTTTCGGAGTATGGAAGATTATTTATTTTTATATATTTTTACAAAGAATTGAGTTACAAAAGATGTTCAAAGTGCCCTCCTTCCATTTCCAAACAGGCCTCACTGGCTCGGATTTCTTGGCACTTTTCATTAATTTTTAACTGCAGCTCCTTGAGACTATTTACAGGAGTAGCATACACTAATGATTTCAAATATTCCTAAAGAAAAAAATCATAGCCATAAAACTGGTCCGCCTCTTCCTACCCACCCATGTGGAAAAGTTTGATCTAAATGCTCTCTAACGGCAATCAAAAAATGAGCTGGAGCACCATCATGCTAGAACCACATTTGTTGCTTGCGTGCCCCAAGAAATCTCATCCAAAAGATCATACATTGTGTTCTACAGAAAGTTGAGGTATGCAGCGCCTGTTAATCGGTTTGGTAAAACAACAAAACCTAGAAACATGTCGCCTACGATACCCATCCAAATGTTTAATGAAAAACATGTCTGATGTCCATATTCAATTACAGCATGGGGCCGGCCCAACGATGGACATTATAAAACTTAATAACTACATTTTGTGTGAACCCGGCTTCATCCGTAAAAAGAATTTTGGTAAGAAACTGCGGGTCTTCAGCATTCTTGCGTAGAAACCAGTGACAAAAAACCAAACGTGCATGAGGATCAGTTAAATTTAAGTCCTGTACTCGTTGTACATGGTATGGATAAAGCAGCTGCTCGTGGAAGGTTCTCCAAACAAGAGTAACTCCAATTCCTACCTCGGTTGATATTCTCCGCACACTCGTCCCTGGATTATGCTCTATCCGTGCTATAATTTCTTGTTCTGCTCTAGGGGTAGATACCGACCTTGGTCTGCCGGAAAGATAGCACTGTTTACGAAGTAAACCGGTATCTCTCAATCTCTGGTGAATTCTTCCAAACATACGATGTGAAGGAATCTGGCGATTTGGATAAGCTTACCGTACATAAAATGCATGTCGGCTAGTTCTGCATTAGAGTAATCAGCCATAGCAATAAAATCTTGTGCACTAACTACAACTGTCAAATACGAAATGTTTATTTTACAAAACATCAGCCAACTATGATAAGAATATACACGTATTTGCAAAATAAAAAATGGAGGGAAATAGAATAATAAAAATAAATAATGTTCCTTATCTCCAAAACCGTTGCTATGACAACCCATGTTTATTAAAACTTTTTTCTGTGTTGTGGTTTGTACTACCACCCCCTTAAATATTTTACATTCTGTTTTGCAAAATAAAAACTAAAGAAAAAAAGAATAATAAAAATAAATAATGTATGGAACAATCTCCAAAACCGTTGCTATGACAACCCATGTTTAACGTTTATATTTATAAAATGCAATAAAAATGTCGGCAAAGTATAACGTCGGTGAAAGAGCAAGACCTCGTATTTGCATTTTTGTGAAAAATGGTTTTATCTCATTCAAACCGGAGTTGTTCTACATATACGTGTACAAAACCTCAAATCTTTCAGATTATTCTAATTATCATATTAGGACTCATAATAATTCAGAAAGATAGAACATGAAACTCTTTTATCTATACTTGAAATATGAAGTTTTTATCGCCTCCTGTCAAATTTTTGAAAGTGTAAATACAATTTTTTGCACTTTCACCGACGATAATTGGTTAACCAAATTACCATCGGCAATAAAATGAAAAAATATTTTGACATTGCTTACTTAATTGTATAATTTTATTGTAAGTTTAATAATCGTAATACAATTTCAAATTTTCATCAATTAACCGAGTGAAAGAGCTATTAGGGATTGCAGCTAAGTAATACGCTATCTGGCGGCAGTGTTGTCAACGAGCCGATGTTGGCACTTTGCTATGTTTACACAAGTTACGTTTGCACAATTTTTTTACATAGCAATGTTATTGGCATATGAATGAAGTATGTATTGTTTACATGACATTTAATATAACCAAATGTAAACAAAAAAACTACATAAAATACAGAACACTAGCATATGAATGACGTTGCTGCACATACAATAGTTATAATTCCAGCCACAGTGACGCTAACAACTTAAAAAGTAATTTCAATAATTTTGTCATAAGATAATTATGGAAAATGAGAACAACCTAGACACTGACTGTAGAAATTTTGTTTTTTGATTTATATTTAGAAAGTTTTTTTATTAAAAAAAAAAAAACAAACGGGCATGTTGAATTAAACAAAACAATTTAATTTGTCGGAGGCCTTGATATTATTGTTTTGCTTAAATATCAATAATTTATCAAACTACACATTTGGTAGTTAGATGAATTTTATTTATTCACTATGTAGTTTATTTTGTATTCGGCTACAAAAGAAAGCTTTTATTTCAATTCCAAGTACGAAGAAAACTTTTTATATTATCTACCTAACTATGAAAACAAGGAGCTACAGAGCAAACAAAATTTTAATTTTCAACGTAAAAACTATTAACACTAACACACTTATTCCAACATTTGTTTAGTAACATTATGCATTCGAAACAAAAAATTTTTAGTAATCTTACAAAATACAACATCGTTATTTGATAAAAAGCGAAGCTTTCTTACAGTAAATCAACAATACTGTGACCGGTCACTCCTGAGACAAAAGTGAGATGAGAGCGTTAAACTACACTAATAGTAAGATATGTACCGTTGCTGCAAAATCAATCTTTCAACGCGTCAGTCTAGTATAAACTACGGAGACAGTACCATATATTTATGTCATTAATAGTCTTTTTAAGCTGATATGCCAAAAATCTAAAACTATATATTTATGTACATGCAAAGCATGCGCTACCCAAGAATAAATATATTTATATTGTATAACAGTTTGTCTTACATTCTGGTTATAAGTTTCTTTTTCTCTGAATTCGCAAAAACTCCTACCACCGGTTACACAGTTATTGGTACTGTATGTGTTTTTTAAGATTTGAAATAAAATAGTCACAGACTGTGGCTACTTTTTGAACAATTAGTACTTTATACACCCTGCAGTTGTGAACATATAGAGTTTTTGGGGTTTTTCGTGTATAACGCTTTCAAGTTCTTAATTGTTTCTTTGTTGACATTTTACATTATTGTATTTCTTTTTGACAGATACTCAATTAAGAGAATTCTCTCAGCACCCCATCTTTATAAACCAATTGCATATACTTTTGTTTTGTTGAAGCATCCTAGTAGTGTATCCAAGTCTCATTCCCATTTTGGAAATCGATTGTGTCAACACTTTGCTCATTTCCAAATTATCATCTACAAATTTTTTAAACACTTGTTTTTGATATGCCTATTTCTTATTTCTTTAGGAATAACTGAAACGTTTACTTGGCGGTTAATCAACATAAATTTTCTCTTTTTATGTAAAAATAGTATAAAAATCAAGTAAAACGATGGCGTAATAGCATCTAAGCAGATAGTTTAAAAAAAATGCATTAGCGCTATTTGACAGCTAGACTACAAAATTGCCGTTTACTAATTTTAATAGAGAAAGGATACTAGGCATGATAAAACTGCGCGGCCAACACAAAAAAATGTGCTGGTCTACAAATGCATAGACAATGATATTAAGAAAAAAATATAAACAGCCAAAGAAGAATGACTAACAAACAAATGTTGAAAATATAAATCTATAAAAATAAATACAACCTCTTCAACATGTATAAGAAAATAAAAGCAATGTGCAAAAAAATAAGAACCCGCCAACCAGATGTACTACTGGACAAAAACGGCAACTTAATCATAAAACCAGAAAAAAAATTAACAAAATGGCAAGAGTATGTACAAGAACTGTTCAAGGACAACCAAACAACACCGACATGCGACTCAAATAAGACAGGCCCGACAATTCTAAAAGACAAACTTGAGCACGCAATCAAAAAATTATATACAATCGCATATTCAAAAAACTAAAAAAAAGCATCGGCAACACGCAGATGGGTTTTAGCAGAGGCATGAGAACCAGGAAGGCACTATTTAAAATAAACGTACTAAAACAAAGGTAACTAAAATACTGATAGCAGAAACATAAGTATAATCTCTAACCTCTAATGGCATCAAACAACAAAAGTCAAAATCGGAAAAAATCTGAGCGAAAAAGTTGAGATACATTGAGAAGTGAGACAAAAGTGCGTACTGTCAGCTCTGCTATTTAATGTGTACAGTAAAAGTATTTTTAAAGAAGCATTGTTACAAGAAACGAGAAGTATCATTATAAACGGCAAAACAATCAACAACACACGTTACGCAGAGCACTTACTTGAATTGCTAAAGATGTGACTTTGATATCAACATAAAGAAATCAAAGTCATGGCTACCACAAAAAACTCAAGTCAAAATAGACCACCTATACACTTTACCAACAAAACTAAAAAATGGATACTCTCTTAAAAATACTTAGAAACGTGGGTAACGGAAAATACGGAACACACAAAAGAAATTAAAAGTAGAATAAAGATAGAAAAAATTCAAAAAAAAAAAATTCAAAAAATCATTGTCACAATAATATAAAACTAGAGCTCAGAACTAGAGCATTAAAAAGCTGCATATTCTCCACTTTGTTATATGAAATAGAGGTTGGGACAACAAAATCAGAAAACATCAAAAACATTCAAAATGTGGTGCAACAGAAAAATGCTTAAATTTTTATAGACCGACAGGATCACAAAACAGTAATGTCAGAGAAATCATTGAGAACTTCAACAACAATCAGTCTAAAAATTTTTGTCATCTTAGCAAAAAATAAAAACTGAAATCTAAATGTGTCTTTCGTAAATTTTTAAACAACCATAATTTATCTAAATCCAAATTTTTACCAATTTTGTTTTAGAGAAATGAGCAAACCCAAAAACGGCGGATTAATAAAGCTTATATACGTTCTTGAATTAAATATTGTATCAAAGAATGGAGAGGAATATATAATACAGTATCTCTTCTAAAATCTATTCAAAAACAAGCTATTCGAATCATTGTCGATTCAAAATTGACTAATGACAACATTGGCGTAATGTTGCAGATCATTGCATTTTCTACAGATATTTTTATAAAAAAAAAAATTATTTATATAAAATACAAGACATATTATTCTTTAAACAAAAATTTATTTGTAGTACAAAGCTTCTTAAGAATGAAGAATAGAAAGAAAAATTTTTTTACCGGATTATCAACACATGAAATAATCCGCAACAAATATTTAAAGTCAATGTTTACAAACTGCTTAAATCTCGTCTTCAATGTGATAGTTTCAACAGGTGTGGTGTGGTTTTACTCGTTGAAATTCAAAAGTATTTTTATGTTGTAATGCTGAACATTAAATCTTGTTGTAAAGAAATTAAAAATATATCAAATTTTAAAACTGATATTGTATTCCGATTTTTTTAATATTTGTATCACTAACGCCCTGTTTTTCCAGCATGATTTGAAACCCAACTAGATCTTAAGACACAAGCTCATATTACATTGTTCCTCCTTGGCTAAATAAATAAAAAAAAAAAACAGTTGCAATATTAAGAATATTGCAACTGTTTTTTTTTTTTTTTTTTTTTTAATCAGCCGTTTTCTATCCGGATTCCGAACCGCTGGAGAGATTTTATCACTCCATCAGAGAAAGTTTTTAGCCGTAAAACCCCGCTGACAATTCGGGTTGGGAAGTGAGAAAGCGTATAAACATGTGAAAAGTATATCACGGTATATGGAAACCAAACCTACAATCTTCGGTGCAGCGGTCGGATGCCTAGACACTGCTCCACGTTCTTAATATATTGCAATTACTGTAGATTGTAAAACCCAAGATTTTATAAACGATATTATTACAAGTGATTTTTAATTTAAGTACGGCATTCTTACCAAAAATTGGTAGGCACAGACAATGTGGTACAATTAAAAAAAAAGCAGATTTGGCATTCTAAGGTTTTATCATGACAAGCAATGTCCATCGGATGGAAAAAGAAAAATCAAACACAGTACTTAAATTTTGGTAAAAGTAGATCATGTGAACTCAAACTATGGTTTTTGAGTTTGTTGGAAAAAAAATCAAATCAATACAGTTCCTAAACTTGGTTGGAGGTAGACAATGTAGATTGACAGTCAAGTTGTGAGTCTTGAGTTTCTTGAACATTAAACAAACTAATACAGTTCTTAAACTTGTGGACAATCTAGTTTATAGATAATCTAAACTAAAACAATCACTAAACATTATTGAATAAAAAAGTCAAATATTAGTAAGTTAACCCGAAGTTTTCGGCGAAAATGTCATATTGACATAAAATATTTTATTCGATAAAATTATAAGAATTGGAATGTATAGTCAATATTATCATGTAAATCAAAAAAACACCTGGATTTATAATAGTATGGAAATCATAAGGAAGCTGTAGTTACTGCAAAGCGGACATTAGTTTAGTGTAATATAATTTTTTTGTAAAATTTAAGGGTTAAGTGGAAGAGCAGCAAATAAGCTGAACTTCGCCCTTTCATATACATGTAAAATGTAGTGAATAAAGACTAGTTATTATTATTATTATTATATATTTGTATAAGTAAAGCTAAAAGACTAGTACTTACAGAATTTGAACTAAATACTAACGTATTTTTTTAAGTTGTAGATAAAGTTAATAATCTATTTTCAAAAAGACCCAAAGTATCCGGCTGACCGTAAGAGAGAAGATGAGAATTGATAGCTTTATCGCGCTATAATAAATTTGCACTCAACAATAAACAGGCATCTATCTACAGTCTACAGCATTTGTTTATAATTTTTAATTGTTTATTGGGTTTAAGGATATAGTTATAAATAAATAAATAAATTATACGTATTATCAAAGTGTTATTAGTTTGTTTTTTTTACCTGCTATATCTTTAGTTATAAAATAAAGTTTTATCTCTGAAATGTGTTATTTTTTTGTTAATATGTATACTTATACTAATATCAATTTTCCAAAATACTTATAAATTGTTTTTTGTAAAACAAACAAGTAGTATTTTAAATTCTAACAAAAATTTTATGGAAAGTGTATTGCAGAATAAAGCTCTGTTCAAAAAGTTGCTACTAATGCAATAAAATATGACTATTAGGTAACGAAACATTACAAATAACACAGAGTAAAAAATTTCAGATGCCAACAAATGCCTATAAATCCATCAACAGTAATTGATGGATAGTCGCAAAAAGATCACTTTTTTTCTGCGCATCGTTTTGTTGTTTTAAATAGCAACTTGAGTAGCAAACCACTCTTACCACCAAAATAACATCAATTGCTGTAAAAAAATCTATTATCAAAATACTTGTTTAGTTTTTGGCGTTAGTTATTGCTATGCAGGTTTGTTTGTTTTTTTACTACTACTGATGGCTGCGTGACTAAAGACCTACACAAAACAGTGACTTTAATATATGTATGTGCATTGAACAGCTTTAAACCCGGCTGCTATACATAAAACAGGTCTTTAAATGTTCCTGAATACGTAAATCTTGTTTGCTACGCCAATTACGTCTCAACTATGTAATTCATATAAGTGGCGGTGTACTTTACTGTGGGAAAAATACGGTGTAGCATTAACGTGATTGTGACTTTACCTTACAATTAATTACATTTTGGTTTGTTGAGTATTGATTACAAAAAAACAAATTAGAACTCTAACAAAATAGATTTTTTATTCGCTTCAAAACAAAAGCACAAAAGACTACGTAAAATACATATAAATTTGCAAATAAAAATAATAATTCGTTAGAATCCTAGCTTGAAGTTTTATTTACGTGAATGCAAAATTTAGTTTAATAATTTTTATTATTAACCGAATTGCGTAAAACCCGAGACGCAAAAATGCATGATTTTTTGAGGCGGCACTTAGAGCCTTAATTGACGGTCCCATTTGTAAAATAACAAGTAAGCTAAGTAAGAATGTTACCTTCTTAGCGGTCTAAAAGATGGCACCTATTCTAAAAAAATTTGTTTTGTAACAACTTTCCATTATAATTGACATATCAAACTAACAAAAAATATTTCAAAATAATCAAATTTTTAACAAAAAAAGTTAAAATCTTTAATTATAATATAATAAACAATTAAAAATATTATAAACAATTCAAATATTAAACTAATGTCAATATATAATTTACTATTTACATCTAAAATAAACTTTGGAAATAATGTATGAGGAAATACATCAAAATATAACATTAACAAAATACAAAAACAATAAAACTAGCTACTAAAAAATATATTATACAAACCAGATAAAAGAACACTAACAAACACTTAATATCAAAATAAAAATATATCAAATATAAAAGAAATAAAAATGAAACAATGCACAGCTATTCATTATATAAAACATAAAGAAGTGAAAAGAAATACAAATAAAGAAGTACACAATATTAGCACAAGACGAAAAAGCAATATTTACATAACAAAAAATAGAAAAAAATATGCGAAATAAAAGCATTTTTCTAAAAGGTTCTTTTTTATACAATGACCTTACAAATAATACCAAACAAAAAAAAACAAGAAGCATTTAAAATTAAAATAGTACTAACCATACAGCAGAAATAAATCTCGTAATGCAATTAACTTTACTGTACAAAATACGAGTGCAAATCATATTTATAATTTTTTTTGTACAATGCTAGAAATAAATTAATTATTTAAAAAAATCTAATTAATTAACTAATTTAATATTTGCATGTAAATATTTTCTAAATGTTAGTTATTTTTAAATAATATTAGAAATCAATATATTAAAAAATGCGCCGGTCTCTGCAAAATATTGATGAAGTCTGAATAGGTGTTGGTCTTAATTAGCATAATTTGGCCGCCATATTTCTTCCACGCATTGCTACTATAAATAAATTTACAAAATTCCCTCCAAATCTAATTCGATCTTGAAGTCCGTTATTTTTAAAATACAACTCACATGTGTCAATTTTGATAGTTTCAAATAGTTTCCCCCCACAATTCAAATATGACAATGAACATCATTAAATTGTGATTTAATTTCTCCATAAAATACGACCTCATTTAAAACATGACCACATCAATTACATAAAATCTCTTAAGATTTACGTAAATAAATAATAAATCCTTTAAATGACAATGAATAAACTTCTTAATTAACACGTTATACTTGTGAGAAAATGTTAATTTGTTACAGTTCAATACCAAGAGAGCGAGCCGGTGGTCGGACCGGCCACGAATTTACCGGCATGCGCATGGCAATACAGGGTTGCCACGTATAACTATTTTTCATAACTTATAAGATATAAATGCAAAACATTTTAATCTATTTTAAATATTGTTAATATTTACATTTCTAATCAAATGTTTTATTTATGATCAAATTAATACTTCAGTTTTATTAATTAATAATAATAAATTTGTTTATATAGACAATAAATATTAAATAAAATGTACGGACCTTAATATTGAAAATTGTTAACGCTAGAGAAATACCGGGATTAGTCGCCTCGTCCTGTTGTAGTGCCACTAGTAGTATTCTAATAGAAAAATATTAAATCCTATCACATCTACGAGAATATCGGTGAACCTTTCTCTCTGGAAAAATATTGACATTAAATTAAAATTGGTTCTTATAGAACAAAACGCCAACCAACTCAATATCCAAACAATAAGGTTTTAGTCGTCACTCTTTTTATATGTTGAACTACATACAATATTCTATGTCTTTGAGTTTTTGGTTAAAGATTTAAAGTTATATTTAACAAGTAAAAAATTAATAAAGAACTAATTAAAAACGTCACTTTTTAAAAATTAATTGTAGAAAATAACAACTCATCGCATCAGTTTTTTTTTTAATTTGAGGACACAGATTGGACTTTCTTCTACAATGTGTTAAAATTTTATTCAATTATATTCAAACGTTTTTTTGCTGAGTTTGATGCTGTGAACTTTTATAAAAACGCAACTATTCTTCTTCCTTAACTAAAATTAACAAGAAGTCCCAATATATCATACAAACTTTAATAAGCATTAGATTAAGTTTTTACTGTAATCAAATTTATTGAAAAAGTTTAAATTAATTATTTTAGAGATGTTTATTTTAATGCTATGAAACTATTGACACTTGAGGCGTTTTTAAGTGGGACTTTAGTGTCCTTTTGGTAGTGTAAATGTATAACGTTCCGTCAACTTATATAACAAATTTAAAAAAATATTGGAAATAAATGAATGTAAACTTTGTAATTTGTTTATTTAGTTGTTTTAATAAAACAACAATTTTTTTTTTTTCATCGAATCAATATTTTTGATTGTAGTATGTTAATTAATTGCTCAATTAAATTACTTATTGTATTTATTGTATGATTAGTAAATTTTGGTAGTATTTATTTTTTGTTGGACCAATAGTAAATACTTAAAAGCAGCTGTAAAATGGTAACACAGGCGTGAAGGCGCAATTCTACTGAGGTAACTTTTAAGCATTGAAGGAACACGTAGCGGAAAATAACAAGCCGCATATCGCATGTTGATTGTTGTTTCATGAGTAACCTTTCAACATGATTTAAAGTGTTAAACAATGTTGTCGTTAATCAACAGTCAGCAAATTGGTACGGCTTATATCGACAACATGGACTAGAATAATAAAAAAACTACATAATCTATCACATAGTAACGGCCACTACGATTCAATTTTTAAAATTAATAAGTTAGCAAGTAAATCAAGAAAACCAAAAATTTGCGTTTCGCATACTATTATAAGCAAAAAAAACTACAATATAAAAAAGTGATTCATCTCACTAACAACTTTACACACGGAGGTATTATTTCACAAAAGCCATATTATATTTCTATATAGCAAGTGCGACTTTTTAAAGCAAGTACTCAACATTTCCTTTACTCATTTGTGTAAAATTTTGAAATAATGCATTATCGTCAGTAACTGAACTGTTGTGTAAATTATATTGCGTTTTACTAACATATAGTTCTTTTTTCCACCACCGTAGCTTTTTTTTTACAATTTAAAGCTAATACTAAATAAGCTGCTGACGAGTCTGATTGTAAAAAAACAACTTGAAATTGTCTAAATGGAATTCTTTTACGCATGCTACAAGCATAGACAACAAAGCGCATGCAGTGTGAGGAAACAAATTCTGCATGCGTCATTATTAACTTTTGTGGCACGTAGTCGCACACTTATTAATAAAGCAACCCTATAAAACAAGTATCATGCTTCATGTTGTTCAGTATTCCTTCAGTGGAGTTGCGTCTATAAAATTAAACTATTTTAAAGCTTCTTTGTACTCCAATTTAGTAGTAAACAAGTCTGATTACAGCTTCTAGCATAGAATAACAAGTTAGTCTTAACAGGCCAGTGTTTTTAAAACAGCATCTCTGAGATAGTTTGTTAACTTCTATTCTACTACATTTTAGGAGAATTAAAATAAACTTTCATTTTTTTTAAGGCTTTAAAGTCTTAGTTATAATTAAAAAAAATTGGTTCAAAATAGCATACATTATCTTTAAGTTCTAGATAAACATTTAAGCGTTTGTATACAATCTGGTAAAAACTACGCTTACTAAGAGTTATGAGAGTCTTAAAAGCATGGAGTGTACTCGTAAATATTTTAAAACACAGACTGCAAACACAACGGAGAATCTTGCTCTGACCATAACATAATACCTTCACTTATTGCTTAGCTCTGACTCTAAAGCATTTTTTGCAGCTGTTATGTGTGAACATTAGCTGTTTGACAAAATAGTTGCACTTAATAGCACTAATTTAGTAATTTTTGAATTTGAATGTCAAACGCGCCTTACATTTTTGATGTGTTTTTGAGGTAGAAAACGTTCTACAAACGCCAAATATTTTTTGGTCCGTTTGTCAAGTGTGAGACGCTCTTGCCCGCAAAATTTAAAAAAATTTCTAACGCACCGGGTACATGAAGCACTCGAATTTTAATAATAAAATAGTTTAGTTATAAAGAATTACACGGACGCGCAACGCACGACGGTACAAAGATGTACATTTGGTTACAGTAACGCACCGGGGTTAGTTCAAATCCATAAGAAACCTGTCCGTGTTTGTGCAGCTTAGTGTAATAAAAACTTTATAGCAGTTAGTGAGAATGTTATCAAAATTCTTCCACCTCAGTTTGCCATAGTTCTTAGCAATTGAGACTTTCACAAAGCAGTATTTTAACTAAAGATATGCATTTGCATGCTTACAAGATCAAAAAGATTAAAACTTTTCAAATAAACACTTTTTTTCAAATTTTAAAATAGGTTGTAATGGGACATCTATTAGTAACCCAAGAACAAATTAACCGGTATCATAGTGAACTTAATATACACAAAAAAACGTTTGTCTTTATTCTATAGAGTAACGTATCTGCCAATTACTATTTGCTATATTTATTTATAAAAAAAATTATGTGAATCTTAAAAAAAATTAAAAAAATCAAAGTAATAAGGGCATCAAAGTCTTGAAGAAAGTTAAAACTTACGTAAATAAATCTCTTTTGCAGACACTGCTCAATCAAGCTTAACTAGTAATTTTTTATTATACGGATCTTGATAAGGTTCATAGCAAAAAAGACGCCGAACATTTTGGTAAAATCTATTCCAAACACTTACCTTGTTTGTACAAAACTCACAGATTCAGATGACAGATGGTCCTAGAACGTGCAGTACCAAAACGCATCTAAAAAGTCCGATTAACACCTACTTGTGCCACTGCTTTTTTACATTATGTAAACAATTAATAAATATTATTTATATAATAATATTTACCTTGTAATTGTTGGAAATTTTCTGTACTATCCACTACATTATACATACATCATATTATTATATGTATACGGTAAAAAAAATTTTGCAAAGAACTAATTTTGAAGTGACAATTACTGTTTTCAATTTTAAATTAACACAGATGTTTTTCTTTTGCAAAGTGAGGTAAGCCAAGGTAAGCCAAAATACTCACTTAACCTCACAAATATTTGTTCTTTTTTTTATTAAAACTCTCTTGTTGTTGTTGTTGTTTACAATTTTATACATTTTTAAATGATTTTAAAATATTACTTAATTAATTTCCATAACGAGATAGGACGCCATAGACAAGGGGGAGTAAAATTCTTGCTTTAGCTTACTTGCTTTTGTACAAATAAAACGATCAATTAAGTGAGATAAAGTAAGAATAACTGAGAATAGTAGCAAAAGGAAAGCACTTCTAATTTCTGCCGGCCTCACCGCTATCAAACAAGCCAAAAATGGGTAGAGTGTTGTTTTTACTTCTTAGAGCAACAAGTACCACTTCCTGTAAGCTCTCAATGAAATTAGCGTTTTTAAATGCAACCCAAACAAACATGCACGTGTTTAATATTATTAAACCTGATCGAACACCGAGAAGAACAACCAAAAAACATATCACATATTTATATTTATTTTTATCTGTAGTTTTAATAAACTATTATACATGTCATTACTAAATTTAAAATCACATATGAGAGGGTATTATCGGTATTATTTATAACAAAAAACTTGCAAGTTTTGACACTCTTGACGTGTTATTGACGTTTAAGTGCATCATTTTTTAAACTATTGTGCACGATCACGTAGTGGCAAGACCGTATCTGAAGGAGGTTTTGGGGGTTTAACCCTTTCAGCCAAAAATTGCGTTTTTTGCCTACTATCTAATTAATTAACAACCAGAGAAGAGGCTATACGCCAGCAGTGACGTGCATACAGCTAAAGAAAGAGACAGCGACTAACATCTTACATCTGCATTGGATCTATCTACCCAGACTAACTACAAAAAACGTTTTTTTTGGCCTACAGTGGTGTGGATACGGATAAAAAGTCTGCACTTTACCTATTGACTTAGAACAATCGAGTGTCCAAATCAAGATGCAAAAATTGCGTTTTCCTCGACTTAACACTGGTTTAAAATTTTTACAAATTTAGAGACAAAAAACTTGAGTACAAGTAATTCCGCGTGCAAAAATTGGGTTTTTGGTCACATTCTGGCTAAATTTCAGTTTTCAATGTTAAACTACTGAAAAATTACAAGAGAAAAAGTGCAAACAAAAAACCTTTTGTTGGAGCCTATGTGCCGATCCGGGAGAAGGTGCTCCTACCTTCTCCAAAAATTCAAGTCTATTAAAAATAGATATAAAAATGCTGAATAGCACTGTTTTGGAGTCGTATTATGGTATGGACAGTTTTATTTTTTAAGCCAATTTTGGCTTCTGGTCACAATTTTTTTACGAACTTGTCAGAATGTCTGTCATCGTCTTTTGGAGAGAAAGGAACGTAAAACATTTTGACGCATCTCCGGTGATCTAAAGTGACAAAACTACAAATTTTGTTTAAAAAGTTTTGGATTGGATCGATAGCAAACGCCCAAATCCAAAACTGGCTTATCTTAAACACTGTTATGAAGCCTGGCAGTCTAAATTACCAAAGTTACAGGTTTTATTAAAAATTGTAATTTTTGGAACCAAAATCTAAAAATTTACCGGCGCAAAGAAAGAAGACGTATGTTAAAAAACTGTTAACCAATGCAAGTTTGCACATATAAAAGCACATTTTAATCCATATTTGAAAAAAAAAAGAATATACCCGTCATCTTTTTTTTTAAGAAGAACTGTTTTTTAGAGTACTAGAAAATTTTCGAAATTTAAAGAAAACAATTGTTGACTGAAATAATAGTTTTTAAACAATTAAAAAAAAAAATTCATACAACTTTTTTCTGAAAACGCAACCCTAAAAAGTTACAAACGATAAAATAATCGTTTTTTTTTTTAAATTTTGATTGCTTATTACTTGGAATTGAAAATTGATAAAGAAAGACAATTTCAGTAAATTGAGCAAAAAAAAATTCATTCCGTACAGGGACCCCCCTAGATTTCTTCTAGATATGGCTCTGCGTAGTGGAACAAACAACAAAGTTGTTCTTGCAAAAATTGTACGAACAACCAGAGCACTTTAAAAACGTAGAAGCAAAAACATTGAAATATTGTTTTCCAAAAATTAATTAAAAAAACGAAATTCGTTGCTGCCTTTATAGCCGTCCTATCTAATTGGCCACCCTGTCTGCGAAATATGTAGCGGCCTCTATGTGATTGTGCTAGATGGGTCAAAATCAAAGTAGAAATTAAACTTGTTTATAAATTGCATTTAAACAAAAAAACATTAAAAAAACGATTAGGTATTTTTGTATTAAATTTATATCTATGAAAATGGTATTCTCTTGTATAATTTTGACCACATGAATATGAACTACATTTTGCTTATGAATTATTTTCAAAATATGTTTAAAATAATGTTGTATTCCAATAATATGACAATTCAGACGTGTTAATTATTTTTTGTCTCGTCAGCTTTCTACAGTTCATAATTATTGAAGCGGTAGTAAATAGTAATAGTAACACGGCAACGCTGCATATACAGTCTGTCGTTCCCGTGCCGTGTTCTACTGGGACGGTTTTGCCAGTGTTTGTTATCGGAGTTTTGACTCGTTTATGAAGTAGTGAGTGGAAATTGATATATTTCTGTGGAAGCCGCCTGAATATTACGTTCAGCCGACATAAATATGATAAAAACTTGCATATCCCTGATGAGATAGCAGTAATTCGCCCAACACAATACTACACAATACGGTAGGTTTTATATGGTCACGACATAACGCGCGGTATCAAACCCGACTTCAGCACGTGTGCACTTGCTTGTGTTGATTTCCAACAATGTCTGATTAGCGCCAAATCGCAACAAACGTGATGGAAACAATAACCGCTTTATTTCAGAGACTCATTGATTATGTTTATTATCAATTAATAGTTATGACTATCTCTCTTTCATCTTCATGTCTTCATGCCTCTGTGGTTAAGTGTGTTGATGTAAGATGTTTCCTTAGAGACCTTATGCATATTCAATAAAGAGCAACAACTTTAATGCTTTATATTATTAGTTATCTATTTATTTTATCAAAATTAAAATTTGAAGGTTAATCCACATTTTTATTATTCTGATAGGAATGCCGGCATCTACTCTTGATCCTGTCAATGCGGCCCTCCGCACGGCACTATCAAAAAATAATAACTTGGAAACAAATTTGGACAGTCAATTAGCCGGATCTACCAAGAAGGCGTTGCTGTCCAATATTGAATTTGAATCTGCTGGAAGCTACCAAACTACTGTCTTGGATAAACTCAAATCGAAATATATTGTTCTCAAATCTGCGGAGACCACAATAACAAATAACAATTTGAGGTAAGCTAGAAATAATTTATAATTTATAAACAAATCGATTTTGGAGGGAAATATTAATTATTAATATTTTTCAGTAAACAAGAAAAGATGGGTGGCGATGAATCCCTATCAATAGCAAAACATGAACTTTATCCTATATCTGCTGTACAATTAGGTTGGAATAATGGGAGCGATTGGACGGTCGGTGCAGGAATGATTAACATGGGAAACACATGTTATCTTAATTCGACGTTACAAGCTCTTTTTCATGTACCCGCCTTTGTTAACTGGTTACTGTCAGATAGACAACACATTTCAGAATGTGAAGATTCGGGTAAGAAGCTTATGAAATATAATTTATAAATACTAATTATCACCTTATTGCAAATTTGAAATCTAATTAATTGAGCATAATATTATGTTTGCTTTGATTAAAGTATATCATATTAATAATTATTTTTTATGCAGGTGGATATTGCATAATATGTGCAATGAGAAAAACACTTCTAGACTCGCAACAACGTAACACCAATTCGTTCCGTCCCTTTCTAATCCATAGTAAATTGCGATTAGTGTGTCGCAGTATGGTACCTGGTCGACAAGAAGATGCGCATGAATTCCTCAGGTATTTAGTTGAAGCAATGGAGAAGTCCTATTTGAACCGTTTTAAGAACCATTCCCAGTTTGACTCGAGAACCAAAGAGACAACGCCACTGAATCAAATCTTGGGTGGATATCTGAGATCGGCTGTTAGATGTTTGGAATGTTGTCACGTCAGCACCACATTTCAACATTTTCAAGATATACTTTTGGATATTAGGAAAGCACAGACTTTGGATGAAGCAATGGATGGATACTTCTCAAGAGAGAAACTAGATGATGTATCTTATCATTGTGAAGCATGTCAGAAAAAGGTTTGTTTATTTTATTTTATTATTATTGTTATTGATTTTTTCATTCTGGAGAATTTATTTGTAATTATATTTGATAAGAGTGATTAACAATGTCATTGTATTGTAGATATATTGTTTATTTTAAACTAAATCTCAAAACAATTTTAAATTCAACAAATAGGCACACATTAAATGCATTTTCATTATGTATGTCATTTTTATGTACCAATTTTAAGAGGCATGGCAAAAATGCCCACATACTTGCTTCAGATGGAATGCGGCACTTGTTTATGGTGATTTCAATTCCCATATTTATTGTATTATTGTTTGTAAGTGGTGAATTTATCACGTAACTTTCCACTATTGATTTTATTCTTATATGTTTCAATACCATACACATTCATTTAACAAAAACTTAAAGTAAAATTTGTTTGTTTTCAAGCATGACGGATTATAATCTATTAATAGGTTTTAAATGTCATAAAATTACCTATTATATTCATTTTAATTTAACAATTTCTTTAAATTTTTTATCAAATTGAACAAATTTTAGACATTCAGGAACTGCAAATCAGAGTATATAATTAATATTTTTTGTCAAACATAAAAATTTGGTTTTGAAATTTATAACTAACATTTTATTATCAAAATCTGGCTTTGTTTTGTCAAAATTGTAATATTTAACTTCTAATAAAGTACCGGATATACTATTAGCAGAATAACCTATATTTTAGTGAAAGTATTTTATTTAAAACTTATGTACAGCTAATTTTTATTAATAATTAATAATAAAAATTAAGTTAACAGTTACATTATTCTGCTAGTAGTTTATTAGGTGCCTTATTATTTAAAGTGAAATTCTGGTCCTGAAATGTTAAAATGACATTAAAGTGTATCAAAATCCAGTCATTAATGTCAAAATCTAACTGAAATATGCATAGTTTAAAATATCAAATAGTTGAAATTTGAAAATTATTTGACAATATTAAAACAATTATTAATCAGAGTTGTGTTTTAAACATAAAAATTTGGAAATGTCATTTAGCAAAAATTGGTTTCTTTTGTCATGTTTGAGTTGTTCCCGACAATTATATTTTCTCATGTTTTGGATGGTCTACCTCTCCTCTTTTTTTTTCTGTGATCTCGCTTTGCATACAGTTTTAGTCTGTCTGGCACTATCCTGACCAAATGTCCAGTTTGGTTCACTACAGTCGTCTCCTTACTATCAACTTGTTGTAGAGTCCTCATTTCTGTCTTTCGTCTTTCTGTCCAATCTATTACTTCCAGTAATACTTTTCAAAAACTTCTTTGCAGCTTGGATCTTGCTTGTTGTCTTTTGCAAAACATGGGTTGTAAATGTTTTGCTGCCATACGTAAGTATGGGTTTGTATATACATTTGGTTCTTTTTGCTACAGTCTGTTTGCTGTCTGGGTTCTGTTATTAATCTTCTCTTCAATGTTTCTGTTGCTGTTTTTGATCATTAGATGGTATTTACCTCTTCAATTCTTTTACTGTGTAGCCATATTCCTGTTTAGAAATTGTCCTTTCCAATAGCTAATATCTTTGTCTTGTCAGTATTAATTAGCATATTGTGGTGGTTTAGTTCTTCATTTCATATATTTATATTTTTCTGAAGTTTATCTTTGTTTGCGAACAGGATTGCTAGGTCATCTACAATATCGGTTGGCAACTTAAATTTTTTTCATGTTGTAAAAACCCATCTCTATTTTCTGGTTTTGTTTTTTATTCTTTTTATGATGTCCATAAATATAGTGAAGAGGAGTGCTTCTCCTTGCCTTAAACCTTTACTTATTTGGAATTCTTTCGATCTCATTCTTTCTGTTCTTATATAGTTTACTGTTTTCTGTATATGCTTTTTATTGCTTGTGCTATTTTTGTCTGTAATTTTCTTTCTCATATCTTTCCTCTAGGTACGTTATCGAAAGCCTTTTCCAGGTCTACAAAAGCTATATTAAGTTTGTTATCTTGTCTTAGTGTTATTTCAATCAATTTCTTTAACGTGAAGATATGATTGTTTGTTAAGTGATTTTTTGTAATTCCACTCTGGGCTTTCTCCAAACTTGGTTTAATGATCTGCCTTAGTTTATCTTCAAGTATTGTTTTATATATTTTAGTGGCAGTACATATTAGGCATATGCCTTAATAGTTACTGCATGTTCTTGTATTGCCATCATGTATATGGTGAAAATGACAGTAGATAGGAATTTTTCCTGTCTCCCATAGTGTTTATCAGGATGTGTAGCATGTTTTCACTGATTTGCACACATACTTCAACTCTTCAGCTCTGGTTTAATATAGTTTTAACTTCCTTATTTCTCTTTGAATGTTTTCTATTTTTATTTCTATTTCTTGATTGCTGTAGAGTCGTTATTATTTGTTCAGTCTTTGTAATCTTTTTCTTGTTTTGTGCTTAGGTAATGTCTTCATTTTTGCTTTTTTTTTTTCATTTCATCTTTGGTACCTTAGTTCCATCAATGGGATTGTCTTCTGTTTGTATTGATATTTATTGGTCCACAGGTTTTCACCGTTGATTCAGTTATCACGATCTTGAAATTTTTCTATTTGGTTCAGGTAATTCTTTGAAATTATTTCGTGTTCTTTTTATATTATTTCTGTCTCTGCGGGTTCTTAAGCTTGTCGGTTCTGAATTTTAAAATCTTTGGTCCAGTTTTGTTGTATTTGAGCTTGGATCTCTGTCTTAACTTTTGCTACAACTAAATAGTGGTCGATTTCCTTTCTGCTCTGCACTTTCTTTTTGAAGACGTCAATAATACTTCATCGTGTCATTATGTGATTGTTTATCATTCTCGCATTTTTTTTTTCGTTTTTTCTTGGTTTCTGTGATCATTATATCGAGCATTACTTTCTCAAATCCATCCACCAGTTCTTGTTTGTTGACTTGTATGCTTATAATATTCCAGTTACCCATTTTCTTTTTTCTTGTATATGTTTCTAGTTGTTGTTCTGTTTGTTATTTGTGTTGTCTCCGATTTTCAATTTCTGTTTTCACGACTCCTTTTTTGTATTTGTTTGATTTTGCCTGTGTTGTCTTGTTTTATGTTGCCCTCATTTTTTGTTTTTAGTTTTTTTGTTAGTTCCTGTTTGTTTCTGTCTTCATTCGTATACTTTCTCATCAATGATTATCTAAACCTGTGCCCTCCTCTCTTGAAATATTACTTAGTTTTTTTTTTAATGGTTGAATATGTCAGATCCTATCATTGCTTCTTTCTTTCTCATTGCTGTTTGTTTATCTTCCTATTAATTCAAATCTACTTGTATTATGCTCTTGTTTCTTTTGTTTTTGGTATGGTATTCACTCTTTATATTTATATCTACTTTCAGTTTATTCGATAAGAGCTGCTTGCTGTTTAAATCGGTGTTCTTCAATGTTTGCTCTTAATATAATTATATGGTTTCTACGTTTTTGTATAATCTTGTTTTTTAAACTTTTTATTCTAAACTTGAATTCTTTTTTTCTGCCTTGCATACACTTGCAATCTTCTCCCATTCTAATCTTGTTTTTTGAAATTCCAAATTTTGCTTAGCGGATTTCTCTTGTAACTTCTTGTTAAAGTCTTCTTTCAACTCAGCTTTCAATTTGTATAGCTTTTTTTAGTATTTCCTCCATTTCTGCTGTTTATTGTTGGTACTTTGAGTCTTTTGTCTGCTATTATCAGTTAAAGGTCTTCTTGCTTTTTGTAGCTGTAATTGACCCATTTTCCCACTCTTTGTTATTTTATGGATTCCTTTCTTTCACCTATTTGCCCTCCTCCATCCTCCTTTCTAGCTTGTATTGCATGTGTATTCTGTTTGCACTTCTTTAGTTGGTTGGCCATAGAACAGCTGACTGACCACATTATTTGCAATTTAATTGATATTCAAAGTTTATTTTAGATACGCACTACTCTTTCTTATCACTTATCATTTGATTTTTTTTTTCCTGTATTTACTACTCATTTCACTATTAACTTCCACCGTGTTATTGAGTTTTATTAGTTGTCAAATCATCAAAATCCATCAGGTATTACAATTCAGATCATATTTACATCAAAATTAAAAATGCAGCTTTTGTATTGAACTTTGGTATGGTTAAAAATCGGGCCTAAAAACCCAATATTAAACATATTTTTTCATCATCTTTTTGCTTCTACAGGCATGGGCAGTGTAGAGTATTTTGATTCTTTACTCCTTGTACCTCTTCCATCCTTTGCTGTTTCTTCTTTACTCTAGTTCCATCCTCTTTCCTGCATCAATCTTCTTATTTTGTGATTTTGATTCTTATCCTTAGTCCTGCTATTTTTCTCAGTTTTTATTTCATTTGCTTGTACTCTTTTTCTTTGTTCTTTACTGAGTGTCCATAATTCTCTGTATGTTGTGTAAACATCTTGTTATGAATTCTCGTTTGTTTTTTTTTTTTATAGTTTTCCTGTCAAATACTTGTTTCCTAGGGACATAGGATAGTCTTGCCTTTGTTCTTATTTTCCTGTCTGCAGACATCATCGTGCCTAGATAATTTATATTGTTTTGTCGTAGAACAATAACAGCTTGTCATATACAAAATAGATATGAAGCTAGTATCAATTACTAGAATGACATCGTAAAATTATATCAGAATAATAGAGTACACAGCATATACAACCAACCATACAGAGAATGAAGCACCATGAAATTCAAAACACACAATGGCTATCATACACGCAACCATTTCCCATATTGGAAATATATAACGCTACAAAACATAAGATAAGCAGACAGGAATTTGACATGTTTCTTAAGGCTTGATATTTATAGTTGGAGGAGATTGGAACGCAAAGCACACTCATTGGGGATTCCAACTAACACTGCCACGAAGGAGGCAACTCTACCAATCAATAATAAACAATAACATATCAACTGGAGAACCTACCTACTGGGCAACAGTTAGGAAAAAAATATCGGACCTACTTGACTTTTATATAACTAAGGGAATAGCACAAAACTACATGCATATTGAATCCTAATAAGATCTTTTATCAGACTATTTATTATGACCTTAAGTACTAAGATAACATTTGAAGAAACTCCAATAAATGCACGAACTGGGACCAATTCTGCTAATGAAAAATAGTGATTACTCTCTATGGAAGGCCACAAGATGACTAAAAGAACTAATGCCCCCAATTAGAAAGGAATATGGCATTTGGACTAGAAGTAATGAGGAAAAGTCTAACGTGTATGCTGAACATTTTTACAAAATAATCCAATCATTTTCATCTGAAATAGAACTTGCCCAAGACAACAAAATAGAAGAATTTCTGGAAGAACCATTCCAAATGTCGTCTCCAATCAAAGCTATGTCATCCAAAGATATAAACACAGCAATAACAAACCTGGAAGAAAACACCCGGATATGATCTAATACTGGGCAGATACTAAAAGAACTACCACATAAAGTTATAATGAAAATCACTACCATATTCAATGCGGTACTGAGAATTAGATACTTTTCAGTGGCATAGAAAATAGCACAAATTATCATAATCTTAAAACTAGGCAAACTTCTTGATGAAGTAAAATCATCAGTAAAACAAATTTGTCAATTTGGTTTTCGAGAACATCACTCAACGGTGGAACAAGTACATAGAGTTATAAGCACAATCACCTGGGCATTTGAAGAAAAGAAAGAGTGCTCAGCCGTTTTTGTTGATATTAGCCAGGCCTTTAACAAAATTTGGCATACAGCTTTACTATATGCTCTTAATTTTCTTTATTAGCTTTGCGCTTATCTTTCTTTTAATATCTTTCATATTCTTCATTCTTTTTACAGAGTCGAAAGGCACAGTTCTGCTTCTATCTTTGTTTGAAGTCTCTCAGAATGCTTTCAATTATTTTTTATGTTTTATTTCTCACATTCTTTGGTGTTTCTTTTTTTGAATATTGGTAATATCCCTCAGTCTGTTAAGATTTTATTCATTAATTCCAGTACTTTTTTCTTCATTCCCAATATATTTGATCATTTCAGAGGTTATACCATCCTGTCCTATGCCTTTCCTGTTCTTAATTTTTTTATTGTTTCTTTTTTACGCTTCTTTTGTTATACATTCTTCTTGTTTCTCACTGCTGTCAGTTTCTGTATCTTATTCTTCTTTGCTCTTGGAAATATTTTCTCTATTTTTCCATGACTTGATGATCCTCTTTTGTTAGAATAATTTCTGATTGTGTCTGACATTTTTTCTTTACTTTCTTTGCTCTTTATAATTTGCACATGTTTCTTCTGTTTGTGTTCTTTTGTCCATGCATAATTTCTTTTTCTTTTATCGTTTGTTTGACTTTTGTCTACCATGCTGTGCTATTTTTTTGTTGTATGTTACTTTTCTCATAGAAATGATGTAATATCTGTGAAATGAATGAAAATGCTACTTTCTTTTACTGTGAAATGACAAAAGGTACCTAGGTCAAATTGGCTCACTGGCTCTGAAATATAGATTGTTGTTATTATCTATCACTATTATCCAATAATAATTCATTGGATTCTGGTACCTTTAAGCCAAGAATTCTCAACATTTATTTTTCACATCTAAAGTACTGTAATAGTGATTCAGATATAATCCAAAAATATCAAATATTTAATTAAGTTTTAATGAAAAATCCTTGAAATTACAGTAATAATATAAATAATTTTTTAAATGTAATATACAAAAGTATAACTTAAGTTTAAAACTAATAGAATTTAAAGTATTTTTACAAAAATAAAAAGATGCTTACAATAATACATATTAAAATTAGTATGATTACAATGACATTTAATTGATTAAGTTGATAAAACAAATAGATTAAAATGCACATCGTTGGTGAAAGTGCAAGACCTCGTATTTGCATTTTTGTGGAAAATTGTTTTATCTCATTCAAACCGGGGTTGTTCTACATAGACGTGTACAAAACCTCGAATCTTACAGTTTATTCTAATTATTATATTAGGATTCATAATAATTCAGAAACATAGAACATGAAACTCGTTTATCTGTACTTGAAATATGATGTTTTTATTGTCTCCTGTCAAATTTTTGAAAATGTAAATACGAGGTTTTGCACTTTCATCAACGTTATTGTCTTTAAATAAATTACATATACTAATGCCCGTAATAATAGTCAAAGATTAAATCTCGGATTCATGAATCCAAGATTCATTTTCCTAATTGTTGATTGGCTCTAAGCCAATTCACGGATATCGTGATGGTGAATATAGTTGCGATTGGCCAATATATTTTATTACCAAATGTCAGAATTAATATATGACACAGTAATAAACAATCTTGGGTGGACCCAAGATTATTTGAATGTAGGATTATATTGACGGTTGCATAGTTTTCAACTCGATCCGAGAAATAGCGAGCAATGCATTGGTCTATCGCGACTAATGATATCCGTGAATTGACTTAGAGCCAATCAACGAATAACAAAATGATTCTCGGATTCATGAATCCAGGATTAATCCGAGATTTAATCTCTGACTATTAGTACGGGCATAAGTAAACAGTATCCAATTGATACCATAACTGAAAGGTTGCTATGTGTGATATACAATATATTAAAATAGTTCAGTGACTTCTCCATTATAATTATCTTTATATTTATTGAATATATTTTAAAACAATATTCTATTTTAGGTTCCTGCAACAAAGCAGTTTTCTTTGGAGAGGGCACCAATGGTGCTATGTATTCAATTAAAACGTTTTTCAGTTATGAATAGTAAAATTACAAAACATGTACAGTTTAAACAAAGATTAGAACTAACAAAATATGGTCGTCATAGACCGAGTGGCCCATTAGTGTATAGATTAGTATCAATGGTAACTCATTTGGGTCCATCGGTTGGTTGTGGTCATTATACTGCCGTAGCGCAAGCACCATGTGGAAATTATTATCAATTTGATGATAGTATGGTAAGTTCAATTATTTACTTTGTTTATATTTATATTAATAAATAATTGTTGTATAGGTTCGGCCAATTTCTCACCAAGCAGTGTTCTCAACTAATGCCTATATATTGTTATATGAATTAGAAAATGTCCCAGGAATTCAAAAGTCATTAGCAACAGCTAATGGAACATATAAAGTAAAAGCAATTCTTTCATCGTCGAATACTAATAACTCGACAACTGTGAAAATTAGCAATAAGATAGTGAACGGCAGCGCAGGCAGCAGCAGTTCAAATAAAGTGTACGGACCAGAACTACCTCCTAGTAAACTTGCAAAATTGGAAGACCAGAATGGGACAATATCGAGTAGCACACTGAATGGAAAAGAAAAGGATGAAGACAGTGGCTCCTCGAGTGATAGTGAATCTGAAAAGGTAACTTCCAAACGTTTCCATCATAAGGAAAGTAAAGTACCAAATACCCTGACACCGTCACCATCACCAACTAGTGAAAATAAAAAGACGCCTAATAAATATATACATCAGGCTTCTTCTCCTCCCAAGTCCCCTTTAACCCACCACAACCGTAGTACCACAAGTACCAGTAATAGTTCATATTCTAATAGTGTCTGTAGCCTTACTGCCAGTCCGAAAGACAGTCCCACAACTACAATAGTCACCTCTACGTCGAACGTGTCCCCAGTCACTAAACTAGTCCCTTATGAAGTACATGACACTAGTTCAAATGACGGTTCTACACATTCAAGCAGTAATAAAGTATCAACGAGAGCAGTCCAACGGGATTGGAAAGTGACCTCTTCAACTGATGATTTACCTTCAGATGGTAGTAAAAAGAAAATACAATCAAATGATAGAAACACAGTGAACGAATTGCTAAAAATGTCTCATGGAGGTTATTCTGCTCCGGTGTCTTCTTGGAATGGAACAAGAGCGCAGCTAGATAAGGAAATAGGAAATGAAAAGCGGGAAGATAGAAAAAGAGTTATAGTTGATGAAGCTGACCAGCCAAGAGTTAAACATGTAAAAACATCCAACGGTAATACTTTCAAATCGAATCCAGGATATAATCCAATACAGGTAACTATCTCAAACAAAATAATATAACAGTTTATAATACATTCCGTTATGATAAAGTAATTAATTGTTTTAGGAATATCATAATGCAAAAAATTGGAGTCATGTTAATAACTCGTACAGACAATTTTATGGTGGTGGAGGAGGTGGAGGAGGAAACAACAGACACCGGAACAGACGTAACTTTCACCACAAAAATAACTATCACAATAAGAATTACAGATTTCGACAGTAAAACAGTTCAAGTAATTTTCGACGGAAATTTAAATAGGAAATATTTAAATATTAAGCAGCATTAACAATACAATTGCTATTATTGCAGTCTCAATTATTTCACGTATCATTTATTCACGTGATTTATTGTATAATGTTTTCTGAGCCAAACTGATGTATTATTTTTATACACTTAGGAATGTTCCTTTTAGTTATTTTATAAGGCTCATTTTCATCTTATTGTTTTATTTTGTTACTATGTCCTAAGCTTAAATGTTTTTATTTAAATTTAATAATTAGTACTTTTAAATTAATTTGAAACTGACATGTATATTTAAGTAAGTATTGCCAATACGAAACTTGTAATTATTATTTTTTTTTGTGGCAATATTCTTTATGAAATTATTATTTATGTGACCTATCCTACACACAACCCCTCCTTTCCTTTCCCATTTGAATGTGCATTTATTATATTCATGTATTGCTCTTGTATAATAATTTGTTACAATGTACAGAAAATATAAGACTTGAGATAGTACAATTAAAAAGCAGATTTCTGTCTTTATCTTAACACTATCAACAACAATTTTATACAATTTTCTCCTAAAAATATATACTGTTAGAGAAATCTTTTTGATTTACACAACACTATCCTTTAAATATTGCTTTGAATGTAATAAAATGATATTGGCTTAGTCCTCAAAACGGCTAATTCTTATCGAAGTTATTTTCTGTCTGTGCGAAGGTTGCATGCATTCAACTACATAGTTCCATCCTACAAGGCAATAGGCATATAGCCAGTGGCGTAGCTAGGATTTGAAGGCCCCCCCGCAAGATATTGAAAAAAGGCTCCATGGGAGTTAAAAGTAGTATTTTGTACTCCCCCAGGTTTTGATAAACCGTGGCAGGGCTCTTTTTGTAGGATTGGGGCCCCCAAAACGTCTCGGCCTCCCCCGCACCGCGGGGCCTTAGCTACGGCGCTGCATATAGCTTATCAAGTTCAACATATATTCAGTACTTGCCCAGAGTACTGAAATTTATTGCTTCTAGCAACTATTAGGTATCCAATTTTTCAGTACCTGTAATTCTTAATGTAAGTTGGGTCTGGGTCTTGAAATCTTATTTAAAAAGAAGGTGGTCTGAGGAGGATGCACAAAATTAAAAACCATACAGTTTGATAATGAAAAGTGAAGTATATTTAGTAAAGGCACTGGTTCAGTCACACATCTTGAGAGTAAACAATCAAAGAAACAACAAGAAGCTTATCCTCTTTTGAATTAAATTTCACTTTGTAACAAGCACACCATCTCGTGACAAGGCCTCAAATAACCCAAATTTCAAAATATAACTGAAACTGCATGAAATATAAATATGCCACTGCATTGAAAGTGAGTAGAATATTATGAGTTTTTTACAATAATTACATGTACTGAAAACTGAAAACAATAGTATTATATGGTAATGCAAAACAAATTTAAATTGGAAGATGACTCTAGCATTTGGACCTAATCTAAGGTTTTTTTTTTACAATGTAGGTGATTTTGGTTTCTTGACTATTCTTATTTAAAAGCACCTAAAACATTGTACATTTGTTTTTTTTTTAAACGAGCAAATATTTGTTTAAATATGGGAAAATATGATTATAAATATGATTGTGTAGATTTTTACACACAGTAACACGAAATGCGTTCATTTCTTCCATTTTGAGTGCAATAAATCTGAACTGCTCTAAATCAAAGTAATGAACTCAGTTCCAATAACAACCCTAGGTCAGTGCACACCACACCAGTCAAAACACGAGTACCGGTACAAAACCGCTATTGACTCTGTAGTATAAAACAGTATACTACGGATACTACCTAGGTAATAAATAGTAAATAAAATAATTAATTTTGCTACATACATTTTTATCAATTGACTAAAATAGTCCTAATTTACAGATTAAATTTAAACAATTTAACCTCAAAAGTGACAATGAGCAAAAGAAAGAATTATTACGCAAATAAAAACAACAAGCACCGAAAATACAATATAGAAGTAGGGCTTTGTGGATTTTTATGCAGCTGTAACAACCGAGAAAAAGATTGCATACGAGAAGCGTACAATATATTGAATAAATACGCAGATAAATTTGAAGACAAAAAGGAACCTGTAGCAGACAAACAAGATCACGATGAAGATGACTTATCCAAAGAACTCGAACAATTGAAATCAGAAAATGCATCTACTACCATGAAACGATTCCAAGTTATTGAATCTGGAGCTAAAAATTTCTTATTTATACGAACTACTCTCAAAGACCCATTGTTAATAGCCAATGCTATACTTAAAGATATATTTGAAAATGGACAACAACAAGCAAGATTTTTATTGCGTTTAATTCCAATTCAAATGATATGTAAAGCTTACATGGACGATATTAAAACGGCAATTGTGCCACTACTCGATAAATATTTTTCTGGAAGTACAAAAACCTTTTCAATAGCTTTTAATCATCGCAATAATAACAGTTTAAATAGAGATGATGTTATTAAAGTTGTTGCTGAATTAGTTGGAGAATTACCGGATAAGCATACAGTTAACTTGAGTGAACCTGAAATAACAATTGTTATTGAAGCTATTAAAGGTTTTGCTTTTATTGGAGTTATTCCTGATTATGTAAAGTACAAAAAGTTTAATTTACATAGTAGTTGTGGCAATGACAATATCGAAGTTGCAAAAGAAGTTGTTGTCAAAGAAGTATCAGAAGAGAAACCAGTAGAAGATGAAAATAAAGTTGAAGATGTTGATAACAAACCGGATTCTACTAATAATGAATAAAGATAATTTTAAAGATATTTGAAGTAAACTTAAGTTTTGTATTTAATAATAAATATTCTTTTGTTTTGTTATTTAGTTTTTTTATATTAATATTTGATTCAATTACAAACCTGGTTTTTGTCAATTCAATTAAGTAAGTATATTTATTTAATTTTAATATAAGGAAAGATAAAAAGAAGCCAAAGCCAAAACGGCATAGACGCCAAAAAAATTATTTTCATTATACCTTTGTATAAAATTTTTCCGCATCTCACAGTTCCAGTCGCATGTCCGTAAAAAAAATATATTTTGCAGAATCTAATTTTTTCACTTATTATACTAAACTTAATTAACATAAACGTCAGTCATCCATATATTATGTCAAATCCAATAGAAATTACCATTAAATTTAATAAGTAATTTTTTTTTCATTTTAGCTATTATGCATAGATTAAAGTTGTATATTTAAATAAATACTTATTTTTTTATTTCTTCTTCTTATGGCTTGGGGTTTCGATATTTTGTGGAAAAATAATACGTAGATAAATTTCAAGTATTAAGGTTTATAGTTTTGTCAATTCAACATCTACCAATGCTACAAATAAGATTGATGTCAAGGCAATATCTGTCTTTAATAGTCTTTTTTTAAATTCCCAAATCAATATAGACCAAAAAATCTTTTCTTTTCATGCAAATGAGCATCAAACTTGCTTCTATTGTCTTTTGTAATTCTACTTTAACAGAAAAAAAAACTTTACAATTATTCTAAGCACAACTCACAGGTATTTAAGATGAAATGGATTCTACTCATTTAGACCTCAAAAAGTACAAGCTTTACATGATGACGGTTACAAGTAAATAGTGGGCATTATTAATAAATAATCTGCATTAATAGAGACATGAAATATCCAGTCTGTTCAATCCCTCTTACATACATACAAATTATCAATATAGGTTTTCAGTGAATATCCAGTATGGAATTACTGATAACATGGTCATTGGTTCATTTGTTTTTGAGAAGATTGATGTTCCAATCAAACATGGTATGTGGTACCCAGCACATTTTGCGTTTTAAATCAAGGCCATATGAAAGATCTGGTAAAACAAACATTATCAAAAACTGTTGAAGATCTTAGGAGATGAATGTTGGTACAGCAGAACTAATTTGAAATAACAATGATATGTTACGAAAGGCAACCAGATCTGGAGCTGGTACGTATCTCGAGAGTTTATTTTAAATAATCTTTTAGAGAATTTAAATTAAAAAATAATTCTGAAATATTTAATCAATATTAATTAAACACTCTGTATTTTGAAATAAAGATGTTCTAAAAATGTAAATGTTTAATTCAATATAAAAATAAAAAATTAACTAAGATGCTAAAAAAAATTGTTTCTAGCTTTTTGCTCAATGCTTTGAAAATGAGTGTAATCTGTGCAGTTTCCTGGCAAAAAATATTTTATCTACACTTTTTACAAAATGAATATGGAAACTTATTTAAACCTAAAATAAATCCTTTTTTCATATTTTGGAAATAAGTGCAAGATGTGTTAAGAATACTGAAAAATGTTACATTTAATAAAAGATGGTTCAGACTATTTCTTCAAATTTTAAGTTCCAAACATTAAAAATGCATATTATCTATGCTAAATATACTAAAAAAGTTATGGTCAGAAAATAAACATTAATTTTTAAGAAAATCAATTACGTCTAAAATAAAAGGAAATGTTTTTTTTATTTACTTTTTGATTTAAACCAAAAATAGGGTTTTTTCATTTATTTGCTCTTCAAATTTCTAAGTCACGGCACTTCTTAAAAATTCTACTGGAAAACATAATTTCATATGTATAATAATTTTATTGAAAGTTATAAAAAATCTTCACATTCTTCTTTAATATTTTAAAGTCTTAGTTTTGTAAATATGTGTAGGCACAATTGAGAAAATAATATCAAGTCGTAAGTTATTAAATAAAGTGTAATATGTCAAATCTTAGATTCGAATAACACATGCATTATATACTAGAGAAACAAAAATAAAGAATTAGAAATGATCATTAAAGAAGACCAGACATGGTATTACAACAATCTGATTACCATCGACGAGACAAAATCAGAATACACAATTTTTAACAACAAACAGGAAATAAATACAATAACAATAAATGGCAAAACTATTTAACTAATAAAAAAAGTAAATTAAAGAAAACCTGAAATAGAATGCTCACACAAGCCAACGTGTTAAAAAAATCTTCACTAACAGCGGCTGTAGGAAAACTACCTACAAAAACTCAACAAAATCAGTTTATTATGCAATATTTGCATCAAATAACAAGTTTTTAAACCATATCTTGGAAAACACAACTATAAATAGCATACACAAATTATGAAAACAACAAAATAATTTCTATACATATTAGAAAAACACATACAACCGAGATTAAAGAAGAACTAAACACAAGGGGGATGTAAGGCATACCGGGCCCCGGTTTGCAAGCGGCCCTTCAATAAGTACATTTTTATATTAATTATGTAAAATTTAGTCGAAATAATATACATATATGCAAATGAACAAAGTTGAACAATCAAATTTACACTGTTATTAAAGTAATACCTATTAGGTTATAATTATGCAAACTTAGGATTAGTTAAGTAATAATGTTTGCCAAAATAAGTTGACAACATTTCTTTTTTTTTTTTTTGTGAAAATTTAAAAATACATAAACAATTGCAAATTAAATATTTGGCATAACTGGTTTAGTTTTTAAGATGTTTTTGGCAAAAAATACATTTATAAAAAATTAAGTTTTTTTTTTTTAATTTATTAAAACTGACATAGTTGGTTTAATTTTTAAGTTAAATTTTTTCAACTTTCTAATCAACTAGAAAAAAAAAACAAGATTTGCAATAAAATACATTTGTAAACATTTTTCATATTTTGTGAAGTTTTAAAAATAGTTTCAAATTTTGCAAATTAAATATATTTTTTAAATTAACCAAAACTTACATGGTTGCTTGGTTCAAACTTTCTAATTAACAAGAACATCTTTGCATTTTTTTTTTTGTTGTAAAAACTTGATATTGATACATAGTTGGTTTAGTTTTTTAAACTTTAATTTGAACCTCTTGTTCGCAAAATATTATATTTGTGAAATTTTTTTGATATTTTATAAAAGTAAGTTTTTTCTAGTGTTCATTCTAGGAACATTAAACGCAAATCGCTAACTAATGTTAATGACCTTCTCGTTCTCAGGACCTCTATTACCTACTGAACACGTGTGGAATACTATTGGTAGTAAACTGGACCATCTTCAGCCTCCACTCACTTTACTTGATATTCGGATGCGTATTGACAATTTGATTTCTAGCATGGTCAGTGAGATATTTTGTGAAATTACGAAAATAGTTTTATTAACTAGAAACTAAAAAAATACAACTGTGAAATGATTTGATATTTTGTGAAACTATCTCTAAAACTGAAACTGACATATTTATTATTATGTTTGTTTTTAGCCCTCTTAATTGAGAAGGCCAGCTTTGACTAAATATAAATAAGATAATGAACAGCATTAGTATGCTAATACTATATAAAGTAAATAAGGAAACCACCAAACAAAAACTACAAAATATAAAACAGTCAAATTCAGACAGACAATAACAACAGAAACCATAAACTAATACAATAAAAATAAAAACTCAAATACGTGCCATTTAAATTAACAAAATAGCAACTCAAACAAGCTGTCAATACCAATAGCCTGAGATGGAAATAACATCTGCAAACCTCAAGAGGATAAAACCAGTTTTTGTTTTTAATTTTATATATTGTTAAAATACATACTCATTTATATTTTTGCTAGATAGTCTTAATTTTAATTTAATCTAAAGTTGGGCAGAATTTTTAGAAAAACGTAATGATCTTTATAATTAAATTAAACATTTTTTTTCAAATTGATATAACGTCTTGTTTATTTATTTTGGAGCAAAAATAAAAAATGCATATAAACTTACCTTTTTTTAAATGGCAACCCTAAATAGCTTCTCTAAAAAACTTATTTTTTCTAATTTCAAACGTGTAAAGATTGTTAAATCTTATCTTTTCAGAATTTGCAAAAAAAAATTAATACAACAATTATTGCTACATACTTTAAGAAAATCAGAAACAAAATGGATTTTTTTCATTTAATCATATTAGTTGTTTAAAGTTATTAAACTATAAAAATATGGAAAAAATCTAAATTGTATCTACAAACACACATAGAAAAAAAGATTGTTTGCAAAACTTAAAAGAATACGAATCATTTTGTAAAGCAAAAGACACCAAAATTAATTTTAATAAAGATACATAGATAAGGGTTTTGGCATACAATACTTTTAAACCAACTGCATCTGTAAGAGTAATTGGACAAGAGTGTAAAGTATCCAAAGAACAAGCAAAAAATTTTAAAACAAAATTATTTTAAGCCTATCATTATATTGAAAACACATTCATTGTACCTAACAGATCTTGAAATATATTAAATTATGCTTCAGGTTCATTGAAGAAAGTTAAAGACACAAACTTTTTTCTCAATCAATTCTTTTTACTGACAAAGACAAGACAAAATGGACAAATAAAACATTATTTAAATTTGAAAACCTCATTTAATGGGACAAAAAATCCATCAAGTTTTCCTAGAAATTCTGCATTGCTAATTTATAAGCAATTAGTTACCCATAAAAAACGTATTGATTATTGACATCTGTATTAGAGGTCCGCAATTTTGGCGCAGCCCGGCCCGGGTTTTTGCATTTTGGGCCGGGCTTTTGTATTTTGAGCCGGGCCGGGCTCTTGCATTTCAGGCCGAGCCGGGCCAGATATTAAACGTATTTTATGTAATTATTTAATTTATACGTTTTTAATACTCAATTTTCACACAAGTAAATTATTATTTAAAAATAAGATAAAATTTAATTTAATTTAACGATTACATTCTGTTCATTTATTTAAATTATAAATATGTGAACGTTATATATATATTTTAATAGTTAATTGTTCTATGTTTTGTTATAAATAATTGATACTCCATAATTTTCATATTGAAACTTAATACAGTACTTAAAAATGTAACTAAAATTTTTTTTATTAAAGCCGGATAAATTAAACTAGAGTTTATTGTCTAAATGAGGAATATTATTGTGATTTGAATTGTTGCTAACAACAAACAAGATCACGTTTAAAACGGACCGGGTTGAGTTTTGGGACGGGCCAATTTATACCGGGCTGAGCTTTGGGCCGGGCCGGACCGGGTTTTAACAAAATTTAAAATCTGTATATCAACAAATGGTTGTGACTAATAAGAGTAAAAAAATCAAATGTTATACACAAAATAGTTTATGGACCAAAAAGTATAGAAACTTTTTATTTTTCAGCTTCTTTGTTATAATTCAAACATCTAGATAGTGTATCTACAGGAGGGGTGTCTCAGATTGACTACCTAAAATATAGTTAATATAAAAAACTGATAAAACAGTAATAAAGAACTGAAAAAAATCTGTTTTATTTATCTTTTTAAAAATACAATACATTTCAGTTGTTAACATGAGCTGAATAAATAAACAGGAGAATATAAAAAGGTATTTTAATTTCTTGCCCCCAAAACAGAACTTGTTCCTGGTGCTACAGTAATTTCACCGCTTTGACCAGTAGCTTCACGTTGAGGACTCTAAAATAAACAATATTAAACATAGTGAACATCAACATTTTAAAAATATATTACCTTTACATGTATTTTATTTTTAAGCACCGCAGCTCTCAATATTAACATCCTTGTACGTCTTTGATACTCTTTGCCCATTTGCAAGCTTTTTTCAAACGTAGTGCTTCTCTGATCAACATCTTTAGCAAACAAAATTTTATTATGAGAATCAATTCTCGCCTGTATTTGTCCATCCAATATAAGCTGCATGAGTTCGTCCTCAAGTGCATTGACAGTTCTATTAAAAGCAGTTGCCATTTTACGCATATCAGCTGATAAATAAGGACTAAAGTATTGAATTAAAGCACGATTCCTAATCTGTGTGTATAAGCTATTAACATGAGGTGCAATGTACATATCTAATAGAAGGTTATCTTTAATCTCGTCAAGTAATTTCAGACATGAGGCATATTTTGATTCGTAAAACTTAAGTATGATATCGCGTAATTGTGGTTCCAATTCCAAAAATAACTTAAATGAACTACTAAATATTACATTTTTCTGTAATTCATGTCTATCAAATGTGGCTAATGCACATAAACCACCATACATAGCAACATTATTAGGAGACATTAATTCTGGAAAATCACAATGATCCAAATTTGCTAATAAGAAATGTTTTGCTGCTGATTTATATTTTTTCGTTGCTAACTCAGCTAATCCAGCAGCACATTTTAATTTTGTTAAAATATGCTGATTTGCATCTTTTGATTGCATTTCTGTGAAATCGGGAGTGCTTTCAGCTTTTGATACATAACTAAGGACATGTGACCAATTTTGTAAATAAACAGATACCTTTATGACATTCATACACATGTTAACAACGTGTTTACCACTTGTGCAATAATCACGTGCTCGTGAATAGCACTTTAGTGCATTTGATAAATCACCACAATCTAGATAGTGATCGCCTAAATCATCATGCCCCCTACGAATGCTTTCTTTTATAGAATTTGACTTATAATTTTTTAAATCATTATCCAATTTTTCTAATTTTAAGGCCGCTTTTTTAGATCTGGTTTCCATCCAAAGGCTATCAATAGCAGGAACATCTTGGGATGTAGATTGAGCAGCTACATCAGGTAAACTTGAACCAGACGTAATTTCGGCTAATTTCTGATGCAGTACTTGATACAAATTAACATTATAAGTTGTCATAACATATGAAATAGCTGTTTTTAAAGCTTCTAATCTCAATGTTGGACAGTGATTTACTATGTAAATCAAACGGTATAGTTTTGCTAAACCGGTGTAGCTATTTGAATATACTTCTAGGTCGAGTGTAGGATTTTCGACTACGTATGTTTCTTCCTCGTTATTATCATTGTCTTCAGGCGGAGCATCGACTTGCATTGGTTCGACAGCATTCTAAATGATAAGTTAACATATTTATTATTAAAATATAAAATACTTATCATTTTCACTGCACTACTTTCTGGCAGACTTCCAATAGACATTTATATAAATATTTACTCACCTGAAACAGAGCACTTTGCAGTGGCAGAGGCATAGTTATCTATAAATTGATTACTGCACTTTTTAAAAACTATTCCTATTCAATATTAGTAAGTAACAACATCCTCATTGATTTTTTTATCTTCATAGAACATTAATTTGTATATAATCAACAATATCCTCTGATATCGTCTTTCGGCGACTTTGCTAGCAAAAAATTCAGCCAGTTTTTGACAGTTCTGGGTACGGTTGATAATACAGATTTCAGTAAACAACTGCCATCTTTATATTTTTTACTCAATTAATTAACTATGTTAAAAAGCTTCATGAATTTAGTTCTCAAATTAAAATAAAATCAGTTTTATTACAAGCTAGTAAACGTTGTGCATACAACAATTGCTTAAATTGGTCTGCCCATCATTAAAATAATAATAATTTTTATTTCATTAACATGGTGACCAGATTATTATAAGTTAAAAAAAAATAAGATTCCGGATGTTGTTTTTGTTGTACATTACATTTAGTTTTCAAATAAGAAAGATATTTTTTGTTTAAACAATTGAAATTGTAATATCAAATGCAAATTTTAAAGCTCAAAAAATAAAAAATTAAAGTTAATTCAAATTATCAAATATCAACTTTATCACTCTTCTCAACAATCCTTTTTGTTTCTTCTGAAATACGCATTTTAAGGTTTTGTATTGTTTGAGAACGTCTCTTATAGACCTTTTGCTTTAGATATCTCGACTGAAACAAATCGGGAGCTGTCAAATCGGAGGAATTAGACCGCCAATGAACAAACTGCCTTTGAGTGTTCACAACTGATTGACATTGTATGAAGCTTTTAACCACGTAAACGCGTCCATTAATTGAGATGCTAGGCACACTAATGAAGGGCGCACACCCTGAAACACTAGTGTATGTGTCTCACACTAGGTAGCAAGGCAATTTACATAAGTTATATATTAAATTTAAATAGTGTACATTTAGTTGCCTACATTGCAGCCTTGTTTCAATGAGTAAAAAATAAAGTTCTAAAATTTAAAAAAATCTAGTTCAATGAATAAAAAATAAAATTATGTATTATTTACTTTATTTATGTTAATTTTAATAATTACATTAAGTAACAATGAGCGCCGAGAAGATGGGGGCACCAAGGCGCGTGCCCCCGTTGACATATTCTAGGGGGGCAGGCGCCCCCATTGGAATATTTGCTTATATGCATAAAAAATAAAAATTTTGATTTAATATTTTTAATTTGCATAAATAGACTGACCATCCATTCATAAATATATATATATATATATATATATATATATCAAGGATGTTATACTATATACTGGATTGGCAACCAAGCCCCTTAAAGTGAGGAAAAATATCGAAATATGCAACCCGCCGTTGTGCCGCTTTAGCATCTCTTTTTATCTCACAGTCGTATACGAGGCAAGAGAGACAGAATTTTAGAAAAATTGATTTAAAACAATAATTACAAACTGTATTTTACTATTTTATATATCAAATTATACTACCAAGTATTACTAATCTTTCTCATAAAAAAAAGTAACATAATTTCAATTATTAATGACTTTAATAAGATTTATAAAAAAATAAAACAAACTTTCTTATTACAGACACTCAATATATTCAAGAATAATAACAAAAAAGTAAAACTAACTTGTACATTTGTTTAAAATATAAAATATATTGACAAATATACATAATATAGTACTCACATAATAATTCGTTAACCAAACCGTGAATAATGCGTGCTTTAAAGTTACGCATTCGTATGTCAGTTTTTACTTGTATCTGATACATCTTACAAAAAAAAATTATTTATTAACTCTTAAGTTACTTAATAGAAACAGTTTTGGGTTTCTTACACGGTTAAAAAATTAGAGTTAGTAATTTTTAAAAAAGTACTAATTTTATTATATTTTATTACAAATACTTTTAAAAAAGTGCATAAACTCGAAAGTAAAGTATTAATAATAAGCTACATTGAGTCTAAATGTATTAAACATAAAGATCTACTTTATAAAATTATTACAACTACAATGATATAAATATTAATAGAATGATCAAAAACAACAATTAATCACAATACAAAATGTTTGTTGTGAACTTTTGCATATATTTTATATATAAGATACTTAAGGGGAAGGTAATAATTATTTTAAATAAAATTAAAACACAAAACTAGCATATAAAAGTATAATTATTACCCAACAATATTGTCTACTTGCTTTTAATATAATTTTTATATTAAACAGCATAACATATTTTAATTGCAAATGCTTACTAATGAAATTAAATTCCATTTCCTATTTGTTTCAAAGATTTACATTCAAATGCAACCCAGTATTTAACCATTATTTCGCTTGTTAATATTGCTCATTTAAACCGTATATGGCGTAGTGACTAGTGCGACAGAGTAAAACACAAATTTATACGGCACAACGGCAAGTTGCCTACCCACGGATTTGGACACACTATTTCCCTATGTTAATATACGGTGGTTGCCAATCTAGTATATAGTATAACATCCTTGATATATATATATATATATATATATATATAACAAATATGGTTTTTGCAAAGGGACAAAGCCGATCAGCCTGTGCGTGCGTCTGCACTGTGTGTGGATGTTATGATTTCTGATCCTGACCCCTTCCACTTTCCATACTCAATGCGCCCCCCTAAGTAATAATACCAACTTACCAACCATAACATAACACAAAATAGTACACGCTCTACTCTTGCAGCAAGACCACGTTTTTTGTTTTCATACGATGTTTTATGCGCATTTTAAGAAATGGACATATATTTAATTAAAATAAATAAAATCCGGAAAAACCCGGTTCCATCAACATTTGAAAATGAACAAAATGCTACTATTTTACTCACATATCCAGCAATCATCGGTGAAATTGGAGGACAGCCGTAGTAGTGAAACAATTGGCTAAAAAACAATTTCGCAGAGAATGGTTAAAAGAGTTTCCAGCGATTGTACACAAACATGAAAAAGTATTTTGCGCTGTTTGTGTGAAAGGTTTAAAGGAAATTAAAGTTCTTACGCCCAAATTATCTGCATTAGAATTAAAATCAATCGACGCGATTTTGTGTACACGAAAGAAATGAGATATTTAACACAACAATGGCTTGCAATACGAAGACACACAGATGAAAGATCAAATATTCAACAATTACTTCTTTTAAGATCAGAAGATAATGATGCTCTGGAATCTTGGTTTTGGAGAACAAAATATAAATGGTTGTCCCATGATGTACTGAATGAAATTGTATCTACACTCCGCGACAAAAGTCTGGGTTCACTAACAATTTTTCCGATTTTTCGTCCTGTTTTTTTTTTTTCAAATAAACCAAAATGTTTGTTTATCAAAAAACAAAAATGAAAAACCACCTTTGGTGATAAATTAATAATTAATCTTTATTTACTTACATTTTAGGATACTAAAGAAATATAGTGTTTATAAAAAAAAGTGAAAAACACAAACTATGGGTACGAACAAAACTTTCAATATCTGGTGTTTCCACCACGAGCCCTAATAACACAGTCCAGACGTCTAGACATGCTGTTAATCAACGTTGCAATGTTTTCTTGCGGCAGTCTGTCCCACTCTTCAACCAAACATGCTGCAAGGTCTCTTAAGGCCCGAGGGCGATCAGGGCAAGCTCGAATGGCTCTTCCCAGTTGGTCCCACACGTGCTCAATAGGGTTCAGATCTGGTGAACAAGCAGGCCAATCCAAACACTTAATTCCGACTTTGTTAAAATATTGGAGGGTAATGTTCGCCACTTGTGGGCGAGCATTATCCTGCATTAATTGAAACTTTTCTCCAATAAAGTGACTGTATGGTACAACATGTTCCTCTACAATATCCCTAATGTACCTATCTGCGTTAAGGGCTGCTCTATCACAAATATGTAGTTCTGTACGAGCCTCGACAGAAATCCCTCCCCATACCATTACAGAGCCTCCGAAAAAATTGGATCTAGGAGCCATGGTACATGCTGCGTATCGTTCTCCTGGTCTCCTCCATACCCGTGTACGACCGTCTGGAGCATCCAACGTAAAACGGGATTCATCAGTCCATAAGACATGTCGCCACTCGGCAGCCCCCCAGTTCTGATAAGTTCTAGCAAAATTCAGTCGGTTTTGTTTGTGACGAACCGTAAGTTTTGGACCAGTGGCAGCCCGATAAGACTTTAGATTATTTTCTCGAAGTCGTCGCTGAACTGTACGTGCCGATATTTGAACATTTCTGACTGCAGCAAGCTCATTAGCTGTAATTGTTGCAGTTTCAGTGCGATTTCTCAAAGATTGTAACAACATAAATCGGTCATCTTAAACATTAGTTTTTCTTGGTCTTCCTGACCGTGCTCTGGCTGTTAGTAAACCATCTTCCTCATACCTCTACCAAATCCTTCGGACCCCGTTTTGAGAAACTCCATACCTACGGCCTGCTTCTCTCTGGCTATGTCCTTCTTCAATGTGGGCAATTATCCGTGCACATCTTACTGGAGATATCGGCATTTTGATCACAAAACTAAATTTCAGCACACACTGACACTTGCCAGCAACATTTGAAGCATGATAAACAAATCCCTGACAACACCTACTTAATTGTTAACCAAACCTCAAAAATCTGAATAAGGCACGTTAGAAGGAAAACATGCACTATATTAAAAATTGTACGGTTATGCATTTGGCGACTACGTCATTAAACTTGTTTTTTGATAAATAAGCATTAACATTTTGTTTTAGCTGGATAAAAAAAATTCTGTACGAAAAATCGGAAAAATTGTTAGTGAACCCAGACTTTTGTCGCGCAATGTATTATTATTTACTATAATAGTTCCTATTCTTTTCATTTTGTAAACATATTTACATTTAATAAAACGTTTTTTACACAAAGGTGACTATATACTCGACTCTATCTCATGAACAAATAGTAAAAGAAGTATTTGTAAATTACTGTATTTTATTAGAATGTTATGCACATCCATTAGATAAAATATTTATAAATAACAAATTTTTTCATTGTATGTTTACTTTTTTTATTTAGTATTAAAAGTACAATTCACAAAAAAAAATCACATGCATACAGCCCGCACAAGCAACTCTGAAGAAAACCATTTTTTGGTCTAAAAGTTCTGCCCCCATTGAGATTTTCAAAAGTCGGCGCCTATGAGTAACACACACAAACTGTTAGGCTTACGATGATTTTTTTTTTCATTATTCTGCTCAACTTTTACATATATTGATGTAATTTTTCAAATAATTAAGCATTTCTTAGAAGAACAATCATAATACTTTTAGAATCTTTCGAGAATTGTGTAACCATAGTAAAACAAATTTTTATTGTTTTGTTGCAATAAAACTAATGCTCCTATGATACTGACATTGGTGCTTTCCTTTGGTCACTATTTTCATTTATTCTTACTTCACCTTACTTAATAGACTGTCCCATTTGTAAAATAGCAAGTAAACCAAAGTAAGGATTTTACCTTGTTTCTGGCGTCCTATCAGGGCATGAAAACTAATTAAGTAATATTTTAAAATTATTTAAAAATGTATAAAATTGTAAGAAATGACAACAATTTTAATTAAAAAAAGAATAAATACTTGTAAAGTCAAGTGAGTATTTTGACTTACCTAATTTGGCAGAAAGAAAACGCCTAATATCTTGAATTGCATTTTTAGTTTATTTTACAAATATGACCTTAATTTATATAGTGACTTATTTTGATTTACAATGCGTGCAATGTTTTGCGTGATATGATTATTAGTTTTTTTAAATGGAACACTATTTTTTTTAATTTTTTGTAATGACATAAGATTTGATAGATGTACAACTTGCAGTTAGTTTTCAAAATATTCATTAAAATTAATAAATCAAAATGTAGTAGTTTCAGTTAGCATGGCAACAAGTAAAAACAATTATTGTTATTCTCAATACAATTTATAAAATAAGTAGATATTTGAAGCAAAAAGTAAACTAACAATAAATACTGACTTTGCGTAATTAAAAATTTAATTGTAATAAATTATTTGAAAAATACTACATTTTCTTTTATTATTTTAATAAATATTTGGAGACCGCAAGTTGTAGACCTATAAAACCTATATAACCATTGTAATTGTTAAAAAAATTTTATTCTAAAATTAAATAAAAATACAGGGGGTTGAAATTAAAAACGCAGTCAGAAATTGGGTTTTCCACTCATTTACTTAACCTTGTATATTTATAATTATAGATGAAGCTTTAAAAGACTGTAAAATACAAAAATTATCATCAATTTTATTGTAGATTCAAATTTTAGTTTTTATTTATAATCGACGAAAAAAAATTACGTATTAGCAGTTTTAACAAAATCGTTGAGTTATATTATAAATGTTATTTTTTACATTTATGTGTTAATAGTATTCATTAAAACTACTTATTTTGAAAGTTGAAAAAAAAAATTCTGATGTTTTTATTGTAATAAAGAGTTATGTATGGAACACAATATCAGATAAATGACTGCTTTGTAACTGCTGGCACTTATTATCTTTCAATTCAGGTATTGTTCCTTAGTTATGGAAATACACTTTTTGTTTTTACCTCAAAATTGATGATCTTGGTGGCCAATTTACACTGACGCGGCGCAAGACAACTCTCCCTTCAAATTTTGTCTGCAACAATTCAATTGTTTTGTTTGCTGTCTGGCAGGTTGCGCCATCCTGTTAAAGTTACAAGTCTTTGAGATCTATTTCAATAATTTGAGACCAGAAGAAATTGTTTACCATCTTACGGCAATGAACGCCGTTGGCGGTGATCCTAATTCCAGCCGCATCCTCGAAGAAGAGAACGATCTAATTACTCCTAAAATGCGCACTAAACAGTGGCTTGTGGTGGATGCATGGGACGTTAAAAAATTACTTCTTATCTCCTCAAATTTGACAATTCTGTTTGTTGACATTGCCACTTTGACATTAATAATAATAATAATAATAATAATAATAATAATAATAATAATAATAATTTATTTATGCAGAAACAAAAGTTTTAAACAAGTCAGTTTATTAAAAAAATAATATAATAAAAAATATAAAAAAATACAAAAAATACAATTACATTAGGCAGAAAGACTTTGGTCGATTCATATTCATATTCATACTCATTTCTATCTTACTTTTATATATGTTTATTTTCTTTAAAAAAAAAAACTTTGTATGTGTGTATATGAAATAAATTTGTTTACTACTACTACAATTACATATACATTTAATAACATCATTTGTTCTATTCATGACAGTAACACATCGATATATCTATTTAAAATAATAATAATAAAAATATGCAATAAGTAAAAATATATTATTGGCCCATACAAAAATTAAAATTTAAAAAGTCATCGTAACTGTAAAAAGCATTATCAATCAACACATCTTTAAAATTAAAAACAACTTAATTGGTAAATCAGTTATTCTTGTAGGTAGTACGGTTATTGTAAAACCACTTTGAAATAGAAGTCATAAGTAAAGCATGACTTTTAGCAATTTCTTCAACTGTGTTTCCAGTATTAATTATGGTGGTATCATCAGCATATAATATAATGTCAGCATTGTTAACTGAGTTCGGTAGGTCGTTGATGTAAATGAAAAAAAGTAATGGCCCAAGTACAGATCCTTGTGGGACTTCATAAGTAATATTACAAAATTCGGATAAATTATTATCGATTTTTACTTGTTGTTTGCGGCTTTGTAGATAAGATGTAATTAATCTGCAACTTTCCGGTAAAATATTATAAGTATATAGTTTTCTAATTAAAATACTGTGGTCAACTCAATCAAACGCTTTACTAAGGTCTAAAAAGCAAGCTGTTATTTGCTCAACCTGTTCAAAAAAATGTATAATATTCTTGAAATTTAGTATTGCATTTACAGTTGAACATTTTTTTCTAAAACCATGTTGCTGATTTGTAAATAAATTTTCATTTTCAAAAAATGCCAATAATTGTTTTCTTAATAATTTCTCCAATACTTTTGAAAGAATTGGAAGAAGACTAATTGGTCTATAATTATTAGGTTTTATTTTCTTTCTTAAAAATTGGAAGTACTGTAGCTATTTTGAAAGCATCAGAAAAAATGTTACTTTTAATACATAAATTAAAAAGTTTAGTTAACGGTTCAATTAGACAGTTTTTTTGAATATTAATAACTTCTGTAGTTAAACTTTTACTTAATTTCAAACTATCGATTGCATTTCTGACTTCATTGTACGACACAACACGAAATTTAAAATAATTGGAGAGATTACAAGCGTTACACATTAAAAGCAATGCTGCAGGTGCTGGCAACAAGTTGATAATCTTATCAGGAATCGTAACAAAAAAAATCATTAAAATCATTTACAGAAATATCACAGGCAATATCACGTTGTTTTGAGGTACGTTTAGTATTTATAATTTTCCAAGCAGCTTTTTGTTGGTTATTACTGCTTTTAATAAATAAATTATTTGCTGAAATTTTGGCCTTTAAGATAGCATTTCGGTATTTTAGCCGATATGAGTTTTGACTAACTTTACATTGAGGATTAGTAGATCTCAAACAAACTTCATTCAATAAACTCATGTGGTCACGCATAGTTCTTAGATTGTTATTGAACCAATTAATTTAGCTTGATGCTTCCACACCTTTCAAATTTTTTGTAGGAAATGATAAATTTATGGCATTACCTAATATATTCAAAACAATTTCTGCTTTGGTGTTTACAGACATTGTATTATCTTGTATAAATATTCAGTTCACATTAGACATGTACTGATGAAAATTAAATTTACCAACTTCAGTTACAGGTCTTACAATTTTGACTTTTTCCTTCATAAAATTTAAAATTTCATATCTAAATTGGATACCAAGATGATCAGAAAATTCTGTATTAACTAAGTTTAAATCTATGTGGTAGCTTAAGTTAGAAAATACATTGTCGAGACAATTTTTTTTTCTAGTTGGCAAATTAAAACTAGTGGATAAGCCATATCCCAACAAAAAAAAACATAGTTTTAAAATTATCAACCCGATTAAATTTTACGTTAAAATCTCCTGTGATAAAGACATTTTTATTAAAATTAATTGATTTAAATTCTTCAGCTAATACATTTAAAAACACATTAAAATTTCGATCGATATAGAGAAATTATTATGCAGTTACTGTCATCAATTTCCCAATTTTTTTCAATACATAAATTATTTAAATTGATTGGGGTGCATCGAACATTTGGTGAACATAAAATCATTACTCCGCCGCCTTCAAATATTTGTCGAGAGAACTGTGAAACTGTTGCAAAGTTGTTTATTTTTAATTGTAAGGCTTCATTTTCATTGAGCAAGTGCTCACAAATACATAAAATTGAAAATGAATTTTTACATTCCAATAAGAATGATTCAAATTCGTTTTGTTTTGATTTAATAGACTGTACATTTAAATGTAAAATTCCAACTGTTTTAGTAGTTGTACCTTCTACGATTCCGTGATTGCTGTTTCCGTGGTAGAAAAAAACGTCTAATTCCTACATTTCTCGGCCAATTGTTAGGATCCGTAATAATTTTGTCATATAACATGAGGGTGGAGACTTTAAAAGACGAATATTCTTCCGGTTTTTTTGAGAGAAAGAAGTTTTTCATATGTTAAATTATTTATGTTTAATTTATTTAAATACGCTGTTATGTCGTTAACAGTTGTTCCAACATCTAATCGATATATGTGGTGATGGTGATACCTTTAATACGCTGTCAGTTGATGTTCCAAAAGTCATATTAATTTTCTTATCGGGGCGACGTCTATTTACTGTTTGCCATTTTTCATTTTTATTGATATCATTTGAATTTTCATTTATATTTTCAATAGGATTAAATTCAGTATCGCTTCTCAATTTCATGGACGAGTTTTTGTTGTTAATACCAGTCTTCGATTTATTTGTTGTATTTTTTATCTCCGATTTTTTTTTTGTAGCATCGGAATATTTTAATACATTGCTAGCATTTTCAGTATCTTTAGTATTTGATGCTATTTTTCAGTATTTAATGAATACATATTACGTATATGTAATTTTAATACCTTTTCATTTTCTTCTTTAAATGCATCATCTCCTTTCTTAACTTGGAAATAGATTCTTTCAACGGTTTCACCTCGTTATTAACGATTTCTTGCCAAAACTCACTACAAACTTTGGACATTGAAGAAGCGATTTTTCTTTTGCTTTTGTTACATTTTATTATGATTTTATATTTTTTAATTTTAAAAATAAAGAGGTGATTTTGTTAAAGTTTAAGTTGATATTTGAAAACAGTGCAATTAAAAATACTTAACATAAGCACTATAAAACAAAGTCTTTGCTTTTTGTTGAAAATAATTTTAAAAAATACAACAACATATGCAACTGGTCTAGTACATTTGTTGAGCATACTACATTTACAAATAGTGTTTTTGATTTTCTACATTGTAAACTTCAGTTTTTCTTGCTCAGTTGGGTGAAGCGCCTAGCTCAAATCTCGGTGCATAGTTTGTTGCAGGTTTGAGTTCTTGCTCTAGCAGAAAACTTTTAAGAAATTATGGCATTAATTAATTAGGTATCTACAGCGCCTCTATTCTGTCAATTAACGGTTGCGATAATATATATTTGTTTTTAGGTACATATTCAAAGGCAGCTTGTAAAGTAGTATCACAACCCTAAGTCCTTAAATATCGGCCCTTGTAACCAAAAAAAGTATATTTATTTATAGAGTCTTAATTACCCTGTACCCCTTAACCACAAATATAACTCATCTGTTTAAATATATATTTTAGAATATTGTGGGATAAAACTACATTTTTAATGCATCAAAAATAAGAACATATGTACATTTAAAAAAAAACAATAGTAAATAGTTAAACTGTAAAAAGCCTGTATTTATTTATTATTTTACAGTTAGCTAACGTTTTATAAAAAGTCTGACAATAAGCCTGCGGAAAGTAAATAACTCTAAAAAAAATAAATTTAGTAGCACTAAAATAATCAATGCTTTTTTTTATTAATTCTATGAAATTCATTTATATTTGTTATTATATTCATATTATTTCATATAATATTATTATTTATTTATTAATGTATTATTTACAACATGTTTCGTTATTTTTTAATAACATTTTCAAGTATTAATCAATCAAAAAAATTTTATTATATTATATTAATACTTGAAAATGTTATTAAAAAATAACGAAACATGTTGTAAATAATACATTAATAAATAAATAATAATATTATATGAAATAATATGAATATAATAACAAACTAAAATAATCGTTTTGAAAAATTTAATGGTGATAGCTGTTACTATGTGATACTTTATTATAAATTAAAGAAAACACATTTACTATGTACTATATCACAAATATATTTAAAACCCGTACTAGTTCAAGATTTACATACTAGGTCATCACCGGACGGTAATACAAAGTAAAGTATAAATGTAAAAAAAGTTGTTTTTTTTTTTTTATTTTTTTTTTAGGACGTAATAGTGAGTTGTTGGCTCTCAACAAGTAGCCCTTAAGAATAACTTACGCATGGTAATACCTTCCGGTTTTCTTCTCTGCGCAAATCTTGTTGTCATAATGTCCCTGTCTAAACTAACCTACATTTGGTGCTAGTTTGAGACGGGCTGGTTTTTGCTTTGCGGATTTTCACGCATCATCTGCGGCACGCATGCTGTCCCCGACCCCTCTCTCCCTATAGCCCCTACCTTTGTCTGTTTCTTTTGTCATTTTGCCTTTTCTTATCTGCACTGGCATCTACCTCTGCATTCTCTTCTTTCTCCCATCTTTGTGTTATTTACTCTAATTATATAATTTGTTCTCAGATGTGCTCTTAGCTTACTAAGGTCTTCGTTTACTTCTTCTTTATCGTATCCCCTCTCCTTCATGAATAATTTATGCAGTTCTATCAGTTGTATTCTTTTTGGCAGTCCTAGATTTGTAAGTTTTACCTCCAGTGATATCCTTGTATCTCCATCAGGAATTACTTCTTTATGTCCTCTCGTTGCTAGGTATATTCTGACTATCTGAAAGGTTGCGTTCTCAGTCATCCCCGAGATAGCATATCTACCATTTGGTATTTGCCTTGTTATTTCTGTTATTCTCCTTTCCTTCAATATTTCTTTTCTCCTTCTTCTTATCTCTGCAATTTCGTTTGGTATCGTAGACTCTGTAAATGTTTTTTTTTTCTACTGTTTTTTGGTATGCACAATTGTCATGTCATGTCCACTTGTTGCAAAGTTTTTTAGCGCCCTCCATTTATTTTCATCTTTTAAGCATTTGTTAATGATTGTTGTTTTATCCACTTTGCTTCCTAGTATATATTCTAGTTTTTTTATATCTTCCTCCCACGCTTCGCATTCTACTAGAGTGTGTTCTGCGTTATCGTCCGTTTCTTCCTGACAAAATGTACACCTTTCTTCTTCATTTATTTTTTTAATATTTTGCATAAATTTTCTAAATGCTCCGTGCCAGGTCAGTATTTGTGTTGTATAATAGCACGTCTCGGGTTTCTTCTCTACCCATTCTTTTATGTCTTATGCCATCTTTCCATAGTCTTCTCTCTTGCTCTTATCTTTGCTTCTTTTTTACTCGTTCCTTCTTTTACAAGTTTTTTTATTTCTATTCTTTTTGCCACCATCATATCCGCGGGAGATGTTGCCGCAATTACCTCTACTGCCTCTTGTGACACTGTTCTGTAAGCTCTACAAATTCTTAGCGAGCTTGCTCTTGTGGCTTCTCTTACTTCCTTTCTGTTTTTTTTTTGTTTTCATGGCTTCTCCCCATGTTTCTGCGGCGTACAGCAATTTGCTTCTTGCTGCCGTTGCTATTAGCCTTCTGCTTTCTTCTCCTGGACCTCCGTTGTTTGGCATATGTCTACCAAGCTTTCTTTCAATTTCCTTTGTTCCAAATGTCGCTTGCTTAACCTGTTCATTCCATCCCTTTGCTTCGAGTGTCACTCCAAGGTATTTGATTTTTTTTCCTATGGTTATCTCTTGATTTCCCACTTGTATCTTACCTGTTCCTCTATTATTCCTCTTAGTCGATAGCCATGCCGCCTCAGTTTTTTGTGTTGCTAGTTTTAAGCCCTTACTTCTCATCCATATTTGTATCATATCAATTGCCAGCTTTAATCTTCCTTTTAGTACTTCTATTTTTACGTCTCTACTTACTACTGCTATGTCGTCCGCAAATGCTGTTATTGACACGCCTTTTAGCATCTTAATTCGAAGTAACTCGTTATAGACAAGGTTCCCCAGTTTTGGTCCCACTGCTGAGCCCTGCGGTTTCCCTCTGGTAAGTTTGAATCTTTCCTTTTTGGTCACTAGGTTTCTGTCCTGTAAGTAGCTCCATATAATCTTGATTGTTATTCTGTTCAGTTCTTTCTTCTTTGCCGCCTCTATGATTGCTGCTCATGATACGCTATTAAACGTTCTGTATGTCCAACGCTATCATTACACAGTGTTGCCTTTTCCTCTGCGTTCCGCTGTTTGCTTCTTTTGCTATTGCTTTCACTTTTTCAATAGCTCCTAAGGTTTGTTTTTCCTTTGGTAAATCCGTATTGTTCTTTTTCCCATCTTCCTTTTTCTTCTATTTCTTGTTCTATTCTCCGTACAATAACTTTTTCCATTATGTTAGCCAGTGTGTTGATTAAGCATATTGGTCTGTATGACGTTGCTTTTCCTACTTCTTTTTTTTTTTCTCAATCAGTACCAGAGTGGCTTCTTTCCAACATCCTGGGAAAGTTCCTTTTTTTAGGCACCTGTTGATTATTTGAGTTATTTCTATCTCGTTTTCGTCTAAAGCTGCTTTGACAATCTCTGTTGTTATTTTGTCCGGACCTGGGCTTTGTTGTTAGGCAATTCTTTTATGATCTCTTTGATCTTTTCCACTGTTGCCATAATTGTTTCTTCTTCTTCTTTTGTTTCTGGTTCTTCTACTGCTTCTCCCTTGGAAAATAGTTTTTTAATTATGACTTCTTTTTCTTCGTCTTCTTTTAAGCAGATTCCTTTTGTTCTTCCACCCAATTTGTCCATCACTATTTTGTACGGTTTTCCCCAAGGATCCCCATCTATAGATTCATCATCATTTCTTTTCAGCATCTTTTTCTGCTATCCCTAATTGCCTTTTTTAAGATTTTTCTGCCGTTTTTTAGTTTCTCTTCTATTTCCTCTGTGTTCTCTCTTCTTCTTCTCAGCCTTTTGATTTTCCTCCCTATTTGTATTGTGTTTTTCCTGCATTCTTTTATTTCCTCACACCACCAGTATGGTTCTTTTTGTCCGCTTTCCCTGTACCTAGGAATTGCTTCTTCCGCCGCTTTTCTCAGTTTTTCTGAGTACCTCTCGCATCTTTTCTCAATATTTTCGTTTTTTTGTCACTTCTTCTGTTTCCATGTCTCTCTTTATCTTTTCTTTGACCATTCTTCTTACGTTCCAATTACCTTCTCTCGTGTGCTCCTGTTTTCCTTTCTCCTTTGTATTGTATTGTATATGTTTGTGTAGACTCAGTGATTCTTCTTCAGTCACGGTCCATTCATTTATTATTTTTGCCATTTCCCACGTTGCTATGGTGATGTCAATATGTGATTTTCAGCTTCTTCTTACAAACGTCGGTTTGTATCCTTTGTTGCAAATTGTAAGATTTAACCCTGTTATCATCTCCTCTAAGATTTTTCCTCTTAAATCGTTCTTGTAGCCTCCCCATCTCGGTGATTTTGCGTTGAAATCTCCTCCTACAATAATTTTTTTTGTTTTTCTGTTTTCTTAAACTTTTTTCTAATTCTTCTATCCACTCTCAATAGTATTCCAGATTGCAGTTTGGGCTGATATAACAGCTGTATTCTATTATGTTTTGTACTTTTGCCCACACTATTCCTTCTTTTGGTGTTCCCCATCTTTCCACCTTGTCCCTACACTTCCCCCTAGCTAAAATTGCTGCATCTGTTCCTTTGTCTCTTATCCACTTACCATTTAGTTTGTTTTTATTAGGTTCACTCACTAGCACTAGGTCTATTTCCTCTCTCTCTCTCTCCGCTGTTGCTATTAGTAAATCGTGAGCCTCTCTTCCCCTCCCTATGTTTATTTGTATAAACTTATACATTATGTGATACTATTTTTTCCTCGTATCACATAATGTATAAGTTTATACAAAAGAAAGTTGTTAGTTTGTTTATAATAACACAACACCCACAATAATGTTTTATTTTATAAAGCAGAAACAGGTAAATTTATCTAAAGATTTTTTTTAAGAACTACTGCGACAAACGCATCTATATGATAACAATATATAAAATTTTTAGTTTACTTTTTATTACAACTGAATTTAAGTGTTAGTATTCGTATGTCTTTATTTTATGGTGTAATAGCTCAGTTATAGAGCGTTATTGTAGCTCGCTAACAGTCCGGGATTCAATCCCCAAAATATGACTAAATAATAACTTGCTCTATATCCACCGAAAGTCACCTAATAAACCGTTGGTCCCATCAACCTCCTTCAAACAAGTTGTAAGACTTCTGAGGCGATGTAAAATAGCAAACAAAGATTAACATAATTGTTGCGTTTCCACTTTACCTTAATATTACATATTAATAAATTTCTTTCTTTTTGTTTTTTTTATTTTATTTGCTTAAACCCTCTCTATTAACTTGTAGTTTTTACAAAGTAAAATAGTTTAAATATTTGTCAATCTGACAGTTTAAAAAAAATGTAATTATTAATCAATATGCAGGGTTAATCAAAATTACCGGAACATCTAAATAATTCTTCAATCTTAAACAAATTTAAAAAAAGTTTCATACAAAAGTTTTTTGTTTATTAATTAGATTTATCCAATGGATTTAGAAAAACAACCATGGAATGGCAATAGGACCTGTTTTTATTTATTTATTTGTATTAATTACATTTGTCGTTTACTATCAGCGAACGTTTCGGGGATGAAACTATCCCCTTCCTCAGCGCTAGAAATGGTTTATATATAAATAAGAGATTAATGAACCATTTCTGTATAGTTTTATATGTTTGACAATCAAGAGAATAGTTTATAAAAGTTTTTTTATCACAAATTTATTCATACAAATACATTACTGGTTTTGGCTCTACCAAAGCCTTCTACAGATGTAATAAGGTATACGAGTTAAAGAATGAACAACAACATATATATAAATATCTAAACTACAAAGTTAAAAGGGGGACGAAGGTTAAGAAGGTTAAAAGAGAAAATGACTTAAAGATTACAGTAATGAGCATGCGGTACTAATGGTAAAAGGATTAGATTACAAAACAAATTAAAAACGTGGTAATTATTTAAAAAAAAGCTTTAAATATTGAAGAAAATCTATTTGGTTGTTTAAAAAAATGCGGCGTTACTTTTGTGTTTAAAAATTTCCAATGTTACTCTAGTTTTAGGAAAGTATGTTGATGTTTTTGGACGTGATTGGCAAACGTTGAATTTGTTTTATTATTTTGAAATGACCTTTTATGTTCTTTGTACCAGGTAATAAAATGTCTGTTTGTTTGTCATATATATATATATATATATATATATATATATATATATATATATATATATATATGTTGCGCAATTTCCACATGTTAATTACTTCTGATTTTCTAAACTTGTCTGTTTTGTCTTTCGCGTTAAATAAGATGTTGAATAGTTTTGACGTTACCTACAAGCAATTTTCATGTTAAGTTAAAAAAAAACATTTGATATGGATTTGGTGACTGGGCCAAAATATGTGAGACAAGTAAACCTTAAATCAGCCGTTTCATTTATTTGAGGATAAAATTGTGTGTACAGTGTATAATAGTTAAGTCCTTAAAGTAGTAACTTTAGTCCCAAAAGTCCAAAATCATGTAGAAAAATGTTTATGAATGTCTTTCTTTGGATTAAAAAAAAAACTGGTTGTCATAGGAGTGAAAAAATTTAAATTTTATATAAATGTTTGATTGTAGTAAAAAGTTTATAATTGTTTTTTTTTTTAAACTGGTTGTCATAAGAATGAAAAGAATACACAGCAGTAAAAACATATTTATTACTGAAAATAAATTAATCAAAATCAATACGATGCAGAGCTATTAAACGAGTTGCTTATGGTATCTTATTGAAACAAACAGACATATACATATTTAATGAACCTTAAAATCTAGCTAAAACATTAAAAAAAATTGAACCCAGTTTTTGAAATTCTAGAGGATTGGATATTGAAGCAGAATATGTATCCTTAATTTTGTGCAAAATAATTATTATATAAAATTTGATGAAAGTATTGAAGAAAAATTAATTTATAAAAATAATGCCATGTAATTTATTCTATTGTAAACTGATGCTGAAACCTGAGAAAAAACATCATTTAACTGGTGTTTTCCGGGACTGTCTAAAAATTGGAATAATCAAACTGATATACAAAAATGGCAATCCGGCAGATAAAGAAAACTAAGTTTGCTTATTAAGTGTATTTTCTAAAGTTTTAGAACAAATAATTTCAATTAGATTAGTTGACTTTTTTAATTATAATAAATTATTTGACAATTTTCAACATGGGTTTTGAAATAAAAAAGTACAAACTCGGCAATTTTTGAATATGTAGAAAGCATAATACAAGTAAAAAAAAAAGAAATCCCTATGAGAGTTTTTCTCGATCTTTCTAAGACATTTGATAGTGTAGACCGTTCAATATTATTAAACAAACTTGAAAAGTATAGCATTAGAGGAATAAGGACTTATTAAAATCTTTTTTATCAAACAGACAACAAAAAGTATAAATAAATGACACCGAATCTTTATTACAAACAATTAACGTAAGTGACCACTAGGCAGTGTGCTGGGCCCAGATTTATTTTTAATTTACGTTAATGATCTTTTGGAAGTAATACAAATAAATGGTGGCATATTAAAACGCTACGCAGACGACACAAATTTGTTAGTAAAGAACATAAATTACGAACAACTTTTACTAGACCAGCAAAACATTACAAATAGAGTTAAGGAATGGATGGCACAAAACAGATTACTGTTAAACGATAAAAAAAACAAAGGTATTTATGTTTAAGCAACGTATTTCTCAAGACAATAAAGATGTGGTAAAATTGTGAAACGTATACTTAAATGACCATGTAAAGTTCTTGGGGAAACACATTGACAGCAGTTTGGAAATTTCATTGCCAAAATCTAGTGAGTCGTTTAAGTACAACATGTTATGCAATAAGGGCATTAAAACCAATTACAGACTTTAATACGTTAAAATTAATTTACATATCTAATTTTGAATCAATAATTAGATATAGAATTATGTTCTACGGCAGAGTTGGACAAGTCAAACAAATTGTAAAAAAAGCTGTGCGTATTATTTTTAATCTACAATACAGAGACTCCTGCAGAAGCTACTACAAAAAAGCTAATATTCTAACTTTCTACGGCCTATATGTGTATGAACTAATTGTATTTAATTTTAATAACAAACATAAATTTAAATATCAAAATAAACATCAATATAAAACAAGAAACAAATCTTCATATTTATTCCCGATACATAGACTAACAGCCAGTGAGAAAACACCGATGTATGCAGCAATGCAATGTTTCAACAAACTTCCTACGTTTATACAGGAAGTTTATAAATGAATGGGATTATGTAATCACTTTATATATGCCGTTTTTTTTTAATTGTCCACTATACTACGTATGTTTTCATATGTTTGCTTGATAGCTGTCAAAGTTGATCTGTCAAAACAAATAGTATAGTGGACAGTTTTAAAAAGGCGGAATACTTAAAGTGATTACATAATCCCATTCATTTATAAACTCCCTGTATAAGTAAATACAAATTTAAAAATGTTAAAAAACAATTTAAAACAGTATCTAATAAACCTAGAGCCTTATTCTTTAAATGATTTGTAATTTTGTAAATGGATATTTTTTTAATTGTAAATGCTTTAATTCAAAGTTTATTTGTTTGTATTGGTATTTACTTTCAGGTGATAATTTTATTTTTTAATTGTAGTTTTTTTTGTGTACTTTTATTATACAGGAAGTTTATAAATGAATGGGATCAAAACAAATAGTTTAGTGAACAATTTAAAAAAAGCGGCACATTTAAAGTGATTACATAATCCCATTCATTTATAAACTCCCTGTATATAAGTGTGTATTGACAAATATCTTTTTTATACATTTTATAATTTTAGAAAAGATATTATAATTATTATTATTAACAAATAAGACCAACTTATACAAAGCAATAAAGCAATACAACCCTGTATAATATATTATAACAGTTACATATAAGAAAAACATAAATAGAACGAAGGTTATTGAAAATGGAAAACTAGGGAACTAGTTTAGAAATGCGTAATACAATATTAATTAATGATATTGGTATATAAATATAAAAATGTCCACGCATAACAGTATTTGCATAACAAAATAATGACCTGAAAGATAATACTTTAGTGATAAATATCCCACATTAAGTTTAATATTTTAATATACTATTATAATTTACTTTTTTGAAAACCTTGATTTTCAGTTGAAGGTTTATATGTTAAGCTATTGTTTAAATTTATAGCATTTTTTTTAATATCCACATAATTATTACAATTTACTCACGCATTGTCTATACAATTTAATTTATTTCCTTAATATGATAAATACTGCAATAAGTTTGTTTTTTAATTAAATATTTAGAACTAAATTAATAATTACATCATTATACATAACACAATAAAAACATTGGAAACTGTTCACTGCATGTTTTTGCTTGAAATTTGCAGCTTACTATTTTTCATATCTACCGGTATGTATCTAACTATGTTATATTAAAATTAATGAGTTATCAAGAAATTTCTTTTGATTTTCAAATTAAAATATAAATTCGTTTGTTTTTCAACAAATACTTAATATTTGTTTTCTTATCAATTAGAATATTACAAATTTATGTATATACAAACAGCCATGAATTGTTGTCTGGCTGATCTTAACCGATTTGAAACTTATAAACTGGCTCGGTTGAACATCAATACAATTTACATTTTAACACATTGGTTGAATATAAAATATAATTCTTAAATGTTTTTTTTTTAAGTTTTTTGTTTTAAGTTCATAATAATCTCACAAAAAAAGTGTTGAGTATCGTAATATTAATTAATCTTATTAAAAAAATTCATTATTTTACGCGTATCGTGATATACAAAAAAATTTAAAAATAACTTCAGCTTCGTTTTTAAACTAGGACTGATAAAATTCGTTCTTAATGAATTAAAACAAGCATAACAAATAAACTGGCATATATGGTTTGTTTAATTGCCAAATAGAATGTAGTATTAAAACGTAATTTTGTACTAACTATCATTGACGCAGCTTCAAATTTTGGGACTAAGCAAAAAAATTGTTGTGTCTCTTATCATAAAATAAATTTTTAACTTTTTATTATAAAATCAAAATAAATACTTCAATACATATCATATATTTCTTATAAACTTTTTATTTGTAAGTTTTTTTTTTACAATCACATTTTTGCAACAGGTTTAGATTTTAGCCATTAAAACTGAGCTTAACTAGAGAAACTGTAAGAAAACAAGAAAATTTAAAAAAGTGAAGAAAAGGTATTATGGACAAAAAAAAGTGTGCTAACGTATAAAAAACCTGAAAAAAATAAAGAAAAGAAAAAAAGTGAAAAATAATAAAAAAATTAGAAAAAACAATCAAGGAAGCGTCAAAAACAGCAAAGAAGAATATCTAAAAGAACAGAAAGCATACAAAAAGCAGTACCAAAAAGCCAAGCGTAAATATAAAAAAAAAAAAAATTAATTAAAAAAATATAGACAAAAATAGAAGCTTGGCAATACCGACAAAGGCGTAAAAGGAACACTTTTCGAGTTTGTTTAAGAAGAATATTTAAAAAAAGCAAAGTGCCAAGTATGAATAATAAAGCGTGGTTATATGGTACATGAGATCTACGCCATAATGTTAAAAGTAAAATTAAATGAAAAACTGGGTATGAATGAGAAAAAGAAAATATACTATAAATAACGTATATGTTTGACAGCATATAGTCAAAAAAGAAATAGCAGAAAAAAGAACAAAAGTATATGTATATGCGTTTTTTTATGGACTTAAATGCGGCATTTGATAGTGTGGATAGAAAAAACTAAAGAAGTGTATAAAATAGAAAAGAATTAGCATCTGGTAGGAAGAATAGAAGAAGTGTATAAGAAACAGCAAACAAGGCGTGGCTTAACGGAAATATGAGCAAAAGTTTTTAGACAACAAAAAAAGTGAGATAGGGCTGCCTATTAAATGTTACTTTGTTTGCATAGTAGATGTAAAAAAAAAATAAAGTGTGGTTGCTAGCGTATGGCGACGACAGTGTAATAATTGCAAAAATAGCAAAGAAAATAAAAAAAAATAATAAAAAAATTTGAAAAATATTTAAAAAAACAACAGCAAAAGCGAGCACATTAAAGCAAATAAAGTAGTTGGATAAGTATGCAGAATAAGTGAAAAAAAATTTAACTGTATAAAAAAGCTTATATTTGATAGTTTACTTAAGAGTATAATTATGTTTGGCTCAGAAATATAGAAATAAGAAAAATAAGAAGCAATACATGCAAAATATTGGAGATGGGTGTTGGGTTTTAACTAAAAAAACTCCAACATATATTGTGCTAAAGTACAAGAAAAAAATAAGACAGAGGCCCGAATAATTTTTTTTACAAAAATGCAAAAAAATAAGAGCAAGAAAAAACGCTAGATTGCAAAAAAATATTACAATAGATATGGTTATGCTAACTAAAAAATTGAAAAGATGAGAGAAACTAGGAGGGAGACATAGCGAAAAATTATGAAAACTTACAAACGCAAGAAAAATTAGTTAATTTAGATTTTTGGCGTATCAGCTTAAGAAGACTATTAACGCCGATTCTTTTCTCTAACTATAAAAAATGTAAAATAATATGCTGTAAAATGGCATATTAGAGAATAAAATTAAATAAATAAATAAACAACAAAGATAAAATAAACATTTACAAACTGTACTGTAGACTGTATCAAAAATGACTAGATAATTCCAACAGTGTCTAAGGTGTAAAAGGTCCTAAACACTGCTGGATTTTACGATACACAAACATTAATCACAATAAATTAACAATTATATCTATATACTCAATTTGCTCCGTCGAATAAATTCGAGCAGACGATCGACTTCATCTATCTGATCGCCCAAGACAATCGACAAACTGGGTGATAATTCAGACGCAACTCTTTGTTTCAAAAACTGCCAACAATCCAATAAGATATGACAAACAGTTAATGGAACATTACAAGTATCACAAACTGGCGGCACCTCAGATGCCAACAAATGCCTGCGAGTCCATTGACAGTGACCGATGCAAAGTCGCGTGAGGATAACCTCTTCTCTACGTTTCGGCCTGCATAACAAACTTTACGGTGTAATGACGCTTTTAGTACATCGTAGCTTGTTGTCTTAAATAGCAAACCATTCCGTCTGCCAGCTAGACAACATCAATTGTTGTAACAAATTACAAACATCCTTAACACAAGCTTAGTCTGTAACATTATCAGCGCTAGTTATAGCCAATTTGGCAAACGCATCAACTTTTTCATTGTCACTGATACCTACGTGACTAAGAATCCAGACAAAGTTAACAGTGACATTTAATTCAGACACCTGGAGCAAAATCGAATGAATTTGCCTTAGAAAATAATGATCAGGATAAAGATAATCAAAAGCATTTAATGCACTCAACGAGTCTGTACATATAACATAAAATGTACCTGCACTTAGTTGGATGCAGAGAAAAGCCTGGTACATAGCATACAGTTCTGCAGTATAAACACTGCTAACACTTGGCAAGCCAAATGTAAACTGCAACTCATCTACCAGAAACCCACACCGTCGTTACTTTTTGAGCCAGTATAAATCTAAGTGGCATTTAAGTGCCTTGCTTGATTTTTTGCAAATTCAGTTTGATACTCAAATAGTAAAGTTGAAGCTTTGCTCATTCTTAATAATGCAGTAGACGTGGAAATGTCCAAGAAGGGTGGCGACAGTAAGACAGTTGATATACATCAGGGAGCAACCGGTTTTTGAGACCGTATCCTGATGTTGTATAGATCGTCAAGACCGATATTGTGCACGACAGAATCTAATTTTAAACGCACCAAAGCGCAATGCAAAAGTAGCATTATTTTTCGATCCGCTCCCCATAACTTTCCACTCAATGACCTGAGCAAGTTTAGTGCCGGAACACATCTTAACTTCAGATTTATTAAATGGGGACGCCAAGTCAACGCACGGTCAAATGTGACACCAAAGAATCGAACACATTCCAGTACAGGAATGGATTCTCCCCCAAGATATAATAAAAGGTCACCGTGTTGTGTTTGCCTACTACAAAAATTAATAAGCAACGATTTGCTTGTAGAAAAAGTAAATCCATTACTATTAGCCCAGTTCAAAATGCGGTTGATAGTTATTTGAAGTTGACGTTTTAATGTTGGCATGTTTCTTGAAGCGCAATAGATAGCTACGTCATTAACATACATACATCCGTTCACCGGATGCTTGATGAATTGATGATTTATGCCGTTAATAGCTATCATAAATAGCGTCACGCTTAAAAAGGATCTTTGCGGAATACCATTATGTTGCTAACGTATGCTCGAGATGCTATCACCGACACGTACCTTAAACAAACTGAAAGTTAAAAAACTTTGTACGAACAATGCCATGCTTCCACAAATACCACACAAATGAAGCGTTTGTAGAACATTGTATTTCTACGTTATGTCAAATGCTTTTGCAATATCAAAGAATACAGCGACAAGATGTTGATTCTGTACAAAAGCATTTTTAATTGATGTATCTAGCCAAACAAGGTGATCAGTTGTAGAACGATGACGCCTTGAACCACATTGTATATCAGCAATTAGACCTCTTGAGTCTAATAACCAAGTAAGACGCTTATTAATCATTCTCTCTAATAACTTGCATAAACAGCTAGTTAGAGAGATAGGCCTATAACTTGTCGGGAGCTTTTTATCTTTACCAAGTTTAAATATTAGTACGATGATAGCCAGTTTTCATGGCTCAGAGCAGTACTCTGCTGACCATGCACGGTTATAAAGTGCCAAAAGCTAAAGTTTGGCAAGTTAAGTCAAAGCATAAAGACATAGAATATTGTAACAAATTTAATCTTACGAATTATAATAGTAAGAATAAATTTGTGATTAAATACATAGTAAATTGTTTTATTATTTTTATGCTTTATGCTTTATGCTAATTGAATTCTAGATTCAGTTTTGGCAAATACAGATCAAATAAAAAAACAATAATTGTCGCAGCATTTTAGTGTCTTGAGACGGGTCATCTTTAAAAACCGTTTTTGTTTATATTTTTTTTTATGTTTAAATGCAAAATAAAGAGGTATAAATAATAAGATTATGTACACCAAAAGAATTATGTATTATATATTAATATGTATATTCACTATTTATTATTCTTTTTTTTTCTTGATTGTTCTTTTAATACATTTTTTGATTAATTAATAAATACTACAAAATAACACATTTTCTTATTTACAATGTGCAGTTGACCTTGTATCCAAAAATATCAAAAGAAAAATATAATTTAATTACTATTAACTGTTATTTTTGGACAAATCATTAAAATAAAAGTGCAATAATTACAAAGTCTTTATCAGGCTTATATTTCATTCAAAAACATTGCTAATATATTAAAAACTCTAGCAGAGTCAGAATTAGTAACGTAACAAAGTAATTGTTTCAATTAGTTATAAGATTTTAATTAAAAAAATCAGTGTACTTGAAAGTAATTATGGCGTTTCTACAAGTGAAGAGTACCATTTGTTTCTTCTAAGCATACTCTACTATTCTTCAAACCACTGAAAATGCCTTTCTCTACATGAATCCTGATTATGTGATTTTTAACAGTTTTTTTCAGTGAGTCAATTCCGAGTAATAATAAAATTTGAAAAAATTGAGATTTTTAAGTTTTTACATTTTTTGATCGTTTGTAACTTTTTAAGGATTTCATTTTTAAGAAAAAATTATAAGAAACTTTTTTCTTACCGAAAAAACCTGAAAAAATTTAGATAATCAGGATAAAGAAAGGCATTTTTAGTGGTTTGAACAAAAACAAATTTTCATTCCGTACACTTGACTCATGGCCATAAAACTTCAAGAAACCCATAATTAATGCCTATGAATGCCTTGAACACACTTTCTCAACTCAGTTTCTTTGGCAAATTTTGCAATAGCAACGGATTCCATTACTTTTCCATATTGCACAGCATCGGAATAATAATTTTGAAGATTCAAAATTGGTTTTATTAATGTATGGCATGACGTCCATTCTCGGCTATTACAGACTAAACCAAAATTTGAAGCCGTTTACCTAAACATTCTTTGGGACCAATATATAAGGTTATCAAATTGTCCTTCAGTATCAACGCTGATCAAATGTTAAACATCCGGTGTAATTTGCAAGCTGTCCAATATTTGATTACATTCTGTGTTTATTTCAGCTTGAGCTAATAATGGTTGTTCAGCCATTGGTTTATTTATTTATTGCTTTACGCGTTTTTGGTTTTTTTTACCAACATGAGGTTATGGCAATTTTTTTTGTATTTAGTTTGTCTTTCCTTATATAATTTAAAATATTTTTCTAGACTAGGTGCATAAAACCTTTATTGTAACGTAGAGCTGCTAAATAAGTTCTAGTATAATATGATCCTCTACTTGTTATGTTGATCGCTTTTTCTATATTAAATTGTGCCACAATATTTATGAACAATTATGCTTGATTATTTGTTATAGCACTTTGAATGAATCTGAAGAGGCCACTTGTTTTAGCTTGATTTAATTCTTATGTTGGAGATATCAGCAAAAGTGATATTTCCAACATAGTTCCTTACAGTTGTCATGGTGATTAAATATGTGGAATAGCCCTTGTTCCAAATCAGTTACAAGACTACTAACTTCTGCACAGCTATATATTACACTTTTTGTGCATTACGTACCAGATGATGTTTTCTGCGAGAAGATGAGCAAAGCTCTGGAGGTAAAATGATATGATGTAAATGCAATCTCCAAGTTGCATAACCAAACAAGAACCTACAATAAATTGTACATACAATTAAATAAATACGTCAGAAGCAACAAAATTTTGAATTCAACCAAAATTTTTGGCCTCAAAGTTAAGGTAAGTTTAAGTCTGGCAAACCGACTCATTGCCATCGCTGTCAAGCCTGTGGACACTCTGCATCAATGTGCACCAACTATTCGGTGTGTGTTAGATGCGCCAAGAACCATTCATCAGCACAATGCCATCTTGCCTCTGCAGATAGGAAGAAAATTCTCTGTGCCAACTACAGTGGTAACCACCCCGCAACCTGCAAAAGATGTCCGGCTTACCAGAAAATAAAAATAAAAGCAAAACCTAAAGGGCAACTTTTTGAAAAAGTTAATTATGTAACCACGCTCACAACTTACGTCATACGCAAAAGCTGTGAAGCCGCAACAACAATCAGCACCGTCCATCAAAGTAAAATTCAATCTCAAATCAGAACTCACAAATGCCATCAATAGTAGCAGCTACAACGAAGATTTACTAAAACTGATCTTGGTCGTTTTTCTCAAAAATCAACACCAATAATGGAAGCACAAAATAATATTATATCAATACTGAATACCAACTGCAATGCTAAATATTCCAAACAACTTAAATTATTCATTTCGGAACACGACATTGATATAATTATCAGAAACCGGATTAAAACTCAGAGACCACCCAAAATTTCCCAACTTCAATATATATAGAAACGACAGAATAAACCAAGGCTGTGGCACAGCTATAATTATCAAGAGAACAATAGACCATTCAGAAATTGAAATTTCAAACTTTACCAACTTGAAAGCGACCAGGGTAATCATCAACCTTTCCCGTATCGGAAAAATCATATCTCTTTCGGTGTATCAACCATCAACAAAACTACTAATAGTAAATGATTTAAAAATGACTTTTGAAAATAATATTCCCACTCTTATCGGAGGTGACCTCAACTCCAAACACTTAGCATAGAACTTCCGCGCCACAAATACCAAAGGCAAGATTCTAATTAAATTTAGAGATCAAAACAACCTATCCATGCACAGTCTAACTTCACCAACGTATTATAGCCATGTAAGTCACCCGCCCGACATACTTGACATAGCCTTGTCAAAAAGCATACACAACGCCACCACTTCTGAAGTATACAACAAAATGGATTCAGACCACCTTTCTGTCCTATTAACAATACTTAAAACTTTTGTAAAAAAACTGAACACAACTAAAAAGGAAACAAACTGGAAACAGTTTCATCTGTTTGTTAAAAATAATCTTGGCCCGTTTAGAAAAATCTCTTCCACACTGGATATAAACGCAATTGTCGTAGGTGTTGTTATGTAGTTCAGGAAGCAGTCCGTGGTCGTGGCGAAGGGTGCAATGCCATCCCGGGTATCGGAGCCGGGGAGCAGGTGGTATCTCCCCGGTGCAGTCGTAGGTGTAGAGGTCGTCATCATAGAGTAATCCGTGGTCGTAGCGGTTGTCATCAGGTTGCGGAGCTCGTAGTGTTGTTGGTTCACTTCGGCGGAGCGTGGATTGGAATTAACCAATTTGTTGCTTCTTGTCGACGACTCAAGTTGACGTGATGCTTGGCGGCATCACTCTAAAAACAGAGGAATACTGGCGTAAGCTGCTTGTATGATGGAATTGGTGAAAATTTTAACATCTTTGTCAATAGTGGCCTGGACACAGTCATCATAATCAAATATTTGAACATAACCATCCCAATTAGCTTCTTTTATTCTCCAATTCCAATGACGGTTTTCATGGATTTTATGACCAAGCACGCAAATGAATATTGGAAAGTGGTCGCTATTATAAACATGTTCCGAGACTTCCCAATCCAGCACTGCTGCGATACTTGGAGAACAAATAGCAAGGTCAATAACTGAGAACAATCTATTGGCCACGAAAAAGTAGGTATTGTTACATTTATTTAGGATAACTAAATCCGTTTCTGAAACCTTGAGCTCAATCAACATTTATACGATTTTTACGATAAATAGTATAACCACAAAGATTAACTGAACTTTCAACCTTAAAATTAGTTTACTGTAAGAAAGCGCAGATAGGTGAAATTTCAGCTAATAAAATTTTAAAAGATTCGTAATGTGCATTATATCCATTGTTGAAACCATTTTTAATGCTACGTTGAAAACGTAATTTTAACTCTTTGCTTATTAGCGTTTTTAGTTGGGGGACTAAAAGAACTCCCACTATTTGACATCATTTCGTCTATCAGAGTAGATTGTGCGGGAATATTTTCCACATCCATCAACTCTAACGACATGTCAATATTAGGGTCCGTGGACGCAGGATAACTAGAAACCTGCACTTCAAGTGGCGTAGCCTAGATTGGGCTGCAGTCTTTGCAGGCTTTGGTTCAGACTGAGTCTTAGTCTGTTTAGACTTTGACTAGAAAGTCACCACTTTAATTGGTTTTAACCCGATACGAGCCAATACCTTATATGGTTTAGGCTTTAAATAAGCTTTCATCTTAAGTGGTTTTGGTTAAAGTCCCACTTGTTGTAACTTTGGTCCAGATTGGACCGTAGTCAGTTTTGGTTTTGAACCTGATGGGCCCGCAACCGGTTCTTGACTCTTCACATTAGAGTCCTTGTTCTTACTTGAAGAAGCAACACCTGGAAACATACCTACAGGAGTGTCCAAAACGTTTTCATTGAAAACACCTCATTGGGTTAGGAATAAACGGACAAACCGGGCGAGTAACATATGCCACCTTAACTTCATCTGGGAGCCGTTCGGAATCGAATGTTAAAATTAAAGGTGTTGTGTATAACAACTCACACCATAAAATAACTTCCTTAGAAATATTTAAGGATTTATGCGGCTCAACTGTCACCGCAATATTACCTAATAACGTGCATTCCTGCATTTTACTGCTCTGCATTTTATCTTTTACTTCAATAAGCAAAGTACCGTCTCTTAACTTATTACACGATTTTAAGGTTCCGTTAATATTATATTGGAAATGGTCCTATGAATTAAAAAGGGAGATACCTCCTTTAGACTTTGGCCATTTTTAGAACATTTAACAATTAAATACCTGACAAACTTTCTACTTGGACTCATACTATTTTCTCTAGCTCTCTCGTCCGTAAACGGGCAAGATCGTTTGGTTGGAGGTTTAGAATCTACCATAATAAACTCCGTCAATTTCATCGCTCAACCTCACCACCCACCACGGCGCCAAATATGGGACGCTACATCACAAACTGGTGCAGTCGACAGGGCCAATAAAACGATATAGGTTTCATGAATGTAAATAAAAGATTTTTGCGAACACACAGAATACTATCGGGTTCCAACCGTAGTACAGTATAAATCTTTCATCTATCACCACATAAATAATTCCTCACCCTAACGTTAAACAAAACAAGGCGATTGATTAAAACTGGGTTAAGTTTAACCTCCCATTTTACCAGAAGCTAAGGCCAAAGCAATGTGTTGGAACTAACACTCTTTTAAACCTGATTATTAGCCCCTCAACTACCAGGATCCCCTTTTCCTGGCTTTCGGGTCACCGCGCACGGCAAACACGCAGGTGAGTTTCACAAGATGTTCGGTAAATTGTGTCAAAAATTAACTCACAAATAAGTTTGACTTGTCTCAGACAAACTGTGGGTTTTTTAACGAGGTCATCTCCTCGCCTATTGTTCGCCTTTTACGACCAGCAAAGGGGCTAGCGGAAGTATTCTTTTGCACCTACTCTTTCTGCAAGGGGGACAAATGCAAGAAAAGAAAATACGATTAAAATAGTCTAGGTACAACGCAAATTATAAATAAACTTTGGATGGAAGAGGATTTGAAAGTTTGCAGAATGTGCAAAATCTGTGACTACAAACAAATGTTTATCATATTTTTCTGCACAATAATTTATTTGTACGCATAGTTTGCTCAAAACACACAAGAAATGCTGAAAAAACTAATTTATTGTGAAAAAATCAAATCAATCATTGCTCAAAACAAAAACAAAATTGCGTAAAATTTGTTATAAAAAGTTTTTCAGAAAATTATATTTGCTTAATAAAAAAATTGATTTAAAACAACAATGGCGTTTGCGTTCAGTATACACATTTGAGAAAATGAGGTTTTTTGTAACATAAATATTCATAACACCAGTTTATTGCCTAAAAGTAAAAAAAAAAAAAAAATATTTGTGCGGCTTTAATGTTTTGTCAAAAATTGTATTTTCAAAATTGTACTACTATATTATCTTTATAACCTTAAAGGCAAAGTTGAAAGTTTAGTGAATTTATTTAAAAATGTTGTTTTATTACACTAAAAACTTATTTTTAGTTTTATAAATTATAATAGTGTGCCATAATATTTAATCAACACAAATAAATATAATACCATAATATGTCAATAATCTATATTTACATACTTAAATATGAATAAATTTATCTATATTGACATGCTCATTCATATTAAATACTAATTAAAATTATAAAATATACTGCTTATGCATATTAATTATCCACATGATTAAATCAGAGCCCATTAATTGCAACTTAATGATTCAACTATGTATTAAATGCAGTGCGTGGATACATTAAATTTTATAATGTCAATATATTCGTGTGTTGTAATATTTACCATAAGATTTTTATAAATTAATTATTTCCGCGTTTTAAACATAAGGTGAATCATTGAATTCTACGGCTAACAATCAGTCATTGAAATCAATTACTAGATAATAAATACGCGACATGAAGGAAACAGAAACATGCGAAAACACATATGTGTGTGTAAACATGCAATTTTAATTATGTATATATTCATGCACACTTTATCTTGCAAATTTAAATATCTAACAAAAATAAAAATAAATTATTGCGTATTATTTAAATAAGATAACAATTATGAAGCAAAATTAGCACAAACAAATTTAATTTGTATGTATTAGGAAGAAGAGTGGTTAAAATATTTGAAAATTTGTTATTTACAAAATTCAATTTGAACTACAATTCAAATAGTTAAAAAAAAAATAAAAAATATGCAAATCAAACATTAATAAACCGTTATGGAACGTAATTGCTAAATAAAAAGAAATAAGACAAACTTGATAACACAAACATTAAAAAAGAAATTCTATTACACTTTTTCTTTATTTTATAGTAATAAAAAAAGTTAGTTGCTCAAAATGCTATTTATAATTTGATCATCAACTGATACCTGCATTTTCAAAAATAATATAACAAGTGGTCTGATTATGTTTGATGGTAACGTAAATAATTCACTATATAATTTTTATTTACGTACAAGTATATTGGCTGGTTTGTGAGGTTACTCATAGGCCAAGTGAGTCTTATGCCCGGTTGCACCAACGCACCTTAAGCTGTCGCTAAAGCTTAAAGACGCTTTACATCTTAAAGTTTTCTTAAAACATTGCACCAACACAAAATTATATCTCACTAACATATGTCGGCCTTACATTACAAGTAGATAATTTCTATGACTTAAGCTCTATTTAATTAGTTATGTTTATTAAAAGTATAAACATTGATGACATATGAATAATTATTTATATAGAAATTTAAAACAATAATTTGAGTGAAATCAACTTTGATAGTTAGAACAATATTAGAATAAGTAATTAAATAACTAGAAAATAATATTATTACAAAATATTTTCATTGCGTTTTAGGATTTTTAAGATAAAATTGTCTTGTTTACATCTATTGTTAGTTTATTGAATTGCATTTTGCGTAATTGCTAAACGTATTTTAATGCTAAAGTAAGACGCTGTCACATTTAATTGATACAACAAAATGTAAAACTTAAGGCGCTCTTATTGTAAAACCGTCTTAGCTGAGCTAAACCTTAAGTTGCGTTGGTGCAACCGGGCATTAGAGTTGTATTCATAGACAAATCTCAATCTCCGACTCGACGCGATCTCCGAAAAATACTAAAGCCAGTAATGTATGTATATATAACATTTTTAATTTAAATAGTTAGAATGTTCTAAAAATTGCTAAGTAATTAAATTTTAGTAGGTAAAATATCATTTTACATTACCAATTTAGATTGTGCTGATAACAATAGTTTAATGTATCTTTTGTACATGTTTAAAAAGATTTTCCGGATAAAAAATTAGTTTGAACAAAAGTAAGAGTTTTCAAAATAATTTATTTTTAAGAATTTAGAAAATATTGTAAGTTTCAGATTTTACTTATCTTATTTGATTAAGCATTATACTAAAAATTATATTTAATATTTAATGTTTTTATAATTAATTATTAAGTATTAAACATTATTATGTTTAAATAGGCTAGGGGGAGTCCACAGTTACCAAGATTGATGTACGTCAATGTATATTACATGAAACAATTATTTATCACATGCGTATCCACACATTATATTAATAATTTATTAGTTTGCTTAGTTGATATTATTTACAATTATCTAAACAAATTAAATATACATAGATAGTGTTGTTTCAAATAATAATAAATTACACTTTTGTAAATTTACTTACTATAAAATTAATAAATTTGAAAAATATAATATTAATTAATACTAGGTTTGATATAACAGTTTTTTTAATTCATTGATTTTGATCATGCGGCTAAATTCAAAAGACACGCACTCAATGGTTGTTAAAATATACTGTACTGAAGATGAGATATATGCCTGTTTTCATTTGCAATGTTTGTCAAACTACACGCTGTCTTTAGGTTGCAGGAAAAAACTAATAATAACTTTAAATGAAACAAAAATTAATAATTACACGTTGTCCACAATTTATTTTTTGAAAAAAAAAACTGGTTTATGAACTAACTCAAAGTCAGTTTTTTACAGAAAAATAATAGATCATGTTTTTAAGACAAATATATTCTGTCTTTAATCTTAAATTGTGATTGATTTTGAGTATAATCTAATTTGGCGTTTATCCTTACAACACAAATAAGAAAAATAACTTTTAAATTTTAAATTTGCTAATAACATTAACGATGTAATTTATGTAAGATACATTTAATATGTTAATAGATACATTTCCTACTTATTATTATTTTATTAAAATATAATAGGTATTATTATATCACAATAACATCTTACTTCATCATGATAAATGATTACAAAACAATTAATTTTATTTATAAATTAATGCAAACTATAATTAAAATAATTAAATAATATTAGAAATTGGTTTAGATATAAAAAATCAATTACTTCATATGAATGATTTAATTTTATTAGAGAGTAAGGAAATACAGTGCATAATAATTTTATCACAAATTAAAAATAGTTATTTAAACTATGCTTTAAATCTACAAAATTGATAATACATTTCAAAAATAGTACGCCATGTTTTGCAAAAATAAACTATGTACAAATTTGCATAATTATTATTATCTGTAAACATACAATCGAACAGTTTTTTTAATATTCTAACAATTTACAGTTATTGGACGTATACAGTTCTTGCGCGAATCTTATAAATGTATCCGTTTTGTAGCTTTTATAGTAGTCAAATAAGCTATTTATTAAGAGATTTACATTGAAATTATGTTTATATTTGTACATGAACATAAACATGATTAAGTTCCAATTAGAAGTTTTGTCGGAAAACGCGCAAAAGGAAGTGAAATATGATGTTGCTACCAAGAAGACTTGTTCCAAACTTGTCAAACGACTACAATTGGAAGAAGACAGACTTGATAAAACATGTCAAAAAATGTTTCAGAATTAGCTATGTGCTAAATATAGGACTTATGGCAAAAAAAAACTACGGTTGAAATGTTTGCAATCAAAATAGTTATTTTGCCAAAGACTGTCCGCAAAGCAACTGGAATGGTACTAACACTGAAAAACCAGACTGGAAAAACATTTAAAAAAAAACACAAATTTATCTTGCATTATCATTGAGATGTGAGGCACAATGGTGAGGACTTTTGATATCAGTACTGTGCAGCCACATCACATATGACGTTTCAATAAAAATACCTGATCAACTTTCTTGAGCTTGAGGAGTGCTCAACTGTCATGATTGGAGATAGAAGCAAGCTTAATGAACTACTCAACTTTAAGTAATAATAACATCATAAAAAAAATTTAAAAGCAGTTTATCTAGAGAGTTCAATGCAATACAATTTAAACATTGTTAAAAATATAATTTAAAAGTGTCAACAGTTTTTTAACTATAATTGTAAAGTTTATAGTTTAATTTAGGCTTTAAGATATTGTTAAAAACAGAATACCAAATTATAGTAAATAAAATAAAGTTTGCTTAAATCTACTACTTAATGACATAGCAAGATATAGAAACCATGCGAAGGCTAATGCCATAATACTACCAAACTCGTATTTAGAACAAAACAATTATACAGGGTGTTAGAAAAAGATTGTAACATATTTAAAGAGAAAGTAGTATAAATCAAAATAAGCAAAAAAGTTTTAATAAACATAGATCTGCAAAGTAACGGTTTTGAAAATATAGAGTATAATTTTTTTTTACTTTCTTTTTTATAGTTACTTAATGGTGAAATAAAAAGTATTTGACTGTTGTTGTCAGTGCACAAGTTTTTGTTTCTTGTAGCTGTTTATTCTAACGCAGAATTAGCCGACAAGCATTTTATATATATTTGTGCTCATGAGATTATCCAAATTTTTTCACATTGTATGTTTAGAAGAATTTATTACGATCATACTAATAATCATTATGCTTTAGAATTAATAAGTTGTCATAGAAATATAAATAATACTATATATAAAAAACTTGTCAAATAAAAAAGTAAGTTTGTTACTTATATTATTACATTGAGTAATAATTTCTTACACTGAGGTACATCCAAGACAAGAGTGTTGCAATTCATCATTAGTCTTTCGAGCCACCGGATTTCTGACAGTGCGTGAAAATCGAATTGATTGAGTTGTATAATATTCATCAAATATTACAAGATGGTTGATTAAGAACTCAAGAAGCTTCGCATGCAGCAATCAATAATAAAAGGAAGCTTAACTCGTTTTGAATGCTACTTTAAGTCAGACAATGCTAACGTTGTTGAGTTAGAAACAATATTAGTAAGAGCTAAACAAAATCTACCTGATTTTAAAAACTGTCAATATGAAATTAAACTTTTATGATAAAAAAAGATGTGTCTTTAAAACTCGCTTTTAGAAAATTATCGCACAAGCAAAAACGTGCAGATTATTAATATTAAGAAGAGAAGATAATATCATTCCACAAAAAACAAAATTAACATCTAATAAAGCTCCCGTACAATTACCTACAATAACACTACCTTCATTTTTTGGAAATTATGAAGAATGGTTACATTTTCACGATACATTTAATTTAATAATACACACAAATGGCTTATTAAATAATATTTAACGATTCCACTATCTACAAACTAGCTTAACCGGAAAAGCTATACAAGTTCTAAATTCATTGGAAAGCAGCAAACTACAGTACAGCATGAGACATTTTAATATCAAGGTATGAAAATAAGATATTATTAGTTCACAATCACTTAAAATCGTTATGCAAACAGTCAGATATACACAAAGAAAATCATATATCTGTACGATCAATTCTAGGCAATACAACAAAATATACGAGCTTTAAATGGTTTAGGCAAACAAACCGATTATTGGGATCGTATATTAATCTACATTATAACATGCAACGAGATTGGGAAGTTCAGTTAAAATCAACAACATTACCAACTTTTAAACAACTCTGTAAACACAAAGATGTCATACGTTAGAAGTTATTAAAGTTTCTAAACCTATACAACGACAATACAATTAACAAAAAACTACAATGCATATTATATATATATATATATATATATATATATATATATATATATATATATATATATATACAAAACCACAACCAACTTGCAACATGTGTAAAGAGCAACACAACTTACACGTATGTCAAAGATTTCTTGATATGACTCCAAATGATAGACTAGTCAATGTAAAAAAAATGAAGCTGTATGTAAACTGCTTATATGCTAATCACACATCAAAACAATGCAAATCTAGATATAGATGTGATAAATGTTTAAAGTTACACAATTCGCTACTTTATTTTGATACGGATTTGAGGTCATCAATTGATACGAATAATCTAGTATCATCTAGTAGTGCTAAACCAATGTACTGACACGAGTGCCGACGTGAATAATGTATTTCTATCAACGGCTTTAATATATATTGAAGACTTGCAATGAAACTATGCACTGTGTTTTTAGACTGTGAGTCACAATCAAATTTTATTTCTAAAGATTGTGCAAAACGTTTACAACTACAAAAGATAAATACATCAATATTAGTTACTGGTGTAAACAATGGAACCACACAGATATTATACAAGGTAAGGACTATCATAAAATTAAGAGTAAGTTCATTTCATAGTAACTTAGAGTGCCTAGTCATTAAAACAATATCTCAACTACCGTCCGTGTCCTTGTATAAGGACCAATTCCAATTACCGCAACATTTGAGTTTAACTGATCTACAGTTTTACAAATCAAACTCAAAAGATCCAAATTGTAGCGGATTTGTTTTACTCGTTATTATGCATTGGACAACTCAAGGCAACCTCTGCACATCCGCACCTTCAAAAAACGCATTTTGGTTGGGTAATGTCTGGCAAATGCTTGAAACATAACAACATACAATTTATATCATTCTATAATCTTGCTACTAAAGTGGAATCAGAAAGAAATAATGAAAAACCAGCCACTTTTGCAAAGTGAATTACAGTGTGCACGACACTTACATAATAAAAATAATAGATTTATAGTTCAGTTGTCACTTACAGAAAATGTGGTTTTGTTGGGAGAATCAAAAACAACGACAGTAAAATGTTTTTACTCATTAGAACGTAGATTGGCACAAGACTCAAGCTTAAAAAATGACTACAAGTTATTCATAGAAAAACAAGCAAACAATCGTAACGACTAAACTAAGAGTAGTTTTTGATGGTATTTCAAAAACTTAGTCAGTTATTTCAGTTAACAATTGATCTATCCGCCATCTTACTTTGTTTTAAACTTCATGATTACGTAATCACAGCGGATATTAAGCAAATGTACCAATAAATTCTTGTGCATCCGACAGATACCATATATCAGAGAATTATATGGCGGAGTAATAAACACCTACCACTACAAATTTATGAGCTGCAAACAGTAACATATAGTACTTCATCCGCACCATATACCGCCCGGGTGGTGTAGTGGTTAGCATACTCGACTGCTATACCAGGGGTCTTGAGTTTGAACCTCAAGTCCCCTATCTAGAAGGTCAGTTTTTCTGGTTAAGAAAAAATGTGTTGTGATGAGTACGCCTTCTTTCGGATAAGAAGAAAAAATTCCCAGATGTAGTAGTCTTAACCTCTGGCGTCGGTGATTAGACTTGGCATCAGAAATAGACCGACGTTAAATAATTAAATTAAAAAAAAAAAAAAAAATCGCGCCATATCTAGCAACAAAATGTCTGCAGCAGCTTGCAGAAGATAATAAAGATACGTATCTTATCGGGTCACACATACTAGGGCAAGACTTCTATGATGATGACGTATTAACAGGAGCCAACAACATTGGAATGCTTATGAAAATAAAACACAAACTAACGATGCAAGTAATCGGCTAAATTTTAACTTAGAAAATGGCATTCAAATTGTTCAAAAATAATCAGAATTGGACTTAACACAATTTAATATTAAACAAAGAAAATAACATCAAAACACCAGGCATTCAGTAGAACCCAAGTACTGATGTTTTTTTTTTTATATTAATCACCTAACATCGACATACATGATAAGATCACAAAACGTAAGATTTTGTCTTATACCGCACAAATATTTTATCCGCTAGAACTTATTGGCTCAATCATCGTGAAAGCCAAAATAATTCTCCAAAAGTTGTGGCAACTCCAGTTAAACAGAAATGAACTTGTTCCTTTCCATATACGCAACGAATGAATACATTACGCAACAGATGTTAAAATTATGAATCAGCTGACAATACGACGACGAGTAACATGCGGCAAAGAAGAAAACATAGAAATGCATAGATTCTGTGACGCTAGTAACGATGCGTATCAAGCGTGCATCTACCTACGCACATTAAATAATACCAATTACACTGTGCAACTCATGTGTTCAGAATCACGTGTAGCATCATTAAAGGGATCCACCATACCACGATTAGAATTATGTGCTGCTTTGTTATTAACTAAGTTGATGAGATCAAATATTTAGACTCTACATATTCACCCTCACAAAATATTCTACTGGAGCGATTCTACTATTGTCTTATCATGGATCAAAATAAATAACAAATCACTTAAAGTGTTTGTAGCAAATAGAATACAGAAAATTTAAATATGTACTACGTTAATAAGCAGAATTGTTGCATTTGGAGCTCAGAAAATCCAAGAATGATTTTGGGCTGGCGGTGTAATTGGACCTTACTTTTTTTAAAAATGAGGCTGATGCAACTGTTACGGTAAATAGATGGCGCTACCAAGCTATGCTTAATGATTTTTTATGGCCGGAATTGAAAGATATTGATGTGTACGACGTTTATTTTTAGCAAGACGGCGCTACGTGCCACACAAGCAACGAAACAATCGCAATTTTGCAAGAAAAGTTTTCTGACCGTGTTATTTCTTGAAGAGGTAATCACAATTGGCCACCAAGACCTTGTGATTTAACACCTTTAGACTTTTTTCTTTGAGGCCACGTAAAAGGACATACAGCCACAAATGTGCGAATTGGTCATGGAAAATTTTATGAAAAGAATGTAGTACTACAACTGTAACCGTGGCAGCCATTTGACTGATATCGTTCTCAAATGTTAATGGCATACCTTTTTTACAATGAAATAATCATTTATTGATTTTTCTTAAAAATACCCGTTTTTTTTTAATTTCAAAATGAAACCTTTTATAGACTTTATATTCTCAATGTTTTTTAAAACGTTATTATTAATGTTTATAATTTATCGATCAATCAATACTACATATTTATAACTTCATTATTAATTAGTAATTCTTTTAGGTAATAAATAATTTTACTTTAATTATAAATTTAAGCATAATATAACAAAAAGTTTTTTAATTGTTTAAAATAATAGTTCTTATTATTCAAATATAAAAAAATTCTAGTAATAAAAACTTACGCGATTCTATTTGTAATTCATTATCATTGGTGCTTAACGAAATCAACCACAAGCAATAAACATAAATATTAATAATAAAATATACATAATTATTTATGCAGAATAATTATAAATTATACTGTATTTAACAAATAATATCTTATGCTTGAAATAAAAATAATTTAATTTTAAATTAAATTTATCAATAACTATCAATAACAAGGGTCAACAATAAAATAAAATTTCTGCGGGTTGGTCTTTAATAAGTTTTAATCTATGTAAATAATTTGATAAAAAAATAGATATTTAACCAAGTGTCTAATTAATATTTTAACAGTTTTTGTGTTTTACATATTAATTAATAATTTGTATGATAAAGAAAAAAATGGTCAAGGTTGAGCGCTAATAACTTTTCTGACATTTTAATACAGTTTTGTTTTTTTTATTAGTTTTTTAAATTTTACATGTGTTTTAAAACACGTAGTATAATGTATAATTAGTAGTTCAGATTGCAATAAATGAAAAAATTATTAAGTTATTAAGCTTTAACAACAATTTGGTTATTTTGGTAACGTTTCTATTATTCATTTTTATAAATAAAATTTAAAAATATGATTTTTATAATAAAGTCAAAGTGTACATTTTTGTATTAATTATGTAAAATTTGGTCTAAAACAAAATATATGTAAAACAACCAAAAAAATAAAATTTTTGCAAAATTATTTTACGCAAAACAAGAATCATAAAGTTTGCCAAAATAATACTTAATAAAAAAAAAATGCGTAAATTGCAAAAATATTATGAAATTGTTCAACAATCAAATTTGCACTGTTATTAAATTTGTAATACCTATTAGGCTATAGTTTTGCAAACTTAAGATTAGTTAAGTCATAATGTTTGCCAAAATAAGTTATAACAACATAAATATTTTTAAATATTTTGTAAAAATAAATTGCAAATTAAATATTTGGCTTAGTTTTTAGAATATGGTTTTTAAACTTTTTAATTAATTAGAACCCTTTGTTGGCAAAAAATTACATTTATAAAATTTTGTAATTTATTAAGAAATTTAGAATAATAAATAATTTTTTTATTGAATAAAACTGACATAGTTTTTAAATAAAAAAATTTAAACTTTCTAATCAACTAGAACATTTTGTTTGCAATAAAATACGTTTGTATTTTTTTTATATTTTGGAAAATTTTAGAATAGTTTAAAATTTGCAAACTAAATATATTTTTTAAATTAACCAAAACGACGGATAGAACATCTTTGGAAAAAACTCTTTTCGTAATTTTTTTTCTAAAATTTTGAAAATAGTTTGATATTTGCAAATTAAATACTTTTAACTTACTAACACTTTTTTCTGCTATGGTTTTTTTTATATATTGTATAGTTTTTTGCTTTTTAAATAGAACGTAAAATACATAAATAATCATAATTTAAAATGAATATGATTTAATAATAATATTCTTATATTATTATTAAATCATATTTTTAATTAAAAAAAAATTGTTTGTAATTAAAGAGTTAAAATTTTATGATAATGGGGCGCATAGAATTAATATTAAAACCTAAAGTAGCTGAAACTTTTGTGTTAAATTTGTAAAATAAATCAAAACAGACAAAAAAATTATTTTCATTACAGAAAGTTTATTTAACGACTAATTTTAGAAAAAAAATATTTATGTTTTCTAATAGAAATTGTGTGCTCGCTTAAAATTGAGACAGTGTTAAAAAAGTTATGGTAAAATAAATTTACAACCATTTTTGCAAAAATACAATTTGCAAAGATTTAAACAAACGCGACAACTCAACATTTTGTAACAGTGTTGGTATTAAGCTGTTCTATATGTTAAATAATAAAATTTATAAAAAATAAAGATGTGAGTGTGGAATCAAAACTTATCTCTTCCTCAAAAGCTTTGAAAAAAGGTAGAGGTTAGAAGCATGAGCATTTGTATCAGACAGAAGATGGTAATAATCTACAAAGAAGATTTGTTTGTAAATTCTACAATAATCCTTTCAGTAAAGTGAAAAAAAAAATGTAGAATTAATTTGCTTTGATAACTAAATTATTATATTATATTAGTTTGCGTTAGTACCTAATTGATAGCAAATTACACGATATTACTGTTCTGTTTCTGCACACGATTGGTTGCAACAATGCAACACAAAATTCAAAATCTCTAATTGTTTCAAAAACCATCAAGAAAATGTTGTAATTTAAAAATATCATTAAAATGTTGTTAATGTAAAAAATAGATGCATATTTTCCTTAAAAAAATTATTCTGCATTCTTGAAATGTATAACATTTTATCTCTTATTGTTTTGTATTTTGCATTTTTTTGCTATAAAATTGTTAAGATCACAATAACAGTCGTTTATTCTTTCTAGATTATACTTTTTTGCTACCATTGTATAAATTAACAAACTATCAAGCAGTGATTATTGTTTTTAAATTTGTAAATCTTAATCTAACTATACAATATTATCATATTAAATTTAATTCTTTAATGGGTATCATTATTTAAATTATACACCAATAAAACTTATTAATCGCTGTATTCCGTATTTTGTTACTTTTAAAAGTAAATCAAATAAACAATTGTAAAAATGTCAGAGATGGTAACGCAATTCTTCCTATTAGGAGAAACGTTAAACTGCGTGAGTGTGTTAAGATTATTAAATTTAAATTGTTAAAATGTTTCATTTATAATTAAACAAACAGTTATTATAGTTATTGTAAATTTAAATTACATATACTAAATCATAAAATAATAATTGTATGGTTGCAATTATTCAATCAAAACACAATATTTTTTTTTTAAACAATGCAGAAGCGACTTAAAAAAGTTGCTTGCCGTAAGATTCAATAAATTTTATAACGTTTTGTAGCGGTAACTTGGTTGTTTGTTCAAAAAACAATTTGACGTACCCTGTACATAGTGAATATTCATAGTCAAAATACCAAACAAAAGTCTAACATTTACCCACGCTCTAGAGAGTCTAGACTAGTCTAGAGTGTAATTGTTAATCTCAGGTTGCAACCTAAATTGGGGTTGCGGGAGGTATTTGGATAAGCCGCGGGATACCCTTAAATAACTTAAAAAAAGGTAAAGTTTAATTTTTCAACGTATTATTAATATATTTTATCATATAATTTTATTTTAATCACTTCAGTAGTATTGTCTTATCACTACATTTTATTGATAGTTTGCAAGTTCAGAGCTGTTTCTCTTAAAACCAAAAGTTTTTGACATAAAAAACACAAATGTGCTGATCATTTCAATGCCAACTTTTTTTAGAAGATTTTAAAGACAAGAATATATGAAGACTATGCTTATTTTTTCATATATTTGAAAATGAAATGGAAAAATATATTTTATAAAATATCCATATAAAAAAATAGAAACTTATTTAAGGTTGATGTAATGGGTGTTGAAAAATTATGCTTTCTGACATTATTTTAATGCTTTAAGACCGTATTTTGTCATTTTTTATTTTTTATAAGTAAAAAAATATATAAACAAAATGTTGCACTTTTAAACCATTTTTTCCTGTTTTTAATTCTATCTGAAAATATTTTACTGCTTGATTTTTTGTTTTTTTTTTTGCAATTTAGGTGTCTCCTACATTGAAGTCTAGGTCTAGTTTATTTGGCCATTCTGTTGTAGATTTTTTTATTCACATCATTTCATTATTGTTGTTTTTATGATTTGACCCATCTAGCTATGTTTTTCAAATCTAGTTTTTATCTGATAGCGCTGCCTCTGATTTTATTATGTGGTTTTTTTTTGTTATTTGTATAAAAAAAATTATATTTGTTATTTTTATTAATTTTTTGTTTTAGGTGTTTCTATCAAGTTTCTGGCGCTTAATATCTGCGACTTAATTAAACAATTAAACTTTATTCCTTGTTTTATGAATTTATTGCCTACCATTAGTTTGCACCAGATAAGATTTTTCGAAATTGCCATTGACTTTTTGATTGATATAATTATAATTTCTTTGTTGTTGCTGTCTTGAATCTAAATTAGATCCGTTGCAGATTATTTTTGATTTCTGCAATTAGTGCAGCGTTGTCAGCATAACATAGGATTTCCAAAGATGTGTTGCTCATTTTGTATTTACTTGTTTTAATTATGTTGTTCATCAAGATATTGAAAAGTGCTGATCTTAAAGTATCTCCTTGTCTGATTTCAGTCTTCACGTCAATTTCTTGCGTCAATGCTTTGTAAACTTTAATATGAGTTTTGCTGTTAATTCCATGATGTCTATTTGGGCGGAAAAACCTAGGTCAATAGCCCTTTTCATATTCAACGAACCATTTCAACAACGTATATATATATATATATATATATATATATATATAAAATCATCTTTCTGTATAATATGAAATAAATATATTTACTTCTACTCCATGATGTCTGTCAGCTGTATTTTGTCAAATGCTTGTGTTAGGTCTACCATACATAAGAAGACAAGTTTATTTGTAAATTTGCGTTTTTAATAGTATAACATCAAATTTTAGAGCTTTTTAAAAATATATTAGTATTTCAAAACCGGATATTGCTACTTTTGACATTTTATAAATAAAATTCCAGACAATAAAATATTTTTGATTTTTTATTAATAGAACTTTGCACGCTTCAACCGTTTTTTGGATTTTTTTTACTTAATTTTAATTTTTAATTTAATTTTATAACCAGATTTTGTTATTTTGACATTTTATAAATAGAACTTTACATTTTTAAATAGTTTATTGTGTTTGGTTTTTATTATTATTTTGATGTTTTAAGACCGGGGTTTGCTAGTTTTGTAAATAACAAAACTAGCAAAATTTTTACAATAAACAGATTATTTCGGTGCGCATATTTTCAACTTGTTTCCCAATTTTATAAAACAACATTTAGTTTAAAAAAGCACTAAAATCCAGCCATAAACTGTTGCAAGTGCAAAATTCTATTCATAAAATATAAAAAATACAAAATCCTTTCTCAAAACTTATTATACAAAATATTGTCAAAATGCATCAAAATTTGATTTTAAACTTTCTAATACACGAATAGTGTATATGAAACCATAATTACATTTAGTATAAGAATGTGGGTTAACTAAACACTAGATTTTGTCAGTATCTAAAGTCCCTGAGTTCTTTTATTTAACGGGTTTGATAGTATATATTTTTGTTTAATTCAGGTACGTATAGACTTAAAATATCTGCTCTTGCACCCAAAAACAAACAAATAAATAAAAAGTCAAAATTAACTGAACCGGTCATAAAACATTAAATTTTCAAATAAAACCAAAATCCGTCCAAAAACTGTTTAAAACTGCAAAACTTTATTTATAAAATGTCAAAAATAGTAAAATCCTGTCTGCAAACATAAAAATATTGTTATAAAGCACCAAAATGTAAAAAGAAATATAAACTGTTGAAAAGTGCAAATTTAAAAAAGTAAAAGTAAAAAATCATTATCAAAATAATGTTAGAAATCACTGAACTAGGCCACCGTTGAAAATAAAATCCCAAAAATAGCAAAACCCGGCTATAAAATATTAAAATATTGTTAGAAATAGCAAAGTAAATCTGTAAAAAATGCAAAATTCTACTTATAAAACGTCAAAAATCTGCCCGTAAAGTATAAAGATATTGTAAGATAGATATTATTTAAAAAAAAATTAAAAACAATAAAATCCGCTCTTAAAATTTTAATATATTTTTTAAAAAGATAAAATGATTGGAAACTGCAAAATTCTGTTCTTAAAATGTCAAAACAGCACAATCTGACCTTGAAACTTTAAACAATTGTCAGAATTTGTTATAAACTCTTAATAAATCATTATGAAATCTTTAAAATAGCAAAATCCAAAAATGTGAATAATATTGTCAAAAAGAACTAATGACATAAAATATCAATATCCATAAAATCTACTTCAATTGAGTTGCACTTAACTATATTTTTCTAAATTTTATTTTTCTATTTTATATTTAAAGTTTTCAAATATTTTAAAAAATAAGGATGATCTACTTAAGATCTTCCAAAAACAAATTCAATATTGAAAACGCTGGCAATTGATATCTTGCATTTTCTTTCTTTTATCTAGTGCAGTACGGTTTGACTTTGCATTTTTGTGTTCAACTGATTTAAATTCACTTGTTGTCATTAGGTAATATTTTCTACTAATTCAATCAGTTAAACACAAAAATACAATGTCAAAACAACTTGTAAACTGTTAATAAATAGTAGTGATAAGACATTACTAGTAAAGTGACATACATACACATTGATTAAATTATATTATCCAATCTATTAAAAACATGTTGGAAAATAATAAAAAATAAAACTTTATATATATATATATATATATATATATATATGTTAACCCGGCAAGTCGGGCTCGTAAAATATATATTTATATTATGTCATATTCTAATGTATTTTGTCAAACTAACCTCCTAGGGACAAACAAACCCTTGTCTTTTACTTCAAATAAAAAAGTTATAGCCACAATGGTATAAATCCGGCAAGTCGGGCTCTTTGCTACTTATTGTAACTCAAAGTGGATATAATATTTTTAAAATATATTTATAATTTATTGTCATTTTCATAGCTTGTAAACGTTGCTAATACTTTTATGAAAACAAATTTATAAATAACCTATGTTTATTTGAATATTCGTGTATAAACTCGGCAACGTGGGCTCTTATTAGAATTTATCGTATAAGTCCAAGTTAAGAAATGGTTTTATAAAAATATTTAAAATCTATTATCATTTAAGTTGTTTCTAAATGTTTCTTATACATTTGTGATAAAAAAGTTATAAATGTTTATTTGAATGTTCGTTTATAAACTCGACAACTTGGGCTTTTACAGTAAAAGTTATAAGAAATTGTTTTACAGAAAAATTTATAATCTATAATAATTTAAATTGTTTCTAAAAGTTTACTTACACAGTTACAATGAAAAAAATATAAATTAAGTAAGTTTTGTTGAATGTTTATGCATAACATCTCAATTTATATATATTTTTTTTTAATATTACTTATTATATTCTTTTATAGACTTCTTTGCATATTTATTTCTCAAATAATTTAATGATGTTGACTACAACAAAATAGTTGCATGTATTTGAAACTACTATATTATTGATTAACAAGTATAAACAATATTCAAAGTACATCTTTAATTTTTATTATTATCAATGAATTTATGATGAATTATTTTAAAAGCAGTAAAACTATTTCAGTCTATTCATGCATGTTTTTTTTTTTAATTTTTGACTTCTTTATTGTCCTGATATTTATTCAAAATTTCCTTACATCTGGATAGTTGCAAAAAATAACAAGCGGCAATAGTACCCAGTTATTTACATAAATTTTAATATTTATTAAAAGTTAAATAAATTTTAATATTTATTAAAAGTTATATAAATTAGTAATAGTGCAGTGCAAAAGGAAAATATTTATTTTCCACTTGCATTTGCGACAAACAAATAGGTTGAAAATTTTAAAAATAATTGTTATACATATTGTTAATTGTAGAATCACCATCTTTGTAATTTTGAAAACTGAGACTTAAGTTTTTAATCTTAAGTCATGTGATTCATTACATGGCTATCATCTTATGATTTTTTGTTTGTTTGTTGTGAAATTAAGAGCATTCAAAGTAATGTTAAAGTTTTAATCAAATTATCAATATTTAAGTGAATAATTTGAATCATATTTTTGTTCAAATACAATATATTCTACTAACTTGCAAATAGTTGTTAAATTATGAGCAGACAAAACTTTGATATTAGTTTAAGGATTAATAAATTCTTCAAAAATTTAGAAAATTTGTAAAATTAGGAGTATTAAAAGTAGAAGTATTAAATGTAGGACAAAATAACAACATTTATTGGTTTAGCTAAAAGTTGCGGTTTAAAGTATGCAAATTACAATAATGTGGTGAAGTAATAAGCATTCAAAGTAACAGGGTCAAAATTTTGATACGCCTGTGCAGTATCTTGGATTTCAACAAAAATGTTTGATACAGAAGTTTCAATGAAGCGGTCAAAAGTAAAGTTGAATTATAAGCTTTCAAAGTAGCAGGTCCAATATGTGTGGTCATATGCAATATCTTAAATTTAACTAAAATTTAGAAATCATAAGTTTTATGGTTTGCGGATTACAATAAAAATGACAAATTGAAAGAAGTCTGACTAAATTAAATAAGTAAAAGCAATTGACTGTGTTTTGTGAAAAAATTTGTTTGAAATTTTGAAAGTGTTTATGAGACACTAAGTAGCATTGAGGTTAACTGACCAAAGTACTAAGTAGATTATAGTTAAAAAAAGAGTGAGACAGGGTTGTTGTTTATCAGCAACGTTGTTCTATATGCATGCCAAAAAGATGGTAGCAAAGTGCTGAAATGGGAAAGATCACTCCTTTGTTGCATAGAAGAAAGAAGAATATAATCAATTTAATTTGCCGATAATATGATCGTGTTTGCAGAGATCACAAAAGCACTAAAGATCATAGTTAAAGAAGAAAGAAATAAAATCAATGTATGGACTGAGTATAAACAAAAACAAAACCAAAGGTTATGAGAAAGAAAATACGTACATTAAAAGAGATCAATTGGAGCAAGTAAAAAAGTACTGCTACTAAAATAACAACGAATTAAAAAAACAAAGATAAATAATAGTTAGCATAAGAATAATAAAAAAAATTTTAGAAAGAAAAGAAAGATTTTGAGTAGCAAGTTAAGTATAAATTTGCAAATAAAAATTGTGAAATGTTAAGCATAAAGTGTGAAGCTTGGACATTACGTGGTCAGACAAGATCCGGAATAAAGGAGTATTAAGAATGTCAGGGGAGGAAAGGGCGCTAGTAAGAGAGAAAAGACAGATAGTACATGCAATGAGAAGAGATTGTTTATTAAAGAACGTGATCAAAAGAATGGTAAGTGCAAATCCGTAAAGAAAAAGATAAAGAAAAAGATGCAAGATAACTGATGTTTTAAGGAATAAGGAAAGGTACAGTGAACAAAGCAAAAGACAAAGAACCAAGAAAACTGAAGAAGATACATTTAGGACTTGCAAAAAGCAGAACACTAATAATGATGAAGTCAAAATGTCAAAATGTATGTTAAAAAGTATGGATTTAACTAAAGTTTAGCAAACAGCGTAATATCAAATAAATGAAAAATAAAAATTCCAATTTCAAAATATTTAGAGAATACTGGTTTTAAATTATGCAGTATATAAAAGTAATAATAAGCATTCAAAGAATCAGTTTGATGTTTTGATACACATGGCTGTGATTTTACTGTATGCAGATTATAATAATAATACCAAACTAATATTATTCAAAGTAATGTTATCAAAATTTATTTTAAAAATTAATAAAACTAGCTTAAATTTAGCTGTGATGGTGGATTAGCGCATTAAGTACACACAATTATTTGCAATTGTTATAAATATGATTTATATTCAAAAACATTCAAAACAATGATGTTTAAACAAACTCTTAGTACATAGCAAAGCATTTTAACATTACATACTATATTTAAATATGTAAGACTAAAACTTTTACAAAAAAAAATTTAACTGGACTATCAAGACTATTTGGTTTTTAATTTCATAATTTTCTATAAATCAAAAATTGCTACTGCTCTAGATTAATAATCAGTTTTTTTTAAGAGATGTTAATTAAACTAACGCGTTAACATCTTTCTCGTTTTTGAAATATATATTGTGGTTCAACAACATTTTGTTATAAAAGTTTGAAGAATACTAAAATTAAAAACATAGATGCAATCGGTAGAAAAATAAAGATATTTAGTCGTATGTTTTATTATCTGCATAAGACTCAATTAAGCATACATTAGATGTTAACATCATGCAATAAAATAATGAACTCTCTGTAGATATTTTTATATAAGTATGCAATATCATTATTTCAACAAAATCAAAAACTAAAACAGAATGCTGCTGACTTTTGAGCATTTGTAATAAATAGCACAATAACCTGTTTTGATAGAAATTTAAATTAATCTATCCCATCAGAAGAAAATGCAATCAATGTAAGAGACACATTATCTAAAAGTTGAACATATTTTTAATTGTGTAGCTATTGCAAAAACAACACTACATTATATTATGTAATATAATTCTATTATATTTATGTTTAAAATATTTCTATAGGCCGCAATTGGGTATATATCAGCAGGTAGTGTCATAAATTAAAGTGATAACTTCTCATGTCCGACACAGAATCGTATTATAATGCAATGTTAATATTCTTACATTTATAATATATATCTAATTGAATAATAATAAATATTTAAAACAGTTTTTTTGTTTTTGTTTTACTTATTGCTATTTAATTGCAAAGAGACAATTAATGACGTGTATTATAATGAAGCCGCGTTGGAAGAATGAAAACAAACGTTGGTGAAAATAGTTAGTTTTGTTATATTTATGTTTAGGTATACTAAGATTTTAATTAATTTTGTTATACTATTATTATTATATTTTATTATTACATAAATAAAATTTGAAAAGTTATACTTAAATATATAAATTAATACAAATTGTTTTTAAAAGATAAGGATAAATGATTGCAATAGATAATTAGCCAATGGTAAAACTTGTGGCTTAGTAATGACATGAAAAATATAGAATATGAAAGATTTTTACAAATGAAACTGCACATCTGGGCTATAAAATGTTCCAGTACAATGCATATAAAATAATTAGAATAAACATTTAAAATAAGAATATACAAAATTTCTTGCCGTCGGAACACGACTCAATGTACACATTTGCTTTTAGATTTTAAATCTCGAAGTCGTTGGTTTGTGGTGAAGGCTGATTACAAAAAAAGATCATAAATAAATGTAAAGAATTTAGGGTCAAATACTTGGAAACATTTGCTCGTAAAGCGGCAATGCTTTCATTCAAATATGTAATAATCATAATATATAATATATAATTTGATTTTACCCTAAATTATTTTATTTGATACAGAAGTAAACAATGATTAAGAAAAACAATATAAATTTAAATTAATTACGTTTTTTGATTCAATTAAAATTGGCATGTTTTTTTATATATATATTTATTCAATTATACAAAATAGTTATTTATGGATCAAGTGCAGTTTACAATGATTGTTTATTATTATTACTGCATGGTTGCTAAATTGCAATAGAATTCAAAAATTCTAATTATAATTCATAGAATTTTGAAAACTTTTGGTTTTTGAGGTGGTCTAGCGACTACAATTTCTTGTGTACCTTGTTACTTTTTTTAGTAAATCCAGTTTTCTTCAGAAACTTTTGCTAAGAGATAGACTGTTTTAAGCTTTTCTTTGGTTAGCTTCTGCTTGCCAAAGAAGGCTCTACGTTGCGTATTGTAAGCCTTTTTAGATTATAATCTTTTGGTATGCAGATGAGGCGGACTCTGTTGTTTGTGGCAGATTGTTTATGAAGTTTATCACTAGATTGCATTTAATTACTGACAACCTTATAGCCTATATAACCGACTAGCTCTGCGACATGATAGTTATTGGTCAGTTAAAGTATTGTCTTGATATGTTTTTAGAGCTACATTTAATAATAGCTAATTTTGTTTGAAAGAGCATATTTGCCCAGAGATAATTCCGGTTCTGATGCTATTGTAATGTTTAGATCCATCTGTATATCATATAAATTTGTTTGCTTTGCGACGGTAGTATTAAATGAAAATATTTTTTTATGCAATAACTTTTTATAAAGTGTGATATTATTTTTAGTGTTTCTTTCTCATGTAACACGTTTCTAGGTCTAGGAACCTCAAGATTTACAGTGTGTTTGTTTATCTATATTTGATTGCTTATTACAAATAAGTGGTAGCAAAAGTAGTGTTTCCATAGCTGCTGTGAGAGTTGTTCGTGTTGCTTTCTTTATTTAATTGCGTTGATTTGTAGCTTGGGGGGGGGGGGGGGGGGGGAGACATTCGCCAGCAATTTTACCTCTTTTCCTATAATGTAATTGTTTTAGTTTGATTTTTGAGCATGAAGTTCACCCAATATCTAACAAGAAGTAAAGCGCTGCTGTTTTTCATTCCCGTAGCAGTTTATTGAAAATGAAGTATTGTCAAATGCTCTTTAAATGTCTAAGAAAGGTCCCAAAAAATTTCTTTGCAGTGGATAGTCTTTTTGCACCTGGTTGAAAAGCTGATTTATAGCTAAATTGAGGATTTAACTTAAATGCCAAAAGTTTGACACAACTATTTAAAATACTTATAACTTAACACTATCATTGTAATCCTCCAACGGTAAAACCTTTGTATGCAAAATATTGGTAAAATCTAAAAATATTGAACATTTATGTAATATTGATGTAATAGTGAATTTGGTATAGAATGTATTATTTTAATAATTAATGTCAAAATGTTGGCATTACTACTGTAATAACTCATAATCTAATTCAATCATCATTAAAATTTTTAAAAACTTAAAAAAAGCATGTTTGTTGAAATTTGCAAAATTCTAAAGTATTTAACTTAATTTGTAACTTTTTGACATTGTTATTTCTAATACATATAATCTAACACTACCATTGTAATCCGCTTACTTCAAAAGCCGTTTGTCAACCAAATTTAATTAAAAATAATGAATTTTATAATTTGAGGTTGTTAAGGGTAAACTGCGCAAAATAATAAAATAAATTTAATTGTGCTTATTAATTGCTATTCCAAAAAGCAATTACTCTAAAAATTTTGTTATTTAATTTATTTATCAAAATACTAATTTAGGGGTGTTAGCAAATAAATAAAAAATGTATTGGATGTATGTATACTATCTTGTAAAGTCAAATTATTTTTATTACATATCAAAATATTTTTGGTGAAGGTGCCGTGGAGCCCGACTTGCCGGATTAGTTCCCGAAAGTGAACGGCAACGTGACACACGAGCCCGACTTGCCAAAAAGAGCCCGACTTGCCGGATTCGTACCCAGAAAGAGCCCGACTTGACGGATTAATATACATATATATATATATATATATATATATATATATATATATTAATTTGGTTTGCGACCCGAAGTTAAGAATCACTTAACAATACTTATTTAAAAATTATTGATTCAATTACAATAGAGCCACTTTGGACAATAATATTAAAACGTCCAAGGTATGAGTGCAACAGAGTAAACAATATTATATACTTAAGTATATTATAAAGTGCGAGCAAGAAAACTTGAGGTTTACAATGTAGGCAAGCAAATATACACTTACTGTAAATATAAAAAATGTGGTAATTAATGTAATTATAAACAATTAAAATAACTACAAAGTACATAATACACAATGATAAATTATTTTAAAATTTTATTTAAAAAGAAAAAACAACAATTTCAATGTTTATAAGAATAATATTTACACAAAAACAATGCATTTATAGTAGACTCATTATCGCAGTCAATGAAGATGGAACAAGTTGTACTTTTTTCAGTCTTGCCTGAATCAATTTAATAAAGCTTTCTCTAATACAGAATTTTTTTATAAAACGTTTGTGAATCACAAATTATTGAACGGTTTAAGTCATCTATTTTAACTGAAAGAAAAGGTTGTTCACAATATACAGCATTGTCTAGAGCAGGGATCGGCAAACTTATTTTAAAATCGTAAACATTTTAAGCTTTAAATAAGAAATTCCTTTTGTACTTTCATCAAAATCCAAAAAATGTTGTTGTAGCTGTAATTTAATTTCAGAAATTATACTCGCCGCAATTTTGTTTGGAAATTATGCCTTTGCAGAATTGGCCCGCGGGCCGTAGTTTGTCGACCCCTGGTCTAGAGCAAAGTCCACAAAAATTAATAAAAAAACTGCCTAAACTGGAGTTTCATATAAAAGTAGCAAAGAAAATTCTGCGTTTGCACCCGTATAAAGAATTGTTAGTTAAATTACTTCCACTTGATTATGAATAAGTCGCATATGGCAACTGGCTCAACAAACATTTAAATAATGATGAAATATTAGATACGACCTTTAGGAGTAGCTCCGTATTGCTGAAAATAACCAATCTGCAATTCATTGTCGTGTAATTTTTTGAGAAAGTCATCAAAAATTATAGTGAGGTTTTGTACTACATTATTTCATCAAAAAATATAACAACAATCACCAAGCTTCATCAGTATAAATATCTTATCTAATAATTTATCAGGTGAAGAAACCTTCTTACAGTTGCATAATTTGTAATTTGTGGATTTTACCAGAAATATTTTAAAAACCTGTCTTTGTTGTTCACACAGTATTGCCTTATTATACCGGCCAAGTTATGTTTGGAGATTCTACATACATACATAATAAAATTTTGAAATTAATAAACTTGAAAAAACAATGGGTTTTCTTAAAACATCTACTACTGATTTTTTACAACACTTTGGGATCTTTTAATTTTTTACAATTCTCTAATGAGATATATCTTGAGTACTGTAGCGAAAGTTAATCTTACAGAACTCATATTAACAGATATGATTCAATTTAATATAAAATTTTGAAATTATCAGCTTTCAAACTAAATTTACTTATCATGTAGTACTGGCGTTTATTTGGCTACGTTGGAAGAAATGACATGAACAGAAAATGTTTGCTTAAAATATTCTATTCTGCACAAAAACTCGATAAGATTCATGTGCCAAGTGTAATTAAAAAGTGCTGTGTTAATTAAAATAGGCCGTATTTGTTTGTTTTTATGTTTGTTATAATTTTATAGATTTTTTTTGTAAATGCTGCGTTAATAAATTATTATGATTACTTTATTGATAAAAAACATACATTGATAGTGTTATGCAAAAGGGACGTGACTTTTTAGTGTTTGCTAATTACAAATTCTATTATTTAATTTTCATAGTTAAAATGAAGTAATCTAATTGCGTGTAGTAATTCATTATTACGACGCTTGTCTGATCTTGATTTCACTCTCGTGAATAATAATTATCATTTGGTTGAATAGAATTTAAGATTTAATATATAAAATATATTTTTTTGTTTGTTATGTAAGAAAAAAAGAATATTTTTTCTGGGTTAGTTAAAATAAATAAATGTACTCAATACACATTCCAAATATGTAATCTATTTTATTTAACCTTTATAACTAATTAGTTAATTGCTTTCATTGCCCATGAATAGATATTCCAGAATTAATTATTAAATTTTATATGGCAATGACAGCTGTTTAACAATATAATATGTGTATATGTTTCCTACAGATATCTATCTTCCAAGATTATTTTATTATTAGTACATAAAATAGAAATTTATGGCAATTTTGTTTAAAATCTTAATAAAACATATTTTATTCATTACTTGGGCGTTGAAAGGAAAAACATTAATTTTTATTTGCAGAAAGTAGATAACCAATTGAATTAATATGTGTGTCTCGTAACCTTAATAAATTGCAAAACTTGTACATTTCCTATAATCCATCAAGTTTTTTAGAAAAAAAGTGACACCATAAAAGTTTAAATTATATAATAATATTTACCTGTAATAAATGTAATGTTATAAAAATATATAATTTAGTAATATAGTTTTTAGCTTTTTCGATTAAAATTTCATTAAATTAAAACTTAAATTAATTGAAATACTTGCTACAAATTTTCAAAAATCTATTAAAATTTATTATAGATATATTATAGAATCTACAACTAGTTATACTAACATTTTTTATTTCCTAAAAGATTATAAACCGGTATATAAATAAAGTGATACTGCTAACAAATAATAATAATGCATTATAAAAACAATTTATAACATTTATTTTTTAATAGGAGTGAGAGTTCTCATCTATCCGCAAATTATTTGTGAATTTATTTTATGTTATTAACGATTTCAACTATGAATAAATTAACATATATTACATATATGGATTCCAAGACAAAAAGAAAGACCTTCTCAAAACACAGCACTTTTATCATCTACAGATTTTTGAGCGGTTTTCTAAGCATACAAAACTTATGCATTTACATCAGAACAGCTATTCCTGATCCAGACGCAATACAGTTTACATCATGAAAACCTAAACTACAAGTCGATCAAATGGGGTACATTCTTTAAACACCGAAAAACATAATTATTGAACAATTTCGGCTTAACTCTAGCTACTTGACAAACGTCCCTCTACCTGGAAACCTAACCAAAATCATTTTAGAATAGTTCGATAACAACTCAACGTCCGAAAAAATGACTCTTAAAGATAAAGCAAATATTTGACAAAAAAATTAGAATTGAATTTTAAAGTTTAATAGATTATTGAAGACTTTAGATTTTTATTTATTTTATTTTGAACTGAAAATTTCATTCTCTACACGTTGCAAAACACCGGTTTTAAAAAGAAGTAAAATTGCGTAAGTTCTGCTCGTAGTTTTATAGTTCTTAAACCGCTATAAACAAAATAAAAAACAAGTCAGTTTTTTCAAATTATAGACCAAATGCATACTGTCTAAAAATTTTGGCAAATATATTAATCAAATAATGAAATAAATGAATTTGAATAAATTATTTATGTATTTCATAAATATATTAATTTTTACATTGTTAAGTTTTTAAAACAGAATAACTCACAATATAAATTAATTAATAATGATTTTATGACATATGTTACCTAGTTGCCAGCAGAATTATATAAAAGAGTTTGCCAATATTAAAAAAAAAAACACAAAATTTGCTGAAAAACTTCACACAGTATTAACACTTGGTGCTATGTTTTTGAAACACTGCTTCTTCACCATCACGGGGCTTTCTCAAACGGTGGTTTATCATACACTAACTGATTTTCTTCACATATCTCACTCTAAGCTTCAACGTTGAAGCAACAACACACCAATAAAAAGTTTGAGAAAATTGCTGAAACTGCTACCTGCAGCACTTCTGTTATCAACAACAAATTGGACCACTCCCATTACCAAACCATTTGCTTGTCAGAGATTGTGAGATAGCAACCACAAGGACGGTCAATTATTTGGCAGCCTTCGGGCGTCGTTTAACGTTTTTTAAATTAAGACCTTTTCTGGTTACTGTCGAGCTCAATTTTTATGCCAACCTTTATATAATTATCTTTATTTTAACAGAAACAAATTTACCTCTCACAAAAAACCCGGAAGCGGCCGCAACTGTTTAATCTCAGACCCAAACCAACAACAATTAAAAACCTAGAACCGACGTTTACTTAATCAAGACATTCTCTACCGAATCGACTCCTACAAAATTGATCATACCAAAAAAAAATACGGTTTCTCAGACCAGCATAATTTTTGCCAGATTATAGTTACCAAGCACTACCGGTACTGCACCACATTTAACTACAGCCAGACACGAATATTGTGGCCTCTATATAGACAAGTATACACAAAAATTATGTTAAATGTAGTTAAACTAATGCCTTTGTCCGATTTAGCACTTTTCATTTGCGCTTACATTTTAAACGTTCCATGGGCGACGTTGTTCTGAAATTGAAAGATGTTAAAACGGGCAAAGGCATAAGTTTAACAACATTCAACATAATTTTTGTGTATACTAAGTTGCCTATACAGAGGCCACAATATTTGTGTCTGGCTGTAATAAACTTCAACCCCATCTGAGTCAAGTCATTTTTGTACACTGTCAAGAAGAAGCTTATCTACGGAGAAGTGACGGAATCATCGAACCCAGTTTAACCAAGTACTGCTGAAAAAAAGTTAAACAACGCTCTGTAGAGAAGCAAGCATGTTTACCAAACTGGATTTGAGAACTGGATATTAAAAAAAAATTCAAACATTTGACCGCGTTTGCTACTTTGGACTGAAGAATGTTCCGGCAACCTTCTGAAAACAAATGGCCAAGGTTTTAGCAATTTTACTAGGTGTGATAATTCTAGTGTACTTAGACAATATTCTTGTTTTTTTTTTTTCAAAAAGAACATTAACCCACCTGTAAAAGATACTGAAAAAACTCTACGGGTTGTCTTAAAATGCAAGGTTGGTCACCGAAGGAGACAACAAACCTCTTACTACTTACCTGACCCTAATCCAAAATTACTCCAAACCCACAATGCGAATGCAACTACAGAGTTTCTTAGGCGTATGCACTTGGCTGCAAAAATACGTCCCAAAGTTTGGGGACATTGCTGTCCTGCTGACAAACCTACAGTGAAAAAACTGGTTATTTTGATAGAACAAAAAAACCGTTCAAACCTTTGTAAGTAATAGCGGCAAAGTAGTCCAAAGGGTTGCCGGTGCACTTAACACGGGCAACTCCTGTTTCTCTTAGGCCGTCTTTATAGTCAATTTTTGGCAGTTTCTGGTGAGCAGTGTTTCAAGTCCGTTGTTGGTCGCAGAAGTGCTGCATGACAAGTAGCAGTAGCCTCGGCTGTCCCAGACTTTTTTTGTGTCGGAGCTTTTTACTGATGTGTTGCTATTTTGACGTTGGAGTTCAAAGTAAAATCTACCGAAAACACCAGTCAGAGTGCCGCGCGCACGGACTGCATAAAAAATGCTGCTCGAGAAGACTCCGTAATAATAGAAAAGCAGTGTTTTAAAGTTTTTTGTTTCCTCTTGGGAATCTTTCTGGCCGGTAATAGTTTGAGGTGCAATATGTATTGTGTTCATTCCAGGCACTTTAAATGCACATTGCTACATCTGTTTAATATTGGAAGCAGTATTAATGCTTTTTATGCAGACGATACCAAATAGCATCTTCCATTGGGATAATGCAAATTTCAAACACTGTTAATATTACCACCTTGAGCAAGTATTTAAATCACTTATTACCGATCGAACACGTCTGAGACATGTTGGGTCGGTAAGTATTGCCCAAGCCTCCAAACAATTTGGACAACCTACAATACAACTTTCAGGTTGTATGGAATAAGATACCTAAAAAAAAAATAGATTATATTATCTTATATTAAGCATGCCACAAAGAAGAAACTCTTGCACGTAGAGATGTCACTTATTATTAACTGTTTTGTGTTTATTTTAGTATTTTGTTTGTTTTAATTTTTTTGTGAAATTGATACAACAATAAACAAGAATGTATTTTTATTTAACTGTTAAAGTAATCTGTAAAAAAATAAATTAGTAACAAATCTGTCAATAGTATACATTTAATAAAAATTTAAATTAAAACGATTATTGAACCATGCTAAAACAGTTCACTAATAAAAAAATATGCAAACATTCATTTTAGTTATAGATATTGCAGCGGAAATGCTGCAGCTTCTGTGAGTGAGTTTTCTAAATAAGAGGTTTCCAAGTGCCCAAGTATTCATTAATGTGCACCAACGTTTTTGTAAATTAAGTTTGAATTGAAATACTGAGCCAAAAAGAAATGAAAAACTAATTCAAATGGTAAATAATAACCGCATTCTTTGTTTATTTGATTTAAATCCAAGATTCAACTGTCAAATAGCAGTTCAACAACTTTAAGTATCAAAATTTAAAGTACTACGTACATTATACAAAGAAACTTATTCAAGATTTGCATACTAGAGATTCGGAAAAAAAATTTTTTTTTTGTAAATGGCTTTTATCTTCAGATTCGTTGAAACTAATCCATATTTGTTGCATAAAATTCTGTGGACAAACAAAGCTACATCCACAAAAAATAGAGTTAATTACTACAATTGTTATGTTTGGTCACATACAAATCCTCACAAATCATAACCACGCTTTTTTAAATGAATTTATTGTTAATTGTTTTGATTGGTATAATTCATAATACTATTAATACTGTTTTAATCTATTGGATTTTTAAGTTTGAAAAGCTCTAAGTAATAAAGTACATAAGACGCCAATTAATTTTAAAGATTGAAGTACCATGCAATAAGATTAAGCAAAATTGAATAGAAATATCAAGCGCAGTTGATGCGTTGATTTAGGGTTGCAGAAAATGTATTAATGTTGGCGGATTTCAATTTGAACATTTGCTAAAATTTTTTGTTTGTTTAATTTATAGTTAGTTTGCTAATTAATTTGTGATAATAATAAAAAATACTATACATTCTGTTAGTTAGATTTTTAGTATTAAAACTTTACCATGCGACATCTATGTTAGAAAGCATTTAAAGAAACATACTTCTTTATACAAACTTTTTTCCATATAATGAGTTGAATACACTGTTTAAGCTTTCCAAAAACAATCTGAACCACTCTGTATATATAAAAGTTATGAAGGCGGATTTTTAAGTGTCAATTAAACTTTAAGCTCAACTCGCGCAATTTAACTTTTTTTTTTAAATCGGTTTTTGCAACGTGTAGAGAATGAAATTTCCAGTGTCATAAAATATATGAGAAACCAAAACCTTTAATTGTTTATTAGAATTTTTTTTGTAAAAATATTAAGAGTATTACTTTATTACACCTCAAATTTAGTAGACTTGTTATTGTGCTATAATAATTATTACTATAGTTCCGCTCAAAGTTGTGAATGTTTTTTTTTTATAAAATGTGAAATTTGAAATTCTTGCGAGTATTAATTTGTTTAACAGTTTGGTACTGTTGCTACTTTAATTAGAATCATACTGAATGAGTATAGTTATATTATAAATTGACAGGTTATAGCAGACGGTGTCTTTACAATCATATATTAATCTGCTTGCAGTAAAGGTCGATAGAGTATAAACCTAGCTAAACAGTTAATTTTTTATCAAATTAAAAAAAAATGCATAATAATTAAACAATTAATTTATATGATAATAGGTTAAATTAATATGATTAATTATATTATGATTATATGTTCTCGTCATCAACGTTTATTAGATTAATTTGTTGTTATTCTGACACGCTAAAGTAAAATTTAAATGATGATATAATATAAACTCAATGATTTAATTAATAATAATACATAATATATTATAATACATATGTATCATTCACATACAATTTGACACGTAACTAATGTTTTGTAAATATTTAAAAAAAATAATACGGAGTTAAGGCAATATTTACAGGAAGTTTATTCAATTTAATAGTTTAATGGCAATGATAAATATAAATAGATCTATTATTTATATTTATCATTGTCATTAAATTATAAAATGTACAGTTTACACATTTTAGTATTATTTAATATTTTATAATCTTAACTACTACTACTATTTTATATATGTTTTTTATATTGAAAGATTATTTCGTATTTAGCACAGAAATACTTATAATAGCCGATCTAACCGACAATTTTTAAATCAATACTTAATAAAGTCTTTCTAATAGTTAACTGATTTTCCGTCATATTGGATATTCTGTGGTCTCACCAACCATTTGAAACCAATACTTAATATTAGTATAGTCGAGTTTCTGACTAGTGAGCGGCACATCAGATTTTGGAAAAAATGCATTATATTGACTTAAAATTTTGCGTATATATTTTTTTGCTGTTGCGTCTGGAAGATTTAAAGTGATCTATAATTCTTAAACTTTTGTTAGTACAATATATAGTAATTCAAGAACAGATTTACTTAATATACACAAAATAATGTTTGCTCTGTTGCAATCATAATCTTCAGCAACTATTTCCTATTTCTTAAGCTTACAGTTTGTACCAAACAAAGAAATCATTGCAATCATACTCGCTTAAAGCATTACTTGATAAAGTCTATTGACTTAAACGGAAACTATGTTGAACATTAAATTAAATTTGACAAAAAAAAACGTGATAAATCTAATGAAATAATCAAAACTAACATACAGCTGTATTTTTTACCAAAACTAGTTACAAAATGTTTTCTAAAGTAGTGATGCAGGAAACTATAAGTATAGTAATTTTAGAAGTATTTTTTTATAAAAATTAAATAATACTTTATTAAATTAAAGAGGAAGAATAGTTGCGCTATTATAAGAGTATACAAAATTAAACTCAGCAAGAAAACGTCTAAATATAATTGAATAAAATTTTTACACATTGTAGAAAAAGACCAATCTGTGTCTTCAAACTTAAAAAAAATGATGCAGTAAGTTGTTTTACCGCAATTAATTTTTAAAAAGTTAATTTTTCATTAGTTTTTTATTTGTTAAATATAACTGCAAATCTTCAACTTAAAAAATTAAGGCATAGAATATTGTATGTAGTTTATCATATAAAATAAGTGATGACTGAAATTTTATTGTTTGGATATTAAGTTGATTGGCGTTTTGTCCTATAAAACCAACGTTAATAGGTTTACAGGTATTCTTGTAAAATTTTAGTATGTAATGTTTGCTAATAATATTTTTCCATAACAATACTTCTCCAGTGTTAAATAAAATATTCACTCAAAAAAACCTTTTTTTTATTTATTAGAAAATTACCACAAATAAATCAAATATTTTCTAAGTAGTTCTTTTATTTATATAACAAGCTGTCAACATGTTGTACTCATCATTGTTTTGATATTGTTTACATTATTAACTTATTTATTGCAATTTAACTATCGTATTAATGCTTAAGTATTATTATCTCTATTGTTTGTTTCTACACCAGTGTGTTATCAGCAACTAGATTAAATAAGTATTTTGTAATGGCATTTTCTATTCATTAATAATTCACGTTTTGTACACTATATTTGCTTAAAATTTCTTTATTACATTAAAGATAAACAATTTTGTATTTATTTTACAGTTTAAGAAAAGTTTGATTTTGCACATAAACAATTATCACTTATTAATTTGACATGTTATGTGCTTCTGTTGATCTATCTTTTTTTACGCATTTATTTATAACATTCAACCAACTTGCATTTTGATCCAATCACATTTCCATCATAGATTGGCTTTGTTACTCTATTCTTACTCATTATCTTAACATAGCCAAACCAAAGTAAAATACTACGTTTGTACTTGTCTATCAAAGCTTACCGGCTCATTTTTAACTACACTTTTAACATTTTTTAAGTACCTTATTGCAACCGCATTTTTTTTACATACTCATGCTTCAGATCCATACAAAAGAGTTAGTGTCAACACACTTTTATAATCTGCTATGTTTGCTTTATTAGACAATACTTTATTTTTTGCAATCATGTACATACTTCTAACTCCTTTTTGCATTTGCTTATTTCTTAAGTTTTTCACCGAATTTACTATTTTTATTAAACATTCTTTTTAGATACACTAAACATCCACCTGCTATATGCATTCAGAGTTCAAACCGATTCTACAATCACTGCCTACTTTGTCAGTAAGAAAACAAAGAATTTTAGTTTTTGCTTCATTTATACAGAGATCTATTATTTGGTGCAACATTTAGTCGGTTTGGTGCATTCTGTTCTTACGCATTATAACACCATTGTTAGCATACAACAGCACTTTTATATTTATATTATCCATGTGTATATTGTTGACGTATTTACAAGCTTTCTTTACGCATTTATCTATAAATATATTAACCAACCACGGAAACATAACTCATCCCTGCCTTATCCTATATCGAACTAATAGCTCAGTGTACCGACTACCCTAACGCACGCTTGGCTACCATCAAATAGCATTTACTAATCATTCATTTACCTCATACTCTTTTAAAACGTTCCATAACACACGTCTGTTTAATCAATAATATGCTTCCTTTAGATCAACAAACGCAATGTACACTTTCTTTTTCACTGCCATACATTTTTTTGTTAAAATAACAGAAAAATTATGCAGCCACTACATGGCGTAAAACCACTGCACTTTCCAAATTTTCTCAGTCGTTATTTTACGCACTTTTTTAATCAACACTTTTCCTGGAATACTCAATACACTAATAGCATTAGTTTTTACATTTACTCTTACTGCCTCTACTTTTGTACAAAAAAACAATCTCAGCATCTTTTCAATCATTTAAAACTGGCAACGTATTAAAGCACAAATTGAATATACTAATCAATCTATCAATAACTAATATGCTCCATGCTTTAACATTTTACTTGTAATCCCATTTACACCCGCGGCTTTACCACTTTTTAACAATTTTATAGCATGTATTACTTTGTTTTCGGTCAAACTACTTGCCATTTTTTCAGATTTCTTTTGTCTGCTATAAGAATTACAAAGTCCATATACAATTGCTTAAAATATTCTTTCCAGCGCTCTCAAATGCAGTTCTTATTCTAGATCAATTCTTTACAATCATTCTGAATGCCACAACTTTTCTCACTTTACCCGTTTACAAAATATATTGTTTTGATTGTTACTTTTGTTTAGTACTTTCTTTGTATTCAGTTTTTTTTTTTTTATCATAAAACCTACTTTTCTAAACTCATTTTTTTTTGCAATTTACGTTTTTATATCCTTTTTTTGTTTCATACACGGTTAGTTTTACCTGTTTTTTCCATTATACATCTCTCTTTATATTTCCAACTACCGTCATTCCACACTATTATTCTTAAAACATTTACAAATAGATTAGTTTTTAATCAGACTAAAATTATTGCTTCATAATACAAATAAAAAAAAAAATCAAACTGTAAATGTTAGGTTATACCTAAAAAAAGACAAGTCTCCAAATTATAGACCAAACTACTGTTCAAAATATATTAATGTTTACATTGTCAAGTTTTTAGTACAAAATAATTTTATTTCAGATACTCAATATGGGTTTTGATCAAAACGTTCAACAACAATTTTTTTTTACATCTGGGTACTTAGTTAATTTTAACTCAAGCTCAAACTCAACTTGTTACTGTTTTAAAATTAAAATCCAAAAAAGTGCTAAATATTAAAATAAACAATAAATTTATATAAATTTTCTTCAATTTGACTTCTATGTATTACAGTCTTATACAATCTTCTTTAAAACAACCATGTTGTTGACATAGATTAAAAGTATATAAAAACTAAGTTTTTTTTGTACAGATTTTGCTTATAAACATCTTATTGTTTTCAAGTATTTAATTTTATTAAAAAACAAGCTATTTGAACTATTGTTGATTGAATTGATTAATGACTTAGATTTAACATAACATGACAAATATAATATAGATGTTTTCATAAATTTTGTTCAAACAAATTACAAGATATTTTGCCATCTAAATAAATATTCACTAACAATTCAAGGATATAGAACTAAAACTTAAAAAAAAAAAAATTGAGCGGCTATTGACACATATAAGCTGTTTTTCATTTGACAAAATAGTAGCACTTGGTGGCACTTATTCAGTGATTTTTAAATTCATTTGTCAAACGCGTCTTACATTTTTTATGTGTTTTTCGAGGTAGAAAACGTCTCACAAACGCCAAACATTTTCTGGTTTGATTGTCAAGTGTGAGACGTTCTTGCCCACGTAATTTAAAAAGATAATTTTTTTTCAGTTTAAACATATGTACATAAAAAATTATCGCACTCGACCTCTAACGCGCCGGGTGCATGAAGCGCTCAAATAAAATACAACTATAATAAAAATTTTTGTAATTAAACTAATGTCTACATTTTAATTTAATAGTCTAATTATGTTTTTTTTCTTTATAATGCTAAGCTTAGCAAATGTTTGTATGTTTAAAGATAAACAATAAATTTTGTCATAATCTAATAAACGTTTTTTTTGTTATGCCCATAAAAAAAACAAATTTTTCATTGTGCAGATATAAGTACTTCATAATAATAATTTTATTGTTTTGTAAATAAAACTCAAAATTTATATTTTTAAGCTATTATATATTATATATTTTGATCACAATCAAATTATTTTTAATAGTTTTTTTTATGATTTTCTTTTTTTTATAAATAAACTAAAAATGATTGATATAATACCAAGTATAAAGCTTTTACTACTCAGTATGTAGTTAAGTTGATGTTAGGTATTTCTTGACGTCTAACTAAATGTTTTTAAGTTTAAGTAAGTGCACATTGTACAATCTAAATTCTGCCTTTCTAAGTAAAATCTGCATTTCTTCAGCATTGCAAAGCAGTTCATGCAATTATCAAAAACTAAAAAAAAGTGGTAATTACTTGACAAAAGTCATAAGAATAACAAGGGTCACTTGTGCAATATGAGGTAGCACATACAGTATACACCTTTTACACACTGTTTGCAGTAATTCAAGATGTATTTCAGCAATAATGCGTCAAGTGTTGGCTTCCAAGTGCTAAATTGTTTCTGGTTTATCGTTGTAGACATGAGGCTTTACATATCGCCAGAGGAAATAATGTAATGGCGCCAAATCGCACAAACGAGGTGGCCAGTTAACAGGTTCATTTTATGAAATTAATCGTTCGTGAAATGTTTTCCGCTAAAACCGCATGTCTACAACATTAATGCTGTTTTGAAGCACAAAAAAGTTGGCAATCATGTCTCTGTACCGCTCACCGTGGACTGTAATGTTGACCATCACTATTTTTGAAGATATATGAACCAATGATTTCACCGGCCCATAAAGCGCACCAAACGGTATTTTTTTCTAGATGTAATAATGTTTCAACAATAGCTTGTGGATTATTATCTTTTCAAATGCGACAATTTTGTTTGTAGACATAGCCATTTAACCAAAAGTTTTTAAATAAAATTGTGGATCATCTACAAAATGTACAGTGCAAACGATGTTCGTGTGGTTTCAATTCTTGTACATGTTGAATCTTGTAAGCTCGCAAACCAAAATCTTTTTGCAAAATTTTCAATAAAGTGGATGAACACAAATTTAAATATTGAGCACGATGACAAATTGACACATTTGGATTATCATTAACACTACGCTGCACACTCTCAATTGCTTTTTGTGTGGGCACTGTACAACGTCGTACTGGATGCTTATTATCGTTTAGATTAAACGTATTGTAAAAACATTGCACAATTTCTCGAGTTAATCGCTCTGATGGACGATTATGAGCACTATACAATGCACGTAATGCTCGATGAGTTTCTTAAACTGAATCATAGTTTTTTAAATAAATTTAAACAATTTGCAAACGTTGTTCCGGCGTGAGAATGGTTGCGTTCAGGTTCAGAACGACTCATCATGCAAACTGAACGCGCTTGATGAATACCGCTTGCTGACAAATCAACACAGCATTTAATCGGCGCATATAAATTTACATATTATTAAAAAAATTGAAAAAGAAGGCAATTCAGTAAAGCTCCGCTAATCCGAATTGCTTTAAACCGGATGTCCTTGTAGTTCGGACAAAATAAAAAAATGTAACTTTTACATTATGTACATTGTAATCCGGACCGATTTAATCCGGATCGGCGGACCAACCATGGTTTCCCTACCTATCATGCCGAGAATCTCCCGACCAACAAAAAAGAAAAAGGGAAATTCCAGAATTTATAGTTTATTTTAACATAACACCAAAACGGCCACACAAAATATTAACTCTAGTCAAAAAACAAGTAATAATACAAAAGTTGCGCAATGAATGTTAAGCAAAGTTGCATTCGCCAGACTAAAATATCGAAGTTTTTCTTAAAAGGTTTAATTTTTTTTTTGAAATTTTTTTCTACTGTCATTATAATAAAAGCTTAATTACTTATTTTATTATTGTTCCAGTAATCCGGATTGTTCAATAATTCGGATCAAGCCATGTTTTAATTGATCCGGATTAGCGGAGGTTTACTGTATAAGTAATTAATAAATATATGAAATTACAACGTACAACACTTGGGTGAAGGAATAAATAAATATTAAAAAAATTATAAAATAATTAAACCTAAAAACATTACAAAGTGGGATTAAATAACATTACATATTAAGAATATATTATATCTCAATAAATAGCGGCTTCATATACTAATTAAATCATTTATTTAAATTCAAAATTTATGAGCTTTATGTTTATGTCGTTGATAAAGTTTACACGGTTGGCACCAAACTAACCTCAAAACAACCAAGAACTGTCAAATCAGCTGTCACAGTTAAGAGTAGGTGTTGGTAAAGACGCTTATAAACGACGGCGTGATAGAAATGTTTCCAATCTTTATGTGTGCATTGGTGTTGTGTAGTATCGAGGTTTTTAATAAAAACATAATAGTTTTGTATTTAAATACGTAACGCTCCCTTAAATTTTTTTTTGATCTGTCAATTTTAAAACGTAGTTTTATATAATTCTAATACAAGTACTTGCCAAACTTTTGTTCAGTTCCGACTTTTGCAAAGTTTTGTAAACTCTGCGTAGGGAAAAATTACATCTTTACCATTATACGGGTGTTCAAGTTTTTCATCCTGGAAATGCTAACCAACTCGTAGTTATTTGTCGGTGGATTCTTCAAAGGATAAATAACAACTCCAATTTAATTTTATTTATTTTATAAACCAATAAAGCAATTTTTACCAGAGATAAAATTACAAATTTTTGAAACTTTCACCATTATTTGTTATAAAGTCCACTCGTAACAAAGAGTTGGAGTTTCCAACAACAATTTTTTTTCAATGTTTAAAAAAAAAATCTGCAATGGTTCTTTATTGCTTCTCACATTCTATGGCAGAATGGTTAAATAACTATTTCAATGATAGTCGGACTAGCTAATTTGGTATGGTGAGGTGACCTCCAAAGAGTACCGACTTAAATCCGCTGGATTCCTTTTTATGAAAGATTTTAAAACAGTTAGTTTACCGTAACAAGATAACAAGATTTGTGAAAACTATAATATTTAGCAAATGTATAAATTGCTTGTTCAACGCTGCAATGCTTGTATTGAGGCTGGAAAGAAGCATTTTGAATACTTGTTATAGTTGTCTGTTTTTAATCATTGTATTTTTACTTTTGTTGCCAATTAATACATTAGTCACAAATAAAAAATATCTTAAGCACACTGTATTTTGATAATAACAATAATTATAATAATAATTTATTCTTGTTAATAACAAAATGTATTACAAAAAACTATATAGCTATATAATAGGATTAATTAAGTTTTAATAAATTGAAAATTTAAGTTAAAAAATTCTTCGAAAGAAAACATAGATTTAATTTTAAATACTCTTTTATTATTTTGAGTTGAATGTGCGGCGGTTTAATTTTTATGCAAGTTAGTATAGCATTTAAAAATTTGGGTGCATAGTAATTATATGCATGTCTGGACTTTTTTAATTGTATAAAGTCAATTCTTAAATGTGTGCTGCGTATAAAGTTCAACATTTTGAATAATATGTTTCAAACATTCTAATATATAAATACAAAGTAGTGTTAAAATTTCCAAGTTTTTAAATGCTTCACTACAATCTTCTCCAGCAATGACTCTTATTGCCCTTCTTTAAATTTTAAACAACCTACTGCTTGCTGGTGCGTGCAAGTTCATAATATGCTAACTTTAGAGTATTTAGTAAAATTGTTAGATTCAAGTTTTTTAGCACATTCATATATATATTTTGATACAGAACTAGATATATTATTAATATGTTCTGTCCATGTTAATTTAGCATCTAATCTCACACCTAACATTTTTGTTGAATTTGCTGTTATTAATAGGTTATTTTTTAGTAAATATTACATTCTCTGTTTTGTTTAAATTCAAACTTGGCCAAGAACCATGAGTTAAGATTGTTCTGAACAGTTTCTATTTCATTAAGGTTTTTTTTTGTTGTTGACAGTTAGCAACCACTGTATCGTCCGCGTAAAGTATAAGACCTACATCGGATACAGCTTGCAATATCTCATTAATATATATAAGAAACATTACTGGACCAAGTACAGACCCTTGAGGCACATGAAATTTGTTTTCAAAATTTGTAGAGCGTTTTGAATTATAAAAAACAACATTTGTTTTTTTTTTCAAGTAAGACTTGATTTTGCGTGCAACAGAACTAAAATTGTAGTATTTAAGTTTTTCATCTAACGCACTGTGCACAATACAATCAAAATCCTTACTTAAGTCACAAAAACTGCATTTTAGGTATTGGCTATTTTCATAAACATTGACTATTCTAGTTGTTAATGCTGTTATTGCCATAATCGTTGACCTTTCATGTCTATAATCTGTGACACTTTGGCAACCTTAGAGAAAATATACGCATTTATTCATAACATTTGTTAACAAAACTTATAAACCTTAGAACTAATTAAAATAATAATACAACATAAAATTAGACATAAATGTAACCTCAGCACAAAAAAATATATCAGGTAGCTACCAACACAATAACTAAATATAACCTATAATATTAATGAGATAAAGTAAATATTAAAAGTTCGAGTAAGTTATTATATGAATGATTGATGATGCACAACCAGTGGTATTGGATAGTTAATAATAATGTATAATAAATTCGGACACTTGCACGTTATCACTAGGAATAAAACCGGATCGGTAAAGTTAATAATATATTTGAAATACCATACCACAAATTAGGAAAGCAATTTATTTATGCAAAGCATTAATTACTTCACGACCTATGTGTTTTTGCAGAACGGTCTCTAGAATTCACAATTACTGTGTTTCGCACTTAGCACAACTTAGCCTACGTCTACACTAGCAACTCGTTGGGAAAGAAAGAGCCAGAGGATTGATAGGCATCGATCGTTTTGCAGTGCAATTTATTTTTGTATGCGAATTATTTTTTTGATATAAAAATATTCTAATATTTCTTACTATTTGTATATTATTAAAAATAATATACAGGATGATTGTTTCATTATATATTTAATTAATTAATAACTAAATGTTATTGAGAATCGTTGTATGTAGTAGTTAAATTCCATATAATCTACAATACTAGGTTAAAGAACCTTTTCAATCTTCTAAAAAAAAATATTTAATTATAGGTATTATAGCAATAGGTCTGCAATTACTTAAATCTGCAGATCTATTTAGCGCAATAAGAAAAACTTTTTTCAGGCATAAATTAAATAACTTAGTTAATGGACTTATCAAATTGTTTTTTTAAACTCTTGACTATTGCTGAGTTTAAATAATAAATATCTCTACTTTTTTTATTATTGTTGTTAATAATATTTTGAATTTTATGACTTTGTTAAAATTAAAAGCCGTACCGTTTATCTGAAGATGCCTGAGAAAGTATTTAAAACTACAATCTGTAGGACTTATGTTAGATATAATATCTCTTGCGGTTTTACTAAAATACTCCCCAAAATCATTTGCTACTATGTTGGAGTCTGATTTTGTTGTAATGTTTTTTTTTTCTTAAACTAAAATTTATTATATCCCAAACTAGTTTTGGGTTATTTACAGAAGATGTCATTATGTCACTGTGTTTTTTTAATCCTAAAATCTGCCATATAGCACATGATGCCAATTGCCTTTATTAAAAATCTGTAGCTTTGATTTGTTCAGTACCATTTTGTAAACTTATTTTATATTATTGGTAGAGGTTGCAGTTATTGTTTTTAAATGCAAGTACTTAGAGGTGCAATATTTTAAGTATCAAAACTTGTACAATTTAATACTTTTTTAAAATCTGTTTTTTTGCTAATTGTAAAGAATGTGACATAAAATATATGAAAATCTCCAATTGATTGTTAAATTGTAAATTTTGTTGTTAAAGTTTTTGTTTAAATTTTAACAGTATTACTTTATTGACAGCAAATTTAATAGTTTATTATTGTGTTATAAGGTACTTTTCTTAAAAAAACATTTGTTACAGTTTTGCCTAGAGTTGTAAATGTATAATAAAATTCTTTAGTAACATATAACAATATAAAACATAGCTATATTATAAATTGATACATTTTTATCAAAGATTTTGCCAGTATTAAAATAGAAATTAGCAAATACTAACAATTTTTACAATTTCTTCAAGCACGGAATTCAAAAACTCCTTGCAATAGACAATGGTTTTGTGTGTATTTAACGTTCTATGAGCTAAGATTTTAACGTTTAGTTTGTGTACATTTTTTAAATTTTGTATGAGCGGCCAAAACAGTTTCTGCAAGAAAGTCATCTCTGAACTTTATAATAGATTTGGTCATCAATCAGTCCTTACAAACATTAACTTATTAAGAAGGGGCTCACTTGTCAAAATAGCCTTCTTCTTTTCTAACCAGAATAATCCAAGAAACTGCTTCTCATCAGTCTTTGAAAAAATATATTTGCCGGATTTTTTCTTTTTTGCAAAGAAGAAGTTAGAACGTCCAATTTGTTGTCGGACGGCGACTGGGTAGCCATATTTATTAGCACAACCCAATTATTAGCACTAACTTCTAAACAATTAGTACTACCGCTACAACTTTGGTAGTTGACTAATCTGCTCAGATTGTAAAGCTCCTGTCAGATTTAACTGACTGCACAGAATCGAGACATATTTTTTGATTTGATATGATGTCAAATCAAATTAAATTAAAATTTAAAAAAAAAGTGGAAAGAAAAAAAAGTTAGTTGTATTGTCCATAAATGACAGAAAGCAGAAGAAAAAGTAACCAGAAATGCGTTTGGGTACATTTGATTAAGCTTTTGTCCAGCCGGCATTGATAACTCTGCCAGGAGTTTAAACTTCCGCAGGTTGGCTTGATCAGAAGATACTCAGCCTTCTCACCACAACAAACTAGAATACACAAAGAAATATTTTATTTTTATTTAAATGTTTGTTAAGCTAGATGAACTACGCGCGAGCACCCCCTTCGTATATTTGTGGTGTGCAATAGTAACTAAGTATTAAAACAACTGCATATATTTGTATATAAAATATATAATAATTATAAAAAATACTTTTGATAAATTAGATATTGCCGTTGCCAGGAATCCAATTCATGTTGCCTGCTGAACAGTTGTCGCACTAGATCATTGCGCTACGGTCGCTACTATACCATCTATTATACGGGTAAAAATAGAAGATGTTTTTTGCAACTTTTCTGTAACTTCAAATTGGCCAAATCGTTTTTTTTGATGATTTGTTTTACTCAATACTGTATATAGCCAACAATTTTTTTAGTTTCAATACCAGGCTCCTCGAGTCTGTAACAGATGGATGGCGGCACTGCTGGAATATTATAGATTTAAATACAAATTGTAAATATGTAAATAATTATAATAAATAAATAAAAAAAAAAAGTTAAAATATATGACTTTCAAGATGCTTTTTTCTTACAGATCCATTATTATGTAAACACCATTGTATACAGGGTGTTTTAAAACCTGAGTTAGAAAATAAAAGGTAAGATTGATTGGCTAATTATTTCAAGATACAAGGTGTACATTTTTTTTATTTTTTTATTTTTTGACGATATTTCAGGTACCGTTTGAGATACAAAACTCAGCTTTTGTACACATCTTAGCATTAATATTAGCTACTTTTTAAGCGCTAATTCAATTTTTTTCATGTGCCATTGACGGAGATTTTAGGGTTGCGTGAGAGTTTTATGGCTCTAATTTCTATGACACTTGGGAAATTGGCATTCTGAAAGCACATTGTAAACTACCAATATTTTCTACACAAAAAAGGTACTTCTAGTCAAAAACTCTAACGTAAATCGTTTTAGAGAAATACGGCATTATATGATGAAAAACATGAAAAAAAGTAGCAACATGTTTTGTAGTTAATAAAAACATTTGTTTTTGATCTAGTTGTCAACGTTCATGCATTTGAGTTATTGACAATTCTCGTTTAGTAGTTAAATAACCTTTTTTCAAAAAGAGTCAATATTACGGGAACTTATTATCTTTATTACCCAATTAATTTGCCCATTCTTAGTATTTTGCTTGCGTGGTGACAGCAAACTAAATAATTACAGTAGTAGCCAGTAGTGCAATATGGATTTTGTTTATAGCGTTGCCGATGGAAATGCAGCAAAAGCAAAAGCAAACCGACAGGTGCCAAATAAAAAAACATTCATTTGTATTCACAAACGTCTACATCAAACTGAAAGTGTACATAAAAGAGCTGCAGACAATGAAAGACCTCGTCTGCTACATCCGCAAATTGAAAAAAATGTTTTTTTATGAAATCGTAGACAATCCATTAACTAGCACTAGAAGAATAGCTTTAAACCTAAACCTTAGTCACGTTACAGTGTAGAGAATAATAAAAAGCCAGATGTTAAATTCTTATTACATACAGCAAGTACAAGCCCTTTTACCAGCGGATTTTCCGCAAAGATTGGCTATTTGTCAATGGTTTCAAGAAAAAATTGCGCTAAATCCTTAATTTTTAGAACAAGTTTTATTTTCGAACAAAAGCAAATTTTTCTCGCGATGCGATTATAAACTTCTATAATAATCATGTATGGGCCGACAAAAATCTACATGCCATAATGGAAGGCCATCATCGGCAAACATTTTCCGATAATGTTTGGGCAGGTGTTGTAGGAAACCATTTAATAGGTCCATATTTTTTGCCGTTTAGGCCAAATGGTCAATTATATCATCTTAAAAAAGAGCTTCCAGGACTTAGACGCTCCAGTTCAATTAAGAAACGTAATGTGGTTCATGCACGATAGTGCTCCTGCACATTTTAGTTTAGTTGCGCGTCAATTCTTAAATGAACAGTTTATGAACCGTTGGATAGGTCGAGAAGACCTACAGGCTTGGTCTCCTCGATCTCCAGGTCTAAATGTTTTGGATTTTTTTTTTGTGAGGTCACTTAAAAAGTTTAATTTACACTACATCAGTTAATACTGATGAAGAACTAAGAAATCGCATTATTGCATCCTGCAATACGATACAAAACACTTCGAACGGGTACGTCAGTCACTAAGACGTAGGTTGAAAGCCTGCGTTACCGTAGGAAGAAGTCATTTTCAACAATTTTTGTGTTTTTTCTAGTTTTTTCATGTTATTGCTTAATTTTGTAAAATAAAGGTTTTATAATCATGTTGCTACTTTTTCTTTTCGTTCCTGAGATATCTTCAAAAAATAAAAATTTTGCGGAACCATGTTAATTGGAACTTTTGTTCTTATAATTAGCCAAGAAATCCCATCTTTTATTTTCCGACACATGTTTTGAATGTATATAATATTCAATTTATAATTCTGTTTGGTTTACAGTTTGTATAACTATTTAAACCGTGACAAACATTAATAAAAAACTGACGTTTGCTTTAGTTATTTTTAGAATTATTTTGAAAGTCTGTTTCTGGAGAAACCTAAAAAAACTGAAACAAGAAACTTATTTGTATAAATATTTGGAAAACCTTATTATTTCTTGCTTTGACTTTAAGAACAATTAATTTTTAATTGTTTAAAATTTTTGTACTTAAAAAAATATCATAGCGCAAACATCTACATATATAGTAGTATTTGCCGGGACGATTTTTCTGAAGGAACATAATAAATCGATATTATAAATAGATACAATGATATTTGGAAGACTAATACCCATGTGACACTATATATAACTATTGAATTATAATATATAGTTTTGGATTAAATGTCTGTAAAGTACATAAATAATCATCAGTTTGATTGTAGATTAAAACTTTAAAAACATGTTTAAGTTTTTCTGTATAAAAATGTTAGATTTATTTATAAAACAAATAAAAACGATATTTTGAAATTAAATTATGAAATCTTGCTTATGTTTAATTTAATATATATATTATATATCAAATGTTCAAAAAGTAAGCCAGCAATGAAATGACAAAGTACATAAACGCCAAATTAATATGTACTTATAATTGTTTATATGCAATAATTTTATAAATATTTTATTTCTACTGGTCAATACTTAAATTTGCTTGTTTTTAAGACATTAATTTGAATATTGTTTTAGTTGTTTTAATAGAAACTGTTTATAATAATTGAAAAATAAAAGATTGTGTACGTTAATTTTTAATGTATTTCCTGTTTCTAACTATGTTAAAATTTAGCAAAATTCATAATTATGCAAAGCAGGCCTAAAATGCATAAGATAGAAACCAAAGATAAAATTAGTTTATTGCACCTATTGCAAGGTCAATTCGGAAACTATATTTTTCGTGGTCAAAGAAAAGTTGTCTAGAAACTACAAAGTAAGTGATATAGATTTAATTATAAAATAAAATAAAATATGTAAAAACCGCTTATCAATGTAGTTTGAACAACAATATAATAACTAATTAAAGAAAACAGATTGTTTGCATAAATATACCGATCTCAGACCGCAATCTAGCACTCACTTTACACCCTAAAAACAAATTGATTACTTTTAAAAAGTATAAATATAAAAAACATCATTATTAATGTGCGTTATTATTATTGCAGTAAATGTTTAATGTAACATCAAATAAATATTACATTATATTGCTTACTAACAAAAAAATACAAATTTAAAGTTGTCACCATAAAATAGGCTAAATAGTATTATCGCATTGACTAAAAGTTATTGATTAGACTATGAGTGATATGCTAATTTTATGTTGTTTTACAAAACCTTGCAAATCACTTCATATCCATAATTGGAAGAAGCAGTTTAGATATGTTCAATCTGCACATAATATAATTCACGCATTATTATTGTTATTATTTATTTATGTGTAATAGAGAATTGTTGAATAGGACATGGATGGAGTCTATCAGTCTGGCATTATCGCGCAACCTCGGACAGGTTAAGGTCGGCACGCGAAAATCTAAATCAAGAAAAAAGTTTTCGATTTTTGCTTAGAGAGGGGATAATACAATAACATATAAGTGTAAGGGGGCGCCTTAACATATCATAGTATATTGTGAGGAGTCGTGTGTTCGTGAGGAAAACTAGTATTTCCAATCCAGCTCAAACATGCCAGTTACTGAGGGAATTGGAAGACGTCAGTGCATCCCCATTATTTACACTAGGGGTACACATTATGAAGTTGGATATGATGTGGTGAGCTTTTATAATATTTAACTGTATTAAAATAGAAATATATTAATTAATAATTAACAATAGTAGAAACATAATATTTTCTATTTCAAACCTCGATGTAATCAATTTATGCGAAAAACATTTTTAATGTGTTATAGAATAATAAAAAAAACTTGTTTATTTAATATTATTATTCACATGATAAATTATATAAAACTTATTTTTAAATTAATACGATAAATTAATCATTAAACCTTGTTTCGAATTCATAACAAATACTAAATTTTTAAAACATTTATTTATAATATGTATTTCCTGTGTATACCATATTATATTTGAATTACTTTAAATTAATAGTCACTTTTAACATTAATCGAAGTAGACAAATGCACTATTTTTATTTTAAATGTTTTCAAATTTCCTGTTTTCAAATTAGCTGTTTTTAATAATTATACAACTGATAAGACTAAGCCCTTGAAAATTGAAACCAATAATTGTAATATATTTTGATTCGACCTTAAGACTTAATAAGGTCGAATCAAAATTAGCGTAATATTTGCAAAATTTCAAAGCCACATTAGTATTTTTATTCATTACTGATTACAGATTAGATCTAAATTATTATAAAACGATCGTGTTTAGCCAATGTGAATTTTTTATTATCGTTCTTTCATACAGGTCAATCTGACTCAATAGGTCTTGGAGATATGTACATGTGAGATAATATAAAATAAATAGGTTTAAAAAATTGTATGTATCTGCGCCTTTATTGCAATGGATTAATTTTGTGTTAAATTCAATTCAATAGTAATTATTTTCAGGAATAGTTGAATTTGGCTATTTTGATTGATATATACTATTTTATGAATTAGAAAATAAATAATTTATTTTATTCACTCGTTTTTTCACTTTCTTGTTATATTATTGAAGAATATATTAAGTGTTATCATTTGCCAATTGCCAATTATGTTTTATCTTGTTGTAAGTGATCGAGATTGAATATTAATCTCAATATTATGATAGATTTTTAATCTATCATAATCAGCGTTTATTGTTATAAATTAATAATACATGTAATGGAATGCTGATAAAAAAAATTAAGTTAACTCTGCCAAATACGACCCTTTTTTAAGTTTTGAAAAAAGGTAAATGTCTTAAGATTAAGCTATATTGTAATTGCTCAAACCCGCATTTAATTATTGTCGGTTTGTGCCTTATGTACTCTGAAGTTGTGCAGAAGTAAATTATTCTGGGCCTCAGCCTTCCTACCGTTTTTCAGTAACAGTTTTCAAGTTGTTTATTGTTTATTTTATAGATATTTTCTATTAAGCGTAGTAGAGTACTCAGTTATATTTTTAATGAAGAAGCTATCATCTTAAGACGTTATTAAAGTCTCTTTGTTGTCTACATCATTTTTGTTTGGAAGTACCGTTTGGATACTTGTTTCTGATCAGTCTATTTCTCTATCAATAATTGAAATTGGCAAATTAACACTATATATTTAACTTTTGTAATGATCTCTTGTATGTCCAATGTTTTTTTTACATTTACTGCTCGATTTGAACTGATTGAAACAAAATTTTAACTTAAAAATAATATAATGAACTAATTTCCTCATTTTAATTAGAAAATAATTACGTTTTAAATAATTATTTTTTGCTTTATTAACTTAAGTCTTATTTTTTTAATTAAACTTAAACCTGGAGAATACACTTTAAATTGTCATATACGCTTAACGTAACAAAACTATCATCATAATACTTAGCTTTCATAGCTAGAATAATATGTAAAAACTGAGTAACAGTTATAGTGTTCAGAAAGATTTAGGATTTTTACGACATCGGCTTAAATTATCTCTAGGGATCATTTCATTACCGTTCGCCGGGGGGCCAATTATATTTGTATTATCTACCTGAAGTTATTCAAGGGTGAAAAGGGTATTGTATATCTATAATAAAAGAAAACATTGAAAATAACAATTATTATACAATGTTATAATGGATACATTGCAGTAAAGGTACTCAAAAATATTTAATACAGCAACATATATTAACTACCGGGAGAGTCAGAATGATTATCATTGGGAATTATGTTAATACTTTCTTAGAAGCCAATTAAGTTCAGGTAGCGTTCAAAATCATAAGAATGGTCGATTGAAATAAATAATATCGTATAATATATGAGAATTACATACATAATAATGGATTAAATTATTTTTAATTAATTGTTGAAGCAATTTAGGTACTAAGCTGTTTTCAATAATATTTACAAAATAGTTTGCTTTAAAATAGTATTATGCAAAGTGGATTTCTAGAAAGTAAAGAACCATACAACTTTACTTTATTCAATTAAAATAAAACACCACATTTGTCATATTTCCTGATTTATGCGGTTTTTATGGTTTTAATTCTAAATAAACGTAGATAAGATTACTTCATAATCATCATTAGAAATTGTTTGATTATTCATAAATGATAAAAAATGTTTTTTATATTGGAATTACGGTCATATAGAGATTATTACGCCTGAAATAATTTAAATCTTTAAATTATAGTTAATTTTATATAACATATGTTTAATATGGCTTTTGATTATTACAAAATATAAAAGTTAGAAAAAGAATTAACTTATACGTATATAAATAAAATTAAACATAGGAATAAAAGTTTTTAAGAAAAAGATTTTTATTTAATTATTGTGTATGTCAATATTTACCGATTGCGATAGTATAGTTCACTAATTTTGTATTTTTTGCAGTTCTAAAAATTATTAGTGCATACATATATGCAAATTAAAAAACCAATAATTTTTTTAAGTTTATTAATATAATTATTTGTTATTTTCCGGAATTTATGAAAGTATTATTAGTAATTTAATCTGTTTATAATTTGTTGTAAAACAAAAACTTATGCTGATGTGTATTTTTATTACCTGAGTAATTTATTTTACAACAATAATAGCAACATTTTTTACAATACAAAATTAACATATCAAATTATAACATTTGGATCTATCTGACTCGAAGGACACAAGTGTTTTTATCTTTGCAAAAATTTGATTGTTTTTAACTTCTGTTTTTAAAATTTGTTATATAATTAATAGTCATTAATAGTTTTACTTGTTCTCGAGTATTTTAAAAATAACATTCAATTTTATAATATTAAACTATGTAATTAATTAAATTAAATTTATAATATTAAAATGTACTAAAAATAAATAACCAATATATACATTATATGTACATAACAATAACATCAAAAGCTAATTTTCTAGATAAATTGTATCCCCAAAAACAACTCCAACTTATTACTTTTATCTAGTAGTTGCTTGATTACGTTACTTGCTTAGAAAATATTTAAATCTATTGTTAACAAAAAGTTCAAGGCTTTACAAATTTAAATGTTTGAAAGGTTTGTGTTGGTTTTTTTGAAGAATCCCTTACTGTTTACTATTTTTTTAAGTTTCTGTCGGTTACTGTTAAACTTACCTTTAGCTTCTATTCTCTTTATTTAAGATTTTATATTGTTAGTGATATTTTGCAATAAACACAATAAATGTATACAGGACTAGGACTTTGTTCTGATCAATCATGTCTAGAGTTGCAGCTTTATAAAATATATGTCTCTCGAGTTTGTCACTAGAGTTATGGTGTTCTAAATGTATAATCAAGTTCTTTTTTTAATTGGCAGAAACATTGCTATTTATTTTTAAGATCTATTTTTGTTCTTATTGTAAGACGATAGGACTTTGGTAAACAAAATCTTAATGCGTTGATGATTATTAGCAATATGCATGACAGTGATTTCTGTATTCAAAAAGCTGTTGGTTTTTTAGTTATTGGTTTGCAGTGCTAAAAGGTTTTGTAGTGTATTTTGGGGTTTTCTAGAAGCTTTGTTATACTATTCGCGCTATGCTGTATTCTGTAGACTGTTTTACAATAAAATATTTTGTGATTATGTTTAAGCCATTGTCAACTGTGGTGTCTGTTTCCCGACGACGCTTTTAACTTTCTGAATTGTGGAAGACATTTTTTTGACAATTTTTCTAACGTTTTTGAACTTGAAACTGACTGTTATGTAAGGTATTGACTGACGCGGGTTTATTTAATTTATTTGTATAATTTAGTTACTGTAGGCGTTAACAATTTGCATTACGTGCCAAATACGCTTTGTCATTTTGGAAACAAGTATTTGTGTAAACGCATCTATTAGACTATAATTGTTATCGGGCACAAACAAACTCTTTTGATTTGAAAATAATAAAAAATATACTCTTTTTTTGGTTAAACCAATAAAACCAAACAAAAAAATTAATAGTTTAAACAAGTATTTTTTTCACGTATTTTATTTTTATTTTTATAATAAAACAACTAACATAAAAGAACCAATTTGCGTTTCAAATATTTACCGGAGAAGAGGGTCACCGACCCTTTGTTTGCCGTAGAATATTTTCAAGTTTTTTGCAGCTTTTTGCAGCAGTTAATTTTTTAAGTTTTTTGCCGGACGTCCGACAAACGAGGAGAACCAAAAAAAATGCTTCAATCTCGGCGGAATTTGCATCGGAGCTTTTCGACTTTTAAAAAAATTAAAAATCAAAGGTGCGCGGTGTCCGTGAAGACATTTTATGTGAAGGAAAAAGTTGTAAAGTTAAAAAAAAATCAAAATTTGCCCATAAAAAACAAAAGAAATTAAATAAAAAATGTCATTACTTAACAAAAGTATTTTTTTTAAGGAGCAACATTTGTTTATTAAATGTCAACAACTTAAAATTTATTTAATAAACACTTAAATTTGTTCATAATAAGCCATGTTTTTTTTTTTAATTTATAAAAAATTTAAAAAATCCGGCTAGTAAACAACAAAATCAATCATCAACTCCAATTTAAAGTACCAAAATCCGATTAAAAAATTTCTTTAGCTATAAAGTGATAACATAAATTAATAAAATGTTAAAAATCCGATAAAATAATTAAATTCCGGCTACAAAACGTGAAAAATACATAAAATGTCAAAAACACTCAAATCCGGCTACAAAAAAATTATAAAGTAGTAAAATCTAGCTATAAACTGTTAAAAATAATAAAACTAGTTTAAACTGGAGATTGGAAGTTATTTCTTTTTATAAGCGTTAGAAGATTCTATATTTAAATAGAAGATGGTAATACCAATCCTTGATGACCAACACCTAGGTGGGTGGGCGTGTCTTCAATTCATGATTACCATCAAGTAGAGTAGTTTCAACTAGAGTGCTTGCTCACACGCCCAAATATGTGTTATTAACGGATTGAAATTTTCTCACTGCAAGCGTTAGAAGTCTTTATGTTAGAGGAGGTAATAATACCAACTTTTAATGACAAACCTTTGGGCGGGCACTTCAGTTCAGTTGGTAATCATGAATTGGAGTGTCCCACTCACCCACCCACCCAAGTGTTGGTCATCTGTTTTAACTACTTAATAGTAATTATAAATTGGAGTGGCCCATTCATCACTATTGCTTTTTTTGAGATTTTTAACGCTGTTAAAAAATACAATTTTTTAGTTTCTTAATAACTAAGACTTAGGAGGTTGGCAGAGCAAATCAAAAAAATCAAGGAATTGGATACCACCTTCATCTTCTCTAACATAATGACTAAAGTCAAACAATAGTTGCAAAGATGACAGCTATCTTAAAAACATGCTTGTCACCCTCTTGCCGAAAATGTTGGCTTGCCTTGCGAGTCTTTGGCTTGTGGACGCAAAATTGGATTGCGGCTTGAGTTTTAAAGTGTTTCTCGGTTCAGAAGGTGCCAAACGAACGGCTGGTGCCAAGTGATGGCCCAAAGAAAAGGCCCAATTCTTTTGGTGATTTGGAAAAACGACGTTATCTTAAAACAAAGAGACAAACGTTTATGCAAAGCATGATTTCAAAGCCCGCATAAAGAAAATAAAAAAAATACAAAATTAAATATAAGATTTAACAAAAACATTTTTTTTACTTATAAAAATCTGTTTACCCTGAACTTATGTATAGTTTACATAAGTTTTCTACACATGCATTTAAATCAAAGCAAACTGATGCACAAAGAAATTTGATTGCATTTAAAATAGCTAATTCTGCTAAACTCCAAAGGCTTTGTGTTTAGTGGGCACTTTTTGCATACGCAATGGAACGTATTAAATAACATACTTCTTTTATCAATACCAGTTGCATAACGGACACATTACAGTAAGGAGTAGATAAATTTGTTTGTTTGTTTGTTTGTTTGTTTTGATTTGAATACATTGTTATAGACATGTGACAAACCATAAACATTATTAGTTATATAAGTTATATTTAGCAACTACGTTAAGCCATATCTTTCCACGGCATTGCTAATCAAATACGTTTCAACTTGCTTAATTTTTTAATAAATCTATAAGAATTTACTTAGAGATGCCTTGATAAAAAACGGATTGTAATTTATATATTATACGAAATCATTGCGCAATCAAAGCTTTGTGTGAAAAACACTCTAATTTCTGCTAAATGCTAAAGTTAACTGGCTGTTTAAAGGAAATGTTTGACAATACTTTTTCACAATCATCAATTATCAATTTAGTTGAAAATAATTTTGACTAAAAAAACTTTAACATTTTGTAGATTGAACGTTGTTTGTTTTTTTATATTATATAATAATATTTATTTATAGTCCAAAGGGCAAAGATACGATGTTTGATTGAACGGAACGTGTAAAATTAAAGAATAACAATAAAACTTTAGTTAAAAGAAAAGTATTCAAGGCAATCTGATAAATTGATTAAACTGTTTAAAATTTTAAAAGCAAAACCAATAATGTTCTTAAACTTTTTAAAAATTAACGTATACCCTAACGTTAGTATTATATTTTAACAATGAAGTTTGTATTTTATATACTTCATAAATTTGCGTTGTACAGACTCTAGCCTATTTACAAAACTTATAAATTGTGGTGATTATATCACCCACTACTTCAAAATGAAGCAAATTAATGTAATAATACACATGCATAAACTCTGTATATTTGTTATTTTTTTGTGATACGTTTGATAATACCAGCCATCGTATTTGCATTAGCAATAACAATTTCTATATGGTAAGAAAAAGACAACTTTTTGTCAATATAAATGCCAAAATCTCTAACAGTGTTTACATAGACTAGTGGGATATTGGCTAAATCATAATTGACATGACACTTATCAACATTAAGAATCATGTCATTATTAATGCATTAATAATGTTAATTGTATTGAGATCCGTTTGGAGAATTCCGGAATCATTGATCGACAAAATTTGATTAAATAATTTAACGTCATCTGCTAATAATTGTGAACCTCAATCCGATATAAATGTCGTTTATAAATATATTAATAAAAAGTGGTTTTAAATGATATCTCAGATGATACGTAATATATTTCTGAAAAGAAACTATCTATGCAAACTTATTGCGTACGGCTTGTTGAACAACTCCACAACATTTGAGACTAGATATCTATACTTTAATATCAAAGGTCTTACTGTAGTCCAAAAACAAAATATCTAATAGAATACATAAATTATAAATGCACAAATTAAGTTTAGAGGTGGTATTCTGTTAGGCCTTGATTCAGTAATATTTAATTGCAATAAACAAAAAAACTAATCAACTTTTAGATTGCAAAGAAAAATCCGTTGGCTATTGTAAACTAAAGAAAAGTATTTTATTTGCAATGACGCCACCGTTCTTAAGTTGAACATTATCTAAAAACATGAACCAGATTTTGACTTTACAAATTTCCAACAATTACAGGTGTTTTCAAGTACCGATTGTTCAGTTTATATAATATAGAATATAATAGTATGCTTACTTTAAAGATAACATATCATGCATCAATCAAAGTAAAGAAGAGACTTATATTAGAAAAAGACTTATTTATTTCAAGTTAATTAGTATTAATAAAAATATTTTGTTAACTGAATATTACGCACGGAGTGTTCATTTTTTACTTGAATGAATTGCACCCACTACAATACTAGTTTGCAAAGTTAGTATCGGAAAATAACATTAAACAATTAAACGTTTCTACACAATTTACAAATATAAAACCGTTTGTGACTGGTTACTTACTTTTTTAATAAAAGAACAAAAAAGAAATTCATTGCAAAAGTATTTATTATTAAATGAGAAAGCAAGATTCAATAAGATCCACTCTACTTTTCAGTTCAGTAAACAAGTTTTAGTATAGTTGTATAGTTATTATTTATATTGTTTATAAGATAAATACTTTGATGATTCATAAAGTCAGTAAATGATAAAGAAACGTGTTTCTTATGAGAAAACATTGAATTTTCATAATTAGTTAAATGTTTAAATAAAACGAAAAAAAAATTGTTGTATTCAAACTTTTCTCCACATTATAACGATCGTTTAGTTTTCCTGATTTGCGTAAACATTGCAGTATTGTTGGCGTCGGCGGTCGTTCATTGATTATTATCCTGCTTATAGTAAAAGCACTCATTGAGGATATACAATTATTGATTTTCTTGAAATACCAAGAATCAAAAAAGAATATAGTAATATGAATTTAAAATATACTATTAAACTGTCATTTATTAATTTATTATACTTATTATACATACAAAAAAAAAAGATTTATTGTTTATAATATAACAATGCTATTCTAATTACAAATTCCTAACATATGTCAATCATGTAATCGTGCATAATTATCATTTAAATTTATAATCACTTACATATAGATCAGAAACGCATCATGTAAAGCCATAATCAGCCCACAAACGATAATAAATATGTTAATACATAATAATATACCAATTATATGTTCGGACAGGCTTTTGTTATTTTATTATTATTATTTTTTATTAATATTAATATATTCTAATGAACATACAGTAAAGAATTGTTTAATACTTTTAATTGTTATTTATGCATTTTTTTGTTACTCGTGCAAAAGCAAAGTCATGTTCTATAAGTTAACAATAACAATAACATCAACATATAGTGCAGATAATGTACTATATTTATAATAAATAGGTTTTTAAAATTAGTCATACAGTGTGTCTAGGAATTTACCTTATTAATCTAAACAAGATTTTTATTTAAAAAAAAAAAATTCATAAAATGTGAAGAAAATATTGTATCTTACGTTAGATTATCTTTAGGTAGTTTGTCTTTCTAGATACAATGGCGTTTGGAATTGTTTTTTTGGTTTCAAGCATACATTAGACCTTGATTTAATTTTAATTTTTTTTTTATAAAACTTATTTCGGTCATTCAGTACATTTGACAAAGTTTACTATACTATTATTTATTTAAAAGTGGAATTTTAATGTTTCCATAGTATATATAATAACAACAATTCCTCTAAAACATGTTATGTTATTAATGTTAAAAAAGTACACAAACAAATAAATACAGGATTTTTTATCGTATCATTTTTTATATTGTTTAAATTAGCAATTATCCTCTGTTTTATTCCAAATATTTATTTAGTAAATTACTATGAATCTTTAATTACTTTCTAACTTAAGCTAAGCATATTTTATTGCATCCGCATTCTACTTAAAATTCTCTTTATAATTATAATAAAACCACAAAAATATAATGTTTAATTTAGATTATTATAAATAAATTGATTGGGAAATCATATTTTCTTATAAAACCACACAAATAAACCTTAATAAAATTTAAATTGATGAATTATGGAAGATGACAAATTAACCTTTACAGTTGTTTATATGTAATATGTATATTATAATCAATAAAGAAAAAATTACCTAAACTGTTTACTACTTTATTTATAGGCTTGAATTATAAATTTGCTAGAACTGTATGTGTTGTATAAATAGATTTTTTATTGTGGTCATTGGTCAACTCTGACCTCAAATATGCCATTTCAAACAAAGAACATAATACTGTATCTACTAAAAGGTACTTGAATTATTAATATTTCAATTAGTATATTTAGTAAGTAATAAGCAAACATTCAAAATAAATAAATATTTAAAATTTTATTAACGACACAAAAATAAAACAATGATTATTTTACAAATATTTATCTACTAAGTCAATTACATATTTAAACTGTTAATTTGAATTTAATATTGGACTCAATTATAGTAATTATGTTTATTTGAGTAGACAAAATAAATAAATAAACCTAAACATTCTTCAAAAGTTTCTTATCTCGATAATTATCGTAAGTTTCTTTTTAATAAATAAGTTTATATAAAACTGATAATAATTATCGACTTGTGGTTAATATTATTAGTCATTATTTTATCAAAGATCATAATACTTATCTGACATGCTACTGTCTAACTTCTATATGATCTAACACTAACATTATAAATTTACTCTCTTTATTCATTTTCTCAACATATCTAAACCAACGTAAAACATGAATTACTTTTAAGGTACATTTGTGCAATATTACAGGGTAATAAAAAATCTTAAATATCTCTTTTTTTAAAGCGGATACGAAACATAACTACAAAAATGGACCCATTCACTTTATGCAATGGGTTTTAATCTTTTAAAGTAAATACAAAAAAGGAATCAGGATTAATTAAAACTTTTGCAAATGAATTAGTTTTTACTCTACCTAAACAACTGGTAAGATGCTAAACACACTTAAGAAAGATTTGTCTATTTAAATTTTTATAATTAATTGCATTTTACAACTTTCTTGTTGTGATGTCATTGTTTTATTAACTTTTTTAAGCTGATTTCGGTTTGCTACAATGTTGAAACGCTCCTGCGTTGGAATTCTAAATAGATTGATGGTGGCAGTGGACGTGGCTTAAGCCTCGGTTGCCATGGAGTTGAAAAGTTTTCGAAGTTAGTTTGTTTGCTTTTTGTAGGATAACTCTATGCAGTGCAGTGTCGTAACTGTTTTTAATCCAATTATTGTGGGTACTAAGTATTTGAGACTAGTTGTACTCAGCCATACCACAACTAATTGTTGCCGAAAATGGCCGCCATTAATATGGTATTTTTACTTTTTACTATTAGTTAATACGGTTGTCGACAAGTTTTTGCATACTAAACGGCACTCATAATGAGTACTTGGTGCTGATGATTGAAATAAATTTTGAAAAAAAATTTCTATTTTTGTTTTCGTTGTGGCCCAAAACAAAGCACTTCTGAATAAACCTGAAACACTAAGAATGGTTTTATTGGTCGCGGCAGTTTGTTGATTGCTTTTTTGACTAAGATGTTTGTTTTTTCTTGTTCATGCTACGGCGCTTGCAAACTTTGGTATTACATATAGTCCAGTCACTATGTTTAAAAAATGTGTAATAAATACAAATGAATCAAAAGTACTGTTTTTTAATATTGTGTAGGAAGAAGTTAAAAAAATAACCAAGATGTCGACCAAGATTTGCTACGAGGCTTTTCTGCCATCTTGAAAAGAAACAAAAGGTTTTTTTTAATAACTTGGCTCACCGACGTGATTCAAAGATTACGACCATATAATTTTTTGTTGTCTTACGTTTTACAATTTAGGATATATGACTTTTACGTGCTATTAATTTTTGTCAAGATATTGTATAAAAAAGTAAAAACATTAATAAATTGAAACCGGTTTTTTGCTGTTTTCTTCTTTCTTGTGATATATATGTATATATTGAAAATATGTTGAATATCAAATTTGTAGAGCATGCTACTAACAACAATGTAACTTTTTTTGTAAATTTGACTGTAACGTTATGCTCTATGACGGTAGAAAAATTCTTTTTTCTGTTGTGAAACATATTTTTGTAACATTTTAGGCAGTTGTTTTTAGCATTTCCAATTTATTGTGCATATTTTGAAACAATTCTGTTATCTAAAAATAGGCGATTGCAAAAACCCTTGAAGTTTACGTAGCCAATAAAAATAGGGCTATGAAAGATTAGCGTTGTTTGCATCTTTACAAAGTAAATCTAAGCAATAAAAACTTAAAGAATCAGAAGGACAACTGCAGCTTAGATCTTTTTTTGATTACAAAATAATTGCTTGTTTTGTCGTGAAGTAATTAACGATCAACTTAAATTGGCAATAAGCAGACAAAAGGTAACTTATTCAGTATCAGAAAAATCAATTAATGAAAAATATTGCGCACACCTTTAAGCGTATTTAGAATTTGTTTTTAACACATTTGATTGATTGATGTACTAACTTTGTATAGATCTTGATTAAAAGTTTTATTACTAGTCTTCTTGACAACAAAATTTAAACTTTATAAATTCCATAAATCATAAATGCTGTATTTTATCTGTACTAAAAAGAAGATCTTTAAATTTTATATTAATATTTCTATAACCATTCATAGAAATACAAAACAATGCAATATAGATTATTTGTTACACATATCGTATATCTGCTTACTAATAATTCAGATAATATCCGAAACATAGCATTCCAAATTATTATTTCCTAACCATTAAATTTGCAACTTTTTAAGGTCAATTTCCACAAACATAAATCACATTTTCAACGCAATAGTTTAGTTATGTTTATGTTAGTGGTATATAAAAAGTGATTTATAAATATTTTATTTTAAAATTAATTCAAATATTAGAGAAGACCATGAAAATAGTTGTTGGAATTTGTTATAAAGATGATAGCAATGAAACGCTTCCGTGCATCCTCGAATAAAACAGAATGCTCATATATCAAAGAAATCAGTTCATGCATATATTACCAGGTATAAGAAAGATTTACGACCAATACGTAGCAGAATTATGTAATAAATATTAAGTAAATTAATTAATAAATTTTATTATCGTTATTATAATTAGCACGATACATTTTATTATTATTATTATCAGTACTATGTACAATATGTAGTCTTCAAAAAGCTCATAGTACTTCAATACAAAACATACATGTACGTATATGTAATCTATATATGACATTTTCATTGTTTTGTTGCATAATTAGTCTTGCACGTATGTAAATAAAAGTATGCAATTATAATAATAATAAATTCTTTATTCCAGAAGGATCTATGCAGATATAGGACATTAAAAGTAACGACATATTTTTTTAAGTATACATAGAATAGTGTAGCGAGCAAAGAGGACAATATTTATACTCCAGAAAAACTAGCATTTTGTGCAAATTGTACATTATACTTATTTGTTTTTTAATCAGGCTCGTGCGCAATAGTTGGATTTTGCACAGCTTTAGCGTACGTAATAAAACGTATATAATAACATACGATTCCTTAACACAGTAAGGAGAAGAAAAAAAATCATTACAATTTTTCCGTATTTAAAGCAATAATACCTAATTTGCTTTATGATATTAATATTTTAACGCTGAAACGTATAATGTAATTGATACATATATAAAAACATTTAATAATACCTAAAAATTACGTTTTTATAGTATTAACATATTGAATTAAAAAAAAAGTGTATATTTGTGTATGAAATAACATCGAATTCAGAAGTCAATGTATATACTTAGTCAAATTCTCCCGAATATGATTTGATTATTTTATATAAAAAATTAATAACTTAACGCCTTCCATTGGCAGAGATAAATGCATTTGCACTTTTCTTACCTGTGATGTTATTAAAAAAGGTTCGCCATCCGAATACATGGAAGTTATCATGATGAGACGTTAATAATAGAGCACAGTTTTTTTTATACATTTTTCTTTTATTATTTTTTATTCTTACTTTTAGCCTTAACTTTAAAGTAACATGTAATATTTCAAAGATAACTCCGGAGATATAATAACAATAGTTTGTTAGTTTCTACTACTACCAAAACAAAAACTAAACACTCGACTAAACATCTTTTAATTAATAAAAAACATTTTCAAAAAGTGTAATACTGCTTACTGTAATGTAAATAAATTACAAATAATCTATACTTACATATGTTATCACATTTTCTAAATAATTTAATTTAATAGTTAAATATAATAAATAAAACTAAAGCACACCAATAACATAACAATATCAAAGTGATTTAACTTAACATAGAAAATCATTAACTATTTATTTTTAACTGATCATGTTTTATTATCAAATAATTATTAAAATATATTAACGTTTACTGAGTGTTGCATTTTCAATGTCACTGAATATAATTAAAAAGTCTCGTTTACTTTGTAGGAAAATTTTATAATTTCGAAAGCATAACTTAAACTATATTAAAATAGATTTTTTTAATTATATATTATTATCCTACTATAATAATCATTGTCATTTTAACTATTTTCTTTTTCATTATTCATGAAGTGTTTATTATAGAATTGCATTGATTAAATTAATTATAATGCAACAAACTTTTTTTTGCAAAAACAATTAACACAACACAATTTTTAACCCTCACCGATTGTGATGAAAATCAGACTAATTTTGATACCAGAAACCCAAATCTAACTTTTAAAAACTTGAAAATAAATTTCAATATTGTTTTTTATAAAAAAAAAAATTAGAATATCTTAATATGGGCTGTGGACAAAAATTAAAAAAATTGATATAACAAATTGTATATTTTGTTTTCTCATTTAAATGATACATTGCGCAGTCCTTTAAGTTAACCCTTGGACACTTAGCCAAAAAATGTGTTTTTGCAAACTTTGATTTATTTATACAAATATAAAAAATAGTCAAAATGATTATTTGTAGACGTAAAAAGATCTTTTATTTAAGATTAAACACATTTTTTTATGCCCGGGATAACCAGTTGCGGAATCTCAAAAAGCTTTTAAAGACTATTTTTGGAACGCCGATGTTGTTTAAAAACAAAAACTAAAATCAAAATTGGCTTTTGTAAGATGTTTTCTGAATCTTCTTACTTAAAAAAAGTCTTTGTCTCGGATGACCAATAAGCTCAAACAATGGTTTGCCGATTTTGACTTTAAGTACGCAATTATTGACTTTGAAGGAAAAAAACTTTGGTGACGCCACTGTAGTATTTTGATACTCTCGGGAAAAAATGATAGCTGTTGAATTCTAAACAATTTGGACTTTCTCATGTCAAAAATAATAAAGTTGTCTTTAGCGATTTTCTTAAAAAAAAACTCCGGCTCTGGTAAAAGTACAGGGATTTTTTGTCAAATTAAAAGTTCATAAAAAAATTAAATAAAAATTCAACAAAACAATTGAAAAATTATATTTGTACTTTTGTTAGTAGAGAGGGTAAGTAGTTTTTACAGTAAATAAATGAAATAATTTACCAGCTAGGGGGCAAAGATTCTAAAGAGAATGAAGAAAATTAAAATTTGCTGCGACTTCGTATCCGGAATGATGAATTAAATAAAAAAGGTCTAAGAAATACAATTTTTATAATTTACAGCTACCTGAATTACCGACTGATTAACATACTTGTTAAAGTACTTGTGTATCCGTCGCAAATAGTGCGTGTCTTGTTAAAATCGACTTGGTGATAAAAAAGTTATAGTCATATCTCCAAAACAAAATCGACGTCTTAAAATAAAAACTGCTATAAAATTGGAAATTTATTGTATCAGTTTCGAAATGTGTCGTTTTTTGGTTCAAGCTTTAGAGTTTAATAACTTTTTAAATAATGGCAGTAAAGTTTTCATTAAGATAATTAAATTTAATAAGTTAAGGAATATCTGCGACTATTTGATCTAACGGAAAACAGTTATTGTAATCTATGATTAAAATAATAAATGTATGTTAAGTAGGTAATAAAAAAAAAATATTTTGTAAAATGTTTGCAACTATATGACAAAATAAATTTAAATTACATGATTACTACGTTTTTGAAAATTTGTAAATTAAAAACCAAAATTTATTTTAAATTTAAACGTCTCGCTTTTTCCTTCACTTAGAGCATGATGCATATCCCATTTACAAATTATGTATTATGTAATATGTTAAATTACATAGACAAAGTCAGTTCAGTCAGTCAGTTTTTGAATTAAAATACACAAAACTGATTTGAACTGAGCTTAAACTAAATTCTTAGTTTAAGCGGAATATAAAAAACCAGTTTTTAATATTTTGGTTTCTTATATATTTCATGACACTAGAAGTTTTATTCTCTTCACGTTGCAAAAAACCGAAATTTTATGATTTGAGTATCATAAAATTTTGGTTTTCCGTTCTCTTAAAGTAATCATATCCACGACTAAAGTGGTGTAAAAAGCGGTAGCGGTAAGATAACATTTTATTGTTGTTGCATTTGCGGTATATTAAATAGTGCAGATACACTTTGAACAGAGGTGCCGGGCCTACTATAAAATTCTTGCAGTATGTTGTCTTTATTGTCTAGTATTTGCTGTGTTGGACGTTTAGTTTTGTGTTTACGTAGGTGGTTGAGCACTTGTTGGTCTGGTAGCTGCTACCAAGTTTTTATCACAAAAACCGTAAATGTAATAGATATCGACGTACTCCCGCGATTTAAAAGTAAACCTTAACACCGTTAATAAGCCCAAACACAAATATTAACTTTAAAATGCTTTACTGTTTGACATTCGAAAATATATTTCCATAGTAAAGTATAGGTAGTTTGTATTAAATACCACTTGATATCATTTATTGTTTTAGCTGCTTTAGTATTTTTTTTAAACAAGTTATATTTTCTTTAATACTTTGATTGTTTGGAGACTTGAGACTTGTTTAACGGCCAAATCTACTCGTATTTTGGAGCCTAGTCATCTACCAATAACTTTAAGTTTACGCATACAACAAATAATTAAGTAAATGCAGAGCCATCTTTGTATCATTGGTTTTTACTTATTTTCTAAATTTCATTAGACACGGAATTACCCGTTTCTTCAATGAAATCCACAAACTTTTGCTAAGAGGCTGTCTTAAGGTTTTCTTTGATTAGCTTATGCTAACCGAAAAACTACGTTGCGTATTGTAAGCCTTGCACTTGTTCAGCAAATATAGTGAAGTTTCTTTGACCTACAGAGATTTGTAGCATCCATTAGAGAATCTGTCTAAATTTCTATTATGCATGCGTTTTTTAGGCTACAGTGTCCAGTCATAAGTCTTGTAAACTTTTGCAGTATTGTTCTACTTATCTGCAATATTACAGTTTGTGATATGTGTGATAGATGCAATAACTTTTTATAAAGTCTGTTTTTATCTTTATCTCCTTAAGCTCCAAGATTCACAGTGTGTTTATTTATCAGTAGTTGATACGCTGTTTGTCTTGCCTCTATCATTACAACTAAGTTTAGTGGTGGTAGCAAGAGCAGTGTACAGCTATCATATCGGCTGTTAGTTGCCTTGTTTGTCAAACCAACAAGCAGAACCCGGGGGGCGTTTGTAGTCACATTATCTAGATTACTTTAAAAGGTTAGTTTACTTTCTTTGTCATCGGAAGTGTGGCTCGTGCAAGCATAATATGTTCTAATAAATTGATCTAAACAATTTTATTATTTCCGCCATAACTCAAACTTTTGCAAATTACAACACGTTTAAGACTGCGTTTTTTTTTATTAACTGCATTAAACATTATAGTATTTTAGTGACAGTATTAGCTGTTTGAAAAAAGAATAATTATTTATCAATCAATTATATTTCTTGTATTTCTGTTTTCAAATTTGAAGAAGTTTGAATATAATCTAATAAAACTTTTTACTTTACTTTCGGTGTCCGCTGCAGGCTGTCGAGTCTCTCTTAGTTTTGAAGATTGTGTACAGTTATTGCCTTTAATAATCGAATCGTACCATAAAATAATTTTTGAGTTTTGCATGTCGGCTGTTTTTGTTAAATATAATATTTAACATTTTGTTTATCTAATTGCCTGCTAAAACGTGTTTATTTACTATAAACAAATTTGCTTTTAAATTTATTTTAATAAATATACATTGATTAAATATGTTGGTGTTTTTAATTTATGTTATGAATGAGTTGTATATACCCTTTAATACATTTTGATTAGTATATATATATATATATATATATATATATATATATATATATATATTCTTGAAGTTTAACGACTTTTCTTTAATATTTGTTAAAAAGGTTAACGGGTTGAAAGTCTTTTAAAATTTTAAATATAATAAAATACAAAAAATAATTATATATTTTATATATTTAAATAAGTGGCGACGTTTCGTTATTAGGTTAATAACTTCATCAGGCCTAAAAAAATACATAACTAACAAAAAATGTATATGGACATTAAAAATAAATACTTACAACTATTTGTATATAAAATTATAATATTATAAAGTAATTATCATAATTAGCCATTATAATTAAACCTCACCAAACAATTATTTATCTGGATAATAATGTAATATATATATATATCTATATTATTAGTAAAATTATTTTATTTTAAATTTTGATATTTTTGAGTGATGTTTTTAATAAATAATAAATTAATTAATTTGACAATTTGTCAAATAAGCCATCTTGGAATTGTAAGTTATGATGTCTGTTAGTAGAAGGTGGTTGTTGTTGGGGAAATAAATATATATAATTAAAATTAAATAAATATAAAATAAATACTTTATCTTGCACTTTTATATTTATTTAATTTTAATTATATATATTTATTTCCCCAACAACAACCACCTTCTACTAACAGACATCATAACTTACAATTCCAAGATGGCTTATTTGACAAATTGTCAAATTAATTAATTTATTATTTATTAAAAACATCACTCAAAAATATCAAAATTTAAAATAAAATAATTTTACTAATAATATAGATATATATATATATTACATTATTATCCAGATAAATAATTGTTTGGTGAGGTTTAATTATAATGGCTAATTATGATAATTACTTTATAATATTATAATTTTATATACAAATAGTTGTAAGTATTTATTTTTAATGTCCATATACATTTTTTGTTAGTTATGTATTTTTTTAGGCCTGATGAAGTTATTAACCTAATAACGAAACGTCGCCACTTATTTAAATATATAAAATATATAATTATTTTTTGTATTTTATTATATTTAAAATTTTAAAAGACTTTCAACCCGTTAACCTTTTTAACATATATATATATATATATATATATATATGTATGAACATAAAATAAGTAATATTTTTTCTATGATTTAGTCAATCATTTAATTAACTTATTAGATAACAAATATACATTTTTTATCAATACAATTGCGTATCCTATTTTAATTAATTATTCTCACAAAGGTCACTCTTGACAACTTGATTTGTCTTTGATCGAGGTCTGTTTAGGAAAAAGGTTAGTGCAGTATGCACGGCAGAGTTTACACAATTTACAAGAAAACGGCAAGATCATCGTACAATATAACTAATTACATATGTCTAATTATAACACACACACATTGATTGAATTGATAATTTGTACTTACATATAAGCACTCCATATACAAGGTGTACAACTTAATTGAGTTTTTTTTATTGTATAGTATAGACTAATGGTGTAATAAATAGCAGTTGATAATCTGCGGAAGGAATATGTAAATAACATAAGAAATTATTAGGTACATTACCTAGTGGCATACAATATATTATATAGTTTAATTGAATTCCTTGAAAAGAATTATATCTATTTACTAGTTTGATTTCAATAATGTAATAAATTATTGGATTGTATAGAATCATTGCGATGTGCTATCTAGTTAGATAGTTTTTGTTTGATTACAAGTTTCAGTAAATGTTACAGATTAAACTAATTAAATAAGACTAGTAATGTCTTAAAATGTGCATTATATTATAGCGGCATGTGCACGTCTTTCATTAAACATTGTTTATTTGGATTTATTGCTTGTACATTCCTTTAAAAATACCAATTCTAATTAAAGTGCACTTATGCAATGATACATGTCATCAAACTGCATAGCAGTTTTTTTAAATATATGCACGTGTAATAATAATTTGATTTATAACGCACTGATGTGTAAAAATTCAATTTCTATAAACAGGTTTTATTTTATTAGGAAATGCAAATTTAGAAATAATACAATTTCTTATAAAAGTTACATCGATCATTAATCCAGGAAATTTACATGACATAAAATTTTATTTTTTACATGCATTAATATTGATGTGTATAATAAAATAAATAAATTCTTAATTATAAAATAATTAGCTATAGCTAATGTGTTTTTATTTTAATTTTACTAATATTTTCTATTTTTTAGGGTCGAACATTTGGAGCAGTAATCCATGAATTTTTAAAAATGTCAGGACCATTAAATGAAGAATATTTACCAACATACGAAACACCGGCAGGACAAAGGGCTTATGAAGAGACATTGGACTCTGTGAAGAAAAATTTTCCTCAATATATTAGAGAATTAGAAGGAACTGCAGATGGAGCCAAAGTTCCATTTCATAAGGTAAATATGTTTTGCATATAAAATATGTATAACATACACACATCCAGTCAACTGTAGGTTATGTTAATTTTGCATTCATCAAATTAACATAATATTTGATATTAAAATATTAGAATTAACAAGTTTACAAAAAAACTAAAATTTGTGATAACATCTGTGATGTTTTTCAAACAATTTTGAAGTGTATTAATAATTTGTAAGTCCATATTTTAATATTTTTAAAGAATACAATAGTCTTCATAAAATTATCGATAACAAAAGATTTTTCTGGTTTCTCTAGTGAAATTATAAAACCAATTAAGGAATTTATTATATTTATTTTAACTCAATTAATAAACTCTCTTATTAAAAGTTCAGTTTTTTCGGATATTTTAAAGTTGGCAGTTATACCTATATTCAAGAAAAGCAATCGTAACGATAAAATTAATTTTATACTCTTTTTGTTTTTTTCTATTACATTATCAATAATGTCTAAGGCATATGAAAAACTTTAGGTTGTCGACTTTCTTAACCAAAACAAGCCTAGGGTCAATTATATAAAAATCATTATCGAGTTACGACGTAAAATTGTAACAGATTCAAGTTTCATCTCGAGCAAACAAATTTTAATCGTTTATGGCATTTATAAGTCTTTGCATTATTAACATATGTTAAGTGTTTATGTAATCATTATTACATTTGATATAAAAGTGTAATTGAACTAGATACTAAGCTTTATCATCTACAGGGCTTTCGTTCTTTCACTAACGGAATCAGTAGTATATGTTTATGAAATTAAATTATTTAGGTATATTTACAAATAAAATATTTAAAAAAATAATTAATAACACAAGCATAATAAGACTTAAATACTCTTAATAATGAGTAAAATGCAATAATCTAAATTGTTTTAAATTAAAAATATTGAAAAATAGACCTTTGTCAAAATTTAAATTAGTAAGATAATGATTGAAGCGGTATCGGATGTTTTCTTATATCCCGCAATGTGGTTACTATTTCCGGGTCTGAAAAATTGTAATATTGTGGTATTGTAATATCAACAGTTGATTATCACTGGTAAATAGAATTTTTTAAATCGCAATTTATAACTATATTATTAATAACGATATAGTTACGTAGTTATTAACAAATGATTTTTTTAATGTATCCTACACTGTCTAATCGAATTTTAATTAGTTCTAAAATAGTATAATATTTTATTTGATAGATTCTACTTTTAACATTGGGTATCCTGACGCAAAACTTATAAAACGTGTTAACAGACATAGACAACTTAAAATGAGTTAAGACTTAAATACAATATTTCAAGAAGAAAACGTTAATGGCCAGAGAGACTTACACTTGTTTAGCAAGAAACTACTTAATTGAAGCAGAGTTTTCAACATAAATAAATGGTAATTATGTTACGATTTTCTGGGTGTACAAATGATATTTATTGTTGCTAACGAGACTTATTCTCACCCAACTCGACGAAAAGACAATAGTCTGTAAACATTTGAGCTGAATTATTCAACAACATAGTAACTAATTTATATATTTTCCTTAATTAAATTACTTTAGAAGTTAGACAAGTCAGAAACTGATTAAAAACTAATTTTTATGATTTTTATTGGTTTACAAGTACTACACTCAGTGGCGGAATACTCTATAAGTAAAGATCTGCAATGCGGAAAGGCCCACTACCACAAGGGGGTCTGATGATTATTTCAAAACCTAGAGGGAAGATGTTACAAAATAAAGTTAAAAAATTTCAAAAATGTATTTTCTTTCTAAAATTGTTTCTAAGTAGGCCCATTTCAATATTTTGCTGACCCTCGGTTTCACTTTACCTGAGACATAGATGTAATTTGCAGGAGTGAATAAATTTTCCAAGAACACAAACAAAAATTAGATGTTTAGTTTAGTTTTGCGAAACACGGATGATATTCTCGGTTTAGTTTAGATTCTAGTAAAGTTAATTACTGCAAACTTTTGGACAGTTTTATTGTAATTTTTTTGACAGCTTACAGAGTAAACTTTGACATATTTTGGTTACTGTTTTCAACAAGATATGCGAAGAACATATAAGTCGCATACAATTTTGATTTAGGAACGCGTTAGGCACCAGGGAAGCTATATTTACTGTCCTCGTTCAAAGATGCAGTGATGTAGACTGCAATGTACATGTATGCTTCATCGATTATCAAAAAACTTTTGACAATGTACAACATGGTAAGCTCATAAAGATACACCATGACCTAAATATCATAAGTAATTTGTACTGAAACCAAACAGCCTCCGCACGCATGCAAGGAGAGCTCTCAGCAAAGATCAAAATAAAAAAAAGGAGTTTGGCAAGGATGCGTACTGTTGCCAACACTATTTAACGTATACTCAGAACAAATATTTCAAGAAGCACTGGAAGGTATGGAATATGGAATTAAGATTAACGGGAAAATCATAAACACCATAAAATACGCAGACGATACGGCGGTATTTGCAGACAGTCACGAACATCTTCAGATATTAATGAACATAGTAGAAAAAAACATAACATAAAGAAAACTAAATACATGATAATTTCTAAACAGAATCATGATCAAAACCAAATAAGAGTAAACAACAAAACAATAGACAGAGTAGAAACATACACATACACAACACAACAATTAACGAATCCTGGGATCATGCAAGAGAGACAAAAATATCAAAAATATTTGAAACACACTACCTACCCATACCAACGAAAATAAGATTACTTAAATGTTACATATTTCCAATATTACTATACGGAGCCGAACCCTGGGCTTTAATAGAAGAGACATACAGAAAGCTAGAATCCTATGAATTATGGTTATACCGGCGCATTCTGAAAATACCCTGGACGGATCATGTCAGCAATCGACATGTTCTAAACAGAATCGGTAAAGAAAGGGAAATAATGATGACAATAAAAACAAGGAAATTGGAATATCTAGAACATGTAATGAGAAATGAAAAGAGATACGGGTTACTGCAGCTAGTACTACATGGAAATAGAAGAAAAACAGGACCAGGAAGAAGAAAAACCTCCTGGTTAAAGAATCTGCGCACTTGGTTTAACACAACAACGGTGGGCCTATTCCGCGCTACAGCAGATAAAGTAAAGATAGCTATGATGATCGCCAACATTCGATACGGATCGGCACCAGAAGAAGAATTCCAACTTTATTTTTTTAATAATTTGACAGTTATGCCAACTTTTAACAGTTATATAATAACATAATATAATAATTTTATTAGGAAGTAATGCATCCAGTTTTACACACACATTTCCAACTTTTATACACAAAGCGTTTTGAAATAATTGACAAATGTACAGTCTTGAGTTAAAATATCTTTTAACAGATCTAATTGTTTCTGCTAATCTAGTAACTTTTTGACAAATGTAATTAGTTTTTACAGTATTTTTATCAGTTTAGAATACCATTTGATAGGTTTGCAATATGTTTGCCAACATAAGTTATAGATGTAGTAACATTTTTGACAATTAAAATGCAATTCAACATATCAAGCAAACGATTTGTAGTTTATTAGATTGCTGTAAATTGTTTGACAGTTTTTAGTAACTTTTTGACAGATATAGTAACATTTTGAACAGTTTAAAATACAATTTGACATATTTTTGTTAACCTATTACGTTGCTATTTCTGAGTTACAGTAACATAAAAAAAATATTGTCATTTTTTTTGATAGTTTAGAATACTATTTGACAAATCAAATATTTTTTTTACCGTTAATTATTACTGTGTTACTTTTTGATAGTTTTTTTACAGTTAATTTGATTGATTTGGTACAGATTTGCCAACTTATAAGAATTTTACACATATCTCTATACTGCAAAATTGTGTGCTTTTTCCCAAAACCGTTTCTGAACATACTCTTTTTAATATTCTGCGATGGGGCTCATGAGACCTAGCTTTGCACTATACATAACAAACGTTGTATTAATTGTTTACACTTTAATTACACTATTGTTGTCACCTGCCATTTTAATTGACAACATTTTATTATTGCTGAAACTAAACTGTTTTTTCTCTTTCTCGCATTGCCCAACTGCTATTTGTTTCAGTCGGTCCGGCACATCTTACGATCGTTTTTGCGTTTTCTAAATTATTTTTAATATATCTCAATTTATAATTATAATATATCGTGATAATTGTTCTATCAATTTATTCTTGTTTTTTGTAAATTCTAAAAAAACTAATTAAATGAGATATAACAAACTATACATTTTTGAAATTAGAAAAATATAAGCTTTTCAATGAACTCATAGCCAGCTAAGGTTGCTATATAAAAAAAAAACAAGTTTGGTTTATATCTCAAAAATCAAAAATGCTATGACTTGTTTGTTAATTTATTTGAATTCTACACAAAAATATCAGAATACAATTTTTATTTTTGCTCTAGCGTAAATAGACAAAAAGATATTTAAATTTGAAAAAAACAACCGTTTTCAGTTTTTTGGGAATATTTAAAAAAGTTGGAAACGTATGACAAATTTAAAAATGGCATTACATTTTTCTGGAAATTCTGCCCAACTTTGCTAATTTAACCAACTTTGTAACATTTTAAATAACAAAGTTACCCATAGAACATACGTAGATTATTGACACCCTGAATATATAAAAAAAAAAATTTATCAAAAAAAAAATAACAATTTTACTGAGTTTGAAGTACTTTTCAAATATTTACAATAAAAGTGACGCTATTTAAATGACATATGCGTATGTGCACGTTTTGATTTAATCAATTTGATTTAAAAAAATAATCTTAATGATAAAACAATGAATCATAAATAATCGACTTTTAAATATTAACATAAAGAATTTGTCTAGCAGCTAATGTAAAAAAATTCCATACTTCGCTTTAATAAAAACAATGATTTAATTAAAGAACGTACAGATCATAATAATTTTTATATGCTTTTGTTCTTGGAAACCTTCATCAATTAATTTGTTCATAAAATATTTTCCAACGTAATGTGCACAACATGTTACTAGAATTTTAAAAATGTGCAGACTAATGTGTTTGAGGAATTCGGTTGTCTCCATATAAGCTTCCCAAGACTTCAATAAAAATAAAGGTAAATTACTTTTAACCTCTTTGTAAACTCGCATAAATCTTAATTAATTTTAATCGTTTAACAAATTATAGTATAAGTAATAAGTTGGGTGACCACATTATATAATAGTTAATTAATAATACAATATGTATATGCAAAAAAACATTATATATTATGTTTTGCATTTATTAATGCAATAAATGCAGTATGCAAATACGTAGGCATTATATTAAATTGAATGTAATTGAATATACATATTTAAACAATACAATAACTATAAATTTTATAATTACAATAAGCATTTTATTGCTAATCAGGCATAAATCACATAAATGTAATAATCACAAGATTAACTATAAATCATGAAACTAAGACCGCCAACGAGAAGATGTGTAATCACACAAGAATGGAAGAGTAGAGCAATTCTTAAATTTATAGACGCCATTCAGAAATCGCATTTTAATAATGAGATCACAAACATGACAATGCACTGTTATCAACCCAGGATCATTGCAATTGTTACAAAATCCAAAAATCAATTCCGCTACTCAAAAATTGATGACAACATTTTATTTCGGCTTAACAATTTCTCAAAGATAGGAATTTGGTTGAAATAAAAACAATGAAATAATTTTACAAAACAAAACAAACACTGCTAACAAACAGAATTAAATGAATATAATAAATTACCAAAAAAAAAAAAAAACATAAACAACAATAAAATTTAAGATAAAAATCTAGAACATGGGTTCTCGGAATACTCAAAATACCCGAAACACAGAATATGATTTAATGAGTAAGACAAACAAATTATGTAAATACCTACATATGTAAGTAGCATGAATATACAAATATAAATAAATAATTTAAAAAAACAAAACACATATTAAAAAAAGTTGTATCTTCGGTTATCAACAGAGATGATACGTTCACTCTCTATAATATTTATTTATTAACGGCTACATAATAACGAACAATAACATTTGATGGACGATTGGTTCTAAATACACATTCTTGTTACGGTTTTTTGATAAAAGAGAAATCAAAAGAATAATTCCGGTCATCTAGGAGCCAAACGTATTGGTACACTTATTTCAATTCATCAAACAGGAATGTTTATCCAATTACTGATTAGTATGTTATAATCATTGAACTATATACAAGTAACTGGAAGGGAGTCTGCTATGCAAAGTGTATGCTTCGAAATTATTAAAAATGATTCTTAATTTCCACATCGATTATTTATTAAAATATTTATAAAAATAATTTTAAACAAGATACGTCAAAAGATATAAATTAATAAATGCTGTATTAATAATTTAATTTGAATTTAAATTGTTCAAATTTGTATATTATGTACATGTACGTAGTCATAAAACAAAAAACCATAATATTATTGATACAGCCAAGTATTATATTACGTCTAAACTTTTATAATTGATTATGATTTTAAAATGTTATTCAGAAAAGAGTATTGTTAAACGTTATTTTATAGTGTTTTCAATTACTTGTTTGAAAATATTTTTGTATACTTTCAATCCTTGAAATGTATTACTTGTTATCAAAGTATTTCCAAGTCTTTAAAGGTTCAATTAATTACACACGACACCTAAATACCTTTTATTCTTCAAATTGATCCATAAGAGCGCGTAAGTAAAATAAAGAGAGTAGCCTTAACAGATCCACAAATAGAGCGTTCTCTTTCTGCTTCACCGGGAGACGTGACCCCCTTCCAGTTACTATAGTATATAATTTAAGTCAAGTGCCTATAAAAATGCTGTATGTTACGGTATTCTTTAAAAATAAATAGCATATTATGTTGTTTAATAATAAAATTGTTACATTGACTTGTGTTTATGTTAAAATCCTACTTGTGTTTGTGCTGCGCTTTGTTTCAACAATTTTCAAGAGTTCTTCTTAAAGAAACATGTTTTTTAGTGCAAAACTAAAGCAATTGTAATATTACTAAAAACATATAAACAAACATTGGAGTATGGCTTTTTTAATACTTTTCTTGTCAATAAATCTTTAAAAAAGGTAAAAAACGAAAATTTGTCTACTCTTCTTATTATATATTTTTAATTAAGCTTGCTAAACTTAAATCACGGACAGAAAGAGCATAAGTCTCAAGTTTAAGTTACCTATTTGGAGAGTCAGTCTTTTTGGTTAAGAAAAAATGTGTTGTGATAAATAAGCCTTCTTTTGGATAAGATTTTAGTATTCCCATGTCCGGCAGTACGTACACGCAATGATGTTTTGCTGTACACTAGATTGACAACCACCGTATATTAACATAGGTTAAAAGTGAGGCAAAATATCAAAATATGCACCCCATTGCTGCGTCGTATAACCATTTCTTTCTATCTTGCTGTCGTATAAGGAATAAAAGAGATAAAAGTTTATAATAAATTAATTGAAAGCAAACATTGCTAAATATTGTAAATACTATAAAAAATTGCTTATACAGCACAACGGTTGTATTTTAATATTTTGCCTCACTTTCAGACAATTTGTTGCCAATCCAGTTATAGTAAAACTTCTTGGGTACACGTTTAAAAAACTAATAATTTAGGTTGGTATCTCTAAATTTACGTCTAAATCTTAACCTCTGGCGTCGGTGATTAACCTTACAGCAAAAATAGACCGACGTTAAATAAATGATTTAAGAGCAGCCTAACCGCTACCTTGTTTTCCAGTATTGTAACAAAAACGGCAACTTTAGTTCTACAAATAATAGTATAACAGTATTTGATACTATGACTATAATGATGGCTTCATCTTACTGCAAACAAATAATTACAGTATTGATATTTTTTTTTATATTTTAGAACAAAGATTGGTTAATAGAAAACAATCTACACAAGGTCAGGATTTTTTACAATGTAAAAATGTCAAAAAGATCCAATATGAAGTTTTTGAAAATTTTCATTATTTGAAGCATAAATATCTTAATATTTAAAATTTTAATAAAGTTTTTTTTGTTCATCTTTTTAACCGACAACTGATTGTCCTGTACCATTTACTTCCTTTATGTTGTCGAGCCATTTCTTCTTTGGTTTTCTCCTTTCTTTCTCTGTTTTTTTTTATTTTATCGCCAATGGGTGACTTGAGTTGTCCATCTCATGTTTTAGTAATTTCTTACATGGTTTTTCAAACCCACTTTAAGTGTTCTACGTTTGGTAGCGCTTTGAGTATGGTCTGTAGGCCATAAGTCATAACTGGTAGTACGCACATGTCAAAAACTAATTTTTTCAGTTCTATTTATAAATCGTTATTTTTTAGTATGATGCTCAGTTTGCTGAATGCTGCCCAGCTCATTTGTATCCTTCTGGTTATATATTAGTATTAGTATATATTTCTTTGAATTTTTCTATTTGCTGGTCGTTTATTAATATAATTGCACGACATTTGTTTTTGTTAGGTTCATAAGACTTTGTCAAGTTGGAACAACATCTCTGCTAGTTCCTTGACACTGCTACTAAATATAATAATGCAAAACGTAGATGGTTTAAGTATTTTTTATCATTGACATAGCTCTTTTTTCTAATCAAATCTTTTAAACACTTTTCTAGAGCTAACGTATATAGTTTAGAGTGTCACCTTGTCGGATTCCTCTTTTTAATGCAATTTCGTAATCATATCTTTGTCGATCTTAAGTGTAATGTGGCGATTTCATAGATGTTTTTTAGAATGCACGTATATCTGGAGTTTATTCTGGCATTTTGTATCCTTTAAATATAGCTCCTAGTTGTATTGTGTTGAAAGTTTTTTGGTAGTTGACACATGCTATATGTAGCGATACGTTATATTTTGTGTATTTTTCTATAACGTTTCTAATTGTTTGGAAGTGGTTTGATGTACAATATCCTTTTGTAAACCTGGCCTTTTCCACGGGCTGATAAAAGTCTATGTTGCTTGTAATTATTTTTGTTAGGAGTTTGTACGTGTGTGAGAGGGGACTAATGGGGCGGTAATTTTCAATTTTATTGTAAGATAATAACTTTTGCGTTTCTACATTTTGTTTGGATATTTTCTTCCTGCAGACATTTGTTTAGGAGAGTTTTAATGACCTCGAGTAGCTGGGTCCGCCTATTTTGAGCATTTCGTTATTCTGTCATTCGTTTCTATTTTGTAGGTCTTAATTTCAGGCATATTTTTTAAGATAACGTTAATAATCGTACGTGAATTATTTTTTTAGAGATCAAAGTTTTTGATTAAGTAAAGTTCTGTTATTATTTCTTCTTCTTCTTCTTCACTTTAAAATTTTGCTTATTTGCCATTTTGATAATTTTTGTCTACCCGCCTGACAAAGTTTTTCTTAATACTTTCATATTCTTGTTGTCTTCATTGGTGATTTTAGTTTTTTTTTTTTTTGTTATTGCTTCTCCTGTCTTTGCTAATTTTTTTATTTAGATTCTTATATTCAGTGGAGTTTCTGTTGGTGTGATTTTCTTTTTCTATCAGATTTTTTGTTACCTGACTGATGTTGTTATTTTTTTATAAAGTAGATTGCAAACATGTTCTTTTGGTAGCTGTCCTTATATAGTTTGTTATCTTTTACGCGAATTTGTCCAGATCTAGGTCAACTAAATATTGAGAAGGTGTAAATTTAGTGGATAATGTTTTTTGATACTCGTTCATGTTTTGTTTTACTTCTTTGTTAATGGAGATTGATTTCTGTTGTAATATCATTTTTTCTCTTTCTGATCTTGTGTTTATAGATGTTGCTGCTTTGACTAATCTATGATTGCTTCCAGTTTTGAAGCGATTTATTATAGTGACATCGGTAATAATATGTCTTACAATTTATAGTACATAGTCGATTTCATTTTTTATTTTTTGTTCTGGGCTTACTCAAGTCTATCTCCTTTTTGGCGGTTTTGCTAGAAGGTATTCATGCAATATAGGTTTTTATTGTGAAGATAGTTTACAAGTCGTTCACTTCGTTTGTTTCTTGCACTTAATCCGAAATTTAATAAAGTAGATTCTCAAAGTGTTGTCTATTCAGTAAAACCTAAGTACACAATATATTTTTGAGATAAAATGATTTATTTGATAATCTAAAATGATAGTTTAATCTGGATAATGATTGCAATAGTGCAAAGTTATTTTGAAAAGTAAAAGTATTAAAAAACCAATTTTATTGTCATAAAAGCTTCAAACACAACTCTTGCAATGTAAGTTCATTTTAAAATTGTTTTTTTTTGTAAATTGTAAAGAATGAAATATCTAGTGACATAAAATATATGAGAATACAAAGTTTTCAGTTGTTTATTAAAATTTTAAACTTAGAGATCAGACAAGAATTTTAACTCGGGAAATGTTTATCACCAATAATATAATGTGTTAATAAGCACCCCACTATAGCAACAATATTAATCTACTGTCATCGGCACAATTATTTTTTTTAGAAAAACGCATATTTTTATCTTTTTATAAATAAATAAAATAATCATTTATTATAAAAATAATTATAGAGTATATGAATTCATGTGCACATTTAATTATTACCATTTATTATTTAAACACTATATTTATGTTTAATCTATACATTTATATATGCAATAAATATTTACTACTACTAAAGCCTATTTATATATTGGGTGTTTTGGTGTACATGTACATACATAATATATTATGTAAGTAAATGAGGTTTATTCAAATTATTAAATTATACCGATTATTTTCAGTTTGGCGTATATAATATTTGTTTTAATAAATAAAAAAACCAAACCTCAAATGTACAATTATACTATTAGTTATTAAAATAGTGTAAACATTTAGCATTTACTTACAAAAATACTATACATATTACTACTTATACTTATTTGAATCACAAATTTTAAGTTTTTTAATTATGCACACATTATATTTTTAGAATAATTATTTACATAATAAGTATTATGCATGATTTAGATTATATTTTTAAACATAATTTTTTGTTTCAGCTATTTTTACTACATATGGACAATATAACTACAAATGTCTGTGGAAGGCAAGGTAACTGTGAACCAGTTGGGTGTTCTTCAATTTGTGTTAACAACGAAGACCAGGTATGCATTTTAATTAATTGAGAAATAAATCATATGTTCCATGTGCGGTAGGTCGCAAAAATAAAATTCCTTTTGTATATTAGCACTATAATAAAATATAACCTCCACCATGCTCTTTGCATGTGCATTGTTCTCACTTGTAAAATGTAATAAAAATTCAAATACCAAGAAACAATGCGTGTATAAAATAAAGCCAATCGCGATATTAATTGTAATAAGTGTTGACAGTGTTGGTCATTTTGTTAATAGTTGTTTGTTGTGCAAAATGCATGTAAAGGAAAACATTTCCGCACGTGTAATAAAATATAACATTTTTTTGAGATTTATGCCCACTCTTATGAAGTATGCGACAAAAGCACAGACAATTAATTACATTGGCTTTAGAAAGTCAATGTGCTTTATAATAGCATAGGTGGATAAGCACAGTTTAAACATAAAAACACGTAGACAACTATTTTGTAATTCTTTGAGTTTGTAAACTAAGCGTAAACACGATTGTTCAATTTACCAACCAAACAAAAAATTAAACCAGTAAAAATTTTCAAAAATATTGTTGAATAATTTTTTTTAGTTACAATTAAAATCAAATAATGTGATTCAACAATCGACATTCATTTTATCCTCAGGGTTTACCACAAATAAATTTAATAATGATTGCAAGTTATATAATTCTAATATTTTAATTGTATCCACACTTCTAGCGTTTAATTTGGAATGGTTATAAAATATTTAGCCTTTAAATTGTTTAATGAATAATGTGTAATTCTCATTATTAACAAACAAATACAACATAAATATTTTTATTTATAAATTTATGCACGCAATGTGAGGTTATTTGAATAATTGAGAATTATTTCCAGTAGAATTGTCACAGAAATGTATACAGATAAAAATTCAATGACATGTCATAATTGGATAAAGAGATATTGAGTATCCAATTCATTCAAGCTAATTATTATTAAAATGACACGATCGCAATAGCGTGCTCACATCTATTAACATAATGTGAATACACAATACAATGTGATATGATAAACGCATATATTTTACTAACACTATAATTATATATTTAATATGATTAACCAGGAAGTAATCACATTAGTTCTAAAATTTTGTTGAATTTATATAATCTACACCAATTTAATTAATCCTGTAATAAATAATTGGCTTTAAGTATTAAAACCCTATTCTATTCTAATATTGCAAAGTTGTCTTTTACATAACATTAATCCAATTAGAATATGGCTGACTATCGGATATATGCATGTGAATATTTATATCCTTCTACCCTTGGCCTAATTATATAATTTCATTATTACTAAAGAAGAAGAAAACTGATACATATTCAATAATATAGGTTTTCATTATATATTTATATCCTGTCAATCGTAACCTGTAATTTAATAGTATTTATCATAATTATAGGTATTTTATCATTTGCAAAAATAGGTTACATTCAATGCAAAAGACAATATTTAATCTAATAATGTCTATTTCATCCTTGCATTTGTTATTGCTATTAATGCATACATAATTATAATTATTTAACTTGTTTGTTATGACATACTAAACTATTTTATTATTCAGGACAATTATTGAAACTCAATTTTTTTTAATAATACTGCAACTATTATTAACTTTTAGACTTATGGAACTCAATCGGTTACATATAAGTTCTAAATGGATTGTACTACAAATCACCTACTAAGAAACAAAATTTCCACTAAAGTTCAACTTTCTATGAGTTTTTAGTAAGGTTCTGCTTTCAAGATTTGTCATTTATTTTAAGCCACGGTTTAGATTTAACAACATTTTCTAATAACTAAAAAACTTATTGGTTTATACTATGTTCTTTTTTATGTTATTACTTTTCTAAACAACATGGTTGACTGAATTTTAATTCAAAGTTTGTTTTTAAAACTGGTTTGTCAATTTAGCATAACAGAACATTGGTGGTTGTTTTAAACCAAATAAAAAGTTCACTTTTTTTTCTAAAAATTATATTATTGCTAAATTCTAAAAGTGGTTTGAGCCTTAGTGTTAAGAAACGGGCGTTTGCGCTTTTGGTTACATACTTTTCGGTTTGTATAACTAACAATAAACGTGGTTAGTCTTTGTAGAAAAGATTTAGTTTTTAATACAAAGTCATCTAAATTTAAGCTATGTTTTTGGTACTGTTCACTATTCAATCTTGATGACTGAAAGTTAAATTACGTTTTAATTATTATTCTAATACAAGAAGGAGCTAGTAGCTTAGGTGGTTCTTTTGTTGAGATTGTTAGTATATTTGTTTAGCTCTATCTTGGCATTTATGATTTTAGCAACAAATAACTTTACACATTAATTATCTCACTTTGTTTCACCTTTTACACTTGTAAGGACTTAGACTATTTGAACCAAATTGGGTAGGGTTGATAGTGTATATAAACGCAAACTTAGTCTTGATCTAGTAGTACCTGTGTAAGTAATCTTAATAAAAAATAGTTAACTTATCAAACCTAAAAGTGGCAAAAAGGATTTAAGGAATTCTTTTAACTATATATAACTGCTAATGGAAAAACAGTCTAAATGAAAGTAAAGGAATTATGACTTAATGTTTGCCTGTATTTGCCTGTAGTGTATAGAATAAGCTTTCACTTTAATTGAAAACGTTTGTTTGTTTTGTTTGTATCTTGTTGTCGTATTAACTCCACAATATGCTGGAATATTTATATACTAAAGGGTTTTCCAATAAGAAGTTTCATTTTGAATAGCAAGCTATTATTTTTTGACATTTAACAAGTAAAAACTACGCCATTATTAAAAATGGAACAATACACGCTTCAACAACGCATTGAAATTATTAAAATTCACTACAAAAATGGTAAAAATGTTTCAGTCACAGTTCGCAAAACTAAAGCACTTTATAGTCGTCGTAAAGCACCTTCTTGGCAGGCAATAGTAAAACTGGTAAAAAAATTTGAGCTGTTGGGACAAGTTTGTGATGTGAAGAATCGAAACCGTGCGCATCGCTCAAGAACACATGAGAATATTGCTGATATAGCCCATAGTGTTGAAGAAAACCCAGGTTTGTCGATTCCTCGTTGATCTTTGGAATTAGACATTCCACAAACAACATTACACTGTATTTTGCATAAAGACTTAAGTCTTAAGGCTTTTAAAGTTCAGTTAACACAAAAACTCAAGCCGGTCGATCACCATAAACGTCGTATCTTCGCTGATTGGGTTCTTCAAATGCATCAAAATGATCCGGAATTTCATCGAAAAATCATCTTCAATGATGAGGCCCATTTTCGCCTTGGAAGCTACGTTAATAAGCAGAATTGTTGCATTTTAGGCTCAGAAAATCAAGAATGATTGTTGAAAAGTCTGCATCTTTAACGTGTCACTGTTTGGTGCGGTTTTTAGGCTGGCGGTGTGATTGGACTTTACTTTTTTAAAAATAAAGCTGGTGCAACTGTTACGGCAAATGGATGGCGCTACCGAGCTATGATTAATGATTTTTTATGCCACACAAGCAACAAAACAATCGCAATTTTGCAAGAAAAGTTTCCTGGCCGTGTTATTTCTCGAAGAGGTGATCACAATTGGCCACCGATATCTTGTTAGACTTTTTTTTTGGAGCCACGTGAAAGATAAGGTCTATGCCAATGCTCCACAATCAATTCAAGACCTTAAAGATGGAATTCGTAAAGTTATCAAGGACATACAGCCGCAAATGTGCAAATTGGTTATGGAAAATTTCATGAAAAGAATGTGGCACTGCAACCGTAACCGTGACGGCCATTTGACTGATATCGTTTTTAAATGTTAATGGCACACCTTCTTCTTTACAATGAAATAAACATTTATTGATTTTTCTTAAAAAATACCCGTTTTTTTTTTATATCAAAATGAAACCTCTTATTGGAAAACCCTATACATGATTACTTTCAGAAGTGATTGATACTACAATTCAGAAAGCACAATAACTGTAAATTAGCATAAAACATGTTTATTTCTTAATGGTTTCAACCGTTTTATTAGAGCTTACAGTTTCTGCTCTCAAAATTCAAGGTTAGTTTTATATATTGAGTATCCAATTACTCTAAAAATAATAATGGATTGTTTTTTTGATAATATATTAATTTTATTTAAAATAGAACTTGTAGTTTGGTTAATACACGCACAATCTAAAGCAAGATGGCAAATTGTTGAGAATCAACATTTATTGAATCTGCAAAGCCAACTCTTTTAACAGTTTGTGTGATGACGCTTTCATTGAATAAGATTGGTCTTTACTTGCTCCGGTAGCTATTCAGTTAGTACTGAGAGTGTTCTATAGCTTCTTGGTTTATTGATAAAGAATAGGTGATAAAAACAATTACTTAAGAGACGTTGGTTGCCTGGTCTAAATTAAGGATGGACGAAGAGATTTTCATTAGCGCTAGTAGTTTGTGCAGCTAAAGTCATTTCTAGTGCTGACTTGGATGAAAACTTTAGAATGTTTGGTAACTTTGGAGCCTAAGTTTACACACAGATTTAGAATCCCAGATCCAAAATCAGATTCAAGTAATACATACGTTTAAATGGGACCTTTCAAACGAATTTGAGCAACGCATTCCAAATTGCAATTCTGAATGTCTGCGTCGGGATTTTCCAGCTATTCCAAATCTGAGATTCAGTTATATTCAACCTTTCAGACGCTGATACTTTTTATAAGCTTGAATTTATTATTTAAACAAATTGTATATATTTTTCATTTTCCATACTCTGGATCGGTTAGGAAATCAAGCTTGGAAGATAATTTCTTTGCATCACTAATTTTGTATTTGTGAGGAATTACCCTGGCTGGCTATAACAAAAGTTAAGAGTGAATATTTTTAAATTGTTTTATAAGTTAATATAACTAATGTTATTCAGAAATAAAATGAATAATCAAAGGGGACAATAAATTGGGATGAGATAACCATGCAAAACTACTACTTTCTACTATTACTCTTCTACTAACCTCTTGTTTTTTTTTTTTAATCAATTATAATCAATTACCTACTATATTGTTTAATTACCACAATCACAATAACATAACTTTTGATCTGCCTTTTTTTTTCTTTGCGGTTTTTGCTTTTTTTAATGAAAATAAATAAATATATTTGTTTAAATAAATTTTGTTAAACGGTCATAGTCACGTCTCTTATAAGAATTTGCGGGATATTTTCTTCAAAAAAGACATTAGCTTATATCAGTAAGAAACTGAGCAACGGCAATCAATAGACTGCCAACCGTCGGATATTTCTTTGGACAAATATAAACTGAGCAATAGTCAATCAATGTATCAACAGTGTTACCAAGATATGTTTAACAGTAACAACTGCAAAGACTGACATCCGACAAACCTAAACTGAGCAGTGGTCAGTCATAGTATGTATCAACAACTTTCATCAACGAACGGTTTTTGGTGACGGACCAAACCAAAACCTACTAAAAACCTTAACTGACAGTGCTCCTAATATTTGATACAATCGGAAAAGCAAACAAGAAACCTGCAACTATGTCTAACCACCAAAAAGTAAAAGCAATCACTTGCCTCGAGAATATTCAAGGTGGTAAAACCGATGGGATAGCTTGCCCAAAACTGTTAAAATAGTTTTTCTTTCTTATTAATAATAAGAATTGTCAAACCGCAAAATGACCATCAAACAAGAAATCAACTACGGTGCCAAGCAGCAGAGTAATCCACTCGACTACAGATTGTCAAAAAACGGTATAAACGACAAAGACGCCATCACTTCCAAACCCATTACAGACAAACAAATTGCCTTTATCAAAAGACGCTACCCTATCACCAGGAATAACTGCAACTTTCAGAAACATCAATTGAACAGCCACCCTTTATGAAGAGATAATCCAAAACAATGTCCAAAAAAATAAAGAACAAAGTAATTTACTAATTTTCAAAAATTCTTATTGACACCTATAGTAAATCGGAATACAACGCTACTATACTTTATTCAATTCCACGGTAGAGCACAAAAAAATAAACATTAGCACAAAATCTGCTGTACGTACTGATTTAAGTATATATCTATTATTCTACGGTATTGTATAAATTGGCACTACGCACCTTTGCTAAATGTAATGTGAAGTCGTCGATGGACATTATTATCAAGTAATTCATATATACATATAATGCGTACAGTATTTTATACTTCATAAGAAAATGTAAATGAAATAAAAACAATTTTGTTATTTCATAAACATGAATTATCACGTAGTAGAAGTCTCAACCATAAATCAATCAAAGCTTTTATGAAATATCTTCAAGCTTTTATAAATTACATTACAACACGACTATGTAAGGTATTAATAGGAAATAATAAGCAAGGAAAATATAAAAACAATTAAAAACTATTACCATTTCGTTTAAAGTATAAAATGTAACATAGTATTTATTACGCTCTATACCGCTCATCATTAGTTGAAACCGTAGAAGATAAAAAAAGATTTGTATTAAAATGGTATAGTTTCAATTGCATCTCTCTGAACTGTTTAGTTTTAGAGACAATAACAATAGTAATTTTTATAATAATAATAATAATAATTAAAACAGTTGAACTCAAAAACAAAACGTACTTAAAAACGTAATTTTCTTCTTTTTTTTTAATTCAGTACCAATCCCAGTATTTTATTTAAAATAATAAAAGTTATTTATAACACCTTGTATAAAAAATGGTTTAAAAAGCAACAAATCAATAACCTAAATTTACTTCTTTACAAAAGCTACATCAATTTATGTTTATATTGATTATAAAATAAAATACTTATTTATAGGAAATATTGGGCCACACAGAAGATGCACTCAGTGAAGTCCTCAATCATTTCTATATAGTTTCTGCTCACATCATAAACGATAAACCTCAAGGAAGATGGGGAATCACCGAAGAAAGATTTACCTCACTCTGTTATGCAGGACATTTGCCAGGATACACTATGAATTACAACCACCACGGATTAGTGTTTTCAATTAATACCCTAAGTGCTGCTACATTACATGCAGGAAAAACACGTAAGACCTTATTTTTATTTATTTATAAAAAAAATGTGAAAATGTTATTGTATAATTGCTATTTTTAGCTCGTCATTTCATTACTAGAGCATTACTTTCTGCTGAAAATTTTGAACAGGCTCAGAAAATATTGAGAGATTCTGGATGTGGGGCTGGTGACGGGTGTTCAATTAATATGACATTTTTACATCAAGAGGGTAACAGATTATTTCATAATGCAGAAATGGCACCTGCTGACAAATTATGTGAATCTCAATTAAATATACTTACAGCTAGTCCTGGTGAATATTTAGTACATTGCAATAAGTAAGTGAATTAAAGATTGGTATTATTCAAATCGAAAGTACATTTTGTATCAACGATATTATAATAAACCAAAATTATGTTAAAAAATTGTATTGATTTTATAGTAATGGAAGTTGGATTTTAGGTATTTAAGACTTAAAGTTCCTCAAGTAAATGGATTGATTGTTGATAGCAGTGAAGCGAGAATGGCGGCGTTTGATTCGTACCAAGCGCCAACATGCAAAAAAGATGTTATCGATATGCTTGGTGATCAAAGTGGTGTACAGTATAGAGTATTTCAAGAATTTGGACCTGAAGATGTAGTAAAAACAGTAGCAGTTGGTAAGTGTTCTTTAATAAAACTGTAATCTTATTATTTATTATGGTAAAAAAAATTATTGTTAATAAAGTAAATCATTATGGGTTTCAGTTTATGAAAAATTATAAATATTTTAAACGGAATATTTTCAAGTACGTAGCAAATAATAGTTTGACTTTATTATTTTGTTTAGATATGGTTATATATAAACACAATGATCTTTCGTTTATTTTTATTGTATGTAATATAACAAGTTCTATTGGTTCAATTAATGCAAAGCAGGTTTGAATGTTCTGCAGTGTCACTTGTTAATTGAATTATATTTCCACTGTCATCAAATGCACTACGATGTAATAGTTTTCTACATTTTTTTTTATTATTCAAATTTCTTTTGAATTGATGAACTTAAAATTATGATGTGTCAAACGCATTTATAATTTTATTTTGTACGTATTCTTTATCAATTGCTTAACTGCCATATCACACTAACTAATTCAACCTTACAATACCAGTTACACATTGCCTGTTTTAGACTAATAAAAAACAACAACTTGAAATGCTTTCTTGAGAATCTTTTATGTTGATTGAATAGAGTAACAATTGTGTTACTTACATGAATTACTAAAGCACAAAAAAATCTTAAGTTGAAAGACCACATTGACAATGTTGTTGTTTCCAATTTTTGTATTTTTACGTGCTTTTTCTTCTTCTTATTGTAGAACAAGTCTTCTTATTTTCCAACTGCTGTGGTTTCTGTAATCCGTATGTCCAGTTGTCTATCCATCTTTTGGGTGGTCAACCAAGGGGCATGTGCTAATGCTATTTGCGGGGCCTTGCTCTTGTCCAGCGCACAATGTCAGTGACATTCCCTTTCTTTTCGAATTTCCTTGCTTTATTGTTTAAATATTTCACTTCAAATTTGAACCAGAAATTACTAACATGTAAGTCAAATGTTTATTGTTCCCCTCTTCATATTTTTACACAACATAATCAAAACGTTTACATTAGGCATAGCAGTGGCCAATGCTAAAATCCATCAGTTAACATGTAAGTAAGGCCTTTGTAGATTTGATGTTTAAAGTAAAATTTATCTTACCGATAATGTCTCCTAGCATTGGTATTAAAATCACAAGTTGCCATTTCTTACAACTAATAATACCGACATTATAAAAAACTATCAAAATCTTTAAGTCCTCGATAACAGCAGCGTTAACGTAAATTACCTTCTGCGTTAGGTACTGACGTCCAAGTATGTATGTTGTTTAATGAGCTGGGAACAAATTGGGTCATGTAGCGAGTTATTTAAAGCCGTATGTTACGTGTTTAAGTTTTAAAGTGGTACAGAAGGTTTATAGATTTCAATCAAGACTACAAGTAACACTACGTCCCAGCTTTAATGCGAACGTAGACTGTTAGTGGCGCCTTCATCAAATAGCATCTATGTCAGCTTGATAACTGCGGTTCAATGTCTACTGTTTATATTTATTTAATTTAGATGAGGTACATCATTCCAACTTTTATTGATGCAAAGTACTATCATATGGATATTTTTCTCTCAATCTATTGGATGGATGAGACCAAAAAAATGTTGCTTCAAAAAGTTTCAACAGTAAGCTTTTAAGGTTGTCTTTACTGTCACTTTCTACTATGGTTTCCGGAGTCACTACCATGGAGGTTTCTGCATGAAATACGTAAGTTTTTACAAGCTAGAGTTAGCAGAAAAACACTATACAGGATGGTTTGTTAAATAATGCATACTTTAGCGGAGTATTTTCTTCTGAAAGCCTTTAAGCGATACACTTGCCAGTAATAAAATCCAAATTGATAATGGACTTTGTAACCAGTCTGGAGGCATTAATCACAAACAACAGACTAGAAACATAATCAAATTGGAAAACCAATAACTATTATGTCGGACAGCCAAGCAATACGGTTGCCAGATAAAATCCAAACTGGTGATACCAGTCTGGAAGCATTAATTTATTTGTAAGCTTGATCTAAAAACCAAAAGATCATGGTTTTATTGGACCTAAACCTGCTTTTGTGATTCCATGCGTGACCGGAAAACAAATAATTCGTAGTAAACTTAACACAAAAAACTGTTATTCCTAACAAGACCATCATACATTACCCAAACTCTAATAATGCAAATGAACAGAACAAAACTGCAAACTCTTACAGGACTTATAACTGAACACATTTGCCTAAACTACTGAGTGAGTGCAAGGCTTACAATATGCAACGTGATACTCTTTTCGGCAAGCACAAGCTAACCAAACCAAAGCATGGTAAGATAGCTCAGTTATAGAGCGTTAGCGTAGCACGCTAACAGTCCGGGGTTCGATCCCCGAATATGACTAAAATAATAACTTTGCTCTTTATCTACCGGGCTGATTCGGAATTCACTTAATAAACCGTTGGTCCCATCAACCCCCTTCAAACAAGTCGTAAGACTTCTGAGGCGATGTAAAATAGCTGTAAAACGCGAAATAAAGAAGATTTAAATCTCAAGACAGTCTTTTGAAATGAAACAACTAGATTAGTAATAACTAGAGAATCAAGAAATCACTTTTTTAATCTTGAAGCAAATTTTTGAAATAGTAGGCAGCAGTGAGAAAATTTTAACTTTGCATTTGAAGGATTGTAAGACAAGAATAACTTTTTTTTAAATAAGCATTCTAACTCATTGCTATGGTAACCTTGTTGTCCTTATTTAGATAAACGTTGCAGTTTTCTGTCTAATATAATACTTAATCTAGGATTGCTCACGCTGGTTTCAAGAATAAACTGGTGTTTGAAGTTGTTCTAAGTTTAGATGTATATGCAGTGCCGTTTAGGTTTTGGACGTTTAAAAAATGCAAAACTTTTAAACTTCTCATATATTAGTGTTGTCTTTGTTATATAATAAAATTGTTTTGTAACTTGCTTCTTACTTGAAGTTTGATTTCCAAAATAAGTGCCGGCAAAAAAACGTACCAGTTCTTAAAAAATGTCTGGTTCAAATTTCTGAGACAATGTAAACATTTTGTTTAACATAGTTGTTCTTAAAACTTTTGCAAAAGAGCATTGAAAGTATGATAACAAAATTGGCCTATAAACATAATTAGAGACGGTATGTATACTTATCGCAACCCAACAGGATGATAGTAGTAGTGAGTGAGTCACGAAACAATCTCATTTACAACAAGAATTTGTATTTGCTATATGTTTAGACACTTTTGTTCTATAGTAAATAATTGCCGCGCTGTTTCAGCTATAATTGCAACGTTAACATTTTGCATTGCTTCTTAAAGAAATAAATGTGCATTTTTGCTTCATATTGCTCATTTAATTATCTATTTATTACGTTTTATTTTCTTGGAACAATAACTAAAATCTTGTTGTGCACAGAAAGTTTGCTTCTGGCCTACAAATTCTGCTACAAACATTAACTTGACTTGTTGCAAACTAAAATCTTTATGCAGACCTAATTGTAATTTCATACATTCGATAACCAATATTCATATTTATTGCCGTGAAATCTTATTACAATTGTTGTTAATTATTAAATGTGGTTTGCCAAATGAATGCCTGCTACACAGTGCTAGAAATTAGTTGTAAAAATTACTTAACATGATTTTTTATTTGTTTCAGGTATATTTGACTGCAAAGAAAAAACATGGAGTTTATATTCTGACAATCCAAAAACACACGAACCTCTAGTAGTTATGCCACTAGTACTTAAAAAGAAGACTAAAATTATATAATTGTATTATTTGTGCTAATTCGTATTAATTTTAATTAGTTACTGATCACCAACAATCTATCCATAATGATATGTGCACTTATTAATAATTGTTACTTCATTTACATATATGTTAGCCATTCTTTTAAGTATGATGACATCTATAATAATATAGCGTACAGATTAAATATCCAATGCATTCCAAAAATAAACTATAATGAATATATTACCCAACATTTAGTTTTGCAACTGTAAAGTATCGCAGTACTCTACACAATAATTTGCTAATACAATGCTGCAACATAATTTTATTTTAAACATTTCTGGACTCTAATTATTAAATTGAACAGAAACGACTCTACAGAAACAAATTGTAACCACAATTTTCAAATTGGTATAATATTTTTAAAAAAAGTTCAATCCGGAATGATTTTTGAAAACAAATAACTTTTTTTAAAAGCAAGCATTTGTGAATCTGATTTGTTTTGACTAGATGTATAGTACAGATAGGTAGATAAAATCCAAAATTACCACTTATTACTATATCAATACATTAATATTGATTGAATTAAATGTCTTCCAACTAATTGTATCAATAAAATGTATGGAAATAACAACTTAGTAAGGACTACCACTAAACATAAATTCAATTGTAATCAACCCAGGAAAAACATTTACATATTTACAAAACTAATCAAATTTGATTTTTCTTTAAAAATTATATAAAACTATGAAAATATATGTTATAATATTTATAATGATTAAAATCATATTAATGAGATTAAAAACTGTAACGGGCTATACAGTTTAGTTGTTTAACATAAAATTGCCATTTATAGTTGAATTTTGTATTCTTTAGTTAAGCCATTTCAGTATGCGTAATGTATTAATTAATCTTGGATTGTAAGGTAAAATAAATGTTATTTATTACAATGTAGTTGTATTTAATAGATTATAAAAATATATGTAAAATATAAAATATAAAAATTAAAATTTATATTTGTGTCAACACTCATTTCAACCCTCATACTCAGAAGGACCTATAGTCTGCTTGAACTGGGATAAGTAATACACAGGTAAATATATATATAATTTAGCCGTATACGCCACTGGTAGATGCTCTTCTCTTTCCTATAGTTTTGAGTGAATTCCGAACCACTGGAGAGATTATTTATCTACTCCGCACCAGAAAAAGATCTTAGTTATAGAACCGCATGCTGAGAAGGCAAGTTTGGGAGTGGAAGAGCGTATATACGTAATTATTGTCAAAGTAAGAGATTCATGGAGTTTACCTGTAACTCAGTAAAGTTTGTACTGTGGTACTGTAAGGTTTCCCTAAACATGAATACGCGAGAGCTCAGTCAGCTTGTCCCAAAAAAGTGATAGTATGGTCTTGTCTGAGTTAGAGACGTCGGAAAAGTTGATAATAAAAAAAAACCCTCGATGATAATCAACAAAAAAATCCTCGATAATCAACAATATGATAATTAAAAAATGCACTTTTTTTAAATAAATCTATTTTTTTAAACTTAAAGATTTTTAGTAAACAAGCTCTGGGCAATGGTGCTGTAAAGGTGTGGAGTTGCAGCTGTAACAATGCTTTCCCAATTAAGAAAATAAAACTTTGGAGTCTGATATAACTAGATTATAAACAAATTTGTCTGTGCTTAATACATACGTTGCCGTATATGTTTTGTTGTTAACTATTGTTCGTTTCTAAAATGTACATATATCGAATTTATATCACTTTTTAATAGCTATTCTTTCCATATCGGTTTTCTAAACTGAATATAGTACAGAACAATGGCTGTTTCAGAAAATCTTTCAGTAATCGCATTTACGTTTTTGTTTGCTGTGACTTTCAAGGTGTCTATGGTTTTTACGCCATGTAATTCTGTTTCCTGCATAAAAAATTGTCAAAACCAGCTAATAGTAAAACAAAAACATAATTCCATTTGGTTCATTTAATTATACTTCCCTTAGCTGTGTATCAGTCTTTTCCCGGAAATTTTCTTTTTTTTTTTGTTGATTTCAATAAAACTTTTATAAAATAGGCATGGATGAGCAAACTTACTTAAGTACAAATTATTGCTAATTTGGAAACGAGGATAAAATCAACATCCGTAGATGCAAAGAAGCCTAGAGGTGATGGCAAAGAAAAAAACTAACAGATAAAACCAAAAAATAACAACAAAGCAGAATAGATAGTATCTAAGATATATAACCAAGTTAAATGAGATAATTGCGTGCATCAAAACTAAAAGCCAGCACTAACAAATTTAGTAAGAAAGCATTTCAGTACAAAAACTGAAATCAAAGAAACATTAAATAGGCTTGACTACTATGAGGTTAAAATCATTTTGTCTAAAATGTTAACTAAAAACTTTGAATTGAATATATTTAAATCTATGAAAAAATTATAAGAAAGTGGCAATGTATATAAGAAAAAGATACAAAAAAGACTAGATAAACAAAATATTTAATAAAAGATGTTGACTTGTAGGTAGATAGTAGACATGGTAAGGTAGATTACTAACTCACCCAATATCTATCTAAGTAGTGTTTACAACACGGTTACGTAAACGCCTACTAGTAGATTCAAACTAAAAGGTAACAGTGTGTGTATCTACTGTAAAAAAACTGCAAAGAGATTTAAACAAAATAATTAACAATATACATACATAATGTTAGCAAACAAACAGAATTAAAATACAATCCATAAGTACATTAAAAAAATATCCAATAGATTGAGACAAAAAAAGACGACCTGATAGATCTGCGCGCGCAGAATGTATGTCCGGGCAAACCTTTTCTGATCAAATATTTTGGCTAATTCCAGAAGTGGATAAAAACTAAACACTGGCTCGTAGAGTTTTCCTGAAACCACATAATAAATAAATAAATAAAAGCAAAGCTAACAGTTCCTAACTAGTTCGTCAAAATTTTGCAACAGTGTTTGAAATGCATGTGAAAAAAAGCCTGATCAAGGACAGTCTGAAGTATATAAAAATGTGCTAAGCAGAAATAGCTAAAAGACACGTATTGTGCAACCAAACTAGAACAAGCCATAGTATCTAGCAAGGATGCAGAGGCAGATTGGGCGGTGAAGTCAAAAGGCCGAAATAGAAAAATTTCCGTAGTTGGCCTCACTAACGAAAAAAGGTCTGATCGAGAGCAGTCTGAAGTATATAAAAATGTACATTGAAGTGCTAAACAGTAAAAATACCACCCAACAAAGCAAGTGTACAAATACAACGTTCGTACTGCCAATGCAGATAGATGACAACGTTGTCGACAATGTTGAGACCATGTTGAAGCTTTTCATGCAGTTGAGAAGTTAAAAAAAAAACTAGAACAAACAGCTAAAGATATCTAGAATAACCCAAACAAGCTAGGCTTATTTTAAGAAATGCGCTTAAATATGCACTTCGGCAACTAGAAGTGACCATCTGCTCAAAATACAAAGCTAAAACGGAAAGGAAAAAACTTCAAAGCTATCTACTGGGAAAAACTAGATCCAAACAAAATTAAAATAAAAACGCAAAAGAGCAAAAGCTATGTCAATTTAGTAAAAACTGTTAAAAGTGTTGTTAATATAAAAAAAAAACTGGAATTACAATTAAAAAAATAAACAAAAAAAATTATTTTTCAAAATAAACGGAGAGAAGGTTAAAACTACTAAACTAAAACTATTCAAAGCAACAGCAAAAATACGGAAATAGTCAATAAAATAAATGAGACGCTCGTTCACATTACTAACAAGATGCCAGAATTTACAAGAAAAATAAATATTGTTTGGATCGACTGTAAGGCAAGAAAGTCGACGTTACCCATTGTTTCAGATCTTTTTAATTGTAGAAGAAAAGCAGTGTACTAGCAAGAACAGAACTGAGCTATGTCTAAATTGTGCCAAAACGGAACACCAAGCCAGATAATGCAAACATCCACCCATGCGTATAAACTGCAACGTAGAAGAGCAAACAAAATGCAAACATTATAAAAAAAAAATTAAAAAAAAACAAACCTAAGTATATATGTAAATAGACAAGTGCATTGTCTACTGTTGCTATCTATCTTCAAATACAACCTACGAAGAGTACAAAATAGACGTCAACTCAATAATGCAAAAGATCCCAATAGCCCTAAAAGAATGCATAATTTTTGGAGACATTATTGCAAAAGCGCATGAATGGAGTCTTCCAGTGGCGGACAAAAGATACGTATATTTTGTTAACTGGCTTGCAGCCCTAAACATAATTGTGCACAATAATGAAGATAGTCAAAGTTTTGTTAGATAAAACTCCAGTACATTTATAGACGTGACCTGTTCAACACAAGCGGTTAAAAAACTGAAAAGTGCTAGATAAAGAAAGTGTAAGTAAGCGAGCACACCTACATTCAATTTGGGAAAGTAGCAAACAACTGGTTGCTAAACATGATAAACTAGCTGCTACAGAAGCAAACTTTTCCTGCCAAATAAAAGACGGCAAAACTGATATTGATTTCGAAAGACACCACCACTTTGGAGAACTTAAAATTAAAACAAATCTGTTTTCTAAGCACAATCGTAAGCTCTACAAAAGCGGTAGTTTTAAAGGGTCCACAAAAAAAATTTCTTAAAAGCCTTCAACTACAGAGGAGCGACTTTACGCAACAAGCAATGCATTCACTTTCTCTGACCATATAAAGTAATAAAAGTGAAGACAATCAGTAGCTCTTCAGGTTGGAGCCTCTGTCTGAAAGAGAGAGAAGATGCATTAACAGCGCATGCTAAATCTGAGAAGAATGAAAAAACTATCAACCAAAAAAAGAAAGAATCATAGAAGAGAACCGAAATAAATGCGCAGTAAACCAGACGCTTCATACCAAATCTACAATGATGGCTGGTGCTGAATGTGCAGTTTTAGAACAACTGCAATGCAGTAGATGACTTAGAACATACGCTATTTGGGTGCTGTAGATGAGTGACTCAAAAAAAGTTTAAACGCCGACATTGTAGAAGCCATGCTGGAATCCCAGACGCTTCATACCAAATCTACAAAGATGGCTAGTGCTAAAAGTGCAGTCAGCAGATGTAGAACATACGCTATTTGGGTGCTGTAGATGGGTGGAGAAAAAGTTTAAACGCCAACATTGTAGAAGCCATGCTGAAATCCAAAGAAAACTTGAGTACTACGCCAGAAAATCAATAAGCAAAATTATGAGGAAGAAAAAAGAGAAAGTCGAGTTAGACAGATCATAACATAACGGTAGTTCCAAAACAGTGTAGAAAAAAACAAATGGTTTAGTGCATATACCATGTACCTCACACAGGACTCACACTGCACACACACACTTGAATGAGGGCAGACCTTCACCCAGTACCCATAAAGAATTTCACCTGGCAAAACTATAAGAAAATAAAGACCCTGAATCAGTAGCCCAAGCTAGACAACTCAAGCCAACATCTCTCATGTAAATTATTGGGATAAGTCAACTAAGAAATCTACATAACACATTTTTTTACAAATATAAGCAATTAAAATAAATTTATTTATGGTATAAAACCATTATCTATAAGAATTTAGAGCTTGACCCTTTTCTGATTAATACTGTCCAATTCACAATTTATCATTTTCTAAGCAGTTACAAACAACTAAATTTTTTTTGAATTGCTATTTCATAGACCTTATTGTTTACCCACAGGTTATATTGTTTACTTAAATCTTGCTCCTTAAGAAAACTTGTTCAACACGTACTCCAGCCAGGTTCAATAGTTTTTCTACATTACAATTAACATTTTACTAAAACTCTTATTAATATGGCATATTATATATTTTAAAAAATTAACCATTATATACATCATTGAGTACTAAAATATGTATATTAATCTAATTACGTTTTTTTTTTAATTTTGAAATAAAAAGAAATGCTTCCATCCCTTTCAATTGATCAGTTTACTTCGGTCAAGTTCCTCCTTTCAATCAAGGTTTAAGAACTAAACGTCATACAGTTTAAACATCAAAATTAAAAGGTGCTACAAGTTATAATAAAATTGAATAAGTAGTGAAGTAGCAGATGGAAGTGGAAACTCCCCAACATGATTATGTTAATAATCATTTAGGGAGTTTACCGCGCTCATCCACCTCCAGGCATTGAACAATCTTGAATGGTAGTTATTTGACCCATCCTCCTTGGTGGCCTTGGCCCACTAAAACAACAAACAAATAGTTAATAAATATAGTTCTGTAAAATTGTTATTTTAGCACTGAAAATGAATTCTCTATAACTATGAATACGGCAGTTAAAAAAGTAAAATTAATTTACAACCATGTAGAAAATCAAATCCGTAACCCCTAACATGATAACAGCTACAAACCATGCATTTGCTTTCCATTTATTAAGTAAATTTAAAAACTAAGAGAAGTCCTAGATGCTTTTCTTGTTAATCTAAAATAACAAACAATTCCAAATAGCTTACCCATTTCCAGGACCTCCAGGTCCACCACCACCACCGCCTCGTCTAGATCCGGAAGACCTTGATTGTATTGAAGCTGGATCTAAACCTACTAAACTCCTAAAGCTGTAAACAAATACTTAATAACAGTGTTTATAATGCTTAGTTAATGTATGTACTTACAAAAGTGAAATAAAATCTATAGTGCCCCAGAACAAATCTTGTAGTCTTTGCAGACCCCATGGTCGGTTCTGGTGAACACTTCCATCTGTAATTATTAATTTATTTATAAAGTATAATAATATTTCACAATAATTATTTACCTGATGATATATAAACCATTATTTACATTATATTTGTACAACTAAAACTAAAATGATGAAAATTGATCAATCATCATGACATGTTTTGACAGAATGACATTTCGTGAGTCTTGTGGTCTGTTCGTTTAGCTCAACAAATTAAAGTAGGTTAATTTTTGGTGTGTTCGTTTTTGGTGCAAAAGAAAATTGTACACAAATTGTTTCGATTTTCAAGCCATCACAGTTAATCTTAAATTTATTGCTTAAACTTTAATTAAATTAAAATAATAAGTTTTTAAAATATTTTTATAAAAAGTAGATTATGTTTACTTATACTGTGAAGTAAGTAAAAAAATCAGCTTATTTGATGATGCAATTAAAATTATTGTGCATAAATATTATTTGAAAAATACTAATGTAACTGGCTCTAGCTCGCGCTATCAAGTTAACTCAAAGGTTTTACGCACTTTCTGCAGCGTTTGTACAAATGTCACATGACAGTCTTTTTTAAATGTCTAGTAATTACTTTGTTACATTTATATGATTATTGCTTGTAATTTTAAACTAGATTAACATGGATTTAAACGATATAATATGTATGTTAATAAAATAATTTTTATTTATTTTGTTATTTGTAATTAATTAACGTCAAAACACAAATGTCAAATGTATTTTTTTAAATTTAAATAACTAATTAAATGAGCTTGTGCAACTTGCCCTTCATAAAAAAATAAGGCAAAAAAGTAAAAGAAAAAAAAATTTGTGCTAGTTGCCTTATTCACTTTTCTATAAAGTGCTCTTAGCATTACTGATAAGATTGCCAGAAATAAATGTTACTGCTACCTGTCATTAAATAAAATTTACAAGACAGATAAATTATATAGATCACTTTGGGCAGTTAGTAAAAAATAACTAAAAAAACATAACCTTATGCTGTTTTGATTTACATAAATGTAACTACAAACAAATAATAACAAGCAGTAGTGCCACAATTGTATTGGATTTAGTAAGTCTATCTTTATCTTTCTTACAGAAATATATGTAGATATCTTTTTCTAAAGGGTTTTCCAATAAGAAGTTTTATTTTGAATAGAAGGCAACTTGGGCAGCTGTCAGTTTTAAACTATTATCTTTTGACATTTGACAAGTAAAAACTACGCCATTATTAAAAATGGAACGATAAACGCTTCAACAACGCATTAAAATTATTAAAATTCACTACAAAAATGGTGAACATTTTTCAGTCACAGTTCGCAAAACTAAAGCACTTTTTGGCTACCGAAATCTTGTGATTTAACACTTTTAGACTTTTTTCTTTGGAGCGACGTGAAAGATAAGGTCTATGCCATTGCTCCACAATCGATTCAAGACCTTAAAGATGGAATTTGTGAAGTTATCGAGGACATACAGCTGCAAATGTACAAATTGGTCATAGAAAGTTTTATAAAAAAAATGTTGTACTCCAACCTTAACCGTGGCGGCCATTTGACTGATATCGTTTTCAAATGTTACTGACATACCTTCCTCTTTACAATAAAATAAACATTTGTCGATTTCTCTTAAAAAATACTCGTTTTTTTAAATATCAAAATAAAACCTCTTATTGGAAAATCTTATAATAAGTTGTACTAGCCGTATAAAAACATTGTAAGCGTTCAGTAATTACGTGTCATATAAACTGAGATTTTTAAACACGTAACTAATTAATAACTTACAAAACAGAAGAATAAACCGGTCCTTAAGAGACCCGTTGTTGTCGTATTGAACCAGGTTTAAAAGTTTTTTAGCTACAATAATCTCCTTCTTTTGAGTTCTTTTTTTCCATCTATTTTTGTTTGTAGTATAAGATGCAACATAACACACAAATTTGTGATAAAAAACGTAGTAAATTGTTTTATTATTTCATGTTTGAATTTAGTCAAAAACTTGGTTGTGGCGCGTTCCAACCGACGAGCAATAAGCATTTTGCCGTGAGAAACCCGTAGTGTATTCAGTCGGGGACCAGTACAAAGTCCGCGCTTGCGCAAAAATAATCCATGTAAGTCAACCAGTTTGCAAACTGCCGAGCGATGTCGGTTGGAACAAACCTATTATTAAAACTATTCCAAAGAAGTAGTTTCCAAATTCTATTATAATTAAGGTAGCAAGCGGCATATTGTAGATAAAAGGTAACACAATTTTATTATTTTTAAAATATTTATTTACAAATAATCAGAGATAATAAAGATAATTTGTTCCAACCGACATCACGCCGCAGTTTGCAAACTGGTTGCGACTAATACATGGATTATTTTTGCGCAAGCGCCGACTTTGTACTAGACCCTGACCGAATACAAATTGCTTGTTGGTTGGAACGCGCCACAACCAAGTTTTTGACTAAATCCAAACAGTTTTAAAAAGTAAGATTATGTGATGTAAACAAATTGTAGAAACTAAAATTGTTTAACATATCACACAACGTTATGTACCTTATTATTTTATTACTAGCTTTATACAAACAAATAAATAATTAAACATTAATCATCTTTAAAAAACTATTTTGCAATGAGTCTTATTTCTTTATTTTTTACTAAAACTATAATTAATGGGTCTATTCTGAACATATTTTAACATCGATGTTAGCTAACATCGCTGTAGAAATTGATTTTTAACCAATCAGGTATCAAGTTTTTTAAATATTGCCTAGCAACGTTTAAAATGTTAATTAACATCGCTGTAAAAAATGTTCAGAATACGGCTATAAGATTTAGATAAATAAACTATCTTAGATTGATTAATGATTCCAAAATTTGATTGACTGAGCCAATTTACGAATGCCGTTAAGGCAATTTTAGTCGCAACCGGCCTATTATATTCGTTTTTTTAATTCTAGGATAAAGTTGAAAACTGCAACCGTCAATATAATTTTCTAGATTCAAATAATATGGGGACCACCCAAGATCAAACTTGTATAATTAAACAAAGTGTTTAAAAAATTGCACTAGCTTGGCAACTCTGCCAATATCTGATCTATTACAACAAGCATGCCTAATAGTGTACAATTTTGTAATTGTTATAGGCAGAACATTCCAAGTGACGTCACAATTCATTCGCAAGTGAACAACCAACACACTAATAAAATGTTTAACAATAATAAATTTGAGAATATGTTGAGTTTAGGTTTTTAGCATATCGGCCCAAAAATACTATTAGAACTATCCTGTAAAAAACTTAATTTTTCAATCATTTATCTTACTTTCACTTTTTTCTTATTTTACATTAGTTTTCATATTATGGTATTTTACTGCTTACATAATCAAATTAACGTCCTTATTAATGATTTAGGTTATTTATTGTTAAAAAAATCCATAATACATAATATTTGAACTTAAGTTGGCAACAACCGTTAGGCTAAGACGTTTGTGACTAATTTCAACATAATATTATGCAGGTGCAAAAATTAAACAAACAAAAATAACTGTGCGTGTAGTTTTTTGACATTGAGTCAATACTTTAATAAAATAGTGTAGATATAGTGTGAAAAACCTATGTTTTAGTGATGGATTAGTGTAAACTTCTAAAATAATTAATATTTTCCGAATTTAAGGTTACCTCTCTCATATGCGTTTGTGTTTTGTTTGACTAATTAGCATACAAGATGGTCTTTAACAGGAAGAGGAAGGACAATAGATCCCCTAGCTTTCATTTAGATGATAGTCCTAAAAGGTATTTACATTAAATATAATTCAAAATAACTTGATTCAAATACTTTTTTTTTATTAGGACGAAAGTACAAGCACAAAGAAAGTTTGCGGCTGGTTCAAATGTTAATAGTCCTGTTTTAACACCCGTTAAAGAGCTGGAGAGACAAGAAAAAATGATACCAGAACCACTTGAATTGATTCCTATGAAGCGGCCAAATACAGAAGATTTTCTTACATTTCTTTGCTTTAGAGGTACCCCAGTTTTACCTACTACTTTAAATTTTTTCAATAATGCATCAATGATAGATACACGAACACAAACTAACGAATCTCCATCAACATCTCCTAAAAATGGGGTTATTTTGCCAAGCACAATATCGAAAACACAAGGTGATAGACCGTTTATTGCTTTTGGTGTACGAAAACGTGCAGATCCTATTGTTGTAAGCAGACATATGGATAAGAAAAGACGACATGCTTTAGCATTACAAGCTTTGAGGCGTAAATATCAAGAACAGAAGATGGCAAAAATAAGAGCTATTACTATAAGTAAGTTATCAGAGAAAGTACAAACTAATAAGACGGTTGTACGTACTACTAGATCTATTACTAAATCAGCTGTAACAAAGAAAAATATTTCACACAAGACAAAAATTACTGTTGTTGCTACTAAACGTGTTAAAGTAACAACGAGAAGAACAAGCACATTAAAGCAAACGCTTAAACAATTAAAACAGCCTATTAGATCGACTAAGAAACAAAAAATGTGTTTGCGGAGTTACAGGGGAAGATTTGTGCAAAGGGAATTGTTAAATAAACCAGTTAAAAAACGTCCTATGGCCAAGCTATTAAGGAAAACCAAAGAGAGTCAAAAGAATAAGGAACAAGTTGAAGATGAGGAAGAAGTTGAAGATGATGAAGATGAAGCGGTGGAGGAAGAAGAAGAAGAAGAGGAATTTTCTTCAGATGATGATGAACCTTTATTGAAAAAGGTTGATGGAAAAATGAAAGGCCAGAGAATTGCCAGGAAGACTGCTTCAGGGCCTAAAAAGACTTCTGACATTAGGTATAGTATTGATAATTTTGATTATTTCATATTTATAGATGGTATGATGCATTATGACATAATTTGGTACTAACTATATATTGTTCATTGCGTTGGTAAGATTTTTCTTTTATTGTTAATTATATTTTGTTTGTGATACTTTATCTAGTTATAATAATAATAATATTATCTATTGCACAAAAGACAAAATATTACATATATGAATAAAATCATACATAATACTAAGTAACATGAAACAAGCCAAAATACATACACAATTAGCCCTATTCTGTATGCATATTGCTAGCTAACAATATCGTTATCGAGGAAGGTTGCTAAGTAATGTTGTGTATTTATTACGTTTTTTTACTAAATTGCCAAGGCACCTTTGCTTGATAACGATATTGTTAGCTAGCAATATGCATACAGAATAGGGCTAAATATCTTTTTTATAAAAATCTACAATCTCATTAATTGAATAGGGCAAGTTTCTCAAATTCAGCCCTTACTAGTGCATGAGGTAGGTATCTAGCAAAACCATTTCTAAATTTACAAAATAAATTAAATACATTATTCCCTTTAATATTTTGTAACTTGTTTCCATTAAATTTTTATATTAATACTTTTTACTTTTACGTTTTTGTTAAAAGTGTGACATTTATGAATTAACTGGGTTTTGTGTTCATGAAATGTTGGCAGAATTTGTAAAGAGCAGTGAATACATTATACAGGATGTTTACATATGAGTGTAACAAGAAGAAAAAACGTTTATTTTTGAGTATTGAAAAAAATGCATTGTATACAACATTTTTTGCTTGGCTATAGGTGTTTTCCTTTTGCCAAGTGAGTTAACCTAAGTTAACCTCACAAATATTTGTTCTTTTTTTAATTAAAATTCACTTGATGTTGTTTAAAATTTTATACGTTTTTAAATGATTTTAAAATATTACTTAACTAATTTCCATTCTGTGACATGACGCCATAGGCAAGGGGAAGTAACATTTTAAATTTGGCCTACTTGATATTGTACAAATAGAACGGTATATTAAGTGAGATAAAGTAAGATGAAGTAAGAATAACTGAGAATAGTGGCAAAAGGAAAGCATCTTATATAAAAGACAAATTTTAATAGTGCTCAGATAATTGTGATTTAAAAAAACACATTACAGTAGATTTTAGAGCAATTCCTAACATTTTGAAAGATGTATACAACATTTTTTGCTTGGCTACAAAAGACGATTAGATATATAAATGACAAATTTTGATAATGTTCATATAATTAAATTAAATAATAATTTAGATCAAATTATACATAAAATTTGTTTGTTGTTTATTTGGCTGCCTTTAGTGCTTCTGTTTTTGTTTACATGGTCAAAACCAGTCGTTAATATATTTAATTAATAAAATACAAATGTAGATTATAAAGACCTGATTTTATTTTATTAACCCAATATTTGGATTAAGGATTAAAGACTAAGAACTTATCAACACATCAATCCAATCATCGGAGTATGTACCTACATTTTCAGTATTTATTTTATTTTATAAAAAAAATATTTATGTGTACGTATTTGTTTAATCTTAAGGTTCCATACCATACGTGTGAAACGAGTCTAAGGCGTTACAAATTTATTTTGAAGTATAATACAAACACGATAGGGGCCCCAAGAAAATTCTTGCGGGGGGGGCCAGAATTTGAAGCTACGCCACTGAAAATAGCTCAGTACACCTAGGAGCAGTTTGAAACACTTGAGGTGCAAAAAGCTCTGTCACATCTTAAAACACTAGAGTTAAGCCTTGTTCATACTCATCCGATTTGCGTTTTGCGATTTTTTTTATTGTACCAAAAATTTTCTTGCAAAATCTCGTTCATACTGATCCGATTTTTTTATTGCAATTTTTTCTAGTGACATTTTGTTTTTATTTTAGTAACTTTTATATTTATACTAATATTTGATTTAAAAATTAGATCTATAATACCTTTCAAAACTTAAAAATATGTTTTAATTTAATTATACTTGTTTTAAATTATAATTATTTTATTGTATTTAAACATTATTTAAAGATTAAAAGTAAAAATTTTTTTTTAGTATTCATATGAACCAATTTTTACCACATATTTAAAACTAATTATTTGTGTAAACATAGTTTTATGTAAATTGTAATAATCCGTAAAATTATTATTTTTTAAATACATAACCTATATGACACATCAATTTTTAAATGAAATGAAGTTAGGTGCTTTTATTAAAAATAAAATCGCACAATGTTCAAATTGATTCAACTTTGTCCGATTGATAAAAATACAAAATATCATCAAAAATGACTTCCGAAAATCCAATTAAAAAAAAAATAAATTTTATCAAAGTTAACCTCGAGAACACATAAACAAATGTAGATGTTTTACAAAACGCGTAATTTTTTTTTAATATTTTTGTTATATTGTTGGAGTTGAATTATTTTACTTTATTTGATGTTTTAATTAATAATTAACATTGGATATTGTCAGTACTGAATAAATAAATTGTTTTTAGCTTTAAATTATTGTACGTAAGTTTGGCAACAGCGCGCGTAACGTCGGTTCAACAAAGAGTATAATGAAATGAAGTTACAAATACAAACATAACCACAATCTGATCTGTTTCATTACAGTACTGGCGTTTGATTTAATAACTGTAAAATCTGATTTAAATTTAGCGAAACTTTCAATTACAGTTATTTTAACAATAATATTTAATTACAATTCATTTAATTACATTATTAATAAAAATTCAATAGCATGAAGTTAGGTAAATTCTTAAAAAAATCGCAAAATGTTAAAATAATCGCAATTTTTTGGTTTGACAGGTGGCCATTTTTAATCGCAGAAAATTTAAAAATTGCTATATAACAGTTTAAGTGCAATTGAGAACAGTTGAGTGTAACTCAGATTCTATATAAAACAAGTTGATCAGAACAGTTTACCAAATTTGATTGGATAATAATAGAAATTTATGCAGTTTTGAAAGGCAATAGTTGGCTCAAACTGCTATATTTGCTTGAAAGACTGGCAAATTTGATTATAAATCACTAAACTTAGCAGTTTTGAAGTATCTTTTAATCAAGAGTTACAATCATAGAAAATACACACCTATAGAAAGGCAACTCCGCCCATTTTCTGTCACCTTGATAAGCGCCATCTTACGAAATTTACTACCGAATTTTGTAGGTAAATTAGAAAACTTTAATTACTAAACTTTCCCGCTAAATTTGAAATACTAAATTATTTATTTTGCGCATTAAATTTGGGCAATTCCATTTCAAACGGAGCTGGGGGGGGGGGGGTGCATTGAGAAACTTGTTTATGTATTTTTTTTAGTTTCTATAACTTATTAGTAGTCCTTTGATCGGTATATGAGAGTATGTAACATAAAAAAAAATTCTACGATTTTTTTAAGTTTTTTTGTTGTTTTTTAACTTAATCGCATTTTTTGTTTAAAAACCGCAATGTTAACTCAAAAAAAATAAATTTACTTTTAATGAAATCAATCAGAAATTTTCCGTAGAATCCAAATTTGGTGCCATTTCAAATCTATACCCTGTCAATAAGCCGCAAAAGCCATAAAACCATGTTTTTGTTCTTAGTGGGCTGGGCAAAAAGGAGCATTTTTTTAATTTTTTTTAACCGCCAAAGTTGACGTATTTTGATGTAAATTAATTGAAAAATATAAATATGTTCTGTGTATTTGGGTTTTAAGAGTCTAAAACTCTGCAAATCTGCAAAGTAGGCCTATTCTTCGACATAAACTCTTACAAATACACGTTTAGCCGCGCTCTGAGGAACAATACACAAACTATTATTAAAAATTTGAATTCTGGAGACAATTTTACATGTACTCATCGTCTATAGAAAAGTCCATCTAGAAAGAAATGTTTACAAAATTTTCAGAAAAAAAATGCGTTAAAAATTAATTATTTTTTATATTCACAAAAAAAAATTATAAACACACTAGGGTGTGGTTTAAAACTTTTTTTTAACCAATTTTGAATGCCAAAAATAATAATATTTTCTAATTTTCGCGCCGATAGATCGAGTCAAAATTTGTGCCGCAAGCGCAAAAACTATCAAACAAAGAGTAAAATGACCCAAAATTGGTTCAAACAACAAAAGATGACTTTGTTAAACTTTAAGAAAAATAAAAAAAATAAAATATTTTAAGTAAATGTTGAACAAATTTATTTTTTTTCTAGATGGGTTTTTCATCGCCAGATAAGCACGACACTGACTATTTCCTATGTATAATTGTTTGCAAAACTCAGTTTTTTAATAATATTTGGTGTATAGTTTCTCTGAAAACTGCTAAATGTGCATTTGTAAAAGTTTATGTTGAAAAATAGGCTTATTGTTGCACTTTTTTGTGTTTTAGACTTTTAAAACCCAAATACACAGAACAAATTTATGTTTTCTAATTAACTTACATCAAAACACGTCAACTTTAGCGGTTAAAAAAAAATTAAAATTTTTTGCACAGCCCACTTAGAACAAAAACATGGTTTTATGGCTTTTGCGGCTTATAGGCAGGGTATAGACTTGAAATGGCACCAGATTTGGATTCTACGGAAAATTTCTGATCGATTTCATTAGTAAGTTTATTTTTTTGAGTTAAAATTGCGGTTTTTAAACAAAAAATGCGACAAAAAAACTTAAAAAAAATGTAGAATTTTTTATGGGTTTCATACCCTCATATACCGATCAAAAGACTACTAATAAGTTATAGAAACTAAAAAAGAATACATGAGCAAGTTTCTCAATGCACCCCCCCCCCCAGCTCTGGTCCGTTTGAAATGGAATTGCCCATTTAAAAATAAATGTATTTATTTTGCGCGTTATTTTTTAGTAATTTGTATACTTACCATTTAAAACCTGAAATACATGTCAAATAAAAATTGTTAAAGTAAAACATTGAATTATGTATAGGTTATGTATTGTAATCTGACTATAATACATATATTATAATATATATATACAGGGAGTTTATAAATGAATGGGATTATGTAATCACTTTAAATGTGCCGCTTTTGTTAAATTGTTCACTAAACTATTTGTTTTGACAGATCAACTTTGACAGCTGTCAAGCAAACATGAAAACATATGTAGTATAGTGAACGATTTTAAAAAGGCGGCATATTTAAAGTGATTACATAATCCCATTAATTTATAAACTCCCTGTATATATATAATTAATTACATTACAAATATTTTATTATTTGTTATAAATAAATATAATAATTTACAAACTTATACATTATGTACTAACCTTAAAAGCAATATACAATAATTGTAAATTAAATTATACACTAAATGATTTTACACAAAACACGGTAATATTACAAAACAGGCAGGATGAAGCACAAGATGAACGAAACGAACAAAACAAACAAAAAATGTAAACCATAGATGTAAACTGAACACTGACCAACTGACAATATAAACAAAACAAGTTTCAAAAAAATGTCATGGCTGACTCATCATATGATCGACATGATTGTAGATTTTACGCTCTTGGCGCCCTCATTGGAAGTTGCTACCACTAATTGACGAATTTGACCAATTACATATAAGTGAACACACCATGGTTACAATGTTAGAATATATTGTGAAACTCAATTTTTGCTTTTCATTTTGCGAACTTTTAAATGGATACCTCTGTTGAGCAGTGGCAACGTCTGTCTGCTTATGGGACATCAACTATAGAAGTTGATTGTGGGTTAAGCTGAACCATTCTTTCAAGTTTTTAAGCCTGATATTTTTTCTTCTTTTTACTCAGGGTAGGGCAGAATAGAAGGGCGTTTTTAAAATAACTATTTTTGAATTCAATAAAATTTTCTGTTTTCTGTTATGCTTTGCTGTAGTCGTTCCTCAAAGTTCCGCATCGCCTTCTCACACAAATTGATGTCAATTGCTCTAACTTTTGTTGTGATTGCTTCTTTCAACTCTTGCAGGTTGTCACAATGAAAATGTAAAAAATGTATGTTGCTTCCTATACACGCTGATTTACACCAGGAGGCAAAAAAAAATTATTTGTGTTTAGAAAACAAAAAATGTGCAATAACGTTTTTTTATTGGCCTTTGTTTTGGAAAAATCAGGGCATGAAGTTTTCTGATGTTTAATTTTTGTTCATAAAATTTTGCTTTGAAACAAAAGACTTATTTACTAGTTGTTGACAGTTGCCACATATTTTGTGCATTTTTTTCATTTAACAATGAAGAATATCTCGACATTATTTTTGTTTAGAATCTTGTTGCGAATATTTAAGAAGATTTGCTAATAGATGTCAGCCATCTTGCCATGTATTTTTTTATGCATTTCAAAAACTGCGATAATGTGGAATCGGTAATTGTCATATGGTGGTGACAATCTACGATACAATACACTGCAATGAAGAAGAAATAATTGATGTAGTGCTTGATGAACCCAGTATTAGTATCGGAAGAATTGCAACCTGACAAGTTTCTCAAAACTTTGTTTGAAGGACTTTAAACAAAGAAGTGTTGCATTCTTATTATTATCATCGACTTACAACCAGGAGTTAAAGTACAAAGATTAGCATCTCTGCGATGGCTTTTCAAATAGTAGAGGCTCCTAACTTTATTTGTTTCATTTTGTTGGCTGACAAAGCTACTTCTACCAGAGATGGTATCAATAACTGTCACAATGAGCAAAATCCAAACGTATATAGAAGACATTGTTTTTAACACAGATTTTTGATTAACAATGGCTACAGCCAATTCAAATTCTACCGCTTGATTTAAATGCAGGGTTTTGCTTTGAATTGTTGGATAATCACTTCACAACTCGCAGAAGCAATTTACAATGAAGAGCAGTTATATAATCTACAACTTTTTATACCATTAGGTGTCGGGCACACCAAGCCACAGAGAAGAGTTGTGTATGTATGGATGCCTATATGAGGTAGCGAACCTATATTGGGAAGAACCCTACTCACTTTGTTAGTCATCCAAGCCATCCAAGTCTTGAGAGAGAATTATGAATGCTGCACTTCAAATTCAGCTCATTTGTTACTTCTGCTCTTCAATTTGTAAAGTTACGAGTGTTACGCAATTTGCTATATTAACCTGTTGATAACTATTTTGACTCTGTTTGGAAGTTTAAACTTAATAAAATTTAATTCATAATTTATATTCTTAAAAATGTCGTCATTTACACTATTGACTTTACTTTACCCTTTTCCCAATGTCTTTCAAACATTCATTCTGTCTCTGTGCCTGCATTGCTAATTATCATCCCACTTTAGTTTATTACACTTTTTCACTCAATGATTCCAAGTCCCTATTCCATTTTTACAAATCTCACTCTTTTTAAATTCTTTATTCATCTAATATTTATTACTATTTTCTTTACTGCCACACCTAAACCTTCCAATCAGTTGTTGGACATCTTCATTCTTGAATACATTTTATATTTAGCATTGTATCTGCTACCATTGATTTTTTGTTACCTTGCAGTTCTACCTCTTCTAATCCATTCACTAACTTTCTATGTACAGTTTTACTTACTCATTTTCTCTGTCACTTCTTTCTGACATTCTACCCTTTTTATACAATTTTTTTCTTTCCATACCAAAATTTCTCACAAGCACACTTCTATTTCCTTCCATTCTTACTGCAACCTTATACTTGGATCGCACTAAATACAAATGACGCTGTTTTGATCTTAACTTCAGGATTAGAAGTTAACAGCAAAAGAACACTAACATTTTTTTAGGTTACGTAAATGCAATAACACAACAATTGAATTTTTTTGCATAAAATTCAATAATGAGGTTTGTTTGTTCAGTTTATATTGTGAAATTATAGAAACTCATTCAGTTTATGTTGTGAAATTATAAAAAAAAGTCTATAAGGAAGCTATTATTTATGAAATGAATTAATAAATTATTCAAATTTAATAAACGATCACAGCTGTTAAGAGTCAAGCACAGACAATTCTTTTGGTTCTACAAACCTTGTCTTTTTTATGACTACGTCATTGCATGATAGCAAAAGACATATTTGAATAAATATTTCAGTGCTTATAAACACAATTGATGATGTAAATAATTAAAGAAACTACTAGCTGGAGTCACAGTTGTTTATTTGATTATTTATTACTTATGTTCGTTATTGTCTCGAGGTCTTTCAATTATTGTACGAGTATTGACTCTGTTTTTGTTACAATGTAATTACTATCTATAAGTTTGAAATAAGATATATGTATTATTCATTTTAATATACTTATTTACAGATTAACAAGATCAAATATGTTAAACCAAATAAAATCCAGAAGAGCTGCAAATAAAAGATTACTTGCGCGTGCCCAAAATACACTCAAATCTCCTCCTACATCTCCAAGATTAAGAGCACGTTTGCAGAAGAGAAAACTTCTCAAGAAAACAGACATTACAGTTCCTATTAAGAAAAAAATTATATCACGGAAGGTTGAGATTAAAACTAAAACAACCGGAAATAAGGTTGATCAAGTTAAACGGATTGAGAATAAAAATGTTACAAAAATAATAACAAGGGAGTTAAGAAAACCAATTAGTAATAAGAGTAAAGAAGGTGAATCTTCTAAAAGCAGTAAAAAAGAAGAGGAGTTAAAGAAACCAGTTCATAATAAGAATAAAGAAGGGGAATCTTCTAAAAGCAATAAAAAAGAAGAGGAGTTAAAAAAGCCTGTTTATAATAAGAATAAAGAAAGTGAATCTACTAAAAGTATTAGGAAAGATGAAGAGTTAAGAAAGCAGCCTATTTATAATAAGAGTAAAGAAGGTGAATCTTCTAAAACTAGTAAAAAAGAAGAAGTTAAAAAACGTATAGATAAACCAGCTGAAGAAACTATAAAAAAGAAAGATGTAATCAGATCAGAAGATAAGGCTGAAACTAGAAGAAGTTTTAAAAAAATTGAAGAAGATAAAATGGTAAAACCAAGCACAAGTAATAAGGATAAAAAGAGTAATCAGAAGCAAGAAGAAATAAAAGCAAGTTCTATTAAGGAGAAAAAGAATATTCAAAAACAAGAAGAAGAAACTAAAATTGTAGTAGAGGATAAAAGAAATACAAGGGAGTCTTTAAAGAAACAAGCACTACAAATGAAAAAGACTAAAAAATTTATGAAAAAAGGACTGAAAATCCAAAAAGAAGTTGAAAAAAAGGCTCCCAATAAAACTACAGAAGATAAACTAAAAGCAAAAAAAATTAAAGCAGTGGAAAAGAAAATTGAAGAACCACCGCTCCCTGAAAAGAAAATCATTAAAATAATTGAGAAGAAAAAAGTTGATGATAAGAAAAATCAAAAGAAGAATATTAAAATTATAGAAAATGAAGTACTTGATAGTAAGAAAAACGTAAAAAATGATGAAAATCTTAAAGATAAAAATGAAGAAAATAAAGACGAATCTAAAATTGACGATAAAACAAAAATAACTGATAAAAATGAAGAGGTTTCTAAAGAAAATAAAGTTGAATCTAAAATTGAAGATAAAATTAAAAAGAACGATAAAAGTTGTACAAAGGAAGTAATAAAATCAGTTAATAAAGAAAAGAAAGTAGACATAAAACAAGATATAAAACTGACACCACAAAATATAGCAGTGAATGTAAAAGAATGTAACAAAAAAAATTTAGAAAAGAAGATTGACAAAAAATGTGACAATGGACAAGATACAATTGAACCAGCTCTTGAAACAAAGCCAGAAAGTCTTAAATTAATTCCCACAACATCGAAACAAATTGACATAGAAGTTGAAGTTTTAAAACCAATTATTAATGAGAAAAAAATGAAAACAAAATCAATGGAAGCTTCTAAAAAAATACAGCAAACAAAAGATAATACAAAAACTGAGGTATTAAAAATTGGTGATAGTGTTGATGAAAAATCTAATCCAAAGAACGAACAAGAAAAAAATAAATTAATTGTTTCAAATATAACATCAGAATCTACTGTTTCAAAAATAGATATAACTGAACCAATTACAAAAGAAATTGTTCCAATTATTAAGACTAATGAAGTAAAAATTCTTGAAATTGAAGGCGTTAAATTTCAAGAGTACATTCCATTTAACATGAACAGTTTGAAATCATCATTTGTAGATTTAAGTAAACCAAAAGAACTCTGCAACATTAATAATTTGAAAATGATTTCTAAACAGAATGATATGGTTATTACATCAACAGTTTGTATTGAACAACCACAAAACAACAAAAATGTAACAAATTCTGTAGAGAAACCAATGGAATCACAATGCGGATTAACTCCATTAGAAATAAAATGTATACCTTCAGTAGAAATACAAGGTATAAAACCTTCAAAAGAAATAAAAGAGAACAAGAAAGTATTATTACCTGAAAGTAAACAAGAAATAAGATTAGAAAATAAAGTTATGTTGGTTGTTATTGAAGATAGAATTAAAGTTCCATTGGTTGTTGAAGAAGATGCAAATAATTTAGAAAAAGATCAATCTGCATTGGTTATTAAAGGAGATAATTGCAAAGATTTATTGGTTGTCAAAGAAGATGACAGCAAAGGTTTATTGGTCGCCAAAGAAGATGACCGCAAAAGTTTATTGATCGCCAAAGAAGATGACAGCAATGTTTCTCTAGTTGTTAAAGAAGACAAAACTAAAGTTTTATTGAATGTTAAAGATAAAACTAAAGTTTCATTGGCTGTAAAAGATAATACTAAAGTTTCATTGGCTGTTAAAAGTAATACTAAATCTCCATTGATTATTAAAGAAACTAAAACTAAAGCTGTTAAAGAAGTTAAAACAACTAATTTATCAGTAGTTAATGAAGATATAACTAAAGTTTTGCTGCCTCTTAAAGGCGATAAAAACAAAGTTTTGATGGTTGTCACAGAAGAAACTATGAATGTTAAAGAAGATAATATGAAAGTAGTAAATGTGCTGATGGACCAGACAGTTATGAAAATCTTAAACAAGAACGAAATTCCTAAACCTGATTTGAAGATTGTTGAAGTAAACGAAGTGTTAAATGTAATTCCAAAAACAGACTTTAATCTATCAGATAAACGAACGGAAACAAATTTGAAAGTTACTGTGGTGGAAAAAGAAACAGATAGGAGAACGGAAACAAATTTGAAAGTTACCGTGTTGGAAAAAGAACCAATAAGAATTACTGAGAGTAAAATTCAGAAAGAATTAAACAAATCTGATATAGAAATACATAAATTAGAAAATCTTAAAGGTGAGAAAACTTCTGTAAATATTTTATTAAATAAAAACGAAGATAAACCCGAAGTTAAAAAATCCAAACCCAAAATAGATAAATTAAATTTAAAAACAAATGATACAATTAAGAAAACAGCTGCAGAGAAAAAAGATACTATAATAGATGATACAGGTATATCCAAAAGACCATCACGAAAAACAAAAGAAGCTGCTGCAATTTACATGGAAATATTGGGTCATAAATTGGGAAACGATGAAGATATTGATGATGTATCTATTGACAGTTTTCCAGAATTACCAAATGTACGCAAAACTGAACAAAGAGAAATTGAACTTAAAGCTAAAGCTAATATAAAACCATTAACATCAATAACACCTGATATAGAAGAACCAAGCAAAAAACGAAAATCTAAGTCGAAATCTATTGAAAGTTCTGATTCGGAAACTATACAAAAACCTAAACGACTTCCAATAGAATCGAGAAAATTAAAAAAATCTAAATTATCGCGAGACGAAGCATCTGATTCTGATGAATCTTTTACAATGGAAATTAAAATGCCAACTGAAACATTATCAAGACAAACACGTAATCGATCACCTAAATTATATAAGAGTTTCAGTGATACTGATTCCGAATCTGATTTTGTTCCTTTAAAGAAACCACCGAAAAAGAAATCTGAAAATTTAACAGATTCTGAACAGAAAACAAAATTAGAAGTTCCTAAAAAAATTAAAGAAATTCCGAAAAAGCCTGAAATAGATAGTTTTAGTGAATCAGATGAAGAACCATTGGTCAAATTAACACAAAAAAAGGAAGTTGCAAAAGTTAAGAAAAAACCTGATGAAATTATAGTTGGAAAACAAAAGCGTGAATGCACAAAACGACCTCAGAATTATCTAACTTTATTTTCATCGTCTGATGAGGAGGATCAATGTTTTCATGGATTTGTCAAATGTGAATCACCACCTAAACCAAAAGTCATTAAGAGTGAACCTACGATTGATTTATTATTCACAAAAGATGTTGGAAGAAGGTAAATGATTAATTTATTAATATATTTTTATTCATTAATTAATATAAAATTTATAGATATGGAAAAGAAAAAGTTAATATGTCTAATGAACAAATTGAAAAATGGTTAAATGATAGTGCATTAGCCGGCATGAGTGTTATTAAAAAAGAAAATGACGAGATGTTAAAATTTGGTGAAAAAATTCCAACAGAAACCTCGCTTGATACTAATAGTCCAATTAATACTGATACACTGAAGGATTCATTGTTGAAAACTATTACTAAAGAGGATAAAAAAGATGAATCTTTAAGTTCAACACCTGAAAAAAGTATAAGTCCTTCTAAACCTCAGTCTAATGAAAGGAAAACTATATTTCGTAAAGAAAAGACAGAACCATTAAGGAATGTGAATGCATTTTCAGTTTGTAATGAAAGCAGTGTCTATGCTTTTGAAGCGGATAATGAGGATTCTATTAGTACACCCTTTCGTAGACCATCAAGAAGGCCTTCAAGTACAGCAACTAGTCGATCAGAAGATGATTTGTCACGATTAGATCCAGAATTTATCCGAGCAGGTAATTTGCTTATTTATTACTATTTATGTAAACAATTAAATGTCTTTTATTATTTTAGGTAAATTCAGACTTCCAAATTTGGTGCGGCATGATAGTAATCCAAAATTAAAAGAACTGACTGATGACTCGAATAATAGTAGTTCTCAGGTCATAGATCATGATCCTGAAATTCACCAACAAGTAACAGAACATGAACATTTATTCTACATTCCTAAAGGTGTGGCTATGAAAGGTACTGGAGCAAACCAACAAAAGAAATTATCACCTGCCAAACAAGAAAAACCGCTTGGCACTGCAACACAAATGTATCCACCTTCTCACATATCTATGCAAAAAAATAAAACAGATAATAAATCAAATCTTAAATTATCATGTAATCGAAGTTCTGACCGTTTATCAGAAACATCTGAAGAGTTTAAATATAAAATACCAAGTTCTCCCAGTGCGAGTTCTTCATCAAGTGCTAAGCTCTACAAGAGACAAACTAAAAGTAAAGTTAAAGTTGAGAGTTATCCATCGGTTAATGTGACCGAATTTCCTAATTTATTAAGTCCTGCACAAATTGTGGAAGCACCAGTATTTCATCCAAGTGAAAAAGAATTTGCCGATCCATTGGAATATATTGAAAAGATTCGAGTTAAGGCAGAAAAGTTTGGTATATGCAGAATTGTTCCACCTGCAAATTTTAAACCAGAATGTAAAGTTTTGGATGAAATGAGATTTACTGCGTATAATCAATATGTCCATAAAATGATGCATCGTTGGGGTCCTAATTTTAGAGAATTAGTAGCTATAAGGAAATATTTAGCTACACAAAGTATAAGTTTAAAACATCCTCCATGGGTAAGTGAATTTTTACATTCTTTTATTAGTTAAAACAAGATTTTAAACATTTTTCATTGAATTTATTAAATTATTATTTACAATTGTAGATTGGTGGTATGGAAATAGATTTACCTCGATTATACCAAATAGTTCAAACATTAGGAGGTTTAAAAGAAGTTATTGAGAAAAAGAAATGGCCACGAGTTTCTGAACTGATGAAAATTCCTAAATCAGCTCAAGATAGAGTTACAAAACTAGATGATATTTACTGCAAGTTCCTATTACCATATGACACACTAACGCCAGGTAAATAAAAAATTTATTATATATTTTAAGTAATTATGTATATACCATAAATAATTTTCTAGATGAAAGAGACAAATTATTTGATTCTGTCGAAACTGAATGGGCTAAACGGGAGTCAAAGAATTTAATGAAAGCTCAGCAAGCAGCTGATGATGACAAACTCGAAATTGATGATAATGAATCTGAAGATGAAGAAGAATCAGACACAGAATGTATAGTTAAAGGAAGAAGTATGGCTCTAAGTGCATTTTATAGAATAGCAAGAAATACAATGAGTATGTGGTTTAAAACTTCAGAACCAACAGCCACAGAGGTAATAATTCTATTTACATTTGAATTAAAATGAGTATTATGTTATATTTGATTTAGGTTGAAGATGAATTTTGGAAACATGTAACAACAAAACAATATCATTTGTGTGTCCATTCAGGATCGATAGATTCAGGCAGTTGGGGATATGGTTTTGCTGTTTCCAAAAACAGTCCATTTGCTAGGCATGCTTGGAATCTTAAAGTTTTAACAAATAATAGTGGATCAATACTAAGATCAATGGGACCAATAATGGGTTGGTATAATTAATAAATTATTTTATTCAAAATTATTGTAATCATTTATTTTTAGGATTAACTGTTCCAACATTACATGTGGGAATGGTATTCAGTGGTTGTTGTTGGTATCGTGATCCTCATAGTCTACCATGGATAGAATATCTTCATACTGGTGGAAACAAAATTTGGTATGGGATTCCCGATTCCATGAGTGAAAAATTTCATTCCACCCTATTAAAATTAGTCCCCAATTACTGTTTGAACAAATCAATATGGTTACCTTCCGATACTGTCATGTTACCACCTAATATTTTGGTCGATAATGGTGTTTCTTTAACACGAACAGTACAGCAACCTGGTGAATTTGTTGTTATATTCCCAAAAGCATTTACTTCTAATATATGTACTGGATATGTAGTATCTGAAAGTGTTTTCTTTGCATCATCTGATTGGTTAAAAACAGCTGAAAATGTATTTGAAGAAATGAGAAACAGCTGTGAACCATCAATGTTTTCTTATGAAAAATTATTGTTGAATATAGTAGCTGATCCCCGTTCTGATATTGCTGTTTTGAAACAAATAATTCCTGCGGTAGGAGTATTATGTGAAAGAGAGAGAAAAGATCGTGAGAAATTAAAAACATTAGGAGTGGTAAATGAAGAAAAGTTACCACTACCTGATTTGAAGAAGAAGAAGAAAATGCATGAACTTGAAATTGAATACACGTGTGAAGATTGTAGATGGAATTTATTTTGTTCTATGGTAAGTTAAAATACAAGTATTGATAGGATTCTATTTGTATTATTTTACTTTGTTATAGGTATTTGAAATACAAGAAAATGCAGTATATTGTATTGATCATGCAATTGAACACATAAAAGAAAAAGAACTGGAACCGGCAAATTGTAAATTAATGTTCACTTATGATTCATCCGAATTAGATGTACTTGTTGACAAATTAAAATCAACGATTGAAATGAAAATACAGAAAAAAGCAGGTAGTAAATTTACTGGGTTAGCAACACTCATGAATCGTTAAATTAATCAGAACTATTTTTTAAAAATATTTGACAATTATATTTATATAATGAAAAAATTTCGAAATATTAGTTATTTAAAAAAAATGAATTCAAAATGTGATTGAAAGACGTGAGAAAATTATTTATATATAAATGTTAAAAAATGGAAAACATTTTTTTAAAGCCGTTGAAAATATCAAGTTTTATCATAATATAAAAATGAATACTATATATTTTTAGAATAGCTTATATTCATTTTTAAAATATATCAGAAAAAGTTATTACTAAATTTATCTTTATACAGTTTTTATTAAGTTATTGCTATGCAAATAATGTTCAGTAGCATTTAACTTAGCTTTAATGTGCTTAAAATAATTGTTATTTATACTTGGCAATGTTTTTATCTATTTTATAAAATATTGTTTAAGTATTTGATTCGTGAATATTAAATATTCTGATTTATGATTAATTTTAACAGTATATGTGCCATGTAGATGTCTATGCTTTTCCCGAAACTAAATCTACTCCTTGTGTATATGTATTTTATTCTTATGTGTATATAACTGTATGTATAATTGTGATTTAAAATGTAATATCAAGCTTTACCCGATTAGATTAAATTATTTATTGCTGAGAACTTTGACTGACATATTATACAAGACTAATATGTAACCCTATGTGGACAACAAAGACTAAATGTGATAATTGACTTTTATTATAATCCTATTAATTGATTTTCAGATTTTTTTTACAGAGTATTGTATACTAAAATACTTTAGTAGTATTACATTAAATTAGACCTCTTCCATTAGACTGTGTTCCCATGATCCATTTCAAGAGCTTCGAAATAATATAATTACTATATGGTATTTAAAATTTCATACATTTTGGGAATGAAACTAAAAAACACAAACACAAAAAATGACTTTACAGCGGGGTTCAAAGGATATAAATCGCGATATTTATTTGTTGGTAATATTGATATATATCCAATATTTGTATGATTTTGAGAATTCCTTCCTAATAAATTATCTTATCACAGTTTGTCTAAATCGAGTGTTCAGTCATCTGAACTATTTTTAAAATGCCAAAGCGTAAAAGTTTAGTATGGATTAATTTCTATTGTCTGACAAAAAACTGGACTAAATGCAAATAAACTTTCTTGTAAAAGTTAAGAGTTTTATGATAGACAATGCTGCCAACCCTCAGAAAATGCAAAGTGATTTATCTGATAAGGTTGACATAATTCAGTGGTATACATCAATCTGTAATCAAAGTGACTATATATTTTTAGTATTTTCTAAATAAACATATTCCTTCTACATTATACAAATAAGCAGAAGGAAAGAAACTTTTTATGCCTCTAGAAGTAAGGTGAATCATCATGAATTAGTGGCAAGTGTGCCAAGACCACATAATGGACATGATATGATATAATAACATTACAATAAATGCTGTTGATTTGTTAAGTATAACTGCACCAATTGCACTTGACCGTGTACAAAAAAATCAACAACAATAAACTGAAACTAGATTTAATAGTTTCAAAACTATTAATAAAAAATATCAAAATGCAGCTTTGTTTTATTACTTTTTCACTAAAACCAGATTACAAAAATAAATATTAAAATGTTAAAAAATTAAAACAAGATACCATTTTTATTGAAATTTTCTACTTTTTGAAATAATGATTAATAATAAATTATTGAATATCAAAAAATTCGATACTTACCTTGTTATAGGTTGTCACAAGTGGTGTTATAAAACAATTCTAAATAGCAGCCTTCAATGTTTACTTATGTTTAGAGTTGTAGCAATGTTAAATTGAGAAGTTAAATGTGAAACCAAAGAATACCTCCAACCTTGATCAATTCATATTGACTTGGATTTGAAATCAATAAAATTAAAAATAATACTACCCTTCCTGCTATTATTACATAGTTGACCTTTAAGACAGTCAATGAATATTTGAATTGTAAATTGAGTCAAATAGTTTGATTGCTCAGTTATAAAGTGTAGCACTAACAGTCTGTGGTTTGATCCCCGAAATATGACTAAATAACTTGATCTTTGGTCCAACCAGCCCACTTCAAACAAGTCATAAGACTTCTATGACGATGTAAAAGAGCTGTAAAACGCAAAAAATAAAGAAGAGTTGATATGTTTGCAAACATGAGCATGTTGAATAGGTGCCATGACAACAATTATTTTCAATTATATATAAATACGATCGGTAAAATTATAGCTTTCGAGATGATTTAGCTTCTTCAAAACAGTTTATAAATTAACTTGACTGCTGTTCTTGTCCAATCTTGTTCGATGAAGTTATTAAATGCACATTTTATTAAAAATCTTTATTTTTTATAAAATATAGCACTATATTAAACCTACAGATAGGAACAAATATAATTGCAAATTCAACAAAATATAATAAAATTAGACAACAATTAGATTAGGCAGTTAAATACATAAGTATACATGACATTGAGAACATTTCACACATTACTGAATGAAAATAAAAAGGACTGTATGACTATAAATTAAATGAATGGCTGTCTATATTGTAAATAAATAAGCAAATAAGTTTGCAGCCATTCATTTTATTATTTAGAACTTACAATGTGTATAAAGCACATATAAAATATTTATGCAAATTCATCCTTTGCCATTTATTAAACAATATTGTCGTCTCTTGATATACTGCTGTAGTAATAGGATTGAATTTGCATAAATTATCAATTATTTCATAAAAATGAAATTATAATAAATATGTTTATATTAAGAATATGTAAATAATTTAATCGGCCTCAGATAATTGTGAATGTTTTGTATAAGTAATACCATAAATAAGTTGAGAAACACACCATAAAAGAATTACACTGTACAAATATTATTTACATATAAAATTGTTTTCTTACAATAAGATATCACATTGTATCAAAGAAAATGCATTTCGGTGCGCTTTATAGGGATATAAATAGAAAATACTTATACATCTCTGGAAAAAATATAAAATCCACAAATGGAATGTTAATTTATATTGAAATGCATTTAATCGAGTTCACCAGATGGGTACTTTAATACTATCTATCATGCCGGTTCAGTATATTGAATAAAACTTGTGAGTCGTGATCATCATCATTTTCACTAGATACACTCAATTGATCGATTTCTTGTATTAATGACTTACCCATGCCCATATCATACCTATCTGATGCATCAAATTCAAATGTTCTACTAGACATGTTCATTTGAGTTGTTTTAATTTTATGAACCACATGACTTGCGATTCCACCTAAGCACATCAATAAACCAAGGAAGTTCAGTCCTGACATTTTGTCACCATTCCATAACACAGCCAGCACTAATATTAATACTTCCTAAAATGAATGGATTTAATTTTATTATCATTATTTCATATTATGTTATTTACCTTAAATATTCCAGCAATGGATAATGTTAGACTCGATGTATAAGTTACCACCATTACTTCAGTGATTTCCATAATAAAAGCAATAAAAGCTCCGAGTAATATTTGAAGTATTACTACCTTCAATTCTGAATGATCTTCTAAATAGACAGATTCACAAAATTTTATCATAGATATGCCTAAAAACAAATTTAATGCATTCATTAATTCTAATAATTAGTACTAGTATATCTTTATTTCATCATATATAATTATAAAAAGGTAAAGTTCGGTACAATTGATTAAAAACTTAATTTTACATATAACAAAAAAAAAAAGATAAATTATAGATTTAATTTAGTTTCTTACCTTCAATTGCTAAGACAAATGGCAAAACTGAAATTATCATAAAAGGTTGCATATGATAAATCATATCTAGTGGATTCTTCATTCCCATTTTAGATTTTTGTAATAATAACTGAACACAAGTCCACCTTAAACCGCTGGACATCGATGCTATTAATACTAGCAGAAATCCAGTCATATCAAACTGTGTTGCTTTATATGTGACTAAAACCAATCCTGATGATATCAAACCAACAATAATGCATAAGTTCCAAGACTAAAACAAATATACTTATAATTAATATATATTTTGATAGGTCTTACGTTAATTTATTTAATATGTATCTCACAAATTCAGTAAAGTTAAAGTAAAAATATGTACTGCTAATTATTTCTAGTTTTGTGGATAAAGTTATCAAATATTTCTAGTTATATTCTGTAGGCAGAGACTGTAGTGATAAAGTATTAAAACGCAATGAAAGAGGTAGAGTTGATTCTGATTCAATGACACTAGTTAACAAGACAAATTATATAGAAACTTTTTTAAATTATTAAAAAAGAGTTTGATGTGTTTTTTAATAAATAAACTAATAATTGACTAAAGTTCAAATTCTTATAATTTGTCATTCTTTATTTATTATTATTTTATAAAACTCCCAAACTTATAAAAGACTAAACTAAAGTGAACTCTTAAATACAATTGGCTGGTGGGTGGAGATGATCCGGACTGTAAAGAAAATCCCTAACTTCAACCGTAAAAATCGTCCTTGTATTACAATCTGTTTGAATCAGAATAAACCTATTATATTGTACTATTTTGTTGTGGTAAATAAAGTAGTAGAGATTTTGGTATTCTTATTTAAAGGCCATATACAGTGTTCGGAAACGTCTTTCTTCACTAAATGATAAGTCAAAAATGTTAACAAAAGAATTTCTCTTTGTGTCATGGTAAAAATGCAATTTAAGATAAATAGATTTAACATAAGAACAACCTCAAAGGATTTTGTTTGACAAGAATATTGAACACAAACAAATTAGAAAAATCAGAATCCTATTAATAAACACTATCTACAATTATATCTTGAATTATATGTGTTATATAGTTGAAAAATTAAGTTATTTAAGTTTTTCTGTATAATCGACGCAAAAAATGTACGCATTAAAAGTTTTAACAAAATAGTTGGTTTGTGTTACATATGCTATTGCTTACATTTCATCAAATTAATGATAATTTGTGCATTTTACAATCTTTTAAAATTATATCTATAATTCAAGATATAGTGTCACTCGGATATTACAGAAATAAATATAGCTGTAATTTTCTCTCAAATCGTACTACCTATATAAAAATATTATAAGTGTCCAGTAGTTATATAACATATAAACTGGTATAAATATACTTAAATTCTTAACAAGTTAACTGAACACAAAGCTAATAATTTTACCACAGATAAACATACCGACCCTTATAATTTTAAATAAGAAAATAGAAAATAAAAATGTTATTACAGGTAATAATTTAAAAAATGACCATTAGCTCACCTTTTAATAAAAATTATTTGATGGCATGTCTACAGAAAAAGTAGTTTTGAATTAAGTTTTTAGACTTATCTTTTAATGTAAATAACACCACATAGGTAATTTATGAGTTAATAAACACCTATATAACACTAGTTTGTTTACAATTCAACTTTAAACAAATAAAATATTTGCTTTTATGGAATTAAGAAAAAAAAAATATTTTTTAGTCTATGATTAGTTATTTCCATAGATTTTTTTTTATATATATATTTGGAACTCAGTTTTTTAAACAATTGACCCAAAACAATCAATTATTGACCATAAAAATGTCTCATGATTATGAGTAGATAAAATTTCAAAGTAGAAAAACTTGTTACTGATTATTATGAGGAGAGTAATTGTAAATAATGTTATTTTTACATATTATGTATGTTAGTAGATTCATATTATAATGTTATGCTAATTAACTAAGAGCCAGGTTAAATATTAAAATACAACTTTTAAAAATATGCCACATTTTGAATTAATTATCACCTACAAAAGATAACAAATAGTGTTAACCAATGTCTCACCTTCTTTTCCAGTTTTAATAATATCGCAAAAATTAATATAAATATTACAGCAGTCGATTTCGTCATAGTATATCTAAAAATAGCAAATTACAAAACAGTAATTTATTTATATGATTGGCTTATTATTATTGTATCTATCTGAGACTTACAAAGATATTGTGATCAGCTCTAATCCCCAATTTGAAAATCCTATATCTATTCCACTGAAAATTCCGGTTGGAGCCATTGAAATAATATAATCCTTCCATCCTAATAAAATCCGATTCTTTCCATATTTAAGTCCTATAATACTCCTTGTTATTGCCGCCAGTATATATTTTACTATCATGTGAACCAGCACAGTGGATAGAGGAAATTTGAATTTCTATAAATAAAATATTTACATAAAAATCTACAACAAATCTGAACAATTGAAGTAATTAGCAGTGATAAAAAAAGAATCAAATAAATTTTCCAATATCAGTTAACGAGTTTTTAATGTTTTTTAGCAACATGCGTGTTTAAAAATAATTAACATTCTAAATAACACAACTGAAGATTGTAAATCTACATGATATAAATTTCAAAACTAAATGTAAAATTTAAATTATTAATTAAGTTCATTTTTAATAAATCGATGAACTTTTCTGCAATATATTGTGATCACAATGTGTACATGAACAATATTGATTACACATGTATTTGAAATAAGAATAATCATTAAATAAATACTATATGGTTGGAGTGTGTGGTGAAGGTGAAAAACATTGCAATCTCATTTCCTCCATAAAAGATATGAAACAATGGTGTGTAACTATTTATAATTTAGCATAGTAATAAAAAATGTTGCTTATCTACATACTTGGAGCAACCATCTCTGGTAGAATGTGAGTCCTATGGATGGTGCAAAATAAATGGAAATAAGCAAAGCTGTACCAAATGATGTCCATAAACATGCCGGCGTTATAACTTTCCTTTTCACCACTTCCAGTTCCACCTCGACATCATCTGCAACGGTGTCCACAATTTCATATTTCTGTTTCTGCCTTCTACCTAACATATTGTCGATATCCTCGACATTGTCAACAATACACACACACACACGGGCGGTTGACAGATATGACAGTTATTTATGACGTTTACGTGAACTGATTACAGTTTACAGCTTTACAGTAGATTACAGATAATTATAAGTAAAAAGTCCGCCATCTCATGAGTAGTAGCGATATTAAACAAAAATAATATTTATTTATTTACAAGAACAAGATAAGTGTGTAGCACATGTATATATAATTTAAAGGTGGTACATATTATAATATTAAACATTATTTAAATTTAAGGTCATTTACCTTGTTGTTGAACTGTATAATACAAGTACAGTAATCCCCGTACAAGAAACGTGTGGAAGGTAAGCGCTAAAAAAGGATGCTATAATGGATAAAGGCATAAGTGCAATAGAGCAAACAACCTTTTTGTGTATATTAAGTTGCCTATTATACCGGAAAAACTATTGCGATGCAGTAATCCCAATGAAGTAGAGTAATCCACTGCGTGGCCCATGGAATGTGTGAAATGTAAGCGCGAGAAAAAGATGCTAAAACGGGCAAAGGCTAAAATACTATATTCATATTAAATCAGTATTTGTTTGCTACGCCACATCATTATCGGCAATTCCAATATGTAAGTAAGTTCTGTTCAGGCCGCTGCGTTTTTAAATGACGTTTTTATACAACCCAACGAACATCACCGCGTTATCATAAAATTTAAACATGTTATTACTAAATTTAATTACAATCATAGCTGCAATTAAACTGATACCTGCACATATTATTAACTTATCAAAAAACTTTACAAGTTGTAACGTATGTTTTTGACGTTTGAGTGCTATATGCTGTTAATTGCCGTGCACGATCACGTAGTGGAACATACAAAAAAGTTATTCGTGCAAAAGTTGTTGCCAAGCCCAGAGCACTTTAAAAACGCATAAGCAATTTTTTATTTGACAAAATAATTGCACTTGATGGCACTAATTCAGTGATTTTTGAATTAATTTTTAATTGTCAAACGCGTCTTACAGTTTTGATGTTTTTTTTGAGGTAGAGAACCCATTACAAACTCCAAATACTTTCTGGTGTTTTTGACAAGTGTGAGACCCTCTTGTACAATAAAATTAAGATGTAAAAATGTTTCAATTCAAACATACATCGAAAATAGTCGCATTCGACCTCTTGGGCATTGTTGTAACGTCTTATCGATGGCATCGGTGTCAGGTAATTGCTGTAGATTTAACTGCATAAACTTTTAACACTTTAAGTTAAATTAAATAAATATTATTAAGTGTTTTAGATGATATTTTGCATGTATTTTAGAATAAATTAGGTTATGTAAAAAGCATATACAGGGAGTTTATAAATGAATGGGATTATGTAATCACTTTAAATATGCCGCCTTTTTAAAATCGTTCACTATACTACATATATTTTCATATGTTTGCTTGACAGCTGTCAAAGTTGATCTGTCAAAACAAATAGTTTAGTAAACAATTTAAAAAAAGCGGCACATTTAAAGTGATTACATAATCCCATTCATTTATAAACTCCCTGTATTTTAAAATAATTAAGGTTATGTAAAAATACATCATATTTATGTTATTTTTTTACATAACCTTAATTAAATATTTTTAAAGTAACAAATTGTTAACTGCAATCTACTGCATGATACTATAATTATACGACACGATAAATTCAAATAATGATGCTTACCTCTCATGCTGGGGGTCCTGAGTTCAAATCTTACTCTGCCGTATATTATTTGTGAATTTGTTCACCGCTTTAACCGCTTCGGCATTCATGGTTTCAGCGACAAACAAATTTACAAAACATTAATCATTTCGCCTCATTTCATGACCCATACTCGAAAGGACCTTGGGCCTGCTAGAACCAGGTTGATGAAGTTAATAGAGTATAAAAATTTTACACACGTTTATAGAAAGTTTGTGCTAGTAATATTTTGTTTAAAAAAAAACTGAAAACACTGAAATCACTTCAATAGCGTTTTGAATAACTTCAATGCGTCCGCTACATTTCGGTAGTAACTGGTACCCACTGTGTTACTTAATAGAGATTTTCCATTTGACAAAATAGTCGCACTTGGTGGCACTAATTCATTGATTTTTGAATTTATTTGTCAAACGCTTTTTACATTTTTTTATGTGTTTTTCAAGATAGAGAACGTCCCACAAACGCCAAATATTTTCTTTGCGTTTGTCAAGTGTGAGACGCTGTTGCTCGCAATATTGAAAAATGTAAAAATGCATCGGGTGCATAAAGTGCGCAAATGGAACACACCTATTAGAGCGTCCCATTTGTAAAAAAAGTCTAACGTAAAAAATGTATCCCCTCACTTTACCTCACCTAACAAATATTTATTCTTTTTTTAATTAAAGTTTACTTGTTGTTATTAGTTACAATAAGAGGCGGAGCAACCTGTAAGCAATGGTATGCAATGCGGAAAGGTTCACAAGCATAAGGTGTTCTGTGGGAGGCCTCCGACGTTAATTTCAAAACCTATGGTTTTCGGGAGTTTACAAAATAAAGGTTAAATAAATAGAAAAATTGCACTTTTTTCAAAACCGTCTCTAGGTGGGCCCTTTTCAAAATTTTGAAAAATCCTTGCTCCGCCATTGGTAACAATTCTATACATTTTAAAATCATTTAAAAATGTATAAAATTGAAACCAACGACAACAAGTAAATTTTAATAAAAAAGAAGGAATATTTGTACTGACGCAGAATTCTTTAAAAATGAAGTCTTTATGGCGACTTGGCAATATTGCACCGTGATCGGATGTTTCCGTGTGGTTTGCTACTAACTTAACTTTGATTAGTAGTGACACCTCTCGGTTGTTTAATGCATATTTAATTATAAATTGACCAGTCGATAGATGTCACTTATCTAAATACTTTATCCTATAAAAGTAAATGACTTATAAAGCATGTAATTCATTAAAAATATAATTAAATTGTCTTATAAAACGAAATATTAACATAACTGTAAATTTTCTACAATATCGAAAATGTGTAAAAAGTTGAAAAAATGTCACATGTCAGCTGTAAACATGGCTACTGTCAGAGTGACATTTGTTAAAATTTACGAATATTCCTCACTTTAAACAAACAGTTAAGAAAAGACGTAGGTGACAATATAAATATAGTTAAATAATGTATTGCCTGCAATGGCTGATACCAGTGCTACTTATACCAAAGCCCATCAATCCTGCAATGGTACAAACTCATGTTATGTTCATGGTACTATATTTAATAGGATTTTTCCTGGAAAGAAAACCATGTACAATATGTAGTCTCGTATTTTTAGTGACAGTGATCTTAATATGCTACAGTGGTATTGGAAATTGCCTACTTGGAACTGGATTCTGTGAAAGCGAAAACGGTTAAATCCGGAAACGATGTAGATCAAATTCTGTACCATAACGATTAAGGCTCAATTTATATTTTCTATATCATCTATGCTTTAGTTTTAATTAGATTTTGTAGAAACACAATCATCGTCCATGACTTTTTTAAAATGACTATTTATTTTTTATAAGGTTATGAATATTATGTACGTACCTTATTTATCAAATGCATGAAGCATGTTTTAATATAATATTATTGTATAAATTGTTACCAATTTGTTATTATTGTGCTGCAACTATTACCGTCAATTAATACAGTTTTGTTAGAAACAAATTGTTTTGTTATTAATAACACTGATTCTACTTATAAATTAAGTTTGTAATGGGGATGTTAACACCAAAAAAAAACAACTATAACTTTATAGTGTATCATTTATCATAATAAAATTTTGTGTTTTTATAACATTTTTTATTCGCCCATGTGATTGAATAAAATGGCATAAATATGTTTTGTATGCATGAAATGACAACCAACTATTTTGTATATAATTCATACTAATTATAGTAAAAAATAAATAATTATTTTACATTTAAAAATCAATATCATATAATGATCATATTATCTTATTTATTATTAACGATAATAAATCAATTTAACATATATTTATTTTTATTATATACAGAATTCTTTACGACTAATAATAAAATAATATCACAATTTATTGTTGGAATGGAGGTGGACGAGATCAAAACATGACTAGTTGTTTTAAGCTGCGAGCTGACTAGCTTTAAATTAGCACTGAGAATGATTCTCGATTGAATTAAGCACAGTTGGCTCCTCTTTAAGAAATGTACTAGAACGTTGCATACTGGGAGATTGAGGAACCACCACCTTTTCATTTTTCAATACCTTTTCTTTTGTACTATGAACAATTTTACTATTTCTAGTTTCTACAGAAGTATTTTGTGTTCTGCCATATGTTGTTCGTCTGTTGGCACCAGTAGCAGTGATGGGTTTTTTTGGTGAATCATTTTTCAATGGTTCTTTTCTGGTAGTAATGGAAGGAGTTGGTTTTCTGGTAGTACTGGGTGCTGCTTTAATGGACGTATTTAAACGGGAAGTTGTTTGTGTAGGTTTTCTTATATTTGTTGGTGCAGATATGGGACGAGTTTTAGGAACAACAGATTGTGGTTGTTTTATATGACGAACTGGTGCACTTTTTGCAGCACTTGCTTGTGTTGGAAGAGTTAATGTACTTATTCTACGAGTTGTAGATGGGCTCGGTGGAACTTGTGGTGCTCTTGCAGCAAGAAGTAAACTTCGTCTTAGTGATGGACTGGTGTGTGCCTGACTGGTAGCTGGGCTGGAATTTCGTGATGATTCTGAAGAACTTGTAGTGGCTTTGTTTGTAACCATTCTTGGTAATCTGCTTGGTTCATTTCGAGCAGGTTTTGTTCGTGTCTCATCCACTTTGCCCAATTTTTTGATATGCAGACGTAGAGAGGCATCCATTTTTGACCAGGATGGACACTTTGTTAATTTATGAGATTTTGCAAGCAATCTTTTCTCAAAATGTGAACTCAGTTTTTCTAAAAGTTCTGATAATGTTTGATCTGTTTCGTGGCGATGGCTGTTTAGCAAGCTGTAGCACCTATAAGAAATAATCATTGGTTACATACCTCCCAGCAATATATATTTGTAATTAAAGAAAGTTTAAAGAAAATGAGCAGAAAAATTCGTGGAAACATAAACAGTTACATCTGTCATTAATTTTATTATGATTTATTCAATGTTTTCTTTATTTATTATGATTATTATTAATTTAGTAAATTATTTCCTATTTCTATATTTTACATGCAATATTAATTATTGTATACTTAATGGCAATTTCCACTAATTATTTTCCTAGTCATTCTTGACAATTCATTTCATAAGACATATTTGATATTTAACATGCTGCGAACTAAACAGCTTCTAACATCAGTTACAAATTTACCTCACCAGTTGGTATAATATATTCAGTAAAAAGTAACTAACCGCAATGACAAGACAAATCGCCTAGTGTTATTAAACATTCTAGGAACTTCTTTTTATGTCAAAAAAAGAAATAAATTTGTATTAATGTCTTAAAATGTTTTGTTATCAAAATATTTCTAGGTAAAATTTTATATGCAAGTTTTATATTGCAGAACTGATAAACTGCATTTAAGTATTTTGAAGGTATATTTTATTGGTAAGTCTCTATTTTAAAGGTAACGTTATAGCACATGTGCAAACACATTTAAAGTTATATCCCACACACTGTTTATAAGAATTTACCTATAATAGAAAAGTTTAGTTCAAAAGCGGTATTTATAATCAAATCTCATACTCAAAATGTTCACAAAAGTACAAGTTCAGATAAACTTATTTTTCGTAGCAATTTAACAAGTCATCCGATTTTTTTTTTAATTCGGTTATAAATACAATAATGTAGTCATTCTAAAATACATAAAAAAAATTATATTATTTAAAACTCTTACCTATCAAAAATAGAACATTCTTGATCTAAATTCAATCCCTCTGATGCATTCAGTAATACTTCCTCGATACGAGGAAAATCCCATGGTTCCATATCTAGGAGAGTTGGCAACACAGCTACATAATGTTGACTAATGTATAACTGACAAGTACGACCTAATTGTAAACCCAATTGTACAATAGGTTCTGCCCACTTTAAAGCTGGTAAAGAAACCAGTAAACGATCACATGATAGACATGTTACTAGTACAGTTGCTGCACTCATATGAATGACATGTTGTTGATAGCATTTGTCTCTTAATTCCTTTGGCAAAGAAGCAAAAGCTCTGCTTGGCCAAACTCTGAGATAATTTGCTGTTACCCATCGCAAACAACGTTGGTATAGTTCATCTAGACCATAAGCTGCTGATAATGGGAGCACCTAAAACAAGTTTTTTAATATAATATGGAAAATAATTCCATATTTTATTTATGTAATATAAACAATGAAGTGAATATGAATGTTGTAATTATAGTAACAATCGAAGAAGTTTAATTTAAATTTTAAAGATAAATAAACTAGTAGCAAGTTTCAAAGCTGAAATTATGTACTTACCTCAAGAACTCCAGTTAAGCATCCAGCACAAGGTGAATGAAAATGATGACAGTGCCTAGATTTTAATGCATGTGCTACTACTTCTTTTAATCCTTCCAAACTAAGCATATCAGCTAAGGAAGCCAATTCAACTAAACTTATAGAATCCGGAACATGTGCAGCTCCACTATAGATGTGACATAGAGCAAAATGTACAGCTTCATAACTAAATCCATCTATAGTTAATGAACGACCTCTTAAGGTTCCTGCAAAGTACTGGCATCTTGATATAAGAATACATCGATGGGCCTTGATACTTCTTCTAGGTGAAGTACCCACATGTATCAATGTGTCTGTATCCATTTCTTCTAGGAACATCCTCAACAAATCAGTTCCCAATCGTCTCTGAGATACACCAGTTTGAGAACCTTAAATATGATCAAGTATTAGTTATAATATTATATTACAATATAAATCAAACATATATTAGTACCATGATACTAAAACAGTAAGATATGATCAAGCGCAGGTTTCTCCCACTCTTTCAGTCACATGACGCGGCCGATGACGCAAAAAAGAGACCTGCCGGCAGTTTCTGTTTACTACAGTAATTCAATTTTCTTAAGATTATTGTAAATTATTGTTCTATTTTACTTTAAATAAATAAAATATACACCATCATAATATTATAACTACATTTAACATATAAATACATGCACGTTTCTCGCGTCAGGTTCTCTTGATGACGCGGTGCGCAACACGTACCAAAACGCGTCCGGGTGATGATCATATCTCTATAGTTTTAATATCATGTATTAGTACTAACGACTATTGTTAATTCTAATGGCCAATCAAAGTGAAGATTTTAATAATAATTCACACTTCTAAAACCTTACCATTACATCAATCCAATCTCGAAATTTTTCCAAACTATCCATATCTGTTTTCATAATTTATTTTTGTAAATATATAATTTAATTGATAATTTTTATCTAACTAAATTTTAATCATTCTTACCTGTACTGTCTGATAAATTAGTACATTCAGGTTCTAAAGGTCTTGGTGCAATCCTATAGCCTGCTGATCTTGACATAAGCAGAGGACTCTCCACCCAAGAACTTTCAGGAATGGATTTGCTCATTCTTGCACCAATGAAGTCATTACATACTTCTGTGTCAGCTTTAGGTATCTGACACATTAGATCAGAGAGACGCACAAACTGTAAACAATTTTAAAATACATTTACATTTGATTTATATTTAATGATTTATAATTTTTTTGATTGTATTCTTGGCAATTGGACAATTATTAAGTTAAAATAGAATAGGGTTTACATTATGTATTTGAGTAAATAAATATCATTAATTATGATAACAAACATATCTTTAACACCACAGGTGGTGTAGTTAAATCTATTCTAAATAAACATACCATTAGGAATTGCTGTTCCATTAATTAGCTTACAATTAATAATGCAATCATAATTTGCATAAAATAAAAATGGTAATGCAGAAAATAATTTGAAAAATTTTATGACTCAGGCATGTGACCTCATCTGCATTTTATTATGAAATGCCAACATGTTTTTAGTACCTTGTTCATCAACAAGGACAATCCCATATTAAGTAATGATTTTTGAAATTTATTTGAATGTTGAATACAATTACCAACTAGGTGAAAATCATAAATAATAAATTTACATATTCAGTAGCAATACAATGTGTACTGTTATAATCATTATGCAGGTGTTAAATATTTTAATTTATATTGATGAACTTTTAAACTCAAAAATAATACCACTTTCATTTCCAGTAATATCAGTCACCCAGAACACTAGCAAAAACACAATACACAATGTGCTAGTTTTTCCATTGTATTTGTGATAAATTTGTATATTTTTAAATATTTTGACTGCAATATTTATTTATTATCTATTCTGATTGCACAACATAAGATAAAACATGTATCAATTATTACACAAATTAATTATCTAGATACTTAATAATATTAACAAAAATCATATTTACAATAGAACTATTAATTAATTTTTAATGAAAATGCAAAAATATATTGTATAAAATATGCATCTATAATTTTTTTCTATTTCTTACTATAATTATAATCTGTCATATGAAGATAAAAAGCCTGTTATGCCCCATGTTAAAAAAAAATTATGCAATGAATTGCATAATGTTGATATTTGTAAAAAAATGGGTATCATTTCATGCTCATTGCACAATATACTGTATTGTGTGTCCCTGGTCAAATTCATTTGTTTTAAGCACAAATTATATTACGGATTCAAATAAAGCGAGACTGCTTTATTTGAATCCGTAATATAATTTGTTGAATTAGATGAAAAAAACAAAAAATTTAAAAGATTTGTAGATTTGTTCAACACTGTAACCAACTACATTCATAGTTTTAGTGACAATATTAGATAATTATGTAGCTAGTATAAGCTATATATATATATATAGCAATAACACATAAATAAATGTCAAGTTTTTTAAAATACCAAAAAATAAATTTCACAAAAGTGTAGAATGTAACCCAATTTTGGAACACATATATTACATTAACTGTTCCAACTGGAAAAAATCATAAAAAACAGGGATTACACAAAAACTGAAGACTACTTGACAAAATATGCAAATATTTTTATAAATTTGAATTATTTTTTCTTATTACTTCATATGATGTTGGAAATATTCAAAAAAAGCTCCAAATAGAGATCAAACATACAACCTCTGATACCAACGCCCTACCAGTTATAAGCTACCCTAGCCTGTGGTTGACATTTAGACTTTCTAACATGCATTAGAAGGTTGGCACATGCAATATTCAAATATAGGAACTTTTAATCTCCTGTAGTAGTGGAGGGTGTGCCATATACAACAATCTTCTGATATAAATACAAATATTGAATTTTTTTAATTGATAATATTAGTTAAGTAATGCTTTCAAACAATTTTAGCATTGAATTTCAAGTGGCATAGTAATTAACTTAATTCATCTGATTTAACTGATAAAAATATTTATATCAACAATTTAGATAAAACACAATAATATTTTGAGTTATAAATATAAATCTGAAAGATATTGATAACCACTTTCACAATGATATAATATATTGTTGATGATATAACAATACTTCCTATCTGACAATTTAGCATGTTTTTTCAATATAAAACTCTGAATTAAAAACTCAATTTCTGTAACTGTCGCATCTAGTAGGTATTGTTATACAACCAACAATATTTTAATAAATTGAAAATTTTAAATGATCAAAGAAGTGCAGTACAGTAAATAACAGCATTAACATTATGTCCACATAATTATACATTCATTTTTATTCTGAAAGCAAATCTTTAACATTTTGATTGTCAAAATAACTATTTGTTGTTATGAATAGTCTTAAAGATAATCTTAACCTAATAATTTACTTCTATAAATGTTCAAAATAAAAATTATTATAATATATTTTATATATTTCAAGAGGGAAACATGCTTATATTAATATTTCATACTATTGTAAATCATTAAAAAAATATTATGCAAAAAATGAATATTTTCAATCAAATAAAACTGCAAGTGGCACTGACCCACAGGGCAAACATGACTTATAATACGATTGGACCAATTTAATCAACCTAACATTGACCTAATTTGTGGCTATTAAATAATAAAGATCCAGACCGCTTTAATTTAGTAGATTCCGATTATCTTCTTGACCATTAATTTGCTAACCAACAGAGTGTTTGTGCCTACATCAATTCATGGCATTCATAGCATATTTCTTAAACTAAATCTTCCCGACAAGACTATTTTTGTAATTGGCATATACCATTCTCCAAATAAGGCAACTCTAAACTTTTTTGATGACCTTTCAGAAAGTTTTGACCAGCTTCGTCAAGGTAATCATAAAAAGCTGAAATAATTTTGTTAGGAGATTTTAATGTACTGAATGGTCAAGTCACTCATCTTCTACAACACTATCCGGACAACATGATTAATGCTGCTTCTCATAATCTTACCCAAATTACTCAGCAACATATTTTCCTCGTGATAGACTTCTTGGTGAATAAAAATTATTAGATTTGTATTTTTCAACTATTCCAGAGATTACAACAATTCTTATCATTAACTTAATACTTCTGTTGTTAAAACTTCTCTTCCTATTACCACCAAACCTAAACCGCGCCTCATCTATCATTATAGTAAAAATGAAAGAATTTCTTAATCATTTCGATTTCGATACTCATCGCTTATATTCTAAGGATCCATATATTCCTGCAGAAAATCTTACAAAAACTATTCAGAATGTCATCATAAAATTTGTCCCATTTTCGGTTATTAAACCAAAACAAAAGTACTTGTTTTCCATTCAGGCAAAACAAGCAGTAAATAAAAAGCAAAAAGCATTTAAGAAACACATCAGTATCATCCCCTCCCCCTTCAAAATGAACAAAACAATCTAGTTTTAATTAATTTAAATGGTTATGTGGAAGAGCAGCAATTTGCTGAACATCGCCTTTTTCTGATATGTAATAAATATATCTAAGAAATAAAGTTTAATACAATTACAATAGTTACTAATCTAATAATAATATTTAAAGAAAATTTACCCACAGCTTAGCGACCTGTATATTTAGGTATATTTGGATTGTCTGAAGACTATTTTCACCTAGTGCACGCATGAAAAAAAGTGGTTTTGGAGTAATAGACATACACATATCAATTTTTACAATTTTGAATGGTTTTTTGCGTTTTTAGCAAAAACTATGCATTTTGAGCAAAAATCTATCTCTATTAAAAAATGTAGACCGGAAAATTTCCAATCGATATACATCATTTGAGTTTTCCTATAATTTTTCGTTTTTCCGCTAGACGACGGGGAAAATAACGTCACAATTTTGCGCGCTCTGGCGGGCAATGCACGCATTATTGAAAAAATTAAAAGACCTATATCGATTGGAAATTTTCAGCTCTAAGCCTTTAGTCTCTTATAATTTTTCCAGAAAATGCATAGTTTCGGTTGAAAATCCAAAAATCAGCAAATAGTCACAACTTACGACATTTTTCAACATTCTTTAGCGGAAAATGCTCTCACTATCGGGAAATCCAAATATCTACAACTTTGATCTCTTGTAATTTTTCACCAAAATGCATAGTTTCGGCTCTAAGTGCAAAAAAATAAAATATATACTTTGGAAATTTTTCGCTCTACAACTTTTCATAGAAATAATTTTTGGCCAAAATGCATAGTTTTTGCTAGAAATGCAAAAAACCATTAAAAAACGCAAAAATTGATATGTATATATATATCTATTACTCCAAAACCATACGTGCACTAGGTGAAAATAATCTTCAGACAGTCCAAATACACTTCGCTATACAGATCGCTAAGCTGTGGGTAAAATTTATCTGAAAAAATTCTAATTTGAAGGGACTAATTGCTGTACCTACAATGCCAGCTAGTAGTAAAATAATGGGTCCAATTTATTTTAGGCATCGGATTGTTAAAGGATATCTTCATAAACTAAATACCAGAAAAGCATTAGGTATAGATGAAATTCCACCTATTATTCTTAAAACATTTGCAAATGAATATTTGCAAAAATGAAACATTCATAAATTGTTGAAATATTGCAAATGTTCAACCTATACCTAAAAAGATAATAAAATATAGATTTTGATCAAAACGTTCGACAACAGATCTTTAGACAAACATGGAGAAAATCTTGCAGTAGCTCTAGACATTGAAAGGGTAATGGCATCCTAATCTTATTAAAAAGCTTCATTGTATGGGTCTTGGTAATAAACCTGTAAATCTAATCAGTAGTTTTCTTGACAATAGAAAAATTATAGTTAGAATTGATGGTTTTAACTCTGACCCCAATCATAAATACTGGTGTTCCTCAAGGTTCTGCACTTTTGCCAACTTTATTTTTAAATTACATTAATGAACTTCTTCAAATAATTAAAAGTCCTATTCACAATTTTGCAGATAATAGCACCCTTCAAACTTCTATCATATACCATACTTTCCAAAAACCATATCGACAATTATGGCAAATTGCCTTGAAATTTCTAGGTTAGAATCTGTATATACAAAATAAATATAATATAATATAAACAAAAATCTTAAAACAATATCTGAATAGAGCACTCCTAATATGGTCAATTTTAACTCTAAAAAAACTCAACTTCTTACTGTTTCAAAGTCAAAATCCGAGATATCATCAGTACTAAACATTAAACTAAACAACAAATCCATATCTAAATCTTCTTCAATTTTTCTTCTAAAGGTTACAATCTCACATAATCTTCTCTGGAACAACTATGTTGTTGACAAAGCTTCGAAAGTATCTAGAAAACTAAGATTTTTTAATAGATGTAAAAAGTTTTTTTACTTCTGTTCAACTTTTGCATATATATAAATCCGGAGAGGAGTGAGACAGGGATGCACTCTGTCACCATTAATTTTTAATCTATACTCCGAAAAAATATTCGATGAGGCAGTTCAGCAGGCACAAGAAGGAATAGTAATTAATGGAGTAACACTTGACAACCTACGTTACGCGGATGATACTGTACTAATGGCAGATAGTCTCGAAGGACTTATACGACTTCTCCATAGTGTCACTGAAGCTTGCTCACTCTCCGGCTTAACGATAAATACAAAAAAGACAAAGTACATGGTTATCAGCAAACAACAAATAATCGATACCGGTATTCAAGTCAACGGAATACAGCTGGAACGCGTTAAGAAATTCACCTACCTTGGGCACACGCTTGATGAACAATGGGATCATACTCTCGAAATCAGATGCCGCATAGAAAGAGCAAGAGCGGCGTTCAATCAGATGAAGAGAATACTGTGCGGGCATGACTTAAACCTGAGCCTCAGAATGCGGTTGGTGCGTTGTTATGTCTTTTCGGGGTTGAATCCTGGACTCTCACGGAAGCCGCACTCAAAAAACTACAAGCATTCGAAATGTGGGTGTACAGGCGTATGCTAAAAATCAGCTGGATGGACTACGTACGTAATGAAGACGTGATGAGAAGGATGAACAAAGATCTAGAAGTAGTCCCAAACATCAAAATAAGAAAATTACAATATTTTGGGCACGTCATGAGACATCCCGAAAAATACGGTACCCTGCATTTAATAATGCAGGGTAAAATAAATAGTAAAAGAGGGCCCGGAAGGAGACGAACATCGTGGTTGAAAAACTTAAGACAATGGTTTGGAAAAACATCAACCGAACTCTTTCGCGCCGCTGTCAACAAAATTATTATAGCTAACATGATAGCCAACGTCCGCTAAGCGGATACGGCACTTCAAGAAGAAGAAGAATATATATAAAACTTATAGCGTTTTCGACTCGTCGCTCGGACCTGAACTGGTGCGAGTTAGCTCGAGCCGTGCGTGTTCCACTGGGTAGCACCGACGATTTTAAGCTCGACTGATGCGAAATTCTTGCTCTTGCTCCCTGAGAACTAGAATTTTTAGAACCGTGATCATACTACGGTGCAACTTGACATAACCTATATTGACATTGACATTTGATTATTTTGATACATTCTGTAATAATAGATTCCAGTATTTTATCAGCTATTGACGCTGAGATAATTTCTGAATCTTAGGTAGTAGCGACGATGAATTAATTGAAATTCGAAATTTTTCATATCAAAACAGCACAAAACGCTATTTCACTTGTTCCACTGCTCTGAGCAGGTGCAGCCCAAAAACGGAGAAGCGTGCAAATGCTAGTTCAATATAATACCAGGGGAAAACTCTATTATAATAGTCCTTGCATTAAATGCTGTCCCAAGTATGAGGAGGAGCATCAAAAACTACACTATCTAAACCCTATTCAAAAATGAAAATTGACTAATAACTTAGATACTTTACAACACTGGCGTAATGTTGCAGATCTTTGCATTTTCTATAAATATTTCCATGGACATTGTTAAAAAAAATACAAAACAAATTGCCATCTAAACAAATATTTACTCGTAGTACAAGGCATGTTAAGAATTCTAACAAATATTCACTTGCAGTTCAGAGATGTAAGACCAAACTTTTAAGAAAGATTTTTTTAACCGTACTATCGACACATGGAATAAACTTACAAATTCAGTATTTCCCAATTATTTTTGATAAAAGTAAGAAACATATGTTGGTTTTTTTTTTTTTATAATCTCTCGGTGTTATTTTAACTTTATTAGTATAGTTATCCAACCAACCAAACATTTAAGTAATAATAAAATTGTATGTCATATTTTTGTTTTGTTAAGTTATAAATAGTGAAATTAAGTTGCATTTGCTATTTTCAAATCCTGTAAAAATATATGAACAACAATAAGAAGGTTGCAAATAGTCTTTGCGTTGCACAAATAAACTATAAATTTGACATAGAACGGTTGTAAAATTAATAAAAATAACAAGAATAATATTAATTTTATTATTGCTTTCATTCATAAAATGTGGTGCTTTATTTTTTTCATTAAGTAAATTTGTGTACATAGTATTGCCCAGATTACAATTTGAGAAATAGAGAAGAACTTAAAATTAAATTAAATAAAACACATTTACTATGTACTATAGAATGATATAATTAAAAAACCGTTATTAGTTTCAACCCCATCAGATGGTGATACAAACAAGAATTTAATTTTTTTTTTATTTGGAATACAACCACGTAACATTTTTATTCGTCTGTTATAAATGTAATAAACAATAAACAATCAATTATAGAACTTAATATATGAAATTTAAATTTTAAATCATCACAAATGATTGCATATTATTATTGCCAAAAGAAAGAGTAAATATAAAATCAATTTCAAAATACTTATCTAAATTGCAATCAAATCCAACTTAAATGTATAGTACTTTTTCAATAAAATCTTTAAAATATCTCATAATACTCTTAATTGCAGTGCTAATATTTTATTTTAGCACATTCTTAGCAAATATCGTTATTTTTTTATTGAAGCTATTAATTACTTTACTGAATATGGTTGAATGACAACATATGCTATTTATATGCATTTGGATCTATTCTGCATTTGTCAACAGTCTTTGGTATTAACTGCAGCAATGCATTTAAAAAAGATGGAATTTTGACTTTGATATGTGTATTTATATCAGAACACCTTAACCACATTAAAAAAAATAAAGACAAATACACAAACTGACGTAAATAATTACCTCCAGTTAGAATTGAAATTCAAATTGAATATTTCAGAATTGAAAAGAGTAGAGATTCAATTATTTGCATTTTGGTGTCTTTATTAACAGCAATAATACCCAGGTAAAGCTTGTGACTTGCTTACATCTTAAACTCTCATTAAAATGTTGCAGCAACTCAAAATTACATCTACAAAATTTAGTTATGTTTAGAGCCCAGATCGAAGAACATAAATTTCCATGTTACATTAGGTAAGAATGAATTGTATTGTTAGTTTTAAGACTATTTTTGTTATTATACACACATAAATATTATTTGTAAATAGCCATGTATGAAACAAGCAAAATTTGTAGCTGTTTAATAAAACCTTTGCAGGATGTCTATGTAGTGTTCCTGCTATACACTTACTTTGATGTAAAACAAAATTAAGTAATGCTGATAGCCACAAAAAAAATTTCTTATGACAATTTGAAATTGGTACATATAATACAAGAAAACCTGTATTGTTGTAAGTTTTTATTAAGTAACTTATGTTTTGTTTAGTAATCAAACTCACAAAAATGTGTTTAAAATGAGCACACAGGGTTTATGTAGCAAAGCAACACATAACAAAAGTATTTACTAATGTGGACTTCACTTATGATGTTAAAAAATGCCCTAATTATTTAAAAAAATACTATTATGCAGATTACCAACAAAAACATAACTAAAAAAACTCATTAACCGAACAGATAAATATACCAGTCGTAAAGTATATAATAAAATATTATATTTACTGTTTATTAATATTATGTATGACAACCCAACTCTCATATCAGTTCCCTGTCTGACCTGCAAATTTAGTTTTAAATCGATTTATTTAATTACATTATCTATGATATACTTTTAATAATGATATCTTCATTCATTTTAATAAAAAATATCATTACATTTTTATATAGATAATAAAATTTCTAAGCAAAGATTTTAATTAAGAAACTTGTTGCCAACTTAAATTTAAAGAAGCAAAGCGAGGGAAACTGCTAAAACTTAATATTTTTTCACAGTTTATTATAATCTGTTCCTACTGTAAGATTTTAAGGTATAACGTCATCATGTGAAATCGTGATTTACAGCCAATCAAATACCGCAAATGATTTACAGGCCTTATTTATTTATTTATTTATTTAGGTTATTCACCTAATAGTTTATTAGGCACTTCATTAGAAATTGGATATCACTGCCCAGAGTACATTAATTATTATTGATTTATTTTTGTAATTTATAGTATAATTAGAATCTAATATTAGCATTCCTTCTTATTCTTACATGAAACAAAAGTTGTTGAAATGTTGAAAATCTTTCTAACATGCAAGGCCTGAATTTAAAATTAGTCTAGTAATGGATCATGGTATATAAACTACTAAACCAGTTTTCACTTGTGTTTTAATTGGTTGTTGATAAACAAACTAGCTAACTAAAACAACTATAACAGTTTTCATATAATGTTATCAGTTTTAAAAATCATTATTTTAGAAAGGTTAATTTTTTAATGATATTTCTTTCACTAACTCTTGAACTGAATTGAAAGTTAATTTAGATTGAATTAAAAAAAAATTTAAATGTTCTCTGAACATTACTCGTAAACATAAAAAATCATTATTAATCAACAATAATTAATTATTCCTTAAATCTCTTTCACAATTTTAATATCAATATTACAAAATAATGAGAATAAAAGCAATATTTTAATTGTTATGTGTATCTTTGTTAAATATGCATTCTCAGAAAATTAATTAGGTTCAGAAACCTTTAATAAGGATTGATTGCTTTATTGCAGTATTATTATTTGCATCATGTATTTTTATTAAAACAACATTATGTTTTTAATAAAACATGTTTGTTACATAGGTCAAGATGACCTTTACAAAATAATCTAAGGAAATGTAAATTTTAATTAGACAATTTTATTATATTTGTTAATACTTAAAAATATGCAAATATTTTTTTAATAAAAACTTACATTTATCATTTTACCAAGAATTTATTTAAGTATGAATATTTAAATAATACATTTGTTATTGCAAAATAATCTTTGACACAATAGAGTTTTGAAATAGCAAATTGGGCGTATTTATGCATTTACTATAACATGAATGAACTTGACCTAGACATTGAATTATAATTGATTATACTATTTTCATTTATTTATTTTTATTTTCCCAACTTATTAAATTAATTTTGATAAGAACTGTCATATTAAATTGAATGCGTACTTTGTATGCTTTAATATGGTTTGTTCTGAATAATTTTATTATACCGTGACAATCATACAAATATTTATAAATATTCAGATTACACTAATCCTGTTTGCAACAACAATGATATTATAATGAATAATACAGACATATAAATGCAAAATATATATAATAAATGCAGAATAACTGCTATCATAATTTCATCAACACTGTGATTAATATATCGTCATAGCGCTTGCCAAGCAAAAATCATTTTTGCCATTACATTCTTATGATGTTAGAAATATTCAAAAAGAACGTTCAGAGTGAGATTCAAACACACAACCTCTGGTACTGTACAAAAAAAATCAAATAATTTTTTTATTGTTCAATAATTATATTCTAATTATTATTTTATATGTTTATGAAATCCAATTAGTGATTTTTTGATAAACTTTGAGTTTTGATACATGCCAAAATTGATTAATACAAGTTAAAAAAAAAGTTCTATAATAATCTTTGGTTTTACTCAATTCCTGGAAAATAGGTAAAAATGATTTAGCAAGCACAAAAATGATATATGACGTGTAACTGCCATCTACATATTACGTATCTATCAACCAACAGTAGAATATAATTTTTTACTTAAAATGTCATTTAATAATTATTCTGTACCTCCCTGTATGCATATTTTTTTAATATTATTATACTTAAAACATACCTTAGAATCGTTTTCAGCTGGTGTTTTATCACTTATTTCTTCATTCAAGCTTTCGTTAATCTCAACAGTATGTGGTACAGTTGTTGGAGGACTACAAACAACTTCGTCATAGTTACTCTCTCTCTCATCATCATCATCATCAATATTGTTTGCAACACTTTCAACAGCTGTTTCCACATTCTTCTCCTCAATATTATTAGTTGAATCTTGCATTGAATTTTGAGCCAGCTTTCTGCGACCACCATTCCTCAATCTAATTGGCATATCTTTTTTTGGAGCTTCAAAATCAATTACCATTGAAAATATATTTTTTGTTGCAGAAGCTGCCGAATCTGATGCAGTAGATTCTACTTCAACTTCACTCAAATCAACGAAAAAACCTTAAATTATATTTGATTTAAATGAATTTAATTCTGATTATATAGGTTTTACCTAAAGATGGCTTTGGTGTAACTTCAGGTGATGATGTTTCTTGATGTTCATCAATATGAACAATTGAATTAAATGGAGTGTCAGGAGCTGTATCTGAATTAGAAATAGAATTTGGTTGCAATTGTAACATGGTACCATATTGGGGTATAGACGATTGAAAAAGTAATGCGCCTTGTCGTCTTTCTTCTGTTCTCCGTTGCTCGATGTCATCATTTGTTGCTGCAGATGGAACTATCTCCTCGTCTTGTAGAGATGAAGCATCTATGAAGCAATGACCTCCATTCAGTAATTGTTCATTATGCCGTTGTTTTTGCTCCTTACTCCGACATCTGCGTTCTTCATCACTGCCCAATCCAGAGTCCATTGTAATGATAGTAGAGAAGAAACTCAATAAACACTAATATTATAAATTTCACATTAGTCTTCCTCTGTGTTTGTATGTCATTGATTACACTACACTCAAAGTTTACATTAATATAGTGCAAAAAGTGAGTCTTTATTGAGATTGTTTAGCATTGCACAGGTTGGGTTAGTATTAGATATATTAAAAACATTTGATAGTTTCATGCAATTATTGCATTTGTCAGAGCAGACAAGAAGTCTGTTAGTTGTGCTAATTTTTTGCACAAACTGACGTTTGACGGTTTATCATTGGCTTCACAGCGTTGCCAAACCTTCGTCTCCCTACCCTACTGAACTTGCAATTTATTTTCTCTTCACATTCAGTGCTCAGTGGCGTAACTCGAAGTAAAATAGGTAAAATCTGTAGAAACAATTGTATTAAAAATATTTTTAAACTTTGGAATGTTAAAAGAAATTTAAAAAATATTTCTAACAAAACACAACTAAAAAATAGGAATTAATTATAAAACAACAAGAAATTATAAACATTGCATTATTACATGTTGCGTTATGTTAAATAAAAATTATCATAAAGATATTCTATATATTAAATTAATTATTCCTTTATTTAAGTATAATCTATAACAAAGTTTTAATGAAGTGCCTGATTTAAAAGGACTATCTTGATAGGGTAAAATATGCAGAAAATTGCTTTCATTAAAAATTCAATTTATATTTAACAGAATTTACCGCCATAGATAATCTTGCTTTGTGAAAATAAACCAATATTAAATTTGTTTATAGTTAGTGCGTTTGCAATCGCATGTAACCAATTTCAGATAACCAAATACTTTGATTGATTTTGTTCTGGATTTTTTTATATGCGCTTTCAGAAAGTAATCTTTCAGTTTTGTGATGCCGTTTGTTCATGGGGCAGTGCTTTTATTGAGTACAAGTATCAGCTCCTGGATTTCTTATTTGGTGGTGGGCTGGAAGCAAGGTTAGTAGAAAATTTGTATTTAGAAAGTTGCCTGGTTTTAGTAAAGGGGCGGAGTAGTTTGCTCGGGTCTCCTATTTACACAACCAAACAATAAGTTACTTGGTTACAGTAAACAAACATCGTTATTAAATATTAGATGTGTTCTTTAAATATAAAAATGTAATTAAATAAATAAATTATTTATTTATATACCTTGGGCTGGAAGTGGTTATCAAGTTTGATGTTTTGCTAGCGGACGTCGCGCATTCTGTGCTGCCAGGAACATCAGGTCCTGAGGAGTGGTAAAGGTCATTTGTAAAAGGTCCGCAAAAAGATGGGCTTTATCTTGAAACGTGGCATAACCGATGTTGAGAAGGCTAAGTTAATTGCGTCAAAATAGACGTTGGTAGCTCTATCTATGTCGTCTAGACGTCTAGAGAGTTCTAGAATTCTAATATTAATGTCGTGTTGAAATGCTGGCTAATTTGCGTTTTGATAACCACGATATTTAATAAAAGTAGTGGAAAGAGAGGGAAAATGGTTAATTTATGAGGTAAAGTCTAGAAGACGCATGTGATTGCTGTTGATGCAGTTAAGAAAGACTTTGGCAGCAAAGTTAAAATAGGAAATCAAGTCTAGTGAGATTACAATGTTGTCGATATTAGAGTGACTGTTGTGTTTGGCGTAGGTGAGGTCGGAGCAGTATGTTGCTTTTGAGATTAGATAAATAGTTGCCGAACGATACGTGTCGGGCATTCATACCCTCAACAATAATGGATTTTTCTTGGTTGGCAATATATTTAAAATAGTCTGACGAGAATGGTTTGTTGGGATGGATGTAAACGGAGTAGATGAATATGTTTCCATATACGCTTTGTAGCGTAACCGCCAACATATCAGGTCTGTCCATGAAGAGTAGAAGTAGGTAATAGGAGAAGTAGGAAGCAGGGTATTGTAGGCAATAACCACGCTTCCTAATTGGCTCACCGCATGTTTATGGTGAAATATAAATTTAAAAAATAATAGATTTGTTCTAGGGGATGAGTTTGTTTCCTGTATTGCGAGGATGGAAATGTTGTCAGTTTTTGAGATTTTGGACGAGTGCACGATTGCGCGCCCACCCGTAGAAATTTAGGGAAGCAATTGTTAAGAATTGTGCAGTCATTATGGTTTAGCTTCACAAGTGAACAGTGTTACTTGTATAGTAGAGTCAATTTAGGATGATTTGTCGATGGTTTTTAAGGGAACTACTAAGTGTTAGATAGAGGAGATTCCGTAGAGTTGGATAGCGTGCATTTGAGCACGGTATATTTGCACGTGTAAGTCGGAAGAGATCCGAAGCAGGTGCCGTACACGATAGAGTTGTGACAAAAGTCACAAGATTTGTGGAACCTGGCAACGGGGGTAAAGTAATACTTAGCTACGGTGTTGTTGTTGGGACATGGCCGCTTTGTCTTTCTCCAAAGCTGGTGTCTTTGATGGATTTGCAGTCATCTTGGGCGTTAGTGTACATGTTGTTCTCTATAATGTAGGAGAAGAAATCGGATGACAGCAAGACGCAAGTTGGTATAAGAAGCCCGTACAGTTGGTGTCAATTAGATCCTCCAGGAGGTAACTGGCGACGGTCGTAGCCGAAGTAGATGCGTAGGTCATCACTGAGGTGGTAATGTATAAAATAGTTGTTGCCAATGCTGTTTTCCAAGTAGATGATGAACGTAAAGCATCATCTCTCTTATTGAGATTATCTGATCTATTTTTTAATTTCGATGGCTTTTCTTGTTATTATTGTATAAAAATGATTATTTTTTGCTAAAATGTTAGTTCCTTCAAAATTAATTTTGTGTTGACTTAAATTTACATGTTTTGTTTAAGATGAAGTAGATTCATTTTTTTTTTTTAACTGCATACTGCAATATGTTCTTTTCTTGTGCTAATTTTGCGGTTAGTTTATCCAATCTGCACATTTCACACGCCTTCTCGACCATTTCCGACCGCGCCACGCTCACAAAAAACACGCCGTTATTTAGTTTATAAATCAAAAAATGTAAAAAAAAGAATATATTTTATAAATGTGCATTTTTTTCTTATTATAAAGTTTTAAGTCAATTTAATTTACTAACCTGATAAAGCCAAATTTTGTCTCAAATAAACGTCAATTACTGTTATTTTTATAACTTGATTTCTGTTCCTGAAGATTTGGTTCATATAAGCGGAATCAACTGTATTTAATTTAATAAACTAAATTTATTTATTAAACATAACTAATTTTATGATAGTAACGCATGTTTTGCTAAAGTAAACCAACCCCCATATTTTAGCGCCAAAAAATATTGGCTACGCCGCTGGTATTGAATATGTAAACATTTAGAATTATCAATGCGTTATTTTTCTACCGATTAGCATTTTTAAAACCAGAGGCACTATTTTCTACTTGTAGCATCTGATTTTATCATGCCCACTGTAAAAATAGAAAACATTAAAAGTAATTGACATTTATAATAAACAAATAAAATTTAAATAACCAATTAGAAGCTCAGCCATCTGCAAAGTCAATATTATGACTAGAAATATAATAAACCATTATTGAAATTATTGAACATTATTGATATTTTAATGGCAACATGGCAAAATAAAACACACCCTCTATCAACCAGGAGTGGGGGAGTAAATAAAACAAGTTCATCTGCTAATTTCTAAATTGAGTGGAAAGGAAAAAGAAAGTTTAAATAAATACTTAATTTATTTTTTTTAGTAACAAAAATTGATATATCAATATTATGCATAATATTTAATTCAGCAATGCTAGTAACTTCTTTTTAGCATGCTGATGATCTTTCTGGTTATCCACATCCCTACAAGAAAGCATTTTGTTAAAAAATCTTTTTCTTCGATTTTTTTTGACTTGCCTTTTTAAGAATATTTTCAACGTATTCTTTGTGGATTCAGGGAAATAATTTTTGACAATTACTACTTCCAATGATTGCAAGCATCCTTCAATGTTCCAATTTATTTTAAATTTCTTGTCTTCACACTAAAAAATAATATTGTTACCAAATTGCATTTTTAAAATCTAATGTAAAATATTATATTTTATATTACCATGCATAAAAAATTTCTACAAGAAAATATTTTAATATTAAATCTACAATCAATAACTGTTTTATTTGGAATTATATCTACCTTAATTAGACCCATATGTGTAAGCAATAAATTATTAACAATAGACAATTTATCATGTTTTTGGCTCCAAATAAATAATTCTTTATAAAGAATCTCACAACATTTATGAACTAAATCAACTGCTGTTCCCTTACATAAATTCGTAACAGATGAGACTTTCATTAAAACTAGTAAAAAGTGGTCTGCAAAATTATCAATATTTTCCTGAAATTAAAAATTACAGTATAAAAAATAATTTTATAATAAGGTTTTATTACATTTGCAGCTTTCAATAATAAATCGTTCCTGTTATTTCCCAATGCTATAAAGTTTTCCACATTAGGGGTTTGCAAAAATTCGTCAATAGTAACTGATTTTGAAATTACATCTTCATGTGAAATATTAATAGCAGATGCATCATCTTCTTCGTCATCTTCATTTGAAGAATCATTGCCATCATCTTCTTCTTCATTTTCTTGTTCTTCATCACTATCACCTTCATCATCACTTAAGCTATCCAATGTATTTATTTTACCTATAAATAAAAATTATAATTATTTCAAAACAGTTATATTATAAAAAAATCTTACCAACACCCATTAAAACATTCTTGATTTCCTCAATACCAGTTTCACCAAAACAATTACAATTTAAAGATATTTTTTTCAATTCTTTCTTATTGGCAATGGCTTTTACGATTTCTTTAGCAGCGTCTATTCTGATCTCATTTGAATCCAGTATTAATTCCTCCAATACTATGCTACTTTCCGATAAACCTGAAGCGATCGCAAGAGCTCCTTTACTTTTCAATAAGCAATCTCCAAAATTAATTACTTTCAGTTTTTTTAATTCAGGCAATACTTGTGCCAGTGCTTTAGCACCAACATGAGTAATAGTATTATCATTGAAATTTAACACTTGAAGGTTCTTGTTATGTTTTAACGCATCAGATAAAGCTGCAAAGCCAGGATGATAAATTCCATTTTGGGGCATTTGAATTTCTTCTAATGTACCAATAGTCTAAAAATATTTTAATTTAATAAGCAATACTGTAAATTAAAGTAAAACAACTTACTTCAAATACTTTCGCCAAAGCTTTTGCTCCCTCATTTTCTAATCGATTTCTTCCAGCTATAAATACTTTCAGAGATAATGGTGTCCCATTATTCTTGCTCATATTATAACAATTCAACAAAGCACTCGCCAATAATTTACCTCCGCCAATTCCCAAACCATTATTATTCAATCTTAGTTCTTGTAATGCATAACAAGAAGAACTCATCAGTAAAGAAGCTAGGCCTTTAACACCAATTGGGCCAAATGCATTGTCACTGAGATCCAATTCTGTTAAACGAGCACCAGATTTAACCAACCCATCGCCCAAATGTTGCTAAAATTTATTTTAATAAACATAATGTAAATAAAGCAGTGATCATGACTTACTAAACAAATAGGTATTTCATCTTTCATCCGACCTGTAAATAAATCTTTCCATAAAGCACGTTTGAATTCACTGTGGGTTTCTAATGCAACTGCTATAGCTTTAGCTGCATCAATTCCCAAGGTGTTGCCTTCTAAATTAAGGAATTGCAACTCTTTACAGTCTTGTATAGCTTTAACAATCTCCTTCGCTGCAAGTATGTATTTTAATATCCAAACAAAAACATCAATATTCTACTTACCATCATCCTCATTGTTTAGTTTTAAACCTTTACCAGCAAAACTAATTCCACTCGCAGACAACCGAGATTTATTCAAAGCGTTTGTTAACGCCTCCATATTTAAAGAATTTGCCATAATTTATAATTCAATACAATTACATTACCAAAAAAGTAAGCACGATCAACGATAAGGTTATGTTGTTAGTCCGTTAGCGGCGCTAGCGCGTTTATTTTTGAAAGTGGCATCTTTTTTCAATACAAGTAAAATGCGTGCTTTTATTACACTCTACCGAAGCTAGCAACAATAACCTATTTTATTATGGATAACAAAAACTTAATTGTACATTCTATTGCTACACCTTCACCTTTAGTGTAATTAAATAATACTGATAAAAACACATTTTATTCAGACAAATAATAAATACACAAAGTTATTTTTCATTACAAAAACACCATCTATGAGTGACTAGGGTAACTAGTAACAACAAAGTAGCTTAAATTTTTGCCGATTATTTATTTAAACAATTTTTATGAATTAAATCATTTTATATTTGAGTGAATGTGTGAACTAATAATATATGTTTTAACCAAAACATAATAAATTTCAATATACAAGTTGAATTAAAATAGTAAAATGTCTTGAAGAATCTTTATCAACCAAATAAACCATTTTTGGTTGATAATGCCTAGTCAGTAAAAGATTAAATTTATTTACTGCTATTTTAGACGAAAGAGTTTTCAATAAAAATCCGCAATATTTTTGCACGATTTTAGGAGTGTGCTAGGTACATATATTCTAATTAAACTGCTTCAACTCTAATTCAATCTCAAAACTGAAGATCAATACAGATTATTTTGATTTTTACAAACATTATCTTTTTATGCAAGTGTTGTATGCGAAACAGTTTTACATCATTGTAATATGAACAAAATAACTTTTTTTTAATTGAATGAGTAGCTGTTTTCTATTGGACCAAATAGTAGCACTGTATCAATAGGTGTTTTCTATTTGAGCGCTTCATGCGGAGAAGAGCGCCTCACACTTGATAAACTAGAACTAAAAAATATTTGGCGTTTGTAGGACGTTTTCTACCTCAAAAATGTAAGACGCGTTTGACAAAGAAATTCAAAAATAATCACTACATTAGTGCCACTGGGTGAATATTTTGTCAAATGGTTCACAGCTAAGTGTGATTAATTGCATGTTTCATTTGTCAAAGACGTCTTACAATTTTTATGTGTTTTTGCGATAGAGATCGTACCACTAACTCCAAATATTTTTTAGCGCGTTTGTAAAAAAGGGAGTTAACTATAAATTAATGATGTTTTAACTGTCACTTTTTGCGCATCGGGGGTGTCCGCGGTGCATATTTTTGTGATTGTGTCTGTCTGCCAATCAAGCTCTTTATCAAAGTCGCGTGGTCGGCTCAGCTCTTTACAAAGAAAAAAAAAACGAGATTATTATACACGAGTATATTTTCGTAGAGCAAAATTTAAATAGTTTTGAATTATAATTTATATTTATAGAAAGCTAAAATTTAGATGTAATTAAATTAATTTATGGTTGAATGTTACTAATTACTGAAATATTGATTAATTATTTAATTAAAAATAAATCTCAAGACGCTGTCAAATAACTAAAAAAATGAATTTACGCGCCAAGTTGAATCGACGGATACATATTAGGCGCGTTCGTTTCGCCAATATCACTGAAATTTTGATCACTTGGAGATGACTTAAAATATTACTTAATTATTGTTTAACATACATAACAAAGAACGACCAATTTCACCTTATCTCAAATTGTTTTATTCATTACTCGCCATATTTTTAAATTTATGTCACCAAATTTGTTTAATTTATCATCACCAAGTGATAATAATATCAGTGATATTGACAAAACGAACGCGCATACCGTCAAAGTGATATGTGAAAATTTGAGGCGCTTTCAAATTTCACAACCAAAAACGTCATTTAATCATATTAAAATTAATAAAGTAACAACAAAGTAAAATTTGTTAAATATGAAAGATAAAAATGTATTTATAAAATAGCTGTAGGTATTCATAAATCATTAAATTTAATCATTTTAATAAAAACTTATTAATAATGAAACTGTAATAGCATTTATTTTGCAATGCTGCGTTCAGAACGACTCATCACTGGAACGCCGCCGCTAAGTCATCTTTTGCTCATACATTTAGGTACGCTTCTTTGATGACAAAGCAACTTATTAAACACCAGCTTTTAATCCGCAAATATAATTATATAAAAAAAAAAAATTATTGCTGAAGACTCAGCGCTTGCAAGTGATGAGTCGTTCTGAACGCAGCCCCAGTGTGATCTATATCTCGTAAACGGCATTTTATCCCAAATTGCGAATCTTGTATTGTACAAATCACAGAATGCATAAATCTATAAATAGAAACAAAAATAAAAACGTACAATAAAAACGGAAACAACCGCACAGATGTTCAATTTAAATGTACATCAAAAATAGTTGCACGCGACCTCTACCCCGCCGAGTGCAAGAAGCGCTCAAATACAAAAAATATGTCAGTATGAATACTCTTGATTAAAATAATTGACGTTTATGAGTTAATTATTCATTCAAAAAGAAAAAAGGGTAATTTGGTACAATCTGACAACAGTGCGCACAGCTCGTTGGCCTTCGGAAAAAAGTAGTTTGTAGGGTTTGTAGTAATTTAGAAATTGTAGATAGCGCGCGCTACACTTATTTTATAACTCCAATTTCAGGTTTGCGACTAAACTAAGCAGCCCATTTTGACTAATTTTGACATTCTGTATCTGTGTCTGCGGAATTTCGACCGAACATATTCCAGAAATTAAGTAAAAGCCGCTGGATTAAATAACATGGCTTCAAAAATGACCCGCGTTCCACTAATGAGGGCAATTCAAGTAAGTATATGAAGTAAATACTAATATAATGATTTGAGGTGATCAGTTGAACCTGTTATGTAAACCTGACAACTTCATAACCCTCCTGCTATAGAATTTAGTACTTATGAAATGATTTCTTTTCATAGGCCCGCACATATGCTAGTGCTTCTCCAGTCAGTGGATATGCAAATGCCGATGTTAAAACTACAGTCCTTCCCAATAAAATGATTGTTGCTTCTGCGGAGAACTCCTCACCACTTTGTCGTGTTTCTATCCAATTCAGGTAATTTTGTTATTATCGTAAACTTTTAACAGCATTAATTAATGCTTTAAGGATGATTGACCTTATCTCTAACAATCTTATTTGGTTCTACAACTAGTCGACATGTATCTGTAACAAAGTTCTGCACTTTTTTTATTTGTTAAGTACAGAAGTTATAGGTGTAAAAACAAAAAAAAAAATAATGTTAGAAATAAGTTTTATTTGCATTTTAATATAGAAGATGGTTTAGATAATTCTTCTTCTTTGGTAATCTGCAATAAAGATTTACCACATATCGTTACAAATACATATGTAATAGTGTTATTTTATATGCCCTAGCCACAAGTACTGGCTTTACAATGATCAGTTTCAAAGAAAATAAATTTCATGTTCAGGAACAATGCTGTAAGTCACTTCTACTTTTTACAAGAAAGTCCTGAGTTAGACGAAAGCTCATATTCATCTGTTATTAAGAGTTGCTGCAGCTTTATTAAAAATATTTATAATAATTAAGGTTTTTCTATTATAGAGAAAAAGTCATTGTAAGCTGTGTCAATTTGAAATAGATAAATTTACACACAAAAATGTATGAGATTTTTACTACCAAAAAACTTCAATTAAAAAAAATTCATTAAAAAATAAATGCTTAATGCAGACTAACTTCTTGCATTAATTTCATCAAATTTGTTGCAGATAATCTGCATCTATTATATTAAAAAGTCATAAAAATACTTCATTTATTACATGAAATTTATAGAAAAATCTATTCACTGCTTAAAGTTAATAAATAAAGTCTAAAATTGCACAAAAAACATCTACGGTGTAAAATTTACAAAGTAAATCTGTTTGTCGTTTACTCATGTTATACCCAAAACATAGATGGAAAGAAAGATATATTACAATTTTTTGTTCTCTACAGATATCTGCAACTTTTTTCCATGTCATAAATTAAAATGATATCCATCCACAAAAATCTTGTTTGGAGTGATATATAATTTATCGATACAAGTAGTCTGATGTGCAAAACTGATGGATAATTTTTTAAATACTATTACAGGGCTGGATCACGTAACGAAGTAAGTGACAATGGTGGTACCTGTCACGTTCTTCGTATTGCTGCTGGATTATCAACTCGCAATTCCTCACAATTTGCCATTACCAGACACATCCAACAAGTAGGGGCCAGTTTGTCCTGCACCTCTGATCGTGAAGTCATTTCCTACACCATCGAAGGCACACGTAAAGCTGTTGAAGAGGTCATGCCATTCTTAACCAGTGTTGCTACTCAGCAAGTTTTCAAACCATGGGAAGTTTCAGACAACATTCCCAGAATCAAACTTGAACTTGCTACCAGACCACCACAAGTAATAATAATGATATTCATATTTAACCTAGAGATAATTTAATGTAAATTTTATTTTGCAGCAACGTGCAGTTGATTTACTTCATAAGGCTGCTTATCGCCGTGGATTAGGCAACTCCATCTACATTGCCAAGCACCAAATTGGCAAAGTTAATTCTGAAAGTCTTCAACACTATGTTTGCTCTACATTCCTGAGTGGCAGAGCAGCTGTTATTGGTTTGGGAGTTGATCACACATCTCTTACCCATTATGCCCAGTCATTGCAAATTGAAAATGGATCTGGAACCATTGCCCCATCTCCATACGTAGGAGGTGAAATTAGGTATATATCATCTAATTCTGAAAGTATTATATTGCATTAATAATCTTTGTTTAAGATCCGACAAAGGTGGAGATTTCGCATTTGTAGCAGTTGGTACTGAAAGTAGTGGTGCCAATAACCTTAAAGAAGCTGTTGCATTTGAAGTCTTGAAAAAGGCTCTGGGAGATGGAGTATGTGTTAAGCGTGGAACAAGCAGCAGTGTTTTAGGAAAAGCTTGCGGTTCTGGTAATCATGCTACATCTGCATTGAATGTAATCTATGGAGATTCTGGTCTTTTTGGAGTCCTAGTTGCAGCACCAGCTAGTGAAGCTGGATCCCTTGTTCAGACAGCTGTTAAGACAATGAAGTCTGCACGTGTCTCAGATGAAGATGTGAACAGAGGTATTATCAATTAAAGTTAAATTGATTGTTATTAAAAATAAACATTTTATTAGGTAAAAATCAATTATTATTGGAACTTCTGTCCACTTCCGAATGTGGTAGTGCTAGTGCTGAGATGATGGGAAGGGAAGCTTTACTTACTGGTAATGTTAACAGCATGAGTGAAAATGTTGCCTTAATCAATTCCATCACCTCATCTGATGTAAACAATGTATGTATTTTATGTAATACCTTAATATACTAAATGTTTAACCTAATTTATTTTCAGGCTGCATCGAAAATAGCTTCTGGTAAATTGTCCATTGCTGCAGTTGGCAATTTGTGCAGCGTACCTTTCTTAGATGAATTGAACTAAACTTCTTAAATTAATTAAATTATAATTATTATTGGATAATAATTTTGACAGTATCCACTGAAACAAACAGCAGTACCATTCTACAAATTATTTTAATTTTATTTGTACATTATGTAATTTAAAATATATGTTTAAATAATTGTTAATTGGAATACAATTTATATACCCTAGAAGAATGGATAGAATGTAGTAGTATTCATATAAAGAAACCTACCTACTTGAAAATGGCATTAGATAATTTTACTTTCTATACAATTAAAGTTTTTTTTTATTAATTGCTGTTTATCGAATTACTAAATAGTTTCAGGTGAGAATCTGTAGAAGCTGACATGGAGTTAAGTATAGTAGCATTTTGTCTCTGGTTTTGAATATGATTCAGAATATTATGGTTTTTTAAAAGATAATGACGATTTTTACATCATACAAAAAACCTAAAAATTCTCTGCTAAGGGCACAAACTAAAAAATGTTGACATTTGCTGATGCATGATAAAAAGTTAATATTTTTGTGATTACTTCACTCACAGTAGTTGTGGAATTTTTTTGTTGTTTTTAAGTTGATTGTTGTGAATGATGTTGAATCTGTTGCTATACTATTGAATATTGTGATAATAATTGACATCTGTTGCTTTGCTATTTGACAAAAGCCTTGCAAGTTGCAGTTTGCTCATAACCACTAGATACTTGATTGACTTGATCTGTCACATTGCGATTATAGTATGGTGGTACAAAGTGTGGGCAAACAATGATCAACATTGTGTGTACAGCGTATGTTTTTTATACTTTTTCCACGTCTTTTTACATTAGTATATTGTCGTTAGTACATTGCAGTTCTTGAAGTTTTTGAGAATTATATTGAAAATTTGATTTTAAACGTCAAATTGATAATAGGTGCTTTCCTTTTGCCATGTGAGATAAGCTAAAATACTCTCCTTACCTCACAGATATTTGTTCTTTTACTTCATAAAATTTAATTTTTGGTTACAATTTTATAAAATCTTAATTGATTTTGAAATATCACTTTATTATAGTTTGTCCGCGTTAAGACTGCAGTGATGGGAGTGGTTTATAAAGTCAGTGTCACACAACTGTAATTGCAACATGTCCTTGTTGGTATTATAAATCAGCTAACTTCACTATGTTTATTATATTATAATAAAATGATTTTAAATTATTTAAAAACTTTAAAACAGAAACAATATAGTTTATTGCTTCTTAATTAAATATTAATATGTTTAGTAGAAATGTATATTAGTCACTTTTAATACTAAAATTTATTAAAAAGAATTCTTAGAATTGCATGACGTTTACTTATATTTAAGTTTTTGTGGTTATACTGTACGTCATCAACAAAAAAACGTAATTTACAGTTGAAATACACATAATTATTTACAAATGCGTTATCCTAGTTACAATAACGCAAAAAACTGATAAATATTAAACAGTAAAAATTGTTAATTAAATTTATTCAATTACAAGTAGTTTTAATCTGGTAGTTATTCTATTGTAAATTGGGTAGGCCTCTAAGCCAACCAGAGCATTGTTTCCCAGTTGCCATAACAACTACTACTGCAGTCTTAACGCGAACAAACTATAATTATCATCTTGTGATAGGCCGACGGGGAAGAGGGGGACGTACTTTGTACTTTGGCTTACTTGCTATTTTACAAATGGTCTGTAAGGTGAGGTAATGCCCGTATTACACTGTCAATAATTATATCTTGAATTATATATATAAAAATATTTAAATCTTAAAAAGTTTGTAAAATGCACAAAATACCATCAATCTTATTGTAGATTGAAATTTTAAGAATATTTTTAGGTTTTCTTTATAATTAACACATAACATGTGAGTAATAGTATTTATAATATAACCTAACTATTTTTTAAAAACTGTTAATTCGTACATTTTTTGTGTTAATCCTAAAGAAAAACTAAAAATATTCTTAAAATTTTAATCTACAATAAGATTGATGATTATTTGTGCATTTTACAGACTTTTTAAGATTTAAATATTTTTATATATATAATTCAATAAAGAATTATAGATCAGTGTCATACGGGCATTAGAATAACTGAGAATAATGGCAAAAGTAAAGCACCTAATATGTATCTCTCTTCTTCAAATTCTAAAGTAAATGCAGACTCTACATACAAAACTAAGATGGCAACTATTAACACTAATAAGAAGTAGATCTAAATAACAAACATTTCTAATTACATTTTTGAACACTACACAAACTGGTAATACTAGTTTCTGAATACACAGATAGTGTACTAGGTTGTTTGACCTTTTAACAGATTTTTTAAGTATCATAAACAAGCTAAGAGAAGCGAGACAACACAGTCACAAATTGCAAAAGTAAACTAAAGAACAAGTAGATGCAGTGACACTCTAATTGCCTAGATAGGTTTAATATTCTCAAAAGAACAGAGATCATTAACTATTAACAAAAATCTGACCCTAGCAGTTACTAAGATAAGTGTAAACTGTCACACATGTAGCAAACAACTTCTTGTAAAACGTTATTAAACAAAAAAAGATGAGTCATTTTGTTTTTCCGTATCTTATAATGGGCCGCAATTTATCAGTCGGCATATCGCTAATGAAATTGGATCTATTAACTTAAGTCCAACTAATCAAATCAATAGAAAAAATAATAGAGGTACAGTACAGACAAAATACGTAGTCTCGGCTATACTCAAAAATTATTATGTGCATGTCAACAATCTAGTGATGATGCGCAGTGGGTTGGTTTAAAAGTTATTATCATTAGTTAGAAGACTCACAACCAATCTGTACAACTTTTGCATATATATCAAACTTACGTGTTTCCTGTTCTGCTATATGGAATGGAGGCATGGAAATACTGGCGGCTTTTGAAATGTTGTGTTATATACTCATGTTAAAGAGATCTTAGACACTGTCAAACACAAAGATGCTATAAAGCAAGAAAAAACAATTAGAGACCGCATTTAAATACAAAGAAAGAAGCTACAATATCTTGGTCAAATAGTAAGAGGAAAGAATCACGAACGAATTGCTCCAGGTGATCATGCAGGGAACAGTAATAGGTAGGCCAAGAATTTCGTGATTGCTTACTCTAATACTTCAACACAAGATCCAAAGAACTATTCCGCTGCTTACTAATAAAATCAAAATAATGATGATGATTGCAAAAAGAGATGCCACTTGAAAAAAAACTTAAAAGTATCCATATTCTTTAACTGCAACCTCAGCCAACAGGTAAATATTTCGGACAAACGCCCAAAACAAGACAACGGAATTTTCATATATTCGTCTGACTACCCGCAACAAACTACGTCAATAACGCTCATAATCAAGAAAGCCGTTTTGTAGACGAGGCTTATTGCAGACCAGTGCTTGCACAAAATGTTCACAATTCTCAATCAAAGCATCAGCGACCTATTTTTTTTTTATAACAATACAATCAATTTCAAATTAGCAAAATTAACTATCAATTTTAGTAATAACTTAAATACAGGTATAGTTATATTTGTACTCAATTTGTTAAAAATTTGTTCTAGATTAAACTAGATATAAAGGGTTTTCCAATGAGAAGTTTTATTTTGAATAGCAGGCTACTTGGGCAGCTGTCAATTTGGAAGCTATTATCTTTTGACATTTGACAAGTAAAAACTGCGCCATTATTAAAAACGGAACGATACACGCTTCAACAACGCATTGAAATTATTAAAATTCACTACAAAAATGGTGAAAATTTGTCACTCACAGTTCTCAAAACTAAAGCACTTTTTGGTCGTCGTAAAGCACCTTCTCGGCCGGCAATAGTAAACCTGGTGAAAAAATTTGAGCTGTTGTGACAAGTTTGTGTGCATCGCTCAAGAACACTTGAAAATATTGCTGATGTAGCCAGTAGTGTTGAAGAAAACCCAGGTTTGTCGATCTTTGGAATTAGACATTCCACAAAGGACATTACACCGCATAAAGAATAAAGTCTTAAGGCTTTTAAAGTTCAGTTAACACAAGAACTTAAGCCGGTCGATCACCATAAACGTCGTATCTTTGCTAATTGGGTCCTTCAAATGCATCAAAATGATACAGAGTTTTATCGAAAAATCATCTTCAGTGATGAGGCCTATTTTCATTTGGGGTTCAGAAAATCCAAGAATGATTGTTGAACAGTCTTTGCATTCTCATCGTGTCACTGTTTGGTGCGATTTTTGGGCTGGCGGGGTGATTGTACCCTAATTTTTCGAAAATGAGGCTGGTGCAACTGTTGGCGCTACCGAGCTATGATTAATGATTTTTTATGGCCGGAATTGGAAGATATTGATGTGGACGACGTTTATTTTCAGCAAGACGGCGCTACGTGCCACACAAGCAACAAAACAATCGCAATTTTGCAAGAAAAGTTTCCTGACCGTGTTATTTCTCGAAGAGGTGATCACAATTGGCCACCGAGATCTTGTGATTTAACACCTTTAGACTTTTTTCTTTGGGGCCTCGTGAAAGATAAGGTCTATGCCAATGCTCCACAATCGATTCAAGACTTTAAAGACCGGAATTCGTGAAGTTATCGAGGACATACAGCCGCAAATGTGCGAATTGGTCCTGGAATATTTCATGAAAAGAATGTGGTACTGCAACCGTAACTGTGGCGGCCATTTGACTGATGTCGTTTTCAAATGTTAATGACATACCTTCCTCTTTACAATGAAATAAACATTTATTGATTTCTTTGATTGAATATCAAAATGAAACCTCTTATTTATAAAAATTTGTGTTTAAATGAATTATTACTCTCAATATATATTTTCTTAAAATGATTTTTTTATAAGCAACATACATACAATTTTTAATAATAGGTATATAAAATATTACATTTAGTACATATTGCAATAATAAATTTAAATAACAATTATATAAAATATATTAGATAGCAACAACAGTAATTATACTAAAGAATAATAAGATTATTATCACCCAATAAATGCAAGTTTTATCCTTTCTATCTATAATCCCAATGTTTCCAGTTTCATTATGAATTCTAGCATCAGTTCTATCAATGTGATCGCCAAGATCATCAATTATATCTAAGGAGAATAAATATTAGATCATTAATGTGAATTTCATATTTTAAAATAAACTTACCATTATGAAGATCTACTTCCGAACTGATTGTTTCAGCAATATTTTTTTGACGAGCAATAATTTTGGATAAATTATCAAGTCCTCTTTCTTGATCTAAAATACAATAGCACTATTATATGAACCAATTTAATTATAAATTGTACCTTGAAGCATTCTATCTTTTTGAGCTTTAATTTCTGAAATAGATTGAGGTGTTGATTCAGCCCCGAGCATTTCATCATCTCTAGATCCCCACTGGCTAGTACCCATTAATTGTGACCGTTCTTGCATTGCATTTGATGTAATTTCATTGAACATTTTTTCCATTTGAATACTCTTTGTTTTCAATAACTCTACCTGTCTTGTACGTCTTTCAACTTCATCATATGTACTTAAGATAGTTAAGAATTATTTTTGATAAAATGTTATATTTTAACAACGTAACTTGTTGCTGTTTATTTCTGACAAGGTCAGTTATCCCATAATGTAAGATAATAAGGTTAATTGAAGCAACAATCAAAGGTTAAAGTGAAAAACGTTCTATCTAGTTAAACCGAATTAATACAATTTATATATAATAATAAATAATCAGTACCTATTTCAATCTATTATAAGGATACATGGTATGGGATTTAACAGCACTTAATTTATCCTTTAATTGATTAACTTCATTATTATACTGTTTCAATCTAAGGCGAACATTTGCCGATATACGTGCATACTTCTCGGTATTCTTTGGTTCATTCTGTCTAGCCATCAACTGTTCCATAATATCTCTTTGCAATCGATCGCATGATTCGTATTCTAACAACCTAAAGACAATATATTATAAATATTCAATTTAATTTAATAAAAATCTTATAATTACCATGGGTCATCTCCTAAATTGAGTAGAGCCATGATTTCTTAAAATGATAATTATTATTATTATATTCTAAAAATAAAATTGTTCTGACTAGTCTTGTTTTATGTTATTAAATGCGATTAATGTAAAGATAATTATTGGCCTTGCCATTAGATGATTCACAGTTTATTTGTTTTTATAAAGTAATGTAATTTTCAAAATTTTCAAAATGTTTGATAGCCTGATTTGATATTGTTTATTTTATGTAAATTTGGTATTTTACTGCACAATTAATATTAATATCTAACCAATTTTTGGTTTTTACTAGAATAAAATATTGTAGATGGAATGTTGCCAGATTTATACATAATACGTCAAGTTGTAGACCACATCCAATATAGTAGACTATTTAACTGCAGTATGGTTTTTAGCAGTACTAATAATACTTCAAGCAAGGAAAATACAGCCTACAGTGCAGAATCGTATCTAGAGTAATATTTCGAAGTTTTTTTTGTTTGTCAAGTAATTTTTAGCACTTTGAGAGTGAAGAGAAATACGGCTTTGTATCAGTGGCGTAGCTTGTAAAAAAAGCAATAAGTTTATATTTCAGTTTTTACTTGATTTTGTTTTACTTTGTCAGTTATATATATAAAGTATTGATCCAACTATGACATAATCCTAGTGCTACACAAATCTTACTTTTTGTTAATACGAAAGTTTTTAGTGAGTTTTTGTCTTTTATAAGAGAAAGAAATTAATTAACGTTACTACTTTAATAATTAACTCTTGGAAAAACAGATAATTATTATGCTAATCTTAAAAATGTTTTTCAATAAATTAAACACTTAAAATGACCATGCACTATAAAGACACATCCATGTCATTAATTAATATGAAATTAAAACAAGTAAGTTTTGAATAACAATTATAAAAAACAACATAAACAAAATAATCAAAATTTTACAAAATAAAAACATTGATTAGTCACTTGTTTCAGAGATACTTATAGTGCGTTCCGTATATCAACCAAAGTAACCGGCGGTTAGGTTACGGCTAAGATCTGTCGCTAAATATCTTGGTTGATTTATGGAACGGCAGCAGTTATAGAAACGTCAAAATACAAAACTGAAATATTATAAGCTTAAACTTCATGAATTTATTTATTATTAGCTTTAGTGTTATATTTTTTTAAATTTCAGTGCTTAATCTTAGATGATTTTATGTATTTATCTACCTGCTAATACAGTAATCCCAGTAGAGGTTGGCAGGTATAACAGGCAACTATGCACAATAATAATGTTTGCTCTGTTGCACTCATGCCTTTGCTCGTTTTAGCATTGACAGGAACATACATACACATTATAACCTATAATTAATAATTTAATAAAATACACGAGCAATGTTTGAAGCTTTTGTTCACTTTTGATTGCATTTCAAATTTACCGCCACGAATAACCACGATTAATAGAAATTCACAGACGTTCGTTTATGGTGAGTGCGGTCGCAACCTTTGTAACCTTTTTCAGGTAACCGCGTTCCGTATATAAACCTGTTTCAGGATAACCGGGATTTTGGTCGCTTCGGTTGATATACGGAACGCACTATTATATCCTGTTGTTTTCTTTTTTATTTTCAGTATTAACCGTTTAAAAAAACGTTTTCAGCACCTACTGCATGCCATTACAGTATGAGAACAATTTATGAACGAGGCAATCACATGGATACTTTTTATTGATATTGAAGAAGCACCTGCCAGCAACTAAAAATTTCACAAATAAAGTATCTACAAAATAATATAACTTATGCCCGGTTTCACCAACGTCTAATAAAACTTATTCGTCGAATAAATGCCTTATTCGCCCAATAAACGTTTCACCAACGTTAAATAGCGTTATTCGTCGAATAAATCTCCTAATAAACTAACCGGCCAAAATGCATCGAATAACTCGACAAATAACCTCAAAACATCTAGGTGTGACATTTATATAATGTAAATAATATATGTCATGTCATTAATGCTGATTTCAAAAATCGTTTTTGATTAAACCAAGAATCACTATTGGAAATAATTACAATTTAGATTCTCAAAATCAGCGGAACAATCTCATTTAAAAGTATGTAAAATTCACAGTAGATCATCAATTTTATTGTAGATTGTAATTTTAAGAACATATTTAAGTTTTCTGTATAATTGACGCAAAAAATGTACGCATTAGCAGTTTAACAAAATAGTTGGGTTTATATTATAAATTCTTTTCTCACATGTGTGGTTATAAAGAAATACAAAAAATGTACTTAAAATTTCAATCTACAATAAAATTGATGACAATTTGTGCATTGACTTTAAAGTTTTATCTGTAATTATATACCGCCAGTGTAATACGATCATAGCAACAAATATTTTTAATTTTGTGTTGATATGTTTACTTCACTAATAATTCGAGGTTATGCATGCATAAATACTGGTTCATTTGAACTTATTTGGCGAATTTTCTGTCTACTATATTACCAACTTGATAAAAATCACGGAATAGTTATTTAATCTCTGAGATACCTTGGTGAAACGTAAAATGACTTATTTGATGAATAAATTTTATTCGACGAATAGTTATTTGACAATTTATTAGGCGTTGGTGAAACCGGGCATAAAACATTTAAAAAAGATTTCACTGTCGCTAAATAGTACTACTTTCTATAGCCACTAAAAGAACTAAACAATCCAGAAGCAAATTCTCCCAATAAAAGAAATATGTTACATAAGACAGTCATGTTTCAAACACATTGGTTGGTTGTGTGCTGAGCTAACAAAGTAAAGTTATCACTAAAAGTATTAAGAGCCTAATAAGGCCTAAAAACAGTAAAATAATGTATCCTTGTACTTAAGTTCAGAATTCATTTAAGGCCGTTGTGTAAAGCATTCTAGTGAGTGTTACCTTGTTGTTGAAAACCAAAAATAGTATTTTAAGTTTTTTGATTTATTTGCGTATCCAACCTCTTGCTACTTATGCTTTATTTTGTAAAAATGCTTATTTATGTTAATTAAGCTTTTACAAAAAGTAGATTTGAAGACGTCGCTGAAGTTAGCCTCGTTTCCGTACCCGTTCTTGCGTCGTTTTTTATGACGTGATGCAAACACATAACTGTACATTACAGTCGCCCAGCAAATTCATTAAATTGAATTCTCTTTATATATATTTGAGTAAATTTACAAATTAAAAAAAATAGTTCTGCAGTTAGGTACAAATAACAGCAAGTACAATTTAAGTTAATAATAATTATACTATGTTTTGTTATAATATAGTCAATTAACTTAATTAAAAAAACATAATACAAATTTTATGTGCAATAAAGAATAGATTCTATATTACCTGATGGAATATTACAGATTATTTATTAAGAATTAAGAAACTAAAATTTTCAAAGATAATAGAAAAATTTATGTCAAGTGATAGTTTAACTAATCAATCAATGCACAGATGCACCGGCATGGTATGAGCGGCCCGCTTTTATTTGCTGTAGACTCCTTTGTGTGTTTCATATCACCTGATGGAATATTACAGATTGTTTATTAACAATTAGGAAACAATAATTTTCAAAGAAAATAAAAAAAACCATGTCGAGTGATAGTTTTACTAAGCAATCAATGCACCGATGAGCGGCTCGCTTTTATTAATGTTGACACCTTTATAGGTTTCATATTACCTGATGGAATATTACAGATTGTTTATTAACAATTAAGAAACAATAATTTTCAAAGAAAATAAAAAATCCATGTCGAGTGATAGTTTTACTAAGCAATCAATGCACCGATGAGCGGCTCGCTTTTATTGATGTAGACACCTTTATAGGTTTCATATTACCCGATGGAATATTACAGATTGTTTATTACCAATTAAGAAACAATAATTTTCAAAGAAAATAAAAAAATCCATGTCGAGTGATAGTTTTACTAAGCAATCAATGCATCGATGAGCGGCTCGCTTTATTGATGTAGACACCTTTATAGGTTTCATATTACCTGATGGAATATTACAGATTGTTTATTAACAATTAAGAAACAATAATTTTCAAAGAAAATAAAAAAATCCATGTCGAGTGATAGTTTTACTAAGCAATCAATGCATCGATGAGCGGCTCGCTTTTATTGATGTAGACACCTTTATAGGTTTCATATTACCTGATGGAATATTACAGATTGTTTATTAACAATTAAGAAACAATAATTTTCAAAGAAAATAAAAAATCCATGTCGAGTGATAGTTTTACTTAGCAATCAATGCATCGATGAGCGGCTTGCTTTTATTGATGTAGACACCTTTATAGGTTTCATATTACCTGATGGAATATTACAGATTGTTTATTAACAATTAAGAAACAATAATTTTCAAAGAAAATAAAAAATCCATGTCGAGTGATAGTTTTACTAAGCAATCAATGCACCGATGAGCGGCTCGCTTTTATTAATGTTGACACCTTTATAGGTTTCATATTACCTGATGGAATATTACAGATTGTTTATTAACAATTAAGAAACAATAATTTTCAAAGAAAATAAAAAATCCATGTCGAGTGATAGTTTTACTAAGCAATCAATGCACCGATGAGCGGCTCGCTTTTATTGATGTAGACACCTTTACAGGTTTCATATTACCTGATGGAATATTACAGATTGTTTATTAACAATTAAGAAACAATAATTTTCAAAGAAAATAAAAAAATCCATGTCGAGTGATAGTTTTACTAAGCAATCAATGCATCGATGAGCGGCTCGCTTTTATTGATGTAGACACCTTTATAGGTTTCATATTACCTGATGGAATATTACAGATTGTTTATTAACAATTAAGAAACAATAATTTTCAAAGAAAATAAAAAAAATCTATGTCGAGTGATAGTTTTACTAAGCAATCAATGCACCGATGAGCGGCTCGCTTTTATTAATGTTGACACCTTTATAGGTTTCATATTACCTGATGGAATATTACAGATTGTTTATTAACAATTAAGAAACAATAATTTTCAAAGAAAATAAAAAATCCATGTCGAGTGATAGTTTTACTAAGCAATCAATGCACCGATGAGCGGCTCGCTTTTATTGATGTAGACACCTTTACAGGTTTCATATTACCTGATGGAATATTACAGATTGTTTATTAACAATTAAGAAACAATAATTTTCAAAGAAAATAAAAAAATCCATGTCGAGTGATAGTTTTACTAAGCAATCAATGCATCGATGAGCGGCTCGCTTTTATTGATGTAGACACCTTTATAGGTTTCATATTACCTGATGGAATATTACAGATTGTTTATTAACAATTAAGAAACAATAATTTTCAAAGAAAATAAAAAAAATCTATGTCGAGTGATAGTTTTACTAAGCAATCAATGCATGGATGAGCGGCTCGCTTTTATTGATGTAGACACCTTTATAGGTTTCATATTACCTGATGGAATATTACAGATTGTTTATTAACAATTAAGAAACAATAATTTTCAAAGAAAATAAAAAAATCCATGTCGAGTGATAGTTTAACTTTTATTAAAGAAATATAAAAGTTTATAAGCAAGTGATGGGTTTATCAAGCAATGAATGAACGCGCGGTATGAGCGGCTACTTTTGTTGTAAACATCTTAATTAATATTACATCAGGTGATGACATACGAAAGTGACGATTGATTCTTATAAAAAATATTAGAATAGTAACTCGGTGCTGTATATACATACTTTATTTTTTAAATTGAATAATATCTAGGATACATGTATGTCTTTTTTAGTAAATTCACATATAGCAGGAAATCTCTATTCATAAATGGGTGTTTTTTTGTTAGGTTGTCTGATAAAGTGAATCAACATGTGCGTGTGCCTCGCTGTCGCATATTGAATATATAATTGAGTTTTATAAAAAAATCTACAATTGAATGAATGGAATTTTTATAGTTTGTTTTTTATGCTGACTTATCTATACATGTTTTATGTTATGTAAACTTTTATTTTGCTTATTGGTATCCTTATTTATTATTAAATAAAAATTTTAATTAAAGTTTTTTTTTTTATTTAGAAACAAGTTCTGGGTAAAATTCTAGCTTTGTTTGGTGTACGTGTACGCGGTCATGTTATGGGTTTAACACTAAGAAGAATAAATTCTTTCATGTGATTAATAATCTTATTTGATGAAGGGAACGGCCAACCTGGTAATAATACCCAAAAGTAGATTAGAATACGGCAAATAAGAGGATCTATTATGCGTTCTTTTATTTATATTTAATGTAATTCTTTAATATTTTTAATTTTTAATACCTATTTATAATCCTCTTATTGTATAATGATATATAAATGACCGCTAAAATCGGTTTTATACTTTAATTTTAATCGTATTATCATATTTTCATTGAAGAGTTAGCTAATGAATGATAGAATACTAGGAAATTATCAAATTTTTAAACTATAACCTGATCTATTTTCACTTTACTAACTCCCACTTCTGCTTACAAAATGCAATAAATTAAAAAAATATTATGTTTTATATTTACAATAGTATTTCTTTCGTAACGAGCTGTTACTAGTGAGTTTACATTGAATTGTGTCTACAAGCAGTTTTTCTTTACGATTAAAAATGTAAGTAAAATCATATTTAATAGAATTTATAGATGAGAAACAGTTAATTAAACTTGATAAACAAACTAGTGATTTTTTTTTTACAATTTAAATAAATACAAACAAAATACTCGTTACTTCAAGTTTTACATTGTTTTTTTTTAATTGAATCAATTATATTATATGTATATTAGTTCAATAAAACTATATTTATTATAATGCATGCCGATAGTATATCCCTAAAGTTGTGTATTGAGCACCAACACTTATTAATTGACAGTTAATATTTGTTGTTATTAACACAATAAATAAATCGTCAATAAATGCATGTAACCAATTAAAACATTTTTTTTTTATTTTGAAAGTTTTATAGTATTTTTCACTGATTAAAAAATTTAAAAATGTCAGTTATAAAGTTAAGAAGAAATATCTGTCAACTTAACTCTTTATTTAATTTAAAATATTTGTTATATAAATTCTAAAGTACAGGCCTTCCCCAATTATTTTTTAAATCAATAAACTATATTATATTATTGATTTTTTGAAAATATTGAAAAACTTTATTAATTATAGTTCACATACGCTATGTTTTGCTATTTTAAAATATTTCTGTGGATACATTGTAAGATATCTCGGAACGTAGCACATGGCACTTCCTGAAATTTTCAGAGTATCTTTTGCACATATAAAAGCACGTTTTTATTCATATTAAAAAAAAATTATCCGTAATCTTTTTTTAGGAAAACTGTCTTTTAAAGTTCTGCAAAATTTTCAAAATTTATGAAAAACAATTTTTGGCTGTGAAAACTTATTCTTTAGACAATTTTGAAGAAAAAAAGTTTCTTATTAGTTTTTCCTAAAAATACAATCCTGTAAAGTTACAAATGATCAAAAAATGTAAAAACTCAAAAACCTCATTTATTTTAAACTATTACTCAAAAATAGCTTACTAAAAAAATTTAAAAAAATTCACAAGATCAGGATTCATGTAGAGAAAGGCATTTTCAGTGGTTTGAGCAAAAACAAGTTTAGTTTCGTACACTTGACTCAGACATGGCCATATATATTATATTTAGAATATAATACTGGATGTAGATTAATTGGCAGACAAACGCCAGGTAACTTTGTAGACCGTGCCTAAATAAAACGAAAATCTTAATTCCAAAATGCTGAGAAACTCTTTGTTTGGCCTCACAAGATTCTCAAAGTTTTGTTACGCTTGGCAACGTAGCAGAATTTCTTATTCTAAATTCAAACCTATAATGTAGGCAACTTAATACACACACTAAATGTTATTATTTATTATAAACTATAGTTTGTCCGCGTTAAGACTACAGTGATGGGAGTGGTTTATAAAGTCAGTGTCACACAACTGTAATTACAACATGTCTTGTTGGTATTATAAAACAGCTAACTTCACTTTGTTTATTATATATAATAAAATGATTTTAAATTATTTAAAAACTTTAAAGCTGAAACAATATAGTTTATTGCTTCTTAATTAAATATTAATATGTTTAGTAGAAATGTATATAAGTCACTTTTAATACTAAAATTTATTAAAAAGAATTCCAAGAATTGCATGACGTTTACTCATATTTAAGTTTTTGAGGTTATTCTGTACGTCAGCAACAAAAAATTGTAACTTACAGTTGAAATACATATAATTATTAACAAATGCGTTAACCTAGTTACAATAACGCAAAAAACTGATAAATATTAAATAGTAAAAATTGTTAACTAAATTTATTCAATTACAAGTAGCTTTGTTTTAATCTGGTAGTTATTCTATTGTAAATTGGGTAGGCCTCTAAACCAACCAGAGCATTGTTTCCCAGTTGCCATAACAACTACTACTGCAGTCTTAACGCGAACAAACTATACAAATGTTTAAATTGGCACGTATCGGTATCAAATTCATGACATTCTCAAGCATTACCGGCATAATTTGCATATTTATTCAAAGTAAAAGTCAGAATAAAATAGAACTGACATTCAATCGCCTACGTTATAACTTGAATTTTATAAAAAAAATTCCTACGTTGCCAAGAGTATTTTTAATTTAAATTTGATTTACTCTTGGAAAGTAATTTGCACATTTTTCAATATTTTTTTATTATTAATTTTTAATAAACCTCGAAACTTTTATTATACTAAAAATAAAGCAAGTTGTTACATAAAATACGCAATTAAAACAGTATTTGTATTGACAAAATTGAATTTTTGAAGACCTCGTGAGGCCAAACAAAAAGTTTCTCAACATTTTGGGATTAAGATTTTTTTTGGCATGTCCTCCTTTTCCATAGGGGGTTAAAAATGGCATTTTTTGGTTTTTATTTTTTTTCTCCGCACCTATTGAATGAAAAATTCTAAAAAAATCATAGAAGTAGAGTTTTGGGTGGTCTTCTAACACAATTTTTTTCAACCCTTCAATACCTGTATACAACCCTTAAAAAAATTCAAAAAGGGTTGAAATTTACTTTTGCTTATCTAAACCTTCGATTGCATGGAATTTTATTTTTTAACATCATAAGTAATTGAAAAATCTACATCCATGATTTTTTTGGAATTTTTGCGAGATCGTTTTTTTTCACTTTTTTGCCATTTATACTGTTTTTTTTTCTGCTTTTGTGACTCTGCAATGCATTTATAGTTTTCAAAATAATGAAATTCGGATTCTACAAAAAAATTTACATAGAGTATGTATCGTGGGTATAATATTTTCATCAATTTGCAATGATTTGACAGCTCAAAACACGATTTATTGTATTTTTAAGAGACAAAAAACAAATGAAGTAAATTTTTTTCAAATTTTTAAATGTCTGATTCGTATTCCTGGCATCAAAATTAGTCAGTAAACTAATTTTCATCAAAATTGGTAAAGATCAAAAAAACCACCCCTATTAAACTTTTTTCACAATTTTAAGACTTTTTGCACTAAAAAATCAGAACTTAAAAACTTTTAATAATAGAGACACTGGACAAACTCCATCTTCAGAAAGATGAAATCTTTCAAATTAATCGGTTTAATTTTTTTTTATTTTAGCTCTTTTTTTTTAGAAAAAAAAACACGAAATTCACATTATTGGCTGTCGTTTTTAAATGGTTCAACTTTTTCAATTTTTTTTTTATAGGGTTTATTAAAAGCTTTCCAACGATGTACAATAAAGCAGTTTTGCTGGTCATACTAACCCGAAAAAAATTGTATCATTTGATTTTGGGTGGTCCAGAAGGGTTGAAATTGATTTTATAGGTTCTAAACCTCAGATTGCATCAAATTATATATTTTTATTTAATGGGCAAATGATAAATCTACATTTATGAATTTTTTGAGATTTTTGCGAGTGGTGCGCCACTATGAAAAATTTTTTTTTTTACTTTTTTGTCATTTTTTACAGTTTTGGGTAAACCAGAAGAGTTGAAATTGATTTTAAGTTATCTAAACTTCCGATTGCATAGATAATGCTGCTTTATTATACATCATTAGAAAGTTTTTGATAAACTCTATCCAATAAAAAAATAAAAATTGAAAAAGTTGAACCATTTTAAAATGATTTTTTTTTCTAAAAAGAAGAGCTGAAATAAAAAAAAAATAAACCGATTAATTTGATAGATTTCATCCTTCTGAAAATCATGGAGTTTGTCCATAGTCTCTATTACTAACCGTTTTTAAGTTTTGATTTTTTAGTGCAAAAAGTCTTAAAATTGTGAAAAAAGTTTAATAGGGGTGGTTTTTTTGATCTTTACCAATTTTGATGAAAATTAGTTTACTGACTAATTTTGATGCCAGGAATACGAATCTGACATTTAAAACTTTGAAAAAAAATTACTTCATTTGTTTTTTGTCTCGTAAAAAATACGATTAATCGTGTTTTGAGCTGTCAAATCATTGCAAATTGATGAAAATATTATACCCAGAATACCTACTCTATGTAAAATTTTCCGTAGAATCTGAATTTTTCATTATTTTGAAAGCTATAAATGCTTTGCAGAGTCACAAAAGCAAAAAAATACAGTATAAATGGCAAAAAAATCGAAAAATTGATTTTTAACAGTGGCGCACTACTTGCAAAAATTTCAAAAAAATCATGTATGTAGATTTTTTAATTACTTATGAAATTAAAAAATAAAATTCCATGCAATCGAAGGTTTAGATAAGCAAAAGTAAATTTCAACCCTTCTAGAATTTTTTTAAAAGTTGTATACAGAATTTGAGGGGTTGAAAAAGTTTGTGTTGGAAGACCACCCAAAACTCTACTTCCATGATTTTTTTTAGAATTTTTCATTCAATAGGTGCAGAAAAAAAAAATTAAAACGAGAAAATCCTATTTTTTGCTCCTTATGGAAAAGGGGATGGTATCAAAATTTTAAAATTCTACCAAACATGTTTTTTTTATGCTAAAAAAGTAATTTTTAAAGTAATTTGGATATTCGTGATGGGGGGCATTTCACCTATGTTAACCGGGGGGACCCTTTACCTGGCGTTTGTCCGCCAATTAATCTACATATCTATATATCATTTAAAAAAGTAAAGTTGGTTGTCATTTTAAGTATACTAATAACAACAATATAGATGTATTTGCCGTTATATTATTTGAAAAACTATTACAAGTACAAAGTTATGCAACTGTGGCGTTTAATTTGATATCCTGTATAGAATACTATATATTGTAAGCGTATGTGTAAAATAAACATTATAAAACAATGAAGTAGTTTTACAATAACTTTAAAGTTACACCACAATTAGAAAATTGTTGATACAAACGAAATTTGTCTGGATTCACGGACAAACTAAAAACAAAACATTCAATTGTTGATTTGACAGATATTTATAATGTCCGGTTACTATATCATTATTAAAAGTTGCTTAAAACATGCTCTTTATAATTTCTAAAAATAATTATATGCCGTTTTATTCACAAACGTCAATGTATTACCGGCGTTTATTGAATATGTTTATTAAAAAAAGACATTAGATTAACATTAATTTTAAATTTATTCATTGGATTTTTTATTATTCTATTAAGTTTCTGTTTCTCATTTTCATAATATACTTAAGACTTTATTTTAATTATTTATTTTATTATATCAAATTTTGTTTTTAGATTAATTTTATATGAATATTTTATTCATCTGAGGAATATATAAAAAATAAAATTATATGGAAATGAATATGAACACTTAATTGTAAAAAATATTCGTCTATGGAAAAAGACCATCGGATTTACTTTAATTGATATATTTTGTTTTCAGTTAATCTTTTTAGGATTTATTTGAATAACAATATTTTATTAATATTTGTTATATTTGTCTATATAAAGTATATTTTTGTTTTAGGTATTTTAATATTATTTCTTGTTTTAATAATTGTATTAATTTCAGTATTAATATAATTTTTGACTAACCTTTTATTAATAATTTTAGGTGTTTTTTCTATTAGGACATATCTATTTTAGAACAGTTTTTGTTTTTATTTTATTTGTTATTATTTAATTTTAATTAGATTCTAATATAATTTTGACCAAATCTTTTTTTAAGATTTGACTAGTTTTTTATATTGATAAATATTTTTTTTTATATGATACATCTATATCTATTATAGTAATATTATTAATATTATTAGTGTTATAGTAAGTTTTGTCAATTTTATTAATTTCAAAGTTGATATATATATATTTATTTCAAAGTTGATATATATATATATATATATATATATATATATATATATATATATATATATATATATTTATTTCAAAATGCCTTTTAATTGTGTAGATATTATCAGTGATGATATAATTTACAATTGCATTGACAAACTTATTGCAGCTGGAGAGTGGATCCCAATTAATTCAGAAGAATGTACAAATTATCCTTCTCTTTTTAATTTAATTGTCAATAAAGTATATACTCCGCAATTTAAGAAACGGCATTATACATTAAATAAAATTAAAAAAGTTAAAATTATATTAAGGATAAAAATATATAAGTTGGCTGCTAAGTATTTTAGGAATTTGATAAAAATCAACAGTATTCAACAAAACACCTCTTGTGTTAATACTGTTGACAACGATAAGTACATAGAAAGTACACTTATAGATTGTATTCAACCAAATACAACGAAAATCAACAGTATTGAAGAAAACACCTCTTCTGTTAATACTGTTAACAACGATACGAACATAGAAAGTACACTTATAGATTGTATTCAACCAAATACAACAAAAATCAACAGTATTGAAGAAAACACCTCTTGTGTTAATACTGTTAACAACAATACGAACATAAAAAGTACACTTATAGATTGTATTCAACCAGAAAGTAGTGTTGTTAATATAGGTACAAATATTATATATAGAGAGAAAGAGTTCAGCAATTCCCATATTTTTGATAAAGTTATGCAATTAAAAAACAATAAGATAGAGCTTCAATGGAACCAACAAAAAAACAGTAATTTAAATGCTGATAATTATATTGATAAACAAGCTTTAAGTCTTGATTTTATGCAAAAAGTTATTGACATAGGCCAAAATAGTATAGAATCCAAAACAACGGCTAAAAGGGACTATACTAAAAGATTTCTTTTTACAAATACGTTTATACAATTTGACATTCAAATTGAAAAGGCCATCTACTTAAATGTGTTTAATGCCGAAAGTAGAAAATTATTTCTTAAAAAAAAGCTGCCCAAAATTGGAATTACGTGTGTACTTGTTTTTAAGAATTCGCCTAAAAGAAATTCAAAATTTGTCGATTATGCTAAATGTAAGCATTTAAATTGCAAAGAATATAAAATTGAAACAAAGAAATATTCAAACATTGTTTCATTTGTTGTATATTGGATTGGATCTGAAAATCATGATGGCAAACCTCTAACTTACCAGTTGAGGGGTGAGGAAAGAGAAATAGTGCAAACTAAATTAACACATGAGCCAGCTAACAAAGTTCTAGGAGATGCTATTATAGCAGCAGATCCAGTAGTAGTTGAATGTGGAAATATGCAGCAGATCCGTAATTTGAACGTTTTTCAAAAAGCTAAATCAGAAGCATTAGCTAAAAATGATAGGCATGTTCATCCTTATTTAGATTTATTAATACGTGCCAAGGATAATAATGAAATTTTTGATTATATACGAAAACCTGATGGTCGTATGATGGTACATTTATATAGCAAAAAACAAATAAAAATATTATTAAAATATTCTTTGCAACCTATTACTATATATTTTGATGCTACTGGTACAATAGTTAGAGCAATGCCTTTGGAATGTGGCAAACGAATCTATTATTATGATGGTGTAGTAAATATTGATAACAAAATTATTCCCGTCATGGAATTAATTTCATCAAAACATGACTATTCAACACTAAGTAGTTTTTTTCTTTACTTTAAGCAATTTTGTGAGTCTACTTGCAACAAAAAATGGCCTTGTTTCCAAAATTTTGTGGTGGATTGGAGTTTTGCAAGCCTAATATCTGTATCTTTAGCATTTAATGGCTTTAAACTTTTTAAATATTTGCAAATTACATATAAGTATGTTACTAGCAATATTGATATTTCAGGAAATGTAATGATATTTACATGTTGCGCTCATTTTATGAAAATGATTTCAAATAGATTATCTAAGATGGGTATCAAAAAGTATGTAAAAGCTACTTTACTAAAGTTTGTAGCGCTCTTAATTAATTGCAAATCTTTTGAAGAGTTGTGTGAGCGGTACAAGCAATTATTATTTATACTGTTATCTTCTAAAAAAAGCAAACATGTTGATGACGCTTTAACAATAATAATTACATCAAATATTGAAGATTTGACTTTAGAAGATTTGAATCTAATAGAACATGATGACAATGAATATAAAGAAGGTAATATCAATGATACCTATTTTTATAAACATTTTGCCAATATTCATGTGGAAGTAGAGAAAGCTATTGATGATGATCATTTGTGTGAAAATAATGTATTATATTGTAAAGATTTTGCAAATTATATTTTGCAACATTATATGCCATTTGTTCCGTTGTGGACTTCAATAATTAGAAAACATCGTTTTTCTAATTCCAATGTTGAATGTTGGATGAAAATTTTAAAACAAGATGTTTTAGAAGGCAAGACAAACTTAAAAGTAGGAAGATTTATTGAAAAGTTGCAAACTAAAATATCTGCAGATTTAAAAGATATAGAGTTTAATATTAGTAAATCAATTCGAGTTAATAAAAAGAAAAAGCGAGATTTTACTGATAAAAAAAAGGTTGATAATCTAACTGCAATTGAAACTTGGCAAAGACGTCCAAAAAAGACAAAAACGTATTTTCAGCAAGCTGATTCTATTTTAGCCGAAACAAGTATTAAATTAGAACAACAAAATGTAACAAACATTCTAAATAATTCAATATCTACCTCAACTGATGAACCAAGATTGCCAAACGGACTATATTTAAATCCTGATTATTATCTTCAAAAGGAAAAACATGCTATAATGTGTCATTATAGCTATAGAAAGTTGTCGATCAACTTAAATACATTAGATTATTATACTTTAATTGAAAAAAGTAATGTAAAAGAGTCCGAGAAATGGCTTCCGGACTTTATTATTGACTCCGCTGCCAGTATATTTGTCAAAAATAAACATTTTTTATATTATATAGATTGTGTTACATCAACTCTACTTTTTAGTGATAACCTTCACGAAAAAACAGATTGTTTGCAGGTGAAATTAAACAAAAATTATTTGTTATAATTCCATATTTTAAAAATGGAAATCACTGGACTCTTATAATTTTAGATATTAAAAATAGTCTAATATATTATATTGATCCTTATAATCCATTTGTTTCTGATGATGAAATCAATTCAATTTTGTCTAAAATTAAAAAGTTTTTAGAAAGAAAAAGCAGGATTTTAAAATTGGAAAGATTAAATCCTAGAAGTTGGAAAATTGGAATAAATGATTTTCTTCCAATACAAAAGGATGCGTATAACTGTGGCATATTTGTCATACATTTTATACAAAAACTGTCAGAATCAAGGACAATGGCGGACTTTTTTAAAAATTGCAGTTCTAAATTTGATCCATTTGTATATAGAGTAGCACTCCAAAAATCAATTTTGATACATTCAGAGTGTGTTAAAAATTTATGTGTCAAATGTGGCAAACATAATCGGGAGTCTGCCGTTAATTGTACACGCTGCGAGAGACTAATACACGTCAAATGTAAAACCACATCTGATGACACTTGTATTCTCTGCGAAGGTTACTTCTGGCAAGATAATACTAAATATAAAGTATACTTGCAAAATATTGATTACAAAAGAATAATACTTGATAATGAAGATACATTAAAACAAATATATGAACAACGATTTACTCATCCAAGTGCATCGTCATATATATTATTTTCAGAAAATGATCGTATTAATGTAATGCAAACTTATGCTACCGAAATATTTGCTTTGTCAGATATGATATTTATTTACAAATATATTTCATCACATGTTTGTAACGATAGAATGTTTTCGTGTTTTGTTTTATTACCTTACATATGTGATAAAATTTCATTTTACATATTTGGAAAATATACTATTGAAATAATGGGCGAAGAAGTACCAACTAAAGAGGTTTTTCATGGTACTTATAAACTAAAAGATATTTACAATTCTTAGGCTAGAAGATACTCATCAATGTTATAATAATAATTTAATTTAATTTTTGTTATTTATTTTATTTTTTTCTTCAAAATAAGTTTCGAGCTTGTTATTATCAAAAAAATATGCTTCATCGTTATGCAACCTGGGTAAAAAATCTGTTTTGTTTTATATATTTTATTAAGTTTATTTGTTTTATTAAATTTATTTGTTTTGTTTGTTCCATATGTTCTGTTTTATTTACAAATTAGAACACTATGTAATATTTTATCACGTAATATGGAATCTATTAAGATAACTACAGCAAAAAACGCGAGCCGCTCTCACGGAGAATCGCCGGTGCGGTGTATTCATTGCTTAGTAAAGCCATCAATCAAAAATGGATTTTTTTTTTAGTTTTGTTTTTTTATTTGTTTATGAACAACACGTAATATTCCATTACCTAATATAGAATCTATTAAGGTGTCTACAACAAATAAAGCTTGCTTAGTAAAACTATCAATCGGAAATGAGTTTTGTGTGTTTTTTTTTTAAATTTTGTTTTCGTAATTGTTTATAATAATATGTAATACTCCATCACGTAATACAAAATCTATTAAGGTGCCTACAGCAAAAAACGAGTCGCTCACAAGGTGCATCGGTGCGTTGATTGCTTAGTAAAACTATCACTCGACATGGATTTTTTTATTTTCTTTGAAAATTATTGTTTCTTAATTGTTAATAAACAATCTGTAATATTCCATCAGGTAATATGAAACCTATAAAGGTGTCTACATCAATAAAAGCGAGCCGCTCATCGATGCATTGATTGCTTAGTAAAACTATCACTCGACATGGATTTTTTATTTTCTTTAAAAATTATTGTTTCTTAATTGTTAATAAACAATCTGTAATATTCCATCAGGTAATATGAAACCTATAAAGGTGTCTACATCAATAAAAGCGAGCCGCTCATCGATGCATTGATTGCTTAGTAAAACTATCACTCGACATGGATTTTTTTATTTTCTTTGAAAATTATTGTTTCTTAATTGTTAATAAACAATCTGTAATATTCCATCAGGTAATATGAAACCTATAAAGGTGTCTACATCAATAAAAGCGAGCCGCTCATCCATGCATTGATTGCTTAGTAAAACTATCACTCGACATAGATTTTTTTTATTTTCTTTGAAAATTATTGTTTCTTAATTGTTAATAAACAATCTGTAATATTCCATCAGGTAATATGAAACCTATAAAGGTGTCTACATCAATAAAAGCGAGCCGCTCATCGGTGCATTGATTGCTTAGTAAAACTATCACTCGACATGGATTTTTTATTTTCTTTGAAAATTATTGTTTCTTAATTGTTAATAAACAATCTGTAATATTCCATCAGGTAATATGAAACCTATAAAGGTGTCTACATCAATAAAAGCGAGCCGCTCATCGATGCATTGATTGCTTAGTAAAACTATCACTCGACATGGATTTTTTATTTTCTTTGAAAATTATTGTTTCTTAATTGTTAATAAACAATCTGTAATATTCCATAAGGTAATATGAAACCTATAAAGGTGTCTACATCAATAAAAGCGAGCCGCTCATCGATGCATTGATTGCTTAGTAAAACTATCACTCGACATGGATTTTTTATTTTCTTTGAAAATTATTGTTTCTTAATTGTTAATAAACAATCTGTAATATTCCATCAGGTAATATGAAACCTATAAAGGTGTCTACATCAATAAAAGCGAGCCGCTCATCGATGCATTGATTGCTTAGTAAAACTATCACTCGACATGGATTTTTTTATTTTCTTTGAAAATTATTGTTTCTTAATTGTTAATAAACAATCTGTAATATTCCATCAGGTAATATGAAACCTATAAAGGTGTCTACATCAATAAAAGCGAGCCGCTCATCGATGCATTGATTGCTTAGTAAAACTATCACTCGACATGGATTTTTTATTTTCTTTGAAAATTATTGTTTCTTAATTGTTAATAAACAATCTGTAATATTCCATCAGGTAATATGAAACCTATAAAGGTGTCTACATCAATAAAAGCGAGCCGCTCATCGGTGCATTGATTGCTTAGTAAAACTATCACTCGACATGGATTTTTTTATTTTCTTTGAAAATTATTGTTTCTTAATTGTTAATAAACAATCTGTAATATTCCATCAGGTAATATGAAACCTATAAAGGTGTCAACATTAATAAAAGCGAGCCGCTCATCGGTGCATTGATTGCTTAGTAAAACTATCACTCGACATGGTTTTTTTTATTTTCTTTGAAAATTATTGTTTCCTAATTGTTAATAAACAATCTGTAATATTCCATCAGGTGATATGAAACACACAAAGGAGTCTACAGCAAATAAAAGCGGGCCGCTCATACCATGTCGGTGCATCTGTGCATTGATTGATTAGTTAAACTATCACTTGACATAAATTTTTCTATTATCTTTGAAAATTTTAGTTTCTTAATTCTTAATAAATAATCTGTAATATTCCATCAGGTTTTATGAAACCTATAAAGGTGTCTACATCAATAAAAGCGAGCCGCTCATCGATGCATTGATTGCTTAGTAAAACTATCACTCGACATGGATTTTTTATTTTCTTTAAAAATTATTGTTTCTTAATTGTTAATAAACAATCTGTAATATTCCATCAGGTAATATGAAACCTATAAAGGTGTCTACATCAATAAAAGCGAGCCGCTCATCGGTGCATTGATTGCTTAGTAAAACTATCACTCGACATGGATTTTTTATTTTCTTTGAAAATTATTGTTTCTTAATTGTTAATAAACAATCTGTAATATTCCATCAGGTAATATGAAACCTATAAAGGTGTCAACATTAATAAAAGCGAGCCGCTCATCGGTGCATTGATTGCTTAGTAAAACTATCACTCGACATGGTTTTTTTTTATTTTCTTTGAAAATTATTGTTTCCTAATTGTTAATAAACAATCTGTAATATTCCATCAGGTGATATGAAACACACAAAGGAGTCTACAGCAAATAAAAGCGGGCCGCTCATACCATGCCGGTGCATCTGTGCATTGATTGATTAGTTAAACTATCACTTGACATAAATTATTCTATTATCTTTGAAAATTTTAGTTTCTTAATTCTTAATAAATAATCTGTAATATTCCATCAGGTTTTATGAAACCTATAAAGGTGTCTACATCAATAAAAGCGAGCCGCTCATCGATGCATTGATTGCTTAGTAAAACTATCACTCGACATGGATTTTTTATTTTCTTTAAAAATTATTGTTTCTTAATTGTTAATAAACAATCTGTAATATTCCATCAGGTAATATGAAACCTATAAAGGTGTCTACATCAATAAAAGCGAGCCGCTCATCGGTGCATTGATTGCTTAGTAAAACTATCACTCGACATGGATTTTTTATTTTCTTTGAAAATTATTGTTTCTTAATTGTTAATAAACAATCTGTAATATTCCATCAGGTAATATGAAACCTATAAAGGTGTCAACATTAATAAAAGCGAGCCGCTCATCGGTGCATTGATTGCTTAGTAAAACTATCACTCGACATGGTTTTTTTTTATTTTCTTTGAAAATTATTGTTTCCTAATTGTTAATAAACAATCTGTAATATTCCATCAGGTGATATGAAACACACAAAGGAGTCTACAGCAAATAAAAGCGGGCCGCTCATACCATGCCGGTGCATCTGTGCATTGATTGATTAGTTAAACTATCACTTGACATAAATTATTCTATTATCTTTGAAAATTTTAGTTTCTTAATTCTTAATAAATAATCTGTAATATTCCATCAGGTTTTATGAAACCTATAAAGGTGTCTACATCAATAAAAGCGAGCCGCTCATCGATGCATTGATTGCTTAGTAAAACTATCACTCGACATGGATTTTTTATTTTCTTTAAAAATTATTGTTTCTTAATTGTTAATAAACAATCTGTAATATTCCATCAGGTAATATGAAACCTATAAAGGTGTCTACATCAATAAAAGCGAGCCGCTCATCGATGCATTGATTGCTTAGTAAAACTATCACTCGACATGGATTTTTTATTTTCTTTAAAAATTATTGTTTCTTAATTGTTAATAAACAATCTGTAATATTCCATCAGGTAATATGAAACCTATAAAGGTGTCTACATCAATAAAAGCGAGCCGCTCATCGGTGCATTGATTGCTTAGTAAAACTATCACTCGACATGGATTTTTTATTTTCTTTGAAAATTATTGTTTCTTAATTGTTAATAAACAATCTGTAATATTCCATCAGGTAATATGAAACCTATAAAGGTGTCAACATTAATAAAAGCGAGCCGCTCATCGGTGCATTGATTGCTTAGTAAAACTATCACTCGACATGGTTTTTTTTATTTTCTTTGAAAATTATTGTTTCCTAATTGTTAATAAACAATCTGTAATATTCCATCAGGTGATATGAAACACACAAAGGAGTCTACAGCAAATAAAAGCGGGCCGCTCATACCATGCCGGTGCATCTGTGCATTGATTGATTAGTTAAACTATCACTTGACATAAATTTTTCTATTATCTTTGAAAATTTTAGTTTCTTAATTCTTAATAAATAATCTGTAATATTCCATCAGGTTTTATGAAACCTATAAAGGTGTCTACATCAATAAAAGCGAGCCGCTCATCGATGCATTGATTGCTTAGTAAAACTATCACTCGACTTGGATTTTTTATTTTCTTTAAAAATTATTGTTTCTTAATTGTTAATAAACAATCTGTAATATTCCATCAGGTAATATGAAACCTATAAAGGTGTCTACATCAATAAAAGCGAGCCGCTCATCGATGCATTGATTGCTTAGTAAAACTATCACTCGACATGGATTTTTTATTTTCTTTAAAAATTATTGTTTCTTAATTGTTAATAAACAATCTGTAATATTCCATCAGGTAATATGAAACCTATAAAGGTGTCTACATCAATAAAAGCGAGCCGCTCATCGGTGCATTGATTGCTTAGTAAAACTATCACTCGACATGGATTTTTTATTTTCTTTGAAAATTATTGTTTCTTAATTGTTAATAAACAATCTGTAATATTCCATCAGGTAATATGAAACCTATAAAGGTGTCTACATCAATAAAAGCGAGCCGCTCATCGGTGCATTGATTGCTTAGTAAAACTATCACTCGACATAGATTTTTTATTTTCTTTGAAAATTATTGTTTCTTAATTGTTAATAAACAATCTGTAATATTCCATCAGGTAATATGAAACCTATAAAGGTGTCAACATTAATAAAAGCGAGCCGCTCATCGGTGCATTGATTGCTTAGTAAAACTATCACTCGACATGGTTTTTTTTATTTTCTTTGAAAATTATTGTTTCCTAATTGTTAATAAACAATCTGTAATATTCCATCAGGTGATATGAAACACACAAAGGAGTCTACAGCAAATAAAAGCGGGCCGCTCATACCATGCCGGTGCATCTGTGCATTGATTGATTAGTTAAACTATCACTTGACATAAATTTTTCTATTATCTTTGAAAATTTTAGTTTCTTAATTCTTAATAAATAATCTGTAATATTCCATCAGGTTTTATGAAACCTATAAAGGTGTCTACATCAATAAAAGCGAGCCGCTCATCGATGCATTGATTGCTTAGTAAAACTATCACTCGACTTGGATTTTTTATTTTCTTTAAAAATTATTGTTTCTTAATTGTTAATAAACAATCTGTAATATTACATCAGGTAATATGAAACCTATAAAGGTGTCTACATCAATAAAAGCGAGCCGCTCATCGATGCATTGATTGCTTAGTAAAACTATCACTCGACATGGATTTTTTATTTTCTTTAAAAATTATTGTTTCTTAATTGTTAATAAACAATCTGTAATATTCCATCAGGTAATATGAAACCTATAAAGGTGTCTACATCAATAAAAGCGAGCCGCTCATCGGTGCATTGATTGCTTAGTAAAACTATCACTCGACATGGATTTTTTATTTTCTTTGAAAATTATTGTTTCTTAATTGTTAATAAACAATCTGTAATATTCCATCAGGTAATATGAAACCTATAAAGGTGTCTACATCAATAAAAGCGAGCCGCTCATCGGTGCATTGATTGCTTAGTAAAACTATCACTCGACATGGATTTTTTATTTTCTTTGAAAATTATTGTTTCTTAATTGTTAATAAACAATCTGTAATATTCCATCAGGTAATATGAAACCTATAAAGGTGTCAACATTAATAAAAGCGAGCCGCTCATCGGTGCATTGATTGCTTAGTAAAACTATCACTCGACATGGTTTTTTTTATTTTCTTTGAAAATTATTGTTTCCTAATTGTTAATAAACAATCTGTAATATTCCATCAGGTGATATGAAACACACAAAGGAGTCTACAGCAAATAAAAGCGGGCCGCTCATACCATGCCGGTGCATCTGTGCATTGATTGATTAGTTAAACTATCACTTGACATAAATTTTTCTATTATCTTTGAAAATTTTAGTTTCTTAATTCTTAATAAATAATCTGTAATATTCCATCAGGTTTTATGAAACCTATAAAGGTGTCTACATCAATAAAAGCGAGCCGCTCATCGATGCATTGATTGCTTAGTAAAACTATCACTCGACTTGGATTTTTTATTTTCTTTAAAAATTATTGTTTCTTAATTGTTAATAAACAATCTGTAATATTCCATCAGGTAATATGAAACCTATAAAGGTGTCTACATCAATAAAAGCGAGCCGCTCATCGATGCATTGATTGCTTAGTAAAACTATCACTCGACATGGATTTTTTATTTTCTTTAAAAATTATTGTTTCTTAATTGTTAATAAACAATCTGTAATATTCCATCAGGTAATATGAAACCTATAAAGGTGTCTACATCAATAAAAGCGAGCCGCTCATCGGTGCATTGATTGCTTAGTAAAACTATCACTCGACATGGATTTTTTATTTTCTTTGAAAATTATTGTTTCTTAATTGTTAATAAACAATCTGTAATATTCCATCAGGTAATATGAAACCTATAAAGGTGTCTACATCAATAAAAGCGAGCCGCTCATCGGTGCATTGATTGCTTAGTAAAACTATCACTCGACATGGATTTTTTATTTTCTTTGAAAATTATTGTTTCTTAATTGTTAATAAACAATCTGTAATATTCCATCAGGTAATATGAAACCTATAAAGGTGTCAACATTAATAAAAGCGAGCCGCTCATCGGTGCATTGATTGCTTAGTAAAACTATCACTCGACATGGTTTTTTTTATTTTCTTTGAAAATTATTGTTTCCTAATTGTTAATAAACAATCTGTAATATTCCATCAGGTGATATGAAACACACAAAGGAGTCTACAGCAAATAAAAGCGGGCCGCTCATACCATGCCGGTGCATCTGTGCATTGATTGATTAGTTAAACTATCACTTGACATAAATTATTCTATTATCTTTGAAAATTTTAGTTTCTTAATTCTTAATAAATAATCTGTAATATTCCATCAGGTAATATAGAATCTATTCTTTATTGCACATAAAATTTGTATTATGTTTTTTTAATTAAGTTAATTGACTATATTATAACAAAACATAGTATAATTATTATTAACTTAAATTGTACTTGCTGTTATTTGTACCTAACTGCAGAACTATTTTTTTTAATTTGTAAATTTACTCAAATATATATAAAGAGAATTCAATTTAATGAATTTGCTGGGCGACTGTAATGTACAGTTATGCGTTTGCATCACGTCATAAAAAACGACGCAAGAACGGGTACGGAAACGAGGCTAACTTCAGCGACGTGATTTGAAGGTAGCAAATAGTTGCTGCACTATTTAGATTTTATAACGCTTTATGTCTAAAACTAATAAAACGTTACACCTCGCTTTAAAATAACTAATTGTGTAGTAAGAATTTTTGTCAATGTTGTAGATTATCTTCTATTCTTTGATTGAACAATATTTTTGTTTATAATCTTGTTGCAGAATTACAGTGTTGCTAAAGACTATAAGTGCGTATTAAAAGTTTAAGTTATTATATGCAAAGACAATTGACATACGGTTTAATAATACAACTCTTTGTTCCGAAAAACTGCAGATTATGACTACAAAAGCACAATCCACACTTTTGCCTCTTTATAAGCCATTAACCTAATACTCGCAATACACCTTGCTTATTTTTGTTAATGCAGTATTTAACTTTCGACGTTAAAACGTTTAAAGAAGATTACGACAGTAAGACAATTGGTAGACTTTAGGAAGTTAAAAATCTAGTTTCCAAAGTATATTGCAATTTTGTATAGCAAGCGGTTTTTGCAACCGAAACTTGATGTTCAACAAATTGTCAATATAATTATTATATATAGCAAAAAACGTTGTATGAAAGCGTTTTGGTTTTAGTTTTAAAGCGTGTATTACAAAATGTGCCAGTTGCTAAACAAATTTTTATATTGTGTATAGAATCTACATTACATAGTGTGAATAAAGCCTTAATCATAGCACTAAAGCGCAATGTTTTCCACTCAACCTGAGCAAGTTTAGTATCCGGTTAAATGTGACACCGAATTAACAAACATTTTTTGTACAGAAATGTATTCTACTTTAAGATATAATAAAAGGTTATTGTGTAGAGTTTGTTTTTTACAAAAACAAATAAACAGTAAGATTTGCTAGTACAAAAAGTAAATCTATTGCTGCTAGCTCAGTTTATAACTCGGTTCATTTAAAGTAGGTATTTTAATTTTGTCATGTTTTTTGAAGCGCAATAGAGCACGTTATCAAAATACGTACCGCTCACGAGATGTTTGATAAACTAATTTTTGCTGTTAATAACTATCATAAATAGCGTCGCGTTTAAAATGAAGTTTTGACCATGATATAGGTCAAAACTTCATTTTAAACGCGACGCTATTTATGATAGTTATTAACAGCAAAAATTAGTTTATCAAACATCTCGTGTTAATAATAATTAAACGCTTTCTTTGATTTACAATTTGCAAACATTAACAGAATTCAAATTTGAAGTGCAATACTATCTCCTAACAATGTGGCTCCTCTAAATAAAACGCTACAACACACAAGACCACATTAACTATTTTCCAAGAAAACTTCACGTCAGCTACATTGACATTAAAGTAACACATAAGAATGATTGGGGACAAACGTTATTCAAACAGTAGTTTATTAAACAAATGTTAAAATATAGATTGAAAAAAACGTTAATAGAAAAGAAGAATATATCTAAATTTGTGACAAAGATTTTCACTTAACAGTAAATCAGTTTTGCCTTGATCACGATTAACATTTTTACGGTAAGTTGAATTTATGAATATTTATTACAAAGACTATTTGCTGTACAGAAACACAAATAGGTAAAATATTTATTAATAAAACAACTTTTTCAATAATGTATAGTAAGCATTATACCCATACAGTTTCAGTGTATAACGGTTGCATTTATTTCAAATTGTTACAAAAAAATAATTTTTTTGTAGCTTATTTGCATTGCAACAATTTGTTTCTAAAAAAGCTATTTTCTTTGTACAAATGTAACATCCTCATCTATCAACTACGAAAGTTTGTGAATATTTGAAATTTTTTGAACTTAAGCCGCATGATACAATTTTGACCCTGAACAAGTCGCTGCTTTTTTAGACAGTAATTACTCGGAACTTGATGCCATGTGTTTAGAACAAAACGTAGTTTAAAGTAGTTTAGATTAAATTACCATTGGTAGTGGTTTTGGGCCTGATGTGTCCGCAACAAAGTTTAAAATGTTTTTTTTTTTTGAAAATGTTTTGTTATTAATTTTTTTAATAATTTTAACGGCAACTAATTTAGAGCATGGGTTCTCAAACTGAGCTTTTTATTTGAACTTTTTTTTAACACTTAATATTAATAACGTATTTCAACAAAAAAAAACTACTCAATTATTTTCTTTAACTTTATATCAATACCGGCGAATCAATAAATTTAAATATCTAAATATTATTTTTATTTAAGTTTAAAATGTTTAAATTATGTTATTTATGTACTTTTCAATTTATGTGAATAAATTACTTTTTAACACGGCTTACTTAACAAATTTAATACTCTTATGCGCTCTTATTCTCAATAAGTTTGGGAAATCCCGAGGGAAACCCTTGATCTAGAAAAAGTAGATGCCAAAAGTGCTCTATATGAATCTTTTTCGTTACTTTTATCTCGGCAAACACAGAGTTTACGCATTCATCCAAATCACGCTTACCGCAAGTTGCAATACCCGGGCATCTAATTTTAGTGTCCAAACCGTTGGCAGTAAAAACACCTTATTAAACTTGAAATAAAGAAACTCACAACTCTTAAAAAACATACGCTACTTTAACAATTCAATAGTCAGTCAGAACCAAATGTAAAGATTATTAAAGTTGTTTTTGTTATTATTATTAACTTTGCTATTTTTTTTAGACGTTTGCAGTCAATGATTTCTTAAAAAGTAAACATTTTCTTATATTTTTCTGTTTTTGTATACAATAGCTAGTTCCAAGAACTTACATTTATGCTAATGGTTATAGAAACGTAATGTGGTTTTACTTTGATAGCAATTTGTTTCAGAGACATCTGATTCTGTACTGCATCTTTTGCATCAATAAATAAAGTACTGTTGTCTACCATCTGTTAATTTTATAACAAGACCTTATCAATCCATTAACAGCTTTTAAAACAAACTTATGAGTTAAAAAAAAACCTTTGAAGTTTTGGTCATCTGCAAACAAATATTTTTGTTGGAACATCAGAGGTTAACGCATCCATAGACTGCATAAACTTTATTACAGCATACTACAAATTGGTGTAGTTACCAGAGGTGATATAGATTTCAACGATGCAAATCAGAAACATGCAAACAAAGCGTATACAGCCGGGTTTCAAACCGTAGTAAAGTGTGATTTTGTATCAATTACTACATACATAACTTTTGCGTTAAAAATAACAAACCGATTGATTAAAACTGGGTTAAATTTTAAGTTTATTTTCTTGCTTATTTTGCAAGTTTAGGAGACCCCAATTGCAACCTGGAGTTGCAATGCCATCAAGCGCATGTGACTCTATATAGTGATAATGGTTTGCCGCTTTTTTGCATAAAAAAGCGGTGCGTTTGTCGGTGCAAGGGTATGCATCTGTTGCATCAATCTGTCTAAACTGTTATTGGGCGCGTTTAGGGAACGCAAATGTTGACAACTGTTGCTAATATGTTTGTTTTTTACAATGATTGTTGAACGAATGCGTTGAATATATCTTGTCAACCAAGAATTGACCATTTTAGTCAATTTTAGGTTGTTAAAGTAAATATTTCATTTTTGACAGTAATCAAATTGCTCTGCAAGTCAACGGTTATTTCCTAAACGCGCTCATTGTTTATGTTAATGTTAGAAACAAATATAAAGCATTTCCAATAGTGTGCGTTTTTGTTTTAATACTTGCATGTTACATTATAAATAAATAATGTTTAGTTTTTAAATTAGATATATAATAAAAATCAATAAATTAACAAATGTAAAAGCAGCTTAACCAAATTTAGAAAATTCTTCAAAAATGATAATTAAACCTGAGTTAAAACATTTTTTGACGATAAATATAACATTTTCATATATAAATATTATGTATTATTAATTACCATTTTTTATTTATAATTCCTTAATATGTTTGTATTAATATTTAATTTGATAAATCCATTAAGCAGGTAATACATAAATACATAATTGAATTAGTTACCCAGCTATATAAATTCCTCGTATTAAAGATTGCAGGTGGATGCGGCAACAAAGCAATTTATTAAAGGGATTTGACAGCAGGTGGCAGCAGTACACATGCGCAAAATAGCAAATTAAGGTCATAAACATGGTGGAGCAGGAACTTGACGTTAGTGCGAAATTATTGTTATAAGGTGTGATTGTATCCCTGCAAGAGGGTACGATAATTTACTATGAGTGCAATTAGTGAATAGTTCGCTGTTATATTAAATCGACGTGTATGATAAACATCTAATTAGAATATTGTTCGTCTGTGTTTTACAACAGATAGGTGAGTCCCAACATATGTCTTAATTATTACACCTGTATTATTGCAAAGTTCCTGCAAGGAAGGACTGCATGAAATATGACAAATAAATATGAAAAATGCAATTAAATAGGTAATATGGATATTATTTTATCGAAGGTCACGTTGTGTTTGTATTGTCATGCGGGAACTTGCACTAGATTTCTTGTTTGCATTCCTATTTTTATTTTAATTGGGGGCACTCATATATTTTACCGATAGTAAATTCACCGCGACTTCCTGCAATTAATGACATTTTACCAAAATGTAATTTTAATATGACATAATACATTGAGTTTTTTAGATTTATTATTTGCATGTATATTATACATTACTGACAATTCTATTTGTAATTATTATTAATTATTATATACCATCTATATAAAATACACAAAGTAAGATGCAATTTTATTTCATACTATCTCCATTTTACTTTCACCATGATCAGAGATAAGAGGATCAATATGTATTGGTAATAATACACATGTTGACAATAATTATTATAGTCTGTCTAGAAATACCAATGCAGGTAGATGTTTATGCATATTTTTATCTCAATGCAAACTTTAATGTTGTAAATATTTATTTATTTATTTATTTAGTTCTTTTATATTGATAATTAGTTCCTGATGTTTCTAAGGTCTACAACCTATTATCACAAGGTTTTTCTAAAAACTGTATTCACCATGCAGGCACCTTTCCTGTATTCGTTTTACTACTACTACTACTACTACTACAAGTATTTAATAATGCTACTGTTGCCATCCCAATACGAAATTCCACTGTATAAATAATGTCACATTGACTCACCTTTGCCTTGGTCTAAGCGGTCTAAGGATATCAATTCCATAACTTTTTTAGTAAAATGTATTTTTGTTTTTGGACTGTTTTAATACTTTTGGTTGTTTACAATTTTTGAATGAGTACTTCAAACCAGTCAGACAAACGTTTATTATGGCAGACATTTTTAAATTGTGATTGCTAATAGCAGTTTCACAAAAGAAAATTGTTTAAATTATTTTTCATGATGTTTAGTTTCTAAACAAAACATGACTATAAGTATTCTTTAACCAGTTAAAACATCTCCTTCACGTAACTTTCTAACATTAAGTTAAATAATATCAGAAGTTTTTTATGTACTTTTTAAGTTCTACGTTCGTGATTTATGAAAAAGTATTTTTTTGTATTTTTATTATACGTAACCCGGAACAAATACGGACCATCGACGTATAGATGATGCTTACACAGCCAAATATTGGTCTAGATGTCAATGAAACTGTGATAGCAGCTTGTCATTACATAATTATTACAAATATTTTTTATATACACATATTTGCGTATCTATACATTAGAATAACACGGAAGCTTAGAATAATATATGCGTTTAGGAAATTTACTTCCTCTTAACATATGTGCATATATTTGTAGACTAAGAAAGGCCTGAAAATGCGAGCCAAAACGACGATTTAGAGGCTTAATGGCCGAAAAGTCATTAGCGGTATTTAATTGGCTGTAAATCGAGATTTCACTCACTTGCTTTGCTCTTTTGTGCTACTAAAAGCGGCGGGTTGCTAAAGCCTATTTTTGGTCTTTTATACATTATATGTTATTTTTACACGCCTCTACCGAAACCATCTGTTTCGGATCTAAAATGCTGACCCAAACGACGATTTAGAGGCTCAAAGGACAAAAAGTAATTTCCGGTGTTTGATTGGCTGTAAATCACGATTTTGCCATACTAGATAATAATAAACTTTGAAATTTTGTGCCAAAATGCTTTATCAGTCATTTGTTCTCAGCAGGCCTCAGTCGCTTCGCTTCTTCGTGCTGTCTCTTTATGGTCATTGATCATGTATTATTACCAAATCATCTATTAATGTAAAAATTTCTAATGTCTAAAAAATAAACAAGTGCTATTCCGATGCGTGCGGCTTTGACTTCACTCTTGTACTTTACTTGGGTTGTGTTTTTTGGAAATGTTAACATGTATAGTGTATGTAACTAGTAGGGTTGTTTCTTATGTAGGGTGTTTTATTAGTATATTTTGCAATAAAAAGTAGATTTAATTTGATGAAAAAGAAAATTCATATAAACGTAGGTCTTAGTAATGAATTATTTTTTTTTGCGGATTGGGAAGTGTCGCGTTCACTCTCACGAGCGCTTACAGATTAAACTCCCTCTCTTTGATTCCTAGAAGTTTGCACTTACAGTGCAGGACCTTCCTGCTTTAGAGAGTTTGTTTTGATAGGAAACTTAAGAATGCACGTTATGTGCCAGCCATATAGGCTTGGAGAGAACTTGTACCCTGACTATGTTTGAAATTTAGACTAATGGGCAAATAGTTTGCATCTCGCTTATTAAAATAAGAGATAAAATCTCCTTGAATTCAGCTTCACTCATTTGTGGCTGATTTTTGACTGAAAGCGTATTAGCGTTTTGCGCCTGATTTCTCGTTGCCTGTGCATAGGATTGCTTCTGAATTCTTGTTGCCTGTGCATAGGATTGCTTTTTGCAGGCGTTGGGAGTGTTTCGAGGAGCGGGAGTTTGCATTTTTGAGAGGCAGGTTCCTTAGAATGGGGCTTAAAAGCTTCAGCTTAAGATATAGCTGGGCAGCCATTATAACTTGTACCTCTTTGTACGCTGCGCATGTTGCTACATGCCTTGACTCCTTTGTAAAGTTGCACATGGAACTGGGATGGGCTTCGGCGCACTTGACGCTTACGTAGAGGGAATTGCATCTAGATGTCGTGTGGCCATAATGCTGGCAACGATGGTATTGAACAATGTCCCCGGACTTGCGTTTAATCTCAACGCTCACTGAGTTTACGCAACTTATTGAAAGACAAGATCTCTTTACTTTGCGCGTTCTATGGCGGTTGAACGTACAGCATAGGGAAGGGTTTTCTATCCTTTTTCATGCATGAAAGAGGACACTGCCTGCGCCGCATCACCCTCGATGCAGCGGGTATGTTTCTGACAACGTATTTTTGGATCTTTACGGGCTCTAATAGGTACGTGTAATGGTGTACATTGTCGTTTTTGGCGTCTTTGATGTTTACATTCATTTATTTAAATGTGGCCGACAACTCGGGATATACGGTTTTGTCTCATATTGTTATGCGAGGTGGGCGTCGTGGCCCAGCACTCTCTGTTGGTACTTGGGGAGTTGGGTGCTTGTAGGAGGACTCATTTGCTTTTTTGGATGAGGATCTAGATGGCGATTGACTTGCTGGGCCGGCTAATGGCATGTTAAGATTGGAAGCTGAAGACTTACTCTGCATTTTTCTTCTGTTTCTTGGACTTCTTGAAATGAGCCATAACGGCATATCTCTGTTCTTGGGGCGGGACTTCTTATGAGCGGCGACTTTGCTGTCGGCTTGAATCTCCATCGGCTCTTCGTTTTCGGACTGGCTGGACTTGTCTGGGTTTTTGGCAGGCCTCTTGAGAAAGGTCTGCACCGGGAAATCTGATGTCTTGGTGGGCTGGGGCGTAGCTGCATCAGCTGGTGAAGACACTAGGTTTTTTTGGAACCTCTGCGGAGGAAGTCGGGGACGGAGTTTCCGATGGCGTGGCTGTATGAATGGTATGCTTATATATATATTTATGACGTGTTTTTCTAAGCTGTAAACTTGTCCTGCTTCTTTAGGTGGGCCTCCACCTTTGGGAACTGGACGTAGAGAAAGTTCAGGATCTGGCTATCATGTAATGTTGGGGGCGGGCTCCATACTGAAAGAAATACTGAGCTAGTTAATTAATTAATTTAGCTAGATTGTTAGTAACGAGACTTTATAATTGGGAGTTAAGCACAATCAAATCATCTGAGTGACTTTGTGAAATAAGATTTGCAGTTATCTGAGCTTCGGACTCGCTTGCTTTAGGGTGGTGAATTGGTTCGCTTGCGGCGTGGTTGTATCGGCTGCTGGTAGTTCGGATTTTACTTATAGATGTAATGAATGAAAATTTAAATGTAGTAATCCACACCCCGCCGGAAGACAGTGACTCAATGGCTCATTTTTTTAGACAAACTCTTATGCAAAAGGGTTTCTCTAGAAATTGTATTACTATACACATTTTCTACTTGACGAGACAGAATAGTTGAAACGATCGCGTGGTTGTAAGACTATAAAGTCTTTTAGACTCTTCTAACAATGTTGCTGAATTACGAATATTTATTACAGAGGCGATGTATCGTATAATTTTTATCTTTAAACTACTGCTTTAACTGTATTTTTGGATATACCAATAAATCTTAACTAAGTAACCTGGACTATATTTCTTGCTTGCATTTTTTTAACAAATGAACATATAAGTGTTCAAATGCGCTCCCTACGCTATCATTTATGAATTAATCAAATTTCGTGAAACTAACGGTGATTGAATTATAACTTGGATTTGGCGAACAATTTTTAGATTAAAATTTACAATTGCAATATTTTCTCTCCGCTTAGTGTTAATAGTTAATACCGTTCGTGAAATTACAAAAAAATAGGACAAAGAACAAAATATTGTTTACATTCTTTATATTTTTTGTCTTTTGTATTAGATTTATTAATATTTTATTCAAAAATACTTGACATTAAAATATTTAAAATTAATTGCAATCATAATAATTAAAATTAATGCTTGCACATGTGCCGGTCAGAGACTATTAATAAATACTAAAATCTAACTATAAAGCAAGCTCATTTATTTTGCTTTTTATTTATTTTTGCTTTTTACGGCTATTTTACATCGCCACAGTAAGTCTACGACTTGTTTAAAGTGGTTTGATGGGACCAACAGCTTAAAACGTGACTTCCGAACCACGCTGGTGGATAAAGAGCAAGTTATCATTTCAGTCATATTTCGGGGATCGAACCCCGGACTGCTCGCATGATATGCAAGTACTCTACCATGGAGCTATCACACCATTTTTTTTTTTTTTTTTTAAATATCATTTAACATAATGTAGGTTAAGATCTTCTAATTGCCAATATAAATTTTAAATTACGTAATTTGTATGTGCGACTCTAATAAAACACATGGTACACATTAGTTAATAAACGTTTTTGTTTTTTAAACTAGCTCAGTGCTGTGCTACTTTGCTATCCATCAAAACACAATTAAGCGACAATCTGATGTACATGTAAAGGGGGTGTGTTGTAGGCACTCTGTACATGTCGGTGAGTTCCCTTTATAAAGCTGCCAAGTTGGCGTACAACAAATTGATTGTAGCAGTTCACTCAATAATCACAAAATTTTATGAAATTTTGTAGTTTGAAACACTTAAAAGTTCTGTTGACATAGAAGTTATGTAAATAAGCGATACTGTGGATGGAGTGGAAATGAAATGAATTCTCACGTATGTATTTTATTATTAGTTAAAAAATAAATTTGGCGTTTTAAAGGTCATTGACATAATTATATATATTTTTCGCATGTGAATGGAATCAATAGGTTTTTGTATATTTATTTGTGATTCATGTTTAGTTAGTAATTTTACGCGCAACATTATTAAAGAATACTTTTCCCAACTTGATTTTAATCTGACTGATTTTTTTTGGAGTGTAATAATGAAATGAATGAGAATGAGAGGGGAGATTGAGTATAAATTTTTGTGAATAAAGTTTTTTGCACGGTGAATTAATAGAATCAACAGAAACAGTATTTTATTTTTTCGGTTGGTTGCTATTAGTTGCTCATAAAACCACTGATGTAAATAATAGGCCAAATTAATTATTTATCTTTTAATGCCAATTATGATAAATTGCACATGATGATAAGTTGGCCCAATTACATATTTGATTTTATATTATAATATTCGTTTATCTACGTCTATGCTTCATCAGTTTTTTACTTGATCAACAATCTTAGATGTTTTCTTTTTAGTGCATTATTAACAAACTATCGATTCTGCATGTGTTTGCCAAACTATGTTATTACTGGGTTTTTTAGTTCTGGATAACCGTTTCTTTGAAGAATTTTGGAATATTATAAATAGAAGATGCGTTTTTAGCTTGACCATGTGTAAATACCTATTATTATATCGATACTATTTATTTGACAAGCTTTTTATAAGTGTAGTTAAATTTGCATACAATAAGTATACGTTTAGGTATTTACTACTGCATACTACTAATCAATTATATACATATCTCTGAATTATGATATATTTCTGTAGAAAATAATAAACTTTATTATGTGTATTATTTTCTTTATTAATCAATTAATTTGTGAAGGTTGCAAGACTATTTCTGTCTGTCAATTCTTCACGTTTAATAATAATTTTCTCTTTCTTGTTATTCTTATTAATGGATTATCTGTCTATAGGATACCAATAAATAAATTCTATATTTAACTTTATTAATTGCATATCTAAATATAGTTAGTAATTATTGTTTGTATGATTGTATTATGATTATAATTTAAACTGACAGTGTACCAACATTGGTGCCGTTTTGCATGGATAGCGTTTGGTTTGCTGTTGTTGCGCAGTAGAACGCGAAGTTTAAACATTATCGAGAAATGCTAGAATTTAATTAGAATAGACACGTTTTTACTGTGAGCGATAGTCACTATTGTGCGCGTCGTATTTTCTTAGCAGTTTGAATACATGGTGCTTTGCGTAAAAACTGGTTCTAAAAATAAGCTAGTTATTAAAATGGTTTCCGGGTTTGACACTTAGCGGTAAACTATTAGTGGACTTCTTGACGCACATTCCATTAATAAGAAGTTTAGACTCTTATCAGTGTTGGTTTATCTTTTGTGCTCAACAACAAGCTTTATTGAACCAACAAGTTTAATACTAGATGTCCCGAAACCTGCAGTATTACATTGAGGTAATTTCCAAAAAACTCTACTAAGTCACTGTTCTAGGCTTACTAGTGTCTACTGTTTAGAGACTTTGTAGATTCTAAGTTATCCTTGCCGGGCGTTACAAGTTTATTAATTTTTTTGAGGTAATTTTTAAGGCGATCTTAATATTTACAAGTTTTCTAGCGTACTAGCGTTGAGTGCAAGAATATTTGAAAGAAGCGCAACGCTAATACGTTTGTGCGAACTCGTGTGTGCCGCTCCTATAGATGTATCTGTCCTTCTCACTATCGGCTGTCCGTTATCTTCGGGAACTTTCTCCGAGATTTGAAGACACTTAACGGTACTAGGTTTGTCTCTTTTATATGCCATTGCAGAGTCTATGCCAACTAAAGCTTTTTTAGGTAGTCTCTAGATTATTTTAGGTCGACTAATTGTTTTGTTACTGTTTATTTATACTTACAAAACATTTTTATGATTGACTAATGTTAATTTCAGTAATTTTCTATTTTAATTTAATACCTAAAGTTATAATAATTGATAAGTGAATTGTAAACTTCAAAGACCTGCTTAAAATCTTAATAAACTTTTGAAGCACTAAAGCATTAAAGACGCTTTGTTTTCCGATTTAAATGGGTTTTATTAGCCTTATTTGCTTCGTTCTATGTTTTCAAATGTTTCTTTAGGGTTTTGAAGGTTTTCTTAAAAACTTGTTTGCTATTGTGTTGTTAGGTCATGCGAAAGCTTTCAAAGGTTATTTAGGTTATCTAGTTTTTAAGAAGCTTTCACGACCTACAAGTATTGCTAAGCTAAGTTTTTTCAGAATTTTCTCAAAGTACCGTGCAAAGTTTTTAAAAATAAATATATTTTTTGTCATTGGTAGATATTTTGACATGACAACTTCGACGATGCTTTCGAAAATTTAATTTTTTAAAGATTTTGGAGTAGCACGCAAACATTGGTTTGGGGCTTGCTATTGATGAAAGGAACGGATTTTGTGCTACATTTTCGTATGATTCAAATTATCTGTAGACATTTTTATAGACTGGATCTACAAGGAATACGCGGTATATAACCAATTTTTGACGAAAAATGTGGTGTAAATGCAGTAGCGAATAAAGTCTTTTTGTTTTCTATTTGCTGACACTTGAGACATTTTGGTTAACCATAAACGAAGTGTTTTCTTAATTTAATATAAATCAATCAAATCTAATTCAATTATAACTTCATAATTTACACTATTTGTAGTTTACAACAGAAACTGTTTATTAATTCAAATAAACCTTATAATAAATCGATTTTTATGTTATAAGTTTTCTGAATAAAATTGAGACCAAGAAAATCGTAAGGGTTTTTGCGTATAGATTTTTTTAGAAAAATAGCGAATTTGGTATCATATTTGTGTTTTATTATTAATATTCTAACTTTAAATTAAAAGACGCCGTATGAATAATTATTAGAATAAAAAAAGTCTTATATTACAATCATCAAATATACAATCATCAAGGCTCAACAAAAATAACATCGTTCTCCTAGAGCTTGTTTGTTTTGCATGTTCAGAGTAAAATGTTCAAGTTCATTTATTTATTATTTTTTTCTGACAAAATCATAATTTGATTTTTTTACAAAATGAATTAACATAGGGACAAAAAGACTTTGGTTAATATTATTTTTCATATTTATAACATCAATTATAAATGTGTTTTGTACGTAAATATGAAATAAATACTACTAAGCAATATTATTTTGTTGTTACCAAACTGCCTATTTAAATCAACGCATTTACATTTTCCACGAATTGGATCAATACTGGAAGTAAATAATATAATATATAAATGTATTACACTCTCATTTCTTATATCAGTAAAAGTTTTTCAGATACCACTCACATTAACAATGCAATTATTCTGACGAATTTAAATATTTTAATTGTGCTAGCATTAAATGATATGAAATCTATTCAAACAATGACAGTAAAATGTTAAACAACTTTTATAAATAACAACAATTACTCAATGTAACGTTTAAATAAAAGATCTTTGTTAGTACACAATTTATTTACAAGTATAATCGATGATTATTCCTAATGGTTTATTTGTATATAATTAATAAAAATGTTTTATTGTTTGATAAATATTGATTTACATACATATAAATTTATTGAGCTATAATAATATTGTATTGAAAGATCAATATGTAATAAAATAGAAATGTTATTAAATTAAAAAAAAAAAACTCATTTCCCTCAGGAGAAAGTTAACACCAATAAGTATTTTTTATTATAAGGAAATGGTTTGTATTAGTTTTATTAACTTGACTAGATATCAAGTTAATAAAACTTTTAACTATTAGTTGGGTAATTTATTTAAGTAACAACTAGGTTGTTGTTACACAAATTTATGTTTACTATTTGTGTAAAATATAAAATGTACATGTATTACGTTCAAAGTAATTTAACTCATAAATATTTGGTAATTTTAGATAAGATATTGCTGCTTTAATGACTAAATGTGATTTATTATGAATTGTAATATAATATTGCTTCCATGCTCGTAAAATAACTTTTATGTAATATTATACTAAAGTATTAATTTTCACTTTATAAATAATTTTATATAACAGGTTAGTTAAACATGCAAACGGGAAATACTATACATGAAATAATTTAATTGCATTATTTTATTAATATATTAGAATTGCTACTGTTTTAAGAATAGTTTTTGCAAAAACAATAAAATTAATTAGCAATAAAAGCTGAATTCTATTGTGTTTATTTTCTTTCTTATATTAATTAATAAGCATACAATAATAATGCAGTTCTTACAGTATAATAGATAAAACAAAGAATATTCTATTTGTAGTCCACATACAGAATGTAGGTTGCATTAATTAATAATTGTTTCTTTTGACACATAATTTCACATTTATTTATAAATTTTTAATGTGTATAACAGAAAATATTTTCAATGTTTTTTTTGTGCAATTAATTTTCAATTGAAATCATAAAATTAATTTCTCTGAAGACAGAGAATATTAGTAATTATATTTAGAATGTATTTAGATTATTTAAAAGATCTGTAGTAACGATGGTTTTACAATCGGCGATTACCCGGCTTTGTATTATAAATATTTTTAAACTGTGATAAGTTGTAGATAGAATTACACATATACATATGCACACACAGCTTGTGGGAAGTAAAAGATTAAAATTTATATTCTATAAATGATATAATGATGAAATTATGCAGTTATAATATTGAAATTTACAAGTTTTAAACAATTACATTCTACATCTATAACTTTTCATATTTATAATTAGCCGTGCAAAGTTTTTTATTTATAAAACTAACAAAAAATTATATTGAGTAAAAATCATTTTATAATATATTTTATTTTGTTTTAGTCTGTTCGAAAGAATCAATGAGATTTAAATGAAAGATAAAAACAATTCAAATATGACGCATTTGAATTGTTTTTATCTTTATTCAGAAATTAAACAAAATGATAAAAATCGTCCAATGTTTTAATTTATTTATGAATTATTGATTCGTTTAACCAAATGCCGGAATAGTTATTTTACACTGAAATTGCGCAGTCTGTCAAGATACAAATGCAAAAATATAACAAAATATCTAAATTGTAAAATTTATAAGGATTTAACAGAAATGGTGGTTCGGTCAGTTGCACTAACAATATTTTTGTAAAATTGTCGGAAATATTCATCAAATAAGAATGAAAACATATCAATATAATCAATAAAATAAACAATACATACTCTGCGCAGTTGATAAGTTGAAGAAAAAATGTTTCATCAATAATTTTATATATAATAATTTTCACAAATAAATGATTCAGAAGAAGATAAAATACAAAATCGAGTAAGAGAAAATGTGCAAATTTACAGGAGAAATGTCCTGTATAGCAAAGCTGCTAGAATATTTATGACACTCTCCGGGTAGATAATCGGGTTACGTTAAATACAGATTCATTCATAAAATTCAAATATTTTTGGGAGTACTATACTGCTATTATACATCACTTTTGGTTTGTTTGTAAATAAAATAGAAATTAATTAAAATTGGCTTATATTGTATATTATTTACTGCTATTCGTCATTGTGCAATCAATTAGATTTCCAAACAAAAAATATACGGTCCGATAGTTAAAAAAATGGTATCGTGTAAAATAAGACATTAAAATGTATGAGTTTAAAAAAAGCTTTAAGTCAATAGTCATTCATAGATTTTGAAAACACAATAATGTTGCGCTTTAAAAATCGGGCAATTTTTTGGATATTTATACAATTTTTCGAGTTTCTGACAGCTTCTCAGTAATCAGGTAGTCGGGAGGTACGCGCCGAAAGTTCAAATAAAATTTGATTTGTACACTTCTAAAGTATTGAAAAAAGTATCTATTGTGTCTTTGCTTGCTATGCAGTGGTCACGAGCAGTTTGACCAAGCGAGAAATATTTTGTACTAAGCCTACACACATAAAGATAAAACCAATATTACTAATTGTTCAAAATTATTTTTTAAGAAACATAATTTTGGCTAGACACAAAATAATTCTCAACTAACGATACCGGTGTGAAATCGTTGTGGATTAGATCGTAATATATTTATATACCTAGCCGTAGATATGTAGGATGCATCCTGCCATCTATGTTAAGTTATAAGTATCGTATTGAGGCAGAAATATTAATAAGCTGAGCTTTTTGTTTGGCTATCTATACTAGTTTCATTCTATTCTAAACGATTGAGTTCTATATTTAGATTTCAGTAAGAGAGATAGCCTACTTGGGAATGAAGTTAAAAGTCACTTTAACTACTTACGCCTTTTTAGCACAAATACATAAAAAACTGCGAATATGAAATCAAAGTTTATGCATTGGCACTAATAGCGGTAGGTGTTGTTAACAATTTAAATAGGCCAGAAAATGAACATTTTTGGTCATTGTTGTTTATGAAGTTAGGAAGTGAAGCAATAGAAATCTATAGATTTTTTGTTAGGAATACTATAGATAGGCATGGGCTTACTAATGTTTATTCTGCAAGAAGTATCAACAGGTTACTCTATTTTGTCTTTTTGTTGAATAAAGTTACTTTAAGTAAATAATAATTTAATATTAAGAGTTTCTTATTCTATAAAATGCTTTTGATATTTCACGATTTTGATCAATATGTTGTGATATTAATAAAGTTGCATTATGTATGGCTATGTAGTTTATTTTCAAGGTTATCGACAACAGGTATTGAATAAAAATAACATCATTCAATAACAAGTAATAAATTTAAAAATAAGTAAACCAGCTTTTTTGTTTTTTAAAATTTCTAATCAATATTAATAACAAAATTAATTTAAATTATATAACAAGTTTGTGAATTTAGAAATTTTAAAGAGAGTTCATCATAACTCAGATAACTGTAAAATTATTACTATAGATTTGTATGTTGTATTCCATCCACATTAATATTATTACTGCAATGAATGGGTAGACTTTCATTCAAGAGTTATCCAATATTGATGCAAAATATTTTGATTTATATAATTTGGTCATGACCTGAATGTATTCACGAAGGCTGCACTGAATAGCAATAGACAATACCCTACAGCAAATAAATAAATAAACGACATTAAATCGTTTAAATTCAAGTTTAAATTAGAAAATATAAATCTGTGGGACTTTCCAATTCACAACAAATCTAGAAACGTCCAATAATGTTCATGATGGTGTGATGAATAAAAATATCCACATTCCGTCTATATTTTTTTGTATTAAAGTTACATTAACTGAAACAAGCTTCAATTCCTGTTCGGTTTCTTTGTCTGTATTCTTGAAGCACGCTGCAATTAATTGTTGGCGCACAAATAAATTGCTGAAAGCGGCTATTCACTTAATGATGGGAAAGGTCAGTGATTCCTGAAAGTGCATTGTATGGTATTCCAGTCAATTCGTTATCAATATACGTGCAACCATATTTATGCTATCGTCATATTTTCGTACGTTTTGTTTTGCATTTATTTACTGTCTAGTTTTGTTATAATAGAAGTCTTCGCATGTTTAACCTTGTTGCGGGTTTTTGCACCTTACTCGCAGTTATTTCTTAACAGTATCTAGATAAATTATCGTGACGGTTTCACGTTGTAATTTGCATTCTTGAAAATGATATACTTTTTGTGTATATATGAGATAAAATGACGCTGGGATTAATTTAATTATTACCTTCGTGCAAAGGACAAAATTTTATTGATCCAACATTTTTACACTTCCGAGAATAACAGTGACTAATTTTAGGAATTAGTTAACACTTTCATATAGTCTTTTTGATGCTTTATTTAATTTATTTAAATATACAAACACCTTTAGGATGTGATCATATTAATTTTAATTAAATATTAAATGCATGCTTCATGAAATCAGTATTAAATTGTAAATACTACTTTCATTCATTATTCAACCGTTATGTACTTTTGTAAGCAATAAAATAATTGAATGCTTCCAATAGGCCGAGTTACATACTAATTTCTTACGCCTCATAAAATTTATTTCATATTGTTTTCGTTTACGGCCATTTCAACGTTGTATTTTATTGACCTATTGTGCATGCACAATTAAATATCTTATGCTTATATAAATTATATATTATTTATTCTGAGAGTTAAGAAGTATAATTGCAGTTTACTAAAATGATTTGTTTTAATTTATAATCAATAAAATTATATGTTATACTTATAAGTTTTTTCTTTCTTTCAGTATGACTATGAGCACAAGTACAGTGACTATGAGTATACCTACAAATACGACTGAAGCAAGTTCTGTTCTAATGAGGGCGGCTTCATCCCCTTCTGAGCCAATTTTTCTTCAAACAAAAACCGCACAATGGATAGCAGGATGTTTTGTGTGGGCTGCGTTATTCCTTACATGCCAACAGGTAAGGATAATAAAAGAATAACAATAACTAATCTATATTATTGAAAAAAAAGCGACTAGATTCTAACTGGATCAATTACTAAAAAGTCTGCTAAAATCAAATATTATTTAGCACTCCTACCAACAAAACAATTAGCAGATAAAATAAATAAATAAATTTAAATCGATTACGATTGTTTTTCGATAATAAATTTCAAAACAAATCTTTATTAATAGTATTTTGTTCTGTTTGAGTGCACATTGGCCGCGTTCAGAACAACTCATCAGTTATCAATCTGACAACTACATAAACATTGAAATAAATTATTTAAATAGTTAATAAAGCCTCAACTTAACCAGATTTAATTTATTCTTAATATGTACCTAATGCCATTTAATCCCACTGTAATGTTTTTAGGTTTGATTATCTTAATCATTTTTGTTTTGTTTTTTAATTTCTTCACCCAAGCTATTACAGCGTTGTACGTTGTAATTCTATATATTTATTACTACTTATGTTGCCTTCTTTTCCGATTTTTTTAATAATATGTAAATTTATATGCGCCGATTAAATGCTGATGACTGCTGAGTTGATTTGTCAATAAGCAGGCGTACCTAAATGTATGATGAGTAATAGTGCGTACACACTTGCAACAATGTGTCGTAACGCAACACCGTCGCTTAACATCTTCGCGCAATATCACCTCGCAACAGCGTCCCATAGCTTGTCGGGTTTCTGCCGTCGTATCAAAGGAATTTGATTTTGTGTTGCGGTATGGCACATTGTTGCAAGTGTGTACGCACTATAAAATGACGAGTTTTTTTATTGACTATGACCAGGACGATGAGGAGCTTTCTCTCTTTTTGCGGAGCAGACCCCATTTTTCCAAGTCGCGTCAAGAGTTTTCCTGTTCGGCGGAATATAGGAAGGAAGCGTTTTCTTTTATTGCCTCAGAATATTCTTTGTTCCACCACGGACAAGGTTTTATTTTTGGCTTTTTAAGGCAAAATTGAGAGGTTTGGGAAGGATGTTTTGGCAGCATCTATAAACTAGGTAGCAAGTTATTGGTACTCTAGAGACGGGTTGCCTTCAAATTTGGCAGTAAGAATTTCTCTATGAAACCCAATCTATTTTTTTTACAAATTTATTTGTAATGAGTATACAGAGCAGACTGAGACTGAGTGAGGTGAATTTTGGTAATACATATTAGGAAAGTGAATACTTCCATACGTGTCTTGCAGTATTTTTGAATGGCATTTTAATCAATATTGGTTATGGTTGGCGTTAAAGTTGCTAATAACAATAAAAGAAGGTGATAAGGAAGAGAAAAATTGTTCCCAAAGATTTCTATTCAACGAGCGATTAGGGGGACAGTAACATGATAAAATAATGAGGTAGAAGATTGAACAAATTGAAAACAAAGTGAGACAACAAAGGGATTTTTGATTTACAAATAAATATCACGGCTAAAGAAAGAAGAGGATACTCCATCATAACCATCCTCTTTTATGTTATGGAAAGAGCTAAACCGAGGAATTGTCAAGGTGTTATTTGGACAATACAAGTTTCACGCAGTGCAACTGCATTAATCTTTATAGTCGGGGAGCTCGCGTCAAAAAAATGCAAGAGTTTTCGGAAGCTTGATATTTTGAGATTGGGTTCCATTTCAATCATGAAAAGCCTGCCTAGAGTCAGCAGGTCTGCCGTCGGGACACCTGGCGCTGAGACGCTCGCAAAGATGTAAAATTAATTAGAACACTACTATCAAAGGGACCTGTCATTTTAACAAATTTTGATTACTAACAATATGAACTATCACTTTAACAGAATTATTTTTTATATATATTATTATTATTTTATCTAGAGATTTGTCACGCTTCCTGATGTTATGACCGTTTATATTGTTAGCAAACAAGATTTGTTAACTTGACAGTTCATGTTCATATTGTTAGCTAGCAAGATTTATTAAAATGTACAGCTTATATTGTTAGCTAGCAATACATATCTTGCTTACATGCTAGCAATATGCATAGAGAATAGCCCCGATTGACTCGTTTATCATCTTGCTTAATTCAGATTGAAATTTAATCAGTCCGTAAACCGGATTTAAATATAATTTCAAGTAGCTTTGATTAGAAAAGAAAAACGATATATCAAAACAGAAGGTGGGTAAAATAACTAACTTTATGCGTATGGTTTTTGGCAGTTGGGGTTTTGTTTGTTTGCAGCGTTTAGCTTTCAGCAGCCTTCACTCGCTTCGCTCCTTCATGCTGCTAAATGCCGCGGGCTGCTAAAGCCAATTTTCGGCCCTTGATACTATTTAGGGCTTATAAATTAAATACGCAATAAAAGTACAAACAAAACCTACCACCTTGAAGAAATATAAGCTTTTTTGCAAGAGTAAAAGAAGCTTTTTCTAGTGTGGTGTGAAGACTTGTGTGGACATAAACTATCATAATTCCTCAGTCTGTATGTGGGCAATTCCATTTCAAACGGACCAGAGCTGAGGGGGGTGCATTGAGAAACTTGCTTATGTATTTTTTTTTAGTTTCTATAACTTATTAGTAGTCCTTTGATCGGTATATGAGAGTATGTAACACATAAAAATAATTTCTACGATTTTTTTAAGTTTTTTTGTCGTTTTTTAACTTAATCGCATTTTTTGTTTAAAAACCGCAATTTTAACTAAAAAAAAAAAAAATTTACTAATGAAATTAATCAGAAATTTTTCGTAGAATCCAAATCTGGTGCCATTTCAAGTCTATACCCTGTCAATAAGCCGCAAAAGCCATAAAACCATGTTTTTGTTTTCAGTGGGCTGGGCAAAAAGGAGCATTTTTTATTTATTTTTTAACCGCCAAAGTTGACGTTATGTGTATTTGGGTTTTAAGAGTCTAAAACTCTGCAAATCTGCAAAGTAGGCCTATTCTTCAACATAAACTCTTACAAATGCACATTTAGCCGCGCTCAGAAGAACAATACACCAAATATTATTAAAAATTTGAATTCTGGAGACATTTACATGAAAAATAGTTAGTGTTGTACTCATCGTCTATAGAAAAGTTCATCTAGAAAGAAATGTTTACAAAATTTTCAGACAAAAAATGCGTTAAAAATTAATTAATTTTTATATTCACAAAAAATATTATAAACACACTAGGGTGTGGTTTAAAACTTTTTTTAACAAATTTTGATAAGCGCCAGGAGGATTTATGTTTGAATGCCAAAAATAATAATATTTTCTAATTTTCGCGCCGATAGATCGAGTCTAAATTTGTGCCGCAAGCGCAAAAACTATCAAACAAAAAGTAAAATGACCCAAAATTGGTTCAAACAACAAAAGATGACTTTGTTAAACTTCTGAAATAAGCTTAAAAAAATATAATACAAATAAAAAATATATATATATATATATATATATTTTAAGTAAATGTTGAACAGTTTTTTTTTTCTAGATGGGTTTTTCATCGCCAGATAAGCACGACACTGACTACTTTCTATGTAAAATTGTTTGCAAAACTCAGTTTTTCAATAATATTTGGTGTATAGTTTCTCTGAAAACTGCTAAATGTGCATTTGTTGTAAAAGTTTATGTTGAAAAATAGGCTTATTTTTGCAGTTTTTTTGTGTTTTAGACCGTTCAAACCCAAATACACAGAACAAACTTATATTTTCTAATTAACTTACATCAAAACACGTCAACTTTAAAAAAAAATTAAAAAATGCTCCTTTTTGCCCAGCCCACTGAGAACAAAAACATGGTTTTATGGCTTTTGTGGCTTATAAACAGGGTATAGACGCGGTTTTTAAACAAAAAATGCGATTAAGTTAAACAACGACAAAAAAAATTAAAAAAATTGTAGAATTTTTTTTTATGGGTTTCATACCCTCATATACCGATCAAAAGACTACTAATAAGTTATAGAAACTAATACTTAATACATGTATTCTGGCTTTTTCACCGAGAAACATTTGGATGAATACCAAATTTGATTAAAGTGATGTTTGTAACTCAGATAAATTCTGAGCTAGTTACATTTCGTCGAATTCAACTCTTTGAATAAACTATCTAGTACCCATGTTTTGTTAAACTATGCATTTTTATGAAGATAAAGTTTTGAGATTTGGCCAAGACTTTGTCATGGCTACTACGAACCGAGTCACTGGGACGATTTTATTGAAATTTATGCAACTGTAATATGCACTTAGAAGCCTGCAAAGTTTCTGATTGTTATTGATTTCCAAAAAAAATATGTTTCTGTTATTGAAAATTGATTGCTACATCTTTTTAAAAACTATGCTTTTTTATGTCTTTATTTTCAATAAGATCATGAAATTATAGTTTTTTCACTAAAGATACTAAAACCATTTATTTAATAACATGCATAAATTATGAGATGTCAACAAAACTTAAATATTGGAACCTTTACTGCATACAACCTGAATGTTATTGAGAATGAACCAACGAGGCGTTTAAACTTTTTCAAGGTCGTCTTTTGTTTAATGTAAATTTAATAATAGTAAACAATATTTTATAAAATATATGGAGTATGCATATGAAAATATTAATAAATGTATTTAAAAATAATAACAAGTTTTCTTATCTATATGTATTACTAATCACGATGATTCAGGTTGATAATAGAAATTCCATTTAGGTAATAATGAGCAATTAAATATTTGTAAAATTTGCTATGCAAATTCAATGTAATCTGGATTTAACAAGCGACTTAAGGCCACATCACATATTCGTAGACATAAAAATGGCATTAACTTTTTTACAAAGATTAAGCTGGCTCTAAGAAGAACACGTTTTGCATAGGAACTACTAACTACACAATCCACGCAAAAATGTTAATATATTCTCAAGGCGTGCTGCTGAAATATCAAAATGTCATTTTTCCTTCGAACAAATTACTTCATCATATACAAAATTTAATTTGCGCAACATATTGATAATAATTGAGTAAATAACATGTGACTAATAGAAAGGCTTAATTCAGATACGTAGTATATGATATGACAAAATAACCGGATTATATAGATTTACAGCGAAAGTGAATTGAATGGATGCGTTTGCTTGCGATCGTGAGATTACATCACGGCTAAAATCGCGGAATATTGTAGCATGCTGAGTGCCTAGGGGCACCAGCAGCGTTAGTATAAGTTACTTGACCTTTTACTTTCTACTCCGGTAACTAGTGTAAGTGTGAACTATCCGACTTCACTAGCATCCTTTTAAAACAAAGAGATTTCTGGTGAACTGATAAATGGTTTAGAAAATTTGCATTGTGCTCATCATTATTGCAGGATATTACAAAATTATTTGGATTTCGTGATTAAATTTTGTTGTAACATTTTTAAAGCAACTCGTTTAATAGGAAATTTCTATAGTTTATAATATTACATAATTAAGTTTTATTGCTTATTTTCAATTATAGATTTGGTCAATACATATTTCTGAATTTATCTTTGTAGATTTATAAATTTTACGTCAGTTTGTTATAACATCATTATCATTTGCTATTAATAATAAATTAGGTTTTTATCTCGGTTTTTATATTATTTTAAACAGGATATAGTATAAAATAATATTTGTTTATTAGCTGGACGACGTGGCCGAAACTTTGGCCAATTCCTAGTAAATGTTGTAAACAGTTTATAAATGATGCAGTTGCATAATGTCTGATAACAAAATAATTTCACTTTAAGGCCTTCATGTTTTTCTTGTATGTTATAAAATGAATGATGTAATTATTTATTTAATTATAACTAAAAATTCTACACAAATTATGTTGATATTTTCAGGGAACATTATATGGATGGATAGTCATACTCATTTAAATTTAATTTATAATTTATCTATGCAGTAGGTATAATTATTGCGTGGGAAATATGACCTGGAATTAATGAATTTTTAATATATAATTGAAATGCTATTTTTCTGCGTATAATCAATTGTTGTTTATAATTTATTATGCGTATTGCGACTAGACAACCGCAACGAGGCAATATGTTTTTTAATCATTGTTACTTCATTTAGAAAGAAGCGAGAAGCTTGGCTTGAATCTGTGACTTTGTGCTATTTTATGTCTTAAGGTAATTGCATTGTATAAAATGTGGTGACAGTTGATGTAGATTAGAGCAAGATACATATTGTAAAAACACATTATTTTAAATGGAAGATCGCATTGTGTGGGCACAGAGATTAGATTTTGATAAAACAAATTAGTTTGTCATGGATATACCGCGATAGTCAGATACCTGAAGCTTTTATAAAAAAAAATAAGTGTCGATCATGAGTCATGACATCTATAATGAGCGTTGTCATAACTATGGAAACGACCATGATGCGCAGTGCGGTTCGAACTATGGGTTAGAACGATAATGATGTTTTTAGCTTCGGAAGGAATAACTAATTAATTATTTAAATGATTGTAGAAAATGGCTAGTCTGTGATTTTGAATTTATTCTTCAGTATACGCATTCTATCATAGTTTTCCGTATTATAGAAATAAGGTATCACAACATGTTTTTTTAACCAGAAAAATGATCCTCTAAATAAGGGACTCGAACCCGAAAACTTTGATTCTAGTGACGTTTATGATATGTTGTTTGATGGCTTTAAAGGGTAGAGTTTGTGGAGCTTTATATCGGATCGAAACATGCTTAGTGCTGGAAAGTTTTTAAACACAAATGAAGCTTTTTTGCTATGATGTTGTATGGATGGATCATACTTCATGCGGATAATTCTTCACAGGCTAGGGTGCGGTGAGGAGATTGATGACTGCATCGGTTTTTTTGAAGCATCGACAAAGACGTTGTCCGCATTGGCGGAATTATCTGTTTTTCGCACAAAGCAAATATAATTGGTTTGTAATCGGTAAAAATAGCGAAGTCTGACGCACGGTTAGGTCAGAGAAGAGAAGAACATATACTGAAACATTAGTATCAACAAAAATTGCAGAAATAAGGAGGAAAAGGAGAGAACTGCTTAAGGAAAATAAGTTGACGGAATTGACTAAATAATTTCCAAACGGAAGATACGCCATCTCAAGGTTGACAGAAAATGCAACTTTCGAAATGGTCAGAGTATATCTGGCAACCAGGGGACACGAAAAACTAATCCCAAATGGAGATTCAAGAATCTCACTAGAAGTTATACTGGCAAATGTAGGACTACCAAAAGGGATGCACTTAATAGAGCTGCACAAAATATTTATGAAAGAAAGAGGATACGACGAGGAAGAAGTTAATGAAGATATAGAATAACTAAGAAGATACCTAAGAACAATGCAAATATCTAGGCTGAATAACACAAGAATGGGAGAAAAGAGAGGAGAATGCCAGTGTAGGAAGTAGGGCAGAAAAATAGGGTATAGGGAGAGATGGGCCGGGGACAGCATGTGTTGTCGCAGCACACTGCGTGAATTCGGCGAGGCCGAAACCAGACCACCTCAAACTAGTACCACATTAGAGACAATGTCTAGGACAAATTAACAGCAGGACTTACGCAGAGAAGAAAACCGAAAGGTATTGCCATGCGTTACTTATTCTCAAGGGTCACTTGTTGAAGCCAACACCTCACTACGTCCTTAAAAAAAAAGACGCACGGTTATGTGCCGGATATTATTAATGGCAAGATATGTGGTTAACAATTCTCTGTAGTATATTTTTCGTGAAAAACTAGAGTTAGCAGAAACTTTTTTATAAAATATTGTTTAACGGCGTTTAATGTAAAACATTAGATAGAGCCTTTGGCGTTGGTAGAAAATAATAATTTCTAAGCATTCCGTAATTTGTTAATTGGGCTGCTGGTAATTCCGAATAGCTACCGTTGAATTATTCTGTTATTTTGAAACATGGTAATCTAAAAGCTTGACGTGTGTGTATTATTTGATTCTAACAATCCAAATGGTGAGCTGACGGCTGTTTTCTTGATAACTTTATAAGTATTTCCCTTGTAATGCTTGGGAAAAATACATCGAAGCGGATTGCGATTGGGCATTGTTCTTCCATTTTGAGCACGGTAGTCTTTTTATAACAATTACACTACCGAATCTGGTGATATTATTTTGATATGATAGCAAGTAACACATTTGGGAAGTATATTTGGTACTATTCTTGCTGGCCTCGGTTCGTGATTGCCACGATAACCTTTTTGCATACTGTGGTATATCTAAACATATTTCTAAGTTTTGCCTTCATAAAAATGCTTAGTTGTGCCAAAGTAGTTAATACTAGATAATACTTTATCATTGCTTCTGCTAACATGTAGTCGGTTCCGTTGGCATCTGCGAGTTTGCCTGCATGCATCTTGGAATTAATCTGGCTTACAAGAATTATTTGAAATGAATTTTGTAGATGCCCAAGCCGTAAATCATTCAAGATTTTGTCAAAAATTGCCGTGTTTGCTATTGACATTTTTTGTGTCGACATGCTTTCCTTTGCCGCGCATTTTCTCTCTCGAAATGCCGAGACGTCGGATCAACTGTCTACTTGGGGAAACCTCAATTCGGAGTTTGTGGCCGCAAAATTTATTCTCGTGAATAATAATAACCATTACTCGCTTCATGGAGCGTCCAACAATATACTATTATTTCATATTTAAATACAAGATAGAGTTGTAAATTTTTTAAATGTGAGAAAAGTTGTATCGACTATGGTCTTACTGTATTTAGTATATGTCTAATTGTGCAGAATACGTAATTTATGTTTTATATTTAATTATTTTTTTTTTTTATAAAGTATTTTATATTATTTATTTGTGTAATACATCTTTTACTTTGTTTTAGATTTATCATCATCTACGATGGTACACAAACCCCGCAGAACAACGATGGATTGTGCGGATATTATTTATTGTCCCTATATATGGTACCTATTCTTGGATAAGCTTGTTGTTCTTCAATTCAGAAAGCTACTATGTATACTTTTTCACAGTACGAGATTGTTATGAAGGTAAATAGCTAACTAAATATATTGTTACTGTTTTTAAATCAATAATGGTATTAGCGTTACTTACTCCTAATGTCATATTATGTCAAAATTGCCGCAAGTTTTACAAATGAAAAAGTTCTTCTGTTCAAAAAACCTGCAAATTTGGGTGGCGTCAAAAACTACCCAAATTTGTACTTTTAGAAAGGCTCCATTTAGTGATATTGTTTACTATAATTGGCTTGAAAGAACAATATACTTTGTAAGACGTCATTCATTGTCACCGAGGTGTATTGCAATTGACAGTTTGATTAACTTTACTACTTAAAAATGTTTACATCTTTGCAGTTACTCCATTAAGGCACTTGCATATCTTAAATAATTAATTAATTAACTTTTATGATATAAATTGCATTAAACATTTAATTGTAATTACTTAATTGATTGATTTTTGTGACATACACCATTAGTGACGTTTTCAGTGACATGTGAACACTCAAATCATTTTAAAATTAAAAAAAAGTTATGTTTAACTGTCATCTATATTAAGTAAAAGAGCTTAAGTCTGTTTTTGTTTGTGAGGTTTTACCTTCCATTTAACTGGGTTAGTTAACTTAGCGAAGAAAGTATTTTATAAGTACATAACCTAAAAATATTGAAGATAGATGTAATTTTACGCTTTGGGATTGTCAGATGGGCTACAGCATTCCCATAATCTAAACATGTTAATACTTCTGTCGCTTTTACCTTGCTCTTTCTTATTTCTATTATGACATCATAAATTTGGTACTAGCCAAAGAGGGGATTAGCAGGACCAAAGCTAATAGAAAGTTTCATCTCTCCATAAATAATTCTTGTGTTGCTTATTGTACAATTAAGTAATGACCTAGATACTTCACATTAACGCTAGAGGATTGCCGGGTTTAGTCGCCCAGTCCTGTTGTGGTGCAACTAGTAGTTTTGTTATGGAAAAATATTAAATCCTATCACATCTACGAGAATATTGGTGAACCTTTCTCGCTAGAAAAATATTGACACATTCAGCGCCGTTTTTAAATTAAAATTGTTTCTTATAGGACAAAACGCCAACCAACTCAATATCCAAACGATAAGATTTTAGTCATCACTCTTTTTATATGTTGAACTACATACAATATTCTATGTCTTCATGTTTTTGGTTAAAGATTTAATGTTACATTTAACGAGTAAAAAAATAATAAAAAACTGATTAAAAACGTCACTTTTTAAAAATTAATTGCAAAGAAACGACTTATTGCATCAAATTTCTACAAATTGAGGACACAGATTGGACTTTCTTGTACAATGTGTGAAAATTTTATTCAATTATATTCAGGCGTTTTCTTGCTTATATTCAGGCGTTTTCTTGCTGAGTTGGATGCTGTGAACCCTTATAATAGCGCAACTATTCTCCCCCCTTAAGAAATACAAGACATATTATCATTTAAACAAATATTTACTTGAAGTACAAGGCTTGCTGAGAAATCTAACAATTATTCAGAGATGTAAGATCGAAACTTTTAAAAGAGACTAATAATTATTTCTCTAGAATTATAATCAGAGTGTGGTTTCACCTGTTGATATTCCTAAATATCACATTTTGAAATAACAAAACAATTTACTTTATGTTTTTAGTAAATTGTTTTATTATTTCATAAACATGAATTATCACGTAGTAGAGGTCACAATCATCAATTATACGATAATTCTATCTTATTTCAAGTTTGCTCGAAAAATACGATTTATTAATCAATTAAAAAAAATGTATATTGCATTATTTTATACTTCAGGTAGAAAAGAATATGTCAAGTAACAAGTAGAATTAAGTTTTGAAAACTCTTAAATGTTATGTTTATGTTGATCTTGTGAATATATGAAAAAAGTTTTATCATTTAAAAAAAAAAATTACAGTTTTAGTGCTTTTTATTAATAAATATATCCCTTCAATTTATGTTTATACTGTTATACGTAATAACGATCATGAAATTGCTTTAACCTCCAGTGTTTAATAGAAATCAATAACAGACATGTGTGTCAACTATTGTTCTATATTTTGTAATAGCTGTTGATTGTTTATAGAACATTTGAACTATCAGGTCATTGTTAAATAAATCTAAACAGCTTAATAAATATCATTAATATTAAGCCTAACTTTAACTATTAATAATAAAAATAAATTTATATTTTACTGTTGAAAAATATAATTTAGGAAATGATTTAGTATATCCTGTTTTATAACAACATTTTTATATTGCAGCATTTGTAATATACAATTTCCTCTCTCTCTGTTATGAATATTTGGGAGGTGAAGGCAACATTATGTCAGAGATTCGAGGAAAACCAATTAGATCAAGCTGCGTATATGGAACATGTTGTTTGACTGGAAAGACATATACAATTGGATTTCTTAGGTTTTGCAAACAGGCAACATTACAATTTTGTCTTGTAAAACCCCTTATGGCCTTTGTTATTATTTTCTTACAAGCATTTGGACATTACCATGATGGTGATTGGAGGTATGCTATATTGAATGTTTTGTAATGCATCTTATTTGTAATTTTATTTTGTTTTAGTATGGACGGTGGTTATATATACACAACAATTATCTACAACATTTCAATTTCACTGGCGTTATATGGATTATTCTTATTCTATTTTGCTACCCGCGATTTATTAACACCATTTGAACCAGTATTGAAATTCTGCACAGTAAAATCTGTTATTTTTCTTTCATTTTGGCAAGGTATGCTGTTGTAGCAATAATATTATATGAATATATTAAGATGTTTTGATTATTCTTTAGGAGTTGGATTAGCCATGTTAGAAAAAGCTGAAGTTATATCACCAATTATTGATAGTAATGGAACAAGAACATCAGCTGGTACTGTATCTGCTGGATATCAGAATTTTTTGATTTGTATTGAAATGTTTTGCGCGGCAATTGCTCTAAGGTATGCATTCCCACATAAAGTTTACGTCCAGGGATGTATCACCGATTCACATGGCCGTTCTGTTACCATGCAAAGCATCTCGAGCAGTTTAAAGGTAAATTTGTTTCATACAATATAGAAAATATTAAAATTATATATTAATTTTAGGAAACAATGAATCCCAGGGACATCATGACTGATGCAATTCACAATTTCCATCCACAATACCAACAATATACACAATACAGTTCAGGTAATATAATTGTTTTTAAAAGTTTGCTGTGGTTGATGTGAATGCTTTATGTGTACATTTTCAAATAATGTGGTTTTATTTATAGCTATTTAGAAAATCTATTTATAAAGTTGAAATATGCTAGACATGATAGTATGATTTATAAATGAGCAAGAAAAGGTTGCGATGACATTTCAATTCAATTAATACATTTTTTTTTTAAATTTTAATCAACCTATTCATTTATTTTATTGATATTCTTAATTAGATTTAAATATTTACAAATAATAGAATGACTTTATTCTTATAAATTAATTTAATATAAAGTAACATCTGCAACAAATTGTAATGAATTTAAAAATTCATTTACAATATTAATGCTCAAATTGGTTTTTTTTTTTATTAACAATTGGTTTTGATATTTTGAATTTTTATCTGACAAATAAATTTTCAATTCAATCAGATAAAAAAATAATTAATTGTCCAATATTATTTGTTAAGTTTAGTTTACAAATGCAAATTACTAGTTTTTCCATTTTATTTTTTTCAATTTTTCTCTCTTCATTCATAGAACATTTTTCTTTTTCTACACATATATATAATTTTGTTTTCTGATTTTGTTCTATAAGATCCCTAACCATTTACATAAAATATTCTCTGGTAATTTTAATTTAATATTGCTAAAAAATTGCTGTATTTATATTCTTTTGACATCCCCAATCTGGTTTAAACAAATTGAAAATCATTTTGATTGTGATAATATGATTCAAGATGTTAATGTATGGGAAAAACTTGTTGCAGTGAGCATATACAATAATTTATGGTTTCAGTGTGATTTGAAACTGAGACTCAAATTTAATTTAATTAATTAATAAAATCTTACATTTTACCAATATGAGCATTGATATAATTTTTCATTTAGAAATGTTATATTTTTTTTATCAACTAAAAGTATTTTTTAAATTTTATATGATGAAAGTAGTAAGAGTGTTTATGTTATATATGTAGTTTTTTTGCATGTAATTATATTTTCAGAGGTCGTCACGCAACTGCCATATGAGAAGTTGTAACGCTTAGCCCGCTGAACACATTTATAATCAAAACAAATTCATCTCACCGTTGTTTGGCATGATTGCATTTTTGCATGCTGAACATTTAGTGCTAATCTACAGCTAGCTTTCTGCACTACAGAACTATGCATCCAGCATTCATAAAGTATTCGACATTTGTGTTAAGTACTCTCAGGGTTATAAAGAAAGCAAGGCACAATATATTTTAATAATAAAACAAGTAAGACGATATATACATAAATAATCATGTATTGAATTATGCTAACATTACACTTATAAGAATACTAATTGCTATATTTATACACAAAACGTGCAATCTGATTTATGTCCACTATATAGATGTTGCTAAATATGTAACAGGAATCGCTATTTTGCATTAAAATTAATCGAATAATGGTGCATTAGTAAAAATAATAGTTTTTGATTATGGTTCACATGCAAATTTAGCAACAATTAGATAATTTATTTGAATTTTTGTAGTTTAATTATTCTTTGTAACTTTGATAGTACATATTTAGTAGCCAATATACCGCTACCTATGATGATTTATGAAATCAGTTTAGAAACGTTCCTATAAATTATTCATTGCAATTGTAGGTACATTTTGTATTGTAATTTACCTGTATTTACAATTGCATCACAGGATCATTTAGTATAAGTGAAATGTAGTCCTACCGTCAGTATTTAAATTGATTTCGTAACTAATTCATCATTTACATCTCTTATTTATAGTTTATATTGTGATAAAGCATATATTTTTTATTTTTTGTTAGGTTATTTTAGGTGCATCACTAATATCATTTGTATTACTTTGGTGGTGATATGAACATTTGATTAAATTTAATTAGTAAGAATTTTATATTTTAACTTTGTACATATAAATATATTTGATTTTCTACAATTGTGTGACACTATTACATTTATAGAGTATTTGACCGAGTAAGAAAAGTTTAAAAAGTGCATGTTTCAAATGCAATATGCATGTGTATATAGTAAGGTTAAATATTGTTTATTATATTAAATGTAATAGAATGAAAATAACAATACAATACTGTTTTTGTAGGATAAATATGTTAAATAATATTTTGTTTCATTGCATTTAATTGTTTTCTAAACCTATTTAATTGACATGTTGGCCTGAAATAAATTATTTTGAGAATGTGCTGTGCTTACAATGCGTAATTTTACCATGCATGACAAATAACTTTATTTGAAATCCTTATATTTTTGATTTGGATTTTATAGGTGGGAAGAATGGTAGAGGGCAACGTATTTCAACTTACGATCCTGATGATCCTATGAGTCCTACAGGAGGTGTTATTCCACAAACGTATAACAGTGTGGATAATTCATCTAATTTAGGTCAAACTGTAGGCTCTAAAGTATCGACTATATCTCAAAATTACACAGAAAAAACAATGCTGTTGAGTTCAGATGAAGAGAATTAAACGATAATTAAAAATATTTATCTTGATCCATATTTACATTTCATGGCTCGCAAAATAATACTTAAAATTAAAATACATTTCACAATTTCATTATTTGAGTGTTTAAAATATACAGGGTGTTTATTATATAATTGCATGTAATTTCATCATAACAATTCATTTTAATTCAGACCATAATGCATGTTATTTAATACATTGGATGTTTAACTAAAATTTATAGAAATCTGACTGATTCACCTGTATATTTAAATATTCACTGCCTTTTATTATTTTGTTTGCCAGAAGATTTATCATAGCTACTTTACGTAAAATGAAATCCATGTTCTCCAAGACATTATAGAAAAAAGATTATTATTGCTACAAGATCGTTGTAGTAGAGTCAAAGATGTTACTGATAGAGAGAATTTATTGTTTTTAAGACAAGAAATATTTTTATACACTTTAAAATATGAAGAACTGAAGACATTCCATACAAAGACAATTGCAATTAGCCAAAGTTAATATTTTCTTCCAGCTATAAACTAACTATAAATTAACTCTGGCTATTTACAAGATAATGTAAAATGTACTTAATTATAAAAAATATGATCCAAATTTGAAAAGGAATCATATTGTTTCAGTCTTAATTTAATACAAATGAAATTGAGAGAACATAATTATAATTTTTGTCATATTTGATTGATACAATATGATTCGGTTGTTTGTAATATGAATAGAGTAGAATGCATCATTATATGTCTACTCGAATATAAAGGATCAATTTCGATGCTTCTCATTTAATAATGTGATAGCTTAGTCAAATATACTAATTGTGCAATGGAGAAATCAAAACTATTATTCAAATATTGTTCTTTATTTTAAGTTATTTATCTATTTTACATACCAAAGTCCTATCTTCTTTCAAAACATTGATAATATCAACATGTTGTCTTTTTATTATTTGCAGAAGATGTACATAATATAGGTATGAACAATATATTTATATTATTGTTAAATGTTCAAGACACTAATAAATTATTGGAAAAAAATAATTGGTTATAGTTTGTATGTTTTTATATTCAGACCACAATCCCTTGATTGGAGTAACACAAATAAAAAAGAAAAACGTCATCAAACTGATCTACACAAATTAAATGAATAATCTTAAAAAGTCAATTAGAGAAATTTTCTACAAGCAAGGGTGAAATCATGGATAATGTAATATAAATTTCAACAAAACCGCAAAAAATGAGAAGAACAAAGAAAATAAGACTGAAGAATTCATGCAACGAACAAAACGATTTTTTGTTAGATTATAGAAAATACTTACTAGCTGGGACTTTTGTTTCAAAATTTTCAGCCGATTTCGCAGGGTTTTATTGCTCTGAAGAAAAATTGCATTCAGCTTCAAAACTAAAAATGCAGTAAATCAATGAAAAAAAAAACAATTAAATAAACTAAATATCAGTTCTTGAATCTAATAACCAAGTTAGACCTTATCGATGATCTCTCTAATAAGTTGCATAAGTAGTTAGGGAGATGGGCCTATAGGTTATTGGGAACTGATAGGAAGTTTCCACGAGTCGAGGCAATGCCCTGCTGATCATTTGCCATTAGTGAAGTTTGGTGGAGCAACATTGTGTATTGAATCAACACCTGAAGCAGTATTGTGCGTTTCAGATAATGCGGAGTCAACTTCCAAAATACTGAATTAGGGGTTATTTCATCTGAAAACAAATGACGGATAGTTTTTCTCAGTCTTAATTTTTATCTCTCGGAAATTCTTATCGGCCATAATATTCGATCGGTAATAATTTGATCATCTAACGATCGCCAAAGGTACAGATGCGGTTTGCCCAAAAATTGTCTGACTTGTTCCCACACCTTCTCTACTGGAACAGGACTAAACAGGACTTTACGTATATTTATAACTCATAGTTTTCACGAATCAATAAGGCTACCCCAACGTTGATAGAATGACATTCATTTTATTCAGATATATTTGTTTCTTCCTAGATTCAGATAATTTAAAAATTGATTGGTTTATAATTTTATGTAACCACACCATTAGCGACAATACTAGATCGATGAAGTTTTATCAAAAATTATGTTACTCCTAAGTCCTACTATTACCACAACATAGCACGGGTAAAATAGTAGTACCTCGCGAAAAATCGCTATACATAATATAGTAAAATTGTTTGATGACATAAGGTAGAGACCTAGTACACCTATTCTGCGATTCCGGAGAGGAAATGTGACGTTTTATTAATAAATTTATAAAACATACCTATTGACGTTTAAAATGCAACTTGAAACTTGTGTTTATATCATTAAATGGTGCCGTAGTACACATAATTTTTGAATCAATAATTTTTGTCACTATTCTCAGTTATTCTTACCTCACCTTACTTTAACTTACTTAATAAGTCGTCCCATTTGTAACATAGCAAGGAAGGCAAAGTAAGTTTTACCTCCCCCATTCCCCTGGCGGCCTATCACGGGATGAAAATTAATAAAGTTATAATTTAAAAATGTGTAAAATTGTCACGGCAAACACACAAGGTGAGTTAGATAATGTCAAAAGTGAACAAATAAATTAATTTGTCTCGGGCAAACTGGTTTTTTAAACGACATTATTTTTTTAAACAATCTTTTCCAGCATGGGGATTTAAAGAGATCTCGAAGAAAATAATATAAATATTGTAAATAAGAGCACCTATAGACCAGGCCAGCATTTTTCTTGAGTATCGAACAAATCGAGAACATTCAGCGAAAGTTTTTAAAATAGGGAATATACCCAGAGAGAGGAATACATATTTTATTACAAGAATTCAATATATTATCCATAGAACCAATCTGCACAAAATTATACTTGGAACTTTATATAATCCAAATGGTTTAAACAAAATACTTATAGTGTACCCATATATCGGCTTTATTACTTTGGCTTATCGGATTAGCTCATTAGTAGTTTCCTTGGGGGTCCATTAAATGAGTACTTAAGAATCTCCTCTCTTTTATACCTGTACGGAACGAGATATTACCTGAATGCTATAAAAACAAGGGTTGTATTAAAATCATTTAATTTTGTTTTCTTTTAAAAAAATTGTATTACCCCTTTAGTACAGGTATAAAAGATGATGAGATTTATTTAGATATCTCGGTTGTAATGTACATTATAATATATTACATAATATACTCTTATGTTTTGAACACTGTAATTTTTATCAGATATGTTACATAACTGCCGCAATGGAACTAGCATAGGAACACCATTAAGTTGCCATGCCAGATCCTCATCATAACACTAATACATAATATATCATAATACCTGTCACATAATTAATACAACTCCAAGGTAAACTCTAATACTAGTGTGTTTATAACTGCTTTTTACTAGTGAAATGTGCCCTGCATACATCTTCAAAGCCTATCTAACGGACCAGTGTAAGCTTGACAATATTTTACAGTAATTGTGCAACTTTAAGTCCTCAAATGCCTGTGCACACAGCATGCTTTCAACGGATGTTACGTATAAGATCTCAATACTATACGTCGACATCTTAAATGTAGAAAGGTCCGGAATCCATATGTAAACGGGTTTAAATTTGAACCATCAAACACAATATTGGTTTCGTTTAGAGGTCATGTGCTTTCCAAAAAAAATATTAATAATCTCAATTCTTTACCAATTACTGTGTATGTACCCAAAGATATTCAATGTTTTAACTGCATGCGGTATGGCCACACTTCCAAGATGTACAAAAGCAGTGTAAAATGTCGTTCTGAACAAAACGTTTAAAAATTGTAGAAACTCTGATTCTCCATTACATTTTTTGCAAAAGCCCGCACTACACCAATGAGTTTAGATCTTTATTAGCTAAACGAATTTGCTCTGAATAAGCCCGGCAATCTAAAATCAAACAAGCTATGGCTTTTATGGCTATTCCTTGAAACTTAAAGTAACTTTAACAATCCTACTATGCAACTGGAAATAAAAGAACCAAATTTATAAAATGCAAATTAATTGGAAGAACATTTAACGGTTCTTAAGGAAGACCACAAGGTAAATTATGTTTAACTTACCTGATTAGGTATCTCCTGATCAAATATATTTTATATTAAATTATGCATACTATATGTAAGTTGACAATAAAAAATAATAATTATTATTATTTTTCTCAATCCCTGCTCGCGACTGAGTTTCCTCGGCGAATGTATTCTTAACTATTTCTACAGCTTTATCCCAATCTACCTCTTGCCTATCATAATTGCTCAGTCAATTATTAAGTTTAAATCAATAAAGCCATACTGATGAGAGGTAAACCTCGAAACGCGTCTATGGATGTTTTTAGTTTAGAATATTTTTTCATAAATTTAATTTTTTAATGCTCAGTCTTATTGGCAAGTCTCCAAAGAAATTCCGTTCCCATAGGGTACTCCTCCTTATACTGCGTACACACTTGCAACAATGTACCGCAACACCGTCGCGTAACATCCTCGCGTACCATCACTCCACAACAAAATTGCGTACCGCAACATCGTCGCGTAACATTTTCTTTGATCCGACGGCAGAAAACCGAAAAGCAATGGTACGCTGTTACGGGGTGATGTTACGCGACGGTGTTGCTGTACGGCACATTGTTACAAGGTGTAGGCACTATTAGATGCAAGACCGTCTACCGGTGCATCATTTATTTATAACTTTGTAGAAATCTTAGTAAAGGCTCTCGAAGAGTTCTCCATTCACAACGCAAACAAATCAATCCCGTCTATGTCTTACCTTTTCACGTATCTTAACAACTAAGTGTCATCTATGAATCATGCGTCTGGTTAGTTGGAATATCCAATCTGGATATAACAAAAAAAACGGAATAAAAATAGATTTTCAATGTTTTGGTTTATTTTTTTCCACAACATAATAAACAAAGGTTATGGTAGAGTATCCTCTTTTTTTAGTCGTGATATTTTTTTAAATCAAAAATCTCTTTGTTTAATTTTTTACCTTGTAATGTTCAGTTCTCTATGTCTAATCTGGTTTGGGATGTTGCCAAAACATTTTCCCCAAAGCTCGCGACTTTGCCTCAAAACGCCAATGGTGGGACAAGGAATGTTCTTTTGCTGAAAATAAAAGAAAGGCTAGGCCCAAGCAAAATGGCTTTTGATTCGCAAAAAGTATAAATTTTTTTGCCGTTTTCTTGACTGATCCATTATGATTTTAATTAATGTACAGCAGTACCAAACTGTTAAAAAAATTAATACACGCTAGAATTTTAAATTTTACATTTTATCATACATTCACAACTACGAGCAGGACTAAATATAACTATTGTTATTTTAAAAAAATAACTTATAGCACAATAAAAAGTCTACTAAAAGAAAATATTTTGACCGAAAAATTACAATTTAATTTTAAAATTTAATAGACAATTGAAGGTTTTGGATTTTCATTTGTTTCATTAGACTGGACATTTTATTCTCCACATGTTGCAAAAAACCGATTAAAAAGGATTTAAATTGAGCGAGTTCTGCTCGTAGTTTTATGACACTCCTTAAACCGCGCCCTTAAGAAAGATTTATTTTGCGAGCGCCATCTATTTGCTTACCTTAATATTTGTGATGAAATAGAGTTCTGTAAAATGACCGTTACGTTTTCAACTTTACAAACAACTAAAAGAGTGAGATAGCCAATCATAATTTCTTCGAACCAATCACGGCTTGGCATTTTCCTTCACTCAGAAATTGAATTTCAAAAAAACGTCTAATTTCAACGGAAAAGTTCCAAGTTTTTGCTGTCTGTTATTCTCTGTCGTTTGGTGTAATTGCTGTTAGTGTTATAACCACATATCACTTTATATCACTTTATTATAACTGTTGTTATTTATCTATACTTTACTGTGTATGTGTAAAATCTTAAAAACATGGAAAAGAAAAGTAAGAAGTTCGAGATAAAGCAGACGAAAACTAGCCGTTTGAGGTTGGCTCAAGCTAACCCATTATTGGGTGGTGATGAAAAGTTTAAGGAAATTAGCAAAAAAATACAAACTGGAACAATAAAACCATCTGTAAGTAATAAGAAGACACCAATTCCATGGAACAACTGTAATAAAATAGAACACAAAAATGATATATCAAAACGAGCTACTTTTGATTTCAAACGTCCATTAGAAAGTTCTAAATCATTATCACATAATAAACGATCAACATTAGATTGTAAACGTTCAGCAACCGACGTTCACAAAAGAAGTTTACATGAAAAATCAAAACCTAAACCTAAACCGCTTAAAACACAACTCGATCATAATTTTAAAATGCCAGTTCCACAAGTTGTGAAAGTTTTCAACAAAATACAACCTAGACGCTCATTATCAGCCGAACATTTTGAACGAAAACGTCATTTAAATAAACCTTTACCTGAAAGAATTTTAGAAAAATCTGAAATTACTCAGTCTTCCATAGAATTAAGTCATGACAGCTCGGTAATGAAAAGCCAAAAATTTGTAACATTTAAAACACCTGAAGCAAACAAGAGAAGAAGCCGTTTCTTTTCAACACCATCTAGTGATCTGAAGTTGTATCATTCTACACCTACCGTATCGTCTACACCATCACTACATGATTTACAGAAAAGATTGAATGATTGGTTGCGAAAACGGGGGAAATCAGAAGCTACTTTTCATCATTTGAAGTGTTTTGCAAGACAAACACCAGTTATTTTTATTGATGATGAAAATAAAGAGAATGATGAACCAGAGTCATTTGTACGGAGTGATAGTTATGATAATTTGAATATTAAATGTAATGCAGTTTCTGAAGATACAATTAAAGTGCCAGAATTAATACAATATGAAATGATTGTTAAAGATGCACTTATCGATTTAGAAAAATTGATTACAGATGTAAGTCATATTAATTTATTTTATGTATATTCTAATAATGATTGTATAATGTTTTAGGGATATTCTTTAGATCAGTGTGAAGCATGGTTGGCGAGTATACGTCAGAAATATAAAAAAGTTGATGAAGAATCGAATTATTGGGAATGTAGAGCAGCTGTTGAGCAAGCTAGGGGAAATCTAAGTTCAGCTGTTGAATGTTATAAAACTGCAATAGTCAAAGGAGCTGAGGTAACATATCATATGCATTAGTTTTAATTTTTTTTAAATTAGGAAATCATTTTATGTTGACTTTTTTATGTGATGATTGATTTGTTTCTAGGTTGATGAAATTGATGAATCATTAGATCATTTACTGAAGAAGTTTAGTCTCTTAGATATTGAAGCTGCAACGGAAATTAATGGTAAGAAGGATCGATTAATAAAAGAGGCACGAAACATCTTTAAATCATCTATCATACAATTTGCAGTTCAAGAACGCAACATGAAAAAGTAAATCATTCATTAAATTTTGTAATGGATGCTATTCTAATTATTATTTTTTGCAGATCCAATGATGACGAAAGAAAATTTGTAGTCACTCCTGTTCGTAGAAGTACACGCCAATCTCGTAGTAAATATGTATCTACACCTGGTGTTAAATTATGTAACAGTTTGCAAAACTTAGATGAATCTTGTAAAGAATCACTGAGTTTTAAAAATAATAATTTTTTGTAACTTTTTATTTTATTGTTATAAACTTATTTGATATTATGTATATGTAATATATTTAAATTTTATTATTCTTTTTTTATATAAAGACATTTTTGAAATCAAATTTATTGAACTGACCACTATGATATAAAGACCTTTAAGGTTTTAGGTGTTATTTATTTGACCATTTTAATCATAAAAGTGAGTATACAGAGGATGAGAAAACGCTATGGAAAACGCAGATAAAGTTGTAGCTTACTTATTCGATTTTCAAAAATGATGTATCAGATTAAATGACAGAAAGACAGAAAGATTAGATTCTAACAAATTTTTGTATTAGTTGTCTTGGCAACAGTTGAACGTTAGTAATTTTTTTTTCTTATGGCACAGTTTTTTTTGATATATTTTTATCAATCCAAGTCTTTCTTTATGTGTTGGTATAAAAAATGTAATGAGGTTACTAATACAAAATTAGAGTAAAAGTGCTACAATGTGTTCAATGTTTAAATTTATTTAAAAATATTGACAACAAAAGCTACTTGTCTAGGAAACCAATTGAAACAATAAATTTATAAAAAATGAAATATATAACTAATGTTCAAATTGACCACCATTTTGTTCAATGCATTGTTGACATCTATTGAATAAATTTGCGATAGTTGGTTGCGGCATGCATTTGATGCATTACCGATTTGACATCTTTGAGCTCCGCAGAGGAAGAAGTTCATATGCGTCAAATCAGGACTCTGAACTTTTTTCCTAATGTCTCACAATTTTGTGCAATTTATTTTACAGACATTCTGAGTGCTTCTTTGATGTTTTCGGTTGTGACATTTGAGGTTGCTCTGGAGCGCCCCAAAACTTGACGTAAGAGAATATTGCTGTTTGTCGGTGCATATGCGTCTATCCTACAATATGGCGTTCTGAAAAAGAGCGTTGTCAGCCGAACACAAAAATATGCACCGAGTGCACCTCAGTGCAAAAAAAGTGACATTCGAAAACGACATTAGTAGTTAGGTATTAGCTTTGGACGAAGTAAAGAGGAAGAGGATAGTAAAATGAAAAATTTGTATATTTTAAGTTCACCAAGTGTGCCACAAGAGGCGCTGCTAAAGTATACACTTCGTATCGTATACTACTATTTTGTTTTTATGTTATCGTACGTTTGATCGATTGGGTAACCGTGCAACAGATTTTAGCTATACCAAATCTATACAGACTGTTTAAAACGCTAAAGGAAGTTATTTTATTTTATTGATTGTTGTCAGAATACTAGAATTTATATAGACGCACAACACAATTATGACATTATTTTAATTTTTCAATAAAATTGGCATCACAGTGGTTTTTGAGTATAACACAATAGCGGAGTTTTTCATGTTATCTACCTAGCTATGAAAACAAGGAGTTCAAAACAAACAAAAAATATTTTTCAACATAAGAACTATTAACACTTATGCCCGTATTACACTGTCAATAATTATATCTTGAATTATATTATTTAGATCAAAATTAGTATTGTAAAAATTAAAAAGGTTAAGTGGAAGAGCAGACCCAGTCTGAACTTCGCCCTTTTCTATTTATATGATTTGTATATAATAGAAATAAAGTATAATATTATTATTATTATTATATATATAAAAATATTTAAATCTTAAAAAGTCCGTAAAATGCACAAAATATCATCAATTTTATTGTAGATTAATATTTTAAGAATATTTTTAGGTTTTCTTTATAATTAACAGTCACATATATGTGAGAAATAGCATTTATAATAACCTAAATATTTTTTAAAAACTGTTAATTTGTACATTTTTTGCGTCAATTATAAAGAAAAACTAAAAATATTTTTAAATTTTCAATCTGCAATAAAATTGATGATCATTTGTGCATTTTACCGACTTTTTAAAGTTTCATCCATAATTATATATATAATTCTATAAAGAATTATAGATAGTGTCATACGGGCATAACACACTTCAACGTATTTTAGTAATGCAACGTGTTTTTTTACTTTTGGAAAGAGACAGATGCTGTAATTTTTTAAAGCCGCATTTATTGACTATTTTTTGTACAATTTATGTTATCGATCAAAGTTTTCTTAGTATAATTGTATTTTTTTTTTGTATAAGTGTTTTCAAGTTTTTAATTGTGTTTTTATAAACATTCATTGTTATTGTAGTTTTTTTGTATATACTTAAAAAAAATTCTTCAGTGTCCCCCTGGCCATCACTTTTTGCGCAGAAAATTGCGTCTATTTCTTCTTGGGTGGTGGAAAACCTTTATAAACTTAGTGCATAGATTTTTGATTTGTGTGAAAACCTCAGTGATGTACTTAGGTCTCATCTACAGTTATAGAAGAAATCATCTTGGGACAAAACAATCAAATTCTACTCGCATATTTGTCATCTAGACAGTTTTTTATAGGACTGACCATCTTGAAAATCTATTATGCCGTCATTTTGTTCAATCCGAAATTGTCATAAAGAATTTTAAAAATAGTTGTTTCTGATATTCCTATTTCTTTAGCAATAACTAAAACTTTAACTAGGAGGTCAATAGATTTCCTGCTTTATTTAAACTGCTCGTACTAATATTTGACTCGAAATATATGAAGGGTTACTGCCTTCTCTTGATAAAAATTTTATGACTCTTTAAGTTGCAAATCACTTATTTTCGGTTCTTTGAAATAATATAAACTGACAAATGTTAACAATTGGAACCAAACTTGGAGGATAACACTATAAAATGTCACAGAAACTAGGTAAATAACATAATTTTTTTTTTTATATATTATACGCTTTCCTTTTACTGTTCTGGAGGTTCCAAACAATGCTGTGCTTAAAGCCCTATGTACCTATCACAGAGAGCGCGAAGTTCTGAGTTTACTTCCCCTCCCCCCTCATGCACTACATTTAACGACGGTGCATCAAGCCCTTTTCAAGTGCTCAATCCCAATAACAGAAAATATCTAACATTTACTACCAACTTATTAACATAGTTACTAGTTATTTCTGGTATTGGTGAGCGGAAAGCTCTTTAAGAGTTACCCATTGGTAACGACTGAACAGTGATCGCTCTTTAAGGGCGGTCCGCTCTTAAAGAGCAGTCCGCTCACCTATTCCTGTAGGCGCTCATTGTCGCCGGTGATAAATAATTTAACATTAAAAGTTAAAATATAGGAATTAAAAAAAAAAGTGTTTAATTATTTGTCGTTTAGAATCTATATTATGCGTTATAATAATAATTTAATAAAACTTTTTTTAATTATCATACAATTCAATATCAAAATGATTGAATAAATAATTATTTGACAGTTATGTCGCTAGTCAGCGCATCATAAGCCATTAGATATTGTGTCTTTCAGAACGGTTCTGTGCGTCAAACCCATTGGTCAAACCCCAAGCGTGTTTTTCTTGAAAGGAAAGCAGTAATTGCAGTAGTGATTATGCACTATGTATATACATGGTAATTCATAACAGGTAAAAATAAATGAAATGTGATTTTACATCAAATTCCGAACAAAAATATAAAATGAATAATTTGACATTAATGTTTGACATCTACAATCTGTCAGTCAATATTTATTGTGTTTTGTCAACTGTCATTGTTATCTGCAATCTGTCATAATAATAATTAATATCATTAAAAGTAAACAATATGTCGCAATTTACAAATAAAGAATATGCAGATATTATTTTTTATGTGGTTTTTGCAATGCCAAATGCATTGGCAGAAGCTTGTAGGTTTTCCAATAAGAGACATCCATCGCTTAAAGTGTTTTCCTGGTCTTACCAGATGCTTTGACATCATGGTATTGGTGAAAATCTTAGCAGCATAACATTTGATACTTAATTAAACATATCACCGGTAAGCCTTTTATCTATCTTGTTCTACGTTTTTTTTTTATTATGTTATAATTGATATAAAACTACTGTAATTGTTGCAAAATCAAATATGTATATATATTTTTTTAGCGCTGAGAAAGGGGATAGTAATTTCCGAAACGTTTGCTGATATTGGTATATATTGACAAATATAATTATATTACATAATAAAAGCCAATGCTAATTGCCATTTCAACTGTATTTGTTTTTATAAATCCGGTGGATAAACCCAACAAAGAAGTATAATCAAAGGACGTTCATACTTTAACATTGAATTTTTTAAATATTTTATAACTTTCCTTCTATATCTTTAATTATTTTTAATAATTTGTATTTAATTAATTGTTTAAGAGCATACTGACGTATTATAGTTTAATCCTTCCTAAATGTGCTTGTAAAAAAATAAATCGATTATCAAATTATTTGTAGAATCAGCAATGAAGTCAAAGTTGCCGTTTTTGTTAAAATACTACAAATCAAGGTAGCGGTCGGTATGGTCTTAAGCTTTAAATCTTTACACTCAAACTATTTGAAAACAAAATTTCGAAATACGTTGTTCAGAATGTGAAAAATGAAATGTCATATTCTAACATTTCATTTTTCTACTTGTTATGTATATTTATTGGCATACATTAAATTCATCCATTGCTATAATATAACAAACAAAAAATACACAATTAAAATAAGTTATTATTCCTATGACCTAACAAAAATAAATGATTTAAAAATAAAATTGTAATTTTAAAACAACAATGGTTGCGTTCAGAACGACTCATCAATCAATCACTGATTGATGAGTTACTTAGTCAGCAACCAATGTATGATGAGTAAAATGACAAGCCCTGCAACTAAACGATGAGCAGCGGTAGTCAGCGAGCGTGTTCAGTACGCATGATGAGTCGTTCTGAACGCGGTCAATGTTAAAAACATAGAACTTACAACTTTATGCACTGCTTGCTTTAATTTATTTAAAATTTTGTAATCAAAGGTCTGTTTATTTAAACATGTTTTTTTTTCCTTGTTATATTTTGTAGCTCAATACGTCACTTTTATCTTATTGCATTCCTGTAGCACAATGTAGCTTGCTTCTTTCTACCCCAAGTTGTCAATGTTTTTACTTTCTTTTGCTTTCCAAACTTTAGACCTATACAACATAATGCTTTTAATGCATAAAATGGTTATATGAGATAATTTAAATACATCATTTTTACTAAAAAAAATCTATCAATGTTCACATTTGTTCTGCGGCAATATGCTTTTCTACTTGTTGCAATAGTTTGCTTTTAATAAATTTTGCTAAATTTATTGTAAATAATCAAACGAACGACTGTGGCTTCATTAATACTAAATGCACTAGTTGTTTGTTTATTACATCATCCGTTGTCATATAAGGCACACCGACGAGGTTTGTAAAACCGATACAATTGTCTGAGCTTAACTCTTGGTCGTTGTGATTGTTAGATTGAGTTCGAATAAATTATTAATTTATTTTATAATTTGTAGGTTAAGTTTATTAGTGTTATTTTACAAATACCTTTAACTCTGGGATTTTTTTCTTAAATCTTGAAGCAATTGCACCAATTCATATCACTTTGACGTTGCTCTATTACCACACCAAATTTTATTTAATATTGTGTATAATTTTTTTTTAACCACAACTGTTGCTCATTTTCACGTCTTATTACAACCTATCAAGTCCTCCAGCTTTTATTAAATTTTAGTTTAGTTATATTTTTGTCAAATACATTTTTATTAATTATTTTCTAAATTTTGTGTCCACATTCTTCTAAGCTGTCTTCTGTTCTTATTGCAAAAAACTACAACTGGAAGTAGATGCTGGCATTCTTCCAACTTTTTTGCTTGAACCCATGTTTCCGTTAAACAGACTATCTCATTAGTTTCTATACATTTTAAATTTTCTGCTTCCTGTCTTAATTATTTTTAACTCACGTTTCATAATATTACTTTTATTTACTGTATTTGTTTTTTTTGCTATCAAAATATCAGTTTGCAATTATAATTATATTTTAGGATGTGTACTACATATAATTAGAACACTCAAAAATTACTGTTTAGTGACCAAATGTAAATTTAAAAATTAGAAATTTACATTTGCTCACTCTCAAATCTTCATGTAGAATTAAAAACAGTCGTTATTCCTATTTTTCTAGCAATAATTGAAACGTTTATTTGGCGGTCAATCAACATCAAACATTTAACTTTGTAGATGGTTTTATCAGAGGTCTTCCAGGTCACTTTGGGTCATCATAAATTGACTTCTTGCCTCATTTGAACTGCTTACACTAATATTTGACTTGATAATATTTTCTTATAGATATTCTTTTGGTACTGCCTTTTTTTGATAAAAAAATGTATGACTCTTTTGTGGTCAAGTTGCAAATAACTATTTTTGTCTTTTAAACTGATATAAAAATGACAAATGATTGAAATCAAACTTGAATAGTACACTACAAACTTGAAACAAGAAAGTTTTTGCGCCAACATTTTGTTTTTATAAAAAGGTGGATAACAGAAAAAACTACATATATATAAACAACCTTAATTTGCACATACTTTTATAGATTGCTATATTAATATAAAAAAATACAAAATTAAAATAAATGATTATACTTTCATGACTGAACAAAACACATAACACACACATTAACAATTTTCAGTATTACATGCTGTGTTTAATTTAATTTTTTTAATGTTTTTGCATTTTTTGTTCTTATTTCTTTTCTAATGATTTCACAATCTTCTCTCTATTCATACAAATTCTATACAATCTACTTTCATTATTTACCTAATGCGTGTTTTCTCAATTTTATTACCATACTAAAAATGCTAGAAACTATTTTGCAATTTTTCAGTTTTTTATGTCTAATAGCTAATCTCTCACTGACTTCCGTTTATATCTTGCTAACATTTTACACTTCATATGCGTTTGCTTTCTTTTATATAATTTTATTATTTTTTTACTTATAACAGTCTCATTTCTCATTAGAAAGAAACATAAATGAAGACGTTAAGAAATTAACTAAATGGTACGACGAAAACATACAAACAATAAATGAAGAAAAAACGACGTATATGGTAATAAGACAAAAAAATACAAAAGATATTGACATAAAAATTGAAATAAATAACATACCAATTACCAGAACAAAACAGACAAAATACTTGGAAATAATAATAACAGAGAAACTAACATGGGATACACAAATAAACAAAATATTAAAAGAAAGTGCAGCAACAATATGAGCTATCTATAGAGCTGGGAAATACATACTAAAAGAAACTGCAATAAGTATATACTACTCATTATATTTATAAAAAATTAACTATTTAATAAATATATGGGGTGAGACAACAAAAACAAATATACAAAAAATACAAAGACAACAAAACAAAATACTTAAAATAATACATAAACTACCAAAGCTAACACCAACAGAAGAAGTATACAAAATAATCAACGAAACAAACATTAACGAAAAAATAAAAATAGAAAAATGCAAACTAATATATAAAATTAAAAATAAAGAAATTAAAACAAATCTACAAATAATATTAAACAAAGAAATTCACGGACATAACACGAGAAGAAGAAGTAATATACATGTTCACACAACAAGGACAGAAAAGGCGAAAAAAACAATGGACTAATCACGTACAATGAACTACCTAAAAATATTAAAAAAAAACGAAAACTTATAAAGAATTTAAAACAAAAATAAAAGAACACTACATAATAACAAGACCAAAACAAACAAATAAATAAACAAACATGATAATACACACAAAATAAGATAAATGGAAAGAGAAAATAAAAATGGTGCCCCGAATACGAAGCTTTGCAGCCTACCATATATGGAAACGGTGTAAAGCAGCAAGTAGGGAGAAAAAAAAATATAATGTTGTAAATATGTAAATATATTATAATAAATTTAGTTAATAAAAAAAAAAAAAAAAAAAAATATCTTTTAATGAATTAACTCTTTTTCAAATCTCGTCACCACGCCACTTTTATCTTATTGCATTTCTGCACCGCAATGTAGCTTGAGATGCTACTTTCTACTCCAAGCGCTTTTTTAAACTTAATCTGAATTTCTTAATTTTTTTAAAATTTTAATCTATACAACATTATGTTTTTAATGCACACAAATAGTCATATGAGATAATCATTTTTACTTTAAAATATAGGATCAATGTTCTTTTTAATGTCCACATTTGTTCTACAGCAACTATTGCTGTTTTACATGCATAACTTGTAAGTATGTACTTTTTCTAGATATTGCTATACTATTTATTGAAAATTTTATACGTTTTTCCATTCTTTCTCTATTTTTAACAACATCCATTTTATTTTCTCTACCTTGACCTCTAATTTCTATTTCACAAAAAACTTATTTCTTTAAATCAGTTTTTTTTTGTTTGTTTTTCTAAAACAATGGGTGCGTTTAAGAAACACAACCGTTGACTTGCAGCGTAATTTGATTACTGTCAAAAGTGGCAAACTTACTGAATACAAGCAAGCATTTACTTAAACAACCTAAAATTTTGCCGCTGACTAAAATGGCCAACTGTTGGCTGTTAAAGTATATGCATTAGTTTAGCAACGAATGCAAAGTAAACTTGTTTGCAAACAGTTGTACACGTTTGCGTTTCCTAAACGCGTCAAGGAGATATTGAACCTGTCCATCCTGCAGCATTTTTTTTAAGATAAGCAATATGCATATTAATTATAATGTACTGCAAAGAGAACGTATGCTCTACTGTACTTCAGATTATGTTCAGTTTTTCTACATGTTGCAATAGTTATCTCATAGTAAATTTTTATCTTCTTATCCCTTTTTTTAGAGTTCTGCAAAAATTGCTTTCTATTTCATTTAAATATATGGAACTATTTTGTCTTTGAATCTTGGATTCTTCAATTGATAGGCACATTTAAACTGCTTTTTCTAACAATAAATTTTCAGTTTCCAATAATCCTTCTCTTGCGTGATCTGATTTTATACTACATATCAGAACACTTCATGCTTTTTTTTTTAGATCACCTAATTTGTAGGTTTTTGCTCAGTTTCTCAGATGGGTAATATAATGTTGATTTGTTTCTATATTCATTTGCTTTCTTGTGAGAAACTTATGTTTTTTATACACGACATAAGTTTTTGGTTGAAAATACAAATCAAATTTTTGAAATAAAATTTTTATGTTATTTTCTTCACCAGTTTTAAATTTAAATATATTAAATATTTTAAATCCATCATCTCTAATGTATTAAAAGAGCACAGCATGTTTTCAGATTTTTTATCTCTTTTGGTTGCTTTGAGATAATTTTTAAACTTTTGTTTTTAGAAATTGCAATTACCACTTATATTTTCACTCATATCCATTGGAGCCATTTTACAATCTATCTTATTATTTAATAAGTTAATTTTTTACCAAACAACTTTCTGCATCTTTGGCTGCGTGTTCAAAAAGCTTGGAATGATATACCGCAGGAAAAAAAAACCAAAAGCCAATCGGAAAAAAGTTATTTTGTATTTTTTGAATCTAATCTCAAATATGAATTTTTTTTTGCTTCTTAGTATAAATCACTCTGTGTAATAAAACGTTTTTTGAGAACTTAACCATATTCATGCTGAGTTCCACCAGCATGAATATGGCAAATGTCCGGCTTATGAAAAGCAATGTGGATCATGCCGTAAGTACACTTTAAAAAAATGTGTTTATATATTTTGTTAAACGTATGTAAAACCCGTTTGACACTGTCTATAATTATGTCTTGAATTATATATATAATTTTTATTAGAATTTGTGCCATAATTCCATATATAAAATTTATATCCTGTATGACACTGTAAATAATTCTTTATATAATTATAAAACCACGCCTGCGCCTTATCTATGATCTGTCAAATCAAGTTTCAATGTTTACTACACTTTGCAGGTTATGTCATTTGTTTTGAATTGATTATTGCTTCAGTTAGTTATACAATTAATGAAAATAATAAAAAATGGAAGCAGAACAAATTAGAAAAGTGGTAGCAATTGCTATATGTAGAGCTGCAGTGGTAAAATTGAAAAAAAATTATAAATTACAAAATAATATGCGCACATCACGTTCGCGTCGATTATAGATGGGAAAATAGAACATGTTCTAAATATTTCAAGATATAATTGTGACCTTGATAATTTGTGTGTTTTACACACGGAAATGGTCGATCTATAATTATATATATATAATTCAAGACATAATTATAGACAGTGTCATACAGGTTTAAGTGCAATAAAGTAAAATATTGTTTTTAAAAACTAAGTGGCGCAGTCGGTAGGATTCTTTCAACAAGGTAAGTGTACATCACGTCGGTTTAGCAACTCTCCTTACTTCACGTTCCTGATGCAATGGACGAGATTTATACAGTGCGAATAGAAAAAATCTTTTAAAGTTTATTGCGTAATTTAATTATACAATTTCCTGCTTTTTAAACAATGTAAAAAATTTCATTTAAATTCATTTTATTTTTTTAAGTTAATTAACAAGTTTTACAACACTGTAAATTCAAAAATAAAAATAAATTTAAATTGGCCACACTATTATCTGCGACATCTGGGGGGCGTTCGAAAAACCGGAGCGTTGAAAAAGAACGCACTCTATGTTGTTCGAAAAATCGGAGTGTCACTCTTGGTGTGACATCCCAAAGCGTTTGAAATTAGAGAGCGTCGCACCGAGAGCGCGCTCTTGTCTACCCAAGTCTAGAGCTGGGTGGATTTTACTCTGAAATTTACGCGCGAAATGTGTTCAAAAAGCGAGTATTTTTTCACATCAAAATTCGAAACAATAAACGTAACAGGGACAAGTCTGGACAAAATACATTTAATTAACACAAATAACAATTAAAACTGGCAATTTTAATAGATTTGGATAAAAATAAGTAAAAATGTCGCACACATTTTCTAGAACAGAAATAAAACTACTAAGAACATAAATTTTTTTTTTTTTTTTATATTTTCTATTTTTGTTTTATAAAATCCTTTAATATTATTCATATTATTGAAGTAATGATTTTATTTTATTTATTCATTTTATTTTATTTTTACATACATGTTTCGATGAGTTATCATCATTTTCAATGTATTTATATTATATAATATTTCATTTTGATTAATATTTCGAATCAAAAAACATCATTAAATATTCTACACATTTCGGATAAAAATTTAACATTTTTGGAAAGCTTAGAAATTAAAAAACATTTAAAAAATCAAAATTATACAGTAATAAATGAACAATTAGATATATATAATTCACCACTACTAGATATGTTAATAAAAATAAATTTTAGTTAAATAGAAATTTTAAATTATAATGTAAATATTTATATTTATTTGATAGATTATCTAACCTTTAAATTTGTAACGTCTAATAAATGACAATATCAAAATTCAAGTCAGCGGGAATATAGAAATTTAAATAAATAAAACGGATATCAGGGTAGCGGGAAAAAACAATTTTTTAAATATTAATCAATCAGTTTGAAATATTATATAATATAAATACATTGAAAATGATGATAACTCATCGAAACATGTATGTAAAAATAAAATAAAATAAATAAATAAAATAAAATCATTACTTCAATAATATGAATAAGAACATAACTGTTTTACTCTTTTAGTATAATTTGAAGGTTAGAGTCATTATATTAGCGTACTCAAATAATATTAGGTTCATTATACTGAAACTTATGTTCAATAAATTAAGGGGTATTTAGGGAATGTAACCGATTGCAGTGCAATTTGATTATTATTAAACAAAACTGATATAAACAATTACAAATTGTCTATGAAAAATTCATAACATTCAAACTTCAAAAAATCATTCTTTGGTGTCACTCCGAATCGTTCGAGAATTGACGCTTGGTGTGCTCACGTGATCTACACACTTGGTGTGCACACCACACACCAACGCTCCGGTTTTTCGAACGAACCTCTGGAATTCGTTTGAAAAACCGGAGCGTTGGTAAAGAGCGCACTCTTTGTCGTTCGAAAAATCGGAGTGTCACACTGGGTGTGACATCTTAAAGCGTTTGAAATAAGAGAGCGTCGCACCGAGAGTGCGCTCTTGTCTAACCAAGTCTAGAGCTGGGTGGATTTTATTCTGTCATTTACGCGCAAAATATGTTTTAAAACGGGTAATTTTGAGTAATTTTTCTCTCTAGTTTTATATAAAAACTTTAATTTAAAATATTTTAATGGACAAGACAAAATTATCGCCCACACTTTTTCTAAAACATAAAAAATTAAAATAAAACACAAAGTCTTAAAAGGCCTTGGTCATTCAGTAAAATTTATACTTATTAAACAGTTATTATATAAATTTCATAAAGGGGGTAGCGGGATAAGATGACTGTGGCGGCCCTCGTGCAATTTTAGTTGGGAATATTTAAATCTTGTTTGAAATAAAAAAAAAAAAAATGAAATTTGTATGCTCATCAACTTTTTTCTTGACTTGTGCCAAAACTGTGTTAAAAAATGCGTTTTTCTAAAATTATCTCACTATTTATTTTTTTTGTGTTTCTTTTTGGTTAGTATTATGATCGGATTTTATTGATTTGATTGTATTACACTCAAAACTAGTGCGTAGTATTTTTTCTGGAACCCCAAAAACTGTATGTAAACAGTCAAACAACATTTTTTTTTTGCAAGAGTTCTTATGCCCGTACAAAAAAGGGCTAAATATTTTTATTTGTTCGCGCGACAACTCAAATTAAGTAAAAAAAAATTTCCATGACTAAATATGACTTGTATATATTGTTTTTTTTTTAATAAAACATTGTTATGGTTTTACAAATGTTAGAATACGTGTAGTAACCATAATTGTCTTCGTTTTTTACTTAAAATATGGGTCCCAACGATATAGCAATATTTGAATTTGGCGCAATGTCGGTAAAGAAGATTACTGTAAGCGACGCTGGAATTCCTGTTGCGCACATTTGAGGTTAGAGCTACCCCTTGTTTAACAGTGTCAAGTGTCAACAAACATCGTTGTGGATAAATCTCATCCAAAACTTGAGCAGATCAGGTAATGTAAACAGTACAACTTCTGATTCTTGTTTAATCTCATTCTTCAGTATCTTAGTTTAACAATCATTTGACATTAATAATTACCAATCGTTAAGACCATGTCGAACTTGATTTGTAGTATTTTAACAAAAATTGCAACTTTGGCGTCATTGCTGTTTCTACATATAATTTGATAATCAATTTATTTATTTACCACTACATTTAGAAAGGATTAAACTATGATATGTCGGAATATTTTTTGTCAAATTAAATTTGCAAATAGCAACAAAATGCATTCAAAAGTTCATAAAAAAGCATTTATTCCTATATTTGATAAATTTTTTCGGCTAGTTTGATCCTTTCTGAATGTACTAATGAAAAAATAAGTTGATTATTAAATTATATGTAGAAACAGCAATGACAGCAAAGTAGCCGTTGTTGTTAAAATACTACAAATCAAGGTAGCGGTCGGTATGGTCTTAAGACCATTCCGACCGCTACCTTGATTTGTAGTATTTTAACAAAAACGGCACCTTTGGCTTCATCGCTGCTTCTACAAATAATTTGATAATCGATTAATTTTTTTACCAGTACATATAGAAAGGATTAAACTATGATATGTCTAAGTCTTTTTTGTGAAATTATATTTCCAAATAGCAATAAAATGCATTCAAAAATACTGAAAAATGCATATATTTCTATATTTGATGGTTTTTTTCGGCTATTTCTTCTCTATTATTTGACTAAAAGACTTTGACATATCATAGTTTAATCCTTTCTTAATGTACTTGTAAAAAAACTAATCGATTATCAAATTATTTATAGAAGCAGCAATGAAGCCAGAGTTGCCGTTTTTGTTAAAATATTACAAATCAAAGTAGCGGTTGGTATGCTCTTAATGATTAAAAAATAATATTTAATCATGAGTTAATTTAAATAATTAACATTTTCATTAGCCGAAAAATAAATTAATACACTGCCTATTTGCATATATTTAAAGTACTTGACAATAATAGTTGCATATTTGATGTTGTTTGACATTATTCCAGGTTGTTAGTTTATGAGTAAATAATGCCACCAAAAAAACAAAAAGTTGATCACAGCAAGAGATGTGTGAACTGTGACAGTTTGCTGCGATATTCAAAAAACCAACTAAAAGTATTGAATTCTACGGATGAAGCAGAAGAGGTTTCGCTTTTGTTAGAAAAACCAGTCATTGTAACTGATGCACTTTGTGGACAATGCCGTTCATCGATCACAAGGATTAAATGGAAATTGAATTATAGACAACCTGAAGCTTCATCAAGCACTGCCAATCAAGATTTTGCAGTGTTAGAAAATGTACCTGAAGAAGATTTGGATACTGCATCACAACTGTTATCAGTGACGGACACTCCGGAAACTGATTCACAAGCATCGGTAACAACCTCGGAGTCATCTCAATCAACAGTGGACCCATCGTATAATCTTCGTATCAGAAACGTTCCTGAGGTAGAGATGATTGAAATGCCCTTTAAGCGATTGATTTCGAGTCATAAATGTTGCTGTGTATGTTTGTCTGAGCCGAATTCATTAGTCGTTGTTTCGCTCAAAGCGCGTTTGCAAGTTTTTGTAGACAGTCGAATATTTGTACCGAAACAAAATTGTTGCTGTACACATCATTTAATTAATCAGCGTTTTTATACTGACGATCTTAAGGAGCTAAAAGTTTATTCACCTTCAAGTTATATCGAAAAATCTGAGTTGGTCTTGTTCTTGAACGTGTTATCCGAAAAATGCGTGGATAGTATTCTGGACAAAGCAAACGATTACGAGTTATCAAGCGAACGAATACAAGCATTAACTAGTTATACGCCCGAACATTTAAAAATGTTGACGACGATGCTCACTTCGGTGCGAAATTCGGACAATCGCAGTGTGAATCAAGCTCTTTTTGTATTCCTTTTTAAGTTAAGAACTGGAAGTTCCAACAGCGTGACAGCGTCGATTTTTGATATGAAATGCGAACAGCAATTTTCGGATTATTGCGAATCTGTTTTGAGGTCTTTTAAGGTTGATGTTTTACCTACACACCCCGGCGCACTAGCTTGTTCTCGTGAAGATTTAATATTAAACCATACGTCGCCCTACGTGAAACAGTTGCATGGCTATGAAGGACGATTAGTTTTGATAGCTGATGGTACATATCTGCGACATGAAAAGAGTACTAACAATTACTACCAACGAAAATCATATTCGAGTCAGAAAAAAGCACCCTTATGTCAACCGTTTACAGTTTATACCACAGATGGTTTTATAGTCGATACATTTGGGCCATACCTGGGTACTATGAACGACGCAGAAATATTGCGAGTTATTTTAAAGGACAAAAATGGATTGTCAAACTTTTTGAGGGAAGGTGACATCTTCATCCTTGATAGAGGCTTTAGAGATGTGAAGAACGAGTTGGAATCTAAAGGATACATTGTGCTGATGCCAGCTTTAAAAGGCAAAAGGAAACAATTATCCACTAAAGAAGCTAATGATAGCCGGTTTGTGACAAAACTTAGATGGGTTGTAGAAGCAGTGCATGGGGTCATTGCATCAAAGTTTAAACTTTTGCACAACCAACTAGATAATAAACTATTACCCGTTGCTCAAGTGTACTGCAGAATCGCTTCTTTTCTGGTTAATACTTTTGGAAAACGCTTGAACTCCGATGCGAGTATGCAAGATGAAGTTGCCATCTTCATGCTTACTAAACAAAGTGACGACAATTCATTAGCGAAAGAACTGGAGGAAGGTAACTGGAACAGAAGAAATAAGTCATTCCAACCTTTAAAATCATCAAACGTACAAGATTTCCCCGAGATGACAGAGAAAGATTTGAAAATTCTGTTCACTGGTACCTATCAGTTAGCCCAAAGTATATCTTACTTAGCAGAGCGATATAGCAAAGAGGGGGACATAAAAATTAATTATTTAGTTGAAGACAACACGGTGCTTAAATGTGAGATACAGTCGCGGCATATTAACAGTAAAATATACAAATGCTATGTTCACTATCAACCCAACACGATCGTTACGTATGTGACTGCCCCAATGGGCTTCGAACGTTGCTACCATCATTTATTATTTATCGCATGCAAGATATTTATCGAAAATAGTACGTCCTGCACAAATATTGTCAACATTATTTGAAGTGCAGAGAATTCAGCCGGTAATTAACGAAGATAGCGACGACGAAGACTGAGTTGTAGATTTATGATTTTATATAAAAAGTTTCTATATGTATTTTAACATTTGTATTGGATATTTGTAAATCAATAACAATGTATTTTTTTTAAATGTTATATACAAGTCATATTTTGTCAATAGCTCGCCTAATTTGTAATTTGTTTCTAAGTCATGGAAAAAAAAAATTTAATTAATTTGAGTTGTCGCGCAAACAAATGAAAATATTTACATGCGGTTAAGCGTAAAATGAAGTTGATTTAGAGGGCTACTTATGCTATTTAGCCCTTTTTTGTACGGGCATTAGAACTCTTGAAAAAAAAAATTATTTCTAAAAACTCATTTTTTTCATGTTTTTTGACTGTTTGCATACAGTTTTTGGGGTCCCAGGACCAGTAAATAATTTGAAAAAAATACTACGCACTAGTTTTGAGTGTAATACAATCAAATCATTCAAATCCGATCATAATACTAACCAAAAAAAAACACAAATAAATAAATAGTGAGATAATTTTATAAAAACGCATTTTTTACCACAGTTTTGGCACAAGTCAAAAAATAAGTTGATGAGCATATAAATTTCGTTGTTTTTTTAAATTTCAAATAAGATTTAAATATTCCTAACTAAAATCGCGCGGGGGCCGCCACAGTCATCTTATCCCGCTACCCCCTTTGCTTCTTGGTGTCACTCCGAATTGTTCGAAAATTGACGTGATTTACACACCTGGTGTGCACACCATAATATACCAACGGTTCGGTTTTTTAAACAAACCTCTGATTTGACAGTTCTCAGTTGTTTTGAAGTTAGTTTGGTTTGGCGATTCATTATGAATAGACTCACGCCGGAGCAACGTTTGCAAATTGTTCAAATTTATTTTTAAAAACATGGTTCAATTTGAGAACTCATCAGGCATTACGTGCATTGTATGCTGCTCATAATCGACCATCAGAGCAATTCATTTGAGAAACTAGATTGTTTTTGCAATATATTTAATCTAAACGATAACAGTGCGCACACAAGAAACGATTGATAATGTGTAGCGTAGTGTTAATGATCATATAAATGTATCAATTTGTCATTGCTTAATAATTAAACTTGTGTCCATCTACTTTATTTTTACAAACTTACAAAATTTAACTTGTATAGAAATTAAAGCTACACAATCATTGTTTGCGCCCTACATTTGGTAAATGGGCCTATGAAAATATTGGTATTGTACCACAATTTTATTTGAGAATTTTGTTTAGTGATGAAGCACACTTTTGGTTATATGGCTATGTCAACAAACAAAATTGTCATATTTGGAACGATAATAATCCACAAACCATTGTCAAAACACCATTACATCCAGAAAAAATCACCGTTTAGTGCGCTTTATGGGCCGGTGGAATCATTAGTTCATATGTCTTTAAAAATGGTGATGGTTGAAACATTACAGTCAATGGTAAGCGGTACTAAGACATGATTGCCAACTTTTTAATGTTGCAAACGTGTGGTTTCAGCCACATGCCACATAATGAACGATACAACTAATTTACTGAAAGAAACATTTCACAAAATGAACCTATTAACTGGCCACTTCGATTTGACGCCATTAGATTATTTTCTCTGGGGATATGTAAAGTCTCATGTCTACACCGATAAACCAGAAACAATTGAGCACTTGGAAGCTAACGTTTAACGCATTACTGTCGAAATACAGCCTGATTTACTGTAAACAGTGTGAAAATTGGACCTCCAGATTGCCTAATGCCCAAAATCACATTAATGCCATAAAATTATCTGTCAAATAAAGCCATGGATATTAAAAACATATTTTTGTGTTTTATTTCAAGTTATTTGCCTCTAAAAAAATATCTTTTATTTGAGGTCTAAAAAAGAATTTAAATTCTGTTCTTTAGTATTTTTTTATAAAATTAATTATTTATACGGTTGGTTTTGACTTTATAAAAATGTTTCTAATGAAAAAGATCAATTTACAATCAAAATAATTGAAATCAAAAACGAGCTGTTTAGATCATTGCTGATCCAAAATTGACTAATGACTTAGAATAATGTTGCAGATCTTTGCATTTTCTATAAATATTTTCATAGACATTGTTTAAACAAAACAAAAGAGATACTGTTATCTATTCAAATGTTTATTTGTAGTACAAGGTTTGCTAGGAATTCTAACAAATATTTATTGACAGTCCAGAGATGTAGAGCCAAAACTTTTAAGAGAATATTTTTAAACGTGTTATTAACACATGTAATAAACTTCCAAATTTAGTATTTCCCAAGACTTATGAGCTGCATTTAAGGTCAATGTCCACAGACTACTTAAATCTAGTTTTCAATGAGGTAGTTTCAGCAAGAGTTTTACTCTTTTAAATTCAAAGGTATTTTTATATTGTTGTGACATATTAAGTAATTTCTAAATATCACATTTTAAAATTAAAAACAAACCAAATTAACATATATTATACAGGATTGGGTAAATGTGTAGAAACACTCGATTATTAGCTGCATTTTTAGTTTATATAAAAAATGTAGAAATTTTAATTTATATAGTGATGTATTTTAATTTTTAATACAAGCCCTGTTTCACAAAATATGTCATCATTAGTTTTTTTACAATTACAATGGTATAAAGTTTTATAGGTCTGCGACTTGTGGTTTTCGAATTATTCATTAAAATAATAAAACAAAATGTAGTACGTTTTAAATCATTTATTAAATTAAAATTATTAATAATAATGTAATTTTTTTGTATTATGTACAGTTCACAATACTTAAAAAGATGAAATTTACAATAAATTTAAAAGAAAATACATTCTCGAAAAGCGAGGAGACTTTGTTTTTCTTTTTAAATCATATCTTTCACAATAAATGTTAAAATTAAAGACCTTCAACTTCAACACAAAAAATGTTAAGCAATTTTGGATAGCATGCGGTGGTATTTTGTGAACGGCTATCCTTATTTGATCTTGTAACTTTTTTAAAGATTGAAATTTGGTTTTATATACAATAGATTTTAAATGATACCAAAGAAAATAGTATAAAGGATTTAAATCTAGTGATTGCGGAGGCCATTCAATATAACCTCTTCGACCAATCCATTGCTGCGGAAAAGTTTCATTTAAGTATTGTTGCACATTAACTTCAAAATGAGGTGGTGCTCCATTTTGTTGATGCCAAATTTCTTATGTCAATTGTTGTGGATTTTCTTTGTTTTGGAAATAAATGGATTAAACTTGGGACAATTTGCTCTTGCTGAAGTTGCAAATAGCAATTTGAATTTAAAGCTTCTCTTAAAAGAAATGGTCCAATAATATTTTCTTTGAATATTCTCGCCGAGACATTTATTTTTTTAGTACTGGGTATATATTTGCTTTGCCCAGTGAGGATTCTCATCTGCCCAATATCGACAGTTATGTCAATTTACAAAACCATTATTGACCTCAAAGGTATCTATAATTCTTTGACAAAATTGCATTTGTCTATCATTTAGTTCATGTATTAAATGTTCTTTATTGGAATGAAGTTTTGTTGCTCTTAATATCTTTCTCACTGATCTCGATAATATTGTGTTGTAACGCCAGTTTTAGTACTAAGGTTTTTGGGTATTCTCGCAAACTAATAACAACATCAAGTGCTTTATTCTTGTTTGTTGTCGTATTACTTTGACCAGATTTTGTCTGATTGTTTACACTTCCCGTTATGTTGAATTTTTTTTAAATTTTTGAAACAGTATACTTAAAAAGATAATTTCTATCAGAAAACGATACATTTAAATAATTACATGCATCTTGTAAAGTTTGCCGTCTGTTTCCAAAACCGACAATGATTAACAATGTATTTCTTTCACGTTCATTTAGGTGAGTCATATCAAAATGAAATATAAATAACATACAAACTAATTACCGATAATCATAAACTGATAACCATATTTGATTGTATTGATTGCATCTGTTAAAAAAACTAAATATATTTACAAACAATTATTATTTTTCTGTAGTTTTAAAAAGTTTAAGAATAAATAAACATTTGGAGCCGTTGCTACAATAATTTAAAACGTACTTGATTTTGTTTTATTATTTTAATGAATATTTCAAAATTGGCAAGTCACAGACCTATAAAGTTTTATATTATTGTAATTGTTATCAAATTCTTTTCTAAAAAATAAAAAAAAAACAAAGGGTGTTCTATTTAAAAAAACTTATGATGACGTATCTCGTAAAACAGGACTTTTATTAAAAATCAAAATACATCACTATATGTACATTAAAATTTCTACAAAAACTTTTATTAAAATAATTTTTTAGATAAACTAAAAACGCAGCTTATAATTGGGTGTTTCCATACATTTAGCCAACCCTGTATATCATCAGCTGCATCTGCATTTTACTAAGCACGTATTGTAAACATAGCTTATCTTAGGTTAGAGTAAAATTAATTAGATTGTAATTAACAACAAGACCCGTAATGCGTATTTCCGTGTAATAAAATAAAATATTGTTTTTAAAAACTTTTAATTTAATAGTGGGTTAAATTTTGTCTTATAATAAAATGATTAATAATATTTTTTAAAATTATCAATTTTATTTTGTTAAATATTAATTATTTAACTTATATATCACCGTTTAGAAGTCTGTTATTTAAATACGTATCGGTAAAATCAGATACATATTTTGATCAATTTTTTTGCTTGTAAAATAATGGTGAATGCGCTGGGCTACATCAAAAACTAAATTTTATTAATTTATTAAAATATGATATAAAAATATCAATTATTAGAAATAAATAATAAATATATGAATACAAAAGTTAAATTGCATAAAATTTTAAACAATTATAACAGTCTTTGCAAAATCGCTCAAACTTGGTTGATAACACAATTAATAGGTAGCTTACAAATAAATTAACTGTGATTCATGTTTTCAATAATAGTATTAAATAGTAAACATTGATAATATTTGCACCATATAATTTGATATTTTGCGGTGAATTATTTGTTTTCTATTTATTGACCAACGGAAGTAGTTTACGGATAAGCAAACAACAATTAATCAAGAGCGGAAGTGATGATTTGATAATATTTTATATATTGACAAACTCGTGAGAAGTAGTAATAATATTGTTTATATAAATATTTTCTTAAAATTAATTGTCTAGTTTTATTATTGGATTTTTTTATTTACTGAATTCTTATTTCCCACAAATTATCCCTGATTAACCTAGATTGTAAAAGAATTAGAACGATAGGATAATAATTTAATTAAATTTCTTAAAGTTTTAGATATATTAAAACAGTATAAAAGTAAATCCATTAATACTGTAAATAAACTGAAAATGTGTTTATTTTATATCATGTGTTCAGTTTTAAGATGGCATTATAATAGAAATTATTGAGTATTTGTGATTGATGAGAAAATTTACCGATTCTAATGTTCTTAGTAATTTCACTCAATAAAAATAATAGGTCAAAGTTCAACAGACTGAAAACGGAAATTTATTTGTAATAACTAAATAATAAAGAAATGAAAATAAATGTGTTTAAATGTTAACAATGTAAATTCAATAGATAAACTTAATTAAACAAACAGGATATGACCCAAAAATAATGTGAATTTTCATTTATTTTTTTAGGATAGTATAGTTTTGTCGAAGTGGGTTAGTTTGATCGATCGAGCGCACGTGTTACGTCATCAAAAACGCAGGTGGTGGGGAGAGGGCTCAGTGACGTCACGACGCCACTGTACGCTCTAAATGTCGAATAGACAGGGAGGCGTCGATACCGCGGTCGGTGTATGCTGAAGTACTAAGTACAAACGGTGGTGTATGAGGTGGACTAAATATAGCTAGCAATCATGGACCGGAGTGGATGGGTTTTTAGAACAACCCTTTATCTACTTGGATGTTTAGTTTTAGGATGTAAGTATAAAATTTGTTTTAAGCGCACTGACGGTTTATGTAATATAGCCTTGAACTGCTGAGATTGGGGTAGTAGGTTACATTTCCTCAAATTAAACTTAAAAACACATAAGTAAATAAATTTTATAAATCATTTAATAATACTGTAGAATTTATATTGGATTTTATTATTCTAAATTAGTAATTTTTTTAACACAAAGTAACTTATTACATTACATATATCATAGCATGTCCAATTATTAATTTATTTATTCCATCTCATACTTAGTAAGTTTTCTGGCGTATTTTATAAAAGTTAATAGAATCGATAGTCTGTTATATCATTTAAGATCCGATTACACTAAAAGGATTTAATGTTAGTTTGAGTCCTTCAACACTCCTTTTGGATAGGTCCTACTTATATGTCATGCCATTCGATTGACCTCATGTCTTAAATTGTGAATTCGTCCAATATACCTAGATTAAATCGTGTGAATCCTACATAAGATGGTCAAGGTCGTATAGTTGAAGTTAGTTTGTTGAAGCCTTCGATTTCTTTGCGCCCCACATCCTTCTTTCTACAAATTTATAAACGCCGTCTGTAAGTCAAAAATACTAAAATATATTACGCATTACATAAGTATTTGTTAAATTATAATACTAAATCGATTGAATGTTGCCAGCTAAATTAGTTTACTTTATGTTGAATGTAAGGCTGTTCAATCGAATTGTGTAATTAGAAAAATACGTTTCTGAGCGGTGAGCAGTATTGACCGTGGACTAGTTATACAATTGATTTTGGCATGTTTTTATATATTTAAAGAAATCATGGATATGTAATTAAAAATTGACTACATTGTTTTGATGGATTTTTAAAGAAAAAAATTGTATTAATACAATTGCAAAGAGTCAATTTACTGCATTAAATGTATTTATCTACATTATAAATTCTGTTTTCTAAAACGTTCATAAACCATACATTTTATTATAACTACGTTAAAATTACTGGTTTAGTTTTAATGTTTTATATTTTTATTATTGAATTAAATTTAATTCTTTGTGATTACTCAATGGTAGACCCTTTGCATATCATGCGAGCAGTTCTAATTAAGAACTTGCTCTTAATTCACCAATGTGGTTTGGAAGTCACCTAATAAGCTGTTGGTTTTATCAAACCTCTTTAAACAAGTTGTAGACTTACTATGACCATGTAAAATAGCTGTAAAAAGCACAACAAATAAAAAAAAACTCATATTATAGTAGCTAATTACATATTTATATATTATTATTTAATTATTTAATGTATAATTTTTTAGGTAAATTTTGTTTGTATATTTTAATATTTAAATTTACTTAAAATCAAGCAGAATATTTAATAGATGTAAATATGTTTTTTACGTTGCATTACATAATTATTTAGTGACTCACAGGCTCCAAAAATATCTCGTTATTAAATTGTCTATATATGCTGTGAATAATTTTTCTGTTCATTGAACGGAAAATTTAACACAACAAAATTAGTGCAGCGATACATCAAAGTCCTATTAAACTTTTATTAAAAAAATAATAACATTTAAACTTAATAACATAATTTTAGTTTGATCAATCTACAGTAACGTGTTTTTATTCGGAATAGACAGAATAAATTTTAAATGTGTTTCTGTTTGGGATAGGCTAAATAAATTTTTAAATCATGATTTAATATTAATAATATTCATTTTTTATGTAATATTTTTGTTTGACAAATAGATTATAGTAATCATTAATTCAAACTTACATGGCTCAGTGATTTCAACCCCAACTCCGGAAAATCCTTACAATCACGTGATCCAATAAAGGTCAATGACAGCGTAGGAAAAATAGGGTCCCTGGCGCCAGATAAACAAGATAATAAAACTTCACATTTCTGTCTTAACTTAATATTTGATAGAACAAAACCTAAAATCTATAATACTAATTATATTTTCTTTTATTTAAAGCTAATGCGAATTCTTCACAAAGACCTGCCGATAAATCTATCACATGTTATCAATGCAACTCAGAATATGATCCAAGATGTGGTGATCCATTCGATCCATATTCATTAGGAACAGTTAATTGCTCGATGAAGAAACCTTTGGAGCACATGAAAGATTATCCACCTGTATTATGCAGAAAGACAACGCAAAAAGGTATTTATCACATTATATATACTTCAAGAAACTATGGTGACAAGAAAAGTTTTATTGTGTTTATATTCAAAAGCAAATTTGCTTTAAGAACTCTACCGGAAGTTTGGATACAAAAGCGTTATTGATTAACTCATTATTTGCCGAATATGCAAATTAAAATGTATGTATCGTGGTGAATATTTGTGAACTTGAATAATGTTGTTATTGTTTGAGTGCGTTTGATCATGTTTTGAAATTGTGTATACGGCCGGAAACATTATATAATTATTATTGATCTATACTTTTTTAAGGGGGTAAAATAGGAAAACAGGTGTAACTATGACACATACATTAACATATGGTAATATGGTATTATAGAGACATAATGACATAAAAATCTAATCGTATAGTTGCAATGGTACTCTATTTACATGAAGAGAATTTGATGAGCTTCGTCAGTATGCACACTTAACTCATGAAGTATATGTGCCGAGATACTTTCCCGGGTATAAATTCGATCAGTAGGATTTAAGTGATTTAATATGGGGGCTTTGAAGTGCGCTACATCATTAGATTAACATCTTATCAGATATCAGCAATGCCGTAAAATAAAAAAGGGTTTGTTTTTTCAATTATTATTTAGTTTATTTTTAGTTTTAGGGGGGGATTTTGACATTGCATTACTAGATGTTTTATTGAAGAATCCTTGTAAATAAACTAAGTTAAATAAATACGTTTATTTTAAAATAATTTTGCAAACAATTATTTTTTGCAGTTTATACTAATTTAGCTTAGTTATTTTTTTACGCATGATCTAAACATTCATTTTTTTTGTTTGAATGCTATTTTTATCTTATACAGTTTTTGTGATATATTGAGCTATTTCTATTGTTTAACATGTTTTAGTTTTTTTTTAATTTATTTAACTAAATAAAAAATAGCAACTATTTAGAATAGAATATGTTTTAAAAATATCTGAGATTATGGTACCAAGGTTGTTACAACTAATAGTATAACTAAGAATATAAAACGTTATTTACATTTTAGATCTTCTAGTTGGTTGTGAATTTTTGTTTTCTTTTATGATAATTTAAAAACCTAAACTATTGAATGCTACTTTACATTATATTTGAAATATTAAGCATTGTTAAAAATCTTCTTATTTCTTCCTTTGTAAAGCATTTTCATTTTCAAACTATAGCCTGCGTTTGACTTTTGCAAATAAAAAAAAAAAAACACTCTTTGGATTAAATAAATCATAAACTTGCTAGGCATTTCAACGTTGCACTGAAAAGAAAAATATTGGCCGTACAGTTTTTTGTTAATTGAGACGCTCGTTTCATTTAACTACCGTTGGATAGTTTTATAGACAGTTTTATGCCGTATCTTTAATTTTGTTGGAATTAATTGTTAATATCTAACATTAAAGGTTTGCCCATATCGCGTTTGTTGCATTTTAGCTATTATTCTGATTCACACCAACCTACTTCAATTGAATTAAGCTAATTTTAATTAATTTGAATTTTGTTTCCGTTTTGTTACTAAGACAACATTTATACAACGACTTAATCATTTTGAAGTTTTGAAATTATTTTTTTTTACAAAAAAAATTTGCGGCGCATAAGAGCGCGTTTTGAATGCATTAACATGGTATTTTTAAATTTATAAATTTTTTTGTAGGGGTTTATTATAATGAAACAAACTAACTATTAAGTGCCCCCCCCCCCCCTTCTAAAACTGTTGCGCATTAAAACGATATACCTATTCAAAATTGTAAAGTTTTGCTAGAATTTATATTTTTTTAAGTATGCTATTTTAATAAAATTGCTTAATTTTTAAGTTGCTCTTTTTGGGCAATACATTTTTTAATATTTTTGTAGTAGATTATCTCAAGTGCAGTGTGTCAATCAACTTACTGCAACTTTTGGTGATAAAGCACCATTCAAGGCTATAACATATCAATGAATTGATTAATTTAACCGTGGCCGTATTTCTTTGGCGGAAGAAGCTTGTCCAAAATCCGTGGTTGTGCCAGAAAACATTGATGCTGTGTACAAACTGATAATGCAAGATTGTTATGTGACCTATTGTGAGATTGGGGCAAATATCGGCATTAGTATGACAAGCATACGTAAGATATTACATGAACATTTAGGCGCCAAAAACATTATTTTGCGTTGGATTCCGCACAATACCACAATCGATCAAAAAAATATTTGTGTAAATTGGTTGATTACAAAATTCAACCGCGGTGCATCAAATGCAGTGTATAACATCTACACATGTGACAAATCTTGAATTTTTTGTTATGAGCTTGAAACTGAACAGCAGTCGACTGTACGGGTTTTTCAAAATGAACCAAAACCAACAAAAATTGTTTGTGTTTGCAGCAGCCAGTAAAATAATAAAAACAAAATGCCGACGAAGTATTATTCTCCGCCATGACAATGCGAGCTTACACACATTAGCTCAAACAACCGGCTATTTGAGCACTCAAAACGTCCAACTGATGAGTCATCCACCGTACAGCCTAATGATTTTTATTTGTTTCTTCAAGTAATAAACAAACTATGTGGACAATCCTTGGAAAGCTGCTATGCCAACTGGTTTAATCAAATGCAAAAATTTGTAAATCTTAAAGAAAAGTGTTTTAAAAAACAATTCAGAAATTTGTACATTCCAATCATTGTTTTAGTTTTTCAATACATAAATAGCAACCTTCGTAACGAAAACTTTAGAAAAATTTGCAAGTATTAAAATTCAAATTTTCATTTTGAATGACTAGAAAGAAATCTTGAAATACGCTAAAGACATATTTTTTATTTTTTTATTAATGGATACTTATATAATTTATGATAGACAGTTAAATCCGAAAAATAAACCGTATAGCAGCATATAACAACGGGCATGCAATTACTATAGCCATAAAAAACTCAATTAATTACATACAAGCAAAACTGTGTCTAAGTATTGCCGTTATTTGCTTTTTTAATAATTTATTATTATTATTGAACAGATTTATTAATTTAAAATTTTATACATTAAAATGAATAATATACAATCACTAGAAACAGGGAACAGGGTCGCTGTAGTAGTAGTTAAGTCTAGAATATATAGTTAATAGGTCTGCAATAGAAATCCTATTAAATATAAAGCCAATTCATTCATATCTAGTCTATTTACTATATTGGAATCAGTCCAAAAAAAAATACTAGTTTCTTCTATAACCAATACTACTAAAATTGAACAAGGAAGTATTAAGACAAATTAGTTAGAAACTTTATTTATTTTTTAGATTTATTACCTTATGTTTATGTTATGAATATTATCCGATATTATTCATTTAAGAATTATATTATAATTTGAATTAAGGCATTAAGGATTTATTTTTGTTGTAATTAGTTAAATCAAAAAGGTATGTGCTCAAATTACAGTATGCATTATAGTCGTATTGAGTCACAAAATTTCAACTTTAATAAATCTAATAACCCAAAAGTTTTTGATGATGATAATTTGACTATAATGATGATGCCACCGTGTGGTGAAACATATTGCAGTTTATCAAATAAATATTTAAAACTCAAACAACGTGTATTTTAATACTTTTAATTAATTATCAATCTAGTATGGATTTTCCACATGTATTCGCCTCATCAATATCCTAAAGAGCAGAAGAAAAACTACAATTAAAACATTACGACGAGATATAAATATTCGATGTAATCTGGTTTGTTTAGGTTATATTGATTACAAAAGAAAGGCAATATTTACGGCAGAAGATCTATTAGTTTTGTTAGATTGACACGTTTTGTTTAAAGCTTCGTGACTGCCGGTTCGTGACTGAATACATAATTAAACATCCTTCCAAGGATTTTTGGTATAGTAAAACTATAAAACGAGTCATTTAAATAAATTTTCTTTTCTGATATATATTTTTACCATTTAGTTTATTTAATACGACTGATAATACAAACTGTTTGAATGCTCGACCATCTTTGACGTTGTTTTGCCACTTGATAATTTTATGCAAAGTTTGTATCTACTTTCCTGATTAAAATCTTGTGTTGATGATTTTTGAAACATTAAGCTTTTTTGCAGTTTATTTTATAAACACATAAAGTTATTTAAAAATTATATTTATAGTTTATAGTTTGATTGTAGTGATAAGTATAAATTTTTTTATATTAAAAAAACTTAGTCAATTAGTTATATGTTACCTGCTAGCAAACTCAATAATTTGTCTAATTTGCTACAAAAATTCGAGATTAAAACTATCTGTTGCGACATCGCTGACTACACATTTCTACGTCACTTAATAATATTTTACTTCTTTCCTCGTTTATGTTGTAAACTTTATCAATAGTAACAACAGCTACTATAGTTGTATACTATAGTTTTACTACAAATTACTACAATTTAAATTGTAAAACAAGAATAAAAAACAGTAATTTTAAAGTTGACAATATAAATAATCATTGCATGAGACATGCAACTAACATTGTTTACATCACATATCTACTCAAAATCTAGAAACATTAGGCGCTACCAAAGCTTGCTTACCATACAAAACAAAAAACCTAATGTAAAAATATCTTAAGAACACTTTTTATATTTGTTGCAAATAGCGATTCTAGCGATAAAATAGACATTAAAAATAGTAAAGTTTCTTAGAGTAGAGGTAACGGGGTCTGATTCCAGCACGCAGTTGAATATGGTTTAGCAAATAAATATGTCTTTTGTACTGCTGAAAGCTTTAAGTTACAATAAAAATGATGTGCGCGGTTTTTTGTAATTTGTGATCTTTATTGAGTCTATGTTGTTGGGTAACACACCGTTGGTATGCACCTGTATAACAAGATTTATCTTTTATAAAATTATTAACAAAAAATGTTCTACAACATATTAATAGTGTGATATCTTGCTAATACAATATATGTTCACTAGTTTCACATATGACTAATCATATTCACACTACTAGAGTTAAGCATTACTTAAACTAAATACATGCAAAGTACTAATATTAAAAATGTAAAATTTTATTCATAAAATGTCAAAATAACAAAATCCGGTCTTGAAACGTCAAAAATATTGTTAAAAAATACTAAAATCTAATCAAAACTGTAGTTTTTATTTATAAAATGTTAAAAATAACAAAATTTGATCTAAAAACATCAAAATATTGTCAGAAAGCACCAAAGTCTGTCTATAAACTGTTGAAAAATGTAAAAAAATTATGAAATCTTAAAAATATTAAAATTCGGCTATGAAATATTAAAATATTGTTAGAAATAGCAAAATTGTGCAAAACTATTGATAAATTGTCTAAAATAACTAAATCCGACTATGAAATGTTAAAATATTGTCATAAGCGGCTGTTTTAGCTGTTTGTGCGTAAATTTTCTTTTATGTTTGCTAGCTGTAAAATGCGGCAGGAGAGATTAACATCTAATTTTTTGATAACAAATACTAGCAACATCTTTTAAGCCACCCGCCCGCTTTTTAAGTGTACCGACCGTCCACTCAAGTGTTGATTATAAAGGAACTGGTTTAATCCGCTTTTTTTAACTTAGGTCTGTAAGATGCAGGAACTTGACAAAACATCTTTTTAAACTCGATTGCATTTCATAAACCCTGTATATAAATATGGTAAAATAAAATTCTCGTTTTTTTACTTTAAAGATGTTTTAAAAAAGTATTATTAATTTTTATAATTATATGGTTAAAACGTTCTACAAATTTACAAATAGTTTAGAATAGAATAGAATTTGAACTTAGTCCTAACTTACGCTGCAGCTTTAAGAAGTATTTATTAATAAATATTTTTTTTTAATATTGATGCACTAGAGGGATTAATGGCTATTATTTTTTCTAATGAGTTAGTTTAATATACACCATTAGGTAGCAAAAACCACATATATAATATGTATATTATGTATTAGTCGTAGATACAATACTAAATTACTTTTAAAGCATAAACTAAACAATAATTTTGAACGTAAAGATATATTACGTAACCCACAAAACAATTTATGTAACCTAATAGATGAAAATCAACTATCGGTATATTTATGTTTAATTAATACCTCTTCATCTGATTTTGTTATGTATTTGCTAGTAATACTTTTTTTAATTTAAACTAACATACTATATAAATTTAGTGATTAATTGTACATTACAACAAAATTCTATTAGAAATGATTAATCTAGTTATTTATTTTGACATAATAAAATCTGAAGGAATATGCTCTGGTTTTTTTCTTTTACAATTTCAGTAAAGAATTTTGTCATGATTCAGCAAAATACCCACGTTGTTTCATCGAACCCAAAATAAAGTTCTTCCAAGTATTGATTGTTAAGATATACAACCACCCACATCCGATTCATCTAAATGACTTACTTAGATAAAAAAAAAAGAATTAATTTATAGAAATAGAAATGATATACTTTTAGAAACATGTTTTTCTTTTTTTGTATTTATATAGAATCATTTTAAAAATATGCGTGATAATTATTAATTATTGTATTTATAGTATTGACATATTACCTTTTTCACCGTGAGTTTATAAATAGACTTTATCGACATTATATGCGTGAACGAATGTATCTATAAATAAGTAATTCAATATATTAGGTATATTTTCATCAAGAAGCAGAATTTATTATTTTTCTTTTGACCTAAATACAATAATACAATGACATAATTGTAATTCATTTTCAAGATTGATACTAGCTTTTCTTAATTACTGTCTAAAAATTCATAAGTAGTTAACTATAAAAAATATATCTCTTAATAAAATCAATAAGGTATTAACTTTAATTTAACTTTGCTTTGTAACGACATACTACTGATGATTGTCTTGGTCAAAATTAGTTAACTATAAAATCAATAAATTGTTATGAAAATATAGTATTTATTTTACATTGAAGTAAACATAATTTATATAATTTTTACTGAAAGCGCATTGAGTGTGGCTAGGAGTGTTTTTTATATTATTAATCAACAAAAATCATAATACGAGGAGTGTTTTTTTATACTATCTATCTAACTATGAAAACAAGAAGTTATAAAATAAACGAAAATTAATTTTTCAATGTAAGAACCCTTAACACTAACATTTTTCCAAAGTTTTTCTAATAACTCTATGCCTTTTTTGCATATAGCTGGTTTCAAGTTCTTAATTGTGTATTTATATACATTTCTCGTTCTCTGTAGTCCTTTTTGGAAACTAATAAAATTTTCTCAGCGTCCCAGAAAACAGTAACTATTATTTTTTTAGCAAAAAAATTGATTGTTGTTTTCTTAGCTTGTGGAAACTCCGTATGAGCCTATTGTATGAATTTTTGTTTTCCACAAAAGTTCTAGTGGTGTGTGATCTTATATCTAGTTACTATTCTATAGAAGAAATCTTCATCTTGGAATAAAGCAAATTATTCTCACAAATTTGTTGTCTACACAGTTTTTGTGCAGGACTGAACAGCTTGGAGATCTATCGTACCGACATTTTACGCGTTTCCAAATCTTTAAGTAAAGTTTTAAAAACATCGTTTTTGATATTTTTTTTTTTTTTATCAACAATAAACTTTTACTCGGCGTCAATTAACACCAAACTTTCAATTTTGTTGATGATCTTGTTAGATTGTTTTTTCAGAGATTTTCCACACTGTGGGTTATCATGAATAGATTTTCTGTCCTATTTAAACTGTCTGCACCAATATTTGATTTAAAATAGGACAGCCTATTTTCTCAATACTGCCACTATTCTCTCATGAACATTCTTTGAGTAACTATCTTTTTTTGGTAAAAATTTCATGACGCTTCTGTGTTCAAGTTGCAAATCACTCATTTTTGCTTCTTTAATTAATATAGAAATGTTAAGCCAAAACTTGAAATGAAATTATAAAATGTCACAGAAGCTTGACATTTTTTTTGCAATAGCATATTGTTTTCAAACACTCTTCATTTTTGTGTCAGATTGAAAAAGAAATACCTTTGCGATGTTAATAGCGGAACTAGAAACACCACAGATTGCGGCCAAGAAAAGAATTAACTTTACCAAGTAAGAAATTAAATTTAGATTAGGCAATATTAGAAAATAATTGTAAAGATATTGCGGATCTATTAGCAAAGTAGAATGGTATTGTTTTTTCGGATTAGTTGGGGTTGGAGAGTTTGGTACTAAATAAAAGTTTTAAAGTGTAAGAAATTAGTTTTTTAAATGGATTATAAATTAGACATTTGCTTGATGAACCAAAATCTTAATTACATAGATTACCCCGCACCGGCGTCGTCATACTTAGATATGTACGTTTTTAATACCTAACTTTTGAAATAATGTAAGGAAGCAGTTTACAAAGTACATCGGCAACACAATTGAGAATGCAGCACAAATTGTAAACAAATAAACAGCAAAAGAAAAAGATTAAAAAAAAAACGATTAAGGTTGGTAAAGAAAGAATCATAACAAGAATAGTGGAAAAGTGCGTCCTAATGACTTTATCAATATAGAAGTAAGTAAAAACCAAAAGTTTGTTTACTAAGTGTGTTAATTCGTTTGATAATAATAAAACCAAACATCAAAGGTATACCGCTATGACCAACCAAAGTAGTTAATCAAATCAAACTTTGTAATCAAAGCTGTACGGAGTTATACACAAAAACAATTAATTAGTGCTTTGATTCCGTATGCTTACTTGATAAAACTCGGATAGCAAAAATCAGATAAATTTGTTGTTAAATTCAATTATAATCAATTATTCAAAAGTCTAAAAATGCCATTAAATTGTATTATTTTGTCCACTTTTGGCTCTAGCATATTTTTAAGTAGTAGTGTAGTGGTTAGCTTACTCAACTGCTATACGAGGGGATTTCGGTTCGAGCCTCAAGCCCCCTATACGGAGAGTCAGTTTTTCTGGTTAAAAAAAAATGTGTTGTGATGAGTACTCCTTCTTTCAAATAAAAAAACGAAACTTTAGTAGGTCCAGTGGACTGCCTTGATGTTGCGTGAATGTTAAAGAACCCAATAATTTAGGTTAGAATTCCTGAATTTGAGGCAAAATTCCCACTTTACTTAATGTTAATTAATGCACACAATATCAAGTATGTTAAAAAATTAATAAACAAACGTTTGTTGATTAAAATCAATGTTTAAAATAAATGAACATAATCCGATTCTACTTATCTACTCATTTACTTCTGAATCAATTTTTCCGCCTTTCTACTGTAGCGTAGATAATTTTATTTATTAATTATAATTTATTTATAAGTTTATTGTTGCTACTAAAATTGGTACTTAGAGTGTTTAGGTAGGTGTTTTAATATATTGACGGGCTCAGTTATATTATTTTATATCAAAAAGTGAAGTTACACTGCGATTAGCAAATATCTAATAACACGCTAAACATAATAAAAAGTTATTAGAATTAGTATTGAATAAGCTGGTACACAATCGGCATATTATATTCATTACTTTATAAAGTATTTTTGTATATACATATTTAGTAATGTTAGTTAAAAACAGGAGTGTGAATTGGGATATACTATTAACTATACTAAAGTGATGACAGTAGAGATTAGTTTAGTGTAATGGGAATATTAGCAGCGCTTTGCATGTTTATCATAGAATTTTGTTATGTATATTAGTTATTATATTAATCAATATGGCTCTAACGAGTTATATTACTCTTGAAATACCACAGCTAAAAACATAAATCTAAAACAGGAACTGAATTTGTAAGAAATACATAACTTTGTAAGCTTTTCTATGTTAATGAAGTTCTAATCCAGTGTGCTTTACACGCCCGTAGATTTGCTGCAACAAATCTTCATTCCGTAGGTATTATATTATTATGTAGATTTGTAAGCGTTAAAACAATAAAACTGTTATTTTGATTATAACGTACGTATAATACGTATCTTGCATGTATGTATGCTTGCATGTAATACACATCAAATTTTCTTGATTATTATTGTTGAGAGTAAAATAAAACGTGTTTGGTTATTTTTTGCACTCTTGACAAAGACGACGCACCTCAAAATCTCATGTACCTTTTTCTCTATATTACAGTTAACAAAATTAAGATAAAAATATTTTCTTGTTAGTTGGTTTAAAATTTGCATTTTCTTTTTTGAGAATGTTTTCTCTATACCATTGCAAGTTTGTGGTATTGAAGACAACAACTACGCAAATTTGCAGATTCAGATATTATTCAGTTATAGATTGGGCTTAGTTATTAGTTTTGTAAGTGTAGTAATCTTCCAGTAATCTTAATTCTATATTTCGGGCTTAAAAATGGCAACCGTTGCATTTGGTTAATCAGTAAAAGTTTATTTTGAGCAATTTTAGGTGGTGGTTTCTATAAAATTTACTGATGTCTTATGATGTTCAAAGTTTTTATGAGTGTTGTCAACCACATAACCCAATCAACAGATTGGATTTTATTGTGTCTGATTTCAACAAACTAACTATTTTAGAAGCTTTGCAAAAGTGTGTATTATTGTAACACTAAAAATGTTTAAAAAAGGGGTTTTTCTGAGTGTAACTAAAACAAAAACATTAAGCAGTTTTGTTAATAGTTTTATTTTAGAAGTACTTGTTTTTTTGTACAATACTAATGCATCTTAGTGCATGTTTAGGATAAACAATGGAGTTTGCTTAAAAAGATCTAATTATTATCAAAATTACAAAAAAAAATAAAAACCATCTTATAGGGTTGTGAGAAGGCTAAAAGCAATTTGTTTGCGGTCTAATACAAACACCCAAGTTTGTTAACAATTTGTTGTGGCTATTTATAGTATATTTATGTATATACACCGCATTTTCACATGTCTTTTATTTGAGATTTGCCAGTTTACGGTACCAGATGTTTCCATGTCCATCATCTAAAACAAGATCGGAATATGGATAAACTAAAACTAGTTCTTATCAAATCTATAGTACACAACAATAAATCTTTACGCAATAGAAATAAGTTCCTAGCAGCAAAAGTAAACTCATTTAAGTTATACGATAAGATAATATTATAGTATAATATGAATGAGTATAACTAACATAATTATTCTCTTATTTTTAAGTACAAATTTGATTTTTAAATTTATGAATAATTTAGAGAAATATTATAACAGTTATTTACAGGGTGATAATGTTTACCTAACACACTGTATATAGTGCTCAAAAACTGGCACCAACCTTCTTAGTTTTCACTTTAGCTTAACCTATAGAATTGCAATGGTCAAATTAAAATGGCTGCATTTTACACATTTGTGGTAAAACACATTTGTAGTAAAACATGAAACAAAGATTTAATGTTAGATACCACAACCTGATTTAACATGTACTGACGAACTGTGAACGTAATAAGAGTTTACAGCATATTTTTACTATATGTACATTTAAAACTCTGGTAATATGATTACTGATCAGGTTTTAGAATCTTAGAAAACTGAGTTTTTGCAGTCCAGTGGTGGCCTTTTCCCGTAATTATTTACATTGACAAACATATATTTAATGGCGTTATATTATGTCATATAATGAGATATACATATAATATAATTACTTAGAAGCTTAATGATATTGTTTGTTTGAGACATATAATTAGCTGTACAAATTACCCTTCTCGCTCAATTTAACGGGTTGTAAGCCTAATACATAATACAATTTTTATTCAGGCATTTAAATTTAAAAGCAATTAGAAAATTTTAAACAGTTTTTTTTAAATGTTTGATTTTGATGTTTAATATTTTTTTATAAATATTATAATTAATTAATTTTCAACAAATACAAATAAAACAGATTTTTTATAAATTATAGATTAATCCAAAAATTGTTTTAAAATACACTTTATATAACATATTTTTAAGAATTTAAATTTTAATACTGTCTAAAAGTAGTAGTTTCTAAATATAACATCAACTACATAAAAAAACTTTTAATATTAACCCCCTAACCTCTGCCAACTTTTGTTGTTATCAAGGTCTAATTTTATAATTCCGTTTGACATTTTGTTTATGTTATATGTGAGATGCTACCAATGCTACAGATTATTTAATGTGTATATGCAGAAAAAACGTGACAATTTCCATGGACTACATTCCGTAAATGTCAATAGGAAGAAGACCTACATTTGGCGTTTTGCCACAATCAATATATAACGTATCTTTATCCATATCCGTAAATCAGAAACGCATGTTCTAATTATTATTAAAATAAGTCAACTTTATATAAATTAAAATGTCAAATTTCTAATTTTTTATTTAAAGATTCTTTATAAATATCGTTGGTTACTTATTATGCTTCATGTGTGTAATTTATTATGTGATAAGTGACAAGGACGCAATTGCATTTTTCTTCGCTGAATAAATTAATTAGCTCATCTATTTATAGCAAAATGTTCAAACAGTGGAAACATGGGTGCGGTTTTTATTATAAGCATGTTTGGCTTCATTAATATCATTAATTTTTTAATGCATTTTCACAAATTAATTTTTATAGAATTATTATAACATAAATTATACTTATGAAATAATTAAATAATTTATTCAAATTCAAAATAACTATCACAGAAGCAATTGTTTAGGTTTTATAAATCTCGCCAATGTGCCTTGTATGACTACGTCGTTGCGTGTTAACAAAAAACAAATATGAATAAATAATTCTGAGATTGTAAACATTATTTATTTATACTAAGTAACTTTTACTTACGTTACCAAAAAGAAGTTGTGCAAGTGTTCTTTTTTATTTATAAAATAATGCACTCTTTAAGAAAATCTTTTTCTAAAAACATCTCACATTTTATTTGATCGGCAGCGCACGTGTTTGTTTCTTTTTTGTAATGTTAATTTGGATCAGATATTTATATATAAAATTAAAAAAAAAATAACTAACAATAAATCTGTACTATTTTTTTCAGATATTATTATTATTTTTTAGGTCTGACATTTATTCAAATATATTTTTTAATGCATTGCAATAAAAAAAGTTTACATATTTTTAAGTAAAATTTACTATTGTAGTACACATTTTTGAAACATATTATAGGTGCATATAACATAACACTTTTTAATATTTTCAAACTTATTTTCATACAATCTCAATACATACTTATATTTTACTTTTAACTTAGTAAATAATGTATTTTATGTAAATTGCTTTTTTACTTAGTGTGAGATATATACACTAGTGTTTTAGGGTATGCACCAATCATCAGTGTGCCTAGCATCTCACTGGTCAAAGAAACAATTTACATAAAATCACAATAACTATTATACATTTTATGTACAGAATTTAGATAAAATACATTATTTAATAACTTTAAATAATAAATTTGTGTCGTCATTTCATTCAAAATGCTGACGTTAACTGTACTACAGCCCTTCGTAGACACATACACACAGTTCACACACTTATGTTACTGTTTTATTTGCCATTTACATTCTTTATGTGTTTATTTGCTATTAGTTCTGCAGTACTAGATATTTAAATGTTTACTTCTTTAATATTTTGTTTATTTTTTTTTTAGTTTACTCAACTCTCCTTTCCTTTGCGTTTTATGCATACTTAACCATTTTTTTTAACTTTTTAAAATTTTATTTTTTCTTAAATTTTATTTGCCTGTTTTGTTAAAATCAACAAATCTTAGTTTTACATCTTTTTGATTTCCAGATTTTTTTACTTACTTTACTATTTACCCAGTTCTTATTACCGATTTTACATATAATAATGTGGTAAACATGTTAATTAAGCAGTGCAAAGAAGACAATGTTTAAAAACTTCTGACTTAAAGTACTTCCATAAAAAAAGTCATAGGGATCAAACCAAGGAAGCAAAGTGACCATTAAACTACTTTTTGTACGGAGATCAGTCAATCAAGGAACATAACTTGTAAGTGTCGCAAAAACTAATGGCCGTATAGATTGCGGCTTCATTCTGCTAAAACCAAAAGGTGGTTTAAAAAAATTATGTTAAAGTCAGAATAATGACAAATAACGTCACTATCACCTAACTAAAAAAATAAAATTTTACAACGTCTACAGACAACAAAGCACACCAAACAATGAGATGTGAAGAAGTTGTTGGTAAAGTTTTTGTTGCTGATTTTAATTTTTGAGCAATCATAATCTTTAATTTAATTTAAAGTCAGTGTGCAACATGATCTGCACAGTTCAAACTAATATACAAAGTGTTGAGTTATGTTTTGGAGCAGAACGTGTTAGAGACTGCTTTATTGACGCTCTGATTGAAACAATGTTTTCAGGTGTCTTTGCGGATTTGGATCCTGTTGCCATTAAATTTTGAACATATTTTCATATCATTTTGACTTGGACATAAACTAAAGCGTGGACAAAATACGATAAAGCTTTGCTGTTCACCAAATCAGTAACTTTTCCGCAGTAAAGTGACACGGCAATGACTGTTGCAAAACAAATTTGTGTTAAGTTAATTAATATACAAAGTAAACGCACGGTGTGGTGGATAGAAGGATTAGCGTTTATTGCTTCAGTTGTATAAATAAATGCTATCAAAACAAAACCAAAAAGTTTGTTTTTTGTGGTTTACAAGAAAAGTTTGTTTTGGCCGAAATTTGTTTACAATTTATGAGTTTAAACTAATTTTAAAATTAATAACAATAAAAACAAATAAATAGAGAATAAATAAAATATTTTTTTGATTTTTAAAAAACAAAAATTAACAGGAATAAAACAAACCGATCAATTTTACAGGGAGTTTATAAATGAATGGGATTATGTAATCACTTTAAATGTGCCGCTTTTTTTAAATTGTTCACTAAACTATTTGTTTTGACAGATCAACTTTGACAGCTGTCAAGCAAAAATATGAAAACATATGTAGTATAGTGTACGATTTTAAAAAGGCGGCATATTTAAAGTGATTACATAATCCCATTCATTTATAAACTCCCTGTATTTCATCATTCAAAATATCTAATATTATTAGTATTTTCTAAAGCTTACTCTCCGCGTTAAATAATAAATGTTTGTAATGTAGATAAAATATATTATTATTATGAATGATTAATTTCATTCTGATCGAATTTGTTATGTAATAAATTTAGTACTATAATTCAGTAAGTAGTTTGAATCAATACATGGTATACTTCTGTAGATTACACTTTGTGAATATTTTATATAATTGTTTTATGATTATTAAATAATCATTTTGTTACAAAATCACAAACATAACTTAACTCTTAACATTAGAAGATTAGTACGATTTTTAAATAGATATTGATTTTATGTCCTTAATTCTCTATTAACCTAGATTGCTAATAATTTAATATCAAAACAGATTTTTATACACACACACACACACACTAAAACATTAACATTCTAAGAATTTTTTATTCAACCATTGTTTTTATTTGTTTTGTAAAACTTCACAATTACAATTGACGCAAAAATGTTAATACTTTCTTTGAAACGCTATGCTTTTAAACATTACCGGTCGTTGGAATTAAGTATCATAACTATCTTATCTTAATTGTGATATATGATAGTAAATAAATATATTCTTACAAGAACATTTTTGTTTCTGCATACTTATATATATATATATATATATAATAATCCTGCAATCAAATATAATTTTTCAAAATAGTATGTTAAAAGGCAAGTTTATGATTTAAACCAAACTACGTTTTTATAAATCATTCTAGGAACTATGAGTGGAGTTTTTTATGTTATCTACCTAGCTATGAAAACAATATGCTATTGCAAAAATTTGCTTATGTCAAGTTTCTGTGACATTTTATAGACATCTTTAAGTTTGGTTCCAATTGCTTAACATTTGTCATTTAGTTTAGCAACTTGAAAACAAAAGCGTCATTAAATTTTTATTAAAATAAAAAAGTAGCCAAACAAAAATTTATGAAAAAATAGTGTGGTCGATCTTTGGAAGTACAAACTGGCAAAACCATCAACAAAGTTTAAGTTTTGGTATTGATTAATTATCTAATAAAAGTATCTATTATTGCTAGAGAAATAGGAATCAGAAACAAATGTTTTTAAAATTCTACATGAAGGTTTGGGAATGAGCAAAGTGTTAGTACATTGGATTTCCAAGCTATTGAGCCCCAAACAAAAACTGTGTAAATGACAAATTTGCGAAAAAAATTTGACTGCTTTATCCCAAGATGATAACTTCTTCTTTAGAATTGTAACTGAAGATAAAACCACTAAAATCCTCCGACAAAACAAGAGTATGCTATGGGTTCAAGCCCAAGAAGGCAAAAACGCAATTTTTTGCGCACAAAGTGATAGCCACAGTTTTCTGGAACGTTGAGAGGATTCTATTAATTAAGTATAAGCCAAAGAAGTTACAATAATAAATGTCTAACTATACACAAAAAAATCTCAAAATTATGCTTAGAAAACTTTGCTTCTGCACGACAACTGCAGGGTGCATAAAAAGCAAATTGTTTAGGAAGTAGTCGATAAATGCGGTTTTAAAAAACTACACAACTTTATAGTATCGACTTTGTTCTCATGTAACTAATATGTCTTTCCAAAACTTAAAAAAACACTTGAAAGAGCGTAGTTTTTTTATTTAATGATAACTTGAAAAGCGCTGTAAAATTGTATTTTGCAGAATTACAAAAAAAAATTGTTATTAAAATACAATACAAACGACTATGCCGTATACTATAGCAGAATAGTGGAGTTGAAATAGAGAATAGGACATTAATGGAAAGTGCAAAGTCCATGATGCACTTCAAGGATCTACCAAAGTTCTTGTAGGCTGAAGCTGTAAACACAGCGACGCGTGTGATAAACCACACAAAAAAGAGTCCAATTGAAAAAAAGTCTCCTTATTAGTTATGACACTATAAGGGACAAGAAAAAATAGACAACCTCGGGGTTTTTGGCAAGCGTCAAAAACTGGCTAAAAAAAGTGACCAAAATTGTTTTGTAGCATATTGTGCTGAAAGAGACGGGTACTGCATAACCAAGACCAACAAAATAATCTCCAGTGATGTCATTTTCTAAAACAAAAATGTTACCCAAAGAAACCACACCGTTTTCTTTGATGATATATTTTAAGCAAAAACAAACAAACCCTAATTGCAAATTCCAATCCAAAAGCTACACTTAGAGGAAAATGTGAGTGCAAATTAAAAAATTGAAGTTGCAGGCAAAGAACACGGCAATAAAAGAGCTCACAAAAATATAAAACCACTGAAACGTCTCAAGGACTGTGAAGTATGTTACATGAGTGCATGTGATCCTAATTAGCCAAAGACCTACAAAGATGTTGTATAGTAATGAGTTAAAAAACGCAATAAAAGCTGTATTAAAAAACTATTAAAAAAAGACGCCAAAAAAATGCATCTTAATACAAAACCATTATTAAACGACTATTGTCTGTACACACGGACCAACCAGAATAGAAAACTGTTTAAACAAGTATTATATAAATATGGAATGGACAAATGTAAATTAGTGTCAACTCCAGTAAATCTAAACTATAACTTAAAGTTACTGGTATAAGATGCACCTGAAAGTAGAGACATTGAGAAAAAATGCAGACAATTAATAGGAAGTCTAATGTAAGGCGTACATTATCAAACTCAATGGATACAGGGCAAGACATATGTGCAGCCTAGAGTATATTAAACCGTTTCAAAACTGTTGTGCAAGTATGATAATGCTGATTGGGGAAAGACTTTAGTAAAAAAATCCACATCAATATATGTTTACAAAATATATGGAAACACTGTGTTTTAGAAATCATCACAACATGCATCAGTATCCCTCTCAACAACTGAAGCAGAATATATTGCCTTATTTTGTGCTTCTAGTAAAGGATGCTGAATCAATGTGCGACTTAAATGTTTGAATAAAAAATAATTTTACTATATACAAAGACAATTAATCTTGCACTTGTGTAGCAAATAACCACAAACGGATGAAACACATCAACATCAGATATCGTGGTGTTCAAGGTTAGGAGTAATACTGTACATTTAAAATACATACCCAGTGTAGACGTGACAAGTTTGTAACCACGGTATTAGGTTTAGGAATGAAAAACGCAATCATTTCATTTCAATCTGCAGTTGTAGTTTAATGATTTTTTTTTGTCCAGGTTGTTTGTGTAAGGATGGTTTAGCTTCAGTTGGTTCTTTTCATTTTAATGTCTGGCTTTTGTGCAAGTGCGGCAAGCAAGTCTTGTTAAGTTAGTTTATTTTTCCTCTTCTGATCTTGTTAGCAATCTGAAAAGTGTAGGAATGTGACAACTAAATTTTTTTTTTATTTACTTGCGTAACTGAAAGGCAATGTTTTTTTTTTGCACACCGATTTCATTATGGCTGCGTTAGCCAAGAATACTTAAATAGTTTTTGTAGTGGTACTTTCTTTGGCAGTAACTTATTTCAGTTTGTCCATATCATTATATTTTTTCTACTAGTGAGAAAGTGACAAATGTTTTCTGGTTGGTTGTGGTTGCTTATTTATTGCTTTATAGATGTATATGGACACGCAAAGATTTCTGGTGCGTTTTTTTTATTGTTGAAATTTATGTGCTAACTCAAGTGTGTAAGTCTGCGCAAACGTGAGCAAGTAGGTGCTAGTATTGATGCGTATACTAAGTTTGCAGTAGTAGTCATAATTTATGAATATCTACATTGGTTCCGTATCAAATTGTGTAAGGTAGAGTAATTGGTCTTGAATGACCAAGTCGGTGTTCATTTTCATCATTTGGTTGTAGAATAAATTTACTCAGCATGTAATGACCAAATATCACGTCGACAATAGTTGGTAGTACCAAATGGCTTGCTTTACTGTCATTTGTTTGTTAGCTTTGCAATTAACCTGATTGAACAAAGTCCTTTGTGTAGCTTTGTAAATGTGTTTGTAGAAATAAGCAATGCAAGAGTTGAAGGTTTTTGGTGCTTCTTTCACAATAAACATCTAGTTGCTAACTTGATTGATAATTATTGTATGCTGAGCTCAGTAGTAGTCAAGATTCATAAGTAACAATTGGTTTTGGTTGACCAAGTTGATATTCACTTTCATTTTTTGTTTGTAAAACTAGTCTATTCAGCGTGTAATGTATTTGGTTATGTTGGTAGTATGGGTAGTATTGGTGCAAGACTAATTTTGTTTACAGTTGTTTGTTTGTTAACTTAGGTCTCAATACAAATATTTGAAGCTGCAGATGATTTGCCCTTACTAATAATGCGGGGGTAGCAAACATGTTTAGCAAATAGTTGCTGCCAGTTGGTTTGCTCATTTCTTCTGGAATATCTACAATGCTTATTTCTATATTCTTCTTCTTTTTTATCTTTTGGTTCTCAGTGGCTACGTGTGTTTTATTTGTAGCACCGGTTTCTATCATTTTTATTCTGTTTACATCATTTCTCAATTCATTTATCAAGATATTTTCTATTTTGTCGAATTAGTTTCAAAGTCAGTGTAGACACTATGTTTGCAGTTGCCCCAATTTGAAAGGCATTTAGTATATAAACCCCAATTTTTTGACAGATAGTCAGTCTGAGCTTGAAAAAAGCGGAATTAAAAAAATCCGCCTAAAAACTACCCATACATCAGTATTGAAACAGCAAACACAACACAATATCGGACATCTGTCATCTGCATTGTTGCATCCGAAGCTTGAAAAATATTAAAAAAACTCATGAAAAACACTTCCTTGAGTAGTGTGGTGTGTTTGACTTTTTTGAAAATAAGTCTAGATATTCAGTAAATGTAAATGGCAATTGGTACAGCAACACTAAATTCAAGTTTTTATGACACTGACTAACCGGCATGAATCTTGAATCTGTTTCCAACAGAACGACGTTGCCTCAATTTGGCTAAACTAAACATTTAGTCAAAAAAGCCAATTTTGCAACTAACGCAACTCCGCCATTTGTTAGACATAATTTTTGAAATTTAATCGTAGAGCTAATACTAATTAAAAATTATTTTATTTCAAAATTAAAAGTGACACTCAATTTCAGACACTCAATACATTATACTCATTTCCATCTGCATAGATGATATTCTATAGGGTCGGTTTTAATCAATTTAAAAAATAAATTTATTTGCTTAAAAAAAATAATAATTTTGATTAGTAAATTTATTTGCTAATAAATAAGGCTTGAGTAACTTAAATCAGCTATAAACTAAATTAGTTGTATTTGCTGACAAAACCACTATTTTCAGTTATAATTGCCAATAACGCAAAATTATTATTCAAATAATGACGTTATTTTGATAGTAAAATCTAATATATGTTTTTTGTTACAGTTCAAGGAAAAATTCGAGTAATTCGAGGCTGTGGATACATTACCGATGAAAGAGATGACGGTACATGTATGAGAAGAACTGGAACACACGACGTATTTGTATGGTATTGTTCATGCACCAAGAATCTGTGTAACGCTGCGTTTTCGAACGCAAATCCGTCTGCGCTCGCCGCGATCTTTGCAGTCGCAATTAGTCTATTGCGTCTCGCGTAATCAGTAAATATCAAAATAGTTCAAATATATAGAACGTACCGAAAATTCACACAATACACCAAAATTACTTCCATAATCTTCAGAATATTCCATATTTGTTTTTGAAATAAAGAAATTTGGGTGCGTTCTTTAATATTCCAACAAAATAGCAATATTTTAGATGATATGATTTTTATGATCTCGAAACTCGATTTTTAAAAAGATAAGAAACAGCTTTCGATAGATATTTTTTGTTTATTAATTAATTTAGTTGAGCTATAAATTAGGCTAAGTTATACAAGAAAAAAGACGCTTGTAAAAATATTCTCTAATTAATTCATATAAAAATAATTAGAGGTAATTCACTCACCTAAAAATAGAGCGCATTTTTACAGGGTGATATCATGATGGGGATGATTTCATTCACCTCATTCACGTTGAATTTTAAATAGTAATATTCTTTTGTCTTTACTTAAAATTATCCTGCCATGTGGAATTTATTATTAAGTTAACTCGTGTACGTAAAGATGAAAGAATGTTTTTGTTATTGAATTTGTAACACTGCCAGTTTTTGGCTGAAGTGAAAAAAGTGTGAAAAGCAGCCATCTAGTCATGCTTAATCGCAATTATTATATGTTTTAAGCTATTCTTATGATGTAACTAAAGAAAAATAGATATAAATTGTTAATTAAATATGAGATGCACTATATAGATCTACGATGAAACATGCTAAATTTAGTGTTGGGGTAATAAAGTTTCATCTCACTATTTTTAAATTCACCCAAATAAAATGGTAATCATATAATCAAAGTCCACCGTATTTGCGCATAACTTCGGATGGAAACTAAGATCCCAACACACGCATTATTATGCCTTTCAAGAAACAGAAAGCTATTTTTAATCAATATTTTTTGTAACGTAAATGTCCAACTTTATTTGTAAGTTCTGTACGATTCAAACGTGATAGATTTACCAATATTGTTATTCGAAGAACTTGAGTGGAAGTACAAAAAAAAAGAGATAAGCGTAATTAAAAATTTCTAAAATCTATGTGTATTTTAGAATTGTTGACAAATGAAAAACATATTTTTGCATATTATGTTCCTCTCAGCTATATACTACGTTTTGTAAACTAAATGTATAAAAAATAAGATGAAACAGTATAATTAAAATGTATAACAATGTTATCATGAAAATTTGTAAATAAGTGAAAAATTGAAAGAATCAATTTTTCTTCATATTTTTTTAAATGATTGATTTTTAATGCACGCTGCTGTATAATTTTGTCATTGTACATGTCCTGTATGTGAAAATAGAAAATATATTTAATTGTTTCAAAGAATTATGCCAATAAAGTACTTTTTTGAATCATACAATAATCATGAATAGCTGGACTGAAATGGTAAGATGTTTTTCTACTCCTTAATGCAATGTGTCTATTATGCAACTGTTATTGCTAATAAAAAAGATGCATGTTCATACATATGATCCTCCTATACTACGTATGAAAACGCATAAGGCGTCCATTTTTTACCATGTGTAAATTCCGCCACTCTCCAAGACTTGTGTGCAACCTTACTTGTGAAATATGCGAGTTCAGGGTTGTCGCACATTTATTAATAGCATAATAAATGTTTAATTCTTTTTATTTATTGTAGTCGTAGAAAAGTATATTGTACAACAAACCAAAGGGTCGTGCAGCAACATTCATTCTCGTCGGAAATAGCTATTAATTACTTGCCAGATGTACAGTAAACTATTGTGCTACTATCATGTAATTTACTTACAAGCATTTTAATTAAACTAAAAAATGTATTGCAATTATTAATTCTGTAAGATGTAAAACACAATTAAAATATATCATGTCTAAGTAACTAACACCTTACTAAAAATAACGTTTAACAAGAATTTTAAAAAATTATGCGAGAAAATTTAAAAAAACAATAAAAAGATCGTATTGAAAGAAATGTTTTTTCAACTTTTCTGCAAATCAAATTGTCAAAAAATGTATACTCAGCAGCAAATAAGAACAATATAAAATATTAACATAGATTAAAAGAAAAATATTAACAAAGTAACAAAAGTTTTATAATTATAGATTAAAAAAGATAAAAAATTGTTAAACGTAATCAGTAAAAAATTCTTTTTGGAATATACAGTCAGTCACAAAAGTCTACATACACCCCTCAAAAACATTCAAAAATTTGTTAAATTTTATATAGAAAAACATTTGTTTATTAAAATATTTTATAGTACATTTTTCAACCTCAGTACATGTAATTTTCAAGAAAGTTTTGATTATTTGAAAACAAAACAATCCAAAAAAAATTACGCGCAACTGTCAAACACTGTGGAGGCTCGGTATGGTTTAGGAAGCTATGGCAGCTTCTAGTTTTTATTGAAGGAATAATGGACCACAAATTATATTTAAAGATTTTGCAAGATAATTTGTAGACCTCCGTTGATCTTTTGGGATTAAAAAATTGATGGATTTTTTAGCAGGACAACAATCCAAAACGTACGGCACCTGTTGTTAACAAATATTTGCTTTATAGAACGCTAAAACAGTTTCATTCTCCTCCCCAGTCGCCTGATCTCAACCCTATTAAACATATTTGGAAGGAGCTAGAGCAAAAAATTAAAAAAGTCAATATAACAAATCGCAAAACTTTTAAAAATGCGTTAAGACACGCTTGGTCTGAAATATCTTCTGTTATAACAGAAAATTGAATTCAGTCTATGCCGAGGCGGTTGCAAGCTGTAATAGATTTACAAGGAGGTTCAACAAAATATTAATATTGTGTAAATTTAGCGCTTTTCACTTTTTTTCTACATTAATTTAAATCATCTTTAAGTGTATGTAGATTTTTGTGAGCTATTAAATTTGAATATTATTTTATTTTTCTAATTTTCTGATTTCAAATAATCCAAATTTTCTTGAAAATTACATGTACTGAGGTTATAGAATGTACTATAAATTATTTTAATAAACAAATGCTTTTCTATATAGAATTTTTCGAAATGTTGAGGGGTGTATGCAATGAAGTAGAGTAGGGTAGAAGGGGCATTCAGCTGCGCGAACCATTCACACATGAACGCTGCCATTTTAGCTTATAAAAACGCTTTGTTTACATTTGGTATCACGAATTAGGCAACTAACAATACTCGGTTCATAGCACGACATCTATCATTGCATTTAATTTAAACATAAAGGAGCGCTATATTTAAATTAAAACTTTAAAAGTGATTGAATGATATAAGTTTATGCAATTTTTGTCTAGTTTATATTCGCTATTTTTTAGTAAAATTTAATTTACGTTTATATAAGTTTACAATTATAATTTTGCAATATAAATCACAGTATTTTTATATAAAAAAACACATTTGACAGTGTTCCTGCTTTATTATAGTTTTCTAATTTAAGAAACAATCTATAATAATTTTATTGTAGATTGTAGATTACTTAAACAACACAGGTATATTTTATTAATTACATAGTAATCGCATTACACATAATTACAGATAATATTCTACTAATTGGATTACTTGGAAATTCCAAAGATTTACGCTCTAGTTAGTCTGTGAGTAATATACGTAAACGTTTCGTAAATATATTATTATAAATTTGTGGTTGTGGTAGTGAATGGTTTAATTTGTTCAATATGCCGATTACATGTGCAGCATTAGGTTGTAACAACATATCAAACAGAATAGCGGGAATATCTTTGCATACGTAAGTATTTATACATTATATTATAATAATATAAAATAGTATTTTTTGTGTTGGTGGCATCTGCTACTAGTTTAGAAACATTGGATGGATGTTGTTAATTATTGTTACCGGTCAATTGTAAATAATAGTAGCAATCAAACATAACAATTAATAGAGATAAATAACAATTAAATCTTTAGGATACCAGAAACATCATATGCAAAATGGAAGAATATATTAAAAATAACTCGAAATTGGGGTCAAACTACTAGAGTGTGTTCACAACATTTTGAAGAATTATGTTTTAATCGATCCGGTCGTTATGCCAAACTCATGGAAGGCTCTATTCCAACCATAAACTTGCCAAATATAGAAACTTCTATAAATGGAAATATTTGCCAAAAACTACATAAACTTGTATTATTTAACCACCAATAAAAATTTTACTTAAATATGCCGTTCTTTTATTTCTACGCCCTTAATTATTTTATAATCTTATACAATCTATTTTCTACTCGCAGACTAATATATAAGCAAGTTTATTGTAAATAATTATCATTTATCTCTAGTTAGTCTATGAGTAATATACGTAAACGTTTCGTAAATAAAAATTTTACTTAAATATGCCGCGCTTTTATTTTTATAGTTAGGTAACCCTCTTAAATTACATGCAAAGATAAAAGTCGTACCTGTGTACCGAGTATTGTTAGTTGCCTAATTCGTGATACCAAATGTAAACAAACGAGTTTTTATGAACTAAAATGGCAGTAACCAAACGCGGATCGAGGTTTAGGATGCGCAGTCGTCGTTGCCCCTTCTACCCTACTCTACTTCATTGGGTGTATGTAGACTTTTGTGACTGACTGTACATACTCAATCGCGCTATTCTTTTTATGGGAGTATGTAGTTGTACTATACAATAGTCAAAATCAATCGTACATTTTATACCTTTGCTTTGGCAATATTCATACTTGGCTATACATGCTCATTATTTCTATTTTTAATTTTCTACTAGATAAATATTGCAAATAAAGATAATGCCGTATCTAAAAGAGGGGATCCCAAATAATACAAAACGTCATCCTCGGCGGCCGCATATTTTGCAAAGACTTTATATAGAATGTTTTAAGTAATTTTTAATAATTGAGAACCTAAATGATCAATGTAACCTCTAAAATGTCAATTTCTTAGAGAGCCTATTTTCTATCAGCCTAAGAAACAACATCAATAATTTCTTTTTTTTTGCCCAAGAAAAAAAATGTCATTATCCAATCTTTTGACAATCAAAACTTGGGCGGGTAGGTAACTCCATATCATGATAACCAGCGAGTAGTTTAAATTAGAGTAAAAACCCACCCGCACAAATGTTTGTTATCACAAAACTAGAAGTTATTATTTTCTGCAAATCTTAAAAGTTCTTTAGCCAGAGAATAAGAAAGTGATATCCAATCCCTTGATGACCAACAGACGGATAGGTGAGTTATTCCAGATTGTAATTACCGTCAAGTAGTTTGAACTGGAGTGCTCACCTACTTGTCTAAAAATTTATTAACAAGAAATTGGAAGTATATTTTCTTTGCAAGCGTTGAAAAAAAGTTCTCCAAGAAGGATTATCTTTTTATGACCAACAGTTGGGCAGGTGAGTGGATCATTCCATATCATAATTACTAGTAAGTAGTTTAAACTAGAGCGCCCACCCACTAACAAGTTGTTAACAAAAAATTGTTTTTTCTTCTTTGCTATCGTTAGAAGTTTCTATGTTAGAGTAGGGAATGATATATCTAATCTCTTAATAATCAACACTTGTGTGGGTGAGTGTGTCACTCCAGATCATAATTATCAAGTAGTTTAAACTAGAGTGTAGCATTTTTTGTATGCAGCTTTCATAGATTCTTTGTTCAAGAAAGAAGCGGTAATTTTTAATTTTTTAATGACCAACACTTAGGTGGATAGTTAAATCACTCTATATTATAATTACCAGCAAGTAGTTTCAAATAAAGTAACCACAAGCCTGCCTGGCCGTCCACTTCTCTCTGCAAATGTTACTCCCTTAGTCATAGAATAAGGAAGTGATATCTAATCTCTTAATGATCAACACTTAGGTGGGTAGATGGGTCAACCCAAATCGTGATTACCATCATTTAGTTTATTTAAACTAGAGTGCCCATCCACCCGCCCAAGAGTTTGTTAACAAGATATTAGTTTCTTCTCTTTGAAAGTCTCTTTGCCCAAGAAGGAGGCTGATAGGTGGGTCACTCCATATCATGATTATCAACCAGTAGTTTAAAGTGGAGTGACAACTAACCCGCCCAAAAGTTTTTTATCAAGAAATTGCGTTAAAAGTATCTATGTTAGAAAACAGAATGACAAATCTAATACCTTAATAATCAACACTTGGGTGGATTGGTAGGTCACTCCAAACCATAAGTAGTTTAAACAGAAGCGCACATTCACCCGCCCAAGAATTTGCTAACAAGAAATTAGAAGTTCTTCCTCATTGCAAGCGTTGATATTATTTTTGTCCAAGAAAGAAGAAGTAAACTCCAATATTTTGATGACCAACACTTGGGCTGCTGAGTAAGTAAGTATGTACTTTATTCAAAACTTAAAAAAAAAGTGTAGACATTAGTATATAAAATAATAATAACTTATACAAAATATAAAAAGTGGGTATAAAATATATAAATTAATACTAACAAATAACATAAAAATCACTTCAACTAGATTAATAAAATTAACCAGCCATGTACTCTTCAATTGTATAAAATACTGAACTTTTTGTTTAAAATTTTTCAAATTTGATAAAGTAGGCAGCTTATTGTAAAATTTACACATGTTAAACAGATAAGATTTAGAATATAAAGACGTTTTAGAACTATTAAGTCTCAGAGAAACTTGATTTTTTGTACGTATGCACTACAGATCTATTTTTATAAATTGAGCTTTTATTTTTAAGACAAAATAGTACACTCTCATATAGAAATAAGTTGACCACCAATAGAAGTAAGAATTGTCAACTCAATAAAACTTTCTCTAAAAAATTGCAATTTTTTTAATCTATTAATAACACGTACAGCCTTTTTTGTTGCAACAATATTTCATTGAGGTGCGTGGTGTTTCCCCAAAAAATAATACTATATCTTATTTTTGAACTCAAAATAAGAAAAATAAACTGTTTTTAAAGTTTTTGAGTCAACTGTTTTTGACTCAAAAAGTCGTTTAAGTATGAAATTAGCAAAATTTAATTTTATGTTTAATATAGTCAATATGAACTGTTTAAACTAGAATCAATATAGATAGAATTAGAAATAACACAATAATTTCCAAATTAAATTATCTGAGTTTTGTCAGTATTTAATTTTAGTTTATTACATATACACCATTTATTAATTAATTAATGTTTGTGCAATTATTAATTTTATTAGCAGCTCATTTGGAAAGTTACTGGTTATACAAGCACTTAGTTGTCTGCGTATATTAATATTATATTAAAGGATAATCTATATAATCTGTTTTATTATTATATCATGATTACCAAAGAGTAGTTTAAACTGAAGCGACTACCCACTCGTCCAAAAGTTTCTTATCAAAAAGTTGCGTTAGAAGTCTTTATGTTAGAAGACGGGATGACAAATCCAATATCTTAATGATCAAAAGTATTTCAACAAAAAGTTTTTTATAAGTAAAATTAATGCACTGGTGGCAAAAACGCCAACGGTAAGAATACTCATAACAGTAACATAACAGATGGATATAAAAAAAACGTTCCTGTAAAAAGATATTAAATTTTTTTTTATTTAGAACCACTTTAAAGCGTAGATATTACAGTAGTTAAAGAATATGTACTTAAGTTGAAGAAATCTCTATATGACTAAAAAAAATTTCTAAGTGTGACAATAAAAAAAATGATAAAACTATGATAAATAAAAAAAATAGCAGGTCTATAAACAATTATTGTCTGTGTATGCAAACAAATCAATAAAAAAACTATGTTTGCTACTTTATGTAGATGATCTGTTAATCTTAGGTACTAATGAAAAAATATCAACAAGTTAAAAAAACATTGGCTAACCATTTTAAAAAGAAGAACAAGAGGCTGAAATCTAATTATTTGGGTATAAAAATTTGTCAAAATGTAAAACAAAAAGTTAAAACATTGGGTGCGTTTTTAAATGACGCGAACAGCGGTTCGAGCACTCGAACAATAAAATGGGCGTTTTTAAATACAACCCGAACAAGTGTTCGAACAACATTTGCACGCACTTAGTCAAGAGGTAGTGCATGACGGGCATGTACAGTGTTGCCACATAGCGAAAATAAAATAATATATTTATCATGGTTATATCAGAACATGGGTACGGTTTTATATACATTATAAAAATATAAGGTATAAAAGAAATATGCGCTCATACAAAATATGTGTGAATCTAGAATGGCTGCGTTCAGTACAACTCATCAGTTGCCAGCGCTGACCCAATAAGCGCTGAGCCCGCCTGAACGGTATATTTTGCCACTGTTGCCAACCGTGTAAACTTTTATCAACTACCTAAACATAAAGCTCAGAGTTTTGAATTTAAATAAATGATTTAATTAGTTTATGAAGCCGCTACTTAACGAGATATAATATATTCTTAATAAGTAATGCCATCTAAGGTGAAGGTGTAGGATAAACTTACCCTGAAGTTGGCAACGAAGTACGGGAATTGACTATCTTTATCGTTTTTTACTTTTCTCACTCAAGTTATTGCAGCGTTAATATTATGTTGTAATCTCATTTACCTATGTTGCTCCTTTTCCCGTTTAAAAACATATATAATTGCTATGTAGTTTGGTTTTAACATGATAAATTTATTTTTCAAATAAAAGCGCGAACCAAGCGAACCTAGATGTATGATGAGTAAAATGACAAGCGCTGCCAGCAAACGATAGTCATCAAGCGCGTTCAGTACGCATGATGAGTCGTCCTGAACGCGGCCAATGATAAGATTTCAAATATTTTACTTGATGCAGATTTGAATTGTATTAATTGACAACACTGGGCATGTAAGCAAAACAAACAACATAATCTTAGAAAACATATTTTTACATATATATTTATTTTTGATCTGTAATTATAATAAAATTTTTACATGTCATTACTAAATTTAAAATCACAGTTGCAATTAAACTGCTACCTGCGCATATTATTAACTTACCAAAAAACTTTATAAGTTTTGACGTATGTTTTTGACGTTTGAGTGCTATATGCTGTTTTTAAATTACCGTGCACGAACAAACAAAAAAGTTGTTCGTACAAAAATTGTTCAAACAGCAAGAGCACTTTAAAAACGCACCCATTCAATCACAGTTGCTACTTTCAGCGTACAGTGTGTCCTAGGATAAATATAAAATTATTAAAATTTGTTTTATTTTATATAACTGACACAACAAACGTTAAACCTACCGTCCACCACACCATGCGTATACGTCGTTTATTAATTAACTTAACACTAACTTGTTAATAAAAAAACAGCTATTGCCGTCAAATTCCTAGCGCATTCTCTCTATAAATTGAACCTGCACACAATTACCAATAAATTCTGTAAAATTAGCAAACATTGAATCATTCTCTGGCATAAGACCAATAAGTCATATATCCAAAATCTCCATCATAACACCAATACATAGTATACTATAATACTAGTCACTTAATATAGCACAACCCCAAGGTATAATCTAACGCCAGTGTGTTTATAACTGCTCCTTACTAATGTAATATACCCTGCATACAACCTTAAGGCCAAACTGGCTTGTATAAGCTTAACAATCTTTTGCACTTATTGTGCAACCCCAAGACACAACATGTTTTTGGCTGTTACGTACGCGGCCTGCCAATTACAGTAATATCACACAACCCCAAGTCTTTTAACTGCTAGTGTGTAAATAACAATCTTTTAAAGCCCTACGAGCATGCTACAGCTGTCAGCAACTCGATTACCTCACTGCCAATGTATTTTGTATTACATTCCTTCAAGGCCCCCTTGGTCTATGTGTGAATATCCTCTGACAGCTGAATGGCACTCCTAAAAGCCATTGGCTGCGTTCAGAACGACTCATCATTTGCAAGCGCTGAGTCATCAATCAAAGATAAGCAATAATTTATTTATTTTTTATATATTTGCCGGTTAAACGCTGGTGTCTAATAAGTTGCTTTGTCAGCAAAGAAGCGTACGTATGATGAGTAAAATGACAAGCGGTGCCAGCAAACGATGACTCAGTGGCGGCGATCAGATTGCATGATTGACAGTAATAAGTCTTTCTGAACGCAGCCATTGTGTAATTAAATCTCGTTCTCTTAAAACTTGTAAGGTAAAGATTCACAAATACTTTCCATCAACAAATACTATAACAATCTATAACTAATCCATTATTTATCTACTCTTAGCACAACCTCAGACGCCCTACCTGCACGCACGCAAATACAATGTATATGGTATATTAGCTAATAGTTATTTAACATGTTACTTATTTTATTTACAAAAAAATATATTTTAAAATCAAAATTAATAAGAATAAGATGTTGGGTTATTGCGCTCAGTACACAGTCATTTTCTGATACGTGTAACAAAGTAAATAAAATAAACGATATTGTTCTATAACTTCGTTTGCTATTATAATAGTAAAACTTACACTATCGATTTTTTACTTTATTTACAATATTCCAACAGGCAGTGCAAAACGAATACAAAGAAAAGATATAAAATTTTGCAAAGTTCTACTAGAATATTGAACGGTGACGTTCAAACTGTCCAATACAAAAAAACTTAAACTACGCTCAAAAGTTATGATTTTAAAAATTATAACAACAGCACTACAACTACATCTAAAATATCTGATGATGAGGCTATAAAAAACCCCGAAATCGTTTGAAAAATTAAAATAAAAAACACTTGAAAATTAAAGAAAAAAAATTTCCTCTACAAAACCTATAGGTTTAAAAATTATGATATTTGTCAAAATTGTACAAAAATCCAACTTAAACAAACAAAAATGACTAAACCTATTTCCTTCATAATTTTTATCTAGTGATATCAATTTGTTACGTAAAATTCATAAAAAAACGAATTGAATCAGGTTCATACAAATAAACGTCTTAACTTGCTACGAATTGTTTGATTGAAAACCGTAAGTTAAAATAAAACTTCTTTGCTAGCTCATGAGCACCCTGTATATTATTATTTAAAATTAACTTGCTTGCTTTAGTTGGCAACAGTAATTGTCAATTCATGTAAACATCTATTAACCTAAATGTTTGTTTTTAACCATTCTTTAACTTTTATAACTACATTAAAAATATGACTATAATTGCAACATTAAAAGCATACATTAACAATCAATCAGAACTCACAGCATGTCTTGACAAGATACATCCACATATAGCGGAGTCCTATCAGGAATGCTGTGCTTATGCCTTCGACCAAGAGAAACCTTATGATGATACATTTCGGTTGAAAATAGATTATATACTCAATTATTTACATGAACATTTAAATACAGGAAACTGGAATGAAGTACCTCATAATAAACGAGAAGCATTTACAGGTGCTAGTTTTATTAAATCATTAATCGTTCTAAAAAAAGGATGCAACGAAAAAATTCAGGAAGCTTTGAAATGTATAGATCGAGGATTTTTATTGGGATTGCCATTACAGAATAATTACAATTTATTAACACAATGTGCAAGTTTTTTAACATCTGAATTAGAAAAGTCTAGAGAGCAACATATCGTTGTTGAAAATAATTTTCCTAACAAACGTATTAAGCTGGACCCACAATATGAAGAGTTGAAAGGACATTCTGTGGATATTGTTAAAGTTCCTTCATTGGAAGACTTTTATAAATCATATTTTTTGCCTGAAAAACCTGTTATTATACAAGGTAAATATTGGTTTAAATTCTGTAGTGGTGGTTTCATATTTTATAGTTTGTGTAGTGACGGTGTCTCATGTAAATGACTTTGCTTTATTATGTTATTTTTATTTTTTTATTAATATCAATATACATATAAGTAAATTGTTACATTGTTATTTTTTCATTTTATTGCAATTGGCATCTGAGTCTAACATTTATTTTATAATATATTACCTTGATGTAATTGCTGCCTTAACAGATACAAAAGGTAACAAAATACATAGAAAAACAAAGAAAATACATCTTGTAGCAAAAATTATAGATTGATAACAGTTTTAAAAATATTTGCTTTGCTTAATTATTTATTGTCCTAGGTTGTATGACTTATTGGCCAGCTTGTACTAAATGGTTAGATATAAAATATTTATTAAAAACTGCTGGGGAACGTACAGTACCTATAGAATTAGGATCATCATACTCGGATGAAAACTTTTCTCAGAAATTAATGACACTAAGAGAATTTATCGAGAAATATTATTTGGAGAATTCGAATGATCTTGGTTACTTAGCACAACATGATTTATTAAACCAGGTAATTAAATATTTAAACTAAAATTGATCAATTGTACATTCATTACTTTTTAGGTACCAGAGTTAAAGGATGATATCTGCATACCAGAATATTGTTGCACTAGTCGTAATTTTGATGATGATAATCTTTTTGAACCTGAAATAAATGCTTGGTTTGGTCCTAAAGGAACGGTATCATCATTACATCATGATCCCAAGGATAATTTGTTATGCCAAGTAAGGTTTAGTAATACTTGATTAACTTTTAACCACTTACATGAAGTCTGATCATTTATTGAATTGATACTTTTTTACTTTGGTTTACAAGAAAAATTGTTGAAAAAACAGTTTTTATATTAATTTTCAAGAGAACAATGCGTGTACACTTAAAATTAGACATTGTAAAAAGTTATGGTTTTCAATATTCTTCACAAATATATATGGTAATAAAACATTTTGGAAAGATATATTTCTAAAACGAAATCTTCAACCAATATTTTTGTAAGTGTAAACCTTGAATTTCTTTTCAATAAAAAAATCATCTATGCCAGTTAAGAGATTTTGTAACTCGCTCTCTGGTTTTTGGAGTTTAAATAACTTTTTATTTAAAAGAGTATGAGACGTGGGCGAGTCTTATGGAATACTACAAGTCCATATACTTCATACTTTTATCATAATTTTAAACCATTTGTGCTTTATAGTTCTGGTAACCTCTGCAGGTCTAACTCGCTAAGCTTAGCATTAGTGTTTTGTGAGTGTAGAAGTTTTGGTCTATGGTGGCTCAACTCGCAGGCTTGTCGTCGGTTCTGTACAGTCCACATATATATCTGAATCTAAACTTTACCAATAACTTTTGATTACATGAGCAGATCATTGTATTTTCTATAGATATTTTCTTAATCATTGTTCAAAAGAAACAAGATTTTTTTTACAAGGGCTGTTATTTGGAGCTTATATTAATTGAGCATACATTTTTACAAATATTTGCTCTTAGTACAAGGCTTGCAAGGAATTCTAAAAACTATTTATTGACAGTTCAAAGATGTACATATTATATTATAACTGAAACATTTAAAGAGATTTTTTTACTAATTGAATTGGCTTCCAAATTCCAGATGAATAATTATTTCATAAGTAAATTCTAAAAATCGCATTTTGAAGTTTAAATAAAAATTGACGTTACAGTTGAAAATCTTGTAACACACAAGTTCGGCACTGTGTGTAACATCAAGTTTGATAAAAAGCTTGAGAAACAACCATAATATGGTATTTAATAAAGAAACAAATAATGGTTTTATAAACAGAACATGACAACATTGTGTAGTCAAATTTCTCCTTTGATTTGTTTTGTATAAAATTTGAGTAGCATTAATTTCAAATGAACCTTGGTTTGATTTTCATGTTTTTTATATTTTAGGTGTTTGGCGCAAAACAAGTTATACTTTTTGCACCATCAGACAGTGAATACCTATATTCACATGAAGAGATGTTGCTGAGTAACACTGCTCAAGTCGATCCAATCAAACCAGATTTAAATTTATACCCAGAATATTCTAAAGCAACAATGTATAAATGTTTATTAAACCCAAGTGAGATGTTATATATTCCTCCCAAATGGTGGCATCATATAACTGCATTAGATCGGAGTTTTTCAGTAAACTTTTGGTGGCAATAATAAAATAAAATAATATCTGTAAATAATGTAATATAGTAAAATAAATAACTCATATTTTTAATTATTTATTAGCAAACCAATAGTACATAAATAAATTAGCTCTTCTATCAACATTAATTTTTAACAATCATCAATTTTAAAATGTGTCGATCAACAATTTTAATATACCAACACCAAACTTATATAGAATAAGTTACACAATCCTCAAAAAAAAAAAAACAACATTATAAAAACTAAAGTACTTAGTAATAATAAAAGCAACAATACAAAATTAAATAGAAAATATCGGAGTAACAATCCAAAGCCGAGCTGCTATTAGAGCCCAATACGGAGGATATCAGGACTAGATCTATTATGTTTTAGAAAAATATTTAAACCTCATCACATTCTAATAATACACTATCAGTCTTAATCATCCTTTTTATCATTAGAAGAAGTAACCTGCTTCTGTAATTTACTGTGTTCTTCCAACAATCTATCGTATTCCTTGGTGAGATTTTCAGCTTGTGATTTCAATGCCTTCTTATCCTTAACTTCAAGGTTCAACTCTTCTTCCAGTTCTCTGACTTGTTTTTTCAAATCAGCAACCTAAAATAAAATAAATTAATGCATTTATTATTTTAACTAATTAATCTTGGCTTACTTCTTCATTACTGTTCTTTTGTTCAGCTTCTCCTGATCCTTTTTCAGCCATTAAACTTCTAGCAGCATTGGTGGCACTAGTGGCTTGTTTCAAAGCAGCTTCAGATTGGGCAAGAAGACCAGCTTGTGATAGAATCAAACTGGCCAAACGTCTAATTACCTGAAAATTAATGTTATAGTAAATAAGACAATTTATTTGAATTTCTAGATGAACCGATCAGTCATTTTATAATTACAGTTTAAAAAAAACTCATGATAATTATCATAAATTAAACTCTAGTTAAAAACCCAAAAAAAAAATATCTGGCACTAGATTACTTGATAAATTTAGACACATACTAGAATTTTAATTATTAATAATTTGTTAAAGAACGAGTTTTATGAGACACATTTTTATAACAAGCAAAAAAAAAAGTTATTTATACTGTTTTTTCTATTTCGCATTTTTAATAAGCTGCAACAACCAATAGCGTTTTTTAATAAGACATTATGACGCAAAATACAAAAATAATTGTTACTTTTATTTTTTAATGATTTGAATTAGGTGCCCTTTGCCGTTTATTTAAGAAATAATAAATTTTGTTTTGGATAATACAAACGTGCTTTTATGCTTGCCCACCTACCAATCATATATTTAAGCTCATGCTTTAGCCTGTATATTAATTAGGCTTTTGTTTGGCATGAAGTGACTACATTAATACCATTTTTGGACAACTGTACTCAGTGCAACTTTATTCAAATAAATTGTTTATGATTTACAACATTAATGTGCATTTTCTCGATCATCAATTATCATGAATTGACTATTCAAACATAAACCACAACAAAATGTATGGTAATATTGTAAATAAAAGATAAATTATTGTGTGCAATAGTCCGAAAACAATATTAGTTAATCTCAATTTTAATAAAAGTGGTGAATACGACACATTGAATTCTAAAATAGAATATAGTATTGACCGTATGCCAGTAAATATGAGTTGAATGACATTTTGACAAGGTGTAAATATTAATTTTTCAAATGAATGATGACACTGCTAATATATACAATGTATGAACTTGGCAATTTATCAAGTTTTGCATGTCCTAAACAATGATATTTTTCAAGCTGGCTAATAACTAGATATGAATCATATAAAAGAAGTAATGTAATTATGATAATAAACCTTGAGTACTGATATTGGCAGTCATTTAATTAGTGTAAACATTATTATCTTTAAAAATAGATCTAAATGTTTTGATAACACATAAATTCTTGAAATTATTGTTATCTAGTTCTAACTTGGAATTATTGAAAAATAGATAAAATGTCAAACTTGATTTAATCCTTTACGAATAATGTCAACAATTTTATAAATACTATAATGGCATAGTTTAATGTTATATTTGTAATTAAACATTCCCCTTCAAAGAAATCAGTAGTAAGAGAAAGAGAGAAAATATTGAGAGATACAACGTAACCCACTTATATGTGTCAAGTTTAACATATTAAAATTTTTATTTTAATTTTGGCAAGTTTGGCAGTCAAACAGAATGTATCCTTATGAAAATTGATTTCATAAATTAATCGTAACCTCTGATAAAACCACTTTTTATTTTAACCAATTAGCAACATTTAAAAAATGTTCAGAAATTTGGTCATTAATCTCTCAATATTACATAAATATTTAATTATTATAAACTTGTTAAAAACCTTGAGTTGCCCTATTACATATGCAGTAAAAATTGCATAGAGGCTTCAAAGTGATAAAAAGTTAGAAGACTTATTCCATTTTCAGAATTGATTGATTTAGGCCTGTAATATCCAACTCCTAATAAACCACCTAATAAACTATTAGCTGAATAACCTAACTTTTTTTAAACTTTAATTTGATTTATTTTTGTTACACCTCTGAACGGCTTATAAATTATATGCTTAATGTTTTTATTTGTTATAAATGTATATGTTAAGCATATATTTAATTGGCTGTTCTTAGGTTTTAATAAAATGAATAAAATTAAAAGTTAGGTTATTCAGCTAATAGTTTATTAGATGCTTTATTAGGAGTTGGATATTACGGCCCTTAATATCATAATTATGAGCCGCATTTGTTATAAATAATACCCAAAAATTACTTGTCAACTGATGGCGTGTGGTATTTCAAATACTACTAAATTGTTTTGTTTGTATTTACTTATATTTATTATTAAAGTATGTTAATTAACTGCCAATGGCAGTACTGTTTTCTACACAGTTCTTATAGTTTCTGTAAATAATAAATTAACAAAAGAGATGTCACCTATTTCAGTGAGATCAAAATTACATACAGTGATTGTGATCTTTATAAAATTTGAATAAAAATAAATATTAATTTCAATTGATTTATAAAAAATAAATAATATAATAATAATAATATAATGTTCAAGATGTTTAAAATCTTCAAATTATGTTATATTATTTACAATATTTATGATTTTATATTTCATTTATAACTATTTAACCTTTGATTATGTACGAGACATTATTTGAATGCTTTTTTAATAATAATAAATTTATGCATCAACATATTTGTCATATTGATAATCAATATTTTACATATTATTGCACAATGACAAATCACCACACCATTAAATACAATAATAAAATAATTACATAATCAACTTACCAAAGACAAAAATAAAGCAAATCCAGAAATGTAGAAGTTACGTTGAGCTCTGAATAACCGCATACTTTCTTGCATTTCCATATTTAAATGCTTATGGTCGGAATGATCTTCTAAAACGCGTAAAATCAAATTCTTGAATTAAAAGCACTCAACATGCTAAGCAACACACTACTAACCTGTATTGGAATATTTTCTCATTTCCCTGATGGCATCCAACAGGAACAATACAAGAATGGCCAGCAGAATTAGGAAATAAAATCCTGCCTGCTGCTGCAGTCCTTGTAAAAACCTGGATCTGAAAAGACTTGCCCATCTTTTGGGGCTAGCGATAGGAAGTACAAGGAGAAGTACAACTGCGATCTCCAGGTATAAGAAACCGGCGATTAACGTCCACTGTAAACTCATCTTGATTTAACGGATGACGATCTGGTACTAAATTTAGTATTTATACCGCTAGCAGATACAATTAATGTGAATCGCTGATGTGGTTTTTAATCTATTTATAAAAAAATCACAAATGTAAACCGAGAGTTGAAAGTACAAGTCAGTTGATGAGTCACAAAAAACAGTATAGCCAATTGTTGCCAACACAACTCAATTCATAAAAACAAAATAAACGCGCGCACCTGATATTTTAATAATTAAAAAGTGGTAGATTTTCATTTATTTATAAATATCAAGGCTAATTAGACATAATATTAGTTAAGTAAAATCTTAATTTTGTAAAAAGAAGTTGTATTAAAAAAGTGTTTTATACATTTTATTATGAATCACACCAATGATGAAATTTAAAATGTTATGACGTATTTTTATTATTATACAAATCAAAAGAACTAGAAAAATGATGAAATATTTATATACAGAGTGATTCAAAATATATTTTAAAGTATAGTTTTTTATTATAGTAAATAATCAAGAAGTTTATAAATAACTATAAATACATTTAAAATTGTTGTGTTTTTTTTCTTTTATTTTCAATTATAAAATATATTAAATAATACTCGACACTTGCATATTTACACGGAAAAGATTTAAACTTACGCGCTCGAAAAAGTTGTAATATTTCGCTTATTAAAAGTAAGATCCCTTTTAATTTTTAGTATGTTTTTACAAATCTATAAGTAAAATAAGAAAACTTTTCAGAGTTTAAAAAAAAGATATATATACAGGGTGTTAGACAAAAAACGTACGGCTGAATAACTCCGTTATTTTTTAACCGATTTATATGATTCAAAAACCATTTTAAATGGTTTTTTGAGTATTATAAAGGCAGGTACACACATATTTGTTTTTATTTTTAGTATAGTTGCTATGTCAACCAACTTTATTTTTTTAAATGGCAACATACATTTTTTATTTTATTTTTTCAATCTTTAAAATATTCTTAATAGAACCATGTAAAATAATAGTTTACTTTTATAACAAATTTTTTTGATAAATTTGAAAAACTTATTATTTGTTTTTTATTTAAAATGATCGTAATTAAATAGTTGGCGTTGAAAATAAGCAATGTTTATTTTTTGGGTCTTTTTACGCTGTTATGCATAACATAGAAACAAAAAATTAACGTGTTTAAAAATTTAAAAAAAAAAAAAAAAATTTAAAAAGGATTTTTTTTAGTTACTATATTATGCATAATAACAAAAAACATTCAAAAAAATTAACATTCATTATTTTCAATGCCAACTATTCAATTACGATCATTTTAAATAAAAACAAATATTATGTTTTTTAAATTTATCAAAAAGTTTTGTTATAAAAGTATATTTTTATTTTAAATGGTTGTATTAAGAATATCATAAAGTTTCAAAAAATAAAATAAAAAATGTATGTTGCCATTTAAAAAACAAAGTAGGTTGCCATAGCAACTATATTAAAAATAAAAACAAATATGTGTGTACCTGCCTTTATAATACTCAAAAAACCATTAAAAATGGTTTTTGAATCATAAAAATCGGTTAAAAAATAACTGAGATATTCAGCTGTACGTTTTTTGTCTAACACTCTGTATAATACATACAATATGAACATTTATTATAACAATATTAATATAATATTTATTTATTATGCAGCACCAGTAGGCTTACAGACTGTTTAAAAGGTGGTACATATTATTTATCACATTTTTTTACAAATTTAAAGACATAAATAACAGTGCTGTATAGAATAGTAACAATAGGTAGTACCAAGTTATTGTTGTAAATAGTAATTTTTTATAAGTTTTTTAAAAGTGATTATATTATTGCATTGTTTTATGTTTTTTGGTATTTTACTGTATACTTTTCCACAGTCGTGTACGATGTTCTGTTTTCTTTTATTAATGCCAATAGAAGAGTTATATGTTATATATTTATGTCGTTTTTTCTTCTTGTATTATAGTTATACATGTTGCAACTCTTTACTAATGAGATGTTTGTCTTTATGGTTCCAGTGACACGAGAGGGAAACCCAACATCCCTTCTACGAGAAAGAAGGGGGAACGTAGCTACAAAGAGGTTGCCTCATCGCACTTTTGCGTGGCGGTAATTTAATTAAGGATGCTCTTTTCAGGGAGCAGAATAATCCCTTATCTACCCCAGGCAAAACACACCTTCAGTGGGCTGTCACACACAGAAGAGATCCTTAGGATCATGTGATAATGACGCCTCACTGGAGTGGCTTTAAAAAGTGATTTCCGGTTTACAACTTCTGTGGCCGGAATCACAACTAGGCGTTGTGCTACTGAGCCGGCTTTCTAGGTTGACAAAGACTACTCTGTGGTTTTCGGGAAAACCGAATGTCGTAGAGCTGGTCATGAGTCGCCTGGGAAAGCAAAACCAGTGCCTCAAAGTGAACGATTGGTGCATTTTCCACACTGCTGAGTCCAAGGAACCGGAGGGCCAACTCCTTGTTCTAGGAATAGGTGAGGAAGATGTACGCACACTAAATGGTAAGTGAAATCTGCTAAGCTATATGTTTAGCAGACCCACCATCAAAATAACAAAAATTGTGCTGCCGCAGAAGGAAGCAATGAAAACAGAGGTAATTGATCTACCTGGTCAAAGCCTGAATGGAGATACACTACTGTCCCCAAAGCTGACCGATGACGCAACACATTAATGTTATACAATGCAACCTGCATCACTGTCGAGCGGCCATAGCGACACTATGCCGCGAACTAAAACTGATACAAGACACAATAGCCTTAATACAAGAACCTTGGATCATACAAATCAAGGTTTGCGGATTGAGCAAACTAAGTGGGAAGATTTTTTCAAACCCAACTAGCAGTAAGCTACGGACGTGTATATACATACCCAAGCACATAACAGCGTTTCTTATGCCACAGCTTTCCGACAGTGACCTCACAAGGCTAAAAAAAATCTTATTTGAAGACTCTCAACAGCAACTGGATTGCCTGAAACAGCTCATACACAGCCAATCTATCAGAAGCAACGGAGATACTTCTAGAAACTCACTTCCCAAGCTGTACCGCCTCGGACCAAGTCTGGTCCAACGCTACGATCCATCAGAGGAAAACTGGGTAGCTGCTCGCCAGCTTGTTGAAGAGGTGCGTATAGCATGGGCAATTAAAAACTTCTCTTCATATAAAGCGCCAAGATTAGATAGAGTCTTTTCTGCCCTTCTACAATGAGGCAAAGATATCATACTAACTCACCTGGCAAAAACCTATAGTGCATAAATTGCTTTTCGATACATACCTATAGCATGAAGAAAAGTAAAAGTTGTATTTATACTAAAACCAGGGCGTAACGATTACACCCTTGCAAAATCCTAAGCCCAATCAGCTTCACTTCTTTTTTCTTGAAGACATTAGAACGATTGTGCAAATATCAATTCAAGAAACTTCTCTTATTACTAAGCCAATATACCCAAACCAACATGCATACACCCAAAGAAGATCTACCAAATAAGCCCTACATCTTGTAACGGACCGAATCAAAAGTTTATTAAGAGACAAAATGTCTACCTTGGGCGTGTTTATAGATGTTGAAGGCGTTTTTGATAAAACCATTTTGAAAAAGATGGAAACTGCTCTTGCAGCACATGGTGTAAAACCCACAATCAGTGGATGGATAAAACACATGTTGGAGAAAAGAACCGTTAATGTAGGGGATTTGACGGTCAGAACAGTCGTTGCTAAAGTATGTTTCTAGAGAGATGTATTATCTCCATTACTATGGAATATAGTAGTTGACAGCTTTATACGGCTACTCAATAATCATGGCTTCTATACAATTGGTTATGCAGATGACATAACAATCCTACTAAGCGGTAAATTTGAAAGTATACTCTGCAACTTGATGCAAAAGGCTTTAAAAATAATCAAAAATTGGTACAAAAACTAGGCTCTTATGGTCAACCCTTTGAAAACCGTACTGGTTCCCTTTACAAAAAGAAGAAGAAAATTGGAAATCTAAACTTACCAAAACTCCTAAATACCCCACTACCGCTATCAACCAAGGTAAAGTATCTTGGGGTGATTTTTGACAATAAGCTCACATAGGAACCACATCTAAAAATAAGATACAAAAAAGTTCATATGTTTTTTTGGCAATGCAGACGAGCTATAGGGAAAACATGGGGATTGTCTTCAAAGATAGTGCTTTGGCTGTACACAGTCGTCATAAGACCTATGATCACATACGGGGCACTAATATGATGGCCAAAAGCTAGACAAAAAACGTGGGCAAGCAAACTGAATCAGTTGCAACAAATGGCATGCTTAAGTATAACAGCTGGCATGCGGACAACACCAACTGCAGTTATGAAGGCAATGTTGTGTCTGCCGCCCCTCGACATTTACGTCGAGAAGATGGCAACAATAGCAGCTTTGCGTCTGAATGCAGCTGACACACTGCAGGGAAGGCTGGCAAACACTGTACTCTTCTGAAAGAGGCTGTTAAGAAAACACTTCTGTTAAGAGCGCAAACTGATAACATGTCACCCTTCTTTGTGTTTCAAAGACTCTACAACGTGCGCATACATGAACAAGAAGAGCAAAACGTGGTCAATGATTCGATTAGAATCTACACGGATGGCTCACAAACCAATTAAGGTTCTGGAACGGGAATCTTCTCGCAAGACCTGGACCTCAAAATATCATTACCACTAGGAGCTCACACGACTATTTTCCAAGCAGAAGTAGTCAGGATAACCTATGGGATTATGAAAATTGTGAACCGCAAAATATCTGGGAAAAATTTCTAAATTCTAACGGATAGTAGAGCGGTTCTAATTGCTATAAACAAGCCTAGAATCATATCAAAGTTCATTTTTGAATGTCATTGTGCCTTTAATTTAGCTGCCTGTGGAAACAACATCAAGCTGTTCTGACGTGTAGTCTGAACCCTGGACTACATTAACACTCAAAAGCTTAAATAATCTACTAAAAATGCACTGAGACGGCGTTAGGATGACACTCCGGGCTGCAAACAGACAAAAGAAGCAATGACTGCTCCAAACACTAAGACAGCCGATTACAACTTGCGACTGTCCAGAAAGAAATATGATAGGACACTGCCAACTAAAGAAACACATGCACACAATTGGTATTGGAGACAACTCAACGTGTAGAGGATGTGAAATGGATGACGAGACAATCGAGCACGTGCTATGCACATGCACGGCCCTCTCATACGATAGAGAGTCCATGTTGGAAAGTTGCTGGCTTGACATGGCCAGTATAAGGGAGACCACTCCAAGCGCTATACTAGCATACATTAGCTACATAGGGTGGTTGAATGCTAAGACAACGGAGTGAGGTTACCACTGGAGGAGGTACAAAGGTCCTAATGAGGCCTACGTGCAGTAGACTTTGGTTTACCCTCCAACTTTTAATTCTATAATGGTTTCAGTGTTAATTTTAAATATAAGTTTACAATTTTCTAGTTTAATAATGTTTTCAAGTTTTAATCTGTGTTTGTATAATGTTGTTGAAGGTATGGTTAGTTAAACAGTGTTTTTTGCCTGCCTCTACCAAAAGCATCTGTTTCGGCCCTAAAATGCAAACCAAAAATTATCTTTTTGGCTCTTGGGTTTCTAAACTATTTGCTTATTTGATTAGGTGTAAATCACAATTTTATATGATGACGTCATACCTTAAAATCTGACAGTAGTGACAGATTATAATAAACATTAAAAACAATGTTTTTAACTGGGGCAGGCAAAAAAATGTTGAGCGTAACTCGTGACAAAAGACTTTAGCAGCTTTTTGCTTTACCAGCCCTCACTTGCTTCTCTCCGCCTTCATTAGTGCTACTAAAAGCGTCGGGCTGCTAAAGCCTATAAGATAAAGCTTAAAATTATTTTGTTTTATTTTTTTTGCTTGTTTTTTTAATACGTTACACATGTCTAATTTCTTGTACAGATGCGGTTAGTTTAAAAGTATTGTATGCTAAAACCCGTATCGTATATATTTTTAAATTTTTTTTTTTCATATTTTGCAAAAATATTTGTGTGATAATAATTAAATGAGATGATAATGTTAATCAACTTTAATTCAAACTATAAAATTATTACTCAATCAAATGACACAACATTAATTAATTTGACAGTTTTATTTTGCGGCAACAGTCACTAGATTCTACTCCGTACCGAGTAGCCGGCTATTTTGCATGTTAGCGATCCTTCGAGTCTTTCGTTTTGAAAAACATTGTCCATTAAACACCATAGCAACATATATTTGACGCAGGCGGATGTTTTAAATGGCCTTTTCAGAGTGCCACTTGGTTTAGTCCTGGGCCAAACTGTATTTACTTGATAGTTACTAGATTGCTTCTATATTATTGTGGATTTTTTTTCTTAGCGTTATATCTGTTAACAAAGCGTATAACGAGTAGTATATATTGAAGTAAGAACATATGATAGTACATCAGGTAATACATAGAGGGCCATTACAGTTCTCTGTAATGTACGTATAGATTGCTTTAACACTTCTTCCCAATTTATGGGTACATATAGTACATATTATAAACATTACAATAATGGTTAACACTTAAATATTACATGAAACAATACTTAATAAATCTCTAAGTTTTACAAACTTTTCATGGAATAAACCCTTTGTTAATATATCGGCCTTTTGCCTTTGCGTAGCAATATATATAACATCAATTTCCTTCTTTTGATACAAATCCTTAATAAAATTGTATTTAATATCAACGTGCTTCAAACGTTGATGTTCTTGCCTTTTTAGTGAAGCGATACATGACTGATTATCTTCAAACATTTTAATTGGTTGATTACAAGTGATATTTAGTTCACAAAGTAACTGTTTCATCCACATGACTTCAGTTGTAGCTGTTGCCAATGACACATATTCAGCCTCAGTTGAGGACAACGCTACTGTTTTCTGTTTTCTGATAGTCCAATGGACAATGTTTCCATATACTTCAATCATGAAACCAGATGTTGACTTTCTGTCTTTGGAGCTTCCTGCCCAATCGGCATCTGCATAGCACGTTATTATATCTGCCTTTTGCCTGTTATAAACCAAACCAAGATCCAATGTTCCCTTAATATATCTTAGTATACGTTTTAACCCATTCCAATGAGCTTCATTTGGATTAGATTGGAACTGACTGTAATAGCTAACTGCTATTCCAATATCTGGTCGAGTAGTGAGCATTACATACATTAAACATCCTATTAGTTCCCTGAATGGTTTTTCAATAACATTTTGTGGATCATCACTTTCCGGTGGTTTGCTTTCAATAGGCGTTCTAGCAATGTTGCAGTCTTCCATTCTGAATCTGATTAATAGTTTCTTTAAATAACTTTCCTGACTTAGATACATTTTATCATTAGTCCTTATAATTTTAATCCCTAAAAATACATTCAAATTCCCTTGATCTGTTACTGCAAATTGCATTTTCAACGCTTCAACTAATTTTTCAATCTCATCTTTCTTATTGCTTGTAATTATTATGTCGTCTACATACAAAAGTAAATACATACAAGTGCCTTTCTGATTTTTATAAAAAAGACAATAATCATTCTTTGATTGTTCTAGACCATATTGCTTTACAAACTTATTAAAGGTTGCATTCCACTCTTTAGGTGATTGCTTTAACCCGTATAAAGTTTTATTTAATTTATAGACATTGTTCTTTTTATGTGTCGTACATTTTGGAGGTTCAATATAAATATTTTCTTTCAACTCTCCATGCAAAAACGCATTTTTGACATCCAATTGTCTAGCAAACAAATGTTTGTTACAAATTATAGATAGCATAGTTCTTATGGTAGTCAAGCGCGCTACAGGAGCATACGTCTCCTCATAATCCATACCGTGAATTTGTGCAAAGCCTTTCACAACAAGTCGGGCTTTGTATTTGCATATGTCTCCAAATTCATTTCGTTTAATTCTAAACACCCACCTTGTTTTCAGAGCTTTACTTCCTTTTGGTAATTTTGTAAGCGTCCAAGTGTTGTTAATTTCTAATGCTGTAAGTTCCTCATTAACAGCATTTTTCCAGTCCAGTTCGTCCTCTCGACCATCCATGTCATCAATGTCACGTGGCAGATTTTCTACGTAGGCTTCAGCATGGAGTGCGAGACAGGAGGTATAGTCCTTCATCCAGACTGGTGGCTTTGTTTTACGTTTTTCGGTCGGTGGTGTGGAATTGGTTACATCTTCTTCCGAATCGGTGTCATCCTTATCATCATCGGAAACGCTTTCCAGATTTTCATCGGATACATTTTCGTTGTTGGTATGTATGAGGATTGTTTCGGAATCGTTCTCGTCACGAGTTATTTCTTCGTTACTCCGATCTTTTTCATTAAGAGTTTCTTTACTGTGCACGAACTTGTTCTCTTGGAACACCACATCATGTCCAACAATGATGCGTTTCTTTTCATCGTCCCACAGACGATATCCATTTCGTGAATATCCTACTAAATATACGTTCTTTGATTTTTTATCAAATTTCTTCCTGAACATTTTTGGAACATGTAGGAAACCAATACATCCAAAAATTCTAAACTTTGACAGATCTGGTTTAACATTGAACCACATTTGTGCAGGCGTCTTGTCTTCTAAACAGTCAGTAGGTCTTCTATTGATTGCGTAACATGCGGTGTAGATACTTTCGGACCACATTACTTTCCTCAATTTGGATCCCAGCAGCATTGTCCTTGCGGTGTCAACCAAGGTACGATTCATACGCTCCGCTACTTCATTTTGTTCGGGAGTGTATGGCACTGTTGTTTCCAGCAGGATGCCTTTCTGCTTACAGTAGTTGACCATTTCATTAGAGTAATACTCTTTGCCTCCATCGCATCGGAAACGCGATAGCTTTACGTTGAAATGTGCGGTAGCCATTGCGATGTATTCTCTAAAACACGAAAAAACCTCAGACTTTTTCTCAAGTAAATACACAACATTGAAATGAGTAAAATTGTCAATAAAGGTTAATACGTATCTTTTGTTATTCCATGATGTTGGGTTGATCGGTCCGCATACGTCGCTGTGCACTATCTCGAGTGGGCGTTTCGATGATGGTCTCGATCTGTTGTGTGGTAACTTGGTCTGCTTCCCTTCGTAACATGTTGTACAGTCGAATTTGCCGTCGACCTTCAGTCCACTGAGTCCATGCCCCATCTCTTCTCGCACCATTTTTTGCAACGCACTTCCGGATACATTTCCCAAACGTTGATGCCATAACAATGACGATTTGTTGGATTTCTTCACAATATTTACTTCCGCGCGACACATTTCAAATTCGACAATGTACAGTTTGTTTACCTTCTTTCCAGTTATAATGACACTATTGTTATGGATGATTTTAACTTGACCATTTGCAAAAACAATTTCAAATCCAGACTTTTCCAACTTTTGAACTGAGAGAAGATTAAAGTTCAAGTCTCTCAAATAAAGCACTTTCTGAATATTACACAATGTTGATTTTCCATTGACAGTTGAATTTCCCTTTATTTTTCCGACTTTTGTTGCAAGCATTGAGATTTCCTGCTTTGCCACATGCATTTTGATTGGTTCAGTCAACGTTTCCACTTCACTATAATACTTGTCATTATTAACCATGTGTTCAGTAGCACCTGAGTCGAGAATGAACACGAGTTTGTTGTCATCATTTTCACTGACGTTATTAGCTTCCTTCCTTTTTGATTCTGCAGTCAGTTTTTCTATGCCCACGTTTACCGCAGTTATTACAGCGATACTTAAACGGTACTCCAGTTGCGAAAGCAACTGACTGTTCACCTTGTTTTAGTGGTTTTTCATCACTTTTATTGTGTTTCAGTTTGGTTTCTTCATCAAGCAACTTATTCTTGACGAACTCCATTGTCAACTTTTCTTGCGACATAGTTTCTATCGCAGTGATTATGACATCATACGCTGCCGGCAATGTAAGAAATAAGTGACAAATTTTGTCTTCTGCAGGCATCTGAGCACCTGCTTCAGTCAGTTGGCGTATTAAGTTGTCGAATTTAAGAAAGTGCTTTTCCGAACTTGAACTTTTTAATTTGAGTGTTAGCAATTCCTTCCTTATGATAATTTGACTTGCAATACCCTTCCTTTCAAACACCGCTTTCAACGACTTCCAAAAATCGCTCGGCGTTTTCTTATCTCTTACATACTCTAAGTGACTATCGGCAATACTTTGAATGATCAGCGACTTACACTTCCTATCCTTCTCGTGTCGTTTATTCTTTCGATCAATAAGTGCAGATTTTTGCGCTTCTGTAGCACCTTCTTCAGGCTTGTAGTCATCTTCCTTTATTGGTTCAAGGCATTCTGAAAAGCCATATTCTTCCAATAACACATCGATTCGGAATTTCCAATTATCGAAATTCTTTCCGTTGAATACGGGTATTCGATAACGTTCTTCTTCTGAGCGATGCATGGTCTAACCTCAAAGACGACCGGTTACACGTGATTTTACACAAATTGACCAAAAACAACACGTTCGACAAAAAGTCTGGTTTTTCTTATTTAACACACTTGTGGATTACTTGAATAGCATTAATTCGTTAATTTTCCCGCAATGATTACACAGATTAAATCAGATTTCTTTTCGCGATCGAAGGCCCATAACCTGTTAACAAAGCGTATAACGAGTAAGTGAGTATATATTGAAGTAAGAACATATGATAGTACATCAGGTAATACATAGAGGGCCATTACAGTTCTCTGTAATGTACGTATAGATTGCTTTAACAATATCATTGTCTGTTTTCTTTTTGAACCTTTAGTATTTGACGCTTAGTTGCTCTTAGTGCATCCTTATATTTCTGAAACTCATTGATCTCTGCCTCGTTGTAATTATGCAATGTTCAATCTTTGGTTTTTTACAACACTTTTTTAAACTTATTGTTTGTGCTGCAGTGGGTTGCCAAACTTCTTCTTTTGAAAATTCAATTTTCTTATCATTGACTTTGTAGGGTATTACGTTTGTAAAAGCGTATATTATTGCAAAAACGTGGTTGTAGATTTTGTTGGTCGTATTCAAGGGTCCTAAATGGTTAATGTAATACGTTCTCAAAAGTCTTTAGGCAGCGCATTTAAAAACGGTTCCGGATTTCCTTATTTTTTGTTCATCAAAATGCACGGAATGCAGCATGCAATAACCTTTTCTATCTTATTTTGTAGATTTGGGATGTAATATTGCTGATTAATTACGTCTTTTTTCTTCTTTACTGCATAATGTCCTTGTTTGTAAATTGTTCTAATAATATGTGTTTAGCATTACTTGTCGGGCTACTCTTGTGCCAATAGTTTGTTTCCTATAATTATGTCTAACTCAGAGATGTCGTCATATACAACATACCCGTAATCGACAATATTGAAAGTTTTATTTTTATCTTTAATTCTAGTTTGTATAGCCGGATGGTTTCACCGTATTCTCCCCAAAACTTTTTAGTACTAAGCTTGAGTTTTTCAGCAGTAGTTTACCAATGTCCGTATACACTATACCAACTTAGGCTTGGTGGCGCTGGTTCCACAATTAAAACATCTGGGTGCTGGTATATTCGCCTTTTTTATAATTGCTTTTCAGTTTCTTTGTTTTTCGAGTTTTTGCCTGAAACCTACTTTGACTTTCGTTCTTTGCTGAATTTGATTTTTTTGTATATGCCAGCTTAATTTTAAAATCGCTTTGATTATGTGCAACATACATCGTCATAAATTCTATTCATTATGTACAGCATTAACAAACCATCTTCTATTACTCCCTTGACTGCTATTTCTTTTATTATAAAAAAATACTCTTAAACTGATTCTTCTTTCTTCATTTTCCGGCGCGTTAATGCTCTCTTTAATCTTGACCAACAATTCAATTCTCTTTTGTTGCTCACAAACAGCTTCATTGTTGTTCGCAGCATTGCTGCCTGCTTCTTCTTGTTTGTGGTCATCTTCGGACTTTGCACATCACCTTCATAATTTTTGTTATAACGTCACGTCATCATTCATTTTTAAATTCTATAAATCACCAATTAATGCCAATTCACTTATATTGTGTACATTTAAAAACTTAATTTGATCTATATATTTATCAGTCAGTACCCAAACCCGAAAAGTCTTTTACGATTGTCGCAATTTCCGACCTCACTGAAAATTGCTTTGATGATAAGGTTGTCTGTTAATGTTTCCATTTTGAATTATATTTTGTTTTACTTGTATTGCGTGTTGAATTTCCTTCTTTTCCGTTTATGCACTTGCTTTTCACACCACTTATTTAATTATGGCTAATTTAATCCTGATGTTGCTTATATACAGGGTTGGGTAAATGTACGAAAACACCCGATAATTGGCTGCGTTTTTAGTTGATGTAAAAAATGATTTCAATAAAAGATTTTGTAGAAATTTTAATCTATATAGTGATGTATTTTGATTTTTAATACAAACCCTGATTCAGAAGATATGCCGTCGTCATCAGTTTTTTTTAATAGAACACTGTATTTTCTTTTATTTTTAGAAAGAGAATTTTTCAACACAATGGGTATCAGCTTTAATTAAATAACATCGTAAATCAAACTATTAAAATATAACTCGATCAAATGACATAACATTAATTAACATAACAGTTCTATTTCGCGGCAACAGTCACTAGAGATTCTACTCTCCTACACTTGGCTGGCTGTCTTCTTTCCATGTACATTTGGCAAAAACTAATATAAATAAATAAAAAATTATATTAGTTCTATTTTGTTTTTAACTCCAAGGTACTCTTATATAATATGTAGTAATAATTGTTTTTTGCTAAAGAAGTTATATAAATTTGAAAACTCAACCGTTTTTCTAGAAATTCAAACTGAAACACCATATACTCTTCTGGACTGTTTGCCTACATCCACAATTAGAAAGTATAATCCAGACTGACAACTTCTACCACAAATAAAGCAACACCAAACTTAGTAGGCTTCTTGAAGCCTTATAAAAGAAGTCTTTGGGGTGCAATATACGCCAAATCCAGGCACAACAGTTGATCAGAATCTTCAAGCAGGCTCAGAAGTTTTGTCACAACAAGTTAATTTGTGGGAGGTAAGAATTTCAAAAATGTGTTATAGTGTACAAGCAGCACATAAAATTAATTATGTCATTCTTCTTATGCCACATTTACTAATCAAGAAAAGAAAGACGCCCTAATAAAAACTGACAGATTTAAAATGTTTAAAGTTTTATTTAAAATAACAAATTTAATTTGAATATCAAACATTGCAATGTGCACATAGAAAAATTGTGTTATAAATAATAAATAAAAGTGAACACCCTAAATATAAATTATTTATTTGGTTTTCTTAGTTTCTTCAACTGCAGGTTCACCTGAACCATCATCGATCCTCGATTTGTCAACTGGATACAACCTGCAAAAATTCAATTGAATATTTTCCAATTATTAATATCAAATCCTTACCATCGTTGATAAAGATAAATTAAGAAGACTACATCATCCCTAAAGCAGGCAAGTCTATGTGCTGTCGGCATTGTTATAATAAATGCAAAAATATCATCTATAAATGTATTAAATGCTCTATAAGTAAATGCTCTCCAAGGTAAAGCAGCAACAGATTTTAACCGATAATTAACAAATAACTGTGGTAACATGAATACAAATCCAAATACGTATACTCCATTTACCATGCTATTAATTGTCCATGAATACCAACTAAAAAAATGTATTGTCTTCATTAGGTTCAAAATTAATAAATACTACTTACCTTTTATGGGGTTGGTAAATTAATGAGTAAACAGCTGCACATAAAACCAGCGGATACAAAACATAACTTAAATATTTCATTGATTCATCATCGTATTTCCTAGTATTAGCCTCAGCTTCAGTCTCTTTGACACTTTTATTGATTTTAAACCCTGATAATGTTATCGATATTTTAAATACTTTAGTGACTTTCCAAAACTAAAAGTTAACATTAATAAATTTTATCAAAAATAATTGAAATTAAGACCTCAATTAACATTCCAATTCCACTTGGAATTAAAACCAGCAATGATGTCCCTTCATCAAGTAAATATAAGAAAATTATAGCGCTTGAAAATGATCTCCACAAAACTGATCGTATAGATAATCCAGCCATTGATTTGTGAGATTTCCAAAAACTGACATCATTTTTGAATGACAAGAAGTCCAGCAATAACTAAAAATTAAATTAGTATCTGATATATAAATTTTGTAGATTTTTTACTTACATGTATTCCCCCAATAAACATTGTTGCACACAATAAATACAAATTACTATCAGCAAATACTCCTTTAACTTCATCGACATCTTTGTAAGTAAATCCCAATTTCATAAAATTACGGAATGTTTCCTCCATTTGTACTAAAAATTTAAATTTTCCTATCGATGCTGGCGTGTATATGTATGTAAAACTCATATTCTTTACGTCTTTAAAAACTTCCGATAAATCTTTCAGTCTTGTTTGCAACAAATCTTGCATTAAAATCGGCATAAATTGTTTCTTACTGTTAATTTTTAAATGTCTAACCATTTCCATAGGAATTCCATGATGAGGAATGTTTAATTCTTCAGTGCATATGGTAACAGCAAATTTTGATTTTAAATGAGTAACTGGTTTAATAGACTGCTTCACTTTTTCATCTTGCAGTAAATTAAATGTAGCACTGTGAGGTATTTCATATTTGGTTAAAGCATTTTTAATATATGTCGATTCGGGTAAACTCCTAGCTTCGTTAATAGATATCTTATGTTTATAAAGTCGTTCTGGTATAAGCACGGTGTGAATGAATAAACTACCATTATTTCGTACAGTCTTACTGATTTCGATATCAAGTAACCTACAAAAAATGTTATAAATTTGATGCAATGAATAAAACTATAAATTACCTTTCAAAAGGTTCATTATAATTAAATTTATCTATGTGTAATATTAAATTAATATCGGAATGTCTGGAGTTATCAGATACATAAACAAGTAGTTCTAGGTTAGGGTTTGTGTTCAGGTAAGATGGATAACAGATTTCGTTTTCCTCACATACTGGGGCACGGTATAACAATATTAGATTATAAATGGAATGTAATATAAACCCTAAGAACACAATTGATATTATTAATGTAAGAGAAGGACGCATTTTTGTTGGACAATTTTGAAAAATTACACGTCACAGTTTCACGTTGACATTTTTAAATATTTCATAGATAGATATTCAAAATTGTTGAAATTAAAATATTTATGTTCTTACAGATTATTAATTTTACATACAATCGGGATATTACTTTTGAATACAATAAATAAATACTTACAATAGCAATAAAATTATATGCAATTATAAATTATTGTAATATTTGTAATATAGCAAAATATTTTTAATAAATTATGAATAAAAAGATTTATTTATTTAAATTTGCAAAAATAAATATAAAAGACTGTTAGGCTCCTTTCACACGTATACGGTTTCCATTCGGTTTGTTGTTGTTAATTTTGGTAATGTTTTTTATGTATATTTTTAAGTTTTTTAACAAGTTTTATTTTATAAATGAGTTTTCTGCGCAAATTTTTATAAAGTTTATATAAATTTGATATTAGAAATAAACTTTTGGTTCGATTTTCATGTTTTTTGTTAAGACTTTTAAGGAAATTTTATGTTGTAAATGAATTTTCTGCTCGATTTTTTCTGTGCATTTTTGAGGTTTTTGAAGCAAATTTTATGCTTTAAATGATTTTTTTTTACTAATATCGATTAAGTTTATGTTCTAAATGTTTTTTTCTGTTATATATAAATTTGTGTGATTTTTATACTACTAATGATTTTGAAATGGGTTACTAAAAAAATCTTATTTACTACGTGAATTTTAATAATTTTCATATGCTATACATAATTTACGAGCAAGTTTTATGCTAGAAATTAGTTTTTTGCGCTTTTTTAATTTTATAAATGTTGTTTTCATGCAATTATAAAGTTCTCAAAGTAAATTTTGTGTTCTAAATCAGGTTTGTGCGTCAGTTTTGACAAGCTTTGTGCTAAAAATTTGTTTTGTTGGCAGTTTTAGATGGTAAATGTGATTTTTCAGCAAATTTTATGCATTAAATAAGATTTTTGCTTGTTTTTTAAGCAAATTTTATGCAATATTTATGTTTATTTGAATTTTATATAATACACACATAGTAATATATACATATACAGTAAAGTTGATAATAAACATAAATTTTTTAGGCAATTTTGTTGTCATTAATTTTAATATAGAATGTTGAAAATTTTAACAGTTTATGATGAGTTTTGGTAGTTTTTGACAATATTTTTTTACTTTATGGCTAGATTTTGCTATTTTTGATATTCTATGAATAGAATCTTGCATTTTTTGACTGTTTATGACCGGATTTTTAAGATATTATGAATTTTTTAATAGTTTATGGCCGGATTTTAGTTTTTTCCAACAATATAGCTGGAATTTGATATTTTTCATATTTCATAAAAAAATTATATTTTGGATTTTTTTACTGTTTTTATCCGGATATTTTTATGTTTCATATTTAAATAATAGAATTTTAATTTTTTTAATAGTTTACGGCCTAATTTTAGTGTATTGGCAGAACTTTACATTTTTCAACAATTTATGGCTGGACTTTGGTGCTTTCTGACAATATTTTGATATTTCAATACCAAATTTTGTTATTTTTAACATTTTATAAATAAAATTTTTAGGTTTTTCTGAAAATATTTTAATATTTTTTGACCGGATTATTAGTTTAATAGTAAACTTTAACACTTAAAAACCGGATTAAACTTTTAAAAGTTGAATTTACAATTTGAAAGCCGAGTTTACAAATTGGTACTAAAGTTTGTTGCCAAAATTTTGCCTGATTACCAGTTTATCAATCGAATTTAACAAATTTGGTGAAACATTTTTAGTTATATAAAAGTTGAAAGGCCGGATTATAATTTGAAAATCAAATTAACCGTTTGGCAATAAAATTTGTCAGTTTGAATGCCCGATTTACACTTTTTAAGGCCAAATTTACAGTTTTATAGGTCAGATAAATAGCCAAATTTATAATTTTAAAGATTAAATTTAAAAGTTAAATGTTGGATTAACAATTTGGCAGTAAAATTTAACACTATAAGTTTTAGATTTACATTTTTAAAAACCATATTTACAATTTTATTTTTAATCTTAAAGCCGAGTTAACAGTTTGATCGTAGAAATTTACATTTTTTGAAAGTCGGATAATTTAAAGACCGGATTTATAATTTGAAAGCCGGATTTACAGTATCTCAGTAAAGTTCAACATGTTATTTACCGGATTTATAATTTAGAAACCGGATTAACTGTTGCTGATAAATTTTACAATTTAATGACCAAATTTACATTTTCAATTAGTTTTAACGATTGGCAGTAAATTTTAATACGTTGGTTACCAGATTTTTAGTTCTAAAAGTTCGATTTACAGACCGGATTGATAGTTTGGAAACAGGATTAAGAGTTTGGCAGTGAAACTGAATACTTTGAAAGGCTAATTTACATCTTAAAGATACAAATACTTTTTCTTTAGTAATAAATTAGCGTACTTTCACTTTTTATTAAATCAAGTATATTTAGCTAAATTTCCAGTTCTGAAAGTTTTATAACTTGGAGGCCAGATTATTACTTTGCCAGTAATATTAATACGTTGGTGGCCGGAATTACATTTTTAAAGGCAGCATTAACACTTTTAAAAACCAGATTAAAAGTTTAAATGCTGGATTTATAAATCAGAAGCAAAACTAACAGTTTGACAGTAAAAGTCGTTTTTACAATGTAAAAAGCCTGTAAATTTGCAGTTTTAAAAGCGGGATTTATGATTTGAATGCCGGATTAATTATTTGGCAGTAAATTTAACAAGTTGCCAAAACTACAAAGAATGTTGTTAGACGTTATGCAATACCTGCCAACAATAAAATATATAAGGTTTTCCAATAAGAAGTTTCATTTTGATATTAAAAAAAGGTTATTTTTTAAGAGAAATCAATAAATGTTTATTTCATTGTAAAGAGGAAGGTATGCCATTAACATTTGAAAACAATTTACGGTTGTAGTACCACATTCTTTTCATGAAACTTTCCATGACCAATTTGCACATTTGCGGCTGTATGTTCTCGATAACTTCACGAATTGTATCTTTAAGGTTTTGACTCGATTGTGGAGCATTGGCATAGACCTTATCTTTCACGTGGCTTCAAAGAAAAAAGTGTAAAGATGTTAAATCACAAGATCTCGGTGGCAAATTGTGATCACCTCAAAATAGCGTTTGTTTTGTTGCTTGTGTGGTACGTAGCGCTGTCTTGCTGAAAATAAACGTCGTCCACATCAATATCTTTCAATTCTGGCCATAAAAAAATCATTAATTATAGCTTGGCGCTACCATCCATTTACCGTAACAGTTGCACCAGACTCATTTAAAAAAAAAAAGTAGGATCCAATTACACCACCCGCCCAAAAACCGCACCAATCAGTGACACGTTGAAAATACAAAGACTTTTCAGCAATCATTCTTGGATTTTTTGAGCCCTAAATGTAACAATTCTGCTTATTAACGTAGCCTCCGAGGTGAAAATGGGCCTCATCACTGAAGATTTTTTGATGAAATTCCGGATCATTTTGATGCATTTGAAGAACCCAATCACAGAAGATACGACGTTTATGGTGATCGACCGGCTTGAGTTCTTATGTTAACTGAACTTTAAAAATTTTAAGACTCGATGAGGAATCGACAAACCTGGGTATTTTTCAACACTACGGGCTACATCAGCAATATTCTCATGTGTTTTTGAGCGATGCACACGGTTTTGATTCTTTACATCACAAACTTGTTCCAACAGCTCACATTTTTTCACCAGGTTTACTATTGCCGGCCGAGAAGGTGCTTTACGACGACCAAAAAGTGCTTTAGTATTGCAAACTGTGACTGAAATTTTTTTACCATTTTTGTATCGTTCCATTTTTAAAAATGGCGTAGTTTTTACTTGTCAAATGTCAAAAGATAATAGCTTCAAAATTGACATCTGCCTAAGTAGCCTGTTATTCAAAATAAAACATCTTATTGGAAAACCCTTTATAAAAAGTACAAAAATTCCAATAGCAGATGCTTTAAGTAGAAAACCGGAAAAATAGAGCTACAAAACAAGATGATAACTACATACATTAATAAAGTGCAAAATCTGTCAAACATAACTTTTGCGATGAACTCTCATATTACGAAGATCTTATATTTAAAAGTGATAAAGTTATTGTATTGTAAAAATCAGTATAAAAACAGAATTAATTTAGTGAAACAGTGCAAAATTTGTCAAAGACAACAAAGATTATATTACAAAAATCCAGTTCTAACTGAACAATTCCTAAAAATAAAATAACAAATAGTAGCGACAGATTTGTTTAAATTTTAATAACAAGAGTACTTAGTTATAAGTAATAGTTATTCAGAATTTATAAACTATAAACTGCTAAAAATTTAATCGTCATACAAAACTATAGAACAGTTCACAAACTACTTTAGTGTAGATGGTATACCCGAAGTTATAGAATTAGATACCGGCCTACAATATTCTTGTAAAGAATTCAACAAATTTATAGATACTATCAACCTTATTAATAGACAAGCGTTTAGCACGGTGCTAACACGATTCTAGTTAGTTACAACTTAAATGCATTTTGTATCATGCTATCGGATCGTATTAAAAGATAAATTTTAGGATGGTACTAGCTAGATCGGTGCTAACCGTTAATTTATCACGCAACGTCGCATTTTACGTCAAAAAATCAACGATTTCGAATTGTGATTGAGGTTAATTTGAAAAGTAGTTTCATGATTTGTTTTATTTTACTTCAGGATTTTATATTGAAATAGCAATACTTAGTATGTATTGATACATATTATTTTATATGAATAACTGGTAAGAAACAAATATTAAAAATTCATATTGAATATTATATAGTACATATGGATATGGGCATTTATTTGCATACATTTTAGAAATGGATGATTTAATTGATGTAAATAATAAGTTGCAAGAAATTGAGGAAGCAAATATGAATATTATAAAAAACCCAAAAATATATTTAGATCGTATAAACCCTCTGGATACATATACAGAGGAGCAATTCAAAACTCATTACAGGATGAGAAAAGCAGCGGCAAGACAAATTATTGCGTTTATTAAAGACAGCATAATTGCTTGGAAGTTAGTGCAGATATCCAGTTTCTTGCTACTGTACGATATTTGGCCAAAGGTGCTTATGTAACTGATATAGGTTATTTTTTAAAAGAAGATTTACTCATTAAATTTATTTATTCACACATTTAAGCCGAACAATATGGTATTTCCCAGCCGACTTTAAGCCTAATTATTAAGCGGGTTGTTGAAGCCATATGTGCTCATAGGGTCGAATTGATTAAGTTCCCTCAAGAAGAAGAACTAAGAACAATCAAACAGGATTTTTATGCCATAGGGCAGTGTCCAAATATTGTGGGTACAATTGATTGCACTCACGTCAAAATAAAAAACCCAGGGGGTGAGCACCCACTCACTTATATAAATAGAAAAGGTTATTATTCCTTGAATGTACAAGTAAGTGAAAACACTTAAATTTAGTCTTAATCTTAATGGTAAGCTATTTTTTTATAGGTTGTTTGTGATGCTAAACTCAGAATAAAAGATATTGTGGCAAGATGGAGAGGCAGCACCCACGATTCCAGAATATAGAATCAGTGTTTATTAAAAAGAAAATTTGATGTATGCACTTACATATTAGTATTTTTTAATGTCTACTGTTTGATAATTTTTAAGAGAATCAAATAAATATAAATATTTTATTAGGGGACAATGGTTATCCTTTATCTAAATTTCTTTTAACCCCATTTCTGAACCCTGCGACCAGGCAATAATAGGGCACATATCCTCACTAGAAATGTTGTGGAAAGATGTTTCGGGATGATGAAAAATAAATTTAGATGTCTTTTCAATGGCCTAAACTTACATATCACAACAACAAAGACTGCAATTATTGCAATTGCAATAATACACAATTGCATCATTAATGATAAATTAGAAAATGAAAGTAAACACAATTATGTTAATAAAATACCAAATTGAATGCATTTTTTTCCAGATATATTGGATGATGAAAATTTTGAAGGCAATAATGAAAACCATGGTAATAATGAGATATTAGCAGACAACCTTCAAGCAAATGCATTTAGGAACTTATATGTCAATAGTCATTTTTAATATATTTTAATGTGATATTAGTCAAAATAAATTGTAAAAAAAGGAAAAAATGTACTAATTAATTTTATTAACAACCTAGCATCTAACTTTATATACAAATAACAAAAACACATTAATTTATTTCTTAAAACTTTTGGCATGTAACTCCTTTTCGTGTTTCAACCTTATTTCATGGAGCTGCGATTCATTTTGCATTTTTATCATATGAAGTTCATCGCTTTGTCTCATAATTTGTTCAATTCGCTTTTCATTGAGAGCCAATAACTTTTGTTCATATAGAGTAAGCTGTTTTCCTCTACATTTTGATTTTCTTAGCTCATTCTAAATCAAAATAAATTGGAATAATATCAAATTTAATTCTTAATTAAAAAACATACTCTAGTTGAAGGTATTTCTACAACCGGTTGTTCGTCCGCAGTTTCCATTAGTACATTGCTGGGTTGGTCAATTTCGGTAATCTCACTTTCCAATTGATAATTATCAATGCTAGGAGACTGTTGTATGGGAATTTCTACTAAATTAACAACAGTTGGGGTACGCAAGGCTGCAGCATCGCAATCAAATGGATTATCGTCTTCCACAAACTCCTGAGGAATCAAATCCGTTATTTTGTAATCAATTTCATTTGGTTCAGCAACTGGAGGCCCACCTCCTGTCAAAAGTTCCATTCGTCGATGGTTTGATATATTTTTTTTTTATTGCACCTTCATCCTCTGCCATTGTTGTTTGAGACGAGTTACATCTCTCATATAACCTAATATTATTAAAAAAACAATAATACATATTTGATGTTATATCTTAGAAAAAACGCTGATTCAATAAATAAAAATCAAGTTTAATTTAAGCATACATAATATTACTTATAATCGGTATGTTATTGTTTACCTTCAACTTCCATCTTTTTTGAAATTCGTTTCCATGCATTATTCTTGTCTCGATTACATGTTGTTCATTCTTTTTGTTCTCCAAAATGTTTATTTCTTCCCGCATCAACTCTATAAAAATTTCCTTCTCTATATCATCCCAGAGACCTTAAACGTTTTGCCTTAAAAATGTAAACCGTCAGTACATCATTACAAATATAATTTATGAACATATAATAATAATGGAAATTAAACTTATATTCAAATTTAAACATTTTACTTACAGCATTAGATCCATGTGTTTCGTTATTCTCATTTCCACTCATTTTTAAACCAAATCACTATTACAATAATACTAAACTGACAGCCACAACCGTAAAGGTTATGTTTAAAATAAAAATGAAACCATAAACAAGGGAGAATTGATGCTAATTATTTAGCACAGTTCTAAGCTTAGAACGGTGCTAAATCAGTTTATTAATACGAATAAAATAGTTATCGCTTAGCACGATGTTAATTCAATGTACTAAGCGTTTATTAATAAGGCTGATAGTGTTTTAATCACAAGCTCGTACCACTCAAGAGAAAATGGATTTGCAGAACAAAACGTGCACATTGCAAAAAACATCCAAGAGAAGTGTACTAAACTTTAAAAACAACAAATGAATTTATTCATTTAATTCAATTATATCTAAAAAAAATCTGAAACCAAAAATAATTCGAAATGTACATAAAAAGCTTAATAAACTAAGATAAAACCAAAAATTTTATAGAAGTAGACAAACAAAACCACTCCAGATATTAGAAAAAAAGTAATAAAATAAAAATACAATTTGAACATAGAAACTACAGGTGAGAAGAAATGATAAAGACCACAATCAATAATCAGTAATGATAAAAATTAACAAAGAAAAGATGTTATAAAAAAACTTATTATTTCTCTACAAAACAAAAGCAGACTTTGAAAAGTCACAGAAAATTGTTGCAGTTGCCAATAAAAAGACATCATGCAAAGTTCCAGGAATTCCACACATGGTCGAAACCTAGAAGTAGATACTAAACAACCAAGCAACATCACAACAGCCATGACAATTAGATCTGGCCCAGAAGTCAAAACAATAATAAGAATGGTCTTATATTGTTATGTAATGCATATTATTAAAAAACTATTTTACTTTATTTAAAGAAAGAGAGATGTAACAATAGACCTTTAAACAATCCACCTTGGTTAGTGCTTGGATCTTTATATTATCTACTTGGTAATATGTAGTTTACTTAATTGGTAATAACGTAACCTAACAATAAACCACGCGTTAATAGTTATGTGTGTTACGTTTCCAAAACGCAGATAAAGATAAATTTCTTTAAATCTACATTAATGGCTCTAAAACATCTCAAGGCTCTAAAGCGGAAATTCACTCGCAAAACAAGTTTTAATATTTTTACTTCAAGGAACTATCTTCCAGGCCGAGGTAGCTAAGATCAGTTATGAAGTAATGAAAATAGGAACCCAAAAATATTTAGTAAAAATATGCAAATCCTAACAAACAGCAAAACATTAATATTTGGCTATGAACAAGCTTAAGATTACATCAAAGCTAGAAGAATATTTTTTTGCTTTTATATTAGCAAAACGTAAAAATAACATCAAGCTAGGTAAAAGATCATTTCAACATAGTAGACAACAAAGTCAATAGGCTAATTTGCAAAACGTCTTAAATGCATTAATACATTACAAATATGTACTACACACGAAAAGTATAATGGTGTAACATCTCAAGTTGTAGTCTAGCAGCAATAAATGCTGTAAACTTTAAAATAGTCAATTATTACCAACAACTTTTCAGAAAGAACCTGCAAACCATAATAGAAAAGAACATTCATACGTTGTGCATTAAAAACTGCTCAAAAAGATGCAAAATTGATAGCGTTTGTTATGTACATGCTTGGCCCTTTTCCACAAAAAAAGTCCATGTTAAGAAAGTTGGCTTGACATGGCCAATATAAGTGAAATCTCTCCAAACACTGTTCAGCATACATCAACCATATTTGTTAGCTGTGTGTTAGAGTGACATAATGAGGTTAACACCAAAGATTGCTCAATGGGTCTACTAAGACTTAAGTGCAATAAACTTTATTTTATTTTCTCATTGATTTTCAAATCCATAAGTATAGTAAAAATAATAACACACATTAAATATATCTATAAATTAATTAAATTGGTTGAAAAATATCAAAGTTATTAAACCTAATTTTTTGTCAAGCACTCTAAGACTAAGATAATTTAAAATATATTCAGTAAAAAAAGTTACGGAGAAAAAACGGAATGGCAAAATGTAGCTCACTTTCGGGAGTTATGCTTTTCTGGTAGCCCTGGCAAACAAATTTTGACGTTCCCACTATTGCGGGTTTCATGGAGGGTAGAAAGCCAGAAAAGTGAAAACACTTCTCACAAACATGAAAGATAAATTAAAAAATACTTTACTAAGGGTCGCTTTTTCAGTTTTGACTTTAGCATAAACCGGGGATATCTTATCTGGTGCTCGGAGCAGTAGTACGCTCATAACCTCGGAAGCGCCCACATATATTATATTTGTGAAAATGAATAAAAAAAAGTAAGGTTTTGTCACTATCTGATTTAAACACATTTACGTTTTGTAAAGGAGACAATCTAAATTTACTTATAAATAACTGACTATAATATTGACGTTTCAATAAGTTATCTAGAGATAATCTAACCTAGCATTTGTAAAATGCATTGCGTGTAAAACCAGGTATAACTATCGAATAGTTTATCTGACGATTGTTAAAGCGGCTTTAAAAGCGTCAAGGATCTTAAAAAAAAAACGACGGGTGCGTTTTTGAATACCCAGTCAAAAACAGTACAATTTTGTTTACCCATCTCTAAGTATCTGTTACCAACCACTGTGGCCGGAGTCAAAATTTAACGTCGTGCAGACATATTACCTTCCCAGCCAGATAGAAGCCACTCTTTGGCTTTCGGAACTTTCAAACGTCTTTTATACCACCAAAAAGGAAGTCTTAAAATATTGGCTTCTTGTTCTAGCTATAAAAAAAAGAAGACGCCAAAAAGCTAAGTAGGAACAATTGCCAAGTGAGCTACATGTTTCTCAAACCATTCATCAAAGTAACCACTAAAGATACGCCACAGGAAAAAAGCATGGAAGTATCAGAAAAAGTCAACTTACCCAGACAAACTGGAAAGAGGAACTACATAGTCACAGCCGAGACGGAAACCCGTTTGGGCAAAAATTGAAAAAAGAAGCACTTTTTCTAACTTTCTTAAAAAGTTTCAGTTTAAGCAGCCGTGGCAACACTATGCTGCAAAGTAGAAGTAATTTAAAATACAATACCCATAATTCAAGAACCATGGATAGTAAAGTTCAAAGTTTGTAGACTTGGCAAACATTAATTGAAATGTTTTTGCAAATCTTACAAACAATAAACTAAAAATATGCGTTTTTACATGTAAGCATATACCAGCTTATTTTATGCCTCAGTTCTCTACCAGCAACGTTACAGCTGTAAAGATTAGTTTGGCTACGAGATTAAAATCAGATAGTGTTGTGGCGTCCGCCTACCTATCTCACAATATACTACCTTCAATTGCAGCTATGGAGAAGTACAACATTGAATAAGTAGCAATATAAACCTGGCCATCAGACTCTTACTACATTGTATAGGGAAGCAAAAACACAAAACATAGGAGTAAGCTTTTACACAACTTTATTATCAGTACTAACTTAAAAATATCAAACAAAAGCGTTGGTATGACGTTTGTTACATCTTGCAGACATACTGTAATAGATATTAGACTAGGTCTGTTCCAACATACGATTTGGACAGTTTGCAAACCGTCCAAACTGTGCACATAAACAAATATTTGTCATCTTTAGGCAATCTTTTATACACAGTAATTTGTTTGTGTGCATAGTTTGAACGGTTTGCAAACTGTCCAAATTGTAAGTTGAAACAGACCTATTAGCAAGTGTAGGTATGTCAAGTAAAACCCAGTACATGCATGAATTTACGTCGGTTTCGATGTCAGATCACAAATGGATAAAATTAAGCTAAGAACATACACACAAAATAAAACATAGGTCCTACTAAACCCTGAGGCTTACTTGCAGGACTGCATTTCCAAATAGCCTATCGCAGCGTTTAAGTTTTATGTAAACCTAAAACTGTTAAAAAAATTGAAAACTTTGTAGATAAATTAGAAAACTTTTTAACACAGGCATCCAACTAAAGTTGGTGTCTGGTTGTAACAGTACCATACCCTGGTGTTACAACTTGTTCAACTTAAAACAGACGCAAAAACGTCAATTAGACTGGATGTCTTATAATGGTGTGCAAAAAAATTACAAACAACTTATTTGTCAACGGCAAACTTTTTGCATAGATATTGAAAGCACCACACCTTATTAAAAGACAACAATTTGGTTGCTAAAACATTCGGATGGCACATACACAGTCAATCTATCAAAAACAACCAAAATGCTTTTGAAAACTAATTTCAAAGGCTGCACAACCCCAACACAAATATGGTCTGGTGCTGCAACCGTGCCCTTATCAGCGGATAGATAAAAAAAATTCACACTAATTTGTACAAAATTTGAGTATAACTTGTCTTGAAACACTTAAACATTTTGTCTTGGCCAAATTATTCAAGCTAAAATATAACATTTATCAACAAATTAAACCCCTCTAGTTTTTGGCTCTTAAACTGTTTTTACATAAAAAACTATTAAATTTATATCTGTGCTACAAAGAAGCTAGTTGACATCATCTTTTTGCAATACCAATTTATTTAGTAAAACATGCTTTTTTTTTTTTGATGTTTAAAATGTCAATAGTAAATTTAACCTTCTTCTTTACGTGATAAAAGTTGCCCTCCTGCCGGAATAAGATAAAATTGGCACTTCATCACCTATAACTGTTGAGTTATAGTTAAATCAAATCTGAAATTTATTATGGGCGTTGTAGAGCAATTTTTACAACCTTTGCCAGGTCACCACAAATCTCAGCAACAAGCAATACATTTAGAATAGAGTAACCATTTAAGCTAATTAAAACATCGCAATATTGAAAAATACTTATTAAACTCAAGCAGACATAAAAAAAAAGAAGTTGATTCATTAATGGCACCAAAAAACTCTTTCTATTACTGCAACCAACTAAATGTTGGTTTGTGTAACAAACTTTATTATTGCATGGTGGCTTCCGGTTTTTATAGGCGTTTATGGGTGTTGTACCAAACTCAAAACCTCGTATAGAGCACCCTAAGTTTACATATTATTATTATATTACAAAATATTTTACGTTTAACCGACATATTTAACACCAGAACTACATAGATCTTCAACAAGTTTTAATCAAGAAACAATTTATTTAAAAAATAATTTATTTGATAAGATATTAATAGTTAAGCTACTTAGCTTAAACCCCAAACGTTAGCTATTAGAATGTATGCTATACGTAATATTAGTTTAATTATTAATATTTTATTTCCATACTAATTAATTTTTAAATTAATAAAAAAGGACAAACAACAAAACAAAATACACAATTTATTTATAAAAATGCAAAAGCAATTTATTTGTAAAACTATACAACGCATAGTTGCGTATTTAAGCATAACTAATAAATCATTCATCACTAAAAACTTCAACTTTAGCAGAGCCTGTAATATCCAATAATTCTCTTGAACTGAATGTGGCCACAATTTTTTGTTCTCCTTCTATTTTTGGAGTTATATTAATTTTTATTTTTACATAACCTTCTGGTTTTACATCTAGATACGGCAAAATTTGATTTCTTAATAGAGTCGGACCTGCTATATTAAATTTGCATTTAGTTAACACTTTCTTTAGCGGATTAACAAATCTTAAAGAAATAGTTGTTGGTTGAGCAACTGGTATTTCAGCTGGAATCTGCAATGATATAAATTAAATAAACTTTAGTGATAGTTTACTATTTTAGTACTACCTTAATATCAATACTGGGTTTTAACACTTGGAAATCATCTTCATCTGCCCATGTTTGGCGTGTCTCAACTACTGAAGCAACTGCGTATATTTTCATATTGCAATATTCTACTAGTTTTTCTAAATATTCATCAGCGTTGACTGACATGCGAAGTTGCTCAGCTAAAATTACATAAAACTGTAAATTAAAAATACAAGTTTAATTATTGTACAAACAACTTACTTGATTTTGATTTCATTTTAAAATTGCCCTCAGCTTTCTTCACAACTTTTGCTTTAACACCGGTATAAAATACACTTCCTGCTGAAAGTACCGCTTTGATGTTTCTTTCTTCATCGCTGTTATTTATTATGTTTACTACAAGATCAAAATTTTCCCCAATTTTGATGCGTTCTAATTCGACTAAATCAAATGAAACATCTTCCAATCCTGGATCAGGTAGGGAATAAAAACTGAAAATATGTACTTAATATTTAATCATTTAAAACTTTATAATAATAATACCGTTTAGCAAGCTCTGTACCACGAACTGCATTATAGAGTGACAATCGCTCTGATTCGGTACCTTCTTTTGCTTTATACTGATCCGTAATATCCTGTCGATCTTTATCACCATTTGGGTCATATATCCATGGCATTTTAGTTAATATCATGCGACCAATACTAAATTTATATAATAAAATTACTTTGATTGATAAAACTTCATAATTTCTTATTACTTACTGATATTTATTTGAATATATTTTGGAAAAACCTAAATCAGATTTAGGATCAACTTTCCAACGCATTAGATCAGCATTAACTGATGCTACCATAAATGCAACATCATGATTGAAACCTACAGCACCTTTGCGGATTGCTTCTAGTGATGCTGGACCGCATTGAAAGAATCCAGATGACGTTTCTTGTGGTGTTGCATCAACAGCTTGCCAACCACCATAACCTATATAAATTTAACAATGATGATTAATAAAACTGACATAATAAATATAATTGATACGTGACCATTATTATGAAATAATAAGAGCTAAATACATCTAACAGAATTGTAAATGTTTATAATATGCAATCTTACATTTCCAAAATTGGCTCATCGACTTTCAGACATGACATATTCTGGTTTTTTTAATAAAATAATAACTAAATATGCTAAATACTTTAAACCAGGGCTGTCCAACTGCAAGTACCCTAAGGGCCACTTAAAAAAAATGCGGTTTGGAAGGCCGCATTATAAAATACTTTGTATGCAACTTTATCAGTGAATTTTAATAGGTATGGTTAACAAAGAAAAAATAATTATTTAAAAAAATCAAACTCAGGGTCGCGGGCCGCATGAGGCCCGCGGGCCTCATGTTGGACAGCCTTGCTTTAAACCATTGTATGTGTGCAAAACATAAATATTCGTCCTTTTGTAGCATATAAAGTAAAGCTTATGCGAATTGCTAGGATGATTTAAAATTACACATGCAATACATTGGAACCAGGATTGTTACTAGCAAACATTTATAATAAATTGCACCATTCAATTAATAAAAAATAACCCGTGGAAAACCAATTTATCAAAACACAAAAAAGTTGCACAAAAAACTAATTTATTATACGAAATATTTTACCTTAAAAATTGTTAAAAAATATTTATTGCGTAAAATTCATTAAATTTAAAACATACACTACATATAGGTCAAAATTAGTATAAAAAAACGTTTGCAACAATTTTTTTATCAAAAATTGCAAATTACACTAAATATTGATTAAATTTGCAAATATACCTCATAAAATTTGTTCATTAAAAATTGTGCATTACAAAATTTATTAAAAATTATTCATAAAATTCTTTTATTGCAAGAAATTTGTTAAGAAAATCCATTAGTTTGACAAAATTGCAGAAAAAGTCATTCATATTGCACAAAAAATATATTTATAGCATGAAATCTATAAAAAATTACGCACTATTTTTTGCATAAATTTAATTAAAAAGTACAGTGACGGAGCTAAGATTTTTGGGCCTCACCGCAAAATGTTGAAAAAAGCCTTCTCTTTTTAATTCTTTGCTACTCTTATTTTTTTAGGCTTTTCTGCCAGTAAATATAAGTATACTATTCAAGAGAAGGGGATTACCACAATTGACATTAGCAATGATTATTGCTGCATTCTTCTCTCACTTCTATACATTTTAAGGATCTTTAGGTTCTCTTATAAAGTGGATATGACATAGATTATAATTTTTACAAAACGTTTCAAGCAGCTTTTCCTTCGCATTGATAAAACAAGCTACGACGGTTTTCACGCGCATATTCTAATGTTATTGCTGAATCTCCTACAGCAACCTCCACTTGCCAAGTCCAAAGTACTGAGATTATATTTAAAAATCCATGCAGCATCATCTTTTCATAACGTTAGGAGAACAGCTTGAACAATAAGACTCAATCAGAAAAATCAAAAAGTATAGATTTACAATTCCAGTGCAATATTTCTAAAAATAAGGTACACCATAGGTTTGTTAATATCTTACTAGTAAAACCATCACAACGAACTAACTAGACAGTCTCGAGTATCTACAGAACTTCAAGAATGTTGAATAAAACTCAGAGAAAGGTGCAAAGAGTGAAGTGAGGAAATTGAAAAACACCTTAGAACTTTGATCAAGATTTTTTATATAAAACTTGATCAATTCAACGTCGAAGAAAAGACATTCCAATTCTAGATTTTTGCACGACCTACCAGATCAAATAAAAACTCCTGATGACATATGTTGCAATAATAACTAAAAGTACTTATTGCCCCGATTACACTTATTGGGAAAACGTGTAGCATCTATATTAACAAAGGTTAGAGAACCTACATACAGTTTTCTAAGACACGTAATTTAATCACTATGACTACCATTCATTCACTTCTTTGTATGCAGATACACTAGTGCTATATGTCTCCACCAATAACCAAAACAAAATAACCATCAAACAAAGAGTTATTAACAAACTACGGTGCTAAGCAACATAGTGATCACCTTACTACAATTGTTGCAAAATGGCATAATCAACAATGACACGGCATCTATGCCACTTTAAAAAACCCAATAATTTAGGTTAAATTTCTTAAATTTTTGTCAAATCAAAACTCTCAGATGTAGTAGTCTTTACCTTTGGCGTCTGGGATTGCCTTGTCTGCAAAAATAGACCAATGTTAAACAGATAAATAAAAAGTTAACGACGTTATCTAAATGTGTTCATTCACATACCACCATCAAGCCACTTTTATGCCAAGTGTGCTCTTAATGTTTGGACTACAACTCTTAACATTAAACAAAAAATCAGCAACAATGTCTAACCACCAATAAGCCAAGTTAGTTAATTTAAATAACATATCAGCTCTTAAAGACTATTAATGCCAATACTATAGATACGATACAAGCCAAAAATAAAATAAACAATATTTTGATAAAGCTACTATCTATGCCACAGGAACAACAGCGGACATAACTTATGACAATTTTGTCTATGACATTTGAGGTCGCCCCAAATTTTGATGTTTAACTTTGGCTATGCATATTTTTCTATTCTACAAACGCCATTAGTCACAAAAACATATGACACCATCTTCATCAACATACGCAACTTTATCAACCTTCAAGAATGTTGACTAAAGACCAACTTGAGATCATAGGCAGCCTTGGTTAAAAGTGATAATAAACAGTCTCAATTTTTGATCATTTCTTCGGAGGGAAACAATAATGCAAAAAAACAGTTTGTAAGTCTTCATAAAGAATATGGTTTACTCTCTTTACAACCTTAACTGTCAACATAACTTTAAAAAAAAAACTAATTGAAACACCAGGATACAACACTAGCTTCAACTGGTACTTGGTCAAACTCTTCTTCCACAACACTATCCATAGTAGAATTAAATAAACTGCAATCTAAAGAAACTTGTAGAGCGTATAGTAATATTAAAGCTAAAGTTTTTGAGCACTACCGCAAAATATTGAGAGGACCGAAAAGACCCACCTCAGCTTAAGTTTAAAAAAAAACAAGTATGTTTACGTTACTTTGTAACTATTGGCGCACTGTTCCATAACTTGCAAAATTTGCAAAAAATTAATTTAAATGTAGTTTGGCCGCTTTATTTTTTTATACGCCATGTGCGCTGCACATAACGCACGATAGGTTGCAACGGCTTATACTGCATTGCAAAAAAAAAAACAGAACTTAAATATTTGTTGTTTTACAACAATATGTATTAACGATCAAAAATTCAATTATTTTGGTGTTTGTTTATTGTTTTAATTATATATGCTTTTAAGAACTAAACAGTGTAATGTTAATGCGCAGTCTCAAAAGACAGATTGAAGAGAGACGAACACGAGTAACACTACATGGCAGTTGCAAAATTAATATTTATCCGTCCGTTTATTGTCTAACACCCTGTATATAGCGTTAGCGTTTTTTATACTATAAAAAAAATCTAAATAAAAACCAATTTATTGTTCTAGAAATAGTGATTTAAAATACGATAGTGCAACAACGCAAAATGTACACAGACACCGATTGAAATAAAGTTTAAATAACTCACACTTCTACTCAAGTTTAGAAGTTTGTTCGCTTGCAATAGGTGTGTTGGAACAACAATGTGCAAAAATTTAGTTTTTGATAATACATTTAAATAATAGTAAAAATCCTCACTACTTATTAAACCAAAAAGTATGGAATAAAAGCAAGATAACAATAATTATTAAAAAAAAATTGGCAAATTATAATAATCAATTTAGGCTACGTGTGCGTTTGAATAATTCCAAATCATGCGTCATGTACAAAATATTACTTTTTTGCTACAAAACAATCTTGTACAGAACTGCAAACTTATAATGTTTTCATATGTTACTGCAAACAGTTTGCCAAATTATAATATTATTGTAAACCATTGAACAGTTTTGGTAACTTTTTGACTGATGTAGTAAAGTTTGAATAAAAAAATTATGAATAAATGAAACACTATTGACAGTTTAAAATACAGTTTAGAATAATATGCTGTAAACTGTTTGACAGTTTTTTTAACGTTTTAACAGTTTTAGTAACAGTACAAAATACAATTTGACAGATCTGATTGATAATTATTTGACAGTTTTACTAACTTTTGACACATAGAATTACATTTGACACTATTTTTGACAGATTAATATACTATTGAATAAATCTTTTATATTTCTCACAACATAAATTTTTACTGTAAATTGTTTGACAAATAAAGTACATTTTAAAATTTTTAACTACAGTTTAACAGATGTAGTGACACTTTTAAAAATTTTGAACACTATTTGACATAACAAACAGATGGTATTACATTGCTGTACATTGTTTGACAGTTTTAGTAACTTTTTAATGTTTTTAATAATTTTTTGACAGATGTAACATTTTAAACAGTTTAAAATCATGTTTAACAGATCTGGCAGATTTGTGGTAACTTTGATAAATTTAGTAATATTTTGACAACTTTTGAAAGCTAACTACATTTTTTTGTCAACATAAATTATTACTGTAATTTGTTTGACAGTTTCAGTAGCTTTTTGATAGACGTAAGGTTTTTGATAGTTTATTATAGAATTGGACTGAATTGGTACTGATTTGCCAACCTATAAAATTTTTACACATATCTTAAAACTGCAAAACTGTGTGTTTTTTTTTCCAAAGCGGGGTCTTTTTGGTATTTTGTGTTAGGGCTCAAAAATCCTAGCTCCGTCTCTTCAGAAATCACATGTCAAGGTGATGAATATGTACTTTACTTACTTAATTTGTGTGCATAAATTTAATTCAAAAATTAATTCAATTACTATGTTTCCAACTGCAAGTGAAGTATAGTTTTTATAGAGTTGGGTAAATGTGTGGGAACACCCTGTTTTTAAGTGCAATTTTAGTTTATTTCAAAAATTACATTAACAAAAGCTTTTATATATTTTTTAATCTATATAGATAGTAACGTAAATATTTTTATTTTAAATGCATACCATCATTAGTTTATTATAATTGTAAAAAAATCTCTTTCTAAAAATTTAAAAAATAGAAAGTGTTCTTCTATTTAAAAATACTAACAATGATGTCATATTACGCAAACCAAAGCACGCATTAAAAATCGAAATACGTCACTATATAAATTTAAAAAATATACAAATACTTTTATTAACGTCATTTTTGAATTAAATTATAAATGTAGTCAGAAATTGGGTGTTTCCACACATTTACCCAACCCAGTATAATAAATCAGAAAACAATTCTTTTTAGATAACTTATTCGGTGCATTTTTATCTCGTTGTTGCGCAGATGCAAATTATGTATATATAAACATTTGCCCACTAAATTAGAATATTCAATAACATTCTTTCTATAACTTTCTTAAATTAAATATTAAACATAATTTTACCTGGAGGTAAATCAGGTCTGGCCATATATACATCATTCCAAACATGATAATTCCAAATAGAATCTTCACCACCTAATTCATTTAATGGATCAACATCTAACTCCTCATTGTCTTCACCATAATATTTATCCACCGTTAATGAAGCATTTGCATCGTGAGCTGATACCAAGTTAGAAACTACACGAGATGGTATACCCAATGCCCTACAAACTATTATTTAATTAAAAAAATAAAAACATAATATATTTTAAGCATACTTGTAGTAACCACTCCTGAAAACACCCAACACTGTCCATAATTGACAGATTCTTGTGTATCTAAAAACTCTTGTAGTATATCAACAGAACCAGACCATGCTGATGGGGCAGTTCCATCTTCATATTCACCATCCCATCTACCTGTCAACACTCCATCATCATCATTGCTATTTACCATTTTTGATATGCAACGTGTTAATTTTATTGGATCTCCACGACTATAATAAATTCATTATATACTTGCAATTTAAAATTTATTATATTTACCTTGCAGTTGGTAATTGTGATCGTTCTAACATAAGCATAATAGCTGGCAATACACACGCATCAAATTGCCCAAAAACCCATTCTCTTCCTCTGCTAGACCCCCATGGTCCAACCCAAATTTTGCCAACGTCAGTTAATATATATTCATCTAATAATCGTTCATCGGGCATATACACCAAATCATCTAAAAAATGTATATTATGCATAATAGTTACTAATTTAGTAAAATACTTACGACAATTCCATGGATTGAATAGAAAATATAAATCGTTTTCATAATCGTATATGTTAGGATCTGATGCTGAATTAATATGACTAGTCTCTATTTGTAAATTCCATAGTCCAACAGGAGAACTTACTGGTGCAAATACCTAAAAATAAAATAATTATTTTATGTTCTGCATAAGTTTTTAATATTACTTCTATAGTTATGCTATCTTCATTTTCTCCTAAAAACCCCGCATACCAGTGATTATTGTCTTCAATTTCAGATTTTTGTGTATTTAGTCGAACAACGCCTTTTGTTCCTTTAATTACATTTGGTTTGTCACCTGAAATAGTGTTAACGGTAATTCAGTTCTTAATTAATGTATTGATGGTCTGTACCATAATTAAAAATAAGTTTCAAATCATCTTCTCCTTCTACATAGTTTCTACCGATGAACCGTATAGCCATGGTAAATTTAAGGCCACGTCGAAGAATTGGAATTGGATTTTCTTCATCATGTACTAATTCATACTTATCTGTTTTATGTTGAGTTGCATTTTCTTTTGGGTACAAGTATACCAGTTCAATTTCTAAATTTTCACCCATCTAAAACAATAAAATAGTTGACTAAAAAACAACTAATGGCATAAGAGTATGGTATTAAAAACATAAATTGGAAGTTATATTGTAAAGTTTCAATGATAAATTAGAGAAACTAATAAACTACAAAAAAAGTGTCAGAATGTAAATCAATGTTAGAAAATAGTAACAATTGTTTATACAACTTATTGATATTTAATAATTAGAACAATTGAAGAGTTGGCGGTTGTTTATTTATCAAAACACAGTTCTACATTAATGTCTTTTATTTAGTAGTTAATATGCGAAGATAAACCTTAAAAAAATTCAAATCCATTGTAAACCAAAATCGCGAGTAGCACTTCAATGCAAAATGTATTAGTTTGTTGCGTTTTAATGCTGGCAGAAAGAAAAACTGATATTTTTATAATCATATTTTATAATCATATTTTAAATAATCAATAGGCAATTCTACGTCGAGAAACTTGCTTTAGTGTTTTTTTTGTTTCTATAACTTATTAGTAGTCTTTTGATCGTTTTATGTAGGTATGAAACTCTACGGTTTTTTAATTTTTTGTCGTTTTTTAAATTTGACTTACAAATAGCAATTTTTACTAAAAAAAAATAATTTATTGGTAAAATCAATCAGAAATTTTTTGCCATTTTAAATCCCAGTTTATAAGCCGCAAAAGCCATAAAACCATTTTTTTGTTCTCAGTGGGCTGGGCAAAAAGAAGTATTTTTTAGATTTTAAGACATTGGAAGTTAAAAAAAAAATTAAAAACGTTCTTGAGTTAAAATTGCAATTCTTAAACAAAATTTTTTTTTGCGATTTTTTAAAGTCAATGTTAGAAACTAAAAAAAAAAATAAAAAAACTACTAATAAAATATAGAAACGCAAAAAAATGCTATAAATTTTTCAATTTAAGTGAATGCTTGCTTCATTCACTGTTTTTTTAACTTTTGACAGTAATCAAACTGCGCTGCAAGTAAACGGTTGTGTTTCTTAAACACCGGTATTGTAAAGCGAATTGCAAAATTTGAGCAAAATTATCAAGTTACTGATGTAAAATGGCGTCAGCCCAAAACAGTTGCTAATAGTGTCGCAAAAAACTACTTGTTTGTATCACCGTCCAATGATGACTTTGTAAAAGTTAAAACTAGTTACTGTTTTTTTTTAATTTTGTGATATAGTACATAGAAAATTTGTTTTATTTATTTTATTTATTTTATTATTACTACCTTTATAAAACACGCTACTATCAACATTTTATGCATTTTTTGAACAGGACATTTTGCAATTGTTGTTGTATCTGTAAAACAAGCGCAATATGGCTTTTAACATTTAAATGATATTTTGATTAAGGAAGTAAGCTACATAGAGGTATAAGTACAAAGGGCTCAATGAGTTTATTATTGTTGAATATACTAACATAAAAAAAATGTTAAAGAAGTATCATGTAAGTACGGTATTAATTAAAGGATGTACAACAAACTTCTCAACAGTAGTACTAACTACTGCAATTATATAAAATTATATAAAAAAACTAATACTTGATAATTTTTATATCGGCAAAAAAAAATGTTTTTTATTTTCTTTTCTTCCAAATTTGTGTGTATTTTTTACTTATAAATATTTTATTGAATTGTACATTGTGATTAATACAAATAGTAAAAAAATCTTTGTTAACCACTCAATATGTGATGCAATAAAATAAATTAAATATCACCAAAACACAGCACATGTAAGCCTAAAGAAGTCGAAACTAAATTGGTAGATTTAAATTGAATCTTGGTTTATTTTTATGTTATTGAACTATTAAATTTTTTAATTAAGGGTATTATTTATTGACATGTAAATAAACAAGATTATTAAAAAGATTATTTAATTTTTATTGTTATTTATAATAAATACGTTTAGAAGTAACAGAATAAAAAGCTAATTTAATGAAAGCAAAACATATTTTATATTTGCATAATTGTTTTAAAGTTATTTTGTATTGGAAAAATATAAATTAGTTATAATATTATAAATATTCAATCATAAATATTTTATTGTCTACAAGTCTACAACAATAATATGTTAATGAATTTATCAGTTCATAATATTTGTGTATATTTATTACCTTATTATTGTCTGTTCAGCATTGGCACAATAAAATTACTAAATGAACTAAAGACGAACGCATTATATCCAATTATATATACTTATCCTACTGAGCTTATCAGTCAACCACAACGTTGTGATAAGTTAATGCAGTTTTATTTATAATATTATTTTAATTTAAATCAGGTTAAATTATTGAGAAAAAATACATTTTTATTCATTTATATTTTTTAAATATTTTATTAAGAAACATGTAATATAATAGTCTATAAAATGCACAAATTATCATCAATTTTATTGTAGATTGGAATTTTAAAAACATGTTAGTTTTTCTTTATAATAGACGTAAGAAATTTACGCATTAGCAGTTTTAACATAATAGTTATGTTAACTTATTTCTCACATTTTATTATAAAAAAAAAACCTAAAAATGTACTTAAAATTTCAATCTACAATAAAATTGATGATTATTTGTGCTTTTTACTGACTTTTTAAGTATCATCATAAAAAAATTGCCAAAAGTTTTCTATATAATATAAAATATTTATCGAGTATGTCACTTAATTCTATAATTTTAAATCAAAATATTATTGCATTTAAACATATTTACATAAGTGAATCATAAAGCATTGTTTGTCGTTTATTTATATTAATTATGTGTTTTCAATAGTAATAGTAAACCAAATATTATTTCCTGTCTAAAAAACACTTCCTCAATATGTAGATAAGCCTAGCTACCGCACAAAAAAATATATATTGTAATTGGAACAAATTTGATATAAAAACTTAATTATGATAAATATTTATAACATTACAACAAAAATAATAATAATATTTATTTATAATAATTATACATTTGTAACTCATTTAAATCTCCAATAATATAAAAACTTAAAAGCATGAATTACAATCAAATATGTATGCAAAATATACATATTGAATGATTTTGTTCATAAATGATAATTTATGGTAACTAAGTAAAATTAGTTGTTATTTACATGACATTTTTGCGCACGCACTGTTACCCGTTTTTTCTATGTATTAAACAATGTTTTTTTCTACTTCTTATTATATTCTTACGTTTTATTAGGCAAGCCCGATCAGTTTCAAATAGTTTTTTTTTCACACATTTTTGTATAAAATATTGTGCAATAAGTATGCTCCTCATTTTTTACGAAAATAAAAGTTGCAGATTGCAATTTATACGTGTTAATTGGAAAATCTCAGTACCAAGGTACCTTTCCACTTGCTTCAATTTGTCTTTTTCGTAATTAATATGTCTTAACAACATGAAAACACATTTGAATTTTAACGAGTCAAACCAGATTTGCTGAAAATGGGATTTAAGTAGATTGTAAACATTAACATTATTGAATACTTGCGTATTATAACTCTTGAAAAATAATAAACTTAAAAAAACCTTTTTACATTAAAAACATGCTATTATAAATAATACTTTCAATTCGTAAGTCTTTGTTGTAGAAATGGTTGCTGTTTATGGATGTAACAAATTGAATCTTTATTGTTTATCTTGGTTTTAATTTAAAAAAATTATGTATGTGGTTTCTTATGTTTATGACACTTGCTGAAACAATCACATTGAAGCCTTGATTTAAGCAGTCTATAAACATTCACCTTAAATATCTGCGGCTTATAAATCTCGAGAAATACTGAATATGGAAGTTTATTAATTTCCATAGAAATATCTATAGAAAATATAAAGATCTGCAACATTACGTCAATGTTGTAAAGTATCTAAATCATTCGTCATTTAGCTTAGTTTAAACAGAATTTAGAATATATATATAGTGTGGTTTTGAATGCTTTGCCCCATACTTAAGAACAATGTTCAATACAAGAACAAACAAAACAGAACATAAATAAAAAACTGTTTTTATCTATTAAGAAATTCTAGTTTTCTAGATACTTACAAACCTATGTCACCAACATGGTTGTTTTAGAGAAAATTATGTGAGATTGTAGCCCTTAGAAGACAAAGAAGATTTAGATATAGATTTGTTGTTTAGTTTATTATTTATTACTAATGATACTTCCGGTTTTGAAGTTTGGTGTTGGAAGTACCCTAATTAAAAATTGTTTTGAGGTCTTTTTTAACAGATTGAACAATAACGCAATTAAGCTAGTTTGAAAAATCAAATTTGTCTCCCTTTTTAGGTATAGGTTGAATATTTGCAATTAGACTGGCATGATTCTACTACCAATAGGCCATTTTGTAATCGTAAAAATTAATGTTTCTGTAGTTGTTTAAATATAGACTTATCGAATTATTTTGACTGGTGTCGTCACTAAAGTACCACGTTGACAATTTTTTGAGTTTCATCTTGCTGATTCTTGCATCACAAAAAACATACTTGTTCTTATTAGTTTTTTTTTGCAAGATAATTCTTTTTATAACACTTTCTTTTAAGATGCGCTGCATAGTTTTTTACAATTTGCCAACTTTGGTACACAGTTTACAAAGTGTTGATCTTTGTGATAGTAAAATTTTCCGCACTTTATTAAGAATTAAATCTTAATTTTTATGTTTATTATAAATAAAATTTTGCAATTTTACAGTTTATGACCTAATTTTGATGCTTTGTTGCATATGTTGTAGCCATATTTATAAATATAATTTTGCATCTTTTGACCAATTTTTGCTATTTCTAAGAATATTTTAATATTTTATGGGCAAAATTTTACACTTTTTAATAGTCGTGGCCGGATTTTAGTGCATCTTGACAATAAGATGGTTTTAATTTTTTATTAATAGAATTTTGCACGTTTTATAAATAAAACTTTTTTTACATCTTTTATTTGGTGCTTTCTGACATTAAACTATTTTTGATTTTTTATAAATAAAACTTTTTAACTGTTTTTGACTAATGGCCGTATTCTGAACATTTTGTACAGCAATGTTAATTAACATTTTGAACGTTGCTAGGTACTGTTTGAAAAACTCGGTGCCTGATTGGTTAAATTGTGTGTTTACGGCAATGTTAGCAAACATCGATGTTAAAATATGTCCACAAATGTGCTATTTCTAACAATATTTTAATATTTTATAAGCATATTTTGCTAGTTTTGAAATTTTATAAAACCTTTTATACTTTTCAAAACTTTATAGCTGAATTTTAGTGCTTTCTAACAATAGATTTTTCAAATTTTGACATTTTATAAAAAGATATTTATATTTTTAAACTGTTTTATAGATAGATTTGAGTACATTTTTACAATATTTTATTTTTGAAATTTTATGAAAAAAAAATGAATTCTTCAACAATTTATGGTACAAATTTAGTAATTTTTAGCTTTATGACCGGATTTTACTATTTTTGACCTTTTATAAACAGAGTTTTAAACAAACAGTTTATGACCAGTTTTTCAAAACATTTTGATATTTTATGGCCGGATTTTGCTATTTTTAACATTTTATAAATAAAATTTTATATTTTTCAACAGTTTTGCCGGATTTTAGTGCTTCCAAATAATATTTGAATATTTCTTTTTTGCTATTATTAAAATTTACACTTTTTGACAGTTTATAGCTATATTTGATGCTTTCTGACAAGATTTTGTAGTTTTTGAAACTTTTTTGAAAAATTGTTTTTGGTCTGTTTTTTCTGAAAATATTTTATTTACTATATGCTTTTATTATATTTTTTGTTGTTTTTTACTTTTAATGAATAGAATTTAGCATTTCGCCGGACTAAAAAATGACATTTCTTAGTCTTTCTCAATATTTTGCATTAAAGCTCAAAAAATCTAGCTAAGCCGCTGTTTATGAACTTTTGGGTAAAACTATCAGAAAAACATTGGTTGTATTTCCAACTACTTATTTGTGTAAAACAAAATTTTCCGGTTTTGCTGTTATAATAAATAAGTACAGGAGTAGACTGAATTCTCAGCTTGGCATACACTTTCTATACACTTTATAAACACTTTGTATAAGTTTCTTTTGTTCAAAAATACAACACCAAAGTAGTCACTAATTAATGATGCTGTGATATGCTGATGATAATTAAAATATTAAATTTAAAAAATATTGTCATACTAAACGTTTTATATATAAAAAATACACTAGTAAAATAAAGTTGCTGTTATACAAAACGTTTAGTTAGATAACAAAAAGTCAAAACCTAGTAATCAAACAGAAACACCTTAAAATCACAATAAAGCAGTTTTATTGTGATTTAACATATTTTTTGTTGGTTTGAAATACCAGTTTAAAAAATAAAACCAAAATAAAATCTATTCAGCCAAATTAATGACCAGCTTGACTATCCGTAGTGTTACTAAATGATTGATCAAAACTTAACCGGTTTTTACAACAATGATCACTTTAAATACTAAGCAAACTGAATTGATTACATTTTAGTTTTTTTTTAGATGATTTCTTAAATAGATAATTCTTAGAAAAAAACTAACCGTATTAGTCATTTAGAGGTTAAAGTTAGGTATTTGGGTTTGGACTATAACAGACTTGTAATTATTATGTAAATGCAAATTTAAAAGAAATAAAATTATTTATTAATATACTGCTAAACCAATTAACAATATTGTTATACACCACTTAATTAATAAAATAATATTACAATGCTCTAAAGTAATCATAAATTGCATATATTCCCGGTATAAAAAAGTATTTATAAATTATACCAAACATTGCAAAACACATAATTGTTTTAAACGTGTAAGTAATGTATTTCATCCTAAAAGAAAATATACATAGTTTATTGTATTCAATTACATAAGTATAATTATTTTATACCTATTTAGAATTTTACGGTTTTGGATTTGGTTATTGGGGTCTTCGTGGAGAAGTTCTGTTATAGCTCCTCTAGTACAAATCAGTATGCATTCATATTCATCAAAGCTTCCAATATCTTTTTGAAAAGATTTATTATCAGACGGATGTAAATAATCGTCTAATGCTACAAAATTATTATTTGAAATGTACCAGTCGTGTTTCATAAAATAATCTAACGAACTCATAGCTCTATAAATTTTTCTTTGATAATTCAAGACTCTAAAAGTTAATTATATTATTAACACAATAACTACAAATTTAGTTCATTACTTTGGTTCCTTTCTTAAAATATATAAAACAAAATCTATCAGCACAGCAGGTAAGATTTGAAAGAGATAAACAAATAAATGATAAATTAGAAGATTATGTGTAATATATATATTCGGATACCAAAAAACTTCCGGTGAGTATTTGTCGATATAATCCCAACCGGCTCTTTGGATTAGATCTGGTGTGCCATAAAACAAATCTCCGCCTGAACAATTATATACAAATACTTCATCAACTCTACAAAACAAAATTTTTATTAATTAATTTTTATAAGTACATAATATGAGTTATAGTACTTTAAATATTGATGAATCCATGTAGCTTTAATAAACCCAGCTACCAATGCATCAGCCGGTATACAATCCATTTTAATTTCATGTGTACAATAAACTACTCTAATTAAACCTAAAATAATATCAGTATTATAATATAATTTTTTTATATTAGACATCCAAATTTCTCAGCTAATGCGTTTATAACTAAATAAGTAATTGTAATTGTAAAGCTTTCTAGAGTTTTATAAAAAAATGTTAATAATAAAGTATTTAATTTATATTTAAAAATCCAACGTCTAAATAAATACCTTTAAGTACAACAACACATAATCCAGCTAGTCCATTTATATTATCAGTCCATCCCGGAATTGGTTCCTCATACGTTCCTACAACTAAAACAGAATGTTAGTTTTTTTTTTATAAATTTTATTACATACCTATTGTTGGTCTATGAATGATTGTGGGAATTTTTCTTTCGCACAAATCATGAACTGTTGATTCAGCTAATGATTTTGTAAAAGTGTATGTATTTGGAAATCCTTCTGTTAATTTTGATGTTATCATTTTTAACAAATTTGGATTAAATGATTCAGCTATTTCTATCATTTCTTTCCAATTTCCAACACTTGGGTATAATTGTTCATCGATGGTATACTTATCCAATTGGCAGTAAGCAGTTGATACGTGATTGAAAACCTAGAACAACGTTTTTAAAAATATAACATTAGTTATATTTTTTACTTACCAATAGTTTTTTTATTGTTAGTGCCAACTTACAAACTTCTCTTGTACCTCTAACATTTAGTATAATTGATTTTTCTAACGGTTCATTAAATTTAATTGTTGCAGCAATGTGGTAAACTATATGTACATTATTAATAATTTTGTTTTTATTTTCTTCCGACAAACCTATAAAGTTTATAAAATTTATTACAATTTTAAACAAGTAATAATTAATTTCTTACCTAATTCTAATTCTGCAATATCACCTTGCATAGGTTCAATTTTATTTAATGCTGTAGGGTTTAAGTTTTTCAATGAGCCAAATAACTAAAATAAAATATACACATTTTTCAATAAATTTACATGTTTATAATAATATTATATTACCGAATTACTCAAAATGTCTTCTAATCTTTCTTCAACTGACTTTCCACATTTTGGTCTAATTAGCATATAAATTTTACTAATATTCGGGCAGCTCCTAAGCAATTTTTCAATTAAAACCTTTCCTATAAATCCACTACCACCTGTTATAAAAATAACTTTACCAGCAAAGTATTCTGGTATAGTATTTTGAGGTACAAAATTGCCAATTATGCGATTCAGTGACATGATAATACTAATATGAGCGTTTGTTTACAAGAACCAAGCTTTTATATTGGAAAAATAAGATTAGAATTGTATGCAAATTCATTTATTGAAAGTAATGCAACATTATTTTAATTATAGTTGGTTATATTGATATTTTTTCCGATCAATTATTTTATTATTGTTTTGCATATTTGTAACGCAAGAAAACATAGAAATTGAATACATTATTAATAAATTATTTAAAATTGTCAAGCATATCTATTTATTAATAAAAACATATTTATTTGTTATTGCACAAAAATTTACAATGTATGTTAGTACAATTGTTTTGCCATCTGCTGTTAGATTATAACGCTTTTCTTCTTGTAAACTTTCAAAGATGTTAAGAGTAAGGTTTTTGGAAAAAACATACATATGTTTTGTAATTTTTTATTGAATGATATAGCAAAGTAAAATTGATTGATGACGATATTAAGATCTTAAGCTCTACTAGTTACAAAATTATAACACTATCTAATAAAATTCTTCAACTTCTTCTTCTTTCGAACCTTGTCGTGGTTATGGGGCTTGAGTGTTTCTCTCTGAACGTGGTCGGTGAGTTCGGTTGGAAAAAAGGTCTCCTCGTATTGGACAACAAGCTGCTAAGCAATCAGGAGCAAAGTTTCAGTCTAATTACAATCACCCCGCAACGTAGTAGTCACGCTGCGGGTCTGTGGAATGACTACTTACGTATTTGTGTTCTGCGTGCAAACCCATAAGAGAAGATAAAATGGTCCTGGTGGCTTAGTGTGACTATAGATGCGTCTCTAGGGCTTGGCAACACTCCACTTTGGCCTAGATTTCTTCTTAAATAAGAGGTCGACTCACTAACTCACCTCGAGTCAAATGACCGACAAGGTGAGTCCTTAGAAGTTAATAAGTATGCAACATCCGCACACTTGTTTGTAAACAACCCACTTTTGGAGCTATATTTTTCTGGTAACTCTGGCGATCAATTTTATACGTCACCAATTTGCAGGTTTAATGGCTGGTGGAAAGCCAGAAAAATATATTATGGAAAACAAAAACTTTAAACCATTTTGTGTGTCTACGGATACCTCATTAACGTCCAAAACTATTCCATTTTTAAATCACACTTCACAGACTGATCTAAAAAAAAACAAAATTTGCAAAGCAAAAGAAAGCGCATTTGTCCGCTGAAAAGCAAACAAACCCCCTTTTTGGCCTCATATTTTATATCTCATGTTTTGGACCAACAACTGGTAAGCTAAAGCAAAAAGAGTCAAAGCCAAATCCAAAACCTCTCAAAAATAGCAAAGCCCAAAGCTTTTGAGCAAAGAAATACTTTCTTTAAAACCGAGAGACCAAAAAGGAAGATTTCTTTTCCTACGTCTGAGTCCTCAGCTGAACAACCCAGAAAAAAGCAAAAGACACAAAAAAAATCCGAAGATATCTTCTACAAAAAAAGCAGGACCCAGTTACAAAAAGGTTGCTTTATTACACTTTTTTGTAGCGGTTACCAGCCTGGCTCATTCTTTGGGTAAAACCACCTATGAGCAGCCAATTTGATAAAAGATGTTCTTACTCGAAAGCTAGATAATACTTTATTTACTCCAGGCAATCCACTTCCTACTTTCAGTGGGCTGTCACACACAGAAAAATACTTTAGAATTACTCTACAATTTCTGCGGACGTAATTACAACTAGGCACTGTGCTACTGGTCAGCTTCTTAAGCTGACAAAGGAAAAACTAGATGTTTGCCTAAAAAAAGAGGAACAGTGGTTCAAAGTCAAAGGTTGGTGCCAAGCTAAAAAAGCCGAACGACTAACTCTTTGTTCTATGAATAAAAGAGAAATGTGTACACACACTAAATGGTAACTTAAATTTTAAAGCTATATGTTCAGCAAATCTAGTATTAAAATAACAAAAAATGTGCCGCAGCAATAGGAAGCAATGAAAACGGAAGTGAATAATCAAAACAAACAAACGCATTGTTGCTAAAGCCGACCGGGAAAAACATACTTTGCGCACAACATACCAACTCCCAACAACACAACTGAAGGATTTGGAGCACCATTGTACAAAAGAAAATGTTGACCTCATAGTTGGATGTGACGCCAAATCCCATCATATTGTCTGGAGAAACAAAGACACAAATGACAAAAGTAAGCAACTTCACGATATTATTATCAAAAATACTTAGAAACAGTATACAAAGGTATTGAATCAATGTTTGCTACGTCCCGCAACCAGATTGTGATAGATATCACACTGGCAACCCTTAGACTCCAACCCCGTTAGAGAATAAATGGTAAGCTGCTTGCCAACTTGTTGAAGAAGTTTTTTATAGCATGAGCAAATATAAACTTCTCTTTATACAAAACAAAAGATTAGATAGTCTTTTCTACCCTACTACAGTACTCATAGCTACTCAATCATTGTGGTTTACATACAGTTGGTTATGCAGATTACATAACAATTTTGAAAATTTGCAAATTCGAACACATTGAAAACCCTAGTCAAATTTATAAATGTGTATTTTTTTAGTTTACTAAAGTAATTGTTTGGTATGCTATGTCATCATCAAGAGTAATCTTTAATTTTTTTTCTACAAATCTGTGACACCTGTTATGCTGGAAGACAAAGTATGAAGATGCTGCACCAGACATTTCCCAACAGACTCATTTCTTAAAATGGTAATCTGCAGTGGTGGTCCACAAAATCCTGACATTACTGACCTTGACTTATATCTTTGAGGTTGTTTAAAAACGTAAGTGTTTATGAACAAACCTAAAAAACCTGAGCAGCTTAAAAATCTAACAAAAAGTTATTCCTTAAGATATGTTAAATAAGTTTAAACAGAATGCGTGAATAACAGATGCGGCCATTTAACACAATGTATAAGAAGTAAAACTTTCATGTTTGTCACTCTTTGCTTACCAAGGCTCCCTCGGTGCATATTTTTGTGTTCGGCTATAAGATAGACGGATATGCACCGGCAAAATTAATATTGCTCTTACGTCAAAACTCAAGACGCACCAGGGCGACTTCAAATGTCACAGCCAAAAACATACCGGAATAGCAATATTTAGTAAAAATAGATAAGCTAACAAAAACAACAAACAATAGAATTTGAACCCATACCAACCCATACCCAATTCTATCTGCCATTATTAATGCCGTCGTCATGGTACAACAACAAGAAATGCTGAAGCCATGTGGACACCGACATAGAACACATAATTTAAATATGGACAAGAACAGCAAAGACAAAACCAGCATCAATAACAATGCAGAAATTATCACTGACAAACCTAGATGGTGGGACATTACAACAACAAATTATAATTACATCTTTGCAAAATATAGTCTCTGTATTTTTTTTTAATTATTACAAACAATATAGATAGTATATATTTCAATAATTATTTTTATAAATAAATACAAAACAAACCAAATATTAAATGTAGTACAAGATGTACAATTTTAACAATTAATTACTGCCAATTAACAAAATATAATTGTACTTTATTATAAAATTAATTAAATAATACTACAATGCAGCTAAGTATTGATCTATTGCATGAAATCTTGGTATCAAACAATATTTAAAAACCATACTAAACATTGCAAAACATGTAATTGTTTTAAAAGCATATGTAATATATTTCATCCTAAAATAAAATAGATAGTTTATTGTAATTAATCACATAATTAATTAACTTACCTATTAAGAATTTTACGATTTTTGATTTGATTATCAGAGTTTTCATGGAGAATTTCTGCCATTACTCCTCTAGTACAAGTTATAGTAAATTCATGCGGATCTACAGTTCCAATATCTTTTTGAAACGATTCATTATCTGATGGAAGCAAATAATTGTCCAATGCTACAAATTTATGATTTGCAATATACCATTCGTGTCTCATAAAGTGATCCAACGAACTAGTAGCTGTATAAATTTTTCTTTGAAAATTCATTACTCTGTAAATTAATTATATTATTACATAGAAAACAATTTCTTATTATTTACTTTACTTTGTTTCCTTTTTCCAAATATAAAGAACAGAATCTAACAGTAAAGCAGGTAAAACATGGAAAAGATAAATAAATAAATGATAAACAATAAGATTTTGTGTAATGTATAGATTTGGATACCAAAGAACTTTTGGTGAATATTTATCAATAAATTCCAGGCCGGCTTCATGGATTATATCTGGTGTCGCGTACAATAAATCCCCACCTGAACAATTATATACAGATATTTCACCATCTCTACAAATAATATTAATTAATTAATTATAACTACATGTTAACCATAGTAGTACTTTAAATATTGTTGCATCCATGTAGCTTTAATGAAACCGGCTACCACTGCATCAGCCGGAATACAATCCAATTTACGATCATGTTCACAATAAATGACTCGAATTAAACCTAAAATAATATCAGAATTATAACATATTAGTACACAATTAGATATTTCCATACATTTGACTTAAATATTATTATAATATTCAATTGGAAAAAAGTTTATTTCCGTAGAAACTACATATATTTTGAAAGTATGCAAATTTATCTTATATTTTAGTTAAAAAAGTTAAGTACTAAAATTATAATTTTAAAAACTAAGGCAAAATAGCTCAAATACTTTAGTATAGCATTGTGTACAAAATCTGCATCCAAAGCAATTTTGTTCACTTCAAATAATACCAAACCATACTCCCAAACACAATGAATGATGAAGTTATACGTTTCAGTTTTGTTTTCGTCAGATAGTGTTTCCAGCAGATATGTCGCCTCCGTCTTTTTAGATGTCAAAGAATATAAGTATTTAACTAAGTTGTTGGGGTTTGACAGTACAATTTTTAAAGGTATAGATTTTTTGCTGCAAGATTTCTTGTTTAAGTAGGAAAACCTATGTAGTTTATTTCTGGTCAATTAAAAGTTTTGCAGAATAAGTTAATCTTAAGTATCGGAAATTGTTTGTGGTAACAAGACCGTGGGGTTGGAGCGCCTTTACTCTAAGTTGGCACACGTTGCGCGCCAACTGTTGCGGTCTAGTTTTGTTGAAGGTACTGGATAGCGACAGTTCTGGGCTGGTGTTGATGCCTGAGGTATGAATTGATGTAGAATTGTGCGGGACTTCTGGCTGTTGTTGTTTTCCTATAAATTGCCAAATTATGCATACCAAGAAACAGAAGAAAAAGAAAAACATTTACAGAGACTACGATACCGAACAAAATTGCAGAGATAAGAAGAAAGAAAAAAAAAATATTAAAGGAAAGCAGAATAACAGAAATAACAAGGTAAATACCAAATGGTAGATATGCTATTTCAAGGCTGACTGAGAACGCAACCGTTCAGATAGTCAGAATATACCTGGCAACGAAAGGACAAAGATATCACTGGAGGTAAAACTTACAAATCTAGGACTGCCAAAAGGAATACAACTAATGGAACTGCATAAACTATTTATGGATGAGAGGGGATACGATGAAGAAGAAGTGATCGAAGACCTTAGTAAGCTAAGAGAACATCTGAGAACAAATTATATAATTAAAGTAAATAACACACGGATGGGAGAAAGAAGAGAATGCAGGTTTTTGCCAGTGCAGATAAGAAAAGGCAAAATGACAAAAGAAACAAACAAAGGTAGTGGCTATAGGGAGAGAAGGGCCGGGGACAGCATGCATGCCGCAGATAATGCGTGAAAACCCGCAAAGCAAAAACCAGCCCACCTCAAACTAGCGCCAAATGTAGGTTAGTTTAGACAGGGACATTATAACAAGAGGATTTGCGCAGAAAAGAAAACCGGAAGATATTACCATGCGTAAGTTATTCTTAAGGGCCACTTGTTGAGAGCCAACACCTCATAACGTCCTAAAAAAAATGCCACGAGAAGTAAAAACGGTTGCGGAGGTAGTTGTTCCTTTAGGGAATTGCGCCACATCTTAGACTAAATTTACCATATAATGCCACTTGAAGTCACAATCCCGAAACAATGTTGCAAATTTTATCCAACGACCATCAGGCTGGTTTCATCGATTCCACCACCAGTTCAGACTTATTTTGATAAAGAAATCATTTTGCTGTGCTTACACACTTCAATCAGGTCATTGCACGGCTAGTGTTGCTCGTTTCAAGAAACACAAAACAGATTTGTTTTTTTAATTAAAATCGCATTCTAGATGAATAGGTATAAACAACGCATCTTATGGGAGCGCATATGATGAAAAACAATTACAAACGTTGTACAACTTCTAAAATGCAAGAAACCCCCCAACAAAGCTGTTTAACTACTCCTTGGGACATGTGACAGTAGTTTCTTTACTATCTTTAAAGAATAAATTAGTAACACATCTCATATCTTACTAGTCATAGTAGTATTATGACTTGTTAAATTAAACATTTGTTTTAACTTAAAAAAAAAAGTTTGACAACAGTATGATACAAATGTAGACTATTGTGGTTCATGGCGCTCTGACGTATTGCGCTCCAAAAAGTCAGAATATAATGACAAGAAATCTCAGGTGGGTAACATTAACAGTGCAGAATTTTACTCCAGCTACATACCGGCTGCTATCAAAATTCTAGGAAAGCAATTATTCAACAGCAACCAAAAAATAAAAACTTTCTGAGATAGTTCTAAAATAAACTGAAAAAAAAAAACAGCAAGCAGCAACCCTTTAAACACAAAAGTGTACGATCATAGTACGCCAATGTCATAAAAACGACCGACAAAAAAAGCAAGTAAAACTAAAATGTTTAAAAAAAAAAACGGGTTTCACCGGAATGATCCTAAAAAGGATAATGATATACCAAAAAAATTAGTCCGGTTAAAGAGACAATGACAGATTAGAGTTTGTCAAGAAACAGAATAAACCAATGATAAGTAAAAATGTTGACATTTCTAGCCACTAAATTTGTTTGGGGAGATGTGGATTGTCCGATACTATAAGACAGTTTAAACTTCCATGTACCAATACAAGCAGCCAGAAACCCACCAACATTTACTTGTTTTTAGTCAAACAGTAATTTAGGACTAAACGCACCGATTAACAGAGTAATAAATGTTGTAAACTCCGTAGCGCCCAATCAAGCATTTTATTAATCATTTTGTATATTTTTGTTTATTCTTAACTTATAGCTGTAGTGCAGTTATAAGTTAAGAATGTAATGTAAACTACAAACTATGTCTGTATGTTATCTTTATATTAGTGATAATGATAATAATTTAATAATTTAATTTAGCTAAGTGACTCATTGATTAAAAATGTAACCCATAAATTCGACTTACTCTACAAAGAAACCAAAAATTGGTTAGTTGAAAATAGACTTATTTTAAATCATGAAAAAACTCATGCAGTAATGTTTAGAACCAGCCGAGCTAACTATGTACCTCCAACAGTATATCCGTTAACCTTAGCTACCAAATCATAAGCGTAAAAAGCAATGTAAAACTTTTAGGAATGTTCATAGATGATAAATTAAATTGGCAACTTCATATTCAAAACCTAATAAGCAAACTAAACTATGTTATCTGCTTCGCAAACTATCAAAAGTAATGGAACACCCAACACTAAAAACTGTGTATTATGCAAATTTTGAGTCACTCCTAAGATATGGAATTATATTTTACAGGGAAAACAGCCATGCACAACAAGTGATTAAGTGTCAAAAAAAATTATTAGAATATTGTTGCGTCTGAATTTCAAAGAATCTTGCAGAGAGCAGTTTAAAAATCACAAAATTGTGACATTTAACAGCTTATATATTTATGAACTTTTAATTTTTAATTTTATAACCAAAAGTAATTTTAACGAATATAGATTTAACCATTGTTATAATAGAAGACGTCAGGTCGACTATGCATTGCCAAATTGCAGGTTACACATCAGCTCAAAATTGCCTCGATATAGTGCTATTAAATTATTTAATTATCTTCCAGAAACTATAAAAAGTATAACTAACATACATCAATTTAAAAAAGTATTAGCTAATATGCTAATTGATAAAAAACTATACAGTATAATGTTGTTTTTCCATGTTTTTTTTTTTTAATTTCTGTACTTGTAATAGTATATACTTAGTAATTTTTAACATGTTTTAGATATATCTGTTTTATGACAATTTTTTTTATATGTATGTATGTATGTATGCTCTAAACGTATGTATCATGTATATGCTAAGAAAATAAACTTTACTTTACTTTACTTTACTTACTTTACTTTATAAATCAGCCAAACCCTCATGCAATCGCCGTACATGTAACATAGTAAAACATACATTAAACCTAATCCCATTATGGGATTTTTGTTTCAAAACCTAAATGACACTTAATGCAGCCATATTAGGAAAGGATATCAGAAACAAAACTATTAAATAAAATAATAATATATAAATAATAAAATATATTTTAAATAAAACATAAGTATTATGAATAAAAGTAATTTGCTCACTTTCAAAAATGTAATGCGGAGTAAAATGATAGAAAAATAACACGTGTCAGATAAGCCTTTACTGTACAACACGTTTGTTAACTTTATAAAAACAGTTCTTGAAGAAAACTGCTCAAGCACTGTCACATACCATCAACAAAATTACTTAATAAAATTAAAAAACTGGACTGAACATAGCAAGAGCGAGTACTAAGAAGTTGTTTAACAAGACCAAAAAAAGATGACTAGACTATTTTTAATGATTGCAAAACATTGGATCCTTGATTACACAGAGTTGATCAAAAAAACTCTGCAGGAATTATTGCAGACACACTTCCCAAGTTTTACAATAACATAACTTAACAGCAAATGCCATAGCAAACATAGACACTTTAAAATGAGGAATCACCACGTTAAACCACATAAACTCATAACAGCAAATGCCATAGTGAACATAGGCACTTTAAAATGAGGAATCACCACGTTAAACCACTCAAGCACCAAGAACTGATAAGATGTATTCCATAATTTCCATAATAATAATAAATAATAATAAATTTTATTTCACCAACGTACCATATACATATATAACAATGTTTAAAATAACATAGCATGTTAAAATAAGATGTATTTACATTTTTGGCAAGTCATAGATGAAGAAAGGTATACAAAATACAACTACATATACACAGATATAAGTCACATACTGTTATATAAGCCTAACATATACGTTTGCATATCACATTTATAATATATTTAAAAAATCTTCAACAGAGTACGATGCAATATCCACTAACATTTTCCTGATTTCAAACTTTGTGATTGGTTATAGCATACCAATCAGAAAAATCCAATAATCCTGGCTTATCCATCAGCAAGTCAACAGATACAAAATGACTATACACTGCAAAAAAATTGCTCTAGTAGCCATTTTTGACAATAAAGAGGTAATTAATGAAAATGTGTTACATAAATCAAAGACACTGAAGATAAAATTAGACTTTATGAATGGTTATTGCATACAAAAGTAAACATACAAAAACAAACTGATGATAGACTGCATAACCAGTCGGGAGATATAATCAAGATATAGAAAGCGCACCAGCTTGTTAAAAAAAATCACAGAAATAATTATTGTAACTGAACCTGCTTTCGGGATTTCATACAAAAACCGGTAAACAAAGATAAACTTGACAAGACAGCAACTAGTAAAGAAACTGTTAGAAAATGAAGCATACAATAGGACCATCACACATTACCTAAACTATAATAATGCAAATAAACAAAACAAAACTGCAAAAGCTTATAACTGAACACTGTGAGGACAAAAAACTCTGCTGAGCAAGTGCAAGGTTTAGAATACGTAGAAAACGTAGTGCCTTCTTTAGCAAGCACAAGCTAACTAAAGAAAAACTTAAAACACCAATATTTTAATATTTTTTAATGTTTGTTTTGGTAAACCTTGTCTCACAAATTGAAGTTTTTCATTCGTTGGAGAGAAGGGTAGAAATTAACGTTTTATTATTAAATTTAAATGTAGTAAAATCAAAAAAGATGTTAATTAGTAATAGAAAAAGATAAAAGAAATAAGTTAAATTTGGAATGGATAGTAAAGTAATAGAAGAAGTAAAAAAGTTCATTTAAATGGGTGTGTATGAGTGTGCGTAGAATTGCTGCAGAGCAAATGTGGTCATATGGAATGAAAGATTAAAAGTATGGTTTACCTAGGTAAAAACAATTACCAATTATTATGGTGGAGAAATATGGTAAACATAAAAAAAATGTTTTAGGAATAAAAGTGAAGTAAAAACGGTATAAGAGTTACTTGAAAAAAATTAAAAAATAAACAATATAGATGTGACAGTACTATACAATAGAATGAAAATCATGAAAATCATAAACGCAATTTATGTAAAAAACATTCATTATTAATTTAATTTTTTAATACTTGTACTTGTTTATATGGTTAATAAATTTCTATTATTATTATAGTTATTATTATTAAATGTATAAAAAAGGGAGAATGTCAGCGTAGTCCAATCACTATGTGTGTTTGAAAATGCAAATGAATCAATAATGCCAATTTTTTTATATTGTATAAAAAAAGGCTAAAAAAGTTTTAACCTCAAATTGTCGATCAGGATTTCCTATGAGCTTTTTCCGCAACTTAAAAACAGCAAAAAAGCGTTTTTATATAAATCGGCTTCTCGATCTAATACAAAAATTGCTTTTTTACGTTCGACATTTATTTTTGTATATGACTTTTTTATGTATTAAATCAAAAATAAAAACAAATCTTTTTTTCACACTGCCATAATGGTAAAGTTTGAGGCACATTTTTTTACTTGATGTGTGACTAAATAATAGCACAAAGACGTCTGCATATGCATAATAAAAATAAAGTTGTCTGTACAATTTTCTGCAAATATTAACTTTAAAAGCTCCTCAGTCTCACTGCCGATTGTTTCCATAAACAACATCAATATACGGAATTAATTCTTCAAACCTTACAATAACGTTCTTCAAATCCAATGTTGGGTCAGCGGCTCCAACGTTTTCGCTGGCTTTCCAGTATAGTGACAATGTAACAAATAAAGATTTTTATGACAACGCATGCATTTCTCAACAGCTTTAAGAACCAGAGTGAAAATAGTGTCGTAATCCGATAGCGGGACATTGATAAAATAGAAGGTAAATAACTTTTTCGCGTTGATATTATTTATTGGCTGTACTTTTTCTATAAAACCATTGCATCCCAGCTCTATTTTTCTTAAAACCAAATTAAATTTGATATTGTAGTTAGAGTAAAAATTGACAAAAAGATTCGACATTGAAGACGTTTATGAACTGCAAATCCGCGGATTTATGTTTAAAACGAATTGGAATCATTTGGAATTTTGCAATTTCTGAAGCCGATTTAGTTTTGATAATACCCAGAATAACAGTATTACGCTCAACATCAGAGTCACTCAATGTATTTCTCACATTGCGTGAAATGTTCCACGACTGTTGCTGTGTTAACGTTAAAGCCTGCATTTACTGCTTTCCTTTCAAGAGCAACACGCTCCCGGGGGCTTGACGCACAAAACCGTTTTGATGCACCATCATAGTAAGTAGTACTTGAGGGAAGAGGGAACAAGTTGGGGCGTGTGAAAGGTACATGGGGCGTCAAGCACAGAATTGTTCGGAACCATCCAGAACAGAAAGGAAAACATCTAATGTTAAACACAAATAAAAAAAACAAGTTTACAAAAGTGTAGAACTCAGATCAATGTATATACGATTTTTCAAAAATTGTTACTTTATTTATAATGCACACAATTCTATGGTCGATAATATGTTGATAAGATTTTTTGAAGCAAATTTTTATATATTGTACAAGAAAACTCCTATACCTATCTGTAGCAAGGAAAGAAAAAAAGACGTATAGTGTTATTATTGCGTTTATCTTTTGTAATTATTGTAGAAAAAAAAACTTTAAAAATCTAGAAATAACGGGTACTATTTTTTGAAAAAATTTCTAATGTCCTTCCGGATAATTGATGCAGCATTGCAAATGACTGGTAGTTTTTCTTGTCGGAGGTCTTTACTTCTTTGTTTGTACTATTACTCTAAAAAAAAATGTATAACTAATGTTAACAGTAGTTTTTGTTTGCATTGTTTATAATAACGTATTGTATTCGATGTTATTTATGTAAGTACAAATAGTGTCTATGAACGTGTTAAGTTTATTCACACATAGACCAAAAGGTATTTAAGGTTCTGTGAAAAAGTACATGACAATGAGGTCATTAAGGGAGGTATGTATTTGCTAACTGTACAGAATATATTAATAATTATGTGCTGGTTCAATTTATAGAAACGCGGGAACGATGGTAAGCCGTATCAATAGCGCGCTAATGCTAGAAGATAAGATGGACTAGACATTTCTGAAGTAAAGTGAAAAAATTAAGTTTCCTCAATGCCGTCGTCTACTTTGTTCTCGCTAAGTTGAAATTTATTTAAAAATACAAAACTATTGTCGTACTCATCAATGTGTCGCTAATAGTTGACTTTTGCAATATTAAATAAAGTTCCTTTTGTCTGCTTATTAGCAATTGCATTTCATTTTTAAATCAAATGTAAAGTTTTTCTAGTTCAAATTCACTTCGTCAGACTAGAGTCGATAGCATGACCGTAGTCTTTCATTTCCATATTTTTTGTAGCACGGGCTGCTCGCCGCTAAAATAGTCTAAACAGCTCTCTTCTTGGCCACGTAAACGTTTTCGATCAAAAGTTTTTTGCAAAAAAATCAATGTATTATGCTTGCTAGATTGCTCTACAAGTTTGATCATTCATGTTTTTTAAATATTTATCACAAAAAAGAAAAAAACTTAAAAAACTGGTTTCAATCTCTTAATTTTTTACTTTCTTGTTTGATATAACCTAAATGTAGATTAAAAAGACAACAAATTATATAGTTATAATTTTTGTATCGCGTCGGAAAGCCGAGTTATCGCAAATACCTTTTATATTTCGCTTTTTTTAAGATAGCAGAGTGAACTCATAGAAGATCTTGATTGACAATTTGGGGTTAAACTTTTCTAACTTTTTCTTACACAATATAAATAAATGACATCTTTGATTTATTTGCCGATTTTTTGAACATAATGAAAAGGTACGGTATAGGTGTCGATAGACGTTTATGAACGGCGGTGAGAGTGAAATGTTTCAACTCACCTTCACCACTACTTTTAGAACGTCAAAAGTGATCATTTGGGTGATTCTCGCCGTCGCCCAATTACTTTAGGAACGTACTACAGTTTTAGAATTCTACGTCTTTCGGTATCTACACAATTTACACATTTATGTGTACATGTTGAGTTATTTTAGTACCTGGCATCAAACCGATTTGTGTATAAAAGTAAGCGTTATTGCATTTTAAAATTATTTTATGTTTTAAACATTTAAAAAAAAGTAGTCACGCAGGGTAGACAGTGCTCATGGTCACAGTTGAGTTGCGTACCTATATTATTCATTATATTGTGTAATAGAATAGGTGTTACTTTACAGACAAAAAAATTAACTTTAAATGTTTTTAAAAAATAATGCGAAACGCTGACGTAACTTCTGGGAAACCAATGCTAATCGTATTTGAACACTTTTATCATGTAAATCAAGTGTTTTACCACTAAACCAAGTATTTTGTACAAGTATATTTTTATATTGTTATATTTTATAGTATTTGTTCATATGATACGTTAAAAAAATAGTTACATATTTAAAAATAAACATAATATTATGTAAAGCAATAAATAATATTAAATATCGTATTTTTTACTTTAATTATCTTTTTTGTATATTTTTTGGCATCGGTGTGTGAGTACAGGTACAGATATTCCAATCAAGCTTATTGAATCTTTAAAGAATGGTAAAGAATACTCAGTCACACTACTAAACTAGATATGTTGAAAACTTACAGAATCGGACACATACTTATCATCTTAAGAAATATTTAAAATTAATTAAAATTAAATTAAACAATAGGCTTCAAAACTGAAACTATCATATTTAATAGTAAAGTAAACATTCTAAACATACAACCGAAAGCAACAATCTTGGATCTCGATTAACTGTTTTAAGACACATCCATATAACACATTGCGAATCTTATGGCAGACTAAGGATATTATACCTTCTAATGAACAGAAACAATTAACTGAACAGCTCATCTACACAAATTGCCTCTATTTAATATGTATAATGTCCTTGTAGAGCTGCAGTTTTAACTAAACTAAAAATTAAATATGCAGCTCTAATGCATCTGATGTTAAATAAAGAAAACGCGCACAGAATAAAAAACTACTCATTTTACACATTTTTGGATAAATAAATAAAATTAGTCATAGGTTTTTTCTTGCGGCATTAATAGTCTTTTTAGGCTGATATGCCATAAATCTAAACTAACTAACTAACCATAGGTTTTTTCTAACACAAGGTTTCAGTTTTGTTTTGATTTTTACTTTTTTACAGTTATTGTTTTTTGTCAATTAACATTTTTTGATTAATGATCAGAGATAGTGACAAAAACTATTAATTAATATTTGATTAACAAAATTTATAATTCCATTGTAATACGCGACTTGAGACTTGATAAACCTTCTTTAATAAGTAATTGTTTTTAATTGTCTCAAATAATTGCATTACTCTCCCTTAATATTAATATAAATAAAATTCTTACCTTTAAGTATACCAACACATAATCCAACTGGCCCATTTAAGTTATCAGTCCATCCCGGAATTGGTTCTTCATATGTTGCTACAACTAAAATTAATTATGAAGTTTATTGAAAATCAAATTCTATTATATACCTATTGTTGGTCTGTGAATTATTGTGGGAATTTTTCCTTCGCACAAATCACGAACTGCCGATTCAGCTAGTGATTTTGTAAAAGTATAGGTGTTTGGAAATCCTTCCGCTAATTTTGAAGTTATTGTTTTTAACAAATATGGATTCATTGTATCCGCCATTTCAATAATTTCTTCCCAATTTGCAATACTCGGATATAATTGTTCATCAATAATATATTTATCTAATTGACAGTAAGCAGTTGATACGTGATTAAAAACCTAAAAAACAATTCAAAAATTATGTTAATTAACTATTGAATTTTACACACCAATAAGTTTTTCATAGCTAAGGCTAATTTACAAATTTCTCTTGTTCCTCGGACATTTTGTATAACTGATCTTTGCAAAGGCTCATTAAATTTAATTGTAGCAGCAATATGGTAAACCAGATTTACATTATCAATAAGTTTATTTTTATTATCTTCCGACAAACCTATAAAATTAATAACCATACATTAAAATGTTTAACCACTATTAACTAAATTCTTACCTAGTTCCAATTCTGTAATATCACCTTGAATTGGTTCAATTTTATTTAAGGCTGTAGGATTCTGTTTTCTAAGTAGATCAAACAACTAAAATAATACCATTACTATAAATAAACATATATAGTATAGAATAAAGTACAGAATTATTCAAAAAGCTTTCTAATCTTTCTTCAATTGACTTTCCACGTTTTGGTCTAATTAGCACATAAATTTTGCTAATATCTGGACAACTTCTAAGCAATTTTTCAATTAGAACTTTTCCTATAAATCCAGTAACACCTGATATAAAAATAACTTTACCAGCAAAGTATTCTGGTATTGTATTTTGTGGTACAAAATTACTAATAACGCGTTCAAGTGACATGACTAAAGACCAAGTAACATCCACTTTCTGTTGCAAGATGTACAAACACCTTTTTATATATTTTTTAAAAGAATTGTATGCTAATTCATAAATCAACATTGTGGATTGCTGCTAGAATTATATTTCTGACAGACAGTTATTCAAAACAACTGTAAATTCACAGGTATTTGGATAGGGTCAACGCATAAACACAGTGCTCATAAATAAATAAATGGAAGTTATCTAATATGCATATCATTAAATAATTGTATATGTTAAAATGCTGTAATTATAATTTATTATTTAGTTATTCGTCTACTGGTCTTGCTTATTTATAATAATCAAGTAGCACGCAAGATAAGTTAAAAACTTAATTTAGCAGTATGAGTTTATCAACTTCTTTTTAACTATTTAAATTAAACAAATTACCAATAACTAATTATTATGCGGTAGTTTCGGTTTTGATTTTTAAAATTAGAATGCGTTGCTATTGTAAACATATTTATAAACGACTAATAAATAATATTCATGTTATAATATTCTTACTTTTTGCTATATGTTACCCACAATGAATGAGATTTTCTCTCATATACCTTTATTTGTTTTTTATCTTCAAACTTTATTGAAAAGTCGTATTCTAATCATTTTATTAATGCAATGCTAATAACATTTTGACTATGACTAAAAGGTTTATTGCACGACAAAATATTTTAAACAACAAACCTATAATTTTACACAATAAAAGAATATAATACGCGACCAAAAAATGCTGCACACGACAAAATATTAAAAATAGTGTATTGTGTAATTAATTGTAATTATTTAAAATTATGATGGTTTTACAATCTTACTTTTATTTATTGAAGTAGACGATGTTATATCAATTCTGTTATTAACTAATGTTATTCCAGATAAAGATGCGCAGTACTTGCATTTTGTTGTAGTTCTTCTTGTAGTTTGTAGTTTATGAAACTTTAGTCAATATTTGGTTTTAATTGCTAGTTGATTCATCAATATGCTCTTCCGTCTGCATAGGGGAAAAGCAATACATAAGAAATCTTCCTCCTTCAAAAATCGTAACCTTGCCGTGGTAATGGGGCATGCGGGTTTCCCTTGGACGTGGTCAGTGGTCCCGTCAAGAGGAAATCCTCCTTGTATTAAGAAACAAGCTGTTAAACGATCAAAGGCAAAGTTCCAGACTAATCACAATCACCTCACAACATAATAGTGGCGCTGCGAGGCTGTGGAAACCCGAAGAAGATAAAGGGGTCCTAGTAGCTAAGTCATCTTATAGATGCGTCTTTAGAGCTTGGCAACACTCTACTTTGGCCTGGATTTCTTCTTAAACAAAGTGCCAAGACTAACCCACCTCAATCAGCTGGATCGTCCAGTCAAATAACGGACAGAGTGAGTCCTTAGAAGTTAAGAGGTATGTAACAGGCCGCACACTTATTGTATACAACCCAGACAAATAAATTGTCAAAAAGCAAACAAGCCCCTTTCCGACAAGGCAGACACTTATTGTGCTGAGCCAGCAACTGTTAACCTAAAACAAAGTGCGTCAAAGTCAAATCAAAGGTCTTGTTAAAGTAAGTAAAATCCAAAGCCTTTGAGCAAAAGCACACTTCCTATAAAACTAAAAGCACAAAAAAAAGATTTGCTTTTGCACGTCTGACCTTTTAGCCAACAACCCAGGAAAAGAGTAAAAGACACGAAAAAAAAAACATAAAACAAGAAAAAAAGAGAGACCCAGCTACAAGAAAGTTGCCTCATTGCACTTTCATGTCGAGGTTACTAACGTGGCTCGCTTCCTGTTACTAATTTAATAAAGAACGCTCTTATGCCCAAGAACTAGATAATACATTATCCTTGCAAGACAAAACAACTCTCACTTTTAGTCTCTCTCCCTTACTGAGATTCAAAAAGTGATTTCCAGTCTACAACCTCTGTGGCCAAAATCACAACTAGGCGTTGTGCCATTGAATCAGCTTCCTAGGTTAACAAACTCCACTTTGTAGCTTCCGTGAAAACCAGATGTTATAGAGCTGATTATGAGTTGCCTGAGAAACACATCACTGTCGAGCGGCTGTAGCAACATTATGCCGCAAAATAGAAGTGATGCAAAATACAATAACCCTAATCCAAGAACCATGGATTGTACAAATTAGGGTCTGTAAATTAGGCAAACTAAGTGAAAATGTATTTTCAAACTCAACTAACGGCTTACTAAGGACGTGTATTTACATACCCAAGCACATAACAGCGTTTCTTATGTCACAGCTTCCCGACGTGACCTCACAACCATCAGCATTTCAAGCAAAATACACGACTAGCACGTATCTACGTCGATCTCAATGTCAGATCACAGATAAATGTAATTTAGAACATGAACACAAAAAAAAATCAGACCCTACCAAAACCCAAAGCTGACCGATAAAGCTGCCTTTCAAGACAACAAGTTTAAGTACCTGTGCAGATTTAAGTGAACCTATTAGTGTAGATAAAATAAAAAACTATGTAAGTTAAAAAATTCTTTAACACTCGTGCCCACTTAGGCTGGCTACCAAATTAAACAACATTATACCTTAGTAATGCAAAAAAGTCAACCGGCTTAAGAAAGCTACACAAAGGTTTTTCAACACAGCAAAAAACTCAAAAAATCAATCAAGCATCTAGCATTTACAATAAAGCCCAGAAAGATTATAAAAGTATACGTCAACGTCAACGGGAAACTTAGAAATTTTTTTGTAAGGATGTTGAAAATATTATGAAATGTTTGTTTTTATCACAAATTTATTCTTACAAATACATTACTAGTTTCGGCTCTACTAAAACATCTGTAGAAGACTTTAGTAGAGCCAAAACTAGTAAGTTTATAATTAAAAATCCAATGTATATATTGAGTTCCAGAGTTAAAAACTTGGACCCTAACCTAACCCAACCTACAGAACTCAATAAACCTACTAAATGTTGTAGCAAATGAAATAAATCTCTGTATAAATGTAGAAAAATCTAAAATCATGGTCTTTGATAAGGACAAAGTAGGCAGTGATTGTATTATATATAACTTTGTGTATTGGGAAGAATGGTAATTTAGGTAGAGAAATTGAAAGACAAGTAAATGCATCGCAAAAGGTAGTTTGAAGTATGTGTACGATTGCAAAGAATGAAGTATTGTCCAAGGAGGCAATGAATGCAGTTTATATAGTAAAGTGTGTTGTCACCAACTCTGCTGTATAGATCTGAAGCATGAGTATGTCCAATGTGGTTTGAAAGTAACACCTATAGACAAGTAATAGTATTCTACACTGGTTTGGTCATGTTCTGAAAGAATGAGTGATAGAATAACAAAGCAAATCTATGATAGAAATTTATCTGCATCAAAATGCAGAGGTAGACCACGTAAAAATTGGTTGAATGTTGTAGATAAATGGAAAAAGAATAAGATGTATGAACATTGCTGAATCAAAAAAGTGTGTAGAACAGGAAAGCGTGGAGACAAATTGTACAAAGTAAAGTTTAAGAACCAAAGTAGGCTATTGTACAGAGTTACTGCCTACCCCGAAAGGGAATGGCATGGTATGTATGTATGAAAAATTCAATAATTCTGGTCTAATATAGCTCAATAATATTACGCAAAACAATTACAGACATTAGGAGCTTTCCTTTTGCCACTATTCTCAGTTATTCTTACTTCACCTTACTTTTTCGTACTTAATAGACCATCCCATTTGTAAAATAGAAAGTAAGTCAAGTAAGAATTTTACCACCCTCCTTTCCCTGGCGCTATCGCAGGATTTAAATTAACAAAGTGATATTTTAAAATGTATAAAATTGTAATTAAAACAAATATTTGTGAAGTAAGGTGGTATTTTATCTCACTTCACTTGGCAAAATAGCATTTTCAATGTTATTACCAAATTATGATTGATTAAGTTAATTTTATATTTATGTACCTTTAAGTTAGTTTTGTTTCTAATTTTTATATTTTAAAATACTAGTTTTTAACATGTTCACTGCGGTTCAAACCTCAGGGGCTTGTATCGCGTATTACTCATGTGCGGCAGTAATATTTTCAAAACTGCTGCAAAATATAAAAGTTAAAGTCCTTATATAAAAAAATTTTAACATAAAAATATTTAAAATATTTAATAGCCCCCAGAGGTACATGAGTAATAACCAAATACATACCACCGAGAGTACATGACTCAGTCAAAGACAAAGTATGAATTTGGCTGCCGCAATGAACGTGTTAATAAGTATCCATATTGTAAATCTAAAATAACATTGCAATATTAATATAACCAATTTTAATCCCTTTCAGTACGTGGCATATAACAATAGAATACTTACATTTTTAACGTACCTATTTACGTTCCTACTGTACTCATATGAGTACGACCATTTATGTAAGAATATTAATAAATCAATTTATTTAATTATTATATTAAAAATAAAAAACATATATACATATACACATTCAATGTGAATCAATTTTTACTTTGTCGGGCAATAATTTTAACAGTTTCTTTCACAATCTTCCATCACTCAGAAATTGTAGTTTCATCAATTCTACTATAGATTAATGAGCGGTAGGACTCTTCCGTTGCCAGAAAACTGAAGGTTAACAATTCATCATTCTTCATTCAACTTATTTAATATTCTTCTCGCTTCTAGTCGTCGATTAATCCTGTCCATTCTTCGAAGCCTATGTAACCTTTTTTGTTTTCTTTTTTTAATTACCATCATTATAATAATTATTACATTTGCGGCTGCTGCTAAAAGTAATTGTCTTTCTCTATCCATTTTTCTAGAGATAAAGTTAAATAAATTAACATATAATATTTTAAATAAATAAATATAATATATAAATACTTACATAAATATTATTGTTATTTTCAATCACGTTGTTGTTGTTGTTGAATTCAGGAGTGACAGCTCCGTTGTGAGTGAGCTGAGCTCTCACTTATCTTGGCTCGTACGTTGCTTCACGCTTCCGTACATTGTTGCCAAAAACCGCCTTATCTATAGACTAAGAAAGTAAATATCACTGGTTACTGCCACATATACAATTACGTATATGTGCGAAAGCCAGTGACTACATTAATAACATGGAAAGGAAAAACAAAGGATGAGTACTCTTCTCGAGTCGGAGCTCCGGCGACTCTGTCACAACACAGGGGGGAGCCTCGGACGGGATGAGTTAATAGTTATAAGATTTTAGGATGAGTGACAGGGATAAACATGAAACATTACAGAACTATCTTAGTGTGTTTAATATACTTCAGTAGGCAACAGTATACTTTGACGTTTTTGGAAGATATGAGTAACGCCATGCTCGTCGGTAGATGGATGTCCATTGAAATAAGGTTTTGCCATAGAATAGATTGAGCAATCGTGTAACGAGGGCATTCAAAAAACAGATGATCAGTAGTACCTACTTCACCACAGACGCAGAGTGGGTTATCCACAACATTGATTTTAAATAGGTGCCAAGGAGAACGCATGTGTCCAGATCTAAGTCGACTCAAAAGGCATACATCTATTTTGGAGTGAAATGGAAAATTCTTAAACCATGGTTTTTGGTATACTACTTGGTTTATCTGATTAAAGTAAGTAGTTCCCTTGCTTTGACTGATGGTACTGAATTGCTGTTGCCAAGAATCTAAGCCGTCCTGCAGAAAACTGGCATAGAGGTCGGTGTAATTGATAGTGATATCATTACACCGCCTCCCATGTCCCAGTCCCGCCACATAATCTGCATGTTCATTGCCATTTATGCCTTTGTGGCTTGGCACCCAACAAAATTGAGTTACCAAACCTTTGCTTCGTAATTCAAAGATCATGTTTTTGATATGCGAGATCCAAATGTTGCCTTTGATGCTAGATGCATAGGAACATATAGCATCAAGGGAACTTTGGGAGTCAGACACTATTATGGTTTTTTCCCAATTATTTGCAGAGATCAAATACAGAGCCCTGTAAATGGCATATAGTTCGGCGGTAAATACAGAAGAGAGGTTGGGAAGTTGTCCTGATTCTTCCAACTTCAAAGACGGAATCCACACTCCAAACGCGGCTGATCGAGGATTAAGTTTCACCGAACCGTCAGTAAAAATTTGGATGTAATTAGGCCAGCGTTGAGATATAAATTCCTCAAACACTACATTGATTACGGACGGAGATAAGGATTTATGAGGAAAGGAATTGTATTTAACTTGTATGGATAGGGATTGGCTAGGAGAAACAAATAACTTGGAAAAGGAGCTCTTGTTAATCACGCGGTCATATTGCGAAATTTCATTAAAAGCCAAAACTACAAGAGGACAACCTTTTGCTGGCCAAAAGGGATGGTTGCCAAACATGTTACATGTTTGTGACAAGACATCATATGTCATGCCCCCACCCATGCCAAAAAGTTTGGCAACATATCTCCTGGTAAGCAGATTTCTTCTAATTTCCAGTGGCATAATACCGGTTTCTACTTCCATGACATTAATAGGAGTAGAATTCATAGCACCCAAACAGATTCTTAATGCCCTGTTTTGAATTCTGTCCAGAATTTTTAGGTTAGATTTGCTGCAAAAAGATAGAAGGTGGGAGGCAAAGTCAAGGCGGGATCTAACAAAGGCTTTGTAAAAAATGAGAAGTATTTCCGGGTCTCCTCCCCAGTAGGTACCTGAAACACTTCTCAAAATATTAATGTCTTGAGCACAGGATTTTTGAAGTCCATTAACATGGTTACTCCAAGACAATTTGTTGTCAAAAGTGACACCAAGGAATTTATAAAAGGGTACTCGGACAATAGGAATGTTATTAAGACTAGGACAGACATTATTGGGTATGACATTGCGTGACCGGCCTGAGAAAAACATTGACCTGCATTTATCAAGAGAGAGCTCAAGGTTTCTGCTAACAAGGCGACTGAAGGTCTGTGCTAGTACAAGGTTGATGTTTCGAATTACACTGTCTGGAAAGTAGCCTGAAGAGTAAATAGCAAAATCATCTGCATAAGAGATGATTTTTACTGAGGGAATAGAGGAGTGTACTAGGTCTCGTATGTACATGTTGAAGAGCAAGGGACTGAGAGGGCTACCTTGTGGGAGACCTATGAAAGAAGTAACGAGCCCTTCTTCCGCGGATGTCCCTGCCAAGTATAACCGTTTTTCAGAGACCAGTTCGATGATAATGTTGATAAACAAGGGGGGCAGATTCAAATTAATTAAGACGGATTTTAAGTAGGCTATACACACATTATCATAAGCTCCTTTAATATCTAGGAAAGTGACACATAAACATTTTTTTTGGGACAAGGCAGAGATAACATCACAGTAAAGGGTCGTGACGTTCTCATAAATACTGTGGCCTTTTCTGAAACCTGTGATAGACCCTGTAAATATGGAGTTCATCTCACACCATCTCTCCAAACGCACTTTGATGATGTTTTCAAAGGTTTTACGAACACAGGAAGAAATGGCAATTGGTCTGAAACTAGACTCCATATCTGGAGAAGGTTTCCCTTTTGGTATGGGTACAATCTTGATAGTTTTCCAACTATCAGGAATTGTTCCATATTCAAAGAAGGAATTAAATATGTCCACCAGGTGAGCTTTAGTGATCAAAGGAGCTTCTTGCAACATAGAATAGGAAATATTATCATTTCCCATGGCTGAATCCTTTCTGTGAGCCAGAACAAGGTTGAGTTCACTCATTTGTATGGGTACAGTCAAGGTATGAGGAGGGGAATTATAAACATCTAGCGGGGAAAGCACCGAATGGTGTCGAACGTATGGAGGGGCTAGTTTTGACAAGAATTCTGCAACCCAACTCTCATCTCTGATGGGTGTAACAGGTCTAGGGATTCTTGAGAATTTTTTAATCGTTGACCATACGTAGGAAGGCGAGGAGGATCGGTTCAGAGAACTGCAGAAGATTTTAAAACTTTCTCTCTTTTTGCGGAGCAAAAGCCTTTTTGCTTGGGCCATAGCTTTTCTAGCCGCATCAAGATGCACTAGATTTCCTGTACGGCGGAATATAGTAAGAAAGCGCTTTCTTTTGTTGACAGCCTCAGAACATTCCTTATCCCACCATGGACAAGGTGCTCTTTTGGCTTTATGAGGCAGAGTCGGGAGCTTAGGAGAGGAAGATTTGGCAGCATCAACAAACCAGGTGACAAGTTGATGGTAGTTTGGATACGGGATTTCTTCAAGTTTGGCCGAGATAATTTCTTTATATGACACCCAGTCTATTTTTTTTGGACAGATCTGATTGCAGTGAATGTACGGAGCATTCTGAGACTGAGTGAGGTGGATTTCGGTAATGATAGGGAAATGAATACTTCCATAGGTGTCTTGCAATGTTACCGAATGACATTTTAAAGCAATATCCGGTGAGGCTATGATTAGATCGATTACGTTCATGTGGATGTTCGTTGGAGACCCATCATTTAGAATAATAAGACCCAAGGACTCTATCGCAGCTTCTAATTCCAATCCGTTGCGGTTATGATAATGGTGACCCCAGAGAGGATGGTGGGCGTTAAAGTCGCCAACAATAATGAAAGGGGATGATAAGGACAAGAATATTTGTTTCCAAAGATTCCTATTCAACGACCGATTAGGGGGACAGTAACATGACAAAATGGTGAGGTTAGACATAGAGGACTGTACAAATTGGAAGCAAGGAGAGACATTAAACGTAGGAATTTTAGATTTAACAAAGATATCATGGCTAAAAAAAGAGGATACTCCTCCATAGCCATCATCTCTCATGTTGTGGAAAGAGCTGAATCGAGGAATTGCAAAGTGTTTATGTGGACGAATCCAAGTTTCACACAAAGCAACTGCATTAATATTTAATTCGTGCATCATGCGTAGAAGTTCCGGTTTTTTGTTATATCCAGATTGGATATTCCAGCTAACCAGACGTATCGGCGCATGAGTCATTGTTTGATTGCGATACTAGATTATTAAGGGACGTGAGAAGACTAGACATGAACGGGGTTGATTTGTTTGGGTTTTGGACGGACAGCTGCTCAAGGGCTTTGATTAAAATGTCTACCAAGTTAAAAATAAACGATGCATCGGTAGAAGGTCTTGTGTCTAAGGAGGGGTACGCTAGAGGGTTATATGTTGAGGGACCGGGCAAGGACTGGAGAGATAAGTTTTTCTGGGAACGTAGTTTCTCTGGAGACTTGCCATATGATCTTTTCCGCTTGGGAAAGTTTTCCCTAGATGGTTCGTAGTTGGAGATGACTGGGTCTCTGACTGAACGATTATGATACGCAATCTGATTGATGGGTTGGGAGACAGCTGATGAAAAGAGTTGACGAGACGTTTGCCGGGGGATTTCGGTCGTGGGCAGGGATTGAGGAAAATCTCTATCTAATTGCGTGGTGGAGTTATTAAAATTGGAAGGATTGAGTTGTGAAGCTTCATGGAAGGAGTAGCCATAAAAAGCCATGGCTTGCTTGATTTTTGACTGCCGAGCGTATTCAGGACAAATTCGATTAGCCAATGAGGACTTAAACTCATTGGAGTAGTGAGGACCTTTGCAGAAATTACAGCATGGAGCATCAGGTTTGCTACACAATTCTATTTTGTGTTGATCAGAGCACGAAGGGCATTTAATGCTGCTTTTACACACCTTGGAAGTGTGGCCATACCGCATACAGTTAAAACATTGGATTACTTTTGGAACATACACACTAATAGGAAGGGAATTGAGGTTGAAGATAAAATTTTTGGGAAGAACATGCCCTCTAAAGGTAATCAATATAGTGCTTGAAGGCTCAAATCTGAACCCGTTTCCATCAGAGTTCTGAACTTTTCTGTTAAACCTTTCTACTTTTAATACGTCAACATTAAGTGAGTTTTTGGCATTGTTTTTGATCTCGGCAACGTTAAACTCGCAGTCAACTCCACGTACCAAACCTTTACAGGAAATGTGGTGGGACGGAATGTACGACTTCAAATCATGGCTAATACAGAAGTTTCCCGTCAACAATTCATTAGCATCCACTATTTTGGAAAAGAAAACAGCTACTCTGTTTTTGCCTCTGGCCTCAACCTTAGTAGCACCAACCACCCTAGCTTTTTGAATTTTACTTCCAATTGCTAGCGGGGAAATATTTCGGTTGTCGATCGGTTCTATATAGACTTGGTAAGGACCAATGTCAGAATTAATAAATCTTTCCACCAACGGAGTAATAATTCTTATCTCGGGAATCACGTTGTTGTTGTTGTTTTATGCAGTGGCAGCTCCGTTGTGACGTGAAGTTGCACTGTCTATCACTTGGCACTGTGCTTGGCACGTACGTTTACGTACATTGTTGCCAGTTACCGCCTGTAAATAAGTTTTGGCTTCAAATTGAATTTTAGTTGACCCTAAAACAGTCGTCATTTCAATCACGTTATTATTTGACATTTGGGGACCATTGTGACAGATTGGTTGATTGCGCATGCTCACGTACGTACCGTACGTACTAAACTTACGCATAGGTTTAAATTAGCGCGCGAAATAGAGGGCAGATTTGCCGTACGACTGGTTGGATCGTATATGAAAAACTATATTAGTATTTTGTATAACAAGAGTGGATAGTATGCCCATATCGCACGAATTTGTCTAAGTTGTTATACAAAATACTATTGTATAACAAGAGTGGATAGTATGCCTATATCGCACGAAGACAAATTTGGAGCACGACGCTGCAGGCGGAGTGCTTCAAACGTGAACAATTTAAAAAAAGCGGCACATTTAAAGTGATTACATAATTCCATTCATTTATAAACTCCATGTATTAATTATCTATATTGCCTTCTTTCTCGATTTATTTAATAATATGTAAATTTATATGCGCCGATTAAACTGCTGGTTAATTTGTCAGCAAGCAAACAAACCTAAATGTATGATGAGCAACATGGCAAACGATGACTCAGCGGTAGTCAGCAAACGCGTTGCTATAAATTTTTCAATATTTCATTCAAGTTGTTTCAAACAAAAATTGTTTGAAATAATTTTTAATTTTGGGGCAGCTCCTATTTTTGAGTAGTTTTACTAAGATTGTGATTGGGGGATCATAAGTTTTCGCACGATAAGTCGTTCTGAACCCAGACATTATATTTTCTTCAATTGTTTTTGATTTACTAATTTCATAACTTATATCAAACTTATTAAAATAACAAATATCTTTTTATAATAATTTTGTTATCAACTAAAGGATACATTTATTTAAAAAAGTGTAAATTAAAAAATATATATTTTTCATATAATTTCTTCAATAATAAATATAAATTAAAAACTATAATATATCAATGTTTAAATACTTAATTTATTTTTAAAACATTATTATAATGCATCTAAGTACGCATAAATTGCATTTACTCCTGGTATAAAAATGTATTTAAAAACCATACCAAACATTGCAAAACACATAAATGTTTTAAAAGCGTATGTAATATATTTCTTTCTAAAACAAAATATAAACAGTTTAATGCATTCAATCATATAATTATTATCTCACCTTTTTAAAATTTTGCCATTTTTAATTTTATTATTAAGGTCTTCTTTGAGAATTTCTGTAATCACTCCTGTAGCACAAACAAATGTGAATTGATATGCATCAAAACTTCCAATATCTTTCTGAAACGATTCAGTATCAGACGGATGTAAATAATCATCCAATGCTACAAAATTATGATTTGCAATGTACCATTCGTGTCTCATAAAATGATCCAAAGAACTAGTAGCTGTATAAATTTTTCTTTGTAAATTCATTACTCTGTAAATTTGTTATATTATTCAAAACAATTATTAACAAACTTTATACATTACTTTGGTTTCTTTTTCCACATATAAAGAAGAAAATCTAATAATAGTGCAGGTAAAACATGGAATAAATAGATAAATAAATGATAAACTATAAGACTTTGCGTAATGTAAAGGTTTGGATACCAGAGAACTTCCGGTGAATGTTTTTCAATATATTCCATTCCAGCTTCGTGCATTATATTGGGTGTCGCATAAAATAAATCTCCACCTGAACAATTGTATACTGATATTTCAGCATTTCTAAAAATAATTTTAGTTTATTAATTTACAATTACTTGTTAACCATAGTACTTTAAGTATTGTTGCCTCCATGTAGCTTTAATGAAACCTGCTACTACTGCGTCAGCTGGTATGCAGTCCAATTTCTGATCACCTTCACAATAAACGACTCTAATTACACCTAAAATATTAAAGTATTATAACTTTTTTGCACCATCGGGCATTTTCTTTAATGATAACAATGATTTTACCAACAAAGCTACATTCAAAAATGCAACAAAATAATAATACAAGATAGTCCATGAAAAGCTGCAACGTTATATGGAGATTGTGACTCAAAGTTGCATAAGACGGTCTATGTACATTAAAAGTCTTTTTAGATTGATATGTCAAAAATCTAAAACTAACAGTATATGATGTGACCTTAGATGTTGTCCGTCTCTTATCTGCTTTGGTCCCAAAACTTGACTGACTGTTGGAAAGAAAAAATTGATTTGAACTCAAACCAAAATTAACTTATTCTGTGAAATTTGTAATTGAAAAAAAATAAACGACTTTTGTTTTAATATAATTGATGGTTGTGATAATTCATGTTTATGAAATAATAAAACAATTTACTATGTTTTCTATCACAAATTTATTTTTACGAATACATTACTAGTTTCGGCTCTACTATAGCCTTTTATAGTTAACTTATTAAATCTGTAAGTAAGAATTAATTTGTGATAGAAAACAAACTACTTGAGTAGATATATTTCTTGAATACCCTGTCACACCGTAGGAAACTGCAAAGATGGAAGCAGCAAACAGAAACATCCTGGAAATTTTAGGTTAATTTGACCTACGGATGCAAGCAAATCTATCGGCAAAGCGATGCAAGAAAATATGCACTACCATTCTACCTACCCAGCCATTTGTGTCATAGACATTTATGACAACAAAGAAAACTTTGAACCGCTGCACTGCGGTTGTGAGCTAACCGACGAGACGCAGTAGAATACAAAAAAAAACTGAAGAGTTATATTTGTAAGTGACAGCAACATAAAATGCAATTTGCATTGTCAAAGACGGAAGTTGCTTCACAGCATATTTCTTAAACTAAATCTTCCCAATAAAGCTATGTTTGTAAAAGAAATATACCGTTTTTTAAATAAAGCAAATCCAAACTTTTTTGATGACCTTTCTAAATATTTTCTAAAAGTTTCTTTTAGGTAATTATAGAAAAGCTAAAATAATTTTAAATAAATACAAAGCTCACTGATTAAGTTTGTAAAACCAAAACAGTAGTGTGTGCTTGAGTTTGGCCGCTGTGATTGTGTTAGATTAAATCTGTGAATATTGACCTTGAATATTTGTGGCTTAGAACCAGATAATCGGTCTGCTATGCACCTTGAGCAAGGTCATAGTCATAGAAAAGATGACCTTGGACTTAATCCAAAACCACACAGAAACTAATAATCTTCACGTTTACTAACATGGGTTCCAATGAGGTCATTCAGTTGTCCATCAACAGAACCGCGTGACAGACTACAAAGTAGGTTTCAGACAAAGAAAAACTACAAAGGTAGTCTTTTTCGACGTCAAAAAAGACCTTCGAAAAGGTCAGACTACAGATCAACCTATGCGTTCTTAATCAACCGCAAATTAGCACCTCACTCGTCTCAAGATCTTCCAAAAACTGACACTGCAAATGCTTGTCGGAGCTTCATGGTACGTTCAAAACAAAGAAATTTGTAAAAATTTCGGTATCCCCCTTGCGCCGACATTTCGAAACTTTGGCCAAAAAGTACTTCAACAATCTCGTTATTTACTCCAACCCTGATAAAAGATCTGTAAACTAAATTAAAACCTAAAGTGGCTAACACCACATCCCCACAGCCTATAAGATAACACAACCAACTATCTCCTTAAATTCCAATTCCAAGCAGAAGATCCATCAGCCATACGGTTTTAAACTTCCAGATAATCAACAATAGCAAGAATTTATAGGCACTTACCTTTTGAAAGTGAATCCAATTTCCCTCCTAAATCACAAAAAAACAAGCTATTTGGATCATTGCCGATCCAAAACTAATGACTTAAGATACTGGCGTAATGTTGCAATTACATACCTTTAAGTATTCCAATTGATAATCCAACTGGTCCATTTAAATTATCAGTCCATCCTGGAATGGGTTCTTCATACGGTGCTAGAACTAAAAGTTACATTGTTAATATAAGTGAAAATAATATTTTATTACATACCTATTGTTGGTCTGTGAATTATTGTGGGAATTTTTCCTTCGCACAAATCACGAACTGCGGATTCAGCCAGTGATTTTGTAAAAGTATACGTGTTTGGAAACTTTTCTGCTAATTTTGAAGTTATTATTTTTAACAGATATGGATTACATGATTCAGCTATTTTTATAACTTCCTCCCAATTTGCAATACATGGATATAATTGTTCACCAATAATATATTTGTCCAATTGACAGTAAGCAGTAGATATGTGATTAAAAACCTATAACATTATAATAATTAAAAAATAATAATTAATTATATCATCTACTTACTAATATCTTTTTTAAATCCAGAACTAATTTACAAACTTCTCTTGTTCCTCTAACATTTTGAATAACTGAATTTTCTAAGGGTTCATTAAATTTAATTGTAGCAGCAATATGGTAAACCAGATTTACATTATCAATAAGTTTATTTTTATTATCTTCCGACAAACCTATAAAATTAATAATCATACATTAAAACGTTTAACCATTATTAACTAAATTCTTACCTAATTCCAATTCTGTAATATCACCATGAATTGGTTCAATTTTATTTAAGGCTGTAGAATTCTGTTTTCTAAGTAGATCAAACAACTAAAATAATACCATTACTATAAATAAACATAGGTATATAGTATATTATAAAATACAGAATTATTCAAAAAGATTTCTAATCTTTTCTCAATTGTAATTCCACGTTTTGGTCTAATTAACATATAAATTTTAGTAATATCTGGACAGCTTCTGAGTAGTTTTTCTATTAGAACTTTTCCTATAAATCCAGTACCACCTGTTATAAAAATAACTTTACCAGCAAAGTATTCTGGTATTGTATTTTGAGATACAAAATTATCAAGAACACGTTCAAGTGACATGTTTAAAGACTGACAATTAATTTGCGCTTTCTGTTACAAGAACCAGGTTTTTATATAAGACATATGGAAGGATGTCATGTGGAATTGTATGTTAATTTAATCATTGTGTACAATATATTGCAAAATTTTTAATTGAGCATTTCAATTTAATATTATTTAAATTTTATTCCAATTAATTTTTGCAATAATCTAAGTATAGAACCTTATCCTGATCTAAATTATATCTATACAATGGAAGTCACAAAGTTTTATTTGTACATTGAATAATTTGACAAAAGTATAAAAACAATTCAGAAAGTCCAACAGGTCAAGTTTACGCATGTCATTAACTTAAGACAAAGAGAACATTGTGCTATAAGTTTTGGTTATTACGTTTAAAAACCTTTGCACATTGTTTAAATTTAATAAACAATGACCAAAGCTTTTCATGGTAATCTGAAACAAGACAATCTGGCAAAAATAAGTTGTTTACAAGAACGGAATAAATATAAAATAAAATCTATGCTTATTTTATTTTATTTTACTATAATAAAGTTATTAAACTATAAAAAATACGCCAATCTTCTTTATTTTGTTGTGCGGTTAAAGGAATATATAATCCGACTCTCTTTTCCACATATTAAAGCATAGACACAACACATTTGCTGTAGAGATGAGTAAAAAAAATCATTCTTTTTCCGCAGTAACATGACGATGCTTAGATAAATTAGGAAGTAATTGGAGTTAAATTAAAAATATACCTTATCTAATTAATATACGACGCAAACGCTCAGTGTGGTAGTTAGATGGTTAAGCACTCGTTGAGTCAGTTTAATAAAAAATACTTAAGTATAATAAGTGGACAAGATATACCTTCATAGATCAAAAAACTTAATTCTCCTAACCTACGGCATTGTACTTGCAAAAATATACAAAATCTTACATCATACGAAACTGAAGACGGTGAATCTACGTGGGTATTGTACTGTAGCTAGTACCAGATATCCGCCGTGTTGTGGCAAAGTCAAGCGCAGCATCCAGCATCTCTGAAAAACATTTGTGCTTTTTACCTTCAAACCAGTAGTACAGGGTGGCGATAAGCGGTAACTTACTCTAATTTAATTTATAAGTGACCAAACATAGACTCTTCGGTGTTCAAACACCATGGCGCCGACTAATTGCCGTAACATCTAATTTAAAACAAAAATTTACTGTTTACATTTGATAAATGATGTATTTTATGTAAATTGTTTCTTCACCCAGTGTGAGACAGTTCAACTTACTTGTAGTCGAAGCCAATGCGTTACAAACTCTCAAAAATTTGCTCTTGAGAACCATTTAAAGTCACGTTGGCTCGACCACTAATGCCACAACAACGATGCCGTCCACGGCCATACCCAACGCACAAAGCTAACATCTCAACAAAAATTTAGACTAAAGCTGATTCAAATTTAATTTTCTTAAAATTTCTTCAAAAAAACCATTTGTCTTTTCATATTAAACGTTTTTAAAACATAACTTTACACATGAACTTACTTATTGGTATTGCCTAAATAATCAATTCAACTTCCAAACTAAAGCATCAGATATTTCTCATCTCTGCAAAACGTCAGTAATCACTATGTCATGATAATGAATCTAATCTCTTAATGATCAACACTTAGATGGCTCACTCCAGATTATAATTACCATCGAATAGTTTGAACTAGATTTTCTACCTACCCACCAGAGTTTATTATCTAGAAATTATAAGTTTCTCCTCTTTGCAAGTGTAAAAAATCTTTTTGTCCAAAAAAAAAGTATATTTAATTTTTTTATGATTAACAGTTTAAACTGGTAGTTTCTCCTCTTTGCAATTATTAAAAGTTTTTTTGTCAAAAGAGAAAGAGTAATAAAATCTCTTGATAACCAACACTTGGGCGGGTGGTTCAGATCAAGATACCAACGAGTAGTTTAAACTGGACTAATCACCCCAAGTGTTGGTTATCAAAGAATGGGAACTGTCTCTTCTCTACAAGTGTTAGAAATACTTTAGTCAGAGGAGGAAAAGGTCATTTTTAATATGTTGATGATCAACACTTGAGCGGGTGATTGAGTTTTTTCAGATTATGATTACCATTAAATAGTTAGAATTTGATAATCAACACTTGAGTTGGTAAGTGCTATAAATCCAATCAGAGAAGGAAGTCGTCATCTTTAATCTCTTCATGATCAACACTTGGGCGGGTGATTGGGTTTTTCCAAATCATGATTACCATCAAGTAGTTTGAACTGAAGTTTGTTATCAAAAGATTGGAAGTTTTTCCTTATTGCAAGCGTTGTTAAAAGTATCTAAGTGTGTACCAACACTTGAGTGGGTCACTCCAATTTATGATTAGCATCCAGTAAGAAGAACAATTATGAGTGGTTATATGCGGATGACATGGTTTTGTTAGCAACTAGCTCTAGAACCGTACAACACCTGCTAGAAAAACTAAACAATCGATGTAGTGAGTACGGACTTAAAATTAATTTTAATTAAACTAAGTTAAGAGGAGAGAATAGTTGCGCTGCTATAAGGGTTTACAGCATCAAACTCAGCAAGAAAACGCCTGAATATAATTGAATAAAATTTTCACACATTGTAGAAGAAAGTCCAATCTGTGTCCTCAAATTAGTAAAAATTTGATTCGATAAGTCGTTTCTCCGCAATTAATTTTTAAATAGTGACGTTTTTAATTAGTTTTTAATTTTTTTTCTTGTTAAATATAACTTCAAATCTTTAACCAAAAACATAAAGACATAGAATATTGTATGTAGTTCAACATATAAAAAGAGTAATGACTAAAATCTTGCAGTCGTATAGATACCTTGGAACATGGATAGAGAAATCAGGTAACCAAACAAAAGAAATTAAAGCAAGAATTGAAATAGCGTGATCAATATTTGTGAAAATAAAAAAGCTCTTCACTAGTAAGGATATAAGCTAAGTAGAACTTAGAACAAGAATGCTGGGTTGCTATGTCTTTTCTACATTACTGTATAGGGTTGAAGCGTAGACTATCAAGAAGAATCACTTAGACAAACTGAACGCCTTCAAAATGTGATGTTAACGCAGAATGTGGCGTATTCCATGAACAGATAAGGTAACTAACATTGAAGTCTTAAAATAAAAAGCAAAAATAATTGGAAATAATTCAAACCATAAAGAGAAAGTTACAATATCTAGGCCACATAATGAGAGAACCCAAATACGCGCTGCTACAATTAATAGTACCATGAAAGATCAGAGGAAAAGGGAACATCGGAAGGCGCCGAATGTCCTGGTTCAAAAACCTAAAGGACTGGTTTGGCTGTGATAGTAGCAAACCTCCAATAGGAGATGCACTGCAAGAAGAAAAACCAGTAATTTATTATTAAAATTATTTACATCATTAACAGTTTTTTAATTTTTTTCAAAATTGGCATCTTCCTGCCGTTCATACTAGTCAAATCTTCATTCTTAATTTACTTCAATACACGCACAACTTGAAAAACTTGCAAAACTTCTTCACTAAAATCTTCATAATTAGTAATCTTCTTCTTCGTCAGCTGTTTACTATCCACTCCTGGACATAAGCCTTTTCTAATTTTTTCCATTTGTCTTTGACTCTTTTTCCTCCTATTTGTTGGATGTCGTCAATCCATCTTCTTGCGATCTTCGTTTTTCTAAGGCGCAAATCGCCATCTGTTCTTGTGTTGTCTTGCGACATAGCCTACCCATGGCCATTTCAGCTTTGTCACATTGAACATTGCTTGCTCTATTGTCCATTGTGTTATTTTTAGTTCATTGTGCTTTTCTTTGAAAGTGATACAACAAATATCATAGATGCTTTGCACAAAGCAAATTTCGTTCACATGGATGCGGATGTCTCGCAATAATTGAGAAAATGATTAACATTCGTTAATTGCGAATACTAATTGGTTATCAGAATATACTCCTGCTTTTTCTCGGTTAATAATGAGGAATTATATACATTTAAAGATGTATTGGTGTACTGCATTAAAATCTTCCAATAGAGGAACTTTTATATCATTTCCAGCTAGAGTATCTGATATGATCATTACAGTTTAACAGTTTCATTTTTGCAAATATTGTGGAAATGAATCCAGATATTAGGGCCATTCACACGGACACTTTTTCTAACAGTTTTGGAACGTACGCGCCAAACACGCAATAAAAACTGTGTGTAAATGTGCTAACACAACTTAGACAATTTAATTATGAATCATCCTCTATTATTAATCTATAATTGATAAAGAAAAACCCATTACCCACATTTCCAAGATTTCATTACATATACTTTATTGTGTAGTCCATAACCCTCCACCCCCGTTTATAAATCTTTTTTGGCCTTTCTAAATTAAACTCTACCCTAAGCATCTGGCCATTACTTTCTAATTAATAATAATTGATACTAATTTTCTATAACTCTCATGGCCGTAATATCAAACTCCTAATATTATCAAAAAAACCTAACTTTTAATTTAATTTAGCTTGTGGACAGCTAATTGAATATAAGCGTAATATATATTTATAACAAATAAAAACATTAAGCATATAATTTATTAGCTGCTCAGTGGTCAATTAAATTAAAAGTTAGGTTATTCTGTTAATAGTTTATGAGATGCTTTATTAGGAGTTGGATATTACGTCCCTTAAGACAAAGACAATAACCATATGGAAAATAAAACTATTCTATTATTTTTTACATGATCTATTCAACATTCATTTAACTATATAAAATTTTTAACATCTACAATAACTAAACATTTACTGTTAAAATAGAATATACAGATGTTATGGTAACAAAAAATATAAAAGATTCAATTTGTTAATTAATATTTCTATTTATATATTGGCTCATAAATATCAATCTCATATTGGAACAGATTCGGTATTTGAGTTTATTAAGTGCCAATCCTTTACTTTCTATTTCTATCTACATAAAATCATTCTAGACATGCAATTAAATTCAAATCTATATGGAATGGAATGTATTCTTATATCATTAGTGGAAAGTATATATAATATAGAAATATCTATAAAAAAAAATAACAAATATTTAGTCTAAATTTTTAAAATAATTAAATATCATTAATAGGGCAAGAAGTATTATTGTATGTTACTAGGGAAGAATACAGTATTTGGTGTAATAATTTAGGGTAACTTAGATTTAATTAGCAAGGACCTTGCTAGTGATGAAGCTACGTAGATTTTCATATGCCATTTCTAAATCATCATTTACAATGATTATGTCAAAATTATTCGGTTCCATACCTAAAAATTAATAATTATAAATAAAATAATTTTATAATTTACATTTTATTACCATAATTCATTTCTTCTTGAGCATGGTTTAATCTCAGATTTAAACTTTCTTCAGTTTCGGTTTTTCTTGCTTGCAATCGTATTTTAAGTGCATCAATAGATGGTGGTTTAATAAATACATAATGTGGTTTTAGACTAGATTGTTTTACAAGTTTGACACCTTGTGTATCAATGTCCAGTATGCATACTTTTCCATCGCTCAATACTTTTTCAATTGCTGCTTTACTTGTACCATATAAGTTACCACTAAATGTAGCACTTTCAATAAATTCCCCATTTTTAATTGTGTTTTCCATAACATCTCGTTCTGTAAAATGATAATGTTGTCCATCAACTTCACCAGATCTAGGTTTTCGAGTTGTGTGACTTGTACAAAATCCAAAATTGTCTGGATATTCTTCAAGTAATTTGTTAAGCAATGTGCTTTTGCCGGAACCAGATGGACCACACATTACTAATGGTCTCAGTACCGACATTTTGGATATGGCTAAAATAGTAGTAAAAGATACATTTAAATACTAATTATTTATGATTGTATTAATATAATATTTTATTTTAGCTTACTTTATTAAATATTTTAATAGTATTAAGTAATAATATATTAGTTTAAGAAGTTTCTTTTGTTAACTTTATAATAATTTAAATATACCTAGTATCAATTTAATTATGCATGCTACCATTTGTAAATTATTGAAAAATTTCAATATATAATGCTATGATAATTATAATAATTATTGTTATCTGAAAATGAAAACATAAATTATTCATTATCAGTTAATGAAAATGACATATGAAATATCTTAACAAACTCTATAACAATTTAAAACACTTTCTATTAAAGAAAAATAGATTTTAATAAATAATTAAACCTGCACAAATAAATATCTATATAAATATTGATGCTGACTGCATATGACACCACATTTATTAGGAAGAGACGTCATCGATACAAAGAGTAATATTTGGCTCCAAAGTTTTAACCTATCTTAATATCAAATGTCAAAGCCTAACCTAAACTAATTCTAGTTTCTGTCAGGAGCAGTAGCAATATGGAAGGCCCCGCCCGACCGTCATCAACCGACTGCAATAAAGCTAAATGAAATTCTACCGTAGATATCCATCCCAGAAGTGAGTTTAACAATACAGAAATTTCATTAGATGCTTGGACTAAGTCTAATGAGTAATGAGTACTTGAACTTTGCTTATAATAGAATTAAATTGGCGGAACAAGGCGTAGTCTGTTCCACAAACCAGTTATCAACTTAATTTATGGCTTAAAAGTTAATTTCAATAATAATTCATTTATAAACATGGAAAAATTAAAACAAATAAATATAATTTTAATTTTAATATCATTTGGATCCGCATATTGTAGAAGAAAATCTCACAGAAGCCATTCAGAAAGTCATAAATTGTTATATTCTCCATTATTAAACCAAAACAAAAGTACTCCTACTCAATTCAGACAAAACAAGCAGTTAATAAGAAGCATAAGCTTATAACATTGTAACACTAAAAAGATAGGATTGACAGAAACAAAGCAAATCAATTTCTCAATTCAAAATTATAAATTCATTGCAAGGCACTTCAAAATAGTCAATCCAAAGAAAAAATATATTTTTGCAAACCAATTCGCATCTAACTCCAGCAGTAAAATAATTAGTGAAATTCACTTTTGTCAAAAAATATCTAATTAAATTAAATTAAATAAAGGCAAGGTTAGATGAAATTACACCTATCTGACTAGAATTTGAAAATTGTTGGAAAATTGCAAATGTTCAACCTAAAAAGGAAGACAAGTCTGTCTTCAAATTGTCAAAAAAAATTGAAATATATATTAATTTCCACATTGTCGACTTCTTAGAATAAAATAACTTTATCTAAGATACTCAATATGAATTTCAATCAAAAAGTTCAACAACAGATCTTCTGACATGTTGTCACAAATAGAATTTTACTTTAGACAAACTTGGAGAAAATCTTGCAGTAAGCATTTGATATGGTATGGCACCCTAATTTTATTAGCAAGCTTCATTGTATAATTCTTGATCATAAATCTGTAAAACTGATTAATAGCTTACTTGACTACAAAATAATAGTTAGAATAGATAGACTCTGACACCAAAACCATAAAAAATGTTGGTGTTCTTAAAGGTTCCTTTGTTATCCCTATTTTTGATTAAACATTAATAAACTTCTTCAAATAACAAAACGTCCTATTCATAGTTTTAAATATGTCATAACAAAATTCCTAGGTAGAATCTGTAGCATCAATAAACAAAAAGCTTGAAACAATTAATTTTACTAGGATTCTCCCAACTTTGTTAATTTTAACTCTAAAAAAACTCAACTTACTGTTTCAAAATCGAAATCCGAGGTATCATCAGTACTAAATACTAAACTAAACAACAATTCTATAGCTCAGCACTAGGAAAAAAACTGTGAAACCTAGTTCATAGTAAGCTACTTCAAATAAGGCTGCTAGGAGACGTGACAATAACAGTATTTGCTTGCAGACAACGTAACACTAAGAAAGACTAGAGAGCTGGCAATAGATATGATACAGATATGGATGAGAAGTAATTTAAAATGAACAACACAAAAAACAGACGCAACTAAGAGGACTATAGAGGAACATATAAGATACAGGTAGAAGATCAAGCAATAACCATAGGGAACAAAATCAAATATCAAATAAGGAAATCAGTAGACTTATACCAAATAAGGAAGATCTAAGAGAAGAAGCCAGAAGGCTAATAGCAATAGATGCTATAGAAACAGAGAGGAGCCGGAGATATCATACGTGCCTCAGATGCTGCATGACAATCCGCAAGGCAATAACTACAACTAGTGCAAATCGAGCCTATATTGACAAATATATAAAAGTATCTATAAAAACTAAGATTTCTAAATAGATGTAAATAGTTTTTTACTTCTGTACAACTTTCACATATATATATATATATAAAACTTATATACATCCTAGTATTGAATATTGTTCCCAAATATGAAGAGAAGCATCTGAATTGAATAATTGCTGATCCAAAATTAACTAATGAGTTGTATTTCTATAGATATTTCCATAGACATTGTTCAAACCAATTACAAGATATATTGCCATCTAAACAAATATTTATTCATCACTGATAGATCAGAGGTGAAGATCAAGATAAGTTTCTGCATGTGGTTTCACTAGTTGAAATTCAAATGATTTGTATGTTGTTGTGACATTAAATAATTCCTAAATATTAAATTAAAAAAAAAAAAACAAATATTACTGTACTGTACAAATCGGTTGCACCATATTAAGTCAAATTTAGTTGAACTAAACCTACATTTTAACTTCGATTCTATAAGATATATGTTACACCTTAAACTAAACCTTAACTTTAACTCTAGTTGAACAACGTACAAGTTAACCACATATAATTTAGTTGAACCAAATTATGTTTTTTATCAAGTTAGCAGAGAGATTGTAATGATTTTTTTTTCCAGCAAATAAAGATTTTAAACCAAGATAATTTTAAAATTAATAAAATCATAATTTAATATCAAGAGGTTTAATTTGCTAAAGCTAATTTTGCTGCATTTTTGAGTTATTTGTTGTTTATCTTTAACCTAAAAAGTTGTGAGAACAAACTAAGCATACACTATTTCTTGCACAAAATTTATCTAGATTTGTTCCCGCAATGTTTTAGATTATCAATTGGAAAAACAAGTTTCTTCAACTTTTATATCAAATAATTCAAAAATGCAACAAAATTAGCTTAAACAAATTGAATATATAGAATATAATCTATCAAATGGTAAAGGTTTCATTCATTCTAAAATTACACAGACATTATGACTCATTTATGTCTAATCTGCCAACTGGTAATTATACAAAATAAACATAATATGCATTGCAAAAATGATTTCAAAGTCTTAATTTCAGACTCTATGTTGAATTTAACTTTAATTATTTAAACCAGCTAATTTGCATCTAAGATCTGATGATGATGAATACATTATATTCAGACTCTATTCAATTTAATTTAATTTCAGTAAAACTTCCCTAACTCGAATCTTCAAAGGGCACCAAATAAAATTCGAGTTAGGGAAAATTCGAATTATAGAAAAATATGCCTAATTTAAATCTTAAAGTTTATTACATAATACATACTACAAATTAAACAAAACATTTAATTTTATAGTATTTTTATGAAATGAATACATATACAGTGCGGATATAAAGTCTAGAAACACCCAAATAAAAAAGTCAACAAATTTCTATACTTAACAAATTTTTGAAAAACCTCAATTTATAATTTTTTTATATCAAATAAAAAATTGTTCAAAATGTTGTTTTTCAGACAAATTATCAACATGCTAAATGTAACTAACGCCATTTGATTACTTTACACGTGCCTATGCAATTCTAGCAGCACCCGACAAGTTTGTTTTCTATCGTTGCCGCAAATTGGTTAAACCTTGTAAAAATATTCCAAAATATTCTAGTTAAGTTAAGCATAAATATTAGTTCAAGTTAGAAAAAAATTCAGAATCTCTATAAATTTAATTTGATTATTTAACACGTCGCTGCATATGAGCATCTGGTGTACCCATCAAAGTCCTGATTTTCATTTTCATCAAAAATTGATTTTAAATTGCAAAAAAGTATTAACAATTCTCATATAATTCATAAAAAAACTTATATTTACTTAAAAGAACCATCCGCTAATTGGATCGGAGCCATCATGTATTAAATTACCTAATTCATATCTAAAATCTCTATCAAATCTTTCCAGAGAGTAAGATATTGATATTTAAATTGCTGCAGTGTTAATATAGAACCCGTTTTTGTTTTGTACCCTTTGACTGCAATTTATAAAATAAATCCAATTTTTTACAGCTGTTATAATGAGAAATTAAAAATGAATTAACGTTACCTTTTACTAAATTGTTAGTGGACAATACAATTAGATTTAATTGTTTTTAACAAATGAATGGTGTGGTTATCTTTAGATAATTGAAAATCATTCAGCCAACCAAGCTTTGACATATGTTATTATCAATCGCTTGAAATTTGCTAATGATTGTAAAGAATGTTAAGCAAAAATAGATCAAGGAAATTACTGATACACCTACCTTTACACAATTTAAAAATTGCATAATAAGTAAAAGATTCTATTATGTAATAAATAATATACAGTTGCCCTTTCGCAACTGTATTGATTGTAATTGTATTAGTTACATTATATAAAAATGTATAAATTTTGTAAAAATAAATATATTATTATTATATTATGCTTATCAAAAAATATACAAAATTATTTATATAAATATATTATAAAAAATCACTGTTTAGTAATTCAAAAACACAAAATGTTACTCTGCCAATAGGCACTAGATAAAAAGTATTCAAAATAAAATATTAAAATTAGATAGCAGGAACACAGTAGATTCAATTAAACAAGTAGACTATAACCACCAATTTCAATCTAATTAATCTATTAATATTGGATAGTACATTTTTTTTAACTAAATTTAATTACAAAATTTGTTCAAATATTTTTAAGGTTATATATACATATACACAAACAATTTTAAAATTGTTTTTTTTTTATGGTATTTGTAATTAAAATTTTTGTAGTGTACATTTTGATAACAGTGGAGTGTAGCCTATTACTTTGTCTATTATAATTAAAAATCAAATGTAGTTTTATATTCACTTTTTATTTGTATGCATATAAAATTTATTGTAACTTATAGTATGGTTTTTGAAATAGAACAACTCAGCCGTAATTATTGTTAGTGTAAACATTGATAAATAAATCAGAAAAAAGTTATTATTTTATTTTCAATAACAAATCAAAAATAAGTTGACTAAATAATATACATATTTTACATACATAATTTGTTGCAGCAGAATCTATACATTCTTGTTTAATAACCATTCAAATCATTTTGAAATATCTGAACTTTGACATGTATAACTCCTATTTGATTATGAGAAACTAATTTTGAAATAAAATGTTTCTATTCATTAATTTTTTAAAAACGTTTTGCTCAAATTATAAAAAAATATTCAAAATTACCAGAAAACCTAAATAATTCTCTAACCATTAAAAATTTTAAAAAAGTTTCAAACAAAAAGTTTTTGGTTCATTTTATTGTGGAAATTTGTTAAAACTTTTTTTTCAAATGGAACACCTTGTATATTTTTACATTATTTGATTAATTTTGAATATTTTTTGTAGAAATTATTTTTTATAAACTGCACAATTTTTTTAAAATAACCTAATATTTAGAACATGTTCTACTTTCTTTTTCTTTAATCAAATCAATGCAAATATTATGCGCAATTGTACTTTGTGTTGATTTGTTGTCATGTTTATTTGCATTTATCGTCAAATTATATTTATATATGTATATACATATTTAATTATAGAGAACTAAGTTTAATAAAATACACTAAAAAATAAATTATTTTGCCAACAGTTTAAAACCCGTATGACACTGTCCACAATTATGTCTTGAATTATATATATAATTAAAGATCAGACTATTTATCAAGGTCACAATTATATCTTGAAAAATTAAAACATGTTCTATTTTCCCACCTATAATCGACGCAAACGTGATGTGCACATATTATTTTGTATTTTCAATTTTTTTTTTTCAATTTTACCACTGCAGCTCCACATATAGCAATTGCTACCACTTTTTTAATTGGTTCTGCTTCCATTTTTTATTATTTTTATTAATTGTATAACTAACTGTAGCAATAATCAATTCAAAACAAATGAAAACCTGCAAAGTGTAGTAAACATTGAAACTTGATTTGACAGATCATAGATAAGGCGCATTTTTATATATGGAATTATTGCACAAACTCTAATAAAAATTATATATATATAATTCAAGACATAATTATAGACAGTGTCAAACGGGTTTAATAAGTATTTTATTATGAGTTAGATATTACGACCCTTAATCAATTAATTATATAAAAACATTTTAAAGATTAGGCCTTAACTTGGATATATGTTAATGCCATTTTTATTTAATTGCTAATATTACTTTATTATAATATATGGAAATCAATAATAAAATAATGTATTTAAATCAATAAAATGTAACAAAAAAACATAATTTTATATTTTTAATTATTATTATTTACCACAATTATAAAAATAATTCATAAAGGAGGCGTACTCCATATAAACCATTATCCTCACATTTGTAAAATAATTACATTCGGTAACATTACATTTTGGTACACCAGTGCTCCAAAATCTTTTGTGCATTCATATTAGTCTGTGTTTTAAAAACTTACTTTCTATGTTTATTATTTCATCATAAAATCTACAATGACGTTTGTAGAAAAAAAAAATCTATAATCGGCAAATATTCATAATTAACTTAAGAGTCCAATTAAAAAAAAAAATTACAAATTGCACCAAATACAAAATTAAAACAACTTAAATCATATATTTCTTGAAACAAAAATTTTGAATTCCTTTTTAGTAACATTTTGTGTTTTAAATCAAATCGCAATTATTATAAATTATATTATAAATAAACTCGCATTTATTTCTTATAGTTTAAGCCAACTTATTTAAAATTATCATTTATGTAGTTCTGTACTTTCTTTTTTTTCTTTTTTGTTACTTTTAAACATGATAAATCTATGTAGTTATTGTAATTTAAACAAAATTAATAATAAAATAATTAAAAAAAAAATCATATATAATATTCACTTGTTTTTATGTAGATATATTCAAAATTAAATTCGTATAATAAAATACGACATATTTTAGTTACTCCTAAAATTTATTGAACTTTGATAAAACTTGTTTAATTTTAAATGAATATAACTACAATTTAGAAAATAAATAGAAACAGAACGTATTTAACTATCATATACCAAAATATTATTTTTAATATTAATTAAACTATCACATTGCCCTTAGTTCACAGTAGTTCTTTCACACCTTATATTTCTAAATCATAAAAACTTAGTTATATTTAATAAAAAAATTAACAAATATTTACCTCGAAACAGATTAATTTTGATGTTGATAAAATAACCTAGTAGTGTGAAGATTCCCCCAGCACTGAGAACTCCTTAATTTGATCTCTCCCTTTATATAAACCCTTGAACAAACAATTAATGGATTACTATTAGCATGAGAGTGGACAATTCCTCTTATATGTTCTCATTAATTACCTCCTGTATTTTCCTGGCACAAATACTACCGCACACGCTAACCGCTAGCAAGCGATCGATTTATCTTGGAATGTTCACAATGCATACCAATAAAACATATTATTTGAAAAGGGTTTGAATTAATATACAGTTGTATTTTTTAGCAATTGTTTTATGAGTATATAGGAAGTAATTGGCCGGTGAACTTGCTCCACGCCTCGCTGAATTATGTTTGAGGTTATGTTAAATTTTGGATGTTTTTTTCTAGATATTTACACTTGTCATTGGTTTTTAAGCGCTTTATAGGCTAAAAATAAACCTGCAATGTAAATGAATCGAGTGTATTTATTTTAGACGTATTTTCCGATGTATAATTATACATTTCCGTGAATAATATTGAACTATCACGTGGAAACATTCAAAAATTTTAATGCATTTCACAATTTTGTTGACTCAAAAAATCCTATTTCTTTTTTAATTATAACATTTCATATCAAGGCAATTTATGGAAATTTAATTAAATTTAATAAATAAATAAGTGATTTTCCGACCATTTGCTTTTCAAATTTTCACATAAAAACTATTTATTTGGACTTTCGTTAATTTCAAGTATCTTCAAATTTATATCCCTTTGAGTAATTATTTTCTAAAACTCTACTGAATCCTCTACTACATGATAATTCATGTTAATGTATTTTTACAAACAATTTACTGTCTTTATCACAAATTTATTCTTACAAATAATAGGTAATTCATTAGAAGTTCTGTTTTCAGTAAGGGTTTAATGTTAGATATAGCGTGCGTTGAGTAAAATTGTTATAGTATTTTTGTTCAGTTATGTTTGACATTTCATCATGAAAAGAATTTAGCCCGGCACAGCTTCTACAAATTATTCAGCTGCAATACGAAAATCAGCGCTCTATGAGGAAAGTGTTTTGTACGCTTAGAGCAACTTATGGTTTACATAATCGGCCTACCAAAGTTACAATTTGCTGTACCATTAAAAAATTTAAAACTCAACATTTATTTTTAGATAATATGCGACCAAATAGACCACATCCAGCACGTAATAAAGAAAATATAGCGGGTGTAGCTGAGAGCACAGAGGCTGAGGCTGAGAGTGTATGCGATGACCGTAATGAATTGATTTGGCGCTATTCTCAACAATTTAGCTTGTCGTATGAAACAACTTGGCGTATTATACATAAAAATCTTGGTTTAAAAGCATACAAAAATGAAGCCTTTTAAATCGTCACTGTTTTAGGCTTTGAGCTCTTGAAAAACTTTAAAAAGATGTATTGTTTTTGACCAAACTTTTGTTTAGCAATGAGGCCCATTTCTAGCTTAACTAAAGTGACCAGATTTTAAAACACTCAAAGGGGGACAAATGGGGGGGGGGGGGGGGGGGGATATAAAATTAAAATTTGATGCACATAGAAAAAAAGTTGTAAAATTATTTTTAATGACATAAAAAATAAGAATGAATTGACAAAAACAAAACACAAATGCTGTAAATATGTGCATAGAATTAATAGAGAGAATATCCTCTCTCTAACAGCATAAGTGCCTGGCAAACTGAGACAATACTCCACAATAACAGCAAATTCTTGTATAGAATATTTTGCTGGTTAAAATAAAATTAGTAAATAAAAGTAACATTGACGCTCACGCTGGCTGGATTTTAAAATTTTGCGCAAAAAATTATGTCGGGGGACGCTAACGCTGATAGGGGGACAGTTGGGGTGACATTTATATGGAGGGGACGGCCGTCTTCAAAGGGGGACTGTCCCCCTCAAAGGGGGACGAATGGTCACTTTAAGCTTAACAGATACGTCAGTAAGCAACATTGTCGTATTTGAGCTGAAGAGCAACGATTCAAGAGCTGCCATTACATACATATTAAAACAGGTAATTTTGACGACATTTAATTCTAACAAAACGGCGCTACTTGCCACATGACCCGTGAAAACAGCTTTATTACAATAAACAGTTAATTTCACGCCTCGGACCGGTGAATTAGCCGCCTAGATCATGTAATATTGCATCTCTAGACTTTTTCTTTTGAGACTACGTATAGTCCAAAGTCTACATGGATAAGTCGACTACGATTGAGGAATTAGAGACCAACAGTACTTCCGTCATTTGCCAAATACCACTCAAAATGCTTGAAAATTGAAACTTCTGAATAGACTATGTTAGTCGTAGTTACAACCAACATTTGAAAAAAATAACCTCTAAAAAATATATATACAAAATGGTTCTTTTGCATGATTATAAAGATTACCCGATAAAAATGATTTTTATGGTTTTTTTAAATTTACATTATTGAGTTGAGTTGCTAAAGAATGCTTTAGTCGACCCAAAACTGGTAATGTATTCACACAGACTCTACTCACCGTTTCTACTAAACTGTCTTTTACTTTTCTTAAACTTTTTCTCTCAGACACGTCCACAATTTTTCATTATCTACATTACCAAATGCCGTTTTAAGGTCCAAAACAATGTATATGCTTTTCCCTGTTTTGCAACTATTTTTTTTTTAACTATATAACGCAGAATATATACGTTGTTTATTGAATGCTTTTTTTTTCATCCAGTCTGATCCTAAGCAAAGATTTTGAGTAATGTAATCTTTTTGTAGCTATCTGTTTTTTTTTATGCTTACTCTTCAAATTATTAGGCGCATTTGTTTTGCAGCATTAAAATTTTGATCACTTGGCGATGACGTCAAAAATTATTTATTTTTTGTTTAAAATGATACATTTCAAAAAACAACAAGAACTTCCTGTTTTAAATTGTTATATTCAGTACCCGCACCCGTCATATTTTTAAATTTTATTTGTTTTTTTTGGATTATACACAAATACATATTGAATAAACAAATTTATTTTGATTAAACATAAAATGAGTATAATTGCTTTGCATAATATTTATCAAAGTTAATATACACAACTACATATAGACGGGAAAATTTAAATCTTCATAAAATTAGAATTTAGTCAACAATCTAAAATAGTGCATTAAGTATCAAAGACAAAAAAGCAATGGCGGTGTTTGTACCCATCAGTTGCAAGCGCGGGGTCATCAATCGGAGATAAGCAGCTGAGTCCCTGAACGGTTTATTTTTTAGACTATTGCAAAACGTGTAAGTTTTCACCAACTACATAACATAAAGCTCCTAAATTTTAAATTTATATCAATTATTTAAGTAGTTTACAAAGCCCTTACTTAACGAGCAGAGAGTCAATTCTGATTGGTGTGCTTTTATTATTGGTGACTTTTTTCATAGTAATGACTAATGTGGGTAAAATTAAAAATAAAAATGCTACGTAGATTTCACTGAATGACAAAAGTCACTAAGATCAAAATTAGTCTTCAGATAAAATGAATATATTTCCAATATTTAATGCCACTTTGTAATATTATTGAGCTTGATTATTTTTAATGGCTATTTCAAAACTTCCATTTTGCATTTTCAATGGTTTATGCCGGATTTTGTTTTTTTTTAATATTTTTGATATTTGAAAGCTATTTATTTTGCTATTTTTAAAATTTTATGAAAATTTTTACATTTTTTAAGAGACTATGGCTAAATTTTGCTATTTTTGACATATTATGAACAGAATTTTGCAGCTTTTAGCAGGTTTTTTTGATTTTTTTTTTATATTGTAATATTTTATGATCGGATATTATTATTTTAATTTTCTTATAAATACAATTTTTGCATTTTTAACAGTTTATGACCAAACTAATGTTTTCTGACAATATTTTTATACTTTATTTAACTTTGCTCTTTTTGAAATTTTGCACCTTTCGACAGTTTATGGCCGGATTTTGGTTAATTTTAACAATATTTTTGATATTTCAAAGCTGGATTTTGTTATTTTTAAGATTTCATAAAGATTATAATAATTTTTAACATTACACATTTATTCGGTGCTTCCTGACAATTGTTTAAAATTTTGTAATTTTAACCGTTTTTGGCCAGATTTTGTTTTTTATGTTTTAATATTTTACTGGATTTTGCCATTTTTGACTTGAAAGCATTTTTCACTTTATAATAGTTTATGGCCGGATTTTGGTGCTTTTTAGCAATATTTTTATATTTGATATTTTATTCCCAAATTTTGTAGTTTTTTATTTTAATTTTTAAAATGTTTACATTTTTTTAGCAGTTTATGGCCGAATTTTGCTGCTTTTAAAATATTTGAGGTCGGATTTTGTTATTTTATTAAGTATTTTGTTTTATTTTTCAAATAAAACAAAACTCAAAAAAACATTTTTTTCAGTAGGTTATTTTTAATGAACTTTTTCAATATAGAACAAAAAACTGTTTTTGCCGGTGATGCATCTGTGTTGAGATCGGAATTTTAAAAAAATAACTAATTAATATCATTTTAAGTTACCTTTTCAATTAACTCTATGTAAATTTTATTGGTTTTGATACAAATTGAATGCAGTTGCAACATGACTGGTAATTTGATTACTTCTATTGATAACGCCGCACGTACAATTTTTAGAATATGAATCACTTTAAATGATTTAATTGATGTGAATCATGTGACAAATAATATGACGAGCAAAACACACAATTTTAGTAATACTTATCACTTTAAGTAATAATATCAAAAAAACCAAACGGGCATATTGGCTCTCCACCCTTATACACGTTCATAATCTCTCTTAATATATCAATCAAATTTTCTGTATTATGCATCCACGTTTCTTCTTCACTTCTTTTAGTTGTATGTACATAAGATTTTTAGTTCAACTATTTCAGTCTATTCTTTCAAATAGCTTTGCGAAATGTTTTTTTCATCTTTCTATTGCAATTGTTTTGTTCCTTTTTTTGTGGTTTCTTGTATTATTATTATTATTATTATTATTATTTATTCATTTTCTTTGTATGTCTTTTAGTACACTTTTTTAGTAGCTTGATTTTTTTTCCATTTGCAAAGCATTTCCAATAATTTTTATTTTTAAAATTTGTCCATATTATTATTCTTCTATTTTCTTTCTCACATATTGAATTTTTTATTGATTTTCCAGTATTCTTGCTATATATGTAATCATTTTGAATAGCTTCTTTTTCAGCAAAAAGTTTGATCCCATTATGTCTTTATTTTTGTCTTCCTCCTACTATTTCTTTGCGTATTCCTCTTATAATTCTACCATTTGCCTTAGTGTTTTCTTTCTATACATGCGTTAAATATACCTTGACAACAATAGTGATCATTTTAGTCATCGGTAAAATTTGAAGTTGATTAAGTGAATGCTTGCTTATTTTCAGTAAATTTTCATCTGGCTGCAAGTCAACGATTGTATTTCATAAACGCGCCAACTGTTATAATTCCATCCTTTGTTCCTACCATTTTTCTTTTGTTTTGTAACTAACATTTCCATGTTTCCACTATTCTAATTACGTCAAAAGTTTTTAGATAGTCTCAAAATTCATTTTTGTTTCTTCTTTCTATTTGTTTTTTACTAGTTTTATAACTGTTAGGATTTGTACATTTTTTTCAATTTTACCCTTTCAATCTCGTCCCAAAGAATATTCGTATTTGTCTATATAAGTAAAGATATTGAAACGTCTACATCTTTAAAGAACAGTCGATTAAAAAAATCATTTTTTGTCTAACTTTTATATATAATATTGCAGTACATTGTAGAGCTCCAACTTTAAGCCACATATTTCTAGAGGACCAACCATCCATGTCTATTTGAATCCAAATTAAATCTCCAACTGAAACGAATGATAGAGAGCAGCCAATGCATAACAGCTCGCCATTGGGAATGCGACTGCGTTTGTTTAAAACCGTTTGTAAAACTTAAACTTTGTAAACAAAAAGGGTATCAGCTACAATTTACAAAAAAAAGTGCCAAATCATCAAACTTTTTTAAGTGTGTTTCAATATTCACAAAGACATAGTTCTTTTCCAAGTTTCCACTAGAGCTGAATAAGACGTTTAGCAACATTTGGATAATGTAGAAAACATTTTACTAATAATTAAATAAAAATACTCAAAAAAATTCTGCACGTACGGGCGTTCCTCATCGGAGAGTATATCAAATAATAAATATTGCAGATTTATCACAATCATAAGGTTTAGAACATAGAACCTAAAAACTGTGCTTTACGGTAAAACTTTTATAAAGGCTTCAAACAAATTCTCAACTAATTAGGTTAGATCAAAAGCAAACTGCTACCTCATTCCTTCCATTTAGTCGTGCAAGCGAAGTTATAGTCATAAATTCCGTCGACTAGTGTACACTTGATTGTGGCATATGTGACAATTACTGAAAGAATATGAAAAGCAAAATAGAAACGTTATCATTAATTTTCTGCGTTTTTTGCAGTATCTTCGTACTTCTTCTCCATCTTTCATAAATCTCCGACTAAAATAGTAAAAAAATCCACTAGTTTATGCAGAGAAAATTCACAATAAAGAGCTATTACAAGACAGAATTATGAGCAAGATTTTGCTGCAGTTTATAATTCATAGGTTTTACGTTACCATGCTTGCATTGCGTGTGGCGGTAGACTTTTCGAACAAAGTTGTAAATTAAAGTAATGGTGATTGAATAAAGTTTTCATATAACCTACTATTAGTTTTTTGTTTTATTTATGATAGTTATTTCGTAATTTTTGTTTAGAATCCAATCTCAAACACAAATTTTCATTTTTCGACTCCTGGTATAAATCACCCTGTTATAAAAATAGCAATGAAGCCAAAGATGTCGTCGTTAAAATACTACAGATTAAGATCAAGTAAATAAAGCGCAGTCGTCAGCAGAGCTCCGGACTTCACGGCACGGAATAGCATTTTCATTATGGCTTCTCCGTGAGCCCGCCGATGCGGAGACTACAATATTCTAAAAGAAACAACAACGGTATTTCAAAAAACCGAGCTCTAGCTTAAAATGCTTGAAGTCTTCTTTTTGGTTCCCCCAAAAACATGATCAATTCAAATTTCTCTCTTCACTCTCGGTGTGGTCTGACCCCCTACCCGCGTAGATTAAAAATTACTGAAGTTTTCATCCGCAATTTTTTTCATAGCAACCGAAGATCGATATGTGCTTACAACGCGTCTGCTTGTAATTAGCTAAAAAGTAGGTATTTCCCAATGGAAACACAACAACACATCAGAGTTTGCAATACAATTACATTTCTTTCAAAACAAATGTTATGAAAGTAAACAAACATGCTATAATGATGATATTGCATGTAATAACTCATGTATTACACTAATAAAAAATCAATTACGTTGATAAATTAATGAACTAATTATATTAGGTAAGGTCTAAATCATTAGAACATTATAAAAATTTATTTACAATTAATTATTACAATATTTATCTTATCTGGTTACATTGCAATTTAAAATAATATAAAATATACTATTACACTTTACCAACAAAACGGTAATATTTTTTGTATGTTTCATATATTAGTTTAAATATTTCTGTTGAGGCTGTACTTAATACTCTCATTAAACATGCTATTGCATGCTGATCACAAAGTGATATTAGACTGTAAAGGCAATTATCTATGTGGATCTGTAAAATAAACATACATACAATACATTATATAACAATATGATAATTTATATAAATAAAAATATTTTATCTTTGACTATTGCATTAATCCCTGAATAAAAGTTTTAGTAATAAAGTAAAGCAATGATGGTGATTAATAAACAGTTTTTTTCTCTCCTGCAAATGACAATAAGGTGTTGCTTAGCAATTGACAGTTATAAAAAAAGTGTAAGCCGATTCAAATGTTGCGTACGATAGTCACAGACTGTGTTGTACCATCCTCCTCCCTATTATGAAATACACAAATCCAACAGCCTTCACGTCAACAAATTGTAGATTTTAGTAATATTTTAAATATGTTTTGCACATTCTTCTACAAAAACAATAGAATATAATTAGTTTACTTACTTTAACTGCTGGATATAATGTAATAGTCTCATAATGCTGCAAAATATCTGCAATTACATACATACAAATACTAGCCACATGTTTATTAAGACTGATTAATTGTTTGGTTAATTTCTCTAACTGATGAGCACAATTAGATGTCTCCTGAAGTAACTCGACATTAGCTGCAACATTAGAATTACTTTTGATACACAGCTTTTTAATCAATAATCGATACTGCTGCAAATAAGATGGTAACCTATCGTAAAGTAAAGGTTTACGATTTTTCAATAATGATTCTAATAAAGTTATACTTGATGAAAAGTTTTTGTGAAAATTATTTTCATCTTCAATTATTTGCGTGATTGTATAGAAAATTATATCCAATGTTGTTGGTGTTATAATCAACTAAAAAAAAAAATGTTATTTCAGAACTAAAATAATTCTAAATAAAACTTACAAATGAATTCTGAATTAATTTAGTTTCAAAATTAATAACCTCCTCCCATATAACATCATTTTTTGCTGCATATTCAAAACAAACAAATGCCAATAGACCTTGTATGGAATTCTGCCAAATTTCAGATTTAGTTGGATTGAAACAACAAGTTAATATAGAATTCCATATTTTTAAATATTTCATAAATAAACCAATATTATCATCAATTAATGCAGATTTCTAAAAATAAATTTTATTAAATATTGCTGCATACATATTTATTTATTCAACTACTTACTGAATTTTCAACTAAATCTTTTGAAACATTTTTGAAATGTTCATTTGGTATGTGTTCAAAAATTTCTACAATTAATTTTGCATATAATTCAGTATCTTCATTATTAACGTCAAGTCTATTTGAAACATTCCATATATTTAGAATAAAATCCGGTTTCATTAGTTTTTCAAATTTTGTTTTGTTTTGTAATATTGTAATAAATAATGTTATCCATCCAGTTTGATCTTCAATGACAGCCTCTTGCTTTAACTAAAAATTAATAATTTTTAAATTTTAAACAATTTATTAATGAATATCTGATCACTTACACGAGTATCCAGAATTGTTAGTAATTCTTTTTTCATGATTTCAATTTTTTCTGTATCATTTGAATCCAAGTATATTTTTAAGACCAATGCAAAAGCATGAATCGATTTGTAATTTTTGTTCTGTGATATATCTTGAGTAACACTTTCACATATTTGGTTTTTATAGAGATCTAATTTTTTTTTAACTATTTCAGATAACTTCGATTTTTTATGCTAAAATTTATAAAATAAAATAACTACAGGAAAAAAACAATGTATTATGGAAACAATAGAGAAGAGTAGGTGGAACATATTAAACAAAAATCAAAAAGAAGCAACCTTATCAACAACAATATCTAATTAATTAAACATATTTAAGTCGTTTCCTTTATAAATGACAAACCAGACTAGTAGGTCTCGTATGTTTGTGTAGAATTATCATTCATAGCAAGTCACAAAACATATAAGAGGTGTACCTACACTCTCTCGGCAGTTTGGCTGGCAACCCAAAGTACAAAAATACTTAAAACACACAAATAAGTATTTGAGAACGGCAGCGAGGCTTTTCAGGTAGTTCTGCCAAAAATTTCATGAGCAGGGGCGTAGCTAAAATTTTTGGGCATCACCGCAAAATATTGGTTTTGGAAACAAGCGTCTATTAAAATTTGACCATGAAACAATAATAAAATATATTTAAGAATCCGCCCAAAAACAGTTGAAAAGTGCAAAATTCTATTTATAAAAGTCAAAAATAGCCAAATCCAGCTTTGAAATATCAAAATATTGTCAGAAACTACTGTAAACTGTAAAAAAAAATCAAGAATAAAAAAATATTGTTGGAAATAGCAAAATCCTGATTGTCATTAAAGCAATCAGAAGAGAAAAAAATAATCCCTGGAAACAAATGAACTACTACTAATCGACTATGTAAAAGTGAATAAAAAAGTGCAGCAGTTCATAAACTCACAAGTAAGGTGTCATTTTATACTCAAAAATCTTTATTTAATATTGTTGTATCAAAAGTCCTCTTTTTTTCACTATTGCTCGGAGCAGAATCAGAATTGGGAATTGAACAAACAATTTACAATTTCTAATAGTATTGTTGCAAAACCAAACATATTATGCTGTTAGTTGCTATATAGCAATGGATCTTGACAAGTGTTGTCATAATTTATCAGACCAGAATCAGACAATCAAAAACACTTCATGTTGATACACAACCAGTAAATTAAAAGTATGTTGTAGCTGTAGCCAAGTAATAATTTTGTAGCTATGCTCCATATCTACAAATGTGACCATTCAATTGAAATATTTTAGAATAAATACAACACTAGCCTAGTTTCTCCGCACATTCATTTTCAACACAAAATGACAACTAAAAAAAGTAAATAAAAATAACATACCTTTTGTATCAAATTGATGATTGTGATACATGAATACATATTGTTAATTTTACTCAAATCATCAGTAATATATTTTATGCATGGCTCAAGTTCTGTGATTTGAGCTTCATTCTTAATACAGTAATCAGAAATATTTTCAAATACATCTTTATAATCCTTCATATTATTTGTAATAAACTTCATTAAAGTATGTCCTTTCAATATTGTCACCATTGGAATATTACCAAGTATAATTAATTCTGTAACAATTAAAGATATCAAAACATAAATTTTACAATTACAACAATTAACTTACCTTTTAAAATATTTTCAACATCATTAATTAATTGATTATCAATTTTTAAATTATTCAAATCAATCAACAAAGAACTAACATATGCAAATAATATTGTTTTCATATCATCTTCAAAATAAACAACCGGCAAACGTTTAATCACTTGTAAAAATTGTTTAAATTTTTCTTCGTCAATTTTAAAATCAATTACTTTTTCTTTGCTTGCTATACTATCCTTCAATATATTCAATATATTATTAGTGTTTTTAAAATTAAAATTTTGATTGGATATTTCAGTAAAAACTCTTGAACTATGAAATTTTCCTACAATATTTTGATCCAATTTGCGTTTTAATTTGAATAAACTGTTTATCCTCTCCATGCATGAATAAACTATTCCATATAACAATGGTTTAGAATCCTTAATTGTATGAAATATGTTATTATTGCCAGAATCTATATCAGTTAACAAGTAATCAGAAAATTGTAATATTGTATTATGATCCATTCGATTAACAATTGTTGTTAATGAAAACCTGTCATTTATTAAACAGTTATAATAATCCTCTAATCTTGCAGATGCAATTTGGGTAACAGGTAGTAAAATATCGTCACTCAAATCTCTTTCAAATATCATTTTAGCTCGTAGTTTTTGGATGCATAAATTTTGCTAAAAAAATAAAATTATTATTATATTTAATATAATTGTCTTAATACTATAAATACCATTATTTGTTTGCATGGTTTTTCCCCAAAGTTTGTAATTCTCTCTGATATCAAACACCATTGCTCTGATGTTAAATACGAATGTAAGTATGTTATATTGCATGCAGCAAAGTCAGAATCCACTTCATTGTTTGTCGTTATGTCATCATCCAGTGAGTAGTATCTTAATATTATTAACAATTCTGCCCAAGTATAACAAACGGTCAAGTAAGCTTTCATTAAAGTTTGATTCTAAAAATAAATTAAATTTGTAGCAAAGTTTATTAGTAAATAGATAATATAATTATATTTGTGAATCCTACACCTTAAATAAAACTGACGACATGCGGTGATACAAGTAAAACTTAAACAGCAATACTATTTATTGCTTAAAATACAACAAAATTGCACAGAAAATCAATTTGTAATGAGAAGTTAGTCAAAAATCATTTTACATTATGAGATTTAGCTAAAAAATTGCATAGAAAGCTCGTTTACTGTATGAAATTCTTATCAAAATTTCCTTAGAAAACCATTTATTGCGTAAAATTGATCAAAAATTGAGTTTAAAACCTAATTAAAGCAAACATTTGTTCAAGAACCTATTTAACGCATAGATAATTTGTTAAAGATAGCTGAAAACCACAGTAAAAATAATAATAAACTGTACAGATAACCTATTTTCAAGAACATAAATGGGAATAACTAATTTGCTGCATAAAAAACTTATTGAAAACAAATTAAAACATAAATTTGTTGCATGACACTAATATTTTTAAGAGACCCACTTGCATTGCCATTTTTAGGAAGTAACCTCTTAACAGCTACCTATAGTCACACTGCAACAATAGATAGCATATGTTCAGCTTCATATGACCGCAATCAAATTAGTGACATCTGCTGGTACTCAAGCATGCTCATATCATAAAAACTTAATGAGCAGTTCTTAATTGAAGCAGATGACATCTGTCAAAAACATCATTCCGCATTTATCTTACCGACAACAACAAACTGTTGCGTAAAAAACATCTAAGACATAAAGATCTTGTACAACCGCTTTCAAAACTAGAAAGCAATCGTCGATCGATCAAATTTATCGTCTCTGGCAAACTCAACCCAACCACGACCAAATACCATCAAGAAATTTAGGCAGTTTATAAAGATGGTAAACTTCTACAAAATTTTATTCCCAATGTGCACCAACTTTGAGAAATACTAAAGAACAGAATACCAAAATAGACATCATAGGCGGATGGAGCATTTGAGGCTAGCAATAACAACTTAATGCAACCAGCTATACTTGTTCATCCTATGCAAAATGTCCTAAAAAAATGTTACTATATTTTACAAAGCTTCAAATTTTGCATAACTAGTTTTTGATGTTATCTACTTAGCTATAAAAACAAGGACTTACAAGACAAACAATTTTTTATTTTTTTTCAATGTGAAAAGCATTATCACTAACACACTCGAGGGTTAAGCAGCACGAGAACCCATCGTACCAACACTGCTCATTACCAAATCTTCATGTAGATTTATTTCTCTTGTAATAACTGAAACTTTTACTCGGCGGCCAATCAACACAAATCTTTAACTTTGTTGATGATCTTGTCAGTTCGTGCTTCCAGAAGTTTCCCACACTTTAGGTCATCATGAATGGATTCTCTGCTCCATTTGGACTGTTTGCACCAATATTTGACTTAAAAATAGAACTGGGTATTTTCTATATACATTGCTACCAGACCTGTCAACGTGACGTGGACTAAAGACAAGATAAAGAACAAGAAAGCAGACCTAAAGGGCAAAATAAAGACTGCAAAGAAGAGAACCTAGGTTATACTCTGTAAAGAAATCGACCAGGATCTATAGAGAACAAAAAAAAAACACAAGGCTAGTAGCAGACGTTTCAACTGTTTGCTAATCAAAAGAATTTTGCATACAAATGGAAACTGATCATACTAACTGAAATGGCAAACAAAACTGCCACTAGAAATGTGGCGTACAGACCATTTTACAAAACAATCCAGAGAGTGGCTCAGTTGGGTGAAGCGCATAACTCGAATCTCGGAGCATAAATTGACGGCGGTTCGAGCGCAAGCTCCAGCAGAGCATTTTTAAGAAATTGTGGCATTTATTAATTCAGGATATTAGTATATTATATGATTAGTGTACATGTAACCATAATTACATTTACTATGAGAGTGTGGGTGTACCAAATACCTCGTCAGTATTTACAGCGCCCTCCGTTCTCTTAATTAACGAATTCGCTTGTGAGGTAGTAACACAAGCATAAGCCATAAAATAGCGGCCCTTGTACCTGAAAAAAAAAAACGTAAACTCTTAACAAACAGCTAACGGAAGAATTAGCAAATCGCGGTAGCATTTCAACCAATCAGAATGGCTTCAGAGAAAAGCGCTCAACCATAGGTTTCATTAAGAGAGTCAAAGCTGTAGCGGTGGAAGCACACAAGAGCCGCACAAAAATATATGGCATCTTAGTTACGCTAGACATAAGAAATGCATTCAACTTGGTCCCCGGAAAAGGCATAATCGGGGTTCTGGAAGACAGGGTAGTCCATATCTATATAAAAATGATATGCAGTTACTTACAAGAAAGAGAAACCCATGACATGCGATATTCTACAGGGTTCGGATCTGGGACCGACCCTGCGCGCTACAATGATAGGCTATGCAGATGACTTGACTTGACGATAATAGTCAGTAGAATATGGTTTGGAAAGTAGTACTCACTAGTAAACATACCCTAAGAAATAAGCCTGAGAGTGAGAGACAAGGTAGTAACATGTCAAAGCAGCATAAGATAACTAGATGTAGTCCTCAGTAGAAACCTGAATATAGGAGTGCACATCGTAGAAACCTCAAGAAAAGCAGCAAAGACGGTAACTGCGCTCAGTCGAGTGATGCCTAACCTGGGAGGTGCAAGAACAGGACGCAAAAGAACGCTGTGCGTCGTGATAAACTTCATCATGCTGTATAGCGCTCCTATATAGTACGAGTTCGTCAGAACAATGCCAAATATAGAAAACTGCTTGATATAGAATTAGAGTTGCAATACAGTACGGACTCGACTCAGGCTATGCAAGTGGTAGCCGGGATAGTACCAATGCATTTACTGGCAAGAAAGCAGTACGGCAGAGAAGGCATGTACGAATACCAGCGTTAACGAAAGTTAAGCAACAGCCGCTCTGGTCACAACTTAGATGGGTGAACCCAAAGTGATACCAAGCGTAGAGTTCTTCCTAATATGGGTCCGTTACCTCGTATAGGCAACTATACATACACATGTTTTCTCTGTGGCTTGGTGTATCCGACACAGAGGTTATTGATTGATTTACACAAGAAAAAATGAATCCAGTATGGATTTTATTTCATTATTTTCGTCACAAACAATAGCTCTGCGAGTTCTTCTGTACACTTCCATCAGTAGAAAACCTTACATTAACAACTCCAACAAAAAAAAACGTGATTCTACTCTTTCAGAAAAAAGATTAGCACAAATTGACAGCATTTTCAAATTTTCTTCCACACGCACATTAATAAATATCTATTTTTTGTGATTATTAAAACTTTTTTCTGTAGAATATAAAGTTGTGATAAAAGTCTCTCAAATATATTTTTATTAACACTTAAATTCTCAAGTACATTTTTTTTTCATATATAACAATAAATAAAATTTTCTAAGTAATACTTACATGTTCCATAGATACTAATGCTGTACCAAATTTGCCAAGCAATATTTTAAGATCATCCATACTTTTTGCAAATTTCTTCAATACCTCAGTTGCAACAGTATGTTCAGCAATACGAACACTTGATAAAAACTGACACATCAATGTACATATTATTTCAATAAAGATTTTCTTTTTATTATCTAAAAAATAATATTCTAGATTCTTTGAACACAAAATAAATTAAATTACTTACCGTACCCTACACTAGGCAAATCCTTTTCCACACTATCGCCTAAATGAAATAGCAAAGTTTTATATAAATTCATTACTTGCCAACTTGCAAGTGACATAATACAATTTGCAAAATATTCCATAACAACATTTGGTAGCAATTGTTTCATTTCATATTCGTTATAAGCATTTTTATCTATATCCATAATACCTTCAAACTCATAAGTCTGCTCAATTTTAATATTAGTTCCATTAAATTCTGATTCCAATGATCGAATAAGTTTAGAAACTAAATTTTGAATTCTATGCAATTTCGAATACATTTCAAATATTGAAATGAATAATTTTTCATATAAACTCAAATATTTTCTATTATCGCCCAACATAATATAAACAACAACATGATTTATGACAGATTCAATTATTAATGGATTAATTTCAATTATAAGTTGTAGAATTTTATAACAAGTTTCATTAGGATGTTTAGTGACTGCAATAATAGACAATATTAAAGTTTGCAAAAAATCGGTAAATGTAACACCATTCAATTTAAAATCAAGTGTGTTATTATTTTTACTAATTACTTGTAGTAATTCTGAAAGTATTGATAAACTTTTACTCAAAGTCGATGCTGGTTTAGTAGTTTCAAGTATATTAAATGCAGAAGTGACATTAATTCCAAGATTTATGTTAAGTAATACAAAAAATTTAAAAACAAGTGAAAAATTATTGTTATATGTAGAGCAAAAAGCATGAAAAATAATTTGAAATGCATGTTGAGCTTGTAAAATATCCAATTCATAAATTGCTTTTAATTTTTTTATTAACTGTTTTGGTATTAAGCATTTTTCTTTTGTTTCAACTTCTTGGAACATATATGCAAAATACTCTTCAAATTGTTTTTGATTTTTACGAAATATACTCTGCAATTAAATTTATTATTAATAAAAAAATACTGTTTTTAAATCAGTTTACCTTTTGCAGAACTTTTGAAATAGCTTCAATTATTACTTTGTTGCCATCAAATTTTAAAGCAGCATTCGATAATGATATTAAAACATGTTCAATAAAATACTTGTAGAATTTATCATCTCCAATTAGAGTTTTGTTAAATAATTGATCATTCTGTATAAATTTTAATAACAAATTTTCTTCATTTATGTTTGTAATAACATTAGATACAAAGTTACAGTAACATTTCATATCAAATTTAAAATGTTGTTGGAATACTCTATTATCTATTAATGATAATATAATATTGACCATATAATCAGCAGCTTGAGAATTTTCGGTTAAGTTTTTTACTATCATCTGTAAATGATTAAATTACAATGTTTCATAATTTAATAACTTATATTATATTCATACCTCCAATAGAAAATTTATATCCTCTACTGATATATCGCTTCTATTTAATTCTTTGACTTGGTTCGATGAAACCCATTTGTAACATTGGTCCCAGGCCGCAATATCTCCATTCTTTAATTCACTAATCCATTTCAATAATACAAACTCACGATGAGGTATTGATATTTCTCTTGATTTAAATGCATTGTCAGCTATTTTAAGACGTTTTACTAAAGGTTGTTTTTCATCATCCAATACCTTCAGCAGTTCTAAAATTATACAAGTATTGTTATAAATTACAGAATTTATAATATTTTTATAACTTAAGAATAGCATCATTCTTAATAAGGAACTATTTTTGATACCTAGGTAATACTTGTAGTTTTATAAACAAAAATGCTAGTCTGTAGAAAGCATAAAATAATTTTAAATTGAGATTTTACAAACCAAATGAAGAAAATAATAATTTTGCCAGTCAGTTGATTATATATATTGATTTATAAAATAACCAGCTAGTTTAAAAACTAGCAAAGTATACACTTTAACCATAACATGAATATCCAATAACCTGATTAAAATAATAAATTTTAAATTGAAAATCAAATTACTGAACTATAATTTACTTTATAAAAAGCACTGTTATGAATCATCTTTATTTTGTATTCTTAATATAATCTTTATTATCAATATCCATTTCCCAATAAATTATTTTGTCTTTGTAAATACAAATATTGTGGATATTATAAAATTCAATTTGTGTTAAATTATTTATAAGAAACTTGCAAGATTTCAATAAGATTGATACTGTTCGAGCCACTACAGCAGATATAGACTGTAGAACACAAAAACTACACATTTTAATTATAGCCATCTGATATGTCGTAAGTTAATCATGAAGACAGTATAATGTGTTTTGACTAAACAACTTTACATCATGTAGTAGGAAAATTGATGCATTTTTTTTGTTACAAAAGTCTTCAAAACAAAATATTTTTTCTACTCATTGCAAGTATAAAATTTAAAGTATTTTTTTTAATCAGGTTGTTTCTCATAAAACAGTAAAAGGTTATAATGATATAACATATCTGTTATAATCTGTTTGAATATTAGCATGAATGAGAACTGATTTATTTTGTTTGAAATACTCATAAAATTACTTTGGCTAAATCAGTCAATAACTTTGCAATTATAAATTGTCATATTAACCCTTAACAGACACTTATTTTTCTTACACGGACAGGTCTTAGGGAGATTAAGAGACTCCGTGACCCTAATATCTCGGTAATTAAAAATGAGAGCAATTTGCCACTTTGGCATATTGAAGCATACTAAAATATTTAAAACTGCATCTGAACATTCAAATTTAAATAGATTGGGAGACAAATGTAATTGACTTATAGAAGAAGTCTCTCAGACTCACGTCCGTGGTTAAGGGTTAATGATGTATACTTATTTCTGCTACTTAATATCACATACAGTATTATTTCTTTTGGAAATAGGACAATTTTTAACCAAAAACATAAGAACCGAAACAAAAACAAAAGAACAACCCTATAAATTATCCAAACATTCAAATAAAATATATTGAAGAAATATAAAGCAAATTTAATTTAACCCGAGAATTAAACTAGTCATTACAAAAGAAAAAGTCTAATACAAATATATATTATAAATTTTATGTAAATGAGATAACAAATAGAAATTATAATTTAGATCTTAATTACCTGCAGTTAGAGACATGTTTTAATCCAAATATGATGTTGTTTATGTTCTATTTTATTCTTATAAAAAACACGTGTTTATACAAAAATAAATACAGCTGAAATTTTATGGTTATAATTTTGAAAATGCAGTAAGGTTGCCAACTTAAGTAAAATGACATAATTTTCTTTAAACTATAAAATACATTAATACAAGCAATAAATTAAATAAAATATATTTTTTTATTGTTCTTAATAATTTTAGTACAAACAATTATTATAAATACTGTGTATAAAGATTTTAATCTAAATTGTTTGATTCTAATATTTAATTTTTTTGAGGTTGATAACATTTGCAGTCAACTTCAAGTCAAGAAGTTAGCTCTGAAGTCGGCGTAGCTTACAAATTCCTTCTTTTCGTCAATTACAATGGCGCCGACGTAAGTTCTTGTTATTTCTATAAAATCATCAATCATCCGTGTTTTTCAATAATGTTTGACTATATTGAATATATTTTTGTGTTTTTCATCGAATATAAAATTAATTACTATAAATATTTTTACCCTAATTATGAAATATGGACTTAAACGATACGTGATCTATAACGTGTTTATGTTTTAATTTTGTTAAAAGTGTCACAAAATATTCCTTATTTTATTATTAATATGTTAAACACGTAGCAAAAATAATATATTAATTTAAATAGTAAGGCCTTAATTTTACCTTTTTCTTAATGTTTGTTGATGTTATAAAATAATATATCCTAACCTATAATATATATGTTTTAATACTTTTTTGTTTCTAGTGCTAAGGATACAAAGGAAAAAAAGCCTGTTAAGGCGCCAGCAAAGCCCAAAACGGCTAAGGGACTTCCTGCAGTACCCGAATCAGTGTTGAAACGTCGTAAGAGGCGTGATTTGAACCGTGTTCAAAAAGCACAATCAGCTATCAAGAGACGTACAGTAAATATCAAGAAAAGGAAAGAAATTTTCAAGCGTGCTGAACGTTACGTTTTGGAATACAGATTAAAAGAGCGTGATGAAATTAGGTTAAGACGTCAATGTAAGAACCGTGGAAACTACTACATTCCCGGAGAAGCTAAATTAGCTTTTGTTATGCGTATTAAGGGGTAAGTTATATTTTTATTATTTTATCAGAGTAGTTTTAATAATGGGACAGTTTTCAAGGTAGCCTGTGTAACATAACTTGCTACTTTCCATGTTGTCCAAAATTATATTGCGTTGTATGGTATTAATATGTGCTACTAAAATTGTTTCATGTTTATCATAAAATGTGTACATTACTAAATCACCATTTATGGTTATCTTCATATAATTATTTATTTTTGTAATATTTTATTGTATATTTATGTTAAATTTTTATTATAGTATCAACAAAGTTGCCCCTAAAGTGCGTAAGGTTCTTCAATTGTTCCGTCTTCGTCAAATCAACAATGGAGTTTTCATCAAGTTGAACAAAGCTACCATCAACATGATGCGTATTTGCGAACCTTACATTACATGGGGATACCCCAACTTGAAATCAGTTCGTGAATTAATTTACAAACGTGGATTTGCTAAAGTTTCTGGACAACGTATCCCCATTACTAGCAATGAAATTATTGAAGGCAAATTAGGCAAATCTGGTATCATCTGTACTGAAGATTTGATTCACGAAATTTTCACTGTTGGCAAAAACTTCAAATATGCTTCCAACTTCTTGTGGCCCTTCAAGGTGAGATTAAGAAAAATAATTTATTTAATGTTCATTTTATTAGAATTAATTCTTGAAACTTATATACATTTTTCTTTCCAGCTAAACACACCTACAGGTGGATGGCGTAAGAAGGCAAACCACTATGTTGAAGGTGGTGACTTTGGAAACAGGGAAGACAAAATCAATGAGCTCTTGAGACGAATGATCTAGAGTTGTAATTTCTGTTTATACAATAAATTAATCTAAAATACACTTTTTTTATTTATTTTTTTGGTTCATGATTTCAACCCTGACTTCTTTCTAAATGCAGTTGTTATGTATGATCTTTTAGTTTGTTGGTATTTTGTTCAGAATGTAGCTGAATTAGTTTATGAATGCTATGTAAGTTTAATCCATATTTGAATCTTTTATAAAAATTTGACATTTGATCAGAAAAATAAACAATTGTATATTTCAGATGTCATTGCTTATTCAACACTTAACTGACTTGACTAAATTGCAAAATGACATGCATGATGAAACACATTTGGGATAAGGTGCAAAGCTGAAGTGGGTCATTTTTAGGTTAAAGCCATTTTATTATTATGTTTATTAGTATACAAGAAACAAATGACTTATAATTGTTAATATAATTATAAAACAAACCATATTTGCCTGTAAAACAGTAATTTTATAGTAGATTATAGAGAAACATGTTTTTTTTATGCATGAATACATATATTTGTTATATTTAAATTGGCAAAGTTGTGCAGAATTTTTAGAAAAACTTCTCATATTTAAATTTTTTTGAATATTTCAAAATGACAAAAAATTATCGATTTTTTCAAATTTAAAAAAAATGTTGGTCGTTTTTTGGCGAGAAAAAGTAATCTTTGTTTAGTTGCAGTTACACCTTGTAAGCTCGTCAAAAAACGACTAAAAATGAATAGATTGTTATATCTTATTCAGTTTTCTTCAAAATTTGCAAAGACAAAAATAAACAATCAATATATGAATGCAATAGTTTTAGATTAGTTGCGACAAACTAAATGCATGCATTATTACTGTAACATCTTTCAACAGAGATTTTTAGCATGTAAAAAAATGTAAATTGCTAGTTTATAAATTAGCCAATATGATTGGTTGTTTTCTTTACTTTTATTGTATATTTATAACTTAACCACGTATTTTGACTAGTTTATTAATTTTAAACTAGCTAGTTATAAACTAACTGACAACTGTGGTTGTTAAAAAAAACTTAATACTAAAATAACTATCAATTGGTTAGTTTATATACTATATAGCTAGATTTTTGAATTTCTGATTTGATTTGCTCCAGCTGGCTTTATTAAATCAACAGTTGAAATTACTTTATCTTGAGAAGTGCTCTTAAAAACAGTTCAGGAAGTCTTACTTTATCTTGAGAAGTGCTCCTAAAAACAACAATGTTTTTTCAAGATACTTTACAAACATTACAGAGTTCATCTTGATTCTACAAGAAAAATTGTAATTCTTTGTTATGTTTATTAAACTTTTATAAGCCTTAATTCAATGTTCTACTAAGCTGTCTACGGTCTAGTAATGCACATGGGCGCTAAACATAACCTACCTCATTATAGGCGTATCAATTTTTTAAGAAATATTCATTTGCAAACTTTTATTAATTTTTCTTAATTTTTATAGTTTATTAGGATCTTTTCTTTTATAGACTTTCTTAAAGTCTGGTAGCGGTAATTAGACTTTATTTAAAATTTTATTTTAGTCTTTTTTGATGTTAGACATAATAAAGCTTTCTTAAATCGAAGTCAATTTTATTACATCTAATATGGCTTTATTTAAAACTTTTTTTATCCATCCAGTGCCTTAAAGGTTAGTGAATATTTCCAAGTTTTTTTAAACGTATTGATTAAAAATATTGTTGAGTTTTCTTCCGGTACTTTCTTGGTTAAAAAATTGTTTATTGTACACGATAGCTAACCTTGTATATAAGAGGTCTTGGATACAGAACATTTTTAAAGTCCTAAATAAAAAAATTAAAAGTGATTGATAAAAAAATGACAATATATATGTCAGTTATACACTTTTTTAAAAAGTTGACAATTGATTTGTCAAACTGAAATTTATTGACAGATAAATAACAAAGCTAAAAGCACGTCTCTTATTCCATGTTACAAAAATTTGTTTTGCTCACTAAACTACTTCTTATTAATATAATTAATACCTTCTTGGTACATAGAACAATTTCTGATAGTTGAAAAGTTATCAAAATTGTACTCATACCAAATGGCAAACCTTTGTTGGACCTAATTAAAAACCTACTGCTATTTTTGAAGTGCATGAATTAAAAATATAGTGTGAGATAAACTTCATATTTGCTAGCTTTGTCACAGGCTTGAGAAAAGACCACAGCATTTATGAGAATGTCACCACTCTATATTGTGATGTTATTTCCGCATTGGCTAAAAATTCCTAGATATAAAAGAAGCCTATAATAACGTGTACATAACCTAGTTAAAATGAGTATAAGTTAATCCCACTTTATCATCAACATTATCATTGAACTAGTATTTAAAAAATAGCTGTACTTATCAGAAACATCTGTGGAAAAAAGCTTGTTATTTATTTTATCAGACTGCTACAAAGCAGCCTTCTCAGCCTTAGCTGTTTTATAGTGTGTACATACATGGCCTGGTAAACTTCTATATTACTTTGGTAAAAATTATCTTTTATGTAGATGATTTTCATCTATTCATCTGGCTACTTCCTAGACAGTGTTATTTGTAACACTAATCTTGTACTATCACAGACCTTCAATTGATTTGTTAGCAGAAATTTAGAACTTTTTTTTGACAAATGTAGGTCAATGTTTTTCTTAGGCTGATCACGTAATGTCATATGTTTGTCCTAGTGTTAACAATATTTTTATTGTCTGAGTACCGTTCTATAAATTTTTTGGTGTCACACTTGACAATGGTGGCCATTTTAAGAACTTAATTAAGTAATATTGATTTGTTTGTTGTTACCGTTGTTACAAATGTTTTTTTTTACTTAATTTTTTTTTTGGTAATCTTGGAATATATTGATATAACAAAGCTAAAAGTGATTTAGATTTTTTGTTTAAAACTAAATAAATGTACCTATTTTATTTTTTGTCTCCAGTTAGAAAACACCTTCTATGTTCTTACGTATCTAGCATTAAAAAAACATTTGGATCACACATTGTTCTTGACTTGCAAAGCAAATGGCTGGTAACTCAATTTTGTTGGGTGCCAAGCCATGGAGGCATACGTGGCAATGAACGAACAGATTATGTTGTGGTACTGGAACATGATAGGCGGTGTAATGATAAATGATCATTATAAATTACACCGACTTCTTTGCCATATTTTTGCAGGATAGCTTAAATTCTTGGCAACAACACTTAAATTTTATTAGCCAAAGCAGTAGAACTACCTACTTCAACTAGATTAATCAAGAAATTTCTATTCTACTCTAAGATAAATGTATGTCTTCTGAGTCGCCTTAGACCTGGACGTTTGCGATCCCCTTGGCATCTATTTAAAATTAATATTGCATCTGGTAAAGTAGGTACTACCAATATTTTTTTTTACTTATATAGTTTTTTACGTATATAGTTGTCTACTTCAGTACATTAAACGCACGAATACAGTTTTGTAATATTTTACGTTTATCTTACTCTTTACTAATCTCACTTTGTTTTACGTCTATAACTATCTTGTTACTCATCTTAAAATTCATCGAGGCTGCCACCTGTGTTGTGACGCCGCAGCTCCGACTCGAGAAGAGTACTCATCCTGCTAATTGCATAAATGTCGACATTTAGTATTAAATTGCACTAACTGGAGCCACAGTCGCTTGTTTAATTGTTTAATAAAAAATTGTTTAAAAAGATACACTTTCTAATCAAATGTTTGTAAAAAAATTTAACGTTTGAATCGCGTAGAAAAAGACATTTTTAAAATCTCACGTCTAATTACCTAAATTAATAAAACATTAATAAAAATGTAAATAATTGTTCAGAAAAATGCGTTTACTGCACAAAAATGCTTTGGATGCGCATTTACAACTCAAATGTTGCACATTTAATACGTCAAATTTAACAAATATTAATAAAATTGTTGAAAATCGCTTACTAATTGCTTGCAAACTCTAAAAATTTGGTTTCTACACAAAATTGCGCAAAAATTTAAACAATTGTTTAGAATAAATACTTTTTCTGTACAAATACAAGTTAAAAAGCTTTTACAATTTAAATATTGGTTATATATCTGACAGTTGATTTTTGAATTAACAGTTTGTTACGCCCAGTTATACAATTTAAGTTTTTTTAATTTAACTGACGCAATGTTCGCTAAACCTCCCAACCACCACATTGTACTATAATGTCGTATATTAATTAACTAACACTAATCAATAATACTAACAATAATAATCAAGAAACGGCTATTGCCGTCACATTATTTGACCGCATCACTTTACTGCGCAAACGTTATTGAGACTTCTTTATCTCGCTACCTACTCCCGCTTTATGTTGTTTTTGTCCTCAATGCGCTTCATTTGTGCCAGTACGGCCCATCTCGTCTTTTTGCATTCGCGCGCTATTGATACAGCCCGCTTTTCTATAAATTTAACCTGTACATAATTATTAATATATTTTGTACAATAACAAATATATTATTTTTTTCTAGCACCAACTGGTAGTTGCCAGCATCTCTATAATTGCATGAATATATAGTATAGTATATTAACAATCATCTAATTGATACATCCTCTAGATATACTCTAATACTCTAATATTATTATTACTATTACCAATACCAGGCCACAGGATTCCTTACGGATGGATGGCGGTACTGCAGGAATGTTATATTTATATGAAAACCTTTTTTTTTAACAATTTGTATATATATATATATATATATATATATATATATGGGTAATTCCATTACTTTTCGACCAATTTGAAAAAGTCGACCTCTTTGATTTTGCTCAAATTTTCAGGGATTAAAATATAGATGAAAAAAATAAGATTCCTAAAATTTTGGATCTTTGAATAATGCCTGTTCAAAATGACACACATTTGAAGGTCAGAAATTTTACAATAATACGTCTTTTTTAGCTTATTTTGAATCTCAATTTTTGGGCTTCTGGAAAAAGATAAAAAGGTCCACGATGTCTCAAATTATTTCTTAATACATGTACTTTAAAACCCATATTTTTATGTTTAATATTGTGGCAGTCATTTTGATATATTAAGCTTCAAACATTATTCCAAAAAACCCGTAAATTTAGCAGAATTGCAAAACTTTGCTTTCTTTAAACCGTTCTAACTTTGTCAAATCTTTACAAAATTTAATCCACAAGGTCTAGATTTCTTCGTGTTTAATCTATTTTCAAAGTGATCACACATGACTTATAGAATCAATACGTATACACCACTATTTTGATGCAGGAAGTTGCACACATTGAGTAATAGTTTTAGTTATTGCTAAAACATTGGAATATCAGAAACGAGTGTTTTTAAAGTTCAACTTGAATATTGAAAATTTTGGCACGATAGATAACAAACAATTGCGAGAAGAATTTAACTGTTTTATTCAAAGTTTCTTCCACAAATCAAAAATCTATGCAATGGGTTCAGAAAAGTTCCACCCAAGAAGGGAGCAATTTTTTGAGCAAAAAGTGACAGTTTTCTGGAAGGCTGTGGGGATTCTCTTAGTTGAGTATATACTTACCAACAAAAACTACAATAACACAAATTATTTAAGAAGCAGTCAATGAATGCGGTTTTAACACCTTTGGTAATGCATCTGCTATGATATTTACATAACTTGAATTGTACCTAGATTCATTTATCCGTGTTCTTTGCTCTTGCACTTGTATATCTCTGTCTCTATTTCTCATCATAATTTTCTTCCACATAGACAAAAAATATCTATTTTTAATCTTTCTTCTTTCTCACTAGCGTATCCATTCTCGTTAAAATATTTTTTTCTTCATGTTTTCATTTTTTGCATTTTTTGCACTCTTTCTTCATACTTCATTGCACGCTTTCCTATTTCTACTCTTAATCTGTCTTTTCATTTCGTATTTCTTTTGTCTATATTTCTTCTTTTTTTATACTTTCTTCTATCATCATTGCAACCTTGATTTAAAATGCTATAAACTATAAACCCAAATATAAAAATAAAACTTAAGTTAAAAGTATTATACTTCACATGTTGATTACTAAAATCCAGCTTAGTCAAAAGAAAATAGCTTTATATTTGCAGCACCCTGTGTAACAAATAATATAGGTCAGTTTGTATATATTTTTACAAAGTATAAAATGTTTTCTTGTTTTCTTAATCTCAAAATTGTTTATTTCATACAAGTTGATAAACTTTGATAACCCTATTACTAACCGTGGAATATATATGTTTTAGTTGTTTATTAAAACTTATACTTCAATCATGGCAGTAATTGTAATAACATTTCTTGTAGTGCTAATCGTTGGAAGAATAAATGGTATAATGTTTTTACACTTAAAACTAATTTTTGATTTTATTAAAAAAAATTGAATTTTAGCAGCCTCACAAAAAAGTGAACAATGTAAGTTAAAATTATAATTAAGTATTACACAAATATAAACATATTGGATTGGTAGATTGCTCGGATATATATTCAAAAACATTCAGCTTAGATAATCCAACATCAGTGGTTGAAGAGTTTCCTTTTATGGTAAGTATTTATTTTAAATAAATTATTAATATGTTTTATTTAATTTCCATAAAATCAGGCAGCAATTGGTTATAAAGATTTACAAGAAAATATATCATGGAGATGTTCAGGAGTTTTAATAAGTGAAAAATATGTTTTGACAGCTGCTCATTGTTTGCAACCAATAGAGTAAGTATTTTGTATGTATCAAAATTTATTGATTGGAAAACATTAGAAAAAAAGTTTGAAACATTAGTTTCAAAAAGTTAAAATAAAACTAGAAATTATATAAAATTATATTTTATTAAATTGCTGTCAGATCAGTACAATAAAATAAACAATTTATTTATTACCATTCTAAAAAAATATTGACTGCATATACTGCAACTAGTTTTCTGCTACTCTTCATATGAGCGTTCTTTTATACAGCGTGGTAATTAATGTTGAAGAAATAATACACAGAGAGATTACTTGTCTGATTCTAACATAAAAGTTTCTATAAAGTTATGGTCTAAAATTCTTCCTTTTTGAAATACAATTTTAAATTTACAGAAATCAAAATGGTTTTGATTGTATTTCTGAATGATATTTGACATATTGTTTTAAAGTAGGATTTGAATTGATTTTCAATTGGAGTTATTATGGTCAATTTTACAAATGAAAAATGCAGACATACATTTTATGTACGGGCAAATGGCAATACTTACAAAGCCGTGTAATACATAATGGGCTATTTTTTGCTGACAAAAAGACTTGAACAATTGTAATTTAAATTTCTTCAAGAGCATCTCTTTGACAATATCTCAAGAACATGTAAAAACGGTGCACACGTCAGTATTGAAATGCCCCGGTTTTTGAACAAAACCTGTCTTGAGTCTTGATTTCTTTTTTTGAGGATACTTAAAATGTTTGGTTGACTTCACGCCAATAAACACAAAAGAAAAGCTAATAAATAGAATCGTATCTTCATTCCAAACTATTCAAAACACCCTAGAAATATTCCAAAAGGTCCATTAATCTGTGAGAAGAAGAATTGATGCGTGTATTCGAGCAGGAGGATTACATTTTCAACATCATTTGAATTTTTGTCTTTTTTAAATATTTTTGTTAATTATTATTGTTATTAATAATAATTAATTATTGCATTATTGCATTATTACGATTTAATTTTTAATTTAAATAAATTGTTATACAGCACATCAAATTTTTATCCTGTAAATTTAAAATTGTGGAAAAAAAATCCTGTATTCCAAAAAGGAAGCATTTTAGACCATAACTTTATAGGAACTTTTTGTGTTAGAATTAGACAAGTCTCTTTGTGTAATATCTTCCTGACATTAATTAACACCCTGTATAATTATATTGTATTGTGAAATGCAACTCGCTAGAACCTTTCCTTGTGCGTCTTAAAAACTGAATTCAATTTTAGTGGATCTTCAATAGTTCACGTTAAGTTTGGAATATCTAATCTAAACTATACCAACGACGACGACATCATCCAAACTATAAATATATCCAAATTGATTAGACACCCAGATTTTAAACGAACGTCTTACTATAATGATGTAGGCTTAATTGAACTACAACAACCTATTAAGCTTTCAAAGCATGTTAAGCCAATTTGTTTGGAAATTGAAAGAAAATATTTTTACCCATTATTAATAACTGCAAGTTTAGGAATATTAGAATTTGGAAAAGAACCAAGAAAAAACTTAAAAAGGTTTAATGTTATGGAGTATACTAATGAAAAATGCAGAAATCACTTTAAAGTGCAAAGACGGCTCAAAGATGGAGTTTCGAAAGATTCTATGATTTGTGTCGGAAATCGTCATGGAAGTCCTTGCGTGGTAAATAGTTAAAATGTTTAGTATTTTTTGTAAATGTTTTCAAAACTAAAAACAAATAATGACAAATTTTTTTTTTTTTGTTGTTGTAGGAATCTGGAAATCCTTTAATAGTAGTTGACCAAACATATGGATATAGAGTTGTGGGCATGGCTACTTTTGGAACAAGTTGCAAATTAGAAAACATCACTACAGCATTTTATAGGGTTTTTCATTACATAGGATGGATTGAATCTGTAGTGTGGCCATAAAGGACATACATTATTTATAAATCTAACTGACAACATTTGAAATTGTATTTGTGTAAATAATACAAAAATACGTAAACCAACATTTATATATTGTATAATAATAACATAAATAAAATTTGCAAAGCTCAACTTTGCCTACTTGTACTTGTAAAATTTGTGTAAAATTTTAACTTGTCTATAATTTAAATGTTTCTAGCATTTCTGTATCTTTTTAGTCATTTTACTAACTTAAACATATTATACTTTGTTGTCCGTATTCTAAATTATATCACTAAGCGTCATATTATTTATTTATTTATTTATTTCATTTCCTTTTTACCTTTTGGTGTCATGCGCACTGAGCGTCTTGAGAAAACAAAATAGCCTAATCTACTTGTAAAAATAATATTTATAATCTTTTTTGATTACCGTTTTGTTTAGACAAATATAGATTAAAATAAATAAAATTTATAAACTTAGTTTAATTTAGTTAGCACTAATGAGTGGAGAGTTTTTTGTGTTATCTTCCTAGCTATGAAAACAAGGAGTTACAGAATACACAAAATTGTTATAATAAATGTTTGGACGATTTGCAAACTGTCCAAATCGTATGTTGGAACAGACCTATAGCAAGTGCACTTACTGGATTAATAGACAGGATTGTTGCAAAGTATGATGACACTTTTAACAAATCGTTGATTTCAAGACATCTACGCACGTGCTTGGGCGCAACCTTTTTAACTTTGCCAGTAAGCTGTGACAAGAACATTATAAACACTCGAAACAAATGCAAGATGTAGATGCCATACTGAAAGAATGCTCAATACAATTCTGGTGTATTATATTGAAAAGAAACATATTTTGTTTTAAAACAAAAACAATTTGAGCCACTCTGTGTGTATATATAGATATATTTTACACTAAAAGTCTAATAAATAATATTTAAGTCAATATTCAACCTAAAATGTTGATAACACGTAACATTAATGAATTAAATTAATTCTAAAAATATTTGTAGTCTAAGCTGTGCTAGTAAGTTATTCCAAATGCTATAAAATTAACAAAAATCTGTCAACTAAATGTTAGCCAAAATAATAACAACTTAAAGACAAAAAAATACTGAACAAAATCAGCAGCATAATAAAACAATAAAAGACTACTACTAAAGAGCCATACTATCCAAAAACAATACCAAACAAAACAAAGAAAACAAAACAAATCTAATTTCGACCGAGCCGTCCGATACCGGCAGCAATCTGGTCTCTTGACAACAAGCGTCTAGAAAGCAATCAAAAAACGCAGAACAAAAAAATCCCAAAGAGCATAGCAAAATATGCGAGAAGACCAAATTGTACCAGCAATAAATTATTTTTTTTTGGCAAGTTAAGTTGCTTGCAAAAACTACAAAACAGAAATAAAAAGAACACAAAAAGTATTTAAAATTGACAAACTGTAAATGAAAAAGTGCAAACCAACTAAAAACTAAAGAAAAGACGTCAACATCAAGACAACCAAACATGGACGTGACAGTTGCCAACAGTTTTTCTTAGGCAAGCTTATCAGTGCAAAGTCTAACTTCTTCAAAAGTACCGCATCTAGTTTACTAAGTGTATGTATGGATTGCACTTTAAGCTCTGATTTTAAAAACTTTGCTCACGCTTATTTATACAACCAACTGATAACGTTCACTTTATATTCGAAGCATCTAAATCACATCACATAGTTTTTTACGTTTGTATAACACAAGTTTTATTTTTAATCTTAGAAAGTCTAACTTTTTTGACTCAAACTAATTTTTGTTACTATATTCTAACGTCTTAAAACCTAATGCAAAATTTAAAAACAATTTAGTATTGATAATTTTTTTTTTAATTTGCATTTAACTAATCAACTTTTACTGCCATTCTCGCGTAAAGTAAGAAAACTAGTTTTAGGAGCAGGTACAACAGAATGTTATTAGCTGAATTTTTATTGTGCTTCTTCTGTTTTGTACCAACTAACACTATGCTATTAATTATTTTAATAAATTATTGTTAAGCATAAACTCCAATATTTTGTTGCTAAAAAAAGGTTATGTGTGTTGTTGTTGCGTTAAGTTACCGTCTTAGAGGTATTTAACTAGAAAGCTTTTTGAGGTCACTCCCAATCAACGTGTAATGATGTTCTTAAAGACCTGCCGCCTATTTTCTTTTCAAATTGTTTGTTGAAGAACACTAGTCCAACATCATCATTAACATTATTCAACATTTTGATGCGGATAAGACTGTACGGTTTTCTATGTCTTTAAACTATACATTTTAGGTTAAAACGCTAATAACTCAATTTCCTGCGGCAATGTTGATATTTAGTAGATATACGGTTTTTTTAAGAACTGAAAACTATCTAAAAAAAGTTAATGCTGCAGCTTACCACCAAGTTTACAATCAAAAAAACTTTAAAATAAGTGCAAATTGTAAGAAATCAATGTTACAATTATGCAACTTACTCTATAAAAAAGCAAACGTTTACAAAACAACGCTGTGATACTACCAACTTATGATTCACTTTTCTGTAATATGGACTCTAGTAAAAAATTAACAACAATAGTTGACCACAAAACTGACCAAATTCTTGCAAAAACTTGTTATAGACAGCACCTATAATAAGATAATTTTGCAAAAGATAAGAAAGAAACATCTTTAAGTACCAAATACATTGATAACTGCATTTTAATCGTATCTGATTTGTCTGCCTTAAAATTGGCTATTTTTAAAATAAACAACCTTTCATATAATAAAACTAATTTTTATTTTTAAACAACTTTTAAATAAAAATATTCCAATAAAATTTATAATTTTTTGGCGTTTTGCAAAATAATTTCTCGTCTAGTAGATTGTTGTATTTACTCGGAAAACATCCCATTATGTGAAGGATTCATAGACATTCTTAATCTAAAACACAACACTCATTTTTTTCGACTTCAAAGTTAACTTGCTTGTTAACATTTTAGTCAGTTACTTTTTGATATTGAAGTTTACTATTTTATAAACACAATAAAAAATTATTAAGGAGCAACAGGTAGCTCAACATTGTGTATCTGGGAGTAAAGATTACAAACAAATTCTAAACAGTAAAATACGTCATAAATGTAAAATGCCAAAAACATTTGTTTGAAAGCAGCAAAAAACCTAGTTAAACGGTATTACTAAAAACACCAAAACACATTCACGATTAAATTTTAATCAACACTATAAAGTGTAGCTGAAAGCTGTAAACAAGATAAAGTTATAAACATGTGAATTAAAACAAGCCTGTGTCAAAAATAAAAAAAACAATAATCTTAGCTGATGCAGTTGATCACTTGCTTGTTTATTTTTTTAACTTAAAATTGAACGGACTATAGAAGACATGACAATAAAATTGATGACCCAAGATTGTACATAAAAAACCCAAAAAAAATACATAAGTGAACTATGTCATAATTTAACTAACTGTTTGATTAAAACTCAAACAAATTAAAAACAAGGTAACATTATTGTTAGTATAAAAGGTTGATAACAAACCGAGTAGTTTTTATTTAATACTGAGTTCAAATGCTGAATAAAATTGGAATAAAAAATTTATAAACTAATGTGAATAATATTTGGCTCAATAAAAATAAAATAAATGTTATTGTCATCTTCAATAGTATTTAGTAGAAGTGCTGAATAAACCTAAAATAATGACAAAGAAATAATAATTATTATATATCAATTTGTATCATCTTTAAAATCAAACTTATCTTTCACATAGCATTATTTATTACATTTAAATGACGTATGTAATAAATGCCAATTAATTAATTAATAATTATTAATAGTGTTTAAAACTACAAATAATCACATAATCACATTGAATAAAATAATTAACAAACTTTTACTAAACAATTATTTAACACAATTTTATATTGATATAATTATTTAATAAATGTCAATTTTATTAAAACTTTAATTTTAATAATAAATAAATAAATTTATACTTAATAAATTTAAATTAAATGTAACAAATTTGCTGTTCTTATAAATGTATTACTTTTTTATCAAATGTTTGTTTCCTTTTGGAGATAATAATGAGTGCATTGCACCATTCTGACTGCTTTTTATAAAATCACACAAAGAAGATTTACTGATTCATTCTGATTATAGTCTAAGAAATGACAACGGTTTAGGAGTTATTTTATTAAAATTGTCGTCGTTTGCTTGGAATAAGCAGAGCTGCAGCTGATTTCTAGCTTTGCTAGGGGGGGTATTTAAAAAAAAAAAATATATTTTGTAGTACAACAAACAAACAACATAGAATAGGACCTTTTCTAACGTTTTAAAGCATTGGAAAAATTTACTGGTTATGTTATTTGTTTTGGAATAAAGAATATCAGTAATTTGTAACAATAAAAATTAATAAGCTAAAAATTCTTAGGGGGGGTAATTACCCGATTACCCCCCTGAAACCGCCACTGGGTAGTCTGCTGACAATGAGCATGTGCTTTATCCGTGGGATTTGCCGTAGTAATTGCTTGTTGCAGCTTTAAGTAAACAGAGCAGCTTTTTTAACTGGCAGTGTGCGGCTTTAGAAAAAGTACACTCTGAGCTTGGCTGAGCTTTGGCGTACTTAACACACACAAATTGTGCATTGCATCTGGATGCCTTGTGAATAACGCTGGTAACGATGGCAATTGTGCAATCTCTGCAATCTTCTTTTTGTACTCAGCAAGAGAGAGTATCGCTCTGTATTTAGCTTCTTGGGTAAGCTGAACGTATAGCATTGGGTAGAATTTCACGTTCCTTCTAAAGAAGTGCATACGGATACCATCAACCACGTTTACGGCATGTTTAATGATGATATCACGCTACTTGAAGGTCGCCAACAGCTTTAGGTAGAGAAACTTCTCTCTGATTGTTATGGGGGAAGACGTCGTGTGCAAGCGCCTTCTGTGGGTACTGGTGGAAAGTAAGGGACGTGAGAAAGGGCCTTAGGAATCAACAGTTGGCTGAATGAGCCTTATGGGCAAGCCGGGTGAAACCCTTTTTGGCCTTGTGGGCTAAAGGCTTTTTTGGCACTTAATGCACCTTTGTTAGTGTTAGACTTTTTTTTAAATTTATACGCAACAGAATGCTCTGTCTTTAACTATACTTTAATGTATTATTTAATTAAACACTAATTCACATTAGAAGGGCCATACCCGTTTATTGCTAAACCGTCGTTTGCTGCAAATTCACTAGACTGCAAAAAAAACAACCAAAATGATAAAACTGCAATTTAAATTTTTTATTGACAAGAGACAGTAGCTTAAAAAATATATTTAAGAAAATATTGGTGCAAGCAGATCAAATGAGGCAAAGAATTTATTTATAATAGCTTAAAGTGTAAAAGACCTCTAGAATCAAAATGACAAAATTATCAATAAAGTTGAAAATTTGGTGCTCAATCAACACCAAATCTTCAGTTTAAGTTGTTGCTAGAAAAATAGGAATATGCAAACAAGTATTTTTAAAAGTCTGCATGAAAATTTTGGAATAAATAAAACGATGGATTTTTAAGCTGCCCAGTTTCAAACAAAATCTGTAGAAAAGTTTGACTGCTTTATTTTTGAAAAAAATACATTTTAAAGAATTGTAAATACAAATTAAATCTGAACACACCACTAAAATTCTCCCACTAAACAAAAATCTATGTAATGGGTTTATAAGAACTCTTTACCACCTATAAAAGCCAATATTTTCTAAGACAATGATACAAATTCTTGCAGCTTTAAAAGATGTACGTTTTGGCAGGTACAGATAAAAAGTTAATTTACACACTCAACCAAAATTGATTTTTTATACTAACTATTAAATAAATGAAAATAATAAGATTTTTATTTTTAAATTTACATCACATCACAAATTTTATTATATATCTTTTTTGATACTTAGTTAGCTCTTACAACAGTCTATAGCATGAAATAAAAGATTATAAAATGGTTTTAACGAGTTAGTATTTAAACAACTATATTTGCCTTAAGTTACGCTTACAAACTTGATTTAATGTTAAAAACTTGTTAGACAAAAAAATACTGTCACGTTAGATAAACTTTGTCTTACAACACAACTTTGTATTTATTGGTACAATAAATTTGTGCTGCGGTCAATATTCTATGCTTTCGTTCTTTGGGTTAAAGATTTAACATGTAAAAAAATAATGAAACACTAAATAAAAACTCTATTTTTTTTAAATTATTTGCGGAGATCCAAATAATTGCATCATTTTTTTTTTTTAGTTTGATGACACAGATTGGGTTTTTTTTCATAATGTGTAAACTTTTAATGATTTTGTGAACCCTTTTAATTGCGCAACTAGTCTTTCCCTTCAAATACAGTAAAAACAACAGTGTTTCAGCTAGCAAATAATTTTTTGTAGTTACTTTATTGTTGAGCTGTTTAGGTCAATTTAATAATAAACTATAAATTGTAAAGTGCAGTGTAAGTTTGAAATAGTGTAAATTATGTGTTATGCGTGCTATGAATTGAATGTTTAAGTTATATGTGTAATAATGTTTATATAAAAACAGAGTGTTTTTATGGTTACAGTGGAACTATCAGTAAGAATGGCACCTGGGCGTACTATCTTTAGTCTTCAGATTTTTTTATAAAAAGGTTGTAAATTTCAAATTACAAATTATGCACATGTATAGTAAGAAGAAACCGCCTGACCAGCTTTCATTGTAATTGAAAAGGTTGTTTACAATATAAATAATGATAAAATACTGAATTGGTTTTTTTACCGATGAAGCTTGGTTGTTGTTGTCAATCCCTATTAGTTACACAAAACAACTTTACACTCAATTGGTATTTGAGTTGCAATTTTAAGGTAAAGAATAAATAGACCTATATTTTTGATAAAACTTTATAAAATTAATTCAGGTACGACTGAAGAAAGTACAATCTGTGCAATATTTATTGATTGTTCTACTGCAACAATAAATGTTTACTATAAAAACTTTATGTTTTTGTGTATATTGTAGTGTACATATAATTTAATCGTTCAATTCACAATTTTCTACAATTACCTATTATTATTATTATTATTATTATTATTATTAATATTATTATGTTAAATACTAAGTATTAATATTAGCTACTTTTCATAATAGTAATTTTGTCAAATAAAACATAGAAACATTTTATTTAAGCTTATTTATTTATTTGTATATTATATAAAAATTCTTTAAAATTGTTGTTTTTTTTTAATTTTAAAAGAATTCATTGTTGTGTATTATGTATTTATTTTGATTGTTAACGTTGCCACAAATAAAATTTTTGTTCTTGTGTAAACACCATTATACATATAATTTAATAATTCAATTCACAACCCTGTACAATTACCTGTTATTATTATTATTTTGTTATTTATCATAATGGTTAAGTTGCCAATTAAAAAATAGAAACATTTTATTTAAAAGTATTTAATTATTCAACTATTATTTTTATAATCATTTAAATTGTTTTTTTTATTTAAATAAAGTTTTTATATAATTCATCATTGTTTATTATGTACTTTACATATATTTTAATTGTTTACAATTATATTAAATACCACAAAATCAAAATTTGTGTTACGCCTATGGTGATGGTCAAGGGCAGTCTAGGGTTATATTATTTTTTTAATATTTACAATAAATGTATAATTGGTTGCCTATATCGTAAACTTTGGACATTCTCGTCCACCCTGTATTCAAACTAGGATAACATATACAAACAAAGCTATGCCCGGCGCCTTCGCAATTTAGTTTTGCATTAAAATAAAATTTACTTACACTCTATCGACCTAACCCAACGTGCTTTAAACAAAAAAAACAGTTTTGTATAAGTACGGGTAACAAAAATAATACTTAAAAATGTAAACAACTTTACACCAAAACCACAAATGTCGCAAGGTGGTTTTAGAAGTGAACCAACACAAATCAACTTAATTTTTTTAAATAATTTTTTTAAAACAGCGCATACTAACAAGAATAATAACGTATATTAAATATTGTGTGTAATATGAATAACTTTTTAATATATATAATATTATGTCAACAAGGCAATATTATTATAGCAGCAAAACATAAAAATGTTAGTATACTCATATCCTACTATAACTATGAACGTAGGAAAAGTTTTTAAAGAAAGTTCTACTGTTACATACTTGTTTGTTGTATTTTATGTTACTAGTTAAATATATCTAACTTGCTGATTCTGCTGTTATATTTGCGTGTTAATAATATTGATGTATTCAAGTGAGTGCTTTCCAATTTGAATAGTTGCATATATTACATATGAATTTGAATTTTGTTTGTTATATTTAGAATAATTGTAATTATCAAATGTTCATTTTATTTTGTATAAATTTAATAACAGCTACTGACTCCAGATTTATAAAACATATCACATAACTGAAATATATATATATATATATATATATACATATATATATATATATATATATATATATATATATATATATATATATATATTAAATGTAAATGTAGTATTGTAAAAACTTGAAAATATTTTTACAAAAATTAAAACTTTTGTTGTAGCTAGATATTACAAACATGTGGAACGGAATGAAATCAACGTTTTAGTTTGAATTGTTTCTAATAATTTTAATAATAATATAATATAAATAAAATAAAAATGTATTATCATTGACAGTGCCAAATTTGCATGCAACCAAAAAAAGACCTTATAAGTTTGTTACATTTGTTCTATGTATCCCAGTTCTAGCAACGTGCTCAGCATATTTCTATTTAAAGGAGACCGCTTTTTTTGCCACGTCTATTACTTTAGTTGTCTGCCTGATGTACTCATTTGTTTTTCTATTCTTGAGAGATATTCCCATCATGACTCTCTCCATTGTACGTTGAGTTACTCTTAATTTATAGATGTGTTTGTTAGACATTAACTAGTTCTCTGCTCCATAACATATTACTGATAGAATGCATGAGTTTGTTTGATCTTATATGATTCGTTCTCTTTTCCAAGGTGTATACTTGTTCCGAGGTATATTATAAATTCCTCTACCTTCTGTATGTTGTTATTCTCGATAGTTTATACAGTCATTTGGGTACATTACTTTTGATTTTTCCCAGTTTATCTTTAGTCCCACTTTCTGAGATTATTTGTAGAATTCGGTTTGCATTTTTACCAAATCTCTTAGGTATTCTGTTATTATGGCTACGTCGTCTGTGTATTGTAAATTGGTCAGGTTTTTGTCGTTGATATTAATACTTTTGTGTGACCATTCAAGTTTATTGAAAACATTTTCAAAAGCCAGATTAAAAAGTTTCGGTGATAGTGTCCCCTTGTTTTATTCTTTTTTGTATCCTTACAAGCTCTGGGTTTGTATGCAGTTTGTATGTTGCTGTAGCTTGGTTTTGCTATGTTATGCAAAAAAGTGGTGTATCTGTAATCAATTCTACAGTTGTTAACGACTGTATGATTCCCCACGTTTTGATCAAGTCAAATGCTTTTTGGAAATCAATAAATGCTAGATATATGGGGATTTTGTACTTGGTTGATTTTTACAGAAGTATTGTAATTGTTAGTAGGTGGTCAGCTGTACCGTAGTCTTTTCTAAAAACAAGCTTTTTCTCTGGTTGGTAGACATTCAGTTTTTTTGTAAGTCTGTTCGTAATTATTTTAGTAAGTAATTTATATAGGTGTAATAAAAGACTTATTGGTTTGTAATTATCTAACTTTGTTTTATCTTCTTTTTTTGTGGAATAGTACAACTAGTGCGTTATTTCAGGTTGCCGGTATTTTACCTTATTGTAGGCACTGATTTAGTAATTTGGTTATCAAAAGTAACAGTATTTTGCTACCTAGTATTATCATGTCAATTGTTATTTTATTTTTTCTTGGTGTTTTATTGAGTTTTATCTGTCGCATAGCATTCATTACCTCATCTTTGTCTATTTTAGGCAGTTCTTCTGAGCCACTATTTATTACTCTTTGTTCGTGATACCAATTTGGTGTTATCTCAAGTGTTTTTGATGTATAGAGGTGGGCTTAGTTTCATGTTTTTGTTTTCTTCAATGATTTTTTTTTGTATCAAATCATCGTTTTTTTCCCTCTGTACTTTCGTATTTTTCTTTTTACTATTTTGTTGAGTTTTCTGTACTCTGCCGTGCTTCTTTTTTGCTATTTGTTTAGTTTCTTTCGTTGTTCTATTAGTTTCTTAGTATCGTTGTCAATCTCCGGTTTTGGTTGACTCTTTGGTAATTGTTTATATATAGTTCCAATACAATTTCTTTTGTTGTTGTTATTTGTTTGTTTATGTCAGCGGGTTCTAGTAATTGTGCTGTGTTTTAACCTATTCTTTCTAATTGTAGGTTTAGCATATTCTGATATTAATTTTTGACTGATTGTAGTTTGATTTGTTGGATACGTTTAATATTTTTGCGGAATAGTAGTTGTTTTTCGAGTTTTTTGTCAATGACTACTTTTGCTCTCACTAAGCGATGGTTATTTCTTGCATCGAATGAGTTGGGTACGGTCACGTCTTGTACAATGTTTTTTTGATCCGTTAAAATTAAGTCAATTTTGTTTTTGATTTGTCCGTTAGTGCTGAGCCATGTTCATCTTTGGTAACATTTTTTTTTAATAATGAGTTTATTAGGTATAAGTTATGTTCCGTTATGAAATTAACAAGTGTAAAACTGTTTTTGTTTTTACTACCAGTACCAAATTCTCTAATTTGAGTTTCAGTTTGTCCAGCTCTGGGTCTTACTTTGGCATTGAAATTGCTTATTATCATGTAAGTGGTTGGTTGTTGTTCAATTGCGGTCTTCAGTTGGTGCATATACTTGGATTATTTTTATATGTTTTTCTTTGATTAAGCTTAGTATAATGTATACCACTCTGTTGGATATAGCATTGTATGTTGTTATGTATTGGCAAATCTTGTTATTGACAATGAATGCCACTCCCCTGTTCTTTGCTCCGGAGTACATAAAGTGGTTTCCTGAGTTGAGTTTTATTCATTCGCTGCCTATTCGTTTAATTTTGCTCAATCCTACAATATTATATTTTATCTTCTCTAATTTGTTTGCTAGTTTGTAAAGTTTATTGTCTGTTCTTAGTGTTCGAATATTGTAGGTTCTAATCTATAATGTTGTTTTTGCAGATGTAGTCATAGTTTAGCAGCTTGATTTTACCCAGAGATTCTTTGCACCTTCTCTCCTTTCGAATAGCCAACCGCTGCCGTGATTAGTGCCATTAGGAGCGTTAGGGATTGAGAGCCACGTTTTGTTGTTCATTTCTGTTTTGATTTCTAAGGGTTAAACTATATTTTTCCACGCTGGCCAATTGCGGGTTGGAAAGTTTGAGTTTTATATTCCGTAATTCTTAGTTAAACGGTTATTCCGCTGCAACTTGGCCGTCAGAGTCTTGTTAGTTTTCTAGCAGGGTGCACCGCGTGCAGGTGAGGATGACGGTTGGGTTGATAAGCTGTTGTTTTAACTTCTTACACTTTTACCCCACATATTACATTGATAAAATTAATCAGTTTTTTAATTGAAATACACAAAATTGATTAGTTTAAGCTGATACTGAAAGACTGGCCCTAATTGTAACAAAATGATAAACATCAATTTACACCAATTATTTGAAAGTTTTGCCTTATTGTTGAAAGCAAAGTCTTACTCAATGTATCCATAAAACGGCATAACTTGTAAGAAGGTTACAAAAATTTTTGAGGTAAATTATTTTATTGGTGTATACCATGGTTTTCATTTATTAGTTAGTTAGTTTATTTATTTTACGTCAGTCTATTTCTGCTGCTAAAGCGAATCACTGACTCCAGAGGTTAAAACTATCATATCTGCGAATTTTGCTTAAAATTTCAACTTAAATTATTGAGTTTTTAAACGTGCACGCAACATAGAGGTAGTATACAAAACCTACTAAAATTTTTCATTTTAGTTAAAAGAAATCGTACCAGAAAAAGTAAGAAGCTAATAGTTAATACAAAACCAATAAGAGCAATTGATCTCAATTTTTTTAAATTTAACTTTAGTTATTTAAAAAACTTGCAAAAAGGAAATGTTCGAATAATCTTGATGTTAGTACGTGGTACAAATGCGATCTGTAAGTATCCATAATTTCAAACGGTTTTGTGTTTGAGTAACTGTTTACAGTTTGCACAAATTCTTTGCCTTTAAAGCAAACTTGTGTTTGCTATGAATTATGTCAGATAACTTTTCTACTTCCTTCTTTATCTCAGGCTTAAAAGCTTACCATTTAATTTTCAGAATTAAATTACCGTTGCTTATTATATTTGGAAGAGCACTACTACCTAGTTTTGGCCACAAAACGTTAAAATAAAAACTTTGTTTGATTAAGTTACCAAGTGTTAAAAAAACTAAAATATTATTTTTAAATATACTAAAAATTAGTTTAGTTGACGCTCAACATTTTTTGAAATAAAACGGTTAAGCTAGGTTAGAGTTTAACTTTAAGGTATTGAATGGTTGAGGCTGATACATGTTTGAACTCCATTAACATTAATAATAAAACACAAATAGTGTAAAAGTTCAAAAAAAGGTTTATTGTTTACAACAATTGTTTTGCCACACAGTGGCTTCATCATTGTTCATTATAGCTGATGAAGCCACTGTGTGGAAAAACAATTGTTGTAAACAATAAACCTTTTTTTAAACTTTTACACTATTTGTGTTTTATTATTAATGTTAACTTTAAGGTACCAACATTTTATTAAAATGGTCATGTTAGAACGGTGTTTTGTTTGTTAATTAGGTTTAATAAACAAACTTTTTTATGGCAATTACCAATTTAAAAAAAAAAATCCAATTTGGTGGCACTAAACTTTTTTTTTTAAACTTTAAACTAATTAGAGCACTAAATGTAAGTACTAGTAGTAAATCAGTTAATTTAAAACAATAATTGTGTCCGGTTTGTTTACTGTAAGAGCGTTTTGACCAGCCCAAAACACAGCAGTTTGAAGAAAGGCCAAATGTATTTATTACCAATGTTCTAGATGAGTAGCATCTTGGTTTGACGCAACATTAATGGTTTTATTAATTTTTGCTTCCTGTTTAACGGTATACAGTTCCTAAAACAGTTTTTTTTTATTTTAAAAATACTTTATCATATAGTTATAGTATAGTCATATAGTCCTCCAGCCACAATCAAGTTGGTTGCTGATGTAGTTTTTAAATATACAGATGTTTTTGAGGTGGACGTATGTTAACTTCAAAACTCAACTGGCTTATGTAAACTTGATAATATTTTGCAATTATTGTCCAACCCTAAACCTTCAACTGCCAAAGCACAACACAACCCTACAACTTTAACTGCCAGTCTGTAAATAACAATTTTATAAAGCCCAACTCTAAGCATGGTACAGCTGTCAAGTACTTCGATGACCTTAATGCCAATGTATTTTGTATTACATATCTCCAAAATGACAGTTGAATCATCTTCTAAAAACTCCTAGTCATTGTGTAATTACATTTTTTTTTAACTTATATGGTATAGATTTACCAATAGTTTCTATTAACATTATAACAATCTATAACTAATTCATTACATATTGACTCTGAACATAGCCTAAAACATTTTACCTGTACCTAAATAACAATGTACATATATGTTACATTAACTATTATAAACAATGCTAACAAATAACACTGTTAACACAAGTCAAAAAAAATTATAAAGTGGTGCAAATGTTTGAAATTAGTTGGAGCTAAAATGCATATTATATTAATTGTTGTAAACTGTTTTTCTTAATGCTGCGTAACTGTTTTTTTTTTTTTAAGTCTGGTCTAGAAACTACTTGTTATTAAGTTGTGAGCTATAGTTTTATTTTAGTTTTGTTTTACAAGTAAATATTTACTAATTGGATTGTTCCATGGAAATTGTTACATACACACATACATACATACATACAATATCTTACTTTAGTTTTTAAACCTTACCTCAAACAATTTGTCTCCACGCTTTTTTGTCTTTACACACTTTCTTTGCTTCAGCACTGTCCATACATTTGGTCATGCATTTATCTACCACATTAAACCAACTATTACGTGGTCTATCTCTCTCTCAACATAACCAAACCAACGTAGAATATTACGTTTGTACTGATCATTTCTAACTAGTTATTGTTTATAGTCGCAAATCTTTTAAGCAAAAAAATATTGCAAGTTACAGACACTAAATAAATATTGTTATTAATATGCATATTGATTAGTGGGTAATGAGTGAAATGAGAATGAAGTGAGGGCATCAAAACAACTATATAAGATCGACTCAAAATGTCAACCTTGCCTGCACACGGTGTTTGCTGCTAGAAAACTAACAAAGTATTGATGACCAAATCCCGGTGGTATAACCGTTCTAACAGAAGGTTAAGTAAATGTAATCTTTACAACTTGACGCGTAGCAAAATACCACATTTTATTGCCAAAAAAAGTTAAATTTATAAATTGAAATATCTATACTTTCCATGTTAAACGAGATACTTTTAGAAATTTGAAATTTATTGATGATCCCTAAATGGCTTATAAAGTTGTTCCATTCAGTGTGTATACTATTTGAGACTGATTCATCCCCATGCAATTTTTCCATCCATAATCGTTGCATAAATATCTTTACAACAATTATTATAAAGCCCATTAAAGTGAATCAAAAATCTGCGCTATTTGTGATAACATTACTCTTTTAGTAATTTTTTTTGTGAGTTTCAGTATGCTAGTTGAATAACCAAACATATCTGTTTTCATGTTCAACTGTACTCTTAATGTCTTGATTGTTTCCGTCTTATCCCAAGAAAAGACATTTTGTTCATGCGACGCCAATCCACATAATGTCTTCTTGCAATTGGATGCCCATTTGTGCAACTCTTACCCGCTTTCCATCAGTATTTTGCTTATTTTACCACGTACGCGCCCCAGCTTTTCAATTGCGCCTGTCAACAAATCATCTATGTAAAAGTCTCATTTAATTATGTTTAAGGCAACGGGGTATTTCTCTTAGTTTAAATTTGCTATTTCTGTCTAACATCTTGTTGCCAAAAACGATGCCGGACTAGTGTCGTATGTTATTGTCTTCAGCTTGTATGTGACAATTGGTTGGTCGGTGTGCTCTCTCCACAGAATTTATTGATACTTAGCATCATTTTCAGTTACAAGTATCTGACGATACATTTTTTTTTACATTGGCTGTTAAAATTTACTTGTGTGTCCTGAAGCGGCATAATATGGAAAACAGATTCTCTTGAATCGTCGGGCCAGTTTGTAGCATATTGCTTAATGATTTTCAGAAAATGCTGCTATTATACTGATTCAACAATAGCATTATTTTGAATAAAGACAGATTCAAGCAAGTGGAGAATTTTTGTAGCAAACCGGATAAGCAAGACACAAAAATTAACGGACTCTAACGATTAGTATCATATAGATACGAAGTCCAAGACGTTCTGACAGTCAATACGGCAACGTTATTGTCATATAACCTATCTAATGATACACCAGAAGTAAAAAGAGTATTTATTCTCAACAGCGAACAAAAAGCATTTGGTGATTTCTTGATTTTGCGTTATTCATCGCTCCAAAAGTTAATACAAATTACCGCATTGTGTTTAATTTATTAAAAAAATCCAACGCATAAGAAGAATAGCACAAGGATTGAGTAATCTAGTAATGGGTGACCACAAATATCAAAATGAAGCAAGAGTACGATTAATTTGACTAGTGCAGGAAGCTGAATTTGGTAAAGAATCTACAAACAGCAAGACCACTGAGCAATGCAAGCAGACTCCTGTGTCTAAATCCGTTTCTGGATGTAAATAGGTTAATTTGTGCAGGTAGAAGACTTCAAAATTCCTCGCTGAAATATGTGAAAAAGCATTCAATTCTTCTACCAAAATCTCATACTCTTACTAAGCTAATCATTCGTAAAAAGCACGTAAGAAACTTCTACGCAGGTGCACTAGCAACGTTAGCAGCTATAAGAAATCAATATTGGATCATATCAGCACAAAGTGCAAAAAGGACAATTCTTTGTAAGTGCGTTGTTTGCTTAAAGAATAAACCAAAATCTGCACAACCTATCATGGGAGAGTTGTCCTATTGCCGTACGGAACCAGCACGCCTATTCCTAAAGAGCGGAGAAGATTACTGGGGTCCATTCAACATTAAAAAAGATTTTCGAAGAAGCAAAAGAACCATAAAGGTTCATGCGGCTATATTTGTGTGTATGGTAACAAAAGCGGTGCATATAGAGTTAGTCACTGGCCTTACCACCGACTGCTTCCTCAGTGCACTCCGTACATTTATAGCAAGAAGAGGCTCCGTAAAGACAATGTATTCGGACAAAGTCACAAACTTTAAGGGTGCTGATAACAAGCTGAACAATTTAGAATATCTATTTTTCGTAGAAAATCAAGAATTGATAGCAAACATCTCGGGTGTAAAAATGCAATAGCATTTTATTTTACCTGAATCCCTTTATTTTTGAGGAATTTGGGAAGCGGCACTTAAATCAACCAAACACCATCTTTGGAGAGTAGTTGGAGAAACGCTTCTAACATACGAAGAAATGTTGACGATGCTCACCCAAATAGAAAAAATCTTAAATTTGTCCCCATTAACACCAACGAGTGATGATCCAAACAGATTTGGTGTTCTTACACCGGGACACTTTCTGATAGGAGAGCCAATAAACTCCATACCCAAACCTGGTTTAATGCATCTACAGATAAACAAATTAAGTAGATAGCAACATCTACAACAAATGCGTGACCACTTTTGGAAAAGGTGGAAAAATGAGTATCTTGTTAAACTCTAAAGGCGAATCAAATGGAAACATTTCAAATGATGCTCAATTAGACCTGGACAGCTGGCAATAATTTAGGAAGACAATTTGCCACTTTTAAAATGGAAAAAAATCAAAAAGATCCATTTTGAAAAGGACGAAATAATTAGAGTTGTATTCTTCCAAACTACTGATTGGATTAATGTTTTAAAATAAAACAGGATTTTGATCACACTATCAAAAAATAATCGCGTTGTTGGATTTTAATGTTGTTTATTCTAATTCATCAACCTTATTGACTAAACACAAAATAATTTACAATGTATATATACTTAAAACTAAGGGGCTATAAGACGCTAATCCGATCGTTAAAGCGGTTTAAAAACCCAATACATATAATAAACAGTTTTACAATTCCATTAAGCAGTTAATAATTATTAATTAATATTTTATAATCCGGTTACTTCTCGGTAGTCCCGTTTCTCAGGTAATTTTTTACACAAGCTTATTCCCAAATAACAGAAGCAGAAATCAAAATAATGAACAAAGAAATAAAAAAAAAGTAATGTGCCTGTATTCAATAAAAAACTTATTCTAAAATTAATTAAAGTTAATTAAAGGCCAAAAGTATTTAATAAAAAGCTAGCTACAGGAAGAAAACAGATTATAAAATTAATTAATTAGTATGAAACAATACTGGTTAAAAGACTAGATATTCTGCAATACATCAAAAGATTCTATTAAAAAGTATACTTATACAAAAAACCTAAACTACCAACTAACCTAAATAAACAAAGAGCAAAACTAATAAGACACTAAACAGAAAACATTCTTACAAGAAAAAAAAAAAACAAAAAACATATTTAAATCTAAAAACTATCCGCATCACTTAAAAGGTTTTAATCAGTGCGTACTCTCAACACTTACATACGGTTCCAAAACATAGACTTTAACTGAGAATTGAAAGGATCAAAATATCACAACAAACTATGAAGAGGTCCACGTTGGGGCTTACCAAAAGAGACAGAAAAACCAATTTATGATTAATAAAACAAAATCAGACTAACCGACATATCTCAGTATATAGCAAAACTAAAATGATGTTGGGCTGAGCATGTGGTGAGAAAAAAAAATGAACAATAAAAAAAAAATCAACTTGTGCTTTAAGTTGCTCTGATAATGGTTTAATTTATGAGAATAATCATATAGTGATAGATCAACTTTGGTAATGTAACTCATTAAAATCTGAAATATTATTAAGTAGTTTTTAGTAGTTTGCGTTCAAGAAATAAAAAAAATGTAGCCTGCGGTAAAACTCTGCCGGAAACAGTATAATAAAAGGTTGGTTTTGATGTAGCAAGTTGTGGCCGAGTTCAGAGAAATTAAGAAAAAACAATGTTTTTGATAGTTTTGAAGCTGATAATCTTTAAACTAGAATTTTTGAAAATCGTTTGTAATCAATGTATTTTGTTGCAGTTTTTTAGCGAACGATTGAAAAAACTTTATTTGTTCAAGTCAGTTGTAGCTTAAAATTATGGTGATTAATATCTTAAACGTTTAGTGATGGCAAGTTATTTAAAATACATGAACGGCATACAAAGATTTTGTTTTGTTTAGTGTGTGGGGACCGAATGGTAATTAAACTAAAGACATAACTTAACTTCTAAGAGATTTGCCGGCGCAGTGCCCATGAAGCTGCTACAAGAAAATTATATTTACATTAAAATTTAATGATTACAAAATTATAAAAATTAACTTTTTTTTTATATACTGTAAATGTTATAAGTATTTTACAGCAACTGATTTAATAAACGCGCGCAGTTTTACTCTTAATTTATATTATATTAATAACTTAGTAAAATTTTAATTAAGAAATTTTGTGTCATAATTTTGATGCCGTTGATATTGTTAATTTTTTACAACTAGGTGAGGGACCACTGCAATAATAAATATGATGTGACAAGTAATTTTGAAAATTTATCCTGTTGTCAATTTGAATGTCAGTCACGCACCCATCTCAGGAGCTTTTAGTTTAAATTCGTGAGCATCGCTGTGACGTCACTGCGACGTCGTTATCGATCTTCCAACCGCGTGTACTACACGGAAAGCTCTGAAAGCTTTCGTATCCATAGGACAGTAGAACACAACATTTGTGCCAAAACCAGTGTGCTACGCACCAAAATTGCAGTGTTTATGTGATATAAATGAGAACAAAATAAAAAATAAAATGTATTAATGTGCGTGTTGGTACCCCGAAAGCCAAAAACTTGCAGGAACGGTGACATATTAACGAAATCCTCGCTACATCTTCGCGGTAAGTAATTTGTTATATTTACTGCTGCAGTATATTTAATATTAATGGGTGTGTTAAATCCCTCCAACTCCCTATTAATCATACATGGAAACGTGTTGGATCCTTATCAACGCATGCAATGAGCTTCTGTTGGATTTTCTATTTATATCTGCAATGCGAAATTGTAAACTTGTGTAGATGGCTCGTAAACTGCCTCGGTTATATACTTCGTTTTATTACACTGATGAAATGAAATCAGGTAATTGTAAGTTAAACGTAAACTCATTCTTCATTTGAATAATTAATGTATAATTTTGAATATTATCTTCTATTTGCAATTCGCACAATAAAGGTTAATTAAAAACGTTTTGTATGCTTCTGAACTAAATACATTAAAGAACTAATGATTATATTATGCTTTCAATACGTAATCCTATTTCAAATAATATAAAACAGATTGTGTTTGCATATAATTATGTTATATATTAATTGATAACTAATAACACGTTGTGTATAAAAATAAATTAATTGATAACATGCATTACAGTCAAAATAAATGTGTGTATATTTAATTAATATTAATGTTTTATAAACTTAATCAAAATTAGTTTAGTAATTATGTATGTGAAAGCTTTAGAATGCAACAAATTACATTTGCAAAACTACTTATAATTAGATAATATGACGTCATTGGTTCTAATCTAATCAACATTTATCAACTATACTATGCATGAAGGAGTCCTGTACTTAATTAATTTTGAAACAATGATATTGTATTCGGCATGTTTTTAGATCAATGCTTATTAATATAGTTTTCACATATTCAATTATTAATCTTCTAATAATATATCATAAAACATACTAAAAGCAATAAGCTTAATTAAAATATGAAAATAATATATTTAATGTTTTATCTCATATGTTATATCAATTCATTTTAGTTTCATGTTTATTTATTTAAGTTTTCTTTACAAACCTCCTGCTTTTGTATTTAAATGCTGTTTCTTTCACTAAAACCTTGACCAAGACTTACGGTAACATCCTGTTTATTTCAATTGTAATGTTAATTTTATCGATTCAATAAATATGTTTATACATTTGTGCCACAAAGAATACAATTAGAATTGAGATTCATTATGACAAAATTAAATACTGTCGGTTGAAATAGCAATATAATAGCCTATTCAACTTACTGCTTAATATAAATGCAGAATTGGACGTTATCGAATTAAAAAGAAACGCACCAATAAGTTCTTTCATATAATACAGTAATCAAACAATTTAGATTACTTGTGTTTATATTGATGAATTTGTACAAACTAGCATTACAGCTGTTCAACTAATAATCGTATTTATTTAATAATTGTAGAATTAAGAACATATTTTAACAAATGTTGTCAAATGATCTTTAGGTTTGTTGAATAATTGTTATATTACGCTTATTTTTATCAACAATTGCATTGCTTTATTGATAAACAAAATTGTGAGGCTTCTAATAGTGTTTCGCCAAACAACTCAATTCAGGAATACTATTGTCATGACCTCCACTCTCAATAATGTGTTTTTCTAAACGCGATATAATACTCATGTTCCATGTGGAGTTGTTCGCTATCGACTGTGTAGCATAATGAGCTGTTAGAATCAAAACAATGTTTGGCTAGCAGAATAGTTTTAATAATTGATTTATTTAACAGAATATTTACGTTGATATACAATGACTTTTTATTTTCCGGTTGTTCTAGTACTACAGATACACTACTACATATTTAAATATTATAAAATACAATAAATATATTGCATTTTAAAATTATAAAATTATAAAGCACAGGTCTGTAAAAAATCTCGCGGTCCGTAGCTCAAATAATATAAAAGTGGATATTAGTAACAGCTTCTTTATGGTAATTTAATGAGGAAAAATTGGTGAAGTAGCAAATGTGTTGTTTATTGTTTTTTATTTAAGTTTGCGTTTTTCACTTGTTCACTTCTATTTACTTGGCATACCTTTGGTTTGAACAGAAAAAAATAGAGGTTTATGACAATTGGTTAAAAAACACGGTTTTGTTGACAATGATGCAAAAAAGCTTTACTGGTTAACAAAACTTTATACAATAGTTTCTTACTCTTTATAGTGGCGTAAATTATGTTGTTGCAGTGAACACTTAGACATCAATAATAAAAGTTGCGGTTTTTTTAACCTTTTGCTATAGGGCTGCATGGTACTTTTTTTAGTATTAGCGGAGAATGATAAAAAATAGAGATCCGCGCGTATATTTAGCAGCACTTTCAGTAACATATTTTTTTAGCTAATATTGCCAAGTGGTTTAGTTCTAAGAAGATAATAGATAAAATATTATTAATTTTACGTCGCATATTCTGCCGTTCTTAAAAAAAAAAACAGTAACTATAGTTTTGAGAAAAATTTGGTTTATTTTTTTTTATTATGTTAGTTATTTATCTATTTTCAAAGTATAAAAACAACAAATTTACTAAATGACAATTTTAGCAATTAGCTAATTATAGCAACAACACAAAAATATTTGTCATCAAATATTAAAAAAAAGAGATAAGAAATTTATTATTGCAAAAAAATTCAATTTAACGATATTTGACAGCACAAACAATTTTTGCAGTTTTATCAAAATAACATGAACGGATTTTTTCTTAAGAACGGCAGAATTGTTGTTGTCTATAGTTATTGAATTAGCTTATGCCGTTGTTGATAACAATTTTTGTTTTCTGTAGCGTCTGAGTGTAGTAAAGGTAATTTTGTTTGCCCGGCCTTAGCTTTAGCTACTGAAAAATTAATGTAGTTAGTTTTTTAAAGAACCTTAATAATAACGTACAGTTGCAAGATTTGTAAACCGGGCGTTAAAATAACAACTACTGCTTACAGTTTTTTTGAAAGCAGTATTAGTATTACTTAAAGAGAATTTTTTTTTATTATAGATGCAAATAAAATCTTCTTTGTTAAACTTAATTTTAATTTTTAGTCTCCAGAATAATTTGTAAAATCTTATACAAGATACCGGAAGTATATAGATAGGCATATTATAGCTAATTTGCATATATTTGCAAACATAAAAAACTTTTAAATTATGTCTATACTTCAAAGTTAATAGAATAGAATAACCTTAACTTAAAAACTTTAAAAATTGCAAGTTTGTACTACACAACTTAAGAGTTCTACACCAAAAATTGACAGAAAAAAAAACTGGAATAGACGACAAAGACTTTAGAATAATTACAAATCTATATTAAAACCAGACGGCAAGCTATAAAATCGGTGACAATAGCACAGACGTTTTACTTGACGTGAGGCAAAACATGTATAATTTTCTCGCTATTCAATATCTACTCTAAATACATATTTTCTTAAAACAATACAAGAATTCTTCTAAACAAAAAACTTGTAAACAACATCAGATATGCAAATGATACTATGGTTATTGCTAATAATACAGGGTGGAACGCGCCATTTTGCTTTTTTAAAAATCAAATAAATAATATTAAATTTTTAAAATATATTTTATTTAATTTTTCTCATTTAGGAAATAATAAATAAGGAAAATTAAACTATTTTGTTTTAAAAAGTTTGTCTGGAAAAAAATTATTCTCACGAGTTCAGCCCAAATATTGTCCTTCCAAGGTTCGGGGACAATTGCTGTTCACTTTTGATTTCAAAAAACCCACACAAAAAAAATTACATTGGGTTAAATCAGGAGAGCGTGCAGGCCAGTTGATATCTCTTCTGAGAGAAATGAGACGTCCAGGAAAAAATTGTTTTAAAAAGTTTATCAAAACTCTTGATGTATGCGCTGTGGCTTCATGTTGAAACTAGGTATCCTCTAACTGCATTGTTTCAAGAACAGGCTAAAAAAATTCTTGTAGCATGATCAAGTAACGTTTCGAGTTTACGGTTACTGCACGACCGTTATGCTAAAAAAAAAATACGGTCCAAAAATGCTTACTTTTGAAATGGCCTACCACACAGTGATTCGATCCGAGTGAAGGCTTCTCGTAAAGTTTCCTGGAACAGTTGTTGGACTATAATTATTTTATACAGTTGCAGATAAAGTACATTATGCAAAATCCGGTGAAGATAACGTCTTAAAAAGCAAAAAGCAAAAGCTTGTTTTTGAGCAGATCGTTTCGGAGATTTCTGTACTGTTGCTCAAACTCAGTTAGCGTTTTTCGGTGTTGTCACTTTTCTTTGCGGTTTCTTTTTATTGATGACACATTTCATGTTGTTCTAAATGCATTTAATTAACTTAAAATTGATTGCCGTCTAGATACACAACCACAAGGGAGAACTGCAAACTGTGCTCACAAAGCACGCTGCACCGCAATAATTGAGTGGGCGTTTTAAAAACAGGCGTTCTTCTACCGACCGCTGCATTGTTTCAACTGGGCGGAACAAGAACAAAAACTTCTTTTACCCTATCAAAAAAGGCAGTTTTTTATTTTTTTTAACTACGTGGGCCTACACAGCACTCTTCTCAAAATAGCAAAGTGCCGCGCTTCACCCTGTATAAAGATCTACTACACCTGATAAATAGATAAGACCAAATTTGTGATCATAACTAAAAACAACCCACAACGCCACTAACAACAACTAAGCCTAGAACAGAGTAACAAAAAGTAAAAAAACATGAACACCCAGGCAACGTCATAAATGAGCAATGGGACCAGACACAGAAAATAAAAAACAGAACTAAAAAAGTAGAAGTATACTCATTAAAATGGCGACAAACTTTAAAAATAAAAATTTAACTAAAGACACAAAAATGAGACTTTTACGCTGCTACGTATTATCTGTGTTATTATACAAAATAGAAACTTGAACATTGAGAAAAGCAAACATAAAGAAACTGGAAGCGTATAAAATGTGGCTCTATAAAAAGATATTAAAGATGTCATAGAATTATCATATTATATAATACCAACAAGAATGAACAAAACAAAAAAAATTCTTACCACAATCAAAACTACAATACCTGGAACATATCATGCACAACTCAAGTAGATACAGGCTTCTAAAATGCATTCTACAAGGTAAAGTAGAAAAAAGAAAAAAACATCGACCAAAGAAGAGTTTTGAGACTTAAAAATTTAAAAAACTGATTCTCTAAATAAAATAAAAACTGCAAACATAATGGCCAATGTTTGGAACATAAAGGAACTTAAAAAAAAAGCTTTTACTAGGTTGTTCAAGTTTATTGCAACCAGTTTTAATAAAAATTTTGTTTGAGCCGTGTTTTATAAAATAATGCCTAGTAGTGGCAAATTCTTTAAACACAACAGACTCTAACAGATATTATAGTTCTAGAAACTATTCTATATATTTGTTATGCTATCAAAACTATTGTTGGTAGATGATTGCCTTGAGTCTTACGGCTATTAATAACTTTTTAATTGCTTATAGAAGCTCAGATAACTGTTACTTAATACTTTTATTACAATTTGTATATGAAGTAAAAAAATAAAAATAAAAAAAGGTATATAATTTAATAGTGCAAATTAACTAATAGACTACAAATAACTAAATTGCTTTAAAATTATATAAGTCTTACACAATATTGGTATTTAAAAAATAAACTATTAGCTATATACCCATATATAGGGTTTTTTCTCGGGTTTTTCAATAAGAGATTTGATGTTTAAAAAAACGGGTATTTTTAAAAGAAATCAATAAATGTTTATTTTATTGTAAAGAGGAATGTATGCCATTAACATTTAAAAACGATATAGGTCAAATGGCTGCCACGGTTACGGTTGCAGTACCACATTCTTTTCATGAAATTTTCCATGACTAATTTGCTTATTTGCGGCTGTATGTCATCGAACTTCACAAATTCCAAGGTCTTAAATTGATTGTGGAGCATTGGCATAGACCTTATCTTTCACGTGGCTCCAAAAAAAAAGTCTTAAGGTGTTAAATCACAAGATCTCGGTGGCCAATTGTAATCACCTCTTCGAGAAATAACACAAAAACTTTTCTTGCAAAATTGCGATTGTTTTGTTGCTTGTGTGGCACGTAGCGCCGTCTTGCTAAAAATAAACGTCGTCCACATCAATATCTTCCAATTCCGGTCATAAAAAAGTCATTATTCATAGCTTGGTAGCGCCATACATTAATTAATAGTTGCGCATTATGAGGCCCATTTTTACCTCGGAAGCTACGTTAATAAGCAGAATTGTCGCGTTTGGGGCTCAAAAAATCCAAGATTGTTGAAAAGTCTTTGCATCCTCAACGTGTCACTGTTTGGTGCGGTTTTTGGGCTGGCGGTGTAATTAAACCTTACTTTTTCAAAAATGAAGCTGGTGAATGGATGGCGCTACCGAGCTATGAAAATATATTTTTTTTTGGCCGGAGTTGGAAGATATTGATGTGGACGACGTTTATTTTCAGCAAGACGGCGCTACGTGCCACACAAGCAACAAAACAATCGCAATTTTGCAAGAAAAGTTTTTTGACCGTGTTATTTTTTAAAGAGGTAATCACAATTGGTCACCAATAATTTTTTTTTGGGGCCACGTAAAAAATAAGGTTTATGCCAATGCTCAACAATCAATTCAAAACCTTAAAGATGGAATTTGTGAAGTTATCGAGGACATACAGCCGCAAATGTGCAAATTGGTCATGGAAAATTTTATGAAAAAAATGTGGTACTGCAACCGTAACCGTGACGGCCATTTGACTGATATCGTTTTCAAATGTTAATGGCATACCTTCCTCTTTACGATGAAATAAACATTTTATGACCCGTTTTTTCTGTTTTTGGTTTTGTACCATTTATTGTATGTACGTTTATATTTGCCTGTACAACTTGTTTGTATAAAATGTAACAAAAGTTAAGCAACGGCCGGAGCGGTCACGAGTTGAATAGGTTCTTTTAGAGTAGTAAATATTGTTAGATTAAAACACAAAAATGTAACTGTTTTGAAAAAAATTATTAGACAAAAAAATGAAAAAAAAATATGAGAGCAACACTTTTTATGCGTTTTTATTTTTTAACAAAACAAAGTTGCAAAAAACTTGAAAACAAAGTTTTTATCATTAAATCTATGCTAACAACAAACAAGTACAATTCTATACTAGCTAGGTATGTAAAATACGTTCAAAAATATTATAAAGCATCACTGTTTTTGCAGGTATCTTATCAATGCATCTCATAAAAGTCAACGACACCCGCAAAGAAACGTTTATAAGCTCGGAGTTTGTAACAACAATGCCAGATAAAAAGTTTGATGAAATAATTACAATAAAAAACATTTTATTTTACTATTACGTGAGAAACATAAACTCGGCAATAGAAATATTACCTTGTTACGATTCTGTAATAATTGTTGACAAAAACGTTAGTTTTTTTAATTCCAATGATAGGATTATTGCCATTTTACGTAAACATCTATTTTATGAAACCAAGCAAAAGGAAATTGAAACAAAGGATTTATTTGTCAAAGTAGCAGATAGTTTTTAATTTTTTTACAAATTTAGTGAATGTGACACAACTTGCGTTTTTAGACAACTTTCATAATTCTTATCCTGATTTTCTAACTATAGCAATTTCAAAAATTATTTTAGTTTCTTGGAAAAATGAGTATAGACGTTTTATTAAATCAGTAGCAAAAAGTACACACAATCTAGCATTGTTATCTCTTACTGAATCTACTGCATGGCAACACATTTTAAAACTTATACCAAATTCAGCAATATAAGGTAATACCATAAATCTTTAAGATTGAAGTTAGATAAAAAATAATTTGGGTTATTTATTCCTACCAAAAAAACTGCTGCAAGTCTACAAAAAGTTGCAAAACTGCATGTAGTTGTGTAAAAGCCGTACTAAGATATTTTGTCATTTGTTTAAGATATCAAAGTCAATTGTGTAGAAACGTTGAACTTAATGTTGACATACTTTTTGTCACACCTTGACACGGCTGTATCTGACAATGACAATGCAGATAATAACAATACTGACACTCACAGTATAATTGAAGCAAAATATTTTTTAAACCGTTAACTTTAAAAATTTATAAACAAATGTAATATATAAACAGTATAAAATAAAAGTACCGGAAGTAACTTGAATAATTAAATATAAGAACTTTGGCATAATTCTCATTATTCCTTGAATTGTTTACACGCGTTCTCCTTTCTTGAATTCTTATATCCTTATTTCTCACTATCATTTCTTTCTATTATACGGTTTCACTCTCTCATTCTTTCTACTTTTTACGGTTCCGTATCTATTGCAATTTTTTTTTATTTACTTTTATTTTTTTATATTTTTTTATTTATATTACTTTTTTCTCAGTTTTTCCTCATACATTAATGTTCTTTTTCTGCTTTTACTGTTATTTTATTTATTTTTGTTTCTAGTTCAATGCATGCTGGAGTCTTACCTAACACTCATTTCCAGTACTTTGCCTATATTGCCTCTAGTTTTTTGTGCTCCTTATATCCTCATATATTTCCACAAATTGCGCTATGCTTTTTAATAAAATAAAACATTTTTTTTAATTTTCATCTGTTGCACTAAATTTTTAATGTTTTGTTCATTTTCTCAAAAAAAAAAAAAAAATTATTTATGTTTTTTTGCCTTCCTATTCTAAACTTTATCATTTAAGTTATTTTACACTTACACTTTTACACTCATTTTTTTTTAAATATGTTTCTGAACTTTTTATAATTTCTTCTATTTTTTTATTCTTTTGCAATAATTACTATGTCGTCAGCATATGCTAACTTTACTTTATTTTATTTTTCTTATGAATATGAATAAAACAGCGTGTAACTCATGTTAGTAAATTTTATGTTTTCAGTTTGATACTAACATTTTATACTTATAATTATATTATATTATATTATTATTTTCAATTTACATTCACTTTTTATTCAATTATTTTATCTAAGTTGTATGCTATTAGCTTAAAAAATTATTAAATTTAAAAATATTCAATTTTTTTGTTATATATATAGTATTTATACTAATCGTCTGTTTATAATACTATTATCAAAAGTATATAGTTTATAACAATATAACATAATTGATAAAATAACTTTCAAACACGAAAAAATAATATATAATTATGTATGTATTTAACGTTTATTTTTTGTAACTGAAGTCAAATATATGTTTTAGGTAATAACCAATAATGAAAGATATTAATGCATCTCTGACGCAAAGGTTTATTTTAACAAAGATTCACATTGCCATTGGATTTTATAGGCTATAAACTATTTTGCGATATAATTTATAGTGCATTTGTGACATGCGTTTGGCCTTACGATTTTTGTACAAACTTTATGTTCCTACCGTAAGCTTATAGAGCTTATAGTTAGTCTCTGTCATTATATATGGAGAAATGTTACTGCAGAAAATCTATTGATTTTCTATCATTATATACTAACAAGAAAGAATAATCACATTGCTTTGAGAATATCAAACTACCTCAGTCGCTGTAACATTTTTTGTATAAGCTTAAATTATATAATGGAGAAACAGTTATAAATGTCAATTAATTAATAGAAAATTATATAAAAATATAAATGTAGCAAGAACATGATCCTTACATTTGGTCTAATAAGGTCAGTTTATTAAGTTATTAAATAAATGAAATATATAGGGTGTTACAAAAATAGAACATGTATTTAAAATTTAACTATTGATAGAACATATTAATTTTATTGGTTATTGTAACTATACAGGGTGTTAATGAATAGAGGTAACAAACTATTAGGATGGGTAGGGAGGTTCATTTGAGACACATTTTATTTATAAACTTATAGACAACCATGTTTACACTAGAAGATGCACGTCAAAAACTTTTTTGTTTTTTTATACAATATCAAAATATCTCTCTTAAAAGTCTAAATAAAAAAAAATAATAGGATTAAAATCTGTCTCTAACCGTACTCATGTCATAAATCAAAGAATGATTTTTTTATTTATTTTTGTTATTTTTGTTAAAAATCATGCTTAAAAGTCAAAAATTAAAAAAAAAAGATGAAATTTAAAATTAAAGGCTATTCAATTGCGCTTCTTTAACCTAATAACGTGTTTTAATGTAACTCCTACCTATTGTGTGCTATTAAAGAAAAACTTCAAAGGGAACATTTTTTTTATGTTGAATAAATTGTTTTTTTTTTCTGTAAAATATATAGTATTGTATACATCACGTGCATTGCCAGATAATAATGCTCATCGGCAATTTCAATCCTTGGAGCCATTGACCCTCAAACTGAAATATATTGTGCTTCGGGTATTATAACCATTGCAATGCACTTGTTGCATAAATAACTGTTATGTACCGTGCTACAATTATGATTATCAATCTTGTGGTAGTAATAGTTAAGTTAACAGCTTATCCAATTTTATTGTAACTGTTTAATAAAATGTATAGATACATTCAAAATTCTTTATTTATTAAATTAAATAGTTTTCAGAAACTTTAAGTAAGAACATTTCATCTAACTTTAGGGCTGCGCTGCACTCGTCGGATTTGTTCTTGTGGTTCTTACAAAATTGCATTATTTAGTCTGCAAAACTTCAATTTCCTTGGATATATTTTTTAAAGCTGTTTTAAACAAAGCTATATATAGTAAAATAAAATGCAACTAACTCGCACAGGAAAATAGTAAACTGCACATAATTGATCCAAATCCAAATTAAACTGATAAATAATTAAATCAAGTAAAGAAAGTAATTTTCTTGAGCAAATTATATCTGCATCTGCAATGTATTTGCATTCTCACCGGTTGGAGAAATAATTTGTTTATAGTTTTTATTTATGCATAACACTAATACATTACTGACCTTGTTCTGTTTGTATTTATATTTCTAAATAAATACTTTAAACAAACTTACAGCTCAATTTACTTGGTGCAGATGTATGTCGTTCTTTCTTTTAATTGTAATAGATAGCAAAAATGCTTAGCAGTTATTTAGTAAGTTTAATTATTTAATTTATTTGTGAAATAATTGCAAAACTTATGATTTTGTATTTTTGTTTTTATATAAATTTGTAGGGCTTAAATTATAAAAAAAAAGAATAGACAACATTATATAAGGTATAAACTTAAAAGTGTTATGGAAACAAACTTTAAATGTTACTTGATTTAAAATTTATTTACAATGCAGTTTCAGAAGATTGAATAAAACTGTTTATATTACTTGTTTATTTTGTCAACTGTGGAAATGAGCTATTTAGTTCACCTTATTATTCTTGATAAAATTGATTTCAATGGTAGAAAGGTTTTATATAATAAAGAGCGAGTAACCCGAGTTTGCAAAAGTTCATTTCCAACTTCAATGCTTTACACTCATTACAGTAACCTTTACAATATTACAATGCCTACAAATGATAATTAGAGACAACTTTAACAACGCAGCTGTCAATTGTATAATATATTTGTAACAATTCCTGATTCTTATTCAATTACACTCAAGCAGACAACATTAATAAATATAAATGAGTAAAGGTTGTATTATTTATATTTTTTTATAAATATATTTTTACTTTTACTTTATTTAAGTATAGATTTCAAATATCCATTACTTTGGAAGTATTATGACATAAAACTAATCTAACTAACTGAAATATCCATGCAGGGGTGAAACCCAGTAAAGATTGTTGTAGTTTCCGCGGTATTATATGTTATACATTGTTTATCATGGGATAGAGCACAGGACTTCCGCAAACTTTGCTCAATCGCAGTAAACATTGTCAGTTAGAATGTCGCTTAACATGGCTATTGTTTATAAAAGCTTAGAGTAATTGTGATTTGAATGGTGGTAAAAAACAATTTGATTTCGGGGTATTATTAAAATAAAGATTTTTAAGGCTAAATTTATTTATGATTTTAAAATAAGTTAGGTTTCTTGTCTGATTGCATCACCACACCCCTAATAAGTTACCACGTTTACTAAAAGTATATATTATAATATTAAAGTAAAAAAACAACTTTTAATATTCATTTCATTGTAAACTATTGAGCTATTTACTTACTGATTTTCCACAAACTTGAAATACCAACATTTGTCAAGAAGACAAAAGTTACACTGATTGGTGGTTCTACAACCCTTGTCAGTGGTCGGATGCTCGAATTCTTTACGTAATTTGTATCGTCTGTCTCGGATGTTTTATTGAAAAACAAACTACGCCATGCGTATAATGATTAAATAAACATACAAACAAAGAAAAAAGTATGGTTGTATTCATTCAATTACCAAACAATATATTAAAAATCAATTAATTAAAATTTTAAAATTTTTTCGATGAAATTTTTAGGTAGTATATAATATAAAATCAATAGTTTTGAAAATATATTATTTATGAAAGTCTTAATTAAATAGTCAATCAATAAATGAAAAGTCTGCTTTACTTTATTTAAATGTGTATTTACACAATAAACTAAATGGCAGAGAGGAAACATATCAATCTACATTTTAAATCGTTAAATTGGCGTGCTTGCTGTACGATTGGAAAATAAAATAATAAAACCCCATCCGTGTTGTTATTGAATTGCATCTTGAAATTTTATTGCGCTTGTTCATAGTTAATATTGCACTCTACTACGGGGATTTTGTTGTATTTATGTAGGTTGAATTGGTAAGAGGGGTGATATTGGATATTGATAGAGTAATCAAAACTTTTACCGATATACATAATATTCAAATATTTGCTCAACTTTTTACTACTGGAAATTTGTTCGTATCCTAATATATTTTCCTTTGCTTTTATTTTAAATAGATTAAATATGATACATTTTTTAGATATGCTAAAATATTATCGATAAAAAATAAAACAAAAAACAAAGTAAAATTCTTCTATGCTTGGTAACATTAATTTTATCTACTTTTTGTCTTGTTGGCAAGTTTTATTACTGTTGTTTAGGAATATTTTACATAAAAACTCAACCAGAGAATACAAGTTGACTATAGATCTCAACACTAATGCCCGTATGACACTGACCATAATTATATCTTAAATTACATCATCAATTTTATTGTAGATTGACATTTTAAGAAAATGTTTAAGTTTTCCTGTATAATCGACGCAAACAATGTACGCATTAGCTGTTTTAACAAAATAGCCGGAATATATATGCTATTTCTCACATTTTATACATTAATTATAAAAAAACTAAAATATGTTTTTATAATTTCAATCAATTTTAAATAATTTTTTTACCAATACCAAATCGACAAAACACAATAGCTCACTTTCAATTAAGTTTCTTATAATAATTATTTTTTTTAATTACCAAAACAATAAAATGTATACTTTTTTCAAAAATTAGAAGTATAAGAAATGATAATATGTTGTTAGGAATAATAATAGTAATTTTAATACTATTACTACAAAACTATACGGTACGTACGTAACTAACTTTTATGCTTAAGATCCTTGTTTAGCTGTAAATTATTTCTATAACTATTTTATAAAACTAGTAATTTTGTAATTGTGACATTTTTTACACAATATGCTTTATGTCATGATTTAAAAAATAAATAAGTAAAAAAAATCTATTGTTTTCTTAAGTTTTGCCAAAGCTGGCATGACAATACATTTATGTTGTTTTGCCATCTCGTTTAAATTTTTCCAAAATATTAAAAACAGAAACAGTTACCAGTATAATACCGCATAAATTATTTACTTTTCTTGAATTCATTCCTAAAAGAAAGATCAATTTTTATTTTTTTGAAACTAATGAACATGAGCAAAAGCAATATACTGTTTAAAGATCTTTTTATTCCAAAAAAATTAAAGGTTTCCAAAAGAAATATGTGTTTTTATTGTTAATGGCCTATGTCTAAATTTGATTCACATGTTCTATAACATATGCAGCACCCAACAATAATTTAAAACTATTAAAAACGTTAAATAGTTATAAATCATTAAGTTTTGAATTATTTGATATAATACAACAAAAAATACTTTAATCATTTGTGGTACTTTCAACCTAAAACAGCTGCATTTTCAATTTTTGATAAAAATATATCTACAGAAATCCAACGCAACGTTTTAACAAATTTGGAAAGATAGAGTTTTAAAGCCCCAATAAATGTTTTACTTAATATGAAAAATATTAATTCTTTTCTCACAAAATACATTTGAACTTGCTCAAGTTTTTTGAAAAATAGTGTGTACAAAAGTTTTGAAACTGAATCTTATTCATTAGAAAAAATATAAAAATTATAATAAGTCTTTCAATAATATAAAAATGTTGAAAGTAGGAAATGACCCTGCCAAACAAGCGGTTCAATTAAAGTCAAAGTATCAAAAAGTTTTGACCAAAATACAAAACTAGAATTAATTAATATATCATTCAATATTCAATGACAGATTATCAGCAAAAACTTAATAATCTTGTTAACAGCACATTTATGAACATAGTAAGTTATAGATGAAAAATATGTTGCAACTTGCAAATAACCAATAATTTTTTTAATATTAAATAAATTTGTTAAATAAGAAATGTAGAAATTATTTAACATTACAAATGTAAAAAACAAGCAATTACTAAGAAAGAAAAAAAATCCTTATTTAATAATATAGAACTATTAATTGAAATTTTAATAAAATAAAAAAACTCCATACAATAGATTAACTTAATGTAACTTTTTGTTAAAAATATTGCAGACCCAATAAAACTTTTTAATTACTAATTATTTATTATTACAAAAAACAAATTGTATTAAAAGTACGTATATTACAAAAAAAAAACTATTTATAAATAAAATTAAATATTATCAAACAAACGTCTTACTCAGTTTTTTGCTTTATGTTTGTGCTGAAAGTGTCACTTGCTTCACAACAATGTGATTTAGGCAAAGCAAAGTTCAACTTTTTAAAAACCAAGTTTCACAAAAAACTAATATGCTATTTAGTAACTTTGTTTAATTGCTATAACAGTTATACAGAAAAAAAAACTATTATTTTAACTTACAACTTATGTTCGAAATGTCTACAGCCTGCCGCAATGCAAGCCTGTCAACGTAAAACCACTGAGTTATAAACAGCAGCAAAATCTTTTTTATGTGTCTTTTAACTGCTTTTTATTGTGATTTTTTTGACCCTAGAAATAAAAATTCTGTAGATTTAAATCTAGCAGGCCACTGAACTAGACAGCGCTTACGCATCTATCTTGCATGGTTGTGCAACCATTCTACGACAACCCTTGCAGCATGCAATGGTCCACAACTGTGTTAATACCACATCACGCAATGCAAGTAAAACATTTCCTAACATTTAGTGAATATTTAACAATTCCAAATAAAACAAACAAAACGTGTTGTTTAAGAAACGATCGCTTAAATGCCAATCTTTGTATTTAATCTCCTAGTTGTAAGTGATAATAAAATGCAATACTTCTCTATTTAAAGTTCTTCAAACAATCTTTTGAGAAACTTACAGCTGCAATTCTTTTGGTACTAATACTTGGTTTTTCAAGCATTGTATCAATTACTTCTTCTTCATTTGTATCATTGTATTGTAGATTTACACAATCAGTCTTTGAAATACATAGAAAAATACACAGCAAGGTTAGCCACCTTTGTAGATCCAGAAATCTTTTTTTAATATATAACAACTTTCTAAAGCTTTGCCGTTGCAAAAACCGCAAACAAAAATAATGTCAGCATACTCTTCACTGCCAAACTGCATTCTTGACAAAATATACAAAGTATGTGACAACCGTCAATAAGAAATAAATAAGTTTTTTGATTCAAAGCAAAGGGGAGGACCCTGTTAACGTAGGTGAAATGCCCCTTGTCACGGATATCCAAATTACCTCAAAAATTACTTTTCTAGTATCAAAAAAACATGTTTGGTAGAATTTAAAAACTCCCCACTTTTTCATAGGGCTAAAAATAGCATTTTCTTGTTTTTATTTTTTTTTCTCTGCACTTATTGAATGAAAAATTCTAGAAACAATCATGAAAGTAGAGTTTTAGGTAGTCTTTAAACACATTTTTTTTTCAACCACTCAAACCCTGTATACAACTCTTAAAAAAATCCAGAAAGGTTGAAATTTATTTTAGGTTGCATGAAATTTTATTTTTTAATTTTATAAGTAAATGAAAAATCTACATCCATGATTTTTTTGGAATTTTTTCGAGTGGTGTGCCACGAATAAAAATCAGCTTTTGTGACTATGCAAAACATTTATAGCTTTTAAAATACCGAAATTTGAATTCTACACAAAATTTTACATCAAGTAGGTATCATGAGTTTATCGAATTTAAAAAAATTAAAACTCAAAAACTTTTTGATACTAATACTACTAATTAAAAATATTACACACTAAAAAATACTTTATATAAAATTATTATTTGCAAAAAACAATATTTATCACAATCAAACCTCATAATCACTTTTTTGCACCAGAAAGCATAAAGAAACTTACAGCAAGACAAACTTTCTAATGTTTTATCAAGTAAACAATAAAAAGTATACATTTCTGATAACTTGATTTCTATCGATTTTTTATTCCTAAAGCTGTTCTACATTAAGCACCTTCAAAAATATTTTTATAAAAGAATGTACAAATCAAAACACCAATTCAGGCCATCTATTACCCATTTGACGGTGCCACGTCATCTGCTTTTATTTGCTGTATCTTATACTACTGTTTCAATATTTAAGTAAAGCAAATTTTGTATTGTGTCAGTCTATCGGGTGGGAGACCTCCCTATTTTCTGTTTACCATCAGGTTTGCTTTGTACTATAATTTTCTCCATGTTGTTGCCTTTTATAAAGTCTACGCTACATCAATTGCACATCTTAACGATTGTAAACTCGATGGTTATGGATAGAAACGATGCAAAAAACAGAGGTTACGACCATTGGACGGTATAATTGGTTGTTACCATTAAAGATTATATTATTATATATATTTACAATATTATATTTAAAAGATTTATTTATTATTGAGTATCATTTTATAGAAGTACAAAATCATATTTATATTATGTCAAAACACAATTACGTTAATACCGTATTGTTAATTGTGTTACGCCCAATTTTATTTTTTTATATAGCTAACGCAACGCACGCTAAACCTTCCAACCACTTCACCGTGCTTGAACACTAATTTATTTAATACAAAATTTACATTTTACCTTGGTTGTTTTGAATAAAGTTTTTTTATTTAACGCTTTTCTTATTGATATTAAACGTCCTCCAAGTAATGTTGGAATTTTTGGCTACTTATTTTGATCATAAACTTCATATTTCCTGCTTTAAGAATTTTTATTTATTTTTTTTAATTTTCAACTCTCACTTTTCTGGAAGCTATAAAATTGAACTTTTTTTGTTTGCTTGTTCTCTTGCAATAGCAAGATACCAACGATGTGAATTTACTTTGTTTTTCTGGTAGCCGCTTTTCTATCAATCTGAAACTAAACTAAAAGTATTTTTTAGGTAATGCTGTTATTACCTTGCTTATTGGTAACAGTTGTGATAATTTAATGTTAACTGTTCTCTTTAGTTTATTATTGTAATTTTACTATATAATTTGTAATGTCATTTACAAAAATGTTTCACTTGTAAAAATCTTTTCCATTAATCTGTCTAATTTCTAAGTGGAACTTTGCTCATAGATTGATATTATTTGCTGCCAAATTTTATGCATAGTATAACAATTAGAGGTTGAAATGGCACAAACTGTGGGCAATTTTAATCCAGATAAATATACTTACACACCTCATCTATCTAGTCAAGGCTTTCTACAACAATAGTACTGCTGTAGTCAAAGTTAATAACTACTTATCATTGGAACGCAATATAAGAAAAAGTATAAAAAAAACATTTTACTGCTTTTACTGCTTCTAAAAAGAACAATCTCAAATAACAATTCTAGTACAGTCGCATTTAAAATTTGTTTGGTCATATCATAAGAGGCAACAACATGGAGAAAATTATAGTACAAAGCAAACCTGATGGTAAACAGAAAATAGGGAGGTCTCCCACTCGATAGACTGACACAATACAAAATTTGCTTTACTTAAATATTGAAACAGTAGTATAAGATACAGCAAATAGAAGCAGATGACGTGGCACCGTCAAATGGGTAATAGATGGCCTGAAGGAAGATGAATAGAATTAGAAAATATGTTACAAAAATATGTCATCACAAAGAAAAAATACTTTGAATTACTAAAAAATAATGTTTTACTGATTTTTGTTTAAAAAAGCTATTAAAATAAGAAACTTTTTTATATCTATATTTATTGTCACGCATACATTATTCTCAACATTGAGTAAATGCACCACAAAATAGAATTCTTGTACACTTAAATTACTTTATTTAAAAATATACTAGCAACACTTTTTCATTGATCACTTTTACTTGTTTTTTACATCAATAACCAAATTGTCGATAAAAGTTTCTTTTGATTTCACTAATAATAAATGTAGACTGAACAGCCAGAAATCAGATATTTTAATATAAATCCGTAAATTTTCTAAACAACTTAAACGTATTCACAGCCATTTTTGTTTTTTTACAAACAAAATTGTTTCTCAGTAGTAACAGAAGCAAACATTTTGATTTTATTTTTTAATTTGGAAATAAATATGAAATATTGAAATATAGAATTTAATCTATTTTTCAAACTATAAAAAATATAAATCATGTGCGCAACACGTAGAAAATCCAATTTATTTTCGTACACGGTAAACTTAATACATTTCGCAAAATGAGAGATTCATTGTTATTATTACATCTGCAAAGATGGCAAACCAGTCTTTCGTTTGATTATTTATAATATCAATTGTGTTCATAAGCACAGAAATATTTATTCAAAATTGTCTTTGCTATCATGCGATGCCGTGGTCGTACAAGGCATACTGACGAGGTTTGTAGAACCGAAACAATTGTCTATGCTTGACCCTTGGCCGCTGTGATTCGATTGACTGATTTTGAATAAATTATTAATTCATTTCATAATTTATTGGCGATTCAAAATCGTTATAGCCGCGAAATGACTGCCTATTGCATAAATGCAAAAATGATACCGATTAATGCGGACATTTTAGTATTAAAAATTGCAACTAGATGGCAAACCAGTCTTTCGTTTGATTATTTATAATATCAATTGTGTTCATAAGCACAGAAATATTTATTCAAAATTGTCTTCGCTATCATGCGATGCCGTGGTCGTACAAGGCATACTGACGAGGTTTGTAGAACCGAAACAATTGTCTATGCTTGACCCTTGGCCGCTGTGATTCGATTGACTGATTTTGAATAAATTATTAATTCATTTCATAATTTATTGGCGATTCAAAATCGTTATAGCCGCGAAATGACTGCCTATTGCATAAATGCAAAAATGATACCGATTAATGCGGACATTTTAGTATTAAAAATTGCAACTAGATGGCAAACCAGTCTTTCGTTTGATTATTTATAATATCAATTGTGTTCATAAGCACAGAAATATTTATTCAAAATTGTCTTCGCTATCATGCGATGCCGTGGTCGTACAAGGCATACTGACGAGGTTTGTAGAACCGAAACAATTGTCTATGCTTGACCCTTGGCCGCTGTGATTCGATTGACTGATTTTGAATAATTTATTTTTAAACAAGTCGTAGACTTACTGTGGCGATGTAAAATAGCCGTAAAAAGTAAAGCAAAGGGATAACCTTAACGCAAAATGTATGCATGCACCAAAAAGACTTTTTATTACTTTTTTACAGATTGCTTGTACATATGTATATACATTGATTTATTAAGTGAAATATTAGAAATATGTCAATATTTTATCATTGCCATTTATTAGATGTAGGTATTGCTTAGTGATTGAGAAGCTTGATATATGTACAAAATGCAGCTATATTTTAATTTCTAATTATTCATTGTTTTACTGATTGCTTTTGATGAATAATGTATAATACTAATTGGATGGTATTTTGTGTTTCAGAGGGAGTAATGCGGCGAATTGAGAGGGAGCGCGCGGGGGGCAGCTAGCGGCGCGGGAGCCCCCCCGGCCCCAGTATGACGCGCGCTAAAGAATGAAGAAGCAAAACGTTCGCACGCTATCGCTAATCGTGTGCACCTTCACATATCTACTGGTGGGCGCCGCAGTATTTGACGCGCTTGAATCCAAGACGGAGAAACAGCGCAAAGAGGTTTTACAAGGTACATCAAATTAAACATGAAATGTACATTACATTACCCATTTTCTTACAACTTTGTAATAAAATAGTTGAAGATGTTCGTTTCTAATGATAAAGTTGGAACAGTAGTTTAAATTGTATTTCATATTGTTCTGACATCGTTTTAATATTATCATAAAGACGAACGAAGGAAATTTAACTTTGATATAATGTCTTTATTAAAATCTATATCAATTTGTAATACATGTATTCATTATAATCCCAGTTATTCACACAATTTGCAATCACAGGAAAAGAGTAATGAATGTTATCGCGCGTACAGCAGCATACACACAAGGAAACCCACAACTCAATGATTGTGAAAACATAAATATAATACCACAAAACAGAAATAAACAATGAGTCTACGATAAATTTAATGCACTTCAAATCAGCCGTGTCAAGTATGAATAAAATAGTTATTGAATTATTGTTGTAAAATATGTTAAAATAAAAATTATTAAGTCGCAAATAATTTATGAGAAAATTTGCTATTCACTTATAATGTCTTTTTTAATTGTACATTTTAGGATCAACTTGGCAAATGGTAAATAATTAAAAAAAACTGGAACTCTGAAATAAACTATTACTTGATTACGTTTACTCCAGGGAGTAGTCACTAGCATTGTTAATGTTTCTGGATGAATATTGTTAACCTGCCTACAATTATAATTAAACTAATTACATTATATATCAAGGTGACATTGAATGTTTATCTTGCTCTGCGTTGTAGAGATTACTTTAGGCTTTTTTGATTTAAAATAGAATTATTTTATCTAAATCTTTTAGCAGAAGTTTCTAGTAGTTTTATAACATTGTTTAACTGTGTGAAACTAAATAGGTTTAAGAAGTTTTACCGGATGCGCTCTACTTTGGTTAAAAAACAGTTAATTTAAATTTATTGGTGTCAAACACTAAGTACTTAACAATTTTATATTGTGATTTTTAACATTTTTTTAGTAGTAAAAGTTTCAGTAGTAGTATTTACCAGTTGGGTCTAATTTTCTAGAAAACCAGCAACTTTTATATAACCAAACTAAATAAAGCTTCTTACCTCAAATTAGTAAAAAAGTTTTTATAGTTTTTGGAAAAAAAAAATTGAAAAATATGCTCTATTTTTTTAGTTTTTTTTATAAAACTTTGATTTTTTTTAGTTTTAAAATCATTAGTTTGTTTGAATTTTAAAATTGAAAATCATTTTTATTTTACATTGTCTGCAAAATTTTATTTATACAGTTGTAAACTTTCTATTCTCTAATTATTTGTTTAAATAATTGATGCATTACCGTGCTTAATTAAAACAAATTTACTTTAAAGCAATTATTACCGCTTGGCGTCAAATTTTATCAACGTCGTTGTCCGCTGTCAATTTATACAATCATTTTACTGAGAAAAAATAACTGTGTTTGTCCTTCTTCCTTTCTTGCCTACTGCTGCGTACTATTTATACGACCCGCCATCGTTCTATAAACGTTTTCTATAAATTAAATTTGCACGTAATTATTGATATCAGAATATATAATCTGTGCAATTAGCAAATATTAAAGCACCCACCGTTAAGTTAGGTTAGGTTAGGTCAAGCTAGAATATTGGCAATAATCCAACTTTAAGACAATTAGATGATAACAAACAAATAATAACTAATTCATTATTTAATGAATACAACCTAAAGTATACTGTAATACAAGTGTGTTTATGACTGCTTATTACTGATGTAATATGCTTTGGCAACTTTGTGCAACCACAAAGGTTCAAATGCCAGTGCACAGCATGGTATTAACGGTTGTTACGTATCTACCAAATATGCCAGGTAACTTCAAGACTTTAATTGCCATTCCGTAAATAACAATCTTTTACAAAGCAGTATAGCTCTAATTTTTAATACGTAGAAGCATGCTACAAATACTTCAATTACCTTATAGCCAATACTGTACCACACACCTACAAAACCTTTTTTGGCTCATGTGTAAATAGCTTTTGACAGCCGAAGTTACACCTCTATAATGCTATTAACTGTTTTTTGAACGTGTAAGGTAAAACTAAATACATATAATTAACTATTTATTTACTTGTGTTAATTTTTATTAATAACACCTTTTGAAATGAGCATTGTTTATGGAGAAATGTGCTCTGTTAAAATAATTTTTTTTGTCTCACTTTAAGAATTCAGCGTAAGGCTAACATATTGCAACGGTACAAAGACATACGAGAAAAGGTTTATAAATGGGTAAACATTGTCTTCAGCGTCAAATCTAGATTTTGTTTATGGCTCTACGACAAACATTTAACAACCTAAAAACAAACACAACATTTACAGTTTGTTAAACATTTAATATTTATTCCGCAAACATTAAACGCAAGCCGTTATACTGATATAGTCTTGAAACTCGTTTTACTTCCATTTATCCAAAATTGTCTAAAGGCAGTTTTACAGCAAACACTATTCAAAATATCATAAAAAATTTGTTCTGTTCTCTGTTATTAAACTAAAACAAACGTACTTGTTATCAATTCAGACAAAACAGGCAGTAAAGAAGAAGCAAAAAGCATTTAAGAAACACATTACTAATCGTTCCAAACAGATTATAAGAACAGATAAGTTAGCTCGTAAATATTGTGACAATCTAATACAATCTGAAAAAGACAAAACACAATTTTTTATAAAACAATAAATTTATTGCAAAGTAGTACAAAATCTTCAATACTAATCCAAAAGAAAAAGCAGATATTTTTGCAAACTAATGCCTAACTCTACTATTATAAATCCTCCCATTGCTGTACCTACACTGCCGGTTAGTAAAAAAAATCATTCCTTAAGACAACGGGTTGTCAAAAAATATTTTTTAAAATTAAATACCAGAAAAGCACCCGGTATGAATGAAATTCCATTATTAAAAAAAATGCAAATGAATTAGCTCTTACCTCCTTTGACCAAAATATTTGCCTTATCATACAAAAATGAAACATTTCCAAATTGTTAAAAAATTGCAAATGTTCAACTTATTTCTAAAAAAGAAGACAAGTCTGATTCTTTAAATTATAGACCAATTGCATTATTGTTTAATCTGTCAAAAAAAATTTAAAAAAAAATATTTCTACATTGTTACGCTAACAAAATAACTTCATCTCAAATACTCAATATAGATTTTGATCAAAACGTTTGAGAACAGATCTTCTAACTTATGTTAGTCACAAACAGAATTCTACTTTAGACAAACAAGAAAAAAATCTTGCAGTAGTTCTAGACATTTTTAAAGGGTTTTTTAGAGTATGGCATTCTAGTTTTGTCAACAAGCTCCTTTGTTTAGGATTTGATAAAAAAACTGTAAATCTCATCAATAGTTTTTTTGACAATAGAAAAATTATAGTTAGAATTGATGGTTTTAACTCTGACCCTAAAATCATAAATGCTGGTGTTCCTCAAAGTTCTGCTTTTTTGCCAATTTTATTTTTGATTTATATTAATGAACTTTGAAGAAAATTAAAAGTTTTATTTATAGTTTTAATAATAATAATAATAATAATAATAATAATAATTTATTAGTGCCAACTACAAAAAGTATTACACAAGTCAGGTCACTTGCTTTGAATTAACAAATGGAATATACAATAAAAATATTTAAGTAAGAAAAATATGTTACAAAAATAAAATTACAATAAAAATATAAAAAAATACAGTAAAGATACAATTCAAAGTAAGGCAAAACAAATAAATTTAATTAAAAGTACTGCCAACAAAATCATCAATTGAATAAAAAGCTCCCTTTATTAGATAGTCTTTCATATAGTTCAAGAATGCTTTCTTAGGAAGATTTCTAACATGGTTTGGAATTAAGTTGTAAAATTTAATGCAGTGGTAATTAGATCCCATTTGTGATTTTGACAATCTTAGCTGGTTTGGATAAATATCAACTTTATTTCTAGTGTTATGAGAATGATTGTTTTCATAAAGTTGGAATTTATTGACGTTGCTTCGCATATATTTTATACATTCATATATATACAAACACGGAAATGTCATTAACTTTAATACACAAAATTGATTCAAATAATCATCCCTATAATGTAGTGTAGGCCGTTTTTAAGATAAAGACAGTACCGCTTAAATTTCTTAATAAGAAAATATTGCTGCATAGCTTCTTTGCTAGTGCATCTCCATGCATTGACCATTTTTGATCTGGATCAATATGCAGACCTAAAAACTTGTATTGTTACTAGTTTCCTGATGGTTTCGTAACGAAAACGTAAGAGTGATGGATTTCTGAGGGTTTACAGATAAAAGATTACTGCAAATCCATCTCTCTGCTGTAGCAATAGCTGCATTATGTCCATTGATAGCTATATTGATGTATTTATGCTTAAATGAGATGGTAGTATCATCCCCAAAAGAACAACATGTTCATCTTTAAAAAGGAAGATTGTTGATATAGATAAGAAATTGGACCCAGTACTGAACCTTGTGGTACACCTGTAGTTAAAAAACCAAATTCCAAATGTGTTTCATTGTGGAAAACACGCTGTTTCCTATTATGCAAATAGGACGACAACAAACGTCAGCTTTCTGGCTTAATATTATACATATACAGCTTATGTAGTAAAATCTCGTAATCAACACAATCAAATGCCTTGGTCAAATTGATAAAAAAGGTTACTGAATATTCACAATTTTCAAAACAATCAATTGTGTTGCTCACAAAGTTTAGTACAGCTTGTGTTGTAGACATTTCTTTTCAAAATCCAAACTGGCTATCAGAAAATAAATGTTCTGATTCAAAAAAATCAACTAATTGATTCTTTAATAAAGTTTAAACAAATTTGGAAACAATTGGTAGCAGACTGATAGGTCTATAATTTGAGGGGTCATTAATGTTGTCCTTTTTGTAAATAGGTTTTACATCAGCTAGTTTTAAAGCGCCGGGAAACGTTTGACTATTAATACATTCATTGAACAGTTTAGTAAGTGGAACTATTAAAAAATGTGACACTTGCTGTATCATATCAGCAGTAATACCATAACAATCAAAACACTTACTTTTTTTCAGAAGTTTGATTGTGTCCTCTCATTTCAATAAAAGTTGATTCACAAAAATTAAAATAGTTTGGTACATTTACATTGTTAACTTCACTACACATTAAAATAATAAGATCCACATCAGATTTAGATAGAGATCCTATTAAAATAGACGGTATATTTAAAAAGAAATTATTAAAATCATTAGCGTTAATATCACAGTTTTTATTAATTGGATTAATGATTCTCCACATAGCTTTTTCAGAGTTGCAATGACTATTTACATACTTATTGTTAGCATTAAGCCGAGCATTTTTGATGGCTAAATTATATTTTGTTCTGTATGTTTTTTTAATTTGTTTTAATTGATGATCATTTGATCTAAGACAAACTTTGTTCATAAATTTTAAGTTTTCACTCATTTCCTTTAACTCTTCGTTAAACCAAATTATTTTATTTTGTTTACAGCCATTGCTTGGTTGCAGTTCTTTATGTGGAAAAGCATTTGGAGCGTTGTTTGATAATATTTTCAAAAACAAATCCACTTTTACATTACAATTTAGGTTTTCATTATCAAGAAAAAACTAGTATCAATAGTATGCATAGATACTAGACTCTGGTAAACGTTTGTGAAAATATTATCAGTAATATTATCTAACCTGGTAGGACGGTTAAAGTTACTTATTAAGCCATACCCACTAAGAAAGTCAATAAGCCTGGGCCTATTAGGATCATAGGATAGGATAGTTGAAAGCACAGTACATGACATTTAAAAACATATTAAAATCTCCTGATGGAGAACTATAGACAGATACAACAACGCATTTTATATTAATTAATTCTATGGCAGAAATTTCGCAATCTTTTTCTTTAGATAAATTATTTATGTCCATAGACATACAGTTAATATGTGGCTTAGCAAGTATCATAACACCACCACGCTTATAAATAATTCGTGAAAATTGCGAAACTACTGCCAGATCATTTAATTTTACTTGCAGAGCTTCATTGCTAGAAAGCGAATGTTCGCATATACATAAAAATGAATATTTATTCATGCGCTCTGATAAAAATGATTCCATTTGATGAATTTTATTACGCAAGCATTGTATGTTTAAATGCAAGATACATACTATTTGTTTGGTATGGTCCTGCAAGTCCGGAAGAAAAAACGATCTAAGGACGCTCCTTTAATCCACAATCCTGGATCTTCTATGTCTTTAAGTTATTCAAACGGAACGGAAACCTTGAATGACAAATAATCGGATGGATGTTTTGATGCCAGCTTCTGACATAACACCGATTTAAAATTGTTCTTTTTTAAATGCGTTATGACCATTTCTTCAGTTGTAGTAGGAACCAGTCTATAAACATGAATGTGTGCTTTTTTGTTCACTGCTTGCAGAATAGTATCGGTATTTTCTAGAGTTCTTTGTATTTTAGGTTTACTTTTCTTACGGTTTGTGACCGTTTTCTACACGTTGTTACCGGTGTTATTATTATTAGTTGGCAAATTACAATTATTTACAGCCAGACACGAATAGAGTGGCCCCTATATAGACAACATAGTATACACCAAAATTATGTTAAATGTGGTTAAACTAATGCATTTGCCCGTTTTAGCATTTTTCATTTACGCTTACATTTTAAACATTCCACGGGCGACGTTGTTCTGTCATTGAAAGATGCTAAAACGGGCAAAAGCAAAAGTTTAACCACATTCAACATAATTTTGGTGTATACTAAGTTGCCTATATAGGGGCCACTCTATTCGTATCTGGCTGTAAATGTTTTGTAGTATTCGATTGGTTCATATCCGTAAGGCTAGTAGGGTTGCCTATAGATTAACTAGAAATTGGAACTACTTGTTTAATAATTTTATTATTATTTGCATTGTTTTCAATGATAATGTCTTTTTGGTTGCCTACGTTATATCTATTGTTTACATTATTTCTAACAACTACGTTAGTCATACTAACTACCGTTGGAGATTTAGGCGGGAACTTGTTTTTGTTTACCTCTTTTAGTAGCGATTCGTTATCTTCTTTGAGTCTTGCGACTTTTTCAACAAGTAGATTATTATTCAACTTTAATTGTTTTACCAATTCCTTAAGATAGACGTAAGATTCTTTTTCAAAGTCCAGTTCAGCATCTTCATTGAGTTTAAGTTCCATTCCGCAACAAGTTTTAACCCTTTTATAGCAAGAATGGTGATAAAAGGACTTGCATGCCATACAATGTATTCCCGACTTGGCAACACTACCACATGAACACATTTTTTTATTTAAATCACTAGATTTAGCTGCATTTTTTACAGCATTTTCAGCTTCATTGACTGTTTCATTCCCCATCACAGAGAAAGATTTTGCAGATGATAGCACCTTTTATACTTTCCAAAGACCATATTGACAAATGGCAAAGCGTCTTGAAATTTTTAGGTTAGAATTGTAGCATCTATAAACAAAGACCTCAAAACAATATGTAAATGAGGCACTCCCAACATGGTCATTTTTTTTACTGTTTTAAAATCCAAATCCGAAGATTCATCAGTACAAAATATTAAACTAAACAAAAAAATTATATCTAAATCTTTTTCAATTTGTCTATTGTTTCGAATATTGTTTCCAAGTATGGGAAAGAGCATTGGAAACTACACTATCTCTTCTAAACTCTATTAAAAAACAAGTTATTTAGATCTTTGCCAATCCAAAATTGTCTAATTATTTAGATACTTAACAACACAGGTGCAATGTTGCAGATCTTTGCATTTTCTATATAAATATTTTAATGAAATAAAAGACATTCTGCTATCTAAACAAATATTTACTCGTAGTACAAGGCTTGCTTGGACTTCTAACAAATATTCACTGACAGCTCAGAGATGTAGGATCAAAACAACAAAACAAATTTATGCTTTTCAAGCAGTTCACTATAATCACAAGATCTTACAGAGTATATTTCTTCAATTTTTAACCATAAGTATTTAAAGAAGCGTCTTTGAACTTTTTCTAATGCAAAAAAAGATTTGCATAAAGGAGATACTAGATGCTAGATGCATACTTAAATTTGCAACAAACCAAGGCAAAGTATAATATTTTCAATAAAGCTAAGTCTAATAATTCTTTAATTAATCGTATTAGAAATCCTAGTAACTTTAAAGCTGACGACACAGTTGTATTTATATGATTGGAGAAAGTAAGTTGTCAAATAATACTTCAAGATCCCTCATTTAAGATTGCCTTTTTAAAGAAGTAGTATCAATTATATAATTTGTTAAAATATGAACAGGTTTACTCAAAAACCTAACGCAACATTTACCTATATTTAAAGTAAGTTTGTTTGCAGGGCAACATTGAACTATAAGATTAAGGTTTTGTTGTAGACAATTAATATCATTTACAAAATTATTAGTTTAATATATTTTTAAGTTGTCAGCATATGCCAGAACAGAACATGATAATGAAGTAATCAATTCGTCTATGAATAGAATAAATAGTAGAGACCCTAGGTTTGAACTTTGCGGTGAACCAGAAGTAGACATAAAACTGCACAACTTAAAACCATTGTAAGAAACCATATTTGTTCTACTATCAAAATAAAAAGAGACAAAACTCAAAAAATTTGATGCAATTCCAAAAGTACTAGCTTGTTTAGCAAGATATTGTGATCAATATATAGTATCAAATGCACGAGAAATATTAAAATATTAAAAAGAGCGGGTTTGCTCAAATAGAATTACAATCTTTAGCCAAGAAACTAAAAATACAATCAACACCAGAAGTAAATCCATTTTTTAAACGTTTGGCACTAGCAATAACATTAGACTCACTAATAGGTAAAATGTATAACGGTAGTCGATTAGAAAGCAAATCTAGGATAGTAGAAAAACTTTTTGGTAAATAAACTTTAAAAAATGTATCAGCAAAAGCATGAACTATACTTTGAGAAGAACAAAATTCAGACTTACTATCACTCATTTTTCTAGGAATTTGAGTGCTAGAGTTTTTAAGACATACATAGTTCCAAAGATTTTTTGGGTTACTTTTAACATTAGTCTGGATTTCTTGTAAGTATGTGTTGTAGGCTATTTTGATTTGTGATTTAGTTAAAGCTAGCATTCTCTGAAATTTGCTTTGATAAAAGGGAGATAAAATAGATTTCCACTTACGATGATAATGCAGCTTAAGTTTGACATTGTATCTTAATTTATATGTAAACCTAGGTGAAAACCGATTACTTTTAGAACATATATAAAGGAACGTACTTATCAAAAAAAGAATAAATTAATTTGTAAAATTTATCAACAGCATAATTAACATTTTTACATGATTTAAGAAATGACCATTTAGTTAGAGCAATACCATTGTATAGATTAACATAATTAGCTTTCTAAAAATTGTATCTTTTGTTGTTATTAGATGAACAGTTGGTATATTCAATACTGTGCTTTAACTGTAATAATCCAGACAAAGCTGGATGATGTTTGTCTTCACCAATCAAAAAAGAAGAATCATGCTGCACATCAAGATTACAATCAAAATTGCACAAAATTAAATTCAGTAGCCTGTTATTATGGTTTCTGATAGTGTTATATTGAGATAAATAAATCTATAAAACTAAGAAGAAACGTTTAAGTCACCAACTAATATTACATTGTCAACTAGAATTAGCTCTAACGCTTCAAAAAATGAGTCCCGAATATCATTGTGCACGTTTGGGGGTATATATAACAGTAGTACAACAGTATAAAATAAAAATAAATAATAATTTGCACGCAATAAAATCTATTAATGGAATATTATTACTAATATGGGAAACATCTATCCGCTCAAAAGTTATAGAATTAGAAAACGCTAGCAAAGCACCTTCTCTAGTAGCACGTTGGTAGCCAAAAAAGTCAAATAGTTCAGTCAAATAGACTGAATCATGTAAAACTATCTCAGATAAATAAATTATATCAAAATTAGAATTGCAGGTGTTTTTGTAAAATAAATTGGTTTTTGTTTTGAGGCCATTAACATTTTGTTAGTAGATTTTGAACCAATGTTTCTCTTAATTTCCACCTGAATAAAATTGTCAATACTAAAATATTGTTTTCGATACCAGTTGCCGAATCCTGTGAAACAATAAAGATTAGTTATTTTTACTTTATATATATTTTTGTTATTAAAGGGTAGAGAAATGTGCTTGTAGAAACAAAAAAATTATAAAAGTTTTTTGAAGAACACATTTCTACGCTATTACCAAACGTATAAAATTAAAAAAATATATAAATGATTCAATTTTTTTGCTATACTAATTGCATCTATTGTCTTTATTCTTTTTTTAAATATTATTTTAACTATGTCTATTCACTAGCTTTCAATTTAATACCTTTAACAATATCTTTGTTTCATGCCCTATTAAGCTTATTGTTCGATACTCTTTTTTATGTCTTTTTTGCGAGCGGTGTCATTTCTGTCTTGAAGACAACCTTTGCTTTCACATATAGTATTACAAAAAAATGTTAGTTTTTTTTTAACAGATATAATCTTGTGCCACATTTAATAATATTCATCTATTGTGTGTATTAATAATGCTAACGGTTATAGAGAACAATATTTATAAAGTATTTAAATTTCAAGGTTTATGTTACAAACTGTTTGTAGTTTTCCAACCTTAATGCAAAAAATAACTTTTCTAGTTTATATTATGCCAGATTAATGTAGTTTTTTGTAAATTCTGACTTTTTATCTTACTCATATATCAAAAAGAAGAAATTTGCTTTTTAGGTTTTTATATAATAAAGTAAATTAGTTTTATGTAAAATTCACTACTAAAGTGCTGTGTATAATATGTATAAATTTCAATAATAAACTCTTTCAAGGAAAATAAAATGATCAATAATTTAACCACATTGCTGTAAACCATTAAGTTCAACGAGGTGTGATACTAGTCAATTATACAGAATACCAGACAGAACAAAGACCATTTATAAATTGGATTTGTCTCTTACGTTTAACGAAATAATGGTTTTAATTATATAGTATAACGATATAACGAATAAGAACAATAAATTTTTATGCTGAAAAAATGTTTATAATACAAATTTACATCGTACTTTTTATATTTATTATCTTATGATCTAACATAATGTAACATAATTTTTTTTCATAAAACTAGATCAATCTAAATGTTGTCACAAACAGGATGCTTTGTATGAAAAAAGTCATTTGTGTTTATTGTTTACGCATAAATGTACTTTTAAATTTTCTTTCATAATTTATAATTTGATTTTAATGTAATATTAATTAATTAGATTTAAAAATCCACCTGTTTATTATAAATCGGATTATTAAGAAAAGAGTAGAGTATTACAATAAGTTTATAGGATTGGAAGAATATTTAGATACGGCGGAATAAATACGCTTTTCAGACTGACGCTTCAAGTAAGAAAAATTTAATCCGCTTAAGCTCATTGGATTCGAGTGGGATCTGTATTTTAAAATTATATTTTTTCAGAATGGAAATATGGATGAAATCAGCAATAGTCGGCACAAGTAAAATCCATTCGATTTTACTTGTGTCGGCTATTGTTTTGTATTCAATTTGAATAATAAATTTACCGGAAGGATAATAAGATTTTTTTTCCGATGTTATCATAATGATCTTTATAGCATATAAATAAATCAATAGTATTCAATATTCTAAGATGAAGTATGTTAATTGCTTATTGGTTATTTCAAAAATGCTAAACTTTATGTTTAATAAATACACACAAACTTGTAGATATTGATAATTTCTATTACCTAATATTAAACTATATTTAGTATTAGAATTAAGGTTACCTTAAAGACACATCAAATGGCAGTGAGGGTCTTTTATTGTGCATTAGTCTTTGACAAATTGTCAAATAAATTCTTAAGCACATGTGTATTATAGATAAATATAATATATATATAATCTGACAAGTAACATTAATGATTAGTATAATTACATTGTACTTATTTAGTTTTAAAGAATCTTTCAACGCTTTTAAGTCATGCAGTGCATTGGCAACTTAACAAAACACAAACATATTTTTGTATAAATTTTTTTAATTTACATTGGAAACTTTTTATATTAGCTATAAAAACACAATGAGTTACATGACAGACAAAATTTTAATCTTCAACTCATGTAATTTCTTAATCCGCATTCATTGCCTACGTCTTGAACAATTTGTGCTTTATGCACCTTGCAATTGTCGTGCAGACATAATTAAAAGATCTTTTTATGTGTATAGCTAAGTTTTTAATTGAGTGTTTGTAGACGTTCTTCTCTTTTGGCATATACTCAACTAAAAGAATTTTTTTAGTGACCCAGAAAACTGTGGACATTACTTTTTGCGAGAGAGCCTTTATAAACCTATTGCATAGATTCTTGTTTTGTAGTAGGATTTCTGTAGTGTATTCAGGTCTCATTCCCAGTTACAATTCTATAGAAGAAAGTTTTATCTTGAGATAAAACAGTCAGTTTTTTGCAAATTTGTTGTTTACATAGTGTTATCATCAAGTCTGAGCAGCTTAGAAATCTATCGTGTCAACACTTTGCTTGTTATCAAATCTTTATATAGAATTTTAAAAACAACACTTGTTTTTGATATTATTATTTTTTACCCAAAGATATATCGGCTTTATTACTTTGACTTATCGGATTAACTCATTAGTAGTCTTCTTGGGAGTCTATTAAATGAGTTGTATTAAAATGATTCTTACATTTTCTGTGAACAGGTATTGTTTTTTTTTTTTCATTTGAAAAAAAATGTTTTATCCCCTTAGTACAGGTATAACAGATGAGAGATTGTTAAGTACTTATTTGATGGATCCCCAAAGAGACTACTAATAAGCTAATCCGATAAGTCAAAGTAATAAAGCCGATATATCTTTGAGTACACTATACCTCAAAAGTTTTTCTGCATGGGAGATTGCCGGTATTAGTCCTTTTCAGTGTTATTTAAGAAAAACCGTTCTAACGGATTGCAAAAATAAATTGTCATTTAAAATTTATTTTTATTTTTGTAAACGTTTAATGTAAAATTATAAAAAATATACAACCAAAATACGTTTAAATTGTTAAAATTTTTATTATCTATAGTGAAACGTTTACGGAACGCTAAAAAAATGTAAAACATCTTTTTAAAAAAAGTTAAATGTTTACGTAGAGTGGTCATTGTAATGCATCGTAGTAAATTTAACCAATAAATTTTAAGTAGTTTAGTTCAAAACAAAAAAAAAAGCAGTGGCAGTGCTCGTACTACTTGTTCAAATAAAATCAGTCATTTTAAGTGAACGTGTTGAAGATAACCTTTTCACACCAATTTATTGTTACAGCAAGCAATTCATTTTCAAAAACTATTTTCAACAAATTTTGACAAAAAAATTTGTTCACTTACAAGGTTTAACTGACACAAAAATTGAAACAACATGATCATACAAGTTGTCAAGCGTTTGCAAATAGTTTTTTTTTAAAAAAGCAGAAGTTTAAAAATATATGTTAATAAACAAAATTGTCAAATTTGAAGATCAACAAATTCAAAAGTGATTAATAGTAATAATTCTTTATTATTGTTTGTACACCGTCCGATGATGGCCTTGTAAAGGTTGAAACTAAAAAACTATTAGGTACTTTTTTTAAAATTATTTAAAGATAAAGTTTTCATACCCAAAAATTTGTTTTGTTAAATTTTGAAAATTTTGCTGAAATTTAAAAGACAGTGTTTTTTTTAAATAAGATGAAGAAAATTTTTTTTTTCTTAAAAATACATAAAAACGTGCTTTTATATGTGCAAAAGATAGCCTGAAAATTTCAGAAAGTTCCATGTACTACGCTGGGAGGTATTTTAGAATGTATTCACAGAAAATTGTGATATTTAAGCCGTGTTCGCTATTTTTAAGTATTTCTGTAAATACATTGTAAGATATCTCGGAGCGTAACACACGGCACTTCCTGAAACTTTCAGGGTATGTCTTACACATATAAAAGCACGTTTTTATCCATATTTGAAAAAAGAGAAAATACCCGTCATCTCTTTTTAAGAAAAACTGTCTTTTAAAGTTTTGCAAAATTTAGGAAATACGATCCAAAAATGTAAAAAAGTTAAAAAAATTGTTTTTTTCTTTCAAATTTTAGTTGTTTATTACTCGAAAATGGCTTATTGAAAAATTCTAACAAAATTCACAAGATCAGGGCTCATGTTGAGAAAGGCATTTTCAGTGGTTTAAACAAAATAAAATTTTTGTTCCGTACACTTGACTCAGACATATGTATAATAAAAGTAGTATTTATAATGTTGAGGTCAGAGTTTGTGTACTAGTACTATTATTTTGTTTTTGAAGGTATTGATAAAACTTATTTGTAATGGCATTTACAATAAAACGCAACTAATAAAATTAGAATGCCATACACTATCAAGTGCTTTGGAAATGTTTAAAGGTACTGCAAGATTTTGTTCATGTTTATCTAAAGTAAAATTTTAATTATTGTGCTGGGGTTGAGGGAAAACATTTATTTTTATTTATTAGATTATTAGTTATTTTAGTTGGAAAGCAAGATTATATTTTTCTATTTTTATGAAGCATAAATGCTACTTTTTTAGAGCCCAACTAGACCTCTGCATCGTACACAGTATTTAATTGTACCCTATTTACTAAATCCGCACGTAGTGCCAGGTTTATAAAAATACAAAATGGTATACAGAACATACTTACTAACATTGGAAAAGAAACTATTTTTTTTTAAGATTACTGAAAGAAAAGTTTTAAGATGACAAAACTGGTAGCAAAAGTACCCACGGTATTTCAAAAACATAACAGTTTTTAACTGGCTTTAAAGAGATATCTATATGGAATAAATATAATGTTGTTACTACACCAGAATTTTTTTGTTTGTCTAATAAAGACACGGTTGCAGGTAGCCTACAAAACTGAGGTGTACAACAAAAGCAGTATTATGGAAGAGAATAATAGTAACGCTCGTTTATCAAACAAGCACAGACATTGCGCATAAACATTAGAGACAGACATAATTTATTCAAACTCAATCTAAACAAACATTTTGAGAAAATTATTAATTGTTGTTATATTAAATTTTGGTCAAAATATAACAAAACAATAACAACATAAAACTTAAAAAATAACATATTCCAGGTTAGTTAGTTTATCAAACATTTCAAATCAACCTAGATTATTCGTTTGTTTAAATGTCTTAAATCACACTTGACCAGATTAACATCATGCTGTTGTTATGCAAGTAGAGTTACACCATTGCACGTTCTATCATTCCAAGAGCGCTAGCCTTAAATCTATTATACCTTTAAAGTTGATTTAACACATTAGTTTTTTATTACATAATCATCTTATTTCAATTGTGCATATTCTTCTGGCAATACTTAAATATGCACTAGAGACATTTTTATTTGTTTGAGCTAATGTTATACAATTTTGTTTTTTTTAATTGTTTTAAGTTTTGTTACATTTTCTAAGCTTAGTGATGTTGAGTTTTTAAAGTTATTAATAGTCCTTTTGTTTTTACGTTGCTTACAACTACTTTTTCTATTTATCTTAACGCATTTTTTTTAAACTTAAAAAAATTGTAATTGTAAGCTAATAGTTCAGTCACATGTTATAAATCAAAATGTTATTTTTTTATATTATGTAAAAAGAAGTAAGAGAAGCTTAACCTCAAGTTGTTGACCATGATTTTTTATGAACTTTCTCCGGCATCATAAAAATTAAAAAAAAAACGTTTTTTGAAATTACTTGATTCTTTGACGTGACTTCACGTACTATTAATTTTTGTCAAACAAGAAAGTAAAATATTAAAAGATTGAAACCGACTTACAATTCAAACACTTTGCAAAATTGGTCACAAAAATTAGATTCAATCTCTCACTGCTACTATCAACAAAAAGAACAGAACGGCAGCATATCTTTTGCATGTATCAACAGGTACAATTTTAGATAGGGTTTTTAAAAATCGTGAACTAGAACTGATTTCCAACACAGCTAAGTTTGCATCATTTTAATTTTCTAAAGCTTGGTGTGCAGAAAAGCAGATAATGTGTGTTCTATTATTTGCTTACATTGAAATAACGTCGTTAAAGCAACGCGTTCTGTTTCATGACAATAAATCATTCTTATTGTAATAATTTCACTATCAAAGAAAATGTGGTAGAATAATTTTCATATCTTGAGGACTATTTTTAGCGTGACAAAGATAAACCAAAATGGCAGAAAAAGCATATAAAAAATCTTAATTAAGGTTAACCTTTTCTAACTTCTCCCACACAATATAAAAATGGCACTTTAAATTTATTTTTATTTTCAAAATTTTATTAACTAGATTTATTTATTTATTTTTCTTAAGACGTAGTTATCTGTTGGCTTAAACATGTTTTTTCTCTGCGTTGGTCCTGCTGTTAATTTGTTTTTGTCACATGTAGTACTAGTTTGAGGTGGGCTGGTTTTGGCCTTGTGGAAATCACATAGTTTGCTGCGGCAGCACATGCTGTCCCCGGCTCATTTTCTTATACCCTCTTTTTCTGTCATACTTTCTACACTAACATCCATCTGTTTTTTTTTCATGTTTGCGTTATCAGCCTGTATCTTCTTAATTTTTCTATATTTTATTAACTTTTTGTAGTCGTATCCTCTTTTTTCATAAATAATTTGTGTAATTCTATTAAATGTATAACTTTTGGTAGTCCTAGATTTGCCTTTTACTTCTAGTGAGATTCTAAAACCTCTAGTTAGAGTTAGTTCTCTGTGTCCTCTGGATATACTTTGACTATTTTGAAAGTTGCATTGTCTGTCAACCTCAAGATGGCGTATCTGCCTTATGGAAATTGTTTAGTCAATTCATTCAGTTTGCTTTTCATGAGCAGTTCTTTTTTTCTTTTTTTTATCTCTGCAATTTTGGTTGGTACTAATACCAGTAAATGTTTTTCTCTTGTCTATCCTTTCACCGTTTATTCTTTGGTAAGCATAGTCGTCTTGGCCTTCTTTTGCTTCCATTTAACTTTTTGCTCCTTTTTTCTTTGTTTTTTTTGGCTTTTGATATCTGTGTTTTTTTTCCATTTTGGTTTATCTACATCTTAAATCTTCAAACTCCTTTATCTTTTTCTTTAGTATTGTCGTTGCATAGTTTCTTAGTGCTTTTTATTTGTTTTTGTCACTCAGGCATATATTAATAATTGTGGATTTTTTTATTTTGTTTTCCAATACCTTTTCTAACTCTTTCCTATCTTCCTCCCACGTTTTGCACTCTACTAGCGTATATTGTATGTCTTTAGTGTTTTACTCTACCTATTTTGCTATATTTGTAGCTTCAAATCAAAATTAAAAACAATTTTTTTTGTATATTGTGTGCGTTACAATGATTATATTGCCCGGAGCGCAACGAGGGATTTTGGCTCGAGAGATTGAAGTCGCCGATGGACGTTTATATATTATTAGCAAATAATAAGTAAATTATAAATAACTTTGAAATATTATGCATTCATAACCTTTTTGAAATTAGAGTTTTATTATAACTTGAAGTGCAGATTACTGTACAAAAATACGTTTTTTTTAGTTGATTGCATTATAGTTAGTAGTACAAAATATTTTCTAAAGTACAAATATTTAATTCAATCTTTCCAATTTTTATATAAAAAATAATAATGGCAACTACTCAATTTTACCACGATATTTGTTAACAAAACATGTAATCGATTATTTTATTAACTTGGGATTTTACTGTTGATTAAATTTAGATCGGGGAGTATAGTGACATTAATAATCTTACCGATCGGGCCTAGTATTCTTTTATTAGAACTTAAATTGGTTTTTATACTAATTGTATGTGGTAGTTGCAAACTAAATAACATTATATTCAAGTATATTATATGATTACTATCATACGATTTGCAAAGTTTGTTAAGGTATACTATAACTTTTAGTACATGCAAACTTGACCTATCATCTTTGCTATTTATCTTCTTACTAAAGGAACATTACATTGGCATAAAAAACAATTCTTTAACAATAATAACTAATATTTTATTGTAGCACTGTGCTTTTTGCCGCCAATAATTTGCATCAATATTTCACTTTTTCAAGAACGTATTATTTATATTATAGTTCCAGTAAAGATGAATTAACACACTAATATTCTGTTTATTTTTATTTTTTTATTGTATAAAAAGCAAAGTGTACGCACACTACTGTTAGTCAAATTTAAATATTTATAGACAAATTACCGGACTTACATATTATTCTCGCAATTTTTAATATTTTTCACTTAAACTCTATAAAACTGTTTCTTGTTTATGTACGCTTTATCCTTACATAATGATCTAAAAAGGTTTAATAGGATTTATCACGTGGTTTCATTACCAATTATAGCTTAAGATTTACCTTCGAACGATAATACTATATAGTCTGGTCTAAATTAGTCACCCCAATAAACCTTTACATAATCCTTGCACAATCTCTCATATTAAATTATCATACCATGGTAATTCTGTATACTGAAAGTAAATTACATTTGCATCAAACATCAGATCAAACAGTGGCTTAAATATTCATATTATATTACAATCTATTGTCACACAATTATTTTATTCAATCAATTATATCATTTTAATTTTGCGGCAAAATTTTTAAAATACAAATATTTATTTGAATTAATTGTGTTCCGAGTTCTAACAAAAAAACTATTAAATCTATAGTAAAGGACTTCTAACTTTAAATGGAGTTAGGATCAAAAGCACATTCTCCTTTTTTAAACTATCTAGAAATACTTTTTAAAAAGTTATGAATGCAAATTGTTAAATTACACATTTTTTATATTGATATGAACTTTTATTTTACACGTAATTAAAAAACAAAGTATAATAACTCTCTGATTTGCATTTTAGTTTTTTTAATTTAACCGTTCAATGTTGTTGTTGTTGGTTTTAATATCAAACTTAATAATTACCTAAAGTTGAATTTAATTTTAAATTGGATGTCAAATTTATTGACTGATAGAATTTAAATATAACGATTGGCGGGAATCAGATTAAGTTATTTTTAAATGAGTTTTGTTTAGCAGTTTTCAATATGCATTGGGTGGAAAAAACGCGTTTTTTGTATTTACTTAAAACTTGCATATAAAACCAAAAACCAATATTTCTAATGTTAAACTAAAATGTTTACATACAGTGTGTAAAAGTTACAGGAACACCTAAATAAGTCTTCAACCGTAAGAAAAAAATAAAAAATGTTTTAAACAAAAGTTGTTTGGTTTTAAACAAACTATTGATTAAAAATATTTTTAATATACAGAGTGTTTATTTTATTGTGAAAATTTGATAAACTTTTTTTTTTAAACGGAACACACTGTATGTTTTAACATTTTTTATTTTAAGATTAATTCTGAGTATTTTTTGTAACTTTTCAAAATTACGTTTTTTAATAAATCTATTAAGATATGCTTTGTATAATGAATTCCCGTTTTAAGTTCTATGGTGATACCTAACAGCTCCTAATTGATTAAAGTGAAGTTATTACATGACATTGTCAACTAAAATTGAATATTTACTCACATGTATAATTTTATTTAATAACTAATTAAACGAAAATATTAGAGTAGATTACTTTGATATAATACAATAACTAAATTAATTCAAATTAATGATATCTGCATGGGGAAATATCAAATGTGCTACTAGGTGCTGCAAAAGACAAAGGTCATATTTTCCGTGACTCGACCAATCTAATCTAATTAATTAAACAAACTTGTAGTTATTTCCTGCAAAATATAAAGCACATTATTTTATGTAATTTTTTCTGTATTAAAGTTAATTTATTAAACATGCATGTTATAAATAGAACATAAGGTTTGTGAAATCTAAATATTATTGTTCAATTTAATCCAATGTAATTAAAAACTTAAATATGATAAAAAACATTTTTTAATATTCAATAAATAAACTGCGAACACGTGAATTGTTAGCAAGCGCCCTTAAAACATATCGTGTAAACATTTGATTTAAATGTTTACCGTATATAAATTTATAGACTACAAGAACTTTCACAAAACACAAATATAAACAAGCTTACCACACTCACATTTATTCAAATTGACTTGGTAGTAACACGGAGTAAAACACAAATAAATTGTAAATAGTTTTAATGTAATTTAGAGAAAAACGTTTTATTTTATAATTTAGTACTTTTAGCACACAAAATAAAAAATAATTAATATCTTTATGTTTAAAACATCTTTGATGCCAAAAGAAATTAATTGAGATGAAGATCATTTATTGGCTTTAGTTGTGAAATATGTCAAACGTCCAAAAATTAATTAAATTTTTAATGTTTCAATTTTCAATCATTAAAATATCCGACATGTTAAAAATGTTATTAACTTAAATTTTAAATAAATATTATTTACTCATTTTGGTTTCAAATCTCGCATATTTAATTGTATCTAATACAGCGTCCGCTTATTTCTTTCAAGCACACCTCGCGTACTGCATCTTGCACAAACAAGTACCGTACATTTTCTTTTGGTATAATTATTGTGAACAATGCCACAAAGACAAAAATGACATTACCAAACTCAAAGCAACAACATAAAGACTCAGCAAGTCAGAACATAGAAAGTGTTTCAGGCGAGAAAGAAAGCATTAAATATAACAAAAAAATTATAAAAATCGACCTCTTTGGCTGCAGCAAAACAAGATTTTCAAATACTTTCTGTAGTAGATAACTACCATATTTATTATTCAAGAGATGCTTAGCCGCAGAACAAAAATTGCATTACAATCATGGTTACAAAAGTAGTAGTTAAATTAATTCTAAGATTCTACCAATATTATATAGAATAGCAATAATAAAACTGAATTTAAGTCCACGTAAAACTAAGACCATTCAGCTTTACGCGCCCACGGAAGATGCAAATGAAGATATCTAAAAGTTTTATGACAATATAAGATTAGCACAAAAAACAAACAAAAAAAAAGAAAGAAGAAATCACAGTACTACTAAGAAATTTTAATGCAAAAACTGTCAAAGCAATTTATTGTGGGCATGAGCATGGGCTAGAAAACAGAAACAAGAGAAGAAAAACGCTAATCCAATTCTGCAAACAAATTAAACATCTTTTATAAGTTGCCCCCTAGAACGCGTTACACTTAGAAATCCACGGCCAACACCCAAGTGAATCTTATAAAAAATCAAAACAATTTCATTACAATTAATAAGAGATTGATAAACACCATCACATCGGTCAAAACGTACCCCGGTGCAGATGTATATACCAACCACAACCAATTATTTTCAAATTCTGCCTAAAAAAAAAAACAATCAAAAAATTCCAAATCACGTGACATGAAAAAAATAAAAAAATTAAGACAAATAAAACAACAAATAACAGAGATAATGTCCAACATTGTAAGTTTGAAAAATCTTGGAAGTTGAAGCACAAATTAACAAACTGAATCAATCACTAACATGACAACAGTAGCAAATGACAACCAACTTATTATCCAAAAAAGAAATAAAAATAAATAGATTACAGATGAGTTGCTAGATCTAATAGAAAAACGAAGAAAAGCTAGAAACAAAAGCACAGTGGAATATGAGCAAATACACTGTAGCATCAAAAAGAAAACTAAAGAAACTAAAGAAAGCTGGCGAAGAAAACAATGTGTTAAGATAAAAAAGTTGAACAGAAAACATGGCAATGCATTGCTAAATATAAATTATAAAATAACAAAACAACTTGAAATCATATAATCTTTTTATACTAATAACAATCAAAGACTAAATATCATAATAACATACCATAATACAAAAACTAAAAAGAAACAAGACACCGGGGCCTAATTAGAGTTGTGGAAATAATGGTAAAACTAATAAAGAAAGAATATATAAATATCATTGTAGAACTGTTCAACCACATCTATGTAACTAGAAACATTTCTAAAAAATAGATAACATCAACATTTATACAAATACCCAAAAAACCTACAGCTAAAAAATGCGAAAACTACAGAACAAGTCAAGTCATTTCATGAAATTTTTTTTCAAGATCATTTACGACCGCAATAAAAAGTTGAAAAAAAACATAGGAGACAAGCAATTTGATTTCAAATGCGGCATTGGTACCAAAGACGCACTCTTTAGTTTAAATGTATTTATTCAAAAAACAAAAGACGTAAAAGACAAAGTCTAATTTGTACAGACAACAAACAACACGCATTTGCGTAGAGGGCAGGTTGTCAAAACAATTTTCTAAACAATATGCAAAAAAACTTTTTAGAGATGCACTATAGGAAGAGCAGGAAGGGATAATAATAAATGGTTATCAACAATCTGAAACACGCAGATGATGAATGAAAATTTTATATAAACGTGCCTCCCAAACACACAGCACTGTCAATAACATACTTACAAACACCTAAATGATTAATGGGACTATAAGCAGGAAGTAAAAATAATAATTAAAAAAACACAATCAACTTTCAATAGATAGATAAATTGATAGATATTTATTGGTGTTAAAAAAATACAATTTGTACACAGGTCATCGATAAAATTAAGATACACATTCAAAAAAGTATAAATATGCATAAAATATATAAGTATAATATAAAAACGTTAAAAGATACAAAATTGTGACTAAAACATATTGTTTGCATTTGTCAATGTAAAGTCATTTATGTTAAAACATTCACACTGAATAAGGACTGTTTTTATAGCAAATTTAAATTGTTTAAACTAAAAATTTCTAATTTCAATTGGTAATTTATTCCAAAAAATGGGTGCATAGTGTGAAATGCCAGTTCTAGTTTTGGTTATTCTGCTGAACTCCGGTATCAAATTATTTCCAAACCGAGTGTTATATGAGTTTATTTTTCTAATTTTAGTATAGTTATTTTCATTACGTTTTACATGTAATAAGCATTCAAAAATGTAGAGAGATGGTATTGTAAGGATTTGAAGTTCCTTGAATTTCCCTACAACTGAATCTCTATAATTTAAACCGCGTATTACACAAACTGCTCTTCTTTGCATTTTGAAAATATCATTTGCGAGTGAAGAATGTCCCCATACTAGTATTGCGTATAAACTTATAGATTGAAACATTGAGTAATATGCGGTCATTATAACGCTTTGCGGTACAATTGGGCCATGTGGTCTCTAAACAAATATGTTTCGCGATAGGATTTTTGACATATGTTGAACATAATAATCCCACTTTAAAGTTGGATCTATGTGTATTCCTAAAAATTTGATTGCTTGAGGATTTTCAAGAAATTTTTCATGTCTTAGAGTGAAATACATATATGCTGTTTTGCTGTTATTTAAGTGAAGCTTGTTTGCTGTAAACCAATCGTGGGCTTTATTTTGTATTTCAGTCATATTTGTCATTAATGTGTTCCTATTATTGTGCCTACTGATAATTGTAGTGTCATCCGCAAAAATAATTGTATTTGGAATTGCTTCTACTATGTCATTTACATAGATTAAAAACAATAAGGGCCCAAGCACAGATCCCTGCGGAACACCACAACTAATTTTGCAAACAGGTGACAAAGTTTCATTAAAGAATGTCTGTTAAGTTCTATCTGTCAGATATGAATGCAACAACTCTAGACTAGTTCCTTCTATTACGTAGAAAGCAGCCTTTTCAATAAGTATATTCGGAAGTACGCAGTCAAAGGCCTTGCTGAGATCACAAAACATAGAACCAATATGCTGTTTCTTTTCAAGACCCTCAACTACGCACTCCACAAAATGATTTATAGCCATACTAGTTGATTTGTGTTTTCTGAAGCCAAATTGTTTTTCATTTAAAATTTTATAGTTTTCGAAATATGCCACTAGTTGTTTTTTTTTATTAAAATTTCAAAAAAAATTGATATTAAAGAAATTGGCCGGTAGTTATTGCACTCATCTGCAGATCCTGTTTTTAATTTAAGAATAACCTTAGCAACTTTGAAAGCACTTGGGTAACATTCACTTCTAATACAAATATTAAATAATTTAGTAAGAGGACTTACTATAATATTTTTTACTTGTTTTATCATTTGTATTATATATGCCTTTACTGTTTTTGTTTTTTAATGCATTTATAGTATCACGTACCTCATTTAACGAGACTTCCTTAAAATTAAAAGTTGTGCTAGGCTTTGTTTTTAAAAAGTCCATTGGATGATGACTTCCCAATGGAATAGAGCTTTGAATGTTTATTGCAATATTACTGAAAAAAGTATTAAAATCATAAGCATCTAAGTTAGATGGTGTACTTTCTCGAGGTGTTATTTTCATACAGCTTTTCCTCGATTGTCTGCATTTTTAATGTACGTTGAATTTGCTTTAGATTTTGCGTTTTTAATTTGTTTATTATAATCGCATCTATAAGCTTTGTAGACTTGAATGTTATTTGGATTTGGAAATTAAGTTTTTATATGATATAATAATTCTAACTTTTCTCTCATGATTTTAATATCATCATTAACCAATTTAATGATAAGTTTTTACATCTCCTGCCTTGGCTAGTTTTGATTGGAAATGATGTGTCAGTTGATGATGTTTATAAACTTATTTGTCTTATTTTCAATTGTAGTATTAGTGTCTAGAAAATCCCAATTTATGCTCTCCAAACAATGATAAAATTTAAAAAGTCCATGTTAAGTTACCGGCTGATATTTGATGATTTTAAGTTAGTTTGAATTTGAATTTTGCGTTATTAGAGATATTTCTGAAGAAATAGCAATATGATCTGATGAACCGGCGTTCAGTGGAAAAACCTTTAGAAGATTAATATCAACATTTACAAAAATATTGTCAATTCAATTTTGTTTACGAGTAGCAAAGTTTACTACTTTCTTGAGGCCATATGTACCAAGTATATCACATAGTTGACTAGATCTTTTGTCGTTTGAATTAAAATTAACATTAAAATCTCCAGTTAAGACCACATACCTGTTTATTACATCTATATTGTCCAAAGCTTGACATAAGATGTTTTGAAACATATTAAAATCGCCAAGAGGCGAACGATACACACATAATACATATAAATTAAAATTGTCTATAAACATACATGATAGTTCACAGTCTTTTTCGATTGAGAGATTATTCACAACATCAATACATCTTCCTTTCAATTTATGAGTTAAAATAATCGTTCCGCCACGTTCAAATTTCTTTCTTGCAAAATGTGAAGCTAAAATATATTCATTAATTTTTAAAGTGCTTATTTCATATGAAGAGTATATTATGCAACACAAACCTCTGCTTTCAACTTAGAGCGCGCATCTTAAGATGTTGAAAGTTTCTCAACATTTCTATATTTAGTAGAACGATGGACACTATCCAAAGTGGTCAACAAGTTATTAGAAAATTTTAAAATAAAGTTTTATAAACACACCCAGTAAGTAATAAAACTATAATTAAACGCATTCAAAAAGACAAAGAACTACTTAAAACCATAAAACAGAGAAAACTTCAATAAAGTTGTTTAGAACCACAGTAGACCAAATTAGAATAGACAGATTTGCCAACAGTCACTGAGGATACGGCACATTAAGAAAAAAAAGCGTTTTTTACAAACTGTTCTTTTTGAAGTTCAATTTATAAAATATTGTTGACTTAACTTAAGTACTACTTTCTTGTGATCTATGTATGGTATATTTTTTATGAGATTAATCATTATATCTAACAGCACAGTTCCATCTTTAGAGAGAGATTGATGTATAGTTTTTGGGTCTTATTTATTTAGTTTTTGTCCATTAAAAAGATGGTAAACTATATTACCAATTTTTCTATTATTATTCTGCAACTTAGCGGTAATGAGACAATTGTACATGTATATAAAATATATATTATAAATTGAATTAGACAAAATACCTCTTTAATATATAACTCTTTAATTGTCAAATTTTGTTAGTTAGATTTTGTAATTTTTTTTTTTAATTGCTCTACATTTTTTGGATTATTTCAATTTCTGTTTGGTTTTGCGTTTAGTCTTTTGTTTAGTTTTGTGGTGTGTTTGTGGTGTGCCTTAAGTCATCTTGCCGGAGTTAACTAATTTTTCTTATCTACTAAAACGGCATAGTTTTATATAATAATAAATTACAATACCAATATTTTTTTTAAACGCAAACAATACAATTAACAAAATACTACTGAAATAAGGATTTATTATGCAACGTAACGCCACATAAACTCAAAATTACTGAGAAATTATCTTAACAACACCATTTAGCAAAAGTTAATACTGTTTTAAATCGAGAAATTCGGGGCTATTCTCTATAAACATTGCTAGAAGTAAGCAAGATACATTTGCTAACTAAAAATATGAACTGTCATTTTAGCAATTCTTGCTTGCTGAAATCAAGGTTTGTTAAAATGACAAGTTATATTGCTAGCAAGCAAGATTTGTTAAAATAAAGTTCATATCGTTAGTTATGCATATAATGTGCATAGAGAATAGCTCGAATTATCTGAAGTTCAGGCAATCATTTATTTTATGATACCAAGCAAAGAGAAATTAATTGAGCAAGTTTATTTTTTTAGCAATTTTAATTATTCAAAAAAATTTGCTGATTTTTTTAGACAATGCAGAACAAAATGCCTAAATTTAACATAAACCTCCGCATAATTACAAAACATTATAAAATGTTTTAAAATCTCCAACTTTTATCCTGATTTTAAAAAGATAACAGGCCAAAAAGTTATCTTAGTTTTTTTCAAAGCAAAACTCAATGAGCATTCTTTAAATGAATTCAAGTATATTCAAGGTAACTGCCACAAATTTCTGGCTTATCCAAGAAATCATGCACTTATAAGAAAGATATTTTGTTATTTTTTAATATTATTGCCTTTAACCTCAACCCACTTATTACATTGTTTAATTAGTAATTTTATCCCCAAATCAAAATATTTTGAAGGGTTGTCGTCAAAATTTTCCAGCAGTTTTTACCTCTTTATCGTCAAAAAATTGTCTACCCTAAAGGTTTTTTTTAAATTTTGAAATAAAAAAGTAGTCATTAGAGGCCGGTAGGATTGTAGGAAAATGATTGGTTTTTTAAAAGCTTATGTCAAATTGAGCAACCTCAGCGGTGTGCGCGGGTAAGTTATCGTGCAACAACCTGACTCTTTTCTTAATTTTTCTTGGCGTTTTGTCCAAATATTTTCCCTTAACCTATGTAATAAAGTAGCAAAATAAACATCATTTACAGTATTTTTTTTTTCCTAAAATATCATCAACATCAATCAACAAGATCCTCATAATTCAAAAAGATTGTAGCCATAATTTTTTTTTGGTTGACGGGGATACTCTGGCTTTTCTTGGTAGTAGTGGTTCAACTGCACGCCACCATTCCATGAATTTCCTTTTGAATATAAGATCATGATACAAGACTAAAGTTTTATACCCTATAACAATAGATTGCAGAACTTTTTTACAGAGCTTCAAACAAGATCGAGCACAATTAACTTGATGCTGGTTTTGAACAGCAGACAGAAGTTTGGGTTTCACATCTTGCACTTGCTTTATTTGTACAAAGGAAACAAGATGGTGGTCGATGATGTTATATCGTCCGATCCTAGTGGCGAAGAAAAGAGTGCTAAGTTGTTGTGCAAGTGCAATAATCCTGCAGCAAAAGGACCTACGTGTATAAAATGTGGAATTACATATCATCATGGATGCTTAAAGAAAATAAAGTCAATTACTTTTTTAATTTGCTGTGAAGGCAAACCTAATCTCAATGAAGACGATTCAACACAAACGCAAGAAAAACCAGAAGACGATATAATTGAAAAAATAGAAAATAAATACTTAAGGGAATTAATATCAAACAAAAACCTTATTGTTAATAAAATTAGTATTTTCATTATAATTACCAGCAAGCGCAATCCAAATATCCGAACGCAACTTCCAACGCAATTTCTATCACAAAAGCAACATCAACTGCAAAATCACTTGAACTACCTAAAATTACACGAAGGAGTTCGGTTGATTCCTATTCCGTCAAATCAGTAAAATCTAACATTACAAATACCGATATCAGAAAGGCAAAAGCAAATCAATATGAAAGTAGAAATATAAATATAAATATGAATAAAGAAGTTTTAACAAACAAAAATGATAAAGTAAATAAAACGAGTGATAATAATATTGAAATAAATAAAGACAAAAACTGTATATGTTTTTAGAATCTTTTTATACAGTTCAACCACAAAAGAATGCGATTGAAAAAATTAATAATGATAATAAAAGTGAATATAAAATAGTTACACATAAGAAAAAGAAATTTATATATCTGAAAATAAAAGAAGAAATAACAACAACATAATCGTAGGCAAAGCAACCAATTTGAGTATTAAAGGCGCAAGAGGTTTGGCTCACTTATACCTTGGCAATTTAAGTACAGAAGTAAAAAGCGCTGATATCTAAAAAACATCTGGAAATAAATGGTTTAAAGGGTGTGCAGTGTGAGCAGCTGAATGCTATGTTTCCTACTCAATATTCATCATTCAAACTAACTTTGAAAAAAATGGAGGACATTAAAAACCCAATGTTGTGGCCAGAGAGAGCAAGAATTGGACGTTTTTTTTTAACAAAAATTGGAAAAGAACCCCAACTTGACAAACACTGTTTTTCAAAAAAAAATAAGTACTAACAAATTTAACATTCTTTTTTTTAATGTTCAATGTTTAAAAAGTCAAATAAATGAATTAGAAGCATTTTTCACAGACAGTTTTTTAAATTACGATCTACTGGGTTTTTCTGAACATTTCTTAAGTGTACTAGAGAGTGAGGAGCTGGTTATGGATAATTTTCATGTAGCCTCTCATTTTTCTCGCTGCAACCACATAATGGGGGTGTAATGATTATGTAAAAAAAAGCGATACAACATACAAACCGCTAGATAAAATTAATGATCTTTCAATTGAAATTCACTGTGAGTTTGCAGCAGTGTATAACAATCACATTGATGCTATAATTATTACATGCTATAGATCACCACTGGGAAAATTACTATTTTTTCAGATACTCTGTTAGTTTTGCTAGAAAAAATTGATTTGCGTAAAAATATTATTATTGGGGGCGATTTTAACGTAAAATTTAAACTAGAAGATGAAAATTTAAAATATCTTTTTGATATTATAAATAGTTTTGGATTAAAAAAAACTTGTTAATTTTCCAACTAGAAATGCAAATTGTTTAGACAATGTATTTACAAACTTGGTTGGAAATGTTACTGTCTATTCAGCTGATATAGGTTATTTGTCTGATCATATAGAAATAACAATGCAAATAGAATATTAGCCAATTATAAACAAGTCAATAAAATTAAAGAAACATAGACCTATAACCAAAGAAAAAATAAACTTGTTCTATCAATCGCTCAGTGATGTGGACTGCCATAACGACTGTTTAAACAAAATTTTAACATGTTTTTAAATTTGTTTTTAGATTGGTTTAACCAAACTTTTCCGGAAAAAAATATTAAGAATAGGAGCACTAGGATAAATAATATTCAATGGTTTACTGCCAAATTAAAACATAACAGAAAAACTTTAAATCTTTTGAGGGAGGCGCATGCGAGACTGGGCTCTATCAAATCCGACTTACTATACAAAAACTATAGAAAAGAATATAAAGAAAATCTGAGAAAATTTAGAATAAATACAAACAATCATTTTATAACCAATTCCGGAAATAACCCAAAAGCTATGTGGCAAATAATAAATGCAAACAGAAAAGGAAACAATTGTGATACCACTTGTGACATAAACTGTGATGAAGCCAACATATTTTTTGTGAATATTTCCCTCCTAGGCAAGCAAATTATAGTTGATTGCCCGGTATTCAAGTTTTTACCGGTAACACAGATCGATGTAAGAGAAGCGATTGATGGTCTAGCAAACAAAGCAAGCAAAGATATATACGGAATCAACGTTGAAGTTATCAAAAGTATAAAGGACATTATTATCAAATCTTTTACAAAGTTAATAAATACGTGCATTAGCACAAGTACGTATCCAGATGCTCTTAAAGTTGCAAAGGTCATTCCTATTTTTAAAAAGGGTAATAAACAAGATTTAAATAACTATCGCCTTATTTCAATTTTTTTCAAAATTATAGTAAAATTACTTAAAAAGCAAGTTACCATTCATTTTATAAATAACAAGCTTTTTACGACTAAACAGTACGGATTTCGCGACGGCCGATCTACAACTTTGGTTTTTACTTGCTTTTGTAGAAGAGACGATCAATTGCTTTGAAAACGGTATGTTTTCATTAGCAACGTTTCTTGATCTCAGCTAAGCCTTTGATTGTGTGTCACTTGATATTTTAATTCAAAAAGTCTGTCACTATAAATTTCACCGTGATAGTGTACAGATGATTAGTTCGTATTTGTCGAATCGTGTCCAGGCAGTGTACAGCTTTGGAAATTTGTCACAAAGACTTTTTATAAACCACGGGATGCCCCAAGTGTCAGTTTTGAGGCCATTGTTCTTTTTATTTTACATTAATGACCTTCCTAGTCAAGTGATGGATTTCAGCGTTGTATTATTTGCTGACAATACGACTTTAGCAAATACCGAACAACAACGAAGAAGTAATTCAAAAGAATCATGACACGCAATTAACGGCAGCAGAATGGTTTGTTAGTAACAAGTTGTGTCTAAATGAAGCTAAGTCAGTAAACATGTTGTTTACTTTAAAATAATATGACAAAACCAAAGTAAATTTTGCAAAAACAACTAAGTTTTTGGAAATTCATTTAGATTCAACAATGCAATTAAATTAACAAGGGATGCTGTGGCAGTCAAGCTCTGTAAAAATATTTACTTGCTCAAAAAATTGCATGCATCTGTTTCCACTGATGTCTTACTTTCTGCATATTATGCTCTAGTGCAGTCTCACCTTACTTATGGTTTACTGGTTTGGGGTCACGCTTCATGTAGAAACAGACTGTTTGCATTGCAGCGCAGAGCTGTATGAGTAGTAGCGGGTGTTGGCAACAGAGAGGACTGCAAACCCTTGTTTAAACATTTTAACCTACTGACATTACCCTGCCTATATAAAATTCTGGAGTGTCTGGTGTTTATTAGAAGCACTGAAGAAAGCTACACTACACACAGACAAGTTCATTCTTACGAAACACGTGGTAAGGAAAACTTGTGTATTGGGAAATTTAGACTTGCAAAAACTAAGAACGGCACGAGATATCTTGCTATTAAGTTTATTTAATGTTTTGTCACTTTTTTTTAGACAGTTAAACAAAATAGAATTTAAAAGAAAATTAAAAGATTTCCTTGTCTCGTATGCATTTTTTTCATTTGACGAGTTTTTAAGCCGCAGTCTGACCGACTTATCCTAATATTTTTTTCTTTAAAATTATTTTATATTATTGTAAAATTTTTAATAATTGTAATTGTGTATTTTATTGTTTTTACTTAATTTATATTATTTATATGTGCAATGTTCTTAATTTTATGTATTTTATTATATTATTTACTATATGCTATATGACATGTGTAAGTTGCAAGACAAAACATGAATAAATTTACTTTACTTTATTTTACTTTACCCAAATGGTCATAGAGTATTCGGCAAATTAATATATTTAAAAACCTTGACATTTCTGATAATTCCTTCACATTTAATCGGCAATTACTTTAAACCAGTTTTTTAATAAAGACAATCGCTCTTTTGTGATTATTTCAACTGGTCTACCAGAACGTGAGTCATCCTCTAAAAGTTCATAACTCATCTTACACTTTTTGTCCTATTTTTTCTTAGTAGAATAAAAAGATGAATCTGTGTTTAATTTTATGAGGGGTAAGACTTTTCAATGTAAAGAATTTGATGACCGCTCAGTACTCGGAAACGGAAAAAAAGAGAAATTTGGGATAATTTCTATTACAACCAAAACAAAAGCTATTCTACAAGTTAAATACAATAAATCTACAAAAAACTGCAATACCGCAAATAGAAAATTTCCAAAACAAAATAGAATTGCCTCAAAAAACCAAAAATAAAAAAAACGTTGCGTTCTACTACTATACAAATAAGTAAGATACAAGATAATAACAAAATATTTGACAAATATTATCAATCTGTCAAGCAAGCTAGGTTTAAATTTTTTTTTTGAACATAACAAAAGCCCTAAAAAAAATTGAATTACCTCAAAAATGCCAAAAATGGGAGGAATAACTGTAGAAAATGCACTATGCGCTCTATTGAACAATATGCATAAAAATGGCAAAGTATTTAAATACTTTCTAAATGCTAAAGTAATTCTGATCTGACCAACATTGCTAATTATTACCTATTAACTTTAGAACTTAGAAAAAGATTTAGGACAAATAATACTTATTAGAAAAGTATACAAAACAAAACCTTTGTGGGTGAAAACGCTTTTGATTCAATTTTTGAAGGCAAAAAGCAGTGCAAAAATAACTACATAATACTTAATGTGTATAAAACATTTTAAAAAACAACATGTCGACAGATAAGATAATTAGTATCATGCAACAAGTATAATAATAAATAATAAATCTTTATTACGGAAATCTCCTTTTTACTATTACACAACATATTGAAAACAATATGCATTTAAGTTTAAACTTACCCAACGTTTATACATATATAAATAAAATATAAAAATATAATACATATATAACAAAATTGCAACAAATAAAAAAAAATATAAAACCAAAATATATTATTACAGTGTTAAGATTAAAAAGTATCACATATAGATAGATCTAATCTTCGTAAACGGTTGCGAAATGAAGACAACGATTGGTTAAACATATTTAAAGAATAGGTTTTAGATATGGTATTATAATTACGCATATATCTACAAATTGGTGAATGTTTACCATAATTGCTAGTATGAAAATCTAGTTGGATGTTTTAGGGTGGCGAGTATTGTAAGATCTAAGCACATAAAAGTTAAGTTTACTTATAAGATTAGCACTGTAAATAATATCATTTACTAACATATGCAAAAAACATAAATCCGCAACCGTTCTTCTTTTATATAATGTTTCCAATTTTAAAGTATTAATAACATTACTTCTACTATATTGTGTCCTAAGTATTCCTAAGTGATATGACATTATCCTTAAATATTTATTTTGCACCTGTTCCAATTGGTTTACCTTGTTTAGGTAAAATGGAGACCAAACTGAAGATGCGTATTCCAATTGCGATCGTACCAGTAATGAATGATTGTACCAGTGATGAATGACTCAGTGGTATAGTGCAAAATCTAGATTTGATACTCGCGCCGCAATAATCAGGGGTATTCTCTATGTACATTGCTAGAATGTAAGCAAGATATATTGCAACGACAGTTCATATTGTTAGCTAACAATATGAACTGTTATTTTAACAAACCATGCTTGCTAACAAAATGACCTGTCATTTTAACAAATTATGATTACTAACAATATGAACTATCACTTTAACAAAATTAATTTTTAATAATATTATTATTATTATTTTATCTAGAGATTTGCCACGCTTCCTGATGTGATGACCGTTTATATTGTTAGCAAACAAGATTTGTTAACATGACAGTTTATAGTGTTAGCTAGCAAGATTTGTTAAACTGACATTTCATACTGTTAGCCATCAATATATCTTGCTTACATTCTAGCAATATGCATAGAGAATAGCCCCGAATATCTACTTTTTTAATATAATTTTAAAGTCAATGCTAAATCAAAGTATCTTTTTAATAAACTTGTGTAGAGTTTTTTTTATTTCAAAGCGTTATATTTATAAATAAAACTTTTAAATTTTAAGAAAAGAACTATAATGTTTAAAACCATTATATTAAAGACAAAATTTAAGCAGTATGTAGATTGACTTTAAATTGTTCTTTAACTTTTTTTTATTTTTTTTATTTTGCCTTTTCCACTTTTGTGGCCTTTAGGTAGTAGGTTATTGATCTATCTTTTTCTAGACCTTTCTTAATTAAACTTCTCCTTACGAGCAATTTGATTTGGGCTACTCTAACCGTTTGTGTCATTCTCTCAATGTGAGCGTTTTAATCTGTTTTTTTAAATCTATCTACAATACCCTCCATGTTGCACGCTGTTTGGATTGTCTGTTTTTTGGGGTTTTGCCTTCAATCAATCTTACAACTTTTATTTTGATGTATGTTAGGAATTGTTGCATTTTTGTTCTGTTTACTTGTGTTTTTGCCGTGACTTACAGATTTTGTATTTTGAGTCTCTTCTCAGATGTTTGTTGTTCCATATAGTGTTTTACATTCCCATGCACTTCTGCCCTTGCATTGCTTTTGTATTTTAAGTTAAATTTGCCATTGTCTGTCCGTCGGTTTGTGTGTTTATTTGTAGATCTGTGTTGTTTGTTTCTACTGAGCTATTTTTGTTTTTTTTTTCTTTTGTATAAATGTTTAATGTAAGCCACCCATGTTTCTATGTCAACGTGTTTTGGTTCGTTAAGTTCTGATCTCTGGCTTTTGATTATTTTTCATCATTCATATTTTATTTCTTTTATAAATATTGCTTACTGATCAAATTTTGCGTTTTTGACTAGTTTGTGTGTCTCATTTCAGATTTTTTTATAGTTGCGTTATGTTTCAGGTATTTGCTGTGCTATGTTTGTTTTTCTTTTTAATGCATTTTTTTAATTAGTTTGCTGAACCAATGTGATTATAAAAACAATTGTACTTTTTACTGTTTTTGCCCCAAGTCGCTTGCCATACTTTGTTTACGTTGACTGCGTTGTTGATGTGGTTTGTGCTGTTTTTTTGTTCTAGTCTGTTTATATACAGGGTCTTAGTTAATTGGTTTTGAAAACATTCTACATTTATTTTTGTGCAAGTTGTACTGTTCTTTTTTCTTGTTCTTATACTTCCAAGTCAGAATTTACAGACAAAAAGATTTTGATTAGTTTATTAATAACACTTTGTTTTACCACATTTCTACGATGTTTAATAGCCTATGTATTATACTTAATACAGTTTCAACTACCTGTTTAAGGCAAAAACGTCCTTGTAGTAAGTTGTCAATAATAAAACACCACAGTAGAAGTAACACCCTAGGAGCACCCACCAGCAACTTTAGTTCACACAATCTGTTCATATAATATTATTGTTACAATGCGGGCTTTGAGCTTACAACCCAATGTCGGACAAGAGAATGTATTCTTCGGTTTCTTATTGCTATTGCAATGGATTTAAACTAGTGATGCTGCCGGAACCGGATCCAGATCCGGTGTCCGGCAGATCCGGCCAATATATGAAAGATTTGGTTCCGTCCGGATTTTGATAACTATCCGGCCGGATCCAATTTTTTTTTTAATAAATGAAACTAATAAAAGTAGAATAAAAATGGAAAAAAAAACAAGTGAAATTTATTTATAAATATAGTATAATAATATTAATAAATAATAATAAAATTATTATATTAATTAATATTATCAATGATACTTATAATGTAAGAATATTATTTTTTTTCCATGGTTTGCGGTCAGTCATTTTTTTTAGACATCTGCATCTTATAGATCTGGCCGGATCCGGTTGGATCCGGTCTTGGATTTGATTATGGTCTGGTTTCGGTTTTTTTGTAGGTGATGGTTCCGGTATCCGCTTTCGGCCAAAAAGTAGATCCGGCGGCATCACTAATTTAAATTAAAAGTAGTATTACCAAATGCGTCTTTAATAAAAAAAAATCATAGATCAATTTCTTTGCAATAAATAGTCTTTTTGCACCTAACAACATGATGCAAAAATACGTCGAGATATTTTCAAAAACAAAAAAACATTTGTGGTTTTCAAAGAGTTTTTAAAATTCTAACAATTACTCACCAATTATTTAAAATATTTTAGGACAGACTATCCATACGCTGCAAAAGTCGTTTTTATTGTGATAGTTTTAGTAAGATATTCAATCACATTTTGAAATATAAAATTTGTAAAATATATTAATGGACTACATTTTTCAGTCACAATAAAAATATGCAAAAAAAATAGCCTTAACGTTTTTATAGTATACATTATTACAAAAGTAATAAATGTAAAAATAAAATTGTTTATTTTGTTTTCCAGAAATTGAGTCGATCGTCCGACGAAAATACAACATAAGCGACGACGACTTCCGGATAATGGAGACGGTGGTGTTGAAGTCGGAGCCGCACCGGGCTGGCAGACAGTGGAAATTTGCGGGCGCCTTTTACTACGCCACCACCGTTCTCACGACAATAGGGTATGGACATTCCACGCCCAGTACAATTGCTGGAAAATTGTTTACCATGTGTTACGCCATGATAGGCATCCCCTTAGGACTGGTTATGTTTCAGAGTATAGGTGAACGAGTCAATAGATTAAGCAGGTAATAACTTCAGCATCAATTCGATTAAACATCAAATGCATTGTTGTGTATTGCAGTGTAATAATACGTTCAGTAAAGTCTTCCCTGCATTGTCGCCAGACGACGGCGTCTGAATTGGATTTGATATGTGTGGTAACGACGCTGAGTTCGCTGACCATCGCCGGAGGCGCCGCTGCATTCTCCAGATATGAGGGTTGGAGTTATTTCGACTCTGTATATTACTGCTTCATTACCCTTACAACTATAGGTTTTGGAGATATGGTAAATAAAGAATAGTACAATAAAGATTTCATTGTGAGGTCCTTGCACTTACATTGTTTTCCAGAAAGCAAAACTATGCCATATTAATTTTCTTTTATTATAGGTCGCGTTACAAAAAGACAGTGCTCTTAGTGATAAACCTGAATATGTAATGTTTGCCCTAATATTCATTCTATTTGGATTGGCGATAGTAGCTGCATCACTTAACTTATTAGTACTTCGATTTGTAACTATGAATACCGAAGATGAAAGAAGAGACGAAGCACAAGCTATGCAGGTATGATAAATTAAAATATATAAATTAGACATATTAAAATTGAATATTTATTGTTTGTAGGCGCTTGCTGGTGCAGTAAGATTAGAAGGTGATGTAATAACGGCGAATGGATCAATTTTGAGTGGGCATATAGGCCATCATTGTACAGAAACAACTTCCATTGATGCTGATGATACCTCCGTGTGTTCCTGTCCTTGCGGATGTTTTTCATCTAATAGTAGACACAGGTAAAAATATTTTAATTTGTAATAATTGGCTCACCTCATATACGTTATTATTATTATCAAGTGGAGTTGTATGGGATTACTACAAAATATGTTTTATCATATTTATTATATTATATTAATTAATGAACTAAAATATTAACAAGTACTAACCGTTTGAAATGTTATCAATTCAAATCATTTAACATATTACTACTGATTTTAATCAAGCACGTTTAATCATAAATTCAATTAATACTGGTAAATAAATTATCATAACACCCTCATGTTATACACAATTATTAAAATAATACATGTTTATTTAATTACATACAATAACATTGTTTTGATATTAAATTTGTAGTTGTGTTGCTAGCTTAAAACAGTAAACGCAATTTTACAACAATTTGAAAATCAAACGCAATGAGGTATAGAATAATGATAAAGGATGTTGAACTAATCAACAATAAATCCTTGTATATGCATTCCACCACGTACTTTAAAGCCGTCGCTGATGGTTGTTGTTATAAAACTAATTCACTACTGAATTTCTGAACACTACACATAATTAGAATATTGTACGATGATTAAGCACAAAGCTTTAGATTACTAAATATTAATATTGAAAGTGACAGAAATCTTTTGGCATTATAATTAGTTTAACTATATTGTGTGATGTTGACATCTTAAGTGCTGCGTTGTAAATTGAAATGCATTATCACAAACTTAAGTGCACTTTTTAAATTAACGCACATTTTATTGATATATAAAAGTGTAGTAATACATTTAGTTGTAATTTTAGATATCACGAAAATTATAAGGATAATATCTATATATTTATAGGATTGGTGGAGCCAGTGCTAGACATGCAATTTTAGAGGAAAGCGAAAGTTTTTATCTACTTTATCTCCTATTTCGCTGGACGTTTTGCACTCAGCAGTAACTTCAGGAATAACGTTCATACTAATATAAAAACTGGATCCTCTTTTATTATATTATACTCTAAAAATTCCGTTCTTGTAATAAGACATAAAACCATTTTTTAGTAATATGGACAACTGCTAGAACAAAGTTACAAGCTATTGCTTTCTACCTATATAAAAGATTATTTGAAATATATTATTAATTTACCAAATTTTATTATATTACTTATATTATTATTTGAAATGTGTACGTATAAATATAGCACAAAAAAATAACTTTTGACTTAAAAAAAATAATATCCAGAAATTTTATAATTAACAATACTTTAAACATACATGGTATAGAGACTGAAAAACACGCACAGTCTTAGTAGTTAGAATAATGCTTTACAGCTTATTAAAGTTTTTTTTAGTTTGATAACGTTAACACAAATGATTTAAATTTATTAAAAAATTAAGAAAATAATTAAAAACAATGTTTGTAGAAGCAGGATTAAACTTGTCTTTAAAATCTTGGATTACAAAGTTTGTCCCATATAAACTTTATTGTTTTGTTGGAGACTTGTTGTGTTAGCGGCAAAACAGCCAGCGTTAGTTTGTGAGCCCAGACTTTTAAGCGACTAAAAATCAAAAACCAACACTCGTAATACTTTAGAAATAGATAATGGGAATAAAAAGCTTTACAGACATACATAAACAACAATATTATAAATGTCTCAAAATTGTTACAATTAGAAGCGCATACAACTATCGTCGTTTTATCCTTATTCACGCCAGTGCTATACCAAATTCAAATCCACGCTGGACTAGAAGTAAACAATACACGCGTTGTTTACGTGCACAGCTAAATAAAAAAAATCTCACTTAATGGGATCTGGATTGAGCAGCTCCATGCTGACGACCAATCGCATGCAGGCTTGCGTGTGTTCACGTGCTTATCGCGCGGTTTTGTTTACATACTTTTAGTCCAGCGTGGATTTGAATTTGGTATAGCGCATTTGCCTTTTATCTGTCCACAATGCACCTACACTTTTGAGTGTATCCAAACTATTACAGAAATAATTTATTATCAATTTTGGACGAGAGAAGGACTTTAGTCATAAAACCTTACGCTGACAAGACGGCTTGAGTAGTGGGATTACTGATTTTAATGATTCATTGTCTTGACAGACGTGTTGTGACATATTTGTGTAACATCTCTTTTAATTCTGTTCTATATTTTTCTTCAGGCAACCAGGCAATCTAAAGAGTGTTTTTTTAGAGGCATAGAACTTTGAACTGAAATAAAACTTAACTCAATTTTACGCCATTACTGCTTAAATGTGATTTAAGGCATATGGGCGCCGCGGCTGGTTCGAATGAAGTGCAATCTGGAAATCCAATTTTCGATCATTTTTTTGAGCAGCCAAAGCCGTTTATCGGCAATAACGCGGCAAATGTTAGCTTCCAGCTGATCCAACGTCGTTGGTTTATTGGCTTACACTAGCGATTTCACATATTCTTTCAGAAAGTAGTCCATAGGTATGAATCACACAACTGTGGAAATTTTGTTAGAACCAAAGCTCCTTCACATTAACGTCATTCGACTGAGGAACAAAAAATCAGTAATTATGGATCAATAGCGCTCTCTATTGACTGTTACATGTTGACCGTCATCATCTTTTAAAAAAAATATGCGTTAATGATTCCATCAGCCAAAAAGCACACTAAACATTGTGTTTTTGTAGATGTAACGGCGTCTCAATAATGGCTTCTGGATTTTTTTCGCTCCAAATGAGGAAATTTTGTTTGTTTACGTAGCCATTGAGCCAAAAATAAACCTTATTGCTGACCAAATTTTTTTTGGTAAAAATGAGGATTAAAAACAATCTTGTTTTTGGTCCATTCACCAAACGTACGACGCATATAATGGTCACGCGGTTTTAGCTCTTCCGCGAGCTGTATCTTGTAAGCTTGTAAACCAAGATTTTTTTTCAAAATTTTCTATAAAGTGGATGAACACAGCTCTGATTGCTGTGCACAATGGCTAATCGACTCATTCTGGTTCTCTTCAACACTACGCTTCACATCTGCAACAACTTCTTTGGTGCGCTGTACAACGTCTTTGCGGATGCATTATCAATCAGACTATGCGTAGTGCAAAAACGATCTATGGTTTTCCGAATAATTTGCTCGGATAGACAATTATGTCAACAATAACATAGACGTAGTGCACGGTAAGTTTCGCGCAAACTAAACCACGACTTTCAAAGTAAATTAGCACAACTTGCAAGGGTTGTTTTGGCGTCTATTCATGATGAAACTGCAAAACATACTGAGCAGAAATCAGCTGTCACCTATTAAATTGACTGTCACTAGAAACAATGTTGACAGTTTGAAAAAAAAAAAACTTTTAAAAGAAACAGCCTATATTATCCGTTTGACGGTGTTACGCCATCTGCTTCTATTTGCTGTATTTTGAACTGTTGTTTCAATATTTGAGATATGCAGATTTTGTGTGGTGCTAGTCCATCGGGTGAGAAACCTCTTTCTTTTTTGCTTGTCATCAAGTTTGCTTTGAACTATAATTTTCTCCATGTTGTTGCCTTTTGTGATATGACCAAAAAACTTTAAAATGCTATATATTGTACTGGAAAGTTGTTGTTTGGGTTTAAACTTTATAAACACTGATACATTAATTTGGATAGCAGTCCATAATACTTTCAAATTTTCAAAAAACACAAGTGTTTGCATGAAGTTAATTTTGGCGTTTCTTGTTACGTTGTGGTCTTCCCATGCTAGTGTTAGCTGAGACATAGCTATCCTTTCCAGCTGAATTCAACGTCGTATATCCGTTTTGCAACAACCTCTATTACGACTATAGCGCCTAAGTAGATAAAATGATCTACAACCTTGTAGTTGTCAATTTTGTGTTTGTTTGGCCAGTTGTCATTTGCACAATTTAAAACATAGTTTTAGTTTTTGTTAGGTTTACTTCTAGACTGATGTTCTCTAAAAACAGTTGCATTCTCATATTGACAGTTGATAGTTTTTATGACAGATTTGTCAAAATTAAAGTTTTCCAATAAGAGGTTTTATTTTGATATTTAAAAAAATGGGTATTTTTTAAGAGAAATCAATAAATGTTTATTTCATTGTAAAAAGGAAGGTATGCCATTAACATTTAAAAAACGATATCAGTCAAATGGCCGCCACAGTTACGGTTGCAGTACCACATTCTTTTCATAAATTCATGACCAATTTGCACATTTGCGGCTGTATGTCCTCGATAACTTCACGAATTACATCTCCCAAAGAAAAAAGTCTAAAAGTGTTAAATCACAAGATCTCGGTGCCAATTGTGATTACCTCTTTGAGAAATATCACGGCCAGGAAACTTTTCTTGCAAAATTGCAATTGTTTCGTTGCGTGTGTGGCACGTAGCGCCGTCTTGCTGAAAATAAACGTCGTCCACATTAATATCTTTCAATTCCGGCCATAAAAAATCATTAATCATAGCTCGGTAGCGCCATACATTCACCGTTACAGTTGCACTAGCCTCATTTTTGAAAAAGTAGGGTCCAATTACACCGCCAGCCCAAAAACCGCACCAAACAGTGACACGTTAAGAATGCAAAGACTTTTCAACAATCATTCTTGGATTTTCTGAGCGCCAAATGCAACAATTCTGCTTATTAACGTAGCCTAGAAAGTAAAAATAGGCCTCATCACAGAAGATGATTTTCGATGAAATTCCGGATCATTTTGATGCATTTGAAGAACCCAATCAGCGAAGATACGACGTTTATGGTGATCAACCGGCTTGAGTTCTTGTGTTAACTGAACTTTAAAAGCCTTAAGACTTAAGTCTTTATGCAAAATACGGTGTAATGTTGTTTGTAGAATGTCTAATTCCAAAGATCGACAAGGAATAGACAAACCTGGTTTTTTTTCAACACTACAGGCTACATCAGCAATATTCTCATGTGTTCTTAAGCGATGCACACGGTTTCGATTCCTTACATCACAAACTTGTCCCAACAGCTCAAATCACTAGGTTTACTATTGCCGGCCGAGAAGGTGCTTTACGACGACCAAAAAGTGGTTTAGTTTTGCGAACTGTGACTGAAAAATGTTCACCATTTTTGTAGTAAATTTTAATAATTTCAATGCGTTGTTGAAGCGTGTATTGTTCCATTTTTAATAATGGCGTAGTTTTTACTTGTCAAATGTCAAAAGATAATAGCTTCAAAATTGACAGCTGCCCAAATAGTCTGCTATTCAAAATAAAACTTCTTATTGGAAAACCCTTTATAACATACAGTTTGTAAACAGAAGACACATGCTTTGTCAAATCAACACTTTATTTGATTATTAAATTTATATAAAAAAAAATAAAAATTCTCAAACAAAATGAAGTTTAAAAAATTGTTTTAGAAAAATAATGCACTAAACACGTAGAAAAAAAAAGTTTGTTTTCTACTTAAGAAATCTCTCAGAGTTTTTTAAAAATTATTTTTTTTTTTTCTAAAATAATTTAAAAACGCAGTTACAGCTTAAATAAAGTGCATTTAATGGTTAAAACTTAACAAAAACTACTAACACTAGCAAACACAATTAAAAACTTGAATTAAATTAATAATTGCTTAAAAAAATACGTTTTTTGCATAATAACGCTTTAAAAACGTATTTACACGTTTATTGCTTTAAATTTACCAAATATCAATAAAACAATTAAAAATTTAACGTTTTTTAAGATAGCATTTTCTACACGTAAACACTTAGTAAAAAAAATCAAAAAAATGTTTGCTAAAAATAAGTTATTGCTCAAAAACGTTTTTATAACTGCATTTCTAAAAATGTAAATAATTGTTAAAAAATGCATTTGCTGCACAAAATAATTTAGAAATGCATTTACAATTCAAATACTGCATACTGATGCTTGAAATTAAAGAAAAATCAATAAAAATATTGAAAAACGTTTATAAATTGCTTAAAATTAAAAAAAAAAATACAATTTCTAAACGCATAAATATTTTGGAACAGTAAGCAGTTGCATTTATAGCATAAAGTGATGACAAATTTGCCAAAATTAAATTTGACAGTTTAACTTACAGTTTATATAATAAACGGCTTATATGACTGATTTGTAATACAGTTTAATTTATAAAGATATTTGTAAAATTGTTCAATTGATAATTTGTATGACATTTTTATAAAACAGTTCGACAAATTGACATTTGACATTTATCTGACATATTTGTAAGACAGTTAACATTTGTTCTTTAAAATTAACAGTTTTGTAAAATATTTATTACTTTGTCGAATTGACAGTTGAGAGTTCATATGACAAATTTGTTAAAAATAAAGTTGACAGGACCTATTAGATAGTTAAAACTAACGGAAATAATCAAATAAAAATAATGCTAAAAGTCATTAAACTTTTTCGAACTCTTAATATTAATACAGTTTACACCTTACTTAATAGACCATCCCATTTCCAAAATAACAAGTAAGCCAAAGAAAAAACTTTAAAAAATAATAAAGTGATATTTTAGTACTATTTAAAACTGTATAAAATAGTAACCGAGAACAAGTAAATTTTTATTTAAAAAAAACAAATATTTGTTAGGTAAGATAAGAATTTTGGTTTACCTTGTCTTACCTCACTTGGAAAAAGGCAAGCACCTAAAGTAACATTAGAAACAAAACAAAAACATGTTTTATGAAATACCTAAAATTGTTTAACTAAAGTTGATTGTAAATTAGAAAATGAACCATAAGAGCTTCTATTAGTTGTAGTAAATTTGGTTTAATTTCTGCAAAATACGTCTACAGTAAAGTCAAGCTAAAAAAATGCTAATAAATTATAGAAAAACGCAATAAATTATAAGAGGTTAAAAGTCCTAAAAATAAAACTTCAAAATACAGATCTAAATTAGTTTGTAAGATCCAAAAATATTTACAAAAACATTTTATTATTAGTAAATAAACTATTATTAAGTTTTACACATATGTACACTGTGGCCTTTGGAGACCCTCTTGTAAACTAGGTTTGCATCCCCCTAGTAGCTAGCTCTGGTGACATACTTTTATTTTCATCAATTAACCAACAACAGATTGCTGGGCAGAGCATATAAAAGAAACAATTGACAACTATGTTGTATTAAATATTAAAACAATTGTACGCTTATTTTGCTAAAATAAGATTTAAAATAAAATTTAGTAACCAATTGTTGACAGTTATTACTTAAAAAAATCAATACTCTATTAAGAAAACATATAGAAGTTGTGAATGTACCAAACCCCAATACCCCAAATCACCAACTACTTTTTATGACTCTCTAGCACATATGCATATTATTTATAAGAGTGATCTTGATATAGAAGTCTGCAACTTTGACAATAAATATAACAAAAAAACTCATTTCACAATGATAATATGACATATCCAAATCGGCACTTAAATAATTATTTAATTAATAAATATATAACTACTATATTGAAGAATTAGTCTTATATTTAACAATAAACATAATACGACTCATTCCGCAAATTATTCACATGCTTTTAGCCACGTGTTTGCATAGCAATAGCAATTTCTGCTTCAAATAATATTGAACGCAATACATTCAACTGAATGTGGTTGATTTGAATTTATGAAATGATAAATCGGTACATTATATCAGTTTTGCGAATAATCTTGTCGTCGTATTTGAGGGTACTTTTGATTGATAGTTGCAGCAAATTTATTCATCGGTCGACATTGGAATTTTTGTTCTGGATAAATTTATTATTTCCTGTAATTGCATCAAATTAGTTACATTTATGTATTTAAATTGGACTTATAAATGAGTATTATTTTAATACTTGCAACATAATAGTTAGTATTTATAAGATCTCTATAATATTAGAAAAGTGTAATATACAGAATATAGTTTCTTTCAGAGTGAGCAAAACGCTAACAATAAAAAGCAAAGATTTTTTAATTTCAAATTTTCAATATGTAGTAATCAATAACAGAAAAAACTTTCAAAATTTTATTTATTCATAATTTTATCGATTAGAGATATTGTTAGCCAATCTTATTTTTTTAGTTTTTATATTATCGTAGGTTTAAAATGAATTAAAAATGTTGCGTTTATTTTTTTACAAAATCTATAAGTAGATATTTCTTATTGGCTGTATTCTAATTATGTTGTTTCAAACACTTTTTTTCTTGAATAATTTAATGTTTTTTCACAACATTTTATTTGTTTTCAAGTGATTTTTGCTCTTCATAATTTATAATTTTTAAACTACTACGCACATTTTATTTTTATTTTTATGTTTTATTATTACTTTTTCTGTTTATTATTGTTTTTTGTAATACTTCTATCAACTGGTTGTATTTGTTAATCTTATTTTAGTCAATTCTTTCTAGATTTATAAGCTTTGTCTTAATCAACAAGGTTTTATTTTTTCAATTATTAGTAGTAAGGGCCCCTCTCCGGTTAACAGAGATGAAATGTCCCCCATCACAAATATCCAAATTACCTTAAAAATTACTTTTCTAGCATAAACAAACATGTTTGGTAGAATTTTAAAACTTTGATACCACCCTCTTTTCCATAGGCGGCAAAAAATAGCATTTTCTCGTTTTTATTTTTTTTTCTTCGCACTTGATTTTTTTACTTTTTTGCCATTTATACTGGTTTTTTCTGCTTTTGTGACTCAGCAAAGCATTTATAGCTTTCAAAATACTGAAATTTGGATTCAACGGAATACAGTTTTAGGTAAACCAGAAGAGTTGAAATTGATTTTAGGTTAACTAATCCTCCGGTTGCATAGAATATGCTGCTTTATTAAACATCATTAGAAAGTTCTGGATAAACTCTATCCAATAAAAAAATAAAAATTGAAAAATTTGAACCATTTAAAACTGACAGCCAATAACGTGAATTTCATGTGTTTTTCTAAAAAATAAAATTAAACCAATTATATTATATTAGATAGAATTCATCCTTCTAAAGATGAAGGAGTTTGTCCAGTGTTTCCATTACTAGCCGTTTTTAAGTTTTGATTTTTTTATTGCAAAAAGTCTTAAAATTGTAAAAAAAGTTTGATTTAATTGTTCGTATTCCTGGCATCAAAATTAGTCAGTAAACTAATTTTTATCAAAATCGGAAAAGGTCAAAAAAACAGGGGTGGTTTAGTAACTAGTAGGTTATTTTGATTTTTGGTTTTTGATCCCATTTGTATACCAAATGATTTCTTTGACTATAACTGGGTATTTTTTGTTTGTTTATTTGTTTTACTATCGTATTATAACATCAAATAAATTTGTAAAAAAGTAACTTTTTAAAAAATCTGCCCTCATCATTATAGCCGGTTTTTTATGCAGAACATTTGTTGATCTTGATCTGTAAATCCCGAGATTTAAAGTATGTTTATTTATTTGTAATCTGTACGTTGCCTATTTTGCATCAGCCATTACAATTAAGTGTAGTAGTAGCAATAACAACAAACATGCCAACCTCTAAACTTTGCCTAGTTTAGTAGTCGTAGTTTTAAATAAAGCATCTGAATAGTTTTTGTATTTTATATTTTTCAGGTTAGTGTTGAAAGTTAGAATGGTGTCAAACGTGAGTCCCAAGTAATAATAATACGTTTATTTCTTGCCTTTCGGCCTTGAAAATTACATTTACAAATACATTTACAACTTCCCAAAATAATAAAACTTAATCCTTATAAAATTAACACAATTAAGAATATTTTCTTCTCTGTTCGTCTATTTCTTTTCTTCGTTTTCTAACTGCCCTCATCCATTCTACCTCTCTTCCGTCCCCTTTCAATATCTCATTTTTTCCCATCTGTTCTTCTCTCATTTCGTTACACTCTTTCAACATATGTTCTATAGTTTCCTTAGTCTCTCCGCACATTCTGCACATTTTCAAATCCTCTTCCATCCAAAATCTTGTCACTTGCTCTTCATTACCACATCTAAATCTTGCAATCATCTTTTTGTCATCTTTACTATATCTTTCGCTCTCTAAGTACATTGGCAATTCATTTTCTATAATATGTTCATAGTTTGCGTTGTACCTAGACTCTTTCACTCGCATTCTCCTTTCTTGCCTTTGTATATCTCTATCTCTTTCCATAATTTTGTACCATGTCTCTCTCCCAGATTCTCTCATTCTTTCAATTTCTTGGCTCGCATATTCATTTCTATTGTAATAATTTTCCCTAATCTCCCCTAGCTTTTCATTTCTTGCTCTCATTTTCTCTTTCATGCATTCTTGTAATATTTTGCATTCGTGTCTCTGTCTCATTCTTTCTTCATACTTCATTGCTCTTTTTCCTGCTTCTACTCTTAACTTATCTTTTTTGACTTCCTCCAGCACAATATATGCTGGAGTTTCTCTATTTAAACCTAGCACCCATCTCCAGTATTTTACATGTATTGCTTCTAATTTTTCTTGTTCCTTCCATCCCCATATTTCTGACCCATACAATATCATACTCCTAACTAAACTATCAAACATAAGCCCTTTTATTCTCATACATTCAAATTTTCTTTCACTTATTCCCCAAACTTGTCCTACTAGTATACTACTCGGAAGCGTAGTTCTACACATCTTCAAATTTATCAAGTGTTTTGTTAATTTTCCTGAGTTTACCCATTTTAGTTTGCATCACATTTCTACGGTATTTAGTGCATTTTGTATCATGTTTTATACGGTTGCCCCAAATTCCCCTTTTACAAGGATGGTTAGATTATTGGCGTAACATAAAGCAAACACACTTTAGTCATTAAGTATCTAGTGTAAGCCGTCTATGACACAGCATCACAGTAGAGATGAAAACTTACCACCCTGTGGGTACCAACTACAGTCTGATTCTTGAGCATAAAATTGACTCAATGTTGGTTGAGAGTATATTTTCTTCGGTTCTCTATTGCTATTAAATAGATTTAAAGATAATGTTATCAAATACTCTTTTGATGTGCAAAAAAGCACTCAGCGCAATTTCCTTGCAGCAAAAGGTTTTTTTGCATTTTTTTCGTAGCTGGTGTATAGCCAGTTTCCAGAATTTTTTTTATTGTACAGAAAAAGCAACTAGCGTAATTCTTCTTGCTTTTTCTTGTACAATCCTGTAAATATTTATTTATTTTTTTTTAATTTTAATATGTAATATTTAAAAACTACTTATAATTATAATTACTTATATGTCAAATTACTTAAAAATACTATCAGATTGAAGAATAGATCTAAGCAGTGTGTGAACATTAGACAATGGACAGGCTTAACAGTTGAAGAACTGTTTAGAGCTGCAATTGATCAAGATAGATATCACCAAATTACCAACACAATGATAGACAACGTCTGAACACAGACAAGGCACCACAATAAAAAAAGTGGAAGATTTACTATTTTTTTAAATAGTTTTTGTATAAAGGAAGCTTATTGGCCGTAAGATTTAGATTGTGCTTTAGATTTGGGCGTCTTTGGCACTCTCAAAACTGTTAATCCTTTTGTGCGCTTTTTTGTTTGGCAATTCAAGGTTCTCCAGATCAACGTAAAACCCGGAAAGTATGTCTGCAGTAGTTCTTACAAAGTACCTTCGACTGACTCATGTGAGTTTGATTGAATGCTCCCACAATACCTCCTTCAAAAGTATATGATTCTATACGTATTCCAGTGTTCTTTATAGTACTTACACTAGCCTTGTCAAGCTCTTTGTTTTACAAAGTAGCCTTGTTGGAGGTTGTTTCAAAATGCTTGATCAGTTTCCTTTGAAAGCGGTTTTCATAGATTTAACAACTAAGTTTTTGACAAACCTCAATTTGACCAACTACTACTACTTTGTTTTATAAATGCCAGTTAGTTTTTTTTGGGTTCCTGTTTTCCTAAAAGAGCGTTTGAACTTGATATATACGTGGTTAAACAAATCTTTATAACCCAAAACTACTTGTATTTTAATTACTAATATAATATAGAATTTCAACATGTATCTGCCTCATTTTTTAATAATATATTTGTTTGTTTTTTTTCTTTTTTATCTTATTGACTGCGCCATTTTTGTTTACATATCAAGTATCTATAAAATATAAGACACATTGAAATTTATATCTGTGCATTTTATATCATTTTTATTTTTTATCCAGTTATAAAATTTAAGCTGTTTTAATATTAATAAAAAACTTTTTTGTGCAGCTGACTGCGCTATTTTGGTTTAATTTTATAATTTCAGTAAATTATGGTGTACTTTTTTAATCAATTCTATCAACTTTTAAAGTTGTATGAATTTTAAATTAAGATTAACAACAACATGCTATAATAATGTATTTTCATATTATAATGATACTATTAAAAACTATAAATTAGTTCAGCAGTAAATTTATATAATTTACATAAAATATTTTTATAAATAATTAAATATTTGATATATTTTAATTAATTGACTGCGCTATTTTGTTAGAACGTTATGTTACTTTTTTATACACTTAATTTATTTTAGAGTTTTTATAAACTAAAATTAAAATGATTTTTTAAGAACTTTTTGAAGAAATGTACCTCCATTTTAGTGTCCATCTATCTATTTTTTTGTTTTGCTTTTTACTTTATTGTGCAATCGACTGCTCTATATTGATGCATTTCAGGTTTACATATTTTAATTGCATAAACTTTTTACATTTTTATTTTATATTAAATCCTATTTATTATAAATTTAAAAACATTATTTTAAATTTTGTTTCATTATGACTGCATTCAGTGCATTTCTATTTTTAATCGTTTATTTGAATAGAATTTTTTTTTTTAATTTTACACTAATATACACATATATCAGTAGAATAAAAAAGAACTTGAATTACTTATTAACTTTAAATATTTTTTGTTAGGTTTGTTAGGAGTATTCCATCTTCCATGCCTATTTTTTACTATCAAATTTTTAACCAAACAGAACATGTGTGTTCAACCATTGAAAGTGTACATCAAAGATGAAAATTCTTACCACGTTTTCAGTTTTTTATAATAATTTTAATTATGCCATAAGTTTTATATAATTAAAAATAAAATCACTATTTTTAGAAGCTATAAATATAATAAATTAGTTATTAAGAAATTATGAATTCCCCGTTGTGCAATAATAATTATGAAAAAAATACACAAATTATTTTGTTTATAATTCCATGCAATCAAGCTCTAAATACGTATAATAACTATGTTGATAATGCAATTAGAGTAATATTAGCAATACGACACACAAGAGACGATGTTTAATTTAATTGCCCTTCTCCAGATGTGTTTACTTACAGTATACATGTCATTACGTAATTTCCATATAATGATACCTCACGTTTCAGATTTTCCAACAGAAGATCGCCCACGCAAATAAGGCACCTGCTTCCAGTTCTGCCTATGCACGAACTTCATCTACCGCAAGGGCCACTTCTGCCTCCCCCAGCGATTTATCCAAATCACCGTGCCTCTATATGACTACCCCACCAAAAACTTCTACGTAGAGCTTACACTTCATGAAATGTGATATGTTCTAGCCAAATTATGAAATTAAAACATACATTACAAACATTAATTAAAATACAGACTGGCCAAATGGATATATAAATGAAAATAATTAATTAAAAAAAAGTGTCATCGCGAACGAGTTGTGACTTCCTGAAAGTTTAAAATAATGTTCAATGTTAAAATTATGTTTGTATTATCCTCCATTTATGGTGCTATTTAAACAACAATAACTTAATTTTTGTAATGTTTAAAACATTACAATAGCACAATTAAGTTTACATAGTCGTCAATACGTTTATTGTGTGATTCATTGGTAATTAATTTATGACTACGATGTAATTATAATTTCTATTATTATTATTATTTGCGACTTGTATAGAACTTAAAAAAAAAAACACCGGACAAACTATTTATTGCAATTATTACAAATAAAAACAGAATACAATTATGTTGAGATATTAATCGTGTTTAAACGGAGCACTGGAAACAAATTATTACGTTCATAATATTTATCAAATTACACTTCAGGAACTCTGAAAGAAATGTTATTTAAGACATACTAGCTCGTTTTTATAAAGTGTGGCTAATCACGACATCAACTGGACATGCTATTGAAGAAGAATAGAGATAACATACAAAATTTTAAAATAAAAATGATATAAAAAAGAAAGATCCACATTTTGTTATCAAACTTTTGTCTACGTTTTTTGACTCTAAACAACAAAATATTATGATTTAGAACTATCTGGATCTACATTTTTTATTGCCACACATACAACGTGTAATATACGTAAAGACAATTAAAAAACCGTCGGATATTGGATTTTAAATATTTTTGACTGGTGTAAAAAAAGTCAAAATTTAAGCATCATTATAAGAACATTGAATAGTCTATAATGCACCGTCTCAGAAAACTTTCCAAAGTATGATAATTGATCAAACCAATCGAGATCATATTATTTTTGCTTTAGAAAAAATAAAAACAGTACTTGTTCTTCAGGACATGAGTCTTTGTTTATTATTAAAAATGTGGATTATAAAAAACAGCTCCTAAAAGTATCTCAAATCTTATGCTAACGCGTAATAATATAATGGGGTCGGAGAAGAATTATTCTACAACGTCTACTGTTCTGGCAATGATGGTCAAAATGCAAGAACACGTTATCTCTAACTGTCTAAAACAATGGCTTAAAGTTTTTGTAACAAATGTACAAATAGTAATATGATATTTAAGATAATCATGGACTTGCATTGCTTTCTTAAAGTGGCCAAGTTACAGAAATCTAAACCAACAATTTATACAAAATCAATCAGTAATTAAACCAATAGCATACATTTTATTTTTAAAATGTTTTAACACAAACCAAAATTGTTATAGAAAAACTTTATAGTGTTAAATTTAGATTCAATTGATATTTATGCGGATACGTTTATTTCATTGTCTGCACCGTGAATAATCAGATAATTAAAAATATGTATCAAGAAATAATAAAATCTAACATGTATTCAATGAACAACATGACCACCGTAATAAAATTTGCAATTGAAAACGTTACAGCTATTTTCTAAATAGACAAACCTACAGAACATTTTGAACTAACATATAATTTCAATAGTGGTCCATTATAATTATTTTTTAATAAATAATGACGCCTCGTTCAAAAACCTTTGGAATCTCAACATAATTATTTCAGCATTTATTACGTAATGAATATATTATTAAAGTTCTTCTGGTGATTTTAAAACTTATATTTTTATGTATGTTATAATTTGTGTCACGGGCGTACAAATAGTTAAAAACTATTGAAACATTTTTTAAACTAATATTAGCACAACGCTTAGTTTAATTTTATCAAAACAAAATTTCCAAACGATATTTAAAATTATATCACCATAATTTTAATAGTACGCCCCTAATAGTAGTAATAGTGTTGATTTTATTAATTCACACTACACAATCTACTACTAAAGAATGGCTTAATAGCAGCCATATGTGAGATTGGGGATCAAGTTTTAGATTAAATTAAAGCCAAAACTTTTTTAATGAAGTCTTCTTAAAATATTGCCAAATTTTGTTTAACTTTAAATAAATTAGTGATTTAGAATCCATATAGTGGTTCTTAATAAATTTACAAATCATTTTTATTATAATTGTTATATAATTTTAATTAGTTGCACAAATAAATGCTGACACTAAATTTATAAAAAATCTTATGATATTAACTTTGCTGACCAAAACTAATTTAGATAATATTTAAAATTTGTTAACAAATCCAAATAAATCTAATTTATATTCCAAAAAAAAATCTTTAAAAGATTATTAATTAAGATAAGAACCACTATTTTGCTACTGATACTTAAAATGTGCTTCCTATTACTTTATACTATTTTAAATTAAGCATATATATTTTCCAAAAGCGTACAAAACTTCATTTTGACTGATACTATCTGATATTTGCAAATAAAGCAAACATTCCATAATTACGTTTATTGCCATTAAAATTCCTATTACATTTAATAAGTAATGAACTGATGGTGATTATTAAAATCGAAGTATCTGATGCGCTGCGATCAACAAAGAATCGCAAATAGAACTGTAATTGTACATAATCAGACTGCATAAAATGTAAATATCTCAAATATAAACAAAATCAATTGTACTGATCTAAAAATATATGAATTTGATAATTTGTTGATTTAATTGTGATTTATTTCTAATTGTATGTGTAGATTTTATAAAAAAATGTTAAAAAGTAAATTTAAGAATTTTATCTAAATTTGCTCTAAGCATAATAGTTACAATTTACAAAATTTAATTTGTTCAATTTAATTGTTAAATTATTTATAAATCGCTGAGCGATTAATTTTAATATAGATCAGTCCGTTTGCAAAACAAATTAATAACAATTTTGAAATTGCTTCTGTTTTTTAAACATTGCATTAAAAATTGCACATCTCTTTCATGTTATTATTAATTATTAATGATTATATGTAACTTTGCTAAAGTCAGCCAGTGATAATTATATAATTTATTGTAAGACATAAATTATTTCATAATAATTTTATTTATTGATATCAATTACTGAAATTATTTTAACCCAAAAAATAAAATTATAATGGAAATAATTGAAATGCCAAATAAGTGTTTGTAATATTGCGTCAAATTTTGTTTTGCTTAGTAAAGTAAATATGTTTTCAAAATGTTGTGAATGGTACACACAAATGTTAATTTATGGTTAATAATAACAAAATATTTTATTTTTCAACCAACCTCCATAAGCGTATAACAATCTTTAATGTTGAATATTTACAGTTAATTAAGAAGCAACAATTAGAACAAGAGTAAGATATTTTTTTATGTTTTAAAATTTTAATAACAATTCAATATTATTTTGTATATTACATTTAACATAATTAATTATTATTTCTTAAATTACTGTATGACTTCAACATACATTGACCATAAATTATCTGCAATGAAGTAAGGTTGTGTATTTTTTTTTAATTCTCATTATCATCCCACCTGCGCGTACGTCATTATACGATTTGTAAAATTAGTTTTGCTAGTAATAAAATATAAAAAGGGCCTTACTTCATTAGAATTAAATGTGAGGACCATGTTATATAATTTTAATAGTGTGTAGAAGAGTATATAAGGGTGATGCAAAGTAAAAAATTAAACGATACTTGCGAACTAAACACCGAATTAAATTTTAAATGAATCCATCAATGAGATCTAAACAATATGAAACTAAAAAGAAATATCGAAGTAATTAAATAAAATCGATACGAAATTGTATATATTAATTAACAAATTTTTAATAATAATTATTAAAGGAAATGTATGCATTTAAACATATGTGTACTGCCAAAAAAACAATTTCTTTTTATTAAAAAATTAAATTTATTTTGTTTGATATGCCTGTTGTCCTATTTAGAATTGATCATCTTTTCAGCTGGAGAGTGTTGAAAAGTTCTCCACCGTAAAAATTTCAGCTATTGTGTAATTATTATGAAGACGTCTATCAACATTTGAGTTAAATAAATCAATTTTATTACTTTTTATTGTATAATGAAAGTCTTTGTAATGTTTACATATAACTAGTACCAACATAATTATATATCAGGCTTTAGCTATTTATCTTAAGAGAGGAGATGACTTCATTTCAGCAATTGATTGTACATTAAGTATTTAAGGTAGGAAGGCTCTGGTTACAGCTTAGCAAAGTTTTGCCGCACAGACAAAGAACTCTACTTCATTTTTACCAACCACTAAAAAAACAATGATCATGCTTCTGTCTTTATTATAAAAATGTATGTGTTAACAAGAGTTAAGGTCTTTTAAAAACTTGGAAAAAAGCTTGTTTTAGACCATAGAGACCTTTCCTCAGTTTGTACACTCGCTTTGAGCAATGATAAAAACCTTCAAGCTAATACCTATAGATTTCTTCTCTAAGATCTCTATACTTGTACAAAAAAAGCAGTCATAACATCAAAAGTTGTCACTTTTTAACATTAAAAAAAAACTGCAATACAATTTATCAATCAAATTGACGCATGACGTGCCAAAAAACTAAAAATGATAGTATAGTCAATACCCTCTTTCTGCTCAACCAGACGGACTTTCAAACGGCCATCTTGTTTCTCACGCAACGACAGGTTAGTAGTTTTGCAAGTTTTTAAATTTTGACAAGATTCCATGTTCTCATTTTTGTTGAAGTTGAATTTGTCCGCTGAAGCTGCATACCATTCTTTCTCCTTTAATGTTTCAGAAACAAGGATATCTTCCACTTCTTCTATCATTGCTAAATTGGCTTAATTTCCTCCTCAAAAATAATCCATTACAAAAATTGAGAAATAGGCGAAACAGATTCAAAGTTTTACAATAATGCAGATTTGGCTTCCTTGTAGTTATGATTACTAGTTAAGCTGTTAATTCTTGTCTGTTTCTTAAGTTTTTTTCTTTATATAAGGCATTGCAGGTTTCAGATTTATTTATGTTCTCCTCTCGATTGACGTTTAGATTAGTTTAGAAGTCAAGATTGCTGTAGAGATATATTTTGAAAACAGCATATGCATACGCTTCCATCGCTCTACATGTACGAATGTCTCAAATATGCTCATGTAACTACTTTCCAACAAAACAGACGCATCCATTCCTATAGCACCAAACACCGAAAAAAGTACAAAATTCCGCGCCATGGTCTCATCACGTGTCAACAGGGGCTTCAATATTGGTCAGTGAAGGCTTATAGAATTATTTCTATGATTTTAAAAACTTTTTTTCTGTTTTTATTTAAATTTTAATTGTATAATTTGTAATTGTATTTTAAACTGTATATTTGTGTATAACACGTGTAATGTATGTTTATTGTACAAAAACACTTAAAAAAAATAAATATTATTATTATTACTAGAAACCCTTTTCTGACTTTTTGTCCATCTTGTCTCGTCCGTAATTAAGAATGAGTACATAACAATCATACATAAAGCTTTTAAATTTGTTCAATTTCATTTTTTTTTTCAATCAAAAGTTTTAGATTCTGACTAATTTCTCTACGGCTTCATCTTTGGTCTTTAAAAAATAGACAGTACAAAAGTGTAAAAAACCATCTTAAAAAAGTAAGAAATACATCGTTTCTCCTAGAGACGTGACATTCATCTCGCATATTAACATAAATTAAATCTAAAACAGCAGTTTTTTTGATTATTGATATGAAAGTCTGAATGTTTCTTGCCATATACACATCCTTTACATACATAACTTCCCCAATTACCTGCGTAGTCAATGCCATTCTTGTCAAAAATATTTTTGAGGTATTTGAAATTTTGATGTGCAAGTTTCTTATGTCAAGTTTTAATCAAACTCAAATAACTTTCGTTTTGCTTGGCTATGACAAATACCTTCTTTTTATCATAAACCTTAAAAATTAATACTTGCGCATCAGCAGACTCTACATATCCTTTATCCAACATACATATAAAACATTTCTCAATGTTACTTGATCCCAGTCCCGTCTATTGAAAGCTTCAGGTCCACATTGCCCACACCAATTCTATTAAACAGCTACTTTTGCTGCTGATATGCAAAACCAGGTTTGAAAAATGCAAAGAGTGCTACAACTTCAAAAAGCTTGCAACAAAATTGTTGACCGGACCAACTAAAGTGTTTTGTGCGAGTGCAGCAGACATAATGCTTCTGCCTTGTACGGTGCCATCTTAAGCTTGCTTTTCAGCAATTTTTAATATATATTGCAGTTTTGTAGCTTATTTATACTATACAATATCAAATTGAAGCGTCCTTATTAGATGTATGTATAACCTACTGTTCGTAGAGCTACAAGGTAACCGCAATAAATTCCCGGCCTAACAAAAAAATCATGATCCCCCTTAATCTCAATGCAATTATTACATCGCCTAATTAGTAATTCAATACCTTTATCAAAATATTCTGAAAATTTGTCATCAAAATGCTCTAAAACAGCAGTTTTCATTTTTTTATTGTCAAAAAATTGTTTATTCCAAAAGTCTCCAAAGTCTAAACTGTAGGGGGGAATAATTTTTTTTAAACAAATTATCTTAAGCAACCTCGGCGATGTACACATTTGCCTTGTCGTGCAACAACCTAACTTCTTTTGTTAATTTTCCTTGATGCATTGCCCAAATATTTTCTCTTAATCTACATATGTAATAAGGTAGCATAATAAGGCATTTCACCGTAGGTTTTCTTTCTTTAAAATTAATCATCAAGAATTCTAAAAAATTGTGGCCATAATCTTTTTGGTGGATGAGAATACTCTGGCATTTTTTGGTGATGGTTCACCTACACGCCACCATTCCATAGATTCCTTTTTCTTTTAGTTACGCTTATGCTACTACCATAGAAACTGCGTTTGAATATGTACCTGAAAAGACAAATATATACTATCGCACCCGTTAATTGACAGAGGATCCTTATACAAGACAATAGTTTCCGCTGTAACAATTGACTAAAAAATTTCTTTTTGCCCCCCTCGCAGAGTTTCAAACAAGATCAAGCACAATCAACTCGATGCTGTTTTTGAACAGCAGACACAGGCTTTCAAACTCATCTTGGACTTTATTCATACCCAAATGATCATAGAGTGTTCGGTAACTGTATTTAATGTATCTGACAGCCCTGACATTGCTGATAATTCCTTTACTTTTAGTCTGCCATCACTTTAGACCAGTTAATCAAAAACGATTGACTGTTTAGTGATTGACCAAAAATCTTCTAAAGACCCATAGCCCATCTTAAACCTTTTAGCATATTTTTTTACGGTGGAGTAAAAAGGTGAATCTTTACCTTATACGCCAAACAATCTTTGTTTAATTTGATAAAGAATAAAACCTTTAAATGTAAAGAAATTGATGACCATACTAAATTTTTTGCAAATCTAGCATAGTTAAAACCTAACAATGTCTGTCTGGTTATCACTACAAGACTAATTAAAATAGAGTGTTAAAATTGCCCATATTGACATAAGGCACCACACTTTACTAACAATATTTGACATTTGGTCTAAAGTTTTTAGAAATGTAGTAAGCTCAGAATTTATGGCGGTTACTTCGTAGCTGTCTTATACACGCCTGAAGTAAATAATTTTAATTTAATTTTAATATTGGCATAGAGAGGTTGATCAATGCATTCTGCACATACAACGTGGTTAGCATTGCATTATCCATTAACTGCATCTTTGAAAGATAGAATGCTGCCTTTTCTGCTGCACATTTTTCAAATAAGTAGAGTATTGTTTTAAATATCCTAATTTAAAAATTAATAAGTACAATTGCAACAAATAAAAACATTAAAAATATGCTTCCTCTAAGGTTTTCCACTAGTTAGGGTGGTATTGATTCAGTTTTCCACTATCTTTTTTATGTTGTCGCTTCATATAAAAGGTAGTCCTGCTGTGTTTCTCTTGCCTTCTCTTGTCTCCACTCAACTTGAAACATACTGAACTCACTGTCAGAGTCAGAGTTTCTGCCTCATACATCATTATTAGAAGCACAAATTGGTCAAACATTTTTTTTTTAGGCATATGAAAAAGTTTTTTTTTAAGTGTTTTGTAGTATCAAAAGCAGCCCAAACAAGTTCTATGCGTCAAAACCAATTTTTATTTTGTGGCCGACATATGTATTTGTATGTTTGCTCTATTCCATCTTTTTTGTCTGTCATCTGCAGACGTAATTTGATCTTCAAATTTTGTAAGGTTATCTTGGCCTATCTTATTGTTCTTTGTGGACAAACCAGTCTTTTTATATTGTTTTTTAAGTTTATTTTGATTGTGCTTTTTACTGATCTATAGTTGCTTCCTATTCCGAACTTGTTCAGTACTGTAACGTCCGCTATGTTACGCTTATTTTCTGTTATTAGGAAGTCTATCCCGTTTTTTGTTTAACCATCATGACTTATCCTTTTGTAATGTAGTAGGTATTCATTAGAAAATCTAATAGTATTTATCCTTGTGTATTTCTGCTTTCAATCATCCAAAGTTTCCTATTGCTGTCTCCGTGACATCTATCTACTTGCTTATGGCGTTAAAGTCTCCTATTATAAAAGTATAATGGCAAATTGTTTTTTCTATAGCCGTTTTGATGTGTTCGTATTGGTTTTGGATTTCTTCATCTTTGTGATAAAATGTTGGGCATACACTTGTGTTATTTTCATGTTGTAGCATTCATTTAGAGACATTATTTGGTAGGCTACACCCTTCAAGATACATTTTATGCTGGTGATGTTTTGTGTGTGTTTCTTGTGATGAGAAATATAATGCCGCCATTTAAATTATCGGTGTTACCTTTACAATACAGTGTGTGAGCAGATGTATAATCTAGCATCCCTCAATATTAATATCAAAAACTTTGCCAAATATCTAAGCATGACCCTAGACGCAAAGTTACAATGGAAGGAGCACGTTAAGAAGAAACACTACTGGCTTCTGAGTAGGTACTCCAACTTGCCAATACATCGGCATATTTAAAGTGATTACATAATCCCAGACATTTATAGAGACCCTGTACATAAGTGTGTTTTATGTTTTCCTGTGATAGTCAGTTTTGCGTGTTTTATTTGTTATTAACTATTTTAATTTATTCAATATTTACTTCCTTTTTGGTTCTATAAAACTCTTGAATATTCATCAGTTTTTTAATTATTATCGTTTCATATGTTGTAATAAATTAAACTTAAAACAATTACATGTTATACCAAATATATAATAAAATATATGAAATGAATTGAAAATAAATACTTACTAATTTCTCATGTTTTGCACAACAAACCACTTGTTACAAGTTACTACAGTCGCCAAAGTTTTAAAGCACACAACGAAAAAAAAAACAACCAAAAAAATTAAATATTGTCGAAAAATGGCGCAACCAACATTTGACACTAACTAGCAATTGAAGAAAACCTTTCACCAAACAACTTTAAATGTTATGTTTTTTGTCAGGTTATTACACAAACGTTATCCAGTGTGTCTTCATATTGTTAACTGGTTCTGCATTGAATTAGAATTTCTAAACAATTTTTTAATAAACAATTATACTAAAACAGAAATAACATTTTTTGCAAAACTCTCTACATGAAATATTTGCAGTAGTTTTGAGTTAAAAAATAAAAAAAAAAATAATAGTAAAATTTGATTAAAAAATTCCACATGTTTTTTTTTACAGTTACTGCCATAAAAAACTTAAATACGACATTTTATCAAAAATAGTTTCCAGAGTTAAATTAGTAAAAAATAGCAAAAATTATTAAAAAAAAATAAAAAATCATAGTAATTTTTTAATGCTTTTAAAAATTTCAAAACAAAATTTCATCAAAAGTAGTTTCTAGAAACACATTAAAAAAAAGCAAAAATTATTAAGTAAAAAAATGTTTTTGTTTTGTTTTGAAAATCATTGTTTAAGGCTCTGAAGCTAGGAATTTCTTTCTCTTTTTCCTCCAGGACTTCTATATTTATATATCTATCTTGCAGAATAAGCTGTAGTAAACCGTATTTACGTGCATTTTAAGTGTTTGAGTTTCTGCTGGTTGACTCTGAGAGATATTTCAAATTCTTTATTAAGTTTCTGCAATGTTTCAGAGCTAGAAACATAGTCTGTCCTAGTATCCGTATGTAGCACCACATCTCAAATGCTTTAAGTGTTTTTATTTATGCCTCATTGACGCACTGTCCATAAAAGAAAACTAAAAATACATAGCATTGTAATTAGCGTATTTTTATTGGTATAGTAAGTTATGGCTTTTGGTTTAGAGCGGCCAAAATGCAAAAACGCAGTTTTAGTTTTTTTAATTTAAAGACAGAATTAAATTTAGTTAATTTTTTTTGCCGCGACCAACCCGTAAAAAGTAGGCCATAGATTACTTAGAACAAACTGTTTGGTTAGCAAATTTGCGTTCAAGAAAGCCCTTAAAGATACCCACTCTACTTTTACGGCACCGAGTTGCCCGTTTACAATGAGCACAGAAACGTACAGACTGGATTTTGCAACAGCGGCAGTGGGTCTTATTCACAAATAAAACAAAAACTAGACTTGTGAGTGATAACGAAAGGCTTAAAAATAATCTGACGGCCAAGAAAGATTTTACTCGCTATAAAGAAAGGACGGTTATGTTTTTGAGGGAAAAGAGAGCATAATATTTAACCATCGCACACCCTTAATTCCTTAATTCGATTCACTCAGAACATGACATGCCAAGTTTATATTGAAAATGTATTAAACCCATAATTTATCTAATGCCACATCGCGCAAGATCATATTACTCGGTTAGACTGGCCTGCTTTCCAGATTAAATATCATAGAAAACATGTAGGATTTGCAGTTCGCAATTGTATTAACTCATCCCATAATGCGATAGAGTTAGCTGCAGCAGCCAAAAAAGAATGAAACAATATTTCTCAAAAAACTGTGAACCGTTTGATTGTTTTAATACTTAGTCGTGTACTACTAACCAACAAAAAAGAACATACTTACTGTTAATTAAGTTTTAAGTGGTTTTACAAATTTGTTCTGTTAATTTTTGAAATATTAAACTTAAAATATACATTCAAAACAACCATAAATAAAAAAAAAATTCTTTAAAAAAAAATAATAATGATATTTCAAGACTTTTGGTAGTGTGTGTAGTAGCAAAAAGTACAACGGCATTTTAATGCACGACAAAGTGTCCGCCGTAAACCGCAGTTTTTGTTTTTATCCAATTAGCAAAATCACCTCCAAAGCAAAATCTCAAAATCTCAAAAAGTCAAAACTCAATTATCTCTAAAAAAATTTCTTAAAAAAAGAACAATAACCGTGGAACAAATAAAAGAAAAAATAAGTTTAATTCTTAAAATCTCTACCTTTTTAACTTACACAAAGAAAGCAAACAACGATACCCCGTTACCTTTATCATATTTAGTACGCAAAGCAAAAAATACATTCCCACAATTATGACTACAACCGTAACCACAATACCAGTGTATGTTAGTAACTAAATGTTGATAGTTATAAAATAAAAAAGTTTTTGTTTAAAATCTACATAGATAGCTGAAAAATCAGTAAAAGTTCTAAAGCGGAAATCTTCTTGTAAGACCTGAACCTCAAAACTGTACCACTAGGAACGCACACATTTATCAAAATCATTGCAAAATATTTGACAAGAATGTTCAAATTCTAACAGACAGTAAAGCGGCATTAATTGCTACAAACAAATCTATGAATGTCACTTTAGCAGCTTGTGAAAATAATGTCAAACTGCTCCGAGTAAAAATAAAGTAAGTAACATTAAGTCCTGCGGGCTCGCGCGTAAAGAGTCAAGCCTCATGGCTTGTAGACCTGAACCCTGGGCTGCTCTACCACTCAAAAGTTTTAACTACTTATTAAAAATTGCCATACACAATGCACTAGAGATAGTGCTGAGATGAAACTTCTAGCTTTAGACAGGCATAGTAGACAATTATTGACCTAAACTTTAAAACTACCTATTACTACTTGGGACTGTCCAGAATAAACTTATAAACTATGGCAGGGATCTTGACAAAACATTGCCAACTAAGATAACATGTGCACACAATTGTTATTAGAAACAGTCCAACATGTAGAAGGTGTGAAATGCATGACAAAGCAATCAAGCATGTGCTATGTACATGTCCGGCACTGTCATACAATAGAGAATCCATGTTGGGAAGTTAACTGGCTTGTCATGGCCATTATAAAAAAAAAACTTTCAAACGTTGTACTTGCTTACATCAGCCACATAAGGTAATTGAATGTTGAGACAACAGAGTGAGGTCCCTACTGAAAAAGGTACAAAGAGCGCAATAAAACTTACGTGGGTTAAACTTTAGTTTACACTTAAACCCAAAATCCAAAATTCAGAAAATTTTATATAAAGATTTGGGAATGAAAGTGTCGCCACGATGGAATCCCAAGCTGCTCAGTCCTGAATTAAAACTGTGTACAACAACAAATTTGCAAGGTAAATTTTGACTGCATAAAATTGAGACTGGAAAACTTGATAAAAGTTATTATATCTAAAAAACGTTGTTACTAAAAGTGTCCTGAAAAACAAAATAGATTTGACTTAACAAAACATTTAACTTTTGTTAATGAGTCGTTGAAAGCATTGCATTAAACAAGATGTTTTTGAAAAACTTAAAACTATTAAAAGAAGAGACAATAGTTTGTAGTATTTTGGAATTATAATTAGTTTTTGATTCAATAAAGCACGGTGTGTAAACTAAGCTTAAAAAAAATTAAAATGAGTATAATAAACTACTAAAAGTAATAAAAAGGTTTTAGAAAACCAAAACAAACAGAAAGGGAACAAACGCAACGAAACAACTCGTATCGCAATAACAAGCACAGAATATTCAATATAGATAAGCTTCGAGAGAAACATGCGGCCCGACATGCGCAACTGCCGCAAACATGTTTCACATCATTTTCAGAATTCTCAAATTTCATGTCCAGTCAGATGTAAAACTAACATAATAGTAAAAGACTATTGTGTCTACTTAAAAAATGAGATAAACGTAGCCAATTAAAAATACTAAATAAAATGCTAAAAAAAATAATTAAATAAACTATACTAATAGGTACATATTAGGTATAGAATAGGTATTATAAAATAAACTCTATTATATATTTTGCTTACCTTTTAGTTTTTTTAATTCAATAGTAACCAATTTAACTTAATTGTTTATTTTACATCTGGCTTATCAAATAAATAGTACCAGAGAAGATAGATCCGATGAACACCTAACATAAAAATGAGTCAGTAAATATATAATATAATAATGTAAGAAATTTTAATGATTCTTTCAGATACTTTAAAAATATTTTATTGTGCAATTTAAGCAGATTGTTGTTCAATTTAATATTTACATGTCCTCAGAAAATACAAAAAAATTCAAAGACTGTTTAAATAGAAGTAATGTTTATTCAAAATAACTTAAATAATAATAATAAATTAGTTTAACATAACAAATTGTAAAGTGTAAAGTGAGTTTTAAACAAACTGAATTGAACAATACTGTAAATTTAATATTTAAATTAAGTAATAATTAATTTAAAAAATTATGCTTATTATTTATCGGAATAATCAGTTTTCTTGAATATTTTTATAAGAATTATTTATCTTGTTAGATTACGTTAGGTATTAACATATATTTTTGCTTGCAGTTGCAGACAATTGTAGAAGGTTCAAATAAAAAATTTCTTAACAAGATCTAAAATAATTTGTGTATTATGTACTTTAAATTCATTTTTATTATATTAGTTACCAGAAACAAAATTGTGTTACGCCTATGGTATAGCGCTATCCTGCTGGCACTGGCAGTAACATATAACTTGTATTTGACTAACACGCATGTAACTTACTAGACCTCAATTTAAGATTAATAATGGAAAATTTTCCAACGGATTATAAATATAAAAAAGTAGGTGACAAAATCTATAAACTTCAATTAACTACGAAAGAAGATGTTGAGGCAAGTAAAGCTTTATTTTACTTTTATAAATGTAAACAAAATTAGTGAGGTTATAATACATCACTCCATAACACGCTCATAGAAACGCATAGGAATGTGAATATGTGTTTATTTTTTTTTTACTTTTTAATTAGTAGTATTTTAGCAATATTTGTTTGTTTTTGTAATGTTATTGTTATAATTTTATTTTACTTTATTCTATTTATAACGGTGCTCACTCTATTAGAAAGAGCTGAATGTGATTTAACTGTGGATAACCGCGCAGCGCTACAATCGTTCAAACCGGTAAAATGCATTTAATTTAAATCAGATCAGTTCAATCATATTAGTTTACATTGCTTCTCATTACGTAATAAAATTATATAAACCTTTTTTTATTTCAATTTTGAAAATTGCCTTGTGATTTCAATATTACAGTTTAAACAATTTTTACTGAGTTATTAAATACAATTTTTATAATTAATTTTTTATCGTTAACATAAAATTATCTATTTTTATTTCTTTTAATAAAATAAATAAATATAAATGTATTCAAAACAAATTTATACTTTAATTTGATTGACAATCTTTAATATTCATTAATAAACTTTTTTTTACATATTTTATAATAATTATCTACAATCTAAACAAAAATTATATTTTTTGTGTTCCAGGCGGTTATTTTAAATGAAATTTTAGAAATTTTGTATTATTAATGTGCAAAGAATAAAATTGTCTATTTTATTAAAATATTTTTAATTTAGTTTATTTGATTTTTTAAATATAAATTAACACTGGAACTTGACAATAATAAAAGCAATTCATTTATACAATGGGCAATTCCATTTCAAACGGACCAGAGCTGGGGGGGGGGGGGTGCATTGAGAAACTTGCTTATGTATTTTTTTTAGTTTCTATAACTTATTAGTAGTCCTTTGATCGGTATATGAGGGTATAAAACCCATAAAAAAAAATTCTACGATTTTTTAAAGTTTTTTTGGCGTTTTTTAACTTAATCGCATTTTTTGTTTAAAAACCGCAATTTTAACTCAAAAAAATAAATTTACTAATGAAATCAATCAGAAATTTTCCGTAGAATCCAAATCTGGCGCCATTTCAAGTCTATGCTCTGTTTATAAGCCGCAAAAGCTATAAAACCATGTTTTTGTTCTCAGTGGGCTGGGCAAAAAGGAGTATTTAAAAAAAAAATGTAATCGCTAAAGTTGACGTGTTTTGATGTAAATTAATTAGAAAATATAAATTTGGGTTTTAAAGGTCTACAACTCGAAAAAACTGCAAAAATAAGCCTATTTTTCAACATAAACTTTTACAAATGCACATTTAACAGTTTTCAGAGAGACTATACACCAAATATTATTAAAAAATTTAGTTTTGAAAACAATTCTACATAGAAAATAGTCAGTGTTGTGCTTATCTGGCAAAGAATAACCCATCTAGAAAAAAAAATTTGTTCAAAATTTACTTAAACTTTTTTTTTTAATTATTTTTTTAAAGATTATTTAGATTATACTTTTTTAAGTTTATTTTAGAAGTTTAACAAAGACATTTTTTGTTGCTTGAACCAATTTTCGGCTATTTTACTCTTTGTTTGATAGTTTTTGCGCCTGCGGCACAAATTTAGACTCGATCTATCGGCGCCAAAATTTAAAAATATTATTATTTTTGGCATTCAAACATAAATCTGCCTGTCGCTTGTAAAAATTTGTTAAAAAAAGTTTTAAACCACACCCTAGTGTGTTTATACTATTTTTTGTTAATATAAAAAAAATATTAATTTTTAAGCATTTTTTGCTTAAACATTTTGTAAACATTTTTTTCTAGATGGACTTTTCTATAGACGATGAGTACAACACTAACAATTTTCCATGTAAAATTGTCCCCAGAATTCAAATTTTTAATAATATTTGGTGTATTTTTCGTCTGAACGCGGCTAAACGTGCATTTGTAAGAGTTTATGTTGAAGAATAGGCCTACTTTGCAGATTTTTTGAGTTTTAGACGCTTAAAACCCAAATACACAGAACAAATTTATATTTTCCAATTAATTTACATCAAAATACGTCAACTTTGGCGGTTAAAAAAATGTAAAAAATGCTCCTTTTTGCCCAGCCCACTAAGAAAAAAACATGGTTTTATGGCTTTTGCGGCTTATACACAGGGTATAGACTTGAAATGGCGCCAGATTTGGATTCTACGAAAAATTTCTGGTTGATTTCATTAGTAAATTTATTTCTTTTGAGTTAAAATTGCGGTTTTTAATCAAAAAAATGCGATTAAGTTAAAAAACGACAAAAAAACTAAAAAAATCGTAGAATTTTTTTTTATGAGTACCTAGCTCTGGTCCGTTTGAAATGGAATTGTCCCAATATGAATTGCTTTTATTATTGTTTTTTTTTTTACTTGTATTTTAGCGTCGACTACTTAGGTCATTGGCTATTTATTTTGTTTTAATAATAATAACCTCAGGTTATAGACCTAACAATTATTAAATAAATTAAAAAATAAATAACTCGTAATAGACGGACAGCTATTAAAATAAATTAACAATTGTAAAATACTTCGATGCCAGAACCATAAAATACATAAAATTTAAAACTAATATCACAGATGATATCGGAGTTGTAAAAGACTCCGATGCCAGAACCATAAAACAAATAAAACTTAAATCTAATATCACGGATGACATCAAAGACAAAAAAATCTTTAATGCCAGAACCTTAAAATCGAAAAGACAATACAAGGACACAAATGACACCGCAGTTGTAAAGGACTGCAGTGCCGATACAAAACAACACCAGGTTTCCTTCTTCTTCTACCTCTGTTACTTCCACTGTCGACAACAGAAAATTCTGATGCCGAACTGAATTCGTCGTCACCGTTGCTGGAAGAAGGTCCATCCCTCTTCCGTTTACCCGGATCAGACTGATTCTTATCTATTTGTTTTGGAGTATCGGCCAAAACAAGTTTGGTCAGGTCGTTTTTAAGACCAACCTGAGAATGTGTGGGGGTGCTTCCCCCACGTTTGTGGTTAAGGAGACTACATTTCTCTGGTCTTAATGACTGGTATTGGTAGTTTCTTTGCTACAGGAAGCTGAATCTGTCCGCTTAGTGCAGCAATAAGAGGCGGTAAAAGTTGACGAATAAGCTCGTTCACGTCCACAGAGCTTTTTGATGCAGTCGCCGCTTTGGCGTACGATATTCCGGCAATTGGTGTGGACACTAATACCAGTTTGCGTGCTTCAAAGTATGTCAATTTGTTTTTAGTCATTATTTCTTTGATAGCGAATTCCTCTTTGTATTTCGGACAATTACGTGATCTTGCAGAGTGTTCTCCTCCGCAATTGAGACACGTAATTGGCTGTTCGCATTTGCTACCATCATGCAGAGGTTTCCACACGCGCAAATCTGCTCCTTGAAACATCGAGCAGCTGTGTGTCCAAACTTCTGACATTTGAAGCAACGCATTGGTGCCGGAATATATGCCCTGACTGGGAGACTATAAAAAGCCCTTTTAACGGTGGTGGGCAATTGTGGTCTGTTAAACGTCAATATATGGTTAGGGGTTTCTTCGCGTTTACCGTCTCGCATACTAGAAATGCGACGCACGTCGATTACCCCTTGACCACTCATATTTTTTGCAATTTCTTCTACCAATTCTTCAATTTAAAAAGTCTCTGCAATAAACAATGCCTTTACATGTATTTAAAGTTTTATGTGCAGAGACTTTCACGTTCATATCTGCCATACGAATACATTTTAAAAATTTGGTTGACTGAGCGGCTGAAATCGTTTCCACAAGAAGGCCATCTTGATAGATTTTGTGTCGCCGATCAGTCCTTACAGGACTCTACTAATTAAGAAGGGGCTAACTTTGTCGAAGTTGCCTTCTTCTTTAGTGATCAGGATGAACCGAGGGACAGGTCCCACCTTCTCATCACCGGCACTTTTTGACAAAATAGCTTTGCCAGACTTCTTCTCTTTTGTCGAAGAAGAAGCTGGGAGGTCCGATTTGTCATCGGAAGGGCACCGGGTAGCATTATCCGATGGCACAACCCGATCAGTTGCACCAACTTCCGAACAATTGACTACTGCGCTACCGGAGCATTGTTCTCCCATGCTTTTATTATTAATTTAGTTTTTAATTATTGCATGTATATTTAGAAAATATAATAATTTTACAAAATATAATTTTATTTGATAATACAGGGTCTGCTAACCGGTATCACCTATTTTTAGTAGGCTGTTACAAAAACAATATTTTGTTATTGACAATTCTATTGTCAGATTTGTGTGCGTTCATTTACGCAGTTTAATAGATCATTGATAAATTTCTAAATAATCAACGAGTAATCAGTTGTGAACACTGAAAGGCAGTTTTATTGCGAGTTTAATGTTGGAAGACACGAACGATTTCCAACACAAGAAACAATAGTTAGATGGGTGCAAGACTTTGAAATTAGAAGGAACGTTGGCTCAAAATTTACCGAAAATATCGAAGGCGTCAGACAAACTGTAGGAAGAAGTCCGCAACGATCGGCAACATTGCATTGCGTTTCCGAAAGAAGCTTAAGAGTTTTGCATTCTGATTTACATTTCTACTCATAGAATTCAATTCAAGACACTTTATGATTTAATTCTAAACGTTACATTTATATACTGGAAATATGTATTACCTTATATAGGTTTCAGTCGCGGCAACCAATAAACAACAACAAATGTCAACAAACTTTTGATTTTAAGATCATATTAATATTAAATTACAATGTAACAAAAGCGCTTGCCAAGTTTAGAGTCAATGTAATGTACTTTGACTGATATCTGATGTGCCTCTCAATAATCAGAAACTCTACTATACTAAGGGACGGTCTTTCAATACTAGTTTAAAAATTGTACGTGTTGAACAAGTAGATACATACATTGAAATACATTGAATAAATAATCGAAAAAGAAAAGAATAAATAAAAAACAATAGTTATAGTCAATAAATAAAATACAGAGAATATAGTGGAAATAATAATTAAAAGCGTGATAGTGAAGGAAAAGTGATAAAACCAGATCAAAATAAAGTGTAATAAAACATAACCCCAAAGAGAGCAAAGAAAACAAAACAAACTAATAAAAATATTATTAAAATAATTTAAATCAATTATTTGAATTTTTGAAAACAATACCTCTGTGGCGCACAGCGAAGAACCAAAACTTTTCAATATTTATTTTAACGATATACCTGTCTTTGCAAAAACGAGTCTTGCTCTCTATGCAGAAGACACTGCAATCTATTCAGGATCTTTTTATGCAGTGGCCGCGCAGAGACAAAATCAAATTCACCTAAACACGCTGCAAAAATTTTTCAACCTTTGGAAAATCAAAATTAACACCAAAAAATCGGAAAGAATTTCCTTTACACGTAAATTCACAAATACCAAAACGTTTACACCAACAACTTTCGATAAAGATACTATACCGACGAAGCAGCACGTCAAGTATCTGGGAGTTCATCTAGACTCCCGTCTAAATTACCAACAACATTTAACACATATCCTACACAAAACAAATCAGGCCATAAAACAATTGTATCCATTTATTAACAATAATAGTTCTCTTTCGGCTGATACCAAAATTCATCTTTATAAAACAGTAATCAGACCTTCGTTAACCTACGCTGCTCCTATATGGTGCGGTGTAGGTAAAACGAACCTGAATAGATTGCAAGTGTTACAGAACAAGTGTCTGAGAATGGCACTTCGCAAAGACAGGTATGTCAGAATCAGAGATTTGCACGAGCAGGCAAATGTACCCCTTATTTCGGACTACATAATGGAAATTTCACAAAATTTTTATAAATTTAAATTAGAAAATAACCCTCTTCTACGAGGGCTCGCCAGCATCCGATCTAACAATAGACCTTTCAGAATTAAACATAAGCTCAGTTATCAGTGCTTACCTATCTTCAACCAACACATTTGAGTTGATACTTACCGTCCCTGTAAACTTTGATCTTTAGAGTCAAAATTATTGTTTTTGTATATATTGTACATAGTAGAGTTAGGTTAGGTTAGTTCTTGTATATATTATTGTAAATAGATAGGTTAGGTTAGTTAGGTTTAAGCTTAAACAAAAATTTTTATAAACATAATACCGACATTTTTGCGGTCTATGTAATGTTTTTTAATGATGATAACTTTTAAATATGTTTTTAACCTGAATGAATGATGAATGATTGTGTGAGTGAAAGAAGAATGAATCTGTGAGAGAATGGATCATAAGTATTATAAGTTTTACCAGAATTGTTAACCTAGGTTTATATTGTTCCATTTTTATTTTTGAAAACTTTTTAGTTATGAATTTATTGTTAACCATATTTGTGTACATATACAGTTTCTATTGTTGTATTTTAATGAATTTTTTAATAAATGAATTAAAGTGTAAGTGTAAGTGCAGCGCGTACTGTGTTGTCATACTCAGACACGAGATCGAAGCTCGGAAAAGTAAAACTTTTTTTTTTTTTTTAATCTCTAATTATAATTTAAATTAAATAATTAATATATTATCAAATAAAATATTAATAGAAAATAATTAAAAATCGATAAAAACAAAAAATAAAACAAAATTAGAATAAAATTATAATGCCAAAACAACTAAAGAATAACGAAGATGAGGGAATAAAAACAAGCCTGGAAGAACTAAAAAAGGCTTTATGTCAGCAAAATTTGAAGAAGGAAGAAAAGAAAATGAGGAAATGAAAAAAACTCTTAAAGATATAAAAAAGGAAAATATTGAAATGAAAAAACAAATAAAGGATCTAGAAGAAAAAGTTAACGAATACGAACAAGATAAAATAAAAAATAATATTGTGATAGCAGGGATTCCTAAACAACATCAAAAAGAAGATATAAAAGAAATAGTAGCAAAAATATTTACAAATATTAATACTGAGATTCCAAAAAATAATATCGTTGAAGCTTATAGAATAAATAACAAGAATCCTGATGCACCAATACTGGTTAAATTCAAATCAGGAGAAGAAAAAAGAAAATAATGGAAAAGAAAAAGGGTCAATCAAAGCCGATGAATGTGGATTAAAAGGAAAAAAAGATATATACATTACGGAACAATTTACATACGAAAACAACAGCATATTCTATGAAGCAAGAAAACTAAAAAAGCAAGGTTACAAATGGGTGTGGTATAAAGAAGGAAGAATACTCGTAAGAAAAACAGAAGAAGACAAGCCAATAGTTATACATGGAATTGAACATGTCAAAGAACGGTTAAACAAAGAAGAATATTAAAAAAAAAATAAAAAATTATATATATATATATATATATATCTATATATATACGGACATTCGCCTATTTACGGGCGATACATTTTCTACCTTTTAGAGGCGATCAAAATTTTTAGTTAAATAACAGCATCACGCTATTCAGCGATACTTATTATAACATGAAGCAGTAATATATTTTTGATCCAACCATTACATTCACAGATATTTACAAAATAAATTTAAAAATTGAAGACGAGGTTTATTTTTTGGCCGAGAGAGTTTCATTTGCTGCCGATTATTTGTGGTTTGTGTCTTAATAACTGTGACCATGCTAAAATGCAGTAGGAAAAGGTTCAACTAAATGCCACCAGAATTAAGATAAATTGCAGTATTGTATAGCTATTATAAAATGTGTGTAAAAGACCACTAGGCGCCTTGAAGTGAGCGTTTATGTGCGCTTGGAACGTGCGGTTGCCTCAAAAGTTTTAACGCCTGCATCAGGTTAAAAGTATGCGCAAAAACGCCTCCATAAGGGATTTAACATTTGTTTATTCTATAAAACAATAAACATTTTATCTAGTTTATGTTAACTAAAGTTTTGCATCTACTTTCAACCACTTTTTTTGCCTGACTCTACTGAAACCGTTGTTTTGGACCAAAAAGGCAGGCCGAAACGACAAAGGCTTGTAAATTATTTGCGGTATTTAATTAGCTGTAAATCACGATTTCGTATGATGACGCCATACTTTAAAATCTGACAGTAGTGACAGATTAAAATTAATCTTGAAACTTCCTGAAAAATGTATTTATTTGGGGCAGGCAAAAAAATATTGAGTGTAATTCGTACCAAAGTGCTTAAGCAGCCCTTCGCTTTTAGCAACATGAAGAAGCAAAGCAATAGCAAACTGCTAAAGCCTATTTTCAACCCTTGATACACGATTCACTACATACTATAGGCGTTTTAGCTTTTAGTTTGATGATTGTTTGTATAGAAAATATATATTTCACAGCTAATTTTAAACACACACTTTTAACTTGTTCGAGGCGTCTAAACTCTAACACATTGTTTATATGCCTCTGATGCAACTATGATATTTGTATTACAAAAAAGAACAAACAATAATTGCTTATAAATTAACAACAAACAAAATGTGTACTAAGGTCAATAAGTACCTGTAATAATAATAATAATGCACATTATTGTGATAACTACTACTGTCGCGTTAAACCGGCAATTTATACTCATTTTTTGGTAGTTGTTTTATGTACGTCATATATCTTGTTATAATTTTATCAAGTTGTCATATATTATGTTATTTTGTTAACAAGAATGTTATAATGTTAACATGTTATAATGTTATCCTGTAATCGTGTTATCGTGTTATCAAGTAATCGAGTTATTATGATATTAGGTTATCATGTCTTAATGTTTTTTTTGATAACATGTTTTCACATTGTCAAGTTTTCATGTTAGTATGTTATCATGTTATCAAGTTATAATGTTAACAAGTTATCATGTTATCATAATATCATGTTATCATGTTATCATGTTATAATGTTATAATGTTATCATGTTATTATGCTATTATGTTATTATGTTATCTTGTTATCTTGTTATCTTGTTATCTTGTTTTCTTGTTATCTTGATATCTTGTTATCTTGTTAACTTGTTATCTTGTTAGCTTGTTATCTAGTTATCTTGTTATCTTGTTATCTTGTTATCTTGTTATCTTGTTACCTTGTTATCTTGTTATTTTGTTATCTTGTTATCTTGTTATCTTGTTAGCTTGTTATCTAGCTATCTTGTTATCTTGTTATCTTGTTAGCTTGTTATCTAGTTATCTTGATATCTTGTTATGTTGTTATCATGTTAGCTTGTTATCTTGTTATCTTGTTATCTTGTTATCTTGTTAATTTGTTATCATGTTATCATGTTATCATGTTATCATGTAATTAAAATGTCTTGTTATTGTGTTATCAAGTAATCATGTTATTATGTTATTATGTAATCATGTTATCATGTTATTATGTTGTCATGATATCATGTTATCATGTTATCATGTTATCATGTTATCATGTTATCAAAATATCATGTTATCATGTTAAGATGTTATCATGTTGTTATGTTATCATGTTATCATGTTATTATATTATCTTGTTATTGTGTTATCAAGTAATCACGTTATTATGTTATCATGTTATCATGTTATTTTGTTATTATGTTATCATGTTATCATGTTATCATGTTATCATGTTATCATGTAATCATGTTATCATGTTATCATGTTATCATGTTATCATGTTATCATGTTATCATGTTATCATGTTATCATGTTATCATGTTATCATGTTATCATGTTATCATGTTATCATGTTATCATGTTATCATGTTATCATGCTATCATGTTATCATGTTATCATGTTATTATGTTATCATGTTATCATGATATCATGTTATTATGTTATCATGTTATCATGTTATCATGTTATCATGTTATTATGTTATCATGTTATCATGTTATCATGTTATCATGTTATCATGTTATCATGTTATCATGTTATCATGTTATCATTTTATCATGTTATCATGTTATGATGTTACAATGTTATCAAGATATCATGTTATCATAGTGTCATGTTATCATGTTATCATGTTATTTTGTTATTATGTTATCATGTTATCATGTTATCATGTTATCATGTTATTTTGTTATTATGTTATCATGTTATCATGTTATCATGTTATCAAGTTACCATGTTATCATGTGGTCATGTTGTTATGTTATCAAGTTATCATGTTATCATGTTATGATGTTACAATGTTATCAAGATATCATGTTATCATAGTGTCATGTTATCATGTTATCACGTTATTATGTTATCATGTTATCATGTTATCATGTTATCATGTTATCATGTTATCATGTTATTTTGTTATTATGTTATCATGTTATCATGTTATCAAGTTACCATGATATCATGTTATCATGTGGTCATGTTGTTATGTTATCAAGTTATCATGTTATCATGTTATCATGTTATCATGTTATTATGTTATAATGTTATCATGTTATCATGTTATCATGTTATCATGTTATCATAATATCATGATATCATGTTATCATGTTATTATGTGGTCATGTTGTTATGTTATCATGTTATCATGTTATTATGTTATCATGTTATCATGTTATCATGTTATCATGTTATCATGTTATCATGTTATCATGTTATTATGTTATCATGTTATCATGTTATCATGTTATCATGTTATCATGTTATCATGTTATCATGTTATCATGTTAATAAAATGTCTTGTTATAGTAATATCAAGTAATCATGTTATTACGTAATCATGTTATCATGTTATCATGTTATTATGTTATAATGTTATCATGATATTAAGTTATCATGTTATCATTTTATCATGTTATTATGTTATCTTGTTATCATGTTATCATGTTATCACGTTATCAAAATATTATGTTATCATGTTAAGATGTTATCATGTTATCATGTGGTCATGTTGTTATGTTATCATGTTAACATGTTATTATATTATCTTGTTATTATGTTATCAAGTAATTACGTTATTATGTTATCATGTTATCATGTTATCATGTAATCATGTTATCATGTTATCACGTTATCATGTTATCATGTTATCATATTTTCATGTTATCATGTTATCATAATATTATGTTATCATGTTATCATGTTATCATATTATCATGTTATCATATTATCATGTTATCATGTTATCATGTTATTATGTTATCATGATATCATGTTATCATGTTATCATGTTATCATGTTATCATGATATCATGTTATCATGTTATCATGTTATCATGTTATCATGATATCATGTTATCATGTTATCATGATATCATGTTATCATGTTATCATGTTATCATGTTATCATGTTATCATGTTATCATGTTATCATGTCATCATGTTATCACGTTATCATGTTATCATGTTATCATGTTATCATGTTATCATGTTGTGTTGTTGTTATGTTACCATGTTATCATGTTATCATGTTATGATGTTACTATGTCATCATGTTATCACGTTATCATGTTATCATGTTATCATGTTATCATGTTATCATGTTATCATGTTATCATGTTATCATGTTATCATGATATCATGTTATCATGTTATCATGTTATCATGTTATCATGTTATCATGTTATTATGTTATCATATTATCATATTATCATGTTATCATGTTATCATGTTATCATATTATCATGATATCATAATATCATGTTATCATGTTATCATGTTATCATGTTGTGATGTTGTCATGTTATCATGTTATCATGTTATCATGTTATCATGTTATTATGTTATCATGTTATAATGTTATCATGATATCATGTTATCATGTTATTATGTTATCAAATTAACATGTTATCATGTTATCATGTTATCATGTTATCATGTTATCATGTTATCATGTTATGATGTTACAATGTTATCAAGATATCATGTTATTATGTTGTCATGTTATCATGTTATCATGTTATCATGTTATCATGTTATCATGTTATCATGTTATCATGTTATCATGTTATCATGTTATCATGTTATCATGTTATCATGTTATCATGTTATCATGTTATCATGTTATCATGTTATCATGTTATCATGTTATCATGTTATCATGTTATCATAATATCATGTTATCATGTTATCATGTTATCATGTTATCATGTTATCATGTTATCATGTTATCATGTTATCATGTTATCATGTTATAATGTTATAATGTTATCATGTTTTGATGTTACAATGTTATCAAGATATCATGTTATCATAGTGTCATGTTATCATGTTATCATGTTATCATGTTATCATGTTATCATGATATCATGTTATTATGTTATCATGTTATCAAGTTATCATGTTATCATGTTATCATGTTATCATGTTACCATGTTATCATGTTATCATGTTATCATGTTATCATGTTATCATGATATCATGTTATGATGTTACAATGTTATCAAGATATCATGTTATCATAGTGTCATGTTATCATGTTATCATGTTATTATGTTGTCATGTTATCATGTTGTCATGGTATCATGTTATCATATTATCATGTTATTATGTTTCCATGTTTTCATGTTTTCATGTTATCATGTTATTATGTTATAATGTTATCATGTTATTATGTTATTATGTTATTATGTTATCATGTTATCATGTTATTATGTTATCATGTTATTATGTTATCATGTTATTATGTTATCATGTTATCATGTTTTCATGTTATCATGTAAACATATTATCATGTTATCATGTTTTCATGTTATTATGTTATCATGTTACTATGTTATCATGTTATCATGTTATTATGTTATGATGTTACCATGTCATCATGTTATCACGTAAACATGATATCATGATATCATGTTATCATGTTATCATGTTATCATGTTATCATTTTATCATGTTATCATGTTATCATGTTATCATGTTATGATGTTACAATGTTATCAAGATATCATGTTATTATATTGTCATGTTATCATGTTATCATGTTATCATATTATCATGTTATCATGTTATCATGTTATCATGTTATCATGTTATCATGATATCATGTTATGATGTTATCATGTTATCATGTTATCATGTTATCATGTTATCATGTTATCATGTTATCATGTTATAATGTTATCATGTTATGATGTTACAATGTTATCAAGATATCATGTTATCATAGTGTCATGTTATCATGTTATCATGTTATTATGTTGTCATGTTATCATGTTGTCATGGTATCATGTTATCATGTTATCATATTATCATGTTATTATGTTTCCATGTTTTCATGTTTTCATGTTATCATGTTGTCATGTTATCATGTTATCATGTTATTATGTTATAATGTTATAATGTTATCATGTTATCATGTTATCATGTTATCATGTTATCATGTTATCATGTTATCATGTTATCATGTTATCATGTTATCATGTTATCATGTTATCATGTTATCATGTTATCATGTTATCATGTTATCATGTTATCATGATATCATGTTATGATGTTACAATGTTATCAAGATATCATGTTATCATAGTGTCATGTTATCATGTTATCATGTTATTATGTAGTCATGTTATCATGTTGTCATGGTATCATGTTATCATGTTATTATGTTTCCATGTTTTCATGTTTTCATGTTATCATGTTATCATGTTATTATGTTATCATGTTATTATGTTATTATGTTATTATGTTATTATGTTATTATGTTATCATGTTATCATGTTATTATGTTGTCATGTTATTATGTTATCATGTTATCATGTTTTCATGTTATCATGTAAACATATTATCATGTTATCATGTTTTCATGTTATTATGTTATCATGTTACTATGTTATCATGTTATCATGTTATCATGTTATTATGTTATGATGTTACCATGTCATCATGTTATCACGTTATCATGATATCATGTTATCATGTTATCATGTTATCATTTTATCATGTTATCATGTTATCATGTTATCATGTTATCATGTTATCATGTTATGATGTTACAATGTTATCAAGATTTCATGTTATTATGTTGTCATGTTATCATGTTATCATGTTATCATGTTATCATGTTATCATGTTATCATGTTATCATGTTATCATGTTATCATGTTATCATGTTATCATGTTATCATGTTATCATGTTATCATGTTATCATGTTATCATGATATCATGTTATTATGTTATCATGTTATCATGTTATCATGTTATCATGTTATCATGTTATCATGTTATCATGTTATCATGTTATCATGTTATAATGTTATAATGTTATCATGTTATGATGTTACAATGTTATCAAGATATCATGTTATCATAGTGTCATGTTATCATGTTATCATGTTATTATGTTGTCATGTTATCATGTTATCATGTTATCATGATATCATGTTATTATGTTATCATGTTATCATGTTATCATGTTATCATGTTATCATGTTATCATGTTATCATGTTATCATGTTATCATGTTATCATGTTATCATGTTATAATGTTATAATGTTATCATGTTATGATGTTACAATGTTATCAAGATGTCATGTTATCATAGTGTCATGTTATCATGTTATCATGTTATTATGTTGTCATGTTATCATGTTGTCATGGTATCATGTTATCATATTATCATGTTATTATGTTTCCATGTTTTCATGTTTTCATGTTTTCACGTTATCATGTTATCATGTTATTATGTTATAATGTTATCATGTTATCATGTTTTCATGTTATCATGTAAACATATTATCATGTTATCATGTTTTCATGTTATTATGTTATCATGTTACTATGTTATCATGTTATCATGTTATTATGTTATGATGTTACCATGTCATCATGTTATCACGTTGACATGATATCATGTTATCATGTTATTATGTTATCATTTTATCATGTTATTATGTTATCATGTTATCATGTTATCATGTTATCATGTTATCATGATATCATGTTATTATGTTATCATGTTATCATGTTATCATGTTATCATATTATTATATTATCATGTTATCATGTTATTATATTATCATGTTATGATGTTACAATGTTATCAAGATATCATGTTATCATAGTGTCATGTTATCATGGTATCATGTTATCATGTTATTATAATACCTTGTTTTCAAGCTATCATGTTATCATGCTATCATGTTATTATGTTATCATGTTATCATGTTATCATGTTATTATGTTATCATGTTATTATGTTATCATGTTATCATGTTTTCATGTTATCATGTTATCATGTTATCATGTTATCATGTTATAATGTTTTCATGTTATCATGTTACCATGATATCATGTTATCTTGTTATCATGTTATCATGTTATCATGTTATCATGTAATCATATTATCATGTTTTCATGTTATTATGTTATCATGTTACCATGTTATCATGTAATCATGTTATGATGTTACCATGTTATCACGTTATCATGTTATCATGTTTTCATGTTATCATTTTATCATGTTATCATGTTATCATGTTATCTTGATATCATGTTATTATGTTATCATGTTATAATATTATTATGTTATCATATTATTATGTTATCATGTTATCATGTAATCATGTTATCATTTTATAATAATAAATAATCTAAAGTCGTCATATACGTTTGGCCCAGATGGTATACCATCTGTGCTTCTGAAACATTGCTTACACTCAATCTCGTATCCAATATATCATTTATTTAAATATTCTCTTTCTTCGGGTATATTTCCAAGTACATGGAAAAGAAGTTATATAATGCCACTTCATAAATCTGGGGCTAAGGACAACATATCCAACTTATAGAGGCATTTGCATACAGTCTTGCATTGCAAAACTTTTTGATAGTATTGTTTCTAGTCAACTAAATAATTTCAGTTGTCAAGTTATTATCAACGAACAACATGGTTTCTTTAAAGGTCGATCTACTCTGTCAAATCTGCTTATATATCAATCTCATCTAGTTAATGCTTTAGAATCTAAACTCCAAGTTGATAGTGTTTATACTGATTTCAGTAAAGCATTTGACAGAGTAAATCATTCAATACTAATATCTAAATTAAGAGCTTTTGGATTCCACAGTAGTGTTGTTACCTGGTTGAGTAGTTTCCTTTCGGGGCGCTCTCAATGTGTAAAAATAAAGAATTTTTTATCTAAGCCCATACATGTGTTGTCTGGGGTTCCACAAGGGTCACATTGTGGTCCAATATTGTTTCTTCTTTTTATTAACGATCTAGGCAATTACATACATAATTCAAATTATCTTCTATATGCGGACGATCTTAAAATCTTTAAAACTATATCATCTATTGGTGATTGCAAAGCTTTGCAAGATGATTTAGACTCTATTACTAGCTGGTGCAATGACAATAATTTATTTTTTAATTTAACAAAATGTCTAAAAATAAGTTTTTCTCGTGCAGTAACCCCTATCTGTTTTGATTATAACATTGGCAACTGTATACTTTGTAACGTTACAGAAATTAAAGATTTAGGTGTTATTTTTGATTCAAAGTTGCGTTTTACAAACCACATTGATTCAATTTGCAACAGAGCATCTAAAATTCTTGGATTTATCTTTAGAATGTCAAGATCGTTAAGTGCGCATTCTGTTAAATTATTGTATTGTTCTCTTGTTCGTCCTATTTTAGAATATGCGTCTACGGTGTGGTCACCTTTCTATGATGTTCATATAAATAGTATTGAGAAAATCCAATGGAAGTTTTGTCGTTTTTTGTCTTTTAAAATGGGTATTGCTGATGTTAACTACGATAAAACTAGCTTTTTGATCTCTCTCAACTTATGCAGATTAGAAGATCGTCGTAAAGTTAACGACCTAGCAATATTAGTTAAGGTTTTGTCTTCTACAATAAACAGTCCATCTTTGTTATCTCAATTGCACTTCTATATTGGTCCTTGTCGCCGTACTAGATATACGCCTTTATTTCGCTTACCATTACACAATTCTAACTTAGGGTATCATAGTCCTTTATGCAGAATGATGCGCTATGCGAACGTTATTTCTCTTAATTCAAACCTTGATTTATTTGGCCCACACACGAGTTTTGTGAGACAATTAAGAGCTTTTGATTTTTCATTGTTTTGATATGTATGTACCTGTTTGTTTTTTGTTAATATTTTAATGTTTATGCATATATTTCTATTAGTATTTAAGTCTCTCTACTATATTATATACATAATTTTATTATTATTTTATTTTTATATTTTTGTTAAATTTATGCCGCTATCTATTATTATGTTTTATAAGTGCACACTTTTTTATTTTTTTTAATGTTCATATATTGTTTTATTATTTTTTGTATTAAATGGAGTTTCCGTAAATAAATGAATTGAATTGAATTGAATTGAATCATGTTATCATATTATCATGTTATCATGTTATTTTGTTATTATGTTATCATGTTATCATTATATCAAGTCATCGTGTCATTATGTTTACATGTAATCAAGTTATAGTGTTATCATGTTATTGTGTTATTAACTTACTAAATTATTATGTAAATATGTTATCAAATTATTATGTATTATTTCTGTTTTTAGGTTATCATGTTATCAAGTTATCATGTTATCATGTTATCATGTTATCATGTTATCATGTTATCATGTTACACATGTTATCATGTTATCATGTTATCATGTTATTATGTTGTCATGTTATCATGTTGTCATGGTATCATGTTATCATGTTATCATATTATCATGTTATTATGTTTCCATGTTTTCATGTTTTCATGTTATCATGTTGTCATGTTATCATGTTATCATGTTATTATGTTATAATGTTATCATGTTATCATGTTATCATGTTATCATGTTATCATGTTATCATGTTATCATGTTATCATGTTATCATGTTATCATGTTATCATGTTATCATGTTATCATGTTATCATGTTATCATGTTATCATGATATCATGTTATGATGTTACAATGTTATCAAGATATCATGTTATCATAGTGTCATGTTATCATGTTATCATGTTATTATGTAGTCATGTTATCATGTTGTCATGGTATCATGTTATCATGTTATTATGTTTCCATGTTTTCATGTTTTCATGTTATCATGTTATCATGTTATTATGTTATCATGTTATTATGTTATTATGTTATTATGTTATTATGTTATTATGTTATCATGTTATCATGTTATTATGTTGTCATGTTATTATGTTATCATGTTATCATGTTTTCATGTTATCATGTAAACATATTATCATGTTATCATGTTTTCATGTTATTATGTTATCATGTTACTATGTTATCATGTTATCATGTTATCATGTTATTATGTTATGATGTTACCATGTCATCATGTTATCACGTTATCATGATATCATGTTATCATGTTATCATGTTATCATTTTATCATGTTATCATGTTATCATGTTATCATGTTATCATGTTATCATGTTATGATGTTACAATGTTATCAAGATTTCATGTTATTATGTTGTCATGTTATCATGTTATCATGTTATCATGTTATCATGTTATCATGTTATCATGTTATCATGTTATCATGTTATCATGTTATCATGTTATCATGTTATCATGTTATCATGTTATCATGTTATCATGTTATCATGATATCATGTTATTATGTTATCATGTTATCATGTTATCATGTTATCATGTTATCATGTTATCATGTTATCATGTTATCATGTTATCATGTTATCATGTTATCATGTTATAATGTTATCATGTTATGATGTTACAATGTTATCAAGATATCATGTTATCATAGTGTCATGTTATCATGTTATCATGTTATTATGTTGTCATGTTATCATGTTGTCATGGTATCATGTTATCATATTATCATGTTATTATGTTTCCATGTTTTCATGTTTTCATGTTTTCACGTTATCATGTTATCATGTTATTATGTTATAATGTTATCATGTTATCATGTTTTCATGTTATCATGTAAACATATTATCATGTTATCATGTTTTCATGTTATTATGTTATCATGTTACTATGTTATCATGTTATCATGTTATTATGTTATGATGTTACCATGTCATCATGTTATCACGTTGACATGATATCATGTTATCATGTTATTATGTTATCATTTTATCATGTTATTATGTTATCATGTTATCATGTTATCATGTTATCATGTTATCATGATATCATGTTATTATGTTATCATGTTATCATGTTATCATATTATTATATTATCATGTTATCATGTTATTATATTATCATGTTATGATGTTACAATGTTATCAAGATATCATGTTATCATAGTGTCATGTTATCATGGTATCATGTTATCATGTTATTATAATACCTTGTTTTCAAGCTATCATGTTATCATGCTATCATGTTATTATGTTATCATGTTATCATGTTATCATGTTATTATGTTATCATGTTATTATGTTATCATGTTATCATGTTTTCATGTTATCATGTTATCATGTTATCATGTTATAATGTTTTCATGTTATCATGTTACCATGATATCATGTTATCTTGTTATCATGTTATCATGTTATCATGTTATCATGTAATTATATTATCATGTTTTCATGTTATTATGTTATCATGTTACCATGTTATCATGTAATCATGTTATGATGTTACCATGTTATCACGTTATCATGTTATCATGTTTTCATGTTATCATTTTATCATGTTATCATGTTATCATGTTATCTTGATATCATGTTATTATGTTATCATGTTATAATATTATTATGTTATCATATTATTATGTTATCATGTTATCATGTAATCATGTTATCATTTTATAATAATAAATAATCTAAAGTCGTCATATACGTTTGGCCCAGATGGTATACCATCTGTGCTTCTGAAACATTGCTTACACTCAATCTCGTATCCAATATATCATTTATTTAAATATTCTCTTTCTTCGGGTATATTTCCAAGTACATGGAAAAGAAGTTATATAATGCCACTTCATAAATCTGGGGCTAAGGACAACATATCCAACTTATAGAGGCATTTGCATACAGTCTTGCATTGCAAAACTTTTTGATAGTATTGTTTCTAGTCAACTAAATAATTTCAGTTGTCAAGTTATTATCAACGAACAACATGGTTTCTTTAAAGGTCGATCTACTCTGTCAAATCTGCTTATATATCAATCTCATCTAGTTAATGCTTTAGAATCTAAACTCCAAGTTGATAGTGTTTATACTGATTTCAGTAAAGCATTTGACAGAGTAAATCATTCAATACTAATATCTAAATTAAGAGCTTTTGGATTCCACAGTAGTGTTGTTACCTGGTTGAGTAGTTTCCTTTCGGGGCGCTCTCAATGTGTAAAAATATAGAATTTTTTATCTAAGCCCATACATGTGTTGTCTGGGGTTCCACAAGGGTCACATTGTGGTCCAATATTGTTTCTTCTTTTTATTAACGATCTAGGCAATTACATACATAATTCAAATTATCTTCTATATGCGGACGATCTTAAAATCTTTAAAACTATATCATCTATTGGTGATTGCAAAGCTTTGCAAGATGATTTAGACTCTATTACTAGCTGGTGCAATGACAATAATTTATTTTTTAATTTAACAAAATGTCTAAAAATAAGTTTTTCTCGTGCAGTAACCCCTATCTGTTTTGATTATAACATTGGCAACTGTATACTTTGTAACGTTACAGAAATTAAAGATTTAGGTGTTATTTTTGATTCAAAGTTGCGTTTTACAAACCACATTGATTCAATTTGCAACAGAGCATCTAAAATTCTTGGATTTATCTTTAGAATGTCAAGATCGTTAAGTGCGCATTCTGTTAAATTATTGTATTGTTCTCTTGTTCGTCCTATTTTAGAATATGCGTCTACGGTGTGGTCACCTTTCTATGATGTTCATATAAATAGTATTGAGAAAATCCAATGGAAGTTTTGTCGTTTTTTGTCTTTTAAAATGGGTATTGCTGATGTTAACTACGATAAAACTAGCTTTTTGATCTCTCTCAACTTATGCAGATTAGAAGATCGTCGTAAAGTTAACGACCTAGCAATATTAGTTAAGGTTTTGTCTTCTACAATAAACAGTCCATCTTTGTTATCTCAATTGCACTTCTATATTGGTCCTTGTCGCCGTACTAGATATACGCCTTTATTTCGCTTACCATTACACAATTCTAACTTAGGGTATCATAGTCCTTTATGCAGAATGATGCGCTATGCGAACGTTATTTCTCTTAATTCAAACCTTGATTTATTTGGCCCACACACGAGTTTTGTGAGACAATTAAGAGCTTTTGATTTTTCATTGTTTTGATATGTATGTACCTGTTTGTTTTTTGTTAATATTTTAATGTTTATGCATATATTTCTATTAGTATTTAAGTCTCTCTACTATATTATATACATAATTTTATTATTATTTTATTTTTATATTTTTGTTAAATTTATGCCGCTATCTATTATTATGTTTTATAAGTGCACACTTTTTTATTTTTTTTAATGTTCATATATTGTTTTATTATTTTTTGTATTAAATGGAGTTTCCGTAAATAAATGAATTGAATTGAATTGAATTGAATCATGTTATCATATTATCATGTTATCATGTTATTTTGTTATTATGTTATCATGTTATCATTATATCAAGTCATCGTGTCATTATGTTTACATGTAATCAAGTTATAGTGTTATCATGTTATTGTGTTATTAACTTACTAAATTATTATGTAAATATGTTATCAAATTATTATGTATTATTTCTGTTTTTAGGTTATCATGTTATCAAGTTATCATGTTATCATGTTATCATGTTATCATGTTATCATGTTATCATGTTACACATGTTATCATGTTATCATGTTATCATGTTATTATGTTGTCATGTTATCATGTTGTCATGGTATCATGTTATCATGTTATCATATTATCATGTTATTATGTTTCCATGTTTTCATGTTTTCATGTTATCATGTTGTCATGTTATCATGTTATCATGTTATTATGTTATAATGTTATCATGTTATCATGTTATCATGTTATCATGTTATCATGTTATCATGTTATCATGTTATCATGTTATTATGTTATCATGTTACTATGTTATCAAATTATTATGTTAACAAGTTATCATGGTAATATAGTTTCATGTTATCAAGCTTGCATGTTATTATGTTATTATGTTATTATGTTATTATGTTATTATGTTATCAAGTTATGATGTTATTATGAAAAAATGTTATCAAGTTAGAATGTTATTATGATATCATGTTGTCATGTTATATTATGTTATGCTATTAAGTTACCACATAATCGTATTGTCCTACTATTATTTAGTATGTCATTATGATTATTATCATAACATTAATACACAATACATGATAACATGGTTTACATAATAACATGATAAAGTATTACATAATAACATGACATCACATATTGACAACATTATAATAATTTTATTATTTTTTGCATTGTGTCAATCTTATGTTTACTTCTTGTTGTATAATACAAACCTGAAACTACTGGTTTTATATTTATTTGATTTTAATCCAGATATGATTACAATACTTTAAATTTGTTTAATTTATATAATTAATAAGTTAATTGTTATACTTTGGTACTTATTAACATCGAAACTACAATTGTTTCTATGCATAAATGACACGTTACATAATTTAAATTCCTTAGTTAAATAAATAAAAAAATTATAAACCACAAAATATTATTTATCTTAATTCCATTATTATACGAGTTCATTGAAAGTAAACAGACAAAAGGTTGAAAAGCCATAAATGGGCAAGGTCATTCAACACGTGAGGGAAATATTTTAAAACTACTTGCTGTTATATTTTACTACTCGTTTTTTGCATATAATTTTTTCTATAATCTGTCTTTTTCAAGATTTATAAAAAAATGAATTGGTAATATTTTTGCTAGTATTTATATACTTTAATTTGTTTACATAAAACAATTTTGAAAATACCAATAAAAAAACTAAACGCTATAATTATATTTATGTCATTGTCTATTCTTCTGCTTTTAACTACAAATTTACAGGTAACAATACTAAATATATTGATAAATATTAAGCACTGGTTATGTCATGTTTATGTAATATTCATCACTTTACCAGGTAATTTCAACAAGGTTTTGCTTAGGATTGTAATAGTAGCGGCGATGTTTAAAAAATATATGTTGTTGACATGATACTTCAATTTTGTTACATCGACGAAGAATTAACTACCTGAATATCGCATTGCTTAGTAAAAAGAATTTATCGTAATCTTTATAGATATTATTTTATAATAATTGCTTAAAATGTATTATAACATTTTATTAGATCAAATATAATTGATTTGAATAAAAAATGCAATCATGACATACATAGCGACACTGAAATTTGCTTCAATTGACATTTGCATAAAAAGACAGGAAAATATTTTACACAGTAGACATGTGTAACTGTGTGTTGTCTTTTCTTATATCACCAATCGTCATTTCTCTATTCTAATAAAACTATTCTAAAAAGTAAAAAATTAATCTATATATTTTTACCTGCTCTTTTATTACGGTAATTATAGAGATTTTGTATATGTAGACATAATTAAGCCAAGAAAAACCGGAAGATTAGTATTTCCTTTTATGACAGAATCATGCAGTTGCGGGTCACAAGAAAGAAACAATCACCTGCTCATAAATCAATCAGTTTAATTATATTAATCATATTATCATCAAAAATATGTTTTGTTGTTAATGAATTGAGAAGTAAACACAACTTTGAAAATGAACGATCTTCTTTTCCAGAATGATATCATTTTACATTAAATCAAAGTGAATCAAATAATAATTAAGACATTATAAATAAAATAATATCGAATAATAATACTTTTTGTTACTTGGAATAAAAAATAACTAAAACCTCTTATATTTTTTTAAATTATTGCATATTTCTTTATCATATTTGCTAAAACAACATCAATCCAAAAATAAACTAATATTATTTCAGAGAACTAGTAATTACGAATCTTATGATGACGATCGCACGTTATAAACTTGTAGTGAAAAGAGAACGCACATGGCTTAAATTTTAATTATGGCGATGGAACCAATATATAATTTTTCAAAAAATTCTAATTTGTGCTAAAAACGGCATACGCGCACAATAGCGACCGCCATCTGGTCACTTATTTAATAATCTAACTAAATTATATATTTTTTTAATTTGATTATAAAGTTTTTAGTAATAGATTTTGTTTAATTTATTGTAAAATCATTATGTTTATTAGTTTTAACTAAAGAAATAGGTAATATCAAGATTTTTTATTTAGCAATATAACCTTATTTGTAACATAATACTATGATAATAAATCATTTTAGAAAAGATGAAACAAATGTTTATTAAAATCTCATTAGAAAGCATTAATTCTAATCCGGATGCGACTGAAACGATATAATAATACGAAAAATAGCATTTATTGCTTTACTCCTACCCTTTTTCATTAATTATTAGGATATATATATTGTAATTTAAGAAAAAGTGTTTACTGTTTAGTAAATTTGTGATAGAGTGGAGAATATAATTTAGCGATGTTTTATTTAGTAAAGTTTTTAGAAGATGGATTGTATTACATTTGTAATCAACGGCAAATGGATCGTAACGAGAACAATTCTGTAAAGAAAGTTTGCTACAAAAATTTGGGAACGTATGACGCGAAAGTATTATTTCGCGGTGGTAAGTAATATCAAATTATTTAAAATAATAACTTAATAATTTACTAATTTATTTAATAATAAATTCTGTAATATTATTTTTAGAAAAAGATGAGATGGTGCTGAAAATGAATGAGATAGAAGCAGCTACGTCCCAGGAAGACGAAATTATTCCAAATCGACAAGGAAATTTATAATTTTATAAATATATTTAATTTTTTTTAATTATTGTGTTATTTCTATTGTAGAAGATGATTCTCAGGAAAGTTTGGAAAACGTAAACGCCACAAATAAAATTAACATTTTACAAAATATATCATGACATTCAAAAGAAATATTACCAACAGAAAAGAATATTGAAATTTACGAAGAAAGAAATATTGACATTGTTAAAAAATTTAAATACTAATGATAATATTGATATTTCTAAAGAAGGAGTTATATACAGTAAGTTCCCAGAGGAAAGTGTGTGACAATGTAGTCAAAGATGCAACTATTTCTATTTCCGTAGAACACACATCTGCCCAATTATATGCATTTATAAATAATACAAATAAAAAATAATAATTAATAATTAATACTGTTTTTCTATAAACCACCCACTATTTAGCTACACTAAAATTAAATTTTAATAATTTAAGTATTTTATAATAATTATATAATGATTTATAAAAAACAAATAAGTTATCCATTTATAAACAAAATAAATTTATTATCCAATGGTATACATTTTTTTAAATTAATTATTAAGTGCTATTACGCATATAAACAATGTATAAAAACTTCAAACTCCTGAAACTGATCAAAAGTGTGCAAGATGCTACAAAAACTATTTCTATAAAGAAAGGGACATTTATAAAACACAAATAATTTGTGTTGTAGTCATGGTCAAGGTCATGTAACACCTTAATGTGCGTGAATGACCGCTATAGACGCCTCAAACTAGATGTTTATGTGCGCCTGAAGCGGGAGCTTAGCTTACCTTAAATTTTAACGGTAAAATGTGCATAAAATTTCGCTTTTACGAGATAGTTAATGCGGTTATTGTATAAATGTATAATTATTACTATGGTTACAAATACACATTGACTATTTAAATATGTATAACATAAACCGCAAAATATAAGGTTTGCATTTTATAATATTAATTATTTTTTCTAAAATATCTGTATGTTTCAGACATAAACATGTACAAAAATGTAAAACTGTGGATATTTTATAAAACTGATGACGATATTCATTGACAACTATATTTTTTATAAAATATTTTTTTTGTGATTAAAAAAAAGTTATTAACATTTTTGTTAAAATAACATTGTTACTGTTGTTTCAAATAATTATGTATATTAAATAATTCTAAATCTAATTAGAGCTTCTTATAATCATTTACAAATAATATTCAAACAATGATTTTGATTTGTGGATGCCTACTGATGCGTCTAGCAGCGCATACAAACAACTTATTAGAAGCTAGAAGCCTCAAACTGGGTGTTTTTGTGCGCCTGGACCGGGCGCTTTTATCAAAAACTTCAACGCCTCGATCAGGTTAAAAGTATGCGCAAAACGCCTCTATAAAAAAGTTTGAAAGTGATAGGAATGTAAGATTGTTTGTTTTTATGCATAATAGTTATCGGCAGAGGTAGTAACGCAATGCCCCCTATTTATTTATTAAATTTAAATAATAATAGTTATGTTTTATTAAATTTATTATATTATTAATAATCAAAACAACTGACATTGTAACGTAAGTAAGTAATTTTTGAAATTAGCAATTTTTTGTTTTTTTATTAAACAATTTTTAATAAAATATTCAATATTTATTCTTTTTTTTTTAATTCAATATATAGCAGTTGTTTCAGTACAATTGAGTAATTATTTATTTCTAATAACTAAATCGTTTGCATCAAACTACTTTTTGATTGTACTTTACTATTTATTATTTTGTTTATTAATCAATTGAATTATTTATAAACAAACATTTTTATTTAGAAAAAATATATAATATTACGAAATATTTATCTACGCTGCAACTCCCAAGATTTAATGAAAACAACATATGTTATCGAGATTTGTGCATATTTCTTAAAACCTGCTGCAGTAGCCATCTAGTCGAGCAAAATTAGTACTAACCGCTAGACGCCTCGAACTGGTTGTTTATGTGCGCTGGTGCGAGCGCTCGCTTCTAAAATTTCAACGCCTCGATCAGGTTAAAATTGTGCGCGCAAACGCCTCTATAAGGGAGTTAACATCTCTATATATATATATATATATATATATATAACGATAACTAAATTGGACAAATTAAAAATATACCTACACAAAGCAAGAAGTATAAGAAACAAATTCGATGAAATACTAACAATACCAAAAGTGTACAAAGCAGATATCATAGTAATAAATGAAACATGGATATATACAAACGAAGAAACATACTTCCAAATTCCAAATTATACAGCTATATTTAATAATAGACCAATGAAAGGTGGAGGTATTGCAATATATATATATAAACGGAATAACTACTACAGTACAAGAAAGTCGAACAGAAAAAAATACTGAAATATTAACAATAAAACTTAATAAAACCAATACACATTTAACAGCAATATATAAACCGCAGACAGCAAAATACGATGTCTTTTTAAAAGTTATAGACAAAATAACAAAAACTAGTACTAAAAATATAATACTAGGCGACATGAACATAAATTTAAGAGACAATAACAATATAACTAACAACTACAAAAATATAATTGTAGAAAATGGTCACTATATTTTAAATAAAATAAACGAAGAAGGAGTAACAAGAAATAACGCAGATAAACCTGGGACAATTATAGATCACGTTATAACAAATATAAAAGATAACAACAGCAAAATAAAAGTTAAAAAACTTACATTATCAGATCATAATGCGGTAATTACTGAATGGAACGTAATGTGTAAAGAAACAAAATATGAATAAGTTCTAAAAAATAAAATAAACTACGATAAGAAGAAGAGATAGAAAATATAATCAAACAACTAAAAATAAGAAGCGCCCCAGGAGAAGATCAAATAACCCATGACGTAATAAAAGTTATAAAAAAAGAAATAGCACCAATACTGAAAAAAATAACAAATAAAATGATACAAAGGAGAAAAATCAAAATTAGAAAATTATAGACCGCTATCGCTTATATCAGTGTTAAGCAAAATAACAGAAAAAGCAATATATAACAGATTAATGACACACATAAACAAACATAACATAATAAACAAAAAACAATATGCATTTCAAAAAAAATTCAAACACAATGGGTATAACAACTGACATAATACAACACATAGCACAAAAGCTGGATGAAAAACAATATGTAATACCAATATTTATAGACATGAGAAAAGCTTTTGACACCATCGACAAAGACAAATTGATCAAGAAAATGGAAACTCTTGGAATAAGAAACACAAATTTAAAATTACTAAAAACATATATTAAAAACAGAACACAAAGAACAAGAATAAACGACATACTTAGTACATCAACAATAGCAGAATATGGGCTACCACAAGGTGGAGTACTAGTACCAATATTGTATATATTATACATAAATGATATATATGAGATAAACTTGACTGGAGAAATATATACATATGCTGACGACACATGTATTATATATCACGGAAAAAACAAAGAAGCAATAGAAAGAAACATAAATGAAGACGTTAAGAAATTAACTAAATGGTACGTCGAAAACATACAAACAATAAATGAAGAAAAAACGACGTATATGGTAATAAGACAAAAAAATACAAAAGATATTGACATAAAAATTGAAATAAATAACATACCAATTACCAGAACAAAACAGACAAAATACTTGGGAATAATAATAACAGAGAAACTAACATGGGATACACAAATAAACAAAATATTAAAAGAAAGTGCAGCAACAATAGGAGCTGTCTATAGAGCTAAGAAATGCATACTAAAAGAAACTGCAATAAGTATATACTACTCATTATATTTATCAAAAATTAACTATTTAATAAATATATGGGGTGAGACAACAAAAAAAAAATATACAAAAAATACAAAGACAACAAAACAAAATACTTAAAATAATACATAAACTACCAAAGCTAACACCAACAGAAGAAGTATACAAAATAATCAACGAAACAAACATTAACGAAAAAATAATAATAGAAAAATGCAAACTAATATATAAAATATTAAAAATAAAGAAATTAAAACAAATCTACAAATAATATTAAACAAAGAAATTCACGGACATAACACGAGAAGAAGAAGTAATATACATGTACACACAACAAGGATAGAAAAGGCGAAAAAAACAATACTAAGCAATGGACTAATCACATACAATGAACTACCTGAAAATATTAAAAAAACGAAAACTTATAAAGAATTTAAAACAAAAATAAAAGAACACTACATAATAACAAGACCAAAACAAACAAATAAATAAACAAACATGATAATACACACAAAATAAGATAAATGGGAAGAGAAAATAAAAATGGTGCCCCGAATACGAAGCTTTGCAGCCTACCATATATGGAAACGGTGTAAAGCAGCAAGTGGGGAGAAAAAAAAAATAATGTTGTAAATATGTAAATATATTATAATAAATAAAAAAAAAATTTAAAAAAATAAATAAAAAAAAAACTAGGAATCTAGTTTAAACTAAATTTGTACGTACCTTATCTCACCAGATTGACTGTTTAAACTAGAGTATTCTGTATTATTCCAACCGAGCATGCACACATTCGCTCAGATTGATTCAAACAGTTCAATTATTGTGGAACATTTTTTTTTTAGTTTTTAGAGAAATTTTCATGTAAGGACAATTAACCATAAATGTCTTTTTTGATTTATTATCATATTTTGAAATAAAAAAAAAAAATATATATATAAATATATTATACATATACAATCACAAAAGTCTACATACACCCCTCAAAAATTCGATAAAATCTATACAGAAAAACATTTGTTTATTAAAATATCTTATAATACATTCTACAACATCAGTACATATAATTTAAAAAAAAAAATTGATTCTTTGAGAATAGAAAATTAAAAAAAATAATAATCAAATTAATGTAGAAAAAAAGTGAAAAGCGGTAAATTTACACAATGTTAATATTTTGCTGGACCTTCTTGTAAATCTATTACAGCTTGCAACCGCTGCGGCATTTTTGCTCTAGCTCATCCCAAATATGTTCAATAGGGTTGAGATCAGGCGACTGGGGCGGAGAATGAAGCTGTTTTGGCGTTCTATAGAGCAACTATTTCTTAACAAGATTTTGGATCGTTGTCCTGTTGAAAGATCCATCGATTTTTTAATCCCAAACAATCAACGGAGGTCTGCAAATTATCTTGCAAAATCTTTAAATATAATTTGTGGTCCATTATTCCGTCAATAAAAACTAGATTTCCAACTCCAGAAGCTTCCATAAATCCCCAAACCATACCGAGCCTACAGTGTTTGACAGTTGCGCGTCAATTTTTTTGTATTGTTTTTTGTTTTTTATAATCAAAATTTTATTGAAAATTTCATGCACTGAGGATGAAGAATGTGCATATGTTATATCAGCATATTAGCACATGCGAGTGTTTTGCTATAACATACCCACGTAATTCAAAGAACTGCACGTACTTATCATTTTTATGCTGACTTGTAATTCGAGCAGCTGCACATTGTTGTTGCAGCAAAATTATAAAATGTGCATTGTGCAAAAAAGCGCAAGGGCAGTCTAACTCGAGCTTCAAACCGAATAATATCTTTAATTAAATTATTATTTTTTAAGAAACATCAAAAGTCCTAATCAAACCATAAAATATATTATTTATAAGATTTTGTTTAAATTTAACAAAATGCAGAAACTATTACCGATTTTTTGCAAGATACTACTGTTTTGTCAGTGGTATGTTGTGGTAAGAGTAGTTGGGATAACATCATTTTTTATACAACTTTATTGCTCTAGTAACAAGCTTTGTCGCTAAAATAGTGTGTGTTACAAAGTACGATTTGTTGCTCCAATTTTCGCATTTTTCCGTCGCTATCTGATTTAATCACATTTACATTTTGTAACATTATAAAGGAAACAATCTAATACAAACAATTTACGTTACCATTGATGTTCCAATAGGTTATCTAGAGAATAAACTAACCTAGCATTTTACCAGGTATAAGTGTGGAATAGTCTCACGCGACGTAAAACGGAGTTTGCAAATTAATCATCATGTAGGTAAACTAATGTTTAAAGCAGCATTGAAAGACTTGCTCATCGTATCGGTTTAATTAATCAAACTATTAATGCAAAAGTGCCGGAACACCATCGAGTTGAAACCAAGTTTCCATTTCTAAAGTAAAGAGGCACGTCCACTAATAAATCTTTCAAGTTATTTGTAAGAAGCTCATGAAATAAAATCGCGTTTAATCTTAGAGCCAACTAAGGCTACAAATACTATCGTGCGGATTTTCATATGACCATGAAGATTGTGGTAATCAACAATTCCAGCTCTCGTGCATATAGGTTTGTCCGTTCACAGAATTTTATGCAAAAAATTAGGATTAGCTTCAGATTAATTTAAAAACCATTTACTAGTAAGTTTGACTGATACGTTTATTTTTTATGGTAAGTTGATGATGTTGATGTTGATGTTTTCAAAAATTGCTGATCCGAATAGTCGTGTTATCGGACTAAATATTTTGCAAAATACACGTACGTTTGACACATATGACAAATATACTTGTTTGAGTTGTCTTTGCCAAAGATATGTTGAATATCGGTATGGATTGCCTGATAAACTCTAAATGCCTGAATTTATTAGTCAAACATTCATCAGCTTTTTAGTGGAATGCAAATGTGATTGATTTGTGGTAATAAGTGTTGCAAGTGTCGCAGTGTTTTTTTATACATTATACATGGTTAATAGCTCTCCATCGTATGCTTTCTATTTTTTTTATGCTAGGCTTACCTTTTTTGACCAAAACTTGCAAGATGTTTTCTATACTATTCTTGGAGGTCTGTTCTCGTCCGTCCATCTTACTTGACTGTAACATTCTCTTGTGCTGCCTTCCCCATCTTATTTTGTCATGTATCTTGCATTGCTCTCTGATGTCCATATTTCTCATTCTCATTCTCATTCTCTTTTTGTTTTCAGTGTTTTTATCTTGGTTTCCTTAACAAGTTTTTTGTTTTTTTTTTTTCTGTGCCGTATATCATAATCGATCTAATGTAGGTCTTATAAATCCTATCTGTGCGCACATACGGGTTTAACCATGCTATTTCTCGGCATCCTAATAGTGCGGTTGCTTTGTTAATTTAATACCTCAGATTTTTAGCTAGGTCGTGTCAAGTACTAACAAGTAACAATTCTATTTTGAGTAACATAAATAAGTAGGTATGTTCTTGTACTCTTATAAAAAGAAATACTTACAATAATCAGTAAATTCTTTAAACATAATATTATAAATAGAAAATTTTATATTAAAACAGCACTATAATTGCTTGAAACGCACAATATAACATTTAGTAGTGACAGCCGATAATACCGTGCGATCTCACAGCCGTCATCCCATTTCTTCGTTTTGTCCCTATTCATACTGGGACAATAGTTTACGAACCGTGGACAATGCTGCTTGTGTTTTTGTCATAGAGTTGATAGGTGCTTTGCTTTTCACTCGTTTGTAAGAAGCCGCCTTATGTAAAACAGCAATGGGTATGAAATCACAATACTCAACTTTTTATTGGCTTGTGTATACATTGGTAATACGTACTTGTAAGTAAGCATCTTCGTTCGTTGGTGGTACCAACAACAAACGGAATGTCGATTAATATTGTACAAACTGGAGCGGGATTTGTGACTTTCCTCTAACTCAATCTTTTATATTTTTGTAAGAACTTCTCTCTCTGCCCGGTCAGTACTTATATAATAGCACGTCTCGGATTTATTTTTTATCCATTTTTTATCTCCGGAATTCGTTCTTTCTATCCTCCCATTTCTTTTTTTACTCTTGCACTTATCTTTGCTTCCTTTTTACTAGTTTTACACTCTCTTCCATAATCATACTCATTTCCTCATGTTTCTGCGGCGTATAACATGTTGCTACTTTTGCCGTTGCTATTAGTCTATTGGCTTTTTCTGAGTCTCCCTTGATTGGCAACATTTTACTCAGCTTTTTCATTCCCTTTGTTCTCTGACCGCAAACTTAACCTGTTCGTTCCAGCCCTTTGCTTCGAGTGTCACTCCGAGGTATTTGATTTTCTTTCGTATGATTATCATCTGATCTCCTTTCTGTATCGGTTGTTCTATTAGTCCCCTTAGTTAACAGCATGCCTCTAGTCTTTTTTTTAAATATATTTATGTCCACGTCTCTACCTACCAGTGCTACGTTGTCTGCAAATACCGTTTTGTTTAAAGCTATTATGGCACAGTCTTTTCTTTTCCTCCGCGTTCCGATGTTTACTTTTGCTATTGCTTTCATTTTTTCTATAGCTTCTATGTTGTTCTTCTCTTGGTAAGTCCGGATTGTTCTTTTTTTATCTTTCTATTTCTTCTATCTTTTGGTCGATTTTCTGGACAATGACTTTTTCCATTATCTTAGCCAATGTGTTGATTAAACATATTGGCCTGTATGATGTTGAATAAGCATTTTTTTATGTAATACACTGTTTTACTCTTGTAGTGAGTACAGGGTGTATTGTTATATAAATTATAAGTTTTTTTTTGTATAAATTTTATGTAAATTGGCTTAATTTTAAAATTAGGTACATTAGTAGCTGTAATATTTATTTTCTCTGATTTTATTGCAGATATGGTTGGAGAAATTACAATGCATTACCAAAGAAACGTGGCGTATTACCAAAACAACAAATACATCTTCTCATGCTAAAAAGATTTTATTTAAAAGGTCATACCATTGTCATTTTAATAGCCGCCAAAGAAGTAACACTCTTAATCAAAGAGAGAAAAAAACTAAAAACATTAACTGCCCAGCCAAAATGCTAATAACCATTCAAAAGTACATAAGAAAGTCTAAGTCAAAAAAAGAAATTAAATTTGAGAAAGATTGGCCATGCGTTGTTGAGTTTCGAGATGTACATAATCATCAATTAAATGATGTTGAAGCTCTACGAGAAAGGCCTGTAGGAGCTGAAGCAAAAAACAATATTTTCGAACTATTCAAAAGAGGTCATTCGGTTTCATCAGCATATCATACATTTTGCAGTTTAAAAATGGAAGAATATGGAGATGATTATGAAAAGTACGCATATGATAGGTATTATTCTCCTACTAAATCTGATGTTGCTACATTATGGAAAACTTATTTTAAAGAGCATTGTGAAGAAACATCTGATGAGAATATGCTTGTTAAACTGGATGAATTATTATCCATTCACAATGAAAATAATGGAACCAAATATAAAATAGTAACGGAAGGAAAGAAATATGCAGTTGCTCTGTGTACTCCAATCATGCAACGCACACTAACACTTCCTCAAGCAAACAAAGTAATGTTTATTGACGCAACTGGAAACTGCTATTCACAAAACCATAAGGTTTATTTTTTTCTTGCTCAATCAGCGGTTGGTGGTATACCAATTGGGTGTATAATCACTAATAGTCAGAAAACTGATATGTTTAATGTAGCTGTAAAGGCTCTTTATGACGTTTTTGTTGTAAAAATCCAACCACAAGTAATTATAACATATAATGATTTGATAGAAGAAAATACGTTGAAAAGTATTTGGCCAAACTCGAAATTGTGCTTGTGCACATTTTATGTTTTAACAGATTTGTGGAAATGGTTGTCTTTGACAAAATATTGTGACGACAAGAATACATCGCAGGTATATTATAAACTGTTTCGTAATATTCTATACTCTAAAACAGATAAAGCTCTTGAAAATGCTATGAAAGAATTTGACAAGAACTGCCAGCATAGCAAGTTTATAGAATATATTCATAATAAGTATTTAACAATAGATACTTGGTGTTTATTGTTTAGACAAGAATTAATGCCTAGAACAGATATGGAATATAGTGAAGTGGTATTTCGTTTTTTAAAAGACGTACCTTTAGAAAGGACGAAGTCTTTTAATATTACACAATTGGCCGATTTTATTGTGATAAGTTTTGAGTGCTATTATAAACATAGATTGTTGGATTTATTATTTCAAAGAAACTCAAAACCAGTTACCAATTATTATTTAAAAAAATTTAACATCAATCTTGATGCTAAAATAATTAAACAAGATAATATGGAATTTAAAATTCAAAGTTTTTCCAATAGTGATATATTTTATGACGTGGACATGCTTGCATGTAAATGTACTTGTAGCGAGGGGTATTACGGAAAATATTGCAAGCATCAAGCGACTATTATAAAAAAGTATAATATCATAACTAGTAACAACACAATATCCTATAATACTAAAATAATGTTATATGAAATTGCTACAGGAAAACCACCAGATCCAACTCAATTTATGCCACCTCTAATTCCATTTGACAAAAATCAAAGAAGTAACTATGATCAGGTTGACACAAAAGAAAATATATTGTACATAGAAGAATCTATCAAAGAAACAACAGCAAGTAAAGAAGAAATAGAAGCAATCAAATTTGAATGGCAAAAACATACTAATGATATTATGGATCATTTAAAGGCAGATCCAGTTCTGTTCTATCCGGCATTGCAAACTTATTTGCAAAATAAAATCAATAATGCATCAAATACAGATGCATTATTAATAGGACTACATACTGCATTTAAATGACAATAACTGAAATAATAAGCGACTAAAGATTGGTTTATCTAAGAAATAATAAACAAAGAAAATGTTATAAACCAATACAAAATTATAAATATATTTTATTTTTTAACTGTTTAGTATTTATTAATTCCTCGTTTTATAAAACATGTTTTAATTTGAAAAAAAAAATTTAAAACCTATTAGAAGTATCTACACTATATGCATGCATCAGTTTCAAACTGAAGAGCTATAACTGCAGGGGAGCTGGATCTAGCAATTCTCGCCAGGATTCTCGTTTCCAGTTGACAGATCCAGTTTTTGTGCAGTAGTATCCTCGCGTACCCGAACTCCTGTGTCCCGGGTTCAAAATGCTTTATTTCTATAAGGAAAATAAATCTAGCTTTCGAGAACTGGTGACCCCTGCCCCGGCATAATACTTTATAAAACTTAGATATAGAAGCCCGATAACGAGAACCTAACGGAATATCGTATAAAATAGAATAGACTAAGTCTATGATATAATATGATAGACAATCAAACAATAAAAACGTTTACAGACAACTTCATCAAAAACTTGCACATAAGGTATTTTGGTCATACGTTTTGCGCTTTTTTTTTGTTGTACAGTATAGCCACTTTAGGTCTTTTTGATTATTCAACTTAAGAACCATCAATACTAACACACTTATTCTAACGTTTTTGTAGTAACACCTTCAAAATTCTTTTGGTAATTCTGCAAAATACGACTTCACAACGTTTTTCAAGTCGTCATTCAGTCACAATGGGCGAGGTCGAGACTGTAACGTGGATGTCGTAATTCCTTAAAGCCGCATTCATTAAATAATTGAACGGAAGCAGTTTTCTGAGCATAATTTTTAGGTCAAGCCGCTTCCACGTTCTTAATTCTGCCTTTGTAGACATTCGTAGTAATAGTAATCCTTTTTGGCATATACTTATATAATTAAGAGAATCAACCTCAGCGTCCCAACAAACTAGCCATAATTTTTCGCGCAGAAAATTGCGTCTTTGCTTTTTTGGAGGTGAAGTGAAGCATGAACTCTTTTGTGGCAGGATCCCAGGGTCATATATAGGATTATCCAATAAGAGGTTTCATTATGATATTAAAAAAAACGGGTATTTTTTAAGAGAAATCAACAAATGTTTATTTCATTGTAAAGAGGAAGGTATGCCATTAACATTTGAAAATGATATCAGTTAAATGGCTGCCACGGTTACGGTTGCAGTACCACATTCTTTTCATAAAATTTTCCATGACCAATTCGCACATTTGCGGCTGTATGTCCTCGATAACTCCACATACTCCATCTTTAAGGTCTTGAATCGATTGTAGAGCATTGGCATAGATCTTATCTTTCACGTAGCCCCAAAGAAAAAAGTCTAAAGGTGTTAAATCACAAGATCTCGGTGGCCAATTGTGATCCCCTCTTCATGAAATAACACGGTCAGGAAACTTTTCTTGCAAAATTGCGATTGTTTTGTTGCTTGTGTGGCACGTAGCGCCGTCTAGCTAAAATATATTCCAATTCCGGCCATAAAAAATCATTAATTATAACTCGGTAGCGCCATCCATTCACCGAACAGTTGCACCAGCCTTATTTTCAAAAAATCACACCGACAGTCCAAAAACTGCTTATTAACGTAGCCTCCGAGGTGAAACTGGGCCGCCTCATTACTGAAGATGATTTTTTGATGAAATTCCGGATCATTTTGATTCATTTGAAGGACCCAATCAGCAAAGAAACGACGTTTATGGTGATCCACCGGCTTGAGTTCTTGTGTTAATTGAACTTTAAAAGCCTTAAGACTTAAATCTTTATGCAAAATACGGTGTAATGTCGTTTGTGGAATGTCTAATTCTTTAACACTACGGGCTACATCAGCAATATTCTCATGTGTTCTTGAGTGATGCAGATGCACACGGTTTCGATTCTTCACATCACAAACTTGTCCCAACAGCTCAAATTTTTCCACCAGGTTTACTATTGCCGGCCGAGAAGGTGCTTTACGACGACCAAAAAGTGCTTTAGTTTTGCAAAGTGTGACTGAAAATTTTTCAACATTTTTGTAGTGAATTTAAATAATTTCAATGCGTTGTTGAAGCGTGTATCGTTCCATTTTTAATAATGGCGTAGTTTCTACTTGTCAAATGTCAAAAGATGTTCAAAATTGACAGCTGCCCAAATAGCCTGCTATTCAAAATGAAACTTCTTATTGGAAAATCCTTTATATGTCTAATTTAAGGTGAGCCAGGCAGAGACAAGCCAACTCTTGTACATTTTCCTTTTGTTTTAAATTGTTTCGTGGATCTCTAGACCATAACAAATAGCAGCACAGGCTAGGTGACAGCGAAGCAATACCACGAGGTCATCCTACTTTGGAAGATTTTTCCCCAATGCAAAAAAAAGTCTCAAACAAGCCACCCACATGGAAGGCCCATCACCCGTTTGTGGTGAATCAATATCCAACCGACACAACCCGTTATCATAACACCGGAGATAAGATTCATTGCTTAGTTATAGCAAGCCAAAAATAGATTGGCCGGTATAATAGGCAACTTAATATACACAAAAGTTATGTTTTCTCTCTTGCACTCATGCCTTTGCCCGCTGTAGCGTCCTTCATTCGAGCTTACATTTCACATATTTCATGGGTCACGCTATTCTGAGATTATTGTAAGTAGTAATAAATTGACTTCAGAAATTTTGTGCCTAAGGCTTTAACATTTTGAGATGTGTTGCAGACTCTTACTGGAGAGCAGACCAAAAAATCCTTCTTATTTTTTATAAAGCTTTTGTTTTTGCCTCACACCTTCTATCCTTTTGCAGTAAATCTAACTGAAAAAGTTTTGTATATAATTCAAAACAAGGCAATAAGAATCTGTATGGGAGCTATGAATTCCACTCCTAGTAAAGTCATGGAAGTACAGGGTCATTATAAAAGTTTGGGATTATGTAACCATCTAATGTACGTTTGTGCCACTCTAGTGAAATAGTGAATTCAATTCGGTGTGCGTAAACACAGTTGAACTGTCAAAATAAAGTAAATAGTTTGGTAACAATTTTAAAAAGGCGGCACATTTGCCTATAACTATGATATTCTATTTTTCTTTATTTAGACTTTTAAGAGAGATATTTCGAATATTGTATAAAAAAAACAAAAAAGTTTTTGACATGCGGTGCACATACATGGTTGCCGATGAGTTTATAAATAAACAGTATCACAAATGAACTCCACTAGAAGTTTATTACCCCAATTCATTAACACCCTGTATATAATTATGGATGAAACTTTAAAAGTCTGTAAAACGCACGAATGATCATCAATTTTATTCTAATTAGAAATTTTAAGTACATACTTAGTTTTTATTGTATTATATTAAAGAATTAATTCATACATTTTTTGCGTCAATTATAAAGAAAAACTAAAAATATTCTTAAAATTTCAATGTATATAAAATATATTTAAACGATAGCTTGTTAAAACCAAAAAACTTTGTTTGAAACTTTTTTTGAAATTTTCACTGTTGGAGAATTATTTAGGTGTTTCGGTAATTTTGACTAAACCTGATCTAAAGCAAGTAAATTTTACTTCCAGCAATTCTGTAAAAAAAACATATACAGCAACACTGCCTCATCCAATTGAACTCCTTCTAGAAATGAGAATCATTCAATTATTGATTAATACAATATATTTCATTTATTCTATTTTAATAATCATTGTTAACAAATATAATATTAAACAATAAGAAATGGACGCTTTGTAGTATAACAGCTATGAATGCAGGAAAATTTGATAAAATCATTAAGTAGTTAAAGAAGAGTTACTTAGGCTCTCCATGCGTGGCAATGCATATCGAATCATAGTTCAAGCAAGCAATAATACGCTTATTTGAAATATGATTACAGCATGGGAACATATTTATAAAGAACCTAACAATATGTTAATAAGCACTCAAATAATTACCATATAAACAAATCGAACACAGATCTTTAATGCTATACGTATATAACACTTGTTTTGTCATGTATGCAATATTACCATTACTGTCCGTCTCTAGATTTTATGTAAAAATGGGCTAATTGTCAATTTTACAAAAGTTTTATTTATAAAAAGATTGTTGCATATGGCACAAAAAATAAGCATACATGTAAAACAATTGTTTCGGTTATTCCAACTACCAGTCTTTTGTATTCACTTGTTTGTTAACAAATGACTAACATCGCCGTGGTGCTTAAAATAATGACCAATGGAAAGAATTCAATCTGCTCATCGTAAATAACTGGCAAAAGCTTATATTTTTCCACAAAAATATACAATGAGAAATGAAAAAGTCGGCAAACATATTGAGTTTAGGTCCCAAGAGTTTTATTTTTTTATTTAGTTAAATTCAAAATTCTTTCGAAATATACAAGAATCTCTCCACTGGTCGAAAATTATACACACCAAATTATACAAATTCTACCATTCTAACAATAGCTATTTACCGTATACTAAACTTGGCTTTGTACAAAAGTTATTTTTTTCTCTAAATATCTGATGGTTATTACTGTTCTTTTGCAGTAATTATGCTATAACTACAAAAAATTAACCAACCTATATACACATATATATGCTATATTACTGCAAAATGGCCAATATCTTGTTACAGATATTTTTAAAAATTATTTAAAGAAAGTTTTAATTTAGAGCCTATAATCTAAATTGCTGGAAACCCTGACTAATTTACATTTTAACAACATAAACATATCATTTGTATATATTAATTTAAAATATTGAAAATTATTAGGCTCCATGTGCAGTAGTAGAAAATAAGTATCCCAATTACTTACAAACAATTTAGTAGATTAAAATAAACAGGATATCACAAATAGTTTTCAATATTAAATGTCTAGAAATTATTTTTATATAAAATGCTTAAGAGATCTCTATTTAATAAATAAATATAGTTTACAATTTTTTCAATAAAATAAATCAAATGACAGATATGCAATAAGGACCACAAATTATTACTATCTTATGATGAAATTGAATATCATTTTTAATATCATATCTGTCATAAAAAAAACATTTAAAAATTAGATTTCAAGACACATACAACTTTCAATTAAATAAAATATAATAAAATCTAAATAATCCTAAAAAACATATATACAAACTTAGTTTGTAATATAAAATCCTCTATATACAAAAATAAACATTTTGAAAAAGAAAACAACTGTGAATAGAACTGCTCGATAAATAATTAAAAAAAAACAATTGTTTTAAAATCAGTCTTATTCACAACATGACTGTTGTTGTTCTAATCGTTTTTCTTCTTCTAACATGGCATCTAATTCATCCGTTAAGTTGGCAAGCATGTTTCCTATATCATTAAGTACATCGGCAGGTTCGGTTCTTTGATTCCTCTGTGCTTGTCGATTTGGTGTTGGGGACGGATGTGGAGGTAAACCAGTTCTTGGTTTTGCAGGTGAATATTCTACACCTCTACTACCTGCTCTAGTTCGTATCGTGCCTGCGTTTTCATTGGCGAATGGCAGTGAATCCGATTCTGTGCTTGAACTCGACTGCAAATATGAAGATTTCAAAATTAATATTATGATTTATTAAAATAATATTTATTTAATCTTATGACCTTTTACCTTAAGGTGTCGGACTAAAATAATATTTATTTAAAAATAAATTAAACAAAATGAAATGAAGTATTTAATATTACTTAAGTAGAAATTAAATTATATCACAGAACTTGAATAATTTTTAATCACATCAAATTTAAAAACAAATCCAAGCGCAACAAGTAATTGATAATATAATATAATATATTATATACAATAACAAGTAAGTTTTATACATATTTCAAAAAAATCGGTAACTTAAAAAACCTTGCCTTGTAAGAAACAGTGGTCAGTTTTTACTGCTTTTATTAAAATAGTTTTCGGATGACTGAACTGGCCGCAATTTTATTCAATTAAAATATTTTTCATTTACAATATTATTCTGCAATTTCTTGTGGTTTATGTTCATATTTAAATAATGAAACAAATTACTTATATTATCATTTGTGTTTAAAAGCACAAAATTTGTTTTTTGATAGCACACGATGCCGGAGTCATAGAAAGCACACTGACAAGGTTTGTAGAACTGAAACAATTGTCTGGCTTGACTCTTGGCCGTTGTGATTGTTATATTGAGTTGATAGACATGCTAGTCAATATGCACGTGTTCTTAAATATTTTTTATGTTTGAGAAAAGAATAAATGTAATATTTATGAATATTAGGAAGCGTTAAGGCTTAATAATTTAGAAGAATGCATTTATTGTAACATTTTTCATTAATATTCATTTTGTTATATTTCATTGAAAAGGTTATATTTATTTTTTTTAAGTCTTTCACTTTGTTTTGTGTTTTAAAGTGTTTTTATTTTGTTTTTTGTAAGTTTCAAATTTATTTTAATTCATTTTATTTCATTTTTATTATTACGTTATTTAAATCAAGTAGTAAGGCGATATAAAATAGCTGTAAAATGCAGAATAAAGAAGAAGAGGTTTTGTTTCATTTTTAAAAATTCATATTTTAAATGAAAACATGTGTTGTTCATGTTTTTTTGTTTTTAAACGTTTTAATATTAAAGAAAGTGTATTTATATTTATTTACTCTTCAAACAAGGAAAAGTATTTAAGAATACATACAATACTCTGTGGCCTATCTATTAGATTCAGAATCCTAGATTAATATTGAATGTAGGTAAACAACACATTCACACTTCACATAACAAAAAGGGATGCATGCGCAATTTATACCACTTCAATAACTCATAAATCTATTTCCAATGAGTGCAGCTAGTGCAGTAGTACAAAAATGGTATTAGTAAATACCAATATTAAGAATACAGATCAGTAGTTTTTAAATTTGTTCAATAAAATGTACGCCACTGGTATATTAACTGACCAATTTTGTTGAGCACAAATATAATTATACTGTAGCTATTAAAATTTATTTGGTTATTAATTTGACTTGAGAAACTATTTTCATGTTTAAATGTTTTTAGAAGTTTGAATAAGTATAATTATAATGTAGCTATTAAAATTTATTTGGTTATTAATTTGACTTGAGAAACTATTTTCATGTTTAAATGTTTTTAGAAGTTTGAATATTTTTCTTTGTTTAACCTAGTGTTGCAAAATATTATTTAACTTCACGGTAAAAAAATACCAAACATCACAATGAAGAAGAAAACTGAGTTTTTAGTAAAATTGAATGTGGAAACAGAAAATGTAATTACATTTAGCATGTAAACATTTTAGATGAATTTTACAATAAACAATTTAGATAAAATTTTAATAAATATGTGAATAAGAAAACAAATTGTATATAGTTTTATCATTTAATTTTTTATATTATATACAATATTTGATACAAATAAAAAAGCGATTAACGTATGAGTATTTTTCTCAAATATACAAAATGAAATTTGAAAAAATAAAAATTTTGGCTAAATAGTTTCTCCACATAAATTCATGGAGATATGTTGCAAATAGTGCTTCTGTTATACCATAATCATGCCGTACTTTTAATTTTGCACACATCCACATTCCTTTCACATTTTAGGTATGAGTATTGTTGTCAGCCAAACATTTTAAGATGCTCATTCAGTAATTTTCAGGTAAAACTAGTTAGAAAATTGAGCAATTTTCGGTCAATATTTCTACACATCTTAGGACTTTGTCTACAATCTTTTGCATTGTAATCAGTCAATATATAATTAATGATTGACAGAAATATTATTTTGGCAGGTTTTTAATGCCTTCTATGTATTTTTTATTATTTATTAGAATCATGGATATACTGGATATCCGACTCGCGTTACAAAGTGACGCAAATTATATTGCGACGGTCATTTTGTGTGCAACAATTGATTAATTGAATCCAAATTTAAGACCAAAAATGCATAACTTTTTTACGAATTTCAACATTATTACCATATATGCAGTTGGTAATTGCACTAGAGGATTTAATTTAGTATGATGCGCATATAAAAATTCACTTCCATTGCAGATGACACAGACACAGAAAGTCTACAAATAAAACTTTAATGGCCTATATTTTGTGCTGTTTTTTACACTATTGCTTGTAAAAAAGTTGTGCAGGTTACATTACTGTACTACAAAAATCACTGCATAGTGCATATACATACAAAGTTCTAAAAGGTCTAAGATATTAAAACTTCAGGAATACATGTTATGATGTCCAAAAATTTAGCTTAAGTTGGTATGTCCATTTAAAATATATTAATTTGTTTATTAAAAACTCATGCTTGGTTGTAACTTTGGATCCAATTAACCAATTTTTGTCTGGATAATTTAAATGATTCTTTTTTATTGTTAATAACAGTCAATGTATGTTTCAAATGTTTATAACACTAAAATAATAAAATGTAAGATAATAATTGTTTTGTATTACTAAATCACACACAAAATGACCGCCGTAAAATAATTTGCTTCACTATTGAAACGCATCAGTATAGGGAGTTATGTATCCAGTTATATATACCCATGATTAGAATAGAAAAACATTATACTTACTAACAATAAAATATTTACCTAGTTTATGAGGCACCTTTGTTTTAGAGGTAAAGAATATCTTTGTCTTAATTTATACTAAACGCCAAAAGTAAAACCCGCAGCATATTTTTATCAAATTTCAGAAAATATGTAAATTATTCATACTGAAAAATAAATAAAAATTTTTGATCAAGTTACTTTTTAGTATAAAAATTAAAAAAAATAATTTATTGCTATTTTTCTAGATTAACTGTACAGTGACATTACAATTTTATCGTGCAAATCAGATATTTTAATTTAAATGAGGAACTATCATTTAAATCAAAATATGCCCCAAGCGATTTCGAACGCGGTAGTAGTAGTAGGTGGATTCATATGTAGAATTAAATTTTGTGAAGACATTTTATAGGAAGAATGAAAATGCTTAAATTGAAATTTTTTTGAGAAAATTAGATTTGAAAAAGCTTTACTACGTCTTTGTTAAATCCAAGAAACTGACTCTCTGAAAGTTAAATTTATCATTTGGACATTACCAATAGATGGATTCATATTTAGAATAATTTTCTAATAAAGATGTTTTATGTGAAGAAAAAAATTGGTTTATGTGTATTTCATTTTTATTAAATCAAAGAAATTGACATTTTGGAGTTTAAACTGATCATTTAGACCAATAATTCTCAACCTCGGGTCGCGACCAACTTGGGGTTTAAGACCTAATTTTGTTTTTTTCTAACAATATATTTGATATTTCAAAGCTGAGTTTTGCTATTTTTAAGATTTTATTAAAAAAAATACCGTTTTTAAAAGTTTATGGCCAGATTTTAGCAATTACTGACAATTGTTTAAATTTTTAAGGCCAGTTTTTGCTGTTTTGACATTTTATAAACAGAATTTTGCAGTTTTAATATTAGATGAGTAGATTTTACTATTTTTATAAATAGAATTTTGCGTTTTAACCAAATTTTGATGCTTTTTTTTTTATTTGTACTTTCTTGTGAGATTTGTATATTTTTAACATTTTATAAATAGAATTTTGCACCTTTCGACAGATTATGTCAAGATTTTGATATTCTAATAATATTTTGTCATTTTTTTTAATTTCTAACATTTATTGCTGGACTTTGGGATTTTATGAATTTTTACATGTTTTGCACTTTTCAACTTTATTTTTGACGTTTTATAAATAGCTATACCTTTTTAACAGTTTTTGGCCAGATTAAAGTTTTTTCCACTAATATTTTGAATTTTATGTTTTTTTTGCTATTTTTGACATTTTATTAATAGAATTTTACATAAAGGCCGGATTTTGGTGCTTAGAATTTTGATGTGTCAAGGCTAGATTTTGTTATTTCTGACATTTTATAAATAGAGTTTTGCACTTTAAACATTTTGGCCAGAAAATCTGAAAATATTTTTCATTTTCTGACCGGATTTTGTTATTTTTGATAAATAGTGTTTTGTACTTATTAATAGTATATAACAAAACAAACAAAAAAAATGATAAAATTGTGTACACTTTCTTCCAAAACCGTCAAGGGGCAGGCCCTTTTCAATATTTTACAGTGCTATTCCCTACTGTTATTTGTGTGAAAAATTTTCCTATTTTGCGTTATGATAAATAAGTACAAGAATAAACTGGATTGAAAATAAAACAGTTAGGGTTGCGGGCTTAAGTAAATTTGTTTTTTTGGGTCGCCAAAAAGATTAAGAACCGCTGATTTTGACAATACTGAAGTGGAATTATATGAAAAATTATATTCTGAAGACATTTTGAATGAAAAAATAACTGTATATTATAAAAATTTTTGATAAAATTTTATAATATATAACAAATACATATTTACCAACACAATAAAGTGGTGCGTGGGGTGTTTTAAATTACGGTTGAATACATGTATTTTGATATAAATTGAAGACATTTTTATAAAAAAATATATATATATTTGAAGAGATTTGGATTAATTATTATAATAAACCAATAAATAATTTATCCCTTAATTACAAAACTGCACATATTGATTGTAAAGACTAAACTGGTGATTGTGTAATTTTCAATAAAAATGTATTTCAAATTAGTAAGTACATACTATGAAAACAATCACATTCACTCCGAAAACCATCAGAAGTGTAGTGTTAAACAAAGAGTTATAAAAATGCATTAATTCTTACCTTAAAACTAGCATCAGAACCATTTCTATGTTGTAACGCCAATGTATTAATAAGTTCTTGTTCTTCAGCACCCCATGACCTGGAAGCGTTCATTTTAGGTTGTGAAGCACCGGGTGGAGTTCCAGGCGCAGGAGGTGGGGGTAGGGGAAGATCACCTTGGCTATCTAATGATATACTCAAACTATCAGAGCTAGGATATGCTGGTAAAGGTAATGGACTAGATGTTTGTACATGATGGATTTCTACAGTGGTTGTAGTCTCAGTACCTTCACTACATGAATCCAATCGTTTCGGTGGATTCGGCGGCATCTTTTTACCCATTAATGGACTACCATATTGCATCTGATATTTATTCGCTTCAATCAATTCCCTAGGTAATGTTTTGTATTGTTGCGGTGTGTATTTCTCCGGATTAAATTGGGGTTTCTCAAAATCTGGGAATGATTCTCGTGCTTTCGCTTGGATTTTAGCTATAGGTCTAGGTCTAATAACACCACGTGGTCTTGGTAATGTACCACCACCTTCGTACATAAGCCCTGTTTCGTTTGTTGGTGTAATATCACCATCATCATAAGATCTCCTCCAAGGCATTGCTTGTTGGTAATAGTATTGTTGCTGCGACTGTGTATTGTCAGCACTAAAAGTGTGATGGGTTCTTTCGTTTGGATCTTCTAATGACTCTAACGATTTTCCGCGGCCTGTTCTAATCTGTAATTTTAATTTATATGTTATTATAAAAATAATAAATAATTTTTTAATATATATTATTTATAAGTTATCAGCAAAAAATTCATAATTGAGTCAGAATAATTGCATTCTCTTAATGAAATTATTTTCTTAAGCACATCCATTTCAATTAATTACAAGAATATTTAATTTTTTTATACATATTGATTAGTTCTTGTAAATAGCGGATACAATGAACATGCGAGACAACACAGACATAAATAATTATAATATTTGGTATGAGAGAGTGGGTGTGTACCTTGATGGGAACAATATCAGTGCAATACATGGATTGCATGAAGTGAGTGCCGGCGCCGGATAGTTGTCGAGTCTGATCCAATTCCCAGGGCTGGTGGAAAGAACGGAAGGTGCTGTGGACTGCTGGGACACCAGGCGATGGCGGACCCAAAGGTGCGTGCACCACCACGTCCTTTACACAAACATGCAGCGTAAGCAAACTAGCAGTACATGGTGGTAGTAGTGCCAATGGCAGATTAGATATCTCACATCATTCACACAATAGTTAAATTTATTGTAAAATGATTTTGAATTTTATAATTTAAATTACAACATGTGAAATATCTCGAAAAGGAAATTCGAGAAGAATGTATAACCTATAGGTACATAATCACATCCAATACAAAAATTAACCATGCTTGATATTGAATTAAAATTAAATAACAATTTAATATTTATTATGAAAATATATAGTTAAATTAAAAATAAAACACAAGCTCTTTTATATATTTAGTTATAAAATATGAAGCATACCTGTTGTGTATAGGACCTATTCATTTCGGCTGTATTAAAACGTTTTCCTGCCCTAATATCCTTAATCCTTTTGATTGCAAGCATTATTTTTTTCTGGTGACCTAATTTTACTACACCAAATTCTTCTAAATCTTCCCAAGTGAGCTGAGCAACGTTATCTATCGTTTGGTAACCTTGCTCTAAAAAAGCTGGCTGGTATTCTTCTAAACGTAGCAATCTCAACCATTCATCCAATGATCCCTAAATTTAATAAATTAGTGTTTAAATTAATTAATTTATCTTATGAATAACTTACAGGTATATAATCGGGTAGGTTATCAGGTAAGTTGAGTTGTGCAATTTCAGACTTGAGACGTTTACGATGGTTAGGTTTCTTGATACCTATCGCAGTTAAATCTTCAGGCGTCATTCTTCCAATTGTTGGAAAGTCATAACCTGCTTGAAGGAATAAAGGAATGTAGTCCTCATATTGGAGATCCATCAACCAGGCTTGAATTATTTCTTGGTCCTAATCAAAAATAAGTAATAGTTAAAATAAGTATTTTAAGAAAAAAATAATTGTATTAGAAATCAATCAATTCGATCTATGATACCATAAACACTAGTAAGTTAGAGTAAATCATTTCGTTTCAATATTAAACTGATTAAGTTGAAATTTGAAATGGGGTTGGAACTAAATAAGTAAAAAGTTTAAAAAAATAGGATTTAAATAGTCAAAAAATAGAGAAGGAAGTTAAATTTGATTCAATTAAGTATGGAATCAATGAGATTAGTGAAAAGGTTTCATTTTAATTTAAGTTCAACTTCGTTAGACCAATTTTTAATTCAAAAGTAATTTTTCTTTTTAAAGACCTAGAATCTAGTGAATATTTGTTCTATCGTATTCATTCGCTTTTGGAAAAATAACAAAAGATTCACGCATTAATTTTCCATCGGCAACGATTTTAGTGCAAAACCGTCTGGGACTGGGATCATTATATATTGTGCGATGTAAAACTTGCGTAAAACAAAAACTAGTTCATTATGTTGGTCCTTCGAACCGGAGAAAAAAACTTGGCCAGCAAAATATCGCATTTCCGAATCACGCAGATATACGCATTCTAAATTTTCCATTAAGTCATGCCAAATTAATTAAACACGGATTTGACAATTCCACCGATCACGATCTCAGTGAAAAACAGACTTATTTAAATCAAATTGAATAAAACTCAAGAAGATCATTACACATTTTGCAACAGAAAATTTAAATAAAATATGAACCATTTTTTAGACCTTCGCGCCGGACTAAACTACCAGGAAAGCAAAATATCGTACTTTCAATTTTTTTTAGTCCTTTGAACAGGAAAAAACTACCCGAACAGCAAAACAATGAACGACAAAGATATACACAGTGGTTTTTACAGCATTCCACCGGTAAAAACAAATGCTCTGCAAAGCCTAAATGGAATGAATATTATTTAACTGTAAAGTGACATAGTTACAGGATACATTAATAGTAGAAAAAAAACAATTGCTTCAAATTTTCTGTCGAACTTATAACCAGGAACTGAGCATAAATTCAATTTCTTCAAACTTATTACCATTTGGTCATCTCATCTCATTGCCGCACTAGTGCGTTAATATCAATATTACCAAAGTAAAATAGATAAAACAAGTTAAATAATATTTTATAATTTATAACGTGTTGCTGCATAACAAACATCTTTTATCATAGTATAATTGATGAACACGTTTCGGTTTAAATCCAGTTCTATTTTGATTTGTTATTAATTTAAAATAAGTTATGTTAATACAATATTTATGTGTGTAATCTTAACGATGTATTACAACCAAACTAATTAAATTTTAAATACATTTATCTTACTGATTTATAAATAATGCGTTTATAGTTTATTTTGACCCATAAATGTATAAATAAAACTTACAGGAACTCCTTGTAGTATCATTCGTTCTATTCTACCTTGTTCTGAACCAATAGAACAAGAACTGAGTGAACACCGAGGGCTGTTTGCAGAACCGATTGTGCTTCTTCCGGCATTGCTTAAAGGATGGTAGGAAGCTCTTCCACTATCTAATGAGGCAGTGCTGTGTCTAGATCCAGAACCAGCACTACCACTCGACGATCCGGGACTATCTCTTCCCGGCGACTAAAATGAAAATAATCGTTTTAAATTTATAATAATATGTAGAATAAGGCAAAGTTTAGCTCAACAAAAATTTTAATTACTGAATTATATTTATAAAATGGTAATACCTGAGTCATATCAATGCCCTGATCTTCTTGTAGGCTCAGCTGATGGTGGTAGAAAACAGCAGCTTTGTGTGTAAGGACTGTGCCAGGGGGTGGCGTTGGAAATGTGAACGATGGTGCTGGATATACAGGCCCTGGTGATTTTCCTGTACTTCCGCTGACTGTGCTTCCATAGTCAGAGTGATCATCTAAAACAAATTGGAAAAGATTTATTATTGCATGTAAGATTTTTCTCACACAATTCTATTGTAAATTAAAATTCTTAAAAAAATAAATAAATAATAAAAAGTAAATAACGTCGAGAAGAAATTTATTGTATTTTTATCCTAGTGAAATATAAGACATTCAAATCCAAGGCAATTAATCTTCTCTCATGCCCTAGAACACTTAGCCGAACATACATTTATGCATGGGAATTTACATTCCTTTAAACACATTCGGATTGTTCCAAAACAAGGGTTAAAGATAAATAGAATATGTAAATATCATCACACGACCACAACTGCAAGTTAAACGGCAAAATTTTCGAGGCGGTTTTCGAACTTCATAACCGCGAGAGAAATTCCGCGATTAATATTGAAAATTGTTCACGGATAGTTTAGAGCACAATGGAATACGGGAAAACGTTTCGTACCGGGAATCGATGGATGAAAAAGATGACTTGAGGATTTGTAAAAATACTTCACATCGTCTTGTCAACATTTGCCTGGAATGGTCAGGGCAAGTTGAGGTCGGTGTTGCCTTACGCGGCGCCGTATAACGACGACAACCGTATGAGGAATGTCCGCATAGCTCTTTTTTACTATATGTATTCCTAAAGGTCGTTGGAACTATGGACGCACGTATTTCATAAAAATGCCATCAATCCGTTCGAATTGTATCATAATTAATATCATTGGAATCTCTGGAACTACTCGTTATATCTTTTCAATAAATGATGTGTGGTAGTTATATATAAAAAAAAAACACTCTTAAATCAGATTATTTTTTCATAGCCATTGAGTAATTGATTGACTAATAAAATAACAATTATTTCAAATACTATTGTAGTAGGTTGTGATTTAATACAAATCTAAATAAGTGTAATCATGAAAAGTTGTTGAAACGATAAATCACTGTAAATGCATTTCGAATTATAATCTAACGATTGATTTACGTAAACAACAAAGACAAGATAATAATTAGGTACATTACAATGCACGTTAAAAGCTTAGTACTGTAATTTCATGTTGGTTGCAGCGGTTTGCTTGAATGGGAGTGATTGAACTCCTAAAATTCCAATCAATAAATATAACGAACCTGTTTGACACGTCTTGTACAATCATCTCCTTACCGGGAAAAGCAGCACCGTTAAACATCTTTTTAACAATACAAAATGCACCTGATTTCATTCAATATAAAATTCACAGAAAGCCCACCATCATATGTATGTATGTAATTTTCTAAATTAAGTCTGATAGGTTTCTTTTTTATTTTCGGTGGTAATTTTGATGAATGGCACCGAAATGAATGTCACAAAGCGAAATGTGAGCTGCAGCTTATACCAGGTTACATTTTATTACAGCTACACAAAAAATCATAAATTGTCACGTCTAGTCTGAACCGTGCAAAATGGGTAGGCGTTGTTTACAATATAAAAAATTGCAAATTTCGGTATGATATATGCAACAGAGAAACAGGAAATGGAGTTCTACATCAAGAGGCTAGTAAAACTGGTCAGATGTAATAGATTTCAAGAGAGAAACAACGGTTTGTACCGATCCTCAGCTAACAACCCGTCCGATGAAAATAGTAGATTATCAATCACCACCGTAAGACCGATAGCTGTATCCCGTGCTATTTGTCTAGTCGGGCACTCACTGTACGGGTGAAAAATCACTAATCCTCACTTCAGTAATTAATAACGAGCTTTAGTACAAAAAATATGGCAAAACAAAACCGTCATCCATCAAAATAAGGTTGATAAGATCTACAGTGGCGCCCACCCTAACAAAAATACCTGCTTCAATTAACAATAGTAAATTAAAATACTTATCCTCCAGAGACAAGTGCTTAATAATATTTGCAAATTACAACCTCCGGCTTTCATTGATCCGTAAAAATAAAACTTTATAATTTATACATTTTTGTCATGTAACAAGAACTTTTTTATTCTAGAATTTGACCAGCGGCTACCAACCTATAATGAGAGATATTATTATGCCAAGGACGTCCCGTTCAATGTCTACCTGCCTTTAAAGCTCGTTTCACCACAGGGCAAATTTCTTCTTATTCTATACACACACGGGATCTTTTATAAAAAAAATACATTGAAAGCATGCATTTAAACCGCTTAATGGACGGGCTACCGCAAAGTGCAACATGAATAATATACCGTTTATAAAAACCCATCACATTTAATCATGAAGAAAATTATATCAATGAATTATTATTGTATGGGCATTTTGCTAAAGGGTTCCTTTTGCGTGAAATTAAGACATTTCGAGTTGATATTTCACGCTTTATTTTTATGAATGGGAGGAAATTAAAACCCACAAATTGTGTTATATTAAATTGTAAACATAATTTAGATTTAAAGCTTGATAATAAAGCAATTAATTCTAAAATGACCCTTTGAAACAGGTGAGGTTTACAAAAAAACACGTTTTTATTTGTAATGCAAGCTACTTAAGTTCAATACAATGATCCCTATTTTTTCGAACAAGTTTGCTCAATAGGAGTACAGCATTAACAATTGTTATTCTTTATCCATTGATCGCCATAGGTGGTCTTTTCTTAGCCATAAGCAGTGGCGGATCGTGACACCACGATACACAAAGCTTAAGTGTTTTCGCCCTTAATATTAACTGGAAATATTAAAGATTGTAAAGTACCATTAACACACCGGAAACTAAATTACAATGCTAATAAGGTAGATATGCCTGTAAAGGCATTGTAACATTGTTAACTCCAGAAATTGTTATTGTATTGTATTTACAATTTATTAATTCAACAAAAATATTTCCGATTTAAAAACTAAATTTTATATCACAAATAACAGATTTATTCAAAATCTTTTGCGTATAATATTTTCATGAAAATATTTGGAGTAAAAAAAATAGCCAACGACCTAAAATAGGTTTTTTTCGTGATGAAGCAGATTTTGGAATAGATTAGAATGAGTTGCTTTTGCAGATGCCAGTAGCTTTAAAGAACGATGGTTTACTATCAGAATCAGATGTGTCCTCTAAAATAGTACGTCCTTAGTATAAAATCAAAATATTTGGACCAAAATCGTTGAATAAAAAAATTCGCTAATCTCAAAGTAAAAAAAAAATTGTTTTGTAGGTTCTGCAAGAAGTTGTTTGAATTGTTAGAACTCTACCTGGGTTGTTTAATGTTGTTTCTTTCATTAAATAGAAATGTCTGCCCGTAATTTCAAATCAATCAGTAGATAAACGCTCTAACCACCATAAATGAAGACTACAATTCAAACAACAGACTCTCCTCATATGGATTATCAATCAAAACTGCAAGGTAATGTAACAACTTTCCTTAAATCTGAAAGAGCCGACTATCACACTTAGTCGACCCCCGAAGAACGCTGTTTGAGATAGTAATCCAGAACGTTCTCAATCTCCCGTTCCCGCTCCCGCAAAGCAAACAGCATTCCAGACAAAATGAGCAAAGTGGAGAAGTTCTTCTTCGGCAAGAATCATGCGCTAAGAATCCTAAACATGTTTACGTATTTGGGGACGTCAAAGGTGAACCGAAAGCGTGGGACAGTGATCTTTGCAAGAAGATCGGTAGACCATTCTGAAGTAGACACCCCGGACACTCTCACGCTAGAATCAAACGCAATCGTCGCTCTTAAGCTTGCATCTAGGTACCCAATCAACCCAGCTAACTTTATCAAAGTAGCGGATTTCATAACGGTTTTCTAGACCCCCACCCCCTTCACGCCATAATTGCTGCTTTAATTCCAAGCACCCAGCGTAGAACAGTGTCACAAGCAAAATGAAAGATCAAGCAAGACTACGTTGAGTTAAAAAGTCATCGAGTTCTGGGTCCAGACAAACCTTAACCTTGACGTAGGAATATTACTGAAATTCTACAAAAGAAGATCAAATGAAAAAGAAAAGAAGATTTGTTTTTTACACAGATTGGACTCTCTTCTCAAGATACCTGAAAAAGAGTATAAGCAGTATAGCCCCAGTAAGAACGGTTGCAGACATCGAAAGAGCTGTCAAACTGTTCACTACTCAGATACACAAAGTTACGGAAAACGATTCTAAAATCCATCAAGTTCGCGCTGATAACCCTCTAGAATTATCCCGAGTACAAATGACATTGATTTACCAACGAAATGCCCCTAGAGATCGTAAAAATCAATTCTGGCAAAAAAATTTAGAATCAACCACAGATAATAAAAATTTAATGTGGAAGATCTCCAAAACCTTGCTCAATAAAAAATCGAATCGTTTGATTACACCCTCAAACTCTAATGTTCTCTCTTATGACAGAAGTCACCGATCTAAAGCACTTAACAATTTCTTAGAAGATACTGACGACGACTCACCGCTGAACAGCGTTCGACCTTCTAGAATCGGAGAAATTATATCAAAGCTCAAAACTCGATCTGCGCCAGGCCTCAGCCCACTGAAATCTTTCTCGCACAAAGCAATAACGGCTCTAACCAGTATTGCTTATGCAAACTTACGTACTGAGCACTTTCCAACAGCTTGAAAAGACACGCACGTAATCAACATTCCAAAACGTAAAAAGAACAAAAAGTTCCTCCAAAACTACCGGACAATCAGTCTTCGTTGTACCTTAAGGAAGGTCATAGAAAAGGTAATCCTGAATATAATCCAAGAACATACAAAAGTAAACTGTCTTTTGCCCCCCCCCCCATTTACATGGGGATTTTATGTGAATACACTGTTGTACATCAATTAAACCGCGTGACGGATCACATTGTCGAAAGCTTTAGATTAAGATGACAAAAAAGTCTTCGTTAAGACTTAGTACAGTAGTTTACTACTACTAAAACTGTACAAACTCAAATTTTTTCTGCGTCTTATAAAGCTGATAGCTTTATATCTAAAACGCAGAACTTTAGTAAGCTCCTAAATCATGTTCCTACTTCACGGCAGATAACGGCATAAATACCACAAGGCCCTATTCTTTTGCCTATGGAATTCAAATGGCACAATACGCTGACACAACACTACTCAAGGTCAACAAAGGTGGGCACCATAAGACTTCAAAAAGCTACCAGTAACCTTCAGGACTAGTTAAATAACTAACGAGTCAAAGTAAACCCAAAAAAGAGCAAAGCTGGTCTCTTCTCACGGCAGCGCACTACACCTTGACGACGTCCTCCTTGACGACATTCCTATTCCGAATAAAAGACTAACGTACAATCACGTATAGTCCATCTTAGATGCTTAAAATTTACTAGTTTCAATTCTCCGGCAAAACAGATATCATCAGACCTCAAATGACGTTTGCATCCCCAGTTTGGAAAACACTCACCTCAGCCGTCTTGAAGCCTTTCAAAGTCTAACCTTTCGTTGGATTGTCGGAGCCCCTTGGTACGTCAAAAACAAAAATCGTAACAATCTCGGCACTCCCGTTGCGTCAGCATTTCGAGGCAATGACCAAAATTTCGCAATTCACTCAAACACTGGTCTGGCCAGACTTACTGATCCAAGCAAGGAAGAATTCCTATAAAAGACCGGTAAACCAACTATCATCTTAAAGTGGTTCACCACAACCACAACCTCATACCTCAGCCTGTATGATGTCCTATCCTTAATCCTCCCCTAAACTTCCAAAAGGAAAGTGCATAAGTCTTATGGTCTCAAACTTGTAGTTCATCTCAAAAACTAGGGATGAGTACGATAGGCACTTTCCTTAAGAAGATTCCCCTTCTAAACCACAAAAAATTACTTTTACCCAAATGCAACGTATACTTGAATATAATAATATGTAAACAAACAATTTAAATCAGTTTTTTGTTACAATAACAGATTTGGAAAGAAGTTAAATTTTAAAACTTTAGTGTTTTTATGGAAGGTTTGTCGTACCGGCGAGTGTATAATTTATAAAGCAAAAGTAACAAAACAGACATTTTAGACAATTTTCTTTGCTAGAAGTAAGCAATATATATGTATATAACAATATGAACTGAAATTTTAACAAATCTTGCTTGCTATCAATATGATATGATCTGTATACTTATTATTTTATCTAAAGAATTCAGAGTTGCCACGCCTCCTAATGTAATGACATTGTTTGCAAACAAAATTTGTTAAAATGACAGTTCATATTCTTAACAAGCAAGATTTATTAAAATGACAGTTCATAATGTTAGCTAGCAATATATATCTTGCTTACTTCTAGAAATGTGCATAGAGAATTACTCTAATTATATTTGAATTAACAATTTATGTAGAAAATATTGACCGTATAAAAAATACCGAAATCATTTGATACATTTAAATGCTTCCTTGGTTTGTATTACTACATTTAATCCTTGTCATATTTATGATGAGATAATTGACAATGCATCATAAAACAAACATCATAGCATGACTAGAATAATAAACTAAAGCGGAAAAGTTTTGCATGTTTGTTTTCATTTCACTTTTACTAATAACCATTTCATTGATCCTTCAAACGAGGCCAAACTCACGCCGGTTGTAATGGAAAAGTTCGTTAACCTTTATCGGATTTTGAATTAAACTTTTTTATCGGCTACTTTTTTTGCGAATCATAAAAAAAATCATAAATATTAGATTACTATCGGCTTGTCAACGATTCCGTTAAATAATACAACAAACGTTGGTTGGTTTTAAAAAATGCAATCAACGACTTGTTCGATGTTAGAATCAATTCAGGAGAATAAAATATTGATGCATTCGCAGAAACGAATATTGAATCAATTATAGTATAATATAAAATATACGACTCGGAAAGATAATATTGCATTTTTTATGAGTTTCGTTGTTATATTTTGATTTAAATTTTATATCATCTGTGTAATTTGGAGGTCTGTATTTCATGAAAAATATTTTCCTTTCGTTGAGCATTTTAAATTTGTGCAATGTAAATGCATGTTTGAAATTTAAATCTGGACAATAAACCGGAGAAAAATAAATTATTTCCATAAAAGAAAATAGCTTCCAAGAAATATAAAGAATTCGAGTGTATTATGCGATATGAAATTTCTGTCTGCGATTTGAAATAGTTGAGCTTACCTCTAGGCACTCCTGGTGGTTCTGAAGGGGCGAGGAATCCCGCATCTTCAGAAGAGGCATATCCTGCAGATCCGAAGGAACTTCCGGAATGTCTGAATTCATGCGGAACGGCTGGCGGGGCGACTTTCTTAGCGGTTGCCGCCGGCTTTGGGGGCCGCGACATGCCGCCTACTGCAAAAGAAAAACATAAAATTAGTAATAAAATCATATGCAAATGCATACGCATAATATATATGCGGTCTGTTAGAGAACTGCATTGATAAATGAACCAAAAAGCGTGCTTAATATTATGCTTAGATTCGTCGTGGTTTTATAAACAAATGAAATAAGATAAAAGCATGGAACAACATAAGGGTGTGTTCCACATTCATCGTACAGTAAAGTCATCAATCATTCCTTGCATGTTTCTTCGCCGCTTCAAACAAAACAAAATAATTGTGGTTTGATGCAAATTCACCTTTATTTTATTAAACATAGCGCGTCGTCATTAAATTAATTAAGCGGATATTTAAATTTCATGTCTACATCACATTAAAAATAACAAACCGGAATGATTTAATTCCGAATTAAAATCCTGCCGGCATTTATTAATAAAATACTTAAGATTGAATGTCATTTAAGTTAAGATATCATAATCTAAGCTTGTAATACATGCACGAAACTGCTGTTTCAATCCTCATTAGATTCAAAATTATGCAAACGATATTACAGCAACAGTTCCATCGGAAAATGCTACGTGTTCCAGTTTACCGGAATCAAACGTAATATGGAAATCTGTGGACATTTTCTAAACCGGGGGGCCCAAGTCGAAATTAAAGAAAACGAGATCATCTGTAATCACTAATGACGGCCTTATTTTCCTATGTGGACGGAATTTCTAACAGATGTTTTTGACCGAGCAGTCACGCACAACCAAAATTATACCGAAAATCACTTTCTTTCCCCCAACGAAAAGGTTTTCCACTCAAATGATCTCTTTAAGAGAAATTATTATATTTGACTCGGCAGAAATATACTGTAATCTTGATATTTGGAGAAAAGAAATTGAGTTTGTTTCTGAACCTGTTAATTAAAATTCATGCGATTACTTTAACAAACAATTTTGAACTTTCCAACAGATAAAAACGTTGCCAGACAGAATACTTAATAAGCTTCCCTTAAATCGCTCAAAACTCATTATAATCAAAGTAATTCGTATTCTACAGTAATTTTATTTTTATGGCTTCAAACATTATATTAAAACTTATTATTTTAAATAATAGATTAATAAAATATGTTATCCGTAAAATCAGTGTTAATAGAATCAACTAGCCGTATTTCTTAAGCTGCGTTACAATCAGGCATGTACCTGATCTCGGTAGATTGAGTTTATAAATATAATCATTATTACGTAGTAGTAGCGTTATCATGTCGCTGCTATTGTATACTACAAAATCTATATTAGCTTTAATATAATTACAGCAGGCGAGGTCAAGATTGTAAAAATCGTGCTTTATACACACAGTTTCTGAGCATAATTGTAAGCTCTTTCTTCGTATATAACCGCTTCCAAGTTCTTAATTGTATCAAGACATTTCCCGATATTGTCCCTTTTAACAAATACTCAGTTGAGACAATCTCTCAGCGTCCCAGAAAACTATGGATACCTTTTTTCGGGGAGAAAATTCCGTCTTTGTCTACTTGGGTAGTAGAGAACCCTTATAAACCCCTTGGATGGACTGGTTTTATGGAAGGATCCCAGTAGTATACTCAGGTTTAAACACAGTTACAATTCTAAAGAAAAAAGTATTCATCTTGGGTTAAACAGTCAAATTCTCGTTGCAAATTCGTCTAAAATTTTTTGTTCGAGATTGAGCAGCTTGTTAATCCATCGTGTTGGCACTCTGCTCACTCCCAAATGTTCATTTAAAATTTTAAAAACAATCGTTTCTGACATTTTCTAGTAATAACTGAAACTTTTACTTTACTTATAATATATCACAAAAACTTAACATAAGAAAATGTTCAAAACATTGTTCTCATAACTAAAACTCCCCTCGTAGTTCAACGGATATAAGGTTCATCTTTATGCAAACAAGAATATCTTTCTAGTGATATTTGCAAAATCTCGTAGTTCAAGTGAAATGTGCAATCATTGATCAGAAGATTTTGGTGGAAGAAACTTAAAGACAGTTTTCGTATCTTCCTTCTTTTCCGTTTTCATGTGTTCTGCTCGTCGATACGGGACGGTTTCATGGCTTTATCGGCTTCCCACACTTTCATATGTAATACCTCCCAAGATTAAATTAAAATTACAATAGGTTCTATTCTGTAAGAAAAATCTCTCAAAACTGTTGATTTCATTCAAAATAACTCCTCCATACAAACTAAGAATTTTCTGGTCTCATCGTAATTGAGTTTAAAATAATAGAAAATAGATTTATAACTTCCCTTCGTATGTTTGAGAAGACATTGCAGTCAAAAATACCGCACTCAATATATCCTAAAATATCCTCCTAAGTATTCCTAAGACAAGCTGAAGGTCTTTTAACAGTTGAGATTTTTGGCAAATAATCTTATGCAATACATACAATTGCTACTATAAAATTGGTTATCCAGTTGCAGGTCAGTAAATTAAATGTTTCGATATTTTGTTGTGAGTTATTTTCATATTCTATTTGTTAAAAAATTTCGTTTATCTTCGCTAATTTTTGCCTGTATACTTGTATACCTAGTCACGCCGTTCCCTTTCGGAGAAGGCAATCAAGGTGTCGAGCACACCGAGCCACAGAGAAGACATGTGTATATTTAAATGCCTATATATAAGGTAACGAATCCAATTTGAAAGAACGCTACGCTCTGCATCACTTTGTTGGAGTCACCCATCCAACTCGTGACTGCTCCAATGTTTGCTTAACTTTCGTTAGTGCTGTTAATCATAAATGTTCTCTCTGTCGTATTGTCGACTGTTTGAAGATAATCCAAAATGCAGTTTGTTCAGAAACTAAAGCCAAATAACTAACAAGCTCGCTATAATTATGCGGCACGTTTTCAAGAATTCATAACATTTCCAAAGATTCAATAAAAACAAAACAACAGCTTATAGACAGCCAAAAACCCACAAATTACATAAGAGCAACAATTACACCCACTAAAGCGTACTCTCTGTTGCAAAATTATAACAAAAACATTATTGGTCCATATTTTTTTTTAATTAACAAAAAACTGCAAACACAGTAATTGTAGACCAATAACCGGTCATCCTACCGCAGTTTTGACCAGAGATCTAAAAATCATTTTCAACAAACGCATTATTTTCAGAAAAGCAGACTTTAACTGGCCCTTGTGTTCGCCAAATATAACGGACCCAAATTTTATCTTATGGGGTTACATAAAAAAAAAGTTTACATCAATAAACTAACCACAATGCTTCAGCTGAAGCAATATACTCTAGACAAAACTTGGGTCGGCCATCTATAGTGTCATGAAAAATAAACTACAACGCGCCAGATTCTATTCATTCCAAGATTGATAAAACTCATTGCTTTCTATCTGAAAGAAAGGACACTAAAGGGCCGTAAAGTTGTTTGAACAAGAGTCTACCCCCCGCACAATTAAGGCAGAAATTCCTCATAGTTCAGTTTCACTATCTCCTCTTCAACCTGTACACAATGCATCACGCCTGGTATCAAAATCGCTTAGAAAGCTGACGATACGGTACTAATGTACACTTCAAGGCACCCAAAAGTCATCACGCTATAATATCCAGCGGCTTGAAAGGCACTTAAAACTTGGCTACGGTACTGGAGATTAAAAATCAAACTTGAAAAAGGCAAGACTATACTTTTCTCCAAGAATTAGACGCTTCCTTATTTTTAGAAAGTGAATCAGACACATTAAAGTCTTTTGAAGACATATTAAAATTACCAACCAAAAAAAAAACAATTAAGAAAAGACGTGAACAAGAAACCCACATAACGTAGTAGAAAAAATATGCCAGAAGTAAAGATAACTGATAATAACAGCAAAGCCTAAAGCCATCACCATCCGACGTAAGCAGTAATACTAAACCAACAACAGACTAAAAGCAATAGAGATTATTATTCTCAGAAGCTTTAACAAATAAATAACTAAACTCATCTGCAGTTTACTGTTAACAAAAAACACAAAATTCAACAAATTCCAAGTGCCTTCATCAATTTCTACAAGCAAGAAATCGCACTTCAAATATTATCAAGCAAATCTAACCTAATTTGCACATTCTTATTACCAAATGTTCCATTTTTATACTTTAGTGACTTGGATCAATTTGAAAAAACAACAAAAACAGAAAAAACAAAAGAGTGAAACCATACTGGCCACAAAATAACTCCTAAATACTCAACGATGATTCAATGACCAACGGCTTTCAGTACCGCCATCTCGATCAACCAATAGAGAATTAGAAAACTAGTAAAGAAGTATCTCAAACTATATTAATTCAACAGCATTCCGCCAACATGATTGTCCGTCAGAGCAACACCATCTCAATAAGAGCATTTCGCGTACCAGAATCATAACATTTCAAAAATCAACAAGAAGTCCTCCACACAAAAGGACTTAGAAAACCACAAACTGCCAACAAACAAAAATGACTTACCAAAAACCAGCAACCCCAAACTACTCGGTTTTTGACATCAGCTTTAACCCTTCAATGCGGAAATAACGACATAGTTTTCAAAAAGTTTTTTGCAAAATAAAACAAAAGTCAAACTAATGATGTAAAAACAAGCTTCAATAAAAGTTGTTGGTGTGATACATAAAAAAATTGTGTACAAACAGTTAAGACAGTTGAAAAATCATTCCGAGACTTCAGTTTGAAGATCATTTGAAAGATTGTTCAGTATAAAGATCTTGTTGGCGGAGTTTTTATTTTTGATAGTTGAAAAATTATTCTATAAGTTAAATTTTTTTGAGCTAATTGGAGATGATTTGAAAGATTGTTTAAATAAGATCTTTTTGACAGTTTAAAGAATGTTACAACAGTTAAAACATCAATCTTAATTTTTATAAATTTAGTAGACAGATAGGAAACTATTTGGAAGATTGTTAAAACAATTTAAAGATCTTTCCGACAATTTAGAGATTGTTATGAGTTGTATAAATATTACTTACAGACCGTGTTTTATTTCATATCAATTTAATTGTTGGTAACTTTAGTAAACTAGTACAATACACATACTATATTATGAAATGAAATATTATAAACATTTATGAAATAGTTCATTTCATTTCATTAATGGTTTCCTAGTTTCTATCACAGGGATCAGATTGGTGACATATTTGAGTACTTTAAAGTGCAAGTGCAGAGATCGTGAATTTATCCCCTTGCAGACAAGTAAATTTATAGCAACTTCTTCAAATAAAGGATTGAGTAAAGTGGTCTACCTGATTACCAGTGACCAGGCCGGGTTCATGAAATATATCCTCAGATTCTCTAACTACATAAAAATATTATTGATTATAAGATTGAATGATTGTGTTTTATTATAACTTTACGCTAGAACAAATTTAATTGATGCGACGCTATAAATAATTTAATGCCCTTATGACATTTCATGTGCCTAATTTACGCCTCCCTAGAGTACTGATATTAAAGTTCTCGCATCTTTAGCACAATAGGATAATTATCAGAGGCGCCAGACCTGTCGCCTGGCTTGCGATTAATTTATTTACCTTTCACCATCAGGTGTTAAAACTTACAAGAAGTTGAGAGATAGTGTGAAGTTTGACGGTCACATTCAACTAGAAGCCCGCACGTGACGTAAGGCAATATCATGATGTTCGCCCACAAACGTCGGACAAACGGCGCCAATTCCACTTTCGATTAATAAATAATAGCATAAATTATTGGTACAGCAATTAAAAACTATATCATATTTGTTTGTTAGGTTCGATTTGCGGTCGTATTTGCATATTATCGAACATATGGCTTCTTAAATAATTCACATTGTGAGCTATTTTTTTTCCTCTCGCGTTTCCACAAGCCCACATATGCTTTATCTACATCTACATAATGGAATACAACATAAGCACAAACGAACACTGATGGATATTATAATAATGGAGATAAGAAGTTGGTACACTGGCAGCATTTTCGGACTTAATAATGTCTTACAATGGATTGTAATTAACTAAATTGTCAACAGAAATTTATACCATTAATTATTGTTATCGCAACTATTAAATCAACAATTATTTTATTTTTAATTTAAATTGAATAAATAGAGTACACAATAGTATATAAGTACTATATCTCATTATAATTTTTTTTTATTTAATGCAAATTTATACTAACGATATTGACAAGAAACCATATGGGCGCAAAAAATTAGCATCTATTATTGAAAATTAGCAGTAATAATTCAAGGTTTATGCAAATTGTTTCCATATTAAATATAAATATTTCCTGGATTTTGTCGTATGAAGGATAAGTCAATATTTAAAATTGCATAAAATGCACTCACCAATTTTAGCCATTCCTAATGGATCGTCCACAAAACAAACAAGGAATTCCCACCAGACAGAAAAAACGCAGGATATGAAATCCATACAATCACTAACCACACTTTCAGTGCAGATGTGCACTCCTTGCTTGACAGTCCAAAACAAACAAATTTGTAAGAGCGTAAAAAAGTGGCGCCTAAAAACCAGTCTGTATCTATCTAATCAAGTCCCTCTCTTGGTAATAATGTACTCAAACAAATTCATTAACATTCTTTATATTTGTAAAAAATGACATCTTCATACACATTTAATTAGAATGTTTTAAATTTATATAATTTAATTAAAATATTTAAATTTAATTTTGGGGAATTAAAATTTTCTACATATCAAAACTATGTTAATCTATGAAGACATCTGAGAATATATGTAATTGGGCAAGTGATTTAGTTTGAAATGCGATGTAAAGCGTTGTGAAATTGACACATGTTTGGAAAACAATTAATTAGTTTACATTTAGTTGGGCATAAATTTTGATTGGAACATTAATTAAAATGATAATTGCATTTTCAACGGAAAATTTATTCAATCTGCAGTAGGAACTGAAACTTGTCAGGCGAATTAAAACCATCGCATTAACTTCATTTCACGCTCCGCAAAAATATCTTAAGACTTGATGCATTGCCTCATTAAAAACCATCGCACAGGTACGAATATAATTATAGATGTGAACGAAAACGTTCATCTATGATAAATTTAATGAATACAATTTGAATGTTGCACCGTCTAGACAATTTAATGTATTTATCAAAGATGGGCCATTAATTAAAGATTCTGAGCAATTAAATTATTACCTACAATGCGGCCGTGATTTATATATGGTGGAGTGGTTGTGAATTTACACGAGCGCAATGTATTATTTAATAAAATTTACAAGTTATGCGTCTAGACTTTCCTGGACAATATATCATCAGGGTGTTGAATTTAATGCGCTTGATGATAACAAATGTTAAAAAAAAAATATTGATCTGAGTTTCTTGTATTGCGCATGTTCTAATTTGCAGTATTAATATAGCGCGTTGGAATTTAAATCATCTCTACATTGTCTACCGCAGGAGTCAATTGCAGGAATGTGTATGGAGGTGTTTGTCCGTAATGAGTACGTGCAAGCATAGGCATGTCCCGATAAGAGCAGAGCAATTTACATGTTGCAGCCACTCTAATTAATCATACCATTGACGGTTTAAGTTATTTAATTAGTATACTGTTTATCATTTTCCGCATTTTATTTTCTTTCAAAGCGTGCACATTTAAATGCAACTCGTGACAGTATTGCTTATTTTTTTATAGAAATAGATGGATGTAAAGAGAAAACAACATCGTTGTCGTTTGCTGAAACAAGCAGATTGAATGAATATGCATTTCGCTATTTGAATTTCCTCACAATATCTTTTTACATTTACAACAAGAGAAGCACTTCAGTTTAATTAATTGGAATTTTTAACCAACACAATCGTATCACATGCCTATGAAAATAAATTATTAATACACCACTCCTTTCAACTTATTAACATAAAAAATATAACAATAAGAAATTCCACTGACTTTAATGTTTCATAATAATACATGACATAATTATATTTTTGACCATTGATGACATTATATAGTAACATATTTAATTATGATTTTTGTCATTTTTAAAAGGGCAACAAAAGATTGCATAAAGTAGTTTTAGAAAGTGCAATTTATATGGTATATTTTGCATGGATATAACAAATGCAGTTTCCTCATATATTCTAATAATAATCACGGAGATAAAATTGTGTAAGCGCACAAATACTTGGTCAGGGATTTTAGTAGGCTGATGTAAGGATAGGTTGAGCCTACGTTATATCCTTAATAGTAAATCTCAAGTATTTCAGTCATTAGCAATTCATTCATAAAGTTGATTGATAAATATTGCCATTCATAATATACCAGTTAATATTTTTATTATAAAAACAGTTGCTTAAGGCAGCAATAATTTATTCCAAATCAATAGCTTTTAAAAATCCACACCTTTTCGGATGATTATTTATTTCAGAGAGAAAGAAATTATAGTGCTCTTGTTTTTTTTTTATTAATGACGCTTAACATAATAGTATGGTATATTTAATGATGTGATTATGTATGGGTCATTTGGTTATGAACATTCAGGTGATTCGTTCTGAGACATTACATGTGTGCGTTTTCTTCCATAATGCTTTTCGAAATGTAGATCCTATACGCACGCACTGTAATTAAATATGTAAATTTCGATATACGCCTACTGCAATACGCGAAGTATTTATAAAATGACCAATTTTAGTTGAATTAATGGGACTTTTATAGCACGTAAGGTCGATTTAAATGGTCTTCTTTACTGCATTACTAGGATTATTTGTGATCACTTTACCCAACATGTTACAAATGTATTCGTTTAAATTATGTTAAAAAGCAGGTTATATACTTGTTGTCTGGGACAACTGAATGTATAGATAGGAATTTGTAAGTAGGTCGGTAATGGTGCAAACAGTTTTGTATTTTATTTGAACGAACAATAAATGCTAGTTATCAAATTTATTATCATACAAAAAGATATATTAACAAAAAGATGACTACGCATGTTTCTAAAAACAATAGTACGCAGAACATTTATTTTGTTAATAAAGCCAATTCAAAAACACACCTAGCAGCAAATGTGCAAAATGATTAATTTAGTTTATCACAATTTTAATAAAAATAAGTATTTTATCGTAATAAATAAATATGTTTTCTATATTCAAGAAAAGTGGAGCTTTAAAATGCATTTTAACTGCTATGCGCAATTTTAGAAATTCGAACGCTGAAGAAACTCCGTTTCGGTAGAAGAAATTTCAATCCAAACATTTCTATCGAATAAACTCGTTGCACTTTTCCCGTGTGTTTAACTCAAATGCTAAATACCCGGTTAAATTGAGAACTGGAATACAGCCAAGTTATTTCTTCGCAATTTTGGTAAAGTTTTTTTCTTTTATAGACTCGATTTTTTTATAAGTTTCGTACTTTTAGTAATTTTCTTAGGTATTTTCGACCAATTTCAAGCTATAAATTGATATTATACGCTACTTCATGCAGTAAATAGGTTGTCTGTGAAGTGTTTTAATCTAATTTTTGAATACATTTCTCTCAATAAAATAGTGTTAAATGCAATTTTGTTTGAGTTTCAAGCGTTAAATGAAATATCTGCTAATTTTACACTATTAATAGATTTTTGGAGCTATTTCGGATTTTCAAGAAAAATTTTATGCGATAGATGAGTGCGATTTTCACTTAATTACATTTTGCAATTTTCAATAACTTAATGCAATAAAACACATTTCATATGATAAATAAAATTTATGTTCAAATTCAAGTTTTCTGATAAAATTATAAATCTGGTTTTCTGTATGCATTTTTTTTTCTATATACGAACGAAGTTTTTATATTATTTACCAAGCTATAAAAACAATATGCAATCGCAAACATTTTCTTATGTCAACTTTCTGTGACATTTTAGTGTCATCTCCAAGTTAGTTTCAAATCGCATTATTATTATTAACATTTGTCGTTTTTATATTAAATTAAAGAGACAAAAATGAGTGAATTGCAACTTGAATACATAAAAGTCATAAAATGCTTAACGAAAGAAGGCAGTACGCCGAAAAATATCCATGAGAGTATAGAAAAATTGCTCGTCCTATTTTCGAATCAAATATTGGTGCAAGCAGTTCAAATAAGGTAGGAAATCCATTCTTGATAACCCAACGTGTAAAAACCTCTGAAAGCACGAATTAACAAAATCATCAACTTTTATATCTAGGAATGAAACCTGGGTACACCAGTAGAATCTTCCCACAAAACAAGAATCCATGCAATGGGTTCATAAAGGCTTCACCAGTTAACAAGGAAAAATGCAAAAAGTGAGCACAGTTTTCCGAGAAGTTAAGGAAATTCTCCAAACTGATTATATGCCAAAAGAAACTACAATGACGGAGACTATTACCTTTTTCCAAATCGAATTTTATCGAATAATGATTTTGAAAACTCTGTGGAGTCGGATTTTGGAAAACTACCAAAATATTTTTTTTCGAAAGTAAAGCCTTACTAGAAAATCGTTGGAACCATTAACATTAACACACGTGGTTAATGTTAAATTCTTATATGTTAAAAAATGAAACTTTGCTTGTCCTGTAACTTCTTGTTTTCATAGCCACTTAGATAACATAAAAAAACTCCCCTCGTATAAGCTTTTGTTCATTTTGCAAAATTGCCAAAGACAACAACGACCAGCATCTAAAAGTACAGATCCAAGAATCAAGCCAGTAACACAAACACCAACAAAGAAGGTGTAATCGACAAAGTCAAGAAAACAAACCTGAAACTCAAATAATGACTCAAAATTCAGTGACAACCTAAAAAACCCTCGCTTACCAAAAGCAAAAGAGTAACAAAATTGTTGGCAAACATTTTCAACGCTCTTCACTAGGGAAAAAACCTAAATACCAACAAAAAAAACTAAACAACTTAAGATTTGCCAATGACATTTTCCTAGTGATAGATAATTACAAAACCAGAAACAATTAGAATCATAAACAAAAATGAATCAATTTAATCCAAAAACTATAAACAATAACAAAGCATCATTACATCTACCTTGGCCAAATAATAAAAATGAGTAAAAAGTTTCAACTGCCGATATTTCAAAACTTACGCTTGTGTTAATACCTTACACCTGCCTTTAAATATGTACTTTGTAAATTAATTACATAATAATACTACCAAACCCGTTAATTGAGAGAATAGAGGCGCAGTAGATACTGGAAATGCCTAGTATGCGGTCCACTCACACTCTCATATTAAATTTAATTATGCTTAACACCAATCATGTATTGGAATAACGTAGTAAATTAATAATTACTTAACTAGGGCTCAAACCTGCGACAAATTATGCGTTTAGATTTAAGTGAAGCGCTTCACCCAAGTAAGCCACTTTCCGGTACCATCTTCATCTTAATCACATCAACAATTTTGTTAAAGTTAGCTTTATCACCAGCGTCAACCTGTGTCACTTCAACTGCAGTACATGTTTTCCTTTTTACAAATAATCCTAAACAAGCTTTTCCTTTTACAATGCACCCATTTTACGGCAAAGAGCAGGATAGAAAAAAACAAGCTCACTTTGGTCAACGTCGTGAGCAATGATAACAAGTTGTGCTATCTTTTGTTCAACTAATTTTGTCACGGAGTTACTACAGTAACAAATGATGTTGAGCCTCTTGGTTAAAGCGTCTTCTTTCTTGGCTACTTTAGCTTCAACTTTAGCCAACAAACTGCTTCTCAAGTTTAGTTTCAAATCTGTACTTCTCCAAAAATTTGAACAACTGTGTCACTGTATGTTTATCTAAGGTGGATAAACTGATAAATTGGTGGGACCATAAACCTCTTTTGTAAGACAGCTTTTTGCCTTTGGATACGGATATTTTAGTCATTTCACAAACCTAGACAAATCACGTACTGATTGGATATCTTGACCAATTCCAAAGTTAAGCTAGTTTCTTCTCAAAGAGAAGATTCGTATTTACTTCAACTTTCTCAACTGCGAGTGGAGCAGCTGCGACCTTCTTGGCGGTCTTCTTCTTAGGATTCTTATGACCGATGTGAAGGCAACCGAATCAAAATGTTGGAGTATAAACATCAACTCTTTAAAAAACAATATGGATAAATTTATAAAAACTCGTAAAATCGTACGCTCAATGATGAACATTTCTTTAAGAAATCAAAAGAAGAAGATATAGATTAGGCAAAAGTTATAAACGTAGCAAGGCAGTTGGCAAAACTAAATGGACAGGATACAATGCTAAGCAAACCGACAAACGATGGAATAACGTTATACAGCTAAGGATACTCTATTTGTGCAAAGCAAGACGTAGAAAGCCCATAACAAAATAGAGCTACAATCTACTACTGAAAGCGAGTGTAGCACATTTCAGACGTAGATTCCAAGTCGCAATTCTGAATGCCTGCGTCGAGATTATTTGCCCATATTGTATATATTCTGCGATGTCATTATTCTACAGCACTGCACTCGCAAAAAAATTCGGGCGGCTGTATGCGTATGCGGATTCAAAATTTCGAATTCAGAACCTGGGCGGCTGAATCTGCGTGTAAAAAGCGACATGGGATGATTTGAGGGAAGCCTATGTCCAAAACTGAACAAAGAAGAATAAATCAAGCTATGCTAAATTCATTAAAAACCCAAAATAGAAAATTAAACTAATCTCTACTTAAACCAACTTCACAAAGGCCTCGGATGCCAGCAGTAGCAACCTGCTATCCCCAAAAGTTACCTTCAAAAGACAACAAATTGCCAAAAACAAAAGAAAAACTACCCACCCTCCTGAAACATCCGAATCTAAAGTGACAAAAGCCGTCACAACCAACAGTCTAAACCAGGGATCGGCAAACTTATTTTGGCCAGATCGTAGAATTTTAGTTTTAAATTAAAAAAACTTACTTGCATTAAAATCCAAAAAAAACGTTGTTGTAACTGTAGTTTAACATCAGAAAATATATCTGCCGCAATTTTTTTAGAAATGAGAACTTTGCAGGCCAAATTACAATTAAAAACATATAGCGGTCTAAACAATCACCTGGCAACAAAAATAATCTGCAACTATACAAAATCATAGACATCGTTCTGCTAAGCTAAACAAGACAGTTGCAGCTTGTAGGAAATGCCACAAAAAAAAGCAAGAACTGCAGAACACCGGTAGTAACATAAAAAAACCTCGGCATAAAAAAGTTATCCTTAAAAAACAACAAACTGCCAAAAACAATAAAAAATCCATGCACCCTCCTGTCATAACTGACAGTCTAAATAGTCACCTGGCGGCAAAAAAGACCTGCAGCAAAACAAATTTCTCGACAACGATTTGGCAGAACGCTAACAACTGCAGCTTGTGAAAAGTACACACAAAAAACAAAAACAGCAGAACACCGGCGTTAGTAATAACTTAAAAAACCTTAACGTAACAAAACACCTTGGTACGGCGCAAAATGTCATCAAAATCAGAGTTGACGTGCCAATTATTAAGAAGAAAACTTTTCAACTAAATCTAGTATTTAAGTTGCCCGGCAGTAGCAAAAATCGATAAAATCTGTAATCTAAAAGCAAAATCCACGCAAGATAAATATTCGGATATAAAAAACTGCAAACCTTGCCGTTTAAAATTGTGGCATCAGGCTTATTTGAACCACTACAAAATGATTCGAGTCTGCAATATGTCTTTAATACCGTAAAAGCATCTTGATTTTCTCTAAAAACTACCCGCATAAACCAAAAGAAAGGGCAAAGAAAAACGACGGATAAGATCATCCACAGCAAAACTGGATATCCTCGACTCCATGTTCTCAGAACCAACGTAGCAATATTCCCCATCTCCCAAAAAATCAACAACCGCAGCAACATCACCAAAAGCGTCAACATCGTAGATTAAAAAGTTCTAACCATAGAACCCTTTTAGATTACCCCAATTTGTCAATCAATTCAAAATAAACAAAAAACGCACTCTCCTCGACCATTCTCCACTGATTGGAGGTTTCACACTAACACCCTGGCCAACAAATTTATTAATCAACTTCACAATTAATAGTCAAGAAAGTGATTCATTGCGACCAAATTAAATGCAAACTTACAGTCTGTGTTTGCAAACTTTCCCCTTCAGTTCAAATAAAGCATGCTTGAACTACTCTGATGTTCCGACAAATGGCCAATATTTGTATGCCAGAGCAAAACTATAGAGGAAACTTAAAAAAGGTGATTTCTTTAGTGTTTAGTTTGATAGAAATGCTGTCAAACAAACTGAGTTGACGCGCTTCAAGTGTCAAAATTATTTAGTATAATCTGAGAAATTATCAAAGCAAAGCTTGCAAGTTGTCAAAATTTATTATCAAAACCAGTGTTGTAGAGCACAACATTTTTATAATGCACATAACCGCTCAACAATGAACAAATTGCAAACGCATTTCACGCTGTTGGATATTAAAACAAAAACAAAACATAAACTATGCAATCCCAAAAAAATATCGCCATTGTTGCTAGAAGCTTTGATGAAGACCCAAATTCAAGCAATCAATTTGTCGACGTTCACATAACAACGCGTAGTCCAATAACAAAACTTAACTCGTTTTGTTATCTAACCATAAAAAAAATTTGCATAAAAATCTTAGTCTGGAGCCTATAAAATCCAGCTTGTACAAAAACTCAAACCGGAAGACCATCGTTTGCGTCGTACGTTCAAAACCAATTGCAAAAGCTCATTTTATGCTAAATGGCTACGTTTTAAAACCAAGATAGAGAGTGCGTTACCAAGCAATGATCAATAATTATTTAATTCCAAATTTGAACGACATTGATCTGAAAACGGTGTGCCAACATCACGGCACCACATGCATCTAATACAGCGAATGGAACAATAAAATTATTAAAGGAAAAATTCGGTGAGAAAACTATTTTAAGAAACGGACCTGTTAGCTGGCCACCAAAGTCGTGTGATTTAACGCCTTTAGATTATTTGAGGTTATGTTAAATCTTTGATCTATGCCAATAAACTAACAACTATTAGCGGATTGAAAGCAAACATAACTCATACAATTACAAATAAATATTTCTTTATTTTTGATATATGGTAAACATTTTGGCGCAGTCGGTACATAAATTAGCCTAATTAGAACAACATTGCAATCATCACAATTTTAACATAATATTTCCAACTTAGTTGTATTTTATAGCATATATTTTTTGCGCAAATGTCTCCAATATGTATAATTTAAGTACGCAAATAATAATAATTAATGATATTTAAAGATTTAATGTTAAATAATTGCGCTTAATGAGCCTATTCTGAAATGTTAGCTAACATCGCAATAAAAAATGTTTAAAATAAATTAACAAAGTTTAATAGTAATAACTGTTATTATACAATAGCAATTAAGAATAAACACACTTATTTAAATTTATCGACAACAAAAATATATTTTGTTTTATTGTTAAAAAATATTCCAATTATTTCAATTTTAAATTAAGAATGATGTCCGATCATTTACATTTAGGCAGCTGTAGGCACATTTATATTAAACAATTTTAGAAAATTATAATTTAATATAAATAGAGTACTTAAGAACGTGACACTCTGACAACTGGAGTTATTATCAACTCAATTATGTGCAATTGCGAGTAAACTACGTTAATGTCCCGTTGACAAAAATGAAATAAAATACAAACTTATTTGTAAAACGTTAATTTCATTAAACATAACAATTATTCACCTGTCTTAGTTTAGCGTGAACTGAATTATTTTATCCAAGCTCGGCGCACATCAGAGCAAAATAAAACGACGAGAAGCCGGTCAAATTTATCACGATTTCCACACAAAAGTGTAATGTCACAATCACGGACTACAAGTTAATTTAGCAGAATAGTACTGACACTAACAGCGTTACTTTTCACACAATTTTAATGTCCTCGCAAAGTCTCAAGTAAGTACGTAAAGTTGAATCGCTGCCAATTTTATATTAAGGAACTTTAAGAAGACTTTACAAGTAGCTAGTGAATTGTCTGCAACAAACATACTGGCAGAGAAGCGAGAAACGCAAAGCTGGCCTGGCAACGACGTCATGTGCACGACATATTTTTTTGCCCTTTTACATATGACATCAAGCTAAATTAAACTAGAACATAAAACAGCTGTGATTTATTACTGGAATAATAAACAGCTCCGGATAACCTGTTGGGAGTCTAAAGTAGAATGAAATCGCATTACAAAATCCCTTATCGATGTTCCGGAAATTCCAAGACGTTGTTGTCTGAGAAGAACTTCGGGGGAATAGGAACAAATAAATTCCGTATAAACGTGCCTAATATGTGTAGGAATGAAGGGATGGGACCGCCCTGTAATTATTCGTTGACGTTTTGATCGAGGGGGGTTGGCTTGATACATGATCCCCCCACAGATTTATTTAATTTTTTGTGACAATTTGATGCAGACTTGATTTATAACCCGTTAAACACCGTAATTAATTTTGTAAAACCTTTTGTTTGCAATGGTGATGTTAAAATTCCGTCCACGCGGGACCCATTACTTTTTTTTTCAGGAATGCATTATTTTAACTAAACTAAATAACATTCAGAGAGCATTAGTCTTCATGTGAATACACCAGGAAGCAAGTAAAGTTAGCTCATCTGGAAGTTATATTTTCAAAAGTTATGCAATTCACTCAGCTGTTTTAAGAGAAATTACACCGGCGGCGTTTTTATATTAAATATTAATGTAAATTGTTATGCCCATTTATTTTGTCTGAAAGAGTTCAAATTAATGCTTTTATAATAAAAAGAAAGATGAACTTCCTGCGTTCTTGTTAAGGGTATAATTTATTTCAAATTAGATTTTTACTTCGTGTTAAATTATAACTCCGTTTGTTGTTACTAGCAACCGCAACAAGATAAAATTTTAAACTTTTCTCATGTTTTTAAATTGTTATTGTGTATGTAGAAAAAGTCTATACTAAAACTGTTTATAATAAGTCTTGTTGCAATTTCAATGTACAGACTTACCACCACCATTCGGAATATTATGGACTTACCTGAAACAAAAAAAAAAGAAATTAAATAAAAGCCTCAATTCAATATAATATATAAAAAAAAATGTTTGAATAAATAACCACCCAATTAATTAATAATTCATAATAATATAAAATAAATCAACATTAATTATGTATGCATAAAGTGAACATACTTGTTCTTATTTTAATCTTCGTGAATGTAATTAATTAGATCTTTAATTACCATAAGGGTGCATAACGTAGTACGAGAAGAATTATTAACAAGAAAATTTCAAACATAAAACAAGACCACTAACGTAACTCAATTAAAATTTATGTAATAAAAGTGCAGTAAAGTTGTAATTATACCAACACTAAAACCCTTGTTTAATTGCAAATTACAAGGAAGAATAATTTGTTGTTAATTGAAGAATTTGCAGCTTTTACGACAGTTTGCCCCATTTTTTAATTAAAGAAACATATTTTTAATTTTATAGGATATAATTTCGTTGGAACTAATTTAATTTAATTTTATAAACAGCGTAAATCAAACTAGTTTTACAAAGAACGATTTTAAATGTAATACAATAAAAGTCTTAAACGTTGAATTGCGCATTAAATAACTGATTTATAGCATGGATCTTGATTTAAGGTGGCCAAAGTTTATATACACTAGAGGCATTACTGCTAACTTTGTATTGCAACTATTTCCTATTGTTTTCTGGTAGCTTCTGCATTGCAGGCTACAATATTACAACAGCTGACGACATCGTAATGGCGATTTATGATAAATGTTACGTATAAAGGTGCATTATGTGCACCGAAATACTACAAATTGTAATATGAAAACATATATTATCCGAAATTGTATGTGGAAAATGTAAAGCGAGCGAGGGGGGCTTGCTAGCGGCGTGGATGCTTTATACCCGTTTAAATTTATATCTCGCTAGAATAAACACCAAAAACATATTAAAGTTAATTTACGATGTCAAACGCCTTGACACTACACAAAACCCAACCACTATTTATTTACTTATGTAACAGTGGTTGATCTACATAAACACAAGCCGTCATGCACAAAAAATGTATTAAATACATTTCATAAAAATAATATATAACAATAAACAACTACTGGAAACATGTGTTTATGCTTTTTGCGAGTGTTCATAAAACCAACTAAGTGAAGTGAAACAATAAATATAGATGGCGTCATAATTCACAGTAGATTATAGCAGCTTAAAACGTCAATTCTCACATTTAACTTATGAAATGAAATTTAATTAATTAACGTATACCTTATCTACAGTAAAACAAATTAGTTTACAAAAGTTAAAGCCAACGGCTACAAGTTGGAAGTTCACATTAGAATCCCTTGATGCAATATTGTAAGCATTCACTTCTGGAGTAGAAGGAATTACATGTCTTATGAAAATTAAAAAAAACTCTTTTAGTGAGTTGGCAATTTAAAATAAGCAAATTAAACCATTAATGAATGTGTATCTAATATTTATTTTAGTTAAACCTGGCCTTACCTAATACATTGTATAATTTAAAATAAAATATACAATAAATATCATGAACAGCCAAGGCAGATGATGTGTAACATATTGATTTTACATTATCTGCCCGCATTTCATAAAATGTCTACACTTTTCCTTATTATATTACATAATACAACTACGACATATACTTTAGCACAGATAAAAAAATTACGCCGCAGGCTCAAGCTCCAACAGCAACAGCAACTGCACTAACAACAACATACTAATAAGAACATGGTCAAAGCAAAGACAAGCTAGGAGAATGTTTCCACAAATGCTACCAAAAATCTTGGTACAAATGTGACAAAATTTAAATTTTTATAAAAAAGAAACATCTCTTCAAGCGAAATTAAGACTAAATGACTTAAATGACAGTTCGTGCAATCTGCAGTAATTTCACAAATTAGAATGCTTCTCAAATAACTCCGTTACAATGAACTACATTCACTTCAATCGCAGCATGGGTCAGACCTCAGCGTTACTCCAATGAGAAAAAGCAACAAAACCTTTTGGTCGCAGCGCGCTATGGCCGCGGTGTAACGTACCTTTCGTCTTCACTTTAAGATTCCCCCGCAAAGCCGCCTTCCTGTTCTAAAATTATTTTATTGTGGGTGGATTCCTTCAGAAAAACGGGAAATGTGTCCAAATAAAAAGAAAACCTCCAAAGACCGTTACAACATCTGAAAAACAAGTTTATTTGTCTATGCTGCACTCCCTCCTCCCTGTACATATGTGCACTCATACAAAATGGTTAAAGCGCAACTAAAAAACGTAATTATGTAACCCGGCAAACATAATGTCAGCAGCGTCTTGACACCTTACTCAACGACAAACTGTATTCTTCTCTGCCCAACAACAATAAAAAAAAAACGGTTGTGCTGTAAACGTAAATTTAAACCGTAATTTGACAATAATCTAAAAATATCTTTTTACCTGCTGTCTAAGAAATGAATCTAGATAGCCAAAATTTCATTAGATTCTTTCAAAAAAGCCTTCCCCAAATAGCTATTCACTAGCCTGGGAAGTCTATAAGCAATTCTAAAATCACAAACAAATCAAAAACAATTCAATTAGTCTGGCTTGGATTGCGTAAAGATGTCCAGGACTATATTCTAGTGCAATACCAAAACGAATTACAGTTCCAAATACTTTAACGTTGCACACTTTAAGTCACTGTATATACCTCATATCAGTCTTAGGCTAAATTGTGATCTGCAGGTCCTCTGTGTAGACCTTTGTTGGTAGTACAGTCAATGAAAATAGTTTTCAACCAACTTTGAATATTTCGATTTCGGGTAAAGTATTATGGCCTTAAGGGTATATGTACATCCCTAACAGTACTCCCGCATTTCGTGGTAGTTCTAAAAGTTCAGTCTCAAGTTCCGATGCTCAAAATGTTTTTTTTTTTTAAGAATAAGCATGGTTTGTACGTTATTGTGTCTGGTAGTTCTAAAATTAATTAGTCATCATTATCATCAGCCCAATATCACGCCTTTACAGGCGCATTAGTCTTTTCTGTAGACCTACAGTTTTAAATGGATTCCAAACTACTGGAACGATTAATAATCTATTCCGGATCAGAGAAGAACTTTAGTCATAAAACCCCATGCTTACAAGGCGGCTTGAAGAATAGGAAAGCATATAAACGTTTGAAAATGTTTCCTAATTGAAGGTTCATTTTTACCTTCATATATCAATGTTACAATAATACTTTTTTGTAAATGATAAGTAACCGTTTGATGAATCAATTTCCACAGTTTCGTAGCTATAAACTAAAGCCTTCTTGTTCAGAAAATCGTTTGTGAAACCTTTGCCTTAGATCTTTCAGGACTCAATTCAAAAAATGTTTACTACATCTAGGACTTTTGCCGCAAATTCAGGAATTCCAACCTAAATTATTGGGTTCAAGTTTAAAACAAACTCTACAACTTTTGAAACCTTCCAGTACTCTTTTGTTTTTCATTAATAAAGAATACACCATGTTATGCCTAAAAGTGCTACTATCGTTCACCTCCCATCAGTTCCAAGACTAGACTAAATCTAGTAGCCCAGAGTATCCAATAAGCAAAAAAAAAAGAAAAAAACGGCAACCCCAACAAAAATGTCTAAAATCAAATTATTGCAAATTATCACGTTAAGAAGTCGGAAATGCCACAACACTGCCTAGGCTAATACTAAAACGCTCGTGCTGTGAGAAACAGAAAAGATTGGATCTGTGACAAAGACTCCGATACTGCAATAAAAGTGACGGATAGTACATTACTACTGTTATTCATCAGGGAACAAGTCTACACAAGATCTTGAAGTCAAATTAACAAAAAAAGCAATAATATTGGTTGATTTTAACGCAAAATCTCTCCCATAAGGTATAGATAATAGACAATTCATTACAGAGTAATAAAACAATAAGCCAATATTCCAAAGACAAGCCTACTCTTAGCTAGATCTGACGTTAGCCAACCAACGACGTAATAAATAAAATTATAAAGTAAGAAGATAATGATCTACAATCTCTAACCGACCACAATTGCGTAATTTTTGAGATTAGTAAAAAACTAGTACCACCGCATTAAAGAAAATATAACCATGTCGGTTGGCAGGTCAAAAAAACTGGCTACGCAAAAACTACAGCAAGTCCTGCCAGAGAACTGCAACAAACTAACCAGTTTACCTGTGTTTTAACGGAGATATGCAATCAATCCATGGCCAAGAGAAAAGCCGCAAAGAGAAAACCACCAGTCTACAGACAGAACGGACGAAACTGGTGGACAAACACAAGGAATGCAAGAAAATGCAAATGTATTCACCTCTGGAATGACTACAAGGACATTAAAAAAATGTTGCAAAGAGAATCAAAGAGTCAAATAGATAGCATAATAGTATATTAAAAAAAATGCATTAATTAAGCCACAGTATATGCCTATTAGATATCGAAGTCAAGTTATACGAGCAGATAATCGTAGGTAGAACAGCGAGCTAATATGCACGGGTCGTTTGCCGGCTTCAGGATAAGACGGCAAATAGTACATGCCATAAACAAACTGCTGAGTAAAGTACTGCTGAGCAAAGTACTGCTATCCAGACTGGAGATAATAATACTGAAAGAGCTTAGAGAAAGAAGAATAGACAAGAGTTCTATAAACATTACTGCGAAAAAATGACATTACATAGGTTTGATGTAATGTTGGTGGTTGCCAAAAAAACAGCTTGACACAGAAAAAATAAAGGATTCCCTCTTTACAAACAAGATGAAGATCGTCAATATATTTGGACGTCCAGAGTACTCTAGTAATTCCGCCAAGAACCATAAAGTACTTAAAAAAGTTAAACACAAAGCTCACATTTGCCGAGCAAGTGGTAAAGACAACGCAAACAACTAAAAAAATAATATCGGTACTAGGCAGCTTGATGCTAAATATTAGTGGACTCAGCTCTTCGAAAAGAAGATTGATAACATGCGTGATAAGACTTTCAAATGCAAAACCAAACACTCCTTCAAAAACAAACCAATGTTCAACAAAAATAGCATCAAAGTGTGCTGCTCGTATAGATCCATCTCTACAGAGGCAGCAGGGGTCATAACAGGAATCCTGCAAATAAAACTCATAAACAGGAGAGACGGAAGAAGTAAACAAAAGTAAACAGAGCAACAGCCAAAGCTAATGTCTCAGCAAAATAACTAAAAATAGAGACAAAGGACGTATGGATGGTTTACGCACCGCCAAATTTACAAAATCCTGGCGTAAATTGAAAGGCCATCTCGTACAAAAAACAAAATTAGTTTATAACTCGGGAGCAAAAGACAGATGCGCAAACGTGTGAGTAAAAATCTCACACGCTGGTAGAACCTGCTACGAGATGCCTCTTAAAGGTTTCACCACCTCAAAAGCAAAATTACAATTATGCGTACAATTTTTTCGTTTTATGTGTACAGTCTTTCAACACTGATCTTTTCCTTAGTTTCGCGGATTGTAGTAGCCTGATGCTTGTATTTTTAAAATTTTCTTAAGAGTTACGTCTTTTTGCAACTAGATTGCTTGTTTAGATAGTTTTGATACTTAAGTAAAAAATTATTTTTATGGTTTCTACATTAAAAATATTATCAGAACAGATGATTGTGCATGCAATATAAAAACTATTTGAATTCTCACATTATTGTTTAATCAAATATTTCAAGTCATTGAAAGTAATTTGAAGAACGTATTTGATACTCATCTAGTCAATATTTTAATGTGACTAAATTTGGCTGCAATGTTGCTACGGTTTTCCACACTGACGATAATAGACATTTTATAGCAATGCTATTTAGATTTAGGTTACTGCAAATCTTATTAATTTATATACATCCGGTGAACACTTTACCAAAACACAGTTATAGCTTTTTAGCTTATTTTAAGTTTTGTACACCTATATTATAATTATAATTTAATGTAAATTGCCCTAATACCTCTCGTTTTGTAATTATTATTTATAATCCATAGATACTTTCAATTAAGGAATTAAAGTTTGAAACTGTTTAACTAGCTTTTTTAAATAATAATGTTGAATTTTCTGTCTACTATTAAATATGCTACATTTGATATGTTGAGTAATTATAAACTACTCTATTTACAACATGATGAAAACTTGCATTATTTTCAATAATTTAAACAATTCCTATGAAATATGAAATAATGATACAATAATAAATAAACACTGTATATCTTTTAATATAACCTAGTCTAATAATAATATTAATTATTGATGAGTAATATGAACACAATTCAAATAACCTTTAACATAATTATTTCCATTGAACAACTTGTCCAAGTCATACCAAACATTTCAAGATAGAAGCGAAGCGTCAACTTTGCAACGGATGTTTGCATCAAACTGCAATCTTATCTGAAATTTTATTTCTGACGACTGCATAACGCTCTCGTTACATTACAAATTGAGCAAACTCAGCATTTACTTAACATAAAGAGGAAGTGTTGATAATAACATTAAGTATTTTTAATTTGATTAAATCAAGAAAGCTATTATAATTTAAACCAATTTATTTTAAAATCATATAAATTTAGCACACGTTTTCTTTTTTCTATAATTTAATATTGATTATTACCGAGAGAAACTGGTGTCCAATTAGATAAAATATCAAGAAAATATTAATTTACAACAGATGGTCAAAGAGTTTGTTTATGAAAACGTGCCTCAAGTATAGTTTTCCCTGTTTGGTAGTAAACGTGACTTTCATGTGCTATTTAAAATTTTATCATGCTCGAAACCAGAGCGAGCGTTCCATAATATATATTTTTTATGATTACTATTTTTCCGACTTACAATTGAGTAGATTTTTCCAGCTGCCGCTGAGCACTTTGATATATCTATTGATGGTCATGGGTGCTACGTTTTTATCCAGATTTCCATCCGAATGACTGCGCACCATCGACACTTTTCCATTCTTACACCGACTGAGCGAATTGGTATGCGATCCACTTCTGCTTCGGTGCTTCTCCGCATTCTTCTTGCCCTTCTTGTAATCCTTCAGTTCGATCTCATCGGCTGTCGCCACGACGATCTCGTCCTCGAACGGATCGCGGAAACTGTGATAGGTCGACGATAAAAAACTTTGGCTGTGCTTGCGATTCCTCTGCAGATTTCCGTTTGTTAATAAAGATTTTTTATTTGGGGGCAGCGGCGGCGGACCGAAGCAAATCGTTGCCATTTTATATGCACTACTTGTATTTCACTATAGGTTTATTAGAAACTTAACACCTTATTCCATTACACGCTTGTTAACATTGTTCTTTGAGACTAAACGTTTTTACAGCCTATTAAAATCAGATATGAAAGGTTTTTGTAAGAAAGGGTATAGCGAATTTGCCTTGAGTTAAGCCTCTTTAGCGTGTTATTTAATTATTGTATTAGTGGTAGTATTAGAATGCATTAGTAATACGTATAACATAGTTGAGTTATCAAACAAAACAAATTCTCATATGAACAAACTAAATTAATTAAACTGAAAATTCCATGACAATGATAAAGGTTTAGTTTACATAAATCATTAATATAAACTTTGTTGATTACAAATAAAAGTATTTATTTTCAGGATAGTTACATAAAATAAACTTATATAAATTAATTTATCATGCTTGCTAAATAAAGTAAACTACAATTAATCAAAAAGACACGACCCTCGGACAAAATTACGTTAGTATTTCCAGCTCGAATTTGTTTCACAATGGTGGATTAGACGTTTATCAAATTACGACTTTGAAATAAATATAGTATGCTATTCTGGCACCAGTTTCACGTACAATAGGTTTTTAAGCAAGGTAAATTATATTTGTAATTCTCATTGCATTTACAAGAATAGTATATTTGAAATAATATGTGGCTTTAAAATAACTATTATTAGTCTTTTATTATAGACCGCACACGATCAGTATCGCTCCCAGTATGTAAATACTGTCAGTAAAGGTACACACATGTGGAAAGCAGGTTAATCGGTACATGTTGTCAACACTAGTAATCAAATTCTAATAGATTGAAAATGCAAGCAAAGTGATTGATGGATTGTGTACCATTGTCATTAACAAACTGTTGTTTATGAATCAACAAATAAATTCTAATATCTGTTTATTTTCTCATTTTTATTGTGATTTTTATATTGGATAATTAGATAATTTGGCAATTCAAATCTAATTTGAGGTAATATAAAATTCAATGATTGGACACAATTGTATTCGTAACTAGATTTCGTCTATAACTTAAAAATATCAGCAATGATACAACAAATCCTCACTCTGAATTAAATCAAATAACTAAATATTGAAAATGAGAAAACTGAATCTCCATTAAAGAACTATCTGTGCTCTTCATTAAATGACAAACAACAAAGTTACTGACCTAGCCAATCTTATCTAAGTCCGGAAACAATCAAACTTAAGCTGCAGCTAAAGCTTGCTTACATCTTAAGCTCTCTTTAAAACGTAGCAGCAATACAAAATTACATCTTACATGTGTCAAGTTGGTCTACTTTCGTATTTTGCGCTGTTGCCAAATGTATTTTAATGCTAAGGTACATTTGGTACAACAAAATCTAAAACTTAAGTGGCTCTTATTGTAAGACCGTCTCAGCTGAGATGCACCTTAAGTTGCGTTGATAGAAACGGGTATTAAAAACTCATGAACATGGATAAACATCGTGATGAATTGCATAAACAAGGATAAAGAGATTATCAAGACTATCAAGATTAGAATGAACCAAAGACATATAACATCTTGCACGTTATCATCCAAGAACAAATTCATGAAAGACGCAGAACTTCATGACTGAAAATTTATATTGGCGTATACCAATATATCTTAGAAAACAGAAAACAACAGCAAAAAAATAGTTAAGTTCAATCCATATACAGATGAAGAAAAATTGCATACGGCAAGTTCATAAACCACCCAACTCTGTCTAGGTCTCCCAATGTGAACAAAGCTAGTAAATGCCAACTTCAGCACAGAAATAAAGAAGTTGGGCAAAAGGTATAACAAAGAAAAGAATGAAGTAATTTATAGTACACAATTGTAAAAAAATGCTGAATTAAAACACTTTTAAGAATGTCTTCGGGAAAATTAGGTTTGTTCACCTTTTATTATCAAATCTACTTCTACCAAAAAACTAGAAGCAAAAAGGCCCTAGCAGAAAACTGCAACAAACTAAGCATTCTGTCTGCAAACGCGTTTAACCGTGCTTTAACAAAGATATGCAATAAATTCACGTAACGACAAAATTGGTGCACACCGCAAAAAATGCACCAGTAAGAAAAGAGCCTACACAAAGAATGCAAAAAAAGACAAGAAAAAAGAAAGTCTCTGGCATTATTACAAAGATATAAAACAAACTTTGCAACAAAGAATACCCAACTTGACTGCTGGAACGCAGTATGTGATACGGTAGATGATAGGGTAGACTGATATCTGAAAAAACATCTTCAAGATAGCTTTGAAAAGTCTGTTCAGTGATTACAAATAGCAATGCATAAAAGAAAAAAACCAATTACAATAAATAAACCGCTATCAGTAGACAACTAGCAACAAGAATATCAAACTTTCCTACATAGAAACTTAAAAAAAGACAGATCCCTAGATTACTCTTCAGCATACCAATTATCAAATTATACAAGCAACCAATCCTAGGCAAACTGAATAGCGAGCTAATATGTGCATGTTGCCTGTCGTACCGATATATAACACTGCTTCAGGGTAGAACGGCAAACAGTACATGCGCAGTAATAACCCTCAACGTCCTAAACGCCTTCAATAGTGCATCTTGGCAGAAGATACTAGAAGAGCTTAGAGGAATAGACAAAAATCTTATTTAAAAAAAAAAGATACTTCTCGAGGCAGAGAGAGAGAATTAACAGAGTTGTCCCGCAAGGTTCAGTATTGGGATCAATAAGCTTCTAAAGCTAGAATGACCCAAAAAATGATACCCCATAGGTTTCGCAGACGATGTAACAATGATGGTGGTTACCAAAGAAAAAGAAATACTCATGCAAATGTTGCACTCAGTGTCCAACTGGATGCAGGGTAAAGGGTTACAGCTTGCCCTGGAGAAAACAAATGGTGCCCTCTATACAAAAAAAGAGAGAAAGCCGTAATCTATTTGGTCGTCCAAAGTACTGTAGTAGTCCGTCAAGAACCATATAGTACTTAGAAGCCTAGATGGACACAACGCCCACGTTTGCTGAGTAAGTGATAAAAATAACGCAGAAAGCAGAAACAAATAATATCAGTCCTGGCAAGCTAAATGCCAAATATTGGAAGACCCAGCTCTAAGAAAAAAAGATTGATGGCATGCGAGCATTCTCAGATGTAGAACCAAAAATAACAATATAAACAAAATATTTTTGTTATCCTAGTTTGCTAAAAAATGTTTGGCAAATTAGAAATGTGACGTTCTACTCAGAAACTATTGCATCCTAATTTTGTTTAACGTAAAGTATAAAGTGCCGACTAGCTGGCCAATAAAGAAACCACCAAAACGTTTTCTTCAGCAAGAACAGCTAGCTAAAAAAAGAGTTTAAAACAGTCCTTTAAGAATAGTTTCATTGAAGAAACAAAACTACCATTGGGTAACAACCAGAAATGGATAAGACCAAAAAACCGCAGATCAAAGATGTCAAAACGTGGTAGAAAAAAAATGTGCCTCAAAGCTGAATACTTAGTATAGTCAATATTGTTATGTGCAGCTTCAACTTTTTTACGTCTTTAAAATTTCAAAAACCGAGACAATTAAAAAAAAAAACTCAAATACTTAAGATATGTGATAAAAGGAAACAGTATGAGCTGCTAAGTATGCAGGGTGCAGGAAAAAATAAAACATAATCCAGGCAAAAACACAAATACACTTCTTAGACTAACTGTCAATAAGATACAATTATTTATAGTGGTGATTCTAAATGGATATGTTACTTTAAGATATTTTACCGTTATTTTATCCGTCTATTAATCTGAGATTTTCATCGCACTCCACAAACTTTTCCTGTCTGTAATTATTATTGTGCTAACACCAATATGAAAAGACCACAACATAACAAGAAACACCAAAATCAACCTTGTCGAAACACTCGTTTTGTCTGTGTTCATATAAGGAGAAGAATTGTCGACGCGCAGATGAATTCGAGATGTGATGCTAGAGAAAAATGCTGAGAATACCACAAACTGCCATGCAAACTAATGAATCAGTTCTTAAGAGATCAAACCCAAACAACGACTTTTCAGTACAGTCTATAGTGTTTTAGTTATATCAGAAGGGGCAACAACATAAAAAAAATGTATAGTACAACGCAAACCTGATGACAAGCGAAAAAGAGGGAAATCTCCCACCCGATGGGAAACTCCGTCAAACGGGTAATAGATGGGCTAGAGGAGGATGAATAGAATTATAAAAGATGTTACAAAAATATGTAACCACACGTCTGTCAAGACGTTGGATCAAGAAGAAAAGTGCGTTTATGCTGGCATGTTATGGCGATGAAAAAAAAATCAAACTGGCAAATATTATTGCAATCAGCGCAGCGAGTGGAAATGTGTAGCATAAATACACCAATAACATTATGTAGGTTTATTTTATTATTGCCATAACTTCCCGGCACCAAACTTGGCAATGTGCAGCATAAACGCACATTTATGCATATAATAAATCAAAACCAAATATTGTCAAAACTACCTAATAATACATTCATTTTAATCAAATGATATTTGTAGAACATAGCAAAATAAACTAAAAAACTCTTTTAATTCGTTAATAAATACTGAAAAAAAAATTATCTTTTCAATTTGTAATGACATCAAAAATTAATTTCATTTTTTTTTTTTTAATTGATCTAATAAGATAAAATTATTTTCAATAAAATTTGAGCACAATAAAAAAAAGTGTTACAGGATGAACTGATTTTTTTTGTAAATAAATTTAAATATAAACTTGAAATTCTTTATGAGCTCCTTCTGTTCGGAATAGCTCATGTTTTAATTAAAACATTCATGAGAATTTTCCCATTTCAATCAATTAATTTTGTTTATAGCAACATCTAATTAATTTTTATTTATCATCCAGTTCCATATAATTGTTTGTAATAATGTGTTGAGCTAGCCAAGTAATATGTTGAGAGACGTGCGAAGCGAGCATTTAATGTCAAGTATGCATGTGGAAGCGTTATAATAGCGATAGTTCTTAAAATATTACTAATTACCGGGTATCTATTATTAGAATGTGTTCCGAGTCGTAGGCGTAAAGGAACATATGTACTTCCAGTGATTTACAGCATTGTGAAAACGGAGACATCTGTCTATCAGCGTGAAAATACAGCCAAATGTGTATGCAAAACCGCACTGTGTGGTCCCTCCTCTCTCTCTCCGGACCAATAAATAATTCGCCTCATACATTATTGTAAAATAGAATGCCATTGTTTTTATATCCCTGATAGAGTATACATTTTAAATCAATTGTTCGCCAAAGCATTTACATAATAATAACAATATTCATTCGATAATGTTCCCATTCATTTGCATTTTGTGAACGTTTGTTATCATAATTAATATGCGCTATTTGATAAACTTTATGTAAATATGAGTTATGGGGTATAATTAGTTCAGATGTATCCAAACAGTTTCAACATGAATTTGCCAATGAGATAATTTATGATTAACCCAATTTTCCATAAACAGTATAAAAAATTTGTGTGATAATAGCTTTGTTATAATTACACAGGACTACAGAAACACGCAACATAAAAAGGATGTGAACTCGTTACTAAATCGCTGGTCATTAATAACCTGCATCGGTAATTATGGGGTGGGTGCGATGCATTAATATATTAAATGGGAATTTCAGTATTTGGTGTGTTAAGCTACCGAGCCGATGATTTATTGCCTTTTATGATTGATTAATGCGTTATCTCCAGGAAGCGCCATCTTCGATCCGATTATTATTTACAGTACGCATCTATCTTCCGATATTTAATCCAGCACTCAAACAAGAGAATAACATAAATACCTAATTGAAATTGACTGATGCTTAGACGACGACTACAAATGCTTCTAAACGTTTCTGCCTTGTTCAACAATAGGTCCCCATACCTTTTAATTGGGGTGATTTATTTTTACACCAGAGAAAACATAAGATGTATTATTTTTATCCGAATCTGCTCGCTATTTACAAATAAAACATTTGTTATCTCAGCAAACACAAGTTCAAAGCACCTATTAAGAAATTCGCGGATGAAAGAAACTTCTTGTTGTTTAAATAAACTTCCACCACGAGAAGGCTTAAATAAATATGGCGCAATATAGAAATTTATAAATAATTTTATAGGTAAGGTCGCTGACATGCAGGTTGTATTTTATTTAATTTAGCGGAAATTAATAACATATAGAAGAAAAAAATGATTCCTGATACAAACGGGGTGGGTGTGGGTCTAATATTTTATAAAACGGCGCGATCGTTTCCGGAAAAGAGGGTTGTGCTCTAAATATAGAATCCAGCACGTGTTGGAAAGTTCAACAAGGTAAATTAACAGTTTTTTATTCTTCGGTTTATATTTCTGGAGATGTTAATGTAGGGAATTTCAACAACTGATTTGCTTTTATTTATGAACCAGCTACTATTATGCTTAATTAACTTTTATATAAATTTGCATTGTTTCAATTTTTGAATAATTAATTGGGATGTAACCAACAAAAACAATAAATTTTCAAATCAATATAAATGCGATAAAATAGATGACCAATAAATCTTAATTAGATCAGTTTTACGGTTACAGTGTTACATGTTTAATTTATTGACACCATTATTGAATGGGTTTGTTAATTAAGTCGGTATATTATATAAATTATACTTCTGTTGGTGACATCCAAATGATTTAATATTCATTAAAAATGATAAATTATGTAATTATCTGTTTCTTCGAAGCGCTTAAAAACTAGACTCCGTTAAGCTTAATTCAATTAAAGTTTATAAGTTGCTTTGTTAATTATGCTTTACTACTAAGAAGAAATATAAAATTTAACTATTATTTGTTTAATAAAAATAAATTTTATAATAAAACATAAATTTAACTAGAAATAATAATAATTAAAATAAAAACTAGACAAATTGTATATCATGTTATGCGATTAATTGAGCATTCCGTAAGTAAGAAAGAAAATGATATTTCCTGATATAATAGAAGCCATATGGATATCACGCTGGTATGACCGATCAAATTACGTGATGATTTTTATAACAGGTTTTAAACTATAACATTAAATAAAAGCATATCCGGAACAATATATCCACATACTATAATAATCATTATTTAGTATAAGCTTACTAATCGCAAAGTGTAATATTTGATGTAACATTTTTACGTTGGGTGTATGCCGTGATACAACTACCAAACGCAAAGGTATAGTTAAAATGTTAAAAAATAGGTTATGTAAGAGGCCCGCAAAACAAAAAATTATATAAAACATTTTTTAGGTTATGTGTGCTGTAACTCGACTTAAAAATGTCAACAATATTAATCTATATTAAATCTGTACGATTATTAAAATGACAAATTATTTGCATTCTTTAGATTATGTGCTTTGATAAAAAGACAAAAAGCAACAAATAAAAATTAAAAGAAATCGAGGAAACCAAATCAGAACTTGAAGTAGAAACATATTGGACTAAATTTAAAGTACCTTTCTTAGAACGTGCAAAGATACACCTAGAAAAAGAAACACCAAAAGAAAAGAAAAAAGAAATGCATGACTAGATAAAATTAAGTCACTTATGAACAAAAGAAAAACGTTTAAAAATATAAACATAGATTAAAAAAAAGTTAATAAAGCAATTAGAAACCAAACAAGCAACGCAAAAAAGTTATTGCTTAAAGAAAAATGTAAGAAAATCAAACATTTTAAAGCAAATTATGATTCATTCAACACACACAAAAGAGTAACGGAACTCGGTGACAGTAAAAGACATTCATGCTCAAAGACTGACAGGAAAATAGTATCGTCGATATAAAAGACAAACTGAAAACTTTTGGAAAATGACAGAAATCAACCCCCTCCCAAAAACTTACATGAGAAGATAGGTCTAAGAATAACAGAAAAAGAAATTATTCATGCTATCAAAAAATCAAAAAAGTCGTCAGGACCAGATGAAGTACCATCAGAGCGACTCAAGCTGATACAAGAAGACCAGGTATATGTACTAGTAAATTTGTTCAATATGATCTACAAAACCGGCAAAATACCGTAAGACTGGTTACTATCCGCGTTTGTCTCCTCCAAAAAAATCACAAGCTAAAGAGTGCGAGTCTGATCAGTGTAATAAGCCTACACTACAAATCCTCCTTAAAACAAAATTTATAAAAAAGTAGAAGTATATAGGTAATATAGGTAAAACTTTTTAGATTTCAAAATAGATATGGCACCAGGGAAGCGTTGTTTGCTTTTAATATCTTAACCCAAAGATGCCAAGATGTAAATTAGGAAGTATTTAGACACAACCAACCTGTCTTTACTATAAGCAGATAGCAATAGTTCGAACGGAAAGCAACAGGACCGATAAAATCCAAACTAAAAGAGAAGTTAGCCAAGGATGTGTGCTGTCAATGTTACTGTTTAATGTGTACTCTAAAGAGATCATAAAAAAGCATTAAAAAGAAAAATATATAAATAAAGATCAATGAAAAGCTAAGAAAGTTGTAAATAATTTATAATCAATTCACAAATTTCTCAGTATGAGGACGTCGCATTTCATAAACTTACATTGTAATATGGATTAAACGCTAAATACACTGGTGAGAAATGCATACCTTAACGCTGGTGTATGTGTTTCGAGCAAGATGAGAAGATAACCAGGTTGCAATCATTTATTTGATTTAAATAACTAATGTTTAATTGATTATTTGTAACTTTGTTGTCATTGGATAAATAAAACCAAGGTCATTCGTCATTACTCATCATATTTATGCGAACATAATAAACTAATTTATTTCCAAAAAAAGTGAAGGCGCCGGGTAGATCATGAGATATTTGCAAAATTTAGAAACGATTAGAGATGAAAAAAATTCTATGTATTTTCAAATAATTTCTGCATCAGTTTTAAGCACAAGGATACATAAAAACAGACTAAATAATTGCGAAAACACAAGTTGGGAGACCTGCCATGCCGTTTATCCACTTTTGATACCATTTCATCAAGCTGAACGAGCGACCAATAGAACAATAAGCACTATTCACAAATGATTTTCTTTTTATACTTTGTTCAATAGATAGATGAGAACGTGTGTAGATTAGCGGTTTTCAGAATGCTGGCAGAATAAAACTGAACATAAAAATGATACTATGGCGGCTCTTAAGTACAACAAATGTTTTGCTGATCCATCGCACCGTTCGCATTCGTAAGTGAAAACTTTAGATGCAAAATATCATTCAAAACCACACATCAAATAAATAGGCACTAATGTAATATTTAGATGATTATGATTTCTTGTAGCATTTATTTTAAATGTTGTCTCAGAAGATATGCACAAAATAAAGGCAAAGTCAGAAATGCCTTGAAACAAATAAAAAATCAAAAAGCCCCAAGAGAAAACCAAATAACATCGGAAATGATAAAAATGAGTAGAAACACTCCGCTGGAAGCTATGAAAACATTGCTAAATAAGAAGAAAAAATACCAATTTTTTGAAAAAAAAAAAAATGCAAAAGTTATCCTACACAAAAGAAGTAATAATACAAATATTGAGAACTACCTCTCAATAACTCAATAACTGGTTTCGTATCAACCTGCATAGCAGACAGGGTTTCAAAAGAGATTTGGCACAATCGATCATTTGCAAACTGTTAAGACACAACAAAATACAATATCCCGATACACATAGCCTTCATAGACAACCATAAAGCGTTCAACAATATGAAGTCCATCTTGGCAGCCTTCAATGATGCACGAATTGATTTGAGATACTCTACTTTAATAAAAAATCTGTACACCAAAAAAATAACTCTTGTTTGCCAAGGTGACACCATCTCTTCAAAACTTTTTACCCTATTACTAGAAAAAGTGTTCAAGTAACTGGGTTGCAATAAGAAGGGTATGCATATTGATGGGAGAATCATGCTACAAGAGTTAAACAAAATAAGGCTAAATGTGAACCTAAATAAAACAAAAAAAAATAAGTAGCAGTGAACAAAACATGTGGCACGACAAAGCAAATAACGGTAGTCACATTGAATAACCTTTTGGAGATGCCAAAAAACTAAAAAAGTTTCGACCCCAAATGAGATAGATCGATGATATCAAGACCACAAAGGCAAGAAAGTTGGTAAAGACTGCAAAAGACAGACAAACGTGGAAAAAATAAAAGAAGCCTATATCCAACAATAAAGCAATTGAAGGCTAAAAAAAAAAGATATAATCTAGGCAATAGAATAATGAGCACTGTTCACAAATAATTTCCTTTTTTATACTTTGTTAAACAGATAGATGAGAATGTGTATAAGTAAGAAGTTTTCAGAATGTTGGCAGATTAAAACTGAACATTGAAAATGATACTATGACGGCTGTTAGGTACAACAAATGTTATGCTGATTATATCATATAGTTTGCATCACACATCAAATAGATAGGTACTAATAAAATATTTAGATAATTACTATCCTATAGCTCTAATCCCCAAGGTTTTGTTAGAAGAACGCGGTCGTTATTAACAAATCATACTAGCTAGTCATCGTTCTAGATTCAATACTCTTCGTACATAATAAGAAAATATGCATTAAGAAAAACTAGCACAATCAATTTGTGAATTTTCTAAAATATTCTGTTTCTTCAAGTTTTCTTAATCAAAATAATGAGTCCTAAATTTTTGTCTGCAAGTAAATATTATTTATTTGAATAAAATGTTTGGTATTGTGTCTGATCAGACTAGTGTTTCACCGTTGAGTGAGAGAATATTAGTGAGACGGAAGTGTCTATGCAAAATATAAATGTACATATCTATCCTGTTCACACAAAAACTAGCAACTATCCACCATCTCTAAATCAGATTGGTAGTTCTCGAGATGGCGGATAGTTACATTAATACTTTCCATAAACAAAGCATCCCTTGCTTGCACTTTTTCTTAAATTCCTCCACTCAACGGTACAATTAATATTTTTTACTTAAAATGGTTCTTAAATTTGGAATTACTAAATTCAGCTTTAAAGTATTTGAATAAATAAAGTCATTTAGATTATTTAAAATTAAATAACTGGGTATACCTTTCATTATTGTATTTCTTCTAATCGTTGTATTTTTTGTAATAAAAATAATTGTATTAAAAACGAGTAAGATAATATTTATACCCTAAAATTACTAAATTATACATTCGCATTTAATTCATATTTTATAATTTCTTATATTGACATACAAAGTTTATCAAAGTAGTAATATTCTATTATTATTTCATGCAAACATAAAAAGTTTTGAACCAAAAGCATTTTTAGTGTTGTTTTTTTATATTATTTATAATTTCTACTAAGCTTCTCGTACATGACGGCCTGCATTTATATAGTTCACCCACCCGGTTTTAAACGGTTGGGTATTCAGCAAAGTCTACTTTAAATAATGTGTGGATATTATTTTAATAGGACTAAAAGTTTGTAAAGGAGTTTTATTTTAAATTCGTGATATATTAAAGGGTGGTTAGAACTACAACTACATTCAACATTGTACTTCACTATTCCCATACAGAGCATATTTAATTACATCTACATATTATGTTAATTATAGACAAAAACATCGTTACAAAACCACCATGTGCTATCCCAAAGAGGCAATTCAAGGTAATCACTATATTTGAAGCAAAAATCTCGTGCAATAATCCGAAAAAAGCAATAACAATAAATACACTCTCTACATTATTAAATTTTTCAGAGCTGTGTATTTTTTGTGTTGTGGGACCACCTACGCTGCAATACAAAATAGTTAACTCCACTCGTCGTGTTTTAACAGTCACTTTTCCCTTTCGTGTAACAATAAAACCTCCCGATAGACACGAGGGTAACCGCGAAAAAGCCACCGGGAGCTTTTTTACATTTAAATAAGTCGCATGGGTATGGGTAGCAGGGATGAAAATCGAATGGGGCGGCTTTTAGAGCGACTTGAACGTTCATGTGGCGGCAGACAACTGCCGTAAAATGTGGCCCGAGTTAAGATATGAGTGGTATCCGAAACCCACGTGAATTGCAAGCTACAAGACGAATACTGAAGGAATTCGCCCACCTGTTAACTCTCTCTTACACATGTAACTCTGTCTGTATCTTATCCCCACTTGCCATTTTATGCGAAAAGAAAAATAAGAATAAAAAAGTCCACACACACAATGACCGCTCGTATAAGACTATTTTGCATGCAATGGTTTGATACCGAGTTGTTGGTTTTTATTATTCGCCATGATTGAAAAGCTTCGGATTTTATGGGGAGAGATCCGAGACCCACGCACGTTCTTAACAATTGTTTTATATTACATGCAATTATTTAGCGACACCTTGCGTACTGCCTTGCCTTCAACATTTTTTCTTTGTTGTTGTCTGTTTAAACTTATCATTTCATAAGCGAACATAAAATTTCCAGTTTGCTAACTACAATCGATATAATAAGCCGAATGGTTGTAGTTTACACATAGCAAACCATCTGTTACAAATTCCAGATGTAGGTAACTGGTATAAAGTGATTCTGTACAAAGATATACCACAATGTAATTTTATAACCGATAATAAAATTTACAAAAAAAATATATTTATTTAAATGTCAACGGAAATTTAGATCAGTTTTATATGTGTAGTTATGGTCTAAGTATGCTAGCATTTTCCAAAATAGAATGTTATTAAAGTAAATATTATTCTACTACTGGGTGTAATTTTAAAATAGTCGTAAAACACTTGACAACCAATCGCTTCGCGTTCTTCTTATTCCCACGCTACAGGTAATATTTTTATGTGTTTGATACTTGGTCAATATTTTTCTTGTTTTAATTTTTTGTAGGCTGCATGCTTACCCATTGAGGTGATAAATATAACACATTTATTGTATTCTTTAAGTCTAAAGCGAGTTAATAAAAATTTAAGATTTTTTTACAATTAATACTTTTAAATCATTTTCACAAACATTTTTCTATTAAAAGTTAAATATATTTTAAAGATTAAGATTGGTTGTTATAAAATAATGATTGGAATTTAAAGGTATTTTTTAATAGCTTTAATGATTCACTAATTAATATTTTAATGATTCATTAGAAAGATTCTTCACTTTACCGTAATCATAAACCATTAATATTATTTGTGAATAAATTCTTAGAAATTCGTATACTACAATAAATTCCATTAGTAAGTAACTAAAGAGTTCAAAACATTAAAATATATTTATTTGAGAACTCATTATAATAACCAAAATCAATAATCTAATGCTCCATGCTGAAACAGATAAAATAAATGGTTCACCAAGTTGATTGATTGATAGACAAAAATAAAACGGAAAAATAATCTTCAGACAGAAATCAGTCAACAAAAAGGAGTTTTTTTTCCATCCTTAACGTTATTTAAAAAACACGTTCTGTAGAGTGCTTTCAAAAAGTGTTTTTTCAACTACCAATGGAACAGAATGTCACTTCACTTCTCGCCATTCTTTCCAAATCAACACACCGCTAAATCTTGGGTGCAATGCTAATGCACACCACATCGAATAAGGGTGCACCAACATAGCATAGTTATTACAAATTTACTTAACTCGCCCACTTACAAAAACGCAACATAGTGTGAAGTTATAGATTTAACACTAGCAAACTATAAAGCAAGTAAAATGCAGACACATGTGTTAACTCTATGTCAAACATAGCACTAACAAGACTACTTGGTAGAATAGTGCTTGAAAGAGCAAGTGCAAGCACTAGAAAGCAGCAACTCCAAAAAAAAAACGGTGACTGAGCCTAATACAGAACCAGTCTCACAGCATATAACAATGCTATAAAAAAGTAAGGAAAAACTCCTGGACGAGATACTACGCTATAGAATAAACCTACATCACATCTCTAGGTGTTGAAAAAAAATCGTTATGCAAACATTGCTGTTGACAAAAGAAGGAAATTACAAAGAGTCGGTTAAAGAAACTCTGCAAAAGCTACTGCTACAAACTCTACGCTAATAAATGCTCCTAACCAAGAATACGTAAAATTGCTTAACAAAAAACAAAAGAAAAAGACTGAGCAGAGGCAAATAACATTGTAAACAAATGTAGTCACGACATAAATCTACACCTTAAAATGCGACTAGTTAGATACTACATTCTGCTTACTGCTCTGTAGTATAGGGTTTTCCAATAAAAAAAGGTTTAATTTTGATATTAAACGGGTATTTAAAAAAAAAAAACAATAAATGTTTATTTCATTGTAAAGAGGAAGGTATGCCATTAACATTTGAAAACGATATCAGTCAAATGGCCGCCACGGTTACGGTTGCAGTACCACATTCTTTTCATGAAACTTTCCATGAACAATTCGCACAATTGCGTTGTCCTCGATAACTTCACGAATTCCATCTTTAAGGTCTTGAATCGATTGTGGAGCATTGGCATAGACCTTATCTTTCGCGTGGCTCCATAGAAAAAAGTCTAAAGGTGTTAAATCACAAAATCTCGGTGGCCAATTGTGATTACCTCTTCGAGAAATAACACGGTCAGGAAACTTTTCTTGCAAAATTGCGATTGTTTCGTTGCTTATGTGGCACGTAGCGCCGTCTTGCTGAAAATAAACGCCATCCACATCAATATCTTCCAATTCCGCCCATAAAAAATCATTAATCATAGCTCGGTAAAAAAAGTAGGGTCCAATCACACCGCCAGCCCAAAAACCGCACCAAACAGTGATACGTTGAAAATGCAAAAACTTTTCAACAATCATTCTTGGATTTTCTGAGCCCCAAATGCGACAATTCTGCTAATTAACGTAGCCTCCGAGGTAAAAATAAGCCTCATCACTGAAGATAATTTTTCGATAAAATTCCAGATAATTTTGATGCATTTGAAAGACCCAATCAGCAAATATACAACGTTTATGATGATCGACCGGCTTGAGTTCTTGTGTTAACTGAACTTTAAAAGCCTTAAGAGTTACAATCTTTATGCAAAATACGGTGTAATGTCGTTTGTGGAATGTCTAATTCCAAGGAATCGACAAACCTGGGTTTTCGTCAACACTACGGGCTACATCAGCAATATTCTCATGTGTTCTTGAGCGATGCACACGGTTTCGATTCATCACATCACAAACTCAACAGCTCAAATTTTTTCACCAGGTTTACTATTGCCGGCCGAGAAAGTGCTTTACGACGACCAAAAAGTGCTTTAGTTTTGCGAACAGTGACCGAAAAATTTTCACTATTTTTGTAGTGAATTTTAATAATTTCAATGCGTTGTTGAAGGGTGTATCGTTCCATTTTTAATAACGGCGTAGTTTTTACTTGTCAAATGTCAAAAGATAACAGCTTCAAAATTGACAGCTGCCCAAATAGCCTGCTATTCAAAATGAAACTTCTTATTGGAAAACCCTTTATAAAAACATGGACATTAAATTAAAGCAGTACTAACAAATTAGAAACTTTCGAAATGTGGGAGTATCGGAGAATAGTTAGGGTATCATAGATAGACAAAGTTACTAATGTATTAATAAGCATCAAAAAATAAAAACTTGAAACCTGGGCCACGTTATAAAAGGTCAGAAACACCAACTATTGCAGCTGAACATGCAGGAAAAGATTCAAGAAATTCTTGGCAACAAAATCTCAGAAAATAATTCCAGTGCACATCTACTCAATTGTTAAGCTGTTCCAAAAATAAGAATAGCAATGATAATTGCCAAACTTCGCAGCGGAAAGGGCCCTTTAAAAAAAGAAAAAAAAAAGCACTTGAAAATGAAGAATCAGCACGTTTGAACCATTTAAGTCACCAGAAATTGACAGAACCTAGCCCATTACGTTACAGTAATCTTCCTGCCCTTACTGAACCTCTAAGTGAAATCCTCAAAGCTAGCCTAGCACCTTCTTATATACCAAATAGATGGAAAGCAGTAAGTACTTTCTAAATCCTACAAACCAACTAGTCTAACCTATGTTACTAAGACTATAGAAAAAACATTCGACAGATCTATACTAAAAACTCTAACTCTACCTCTGCACCGACAACAATATCCATACCAATTAAAAAAATCTTGCAAACCGGCATACATCAGCTAGTCAACAGCCAAAATACTATACACTGCAAACAAATTGCTCTGGGAGCGTTTTTAGATATTAAAAATCATTTAACAACACTACCTTCGCATTCATTCTTGACAGATATTGGGTGAAAAATCAAACTGTAAACAATCACACTATACGGTAAGACTGTAGAAATTGAAGCCGATGGCGGGTGCCCACAGAGCTGAGTGTTATCACCTCTACTGTGGTGCCTTACCGTGGACAGCCTACTAACGTTACTAAATAACATTATTAATTAATCCAAAAACTACGCAAATGTAATGTATATTGTAGTGTAAAAAGGTTCCTCCTCCAACAGTAAACCCAAACAAAACGACAATCGTCCCTTTTACAAGACATAGCACCAACAACTCTGAAAATTACGGAACCACAATCCCGATAACAAAGGAAATAAAGAACATCGAAATCAAGCTTGATGCCAAGCAAACAAACCTTTCATATTCATCGGGATAATGTGGCTACAAAGGCCATCGGAGTGACAAACCAATGATCGAAAAAACATGGAGACTAACGCCTTATGTGACCAGATGGCTATACACTGTAGTAATCAAACCCATCATCACATCACATACCAAAAGGATGTAAAACTACCTTCAAGAGTACGACAACCAGATCCATAAAGTAAGTAATGTAACGTATAAAGACCAGCATGTTAATTAAGCATGACCGGAGCAATGGTAACAACTCTCCCAGCAGTCATAAAAGCACAGCTCTCGCTTCCTCCACTGTACTTACTGTGGTGACAGTGGCAAAACAATAGCGCAATCTAAGGTCTCATCCGGTATACAGATAGATAAAAAAAACACAATGGCATTCGAGCCGTAGAAGGTCGATCACGATATCAGTAAGCAAACATGTCTCAGCCATTCAAGCAAGGATAGCTGCCAAATCTAGATATCAAATGATCAAGATATAAAAGTAAACGTTAAGACGTACCAGATCGCCAAAAAAAAACCACAGAGATGTTCATTAGACCCAATATGCTTTCAAGATTAAATACAAAAACGGCAACAATATCACTATGCCGCGGTTTCTTGTAGAAAAAAGAAAGTCTGCTAGATCTACATCGAGTGCAAAGCTTACAAAGTAAAACGCAGTGCCTTCTTCGGAAAGCACAAGCTATCTAAAAACTCAAAACAGTTTCTTATCAAAAATATCAAAGAAACTTGTCATGAAAAAATTTATTGTTTATATATAATTACAAAGACGCTCAGCGCATAGAAATAGTAATTTGTAATTGTTGGGTGTAATGAAAACATTAGTAGCAGTTAGTAAGAGTGTTAAGAATTCTTCCATCTCAATTCGCCCTCGTTATCAGCAAGTGAGACTTTTACGAACAGTTTAGAGCAAATTTTGACTAAAGATCTGCATTTGCATGCTTACAAGATTCAGTTACCACAATTTTTGAAGATAGCAGACCGTGAGCAACGCAATCTTAAAGCAACAACAAGTGTATGGTGATTTTTGTAAGAAATGTGTTAAATTTTGCTTTAAGAATTAAATTAAACGCAGCAACGTATTAGAAATATTGAACGTTGCTTTTTGGAAGTTTTCTATGAATAAAACGTAATTAAATTGAACAAAATTTGCAAGAAAGCTATCAAGACGACGACACCTAGGACTCACCAAAACCGCAGATGATATAGAAAAATTAAAAAAATGTTTTGGGCATAAAAACTGTGGTAAAATTAATACTGTCAAACCTAGTATAAGTATTTTAAATTGAGACAATTGAGTTGGTTAACTTTAAACCACTCTGAACTAATATCAAAGATCTGCATTTGCATGCTTACAAGATTCATTTCCCACAATTTTTGAAGCCAGCAGATCATGTGCAGCGCGATCTTATAGCAACAACAAGTGTATGATGATTTTTGTAAGAAAATCATGATCTCGGATGAGGCGTATTTCAAACTTAAAGGTTATGTCAACAAACAAAATTGCATTTGGGGAGCTGAGAACCCAAAAGTAATCTTTCAACGCCTCATGCATCCACCACAAGCCACTGATTAGTGCGCATTGTCAGCTAGCGGAGTGAAAGAACAGTTCTTGTTCGAGGATCCGGCTAGCAATGCAGTCAACCTCAACGGCGTTCGTTACCGTGAGATGATAAACAACTCCTTCTGACCTTAAATTACTGAATCTCAAATATTTGTAGTTTCAACAACAAACAATTTAATCTTATTAAGACAGCAAAGTCAATCCAAAAAATTGCATTAAAATTTGCTTTAAGAATTAAATTAAACGCAGCAACGTATTAGAAATATTGAACGTTGCTTTTTGGAAGTTTTCTATGAATAAAACGTAATTAAATTGAACAAAGATTTGCAAGAAAGCTATCAAGACGACAACACCTAGAACTCACCAAAACCGCAGATGATGTACAAAAAAAAAATGTTTTGAGCATGGGAACTGTGGTAAAATTAATATTGTCAAACCTAGTATAAGTATTTTAAATTGAGACAATTGAGTTGGTTAACTTTAAACCACTCTGAACTGTTACCAAGTTAATATAATAATATAAAAAATAATTTTGCTTGCAGCGTTTTGTGTATATGACCAACCCACACAATATTTATAATTTCAATCCGTGAAATATGTTCATCAAATTCCTCATAAACGTCAATCTTTTACTGCATATTTACTAAATAAAATTGTATTGATTTGCAGACGGATATATTTGCATTTAAATTATTTAAAGCTCAACATTAAACTTTTATACGATTTAAGTTTATTTTAAATGTTAATAAAAATGGAATTTAAATCCTGAGCATATAATTTTTCAATCATGCAGTTATTGCATCATAATGTGGAAATACCAGATGTGTGGTCCATAACGTGACTAGCATATTTTTTAAACACGTGGAAATTTATATTTCCTAAACACATTTTAGAACGAAGAAAGCATTAGGTAAATCACAATAAAGCTATTCTAGCATAAATTGAAATAATCTAGACAATAAGGAAATTCATTATTAAGTAAAGGAAGATGTTTTAATTTAATTGAAAGCACTAATTGCTTCTTTTAATCTTTATAAGCCTGTAAGCTTAAATATGTACCCGGAATAAAACGTTATAATTAAAAGAAATTAAAGTTGCTTCTTATGGTTTCAAATTTAATTATTAATGCGAGACGATGTAAATAATTACCGGTTATTTATTACACAATAGATAAAATACTAGTCATTACAATCATGTAATGCATCAAGTTAAGACCGTGATGTAAATGAACAAGCAAAAAAATGTTCCCTATAGTTCTTGATGTCATCAATTTAAATGTTAAATTAGTGTAATAAATTAGATAGTTATAAATAGTTCTCCCTCGTCATCGTATCAGTTTCATTATAAAACTGGAACGATTTAATAGCAGTTTTAAATATCACAGCATAAATGAGATAATTTAACATCAATATTAATAACTATTACTTGTAACTCGATCTGAATCATGATAGTTTTTGGAAAAATGAAATCATATGTGTGTGAAATGTAAATATATTTGATTTATGTGATTTTTTATAATATAAACGACGCACTTTTATGCCGTGACATTTCGTTTAGTAAACTCCTACTCTATATTTTGAAGGTTAGTGATCGCGCACTGCGTACCTTTGTTTAATTAAACATATGGAAGAAAAATGGAAAATTAAACCGTGAAATTGAAACTTTAAAATAATGCTACCCTGAAAATCTATTATGGACCACACACGCCATGCACGTTTGAATAAATTAACTCATAAATCAGTGAGTAGGAAGTACCAGGAAGAGATTTCATATTATAAAATACACCCTAATATTATTATTTTGTGTTTAATATTAAATTTCCGCATCTCGTTTATAAAATAAAACATAAATAAACCGGGTACTTATTGTTTTATGTTTGTTTATTTATATACAGGATGGTAGCTGCGAATCCTATTAATATCTGACATAAAACACTTGTTTATAGTCTTCAGCTTATTATCTAAACTGGAACAGTTGTGATTGGTTTCAGTACATTCTACGAAAATAAAATATTCATTTTTTGCCGCGAAAAAATATAATAAATAATTCTGCACGTGGGAAGAATTTGCAGACGAGCATAAAATTAATCTATCGGTAATAAATTGTTCCCATTTATTGAACACTGAATATTGATGGTGAAATATATAAATGGCATGCACATAAAATAGAAGCAATTACAATTCCGATATAATAAAACTTTTTGAGTTAATTAAAAATATATGACAATTTGGTTCCGGTGGGTAGTTATATCTGTCTGTGTTTGCTTTATAAAGGCAATTTATATTACCTATAAATATAATGTAATCAAAATATTAATGCGGTAGACATAGATCGATGATAACTTCATTACGTTTTTGTTTATTTTTATGAAATTGACTTTGTCAAATATTGAATTTTCATAATTGAAATGAATTTAATTTCATAGTAAACTCATTGTTATTAATGAATGTAATTTGAATGAAATGGCTTTATTTTGAGTTGATTTAAAATTGATCATATTTATTAAAAAATTAATATTTTTATGCTCGTAACTTTTAATTAGAAATTAAATATTAATGCAAAATAAATGTTAATCATTTTCACGCTTCCATATTTGTGTGTGTTACTTTTATAATGTAACTGGGTAAGAATAATTTATTTTCATATGTTGTAATAAATAAGTGTAAAAACTAAAAAACCTTTTAAAGTGTTTATGGTTAAGAGGATCTTTAAATGACTATTACGTCTTGAAAAGTTTTACCTATTTAAGGAACCACCTCTTACAACGGCTGGTAGGCCTTAGGCTTATTTTACTGTACATTAATTCTTTTAATATCCACCACGTTTTAATGTTAATAGTTCCTGGGTTGTTCTTTTAATGAAAACATTAAAAATTTAATGAATTTTATTTCCGTGTTTCTACTTTACTGTACGCTTAAAAGATTTTGTTTTAATTCTATAATACTTTTATTATAGCTTATGTATCTTAGGGTTACATTTATAAAGTCTAAAAAAAGAAGGCGTTATAATTATATAGGGTTAGATGTCCTTACAAGTTGATAAATATTACATTTATTCCACCTATAAAACTGGTTTCATAAGGTTGATTCTTAGAGCTTAAGTTGTTTACTTCTTAAAAATATTGCCGTCGTTCCATTGAAACTTTTACATAGCATAAAATAAATAATAAAATTTTGATTTAGCTTCTAAAACTTTATAATTTAACATCGCAAAAATAATAATGATTTTTTATTTTTTTTGTGCAGTAATAACTGGTAAGTAACTTGTTTAGTTAGTTCATTAATAAATCAAGTATTAACGTGACAAACTAACAATTAACTGAATTCATCAAATTTTCATTAAGTTCATATTAGCGGCAATAGAAACAAACCAAAGAAAACTATAATTTTACTTTTTATTGTATTTTTCTCTCCATTATATGCAAAACGCACCGAAAAGGAGAGAGAAATACTATACTCAAATCTGGACATGTCCTATACCAAAACAATTCTGACATCAAACACTACTACACCTAGCCATTCTTGTCAACAAAAACATCAAACAAATAGTGCATATGCACCAACAAGCAAATCTGAAGACAAAGGAGCTAAAAGACTTCAAAGACATCAGACTGGGAATCAGAAATAATAAAGAAAACATGCTGCTCGATTTCCTAGGTTAGGTTAATTTATTTATGTAACGTCGGTCTACTTCTGCTGCCAGAGCTAATTACCGATGCCAAAGGTTAAGACTACCACATCTGGAAATTTTGCCGCAAATTCAAAAACTCCAACCTAAATTATTGAGTTCTTTAACATGCACTCAACATCGAGACCACGGACTATAACACGACTACCTAAAATTTGTATTTTTATCCGAAAGAAGGCTCATCACAACACATTTTTTCTTAACCAGAAAAACTTACCCTTCAGATAGAAGACTCAAACTCAAGACCCCTAGTGACTTGATTTCCTAGAAAGTGCAAATTTGACAAACTAAAGCAGATAAAGTGGACATGGAAAAGACCCTCTCGTCATTAACAAAATAGACTACATCATTTCAAATAACAAAAGATTATGCAAGGACAGGTCAATACTAAACCAATTTAGCACAGGCAGCAATCATAGACTGATTAAAGTAAAAATTCAAATAATACCTTCCATAAAAAAGGCGCAAACAAAGGTAACACAGCAGTCTATTGGTGAACTAAGGATTTAAACGTAGCAAAAAAAGTGCAGCCAAGCAAGGAGAGCGTCATTGAGAGCTTATCACAAAAAGAACACTAATCCAGAAATTCTGCAAAAAATATGCCGTAAAAAAAACTGCAATCCTGAAAACCAAAAAAAAAAATTGCAATGGAGCTGTTCCTTACATGCCCACCCACTAACTGCAAAAGCATCAAGCAAGATAACATAGACGTAAACCCATTCACAAGAGAAGAAAAATATGAGAGGCTTAAAATCTGCAAAAACAATAAAGTTTATGGGCGGTAACTTCACAGATGGAAAGTTGGTGCTTATAAAAAAAAAAAAAAAGAGTGGGAGAGCAACCAAAATATAGGCCAAGATGTTAGCAGAAAGGCGGAGAGCCCTGATGGCAGAAAAGCTGCACCCAAATCAGTTATGAATTTAGGAGCAAAAAAATCCACATTAAACGCGATACAAGAAGCAAAGATAGCGGTCATAGCAGCAAACAAAATAAAAGGATAAAATAGCCAAGTTTAAGCTGGTAATTGAAAAAGTAAGACCAAAACAGTAGTATTATACGGAGGTAGAAAACTGAAGAAAGTAACACTAGCAGCGAGAAAAAGTATCTTTAAAACAAAAATGACCATAAAATATCTTGGAGTATAGTTTGACCATAACATGAGAATAATCGTACGGCAACAAAGAATACAAGCGTTAAGAATTGCAAGCGGATCCGCAAGATATCGACAGAAGCCATTCTGACAATAGCAGCTATCTCTCTGATAGAACTTATGGCAGACATAGCAAAAGAAAAAAAATCTACAAAAAACAAAGGCAAGAAAAAAAAATGACATACTGAAAGAGATTATGGGTAGATGACAACTAAAGTGAAAAAAGGACACCGGTAAAGCAAAGTGGATCAAGAAACTTATTAAAAACCTGGAAAAATCGACAAACAGAAAGCACAAAAATATACTAAATAACGCTTAAGCCAGTTACAGTAACCTAAAGCGGTTCAAACTGATAAATGAAAGCCACTGCACATACTGCAATATCAAAGATACTTCATACCACGTGGCAGACGGAAAGAAAACGTCTGTAGAAAGAGATAGAGGTAGAAGAACTTACAACATTATCAAGACAATGCTGAGTGGCAAAAATAAATGGCACAGTATACAAAACTTCATCCAAGAGATACTAGAAACCAAAAAGGCTGACAAAAGAACTGACAAAAAAACCAATTCGTCCGGACTCTGATGATAATAATGATACACACAAACCGTCAAGTAGATTTAGTGGATAAAAGCTCCACACACAAGACTGGCAAAGCTTCCCCCAAACACACACACACACAAAATTTATCCAAGTAACGTACAGAATAAGCTAGAAATGATAAAAACGCCGTTTTTTGTATTGTCAACCTTTACTACAAATTGCAGAAAACTTAACGCATCACTCAAATGTGACATTTGATGTTTTATAATTTAAAAAAGGTTAACATTATATAAATACTTTTTAAATGGTAGTTGCATTTACAGACTCTCTCGTAGGCGTACTAGATCGGTCATAAATGTTTTGCTTCTGCTTTTGCCGGGTAATCGGCAAGCTATTATCACTATTGGTAGTTATACTTACAATTTTGTAGAAATGAAAGCACAATAACATTCAGCTAAAAATATTGCCACTTTTATATTATTTTGAGTTTTTTTGTAATGTTTCAAAAATACCTTACTTTTTATTGGTTACCATGATAGGAAAATTCTGTCAGCTCATGGGTTCCAAAACTGTCCTTTTGATTGAATAAAAATAATCAGCATTAACAAATTTTTTGTTGTTGTCACTTGGCTGACATGATTTAAAAACTGCCAAAACAATAAATATGATTTTTTATTATTAACAAAATTCTATGAAAAACATGACAAATTAAAGAATTTCCAATTCAATCCAAATTTATAATTAATTTAAATATATTCTATTGCTAAATATCGTGCAACATTTACTATAAAAACAAAAAAAACTGACGCATCTTATACATCATAATAGAATCTAAATAAAAACAAATGAATCAGACACGATCTTTACAAAATCTTATATTAGTTCTCGATGAATAGACGACTATTCCTTTTTTATCATCTATACTTGAATTAATTTAATATTTTGTTCTGCATCACGCAATAGAGAGATTTATATAAACACAATATAAAAAAAAACTCTTAAACAAACAGAGCCTAAAGTCTATATACATCATAATGGATTTAGGTTATAAATTTAGAAGGAAAAAAAAACGTGATAATGCAACACAAACTAAACGAGATAAAATATACTATTTACGTTAGATAAAAAGACATCAACCAGAGTCTCAATATTTACTTGAGAAACTAAAATCTACACGCACGCCATTATCTTAATTAATTTTAGCTATACATATTTATATTTCATCCCTTAATGTTGCTTTGTTTATGTATATAACATATTTGTTATTATTTCACTATAAGCAAATTTGAAAATATTTTAATCTTAAATAAACTGCAAATATGAAATATATTTACATATTGTGTCTACTCTTAATTATGTTTGTGCAAAAAAGCAATTATACAGAAATGGTAATGTTAGTTTATTCTTTATAATTAAAGTTTACTTAAACTTCTCTTAGTGTTTATTTAGTTTTGATGAACATTTGTTTTTAATATTTTTGACAACAAAATTTAATTAATTTTTAATAAATGTTATTAAAGTAAATAAATTGTTGTGATTTCAAGTAATTTTCTTTTGTGGTAAATTTTTAATTATATATGGTGAATATGTGTTAGTATGTTAATTATAATGTACCCGTTCCTTTTCATATACTGTAAAATAAGCTGAAAAAGAATCCAGTATGAAGAATAAATAACCTTTTAAACATCGCATGTGAAACACTTATGAAAATAAAGAAGTTTCTTTTAAATACCCGCACAATTACAAGAAACACTGACGTTCGTGACCGCAAAATCTATACAGGGTAGCACGAAAACCGAACATTGCACAGCATCCGCATCGGTCATCACAAGAAGTTTTCATGTGTTAACAACAATGGGTCATATATGAAAGAACGCGAGACGAACGCGACCAGGCGAAAGGCGCGACTGAACTATAGAAACGTCGACGGCGCAGCACACTGCAAGCGGCTAATCCTGATGCACGCCGTACGATTATAACCATTAGAATAATAATAATACTTCCACTATCATTCCCGAAAATTTATGATTCATACGATGGCATTATTCGTGGGTTATTGAGTGGAAATCTCTTAAAGCTCGGACAAACAGGAAATGTATGTAACTGACGCTGCAATAATCTGATCGATTTGTGATTTGTGTGTTGTAGTTGTATCACCATTCGAAACCGAATCGAATTTGGTGGACACTTTTATACATATCAATGACTCATTCCATTTGCATAGCAAACAAATTGGATGCAACATGCATATTTTTTTATTGTGCGATGATTGGAATTGCTTTTCGCACCAAACTGCAAATCAAAATAAATGTGACTTTGCATACATACATGCATGAAATATAAACACCATAGTGCAATAAAAAAATGGTTAAAAGAAAAAAAAAAGAACTGCTAAAATTTAATTATATGAATACATTGATTTTATAATTATTATAAAGTTGACTGTCCCACTGTGACATTTCGTCTTTTACACGTATCCGCCAGTGGTTGACATTTTATGATAATATTAATACATTACTGCGAATATTATAGCATTTCCAAATTTATCTGACATACTGAATGGATAATAAATATGCTCGAGTTATTTCTATAAAGGAATTCAAAAGCACATACCTACTTTGTATAAAGCCTGAAGTGAAAGTATTTTCCGATGTTTTGAAATTTGATACTGAACATTTATGGTTAAATATTATTTTGACATTTTTAATTTACAATAAATAAAACAGACCAATCAATTTGATTTAGTTTGAATACAAAATATTCTTTTGTTTTATTTGAATAATGTTAAATAATAAATTAGAATGCATTTTTTGTTTGTACTGAATTCAAACAATACATATTATAATTTATATGATGCTGCTATCCAAATCTTACAACATGTACATTTCTCTTCATGACGTTTTATATATAAATCAAGCCAAAGCGAAACAGACTAATAACATAAATGTATTCAAATACAATAATGTATATGTAAAATAAATTCTATGAAACACTAAAATACCCGGGGCTGTATAAATAATGCAGTTACATATTTCAAAAAGGTCAATGCACAGTATGTACGCACCATTTTTACGTTGCTTCGAATCAAATATAAAAGGTCAGAGCCCTTTGCCCAAAATATACTTTTCATTTATATGTCAATTGAATAGGTAAGCCTAGTTTCTTGGAGATATCAAGATTATCACAAGACAAATATTAAAAAGGGCGATAATAAGTTTATCTCAGGATTCTAAGAAGAAAAAACTACAAAGTACAATGAACTGATCATTTATTTACTTTAATTGCATGTTAATAAAACTAAGTAAAAATCAATTTTGCATTTCCTCATAATCGGTTTGTTCTATATATAAATTTAGTCAAGTAGTATTAATAAAGTTGCATCTGGCTTGGAACAGGTGCAAAAGTAAATTAAAGATCAAATACTGCAGGATTTAAAGCGTAACTATAACTCTAACCCATGTTTGTTTTGTGGTGATTTAAATGTAGAAAAATTCTACTCGAGATTATACAATAATATTTATCTAAGATAAGAATTTAAAAAAATAAAGTCATTAGTTTCCCAATTAGTATTGATGATTATTCAAGTAAAAACCGTCAAAATATTGACCACCTCACAAATATTCTAAAAGGGATTCTTATGTTTCTTTTGTCACATCATGTTGGTGTCGTTTTAGAAAGTGTTCCATGTATTAATAACAGGTTGTCAGTTGTGTAAAATAAATGAGGGTTCCAACAGTGTTGAACACTTAACTTGGTATGAGGACCTTCTTTACTGTCTGTCTTGAAGTAAGTAATAATCAATTATCTTATAACATGTGAAGAATGTTTATAAGCAAGATAAATACCTAGATAAAAATACAAAATGTTTAATTAAGATTTATTAATTATTTTAATATGAAACTAATTTTCAACTATTACAGAGGTATGCACACTTTTTAATTTTTAGAATTAATTAATTGATTTAAGCTAGTGAATTCAAGTATAAATTAAAGATGTAGTTATTGTTTACAATTATGTGGTGATAAACGCAATTAATTTAATTTATGCAATCTGTAATCTACTTTTAGTGTACCAACAATGACCATATACGTGTTTTTGTCTTAAAAGTATCACACTCCATAGCGCAAAGATTGGTTATCAAGAACGATACAAAGTTGTAATACTTTTAATTTTAAACCTAATACCAGCGAATAATTAGCGATTAGTTTGGTCAACATTTAATCGGAACAGCGCTTGAGTTACAATGTTTTTATTTTCTGTCAAGACCACGTATGTCTGTACAATGCTCTGTTGATAGCTTACTTGTCTCTATTTTTAATAATTTTTTATACTGAATTCTATAGTGTAATAAGTAGACAAATAAGGAAATATAAACATGTTCATTTGAACATCGGCCAGGATAGCTTTTAGCATCCATACATTGTGCGACGACGTTTCCGATATTCTTACTACAATTAAATTTTTCCGCAGATGTACTATCTGGTCTACATGATTGAAATTATTTCAAAAATTTAGTACATTTGAACGTATAACCATTGACCTTTGTAATTCTGGTCTTTAATCCTAAAATAACTCTGGTATTTAGTCCTAAAATATTTGTCAAAATTCTTTTTTTGACTGCTTCTACCAAAACCATCTGTTTTCGCCCTAAAAAAATATAGAGTGTAACTCGTTCCAAAATGCTGAAGCCTACTTTCGGCCCATAACACATGCTATACTATTGTGCAGCTCTATGTATATTTTTGCCAATTTTCATAACCTCTTATATTTTTGTAAAATTGCATCGTTGTGTAGAAAGTGTTTTTTGCATTTTCAAGGAATTTGGAAAAAAAAAATTCTTTTTTGAAAATAAAATTTAAATCAGTCCACTTTTCAAAACTCTTTATTCTAATTTTGCCTATCACACAACATAGAAAACTTAATGTATGTCAAACGGTATCTTGGCAAATTCGGCAAACGTTGTTCTGTGGGTCTTCAAAGACCTGTAGACAATCGGTATACACCAAAAATTTCATATAAGCCTACAACATATAATCACAACAGAACGCCTACGTCTGTTTAAAGGGGAGGTCTCAACCATCCCAAAAAGTCTTCTCTCAAAGAATCCATTAAAACCCTGGCTGTGGCCCATCTTACTGAAACCACACATTAGTCAGTTCAATTTCTTGAGAGCAAAAAAAAAACTTGGATCATTGACAAATAACTCTTTGAATTGATTCGGTTGAAGCACGACCATAATTTTTTAAAAGTAAAAGTCAATAATAACTAGCATTAAAATTACACACCATACCGTGGCACAATTGATGAAGGGGCCTCATAAAGATTTGTTTCACTCCAGTATAGTATATTCTGTTTGTTAACACAGCCACTAAAATAAAATGTACCTCATAAAAAAAAAACACAAGTGCAACGTTAAGTGAGGTGTCAAGCAGAGCGCAAGGGGGGCCGCAGTGTAGACAAACAAACTCATTTCAACATTTTCAGGTGTTGAAACAGTGCTCGGGGGTCCTTTCTTTCTTTTGGAACATTCTCAATTTGCTTGAAAGCTCATTCACCCACAATCAAATCCATTTTCGATCAAAAACACGACCTCATGGGAGAATTTAAAAATGAATAAAGACAGATTCATCAAATGACCAAACAGCCGTTATACGGTGCGCCCTGACCAAAGCATTTTTGCCGCTAAAACAGGTGGAAACGCAAACCTCCCGCCTCAATAAAAAAGGTTCTCTTGAGCCCTTCCCCACTACTCTGTGACCGACTTCACTACAACATTTTCAAAAGAAATAATTCTTACGCCTGTATAATCTCCTTAAATTGTATTTCATATTAAAAACTTTTTGTTGTCTATGATTAGTACTATGTTTGCGGTGTGCGGTAATAGTTCAACACAAACATGAGAGACCTACTTTTTAATGTAAAATCCAAACCACACCACTAGAAGAGTTTACTAGGCAACTTCTACCATAAAGACCACAAAGAAGCAATCAACCGAAGGTTCACCCATGTAAGCAAACAAGCTAGCGAAAATCCCAGTCCAGCTGAAACAAATCTTTCTCAGTTACTTTTACTAACAGGCCATCAGCCGGCCGTTCTCGTAAGGTGCCTTCAGCGCCATCTAGGCAATCAGCCACCAACTGCAAAAGATATTTAACCAGGCCAGCCACTAAAGCGCAGTCGACCAGCTCTAGTATAACTATCAGCACCCTAGACCCTCCCTCTAAATCCGCCAGAAAGTACTAGCCCAAAAAAAAAAAAAACGGAAGTCACCGACGGAGAGGTCTGGATACCAAAAGATCAGAATATACAAAAAAACCTTAAGGCGGATCATTTTCCAAAACAAAAACATTTATTAGACATAAACCAGCTCTCGAGATCCCATACAAAAAAAAAAAACAAATTAAACTAACATAGCAACCTGTGGAAAAACTAAACTTATCACATATAAACTACAAAGGTTTACTAAACTAATAACCAAACAGTGTAGCCCCATATGCCGTAAATGTTTAGAAAACAAAAAAGGTCCATTACATCTGCTGAGTGAATGTGAAGCATACCAATAGGCAACGCACAGCTAACTTTGGCAAGCAAAATCTAACTAAAGAAAAGCTGAAAACAATCCTTGGCAAACAAGTAAGACGTCAGAGGTCCACAAAAAGACAATTATGGCTACAGTGCAGAGCCGCTAGGCAAACCACTTCAAAAAGAAAAAAACCTTAATGCAATGATTGATTCTTAAGTTTTCAAAAACCAATTTGCATCAAACACCTCGTTGACCACTAATGTAAATATCGCTAGTATTCAGCCAAAAACTACTGTCATGCTGATATGACTAATAGTCAGAGATTAAATCTCGGATTCATGAATCCGAGATTCATTTTATTAATCGTTGATTGGCTCTAATCCAATTCACGGATACCGTGATGGTGAATATAGTTGCGATTGGCCAATGTAATTAATTACCAAACGTCAGAATTAATATATGACACTAATAAACAATCTTGGGTGGACCAAAGATTATTTGAATATAGGATTATATTGACGGTTGCATAGTTTTCAACTCAATCCGAGAATTAAGCGAAAAATGCATTGGTCGATCGTGACTAATGATATCCGTGAATTGACTTAGAACCAATCAACAATTAGCAAAATGAATCTCGGATTCATGAAACTAGGATCAATCCTAGATTTAATCTCCAACTATTAGTACGGGCATAAGAAACATCTAATGATGAAGATTGTCTGATCTACTAGTATTTATACTCAATAAATTGAGAGTGTGGCGCAGTAGTCTAGGCATTCGACTACTGCACCAAAGATCGTAGTTCTCTCACAACAAAAACCATTTCAATTTCCTTCGCTCTCCCACTCCTTGTCTCGCCTAGTCAGCGTAAGATTTTACAACTAAGATCCTTCTCTGGTCCGGAGTAGATTAATAATCTCTCCAGTGGTTCCAAATCCACTCAAAACAGTAGACCAAGCATTACAGGCAGAGAAGTGGTTGCGGCCAGTAGTGGCGTGAATACTCAATAATCTATGCAACAATTGTAAAAAACTAATTTACAATCAAAACCTCCGGGTTAAAAGTCAAGCTCTTTGATCTTCTCAGTTGCCTGCGAGTTTAATATATGGCACATGACTTCGCAAACAAATAATAATAAAAATCAATAATATTCATTAAAAAAAAATGTTGGTAGTTCAAATTTGCTTTTCCCCTTGAAAACATACATAATATATTGTAGCAAAATATTCTACTAGAAAATACCTGGGTAGTATTAACTAAAAAACAAAAACAAAGTATTAGATCTACAAATTGGTTTTTTTGTTCGCAATTTTATTTTCTACTAGGTCAACTGACGCCATTTGGCAGTTGGTACAGCTCATAACTTTTAGAAGTTTTAGAATTTATTGCTTTTAAGTGTTTCTGTAAATTTACTTTTTGAACTCCCACTTTAGATTTTTCATTTCTGAATTCATAAACAAATTTATTATAATGTTTTGAGCGGATTAAACTCCTCTCAATAAAATAAGTAAATTGCTAGCTAATTACACTAACAATTGAAGCGCGTTGCTAAATGTTTGTAAATGTTTTATTGACAGTTCCATATTAGGTAATACAAGACTACGAATAAAAAAAAATGTTGAGTATAATACATATTTTATTAAAACTAATTGACAATAAAAAAACATTTTAGTTGAGTTTTGATGTGGGGTGCAATTAATCGAAGAGTTTCGATCGAGCAATATTAAATGTTCATTAGCTTAACATCAAAGTATCGCTGCATAAATCCATGCCATGGATATCAGCAACGTTGTAAATTATAAATTATTAAAGCGGTTATTAGATGTTATAGGGTGTGAAAACCGCACCCTTGCATTAGTTCGCTAATATTGAAGGGTCCATAAAGAGGGCACCACTTTGCTACTCAGCATTTTCCCCGATGAATGTATCCATGAATTTGCATAATATAATTCCAATAAAGATTTCATACAGAAAATGTATTTATATAAAAGCAGCAAGAATGCGTTAATTGTTCCGGTTCTCAACGTATTAATTGAAAATAATTAGTTAATTAAAAGGAGAAATGAAGAAAATAGAATGCACAGTTAACTTTAAAAGATTGTATTGTTTTATAAATAAATTATATTTATTAAATTTTCTCCCCTATGTTGATAGAGTTGTTTTATAAATAAATGCATGAAAGATCATATATTTCTCAAGTGAATAAAACGTTTACATTTCAGGGACTCATGACCTAAGTCGTAGAATATAAAATGTGATATTATTCAAGTTTCAAAAAAAGAGCAATTGGACATTTCCGTTGAGTGGGTGATGTCTTTTTGGGTCTTTTTAGGGTTGTTAGTTGGCGTCGCGGCCCGATGGAGGGCGCACATTATGAGATTGGTTGCCGCTAAATCATGCACCGAGTCACTGATGAATATTTCATATTCGCAGGAATATTTCATTCCGGTTGAAACGTGCACCGGAAGTCCAAAGAGGGTTTCCAGTCCGGAAGATATTTTTATGAACATCTTATTAGTTTAGTTTAAGGGCGACATCCGCGCGATATCAGTGTTAGCTGGTGGGTGGGGGAGTTATTTTCACGCTTTTAATTCAATTCGCCGACGAAATCCTTCAGTTTCATTTTAAATTATTACACACCACCGTATAAATTACAAAGACTTACAACATAAAACCGCAATTTGTCAAGAGAAAAATACTAAACGAAATAACTGCCGTTATCTTTAATAAAAAAGACAATATACTTTTGCTGGAATATATGACACGATATCAAGCTAAAAATAAGTCAATTTAAGATTCAAAACTATCTTCGGAAGTCTAGACCGATACAACGTGTCACATAACGTTTAATAATGTCCATAAATTTTAAAAGTTTCAAGTGAGTTTCTAAGTTTTTTTTAATCATTAAAAAACTTTGCGATCGTTGGGAGATTGGCAATCAATAAAACCGGCGAAAAACTTTGTGTACATTCTTCAATTCACAATAGAAATTGGTTAGGCGCCTACTCAATTTCCGCCTTATTGTCTCTTTATTAATTGAATACAATACGGAGATTCATATCGCTAAAACTAAAACGCTTCTAATTCCATTACCCGTTTTCAAATGTAATGCTAAGTGAGAGTATAATTGCACGCCCCGAAAACGAGGCACAATGAATGGAAATTGTTTCCTTTTGCTTCTACAATTAAATCAACGGCGCTAATAAAAATATACATAGAGAATTCGCTCGCTGGTGATAACAAAGTTTGCATATTGCGCAAATTTTAACCGAGCTTTTTTAATTGTACATCAGTTATGTTGTAATTGCATTTCCTTTTATTTTTTATGGTAGTTGGTAATGTTGGTAACAATTAATGTAAAGCAAACTACATATTATGAATAAATATTTTACAATACAAATCCTAATTATATTTTACAGCCCTCAAATAATAAATTTTAATGACTTCATTCTACTGACCAAAAAACGTTTTTAGAGCTGTAATAAAATATAATAATAATGTGCTGAGCTAACCAACGTAAGAGCTAACATGATATGCATATTTCATTATTAACACGAATTGATTTCTATCTCATTGCTTGTCTTATTGAATTTCTGCATTACCGAATGAACAAAGCTCACAAGAGATAGAACGCCCGATGTATTGATCTTACAAGCTATCTATCAATATAAATATTAAATTTAAGGCTGTTATCCCTAAATAAGGTTACTGCCTGACATGATAAACGCCAAGTCATGACGAAGTTATAATAGATTATTTAAATTTGACCCAGTTGGTCATGGCCAAGGGGAACTGTTTCCCTGAATAAATAAATATTGTCGATAAGGAGAGAATAAGACTTACTATTTTTCAGGAATTTCATCTTTCTTTATGTTAGCGCGTGGGTTGTATTGTTGATGAAGGATGGTGATCTTCACTTACCTAAAAATAGAAAATGGAAATGATTAGATTATTGTTTACACATAACAAGAAATTGATTATGTTTCTTGATATACAATTATGGAAATACATTAAGAAACAGATGTTTAATAATTATATGGTTAAGAGTGTGAAGGAGGAATTATTTTACGCAAATGTTTCTATTTTTGTAAAATATTTCTCATCGTACAATAATTTCTACACATTATTATCTTTAGCATGGGTGGATTTTATATTTAATTCTGATTATGTTAGTTGTTACAACACTCTAACGGTAAAGATTTCTGCAAACACTGTTTCAAAAGAGTGAGTTAGCTATTGTTTAAGAACCTTTAAAAAAGTTTAAATGTCGATGTACATTCATTTAGTTCGCTCAATCAATCAATTTGATACAAAATAAAATAACATTAAAAGCTTAAAAAAATAAAATCTAAATTTTGACATATTTTTAAAATGCTGTTCTATATGCCCATTCAAAAAATAAGATAATCTAGGTTTGTTGTCTTGTGAGCATATTCGCACATTGTCTTATAAAGTTTTACTGCGTAATGTACGATGCCTAAAATAAAATTAATAAAAAAGTAATTGGTTCCGATCTCTTAAATTCAAACATTTGCAGTCAGACTACCATTTGTGAATACAAAGTGCAATCTTTTCCAAATTGTGATACCTCACTAGATCATATTCGCAAATGATTTTGCAGTTTATATAGAGTTGCAATTTCGAATTGCACAAGATTTATCAGTTAGTCTTAGTTTGTCAGTGTAATACCAACATCATGAATCATGGAACAGAAAGACTAATAGCCCTAATCATGCCAAAACTGTTCAATATTCATTCAATTGTTTTGTAGTTAGAAAAAATAAGACACTATACAAAGCAACAGTGCATTTTTATTGTTGTATTGCAAATTTGACAAATGCTTTGCGGTACCGGTTTGCTTAGTGGAATTGTTAGTTCAGAAAGTTCTCCAAATGAATTCATTTACACTCTTCAGACGTATATTCTTTCTTACAATTTAATTTTTGAATTAATCCTTGCTATAAGACGTGTGTTTGTAAACTGAGCAACTAAACTGTTGGAATGAATGAGAACTTACATTTTGATAAAAAATGTCTTTTGCAATGTACGCATTTAAATAAAAAAAAATTACGGTGCACCAGTTTCGATTGCAAAATCTTGACAAGTGATAAATACATTACTACCAAAGTATGAATATAATCAAGAATACTAGCATATTTAGATGCAACATTCTTTGGTTGTTTTTAGACCAGAAGCGGATTATTTTAGAAACAAAACCACCGCCAAATATTTTAATAGTAAAAGTGTTGATGAGAATCCATGCACATCAATTCACAGACGTTTTCAACAACGCCATATCTATGTCAACTTTGCGTTAGAGAACCGAAAAATAAACTATTTTGTTTAGAAAAATTGTCTTTAGCAATTAGGTGCACTTTCACTTAAATAGGTATTATATCGTTCACGAGAAAGCAAAGCATCACAAAGAATCACCGTTTGAGAAAGATTTAGAGTTGGTGGAGGGCCAAAATGGCAAATGTTCGTGCCTGTATTGGTTGGTATAGATTTAGACCAGATGTGTTTTACTTACAACAAGCAACCTGTCACACTGCTCAAAAAAGTGTAATATCATGCCTTGACCGAATTGACCACTAAGATAGTGATATAAAACTTCTTCCTATACAGTTTAGTGCAGTCTTCCATCTATGAAAACTAACCAACAACAATTCCTGAGCAGAAAGAATAAATTCGACGTATCATTAGCAAAATTAAAAAGCAACAAATATACAAAAATGTAATACAACTTCCCTAAAAGAGCAAAAGTGTGCCAGCAGTGTCGTGGTGATCATTAGGTAAGTTTAATGTTTGAGTAAAAGTAAAAAAAAAAACTAAGTTTTGCGCTCATTTTAATCTGATTCTGATCTTAAAAAAATTCGTTATATAAATAAAAATCTTTCTTGTTAGGTGCTTTTCGTAATGTCCGTTTTGTATTACACTTTTCTTTGTATTTTTGCTAGACAACTTGCACCAATTATATATAGATAATGCGTCCAAAATCAATATCTCAAACCTATTTTCATTGGATAATTTGTGGTTGCAGTTTAATTTTAATCTGCCTCATGTTGTCAAATACACTTATCTTTCTTTTACGTATCTTATGATTTGCTCAATTTTTGGTGTGCTGCTCTTTGCACAGTTATTACCGGATTATTACACATTTTCTGCATACACTTTGCATTCGTCGTTCCTATGTTGCCATACACCCATGTGCGTTGGCAAATTGTTTTCTACTAGATAATAGCTAAGTTCTGTTTATTGCTGCTTGACGTGGTTTTTTTATATTCCTGAGCCATAAGAGCTGTTTACGCCAGAAGTCTCATCTGCCTTCCATCTTCCCTTCAAAGATAAGCTGAAGTATTCGGTATCTCGGCCCTCTTAATATATGGCACAAGTGAATGATCGCTATTTTATGTGGTTGAATAAGGATCCGTCCACACCGATCTTCTTAGCACATCTCCATTGCTAAAGTAGTAAACCGACAAGATTTCAATTGCCTCAATCTTGTTGATGGATTGTGCCTTTATCGTCCAGGTTTCGACTCCATACAATAGGACTGACCAGACTTAGCACTTAACTATTCTGAGACAAAGCTCAAGTTCTTATTACATAGTAAGAAGAGTAATTTGTTGAATGCTTGTCTAGCTTGTTCTATCCTACTCTTAATTTTCTGTTGAGGATTCCGTCTGTCATTCATTAGTGTGCCTAGATATCTCGTGCTGTACTTTTAATCGTCTCCCCTCCTACCGCAATTGAAAATCCTGCGTGGTTATTACGACCTTACCCAACCTAAGAACCTAGTCAAAGTGCAACAAAACCTTAAATCTTAGTATAAATGCCAACTGATGTATGAAACTATACAGAATCCTGGTTTTGTCTAGACTGCACGGTGTGCCTATCTGCAAAAAAAAATCCAAGTTAAAAAGTCTATGCCCACAATACAAGAACATAAGATACGTTACAAGAATATTTCAGACAAGTACCGCAAGTCGGGTATACCTCCACTAGTCGTATTCAAAAAGCAAGCAAAGAAAGAACACAGCACTCAACTAATTTTAACCGAAAACAAAACGCAAAAGTATGAACATAGACTTAAGTTGCGGACACAACGGCAACTCTCGCTCATCGCACACCCTTAAACACTAGTTTTAATTCTAGCTTGAAACCCTCGCTTATTGATAAAATCCTCTTATTTATATATTTCACATAATTTTAATTTAGCTTTCGTTCAATCTACGTAAACTTTTTTGTTTAAAGAAGATAACAAAAAGTCTGTGTTCACTGAACGACAGTTACATCAAAACTGATGTAAACATATAAATACGAAAATTGTACCGATGAGCAAGAGTTATCGGCGCACTGACCTAGACCTGTAAGCAAGAGTCTGCAATGCAAAAGAGCACATAAACTTAACAGGGTATGTGATGTTTACTTTACAAGTAAGTTAAAAAATAATACGCTTTGTTTCAAAACTGACTCTGAGAGGCCCCTATCAAAATTTTGCAATAAACGACATGTCCTCTGCAAGTGAATCAAAAGGCGTCAGGCGTCAATATAAAAAGACGGATCGTGTGATACCAACGTAAATAATTATAATTAGACAATCATAGAGGAAGACAAGGGTAAAGCCTACAGTTGGTCGCGGAATACTACATAAGAGCTTTTTGCCGCTGTAGCAAAGGCGGTTGCTCCAAATGCTGCCAAGATTCGCAAAAACTTTTCCAACCAGTTCCAAAACTCTCCAAGTCAGTTGGACCTGCCACCTGGACAACCAAATCGATCACGCTCAACAACGTCGACAAGAAAGTGGCCGATCATCACCAATCCGTCGCAACCGCCTAAAACGTAAAAAACCTAGAAAAAATGCATAGCAGAGAATTTGCCCCTTAACTGCTTAACTGCACAGTCAAAACTTCGAAATGACCACTTACTCGGCAGCCTTCCAACCTCGTTTCACGTTCATTTATTAAGACCTCTGTTGGACGCCGCTAGGCTCAATCTTTTCAAAACCGCCCCAAGCCAAACTAAACAAAGTACAAGTACGCAAGTACCGACAGCTATTACTAACTAAATTTATTCAAACAGAAAACATCCACACTCACACAGGACCCGGAAGTGGCTGTTCCTGTTTCACCAACATTTCCGATCCGACAACATTTTCAGAAACAGATCCATAAAAATAATTCTGAACGTTTTTCACCAAGAAGTCTGCATCACAATCAAACCACTCCAAATGTTTAACGACAAGGTGACAATGGAATGGCTACAACAAAAGCTGGACATAAAACCGACACCGACAAACGCCCCGCTCTCTCATGCTGACAGGGCAAATAAAAACCCAATCCAGATTTACATGCGCTCAGGTGACATAGCACCAACCGCCCTCAAAAACGCTTTTCAGAACGGCCACTAAAACAAACCTAGCGCCGTCTCAACGCCGGGGTCAACCAGCTGGTAACCATGACCGCACAGGTGTGTCATTGCATTCTTCGGTATCGGAAACGACATCATCAGAGACGCCCCAAGGCTTCTCCATACCTAGATGACATTTCCAGGGAGTTGCCTAGAAAACAACCAAAAACCCAAGAAATCTCTGCTGCACACTGCAGTAGTGATTTATTGACCAAAATTAATGCACTAATTACATTATCTCCAAAGTATTTCATCCTAAATAAGCCGCTTTAAAATCCCAAGGACAATAACACGTAAAGTATCCCGTCTTCAAGTTGATTGATACTAAGCTTCGGTGTTCCCGGTGATGCATATTGTGAGCAAAACCAATCACTATCACGGCAGCTAATCAAAAACAAAGCAAGTAAAGTGTAACCTGTGACCAGCCATGTCTACAAAATTTGAAGAACACCAACGCTTGCCACAAATTCTTATAATCCACTAAACAAAAAACCCACTTTCCCCCATGAGACAAGACGCAAACATTCCCCTAGTGCCTAACCTAACCTCAACAATCGAGTCCAGTTGAACTCTGATGGCCCTTAACAATACAATGATATAGCCGGAGCAAAAATTTTCGTTATGTCCGTACACTAAAACCTGTCAGTACGGAAGAAAACTTATAAAACGTATACATCGCAGAATTATATGCGTTACAAATAACCGACGTTATCTTACAGTTAGTCTTAAGTTCCTACTTGTTAAGTACCACCTTGAGTATAAACGCAGTACTAAGCTTGTTTAAGCCGCGTTATTCCACTTGACTCCAATATGGACAAATGACTTATTTCGTCTGAAAAACCGGGCGAGATGTATATTGAGGGCAATAATTTGGCCAATAAAGCCGTCTGCCTGTCAAAGGACGCTTTTCTCACACAAGACATACCCGTAAGGGCCAATGACCTCAAAAGCTACGTCATTTCAAAAGTGATTAAAGATCAGCAAAACTATAGTCTTCGAAAGCTAAAGCAATAAAGAGAATACAGGTACGTAAAATATCTAAGTAACGTAAAAGTTCTGCAAAAGTGTAGCCCATTGTTAAATCGCCTTTTAATAAATTTCATGATCATTTATTTGCATTTATTAATTAGCTTGTGTTGTATTCCGGTGCTCTCTATTGTAGGCTTTAACATATGTATGAGTTTTGTACAACTTCAATAAAATCTGTGATATGTAGGTTAAGTTCGTTTTGGTTCTTGCAACAATATCTTGAGTAACCCTAACTGTAATCTTAGTTCTGAATATTTATTTGCATATTATATATTTATAGATGTCATAACAATGTAATTTCAAGTAAAAATATAAAAGCAATGACATAAAGATACTTTGAAATTAGTTCTAATAAGAATCTCCACAACAATTTCCGGGAAAAATAAAAATAACAAACAAAACTACAGGTATAAACATACACAATCAGAAACTTCCATATAAATCTTCTAAAATATAGTTAATCAGAGCTGCATGTCAGCCAATACAAGATAAATATAATACTAAAGTCTGCTTTAATTAATTCATATCAAACCTAACATAATTAAACTATGGCGTGTTCCAAATGTTGCTCTGACAATGTTAGTCGATGATCGCTGGTACATAGCTATAATAGTTTATCCTAAACCCATATTGAGTAGGCTGTTATTAGTTTGGAGTCATGTAAGCAATTAGTTTAAATAGAGTTGACATTTTAGCTTCGTTCCAACAATCTCAACTACCATCTATGTACCTAAATATTAATAAGGGGTTTTGCTAACAAAACTATGAGCACAATTTTAATAGACAAAGTTTATCTGATCCCATCATCCGTGTAAGATTTTAAATTAAATGCACTATAATCATTTTAATATTAATTTATTACTCTTTTGTGTATAAATAACAAGTAACTAGCTATATACATAAACAGACTCATTATTACCTGGATCTGCACAATTCAAGTACAATTTATCAAATATTATATAAAAAATGATAAATAAATATTGTTGTAAATAAATAAATTAAGTATGTACACTGAAACTTTCCAATTCCAGTACTGGGTTCCCAGTATATTTTTTATAGTGTAGGTAGACTCCTTAATATAATTTATACAGCAATAAAACTCTTTAAATTTATTATACCAAAGAAAGAAAAATGTCTTGGTACATATGTATATCTGATAAATCAATTCGTTGGCTACTTCAGTAGTAATAGAGGAAATCCTAAGGGTTATATTTTAAGTCAAGTGTTACGTATATAGAGCTTATTTATGATAGCGGATATAAGGTTGTTTGGAACAGACAGAGTCACTATATCATACATGGTGTCGAGTAGTGTTACTGGCAGATTTATATTTATCTATCTGTGTATGACCAACGGTAATAAGCCAGAAGCAAAAAGGTGTAGATGTAGTTACGCCGTCTGGCTATAGAGTTTGCCTTCTCTCCCACTCATCTTTAAACTAAACATAGACGATTGTTTGCTTATCTGTAAATTATAGGTTTAACAACGCCTCTCATTGCTTATTCCACGTATATAAAACTTTTTTTTTTAATGGATGATTATAATTATATACGTCTAGACTGAGATGCATAAATATTATTTATTAAAAAAATCTACTAGTTCTAAACTAAAACACCTCACAGTGTTATTATAAAAACAATAAAAGATTAAATTAAAATCAAATTATGCTTATAAAAGTTGATACTGACAGGACTTTTTTGCACAAACCCCCATTAAAAAATTAATTGCCGGCCACAAAGAAGCAAATTGAATCCATCTGACACAGATGTCCAACGCATCAAACCCTTTTCAAAAAAATAATAACTTGAATAATTAAAATCAACGTCGCAAATTACATCCTAATGTTCTAGTAAACGCGTGACCTAAATCAAAGATAATCTTTACACGTGAATAAATCAGGATAAATCCTTCGCCACCGCTAAGTAAGAGTAATAATGGAAGACGGACCCGTAAATATTGAGAAGCTTTTCTTGCCTATTGGATTTCGAGTGAGTGATGAGCCTCCCCCAACATTATCAATTTTGTTGGTGATTTGTGAGGGGGTATAGGCATATTAAAAAGATGCAAACTGCAATTTGCTGCATGTAGACGTTTTCTTTAGAATGGAGATGTAAGATATTGACAGTTTTACATTCAATATTGCGTGACATGACATTGCACGTCGCACTTACGGGCGCTAGTTCTACACGGCTGTCGAACTAATTGGCAATTTCCGATAGGCGCGTCTAATAGTAGCAAAGTATGAAGCATTAATGGGGTCACTCACCGTCACAAGAATCAAATAAAGATATCAGTTTGTTAAATTACGAGAAAAAAGCTTTTTTTCATATAGCAAGCGCTCGATTTTGGACGTGAATTGAGAGGATCGGCCGAGTGGACAACTCAAGGACCACACATGGTTTTAACAACACTTGAACTTGTCAACTGACAGCAATTGATTCTTTATTCTTTCAACGGAATTGCATATATACATATAAACATTTACATGTGCCATCATTTACCAACCACGATTTGCATATAAAATTACAAAAAAAATACCAACTGACAATTTACCCTTTGTATATCATCCGTATCGAACTAACAAGATATTTATATAAGATATTTGACTAATTAAAAGTTCATAATTTAAAATATATTTCGAACCACAAAAATCTTTCTTTCTACTACAAAACAATAGTCATTAACCTGCAAGCTAAAATAAAAATCGCAAATAAAAATTACTTGATATATTATTGAATAAATTCAATTAATTATTATATCACATTTTAAATAAAAACATTACATTAAGGGAGCGGTTTTTCGAGTGTCATAAAACTTCGAACATAGATGACGCAATTTAACTTCTTTTTAAAATCAATTTTTTTGCAACCTGTAAGTAAGTAATTATGTGCTTTATTCAGAACTTAAAAAAAGTGTAGACATTAGCATATAAAATAATAATAACTTATACAAAACATATAAAGTGGATATATCATATATAAAATAATACTAACAAATAACATAAAAATAGAAAATAAAGTTTCTAGAGTCATGAAATATACAAGAATCCAAAATCTTTAATTGTTTATTACACTTTGAAATTTAATTGTAAATTTTTTGTCGAAATAATTTCTTAAACTTTAAGAGTATTGCTTCATTACACCACAAATTTAGTAGCCTTTTTATTGTGCTATAAGTTATATTTCTAAAATAAGAATTGTTATAGTTCTGTTCGAAGTTGAGAATGGTTGATAAAATGCAAAATTTAAAATTTCCGAGTGTATTAATTTTTTAAACAGTTTAGTACCGCTGCTACTTTAATTAAAACAATTAAAAATTTTGGATTCTCGTACATTTAATGCAAAAAAAAAGAAATTAAATTGAGCGAGTTGTGCTCAAAGTTTTATGACACTTAAAAAAGCCCACTTAACAAATGTCCACACCGATTTATTTATTCCACCAAGCATCGTAGGTTCGTATCCTGCTCAGTTTGAAAATCTACTAAATATTGGATACGAGCGCGGGTCAATAAGTCCGTGACTTTTTAAATCAAACACATATTTTTGAATAAAAAATCATTTTATTTTTCAATGTAATCTCGTGAGCTCTATACTTCCAAAATAAGATTTGTCAAGGTCATCAAAATAGATATTTGTTTGTAAGATGATTTCATTGTTGGAGTCAAATCTCTTTCCGCCAAGCCATTTCTTCAGATTTGGAAACAAAAAATAATCACTCAGGGCTAAATTTGAAAAATAGGACAAATGATGGAGGAATTCGTAGCCTAATTCATAGATTTTTGCCTTGGAAACTGCACATGTGTGCACCCTTGCATTGTCGTTGGAGAAAAAACTTTCTCTTGGCCAAATGCGGTCGTTTTCTTTAAATCCTCAATAAATCGACCCAATAAGTTGGCAAAATATTCGTCATTGATTGTTTTACCCCTTTGAAGGTAGTCAATGTGGATTATACCGCATGCATCCCAAAAAAACGGTCCCCTTGACTTTATTGGCTGACAAACCCGCCTTGGCTTTCTTAAGCCCCGTTTCAACCCGAGAAACCCACTGTTTTGACTGCTGTTTGGTCCTTGGTGTGTTGTGGTGTATTCACGTTTCGTCCACAGTTACAAAACGGCGCAAAAAATAATGCTCATTAGCACACAAAGTTCACTTTTTTTTCATTTTCTCCTCAAATCACGACGTACTCTGCTATCAATGGCTGTCAAACACAAACTAAATGACGCAGTTTATTAAAATTTTGACAGGAGTCAGCTGACAGATGCTTCTTGATAGGAGCATTGTTGCCCTTTCAGTTAGGAGGCGGGATATTAAAAAAAAATTGACCCGCCCTCCTAAGTATCAATCTCCTATGAACCACACTAAGTCTGCTGCAACATTTTAAGTTAAATTATAATCTACTAGAGTTGAAATTTATATATAAAAAAAAATGCTTTTCACTACTCAGTAAAATATCAGAAATAGAAAATGTATATGCGTTGGACTAGAAGTCCGCAAATCAATTCTCCACAACTTCTTTTTGTAGCCTTACTTACAGTGAATAACTGAAATAATAAATGCTAAAGACTAATTAATAATTTTATTAAACATGCAAAAATAAGGCAAACAAACTATAATGAAAGATTTTTCTTTTTGTGTGAAACAACATTATAGTTCAATAAAAAAATTTAAGCAATAAGAACTTATTACCCTCGTTCACCCTGACCATGGCAACAAATATAAACCTGTTTTCGGCGGGAATTCTTGTTTTAAAAACAAATAATCCACAACCGCTTGTACTCACGGCTCGTAGAGTCAAATGTGCATTATGCCAAGAAGCCTAACGCCGATCCAATGTTATCTCCAAAAGATAGCTTTATTGTCGTGGTGCTGCTAGATGACCTCTTGTTAGATTACTGTGTAAATTTGGTTCTGAAAAATTCTATGTCTTTCCCAAATCTGTAGACAAGATTCATCTTTTCGAACAACTCATCTTCGGCCAGTATTATTTTCAAACGGCGGACTATATTGTAAGTCTGCTCACAATATGCATCGTCCAGAAACCAAGATATCTGCTTCGACAGAAGATTTTCCAAAGCCTCTAAACTTGATTCTCGACAAATAGTAGTACTACTTCATGCTAATGAGTTGCTCCGTCAATTCAAGTGGTACTAGTAGGTGACTTTAAATTAGTCGGCTTTGCCACGGATGTATTCCACGTTGAACCAAAATAAGTAAGAAACGTAAATTTCGTCTTGTCGTCGGTAATGTTGTATCACCACTTAAGCGCCTTGTTGTTTGTGCGGACAAAAAACATTTCATCCTATTAAACCGTTGCAAATTGTTAGTCAAAGCCTATCCAAAATCAGTCCTACTTCAAAACTAGCAATATAAGAGCGTGATAGTCGATCTTAGATTACCCTAATGAACAAAATTTCATCCACTTGTTAGAAAATGATTGGCCACTTTGTACGTGTAAGACCACGTGTGTAAAGGTGTTTTGACCACCAATTCAGTGCAGTTGCATGCACTGCTACTAACAGCAGATTCAATCCGTTTGCAAACTCGTCTACTAAGTCTTAAAGTCCGCCGACTTCAGAAAGGTGTGCCCATAAACTTAAGCACAATTCTCTTGTCTAAAGACCAGAAAACTTTTTTTGTAGTCTAGTTTCCTGTTTCATCCGCGACTTCCGTTCGTTGCTCTCTCCGCATTTGCAAGCTGGCTTCAACCTTACCGGCAACGTCGATAAGATGAAACATATTCTAAAACTACGGTTATAATCTAAATCTGGTAATACACAAAAAAAAACTGGCTCCTTGTGTTTTTCAACCAACGCTTGCCAGGTTGCTCACTCAACCGATGGTGAGACAAGGTTTTACACTACTTAACCGAATAACAGACGTCTGAACGTTAGTCGGTGTAGAGGTTCGGACTTAAGGCTTCAACTAAGTGGTCGCATAAGAATTTAAGAACTAGAAAATCTAACATCAATGGTAGGAAAAACCATAAAACCTATTTTATAAAGAAAGTATAGAAGTTAGACCACAAAAAAACAAGCTTACTTCTTAGAATATAGAAACCAAAAAAACACAACAATTACAAAAAAAGTCTAAAATCGAGTAAACCAAGTCAAAGAATTAAAATTGTTCAATAGAAACGCAACACGATCTGCACGGAGAGCAAAAAAAAAGTCTGAAGAATGTGACGACCATTAAACCTAAAAAGTGAGTTACATATTTAAAAAAAAATATGCAAAGATCAAGAAGTAAATAAAGTCAATCATGAAAACATTCTAGAAATAACTATCGGACCGTCGCACCAACCTGAAATAACATTAGAAGATGTGCAGTCAACAATATAAAAGCTAAAAAATAGAAAAACGCCAGATGTTGATAATATCAATAACAAATCAATCAAAAACGGTAGTACAACTGTTGTAAAAGAAATAACCTAATAATAAGCAATTTCAGAAATTATTCACAGTGTGCAAATCATAAACCAAAAAACAATCGTAGAATAACACTACTAAATGGAATTAACAAAAAATACATCAGGATCAGCCAAAACCTTAACAGAAACAGCAAAATCCATATTAAAGTTATTGAAGCATTGACGCAAGAAATAGACGGGAAAGCTAGAATCAGACAAAAAGATATAAAGAAGTATAACCCCAGCACTCTTCAATATCCTGATAAACAAAATTACTAAAGAACTAAAGATATGCTACAGAATAGAGGACAAATCCACAAATATCATATTTTACGCCGACGCAGCAGAAAACGAGGGTGATCTGCAACGGTTTCGGTTTAGATTCACGACAGCAGTAGACAAAAGAAACATGATTATATTATTTAAATGTGTCGGCACGATGAATTCACTGCTGCTCAGTCCAAAACAAAAAAAGTGTAGACGACAAATTTGCGACAAGAATTTTACTGATTTATCCAAAGTTCATCTTAAAACTTCTTTTTGAGTATTGCAATTGAGGCCAAAGACCTGCGTACACCACTGGTGTATGTAGTAGTAGTTCATAAATGCTCTTCACTACCCAAGAAGACAATTTTCTGCGCAAAAAGTAAAGACCACAGTTTTTTGAGACTCTGAGGAAATTCTATTAATTAAGTATATGACAAATACAATAACGAGGGATGTCTTCTTCTTTTTCTTATAGTGTCCGTGCACAATACAAGCGTGGACACCCCTCTCGTATGTTTATGGTGTGCGATAATAGTTCTACACAAACATGCAAGACCTACAGTTTAACGTAGAATCCAAACCACACCACTAGAGGAGTTCACTTTGCCAATGCCTTGCAAAAGAGACAACCACATCAAAATATATTCGGCAATTGAACCAAGGCTGCCTGCTCAATAGTCCGTCTTATACTATTGCGCTACAGTCGCCACAAAACAATTCCAGTGCAAACGGAAGTCCAGACCACGTGACGCGACAAGTGAAACACCTAAAGTGCAACAACAAGTGTTAAGTGCAACAATGAGTTATAGTGAATATAGTGAGATTAACTCGGAGGAATCCGACATCGCCCCAACCTCGACGGAAAACCTGGTGGCAACCCCCGCACGACCCTAGACACCTCCAAGACCTTCTGCCATGTATCCTGCGGGCGCATGGCTATCAAGGCAGATATTGTTATACACACCGTCGCCAGCGCCACTTCTTCACGACGAGGAAGTGGAACAGCACGCGCCTTATTCCAAGGTAAGAACCCAAGCTCTCGCGGGTATCCCGCAGCAGCGTTTCAAAACGGTCACTTGGGCGGACATTGTGCCGCTTCAACGCCGTTCGACAAAGCACCCGCGGATGGGACAACCACCGGGAGTCCTCAATCCCTGAGGGACTCGACCCACGCGGCATCGGGAACGCATACACATGCGGCCCCCGGTAACCTCTCACGCGGAAACCTCTTCCGCAAAGTTACCCAGACGTACCCAATACCCGGACTCCGGTGAGACACGCCAGACGGCCTGTCGCCCGAAAATCCATTCCGACAGGTCACAGAAGCCCCGGTCAGACAACACACTGGGCACAACACAGACCGACACGGTAAACCGCTCGCGGGCAGAAACCCCTCGGCCGGAGACGACGCCAGAACAATGCGTCGTTTCGAATTTTACGGAATTGCCATACAAAAATTAATTCTGTCAAATGCATAACGTTACCAGAAAAACGTTGAAATAAGTGTGTTAGCGTTGATGGTTCTTACAACTGAAAAATAAATTTTGTTTGTTCTGTAACTCCTTGTGTTCATAGTTAAGTAGATCAAATGCAAAACAACAGATTAAATTAAAATTAAACATATTTACTAAATGCAGTATGTAACACAATTTTATCAAAAACCGGAAAATGACAAGTTATATAATATGCAACATTTTTTTTAGGTTATGTACAGCCTGTGTCACAATTGTTAATCAAAAAAGCAGATTTTTTTTGCACATTTTTGTTGACAGGTAAAAAAACAATAAAAGTGAAAAAATAGACAAAGAGGCATATTAGAAACAATATTTTTAGGTTAGGTTAGATACCGTAAAAACAAAGTTGCATGTAACTGTCAAACGTAAAACATTAGATAAAATGACAAAAATGAACTACAACTATAGACATCGTAACACAAGTAACAATCGAGACTTAACGGATAAAATGTTAAAAAAAATAAAAATAAACTAATATACGTACTTCAAAACACATTTTCGTATAAAAAAAACATTAAGCATCAATTATTTTTTGAAATTTGCAAATACCCTCTAAATCTTGGTCTAAATCAGGAAGACGGTCTTTAATAACCCAACACTCGCGTATCGACCACTCAAAATTGTTTGTAGATATAGTCGCGTAGTCACGGTTAATGGTAATAGGAAAACATTAAATAAAAAAAATTTAGAGATAAAGATGTAGACTAATTTTGAAAATTATTATTCTAACAAAAATCCATTATAAAATCATTAATTTTATTACATCGTGGGATTCAGTATATATGAAGCAGATAGCAATTATTGGTCATTTAAACCTTCTTAGGCTTATTTGATGGTAATATAAGATAGTCGTGTCAAAAATAAACAAGTCATCTAATTTAAACTCTGTAGTAGTAAAAAAAAATCCGGGTCACAACGATTTGGACATAACCAACGGCATTTATTGATTGATAAATACACTATCGATGCATTATAAATTAAATAAATCGTTAAATTTTATTAGCAATTTGAAGCGTATCTATTTCTTGATACATCACATACAGTTAATTGTTGCCTCAAAAGTTTATAGACAGTAATTCAATTATCAATCACGGTTGAGTTAGTGTGTGAACTGCTTTCAAACACAACACCATCCGAACTGCATCAATTACAACTACACTGCTACTGGCACATTATCAAATGAAACGTAAACAATCGAAAATTGGAATTAATTACCAACACAATGCATCGCTGATTATGTTATTGCGATAAAACATATTTATTGCCGGAGGCCGTATATAGTGGCACGGCCGCTTACACTTATCAGAGATGTATGCACAGAGAAATGCACGAGCAGCTAACTTTAAACGTTTTTATTTTTTGAAAAATAATAGATAAGCGCGCAAGACTCATGGAAACTCGCACACAATTTCAGAAAAACCAAGCGGGGCAGATAGCAATGCCGATTTCCCTATGCGAATACCTGCCATTTTATCTGATAAATAACCAACGTATTATCTCAATCTAATTAATGATTGTTATTCCTCGCATGAAAGAGCCTACACTGAGCAGGTGATTTTACCTGTTAGAATATTCAAATTGAAGCCTCAAGCTATGCAACTCGTATAACGTGAGTGTGTACAAATAAAACAACATATGCATAATGTAAAGGAGCCGAGCAGGAATCCCACGCAATATTGAAAATGTTCAAAACAACACACAATTTATAGAAAATATATTGACACCAGATGATTCGGTAATAAACATGAAGGGATTAGATATTGGTTTCTTTGTTCTCTGCATCTATTTCTTCGTTGGACTACGTTAACACGTGGTGTAAATTATGGGGAGCAAAGGATATTGCTTATGAACCATATAAAAAAGGGGCTTGAAGTAAAAGCAATAAGAAAGAAATATTGTCGAATATTATTAAATTTATTGATTTATGAAGAGTATATTAAATTGTTTAAATTTTTTAATCTTAAATTAAGGTAAAAACTAAAGTGATTGCATCGAATTTTTATAGACATCAATTCCGACTGTCCATACGTCTGTTGGGTTTGCACTTGGTGAAAATTATAGGGCGGCAAAAGGGATGTTGAACGTGATAACCATAAAGTAGTCCCTTCTTTTTTTCTCTTATTCTCAAACTGAGTTAATAGCAAACGGGAACCTCCGCTTTTAAGAAAGTTCAATTGTAAAACAAAGGAGTTGTCATTACATTAGCTGATTTCCTGCCCGAAATAAATTGAAAAACTTTTAAATCACTGTTTCGATAAATCACTCCCCAACTAACAGCGTTAATAAACAAACCCAATCCGGTGACGATTTTATATTAAATTACGCGACGACGAAATAGAATGCGAGAAAATAAAGGAACTTTTTTTGATGAATATGTTCGAAACGAAAGTCGTTCACCGGCTTTCTTTTTATGGTTAAGAAAGGGACCAGTTTTATTTGCAAACAATTTAAAAGAAAATTGAAGGAACAAAAAGGGTGCAACACTTTTTTACTGTTTTTTTTTTCTATTCCATGCGTTAGAATCACGCATCTAAAATCCACCCCAGGTTTTATTGGAAATTATATTTGCCACTAGATGAAAATAGTTTGCGAGGCGGAAGTTTGGTAACTTTTTCGCGCGACAACTTTAAATGACATTAAGAGGTTGTAATTGAGTTTGCGACAAATTGCGTTATTGTGAGTAAATGGCTTTTTGATTAAGAGCTTGCGGTTAAGATGGTAAATTATTGTCACTTCTTAAGTAAATATTGGAATGCAATTTCTAACTATTGCATTAATAAGTAAAGATTATTAATTAGTGTTTATCTAACTAATAATTTTTATTAACCTGACTAAGTAAGTAAGTAAATATGCTACCCGTATACATTTCGAATTTCGCACACGCATTAATAAATCTAGATTTTAATCGGAGCTTTGCCACAAAAGAAAAAGATAAAAAAGCGCTTCATACGCAGTTTGTAAATTATGGGTAGTTAAACAACCACGATAACATCAGAAAATCCTTACACAAAAAGCCCACCAATTGTGTAACATTTTGAATAACATGAAATTGTTTGTTATTTACTATCTGTCTGACATGTAAACTAAATGCATTTCATGTTTGTTTCAATTGCGAAGAGAAATAGCGACACAGGTAATGTTGCAGGAGATGTTGTAAACATGAAGATTGGTGTACACAGCGGATAAATAATTCCGCTGGCGGGAGCTGCAAGAAAATGCTGAAAATAGATTAACAACAGCAGTATATTTTTCATACATGGAAGTCACATAAAGTCATTTCTATTATAAACGACTCTTTGTAGTATTTTTCAACGAGATGAAATATTCTTGTACATTTAAAACTGAAACAAATTACTGTCCTGGTTTAAAAGCAGCAATTCAAATTTAATAAAATTTCTTCAGTAGTTCTAATTGAATTTTAATATAAATTAGTTACAAATTGTACAGCAAAATGAACTTTTAATTGAATTAATGTATATTTAGATAGTAAGTTGCACTTAATGCAAGTGAAGATGCGGTTGGAACTAATTTCCATAAACCGAAAGCTATAACTTCCGTGCATGTTTATGCAAAAGATGTGGCCGCTTTAATATGTCACGTTTATTGACTGTATAAGAAATTCCCATCGCATTAATTACTACCCACTATTCAGAAATTCCGTAACATAGGCGCCGAGAGCTGCAGTACCAGAAATTAGAACGAAATTTAAACTCTTGCGTAATTTAGTTAAGTCGATTATGCAAATGATTGTTCGGCCCCTATTCACTTCTTAATTAAACTGAGATGCTTTAAATCCAGAAACACCTCGCCCTCTTTTAAATGTATTACCGAGACATTGAGAGGGCTCGCGATTCGGTTCATTGAATTTCAAAGAAAAAAAATGTAGGGGGTCACACATTGGAAGTATTGGCCATTGAAATGTCTAGTGAAATACGCAGCAGGCCATAAATGAAAGTCGCGCACACAAGTGCAATTGTCTGCTGCAAGGATTACGGCGTGATTTTCACCAGGATTATATTCCAGTCAGATCCATGTCTCACTCAAACGACGCACTTCAAACCGTTAAGCGCGGCGGACTCTTTCACATTAAAACAAGCCATTTCACAAATGGAAACGAAAGACATTTTTAATTTCCTCTGGCGCATAATATCGCCATCAAATAATAATACTGAATGGAAAAATAACCGACAATGGAAAAATTCGAGTAGAGATAAATTTCAAACCCACACTTTTCAATGTGTATTTTTTAAACAGGAAAATCCCTTTGTAGATGTATAACAATCATCCACAAAAAAAGAATAGATGTATTGTCATGAGAGAAATTATTTTTTTTAATTATCCCAAAATATTTTACCACTATTTTAATTAGAGATACGTAATTTTCAAACAGAAACCCAAAAATTTGTATTTTTATTGAAAACAACAAACATTAAGTTAATAAGAGCATCCTGACCACTACCTTGATTTACAATATTATAACAAAAACAACTACTTTGGCGTCATTTCTATTTCTACATATAATTTGATAATCGATTTATTTTTTCACCAGTATGTACATTCAGAGAGGATCAAACAATATTTTTTAGTCGAACTACAGTTATATTTACAAAGTGGAAAATTGAGAAGCTTAATTTTAGATACACATATTATGAATAAAGGTATTATTCTATTGCCTGAACACATTTAAAAAATTCCAAACACATTATTTTTATAAAAATAGCTTAAACAGGTTATCATGTAACGTGAATCGCAAAGTGAGCTACGATTTAAACCAACACGCACCGTACATTTATATGATAAGAATTATAGAAGCAGCATTATTTGCAGACTAAAATTATGTCACTTGCTAGAGCAAGAGTGTAAATTAAAACCAAAAAAAGCTCTCTTTTGACATAACATAGACTCAGCAATAATTTTTAAATTATTTTTCCCGCTTGTCTTACAAATAATATACTGTTTGATATCCCCTAAGCGACAATAATTACGCAAGGTAGAATTTAGTACTTCTAGAACAATATGCCTTCTATAGGGAGTTTATAAAAATGGGATTATGTAATCACTTTAAATGTGCCGCTTTTGTTAAATTGTTCACTAAACTATTTGTTTTGACAGATCAACTTTGACAGCTGTCAAGCAAACATATGAAAACATATGTAGTATAGTGGCCGATATTAAAAAGGCGGCATATTTAAAGTGATTACATAATCCCATTCATTTATAAACTCCCTGTATTAAAGAACTGGTAGTTAAAAGAATAACTCCTGGTCAGTACAAAGAACATAGACACGATAACATATTATAGCTCTATAACAAAGCAAGTCCAGGTAGCCAAAAGAGTATTGGTAATTGCAGAAAAAAAGAAACCCTCGAAATCAGTGTTGATAACTCTAGACGTAAAAAAGGATTTAGTTCAAAATCATGTAGAAAATAAAAGACAAATGTTCTATTTGCATAACAGATATGTTATATACTAAATGTCAGCATTAGTTCTTTTAGGCTGTCTTAAGACAGACCAGACTAGAGATCCGATGACATAATATGCATGATGCCTGCCAGAAAGATAAACATAAATAAACAAAAGATTCTAATAACTATAATGGACAAGTCAAAGAAAATGAACATACCCCAGAAGGGTTCCGGAGAATCCTCTACTACCCAAAAAGTAGTTTGCTCCTCGAATTCTGGAGGAAGCAACCCAATGACTATAGACAAAGAAGTGACAACAACAAACATAAAAAAACAATTGGAGACTCTTTGAAAAGCCCAAACTCGGCAAAAAATGCCAAGATCAAAACAACAAAGCCTAAGCTTTCGAGGGCGTCCAAGCTTAAGACAAAAAGATGCACAAGAGTTTCAGGCAGCTAAGCCAACTAAAGCATCCGGTATTCCGACAAGGACGCAATACTCTATACTACCTGCACCAAAGATTCCAGGTACATGAAGGACGTAAAAGTGGAAGCAACAGCAGCAACACGCCAAAATCGCTAAAACCACCAAAAAAAAAAAAAAGACAACAAAGAGACCCAAAAAAAAAAAGATTTTTATGGACATTGCATTAGCAATAAACCCAAAAAAAATCTCCCAATTGTTAACAAACAACTGTCTTAAGTAGAATCGACAAACTAAAAAAAGAACATGCATCACCCCGTTTTCGAAAAACCTCCTTTAAGAAGCAATTCCTAAAACTTGTATAAACAAACCAACCAAAAAGTTAAAAAAAAAAAAATAAAGACATGGGTGCTGGGACCATAGCTGCAATAAGAAACCCTTCTAAAAAGATTGGCGGTGCAAAACACCTTAAACACCAAAACCTGGCAAATAGTCAACTCTAAACCAGAACCCAAGAAGACCCAACACATCCGCTTATAAATAAGGGCGCTTGGATGAAGGCTAACTTAGAGTGTAAACTTTACCTAAGTTTGTTTAAACTAACCCTTGAAGTTCTGGCTCTCTCCAAAAAAGATGGAGACAAAAGCCGTCAAATAAGCCGTGGATCAAAATCCATCTCCGGTCGCCAAAAAGCTGTAGCGGTAAGTTCAATGTTAAATATAGTGCAAATCAATTTACATCTCAGCAGCCCTCAGAGCGCATATTGTCAAACTCAATATTGATATCACCCTTATCCAAAAACCTTGAATCTATAAAAGAAAGAAAAGACAATTAAGCAAACCGGGCAAATAGCTTCTAGCATTATGGAACCCACGTTTCAAATACCTAGTGACAGCCAATGTGGTGATAATAAAGAAAAAAAACGAGAAAGGCTGTCCAACACTTCCAACAAGATTACTTGGTGAAACAAAAGACTTGACACAACAAAGGCAAACACTAGAACAAAGCAAAAACAATGACTAGGCCACATATAGAACCAGATTTACGGCATACCATACAGAGTAACCACGTATAGAAAATTCGTCCACTCTTTCTGAATAGTAGAAGCGCGCGCATGTAAAACAAATGCACGAGCAATCATTACCACTTCCAGTATTCATAAAAAAAGAGCACGTTCTCTATATGTGTTGAAATGCTAACCCCGTATAGTATAATAATGCCATACAGAAAACGTTCAAAACGGTCCAACATGCTGCCGCCTCCAAAAATCCTTAAGCAAATACCGTACATTGGATCCAAAAATGGAAAATCACAGACCGACTCTAAGCCAAGAACACTCTGCAAGAGCTGCTGCAGACACACTTCCCGGACTCTACACAGACAAAAGCTCCTGACCAAAAAGACCTAAAATTTCTAAACAAAAAGAACTGAGAAAAGGCAAAGACCATAATAACCAGGACAACCTGAAATGAAAAATCAACACATTCAAACTATTCGCCAGGAACCGATGGAATTTATCCCACCATGCTACCGAGGAGCTGGAAAGCGGTCAAAGTATAGTAAAGCCGGAGTGACCCACGTGTGCCCTGGCACAAAACAATCAGCTTGCAAAAACAATTAAAAAAAATTCGACAGGTACATACAGGACTGGGCGCAAAAAGCACAACCACCAGTTTGCCTACCAAACAAAAAAACCCTGCAAACTAGCCATACACCAGCTAGTCAGCTAGCAAACGCAAAAACAATTATAACGACAACCGCACCACTATTATCGTTACCACCACTTCACCTGATGGTAATGAGTAATGACAAAAGAAAAAAAGCATCAAGGCCGATAACAATTATGTCAAATAGCCAAGCGTAATTGCCGGCCCTGCAAACGCCAACCTGTAAAAAAGAGCTGAAGAGATTGACACATTTAAGATTATTCCTAACAAGACCATCGCATGATACCAAAACAGTGGTAACACAAATGAGTCGTATTATACCGCAAAGACTCACAGGACTGATAACCGGACACTGTAGTCTTAAGAAGCACTTGCATAGAAAGGAAATAGAAATAAATCCCCTATTATAATAAAAAACAGTTATTGCAAAGTATTCTATATAAATTAGTCCTTGAGGTAAATTTGCCATCAGGCTTCAAAGCATATCCTACCAATGGAATAATTAACGAATGACAAAAATTGCTCAAAATAACTGAAACTCAATATTCAAAATATGCCAAAACCTAAGATTTTAAACTAAACAGGTATGTAGAACTTCATTTCGATAAGAGACTCAGTATTGTGCAACACTTGTAAGAATAAAAAATATAGCTGTAACTACAGCTTTTCAAGGTTGGTGCTAAAAGCAGACATAAAAACTTAAGTATTAGGAGAAGTAATTAACTCCTTACTACATTAGAGCAGCTGCGGCATGAGCCACAGATTGAAACATAAAAAAAAAAATAAAGCTACAAATCTAAATGATCATCCGTTCTGTCGTTGCTGAAAGCGTATATTACAACCTCGACAGGAGCACTACAGGTAACTGACCTTGACAAGTAGAAAACTATGCAAAAAGCCAAAAAAAAAAAAACTATCGCAAGTTGGGATCAAATAAAATATATTAATAATATTTAAAATTAAAGAAACAGCAAACACATATAAAGAAAAAAACAAAAAGAGTTCAATTCAAGAAAAATAATGCTTGAAGAAAAAAAAATGTAAATAACAAAAATAAAGCATGCAACAACACCTACAAGTCAAAAATAAAATCAGGTCTTATTGAATAATAATAAAAAACCTAAGAATACAATTGCTCATCTTAAACAAAGAACAATAAAATTATGAAAGTCCAAATAACATTCTCCAACCTCAATGCACAAACAATATCAAAAGGATTAAATAAATAAAGCCAAGACGGTGTACCACTGATGTGGCTAAAGCAACCCATAAAAATTATTGAAACTTATCTCAAACCATAAAAGGTATAATAAAAGCGAGAGTATTTAAAACACACTGGTAACAACAGAAGTGCGGAAGAAACATACCATAAAAACTAAAAAAAAAAAAAAGATGAGTGGTGAAAAAGTCGCTAATCGGGTTGTATATATATAAAAAAATCAAATAGGCCAAACTTGCACTAAATAAGTAGCAAAAAGTTGTACAATGTCGCCCAAATGGCAATAAAGCAATACAGATAAAAAGCTAACTACAAGACAAGAATATTCTGAGTACCACAAAGTTTTCTTATCTGGGTAACTCTGTGAAACATCTTATTGCCTGCCTCAATTCTGTAGTAATAGACAACACACAAAACGTTGATGGCAAAAAAATACTTTAAACAAACAAAACTTATATTGTCTATTTATAGAAGCAAACTATAAGTTATATATTGAGATATTTATAAGTTGACCAATCACATTGTAGTATTAATCATAATAATTATTAATTATATTGTTAATTATTATTGATCAAAAAACCATTACACATAATCCCCAGGCATTATGAATAAAACTCAATTAATCGATTAAAACATAATTTCCACATTTTTTTTAAATCAATATCAAATTTATAAAATCATATTAGTGTTATTAATATTACTTACTAGAAGTGTAAGATCTTCATTCGTCAGTTGTTGATAATATAAACTCACCTGAAACAAATAAAAAACAAATTAGATTGTTATTGTTATAATTTTGTTATTAAAGTTCATTGCGCTATGATGAGATCAATTTGAACAAGATGTTATTTTAATAAAAAAAGGAATTGGTTAATTATTTGTTCTATCAAAGTATGCCCGAGACGACAATCTGTTTCTTCAAGAAGTGCAATAAGTCGCACGCCATCTGCTCCGTTTGGTTTCCCTTTCAATCGATATCCCCAGCCTCTAGCGTCTTATCCTTCTTTTTCTCAAAGGCGCGCTCCTGCTTAAGGATCGCGGTTTCACCTTCTTTAGGCTTACACAAGGAGTGTTGAATGATCAAAAGAAAATTCCACTATCGAACAGAAAGACTCCTCTCTTTACTGCGCCGTGTAATTAGATTCTTTTCTGCGGAGATGGCAGTTTTAGTTGTTTATTTCTTTTTGTTTTTACAGCGGTCGAAGCGAATAAAAAAACGTCCCCTTGAATAATAGACAGTTGACAATTTCGATGGCTGTAAAATGTACATGTTACACGTTATATGTAGGCATCCCTCGCATCATTACCATTTTTGCTTATTATAAAAGAATGCGGATGGAATATGAATAAAATATCCGTACAAAGTCTGCTTGATCTCAGGTTTTACTGCCTTAGGGTAAGTTGGTTTCCTTGATACGCAGGGGTGCAGATATAAGTAAGGGTAGCTTTATATCGCTACAGTTTTTATGTATGTATTGGAATACCGTGATTTAAAATATAGCCCGTGAGGCTTCATTCTGGAATAAGATAAATGCCAGTCTATCAATTTCCATTATAATATGCTTTTCACCGGAAAATTCTTGAAATTCATATATGGGGGGAAAGTTAACAACCTCTCGTGATTTAAATCCCTTTGCCGTGTATGGTTTATTTGCCGAAATGAGCTCTTGTCGCGCATCAACGAACTCTTAAACTTTTAATGTTTCACGCTTTTATTCCTCGATTATTGCTCACATATTAAGCACCTGAACTTTTTAAAGGGTACTTACGAATCTTTTATTGTGGCAATTTTGTTTACAAAACGTCGCAATATTTAGTCTCAACCGTTTCTCAGAAGTGTATTATTATTTTATTTTGTCACGTCTTGTTCAGGAATTATATGGACAATTCAATTTCGCAAATTCCAACTCGTAACCTGGCCCAATGGAATTTTACACCCAGGACAGACATTGTATTACACTTTTAAACAACTTGAATACTATAAAGAAAGCAATAACATTTTTATAATATTCCTATTTAAATAGAAAAATAAGTACAAACTATATTTGATGGCTATTATTATTATATATTATTATTATTATTGTTCTAAATCAGTTGGCATCCATTATAAATGATAAATGTTGTTTGTAAAGAATCTAATAATAGTTTGGATATTCCAGCGTAAGTGTGGAAATTTAATTGCAAACTATAAAACGAATGGCTTCATAAAGACTTCAAAGTTTTTCGTATGAGTTATAACAAAATTAAAAATCTAAAGATTTATGCAATTTACAAAAATAAAATCTAAAACCTATTGATAAAATAATTAATAAAATGAGTTCAATAAAAATATACAAAAAATGGCTGAAAGACTACGGTCGATAGCCAGTTTAAAGTTCTTTTTTCTACCAATTTTACGTATTTCTTCAATTTATGTCATTTTTTATTAAATAAAAATAAAACATACACAAAAAGTCATAGACAAAAAAGATTACAATAGAAAAGCGATAGATGTTAATATTTGAAGAATGTGCGCGTCGTGATGCAATAATCGCAAAGCAGATTCATAGCATCTCACTAATTGTCTACTGAGGCGCTCTTGATTTGAATTTGATTAAATTAATTTATTGTTTTATGTCACAAATCAATAAACAAATTAATAACAAATGTTGATTAATTATTTAATTAAAAATAAATTTATTTTACGTCCATACTCGAGGTGTCGTTTTGGTCATGAAGTACCACAGAACAGTAATCGCAAAAATATATTTTTCTACCACAATACGAAAAATATCCTATGGCATTAATAAATTTAAATAATTTAAGATATATATTATATTTTTATTTTTTAAAGTATAAGTAAATAAATATTGTTTTTATTTCGTGGCAAAATCATTAGTTTTTTTGGCATACTCAAAAAAAGCATTCCATGTGCCATTAAAAAACCACTGATTTTTCACCAAAATAACAATTTTTTCATAAATGTCAATTGCTAATCACAAATGATATATTTTCCACATTTATCAATCGCAAGTCAATAGATATCAAAAATGTTTTAGTAGGTCGTAGATTATTACCTGAGCAATTACAACTATTTTACATAAGCAATAAATAAAAACTAAATTTAAAAAAGCAGAACAGATTGAGTATCAAATTTTATAGATGTCTTTACACAATAATTACATATATCATAACTCCTGCATGCACTGACAACAACAATCCCAAAACAACAGATTAAGTATCAACATTTTCAGGTTATGTACTCAACAGTAACTGCAAACTAGAAGTCAAGAATTTGGTGAGCTACATTGGAAGAGATACCATAACCGCCATAACACGTCAACTGCGGATCACCATAGATAAAGTAGATAAAGTAGACAAATAAACAAAAGCAAGACAACATAAAAAATTATAGACCTATTAGTCTTTTGTCCATTTTATAAGCTTCTTAACAAAATTATAACCTACCGCCTCAACAAAAAGTTTGATTTTTAGCAGCCCGTAGAGTAGGCCGCATTCCGAAGCGACTTTAGTACAACGGACCACATTCAAGTACAATATCCCCTTATACCGTCAATTACCACAACGCTTGATTCGGTTGAAACATGGTGCAAAAGACGATGAGTAACGCGAGGATTGACTCAAGATATGCCAACCTCATTAAAGGCATCTACAAAGGAGCCACACTACAAGGTAATTAAACAAAAACTTAACAACAACAAGGTTCCAATACAAAGAAGAGTACGACAGGGCAATTCAATTTCTCCAAAATTATTTACCCTGGCATTAGAAGACGTTTGTAAAAACTTGACGTGGCAACGATGAGAAGTCAACATAGACGAAAAATTCTTAAACCATCTCAAATTCGCTGACAACATTGTGATCATAAGCACCGACCAGAAAAAACTTAGAACTATGTTGTGTGAGCTGAAAGAAGCCTCTCAGAAAGTAAGCCTAGAAATCAATCTTCAAAATAACACAGATTATGAGTCCAGACAACATCTATGCCACATACACTTTAAGTTAAGTAATGAAAGAATATATCTATAACTTAGATACAACACCAGGTTAGGCAAAAGCAACCAGACAGCCGAGACAAAGAAGAAAATCAGTTTAGCATAGGCTGCATTTGAGAAACTCGCACATATTCTCAAAGAAGCAAAGTTATTAATAATACTGCCCTAACAAAGAAATGAAGAAAAGAACAAAGATATCAGGGCAAACACCAAAGTAAGCGACGTCATCAACAAAACTGCAAAAAACAAGTTAGGCATGTTGCGCAAAATGATGTGAGATATACAAGAAATATTATGCAGTAGAGACCCCCAAAAACAAAGAGAAGCATCAGCAGACCCATGTTAAGACCAATAAAGAAGAAGAAGAAGAAGAAGACTTATTGACAAATTGTGTATTTCGGACGCGACTTGCACAGAGTCTCTGTTCCAACTCGGAGGTGCCCCGCTAGTGACTCGTCGCAGTTCCTTTATACCCACGTAAGCCGCGGCATTAAGAGCAAAAAAGAACCACAACAAGCAACTAATATTTGCAGGCAAAGGAACGCAGCACAGATACTGACACATGCCGGTATGCGTCCAAGCTCATAAGGTTAAAGATCGAGGTCGGTTCTAGCAAATTTCCAGCTTGCATGATTCCGGGGATAGAGACTCGTCTTGATATGACCTCTCACAACAAACGAGAAACTTATCCAGAGGTCTTGAAGAACATGTTTAGACTCGTTAAGTATAAAGTCTATGTACTCGGCCAACCCCCTGGACCAGCTCGTAGAAGCTTCCGAATTAGGCTTAGTCAAGTTCGGACAAAGAACTATCTTTGTCTGGACGCCTGCTCATGAGAGTATCGTGGGCAAGAAGCTGGCCAATAAAACCGCAGGCGGCAGATGCAGATCCTGCGGACATACCCGTAAGGCCCAATAATCTCAAAAGATACGTTACTTTAAAAGTGATCAAGAAACGGCAACAACTATGAAACGGCTTCAAGAACAAAATAAACCAAATTAAGTTATCCATGACAGAATAGAAGTCGCCGATAGATCTTAAGAAGGAAGATCGCCCTACGCCGTTTACGCATAGAACACACCATACATAACCTCCGCGTATCTTCTGACTGGCGACGAACAGCCCACATACCAAACATAGAAAGAATTGCGAGAATTCGTAAGGTCCTTAAAACGTAAACATACATAAATAGCAATGGCAAAAAAATTCAATCTTTCAAAAATGTGATTAAAATTCGACCAAAGTTTATAGTTTGCAAGAACCACGGCAAAAACGGACAAGACGTCCATTTGAATAAAGTTTTATGTCAAACATATATATCGTCCACCTCAAATGAAAGAAAGAAATTAAAAATAAATATAAAATTATAAACTCTAATTTTCCTTCCGGCATATCGTATTGTAATTTCCATACCTTGCCGAACAAATAGTAACTTGAGCCGACCTTATCCACATGAGAGAATTAACAAAACGGTGCTTAAACATAAATAATTATATCCTTAATTATAAATAAATGTAAATGAAACGACATGCAAAGTGGTGCTATTGAATTTCACTGTACGAATAAGAAAGAAGGCGGTGGGGAGGAAATAGAAAAAGGGTACAACAACAACAACGAACGACACTCGTAAAATAAAAACGTCGTTATCGTTTAATCCCCGCTCCATTTAAGGTCTTCTTTATTTCTACGTCATGTTTATTCGATTTCAGAGTTTCATCAACGACCGTTTATTGCGTAAAATAAAGTGAATAGCTTCCCCCATTAAATCTTATTAATCCTGATTTTGATTTCGTGTCCTGTTTTGAGAAGACGCCATCAAATTTATTTAATATACGGAATGCTGAAATTGCAAAACTTGGAGCGGAATATAAATTTTGTCCGATTCCTTTTTATTCACGATGCCCCGAACAAGCGAAAAATTGTGGACATAATTTAGCATGAAACTTTTCCAATAAATAAAATTGATACTTCTTCATATTTTGCTTATATAGTACTCAAGTATATTTATTTTATCTCAGCACATAAAATGGTCAAATTTATATGTATTGAAAATTTAAGAGGTAATTAGTGAAAAATAATTATGCTTACAAATTTAACCCGTATCTAATAGTCTTAAATAGTTTTGTTAAATGAAATCAGCGACAGATATCTTGGAGCTTAATGAATTTCAGTCTGATATACAACGGCAATTCGCACACCGGCGCCTCCGCCAGAATCACACGCACGCTGTAAATATGCCGGCAATGTCCCCGGTTATTTTATTAGGAACTCTTGGGGTGACTTAATTAAATAATTAAAGAGGAATTTAATGGGAAGGAATTCCAAAAAATCAAGGAAATTAAAACGTTCTTATTAATTTACATAATGATTATAATAATTTGTATCATGAATCTGATTTATAACTGCACATGTTTCTGTTGTAATCGTTTGTGGGATTATCTTTATTCTTATAATAAAGACCTGCAATAAGGTGTGGCCAGTACCAGTGGGGATAGGTTAAAATTAATATAAAAGAACGATAATGAGTTGAATAGGTGTGGAGTATACAGCGCGGAGCTATTGATGTGTATATAGCGTGCATAGGTCAGTAAAATATGGGTCACTTGTTTGAATAAACAGTTACATGGTAAATTAGTTTAGTTTTGAAGAAATACGAAGTAATTGATGTAATAACTTGGCGCAAAAAGTTGATTGATCCACTGTTTTAGAACCTATAAAATATTTGATTAAAACTAGTCTAGACGTGTCATATAACGTAATTGCTGTTTTAATTAGAAAGAACACAGGAACAACGAATGTGCGATAATTAAAAGAGATGTGCCGTGTTTAATGGAAACCAAAAAAAAAACACTTAGTTCTTGATTAACCGGGAGTCTGTTGCGATATGAAAAGTAGAAAAGCAGTGAGATGATATACATAGATGTTGTCACGCGGCTCTTGTAAAGAATATCAATATCTATCCCTACTTCGTGCTTAAAGGTGGCATATATGGTGCATGTCAGGAAGTCAGTCAATATTCGTATAGAGCGGCAACAACGTGGAAATGGCCGCCCGAAAATTGGCAAGGGATGCACGTAACGCGCTCTTAATATACCAGACCTAATATCCTGCCACCGTGATCAGTACCAACACGCAACTATCAGAGCACCCCGAATGCGTACCATTAGAAACGAGATTATTACTACATCCTTTTGGATTATGGTGGGGGACACGTATTCACCCCGATGATAATCTACAACCTACACACGGAATTTTCAATATCTCAGATATAACATAAACCTACGTGATTGTACGTTAATAATATGCAAAGCTAATGAATATTGGTTTAATAATAGTTATGATGTTAGGTTTCAATACTAAAAAATGAATCAATCTTTCAATATATTACTCATGATAAAGATTTTAAATTGATATACATTTTCTGTCAACTTGAATCAACTGCAATATTTATAACAAATATCGATTGAGAAAAAAGTGTAGCAAAAACTTGTTTTTCTCGGGATCAATTTATTATATAGCAACCTTCACATTTCCATTAGTATAAAGGGAAAATATGAAAGCATGTTTATATTCAACAAGAGTAGATGTGTTTACCCATCAGTGGTATGTAAAAATAGAGCATTTTATTATAAAATTGTTCCCTTGAGTGTGAAATTATCTACAAAAATGAAAATATGTTTTTATTATATAGCATTAAAATAGTAAAAATAATGTATTAAGTATTACAATTGGAGTTGGTTTGCAATTAAATAACTTAATATTGTAAATATAAATCAAATAGATTTGTGCTTTATATTAAAGGTATTAAACGGTGTTATATCTTCAGAACAAATACTCAGCACTTTTCAAATTTATGTAACCCCACACTACACAATTTAATGTACCACAAATGCCAGTATGGAAAACATTAAAACTTCATAGTTTATCATACTCAGCCTGTTCACAAGCCGCCTTACCTAGAGATTTCGCTACTTGTATGGAATTTTAAAACTGAATCATTCAAAACCAACGTGATAATTTTTAATCAAAGGCAACACAAAGAACTGCCACAGCCAGTTTTCTTGCATGTACATGGTAATACAGACATTTGTCCTATAAGTGAGTAGAAAAGATCGGTGGAAGTGGAGAGACCAGAAGAGAGCACTTTGTGTAAAAATAATAACAAACGCTGTATAAACCATAAAAATATAAATAAAAGAAACTTTAACTCCTAAGCTGCTAGGGTCATATGACGGTCGCCCTGTTATCCCCTCCAAAAGATAAATGTCCCCAACGTGGGGCAAATGGCAAATGGCGTGGTGTCTTCAGAAGCAAAAAAAGCACCAGACATGCCGCGAGAAGACCAAAAAAGAACAGTCGATAGAAAAACACCTAGCAAACTTCTCAAAATATGACATCAACCCAAGCTACCAAGCCGGCGTCTCGAAAGCGCTCCTAACCACCAAGTAATTTGAATAGCATCACCAAGACAGCTCTCATCGTAACTTAGAGGTAGCTTGCCAAACAAAGAACACCTGTACCAGATGTTCGACACAACTTCAGCAAAAACAAAGACTATGCCTAACTTGATGGCAGAAATTATATTGATTGGCAGGTTGCTCACAACATGAAACTTCAATGGCATGGTGCTTTCACAACGCCAGAAACAGCGAAAACATCAACCTACCACATAAAACATTAAACTCGAGTACTACAAAACCACATCTAGAAAGTACCAGAAAAGATCTGGACTGTAAACAAACCATCCAACCTCGTACTGTGTACTCCAGTGGATGCCAAAAACAACTAATCGGCAAAACCTGCACCAGAACCTGTGCATCAACATAATTAGCCTACACCAACCCCCGCCATAGGTGTCGCAACCTGTGCTCAAAATTTTAAGGCTTTCAAGATTGATCCACCAAAGTGCAAAAAAACTTTAAAACCTTCAACCTCCAGACCTAAGACCGTGAGTTTCGAGTTCGAATCCCCTATTTGGAGGGTCAGTTTTTCTGGTTAAGAAAAAATGTGTGATAAGTACGCCTTGTTTTGGATAAAAGAAAAAAAACTATAGTAGATCCCGTGTACTGCCTGAATGTTGCGCGCACATTAGAGAACCCAATAATTTAGATTAGAATTACTAAATTTGCGGCATAATTCCCAGATATAGTAGTCCTCTGGCGTCGGTGGTTAGCCCTGACAGCAAAAACCACCAGAAGACACCACGGACAAAGGTAACTCCATCCACAACATTTAAAGATATTACAGCCAGGTTGAGTGCCCGACGCTGGCGGCATAACATATACCAGATTGTGTATCTGGTGTTTGCAGTAAGTGTGATTCCTTAGAGCCACTAGTCGTCAGCATGCTGACTTCTACGTCCTTCTACTCTAAACCAAAAACGCAACGTCAAAAAGAAAAGAAAGAGCAAGAGAGAATAGAGAGAGAAGTAGAAAAGCGTGTGTCGGATTGCGTATCTAGTGGATAAAGTGATGTTACTCATGAGCGCTACTAGTTGTTAGCTTGCCAACCTCTACGTCCTCAAACACAAAGGTTACTTGCCGGGCTGTGTGGCAAGGAGCGGCCGAAAAAAAAAACGACAGTGAACAAGCTAGGTTCAATCAAGAACAAGCGGACAAATCGTTTTATAAAAGTGAAGCAAATATTAACCTCGTAGAACATCTTCAATTACATTATACTACTTTATTTTAGGCTAGTATTTTACGCAGGTCTGAGATATTTCCGCTTACATCTAATGCAAAGATCACACTGTGTTTTCTCTTTCCTGCCCAGAACTTGCCATGGTCGCAACTCAATCACCGATTGTAGAGCATCAATTGTAGACCATACAACCCTAAAAACAAACTACCATTGGTTAGTTCTCCTGTGACTAAAACATCGTTTAGTATTTTTTTTACTAATAACCTCTCCAATCGATATACTAAAGTCAAAAAGCTCTGTACCAATGAGTATGCAACTAATTTATTTATTCCATCGGATCTTTACAGCTATAAATAAGTACCCTCATATTAGTCATTTTAAAAATAAATGACAGCTTGGCAATCTTCTATCTTGTCAAGTACGACCCTTCGCAGAGAGTCAGCTAAATAAGAAAATATTTAAAAAAGGCGCAATGCTAATATTTTTTGCGTACTCTTATTATGTACTGTTCACCTACAAGCTAGCAACTAATCCCAGTCTCTAAAAACTTAAGAAAACAGCAGAAATCAGGAATACAAGACACCCAACTATACTAAAAAACGCAAATAGGAACATTATAGGCAAAAATGAATGGCAGAAGTATATATCAGATCTCTTCTAGAACAACAACCGTAGAAACAAAAAGCACGCTAACATAACTGACAATCTAAACGCAGGCCCAGGTATACTAAATGCAAAATTAGAGAAGATCATCCAACAAGCCAAAAGTGACAAGACGCCAGGTCCAGATAATATCCCATCCAAGCTTCTCAAGCTACTAGCTGAAAAAAACATAGATGTCTTGATAATCATGACCAAATACCAGTGAACTGGTTATAAACACTAGTCATAAAACTGCTGAAGAAACCTAAGGTCAGCAAGTACAATGACTTCAGACTAATTAGATTAATCCTCTTAAAACTTTTACATAACCGCATATACTCACACTCACGATGCGAAAACAACATAGCAGATAAACCATTCGGATTCCAACAAAAAACCGAGTCCACCATAAGCAACTTTTTGAATATCTAGACAAAATAGGACTAAACACCATGATCTAAGCTATTAAAACAGCTGTATTATTAAGAAGCCAGAATCAAAGTCGACGATGTACCGACACAGAAAATACCAATTAAACGAAAGGTGAGACAAGGATGTGTTTTATCGCCAACATTATTTAATATGTACTCTGAGAAGAGGTTGTAAACAATAGAACAAAAGGCGTGAAAATATAAAGGCAGAACATTAACAACATAAGATTTGCAGATGACTGCCCTAATAGTCGAGAGTTTAAAAGATCTGCAAAGTCTACTTAACGCAAGGCAAAGATTAAAGATCAACATCGAGAAAACTAAATGGATGCCAGTCGGAAAAATAAAAGTCGAAAACAGCAAGCTAATAATTAAAGGAAAACTTATAGAACGTGTAGAAAAAAACTTCAAATATCTTGACAGCTAGAATCATCCAAGTAAATCCGCGTATCGAAATGTCTCGAGTTGCATTCAGATCACGGAAAACTATTTTAACTAATCTAAACCTACCAATTAATCTTCGTAAAAGTGCTACGTGTGGTCCATTCTGTTATATGCTCTAAAAACAACAATCATAAATCGTCTAGAAGCATTTGAGCTATGGTGTTATCTCTGCATGCTAATAATATCCTGGACAACGCATACATCAACGAAAAATTGTCAAATCTAAGTAAAACCGACAGAGAACTGTTAAATACAATACAGGATAAACCGAATACTTTGGACATATCGTTATAAGGCCAATCATCCATTACGCCTAATTATACAACGGATGGCCGACGGAAAAAGATGGATAAAACGTAAAAATCTATCATTGCTGCGCAACATCAGACTGTGAACAGGCATAACAGTTGAGGAACTGTTTCGAGCTCCATGTGATCGAGATAGATACCACCCAATTACCGACACAATAACCAACGTCTGAATACAGACAAAGCACCACAAGAAGAAGTTATAGATGTCTTTTTTGATTTAGTCTTGCTACCAGCTCAGCAATGGAAGATGCCTGTTCCTGTCTGTATACTCTGAGACTTGCTGGAAGACGTTCATGTATAACTTGACCTAACCAAACTGAACTTAACCTAACATAGCCAACTTAGTCTTATCAAAATCAAAAGCAACTAACTCCTCTTGTTGCAAAATAAAATCAAAATTACATGTTACAAGAGATTTATTTAGCTTTAATTTACTTCTATCTTTGTTCCAATTGATAAAATATTCTACCTATGATTATCGATATAGTAATCATAATCGCTATGGCGTATATGTGTTCTATGATTTCATTAAACAATGCATTTTTTCAATATATTGATTGTTCACAACCAATATATTAGTAATAAAATTAGTCTACTATTTATAACTTATAAAGTTAAGTTGCTCAATCAAAGCTGAAAGCACATATTATTATATGCGATTGCAACTATTATTATTATGATATTGATAACTGGTCTAACATACATACTCAAATACACTATATTCAAATAAATTGTGTTTATACTTGAGTTCGTGTGTTTTTATGTGTTAAACGTACTTAAATAAATATCTTATTTCCTTTTAAATAATACCGGATTCGTTCAATTCAACAGTGAAGAAAGTTATTGATAGAATTGAATATATACTTAATATATTCCATTTTATAAATTGTTTGTAGGAAAAAATGTAAAACCACACATCCATTTCGTTCCTTATTTCTATTTTTCAACGTGATGTGAAAAGAGAAACAAAGTAAATAGAAACAGGTTTAAAATGAGATCTAAAATGTCAGAAAGAAAAGAAAAAATAAATGGGTTCACATGCATCTATGTCACTGTAAAAAATCGAAAAAAGGGCTAGCCACTTCCCCCTTTACGCGATTATAAATTGCTTGAAAATTGAAAGTTTCTGTTAGTGAAAAATAATTTTAAATAAAAAAATATTTATACCTGTTTTTTACATCAATTTAATTTTGAAGCAATCAATTTAGTAATATAGTACCTGAAATCTGGGGTTAAATCAACCCATTAAAAAAGGCCAATTTAATAATTTTAGATAAATTAGTTTTAAATTGGAGTGGAAACCAGGAACGCATAACGAATTGTTTAAATAAACCCACATCGCTATTAACATAACGATATAAAGTGACATTTATGATGATTATTTCTAGATATTTAATGGAACAAGCTATATATTAACATGATAATTACAGCTTCAAAGCAAAAGAATAGTGATGGGATTCAACGTGAGGATTACACTATTATTAAGTAATTGCTTTTAGTGTTACAATGGAATGTAGTTATATTTTTTTGTCATCAGCGTGCTTAATGCAGCATGAAATACGTATTTGGTTTAATTAATTATAAAAGCTGTAATTATGTGTTTAATATAGACGGGTCATTATGTTGCGTTTAACATATTTTAAAATAATAGCGGGTGTTTTTTTTAGTAGGAGCCTAACTACCCTCGATAATCATTAGAGAGTAAGCACTTTTAACAAACCATTAACAAGTTATCATATATTAAAAAGTTTTCTAAAACGGCCCATTTCCATTATGCGCACGATCATAATAAGAGATAATGACCGTAGTACAACATCAATTTTATGTGAAAAAGATCGAGAGGAAAAAAAATATGAAAAATCTCAACGATTCGTAACAAGCAACGTAACGAGAGCAGCTGTCAAGAGCAGGCCTAGGCCGGTGCTTAGTTACGTAGGGGGTAAGTTACAGGAGGGATTCCTGCTTCCGGTTTTCGGGGAGGAAAAGCTCGAGGATCTGGGATTATTTCGCGGATTTGACTGGAAGGCTTTGCTATCTTTTAATTTAAGTTACGATTACAGTGCATTTCCATTAACAAACTTTAATCTTATAAGCAATAGTTAATGGCTGGTTAAACAATGATTAAGCAATTCGCAAATAAATTTCGAAACAACCATCAACATGTATATCTCGAATTACATTGTATCTTGATTGTAATATATTGCTTCAATAATAGGTTGAAAATACAGTTTTTAATATTAAAGATAAAAAAGTTAGACACAAATTGTGACAAATATCTTTTATATTGAACATATAATACATTAATCTCAGTGCTGTAGAAATAATTCATATGATGACATATTGTTATATGATTAAAGCATTTGTCATGAAGAAATGCGTGTTTCTGCAAGAATTTATGGCATACGGAGCGAGGAAGTGAATAACTTAAAACAATTTATTTGATTTGCCGCGAATAACAAAAAAAAAATAATAATGCACGAAAAAATAAACCTGATCCAAACAAAAGCAAAAAATAAAAATGATTAATGCCCACACAATCTCTGAGACTCCCAGCTCCATAATTTACAATATGATGGTATAAATATCCAATTTGCATTTATACGCCTACGTGTGTATAGGGAACATATTCTATCAAGTACACAAAGAGCGGTACACTAATTTACCCGGCATAAACGAGCCCTACACAAAGCACAACAAATATGAGGGGTCTCGCTTATATCAAGATCCTTCATTGAATCAACCCCACTAACTTATATGTTAATTTACGCCGAATTCGTGGCAATAATTAACGTTGAAAAATCACTGACATACGCAAAATAGGATTTTAATTACTCCAATCGTAACAATAAATGTAAATCAATTACGGATCCAATTTATCCAACAGTAATTTCAATGAGTTTTTTATGTAGGAATATTGATGAAATTGACGTTGGGCGAAACAACCCGTAGCCGAATAATTTCAAACGGACAGTTACAGGGACGTAAGGGGAAAGCTATAAATTCAATTGCTAATTTAGGATTATAATTAAACGCCCATCTTTATTGGCAGTGTCAAGTACGAGGGGGATTTCAAATTGAATATGACAACTTACTTAAAATATAATTGAACGCAAAATAATATTATTGATTAAATATATGTTGGAATATACTATGGCACATTACGAGTATAATTTTATTATTATTATTATAAAAAAAGTTTAGCAGATTCAATCTTATAAATGGATTAATACTTTGTAGATTTATGTATGATTTGGTTAGAGGCTTAAGAGCAAGCAGCCTTCATACTGAATGCGGAGCTTAATATACAATGGATGTTTATGTAGTATATTATGTCGTTTATATAATGATGTGCATTTATCATTGTTGTGCTGTACAAATTGATGTTGATGCAGCCTCTCATACTGCCACATGTTCCGTTCGCAAATATAAATATTATTTACGTCAATTTTATAAAAACACATGCCGTTAGTGGCAGATGTGGAGTCATTCAAACCAAAAAGTAAGGCCGCCCCCTCAAGCCGACCGTAAAACCATATGCTGGTTTGCATTATAATGCGCACTCGCTGGCCAAGGCCGTAGAAATTTTACATTTTTTTAAATTTTCCCCACTGGAAAACTAGTGGCTGCCAAAAAAATTAAATAATCCCCCCGGGTAATTCGGTTTCACTCTAAACTGCCGAAGAATAATTAAATTACTTTTCGATTTGCACAATTTCGAGGGAGCAGTTAATTAAAAAATGCAATGTGTGAATTTTTAAATCGGGATTCTTTAAACCTCGTGGAAATATGAAGACTCCAGAGACCCGTTGTCTGACAAGTCGTTATGGCAACGAGGGGGTTTCCGGGGGAATCTCTGGAGCGTCTCTAGGCGTCCCTACAAACACGAGCGCCTCCTCAAATCTGGAGACATGCAATTACCACAACAGTTTCTCCCACGAGACTATCTAAGGGCAGAGGTGCAGCCTTGTCAGGTGTCACTCCACTCGTGATTCACGTGACTTTTCGAAAATTATTTTAATGCAACCTCTTGTCATAAATTATTGTATAATATGCACATGGATGCACCTCTCACACCAGGAACTCGAACTATACCTCGCGTATTATTATATCCGCTCGTTTAAAATTTATAAAACGTCTCTCGAGCGCCATACACAATGATAGATTTAAATTCTATACCCGACGCATGACATTTACATACAAATATTAAATGCATTTACAAACAAAGAACTAACTACTCTTGCTACAACGAACAATATCATAACGGACGCATAATTATACACATTATGTGAAGATGAAAAATCGAGAATATTATAGCCTCATTATAGACGGACCAATCTTGTCCGCAATTTAAATTAGTTTAAATATTGCTTATCATCACTAAAATTTATTATCAAATGCAACTATGCAGAATTTTGTCAAATTAAAAAAAATCAAATAAAAAAAATAAGAAAAGTAGAACGTCTACAAAAGTTTTTAAGAATTTTATAGAAACAATGCAACATCAAAACTTTGCAATAGTAGATTAATGAAATATTCATTAGTTATTCGCTACAAAACAAAAATAAATCGTTGGAGTAAATCGTCCGAAAACGTCTATTCATCTCGTCGTTTATTCGCCAGTTGCTCGTTGGACCAAAATCAGTTAAAAACCATTTTTGGTCTACAAATATTTGCTGCTCAGTAGATTGGAAAATTGCCGCATTTGGTCATATACAAAGAATCAATTTTTGGCTGACAGCATTAGAAACGTACTTCTTCGAACTGCCTTTGTATTTTGAAATAATTATTAGTTGCTAAGGCAACCATTCCGTCAGTATCAAAATTATCCCGTGTACAAAAGTCACAAAATTTCTTGTATTTTAAATTTTACAAAAAATCAATCAATATGTGTGACTGCCCTTGCTTTAAGTACTCATACTACGCCCCTTCCCAGTGCTATGTGCCAGTAGAATACTATGTTCCAATGAACTGTGCAGTACCTGTCAACTGTCAGTTAAACTATGGATCTCCATCAATACCTGGATGCCCCTGTCCTTGTTCTTGTGGACCATGCTGTCCACCAAGGTGCTGATAAATGCAAACCAAGGTTGATAAATTTGTTTGAATAAATATTCTTCGTCAATGTAAAATGATTGTTTAATAAAATATTAATAGCTTTTCTCAAAAGTAGAATTATTTTGCTTAATTCTATGTCACATGGTTTATGCTATAAAATATTGATCTAGTCTAATTAGGAAGCAGTGCTAAAAAAAAAATTGATATGAGTAAAATGTTTTTTTGCGTGCCTAAATAAACACAGTGTTTCAAGAAATTTTAAAGTTTATTATAATTTTTCGCTACTGTCAGATTTGCCTTGAACCACTAAATCGTCGTTTCAGCCCGCATTTTAGGGCCAAAACAGATAGTATCGGTAGAAGCAGACAAAAAATACATACAAATTTGCCGATAATTTATTGCTGTTATCACTTCAGAGAGATATCTTATCTAAAACAAAGTTATATTAAGAAAATTGCAATCCTCCAATCAAAGTTGCAAGTTGGATTGATGTCGCAAAAAAACCTATTGCAGATTAAATCACCAAGTAATAAACTTGGAAAAAAAAGGGGGAAGCGGCTTCTAGAATAATAATAAGACATCCACAAATGTAGTTACAATGCATCCGGGTCCCGGTTACAAAAAAGCCCCCATAAAAGCCAATCATACCTTTTATTAGCATATTTTTGATACTAACTACTGCAGAATTACAGTATCTTTCTGAAATCAAAGCAGACTTACTGCAACATAAGAAGAAGATCCTAAAGTTCTTTTTCTAAAGTTTGCTTTGTCTTACTTCAATTTTAGCTAAACAATTTTAGATGTTTCATAAAATAGATTTTTGTTTTGTTTCCAAGGTTACGTTATTACCTATGACAAAACAAAAACATTTCCATTCCTGAAACTCTGGTAACTATGAGTTTGCATGCAGAAAATGTTTTGTCAATAATTGCTAAGCAATTTTTAAGCGTTTTTCATTAGTTCTATTGATTTGAGGTTTGAAGAACACGTTTTTTATCATTTTTTTAAATATTCATTAACTTTTTTATATTATAACGGTAAAAGCGTTCATATAATTTTTTTGGTCAAACATTTTAAATATTTTAACTAAGTCAATCGCAATTCAATGCAAAGTGCTTACGTGTAGAAGAATTAAATGTGCGACATTTGAGCTGTAAAAGCAATTTGAAAGCATTTTGCTGAGCAATTTTACTTTTACTTTCATATAAATCTGTTATCAGCACTCATTAAATAAGATGTCAAATTTAAAAGTTGGTAACTGTTTCATTTATGTGAATCATCAACACATTAATTCTTGACTTCTTATAAATAGAATTTTTTAAATTTTTGCAATTTTTGACATTTTAACAGTTTATTATGGTGCTACTTAAAAATAAAATTTTTCATTTTTTATTAATAGAATTTTGCATGTTTCAACTCTTTATAGATTTTGGTTTAGATTATATTTTGATGTCATGACCAGATTTTGGTTTTTTTCAACAATATTTTGATACATATTTCATTGCTAGATGTTTTACGTTTTTGACCGAACAATAAATAATAAAATTATATACGTTATTTTCTAAAAGCGTGAAGTGGCCTTTCTCTATATTTTGCTTTAAGGCTCAAAAATCCTAGCTACGCCACTGCTCATAAAATTTTGGCCAAAACTACCTTGAAAGCTCAGTTGCCATTCCCAAGTACTTTTTTGTTTTGGGTAAAGCAACATTTTACTGTTTTGCTGTCATAATAAATAAGTACAAGAATAGACTGAATTCTCAGCATGGCATGTTGTGTACACATTCTATAAACTTAACACTTTGTCTTCTTTGCTCAAAAAACTACTCCAAGGTAGTCACAATTAATGATGCTGTGATGATGCTGGTAATTAAAATATTAAAAAAATAGATTTTTTACAAGTTTGCATTATAATATGTCAAACTGTCAATTTAACAAAAAACTGTCAAACAATTCTGACATATAAATTGCCTACTTGATTTGACAAAACAACTGTCAACTATCTAACAAATCTGTTACATGCGCCGTCTATCAGATGAACAGCTAATTTGACAAAGCAACTGTCAACTATTTCACAAATCTGTCATGTAAACTATCAAACATCAATCATCATACAAACTTTCAACTTCACAAAACATCTGACAAGTGTTGTCATATAATTTGTTGACAAATCGTTTAAATAACCTTCAACTTTCAACTGTCTGACATATGAGTTATCTGACTTATACATATAAATTGTCCCACGTATAAAATTGCAAGATGAAAGAAGCGATAAGGTTGCACAAAAATTTGTGCTGGCAAAACACCTTGGAATCCTTCACAGATGACGACCATCCAATGTGGAGGATTTCTAAGACCTTACGCTGGCGGGTCCCCTTCCAACTTTTCATGGTAAAAATGGGGTTTAATATTCTTTCGAAGAAAAAACCGCGTTTGCCGCAACCTCGAACTCCAATGCTCCCCCACATTCACAAGAGGCACAGATCTGGAGCACGTCAAAAGAGGTCCACCGGTCAGTAAGAAACTTCCTGAATGCCGAGGACGACAACCTACCGCTTAAAACGTTCGAACTCCTCAAACCAAAAAAATTATCAAAAGATTTAAAGCTAAAACCGCCTTTGGTTCCCGATAGATAACGAACAGAGCTTTGAAATCGTTCTCACATAAAGCAAACTGGGCACACTTTCCTACAGAATAGAAAATCTCACTGGTGATAAACATCCCCAAACCTGGGGAAAAAAAATCCACAAAACTACCGGCCCCTATCAGTCTACTACGCACCTTAAGCAAGGTCATAGAAAGAGTGATTCTAGACTAGACAGAATACAGGAACACACAAAAGCTAACAATCTTCTCGTGTATCATCCGAACCCTGACCCGGTGCATGTAACCGCACTCTAAACCAGGTGTCGGCAAACTACGGCGAGCGGGCTAAATCTGGCCCGCCATATGTTTTTAATTCGACCAGTAAAGTCACCATTTACAAAAAAAAATATTGCGGCAAATATATTTTCTGAAGTTAAACTAAAGTTACAACATTTATTTGATTTTAATAAAAGTTCAAAAGAAATGTCCTTATTTAAAACTTAAAGCTTACTTACTATCCGGCCCGTTTCAAAATAAGTTTGCCGATCCCTGCTCTAAACTATTAACAGGGATCATGTCAACCCATCATCGCCCCCAGCCTATACAGCGTAATAATAAATATCTTCACGACCTAATCTAAAAAAAGAAGGTCCATAAGCCAAAAGGCCTCAAACTTCCATTGGCACTCAATATCGAGCGGTTTTTTAGTCGGTAGGCACTTCAACCTAAAGAATCCGACAATTGCCAATCTTTAAAAGTATTTTCCGCCAAGCCCGCTAAAAAAAGGTGCAAATAACTGCATTCTAGATTGTAAAATATTCAGCATTATCTTGTTTATGTGAATTGTAAGTGCGATGAGTCGGTATCACATTTAGTGGTTGATAATTGTTGCTGTTGTAGATTCCTTGAGCCATTATGCTGTTTTCTATATAAGTTGTCATATTTTGTGAATAATTATAACACCTTCTTCGCCCAAATTTTTAAAAACCTCTCCGTTGATCATACCTATACCTGGTGTTTTTATTTGGCGCCAGTTTCTTTATAGCTGCTCGTATCTCCAGAATCAGTATAAATAGTTTTCCTCCCAATCGGTAGATTGCATATGCTCCTCGCAGTAAATATCTTAAGAACATTTCCTCCATATTTTGACTACATAATCTAAATTTGTCAATAGATCATTATATGTGTCACAAATTGCCCATGTTCGTGATTTATATTTACGGGTTATTGGTTTTGATCAATAAATCTGGTTTGTACGGAGTTTGCATGTTGTTGGATTTCCTTGCAAATATTGTTTAAGTAAAGTTTCTCTTCCACATTTAGCCTGAATTTATTAGTTAATTTATTTATTTAACGTAGATCTATTTCTGCTGCCAAGACTAATCACCGGCGCTAGAGGTTAAGACTTTCACATCTGAGAATTTTGCCGCAAATTAAGAATTCCAATCTAAATTATTGAGTTCTTTAACGTGCACGCAACATCAAAGCAGTACACAAGCCTACTAAAATTTCTCTATTTATCCAAAAGAAGGTGTACTCATCACAACACTTTTTTTGTTTCTTAACCAGAAAAACTGACCCTCCAGAAGACAGATTTGAACCCGATAGCATGCATTAGTTTAGAAAATTGTTTGTACCGGTTCATGTGTTCTAGGTTACCTAGCACATTAGCTTTTAGTATTTTTCTAGTTTCAATTAGGGCAACAGTTTCTGTAGTTATTCAGTGTTGTTTGATAATCAAATTCTTCGCGGGTTGCTTCAAGCCAATAAAGTGTTGGGGTCGTTATATTGGTTGGGTGATTTTTTTGTCAGTAATGTTTTGGCTTAGCTTTCTTGAACATTTTTCGAGATCCGGGATAAATTACTGTTTTGGCTATTACATGCTTTTAATTTTGTGCGGAAGATGCAGACTAAAAGTTCCTCTAGGCACCTATAAAGCATGTTTGAAAGAACAATAAAGTTAACAAACAGATTTTTAAATGCAACATTAAAAATCTAATTTTCCAGCTCATAAACTGTTTTGCGTATTCTATAGAAACAAAACTGAAACTTACAAAATAATTTAAAAAAACAATGTGTATTGATAATCCCACACTGAATAATAATGTATATACTTTAAAATGTTGCTGATCTGTCTTTTCAGCATATTTCTATAAAATTTGTTTATACAAATACAAAACATGTTTCCATAAACTGTAAAATGATTGATCAAAGTAGAATCAAAATGATTTATGTAAACCGTACGTACAAACATTAAAACAGACTCCCAAATTTCCAAACTTTGAACTCGTAGTATCTTAAGATAATAATAATAAGTTCATCTTAAAAACAGAAAAAAAAAGTTATTTATGCATCAAGTGCGTTATTATGATATTACAAATATAATTTTCAAGCCTGATTGCATTAATTTATTTTGAATATAACTAATATTTATATAAATAGATCACCAACGCAATTAGGGTATTATAAGCGGGCGTAATGATTTAGAATGCCCGCTTAAAATATTTCGTGAACTTAATAATTTATTCTGTAACTTGATTTGTAAAACAACCACACATCACATTGTGATAATATTTTTGATTTCACAGTGCATAAAATGCATAATTTGTTGTATAACAATATACACCCATTTTAAATTATCAATAACTGGCCTGAATTATTATACAATGCTTTCTACAATAAAAAATCTCTGGCACCATAAAAGCGTTGGTTCAAGCATCCTTTAAACCACACTTGTGTGGTATTAACAATAAACCATATATTATTGTTATAACACATAAAGCGTCTTGCATAATAATGATTTAATTAATGCCCCGGTACCACATGAAACATTATAGCGACCTATTTTAAATGTACTGTAATTTAATCCGTTGATTTCACTATCTAGAAAATATCTTGACACGTGTTTTCTACTAGAATTCAGTTTACATACAGCATATCAAAATGTTTTACCCTCTTCATGCATGACACAAATAGGAACTTAATCAAAACCTCGACGTTGCAATTAATGAATTTTATTTTAATGTGCATCTATTTAATTCTCATAACTTTGTCGAGTTGTTTTTCCTTTCATCAGCTTACGTGTGAAGTGCATTGGTAATTAACGCTGGACGTGTTTAAGAAACTGATTCATGCTGAAGAAAACTGCTGTCTTAGCAAATATAATTCCCCGTGACGGGGCATGTATGCATACTTTCCTTTTTTTAATTTAATTGAAAGAAATCTGCACAATAAATCGAATGCAATTATCGCTCATATCTTGAAGAATAATTGTCAACATTGATTTTATAGATATACATCAATGTGAAAAGAAATCATGTTTGCTGATAACTATTATTATTTCAACCCTATTATCAATTTAATTAAATATATTCATGCATTCTAACAAAACCTCATGCACGATTTGATTAGATTTTTTCACCTCCAGGAATAAAAGCACGAGATGTAATTAAATGATTGCAAAGTGTTCATGATATCTTTGTGAAATTTGATAATTCCTTGTCACCCATTAAGCACCAAGCTCTCTCTTCGTCAGTAAGTTATTAATAATTGAAATTGAATCGCCTTTTCTCTTGTGGGTTTGATTTATATTGACAAGGTATTTTAATATTGAAGCCGTGTGAAAAGCGTAGAAATTTCAGGAAGTGCAATTAATTTTGCAAGAGCTTTTATGGCCAAGAAATTGGTAAAACCAGAAAATATGGTCGTTTCAAGTTAATCCTCTTATTTATTTACATTAAATTATCTAAATGAAATCCGGCCGCAAAATACAGCACCACTACAAACAAATACCGGAAAAGTAAATGAGCTAGAAAATGCCGCACAATTACCTAATTGAAGTCCGACCTTAAAACGGAAACGTTTAAGGGTAATTAAATATAATATCAGCCACCTATTTAGAAGCGATTTACAAAGTGGAGGTGTAAATGTCCAATGTAATTTTCATTCAAGTTGCATTTTACTTTCTCCGGAGGTCATAAAAACGACTTGGTATGGGATAATAAAATTTTAAAGTGTAGATTAAATATTAAGCCACAAAGTTACGGAGGTCACTTTGTTTTAAATGAATAAATTGCGCAATGAAAGATTATGAATACAATAGTGCAGCATTCATGGATTTCCGATGATTTATATTTACTATACTCACTACTTAAATAAGGGTAGGATCCATGCATTTTTGAAACTCACCTGTAATAAAAAAAAAACATTACTATTAATACAAAAATAGTTTAATAAAGTATTAAAGAAATATTCTACACATACATTTTTTATTAACAAAATTAATGAACTTCAATTAGTGTTTTAAATACTACATGGATTTACTAAAATCTTTTATAATCCCTTCAACAGGAAATAAAAATTTCATTGAATTTTCAGGTTTGTGGTCAACGGAAATGTAAATAACTTGATGTGCTTGATTGGACAAATATTTCGTTTTTATGCAGAAACAAAAATTAAATAATAAATTGCCAATATTGGATAAAATATTTCTCCGATAAATATGAAACACAAAAAACTATGTGAATTGTTGGTCAATCTATTGTTATTAAAAATTTAAAATAAACATATCATTGTGTATAAAAGCACCGAATTATTTATTCAAACTTGTTAGTTAATTTAATTAAACGTTTGGTATATAATTCAAATTCGTTCAAGTTTAAATGACTACGTTAAAACGGCAGATCATACAAAGCACACCGACAAAGTTTTAAGGAACTTGGTCGCTTAGGTAGGTAGATTGAATATGAATGCAATCAATAGGTTGAGTTATATAATTTAATATCATTTCAAATATACATTAAAGACATACACACTGCATTATAACTAGAAATACAAAATCTCAAACCGTTTGCTTATCGATTAACTTTAAATCCAGAAAAATCAACAAAATATCATATCTTATCTAAACAAAAATGTTAACTAACCTATCAGAAAGGCACGGCCAAAAATGAAACTAAAAACCCAAATCCTGACAAATCTTGTAATATATGAGCAACATCCAGCCAGAAATAACTACATACATATAGCTCTTTCACAAAATTAATAAAAGAAACGCCCAAACACACCGCTGTCGCAAACCACGTGTAAAACTTCGAATTCAGTACACCCACTAAACAATCGTTAAAAAGGCTACAAGAAGCTCTTTTCCTATTCAAAAACTGTAGACAAAAAAGTACATAAAAATGTAAAAAAAGCCTGGAGTATTAGAACACCACCCGGCAATTGGTCAACACAGCCATCAACGCACCCACTAGATATCCAGTGCCTGGATTCTCACAAATTTTGTTAAAAACTCATAAAGAATATGATTACTATCGAGTAGTTTAAACTGGAGTATCTACCCACTAACCCGAGTGTTTGTTATCAAGAGATTGAACATTTCTTCTTCTTGCAAGCTTTGAAAGTCTTCAAGTCAGAGAAGGATGTTGATAACCAATACCTGGATAACCAACACTCGGGCGGGTATGTGGGGAATTCAGATCAAAATTACCATCTAATAGTTTGAACTGCAGTGTTCACATATCGAGTGTTTGTTACCAATGATTGGAAGTTTTTTCTTTCTGCTAGCGTTAGAATCTTCTATGTTACAGGAGGTTATGGCGATATGACCAGCACTCGGGCTAGTGGGTAGATTATTTCAGTACGTTTTTTCTCCTTGCAACTAGGCGGACATGTGGATGGGTCACTCTAGATCATAATTACTATCGAGTAGTTTGAACAAAAGAGAAAGTTTCTTCTCCATGTCAGCGTTAGAAATCTTTAAGTCAAAGGTGGAGATGGTGATATCCAATTTCTTAATGACAAATACTTATATGGATGGTTGGGTTACTTAAGATGATAATTAGTCGAAAAGTTTAAACTGAAGTGTTTAGCCACCCGCATGAGTGTCTGTTATCAAAACATTGAAAGTTTCTTCTTTGTACAACTTTTATTTAAGTCAGAGGAAGATATGGTAATATCCAATTTCTTAATAACCACACTTGGGCGGTTGGGTCAGTCACTCCAGATCATATGATATTATGAAATTGAAAGTTTCTTCTTCTTGCAAGTGTTAGAAATCAGATGAAGAGATGGTGATTTCCAATATTTTGATAACCAACGTTTGGAGAGTAGTTGAGTGACTTCATACCATGATTACTATCGAGTAGTTTGAACTGGAGTGCCCATTCTCCCACCCGAGTGTTGGTTATCAAGAGATTAGAAGCTTTATCTTCCTGGAAGCGTTGAATATATAATTTGAAGTCAGAGCGGGAGATTATGCTTTCTAATCCGTTAATGACCAACTCCCGTACGGGTGTCTTGAGTCACTGCAGATTATGATTACCACAGAGTAGTTTAAACTGAAGAGATAAGAAGTTTCTCCTATCCGTAGGCGTTAGAAACCTCTAAGTCAAAAGATGAGGTCGTGCTAACTAAATCTTTGATGACCAGCACTTGGGTGGGTCACTCCAGATCATAATTACCATCAAGTAGTTTGAACTGGAGTGCATGGCACATGTCACATCTCTGAGCACACGTTAAATAAGATCAAGTGAAAATGACATTAATAGCCATAAACGAGTCATTTAGTCGTAAACAAACTTACAGTTAAAAATCTTGTTTATTTATACCAAAGAACAAATGAACGCATGAGAGAGTTAAGAAAGCTTAATATATGTGCAAATCTAAAGTAACAAATAGTATTCTGTAATGATGCTCATATGCTCATAGATATAGTGTCTTTACGACATGGGCTTAATTTAAGATAATTTATCTTAACGGATTATTTCATTAGCAACCAATTACGATTGTATTATATACATGGAACCAGAAGTATTCAATAGTGAAAAATTGTATATTTATATAACATTTTTACCCTTGAACATCGAGGTGTAAGCTATTTATAGTATATAATACAAACATAATTGTCTTCCCAAGGCAATTAGTAATGAAGTAATCCGCTGAGAAGACACTATATCTATGAGCATACTATAGCAATTGTCATATATGCACATATGTGTAAATCAGACCGCTAAGAGCTCTGACGCAAAAGATAAAATTGCATAAATAATAACGCTTCAAGAGCAGCTTCGAATCGGTCTTACGCTGGTAATTTTGGAACACAAACTTAAAATTATAAAAAAGCCTTTATTGTGCAACATGTGTTAGGTACGAAACACCTGCATACAATAAGACTACTAATAAACAAGCTGTGAAATACAATATACCCATATAGCTAACATCGTCGATATATGAAAGACCTCCAAGAAGATCCCATGTCACACAAATATAAAGAACCCTACTTTTAGAACCAATCAATAGAGACAAACTCAACCATTTAATGTTTGTCAACAACAAGCGTATAGGCCCTGAAGTATTCTTCGACATCAAACAAAGATGACAAACGACTAATCATTATAAAATACAACAAAATCAAGAAAGTTGTACAAATACCTAGGACAAACATTGGAAATCACTAACTAGTAATAAATGAGAGAACACAACAAACCTAGGCAACGTATGGCAAAATAAAATCTATGGATATCCACCTCCATCTTAAAACTGAATTATTCAACCAGTGTATCCTGCCAACAATACATGATAAGCTGAAAGTCAACCAATAAGCTACTGAGAGATGAATACTTGGCATATCATTAAAGAATCGGAAACAAACAAATGAATAAAAAAGAAAACGAAAGTAGAAATTTTATTGCTATTTCTCTAAATTAGTTAATGAACAGTGACATCAAAATATGCCGTAAGTTCGTCAGTGTCGAGTTTTTCAACAATAAAGCGATTTCAAACGCGGTAGAGTAATCGAGCTGAATGAAGTTTGTTAATACTATTGCCCAAAGAATTGGCAGAAGTATCAGCAAAATACTTCGGATCAAGAGATCGATACAACGGAGATTACAACTTGAACGTCCTAGAAAGACTACAGAACGTAAAAATTGGAATCGTATCTAGAAATCTTACTAATCAAGAAATCTCCATTCGATCTTAAGTCGTACCGCCTTTTCCTTTGTTTGCCCTTGACTCATTTTTTATGTATCTTAACGAAAAACAGACTCCAAAAAATACCCGACATTAATTTCAGTTTGGTGGCTCGATTGGTTAGTTTAAATTTTTGTCAAAACTGCCTAAAAAGAATATTCGTGACAGAAGCTCAGATCTTGAATTTGTAAATAAACTACAACTGGAGAAGACCGCCAGTCCAAAAACCGGCCAAAAGTTCAGAAATCAAAAACTTCAGTAAAACTCACATCAAAATATCTACCTATTAAACACCTCTCTGTGGTTCAATTCTACTCCAAAAACACACAAATGGGGTACCTACGTCAGAACACTAGCTGGGCACAATAAGATAAAAAAGCCACTTGCGTTCCAATCACAGAAAAAAATATTTCAGCTAAATGCAATCAGTTATTCCATTGACTAAAACCAAATAAGTGATAAAATGCTAGATAACAAATTAGGCTCTGGCGACCGAGTCATAGCGATATAACTATTCTATCAAAAATTAAAAAACAAAAGCGGCAGAGCTCTTGGAAGTATCAAAACTACAGAGAGTCTAAAAACATGTAAGTCAATGGCTCCGAAAGCAGAAAGAGGCATTTGCCGCAATAATTAATTATGAACAAAAAAAAAAAACCTTAGGTAATAGACGACTTATACAGTCAACGAGTTAGATTTCACTGGCGTATCTATAATAGTGGGAATACGTCCAAATATGCAAAAACCTATAAACAGCATTAAACAGCTACAAGAAGAAAATAGCTATCTTAATAGGTAACTTCAATAAAAAATAGAAAAAACAACAGAAAAAAAAACAGAAAAAAAACTAACTAAGATTATACAGTTGTAGCACACAAAAAAGCAGAAGTAAAAAATTGATAAACTTCCTTTAATAAAAAAAAAATACAATCAAAATCTTAAGTCCTCCCCTATGAAAGAAAACAGAAAACAAGAAACAATAAATAATTTAAAAGAAATGAAGGCAATACTAACCAGTGGCGTAGCTTCAAATTCTGGGCCCCCTTGCAAAAAATTTCTTGGGGCCCCTATCGTGTTTGTATTATACTTCAAAATAATTGTTTACGCCTTAGACTCGTTTCACAAGTATGGGGTTCCATTCGGTTTGGTTCGTTTTGTTTTTGGTTCTTTTTTGTTTTGTATTTGGTACCTAATAGAAACAGTGTAGCACCAAATACTCCCCCGTAAAGTAATGAGAGAGTGCTTCCAATGAATTTTCTTGTTTTTTTATTCTTCTATAAAGAAACAACATGGCAACAACATGACTTCTCTTTATTGTGATTACTACTGAGGCTGTGTACGGAAAAAAAGCCAATATGAACCGTGTATGTGTGAAAAAGTTTCAATCGTTTTTGGTTACAACCGAAAACAAACCGAGAGTTGTTGTTGCATTTGAAATTGATAATTTGAGGGAATATCTTCCTTCATCGACAGGCAATCAAGAACCAAATCCTCAATGATGTCTTAATCCTTTTGATGAAGAGGCTAGAATATCTACTGGAGGTTTTCACCAAGATCGTGTCCATTGTTGAAAATGTAAGTATTCTGATGATTGGATTGATCATCAGTTGGCACAATTAACGATTACTTTAAATATACTAAACAACATGCAAGAGAGCGACAGTATAAAGAACAACACAAATGCAAAACTAAAGTTATTCTACGCTATCACTTGCACTGTCACTAATGCCGTTTAAATACCTCTTCATATGTATGGTAACAGCTCATTAAAGAATTGACAGCATGTGCCTGGAACAATCAAGTTCTTCATTGGCTAAAGCATGCAAACAAACCAACGCAACTTACGTGTTAAAACAGAAGCACTAAAAGCAGCCGAATAAACAACGACAACGGCAACAATCAGTCCGGCTAAAATACTTTTATACTAAATTAAACATAATTTTTTTATTTTGTAAAAATTTGGTATTATTTTTTTTATTAAATTACGATAGTGATCACTGATCAATGTATCTAATCTTGGTTATTTAATTCTTGAGGCTTAGGGGCCCCAAAACATGTCGGGCCCCCCCGCACTGCGGGGTCTGCGGGGCCTTAGCTACGCCGCTGATACTAACAAGTGCAGTATAGAAGAAAGGCAGACAATAATAAAACAAAAACTCGATAGAACTTATAAAACTTACAAAACCATAAATAAAATAACAAAAAAGATGTCGGAAAACTCGTAGATAATAGGATATAGTAGATTATGCAAATAATGACGCTAAGAAATGTAAGAAATATTGAATCAAGATCTTTACAATTCCAAAATAAATCCAAATAAAAAAAAACAAGCAAATTCTAAGCAGCATATGTATACACAAATTTAAGAAAGCACAAGCAAAAGAAGGCGTTATTTTTAGAATCATATTAAACCATTGCCTAGAAAAAAAAAATGTAACCCAAACAACTGAAACAAAGCAAATACCATACTAACAAAGTTAATCAGAAACAGAATCACCAATAAACTTGATGCCTATCAAACAACCAAACTAGCGGGTTCCGCAAAAAGTATAGAATGGCTGACAACAGTTAAAACTCTAATTGAGATAAGTGGAAGAATTCCATATCCCGTTTTAAAGCCCCTACAGACGGTTCGCAAACTTGCCCGAACGTTCGTGATTCGAGATTCGAGTAGGTTCGTCAATCGCCCAGACGCGACCGATAGTAGTGCGCCGTGATTACTTTGTCAGTTTTTAAAAACAAACCACGTTGTACGATGTGTGATGAAGAAGAAATTATAGCTGCAAGCACTTTAATACTTCTTGTGCATAGATGCATAGGAGAGTAATTTAAATTTGAAGTAAAAGGATCTAATCTTAAATAATATAACAGAAAATTTGCATGGGCATCCAAATGTTAAAATTCATAACAATTAAAAATAAACATAATTTATAGTAACTTATATTATAATAAAATATGTTGGTAAAAACAGTAATTGTTTTATTTTTATATAAGAATTACCATACAATATAAGTCGAAACCATCATTTAATCATACATAATAAACGCACGTTTCACAACAGATAGACGAGTATAGGCGAACCGTGTGTAGGGAGAAAAGATTCGATTCGCCTTCCTTTGATTCGTGCAATATTTACCGCCTACCAAGCGAACGTAGACAAACGCCAACATTCGCGGTTCGTGTACCCTACACACGATCCGTCGAATGCACGAATCACGAACGTTCGGGCAAGTTTGCGAACCGTCTGTAGGGGCTTTTACATAGCATTAATCAATTACAAAAAAGCGTTTGTTTACAAGCGGTGCAGAAATCAATACTGCTGAACATACACAACATACACAGCCACGCTACAATAAAAATGTAATTGGCATAAAGCTCAGAACCTACACTAGAAAAAAAAGACCTGAATATCAAAAGAAAAAGACTAAACAATAAGATTTATTGACGTTATCCTAATGACAGATAATCAAGAACAATTTTAAACAATGATAATTGAACTAGCAAAAATCTTTAAAAAAACTTGTCTGATGATTATAAACAATTTCAATGACAGAACTGTAACAGTCAAGAATATGGCACTGAAAAAGTGTTGGAGAAAATATAAATTATAAACAATTTCAATGACAGAACTGTAACAGTCAAGAATATGGCACTGAAAAAGTGTTGGAGAAAATCTACGTTGGTCAAATAATAAGAATAAGAATCATGGGTGGCATTTGAAAAACTAAGCTACAAATTAAAAATAAAGAAGTTACTATAATACCAATGCATCCTACTATTAATGACTTATGGCGCACAGACATAAACCCTCATAAAAAAACAATTTGATGCAGAACACAATCCAAGGAAAACCGACAAATAATGAAATATCGTGCTACAGCAGGATATTCAACTGAAGACAAATAAGGTCCATGATGAACACTCTTAAAAGAACTGCGGGTTTCTGCTTGAAGCAGAAACAAGAGCAATATAGAATGATTTGATGTAGGCTTATAACCAAAGTTAGACAAATAAAAACTAATAAAGAAGAAGAAGAAGAGTCAATATCTGGAAAAACGTCAGAACGTAGTCAAAAAATGTGCAATGTATTATATAAAACCATTAACTTTTTAAAAGTCGATTTAAATTCACTTTAACTTAAATGATCTATATTTTGTTTGTCAATTGTATTTAAACATGCGAGTTATGGCAAAAAATTAATAATTAGTATTCAATATATCAATTTTAGGGTATTTGATACTTTAATTTTCACGTTATAAACAAACCGTGGCAATCATAGTGCTGGCAAACGATTATAAATACAGCAGTTAGCAAACAATAATATCATCTATCAACAATCAAATTTGAAAAACTTTCTGAAATAAATACTAACATAAAATCAAAACAATCAAAGTTCCTACATATGTACATAAATAAATTGAGTTAAATCTTAAATTCTATAAAATATTTCAAAATAAATCGGATAGCTTAATAACCAAACTAAAACAACTTTTTTCAAAACATCTATAATTCCCAGAAATTTGCAACAGTTGCAACAGTCAATATGTCATTCACTTGTATACAAAAACCAGTACAACATACGCCATCTATGTCACTTCACTCGCAATAATTTACATAAATATACATGTGTTTACAAACAACAACGACATTGACACCAAAACACATGTAAGTTCAATTGCAATATTATATTTTTAATCATAATAATAATCCTTAAATATATTGATGCACACTATTTATATTTATTCTTCATTAAAAGCTTTGTAACTAATCATAAAAATAATTATTAAATATTTTTTTTACTACTTAATTAAAGGTAATCTAAAATGGTAGGCGTCATCCTTATAATAATATAAAAACATAATAAGCTGGAACAAGATAATTATGAATCTTTAATAAGTCAACATGCCTACCCACATAATTATGAATCCTTATATGCAAGCGAATCGAAACCACTTATCGAAATGGAAAATCCGATGCGAACGCACAACACAAGTGATTTTTGCTACTAAGCCAAACGTAATATAAATAATGCACACTGGAAGGTTTTATAGCACGGTAAGTTAACCTGTCAAGAAATCAACCTGACTCTTTTATAAACCATATATATTCTAGAAGGCTACTGCGAAAGATATAAAACTGAACGTATAAAACTATTGCACTTGTGGATTCAGTAAAAATTCCTGTTTATGTTGCATAAATTTGTTAGAAAAAGAAATTGTAGCGAGAATTAACTTATTTTATAATATTATATAATTATATTATTACAGCTTATTACCACCACAAAATCATTGTGTAAAAGCCATTTGAATGGTAACTAATAAATCATAATTGCTAATTTATTGGCAATAAAAATTTTCAATAGAAATTTAAAGCCATAAATTCATTCATTCATAAACTGTAGTTATAAATTACATTTTTTGTAATATGATAAAAAGCAACCTTTTGCATAAGGTTATTGCTCCCTTACTTGGTGACACTTTTGTAAGTAATAAGAAACTATCGCTTCTGGGATCTAGAATATGAAGACATATTGGCTAACTATAAACGAAAAATTTACATTTTCTAGTTTAAGATAAAAATAATATCCCAATTTAATGAACCCAATACAATAAGATTAAAATAATAATAGTTCATGTCATTAAATTTTAAAACAATCATTTATAATTATTTTTTATTCATGCACGAAAATTACTTGTCTAATTCCCGTCTCTTTAATGTCAAATTACCGATCAATTTGAAATAATTGACCCTTAAAAAATTCTATTAAAAATCGTGCTCGGCTTAAGAGTAAGTAGTATAGTATCGAGGTATATTCATCACGGAAATCCTTGAACTACGTTCCATTCATAACAATATAGAAGCCATAACTATATCACATAATCTAATTATGATCAATAGGTGTAATCATCAATAAATAGTCGTGTCTAGTGTATACGTGATTTATATCTAAATAAACTATTATAGCGAAAGTGGGCGATTTTTATTCGGCACAAAACGCTCTAGGTCACATTATTAATAATACCAAAACGCTAGCAAAGATAATTAACTTAAGCCTCATTAAGGTAAAAAAATATATATGTGGATACGAAACCGGAAAACAGCCTGTGCTAGTCGTGTCGATGTACAACAGTTAAAAAGATTTGAAATCCCATTATAGATAAACCGAGCTGACTAAAAAAATCCAAGACCTCGAAGACTTCAATATTTCTAAAGGGACATGCACAGTTATAATCCTTCCAAACATAAAGTAATACGTGAGAATACGCAAGAACCAATGAATTTATCACCTTCGTAAGTCACAGATGACTTGCTTATAAAAATGTTTCTGCATGATATATTTGTTACATTTCCCCAGGTCGATTTATTATCGTTTATAATTATAAAATCACAACCGTTGCAGGTATTTAATTAATTGTGAATTAATTGCGATTTATATTTTACCTTCTCTGTTATTAAAGTAGATTTTGTTTGGTTACGTGCTCAGATTGCATCTGCACTTACTTGTGTGACATAGTAATTACTACATGCAATGTTATTAATAATATTACAACATTTTATATTTTGCATATTAATTATTCAATATATTTCATTTATACTTAAATGGTGGATTTAATAGATCAATTATCTATCATTAATTCAATTGTATTAATAGGAATACGGAAATTTATACGAGGCTGTTTATTAACATAAATACTTCTGTTTTTATTGATTAATAATAATACCACCAAAAGGCATAAACTGATTGCTTAACTTATTACAATATTCAGTAAGCAGTATGATAAGAAGCATTATTAAAACGCTAGATGGAAATATCCATAACGTGTATTGTTTGTATAGTGTTATTCATATCGTTTTATTTGACGATGATACTAAACCAATAAAATATAATTACATCCTTACTGTTATCTGAATATTTAACACATGGCTTTCAAACACATGGATGACTTTTCAAAAGAGGGAGTGCACCCCAAAAATTTTAAACCCTAAATGAACGATCCGGTCACGAAGTCATTGTTGACTAACAGTTGAAAAATGCATGTGGGTTCACATACTTCACAATATTACATTCTAATTCATAGTATATTACAGCATGAAATATTTTATCTACCATAACAAAATTAATTCATATCGCAAAATAAATATTTTGTGTTAAAATTATAAAAAGTTTTATATAAAATGATTTTGCTAAAATTAGATGTTATACTAATTAGATTGCAGGAAGTTCTGTTTTTAATTAAGATTTAAATTGGTGATAAAATATAAAAATAGAATAGGTATTATATTAATTTGGTACAATATCCTTTAGTGCTTTAGAAACTACTATTAATATGTTTTTCCTTAATGAGATCTAATATAATATATGTATTTTCCTTTTTTTCTACACAAAAAATTCGGCTGCTTTTAAATTAATCAACACTTTCATTAATTAATGATAATCAAGTTAGCAAGATTAAATTTTTAGTATATTAGCATAAAAGACTATTATTCATGCCAATAATCACCATAAACGTCACCCTTGCACTGCCATTCTGCTTCCCATTTTATCATCGTCTCCACTCTCTTGTGCTCCTTCGGTTGTTTCCCTTTTCATTCGGCCCTCTTTTGGGCAAAGAAGTGTACGAGCATTGAACCCGTTATTGCTTGTATAGCCTTGGACAAAACTGTTCTGTAGACACACGCTCTAGTAATATTCTGTATTTTTTTTTCTCGCAGCTTTCTATCCCAAATGGGTACGGCGTACGTACAATAGTATTGAGTCCACCGTTGCACCCAGTACTTTACCTTTCTCCGCCCTCAGACCCCCTACGTTAAGCATGATCCGTGCCAGGGCCATTACAAGTTTCTCTGCTTTCTGCTTTACCTCTGTTATATGAGGGCCCATATTCCAATTTTTCCTATCCTCGTCCCTAGGCATTTGATGCTGCCTTGGGATGTGATTGTTGTATCCCCTAGGTTGATTTCAACTGTGATGTCCTTCCTTCTACCCACTAGGACAACAGCTTCCGTTTTATGGGTTGCCAGTTCTAGACCCATTTTTTTGATCCACCTCCTTATCTTATAGGACACCCACTCTGCCTCCTATTCTATTTCCCTTATACTGTTACCCCTGACAACCATAACTAGATCATCGGCATATGCTATTGTGGTAATTCCCTGTGTCATCTGTTCCCTCAGCAGACCATCATAATATATATTCCACAGGGTGAGACCCAGGACAGACCCCTGAGGCACCCCGCAAGTCATTTCCAAATTTGCTCCACAGCTGCATTTTATGATTCTATCCTGTAGATAGTGGCATAGAATTTTTCTGAGGTATGTTGAAATTTCCCATCTCTCTAGTTCTTTCATTAGTCCCCTCCAGGGCACCGAGTTAAACACGTTCTTTATATCGAAGGTGATCAACACCGCAAATTTGTGTGTAGGGTGTTCGGCTACCTGCCCCACTGCTTCCCTAACAGGTCTAAGTGCGTCCAGTGTAGAGTGGCTTCCTCTGAACCCGTGTTGGTTTTCACTCAGGCATCCATTCCAGTCTAGTTCCTCTGTAAGTCTCGTGTTGAAGACGTGCTCATACAGCTTTCGCAGTGGGTTCAGTAGATATATGGGTCAATATGCCTTGTCTTCGTTCTTTTTTGGTAGGTTTCTCGATTAGTACTAATTTTGCCCTTTTCCAGTCCTTGGGGAAGATGCCTTGCTTGATGAGTTTGTCAAGGACCCTTGCGCAGAGTTGAGGTCTTTTTGTTGCTATCGCTCTGATCACCTCCGGCGGTATCATGTCTGTCCCTGTTCCTTTTAATTTGACTGCTATGTTGCCTTGATAGTGCAAATTAAAAAAAAAAAAAAAATTGGTCAAAATAATGTGTCCGCCTGGTCTTAGTAAATTTGTGAATAAAGTTCACAAAACAAAAATGTTGGTAAACAACAAAAGCAGTCCCCGTGATCATCCATTGCGCACAGAGAATAATATTACTATTGTAGCCTGTGTGTAAACCAGTCCAAGAACATAAGCGCGCCGCAGATCGCAGCAACTAAACATTACCGCATACCATTAATGAAAATGCTGCACAAAAATTTCGGATTATTCCCTTACCAAGTCCAAATGATTCAAGAATTAAAGACTAACAATTATCCGTCTAGTTATCGTTTCTCAATTTAAACCAAAGAAAAGCTCCAGTTAATTAGTTGGTTTAGATTTATGCCATATCAGCCTAAAAAGACTTTTAATGCCGAAAGAAATGCTCCAAATTGACGGCAATATTTCTAAAACAAAACATCTTTTATGATAAGGCGCATTTTCATCTTGGCTTAATTGTGTAATCAAGCAAAACTGCTTTATTTAATGCTCAAAAAATCCATACAAGATCGTAGATGAGCCAATGCATCCTTATCGTGTCACTTTTGTGTGGTGGTGTTTTTCAAAAATAATCATAGAAACGCCATTTCTATCAATGGGTTACAGAAGCATGCTAACCGTCTTTTGTGACCAAAAATTGAGGACATAAACTTGAAAGACCGTTAGTTTCGATAGAAGCAACATGTCCCACAGCCTATCAAACAATCAATCTTTTGTGCATTAAGTTCGATAATATTGTAATTAGTCGTTTTGGTAATGTCAATTGGCCTATTTGACGCCGTTGAGTTTTTTTTTGTGTCGCTAAAGATCAATGTTATGTGGACAACAAACGATTCAGGCACTTAAGCGTGACATTGGTCATGATGTCCGTGGGATACAGCCTGAAACCATCAAAATTGTACTAAAAAGTTGAGTTCTTAAGATAGAATTAAGTTATGTACACGCAAAAAAAGTTTATTGTGTGCAGATACAACCAAAATTGTATGTTAACTGTGAAGTATTTCTAAAACTAAAGAAATGTTAAAGCAATTAATAAAAATTTATAAATAAATGCTTGTTGGCGACAATATGCACATCAAAAAATTTAAAAACATTTACAAGCTAAAGCATAAAAAAATAAATCGAGGAGAACCAATAAAAGTTGAAAGATCGGCAGTGAAATAAGATATTTAAAGAATAATTTTTTTAATTAAGTTATCATTTTTAATATAAAGTACAAGAATAGCCATTTAGCGTACAATACCAAAAGCATTACGTTTGCCAAATACTCTCCATTAAAATTTATGCATTCTTGAAGTCAAACCTGTAAGTTTTTCATAGTGTCTTGCAGGATATTGATGGGTTGGCTTGGATAGTTCTCTAACACATTTGTTTTAAGTTGCCCTATAAAAAAAGTCCGTTAAATCGGGAAAGCGAGAGAGTCGAGCCAAGAGTTATCCCCGTTTCAAGAAATGACCTGATCGGCAAACAAAGGATGCACCCCATTCATTCTTGCGGTGTGGATTGTCCCATCTTGCTGCAAACGTGTTTACATTCACTGTAAAATGAGCAAGTTGTAGTGTTAAAAAAAATCCTTCTCACCGATGTGCCAAACTGTATTTGCACATCACCTCTTTTTTAATCGTTAATCCAGAAATAAGTTCTGAAAACTATAATCAGATGACAAAAATATGTAAGCAACAGAATACAAAATGGTCACTAAAATTAGGCATAAAAAAGTCGACAGCCCCAAAGAACACCACAGATCAAATTGACACGCAAAAACAAAGCGACAAAAGATAAAAGGTATCCTACAAACCTCCTTGTATTAAAGCAATTGTTTTATTGTACTGTCTATAACAATTTTACATTTCCCCAAAAATCTTACTAGTTGTTTAAAGTGGATTATTAGGCGACTTTCGAATGACGTGTCCCAAGAAGTTAAAGTTCGAACAAAAATAAGTACTACAACTATGTATTGAGAAAAAAAACGATGCCCAAAAGCATCTCTTTGATCAAATTTGCAGATATCTAATCCAGCATTAGCAGTGGATAAGTGTGTGTAGAACTATTAACAGCACACCACAAACATGCAAGACGGGTGCCTGCGCCAGCAAGCGCACCACTTTAAGAAGAAGAAGTAATGGATAAAAATAACAAAATTGAAAAACTGGAAAATTAAAAATGTATAAAGAGAAGATAGTTGCAACTTGCTTCACTCAAAACTGAATAAGTATGAGAAAACATGCTGATAGTTGTAGGATCAGAGATTATGCTCGGCTAACATAAAATACTTCAGCATAAGCATTGGAATATAAAGTTCACGCACAAAACAAATAAATTAGTGACATCTCTTAACCAGTTAGTATCAACACAAAACCGTAAACATAAAAGCCGTTAACTAATGAAGACGCTGTAGATACTGACGTGACCTAGTATCTGGTCCACCCACACTTTCTTATTAAATGTAATTATGATTACATAGACACTAATCGTGTATTAGACCAACGTCCTCAATTAATAAATGCCAAGAACTAAACCACTCTATTTGTGTGTGAAAATGTAAAGGGTCATTGAAGGTGAATTTTGCCAAAGATATTGATTAATCTCAAAAAAATGTACATCTAAAATATTCATCATGCAGTATTTCACTCTTCGCAAACGTTTGAAAATTACTAGAATATATCACCAAAGTTTAAACTCAATGGTGGATGCTCACCGTTTGTGCACCAGAGAATTATCATCGCCGTCACCGTTACTCTAAGAAGGCCATACACATAGTATTGACTCAAGATTTGAAACGACCACAGATTGCATCGGGAGTTTTCTGATGGCAATTAAAAAATGATAAATGTTAATATTTAAATGCTACAGGGTCCCAACAAAAATGTGTCTGACTGTTAGTTTTGCGATTTTTATACATTAAATTAATGTTTTAGCAATATTTAAGCCTTGAGAAAACATGTGCGCTAACATAATTTTTTTGACATGTAAAGTGTAGCGCTGACTCTACACGTCCCGTTATTTTGCTGTCTGACTATTGGATTCATGTTTTATATTAGATTTACAATGATATATAAATTTTGAGCTTTCCGAAAACAATTTGGAGGTGCTAATTAATTTTAAATCTTTGCCGGCGTCTCAGCGCCAGGTGTCCCGATGGCAGACCTGCTGACTCCAGGCTAGCTTTTTATGATTGAAATAGAACCCAATCTCAAAATATCAAGCTTCCGAAAACTCTTGCATTTTTTTGAGGCGAGCTCTCCGACTATTAGGCATTATGTGAATTATTGAATAAAACTCCTTGAAAATTAAGTCGGATGTGTTTGTTTCGGTGATCTGATAATGATAAAACGCGCAAAAAAAAGTCATAAAAATTGAACTGTACCACAAATTCCTTACACATATGCAGTTCAACCTACTCATATTAGAGGGCGTTGGGTCACTTATATTCATACATAAAAGATATAATGTTCATTATAATTTGTAACAATGTGTAAATTGTCTGTCTGAACAGTGCTAAAGCACACTTGCAAAGGGTACATACCCTGAAATACTATTGTGTCTGTCACACTTGGTGGAGAAGCAATTTACATAAATTACATCATTTATTAATTTTAAAAATTTGATCAATAATAAATTTCAGGGCTAATAAATCGAAATGGCTTACAATGTTATTACGCGTTAAATTGGCCAATAGAAAGTTAATAGGTTGTTTAGTTTTGTAGTTAATTGACCAAAATAGATGACAATAAATCGTACTTTAAACGCGCAATTATTTTTATATATTTGACGACCAAACTAAAATAAAACTATTTGGCTTTTATAACCAGTAACTGTACAACGCAATATCCAAATTTCTTAATAATAAATACGGATATAATATAATATAATTGTATTGCCCTCCAGCTTGAATGACATGGCTAATTTTAAGGATTTTAAATCTCAATTAAGTAAAGTAAATATTGATATAAGAATATTATAGACAAAAATTGATTATTGTGCATGTTATTTTTTTGTAATATTTAATTATTTATTGAAATTGACAATAATACTAATAAAAATAAAGCTAAACTATGAATAACTCGTTGGAAACTATCGTACTGAATACTAGATTTAAACTGCCTGTAGAAAATAAGCAGATTATGATTCACAAAATATTTAATTTTAAAAGCATTTTACTTTTCCTTCTATCACTGCGCATTCCGGTTGAAAATGTATCAGTCCTACATTTTCGAGTAACTGTTGATGTTTATATGACAAAATGTCTACTAGTGTAGGATCCTCCCCAATGCTAGTATAAACACTTAAATCAATAAAATGATATTATATGGGTTTTGCTTACAACTTTTGTTGCATTATCATTATTATAACCTAAATGTTTTAAATGCTCGTTAAAATTATAAGATTAGTTAAAAATTATTTTGATGATTTGATAATTTACTTTAAATATAATGTTATTGTATTTTTAAATTCAGCTGTCATTAAGTTTTGTTAAAATAAACATTTCTATTTAATGTGTCTATTTCTGATGCTGATGCTAATTACTGAATAAATATAGAACTTGTATTGTTTCTGAATATATGTTTTAAAAATAGAAATTCTGTGAAGTATAACACAATTAATCATTAGATGCAATCTGGCATGTAATAAATCATTTAGGCACATTTTATGTAATTAATACATACATAATACGAAATAAACAATGTATAAATCATATGCATAATTTATTCCCTCATAAGTATGTCTAACAACTCAAAAGATAGAAAAGGTGAGTTCGCAAAAAAAACACTTATTTCCTATCTCGACCAATGACTTTGAAACAAAGGCTCGCTCGGTGCAACCGGTCAAGTCAACTTAACTTTTAACAAAATTTTTATAATAAAACTAGTCAGCTCCAGTTTTTTCTTAAAACTTCAAAAATTGAGTTAATCGAGATTTGCACAGAGTCCTTCAATTACACTAAGCAGTTGTGTCAATATTGGATAACATTGCAAGCAATCATGTTATATCATAAAAAGAAACGTAATTGTTATGATTTACTTATAGATATTTACTATAATCTTCATATACCCAAACTTAATTAAATATTGATGGTTTACTTATTGATTAAAGTAGTACTATAAATTCATCCTCTCAACAACTTAATAGAATGAGAACGACCTCCTAATTTAATGATTTTTTACATTGTACGATGATAGAACCCAAGGGCTTATTACTTGTTTTCCCATATAAGTGATGATGATAATAAAAAGTTCATTCTATTTAATAACCACCCACACCAAAACATGGTAAGGTATAAGCAAGTCATGATGTATTAATTTGGTACATACAAAATAATGTTTACCTACAAGTTTTGTTATAAAGGTAAATATGAGTTTAAATAAAAATTTCTATAAATAAAAAAATATTTTATCAATTAGGAATAGTTTATTGACATCACTTAACACCATCATGGTATAATAAATTTGTACAATAAATATAATAGAAATTCTTATCTCTTGCAGTATCAATTAATGTTGAATTGAAAATAATAAACAAATATAAAGACGATGATTTCAAGAAATTGCATCATCGCTCCAAATAACAGATAAAGTTAATTTATGTTATTTACTAATTCATAATCTCTCAAAGATAACCTTTTAATATCCGACACAGAATACAAACAAAACAAGCAGATCTGGTTTCTCTCACAGCAGATAAATAAATAAATAAAATTTAAATAAATTTCTTTTGAGGTGAAACAGGATTCCGTATATCCTTTTTTTAAAAATTAATTGTAATCGTAAACCTCATTTCTGGTGGTGGGAACGAGGAAGTAGGCTTCGGGGAACATCTGTACAAACACCCTGCGTCCTATTTTTTATACTGAGAACACATTTCTGCTCTAACAAAAAGGGTAATTCAATACTCAACATAGAAATAGAAGAAAACATTTGTATCAATTAAAAACAGGATTTCGGTCATAATTATTGCTTAAAAAAATACATTGGATTAATACTGGAGTGGCTTTCCATGTTGAGTATTTTTATTTCTAGTCGCTTGAAATTATTGATATGTTTTGCTAAAAGCAGCATAATAATTCGCTTATAAAAATCACTAAAAAATATTTTTATTCGTTAATATTAGTTAGTATAAAGCGTTTGGAAATTAGTAATTTGAGCTTTTGTTATTATCATTAATAATTTAATTCAATTTTAATCGCTTGATTGATTACTAATACTGACCATGTTTGGCTAAAAGGACCATAATTCAGATGAAATAGTTCATTCACAAAGTTAAATCCAACTTACTTAGTGTGTTTATTTTATGCACATGTTTTTAGATTAAAACTGTTGTACAGTTTATAATTTTAAAAAGCGCACAATAATAAATAGAAATGAAGTCACTTGCACAGTTTCATATAAAATCCAGGGCGAGATAAAAAGCCTTATCAAAACACTAACACACGCGAGATATAAAGTTTATAATAAAAGGTTGTATTTTATGTGAGAACTGTACGCGAGCGCTGTACACGTGTAGAGAGACAGAGTTAAACTGGTCGAACCCAATGTTCTGACTGTACTGACGGGTCTCCGGCTCCAGCTCCGGCACAAAGCACATACCCAACAAGCACACTCACAGAGCAGACTAAAAGAGAACCCCGATTGGACAAGGTAACTAAACCATATCCTCGAGAAGGTCGTCGGACGACCGCTGCTACGTTTTTAGCCTTAGGTAGATTCTTAAGATTAGGGTAACATAAATACGTTTTAAATTCACATAATGATCAAATTTAAACATTTAATGTTTTGACGTTATCGATTTCAAATAAACATTTTTTTTCTGGGATCCCGTATCAATTTCAAACCTATACAGAAAGCGCAATCAAACCAATCCAGATGTAAATGACACCATTAAAATCACATCGTAAAATTCTGATGTCCAATAAATGGGATTGATGCGAGGATGGGGATATACAAAATTAAAACCCCATTCATAATTTGAGCTTGGATGAACAAATATTTACCAAAAAAATATATTATAAATTGCGCATTGTATTTTAAAAAGTTGAATGCTATAAATCATAAGCCGATAGCATGTTTATGAGCCACAAAAAGCCATTGCATTAAAAACTGCTAAATACTCTGTAGTATACATACAATATACATTTAACTTAATTTTAAATTTTAATAATTCGACTGTATAATGTTTTATTTACTAACATAATACATAATAACATTTTAAGATTAATAATACCAGAACTTAAGTTGTGGGCAATTTGTCTATGAGTTGAATGATTTATCTAACAAAACCTTTATTTTGCGACGTCTTAAAATCATTTTGTTGTGGCAGGACTAAGATAAAACATTAATCTTCTCTATTACTTTGCTTTTAAAATAACTTGTAAACTGAAGGGAAAATTTGTGGTCAATGTCATTTTAAAACCTTTGTAAGTCGTTAACATTGTTCTGTTTAATAGTGATGTAAATTAGAAATATAATAAGATTTAAACCAATGTAACATCATGCATTAAATTTGAATTATTTTACATATACTCATTTGTTTTTAGATTATTAAGCTTTTAGTTTCAAATTTAGTAAACACTGTTTATTCTTATTATAAATTATACGCTATTGGTTGTGTTTGCTAAAAATGCTCACAAAATAATAAATTTGCATGCTGCTTATTCGTATTATATATTATACGTTTTAGGTTGTTTGCTGAAAAAGCTCAAAAAATTATTGATTTCAACATTTTACGTTATAGTTTTTAAATGTAAAAAAAACAATGCATTAAAATCATTTCCTAGAAAAATAATTCTTATAACACATTTTAACATATTTTTTGTATACGTTATTATATTTATCGTGTTCAACTTGCGTCACAAAACATACGCCAAGAAACATAATAGATCATCGTGGTTTTCCCACAGTGAACTGGAGATTTGTTAAACTGTCGATATTTAATGAAAATCTCTGATAAAATGTGTTCTTATTTTGTTATATTTTTTTCTAATAATCAGAACAAATTAAAACTAAATGAGTAAAAACCACAATCCCCTCTTAAGACCATTTCAACCGCTCTACTTTGATTTGTAGTATTATAACGAAAACTTTGGCGTAATTCCTATTTAAACATATAATTTGATAATCGATTGATTTTTTTGCCAGTGCATTCAGAAAGGATCAAACTATGTTTTGTATTCAAAAGTACCTAAAAACGCATTTATTTCTATTTTTGAATATTTTTTTGGCTATCTCCAGCTATAGTTTTACAAAATACTTAATATAGTTTTCCAATTATATGTAGAAATAGAAATGACGCAAAAGTTCCGATTTCGTTAGAATACTGGAAAACAAGGTAGCGGTCGGAATGCCCTTTTAAATTTAATATAGTTTATTCCAATCGTGCAAATAAACCATTTTGTACTTGGCTTGTCTTTTCATAAATCAGAAATAAACTAATGTTACATCATCTTCATGCTAAAAAAATCCCAAGTGAAATATAGCGCCACTGGATGTATAAAGACCAGAAATAGACAAATAGTTATATTATCTCAACCCGCTTCTAAAAACGATGGAAATACCAAAACATTTCATACTTGAGTCACCTCAAGTATTATAGACTGATAATTCTGCCATATACTAGTCCTATTCCGATGCGCACAACTTAAACACGTAACCAAAGTATACCAAAACACTGAAACTTGCGCAACTGATACTACCTTTACACGCATTGCCAACAACGTCGCTGCATCCAAACTTCGCAGTGACTGCGCTGTCTACTATAGAGCTCCCTACAAACTTCAAATATGTCGCCCTTGTCTTTTAAAGTGTTAAAAAACATAACTATTACTAAGAAAATTATTACATTCATTATACAATAAAAAAAAGTTTATACTAAAACTGTAAATGCACTCAGTGCGCGTATTAGCAAAAGAAATAAAAAAAGAGTCGAGATTACATATATTATATAGCCGGCTTCATTCTATGCAATCGTGTTGCCCGTTACGTGATCATGTATGTTGCACGTTGGACATCGAAAATAGCCAATTAACGAGGTGGAAGCTCATCTGGGCTGTATAAAAAAACAATTTCTCATCAGTCATTTGTTGACAGCCTCAAACTTCATGCTTCCCCTCAATGACTGAGAACACAGATCTAGAGATCGTCAAATAAACAATAAAATCTTTCTCGCATAAAGTAATAATGGCCCTCACCAATTTTGCTAATGCAATTCTTTGCAACTGCCATTTTCCAAAAGCTTGGAAAGGCTCTCACGTCATAAGCATTTCAAAACCTAAACAAAACCAGAAGTTTCCTCAAAACTACCGGTCAATCAATCTTCTATGCACCATAAGTAAGGTCATAAAAAGAAAGATCTTAGAAATAATCCAAGACCACATGAAATCTAACAATCTTCACCCCGTCCACCAAAATGAGAATGTCGCTTCAGATCAAAATCCGCATGTACAACACTATCATCACGCCGCAAATCACTTCAGTTTCTTCTTCTTCTTAGGGTGCCGTCTTCAAACTAAGATTCGCGTCCGTCATAATAATTTTGACTTTATTTGTGGCTCTTCTAAATAGTTCCGTAGATGTAATAATAATACGTTTATTTCTTGCCTTTCGGCCTTGAAAATTACATTTATAATGACATTTATATAACTTCTCAAAATTATAAGACCCAATCATTATAAAGTTAACACAATTAAAAATATTTTCTTCTCTGTTCGTCTACTTCTTTTCTTCGTTTTTTAACTGCCCTCATCCATTCTATCCCCCTTCTGTCCCCTTTCAGAATCTCATTTTTTCCCATCTGTTCTTCTCTCATTTCGTTACACTCGTTCAACATATGTTCCATAGTTTCTTTAGTCTCTCCGCACATTCTGCACATTTTCAAATCCTCTTCCATCCAAAATCCTGTCACTCGCTCTTCATTACCACATCTGAATCTTGCAATCATCTTTTTATCATCTTTACTATATCTTTTGCTCTCTAGGTACATTGGCAGTTCAGTTTTTATAATGTGTTCATAATTTGAATTGTACCTAGACTCTTTCACTCGTATTCTCCTCTCTTGCCTTTGTATATCTCTATCTCTTTCCATAATTTCGTACGTTGTCTCCCTTCCAGATTCTCTCATTCTTTCAATTTCTTGGTTAGCATACCCATTTCTATTGGAATAATTTTCCCTAATCTCCCCTAGCTTTTCATTTCTTGCTCTCCTTTTCTCTTTCCTGCATTCTTGTAAAATTTTACATTCGTGTCTCTATCTCATTCTTTCTTCATACTTCATTGCTCTTTTTCCTATTTCTACTCTTAACTTATCTTTTTTGACATTCTCCAGCACAATATATGCTGGAGTTTCTCTATTTAAACCTAGCACCCATCTCCAATATTTTACATGTATTGCTTCTAATTTTTCTTGTTCCTTCCAACCCCATATTTCTGACCCATACAATATCATACTCCTAACTAAATTATCAAACATAAGTTCTTTTATTCTCATACATTCAAATTTTCATTTATTTATTCCCCAAACTTGTCCCACTACTTTATTTGTGCAAAAAACATATCCCAAATATTTAAAAAACTTTACTTCCGTGATACCTTGCCCATTCCATTTCCAGTCCTCCACTTTTTTTCTCCCACCTCTCTTTCTGAACACCATAATTTTTGTTTTATCTACATTAGCTTCTAAACTTTTTTTTCTAAAATATGTTTTCAAAGTTTTCATCATTTCTTTCATTTCCTTCGCTTCTTTTGCTAAAATTACCATGTCGTCTGCATATGCTATCGACCACACTTTTTCTCTACCGACTACTACCCCTCCTGCTTGAGCCAACCTCATTTTTTTCTACTACTGCTATGTAGATTGCAAATAAAGTGGGACTCAATGGACAGCCTTGTCTTACTCCTTTCGTTGTCCAAATTCTTTCACTCATTTTCCCGTTAATCCACACCCAGCTTGCTGTCTCCTCATATACTTCTTCCATTCTTCTTACCAGGTGTTCGCTAATTTCATTCTCTCTCATACACTTCCACAGTTTCTCTCTATCCACACTATCAAATGCCGCCTTTAGATCCAGGAATAACGCATATACTTTTCCCTCTTTTTCTATTTATCTTTCCAAAATATGGTGTAAAATATATACGTTATCCATGGTACCTCTTCCCTTCCTAAAGCCGGCCTGTCTGCCTGGAATTATCTCATTCATACCCAGTTCCTCATTCAACTTTTCTTCTAATATCATGGCGTAGTTCCGTAGATGTACAATTGAACCATTGCCTAAAGTTTTGCTTTGGATTTTGCCATAGATTTTTCATATCGTTGACCCTGATTCAGTTTAGAAAACGGCAACACGCACTTCAATCGTCTCAAGGCCTTCCAAAATCTTACTTTACGGTGGTTCGTGCCCCATGTTCAAAACAAAAAAAATCGTAACAATCTCGGTATTTCCTAGCTGCGCTAACATATCAAAAATTTGGTCAACAAGTACTTCAATATCCTCGCAGTTCACTGAGCCAACCCGGAGCTGACCAGACTTGCTAATCCAGGCAAAGGTGAATCCTCCTATAACAGATCGATCACTATCACCACTTCCTAAAATAGCTTACCCCACAATCCTACTCCATAGCCTATGAGGCATCATAACCAATTTTCTCCTAAAATACAATCTTCAAACGGAAAGTATATGAGCCTTACGGTCTCGAACTTCCAGGTTTGATCCGGAAATAGTTTAGTCTGTAGGCATTTTCTTTTAGAAGGTAAATTAGACAGTCTTTAGAAGATTTTCCTCGCAAACCACAAAAAAACGTCGGTGCAGTCGAGGCAGACCACCAGCCAAGCTAACAACAACACCCAAAAACAGACATCAAGCAAACCATAGTGAGGACCAGATAATATCAGTTTTAAAAGTTTATCACCGTTTTACCTACCAGCGTGCTAACAATGCCAAGCAACATCTGCCCTACAACCCAGTGAAGTTAAGATTTACCTGCAAAAATATCACACGGAAACGCAACAACTATCTTCTAGTGCACACAGATGGATCCAGAAGCATGAACAAGTGTATGTGTCACAATCACAAAAGCAGCTCCACAGAAGAATTCTAAGCAAAGCTCCAACTAGGATCAAGACTAAATTCTAAAGCAAAAGACTAACTCCGCAACACAGTAACCAAACAGAATCACAACATTAACCCCTGCAATGGACTGGCTAACAAAAATAATAGAAACTACAAACTCACCAACAAACGCCACACTCTCAACCCAAATAATTTTTTCGGAAACTTGGACAATACTAATGCCGGTTGACCAAGCAACCCCAAGTTGCATCTGAAAGTCTCCGACAAAATGCCAGCACAATAGCATCAAGGCTTCTCTACACCTAGAGAACATTTCCAAGAAGTTGCCTATGGCCCGTTGGACAACAAAACACAAAAAATCCAAGAAGTCTACGTGCATCAAAACTAGAACTCATAGGCGCCCATGACGTATTGCGCCCAAAAGTAGCGCTTACCTCGTTTACCTCCTAGCGCTGTCTTTGTTGGCAGCCATATAAAAAAGCAGCCTGCAGAATAGTTCTCTAGAATTACAATCAGTAGAACAAAGGTCAGCTGTTGTAATTTAAATTCCTCCGTCCATCAGACAAGCAAAAAGCATTATCACCACTGAAGCCTACCAACAGAATTTTGTAGAGTAATTAATCTCCTTACCCAAGAAAACCCTGCAAGCAGACACCAACAGTTTCAGACAATAATTGCTAAAATTTGCCCTAAGTTATGTCAACTGTCATGAAAAATTTCATAAAACAATCTAATTAGAGCTGCCACGTCCAAGTCGGTCATTTATCAGGCTTTGTTCCATAGATAACTAACTTTAAAACACCCTTTACATTTATAAATAAGAAAGACAATTAAATAACCGAACTGCACCAATCACGGATAATATCTCTATTATGACAAGCGACGTAGAGGATGACACCATGAAATTCTATAAAGCAAAGAGATAGTAACACCATCAACTATTACACTAAAATACAAATAGTCTTAAAAGCTTAGACAAAGACATTGAAAAAGTAAAAACTGAGTTTGAAAAATGTGAAACAAATCCATCAGAACCCAAAAAATAAAACCACTGAAAAAACATCAAAAGAAGACCATCCACGTACCCAGAAAAACACATGAAGAAAAGAATAAATCCCTCTACTCCCAACTTCTACAAACGTCAATACCACTACCAAAAACTTCACAAAAACTAAAAGATAACCTAAAAGAATGAATAGACACAGGAAAGGTCAAAAACGACACCAACCAAGCAGCAGTGACAACAACTTCAAATGTGAATCAGACACTGACACAAACGCAAACAGAACTCAAAACCAAAAGACTTCCACCCACTATAATTAAAAACAAAACAGTATGGAGACAGATTCAAAATGACTTGACCAAAAGAAACTTTAGTTCTTAAAGTTTAAAGCAGACAAATGCCTTTACTTAACAATTAAAATAAGCTCGAAAACACCAACATACAGCAGAAGCATACATTCTCTCACGTACAAACTACAAGAGAATAAATCCTACAAAATAATCACAATGCAAAAGACACCAAAACCGATGAAATAGCATAAGCTTATTAATGATCGTTCATCTGGAATAAGATACATCAAATGCAGACATATTCTGATGAAAAACTATTAAAGATCAAAAGAGAACCTTCACACTGCCACCAGTAACAAGCCAAGGTATGCATTTAATGAACCACCTCTCAGCTCACTGCAAACTAACATCCGCAGAAAGAGACCGAGCTACATGCGAAAACTCCCGTGGAAACCATCCAGAAAGCTACAAGAGATGCCCCATATATAAAGAAAAAAAAAGCAAAAACAAATAAACCCACACTAAGAGAACAAGACCCAACCAGCTATCAACAGGCACACCTCCCCCATCAACTCACGACATAGTACGCCAAAACAGTACGCATCAAATCAAAGTACAACCGATGTACCAACACTAAAAACAAAACCCCAGAAAATTACAAATGCAACAAATGACAACAACTGATAAAACAAATTCTTATGATAGTGTTGATAAAAACCACCACACCACCTGGGCGGTTATAAATGTTACATGCTCAATCAATCACAGTAAAAAATGTCACGGCTAATATGTACAATTCGTGAGGCATTCAGATACAAAAATACTAACCCAGCAATAGTTGACTAACTCCAATAAACTCAATCGCACCAAACAATCTGAAAAGCATTGTGCAAGCTGCTGCAAAGAGCAAAGATTCCGTAGAACTAAAACAAAAAACAAATATTCCTTTAAAGTCCGCTGCAAAAAGCGCTCCTGGTAAAATTATTCCAGCAAATGTAAATATAACCTAACTTAACTGCCAGTTAATTCTACGTCAAAAAATAATCGTGGCATAGTCATCCAAGCTAGAGACAACTCAAGCAAAAATCTATCATTATCGCCGGCAATCAAAAAGTGTCCCAGTAGAAATAACATTAGCACGCCCATCAAACATAACTACCACACCGGAGTTTACCCCATGCCAATTCAATGATCGGCAAAACACCAATCGAAGTAAAAATGTGGTCTAAGAGAGACCTCAATGAGAAGCACCGTCCTGTAGCAGCACAAATCCAAATAAAAAAATCCTTCACCAGCCTTCCAGGCAGACTGTAAAATCCCAACTAAAAGTTAAAATGAGTAAAGAAAATAAAAGAATCTTTAGGACTAGTGACTTTAGCATATAACATAAACCCCAAACACGAACTTCTTGTCCTTGTTATATTTTGTTACAAGCTGTGATTCTTAATATTAATATTACTTTTATTAGATTAGAGTATTGTTACTGCATTAAGCTAACTATTTTAACTTTGTAATACTAAAATATTAAATATATATTTTGGAAGCAAAAGTGCTTTCTGTGTAGCTAATAAAAATTACGAAAAAAAAAACAAAATAAAAATCTATCACTTCAATAATCAAATACTAATTCATTATTTATTAATATAATTAATAATGCAATCACTACATTAGATCATAATCTTACTCTCACTGTATAATGCTCTATCCATTTTTAAAACTACATATGTCTTTAGGAGTTTTTTTATTCATGAAGCTCAAAACTTATAAAAATTGTTTGTTTGTGCAGTAAGAATGAGATAATTTCGAAAACATTATTTTTTTAAAAGAGATCCTTATTTTCTTCATAAAATTTGGCTATTTAAATATTTACTCTCCACCTCAATAAAATATAATCATTAACATATTTACAAGTGGTACTAAAACCTTTCATTATATTTCGCTCCTCATTTACATTATCCTTTTGTTATGGGTGTGAATTTTAACTATTTGGTTTAATAACTGCATCCTTTAAAAGAGTAATAAATCAATTTCTGTCAGCAGAAAACTGATTTACTAATAGAATAGAAATTTAATACTCTAGTCTTTATTCCATTTTAACTAATCATCTAAGCACAATTTAAATAAAATACAATTTATTTATTTTGAAATGCAAATTTTTTAAATTGAATCAACAAAATCGAAAGTAAATGACATTCATTTTATTTTAAATTTAAAAATAAGACTATCTATATGAGGGAGGTAGATTGGCTTAGTGCGTAAGATGTCGCTTTCAGAAACCCGCTAAACACAAACTTAACTTTTCTAGGGTCGTAGGCGACAGGGGATATAATCTTATTCTCCCCCATATTTCCCCTTTAAAGATTTTATGGTTTAAAATATAGATTTTTGTCAAATATCGTTATCATAGTATATCTAACCACATTTAACTAGTTAGTAATATATTGAATTTTTTCACACTTATTTAACTACGGGTATAATTTGGTCTGTCAGTTCAGGTATCTATGGAAAAACATCCCTTTATGTTAGAAAACCTATATCAATCACTTGTCTGCATTTTTGTTAAATCTTATATGTTATTTATTCTAATATTCATATCACAAATAATACAGGAAATTATTATTATTCATTAATATTTCTGCGGAAGTTCCAATGTTGCTCTTATCGCAATTGAATGCTAATATAACAACATTAGATTAACAGACTTTCTTTTTAATATATTGATGCTGTGATTGGTTAAAGTAGTCATATAGTAATGGTATTGAGATAAATTAAAGTAATATCACTGTCAACTATGAAGAAATTTTACTCAACAAATTAATAAATTCAAAAAAGAAATTTTTCTCAACAAATTCCAAAAAGATTAATATGCTCAATAATAGTTATTTATACATAAATAATTTTTTACACGCAAAAATTGAATACCATGTTCTACATATTAATTTGATATGTGATTGACAGCAATATTATATTAGTAATAACAATTAAAGTTACATCCCATTTATTTACAAGATATAGCGCGGGAATATTTATACACACGCAATTTTTACATAAAGAATTAGAACTAACAGAGCAGCATTTATCATATATTCATCGTTTGCCGACCAAACAATACCATTCAATATGGATGTAAGCGTAACCACCTTGTGCAGCAGATCGCACAATAATATTTCCCGCGCTCTACCTAAAAATTGATAACAGATTTTATAAAGAAAACCAATAGTTGGATTACAGAAAGAATGAATAGTACAAGTTATGACCACTTAATCATAGTGTCAATAGTTGAGACGATATTTAAGTTCTCTATCAAGTGTTTTCCATTACAAAAAACATTATTTGGAAAGATTATAAAAAAAGTTGTGGTCAAAAATTCAAAAATCTGCCAAACCAAACTGTCCGCACACTCTTCTTTCAGCCCAAAATTACTGATTTGTTTATAAAATAACTTAAAAAAATCAAAATCAATTTGTAGACAAAAGACGGACCTTCCATTCAAGACTAAGCACAGTGTAGTACGTAAACAAGTTAACCATTGGCGCATTCTCAAATAGTATCTTAAATCGGTACTTTTGAAACGCCACTGTTTTAATACAAAAGCCTAAATCAAAAATCCTTGTAAGCTTGTCCCCACACAATTTTTAAGTTAAAAAAAGTCTATGTGACGCCATTGGAATTAATAAAAATAAAAATAATATAAATTTAAAACAATTTATTACAACAAAAACTAAACAAAATCAACAAAAAAAAAACTACATAAATTTAATGATGCTTAGAGTGATGGTCGTGCTTGTGTCCATGGTGATGTCCATGCTTGTGACCATGATGATGATCATGCTTGTGACCGTGATGATGGTCATGCTTATGATCATGATGTTGATCGTGTTTATGTCCATGATGTTCATCGTGTTTGTGGCTGTGATCATGACCGTGTTTATGTCCATGATGATGATCGTGCTTATGTTCTTGATTATGTTTGTGTCCGTGATGATGGTCGTGCTTGTGATCTTGACTATGTTTATGATCGTGACCGTGCTTATGGTTTTCATGATGACTATGTATGTGACTCTGTTTATGTTCATGCCCATGTTTATGATCCTCATGATGAGTATGTTTATGTTCCTGTTTATGCTCGTGGCCGTGCTTATGATCCTCTTTATGTTCATGCTTATGTTCTTGCTTATGTTGATGACCATGCTTATGACCTTCTTCGTGGGAATGCTTATGCTCTTGCTTATGTTTATGTACATGCTCCTGTTTATGCGCATGCTTATGAACATGTTTATGCTGGTGATAATGCACTTCTTTACCTTTATGTCCTTTATGGGACGCTTCATGTGTAAAATCAGCTGTATCAAATTTAGGTACTTCTTTATGATAACTTTTAGTTTCAATTTTTTCTATTTGATGAGGCCCTACCACATTGACATTTGATGTAGACTTGTAATCAGTGTAGCCTTCATTATCTTTAAACTCTTCATCCTCAAAATCATCACTTTCCTCCGCTTTATAAGAATTATGTGTATTGGGACCATAGCTATCACTATTGTAAGTATTTTGAGAAATCGGTCTTGAATATTGATTACCGTACTCGCTAAAAATATTTGTTGCACTGCTTTGGCCATCTAAGGGTTCACGTTTTACTCTTGGTGTATAATCGTTTATAGGTTCATATTGCAAATAGGCTCTGGCGCTATGTGCCGCATTATCGGCAGGTTTTCCCGTGATATAACTAGGATTTGATTGTGTTAATTCTTGATTATTAACATAATCTATTCTAAAACCTTCTGTTAAAATAAAACTGATCGCTAACAAACTCGCCGTTGCCTGTAATTAATTTGATTAATTATATTTATATTAAATAAATTAAATTAACTTACCGATACTCCCATGTTGGATTACTAGATCGTTTACCAACTAAGCTGAGAATGATTTTTGTTTCTGCACTAAACTCTTTATATATCCTTTTCCTACTACTACTTTCGACTAAAATTTCTGCATAAGAATACCGATACCGTTATTATTTACATTTTTATTATTCATAAATGCATTATAAATTCAGCTTCTAATTTTACGTCACGTTAAGCAATTAATATAAATTTTTAACATTTTAATGCAAATTATTAGAAAAAATCTATTACCGTACATTTACTTAGTGGTGTGAAGCGCCTAACTCAAAACTCGGCAAATGAATTATCGCAGGTTCGAGCCCCAGCTCGGGCAATACAGACATGCAAAAGCATTTCAAATTCTCTTTAAAACCACCTGTAAATGGTTTTATTTTATTTAATAAACAAAGGTAATTTTGGTTTTTTAACAAATAATAATAAACAAAATTGTGAGTTGATTCAAATCCAAACATATATCGTTCTTAAAATCGCATATAGTAAAAGTGCAACTGAGATGCAATTTGCATGATGATTTTTCTTACAAATTGCAAATCAACTCATAGCAGTAAAAATAACAGTTATTAGACACATTGCATCACCAAAACAATCCTCTCCAAAGTTAATTACAAAAACTCAGAAAAATATAAAACAAAAAACGTCACTCTAAACCTTCTAAATCACTTAACACTTGCAGCGCTAAAAATAGCGTCCAGAATAATAATTAATTATCTAATAAAGCACAACTCCTATACCATTAAACATCCTCTCGCATGCCGTTAAATCAAAAAACACAAAAACAAATCCCGGTTAGATCAGTCCAGTAGTTGCCACTCCGCAGCCCAAACACACAAAATAAAAATGCTCAAATCCCCAAAAATAAAATCCTTCCAATAGTTACTCCCTGCGATCGTAGCTAACCTCATCAACATCACTGAGGTACATTACAAGACCCACAGCTGGTCCGGAAGTTCAAAGAGGAACATTTCTGACCGTTACAAGTCCAGTAGTCGGTATTTGATCGCTAGACGGCTACCACCTGGCTCGGTTGAAAAGAAACTCATCAATCGACGCCGCTACCCTACCCGGCTCATGAGGCTAATATAGCCAATGACATAACATTGCCAAGCTGATTGTGCCATACACAAAAACACAGCAACATCAAGTACAAAGTTTTAAACAAACATCCGGCATTAAGATCATTTACCGTTATTCCAAAAACTGCGCCACGTAGACGAAGATTTCGATCACCTCCGTGAGACAACCACAAACATCAAGGCTAAACTAGCACGATTCAAGTAAGAGTAGTCGGCGACTACCACCTGCCGAAGATCCCTATCATATATCGAGGCATAACAGCACTCGTCCTGATAGACAGCGGTGCTAGTCAGAACTTTACCAGGCTAACCCTACCTGAATTGCACAAGACAGACTAATTCGTTAACCATGCCAACCCAAACAACAAACTTGCCGTGATCGAGAAAGCTACTAAAATCATCCAGGTCGGCACCCAACAATAACAGGTCACCTTCCTGCAAGCGCAAACCTTGGCAAAGTAATTTTAGGTCTTCAGTGGCTTACACAGAGGCCACGCTCGACTACGTTCCACACCTTGTTCATTTCGAGTGCAACACCCAAGAAGTGGTCAATCGATCGCAAATATGCCAAAATACGCATTCACGGACCGTTCCGCATTTCACAAGCTGGTGCAAGAACTCGTTAGCCTTTTTGTCGAAGAAACGGGACCATCCACTACAAACGCGGTGACGCATAGCATTAAACTGGTAGAGTCTACGCCCATACGTACCGTACGCGTACAACGCCGAGAAGATAGCCCCAATCTATAAACAAGTGGACGAGATGGTGACTAAAGGCGTCATCGAGCCTTCCACCAGCAACTGCTGCGCACCGGTGGTTATCATTAATAAGAAGGACGTTAAACCATGCTTCCGCGCAATCAACACCGCCAGCCAATAATGAATGAGGCGGCGCCTCCATTCAAAATTCAAGAAACTCTTGAAGAATTTCTGGGCGGCGGCCGTTTTATTTAAATTGGACCTAATCACCGGGTACTGGGAAACCCCAGTGTACCCGACTAGCCAACACATAACCGCCTTTGCCACACTAGACAGAACCACCTCCCATTTTAAGTTCTTGCTTTTTGACCCTAAAAACGGCACAGCTACATTTGAAAAACTAATGGCCAAGGTACTGGCGGGTACATAAATAATTCCAAAAAGAAATTTTACTCAACAAATTAATAAATTTTAAAAAGATAAGTTAATGGAACAATAATACTAGTTATTTATAGATAAATAGTTCACATGCAGAAATTGAATACCATGTTCTACATAGCAATTTGATCAAATGTACTAAAGTGGTAGTTTTGACCCCTACCAATTTTGATAAAAAGCTCGGTACGAGAAACACAAACTGGTCAATTTTAAGACATTATAAAAAGATTTGTAGACAAAACTAAAAATCCGCCAAACCAAAATGATCAAATATTACATTTTAATATTTAAAAAAAATAATATGTAAGATCTTACACACTTCTATATTTTGGAAAACAACTTTCAGCCCAAAATCTATACTTATTTATAAAATAATTTAAAAAAAACAGAATATGTAGACAAAAAATGAACCTCTCATTCTAGACTAAGCACAGTGTCGTATGTGGTGCACAAATTTTGAGTTTGAATAAAAATCTATGTGATGCCTCTGGAATATTTTAATACTTTTAGAAAAAAAAATCCCCTTTAAATTCTAAACAGTTTTATTTGCTACGCGACTTTCTATCAATAACATCAAAAAGGTCTTGGCTAAAGTAGAGTTAGTTCTGATATTAAAATAATACTATAAAAACTTTGATTTTGATCAAATATAAAATTTAGAAAAATGTTGATCATAAGACGTTATACATTGCAACAACGCTTACAAATATTAGGTTTATGCATAATTATCCGCCGCTTTCATAAAATAAACAAAAATTTAAAAAAAAATGTTATAAATTTAAAACAATTTATTTCAACAAAAACTAAACAAAATCAACAAATAAAATCTACATAAATTTAATGATGCTTGGAATGATGGTCGTGCTTGTGTCCATGGTGATGTCCATGCTTGTGACCATGATGATGATCATGCTTGTGACCGTGATGATGATCATGCTTATGATCATGATGTTGATCGTGTTTATGTCCATGGTGTTCATCATGTTTGTGGCTGTGATCATGACCGTGTTTATGTCCATGATGATGATCGTGCTTATGTTCTTGATTATGTTTGTGTCCGTGATGATGGTCGTGCTTGTGATCTTGACTATGTTTATGATCGTGACCGTGCTTATGGTTTTCATGATGACTATGTATGTGACTCTGTTTATGTTCATGTCCATGTTTATGATCCTCATGATGACTATGTTTATGTTCCTGTTTATGCTCGTGGCCGTGCTTATGATCCTCTTTATGTTCATGCTTATGTTCTTGTTTATGTTGATGACCATGCTTATGACTTTCTTCGTGAGAATGCTTATGCTCTTGCTTATGTTTATGTACATGCTCCTGTTTATGCGCATGCTTATGAACATGTTTATGCTGGTGATAATGCACTTCTTTACCTTTATGTCCTTTATGGGACGCTTCATGTGTAAAATCAGCTGTATCAAATTTAGGTACTTCTTTATGATAACTTTTAGTTTCAATTTTTTCTATTTGATGAGGCCCTATCACATTGACATTTGATGTAGACTTGTAATCAGTGTAGCCTTCATTATCTTTAAACTCTTCATCTTCAAAATCATCACTTTCCTCTGCCTTATAAGAATTATGTGTATTGGAACCATAGCTATCACCATTGTAAGTATTTTGAGAAATCGGTTCTGAATATTGATTACCGTACTCGCTAAAAATATTTGTTGCACTGCTTTGGCCATCTGAGAGTTCACGTTTTACTCTTGGTGTATAATCATTTATAGATTCATATTGCAAGTAGGCTGTGGCGCTATGTGCCGCATTATCGGCAGGTTTTCCCGTGATATAACTAGGATTTGATTGTGTTAATTCTTGATTATTAACATAATCTATTCTAAAACCTTCTGTTAAAATAAAACTGATCGCTAACAAACTCGCCGTTGCCTGTAATTAATTTGATTAATTATATTTATATTAAATAAATTAAACTAACTTACCGATACTCCCATGTTGGATTACTAGATCGTTTACCAACTAAGCTGAGAATGATTTTTGTTTCTGCACTAAACTCTTTATATATCCTTTTCCTACTACTACTTTCGACTAAATTTTCTGCATGAGAATACCGATACCGGTAATATTTACATTTTTGTTATTGATAGTTGCATTATAAATTCAGCTTCTAATTTTACGTCACTGTTGAGCAAATTTAATACAAATTTTTAACATTTTCATGCGAATTATTAGAAAAAAATCTATTACTGTACATTTACTCAATTATGTGAGACGCCTAACTCAAATCTCGGCGAATAAATTATCGCAGGTTCAAATCATTTCAAATTATCTTTAAAACCACCCGCAAAAGGTTTTATTTAATTTATTAAAGGAAATTTTTTGAATTTTTATCAAATAATAAAAAACAAAATTTTGAGTTGATTCAAATCCAAACATCGTTCATAAAATCGCATATAGTAAAAGTGCAACTGAGATGCAATTTGCTTGATGGATTATTTTACAAATTACAAATCCATTCACAGCAGTGAATAAATGTAACAGTTATTAGACAAATTGCGATCACCAAAACAATCCTCTCTAAAGTTAATTACAAAAAATCAGAAAGATGAAACAAAAAACGTAACTCTAAGCCTTCTAAATCACGTAAAACCATGACAAAAAACGTACTAGTCCCAATAGTATTGCAGTCCTAAAAATGGCGTCCAAAATAATAATTAATTATCTAATAAAGCACAACTCCTACACCATTACACGTCCGCCCTCATGCCGTTAAATCAAAAAACACAAAAACATCAGAATAAAACTTTGAAGCTCGTTTAGATCAGTCCTGTAGTTGCCACTCCTCACAGTACTGCTGCAAGCATCCCGACACACATAAAATAAAAATGGTCAAAAAAAGCCCCAATCTATGAACAAGTGGGCGAGATGGTGACTAATGACGTCATCAACCTTCCACCAGCAACTACTGTGCAACGGTTATCATCACTAATGAAAATAACCATAAGCTATGCTTCCGCGCCATCAACACCGCCAACGAATGATGAATGAGGCAGCGACGCTACCCAAAATTCAAGAAACTCTCGACTTAAAGGATTTCAGGGCAACGACCGTTTTTTTTTTAATTAGACCTGATACCGGGTATTGGCAAATCGAAGTGCACCAGACTAGCCAACACATGATCGCCTTTGCCACACTAGACGGAACCACGTCCCATTTTAAGGTCATTTTTGGAACTAAAAACGGCAGAGCTACCTTTGAAAAACTAATGATTTGAAAGATTTCAGGGCAGCGACCGTTTTTTTTTAATTAGACCTGATACCGGGTATTGGCAAATCAAAGTGCACCAGCCTAGCCAACACATGACCGCCTTTGCCACACTAAACGGAACCACCTCCCATTTTAAGATCATTTATGGCCCTAAAAACGGCACAACTACCTTTGAAAAACTAATGGCCAAGGTACTGGCGGGTACTGAAATAATTTTAAAAAGAAATTTTACTCAACAAATTAATAAATTTCAAAAAGATAAGTTAATGGAACAATAATACAAGTTATTTATACATAAATAGTTTACATGCAGAAATTGAATACCATGTTCTACATAGCAATTTGATCAAATGTACTAAAGTGGTAGTTTTAACCCCTACCAATTTTGATAAAAAGCTCGGTACGAGAAACACAAACTGGTCAATTTTAAGACATTACAAAAAGATTTGTAGACAAAACTAAAAATCCGCCAAACCAAAATGATCATATATTAAATTTTAAAATTTAAAAAAATAGTATGTAAATTCCTACACACTTCTATATTTTGGAAAACAACTTTCAGCCCAAAATCTATATTAATTTATAAAATAATTTAAAAAAACAGAATTTGAAGACAAAAAATGAACCTCTCATTCTAGACTAAGCACGGTGTCGTATGGTAATCAAGTTAACCAGTGATGCAGAAATGCAGAAATTTTAAGTTTAAATAAAAATCTATGTGACGCCTCTGGAATATTTTAATACTCTTAGAAAAAAAAATCCCCTTTAAAGCAGAGTTAGATCTGATATTAAAATAATGCTATAAAAACTTTGATTTTGATCAAATATAAAATTTAGAAAAATGTTGATCATAAGACGTTATACATTGCAACAACGCTTACAAATATTAGGTTTATGCATAATTATCCGCTGCATCATAAAATAAACGAAAATAAAAAATGTTATAAATTTAAAACAATTTATTTCAACAAAAACTAAACAAAATCAACAAATAAAAACTACATAAATTTAATGATGCTTGGAATGATGGTCGTGCTTGTGTCCATGGTGATGTCCATGCTTGTGACCATGATGATGATCATGCTTGTGACCGTGATGATGATCATGCTTATGATCATGATGTTGATCGTGTTTATGTCCATGGTGTTCATCATGTTTGTGGCTGTGATCATGACCGTGTTTATGTCCATGATGATGATCGTGCTTATGTTCTTGATTATGTTTGTGTCCGTGATGATGGTCGTGCTTGTGATCTTGACTATGTTTATGATCGTGACCGTGCTTATGGTTTTCATGATGACTATGTATGTGACTCTGTTTATGTTCATGTCCATGTTTATGATCCTCATGATGACTATGTTTATGTTCCTGTTTATGCTCGTGGCCGTGCTTATGATCCTCTTTATGTTCATGCTTATGTTCTTGTTTATGTTGATGACCATGCTTATGACTTTCTTCGTGAGAATGCTTATGCTCTTGCTTATGTTTATGTACATGCTCCTGTTTATGCGCATGCTTATGAACATGTTTATGCTGGTGATAATGCACTTCTTTACCTTTATGTCCTTTATGGGACGCTTCATGTGTAAAATCAGCTGTATCAAATTTAGGTACTTCTTTATGATAACTTTTAGTTTCAATTTTTTCTATTTGATGAGGCCCTACCACATTGACATTCGATGTAGACTTGTAATCAGTGTAGCCTTCATTATCTTTAAACTCTTCATCCTCAAAATCATCACCTCCCTCTGCTTTATAAGAATTATGTGTATTGGGACCATAGCTATCATCATTGTAAGTATTCGGTCTTGAATATTGATAACCGTACTCGCTAAAAATATTTGTTGCACTGCTTTGGCCTTCTGAAGGTTCACGTTTTGCTCTTGGTGTATAATCGTTTATAGGTTTGTATTGCAAATAGGCTCTGGCGCTATGTGCCGCATTATCGGCAGGTTTTCCCGTGATATAACTAGGATTTGATTGTGTTAATTCTTGATTATTAACATAATCTATTCTAAAACCTTCTGTTAAAATAAAACTGATCGCTAACAAACTCGCCGTTGCCTGTAATTAATTTGATTAATTATATTTATATTAAGTAAATTAAATTAACTTACCGATACTCCCATGTTGGATTACTAGAATGTTTACCAACTAAGCTGAGAATGATTTTTGTGTCTGCACTAAACTCTTTATATATCCTTTTCCTACTACTACTTTCGACTAAATTTTCTGCATGAGAATACCGATACCGTTAATATTTACATTTTTTTATTGATAATTGCATTACAAATTCAGCTTCTAATTTTACGTCACTGTTGAGCAAATTTAATACAAATTTTTAACATTTTTATGCGAATTATTAGAAAAAAATCTATTACTGTACATTTACTCAATTATGTGAGACGCCTAACTCAAATCTCGGCGAATAAATTATCGCAGGTTCAAATCATTTCAAATTATCTTTAAAACCACCCGCAAAAGGTTTTATTTAATTTATTAAAGGTAATTTTTTGAATTTTTATCAAATAATAAAAAACAAAATTTTGAGTTGATTCAAATCCAAACATCGTTCATAAAATCGCATATAGTAAAAGTGCAACTGAGATGCAATTTGCTTAATGGATTATTTTACAAATTACAAATCAATTCACAGCAGTGAATAAATATAACAGTTATTAGACAAATTGCGATCACCAAATAATCCTCTCTAAAGTTAATTACAAAAAATCAGAAAGATGAAACAAAAAACGTAACTCTAAGCCTTCTAAATCACGTAAAACCATGACAAAAAACGTACTAGTCCCAATAGTATTGTAGTCCTAAAAATGGCGTCCAAAATAATAATTAATTATCTAATAAAGCACAACTCCTACACCATTACACGTCCGCCCTCATGCCGTTAAATCAAAAAACACAAAAACGTCAGAATAAAACTTTAAAGCTCGTTTAGATCATTCCTGTAGTTGCCACTCCTCACAGTACTGCTACAAGCATCCCGACACACATAAAATAAAAATGGTAAAAAAAAGCCCCATTCTATGAACAAGTGGGCGAGATGGTGACTAATGACGTCATCAACCTTCCACCAGCAACTTCTGCGCAACGGTTATCATCACTAATGAAAATAACCATAAGCTATGCTTCCGCGCCATCAACACCGCCAACGAATGATGAAAGGATTTCAGGGCAACGACCGTTTTTTTTTTTAATTAGACCTGATACCGGGTATTGGCAAATCGAAGTGCACCAGACTAGCCAACACATGATCGCCTTTGCCACACTAGACGGAACCACCTCCCATTTTAAGGTCATTTTTGGAACTAAAAACGGCAGAGCTACCTTTGAAAAACTAATGATTTGAAAGATTTCGGAGCAGCGACCGTTTTTTTTTAATTAGACCTGATACCGATATTGGCAAATCAAAGTGCACCAGTCTAGCCAACACATGACCGCCTTCGCCACACTAAACGGAACCACCTCCCATTTTAAGATCATGTATGGCCCTAAAAACGGCACAACTACCTTTGAAAAACTAATGGCCAAGGTACTGGCGGGTACTGAAATAATTCCAAAAAGAAATTTTACTCAACAAATTAATAAATTTCAAAAAGATAAGTTAATGGAACAATAATACTAGTTATTTATACATAAATAGTTTACATGCAGAAATTGAATACCATGTTCTACATAGCAATTTGATCAAATGTACTAAAGTGGTAGTTTTAACCCCTACCAATTTTGATAAAAAGCTCGGTACGAGAAACACAAACTGGTCAATTTTAAAACATTATAAAAAGATTTGTAGACAAAACTAAAAATCCGCCAAACCAAAATGATCAAATATTACATTTTAAAATTTAAAAAAATAATATGTAAATTCCTACACACTTCTATATTTTGGAAAACAACTTTCAGCCCAAAATCTATATTAATTTATAAAATAATTTAAAAAAACAGAATTTGTAGACAAAAAATGAACCTCTCATTCTAGACTAAGCACAGTGTCGTATGTAATCAAGTTAATCAGTGGTGCAAATATTTTAAGTTTAAATAAAAATCTATGTGACGCCTCTGGAATATTTTAATACTCTTAGAAAAAAAAAATCCCCATTTAATTTCTAAACAGTTTTATTTGCTACGCGTCTTGGCGTCTTGGTTAAAGTAGAGTTAGTTCTGATATTAAAATAATGCTATAAAAACTTTTATTTTGATCAAATATAAAATTTAGAAAAATGTTGATCATAAGACGTTATATATTGCAACAACGCTTACAAATATTAGATTTATGCATAATTATCCGCCGCTTTTATAAAATACACAAAAATAAAAAATGTTATAAATTTAAAATAATTTATTTCAACAAAATCTAAACAAAATCAACAAATAAAAACTACATAAATTTAATGATGCTTGGAATGATGGTCGTGCTTGTGTCCATGGTGATGTCCATGCTTGTGACCATGATGATGATCATGCTTGTGACCGTGATGATGATCATGCTTATGATCATGATGTTGATCGTGTTTATGTCCATGATGTTCATCATGTTTGTGGCTGTGGTCATGACCGTGTTTGTGTCCATGATGATGATCGTGCTTATGTTCTTGATTATGTTTGTGTCCGTGATGATGGTCGTGCTTGTGATCTTGACTATGTTTATGATCGTGACCGTGCTTATGGTTTTCATGATGACTATGTATGTGACTCTGTTTATGTTCATGTCCATGTTTATGATCCTCATGATGACTATGTTTATGTTCCTGTTTATGCTCGTGGGCGTGCTTATGATCTTCTTTATGTTCATGCTTATGTTCTTGCTTATGTTGATGACCATGCTTATGACCTTCATCGTGAGAATGCTTATGCTCTTGCTTATGTTTATGTACATGCTCCTGTTTATGCGCATGCTTATGAACATGTTTATGCTGGTGATAATGCACTTCTTTACCTTTATGTCCTTTATGAGACGCTTCATGTGTAAAATCAGCTGTATCAAATTTAGGTACTTCTTTATGATAACTTTTAGTTTCAATTTTTTCTATTTGATGAGGCCCTACCACATTGACATTCGATGTAGACTTGTAATCAGTGTAGCCTTCATTATCTTTAAACTCTTCATCCTCAAAATCATCACCTTCCTCTGCTTTATAAGAATTATGTGTATTGGGACCATAGCTATCACCATTGTAAGTATTTTGAGAAATCGGTCTTGAATATTGATTACCGTACTCGCTAAAAATATTTGTTGCACTGCTTTGGCCATCTGAAGGTTCACGTTTTGCTCTTGCTGTATAATCGTTTATAGGTTCGTATTGCAAATAGGCTCTGGCGCTATGTGCCGCATTATCGGCAGGTTTTCCCGTGATATAACTAGGATTTGATTGTGTTAATTCTTGATTATTAACATAATCTATTCTAAAACCTTCTGTTAAAATAAAACTGATCGCTAACAAACTCGCCGTTGCCTGTAATTAATTTGATTAATTATATTTATATTAAGTAAATTAAATTAACTTACCGATACTCCCATGTTGGATTACTAGACTGTTTACCAACTAAGCTGAGAATGATTTTTGTGTCTGCACTAAACTCTTTATATATCCTTTTCCTACTACTACTTTCGACTAAATTTTCTGCATGAGAATACCAATATCGTTAATATTTACATTTTTTTATTGATAATTGCATTACAAATTCAGCTTCTAATTTTACGTCACTGTTGAGCAAATTGAATACAAATTTTTTACATTTTTATGCAAATTATTAGAAAAAATCTATTTACTCAGTAGTGTGAAACGCCTAACTCAAATCTCGTCGAATAAATTATCGCAGGTTCAAACCTCAGCTCGGGCAATACAGCTAGACATGCAGAAGCATTTGAAATTATCTTTAAAACCACCTGTAAAAGGTTTTATTTAAAAGTGCAACTAAGATGCAATTTCTATGGAACATTTTTTTTACTAATCACGAATCAACTTACAGCAGTGAAAATAACAGTTATTATACATATTGCGATCTCCAAAACAATCATCTCCAAAGTTAATTACAAAAAATCAGAAACAAAAAACGTCACTCTAAGCCTTCTAAATCACGTAAAACCTGCATGACATAAAACGACAAGTCCAAATAGTATTGCAGACCTAAAAATGGCGTCCAGAATAATAATTAATTATCTAATAAAGCACAACTCACATTACAAGACCCACTGCTGTTGTTACCGGCCCGGAAGTTCGGAAGAAAGAATCTTTGACTGTCACAAGTCCACGAGTCGGTGTTTGATCCCTAGACGGCCACCACTTGGCTCGGTTGAAAAAAAAACTCATCAATCGACGCCGCTACCCGACCTGGCTCATGAGGCTAGTATGGCTAATGACATAACATTGTCAAGCTGATAGTGCCATATACATCAAGTACAAAGTGTTTCACAAAAATCCGGCATAAAAATCATTTACCGATATTCCAAAGACTGCGCCATGAAGACGAAGATTTCGAGCACCAAAATCGAGCCTAAACTAGCACGATTCAAGTAGGAGTAGTCGACGACTACTACCTGTCAAAAATACCCATCACATATTGGGGCACAACAGCACTCGCCCTCATAGACAGCGGGGCTCGCCAAAACTTTACCCGGCTAACCCTACCTTGATTGCACAAGACAGACTAATTCCTTAACCAGGCCAACCCAAACAACAAACTTGCCGTGATCGGGAAAGCGACCATTATCATTCAGGTCGGCATCTAACAATAACAGGTCGCCTTCCTGAAAGTGCCGGACTTTGGCAAAGTAATTTTAGGTCACCCGTAGCTTACACAGAGACCACGCTCATGTCCGTTCTACGCCTAGTTCATGACAATGATGAATGAGGCGGCGCCAACACCCAAAATTCAAGAAACTCTTGAAGATTTTCGGAGCTGCGTTTTTTTTAAATTAGACCTGGCCACCGGGTTCTGGCAAACCCCAGTATACCCGACTACCAACACTTAAACGCCTTTGCCACACCGGACAAAACCACCTACCATTTTAAAACTCATTTCTTTTGGCCTTAAAAATGCCCCAGCTAGCTTTCAAAAGCTGATGGCCAAGGTACTGGCAGGATGGAAAGGCATGGGGCATTTAAAGCAAGTAATGCAGCGGTTATAGGAGTATAGATTACGCTGAAATCAAACAAAAAGCGACTTTGACCAGCCGAAAATTGAGTACCTGAAACACAAGGTACTAGAACCCAAAAGTAACTACGCAGCTTTATGAGTATTTGCACTTGGCTCCGGGTATACGTGGACAACTTTGCACAAACCGCAACCCCTTTCACAGACTTGCAAAGGCCAAAAAGTCCATTCTAGTGAGACAACGCAGCCAAACAAACTTTGTAGCCGTTAAGACCCTATCGACCGCCCCTTGACCCTAGACCGCCTACGTCCTGGTCTGCGGTTTGTTTTGCAAACCGACGCAAGCAAAATGGGTATGAAAACCCTACTGTACCAAGACAAAAGAGACCGGAAGCAAATCATTAGTTACGCCAGCTCACGTTTTACCCCTACCAAACAACGATACCACAGTAACAAGCAGAAATGTTCTTCCAAACGCGCAGAGACAAAGGGACCGGCAGCAAAGTCAATGATCTAGATCAACAGGTGCCTCCCAATGAACCAAGACAGCTAACAAGTCATTGCACTTCAACCGTTGGCGTTGAGACGACTCTGGCCACCGCGGTGAAGCAAAGTCAAGTGCACGCAAGTACAAAACATCCTTGGCGGATCACACTAACGGTTGGCTAAACCTGAAAAATAACAGGCTGGGATCATCTGCCAGTACCACCCGCTATGCAAAAGATACTAATGAAACAGCATCACAACGACAACGCTGCCGGACATCCAAAGCAACACAAAACATGCCGCAACCTGCTGAGGAGTTACCACTAGCCCGGAGTCAAGAAAAATGTCAAAGCGTACGTCCAGAGATGCATAACCCGTGCACAGATGGAGACTGGTGCCGCCCTGGCCCTAAGAACGTATTGCAATTCACTACGTAGGTCCCTAAAAAACTACCCCAAGAGAATACTGGTTTATACAAATATGTGAACACGCTGGGTGGAAGTAAGCAAAGTAACCATCAAGGTCCTAAAACAGCAAGTCTTCTACCAATAGATCGTCTTGAGTGACAACGGACCCCAATTTGTAAGCTACAAATTCAGAGAAGTCACCTTAAAGTAAAAATGTGACCATCACACCACGGCTACGTATCACCCGCAGGTTAGTTCTGTAAAACAACCCCACGCAAAGCTAAAGAAGTCAATATGGTCCTTACTAGATAGCCACTCCAACACTCCTTGGAACGAGCTACTACCATGGCCATTATTCAACTCCGCCGCCAAACTATCGCGGCCACCGACTTTGCCCTAAGTGAAGCCCTATTAGAGGGCAAGTATCGCCAAAGCTTGCAACACACTTCAAGCAGAGATCAAGAAAGACGCTAAAGCAAAAGACCGGAAGTTGCAAGAAGCCCAATTGCGACGTACCGCCAACGGTAATATTCCAAGCGGCGCAACGCCCCCATCGACTATTGCTCCGACAACCAGGTCATGGTGCGAAAATTAGACAACCTCAAAGTTTAGTGCAACAACAAAGTCAGAAGGAAGTACGGAAACCGCACAACCTTCCCCGTCGGACGTGAACAAAGTCGAAAAAGTGAAGGAGATTATTGCAGACGCGCGTATCAAAGAGACGTGGCCTAAATCTTGACAAACCCCGCCGCGACTTGACTCTCCAGCCAGTCTTCTCGGTTATCCGCCCCTGCAGTTAAATCAATTACTAATATTTGACATTGCGGACAAATTGGAGAACCGAAAAGAACATTTTCCCGCTTAACACCCAAATCCAGGCAATTACCGCATGGCTAGGCGGCAACAATAAGCCACTTGTGTCAGGTCACACCGAGTCAATAGTTTTAGACCAATTTCAAGCAAACAAATACATCCGTCGGTCCAAAATATCCAATATAACAAACGCATCCATAAGACCGACCATGATCTCACCAGATTACCACAAGCCTTTACCGAATCGCACATTACGCTAATCGACGAGTCTACTACGTGTACTGGCAATGTACATCTGAAACAGACTCTTTCCTCAATTTGTTTTATTAAATATGATTCGCTGCAGTAGTTACCGAGCGGAATAAACATCCTGCACTCAAGAACCAAGCTTACCTAGAACCGTAGAACCCCTGATAAAGTCCATTTCAGAACCCTCATAATATGTATTAATTTGTAGATAACACACCATCAAGGCATCCTTGTCGTAAACAAACTGAATAACTCTAGCGAAATTAGATTGCTAAAAATTCCGCGCCATAGTGCAAGATATATCTAATCAAAATACAACTCAAGCACCATCAAAATGACTTTGCGTTTTGTATAAAATACGTTCAAAAAGCACTAAAATATATATCTGATAGTGACGTTTTTTATGTACACTCGTATTTAAACCACCGCACTAATAATGATATTCGTTTACAGCTTGATGATGATGATGAAAAAGTTTAGGGAATGTACATGATTAATAATTAACATATGCGGAATCCCATAATTCAATACATATGTTAATTAAGTGTATTCATATATTCAGAGTAAGATTAAGCTCATATATCTTCCCAAATGTTAAAAAGTGAAATAACAGCAAAAAATCTGCATAACCCAAATGCTGCTTGCTGACCGCATCGCATTAAAAAAAAAACGTACCGTGCGAAATTTCTTATCGTACAATTAAAGAGGTCAATTGATACTCAGCCGATGTAATTGATACTTAATTTATTCTGCACTTAAGTACGATAATTAAATGGTGAAAACTAATACAATTACCTTTCGGATTAACATTAATGCCATAATCTATGCGGACGTAATTACATTCACAAATTATCCCATTTTACTTGACTTTGTTCACGCCTGATTATATTTAGTCGTATTTATTACACACGAAAGCGGCGTGTTTGTGTTTTATAGATTCACATCTAATTATTGTCCGGGTGAGTACACCTAGGTGAGATCATGTGTTGGAATATTTTTGGCGTGATGTAAAATCAGCAGCATGTAATTAAAATGATTACGTTTTTATACGGCTTTAAATAATTATGATTGTCCATTAATCAATTACATTTTTTATTAATTTGCACATTGTACGACATTATAAATTCAAATGATAGATAGTTATAATTATTTATGTGGATGACGTTGTTTATAAATTATTAAATTTCAACGAGAATATTGATTTTTTTAAGATTTGCTATTGTTAACAGTATTATGATTAATTGAGGTTACAGTTGCCATTGATTGTGGGTCATGGGTATTGATAATCCTCAACAAAGAAGCAGTAAAATAATTGATGCCAATAACAAATAATTAAGGTTAATAAATAGAATTTATGTATGTCAAATATAAATTCTTGCAAAAATAATGAATTCAAAATAAATGTTTTTGTAATGATGTGTGACAAAACAAATACAACATACACAGTTATTAAAGAAACACGGAAGATTATTGGAAAACATAATTAAAAATACATTACTACATCGTTGGAAAATCCAATTGTAGCCAGTTATATTGCAATAGGTTTAGGCTTACCGAATATTATTTATTTACAACTCTACTAATAAACTTATGATGATCACAACCCGAAATAAAATAAAATGTATTAATTGAATATTTTCATCATATTTCAAATTAATTATCAAACGTCCATCTTCAACAATGCTTAATATAAAATTTTATACCCATCCCATTAACTATTCTCTACGTATTTCTGAATCGAATCGAGCCTAAAAGCCATAAAAAAATGTGTGTTGTATCGTCTCTGTGTCTACCATTTTATCATCGCAACAACAATGGCCCTTTACAATTCAAGCGTTTACATATTTTTAATTAAATTAAAAACTGTTAAACTCGCATTAAATTGTAAATAGAGAGCAAGGGTGAAACCCGTAGGCTTTAAATTTAGAAACGATCATCATAAAAAGGGCGATCATTAATCATTTTTACAACTCACTATAATACAAGGGCTACTTTTTTTTCTTGGGTCCACTTATATGTATTTTTTAACAGGTAGAGATTTCCTGTGTTAAAATTAGCACTTTAATATCCATTTCTGCAGGTGTTTAAATTGTAACCAAACTATTCCAAGAAATATGTATAATCAAAGCTATATCAACACAATTTAGGTTTATATAAAATGGACAATATAATGTATTTACGATGCATGGTTTCACATTTTACGATGTTGTTATCGCAACATAAACCGTATATTGGTAGCAAAGTATAACTAAAATATTACCCATAATGTGAGAAATATAGGCTCACAAGATTTTTTATTATTATGGAAATGGTAAACAATAATATTTTTTATAGTGCGCGTCTATATACATATAAATAAAATTGTATCGTGAAGAACTAACTTCATTTGCATCAAGCTTATTTGTTATACCTTCCATGCGGTTACATGCGTTACGTAAGATTTGTATTATTATTCAAAAAGACGACTGACATTATCTATTGTCCATGGTTGGAAGGATCGTAAAAGAATATATGTGTATAAACGTACCATCATTTTGAACAAGTAATTTTATGTCCGTAAAAATGATGAGTTATGACTCCATGGAAAAAAGTACTTAAACGGTAAAGGATTATAAAAGTTTATATATGACAAAGTGATTTATTTTACTATTGCATTTTTGCTATAAATTTATGCCATTACGTGCTCAAAAAAAGTTTCAGGGCATGCACACAACTCGGTTTGTATAAGTAAACAATGGTTTTGTAATTAATTTGCATAATTATTCACTACATTTTTACAACCAATTTTAATTATTTCTTTTAACAGGCAAAAATAATAGTCAAAATAATATTGGGTTTGTCCAAATCTGCATAAGCAATTAACTTTTGAGGTTGTTTATTTTAAAATCAATATTGGTTTAATGGTCAAGCACCAAAAATGATTTAAGAACGCAAAACTGGTTTTTTTTATATTTGTCGTTGTATTTACATTGAAAGTTTTATCGTTTTGTACTTTGCCGAAATTGTAAGCAATTATAACGAATTACGATTTGTGTGACCTATGAGGTTATCAAAATATTTAAAGTTATCAGTAAATATAAACTCATATTTATCTAATTATTGAAATTATTAATTGCGCAAAATGTCTACGTGAGTCCAATACTCGATGTGTTATATGTTTATTGATATTTGTCTTATATCAATTAATAATTGCCCACAGCAATCAGTCATTTTAATTTCATAAGTACTTTAAGATCGTTGTATTGCTTAAGTTCATTAATCAATCAATATCTCGTTAATTATTAATCTGTAATTGTTATTAATGATTTATGATTAGTGAATAAGAGATAAATTTCGATACGTTATATTGATTTATATCTTTTAGGATCATAATGCACGTCAATAATATAAATTTATTTTAAACCCACGAACCTCGTCAATGAGGTTCAGTTTTGAAACGTCCGAAATGCTAGTCACTTTTAAATTAAAATACCATCATAAATACAAATATTTAGAGCCACTATTTCAATCATAGTTTAATTCAGTTATAGCAAAAATCTCTGAAATTTCTTTTATTTCTAATTTCGTTCGCTGTAAAATAACAAAATAAACTTAACTAAACTGCATTATTACTATATTTAAAAAAATATTGTTAATTAAAAACATGTAATGCACAACATTTTTAAGCAACTATTATCACAATTTTACCAAAATTTATTTTAAACTTAATTATACCGCTTTTTCCTACCTCAAAGCATGATTATTATAATTATAATTTATAAATATGTTATGTATATTTATAAATTATAATTATAGCAGATTACATCGGTCAGTTTTTTACACAAAACTGATTTGAACTAAGTTTAAACTAATATTTTATAGAAATGAGAACTGGCACTTCTAGGATAGTGTTAGAAAACTAAAAATAAAACAGTAACAGTTTCTTTGCTCATTTTGGAACTAGTCACTTAGAAAAGACAAAACGTTTTCCTCGCTTTCCTACTCCCTACTTCTGAGCACTTTATTCCGTTGAAAATACCAATAAATTTGTTAGGTAAAAACATCTCCTCCAACCTTTGTCTTTGTACATTCGATGTTTTTTTTGTAAAGTCCCAAGTATTTGCATGTTGTGTCATTGCATCCGTCCTTCTGCCAGTTTTATACCAACTAGAATAGAGATCTTTGTTAAATGTGTAATACAAATCTATAGTGAGACAAAGAAGCTATTACAGAGAAGTACCATCAGTGTTGGCTATAAAACTAGAGTCCAATGAGCATAGAACAAAATAATCCCGCCTTTGATGACGTTACAAGAACCTTGTCGTACTTAATTCAGTGACAAACCTTCCCAACCAGAGAGAACATCGGTCTTAAGAAAACTGTCATTTCCAAAAAGAATCTTGACATAGGTACCAAGATCACATCTGGAAACGCAACCGCTAATAAACAGGCTGGAGGTGCATAACAAAATAAACACTGAGACCCGGCAAGTAGTAAACTAAAATCCAAACCCTAAAGATACTTATACTAAAACCCTATTGAGCAACTGCACCGGGGTTTCATCAGAGAATCACTCCAGGCACTGTCCCATACTAAAATGGATAGCAACAAAACAGAAAAAAAAACGTCAAAAAAATCAATAATAGAGCTAAGTTTGCCAAACAATAAAGAAAAAACCATTAGTAAGTAAAAATGTTGAAAGTTGTGCAAAGCAATGTAGAACACTGCAAAGCAGTCTCAACGGCCATCAGAACAGAATTATAAAATATAACATCAACATCTGTTACCGGTTAGGAGGCATCCCAGGAGGAAAAAATAGACTTCTTCAAGACAAGGATGATCCACCATCATGAAGCCCTCTCAAGCGGAGTTTCGAATCCCCTCCGCGTGTTCGGCCATACTCCAACTGATTTTCTCCGCAAATCTCACTCTGAGATCCGACGTCGAAGCAGCAACAAAGTCACAAAGAAAGTCTGGAACAGCCGCTGCCACCGCTACTTGTCATGTAGCACCACTGCCCAACAACGGACTTGGACCACTGCTCTTACCAACAAAAATTGCTCGCCAGGACTGCCAGATATCTACCACGAGGACGGTCCTATGAAAAACAGGAGTTGCCACTTATTCGAAAGCCTCCGGGAGTCGTTTAACGTCCTAAGAACTTAGTTCCCGCTAATTATTATTTTTATTCCCACAGAAAGCAAAAACACCCACGCGCACCCACGACTGTTTCATCACAAACCTGAACCAACAACACATCCCTTTGTCCAAAATCTCTAGAGTCATAAGAGAAAGATAAAAGAACTATTCCCGGCAGATAGCTCTTATCAGCCAAACACTTATGCAATCCCTGTATATGTATCATAGCAAAACGTGCATTAAACCTAATGCCATTATAGGATCTTTGTTTCCAGAAAAGAATTGACTGCCAAAGTAACAATACTAAAGAAGAGAATCAGAAAAGAAATTATTCTTAGATCCGGATACATTTGCTACAACCTGCAAGATCCTCCGCCACTAAAAAACATCCAAAAGCTAATCGCTAGTAGGAATAACACAATGATAATCCAAAGGTGCTATTCTAATGCACACCACATAACATAGAGGAGCACAAAAATGAACCTAAGAAGTGAGAAACTTCTAAAATATGTTTAGAAACTAACAAAAGCTATTATAAATAAAGATAACTCGCTCACGTTCAGAAACGCAACAGGGAATGAACTTATAGATCTAACATTAATAAAGCAAGTAAGCTGATCAAAAAGTACCACGTGTCAGATAAGTCTTCAAATAGATGGATGACTACGTATAGATCCAATTCAACATTAAATCTAAAGAAACGCACCTGCAAGAATATAAGAATCAGTAAAAAATTAACCGTAATTTGTATATATAACAAAATACTAGTTAGTCTAATCGAGAACAGTTCAAAGACAGCAAGAACAAGTCGCAAGCTGGAGATAATAACAGATACGTATGTTAACTCGATAAAAAAACTTTTATAGGAAGTGAGCACACGCACTAAGATACCACCAAAAAAATTATTTGGTGAAATGGAAAACTTTACAGAGCAAGAGCAAATACTACAAAATTGTTCACTAAATAAAAAAAAAAAAAAAACGATGATTGAGACTCCAGTCTCACAGTACAATGCTATAGAAAAACAAAAAAATACTCCTGGAAATACTGTAAGGGCGGTCAGAACAAACCCACATGTTCTCGCTTCCAAAAGACGCCGAGCAACGATCGCACTGCAAACATTGTATCTCTGCTGATAATAGAATAAAATTATACAGAGCCAGTCAAAAAAACTCTACAAGAACTACTGGATACACACTTCCCGTGCTCTTCAGAACCTTGAAATGCCTATCAAAAAAAACAAACAAAAAAAACTAGACAGAAGCAAATGCCATAGTAAACAAAAGCACTATACAACGGAAAATCAACACGTTTGAACCATACAAAAACCAGGGCATGCGTGGGTTAAAAGCTAAATCCTGCAGACTAATCAGTCTGACATATTTTATACTAAATCTATTAGAAAAAATAATTAATAGATATATACGGGACAAGACACTAAAGGCTCTGATTCTGTATCAATACGCATACCAAATCTTCAGACAGTCAACAAGTACAAAAAAACTTTGCACTGCTGAGAAATTGCTGAGAGCCTTTGTACACATTGAAAAAGTATTTGCCACAGCAATAAGGCATATTTGGTCTCCATCTCCATGCTCAAGAACTGTAACAATTTACATTATACAGTAAAACTGTAGAAGCTACAGTCGCTGGCAGATGTTTACAAGGCGGTGTGTTATCACCTCTACTGTAGTGCTGTGATATAGACGGTTTACTTAAGTTATTAATATGAGCGTCTTTGCCTTAGGCTACGCCAATAAGCTTACCATCCTGGCAAACGGAAACAACTATATCCAACTTAATGTAAAAGCACTATATAAAATGCTGAAGCTTACAGGACTTATAACTGGATATTGTAGCACACACATGCATAGAATGGAAATACAGACAAATCTCCTATGCCGCGGATGTCTGGAAGACAAAGAAATTCTGCTACATCCTTCAAGTCAGTCACTTGGCAAAAAAAGACTTCATTAAAGAAAAATAAACTACCAGAGGAATAACAACCAAGGTGTACAATAGGACCAAGAGACCGCAGTAAAGGGACGCCAGAAATACCACAACAAAAGAAAAAAAAAATCGGCATCAATTGTCTCATGACCAATCAAGATCCTAGTGATCATAATAATATGTAAATATTGTTTAATTACAAGTCAACCTATTTCGGTAATTTTTTTCCTAAGTATGTACCTGTGAGCTACTTTTTATAGTTATAGTTTACAACAGAAACTAACCTCTTTACTCAGTAGTCTAATCTACCAGGCCTATCTTAACGTTTCTTGAAAACTATTTCGGTAGTTAGTTCGTTTCCAATTTATGTTGTTTTTGCTTATTTAGACATATGCGGTACAAGGGCAATGGTCTAGTGATTGTTGAGCAGGTAGCCTGGGTTCAATTCCCGGCAGCGGCAATATTTAAATTATCAAATATATTTCGATGCGGTTGTCTCCTTCGCAAGGCAATGTATCGTAAAGTATTTGCCTAGTAAACCGCTCTAGTAGTGTAGTTTTAATTCCACGTTAAACTGTAACTCCTGTGTGTTTGTGTCATAATTTGTGTAGAACTATTATCGCACGCTACAAACATAAAAAAGTGCTGCTTACGCTTGTAGCAAGCACAAGCACTATAAAAAGAAGAAGGCACAACTTTAAGACAAATCACCTCTTTCTAAAATAACGCTTATTTCGCTGTTGCACAAGTTGCTTTGGATAATAAACCAATAACCTAGTTATATCCAGTATGACTTTAATTTTGATTGTGCATAACAGAAATTTAATCTAAAGAATTTCAATAACACTCTCACATAAGTTCATGTTGGTTTTGTCCAACATTTATAAACTTTTTACTATCGTTAAACTTTGATCGGTGTATTGCCACGTTAAAAAAAATGATTAAAGTTCAACTATTCATGTGCCGATAGAGACTCGTACCAATTTTTGGTAAGTCCTACTAGATTAAATGCGGCTCTACCAGCAATAATTACTTTATCGCAAAATTGTAAAAAAGCCAAGAAAGTCGTGTAACTAGTCCACCAAAATTTTAATCTATACTTGCAAATGTCAATAGTTGCAGCATAACTTCCGCAAGAAAAATCAAGTCTGTAAAATATGCGTTAAGCTACCTTTGACATAATTTGTCTTTGGAGACAATATTTAATTATACAGACAGACGTACGACTGATCTTTAAGAACTAAGGTAATACTCTGGTAGGCGTAGACTCTAACGCAATATCTGCCGTCAAACATAGAAGACAAGAAAGGTACAATTCTATACAAAAGGCTGGGCAAACTAGATAGATAAAAATAGAAAAAAAAAAACAAAAAAACATATAATTCATTTTCGAGTTAAGATGAACTTATATGTTACATTCCTATACTACAGACACTAAGAAATATCCGCATTTGCAATATTTTGTAAATGTTTATAAAATGCTTATATTCTATATTAATGTTTTGCATTTCATATCCTCTAAAACTCATGAATACAACTAGCCTATTCTTTAAGTATGTTATAAAAAAAACACGATCAGATTACTTAGGTAATCATGCAATTTATCAACAGTTTGTATTACTTCTTTCACTGCACCCAGACAATATTTACTTTATTATTCATACTTAGCAATTCAATAAGTAAATAAATGAATGGAATACACGTCAATAATTGAATGAAATGGAAACTATTTGGCAATAACAACATATTTTCTTCAAACGCGTATACTCTTATCTAAATAGTTGCATGATTCTGATGCAGATAAATATGTAAATCAACATTTAATTAAATTTCGATTTACTAAGCGACCGTTTAATTAAATTGAACAAATTATTAAACATATTTCAAATTAAATTAAATTATTCATTATAATGCTAATATTTGATTACTGAATCTAAATTGTTCATAAACACATAATTATTTTGTTTATTACATTTCAGTAGATTTCTTAATAATTAATAAATATCATATATCATTATTGAATAATAGCATCGATTCGTTCCTAAGATATCCTATTATGTTTCAATTTCATCCATGTAAGATGACACTAATTGCATTAGAGTGTATAATATGAAATTGAAAACTGAAGAATTAAAAATGTGTTTGGAAGTTCGTTTCGTAGAAATGATGTAAGCACGTGTAAAGTAGTAGTAAAGGTGTAATAAAACTGTTGAAATTTTCTATTTATGTAGTAAAATAAATAGAAAATAAACGTAGTAATAAAATGAACTTAATTTAATTCAATGCATAGCAATAATGCAGTCTTAAGCATAAATGAATTCAAAATGATCATTATTATATTAATTATTATATCACTAAACAAGTTTGTATTTTCATTTGCTTTAATATTTTTATTTACTGAACGCTCTAATTATTGAAATGTTATTTTTTAAGTAGAAATACCAGCGCTGAGCAGCACACTGTTATAAATTAAAGTTCTAATTACCACTCTGACACGCTCTAACGCCGGAATACAATTATCTAAAGGTCAAAAATGCATCTCTCCTTAAAGTCAAAAGCGAGCATCAATCTTAGTCCGAAATAACGTCCAATAAATCCACTACCAGTATAAACCATGTTCTATTCATTAGTCGAACAAAACTATGATGGATGCTTTATTGATTGATCGTATTTATTCATTAAAAATATAGACCATTAATTTTCGATTCATTTACTCTTTATAACAAGCATTAAAATATATATGAGTTTATGCGTGAAATTGGTTAAATTTACATATATTGAAACAAGAAAATAATTTAGTAAACATTAATGAGATGACAACCCTATAAATTACAACGTTCATGACTTTATTTGCATGGCAAGAGAGCAGAAGGCCAACCTAATTTTGAATTAACCTGCGAATCCATTAAATGCTGAACAAGATAATCAACGTTCGCAGTTTATATAGGATGTTGTTGCTTTGCATAACATCTAATTCAATTTTACATCAGAACTATCCACCTATATCTACTAGTAATAAAATATATTAACATAATTTGTCAAATTAATTAAAATAAACAGTTCGAAGCAACATTATTTGAAAATTAACTAAAAATTAATTCAGCCGTCCTTAGGTACAGTTTTGGTGGAAATTGAATATATTTCATTAAGTTAGTAGTGAACATTTTTATATATTGTCAAAGTATGAAGCCGTAAACTTTTTTTTTTTGTTGTATTTTAGCGTCGATTACTAAGGTCATAGTTATTTATTTTAATAATAATAACCTCAGGTCTACTCGCGCTTAATAATGACTACTGACATTTGACCTTTTGTATTTTTTTTGACAGTAAGAACATTACCGACGCGGTTCAATAACTCCATCACTGGATCACTAATACTTGGGTGGGTAGCCGGGCAACAGTTTTTTAAAAATTGATTCTGATTATGTTAATAGTGTTCCCGCCCACCCGCCCAAGAGTTACTTATCAAGAAATTTAGACAATCTTCCTAGCGCATAATAGTGACTACTGACATTTCATCTTTTGTGTTTTTTTTTGTACAGTAAGATCATAACTAGCGGTTCAATATTCAATTGCTGTATTACTAACATTTGGGTGGGTGGGCGGGCCACGATGATTCAACAATTGTTTGTGATTAAATTTATATTGTTCCTTCCCACCCGCCCAAATGTTACTTATTAAAAAATTTAAAATAGTTAAATAAATAAATAAATACTAAATCTAATATCACAGTTGCTATATTAATAAACTAATATCGCATAACCTACTATCACAACTGACAACAAAGTTGTAAAAGACTTTGATGCTAGTACCTATCCATTAACCTAACCTAATATCACAGATGATACCGAAGCTGTAAATTGCTTCGATGCCAGACCTAAAAACTAAAGTATCTAAACCTAATACCACAACTTAACCTAATATTACAACCTAACTTAATATCACAGAAGACACGAAGCTGTAAAATGCTTCGATGTCAGACCCTAAAAACTAACTGAACCTAATATCACAGATTGCACCGAAGTTGAAAAAAACTACGATGCTTTAAACAACTCAACAACACAAACTGATAAATAAAAATAAATAAATAAATTAACATTAAAATCATTACAAGACGACACAAAACTTGGTTACACCTATTTGAGGAGTCCTGCGTCTTTCAAAAACTGGACGCACCTTCCCATGGCCTCCTCTCTATTTGATAAAATAGACGCCACGTTGTTAGGGAGCTAGAGCCGATTACGGTGGAGAAGGTAGGCTCGGCATTCCTCCAAAATGTGCTTCACTGTTAGAGGGTCGTGACATGTTTGGCATGCTGGTTGTTCGTTGCCGGTCAGGAGACACAAAGAGGTCAAGTTGGTATGACCTATACGCAAGCGACCTCCTCTCTCCTGTTGAGATCTACCGGCAACTTCCATGCCGTCACGGAGAACTTGATTTCTTTTAATTTGCTTTCAAAGCCATTCCATACTCTTTGCCAATCTTCGATGACCTTTGATATGACGTATCCTTTGAGATCATCGAGTATAATATATAATTGTATTTTGGTTAATAATTTCTGAATGTTCATATTCTTCTAGTTCTAGTTATAGTTTCTTTAAAAATTTCATATCTGTCATTAGGTCAGAAAATCATTCGGAACTTTTGTAAAACATATATTTTCTATATGTTTCTATATCGCAATCTAAACACAATCATGGCTTCTTGTAGTGGCAATCGCTTTTTAAGAATTTGTCTTGTAATTCGTCACATAATCATTACCATTGATCAATTTTGCCTACTTTTTTCTGTTTTTTAAAGATATACTTTTTCAAGTTGTTTTGCTTTGAGGTCGTTCTTAATGAGGTTATGTTTTGTATCTTAGCAGTTGTCCTAGTAAAAACTTCAAAAAATACCCAGGCAAAGAAAACATCTTGTTTAAAAATAGCGCCAAAAAAAAAATAACACCAAAGCTGATATTTACAGGGTGCGGCAGCAAAACTTTTTTTTAAACTTAATAAAACCCATTGTATGAATCACAAAATGATTATTTGTTTTTTATAATGTAGGCGCATACCTGAAGTGTTTTTTAATATTTTTGAAGATGAAATCGGGCGTTTTCCATACACTGTGTAAACCGATTTCTGGCATTTGTCATGACTCTTGCAAACATATCAGGCGTTATGTTGGCATTTTCATCCTAGATGTTGGCATTCAAATCTTGTAGACCCATAGAAAAAAAAAATCACAAGGGGTCAAATTTAAAGAGCAGGCCGGCCACTCCAAATCTGCCCTAATTGAAGCGCTCTGGAAAGTGTTCCCTCAAAATAGCCATCGATATTCTTGAAGTGTGAGCCGTTGCACCGTCTTGTTGGAACAAAACGTCCCCTAAGTCCAACTCATCTAGCCGTGAGAAAAAAAAATCCTGTAACATGTTTAAATACCGGTCCAAGTTCACTGTAACTGTGACTTCATTTTCCTCAAAAAACCAGAGACCAATAACTCCAGCTGAGGGAATTGCACCACACTGTGACTTTAAGTGAAAGCCTTTTATGCAGAAGCGCATGTTTTATTTATTGACGGATCCACACATCCGCTCAAAAAGTAAGCCTCAGCGGCAAAAACAAGCTCCTCACTGTTTCAACGCATGATGGCAAATAAACTGTGTCGGGACAAAATTTTATAATCCAGCCTCTCAAACTAGACCACTAGCGCTCCGCTACAACATCAACCGACTGAAAGGCGTGCATTTTAAAAAAAGAAAGTTATGCTGCCGCAACCTGTACAAAAGCAAAAAGTTACAATATTCCTGGATAAACATGCCATGCAGCTAGTCACCATAGAATGAAGTTCTCAAAGATTGGTGTCAGCCCAGAAGCGCAAAAAAACTAAACAAAGTCAAAGGTTAGCATTTCTGCTGATAACGGGAGCAATGAGAACGACGCCCACTTCACCTGATAATAATGGCAGCATAGAAAATGTGAATAAATAGACACATTGTAAAACCTTGGGACCTACAGACCTAGCATAGCAACTGTATTGCATAAGAAACAAACTTTAATAACAAAGCCGGAACTCATAAAAGAAATTAGTATCAGTAAGAAATTTGATGTGATAATACAGCAATACAAATAAATAAACAAAAGATACCTGGGAACTATCTGGTACACAAACTATCTGAGCCAAAGACCAAAATGACACTGAGGCTGGAATCTACAAGAATAAATACAAAAAAAGACAAAATTCGCTATTCTTGGGCTAATATGCCTCGGTTTTAGTATGCCAAGAACATGATTGAAAAGAGACATGTCAAATAGTCAAGCATCATTGCAGGCACTGCATATAATAAAACCCAAACAAGTTATGACATGTATAAACAGTCTAGAAGCCACAACCTGCAGAGTTCGCCTGATAAGGATACTAAAAGACTAGGAAGTAAAAAAATGGCAAATCAGCTCGCCAAAGAACCAGAACCTGCTTTTCGAGAAATAATCCGCAACAGACTTAAGACAAAACACAGCAACCTGTGAAAGAGCTGTAAAGAATTGCAACATTCGAAAATGGTCATAACAGTAACATCGCATGATAACATAACCGCAGTAACAGAAATGAGTAGTATTAGACTGACAAAACTTACAGAACAGATAGTGTGGTTTTAACAAGCACTTGCATAGAATAGGAATAAGAATAGACACCGTATGTCGCAGGTGTATAGAATAAGATAAGATTCCGATACACTTGCTGAGTGAATGCTGAACAGCAAATCACAGCCATCTTTGAGCAAACACAACCTAAAAAACCTCAAGGTAAATCAGCTAGCCAAAAAAGAAAAAAAAAAAGATTTATTAGACCTGAACATGCAAGACCGGAAATGAAATAACCCAAAGCAAACTTACAGCTGTACATAGCAACCTGTGATGAAAAACGGCAAGAAAATAAAAAACACAAGATTATTCCAAACATGACTATTAAAAATACCAAAAGCATATCATATATAAGTCAAATCAAACTAATTACGAAGATTTACAGGACTGATAACCAAACACTTTAGCCTAAATAAGCACAGCATAGTATGGGAATAAAAACAGACCCGCTATACCGTGGATGTTTGAAGAACAAAGAGACTCCATTACATCTGCTGAGTAAATGTGATGCATACATTATGCAACACACAGCTCATTTTGGCAAACACAAACTTTATTAAAAAAACAGAACTACTAACGGAGTGAGACGTCAGAAGTCCACAATAAAACAATCACCACTGACGTCTTACTTTAGAAAGAAAAAAATACATAACTTATACCAGTGTAGTGAGTATGTGGACGGTTTGTGATTGTCTTAAGATCGGCAGTAATTAAAGCATTACCTTCCAATCCCAAACAAACAAACCGCTACGGCAATCCCCCGGCCACAACTTACCCGGACTATGTGCAATTCTATTGCCTGACACGCAGTCAAACTAAACTTAAAGCTGCTCAACAAGAAACTACATTACACTCGCATCCATCTGAAAAATAATGAGAACAAATAGCCCTGGATTACATAAAACTTTGAAACAACAAAAACAGTTTAAAATAATCTTCATGGAACTGATTACCAGTTGAATAGATCCAACCTTGTTCTGGTAGCTACCAACAATACTGTGTCTGCCACCAGTCAACATCTATGTCAAAGAAGTACCAACATCAGCAGCACTGTGCTTGGTTGCAAAAATGCTAACCCGAGAATTATCTGGCAAAAACATGCAAACCCTAGCAGACAGAAAAGCATCAATTTTAGTTATAAAAAAGCCTAAAATAACATACTAAAATGCAATAAATTCTTCACATTTTCAGCTCGCGGAAATAGCATTAAGCTCAAGATGTGTAGACCTGAACCGTGAACAACTCGGGTTGTAGTCAGACAAAAAGGCAATGATTAACCCAAATCTCAAAAGAATCTTATTTATTATTAAAAATAATATTTTAAAGATTTTGATAGATCAACTAAATAATTACCACAATAGCACAAGTTGAATTTAACTTAAAAATATCATAATCTTAATGTTCTAAAATTAAATTTATAGCAGGAATACCCAAAAATAAACCGCATGTGAGTTTTGCTCAGCATAATATTCGCTTCGGACAATAAATTTATTATCAAATTACTGGATAAAAATACAAAACCGCTTTATGTGCGGTATTCACCGTAATTTTCTTGTCGTTGAATAAGCAACTTTTTTAATCTACAAAAAAAACATATATATTGCCATTTAGTTAAAATACCCTAACCTCAAATATATATTGCCGGCTAAAATAAATACCCTAATAGTTTTACCTACAAATAATTTTGATTTTAGTAAAATTAATTTGGTTTTAAAGTTTACATTATTCAAGACCAAACATTAAAAAAAAAATAAATTCTGTCGTTGCTTTAGAGCAACAATCCAGGACACATGGTATAACTGGTATACATAATATTAAAAAAATACCACTACTCGGATAAAAAAAAATGGTTTTTTTTAGAAAAATAATTATTTAGACCTATACACTTTAGATTAAAACCCAACACTGTTAAGTAAGCAACATCTTTCCGAATCGGGACCCTATAAAAATTAAGAAGAGTGAATGATGTATCGCTTTTTAATTTTTGTCCAATTAGTTAAATTTAGTAACAAAATTTATTATTAAGTACGATCGAGCTACAGTCGTTTAACTTCCACTGTTAAATTAAATAATTTAATTTACTCACCAACTTATATTACAAACTCCAAAACGCTCACTCAAGTATTCGAATATTCATTATAAAATGAAACTCACCTGAAACAAAGCAAAAAATTAGTTTAATTTAAAAGTTCTATTTAGATATGTATAAAGTAGGCAAAGTGAAAGACGCAATATTTACCACAGAAATACAAACAACAATTAGTATGCATCCGCATTGTATTGCATTTATGAGCCATGAAGTTATTTCTGAAAATTTACAATTGTAAAACAATATTTATACCCATCGTATTATTGTAAGTGCTCCAGTTTGAATGCTTTCTTGGTTTTCCTTTCAATTACGATACTTATCATATTAGTTGAGGTCTCTTTACTTTCTGAAGATTTTTAAAATAAAATAAAAAATACTACTAATCGAAAAACGACCGAGTCAGATTCCCAGTAGAGATCAACAGTTTTTTAATCATAAGATTCTCGGAGCAAGGGTATATTTCAAGGCCAAATGAAAATTAAATCGTTTGTTAAATAATAAACATACTTCATAAATTGTAATATAGTAACTAGCTTTATTTATGGGTTTTAAACTCGGAAGACTATTTGTAGGATTTGAATATTTTATAATTCATCGTTTTATAAATGTACCATTTTAATATCCCGTTCGGTATGCATGGAAGAAGCAAGAAAAAATGATCATAGCTCATTGGGGGTATAAAAGGGACAATCGTATTAAAGAAGCTGAAGACAAATATGGAAAGACCAGTTTCCCTTAGTTTTACAACCTGCATTTGAATTTGAATTTCAAACAACTTCCAGTTGCGCCTCGGAACATTAAATAGAGTGCTTGCTCCATCGCTATCTAAAACAGTACTTTTTACGATCATTCGAATTTATTATGAACAAAAAAAAGTTTAATTGATCAACAGTAATCTTCCGATGCGGCTAATTTTATTTCCTGATTGAGCCCAGTCAGAATAGCGTTTAAAATGAGAATTGAATTCCCCTCGTAAGCGTACATAATAAAATGCGGTCGCTATTAATTTAAAAGATTGCAATCGAACATGATTGGGGGCTATTGGTTTCGCTAGTTGAATGAAAATAAAACAAAAATTCTGTGAGCGCGGGGCTATTTCCCGTCGGGGATAATTTGTAGCTCCATTGTCTACTTCGCCTTTTGCTACCGTGGTAGAAACGGAGAAAGCATACAAAAAAATTAAACCACAATAGTTTATACATCAAAAGCTGCGTTCTTTTTGATGTAACGTTATTGCTTACATAAATCTCCTACACCCCTTATTTATTGCAAATCTGTTAATCTTCTAAATTGCATTAAAAATGCCCAGTTTTATTTTCTTTGATACCGCTATTTCATTCTGGACGTTATTATTTTATGAGTTAGTGAGGTCATCATTTACCAATGATAACATCTCTATTGTATCGTGAATCCTTTGAACCTGAACTTTAACTATGATTTACTATTTCTGTTTAGTTCCAATACTCTTCTGCTGTATTTTATTGCGAATTACTTTCGTTCCTCAGATGGTTTATATAGATAACTTTACATATGGTTTACATACATGCTCGCGCAGGTGGTTCAACCGGAAAAGCAATAATTGCAAATGAACATAATTGAAATTACTTTCAAGATAGAGAAGAAGAAAGTCAATTAGATAATTCTGCCATATCGTAATGTAAATTATGTTTCCTGTAAAGATTAATAAAGCGTTTTTATATAATTATTGAATTTGCATATTTAATTAACAGATTTTTATATTAAATAAAATTTAATATTCCAATCGAATTTATCTTATAATTAATTTTCAGAAATTGTTGTAAAACTTTTATAAGATTTGATTTTGAACTACCCTTGCAAAAGTTCAAAATCGCTGGTGATTAATAATGTGCAATCGACCTACTTCTCGCTAAAAGGGCCAAATCAATAATAAAATTATTCAGTACTTTGACTCTTCAGCTATGTAAATAATTGAATGGATTTAGAAATGAGGCAAAGCGAATCAAACTGACAAACAAGCTTTTAGCCTTTTTCACTGTATGTACAAATCGTGATTTATTTTTAGAAGTTATGTCATTTTCTGATTGTACGATTTAATATTAATAAAAAAAATTGGCAAACGTCGAAGTTTTCTCTCCTTTAACGAGCCATATTTCATGAATGCAGGCATATTATTAAATTATAGCGGGTTTATTAGCAAAAACGTGATTGGAAAACGGATATTTTTTTCGCACGCGTAGTAATAAATTGTTGCTGATAAAAAATGTTAATAATTTATTGTTAATTCATACTTTGAGATTGCCGATCACGATTTTTGATTTATTAATTTTAAGCAAGTGTTTTTATTGTGATATATTGTTTATATAATGTTTTAATCAAATCTTTAGTTTTTGTTAAATTTTCATTTATAATAATATAATTGGAAATTATCATAAAAAATTAATTTAACTTCCCTGGAAGTGCATCATTTATGTTATTATTTGAGTAAACACGTTTCTATGAATAATAAATTACTTTATAATTGGATGCGGAAGAGGTATCAGGAAGTGGTTTTTGTATTTTTTTTTATGAAACAAGTTTGAATAATGTATTGTTTATTTTAACAAATTGTATACATACAGTGCCTCCTAAAAATAATGTAGGTAACCAAAAAAGTTCATAAGTTTTATTTTTGCTATGGACATTAAAACAGTTGTAGAGGCAAATTCCAGCGTTACGTGCTTAGAGCTTGATTCAATGTGAGTGATGTTTGTTTGCACCTTTACCAGATAGGGAAGACGTGGAAGTTAAGAAAATGGTTTTATTCTTGATCGGTTGTTAACTTGCAACAAAAAATGGATACTGTAATCCAATTCTAAGCATTGCATTTTCTATAGATATTTTCATACGACATTGTTCAAACAAAATACAAGACATATTGCCACCTAAACTAATGTTTACTCATAGTACAAGGCTTGTCAAGAATTTTAACAAATATTCACTGACAGTTTAGAACCAAAACTTTGTAGATATATTTTTAAGCGCACTATCGCTATAAAATTCAGAAGTATTTTTATGTTCTGACAAATTGAGTAATTCCTAAATACCACATTTTGGTTGTCACCAACTGATCCAATATCACATATTAAAAAAGTTTCCTTGCATCCAAAAAATATGTTATTGTGTGTTTGGTGGAAAGCAGATACAGTTATCCATTATGAATTTTAAAAACTGGTCAAACTGAAAAATGGACAATACGCCAGTCCCGGCCATTCTTAAAGAATGACTTCGAAAAGCAATTCAAGACCCAAAAAGTAGAAAAATCACTTAGCCCAGACAAATTCAATAACAAACTATTTAAGGCAATAAACAATAAAGCTTGATATGTTTGCTGCGACTGTACAATAAAATCTACAATACTCAGATTCATGAGCCATGCTTTAAAAATATTCTTACGTATCATACACAAACAAATATTAAAAAAAATATACCAAAACATTAGAAACACTCAGTTTAAATTAGATTAGGTACAAAAGACAAATGTTTTCCATGCAAATTTTAACCCAAAAATGCTTAGATCAACGCCGCACAGTCTATGCTTGTTTCATAGATTATGAAAAAGCATTGTAAATGTTAAACATGAAAAACTAGTTAAAATGCTTAAAAAATTAACATCGACGATAAAAATATTCGCATTATCACAAATCCATACTGGATAAGATCGTACAAGATCAAACGGAGAAGTACCAAATATTAAGAGAGATTCGATAAGGATAAACTCTGTCACCGATTCTGTTGAATCTATATTCCAAAAATATTTCCGAGCTGCCCTAGATGAACGCACAGAAGGAAGAAAAGTAAACAAAAGACCTCAAATAAAATAAGATACGCATATGATTCTGTGATCTTAGCTTTTTTTTATTTTTTTTTTATTTTTATTTTTTAGGACGTAGTGAGTTGTTTGGCTCTCAACAAGTGGCCCTTAAGAATAACTTACGCATGGTAATACCTTCCGGTTTTCTTCTCTGCGCAAATCCTGTTGTTTTAATGTCCCTGTCTATGATCTTAGCTAATACTATCAAAGATTTGCAATACCTCATTAATCACCAATCTAACTCGGAATATGAACTCAATGTGAACATTGCAAAAACTAATATATAATATTTGGCTCAACAAACACTGGAATCCAATTTATTATGAAAGCACAAATTAAAAAAAAAAAACATCTTCCAAAATTCCCTTAGTATATAACAAGGATTTTTCATTAAACATCAGGCAGAGAAGCGTTAAATGTTACGCCTTCTCGGTTTTATTATTTAAAGTCAAAGGATGGACATTAAAAGTATCTTCCATAAATAAACTCAAAACCTTCAAAACATGGTTATATCGGAATATTTTGAAATTTTCTTGGACGGATAAAATAACAGACAGCAAGATACTCAAGCAAATGAACAAAGATGCAGAACTGCTCACAATAGTGAAACGCAGAAAAACAATATACTTTGGGCACATCTTCCAAATTAATAAATATCAATTCCTACAACTAATCATGGAAAAAAAAATTAAAAAAAATTAAAAATCAGAAAGAATATTCCTTATTACAAAACCTTCGACAATAGTCGGAATCAAAAATGCGACTCAAACAAGTTCAAGACTAATTCAAACAAATGTTTGCCAACCTCTTTTTTTTAGTAAAAAAAACTGGAAGAAGAAGATAAATGCAATTTAAATAAGCCTTATGTAGTAAACACAAAAAAACTGCTTTCAAATTCAAAAAACCTCTTCATTATTTACTACTACCTTATTCTTCTTCTCTAGTAAAAACACTCTACTATAACTTTTTAATACCGTCAGTCTCCACCTGATTCTCTTATATATTCTATTAAACCTTATCAAAAATTTTAAAACTTTGTTAAAACGTTACATTTTGAAAATCTTTAGAAACATAATTTTACCGTTCTTCAAGTTGTGTCAAAAATAATATAAAATTTTAAAAATATTGTCCTCTTTTCAAAGTTTTCTAAAACTCTTACATTGGGTTTGTTTTGAAACACAAGTTGAAAGGTTTGCAAACCATTCAAATTATGCACATAAACAAATTACTGTGTTAAAACATAAAAAAATTGTCCAAGTATGACAAATATTTGTTTGTGTGCATAGTTTGAACAATTTGCAAACCATCCAAATCGTGTATTAAAACGGATTTAATCTAATTTGCGTCGTCTCCAGTAACTCTCAAAACGTTTCAAGATCCACGCGATATACTAAAAGACTTCTAAATCTTCCAATCTTTTACAAAGTCGTCTTAAAACTGTTAAAAGCATTCTGAAGAGTACTTCTAATTTTATAATTCTAGCAATATACTGGAAGAAGTTTAATGCCTTTCAAAGTCGTCTAACGATCGTTTTAGATAATATTAGACGGCTTGAGAAATCTGCGAAAAGAAAAACTTTAGTCTTAGCCTTTAGTAGATCCATAAGATAAATCTGTTTTCCATGTTCTCGTTAAATCTTTTAAAACTACTCAAAATTATCTAAACTATTCTCAGGCTTCTCAAAGTCTTTTAAGAGCATTTAAAAGCCACACAAACTCTCTTGATAGACGTTAGTAACACTCTAACTAATTTACTAATGTTATAAATAGATTGCATGATGTTGGTAATAATAACTAAACAAAACAATTTACCATTGCAAAATTCCGAACTTTAACTGTTAAAACAGAATTTTCTGTATTACTAAAACAAATAATCAAAAACACAATACTAATATCATAATAGCAATATCGGTTTATTTTGATTATCCAAAAATCTAATAGTACCGTCTCACTATAGATAAAATTACAACCACAAATAAAAAAATGCCACAAACTGTAGTTGAAGCAAACAGTAATTTTCATTTCAAACGTAAATTAAATTTAACTTAAATTAAATTTTCAAGAATTTTAAGAAATTATTTATACTCAATTATTAACAAAATTGCTTTGTAAAAGCAATTAAAATATTTTTAAATGTTCCTGTTATTTACTTTGTAGTACAATAGACTTGACGTTGTTTCCATTCGGTTTCTATCAATGAATCAGACAGAATACATACCAAGAGTACTATAATATGTTTAACTAAAATAACTTCAAGCTGATAAGATAATAGATAGATAATTATTTATACAAATACACTACTCTTCAAATGTAAAAAAAAATACTTTCAAGAAAGCGCATATCCAATTTTTATCAAAATTTTATAGAATATGTAAATTATAAGTTTTTAATCAATTGGAGTAAAAAAAAAAAAGATATTTCAGTTGATTAGTTGCTTATTTTAGAATCAAAATATGCCCCGTGCCATTTTTCAACAACTAAGCAATTATGAAACCGCGGTTAACTACATACAAACCCCATTTAAAATGTTTGCCAAATTTAGATATTGACCAACAAATTGACAAAGTGTCAGTACACTAGCTCGATGTCGACGTAGTTAGATCGAGGAACAGAAAGAACGGCGGAGATTACAATATGGGGCTCTTCGGCTCGTCGCTCTCCAGAACCGAGTTTTTGCAGATGCATTGAAAGGCTTAACTACCCAAGAAATCTCCGTTCAAAACAGTTTACCAAAAAAACAATCATTTGGTCTCAAATCCTACCGACCTATCTTTTGTTTGTCCTTAGATCTTTAAAATTTTGTTTGTATGACCACGATAGTCGCAAGATAGTTAGACGTTGCCAAGGAGAACATAATAAGTTACAGTTTGTTGTGGAACAACATATAATTATTACACGCGGGGTGACGGTATGAGAAGCAATCGCTTATAAAAATAAGTCTCCTCTAGTGTTCATTCCAGAAACATTAAAACGCAAATCGCTACTTTACCAATATTATTGCCGTATCTGAAAATATTGAAAAGCCCCACTTTCCAACAAGATAATGCAAAAACAGCCAAGGTTACTATGAAATTCCTGGAACTAGCTAATGTTGATTTATTTCTATCTCCTTCTCGTTCTTTAGACCAATCACTTATAAAACATCTGTAAAATACAATCGGTAAAAGACTAGGCCATCTTCAGCCACCCTCAATCACTTTAGCTGATATTCGGATGTGTAGTCAAAAAGCTTAGGATTTAATCCCTCATGCTAAAACTGACAATATAAATTCTAGCATGTTTAGGCAAACTGAAATTTTAATCATTTTTTATTGTAATTTACATATTATCTGAAATTTTTATAAAAACTAAGCAGGTACTTAGTGTTCTTTTAGCGGCCACTATATCATAAAGGGAATTAATTTTTCTGCAAAAATGTCTGTTATGGTTATGACAATCTTATTAAAAGCTTATCAACTACAAAAAAGATTTGTAAAGTAATATAAATGATGCTACAATAAATATTAAAAACTTTTACCATAAAAATAATTTTCATTGTCGGTAGAGTAAGTACATACCAACCTCAAAAAGATTTTTATAAAATACAACACTAAACAAATCTTACAGTTTGACTTAAATCTAATCAATTAATTTTTATAAACAGCAAAATATCTCTTACTAGATGAAAAAAATTACATAAGATTGTGGTTTATTTTAAATGATTAATTATTTTGATCGTTTGCGTAGTATAGTGCACCTTGTTCATATTCTTCTGTCGTTTGCAATTAGTCAAAAATTAATTATTTTAACTTAAAATCTTTTAGATACCTGGTGGTTGATCAAGGCAATCCAAAAATCCAATGTATTTTTCAAAAAATAACACCACCCAGAAGCTGAAGCTAGCTTCAAAAACTGTAGATTCTTAACCAAAAATTCGTTTCCTTTAATTCAATTTAAAATATTGTTCTTAAAAAAATGTCCATTTACGTCTAAACATGTAAAAACAATATTGCAGTTAATCTCAAAATGTCTTTGATTTGCACGGTGCAACAAAACTGATTTGAACGATACGACGTAAAGTAAGACGTGGTAAACCGGTTGTCTCAATCAAAAAGGTGAGTTGGGTTGTTTACTTCCCGCCTAAGTAGTAAAAACGTATTAGCGAAAGAGCAAATCGCGTTTGGCGTAGAGGCCTACTTTTCTAACAGACGGTGGATCGTCACCACACAGCGTACTAATCAATAATATCTTCAGAAGAACTGGAAATGTGTAAATTCTTCATAATGACCTCTATTTCTACCCATGGTGCAAGAATTCACTGAACGCAATGTTGTTGCTCATTAAAATGCATGTGAAGCGTTGTTTAAAAACTTGTCTTACAAGTGTGTAAATATACAAAACAAGCGCTACTGAAGTACTAACAACTCACACATCAAAAATTACAATATTCTCCAAGATAATGTAATTTTAAATCTACATTTATAAAAAAAAAAAACACAAAAGAACTTTATTGACCCTTCAAACCATACAACAATATACTTCGTTGTAAAATTCTTGTTGCAATGCATAATGCTACTGACGTCCGTCCAAAATTACATCTAACAAAGCTAATTTTACTACAATCATTACTGCTGTATTTGTTCTCCCGTTACTATTAATGACTGTACTTTTGCTTTTGCCTTACCTTTCGATTTGCAAATGTAGAACAAGAACAAATATGAGTAGTTTACGCCATTTTTGACGTAGTAAGATAAAACTCATAATAAACTATAAAAAAATCAAAATGAACTTGAAAGTTGGCTATTGGCAGTAAAAATACAAAAAGTTTGTCAAAATAAAAAACGCAGTAGTTAACTACTGTTCGATAGTAAGTGCTTTGTAAGCTCATATAAAATAAAACTCATAGCAAATTCAAAACATATTGATAAATGCAGCATACCATTGTATTGTAGTACTCGCGCAAATAACATTCAGAAATTTTCTCCAGCGATGTTTTAGAAGTGCAATTTTCGAATAAATATCTATTCAGTCTTATCCATTAGGTCGTAGAACAACATTGAGCTGTTGTATGTGGATTCTCATAACAACACCAATAACAAACAAAAAAGTTTATCTTAACCGTATTGAATGTGTACATGCGGTAGATATAAAACTGGTTGCAATATACAATTTTGACAGTTTGCTAATCTAACCTAAACGTATTGGATGTGCTCATAATAGTATTTTGTATAACAAGAGTGGATAGTATGCCCATATCGCACGAAGACGAATTTGGGGCACGACGCTGCAGGCGGAGTGCTCCAAACGTCTAAGTGCGATATGAGCATTCCACTCGAGTTGTACAGCTTACTTTTTCTACGACTGAAAAAAAACTAAAAATTATTTTAAAACTTTTCAATTAATCATTTAACATTATTTTGTATTGAAATAAATTCAGGTTATGTATGACATCTGACGTTTCGCATAATTATCAAATTTAGAACTACCTATAATTTAGGTTAAATTATGATGTTAAAATATTTAATCAAAAATGTTTTTAAGCTTTATTGTATAATAACAGTTAATAAATAAAACGTTCTTAATCTATTTTTGACATTTTACAAATAAAAAAACCATTTGTATTTAGCGGCGTAATCAAATAAACATTGTGATTTGTATTTTTTGTTTTTATGGTTGGTACGGCAAATCATATCCACACTAGAGTGGATATATGATACATATCCAACTGAATGGATATGTATCATATATATAGGCGTAAAAAAAAGTGACAATATATAGAAGGGAGTAGAAAAAATAGATATAAGGTCACACGATTTGGAAGATTTGCAAACCGTTTAAATTAAACACATACACATTTTGCGCCTGCCTACCAAATATCTGTACCTGTATCTCTTTCAGCCCTAAAATTTATTTAGCGGCGCAAAAACCAAAATATTTTTCGGGTATTTCATTGGCTGTAAATCACAATTTCACACGTCATGCCCTAAAGTCCTAAAGCCTATTTTCGGCACTTGATACACTATACTATATTGTGCATAAAAGTATAACAAACTTTGTTAGTTTGCATGGTTTAGACAATTTGCAAACAGACCTATCAACTTCAATTATCTAGCAGGCGCTGCTCTACAGTAAAATTTACTACCCTGTATTCAATGACAATAAATAGAGTTTAAAAGCTTAAAAACTGACTACAAAAGTAAAACAATCTTCTTTATCTTATACAGTACTGTACAAGTAAAACAGACTTAGTCCTATACTAAATCTTTGTACCAGGAAAGAGATAAATAAATGCAATCCACAAATAAAACGAAATAAATCCATGACAGAAACGTGTAGCATTGATAAACACTTACAGGATAGAACTGTTATACATACAAAGGCTATTTTTTTCAAGTTTCGTTAAGCTGGCAAAAACAATTGGAGGAGTTACAAAAAAAAATAATACACAAGAGTTACTCATACATGCGAGCTATTTTTCAACGTAGTCGCCACCGACATTGAGACATTTGTCGTGACGGAACACCAGCTTTTCTATACCCTCCTCATACCACGTTTCCATCTGGATTATCAGCCTATGTTGTACACGGCTTTTCAGCACCTCGTTACTGTTGACTCGCTGCTTTCCCAACCATTTTTCGGGTTGTATGGCCAGTGGTCAAATAATTCCCATCCAAAATTCTTGAGCAGTTCTTTTGTTATCTTTGTTAATAAATGAGTTCGTGCGTTATCATAAAAAAAACAAAGCCTGATGACCACATGCCTCTTCTTTTGTTTTGTATTGCTCCTTGTAAACGTTTAACGATTTCAAAGTACGTCGCTGCAGTAATTGTAGTTCCAGAATCCATGAACTCCATTCGGCGAGAGCTTCAATTGTAGTGGCCACTATAAAACCACGCTCACATAAAAACTAGAATACGTAATGGCCAACGGATAGGAAGTACTTAGATAGATTAATAAACGCTATTGCGCAAGCCCCACTTTAATATAACAACCCATAGCCAACCTAACAAAAAAAATAAGCCTTGTATATAAACTGAATACCTTGACCAACCACTCAGAAAAATGTATGCCGATAATTTGCAACCTCCAAATTATGAAGTGAATATTGATTTATTTACTTATTGATTGTTTGTAGATAACTGAAATTTTGACTTACTATTTAAAAAAATTTAATTATACCACAATAAAAACACTATAAAATTTGCAGTGCCATAAAGGAAAAACCCTGAATATTTAAAAAATTTATAAACAATAATAAAAATAATAACAGATTTTGGATTATCTTAGTTCAATGTCCCTGAAAATATTATTCAATAAACGTTGTAAAAAAAACAATTTAAAAAAGAAATTAAATTGCTCAGCTTAAATCTTGAAGTTTTAAACCAATTCAAACTTCCCTTCTCTAAAGTGATCACTTCCATTATATACAACATTAATTGTTTGTGGTATAAAACAAAGTTAAAAAAAATAATAATAAATAGTATCAAAAAACATTATAAAGTTAAGGAAAATCAAAATTTTCCAATAGAAAGTTAAAATATAAAATTAATTCATTCATTAAAACTCAAATAATAGATATTTATCTTACATTGATCCCTTCCTTAAAGCTGTCGAAACGAAGAAAATTTATTGATAGGTTTATTGAGAAGATCAATAAGTCTTCAATTGCATTTATATTATTTCCTATAATTTTTTTTTTAATATTCAAAACATAATAGACCATCAATTATATTTTGACAGAAATCAATTATGAAAGAAATTGTTTATCATGTCCACAAAAAATTATAAAGGATAAAATTATTATTATTATTATTATTCGAAATTATGTGAAATTATAACCACAACAATTTTCACTGTAATTTATTTTACAATATTTCAGGATCATCAAAGGAATGCATGAGAGAATTACTCCACCAATTATAAACATCCGTTCAAAATAAAGATATAAATATTCAGTTTTTTCGGGAAAGTAATTTTTGTTTATTATAATTGAAGTTATAATTTCAGTGTTCAGCAATATATACCGAACATAAGTACCGTTAAGAAATATACTGATTGTAATATTCCCGTGAAATATTTTAAGCTTACGCCATAACCATAAAAATGTAGTTTTAATTCATTTTTAATGCCTGGTACTTTTAAAAAATTAACACGTCCTTGTGAGAACTTTCGCTACTCCCCTAAATATTAAATAATAGATTAAGGCAGATTTTTAATTTAACAAATTATAGACTCCATGAATGGGCTGCAAAATTGTCTAATTATTTTTATCTACCTACTTAATAATTGCTCCTAACTATTTTAAATCATTTTTAAGCAATAAAACACATAATATAATATAATATAATATAATTATAATAGCGCACTATTAATTAAATAACAATTATCCAATTATAGTAATAAATTCCGCTTTAATCAAACAAGAGCGTACGAATTCCTTCCGAGAAGCAATTACTTAACATTTTTACATTAAAAGTAAATTTATGTGGCAATATTTCCCTAAGTATCAAGAAATCACATCCACCCATCTGAAGGAAGTAATGCAATAAAAATAACTTTATTGCTTTATTAAAATAACATTATATTATTATGGGCTATTCATAATAAGTTTTTGAAAATTTATTTACGGCCAATGACATAAAAAATATTACATTCTTTTTTACGGCAAGCGTGACGTGAAAACGAGAACAAAACACATTATGACCTTGTAATATTGCTATAAGCTATAAAAAAATAACAAATCTCAAAAGGAAATGAGAGTAATAAAAATATACAAATCTTAATGAAAATTCCATATATTTATTTATTTATTATAATTAAAAATATATAATTTTGAGATTTAGTGAGCTATAATTATATTATAAACTTGTTAAAATGTAAATATTTTCAGAAATGTTCATTAAGCCAATAAATGCTGTTTTAGCAACAGGGGAGTATATTAGATAATAAAAGCAGGAAGTTGCAATTACTATATATTTAGGGAATAATTTCCCAAGGGTGTAGAGCATGGTAATTTCTAGCAAAGGTGTGTGAGGAACCTCGGATCACCGATAAAATATTTTTTGTTTACATTCAAAACCCACAAAAATACAAACATATCACTTTTATCGTAAGTCTACTGGCATATCGTTAATAAATAAGATGATGCTATCAACTTTGCATTCTTGTTTAATTTACATTTATTTCCATAGATCGGACGATAATTTTAATCATTCAAATGAGTGGATGCTAGAGAAGATTTATAAATGGAATTCTTTTTTTACATACACTTGTTATTTGAACACGCATATTCTTCAAAGTAAAATACACATGTTATGACTTCATTTAAATGCTTTTGACATTAAATTAATTGAATGTTACAGGTTGATGGATATAGTGTGTGAAATTATTATTCAGATTCAGTATTGTGTGTGATCAAGGATCAGTTATTTTACTACTAAAACAGCTTCAATGTACCTTACCTGAATTAAAAAAGCTTGCATTTTTTCCTCTAATATAGAATTTTAATTAAGTTTATTAATTTAGAATGGGTTTAGCTTCTGCTAGTCAAACAATAATTTAATTAAGTTTCATGTCAAGTAATATGCCATTGGTCACTTAGCCCCCAATTTATATTTTGCCAGTATTTAGAGACAGGCAGGTTTTGTTTTTGGATTACTCTGTGCAACGTAAGTGTGAATGTACCGGGTATGTAAATATGAAACCGAAATTTTTGTATAGAAAATACACGTTTATTGAATAAAAATGATAAAAAATATTTTATTCGAGATATTGCCTATTGCTAGATATACATTTTCCGACCTGTCTGACAATTTGTGGATGCCACGCAAAAAAAAGTCATCAAGCCATTTTCGTACATTTTCGTAAGTAGCGAAGCGCTGCTGAGCAAGTGCGTGTCCTATAGAAGCAAATAAGTAATAATCGGACGGAGCCAAGTCTGGTGAGTAAGCCGCATGCAAAAGTATTTCCCAACTAAACGCCTCAATCGCTTTCTTGACCAGTTTTGCTGTGTGCGATGGTGCATTATCATGAAGCAAAATCACTTTGTGTTGCCTTTTTTGATATCCTGGTCGTTTTTCACGTAAAGCTTGATTCAAATCGATCATTTGTTGTCGGTAGCGTTCAGTATTAACGGTTTTGTCAGGTTTTAGCAGCTCATAATAACTTTTTTTTATTTCAAACTTTTTCGGCGATTTTCCACGTTCTTCGTTTCTCAAGTCAAAATAGCCACTTTTGAATTTTTTAAACCACTCAAAGCATTGTGATTTAACAACAGCATGCTCACCGTAAGCTACAACAAGCATTCGATGTGATGCTGCAGCAGTTTTCTTCAAATGGTAACAGAAAATCAATGCTGCCCGGAAATTGTAGTTTCCAGGCACAAAATTCGACATGGTCAATGCTATACAAACTATGCTGTTGTATGAAACTAGTATTTTTGTAAATTGAAAATCTTTGTCTGAGATGGTCAACAAGGAAAGGGTGCCAATGACGCGGTTTGACGATAAGTACATTGACAAGCAGCGCCTTCTATGTCCAAATTCCAGTATCATATTTACAGACCTAATAAACTACAAAAACTACTAAAAATAATTTTAATAAGCAGATAATATATTTTTTTTTATAAAATTTGTTAAAATAATATCAAAAACAAGTCATTTATTGACGTAGTCAACCATTACGTTAAATATACCTCCTCCACCGTTTTAGAAGTGCCTAAATACCCAAATAAAAACATTTTTCTGGCTGTGTGCATAGCTTCATAATTATTTTAAAATTTGTTCACACCTAAAGCTTATTTAAGTAAAACAAAGACAACAAAAAAAACATTAATTGCTTGAAGCCAAATCAGGAATGAGAAAGTTGTGCTAGATACTCAAATTTCAGCTCCTTGTCTTGTTGCAAAACACCATTACTCAGAGATCCTCGCCTTTTAATCACAGGCTTAAGACGGTTCTTCAAGAGTTCTAAGTATGTGGCACAAGTAACAGTAAAGCACACGCAGATTCAGAATTCCAGATTCAAAATCTCGGATTCCGGTGATACATATGTTTAAATGGGACCTTTCAGACGTACATTCAGAATGCATGCGTCAAGATTCTTTATTGATACCAAATACGGTATCCACGCTATACATTACGTTACATGTATATATTTTTTAGGTCATTATTCTCATAGGAACACTGATAAAGAGTGCATATCCTGAAATGTCGCACACTGAATGAAGAAGCAATTTACATCTAATGCCCCATTTATTAAATTTAAATAATAAATTTGTTTCGGTCAACTGATTCAAACAAAACGAACCAAAAATTTCGTTGCCTGTCCGTGTAAGAAGTTAACTGTAGTACAGCCCTCATCACACAAACAAACAGTTCGACGTTTGTTGACGTCATAGGAGATATTATATATAATTTTCAATAATAATTGGTTTACTGCGCTTTTTTTCAAAACTCATAAAAAGCTATTTACCGTCTTCTTTGTTTTAGCATACAAAGTAACTCAGCTTGCAACCATTATAGCCTAAAACCTACTTTTCTACTTTTTACTTAATGTTGATTTTTCTCAGCAAAACTATTCATTCGCACGGTGTACTGTACTTAACAGGTCATAATGCCTTTAGGCCCTATTGTTGTAGCAAGAATTATAGCGTCAATTGAAGATAGGCAAGGAAAACGTAAAGCTGCAAAAACTGTTGGTAAAAGCCTTTGTTCTGTACAAAAGGTGTATCACCATTACTGAGATACTGGCCAAAAGATCAAGATCCGGGCAAAAAAAATCACCACAAACAGAAACTACCGTTTTTTGATGTCCACAAGTTTGCGGAATAGAACAGCTTTTGTAGTTTATCTACGAAATCAACTCCATAAAGTTAGAGATGTAAATGTTAGTAAATGGATCGTTAAAAAAAGGCTTCGGGCTGCTGGATTGTCTTGTAGAAAGATGGCTATAGGTCCACCTTTACAACGCCGACATCGTGTTGCAAGATTGGTTTTTGCCCAAAATCACCGGGCATAGAATGAGGACTAAAGCAGGGTACTGTTTTCAAATGAGTCGCGCATTTGCCTCAATGGATCAGATGGACGTCGGAAAGTGTGAAGAAGACGCAGAGAAAGATACGTTTTAGTTTGTATTGATGACCAATTTCCATTTGACGGTGGGTCGGTTATGGTTTCGGCAAGAATTTCTACCAAAGCACGCACAGAGTTGGTCTTTATAGAGAATGGTTCGCTGAAAGCTCACAGATACATTATGAAGTTTCTCAAAGATTATGTTATGCCCTTCATAACAACTATGGACAAGCGCGGCATTTTCATGCAAAATAAAGCTAAACCTCACGTAGTTGTCAGAGATTATGTGGATGAAGTAGAAATTTTGCGGTTCGATTGGCAAGCTCTCAGCTCGGACATAAATCCCATAGAACATGTCCGAGATAAGTTGGGACGACGTATCCAAAAACATGCACCTGCTACTAGAACTGCTAAAGAGCTAAGACAGTTGTTATTGCATAAATGGAATAATATTGACCAAATTGTAATCCTTAATTTAAAGTGTTCCTCGTCAACTTTAAGCAGTCATTAATGCAAAAGGGGGTAATACTCGTTATTAGTAAAGATTTTTTTCATATGTTTTGTTCCATATTAGTCCTAAGAACAAAAATTCGAACTTCGTCTGAACTGTAAATTTGTGATATTTCCAAAATACGCAATAAAAACAATAAATATGCTTTACTATTCAACATTGAATTTTTAATTAAGTGTTAAAAATCAATACAATTGTTTACAATTTGCCAACATAAGGTTAAAACAAAAAAATCCAAAGTTGTCATAATTTAAAAGTGACCTCTATTTTTTGCTAGCCAGTGTTTTCGGCAGAACCTTAGGTTTGACAATTATTTTTGTGTTGACAAATAAAACTCTTTAAAAAAGTCAATCGCTAAAACAAACAATTGAACCTTTAGATGTACTGCAAGGCAGTCAAAAGTTACTACTTGTTAAAAATTGCATTTAAGAACATTTAGGCCCAATACTAGATAAAGCTACTAGTTCCCAAAAAAACAAGTGTGTTTGAAGACATATCTCTAACTCTTTATTTGGCTAGTTTTAACTTCCTTGCTTTGCAATCTTAAAACTGAATCAATTTGCACAAGTTTACTAACACACGCATCTGTGTCTCTAAAAGACTTATTTTCAGTTGAACAAATGCAAAAACGTGCAATACATAATCTCGACATTGCACCAGAAAAAAAAAATTGCGCATACTAATCCTACAAAAGGACCCAAAAAGCAAGCTGCTTGGCAACCGTAATATATAGAGGTAGATTTATACATTCAGTACTACAATAGGCACACCAACAAACAACGCAAAGTGTCCAGCAGCCAAAACACCACAGCTTAAAATACTAGATTAAAACCTTAGCAGCAAATCCCGACCAAGCCGCATCCTTCAGAAAATATTGCAAGATTTCTCAGACTCAACCCCGGTTGTCTATCGGGTTTCAAGAACTTGGCAAGATTTAAAGCATAGAAAAACTCAATATTAATATCTGTACTCAGGAAGTAAACGACATCATGTCATTTTTTATAACTTTCGTATGTATGTTTCTTCGGAACCAATAAGAAATACTTTACAAAACTGTAACACATATATTTATAGTAACTGGACATAGTACCTTGTGCCTTTATATAAAGTAAAAACTGCACATCAAGGACATGGGGCTTTATTTCACAAAAAAATATTATGGAGTCCATAGAAATAATTACCTCCAGGGTCAGATATATATTATGCAAACATTCCGGCAATCTCCGATAAAACTTATATACATATTATTTACCGAGATTCTAAAGTTAACCATCAACCCCTTCTAAAAGATCGTAGACTTACTGAAGAATGTATAATAGTCGTAATAAAAACAAAAATAAAAATAAAATAAAACAAGACATTCGGCTAACAAACGTCAAAATAGCAGTTGCACAACTATGTGTAACTGGACACACAGCCCTACCCTCAGTATATAGAGAACAGAACTTAAAGTGTCAGTCACAATTAGCTTCAACAAAGTAAAAAAAGCCAAAACCTGACTCTACCTTTGACAACAGAATTAGCAATCTCATTCCTGAGCTGCACGCAGCAGTCCACCTGCACTCTAATCAAAAATTAAACTAATTATAAATACACTAACTACCAGTGCCGACGTCGTCTTACCGCTCATGTGGTAACCACCAGACAAAACCATTACACTAGACAGGATCATTAAACCAGACTCTACAGTTAACTGAATTCCATCTCATCCAAAAGTAACCCCAATAGTAAGATGGATAATAGACCGTCACGTGATCTAACTACTAAACATCTCAGAATCGCGATACCTATAAAAAAAAAACAGAAAGACTACAGGTTGTTTTCTTGTGTAGGTTCTTACACACAAAAACAACCTTGCTGGTGGCTGTGTTTGTGAGAATCACCAATGCTCTCTTTACTTGCAGATTAGGTTCAGATTTGCCACATGCATAACCACTGCCACTGCTTCAAAGTCTCTACAACAACGACCTACTTTCCAAACAGCCCCGGCAATGTCAAACCTTACCAAGAACTAAACAAGAACCCAAAACTAACTACAGGGTTACTAGAGGCACCCCAAATCATTGACACAAAGCCTAAAGAAGTAATAAGTTTGAAAACCAATTTTATTTGTCAAAAAACGTCTCTTATTTAAGGTTGCTACCCTGCATGTTTGAACTGTCAGTAATTAATTATTCGAATTTCTAGCAAGACTTGATATGTCCAAAAAAATATCTATAAAAAACGCAAAGATCTGCAACATTAGGCGTTGTAAATTAATTAGGCCATTAGTCAGTTTAAGATTAGCAATAATTCAAATATCTTGTTTTTAAATCAAATTAGAAGAGATAGTGTAGTTTCAGATGCTCCTCTAGGCAACCGATTGCTGAGCCAAACATAGTGAGCTTAAAACTCAAAAATTAAAAAAAAAACTGTTCAGACGTTTAAACGCTACACCACTCTCTAACTCGCTTGCCATCGTATGGTTTCAATGCTAAGATCGTTATCTGGTCCCGAGTAGATAAATAATTTCTACATTAGTTGGAAATCTACTTAAAACAGCAGGCTCACCTGGTTACCAGAATTACAAGACGGAGAACAAGCTGTACATTATTAGCTCCTAGTTTTCTAAATACTTTCGACATGTTTAACTTTGTTTATAACTTAACCGGTATTGTTGTTCGAGTTGAATAAATTAAATACAAAATGAATAAAATAAAATACAAAAATAATCAAAAAGAACAAAAAAATGTCATACTTAAAAAGCAAATACATAATAAAAGAATAGACATAAATAGAACACGCAGAAATGCAGAACACAATTACTGCAGCCGATAAGGAGGGCGTTAACATTGATCAAATTCAAAATATAATATATGATGCATTGTATTCGTCTCTATTGTAAAAGAGTAAATATGCAATTGAAAGAATATAACAGCGCATTTCCATGTATTGCCTATTACATTGATTTACACGTTATATACTGATCGTTTACACAATCAACTAAAGTATAAAATATTTATTGTGTGAATATATGAACAAATCAAGTCTATTAATATTTTAGAGTTAAACAATAAAATTATACAACCAAGCAGATTCAATTTAATAATAATAATTACAAAATAAATTCATTTCTAATTAGAGAAAATAGTAGCAATTTTTCCGCAAAACTTATGTTTGATAAATAACAGATAACAATATAACCTTGTACAAATTTTAATAATGATAATTATTATGTTCCGCAATATTTTAAAGCTCCAAAACAAATGTATTTTTTATAGTGTAAAGCACCTTGAAGCACCCTGAGCATTTATAATTATGGTAATTATATAAAGCAGTAAATATTATTCACTGCATTAATCTTAACTGCGTCTAGCACACAGTATAAAGCCAGCTGATTGTAAACATGTACTCAAAATATTTCCATATTAAATTATATGATCTCACTAATTATTTATATATTTCATCGCTTTGTATTTACATAATGAACACAATAATTGACGCCTCTCAAAATAAATAGATATTAATAAAAAGCAAACAATACCTCATTCATATCCAACATCCATAGCTAATTTATTAGGCGTATTGCGAAATTTATATATTTATAGTGATTTGAATAAACAAATCTCTAACAACAGCCGCATTGTAGAGTCGTGATTACCAAAACAAATTGATTCGATATGTGAATTAGCATTAAAGCGGTTTATACACACTGTTAATTAAGAGTGATATTTTTTTATGATGAAACTATTTATTTATGTAATTAATTAATGAGTATTTTGACATATCAATGCTATCCGACAACAAGAAATATCTATAAATATTTTATTATGTACTTTCTATTTAGATTTATTGTTTGATTTAATGATTAACTTACTGTTCATCTTATTTTTTCGTAGTATAATAGGATGGTACATACCTGAAAAGAAAAGAATACAATTAATTAAATTTAAGTAAGCAGTTATAAATTATTTATAAGTTAATAAAATTTACTTCATTATTTATTAATAATTAATTCAATCAATATAATTTAATTAAAATAATTATAAAATGAATTAATAATTATAATAGATATATGTAAAATTTTCCAAGCATTTCTATATAACTGTAAATAATATCTGTTATGATGCGGCTTTATTGTTATGTTGTTAAATTTATCAATTATATGAATCATTATTGTCTTTAATTGACAATAAAAATGTTTCGTAAAAATCTCGAACAACACAAATGCGTTTTATTAGTATATGTTATTGTTGTTTATTATCATTTTGGCTAATATCTACTATTAAAATAAATTTAATTTGGTTGTAAGGTCGTTTATAACGATATTTTAAATACGCAATGAAGTAATCTTCGGTAATAAACATTATCTTATATATGGCAATTATACATGCTGGTATGAATGAATGTGATCAATTAAACGTTATTGAGGAAGTTACTTTTTTAGGTTCTTTGTTTTCGGTAAACGATAATTAAGTAGAACATTTCTCATTTGCCATTTAATAGTGTGTGACGGTTTATGTTGTATAGGTGAATAGTACTGATAAACTTACCAGTATACAGAACAAAAAAAATGATGTTACGATAAATTAATATAAATTGAATTCTATAATAATTGTTTCTGTATTTCTATGGAACAAGTTAATATTATAACCAGCAATGAAAACGACATATGAACTGAAAAAGCATGAATATCATCAATATTTAAAAAAAAATCATATTATAGCACTGATTGAAACCGAAACCCTAAAACCGTTCTTTATTTAAGGTTTAAGTTTGCTAACTCGTTAGTTGATCTCAAATTTTCATCAAATTTTTAGCTTGCGTAGTACATATGGTAAAGTATAAAAATCCTCCATTTTTGCGTATTATCTAAAGTTGTTGGCTTCTCGTTGTCGTATTAACTAGAGTTCTTGATCAAGATGCGTTCTGTTCAGTTTAGATTAAAACGCTATTCTGGGTAAAACCATTTTTGATATACGCAATTGATCCAAAAAAGATCAAATTCTTTTTGATAAACTTGCGTTCCCTACATGCTTTTTTATCAATAATGTATTCTTTAAGCCATTATCTAACTATGTATAATATAATCATTATCTATATTAGCTTCTTATCCCAAGTTGTTGCATACTCATTACAGTAAGCTTCTATCATGTTTAGAAAAGCAACTCAGACTAGCTGATTCTAGTCACTAATTGCTCCAAAACAGATACTATTCTTCTTCTTTTGGTGCATCCTCATTACTGAAGGTTCCGCAAACCTCTTCACTAAAATTCTTCCTATCGGCAGCCGCGTGGAACAATTGCCCCACCTCCATGCCGGTCCAGTTGCGGATATTGCGTGACCAGGAAAGTACTCTTCTGCCAATCGATCTTTTACCTTCAATGCGGCCTTCCATTATCAACTTTAAAATATTGTATTTTTGGTTGCGCATTATGTGTTTTAATTATGCAGTTTTCCTTTGCTTGATAGTTAAGAGCAACTCTCTTTCTTTACTCATTTTCTGAAGTACCGTTTCATTCCGGACCTTTTCTGTCCAAGATATTTTCAGCAGGCTCCGATATAACCACATTTCGAAGGCCTCTAGTTTATTTAACATATTAGTTTTTAGGGTCCATGTCTCAACTCCGTATAGCAGCACTGACCAGACGTAGCATTTGACCGTTTGCCAACGTAATTTTAAGCTTAAAATTCCATCGCAAAGTAAGTTCTTCCATTTCATAAAAGTATTTCTAGCCTACTCTATTCTAGATCTTTTTTCTTGTTCTGGGCCCCATTTTTCATTTAACATTGTTCCCAGGTATCTGAACTTTTTAAATTGTTCGATTTTACTACTGTCGACTTTTGATGGTCAAGGTATTTTTGCACAAGTATTTGTAATGCAAAAAAAGCTTCTCGTGCTCCAAGGCCGTTTCGAAATCCCAATTGCACGTCTCTATTCTCGCTTTCGCATTAACTAAATATTCAGTTTTTAATTTTGTTTAAAAAAAATTTCAGGGTATGGCTCATTAAGCTGATAAGTCGGAAGTCTTCACATAATTTGGCATTAGCTTCTTTTGGAATGGTTATAAACACGGATTTTAACCATTCATTTGGTATTTCCCCCGTGTCATAAATTCTGTTGAAGAGGTCAAGGATGATATTAATATTTTCGCCTTCGACTAGTTTGATTGTTTCCGCATGAATTTTGTCTGGTCCGCTTGCTTTGCCTATTTTTGCAGTTCAAATTGCATATTCAACTTCTGTTCGCAGTACAGGGGAGCCATTTATTTCATAAGTCATTTCCTTGTTCGTTCGATTATTTGCAAAGAGTTTGGTGATAAAGCTTTCCCATGTTTTCAAGCGTTTTTCTTTATCCAGAATTATTTTCTTGTTCTTGTTGTTGTCTGTCACAATCGTTGTAGTTTTTTTTTATATATTCCACTTGCCTCTTTAAGTTTCTTGTAGAGATTAAAGCTGCCATGCTTCTTTTCTAGCTCTTCAATTTCTCTTCATTGATCTGATAACCACTTTTCTTTAGCTGCATTTATCTTTTTACTATTAAACAACGCTAAAAGATTTATACAATTTTTCACATTTTTGTTGCTCTTGTGTAGTCCTCCTTAATTAGAGTGGCAATAAATTACTGTGCATTAAATATATACAATTATAAGTAAAAAAAATTATAATTTGAGACGGCTTCTGACAAAACTACAATATGCCGTTGAGTAGGTCCAATATGATATCGCATCTAGTTCGCCTTTCGCTATGTTAGTAACATGGCAGGCAACTGATATGCCGGTGCTACACAACCAAACTTTCGGATTGGTTGATTTAAAAATATTCCTAGAAGTTAAAAAAAAAACACCAAAAAGTATAAAAACAGTTTTCAAAAATCAGAGTTTGTTTTCTTGCTATGCATTAGTTCACTTGTAAAGTTATTACAATATTCATATTAGTTACCGGACTTTAATCATCCTAGAGATAGTACCATTAGATATTCTCTCTGGAAAGCAACGATGGTCTACTATATACTATATCCAATAAAGCTTGTTTTCGAGGATGACCATAAAGTAAAGTCTACCTCAGTAATATTTGTTTTTTTTTTGTAAAGACACCAGATAAAGAAAGAAAAACCTCAATGATGGATGACAAGATGATAGTCAAGCATTGACTAGTAAAGTCTAAAACTTGAAACATAATTTGCGGATAAAAACTGACAAATTGCAACTATATAGAGTACTATGCCACAATAAAGTTGCAATAGCTCTTCAAGGCTCTTTTCCAAAACCAAAAAAGAACAAAAATCAACTGCATCATCGTAACCAAGGAGTCTTATAGCAAACAAACGCAATAAACTCATGGATCGGGAGAATGTGTACATCAGAACGCAACAGATACACAACTTTCACTAGACATTACTGCAAGTACACCAAGGTCGCAAAAACAATCAGCAAAAAAGAGCAAACAAAATACAAAAAGTTCAAAAGAAATCTTCAATAACAACTTCAAAGACATTGGTCCCAATGAGGTATTCCTAAATTTTGAAGAAGCAAAAACTATCAAAACCAACACTCTTGGTAAGATTGATATGCTAAAAAAGAAACAAGCAAGTTATACCGTTTTCAGAAGCACATTTAAATAAATAGGAATTCCTAAAAACCACCTGCACAGGCAACCCAAGAAATGACTTCTCAACTTATCGGCCAAAAAAGATCTTGGACGTAAGCAAACTTCAAATCATTGGCCCAAAAAAATTGCTAGATCCAATAAGAGTAATTAGAAGGGTACTAAACCAGATCCAAAAAGAACTAAATTTGTCTTATAGACAAAAGTTGGTGAGACAAAAAAAAAATCAAACTGCGCTTTCTCAATGATCCTCTGGGTCCCGCCCATTCAAAAAAAAAAAAACAAAATTGCCAAAATTTGACAGTAGTTCAATGATAATTGATAAGTATCGTGCAGATCAATCTACATCAATCTCAGAAACCTAGTAACGTCAATAGTAGAAACAAAAACCAGGAAAAAAATAATTCTCAAATCAAAGTACCTTCCCTCTTACAGACTAACCAACTTTATATGCAAAAACTATTTAAAAAAAGCATTAGTCACTGTCCCAGCTACCAGTCAAAAAAATCCTGCAAACTAACTACACACTAGCTAGTCAGTAGTTGCAAAAAGATCACCCATAAGTATAGAAAATTACTTTTAACAACAAAGGCGTGTTTGTAAACGGAACATTTGAGGCAACTATTAAATATTATGCACTAAACAATGTAAAAAAGTAAAGGTAAATCAAATCAATCAATAAACCCATAAAAAACGGCAATCGTCCCTTTTACAAGACTACAAAACACCAAAGACTTGACTTGAATATGTATGTACCTGTGACATACAGTAGAATATTTCAGACTCACGCTTGATACCATTAACTTTAAACACTCACCTAAAAAATGTAAGTACAAAGACCATTTGCAAACTAAATGATAGTCGGACGCAAAACAAGACCGCATCTAATATGACCCGTGGCTTGATACGGTAGTAATCAAACCCATAATTACATAAAGAGCACTTCTATGGGTGTAAAATGACTACTAAACTAGACAAAATACAAAGATTCGAATGTTTGCTGATAACAGAAGCAAAACAACGCCTACAGCAGCCATGATAATATTACTTTCAGTACCACCACTAAACTTAGTTGTACAGTACAGATTAATAAACACACTTCAAATCTTGGGGCTCACAGACCAAAAACAACAAATTTATTAACAAAGAAGAAACTCTATAATGAAGTCAAATTGTTTGAAAAGTTATCGCAATAAAAATGTAGTATATACAAAAGCAAAAGCCTAAAAAAGCAGATTATGCTATCCGTGGGCAAACCATACATCAACAGACCGATAACCATCATATCTAATAGCCAAGCGACATTATAGGTAATCCGTTGACCAGTAATAAAATCTTAACTGGCTATGGCTTGCAATAAAAGTACACCTGGTCTAGATACTAAAGTTGTATGGTATAGAAAAAAACCACAAGGCAAATCAACTCGACAAAAAGAGAAAAACAGGGACGTTTATTAAAGTTGATCCTGTTTTCAAAATATTATATATAAATATAAATTAAATAAAACTACAAACGCTTACAAGACCAATAACCAGACATTAAAGCCTAAATAAAACACATGTGCTGAGTGAATGTGAAGCATACTAAAGCTGACTACAGAAGAGCTAAAGATAATCTTTTGAAAAAACCTTCTAAACGTTATAGAAGAAACATAACTGGTAAAGAGTAAGACGTTAAAAGACAATATTGCCCGCAATGGTAAAAAATGTCAATAATAACACGGATGGAATATCGCTCGACTAATATTAAAAATATAAAATAAATTTTAATAAACCCAATAATCGGTTTCTTCCCTAAGACGAGTCATACACCCATCTTATAGTGCGTACACACTTGCAACAATGTGGCGTACCGCAACACCGTCGCGCAACATCACCCCGCAACAGCGTCCCATAGCTTGTCAGTTTTCTGCCGTCGGATCAAAGAAATTTGATTACGTGTTGCGGTACGGCACCTTGTTGCAAGTGTGTACGCTCTACTAGATATGTTATGATTGATTATCTATCTTCTATTGTTTCCCTTTACACGTCATTGCTCATTTTTATAAATTACAGTTTGTTTAACTTTTTTTGCATTGTCACGCTCATGATAAACCGATCTATCAAATAATGTTCATCAATTCTATAATTAAAATCAAAAATCATGTGTAACTGCATAAAATTAATTAATTGTAGTCTTTTGACTGCAAAATACTTAAAATATGTATAAAACGCTCTAAAATAAACTTATATTATATTAAATATATCAAACTTTATTGACCTGAACCTACAATTACTGCTTAAAAACGAGCGCAAGAAGTGCATAATAAGATGATCAAAATATTTTCAACTGAAATTCATCAAATATTCAGGATAAAATTTATCTATTATATAAATTTGATTGAAAATCGGTTAGAGTTCCTCCTTATTATTAAATTTTTGCCTTGAGTGCTAAAATAGCTATGCTGATATTTACCTACATTAAATTTGTTACCGCTTCGGTAGACTAACCTCGAATTATCTTATCTTATGCGCTTTTAGTTACTATTATTTATAAACTCGTCTGATTATTTTTATGTGATGCCAACCACTTTAATTATTTTATTTATTATTTTTTCACAACTTCAATAATAGTTTACATATATATTATTACAATTTTATTAATAAACTATTATTCATTTTATTTGTTCTATTTATTGATAGTAAATTTATCATCTGTGAAATTTAAATAAAATGCACGATGTTAGATGTCGTTACCTAATATTTTAGTGTTACCAAAACATATATCATACTTTAAAATACAAAGAACTAACATAATATCAAATGTGACTCCACTACAAAAACCCTTAAACATTTCTGTCTAATATTTGAATAATAATATCAAACCAACAATGCACTTTAAAGTTAAATTGATTACTCGTTATCATATTACATATTTAAATTTACCCCCTGATGTTTAAAGCACCATTGATATTTTTTATGGAATTAAGTAATAAAATTTATTTGGAATTTATGCTGATACAGAACTACTTTTGAAGTCATTTTAGTGATGAGAGCCCATTTGATACTTGTAATATATAAAGGCGTTAAGATGAATAATTTATTATTTATTTTCGAATGATAAAAGCACGCGAGGGTGTTTCTCACGCCCTCTATAGAAATGAGCGCATTGATCGGAAAAAGGTATTCAGAGAGAAAAAAGCGTAAATCTGATTTGTTTGCGATAGCTATAAATTTTAATTAATACCTTCCTGATAGGTCCCTCTCATCGAGGTCTAATTTTGTAAAATACGATGGATATGTGGTTTTTTTGCTGATGGTTATTTAAAAGGGATTATTCCTTTTTATAAGTAGACACGTGATTATTATTGAAGACTGATATGTAGTAGTCAAGTGGTACCGCCATTCCGGGTTAATTAACTCAGAGTTAAACGGGGCTCGGCGGTCATTACAGAAATGACCTCTGTAAATTACCTCTGCTTGGCTTCACTACGTGTTCACTACCACCCTGATTTATTTTCAATTATTTCCCATCCAAAACATACCGATCGTAAAGTAACACCCCAAAAAAGAAAAAAAACTATATATACATTTCAGAGCGTTTAGAATTATGTAATTTCTACCAAAAAAGACAAAAACGAATGGTGTTTGTCAACGTAAAATATAGGCACTTATTAGTTTTCACCCTATGCAGTCCCATTCAAAATACATAAACAAGATGAAAGTAAAAACATCCACTTTAGGGCATTTCAAATATTTTATTTTGCCGTCGAATCTTTTTATTATTCGTGTTAGGTGAAACCTTAAAATAGTGGGTGTTTTATAAATGCGGTTTTACATAGCTCAAATAAGTCATGGTTATGCGTGTCCTCCTTTATGTTTATGCAAACGCTTCTTTTAGAAAAGGAGAGAGAAAGTTAAGGAATTATTTTACCTGTTGTAGTATTTAATATATGGAACAAGGCAAGGACCTTCTTAGAAGTGGTGGTGCATGCTGAGTTCGAACAATACAACCTTGCAGGGCCGCGAATGTGCCTCGGGGACTTCACATATTGTACAGCGGCATACAAAGGTGACTATTATTTTCAAATTAATGTTTATTTATTTTAATTTTGATTCTTATCAATTGTATATATCCAAGATAAAAACAGTTTAGTTTTTACTTTATAATTCTGTACGTTGATATTATTTAATAGCAAGCAATAATCATTTATTTGTAGAATTATAATATTGTTTGTAAATAGATAATGTATATTTAAGTATACTAAGCTGTACGTTAAACCTGGCAACATCCGGTCATTCGGTGAATAGTACTAAGCTAGTTTGACTTATCAACGATGCATTTTAAATTATGTTTTTAAACTAATTCAGTAATGAAATATAAACTCTACATTCCTTTAAGCTAGCCACGTGTTCGTCTTAAATTCAGAGCTAGACACGTATATGCAGTAATAATATTGTAAATAAATCAACTATGCAACCGTTTTTTTGTCACAAATAATTACCACCAAACTGATGACCACGACGTAAAAATGTGCGATTTTTTTTCTACCTGTTTGATAGTTGTCAGAAGAATAGGAAACAGCAAGAACAAACTTATTGAAGCGTTAATAAAGCGGATTCCCTACAACCCAGATGTGTGGTTCTCAGTATTGAAAGAAAAAATCGCAGGAGTTACAACCAACACAACACATTTGGCGTATACTATAAGCATATTAAAACCGCGCTACACACTAGAAATGAGAAACAAAAACAGAAAAAAATTTACAATAAATTTGTACACAATGTTAAAATCTGAATTAATTTAGCGCCTCAGTTTATCGCAGAAGCAGAAAATAGTAAATAAAAAGTAGTTTTTACAGCATCTGAAGAATTTGCCCAGTTCCGTGCAGTTTTCAGTTATTCTTAATGCTCATAAAAACCCAACTTAAAAAAAAATACGTATCATAAAAGACGTCACAGCTGCCTGCGGTCGCACTACAAAAAGAAATAGCGTCAATCAGAGAAAAGTGTACAAGTTACTTAAGACAAGTCAAAGTAGCTATTCAACTCTAAAAAAATTCAAATGTTCAAAAGTCCTGACGAATATGACACAAGCTCTGGCGGTAATCACGAATCACGTTTTTTGTTAATATCTCGAGAACTGTAAGTCGAAGGTAAAAGTTAACTATATTCACAATGAATGCTGATAAAATTTGCAATAAAATTATAGTTATATACAAAGTTATAGAGCGCTAATGATTGCGTTTTAAAAAAAAAATTGGCACGGCTTAACATGTAATTTATTGAAGTTGCCAAAGCAAGAAAAAAATAAGTGTAGTTTTTACCATAATTTGTTAGATACTTGTAAATCAATATTTGGCAATGTTTTGCCTATACTTTTAGATCATTGTGGAAGGGGGGTTATACATTTGCGAGAAATGAGATTGAGGACTGCTTCAGGTTCTGCTGCGTCTTCTGTAATGAGAGGGATCAACCGGCTGGCTCAAACTTCCAACCCCACTGTTCTGAAGAAAGTTCATTGCTGCTTCTTCTGTAAGCGACAGCGCAGAGAGGTCTGGTTTAGCATTCAAAACTGATTTGGTAAAAGACTTGTAACAATGCATGTTAAAAAAAGTTTGAATGTGAGGTGCATTACACCATGCCACAAAAATTTTGTTTCCAGCTTCAGCCTTATTACATCAGTAATACATTGCAATGTAGCTCGCTTCTTGAACAAATTGAAACAGACAAGTTTCCTTTTTTGATATGCAGCGGAAGTCGTATCGCATTCGCTGAATGCATGCACAAGAAGTATGCAGTTTTTTATTCCCATAGTTTGCAATTGCTGACTCGAATATATCTTCCATTCTACTCTGCGCTGGCTTGGTTTAACAAATAATATTTGTCTTTCAGATGGGGTTAAAGAAATGAGGAGGTCAATAAGTACAACATCTTTGCCAACTATTGCTACTTTGTCACTAGTTTAGGATTTTATGATACCTGTGCGGATGATCAATTTACCAGCGTTACTAGATTCTTGATTTGTTTTAATTCCATGGTTGTGAAGAGCAGTTAATGAAGAATGTAATAAGTCTGGATTTATTGTGTTTATTAGAAATAAAAACATCCTTTTTGACTGTGATTTGTGTTTTGTGTTCAAAGTTTATGTCAACTGACCTCTTTAGCTTGTACTTTGGTTCTATTTAGCTGTCTACGTACTGGATGGTTCCGCTGAATAGTCATCAAACGCAACGGCACAGCTCTTACCGGCATAATGCTTGAAAACATAACATTGGCAAATTGTTGAGATTGAGGTTTTTTGGGCCACACCACCTCAAATAACAGTAATTCTCCATTCAAAACGATGTCAAAATCGAGAAGATTGGCTTCTTCTTGCAGTACAGCAAAAGTATCGTATAAGGCTAATTTGCTTGTTTTTCGCATTCCAGTTTCCTCAAAAAAAGATAAAAGGTAAAAAACAAGCTTATGTTATAAGTAATTGTTTAAATCTTTAGAAACATCGTTAAAGGGTTGATTACTACCTTTCTCCATGAACAAAAAAGGTAAAAGAGTATCGTAAACGCTATGTGGAAGAAAAGACAGGAAGTTGGGAGAGAAGGGAGAAAAAAGTCAAAATGAGAGGAAGACCAAACAAAAGAGACCGGCTTCTTGTCTCGTAACAATACAAAAAACTTTTTTTTCTATTCTTTAGCGCCCTATAACTCTGTAACCGCTGTGAATATAAAAAATGTATATGATCATTTTTATTGCAAATTTTATCAGCTTTCATTATGTATATAGTCAGCTTTTACCTCCTACCTACAGTTCTTAAGATATTAACAAAAAAACGAAAAAAGTGCCCTATTTTCGGTCATTACCGCTAAAGCTCGTGTCATATTTGTGAGGACTTTTAGTATATTTTTCATTAGGTACCTATAAATCAGTGTACAAAATTTTCAGATTATCAATGTTAAAAAAAGGAAAAAAAAATCAAGAATCAAAAATTAGTCATAAAATATCAAAATATTGTAAAAATTGTTAAAAAATGTAAAACTCTACTCATAAAATGTCAAACTTAGCTAAATCTGGCCTCAAATCATCAAAATACTCTTGAAAAGCACCAAAATCCGGCCATAAACTGTTAAAAAGTGCAACATTCTGTTAATAAATGTAAAAAACAGCATAAACCGGTCTTGAAACATCAAAATGTTGTCAAAAAGCACCAAAAATTGGTCTTAAAAAGTTGAAAATGCAAATTTTTTTAAATATTAAATGTCAAAAATAATTAAAACCAGGCATATTAATTAAATCAAGCATAAAACGTATACAAAAATTATTTCAGATAGAATCAAAATTCTGCCAAAAACAGTTTAAAAGTGTAAAATTTTATTCATAAAATGTAAAATTTTTCATAAAACCCAAAAACTAGCAAAATCCTGCAATAAAATATCAAAATTTGGTCATATAATGCTGAAAAGTGCAAAATTCTAATAGCAATATCCAGTTATAAAATATTACAATATTGTCAAAAAGAATCAAAATCCGGCCAAAAACAGCTGAAATGTGTAAAATTCTATTTATAAAATATTATGAAACATTAAGATAATGTCAGAAAGCACCAAAACCGTAAAAGCTTTAAAATCATAATATTCTAACAATAAAAATCAAAATATTATTAAAAATTCAGTTATAATCTGTCAAAAAGTGACAGATTCTACTTATAACTTCTAAAAATAGCAAAATCTAATATTCAAATAAATAGACATAGTCTCCAGGATATTGTTGTTGAAATTGCAATCTTCTAAAAACGCAATTGTTTCTTGCTTGTGTCTACTTTACTAGAATACGGTTTTGACCTAACATTTGAAATTTGTGTTTGTATCTGTCAAAATCATTTCTATTTCTGTTTTAAGAGAAAATACTCTAAACTTGAAAACTGTTAATAGTAGTGATAAGACAATACTTGTGAACATACCTATCAATTAAAATTATATCATCAAATATATTAAAAAAATGAAACTTTATCTATTTATTTAAGTTATTTGAGTTTCCTGCGACCCACCCAAATACCTCCCGCGACCTAATTTTGGGTCGCAACCCGAGTTTAAAAATGCTTGCATGGTGACAAACCAAACTGAGTAAAAGCTCTGTAAGAAGATTAACTAAACTACCTAGTCTTACCTAGTCCAATACATCCAAGACTTTGACGTGGCAACAATCTTCTCAACAAATAACCTCAGTCAAAACCTTTAATCAATTATTAGTTGCAGATAAAGAACACCGTTTGAAATGTATAAATTTTCATATGACTATTGGTCTCCAAAATAGTGCTCAAACTTTCCAGAAATATATCAAAAAAGTGCTCAAAGACATACAATTTTGCTATAAGATACTAGTAGCATTGTCTTCATAAGAAAAACATCTAAAGTACTTTTAGATCTTATTTAGACGTCTTTAAAACTACGGAGATACCAGCCAATTTCCAAAATTTTGTCTAAAATAGAATAAATATTTGCCTTTTGTCTTTTCTCCAAAAATAGAACTCAACCGCTACCATATGAATTGAGTCTATACAATCGTATCCACAACCGAAGACCATTTAAAACGGTATTCATAAACAAATCTGTCTCAGACTCAAGGCAGTCTCATAAAAATACGCGTACAGATAAACTTAAAAAATGACGCATCCAACCGCCAAATTTTTAAAGGCTTTTGCTAACATTTTCCGATGACCGTTCGGTAGTTTCAACCCATCCAAAATCTCTTCAATATTGCACCATCGGTCACAACGTTCAAGAAAATTGGTTTTGTGTAGAAAAGAAGAACTGGAGACGCACGTCCCACCAAATCATCTGAGAACATTGAAGCAGCAATCCGTACAAGTTGGCCATTGTGCAGAAACTTTTCAAAAGCGATTTTTAATACTCGAAGAAATGCGTGTGGAGAACCACTAATTTAATACATCCTTCAAGACGCGCTTGAGTTTTTCAGTGGTAAAGCTTATTTTAACTTGACTATGCGCTACTAGGCTACCAACAACCACCGAAAACTTAAAATCCTTTGCATTCACCACGGGTCACCGTTTGGTGCGCATCTCGGCAGTTAAGATTATCAGTCCATAGTTTTTCGAGAAAAATTAGCTCAATTTTTTTTTGCCTTACTAGACTAGATAAAATAAACTTAGAGAACATATGGTTTCAATAGGACAAAGCAACGTCCCATACTTCAAGGCCTTCAATGGCTGTGTTGCAACAGCACTTCCTAAAGCGCCTCATCTCACTGAACGGAAATTTGGAGTGGCTGGCACTTTCACCTAATTTGACCCCTTGTGATTTCTTTTTGTGGGGGTATTTAAACTCCCTCCTACAGACTCTGGACAACTTGAAAAAAGCATTTAGAAAGAGACGGCCAACATACTAGTTCAGAAAATACACCACAACAAATAACCACAATCCAAAAAAAGCATTTTGGCTTACAATACAGAATGTTGAAAAGTTTCACCAAAATTTAGAAAAAGTGACATCTGTACAGTATGAAAATACTACACACAAGAAACAGCATCAAAAATGTTACTCTGAATAAATATAAAACTACTTCTGGTCAAACGATCTAGCCATAGAGAAAAAAAAGCGTATGTTTTTAACTCGTCACTACCAAACATGTTTGTTTTTACAACTTCTTGTAACAAAGAGACCCATAAAACTACCTCATAAAAAGCCGTTTAAAAAAACAAGAAAAATATTAATCGTGTACATCAGAAGACGTAACGTCACCATCTCCATCTCCAAGCCTACAGTCCTAGCAAACCAAAAAGCCAAGAAACAAAAAGACACCCAGTTTGCAAGCTAAGCCAAAAATACTATAACATATTTTTAATTATGTTTCCTAACAACGCTCTAATCTAGTAATGATTTGAAAGTGTTAAAGCTAAGATAATGTAAGTTAATTTTATTAGATTTAAGGTACAAAAGTATTTATTAAAAAGTTCACATTCATTTTATAACAAAAAACAAGAGCTAATTTAAGACTTCATTCACATATTTTTACATTTTCGGCACACACTTCTATTGCGCGCGCCTGTTACTGTTTTGCATCACGCGCTAAACGCGTACGACTCACGACAGATTTCGGCGTGCGCTCCGGGAGCATCGATAAAAGTGTCGGTGTAAATGCACCCAATGTATTTCAACACTAATTTAATTATTTACAAAAATGACTTAGTTGGTTTTGACCCATTAATTTATAAATTTTAAGCTCGTGAATTCTTTCAAGTTGGCCCACTTAGTTTCAAACTTATAGCTAAGCTGTAATTATAGTAAATAAACCATGCAACTTTTTATTTATTTTGTTCATTGTAATTTGTGCAAGTTGATATTATTCAATAGAAACATTAAAATAAATAATTAATATGAATTGACACTTAATTAAGTTTAAGAACAAATTCCAAGCGGATGTCAAGTATAAATCAGATCATGGCGCCATTTATGGCAATCTAATTAAATTTTCTCTTCGACAATTTAAAGTCTGTCCCATATATTAAATGCATTATTGTATTCAGAGAACGCCACATCCAAAAACGAAATTACCATTATACAAAGCAATGTAAACATCACGTTCGATGGTGTTGATAGCATATCAAAAATGCCACCGGTAAAGATGCCTGATAATATGTTTATTTTTGCTCAATAAACAAGATTAAACTATTCTATTATATTTGGACTTCTTTGTACGCAATTTAATATTCAAACATTAAATATTTGCGGTGAGCCTCTAGTCCAACAATGTCCTTGTCCGTGACCATAGAGGATTCGGTCCGTTTTTACGGTCTTTATATGATGGTGGTTACATGGCCACGCATACGTTTTCAGCATGACTCTCGCGAGACCAACAATGGAAACAATGGAACAAACTCGTTACGTACAAACACACACATACAGCCCTTTTAATGCTCACGTAAATAGCTGTTATGCTCACTGAAATAGTTCGTTTTTATTTTATCATCGAAAATTGAAATGGGAATTAAATTCCTTCAGCATATCATACAAAAAATAAATAAATTATACATAAAAATAAAAAGATACCTCTAAGTTATCTTCAAAGAAAAATGTGATGTAATTGAATGGCTGCTAATTAGGATTAAAATTAATTATTAAAAAAAAGTATTTGTTTATTTGTGTCTAGCCTTTGGTGAAGTTTAAGCCACAATCTTTCTTTGTATTTTAATTAGTCTGGACATGAATATGAGTAATGTACGAGGAAAATTATCCCCCAAAAAATAATAAACAACAGTCTCAGCTAAAGATATACACGATGTTCGTGCCAATTGAAGATCGTAAACAAACCGCTGCTCAGTTCAGCTGCAGGTTTGAAGTGAGAGGTCGAATTGTATATATTTTCCTGCTGCACCGGCAGCACAAGTTACGTATTAACGACAGTTCCAAGATCCGCAGGTAATAATAGTTCTTGAAACGCCTCGACGCTTTCATTCTTTCCAGATATCGACTTGCGTAATAAAATTTTTATTGCTGTAGCAAATCTCTGGCCATGATTGAAGAGAGTTTGCGCGCACGTACTTTATTGGAGGACGTAAAATGATATCTCTCCCTGAAATTGATTACATTTTCACAAATTTTCGTTTCAAAGTGCTGATTGAATGGTGATTGGAAAATCATTACGACGAACGGTCGGTCGCTGCAAATGGAAATAATTAAATGTTTGGATAATCTTTATCCAGTAGCTGTAAAATACGACATTGTCCGCTAGAGCGATTTCTTTACACTGATGTTGTTAGACTAGGAAAAAGAATAAATGTCGTGAACAATAAATCAAATTAACGTTATTATTTGAAATTGCCATTTTATACAATTGTTATACAATATATTACATTGTAAAAACCCGGTTTAGCTTTTTTACTTTATATCTAACTACAATTTTCGGATTAATTAATAAAGTACATTTCCGTCAATACCAATAAATGATATAAGTCGTTTAGTAATTACAATTATTGTTAAGTTGTGAACAATATAATACGTTTCAATTATTTATATTATTTCTTGTATAACCATTGTAATAAGAAGTTGTTCAGTGAACCGATAAAAATGACTAATAATAATTGAATAATATTTAAATATTGAGCTGAAATGTAATGGTCAATTTACATTGTTCTTTGGTGCATAACAATGCATTTAAACCTTTATAATTTCAAATATAAGCATGTATTATATAATAACATTAAAATTGATCATTTGAGAAAAGAATGCTATAGCATCTAATTTAGAAGAAGTAAATTGAGTATATAAACCAACTCATGCAGATTATTGAACAATAACTTAGATATTTACAGAGAAGCAGAAGACAACATTAAATATTTATTATTCGTTGTAGTAGTTAATAGTAATTTGTTCTTATTTCCCGGAAGTATATACGTTGCAGCACTGGTCTTTGGCGAGTGCTGCAATTCATACGAGTGCAAAATAAGCATCACAAGCGAGTTATATACTATACTTTTTCCACGACTACAAAAAAATTAACATAACACACATATTTAATGATTCCTTCAGTTTATCTGTTGCATATTACTAAATGGCAATTCATATAAACTAATTGTCTTTAACCACCAAGTTTTTTTGTTATTGATAGTGTCAGTGCAAGCAGTAAGAACATCAACTTTGCTAGATGAGGGATATTCGATGCGTCATGTTGCTAATGTAATAGGAAAACCATTCCGGCATAAGTCGCATGGTTAAACGATTTAACAAAACAGGTTCTTACTAACAAAGACCGGGACAAGAGCAAAAACGGTGTACTAATCCAATAGATAAGCGTTTTCTTAGACTATTAACTCTAAGAAACAAGAAAACGAATAGTAACATCCTAAAAAATGAGTTCGTTGTTGCTCACAATTTTCTTGTATCTTCTCAAACGATTTGAAGGCGCTTAAATGAAACTGGTTTGGACAGCAGAAAACCAGCCAAGAAACCCCTGCTCATCAGAGAGCACAAAATTTAAAGATTGCGTTTTGCAAGAAATCATCAAGTTGGTTTTATTCTCAGATGAAACAAAAATTAGCCTTAAATCTCCTGATGAACGTGAGCATGTCTGACGAAAGCCTGGAGAGAGATTTGCTAGTTGCAATATCTCTCAAAGAGTCCCGTTTGGTGATGGCTTTGTATTGTTTTGGGGAGACATTTGTTTTGATAGTTTCGCACAGAATTGGTTTCTATACGTGTTAGGTCAATGAATGCGGATTATTATCTTAAACACATCGTTGTTGCCCATGTAATGCCGTGTTTATACAGGATAATGCTCGTCATCATGTGGCTAGGCAAGTTATTCGATACTTAAATGCTGTTGGTATTCCGTTCATGAAATCGCCAGTCCTTACATGAACCCAATAGAGCATCTATGGGACAATATTTAAAAAGGGTTCGACGTCGTACACACCTCAAAACCACAATCAACTGGTAGACGAATCAATTCAAGAATGGAAAAATACTCCTCAAGAAGCAATTAAAAATTTGATCTGTAGTAAGCCAAGACACATGGAAACAGTAATTAAGAGTAGAAAAGGACATACACAATATTAGAATAGCTCTAAGTCCCTAAATTCTATTATTTTCGTTTGTTTTTTGTTTGCATGTTTGTGTTGTTTTTAAGAAAAAAAGTGTTTTTAATAAAAAAATATTAAAAATAACGCCATGTTTTGCTGATTTCATTTACAAACTACTAGACAGTACCTAACAATAATAATAGATTCTACTCAAGGGGAGTCTTCTCCTTCTATATTTTTGACGTAGTAAAGGCATGGCAACACCTGCTGATTTTCTTCTCTGCGTAAATCCTATTGTTATACTGTCCTTGTTAAATTAGTCTAGATTTGGCACTAGTTCAAAGTGAGTTGGTTATTGCTTTCTCGGGCCGCTCTCTCCCTATAAATCCTACCTTTGTCTGTCTCTTTTTATCTTATTCTCTTCTTTCTCCAAACCCGTGTGCTATTCATTTTAATTATATGGTTTGTGCTCAGATGCGTTCTTAATTTTCGTAGGTCTTCGTTCACTTCTTCTTCTTCAAAGTATGTATTTCTTTTAGCTGTCCTAAGTTTGTCTTTTTCTATTCTTTTTTCTTCTATTTCTTGCTATGCATAATTGTCCCGTCCTTCCATGTTATCCTTCATTTTAGTCTTTTTCCCTTCTTTCTCTGCTGTGACTTATACTTTGTGTTTTGTTATTCTATATTCTTCTGTTCTGTTCTGTCCTTAATGTTCTTTCTTAGTACTCTTATTGCAAAGTTTTTTAGCACCCTCCATTTATTTTATCTCTCAGGCATTTTTTAATGATTGTTGTTTTATTCACTTTCCAGCATATTTTCTAGTTCTTCTCTAACTTCGTTCCACGCCTCGCATTCTACTAGAGTGTGTTCTGCATTATCATGTCTTTCTTACTAACAAAATATTTCCTCTTCCTCTTCCTTGATCTTTTGTATTTTTTGCTTAAACGTTTTAAAAGCGTGTCCGTCCGGTCAGTATTTGTAATGTATAATAGCACCTCGCGTTAATTCTTTTATCTCCGAGAATAGTTGTCTCGTCCATGCCCCGGTTTCTTTTCTATTCCACTATCTCTGCCACCTTTCTATCGTCGTCTCTCTTGATCTCATCTTTGCTTCCTTTTTACTGGTTTCTTTTTTTTCAAGTTTTTTTTTTATATCTAGCCTTTCTTCCACCATCAATCACTATTGCCGCAATCACCTCTACTGCTGATCCTTAACAAAACTTAATTTCTTCTTACGCTTCTGCGGCGTATAACAATTTCCTTCTCGCTGCCGTTGCAATTAGCATTCTGTTTTCTTCTCCTGGACCTCTGTTGTTGTTTTTTGTTGTTTGGCTTAAGTCTACCAAACTTTATCTCCATTTCCATTGTTCCCATAATAACAGGTAGTACGAGCTGCCAAGAACATATGGTCACCTCATTTGGTCGACCACTACAACATGAAATAAAATGACCACGCCAAAAATAGTAAAGAAAATCCATAAAATAGTATTGGATGACCGTTGACATGGTGGGTATTTCAAAATGTACAGCATATCGCATATTGACTAAAATTTAGACATGAGAAAGCTGTGAGCAAATAAAAACATCGTCGTAAAATAAAATCAATTGATTGTTTAGAAAAGTTTTATAGCAATAAAGCCGAGTTTTTGCTTCAATTCATAACCATAGATGAAACATAGATCCATCACTTTATACCCAAGACAAAGAAATAGTCAAAGCAATAGACTGAAAAGAAACAATTGGCTTCAGAAAAAGCAAAAACAGTTCCATCTGCATTAAGCTTTATAAAGTACTTTTTACCATAGTCATTCTTTTCAAATAACAACCGCCATCTGCAAATCAAGTTAGGTACTTCTGAAACTACTCTCGTACATACAAAAATGTGTACTAAAACTAATGCAATGTTTTCTATATCTTTATCGATATTAGATCGATACTCAGAGAAAAAGTTTTGTAATGCAGTAACGTTGTTATTTCTTATTTCTTTTATCTTTATATTGCCTACTACAATAAAAATTGTTATTAAGATTTTGTAGACTAAAATTAAATTTCTTCAGTCAAACAATATTAGCCAAATGTGCCAAATATCCTAACCAAATTTTATTTTTAAACAATGAGAAAGTACAACAATGTTTTATGATAGAGAAAGAATCCCCCCGGTTAACATAGGTAAAATTCACATATATCCAAATTATCTAAAAATTTCTAGCACCAAAAAAACATGTTTGATAAGATTTAAAATTTTTAATACATTTTCTTCGCATCTATTAAATAAAAAATTCTAAAAAAATCATGAAAGTAAGGTTTTAGGTGGTCTTCAAACACAATTATTTTCAGCCACTCAAACCCTACCCTTAAACAAAATCCAAAAGAATTTAAATTGATTTTAGGTTAGGTTAGAATTTTATTTTTTTATTTAATGAGCAATTTAAATCTACATTTATGCCACTATTAAAAACCGATTTTTTTTTTATGCCATTTTTCACAGTTGTGGGTGGTCCAAAAGAGTTGAAATTAATCTTAGGTTATCTAACCTAACCTCCGATTGCATAAAATTTTATTTTTTTATTTGATGAGCAATTGATAAATCTACATTTATGATTTTTTTGAGATTTTTGCGAGTGGTCTATATCCAATATTTTTTTGGAATTTTTGCGAGTGGTGCGCCACTATTTAAAAACAAATTTTTTACTTTCTTGCAAATTTTCACAGCTTTAGGTGGCCGAGCAGAATTGAAATTAATTTTAAGTTATCTAAATCTCCAATTGCATAAAATTTTATGCTTTATTATACTTCGTTGGAAAGTTTTTAATAAACCCTATCCAATAAAAAAACAAAAACTGAAAAAGTTGAACCATTTAAAAATGACAGCCAATAATGTATGTTTCATGTTTTTTTTTTAAGTGTTAAAAATTAAAAATAATTAAACCAATTAATTTGATAGATTTCATCCTTCTAAAGATGATAGAGTTTGTATGGTATGGTGTCTTAATTACTAACCGTTTTTGAGTTTTAATTTTTTAGTGCAAAAAATCTTAAAATTGTTAAAAAAGTTTGATAAGAGGTAGTTTTTTTTAATATTGGCCAATTTTGATGATAAATAGTTTACTGACTAATAATGCCAAGAATAGAAATCAGACATTTAAAAGTTAAAAAAAAATACTTCATTTGTTTTTTTGTCTGGTAAAAAAATACGATAAATCGTGTTTTGAGCAGTCAAATCATTGTAAATTGATGAAAATAATATACTATGTACTCGATGTCAAATTTTCCGTAAAACCCAAATTTCGGTATTTTGGAAGCTATAAATGCTTTGCAGAGTCACAAAAGCAGAAAGAAAAATATCTTTAAAAACCACCCAAAACCCTACTTTCATGATTTTTTTAGAATTTTTCATTCAATAGGTGCGAAGAAAAAAAAAAGAAAAATGCTATTGTTTGTTCTCTATGAAAAAGGAGGAAGGGAAGGAGTATCAAAATTTTTAAATCCTACCATACATGTTTTTGTAATGCTAGAAAACTAATTGTTGGGTAATTTGGATATTCGTGATGGGATGCATTTCACCTATGTTAACCGGGGAGGACCTTTTTGTGACCATTTCATTATATACATAATAGCTATTTATATAATAAGTAGATAATGTAAGTCTTTATTAGACGAGCCCTATAGTTATACCAGAGCGAGTGCAGCAAGTAAGACCAATAAATAGGGTAAGTCTAAAACAGCTTAGTTATGTACGAAATGCATATAAAGTTTTATGTTAGAATGCCAAAATAGAGCTATTTAAAAAAAATCAATTTATAAAATTCACAATTTTGCATAAAATATATAGTTACCACTGTAAAACTGCATTTATCACAGTATACTTTTGTAATTGCTTAGCTACTTGGCTAAAAGTTGTTTTAAAATAATATTTTTTTGCAAAATGCAAACAAACAGTTCTATTATATATTTACAAATTATCATATTGAATAAATGACAATAAACAACATTTATTTAATGTTATGTCCTCATATTACCCATCAGAATTTATAAAGTCGGTAATGTACCAGCTGTGGTGGCATTGCCTATAACCTCGGCAATTCCTCTATCAAATGCAGGAGCCAATCATCATTGGTGTCCTCTTTTTCGCATGTTTCTCCTCCAGTTCTACTGTGTTCTCTGCAAACACGATAATTTCATCGACAAATCAATTCATCCTCCTATGCTGACTCTTCCCAAAAGCCAATCCAGTATGTAAGACATAAAAAAAAACACAGGAGCTGGCTTTCATCTACTGTAGCTATATAGATAATTGTGCAAAGTATCTTGTAAAAAGAACCTTTTACTTTCTGCATCTGCGTCAAAGATCACAGAAAATAGAAATTTCTAGCATATTAAAGAAAAGCACAACAAAATTGTAAAAGTATTTTTAGAATGTAATAAATGTTAATAAAATCACCAAGAAAATCATCTATGATAGCATAACGTGAAAGAGTTTGCAGAATAAAAACTCCTCATCTAAGCCTTTATCTTTTTCATAAAAATTTAACAAACCATCACTTTTGTCAACGTTGTTCCCAGGTTATCATTTTTCTTTTATTCGATTATGGTGTGGGGTTGTATTTCTGCAAACGCACGCACAAACCTTGTGTTGGTAAATAGAGGACTATTAATCCACATAGATATATTGAACATGTTTTTCATCATCATCATGTGATACCTTTTGCATCATCCCCGCCCCAGCTACCCTAGTCGAGTTATTTCCTGCTCTTCAGCAAAAACAAAACAATAATTTGATGGAGTCGATGTCATGACGTATAAAAGCTGTACTACAAGCGCTTGAAAGTTAATCATAAAACAACTAATATTAAAAATAAAACTAAAATAACTACTGAATATTAAAAAGGTTACGGTTGCGTGACATGTATAAAAAAAACCTCTAACTTCAAAATAAAATTTTAATGTGAATAAGACAAAGAGTAATAAAACATTCCCAAACAAGAATTGTTTAGACGACAAATTCACAAGAACATCCAATAGAAAAAATTAAACTTGCTTAAAACAATTCTTGAATAATTTTAATTCTGAAAAGCTTTCAGATGTTGGATACTAAGAGTACATTAAAACCATGACTTCTTATTTAATACAGTTGTATAATTGTTTCAAAATTGAGTGGTTTCGATTTATTTTAGTTTAATATTGATCATATTGTTCAACATTAAAAGTTGAAATAAATAAACATGTTTGAAATAATATGCTAAAGCAAACCGTGGCAAAATAGTAGTCCAAAGACTGCTGTGTCGGCATTCTAAATTCGATCCTCAGCAACGTCAACATATAGTTTCTCTTCCAAATTATCCAAATTAACTTCAAAAATCAGATGTGTGATAGCTCAGTTATAGTGTATTGAATCCCTGAAATATGACTAAATAATAACTTGTTTGTTACCCACCAGGATGATTCAAAAATCACTTAATAATAAGCCTCTGGTCTAATCAACCCCCTTCAAACAAGTTGTCAATTCCAGCAACTTATAAACAACTTTGTGATTTTTATGGTGTACATAACCGTTCATCTGAATAAAATACCAACTCGTCAAAAAAATGAGTTTACTCTAGAGCGGTTGGAAACTGATCCGCACTTTAATCTCAATATTGTGTTCAGCGATGAGGCACATTTTTTGCTAAACAAATATGTTAATAGACAAAATTGACGTATGTAGAGTAAATCTAATCCAAAAGAGATCTTTCATTCCATTGCTTCCAGATTAGTGTGGCTTGCGGCTGCATGGAACCACATTTCTTCAAAAATTAACGCAGGATGAAAATTAAAGCAATCAATATTTTTTTGTTTGAAAAAAAAAAATTGAGATAAAACTGAATGTCAAAAAGTGGTTTCAACATGATGTCAAACGCAACACATAACAATCGACCTGTAAATTGACCTCCAAGATCATGCTAATTGACACCCTTTGATTACTTCTGTAAGTCTACTTGAAAGTTATTGGTTTATGTGACATAAGTACAGTAGTGCTTAAAAAACTGATCCAAAATTGAACGTCAAGAATGCGATTTATTAAAAACCGCTGCGCTGCGATGGTCAATGCCCAACATTATTTTAGAATGTTAATGTCATTGTTTATTTTTTGATTAGAACCGGTGGGGAGGAGGGGTGCATTATTGATAAATTTGCTTTACTATTTTTTTTTTCAGTTTCAAAACTTATTAGTAGTCTTTTGATCGGTTTATAAAAGTATAAAACCCTTAAAAAAAAAATTAATTTTTTTTTTAGTTTTTTTGTCGGTTTTTAACTTAATCGCATTTTGTGTTTAAAAATAGCAAATTTTCCTCAAAATAAATAAATTTACTAGTGAAATCAATCTGAAATTTTCCGTCAAATCCAAATCTGGCGCCTTTTCAAGTCTATACTCTGTCTATAAGCCGCAAAAGCCAAAAAAAACATATTTTTGTTCTCAGTGAGCTAAGCAAAAAGGAGCATTTTTTAATTTTTTTTAACTGCCAAAATTGACGAATTTGGATGTAAATTAATTGGAAAATATAAATTTGTTTGGTGTATTTGGGTTTTAAGGGTCTAAAACTCAAAAAATCTGCAAAGTAGGCCTATTCCTCAACATAAACTCTTACAAATACACGTTTAGCGCCGCTCAGAAGAACAATACACCAAATATTATTAAAAATTTGAATTCTGGCAACAATTTTACATGAAAAATACTTGTACTCATCGGCCGTAGAAAAGTCCATCTAAAAAGAAATGTTTACAAAATTTTCAGGCAAAAAACATTGTTTTATCAAATTTTGATAAGCGCCGGGCGAATTTATGTTTGAATGCCAAAAATAATATTAACAAATTTTGGCGCCAATAGATCGAGTCTAAATTTGTGACACAAGCGCAAGAACTATCAAACAAAGAGTAAAATGGCCCAAAATTGGTTCAAGCAACAAAAGATATCTTTGTTAAACTTTTGAAATAAGCTTAAAAAAATATAAGCTAAATAATCTTTAAATTTTTTTTTAAAGTATTGTTTAAGTAAAGAAAAAATGTTAAACAATTTTTTTTTAGGTTTGCTTTTCTTTTCCAGATAAGCACGACACTGACTATTTTCCATATAGAATTGATTGCAAATCTCAAATTTTTAATAATATTTAGTGTATAGTTCCTCTGAAAACTGCTAAATGTGTATTTGTTAAAGTTTATGTTGAAAAATAGGCCTACTTTTGCAGTTTTTTCGAGTTTTAGACCCCTAAAACCCAAATACACAAAACAAATTTATATTTTCCAATTAACTTACATCAAAATACGTCAACTTTGGTGGTTAAAAAAATTATTTTAAAATGTTCTTTTTTGCCCATCCCACTGAGAACAAAAACATGGTTTTATGGCTTCTGCGGCTTTTAGACAAGGTATTTTAAAGAGTTTCTTACCCTCATAAACTGATCAAAAAAATACTAATAAGTTATAGAAACTGAAAAAAAAAATTCTAAAGCAAATTTCTCAATGCACCCCCCTGCTCTGGTCCGTTTGAAATAGAATTGCCCAAGTTTGAGCTTAAAAAACACCCTTAACTATCGGCCTTATAAACAACCATCTAGTGGATTCTACTGTATGTTTGTGTAGAAATATTATCGCACAACACAAAACATACGAGACCAGTGCCTACACCAAAAACTAATTTTGCAATAAAAAAATTACTTTCTAGTAATTCTTCTTCTTCTTCAGACATAGTAAAGTAAGTAAAGATAATCGTAAACCACTATTTAAACACAATATTCCTAAAAACTACACATACCAGTTGCTGCATGTCCTCATTTTCAAAATTCTTTAGAATACTGCAATTATGTTTCCTTACCTGTAACAAAATTAAAAAATATATATTAGATACAAATAATTTAGTGACAAATATTTAATTTTCAATAAAAAACATAACAAATAACGCACTGGACTGCTATACCAGCGCTCTCAAATTTAAAGAGGGTCCGTTGTTTTCTAGATAATAAGACATTGTAGTTTCAAGTTACCTACTCTCCAGGTGTAGCATGCACGTTAAAAAAACTAATAACTCTGGTTAGAATCCCTAAATTATATTAGTACCAATTTCTACTATAGTTAATTCACCTCGAAGCATAAATAAAAACATATGTATGTAAAATAGTTTGATGTGTCAAACAATAAATAATTACTAATTACTCGGAAACTCAAAATCTTTTGATAATCGATTGATAATTATAATCAATGACCAACTTAAAATTGTATAAACAAGATATTGTAAATGTTAAAATCTGATTATATTATGATTTTCAAATCGTCTATTTGTTCTGAATTGAAAATCTGTTAATTTTATAACCGTCAGACTATTTCCACCATGATTGAAAAAGTAGTAAACATATTTTTGATTATCTACTTAATGTTTGTCTCTTAATGGTAATTTAAGCAGCGGAAGTATGTATATCTATTTACGTTCATTAGATATCAGCTAATAACTAAACCAGTTTCAAATTCCAGATACCTTAAACTCGTAACATAACACACTAAATGCAGGCCTAATCATATTTCTATTTAAAGTATATATACAATATGATGTTTCATACATTTTAATGATAATTAAGATATCATAATATAATATTTAGATGATGAAAAATCAATTTCCCCAAAGATTGCTAATAATTTATACAATAATATAACTACTACATTTCTTCGTTAATATATAAATGATTTTTTTTTTGAATTCTACAATTGCTGTTTTCCTTATAAGCAAAAAATTCCGATAAAAATTTCTCAACTGTATATGCGCCATATTTGGCAATTCCTGTTACCAATTGTAGTGCGAGGCATCATTTGTAAATTTTTGCTCTAACAAGCTATAATAAATGTAATAACTCCGCAGGTATAATGGTAGTTGGTTTTAAATATAAAAAGAACATGATGAAACTGAATGAATAATCACGCCTGACATTTAATGCCAATAAATATATTTAAATAAAACCTAGATTAGATATAATAAATATGCTATAATAAATATGTTTACCATATTTAATAACATCGCATTTCCATGTAATAAATTTCATGGTATTTAATTAGCTGTCAATGATGATTGTTGTCAATATTATTTTACTAAATTTTAAATTAGAACAAGATCTATGCCTTAAATAACAGAATGAAATAGTTGTAATTACTCCACGGTAAGAATGTAGCATCTGCTCCAATGTTCATATTTCGTTGCCAGCTGGTGGGTGCTTCTTGTTTTTTCGTAACACGTGCCCCAGCATCCTGCCAACTGCCAAAATTTTACATTGTATGCATGCCTGAATGCAATACCTTTTGTAGATCAATTTCTTAAGCTGTTTTTAGTGGTGAAATGTTAATACCGTGATATATATAAATCCAACCGTTTGTTTGGATACAAAAATTTAAACAAAACAATTCAAATAAAGATTTTTTAACATACAAAACTGGAATCACATTGTTTTACATACATTAGTAGATTTAATTAAGCAAAGTTTTTGTTCGGTGTGACTTTGTAATGAATGTGCATGGCTCGATTCAATTATGCACTTTTATCAGGAAAATGTTTGTATGTGCATCGAATATACCACTAGGGGTGCAAAATGCATGAATATTTAGCAGATAAAGTGCGATACGTACAAAGAAGTGTGCAGAAAAAAAGTTTGCGGTATTCCCAAGCCCATTAGTCATCCAATACCGGGCCGGAAAAAAGTCAAGATAACAATGTCTGTGAAACTTTTTAAAAACATTTTCCCCCTGAATGGGCGAGATATTTATATTTTGTTTGCCCGTATTGCTTTATTTGGCCATAATTTATAATGGAAATCGCGGATTCCGACGTTGCTCAAAGCCTTGAATCGATAACGACGGGCATAATCTGGCAACGACACCGAGAAATTTATAATTTTAATAATTCCACTCGCGTCGAGAGATAATAAAGTATTTAATAGTGCTAATAAATAATTGCTGAGCACATTATTTTTAAACATATTCAAAAGCTTGCAATTATGTATTATTATAAAATATGTGCGCCGCAGCGGATACATAGTTTTGCCGAGTAATTATTTGTCGTTTCATATTACAAACACACAAACTATGGTTTGTTGCCTTGTACAATTTAATATTTGCCGGTGGCGAGCTTGCAATAATTGGACCCTTCAGAAACGCAGACGAAAGTTTGCGTGCTTATTCTGTTACCTTAATTAAAAGCAACTTCATCTCTAAAAAATATAACATTTACTCTATAACATAAACTTTGTGCAGATATACATAAATTTGTTATGTTTGTTCATAATAAAATAACAATTTCAAATAACAAAATTAAATAGCCGTGGTACAATGAAAATTGTATTGGTGTCCTCGATATGAACAACTATCCCCGAAAAACACAGGAAAAGTCTTAAGCCCTTGTCTTACTCCCGTTTAATATTCTAATTAACAAAATCAAATTTTCATTCATAGCTACAACTGCAACTGCAGTATTCTTAATTGTTAAATGTACAAAGATGTCCAATTCAGAAATATCTTGGTTTCGCAATAAACAGATGTATATTGGTGTCATTATTATTTTCTACAACTGGGTTCTTTGAACTTTTCGTAATCAATACACAGTAAAAATTTAATTTAAGGATTTTTTGCGAAATATCTTCTACATTATTCTATATTAAAAATGTCTGCCTAATCTTTCACTTTTAGCAAAGAGCAATGTAAACCAATCCAATAGTCACAGCGATCAGTTTGAATCAATTGATTTAAACGGTCCGTCGCAATCGGATTGCCAAAGCAATTAAGCAATGCCGCCCCGCGGTCAAAATAATAAAAAACAATTAACAAGTTTATCATATTAATAACCATATATAATTATTATTATGAAACCAACAATAATTTAAACTGAAGCCATCCAGAAAGTGCAACAATTCCGACAAACGGATGTCGGTGCAACAGAAAATAGTCAACAACTAAAAAAACCGTCGTACCCGTATAAGGATCAACTTAAACATATAACTAATCTATCAAAAACAATTGCAAAGAGAAGACCAACAAAACGATAAAAAACCAATAAAATAAATTATCGTGCTGTTGTTTAAGAGCAACATTAAGCCAGAAATAACTACACACCGCTTTTTTACAGAATCCATAAGATCCCAATATAACTGCGCTGTAGCTAACCATGTGCATTGATTGAAAACCCGTAAGAACCACACTATTCCATCCGATTTCCTATTCAAAAGCTGTAGTAGGTCATAGCAAAAGTTGTCGATCCAGGGTTAGGCGTCTTGGAATGAGTGGTGTCTCTGCCATTGCAGTCTAACTTTTTTTTCAGTAGATGACTGGCGCAGAGTTGGCTTCGAAGCTAGCGGTAAAACTGACTGTAGACTGTGGACTTCTAGCAAGGCAGAATTTTCTGCTAGGAGAAGGTATCAAAGGTGTGCACCAGTTATATTACTTCTGGAGAACACAATTAGTACTTGAGGCAACTTGTCTATGGCGTGACCATAGATCGATGTGACAAGTTGCCTTCGACGTAGCTAGGTTTGTCGTGACAACGTTATCCTTCCGTAGAGGATTTGCTGGGAGCGGTTACAGAGGTACCGCGTTGGTAAGTGCAAACTTCCAGTCTCTAAAAACAATGTGACTGCAAACGTTGCTGCAGAGCGGGCTGACGTAAGAAATCTGAAACAAATTCCTTTTATGCACCTTAGTCCCGGAATAAGCGTGTGTTATGAATGTTAGCGCTGCTTGGCGTCCGTAACAGTTTTGTTAACTTTAAAGCTACGCCTTTGCAAAACCTGTGATTCTAACAACCACTCCCTCTACCCACTTTTGCAACTCACCAACTAGGGTATCACGGGTCATGTCTTGCACTTTAAAAATCAAGCTTTCTAGAAATAAACTACGTGATGAGCTCAGTTTCGTTTAATCACATTAATGTCATGTCTGAGAGTAATTTTTGGTATTATCACTATTGAATTCGTGATTTGAGTGCAAACTATAGTTCGCACACGGTTCACAATCACTGGGCCTTAAGGGTTTGCAAGCGTTTGTCTTGCGTAGTGCGCTTGAGTCTAACTTTTGACAACGTGGTTCTTTCTAGACACCTGGGCACCTGGCCCTTGAGCAAGCTAAGGTCATTCTGTTGCTGCCCCATAAGTATTGTCCCACAGTACTCCAGTTTCGCGTCTAGACGTAAAGTAACCATGTTGTCTAATAGTAGTAGTTGACTTCAGCTAAGTTTGAGTTGATCTTCCGGGTGCTCTCCTAGGTTATCTAGATCGATCAGACCAAACGTGATTAGATCGAGTATTTGCAGATCCGGATTCGGTTATCCAAAGCTGGTAGAGATTGGCAGTACAACTTTTATAATAGTTTAATTTTTGGCTTAAAATCCGTCTAATTTCTTGGAGCATATTGGGAGTTCGTGACGGATGCGTGAGGTTGGAGCGCTTTTACTCCAAGTCGCATAACGATAAGTGTCAATTGTTGCGGTCTAATTTTGTCGGAGTTGGTTGCTAGCAACGGTTCTGGACTAGTGTTGATGCCTAAAATTGTAAAGTGTGTGTGGGGTTTTTGACTGTTGTTTCTATCTAAAAAATGCCACAAACGGCTGTCCCTCCAGGACATTCTGTCGTAGAGATGGAGGCAGCGGTGACCCTCTTATCATCACAAAATCTTGGCCTATCATGGCCGGTAGGTTCTATTGCTATAAATACCCAATTTTTCTTCCCAACAGTACTGAGTAGTACAGAGAACTGAAGCCAAAATAGACATAACAAAGACCTAAGATGATATTATAGACTGTTAGTTTTAGATGTTTGAAAAAAAAAATACTATAAATGCACATCGTGGACTGGATTCACCGTCTCGTACCACCTTGAATCACAATGGATTCTTACATCTATTTGGTAGCGTGGCATAAGTTATCTAGTCAAAAACAAATTCACAAAGAAGCATTCCCAAATTGATCTAAAACACACTAGACTAGTCTGAAGGTAAGTAACTCAATCATGACATATGTCACATCTATAAGTGAACGTTACATAAGATCAAATGCAAATTACCTTGATAGCTATTCAACATTCAGTCGGTTAACAAATTTACGGTCAGAAAACTTGTAGCTTAATACCAAAAACACGGAGGATTAAAAAGGGTTAATATCAGCGCAAATCTGAGAGTAAAAAATAGTATTCTGTAAAAAAACTGATGACACAAGCCCAACCACAAACATCATCTGAAAGTAAACAAAGAAAAAACTCCAAGGCATCCTTGCGTTTAATTTCAGTAAATTTACAACTTGCTAACAAGATATAGAAAGGAAAATGTATCCCTAATGTTATCACAATATTGAGTTGCAATTAATGTTAGTAGCAATTAATGTTAGTAGCAATTGTGCATTATACCTATATTATAACGTGCTGGTGTGCAAATCACATCGCTAGACTTTCTGATGCAAAAAATAAAATTGCATAAATTATGACGCCTCAAACCGGTCTATGATGCTGACGCTGGTAATTTCAAAACATAATCTCAAAACTATAGACAAAACATTTCCAGCCTATAATGCGCAACATTCGACAGCTGCAGAACCAAAATCTGTCAAAAAAATCAAAATGTGACCAAACATTTGAAACTAGACATACGAGGTGTGGCTATTAAATATCGAGACTAAAACAATTGGCCGAGAAGACGTTGAAGACAATGCTCGCCCGGTATTGGACCATCCGGCTTATTCACCTGACTTAAGTCCATGCGACTTTTATCTGTTCCCTAAGGTCAAATCTGCGTTGAAAAGAACACGATTTGATAGCGTTGAAAAGGTAAAACAAAAAACGGCAAGCATCATAAATGAGCTTATTAAAGAAGATATCCAAGACTGTTTTGAACAATAGAAAATTCGTATATAAAAGTGTAGAAAAAGTTAAAAAATTCAGTATCAGTCTCGTTATTTAATAGCCACACCTAGTATATACAACATTTGTTAAATTAAAAAAAAAGCCAAAACAACAAATAAAAAACATTCACCATCACTAGCACAAAACAATAAAAACATTGGCGGATATACACCAAATAAGTCCTTTAAAGTATCTAAGGAGTTCACGTTAAATGCAAGTCTTAAGCTTTTTATTTTACAAAACCATCCAATTATATTTGAACCAATCAGAACTAAATAACGACTACTCAATTATAAACCAACGTTTTCATTGTCAAAATGTTGTGTACCACCACTAACAATGGCGTTAACATATACTCTTTTTATACATCTCTATCAAACCCTATTGCTAGAAAATCAGTTTTAGTAAACGTTCCTTATCATAAGTAAATTACAAATCCAAATTCACCATACCAGTTCGTATGACGTTGCTTTTTAAAATATTAATTATCTGCAATACTGAGCCAAAAATTTACAAAATGTTCAGTGTCTTTTGCATTGAGGTTGTCTCTATTAGAAGAGTTTTCAAAATATAGAAGTTTTCTACTACTCCATCAACTCCCATCTGATCGCAAAGATTCGATATCAAACAAACCACTCTCTATAAGCTAGTAGTTTGTAGATGTATATTAGTATGAATGGTTTGTAATTGACCCGTTCGTTCAAATTTCCCCTTTCCAGGAATACGGTTTGGTTTCAGAAGAAATTTCCTCTATTATAAACAGCGCCCATAATCCACAACGATGCGTTTCCGCCTCACTAACTCCAAACGGTTTAAAAACTGATTAAAAAATTTTCATCTTGTATCATTCAAAGTCCCTCCCTACAATGTTTGAGAACGTGTTGATCTCCGCATCCTTCAAAATTAACGTCAATTTACCAATCTTTTACAACATTTTCTGCATGAACTCGTCTCTCTCTACAAACTGGTTATCTCCTTGTCTCAAAGAGACCAACTTCTGCTTAGCCTCAAAAATCGTTTGAAACAATCTGTACTAAGTAAAACAACTTCACTTTCCTACTGCTAGCAGCGCCGTACTTCTGTACAAAGACCGATACCGCCATATAGCATACTTACAATTACATTTGATCAATTCATAAGTGCGACCGAGCACCAATCGGGTGGTAAACCACAGCTTTAGCTTCCATATATGTCTTTCAATTTCTACATTAGCAATTAATCGCTATTCTTTTCTAAGATATCTCCTCTTTTTGTTAAGAATTTCGATAAAATCATTTGATTTAAGCATACCACACCCAGATTTTGAATGCAAGATTCTAAATCCGTATACGCATACAGCCGCCCAAACTCTGTTGCAAGTACAGTGCCGTGCAGTATAGACCTCGAAAAACATTTACAATATGAGTAAATGATAAATTCGCGCCTATAAAAAGTATCTATCTATCGTTCGAGTATCTCGACGCAGACATTCAGAATCGCAAATCAGAATGCGTAGCCTAAATACGACTTAATCAAGTGTTTTTCCCGTGCTGCTTCAACCAGTTTTTATTTCTAAAAGAACGACTGCTGTACTCAGAGACATAATAATCCATGTATCTCCCTCTCTACTGCTCACTGCAAATAAAACTTAATTCCGAGAAGTACAGAGAAGCAAATACTTTTTTAAATTAATTTGTTGCACCTTAATATCGCTTAGGATGGCAACAAGCAAAACTCCCACTTGCCTGTTAAATATCAATTTCATTTCACATGTATCAAATATTATAAAAGTAGTGCAAACTTGTATAGAAACGCATTAAAGCGCAAAATACATGTACACGAACACATAACTTATCTTGTTAGCTTTACATCCTAAACACATATTTTATGTTGCTCGACTCTCGCGTGTCATAATGACAGACGTATGAGCTAACATTTTGAAAAACTAACTCAACTTAAGTCAAATATGCAAATTAATACCATCTACTAGTCTCCCGCAAGAGATCACCCGGCTCAACCATTAATTCCTTCTCCTCCAACTAAAACGCAACAAAACAAAAAACTACATAACATCAGTAATCACACCCAACCTTTCAGGCGCAGAGATGTTTTTTGTGAAAACGGCTTTGCCGTGCAAAGAAGAACTTGCTTAATTTCCTTACCTATCTTTGCCTAAGTCCCTTTCGCCAGCCGCCTTTTGAGTGTCAATATAAAAACCACCAAAAAAGCTGGCCGATGGCTCTAATGTAAAAAAAAAACCTACAGCCATTGACCATCAACGTAAAGAATATTGCATAGTTTTACCAAAACAGGCGTTAGCTTTATAGTAAATAATGTTGCAATTTCCATACGTCTTCATCAAATGCACTGGCAACTACACGTCAGCTTAATGTAATCAAAAAAAATTTCAAGTCATGTGGATGATGTAACCTTGTGCTGTCCGAGCTAATTTTAAATCATAGGAAAACTATCCTATTTTCAAGTAAAACACAAATTGCAGTTTAACACGAAAGCAGACGTTGCTCCGCTTAGCTAAATTAGGTGATGGTGCATAAAATCAGCACTAACTGACTAAATATCAATTAAAGTAACCTATTAAGTCAAAGTGGTACAGGTTTTACCAAAACACTAAGTAATACAAGAATACGCCAATAAGCACTACTTAGTGCTTATTGGTGTATTCTTGTATTATCTTACGCCAATAAGCACTACTTAGTGCTTATTGGCGTATTCTTGTATTACTTAATATCAATTGCAAGCAAATCTTTATAAATTAAAATAACTTTTAGAAACCGTTAACCAGGTTGAGTAATCGTAAAAAAGTAAATTCGGCACATTTTCTTCTAAAACTGATAAGAATAGTAGAGACGCAGTTATCTGTTAGGCAGCTACATTCTCTCCAAATTGTCCTATTAAAATGTGAAGAAATGTACGATATGATGATGTTACTGTTATTTATTCCTATAGAAAGATATTGATGATCTTTGCATAATATTTTCGTCCAGCTCTTGTATATTTATGTTTATATATTTCTGCTTTTGGTAATTTTGTGGGCCAAAGCAGTACTTATGTTATGTATTGTTAGTAGATTTCACTTCGTAATTGTTTGTAGTATTTGCTTATATCCATCCATTCTTGTACACTTGCGGGTAGCAATAAACAAGCATTCATAATATTACAAAAACTAAGCTTTTGTATTATTACGTTGATATGTTACGATATGCTTAAACCAGCTCTCAAATCATTAAATGCTGCGTTAGAGTTCCTTTAATCAATCAGTTTCTTTACATATCTACATTTTGTTTTAACCAAATACATCAGAAGAACGCAGACATTTGTCTTTGCTTAAGGCGCTAAAATAACTAAACACGGATCTGCTTATAACATTTACCACTTCACAGTAAAATTAAGCACATATATAAATTGTAATTATAATATTTAAAAAAATAATTATATCATAGAAAATTATTTTATTAAAACAATATAATCTAATACTCATTTATAGATTATCTATAATCGTTTTCTCTCCAAAGCATTTACTTTAAACCAATAATAAATTAACATATTCACCCTTCACCACACTTTGGTGGTATTTTAATCTTAATACGTAAGCTTCCATGCTCCGTAGATTTGAGTGAAATATCTCTCTTACTACAGAAATACACATTTGGGATTAAAATGTGTGGTAGAGTCGCTAAGGGTGAATTTGTTGTTTTATCGGTGCAGTAAATTGTGAGAAAATATTGAGAGTGTTTAAATAGGGAAAGTTTATGCATGATGAGTCACTATCTATACAATTTAAGATGGAACGTATACAAAATATTTCCTTCCTTATTATATAAATATACTATGTATATATGGCAATTCTTGAGGGGTTTTATATAAGGGAGGAGAAAGTAATATAACGATGCACAACAAATTCCATTTTATGATGGAAGTTGAAATATCTGTAGCTAAATATACAAGTTAGATGTTCTTATGAATTCTTTTATTAAGTTATATTCTATTGTATTGTATTAAAAGTATTTTAACCGTTACTTGGTTTAAAACTTTATAATAAAATAGTTTTGAAAAAAAAAATAGTTTAGTAATCGAATAGTTATTACTAAAAGTATTAACATCCTCAAGAAAGGTCGTTGCGTTACATCAAGTTATATTGTTTACACTCTATCAAATTCACCTTGAACAGGCTAAAGATCTTTCAAAAAGTAGATAGAAGTTATTAAAAGACAACTTAAAAGCAAAGCTTTGTGGAAACGAAAACATAAATTAAAGTTAAATTTTACCGTTTTTTGCTCTAGAACAATGCTTCTATAGTAAATGCAACTCACCAGGTTATAACAATAAAAACATGAAAGATAAGCCTAATATTAGTTGATTAAATAACCAAAATGAGCTCTGTTGCCTAATTGGTACCTGTTGCATAAATAAAATAGAACAAGAAACTTCTTTACTGTAAAGTCAACAATAATCAGTGTAAACATACGGACAAATTTGCCCCAAAATAGTTACCAACACTGCCAATCCACCTTTCAACTTCATTTGGATTCTATCAGAATAATTACACTATAATTATCACACGATTGGCAGCTAATGTTATACCTGTTTGTTACAAACAAATCGGCCATCAACCAGTTGCACTTACCATAGCTACTACAAACACTATCAAAATTAACGTAGTGACAATACAAACAAAATGATGCCTACTATGCTGGTCTACCTTGAGTAAAGTATGACTTGTTGGCATATTGCATTTAACAGTAAAAACGGCCAATAAAAATCATCGCAAAGATAAAGTCTAATTTACATTAAAAGAATTCAGTAATTTATTCTCTTTATAGTGTGATCAAAAAACTCTCCACCAGCTTTTTAGTTATTCTATAGTTATACTAAGTATTGAAATTTGTCCTCAAAACCTATATCTTTTGCCTCGTAAATGATTTCCAATAGGCTTTATAAAAACAACTAACCACAAATATTGCCTAAAATTTTTGTTAATTCTATCTTCGGCAATTTAAATTTATGTATGTGAAAGCACCCACGCTATCATACTTCCCGCTCTCCGCGGTATTGACAAAACCCCTGCCTCCACCGCTAATCCGCGAAGACAACAACGTTTCCAAGATAAACCACCACACAGAGCAGCACAACAAAGTCCACCAACAAACCATCGCCTGGAGTTACCTAAGCAACCTTAAAGACCATCTTCACTGTCTTTAATTCTAACACCTAAAACTAGACCGCAACTAGTGACAACACCAAAAACTCCCAAAAGACTTTCGGAGAAGTAGAAATTTTTTGTAACCAAATCTGACCTACCAATTACAGCAATCAAGACTCTTCAAGAACATAAAAAACGTCTACAACAAATATTTTTGGTAATTTTTAATTGAAAATCTTAGTTAAACAAAAGTCAAACTAAGAGTAAACCTATAAATCTAACTCTCCTACAACCAAAAAAACTACAAAAATTAAACTTTCTTACCTATACTCGTCAGTCGGAAAAAAAAATTAAATGTAATATAAAACTGGAAAATCTCCAAATCCAATCAAAACCACTCTAATGCTCCAACATAGACCCACGTATTAAGTCTACCACCAAAACCAGGACCGCTAAACCATTACAACAAGCACCACATAAGTAGATTGAAAATAGCTAAATCATTCCACGTCTCTGGAAAACCCAACAAATTCCTACCAACAAAGATGCCACCCACAATAATATGTCACAATAACTATCTAAAACTCTTCCATAGTTTAAAACATAAAAATCTTTATAAATTTTCGCTAAATCTTGAAAAACATTTTCCAATATTCTAGGTGCCTAAGCTTATGCATCACAGTTGCTTGACCAAAGTACTGAAAGACAAGAGCAATACCTCAAACTCAATGATAATAAAACTGGCATGACTCTAACTTCATCATCGCCCAAAGTGAACAACTATAGAGCAAACAACGCAAAACAAAAAAAATAACGTGTTGCCATCTTCTTGCGCTACAATGTTGCAATACGCATTCATCAAAACATCAAAACCAGCTATAGCTAACCGCTTTAGTTCACAACGATTAAAATGTATTTAATACAACAAGAGATGTGAACAATTCCTCAAGTCAAAAGATTGGCGGTTAATCTGCAAAAAATAAAAAAAAAATTGTTTATATTTATTGTATTTTGACTTTAACAGAGCTACATTAAAATGATGTTTGCCCTTGCACTCGATTCAATTCAAATTAAATTAGTCTGAATTAGACTAAACCCTCGTCAAGTAACTCTACCGAAGCTTAGCAAACCATTAAAGCACTAAATAAAAACCATAAATACAACAACCAAGCTTCACTTGAAGTTACCTTAGCAAATCCAAAAGCCCTCTTTATCATACTAGATCCAACCCCTAGAGCTAGCTAAAGAACTCCTTCTCAAACCACTAACTACAAGCAATTTTTATTTTTTTAATTGTAAACCTAAGAGTGTACCTGTAAGATTTATTCTCCTGATCAACAGAAAAAACTACATAAGTATTCAATGCAGTAACATAAATCAAAAAACCTATATCCTGTTCGTCGGCCAGTGATATAAAAACCAAAATAAAACTGTACCCAGATGTAACCAAGACCATTGCAATGCTTCATCCTAAGCCCGATTAGCAGGTATACTACCTAAAACCTAGACCGCCCCAAATCATCACAAAGTTGGAGCTCTTGGAACCAGCAATAAAACCCAAAAACCTGGTCCTTGGTAATAACACAAAACTCGATCCTAATATTATATAGGAAAACCCGACCCAACCGCCACATTACCAACTTGGAAGAAGCTAAATCATTCCACGCCTCTGCAAAACCCACCAGCAAAGGTGTCTCCGCAATAATTCGTCACAAAAACGATCTACAGCTCTTCCATGGCTTGGGCTAGATACAAATAACCCAATAATCTCTTTCAGAAGCTAAAAAAATAAGCAAGCGCTAATACAACCTCGACCTAATAAAATAAACAAGCCTCATAATCAACCCAAGTCAACAACTATAGATCTACCTATAATCTCACTACCTTTGTAAACTGGAAATTTTACAAGACCACAAAATATTAATGACTTAAAAAACTTAAAAATGTATGAAGCTACGCTCCCGGTGCTTAAGCAAATAACATACTTAAAATCCGCGCTTAATGCCAAACAAACCTGAAAAATGTAACTACAAAGACTACTCGGGTGCTCTTCGCTACTAAAATAATGATCGGATGTCCTCATGGACTGAAACCTAATTTGACCAAATACCTATATACAGAACACTCGTATAAGGTAAAAAAACATCCTCAAGAATAAAACTACTAAACTAGGTAAAGAGATTGGCATGTCTGCTGATAACGGAAGCAATAAGTTGAAAAATAAAGTATATCACATTTCAAAAACTTATTAATACATATTTAACAATTAAATTTCAAAACTTAATAAGCAATTCAAGATTTCAGATTCTCTTATATTTCATGTTACAGTAAATTTTATTTTCTAAAATAAAATTTCTACAAATTTTAAAAAGTAGTTGATGTGTAAGTTCTACAAGTTTTAAATCATTCAAACTCGTTGCCCCTAATAGAAAACTAAAAAAAAAAAAAACGTAAACTACAGATGACAGACGTTGTGCACCCCATATTTTACGATGAAAAGATTTTAATAATTTAATAGTGTAGTCACTATAATTCACCATTACTGCATTACTACCTTCATCAATACAAAACAAGTATCCATAGAGTAATGCAATGACGGCGTCCAATTATTCATGAATTGGTTTCACCCTTATAAATATTATATAGCTATTAAAAAGGAAAATCAAGTGATACCTGGACAATGATAAATATTAAATTAGCAAAATTATGTATGTGCCGATTACTTATTTATTACACCAAAAAATATATTAAATAAAAAATTCTGATACATTTCAGTATTCAGAAAGTATCTAGTATACTTAATAATTTTTTTATTAATTAATGTAATAATCATTTTACTGCAGCCCTACATTGTTAACAACTTTAAAGCTGCAGTAAATCCCAAATTACTTATTTAACTATTTACGTTTTTATATTTTTGTCGTATTAGGTAAAAAAAGCTCCATTGTTGTATTGTATACTTTTTTTCTAGATATGAAAATGGTGAACTTGGTAGTGCTTCCTTTACATGATATGTATAATAGATTCACTTTGGCCGTTTTGTTATTTACTGCGCTTTACAATGTTGTCTCGACTAGTAGTAACAGTCTGATGAACTAGGCGCCTTATTGTGAGACGTCTGCTTAAGCTCACAATCTATGCCTAACCTATGCAAAATCCTCCGTGTAATGGGAAATAACAAGGTAATACCTATTCATTGTTAGTCCGGGGAGTTTAGAGTTATTGGAGCAGATTTGAGAACGACACGCGGTTGAAATTTACCATCATTCCTTATCTGTCGTTTAATTACCATAAATCCGTGCTGCAGATATTATAAATAGCAATGATTTATCAATCGGATAAGTCGTGTGCAGGGCTGGAGCGACCCACACGACACCTTCAGTGTTTCTGAATGCTGCGAGCGATGGCCGTCGATACAAGATAAGTTAATATCCAGACGTCAGACGCAGCTTTAAGGCGTCTGATAAGAGACGGATCGGAGGCGTAAAGTTATAGGGCTTGACAGTCTTGAATAACTAGTTCGCGTATTTTTTATTATTCTTTTCACATGCGAATGCAGCAGGAATTGCCTTTTTCACGCATTATCGTATCGCGACCGGGAATTCAGGCGCCCATATATTAAATTCACACCACATATATTACTGCTCCCCACGGATTCGATTAAAACATACACCACCATTCTCTTTATTATGCAAAATCGTTTCCGTGTGACAAGAACTTGTTATTGCCGACCCGTCTAGTAACCAAGATATGGACCTTAATCTAATAATAATACGCAGATTACAGAAAAATATGTAAATAAATATATATACATACTTAGTAGGGTTAATTCTCAATTGGGCTTTTCTGAATCAGCAATTAGGAAGGTCTTCTAATCAAAATTTAAACATATGAATATTTCACAAGGATGAGTATACAACCATGTATAAATAAATACAGAATATAAAAAGAACATATCTTAAATATTCATCTTCTCTTCACTATTGGCCAATTGTGTTTTGGAAATAAAAACGTCAAAAATACAGTTTTAAAGATTACATATAAATTTACAATTGAAAAAATTGTAATTTTATTACTAAAGCCAGTTGCCGTTTTATAACCGGTTGATTTTAAAAATAGATTACTCTAACTTAAGATTATGAAATTATTGATGTAAACTGAACAGTCCCAAATAAAAAGCAGCAGTGCCGAACCAAAGTATTTAATACATAGTTGGGATCGTAACGGAAGCCATAAATATTAACGATAATTTTTATAGTACTCATTAGTTTCAAGAAGATGAATTAAACAAATTTATAGATTTATTACGTAGGGCGGGTGCCAAGAGACGAGAAATCTCAATCTAATTATTGTCAATATTTCTTTCGCAGTTATCTCATTGCAATTAATAGTAATTTGAGACAGCACACTATGAGAAAAAAATGTAAATTTTTAACATAAAATATTTTATGAAATCAAATTTTCATTCTTTTATATAAAAATCTAAAATTGTGTTTGGCACGATTCCATTTAAAATAAATTAATATGTAATCCATATACGTATACGTGCATTTGCTTATACGGACCGGATTATAATAAATTAATTAAATCAATTACTTAAAAGGAATATTGATTTTATTTTAGTTTAGTAAAAGTTTTGCAATTAAGTTTAAAGTTTTCTAAAACTCGAACATTCTATTCAAAAGGTATTTTAATATTGATTTTCATAGCGATATCTCATGCGAAAACACCAACCCATGACGAGTGAAAAACTTTAGATGTAAGAATTTAATAAAATATGCATTGAAAGAGTGATTGACTATCAATTTATAGCAAATTTTAAATATAAGTTGCTTGACGTTAAATAGCAAAAGCAAAAATGCAAATTTACAATATACGCAAGTGTTGTACAACTGGCTCTTAAAATGTACTTAGTAAATTATTTACAAACATATGAAGCCTAATATATGATCTACCCATACTTTCATTACAGAATATAATTTTGGTTGTGTGGACACTATTAATGCATCAGACTAATCATTTATTAATAAATGCTTTAATCAATTAAAAAATGTATGCTAGCATTGGTACTCAAATCTGCCACAATTCTACGCCCATGTTCAATCATTGCTGTACCAACCCTACTGAGCAACGGCGGGCTATTATAACAGTCCAGGTTAAGTGAATAAATAAAATAATTTTTCTGCAACTTTTACACCATTGCAACTCTCCTTCCAATGCTACTGTGCAGCAAAACGCTAATATGTAAATTAGGTTAGGTTAGGTTACTCAAAAGTTTGATTTAAAAATAAAATCATCAGTATTGTGATCATAACAGTTGCATTAGTGTAACTCGCCCACCCGCCTCTGTGTCTGCAACTGAAAAATTGGATATTTCAACCGCTGTTGGTGTTTCTATGACCTTAAAAATAATAATAGCCCAATAAATAACATCAATAAAAAAACAATCTCAACTAATTCGGAAAGAAGAAAAAAAATTTAAGCTGACAAACCAGACCAGAAAACAAATATGGATTTAGAACAGACCATAAAAAGAAGAAAAAAATCCCAATTCCGCCGTGGAAATTTGAAACTGGTTATCCTGGAACACAACCTTATCACCATCACTTGACACTAATCAAAACTACTTCTACTTTTTCTCTCTTACTTAGTGTATGACTAATTTTTGCAACCGAAAAACATCCTAAACCAACTTTACCAACAATAGCTTAGGCTGAGGATACTCTTTATTAGTAATTCCTACTAATAAAATTTTAAGTTGTTATCATCACCTCCTTTTTGAATATACAGACTTATAACAATTGCAAAAAAAAAGTTCAATCTCTTGATGCAAATACTTGGACGGGTGACTGAGCACTCTAGTTTAAACTACTCTATAGTAATCATAAATTAGAGTGTCCCACTCACCTACCCAAGTAATTATCAGAAGATTGGTATAAACGTCGCTTCCTCTCACATAGAAACTTTTAACGCTTGAAGAGATGAACTTCCAATTTCTTGATATCAAAAACTTGAGTGGTGAGCAAAAACCCCAGTTTAATCCACTCGGCCGTAATCATGTTCTAAAGTACCCCGCCCACTTACTTTTTATGCTTGCATAGAAAAGCAACTTCCAATTTCTTAATAAATAAAACTTCGATGAAAACACCAGATCAACATCCCACCTGCCCAAGTGGTAGCCATCAAAGAATTGAAAGTTTCTTTGCAAGCGGTTTAAGTCTCTACGTCAAAGAAGTTGATGATACCCATTCCTTCTATCTTAATAACATGGTCCACTTCGGTCCTTTCGGCAATCCAAATTCGTTGAATCGCGGGGAGCCATAATAATTAATAAAAACAAAAATAGCATTTTTATGAGAGGGGGGGGGGGGGGTGAGCGTTCAAAAAATAAATATAAAATACAACAAAAACCTCTTATAATCTTTTGTTACTAAAAATCTGGTCATCCTGGCTAAACTTATTCCGTTACACCAAAGCAAAATCTCTTCGTTTTGTTCAGTTTATAATTATTTTTTTGATAACACAGTTTAATCTTTGTAGTATTTATTAAACTGGTAATAATGCCGTTAGATCCTATTTGTTGTGACTAGAATTGTAGCGTTGATACAAAATGATCAAGAACAACGTAAAACTGTAAGAATTTTCGGTAAGAGTCTCTGTGCTATAACCAGAATAACGGCAAAAAAGAACCAGCACCCAAAGAAATAATCGTTTGTCGTTGTTTGCAAAACAGAACATCTCCTGCGGTTTTGCTGTAAAATCAACTCCAAAAAGTAAGATATGTAAATGTTAGTAAATGAACCGCTAAAAGAAAACTTTGTAATGCTAAATTATTTTGTGGCTCGATGGCTACAGGTCTATCATCGGAATGCATCAAAGTGCAAAATTGGGTTTTGCCTAACATCACTTGACATAGAATGATGAGAAAAGAAAACCCAGCAAAAGATATGTTCCAGTTTGTATTGATCAGTAAGTTCCATTTGACAGTTCGTAGGTTATGACAAAAATATCTTCAGAAACACGCACAGAGTTGGTCTTTATACAAAATAGCTCCTTGGCTGCTCATAAGTACAAAACTTCTAGAAAATCATGTTATGCCGTTCATGATCACTATGAATAAACATGGCATTTTAATGCAAAATAAAAGCAAAAACGGTGGAGTAGGCAGCCTGGATTCGATTCCAGCAGTATCTAACTTATCAAATATATTTCGGTCGTAGGCAATAGAAAACCAGCAAAGTATCTGCCTAATAAACCCCTCTAATGGTGTAGGTCAAATTCCACGTTAAAACTGTAAGTTCTGCAGGTTTGTGTACTGCACATCACAAACATACGAAAGGGGCATATACGCTCTTCACGGCGTTATAAAAAGAAAAATGCTTAACTTCTCTATCTGAATGAAGTAGAAATTAGTCGGTTAGATTAGCCCGCACTACGTTCAGACATGAATCCCATAAAACATGTCAGAATGTATTAAGACAACGTATCCAAAAAAAGAAATAAAATAACATCGATAAGAATGTGATCCTTAACTTTATTGAAAATATGCGTCGTCGATTTGAAGCGTTAACGCAAAAAGATTTTTATTAATAACATGCATTTATTAATATTTTTTTTAATTAATTTTGCTTCCAACGTACTTCACAACATTTTACAATTTACAAACATAGAAAACTCCAGACTCAATGTGACCTAGTTTTTTTGCTCACTAGTATAGTAGTATAGTCCTCAAAAGTCTACAAACTAATATTCGTTATAAAATGGCCTCACTTTGACAGTTAGTTAAGTTTTCAAAAATAAATGGTGCAAATATCTAGTTGAACTTTTTCGCAGATAGCAGAAATCGACAAAAGCTATTGCACAAAAACCAAATTTGCATAAAGTTAACAACGTGCAATAATTTGAAATTCAAAATAAGTTGTTTACAAGCTGTAGTCAATGTAACACCGGTAAACCTATTGCACCTGTTACATTTATATTATTTCCGAACGGAGACCGTCAAAGCAATTTTAACAAACAAATTCATAGCTCTACAGCTAAATCTTTTATTTATTTCAAAAACAGCGCTAGGACAAGACGATCAACGACAAAAGAACAAGCGCTCTAGTCTCGGATTTTGAAAAATACATTAATTTTCGCGCTTAATGCGCGAAAATTAATGTATCGGAAAACATTCACAACTGAAATAATAAATTTTCTAAACGCAAATATCGCTTTTTTGCATACAATAAAAATCGCAATAAATTAAGCCACATGTCTTAAATGAAGCTTAAAACTTGCTATAATCGTTATAGCTGCTAGAACCGACAGCATCTGATCTGTTATAGTTTATCAATATCTTCAGCTGAAGACCTCAAATCGTCCAAAATTTGCATTTTTTACCTTCACACATTTTTATTTAAAATTAAAAATGAATATACAGTCCCAATCAAGAAAGAAAAAATACATGTAGCATAAGCTTAAATTTTTCTTATCATTTAAAAAGGTTGTTTAATGTTAGAAAACGCACATAATGTTCAAGCTAAAACTCAAAAAAAAAAAAACAAAATCAAGACAAAAAATCTTATTAAAAGTCAACAAACGTCAAGTTTAACAAGCTCAAATTAAAAAAAAACAAAAAGAATTCCGAAACATAAATCAACATAAAATTTCGTAACTTCTCTGTCTACTCTCCTCTTAACATGCAACATTTATTGCAAACATTACAACAAATATAATACTTCAAAATAGTTCTAAATATTTTCTTGTTAAGTACTTAAGGCATATTACTGCTGAACGAAAAGCAGTAAATAAAAATGTTAAAAAAATGTGCTAAAGCCAGCAATTAATTTAATACAGAACAAATACAACAAAGAGCTAAAAGCTGGTATAAAATATTAAGTATGTAATAGTAACAAAATTATGAATAAGTCAAAAAGACTTGTTAGGTCAGTGAAATACTGTTATAAATTATAAATCATAAATAAAAATATCGTTAACAGCGCATAATCCAAAAAAATCCATTAATGGAAAATTTCAGTTTATAAAATACGCAAAAAGGAAAGCATAACAAAAAACATCTAAAAATAATCTTAACCGTTTGATAGATCAAATAAAAAACTGTAAAGATCCATGCAAGATAGATAGATAGATAGTTATTTATTAGTTTGTAAGACCATTACATAGGTATAAACGCGTCACAAGATAAAAAAAAAGAACATTCAACAGCAGAACCACTGAACAAAATTATATATGATTACCTAGGTGTCGACGTATATACTGCACAAGACTGTGCCAAAGCAATTAGATAAGTACTCCGTGGCAACAGGCTGAATCTAAAATTCTTAAGTCGTACTATCTAGGCGGCCAATTGTAATCTCCAGATATGAAAACTACACAACAACCACAATCCCTTCCATGCTATAAAGCAATGGTTTTTCAACTTGTAACTAAAATTTCAAGCAAAAACAGTTACCATCGTGATTTACAAAGTTTCACATTTTCAAAAAATACAGTCCAATAACTTCGCTAGACCAAAAACCACACCACAATGTCACACGTTGTGGATTGAAGTTCTTTTGAATTTTCAAAGCTCCACATGTAATAGTGTTGCTTATTCAAGTAGCCAAAGATACTTAGAACGTTATCCGTAATCTGTCGGCTTCAATTCTTGTGTTACCTAAACCTTAAAAATCTTTAAACCAAGATCTTTGTGTAAAAACTGTACAAACTGGTTGTTTTTATGCCTAGTTGCTGTGAACATTATCAAATTGATATTCCCAGATTATTCGCAACTTTTTCTTCTACAGCAGCAATATTTCTAGCCGGTCTGGCTGCACAAACACGTGTTGAGTTCTTGAAATCGATATCTCGGCTAAAAAGTTCAAAATTAGCAATTAAATTCCCTACATTTGTATGAGAAGGGGCGCTTCACGTCAACCAAATTCAATGCAAATTTTACAATCTGTCTTTAACAAATGTTCACCATCTTAGTAGTATTTTTTTTTATATTTTCAATTGTTTTTGTTTATTTTAAGAATTGAATTTAAAACCAATAAGATCGGCATCAATTAATCGCTTAGGCAAACACCGGACATATGTTGCAAAACATCGGGGTTACGTGCAACTGAAAAAGCACCCGATCGCGACAGACCCTTCAAATCAATCGATCCAAATCGGATTAGTGCAATCCAGCATTAGTATCAGCGGCAAAAAAGCACAAAATATTGTTTCAATATTGTTTTTGAAAAAAAAAATTTCTTTTAAATCTGAAAAAAAAGAAAATGTTTTTTGTCGATTTTTTTTTTAAATATTTAAAAAGCAAATTGCAAAAGATTTTCCGGATGCAAAAAAAACTGTTTTTCAGAAAGAACAGACAAAAAAAATATATTTTTACTGTTACTCTAATATTATAAATTAAACAGAACTACGCCGTAAATTTATAAACAGAAATGATAGCGCACCCAACTGAAAAAAATGAATTGATATAATCCAAACCCTCTCATAAAAGCTATACTATAAGGGCATAGGGGAAAAAGAACTTATTATCATCATCAGCCTATCATACCAATGCAGTCAGCTTATAAATTATAGTTGAGTATACCACATTTATCTATTTCCATATAAAGCTGACAAAATCAATAGCGTTATCTGAAGTTTTAATAAAGTAAAAAAAAAACATTTCAATTTGTCCTAATATACATAAGTATTTTAATAATGACACAATTTTAAGTGACTGGTAAAATGTCGTTCTTACACAATTATTATTCCAGATTTTTATCAAGAAACATTATCATAATTAATAAGATTATTATTCATAATTCAAAAGAAACATAAATAATTAATGCGTACTATTAAACTGTTATAATTCTTACTTTTTACCTTCTGCCGTATGTAATATTGATTAACTTCAACTGTCACGTTGTTCTTCTTGGAAATGCACGCATGTGAGAGAAAAAAAAAACAGTGTACGTGCTTCGAATTAAAATTTAGATATAAGTGATAAAACTAGAAAATATATAATCACACGTTCCGAAAAAGTAGGTTATTATTAAGGTGGGTGGTGTTAATAACTCTGTGTTGAGCTCAATTTTGACTCTTTTACTTCAAGATCAATATACAAGATTACAAGAAAATAAAAAAGAAGAAAGAAATTCAGGTAGCCAAATGAGAATTGTATTATATTTTTCTCCCTGATGACAATAAAAACGTGAAAATGTTTCTTAATATACGGTGTTAGATTTCTTTATTAGATAGGAGATTATAGATAAATATGAGCTTTCTTTTGTTGATATATTTTTCTTTGTGATGATAATATTGTTATTACTATCTGCGCATAAAATATTAACATTAAATATTAGGTGGGTGCATTTGCAACAAACAAAAATATGTTCCATTCTCGATATTATCTATTTTCAAACCTACAGATTTTACAAAAAAAAAACATCATAAATTTGATATAATACATAAAAAAATTTACTTCACAATATTAACAAAAATAGTTTTTAAAATTGTGCTATTGTACCGTAATTTTTTTTAATAGATTAATTAATAATTAAAAAAAATTGATAAATCGAATCAAATTAAATAGTAGACATGTCAGTAATGTAAAAATATAACCTAATTATGAGAGAATTTTAGTAAGGGTAAAGGCTTTAATATATACCCTATTAACTTCGCCCTTTCATATACCTTGTTTTACTACTTAGTTTTGGCATCATCAAAATTTTACTACAAAACTTCCCCTCGACTGGGCAAAGATACTTTGCCCAAAATTAATTAGAAAATATGGTTTAGCAGGGTACGATGATCGATCGGACAATAGTCCCGGCAATACTTTGACAATTAAGCCGTATTTATACAAGTCACAATAACAATACTTGAAGATTTATCTACGCGGACACACACAATGATAAATAAATCTTAACGGGAATTAAAAGACATCTATTAACACAAAAATCATTGCGGCGGTCATTAATTTTGTGGATGCGACCCGTATAAAGGAAGGATGAGTTATGAACAAGGCTGGAGACAGTGAGGACTCGGTCGGGAAAAGGCCGACCATGGGTTATGGAACCATTGTATACTGATTTGTATCTCCACAATGACTCGCATAGAATGAACGGGTGGAACAAGACAGATAACTGATAGGCCTGCACTTGAGCCAAGTGACCACGTGAAGTGGTCTCGCTCGACCCCGAACGAATGCCTAACAATAGTATCGATCTAAAGACTATAGACTCAGCGAAAGACGTATGTACTTACTCGGTTAAACTATAGATGTGTTAAATCAACACTAAAATATGGAAATGCTGCTTACCTGAAAAAAAGGAAAGAAAAATATTAGTATTAAAAATTAACATATTAAATTATTACGTGGAAAGATGTGTTAGTTCTTTTGTTTGATCATACTTATTATATATTTAAACATTTGAAGAATGCAGCAATTTTTTACATCGATGATGGAATTTGTTTTATTTCCATATTGTTATTGAAACCTATAAATAATTCCAACTGAATGGCAAGTTATTTCAAAATATAAAATTCTTTATGTTTTATTTAATAAAAATCCTAGGTATTTTTTAAATGTAAAAAATGTCCACAACAAACTAGATATTGATTTACCTGGTTTAATTTTCAAATTGCCAAATTGATTTAAAATGGATTTAAAATGGGTGAAACATTTGCTTAAATAATTTTGGAGATATATTTATTAATTCGTTTAAAATAAACTATTGTATAGTCGTAATCAGTAAAATTAGTTCAAAAGATATTCATTATAATGCTGTATTCTTAACTACTAGTTAGCACTTTTACTATTATTTGAATTTGCAGCTCAGTTTAATTTCTAGTACTGGTTGTTTATATTTCCAATTTAACTAAAAAAACTCTTAAATATTCGGTTATTAATAGCAAAAACAGTAGATATGATTAAATGATTGACATCGCAGTTTGTATATACACCAATCATACCTTGCATAAACAGTTCCAAGAACTAGCTAAATTAAAGCAAACAATTTGAATAGAAACTAATTTTAAAGTACGACAAATAATATGCTCGTTCAGCTGTTAGAATATAATTTGGAATAAAAACTAAGTAAATAACTGTAAAATAAATACGAAGATTGTGTCTTCTAATCATTAGCACTAAAGTTTAAAACTAACATTTTTTAAGATTTTTCTATAGATCACAGAGCACGTAGACTCTCTCTGTGATCCCGATAGAGATAGGTCTACTTCAGGGAAGCAACACTGCCCAAAAAAGCCGTATTTGTTCTTCCAAACCAAATATCAAAAAAAAAGCTATGTCCTAACCTAAAATCCTCTATTTCCCACCGAGACCAAGCTGTTGTCGGGATGCAACACACTTTTTCGCAAGAAAAAAATTTAACACCCACTTGTCCTAAGGACACAGAGAAAAAAGCAAATATAAAAAAAATGCGACAAATAAAAATGGAAACCCTCGACTGAAGCAAAACAAAATGTCCAAATACTGGCAAATCTGAAGTAGATAACAGAACAAAATGGCATTGCAATCATATTTACGAAAGAAATAGATACATTAATCCTATGATCTTTTTATACCAGATAAAGTAATATCAGTCAAGTTTATGCGTCCACAAAAAATGCAAAATGAAGAAGACAACAAGAAATTTTATAAAAACAAAAGATTAGTATAAAATCAAACAAAAACAAGAAGAAATCACAGTGCTGTTAGGAGATTTAATTGCAAAAAATGGCAAGAAAAAAACATATTAAAATACTGTAGACATGCATGAACTAGAAAGCAGAAACAAAAGCAAAATAATGCTAATTTCATTAAAAAAAAATCGGACAATCCCCGGTCGACACCCAAGAGAATCTTATAAAAAATCAAATCGATTGCATTACAATTAATAAGACATCGGTCACAACGTACTCTGGTGCAGATAAATATACCAACCACAACCTATTACTATCAACACTCAATTTGCACCTAAAGAGAACCAAAAAAAAGACGCAATCCGAATCACACGACATGCAAAAGATAATAAAACTACCAACAGCAGCAAAAATGTCCAACATTTTAAACCTAAAAAATCTTAGAAATCAAAGCATAGAAAAACAGACTAAATCGAACTCAGTGCGTAAAGACTAAAGAAGATTATTTGCATCACGTATCAGATCCTATATCTAATAGAAAAACAAACAAAATCTAAAAAAAAAAAACAGAGTAAAATATACACCAAAATTAAAGAAACCAAGGAAAGCTGGTAAAAAGAGCAATGCGCCAAGATAAAGTCAGACATAAAACATGATGCACTAAATATGCAAGAAAAACCACAGGGTCGCGTAAGTCTCAGCATAATTATTTATAAACATGGCAAAGCATGGCTGAACATGTATGATAAAATAACAAAATGGCAAAAATATATACATAATTTTTAGACTAATCTTAAGCAAAGACTAAATATCAGTAATAACCCACCATTAACAAGACCTTTCATAACGTGTTGCAAAGTGATCAATAAAAAAGCTAACAAGCAACAAGACACCGTACTGAAAACATCCCCAAAAAATAAAAATCCAAAAAACCCACAGGTAAAAAATACAATATACCTTACAAATCAATTCATGGAGATTTTTCTTAAGATTATTTAAAACCGCATCTATATAAAAGCTGAAAGAAAACAAAAGTTCCAGACCAAATTTCCGGAACTTTTGTTTTCTAAATGTACTTACCCAAAGGCAAAAAATGTAAGCTGCAATGTCTTCTTTGCGTGTTTAGTCAACTTTGAAAAAACGTTCGACAGAATAACCCACCACCATCAGAAACCAACATAAATAACATATGGTAGGAAGGTAAAAATAAGAATAAAAAAAGCACAATCAGCTTTTAATTAAATAAAGAGTAAATTATGCAACATAAAACTCTGTCTCCAATTTCGAGTGCACATCCTAAAATTTTGCGTTTTCTCAACATTCCTATATAGATTAGAAGAATGAACATTGACCAAATCAGTCAACAAATAATTAGAAAGTTTCGAGATATAGTGCTACCACCGCATGCTTAGGAATTCATAGGCACACCGAATAACTTAATAAAACTATACTTATACGCATGTAAAAAGTCAAAAAACTTAAAACAATAAAATATTTCAACAATGTCAAACGTAACAGCGAGAGATATAAGATCCTCCAGTTAATTATGTAAAGCAAAATAATAAAAAAAAATCACCAGAAAGACAACAAATCTTCATGACTGAAGAACTTGCAACAATAGACAGGCCAGATTGATTGCCAACGTCCAACAAGAATACGACACATTAAGAAGAAGATAAAAGCAACTTAAAACTTGTAAAATTAATTTAGGCGACTTTGCCAGTTCTCAAAGTACTAGCACGCTTCATTAGAGTTGCAGAATCTCCAATGTGTTGGCTAGGTTACGACCTCGCACATTAGTTCGATTTGAGCCCCACACAGTGTTATGGTATTGAAACCAATTATAGCAAAAAGTTATTCAAGTAATTAATTAATCAATCAAATATCCAAACTGACATTTGCCAAATATAGATTGCAAACTGCTTCTTCTTTTTAACATGCACTGACCAGCTCCTCTTAAGTTCCGCCGATCGTTTTATAACGTCTATTATTCCCGTTCTTCATCGCCGCCGATTTTCTTTCTTATGCCAAGCATATCAAGCTCCTTAGCTCATTGTTTGCAGTTTTTATTGTAATATACATTGTCTCTCAGCCCAGCAGCTTTCAATTTGAGCCGTTTAGTTGTCCTTGCCTACCTTAACCTTGTGACCCAAATTCTTTTCCCTAGATTCATCTTTAAGCTTATATGTTTTGACTCAATGTTAAGCTCTTTTAACAAATTTCCTAGTTCTTCAATATTGCTACTAATAAGGATTATATCGTCTGCAAAGCAAAGACATCATCTTTGCTTTGCGGACAATATATATTTTCCGTCAATGTGAATAAAGTAAATAATTTTGAAGATATTGTGTTGTCTTACCTAACACCTTTTTTTATTTTTATCTTATCAGTAGCTGTATCCTCGTACATAGTCGTTTAAAACAAACCATTTTCGTAAATGAATTTTAGCAAGTTAGTGTAGCGTTACTCAGTTGTTGCACTGTCCACAGCTGTAAATATTGCCCATAATTCAATGGAAATGCGTTTTTATAGTCCACAAACACCAAGTGTACTGGAACACTGTATTCTACTCGTTACGCATATGTGTCATGTATTTGATGTATTAGAACTATGTATAGAGCTGCACGTTAGACATTAGAATTTCACCAGTCTGTGCAGTCATTTGCTGATAGCCTAGAACTTTAATGCTCCTCCTCAATTACTAAAAACACTAATCTAGAGCAGGTCGTCCCACCAAAAAGTCAATGACTTCTTAGAACACACTGACAACATACTGTTACATAGTGTTTGAACTTTTCAAATCAGAAAAATAATCGGAGTTGAAAACTTTATCTGTTCTTGGACACAATCCAAGACCACACAAAACCTACCAACATTCTCCCCGTCTAGCAATATAGGTTTTGACGGGACTATTCTGCAGTCTACCAAAAAACCGAGTGATTGACCACATTGTTACAGGTTACAGCCTAAGAAAAACCTTTGACAAGGTTTGACACAAAAGTTTATTTTTAAAACTGCACATACAAAAGTTTTTTTTGCGTCTTATATAACTGTTAGCTTCATATCTAAACCGCAAAACTTTGGTGTTAAACTTCTGAACAACGTTCCTATACCGTGGTCCGATGCTGTTAAGTATTTGAGTAATACCTTCAATAAAGAACTTACAATATACGCGTACAGTACATCCTAGACAGAACCAAATTGGCAAAAAACCTACTAATTTCAATTCTTTGAAAAAACAGCGGCATGTCGCTTTAGAACAAAACCTGGATGTACACCACCATCGTCAGACCAGACCAAAATCATCAATCACTGTTGAGTCTTTAATTTAAAGAATTGCTGCAAACACACACCTCAATTGTCTCTGGGTCTTCCAAAACCTTACTTTACAGTAATTCGTTGGAGCCCCATGGTATGTTCAAAACAAACAAAAAATCGTAACAATCTTGGTATTCTCTAGCTGCGTCAACACATCATAATATTGTCCAAAAAGTACTTTGATAACCTCGTGGTTCGTCCCAACTTGGATCTAGCCAGACTTGCTAAGCCAGACAGATATGAATACTCCTATAAAAACCAATTAATATCATTACTTCCTAAAGTGGCTTAGCCCACAGTCTATAGGGCGTCCTAACCAACCTTCTAAACTACAATTTTTAAACGGAAGGTATATAATTCTTACGGTCTCAAACTTCTAGGCATGATACGGAGAAAGTTTAGTTTGTAGGCACTTTACTTCGGAGGGTAAATCAAACGGTCTTTAAAAGACTCTCTTTCCAAACCACAAAAAAAAAACTCGGTGCACCAGCCAAGATAACAAAAACATCACACAGACATCAATCAAACCAGATAATATCTAGATTTAGAAAAATCTATCACCAACGCACATATTGGTCGCATCGGCAAACAAGCTTCATAGTAGCCCTTTTACGTGCCAGCATGCCAACAGAACAAAACAACATCTGCCTTACATTCCAGTAAAATTAAGGTGCACCTGCAAAGTTATCACATAGAAACGCAGCAACTATCCTCCAGCGCCCACAAAGGGATCCAGGCGTATGGCCTAGTGCAAGTGACAAAACGGGATAACAAACAGACCACTAGTCAGTCACAATCATGGAAGCGCAGCTCCGTAGAAAAACATCTAAGTAAGGTTTTAATTAAAAACTAAAAACTAAATTGTGAAGCAACGGATCAAGTCCGCAACACAGCAACCAAACACTTTGTAAATGGCTAACAAAAAAAAAAAACTACTTGAAAACCAACAAACGTCACACTCTCACGCCGAATGAGCGTTTTAACATCACCACGCGCTCTGCAGACGCCGCCCTTGAAGTTGTAATTTAGGCGGTCACTTCGTCGTAAATCGTTATTTCATATCTTATTAGTCATAGTAATATTATGATTCTTTATATTTTTAAAAATCTGTTCTCCCACTTAACCTTGTAAATTTTCACAATAAAAATGTCGATCTAAATTGGCTACGATACAAACTTCTTTCTCTTCTTTCTCTTCTATCTCTTTTTATGTACTCCATTCCAATAAATAGTTAAATCTTTATTACACTCCAATTACTTTATAATTTTAGCAACAAAAAATTGTCACTTTGACATTAAAAAAAAATACAACAATATAATGCAAATGTGAACTATCGCCGACCAGCCAAGGCGCCCCTAACGTATTGCGCCCCAAAGCGGCGCTTACCTCGCTTACCGCCTACTGCCGCCACTGCCTTCAACGCCGCCTTTACATCTTAGTTAAAACTTGTTGGTTCTTGATTATTTTTCTTTCTGGTCTTTAATTTTGAATACTTTTCTCCGATCCGTTGATAAATTATTACATACAATTTACACCGCTGAGGTTCTTCAACTTGCCATAAGAGAAGGCGGTTTTCAAAAAATTAATCATCCCTGCAGTCAAGTTCTTGGCCACTAACGACAACTATCCGTTTCAAAACTTAAAAAAAAACCTTTGGGGTAAACAATTTCTTGACAATAAAGAGGTGAAAACTGTTGTTTTCGAGCATTTTGACGACAAATCTTCAATATATTTTTTTAAATTATTTTTTGTTTGTTAATTTATATAAATCTGACGTAACTTATTAAACAAAATCTGACTTATGTTGAATAAGAATTGTTGATCAGAACAGAATACACCTAAATAATTTTAAGTATACTGATCGAATACGTACTTGTATTGTATTGCTTAAAAAGTTGTTGATTATGCTGATAATATTAGATAGAAAGTTTAAAACAAAAACATTTAAACACGTTTGGGTGCCTGTTTTTGAAATAGAATATATATCTGATGTAAAAATGATGTATATTGTAAAATTGTTTTTTTTTTTTTCGAAAACCAAATTGAGATTACAAAATACTCTAATAAATTCCCAAGACAAAAAGCAAGATAATAAAAGAATAACTGATTGGATAAAACAGGTTGCAATACCCTTTTGGTAAGCAGATTATGCTGCTCCCCCTCTTCTACTTATTTGAAAATAGTTAATAAAAAAATGTTGATATTATAAAAGTAAACGACGTGATGCAGTTATGATCAATTTTGTTTTTTAGCAGATCTTGTCCTGTCCTGGTGCAGATTTTTTACGAGCTCTAGCGGCAATGACCAAAAACAAGACACTTTTTTTGTTTTTTTATTAATATCTCAAGTACTGTAAATCGGAGGTAAAAGTTAATAATTATATACATAATGAAAATAGATAAAATTTGCAATAAAAATGATCATATACATTTTTCTTGTATTCCCAGCTGTTACAAAGCGAAATTGCGTTTTTCAAAAAAACCTTTTTTTTTAAGAATACATACATAAAAAATTTAGAAGAATAAAAGAACCATCCATCAGCATAATCAATCAACTCTCTATCGCTTGTTTCTAGAAAGCCCTGCAATCTGTACATCTACTTGAGCTGTGACACTTGCAGCCTAAAACACAGTAACAACAGGTAGCTATGAAATAATTGAGAGAACCGTCACACAAATATGAACTCTATATACATACATATATACAGGGTGTTTCAAAACAGTTGTCGAAAAATAAGTGGTGGGATTGGTTGAAAAAAAAATTAACACCCTGTATCTCAAAAACGGTACGTTTGCAGAACCATGTTAATAGGAACTTTTTTTCTTATAATTAGCCAAAAAATCCCACCCTTTATTTTCCGACACATGTTTTGAAACACCCTGTATATAACAAGAAATATACAAGCATTAAAACAATGTATGAAAACTACTGATTACCACTGCTAAGGTCCAGTAAACTCAGCATTTTGATCCTTATTTACAAGCCCTTTCACCGACTGTTGTGTTTCTTCCAGAGGTATGACAAAATCTATATCATCAGGATCATCAAAATCTTCTTCAGGGGTAGAAGTAATGCCATTCAAACATTCTTTATAGACGTTGTGGCAAATGTTTGTGCACATTATTCCTGCTTTTCGGCAACTACATCTGTTTCCACATCTAGTTATACATTTGCAAAAAATGAGATTGAAGGCTGCCTCAGGTTCTGCTGCGTCTTCTGTAGTTACTGAAATTAACCGGCTGGCTCAAACTTTCAACCCCACTGTTCTGAAGAAAGTTCATTTCTTAGCCAAAGTTAGATGTGGTGGTGTACACGAAAAGCAAGCTGCATTGCTGCTCCTTCTTTGGGCGACAGCGCAGAGAGGTCTGGTTTAGCATTAAAAACTAATTTGGTAAAAGCATTGTCACAATGCATGTTAAGAGAAATTTGCTTGTGGGGTGCATTGTACAATCCAGGAATATTTTGTTTCCAGCTTCAGCTTTATTACATCAGTAATACTTTGCTGTGTAGCTCGCTTCTTGAACAAATTGAAACAGACATGTTTTCCATTTCGATATGCAGCAGAAGTCGTATCACATCCGCTGAACGCATGCATAAGAAGCATGCAGTTTTAATTCCCCTAGTTTGCAATTGCTGACTCAAATATACCTTCCTTTCTACTTTGCCTTAGCTTGGTTTAACAAATAATATCTGTTTTTCAGGTAGGGTTAAAGCCATGCGGAGGACAATAAGATTAACATATTTGCCAACTATTGCTACTTTGTAACTAGTTAACAATTTTATGACTCCTGTGCGGATAAACAATTTATCAGCGTAACTAGATACTTTTTCAGTTTTAATTCTATAGTTGTGAAGAGCAGTTAAAAGAAATGAAATAAGTCTGGATTTATTGTGTTCATTAGAAAGAAAATCATTCTGTTTGACTGTGATTTGTGTTCAAAGTTTATGTCAACTAACCTCTTTAGCTTGTACTTTGGTTCTATTCAGCTGTCTTCATACTGAATGCCGCTGAATAACCATCAAACATAACCAAAAAAAGTGCTCTGTTTTCAGTCATTACTGCTAAAGGTCGTGTCATATTCATCAGGACTTTTAGTATATTCTTCATTAGGTACCTATAAATCAGTGTAAAAAGTTTCAAAACTTTTGGATTCATTATTTGAGCATATTTGACTAGACTACACCTATTATTTCCGTAATGTTGAATTAGGTTATTTATATGTTTCAAGTCATTAAACTGTCGTCTTAATATCGTCATTTTTATTTTCAATTTTATGTATAATTGTCGTTAGTGAATGACTAAACATAATATACTATTAAATAAGAATAACATCATATGAAACAATATTAATTTAAAAATAATAAATATTAAATAAGAGTTTACATTTCATGACATCAAATTGTGATGTTGTCAACGTAGATTATTATTCTCATAACAGTGTAAATAAAGTATTTTTATCAACTCACTCATATTAAAGTGTTAACTAACGATAACAAGAAAATATTAATAGATATACAGACAGTAAAAAAAGTATAATAAAAACAAAAAAAATATAATTTTCATTATATTGCTACAATTAATTATATCGTTAAAATAAACAACATTAAATAAATTTCATAATAAGATTCCTTTAAAATTATAACGTTCATCTGTGGCGGTGAAGTTTCAACGATAATTAATTATAACAGATTAATTACCTAACGGTATCTTAAAAGCCTTTTCATCGTTTAATTAGCAAGTCTAAGAAAGGACAGATTCTCAAAGGCAGCGTCTCGGCCGGAGCATAACTATAAAAGGAGACATTTTCTGCAAGAAAAGTTCGTCCATTGCATAGAATTCCCATGTGTTTCAGTGATTGCTTTCGACTTTAAGTTTACTTTAAATCTCCAATGTTTGAATCTAAATAGAGTTTTGGGAGTTGTTCAATGACTTCTGTCTTGAATATTTGATTCGGTGTGGTCCTCTCTTATTAATATTTCAGTGGCGCACACCTCTAACAGCCTCCCTCAATAGAATATGATTGTCCCAAAACATATAATTCACAGCGGAAAATACGAAACCCGGATCGATTCAGACAGAACAAAAAAATCCAATAGGAAAGTGTCGTTTAATATTATTATTTTTCTCATCTCAAAGGAGAGCCTTGTGCATTGAATAGCTTTGATGTTATAAAAGAAAATTGGTATTATTTTCCGTTTTTTCGTCTCGCACGTGCAAGCTAGTAACTAAAGAAAATCAAGAAACCCCAAAATGAAGTCGAACACTACGATAAACGCTGAAACATATAAAGGTTAAATGTAGTGGAAATGTGGTCGTAAAATACAGACAAAACGAAATTATGTTCTCCACCCGAATAAATGGCAGTATATATAATGACTCATAATTATTATATTTAATAATTCGCATTTAATTAAATATTAAAATGGTTATAGCAAATCAATACTAGTAATCATCTGAAGTGCAGTCGGCTTTTCTGTCTCTTTATTAAACGCCTTTTGACTTATGATATTGATCAGAGTATCCCTGCATTGTCATAACTTTCTCCAATATATCCGAGTAAGAAGTCGAGGTCGTCGATAACAATACGTGATCTATGGGAGGTCAGAGTATTCGATCGCATTCCGGGTCACCGTTGTCGACTGAAAGTGTCTGAACAGCAGGAGTAAATGAGCTACCGTTCCCAAACTATTCCAGAGTTCCTGATACACAAGGATTATTCAAGGGGTTCGCCATAATCCTTGCCAGGACACGCACATATCTTACTTGCTTTACTGTTATGCTCTCTCGACAAGTTCCGACTAACAACGATAATGAACGTGTATATTACCTACTTCACAACCTCCTTGTAAAATTGCACGGCGAAATGTGTAATTTCGCAAATGGAGCGTATAAATGTTTAATATATACGCGCTTACGCGTAATTAGTTCAAGTTTTATTAACCATCTAAAAACTAGGATTTCCGCGGGGTTGGATAACCGTGATAAATAGCTCAAACACCCAAAGTAATATACGGGGAACACACGCAACCGAATAAAACCAGCCACATAAACATAAGGCTTATACCACGACACAAACAATATTTTGTATTAAGACGTACCTAATGTGATGGTCCCATAAGACAAATACCTTTGATACGACCAGTTTATGGATAAGAAATAACTGTGAAGATTAACAGTGGCCGAGAATGCGAGACGGAATTATCGTGTGATATATGAAGGTGTCTCAACACATACCTATATAACACCTATTCATTAAATTATAATATCAATAATAGTGCGTCATATTTTTTTGTCTGGTAGCAATTATTCATGAAAAATTCCTACTTTCCTGGCTACCATTAAACTTTCTCGCTCAGTCTGTTATTAAGGATGGGAATATATTATCATCTGATATCAAATTTGTGAGTTGTTAATGTTATATATCTTTTAATATTATTGTTATTTATTAATCATTTTAATGCTTAAAGTTATTTCGTAATTACTAACGAGTATGCCGAGAGCCATTTCAAAATTAATATCAAGAAATAATTAGCAAATTTCATGGCCATTAATTTAACTTTAAGTGATAAGATATTTATCATATCTATATTCACTATTATATTTAATTGAGATGTTGAAATACTAAATATATTGTAGTGTAACCTTTTTACTTTTTTTCTTTGTTTCGCTTTTTAATTATTTAATTAAAGTCGACTTCAACAGCGTGTAGTAGATAATTTAAACAAAAACAATTTATCTGATACAAGTATTAAAATAACAAAAACACTTTCATACCTATTTTCAAGTATAATATTAATATCGTTGAAGTTTTTAAATGTAGCTGATTTTATCGATATTATAACACCAATTTTGCAAGTATTAGTGTATTGAGTGACGCAAGTCCAGTCTATTGTTATTGTAAATCATCAATAAACAGTAAATTTAATAATTATTAAAAAAAAATTTCAATTACAAAATAACCGAATAATCGGACTCCCATTTTAATTTATTAGATGAATTTGCATTAGAGAGTACTGATACCGATGCTACGCGGGCTAAATGAAATAAACCATACAATCAAGCTATACATAAACTATCTAAACAATTAACTATTAAAAACAAGACAAAACAACAAAATATAGTATTAATTCACAAGATCAAACTTAGACAAATAAAAACGGAATTTAAATTAAAAAGCAGAAAAGAATTTCATACCTACAACACTAGAAGAAAAAATGAGATCAATATTGAACTTAATAGAACAACCACAAAAAAATCAAAGCTTGGCTGTTAAAGGAATCCAAGAATACAATAAAATGCCTAATGAAATAAAAAACCTTACCAGCATTCAACAATTTAAAACAAAATTAAAACAACACCTAATGACAGAACAAACTCAAAACTAAGACACAAACAAAAGAAGACAGCAGAAATTTATTTTCAATACCAGGCCCCTCAAGTCTCCAACAGATAGATGGCCACTGCTGGAATATTATAGATCTGTTCCGACATACGATTTGGACAGTTTGCAAACCGTTCAAACTATGCACACAAACAAAATACTGTGTATAAAAGATTGCCTAAGGATGACAAATATTTGTTTGTGTGCAAAGTTTGGACGGTTTGCAAACTGTCCAAATCGTATGTTGGAACAGACCTTATATATTTAAATACAAATTGTAAATATGTAAATAATTATAATAATTAAAAAAAATTAAAAAAAGCTTGTAGACGTTTTTTTTTTATTTGCTCAGCAAGTGGCCTTTGACGTAAATCCTGTTGTAGTACTGACCTTGTCCATCTAATCTAGATTTGGCACTAAAGCTGGTTATTGCCACACAGATTTTCACGCAGCATCTGCGGCACACATTCTACCTCCGGTCCCTCTATCTCTGTAGCCCCTACCTTTATCCGTCCATTGTGCTTTTTTCGTCTCTTTCCTTTCTCTTCTGTGATTTTATTTTGTGTGTGTTGTGTTGTGTTGTGTGCTTCCATTGTTTGTTTTTCTATATTCTTCCGTTGTCAAACTCCTTGTTTCTCTTTCTCAGTACTCTTGTTGCAAAGTTTCTTAGCGCTCTCTATTTATTTTCATCTCTCAGGCATTTCTTAATGTTTATTGCTTTATCACTTTGCTTTCCAATATATTTTGTGTTCTGCATTATCGTTTTTTCCTGACAGAATAGACATCTTACTTATTGATTTTTTTTAAAAATTTGCAAGAAATCCTCCGTGTACGGTCAGTATTTGTGTTATATAATAACACGTCTTGGGTTTATTCCCTACCCATTCTGTTATCTCCCGGGATTAGTTGTCTCGCCCATTCTTCCTTTACACCACTGTATCTGCCATCATTCCATTGCTCTTATTTTTACTCTTATTTTTGCTTCATTTTTACTTCTTTGGTTTGATTGGTTGGCAACCATCATAACCATTTAAACTTTGTTTTTCATATTTTTGATGGCGTGTATAATTTCTTCCTCTGTTATTATGGGTCCAATTTCTTCTTCTGTTGGCATTCTATTTTGTGCGTCAGGTATTACATCTTCGAATAGTTGTTTGATATGTTGTTGCCATCTACGCTCTGTTATAACACATTAACGTTTGTGTCAACCAGAATACTGACCAAATTTTGAGGTTCCAGTTATTTATTTTATATGTGTATATTAAAGTCTAATTTTTGAAAAACTTTTCTTTCTTCACATTTTTGATCATGTCCCTATGTAATTCGTTATATTTGTGTGTATTATTTCGTCCATCATCCATTCTCATTCTTCTTTGTTATTTTGTTATTTGTTAAGCAGTTCTCTTTGGCTTCTATTTTTTACTGGTTCCTTCTTTTACTGATTCCTTCTTTTACTAGTTTACAACTTCATATTAACAAAAAATGTTGCCGCAGTCAATCACCTCTACTGCCTTTTGCGACATCGTTCTGTAAGCCCCACTAATTCTTAACAAGCTTGCTATCATAGCTCCTCTTATGGAACAAGAGCTGTTTTTTAACTGTTTTTTTGGTTTCATGGCTTCTACCCATGTTCCTGCGGCGTATAACAATTTGCTTCTTGCTGCTGTTGCTCCTGAACCTTGTTTGTCATTAATCTACCGATCTTTATCACCATTTCCTTTGTTCCTCTGACCGCTTCTTTTACCTCTAGTCTGTCTTTTAATACTTCCGTAAATGCCGTTATTGTAACGCCTTCCGGCAATCTTATTACAAATTAAGTTCCATAGTTTTGGTTCTAATGCCTAGAGTACCCCTCTGGTCAGTTTAAACTTTCCATTCTTGTCGCTATGTGTATATAGCTCAAAAAGTTCATTCAGAAAATAAATTCATGTAAATACTAAAAAAAACTACAACTCAAACATGTATAAAAATACTACACTCGGAACATTTTTGATAATAAGATAGTAAAAGATCAGTAATTTTTAAAAAGAAAACAGATTCAGGCAAAAGCGCAACTAAAATCTCGGAAAAACTTTCAGAGTTTACACAGCGGAAGTGTCGCTAGTTTGAGAGCGACCAAACAGATACACTAAAATACGTACATATTAAGGCTGCGCCTCTTCTTAATATGCCATACATACTTCTATGTAGTTGTAATTCCTACGACCCAAAAAGACCAAAACTGCATTTAATATTGAGAGATAAATGTAATATAAAAAAAATTATAGATAGGTATCACTCTTTGTCATGGCAAGTCTCCCATCATAGGCGTACTCGTCGTGTGCTTGAATCAAAAACACCTGGTACATTTTCGCAGTATGCCACTTACTTTACTTCTGGCAGCTAATGGCCTGACTTTTGATTGCAGCAAGTATTGCCTGGAGCCTAAAACTTCTTCAGTGTTGAAGGCCCATCTAGTCTGGCTTCGTTTTTAATATTTCTTAAGTCGTAAATATTCTCGGTACCGGTGATCATGATATCCACGTAAAAAACCTCATTAATAACTCGTGCAGCTGTAAGATATTTATCGCTGTATCCTTCAGCTAATTCTTGTTTTATATAACTTTACATCCAAAAATCTGACTATTATTTGTACAACAATTTGTTGGCGTTAGCACTACAGTTAAAAAGTAACAATCTTGTCGATAGTGCTTAACTCTGCCCAGTAGGTAACTTGTTCGTTGCAGCTAGGTAGTTGTCTTAGCGGTGGCTTTACAAACTTAAAAAGTTGACAACTACAGGGTGGGCCAGAATGACCTTCCTAGTTTTAATCAAACATTGAAGAATCCCCAGAGCAAGTAGAAGATTAGGAGAAGTGAAGTTAGGTTGAGGTACAACGCTAATTTTAGTAATGACCATGTCGTGGTCGAGAGAGCAACACGGCTTTATTGTTAAAACATTTTTTTGGTTCCTGACAAGATCTGCACTTCGTATTAAACCAGTTGAGCGACTAAAAAGTGTGAGCACACCCGAATATAATTAGTGCGGCAGTAAAAGCATCAATTTAACAACATACCTTAAGTTACACCCCGTTAAGATGATGATTGCCCAGGAATTAAGCCCACAAGACGTACAGATGTTTGCAATGCAATCCAGCTGTACCCCCCGAAGCTATAGTGGACTAGCGACAAAGCGCATTTTCACTTTTCGGGCACATTAAATAATCAAAACTTTCGTTACTGGGCAATTAAAAAGAAAAGAAAATTCACCAAAGGCCACTTTACAGCCCTAAAGTAACAGTTGGGTCTTATTCTTTTTGATATTGCGAGTTGTTGAAAATTTCTTTACGGCCCAAAATAGAAGAAAATAATGCAGAGGCCTTCTGGTTTTAAGAAGATGGAACCTTGGTTCATACTGCCCAATATTAACGCAACCTTCTGCAGAAGCTGTTTTCCGGCCGCCAGATCTTGTTGCAAGGAAATGTTTCATAATCCCTAAATTTCTGAATTCAACCCCCTTAAATTTTTTTATTTGGTATACTTAAAAAGTTAAGCTTACAAGCTCGACAAACCCTAAAAGCTTTAAAGGGTGCAATTAAAGACGCAATCGCCGAAATCTTTCAAGATATGCTGGCAAAAGTGGCCAAAAATTTTGTGGAACGCCTCAACATATGTGTCGCCCGCAAAGGCTAGCACTTGAACTACATAATTTTCAAAACATAACAAAAAATAACACAATACGTACATTTAGAAAAAAAAAATTCAATCGTTTACTTTCAATTCACACAACAAATCAGAGAGATCATTCTGTCATATCTTGTATTTTTAAATGTGTGGGTGTGTGTGTGTGTGTGAATTTTATCTAGGGTTGCTTTGTGGATAATAGCAACGTTTTTCTATGGGATGTTAGGAGAATCGAGTAGCACTAAGTAATATATCTCATGTAGCTACCTTTTGGGTTTTACGTTTGAATACATTACAATTTTTGTTTATTTCGGTAAGAATGTTAATGTAGCCGGATATGATGCAAGTGAGGTTCCATACGATAAGATATTTAGTCAATAAGTTTGAACCATTTCCTCTATATTGTTCTACCATAATATTCGTTGATAAGTTGCATCATCTTCCCAAACCTTTATTTGTCCATACATTTTCTGTATATCTCCTTATATTACATATTTATGTGTTCTAAATCGACATAGAATGTTAAATAAATCATCTTGGATTGCTAGAACAATTCTTAAAATATTGTTTACAGATTTCCCAATCGTTGTCTTCATAGAAACGTCAAATACTACCCGTAGTTTGGTGATTTGGCTAGCTTCATTTTTGACAGCATGATGGGGTAGGGAATAAATAGATCTTCTCATTAGCGTGGATATATTCTACAAGATATTATGCGTAAGACAAATATGTATCACAAACGATAAGGTGCTGTTTCAAAAAACATCGCTGGGATAGATTATATCATGAACCACACCAGAACATATGGATAATTTAAAATTCTACATAAGCAATGTAAAGTTGGACAATCGGACAAACAAAAGATGTTTATTGGCCTTCCTCTTTTCCTTCTCCCTCTTATGTTGTACTCTAGTGCTGCTCTGGTTATATCCGTATTTCCCTTTCTTAAAGTGTGTCCTATCCATTTCTATTTTCTCCTTTTGATTGTGACTTGTACTGGCTCATTTTTCCTACAGTTCTTCATTTGAGATTATTTCCTGATAGTAGATTTTTAGTATTCTGCGTTGGCATTTATTTGCAAATGTACCATTTTTATCGTTTTTTGGTTGGTAGTCCAAGATTTCGATGCATATAGTAATATACTCTTTACTTTGCTATTGAAAATTCTGATTTTGTCATTCGTAGATATCTCATTTGATCTCCAAATCTTCCATAACATGTTGAAAGTTTCTTGTGCTTTTTTTATTCGTGTGTTTATATCTTTTTAGCTTCCACCTGTTTCGCTTATAACGCTGCCTAAGTAGCAGAATTTGTCTACTTTTTCTATCTCTCTTGCAAATGTTTTAATCTGTACACCTTGGATTTCATTTATAGATCAAATCTTGCATTTGTTCACATTTATTTTCAGTCCCACTTTTTCTGCTATCTGTTTTAGTTTCGTTGTTTTCTTTTGTAAGTTGTTTATGTTTTCTTCAATTAGGCAGACGTCATCGGCAAATTCTAGGTCTTCCTAGTCTCTCCCATAATTTTCAGTTTTATTGTCTGCAACTTTTCTCATTATGTAATCAATAATAACCAGGAAAAGCATTGGCAATAAGATGCATCCTTGTCTTACCCCTGTCTCTATCTCTATATCTCTGAACAAATCGCCACTTACTTCAATATTTTCTGTATAGCTTTCGTATAATATTTTTACCATTTGGATGATTTTTGTAGATATACTATAGTTCTCTAATATTTTCCACATCCTTTCTCGGTTTATCTTGTCAAAGGCTTTTTCGAAGTCTATAAAATTAACATTTATAGTTTTTTGCCATTCTATGGTATTTTCAAAAATTACACCTAACATGCATATATTGTCCGTGCAGGAATTTCTGGGCTTGATTGTTTTTTAGAGTTCCGAGCACGCCAACTGTCATTATCTCTAACAGAATTCTTGTAAGCAGTTTGCTTGCTGTACAAAGCAATGTTACTCCTCTCCAGTTTTTGCATGGAGTTTTGTCCCCTTTTTTTAGTAGCATGATGACAATTCCCTTCTTCCACTCTTTTGGGAGTTTTCATGCATCATTGTGATTACTGTATCTCCCTCTTGCTTTCAATGCTTCTGCTGAAACCCCATCTATACCTGATGCTGTCCTATTTTTTTTTCTATGTTTGTCTCTAATATGCTTCATAATGCTTCTCTTCTTCTTTCCAGAAAAGGCATTAGTTATTTCATATAGAGTTTTGGTGTCATTTTTTTTGTGCTTCTTCTGCTTGGGTTAGGAATTGTTCTATCTGTGTACGTCTGCCATATTTTGCGCTTCTTTTTACTTCTTTATCCCTTTTCCAGTTTATCTATTTCTTCCGCACTGTTGCAACCAAATATTTTTTGTTTGATTTTCTTCCTCTGTTAAATTTTTTCCATGTAACTTGCATCATCCAATTTTTGTGTTTTTCGGTTCTCCGTCCTACTACTTCCATAGTTCTTTCTTTAACTGAATTCTTGTATTTTTCCCATAATTGGTTTATATTTTCATTTTCGGAGTATGTGTTATCTAATTTATTTTGGAGTTTTTCCTCAAATTTGTATTTGTTTTCTTCGTTGTCAAGCCATTGTACATTATATCATACTTTGTCCTGTTTGTTTTTCTCATGTGTTGAAAACTTTTTGGCCATATGCAACTAATAAAACCAATAGAATGTTTCGTTCGTTGAATTTGGAATCCGATAATTTAATATTTCTTTGAATTTCAATCAAATTATTGTTGAATTGATATGATACGTAATAATAAATATCTTATATATGTAAATACATTGTTGCGGTTCTCTGCATCTGAGCATTTGTAGTTAACTGAATAACTCTCAATATAGATAAAGAAGTTACTTGCGTGTTTAATCCCAATTTCCTCGCCACTTATGTTAGAAGAAGATGCACTTGAAAACCTGAATCTAATAGAGCTCTAACCAATTGCTTGATTTTCCAGCAATCATCCAAATGTACCTTACGTGTAGACAATATAGCTTGAGCTGATTCCTGTCGTTTTTATTAATTCAGACATCCGATTATCGCTGTATTTAAATTTAGTTCTTCTTCTTCCTTAGTGTCGCCATCAATATGCAATAGCGTATGAAGAAATTTATTGCATTTGCAACATTTAGATGACCTGCAGTTTCTTGCAATGTGATTTGATTTCATTGATTGATTGATTCTTCGTCGATTCCATACAATTGCTCCTCAAGTTATGCTAGTGTTTTCAAGGTACGTGCTGTCGGCTTCAGATCTGTTTTGAACGTATTAGAGAAACACGTTAATTCCTGTTTTAATCTCTTATTTGCTTCCTTCAATTGAGATATGATTTTTTCAGCCATGTTTTTTTATTGTCCAAATTGATAAGGACAAATTAAATGCTGCGTACTTGAGCTACTGGTTGATTAATTGTGCTCGGTTTTTCACAGCCAATCCGGTTAAAAAGACCAATGTTTCGACGCGATCAACTTTTTAATCCTAAATGAGACACAGTGTAGGTTTGGTAGTAATAGAAAGAGAATACTATAGAAATTAAGCCACAAACAAAGTCAATGTTCGATTGATTAAATTGTTTAGTGGAATAGACAATTTAATTTAATCGTATCATTCATTAAAAAAAATTCCTTCACCTATGGCGTTTTGCAAATTTGGCTTGTTTGCTGTGTGGTAGAGGGTTTTGCAGATGTCTAACATTTATTTCAATATTGATATACTAGTATTAGTTATAACTAATAAAAAAATATGATTATTAAGTTAGTACGTAAATTAAGTTTGATTCAGTAGTATTCAGTTGATATTTGATTCTTATTCTTTTATATATTCGAAGCAATTTTTTATTAATAAATATGTGTTTATAGCTATATTTTTTATAGAATATCCATAATAATTGTAGTCAGGGTGGTCGATACTCAACTTACCTGTAGTAAAAATGTGTAGATTCGTTTACGGTTGTTACCGCTCAACCCGACATTTATGATTTCAGCGATAATCAAATCCACAGGTAGTTTTGATAAAGTATAAATCATCATTTCATTTTTCAATAATGCTTAAATAATATCAATTTTCTATTATTTCATCTTAATTTCCAAAACAACTGCACTGCACATAACATAAGTTAAGCATGATTACAAATTCATGTCCAGTAGTAATTTAACAATTGATTCAAGTGAAAGCGTGAATTAAGATGAAACCGATCCGGAGTAATTGAACTATTATTTATACGTACTAGTTTATATATAAGAGAGTGATCGATTCGAGATGATCATCCATTCTGCATTCAAAAGTTGTCTGTAGGCGGAGAGTTCGCGTGCAGTGAGCGCGAGAAGAAGCACGACAGTCTCAGAACAACAACCGCAGTAACGCAAGAACTTGCAGAACACCAGCGGTCACCGGCACTAAGCTAACCTACATTCACCAAGTGCATATGCTACTCATATCTATCGTTGCGCCCTTTGTGGTCAATCCTTCCGCATCAACTATTATGCATATGATTAGTAATTAGAAAAAAATCATTTTAAGTGGAATTCATAGTTGAAATCTCTTTGATTCCATCAAATTCTCAGCATGTGTCACCAAAGATGCATCTTATATAGTCAGGAAACGTTTCAGAACGCCTTCAACTGACCCAATTTACCTATTTTGACAAAACGTGGGTTTTATATACACTTGTACTTTATTTACATATTGTTTTTTATTTAGCTAAAGAAAGTACAGTAATTATATTTTATGTCTCACGATATGTGCTTAATCCGTTAACAATGTAAAATTCATAAATAATAATTGTTCCCACTTGCTACAATATTAAAGTTGATGCAAGATTGATCGTACACTGATATGTGACACCAAAAATATTGGTAGAAGCGAGGAGTGAACAAGATATATAGCTGATATTTATCTCTATTTGATTGTATTGTTATACCACAATATCTATTAATCTTGGGTTGCATCCAAACCGATGCATAACATAAAACTCTTATTTCTCAAATTTACATATAATAATATATCAAGTTTGGAATGTTTATATGAGACATTTATGTAGGTAAATTTTATCAACAAATGTAATTTAATATATTCATTTCAGTTATGTAAAGATAGATTTACCACACATTAAAGTATGCCAAATGTCGGTTTATCTTTTATATCCTTGTTATATGTTAACACCTTATATTATTTTCTCCTTTTATAAAACTAGTTCCATGTATAAAAATCAATTATACACCTCTTGTCTCTCCTTGTGTTAAAAGGTATCCGCCTTTATCGCGAGCATACTGACGGTTTATATAAATTATAACCACTTCTGGAACTATCCATTTTCTATATATGCTGATAACTAATAATTTATCAATTATATACTCCGTCCCATTTGTAAGGCCCTCACTCTTGGGGGCTCGCTTATTAGAAAATATACGAGGCTTTATATTTTCAAAAAACATTAACGTCTATTTTGTAACTATTATTTATTTTCTTCTCGCTTTCATTTACTTTTTCATTTGCACCGACAAATTAATGCAATACTGAACATTGAAAGATAATTTTAATTCATTTGTGATGTATAGAATAAAGCCAAATTTATTATATTACTTTGTAATTCAGATCATACATTTTTAATTTAATTTATTTTTATATTTCTTTTAATTAATACACGCTTTTTTAGTTTAATATTTAATAATATAACATGTTATGTCAGACACTAATAAATTCTTTACAACTACTTTTATTTTCTAGTTATTTTATAATCTTTCTCATACATATTAGTTTAATTTTACTTTTAATGTGAGTTAATTTGTAGATACTTGTGAATGTCAAGCTTATTTACTTCTTCAAAGATTTCTATTTTATTAACACTCATAAGGACATGACCTTTATACATTTGTGTTTGAGAATGTATGTTATTATTATTAGTTTGGAATTGTACATAGTAAATTACATATTTTTCAGAAGCCTTATAGGCTGTGAAAGCAATCGTTATTATTCATTTAATAATTATTTTAATCAAAATGATAAGAAAGGAAATTATTATTAAAACAATAGTACTAAATTATTTATCAAAGGAGTAAGTTTGTCTGAAAACATAAGTTACTTGTTGTCAAAACAATAATAGCAATAATAAGAACGCCTATAATGTTTCTTAAATACAAAAATCAAGTAGTAAAACTATATTTGTTGGCAGAACTAATGCTTTATTCTTAGCGTCGTCGGTTTGTTCAAATTTAAAAAATAGAAAAGTTCCAAAAACTTTAATCAATATATTATATAAATACGTATAAAGTTTTCTATTTTACTATAAACCTCAAACAATTAGCTTGATTAAAAAGTAAATCAGATATACAGCAAAAAACAGCACGTAAGATGATTATCGACTAAATAAAAGCAGAGCATCTCGAATCCGTCTAGTCTACAAAGTAGAAAAGAGCAGAACTTAAATACAACACAAAAAATATTTCCATTCAAACAAACTTGTATTCGATTTTTACATAAAAAGAACTGAAACAAATAAGAACTTCTAACAATTATACGGCTTGAATTATTTGAAACAGATCTTGTTTCCAGTTTTTTTTTACTTATTTTCTATAAGTCGTCTCTTGCGGATAGATTCTCAACGGGAACATTAAAAAGAAAAAATATCGAGAAAAGAATTGGATTGTAACTTTTAAATATCCACCAGTAAATAAAATTTAGGATGTGGCTATTTGTACATACAGTATGTACACGCAATTGACTATTTATATATACCGTATGTATACGTAATTGGCTAATTATACATAATATATCTTTGTTTGACTGCGAAGTGATTTCAATCGTTGCACTATAATATAATTTAAAAACGTGATATTTAGGAATTACTTAATACGTCACAACAACATAAAAATACCTTTGAATTTCCAAAATCACTGAAACGACAATTTTGTAAAGTTTTTAGTACGATAAAACCATATCGTGCAGTTGTTTTTTGCTAGATTCTGGCAAACAAATATTTTTACCAGTCTCTACCGCTAAAGTACTCTTTGAACAGTAGAACAACTTGCGTTAAAAAATCTGAACACATAACTTTGACTTCGTCCATTCTGTAAGAGGTACAACTTTCGCACTAACTTCAGCACTCAGAACCGTAATTAATACACAGCTGTCAAGCCTGTATAACAGTTTAATACTAAAACATAAAACAATTGAAGTAATAAGGTCTCTTACTCAAATCTAATAAATTCAATTTAATGCTTCTCTCATCCACGCTAGCCCCGCTGCTCGATTTAGGTCGTCATACCACCTGGTCTTCCTCTTCCCCGTTTCTGTTCATACGGTATCCATTTTAAAATCTTTCGGCAACGGTGTATATTGCTTCTTGCTACGTGTCCTGCGTAGTTCTATTTTAAAGATGCTGCTGCTCTTTTTGCGTTGTCAGTTATTTTGATAATAGTTCGTATCCTTTCATTGCAATATCTGTTTCTTCTATTTATGCCAATCATTGTTTGTTCCATCCCTCTCTGTGCAATTTTCAGAGTGTCCAAATTGTATTTTGTGTTTGTCCATGTTTTTACTCCATACAGTAGGTTAAATATAGACCAATTTGATAAAGACTATACATCTTAAAAGTACAATTTTTTTAATTACTTTTCCCTAGTGTAATTTACTGAATGTATATTCTTCCACTGGTTCTATTTCCTTATATCTATTTCCACTTTTGCTGATGCTCCTAGATACATTAGTTGGGATTTGAAAAGATACATTTTTAATCCAACCATAAGAAATGTTTTGTAAATTACTCACTTATCATTTCATTTAGTTCTTTGTTGCTTTTTGAGATAAGTATATCGTCGACATATCTTAAGTTTGTTAACCATTGACCGTTATCATTTATCCCTTTGTCTGTCGATTTTCTTAAACACGTCTTCGAGAGTATGTGTGAACAGTTTTAAATACAGTCTGCCTCTTCTTTTGAATGAGACAGATTAAGTGTTCTCATGAATGTATATTGCTGCTGCATGCCGGTTTATTTCTTTTATCAGGTGCACGTTTGGTCTACTCTACCGTTTTGTAACAGCCCATTGTTCAATGCTATCTTCTCATAGTCAATGAATGTCACACATAGTAGTAAGTATTTGACTTTTCTAACGCAATTTTCATTGTGAGCAGGTTATCGATTGTTCAGTAATTTATACTAAAACATGCCTGTTCTCAGGGTTTTCGTAAAGTCAAAGTTATTATATAGTAATTTAAGTAGGTGTGACATCAGACTGATAAGTCGCTAAATTTCTAACTTGGTGTTCTCCTTTTCTGTGCAATAATAATTATTAATTAAGTTAATTAAAGGGGGAGAATAGTTGCGCTATTATAAGAGTTCACAGCATCAAACTCAGCAAGAAAACGCCTTAATATAATTGAATAAAATTTTCACACATTGTGAAAGAAAGTATAATCTGTGTCCTCAAATTTGTAGAAATTTAATGCGATAAGTCGTTTTTCTGCAATTAATTTTTAAAAAGTGACGTTTTTAATTAATTTTTAATTAATTTTTTACTCGTTAAATATAACTTCAAATCTTTAACCAAACACATGAAGACATAGTATATTGTATGTAGTAACAAATACAAAGAGTGATGACTAAAATCTTATCATTTGAATATTGAGTTTGTTGGCGGTTTGTCCCATAAAAACCAATTTTAATTTAAAAACGACGCTGTACGTGTATATTTTTCTTGAGAAAAAAGTTTTCCGATATTCTCGTAGATGAAATAGGATTTAATATTTTTCTAAAACAATATTTCTAGTGGCACCACAACAGGACGGGGCGACTAAACCTGGCAATTCTCTAGCGTTAAGTAGATCAGCAACTTTTTCCAGCAGATTTTTGACTCCTTTTTAGATTATATTTGTAGATATGTGGTTAATTTCCGTAACCTTATCTGATTTTGTGCTATCCTTCTATCCGTCTTCTAATTCAACATTTAACACTCTTATCCACGCTTTGTCTTTCAGGCAATGTTTTAGTTTGTGTAGAATTCTTCTATTATACGTAAGATGTTATACCGGTTGTGGATTAATATCCACACTGCACCAAAGATCGTGGATTCAATTCCCCTATACTTTTTACATGTTTATATAATCTCCCACTCCCCAACCCACCTTGCAGCGTGGGGTTTTACGGTTAAAACCTTCTATGGTGGAGTGATAAACAAAATCTCCAGTGGTTCAAAATCCACTTAAAATTGTAGGTCCCTCATAATATAAGTTGCCAGTAGTAGTTAGCAGAAAAGAGGCTAAAACGCCAGTAGTGGCGTACAAGTAGCTGACCAAGAAGAAAAAGAAGAAAGCCACTCAATCTGTAATAGCTTTGAATGAAACATTTGACAAGATGCGTAATTTACTTGTTTATAATAAAGCCACTCATCCCACTGTTCCATCTTCCCAGTCTTTATGTGTTAGTGTATTTTCAAATTTCAATTTAATCTCATTTTCGCCTAACTTGTGTGTAATGTTAAATATTTAAGTCAAACTGTGGCGTTAAGTAAAAAAAAACAAGCTAATACAGTCCCATAACAAGTCAAGCTGTGAGCTTTGAGTTTGTTGGAAACAAATCAAACCAATACAGTCTCCAAACTTAGATAAATGTAGACAATGTTTTAAGTTGATGCATAATTTTCAGCCGTTTCTCGTGTGTCGTTCTGATATTTGAATTTAGCGTTTAATTGACATTTGCCATAATATAATTCTTTAATACAATTAGTTAATTAAAATCAGCATAAAAATCCATACGCAAATACGCCACATAATGCTGTACCACTTATTTAGCAATCTCAATAATATTTTCGGCAAATTAGCAAAAGAGCATGCTGAAAATAGTTTGTTAGCTTCAAACCAGAATCCATTTTCGAATTTTTAAAAGTAGAAAAGGACAAAAGTTGCACCACATTGGCTGATAACTTTTTCTGCTGTAGCCCACTTTCACGGTGGCACTCCTACCCACCCACGTGTTGACGATTAAAGGATTTATTAATCCACCAACCGTTTGTGTTCCAGCTGCTATTATTAACATTGTCATTGTTAGCAATCTAAGGAACAATTAGGTTGCAAATCTGCTCGATACTCTGCTTCAGTTGATGAAGTAGCTAACAACCATTGTTTCCAGACAGTATACCAGACAAAGAGTCTATCAAAAATGATTAGAACTCCACTGGTAGAATGTGCTTATCCCTTCCATAGTTCAAATCGGTATAAACATGAAATTGATTATCTCCATCAAATAGAATTTTGACTTTTCTTATTTCATTCAAATAGGAAAATATTCGTTCAATTATTTTACAATGATTCTTTATTAGTTTACTACAATAACGACTCAAGTAGTTTACTACAAACCATAAGGCCATCCAAGTCCAAATGTTTACCAATTTGTTTCAGAGAAATGAGCAAAACCCAAAAACGTCGGATAATTTGCATCAATGTAATATGAAGTTAAACTGTGGTCCATGAGTTTATAGATATTTCAAACCAAAACAGACCCTGAATGTTATTGAGTTTTGGCAAATTAAACTTCGGTTGACAAGTTTGCTTGTGACTGACTTAACCATTATCCTTGAACTTGGCAAAGATATTTGCATAAATAAAACTTTTAAAACTTTGTAGCAGATGTACTTAGTGTGCGGACATAACAAAAACCCTTGTTCCAATACTCGCTTCAGCGCTTTAACTTTGGAACCCAGGAGCTTTAATCTTAGCTTGTTACTCTCGCTCATTGCTCCGATCCTCGTATTTATATATTTCTAGAACCAAAACTACAGTGTTCCAGGGTCGCGAAGGTACAATGCTATGATCGGAGCAAGAAAACCATAAACAATAAAAAAATAATAAATAATTCAACTTTTTCATTCAACAAAAATCAATTGCATAAAAACAGTGCATGATAAAAAGTCGTGTATTAATATCTCCCAACTGTAAAAACTTGCAAGAAAACAATCTGAGATCCAGGTGTCCAGTCCAACAGCCACAGTTGACTCACAAAAAGAACAGACTAACATTCGCTCAACAACATGCAAATTGGGAGATGGCGCAGTGATCCTTAGTTCTCTTCAACAAAAAACCCAGATTTTGGTTGACACGTTATAATAGTAGTTTTTAAATTTGAGGACGTAAAGGTAACAACATCGTAAAGGACTGGTTCAGAAAGTAGACAAGTTTGGAAAAGGATCTAACATGATATATAGAGTGGCATATCTTTTAATACTCAAACAGATCTTGTTTCCATTCTTGAATAAATGATGCTGCTCGATATATAAAAGTTCTCTCAAATCATGTGATACCTGCTACAGCCTTTGTGGACCACGGATTTGTGTTTTCATTATTAATTTATCTTAAAAAAAACCTAAAGTTAAAACCCGCACTGAGTTTCAATGTTTTTTAAATAGAAAATACAAGTACTTAGTGTTTAGTTAATTTATTAGCACAGTTTATACAAGATGTAAAGAAAAAGTATAAACCAAAATTAAAAAAAAAGTTTTAATAAACGCAAAATAATGGTTTCTCTTTAGCATAATAAAGTTTTTTTTTCTAACAATAACAAAAAAACAAAGTTACATAAGATGTTTAAAATGCCCTCCTTTCATTTCCAAGCAGGCACATCTTAATCTGCAAGACATTTTAACTCTTTCTAAAACCTCTCATTGGCTCGGATTTGTTGGCATTTTTGATAAATTCGTAACTGCAGCTCTTCGAGGCTATAAGTACATTAAACAAGGATTGCTGGCCATAAACTAGGTACGCCCCTTCCTACTATTCTGCGTAAAAAAGTTTAATGTAAATGCTCTCTAACAGCAACCAAAAAATGAGCTGAAACACCATCATGCTAGAACCACATTTGTTGCCTTTGGTCAATAGTAATGTCGTCAAAAATATCATACATTGTGTTCTGCAGAATGTTTAGATAAGCAGCGCCTGTTAATCGGTAAACATGTCGCCTACAATACCCATCCAAATGTTTAATAAAAAACGTGTCTGATGTCTAGATTCCATTAGAGCATGGAGATTTTGATTGAGTCAAACTTGCGTATTGTAAAAATTAACAACTCCATTTCGTGTGAACCCGGCTTCATCCGTAAAAAGAATATTGACAAAAAACAAGCGTCTTCAGCGTAAAACCAGCAGCAAAAAGCCATACGTGCTTGATGATCAAATCGATTTAAGACCTGCACTCGTTATACATGGTAAGGATAAAGCAGCTGCTCGTGGAAGATTTTCCAAACAAGAGAAGCACTAATTCCTACCTCGGCTGATATTTTCTGCACAGTCGTCCGTTGATTATGCTCTATACATGCTAGAATTTCTTCTTCTGCTCTAGGAATAGATATCGACCTTGGTCTTCCAGTTAAATGGCACTGTTTGCTGAATGAACCAGTATCACGCAATCTTTGGTGAATTTTTCCAAACATACGACGTGAAGGAATCTGGCAATTTGAATAAGCTTTAACATAATGACGTCACGCTTCGGTTGCAATCCTATGAGGATAACCATACATAAAATGCATGTCGGCTAATTCTGGGTTAGAGTAAACAGCCATAGCAAACAAAAACTTGAGCACTGACAACAACACTCAAATTCTTAATATTAATTTCGCAAACCATCAGCTAACTATCATAAAAAACTAAAAATTATTGAAAAAAATAAAAAAAGAAGTAAGAAAGCATAATATTCCATATCTCCGAAACCGTTACTTTGCTGATCCATAAGATTTTTTGCAAATTTTGTGCATACTACCTCTATAAATATTTTACAATCTTTTTTTTGACACCCTGTATATTACGCATTCATATATAAATAGAAAAATGCTTGTACATACAGTAAATACAAATATATAATACATATAGTATGTAAAAAGAACTATATCCTAAAACTTATTAAATCTTGTTTTCGTTACATAAATTATTTGCCTGTACGAGCATCAGAAGCGCATAACTTGTATTAAAAATTGTCAATACGCGTATGATACTTTAACTCAAAAGTAATTCAGTACGCTCATAAAATAAAAAAAATATTATTATCAATAATTAAAATTTTATTGGTAATATATTTTATCCTTCCTTTCAGCCGTATACATAATACTTCATAGATAAAAAAAATAGATTGTTTTATTTGTATTAAATTTAAATATAACTATGATTAAATTTATCGATTTGTATGCGGCCAGATTGAGACATCAATTTGCATTTTTGATCCAGCAAAACGAGAAATTCCCACTTCAGCGTGGATATCACTCAATATTCAATACATGCGCTAGCAATCATGTTGTTACCTAACACTTGTATTTGCATAGGACATGTCTAGAAGAACCCAGTGACGTTTGATAGCAGCATTCAATAGCAGTTCACGTCTACACCAATGTTATATGTTTTATTAGACCAGGAGGCACTCAGGCGCCTCCATTCAAGATAGAAAGTGCACAGGAAATTCATCGTCATTCTCAAAATAGCGGTACGTCATCTTGTAAATGTACACAATACATCATACTGCGCACACAAATCAATCAAAATTTCCTCCTTGGAAAATTATTTTCGCGTGTAAATTTGGTTCTGTAAAATATTTCATTTATTTTAATTGCCAATTTCATTCAAATTAATATACTGTTATTTATAATTATTAACAAATGATCTCTATCTACTTAACATTGTTAATATTAATTAAAACTGGTATAATTTTTGCGCGTTAAAGCAACGGTTTCGTGTTTTTTTTTTGCATTAAATTAATTAAATCTGCTGATCCTGATTGATAATGACAACACTAAAATTATGTAATTGATTAGTCATATTGTTAATAATGTTTCATTTAACAAATATGAAGGCATGGCCTCAAGATATATAATTTTTCGTGTGGCGAACGATATGATGAATTCCGTTCGTTTGCTTTAATTAAACTGTTGGGAGAGTGACAAGTAATTGAAGGAAAGCCACCATAATTAGTACACGCTGTCAGTTTTCTAGATTATTACAGCACACAATTATAGAGGATGAACTCGTATTTGTAATTTTTTCAATGAATAATTGTATTTCAAAGCTTCTAATTAAAATGTCGTAGTTTTGTATATGAACGTGTAGTCGTTTTAGCCGGTAGCTTCCAATTGTAAAACCTTGTTTTTTTGTTTACTACCTTAAAAACAACCATTTAAAATAGTGGCTTTCGATTAAACAAATAATTTCATTCTTGTATCGTTAGCTACCTAATGATTTTGAAACTGAAAGTGTGCTATTTGTGTTATAAACTATTGATTATTTGTTATTGAGTAGAGTTGAAATATCAAGTGCCAATTATGCTATTAGGAACATAAAAACTAAGTTGTTATGTCCCACAAAAAAAAAACATTTTCATGTATTAACAGATTTTAAAATAAAAACTTAAGTATTATTTCACATGATATAAGCATACAAAATCATCTAAAAAACCAGAATTTAATGTCTCGTTATCTGAAAAAGTAGATAATTTAAATTTGAAATTTGCTCGAATTATTAAAGCGTATTTTATGTATACATATATTATTCAACTGATTTTGATAGATTTTATGTGATTATTATGTTTATTCTAATATGAAAAAGGCGTTATCTGATTTTTTGTATTAGAAGCGACCAACTTGTTTTCTGCACAAGTTTTGATAAGTTTGAAATTACGATTTCCGGTCGATTTTTATGTGAAAAAATATTTTTTGTTTAACTTTTTGATATATTTTATGGATTCTTCTTGATAAATGCAATTTTGGTTATATTTCAATCGACTAATTTTGTTATTGCTTCAGTTTTATATATTTAATTGCACTTGGAGCAATTTTTGATGGATTGAAGCAAGAATTTGTGAAATTTTGCGAGCAATTTTTGATCATTGTTTTATGAAAAAATCGGCAGATGCGTTTAACGAGCATTTGTTTCTTTAATTTTACTTGTTAGAGTGATTTGTTTTTATTTTATTTGTTTCAAGAGATGAATGCCTTTCCTGTTTGATTGTATATCAAGTTTAAGCAGTAATTTAGTATTTTTATCAACTTTTGTAAAATTCATTATTAAAATTGTATTACTGGACCTAATTTTATTTTTTTTAATTTAACAAAATCAGATTCTGCCAGAATTTTATATATTATCCCAGCAATTGCATTTCAACAAAAAACCCTACCGGTTTTTAGTTAATTTCATACAATGAATGCCATTTTTGTTATACGTTAAGCAATAAATTTGTTTTTTGTTTAAGTTGACCAATTTTCAGATACATTTATTAGCTGACCTATTTGTTCATTATTATAAACAATAAACGCAATTTTCTATTGTGTAATTGATGCCATAAATCTAAATTTTGTGTGTATGTATGTAATGTAAGCAAAAAATGTTTTTGGCGCGTTTTCGTTAATTTAATCGGCAATTGCGTTTAATGGGTGAATTTTATAGAATTTAATACTCTTGCGAGCAAAAATTTAAAGTCACTTTAAAATTATGACTTATTTTTTTAGAATTTTTCGTTTTAACTTTATGTTTGCAAATTGTAAACCAAAGTAGGCGTTTAATAATTCACTCTAATTGAAAACCTACATTTCGTTGTGGTTTTTTACTTAGTGTTGATTTTCTCTGAAAAACTTGTCATTCACACGATGTACTGTACTTAACAAGTCATAATGCCTTTAAACCATATTGATGTGGCAAGAATTATAGCGTCGGTTGAAGATGGGCAAAAAAAACGTAAAACTGCAAGAATTGTTGGTAAAAAGGGTTGTATATTCTTCAATGCTTGATATATGTCAAATCCAATCCAAGTCTATACACTAACATAGAATGTATTCATAATTATGATACACGAAATAAATTGAATATTTACCAGCCATATTGTAGAATAAATAAGACAAAATACAGCACAAATTATTACGCAATAAAATGTTTTAATGCCCTGCCAAACGTCATACGTAATATGTGTAATGTTAAATTTAAGCTCTTTGTAAAAAATATTTTAATAGATTGTAGTCCGTTTTCTGTAGACGAATTTCTTAGTATTAAGTTTTTAAACTATTTGTAAATTGTACCAATTTTTAGACATGTGCAATATGTATTTAATTTAGCACGAATAAATATTATTATTATTATTATTATAAAACTTTTGTGATTTACAAAAGGTGTATCAGCGTTACTTGCTGATAACCAGAAGATCAAACTCCGAGCAAAAAAAGTCACCACGAACACAGATGACCGTTTTTTCGTGTCCTCAAGTAATAGAACAGCTTCTGCAGTTTATCTACGAAATCAACTCCATAAAGTTAGAGATGTAAATGGTAGTAAATAGACCGTTAGGAGAAAGCTTCGGGCTTAGATTGTCTTGTAGAAAGATGGCTACAGGTCCACCTTTACAACGCCGACATGGTGTTGCAAGATTGGCTTTTGCCCGAAATCACCGGAAATAATAAGAACTGAAGCAGAGTACTGTTTTCAGATGAGTCGCGCTTTTGCCTCAATGAATCAGACGGACGTCGGAATGTGTAGAAAAGCCCCGGAGAATTCGGAGAAAGATACGCTTCAGTTAACGAAGCACGCACAGAGTTGGTTTTTATAGAAAATGATTCCCTGACAGCTCACAAATACATTATGGAGGTTCTTAAAAATCATGTTATGCCCTTCATGACAACTATGGGCAAGCGCGGCATATTTATTCAAGCTAATGCTAGACCTCACTTAGCCAGAGTTGTCAGAGATAATCTGGATTAAGTGAGAATTTTGTGGTTCGATTGACCAGCTCTCAGCTCAAACATGAATCCCATAGAACATGTCTGGGACAAATTGGAATCCGAAAGCATACACCTGCCCAAAAACTACTCAAAAGCTAAGACAGTTGCTATTGCATGAATTGAATAATATAGACCAAAATGTGATCGTTAATTTATTTTAAAGTGCTTCTCGTCGACTTCAAGCAGTCATTCATGTAAGAGGAAATATGACTTGTTATTAGTAATAAGTTTTTTTTTCATATTTTTTGTTCCATATTAGTCTTAGGAACAAAAAAATCAAACTTCGTCTGAACTTTAAATTTATGATATTTCCAAAATACAAAATAAAAACAATAAATATGCTTTACGATTTAACATTGAATTTTTAATTTAGTGTGCAAAATACAGTACAATTGTTTACAATTTGTTAACATAAGGTTAAAACAAAAAATTCAATAATAATTTTTAAGTGACTTCTATTTTTTGCTGGCTAGTTTAATTGGTTTAAGCTATTACAAACAATTTTTGTTTTACTGCCCAAAAAATGTGTGTTCTATCTAATTTTGCAAATTTTGATAGATTTAATAAATTTTGTTAAATTTTAGGTTAAAAATGTAAAGCCTAACCAATTTATGCGCAATTTTTCTTTCATTACAAGCGACAAATCTGTTATTTGAGAAAAATATTGATGCTGCAATTAAATATTGTGAGTTCCTGTTGAACAGCATCAATTTCGTTTTTGAGAAAATATTCATAAATCGAGAACTGTGTTCAATTTTTCTGAAATTTTATTTGCCTAGTTAATTTATTGTTCAATTAAAAGCAAAAAATATTTTTAGTTACATTTTAATGTAGTTTCTGATCAAATTTAGACAGATTTCAAGAAGTAATTACGTTTTTTGAGCAATTTTAGTAGCACTTTTTAGTTAAATATTTATTACCTGACCGATTTAAATCATTACAAACGTTAAATGCAACTTTTGTTGTATTTTAATCAAAATGTATTGCCTGATTTCAAACAATAGACGTTAATTCGTTTTTGGCGCTTATTTTGATTTAAAGCAGTATTTGTGTAAGTTAAATTGTAAATGACGTGATGTTTTTGATCAAATCTACATGATTAAATCGAGAATTTTGTTTTCTGCTTTAATTTTGATAAATTTTAAACAATAATATAACATTTTGCTTTTTAAGCAATTTTTGTAGCTTCTGTCTGATTTCTTAATTTTGATTGCAAATTGTTGTTAAGCGTTTTCTGAGCGATTTTTATATGAAAAATGTATTGCTTATTTGTTTTATTGAAACTTTTGTTGAATTTCATACAACAATCAAAAGGGAACTGGATCTATCATTCGAGGACGGAATTCTGGTATTAAAAGCCAAGATTCTGGCTTCTGAATACAAAACTCAGTCTACCGTAGACTGTAGAGCAAGTGGCACTAACCCACAAGACAAACCGCCCATAAGGTCAAACAAAGCTTCATACAATTAAATTGACAAAACAAAACCTCGCCTGCTCCACAAACCAATTAATTTAACCAACCAAACATTGACTTAGTTTGTGTCTTAAAAGTTAATTTCTCTAATATTTGTAGTCTACTAAAATATATTATGATAAATTCTGTTAATCAGCATCTTGAACAATGAAAACCCATAGCCTCCTTTTGATGAAAGTAAAGTAAGCAATAAAAATTTAGATAGCTTTAATCTAGTAGATTCCAATTATCATCAAGAATTTTTTTGCCTACATTCACAAATAAGTATATTCTAGACTGACAACTTACAAAATTCCGGGCATTGGCTGTAATAGCATATTTCTCAAACTAAATCTTCCAGATATTACAAGAACTATTTTGTCCAAATTAAGCAACACAAAACTTTTTTGATAAATTTTCTGAAAAAATTTGGCTTTTTCAAGGTAGAAAAGTTAAACTCATTTTGTTCGAAGATTTTAATATACATAACACCTCGCATAACACTGAATGGTTAGATTACTCATTTTCTAAAACACAATCCAAAGAACAAGCCATAATGTTTGCTCCTTCTCATAATCTTACTCAACTTCTTCAGCAACCCACATATTTTCCCGTGATGAACTTCTTAGTAAACCAAAATTATTAAATCTGTATCTTTCAACTATTACAGATATTACAAAAACTACTGTTGAAGCTGCTTTAGGAAATTCTGATCATTTACTTTTTGTTGGTAAAACTTCTCTTCCTATTACTACCAAACCTAAACTGCGCCTCAACTATCATTATTCTAACATAAACATAATGAAAATGTTACAATTTCTTAATAATTTCAACTTAGATACTGATTGCTTATATTCTGACAATCCACATATTGCAGCAAAATATCTCATCACAAAAACTATCAAAAAAATTGTTCCACTCTTTGTAATTAAACCAAACCAAAACTACTTGTACTCAATTCAGACAAAACAAGCAATCAATAAGAAACAAAAAGCATATGATAAATATAACAATAATCGTATAAACCGATAAAACTAATAAAAAATATATAAAAAAAGCTCATAATCATTGTGACAATCTAATACAATCTGAAAAAGATAGGATTGCTTTTCATAGCTCACAGATTACTAAAAACTAAGCAACCAAAACTTCTACAAAATGACCCAACATTTTAATTACTATTGTTAAATTTAATTTGAAATTTTGTTAATATTAAGATAGATACTAGATATCATTCGCTTTACTTCTAAGTTATGTTTAAATAAAATTAATTTCCGCAATCATAAAATAAAGCTGTAGCATAAAATTATTTAAAATATAAAATAATAGTCCAAACATTTTTTTAGAAGTTATAAATATAGATATGTACAACTTTTAAAGTAAATATTACCTTATGATTGATTACGTTGATTCCCAAACGGTTAAAGAAATTAATTTGACTTACCTAGAACAAAAAAAAAAAGAACATTAGAAAACAATCAAATACATACATAGACAGTAACAATAATATTCAAACTAGAACCACTAAAAATCTTATATGCCCTTACGAGCAATTCATACAACTTGAAAATCATTAAATTTTACAAAGACAGCTCTAAAAGAATGCTAAAGAACAAAACATCAAAAAAACAAGTAATCGCTGACATAAATTGCAAGATTGGAGGTCAGTCATAATTAGTGTGTGTTCAAAATGATCAAAACAATGTAGTAACTAATCCAAAGAAAAAAACAGATATTTTAATTTGCTTCTAACCGTTAGTACTCAAACTAAACCTAAACAGAAAGTTCAGCATAAAACCCCAACCATTTTTGGTTGTGGTCCAAGTCTCAAAACTTAAGCGCGGAACTAATAAATCCGATGTTATAAACTAAATTAAATTGAAATACCCCAATATTTCAATCGACGCTGTAGATTTAGCTGTAAAGTCTGGAAGCTACAGTAGTTTTTAAAACCTCGGTTCCAGTTGACCATGCTCGAGCTATTCTTTGCAAAGACTTTTTGCCAGCTAACATTGCTGTCAAAAGATTTGTGAGTTATGGTAGTTCACAAAATGCTTCTGCTTCATCTCCAATAAATTTTCGGAGCCAAAATCCTGTCAACAGCTTGGACCCATCTTCAGGAATGGTAACGGCTAGTCTATCTACTACCAAAATTTCGGGTGTTAAAAACTAAACTCAGAAAACTCTTGTTAACCGTATCAGACTACAATGTGATTGTTTTTACTGAAACCTGGCTTTCTCCTGACATCAGGAACTCGGAGTTAAATCTAACAGGCTATCATTTATTTAAGTATGATCGCTCGGCCCTAACAAGCCGCAAATAAAGCGGAGGTAGTCTTTTACTTGCTATTAAAACTCACTTCAAATCCGTATTACTGTAAGCCACGTTTAATAGTGTAAAACATTTGTTTGTAGTTGTTTCGTTTAATTGTGTCTTATATAATTAGTGCAGTATATTTACCACCTAATTCAACTAGTGATAAATATCTTAACCATTACTAATCCGTCGAATCTATTGCTGATAAGTTTCCAAGCAGCACACTAGTTTTATTAAGCAAATACAATCTACCTGCAGCGTCTTGAGTTAAGAACGTTTTAGGTATAATAATAATTTGTAATAATAGTTACCCTGCTCATTTAGTTGCTAATTTGTTTAATTTTTTAAACTGCGTACAATACAATTCTTACTCTTAATAGTAAAGATGTGTTTATAGATTTATGCTTTACCAACAATCGTGATATTTCTGTGATAAAAGCTGTAGTATGTTTTGTTAAATTTAAGCCAACACCATACAGCAGGGGTAGCCAACCCAAATGACCTTGCTGGCCAACCCAAATGACCTTGCGAGCCACTAAAAATTACAACTTTGCGGGCCGCATATAAAATTATACAGGGTGTCCGGAAAATACGTGTACAACGTTTGACGACAGACTCCTGACGTCAAAATAGGTCGATCTAAGCCGACTTAGTTATATCCAAAATTGTCTCGTTTAGCCGGTAGAGGGCGTCAAAAAAAACAAAAGTATAACAAAGTTGAAAGTATCTACGGTAACGGAAAAATGGGGCGGGGCACCATCATGCATATACCACATTTCCTTCCGAAGTAAAAGGGGTAAATTCTCCAGAAGAATTGGTAATGTGTCTTGCAAAAAATTTAAATAAATATTTCCATCTAACCTGTCTGGAATAACAATGGGACCAATAAGGTAGTGATCAATAATACCTGCCCAAATATTAATTTTAAATTGATGCTGATGATGTGCAACTTTAATGGCATGTGGATTTTCATCGGAATAAATATGTTCGTTGTGCAGATTGGTTACCCCAGATCTTGTAAAGCATGCCTCGTCAGTAAACATAATTTTTCTACAAAAATTTGGAACAAGGATTCTTTTGTTTCTAATAAATTGACAAAATGTAAGCCGCATGGGGGGATCAGTCGGTAAAAGTTCCTGGACTTTTTGTATGTGGTAAGGATGTAACAACTGTTCTCTTAAAACCTCATTGACAATCGTTTTAGGAACATTTAACTCACGTTCTAAGAGACGGGTACTGGTACTTGGTTCTTCTTCAACTCTTTCCAGAATCATCTCTTCTGTTTCCACAGTTCGAGTTGTTCTCATACGACCCCTGCCTTCAAACTTTTTCTCAAAACTGCCCGTTTCCCGAAGATGACGCTCAATATTGGCAAATGTTTGGTGGTTTGGTATTCGACGGTTAGGAAACCTCTCCATGTAAACCCTAACACTCTGACGCCCATTTCCTTGACAAAACCCGTATACCAGGAGCATGTCAACTTTCTGAGAGTTTGTATAATTTTCCATTTTTAATGGTAAAATGAACTTGTAGTTCAAGAATGTTGATCGTATACTTGAGTAAATTTCATAGACTGGTGACAATTTGTCAATAATTGTCAAATTATTAAACGCCATAGCAACAAGGTCACTTAAAAAATTATTGTTACAGGTAATTTCTTTTTAATATTTACAAATTTTTGACGCCCTCTACCGGCTAAACGAGACAATTTTGGATATAACTAAGTCGGCTTAGATCGACCTATTTTGACGTCAGGAGTCTGTCGTCAAACGTTGTACACGTATTTTCCGGACACCCTGTATATCCGTATATTAGATTTAGACCAACTATAGTAAATTTTATTGTGTTTACTATTTTTCTGAAACTGAGAGTCTGCTCTGTTATCAACTGTGCGTGCGTATCTAGGAAAGGTCACTGTTTCACTGAGGTCACTTAAGAGTGAAACATAGAACCTGTTATAAAGGGTTGGCCATCTTTTGGTTAAATTTTGAATAACATGTTTCTACTAAGGCTGTTGATTATCGCATCACAATTGCATGAGAAAAATGTGGTTAGATACCTCCGCAGACAGAAGATGCATTGTTTTACTTAGGAACAACGTTTTGAAATACTAAAAATTTATTTTGAAAATAAGTCTTATTTGTCTTCAACAGCGCAAAAATTGCGTACGTTGTCTGGAAGAAATAAAGCGCCATCGATCGAAAGAATACAAAAGTTTATGATAAAAGTTTGTGAAACTGAAATGCTGGTAGACAATGCGCGCATCAAGCATACTCATCCGAGGCGTTCTGCCCAAAATTGTCACTTCTGTGGCTCGAAGTGTACGCGAAAACCCAACAACATCAACTTGGCGCAGAAAACAGCAACTCAACACTCGGCAAAGCACTCTAAGGCGGATTGAAGTCACAAAGACCTTGGTATGTTTGCTTGCAATGTGCAACTCGTTTAAGAAATTAAAATAGCCAACTTTGGTGCCCGTTTTTGTCTTGCTCAGTGGGTTTTAAACAAACTCATTGTTAACCCAAATTTTAACCAAAAAATCATCTTTTTGGACAAGGTCTATTTCCATCTTGACGGCTATGTTAACAAACAATACTGCCGTGATTAAAAAACATTATATATATATTATAGCGTACTTTTTAACTTTAAAATGTAACACTACCTGTGATATTTTTAATTGTAATTATGTTTTTAATGATTTTAAATTTGCTGACTAAAACGCAATCAATAATTATTTGTTGAATGTTGATTGGACTGCACTCTTTTTTGTTGATATGTATCTTCACTCTGTAATAATTGTTTTGTTCCTAAAAAACTGTAACGCAAAAGTAATTTTCCTATTTGGTTTAGCAAAGAATTGATTTTACCTACTAAACTCAAGAAAACTATACATAAACGTTATAAATTTTCAAAACTATTGTCGAATTATAACAAATTCTAATTAATCTATTCGTACTACGTGCAAAAATCTTAGAGCACATCAATACAAAAAATATTTTACAAACTGAAAGTAAAATATAAATAATCCAAAATATTTTTGGAGATGTGTTAATGAGACCAAAAAAACTAATGGTTTTCCGGCCACAATGTATTATAAGGATCAAATCTGTAATAATTGGAACAACTTTGTCAATAGTTTTTAAGATTTGTTTTCTTGAGACTATGATAACAATACCCAACTCCATTGTTTAAGTTTAAGAATAACGTAATTCATTCAAAATTTTCAATTATTTTGTTTGATATTTTTTAAGGGAATTAAGAACCTTAAAAATTAAGTTAAACCCGACAGCATTCCATCTTTACTGTTAAAAAACTGCATTTATTATATTCCAAAGCCATTGCAGTTACTTTTCAATGCTTCTTTGAATGAACCTAAAGTTACTCAAATATAAAAACAAAGCTATATTACGCCTTTATTTAAATCTGAAACTAAAGATGATATCACTAACTATAGAGGTATATGCATTCAGTCTGCTATCCCTAAATTGTAACTGATCAGTTACAATGAATGTGCAAAAGCATCTTAGTGGAAAAGCAGCATAGATTTCGTAAAAAACGTTCCACATTTACTAATTTACTTTGTTATAAAAATTATATCTTGCTCAAAAATCTACAAGTCTTATCAATAGCTTTCTTGATAATAAAAATTATACTTAGAATTCATGAGCACTGACCCAAAAATTATAAATGCTGGTGTTCCTTAAGGTTTTGCTCGGCTCTTTCGCCAACTTTATTTTTAATTTACATTAACAAACATCTTTAAATAACCAATAGTCCTATTCATAGATTTGAAAATGATAACCCTTTTCATACTTTCCAAAAAGCATATCGTCATCGATGTTGCGTGCAGATTAAAAAAAATCAATAATTAAGGTTAAAATTCCTGAATTTGCGGCAAAAATACCCAGTTGTGTAGTTTTAGCCTCTGGCGTTAGAAATAGACCGACAATTAATAAATGAATTTACTAACTAACTTAAATATGAGTTAAGTTTTTTGATCATCAAACATATAGCACAACTTCTCTCCGTTTCGTTGGCAAAACACCAGTATCAACTACCACAGAGTCAATCAAAACCTATCAACATGCAAATTGGAACTGATCTGCTCTATTCATTATTGTGCATTAGACAAATCAATGCAACATCAACATACCCACAACTTCAAAAAGCGCATCCAACAATATTCAATCTCACCTTGCTACTAATGTGGATCAAGAAACACACTCATGTAACAATAGTCATATATCATATATAATGTTGAACCAAAACTTTTTATAAATTTTTTTTAACCGTATTGTTAACATGAAATAAACTTCCAAATTCAGTATTTTCGAAACTATCTGTCCACAGACTGCTTAAATCGTCTTCAATGTGATAGTTTCAGCGAGTATAGTTTCACTCGATAAAATTCAAAGAAATTTTTATGTTGTGACATATTAAGTAATTCTTAAGTCTCACATTTTAAAATTTAAAGAAGATGTATGCCTGCAACCGCCATGATATATTATTTGGTGGTCTTCAGTTGCTGCAATGAGATCATAGTACAGTGAGACTGTAGCCTTATAGTAATATTATTTCTAATACTTTGCTTAACTTAGTCTGCAAAAAACAACGTAAAACTATTTTTATTGTATCAAATATATATAGTAAACATTTAACTCCAAAATAAACTTAAAAGTTTTCATTTGATCCATAGAAATGATTGCAATTGTTAATTTTTAATAAAATAGAACAAATATTTCTATTCATCTCTGAGAATTTAGCGAGCTTACTAATATTTAATTGCAAATAACTGTTTAATAAAGTTACCAATTAATTTTCTTTCCATTCAAGACACATGCCATTGTTTTCCTTATCTGCATACTTTACTGTCCTCCTGCATTGTAGTATGTATTTATATGGGTCATACACAGTGTTATCAGCAAAATAGATCCGTTTTTGTTTAGAATTCTGTTGGATTTATTCAATGATTTATTAATTAAATAATTATGACCTCATAGGCTACTTATATCACATTATTTGATCAACAAACAAACGTAACACATAACATTATTGAATGTCATACGAAAAGAATTTAAACTATTTTAATTATTAAAAATTCAATTTACAATATTATAATAACTTAATTTATTTTGCTCTATAATTAAAAATATAATTTATTGCCTTTTTAATTACAAGTGATAAATAATATCATTATATTTTAGCACCAATAAAAAGCTATTCTCATAGATATATTATGGAATAAATAACATTAATATTATAATATCAAAAGAAAGATATTTTCCAAATTTATGTTATTTCCCAGAATATCATAGACCATAAAGCATGTCTAAAAAGAAATTTATATTAGTTTTAATATATCTACTATTGTTCAGATGATAACTCCATATAATAAGTCTGTTCAGCATTATTTTGTGAAATTTCCGCGGCGCCAATCAATGGAGGTAATCAAGATGCATTATTTCTATAGTTGCAGGCGCCATTGCAGGATCTATTGCGGTCAATGGCATCGCTAGCGGCTTATGGCACATCGGATTCAAAAGTGCACTCTCTTGCTAGCTTGCTTGCTCACCATTTCTTATTTATCAAAGTGAACGTACGTCACCAGGGTATCTCAGGCGATGTTTATTATACTCTCAGATGGCATCAAACCCGGGAATCGTCGTTAGGCTAATTATTTAAACTCGTCGAGCATAAGTGCATGTCAAACGTCTCTATGAATATGCATATTAGGTTAGTTTACATGTTGGAAGGCCTGTATCAATTGTAAACAACGGGTACCTGGTATTTATCAACGTTCACAGTACAGCAATGCAATTTTAATGAACCGAAATACTATTGTACGTGTATGCCACTCACCGGATGTAACAGATAAACAAAACTGTGGCGTGGAATTAATTCGAACAATTGAAATCGATAACATATATCATAAATAAACTAATAATTCATATTACTCTATAGCTATAATAATAGAAATAATAAAAAATAAATGAAAAAATGATACAATTGAATAGTAAATTCATAATAAACTGAAAACTAGTGTAAATTTATTATTTATAAAAAAATATATTTAACTATCTGCATCAAAATAGAATATATACTAAAAAGATTAAATTCAGTATTAAACGTGTTTAAAATCTATAGACACATCGGAATAAAAATTAAACATTGAATGAAATTAAGAAACTACGTTGACTAAAATATACAAAAAAAAATCAAAAGTCAATCATTGTTTCCCCTTATATGATTGCATTAAATAATAAAATTGCAGCTTCAGTGTTTTCTAAACACCATCCTTGCTGGATATGAGAACACTCCGGCTATATTGACAAATAATTTACGGTAGAATAAGATTCGGTACTGAGAAAAGTCCAAACTCCGCCGTAAAATTATTTAAAAATTTGTTCTCCGCTGTAACCGCCTCAGCATACACTGTTTCAGCCACAAACATATTTTACTCACTTCATTCACCTCCTATACTCGAAAAAGACTTTGACCTTCATAATACAGTATGATTAAGTTCCAATATAAGTATAAAATAGGATAGCCTCCTTTAGTATTGTAGTGTAGCAAGAACGTAGTAAAAGAAATACATAATACGACTCCCGTTGCCTCTACTTTTTTTTCAGTTCTATTTGAAAACTGCACTTAATAATAATTTTAAGGTAAAACCTTTGTCTGTCTAGAGACAATGATTGGAATTTTGATTAAAAGAGCAATTCCATTCCAAATGAGAAATTTGCTTTAGTATTTTTTTCTCAGTTTCTATAACTTATTAGAACAGATCGTTCATGAAGGTATATAACCCTTAAAAAAAATTTACGATTTGTTTAGTTTTTTTGATGTTTTTTAACTTAATCTCATTTTTTCTTTAAAAATTGGAAATTTAACTCAAAAAAAAATTTACTAGTGAAATCAATCAGAAATTTACGTAGAATCCAAATCTGGTGCCATTTCAAGTCAAGATAGGGTATATCTATAAGCCACAAAAGCCATAAAACCATGTTTTTGTTCTCAGTGGGCTGGGCAAAAAGAAGCATTTTATTTTTAATTGCTAAAGTTGACGTATTTTGATGTAAATTAATAGAAAAATATAAATTTGTTTTGTGTATTTAGGTTTTAAAGGCCTAAAACTCGAGAAAACTGCAAAATAAGCCTAGTCTTCAACATAAACTTACAATACACGTTTAGCCGTGCTCAGAGGAACAATACACCAAATATGATTAAAAATTTGAATTCTGGGGACAATTTTACATAAAAAATAGTGTTGTACTCATCGGCCTTATAAACGCCTATCTAGAAAGAAATGTTTACAAAATTTTTAAGCAAAAAATATATTTTTTTCATATTCACAAAAAATATTATAATATATAAGCGCCGGGCGGATTTATGTTTGAATGCCAAACATAATAATATTCTCAAACTTTGGCGCCGATAGATCGAGTCTATTTGTGCCGCAAGCGCAAAAACTATCAAACAAAGAGAAAAATATTTTTTATCTAAAAAAAAAATGTTGTACAACATATTTTTTTATCTAGGGGGGCTTCTCTACGCCAGATAAGCACGACACTGACTATTTCCCAATTAGAATTGTTTGCAAAACTTAAATTTTTAATAATCTTTGGTTTATAGGTCCTCTAAAAACTGCTAAATGTGTATTTGTAAAACTTTATGTTAAAAAATAAGCCTATTATTGCAGTTTTTTCGAGTTTTAGACCTCTAAAACTGAAATACACAAAACAAATTTATATTTTCCAGTTAATTTACATCAAAATACGTCAACTTTAGTGGTAAATTTTTTTTTAATGCTCCTTTTTGTGGATTTACGGCTTACAGACAGAGTATAGACTTAAAATGACGCCAGATTTGGATTCTACAAAAAAGTTCTGATTGATTTCACTAGTAAGTTTTTTTTTTTAGTTAATTTCAATTTTTAAACAAAAAATGCGATTAAGTTAAAAACCGATCAAAAGTCTACTAATAAGTTATGGAAACTGAAATAAAATTGCCCCAATAGTAAATAGAAAACTTCTCACTCGCATCTCCAATCATGTCAGCATTTTCGATCAGCTCCTACAGTCTACTCGTAATCCAAGATATTGTACAATGACTTATCTTTGCGTAGCTATTAAGTGTATAATTTTCTAGATGTGGCTGCAAATACTACAAAAAATCACTAAGTAAGATAACAAAATACATAGACAGTAAAACTCAGGCCATTGAAGTACTACATACCTGTTGATTCGCACATATACCTAGGAAGTCTTAAAGATGTGCAAAATAAAGTAAATTCATAGTGTTTAGTGGCTGAGGTAATAGAGGTACTTAACAACTGTAGTACGTTAGGTTAGGTTAGGCTTTAAAAGATTGTTAGTCGCACACTAACGTATAAAACTCAAAGGTTGAGTGTTAAAACCGTACTTGGTTTTGTTCGACATTAAAGCTTTATACGTAACAGAGAATAAAAGCATTCTCTGCACTAGCATTTGAAGCTTTATTGTGCACAACTGAACAGATTGTTGAGCTTACACTGGCTGGTGAAACCTTGAAATTGTATGCAAAATACACTACAATAGTAATAAGCAGATATACAAGATGACCCAAGACGTGAGGTCACAACTTCGTGTGCGTAATCTTTAGATCAAATAAAGTTTAAAAGTAAATAGTTTAAATAAAACTAAAAAATATAAAATGTTCAATTAATATAGATTAAATAAATACAATTTTAGAAAACAAATATTTATTTCTATTTTACTTTCAATTCACTATAAAAATACCATCGTGCTGGTACCATATACTATGAAAAAATTTACGGGCTGTCTGCAGTTAAATGGTTCTTAAAAACAAATAGACCAATGATTTATGTTATCAATAATTCCACAAAGCATTTACTGAAAACTTATGATAATTTGATACTGTAATTTCGTGTGGACTCTCCAAATCTCAATATTTGAAAAAACCGTAGGTTTTGATTTTAAATGATTCATCGTATACTACTAGCAATATCTGCAGATAAAAAAGCTTAAACAGACTAGATTTGAAATTATTATAAACCAAGACGTTTTAATGTTCTCTACTCAACAAACATAGGTGCCTGGATTATTATCAAATTTTTGCAGTATGCTGTCCTCATTGTTTAGTACTTGCTGAAAGCTCAGTCAACGGTTTCGGAAAAGTTCCGTGTTCACATAAGTTGGAAAACTTGACGCAAATTTGGAAATCTCAACCCATACTCTGCTACCAACTTTCCTATACAAAAACGGTAAATGTAATAAATATCAGCTTACTTTCGTCTTGTAATGGTAAACATCAACACTGATAATAAGCGCAAACAAACAAAAAGCTGCTTTGCTGTTTAACATACAATTAATTATTTGCATAATAACGTAGACATTTTGCATCAAATACCACTTAATATCATTCATTGTTTCAGACCATATCTTCTTTAATAATCGCATTAGAAAAAATTACCACACTTTAGTTTCGATTTCATTTACCACTCCTTAATTCTATTCTATAAACAAATTCTATAATTACCAATTGAGCTGAATTTAATAAATGTGCAGAATCAATTATTAATTAGTAGAAAATAGCCAATGGTCGTTAAAGTAAAAATATCTAAAGAATATACGACATCAACGCTCGGTGTGGTGGTTAGATAGTTGAGCGTTCATTATTCTACTAGAGCCACGTAAAGCCATAACGTGTCACGGTTCAAAATAAAAATCACTATCTCATTCGTAGTATTCCCAGATTGACATTGCAGATGTAAAAACAATATTCAAAAGTTGTAAATGTTATTAGTACATGCAGAAAACCCAAGATATGAAACAAAAATCAATAAAATAACATTTTTGAAAAATATATTGAAAAAATAGGCCAATAGCAATTAAAAAATAACTTTCAGAAAGTAAGACTAGCTGATGATGTTGATATAGTACAACACAATATTTTGTATAGCATAAAAATTAGGATAGCTTTAGGCCTTAAAGATACTAGCAATTTCAATAAAACTTTTCACGGCTTTGTTATAATACATAAGAAAGCTATAAAATATAAATCGCAATTGTCAAAGTATTGAATAACTAATGACAAGTATGTTACAGTAGTTCATGCCTTCAAATAGAATCAACACCAATACAAACCATTTGATGCCAAATCTCATTTTGATTTAGTGTCAATGTATAAAAGTCATTAACATAAAAATTACCATAATATACATATAAAACACGACAAAGAAGCAATAATCCTGAAAAGTGCAGCTGAGAACCCTATTAAATCCTATCTGTTTATATGTCTTAAAAGTAATATATACAATGAGCGCAGACACATTGCACCAAATAAAAATTAAAACCATTAAACGATCAATGTTAATATTATTACTAAGCAATAAAATCCCAAACTACATTATTCAATAAAAAACAAACAACAAAATCTCACTAAAATAAAAACCAGTTTTGTAAGTAAAGTAACAAGAAAACAGACCATGCATTATGCACTTTAAATAGAGAATTTCTCAGCATAAAAGTAAATATTAATAATAATATAATTTGTTATTGATTTAATGTATTTATCAAAATCATAAATGAAACAAAATCTGTCTTTATTTTATGTTTGTTTCTTTGCCGTCGACAAGTTGGTCGTCGCCGAGTAGACTGTGTCCGGACTATCTATAGTAATCCAAAAGATGGCTTGATCAACAATAAAAATTAATTGCCAATAAAAAATATTAAAAAAGAATTACAAATACATTTTAATTAGCAAAAACTAACTTCATTTGCTGCAATCTGATCAGCTACTCTCCAGAAAAAAGAAATTGAGGTTCCAAAACAGAATGACGTTCTGATGTACGGTGAGATGATTCAGTTATAGAGCGTTAACAGTCCGAAGTTCGATCCCCGAATATGACTAAAATAATAACTTTGCTCTTTATCCACCGGGGTGATTCGGAAGTCACCTAATAAGCCGTTGGTCCCATCGACCCCCTTCATACAAGTCGTAAGACTTCTGGGCAATGTAAAATAGCTGTAAATGCGAAATAAAGAAGAGATGTTTTACACAAAATTCTCATGTACTCAACAAAGTATTATTTATTATTGTGTTGCAAACCAAAGCACAATAATATCTGACAATCTAATCGCAATTCGTACACAAATAACATATTTTTGAGTAGACCCAATGCTATCAGATTTATTTATTTATTTATATAACTAATAATAAAAATAATACTAAAACTAGAATAACTACTAAATATAAATAAATCACCATTGCGTAACAAATTCAAGGCGCAGAAAATTAAAATTGACATACCGTAAAATATATGAAGAGACAAAATGCAGCTCATTGTCTGTACGTTTGTGCGGTATGTAAAATATATGGTCATTGTGTAAAACACGAGCTGGGACATAAAAACCAATTAAGCTGAGAAAGCCAGGACTATTAATAATCCCACAAAGCTTTTTAAAAACTAATATTTTCTCAAGACTAATCATAAAGCTGCCAGCATTGTTAAACTGTTAATTTGTTCAAATTTAAGCAATATTATATTGCATATAAAAGATAATAAGAGTACGCAAAAGTCACCAATCTTCTTCGAGATATGCTTATCGATATCTAAAATCTTATAAGCTATAGCCACAATAATATGAATATGTGTTGTAAAAGATAAGCTTAAATTAAACGTAATGCCTAAATCACAAATAGTGGTAACACTCAATAACAGTTTATCAGAAAATAACCAGACTGACGTAATTACTTTATACAATATTTATATCGTCAGTAAACAATAGAAAAAGTTTTAAAAAAGTTATCGGTAAAAAACAGACAACGGTGAACGGACCTATAGAAATCCAGAAGGAAAAAGAACCAACAAGGAAAGATTGATCTCATAAGCTTTGAAAAGCAATCAATATCTAAACCTCAAAGACAAACTTACCAAAAAAAAAAAAACAAACATTGCCTCGGAGCAACGGACGGACATAAAAAAACAACTAAAAAAGACTATGAGAAACATGGAATTATAAGGTCTAAGTGCAAAACTAATAAAAGTACAAAAAGAGATTGCAAAATTAAAAATGAACATAGTAGTAATAACAAAAACAAACAAAAAAAACAAAACAGGTATAGATATAGCACAAACAACTACATACAATTGTTCTCTGGAGTTTTAAAATATTAACTACCAAAGAAAGCTGTATCAATTATAATACACAAACGTATCAAGAACAAAATATTAGACTACAAGTGTATATCTCAAATAATATAACCCTGCAATAAAAAGACAAAATTTCGATAAACTACAGGAAAAAATTAAAAAAATCGAAAGAAAGATTTTAAACCTAGAACAAAACACATCCCTAAAAAGTGACTGTATAGTGTGCCTGGTGCTCTAGTGGCATCATTGTATTTTTTTTATACAATACGCTGTCGGAGCGGCAGCAGAACACAGCAAAAAGAGAGCAGCCAACCAGCTTACATCGTAGAAGGAGCCCGCCAGCAACTTAACCAGCAATATTTTATTTTTCAGATCGTCAACATCTCAAAATAGATGCTGAAAAAATAAAGCGGTTCGAGTCCGCATTTGGCAAATTCAACAAAAAGATCACAAAGATAGAAGACAAGCTCGCCGGGGATATTGAGAGCATCAACCAAGTGATTGAAGGATTTTCCTCCAGAAGCGTAATGGATGTACTCACGTCTTCGACTATAAAAGTCGTCACGCCAAGACTGCAGAGATTTGAGGATACCTTAAAATCCATGCAGTCTTCGCATGCCAAGAAAATCCTTGGAATAAAAGAAAGCATCAAATAATTATAATTTTGATTCTGTGTTGCAGATGAAACAGGAACCACCGCTGTCGCATGCAATCAAGAGGCCAGGCCCCAAACAAACTAATTTCCAAATCCTCGTCAGAAGCCAAAAAGAATTCAGCCCCGGACAAACCCTCCGAGACTGCCTTCCCCGACGCGCCTGGTGGGTCACAACTGATAGATGTTCAGCACTTTGCAGAGCCAGAACAGCCATTCAAGCTCGTCCAAAAAAACAAATCGTAACAGAAGAAAAGACATATGGAGGTAGGTAAAAAAAAATCTGTTCCCTTTTTCCAATCCTCGCAGAAGACATTCACTTCTGCAGCCCTTCAAACCGCAACTTCTGTTGTAAAAGCAAACAAAACATTTGCAAAGCCTGCGGTTAAAAATAATCCGACCTCAACGCCCTCTTCGAGCGTAGTTGAAAAGCCTCCACCACTGGTTATTCGCAATAAAAGCAAATTTTACAAGTAGAGCCAGTCCTTCAAAGACAGCGGTGTAAAAGTTGTCCGCGCTATCAACATTAGCGATAGCATCCGTTTTACTTTAAATTCCATAGATGACTTCCGTAAGACTACGGCAATTCTGCAAGCTGCAGGTCCTGGTAAGTTTTACACTTATCACACGCAAAACAAAAAATCCGTCAAAGCAATTATCAAAAACATCCCCAAAGAGACTCACTCTAAAGAAGATGCTAAAAAAACTTGTATCGCTGAGATAGAACCTTCTTTCAGTAACTCGACTGGGAAATAAACTCCTCGATGTCAAATATCCAATGCTTTATGTGCAGCTCAAAAATTCTGGTAAATGTCAAGAGATTTTCAACATCTCTGAGCTTTTTGGTCTGACCATTAAAGTTGTGACAAAACGACAAACAGGCGAAATCAGCCAGTGCCATGTGTGAAATGCGCCGGTCTGCACTATGGAAATGCAAAAAACGTGAACGCGCCGCCCAATTGCGCCTTTTGCGCAGAGTAAGGCGGTGAGCGGTGATTATATTGCCTCTACCGCGCAGCGCTCGGCCAATATACAACCGTCTGAGTGTTTTAAATGTACTTGGTTTTTTATTTGCACCGCTCACAGCTCTTCAATGTACACGCGGCCGAACACACGGTATCAATCGCTGGCTGTGATGTTTGTAAGAAATTACGGCTCGCAATCCAATCCAAAAGTTATTAATCCCAAAATGGCAAAGTTTTTCAAAAAAATGACACCTCGCACGGTAAAACGTGAGAGAAAGATAGCAAACGTGAGTCATATCTAAAGCAACGCCTATATGTTTGGCGTCATAGAACGCATTATAATACCTATTTTACTGTGCGTTATTTTCATATTTAGTTGGGAAGGTTATGCACAAATGTATTTTACATTACTGTTCATGTGCCGCACTTCCAGATATGTTCAACGGGGCAGATATTAGTCGATAGGCGCTTCATATGAAGGAAATCCGACACTTCTTATTAATCTTTTGAAGATTTTGCCGCCCCAACACAAAAAAAAGCTATCGGAGCATGATAACAAAATATTTATGGGACCAGTTAAAAGATATGATAACAAAAATCTTTGGTTTCAACAACACGGTGCCAACAGTCACACAGCAGCAGAAACAGTTACTTTATTACAAAAAAAAGAAAACAGAAAATGCAACATCCATTGGCCGCCGAGATCGTGCGGTATCACTACTTCAGATTTCTTTTTTTTTAGGTTATTTGAAGAGTAGAGTTTACAAAAATAAACCAAACACCATTGCAAAATTGAAACAAGAAATTTGACGCAAAGTAGCCGGCATTGAACCTGCAATGTTATCAAAAATGATTACAAGCTGATTACGTCATGTCTAAATAGCCGAGGTGGTTATTTGAACAATGTCATTTTTACTGTGTGATTGTAATGAATCGACCTAAAATACTAAACACAAAAATACATATTTTGTAAAATGTTTCTACTTACTTTATAATCAACCTTTTTAATTATGCATATATTATATCATGTATTTTGATTTATCTTTGACAATTAGAATAAAATATTTTTATAACAATAATAATTTATGTTATTATTTTCATTTCATTTAAGCCACTAGTAAAAAATAGCAAAATTTGCATACGCGGAAATAAACATAAACTACAATATTAAACTTTAATGTTTGCAATGACAATTTCAAATTTAATGTCTTATTCTTCCTTCACAAATTAATTATTGTTAATTATTTTACAAACTTAATTATGATTTACCGTTGCCCATTCACTTAAATATTTTCTGGCTATAAAACAATAAAAGGTGAATATTTTCTTAATGCAATTTTCTAGTAAATAAAATTTATTTTACAGCAAACAGTATTTTTTGAATTTACATCTTTACACAAAATTTATTGGTAGTATTATTTTCTACTAGAACTAGGTTGCTGCAGCGATTCTTCTTTACTGCAAACTATAAACGCCCCATAAATAGTGACCTAAAATATATAAGCCCTTACAACTTTTCAAGAAAACACTAAGTGGATGAGATTTCGCGGTAGATAAAATTTATAACAACTCTTTACGACTATAAAAATTGGTTCATGCAATTTATTTATATTTTATACAAAAACACTATAAAACAAAATTTTCTAATGTATTAATCAAAAGTAATGTTGAATATGTAAATAAAAATTCAATGGAATGACTTCCTGAATTCCCTGATTTGAAATCGTGTATGTAAATTTGATAGGCAATTAATGTGAATGTGTTTAAGAAAGCAAGCAAATATATCACATGGATTTATAAAGATAACCTCTGTGTAAAGCATGAGTAATCGAAGTTAATTTGTAAGAAGAATAAAAGAAGCTATGCATGTACAATCCAAACTTTCAACATGCAATGATTAATGTGCATAATACGGAGTATTTAATGAATAAATAAATATAAAAACGAAGTGTATAAATCGTGACATACGTTAACTGATACGGTGTGTATGTAATATCACAGGAAGAAAGTAAATTTTAACATAATACAAAACAGTATATATTTCTTCCAGTTCATAGCTTGACATTGCAAATATTAACTATTGTATTAACAAACGGGTGCAAGACAGGCACTCCTATTTTTCTCAACTGTTTGCATTCCCTAGAGTTGAAGGTGAACCACCCTTTTTGCATTTCATAACGCTTAACGAGTTAGATCTTATTTTATTTTTCTCATAAGAAATGACAAAGGCTGCATGCTTTTGCCACCAGACGAAATCAATTTCAACGTTGGAATTTCCTACTTGATTTTATGTCTCTTATCAATTTACTTGGTGCAAGTACTGAATACCAACCAGAATTTTATCAGGGAATTTTTACGTACTTCCTCTGCATTCGAAATGCCAACTGTAATTGAGAGAGTACATACCTGATGCCGTCCCCACAATCTACACGTTGCAATACATAAAAACTTAATTAATTTTCGGGAATGTTAATTAAACTAAGCCGTTTTAATAGATAATAGGAGGAAACCATTAACATCAATTGAAATTCTAATCATAATTGTCGGCTTATTATTTATTTCGATTTAATGATGACCGTTAGCTGTGCAAATTTTAGTTTGCGAGCAATTCTCACCAAGATTTCCCAATTTCTAAAAAACTAATTAATAAAATTACACCGACTTAATTAATTTTCAATCGGTTACATACCGCAGATTATATTTTAAGATTAGTTAGTTGATTAAGTTTAATTATATAGTTCAAATAGACACATTTATTTTTAATCCATTAAAATTCTATTCCATTTTTTTTTTAGAAATTCTTCATTTGCAATTTAATTTGAAGATCTGCAGATTGTTCATGCGATTCCACATAATTGTAATTTATTGTAGATCTCGATATAAAACAGAATCAACAAATAATTATTGCATCTACGCGATTAAAGTGTAAATTTGCTTTCATTTACTTAACTTTACCAATCGCATCTATGCATCACGTTATGCGCTTGAATTATTATTGAAAAATGCTACCAATAGATTATTTACAAGATTAATAATATTATATTGTATATAATAAATAACAAACTTTCACAGAATCTATCAAGATTTAATAATAAACAAGCCGTTGAGAGTATTAGATCCACATTAACTGTACATCAAGTAATAAATTGATAAATTACCATATTGACCTCATAATTATTACCAGAGTTGTCGGTACCAGTATATCATTGTAACACATATCTTAGTTATTATGAAAATTCTGCCGTTGTAATAGGATATATAGATCCTCAATTTATATTGAATATTAAATAAGATATAACTATATATACATTGAAAACTGTTTTTATGCATTTCATAGAAATGGAAAAAAATAAATAAATGTACACTATGTACAATTGAAAATGCAAATAAATCAATTTTTTTATAGGAGTTAGAAATGCTTAACCTCAAGTTGTCAACCAAGACTTCTTAGTAGCTTACTCCGCCATCTTAAAAAAAAGCAAGCGTAGAAAGAATAATATTTTTTTTCACACTATCATGAAGTTAGAGTTTGACAAAATGGGAACACAGAAAGCTCTTGCATACGTATAACCGGAGAAAATTTTGTTTACAATATTTTCTGCGTAGATTAACTTTAAAAGCTCTTCAACCCGTTGATAATACCGATTGTTTCCATAAACAACATCAATAGAATCTTTCGAGCCTTACAATAACGTTCTTTTCAAATTCAATATTTGTTCAGCTGCTCACATAATGTTGCGTGCTTTCTAGTATATTAACTGATCAAATGTAACAAAATTTTTTTTTTATGATAACGCTTGCATCTGTCGACAGCTTTAAAAACTAAACTGTTACTTTCTTCATAAAACTATTTCACCCCAGAATTCTGACAGAGCAGCTCCATTTTCCGTAAAGCCAAATTTGGAATTGTGGGTTGCAAACAAGTTGACAAAAAGTTTTGACATTAGAGATGTCTATCGACTGCATATCCGCATATTTATGTTTTCTGTAAAATAGTATTGAAATCGTACAGAATTGTGCAACTTCTGAGACCAATGTAGTTCGAGAATAGGCGGAATTACAGTTTCACGAAGATGCGGTGTTTGAAGCAAAGTATTCTTCCTATTACGTGAAATGTTCCATGACCGTCAATGGTGTTAACATTGACGTCTGTTATCAATTTACTTGGTGCAAGGACTGAATACCAACCAGAATTTTATCAGGGATTTTTTACGTACTTCCTCTGCATTCGAAATGCCAACTGTAACGCTTGCATCTGTCGACAGCTTTAAAAACAAAACTGTTACTTTCTTCATAAAACTATTTCACCCCAGAATTCTGACAGAGCAGCTCCATTTTCCGTAAAGCCAAATTTGGAATTGTGGGTTGCAAAAAAGTTGACAAAAAGTTTTGACATTAGAGATGTCTATCGACTGCAAATCCGCATATTTATGTTTTCTGTAAAATAGTATTGAAATCGTACAGAATTGTGCAACTTCTGAGGCCAATGTAGTTTCGAGAATAGGCGGAATTACAGTTTCACGAAGATGCGGTGTTTGAAGCAAAGTATTCTTCCTATTGCGTAAAATGTTCCATGACCGTCAATGGTGTTAAGATTGACGTCTGTACTGTCAAACACAAATTTTCCAAAATTTCTAAAAAATTGTTATTTCTTCGTAGAACTAATTTTTACAGATAAGCTCTAACACTTTGGATCAATTAGAAATGTCAACAAACTCAATGGTAGTCAGATAAGCTATTTATTAAGAGATTCGCATCAAAATCATTTCAATATTTATAAATACAGTAAAGTCCAATTTTAAATTGTACTGCCTAGACATGATTAAGTCCCAATTAGAAGATTGATTGTAAAATGCACAAAAAGTAAACTATGTTTCTTAGCGTTTTAAAGTTGAAGTCGAAAAGGTTGTTTAAAGTCGCGATAGGAACTGAGATCAAGTAACATTGAGAAACCATTTATATGTACCAGAATTAACTTTAAGCTGTCTTGTGTGCCACAAATGTTAGATAAAGAATATGTCTCCATTTTCAAGACTTATGATAAAAAGAAAGTATTTACCCTAACCAAGCAAAACGGAAAAATGTTTGAAATTATGTTTCGTCGAGTCGAGCCTGCAAGATATCTGCTGTCGGCTTCAAATAAAACTTGGCATAAGTAACTAGCGTATCAAAATATCAAGTATGTTAGAAATATCCTTGACAAGAATAGTATTAAGAGCACAGATAATTGGGGTGACATGTATGGGAACAATGTGTATATGCCAAGCAACGTTGAAACTCTCATAAATTGATTCATGTCGACTTTGCAAGATGTATATCACGTTTCTAGAAAAAGTTAAGTATTTATTACTTTTATATATAGATAATTTTTCACACTTTTGCAAAATTAAACATCTTCTTGAAACTGATAAAAAATCAATTTGATAAAAAAATAAAAAATATCAAAACACAAGATCTACTAGAGAAGTTTTCTACATCAAGTCCAATGCATATAGTCCTCAACAAAATGATAGGATTAAAAACAAAATGCAAACAGTTGTAGAGTCAGAACGTACCATTATAGATGAACAAAATTCGAAAAAAATATTATAAGCTAAAGCTGTGCAATCAGTCAAGAACCAGCTCAATCAAGAGTCCAAATCCAGCTGAACTTTGGTTTGGACAAAAACTAAAATTGAACAAAAATCATTTAGTGTGAGTTATGTTACTTATCTCTGACCACAAACAAAGTAAAATAAACATCACAAAAAAAAATTTTAGTAAATTCGCCGTACTATCATCATGTGTGCGGTCATTGTAATTTTCGTTGAGGTCAAACCTGAGAAGAGTAATACTCAGATCAACCAGAGTCTAAACGTTAATCCGGAAGAAACCCTAGATCAACCTAAGTCTGCGATACATTGAAAAAAGCCAAATCTGCGTGATCGTCAAACCTTAAATCGTCCTACCCGCCTCTCAGTATTTGTAATGGATTATCTTCGAGAAGAAACCAATTCAGCAAAAATTAAAAAAGTAGAAAATGTTTCCAAACCACTAAAGGACAAAGAATGATATGCAGCTATGACGGACAAACTCAAATCCTTAACCAAAACAAAAACATAATACATTGTTAAAATTCCAAAACACGCAAAACCACTGACCAGTCGTTAGATGTTGCTTGAGAAACAAGATGGCCGTTTGAAAACCAGTTCAATATGGGCATTCTCCTCCACAGTAATTTAGCTCAAAACAAAATTTGTCATAAACTGCATAATTTTTACTTCTTTACAAGCAGCATGTAGGGTTGTGAGCATATTCTGTGCTTGGTGGTCTATGCTATCAGCAGCTTTTGACAATTTCGTCTGCAAACCTCAAATATCTTAAAAACTCTTCATCAATTTTGATGATAATTTCCAATAAATTTTTCTATACATTTTTTTTTAAATGTGTAAAAAAAGTAATTTGTATTAAATCCCTGTCTAAAAAAAATAAATTGTTATTACCTTCATAAACAGTTTAATATAATATACATGGGACTGGAAGCTTATAAGTCTATTGTTGCATTCGTTCACAATGTTGCCCTTCTTGTGCATTATAATAATAACTGCATTCTTCACAAAAGCATGCATTGCAAAATCTGCCTATCATCTCTATCAGTAGTACTCTCCCTTCTTTAATAGCTTCAATTGCAATTTCATCGTCACCTGGTGCTTTGTTGTTTTTCATTTCGTTAATGAAAGCTGTTATTTCGTGTACTGATACTTCTGGAATATCTTCAAAGCATTGGTTTTGAATGTGAAGTATGTTTCTAACCATTTTTTTTGTTTGGTTCTTGTTCTTGTACAGAATTTCTACACCAACTTCAAGATTTCATCTCGGTTTAAAATGATTGAGTCGGTTACGTAATACATTCAAGTTCTTGTTGACTCTGTTTATTTCTGCCGTATTATATTTTCTTACATGTCTTCTTATAGTAGTAAAAATAACCTTGTTCAGAATTCTCTATTCATCAGCTTTCGTGGTATATTTAAGATGTAAGTCACTGCTTTGTTGCAAGAGTCTTTTGTATTTTTGCTAATTTGATTTGTGAATTTCTAGTATTTTGAATACCACCGTTTTTGTGAGTTTTTCACTGCTTTGTTGATCAGTGTGCTAAGTTCCACATTATCTCCTCTCTCTGCTGTCTTATTAGTTTTTGGTAAGCAGTTTGCAAATTTTTTTTTTCTTTCACGCCTAAATTAAGAACCACTTCTTCTCTGACTATTTTGCGGTCGCTGCCGATAGAAATTCTGTTCATAACAATAACATCTCCCACTGTGTTTCTATTGTTAGTATTATAAAATCAATTCTTCTCAATCCCATCTAAGCTTAACCATATTAATTTTCTTCTCTTAAAAAAAATAGTTCATGGCATAAAGTTTGTGATATCTAAAATAATAGAGCATAGTTCCTCTTCCATTTGTGTGTTCATAGCCATGCCTGCCCATAGTGGCCAACATCATCTTTCTTGTGGCCAATCTTAGCATTAAAGTCTCCTATAATGAGGTTGAATAAAGTTGGTGTGTGTGTGATCGCCATCGCAATTTCTTCAAAAAAATTCTCTACTTCCATCGTCTTTATATGAAGATGTTGATGCATAAACACTTGAGATGCTTTTTGTTTAAAATAAACCCAACATCATCTCCATCTTTGGGATAAAATAAGTAACCCGATCTGAGAGTTAGAGCCGCCTGACACGAGACTGATTTTAATATTACATTTAATACTAAATGATGCGCGCGCAAACTAATTCTGAACAAACCCACCTCCTGAAGCAACTGCTGCATCAACTTCTATCAATAAGATACTTAGCCAATTTAAAAATCTTTCAATACTCAGTTAATTTTTAAAAAAAGCATATGGATGTACTGCAACTATGCGCCCAGAATTAAAGCAGTTGCTCATATTATCTCCAATTTCTACCATCACCTGCAATGCTGCAAAATTTAAAAAATACATAGCTTATCATCATAATAAATATTAGAATCGCTTTCATATCATCTGAAAGTATATTTTCGATTACTTTATTTGCAGCATTTTCTGTCTGATATAATTGTTAGTGCTTTAAAGTATGCCGCAAGTGTTAAGTTTCTTTAAAATTTGTAAACGTATTGGTCGACCACAAGCTAATGTAAAACAAATTAAAAAAAAATTGATTGACTGGAAGAAAGCCGAATAGCTCATAGTAGAAGCAGTAAACGTCCTCGAGTGACACAAAAACGCAAAAAACGACACTTAAAAAAATATGCGCAATTCGAAATCCGGCAGAACCAACACAAGCGATTACAATAAATTGGGTAAGAGAAATTGGTTATAGAGTCTCTATAAGCACAATTTATAAACAAATATGCTCTTTTAGATTGCACTCTTGTCCTTATTTCCATCTCTCTTTAACAACACAAGTACAAAGCTTATAGTCTACAGTAATGACGGAACATACAAAACTGGATTCATACATAAGTAAAAATTGTCTTCAGCAACAAATCCAGATTTTGTTTATGGCACTCTGGCAGACGTTTAAATGTTAGACAGCCTAGAAACCAAAAACAAAATTTACAATTTGTTCAACATCGTCAACTCCTGTTGGAATGTTTGAGAACAATATGCTAACGTGCTAGCAAAGAAGAACTGTTGGCTTTAAGTGAAAGATTAAAGAACATTAGTCTAGAATACGGTCTAGAAATAAACCTAACAAAAACTAAAACTATGATTGTAGACCGTGCAAATGACAACTGACAGAACAAACATCAAATTGCCAAAGTCAACATTAAAGGTTGGTGCAAAGCAAAAATACGACACCGAATTCAGCTAGGAAGAACAACTATATCCCAGCTAACACTAATATGGAAAAACACTTCAAAATATAGATTGTCAACGCGCGGATGCATTCGAGATGAGGTGCTGAAGAAGAATGCTGAAAATACCATAAACTGCCACGCTAACTAATGAATCAATGCTTAAAAAGATCAAATACTTATAAAAAATCTATAAAAACTATAGTACAAGGCTTTTGCCTGATGGCAAGCAAAAAAAAAGCAAGACAAATCTCGCATCCGATGAACTGACACAATACAAAATATAGAAGCAGATGGCAAAACACCGTCAAACAAATAATAGATGACCTAAAAAAAAATAAAATTAGAAGAGAACAAAAGTATTTCACCGCACGTCTGTCAAGTCGTTGGGTCAGAAAGAAGCAGATGCTAACGTAACTACATACTTCTTAGAACAAAACCATATAAATTGTTTGCCTTGATCATCAAGATCACCTCAACTTAAACCGTATAGAAAATGTCTAAGATATAATAGGCGAACCTAACCTAACCTAACCTAACCTAAAAAAAAAATAAAATTAGAAGAGAACAAAAGAATTTCACCGCACGTCTGTCAAGACGTTGGGTCAGAAAGAAGCAGATGCTAACGTAACTACATACTTCTTAAAACAAAACAATATAAATTGTTTGCCTTGATCATCAAGATCACCTCAACTTAAACCGTATAGAAAATGTCTAAGATATAATGGGCGAAATATTGCGCAATTTACAGCACCAGCTTCTAAAGCCTGGGATTAGCTGCCCCAAGATACATTCTAAATTCTCTGATCTGATCTAATTTCTAGTATGTTCAGAAGAGTTGATAAAAGTATTATTATTAAAGTACATCAACTCCTTCCGGGTGGTTAGTATTTAGTAAACTATTATCACCTAAAATACCAACAACCTTTCGTATTAAATTGTTGAAATTGATATTTATTGTTCGACATTTTCTTTAGCCAGTCCAGTTTCTAATTTTGTTAGTAAAATCATAAATTTGGTTGACTATATTCATCAAACGTTACTAAAAACAGTGCAACTAGACAACAATCTACAACAAAAGTCTTTCTTGTAAATAATACAAAACAATAAAATTTAAAAGTTACAAAACTCAATCAAACGGTTACAATATTGCAAATATAATTATGGGCAATCATTCTATTTTTAACTGCGTCGCGTTAGAAAGAATTAAATGCTGTTTAGAAACAAGTAGTATTGAGCTATGCCAAACAATATAAGACCACCAAGATGAAATCATTTGTTATTCCGTCATGTTTTCAAATCGAACAATGTCTGATTGTAATAAACAATTAAAATATTATGATGTTGTTTTACGATCCTCAATAAATTTATACAGTTTTAGATAGTAAGGCATGTTAAAAGTACAGCCATGTTTATTTTTTAATTGAGTAATCGCTTTATATTTAAATTTAATACGATCACTGTCACAAATCAAGTCATTAAATAGCAATCATATATCAATAAGAGTAATTAAATTCAATTCTATACCAGACGATATAGAAATGAATTTTTATTATTTAGAGATGTTTGTGCAATATCAACGTAGCCTCCAGAGCCAAACGTTTTCCTATGAACAATGTGTGCACGAAATGACACAAAACGACGCTAGAGCATTCAATTTATTTAGATGCAGCAAGCTTGATTAGCATTACTGTTACAAATCTTGTATAAATTCATGAAACGTGATCATGATCTATTGTAATCGGCAATTATAATTGATCTATAGCAGACTATTTCAGTCACGAAACAACCCAAGACTTATATGCACGAGAGGTCATCATCTTGTATTATGCTTTAGTTTATGATTAATAATTGTTTATAACATGAATGCATATTTTATCTCTCTACATATATGATACGTATTCGTGAGAAGACAACATTTATCATGGGCATATTCTGTATTGTTTACATATAACATTTATTCATCTCATGGTATAATCACTTTCTTTACGTAATTAAATTTACACCTACGCTTTATGATTAACTTTATGTTTAATAACAATAAGGACTGACCTTAATTGCAATAATCCGGAAAAATTGTTATGCGCCGTGGGTGCACCACATAAATCACAATACGATACTGCTTGAACACGATCTAAATACTGACTGATCGTCTTTGCCAATGCAAAAGGCATCCACCGATATAAAAACAATATGTATCACTTGTTAACTGATGACTGGGAGTTGCATTTGTATGGGACAATATACAATAAAACGAAGTGAACCGTGTAGCTACATAACTTCGATATTATCGTTATTAAATTTAATTCTGCATACATTTCTAACACATGTGGTTTATTTAAATGATAATAAAAACACGAATGGTTAAGATAAATTGGTCATTAAAATATGTACATATCTATCAAGCTGTTTTAATGATGGAAGTAATTTTCTTAATAATATATCAAATAGTATTTTGTATTAGTAAGTAGCTAATTACAAAGTTAAGATTATGCAAACATATGTATAGTGACATGCAATATAAATACAATTCAAAAAAATTATTTATTCAAAATTTGTTATGTTATGAATAAATCTGTTATTCATGTTTGAATAATAATATAACACAACATTAAATATTAATTGGTCATTAGCATTAGATGATTGTTTATTTTTTTAATCATTTTTGTTCATTAAAAAATAATGATCTTTTTCTCCATATTAGTATTATCTTTTGGTATTAGGGCTTGTATATAATATAAGGCATCACGCAGTTGGCGTCTAAGAAGAACTTTGAAATAAAATAGAGATAATAATAGGATATTTTGGAGTAGTTATTGTAATAAATCTAAAAGTCATCAAGTAGTAAACACTAACGTTTCATACTTTAACAACAACTTTTGACAATAATTTTGTACTTAAATCAACAATTGTCCCTATTAAAAAATATTCTAGAAAATCTAAACATAAAATGCAAAAAAAAAATCTTGCTAACAAGAAACATGCATCCTAAATACAATAACCGCCACCGTTAAAAACAATGCTAACAATATCTTTAAAGAATCATATTAGAAAAAAATTATTTGAAAAAGTTTAAATAATGCACGAATCCAAAAGTAAAAATAAATAGGATGAAAAAAAAATTAAAACAGGTATATACTTAGAATCTTAAGTAAACCTAGTTAATATAATATATTCATGAGGTGTATGAGGTTGCGTTGCAGAGGATTTAGCATCAGCGGTCACATCAAGCATCATAGACAGGCGATTTATGGCAATAACTGATCATCGCAAGGCACCCAGCCTGCAGGCTGAACTAAGCATGAATAACCAGATATAGCAAATAGGGCAAAAACAGGCCCGAAAAGCGTACAAGCTAAATAATGGCATCCGGCATAAGAATTCAGATGTCCAGAAGAAACTGAATTAAAAATCCACTATGGATATCCTTAGTACAAACCATCTCATCAAAACAATGACATTGTTCAAATTCAAAATATTTCGAAGCCAAAACACCTTCGATCAAATCTCAGAAGAAGAATAAGTTGAATAAAGTAATGAAGTAAACTACAAACCAATAAACAGAATCGCGACATGTAATGTCAGAAGTCTTTATGCACCTAGAAACATTGACAACTTAGTTTTAAAAACGGAAATACATAAATATACTCGGCCTAAATAACATACAATGGGCAGAGTCAGGCAAACATAAAACCAAAAACGGCAAAATGTACTATGAAGAAAACAACAATACAACCCATAGATACGGAGTAACAATTATTGTAGATAAAAAAGCGCAACAATCAGTATCCAGTTTTGTACCATATTCGGATTGCTTCATCATTATGAGCTATGGAACTGTAGGCAGATTAGGCAATCGCAACAAACGTAAAAACAGGTTGATTCAGTTCTGACTAAACGAAAAAAATGATGGTAGCTAACCCTAAATAGACTCATCATAATCCAAAAAAAAGATTCAGAAACACCATCCAACCAGTAAAAATATTTCCGGGGGCGGTTCACAACCCGGTGGATGCTACAACGCATGTAAGCTAAAAAGAATCAACCGCAAACCAATTAAAAAACCAATAAACCTCTAAAGACTCAAAAACAGTACCACATTCAAAAAGGTTACAATAGACATAAACTACAGAATGAAGAAACTAGCAATACAAAACCTAAACATCCAGTAAAAGATGTGCAACAAATGAATAGACAGCGATATTAAGAAATAAATAAAAAAGCCAAAAAAAAAAATGGCTAGCAGACAAATGTAGTGAAATAGCGACCTATGAGAACATGCGTAAAAAACAAAAAAAAAATGTGCAAAATAACAAGAACTCGCCAACCACATGGTCTACTGGTCAAAGGCAACCTAATCATATAACCAAAAAAAAAAAAAACTAAAGAGATGGCGCAAGTATGTATAAAAATTAATCAATGACAACCAAACAACACCGACACTTTTAGGCTCAAATAAAACAGGCCCGGTAATTCTAAAAAACAAACTTGCAAAATCAAAAACTTAAAATCAAGTCAAATATCTGGCCCCAATAAAATCCCAGATAAACTATATATACTATACTTATAGATAAAGCCTACACAAATATTCTATTAAAATTATTCAACAAATATAAACCCACAGAATTATTGCTCTGATGAACTACACCCTGAAGATCTTCCTAAAATTAATACACTATCGCATCTTTAGAAAACTAGAAAAAAGCATCAGCAACAATAACCAAGAAAGCACTATTTGAAATAAACGTACTAAGACAAAAGCGTAAAGATATGAACCATAAAATATATACCTGTTACAACAACTTTCAAAAATCCTTTGATAGAATTCAACCCTCAAAGAGGTTAGCAATACAAAAAAAATAATTACAGCAGAGATAAAATAAACACAAAGAAAATCAAAGTCATGGCCACCACACAAAAGCCAAATCAGAACAGACCACCTATACACATTTACAACAAAACTATAGAATGAGTACACTCTGACAAATGCCTAGAAATGTGGGCAACAAAAAACATGAAACACACAAAAGTAGAATATAGAATAAAAATTTAAAGAATCCTCTGTAACTGTAGAATGAAACTAAAGCTCAAAAATAAAGTAGTAAAGTGCTATATATTCCCTACAAACAAAAGCAGAAAACATCAAGAACCTGGAAGCATTCCAAATGTGGTTCTACAGGAAATTGACAGAATCAAGAAAAAAAATATCATAGCTTTGCACCTTTAAGGACTGGTTTGAATTTACATCTGTCGAGATATTCAGAATAGCAGTCGACAAGATCCGCATAATAATTATGATTTCCAATCTCTGATAAGAGCGGAGCTTAAAGAAAAAGAAACTATAACTAAACAGGAAATAATTGTTAATAATATGTTCTTAATCAGCTTTTCCCAAAAATTTTCCACAACAAAACACTTTATAATCCTAAAATTTCAACAGAACACCTTGATTATATAGATATAAATAATAATTAATAAGTTTAATAAAATGTCTTAATAGAAAAACGTTGTCTAAGACTAGATATGCTAAGCACTGGTGTGCTAAAGAATGTCGGTATTCTTTATTTATAACGGCTTTTGGATCGTGATATATTGTTGCTTAGGTGTGAATCTTCCTTCTACCGCAACAATTAATCTATCCGTAGCTATTTTCTGCGTGGATAGCGGAAAGTCCGTTGTAATAAACAACTGTTTGCTGTGCTTTGGTTTGCAATGACCAAAAACAAAATCGCTGCTGTGGCCAAAAAAGTTGGATACATTACGTAATATAATCGTTGCTGCAACTATATAGATGTAGCAACTCTAATAAATTTCCATTTTTATCCCCAGGTTTTCCAGTTAAGTCTCAGACACCAAAGCTAATACATAAAAGATTAGTATCACAAACAATTCAAAGACAGGAACTCCGTTTTCGTCAACCTGCACTAGCGTAGATCAACGCTTATGATCTTCCGACTCTATGCTTGCTGCTTATTGTTTCCATCGACCAGAACTACAAAAAAAAAAAACAACCAACAAACACAAACCTCTTAAGCTTCAATTCTCTGCAATATATATATTAAAGCCACTGTTGGTTCACTAACGCGCCATCTCGTCGTACAATATAAAAAAATCATACTGTTTAGAGAATACATATTACAAAATACAAACTGACTAAGTTTTCTTTCGGAACTTAGATCAACTTTCCCAACACCACCTGCAAAAACACATTGACAATAAAAACCAACTAATTGAATGATTTAAATAAATAATAACACTTGATCCCAACTGCTACTGCAACATCTAAGTAACTTACACTACCGCAAAAATAAAACAAAAAAATCTTGAAAGTTCCAACTGGATTCTTTTTAGAGTTTACAAAAATCAGTTATAAAGCAGTTCAGAGACCGTTAACACCAAACGCCATAAACAAGCAACAAGTCAAAAAAATTAACACCAAGTGATCTCTTACGCCAGTGCCAAATCAACAAATGCCCAGAAAAAGTTTTACAACAACAAATTTGTATAAATGACATCATGTGAGCAGTGAAAGAAATTGAGGGTATTTGAAAGATCATTCTGTCAGGTTCATAAAAACTAACTTAAAATATTGGTCCTTATTCCTGCAAGAATTTAACTTTCTTGTAAAACACACCCCAAAAAGTGTCAATCTATTACCTGAGATTTATCTAGGAGCCCAAATAATAAAAAATAAACTTAAAAAAAAAGATAAAAAACTTTAACCATCAGAAAACTGCAAGAAAAGTACTATACCTCAAAATACAAAAATCATCTGTCGCTATAAACTGATGCTGAATGACCAAAGCTCTTATACAATATACATTTGAGTTATAAAGACACAAAAAAAATCGTCCGCAGAATGAGACAAAAATTAGTAAAACCACCCACTTGATTGATTAAATTGGCTGTCCTCAGAGCGTAATACTGGCTAAAAGTCTGAGCTTACGTCACTTAAAAAAGCCACTATGCAAAGATAAAAAGCAGTGCAATCAAATCCGGTAAAATGACTATGAAAAACCTAAAAAATGTATTTGAAAGTTAATTTAAAAACAGTTACTGTATCTGCTCGTCTACCATAATATGAGGAAGACCAGGCCGCCATAGAGCAATCATCTAGAAAGTTCTAATTAAGTTCATAACAAAACCTAGGCAAATAGCCTTATTCTAGCCGACTAAAAATTTGCCATATACAGGCCAACATCTCCAAAAAGCATAAAAGCAACAGTTAAACTACAAAAAAAATACTACTCTCCACAAGCCAAAAAGGCTATACCCAAAACGCATAATTTTTGCTAGCCACCACTGCTATTAGATAAACAAACCTTTTACAAACAAACTCTAAACTCCATCTCATCAGGCATGCACCAACGGTCAAACTTCCTAACAATAAACAGATAAAGACTGTCCAAGAAAGTTAGAACAAATTTATGCCAAATATGGAACGCGGCCTTTCGCTATCATATTGACCAGTCAAAGACGTCAAAAAAAGATGAGTCTGTGCTGGTAAACTTTAACATAAAGTGAAAACTTTGTCAGTTTTTGCCAGCAGTTGACTGAAACCTTTCAAACAAGATAGACCTGCTGGGAATAATTTCCACTCTCCATAAACAACTGTACTGTACACTTTTTTACACCACAACTGCCAATTATGCACATGTACCATTAAATATATTTATTGTACCATGAGATACTACGTAATGTACCACTAGTGCTACATGTCCCACAGTTTGAAAATCGCTGCTTTAAACTAATCTAAATAATATTGATTCAAACTTAGGTAACTTTCGGCAATAGAACTTGTAGAAGATTTGAACAAGAAACACAATACCAATTTAAAAAAAAAATGAACAAATACAAGAGAATTAACTTCGAGTTGCTACCCACTTAAAAATATTGTATTGTGAGTTTGTAAACTATTTTTATTTCCTTTACAAAGACTTCGTCAGTTTACCTACTATACAAAATGATGCAAATCTCTAATCAAAAATTGTAATCGCGTCAGGGGTATCTGATAATGTTCTCATAATAGACAAAATCAAAAAACAATAAATGAGTTCCAAAGCTCCACACAAGCATGTCCGTTAAGTTCAAAATTCCAACTCTACTAAATTCAAAATAAGTCGTTAAAAATTTCTCCCAAAGACACAAGTTGTCTCGAGCATACATAAAAGCAATACTTTGACTTAGTTACTTTTGGTCAGGCAACCAAAACAAGACTGCAAGCAGGCGACAATTCAGCATCTCCAAAAGCCACCGCAACCATATCCAACTGCAGCAGCAAACCAGAGGACAAACTGCAATTCGCTTTGAATTGAACTCAATTAATTCAATTTAAATTATTTTTTTATTAATTTACTTAATTAATTCAAACCTCTTCTAGGATGGCAACCAGCAAAATCGACCCCGTCCTCCAGACGGTGCATGACGAGATACAAAAGACCGCAGAACTCATAGAACTTCAACCTGCCAAGATCCAAATGTTGAAAAAATTCATAGCGACTCTGGTAGAAAGCCAATCCGAAAAGAATGACGTCCACAAAAAGGCACTACTTCAGCTACAACAAACTAGCAACGACAGCGTAAAAACCATCGTCCAAGCCTTCCTCAAGAGACCTGCCGGCGGTTCAAAGTTCAATAACGCTTCTTCCAAAAAAGTAATAAAAGTCTACCAGGACAGTAATGTTGCCGAACACCAGCCTCGCCCCGTCATAGTCAAGAAAAAGTCAAAGAAGTTAAAAAAGAAATCGGGTGCTCCCTCTTTAAATTCTTGTTCTAATATGCCATCAGCTAGCCTATCTCGTCTGGTGCCCTCAGCAATACCCAGGCCATCATCCACTAAGGCCATAAAATCCCCGATCCGGCCAGCGCAGTCAATCAAAACTGGTCCTACTATTAGCTCCCTAGATTTTCCCTCCCTCAAACTCGGCAATTCCGCCAACACCCACAGGGAGCGCTGCACACGATGCCTTCCGCCTATAACTATTCGGGACAAATCCGTATATCAAAGAGTTTTGGCAACTTTGAAGTCATTAAAAATAACCATCATCAGCGCAGTAAACGTGGCCGATAGCATCCTCATGCACCCTTTTGGCATGCCGACTTCCGTGCAGCAATTGATTATTGTGTAAAAAACAATGTCTACACATACCAGTTAGGTTCCAAAAAGACTAAAGTCATCAAAAATGTACCTGACTCTCACTGAGCTATGCAGGCTTCATGTATCTACTTGCACAGCAACAGTTATAAAGAGTGCCTGGTTTATCAAAAACTGAGAGCTAGCCGCAACAACCAAGCCCAAGATAAGGCACCTGCTCCTCGTCAGCAGACTCATGCTCCACCCAGGGGCACATCCAACGCTCGCAAAAAAAAACTTGCATGTCCCAAGCAAGTAACTAAGATTTTCCTATCTTCAGCAAATATATTAGCCAACTAGATGTGTTTAAGTTCAGATAAATGTCCGACAGTCTGAAACCCCAACTTAGACGTGGTACAGGTTCTCCACAAAACTCTAAGCAACGCCTATATAGCGGCACAATAAGTGCAATATGTAACTCAACCCACAATTGAGCATCTGTTAGGCAGGAGGGGAGTTCAGACAGCATAAAAACGGTAATTAATACTAGTACAAATAACAAAGTCTCCCAAAAAATGTACACACGTTTACAGTTTTACACTCATTAACTATACAAAAAAAATATTCTAAAATGCCAAAGAAAACCTGAATAAAAATTCAAATATAATTTACAACACGTACTAATTTGCGTTCTCCAGACGTCACACAAACAGACTTTTTTAAGAGACGATTAGTTATGAGCAGCCAATAAATGATATATCACTCAAATATGAAATAAAATTGAGGTAACCTCAATTATTTTAAACTGTGCAATAATCAGAAACAAATACTATGAAATAAAATGTTTTGCATTAGTTCATGTTAGCAGCATTTCATAAAGCAAAAATAAAAATAACTAACAAAATCTACATTTAATCAGTCAAAGTATGTATTCATTTTTAAAACGCCTTGTATATAATTTTCTTTGTGTTATTATAAAAATTAATATTATAAACTCGTGTTTTTTTATATTTTAACATATAACCTACAAATAACAATCACAATAAAAACTGCTACTTAATTTTATTTGCATAATTCTTTTATTGCATGCTTTTGCTTACGTCAATATGTAATTATGTCTAAAATAACCATAATCATTTTATAGATAATTATATGCTAGTGCATTATTTATCGATAAATAAATATTAAGCAGTTCAAAAATCGATATAATTAAAATTAATTTTATTGATATAAAACAAGTTAACGGCAATAAAAATGATATTTAACGGCGGTTACATCAAAATACGTGACTTGGTGTTAAGATGTCATCTGATGCAACAGGTCAGTTTAACCTTGCGATTACAGCAGAAAAGCAAATAGCAACAAATTCGCACGAATTACACTCGAAATAATGAGAAAAACAAACTCTCAGCGGCCTCGCGAATGGCATTTTCTTATCTTTGTCTCCGGCAGCAAATGTCCCATTCATTAAATTTATGCTTGTTGTGCTCGTGCAAGCTTGCCATTGTAGTGTAATTTAATTAGTTATTTATAAATCCAACATTGCTGCTACTTAAGAATATTAAATATGTAAATTGAGTCGTAAGCGTATGAGCGTACGTTATTATCAAGTTCAAAGTAACGCAACAATTGATTGAATTATTACAACCATTTCTGGAATATGCGGAGGAATGATATTAATTAGGAGTGCGCATTCCACGTCCTAGAAGCGCCAATTATACGTTTTACCTAGTTTACGAAATAAAGATAATTTAAATAAATTATCTCCACATGCATAAAACAGCTTTTTCATTAACAGACGCACTCCAGTTGCATAACAAATTAACATTGCCCTTGAAGTGTATAATTGTTAAAAAGGCACAAGCAATAAATAAAACAGCGCAGTGTAGTAATTCAAATCTTGTATCATAATTGCCATCTCTGCAAACAATGCCATGCTTTCAAGAAATATTTAAATTGATGCTACTTAAGTTGTTGCTTACAGAAAAAACTAACATGAGCTGTCATTTATCAATCATCAACTTATACTTATAAATATTATATTACTAAATGTTAATTCGATTTGATTAATGCATTGTACGCAATCGTTATTCAATCTATAATGTCGTTTCCTTGGCTAATTCATAGTACACAGCTAATTTTACTTCCCGCATTGTATGCTGATACTGATTAATCATTGATTGACCAATGCAATTATTTCCTTTGTTGTGTTGCATTGCAAACGAGGTTCCAGGTAAAATTGAAAATTATTTTAGTAGTGCCATTTCTCTTCGTCAAGGACACAGTCGAAATTATGGTGGGCCTAATTAACGTTAAAAATACACGTGAATTTTGTCTAATTAATTAGATTTACGGTGCTCGCTTGTCGAGACGGACGAACATGTTAAGGAGTTGCGTTCCACGCCCTTGGTTTTTAGCTTAAATAATTTTTTTTCATCACGAATTTTAAATAAACGTTTCAACCTTTTTTAATAGAAATGATGTTTAATTAGGACGGTATAGTTAAATTGGCTTATATATAAGTATTTAATTTTAATAACTTACGCTAATTATACTGAAAAAAACTTTTTGAAGCTTACCTGAAACAAAAAAATATGTTATTAGTGTTATATTATTTTAATATTACAAATATATAATCATAAGTATGTAATAATACGAATGGAATGTGTTTTCATTATGATATCATTTTATATTAAGAATTGGAATAGTAGGTGATTTAGTGATCAAATTCATTATATAGATTTAACCTCATATAATAGAAGTCATTGTGCTTAATTATTTAAAATTGTTTTATGGATCATTATAGTAGGATGATACAAAAATGTATATTTTGTTACTATACACTTATTAAAATTAATTTATCTAATTAACTGGATGTTAATGCAAGTTTAATGTTAAAATATTGCATATTATTCTTAGTTATTCTAACTAAGAATAAATCTTCTTCTTTTTATAGTGCCATACTCGCTATGAGTGTCAGCACCCCTCTCGTATGTTTGTGGTGTGCGATAATAGTTCCACACAAACATACGGGACCTACAGTTTAACGTGAAATCCAAACCACACCACTAGAGTGGTTTACTAGGCAAATACTTCGCCTCAAGAGTAAATCAAATAAGTATTTAAGAATTTTACATACAGTCATGCAAGTTGTAAAACTTGGGTTGAACAGACTAAGTTGTATGACTTTGTTTGTCAACTTTCGAGTTTGTCAAAGCTTGAGTAGGGATTAAAGTAGACAACCGCATTTGCGCAATGGCGCCAAAAAAATGTTTTTAATTTAACCATAAAAACCTACAATTTAATTAAAAAAATTAGACTTGACTTCATTCAAACCAAGTTGTACGACATGCATGCTTTAGGCCAGGCGTCCACAGAAGCGATAGCGTTGTAGCAACAGAGCATTCCTGCAATGTCCAAATCAGCACCTGAAAATAATATAACAAAATTTTATGCAAAATCAATTGATCTTCCATCTTCCCATGTGATTCATAATGATAAAAACGTTTACAAGCAATACTTCAGACTTTGACTCGATTACCTAATTACTTTGACTGCGTACTATAACGTATGTCTGCCCTACGCCTATTGACAGACATATGTTCTTCTTATGTGGATGGGAAACGGGTAAATGATAATGCGGGATGCATTATACTAAGTAGCGTTTATTTATAATTAATTGATATAATTAGATTAACAATATAATACGCTTGCTGGCACGAGCATTATAAGTACAATGACTTATGTTAAGTAGTATTGACTTACTTAACTCTGCCTCAACTCTGCCTTAACTCTGCCTTCTGGCTGTAGGTGGATCCGGATATATATACCATCTTTGGCCGGATTCACCTTCCGTTGAATGTCATGTTTATATTTTATTATCATTGACTTTTTGCCGTGCTAGCAAGGTTAGTGAGACGGTCAATTGCGTAATGCGCTCTTGACAGTTTCACTACAATAATATTTAACATCTTATGATCATATATAATATTTTAATAATAATCTAAAAAGAGTGTATACCTTTACACCTCCTCTTTTTAGGGAGTGTGAATTTTCATTAAAAAGAATGAAAGATAAAGTTGCATCTCATATAACATTGTTGTTGCCCAAAACACAGTTGCTGATTAATAAACTTCTACTAAAAAGTCATATCAATTTACAGATAAATTAAAAAACCCCTTCCAAACTCATGAGTTTGTATTTTTGATGTTACAGTATAGTAAGAAAATTATGTAACTCTAGCAGACAGCTAGACATGCCATATACCCTACAATTTGTCTTCCTCAATTAACAAATAAAAAAAATAAATTTTGATTCCAAATTGATACTAAAGTACTAATAACTGAGATAATAAAATCGAATAACTATTCAACCATGTTTCTTTGCCTTAGACAATGAAACCATAATATGTGGCCCATCAACGTTTGAATGCAAATAAACAAATTATTTATTAACTCTGTCTGTTTGCATTGCAATATAGCTCAACTTCTGCGTTAACACCCTCTGTAACCTTAATTCATTAAAAACTTTGTTGCAAACCAATATGACTGTTAAGATGCATGCCTCATACACTGATAAACGCCCCCAGGTCGCGCAAAAGTCATCACACTATCGGAAGATGCTATAATTTTTGCAAATGGCGATAAATGTCAGTTCTGCTTTGGCATTTGTAAAGTAAACAGATACAAAATACACGTCAATAAGACAAAAATTGCTTTACTCCTCAAGAACGCAGAATAATTGTTGGTGTTGACGCAGCATGAATTTAGACGTAGATTTCCCGGTCGTCCGACACTAACTGGAACTGGGCAAACACTACGGCGTTTAGCTGCTTGCCTAAAAGAGTGTGGGTCAACACGAGATGCTGTCAGGTCTAGGCAACCCCGGAGCAGACGTTCTGCTGAAAATATTACGGCTGTCGCTGAAGATGCCGCAGAGAACATCAATTGGCGGTCTTCACAGAAAATTTTGGTAAAAAACTTAAATATGTTCCCTTACAAAGTGCAGACAGTGCATCAGCACCCGCTCAAAGTTACAGTAAGATGTGGTGTTTACGCTGAATGCGTCATCTGGCAATATTTTTTCAAAAACGCTCCAGGCCAAACAAATACTGTGGACGGCAAACAAGCGCTACAGAGCCATGCTCAACGACTTTCTTAGTATATTAGTACATAAAGACTGGCCTTGAAAATTACTTTACTCTCTTTTTTTTTAATAATTTTTATAATTAATGGAACAAAACGCTCCGTCTCTTAACCATACACCTAGCATCTACGTCGTATACTAGTTAATTAAACACTAATTCACTTTAAAACGGCGATTGTCGTCAAACCTTCAATCATCCAATCAAGTCAGCCAGGGTCATCTCAACTCATTTCAGCGCACTGCCATCATTCCCGCGCGCTTTTCTATAAATTGAACCTACACATAATCATTATAATCTGTACAATTAGCAAACATAAAAACATATCACCGTTACGTCAGAATAAATCTTTTGCAGTTATTGTGGAACCCCAAAACCTCAACGCTACTTTTCTTAAAATCTGAAAAGTAGTCTGGCAGATTACATGCATCCGTATGGGGTGTTTGAGTACTTAAGTATATCAATAAATTCAATTTTAAAGTTTCATATTCCTGCTAGTGATCAGTAGCATAGTTGACATACCTAAAGTGGGCATTAGTAAAGCACTCTATTTTGTCTAAATGTCTAAAGTTAATAATATTATCAAACAAATTTCTAAAAATGAGTGATATCAATTTCGAGCAAGTGTGTTATCAGATTTTGCTTCAGACTTGGGCACAGTGCAACGATAACGTTTACAAAACTTCAAGAGCCCAAATTGAAGATAAACCTCGCAATGTAGACAAAAACCGAAATATTATGCATATAGATTGGCGGTTGACTTTCAAATTGAGTAGAAAAAAATAAATTCAATCACTATCACCGTTTATCAGATTTTGGACAATAAATTGGGAATAAAAAAAATTGGGCAATAATGGTTGCAAAAAACCTTTCACATGACCAAAAGAATATCATCATAAAATCGATTAAAAATAACCCCCATTTTCTGAAACGTGTCATTACTGATGAATAATCTTGGAGTACGACCCGGAAACCAAGCGCCAGACCATGGAATAGCCCAAAAAAGCTAAAACCATTTATTTGTTGTTTCAATAGCCTATGAATAGACCACAAAAAGTTTGTGCTTCAAAGCCAAACAATCAATCAACACATTTAACAAAAAATTCTTAAAAAACTTTCATGCGGGTGTGACCAAACATTAAAAACCTTCACACAGCAACATCAATGAACAAGTTTCTGACCAGTAAAAACATTCCTTAGGCTCCTCATGCTTCTTATTCGCCTGATTTGACCCAGAGTTTAAAAACTCACCTCAAGGGACGTCATTTTAAGACACTCAAAAACTAACTATTAGCTATTCGACTATCCAAGTTCCTGCACTGCTATGAGTATTGTAAAAACCGCTGTGCAATATAGTCAGTCTATAGTAATTCAAAGATCAAACGGTCAAAAGACATACAACAGTTAACTAGTGTTAACCTAGAAAGTAATCGCAGTATAGACAGTCTGAAATAATATAAACAGAGTTGAGTCTGGGTCAAATAGTTGAAAAGTATATGGGTAATTCCATTACTTTTCGACTAATTTGAAAAAGTCAACCTTAAATTTTCAGGGAACGTATATACTATTATTTTGATGCAGGAAGTTGCACATGTTTTCGCAATCTTCAAAACTTGTACTTATCAGGCCCCGAAAAAGTGCTGACACTCTATGTCAATTTTAGTCAAAATTTCAGTAAATATTTTTTAAAGCACAAGAAAAAAAGTTATCTATATGAGAAATGGTATATCGGGCATTATCAAAAAAATTTTAGTATTCCAAAATTGTAAAAATCGGCGAACCGCACATGTTTGTATCTCAATTTTTGGGCCTTTAGAAAAAGATAAGAAGGTCCACGATGGCTCAAAATATTCTTTATTACATGTATTTTAAAACCCATATTTGTTTATTTAATGCTGGGGCAGTTATTTTGATATATCAAGCTTCAGACATTATTCCAAAAAAACTCGTAAATTTAGCAAAATTGCAAAATTATGCGTTGTTTACACCGTTCTAACTTTGTCAAATTTCAAAGAAATTTTATCCACTAAGTCTAGATTTTGTTATGTTCAAGCTTTATTTAAAGTGATCACACAAGACTTATGGAATCAATACATATTTACCACTATTTTGATGCAGGAAGTTGCACATGTTTTTGCTATCTTTAAAACTTTTTTAGGTCCCGAAAAAACGCTGACACCCTATGTCGATTTTAGCCAAAATTGCAGTAAATACTCTTCAGACCACAAGAAAAAGGGTTATTTATATGAAAAATAGTAGTTTTTTCGGGACCTGAAAATTACAAGTTTTGAAGATAGCAAAAATATGTGCAACTTCTTGCATCAAAATAGTAGTAAATATGAACTGATTCTATAAGTCTTGTGTGATTACTTTAAAGAAAGATTAAACACGAAAAAATTTAGACCTCGTGGACCAAATTTCTTTAAGATTTGAGAAAGTTAGAACTGTTTAAACTGTTTTCAAAGACCCAAAAATTGAGATACAAAAATGTGCAGTTTGCCGATTTTGCAAATTTTTGAAAATTAAAAAATTCTTGATAATGCCTGATATACCATTTCTCATATAGATAACCTTTTTTCTTGTATTTTGGAGAGTATTTACTAAAATTTTGACTAAAATTGACATAGGGTGACAGCGCATTTTTGGGACCTAAAAATTACAAGTTTTGAAGATTGCAAAAACATGTGCAACTTCCTGCATGAAAATAGTGGTGTATACGTATTGATTATATGAGTCTTGTGAAATCACTTTAGAAAGAGATGAAACACAAAGAAATCTAGACTTTGTGGATCAAATTTTGTAAAGAACTGACAAAGTTAGAACGGTTTATAGAAAAAAAAAATGGCGATATTGCTAAATTTACGGTTTTTTTTTTAAATAATGTTTGAAACTTAATATATCAAAATGACTGCCACAATATTAAACATAAAAATATGGGTTTTAAAGTACATGTAATAAGGAATAATTTGAGCCATTGTGAACCTTTTTATCTTTTTCCAGAAGCCCAACAATTGAGATACAAAATAAGCTAAAAAAGAAGTTTTATTGTAAAATTTCTGACCTTCAAATGTGTGCCATTTTAAACAGGCAATATTCTAAGGTCAAAAATTTTGAAAATCTCAAGCCTCGTATTTATATTGAATTGAAACTTTTTTATCGGCGTGAGAATAAAAATATTTAGTATCTAAAACATAATGTAATAATTTAATTACTAAATAATTTTACTCTTACGCCAATAAAAAAGTTTCAGTTCAATATAAATACGAGGCCCGAGCGGTGTGCGAAGGTCCGAGCTTAGAACAAATTTTAGTGTTCTATGCTCGGAGTGCTGTTCTATGATTGGAGCGCTGTTCGATGATCGGAGCGCTGTTCGATGGTCGGATCGCCGTTGTGAGTGTAAACACAACGGCGATCCGCGCTCCGATCATCGAACAGCGCTCCGTTCATCAAACAAACATAGAATACTAAAAACTGTTCTAAGTTCGGACCTTCGCACATTGCTCTGATTTTATAAATAAGAGATAAAATTATTTTAAAAGTAAAGAATTTAAGATTAATTTGTGACAGAATTAGTGTATACTAATGATTTTACCCGCACGTTGCATAAAAAGTTATTTTAATATAAATACCAGGATCGGAGCAATGGGCAAAGAACAGTTTCTGGTGTTCTATGCTCGAAGCGCTGTTCAATGATCGGAGCGCCGTTGTGTCCACACACTAATGCCCGTACTAATAGTCGGAGATTAAATCTCCGATTGATCTTGGATTCATGAATTCAAGATTCATTATGATAATTGTTCATTGGCTCTAAGTCAATTCACGGATATCGTGTTAGCGACCTTAGAGACGATCGGCCAATTCATGCCTTGCTTAATTTTCTTGGAACCACCAGTATGTGTCAGATTAAATCTCGGATTGATCCTGGATTCATGAATCAAAGATTCATTTTAATAGTCATTAATTGGCTCTAAGCTAATTCACGAATATTGTAACGACGCGGAACGAGTTGAAAACTATGCAACCGTCAATATAATCCTAGATTCAAAAATTCTTGGGACCACGTAAGATTATTTAAATATTGATTGTTGCATAGTTTTCAACTCGATCCGAGAATTAAGGGAGGAATACATTGACCGAATGTAACTAAAGTTGCCGTCATAATATCCGTAAATTGGCTTAGAACCAATCAACAAATAGCAAAATGAATCTTGGACTCATCAATCCAAGATCAATCCGAGATTTAATCTTTGACTATTATTACGAGCATAATTCTGACATTCATTTGGTAACAGATTATGTTCCAATTTATAATAAATTTAAATAAATAATAATTAAAATGGATAAATAACCAATACCATTTATGTTTTACAAGTACAAACAATATTTATAAAATGTAAGTATATTACTATATACTCCACAATCTTTGACAAAAATTCAAATAAATAAATCTATGATTCATAAATCCAAGATCAATCCAAGATTTACTTTCCAACTATTAGTACGTTTAAGTTTCATATCTTAACATACCTATCTCACTTTGCGCGTTTCTATTCCAACTCAAATTGTACTTTTTAGCTTTCATTATTACAAGTTTAGAAATTATTTCAACTCTTGACTCATTTAAAAGAATATTGGCACTCCACTGCTACTTTTGCTTACCTTAATGAACAAAATGTGTGTGAGATAATACTCAATATGTGATAACTGTCCCTAAATATGCGCGATTGTAGAGAGACAATATTGGCCCTGGAAAAAAATCCGTTGGTTCCAGAGAAAGATTCTTGTGGTTTTGAATTTGAGGGAAAAATGACCGCACTTTGCCCTTTGTACCTCTTCCGGTGGTAACTTTACTCGGTCGCTTCAGCACAAAGCCAACCTATATAGTTGATGTATGTTAGAACAAGTCTTTTCCAACATAAACTCCCTTGCGAAGAAGAGAACAAACATACATGATCGATCGTCATCAATTTCGTATTCTCTACATGTTTGACTGATTTGATTGGGCAGTCATATGTATGTGCTCCTACGTTTTTTTTATTGAGGGTCTGGGGCAATTTAAGGGTTTGGGGCATTTATTGCCTCTTTTGCATTTCTTGAGTCTGGGGCGTTAGACATCGTTTAGTGGAATGTACTAGCTTTTAGTAGGGTGATGAAACTTTTCAAGGATGTTGCAGTTGAAGGTCCACACCAGCCTATCTGTCTTGATATATTTACTGTGATTAAGTTTTCTATTACCCACCACAGCTCAAAGTTATTTCGACGTGCTAGTAATGTAAGAATAATAACAAAATAACGTTCTAATAATGGCAGTAATTTAATTTTAGGCTTGTTTATAGATAAGTTTGCTGCTTTGCTCTCTGCTAGAATTTGCACAATTTTACGTATTATTTTTCCGGTTACCTCAGAGATAATACCGGCTTGGAGGGTAGTCGTATGCCATGCAATTAAATTACCGTTCCAGAGCCTTGAGACATTTTAGAACCATTGGTATAGATTCGAAGGGTCATTATCTGATTCTTGGTCTTGCTGTTTGCAAAGTAAGGTGACAATGTTTTTCCTCTCACAGCAGAGGTGTTTTTTTGGCATCCTCTTTCAGGAAAGAACTGTGTCTGCCAGTTCTCCCTGCAGTGTACCATAATCTAGTTGCATTCTGCTGCTGTTGCAGTACAACAAGATGTTAATGTTACTGTAGTGTCACTAGATTTTTTTTCTTCTTGATCTCTGATCAAATATATCATAACTTAAGAATTGTCTGCTGAATAATTAATAGTTAAAACTTAAAAATATTGATTCCCATACGCAATATATGAACTAAAAACTGCTTCTATGTATTCTTATAAAAAGTCTAAAGCTAGCTTTTATAGTCAGTTTCTCACCGACAACTTGTAAGAAAATGAACATAGGAAAAAAAGCACAGCGGTCAGTTATACGATAATAAACGCAGCTATTCTAATATGCAAAATCATATTCAAAAGATAACTAATCGCCAACACTACAGATTGTCAATTCGCGTTTACTTCATTTTTTGTAATTTATAAGACATTCATAAAAATTTTCTGCTTAAATAGCTATATTTACTTAATATTGTAAAACAAATTAATAATCATTAACAGACAATAATTTCGGTTCTACAAACCTCGTCAGTGTGCCTTGGTTATTTATTTAATATTAATCAGTAAGATTATAGAACCAATAAATTTTTTTACGAGAGCTAGCAAAAACATAATTTTATTGCATTTACAGATGCAAGGACTGCTTTTGCCAAGTATAATAAAATTGATTTAATTAATTAATTTCTGAAAATATAAATAAATATAAAATAATTCACATAGGTTCATTATGTTGTACGATATATCTTTTATGCAAAAAAATTATGATGTTATGAAACAAAATAAATAAATTTGCTTCATCTCATGGCTAACCCAATTTGTTTCTTCTACTAAGAATTATTAGATGTTAAGACGGATTAATATTTTTTTGCAAAATAAGGTCAATGCTAGATCGTATATGGCCACAAAAAATCCGCGTAGGATATAATACATACCGATTTATATGTTTTGGCTAGGTTGCCAACAGTAGAAATTTCGTTTTTATTATTTTTGGCATTCAGAAATATTTGTAATTAATTATTACATACAGAAATATCATTTATTTTTTATTTTATAGTAGGCATTTATTATTTTTAAAGTTATTTTTTGTGTATTAATAAACAGTAAACAGTTCATTCAAGTCGTAGGTTGGAACAGACCTAATATCTCGTGTCTGCATAATTTTAATATAATAACACGTGATTTCATTGTACCAATGGAAAAGAACTAGAAGCCAATCCTTAAATGAAAAAAGTGTACCGTAACATATAATTAGTTATAATAGGTAAATTTAAACAAAAAATATATATTTACAGATTATAATTAGAACTAATTTTTCCATCGAATAGACAATGTAATTTCACACCAATTATAAACTTTGTTCTTGCTATTATTTATGATATTAAGTTATTAAATATATTAATAAAATAAACACAATAAGAACTAATTTATGTATACCAATCACAACAAGATATTTTGAATACTGACATAATAATAATAATAATAGACATAATTAATTATATTTAATCATAAATTAATTCTTTAATTATTGAAATAATTGAATATTACTATTAACATAAGATCTTTAATATTAGATTTTTATGATCACTTGCGATGTACTATCAATCATATTCAACCTGAAACTATGTAAACAATACTTTAAATATAGTATATACAAAATATCCATTGCATACTTCTTATGTCAATGACATGAAACATAAAATATGAAATGCTATTATTTGTAAAATGCGTGTGCGAACATTTAGTTAGAACGCCAAGAATAATAAATAACTTCAAGATCCTAAACGTGTTGATAATTGTATAATTAATCAAGTAAATTACATGGCACGTCCCATACATAAAAAACAATGATGGAGCATCGCCTAAAATTAGCAAGGTGCATCCTTTCAAGTAGCTTCCGGTAAAACCACGCCGTTTAAATTTAATAACTACATCCGGACAAGCAAGCTAGCAGAGAAGAAGCACTTCAAATACAAGTCTTTGGGCGGCGTTTAATTTGAATTTAAAAATGTTCCTGGCATGTTATGCAAATCGAACGTATTAATGAAAATAGAAACCCATCAATCAGACTAGTTAGCATATTATCACTCCACGGGAGAAAAATACAGCACACAAGACATGCAATTAACAAGAATTTAATTAATTATAAATACATTATTCAGACGCGATTTATTTAGCTGATAGTTCCAACCGAGATCATCACAGTAATTTCATAATCTATTGAAACTGCACAGAAGAAAATCTTAGCAAAAGAAACTAACACGCCCGATATTGCAGCAACTACCGTTACCGGATAGAGATAATGGATGTAGAAAACGTAGCAAAAAAACTAAAGACATTACTGTAACTACATATAAAGATTAGGTGAAAACCTAAATGGTTTCTAATAATGCACTTAGTAAAAAGCGCGCACATACACATCCCTTTATCGGAAGATTTCCTCAACTATCATGAAAGCATCTCATCTTAAAACAAGTACCTAAAAAATGAAGGTTATTAAAATTAATGGACCCCGACAATAATTCTTATCTTAGAAGGGGTGCCCCCAATATTACACATCCATAGGGTAAAATTTTATGTTTCGACTGGAGAAGAATTTGTGGGAATATGGACTGTAAATTTTATCGCTACCCGTAAACCTCACAAGGGTTCCGCGTTATAATCAAAAAACTAATTTTAATTATTCCGTTGCCCGGTTGTAATTTCATTATTCTCCTCCAGCAAAGCAATAAAATATATACGTGAATGCTCTCGGTGTAAAATAACCAGGAAATGGTCTCGAAAAATATTAGTTTTTGCCAGTAAAAAGAATACACAATCAGCTTTAAAAGTAACAACCTCAAAGCCACAACACTTTATAAATAAGCAGTACGTGGTTTAATGTTTTTTCTGCCATTTTTCAACTCAAATTACATTTCCGTTACACGTTTTAACCATGAAAGAATAGCTTTGAAATATAAGACTTGGATTAATTTTAATTGACTATTAATTATATATAGTTAATTAAATCTTGTATGAATTACGGATTATAATAAATTATAGGACGGTCTAATTTAATCAACTGATTGGATTTTTTATTCTTAATGACTAGCAACGTTCTTGTTATGTGTCTACTGATTACAATCAGAATCTGATAAAATATTTCTTTTTATTTGTTTGCGTTGTACAATTATAGGAGGATAAATGTTTTCTTTATCTCATAAAATATCTACATGTGTAGGAAATGGTGATAATGTTTTGGGTTGTTTAAATTAAAATTAATACTTCTAATTTATTTTGTTACCAACCCAAACTCTGATTTCATTCTCTAAAATCATGCATTTTAGAAAATGAAATTAATATTTGTTATAAATGATAAAATAATTTATAAATTTCAAAGAGTTTTCTTTAAATAGCCCACAATAATAAAATGTAATTCAAAGTATAATCTTTAGGCGGTGACAGCTACCTAGCCAATAATTTTTTAATCAGATAGATTTTTTAACACGTCAACTGCCAGGTGGACTGTACGACGAGTAAATATGCCTTCATGCCAGTGACACAGAATTTAAACCACTCACTGAAATTGTACCACACAGCTAGCTTATATCTACATAAAAAACACATGTATTATAAGAAAACATAATTTTGATTTTTTATTAAATAGTATATGATAACGTTGGCATTATTTTTTGAAAATATATTCTATCATCTCCATTGTGGTAGTTAGCGTATTAAGTAATTCGTCATGTACAGAACTTTCATTTTAAAAACTCCATTTAATAAAAATCACATATAATACTATAATCTGTTCAAAATATGTAACAAATGTTGGTTATTTTAAGATTTTGTGACCACCAATTACTTACTATTTCACTTATAGATTTATTTAATGTCATCGCCCACTAGTAGAAAATAAAGCTTTTGTATATATTTTATAAAATTCACTTTTACTGAGCTACCTTTAGTGCACAAATGCACTAGAGATTTCGTCAAGCAATTTTTCCGTTTGCTGACCCAAACCAATATTCAGTTGTACAAAACTAATATATCAACCAATTATCTCAACTATGGTGTTAAAAATCGGTCCCGGAGAGCGACAAGTCAAAAAATCGGGCTCTTCACGTTCTGTAGTGTTTCTAGGGCACCCAGGTCATAATCAATCCATCTACGCCAACATCGAACTATTGTACTAACACTTGTGCCAATTGGTTGGGCAATATCACAAATTGACAAACCTTCTTCTCTGGGCCCGATTGCTCTACCGCACATCTAATCTAGCAAAATAACAATACATGACCTAATATACATAATTGCGGCTTCTTTTAAAAATCGCATGAGGTTCTAAAGCCGCGGCTAAAAACACGTGGGCCACATTTGTAACTTTTTAGAATAAAATCGTTATGTCAAATTAAACTAGAACTGAAAGACTATAAAACGGAAACATATTTCGGTAATAAGACTAACACGTACTCAGGATTCTTGCCCAAGTTTAACATCAGACTGATGTGAGTTAATTCGCATTATATAAATAAAATGTTATAAAAATCATATTTTAAATACATTTGTTAAGTGGATAGAATATTTAAATAGAATTTTCTGTATATAATTTTGCAGTACTGAGTTTGTGCGAGATTAAATATCGCGTGTATACTCCAATAGCAAAAATAACTTCATGACACTTCCCTTACTAGCTTTGTATAACTCTTCTAAAAATCTTCCTAAGGTATATTTTACCATTCTTCATATAACGCTTCTTGTAGCTGTTGTTTGGACTGCATTATGATGCTTCCAAATACGTCCATCCAACAAATCCCATACATGTTCGATAGGGTTTTTAAGTAAAGACTCGTTCTTGTAGAAAATTTATGTTGATAGCTGCAGTACGTGAACTTGCATTATCTTGCTTGCATCAATATGAAATTTTGACTTACACCATAAACTGCAGGAACAACATAATCTTTTAATACATTATCAATGTAACGTAGAGCGTTTAGACTTCCTTGGATTACTACAAAGTCGGTTTCCTTCCAGACCTATTCCATCCTAAACTATTATAGCGCCGCCACTAAATCTTTGAACATCTAATACTGCAATCATAGAATACCGTTTGCTAGGACGTCTGCAATTACTTGCTCAACTTCGGTAAAAAGTTAATCGTCAAAGTTGCCAAATAATATGCTGACAAGCAAAACTTAGTAAAGTCGTGTCAACATAGGTTTTTTGAGTCTTTTGGGTTTCAAGTTAGCTTCTCAAAATTGATCTCTAACTAGTCAGAAACATTTAGTCAATGAGTCGCCTTGGAAGGAGTTTAAAGATAATTTGCTGTTTAAGGCACGATTACGTAAATATTAAAGACCTAAAAATCAATCCTCTTTTGACCATGCCTGATTTCTTTTTTTGTATTGACCTGTCTCTAGGTACACAAACGTTGAATAACAGAAGAGCTGCAATAAAACATTCTTGCAAACTGTTTAGTCAAAAACATTTAGTCAATTTTAACCTATTAATTAATATTGCATACTTCGTCTTTTAAACTAGCCTGTTTCTAGATACACAAACGTAGAATAACAGAAGAGTTGCAATAAATCATTCTTGCAACTTGCCTAATATAAAACCCATTCTAAATTAAAAAAACAACACGAGCAGTTTATACTTCACAATATTATTGCATTTTATTTTTGATGACTTCTAATTGAGTTTTACAACAATTTGTTGCTGTTGCTAAGCTTACTTGTGGAAGATACACGCAATATTGAACTTCACCCAAACTTTAAACAAAAAAATTATTCAATTGTTCAATTATATCTTAAGAATAAATAATTAGTTGAAATTATTCATTTATTAAAACAAAATATGTATCTTAAATAATAATTTGAATGTTTTTCTGAACGTCAAATTTATATAGTTGTAGTCTTAAAAAATGTTCCCTAAGCTTTTTGAGCAGTGTGCTGTATACAAGGTGTTCGTTTGGCCTCACAAGATCCTCAAAGTTTCAATTTTGTCAATACAAATAAAATGTTTTAATTGCGTATTTTATGTACCAATTTGTTTTGTTTTTGTAGTATACTAAAAGTTACGAGCTTTATTGAAAAGTAAAAAAAGCTCATTTCAGAAGTTCTTTTGTCGCTTGAACCGATTTCATTTCTTGTTTGGTGGCACCATTTAGACTTTATCTATCGGTACCAAAACTTAAGTTTTCCACCGGAAATTTCTCGGTGTGCAAATATCTGTAAATGCTTTAAGAAATTTGGTACATAAATTCGATGTTTATGATGATGATAAGAACGTAAAAAAACAAAAAAAAACTTATAATGAGAATGATGCTGCAACAATTTTATTGTTAGAATCAGTTTACAATAATCACAGAACTCTTTTGAAAGCAAGAGCAAGTCAGCTGGGTGGTATATCTAAAAGTCACATATGTAATATTCATACCAACTAGAATTATTAATGGGTAAACTTATACTTAAACGCCGTAATTTTCATCATTATATCATATTCAGTGACAAATCAAAGTTCACAACAAATGGAAAACCGTCTGGTCAACATTGTCAATTTTGAACAAAACAAAATTCACACTTTTGTATTTGTACAAACAGTCAGAAATTTAAGAATGTTAACGTATGATGTGCGTTTACCTACAATAAAGTAATTGGTCAATTTTTCCTGGATAAAAGGCTGGACGCAAACTATTACTTAAAAATTCTTTTGGCCTCAATTGAATAAAGAAAATTTTAAATTTAGAAAAAAAATAATATTCTAGAAGAATGGCTGCCCAGCGCATAGTGCCTTAAAAGTTACAAATTGGCTTAATGAACATTTATTAAATTGGATGGGTCGCAATGGACCCGTACAACAACCGAGTTTCTCAACGTAAATCGTATTTATATAACAAACAGGAAAAATGTTAAAGAATGACTTTTTTTTCAAAAAATGTTCAATAAAAATTTTTACAGGAATAGTTTAGTCCATCCATGGACACGCTATATACAGGGTGTCCGGAAAATACGTGTACAACGTTTGACGACAGACTCCTGACGTCAAAATAGGTCGATCTAAGCCGACTTAGTTATATCCAAAATTGTCTCGTTTAGCCGGTAGAGGGCGTCAAAAATTTGTAAATATTAAAAAGAAATTACCTGTAACAATAATTTTTTAAGTGACCTTGTTGCTATGGCGTTTAATAATTTGACAATTATTGACAAATTGTCACCAGTCTATGAAATTTACTCAAGTATACGATCAACATTCTTGAATTACAAGTTCATTTTACCATTAAAAATGGAAAATTATACAAACTCTCAGAAAGTTGACATGCTCCTGGTATACGGGTTTTGTCAAGGAAATGGGCGTCAGAGTGTTAGGGGGTTTACATGGAGAGGTTTCCTAACCGTCGAATACCAAACCACCAAACATTTGCCAATATTGAACGTCATCTTCGGGAAACGGGCAGTTTTGAGAAAAAGTTTGAAGGCAGGGGTCGTATGCGAACAACTCGAACTGTGGAAACAGAAGAGATGATTCTGGAAAGAGTTGAAGAAGAACCAAGTACCAGTACCCGTCTCTTAGAGCGTGAGTTAAATGTTCCTAAAGCGATTGTCAATGAGGTTTTAAGAGAACAGTTGTTACATCCTTACCACATACAAAAAGTACAGAAACTTTTACCGACTGATCCCCCCATGCGGCTTACATTTTGTCAATTTATTAGAAACAAAAGAATCCTTGTTCCAAATTTTTGTAGAAAAATTATGTTTACTGACGAGGCATGCTTTACAAGATCTGGGGTAACCAATCTGCACAACGAACATATTTATTCCGATGAAAATCCACATGCCATTAAAGTTGCACATCATCAGCATCAATTTAAAATTAATATTTGGGCAGGTATTATTGATCACTACCTTATTGGTCCCATTGTTATTCCAGACAGGTTAGATGGAAATATTTATTTAAATTTTTTGCAAGACACATTACCAATTCTTCTGCAGAATTTGCCCCTTTTACTTCGGAGGGAAATGTGGTATATGCATGATGGTGCCCCGCCCCATTTTTCCGTTGCCGTTCGGCAATACTTACATCATCAATATCCCAACCGATGGATTGGAAGAGGCAATGATGCACCAGTAAAATGGCCACCACTTTCTCCTGAGTTAAATATGTGTGACTTCTTTTTGTGGGGCGCTATTAAAACAGAAGTTTACAAGACTCCGGTAAACACACGCGATGATTTATTGCAGCGGATTTTAAATGCAGGCAACCATTTTAATAATCCCGAGACATTAGATAGGGTCCAATATCATTTTTTAAAGAGTGTTAATAAGTGTATTCAGCAAGATGGCGGTCATTTTACACATTTGCTTAAGTAATGTTTTTGTTTTACTTAGTTTCTTACAATAGATACTTTCAACTTTGTTATACTTTTGTTTTTTTTGACGCCGTCTACCGGCTAAACGAGACAATTTTGGATATAACTAAGTCGGCTTAGATCGACCTATTTTGACGTCTGGAGGCTTAGTTTTGAAATGTGTTATTATTTACCGCTAGCGGTATCCGTGTCGGTATCTAAGAAGTGCAACTCGGCGTTCATACATCATTCCATTATAATAGGAACCAATCACATTGCGTTACTTTCGTAACGTCACCTGTCATTATTACACGTTTTTAAAAATTGGTAGTTTTGAAATATGTTATATTATAACGCATGCGGTAATTTATCACGTTTGTGACGTCACGTGTTAAATCGGTATTATACCGCCATAAAAATAACACTATTCAATTGCTCGTGTTATCGTCATATTTTTGACAGTATATTTCAATTTAATTAAATAAAACTTACTATTTAAATAATCTCAATTTAATTTTGTTAATATAGATAAAAACAAATTGTTAATTACATTTTTTATTAGATATACAATATAAAAACAAAAACGTAATTAATATTTTCTTTATTAATTTTGTAGAAATTATTTACATTATTTTTTTTCATTGATAATGCAAATTGCTTTGTGAAACATGTGTGCCATAAATAAATAAAAATACATCAAAGTAGAATATTATTATTAAATAAAAAATGAATAAAAAATAATTTTGTAGAAAAAAAAAAAAAAATTGTCAACAAAGCTAGTATAACTTGAAATTATTAATTTTATTCATATTTATTAGTTTCTTTGTAGAATCAGATAATTTAAAAAGAATGATTGGTCTATATGCTTATAAAAATAATATGCAACTACACTATTTTTGCAACAATACTTATTACTAGATCAATGAAGTTGTATCAAAAATAATGTTAACCCCACTACTCGTACCACAACCTACCACTGGTAAAACAGTATAATGCTAACAAATAGAATTTTAGACTATTGACACTCTTCAATTTTATGCCTTAGTTGAGTATCAATTTTATTATTGGTTGGCAAACATGCTGCAGCCTTAATGTCTCAGCACGCTGTTATCAAATTAGTATATTTAGTTACAAGTGCAATAAATAATTATCTTGACAAGCAATGAATAAAATGTTTATTTGAGCTCAACGCACTAAAATATTTTATATGTTGCAATAATAAATTTAAAATTCCCGCGCTTAGTTTGTCAACAAACCGATGTTGAAATTTTACTATGTTCACATCAAGTCACGTCTGCACAGTGTTCATACAAATCAATTTTACATGACATTTAATATAACCTAATATAAACAAAAATGACGTAAAACAAATAAACAAATCAATCATATGACATGTATGTAGTTGACATTTCAACCACTATGGCGCTAAGAACTTAAAAAGTAATCTCAATAGATCGAGCAAAACGCAATGTGATTGGTTCCTATTATAATGGAATGATGTATGAACGCCGAGTTGCACTTCTTAGATACCGACACGGATACCGCTAGCGGTAAATAATAACACATTTCAAAACTAAGCCTCCAGGAGTCTGTCGTCAAACGTTGTACACGTATTTTCCGGACACCCTGTATATATGTATATATATATATCTTTACATTGCGTAAATTGCTGTTAATAAATTGCGGTGCTCAAACAAAACTATCTACAGCAAAGGTTAAATAATAATTAAATTTCTAACTTGTAAAAAAACAAACATAAAAACATTAAAGAGTCTCTGTGAAAGAGTATTGAAAGAGGCACTACAAACTCAAGGCAAGGTTTCTCCCTTCTGCATACCAATTACCCGCAAAAAGAAAAAGAAAACATTACGTCAACCTAGAACAAGCATTCGCAGAAGAAAAAAATGATGATCAAACTGATAAAAAAACTGATGCCAGCCAAAAACAGCATACTAAATGAGCCACACAGCTAAAAGCCCAGTCCAGCTCCCCGGAGTGTGGCACAGACATTAACAATAATCAGAAATATTCTATATTAAGTAACACACGATTAACATTTCGACCTTCATATCTACTAACATGAAACTGAACTATTAAGATGAAAGAACACATGATCAAACAATTTACGCAAAATATTGTTGCACAGCAGCTTGCGCAAGTTTTCTTAATCATTGGTTCCTCTCTAACTCTCTATTAACACATTTGACTACTTCTAGCTTCTACATGCTAAGGTTTCTGTTTATAATAAAACTGTTTGCACAAACTTCAATCTTAAATCTACTATCTCAAACTTCGCCACAACAGTAAGCTCGAAAGAAATTCTAGAGCTTGCACTCATAGCAGTTACTCAAAGCCAAGAATCATAATATAATATAACAATCAAAGAAGGTTTCAGTCAGACTAAGAATTGCAAGGCCTTGGTACAATTTCCAACCAAATTGTAACTAATCGTTAGCATTTCAAAGTTTAAAACTAGATTAATTGATGCATTGCTAGAGCTATAGCCTGTGTGCTAAAAGCGGATATAAATCAATATTTTTCAAACATTTATTATAGGGACTCTACCGCCAGCTCGGTACAGACAGAGCTCCCAACAGCGCCTGCAGTGAGAACTCTTGTTGCTCGATAATCACTCAGTAGTACTGTTCCTTACCCAACAAGTACTTGCAGCAAGTTTATGTGCTTTGACAAGTGCTTTTCCGTCGTTCCACTCAAATAATGGCTCGCTCAAAAGTTATTAACAAAGGCGGTGCTCAAATAAGCAATAAAATCAACTAAAATCGGAATCGTAAATATACAATAAATATAACAATCATACTCGGATTCGAAGTAAAATCATCAAATCAAATTGACGTCCTTTCGCCGGACAACAATTAGTAATCTATGAAAATGATCGTTTTGGTAAGTTTACCTTACCGGTTTAAACTTTTGATCAACAACACAATTTCGTAGATATCCAATTAATATCACAAACAAACCTGTAGTAATAAAAATAGCTCGTTATAGCTTTACACTAAACATTAATCTTATTCAACTAGTAAAAACCCTCTTTTAGTACTCAGTTTTAAAGTTGAATTGTCAAAGCTAAGCAAGCGCTTCTGTGAAGAAAGCCACTTGAGGATTTGCTAATCGGCAATCATTGTACACCAATCGCTCTCCGGGCACATTATCTCATCTTTTGTATTACCCTCGGTATTACCTAAACAATAACTAAACACTCTTTCTCATGACAAAGTAATAGTATTTTTACGGCTTGGTTTTTAAATCCTACAGACAGAAGCAATGACTAGATGTCGTGACAATGAACTCATTTTGAAACCTAAAAATGTCAATACTGCAACGCTAACTTTGTGATACGTCGGAGTTTTCTTATATTCTAATCTTGTCAGGGTATATATGATCACATAATTTATTTAGAACTCTGTGATAAAATATATTTTTAAAGATTAGTTCAAAAAACTTAAAATTATTTTTGAGTTACAAGCAAGAATAAGATTTTAATCATAACAAAAAAAAAATTAACAAAAAAACTAAAAATAAATAATAATCACAACATTTTTGCTTATATAATTACAATTATAACTTATGTTTTAGTAATAAGATGTTGTCCATAACACTATTTTCCAATCGCTAATTATAAATATAGTACACTTGCTTGCATAAACAAACCAACAGGTATTGATGATCTCAATTAAGCAAACAATTCTCGCTTCATACATTTAATTCTCCACATGCGAAGGATCAGTCAATTGATTTAAGTTCAGGCTAAGATTAACCTTCAATTAAATTAATATTCAGAAAGCGTGTGAATTATTTTAATAATTAATCATAACCTGTATTGAATTCAAGTAGATTAATGGAATCACATTATAAATTTGAACAGAATATTTGTAAATATCAAAATCGATAATTAATAATTAAAATGTAAAACAAAATTTATTTTAATTAATAAATAATATTTAAGTTGAATTATTAAAACGTAAATCTGATAAATAATAGCATTCGTTCCAGTGATTGTATATTTTACGGTTATAATATGAAATAAACAATGGTCGAGAATGTCATGGCAGGAAGCAACCGTTCTGTAGATTTATAAGATTAATATAGTGGTTGGGTTTATCAGAAATTCAAACCGGGTTCTCTATTATTTAAGTTAGATTGTGCGATATAGCAAATTGTTCAGCTGCTATGCCTTTCGGATAATGTTATCTCTTATTAACAAAAAATATGCTAAGGGAGTTATTACACAGTTTGTCACAAAGTTACATTATACAGGGTGCACAGAGAGAAATAGTAAATATTTTAGATAGTATTAGTATTGACTTTTTAAGTAAAAAAAATCATATAAACATATCTCAAACTTTTAATACAACTGTTCTGAATGCTTCAGAATCCTAGTTAAGTAAAATCGCGTTTTATTTTAAAGTGAAATACCAATTTGTATACAAATTATTCGCGTGTTTGTTGCAATACAATGTAATTTATCCACATTATCTTCATTTACACCTTTAGAAGAAATATTACCCCTAGGAATTGCCCAGTCTCATATAATTATTTATTAAAAGCACTAGCGAACGTTCTTGAATCTGGTATTAGATTAAATGAATACCGTAGAAAATGTTCTTTGGTAATCTCTATAAGCAGCAAGAGAATTCGAGTTAGAAAACCCGCATAAAGATGCCATATCTGCATATTCGTCATGTGTGACAGTTATAAACACTTGTAATACCAAGCAGCATCAGATTACAACTTTCAAGTTTTATTTGTGGGTGTTGAGTGCTTGTCATTTTCTTTTGATAGGTATTTTTAACCATATCCAAACATCTCCGTATCCATTGAGAGTTAGAAACATGTTTATATAAAATTGTATATATATATATTTTTTTTTAATTAATTACTGTTTATGTTATGAAAATGTAAAATATTGAAAAAAATTGAAAATGTAATTCTTATGTACCAATGGCACATTAATTTCGTCTACTTTATCATAGCCAAACTCATAAATCGTATCTGTTCTTAAAGTGGATCTATCTACTACCTTGCACACTAAAATGTAATAGCTTGTTTTTAAAATAGCTAGCATTCTTAAAAGATGCAAAAATGAACAACACCCTCGGACATACATTTAAACTGTTCATAAAGATGACCATATAGACATCAAAACAACTACATGTTAAGGTAGTCTAAAACAAGAACACAGATTTTGTTTCACACATCTCATTAGCAGCTAAAAATACTACATAATTCAACAATTAGAAGATAAACTATTAATACTAAGAAAACAATTGTTAGTGTCGCCATCTACTGAAATTAAACCGGCCAAGAAAGAAAAAAAAGTCCTCCTGATTGACAAACAGACTCTAAAAGTCTGTAATAATATTGTAATATGTGACAAACAAGTGAAGGAATCTGTAGTTCCTTTAAATCTGAAAGCAAACGAAAATAATGTATCCAGCGTTGGCAGCAATGTTGATAAAGAGGGATAATATAATATTGTCAAAAGAAAAAATACAAATAAACAACAACAAACTCGAATCTACAGCACCTGTATAAAATGCAAATGCAAAACTTTTAAATAAAACAAATCCATTTTATAAAAAAGTTGTTGGGATTGGTGAAAAAAATGACATAGCAGTCGAAAAAAAAAGTTGTTTTTTTGTCAGTAAAGTAAAAAACATTTATACGACTGATAATCTAGTTGAGTATCTCAACTCGCAATTTAAAAACAAAGAATTTATTTGTGAACAAATCCCAAACATAGGGAATTTTAAATCATTTAAACTTGGAGCTTCTTTCGACTTGAACAACAATCTTATGAAGCCGGAGGTTTGGCCTAAGGGCATTGAAGTTTCCAGATTTCAGTTTTTTCGAGGAAATGAAAATAACAAAGACAGACACATTTAATGTCCTTCACTTAAATATTCGCTCATTGCGGAATAAAATTTAAAAATTTGAAATGTTTTTAAATGTAAGTGAAAATAACTTTAGTGTTTTCTGTTTTAGCGAACCCTTTTTAAATAATGATGAAATTGCAAATTTAAAACTTGATAATTATAACGTTGCATCAAGTTTTGCAAAAACTACAATAAAAAATGGCGGAGCATTAATTCTAACTAAAATAGGTTTAGAATTCACAGAAAAAATCGATCTTGTTATGATGTTCGTCGAATTACATTGCAAAATAGCAGCTGCTTTTATTCCGATTCATAACGATTTAGTAACTACTACCTATAAGTCTCCAAATGGAAATTTTGATATCTTTATGGAAGTAATTAATAAACTATTTGATTGCGTCAGTTTTACAAACTCAAATGTTATTTTTAACGGAGATTTTAACATAAAATTTAATACAACTGAAAATAATACAAAAAACTTTCTAGACTTAATGCATTCTTGCGGACTAAATCCAAGTGTTTTTGAAAATACAAGACACAAGAATTTTATTGATAATATGTTTGTAAACTTCATAAATTTTAATGTGTCTGTCTCGGATTTAATGATATCAGACCACAATGCTATTATTTTAGAAATTTACGTTTCATTATCAAAAGTTAAATCAAATGCAGTCATTTGCTTGAATTCTGCGAACCATTTGTAAACCATAGTTTTGGATGGTGCTTCATCTCCAAATAACGAACTAAGTTTTTCCACACACTGCTGCGGTGTTAAACCGTATCAAAAATTACAATAAAATCATCACCCGGAAATCACGATTCAGAATTTCCATTTTTCACGCAATTATTACTCTCGTATAATTTTGTTGAAACAAAACCGAGCAGTTAGAAATCTAACTGTCAACTGAACTATAGGTAAAAAACGTAAAATTTTACGAATATGACAATCGCAGAACGCTGGCAATACGGGCAGTACTTGATTCCGCAAACTTTAGCAGTGCCCCTGGTATGACACATATTTTTTTTGGTGAAAACATTAATAAATTCTATTCTATTCTATTGTAAAGTTTCAATTGCTACGGTGTCCACAAAGATAATAGACAATTACTCAAGATTTGTCAAAATAAAGTATTATATCTATGCTTAATAAGCTAACAACTCATATGTACAACAATAAAATTAAAAACACTATAAACTGACTTTTCCAATAATAAATGTGCAAAAATGTCAAAATAAACACAGCACTCAGAAAAACTATCACCATTATCGTTTATAAAAAGCTTTCAGTCTCAGTTTACACTAGATGAAATAGGATCTACCTACTAACTATCAGAAATCTTTGTACCAATTGCTTTTTAGCAAAAATTTTTTCAAAAGACAGCGTCAGTTAACTAAAAACCCCACCTTTCTACTTGTTTCTAATAAGTGATTCGCTTGGCGCCCTTTGCACTGTGGTCCTGCTAGACTTGCTGTACACCACTAATGTCTTACTCCTTTAGCAGTTCTGTCTCTTTGATAAACTTTAGAATCTTTTGCTAAAGAGATTACTTTCAGTTCTACTTCGGTTAGGTTAGGTTTGCCAAAAGAGGCTATGCATGGCAGTAGATTAGTTCCTTTCAGTCTCGTAAGAGACCGCTAAAGCTAGGTGCTGGTCCAGTAAATGTCCCCTTTGCTCCTTCTTCAGCAAGCTGGTTAGCCACGCGGTTTCCTTTTATCCCCTGGTCCTTAATTATCCAGACCAGGCAAACTCTGCAGATTATGACTACAACTTCCAGACTGTTTATGCAGCCCATAACCAGTTTCGATTAAACTACTGGCGATTGTTTAACTATTTGAAATTTTGGTTATCAGTCTGTTACGGTATAGTCCCGTCCCAATTATGTCCCTGGCGTACCACTCGATGGCAGCCACCTATAACTGAAAGTCCAAAGCTTAGTTTCCTAGAGATTTCAAAGATAGTCTTTGGCCCCACCTGTGTACTCGATACTTTTCTTCACTGATCCCAGATATTTTTTGTTTGTCTATTTTCTTCGCTGTGGTATTATCACATCAAATGTCTTTTTGATGCAATAAACTTTCATAAAATCCGGCCTCATTATTAGAGTTTTTCCTTGTCCTGCTAGCATCTGACATTTATCTAGTTTGTTGGTCGCACACATAAAACTGTCAGTCCCCATGTGCGTCCAACCATAGTTTTGAGTGAGCACCCAAATTCCCATTAAAGTTATATTTTTCAGAAGTGTTTGGAAGTTTAGCGTAATGGCAAGCCTAAGTCCTAGATATTTTTCTTCCTATGTCATCAAGACCGTAGCTACATACATCCTCAGGTTTTTTAGATCTATGGTGTTCCGCCGTCATGTGAACGGTACAATCGCCGTTTTGATTGGGTTCACTGATAGCCCTACACCAATCATTACAAAATAGGCATCAACATCAGTTGACCAAGACTGTCCATCCCCGTAAATAATTAGGTTTCAAAACTAATAAAAATATAATAAAATTGACGTTTTTTGCTTGTTCATTGATTAATTACGAAAAATCTTAAGTGATTATATGTTATTTAGTAACAACTGAAAAGAATAATCAACACACTTTACAATTATTAACTGTTGTAAAAAATAGTTCTAATCTGCAGCTTCGCACCAAGTGGCATCACAAGTTACACGCCTATTCATAATTTCCCTTTTAACAATTGACGGTTGTGTTCCAAATAAGCTTTTACGCATTACAGTAGTCAATGATGATGACTTCTTGTCACGGCTATAATATTCACAAATTTAAAAACTTAGTGAGTGCGGGAAATGACACTTCCAATGACCCTACCTGAATCTGCCTCTTATCTTCAACTATTCTTAGCTGCAAATCCCGTCTCTTTTTAACTATAAAATATCGGTCTCCTTTGGCCAAGTTATGTTTCACTTTCAACACCAGCGCTCACAAACACTCACCCTACCAGAAAGATACTGCAAACTCTTCATAAGACTACGAAAAACCACTGAAATATTCTTATCCCAAAAAAACACAGAAAAATTACAAATCAACAATGACCCTCAGTCTCCGGCAATAAAAAGGTGCTAGAAATCCCCTAAACAAACAAAAGTCTCCATTAAAACATAGAATGTTAAAACTTTGTTCCAAGCAGAAATACTGGCCAAACTCAAGTCAATTACAAACTATTCAAACCAGATGTTAAGATTTTCTTCTCAGGAAATGACACTGAGATATTGGCCGACACAACACAAGAATCATAATCACTCAACACCTACCAAAGTGTGAGATAAAGCTTGTTAAAAAAATATTCTAAAAACAATACGATTGCTTATAGATAAAGACAATCTTAATACTAAAAAATCGTGCAAAGTGCAAACCAACCATAAAATATTAAAGTCCAATGTCAAACTCATGTTAAGAATCACCCGTCTATCGGCATCATAACCGCGTACAAGAATAACTCATGTATAGGCATAATGTATCGAAATAACATCCAAGCCGACTCCGTCTATAGAAACAATTCATCTATAGAAAGTCAAAAGCAAGTATCGGCACCCTTACTACTGGCGCAATCTAACGTCACACGCGATTGCCTCCCAGAGCCGAAATGTCTCAGCCTGGGCGTAAATCATTAACGACGATTTGAAATACATAGAAATATCCTGTGATCGATCTGTTATCAATAATCGCCAAAGTATAGTATATAGTGTATCAACGACCAAAAATAAGCTTTAGCAGCCCTCCGCTATTAGCAGCACGAACAAGCAAAGCGAGTGAGAGTTGCTAAAGCAAAGGGCAGATGCTTTCGGTAGAGGCAAGCAAAGAAGAGATAAAAGTATCAGTGCAAACAAAGCACCAGATCTGCTGAGAGCTAACGTGTTGTGATCTGAGAACGGAACGGAACCCAGCCAATCAACACAAACAAGTGACAGTCCAGTAGGCATCTGCCATCACAACTAGGAAGTAGTGACCTCTTGTAACCAATCCTTAGACATCAAAAAAGGTCGAAAAGACTTGCAGGAACCCAAGTCGGCCGTAAGAAAAGATTGCATCCGAAATAGCAAGATGGTAGACAAAGCACAAGAAACACTATAAAAAGAAAAGGGAAAAGTAGAAAGAACAAACATTCTGATAGGCAACCCGACGTATGGAAAATAGTAAGACAGAACAAAGAAAGGAGAATAAATGTATCTGGCGTGTGAGTATTAAGATCGTAAACAAGATGCACAAGTCATCGCCAAACCCCGTCCACCGGCAGACACCGCGAAAAAAAACGACAGACCCTCTAAACGTCTAAGTAATCTACATAAAAGCAAACCGTAAACATAAACAATAACTAAGAGTGAGAAAGAGAATGAAACAGAGACAGTGCATACTAAAATGAGCCAAACTGTGTATCTAGTGTGTAAAATGAGTAAAATTCAGTCAGCTGACCTATACGTCTTTCCATACTAAATGAAAAAAGTGATATCAAAGGGAAAAAAAGAGCAAGAAAAAAAAAGACATCAAACAAATCCAAAACCCCTGAGTACGCTAACCACTACACCACCTAACGGCAAAAAGTTGCGTGCTTAGACGATATAATTCGCAACCAAAAATAGGAAATATGTACTACATTTTACAAAAGCAAATTGAAGGTAAGAGCGGCATTAGCAGAAAAAAAAATGATCCTAGTTAAGAAACATCAGAAATTGGAGTCCTTTCCAAAAACAATTGAACAAGTAATACACACATCATATGAGAGAGACAAATATGCTAACATCGTTTAAAATACCAAATAATAAAGTTACACATGTGATCGCTAACATCCTGAATGGGATAGGCAGTCAAAAAAAAGCAATTTTACTGACTTACTACAAATGGCCACACCTCAGTCAAACTAAAGCACGTACATTGCTTTATTCGCAATAATTTGACAATTGCAATGAGTTCTAAAGTAATTCAAAAAACTTACACTAAAGATAAAACTCCTAACTAAGAGTCTAACAAACGTTAAAAGCACCGCTATTTGACCGCTTTTAAAACCATTGTGCAAGCGACAAAACAGCTAAAGTTTAAATGTTCGTAAAAAAAAAACCAAGATTAGATTAAAGATGAAACAAACTATTTTAAAATTAATATAATGTTATATTAGATAGCAGTAAAGCGTTACAGGCATCATTGATTAAGCTTATGACTAAGATGACGATCTGACGATCTAAAACAGAATCATATTGTAACAGATAGATTTCTTCCGGTCAAATTTCTGGTTTTCATTCAGCCCGCCACAAACTTTAACACAAAACAAGTACCCAATGAACTTGTATAAAATGTACAATTTAATTTTTATTCAATTTTATATAAAGCTATGATTTAATAATTACAGCGTAACAAAAAAAAACAAATTAAAAAAAAAAGTTATTATATCATGTGACAGACTAATTAATACACTTATTTTGAGACATATAGTAGTACTAGGAACAAATTTAATTGGCTCATTCCATCTTATTGTCACCACATTTCTCATTTTAATCTATTAAATCTTTCCTATTTTGTACACAATGTAACTAAAGAATCCTTTACATTGTCCCATTCATAAATGACATGTTTCTTCTTTCTTAAAATAATTGATTTTTTTATCAGATACAGCATTTTTATTATAAAATACAAAAGTCCACAAATTTAATCAATTTTAACCTGAGCTACATGAATAAAATGTGGTCATCAAAAAGTGAATAAAAATCTTCTTAATATGAAAGTGCACTATAATTCATATGAATTTAAATACTTTATATACATAAAACCAAATTGAAGTTGCTACGCCTATCATTAAAACAAAACTTGATTGATCGCTCTTGTGGTAAAATCATTTTGAAATAAAGTAGAAATTATAATAATTATTTAATTAACACATTTTCAACTTTCAATTTCACGTTATGAATATTATTTAATTGAAAAATAAATACGTGTGTGGTAATTATTCATTTGGGCCAAACAAATATTTCAAACACCAGAAATAACGATCTCAATTACATTTATGTAACTCAAGATTCCATCTTGTTAAGTTATTTATGTCTCACCTGTGAAAGAGGTAGCAAGAGATCCGCGCAAGAAAGTTTAATTTAAACTTAATAATGTGGTTTTATGTGGACAACCCTGAGTTTTATCTTTCCGTCCGATTTCATGCCTGTTTGTTTTCATGAGTCTGTGCCCATCGTCTCATTTCCTAACTAGTATTTCGGTTAATTTAACACGTATCTACTATAAAGTTTTAGGGTTATGTGATTCGTTTTATTCTTAGTTATTCCCGCAGACTTTGTCGGTTCATTAAAAATGGAAATTAAAGCTTCTAGATTTCCACACGTTTCCCCCAGCGAAAACCGCCAAACATATTTATCCACAACATTCCGGGGGTGCATATTAAATAATTTAATATAAATCGCTCCGGGCTTAAGAAATATTTATCGTGGGATAATTAAAGCGAAATTTTCGCAATCTTACTTTTTCTGGTTGATAATTTTAGCATCAAGTAATAAAAACCGCCCATGGTTGTATTTTACGTATAATGAGGGTTTTATGTAAATTTTAATGTTGACACCTATTCTTTAAGGTTACACAATTCATATTTATATTAAAGTTTCATTTAAAAATGTCGCGCAAAAACCTTTGTGTGTGTGTCCGGGCATTGCATATTTTCTTTTGTAAAATCCCCCACGTAATTTATAACATTAGTTTAAATAAATGATCAAGATGTAGGAGAAAATCACTTCGTTATCATACATAATGGTAGAACGGTGACAGTTTGGTTGATTAAAATTTCAGACCCCCCAGGTTTTAGATTCAGATTCATTCAGGATGGGAAGTGGGGAAAAACTTATCACCAGGGATGAAGCTAAGCGGTTTAAAAATGTTTGTGGGAAATGTCTCAGAAATAATTTAATATATGTGCTTTCTCTATACAGACAAATCCGTGGCTGGCGTTGCTGCCAAGTCCTTGTATTTTTATTAAACTTGATTGTTTGCTTTGAATATTGATCGCAGTCATGGTAGTACATTTTTCATCAATTTTTATCAACATAAATAAATGTTTTATATTGTAGTCATGTTTTCAGTTAGAAGCTTCCAGTAAATTGTAAATGGAAAACAGTTGATAGCAATGATATACGTTGGGAATTTGATCAAGCTGATTTTAAATAAATATAAATTTCACAAAATGTATTATTAATAAAAATAATAGTAAATTAAATTCATTAATTATTCTGCAACTTTATTTTAATGCCAAGCATTTATATGAGCTTAAGATTTAAAGTCCGCCGTTCTCCTTACTCTCGAGTGTGATACTCAGTGGCCGTCTAATCGTCCTTATAAAATGAAAGGTTAGAATTAATTAAATTTAATTCACTCTGATAACACTAAAAAACTGAGGTACACTGACATATACTAACTTTCATATAAAAAAAATTGTTGATTGATTTTAATAAAATTTTCACAAAATGCCTATTTTGATAAAACAAACAAATGATTCAAATTTAAATCAAATCAAATTTTTTTTATGTCAATTTTTGTTGTGTAATAACTGTCAATTTTTCAATTTGTTTGTCTATTATTTCTTTGTAAAAATAATAAATTCAACACAAGGAGTGATGATATAGTATAATATGTTATGGCAGCAGATCACCCTTGCTCTTCATTAATGATAACTTAAACGCAGCTGGATACATTACCAATGTGCTAGAGCCTGTTGCATTTCCATTTCTTCTCTTCTGCATGTGCGATCTTGGGAGTTTATTTTTAGTTGTTGGTTCAGTGCCCATGCTTCCATGCCGTACTGTAATATAGGAAAGACATAGCACCTCAGTATTCTCAGTCGGAATTCCACTGTTAGATCGCAATTGTTAAACATTTGTCTCATTTTAAGAAAAGTTTTTCTAGCTAGTTCAATTCTGTTTTTAATTTCTATCGTCTGCTCGTTGGTACTTGTTACCTATCTCCCAAGATATTTGTATTTGGATATTCTTTCAATCTGGGTGTTTCCAATGATAAGGTCATCATTAAATATTCTTGATTTTGAGATAATCATATATCTGGTTTTCTTTAAGTTCATTATCAACCCGTGTTTTGAGCTAATACCATTCAGTTGTTCCACCATTCTTTGTAGATCATGTTAGCTATCTGTTAATATCACTGTATCGTCCGCATATCTTATTGCAATAATAGATCGTCCGTTAACTACCACTTCTTCGTTAGGTATTGCTTCCTGAAAAACGGTCTCCAATTACAGATTAAAAAGCAATGGTTACAGAATGCATCCTTGTCTGACTCCTCTTTAAATGTTGATGCACTCTGTATACTCGTCATCCACTCTCACCACTGCCGTTTGATTCCAATATAGGTTTTCTATAATCTGTATGTCCCCGCATCGATGTTTTTGTCTTTCATTAATTTTAATGGCAATTTCATACTTTGAATGGCAAACTGCACTTCATCTTTTGTTGTTAGAAGACTTCTTATGTCTTCTTGTGTATTACTTGGGGATCCTCTGTGGTACCTAAATAGTTCTTCTTTGAGGGTTAAAAATCCCATTTTCCAACAAGATAATGCACGCTCTCATACGGCAAGAGTTACAACACAATTTTTGCAAAAAGCCAACATTGTTGTTCTACCATGCTCGGTCGCCAGATTTGTCACCCATTGAGCATGTTTTGGATACGATCGGTAAAAGGCTAACTTACCACAACCACTAAATACTTTCAGCATCTTTGAATGGAGATTCAAGATATACCGGTGCTTAACGATTACAAAATAATCAGTCAGTCAAAACTATTACACAAATAAAACACCACAAGCTATTAAATAAATAAATAAATAAAGTAAAGTTGCATCGCAACAATTATGGATTTATGCAAAAAATGCATTACAAATTTTTTGTCTTTTGCTTAGTTAAAAGTTTTGAACTATATTTACAAATACGTAAAAAAAATGATTATTATTACCTAGTATTAGGTCTATAGTATTCACCATCTTATATTTTAGCAACTGAGTGACACATAACTTGACACGTATCTGCAACCAATGACTGCATCTTTATGTTAACATATAAATGAACTGCAAATATTGATTTAAATCGTTCACGTTCGTGATTCACAACTTCTTCAATTAACTTTTTTTTATATCGTTAAACTTTAAGTTAAGTTTCTTAAATTTATAATCTTGGCTTTTTTTTGCAATTCGCGGCCTACGATAATACAGCTTTATACATGTTTTTCTTAAATGCTAATGTAAGAACAATGTTTCTCAAAAAATAATTCCGCATTTCGTAAGTAAGTTCTAATTTAGTAAAGTTTTAAAAATAATATCATACAATTTCACCAACATACCTATAAAATTTTTTTTCGCAAGAACGACTGGCTATAGATATATTTTGTTAAAACCTGAAAGCATCTGTTCGTATTCCTCCATTTTAAAACGTAAACAAATCTACTGCATGTCAGTATTAGTCGGAAACCACAGTATTAGTGACGCCACCCTCTTAATACCATGCTCACAGAGGATAAAGCATACCAAAAAGTAACTCCTGAGCTGCAAAAAAGTCGTTAGAGTTTTCAGAGTTATATGTAACCTAAAGTACAGAAGCCTACCCTAATTACAGCAATGTTTTCAGGAGTCCTTACTAATTTAGAAACCCAATTGCGTATTAAGATTTAAGTTCCGTTGACCCATTTCAAAATCGTTTTCCTGTTTTTCCTGTCAGAAACATTTTTGTTAGGATTTAAAGCAAAGCATGTGCAAAATGCCCTTTGCGTCAAAAGCACAATACAACAAAGCCCCAACCACGTCATATTAACTACTAAAACCTTATCGTTCACCCCACCTAACCGACCAACCGCGCCGCTCTACCTGATTAAAAACCCACTTAGTAATTATTTAAAATGTGAGACTACATTTTGCCCACTCAGTACGAGCGGTGCAAATTTACAAAACAAAACAAAAAACAATCCACGTACTAGTACCAAAATTTGTTTAACTACTGTTGGTATTTTCAAAGATATGCTGGCTTGAGTTAAAGTCAACCAAAGCCGCTTAATTAGTGAGAGTTCTCAACAGACTTTAACTCAAGTCAACTTATCCACAAAAAGATGTCCGTACACTTGTTTTTGTTGTTTTCGAGAACACTTCTACATTGCCTCTCTATCATTAATTTGCCTCTTTGAGCTCAATAACATTATGTGTAATAAACGTTCAAAGTTTCTCAATTACAATATTTAGCTGTTGACAGGTGATCTTCCACTGCTATCAGCAGTTCCAGATGTTCTGAAATTTATTGAGTTTATATTTATATTGACTTTCGTCAACACAATCATAAGAAATTGGTTGAGCAAGTCCTTATTGTCGTCTGAAAAATTAAGAACATTCTAGAAGTCTGTTTTTAGGGTCGTTTCTTTGGGTCTCAGATCAGTTGATGTTTGTCCTAATTTAGCGTAAGATGTGGTTTGAGGAAAAGGTTTATTTGTCAGTTAATATCTGATAGGTGTCTGGGTTGGTTTTGACAATTTAGCTTTTTCTCCTGGTATGTGAGACAACCTTTGTAGCTTGCAGAATGATTATCATAGTAGTTGGCACATTTAGCGTGGTTTCCACGTTAAAGGTTAGGTTGCAGTTTGCCAAAAAAATGGTTTTTAGCGCACCTGACACAGACGTACTTGTTTGTGTACATCCTGGCTGCGCACCATAAGCTTGGCGCTGATTTTAAGACCTAACAAATTGGTTAGGAGCATAATACTTCCGTTGTTGTCGTCTTTTTCGAGTTAGACGTACATTAACTGGTACAATTTAAATTTATTGTAAAGTCTACCAACTGAAAATATTTTGTAGCATTTTGCCTAAAAAGCTTCTGCAATTTCTTCCGTAGATACGTCTAGCATAAAGCGGCAAAAAACAACTTTAAATGTTTTGTCTCTTTATTTGTTAGTTTTCGGACTGAGTTTTATGGTTAATTTGTCTCCATTTAGTTATGTCTATTACAAAGATCATTGAAGGGCTTTATGGTGTTTGTGTCCGGTTTTGAGTATCTTCATCGTCAGAATCTAATTTGCTATCTGAGTTTTTCGAGTTAAAGAAGTGTCGTTTTTTCCCTTCTCCTTGTTCGATCCACTAGAACGAGTTATCCTGTTGCCATGCCGGTTTTTAAAACTTCGATATTTGAAGCATTTTCTTTCATTTTCTTGTAAAAATTGATAGTATTTCTATCAATTTGCTGTTTTAACAGATTATTGTCTAGTTGGATAGTTTCTTCGTCACCTGGGACTTGCATGTTATCACTGTCACCCAATGGTGATAGTGTCAGTAAACTACACGTGCTTGGTGCCGCCCGCAGTTAACTTGTGTTGATTTTAACTCTGTAACACTTAGATAATTAGTAAGTTCTTTGTTTGCATGTTTTACAGGTCGAGACAAGTCAGCAAAACACTAACTAGCGAAGGTCGTGTAAAAAAAGTACCCCCAAAACCTCAACAACTCGGAAAAATTGTCCATCTTTAAAAACATTTTTTTTTGGGACAACTTTATAAATAAATAAAATATAACAAATAACTATTACACACAAAAATAATTAAAACACAAAAGGTTAGGTTCGGTTACCAATGATGCAATAAAAAAAATCTTCATAAAACACCAAAACCTTAAAAACCTTAAGCAAGCCACAAATAACTATTACTAGTTATCAATTTTTAAAATTAACCTAAAATTGCCTACATCCAACACCCTTTAAGATAACTACATTTATTTGTGCATGCAACCAACAACACACTCCTACACAGCAAAGATACAACATCAAAATATTACTCAAGTTGATTGCAGCTATTACTTTCGTTTCAACCAAATTGTAGGCTACTATTGACCAGTCTTTTTGCCCGTAATGCTGGCAGCTATAGTTTTAAATGGTTTTGACCCACTAAAAATATTATTTATCTACCGCTTTTTATAGAAGATTTTTAGCCATAAAACCTCAAAGGCAGTTGCGGAGTGAAAAAGCGTATACAAATTGAAAATATTTTTCAGTTAGAAGATTTGAACTCACAACCTTATACCTAAGCGCCAAGCTCACCGCTGTGTTTTTTTAAGTATGACCAAACTATGCATTTATTAGAACACTAAAAAACTGAAAGAGTTGTTGCACAAATTCTAAAACTCACAAACAGGCTGGCTAGTTAATGAAACCTCCTCCAATTCGCTGCAGCTGTATACATTTCAATTCAAACCTCTTAACATAGTACACAGACGCAAAGGTACCTAAAGAATTCAGCAAAAGTAATATTTCAAAACCATTGAAAACTATAATTGTCAAAAAATGATAATCATTTTTGATACACCTCTATAACCTAATTATAAAAAAGTGCTTAAAATAAGTGTAAGTCAAGTTTGCAGCATTTTCGGATAATCAAAAATGCAAAACTAAAACCAATTGAACGCTACACAAACAAAAAGCGGATTTTAATAGTAAAAACTTATGTAAAAAAATACGGTGATAGTTTAGCGGTAACAGTTCGCAGAGTGCGTGCAATGTTTGGTCGACAAAATGCATCAAATGGTTCAATAGTTAAAAAACTGATTAAAAAATTTCATCGCACCGGATTGTAAAATAAAACATCAGGTCCCCTTGACTGGCTAGTCCATTGACTGAATAACTCTTAAGTGTTGGTGAGAACCTAGGCTCATCAATTAGTTCGCAGTAATTAGCCATTTCAACAAGCAGTTTGTCTAAAATTTACAGAAAAAATCTCCAATTGCATCAGATGTTTAAGCCAGGTGATCATACGCAACGCCATATCATTGTCATCTATGTTTAGAATATACAAGGAATAGACGCTAATTTTGATGAAAAATGTCTTTAGCGCAATTTTCCCCGATTTTGAGCTAGTAGAGTGGTTAGGCCATACTTTTTCAAGAACAATGCGGGTAATGCAGTGACGGTAAATAATAATCGTTGTAGCAATATGATAACAAAATTTTTGTAGCCTGCATTGACCGGTTAGATTTAGAAAAGATGTTGCTTCAGAAAGACGAGGCAATCTTTCACATTGCGCAAGAAATAAAGCAGCTGTTGTGTGAGAAATTAATAAAATGTAATCTCACGCACTAGCAACCAAAAATAGGTACCAAGATAGTGCAATCTACCGCTCTGCGACTTCTTCCTGAAGAGTTTTGTAAAGTCTTCAGTCTACAAGAATTAATCAGCAACTTCAATAAAAAAGCAAAAGTGTCGTTGCAGCCATTTGTTAAATATTCTACTCCACACACTATCGCCATACGTATACATTGCAACCATCTACTTCATTGACAGCGCAAACAACAACGTTAAACCGCTGTAAAAACACTCAGAAAAATAACCTGCCGCCTCCCAAATTTCGCTCTTATGAAAGATATCCCAGATCGCTTAGTTCCACCCATGGCAAAGTACATAGACAGCTAAAGACTTGCCCGATCTACAAAAAGAAGAAAGTACGTTATATAAACAGTAAACATAAAACCCGTACTCATCGCTAGTCCCTAGTTCCACAAAATGGAAGGGCTAACTAACACACCAAATAATGAGTATTAAAATATTTTTTGAAATGCTACTATATTATCAGTATTTAAAAGTTAGCAATGTAGCACAAAAACATATAACAATTTTTGACAAAAAACTCAATAATACTACACCCAATAAAACTTATTTCTGCCTACCTGCGCCCTACAATAGCAATATCAACCGTCAATTTTAATGATAAACTGACAACAACTTCTTCTTTGGCAACTATTTTCTATTCACTCCTAAACATAAGCTTCTCTCAATTTCTTCCACGTTTCTTTATCTTGTGCTATTTGAAACCATTTTTTTTTCGCTACAAAACCACTCCACTCAAATAATCAAAGCTGAAGTGTGAGAGCGCCAAAGGTCAACTCTAAAGAGAAATCGTCAAGAACCAAGTCAAGAGTATAGAAAAACAGGATGTTCAACGATTAGTATTATGATCCAAAACTTTCAGTCTGAACAATAATGGTTTAGTTTTTGTCAAAAACATTAAATTAATCAAACTAATCCCGTATTCGATTCATAACTAGTCCTAATACAACTCAGCTACACTAAATATATTAATAACACAATACGTCAATAACACTCTAATTGAATTCCAGGGTCAATTCTGATCTTGGTAACTTTTGTCATCAATAAGTTTTGTCATAAAAGTTACAATATTTTTGTGTCAATTTACGGACAAAACGTCATTTATATAAAAAAAGAAACCCTCAGGTCACCTAATGTTGTCACATAAAAACTACACATGCGTCCAAACAACATCATTCCTTAGTCAAAGTTCTAATCCAAATAAAAAGGTCTACTTAAACAAAACCCTAATACCCTAAAACTAATTTTGCAAAAAACTTCTTTCTTTAAGTAGACATGTGTAATCTAATTTATTCGACTGAATAAGAATCTGTTTTGTTTCATATATAGAAGAAAATTCGCAAATGAAAGCGTCCAATATTTCAACAACAGTTCAGATTCCTAAAAACAACACCTTTGTTGGCCTGTAACCAGTCATACGAAGCCTGTTCATCCGCACGTAATAAATATCGACAGTACTATTTTAAAAAAATCACAAAATTTCATTTAGGAACTTAGAAACACAGATTCCTCAAGCTATTTCATCGCAACCGCAAAACATCGAGTTAAAAAAGCAACACCCAAGCCAATTTCATTAACTCCATTAACTGGGTAATTCCACGATAGTTCGGACAACCGTCCCCACATCGACATCTCCGATTTTGCTCAAATTTTGTACATATGTTTGGGGTACCAAAATATGACAATTCCTCAAGTTTTAGATCTCTAGGTGCAATACAGTGTAAATGGCGCACTAATTTTTTAGAAATATTTTGCCTCCTTTTAGTTCTTGTGCTGTAAACAACCAAAAAATAGTAAAAAATCATATTTAAAAAGGTATATCTTATAGGAAATTTTCCGTAAAATACGATCCCGCTCTTGGTTTTCCAAAATTTTCCAAGAAAATAGAAAATAGATCATGTTATTCAAAAATCAATATCTTTGATTTCGATACAATTAGAGACTTAAAATTTGAATATAATACTCCTGAATAGTACATATAACTTTTGATTGCAAAAATTAAAAAAAAAACTGGATTTGCTTTTTGCTTTTAAAAGATTTTCCTCGAATTTTCCGTAATTTTACTAAATTCCAGCTTTTTTCAAGAGGATTTAAAAAAACGGACATTAAGAACGCGTTCTTCAAGAAATTTCTTTTCTATTACACTAATTCAATTTTTTTTTTACCTTTTTTGGGAAAATATGAAAGTTCAAGAAATAATTTCGCAAAAAAAGGCAAAGAAAAATTAAATTAGTGTAATCGAAAGAAAATTTCTTGATCTAAAATTTTAGGAAATGGCGATGTGAGGACGTTTGTCCGAACTATCGTGGAATTACCCTTTCGGGCTTTACATATTTGCTTAACAACTAAATTAAAATTCGTTGTCTGATAGTTCGATAGTATCAAACCTAGTGCAACAAGCAACATCGCAAAGAACATCCACATTAATATCTGAGATGTTCGTCACAAAGTTTAAGTCAAATTAATTGATTAAAAAAAAAAAAAAAAAATTATAACGTATTTATTTAGAATTCGTTAAGCTATTGAACAAAATTTAAATTATTTGAATATTTGTTTGCGATTGTTACCAATAAATTGCATTCACCAGCTTTAAATAAATTTACAATCTTATTATCTCCCAACAATACACCAAAGAACCTTAGGCCTGCTTAAGACGTTTAAGTCCCCAGTACGAGTATAAATAAATAGCCAATTATATGAATGATGATCGTTCTTATAAATTGTTTATCAATGCAGAAATGATTGAAACGTTTCATTTCATAATTTTCCTATCACTAATTTGAAATATCGATTTTATTAAAATTTAATGAAAATACAAACACAGCGCTCTTCATTTAAATTAATTGTACTTCGCACCCTTCTAATTATCATGTTATAAATAACATTTGATTGCCAGTTAAATTGATTTCGAGTGTGCAGCCAGCTGTTCTATTAACGGAAACGATATAGCACGTTTCCTGTCTGCTCTTGCTACTTTGTATCGACCATTAATTATTTTTGCCTTTATTATCACCCCAGCATTACAATACAAAAGCGTTACGTACGATAAATGAATCGTACATCCTCATTAACTTAATTAATAGTCAACAAATTATAACTTCTTTGAAGTTTAATTAATTAATATTTTAATTTTTGTAAACTAATTATTACATCATTGGAATAAAGTAATCAAAATATTTTGGATGATCGAATAATTATTAATAGAAAATACATGTCAAAATAATTCTTTTCATTTTTAAATGGAAGATTTGTGTATTTCTTATCTGTATGAATATTTATATGATAATGCTATGATTTAAGGATCATAAATCCTTGACCATTATGAAATATTCCATTGATGCGAGTTTAAGAAAATGATTACTATAAATTATTCCGTCTATAAATCATATGATTTGTCTTGCTTTAAATGGAAGATATTTAAACATTCCAGCCTTGAAGAAATGTTTTAGTTTTAGATAGTTAAGACGACTCCTACGTGTAAAGACGGCTGCAATTCAAAGCGGCTAATTATAATTCGCAAGTGAATTATTACGTGGTATACTGTACACCCGCGTTTAATGCCTAATATAAATAACCATTAATCATTGGAAGATAAACTTTTGCATTCGTAAATTTGATTACACCATTTCCGCTTCTACAACCTCCTTAATCGATTAATTCATAATAGGATTTACATAATGAAATCACTCAATGATTTATACGTTCGATTGACCCATTATTGGTGTTGTTGTGTAATCGATTAAGAATATATGCTTACCAAAATATGATTTATGTGTAGAACTTACCTAGAACAAAAAAAACATAAGATTAATATATTTTACAAGAATATATGGCAGACCTCATTAGTAACATAGTGCAATATATATGAATACCAGTAAAGATTTCACGTTTGAATGCGATTTGTGTTGGTAGCGACATCAAGAAAAATGCATATAATACACGGCGTTTGAGTATTTGCATAATGACCATTGCATTGAAAGTATCAATTAAGCCACAATCATACTAAATCATACAAAGGGGAGCTATAAATTCATCTCATTATCGGCATTATAAATTGTGAATTCAGGACGTGCGAGTTACATATATGCAGAATATTATTAAACACGTCCATCTCGTAATTGAATATAACTTTCATGTCGTTATATTTATGGCACGTTTTATTTATTAATAAACAATGTATCGAGATCAACAAGATTTCAGCTTGTCCGACGGCGCGGTTTACAAAAGATTATTTTATAAATCTGATAGAATCGACGGTATGGGGACAAGTCACGCGATCGGTGCTTGCATATGTTCATTTAAAATTCATAATGTCATTCAAATTGAATTTATTTAACGTGCGGTTTATATGTAAGTACTTTTGATACGGTGCGACAATGTTTACGTTTTTAAATCAACCGTATTTTACCTTTATTTATAAAAAATGCTAAAAAAATGCAATTATAATAAAATACTGTTAATAGTCTTAATAATATACTATACTGTTACATAGGTAAGTAAGTAGTTTGTATACTATGCTTTATATAATTTTAACAATTAAAGTTGACGTTAAAAAAAAAAAGAATAAATTTATTTTTTCTAAAGATTACTTACAAGAACTCTGACATCTCTTTACTTAAAGAATAATAAATTTGCATTAAAAATTTTATGTTTTTTAATCCCAACAAAATGCCACAACTATATAAACAAAGCATTTTCACTTTCTGTAAATATGACAAGTTTAAGCAAATTTACACTATTGCATAAATATAGTCAAAATAGAAGACAACGTAGGCAGGAAGATTTGCTCAAAAAGATTGACTCATTACCCCGAATTACTCGGCCACACTTATCATTTTAAAAAAAGCTATTTTTTACTTTCGTAAACTAAACGTGATTTCTTGTTTATTTGTAATAGTTTACGAAAAACTGACAAAAATTAGCAGCTTAAGTAATACCCGAAACTCCGAGAAAGCCAAATCTGCGTGGTCGTTAAACCTTAAATCGTCCTGCCCGTAACTCAGACTTCGTAATAGATTATCTTCAAAGATACCGACACTTTTATTCCTGTGGCACGTCATGCGTCAATTCGACTGATAATTAACATTGCAGTATCCAAATGTTTAAAGATGACAACTTTTGATAATGTCAGGACTGCTTTCTTGTATGCAGATCGTAGAAAAGAAATCTATATTTATCAGCCTGATGGTTTATATGATGGCTCAAAGCATGTGTGAAAATTAAGAAAAGGTCTAAAACAAATTGAAATAATAAGATAAAAAATATTGCTAATATCTTGGAATGCAAATCGACATTAAGCCAGAAAAAAAATTCATACGCCCACCCAAGTACATCAAGAAGATAATTCAACGTTTTAATTTCGATAGCTACTACCCTACTCCTATTGAAAAAAAAAATAGTGAACAACAAAGAAAACCTTTTAAACAATAAACCGTTAGACAAATCTATTCCCTATCGTAAGACAATTGGTAGTCTAAGATATCTGGCAACAATTTCTCCTCCAGACATCACTTTTGCAGTAAACTACTTGACTCGTTTTTGCAGTAAGTAAGCCAATAAAGAATTATTGGAAAATAATTAAAAGAATTTTTCGTTATTTGAATAGAACAACAAAATTCATTTTTTTTTTCGATAGAAATCATCAACTATTTCATATCTATACCGACTTGGACTATAGAGAGAACAAACAGTCTAAATATTCTATCGTTGATCATTCGCGGTAAACCCATTGTATGGTATACTCAGAAGCAATGATAGGTAGATACTTCATCAGTTAAAGCACAGTATCAAGCTGCTGTATCTTCAATTGATAACATCAGTTGGATTAGGTATATCAGTAAGAAACTTCAAATCAAATCAAAAATGTCAAAAAACAAACTACTTTGTATGAAAACAACCAATCTGCAATTCTTATGTTGAAGAATAGTCATTATAGCAAAACCACAAAAAGCTCTAACTAACTTACTAATATTTTGACAAAACCGTTAAGTCAAAGTTTTTGTAGAGAACTGAAGAAAAACAACTAAGAAGAAGTGTTCCGTATTAGATATATATATATATATATATATATATATATATATTATGTTTCGAGGTGAGAATTTTTTAATTTTTTTTACAGTCGCTTTAATTAAAAATAATATAATGCAAGACAGTTATTAGGTTAATAAAATAATAAAATACTTCGTCTAAAAGATAATTTTTAGCCACATTTCCATCCAGTGCGTGCAAATTATGTACCAAACAGGTAAGTTTACTAAATAGGGCCTTATATCAAGTATCACGTTTTGGTTTTGAGAGCAATATATCTTCGATAGAAAATCCTAAAACCATCCTAAAAGTGTATTGATCAAAATTCGTTATATCAATAATGTTCTGAAACCAATTTTTTGAATGCATCAACAGATTCTTGTAACGTATAAAAGCGTTTGTTTTCACTTGAAAAAACAAATAGAAATCAATGGGTGCTAAATCAGCTGTACGGTGGTTGACCCATTAGTTTGATGTTTTGAGTGCTCAAATAGCCGGTTGTTTGAGCCGATAAGTGTGAGCTCGCATTGTCATGATGAAAAATAATCCTTTGTTGGCGGTTTGCTTTCCTTATTTCCCTGACAACTTCTGGCAAACAAGTTCTACGTTGCTCTAAAAGCATGATCTCCACATAACTATTTATAACAAAAAAACAGGCCACCATTTGCTTCAAAACAAGGAACTTTTTTTAAATTTGGCTTATTTTGGAAGATCTATACAGTCGACTGCTGTTTAGTTTTGGGCTCATAACAATAAATCCAAGATTCGTCACCTGTGTAGATGTTATACACTACATTAGATGCACCGTGGTTGTATTTTGTAATCAGTTCCTTAAACAAATTCACACACTCTTGTTATAATCCATTGCTAAATTGTGCAGAATCCAACAAGAACAAATCTTCATACAATATCTTATGTATGCTTATCATACTAATGACCAGAGATGATACCACGATAGGTCACATGACAATTTTGCATTATCAGTTCGTACGCAGCATCAATATCTTCTGAGACAGCAACCGATTTTGGACGACCGTCTTTAAATTCGTCCGCCAGAAAAGAACGGCCACATTTAAATTCATTACCCATCAATATATATTGTGGTCTTTGATAGTGCTTTATCTACAAAAGTCGCATTAAGTTGATCGGCACACAAGATAATTCATGTCAAAAATCGTAAAAAAATCACAAACTTTCGCCAAGTTAAAATTTTCAAATCACTGTTAAAAATACAAATAGCGTCTATAAGACTACTACAATTACAATGTTGCCAATTCTCAATACATAAATAACCACCCTCGTATCAAGTAAGTACATAAAAAGCCAAAGTTTAATTTATCACTTAACCTTTATGTAAAATTTTATATAAATGTCCATATCCACAGTGTATAATCAGTTTAAAACTCGGTTTTCTTCGTTAGTAGCTTCTTAGTACTAATGAATAGCTCACTCGGTAATCCGTGAAAATATTTGTCAAACACAGCACTAATTTCATTATAGTTTCAATAGACTGCACTACAAAGACTAATACTTATAAAAGTTCTGCTACCTTCACAAAATCCACTTTTTATTTTGTGAGAAGTTATTTAAAAACCACTCCTTTATATAGTGCCGTAGGTATGTTATATTTGCCATAAATTTCTACTATTTTTGTTCATACTACCGTTGCCATGCATATCCAATATTAATATTCCACAACATTGGTCCTAACAGTAAGCCCTGCTAAACATACACATATATCTAGCGCAAGGTATCATTTCTTTCATATAACGTATATTGTTCTTCCTCCTATCAAGCTTACAAATTATTTTATAGAACATAATTAAACAAATTTTGGACGTCTAAAGTTACCTTAAAAAAAACCTAATTGCTTTGCACTCTTTAAAGCAACAAATACTTTTTTAGTTTACCCACTAAATTTAATAAACAATGAAGTTCTATAAATATAGTTTTGCCTTAGTTTTCCTTCATTAATTATTGCTGTTGATTTTTTCCATTTAACAAAGAATTCTCAACAAACGCAATTTCGGAGACAAATCGTGACAAGGCGTGAGACCACAGATGCCCCAATCCGATAACCAATCGTCCAATGCATTCATTGTCCCAAAATTTTAACAATTTATCGTTCGCAGAAAAAAAAAGTTTTGCAGAAAAAATTGCGCATCCTAAACGACAAAACATGCCGACTCCAAAAATCCAATTGCTTCTTATCAAAGTTTTATATATATAAAAAAATTACGTTCCCCTAAACTGGCGACCGCAAGTTGGTCGACCCCCGTTCACTGTTTGCAATTTTTAAGTTTGTAGTCTCCTTCAAAACGAACGTTAACAATGCGGAAGTACCAATCACGGAAAAACAAATGCCGACAATTTTTTTTTTCAGAAATAACCAGTCTTCGCCCAAAACACGTTATCCGCAAAACCCCCGAGTTCCAAAAAAAAACCGTAAATCGGGGATTAAATCGGTCCGATTGAAAAAGGTTAGTTTTTCGACGCTCAGTTTCGCAATCCTCAAAATTTTCAGAGGACTTCAAGCCAAAACAAAGAACAAAAATTTCTTCAAAAATCTCAGAAACACCAATTTGTATATTACTGGAAAACCGATTTTCTTTTTGAAATTCGTTCTTGAGACATTCTCATGCTGTTATGTCCCAGAAAATCGACTCTTCAATCGCAAAGCCGTTGACCAATGCAACCTTTTTCCAATTCGTCCATTGTGTGTGTTATGCATTATGCATTCATAGGTCAATTATACGTTTAAAACCTTATTATAAACCGACAACATTATGTTCTGCGTAATAACGATATAAACGTTAACATAAGTCAGTAAGCGTAACGCGCTAATAGGGTTCGATCCCCAAAATATGACTAAAATAATAACTTGCTCTATATCCACCAGGATGATTCGGAAGTCACTTAATAATTCGTCCCATTAACCCCATTTAAACAAAAAGTAAGACTTCTGAGGCAATGTAAAAAGCTGTAACGCACAATTAAGAAGAATAAAAGATTTTTAAACGGAGTGAAGCATAAAAGAATCACACATTTCAACTAATCATTGATTAGTCCCATTAGATGAGGTAAACAATAAGGTTTCAGTAATCAATATAATAATAATAATCATCTTTATTTGTACATTAATCACATATCAAAGAGCAAAGTTTAGCTTATAGGTGTTTTTCCAGTTAACCCAATTTTACAAGAAATTTTTACATCAAATTAATTCCGCATCTTAGTATTGACAACTTCTCCAGTTTTCTTAATAATCCCGGTGTGGTTTTTGATTGTTTTGTATTGTTCTATACACTTTCCATTACTTTATAATTTTATTAAATAAATTATATGCAGTTATATAGTGAACTATGGGGCTTCATCGTGGAGGCTTATTTCAAAGACACTGAGTCTGAAAGGCAAAAACCATTTTACGGTCGTTTCTATTTAGACCTAAATAAATGTGTTACTAAAAAACCAGCTGAGCGTCCCAAACCCGCGGATGACAAAAAAAAAACCTTTTTTTTAAGGTAACGTTATTGTTATTATGACTTTCAACCAATACTGTCACATGTTAGAAACTTAATTACAACCCAAAATGGAGGAATACATTACAGGTGGCTTCTGGTCTTAACAAAATATAGCCACAACCCGTCGCTCTTGCGCCACTTTACAAGTGATGCTCCCATTGCTCCCCGGTCGACTGATCACTCAATGGACCCTCCCACCCCTGATTTGAGCCAATGCAACTTTTCGTGTTGGGGTACCATTAAGCATTGACTTTTAAAGTCGGTTTTCACGTTCAAGCAAGTTGATCAAATTTGTGTACCAGTCCAGTTGAGATCGTCATTGTATAAGCAAAATTCAACGATGGGCTACAAAGACAAGTTCTTATTATTAGCATTACCTAGCATTTTTCGACAAGAGTACCATACGCCTAACATTTAGCGTTTCTATTGCTGTTTAGATTTGATTTTCCAAAGATAAGAAAGATTTTATAGAGTTCAATAAACTCCGCCATACAATCTTTTTCCTTTCTTGACAATATTACTAACATACAAAATACACTAAATATAAAGAGTGATTTTGTAAGCGTTTGGTTTTTAAAGATTAAAAAAAAAAAAAACATAAAACTTTCAATATTGAATAAAATATTTATTTGGAGCAATAAATCAATGTCTGCCATTTACTTTTTAAATATTATTTTATGTAAATGTTAGCCGCGGCTACGCCTGAGGTGGTCCATCCGTAAGTTCTAATTTTGGCATACATTTTCCAGCATTTCGGCTGATATCTCACAAACGATAGCTGTAATGTTGTCTTCCAAGACTGCAATTGTGGCTGGCTTGTCCCCGAACTCAAAAACTTCACGTAGCCCCACAAAAAATAGTCTAGTGGAGTCAGATCGCATGATCTTGGCGGCCAATGAACTGCTCCCAAAGGTGAGATTAATTGCTTACCAAACTCGCTTTTCAATTAGTCCATGGTATTGAGAGCCAAGTGGCATGTGGTACCATCTTGTTGAAACCACATGTCAACCAAGTTGAATTCTTTCATGTTGGGCAAAATAAGTCGGTAAGCATGGTACCTTACTCCATTGAATGTAACGTTGCAATTTTCATTATTTTTGAAAAAGTACGGGCCAATGATGCCGCCGGCCCACAAACCGCACCAAACAATGAATTTTCAGGGTGCATTGGCAGCTCTTGAACTGCTTCTGGCTGCTCGTTAGACCAAATTCGGAAATTCTGTTTGTTGACGTACCCTTTGAGCCAAAAATGAGCTTCAATAACTTGCAAGCGCTGTTTGCTTGTTAGTCTATTCATGGTAAAATGGCAAACTTTACTAAGCATTTTTAGTAAAAAATTTACACTGAAAAAACAAATAGCAAAAAAATTACCCATTATAAACCGATCTCAGCACAAATTATAACAGATAACACCGTAAACACGTGCCACAAACAAAAATCACTAAGATTCCTCAAGATATGCTGATAAAAGTAGAAAAAACGTAAAAAAACGGTTCTGTATATGCATCGCCCAACAAAGTCATCATTTGAATAATATAGTTTTTAAAACCTAACAAAAAAAAAAACAAAAACCTTTGTTCCATAACTTGTATTGTGTTTTTAGAACTATTATTATCTATTATGACTCACCTACAAGCATGTTGGTATAAATTTCTTATTTAATGCATTATTTTCTTTTAGTCCGGAGAAAGTAAGGTTATTTACAACCAAAAAAATGCTTTTTATTGCGTAAATGATAAAAAGTCACATAATCGTTTAAGCTAACTGAGATTGTTAGTTGCCGTTAACAACTGAGTTTTTAACCCGATAACACATTATAAGCTTACCAATAGCTTTTATTTTTCTTTATTATTGTCCATAATAAGTTTGCCTTTGTGGCTATTCTCAAACATTATGTTATCATCACTCATGATCTTTAGATAGTGTAGTAAGTACAACTTACAAAAATAATCCACAAAGAACAAACAGAAAGTACAACATCTGTAATAAAAATTGAGTTAAAACGTACAAGGTAATTGCCATAAATTCCTGGCCTACTAGATTTCTAAAAACTTTAAACCAAATGTCAAATATTGCCATTAAAGTGTAATGCTTTATTAACGTATAATATGCAATTTCAACTCTATACTTTAATTAGTCTTTTAGTGATATTTAGACAGACATCATTAGGTTTCAACTATGCCAATTTGCAAAAAATATGTACCGAGCGGTCATCAAATTCTTCACATAAAAATCCACTTTTTTATTCCACTGTAAAAGAATGAGCTAAACAGTTTAAGATGGACTATGAGTCTTTAGAAGATAACTCACGTGTTGGTCAACCAGTTAAACTGATCACAGAAAAATCGATTGCCTTTATTGATGAACTGGTCTAAAGTGATCGCCGGCTAATTATCAGCAATGTCAGAGCTGTCAGATATAACAATTCGCCAAATACTCCATAACCATTTGAGTATAAATAAAGTGACTGCAGTATGAGTCCCAAAACTTCTGTCTGCTGTTCAAAAATAGCATAGAGTTGATTGTGCTCGATCTTTTTTTAAGATTTCCGAGGGGTGACAAGAAGAAATTCTGCAATATATTGTTACGAGGGATGATACTATAGTTTTGTATCATGATCCTCAGTACAAAAAAAATCTATGGAATGGCGGAGTACGGGTTTTTACCACCAAGAAAAACCAGAGTATCCTCGTCAATCTGCTACCTTATTACTACATAAGTTAAAATAAAATATTTGAGCAAAGCTCCGAGAAAAATAAACAATAAAAATCAGGTTGTTGCACAACAACGCACCTGTGCTTTCAAAAAATCGATAATTAGAGCACTTTGACAACTAATCTTCAAAATATTTTTATGAAAAGATAGAATTACTAATTAAGCCATGTAATAGGTGTGTTAATAATAAATAATAATAATATTTCCCAATTAAAATAAGATTAACATCTGCACAAAATAAAAAGTAAAAATAAAAATAAAATTTAATAAAAGCTAAATAACTTGATGAATTATACTCTATCTATAGACTATCACTAAAAATATCACAGCAAGGTGGAATATTGTTAAAATTGCTACAAAAATATCGATTGGCGACTTAAGACCATAATTAGTACGCATAGTAGGTAAACTAAAACTTGGTTTGTCGACTGCTAAAATATGGTATATGCAGTCTAATATGTTGTATAATCTGCGGAGAGTCGATAATATTGTGCAAAAGTTTGTGCACAAAAATAACACTTGCTTTACAACGTCGAAGCTCAAACGATTCAAACTTAAATTTGTGATCGAATGATTAGGTAATGAAAGCTTCTGATTAGATAATGTCCTTTAGTTTTAAAAAATGAATATTTTAAAAATCGGCATTGTACACCTTCAATTTGTCGTGTTTGATGTTGGTTCTGTGGATGCCAAATTAAAAAAGCGTATTCCAATTTAGAACGCACAAAAGAATTATATAAAGCCTTTAAAGCACTAAGGTTTTGAAAACTATTAGTGTTTCGGTAAATAAAGCCCATAGCTTTCATGGAACTTTGTACAACGTTTTCAATGTGATAGTTAAACGTTAGTTTAGTATCAAAGTAAACACCAAGGTCTTTAAACGTACTTACACACCCAACTGGACAGCTATTAATAATTTAATTGAACATTAGTTTTTCTTACTTACATAAAATAAACCTATGCACAAAGAAGACAAAAATTAAACAAAACTATAGTAAATAACTAAAACAAAACAAAAAAACCAGATAAATACCACCTGATGTAGCCAAAAGAATTACTGAAAAACTGATCTGAAAACTAGCCATTTCAAGAAACCAACAAAGTATTAAAAGTTATATAAATATCGAGGGCGTCAACGCAAGACCATGCAACCATTTTTAATATTGAAACATCTTGAGAGTTTTTTATGCAGTGTGATAGATTTAAAATCTGTTTATTTGCTCTCCTATAAAATTTAAATTTTATCACTTACGAGGTCCTGCGTTGACGCCCTCGATATGCATTTATGCTCAAAAAAGAAAATTACAGAAAAAAATAACAACGTAAAGATTGTTTCCGTAAAATCTCCTACTAATACAAACAGATTTTTATTAGAAAACGCCAAAAAATACTAACGACTTGTGCCACAATGCTTGGTTATTTATTAGACTTATTAGACTAAGGCTGTGATACTACTCACAATGTGCTAAAAATAAAACTTTCAGTCTCAATAAACCAGTACAACAATAACCAAAAAATAAAAAAAAAATGAATATCCCTCTAAACTAAAACATAGATGATACTGCAATAACAGAAACTATATCCAGAAGAGCAATATGGTGGTACCTTATACAATCGCAATTTATTCATTAGTGATAGATCTAGAAATACAAAAAAAAAACAAAAAAACTTCAAATAAAGCCATAATTCCCTAACAAACACTCAAATAATCCAAACAGCAGCATGGATAGGTAAACTTCTGCATAAGCAAAAAGTTGTGTGATTTTATTTAAATGAATACAACACTATTTAGAAAAATTTCAATTAAATTAATTATTAATTAATCAATATTTAATTAAATTTTAAACTTATAGGAATCTCTCCTAACATAGATGTGTGATCAGGAAATTATTATCTATCACATACTTTAATGTCAAAAGCTTACGTATTCTTAGTATTCCATCTGCAAATTATACGGAAATTTGTCATCGATCAATTTAATGGTTTACATTTTTATAACGGTTTATACGTTTTTAAGTATAGACTGTCAAACAAATAGTGTAGTACACTATAACAAATATCATCAATAATTATAACAATTTTGATTACATTGACAAAATGTTGTATTAGCTATGATTGACAATGATATATTGATGATTGATCGTAAAAATTCTACAGTTTATATTCTTATTTTCTTTAAACTATCAATTGTATTTATGTATGGATTTGACACTGATATATAATGTTACACAATATTTAAAAAATCTAAATGAAATGTTTTGAAAAGCTAATGCAAAGTAAACATTTCATAGTTGCGATGATATACCGGATATACGGATAATATAGCTAAAGTAAACAGAATACACTTTCACGCATTCATCCTAATCTGTAACAAAATATTCATTACAGATTCATACTTAATTAATTCGGGATAATAAAGCCAGTATATTATACAAACTATTGTTGAAGTTAAATGACGTGTCAGAAAATTAAACGTACTCCTAAATCAGGAAGTAATATATTCGTGTGAATGCAAACACGTCACGGGGTTGATGAAGAGCCACAGAGTTTGCATAGGGTGGATGTTTGGTTGTTGCTGGTGCTGTTCATTCGGCCGCAAGATATAGCCTTTGCAACCATTCAGATAACCAAAACGAACCATTACGTTAGCAAAAATTCTGAAGCACCTGGCTTGTAAGCGAGCTCATATTTCATTTAACACATGTAAGCTGTGCAATTAAAAGAAAGTTCGCAAGTTTTACATGGCCGTTATAAATTAAGAATATAATGTACTGTTTGTCATCAGCACCATCTCGAAATAATATATTCTTCTCTGACCGTATCTCAGATATACTATATGAGAACCACCATGGGTGTGGCAATAAACTACTTCCCATATCACATTCAAAAAATAAGAGGCGTAAATAAATTTAAAATTGCAATTTGTAAATCTCGGAAATGGTAAAGTTTATTTATGATGAATTAAACTTACCCTCACGGCTGTACTTCTGTCTTAATTATACGTACGCACATTAAATATTAACCGGTTCCATAATTAATACATAATATTGCAATGTAAGCAAAGATCTTCGAATATAATTACATATATGAATATTAAGTAACGTGCCAGTTTTCAATGGCAAATAATATTGAGTTTACGAGGAGCGTACAAGCTGCTAGTCTAAGTCAATAGCTATTCAAGTAAATTCTATTATATGTTAAAAGCACAAACACGGAGTAAGTACCTAATACTTGAAATCAACTTCCAACCACCACTCGATTCCATGTTTATTGTATAATATGGAACATTCCCACGGCGCTACAACGACACTCCATTCTTTCTTTAATTATCCAGACTGGAAACACCAAATTGCATTCCAATTATACGCTCAAATTATGCGCGCAGACTAATTATTTTTTAATCCTGTTCAAGAGTTGTTGTTTATTTTCTTATTTCTCTATTTGAGTAAAGGTGAGACTAGAGTTCTCGTACCAAGATAAATCTAATTAATTGTGTGCAATAAATTAACTTAATACTTATTTATTACAACGTCATTCACGCTGATAGAAGGCATACGAAGTGAATAGACAAAATGAGTTGTATTGTGTAAATTTATTTACATAAATATCAGTTATTGTAACAATGTGCACTTGTCCCCAAAATCATATAAAGTAAGTGGCACACTTAAAGACGCGATTATATACTATTCAAAATAGTTATCATTAATCAAATATATAAAATTTGCATTTGCAAATTTTTAGTTTGAGTACCTTAAAAATGTTTAAATTAAAAATGTGGGTTGCTGATAATAATAATCTAATAGTGTTAATGATTTACGCTAGAGTGTAATACATTTATAATGATAAAACAAACGAAAGCATAAGTGCAACAGAACAAACCATCTTTTTGTAAACATTAAGTTGCCTATTATACCGGCCACACTGTTCAGGTGTTACTCTATATGGCTCAGTAGTATATAACTTTATATTGTTGTAAAGAGCCGAATGTTTTCGGAATTGTTGATATCTACTTGTTACCAGATGTCATTTCTGTAGTCTGAAGTCTATAGCTTGTTTGTTTACAACACTTTTTTCACTATAATACTATTATAAAATGGTTATACGCCACGAATACCAGTTCAAAAAACCTATATTTCCATCCGTATAAAATTATAGTTGTACATTAACTACAACAAAACAACTTCGAAAAACAACGTAGGTTTGCAGAATGATCACAAGTGAGGAAACGCACCTTCATATATTTGAGTTGGTTAACAAACATAATTATTGATACTAAGCATCCAAAAACTTCAGTAACCACCTCTGCACTGTTTGGTGTAGCGTACCTTAAACCTGCATTATTAATTCTTATTTTTTGCAAATAAACTGATAAACAATAAACACAAATCGCTAAAAAAAAAACTTCAAAAATAGCAAAACCCGGCTAAAAAATATTAAAATATTGTAAAAAAAATCAAAATCCGGTCATAAACTGTTAAAAAGAGCAAATTTCTGTTTATGAAATGTCAAAAATAACAAAAGCCGGCCATAAATATTAAAACATTGTCAGAATAAACCAAATTCTGGCTAAAAACTCTCAAAAAGCGCAAAATTGTGTTGTGAAAAATAGCAAAATACGGCCATAAAGTACCAACATGTTGTCAGAAAAAACCAAACCTGTTATAGCAAAATCTGTCTGTGAGATATTATTATTTTGTCAAAAAGATTCAAAATTTGGTAATTGTCAAACTGCAAAAATCTGTTTATAAAATATCAAAAATATTAAAATCCGTCCATGAAGTAAAAAACATTGTAAATAAGCTCCAAGTTTATAATAAACTGTTAAAAATGTATTAATAAAAAGTCAAAAATAACAAAATCCAAGAAAAAACTGTCAAAAAAATAAAAACTTTATTCATGCATTGACAATAGCAAAATTCGGCCATGAAATATGAAAATATTGTCAGAAAGAACTAAAATTTTGTCACAAACTGTTAAAAGTTCAAAAAACATTATTTTGTCAAAAAGATTCAAAATTTGATAATAATTGTCAAAATGTGCAAAGTTCTGTATATAAAAAGTAAAAAATGGCACAAACTGATCATTTTTTTTTTGACAAAAAAATTGGTCAAAAACAGTTAAATACAGCAAAATTTAATAGTTCAAATATCAAAATCCGGACTTTAAATTTGAAACAATTGTCAAAAAGCACCATAATCCGGCTATAAACTGCTAAAAAGTGTAAAAATCTTACGTTAAAATCTAAAATAAGTAATAAGTAATATCCAGCTATGAGCTAAATTTTATTCTGGGGGCCCTGTATGCTTGTAGACCCTTTCGCATTTCAGACATTTGCTTACAGATAGCTTAATTTTTCTCAGATAATTATTCGTTTCGTATGAATAAAATGTATAAAAAAATATAGTTATAAAATCATTTAAAAATCAGACCTCCTTGCCAGAAATAAAAACAGATTCTAAAAAATTTGAATTATGCCAACTCAAAGCATAGTCAGAAAAATAAACAATATTTGTAGCAACACCAAAAACAACAGTGACAATAACCTCACCTAGAATTCAACACATCAAGAAACTGCAAGTAGAATTAGAGTGCATTGTTAAAGCAAGCCATAAAGCAAAACTCTTCAAAATAAACGACAAAAGTATTACTATAAAAAACATCCATGAAAGACTCCGTTTCTGCATTGATTACTGTGGCCGAAATACGGAAATATTTCAAACAACTGACAAAAATTTAAAAAACCTTAAACAATTCCTTTTTCACAAAAAAGCCAAAAATACCTAACCTAACCACCACCACCAAGTCACATTTCAGTTGTGCGTGTATATTACGCAGATTAGGCCAAAATACGCACCCGCCACCTTCCAGAAATTCATGACTAAAGTACTTAACCAGTTACGTGATAAAAATATATTAGTATAATTCAAAAATATCAGCGTCGTTTTGAAATACCACAACATTAAAACGCAATTTTGGAAACAAAAATATCAAGTAGATTGAGCCAAAATACGAACACATCACCTTTCAAAATCTGATGGTAAAAATCCTTAGTTACGTGAAAAAACTAAATTAGTACATCTCGGCAAATCATCGTCGTTTTGAAAAACCACAACATTAAAATGCAAGTTTAAAAAAAAAACATCAGATTACCACACAAAAAAATAAATTATTTGTGTACTCACCTCAAATAGAGATGAAATACACTACTCTATTTTCAAGACCATTAAAATTATCTTGAAAACCTAGACAGAACTGTAACAAGACGTTTGCCTCTGCAATGGCACAAAAAAAACCGGTTTGCACTGATCAAAGCTTTCCGCATACCCGTCACAAATCTACCAAACTTTAAAAACCCAAGTGTTCCACTGGTATAACTAACGTTAGAGGCAAATTGAAAATTCCTACACCACATGATGGCAGCATACCACCCTCCAAGCTAATCCAGTATAAAATAACAAACTAAAAACACATTTGAAAATACTAATGGTTAAAACCGCATAGAAGGACAGTGACAAACTGCTTTGCTATGCTCCCTTCAATTAACAAAAGCGTTACTACTCGTCTAGCACCAAAGCAAAAAAACTGTTTAACGATTTAATAATTAAGTAATTAAACAATTTAATAAATTAAGTTGAAGTAAGTTGTAAGGAACAAAACATTCAAGATTTAGACAGATATAAGGAAACTCTACTAAGCTTTGCAGCAACGTGCTTTTATTCTATTTGTATAATAAGTTAGCATCTGGGCATCATAACATACATGCATTTAAAAAATATTCATATAATCTTTCAACATGTGGCACATCTTTACAAATGTTGGAACTGTTTGAAGAATATGACAACAAACACTAATCATGTTAGATATTCTTCAAAGTAGTTTTTAATCTCGCCTTCCTTCATACGTGAAAGTAATGTCCCATCTCACCCGAAAATAAAAAAACGTAAAAAATGTCAAATAATAAAAAACTATTATATGGCTTTGGATATCGTTGGTATTCATTACTGCAGTTAGAAGAACTATAATTATAACAGCTCTTACAAACATAACTTGTGAGAGTCAATTCTTTTTCTTCTTTAGTGTCATACTCGCTGGAGGCACCCGCCTCGTAGATTTGTGGTGTGCAACAATAGTTCTACATAAATAAGTGGAACCTACAGTTTAACAAAAATCCAAACTATACCACAAAAGATATTTACATAGCAAATACTTGAAATATTAAAAAAAAACTACATTTTTTTTTTTTTAGATTTTTTGTCGTTTTTTAACTTAATCGCAATTTTTGTTTACAAATCGTAAATTTTACTCACAAAAAAAAAAACTAGTAAAATTAAGATGAGGGTACCAAAATCTGGCGCAAGCTTGTAAGACGACCGCCTGAAAAAAGAACGAACAAACGATGGGAAGGGTTCTAGAGTAGACAGAAGTGGTCGTATCAGCATGATCTGATGTCACAATTGGATGCGTGTTTTGTAGTGTTCGTTCCGTTTCTGTTACTACTACTTAATTTAACATTATTATTTACGTACGCAATAAAAATAATTATTAATTTTAATAAAGAATAAGTATGTATAATACATATATTTATAATCTGAGATAATTTAATTTATTAGATATTCTGTCTAATTCTCTATGGATATTGAACGGTAAAATAGCTTAGTTATAAAGCGTTAGCGTAGCACGCCAACAGTCCGAGGTTCAAATATGACTAAAATAATAACTTGCTTTTTATCCACCGGGGTGATTCGGAAGTCACCTAATAAGCCGTTAGTTCCATTAACCCTCTTTGTCGTATGACTTCTGGGGCAATATAAAATAGCTGTAAAACGCGCAATAAAAAAGATATTGCTAGATGGTAATTTTGTTATCATGTAACAAGAACTACAATTTTGTAGAAATTTTGTTTTGTTTTTTTTCAACCAAACAAAATAAAAAATCATTATTTGAAGTTTTGAAATTTTTTACAATTTCTTTTTTTTTGGTTTTTTGTCAATCAAACAAAAGTTAAAAAAAGTTAAAAAATATGATTTTTTATAACTTTTTTTTATTTTGAAAATTTTATTTTTTTTTATTTATTTTGCAAATCAAAAAAAAAAAAATAAAAAGATTTTATTTTATCATATTTTTTTTAGAGAGCTGCAATTGATTTTAGAGCCCTTGCTTGCTTGTAAAGTAAAGTAACACAAAAATCTTTAGCTAGCAGTATATACATTGCTTACTTCTAGCAATGTGCATAGAGAATAGCTGCAAATAATATTATTATTGACTATAATATTATTATAATACGACTATAACAATTACTTGCCCATGCAAACACGAAAACACGCCCCCAATATATTCACACGTTGTCTTCTATAGAATTCGCTAATTTTGACGCGCGCATTCAATTATTATTAATATTTAATTTCGCAAAAAACTTCAATCATTATCAACATAAAGATTTGAATTTTGGAATTGATACTAAAGTAATTGTTTTCTAGAACATAAAACCAAAATAAATTTTTATAGTCAATTTAGAAACAATAATAAAATATTACTTAATTTTTTTTTGTAAGAAATAATATATTCATGCCTTTTATTGTTCATTTTTACATATAAATTTTGTTTTTTGAATTTGATATGAATAATACTTTTTAAAAAAATTGCAAATTAAAAACTAGTGTGAAAATTCTCTGCTCTTAATCAGAAATTTTCCGTAGAAGCCAAATCTGGCGCCATTTCAAGTCTATACCCTGTCTATAAGCCGCAAAAGCAATAAATTATTTTTTTTGTTCTCAGTGGGCTGTTTTGCCCAAGAACAAAAAAAGGAGCATTTTTTAGGTTTTTTTAACCGCCGAAGTTGGCTTATTTTGATGTAAATTAGTTAGAAAATATAAATTTGTTTTGTGTATTTAGGTTTAAGACTGCAAAAATAGCCTATTTTTCAACATAAACTCTTACAAATACACATTTAGCAGCGTTCAGAGGAACTATACAACAAATATATTATAGATCAGTTATAGAGCGTAAGCGTAGCACGCTAACAGTCCGGGGTTCAATCCTCAAGTATGACTAAAATAATAACTTTGCTCTTTATCCACCGGGGTAATTCGAAAGTCACTTAATAAGCCGTTGGTCCCATCAACCCCCTTCATACAAGTCGTAAAATTTAGAAAAACCAATAAAGAAAAAAAAAATTACAACATTTTTTAAAAAAATTTTTTAAAGATTATTTATCTTTTATTTTTTAAGAAGTTTAACAAAGACATCTTTTGTCGCTTGAACCAATTTTGGGTAATTTTACTTTTTGTTTGATAGTTTTTGCGCTTGCCTACAAATTTAGACTGGATCTATCGGCGCCAAAAATTGAGAATATTATTATTTTTGGCATTCAAAAAAAAATCCGCCCAGCGCAAAACTTGATAAAAAAAGTTTTAAACCATACTGTGGTTATTTTTTTGTGAATATAAAAAATAATTTTTAACGCATTTTTTGCCTGAGAATTTTGTAAAAATTTCTTTGTAGATGAACTTTTCTACGGTCGATAAGCACTACACAGACTATTTTCCATATAGAATTGTCCCCAGAATTCAATTTTTAATCATATTTGGTGTATTGTTCCTCTGAGCGTGGCAAAACGTATATTTGTAAGAGTTTATGTTGAAAAATAGGCTATTTTTGCAGTGTTTTCGAGTTTTAGACTCCTCAAAACCCAAATACACAAAACAAATTAGGCTACGTAAAAATAGTGTTCAGACAGTCCAAATACACCTGAGTATATAGGTCGCTAAGCTGTGGGTAAAATTTCTTTAAAATGTCGATTGAAAATGATCTAATTTGAAAGGACTATTTAATGGCTTTTGCGGCTTATAGACTATATGGCGATTTTTAAAAATACTAAAGCAAATTTGTCAATGCACCCCCCCCCCCCCCCGCTCTGGTCCGTTTGAAATGAAATTGCTCACATTTGACAGGTGATTTTTTTTATCCAATAAGTCTTTGCGTAATAAGCACTAAGCGTATTAGTATACTTTTCCTTAGCAACACTAGTAGAACAATGAATACAATACACTAAAAAAACGACAAACGTCATAATATGACATATGTAAGTATCTCTTACTTTTCCAATAACTCCTGAGCAATAAGTTCATTTCGCACGCAGTACTCATGAGTTTGTGCTCCTTTTAACTCCGTACTGCAATGTGCGTTGTTTCCTAATGTACTCATAATACATTCGAAGTAAATTTATTACGCACAGAGCCATAGAAAAAGTGACAAATTCTATACATCTGTTAAATTATGGCATTTAATTCGTTTTCTGTTGACATCATAAGTATTATAGTAGTAAAAAGGCATTGCAACTCGCACTTTTCCAATTCCATGAATTGAATCACTGACCAAGGCTCGTGTGTAATGTTAATACTCGTATAAAATAAGCACCATACACCGTACTTGTTGAACAATATACTACTTACATAAATGACACATACTCAATGTAAATAAAAAGTATGAGCTATTAAATATAGCTAGTTTTTAAAATAATAGTAACTTAAATAAATATCACATTTTGCAATGCATGTATGTAATAATTAATGATACTAAAATTATTATTAATACCTGGAATAATATATGTCGGTTTCGTGTGAAATACTAATTAGGTAGTATATTATATTAATAATTATAATAATTTATTCAAATTGCAGTGATTGTTTTAATTTATTACAAGTAAGTATAGAGATAAATTCCTTAAACATATACACAGCCTGCAATTTGTCGAACCCAGAGAAAGTAATTCACAATAGGAGATGACAAAATTACGACTAAAACCACTATATAATTCTTTATATGGGCAGCAGGCAGTGTTTGCAAACAGCAATTTCACCAATAGTGCGTGTACATATTTTACACCACACATGGCTATTAAAGTGGTTAATAAGGTTTAACATTATTAGAAAGAATAAATAAATTTATGTCCATTATAAAATAACAATATACAAGTAAGGCATACATTGTAATATAAGAACTAAAAATAGTTTGAAAATTATTTGCAACCAAAATACTTCTATAATTATTAAAACTATACAAGAGAACAACTTACTGTTAAAACATTACAAATTCGATAAATGTTTTGCAAATACAGTTTGGAAACTGTTTGCATGTTAGTTGTGGATTTTGGAGTAGCATGGTGATTAAATTATTAAAATGAAGGCTAAAAATGCAGCAACTGTGAATGAAAATCGTTACCGTATTATGACAACAAAATTTTTCAACTGGACGGCATAAATTTTGATTAGAAGTGGTTTGGGAAAACAGGTCCTCCTGCAATACTGCTAAATATCAATCATAAAACTCGAACGTCTTTTTGTGAGGTCAAAATACAAATACTTGCTGACCTCAAGTACAAAATTTAACATGATGATAAAATTTATCAAAATAACGTTTGAAGCCAAACCCAAGATAGCCATATGATAGATATAATTTTCCATATTTAGGAAAATGACTTACAAAATAACAAAAAAGCATATGGTTTATATTTTTCGAGAACGTCCTTCATACTTGAAGTACAAGCATATGCTTCCATAAAAATAAATGCTTTAAATAAAAATACGGGTTAACAATAGAATTAGGTGCATTAGTCACAAATGGAATTCTACTTTAGACAAACAAGGAAAAAATGTTGCAGTAGCTCTAAAAATTTCCAAAGCGTTTGATAGGATATGGCATCCCAATCTTATCAACAAGCTCCATTGTATAAGTCTTTATAAAAAAATCATAAATCTCATCAATAGTTTTCTTGACAATAGAAAAATTTAGTTAAAATTGATGGTTTTAACTCGTGACCCCAAAACATAAATGCTGGTGCTCCTCAAGGTTCTGCTTTTTTGTCAACTTTTTTTATTTACATTAATAAACTTCTTCAAATAACTAAAAGTCTTATTTATAGTTTTGCAGATGATAGCACCTTCATACTTCCCAAGACCATACCAACAAATATAGCAGAGCGTCTTGAAATTTCTAGGTTAGAATCTGTAACATCTATAAACAAAAACCTCAAAACAATATCTGAATGTGGTCAATATTAACTCAAAACTCAACTTCTTACTGTTTCAAAATCCAAATCCGAGGTATCATTAGTACTAAATATTAAACCAAACAACAAATCCATATCTAAATCTTCTTCAATTTGTTTTCTAAGTGTTCAAAAATCTCACTTAACATTCTCTAGAACAACCATGTTATTGACATAAGTATCAAAAGTATCTAGAAAACTAAGATTTCTTAATAGATGTAAAAAGTTTTTTACTTCTGTTCAACTAATGCATATACATATATAAAACTTATATTCGTCTTTGTATTGAATATTGTTCCCAAGTATGGGGAGTAGCATCGGAAACTACACTATCTCTTCTAAACTCTATTCAGAAGCGAGCTATTCGGATCATTGCGGATCCAAAATTGACCAATGACTTAGATACTTTGCAACATATGCGTAATGTTGCAGATTTTTGCGTTTTCTATAGATATTTTAATGGACATAAACAAAATACAAGACATTCTGCAATCTTAACAAATATTTACTTGTAATACAAAGCTAGCTAGAAATTCTAACAAATATTCACTGACAGTTTAGAGATGTAGAACCGAAACTTTTAAGAGAGATTTCTTTAACCGTACTATCGACAAATGAAATAAATTTCCAAATTCAGTATTTCTTGAGACTTATAAGCCACAAATATTCAAAGTCAATGTTCAGACAGTCTTAAATGTGATAGTTGAAATTCAAAGATATTTTTATGTTGTTGTGGCATATTATGTAATTACTAAATATCACATTTTAAATATTTAAAAAAAAATCACTTTAAAAATATTAATATTATATAAATAAAGCTAAAAGTTTGTTAATTATAAAGTTAATAAATTAAACTAGAACAGACGTTTATAAAAAAATATTACCTTGTTTGTAGTACATAACAGTAATTTATGTATAGTGTTATAGCATGAATTCGCAATAATTGCCATAAAATTTAGAAGCAATTCAATACAATTGTTTTGCACGGCCGCAACTTATTCATATTATTTTCTATATTTACGAATTTCTCTTCAAAGATTAAAAAATCAGATAATTAATGTACGGCACTGGATGCTTATCATAAACGTTCATACGAAATCGATCATCGATCTATAGTCAATTTTATTAGTAAAATCTATTGATAAGTTTGAATAAAAAAAGTTATAAACCGAGATCTTTTTGTTCATTAGTTTTACATGGTTTTATGTCTAAAGTTTGAACTCAATTAAATATATCTGCAAAGTACATAATAGTTTAATACTCACAGTACATAGTATCACTCTGGCGTTTGTTGTTGAGTACTCACCTAAAAATAAAAGAAAAACACATTAGTTAACAATCCTGAAGTCAATGTTTGTAGTGTATTTAAATGTATTAGCGAATGAAAAAATATTAGAAAGAGGCGCATTGCTAATACATTTGTACGTACTCGTTGTGCTATGTAGCAAATTCCATTAGGTTATATGCAGTCCCAATATAGCATGACCAAGTCAAACAAAAGTACCTAAAAACCATTATAAAAATGCACAAACAAAAAATACCTAGGCACAGTTAACGAAACTATTACACAGATGAAGCCAAAGACCAAAATGGCACCGGAGCAGAAATTTACAAAACCAAAGAGCATAAGAACCAATCCTCAGATTTCCAGACAGAGGTGGCTGCCAAAGACATAATCGGGACGAGACTATACCCCAACAGACCGATAACCACCATGTCAAATAGTCAAGCGGCACTGCTCCGCTACACCTGCAACGCACAACCTCCTTTGGCATAACCTGACAAAAGAAACTTTACAGTTTCTGAACTGCATCAAAGAGACAGAGCTGCTAAAGAAAAAAGACGTCAGAGATCCACAATAGGACCAGCACTCCCAAGCAAACCGCCTTAAACAAAAAAGAAAAAAAAAAAAGATATGTAAGTTTTTAGTCAGTAAAAACCTGACAGTACTAGACAGTACAAACTTCCCCATCCTACGCAGAAAAAAATGTATTTTTTTTAATACTTGCATTCAAAACACATTAAATATAAAATTTAAAAAAGACAATAAATCATCCATAGATGATACTATAACAAAATAATAATGGAACAAACATATACAAGCTGTAGAAAAAGCTTTTATAAAAATAAGTAAAAAACAACTCTGAACTAAGAAACAAAAACTTTTGGCAGTCACAAACAGAACAAAATGAATAACTTTAAGAAAGTAATAAACTAATAAAATTTCTAACTACAAAACGCAGCAAAATAACAAATCAACATAAATCACACCAGGTCCAGTGAGTAAAGCCAATAATTGTTAGCAGTCTGTTCCTTGGATTCCAAAAAAAAAAACTAATTAAGCTAGAACGTTCAAAGTCTAAACCAAATAGCTAAGGTGCAAAATTTAAAGCCAAAAACAAACCAAAAAAATTAAAAGTACACATAATATGAATTAGTTGAGTAAAATAATTAACAAGTAATATAATCTATGGTTATGGTTTTTGGTTATGGGAATAACAAATAAATTTCTTGTACAAAACTCTTATCAGACTGTTCCTTCTACTATTTTGTTTGACTGTTCTATACTCTCTATAACTATGCCGCTGCATTCCTGCCTAAAACATACACATCTCTGTATTTCTTTTAGTTTGTTTTCTATCTTTTATACATTTTTTCTAATTCCTCATTATCATAATCGGTATAATAATACTTGTACTATTTTGTTAGTTTTGCCTGGTGAAGAACATGCGCGTTTACGCCGCTGATGTCCAATAAACGGAAAAAGTAACCATTGTGATGAATGTTTAGCACATTTTTTATCCAATGCATCAACTCCGCCTTTAGTCAAATTATAAAACATTACAATTTCAGGTTTGGTTGACTCTTCATCAAATGATAGTGTGTGGTGCATTGACAAAAGTAATAATACAGCCTTTCGCTTCTTGGGCACATAAGATACAAAAATTATAAATTTTGTGAAGCCAAATAAAGCTGATTTTTCTATTCTTAATTTATTTGGCAAAAACTCTAGTGGTATTTCTCTTTTGTTCTTCTTCAGAGTACCAACATAAAATAAACCAATTTCTTGTAGTTTTTCAACCAACTCCATTGAAGTAAACCAATTGTCTGCTGTTATGTTACGGTTGGTGTTTTTGATGGGCTGAACTAACCGTAACACTGATTGCGTTGGCTTAAGTAACGTTTTATACTTTTCATCAAGGCCCGTTCCATCAGTGTCTTTTCATCAATAAATATATGCATTATGCAAATATTGCGTACGAGCATCAGTCATGCACATAATTTTTAATCCATTATTGCATGGCTTGTTGGGCATGTACATTTTCTCATATTTTCTCTGGTACTGTAATTTTGAATGTTTTTACTCTTAGCTGTTTATTTTTCTTTAGCTCTTTTTTAATAAAATTACGATGCAAATAAAAAATGCTGATGTTCAACAGTTTGACATCAGTAATCGACCCAGTCTCCTCCAATTTTTATATTATTTCTTTTGAAACATTTTAGTTACCAAAAACCTAATTAGAAAATAGTGACAATAAAACTTTGAAATAATGTTTAACAATAAGAATGCAATGATGTCAAACAATTTTTTTTTTAATAACGGCGGATTATCTACTAGAAAACTGTCATAATAATTTAACTGCCAAAGCATAACAGCAAAAAAAAGTCAAGTAGTACAATAAATAGTAAAAGTCTTTCAATTGTGATGACATCCTAGACACCGACTGGATGATGAAGATTCCGATCAACTTTGATCATAGTATGTATGAAGTCAACACTAACACTCTACCTCTATATGTATATAAGGCTATAGGTAAAGAAGAAAAAATATTCACAAAAAGATTGTTGGTCACATCATTTCTCTAGTAATAAATTAATTGAAAAATAATAAAGGTATTACGTTATATATAAGTTAATTAACACTAATGCACTCAAATCAAATAAAGTCCTGATAATGACAATTGCTAAATTAATTAATTATCAGTCAACTCAATATAATATTATTTAATATCATCAAAATAGTTTTATACGATTCAAATAATAATTTTCTTAAATTATGTCATTTTAGGAGATACGTAAAAAAATAAAATATATCAAACGTACATATTATGTTAATTTCAAATATGAATAATAATTACATAACCAATTCAGAATATAAAAATATGTAATTTTACAAACCTCAAAGAATATTCAAAATATCATTTCTAGCATTTTTAAACACATGTTATTTTAGTAGCAACATTTACATTAATAACTATAAATTTTATCCAGTAGACAGCCAAATCTTATATTTAGCATACTGACTTCATTAGCTATTAATTAATAGTAATCGCCTTTCCTATGTATGTATCAGTAATTTGAATTTTGAAACAAACCATAAAATTTATAATATTTTACTAATAATTCAGATGGAAAGGCTATAACACTCATTGAATTTAACGATGCGAATTGACCCACATGATAAATAATACCAACCGATACGTATCCCTAAGGCTTAAACTAATTAGCACATATATGTCGATCTAAAATAATCTCATTTGCGTATAAATTAGCGTCAATTTTGCTGCACAAACGACTCCTTGAAGCGTCATTTTTGTACACCGCATCTAATTTACTCTTCCCCTTCGACTTGAAGCGCTTTTATGGTAGCTCATATTTTTCTACAGCTCCAAACTGTGTTAATAGGTTTCAAATCGGTTGTAAAATGTCTATAAATAAAGCAATTGAATATAGCGTCGCACAATGAATAAAAAACGAAACCAATTACTAGTTTATTTATACACGGTGACTTCACTGCTATGTTTTTTTAATTCTGCATGCAAGAAGTGTGCTGTTAGAACCATTACTTTGGCATAAAACAATTCTATTATTTATAAATATAATTTACAAATGAAACGCTTGATGAAAGCTATGACTTAACAGCTATTTCAAGGTGCATCCATTTGATGTTGATCTCAATGCACAAAACAAAACGAATTAAAATAATTCACTTCCTAGTAGTCTTACGTAATCGCAGTTACTTAGATTCCGTGTTAAAGTTCAATGTCGTTAACACAGCTGCAATTTTGCTAAATTAACACGTTTTTTTATTGCATGAATGAAATTTATGTTGATTTTATTATATATGCACGTGGTTTTTACTATACCAATTATAATCGAAATTTTATGTGATAATTTTATGTGGCTTATGAGAAAACGTCATTAATTATCGGATGTATTAATTAAATAATAAAAAGAAATTCGGATTATTGTAATATATGTCCTAATTAGTTGCGTTTAATATCTTACGCGACACAATTAATAAACACACGGTAGCTAACCATTTAAATTAAGAAATATGTTATAGTTAATAAATAAATAAAAGTGTTACTGTCATTCTAGGAAGATTGAAAAGATTTCTATCAGTAGCTGCATGCAGTAAAAATAAGATCTTTTATTGGTTGTTTATTATCTTATTAAAATTCTTATCAGTATTATATTGCAACATTTTATTGTTAAAAATTTTCTACATAAGATGCATGTCAGCTCAAAATAGTCATGAAAGTAGAAGAAATGCATTTTACCGCTTCATGCGTACACATGAATAGGTAATTAAAATGTCCAATAAACATCATATCATAGAATCAGAGAAGGTATGGAATCAACAAACATATTTAGCCATCAAACATTGTTAGTTCTTGACATAAAACGTTAATTGTTCAATAAGAATTAAGAATTATGCGGCGGAACTAAATCTCAATTACCATTTTAATCATAGACGAAAATAACATGACGGACATATATAGAAATTACACATAATTAATTGTGGAAAGCTTAATTTTATGTATTCACTTATATTTCCATATCTAAACAATGCAAATTAAATGTCAATTTAAATCTTATATCTTCAACTGTTCGTCAGTGTAATGTGTAAATAGTGTTGTTTGTTAGCATTGTTTATAATAGTTAATGTACTATTCAGGGTGTATAAAATGTAAAATATTTAAGAGGGTGGTAGTACAAACCACAACAAACAAAAAGCATGGATTGTTATAGCAACGGTTTCGGAGATATGGAACATTATTTATTTTTATATATTTTTACAAAAAACAGAGTTATAGAAGATGTTCGAAGTGCCCTCCTTCCATTTTCAAACAGGCACAACATCTTTGTCTGAAGGACATTCGTACTCTTTCTAAAACACTCTCATTGGCTCAAATGTCTTGCCACTTTTCATTAATTTTTAACTGCAGCTCCTCGAGGCTATTTACAGAAGTAGCATTTACTAATGATTTCAAATATCCCCAAGGAAAAAAACCAAGAAGATTTAAATAAGGCAATCTTGCTAGCAATAAAACTGGTCCGCCTCTTCCTACCCACCTATGTGGAAAAGTTTGGTGGTCTAAATGCTCTGCAACGGCAATCGAAAAATGAGCTGGAGCACCATCATGCAAGAACACATTTGTTACCTGTGGGCCAAAAGAATGTCATCCAAAAGATCATACATTGTGTTCTGCAAAAAGTTGAGGTAAGCAGCGCCTGTTAATCGGTTTGGTAAAACAACAGAACCTAGAACCTGTCGCCTACAATACCCATCCAAATCTTTAAAATGAAAAACGTGTCTGATGTTCACAATCAATTACACCATAGGAATTTTTGTCGGCCCAACAATGAGCATTATAAAAATTAACAACTTCATTTTGTGTAAACCCGGCTTCATCCGTAAAAAAGAATTTTGGCAAAAAACTGCGAGTCTTCAGCATCCTTGCGTAGAAACCAGCAACAAAAAACGAAATGTGCCCGATGATCAGTTAAATTGAAGGCCTGTACTCATTGTACATGGTATGGATCAAGCAGCTGCTCTTGGAGAACTCTCCAAACAAGAGTAGCACTAATTCCCACCTCGGCTGATATTCTCCGCACACTGGATTATGCTCTATCCGTGCTATAATTTCTTGTTCTGCTCTAGGAGTAGATACCGACCTTGGTCTGCCGGAAAGAGAGCACTGTGTCCAAAGTGAATCTCTGGTGAATTCTTCCAAACTTACAATGTGAGGGAATCTAGCAATTTAGCTAGGCTTCTACATAAAGACGTCGCGCATTGGTGGCAATCCCATTAGCACGACCATACATGAAATGCATGTCAGCAAGTTCTGCATTAGAGTAATCAACCATAGCAATAAAAACTTGTGCACTAACAACAACTGTCAAATACTGAATGTTTATTTCACAAAACATCAGCCAACTATGAAAATAAATAATGTTCCATATCTCCGAAACCGTTACTATGACAAGTCATGTTTCTAAGATTTGTTTGTTTGTTGTGGTTCGTACTACCACCCCCTTAAATATTTTACATTCTTTTTTGAACACCCTGTATACATACATTGTTATTTATGTACAGGTAGTGTCAAAGAGGTTGGTAGTGTAAAGTATATTTACATTGAGATTGAAGTCATTGAAGTACATAACAACTGTCGAAGCAAAAAAAAAACTATAGAATAGGAAAAGCTTTAGCAGTGAATAAGAACACGTAGAAAAAGATGAAGAGAAAGTAAAGGCCTCATACCAATAAATAATAACCTAATTGCTCAGATCAAGGAAAGGTAAAATGCTAAGGAGCCTTACAGAAACGGCAAAAAAAGTTACAGAAAAAGAAAAAAAGTGCAGACAAAGATGTAGACAGAATAAATAAGAAACCATTAAAACAAAAAGTCTGGTAAGGCAATATAGATGCAAAAAAAGAAAAACGCCGCAGCAAGAAGCAGTTTCTGCAAGTAATATCTCAGACATAAGTTAATGAATAAGAAAGAAACTTACAGAAAATAAACAGCTTAAAGTAACCAAGCTGAAGAGAGAAAAAAATGAAACCGGTAAAAAAAGAAATAGTAAAGAAGCTAGGCTTCTGAAATCGAGATGGGATATTAAATATACAGGGTGTCCGGAAAATACGTGTACAACGTTTGACGACAGACTCCTGACGTCAAAATAGGTCGATCTAAGCCGACTTAGTTATATCCAAAATTGTCTCGTTTAGCCGGTAGAGGACGTCAAAAATTTGTAAATATTAAAAAGAAATTACCTGTAACAATAATTTTTTAAGTGACCTTGTTGCTATGGCGTTTAATAATTTGACAATTATTGACAAATTGTCACCAGTCTATGAAATTTACTCAAGTATACGATCAACATTCTTGAATTACAAGTTCATTTTACCATTAAAAATGGAAAATTATACAAACTCTCAGAAAGTTGACATGCTCCTGGTATACGGGTTTTGTCAAGGAAATGGGCGTCAGAGTGTTAGGGTTTACATGGAGAGGTTTCCTAACCGTCGAATACCAAACCACCAAACATTTGCCAATATTGAGCGTCATCTTCGGGAAACGGGCAGTTTTGAGAAAAAGTTTGAAGGCAGGGGTCGTATGCGAACAACTCGAACTGTGGAAACAGAAGAGATGATTCTGGAAAGAGTTGAAGAAGAACCAAGTACCAGTACCCGTCTCTTAGAACGTGAGTTAAATGTTCCTAAAACGAATGTCAATGAGGTTTTAAGAGAACAGTTGTTACATCCTTACCACATACAAAAAGTCCAGAAACTTTTACCGACTGATCCCCCCATGCGGCTTACATTTTGTCAATTTATTAGAAACAAAAGAATCCTTGTTCCAAATTTTTGTAGAAAAATTATGTTTACTGACGAGGCATGCTTTACAAGATCTGGGGTAACCAATCTGCACAACGAACATATTTATTCCGATGAAAATCCACATGCCATTAAAGTTGCACATCATCAGCATCAATTTAAAATTAATATTTGGGCAGGTATTATTGATCACTACCTTATTGGTCCCATTGTTATTCCAGACAGGTTAGATGGAAATATTTATTTAAATTTTTTGCAAGACACATTACCAATTCTTCTGGAGAATTTGCCCCTTTTACTTCGGAGGGAAATGTGGTATATGCATGATGGTGCCCCGCCCCATTTTTCCGTTGCCGTTCGGCAATACTTACATCATCAATATCCCAACCGATGGATTGGAAGAGGCAATGATGCACCAGTAAAATGGCCACCACGTTCTCCTGAGTTAAATATGTGTGACTTCTTTTTGTGGGGCGCTATTAAAACAGAAGTTTACAAGACTCCGGTAAACACACGCGATGATTTATTGCAGCGGATTTTAAATGCAGGCAACCATTTTAATAATCCCGAGACATTAGATAGGGTCCAATATCATTTTTTAAAGAGTGTTAATAAGTGTATTCAGCAAGATGGCGGTCATTTTACACATTTGCTTAAGTAATGTTTTTGTTTTACTTAGTTTCTTACAATAGATACTTTCAACTTTGTTATACTTTTGTTTTTTTTACGCCCTCTACCGGCTAAACGAGACAATTTTGGATATAACTAAGTCGGCTTAGATCGACCTTTTTTGACGTCAGGAGTCTGTCGTCAAACGTTGTACACGTATTTTCCGGACACCCTGTATAAATAAATTAAAAGAAACAATCTTATATATACGAAAAAAGGCTAATTACTTTCCAACCTAATAAAAAAGCATGTAAGCACAAACACTTAGATAAAGGAATCGATAAACAGATCGGATTATATCAAGATCAATAAAGATAAGCTACAAATTTTCTCTAAAAAGTGGAAAAAAAATCAAAGAAAAAAATATATAAAAATAAAACAGACCGCCTCAAGAAATGTACAAAGATTAAACAGCTTGAGGTGGATTACGTAAGTAAACTCACAAGCGTCAAAGAGCTTATAGTGAGAAAAGATTTGATACTAGGCCAAAAAGTAAAGAAAAAACTGCAGAAAAAAATGCATGTAGTGCAAAATGCACCTGCCAATCTAAAAACAATAAAAAGACATTCACAATTGTTATAAAGTAAAAAAATAATTTTAATAAATTTTATTAATTAAGAGCGCAAGATACGTCAAAGCAGATGTTCCAAACACAAACAGATAAATCCAAAAATAGACCAAGTAAAGACACATTCTGAAATCAAAAAATATAAAGAAGAATATTAAAGTGTGTAAATAAGCTGTGAATTCCTTTCCCCAACTAGATGTTAAGTTTCGAGTGTGATAAAAGAACATGTTACAATAAAAAAAAAGAGTAGTAAATGCTACAGATTTGGCAAAATCTAAAATGTTAAAAAAGCTTCAAACTAACGTGGAAAGGAAAATATAGATGTTGGTAAAGTGGCAGAACCAAACCAAAATTCGGTAAAAAACAAACCAAGAGTAATAAACAAAATAAAAATAGAGTATAAAAACAGTAGATCAAAGTAAACAAATGTGAAAAAGCAAATAAAGTTTTATGAAAGTAGATTTAGAGAACATAATAATGTGCTCATACTAATGGCCACCAAATAAGAGCAGTAAAAAGTTTAAAATATACAAGATAAAACTGAGTAACAGCATTAAAGGACAAAACAAAAGTGTCATAATAGCAGGTCTTCAACCCCTAAGCAAAACTATAAGATGAGAAAATAAATAACCTAAAATAAATTATCCTGATCTTGCAAATTTCAAATATGTCCTATGCAATTCTTTGCACCGAGTACTTTCCAAAAGCTTGAAAAGGCTCTCACGCCACAAATTTTCCAAAAACTGAAAAAAACTAGAACTTTCCTCAAAACTACCAATCAGTCTGCTATGCAACTTAAATAAAGTTATAGAGGAGGTGATCTTGGACAAAATTCAAAACCAAACTGAATCTAACTATCTCTCCCCGCCCATTAAATAAACCAAGCGACTGATTACAGTGTCAAAAATTCCGATCTAAAAATGTCTGTGTGGTCTTTGTTGATGTTAAAAAACTTCCATGCCAGTAGTTCTTCAAAGCTCCAATGTTTCGTCAATGCTATTTAACCTCTTTGTTGCCAACATTCCTTCGGGCTGAAATCACGGTGTTAAAATCGCTCAATATGCTAATAATACAGCACTAATCTACAACTATAAGTCACCAAAAGTGGTCACCATAAGGCTACAAAAAGCTACCAGTGAATAAACTGGTTAAACTACTGGCAAATCATCTCTCATGGCGACGCACACATCACTGCGCACCCCGTGGTTCAAGATTCTGCCAAGTATCTGAGTATCACCTTCAATAAAAGACGTTTGTAAGTAAATTGCATATACAGTCCATCCTAGACAAAAACAGATTAGCAAAAAACCTGTTAGTTCCAATTGTGTCAAATAACTTTTGCATCTTTAGTCTGGGAAACGGCTGCAAACACGCACCTCAAAACAACAGAATTTATAAAAATCCCAGTATTCTTCCGCTACGCCAACACATCGAAACTTTAGCAAAAACTTCAATAAATTCGCCGTTTACACAAACCTGGATCTACATTATTTTCAAACTTCTAAAATACAATCTACAAACAGAAGATAATTGCACCGACAGCCTGCCAGCATGCCAACAAGACCAAACAACATTTGCCCTGCAGCCCAGTAAAGTCAAGATAAACTATCCTCCATCGCACACAGATAGATCCAGAAGCATGGCCTGTGCAGAAAATAACTCCGCAGAAAAAAATCTAAGCAAAATTTCAATTGAAAATCAAGACTAAATTGTGAAACACTGACCAAGTTCGCAACCAAACAGAATTACAACAACAACCTCTGCAACAGATTGAACAAAAGTAATGGAAACTACCTGCACACTAACAAAGCCCAACCATCACGTAAACTACATGCGCACACACCGTATCAATGTCAATTCACCAAGCAACTACAAGTTGCATATAGAAGACATCAAGGAAATTTGCTCAAAACTCTATGGACAACAAATCAGAAAAAAAAACAAGCTGAAACTTTTCGACCGGATTGATGTTTCAACGGCAGATCTCTGAAGTGTGTAGCCCTTAGCGGGTCGTTTTCAAGTCCCGAGAACGGTAACAAAGTAAACTGTGATCTCATATCTTATTAGTCATAGTGATATTATAATTCTTCATAAGTATTTTCAAAAATAAATTAAACATATTTTTTAACTGTGCAACATTTGCAGTAAGTTACAAAACGTGATTAAAATCTTTAACTGATAGTAGTGAATAATAAAAAAATCTTTCATTGACATGACTATATGTAAAGACGCAATGATAGATAAAGTCCAACACTGGAAAGTAAAAGACAAGAAAAATCTAAGCCTTTACCAAAACATACACTGCAAAATAGCAAGATCCAAGCAAAAGAAAAAAGATAAAAACACTCGGAAAGAGTGAAAATCATACAAGAAAAGTATACAGAAGAATGCCTAAAATTGGAAGTAAAAAACATAAACATTGAAAAGAATGATGTACTGATAGAGTGTCAACACAAAAAAGCTCACAAAGCAGTACGCTAAAGCTAGAAGAGATTGTGCAAAAAATAAAAAGGTAAATTTGAATACCATGCAAAAGAATGAACAGAAAAAAATCTATAAGAAAAACGTAGAAGAATTTATGCAACAAAAAGATCTTGGCCAAGAGGCTAAATTTTAACCGAAAGATTACCCAGAACACTCGCTAACAAAATAAAAAAACTTCAAAGACATAAACCAGTACACGCTGGATCAACTACATATCCCAAAAAGTAATCTAAAACTAAGAAAGACTCCAGATCCGGATAAAATCCCACCTAAGATAGTGAAAGAAACAACAAAAAAGATGCCTAAAGTAGTGCTTGTACTTGTACTCTTGGAGAGAAAGAATAAGAGCTAGATATAGTTTTACAAATACCTTTAAAAAGCTATACAAGTTTATGATAGCAAACAAGATAAAGAAAGATGTAGATAGTAAACTTTCGCAAAACCAACATAAATTTAGAAAAAAAAGTTCACAATATAGCTTAGCTCTTATAAAGAAACCAAAAAACAAAGCGGCCAGAAACAAATTCTGTATCCTAAAATAATCACAAAGCATTCAATTCAATCATGTACGCAGCTGACGCCGTGCGTTCGATTATTAAGCTGTCTGACTGCTTGATTAAGGTTTTGTAATGCATCGACTATCTGCCAATAAATTTTCAGCTTTTCCAAAACATTTCTTGGGTACTAATTAAAATTACAATTTTCTTAGCGTGCCAGCGCCAGGTGTCCCAATACCAGGCGTGCTGACGCTGTAGAGGCGTTCTATGGCCAGAATACAATCCGATTTAAAAATATCAGACTTTCTAAAACTCATGCACTTTTTTGTCAACCAAATCCTAGACTATATTTATCAACTTTACTAAAAAGTTTAAACTTTAATTGTGGCATTCACCATATATCTGCATAGCAACATTCTTCTCAAAAAATGCCATTGTAGCTGATTCCAAAATTTAATTCTTGTTTGGCTTCTTAACACCGTCTGCTGGTTTACCAAGTTTTAGTACAACGTGGCATGTGTTTAAGTGGCTTTTCTTGCCATGTCATACTTTACTGAATTGAAACTGATCTTGATTATGGTCGTGTTATTTTGTTCTAAATTCTATAAATATGTCAGAAACACATTTCCTAGATCAGAAATAAACTAGAAACCTTAAAAGACCTTTAAGATCAGCCGTAAACGTTAAAAAAATCATGCTTGGTGTAATCACGTAACATGCACACTTGGTGTACGCACCACTCCTCCAAAATGAGAAACATGTATTATTTTTTACTTAAAGTTATAAAAATAAATTTACTCTTACCTGCCTGAACAAACACCTATTACAATATTATCAATTTTGAAATCAAATTTAAGTACATTAAAAATTATTGAAGAATTAATAAGGAAACTGAGAATCATTTTATAGTTATGTTGCAGTTAATGACAAATATATAATATATTACTACTTTCACAATAGTGAAAATTAACTTATTAAATATTATAACCACTTATTATATTTCCAACGACGGTATTATTCCAATCTATGCTGTAATGCATACTTAAACCATTATGAGCCGCATAGCATATAGCTTATGCAGCCGGCATAGTATAATTAAACAAGACCGTTAGAAGCTGGGATGTATGCATCTTCTACTGAAATTGTATTCTAGTTTACAATTACTCAAACCAAATTACAACCCTTAAAACTACCAACATATGCTAATATAAAATCAGTTTACTTAATTAGATTATTCATGTATTTATAAAATAGTTTAGTTTAATTTACTTAGATAAAAAAAAAACAAGATTTAAAAACGTGTCGCTGGAATGAGAAATAATTTATATAAAAAAGGTAAACAATTATCTTTATAAATAACTTCCTGGGTATAATTACTAGATAAATGAGCGTATATATTCTGAGAAATAACAAGAACTTGATCTCAAAACATTACCCATTAAAGCAAATGAGAAATAATTATACTAAATTCCAATCAAATATTTTGATCAAAAAATAATTAAATAAATGAATTGTTTATTTGTTTATGTAATAGAATGTACAATTGATGACGTCCTTGCATTTACTTATACATATCGTATATGAACTAACTATTCTAAATTTATTACCTTATTGATTTCTTAACAATTACTTACTACTACTACACGACAACCTTGCAAGGCCGTATATAATTGTATGCGCAATTAAAGCAACTAATTTATGATAGGTTGAACAAAATCTCACAATATTTTATATAATCAAAAGTAATTAATATTAGCCAATATAGCAAAGTAATTGTAGTTACATAACAAAAGGTATGAACTGAATCAATTTCTTCGAGTTAGTTATGTAATTTATATTGGTTTCAATAAAATTGTATTTTTTTTCTTATTTAGATATAAGTAATAATAAAACTGCATTTGAATTTGGTTGTTCAATTTCCTTAAATAATTATTTAATTTTGTTTATAATATTATCTGAATACATAAAACAAGAAGTGCTAAAACATCTATAAAAGCAAAATAGTAGCCAGAAAAATTATAAAAAAAAAAACTTAAATTAAAAGCTTTTATGGCAATAATTATTAGCAACATGAACAGTATGTCAGTGATTAATAATCACTACCTAATTATGTTGCTTCTTATTCACTCTGTGTATACTTGCAAATATTAATAAGTATTAATTAATCATTACTTACTAACTAAACTATCAATTTTACCTGACACAAATCAAACCTGCAATTCTATGCTACTATGCTCGACTAACAATGTATCCTCTGAGTGAAAAAAGAGGCATAGCTAAAACTGCAACTTTAGAGCCTCTTGTGTGTTAATAAATCACAACAATTCTTCTTCTTTAGGTGCTTTCTCTATTACTGAAGAAAACAATCATTACAAAATCTCCTCGATCATTTTTCGCTCTATGTGTGTAAGAGCCCATTCTCCACCTAAGATTCTTTATGCACCTGCCAACATTTCAAAAACTTCAAGCCTGTTCATGACATTGACCATCCATCCATTCTTTGTCTGGTCTAGGCTTAGATCCAACAGCAAAGATATTTAAATGTAGTAACCTGCTCTATCTGGTTATCTTATAGACGCAGATTAGCTTAAACATTTGATCTTATACTGATCACCATGACTTAAGTTTTGGCAGTGTATAATTTTAGTCCAAACGCATCACCATCTAATGTGGTTTAGTTAATTAAAACTTGCAAGCCGTCGCGACTATCTTTAAATACTGCCGTATCGTCTGCGTTTCTGAGGTTCTTCAGTACTGCGCCGTCAATATTAAATCTATCCCGCAAGTTTTCTAGTGCTTTCAAAAATATTTGTTTTGAGTATATATACAGGGTGTCCGGAAAATACGTGTACAACGTTTGACGACAGACTCCTGACGTCAAAATAGGTCGATCTAAGCCGACTTAGTTATATCCAAAATTGTCTCGTTTAGCCGGTAGAGGGCGTCAAAAAAAACAAAAGTATAACAAAGTTGAAAGTATCTATTGTAAGAAACTAAGTAAAACAAAAACATTACTTAAGCAAATGTGTAAAATGACCGCCATCTTGCTGAATACACTTATTAACACTCTTTAAAAAATGATATTGGACCCTATCTAATGTCTCGGGATTATTAAAATGGTTGCCTGCATTTAAAATCCGCTGCAATAAATCATCGCGTGTGTTTACCGAAGTCTTGTAAACTTCTGTTTTAATAGCGCCCCACAAAAAGAAGTCACACATATTTAACTCAGGAGAACGTGGTGGCCATTTTACTGGTGCATCATTGCCTCTTCCAATCCATCGGTTGGGATATTGATGATGTAAGTATTGAACGAACAACGGCAACGGAAAAATGGGGCGGGGCACCATCATGCATATACCACATTTCCCTCCAAAGTAAAAGAGGCAAATTCTCCAGAAGAATTGGTAATGTGTCATGCAAAAAATTTAAATAAATATTTTCATCTAACCTGTCTGGAATAACAATGGGACCAATAAGGTAGTGATCAATAATACCTGCCCAAATATTAATTTTAAATTGATGCTGATGATGTGCAACTTTAATGGCATGTGGATTTTCATCGGAATAAATATGTTCGTTGTGCAGATTGGTTACCCCAGATCTTGTAAAGCATGCCTCGTCAGTAAACATAATTTTTCTACAAAAATTTGGAACAAGGATTCTTTTGTTTCTAATAAATTGACAAAATGTAAGCCGCATGGGGGGATCAGTCGGTAAAAGTTCCTGGACTTTTTGTATGAGGTAAGGATGTAACAACTGTTCTCTTAAAACCTCATTGACAAGTGTTTTAGGAACATTTAACTCACGTTCTAAGAGACGGGTACTGGTACTTGGTTCTTCTTCAACTCTTTCCAGAATCATCTCTTCTGTTTCCACAGTTCGAGTTGTTCGCATACGACCCCTGCCTTCAAACTTTTTCTCAAAACTGCCCGTTTCCCGAAGATGACGATCAATATTGGCAAATGTTTGGTGATTTGGTATTCGACGGTTAGGAAACCTCTCCATGTAAACCCTAACACTCTGACGCCCATTTCCTTGACAAAACCCGTATACCAGGAGCATGTCAACTTTTTGAGAGTTTGTATAATTTTCCATTTTTAATGGTAAAATGAACTTGTAATTCAAGAATGTTGATCGTATACTTGAGTAAATTTCATAGACTGGTGACAATTTGTCAATAATTGTCAAATTATTAAACGCCATAGCAACAAGGTCACTTAAAAAATTATTGTTACAGGTAATTTCTTTTTAATATTTACAAATTTTTGACGCCCTCTACCGGCTAAACGAGACAATTTTGGATATAACTAAGTCGGCTTAGATCGACCTATTTTGACGTCAGAAGTCTGTCGTCAAACGTTGTACACGTATTTTCCGGACACCCTGTATATTAAAAAGCAGACATCACAGAACACATCCTTGACGCACCCCTCGTTTAATAAGAATATCACCGGCAGTTGAATAAAAGAATATTATAATTATTATTACAATTTCTGCCGATTGATGTTTGTATACGTTCTTTATAAAGGCAATATTTTTTTGGTAAAAAAAATTAGCAGAGTATAGTAAGTAAAGGAATTCTGAAACTGTCGTCGCTGCTCTTACGGGCGTGGGTTAATGTAACGTCCATCCGCAAATTTGCAATAATTTCCAATGTTAGGTATACAAAGTGTTTCTCAAGCTATACGAAAAAACTTAAAAATTGATTGCATAAAAGAAAACAAAAATTTTTTAGGTAAAATGGGAAAAAAAAATCGCAACTGAAAAATGTTTTTTTTTGTTTGAGAATCGTAGAAGAAATATTGTAAGAACGTTCAAAATAGTGCCACATGCTCGCACCTCCAAAAAGCCCTGCGGACCAAAAACGAGAAATACACAGAGTCGGTCAAAAGTATTCTGCAAGAGCTGCTGCTGACACACTTACCAAGCTCCATGCTAACAGAAGCTACTAATCAAGAGAATCTAGCATTGCCAAACAAGAAGGCTAACAAAAGAAACTAGAGAAAAGCAGAACCTCTATGCAAAATCCTCAAAGCAAGTTTAGCACATTCACAAATACCAAGCGGGCTGGAGAGCGGTCAAGATGGTATTTATACCTAAACCAAGGAAACCCACTTATACCCTGGTTAAGTCCTACAGACCAAAAAGTTTGACCTCTGTTATGCAAAAATTATTAAAAAAATAATACGAGACAAGGCGCTAAAGGCCCAACCACTGCACTAGCATCAGAATGCGTATGGGTAAATTCTGCAAAGTAACTATACACCAGATAGTCAGTCAAGTGCAAAATAATATTCAATGCATTTCAAAACAAATTTGAGTGCTTTTTTTAGATATTGAGGAAGCATTCAACAATACTACCTTCAATTCCATTGCAAAAGCAATTCTATACGCATAGACCGCCATTTCACCTGATGATTATAGCAGAGGCAAGACAAGCCAAATACAGACTGCGGATAAATAAACACATTGTAAACCTTGGGACTCACAGTCCAACCATAACAAATGTGTTGCATGAGGAAGAAAGTCTAATAATGAAGTCAGACATGCACCAAAAAAACAAACTTCGCTACCTCTGAGTGAATATGCCTCCACTTTTTAAACAGAAGAAGCTACCATCGAGTGGTGCATCAAAGACATGATCAAAAATGGACTATTGCCAGTAATAAAATACCAAAAGACCAGAAAATTATTTAAAAAAAATTAATATGGGAGGAATAGTTTTTATTAATAAAGGAAAAAATTAGTGATTAAGATAAGATTAATAGGTTAGAATTAATTATTGTTGATAAATAAGGGTGTTTAAAATAAGTTTTCGTTTTTGGCACCATGCAAGACCAGAAAAAAATAATCCAAAGCAGACTTGTGACTGAATTCACTTTCAAAAATAATCCTAAACAAGACCATCGCATGATATCAAAACAGTGGTAATAAAAGGTTTTTCAGTTGGCGCAGGTAGATTTTGGCGGCCCGTGGCAGCCATTTTGTTTTTGTGACATGTATCAAATCTTATGTTTATTATTCAGTTACTTATGCCAAATCACCATAGCAAGTTACACGATTGAACAGCACGATAAAATAATAAAACTTTATTATTAAAATGAGTGTTCGTTAGTGCAAACGTTGCGCGCATTGTGCCCATTTTACGGAAGACGTGGTAGCCCTTCACAGTCGACTCTTCAACGTTTAGTGGCCTAATTTAAAACGACGGATTCGGTAAATAATCAGCCAACACCTGTACGTTCAAGAAATGCAAGATCGGCAGAGAACATAGTCGCGGTCCATAAAAGTATACAGCAGAACCCAAAGCAGTCGATTCCTCGCCGTGCACAAAAACAAAGAAATTTTGCGTCAGGACTTAGGCCTACAACCGTACAACATCCATGTGACCCAAAAGTTTAAATATCATAACCATAGATAACTCTGTTTGTTCGCTGACTGGGCTTCAAATCGTTTGGAAGAAGACCCCAATTTTAGCGGAAAAATCATCTTTAGTGACGAGATGCATTTTTGGATGAATGGCTATGTTAACAAGCAAAATTGCCGTATATAGGACGACACCAACCCACACGAGGTTCACCAAGTAGTAATTCATCCTCAAAAAATTACCGTTTGGTGTGGATTGGGAGTCGGCAGCGTCATTGGCCCGTACTTTTTTGAAAACAACGTTGGTAAAGCGGTCACTGTCAACGGCGAGCGCTACAGAACGATAATAACCAATTTCTTATGACCCAAATTAGACTATATGACCTAGACGACATGTGGTTCCAGCAGGAAGACGCAGCGTGCCACAAAACGGACGCCATTATTGACATTCTGCATGAACGTTTTGAAGGTAAAGTTATCTCTCGCAGGGGTAATGTGAATTGGCCACCAAGGTCATGCAATTTGACCCCGCTAAACTTTTTCTTGTAGGGTTTCTTGAATTTACAGATCTATGCAAATAAAACACAATCGATCGATGCACTAAAGCCAAAAATATCAGAGGCCATCGCTCAAACTCAGCCGGATCTATGAGAAAAAGTCATTGAAAATTAGACCATTCGGATCGGTGCCACCATAAGAAACCGAGGCAATGAGCCCAAAATAATTTTGTTAATACCTCACATACAGCTTGTTTTATTCAATTTCAATACCTACCCGCCCTTATTAAAAAACCGTTTACAAAGAGTCGTATACTGCACTCAACAAGCACTTGCATAAAACAGGAATAAGAATGACTCCAAACCACTTGCACAAAAAATAGTTGTCTCAATAAATGCGGAAAACTATTATGACAGTTCGATGATAGGCAGTCCAACATTATTAAAATAAATCGCTATTCTATAACGTTACATTGTTATTTTTTAAGCATTATTTCAAAAATGGTAAAAATTTGACTGCCACAATTTGCAAATGTATAAACTGTAAAAAAAAAATCCAAAAGTTCTAGAATTACTGATGTCAAAACAATGTAACCGATAATCCGAAAGCATCCATTCGACATCATCTTCAAGAACCACTATGAAGCCTATTCTTAAAAAAAGCGTTTTCTTACCTACAAAACACAACTTACTCAACAACTCAATTGGTTCATTAAACAACAAGTTAACCGTGAGTTATCCAACAAAATAATTTTTATCAATAAAGCCCGTTTTCATGTTAATAGCTTTGTTAACAAGCAAAAATGCCGCAGTTGGAATGACACGAACTCACATGTGTTTTGCAAAAAAGCAAAAGTGTCATTGTTTAAAGTGGATTTTTCTTCAACGCTGCTGGAAATGTCATTGACTATTTTGTAAGACCGTTTCGTAGAATTATAACCCAGTTTTTTGTGCTTCAAATAGATAAAATAGATCTCAAAAACATGTGGGTCCAACAAAATAGTGCCACTTGCCGCAGATCACTTGAAACAATTACATTATTGCACAAAACATTCCCGCCGTAGTCTTGTAATATCCCGTTTGGGCAAAAAAATTAGTCATCTAGATCGTGCAATTCAATGCCTTTAAATTCATTTCTCTAGAGTTTATTGAAACTTAACGTCAACAAGCCTACGACCAACAAAACCTTGCTGGGAAAAATTAGATGCTATATCACTAAAATACAAAAGAATGCCTTCCTTAATTTTCCACTAATTCTTTTCAAAACACATTCAAAAAATTGGATGTTTTTGCTTCAGATGATCTCATTTTTTACTTTGAGACAAATAATATCATAAAAAGTACCAAAAATATAAATGTTTCAAAAATTTTAGCTTTATAAAAACTCTCCACCAACCCAAAAAGCTATATTGCAATTCTCAGCAAAAAAAGAATCATTAAGTATATGCCAAAAAATACCAGAATGTGTAAAGTGCATAGTGCTTAAAAGGCTCAAAATGCTAACATTTATCCAAAAATCTATTCCAAACTGCCTTCTCCAAAGTCAAAATAACGATGATGATTGCAAATCTACTGAAAAGATAAGCCACTAAAAATAAAAGAAGATAAAGCTGAATCCTGTACCTACATTTATTTTTAATATATATTGACAATCATGCACAATATTGCAAACATGTACTAATGCTCAAAAAGAAACAGCAAAAGAGTAAAAATTGTTCACATCAAACTGTCTTGTTCTAAATTAAGCATGTGACAAAATTAAAAGTGCATATGGCCATGTATGAATCTCGTGTACAAAATGAAATTTTTTTTTGTTGCTCAAATCACTGAAAATGCCTTCCTCTACATGAATCCTGATTATGTGATTTTTTCAGTGAGCCATTTCCGAGTAATAAATTTGAAAAAAATCAAGTTTTTTTACATTTTTTTAACATTTGTAACTTCTCAGGATAGCATTTTTAGGAAAAAATTAAAAGATACTTTTTTTTTTCTAAATTGTCCAAAAAATAAGTTTTCGTAGCCAAAAATTTTATTCCTTAAATTTTGAAAATTTTGCAGAACTTTAAAAGACTTTCTTTTTTAAAGATGACAGGTATTTTCTTTTTTTTTTAATGATGGATAAAAACGTGCTTTTATATGTGCAAAAAATACCCTAAAAATTTCAGAAAGTGCCGTGTGCTACGTTCCAAAATATGTTACAATGTATCTACAGAAATACTTAAAAATAGCGAAAAAGAAATTTTAAATTTACATTTTTTGATCGTTTGTAATTTCCCAGGATTGCATTTTTAGGAAAAAATATAACAAACTTTTTTCTTTAAATTTGTCTAAAGATTAAGTTTTCAGACAATTTTTTTTGCTTAAAATTTTGAAAATTTTGTAGATCGTTGTCTAACGGTTTATTTTCGTTATAATATTATTTTTAAAACAACTGAATACGTGCCAATATAATCTTTAATTCAACTTTTGTGTATAACAAAGTTAAATAAAGAAATTAAAAAATATTAGTATTTATATAATAAATTCTATCTTACCAACAAAAAAGTTGAAAAAGTACTCACCTAAAAAAGAAAAAAAAAACATTAAAAATTATATAAATTATGTGCTTTAGACCATTAATTATAAAACATAATAGTATTATATTATACTATTATTATAACAATAATATTATGGCTAGAAGTAATTGAACCAGTAATTGCATTACATAATTAATATATGGTTGAAGTAATATCACTAAACTATTAAAGCAATATAGGTTGCCTTGATGTTAATGTCTATTAAATATTTTCTCAATAACCTCGCTAGTATATTATATAGTATATACATTGTAGTAGATATATTTCTATTGCTACATCTTTATCGGTTCAAATCTCAGATCTCCATCTTATTTACATATAATACTTGCAAAACTTTTATGTATATTTTATCACCAACAGTTCTTCAGTAGTTTTTTTTTATTAATATGTATTATAGCATCTACATAAAATTATGCTCTACCTACATACTGGTATAATGTATAGTAAAAAAATTACATAACAATTCACATTGGTTTAACTGAACCGCATGCATACATAAATAATTCACACGCTCCAAATGTAAATCGATTTTCATTGCCATTCAATTACCAAAATCAGAATAAATGTGTTTTTTGTATGTACACCTTTTTATTGTACCATTATAAGCAGTACTTGAATTAACGCAATCAAAATGAATTAAGCTCATAAAGCGAGTTAAAATGTTTGCATTGTTCCATTACCATAGTACAAGCGTTTCACTTGCTAAAATAATTAAGCCGAAGACGATAATAAACGCGCACGATGTAAATTAAATGTAATGCAATTAGAATAAATGCCCAAGGCCGCTTTCGCACTTACAAAAATAATGTAAACTTTTCGCATCTTTGAAACAATTAACATTATCAACCACCCACCATCGCCATTAATCAAAATCATTTACGCAATTAAAACCATTGTTATTCAAGAAAAACGCATCCAGCTAGAAATTTCCATCACGATTATAGTAATTTCGTATATACAAGATCACGTTCGCAGCGCAATTGAACACTGCATAATACATCTAAGTGCACTTTCAATATGCAGTGTGTGCAGCGAAAGTTATAGATAATTGTCTGATCTTTGTGAGTAAAAAGGGGGCTCATTAAAATATCAATACAATTAAATTATTATGTTAATTGAACGCATAAAAGTCAAAATACAAATTGTTCCAAGATAAATGTCAATTTCTCCTTTCCGAGAATGCAAACATCTCTCATAAAAGTGCCACTTAGTATTAATTAGCCGCAGTTAAAATACAAAATTAAGATAATAGATATAAAAAACCGTTTATCAAACAAAACTCTTAATGCGATTAATTAAAATTATATTTTTAATTTGAGTAAATTGATACAAATCCACTTAATGAAATTGAAGAACCAAACAAAATTAGTATATCAATTATGATAATTTTGTTTTAAATTTAATTACTGATAATCTATATAGAAAGCAGTTAAAATTAATTTGAATTTAGCAATATTTAATAATGCTTTTGATATTAAATATATAATATAATATAAGAAATTGAAACCATTAAGCCAGGCAATTTATACATTTTTGAATAGATAATATTTTTATTTAATTATTAATCTGGATGGGAATTGGCTTAAATACTAATTAGAATTTATTTAGATAGTTAACACATATTTTTAAATTAGAACAAACATACTATGCTAAGAGTTTTAATGAAGTTAGTTAAATATTCCCATGATGAAAGTAGATGAAGTAATAATCCCTGCATTAAAGTTGTTGGTAAACATGCATTTTAAAATAGAAACAACTGTTTTTAGTTTATGTAGGTTGAAGTAATATTAATTTTGTTTGTTTAATTAAACAAAATTTATGTTATTCAATACTTAATACTGAGTCTTCCCCATGTTCAACTATGAGCAGAAACATATATGATATATAAAACCTTTACATAATAAAATTCTAGCACGTTTTCCTTTTAGATTTAATTAATATTATTTATAACATTTTCTAAATCATTTGGTTAACTGATTTAAATTGTAAACTTACAAATACAATAATTGTAGTAAATTTTAAATGTTCCATGACTGAAAGTAGTTCCATATTGGTTAATTCAAAAAATAGCAGTAATCTTTTAGCTTTGAACTCGTAACAAATAAGATATGTTCAATAAATGAATACAAAGTCAAATATTACCGCCTTATTTAAGTTAATATCCGTTTCAAATCTGCAGAAACAAAATAATGATCATAAATGCGCTAAATGCATGAGTAGACTCAAGTTAATCTAACATATTCAATATTCCACTACAGTCCAACAACAAATATTGACTTTTAATCACCATACCTGTATAAGTAAATAAAGGGAGATCAATTTGGAGGTACTTTTTTGAAAAATAAAAAAATACCAAAAAACCAAAAAACCAAAAAACCATGTTTATCTTTATAATTATACAGAAAAACCATTTAGTACATTAATTTTTTAAAAATTATTTTTCAAATGTTGGCTATAACTACAGCTAACATAGTCCATTCAGAAGTTCCAATTATCGATGACGCGTTCAAGCATTTTAAGTGGTATTTGGCAAATGACGGAAGTCATGTTGGTTTCCAATTCCCCAATCGTAGTCGGCATACCCATGTAGACTTTGGACTATACGTAGTCCCAAAAAAAAGTGTAGAGGTGCTAAGTTCACCGATCCGAGATGTGAAATTAATTGTTCACCAAATCGTTCTGGAAATAATGCCATGTTTCACGGGCTATGTGCAAGTAACGCAGTTTTGTTAAAACCAAATTTCGTCAAGATTACCAGTTTTGATTTTAGGTAGCAAATAGTCTGTTATCAATGTGCGATAACGGGCGCAATTCACAGTTACGTTCCGGCCGGCCTTATTTTTAAAGAAATGCTGAAGAATCCTATAAACCACACCAAACCGTTGTTTTGTTTAAACATAATGGCAGCTCTTAAATATCTTCTAGTTGCTCTTCAACTCAAATACGAAAATTATGAATATTGACGTAGCCATTAAGACAGAAATGAGCCACATCGCTAATCCTTAAGTTGCTTTAAACGTACAAAACACTTTCCTCACAGAGGTTTTCGTAATACAGCTAAATAATTTGTAGACGCTGTGCCGGGCTGATTCATTCCATGCTGAAATGTTAACACATTACTGAACAAAAATACCATAACAGTTTGACTCAGCGCACGCTTTATCTAACATAAAACCCTTACTGAAAAAGGTACCTCTAAATAAATCACGTTTTTAGAGCGGCTAGTACACGCAAACGGGTGGGAGTAGAAAGCCGCGGTTGACATCGTTCGATTCAAGCAAGCTTACCGTTTGTTAGTCACAATGGTTATCTGGGCAAGAGAACATCGCGCGTTCGCAGTTGAGGAGTATTTAAAATCCGGCAAGTCCGTTATTGTTGTGCGGCGGCGCTTTCGTCGACAATCAACAGGTACAGAATTTTAGAATGACGGCATCAGCAATTAATCCAAAATCTAAAAGCCGTCCCCGAAGAGTAACCAGCTGCCGTAGAAAGGGTGAGACAAGCAGTAATTCACACACAGGGTTCTGTCCGAAAACGAGCTGCAGCAATTCGAATGAGTGGTCGAACACTTCACTTTCACCCCTATAAGCTAATGGTTGTCCAACAACTGAATGAAGGAGATTTTGCTCAACGCCAGCTATTCGCTGAAAGAATGCAAATGATTTTTTCGGATGAAAATGAACCTGTAATCATGATGAGCGATAAGACTCATTTTTATTTGTGCGGCTTTGTTAACAAGCAGAACCGATATTGGGCAGCAGAAAACCCGCGTGAATTGCATCAACGCCCACTTCATAGTAAAAAAGTCACCGTTTGGTGTGCCGTGAGCCGTCTTGGAGTAATCGGCCCTTATTTCTTCGAGGATGCACAAGGAGCAACCGCAACTGTAAACTCCGAGCGGTATATTGCTATGTTAGAAAACTTTTTCATCCCAGAATTTAGACAACGAGAAATCGATACAAGAAATGTTTGGTTCCAACAAGACGGTGCCACGGCACATACAGCCAGAGCCTCCATGAAAGTTGAGCGTCGCATTTTCCCTAGACACGTAATCTCCCGCTTCGGTGATGTGCCATAGCCCCTCGTTCCCATGATTTCTCAGCTGCTGATTATTTTTTATGGGGATACCTAAAAACAAAAGTTTATGCCGATAAGCCTCAAAATCTGCAAGAGTTGAAAGAAGCAATCACAGCACAAATTAGGGCAATTGACATCGACTTGTGTGCATGGGTGATGCGGAACTTTGAGGAACGACTACAGCAGTGCATTGCCGAAAACGGTCGTCATCTGCCTAACATTATTTTCAAAACATAATTTTACATTTTATTTGTTAAATGGTAATATGTATACTTCAATTTTTTTAAATACATTTTTTAAAATTCAAAAACAGCGGAGTTATTGTTATTTTAAAAACGCCCCTCCATTAGGCCCCACCCTGTATATAAAACTCAAAAAACATTACATTGTCCTATTGAATCCAGATGAAGAACACAAGTAATATTTACAAAAAAAAAAAACAAATCACAAATGGTCGGTAAATTCAAAAACTAAAATTAATTATAATTTATCGTAAATAAAGATTTTTGTTCTAAAAGAAAGTGTTTGAGAAAATTGCGATTTAATAAGACGTCAAACATTATCCGCCCCTCGATGTAGTCCATAACAAATATACTTAGGCCGCATATTTGCTAAAGAGCACATTTAAAACTTATATGAATAGTACTTTAGCATATTCATTGACAAGTCCAATAGCTGGGTGTGAAGTACACTTTCAGAGTATTAAGACTTGTGACTGACTGACTACACCGCAATTGCAACCACCTTGTCGCATCACTTACTTAAGTATTAATTTTCCATTAGAAATTAAAAAAAAAAATTATTTCGACAATGATAAGACATCGCAGCAAGAGAGTATAATTAGAACACTCATCGTTATTTTAGACCATATCAATAGCACCAAATACTTCAAAAACCAATGTCAAACTAAAGCTTTGTACCCATCACCACTCACCCAATACCAAAATAAAAATACCCTCATCCACCTGCAATCCCTATCAAAAAATGTTCTAAACTAAAAATGCTAGATCAAGTGATTAAACAACTACGCAAAAAAAGGAAAAGTTTCCAAAATCGGATATTTTTCGGAAATACAAGCAAAAGTTCTAAGTCAATGCAAACATCTATCACAAACGCATATCTAACATAAAAAGCCAACAAATTTCACTTAATAAAAAGAATCCGAAACAACCTTAAACATTTTTGACAAAATAAATCAAACAGCACAAATTTTACAGAACTCTAATAAATACTCAAAATACCAAAACCATCGGTACTAAAAAAATGAAAAACAACCATTTTCGGAAAAATTAAACTTATGCAATAAAACTAGCCCGGAAAACAATATTTTAATTATAAATATATTATTTGTTAAGAGTATTAACAAAATTCTTTAGTGGATGTTTGTCTTTTATATCGGCATTTTTGAGGCCGTATAATATTAAAACTAATGCAGAATATTACTAATGTTTGTCAAAGTGTAACTGTTGAACCAGAAACATTAATTCGTCTTCGGTCGCAGCAACTGGACATTGCGTACTCTACTACTCAACAAATTTTGACTAAGGATTTACTCTTACATCCTTACAAAAACTGAAACCTAGAGATCATTTACAGCGTCGTGTGCTTGCCGAATGGATGCATTAACAACGAAACAGATTTTCGAAAAAGATCCTCTTTATTAACGAGGTGCATTTTCATATATGCCCCCTCTCCCATAGCGTTTCCGATATCAAGAAACGTACGCTACAATAATTCAATGCCAATCAAGTCTATTGTAACCCGTATAAAAACTACAACACTAGAACACACAATATGCTTACTAATTTATTTTCAAAAATTTGCTGTTTATATATCAATTCATCCCGTTCTAATGCCTCAATTTTAAGTTTCTGATCTTTTGTTTGGTCCCATAGTCTGCCACTTTGTTGTGGTCGGCACAGTTTGTAGAATTCGCTGTGTCCGCTATAATCTAGATCGGTGGTTTTGTAATTTCTTCTTATCCAGATGCAACAAGTAAGTAAAACTGGTTTATTTCCAAACGGTCAGTGTTGAAAGTGTAGAATAAACTCAATTAATTCTTCTTCCAAAGTTTCATTCACTTTCTTTGGTGTTGACAATTTGTAGAGCGTCTTCTATAATTGAGACTCAATAGTGGACTGATCAGCTAGTTAAATTCTTCCCAGTCATGTTTAAACGACGTTCTAATGATAGCAGCGTCAACCAAAGATAGTTTAATAGCTTCTTTACAAGACTTTTCTTCCGTAAAGACTTTTTTAAACTCCTCCATCAATCTCTATATTTGTTCTACTAGTAATGAGTGTCAAATGAGCAAAATGCTCGTTCCTCTTTGCAAATGACCTGGCTAATTGTAGCCACGTGCTTGCATTAACACTATGCAGAACACAGTAGTAGATAAGATTTATAAGTATCTTCATCAATTTCGTACCAAATTGCAGATAGTAGAGCAATATTGTCATGCTAAAAAAGAAGATTCATTATGTATTTATAACTAAGTACATACAAAATTAATTGTACAGGTAGCCAGTCACAGCAAATATCACAGACAAGTGGTGGGTCGCTGTGACTGGTCCTCAGAGGGTGCCCAAGTCTCACTTATAGTTAAAAATGCCACATTCCGGGCAATGACCTACAGACCAAACTAAATAAGGGTAGTTAAATATGAAAAAAAAAAACAGAAAGTCAGGTAACACCCCTGATGCTGGACATTAGCAGCATATATCTGATAGATCAGAAAGGCTTGTGCACAGAGCCATAGGTAAAGTTGCATCAACGGTATTGGCTATGACACTACGGCAAGAAAAAAAACGCAAAATCACCTTGCTATATTTCCCCAGAATAAATTGTCAATGCCGGAACAAGCACAAGCTATGGGCATCAGTGAAATGAGGTGACATAACAGCAAAGTACACACAATGCAAAACAGAACAAAAAACAAAAAGAACAACACCCGGAAATCAGTATATAATTTTCAGCCAATATCGTAAAAAGTCATGCTCTTACAACTTTACACCCAGCCCATTAAACTAAACATTATCAAATTATATGCCCCCACTGCGGAAAAACCAGACGCATAACGCAGAGAATTCTACAAGTGCATAGAAAAAACATTAAAACAGACATAAAAAAAGATATATTCATAATAATAAGCAAATTTAACGCAAAAATCGGAGAAAGTCGCTACAATATAGTTTGTGAATTTAAGTGGTATCAAAAACGATAAAAAGAACAGACTCGTAGAATTCTGTCAAATTAATCAAAACATCTTAACAAACACATAATTCCAACTGCCAAAACGCCGTCTATAAATATTAAAAAAAAAAACAAAGAACGGACAACATTGGTGCAGATTGCTGCAGATGATGAAACGCAGAAAGTTAAAAATCCAACAAAAACATAAAGAATATAAAAAATTACACAAGGTGGTAATACGCAGTATGATCCGTAAAACCAAAAAATCATGAATGCATCAAAGATGCAAGACGTAAAAAACCTACAAAAGCAACTTAATTAATTTACACACAAAAATCAAACCTGTAACAAACGGCAAGAATATACATGTGTAAGATATAACAATCCACGCTATAAAAGTCTCAAAAAACAACAAAACACCAAGACCGGACAACATCTACATGGAATACCTTCAACAAATACAGGAGGAAAACATAGATATAATCCTAAAGCTGTTCAACCGCATTTACGGCACCAAACAGCTTCCAGTGGACCGGTTAAAGTCAACACTCATAATGCTTCTTAAAAAGCAGAATGAATCCAAATGCAAAAAAAAAACATAGGTCAATTTCGCTAATGGCCTAAAAATATAATCCATTCTATTTATCAAACTATTCAACAAATTTGAAGGGCTGATAGAAACACCTAGTTCGGATTCAAAAGTCAAACCAGCATATGTAAAGCAACATTCTATATAAACAATTTAGTACAAAACTAGGAAAGGAAAGACATCTTTCTATGATTCATCGACTATAAAAAAGCGTTCGACAGCATTAACCACGTACGTCTCGACAAATATTAAGTAATAAGTGCTGGTATAGACAATAAAGATGTAAGTATAATCCAGAAAATAATACAATATAAAGCTTTCGCAAACAGCGCCCACATTTCATCAAATTCATATCATATCCAAGTTAGTATATAGTACTTTTTTCTTAAGTAACCACCAACCACATAATAATAGTTAACTACATTGTATTGACCTACAAAGCCTAAATCACACCAATGAAGAATAAATGTTGTAACTTGCCGGAATCTGCTTCATAATCATTGGATGTAGATTTTAAAACAGAATTGGTTTGGCTCTGTCATAAAATTCAGTTTCAGAATCTGTACCAACTAAAATGACCTTCAAAATTACTAAGCCATAAATCATCGCTAAAACCAATGTGTGGTTCGTGTTGTGCTAAAGAAGAAACAAATTCGTTAAAAACTGGTCAGATAGCTAATAATATACTCAAAGAAACGAAACAAAATGTAGAAAATTCTTATAAACAATAACTGCTCTATAATGGGCTGCATAGCGCTATACTTGACATACAAGCAAACAATATTTATTTACCTAAATACAAATACAAAAATTGTTAAAAGTATTTCTTCCAGTCTATTAATTAAAAACTACAATAAGCTTTCGTAAAAGCATACAAACATAAACCAAGTTATGAAATTATATCAAAATTCGTGACTCCACGACCCATCCATGCCCAAAATGTAAACCTGTTTCAATAATAGACAAAGCCGTTATTAAATAAAAGTTGTCATTAGATTCCCTCAGAAGTCAGCAAGAAATTTGTTACAAAAAGAATTTTTAAAAACTAAATTAACAAACTCTCAATACATAATATAATCTTAAATTTTCAATTCAATCAACAACCCGACCCCCCCCCCCCGTATCTACGCCACTGGTAGTACATATCGTAAATCTAACATAGTAATACGTATTTAGTATCCGACGAAAGTCTAATGAAAATAACAATTCAACAAGATTTTATTATATACAATCGAATGTTTATTTATATCAATGTATGCCACAGCAATAATACATACCATAAATATTATTGCAAACATTAAGCATACTCAAGTTTGATTACAATAACTTTATTTTTTATTTTACTAAAATCATAAATTTTAATATAACCATGTTTTCCTTGAACTTCACATTAGCATGTTTTATTGATGCGAATATAAATGAAATGTAAATAATAAATATTCTGAATTTAAATAAGCAGATATTGTATAATAATAATAATAATAATAATATAATAACCCGGCCTAATGCAAATGACAAATATGGCACCAAAATAGTAATAACATAGGATTAGTAGTATTTGTTTAGTAATATCCTGTATGACTTCCTCATTGTTACGCCAGTGTAATAAAATGAATAAGTTAATAGGTCCATAAATCAAATCACAACGTACACTATAAATATTTAGTAAGTAAGCTAATTCTGAAATTACACTTCTTAATAGAATAATAAATAAATTATATAATATTCGGCACTTAATTAATAAATAATATTTAAAAAATTATGGACAAAACGATCATTATTGCATGCATGTCACTAAATTCCAAAACAATAATTGTTACATGTAATAAACATGCTCCACATAGAAACACACAACACATGATATAAATCCATTGTTAGCTAAATATGGCCTGGTGCTTTACGATTATGTATAAAACAAAAATTATTTACGATGTATATAGCACACAACATAAGAAACCACACTCATAACTTCGATTCCTTATTAGCTTGTTCACAATAGAACCAATTTATATATGTGTCGGCCTATTTTCTATTCACGATAAATATTCTACGGGAAATAAATTGTTGAGATATATGGAAACATATTAATAATCTTTTCAAAGAAGGAAGGTAGAGTAATAAAATTCAAATAAAATATTTTCTCGTTAAAATAAAAACACTTAAGTATTTTCTACAAGAAAATGATTATTAATAATTTAATTACAACAAATCATATGGCAACAATGTATGACTTTTAAAATTGAATTTCGAACTCAACAATTTTATACAATCATGAATTGCAGAATAGAATATGTAATGTTAGTCAGCATTTTTTATGCGTACTAAATATATTTAATATCTTTCGCATATCAATCAAAAAGATTATTAATAAGCTTAAATATGCACCTTGACTTTCATCTGATGAAAAATGTATACATTTTTTCCATACTTAAACTCGTTCCATTTTCACATGTAATTATGACCTTGTCTTTTTTTTTAATTTAAACAAAAGAATATATTACATTATAAAATAAGAAATTATTTTCTAGGTTAAATACAATTTTATTGACTAATTAATAGTGATCAATCCTAATCTAATAGTTTAAATTATTTTTAAATTCAACAGTTATGATTTCTTGTCAAAATCAATTAAATCTCCCAACTGTAGCCAATTAATCATATTAATATATTTATCAAGATTCTAAAAATCATACATCAATTTTATCATTTTGAAAAGTAACATTTATATTTGTCTACACGAATTAACCATTTAGAGGCTGACAGGAATTTGATGAACAGTTTTGTATTGCATTGAAATGTTACATTAAAATCAGGCTACATTTAGAGATTAACGTTTTGTTATTCAAATTAAAGGAACACTATTTAGATAAGCAAATGAAGAAATACTTAATATAATACATTTGTTCCATTCTAAATTTATAATGGATGTTATACAGTCATATCATATTATCTAATTCTGTATAAATAATAGATTTAAACATTATACATAACAAATGATAACATTCGTTGAATCATAATTGAAATTATATTGTGTATTGCACGTGACATCAGGAATCATGTTTCCTGATTGTTAGAATGCGTTGAATACAGTATCGGATTTAGCATCATGTAAAGGGTCCGAATGATACCAAATTTTGGGGACACTTCTAAAACTTTATAATATTACTATGATAAATAAAACACATTTACTATGTACTATATCACAAATATATTTAAAACCGTAACATGTTTCAACATTCTATAAGGTCATCATCAGACGGTGATACAAACTTGTTTGTGATATAGTACATAATAAATGTAGTTTATTTATCTTAAAATAAACTATCACATAGTAACGGCCACCACCATTCAATTCTTAATATTACTATGATACTATTTTTTTACCACCGAAACATGCAATTTCCACTGTCTATCAGTAGTCTTCTTATATCTGCTAGCTGAAGAAACGCGGCAGGAACACCATTTTAAGCTTTTGCAAGCGCTTTTTTGAACTAAGTACCCCGGGTGTGAGTCCCGCCCGCCCACCCGAGTGTTGGTTATTAAGGAATAACTTTAGTTTGCTTCTTTTTTTAACTTATTGACATTTGTCTCTTTATGTTTGTGAGCTGCAGGAACGCGACAGAAAAAAGTAATATTCAATTTCTTAATGACAAATAGGTGAGTAGGTGGGCAAAAACAACTTCCTAAGCCACCCGCTTGCGTTTTATAAACTAATTACCCCACCCGCCCACCCAAGTGCTGGTTATAAAGAAATTGGTTTAGTCCACCTCTTTATTTAACTTAATGGCATCTGTTAGTCATTCTCTTATGTTTGTGAGGCGCAGAAACGTAACACAGATGAGTAACATCCAATTTCTTAATGACAAACATTTGAACGGGTGAGCGGGAACACCTTTCTAAACCATCCGCTCGCGTTTCATGAACTAAATGCTCCGCCCGCCCAGTGTCGTAGCTTGGATTTTTGAGCCTTACCGCAAAATATTGAGAAATGCCCCTTCAATTCAGAAAAAAGTCAAAAATTACAAAATGCGGTCTTAAGTATTAAAATATTTTCAGGATAAAAACCAAAATCTGGTCAAAAACCTTTGAAAAATTCAAAAGTCAAAAATACCAACATCCGGCTATGAAACATTAAAATATTGTCTTGGTGCAGCCCGACAATATTTTAACGTTTCATAACCAGATTTTGCTATTTTTGACCTAAAAACTGTTGAAAAGTATAAAAAACATAAAAAACTGTTAAAAGGTGCAACATTCTGTTTATAAAGTCATAAATAGCTATAAAATATTGTCAAAAAACACCAGCCATAAACTGTAAACAATTGTACAGTTTTAACTCATAAATAGCAAAATCCACTCTTCAAACATCATTCCTAATTCATAAACATAGAAAATAGTAAAATCCGAACTTAAAACATCAACATATTGTTAAAAAGTAACAAAATCCAGATAAACACAAAAAAAAAATCTTTTCATAAAAAGTTAGGAATAATAAAGCTATAAAACATCAAAAATATTGTTAGAAAAAACCAAAATCCTACCTTAAAACATAAAAAAATGTCAGAAAGCACCAAAATCCAACTATAAACTTTAAATAAAAAATGCCAAATTCTTTTTATAAAATGTCAAAAACAGTCGGACCATAAAATATATGATCAGAAAACACCGGTCATAAAACAATATTTTCAGATAGATTCAAAATGCGGCCACAAACGCGGTCCAAAACGTCAAAAATAGTAAAATATAAACAAAAAACATCAAAATATTGTCAGAAAGATTCAAAATCTGGTCATAAACTGTCAAAAAATGTAAAATTCTATTCATAGAATGTCAAAAATAGCAAAATTCGGTCATAAAGTATAAAAATATTGTATTGTATTAAACTTTATTTCTTAGATATATTGATTACATATCAGAAAAAGGCGATGTTCAGCAAATTGCTGCTCTTCCACATAACCATTTAAATTTTACAATAATTTTATTAATTTATAAATGTAAACCTTCTGCAGTATAGTCATATTGAAGATGCATCTTGTATTAGATTGTTTCCATATACTCCATATTAATCTTCTAATGTAAATACCGCAATTACACCATAAATTTGAATTAAAGAAAATATTAGTCAACCTGACATTTTTGACGTTTATGTTTATTATTTTTTTGTCAGAAAACACCATAATTTTAATTAACTGTGAAAAATGCAACATTCTATTTATGAAAAGTCAATCATAGCTAATTTCTGTCATAAAATATTTTCAAAAAAAAAAACAAAATTCTGTCAAAAACGGTAAAAAGTAGTTCTGTTCATAAAATGTCAAAAATAGCAAAACCCGGCCATTAACTGTTAAAAAGTGTACAATTTATGTAAAATAGCAAAATCCAACAGTAAAAAAACATAAAATGTCATATATTGTTGAAGAGACCAAACATTTATTCATAAAATGTCAAAATAGCAAAAATCCAGCTCAAGTTTTGAAATAAGACGTCACCCAAGTGTTGGTTTATTATTTTTTAACTTAAAGACATCTGCCAAACATTCTCTTATGTTTATGAACTGCAAAAACGCAAAAGTAATACCCAATTTCTTAATGACAAACATTTAGGCGGATAAGCGGAAACACCTTTCTAAACCACCCGCTCGCATTTTAAAAACTAATTTATCCGCTCTTTTTGTTAATGTGAGCTGCAAGAGAAAGTAACATCTAATTTTTCATCGACAAACACTTAGAGGGTAGAATACTTATTTAAACCAGCCGCTTGCATTTTATGAACTAAGTTAAGAAATTGGCTTAGTACGTTTCAACTTCAATCATTCTCTTATGTTTGTGTGAGCTGCCCCGCAAACCCACCCAAGTTTTGGTTATCAAAAAATTAGTTTAATCCGCTTCTTTATTTAACTTAAACACAAAGCCCGAGACATTAACAAACTTTTAAACCCAATAAAAAAATGTATAATAAAAACCTCTAAACATGTAGAGCCAGGCGCAGCCTCCTTATCTGCCTGTGCATAAATCCGCCACTGGTTAAATAATAAAAAAAACATCAACATAATAAGTGCATACATGGGAAACCACTACCACTAGCAACACCAAAAGGCGTGCATACACCTAGCTGCGGTTACGTACTTAGGCACTTTGGTACGTAACCGCAGCCAGATCGCACTAACCCGCACCAGCACGTCGCTCACCTGCATCAGGTAATACAGATATCTCAACTACGACCACTTAGTGGATAAAACCCGGACGTGCCCACCTCTAATAAGGCATCAAGCAGCAATGCACCAGATAGAAAACTTCTTTCACCTTAAGACTTTTGTTTTCTCATAAACACTACCTAGAGAAGAGCTACGGTGGCTCCTTTCTTCACAACCATCAAATCCCTCTCCTATTACAACTTAAGACAAAAGGCGCTGACAAATATAATGAAAATGTTTAGTTGACATGAATCTATTTCTTAGTAAATTTGACAAAATATTTAAATTTAATAATTTAAAATTACATTTAATGCACTTTTGTTCAGAGTATGTACCTACTAAAGATCCGCAATTTTGGCTAGCCCAAAACCCGGCCCGGCCCAGCCCGTTCGAGTTTTGGGCCGGGTCGGGTTTTTGCATTTTGAGCCAGGCTGGGCTTCGGGCCGGGCTGGGCTTCGGGCCGGGCTGGGCTTCGGGCCGGGCTGGGCTTTTGTATTTTGGGCTGAGCCGGGCCGGGACGGGCTGGGCTTTTGCATTTCGGGCCGGACCGGGTTGGGCTTTTGCATTGCGGGCTGAGCCAGCCCAGATATTAAACGTATTTTATGTAATTATTTAGTTTATACGTTTTGAATACTCAGTTTTCACACTATAAATTACACACTACAAAACATTTAGATCTGGAGACCAAAGAAACCAAGCCTGTGGGCCTCCTCGACCTATCCAATGGGATCCTATACTGTTTATTTAAGAATTAACGCGCAACTAAACTAAAATGTGCAGAAGCACCATCGTGCATAAACCACATTTCGTTTCTTAATTAAACCGAAACGTCTTTCAAAAGTCCTGGCAGCTCTTCTTCAAAAAAATTACAATATGATTGACCATTTAGGCTAAACGGGAAAAAATATGAAGCTATTAAATAGTCTCCTACAACACCTGCCCAAACATTAACGGAAAATGTTTGCAGATGATGGCCTTCTATTATAGCATGTAGATTTTCGTCGACCCATACATGATTATTATGGAAGTTCATAATCGCATCGCGAGAAAAATTTGCTTCGTCCGTAAATAAAACTTGTTCTAAGAATCAAAGATTTAGCGCAATTCTTTCTTAAAACCATTGACGGCATTGACACATAGCCAATCTTTGCAAAAAATCCGATAGTAAAAGGGCTTGTACTCGCTGTATGTGATAAGGATATAACATCTGGCTTTTTATTATCCTCCACACTGTAACGTGACTAAGGTTTGGGTTTAAAACTATTCTTCTAGTGATAGTTGATGGATCGTCTTCAATTTCTTGAAAAACATCTTCTTCAATTTGCGGAGGTAGCAGGCAAGGTCTCCCATTTCCTGCAGCTCTTTTATGTACACTTCCAGATTGATGTAGACGTTCGTAAATACGAATGAATGTTCCTTCATTTGGTACCTGTCGGTTTGGAAACCTTTCTTGATAAATTCGACAAGCTTTTGCTGCATTTTCATTGGCAACGCAATCATTGCTTCCTTTGCATGTCTACAGCCGAGTTGTTGTACCACCGTACCTTAAAAACATTGTATGTATTTGCTTTTACTAGGGTGCTGAGGCTTTTTTGTGGTGGTGCGATCCAGGGTTCAGGTCCAGACATCTTTAAACATTAGAGTGTCCTTTCACTCAGCCCACAATGTGAGGGCATAATGACATTCTAATGTTAGCCTTGATGTGATTTTGGGCTTTTTTAATAATAACTAGAATTACTGTCTGTAGTATACGAGAATCCGGTTGAATTCAGGTGCAGTGCTGCTGATGTTGCTACTTCCTTGACATAGATGTCTAGAGGTGGCAGACACAGCATTGCTTCCATGGCTGCAGTTGGAGTAGTTTTTATGCCAACTGTAACACAAGAGCTTTTATATTTCTTAAATTGTAGAACAATTCTTTCAATTAACTGTGGTTCTCCAAACAAACTAAATACAAAAAATGCGCTCTGGCTGTACAAAAAACAAAGAACTTATAAAAGAGAGTTAATTAGTTAGAGGTTAATCATTTAAGCGAGCTGCCAATGTGAGAGTTCTATGGCATTCTACTATTAGCCTTGATGTGATTTTAAGCTTTTTTATACAAAATGCATATCGCACATCTCGCTATCACTGTAATTATTCATTTTGCTATCACCAAGCACGCAAAATACTAAGAATGGGCAAATTAATTGAGTAATAAATATATTAAGTTCCCGCGATATTGACTCCTTTTGAAAAAAGGTTATTTAACAACTATTCTATTCCACCGATATTCTATTAAAATTATTCAACAACATGAGAATGCTGGGACCACAGAATTATTGCCCATTTAATGAGACACATCCTGAAAATCTTCCTAAAAATAATACACAATCGCATCTTCAAAAAACTAGAAAAAAACATCAGCAACACGTAGATGGGTTTTAGAAGAAGCATGGAAACCAGGAAGACACTATTTGGAATAAACGTACTAAGACAAAAGTGTCTAGACATAAACCATGTATGTCTCAAAACAGTCCAACTATTTTAGTTAAAAATTAAAAAAACTTTAAATTGATTGTAATTATTATTTTTTAGTAGCAATAAAAAAATTACAAAAATTATTTTATTGAAATAATATTGTTTAAATATCTTAAAACAATCCAAATATATAAGTTAAATTTAAAAAAATTAAGGTAACTTTCTTTACCCGATACCAATCAGAAAAACCCTGCAAACTGACTATACATCTGTTAGCCATCGGGTGCAAAGACTAACAAAACAAAATTGGGTAAACTTAAAGTTGAAGAATTAAACTGTAACAATTATATTAAGAACTTAAGACGCTGACAGATGACTTGTCCTGAACAGACTACTACAGTTACTAACACAAACATCTTTGCTTTTAAGCCACGCCAATAATTTCACCATCTTGGTAGGCAAAATGTTTGAGTCAACTGTTACTAAAATAATACTGCATAGACTAAGTACCGTAGAAAATGCAAGAAAAAATCAGTAAGCCCAAGCAAACAAAAAACTTAAAATCTTCTAGGTTTGATGATGTTTCTTATCAAATTGTTAAGAACATCCAAAATGCCAAAAAAAATTAAATCGTTTCATAACTAAGAAAATATTGTTAACTAGTTTTGATTTTAAACATGCGGATTCCCCATAAAAGAACATTTTAAGGATCTTAAAAAGAAGAGAATTTGTTTTTTTCTAGCCTGAAATAGAACAGGCGTACAGTAAAATTTGAAAATATGAAACATGAAATACAAAAAATGTACAAAGTGTCCAAAAATAGTTGCTCATGCTTAAAAAAACGGTAAAGGGATTTGTGAATAATTAAAAATTAAATTTTCTTTCAAATGGTTTTAAGAAATAATTATGCATCTGAAAAAAAAAATAGAGTAGCGCCTCAGTTTTAGAAAAACGGAATTATCTGAAAACTTAACTTCATATCCACAAAATGCTATTTACCGTTTAATACAACTTTTGGGTTTCAAGAAAAAAGTATTAAAAAATTATTCTGAAACATACCGTACATATAAAAGCATTATAAATTCCAACAAAGTTAAGTTACTAAAATTTGTGGTCAGTTGGTCTCTAAAAATTCGATGTAAAAGTATGACATAACTCCGATTCAACTCCCTAGCGCTACGCTAAATTCTATGAACTCAAATACGACCCAGCCTAGATACAATCATCGACAGTGTTTTGTCAGCATACATTGTTTAAATAACGATTTTTTTTAAATTTCAAAATGTGATATTTAAAAATTACATAACATCCCACAACAACATAAAAATATCTTTCCAGATATTTTCAAAGCTATGTCAACTACATGGTCGTTCAAGAGAAGATTATGTAAAATTGTAACACCTAGAAGACAAATTGAAGAAGATTTAGATATAAAATCGTTGATTAGTTTAATATTTGGTACTGATGATACCTCGGATTTGGATTTTGAAACAGTAAGAAGTTGAGTTTTTTTAGAGTTAAAATTGACCATGTTGGAAGTGCCCCATTCAGATATTGTTTTGAGGTCTTTGTTTATAGATGCTACAATTTCTAACCTTAAAGATTTTCAATTTCTGCTATACAGGGTGTTTCAAAACGTGTCGGAAAATAAAAGGTAGGATTAGTTGGATAATTAAAAAAAAAAAGTTCCCATTAAAATGGTTCCGCAAACGCACCGTTTTCAAGATACAGGGTGTAAAAAAATTATTTATTTTTTATTTTTTGACAATATCTCAGAAACCATTTGAGATACAAGACTCAGCTTTTGTACATATCTTAACATTAATATTAGCTACTTGTTCAATTTTTGCATGTGCCATTGACGGTGATTTTAGGGTTGCGAGAGGTTTTTAATGGCTCTAATTTCTATAACTATAACACCAATATTTTCTACACAAAAAAGGTACTCCTAGTTAAAAGCTCTAACGTAAACTGTTTTAGAGAAATACTGCATTTTATGATAAAAAACATGAAAAAAGTAGCAACATGTTTTGTTGTTGATAAAAACATTAGTTTTGGATCTAGTCGTCAGCGTTCATGCATTTGTTTTATGCATTTGAGTTATTGACAATTGTCGTTTAGTTGTTAAATAACCTTTTTTCAAAAGGAGTCAATATCGTGGAAACTTATTATCTTTATTACCCAATTAATTTGCCCATTCTTAGTATTTTGCTTGCGTGGTTATAGGAAAATGAATAATTACTGCACATTTTAGTTTAGTTGCGCGTCAGTTCTTAAATGAACAGTATAGGAACCGTTGAATAGGTCAAGGAGGCCCACATGCTTGGTGTCCTCGGTCTCCAGATCTACATGTTTTAGATTTTTTTTGTGGGGTCACTTAAAAAGTTTAGTTTACACTACATCAGTTAATACTGATGAAAAACTAAGAAATCACATAATTGCATCCTGCAATACGATACAAAACACTCCAGGCATTTTCAAACGAGTACGTCAGTCACTAAGACGTAGGTTGAAAGCCTGCGTTACCGTAGGAGGTCATTTTCAAAAAAAAATTGTGATTTTTCTTGTTTTTTATATTAATGCTTAGTTTTGTAAAATAAAGGTTTTGTGATCATGTTGCTACTTTTTCTTTCCGTTCCCGAGATATCGTCAAAAAATTAAAAAAAAAAATAAAAAATTTACTCCTGTATCTCAAAAACGGTGCGTTTGCGGAACCATGTTAATAGAAACTTTTTTTCTTATAATTAGCCAAGAAATCCCACCCTTTATTTTCCGACACATGTTTTAAAGCACCCTGTATATATCAATATGTTCTATGAAAAGTATGAATGGTATCATCTGCAAAACTATGAATAAAACTTTTAGTTATTTGAAGATGTGCATTAATGTATATCAAAAATAAAGTTGAAAAAAGAGCAACCTTGAGAAACAACAGCATTTATGATTCTGGGGTCAGAGTTAAAACCATAAATTCTAACTATAATTTTACTATTTGTCAAGAAAACTATTGATGAGATTTACAGTTTTCTGATTAAGACCTATACAATAAAGCTTGTTGACAAGATTAAGATGCCATACCCTATCAACCGCTTTAGAAATGTCTAGAGCTACTGCAAGATTTTCTTCTTGTTTGTCTAAAGTAGAATTCCATTTGTGATTAACATAAGTCGAACGTTTTGATCAAAATCCATATTAAGTATCTGAGATAAAGTTATTTTGTTCTAAAAACTTGACAATAAAAATTTACAGGATAGACAATTATGCAATTGGTCTATAATTTAAAGAATCAGACTTGACTCCCTTTTTAGAAATAGGTTGAACATTTGCAATTTTTTAACAATTTGAAAATGTTTCATTTTTGTATGATAAGGCAAATATTTTGGTCAAAATGAGAGCTAATTCATTCGAAAATGTTTTAAAAATAATAGGTAAAATTTCATCTATACCTGATGCCATTCTGGTATTTAATTTAAAAAGATATTTGTTGACAACCCGTTGCCTAAAATGAATTAAACCCATTATTTTTTCACTAGGCGGTATTGAAGGTACAGCAATAGAAGAATTTATAATAGTAGTAGTTAGATGCAAATTAAAATGCAAAAATATCTTTTTCTTTTGGATTAGTAACTAGATTGTTTTAATCATTGTGAAAAGAGGGTATAAAAAACTTTGCACAACCTTGCATTGAACTTATTGTTTTATAAAAAAATTGTTGTTTATGAAAAGCTCAGAAACTTAATTAGCTATGTTTCTATCAATCCTATCTCAGATTGCATTAGATTGTCACAATAATTACGAGTTAACTTATAATCTATTTTTAGTCTATTCGTAGCAATTACTGATGTGTTTTTCAATTAGCCCCAAATACGAAGCTTTGCAGCCTACCATATATGGAAAAGGTGTAAAGCAGCAAGTGGGGAGAAAAAAAAAATATAATGTTGTAAATATGTAAATATATTATAATAAATTTAGTTAATAAAAGAAAAAAAAAAATGCTTTTTGCTTCTTATTTACTGCCTGTTTTGTCTGAAATTAAAACAAGTACTTGTTTTGGATTAATAACAGAAAACAGAACAAATTTTTCGATGACATTTTGAATAGTTTTTGTGAGATTTTTTGCTGCAATATGTGGATCATTAGAATATAATGCTTCCTATTAAGAAAAACGTTGAGCTGTGTGTGTCCAAGAAAGCCCTCTTAAGTACTGTTTAATTCTTAAACGAACAGACAACGACATTTTTTTATCAGACTAGCAAAACAAATTTATCATTTATATTTTCAGTAAGATGCTAGGCACACTGATGAAAGGTGCATACCCTAAAACAGTAGTACATGTATATCGCAGTGGAGAGATAAAATGTTGTTGCCTGTCCGTGTAAGGATTTAACGGTACTACAGCCCTCATCACACACACACAGTTTAACGTTTCTCCTAATAGAAGACACTACCAACTCTCATACATTTCTATAATTAAAATGTACAAAAAATATTGTAAGTTTATGTAAATTGACTCTGCAACAAGTAATTTAAATTAAAGTAAAAATTAGATTCGGTAAACCAAACTAGTAAACTGTATACAAAATTGGCAATAACAACAAATAACCTCAGTTGTGCTAACAACGCTTCTATGCCAATACGTTAATTAACATTTTTTGTGCAATATCAAAAATAAGTTTGCCATTTTTCGACGTAGTCCCCATTACGTTCTTTGCACATCCATCACCATTTTGAAAGTGCTTGAATACCCCAAGAAACAAAACTCAATTATGCACAAAGCCACTCATGCACTGCCTAAATCACATCATCATTACTCTATTTTTTCCAACAAAATTCTTCTTTAAGTAGACTACATATTAATCGCTTAGAACAAGATCAAACAAATAAAAAAAAAATGAGATAAACACCGTAACTTTAATTCTTAGATAATAACCGTTCTGATAGTAAGCTTGAAAAGATTCTTCAGGAGATCTAAAGAAGTAACACTAACAGTAACCACATTAAGCATAAAATCTTCCAAATTAACCTCTTTTGCATCCCCAATAGATCACCATAATGTTTCCTGCTAAAAACTGAGTTAATAATTTCTTAGTGTTTAACAAAAACGCCGTTATTTGCTTGATCTCTTAATTTTGGGTTAATAATGACCCAATCCTCATCCCCAGTCACAAGCCAAAAACCATCTTTATTGTACTAGAAATGTTTTTTCTTAGTGCAATGCTCTAGTTACCACTTTTAAACTGGCAAAGCTTTCTACATTTCAAATTATAATATTTCTGACTACATAGAATTCGGTTATAATAAAATTTAAATAAGTAAAAACTGCAAACTTTTAAATGATCGTACAAAAATTAACATATAAACAAAATAAAAAAAATTGCTTGAGCAAGAAATTCTATCAGTAGAAGGTGCAAGTTCAACAATTGGATGCACGTTGCAATAAAACTCAACTGGAATGTTGCAAAAATTATGCAGATTTTTTTTTAAATTCCAAAATGGCAACTGCATACCTTTCTCCACAATTATTTCTTGCTGAATTTGTCATTATAACCCAGCTTTTTTTTTAATATTTAGAAAACAATTTAACCAACTATGCTAATAAATAATTAAATAAATAAGATAAAATGTAGTTTTTCTACAACATATGGTAAACCAGACATAAAAAAAAACAAAAGCACAAATCTGTAAAATCTACACCAGCCGCAGAGACAAAAGTGAGAACATCTAAAACTAAGAAACTCTGTGGATAAACAAAATTTTACAAAAGATATCGAAAAAAACTCATACAACAAAAAAAAGTAATTAAACAAATATAACCATAATAAATCATTTTTTTTATAAACTTCGTTAAAAATACGTCAATAATCGATACTTAAATAAATGAAATAGTGCCTATAGCCTAAGTAAATAATTATATAAAGAAAAACTCTACTTGCATAATTATTATAAAGATAAAAAAATAAATTAATATAAAAATAATTATTGTTTCCCAACGTTCGCTAATTCATCAATATGAAAATTGTTTATTACATTAGTTCTAAATTTAGACATAATATCTTACTCTTATTGTTAAATATTGTAGTTAATATAAGTAATATTGTAACTTAATAGAGCAATTTCATTAGTATGATTATACAACTTGAATATTTAACTGGTAATAAAAATCAATAATAAACGCTACAATACATTAACAATTTAATTAATGTTAATCACATTACGAATATTAATTGTGGGTTCAAGTTACAACCCTTTTCCGTATAGATTTTTAGCATGAGTAATTATTGAAATGTAATATTTTGCATGCCACGTGTCTCACGGTAGGTGTTATTTAAATTCGCACCAGTTGTGTGTGCATAATATTGGCGTGTAAAACGATACCCAGGGGTAATTTTAAGACCAAATATATCAGTCTGGCTTCTTTAATGCAAATCGTTAACCGGCCACCATTGCCCAACCGTATCAATTAAAGCGATTATGTAAGCGTGGAGACTAAGTAAATATTTGGCGACAGGAACGGTCCCGACCCAAGCTTTAGTAATTAAACCACTGCGTTGTTTATGTCTTTTAGTATACACACCACAAAAGAACGAAAAGACCATTTTATTAATATTCTACTGCAGTTATAAAATCAACCGTTTTATATATTAAATTCCAGCATGGATTTAATAAATACTTTACATGGTCATTATTTCTTCGCATATGTAATTAATTAAATAAAAAAGATATGTAACGTATGTCTGCATGTTATGATAAATTAATTGCTTTGCATTTTTATTTCATTTGTATATAATTTGTCTGGCTTTAAAATTGGAAAAGTTTTCCGACCGGGGAAAACGCGAAAAGGTTTCCCCATATGCGACCCATCCTCGTTTAATTTAAATGTATTTACAAATTGGCCGTAAAACGTAACTGTCCGGGCATCCCTTCATAAATAAATCCTTTAATAGCCCCAAAGCCACACGCATAAACCCTAAATAAAGCTCTATATAATTTCTGTTGATCAATGCTGGCACTATGAGGGGAGGGCGAATACTATACCATACATATTTAATAACAACACAGATTAAAGATAGTTTGAACGGGTTCATTGCAAGAGGGACATAAATTATATTGTACTTGTACTGAGGAAATTATGTTATTTGTGCTGCAAAATCCTATGTACATAGATCTGCAATCTGTTAGATTCGATCGATTTCCGTTTATAAATATGATACGCATAAACAAGATGTAGATGCCGAGACAAATGTTAAACAGCGATTAGTTTAAACCGGCCGACTTCCTTTGCTTTAGTATATTATTAAAAAATGAAAAGCAAACATTATGTTTACCTGAAGTAGTCTACCAAAGAACCTCACATTTACCAATGAAAGTTGTAATCATGAGTTTGGTTTATTACTGCAATTATTTAATTTCCTTATAATTAATAAGAAAAATTGTACTAAATATATTTTGTGAAATACCGTTTTAAAGATTTTACTCAATAATTAATGGAAATTCTCAATAATTTATTTAAAGAACACCATCATCCTTAAAATAATCAAATATAAATTTCAATTCGACAAATAAAAATTGATAAGCAACACAAATCAGAAAATAAACGTTAAACATTTTGATTGTACTAGTAGATCCTCATTAAAAAAATCCCCTTTTCATTGGTTGCTTTCCATTAAAAAAAAACAACCTTCTTAGATTTTATAGTGTCCGACATATATTTCCCAACATAACACAATGATTAATCAGGTGCTCAAAGCAATTTCTATGAACAGCAATACATTACTGAGCTCGCCTGATCTTGAGCATGTTCGAAAACTTAAAATTATTCTAAATTTTCTTCGGAAATTCTTCTTCTAACTCAGAAACATTGGTAATTGTTGTAGTGTATACTATAGACTTCAGGTAGAGCTACATAATTAGAATAAGACAAAATCCAATAAATTTAAATCAAGTGACCTTGCAAGCCATATTCTAGAACTGCGAATAATCCATCATTCAGAACAGTTTAAATCTAAAAAAAAAATCGTGAAGCTAGACAAAAATGTCATGCGCCCGGGCACTAATGTGTAAAGAAACGTCTTCCAACAAGTTGGGTAATTTATTTGGTTAAGAAGTCAGTAATACATGGCGATTTAGCCAACGAGGCAAAAATCATTGTTAGTGTTTTAGTCCAGACGATATATGTACATTTGAAATCGCAATTGTTTCATATTGTGTAAGGGAGTAGATTAACCACAAGTTTACGACTAAAGTTTCCTATGAGCTTTCTCTAAAAAGCACTCGGCTAATCGACGTGATTCAAAACGCTCTACAATTTAAGTTACATAACATTTTTACGTTCTATTGTTTGTTATCAAAATATTAAACAAGAATAGAAGAATTTTTTTCCACACCACCATAAAATGTGATTTTTATGTGGCATCCCCAGTATGGATAAAGGTCTTTACCAAAGTAACCATTTGATGATATTGCACCCATAGTTACGCCGTTAAGCCATTGTTTTCAATCGCATTTAATTCGTTATTATATCATTACTAAAATAATTATACACGCTTTACGTAATATATTAAAAAAAAGTTTTTTTTCCTAATACTTTCAAGAAACAAGTGAGAATGATGTCGAGATTCAATGGCGGAGAATTGGTAAATAGCAGATAACTCTCCAGCAATAACATTGCTTGTCGGTTGTTACTTTCTCATATTCCCAAAAAACAGCTCTATTTTACGTAAAGCCAAATTAAATTTAGGATTCAAGGTACAATGTTGCATGAAAGTTGACAAACTACTTTGACATTGGCAACTTACCCGCAGATTTGTGTTTTCGCAAAAGATTATTGAAACCATACCAAATTCTGCAACCTCTGAGGCCAATTTACTTTCAATAAAACAAAAAAGTTATTTCTTTGTACGGTCCCATGCCAATAAAATGTTGATCAATTTTTTTAATTCAGATAACCCTCGACACTGTATAAAAAAATAAAATAAGCCAAGACTTACAGCTGTTATTGTAAAAGCTGTCAATGTACATTTCCTATTCTAATTCTCCAATGCACTACTTTTATCTTTCGTAATGATAAACTTTCAAAGTCTCAGAAATAACGGTTTTGACATATTTCACACTGTAGTTATTATGCTCTACAAGTTTGATGATCAAAATTTTTTCGTTATATACTTAAAAAAAAAAAAATAAGCGAAAAACCAGTTTCAATCTGTTAATTTTTTACTATCTTGTTTGATAGCTCAAAAAAGATTGATAAAACGTACCTTTTTTGCATTTTTTCAAGATAAAAAAAATCTTTGTCGACAACTTGAAGTTAAGCTATTCTAACCTTATTTTACACAATACAAAAAATAACACTTTTATTCATTTAAATTTATTTGCCTATTTTTCGGACTGACTGAACTATTTGAACTGCACAATTTGATAGCATAGATAAAATTGTTGACTATTAAAATTCGCCACACGGTCATATAGTCAACTTTTTCCATAAAAACAACTCTTCTAGTGCTAGTATCCAGACTTAATGCTACATGTTCTTAAACACGCTCTTCAAAATCCAATGTTCTTCTGGGGTTGTGATCGTCCAATATCTAGTGTTTTTGGCTTCAAAAGTAAATATCCCTCCCATCGCAGCCTAAACGAACATAAAGTAGAACGTCTGGTTCTAACAAACACGGACAACCAAACCACGTTTTTTTTTCGTAATAATCCTCGTCGAAGTCTATAACACTGAGTTCTCCATTCATTAAAATAAATTCCAGTTAACGCTAGAGTCTAGTGTAGTGTTGTCCTGTCTGCATCCAGATTTGCTCCTGTGAGCGGCAAGACAACGTCGGCACTAGTAGTTTTTTAATGGTTAATCTGAGTTCTAATTCTACACTAACTTATCTAAGCTGACCATGTTCGGCACTTCAGGTTAGAATACTGGTATGCTGTAACTCAAAAACAAAGTTGCCTATTCTGTAACTTTGGGGCTGGTCTTTCCATTGACAGATGTAAGTCGGTTAAGAATCTTGACTTCTTATTTTTTTTAAGCTGATTTCATACCTTAAGTTCTAGTGTAGTCGTAGTTCACACCCGTTTTTAGTAAGAGTCAAAGAGTCAAACATACGCATTGTGTTGCAAGATATTCTTAAATCCCGAATGAGAATTCGGTTTAAGTCAAATCTAGGATGCTTCGCAAAATTTAAGTTTTAAGTCGAAGTAAAATTTAAGTTATCCAGCAGTTGTGTTTTGGCTATCTAGACACGTCGTTTATTAGTGTTTTCGTTAAAAAACAAGACAAACTCTTAACGTTTGACTATAGTTCAGAAAAGCTCTTCTAGTGCAACGCCAATGTGTAGTATTGCGCATATACAAATTAATGTTAATCATTTGTTGAAAGATGATAAAAATTCAAAGTTTGTAGCCAACAACATGTGACAAAATATACAACACAGATGCGTACACCAGTAAACCAGTACAAATTGAAGTGACTATTAAAAAAATTGACTACCCATTTTTAAAGTTGCCGTCGTAAAACTATGGTTTAAAAATTTTGTAAAAAAAATCACAGCTAGCAACCTGTACATCTACAGATAGAAGAAAATAGATCTGCAGCAAGTTCTCCGTCTCTAAATGGCACCTGAGTCTTTCGCAAAATAAACCGGTCGCTTTCTGCAATATCACGCCAGTTTTGTTAAAGCAGGCCAGTTTGTAAGTGGAATATATAATATATAAGTTTAATGTAATTTTGAACAAATCAAAATGTCCGTAAATGCATTCCTCCAACTAGTCCAAAACCTTCAACTAGCTCGCAGTATATCTAAAACCTAATAGTTTGTTGTCGATACTTTGTTTCTAACTGATCGATTTTCTACGTAAAGAATAGCCACCAGACTAAAACAATGCAAAGAACTTATAAGGTCCCCATAAAAAACCTATTTTCGCAATTGATTTATTTTGTTTCAAAAAACATCAAACTCCAAACCCTTATTAGAATATTGACCATTTTACCAGTATCGATTTGTGTTGTCTGAAATCACAACCACCAACTAACTATTACGTACAGTCGCTAAAATAAAACAAAAAAGCTGAGAATAAACAATTCTGTTAGATATAACAGACTTCCATTTGATTTAGAACTAGACCTATGTAAATGCCACTGAGCGTTTCAGTGTCGTCTAATTTAATTTCATTGTTTCAAAAAGTCGTATTTTCTAAATCTCAATTTTTAATTTTTGTATCGTTTTCCGTAAATAATTTGTTTCTGTAAATTGAACGTATTTACAATTTTAATATAAACTTTTTTTACTATTCTAAAATGTAACATTTTTTTAAGTAATATTTATGTTTAATAACACTACATAATTAAATTTTATCTAACATTGAAGCCGACGTTGATACACTGCATGCTTCCGCAAATAAAAAGAATATAGCTAACTTTATTCTGTACGATCGTGTAGCCCGTTACGCATATATGGCTAGACGTTAGACAACAAAATTAATCAACGAGGTAAAAGTTCATCCGAGCTTCTATAAAAAACTTTAATTTTGATGTTGCGCCCAGCAAGCGGCGCAATCTTCACAAAAATAAATTTAAAGACTGGGAATTGGCAAAACCCTATGGAAAAACAGCACCGCCACTATACGACCATGTTAACCGCCTCCGGAGAATTTCCAATATCATGACTTAATGTGCAAACTGCGGAAATGCAAATTTGCAAAAACTAAGGTGGAGTATCTTTGATACCAGATTACGGCAGAAAATACACATCATTGCAGCACCACTTAACCCAAATCCAAAAGCACGCCATGCCAACAAACAAAACGCAGTTACGCACCTTTATAGGTATCTGGTATATGAATAAGCAAATACGTCCCCGGTTATGCCCAGATGGTGACGCCACTAATGCAAAAAGGCATTCGTGTAAAACAAAACTGTCAAAAAAGCCTTCAAGATAATTCAAGCAAAAATGAACAAACCACTTAAACTGAGCCCCGACCTGGCTTCCGTTACGTCCTGCAAACAAACACATCAAAAGAAAAAGTAAGAGCGGTGTTCAAAAGGAAATATTCCATATCTTATTATCTACGAGTTCTAAGCTAACTTATTCCCAGACTCAATTCCACTCAAACGAGCTTAAATGTATGACCATTGTCAGGGCCATCAAAAAATACAAACCGTACCTGAAAGATAAACTTTTCATACTATGCACAATTAACAAAGCGTCAGTCTGGCTAGAAAATCGACCAATACCAAAGCAAACTTGAACACGTAATACCAACGACTGGGTTGAAAGTACTAAACCGCCCATCACCACATGTGCAGAATGAAACCAGTTAGTAATGCCACCACAAATTTAGAGCAAGGTATAAAAACACGCAGGCCAAGAAAAAGACATTAGCAGTCATTGTAAAAACCTACCATTAACCTAAGATGCAACAGAATCCCCGCACATTCATTCTGGGCTGCCTAATTTGTATCCAGACAAAAGAAGCGCTTGTACTAGAGAAACCGCTAAATACACAACCAGCGGGTACATCGTAGAAAAAAGTAGCAAACGATATATTAACCCGTTTGACACAATTAAAGCAAGAAACAAAGTGGCACTGACCATTATGAACACGTGCAACCGCTGGGTTAAGGCAAAACCAGCACCGTCAGCCATCAGCAAACAGACCAGTGCCTGTCAGAAAAGCTTCTGTTTCACTGGTTCAGTTACCCCAAAAAACTGTTAAACGACAATGGTCCGCAATTAAGTAGAAAGCAAGGACAAGTAGTAGCAATCAAACCCAAGCTACCTGGTCAACGCTAGGCCATTGGTCTGCCGTCGCAGACAGTACCATACCTCAAAGCAGATGCAAGAAAATCATTTAACTAAGCACAAAACTCAATATGTCAATCAAACTGAACGTCTTACAAAGACTTACAAAGACGTCCAGAAAAATTACAAAATCTTAATATTTTTGAGAAGATATTGATAACACTTCCATTGCTGCAAAGCTAAAAAAAAACTTCAAAAAAACCTTAAACAACTCGTTTGCCTAAAAAGCATAGAATTAACTGAGATACTTTTGGAAACCCATTTCCCAGAATGTACCACTCTAAACCTCAACCCCTAACAAAAAAATTGAAATACTGCACACAACCTTGTACAAGAGCTGCGTATAGCTTGAGCAATCAAAAAAATGTTCACCATATAAGGCACCAAAACTGGATAAAATGTTCCCGGCTCGTCTACAATAAGGTAAGAACATACACTCCTAACCCACCTGGTAATAATCTAGGAGATATGCATCGCCTTTCGCAAAACTAATGCAGGCTCTTTAACGGTTAAAAATAAAAACCCGCACTGGTACACTTCACAAAAAAAATTGCAAATTTAATCTACCAAATCACCCCAAAACTGTCAAACAAGGTAAAATACCTGAGTGTAATTTTTAACTTACATAGGGGGAACACCTAAACATAAGATTTAGAAAAGAGAGTTTACTCTCAAGACTTGGACATCTTTATAAATATCCTTACCCCCAAGAACGACTCCAATAGGGTGACAAAATACTAACCGGACAAAGATCTAGTAAAAACGTGCAAACCCTAACAGACAGCATAGCAGGAATTCTAGCTATAAAAATGTCCAAAATCATATCAAGGCAAATATTAGAATGTCATCATGACCTTACATTGGCAGTTCGTGTATAAAAGGTCAACCCTTAAGATGTGTGGGCCCCGGGTTGTAGATATGCAAAAGAGACAATGATTGTCCCAAACCCCAAAACGACCAACTACTACTTGCAACTGTCCAGAAAAAAACCTTCAAACTGTTACTATATTTTTGTTACAATATTTGTCGATTAATGTGGGCATATCAAATTCTTCAAGGGTTTTGCAAGACCTTAGAAAACAATTATTAATAAAGTCTCAAAACATTCTGTAGCCCAAAAAAACGACTACACCAAACATGTGTGATCTGCCCATGTTGCAATTTATATGTCTTATAATGAAACATTTTTTTAAGTTATTTTAAGAAATATTTATGCCTAACAAAAAATTTATTTCATTTAATTTTCAAATATTATTTTGAAATTTTATTACTCTCTTTTTAAATTCGAACGCTCCTTATAAAATACAATAACGTCAACTTAAAATTAATAAAAAACTTAATAATTAAAATAATGAGTACATCAAAATATTTATTATTATTTCCAATACATTTATGGAATCATTGTATAATTGTAAATCTACACAAATAATTATGATGAATAAACCCATTTAGTAAAATTACACATTAAAAGGCGTTAAATAGATTTCATAATTTAATTAATAATAAATTAAATGTCAAGCCCTTTACATGTTATTAGCAATAAAACTAATATAATTTCTAACCTTATGATTAAACATGTAGCACAAAAACTATTAAATATTAATCTATAATACTAAAAAGTTACTTGAAAATAATTAATTCAGACAAATAATGAAATTTTATTTAAAGTAAAAATTTATTGTATTTTTATATCATTTAAATCGATACATAATGTAAAAGTAGAAATGTATTAATATTTATGCTTCCCAAGAAAACAGTCTTTTATTGATGCCGTTTATTCCAATATACCGTTTCGAATCGTATAATAATAATAATCATAATGTCAGATCTGTATCTAATTTCTGACAAAAAATAATTATGGGCATGCAGTTAATAATACAGCTAAGTAAATTGATGCGTAAAACTTGCGTTCTGGTGGAGGTTAACTTTTAATTAAAAATATATACCTACTTGCAATACAATAAATGTATATAATAATCATTAATTTATTTTGAAAACTAATTTGTTCAAATTAGCTACTAGTAAGTAGTAATATAAAAGTAATTAAACAGTTTTCCTTAATTTTTTTAATTAATAAAATATTATAATAATAAATTAACAGCACTGAAGCCACCATTTCTAGTAGATTATAGTAATAGTAATTTTTTTAAAATTAATAGTTATTTTGTTACTTTAGTGTATTATATATTCTTTAAACATGAGAGCACTGCCTATTCTTTTATCTAAGCATATTAGAGCTGCTATTGTAAATAGAAATATAATCAACTCAATTATTAAAAAATATCAACATTTAAATAAAACTGTCAAAATAAAAAAAAAACACTTTATCAAACAATACGTAAACAAATTTATTATTGTTTACTTTTATAACTATAAGTTTTCAATTTTTTAAATAAAAATAACTAGGTTAAATGTACACTAACTCTGAACAGGAATGTAAGATTAAAATGCAATAACTATAAGCAATAAATTACATCAGTAGTTTAAATAAAACAATAGAATTAATAATTGAAATTCTAATATATGGTATTGTACATCCGTGTTTTCGTATAAATAATTAAACACTCGTAGCCCAGATTCGAGCCAACGAATTGTATCGTGAATTTATGTGATTCTATTAGATTTTACTGCAACATTATTGAAACTTATCAACAAGGAATGAATGTAATAACTAATTTATAACTTGGTCATTCAACGCCTTCTTGTTAATTAAAAATTTAATTGCTTACCTAATTCTTTAAATTATTTTAACGAATCGTTATTAGTTGAATTGAGAACACTCACCTGAAACAAATAAAAACATAAATTAAAACTAATATAACAAAAAAGTTTACTATAAGAATTATATTATTAAAAAAGTTAACTCTTATAATTTATAATCCCTTTTTAAATTTATTTTCATCTGCGTTTTAATTTATATTTTAATTATACTCGTTTTTACATTTAGCAAAAAAAAGATAATTATACGTTACATGGTACGTTATGATACAAAAACATTATATTTGTATATTATTTATAAACTTAAAAACTGCGGAAAGTATCGTCATACTCATGGTCTCTAGAGATCAATCAAATTTATAATTAAACCTTTAAGGGTACAATCACCCTCTTCCGGCAAACATGTTACCCCTATGAATTGTAGCAAGCAATCCTTCAACCTCAATTAATAGTAATTATATAAACAAACTCAGTAGAAGAAGTTCATTTTGGTTAATCGTTAGAAGTTGCACTCTTCCATTAATCAAAAAGTATAATATTTTACATAGGGTTATGTTTAACTTTCATTAAAATATTTAAATTAAATTATTTATGCAAATATTTAACAGCCTTTTAATTTAGTTTTAATTATTTATTTATGGAAAGTAAAAGATACCTTCATTAAAGTACTAATATAATTATGTATTAACAAAATTAAACTACAATCAAATTGATCTATAATATTAATTAAATAAAACCAGTCCTGGTTTAAATTTTTTTTAAGTATACCATAATTTTTTGAAAATAAAAACAGCCAAATAATTACTGTTTATCAATTAAGAAACACTTTTTTAGTAGATAGATTTTAATAAGTAGAACCTGATTGAATTGGTGAATAAAGTCTAAAATTGACGTTTTGAGAATTTTTATTTGATAAATGGCTAGTACTTGAAATTTTGATTAGGCGGTGTTCAGTATTTTAGGTCCAATTATTACAATCACCCATAAAAATTAACATTGTAAAAGACATGACGTCCGCTTGCCACAATTTTCGATAAATTTGCAGAATAACGCAAGCTCAATGCCGCTACTTCGCATCGGATTTCTTGTTTCAGCTTTCCAATAGTTTTTGGTTTGTTCCTTTAAACTCTACTCTTTAAATAACCCCGAAGAAAAAAATATTACACGATCTTGGCGGCCAATGGATGACGCGACCTGAAAATTTTCTACGTAATTACTTTATTGTTTCTGCTGTTGTGTGATTGTTGGCACCGTTTTGTTAAAACCAAAAATCTTCGATATCAAAATTTTACAACTGGTCCCATAAATATGTAATGATGCTCCGATAGCAAACTGAATAGATTGTAACAGCATTTTTCATATTGTCTTTGAAAAAATATGGACAAATTATGTCAGACAACAAGACACACCATACAGGCACCTTTTGATGATGCCTTTTCTTCTAAAAATCTCTCTTGAATTTTTTAACACAAATACGACAGTTCTGCTTCATCACTAAAAAGGATTTTTTGCAGAACTGTTCCCTTGTTGCTGTATCCATTAAAAAAACATACAGCCCATTAAATTACCTCAAAGCGTCAGTTCTTGTGATATTTGAATTGTGTAAGGATGTAAGTATAACTCCTTAGTCAAAAATTATTGCGTAGTGGAGTATCTATAGCACATTTGCTTCGATCGATAACAAATCGATGTTTCTAGTTCTGCAGTTACACATTGACCAATATTTGTAGTAGGGACTGCTACAAATATGTTAGTGTACTTTGGCGTTAGTTACGGAACCATTTTGCTCAATCTTTTGAACTAAAACTGTTTATGTTGCTAAGGTACAAAAACCATTAACATTAAGCTCAACATGATTCACCCTTTAAAGTTCCTTACATTAATAAAAAGGTTATTTAAAATTTCAAGAATAAAAATGTATTACTTCGACAAATAATGCACAATTTTGTAATCTACTTAAATAAAAAGTTTCTTTTTCAAACATAAGAGCATTTCAATTAAAAAAATTTAGAGTGTTTTGTTGATGCCATGTAGTATAAATGTTTCATAAGTTGGTATGCATAATGTGTATGTGTACACGACAGTGTGAAAAGAACTACAGATTACAACACCGCTTTCGAACCAAAAGTCTTTTTAGGAAAATCATTCAATGCAAAAACTATAAAACCATTGGGCATACCCACTAAAACTTAAAATAAGAGATTACTCTAAAGTCACAAATGGAATAACCTTTAGCTATTACTTTGTTGGGATTTGTATTATCTTATACCCCTTTAATTAAATGTAATCACCATTAATCAAGATTTTCTATCATAATTAAGTTCAATTACGTTTTTTGGTATAGATTCTCCGTCTACTTTATTTATGATTAATTTTTTTCTAAATCGGCTGCATAACAGCACTGTGTGTTCAAGTAAAGCCCCCCTATTTAAAGTTTGAGCATTCTTTTTTTACTCTCAGTTTAAACCTGTTAAACAACTATGCCAAGTTTAAAATAGGGCCAAATAATAGTCAACCAAAGTTATCAGTTGTCTTAACCGTGTTAGTTCCCATTCTTCTTCTTCTTATATTTACAGTGTTGTCATACTAGCTCTTTTCGATGTGTATCTTTGTTCTGAGGCTAGTAGGTGTAATAGTATTGTTGAAGCAACTTCCAAAAAAGTTCTACTAGAAATTACCTTTTAGAAGCAAACCACTCATATGGCTACCTACATTTTGTTCTTTCCAGAATAGTCTTGTATTTGTATAGCTCACCTATTAGTTCCACCGTAGTACTATTAAGTTTATTAAGAAACATAGTGCACCTCTTGTCCCCTCCTTTAAGACAACAACGTTAGGCATTGCGCGACCAAGCTAATGTTATGGTTATGCCCAGGGGTATTTTAAGCTGGTTGATTTTAAATCAATGTGTTCAACTCAGCAAACTTAGCTCAAGATCAAACCCGGCACAAAAATATAGTTAGCTGCTTGTTTCCAGTGACTATCATCGCTACGTCATCAGCTATCTCAAGAAAGTAGCTTCTTATAGACTTCATTCTCTTAAGACTGCATCACAGGTAATCTCTACTGGATCGGTTTAGTTACTGCTCTGGAGATTACAAAGGTTTGTTCATTTAGTGTTTTTCGCCCATTGGTAACTTTCAGTTTTTCAGAGAATTGCGTGCGATCTTGATTAAGTATGGCAATACCTGTTTCCTCGCCTCTCTAGAAACGCTGTTCCTCTGTTCAAACTATGTTGGCTGGTTTACGTTACAATTGTTTTAAAACTTCCAACTTATCTCATATAGCAATTCCTTCAAAACTTTTTTGATCACTTTTGTCGTATGATCTTCTTCCTGTGCATTCTTGATTTTTATTGTAGTTTCAGCTTAAAGAGTCTACATGCCCCATTATTGTCCATTTAACTCTGTGTTTACTAATCAAATTCTTCAAGCAACTTAGCCCATCTTACTACTCTTGTCCAGAGTTTTCGTAAACGCGGCACAATCTATAACTATCCTGAAGATATAATCTAGTAGACACACTCTCAAAGCTTCTTAAAAGACCGATTACCTTCGTTAGATCACTTTAGTAAAATGGCTCCGTACCGTTATTGACTAACATCTGTGTGTAGTTCAATTTCACCTTTCTGGTCGTAGGTGTGTGATGTAAAACAGCAAAGAAAATGATAAAATATATAGAGAAATACAAAACAGGTTTAGCTTAAAAACTAAAAAAAAAAAACTAAAGATATAAAAATATTTAGAAAAGTTAACAAAACAAATAAAGAAACTAAACAACAAATAGGATATAACGATAAAAGATAGAAACAAAATATTTGATACAACAAAAAAAATGGTTTCGATTTTTTTGCGTAATCATTCGTCGGTGGTGTTAGCGCAGCGTAAATTTAGACGTAGATTTCCCGGTCGTCAAACACCAACTGGGCAAACAATACAGCGTTTAGCTGCTAGTGTGGGTCAACACAAGATGCTGTCAGGTCTGGGCAGCCCCGAAGCAGCCGTTCTGCTGAAAATATCGCGGCTGTGGCTAAAGATGTCGCGGAGAACCCCGGAGTATCAACCAGACGACGTGCCTCGTTCCCTTTGACCGCCAAACGCGTGTAACTTACGCTCAAGCCATCCTGAATCGCAACCACAAGGAAGACAACTTTTTATCAAAAATCATCAGAATTATCGCTTCTGGAGTACCAAAAATCCGCGTATAACACACGAGGAGCCATTACACCCGCTCAAAGTTACTGTAAGTGTGGTGTTTATGCTAGAAGCGTCATCAAAACTTATTTTTTCAAAAACGCCGCGGGCCAAACAACTACTGTAAACGGCGAGCGCTACAGAGCCGTGCTCAACAACTTTCTTCTACCCCAAATAAACATAATCCAAAAGCAAAACTAATGATAAACAAATGTTATTCCACTGGTCATTGGAAAATTGCACAAGCATGGTATATCTACTGTGATGTCACATAGTGGCCGTAACAATAAAATAATCAAATTACATTGACCAAAAAAAGCAAATTTCTAATCTTAATACAAAAGGATTAAACGCTTATTGCGGTACAACAACAAAACCCTGATAGCTATACACCGGACCATAAAACTGTTCATAGTTCATTCACACACCGACGACTACATTATGCTGCTCATAGTACTAAGGTCTTGGCTGCAAGTTAATGCTATTTGCAGTTTTTTATAAAAGCCAAAAACTAATTTTAAACATAGAAAACTTTATGACCCAACCAGTCAAAAAACGCACTCTAAACCAAGAGACAACAAAAACCACACTGCTTTTTTGGTACTTTAAAAGCTACCCAAACTCTATCCAAAATCACAATTATACTAAACAATCAAAGCTGAATAATTCTGACTGTCAACAAAAGTAACTGTAACTTTACTAAGATAAAACTCATAAGTAGCCTCTCTATCACGGACTTGGTCAGAGCTACGATTGATATAAATAACGCACAGTACAGTCACATTAACGATTGTCAGTTTAAATGACAAATTTGTAAAACATTTGACAGTTTCTTTGTCAAATTGACATTTTACAATTTATAAAACTAAAAGGTTTATAAAATAGTTTAACAGTTCATATATTAACATAACTAAAATTTTTTTTTTATATATAAACAACAACAACAAATGTTAATTCAAAAGAGAAGCCAGAAATAACTGTAGAAGAAATCCAATATGCCTTAGACCATATAAAAAATGATAAAACTGCACAAAAAACAATATACTAGTAGAAATGTTAAGTTATGTGAAAAAACCTATATAAGTAGAACTAGAAAAATGTTCAATAGATGCCCAGAAGACAAAAATATTCCTGAAATTTAGCCAATTGTAATTGTAGTACTAATATATAAAAAAAAAGATAAAAACACATTCACTATTTCAACGGTACCTTAAAAATGTCCAGTAGTCTTGTACTTAAATTCCCAAAGTCGTTTAATATCAATCAGAAGTTTTGTGTATTTGCTCAGTCACAACATTAATCAATCTTGACAATGTTAAAGCTCTTACACATTTTATTCAAACCTGTGGTTGACATCTGTCAGATTTTCGTCTTTGCAATTCTGTGGCCAATTTGTTACCATTGAAGCACTTAGTTTTTCTACTTACTCTTAGAGCTGAACGGTTTTCTTCGTTCTTTATGTCGTCATTTAGCGTTGGCATCTTCTTCTCCAATTTACTTTCTCCTAATCTTTAATCGTATTGTTTAAAGCAATTTTCTGCTTGAATTCGTCCTATATCTTTGCACCAACCAAGATTTGTTAATAGAACCGTCTTAAATTCCATCTTTCGTTTATTGGATAACCACTTCTAACTCTATGTTACTTCGGCTGGTAATACAATACCTCAACAGCCTCTTTAGTAGCGCACTGCACTGATGCTGGAGAGCTATTTTTTACAGATTGAATCTATCTGCCTTCCAAAACACAAAAATTAACATTTTTAAATTTGATTACAAATGTTGAAAAGTTTTAAACTAAGGAGAAAATTTGACTTCCAAAATAAAAATTTAAAAAAATTTATTTAAAAATGTTGTGGTTTCCTATCCTATCCTATATATAAATTTGAAAGCATTTTTATTTAGTTTTATAAAATTAAACTTTCATTGCCAAAAACACTCATCACTTCCCAACTCTCTCCAAAAAAATATACTACATTGCAACCACAAAAACCAACTTTAATGATTTTGGTTATGATTTTAGAACAAATTACGATAATTGAAAAATCGTTAAAAATATTAAACAAACAATTAAAATCAAAATCAGTAGTTCTATCTAAGAAATCTTTATTGAACGTATAAGCAATATTATTGCAAAAAATCTTTCTTAGCTTTTCGCTTTGGCAGTGACTAACCGCATAAAAATTGAACTCATTAGCTTCACCAAGATATTTCGTATTAAAAAAAATCAAAATCAAGAGACATTTAACGATTAAAAACTTTCTCCACTTCTTAGGATGCTATATTCTGGCGTAAGCATTCATAGAACAGTATGCTCTATCATTGACTAACTTTATTGTAACTCCCTGTATGTACCGTTATTGATAAAATAATGCAATGGGATAGATAATTGAACCAAGATAATAATTCCTATTAAAAATGGTGAACATAAAACAAATTTCAATTTCTTATTTAGGCAACTAATGATTAATAAAACAAATTAATATCAAATGCAAAAAATAACTGCCCATTTCATTGAACATATTTTATTATTTTCGTTTCACATCAACACTGAGTGTTCCTGCAGATATTGATCAGTTTAGGACAACAAACGCTGGAAGTACATAGTGCTGATCACTATAATGTTGATTGGATAAGAAAAAAGCACCGAAATAAGATAAACCTTTTAGAGAAAATTGTTTCCTATCGGACTTTTATTTTGTAAATATTCTTATACATCAAGAAGTTTCAAATATATATTTATATAAATTTGATACAGATGCAGAATTCGCTTTAAGGTGATTGAATATAGATCTATTTATTAGGTTAAGATCGATGGAAAATATATTGTTAGTTATTAAATTAAATTTTAAAATAAAAAAGACTTACACTTAACAATACACCAATCATGTCTATTTTAATTATTATTAAATGGAATTTTATAATTAACTAATCTTAAAATGTCTAAGTAACTAAGTAATTATTAAAAAAATACCTATTATAATATACAATCAAAAAGATATAAATTATAGTGGTATGTAAACTACCATCCGTAAAAAAAACAACTCCTTTTTTTGTATAGCCTCGTCATGGTCCGGGTTGTCTCTAATTGTTATGAAACATCCAACAAGTACATAGCAGCTGTCAAGAGCACGCGCTCACTCAGCTGCCTTGTAATAAATAGATTAACTTACAACTATAGTGGACGTCTGGTCGAAAAGTCCCTAGTTTACGCAAACAGCGCGCACATATATAGCTGTTCAACCCTCCGGGATTTTCAATACAATACAAGGGGAGTTTACAGTGTTTGCTACCGATTCTTGATACTGATATTGAACCGCGATGTATCTATATAGTTAATTCTATACAGCTGTCATGTATAATTATGGATTGCCGATTTCACAAATTTACTATTTAGGTTAGATTTAATCAAAGGCGATACATTCATTCATTCACCTGTCGTTTATACCCTCATCATACAATCACTGGATGGGGCTTTGAACTATATATTACATACATATTTAATGAACCTAATTTAACAGAAGATGTTAATAGCTACATAAAATTGTAATTATATATCGTCCGCAGTAGTTTTACGTTTCAACCTGTTCAGACATTCACTTTTTGCAAAATAAATTAATTTTAATTCTAATATGTATCCAAATATGCATTTTTTAAACGTATATCTTACAAATAAAAGCTATACACTGTGTTTAAAAAAAGAACCACCTTGAAAGAGTTGACGAGCAACTGTAAAATTTATTGGAAATAGTATATGTTGATATACAATTGATTAAATTTTCATAGAAAAATAATAATATTTACTAAAAAAAAAAACTATAATGCGTTACGTCCGAGTAATCGTATGCATTCTCTTCTGGGCATGCTAGAAATCAGATAGTCTATGCATGAGCAGCTCATACCAGGCTATCTCAAGCTGGCAACTATAAGGTTTGCAGAACGCAATATGTTCAACATATCCCATGTTCTATGTTCTAGTCAGGTGATCTTGATGAAAAAAAAAAACGATTAATGTTGTTTTGATCTACAAAGGTAGCGTTGTATGGTCACAGAAGAATAAAAGTAGAAAGGGTTACAAGACTGTATCGTTACATTGAACCGAGCGTTTAATGTGCAAATGAATATTAAACAAAACCTACATGTATTCTCAAAGTATTAGTTGGTTATTATGCGAACGTCTCTGTCTAATCCTGCTTCACGTAGTATCTCTAAAAGTTTTAAATGTTGGACTTTATCAAAGTCGATAAAACATGCACAAATGTCCTGATTTACGTTGTATGCTCGCTGGATTAAGACGTAAATACTAAATAAAGACTTGTTTGTTCCAAAGCCGTTTCGGAATCCAAATTGCGCGTTGCTGATGTTTTCCGCATTATAAAAAAATCTGTATTACAACCAAATGACTACCGAGTATGTTCCCATTCAGCAAGGTGTGAGGCAAGGCTGTGTCTTCTCCCCGCTGCTCTTTAACATATACTCTGAGCAAATTTTCGACAAAGCATTAGACAAAGCACAGGAAAGAATAGTTGTCAACGAAGATGTAATAAACAACTTGCGTTATGCGGACGATACTGTTCTACTGGCAGGAAGTGCTGATGACTTGAGGCAACCAACAGATTCAACAAGTCTCCAGTTTCAGATATCTTGGATGATTATTGAGCAGTAAGTGGGATAGCATGCAGGAAATAAGATCCCGCATCAAGCAGGTTAGAGCAACATAAAGAAGGTGCTTACATCTCGTGACTTGTCAATACCCCTACGTATTCGTTTACTACGGTGCTACGTCTTTCCAATTCTGTACTACGGAATGGTAGGGAAGACTTTAAGTAAGGTAATGTGTAGCCGACTTGGAGCGTTTGAAACGTAGTGCTACCATCGCCTGCTTAAAATATCATGGGTAGACAGTGTCCAAAACACCGAGGTGTTGCGCGTCTCCAGAAGCAACCAGAAGTCATGTTTACCATCAAGAAACGCAAGCTAGAATACTTTGCACATGTTTTGAGAGGTGAAAATTACCGTATCTTGCAGAACATCATGCAAGGCAAAATCCAAGTCCAGGAAGAAGACGCACATCCTGGCTGAAAAAACTGAGAAAGTGGTATGGTGTCAGTTCAACAAACCTGTTCCGTGTCGCTGCCAATTAAATAAAAATTACAATGATGATCGCCGACGTCCTCGGAAGACATGGCACGTAAAGAAGAAAAAAAAAGAAGATGTTTTCGTCTAGTTTTTGTATATACGTGTCTGGATTAAATTAAAAAGTATTTTTAGAACAAGGTCGATGTCAGTCATTCCTTGTGACCACTTGTATAGATCTCGTTAAAAAGATTGGTTAATACCTTCGTGTAGTAAGGCTTTAGTAGTTGCAATAATTCTCCGTTTATTTGACTTGGACTAGTTGCTATGGTGCTCTTAAGCAGCTTTATTGCCATATTTGTCTACTCTGTTGTTATATCGGGACAGGATTCCACATGTAGAATAGGTAGGATTGTTTCTCATCTTTAAAAAAACTCTTCCATGTACTCTCTCCAAATGGAAAGTTTCCTGTCGGTTTCACTTATCGGGTTATTATTAGATTATATTCGTGTTCCCTTTTTTTCTGTATTCTTACCGTTTCCTTGATTTTCTTGTACAAGTTAAAGTAGTCGTGTTTTGCCTTTATTTCGATCTCTAAACATCTATCTTTTAGCCATTTTTCTTCTGCAACTTTAATTTTCCTGAGCACTCTTCTATGTGTTTTAATGTATTTTTCCTCAATATTTCTGTATCCTTTTCTTTTCTCCATGAGCTCCATAATTTCGTCTTTCATCCACTCCTTTCTTAGTGCATTTTTCTCCGCTTTTAGATTATTTGTTGTAGAAAAAAACTGTACCTTTACAACCCATGTTTCTTTTTATGTTTGTATAGTTGTTGTGCTCTGAGATGTGTATAAGTTGAAATAGTGTAAAGATTCACAACACCACACGTCATCATTGCTCGGGTTCAGACGTCAAAAGCCTTAACAAAGAGTATTAAAAAGAAATTAAGCATATCAATTCTATAATAGTTCTAAAGCTCTAGATTTATCTCTCGTCAGCGCTCATTGCCATTCCATCATATTATGCTGGTGATTTGTTTCAGCCACCTGGTGGTATTTTTGTTTCAATCTTCATCTGGTCGGATTGTCAAAGTGTGTGCCATGAATTGCCATGGTATATATCAATAGGGTGTGTTGTGTTTGTGTGTGTGTTGTTTGTGTAGAGCGTGGTGTGTGTGTATGTGTGTGTGTAGTCCTCGCATGTCAGTCGTGAACCTGGTGTTCTGCTGACTCCGCTGTTTTCGTACTGCAGGCCGCCTCCTCCTAAACCTCTTCGTCTTCTGCATGGCGTCGTGGGTTTATTCTCCCAGATTGGTGTTTTCTCCTCACAACTACAAATGAGCATCGGCGTAGGGTCTGCTTTGCTGAGCGTGGTTGATGTGCGCGGTAACCGGGTGTTCGGGCCGCCGTGTGCACGTCCGCCTGGGACGAAAACTCGGTGCACCGTTGTTCAGTACTCAAGAGAGCTTTGCCAATGACTATATACAAAAGTACAAACCAAATAGTACCACTCCCACTAATTGTATTTGAAAGATGTGGGTTTGGCTTCAAACAAAATTAAAATTACCTCAAAAAACGGGTAAGAAACCAGCTACAAAAATGCATGAGAGAAGCTGCACGACTATATATAACAAGCGTAAACTACGACGCCCCACCCTCAACTCAAGCCATAACATTACGATACCAAAACTTAAGGTGCCAAACACAAACAATTTCGACAAAATTTAAAAAATAGGCAACAATCATTCCCAAGCTGCAGCTGTGTCAAACATCAGCTTTGATAAACAATAAAAAAAAACAAAGTCTAAACACAGACTAACAAAGGACAAACTAATAAGTGCCGATGTTGTCCTACCGCTTATAGAAACAAACCCGGCACCAGGCAAGACCATTACACCAAACTTTAGAATGAAATAGAATCCATTTCGGCTCAAAGCAAATCCAGAGTTTAACTACGACTTGACAACATACCCAGATGTCTGCCACTAGATCCAATTAATAAACAACTTATAAAAACTCTGCATCAAAAACCACTAATCAGAATCAGCACCGTTAGTTTTACTGAGAGATAATTCAAAATTAAAACGCAACCCCGTCACAAAAAAAAAACCTAAACTTTTTAGTTTTCTTTACAACATGATACAAAGTTTAAGTAATGCTGGAGTCACTAGGAAAGCAGTAGTCAAAGTGGGTCCGTCAATGTCAGGATAGAAATGTTCAGGTGAATCGGGTCGCGGCGGCTATGTAATATAGTTTACTAATGCTTTGCGGTTACTTGGCAATTTGCAATTTCTGCTATGGTTGGTAATTTTAGTGCCAGCGGCAGCAATTCCGCATAAGACAAGTTCAAACGTTGTTCCTTGGCATCTCTTCTTCAGATAAAGTCACACAAAAACCCATAAATTATAGGCCATTGTAATCAAGAATACTGCGACGTCAAAGTTGCCAGCAAAACAATGCACCTGCAAAAGCATTGCTACCATTTCAATAACTCTGCAAACAACCAACTAATTACCAAAGCAGCCCCAGAGTTGCTCTCTACTGCTAGATCTCAGTATCTACCGCATCCAAAGCCCCTTAGCACCTGCTAGTCGTAAACGGTAATCTCAAGACTTCCCGAAAAAACTACCAACAGACAGCAACCGCATTCACTGTTGTTCCACTTCCTAAAGCACTACTCAATAAAGACCATTACAATCGTAGCAGCGCACATATTATGCATTTTAGCCACTATCGTTATTAACTTCGAAGTAAGTCCTAATTACAAGAAATAGCAGTTTCCGTCCTGAACAGATGTTGACTTAGTTTTCTTTACAAACTGTAACAAAAAATTGCTGAAGAAGCACTATTTAAAGCTTGTCCGTCAATGTCACAATGAAAATTTTCTATAAAACTGAAGCCTTGCTAGCCAAGCATTTTGCAGTTCAAAATCCGGTTGTTAATTTCCGTGCCGGCGGCAGCAGTTCCGCATTGATTAAGTTCAAATGTCGCTCAGTTTTCGGGTCTTACGTTGCTAGAGAACTAGCAAAAACAGCGGCTTAAGTTTGTTAGCTTAATAGAATTTCCGGGTCCCCTTGATAAAGTCAAAGCCAGAGAATACTATATGCCTATGTACATCTGCGCCGTAAATTATGTATGTGTTTGGTAAAGTAAAATGGTACAAACTTTAGTCAATTCTAATCCAGATGAGAACACCTCATCCGTCTAATCAAGGCTACGACGGTAGTACTGCTGTAATAAAGGTTGATAACTAACATTTTTCAAGCGTCGTAATCGGCGGCAAAAAAGTATCAAACCTCAGACACGCTACTACTTGTCCGTAGCAAAAAAAACTTTGAATTTCAAGTAAAAGATTAGAGAACAACTGTCTAGAATACGGTCTAGAAATAAACCTAACAAAAACTAAAATTATAGTCGTAGACCGTGCAAGTGACAACTGGCCAAACAAACATCAAATTGGCAACTACAACGTTAAAGATCATTTTATTTATCTAAGCATGACAACTATCACAGTCAACATAGAGAAGAGAATACCATAAACTACCAGGCAAACTAATGTATAAATGCTTAAAGAGATTAAACCCAAAGAACGACTTTCCAGTACAGTCAATAGCCGCATTTTAAACTTTTTGTCATATCACAAAGAACAATAACATGGACAAAATTATATTACAAGGCAAACGTGATTTCAAGCGGATAAGAAGAAAGTCTCCCACCGGACACAATACAAAATCTGCTTCACTCAAATATCAAAACAGCACTCCAAAATACAGCAAATAGAAGCAGATGGCATAACACCTTGAAACGGGTAATACATTTCTTAAAAGATAAAAAATTAGAAAAGATGTTACAAAAATATGTTACCACAGGTCTGTCAAGACGTTGGATCAGAAAAAAAAGTCAAGGTCTTTCACTACTACTGCCAGAACATTAGAGGTTCTACCAAGTTTGAAAAGGATAGACCAATTTTGGCTCCCTTATTCTTTTCGGGCCTGTCAATGTTAATCACCCTAAAATTTGATATCAAGATAGAAGCATTGTTGGTCACGCCTAGGCCCGGGCCAGTAAACCCGCTTTCTATGCCTTGGCTGATTAATACTTGAAATTACTGCTCTGTTGTCGTTTAAGATGTTTGTCCACAGTTCCAGTAGTCCAGCCAGTATAGTTTTCAAGTATGCCAATCGTTGAAACTGATTCGCTTCATTAGCAAAAAATTCTGTATGAAATCTGGTGCCATTTCAAGTCTATACCCTGTCTATAAGCCGCAATGCCATAAAACCATGTTTTTGTTCTCAGTGGGCTGGGCAAAAAGGAGCATTTTTTTTATGGGTTTTATACCCTCATATACCAATCAAAGGACTACTAATAAGTTATAAAAACTAAAAAAAAAAAAATACATAAGCAAGTTTCTCAATGCACCCCCCCCCCCCCCCAGCTCTGGTCCGTTTGAAATGGAATTGCCCATATAGAATATATTAAAACTCGAGTACTTTTTGAGCATCTTCTCTAATTTTGACATACAAAAAATTTCACTTAGTCAACAACACTAAATTTGACCTTAAGTTAATTTTACATAACATATCATAACTAAGCAGATATCATTATTATCAGTCAAATTTTACAACTTAAAACTAATTAATAATTTATTCTTGTCAGATTTATTTAAAAAATGCTATCCTATATTATCATACAAATGTGAAATTAAAAATAATTTAATTTAAATGTTTTTCATATCCTGAAGCCAAGATGACTACAGTATGTATACATAGTAAAAAATATGTAAAACAGAAGAGATAATAGAGTTAATTTAATGCTATCTATAAAAAATCTTCGTAAATCTCAAGTAGAGAAGATTACCTATTACACACGAAACATCTAGTTTTATCTCGACATCTTTGTTGGTGTCATGTAATCTTAAAATACAACCAAGAAACTAAAAAACCGCACACACAGCATTATACAGTTATATTTTATGTATCAAACTTGATCCTATATTCCCGCATAATTTATTGTTGATTTTCCAATCCACGTATTAGTATTTAAATTGCCTAATTTCCAACGTAATAACTCGAATAGTAATTCCTTATACGGTTCAGCGCCTGGCCAACTATATCGGCGATTAAACATCGTAAATTCATTATAAACGCCATAACTTGGTAATGTGCTCCTTTAGAAACTTGTGGCATTGTGGATAGCCGAACGAAAACGTGATCTTAATATTACAAAGTCGATTAGAGAAGTGGATTCAAATTATCTGTTTCGTGTTGTTAGAATCTTAGAAGATGTCGCGTACACCTACCTATACTGGAGAATTTATTTATTCGAACATAAAATTACACATTCACGACGATAACCTTTTAAATCTTATTATGCTTGTTATCAATTTGTTTCATTATTATTGAATTCGGACAATTCCGGCCTTATTATGCATAGGAATTGTCTTGATTTAAATAATTCCGCAAAATTTAAGTATGTTTAAATAAATTACATTTAAATATTTCGCCCACGGGATGCATTCCAGATTCCATAACTTAACACGCTAACGGAATCATTGTGATTAATATTATATGCAACATTCAAAATCAATTATTTGGCTTTCTAAAGCTAATAAAATGATAAGGTCTTATAAACAAGTTGATGCAATAGAGAACGACTTAATAGTCCATTGTAATTAGGTCGACTAAAGCCCACACAGGTGAATTTTATTGATTGGAAATTCCAATCAATGTGTGGAAGTATATAATGCGTTTCCTTATCAATGCAAGTTATTTACATGCTTGCGCTTGGTGATACATAATATCGGAGTGGTACTTTACATACTGGTGGTATCACCATGTCTTGACAATTTAGATAACATTCATGTTAATATAACAAAATATTTACGATTTTTTTGTTGCAGAATTTTATCGTGTTTATTAATACTGGCTTGAAACTGGTTTGTCTTAATTATAAACTATGTAATGTTATATCGGTTCATTAAGAACTGCATTTCGGTGCAGTGGAGCTATTATAGCATAATCAACATAAATTTTCTTTAAAATTGACTTCTTTAAATGAAAATACATCTTGCAATTTTATTATTATAAAATATATATTTTTTTACTAGTAATATTTTTAACATTTCTTCAAAAGTGATCATATCAACATTATAACGTATAATTCTTGTGAATAGCGTTATTGATATTCGTAAGAAAGCTAGGAATATATTTTGTCTAGCATCAAAGTATGCCTCCTGAAGATACAATCGCAATCATCAAATTGATTAACTAACCAAAGCAAAAATAAGTACGCACTTGCTTCTACCACATCATCGCCACGCACCATATTACAGCCAACCTCCTTAAAAGTCAATTTATGGAAAACATAAAGAAACAGTAATAACTTTCGCTATACAATAAAAAAACCACTGTCACTTCATGCATAAAAAAGTAATAAAGAATATATTAATTAATTCCATAGAAGAAATTCGTTAATAAAAAACCGCCCTTATCAAGGCACAAATAAAGCGGCAAAAAAACTGCATGTACTCCATAGACATGAAAAAGATAAGATAAACACAGCATCAAAAATTAGGTTCAGATTCTTCAAACACAACTCCGCCTTACAAAGAACAGGCTTTATAAAGTCCTGTGGGAATATAGTCTAATAAACGAGTCGCAAAGCATTTAATTATGTTCCTGCAGTTAGTACAGCAATAGAATAAGCTTTGTAGTTAAAAAATAGTCTACCATCTTGCTCTGCATTTTAAATCAAATTTATTTATTTTGATTAAAGTTACTACAACACAGGGCCCGGTTAGTATCATAATCCTAAGAAAATTTAATAATAAAATTTTTGGTGTTACACACATTATGATTTTGAAATCAAATATCCCTGCAGTGATGAATAACTTTGTCCTTCTTCTCATTGATTCTCGTGAACTATGCAATTCATCAAATTTCGATATTTTCAATCAGAGTAGGATAAACCAAACATTTAAGATAGCCCAGAAAAAAAAAACCGAGAGATTCAGGTCTAGGAACCGAAAAAGCCAAAACTCTGCCCCTATTCAACCTATCTAAAGATTCGAATATACAGCATCCAAATGTATAGAGACAGTTTAGATTCGAATGTGGAATGGCATATCTTCCAGCAGTAGTATTAGCAGTATGTGTCACCAGTTAGCCTCCCCGGTGCACCGAGTGCGGTACATTTAAAGTCACCGATGATTCTACTCCACAAGTTTAACAAAAATCGATAACAAGTTTCTATTATTGCGTGTGGGTTGTCTTCGGCCCATATATTATTAAAAATTAGTAAAGGCGGCAGCCCTAGAGAAGTTAGCTTCATCAGTAAAAAGCACTTGTGCAAAAAATTGAGATTTTCTGATCAGTACAAACCATTGACACAAAACAACTTTTTGCAAAAAATCTCTTGGTAATAGTGCATGTACGCGCCAAAGGTCATAAAAATACAACACTTGTTCTTTTAAAATTCTCAAATCTAATTGGTAATTCACATTTAGTGTAAGAGCAATCTGCTTTGTATTTGTATCCTTCAGTTTATATATTATTTGTTAGAAGTACATTTGAGGTTAGGGTATTTTAATAAAAATTTTATACTTTATTGTGCTGATTTTATTTTTATATATTAAGACCAGTTTCGGCGGTTAGGCCATCATCAGTTTTTTCTTTTCTTTTCACAGGTGTTGTTGTGTGTTGCGGGTGGTGTGAATAGAAGTACACTTCTTCGTAAAGACGCCTGGTTAGCAATGAATTTCCATTAGCATAACAGATATGCAAGAGATATTAGAAGTATGAAAGAAATATTGCAAAAAACTCTATAACAACGAAATATCAATAATAACACCATTTACGCAAAAAAGTATGCAAGAACCGTCCATACTAAAAGAAGAAGTAAGTAACGCTATAAAACAATTAAAACCTGACAAATCCCCCGGAATAAATGATATAACTGCAAAAATCATCACTGGAGAAAAAAGTATTTTCATTTTCCATCGTATCTGCCAAAATATATAGACAGCCAAAATCTGGCTTAAAGAATGGGCTAGTTCTGTATTTCTTCCGTTGTTTAAGAAACAAGACAATTATCGATGGGATGCATATTATCACCAATTCTATTCAACCTATATGGTGAATATATTATGAGAAAAACACTGGAAAACTGGACAGGTGGCATTTCCTTGGGAGGTGTGAAAATCAACAATTTAGGGTACGCTGATAACACAGTATTATTCGCTAACTCGGCCAAAAAACTGTTAGAATTAATGGAAAAATTAGAACAAGAAAGCGTCATCCTTCATCTATACGACGGAAGTCAAGAGCTACAAAGAACATGGGTAGATAGTAGCATAACACTGAATACAAAGAAACAAATAATTTAAACACTCATATTCCCCGTCGTACTATATGGTGCAGAAGCCTAGACACTTAAAGTACTAGACAGGAAGGAAATCGATGCCTGCAAAATGTGGTGTTGAAGGCGCATACTCCGAGTTCCCTAGACTGCCAGACAAACAAACGTGTTCATTCTAAACAAGATCAAAGAACCGCAGCAACTCTCACAAATTGTATACTCTCAAATTCTGAGATACTTTGAGCACGTAACGAGAAGAGAAAACAACTTCGAAAGACTGATAGTCCAGTGAAAAATGAAAGGCACAAAACCAAAAGAATGTTCTACAAAAAGATGATATAGTTGGCAGAGTCACTGCTCCTACTCAATAGCAAAACATGACCACAACTCCTCTGCCAAGAAGAAACCGAAGAAGAAGAAGAAAATATAAAATATTCAGCTGTCACTCTCAAACCAATTCTAAACATATGTTCATAGAATCATTTTTTCGCCCTTATTTAGGAACACTTTGTATACTACAAATTACGTAGTCACTTTCACCGCCACTTCAACGAAATTAAACTCAAATTTTTTTTCAGGCAATATCGACCAATCCGCCGCTGTAAACAAAAGTTTTGCAATAAAGACAAAAGGAACTCAAATTCTAAACGCCAAACTGCTATTAAAACAATGTGTTCACTTAACCTTTATCAAAGCTCTCGAATAGTCAAATGAGCATCAAATTTTATAGAAATCCGATCAATAACATAAAATATACAGACAACACCACAATTTTATCAAATAACGCAAAAGATCTCCAAACCCTTCTAGACAAAATACAAAGATCGGAAAAGAAGCTGGTTATAAACTTAAAAAAAGGTAAAACTCATGGTGATCTGCAGAAACTTCTCACATAATATTAATATAAAAATAGATAGTAAAAAAATAAAAGAAGCCGTAAAATTCAAACACCTGGGTTGGGTCATCAATAACAAATAAGAGCTTGACATCAAACTTAAATGTAGAATATAACATGCACGGCCACTATTCGTTACACTCAGAAAAGTGTTGACTAACATCAACCTTCAGGGTGGTCGAGTTAATTCGATAAATAAACTGCAAGTACGGCAGAGACAACATGTATGATTAACAACGCTAACAAAAGTTAAGCAACGGTCGTTGCAATCACGAGTTAGATAGATGTCCCCAACAAAATAATGCAAAGAGTAGCGTTTTTTCCAAATGAATCCTTTACCTCATACAAGCATCCTGTGGCTCGGTGACCTCAACACCTCAATTGCCTGCCCCAAAAGAATACAGCGTGATTAGGTACACAAGACAAGGTATAAACTGAAATCTTTGAAAATGTACTCGTATAACTACGACAAATGCTCAAAATATCCTGAGACGACAGTGTAAAGAACAAAAAAATAATCCAAAAATCTGAACTTAAAGACCAAAAGCTGAATACAGCTGCAAAAAAAGCTACCTTAACTACATTATTCGAGGTAAAAAATACAGTTTCCAACGCCTTATCCTACAAGGCAAAATCAAAAGAAAAAGAATAATAGGACTAGTATTCAAGACTTTAAGTCTCTTCAGCATTCTGTAGCACTTAATCCTCAGATGTGATAAGTCAAACAAAAAACCGCATACTCAAGAATCTGCTTGGCACGATAAAAAAGAATAAACAGTTAACAATAATGTTGAACAACACATGCTCTTTTTCTCTGTTGTTACAACGCACCTAGTAAAAAATATTATAACACCACTAAAGTCAAAAAACAAATCCAAACAAAAAATTGAGCAACAACTCGTTATCGCCAGCAGTTAACAAACTACCACCTTCGCAACTTCTATTAAACTTAGAAACTTTAGAAACAATAATAAATTGCTAGCAGCCGACTACATAAAAAAAAGCCATCAAGCCAACCAGCAAAAAGCTTTGATCAGTCAATTGAAATTTTCCTTGCAATATATTGCTAATATTAATATTATTTGTAATTTGACATTGAATTAACAATATATTTTTTTATTTATATTTGAAATAAACAAATTTTAATTCAAGATCTTATCTAAAGCGCTAAAACAAATAACCACCAAAACGGAGCAATTGCTAGTAACTCAAAACCAAAATTATCGGCAAAACCACTTTGTAAAAAGATTTCAGGACTCATCAGATTCAACAAGTCAATACTGAAAGCGTTAAAGATGATCCAGAACCTAAAGATCGTAAGATGCAAATAATTCAAATGAACCAAAAAACTTCTCAATGTACGGCAGCCAACAAGAAAACCGCTTCTTTGCCAATCAAATCCGACGCTAACTCAAAAATAAAGCATCCGGCTACAGACGAAGTTAATATCAAATCCGTTAAGCAGTCCAATCGCACGCAAAACGCACCCAACACCTGCAAAGTATGCAATTTCTAATCCAATTATAGGCAATAAAAAACCTCCATTCTAGTACTTCCCAAAAAAGTCAAATACAAGAAGTGCGGACAATGTACAGAGAGAACTTAAAACGTTGATCTAACGTTCTCTCCGCAATTATTAGGTTGATGCATATCCGCCGTTCGTGAGTCGTTTTGTTGTTAAACTTGACGTTTTATTGACATTTGTTATATTATAATACAAATAGTTGATTAAAATGCGCATCAAAAACCATACACACTTAAAACGCAATATGCTGTATTACTTCAAAAAAGGGTAAATAGCAGCCGAGTCATTTCGTGATCTCAACAATCTTTTCAGCAAAAGAACAAATTAAAAGACATTCCAAAAGTGGTTTGTTCGTTTCAAAAATGGTGATATTAGCTTAGACAAGTCAGAAAAGAGTCAATTTTTAATTTTTATGACCTTTCCAGCAGTTGTAGAAAAGAACAAAAGTTGCACCACCACCAGTACTCTAGCTGAGAACACCAGTCAGCCAGTCTACGATTATTCGTCACCTCAGGAATATGGACATTGTTCAAATGTGTCCCTCATAAGTTTTCAAACAACCACAAGGCCTATCCAAGTACAATTTTTTACCGATTAGTTTCAAAGAACTTGAGAAACAAATTTCGGTAAATCAAATATTCAATGCTGTACGTATAGCTCGCAAATAAAAGCAAAGGGATTTTCAACACCGTAACGATGCAGATGAAACGTCGTGCCAGAACCTAACCTAATCTAATCGTGAAAGTCAAATAAGCCAAAATCCAACCAACTCCTTCGACTCGTGTAAACTAAAACGATTTTTCCATCGACAATGATATCCCACAGTAAAATGTAAAAGGTAAAGTAGGAAACAAAGGGTACATCTAAAATGAAGCATATAAGGTTCAACAGCACGTGATAAGTCTGTAAATAGAAAGGTATATGCACAAATTTTTAAATTCAATTAAATACCGTATTTCCTGGCAGAGAAGCACTCTCCTTGGGTGAGTAAATTCAACACGTTAAGTTTTTATACCACAAAAAAAACAGACCTTCACTCGATTTTCACAAACACCTCGAACAAACAAACAATAATGTTCTATGAGGAGCAACCAAATCGCACAAGAAGTTTTAAACAAACCATTCATACATACATACTCAAACAACTGTATGACATCTGACATAAAAATAAACATTGAATAATATTGAAACTTAATCATCTCTTGCATAAATCTGGTTACGGAAAACATAAATTTAATACTAGACCTCGGTATCAAAGCATCACTACCATCACTCTACTAAGTTGTAATGATGGAGGCAAGAGAAGCAGCAGACTTCAGATTAACAAACATACTGTAAATCTCAGGATTCACAGACCGGAAATAACAAATGTGTTACCCAAAGAAAAGACACACAAAAAAAAGATCTGATTTCATGAAAGATTATTGCATACAGAAGTCGTTTAATATGATAATACCGTCTCAAAGAAAAAATAAAAAAATACTCAAGTAATATCTAAAAAACCATCTCGTAAACAGATAGAAAAGCTAAAGAACGTCAGTTATGTTGTCCTTGAGCAAAGATGCTTCAGTTTTCCCAGTAAACCATTAACTGCCAAGCGACACTACCAGCAATTCGCTCGCCAGTCATAAAATCCAAACTGGCGATAGACTGCATAACCAGTCTGGAAGCATTAGCTAAGATCATCAAAAAGCGCCTGATCTGAACACTAAAGAAATAAAGCAACCCACAAAGACGTTTATTGGGTCAAAACCCAACTTTCAAGATTCTATAAAAAACCGGTATACAAATAATCCGTAAAAAACTTGAAACTTAACACAGCAACCTGTGGCAAACTATCAACAAATAAAGCACACTAGGTTATTCCTAACAGAACCATCATACTACCCAGACTATAGTAATGCAAATAAGGCAAACAAAACTGCAAAAACTTACAGAACTAATAACTGGACACTATGGCATGAACAAACACATGCATAGAATAGAAATTCAAAAGGATCCCTTATGCCGCAAACGTCTGAAGAATGAAGAAACTCCACTACATCTGTTGAGCAAGTATGAGGCTTACAATGAAAAATTTACTTTCGGGATTCCATACAAGACCTCTAAACAAATAGCCCGTAACAAACTTGAAAAGAAACACAGCAACCAGTGCAAAACTATCAAGAAAGGAATAAATCACATGAGGCTATTCCTAAAAAGACCATGATACACTACCTAAAGCATAATAATGCAATTGAGCCAAACAAACTTGCTAAAGCTTACAGAACTGATAACTAGACACTGCAGCTTTAACTAATACATGCATAAAATAGAAATCCAAAAGAATCCCCAATGCCGCGGATGTCTGAAGGATAAAACAACTCCTCTACATCTGTTGAGCAAGTGCGAGGCTTACAATAAGAAACGCGGAGTATTTTTTAGTAAACACACGCTAACTAAAAAAGAGCTCAAGACAATCCCGTAGCAAAAGTTTATAAATTTCATCCAAAAAACGGAACTATTAAGAAAGTAACAAAAAAGTGCAAAAGACTATAGATTTCATCAAAAAAATAAAGCCATTTTAAAAGTTAGACGTATTAAAATAGAAAGTACTGAATCAAACCCACTGCAATAGACCACACAACAAGCTACATTGCATGGTTCACCGTAATTCTGCATTATTTGAGCCATCCAATATAAAGCTCTAAAAAGTCACCAATTAATTATGCAAAAGAACCAAAACTTAGAGTGACCCAATGTGCAATACCTAATCTTCCGGTTTCTTACTTAAATAGTTTGCTTAATGCCTATATAGCACCTGAAGCAAATAAAACAAGACGCAAAACCATTGATATAAGCCCACAACTGCTTACAAAAATGTAATCTTAACCTTAGCCTTACCTTGATTTGTCTGTTTAGTTAGAAATAACCGCAAAGTCAAATCTCATTAGTTCTGTACCTTGTTCGGTTCACTGTACTCACAAAATCGTTCGATCAAACCAACACCATGCCCCTATATTATCCACTTCAAATTGTTACCTAAGAACAAGATTGATTCTTCAAAACAAAGTAGCCATAATAGTTGATAATAGTGGCCTAGTGCAAATCTTGACAGACAGGAGAGCAACAATTCTAATTGTAAACAAACTTAAGATTGCATCGAGACTAATACTAGAATGCCATATGCCCTTACTTTAGTAGCCCATAGAAATGTGTTGAGTGAAAAGAAGCACATAATAGGTTAATTCTGAACTAAAATGTATTAACAATCAATTAACATATATGCAGTGGTAGCAGTCAATTATCGTTCCAAATCTCTAAAAAAGACCTGAGAATCATAATAAGACATTGTAAAATAATCCAAAATTGAAAGAGCGCTGTTTACATAGCCAACATAAGAAAAACCAAATGCATCTTGTATTAGAATAACGGAGAAACATTACAACTGAAGTAATTAAAAAAATCCTTAAAATCCAGAAAGCAAGTAGATAATAATATCAAGAATGATAAACGAGTGATGGTTGTAGCGTTCCAAGAATAAATAAACAACTATACTTAATTAATTTACAACTACATAGATTCACTAGAAATTATGGATACGGTGATGATCGTGAAATATTTTTTTAAAATCCTTTCGTTATATCGGTTTTTGCTTTAAAAGCTTATATAATGAAAGTTAAATGTGAATATAACAATACCCATATACCTTATATTAAGATTATATTTAGAGGTTTTAAAAATTATGTCTGTTTTGATCATAGTAATATTTTCCAGTACAAAATATGTAGTAAGTAAAGGAAGCTGCTCACTGAATATTTTATATAAATGTGATATTAAAAATAAGAAAATGAAAATACGAGTAGTATGTAGATGTCACGGAGTCTCTTTATTCTCTTTGAAATGTTGGAGATATTTTATTCCGTGTACGTCGGCTGTTAGTATTTGGTAGTATGCAAGCAATGCTTCGCGTATACACTATCTCTTTTAGTGACGCTATAAAACTGTTTCCGGTTGTATAGGCACGGTGAAAAGGCGGCGAAGAATTTTTCATATTTTATCACACATACGCGCTTCTTGATGCCAAATGTGTCCAACGTATCCAAGACATGTGCGTGTTTGTATAAACACCGCGCAATGCGTTCCTTTTTTGTATAAAAAACGGAGGCTGTGGTTAATGTACTAGATATTATACAGTTTTGCTTCTTTTACTGGAATATTCCGCTATAAAGATTGTGTCTGATTTATGTTCAAATAAAAATCTCCCTTTACGCTTAACAGTCATTTTTATTATTACATCACACGGATCGCAACTACCAACATTACACTTTTGACATCGTGTCAATTATAGCAGTGCTTTGTTTTTATTTTAATAATTTATGAACATGAGGGTGTGCGTGTTGAATCCATTAGAGCAAGGGTCAGTGTGGTCATGTGTTAACATCCCCCAAAACATCATCCGGTTCAGACTCCCTGTTGTTGAATGACTGACGTTTACTGGGTGGTATGGAGTAATTTAGTACACTTTTTGTCTACTTGCTTATAAATATTTCCGAGCGTAGGTGTCTATATAAGGGATGATACTATGACGGAGCACTTTCGAACTGCGTTACATATTCATAACTGTTCTGCGGTGGAAAAATTAGTTTAGGCGTGGTGTATTTTTTTAATTTTTTTTTTCTTTGAAATTAACATTTATTTAATCAGAGTCTGCATACATAATAAATTATTAAAAACAAGGATGGGTGCTTTGTAAAAATGAATGACATAGCTATTTCGCAGTAGTAATGAATATTAATGATATTTGTAATGAATTAAAATAATTTTTAGTAGCATTAATACCAATAAAAATTTAATACTAATGTCATTGTGAAACACAATTAATTAAGAAACAACTTTATGTTATTTCTGTTATAAACATAAATTATTAAAAATTATTGCAGATTGGATAAAAAATGTAGAAATCTGAAAAGGTTAAATTATATTATAAATGATTTTAATTATTTGTTATAATGTAAATGATTACAAGAGACAAAAACTAAATTTTATAATAAGCAAGATCATCGATTGGCAGTTTCTTGTAATTAATTAATTAATTACGCAGCATCACATGCAGCAAAATATTTCACCTACAATATTAAATATCTCGAGTAAACCTTTCATTAAATGCATTCCTTAAATACTAAATCTTCTAAAAACGATGTGAATGTATGTTACGGCGACAAAAACAGTTAAAATAAAATTTAAATCAAGTTAAGTTTCATACAATATTTAAGAAAATTAACAATAAAACTTTATTTCTAAAATTGCAATATAGCTTATGCTTATTCAGAACTTTAAGTCCCATCTTAGAAGCGTTTGAATGGTTATAGGATATTAAGATTTTCTTAAAGCACACCAAAGGATCATCTGAGAAAACTTCAAAAACCTGAGTTCTCTTAAAAGATATTTCCTAAACAATAAATAAACAGCTCTTTAAAGTATTAGAAAACATAAAAGCCCATTTTCCATTCAACATTTCAATCATTGTAGAAATGTAATCAAAAATTCTAAAAAACCTTAAAAGATAAATAATTAAGAAGGTGGTCAAGCGTTATTAAGAAAAGATTAAAAAAACTTTAGAAATACACCGGGACATGTGATTTTGTTTTTCAAGACTTTTGCCACTCGATTCAATTCCAAATTTTTTGAGTAAATTAGCTGACCAAAACTTCAAAGCACTGCAATCACCTTGATATTTTACCAACAACTCGATAGAAAAAAAACTGATCATCAATTCTATAAAATATAAAAACTATTCATAAGTTTTTTTTTGTTTGTCTTTAGTTTGTTGTGTGTGCAGTCCATAATATCCTCAAATGCTTCAAATACAAAATGATGTTATTGATAGTAATATTGGTCAGGGAGACTGCTGCACCAAAAATCGTAAGTTCAAATCTCACAACAGAAACTATTTCAAACGTTTATAGGCTGTGCTGTCCCCAAACCGCCTTGTCAGCGTGGGATTTCATGACTAAGATCGTTCTCTGATCAGTAGTACATTAATAATCTCTACAGTGGTTCGAAATCCACTTAAAACTGTAGGTCCACCTGTAATGTACGTTGCCAGCATTTCGGGCAGAGAAAAAGCTAATGCGCCTGCAGTGACGTAAAACGGGGCTAATGATAATGATGATAATTGGTCAAAAATTGTTTCATACTGTTGAATGTGGCTCTAGGTTGTGCAATTCTGGCTTTAATTTCAACATCTTAATTTAAATTGTTATTAAGCAACTCCAATGTTCCGCTTATAAATTCTAACATCTATGGATGATTCCGGCTTAGTAGATACATGCTTCTAGATTATCAGTAATAATGATCATCGGCGTATAAAAAATTATGTATTGTTTGAACGTTCATTTTAATATCATCTGGTTTATTTTCTTCCTTCAGCGCCTCAGTAAAACTGCGTTCCAAGTACGGGTTGAATAGCAATAGTGGTAGTACTCAATGTTGTCGCACTCCCAGTTAGATCTCTGCTGAGTGTATTAGTGTATTGCTATACTTCACCGCTGCTTCTTGGTTCCAGTAGAGACTTTTAATAATTTCAATACCGTTCTAGTACATCTTCTAAGATTTTTTTACTCAGTCAAAAGCCTATTCGCTGTCTATGTATCTTGCAAATATGTTCTTCATCTGGTCTCTGTATATTTGAGGCAGAACGGCTATGCTGGATTGCGCTTCTCTGGTTCCCGTACCTTTTCAAAATCCAAATAGTAATTTCCTCAGATTTTGTTCATATTTGTTGCCCATCCTCGCTTGTATAACTTTTAGGAAAAATTTAAGTATCTGTCTCATCAAGTTTATCAACCTAAATTCATCGCACTTCTTTGCATTTTTTCTTTGCTATAAGTATAAATATCGATCTTAGCCATGCAAAAATATTTAATGCTTTCTTTGTATAATAGTTTTACGATTGTTCTAAATATGTCTTCCCGAGTCTTGGGCTCATTCGCATTTTGTAGTTTTTAATTGCATTCATTACTTCCTTCAAGATTTCCGGTATTTGTTCTCTGTTGGTTTCTTGTGTGCGCGTTTCTGTTTCTTCAAAAAGTTTCGGTATATAGCAACGTTCTCTTATTAGCTGATTGCCTATTAATGCTAACCATTTGTCTGAACACTGCGTTTATAATTTTGTTTAATGTTTCAGTATGCATATTTATGTGCTATTTAGTTTTACTGCTTTGGTAACTATATCAGTATCCCCAATAAGTAATGTCAAATTTTACACTCTTCCTCCGTAAAGAATTAGTACTGCTGTCTTATGTTTTGCAATTTTTAAATCTTTGCTTTAAATTTTTTTTTATATCGTTTCACTTCCGATTTTGTTGCAATGACGATTGCTGTACCATCAAGGTTTCCATTATATCGGACCATGGTAGGGAATTGAATACATTTTTAATATTAAGAAGTAATAATTTCCTATTCCTTTCTATTCTATTAGTAGCTTCTTTAACAGTTTCCTCCACATTTCTCATGGCGTATAATGTGGAACACAAATTAATTTTCTGATATATTTGCATTGTTTCATGTTAGGTGTGATTGCGACAATATTAATTGTAGTACAAAGTATATTTAGTTGGCAAGTTTTGTGAACTAAGAATGAGTCAACTTTAAAGTAGAGGTAGCGGGTCTCGTGCAATGATGTAGGGTTGGAGTGTACCCGCATCAGAAGTGCAATGCAACAGCTAGTATAACCAGGAACAAGGTGGTAGCTTCCGGGACCATTTGAAAATTAATTCTATAGACGGAGAACCAGTTGTTAGAGGTGTTGTCTCTGCCGTTGCTATGTTTTGACTGAAGCAATTTTTTTTATGTTGCTTGGTTGTTTGCAATTTATTGTTGGAAAATTGCAAAAAAACGCGTAGGTTTATTGGCGCCGCCTGGTGGCCAAAAGGCATATAATTTAAACAAACCCAGTAGTAATTGGTTAGGTTATGTTAGGTTAGGTAAAAGAAGCTACTTGCCTACTATTTAAATTTAGTTCCCGCACACCCACCTCAGCGTTAGTTATCAAGAAATTTCTTGGTAAACAATTTTCTGATATCTAACTGCAAGTACACAAGAGGTGGGACAAACAATAGATTCTTGATAACTAACACTTGGGCGGGTGGATGGGTCACAGTAGAAAAAGTAACTCGCATACAAATTTAACTTTGTTCTTAACCACCCACCTAAGCGTTAGTTTCCAAGAGATTTATTGTTAAACAATTCTTTCATATCTAAATCCAAGCACACAAGAGGTGGGACAAACAATAGATCATTTTATGACTAACACTTGGGCGGTTGGATGGGTTACAGTAGAAGAAGCTACTCGCTTACAATTTAAACTTAGTTCTTGCCCACCTACTCCAGCGTTAGTTATTAATAGATTTCTTGGTAAACAATTTTTTGATATTTAACTGCAACCACACAAAAGGTGGGACAAACAGTAAATCCTAAAACTAACACTTAGGCGGGTGGATAAATTAAATTAGAAGAAACTGCTTGCCCACAATTTAAACATAGTAATTTTCTGATATCTAAACGCAATCACACAAGAAGTAGGTAAAACAATGGATCCTTTTATAATTAACACTTGGGTGGGTAAGTGAGTGGGTCATAGTAGAAGAAGCTTCTTGCCTACAAACTAAACTTTGTTTTTGCCACCCACCGAAGCGTTAGTTAGCAAGTGATTTGTGTTTAAACAATTTTTTGATATCTTACTGCAAGTACACAAGAGGTGGGACAAACAGTAAAAAAAGCTACTTGCTTAGAAATCAAACTTGGTTCCCGCCCACCCACCCAAGCGTGAGTTATCTAGAGATTTATTGTTAAACATTTTTCTGATATCTAACCCTATTATTTGTTGGTATTTCTGTGCGTCTCTATTATTGAATTTTCTTCTTTCTTCCATATTCTCCTTGTTGATCCAGATATTCATTTTGGTCTTTGCTGCTTGCCCTATTTTTTCGCTCTCGCTCTGTTCCTCTTTAGCAAATCTCTAATTTATTGTTGTCATTAACTTTGAGAATTCTTCATTTGTTTTTTCTTGACTTTTATTAGCGTATCTTTTAACTTTGTTGTGTCAATTTCATTGTTGATTGGTGTTTTTTTTTTACTTTCTACCAAGTTGTGGTCAAATCCAACATCCGTGCCTATGTAGGTTCTCACGCCATGTACTACGTTTCTGTATCAATTTGGTTTCTTACTATGTTGTTTGCGTTGTGCAGTAATGTATTTTAAACCAAATAATGCTAAAAACCATGTTTTCTTCTTGGCAGAATTGTACTAATGTGTTCCTTCAGTTTTCACAGTCCGTATTGTCCAATAACTCCTTCAACCTATCCTGTTCTAACTTTTGAGTCAAAGTTGTCCATATATTAATTTGTCCGTTAATTTTCTATTTTATTTCGCTGAGTCCAAGGATATCAATACCAATAATCCTGTTCATTTCGCGATACATAAGCGCCTGACATTCCATTTGCCAATTTTTAAAAAGTCTAAATTTTCCACTTTTGGATCCTAAGGTGATTCTTCGTACTGGCGGCCGTCGTATTGATTGTATTTGTCATGATTGTTTTTGTCTTAGAAATATAGTGCAGTAGTTTCCCCTTGCTTGTCGTATGCCATTGTACTGGCATGGACTTTCAACCTGGATACTGTCCCATGCCGAGTTTCGCCATATCTGATTATCTCCACTTAGTTTAGCCTGCAAGCCAATGTAGTTGCCCAAGGTGTGGCGCTTGGAGCCATAAGTAAAAACTTAGTACCACACAAAAACCAGTTAACATTAACTGGTCTATGCCGCTTAGACTGAGCGTTAAAGCTTGCCAACAAAACTTCTTGAAGTGACAAAGAATGCTGCAATTTTGTTTTTAAAACTTAAAATTTTCATAATAATGCCTATCAAACCCGAATTATAGTTTGCACAGACCAAAACACAAATCGCACTCGACGGAATTTTCTTCGAAAAACACAAAGATTTATTATAAAAGTGCTTAATATTTTAACTTCTCCTCAAAAAAACTGAGCAATACATTAAATTAAAAAAGAACTTATCCGCTGCTTGAGTATTTAGCAAAATTAAAAAAAATGAAATTTTTTAGAAATCGGTCACCAAAATCCTTCACAATTCTTAGGTCAGGATAAGCCGGCAAGGAATTTTCCGACAAGTTGCGTTCCCAAGGAATAAATTTGTTACCAGGGCTGGTACAGCCTAGCCCATTCTTGCAACACATACTAATGTAGTCTTTGACAAACTTGCCGAACTTACCAACGCAATATTAGATACGTCTCCACAAACCCACATTGCGACTTCTTTGCCCATGAAAGCAATGTTAAATTAAATGACGCTTCTAACAAAGGTCGCCAAAATCACAGTAACCTTACAAAAAGTATCGGCAAACAACTACCGTTCTCGCTCTCGCTCTCGCAGTCGTTCACAATATCAACGGTAGAAGTTAGTACCACACAAATCTTGAGACAACAAACAAGTCGGGCCTTCGTTGATGAAAACCAGCAACTTTAGCCCAAAAACCCGCCGCCTTTTTGTCAGCGACAAACAGACAAAATAATAGTTTTTGGTAGACACTGGCGCGTACATCAGCGTTTTCTTAGATACATTAACACGTTGCAGAAGATGCAAAACAAATTACACCTTATTCGCAGCTAATAATTCACACATTGCATCATACAAATTAAAAATTTCCTTCGATTTCGGTCTACAAAAAGTGATAAATTGGCAATTTCCTCCACAACTACAAACTATTAGTCAACATTAAAAATCAACGACTGGTTGATGACCTAACATCACTCACCGTAGCAGAATTTCTGTACAGTCATGTAAAAATCAGTGGTTAAGAATCCACACAAGCAACAAGTTCAGACAACGTAATAAAGCACGCCACCAAGCATTCAATAATCACCAAACCCGGCCTACGTGTCACCAAGAGACCCAGGCGCCTCGCTCTAGAACTGTGCAATAAAACCAGGAAAACTTTTAACAACATGTTGCACATAAACTTGGCACTCTCAAAAAGTTGTTGAGAGGCGCCACTTCATATAATATCTAAAAAAAGAGGTGCGGGAACCATCCCGGATAATCAGCCAGTGCCTCATCTTCAGGATTTTGCCCATGCTCTTCCCGGCAACAACATATTTTCCACTATTGACTTAGTCAAGGGCTATAACACAGACGCAACCCCTTTTAGATTATACAAATTCCCATTCATGTCATTTGACCTCTGAAACGCAGAGCAGACGTGCCAGAGATTTATAAACAACATTCTCAAAAAGTTAGATTTCCTTTACGTACACATTGACGACGTTCTTATCGCATCTGATTCGAAATAAAAGCATAAGTATCATCTTCTCAAAAATTATGGAATTTTAGGTAACCTCGTAACGTAACAAAAAATCAAACCACTTCCAGAAAAAACTAAAGCCATATCAGATTTTCCGCAACCAAAAACTGCTAAAAATCTCCAAACATCCATAAAATTTTATCAATTTTCACAGGCCTGCAATTTCTAAAGCAGCAACTCGATAAATCCCCCTTCAACAAGTTACTACGTGAAAACATAGGTTCAATCCCCAAAATACGACTTAATAAAACTGGCTCTTTATCCACCTAAGTGATTCAGAAACCATCTAATAAGCCGTTTGTCCCATCAACTCCTTTCAAACAAGTCGTAAAAAAGAAAGCTGTAATATAATTAAATCCTACACGGACAGGCACTCGTGTTTCAAGGTATGCACCCATCATCAGTGCGCCTAGCATCTCACTGGTCAAAAAGAGCGTATGTGATAAAAAAGCAATTTACATAAAATACATCATTTATTAATTTTAATTGATAAATTTGTTTCGTTCATCTGATTCAAATAAAACGCACCAAAAATGCCGTTGCCTGTCCGTGTAGGATTTAACTGCATTACAGATCTCCTTCACACACATACAGTTCAACGTGTCTCCTAATAACGGGCATTGCGTTACCACCTTCGGTAGACTTTATCATTAACTAAAATAACTTAAAATTAAATTAATATATTTTTGTTTAAATTTAGCAAAATAACAGCTCTAACTGTATAATATAGATAATCAGCACACATTTTCAAACAAAAAATCAATATTTTACTCCCCCTGTCCGGTCCGGTCATTGTATAAAAGTTGAGAAACACTGAACTGGAGTATATTTTAACGAATGGTGTATTTCCAGATCTTAGCGTCGCGATTGATTGTTCGCTCAAGAGCCTACTTAACTTATTCCAAAAATATAAACATTTAAAAAATTGCTATGGATTAAAATGTTGCTTAAGGTGTTCTTACATTTGTCAATTTCTTGTTCAATTTTAAGAACTTACTGACCTTGAAGCCCCTATCAGATTAAATTGTCACTTTACATTTGTCAATTTATTGACCAATTTATTGTCAGATTAAAATATCAGATTAAAACATAACCTACTTTGCTTTAATTTATTGATGAAGTTAAGTGTAGCCAACTGCAAAATATATATGATTCAGTCACAGTGCATCTACCACATAACCTGACGATCAGCTGTTCTATTATACAGTTGGCAGCATTGGAAATTGAACAATAAATTGCCAAGTGTAAAGTGAAACAAATCTACAATAAATTGTCGTAAAATTGACGGCAATTAATGAGATAAATAAGTACTTAAAATTAAACAATAAATTGACAAATGTAAAAACACCTTTATGTTATTTAATTTAATTTAACTTACATGATTAAATTTATACTCCAATGAAACTTACCTGAAAATAATAAAAACATAATTAGAACACAGCATAATAAAAGAGTTAAATATAATAAATGAATTGTAGTGTATGTCAGAAATAAACATAAAACAACTATAAAAAAAGAAGATACAATTATACATTTTTCTCAGTGCTTTAACGAGATCTAATTAGAACATCGTAACATAACGAAGCATTAATTTAAAAACATGTCTAGGGAAATAGTAAATTCAACACGACCGTGCGCTGTTGATTATTTAGAAGCTAGGCCTTTTAATAATGATTTTAATTATTTCTAGCTCCGTTCAGATCATTAACGCACAATCATCGTGTTAAGAATATAAATGTGTAATGATATCGTTTAAATTGCTTTGTGTAAACACTGCGCTGTGGCATCTGGAACTGAACTGCGCTTTTACTACATTTTATTATTGTTTGAGCAATAAATATTTATGTTTGTTGAGGATTGGCAAATGGAGCACATTTTCGATTATTGTGCAATCAATTGTGTAGAATAAATTAATTATTTATGTTTGCAATTTGATACTCAGCGGCAAATTAACATCACAAACGTGAGATTATAATTAGTTTGCAAAATTAGATTAATAGTCGTGTTTTTATATCAGTCTATTATGTTATCTAATTTATATTTTCATAACATAATGATTAGTAATATAAAATTGTATAACTATATTAAATTTACAGCGCACATAATTCTAATTTCTATCATTAGTTTAAAATCGCCAAAAATGAGGAAGCTACATCAAACGTATGCAACCAGACTTACAATATATGTAGAGCGCGCCCAAAGTTAAAGAAAATATTAATGCTTTACCTGATTATTCGTTATTGTTCCATGTATATTTTAAAGTCTTTGTTGAAACTGACATTAATAAATTTAAAAACTAGTTAAAAAAATTATGATAATACTCAACGTACATGTTTTAATTTATGTTTTTATTATTTTTTTTTAATACATAAAATAAACAAAAAACTAATAATAAACCGTGTTGTAGCTTGTAGTGAGTGTTCAATAGAAAACAGCACTGGTTACTTTAAAATAATGTACAACCGTCTACAAACATTAAACAAACAACTAAAATTTAAAAAATACGACAGATTTATTTTCAAAAACGGCAAAAATGTGCTCATAAGTGGATATCAAACACTGCTCGAGAAAATAGTGGCAGAAACAATCTATGTGTAGTAAAAACATACACACCAACAAACGTGCAATCACCATTATTGCATTAAGTAATTCGACAAATAGGTTTGCAAATGATAGTTGCAAACTTTTTGCTTAAATAGAAATTCTGCAAAAATTTTGATAAATTTTCCATAAGAAACTGATTTACCTTTTTATAAACTCTCAAGAATCACAAGACGCTATTTGACTATTTAGTGTCTTTATGAAGAAATGTGCTAGTAAACTACTTGAACAAAAAAAACCTTCTTCAAAAAACCCAAACATAAGAAATAGACTTGGGTAAGTCTGAATGAAAAAACAAAAAACAAAATCGACTACATACTGGTAAACAATAAGAAAGTCTGCACAAATATTTCGGTTCAATATGAGAAACGACTACAGGCTGGTAAGAGCAACACTTACAATCAATTTGAAGATTTAAAAAAACAAACTAATACAGAAAGTCGTAGAAATATCTACCTTCAAAAAATTAGATCAAAATAATTAAAAAAAAAAAACAGAAAGAATTAAGGAAGAAATTAGAGTCAATCAGCGCCCTGAGTACAATGGAGATAAACAAACTAAATAGAAAAATCCCCACAAATATTAAAGATGCTACCAAAAACATTTAGCGCAAAACAGATCGCAATACAAAAACAACAAGAGACACACAGAATACCGAAAACTTTATGAAAAAAATATCCAAACACATAACACCAGAATAATCAAAAAAATAGAAGAAAACCTCAACATAAAAATCAAAACTCTTCACAGGCAGACATAAGACTACAAAAATGATAGATCAACAAAATGCATTACTCACAACAAGGAAGACATTGTGACGCATATTAAAAACTTCTATACTCAACTCTACTCTTCAGCAATACCAGACCCGAGAACATCAGAAATGCTTATCCAAAATATAGAATCAGAAAATACTCCAGACATAACAAACCAAGAAATTAAAACAGCGCTGAACCAACTAAAAAACAAGAAAAATCCATGAAAAAACATAACTACTAACAAGATGCTGAAAAAATAAGGATCCACTACACCTACTTCTCAACAGATGCCTCGTGGAAAGCAAAATACATGGTAAAATTCAAAAGTCATCCAGCTCTTCAAATTCAAAAAAGGAGACAACGCCAACATAGAAAACTACCGCCCTATCACACTTATACAAACTCTTAACTAAAATTATAACTAAAAAATAGAACAAACAAATTTTAGGAAAGAATACAGCACAATCGACCATCAAACAAACAATCCGTACACATAAAAAAATGCAAAATATAACACACCGCTTCATCTAGTGCAGATGATATCATTTTAATAAGCAGCAATATCCAAGAACTATTAGAGATGCTAAAACAACTAAATACAGCGTTCAAAAAAGTAGAGCTGAAAATAAATCTCAGCAAAACCAAAGTAATCAGCAATACAACAAAATCGAAGCAAAGTGGAAAAGTGGAAAAATACTTATACCTGCGACATGGCATCAAAATAGGCACAGGAAATAAGACCGCTCTAATAAAACGTAGAATAAAACTAACATGGGCAGCTTTTGGCAACCTAAAGCAAATACTCAGAAACAGAGATATACCAATAAACCTCAAACAATTATAAAAAAATGTACTAACGGTGTACTACAATATTACTAAATATCATTCAAACTCATTGTATAGGTTCCAAGATATTATTCTTTTAACCCCTACTAACAATAATTAGTAAAAGTTTATTAAGTTTAAAGATAAGTAAAGTTATTTTACTGCTCACGAGAGTAAACAGGACCATTGCAGTAAGTTCTGGAGTTAACTGAACCCCTCACTATAACTTGGTCAATAGGCCCCATCGTTTAAATTTGTATGGTTACAAAAGCTACACGTATGTAAAAAAAGCCACAATTACATATTCAAAAATTCGCAAATTGTCAACATGTGCATTAGCGTTGACAAAAAAATGAACTAAAACTTGATAGCTGTGTAAAGATATCTCAAAAATATTAATATTAAGAAACAAAATAATCAGAGTTAAATACAACAGAATTACTTAAATGTCACAATACAGATAATTGGCAAAGCTAGAAAAACGCAGCAGTGATAAAAATCAAGCTCATAGAATTAACATACAACTTGGCTACTGTTCTAAAGCGCTGCTACTCTACACATAAAATATGCCGGTCTGCACACACGTTGTAGATATGTAAGCATCATTTAGGCCTGAAGATTTAATAGCTTAGAAGCGCATGTGACTACAAAATAAAAGACCTCTGACTCAAGAATAAAAAATGTGCCGCTTGCACAAGACGATTAATAAAGGATTCAGAGAAGTGTGTAGAAAGGCGTTTTAAGTATAAGTTGTACAAAAACTGTTACAATGTAAAAAATACACTAGCAATGTACCAACAATGGCAAATGCAAAAAAATCAGCTAAAAAATATAAAATAACAATGAGCTAGCACGTAATGCCAAAGCGTATGTTGTAACCAAGAGAAAAGCGTCAACACTGCATAACGGATCTAACCTTAGAAATAGTACAAGAAAAAAGATCTAAAGACAAGTGGTATAGATAGAAAACAAAAGCAGATCAAGTACACCAAACTCAGCAGAACTACACAACGATGCTGCAGAAAGGATAAAAACACACACACCTATTAAGAATCTGCAGCAAAGCACAGGGGCATGCTGAAAGACTAAAACCATTCATGTTATGGCGAATACCACCACAACAAGCTGGAATTGTCAAAGGAAAAGACACTCGTGAACAAATTTCCAACCTAAAATGAATCATTGAGAAAGCCCGAAAAATCAATAAACCAATTTACATGTCGTTGACTATCATAAAGCCTTTGGCAGTATGAAATGGAAAAAACTGATAACCATACTACGCGAAATGGGAGTCCCTCATCATCTAAGCTCATTAATACAACAACTATCCAAAAATAGTAAGGCAAGAGTACGAATAGATAAAAACCTCTCGAATCCATACAACATCAAAAAATAAGCAAAACAAGGATGTATACTTTCACCAATCCTTCAATATATACACAGAATACATAATAAAAAAAGTTCTAGAAAACTGGAATAAAAGTATAGTTATAGAAGGAACACCCATAAACAACCTACAATATGCCGACGACACTGTCCTACTAGCATCAACTGCAGAAGAACTTACAGGCCTAGTACAGAAATTGAAAACAAAAAGTGAGAGCTATGAACTGAAAATCAACATAAGCAAAACAAAAATCATAATGATAAACCGAGGCAACAACAATAATACAGACATAACACATATAGATGGATACGAGGTAACCAGTCAATATATAGCCATGTCTGAGTAAAGTGTACAAAACAAAAATTAGATTTTGCTGAAACCACTAAAAATACCTTTCTCTACATGAGTCCTGATCTTGTAATTTTTTTTAGATTTTTTCAATAAGCCATTTTCGAGTAATAAGCAATCAAAATTTAAAAAAATCAATTTAATTTTTGTTCCGTACACTTCACTCAGACATGACCATATATACCTAAGAGCGCTCATTACAAACAATGGTGCCTGCACAAAAAAATTAAACAAAAGATGTGAAATGGCCAGAGGAACCGTAAAAGAACTTCAAAGTACATGGATGGATGGTGATATAACTCTAAACACTAAAAAACAAATATTAAAAACACTGGTATTCCCAGTACTACTATATGATTCCAAATCATGGACAATTAAAAAACAGGATAGACAAAAAATTGTGAGGTGTAGTGCTGGAGGCAAATACTACGTGTCCCATGGACAGCTCACAGAACTAACGTATCTATTAATAAAGAAATAAATAAACCCCAGCGATTGTCACAGATTAGAATCCTTAAATATTTCGCCAGCTACATCAATAGAAGAGATGATAACAACCTAAAAAAACTGGTGATACAGGAGAAAATGAAAGGAAAAAACCCAAGAGGAATATCGACGATGAGGTGAACCGACAATATCAAGACAACAACCAACAGCACAATAACACAAAAAACAAGGGAATCCGGGAACAGGAAAAGATGGCGGAATATTAATAATAATAATAATTCTTTATTTACGGTATAAGTAAAACCATTTACAGCAAAAGAGTAAACCACAATCACAACCTCTCTGAAATGAGAAAAAACAAAGAAGAAGATGCTGTGACCAGACAAAACTATTATATAAATGTTAAAAAAAAACCAAAACGTATTCTGATGTGGAGTAGAACAAGTTTTTAGTTAGCTTAGTTAAAGCCTTCTAATAATCTAAAACTACTTCGCCAAACAGCATTAGAAAGTTTTTCTTATCAACAAAAAAGTTATGTTAGAATTTAGATCATGTTAGGTCTAAAACACGCAAAAGCAAAAATAAAAACAAAGTCCCAAAACCAAATCCTACTAAAATAAATATCCAAACTGCATGTAAAAGCTTGAGGCAAAACCTCTTCCTAGAGGTACCCAAAATGTCTCCTAAGACGCAGCACGAATAAATAAATAAAATTGTCACCACCATTTATTTTACTTAAACAACCCTGAGAAAACTCACGAGCCTTTTGTTTCGCCTTTTGTTTGGCTCCAACTGTAGGGAAAAGTACTTAATATGCGTTCTCATAAAAACGCACGTTTGCTAAAACTAGAAAAATAATCTACGCTAGATGCTAGCATCTATGTATATAATGCCAAAAACTTACATTGCGGTTTTGAGTGAATTCCAAACCACCGAAAAAATTATTAATTTATTCCGGACCATAGAAAAATTTTACCAACACTGACAAAGCGGTTTGGAGAGTAGAAAACGCATAAACGTAAAAAAAAAATCAGTTCAGTGATATTCAAACCCCCAATCATTGGTGCAGCAGTCAGATGAATAAAACACAGCGCCACGCCAAATAAATGATCCGGAGACACAAGGCATACATCTGATATGATTATTAAACTAGGTTTTAAACTTGTTTGTAGAACTTTTTGAGTGTACCCTCAGAAGGTGATCTTTATAGAAAAAAAGTACAACATGCCAAAATTCAACCATTAAATTTAAAAGAACACGAACTGCCTTTGAAGTTACAAAAATAATATACTTATCAAGCTTCCAGATTTGAGTCAGAGGCATACCCAGAAATTCCAGAGAAGCAATTGAGTCAACTTGCTAATCGATACATACATCGTTTTTTTTTTTTAATTAACTTGTTTTTATCATATTTTATATTTTTATCTTAAAACAAGGCTCTTAGACATAAATCATAAAATAGGCTTAGAGCTATAACATCTTTTGAAATATTAGACAAAATATTTAAAATGACGTATTCTCATTTCGATCAACACAATTCGGAGAGTCAAATCTAAAACAGCAAAATCAACCTGCAAAAAAATGAGCTCAGAACAAATTTAATGTCTAAGAAACATGATACAATTGCTAAAAACAATATACAGTTATCTAAGAGACAAAACCAAGAAAAATTTTAGTAAAATAGCAATAAAATGTTCAAATCTAGAACCAAACGTAGAATATAAACTACAATAATGATTAAAGTTAGTAATAAGAGAAAATACGTTAATTATAAGCTATGCAAACAAATGGCAATTTGTCAAACCGACAGACGGCATACAGTAGATACCGTGAGCAAAGTGTTGTGGCTCGCCCGCAAACCAAATGCTCTCCTATTCACACCAAAGATTGTCCGCAGTGATAACCCTTAATGTCAAAAATACCTTCAATAGTGCATCTTAAAAAAGGATTAGACAGAGTATCATAAACATTATAGCTGCCTATTTGTCAAAAAAGAAGATAATTCTCAAAACAGAAGCAAAAATGAGGCAAATTAACTGCAGGTAAAATGAACTTGTAATTCAAGAATGTTGATCGTATACTTGAGTAAATTTCATAGACTGGTGACAATTTGTCAATAATTGTCAAATTATTAAACGCCATAGCAACAAGGTCACTTAAAAAATTATTGTTACAGGTAATTTCTTTTTAATATTTACAAATTTTTGACGCCCTCTACCGGCTAAACGAGACAATTTTGGATATAACTAAGTCGGCTTAGATCGACCTATTTTGACGTCAGGAGTCTGTCGTCAAACGTTGTACACGTATTTTCCGGACACCCTGTATATTAAGACTAATGTCCTGAAAGCTGAAAACACACTGAACAATAAGGTTCTAATGCTGAAACAGCAGGTGGTTGCCAAATAAGTAGAAATATTCACAAACAATGCAGTCTAGCAAGTCTTCTACTAGATGCAAAATAAAAGGTTTTAGCTTGCCACAAAGAATACAAAAACTACACTGCTTACAGAAAAAAAAATAGCCACAACGTCTAGTAGTTCCATCACAAGCCATATAGTATATAGTAAATCAAAAACCAAAAATAAGCTTTAGCAGCCCGCGGCTTTTAGAAGCACAAAGAAGCAAAGCAAGTAAGAGCTTCTAAAGCATTTTGGCACGAGTTACACTCAATATTTTTTTTACCCGTCTCAAATAAAAACGTTATTTCAGAAAATTGCAAAGTTTATTATAATCTGTCACTACTGTCAGATTTAAAGTGTGACGTCATCATGTGAAATAGTGATTTACAACCAAACGCCGTAAAAAAAAATTAAACCCAAAGACATCTACATTGTCGTTTCGGTCCGCATTTTAAAGCCGAAACAGATAGATTCAGTAGAAGCAGACAAAAAAGTATTTAGAAGTCTAGTTGGACACAATGCTCACGTTCGCCAAGCAAGTGATAAAAATGCAGAAAAGTTATTGTTTCTTTTTTCTTAAGTGCTCAGACTAATACAAAATATTAGAAAACCCAAAACTTCCAACTCGGGAGTGGACAAGACTACAGCCAAAGGTAATGCAATAATAGCAGCAATGTGGCAAAAAAAGTGGCGGCAAAGAATGTATGAACTGTGGCCTAACTTATCCAAGCATAGAATGATAAGCCATGCAGTAAATAATTTACTAACTCGAAACTTTCTCTGTTTTAATAAATACTTGTACAATCGTCAGAGAGCGTAAAACAACAAGTACAGAAACTGTGAGGCGTAGATAATGCTAAACACTCTATCTATGTTCAAGGTAAAACAAAACCCGGTAAGCACAAAAACTGATTTTGTGGCATCTAAGAAGAAATAGCTGTGCGCGCATAAGATAATAAAAACCATACTAAATAAAAGGTTTTTCAATAGAAAGCACAAAATTGAAAAGTTACAGCAGCTATGTTATAGCAACATCTCTTAAATCTGTTTTAAATTGTTCAATAGTCTATGTCAAATCAATAGAAGGTTATAGCGTTGAACAACATGTGCAAATCATCAAATTTTATTACCAAAATCAGTTCCGTTCAAATAACGTTCAGCGCATTATGTAATTTTTAATTTCGACACAGTTGTCTTGACGAAGTTTGGTACGTCACCAAAGTATAAAATCCAACTGACCCAAGAACCTAATGTAAACGACCATAGACAATGCCGCGTGTTCGCTGATTAAGCTCTGGAGCAGTTGGAAGTTGACCCAACTTTAGCGACATATGGTTCCAACAAAAAGGCGCGTGTTTTTAAAGTTAAAATTAACCAAATTGGAAGTACCCCATTCAGATATTGTTTCAAGATTTTGTTTATAGATGCTATAGACATTTCACATAAACAATAAGAATAAACAGAGAATAAGAATAAAGTCCTTCCAATTCCACCGGTGGCTCAAAAAAGGCTCTAGAAAGGTAATTTACCAATATCTAAATGTCTCAATACCCTTACTATTAAAGACACACACAACTACCCTCCAAGCAAATATAACCAAAATAACCCATGGGGTCTAGCAAAATTGTGCAAACCCAAGCTTTTTTTTAGCTATAAAAAGCCTAAAATCATTACAATGCCACTGAGCCCTCAAATTAGCAGATCGCGCTAATAGCATTGAGCTGTGCTGGGTAAAAAAGCACGCCAACATCATAGGTAATGTTAAGGCTGATAGATTAGCGTGCAAAAGATCAACCCTCAAGATGTGTGAACCTGAACCCACTAAAAAGCCTTAACACCATACTAAAAGCAAATACGCAGAATGCATTTAAAACGACTGTCCAGAAAAAAAAAAACATGCAAATTTTAACAGAAATTTTGATAGGGCACTCTCGTACCTACCTGTTCAGCGCTCTCCTACGCAAAAGCATCCATGTTAAGAAAATGATAGCTTGGCACACACAAGGTTTACCACTAAGTGCAGTGAACTAAAATTCAATCCAATCCAAAACATGGTTAATCCCAATCAAAAAATAAAACAAAAACTAATTTACCAAAAAAATAATCTAACAAAACCAGCAAACCATAATAAAACTCACCATTCCAATAAAACTATCATCCAAAATAAATTAACTTAGAGACTATACATCTACATAAATTTTAGAAACGTACAAAAACAGCCGGTAAAATAAAAAACTGTAAAATTGTAATCCAAAAATTACCCGGTAATAATGTGCAAATCTTAATGCTGAGCAGCAATTGTGGCTATGAACAATTCCACAAATACCTTATGACTAATACTAAAATATCTTATTACCGGACTTAGAAAATAATATTAAATTATGTTTGGTAAAAAAAATCTGATAAAAGATCTAAAACTGGCGTAAAAATTAATAGAGCAGAACTAATTTCTGATTGCAGAGGTCTTAGCAGAACATAAGTAAGTAACGAGCATTAGCTTTGAAAACAGTCCATGTCAAAAATTTAAAATGAATAAAAATACGATTAAACATAAAAGAGAATAAAAATCTTAAAAATTGCTGGCTTGAAATATGTAAGTGTCCTAGCACAACATTAGCCGTATAGATTTGTTATCTTTAAAGAAAACAAAGTGAAGTTACAACACACTGGAGATTCTATTTCGATAAATTTATGTTCGATAATGTGTTAATTACACATTATCGCAAACTTAACATATTTCTTAACAAGTATATGTATGTCACTTCGAATATCCTGTTGAAATCAGATTTCCGCTAAGTCAATCTAAAGAATTTAACATGTTGTAAAAGCGCCTAATTTAATATCCCTGTTACCCATTCAAATAGTATTGAGACATTAGTAATGTTGGCGTTGGATATAAGAATTATGATTAATAAAAATAATAATTCGACCAAATTCTTAATTTTTTTTTTTAATTTTTATTATTTACAACTTTATTTTTTAATTTAATTTTTTTCTCCCCACTTGCTGCTTACACAGTGTGTGATATATGGTTGGCTGCAGAGTTTCGTATTCGGGGCTAATATATTGGTTAAATATCATTAATTGCAAATAACATTTAATTTTCTAAAACTATAAAAACTACATTTATTAAGACAGAAAATTTCATTCAACTTCAATTAGTTTGCAAATTGTATTTGATTTTACGGAAGCTTTGTTACATACTACTCAACATGTTCTTCATTAATTTGTTAAAATAACTCTCAATGTCAAATAACAATAGCCATGACCAATAAAATATTCTCTTAGCGTAAGTCACGGACAAAATGTATGTTCTTTTATAAAGAAAACAAACATTATATTTCCTGCAATCTTTAACATTTCCTTTAATCACGTCATCGCCATGAATCTGATAATTTTTATGCAGCCGTATCGTTGTAACAACTTTATTGTCTATTGTTGTTTTTAATTACAGCATTGTAGTTTTAATAGGCGTTACTAATATTTAAATAAGTATTTTATATTTAAAAATGTTCCATGCAATACTGCATAATAATATTTGACAGTTTTATATTGTGATTGATGGTTGTTAAATGGCCTTGAATGTTTGCTCCATTTAAATATATACAAATTTGTAATAGTGTAGGTGTTGTTTATCATAAAGTTGTATAATACGTTGATAAACACTTGTTTACACAGCTTTTAATGTAATTTACATGTTGAAAAGTCTAATGATTGTATACGTAACCAAATAATAATAATCCATTCGTATGTAAATAAACTTCACAAATAGCGTGTTAACGTATGAAAATTGTACACTTTTATAGTTGGTACGTGAGCGTTCATACAATTAGTGGAAAATTGTAGTCGAGCAATTTCGAACTGAAACCGCCAGATGAGTACATAGAAAATGCGGTCCCTGTTTTGTTGCAGTTCACGTACATTTGGCGTTTCGAATACTGCGGCTCCGACGATAGCCCCCAGTATGTTGACTTTATATATACCCTGCACTCTAATATTCAATACTGGTTGCAACAACCCGGGTTAGAAAACGCTGTACATTGTTATGTACACCAACACGTACGCCTATTTTCAATGAAAATATCCAACATGTGTTCGTTATTAATGCAATATGTTTGCCATTGGTTCGCTGCATCTTTCATTTTTAATATATTTTTTGTTGCAAATTATGCGCTTTAACATTATAATTGAATTCTGTAGTAGTTTTAATTATATTACAATATTACAAGCTTAAATTTGTATGTTTAATATTAACACATTTTTTAATGAAACTGACATTAATATGCCCTAGTACAGACCCTTTTTTACTAAAATATCAGAGAAAATTTATGCGTCTAGACTAATCGAATTATGTGTTAACTGTTTATCTTAAAAAAAAAACTTGTCCCTATCATTTTTAACGGAGGTATTTTAAATGCTACTGTAAAAAAATGCATTAAAATGCTTGAAGGGATGAACATGTTTTAGATAATGATGCATAAAAATCTTGAATCAAAAGGGGTTTACTAAAGCTTCCAAGACAGCTTATATATTTTTTATCTATTTGAAAAGATGGATTTAAATTTTATATCGAAGAGACTTTTTAGTTATATGAGAATAAAATTACTTTTAATGTAAAATTTTATGTAATGAATGTGAAATGCATTTAAAAGGAAATGTTTGAATGTCGTAGATTAGGTTTTCAATGATAAAATAATTAGATGACATTCTTTAGAAAGAAGGCCCAGGTGTAAGTACTTTATTACAGCTTAAAAATCGTATCAATAAGAAAGACCAACAATAGTATTAGAAAAAAAAAATCGTTCTGTTATTCGGTTTAATCCAACAAATTATTAAACGTGTTTTTACAAATAATGTTGGATTTATTTATTGTTTGTATTTGCACATCAATAATATTAAAATATTGAAAACATTTTTTAATTTAAATTCTACAAGCTAATTTAGATTAAAACATTTTAAAGTCGTTAAATTACAATCTGGCAAAGCATGGCCAATATTCGACCCGCGGGCCAGATCCGTCCCGAGTAATATTTATCCGCCCCGAGGTTAATTGATGTATTGTTACGCGTTTAACTTCCTTTTTTTAAACTTCTTTTGTAGTAATTTGTTTTGAAGAAACTATTTATTGAACTCAAAAACTATATCAATTCTTGATCATAAAACTCGGCCATTGACTCAACATTTAAAAAAAATTGCATTTCTCCAATCTTTGTCGATCCCTCCACGGTTTATTTAAAATATATATCAAAAACCTAAAAAGATCAATGGTAAAACCAACAGTTTGCTTTACTTTAACAGAAGAATGATTAGCTTTTATCACGCTTGAATTCAAATGTCTAACTTGGGCATCACTTTTTGCCAATTTAGTTGGAATCGACCAAACATTAGCAAATTATAAAGCAATATCATCGTAACTTAACCTAACATTAGCAAATTATAAAGCAATTATCAAATCTGAATAAACGGCCCTAAAATGCAGAAACTCGAAAAAAACTAATTAGAATCTATAAAACAAAATACTAGTTAGACAAATTGGGGTTTGCCCAAAAGCGTCACACAAACTAGAGATAAAGACACATATATTTGTCAAGTCCATTAAAACCGCATTTAAAAGAAGATGCCCTAGCACATACCTCCAAAAAATCACTTGGTAAAACAGCGGGCTTGACAAGGCAAAAACAAACACTATAAAACTGTTTAACAACGTCAAAAACGGCGGCGGCAGAGCCACTCATAGAACCAGTCTCACAGCATATAATAATTCCATAAAAAATCCCTGTGGACCAAAAACAGAAAATAAACAAAGTCGGTCGCAAGCACTCTGCAAGAGCTGATGCAGACACACTTCCCGGGTTCAACGCAAATAAAAGCTCCTAATCCAAAGAATCTTGAACAAAGCAACAAAAAGTGCTTTAATAAGGCAAATACTATAATCAATTAGAGCAACCCGAAAAGGGTGATCAATAGATTCAAACCACTCAAGTCATCAGAAACCATTAGAATTTTTCTCATCATGCTGTTTGTACTTCTAAAAGAACCTCTATGCAAAATCCTCAAAGCAAGCTTAACACTTTCACACATACCTAATAGCTAGAAAAATGATATTTATACCAAAGCCGTAGCAACCCACTTATGCCCTGGCTAAATCCTACAGACCAATCAGCCTGACGTCACTTAAACAATAAATTAAAAAAATAGAAACCAGCAGTAATTATAACATTATATAGAAAGACTGTAGGAGCTGAAGTTATGGACGACCTACTACAGGTGCTCAACGATGATCTCACCATTCTTGTACATGGAAAGTTTGTAGCCACTTGGTCAAATATAATATAGAGTGCACTAAATACAATCAAAAAGTAGTACAAAAATGAAGAGCCATCCGTTAACCCAAGCAAAACGGCAATTGTATCGTTCTCAAAACGGCAAGATACCACAATAACGCAAAGATGTATGGAGCTGCGCTCCCGATGGCAAAAGTATTAAAAAAAGCTTCCCCAGACAGCTGACCACAAAACGTGCTCTTTGCAACAACAATGATGGCCGGACGCACATTGGGACTGACACCTAATATACTAGATGGCTACATACATCAAAGTGCTAAAGAAGATGAAGAAGAAATGTGAAGTACATCTTAGTATTAAGCCCAGGAAACTAAGATAATTCGGACATAGCTTAGAGACCAAAATACACAATTCTCCAGATCGTTATGGAAGAAAAAATAAAACGGAAACAAAATGTAGAAAGACGTAAAACTACGTGGCTCAGAAATGTCCGTGAATGGTACGGATACAACAAAACTATTTAAAACAACAGTGAACAAAATAGAGATAGCATTAATAATTTCCAATTTTGAAGAGAAAAACAAAAAGAAGAATACTGTTTTGCATTTTACGTTTGTACACTTCCCACCGCTGAAGATAATTTATTAAAAAAATCACCATTCACTTTTTGTCAAATAAACCAACTGACACATTCTATTCGCTGCGTATAATCTGTAATCCTAGTTATTAAGTAGATTGGCTTTTGTAGGCACCCAAACGCAAATCTTTCATGAGAATAAGCATGCATAGTGCTTCTGCTGTTTAATTCTTGTGCCAAATGAATGTTCTGCTCAACAACTTGGTAAACAACGCCAATAAAATTCTCTCAAAACGACACCGAAAATCTAACCAACCAAAATTCCTAAATATAAAGAGTGGTTAATTTAGAGATATTTTTTTCAATAGAAATTTTATGAAAGATTTTGCTTGTGCTGAGTCAAACTATATCATAATATTTTTGTTTAGTATTGTTTGACATTTTATCATGGAAAGACTTAGCCCCGCACAGCGTCTATAGATTATAAAGGGTTTTCCAAAAGAAGTTTCATTTTGAAAAGCAGGCTATTTGGGCAGCTGTCAATTTTGAAGCTATTATCTATTGACCTTTGACAAGTAAAAACTACGCCATTATTAAAAATAGAACGATACACGCTTCAACAACGTATTGAAATTATTAAAATTCACTACAAAAATGGTGAAAATTTTTCAGTCACAGTTCGCAAACTGAAGCATTTTTTGGTCGTCGTAAAGCAACTTCTCGGCCGGCAATAGTAAACCTGGTAAACAAATTTGAGCTGTTGGGACAAGTTTATGATGTGAAGAATCAAAACCGTGTGCATCGCTCAAAAACACATGAGAATATTGCTAATGTAGCCCGTAGTGTTAAAGGAAACCTAGGTTTGTCGATTCCTCGTCGATCTTTAAAATTAGACATTCCACAAACGACATTACATCGTATTTTGCATAAAGACTTAAGGCTTTTAAAGTTTCGTTAACACAAGAACTCAAGCCGGTCGATCACCATAAACGTCGTATCTTCGCTGATTGGGTCCTTCAGATGCAGCAAAATGATTCCAATTTCATCAAAAAATCATCTTCAGTGATGAGGCCCATTTTCACCTCAAAGGCTACGTTAATGAGCAGAATTGTTGCATTTGGGGCTCCAAAAATCCAAGAATGACTGTTGAAAAGTCTTTGCACCTTCAACGTGTCACTGTTTAGTGCGGTTTTTGGACTGGCGGTGTGATTAAACCCTACTTTTTCAAAAATGAGGCTAGTGCAACTGTTACGGTGAATGAATGGCGCTACCGAGCTATGATTAATGATTTTTTATGGCCGGAATTGAAAGATATTGATGTAAACGACGTTTATTTTCAGCAAGACGGCGCTACGTACTACACAATCAACAAAACAATCGCAATTTTGCAAAAAAAATTCCTGACCGTGTTATTTCTCGAAGAGGTGATAACAATTGGTCACCGAGATCTTGTGATTTAACACCTTTGAACTTTTTTTAAAGATAAGGTTTATGCCAATACTCCACAATCGATTCAAGACCTTAAAGATGAAATTCGTGAAGTTATCGAGGACATACAGCCGCAAATGTGCAAATTGGTCATCAAAAATTTCATGAAAAGAATGTGGTACTGCTACCGTAGCGGCAATTTGACTGATATCGTTTTCAAATGTTAATGGCATACCTTCCTCTTTACAATGAAATAAACATTTATTGATTTCTCTTAAAAAATACCCGTTTTTTTAAATTTTAATATCAAAATGAAACCTCTTATTGGAAAACCCTATAGAATATATGTAGAACTTCCAAAGTAAATATTACCTTATGATTTATGAATGATGTCCAAACGGTTAAGAAAACTCATCGACTTACCTAGAACAAAAAAAAAATTAGGAAACAATAAAATGTAAAAAACGCAAATTAATATTCAAACTGTAAAGTTGATTAAACAATCAGTTTTTTAGAAATAATACATTCAATAGAATAGCTCACATTGTACGTAAGCCACATCTTTTATTGAATATTTTTGAATTGAGTATTCAAGCACATATGCTTCTTTTACAAAAGTATCTATAAATTGTATAAGGTTAAGTGGTAGAACAGATTCAATCTGAACTTCGCCTTTTCCTTATTGCAATTTAATTTACATGAAGAAATCTATTATTAATAATAAATCTAGATAAGGTTTTTAATTATAGTTTTAAACTAACTGAAGGCGTTTTTATTTGCACCGTTTCGGTTGAAAATCCTCCTATATTCCAATTTCTAATTGCAAGAAATATAATTTCAAAAAGTTTGGAAACTTGAATGATGTAATAACAGACTCAAATTACAAGAAAAGTTTTTTATGTTATCTACCTACAATAAAGATATCGCAAACATTTTCTTGGGTTAAGTTATATAGTATCTTCAGGTTTGGTTCAAATCACTAACATTGTCATTTTTATATTTCCAAGTTGATCACAAAAGCAACATAAAACTTTTATTGAAAGAATGCGCAAAAAACATTCATGAAAAAAACGATAGCAGTGTATAATAAAAATAAACCGTCCTATTTTCTAACAAAATGTTGGTGCAAGTAGTATATCGTAGAGTAAACAGCGTCCTGATGAACAATAAACTGTATTTTTCTAAAACTGTCTATAACCTAATTTATTAAAATAAAACAACCTTTTGAATTTGTTGTTTGACATTTGTGCTTATCATTGCTTACCATTTCATCTTAGAACAATACGCGCTTAAACAACGTTTGCACTTTATTCAGATGTTCTATCAGATGTCGCAACAACTTTACGTGCATTAATTTTTGGTCGTTATAATAGCCCAAGTCAAAAAACAATTGAAAGTTCAAATCAACATATTCACATCATAACATTCTTACGCCAATAAGACAAAGAAATGCAACGAGCAACAAGAATATTGCAGCTGAAAGTCAAAGTGTTTGTAAAAATGATTCAATTTTGTCAATTTGTTGTCAATCTTGAATTTTAGGCATTTCTAACACCAAAAAATTTCAATTTTTTCATAATCGTCAGACCAGACCAAAATCATCAATCACTGTTGAGTCTTTAATTTAGAAAATAGCTGCAAACACGCACCTCAATTGTCTCCGAGTCTTCCAAAACCCTACTTTACGGTAGCTCGTTGGAGCCCCATGGAATGTTCAAAAACTCGTAACGATCTCGGTATTCTCCAGCTGCGTCAACACATTATAACATCAGCTAAAAAATACTTTGATAACCTCGTGGTTTACCCTAACCTGGTTCTAGCAAGACTTGCTGAGCCAGACAAATATGAATGCTCCCATAAAAAACTATCAATATTATTACTTCCTAAAGTGGCTTAACTCACAGCCTATAGGGCGTTCAAACCAACCTTCTTCTAAAACACAATTTTCAAACGGAAGGTATATGAACCTTACAGTCTCAAACTTCTAGGCATGATCCAAAAGAAGTTTAGTTTGTAGACTCTTTTCTTCGGAGGGTAAATCAGACAGTCGGGCTGGTCTGATGAAATTGGTTGTAAATGTAATTTTATAGCTTTTAATTCATTGAAAAGATCAACACTATGGATATCAGCTTTTTGTAGGCTATTGTCTTTTAATTTTATATGCAAAATCTTTGGAGCATTTCAGAAGTTTATCTTCTGTTATGGAACAATTAAAAAATTAACCTAAAAAGCCAAAAACGTCATCAAACGTGGTTAACTTTACAAATCTATTTTGCAAAGATGTCTTTTTGGGTCTGGTAAAGCGCCTTCATCACTATATTTACATGCAAAGATTTCGTGGGCAAATTGACTGAAAGATTTTCTTCCCAAACCACAAAAAAACTCGGTGAAGTCAAGGCAAACCACCAGCTAAGATAACAAAAACACCACACAGACATCAATCAAACCAGATAATATCCAGGTTCAGAAAAGTCTATCACCAACGCAAATACTGGTCGCATCGGCAAGCAAGTTCCAAAGTAGCCATTTTACCTGCCAGCATATCAACAGGACAAATCAACATCTGCCTTGTATCCCAGTAAAATTAAAGTGTACCCGCGGAGTTATCACACGGAAACGCAGCAACTATCCTCCAAAGCATATAGACGGATCCAGGCTTAGTGCAAGTGGCAATAATGGGATGACAAACAGACCACTAGTCAGTCACAATCACGGAAGCAGCTCCGTAAAAAAAATTCAAAATAAAGATTCAATTGAAAATTAAAGACTGAATTGTAAAGCAACGGATCAAGTTCGCAATACAGCAACCAAACAAAACAACTTCTAGAATAGCTAACAAAAGGAATAAAAACAACTTGCACACCAACATCACCATTTAGGCGGGCACTTGGTCGCAAATCGTTATTTCATATCTTATTAGTCATAGTAATATTACGATTCTTTATATTTTTAAAAGCAAATAAAAAATATTTTAAACTTTGCAAAAAATGCAGTAAGTTACAGAAAAAGTAAGTAAAAAAAATGCAATATTATAATGCAAATGTGATCTCTAGCCATGGCGCCACTGCAGTATTGCGCCCCAAAGCGGCGCTTACCTCGCTCACCGCCTAGCGCCGTCGGTCACTACAAACCAAATAATTCAACCACTGTTGTTGAGTAAATCAATTATTTCAATAAATTGCCGAGTCAATTATCATCCTTGCTCGTGCAATTTAACACCTTCTTTCTGCAAGGTTACAACCCATCAACATTACACGACTTGCAAGCCAACATTAAACGTATTACTAAACTTTAAATTAGTGAAACTATCGACAAATTCCGAATTTTGTCACAAAGTCTGCTGAGATGTCGTCTTTTTGAGAGATTTGAAGTCATGTTTTGCATAAGCCGTTTTTCTCGCCCACGTACTGTTTTCTAGATATCGTCGTTTTTCTGAATCGCCAAAAAAACCATATCGGGCCCCGATCAACCGCTCGTGCTTTAGTCCCTATGTTAGAGAAGTTAACAGTAAAAAGATTGGATGTTACCACCACCTTCTTTGACGTAAAGACTTTTAACTCCAGAACATGAGTACAGACGAATGGTTTTGTTCAAGAGGTTCCCGCCCAAGTCTAACTTATCAAGAAATTCTCTGCAAGCATTAAAAAAGATGATAGTGACATCCAATCCCTCAATGACAAACACTTGAACAAGTGAGTAAGTCACTTCAAAACATAAGTACAGACAGATGGCTATAGCTGAAGTTCCCGCCCACACGTCTAACCCGCCTACCCGTTCAAGTGTTAATTATCAAAAAAATAAAAATTTCTCCGCAAGCGTTGAAAATCTCTGTCAAAGAAGGTGATCGTAACATCCAATTCCTTAATAACAAACACTTTTGGAAGTGCGTACGGACGGATGGTTTGAACTGAAATTCACTCGTTTAAGTGTTAGTTATCAAGAAATTAAAAGTTTCTCTTCTATGCGAGCGTTAAAAATCTCTATGTCAAAAAAAGTAATGGATAGGTGAGTCACGTCGGAACATATGGTCAGATAGATGGCTTAAACTATTTTTCCCGCCCACCCGCAAAAGTGTCAGTTATCAAAAAATAGAATTTTATCTTCTCTGCAACCGTGAAGAGTCTATATTTTAAAGAAGATGATGGTGACATCCAATCCCATGAACGGGCTTTTAGGCCTGTGAGTGAATCATTCCAAAACATGAACACAGACGGATGTCAAATGAGGTGACATCCAATCCTTTAATGACAGACACTTAAGGGTAGTTGGAGCACTCCAGAGCATGATTAGTAGTTTGAACTGAGGTTTGGACATTAGAAGTTACTCTTCTCTGCAAAATTTAAAAGTCACTACGTAAATAAAGGCAACGATGGTACCAATCTTCTGATGACCAACACAGGTGAGACACTGCAATTCATGATTACCATCAAGTAGTTTGAATTGGAGTGTCCACTCACTTGCCCAACCATTTGTTATCAAGGGATTGAAAGTTTCTCTTCTCTACAAGTGTTAAGAGTCACTATGTAAGATAAGGCAATAGTGATACTAATCTCTTAATGATCAACACATAAGTGAGTGGGTGTCTTACTCCAACTCATGATTACCATCAAGTAGTTTAAACTGAAATGTCTACTCACCAGCCCAAGTATTTGTTATCAAAAGATTGAAAATTTCTCCTCTTTCCAAGCGTTAGAAAACTCTAGTTTTTTCACTTGGGAGTTTTAGAGTACAATTCTACATACAAATCCACCTAATGGTATTGTCTAAATGATACATTTTTAGCCTCCAGAATGTCAATTTCTTGGTTAAAATAATTTTTAAATTTCTTCTATTGTACTATTTTATCTTTTTTTTTAATAAAGTGTCTTCAAAATGTATCTTTTCTTATAATTCCATCTATTGGTATTATTTCAATGATCAATTTAACCCCCAAAATGTTAATTTGTGTTAAGTGTTAAATCAAATTTTCTCAAAATTTCTTCAAATCAAACAATTTTTTTCTTTATATCAAACGTCTTTCAAAAACAATTCTACCATTTCTTTGCTGCAATCGTTCGTTAGAGGTCCATTTTGAAGAGAAAAAAACTTGAAAAGAGTCCGACCGACTCGCAGCCCCTGTCTCCGATAAAACTTTGAAACGCAAATTGGTGTTTGTTATATTTAATTATTAAATTAAAAATTATATGTAAGAAAAAGAACTTTTTGTTCAAACAAATAAAATGATCTCTATTATTTTCAATTAAAAAGAGTAAAAAGACGTTAAGGTATTAAAACTATTTGTTATAAATGGGAGATAAAATACCATTTTTACCAACTATAAAGTACTAAAATATATAAGTACTTATTAAAACGCGGGGCAAAGTGCCTTTAGATAATAAGGGTGTGAGACCAGCAAACGTGAGAGACAACAAACAGAGCACACTTGTTTAAATAATGTTACAGTACACATAATGGTGGTTTGATAATCTTGATTTAAATTGCAATTCAATTTAACACACCCAACAATAGATAAAATCAATCAAAATATAATATTTGTTTGTGTTTCATCTGCTATCGATTAAAACAATCTTAAAACCAATAAAATTCCAATTAATTTCAATAACGTTTCTTTATACAGTGTAACCAATCGATTTCAACAATATTTACAACCACATTAAAAAAAGTGTTATCGATCCAATAATTTATATTAACTCCCAACGAAAATCGTTTTATTATAACCGGTGAGTTTGTGAAAGTGCATTTTAAATGCGACTTAATAGGGAAAACTTTGCAACATTTTAATTGGATGATATCATAGCCCGTTTGAGGTAACCGAGAATAAATTTTCCGTTTTATGTTATTATGTTACAGCATTAGATTTTTACTTGCATAAATATAGAAGTCGGTGTTCAATTAGTGGCATTATACCAAGATCGTATATTTCCAACTGCGACTATATTTAACGTTGGTATATTTATTAGATCGAAATGGACATTTTAAATGGTTGTATGTAAATTTATAATACATTTTAAATAAGTTATGCGAGGGAAGATGCGAATAGAATGTCACTAGTTGTAGAGATATAATTTTACCAGATTAGAGAGTCGATCAATGTAGTTCAACAACAATTTATTTATATTAAACTTTTCAAGAGAATTCCAACACAACAAAAATAATTCAAGAAAAAACTCTTCTAACTTTTAGGCTTTTTAATATGATTTAAGACCCCCGGACGTAATAAGTTCCTTTTGAGAACGTGAACCCTTAACATTGAAGCCAGCGAAACATTTTAGCAAGATGAACATTGACCTAGTTGGGTTGAATTAATATACTTTTTTGGTCCATAGCACTTTTATGTTCCATGAAACCAACTGTATAAATCAATGGTTATACGCTGAATGAAAAGCAATTTGTGTTGAACGTTCCAAAAACCTATAATTTTATAAAGCATCATAATGAAAACATTATTTTCATACAAGAAATTTTATAGATAAGATTTAAAAAAAATATATAACTTGAGGCGATTTAGGATGTAATGATCAAACATATCAAGTCGGCTAAAATGTAATGATTTTATTCCCACGTTCAATCTTAGTAGTAATTGTATTCGCTTCAGTTTATCTGGGGAATCAATTGAATTCCAATCTACATGGTAATGAGTATTTTTGATATCACGCTGGTAATCGCTATTGGGCATCAGCACAGCTCAGCATAATGAGAAAAAGGACACGTGAATGTGGTTGGTGGGTTAATATACTAAATAGATCGCCAATTTGTGGATCATAATTGATATTGATATACTCCGTGGGATACAATTTAAAATGATTAGTTACACAAACTGCGGTCAAAAAGAATGTGTTAGAAATATATTGCAAATTATTTTCACACAATTATTAATGGTGCCTATAAATATAATCAATTTTTAACAGGTACTAGTATTGTAAATTAGTAATTGAAAGGCTTACAAGGTCTTATCAATAAATAATTAGACTGATTTATTTTATTGTTTAGGTTATTAATTTTTGCACATATAGGTTATATAGTATAGTGATACAACTTTAATGATCGCGGGAAAAGAATGTTAAAACGCGGAGGTATGAGTGCAACATAGCGCACATTTTTTGTGTATAATAAGTTGCCTATTACAGCGGGAAATTTTTGTTTGGAGTAGTATAGTTTAAAATGACATACTAATGTGCTGATTTGTGATATTTATTTAAGTTAAAATATTTAAAGCAGCACATAAGTATAGCTTTTAAATCATTTTATTTATAATATTTTTTGTTGTCCACATAGCGTGCATAGGCATACCGATGAAGAGTGCATACCCTGAAACACTAGTGTATATTATTATGTCTAATACTGAGTAGAGAAACAATTTACATAAAACACATCAATTGCTAAATTAAAAAATCTATAAAAGTATTAATGATACTCATGAATAGCATTGTGAGATAAATCAGAAACCAAATTGTCAATTTTAAAAAGTGTATATCATGCAAAATGATGCAAACACGTCAACTAGAAAAAGATTGCAGGTAATTGTAATGTTGACTGAATACTGTGAGAAATAAAAAACTAAGTCTGTTTTTGGAAACATCAAATATGCCTTTACTTCAGTTAAAAATGGTAAAAAAAATGTTTTAAAAAGTTTTAACGGATGTTCATCAATTCCATTCAAGTTCATCAATTTCAAAACTAGTTCTGACCATTTAAATCTATTATCCCAGTCAAAAACACATGTAATCTTAAATTGTATCAATTACTGCAAAACAAAATTTGTCTATGTTACGGTAGCAATTGCCGTTAATAGTTACAAGGAACAGTTATCAGTTTTGAAAATCCACAACTTCTACAGCAGCATAAAAAAAGAAGAAAAAACCGCAAACTTTAGAATACCACCAGACTTTACAATAACTTGCATACCCATGCTTCATCTTCTCCAATGCAAACTGCAGATATAACCTTTAAACACCCCCGCATTTGAAGGACATCATCATTGCTTGCAAAACAAGCTCTTAACTGAGTCTGAAATTAACTCCAACTGCTGCCATTGCACCGTGGTAGCTCCCTATAAGAACATGCACTGTCTTGCTCCTCAGTACCCCAACAATAGATGAAGCAATGTAGTTCACCAGTTACACTACATCAACCTATAAGAAAACAACAAATTCCCCAAAATGTCCCCATATGAAAGCCAAATCTGCTCCTTTAATAATAATAAGGTTGTAGCCTTGAGTGTTTTAATAAACCCTTAGAACATAGTCGATGGGACGCCAAAAAGAATCTGGTGGGTAAGTAACTACAGAGACGCGTTTCCTGAGACTAGTATCACTAAACTTTGGTCCAATTTACTTCTAAAACAGGAAGTGAAAACCAAATAAATCAATTAGCTACGTAACCTAGTAAAATGACTAACAGGGTAAGTCCTTTGTTAATGATTGATGTGTAATACTCGCTCGTGTACAATCTACCCCTAAGATCTATATTTATCTCAAAACGCAGACGTTCAAAATTTAACATCCCCATATTTACAAGCTCCATTCGGAGTAAAGAGCCAGAGAAATGAACATATATCTCATAAGCATTAAAAATAAAAAGTTAGATTTTCAGATAACCCAATTCATCATCATCATCATGCAGTCATAAGGTTCCACTGATGCACATAGGCCTTCCGTATCCCACTCCATTTATCACAATCTTGTGCGACTTGCATCCAGTTCCTTCGGATGCGCTTAATATAGTCGGTCCACCTTGTTGGGGATCGTCCTCTATTCCTATATGCGTCATCTCTAGGTCTCCACTCCAATATTTTCTTTGTCCATAGTTCCTAGTTGTCCAGCCTAGTTCCACTTCAGAGCGGATACCCTTTCAATAACATCTGTTATGCCAGTTCTTTGGCAAATAGTTTCGTTCGGAATTTTGTCTAAACGATATACCCAGCATAGACCTTTCCATCGCACGCTGGGCAACGCGTAGCTTGTTTGCAGATTTCTTTGTTAAAGTTAGGGTCTCCGCTCCGTATATCATAACGGGTAACACGCATTGATCATATACCTTTCGTTTTAGGCAAATGGGTATCTCAGACTTAAAGATGTCCCTCTGAGAAGTTCGCTACTTTGGTTGTCTCTAGTTAACCGTACTTCATGACCTAGGTATTTGTAGGATGTCACTTGTTCTATTTGGACTCCGCCCACTGAGATATGATTTAGTACCATATTTGTCATAAATTGCGTTTTTGAGAAGTTGATTTTAAGTCCAACGTCTAGTGAAGCAAGGTGCACTCGTTCTAGCATCTTGCGAGCATCATTTAAGCAGTCAGCAATCAGAAAAGTGTCGTCGGCAAAACGTAAATGGTTTAGGAACTCTCCGTCTATCTTGACACCCATTTCCTCCCAATCAATTTTCTTGAAAGCTGATTTAAGTAAGGTAGAGAATAACTTTATTCCAGTAGATAATTGTGTCTAATGCTTTTCATAATCCACAAATACAAGAATAATTGGTTTGTTGTATTCTGTTGACTTTTCGATAAGTGTCTTAATTGTTTGAAGGTGGTCATTTGTTCCGTATCCAGATCTAAATCCGGCTTGTTCTCTGTGCTGGCATAAATCGAATTTAAATGTTAGTCCTTATGCGATGATCTTCCTAAAGAGTTTACAAATATGCGATAGCAGGCTAACTGGCCTATAATTACCAAGGTTCGTTATAACTCCTTTCTTGTGCATTATTTTAATAATAGCGTTGTTCCAAATAGATGGAATTTCGCCTTTTTCTAGGCACATAATTTGCTAATAGATTGTATTAGTATATCACCACCTTCCTTGATCACTTCAATAACAATACCATCCTCACCCGGAGATTTGTTGTTCTTCATCCCCTTACAGCATTTTTAATTTCATCTGTGGTTATATCCGGAACGTCTTCTGAACCCTGGTTCTGAATTTTCGTTAAACTGACTTCGTCATGTCTAATTGCAGTTTCTTTCTGGTACAGCTCTCTATAGAAGTTTTCTACTATTTTAAGAATTTCGTCTTTGTTTGATGTTATCAGGCCTTGTTTGTTTGCTAGTTTGCAGATATCCTTCTTTCCTATAGTAAGTCGTCTTCGTAGAACTTTAAAGCTTTTATTTTTTTCGATTACTCTACTTATCTGTTTTGTATTATATTTTCTAAAATCATTCCTTATAGATTTGGAAATTGCTCTATTTAGTTGTCGTAGTTCTTCAGATCTTAAGCCGTGTTAGTCTTTTAGGTTTCTTCTTTGTTCCATGAGATTCTTTGTATCTTTGCTCATTTTTTTTTTGTTGTTTTTATTTGGTTTAGTCCTGTATTTATTCTCTGCATCTTTTACTGTAGTTGTTATTTGTTGGTTCAAGGTGTCAATATCCAGTACATCGTCTTCAAGATTTAGAATATCTCCGAGGTCTCTTTCAATTTGTTTCATGTATGCGTCTTTATTTCCGATTGGTGACCATTTTGTGTTTTTAGGTGTAGCTACTAGTTTTGATCTTTCTCTATGCACGTTTATAATTATTTTTGCCCTGATCATTCTATGGTCGCTACCAATCGAGCAATTGTTAAGTACTGTTATATCGTGTACGTTTTTGGTGCGGCCATCTGGGCTTGCCCATGTCCATTTACGTTGAGGAATCTTTTTGAAGAAAGAATTCATAGCGTACAATCCGCGGTGTGTTAGAAAGTCTCTTTCATTTCTTTGGCCGTATCCATGGTCACCTATAGCTATTTCGGTGTCGTCTTCTCTGTAACCAAGTTTCGCGTTGAAATCTCCAGCAATTAGTGTGTAGTAGGCTGGTTTTTGGTGCATTGCTTTATATAGGTCTTCGTAAAAGCTTTCGGTTTCTTCGTCCTGATGTGCAGCTGTTGGTGCATATGCCTGGATAATTTTGATGTCGTATCGAGAATTTAGTTTCAAAGTCAGATATATAACTCTTTCGCTAACGCTTTCTATCTGTATTATGTTCTTTACATGTTTCTTGTGGATAAGAAAACCAACTCCACCATCTGATGATTCTTCTTTTCTCTTGTGATAGAACAGGTGGCCTGACTGTAGTGTTAATTGATTCTCTGCTCTTCTTCTTACTTCACTTAGTCCTATTATATCCCAGTGGATATGAGTTCCCAGATTTTATCATCCGTTGATAGGGTTCTGGTATTATAAGTGGCTATTAATAGTTGTTTTCGTCGTCTATGGTAGCCTAGCCCACCAGCCCGGGGATTCTTCGCACTCTCTGCTTGCTGTCTTTTCCTGTCGCTACCGTGGCCGGGGACTAACAAGCTGCCGGGCACTGAAAGCCGTGTGTTTTCTGTTGTATTCATAATATGGGGTTTTTAGCTTTACTCCTACCACGCTGGCCAGTGCAGGTTGGTAGGGTGCAAGAGCTTCATTTCCTATGCTCTCCGTTGGAACGGTTATACCGCCGTGACTCGGTCGTCAGATGGGAGCACCAACGTGCAGGCGAGGTTGATATTTGGGTCGGACTTATCTGTTGTTGGTTGCCGTCACCCCTTACCCAATTGCATGGTCTAAAGTCAACACAAAATCTGTAGAGTAGAAAAAATCCAAAAGTCACAAAAAGCGTAAAAACAGAACCAACCCCCTTCCCCATAGAAAAAACCAAACGTCCTAAACCAACAAAATAAGGTTAAGCTTTACATCTAAGCGCTCACCTAGACAACCTAAAAAAAAGACAAAACCTAACGTACCTATGAAAAGAAAACGAAGAACGAGTTACAAAAAACAGCCCCAAGCACCTCCATAAAACTATAATAAGCACGGCCCACCCCTAGGTAAAACTAACTAAAATCCAACCAAGTTAATAGAAGAAACACCTTCTACATTTAGAAAAAAGAAAGCCTCAAGATCACTCCTATCCCATCCCTAAAGTGATTACAGAAAGTTGGTTTCGGTCTAGAAACCACAATAGCAGGAATCAAAGTTAGGCGTTGTGTAGATCTCCCTATGAATCGCCTGAAGAAGCAAAACCAGGAACTTAGCATCAAAAATCAGAACTTAACAAGTAACAAAGTGAGCTACATGTTCCACAAAACCACCATTTATTTAATATGACCCAGAACAAAGACAAGTACCGTAATCGCATCCTTCAATATAAGACACTAAACATTAATAAGAAGATAAACACCATTCAAGTTCATCAATACACGTAAATACTAATTAAGCTTTTAATATGTCTTACATCAATAATTTTAAATTCCATCCACATTTTGCCAAAACAGTTTGTCCATGCCACGACAGCAATTGCCGTTTCAAGAGTCCACAACTACCACGGCAATCATAAAAAAAATTTAAAAAAAAAACCGCAACTCCCCAGCCAAATGACCAACAGATTAAGTCCTTGGTTTATGCTTGCTACCCGCTCGTGTACAACCTACCTTCAAGATCTTTATTCTCTAGTAATGCTGGTCATCTAAGTTCAACGTCCTCATATTTGTCGGCTCCATGAGGGTTGGAAAACCAGTAAAATAAATAAATAATTCATAGACATAAAATATACAGATTTATATTTTCAAATCATTAAAGCGGATGTATATCGGATCCCTCAAAAATAAACATCAATTGTGTTTATTCAAATACCCCAAATGCATGGTCTGAATGCAACAGCTTCACAAACTGATGTTCGAAAAAAACAGATTTTGTTAAGCAGAAGCAAAAAACGCGTTTAGCGGTTTACATGCTGAGGTAGCAACCTCAGTTAATTTTTCACATAATAGTTTTTCTTTACATCTAAGCCCTTATCTAGTCAACCTAGAAGAAAAAAAAACTCAGAAGTAACTTAAAGTACCCCTACCAATAAAAAGAAAGAGTAAAGCAGCCAACAAGGAAGTTGCCTCAAAGCACCTCCTTGTAACTATAAACAAAATGAGCCACCCACTAAGTAAACTAACAAGGAACAAACTAAAGTAATAGAAAAAACCCTCGGGGGCTCGATAAAACTTCATCCACTCCCAAAAAACCTCCCACCTTTAAAAGATGAAAACATCAAGATCACCTTTGAAGATGATGCAAGGTAATTACAGAAATTGGTCGCCCACCTACAACCACTATAACCGGAATCAAAGTTAGACGTTGTGTAGATAGATCGTCTCCCTAGACCATACTATTGACTCCTTGTTCTACATACGTTCTACAAATCCCACCATATCGTATAATAAAGCAAAGACAAAGGTAAACGTTTACATGTTTTCATTACCAGTACTAATTACGTTTGTTACCTCACGCAACCATAAGCACTTAAAAAAACTGAAACTGCCATGTGTCTACGTCAGTTTCAATATCATAGATAACAAATATTCAAATTATAACTCATGCCCAACATAAAACACAAGTGCTATCAAAACCCTAGAGCAATCGACAAAGCTGTTGTGCAGCAGTCAGATGCCTAGACTATTGCCCCACGCGTATACAGTTTTAAATAAACCCAAAAATATAGATAAACAAAAAGAACTTAAGTAAGTTGAAAAATTCAGAAGCACACAAGAACTTTTCAGTTGAACTTAAAATGCCGCCTTTTTAAAATTGTAAACTATACTATTTGTTTTGACAGTTCAACTTTGACAGCTGTCAAGCAAGCAAGGTTATAGGAATGTATACAAATAGACTAGACCGGCACAAACGTACATTAGATGGTTACATAATCCTATTCATTTATAAACTCCCTGTACTATGGCTATACACAACTGTCATAAGACTTATGCTCATATTCGGAGAACTAGTAGAATACATCCGCAAATCAGTTGCAACAAATACATCTTTCGTTGCCTAATAAATAATAGACTCAATTATTTAAAAAAATATATGAAAAAAATATTGACATACTAACACTTAGCCGTAGTCGATTAATTACAACTTATTGAAACACCCTCTAAGTTTTCTTTAATTTGTCTGTGTATTCTAAAATTTATAAACAATATATATATAGCCTCTAACATTTTTATAAAATTATTTTTTATAATTATCTGAACAACAAGTAAAATATTTTTTATGCAAACCAACTTTTTTTCATTAATATAAATTGATACCCATTATACTGAGATTTTAAGTAATTCTTTTGTAGTTCATATTTACTTTTACAATAAAATTTACAGTGAACAGAAAAAAAAGTATATTAAAATAAATATTTCGTTAGTTGATAATAATGCTCAAAAATAAGACTATTTTCTTTTACTCAAGAAATATAGAAATAAAATATCTCTCTCTAATATACAATCAAAAATGTCCTACCAATAAATAAACATAATTCAATTAACTAAATATATTAGCAAATAATATGAATAACCTGTATTAGATTAGAGGTCATCGCCCTCTGCAGCATCCCAATCCAAGAACATGAATATTCAAATCAAATCCCTGCGATATCCTTGCAGCACTTACACAATGTTAAATAAATGTCAATAAAAATTACACCCGACAAACTTAAAAAAAACAACATTTTATGTGGAGAATCGGAGTCCGGCGACCACTGTTATTGCATTTGGCATGTTACTAAGCACTTCGGCATTCCTACGCCATCATCATGTGATAACCAAATAATATTAGTTTTTCTTTTCAGAAAAAAGTGTTCATTATAATACAATAATTTCTTGAGATTAATATTAGCATTGTGAGAAAAATATTATATTAATTCTTATGATCAAATATTGCAAAATTATTGTAAAAATGTGTGGTACTACTTTTCGATTTATTTAAGGTAAAATTTGATACCAACCTAAATATTTTAATAACAATTTTAAATTGAATTGTAAAAAATATTGAAATATAAATAAATATTGATACAAAAAAAAACAAAATTTGAATGATAATTTTTGATTGTTAATTTTTTTATTATTATCTAGCAACATAAAGACTGGATAGTAATAAAAATAGAATTATACACCCGAAGATAAAATATGTTCTAAAATTTTTTAAAAAGTATGGAGTAAATTGATGTAATAATTAATGACCAAGACAGTAAACAAATCAAATAATATTTATGTCTAAAAAACAATTAAAAATTTGCTTTGACATCATATTAAACAAAATCTCAAGCAGAACATATTAGGCAGCATAGTCTTGAAAAACTGCTGGTTCTGTGAAGATTACAAATGGTTTGACAATAAAATTGCTAGTACGTAGAGTCTGCTCAATAACAAATTCAAGATATAAGCTCATTTCCACTTAAACGAAAGGCACTAAGACTAACAGCAAATTCCAACAACCAATAAGCATCGCACCTTGGTCAGAAGCCTACAAAATAAGGCTCGGCGGTATAAAAATAGTCCAGCAAAAAACCGCAGCCAAGTTACGACCAGAGCAAACAACGGCTCCTGCGTAAATATACTAACCCTACGCTTCTCACGCGACTGGCAAGTACACTGACTCATAATGTGCACCAACCCAAGAAACCAGTCAAGTAATACCTTCGGAAACAAGCTACTCTATATCAAAAGATGTACCTGCCCCACAACGCCTCTCAAATGACCAATGCACTGGTCACATGTATCGATCCCTAGATCCAGCAACCCTGCAATTACTGTACTTTGCAGACCTTGAAAAGCTGATAGAGTATGCAAGCAAAGATAGAAACAATCATAGAACACCGCCGAAGCTTACGGTCTAATACAAAAACCCCAAAGATTTCGGGAAACAACAAAAAGCCGGCTAAGTTAAGTGCCATCACTCTACCGGGCCACGTCAATAAATCTGACAATAACACACCAGCCCACAGTGTAAGGTTTATGGGCCCTTCAAACTACCTGCCCAAGGTTGTAGTACCCATCAACGGGCAAGACCACTTAGTCCTGATCGACTCTGGTGCCAGCCAGATTTTTTTCCAACCTGGCATTAGTAAGAGCCAAACCACTAAAGACGGCAATAGCCCAGGTGGACCCCAGCGCCATCCTGTTAGCTACAAGCAAAGCACACATGCAGGTTGTCGTAGGAAAAAAATTTCCGGCACACTTCCACATCGTAACCAAGCTAGGAGAAACAATCATATCAGTTCCGCGTCATGCCCTTTCATGCTGCTGCATTCCAAAAGCTAATGTTGAGGGTGCTAGTAGGCCTGCTAGGCAAACATTGTGTTAGTATACTTAGATGATTTCCTCGTTTATTCTGAGACAAATGATGATCACGTCAATCACCTCCGCAGGGCTTTAACGCACCTTCAAGAGCACGGACTAAAGTGCAAATTGAGGAAATGCGAATTCGCTAAAACTAAGGTAAAACACTTCGGACACCTAATCATGGCACAAGGAAATAAACCCCTACAACACTTAGATAGTGTTACTTGACGCGTTGTCGCAAACCCTGGCAACAACCTAGTTACCGATAAAGTTGACAATATCAAACGTATACTACCCCAAAAGATGATCAAGCCCGACCGCTATTACCGAATAAACGTGTTAGAAGCTGAGACTGTACCCAGCAGTATCACCTACTAACACAAAAACTATCCGGAAATATTGAAAGTATTCAAAAGACAATAACCCTGACCTTAACTATATCGTTCGAAAACGGGGTGAGCTTATTTGTACCAACGCTGGGTGGAATGAATTAGTGGTATCTCCACAAGCTCATCGCGGGGTGTTAAAAAGCACACCAAAGCCGCCAAACACCTCGGCAAGAAAAAAACAATCGCGTTTATTGTAAAAGCCTACCAATGGCCCAAAGTAAAAAAAGATGCTCAAAGGTTGCTTGATCTGCACAAGGACTAAACTAAACTAGAACCAGCAGGTGACCTATGAAAAAAAATATCAATCGACAACATTTGCCTGTTTGACCCAAAGCAGTCAAAAAATGCACATGCAGCCGTGGGGTGGAAGTTAAACCAGCACCTTCGGTCCACTAATCGTTTACTGGAAATACACTTCTTCCATAGATTTGAATACCCAAAAATACTATTGAGCGACAACAATCGTCTACAATTTCAAGATGCAGGTGATTCATCATACCCCAGCAACCTATCATCCACAATCAAATCCAGTTGAAAAACCGCAACTAGAACTAAAAAAAAATCAGAGTACTATCAAAACAATACCCGCACAAACAGTGAGACAAACTGCTACAAACAGCATTATACCCCAACAATCGCCAGACCAACGCCCCCACCCAACAGTAGAACTCTATAAACAAACTTGAAACAACCGAAAAAATAAGATAAACCCGAAAACAAAAAACACAGCTTGGATCTAGACACAATGCTAGAAAACGCTAGACAGCGCCAAGTCACGTATCGGGAGCACCAATACCCACGCGTACAGAATGCAGCCCACCAATACCAACCAGGTGACATGGTTATATCAAGAGACTAAAGAAAAGGCTTCACCAATCCGAAAAAGATTATAACTACCGGCGGCACACATTGTTTCTAAAGAAAGGACCAGTACTACCGTACTCCCACCAAGATCAACGTAGATGATTTCAAACCAGCACCCACCACCAAAGCGGAGACTAACTTCGAGAAACCACAAGGATTTTGCTCCACTCGTAGAAAATAATAGAAATTGTTGCAGTCGCCAAGCGGCTCCGCATGCACAGGCTACGCCCCATTTTCTACTCGGCTAAAAACCCATAGCACACGAGACACAAGTAAGAGGTATAAAATTAATCCCATTCACTCAAATCCTGAGTTATCTCGTCTTGCAATGCAAGACAAACAGACTTCCAAATACAAGCTCAAACTGCTCGCTGCATAAGAAATATTCGTAGCTCTTCAACCACCACCATACTAAATCAACGCCTACAAGGCTAGCGGTTGGTTAGTAAATCCGAGTTATTCCGCTATAGTTGTCCAAAACCGGACAACTATAGAGGAATAACTCTGCTCAACTGCATCCTAAAACTATATACCAAGCTCATAAAGGAAATAATAAACAACGATATAAAGATAGCGGAGAATCAACAAGGTTTCAGGAAAAATAGATTAACCGTAGACGCAATCTTTATTCTCAAGCATAGTTAAAAAGTTAGAGTTAAATAAAGGCGCTTATCTCTGTTTTGAAGACATATCAAAGACTATCGATAGAGTCCGCCTAAACAACATTATAATCTTCCTGAGAGCATCAAAAGTAAACCACGGTATAATAAATAGCATCATCAACAATGAACACAAACTGTAGAACAATAAAGATCAGCAAGAGCACGTCAAAGACAATAAGAGTAAACGATGGAGTAAGATATTCATATCGTAATAACCTATGCGACAGAGACGAAACCCGACACAACAAAAACCATACAGATGATGAAGATTCTAAAAACCATCCATGGAAAAACACTACTAGACCGTGTGAGAAGTGACGACATCGGAGAAGTCAGCAAAATAACCGATATCGCAAAAATGGTAAGAAGGAGAAGAAAAAAATGAAACAGACATTCCAAACAAATGGCCGACTCCAGAATAGCTAAAACGGCCAAAAACAACAAACCGAGGGGTAACAGAAATCCAGAAAAGTCCCCAAAAAGATAGAGGGAATGTTGGCGGAGGCTGAGTAATCAAACACAGGCAACAGCCTAAGAATACCATCTGGTGGACAAAAGAAGAAAAAAAAGAAGAGAAGATGCTCCTCCAACAACAACAAAAAGAAACCAGTTAAAACAAAACTGTCATAAAAAAAAATTACGACAGGATAACCGTCCCGGACGGCAAAAATAGAGCCACAACAACTTACCAACCAAACAATGACTACAACCACCTACGCACTACCCCCGAACTACCCAAACAAATAGATAGCTTCATCCCCTTCAGTATTGCGGCATTACACTCCTGACTTGGTAGATCATCATCCACCAGGTCATTGCACAAGAACCTCTCAATATCTTTCCTTCTCCCTCTCTGGCTCCAACGCTTAAACTCCTGTTGCATCGGCGGAATCCCGCTTTAATCTCCCAACCGTTGCATTGAGTATACTACGTTCCTTGACATTGCATGGAAGCCGCATTTTAAACTTCCAAGCAACGACTCAACACTACAAAATACCTTTATAGATCTTCGTCCACCATCTCTACAGGGACGTTCCAAGCTCTTGCTAACAACTATAGTTGTTTTTAAATTCACCCGCACACTAAAATCGAGTTTTCTTCCAATATGTTCGCTAACTCTGCGTCTGTATGAAACTTGCATCGCGACATAGTTACTAAGCCGCTCATTAAATTCAACTTTTGTAAAATATATTTCAACACACGACCAGAGAAGGTTAAAGCCAATCACGAGGCACAAAAACTCCACCAGCAACTTGAAACCCGATAGCTAGACTATTATGAAGGATAATGTAAAGTTATATTATAATATTAGCTGCTCTCCAATTATGTGATATATGCTTCACATTCCTATTACATTTTGTCAATTGGGTAACCTGCGTAAGGTCTTCATTCTCTCGCCACTTTTAACCCCAACATTTCAAGAGGAGCATTGTCTAGCATTAGTTGTTTAATTAATTGATGTTCAACTATTTACAGCCATTATTTGTACCATGTGACGTCTGTACAAAATATGCTTTTTCTACTCCCTTCTATATATTGTCACCTTTTTTCACGCCTAACTGAATGGATATGTATCATATATCCACTCTAGTGTGGATATGATTTGCCGTACCAACCATAAAAACAAAAAATACAAATCACAATGTTTATTTGATTACGTCGCTAAATACAAATGGTTTTTTTTATTTGTAAAATGTTAAAAATAGATTAAGAACGTCTTATTTATTAACTGTTATTATACAATAAAGCTTAAAATCATTTTTAATTAAATATTTTAACAGCATAATTTAACCTAAATTATAGTTCTGAATTTGATAATTATGCGAAACGTCAGATGTCATACATAACCTGCAGCGTCGTACTCCAAATTCGTCTTCGTGCGATATGGGCATACTATCCACTCTTGTTATACAAAATACTATTTCAATAAAGGTGTAAAATGTTTGAGTATACTTATTCCAGAACACACTAGAGTAAAACAACTCGGGTTAGTTACCCCAGTAATTGAAAAGCAGCTATTTTGTTTAATAAAACATTGCCTCCCAATTTCATTAATAGTTTTGTTTACAGTAAATAATGCATTATATCTCATTTCACACGCACTTTAACTTTTAAATAATAATTTAATTTTACGAACTTTTTCATGTTATGAGACAAAATTAAATCTGAAGTTGGCAATAAAATAAATCCAATCACCAACAAAGGCCTTTCTTAAAATTAAAAAAAGCTTTAGTGGGCCTCTATCAAAATCAAGACATCTCCAACTTTTATTATTATCAGTACCATAGCAATAGACAACAAAATAACAGATTTACTAACATACCAGCAATCATAAAATTCATAATGGTTATGAGAACAAAACCAAATATTTTAATAACCGGCACTCCATGTGTAGGAAAATCAACATTATCGAAAAAAATTGCTTCAAAATACGGCCTTAATTGGATAAATGTATCCAAATACGCAATTCAAAATAAACTTTGTATGAACTACGATGATATTCAGAAATGTTGGATATTGGAACCCGAAAAACTAGTGCATCATTTAAAAGGTACTATACGCCCAGGCGGTTGCATTGTAGAATATCACAGCTGCGATTTCTTTCCTGAAAAATGGTTCGATGGCGTGTTCGTATTGCGCACAAATAATACACTATTATATGACCGATTAGTAGCCAAAGGACAATCTGGAAACGCATTAAAAAATAATATAGAATGTGAAGTATTCCAATGTTGCTTGGAAGAAGCCAATGAGAATTATGTCTGCGATGTTATTGAGTTACAAAGTAATACATGGGATGATTACAAAAATAACTTGAACACAATCAAATCTTGGATAGAAAAATATTAATGTAAGAATAATTTACTATATAAGCGTAATTACTATTATTGTTATAGATTGTGAATAAAATTGTGTAACAGCAGTGCGTGTTTTAATTTTATACAATGTTTGTATTTGCTTCAGGCAATCAATATTTGTAAGTCGTGAGAAATTATTGCAGCTTCAGATTTATACGCATTAATGTCTTATTTATTTCCTGAAGTCATAAATACAGTTGTAATAAACTGTATCTTCAATAATTAAGTGTTGTTAAGTGCTAATTATAGATGATACATTAATTCCCATACAATTATACAATTTTTGGTAATATAAAAAGGAAGGCAAGTGTCAATATAATTTATATCTATCTAAGAATAATTAAGCCAACAAATTCCGATAAAATTTTATCTATATTTTCAGAAAATAGTATTATAAAATTGCATAATAGGTTCTTTTCTCAGCAAGATTTAAAATGTACAGGAAATAATATATTTATATGATTTTAATATATGTCAATGGAATTATTTAATACACATAAAATATTTCCAGTCAATACATAAATTTCGATCTCCGTCATTTTATTAATTTAATTTTCTGCTTATATCACCTACTTAATAAACATGAATAATTCATAAAGCTCCTCGTTATTAACGATAAAGAGGCACAATAAATATGATAAACTCGTCATATAAAAAATATGATGCTTGAAAACAGTTTCATAGAATCGTTATCAATAATATTGAAAGCGACGATGCGAGGTCAGCAGCTGCTTATTTTATTTAGTAATGTTGAAGAGCAGATAGTTGCCCCTATTTAATAAGATAGTAATATCATGATGACAACAGTTCTTAGTATGTGTATATGAATCGATTAATTTACGTCCACAAAGCTGATTTTCATACAGTAATTGTTTATATAATTGGGATTCGACCGGTGCGCAAAAGTGATCCAAAACAGAGCTCAGGGTTTCAAAGATTACTTAGATATTTAAGAAGATATTTAATTGAAATTTTTACAGCGGGTAGATAAAGAATATATCTTTGAATCTGTCAATTTATTTTTTTGATTTTTAATTTTTTTTAGAGATTATTGTTCTATGAGTATTGCACATCTTATGATAATTACTAAAGGATTTGTATTGTATTTAGAAAATAATTAACTGCACAGATTTGTTTGTTTATCTTTTATCTGTGACTACAGCAAGTTTCAAATCAAAATATTAATTTATAACTGAGTAATCGATGTAATTCTGAGACTGTATTCACAGCTTTATTTAGCATTTATTGCTATGATTTCAGCGCTATAAGGTGAGTAAGTGCGAAACTATTATCGTGTTTTTGTTGGTACAGTACGACGTAAAAGTAAGCACACATTTGGGAGAGAGCATGCTGATGTATAGAGAAGTAAATATGTTCTAAATGAATATGTCCGGTTTATTTTCTTATTGACTAATATGTTATAATAGTAATAATATATTTATTTACGGTATTCACCTTTTTTACAGATATATTACATTTAAAAATCACCATAATTGGAAACACATTGATTAATTTATCTAGAATGAAACATAAAAATAAAAATATATCTATGTTATAAGTACAAATACCACAAAATGTAACACATCACATGGTTAAATCTATTGACGAATAATGAATAGGATTGCATATATCGATGGTTAAAGTGTGAAACCTCGTAAGTCGTTTTTTTCCGTTTACGCGTTTTTTACACTAAAAGTTTATATATATTCACATTTATTAAACTGCAAATCCTCGTAACTTAAATTTAAGTCTATGGGACTGCAGGCTCCATCTATCAAAACCCAGTAAATCTAATTCACCTAAACAATCAATTCCAAAACTAAACGTTTTTCCCTTCTCCTGTAAAATTCACTAAAATTGACTTACGAGGTTTTACACTTTAACCATCGATATATATATTTATATTGTAATGAGCAGAGAAATGGTTGTAATGCCGCATAAACCTACATAAATGTGCATGGAATATTTTTATATGGGACACTGAAAACAAATAAAATTTAATAATTTTAAATAATATTAATATAATATATTAAAAATAGCTAAATGATATATTTTTATGTATGTATCAATATAATATATCAAAGAACTAAACAACCGTTGGCACAAGGCCCTAAACGAAGAATGAAATAAATTATAAATACATAATAAATACAATAACATACCATTAAAACAATAAAAATAATTAACAATACACACACATACATATATATATATATATATATATATATATATATATATATGGGTAATTCCATTACTTTTCGACCAATTTGAAAATGTCGACCTCTTTGATTTTGCTCAAATTTTCAGGGATCAAAATATAGATGAAAAAATGAGATTCCCAAAATTTTGGATCTTAGAATAATGCCTGTTCAAAATGACACACATTTGAAGGTCAGAAATTTTACAATAAAACGTCTTTTTTAGCTTATTTTGTATCTCAATTTTTGGGCTTCTGGAAAAAGATAAAAAGGTCCACGATGTCTCAAATTATTTCTTATTACATGTACTTTAAAACCAATTTTTTATGTTTAATATCGTGGCAGTCATTTTAATATATAGCTTAATATAACAATAAATTAAATAATAACATTATTCCAAAAAAAACCGTAAATTTAGCAGAATTGCAATTCTTTGCTTTCTTTAAACCGTTCTAACTTTGTCAAATCTTTACAAAATTTAATCCACAAGGTCTAGATTTCTTCGTGTTTTATCTCTTTTTAAAGTGATCATATAAGACTTATAGAATCAATACGTATACACCACTATTTTGATGCAGGAAGTTGCACATATTTTCGCGATCTTCAAAACTTGTAATTTTTAGGCCCCAAAAAGCGCTGTCACCCTATGTCGATTTTAGTCAAAATTTCAGTAAATACTCGTTGGAGCACAAGAAAAAAGGGTATCTATTTGATAAATTAAAAAAAAAAATTCTTACAACTTTTTCTTAAAAATGCAATTCTGAAAAGTTATAAACAATAAAAAATGTGAAGAAACGCAAAACAACATTTCAGTCAGGAAATGAATTCGATCTACACGATTGTAATGTTTATGATAGAAAAACTTTTTCTTTTTTATTGACCGAAATTAAAAAAAGTCAAAAAGTTTATGTTTAGTTTATGTCCGCTTCTTTAATTGTAATTTATGTTGAATGGCATCTACAATATATTGGGGATCACGAATTTGCATACTTCTAGTATGTCTCGGGTCCACTAGTTCTGGCAAAATGCAGTCCATATAAAAATTTATTAATTTTGTTTTCATTTTTGATTCCCAAAAGTTGGGTTCTCTTTGTATCCATACAGTTTTAACTGGAAATTCATTGCCAGTCCACATCGCAAATAAACATTTATTCATATTCGTAATATGGAGTTGATCTTGAATTTGGTAAAACCATTCGCATTCTTTATTAATGACTAAAGTGTCGACATCAAAACTTAATAATTTTATTTTTCCAGCACGAATAGCCTCATCAGGATTTATTTTATGTACTGAGAAAGGACACTTGACTTCTAATAGTGAATCAGAATCCAATAAACCATCTGGCGTTGCACCAAGAAAACTAAACTCCTCATCTATAAATAACCCGGCAGATTTTACTTTTATATTTTGCTCGACTTCTAATTGTGCAATTGCAATAGATTCATTGCGCCTACCATGCAATAAAGCTGGGGCACGTATATTCAAAGAAGAATATAATAGTGTTTCCACGAGTTTTACACAACTTATTGTTTGTCTTCGCTTGCAAACTTTGTAAAAATTTGAAGCAGTTAGAAGTTTTCGTCGATATTCCATCCAGATGCTACTTCCTGCTTGCAAAACTGTATCTTGTTGAAGTTTAATTCTGTCTTCAATAGTCAATTTTAAAGAATTTAAAAAAATCGATTTTTTAGAAGTGTACGTATCAAAGTCCATGTCTGGTCGTTGACAATTTTCTCCATAGTCTGGGTCAGGTTGTTGTCTGCGTTTTATACGATTTACCGGTATGTGCAATGATTTTTTTAAACGACGGTGCTGCGTGCACCGTAAACATTTCCTCAACCGATTGGCTTCCAATGTTGCGATGTATTTATTTGGAGCTTTGCCATACATTTGTTTGTGCAAACTAGACACTGCCATTTTGGTATTAAAAGACACAACAGCCGCTGAACATCTAGCTTGATAAGAACCTCGAAATGAATAATTAATTCTTTTTCCACCTACAAACTTTGCAATAATGCTATTAAATTGTTCGACAATGTTGCTATCCACATCTTGAATTAAACTTCGCGAATTTGACGAAAGACAATTTACACAACCACGAAGTTTTATAAGCATAGCAGGACACAATTCCATTTGTATTAAATTGTCAACTTCATTTGTAGATTTTCTATTGCAATAATAGCTATCACATTTTGTGTGCCTACCTAAGACATGATCCAAGCTATTTTCCAGATCAGCTTTTTTAGTGATGGCTTCAGAACAATCTTCTTCTTTTTTTCTATAGCGCACAGCCCCGACAGCAGCCCGTCTGAGTCGCATAATAGTGTTTGCGTTTATTAGTTTCCTTAGATGGTGTGGAAACTGGGTGTTTTTACTAATTAATTTTAACTTGTTGCAGAAGTTGCGCAACAAGTGATTCCTGCACTCAACTTTTTCAACTGTTAAATCGGAGTATGGCCGAGCTTCTAAAATTTTTTTATACGTACTGCTGTCTCCATCGGCAATCATTTTTCCATATTTGATATTGTAAGTTGGTATACTATCCTTAAATCCGTCGACTAAAATGGCAGCCTCCATACCTGTGGAACCACCTGTGTAGTTCATGAAACAAGTATGTGCGGATGGTTCCGTATTTTTTGCCACTGCTCTTGCGCATACTGTACAGAATTTATTTTTTACTCCTATATATAGAACCTTGCTGGTTCTTTTTCCAACTATTGCAGCTACTCCAGACAATGCCGAATAATTAGTCCGGTACGATCTTTTTGACCAACAACCGTCACATATAACACTAATTATAGGTATTCCATTTGGGTCAACCTAATAATAATAAATATCTATTTGTAAACAATTTTAAACACAATTAAATAAATGTTCATACCTCTGATGCTTCTATAGCTAATTGAGCTTCTTCCATAGCAGCTTCCTTCATTTTCTCATTAGCTGTTACTTTCCAACCATTAGCAACAGACTCGTGATATTTATTATATTGCTTTTGAGTCAAAGAAGGAATTCCTAAGATGGAAAAAACTTCTTGCAAATTAGAATATCCAGTTCCAACAGCCATAAATGCGGTTACAGAAGCCGTATTTATATCCATCATATTGTCATCGCTGGAAGTATTTAAGTTCATCTCTTTATTGCACATATTACACTTGAACACTATTGTTGAATGCAACCCATGTCTTAATTCTTTTATAGGTACCAAATTATTCAAAGTGCACCCAAACGCATTATTATGTTGAGATAAAACTTTTATTTGATTGATAAAATACCAAATATTAATAATGCGCCGTTCATTTTCATTTTCAAAAAATGAAGGTTGAATTGATTTGTTTGTTACTTTGCTAATAGGTTCCTGTAGGTGTGTTTCTTCAACCAAATCATTATAAGTTTCATGTTGTACAATATCCTCTGCAAAACATTGTTCATTGGTTTGACGGCTATCTTCATATTCCGCGTTAATGTTAGTAGTATTAGGATGCACTTCTATAAATGGTATCCTAATGTTTTCACGAAATCGTCACCAAGCTGATTTTATAGTCTCATTTATGCATATTACAATATTAATAGTTATTAAATGTTGGGTAGGGATATTTGCACGTACGTATAAATAATTAGCAATTTGCACCTTAAAAATCAAATAAACCAACTGCTTTTAAAAGTTACAAAAAATCTTACCTTACTTAAAAAACACTATTAAAATGTTTAACTACAAATTTGATCGAAATGAGAAGTATAATACGTTATTTCAAAGTTTTTCGTCTAAATTTTCAGAAAATTTAGGTCCTTTCTGAAAATTCAGACCTCCAAATCTAATAATTTTTGTCCACAAACTTAGTTATAAAATTTAAAATATAACAAAACAACATTAAATTTAATTTAAGTGATTTATAATAAATTTATTTGAAATTTTTGAATTTTGCAATAAAAAATTAAAAACTTATCCTTTTCAACATATTATGTTTGAAAGTAACCCCTTACCTTTGCAACTGCAAAGGCAGTGCAACACGTGTTTTGATTGAATTTTAAGGACTGAAATTTGGCATGATCACATTCACACAAGTCAACACTTATTTATACATATTTTGTAGCGGCATTTTTTATATCTAATTCTACAAATTATGAATTACTATATTATTTCGAATATTTTTCCTCATCGTCACTGTAGTCAATGTAGGCTTGTAAATAGTATCTCTAAAAATTTAGCTCGGACACAAATATCAATTTATAAAAACCATAACTTAATTGGCTTAGAAAGGGCGGCAAATTGGAGACCGCTCCGGGCGGCAAAAGTTCTAGATACGCCACTGGCCTTCCATACAAACTTATTCCAAACGGGCCAGCTCTGCCAGCAGTATGTAAAGATAAAACGGGGAACCTCAACAACCGTGAATTTGACATAATGATTCGCAATAAATATAATTTAGAAAACTCGAGAGAAAAGTAATAAATAATAATACTAATGTGATTAAAACAAAATAAATAATACACGAGAATAGATTTAGGTGCAATTATTACACAATCGATTATAATACGATTAATAGAAAATAATAAACCAGACTATTTCTAGAATTTTATTTTGTATTATAATATAATTTTACTTACGGGATGCCAGTTTAAGTTTTGAATATTATATTTGCGCTTTCCTAGCCTATTTTTCACTTTTCCCATGTTTCGTGAAATTTACGTGAACAAAGAAACAATAAAACAATAATAATCACACTAATGGAAATCTATAATATCGAAAAAATTGTCGAGTTTCCAAGAATATAAAACTAGATCAGAGTGAGCAAACGCAGCCAGAAAGAGATATAAATATGAGTTTCATACGTTGAGTGTACTTTAATGACACGCCCATTATATTGCGTGCCGAACACCCTCGTACACCCGACCCCGCAGCCAGAAAAGACAGCTCGACGGCCGAATACTCTTAAGGTGCAGACTTTTCAAGCAATTAAATATAATATAAACTTAATACAGATGTACAGATTATTTTTTTTTAATATAGCTTCCAATTAAATGTAAATAATAGTATTCGATCATCATAAGGTTCATAATGTAAATATAATTTTTAAATAGATAAAGTAACTATATTTTTTGATAAACAATTTATTTCTTTCATTTAAGAAAAAAGTAGAATTTTCATCAAATTATTTAATTATAAAAAAAAACATGAGCGATTCTGCTATTCTGTTGCCTTTATCAGCACTAAAATGAGATTTTTGTTGTTGAAATAACTACAGTGTGTAATAAATCTTAAACGTTCCGTCACCGACCAACACCGTTTTAAGCACAGCCAACCAAACTTCACTACAAGAAAGTTATCATTGTTTCAACGATAGAATATTTTGTATATTTTAATTAATAATAATTTTTGTTATTTATGTACGGGTAGAGTATCTAAGAGTTTGTTAATGTTATCAATATAGAGCAAGTGGGTCTTGGGGTATGTACAATAAAGTACATTGAAGTCATTAAAGTACTTTACAGTTGTTCACAGTTGTCTGAGAATATCACACCTAAACTAAAGAAGTTTAGAGATGTGTATATCATTAGCATTTCTTAGCATTGAAGCCATTAGAATACTTCACAGTTGTTTGAAGGTATTCACACATAGACCGAAGAGGTATTGGTAGTTTGTATAACAAAGGTTACTCATAACCAAAAAAGTCTTAGAGGTATAATAGCCTAAGATAAGAGAACAGAGAAAAACAATCCACGTTGATTTTTTGTAGGTAAGTGAAAAGAAGCCAATTAATGATTCATTGCAGGTTGAACTATGCGGTATGGAGGGGGGGGGGGGGGGGGGGGCAACTAAAGTTGAATTTTCAAGTGCAATTTTTGTCGAGATTTCTTGCTGCAACTGGAACAATGTTTTTAAGCGTCCCAACAATTCAAAAAATGTCCTGAACAGCAAATATGGCTGGCGCATCGGGTGTCAAAGCCAGAAACTCAGAAATATAGTCAAGGACGCGGGAGGTTTACAAAAAGTTTTCGCTACAAAATTGTAGATGTAGCTTAAACATGGTTTTTATAAAGTCAAAATACTACTGACAGTAATTTTTTTTTCTGCAATGTTAAAATACTGCAAATTAATCCTTTCGGCAACAAGAAAAACATAAAAACCAAGTTTAAGATATATGTACCAAGAATTTCCTAGCAAAAACTTTTTATGAACTCTCGCGTACTGAAACGTTTTTTGGTTTTAACAAAAATCCGGCACAAACGCCGGATGCAACAGCCGTATTTGCTATCCATGACACTTTTGAACAAATTTCGCACTAGAACATTCATTCAACTTTAATTTAAATGTCCCCCGACACCACATAGCACAACCCAATATGACTCCTTCTTTTACTCCTCCTTTTTACAAATTTACAGCAAAAAAACCGATCCACGTCGTATATACTGCCCAATCTTAGACTATAAGAAAATGCATTTACATTAACGTCATTGAAATACTTCACTGTCTAAGGTTAGTTAAACATACTCCAAAAAAGTCTTAGGGGTGTGTATAAAGGCCATTGAAGTACTTGACAACTGTATGTGGTTAATCATACAAGCCAAGAAGAACATGGGGTGTGCATATAAAAGTATGTATACATTCTTATTGTGATTTTAAGCTAACTAAATACTAGTTAATAATTCTGTGAAAGTTCCATTAATTTAAAAAAACGTGCGGGATTAATGTCGGTCCGTAGTAGTAGCTTGCTGATGCGTTAAGACAAAATGAACTGAACCGAAACAAACGGAAAATGATCGAGCAGCTAAAAATAAAAGGAAATAATTTCTCTTTCGCAGTGAATTAATGCGGTCGCATAAACATCAGCCAAAAACATTAAAAAAAAATGGCAACAACTGCATAGACAATAACATAAAAATATACCTTATACCTCGGTGTGGAAGTTAGACAACTGAGCCTTCGTAGCAACAATAAAAAAAAATAATTATGTAACTGGGCAATACAAAGCATAGGTATATAATGCAAATTTGGTAAACTCCATCATGGAATTAACGTCATATTGACCAACAACAGCGCAGCTCCAGCAACTTGCTGCCTCATTGCATCAGAGCTTATTTGAGCTATGAAGAGTTGCTCAGTTAAGTGAAGGACCTAACTTAAATCTCGGCGCATAAATTGTCGCAGGTTCGAGCAGCAGCAGAGGCAAAGCATTTTAAGAAATTGTGGCATTTATTCATTCAGGACTTTAGTCTAACTAATTCATGATTAGTGTCTATGCCAGATACTAAACCTCATCAGTATCTACAGCGGCATTTTCTCAAATAATGAGTTCGGTAGTAAATATTATGTAATAATTTACAGTTACATATTCAAAAGCAGCTTTCAGCTAGTTTGTACAAGCGTGAACCCTAAAAGATCGACCCTTGTGTATAAAAAAAAACGGTATAGAAGCCCACGGTTTATATAATTATTATCGTACCAGTGGTATCTTCGAGTATCTTACTAAGTTCAAACGGAAAGCATGTGTTCTCAACTAAACTCAAAAAACTTAACTGACACTCGTTCATGGCAACAGGCAATACATACCCAAAAATAATTACGCCGCATTTATATTACTAAAGACACCGTTTGGTTTGTTTAAGTTTCCTTGAATGATACAAAAATGCTATTCCGACGTCCTCAAAATTGATTACCAAAGTGGTCAAAAAGTTGAAATTTAACTATAAAATTTAACTATAAAAACATCATCAATACTTCACTCATGTGTCAATAGCAATATGCATCTTCATAGAAGATCAAGCACATAGATCTCGTAAATAATCATAATATCTATGTGCATAAGCCAAGTTCAAAAGACTGCAGATATGGTCTATTGAATTGAATCAATTTTCGAGGTAACCAGAAAACCTTTCTATAGAAGATCAAAATACTACAATAGATTCTCATGTATATTTAAATGCATCAATTAATACCACAAAACCAATAAATTAAATAATGCCAACCGTTAAGCTAAGCATCCGTACATCATGGCAAAACATCCAAGCAATAGGTGCAGAACTATTATATAAAAAAAACCTCTTCAAACGCAAGGAGAACTATTGACACAGATAATCTCATCGACAAACTAACAAAATAAATCAGAACTTGTGCTAACTCTGTAAGAACATATGTAACACCTACGTCTCCTTGGGTTTTATCAATTAAGAAAGAGTCCCGTAAAAATCGAGGAATCTTGCCGGTTTGCCCGAGAAAACCGGGAAAATAAAATACCAGACGAAAAACAAAAACCTACCAAGAAGTTAAAAATAGGGAATAAGTAGAAATCAAATTAAAAAAATCCTAAAACGAGAGACTATTTGGAGAACCCAAACTGGGCCAAGAAAGCCAAAAACGTAACAACAAAATCAATGTTTCGGTAGCGGCCAGACGTGAGCTCCGAAGGCAAAAGAAGAATCAAAAAGCCAACCAAGACGTCAAGTAATGTAGCAAAAACGCATCAGCAATACTCCACACTAGCTTCACCAAACACTCCCGGTACATCAGGAATGCAAAACCTCTCCAGCAGCAAGTCGCAAAAACAACCGGCAAAAAAATAGCTCCTCAGTACATCGGCCAGAAAGAACCTGCTGGAGGGTAAATAACTCCAGACCATTGATCTGAAAGATTTGCTTGATCCAAGAAGAGTCATGATATAGATACTGAGACCACCGTTAGAATCAACAACCCTACTAAACAGGTTGGTACAAAATACCATTAGCACTGAGACCTGGCAAGTTGTTAATTCAAAACCGGATCCCAAAAAAACCCAACACGTTCTGCTTATGAGCAAGATGTAGTAAACTTAGAAGGCAAACAGCACCATAGCTTTTCCACAATAACCCTCCGGGCTCTGTCTATTCCTAAATAGGATAAGAACAAACCAAAAGCAACTAAGACCGTCAAAGAGACCATGAATTAGAATCCATTGCCGATCGCTGAACATAACAATATTAAACGTCGTGCAAATTAATCTACACCACTGTAGCTTCTGCAGCCCTCAGTGCGTACATTTTCAAACAATACTAAAATCATCTTTAACCAGAAACCTTATATTCACAAGAAAAAGATAAAAAAGTTAAGCATACCAAACAGATAGCTGCTAGCAGCCTAACCTTCGTGCAAACTCCGTACATGGCAAAACATGTACTTAATCTAGTGACATTATGGGACATATGTCTCAGAGACCTAGTGACAGCCGAAGTGTAGTAGGAAAAATAACCAAAAGAGAAATAATTCTCGGATCCGAGTACTTTCCCTATGATCAGCAACAACCTGCACCACCTGCAAAACATTTGCAGCTGACAAGCAGCAAGGATCATGCACCGCTGATCCTTGCTGCAATACCAACGCTTACCACGTAGCCTAGATAAACAGGATCATAAACCTAAAAGGTGAACTTCTAGAATGTATAGTAGACTATAATCTCAATATAATGAATAAAAATAATACTTACATCCGGTTCAATATAAAATCAGAAAAAAAAAACGCTCCTCCTGGAATAGGGCAACCCGAAAAAAACTATATACATGCTGTAAAATACTAGTTAGCCAAATCGGGTTCTTTAAAAAGACAGCAAAACGCCACACGAGCTGGAGATAACAGCAGGTATGTTTGTCAACTCTATAAACCCCGCTTTTAAAGAAAGCAGCCCAAGCACAGTCAGTGGTGGAACAAGAAGCTTAACAAGGCAAGGACGAATAATAGAAAGCCAACAAAAAAAGAACAATGGCTGAGCCACATATAAAACCAGTCTCACGGTATAAAAAGAATCGTAAAAGAAATGCGTTCAAAACAGTCCCACATCCTCCCACCTCCAAAAAGCTTTAAGAATAGACCGCACTGTAAACATTGAATCCCAGCTGACCAAAAACAAAAAAAAATACACAAAGTCAGTTAAGAGACAAAGCAAGTGCTACTGCAGCAAACTTCCCGGGCTGTACGTTGATAATAGCTATTAATCCAGAAGACCAGAAGCTACCAAATAAAAATATAAATAAAAACTAAAAATTGAAATTAACCAAAAACTATAATAATTCCAGGCAACCTAAAATTCGTAATCAACATATCCAAACCAATCAAAAAACCAATGAAATCTATCTCATCTTGCTACAGAAAAGATCCGCAGATCTGAGAGAGCCTTTATGCAAGATTCTCAAAGTGAGCTTAACACTTTCACACATACCAAGCAGCTCAAAAGTAGCCAAGGTAGTATTTATACCAAAACCGGGACGACCCACGCATGCCTTGGCTAAATCCTACAGACCAATCAGCTTGATATCTTTTGTACTTTCACCCTAACTGTGATGCTTTGTCATGGACATCCTACTATAGATACTCAACAACATGTGCGTCTTTGCATTAAACTACGTCGATGATCTCACCCTCCTCAAACATGATACAAAGATAGTGCAAGATATTTCTTGAGTATCGGAAAAACAATTTTTTTTTTCTTAATTCACGGAAAAAATATTTAAAAGTTCCCTCTCTTAAAGTCACGCATTGACGTATGCGCAGAATAAACCAAAATGTTCGCCAAGCAATAGTATCATATATACAGGGTGAGTCAGGAGGAACGGACCAAACTCCAGGAGTGTATTCTACACGTGAAAATAATGTAAAAAAACTCAAATGTTGTTATCCGATTTTTATTTGTTACAGCGTAATTAAAAATAAACAAAACTTCATACATTAACGTTTTGGTTATCATAGCGTTCTTATAATAAATGTTCAAAAATAACGCCATTTACCTCTAAGCATTTTCTGCTTCGTCTACAAAGGGCGCCAGTTGCTCTCCTTATGGAATCATGTCTATGTTTAAAATCGGCTGCAGCATTTCTAATACGTAGAATTAGTCCATCCCGAGTGTCTACTTTTACTTTGTATACTTCATCTTTGAACCAGTCCTATAAACAATAATCTAATGCTGTAAGGTCTGGAGATCTTGGAGGCCAACTAATAGGACCACCGCGACCAATCCAACGCCCTGGAAACCTTTCGTCCAAATGTTGCTTGACCTGACAAGCAAAATGTGTAAGAGCTCCATCGTGCTGGTAGTACATTTGCATTATGATGTTTAAAGGAACATCCTCTAGTAGTTTGTGTAATACATTTTGTAAAAAAAATTAAGTAGTTGGCTCCTGTGAAGCGATTCTCCAAAATAAAAGGGCCAATTAAATAAACATCGACCATACTACACTACACGTTTACCGAAAACTTATGTTGAAAATTACTTTCGACTGTTGCGTAGAGATTTTCGTCTGACCATACATGACAGTTGTGAGTATTATTAATGCCGTCTCGGGTGAATGTTGCTTCATCTGTAAAAAGTATGCGCGATACAACACGAGGATTATTATTTATCCACCGACAAAATTCCATACGTTTAAGATAATCTTCCGGTTGTATGTTTTGTACTCTCTGTACATGGTATGGATGTAAAGTCTTGCTCGTGGAGTGTGTTTATTACTCTTGTTTGTGGAATACCCAATTAATAACTAATTCTTCGTGAGCTAGTCGTTGCATCTTCTGCTACTACATCCAGAATATCTTCTACCTCTTCTAAATCTTGTCGAGTAGCTCGTTCTGATGTTATGTTAACACTGGGAAGCTTTTCGGTCTCGCACAGTTTGTTGAAAACTCTGATAAATACATTTTTATTAGGATGTCTCTGATGTGGAAACCGTTGACAATATTCTTCAACAGCAGCTGTAGCATTCCCATTACAAAAACCATAAACAAACACCATATTTGCATAATCTAAATTTGAATAAGTGTGTGGCATTTTGTAACACTTTAATCGTACAAACAAAATTAACTTTAAATTACCGTGACACATTATCAGAACAAAAAAGGTATCAAATGTTTTAGAACGTCAAACATGGCATACTAGATAAAAAAAATTAATTATGCTATAACTTAAAAATAAATAAAAATTGGATAACAACATTTGAGTTTTTTTACATTATTTTCACGTGTAGAATACACTCCTGGAGTTTGGTCCGTTCCTCCCGACTCACCCTGCATAGTATCATGGCTGAAGTCTGCTTACGTTCCAATCACCAAATAAAAAATGTTAAATCACCATAACGCACACTCTGCATCCACCCATTAAACAACCCATCCTAAATAAAAACCCAAGAATCAACAACGCAAACAATCAGATAATCGTGCCTGCTTCCTGGACAGTAATAAACCCGATTTTCCAGGGAATTGTATTAATAAGTGCAGCCCGGTCGTAAACAAAGAAGTAATAATTCATTTGATTTTAATTATATTTTCTAACAATGCTTCTTCACTAATTGCAAAACTAAGCATTCTTTTAAGCTAGAGTTTATCTCTCAGAGCTAGAAACGTATACGCTTTTATTTATTTTATCACATATTATTAAAATGTTTCCTAAATAGATAGCCTTTTCCAAAATAATAGATAGCATGATTTATTAGTACATAAAATAAATTATTTGTATAATATAAAATCAATTTAAACTAATTAATAAACAAAATTTATCTATAAACATCAATATTTTATGCTCAATTAATATTTCGACATAACATCTACGTTACGAATTTCAATTAATTTTTTGAGCACGTGTCATTCCAATCGATAATATGAATTGTAAATTTTGTTAATCTTTTAATGACCTGTCGATTGGAAATTTAAAGTGGCGTTCCGGTGTGTCTGGTTTTTCATTTCGCATATTTCTATATAAATCAAATACCAATTGCTACAGATATTGCTTGTAAAGTGCTAATAGTTGTTTGGTGATATAAAATCGGTTGGCCAGGCTGTAAATCTTATATTATTGTATATTTATGTGGGGAATAAATATGTGGCGAATATTTACATAATTTAAATGGTGTTTAGAATTTTATAGCAAGTCGTTTAATGCAAATTTGGATGGGCATTCAGATAAGATATCATTTTAATTGATTTTATTTTAAATAATTATATAGATGTTGGATGCTATGAGAGTAAATTCAGTGAATAGAAGTATAATTTGTTATTGTTGTAAGACTAAGTAAAACGTTTGTTATGATTACAGTAATTTATTTTAAATATTAATGATGCAACATTTAAACTCACAGTATTCATCTATATTAATAATTGTGCACACACATAGTGTAACAAAAAGATATGTTAGAAAATATATTCCAGGCATGAATTTTATCACGAATAACTAAGTTTTTCCGCCAATTTATTTATACACACCTGAAAGTCAAGAAATATTACCGAAGAGGTCAACTATTAATGAGCAAGTTCAACACCTTACACCTCAAGACCAAACACAATGCAACTAAATAGCCCATAATAGGTATTAACATCATTGGTATTCGATAATGTGCTTAAAGAAAACTTGATACATACTTTTAATTTACTTTACTATAAAGTTAAATTATTAAAACATTTATAGCATAGAAGTAAAATAACAGTAATTTTATATTAAGTGCCAATTGCAATACACAGTAGCAATTATATGCCATAAATATGCTACCATAACATACCAAATTTAGAAAATTCATTAAGTCGGCACAAATTGATAATTAAATATTATTGTAAATTAACATTACTTTGCTTTCTATTCTCAAAATTAAAATAAAATTTGCGTAAATCAATAAATCTTATGATACATTTAAATTAATAGAGTAAACAATAAAAAGAAAATAATAATTAAACAAGTGTGAAATGTTCTCAAAGATGTCATTTTCTTGTTATATAGTTTTCAAGAATATTGTTCCCATAAATACACTCACACTTTCACCACACAAGGTGAGATTATATGTAAGTACTAATAAGAAGAGCAATCATTCACATGACAACTGCAATCCATTATTTTTAACAAGTTGTATATCTATATCGTAAGAAAGTATAATTAAACTAAATTAATTAAACGTATTCATAACATGGAATTAATTGTAATTAGTAGCTTGTAGTGTTCAATGTTTATTATTGCTATGTATTCGTTGACACTTTATAAATAAGTTTTCCCCTTTAGGAAACACGTGGCACTGTTTAGTTTTCAAATGGGTGCATTCGAAAGGTTCACTGAACTATTTTGGTATATTCAAAACATCGAACATAATTGATCAGATGCATTTTAAATTTATTGGGAGGCAACGTGACAGTTCGCGTAGGCATCATATTTATAGGTGTGCTTATTAATGAAATAAAACGGTAATTGCTTAAAATTCAAAGTCGTGTAATGAGAAATGCAACTATATAAATCATTACTGACATTTAAATTGGATTTTTATTGGTCATAGGAATTCCAGAATGTTGAAAAAAGCACAGTTGGTTGCGTACCGTTTGCAAGCAATGGAAATAAAAAGTAGCAATTGCATTCTTTTTAGTCAGTTTGGGCGTTTCACCAGTAAAGCTTTTGTTTACAGGAGAGGCTCGACCTTTTAGGGAAACACAATATTCCATCCCACATCCCATATCTTTTCCGTCCACGGCGATTCTGTTGCCATCTGTACTGGTTTACATTACACGTACTCTCTTCTTGGCGAATATAAAATATCAGTATGTGTATATAAGAGATGATTTAAGGTCATCTACAGAACCTTATAAGGTGTGTCTGCTTTTCTTTCCACTTGGTTACTGTTATACACTGTTCAATTGACGCCCGAGTTCATTGAAACTGTATTTACTACCCAATTTCATTTCAACGCTGACTTTATACATTAATTATATCTAGTCAATTTTCATTTTAACACATGGATGAATTTCACTTTTATTTATGTTTAACTTAATTAAATATGCATCTATTAAAACAAAACAGTTACTAACTGTAACTGTAATTTAATATGGTGGTATTTGAAATTTTACAGCAAAAGTTTTAAACTCGTAATTTGAAATAGAATTCAGTTACTATTTTATGTAATTACAATTTAATTTATTAAAATTATATTGTTAATTAAAGTACCTTTTTTAAGCAGTCTGTATGTAACAACCCCAATTTAAATATTCTATACACCTGGCTACTAAAAAAGTTATTAAAAATTATTTTACATCATCCAAAGATTATTGTTAATGTCATAACATTCATTCAATAAAACCTGTGTAAATATCCATTTATAGCATCCAGCGCTGTATGTATCGCATTCCACAGAAAATAATTTCTTTTTTCAAAAAAACGTGCTTTTACGTTAATTTTTAGTTTGAATTGTTCTTTGTTCAGCTTGATATATTTCGTAAAACCCTAAATTATTTAGCAATTATACTTGAATTAAAAAAGATTCACAAAAACTTAAATCTTGTTTTTATTTCTATTTAGACGTAAATAATTAGCTGCAGTAAAGTATTATTAAACTCTTTACTCTATTAAAAACATTAAAATTTAAATTTGTCTCCAATATTTAAGAGTTAGGGATACAGTGGCCAATTATGATACAGGCCTTCTATTTTACCTCTACTATTTGACATGTTAAGCAAAATCGTAAAAATACATAAAAAAAATTCTAAACTTAAAAAAGTTTAATAAACGGGTACATACAAACTTATTAAGAAGTAAAAAATGCCAGTAAAACTGTATAAGTGTGTAACACAGAATTCAAAGAACCTTAAGTAGAAACGGAAGGTGTTTTTAATACACAGAAAACTGTAAAATTTACTACCAATTTACTTTTATTTCGTTGGCATGCCGCAAAACACGTGTAAAAGCAAAGTGCTGCGCATAATCTGTACGTTTATACGGTATATGAAATAATAGTCATTGCGTAAAACTCGAAGAGCATAAATTACCAATTGAGCTGACCAACTTAGGACAAACAATAATTCCACAAACCACTTAAAAAAACTAGTTTCACGTCAAAATAGCAAATAACGTAGAGATCAGCCCCGTGCAGCTTCTAGCAATATTGCTTTTATGCTCCAAAAAACAAACAAACATTTTAGGATCTGTTCAATTTTTCTTTTACTGACGGCGGCGTATGAAGACCACACATTTAATCAATACTCGAGATGGGGTGTACTAGAGCGTTGTAAAAGATAATTAGAGTATAAAAATCACAAAATTCCTTAGAATTGCGCTTGACAAATCCTTAAAGCTGATAAGTTTTAGCCACGACAGTATCGATATGTAGAGTAAATGATAAGCTTAGTTCAAATGTAATGCATAAACCACAAATAGTGTTAAGACTCGACAACATTTCATTCATGAGAGAATAACTATACATCACCGTAGACTGACGTCTAAAAAGTGTTATTACTTTGCACTTATTTAAATTAAGTAGTAAGTTAATAACCTGGTACCAAGTACAACAAATCTGCACATTTTCATTAAGTAGTACTGCTTCATCCAAAGACATTTTCATACTGTCAGCAAACAATTAAAAAAATGTACGGCATCATTGATAGAAATATTGAACAGTAGATGTAAGCCCTGGGGTACCCCCGAGGTAACATCAATATTACGAAAAACGCACTGACCGATGCGCACAAACTGAAATCTGTCGGATAAATAGGATTGAATCTACAGAAACAAGGTGCCATCAACTCCAATACAACGTAGTTTTATAATAGTATCCTGTGGCCAGCGGTATCAAAAGCTTTTGTAAAGTCAGTGTAAACTAAATCCACCTGAAATCTGTCCTCGACCGCATCTGTTAGATAAGATTCATATAATAAAAAGTTGAAAGATGTTAATTTGCCAGTTCGTAAACCATGTTGATTGAGAACAATTTCTGATTGCAGAATGGCAGTCAATTGATAGGTAACTAATTTCATCAATCATTTTTAGCACCAAACTTATCGATCGAAGTGATAAAAGCTTGTTTCCATGACCAGAGATAAGTTGAATAAAAGCCATAAAAGCCGGCAGAATGCTAGCACACATTTGTTGAGAAATGGAGCAAATAATCTATCAAGCCCTGGACAACATACATGCCGTCAGCAGACTGTAAACCGACTATAAAAGCAAAAAGATATACAATGCCATCAATGGTGTCAATTTAAGAATCACCATTTGCAAAAATTGATAGTATCTGATTACCGCTACGTTTTGATTTGACATACCCCCAAAAGCTTTAGAATTGGATTTAATTGAACCTTCCACTTTCTTTCTTTCATTTAATCTGCATATTGAGTTTATAATCAATAAAGCTAATAAAATGCTTAGATTTCTTAAGAGATCCACCGCTGATTTTGGCAATGTTGGGGTTCTTCTAATCTTGTTCAATTCCTTAGTAAGATCACATCTTGAGTACTGTAGCGTAATATAGTCCCCATCTTACAAAATTCATATTGACAGATTAGAATCAATTCAAAATAAATGTTTCAAATTTGTTTCATTCAAAGAGGTGTTCACTTATCCCCTAAATGTACTGGCGTTTATTTAGGATTGGATGCGTTAGATAAACGAAGAAATGACATTGATAGGAAATTTATGTTTAAAATATTAAATGGTTTAATTTGTTCTGAGCAAATACTAGGTATGATAGATATCCATGTGCCTTCACGTGTAGTTAGAAATTGTACTTTATTACACGTCCCATATAACAGAACTAACTACGGCATGCACAGCCCACTTTCACGAATTGCTCGACTTGCTAATTATGTGTCAAACCGTCTTGATTTTTAAGACGGATATCACTTTAAAAAATTTAAAAATTTTAACATGTTATTTGTAATAGTATGTATATGATGTTTCATTTTTATGATAGATGTAATTTTTTAATATAGTTCTTGCTTTTGTAAAAAATTAGATAATTTTTTTTTTCTTGTAAATGCTGATGCGTTAATAAATTATTATTATTTCTTAACGTGATCAGAATAACACATATTAGCCAATTGCTTACACGATTACTTCGATACTTCGATCCCCAAAATATGACTAAAATAATAACTTGCTCATTATCCACCGGGGTGATTCGGTAGTCACCTAATAAGCAGTTGGTCCCAGTAAGACTTCTGGAGCAATGTAAAAGCTGTACAATGCACAATAAAAAAGAAATTTTACTGTACCACGTTATCCAAACGTTGTCTGGTGTATCATATAAAGAATCAAGTTTTAAAACTAGATCTAATGCAGGAAGATCGCATGGTACAATAGAAAATAGCAATTCCGACTTAAGTTTGAAGAAAAGTTCGTAAATCGAGTAGTCTAAACTAAAATAGGTAGAATGTAAACAATACCAAAGATGCCGATAGAACAATGACTAAACATTTCATATGAATAGTACTTATTGAACACGGCAATAAGTACGCCTCTGCCACGTAATTTTGATGTTAAGATATGGTTACGATCACAAAAATACTACTCTAGTTCCTGGACTAAAATAAATGTTTATTAGTTAGTTGCATATAAAAACATATAAAAAAATAAAAATATATAACAAAGATGAAATAGACTATCACAAACTAGGCTAGCTTTATCCATACAGTGTCTAGTGTGTAAAAGATCCTAAACACTGCTACATTTTACAATACCCTAACATTTATTTAAACCAAATAAATGTTTATGTTCTAACATAAATATATACATTTTAATTTTTTTTAATTGAATTCCTTTGTCTTAAGTGCATCGCTTTTCCATGTAGTTCATACATTCGTTTAACTTTCTCAACAATTTTTTGTATCAAGCCTGTAACTTGCAATCATGACTGAATGGTAAGAATGCATAACAAAACAAATTCTAAATTGTACAGCATAAATTTGTACCTACTTGAAGATTTATAATACGATAAGACCAATTGTTTTTCATATAATGTTCAACTAGTTTGTTTTTTATGGTAGCATTGCATATTAATAAAAACATTGACGGCATTGCTAAATTACTAAATAATGATATTACTTAGTTTTCAACTTTTTTCACAAAGCTTATATGTTAATTTGTTGAAATTTGAAAATAATCGGTTTTTGACAGGTACCATGCTCATAATCTTGTTGCTGCGTAATCTATTAAAATTCAATTTGATTCTTTCATTTCATTAACGGATAATATTTGGAAACCTTAAAATGTCAATAAGCACTTCTAAATCTTTATTTCTAGAAATGCTTATTGACTTTTTCTTTAACTGATTAGTATGTTCTTAAAAGTATTTTTGGCACTATCAAATTTTTGGTTGTCAAAAGATATCTTTTTAAATTAAATACAAGAAAAGCATTAGGTATAGATGAAATTCCACCTATTATTCTCAAAACATTTGAGCTCCCAATTTGACTAAAATATTTGCTTTATCCTAAAAAACTAATACTTTCCCAAATTGTTGGAAAATTTCAACCTATACCTAAAAAAAAGAGACAAGTTTGATTTTTCAAATTATAGACCAATTCCAATATTATTCTTCAATCTGTCAAAAACATTTAAAAATGTTCACATTTTCAAGTTCTTACTTTATCTCAGATACTCAATATGGATTTTGATCAAAACGTTCGACAACAGATCTTCTGACTCATGTTAGTCACGAATGGAATTATACTATAGACAAAGAGAAAAATCTTGCAGTAGTTTTAAACATTTCTAAAACTATTGATAGTGTATGGCATCCTAATCTTGTCAACAAGCTCCATTGTATAGGTTTTGATAAAAAAACTGTAAATTTCATCAAAAGTGTTCTTGACAATAGAAAAATTATAGTTAAAATTTAAGATTTTAACTTTAACTTCAAATCACAATACTGACAAACATGGCCGAGCATCTTGAAATTTCTAGGTTAAAATCTATAGCATCTATAAACAAAGACCTCAAAACAATAACTGAATAGGGCACTCCCAACATAGTCAATTTTAACTCTAAACAAACTAAACAACAAATTCATATCTAAATCTTTTTCAATTTGGTGTTACAATCTTACATAATCTTCTCTGGAACGACCATGTTGTCAACATAGCTTCAAAAGTAAACGATATCAGTCAAATAGCCGCCACAGTTACGGTTGCAGTACCACATTCTTTTCATGCAATTTTCCATGACCAATTTGCACATTTGCGGCTGTATGTGGCCTCAAAGAAAAAAATCTAAAGGTGTAAATCACAAGACCTCGGTGGCCAATTGTGATCACCATTTCGAGAAATAACACAGTCAGAAAACTTTTCTTGCAAAATTGCGATTGTTTTGTGGCTTGTGTGGCACGTAGCGTCGTCTTGCTGAAAATAAACGTCGTCCACATCAATATATTCCAATTTCGGCCATAAAAAATCATTAATCATAGCTCGGTAGCGTCATCCATTCACCGTAACAGTTCCACAGCCCTTATTTTCAAAAAGGTAAAGTCCAATCACACCGTCAGCCCAAAAACCACACCAAACAGTGACACGTTGAGAATGCAAAGACTTTTCAACAATCATTCTTAGAATTTCTAAGCCCCGAATGCGACAATTCTGCTTATTAACGTAGCCTCCAAGGTGAAAATGAGCCTCATCACTGAAGATGATTTTTCGATAAAACTCCGAATCATTTTGATGCATTTGAAGGACCCAATCAGCAAAGATACGACGTTTAGGATGATCGACCGGCTTGAGTTCTTGTGTTAACTGAACTTTAAAAGCCTTAAAACTTTAGTCTTTATGCAAAATACAGTGTAATGTCGACGAGGAATCGACAAACCTGAGTTTTCTTCAACACTACAGACTACATCAGCAATATTCTCATGTATTCTTGAGCGATGCACACGGTTTCGATTCTTCACATCACAAACTTGTCCCAACTGCTCAAATTTTTCCACCAGGTTTACTATTGCCGGCCGAGATTGTGCTTTACGACGACCAAAAAGTGCATTAGTTTTACAAACTGTGACTGAAAAATGTTCACCATTTTTGTAGTGAATTTTAATAATTTCAATGCGTTGTTGAAGCGTGTATCGTTCCATTTTTAATAATGGCGTAGTTTTAACTTGTCAAATGTCAAAAGATAATAGCCTCAAAATTGATAGCTGCCCAAATAGGCTGCTATTCAAAATAAAACTTCTTATTAGAAAACCCTTTATTAAATATTGTTCCCAAGTATAGTAAAGAGCATCGGAAACTACACTAACTCTTCTAAACTCTATTCAGAAACAAGCTATTCGGATCATTGCTGATCCAAAATTAACTAATGACTTAGATACTTAACAACACAAGCAAAATGATGCAGATTTTTGCATTTTTATAATTATTTTAATAAACATTGTTCAAACAAAATACAAGACATATTGGCATTTAAACAAATATTTAGTTGTAGTACAAAACTTGCTAAGAATTCACTGACAGTTCAGAGATTTCTTTAACCTTTAACTAAACTTTTAAATTCAGTATTTTACAAGACTTATAAGCTACAAATATTCAAAGTCAATGTTCACAGACTGCCTAAATCTAGTCTTCAATTTGATATTTTAGCGGCTGTAGTTTCACTCGTTAAAACTCAAAGGTATTTTTATGTTGTTGTGGCGTATTATGTAATTCCTAAACATCACATTTTGAAATTTAAAAAAAAAAGTGGAATACTAGAAACATCATTGCAAAGTTGATTGCTTCATATCACACGCCGAACTGTTACCTCCTTCAATTGTATATAAATAAATTTACTATTTTGAACGCAAAATGTAAGAATTTTTAGAATAACAATTTTAATAAAATCGAGTTATCAATCCTGCTCCGAACAAAATGCAAGGCAAATGTGTGATGGTTATTAACAATGTACCATATCATTCGGTTCAGATGGACAAGAACCCACTATTACATTTACATTAAACTTAGTAGTCTTTTTATTGTGCTATAAATTATTTTTCTTAAACAACAGTTGTTACAGTTCTGCTCGTAGTTGTAAATGTATGATAAAACGTGAAATTTAAAATTCCCGCGTGTATTAATTTTTTTAACAGAACGTTTCATATACACATAAATATGTCAAATGACCATGGCCTAATAGATGTGAATGGTTTATATACACATGTGTATATTATTTATTTCATTTTGTGTTTTAAACATTTATTTATATACTAAAAATAATAGTATAAAGTATTCTATTGTCAATATCAACAAAGATTATATATTATGTAATTAGGATCAAACAAAAGTTTAAATCCGAGCAGATATTATTATACTGTCGATTGTAAAATTGTAGACATTTCTCAATGGTTGTGATGCATAATGCAAGTTTTTTCAAAAATAATAAATTAGATTTTAGATACGAAAAGAAATAAAAAACATACATACACGGAATTCAAGCTACTTTTAAATCTTTAGAGATATTATAATATCTCCTCGGATTTAATCTACCGCTAATGTTTTAATTAAATAATATTATATATATAGTGTCCTATAGATGTTATTTTAAAATATAAGAAAAACTGCTATTACTATACATAAATAGCGATATGTATATATTTTTTACGAAATAAATAATGAAAATATAGAACTAAATATTTTAATCCATAATAACATTCTACAGCGATATTTTCAAATTTAATTCATTATTCAATTACTAAAATTTATAAGTTTGATTTATTTAAATAAGTTATAACATAATAATTAAATTAAATGTATTTAATTGAATAATATTCAATTAGAGTTGTGCACAAAGTCTGGGCGGAGCGAAGTGAACGCGGCCAGTGCTTACAATCGACTGAGTTTCGGTGTTATTTCCATTTAAACAGACTGCAGCGCGCTCTTTGTTTCGGTATTTTTGGTCGGCATTTTCGTCCATTTGGTTGCGCTTCTTGTTAGAGTTATCATTCAATGCATGTACACATTATATTCAAAAACCTTAGTTCTATTTATTAGTATTCAAGTATACAGTTAGCAAAAGTTGTAGGAGGCCCAGGATGCCTCCTACAACTTTTGCTAACTGTGATATTAGTTATTTGTTGATTGAATACGACATAGAAGCTATTACAACTTCTCCATAAATTAATTTAAATATACACATAATACATTACCAAAATAGATCCAGAAATCCAACAAAAAATGATCTTGTTCTTACCTGTAACAAAAAAAGATTAATTAATTTTATACAAATTGCAATTTTTTTATCGATTATATTTTCCATTTGATTAATTATATTCTATCCTGGCGGTTATAAAAATAAAACACCAAGTAATCATAGATATATTTTAATAAGGTTTTCAAGAAACTTTAACAATTAACATTTGTGTACATAAATACACTAAGAAACAAAAAAAATACAAAAACTTTGGGCATATCGCCAAAGAACAAAAAAATCATCTATTGCGCCTAATTATACAAGAAAAGTTCGAGCTGAAAAGATAGATAAAACGTAAGAATCTATCATGGCTGCGCAACACCAGACAATGGACAGTTGAGAAACTGTTCCGAACTGCAAGTATGAGATAAATACCATCAAATTACCGACACGATGATATCCAACGTCTGAACACAGACAAGGCTCTTAAAAAAAAAACACTACCCTCCCCTGTTTCTTATGCATTCAGCAAAACAATCAGGCAAACTTAATAAGTAAACCAATCCTAACTTGTGGTATGCTATCTCTAATATGTCAATAAAGATCATCTATGCAATTTGGGTGCCTGTAATTCATTCAGCCTGCGTCTTACCATATCCCATAAATCCTCAATGAGGATTAAGTCCCCAGAACGTGTCCATAGCAGCAAACATTAACATTATCCAAGAACTCAATAGTAACCATCAAGGTGTGGCCATGCATTGTCTTCTTAGAAAATGAGATTTACCAGTTCTTAAAAACATTGCGTTAAGTTCCCGTAATAACTACTAGACAACACCCTCTTCCATGGCAGATAGCTCCCCACAAAATCTTATTTTATTGTCTATGCTAATTCGATTTATTAATGTAATCTTGTTGAGATTTTCAGTCAGCAACTCGATATTCGGCTAACCACTTTGAGGCGGATTCTTCACAAAAACCTAGGTATGTTTGCGTACAAAGTGCAACTTGATCAAGAAATTAAAATAGCCGACCTTGGTGCCCGTTTTTGCTTTAAACAAATTGAATGTTGACACTAATTTTAACCAAAAAATCATCTTTTCGGACAAGGCTCATTTTTATTTTAGAGGTTATGTAAACAAACAAAACTGCATTATTTGGGGAACAGAAAAACCACATGCCATAGTTGAGAAACCAATGCATCCATTGCAAGCGGATTTTAGAATAGAAGCGTAATTACGCCATTTTTCTTCGAAAACAATGATAGAGCCAACGTTACTGTTAGAGATCGTTACAGAAGCATAATCACAATTTTTTTGTGGCCCGAATTGGAGTAACTTGATCTACAGCAGCTCTGGTTTCAGCAAGATAAGGCAACATCTCATACTGCACATGCCACGACCAATCTTCTGCGCACCAAATTCAACAACCGCGTTATTAGCAGTTTCGGTGATGTGAACTGGCCACCTCGCAGCTGTGATTTGACACCGCCGGGTTTTTTTGTGGAGCGTATTGAGGTATGCTGACAATTCATAAACAATTGACCAAAGCTATCGCCAAAATATCGCTGAAAACAGTAGCGCAAATACTCGATAATTGATCCTCAAAAATGGCCTACTGCCTAGCCTGCCGCGGCGGCCATCTAAATAAAATCATATTTCATACTTAATCACTTTGAAATAAAATAAAAATAATCTAAAAACAAGCCGTTTGTTCTTTATCCTATATGATTAAAATTTCAACTTAAAGATGGCTCACCCTTTATAAAGTATAAATTAATATTAATGTATTGCTGTATTCTAAATAGTTTATTACAAAAATGGTAAGATTTGGAACAATAATTGATAGATTTCAACTCTACTACGTGATAATTCATGTTTATAAAGTTAATTTAACAGTTAATCTTGAAAAATGAAATAATCGTTGGGCTTGTGCATACGGGTCTTACAAAGACGAAAACAAGTTACTTAGAAAATAAAAGTAACTTGCACATTACAGTTAGTACTACTAATACTGCAACATTGAAAAAATAAAATTGAAAAATGTGGTTAAAATTTAAAAAAAAATAATAATAATAAAATTAAAATTAAACAAAAAAGAAGTATTTTGAAAATAAATTATAGATAAAGGGAAAAATGAATTGGAAATAATTAATATCTAGACTATGCAACACTAGAACAGGTAAAACATGTTCGTATAAATGTACACACAGTGTCTCAAGTTTACTAAATGTAACCTGCAACAATGTCGAACAGTCTTGAAATTACAAAATGTAAATATTAAAATGGTCTAAAATTTTAGATTTTTTACTTTTATTTTCTAAGTAACTTGTTTTCGTCTTTGTAAGACGCATATGCACAAGCCCAACGATTATTTCGTTTTTCAAGATTAATATTTAATCACTTGTGTCATGTATTAATGAACATTTGTTCTAATGTTTAATTTAACAGTGCTGTTGGCTAACATTTCTGTTAAAATATGTAAAAAATAGTTCCATTATATTATGTTTAAAATGTGTATATTATTAAAATAAATTGGAATGCTTTAAACAGAAATAAAGACATAGCTAGAGTTTTTGCCACGTTTAAAACTTTGCTTGGGAGTTAATAGAATCCTAATGCTTCGGATAAGTAGCAGGTCTGCCGGTAAGCGCGTCTCAACTCGCTGATAGGATCAACTACGGAAAATGCCCACGAAACAAAAACAAAGATTAATGATAGTTTTTCTCTCCCCCATCGGCGTCTCCTTTTATGCAAAGACGGTTCCTGCCTATTCTACGCCGACTTACTCAATCACTCCGCAACTTCCGGTTTCCTTTTAAAACGATGCGAATTTAGTAATTATCCTCGCATCTTTTTTCCTCTGCAAAACTTCAGGACAAGATTGATTGTGATGTGAATTTCACCAGGCTATAGAGACATATGCAATTAATTTGCAATTATAATAATTAGCTTAGATATTTTTTTGTAAAGTATTTGCATAATAACTGGCAGGTTCAACCCACACAAAATACTTTTACTAAAGTGTAATTAATTACTTGCCGAAATAATTACATTTAATCTCCCCACAGTGCATAAAAAAACGTGAAAATTGATTTATTACAGGACAAAAACAGCTAATTATTCTACAAATGAGATTTATTTTTATCGTGACTTAATTAAGAAAGAATAATTAGATATTACTCGATAAGGTTCATTTTTCTAAGTTACTGCATTCTATAACCATACATAACTTATGTTTTTAATTTGTTATTCATAAATCTATTTAACGATATTATTAATGACTGCCAATTCTTTATTATTCATTTCTAAATAGTATTGAACATATAGACAATATTTGACTCAATCATTAACTATTTTGCCGCTTAGAGATATACTTGTTGAAATAATCATTAACAACTTTAAAAAAACATTTTATAGGTTTTTTTAGCATTTGCAATCATTAGTGAATCTTAAAATTATGAGCATAAATAGTTTTCGTTGATAAATGTAGTTTTTTTGCATGTCGGGACTTTTACACTTTCCCACTTAAAATTTATTGTCATCCGTTTGGTTAAAATAAATGTGCATGTTCGTGATAAAATGATCTTAATTTGAAGCTCAAGAGTTTGAATTAATTGCTTATAATTCAAAAATAGTGCATTTAATAAAAAAATAATTTTTACAATAAATAATCAAAATTAATCTAAGAATCAAAAAATGTAAAAATATATAAGGTGTTCTATTTGAAACAAAAATTTACCAAATTTCTACAATAAAATGAACACCCTTAAAACCAAAAAACTATTGTTTAAATTTTTTTTTTGATTTTTTTACGGTTGAAGAATTATGTAGGTGTTCCCGTAATTTTGACTAACCCTGTACCTGCGCTACCGATTATGGCGCCCCCTTCAGCAAAAAATATAAATATTACATTAATTATTACATTTTTGCAATAATAAAAAAAATATATATTAATGCACCCAGTGCGCGCTTCGGCAAAGTAAACGAAAAAAGGGTCAAGATTACATATATAACCGGATCCATTCTATGCATGCGATCGTGCCGCCAGTTACGCAGTTACATAATCATCTATTAGACCTACATATAAAACTGCACGTTAAACATCAAAATTAGCCAATCAACGAGTTGGAAGCTCATCCAAGCTGCTATAAATCAGTCATTTGCTGTCAGCCTCAAACTCCAATGCTCCCCTCATTGATTAAAGATACCGATTTAAAGCAGGACGTCACACCGTTAAATAGCGTACAAAAAAAGTATATTAAAACTAAATATTTTGAACATAATGCAAGACTATACAAAATATAACAATCTTCTCCCTCCTACACACCAACATGGGTTTTGACAAAAGTACTCTGTGGGTCCCTGAGAGAGCTTGGCGCAGTAGTCTAGACATCCGACTGCTGCACCGAAGATCGTAGACTCAAATCTCACAACAAAAACTATTTTTAAACGTTTATACGCTCTCCCACTCCCCATCTATGTCAGTGGTTTCATGACTTCTCTGCTCCGGAGTATATTAATAATCTCTCCAGTAGTTCAGAATAAGTGGAAACTGTAGGTCCACCTGCAATGTAAGTTGCCAGCAGAGAAGAGGCTAATGCGCCTGTAGTGATGTTAAACGGGGTTGGTGATGATGATTCTGTGGTTCACTAATTGAACCGATTGACCACATTATCAAAAGTTTTAGACTAAAAAAAAAACACGGCACAAAGGTCTACATTTAAAATTGTACAGACTAAAATTTCCTCTGCGTCTTATAAAGTTGATAGCATTACATCTAAACCGCAAAACTGGTAATTAAACTTCTGAACTACGTTCCTATTCAGTTGTCTGATGCTGCCAAGTATCTGGGTATCACTTTTAATAAAAGATTAGACAAATTGTATGTACAGTCCATCCTAGACAAAGCCTGTGACAACAAGCGGGAACATAGTTTTAAGTTTTGTAACCGTGTAGAGTAAGTTAGTGTTCCCCGCCCAGCCGCTCAAGTGTTTGTGATCCAATTTCTTAATCACATACACTTCGGTGAGTAAGCGGGCAACTAAGTTTAGTTTCATGTTCACACACATTTGGGATAGTAGGCGAGCAACTAAGTTTAAATTTTGTGAGCATGTGGTTTGGGTTGATATTTCCCGTCCAGCCGCATACACTTAAGTGTGTATTTCCAATTCTTCGGCCAAACAGAGGCATGTAGCTCCGGAACAAAATCCGGATGTACACTACAATCATCAAACCGCAAATAATTTTTAAGGTAACAACACCAAACAGACAGTCCAGAAAAGTCTATCACCAACGCACATATTGATCGCACCGGCAAACAAACTTATTTTACCGCTAGCGTACCAAGAAGACCTAGCAACACCTGACCTGCAGACCAGTAAAGTCAAAATGTGCATGCAAAAATATCACACAAAAACGCCGCAACTATCCTCCAGCGCACACAGATAGATCCTAGAGCAACGACGATTCACCAAGCAACCCCGGGTTGCATCTTAATGTCCTTAAAAAAACCACCATAACAGTCCCAAGACTTCTCCACACCTGAAAGACATTTTCAGAGAGTTGTCCAAAATCCAGTAGACAACAAAACATACAAAAATCTTAAGCTGGAACCTGTCGGTCGTTTTTAGTGTATCAACCGCACCATCTTTGAGGGTGTTTTTCCCTTAACAAGTCCTTTTCAGGTAATATTATTATGAATCATTATATTTTCAAACTGAAACTAAAATGTTGATAAAAAATTGTTTTACATTAATATAATGCAAATGTAGTTCATCGCATGCCATAGCGCCCCTGAGTATTGCGCTAAATACTAATTTGATTTATGCTATTCATTTCATACTTTTCGCTTCGGAAAACAAATTTAAGCTACTATTAAAGACTATTAAAGAATCTTTCAAAAAATAATAATTAAAGTTAAAGGTCCAACGGTCAAGTTCTATGCACGTACGAGATTCCACTTAACTAATTTTCTACAGATACTACACAATACATTTTATTGAAAACAAAAAACAAAGAAATAAGCCCCACCAGCTAATACCAACTTCCCGGAACCAAGTGACCAGTAAAAACAAATATGGACTCATAAAGCTACCTGAAGCTCCATTAAGTACAGCAAATATAGCCAAAGTTATAAATAGATGAGTATATGGTACCTAGCTATAAATAATATATATCTACATTGCAGCCATTTTGCATAGACTTAAACAATGACTATTAACACTAATTTATGCAAATAACAAAACAAGATTAAGGCGCAGAATTTTTCAACTAAATTCAAAATAACTACACCAAACCGTAAAGTATCGACAACAAGAACAGCTCAGCTGTAAAAAAATTCTCCCCAATTCCAAACTGTATGAGATTAAAAATAAAACGTAATTCACAAACGGTTCGTTAAACACCAAAGACCATAAAAGAAAGAAACTTCAATAAAATTTGAAAGTATAATAGACCTTGCTGCGCCGATAAAGATGTCTGTCATAATAGTTGCGCTCCTAATAGAAGAAACAACTAATCAAAATACAGATACATTCGCTAAAAAATGCAAGAAAGCTAATGTTCTGTCTTGATAACGTTCATTAAAATATCTACAAACTCAAAAAGCAAAAACTAAAAACAAAGACAAAATTCCAAAAACTTCAGCAACACTATAAGTCGACCCCTCAAGGTTTATTTCAATGTCTTCAATAGTTCTTCAAACTCTTAAGCACCCTTTTAGCAACTCTTACCTCAAAAACACAAATAGAACAAGGAACACTAGAGATTAAGAAACACCTTTCTAATATCCTTTAAAAAAATTATCACTATTTAAAAAACTACAACTGCAATTTACTCCCAGTCGACCGGCAAGATGTCTACTACTCTGCGTATCTAGCAACACTGTAAAAGTCTTCCATTGAGCTCAAGAAAAGCTCCATTAACCACTACTAGACTAGTCGTTCTCTTAACGAGATAAAACAAAAAAAACTTTCTTTATGACAACACACTAAGCATCTTTGTAATATAGATAAAGCTAATGTAAATTAATAATTGTGTTGTAGGCCGGTTCTGCCTAGATTACATTTCAGAGACTTAAAAGAAACATTAAACATTAAATGTTTCATAACACATTATCGTCAGAAAAAAGCTGTGAAATAATATAGAATTAATCACAAAAAAGACTTTGTTGTAGTGGAACCTCTAGAAAACGTAAAACAAAACCGATAAAATATAAAAAGTTTCGTTTAGTAGTTCTCAAATTACATCAAAGCTTAGGGCGTACAACAAAAATCTGAATGATGCTAAAAATGCATCACAAAAGTTGTAATATATATATATTGCAACTCTAAACCCACTATAACACAAAATCACTCAAAGTGTAACTTACGCTAAAAAAAGAAGCACCACAATAGTTTTAGAAAAAGTCAATAGTAAAATATTATAGCAATTCGAGTCTGTTCATAATGTTATTCTATGTAACTTCAATCCATCTCAACTGACTTAGCCAACCATAACACAAACAAGCAAAAATATTAACTCCAAATAGAATGTTTCAGCTTATATCACTTTGAACATCTTTTGATACATTTTTAGTAAATGATACTCGTAGGTAGCAGCAATGTTTCAAACTAACAACTTTTTTAACTGTCGCTGTACTACCCGTGACAAAAAAGCTGTCGGATGACCTAAAAGTACCCACGAGAGCATAAAAACTGCTTCAAAGCCAAAATAAGAGTTTGATTGGCAGCCCGGGTTAATTGCTTAGGTGCTTGCAACTACTAAGTTCAAATCATACTCTGCCGTAAATTTTTTTTTATTTCAGAAACTGACAAATTTACAAACAATAATCTTCTCATCTTTGTTCATCCTTTATACTCGGAAGACCTTCGGCCTGCTAGAACCAGGTTGATAAGTCGATAGAGTATAAAAACGCTAATTTCATTTTTAGAGAAACCCTGATAAACAAAAAGACTTATCAAATTAGAAGGTAAGAGATATACAAATTGTTTTAAATAAAATATTAAATTTATCATAAATAGTGACTAATAATAATTTATTTAATTTCAAACAGAACTCATAATAAAATCCATACATTGTCACAGAATATAAAACTTATATTAATAGCCTCCCATGCATACCTTTGAGAGACAACAAAACAACATACATACTTGTTAATTTAATATTCTCTTTCTTCGAAAAGTAATAAAGAACAGTATTGAAGACATAATTGTATTTTCTTGCTAGTAGTCTCGTTGTGTTCAACTGAGTGAATTTATGATTTTCAACATCACTTGTTAAAAAAAACATGTGACTTACAATTACAAGTTATAAAAAATATATACATGGGGTTGCTTTGTGTTGTTCAATCTTATATTGTTATTACTAACAATGGATAACTTTGTGAAACAAGTGTGCGTGGCCGACAGAAGGAACACGTGCTGTTTCAGAGCAATAAACAAGTAACATGTATCGAATATCGTATAATGCATTGTCTTGCTCATGCCTCCCTGTTATGAATTTAGGATGTGGCTTCGTTTATACTAAACACTGCACCCACATCGGATTATATTCGTACTAGAAAGTTAAGCGCTTATAAGCATTACAACAAGACAAAAGCTTTAATGTAGATGACAATTGATAGTATAATAAACTTTGAAGACGAAACCCTTTAACTACCAAGTAACACGAAATTAAACTCCAATATTTAAACTAATTGCCACCAATTATCATCAACATCCGATAAAAACCAATTTTATTTTATCATTCGCATCTTAATTACAATTTTCAGGACATTCAAGCCAACCAATTCCGACATAATATGCTGCATATCTCACTCCTATCAAGACACGAAAAGCCGACCAATTCAAAACGTACAAAAAAGAAATTATTAGTATCAATTACAAGCGTAATTAATTAAATAGCTTTCCTATGTCACGCAATTAATATTTGAAGCATTAATAAATTAAACATAATTGTGCAGTATGATAAAAATCATAATTAAATAATGCGTACTACATCATATACATCGCATATAATCGATACATGCAAAATATTGTGACGATTGATGATGACAGTTTGACACGGAGCACGGTAACAGCAGCTGGTGCTTATGTAATGACAGAAGCACGCATACTATCGAATTAGAAAGTAATTACTGATTTATATAAAAAAAAGTGCGCATCTAACATGAAACCCGCATATGAATTCGCAATAATTTCGGTCGTATAAATTTGGAATTAATTAGGCCGAAGGGGTTATTTGATTGATGATATCTAATGCATACATATCTCGTTAAGAGTGCCCTACTTTAAATAATCGTAAATATTGCCCAATTCAAAATGCATTTATAATTCATATGCGGACTATAATGATGCGCATGAGATGTTACATGCTTGTACACAGTTTTGCATTAACACAGAATTAATTGCACATTAAATCATAGTTGCGTATAATTGCTTAATATTTTTATAATTTTTTAACACGTCGCCTAACATAAAATATTTGTTAATTGCGTATGATATCATAGTAACTACTGATGTATATAAGTAATGAATTAACCGTGAATTTGTATATTATGAAATATCCATAAATTATGATTGATTATGGTAAAAAATTGACCTATCCAAAATATTATTCGCAAAAGATATTGCACACACAATTCGTACTATTTATTTATGCAATAACGTTGAATACTTGCAAAATCTTATTAAATCATATTAAATCATATCCAATAATCTAGCTGTCAGATGGAGATCAAGTCAGTTAACATTCAAGATGCAGGTTTTATTTGATGATTCTATTCAAGGTAATTTCGCTTAGCACGATTATTTAGAAAAGTAAAAGTGTTAGGTAAGAGCTGTTTAGTGGCTATCAAAAATATAAAAGTGACTTTTAAAAGTGATAGTAAACTTGATTCTGATTTGCTATTGTATTCAAGACAACTGCGGCTACTATGACATCATAATCGGGCGTAAGAGTATATTTTTTTCATATATTCTAAGAAATATTAAGTATAAAAATTTAAAAAAATGATTCTACAATATTATACTATATTATATTATTATATTATATTATACAGGGTGTCCGGAAAATACGTGTACAACGTTTGACGACAGACTCCTGACGTCAAAATAGGTCGATCTAAGCCGACTTAGTTACATCCAAAATTGTCTCGTTTAGCCGGTAGAGGGCGTCAAAAATTTGTAAATATTAAAAAGAAATTACCTGTAACAATAATTTTTTAAGTGACCTTGTTGCTATGGCGTTTAATAATTTGACAATTATTGACAAATTGTCACCAGTCTATGAAATTTACTCAAGTATACGATCAACATTCTTGAATTACAAGTTCATTTTACCATTAAAAATGGAAAATTATACAAACTCTCAGAAAGTTGACATGCTCCTGGTATACGGGTTTTGTCAAGGAAATGGGCGTCAGAGTGTTAGGGTTTACTTGGAGAGGTTTCCTAACCGTCGAATACCAAACCACCAAACATTTGCCAATATTGAGCGTCATCTTCGGGAAACGGGCAGTTTTGAGAAAAAGTTTGAAGGCAGGGGTCGTATGCGAACAACTCGAACTGTGGAAACAGAAGAGATGATTCTGGAAAGAGTTGAAGAAGAACCAAGTACCAGTACCCGTCTCTTAGAACGTGAGTTAAATGTTCCTAAAACGATTGTCAATGAGGTTTTAAGAGAACAGTTGTTACATCCTTACCACATACAAAAAGTCCAGGAACTTTTACCGACTGATCCCCCCATGCGGCTTACATTTTGTCAATTTATTAGAAACAAAAGAATCCTTGTTCCAAATTTTTGTAGAAAAATTATGTTTACTGACGAGGCATGCTTTACAAGATCTGGGGTAACCAATCTGCACAACGAACATATTTATTCCGATGAAAATCCACATGCCATTAAAGTTGCACATCATCAGCATCAATTTAAAATTAATATTTGGGCAGGTATTATTGATCACTACCTTATTGGTCCCATTGTTATTCCAGACAGGTTAGATGGAAATACTTATTTAAATTTTTTGCAAGACACATTACCAATTCTTCTGGAGAATTTGCCCCTTTTACTTCGGAGGGAAATGTGGTATATGCATGATGGTGCCCCGCCCCATTTTTCCGTTACATCATCAATATCCCAACCGATGGATTGGAAGAGGCAATGATGCACCAGTAAAATGGCCACCACGTTCTCCTGAGTTAAATATGTGTGACTTCTTTTTGTGGGGCGCTATTAAAACAGAAGTTTACAAGACTCCGGTAAACACACGCGATGATTTATTGCAGCGGATTTTAAATGCAGGCAACCATTTTAATAATCCCGAGACATTAGATAGGGTCCAATATCATTTTTTAAAGAGTGTTAATAAGTGTATTCAGCAAGATGGCGGTCATTTTACACATTTGCTTAAGTAATGTTTTTGTTTTACTTAGTTTCTTACAATAGATACTTTCAACTTTGTTATACTTTTGTTTTTTTTTGACGCCCTCTACCGGCTAAACGAGACAATTTTGGATATAACTAAGTCGGCTTAGATCGACCTATTTTGACGTCAGGAGTCTGTCGTCAAACGTTGTACACGTATTTTCCGGACACCCTGTATATATAATCAAATTAGTAAAATATAAGTAAAAAGTTTATAGAGAAATCAAATCAAGTGGTTAATACCATGTAACAAGAATTGGAATTGGGCCCTTATTTATTATAGCAGACATTGTTTAATATAACTTAGGCATTGGATGGGGTAAACGGTTTTGATAAATACCAAAATGAAGTTAATTAATAAAAAAAATCACAACAGCCAAGTTTCTAACCTAACAAAAAAAAAATTTAAAAAAAAAAAACTACTAGAAAGACTACAAGAACTAAACATAGATGATGTTGCAACAAGAATAACGAATAACATACAAGAAGTTACAAAGAAAGTCTGTAGCAAACTAAGAATAAAAAAAGAAAACAAACAACACCTAGAAACAAACCAACTAATACAGAAAAAGAAAACTTTCAAAACTCAAAAAAAAAAAATTGTCTGTAAAAACTTATTTTTTAGACAATTTGAAGAAAAAAACTCGTTATAATTTTTTCCTAAAAATGCAATCCTGAGAAGTTACAAACGATCAAAAAATGTAAAAAACTCAAAAACCTCAATTTTTCAAATTTTTATTGCTTATTACTCGGAAATGGCTTACTGAAAAAATCTGAAAAAAATCACATAATCAGGATTCATGAGCAATTAGCTGTTTAGATGGTTGCCTCTCATGCTGGGAGTCCTGAGTTCAAATCCTACCCTGCCGTATATTATTTGTGAATTTGTTCACCGCTTTAACCGCTTCGGCATTCATGATTTCAGCGACAAACAAATTTACAAACAACAATTATCTCGCCTCATTTCATCACTCATACTTGGAAAGACCTTCGGCCTGCTAGAGCCAGGTTGGTGAGGTCGATAAAGTATAAAAACGCTAATTTCATTTTCAGAATTCATGTAGTATTATAATTTGAGCAAAAACAAATTTTCATTCGGTACACTTGACTCATACATGGTCATACATATATTTCTGAGACATTGCATTATAATTGGCAAAAAAACCCAAACTGCCAAAATCAAACGCACAACTCAACTGGCCAACAATAGCAATTACTAAAAATCAGCAGAAAATCACTTTGAGAAATAAAATGCACCAATATCCAAGAAATAATAAAAATAACAGACAATAGCCACTACTGTTTCTTGATAATAGGTAAGACATGTGGCTTGAAAAAGTACATATCAATAAAGCCATAAAATTTGCTTCTGGAGACCTCGAGAAACAAAAAGAAGTATTAAAAAACCCCCAAAAAATTGTATTGACAACATCACAACCTTAGCGGAAAAACAGTAGATGAGGTCAGCAATGACAAAAAAGCATAAAAATAATTGAAAAATACCTATATTGATTTGATCACAAACCTGCACGTCTTACTAATAACTTTTTGTAAACATACAAAAACTTGTTTAAACTCTGACCATGCTCTGGCCCCAAAATTAAAAATGCTAGTTTTCGATAACCGTCTTTCAATATTTTGCAGTATAACCCTAAAAAATTAGATACGCCACTGTCCTCAAGGTTTTCACTTTCTACAACTCTGCTTTTAATCTCATCGCTCTACCAACCTCAATAACGAGCATTAAAATAAAAGTACAGCATTGGGAAAGTTTATCCGTCCCTTCCGCAAAAAGCTAAAAGTAGAAAAATCTTGTCTCTCAGCCAGATATGCGGGCTTCGCGTCACTATAGAATACAAACGCAAGACCGACAAGATAACGCAATATCACCGTTGCCGCACACCGCTTGTTATAAAAACTGCCCTGTTTACTAACTGAAAGCAAGCCGCAACAGCAAAGGCACCCCCTTTTCAAAAGCAGACTTACACTCCACCTAGGTGCTCTCTTAACGCTCGCAAGAAGTAATCCTATGCGCAAACTACGGAGACGCAAAACGCAACACTCTCCGCTGTTACTCCGCTTGTCCTAGACAAGTAACTTAGATTTTATAGAAATAACCTTATCTTCAGCAAAACATCCAGCTAGCTAGATGGCAAATTTATCGGTCAAATACTCGATAGTCTAACCAAACTTCCAGCATTCATTTTAGAGAAGGGGGAGAGAGTTTAGTAGGTAGGCGCTCGTGAAAGTAAATCCGACACAACTCGAGTCTTAAGAAAAAAAAACTCCTTCAAAAAAAAAAAAAACAAACACAACCTTCTCTAAAAAAGTCCTTCAAGGTTTTCACTTTCTACAACTCTGTTTTTGATTTACATTGATAATCTTCTTCAAATAACTCAGTCTTATATTTAGACCATATCATGGTATAACTGACTCTAAATGTGTCTTCTTAAGGTTACATTTTTGCACAATCTTCGGTGAAACAAGCATGCTAAAGCTTCAAAAGTATGTAAGAACTAAACTGAACTTTCTTAACAAATATATAAACATTTGTTGGTGCTACTTTTAAATATAATACATACTACCCGCCAAAAGTAGAAGACACCCATTTTTAACAAAATTATTTACACTAAAAAATGTTTAAAGTTTCAACAAAAAAATCATGAGATTCTGATATATTTACATCTTTGTTTTCTTCAATAACCCTTTATATCCATTCTTAAATGTAAGTCTTTTCCAGTTGCTTGCATCTTTCCGGTCTTAAACTGCTTAGATCCATGCCAATCCAGCTGTTCTTTTAAAACCGTCATACCATCGCACAGATGGTTTTCCTCCACTTCTTTTGTGGTCGAACGGTCTCCATTCAATAATTCTTCTGTCCCATCTCATTTTGTCGCTTTTTGCGTCACGGCCTACAAATTTCAACTTAAGAGATGCGACTCTCTCATCTCCATCGCAAACTTTGGCAATGGCTCTTATTCGGTCTTAACTATATCTACTTCTTTTTTGCGACACTTAATGATTAGAAGTTTTTATTGTCCAGTTTTCTGCACCGTAAGTTATGACAGTTAAGACTAAATGTAAAGTTTCCAAAGACCGTCCATCCAAGTCTTGTTTTTCTTATACTTTTTCTGTCCGTGAAGAACAAAGAGAACAGTTTGTGTGGAACAACATACAGATCTTAGACGTAGAGTGATGATATGAGGAGCAATTGCTTATGAAAGTATAGTGTTCATTCCAGAAACATTAAACGCAAATTGTTACATCTGAGAAGGTTGGAAACCCTCATTTTCAAACAGAATAATGCATACCCGCAAGAGTTACTACAGAAATCCTAAAACTGTTGATTTACTTCCATAATCTTCTCGTTCTTCAAACCTATCATACAATCGGTAGAAAACTAGGCCATATACAGCTTACTTTACCTAATATTCGCATGCGTATTCAGAAAACTTAAGATTTAATCAAGCTAAAATTGACAATTTGACTTCTAGCATGTCTAAACGAGTTGCTGGGTGCTCCAGAAATCGTGAAAAGGCTGACTATACCTGCCCAACAACATCTGGCCGTATTTACATCGTTGATTACACTACAAAGATTTAATTTTTAATAGACACCGATTCTAATCGATGTGAATTTCCTCGCTCATATATTAAAGGACCCCAAAGCAAATCATCATACAAACTTGCCGCAGCCAATGTAACGAAAATTGCAACATACGGTACCGGTACGTTGACGCTCAACTTCAAAGTTTGTCAAAAATTTACGTAATGGTTTGTGATAGCTGGTGTTACTAAACCAATCATCCGAGTTGATTTTCTCAATTTTTACAAACTTCTTGTAAATATGATAAACCAAAAATTAATAGACGCGACGACTCTGCTTGCGGAATAAGAAAACGCAGTTGCAAATAAAACCCTAAGTATCAAGGCAACTGTAACATTGACACATTTCCACGAGCCTCTAAAAAACCTTCCAAATTTTTTATACCAGACAGTTCTTCCAAGCCAATAAAACATTAAACTAAGCATTATATTAAAACAACAGCAGAAAGATTGAAGGAGGCCAAGAAGGAATTTAATGCTTAAAACTTAATAATAAAATAAAGACCCTGTAGGGACTTCAGAGAATTAAATGCACAAACTGAACCTGAGCGTTACCCGGTTCGGCACATCCAAGATTTCACTCAAAACTTGGACGGAGCAAAAATCTTCTCTACAGTTAATCAAATATCAATGACAGACAAAGACATCGCCAAAATAGCAATACCAACGCCGTTTAAATTGTTTGAGTTTCCTTGTACGACCTTTAGTGCTCAGAGATCTAAGACTTTGCTATGCCTATATAAATGACATATTAATCATCAGCTTCGGAAAAAGAACACCTAACACATCTGAAGATCTTGTTTAACCGTCTACAAGAGTACAGTAAAGTCTTTAACAAATCTAAATGTATATTTGGCCAATCATCAGTAAAACTCACTATCTCGTCTCTGTCATTGAAACCCAACCACTGCCAGATAAGATTGAAGCAATACGCTCATACCCACAATCAGATACCGTCAAAAAACTTAGACAGGTTTTAAAGATAATAATTTTTTACAGAAGATTTATTCCCATAGCAATATACGTACAAGCTCCATACGTCATGTATCAAGTAAAGACAATATTCTCCCAGAGAAACAATGTAAAACTGAAGAATAAACAAGTCAGTAAATCATCAACTCTTCAGTTAAAAATAATAAAGATACAAGAAATAGAAATATCGTTGCTGTGCGTCATATCAACAAGAGCACTAGACAACTTCATTGTTCCATCTAAAAGATTTGAGCATGTGCACATCGACATCATAATTATGCCAAACTTAAAAAGCGCAACTATTTTCTGACCTGTGTAGATCGTTCTTCCCTGTGGCAAAAAGCTGTTCTGATAGAGAACCAGAAAGCGGTATCAGTAATAGTAGATTTTAGGTACCACTACAAATATCTATGGACCAAGAAAGCAAATTGAGTCACCAAACAAGTAGATCTCATTTTAGAACCACGGCTTACCATCCTTCAGTTAAAGTCATGGTTGAAAGATTTCACCAACAATTCGATGCCACAGAAACAATCGATGAACCAAAGTCCTGCCAACCATTGCTAGGCATCCGTTCAGCAAAAAATAACGACATCCAGGAAACGGCTGCAAAAATGTTGTATGTCAAACCGCTTCGACTACCAGAAAGAGAGTTGTTAGTACATACTACCCCATCAATAGACAGTTAAGATTTGTCAAAATTTATAGCAACTCTACAAGAACAGATGACAAAACTCTACCCAATAAACGCGTCCAGGTATATCAAATCAAGCAGGTACTTGTACGACACGATAGTCCAAAGACCCTTTACAACTACCTCTCATGAAGAACCATTTAAAGTAATGTCTAAAACAAATAAAACCTTCATTGTAAATGTCAGGTAATGTAACTCTAAAGTAAAGCCTGCTTACGTGATGACATTCCAGTCACCGAAAAGAATAAATTAGAAACAAAATTTAATAATATTTATATGTTTAGCTTCAGCTGTTGCAACTCAAATAATATGTAGTAATTATTTTGTTATTTGTAACTTAACTAATAATTTAGTAGCCCCTTTAATAAATAAATAAACATGCTGAAGCAAATGCAGGTGCCTTCTAAAAAAAAAATTACAAGATCCTAACCATTATTAAAATATTGGAATATAATTACATTTTATCGTTTCTATATTAGAGCGGCTTACTTTAATTACACTGGTAATTGCCATAAATTTAGTAAAAATAATTCATAATTCTGCATTCTTATAATCTTTGTATTTTATTATATATTATAGTCATCGATATTAATATGAAAGTATAAAAATATTAAGCATTACCGTCAAATAATTGGTATCGTAATGCTTAAACTTGCAGTAGAATTTTCATACAAAATAGAAAATATGCCTAAACAGTAACCATGTGGGTTTCATATACATAGCAAAACGTCATTTCTTATTTTATTCATTAGAAAAATAATGTGAAAATAAACGTCTATAAATAATACCTAAGTCGTTTAAACTGGACAAAGAATATATGTCTTCCATCCAAGCAAAGTCAATATCTAGCACGTGTTCCCACCAAAGCTTTTAAAAGTGATATGAAGCACAATAGAAACTATTTCTATATTTATATCTTATTGAAAACAATCTTTATATAACTCCCTCGTCTTATTGTTGAATAAACTATAACATTGTATTAAAAATGTTGTTGAAATAATATTTATTGCACGTTAAAACAAACTGATACACGAATTCAAATAAATGTTGCAATAAAAACTCAAGTTTTACGGAGAATCAATCAACTTTTAAACTCGATTCCGCAAGATATAAAGTGCAAACAAGTTAAACTTCTCCAAGTGGCATAAAAAGTGTAGTCGACAACAAAACGAGCAAACGATCATTTGAAATATGCAATTACTACTTCAACCCACACGAACTTTCAACTGCCACAAATGCCAGATAAAATATGCAACTTTTCAATTAATTAACACATAAATAAGTCTTGCTCCATCATAATTACATATTTTTATGTAAAATGTAAGCAATAAATTGGTTTATGCGTCTATTTCCTAGCTGTGAACCGATCGAATGTGATTTTAATGATGAATTAATAATAATTACAATTTATAAAAGGAAATTGTATATACATCCTACACAAATACCATTATTTTTAAGCCTAATAAAATCAAGAATTATTACCTTTCCTAAACAAATAACAATTTACATATGTGTCTGGCGCCAATTGTATGGCTAAAAATTGCACGTTATGTAAGCCGTGTCTATAATAATTAATTTTAATATAATAAATAATCAAATTACAAGCATTGAGATTGTGCAAGGCGCAGTATGGAGTTAATTGAGCGTCTTCATTAAAGTGTGACTCTCCCAAAAAGAAAATACAATCCATTTTCATATATGCAAAACTAACAAAATCTATTAGTCACGCAATGAAATTAGTTAATTATTTAATTTAATTTATACTTTCTATGTTTATGTTATGCATGAAATAAAGTTATGATTAAATGCATCAAAGATGGTGTATAAATGAATATTGCATATCATTCGTATAAAATAAATTTAACTTTTTTATGTGTCTAACATAAAACGCTCTAGTTCCATAATTATCAGCCCGACTAAAAAGTAAGATAACGAAATGAAATTTGCATAGTTGACACATATAAATAGTAATGCAGATATATGTATATGGATATCTATATAGACAGAAAACATGTTTTCTAAATTATGTTATGGAGAACTTTAATAAATTGATCGACAATTGCACGGACTCTGCTTAGGAATTACGCATTTGTAGGTTTATGAAACTTTATATTGATCAATCTGCAGTATTTACTTCTACATTCGAATTTAATTATAAACCTCATGTTGAGTTGGTTTATCCTTAACATACTAAATACAGCACTATATCAAATATAATTAGAAATATATTAAATACATTTAATTTTATTAATGACTTACCCATTAAATATGGGAAACACTTATGAAACTCACCTGAAACAAAAAACCATATTATTAATATGCAAGATAGTATTACGGTAATGCAAACAAGATATTTAAAAAGTTAGGAAGGTTTTTTATAGAAGTTTCAATTTGTTTGAGATCGTAACTTTTTAATATGTACTTTTTTATAAAAGAATTTTACAAGAAAGTTACCGAATTACTTCTTTAGTCGATAGCTTTTTCATAAACATTTAATTATTCATACATACATAATGTAATTAAAAATTGTAATTAAACCTAATATAATTATAGCAATACAATAAAAAAACAATAATTTAAAATATGGCATTTAATTAACAATAAACTTAATAATTCAAGGGCAAGTAAACATATACTGTTAATATAATTTTTGTATGTTAATTTTCAGACAGATTTAAATCAGCTACTAGTAATAGCCACCAATAACTAGCTTAATTGCAATTAATCATCAAAGGTATTAATTATGCAACAATAAAAATATGTAGCATTTATATTCAGTTGCAGAATAAAGCAATTCGCAATGAGTGATTTTGTACGCGGATGTGTGCCCAAGTTATTACAATTTTTTCATCAAAATTTTACTAGGTAGCACAACGCTTCAAAACCATCGAAAGTTGCAAAGAAACTGACTTGGTAGCTCACAGTACAACAACTATTATTACTAAAACTTAATTTCCAAATAAGCCTTGTATACAAAATACTCAAACAGGCAAAAAAAAACTGGTAATCTATAGATGAGCCATTTATTTGAAGGGCGTTCATATTATTTTGAAAAATATTATTTCTTTTTATTTAACTACAAAGTTATCGTTAATTTTATTCGGTTAATCTGAGTGCAAATATAGAAATAATAGTTATAAAAAAATGTTTTATTAACTTTATTAAATAGCGTAAGTAGACTTACAACAATAAACCTCGTATTTACAAAATTGATATAATATATATATATATATATATATATAGAGCCTGCAATAGAAGCAATTCAAATTTGAAACCCAACATAATGTATTATTCAAGATAATCATCTCTGAATAAAGTACATTGATTACAGCTAACCTGAACAACTAAAGCTTAAAAAAAACAGCTCTTTGCGGCGTCTATTACTTCCGTATTTGAAAAAAAATAAATTCAATAGTCATATGACGGCAAATAATGAGAGTAATTCAAGCAATTCACACAACAAATTACAAACTACATAAATATATCCATTGCAATGCGCAAACTGTGTGGCGCATTATCTTGAAAAAACAATACCAACGTTCCGCGTCTATTCTTCACTATTTTTTCTCGTAGAATGGTAAATAAAATCGAATAATATCCCTTATTAAGATAATCGATCACGGTTACTTCACAAAAATCCTAAGACAAAACCTTCCCAGTTAAACGCCTTGAAGAATCAGAAAGATTCAAACTTTATATTCTTAAATAATGAGCATTCTCTTCAAAACAAACACAGACTGAACATGACAATTTTTGCTCATTCAGGTTGCAATTCCACGTAAACTATATGATAGGCACGTTTATAATAAATATTCAAAGCCTTACATATTCGTTTCAGCCCAATTTAACGATCTGAAAATATTATATCATAAACAGCATCAATTCTTCCATGATTCAACTCAGAAATCGGCCGCCAGTATCTTTTCACAACGTTTGTCTCTTTTGAGGCACGCAATCCAATTTCTTTTAACAAGAAAAAGTAAAAGTCCAAAAAACAAACAAAAATACATATTAAAAAAATACCCAACAAAACACGAGGAGGGAACGGTACAAGAAAGAAGATATAAACAACAGCGAACAATAAAAAGAAAAGGAACATAAATAGAAAAAACACAGAAAAGAAAAAAAAAATAGAAAAATAATAAAAATAAAAACGAAAGAATAGAAACATAGAATATAAGAGAATACATGAGAAAAGAAACAGAACTAGTGGAAGAAATAAGAAATAATGAAAACAAAAAAGAAAAATCAAGATATAGTAAGAACACATAGAAGATACTGGTTAACGTGGGCAGGAGTGAAGAAAAAAAAAGTGCAAAAGAAGGAGTTGGAATAACAAAAGCTCCGTAAAGAATAAAAGAAACAATAAGAGAAAAACACGAGAAAAATCCTCAAAAATACAACCAACCAGAATCAAAAAATCAATCATCGACTACTACCTAGTTAACAGAAACAACTTTAACAAGACAAGCAAAAATAGAAAACAACCACCATTTACTACAAATGAACATGAAAAAAAGCAAAAGTTAAACCAGACAAAGAAAGAAAATAAATATAAAAAATATAAAAACTAAAATAAAAATCAAATAAAAAAATCACTCTAGAAGCTGCAAACAAAGCTGTAGAACAACAAAAATAGTGAACAAAAATATTTAAAGAAAACAGTTGATATCAAGAAAAAGCCAAAAAACACAAAAAACTGAAAAAATACCCACAAACTAAAAACAATAAAACTATTCAAAGAAAAACAAAATTAAGAATAGAAATAAACAAGAACTTTAACAAAAACCAAATACTACAAAACTTTAAAACATTTAAAACAAATAAAAGAACACAAAAGAATGAACATAAAAGACAAAAATAAAAAAAATAATAACTTCCAAGAACTAACAGAACAAGAAAAGTATAAAACAAAATAAGAAAAGATAAAGAAATGCTACAGAAATGCTACAGAAAAAAAAACGAAAAACATATAAGGAGTTAAAAAAGACAAAGTAGAAGAAGCAATTGAGAAATTAAAAAAACAAGAAGGCACCAGGAACAGATACAAAAATAACACCAAAAATTATAAAACTTGATAGAATTGCACGAATAATGGAACTAATAAATGACATAATCAGAAACGGGAAAACACCAAGGGAATAGAATAAAGAAATAATCCTAACCATATACAAAAAAAAAGATTAAAGAAAATGTGAAAACTACAGAGGAATCACACTAACGAGCATACCATGCAGGATATAAACAATAATTTAAAAAAAATATAGGAGACAAATTAAAAACGACAATAGAGAACAGCCAATGATTTAGAAGAGGAAGTGCACAAAACCTAATATTTATAATAAAACAGCTAAATGAGAAAATACGCACGTATGCTTCGTTAGCCTCAACAAAACATTTGACAGGATCAAGATAGGATATATGAAAAGAAGAGAGTGGAACATGTACAGAAAAAACCAGAAACATAGTAACGATAAACCACGAAAAATCAAAAAAACTCCAAAGAAAGAAATGAGAAAATCAAAAATGCGTGCTAAGCGCATTGCTCTTCTCAATTGTTATTAATAATAAAAAAAAATTAAAAAATGTTATAAATAAAATATTAGAGGATGGAAATAACAAAAATAGCAGAACTGCTATTTGCAGACGATATGGCGGTGATTGAAAAGACAAAAGAAGAACTTCAATCCAACATGGAAATAATAGAGAAGCAACTAAAGAAAATAAACCATGAAATAACAAAGACCATTATAATTGCGAGAAAAAAACTGAACCACAAAAAAAGAATAAAAGGAAGAATAATAGAACAGGTTAAATAATACATATACCTAGAAACAATACAAAGCAACGGAAAATTAGACAAATAAATAGAGAACTAAATAGGAAAAAACAGCAAAATTCAACAGAAAGAAAATATCAGAATATACGATGAAAAACAAATACAAAGAATAAATGCAATGGAGATGAGATTCCTTAAGAAAATAAAAAAGAAAAATAAGAAAAAAACCAATACAAAAAAACATTACGGATGACCAAATGAGATGGTATGAACATATTAGAAGAATGAATAAAGAAAAAAATACCAAGAAAATATATGAGACAAGAAAGGAAGACCTAGAAAAAAATAGAACGCCGCAATAAAAGAAGAGGCAGCAACAAGCAAATGAAAAAATAAAAGAGATATCCAAGCTTAGAAAAAAATAGCGTGAATATTATTATACAAATTAATAATGTACGCTTTACACCAAAAGATAAAAAGGCAAAAGAATAAATAAATAAATAAATAAAATCCAATTTTTCACGGTCGCATACATAAGACGTTGATTACCAAGTGTATCAAGCATATGTTTGTAAATCTAGTTACCTCTTAACACTTTTAATACAAGCAATGAATGATTGCTCAATTTTTCTTAAATTTTATTACACAACTATTCTACTTGCTTTTGATTCAAGAAAAGTCGGCCAGACTAACTATAATAATGTCCCTTCGTATTTGTCATATTGCACATTGCAAACACTCCGAAACAGACATCAAATAGAAATTTAAACAAAAAACGTACGTAGTTTGAAGTTGTAAAGCAGCAGTAGATTTATAAATTTTGTTCAGTAAAGATTGCATCACCATCTACATAATGTGAAAAAAACGCACTTTTTATGTTATTCCTACCGTAATTTTTTAGCAGCTTAGTTATAGTATGGGCAACATATATTATGAGTAGGTGTGTTATACTTATTCCACAATTATATATACTCAACTGCAAGAAAACGAACACCTTAAATTTTCGACAATAAAAGCAATTTGAAAAGTTAAAGGAAACAATATGCGTTTATTACAAAACATACAGGTTACCAATGAGTAAAAACCAAGAATACATTGCATATTACAACAAAAGATATTTTCCGTATCAAATTCTTAAACTTTAAATTAATACAAATTAATATAAAGGACGGTTGAGACGTTTACTATGTGGTAATCTATAATAATAATAAAATGAAACGACAACTAAGTTATTACCACAAATATTTTGTGGTATACAAAAACTTAGTTATCATTTTATTTTATTATTACCACAAATTAAAAAATAAATAATTCATTTGTATGTTGCTTTTCAATATCTCGTATTACCTCCTTTAACTTTTAACAATTGCCTGCATACGACAATTCATACCATCAATCAAGTCAAAAACATCATTCTTCAAAATATTCTCCCATTCTTCCATGAGTGCCGTACAAAAATCATTAATTTTGTTTAGCATAAAAACGCGCCTTCTAACACGTCTGCCCAACATGTACTAAATATGTTCTATTTGATTAGCGTCGGGAAAGCAGACTGGCCAGTTCAATTTCTCAATTATACTTGCGTTAGCTTGTATCAGGATGGATAAAATCATGTACAATAAATAAAACAAATAATAATACAAAAACTTCTAAAACCTCTGCAACACATCGGTATGCCATCAAAAAACCTGTTTCAATAAATACCAATTATGAACGAACCTCCAAAAATATTCCTGCCCACACCATAATTGCACCAACTCTAAAACTAACACAAAATTTTAAAGTATACTCTGCAAATCGTTACCCGGGTCATCGCTAAACTTTTTCTCTTTCATCTAGTAAATGTAGCAAAAGCTTGGACTAATCGAAAAAAAAAATAGAGCTCTATTGGTCTAAAAACCCATTGGAATGGTTTCAGCTTTGATGTGAGGTGACGTTTAATCAATTTAAGTCCAACTGCTGGTATAAAAGCTTTTATACCAGCTTCTACCAACCGTTGCCAAGCTTTCAATACGCTTACGCCAGTATCTCAAAGCATAACAAAGATAATTTTTTGTCCAAATTGCAGTAAAATGACCCCGCCATGTAATTGAATAACTAGCTATAAAAACTTAGTTGGCCAAAAAATTCTCCAAATCTGAATCCCATTGAACTTTAAGCAGGATTAAGTCATTAAGTAACCCAACGTGGAAATGTTAAAAGAAAGCTAGAGCAAATCAGAGCCAACTTCGAATACTATTAGATAGATAACATTAAACTATCATAGAGATCTTGCGCTTAAACTCACACCGGACGGTAGGCCTTAGTCAGTACTTACGTTTCTGCGTTGCTGGTAAATATTTTGTGTAGCTCTTGTTTGCTTGTATTGCCGCGGGGTACGTGAGTACAAATCAATTGCAGCGAGCGGCTAGTAAGGTAAACCCAACTTGTAGCATTTGTTGACAGGTGTAACCACCAAAGCTGCAATACTATTCACGTAATGGCAAAAAAGATAAGACACTGTTTTCTAAACACAATATTTTTAAATCGGTAGTGCCTACACTTATTTTAAATTTGCATTCTTGCATAAAATATTTAAGAAAAAAGCACACAATCTTTGAACCTTCACGAGCGCAGCTTCTCTAAAAAAAAAATTATTAACAAACCATATCATAATCGAAAAATACTTCCAGAAGGTGATTTCTCTAGAATAGCATCTTAAATACATTTATAACATAAACTAGATAACCTACAGTACTAGATTTGTTTAAAACTAGCTTGATGTTTAGCTAAAAACCCGCAACTTTCCAACATCACAGACGGTTGTTGGAACAACAATTCTTTACTGAGGCAATAGGTAAACAATCTGCTCTAACATTACGAGTACACAGCGAGTTTCCAGGTTGTATGCTTCCGTTCGTCAGCGGGAAAAAAGCTGCTGTATAACCCATTAAGGCAAGTCGTCTAATCCTGGTGCAAATGGTACCCATGCAATTGATAGCTGTTTTCAACTCAACGCAAAAATTCCAGGAAAGAAACAAATCAACAAAAAACAAAATTTCGTTTTGGCACAGTAACTGTTGGCTAGTATTTTTAATTTTTAGAGCTAATTTTCTAATAATTAGAAACTAAACGTAGACGTATTTAGAAAAGAACAAAACATTTTGGAGTATAAATTAAATAATGTGAATGAATACAAATCCACTTTGACAAAAAAAGCAACTATGCCATTTCTAAAAACTAAACTCTTAGTACTACTAACATTAATAATAATAATTGTATATCAATATGCCTTAACTTTTCTTATTAAATGTTTTTTACGTAGGCAAGTAAAAATCCAAAACCGTCAGAAACCTATAAGGTTGTTGCCCAGTAGAGCAAAGCGCAGCAACTTCTATCAATCATCAATTTTATTAAGTTACAAACACTATGAAGAAGCGATGTAAAAAATCACTAGTATTGCTCCTCATAAGAATCAATATATTTTATTAATATCCTTCAACGGTCGCATCGTTCTAGTAAAAAAAGTTTCAGAAACAGTAATATTTACAACCGTTTTCAAGCAAAAAAAAAAACTGGCACTAATCTCGTGAGATAGATATTTTAATTAATCAGTCTATTAAACGACAAACTGCAGAGTCAACCTTTTCTTATTACATCATTACCATGAGGTAGTTCAGAGCTGTTGTGACAATAAATTCTAATAGGCAGTGAATTGATTAGGTAGTATACAGGGTATTTCCTAACTGAAAGCAAAAAATTAAACTTTTACATTTTTTTTTATTTTTCAAACAAAAAATCTAAATAACTTTGTTTCTATCTCACTTCATTTCAGAGATAATCAAAAACACACATTATTTAGAAAATATTTTATTTTGCAAAAACTTTAACTCGTCAAAATCGTTTTTTGAAAGTGCCCTAGCTACATGTCGTAAGTATATATTAAAATTTCCCGACAGATGGCTCTTTGAATTTGAAATTAGAAATCCCCGTAGTGAAGGTCCACATCAACAGCACACCGTGGCAGAAAAAGAACAAATAGTTGACGCAGTTCATGATGAACCGTTAAGCGACTTTCCGCCCGTTTACAACTATCTGAAAACATTGTCTGAAAAACCTTAAATAGAGAAGTTCTTTACCCAAGCGACGCAGCACAACAACTTGCATTTTTTCAATGGCTTCTTGAACGACATCAACAAGATCCTAACTTCTTTAGTTCAATATTGTGGAACGATGAATCTATGTTCACAAGAGATGGCATTAGCAATATACATAATGAGCATATCTCGTCATTAGAAAATCCGTACGCGGTTAGGACAAGCTTAATAGGCAACTACTGCCAATTCAAAGCTTGCCACCTCGTTTAAACGCTATATTATACAAAAAAAATCTCAAAAATCAGATGGAAAAATTGCTAAACAATAATGTCCCTCTTGCCTTACGTGTGCAATATGTAGTTTGGTAGCTCAACGACAATTAAATGATAGGTTAATTGGTAGAAGAGGTTCTGTCAACTGGCCTGCAAGACTTCCTGATCTAAACCTATTGGACTTTTATGTGTGAGGACACATGAAACAATTAGTATATGCGGAGCCAATAAACAACGTGGAGCAGCTACAAGAAAGAATTGCGAATGCTGCATTGCACATACAAAACACAATATATTTTGAAACTTGCTTCAACGCTCATGGTGGGCATTTTTAAAACTGATTAAAGTATAATTGTTTTGTTTTTTGTTACCATTGTTACAACTGTTATTTTTTAATTAAATTTTGCTAAATAAAAAGTTTATTAAATAATGTGTATTTTTCGATAATCTCAAAAACAAAGCGAGATAACAAAAAAATATTTAGATTTTCTTTTTGAAATTAAAAAAATGTACCTAAAGTTTCATTTTTCGCCTCCAGTTAGAAAACACCCTGTATATTTGATTAGAAACCATTTTAAATATTATATAAAAAAACTGCTTTAAATAAATCTTTGTCAGTCTCTGCAACCACTTACTGTACATTGTTAAATAACATTATTCTCCTAATATTATTACATGCCTAATATAACCATAATATGAGTTAGAAGCAGCTTAAGACTTTTTGTGTACAACACGTCTCCTAAATTTAATAGTAGACTTCTAAATAACCTAACATCAAGATACAGCAAGGTCGTCCCATATTGTTGTATTAGCAAGAACAAAATTTGTAAAATCTTCAATCTCCCCACATCATATCAGCACTAGCTGGACTTATACATTCATCTAAACCTTGCAGGATGGATTAAGATATGGGATATGTTAACATTTTATAATCGAAATTTATAATATATAATACCAAATCTATACAATATTTTAATGTATCTAAGAAATAATGTTTTAAATAATTTGAAAAATGTATGTACATTTATCATAAAATCGCTTATGTTTGTATACTCATTTATTCATATTTTATTTTGCCTTAAATAAATAACGTTCCCTATTTTGGGTGCATTGAGAAACTTGCTTATGTATTTTTTTTTAGTTTCTATAACTTATTAGTAGTCCTTTGATCGGTATATGAGAGTATGTAACACATAAAAAAAAAATTCTACGATTTTTTAAAGTTTTTTTGTCGTTTTTTAACTTAGTCGCATTTTTTGTTTAAAAACCGCAATTTTAACTCAAAAAAAATAAATTTATTAATGAAATCAATCAGAAATTTTCCGTAGAATCCAAATCTGGTGCCACTTCAAGTTTATACCCTGTCAATAAGCCGCAAAAGCCATAAAACCATGTTTTTGTTAATTAAAAAATGCTCTTTTTTGCCCAGCTTACTGAGCTGGGCAAAAAAGAGCATTTTTTTATTTTTTTTAACCGCCAAAGTTGACGTATTTGGATGTAAATTAATTGAAAAATATAAATATGTTCTGTGTATTTGGGTTTTAAGAGTCTAAAACTCTGCAAATCAGCAAAGTAGGCTTATTCTTCAACATAAACTCTTACAAATGCACGTTTAGCCGCGCTCAGAGGAACAATCCACCAAATATTATTAAAAATTTGAGTTCTGAAGACAATTTTACATGGTAAATAGTCGTGTTGTATTGATCGACTATAGAAAAGTCCATCTAGAAAGAAATTTTTACAAAATTTTCAGACAAAAAATGCGTTAAAAATGAATTATTTTTTATATTCACAAAAAATATTATAAACACACCAGGGTGTGGTTTAAAACTTTTTTTTAACAAATTTTGATAGGCGCCAGGAGGATTTATGTTTCAAAGCCAAAAATAATAACATTTTCTAATTTTCGTGCCGATAGATCGAGTCTAAATTTGTGCCGCAAGCGCAAAAACTAACAAACAAAGAGTAAAATGGCCCAAAATTGGTTCAAACAACAAAAGATAACTTTGTTAAACTTCTGAAATAAGCTTAAAAAATAAAATCCAAATAATCTTGGTAAGAAAAATTAAAAAAATAAAAAATTTAAGTAAATGTTGAACAAATTTTTTTTTTTCTAGATGGGTTTTTCATCGCCAGATAAGCACGACACTGACTATTTTCTATGTAAAATTGTTTGCAAAACTCAGTTTTTTAATAAAATTTGGTGTATAGTTTGTCTGAAAACTGCTAAATGTGCATTTGTAAAAGTTTATGTTAAAAAATAGGTTTATTTTTGCAGTTTTTTTGAGTTTTAGACCTTTAAAACCCAAATACACAGAACAAATTTATATTTTCTAATTAACTTACATCAAAACACGTTAACTTTGGCGGTTAAAAAAAATTTAAAAAATGCTCCTTTTTGCCCAGCCCACTGAGAACAAAAACATGGTTTTATGGCTTTTGCGGCGTATAGACAGGGTATAGACTTGAAATGGCACCAGATTTGGATTCTACGATTCTGATCGATTTCATTAGTAAATTTATTTTTTTGAGTTAAAATTGCGGTTTTTAAACAAAAAATGCGATTAAGTTAAAAAACGACAAAAAAACTTTAAAAAATTGTAGATTTTTTTTTATGGGTTTCATACCCTCATATACCGATCAAAAGACTATTAATAAGTTATAGAAACTAAAAAAAATACATGAGCAAGTTTCTCAATGTACCCCCCCCCCCCCCCAAGCTCTGGTCCGTTTGAAATAGAATTGCCCTTATACAATTACAATAATAGATAAACTATACATATAAAACCTAAGTGTATATGATGTTAATTAAATTAATTAATTATTTTTATATTTCACCCTACAAAAACAATTTCTTCTAATGCACACACATGATTAATCTCCCCTCTAATAAGAAAAACACAACACACCCACATGGTCAATTTCTTTTTTGTCTTATCCGTTAATTCCGCCGTATGGATAATAAAGATGTGATAATTTATACTACTTGAGTAAGAACCCACAAAAACAGCCAACTGATTAAGACAGGGAAGACGGAATGGCCAAAAAAGGTTAAACAGACTTCATAGGACTGCAAGGGACAAAAAAAAGAACAATACATCAAATAAAAAAGAAAGTAATTAACATTGCTAATAAAATATATGACGTATTAGCACTCAACAAATAAAGCTTAACGGATTATGGAAACAGCAAACAAAGCACATAGATCGATGACTTGCATGGCCTCAGCTTGTTTATATTACGATAAGTTAATTATGTTTAAATTTCAGGTATTATTACGCACGACTTTTTCACATTATACAATAGGCGGTTATTTTTACAAGGTCACCTTACTAAAATTTTACTCTATATTATTATATGCAAATTTTCATAATTATATGTGAACAAAATATAAAGGTTAATTCATCAAGTTATGAAATTTATTTATTAAAACAATTAACACAGTTTGATGTTATATATTCAGAATAATTAACACACTTTTTATAATACTAATTAACGTTTTTCCTTTTTAACATGTTTTATTTCATATATGTTAAAAAATCAATTTAATTTACAAATTAAAATTTATTTGTCAACCTTCTTAATAATAATGTCATCGAGTAGAACATATTAAAATTGTGTAATAGGATATAGGTCCATTAAATGTTTTTGCGGTTGTTCGTTTTTACTTTCTTCTACCGACTTTTTTTTGCTTGTAAAAGTTAACATAATTTTGCATAATTTATAATGCAAATTACGTTTCGTCATAGCAATTATTATCTATTCGTGAATAATAAAAACGTATTTATATAGTGGATATAATCATTGTAGACATCGTATGAAGGCTAACTTTACCTTGATAATAAATAAATTTATTTTAAATTAATAACAATGCATTAAATATATATATATATATATATATATATATATATATATATATATATATATTATAAACGTATCCGTATCGACTTAAAATGTATTCATCACACTACACTATGCATACAAGGCACTACACACATACTAATCTATTTTTTGTTAATAAATTAATTAAAATAAGTGCTAAACATTGAATTACTCAATCCTGACAAAAAATTTGTAAGATAATATATTAAGTATCTATTTTATATAGTGCTTCTTTAGTAAATTAAAGGATGTAACCCAATTTATATTTATTACAGCGTTTTACATTAAATGTTGGCATAATTCCAGTGTAATAATTCGTTGTAACAATCGATAAACCAGTTCTTCATGGTCACATAGAAAACTGTGCCAAATAGAGATTTTTCAAGTGTCTTTAACTTAAATATTGTTAGCTGTTTTTTCAATAAAAATTCAATTTAGGACAAAATGGAATTCAAATTAGAAATAAAAAACAAGTATAATGACTGCGCACATGTCTAATCTAAATGTCGTATTGAATTTAAAACAGCTACCTAATGCATATTTAACAATTCATAATTTCGCATTTGACACTGAACTTTTCGTTGATGTTCTAAGAAATGTATTTTTAACTCACAAACAAAGGAACGATGTTATAATATAATTTATATTAGAGAAAGAAAAAATATGTTTGTATAAATTAAAAAAAATACAATAATTACTAATTACAACTCAATTTTCTATTCAAGTTTATGTGACATTTTATACTCAAAGTTTGGTTCCAATCGCTTAACATTAAACATTTTCTTATCGGTGTAAAGAGGTAAAAATGAATGATTTGGAGAATTGTATAAGAAAAAGCAGTAGTCCAAAAAATATCCATGAAAGAATAAAGAGCAGTATATAAAGAAAGAAACCAGTTATATTGTCAAGTCAAATATTGGTGTGGGCAGTTCAAATAGAGCAGAGAATCTATTCATAATGACCCCACGCATGGAAGACTTCTGGAAGCACAAACTGACAATATCATCAAGAAAAAAGTTGAAGATGTTGTGTGTTGTGTATTGCTATAAAAATAAGAACATCAAAAACAAGTGTTTTTAAAATTCTAACTAAAGATTTGAGAATGAATAACGTGTCGGCAAGATGAATTCCCAAGCTGCTCAGTCTCGAACAAAAACTTTGTACAAGACGACAAAAAATGATAGATACAGTTTTCTGAGACGCTGAGCAGATTCTTTTAATTGAGTTTATGCCAAAAGAGACTACAATACTTATCACGTGGATCGGAGCTACTGACCCACGGCTCTAGGTCGTAGGTTTTATTTTAGGGACAGGGGGGATTGGGCTCCATTGGAGTCATCCAGACATTAAAACACTTATTAACACGTTACAAATATTTATTTCGTCCGCCCTCGCGTTACTTTGATGAGACGAGCACACAGGTGCTCTTTGGAGAGGAGAAAACACACACTTGTTCCGGCTCCGTTAAGAGCATACCGACCGCTACCTTGATTTGTAGTATTTTAACAAAAACGGCAACTTTGGCTTCATCGCTGCATCTACAAATAATTAGATAATCGATAAAAAAATTTACCAGTACATTTAGAAAAGATTAAACTATAATATGTCGAAGTCTTTTAGTCAAATAATAGTTAGGAAATAGCCGAAAAAACCCATCAAATATAGAAATAAATGCGTTTTTCTGTATTTTTAATGCATTTTGTTGCTATTTGCAAATATAATTTCACAAAAAAGACTTCGACATATCATAGTTTGATCCTTTCAAAATGTACTGGTAAAAAAATTAATCGATTATCAAATTATTTGTAGAAGCAACGATGAAGACAAAGTTGCCGTTTTTGTTCAAATACTACAAATCAAGGTAGCGGTCGGTATGGTCTTAATCGGCTCTAGCGAAAACTTGACACGAGCACACACACGTGCTCGTTGGGAAAGAGGAAACACACATATGTTTCCGGCCCCGTTAATGTCACACGTACTGACTCTCTAAGTCGTCTCTTCTCACTCGATAAGTCCAGGTGGCGCTAAAAAGAGTTTCCGCATATGCGCACACTTAACACTTAACTTCAAACACTATTTACAATAATATAGGCCACACTCTACACCACATACAATTACCACGTCACAAACTACAAAAATACCATTAAAAACTAGAAAGCACATCTATACAAAAAAACGTTGCAAGAGTGTTGTATAGACACTTTAGGTTTGGTAAGGTTAGGAAGCGCGGTAAAGATCTAGTAAAACTAAAATCGAGACAACCTATAAACCAGAAGAGGAAGTTGATTTTTCTAATCCACAGAGATTTTATAATAACATTCTATCAGCCAAACAATTCCAAACAAGAGTAGCTTCCTTAATACTAAAGTTAAATAAAAGATACACTCAAGATGGTACAAGTATACACACCGACGTCACCTCACATGAACAAAGAAGTCGACATATTTTATGTCAACATATGTCTAGCGCTGAGTAATATCAAAACTTAGTTTACCACAGTTTGCAAAGATTGTAACGCTAAAACCGGTCTTAAAATAAATGGATCCAAAACATGTCTGAAAAAATTCGGATCAGAGGAAACAAATGCTCGTGATAAAATAATGCTGGACTTTAACCAACAAAACAATCTCTATCAAATAAATAGTTTCTTCTATAAAAAAACCAAATAGAAGCTAGATTTAAAAAAGCCAAAACAATAAATTTCGTAAACCAATTTTATAATCCCAAATAATAAGCAGATAGTAAAAAACGTAACAGTACTCACCAACTGCAAAACGGGAAGCAACCACAGAATAGTGAGAAAAACAATCTAAATAAAAAAAAGTTATAAGCTTACAAAGGCAACAACTAACCAAGCATGGTAAACCCTACTAAACAACAATAAATTAAAAAAAAATAATTCCAGTACATTAGAAAATAAAAATCATTCAGGCACAAACATAAAAGATCTAAATGACGCAATAACTGAAGCTCTACAAAAAACCAAAATACCCACTGCCCCAAATCCAAAAATAATTAAAAAATTGGTCATGGTGCAAAAAACTTGATAGCCAAACAAAACCAGATGAGAAACAATCCAAACACAACCAAAGAAAAACTAAAAAAAAAAAATCTTCAAAACCATCAAGAAAAATATCAGAAGTTATCGCAACAAAAAAGTCCAGCAAACAATAGAACAGAACAAGAGCATAAAGGTATTACGCAGAGACATAATAAAGAAAAGTTAGAAACAACAAAACTAAAGAACATCACAAAAAATAGAGAAGAAATGCTACGCACCGTAGAAGAATTGTACAAAAGTAGCCACGTAGAAAATTTGGACCCAAATGTACCAACACCAAAAGAATCTATTGCCAAACAAAGATTTGAGGAGCAACCAGATATCACCCTGTCAAAAACAAAATCAAGAAATCACAAGCACGTTTTTCATAGAGAAAATAATAACACTATTATTAAACAATGCCTGTACAATTTCAAACAAGTGGAACAATGCAACTCCTATCCTGCTCTACAAAAAGGAGATAAAGCAAAATGATCTACCCATAACACTATTGAGCAAACTCTACAAAATAATAACATTAAGACTAGAAAAAGAACTGTATGTTCACTACCTTATTTGCCCATAAATACGCCACATTCTGCGGTAACACCACATTTTTCAGACGTTCAGTTTGTCCAAGTGATTCTTCTTGAGAGTCCACACTTCAACCCCATACAGTAATGTAGTTCTACGCTTATATCCTTACTAGTAAAGAGCTTTTTCATTTTCACAAATATTGATCTCGCTATTTCAATCCTTGCTTTAATTTCTTATGTTTAGTCACCTGATTGCACTATCCAAGTTCCAAGATATACAACAGCACATTTTGTATGGCGGTGTTTGCTACTCACAGGCTTATCTGATTTTAAATCGGTAAAAATTTTGAAATTAACATTAACTTGGTTTTATTAAAATTTATTTTTAGTCCCTACTCACTACATCAATCGTTTAGTTTTTCTAGCATATCTAATGTTGTTCATAACTTCTCCATTTATAACCACTCCTAATTGTTCTTCTTCCAATGTTTCATTATATTTAGCTTCGCTATAGAGGTTAAATAGAAATGGCAAAAAATACAGCCTTGCCTTACACCGCAGCGGATCTCCATTTCTTGTGTTAGCTAATTTTCTACTTTTGCATTAGCAGTTTGACCCCAGTAAAAGTTGCAGATTATCCTCACGCCATCCGAGTCAATGTTTTTGCTCAAAAATAGTTGAATAGTTGATGTAATTTATTATGTTTGTTTTACCTTATCAAAAGCTTTTTCAAAATCTATATAACACGTAAAACACGCCCTGATTCATATATAGACATCGTTGTAAAAAAATAATAATCCTATAGAGTACCTCTCTTGTCCCAAGTCCCCCACGAAAGCCAAACTGTGTGTTTATAATATCTTCTTTGAGTTTTCTAAATTTTCTCTTATGGATGATTTTCAATTTCAACTCTGAGCATTCTCTTTTCTCGTAGACAATGTTGAATAAGTCTAACAGAATATCAATTACGTCGTCGTCAAACATCTTAATAAGCTCTATGGGTATTTGGTCTGAGCCGACTGCTTTACCAGGTTTCATAGATTTCAGAGCATATTCTATTTCTGTTCTTAATATTTTTAATTTTCCGTTGTCACTTTCTAAGCTTGGTTTAGGTCTTTCATCGTCAAAGAGTTCCAGGAGGTATGTTTTCCACCTCTATAGTTTGTCTTCCACGTCAATTATTATGTTCCCATCTTTGTTCTTGATTATATTACCAATACCTTTGTTTTTATTTGTGTTGCTTCCAGCCATTTCTTTTATCTTTTTGTGCATATTGAAACAACCATATTTCTTTACCATTAGTTCTATATCCACACATTGACCAGTTAGGTATTTCTCTTTAGCTGCTATAATTCTTTTTTGAACCTTTTTATGTAGTTTCTTAAATTCCTTCGCGTTGTGATTACTTTTCCTTCTCTTTTCCATAAGATTTATAATTTCTGTTGTTAACCAAAAAAATTTCTTAGATTTTTGTTTATTAAACATCACCATAGATAGTCAAAAACTAAACCATCTTTGTTTTGCAAATGACATAGTCCTCATAGCTGACAACTTAAGAAAGCTAAGACAAATGTTAAAAAAACTTCATAATTTATGTTTGAAGGTTAGTTTGTAGATCATATTTCAAAATCAAATATAATGACAAAATTGGTACCGCGTAAACAATGCAATAAAAATTAAAATATACATTGAACATGTGAGCTATACAAAAAAATAAACCTTGTTTATGCAGCGAATAGAAATCTTAATTACATATTGAAAAATAAAATATCGATATGCCTGAAAAAGTCATTACATATGGAGCGGAAACCTTAACCCTACTAACCAAACTTAAAATAACCTAAACTAAAATGAAAATATCAATGCTGGGAGTATTATTAAAAACCAAAATAGTAGACGTAGTTGAACGAATAACAAAACACAATTAAAGATGAACTGGCCACGTAAATTTAATAAACGCCAAAAAGTGCACCAAAAAGCTATAAGAGTAGAGACCCAAAGCCAACACACGCAACAAACAAAGAAAGACCACCTAAGAGCTGAGCCCACAACCTAAAAAAAATTGCAAAAAACTGAATCCAAAAAACCCAAGACAAAAGACGATAAAATCTATGTCCAAAAGTAGACAAAACGGACTGAATGATAATATGGTGAACGTACACGAACAAACCCTCAATTGTAAATACCAAAAGTGATGCTTTGCAAATGATTTCTCAAAAGATGTTATTCTAGACGCTAGTAATAATTCATTATATTCATTGAATATAACTGTCTCAAACCTTAATCACTTCAAAAAAGTATTAACATATCTTCAGATCCCATTTCATGTTCAAACAAATCACATGTCAAACTGGCAACATCTTCATAAAATGTGTAAAAAAAGAAAAAAAAAACTCGTTATAAATATTTAAAAAAAAATTCGTTAAAAAGACACCTAAAACTAGCAATAAGTTACATACTATAAAATCTGACTTCCTTATTGTAGATGTAGTAATCAATGTGCCTCAAAAATTAGCAGAATAAGTACAAAAATAGTTAATGCCAAACTCTCTCACTATAGAACTGCACAAAACTTTCGCTGTAAAGAAGCCTGATAGTCACACACAATATAATCCTACAAACGGTCCTACAACAATATATAAAAATATCATCCTAATCCACCTTCCAAAAACTTAAAGAGAATGTGATACATTCCCCTATATTATCAAAGCACAAAGAAAAAAGGTTTATCCAGGCCAAAGCCAGAAAGTTGTGATTGAACTTTGCAAAACATATAAATACAAGTCTACTAAAAACACAAAAGAGCATTACATTTCGTATAATTAAAGTTAGAAATATAAAAATAACGCGCAAAAACACTAAACCCTAACTACACGATAAAAAAAAACAAGTTTAGATTTTTTAATTTTTTTTTTACTGCCGTAAGTGCTTCAATTCTAAATACGCTAAAACAATCAATTCCATGCCGTTCATAGGATTTGGAAATCTCTCAGTCCACATTGTGGCAAATTTTGCGTAAAGACCTATGGCTACACCCTTACAAGATTAAATTAACTTAAGAACTAAATCCTTTTAATCATTTGAAGCGCCAAAACTTCTCTGGGCTCTGTAAAAGTTTGAAGAAAAACACGAATTTCAAAAAAAAATTATTTTCAGCGATAAAGCTCATTTAAGGCATAATGACTATTTCAATAAACAAAATGTGCGTTATTAAACAGCAACAAACCCACATGTGCTTCAAGAAACTCCATTGCGTCCACAAAAAGTGACCGTGTGATGTGAATTTCATGCCGGAGGTGTGATTGGAACGTATTTTTTTGTGAATGAAAATGATTGCCATTGAGTTCGCTTTTTTAATTGGATTGATTTTTTTAATTAGATAGACTTGACATCAGTAATATGTGGTTCCAACAAGATGGCGCCACATGCCAGCTGGTTAAACAATTAATTTAATAAAAGAAAAGTTTGGCAATTGTGTAATCTCAAGAAATGGTCCGGTCGAATAGCTACCTCAATCATGCGATTTAACGCCGCGCCATTAGATTTCTTTTTATGAGGTAAGTCCTTAGTTATGCCAACAAGCCAATACTTTAGATTAGTAAGTCACTTATATTGTAAATTCTAGCAGTAGCATTGCAGAAAAAACGTTTTTAGAGAGCAAACTTGTGAACCAAGAAACGATAATATAATATTGAATAAAGAAACTACAGAAGATTTAAAGATCTTCTTTAAGTTAAGTTTTCACAAAATATTTCGTGCCCAAGCGCTACTACAACCAACATTTTAAGTAATGAATGATTTTTTTTACTATATAACTATATTTTTAATAAAAATGTTGAAATTAAAAATAACTTCATAAAAGCGTAGACCAAATTTTAGATTCGATTACTCTTAGTCGACTCATAACTTCAGTTGTAATAAACACTTTTTAAGATATATTAATTCAAATAAATTTCCGCATTTTATTATTGATAAATTTAAAATCAAACCACCAAAAAGGATTGTGTAGATAAAATATTAAGCATTGGCTTATGTATAGGTGGTAGTTACACATCAAAATTTTAATGCCGATAACAATAAAATAGTGAAACGAGTTAGTGCGCAGTTATACTAAATATATTATGCGTATTACACATCTGCATTATCAATAAAATTGTAATAGCTCGGCGATATAAACATTTATACGATTGTGTGAATACGCAATCTATACATATAGTATATACTCATACTCAAATATGTAAATATATAAATAAAACTAAATATTAATTAACAAAAACTGATAGTCATCGTTTTATTTCATCATTATTAAACAAATTATTTTTGTAAAATTTAAAATAAACTTCATATATAGTTCAGTAGAAATAAAGAATCATTGGGTATTGATTTAAACTAAAATCATATCAGATTCAAAAATATTAATTAAATCAGAAATTGTAATAATAAGTTTATTATATAACTATGTAATTTAAAAAAATAGCAGGGAAAGCAATACATTGGTGAAAGATAAAACAAAAAGATTTCACCCTATATAGTTAATTTTTGTTTAATGAGATGTGATAATCGGGGCTATTCTCTATGAACATTGCTAAGATACATATTGCTAACTAACAATATGAACTGTCATTTTAGCAATCTTGCTTGCTAACAATATAAACTGTCAGTTTTACAAATCTTGTTTGTTAACAATATAAACGAATATTACATCAAAAAATGTGGCGAATCTGACAATTCTCTAAATAAAATAATAATAAAACATACAAAAATATATTTTGTTAAAGTGCCAGTTCATATTGTCAGAAATCAAGATTTGTTAAAATGACAGCACATATTCCTAGCAAGCAACATTTGTTAAAATAAAGTTCATATCGTTAGTTAGCAATATTTATCTTGCTTACTTCTAGCAATGTACATAGAGAATAGCCCCGAATATGTGCAAAATAGTCCATCCAGCCGTTCCGATACCAAAGATTTCCGATATTTTAAGTTGATTGTTTTTGGTATTTAAACTATTAAGTCAAATTTATTATTTTTTTAATACCAGGATTAATTCTAACTACCAGTTAAGTTTATTTAGAAATTTCATTCTTCTTAATAATACATTAATAGAAAAAAAAACATATTTTTATTCATTCGACATTTTTAAGCAAGATTTGTTTTGTTTTCAATAAACAACATACAATTTGCTGTAACAATAATATTACTTTGTTAAAAGTTACAAATGGTATATTACTATAACCGGTATGACATCATTTTATTTCCACATGCAATTTGAAAATATAGCAAAAAAGAAACTGTTTACTGTTAGAATTTATTATTTCTCGCAATGGTTCTAATTAAAATGCAAACATTTGAAAGATGTGAAATAAAAATAATAAATTTGTCACATAATTTAACACGGATTCCTAAACCCGGATGCCCGACAGGCAAAAACTTTATGAACCTGTTCCATATATCATATTTATATTATTCATGTAAGAAATAATTTGATCTCAAAATATGTAATAATAATTTATATTATCTTACCAGATGATTCGGAATCGTATAAGAAATTTGACTTACCTGTAACAAAAAAAAAATTATCAGTAAAATAGAAAATTATTAGAGGTCATATTATACAACAATATTCATCAAAATAAATATAAACTTTATATTAATTTCTTATATACTCCATATGCATCTTATGTCATTATCTTTAGCATTCTGTATTTATAAATGACTTTTTCCGAGACACACAATAATGAATCAATTTTACAACCATTCATTAGTTTGATAATTTATAAGAAACCATAATTCTATAGAAAGTGGCTATAAGTAATCCATAAAAACCTAAACAATTTTCACTGCATTTACGTCATTCCTTTGTATCTTCTGCAATAACACCCCGCTGCCACAATACAAATCCAACGTATATGTATATGATTAATCTATGGCAGGACAGTACTAAGAAAAGTTCTCCTTTTATGGCCATGCAAGCGATCATCTAAAATCAATTCTGTGCAGAAGAGAGAGCCAGTCAAGTACATGCACAATAGTTTCGCCTTCCTTTTTACGTCCTCTGCATGTTAATTTTTTTCCCATCGTATGCAGATGTTTTCTTAGTTGACAATGTCACTGATACTATTAGCAGTTTTCTTCGATACTCAATTCAGAACCGAAATAAATAGCAAATTATCAATGTATTCATGGTACAAATAACATGATATGTTCAAGCGTAACTAAGAGAGCATGCTATAATTATTATACTACGTCATAGAGCACACAAGACGGCTTAATTTATTAAAATAATTTCCAAATTACCAACTTATACATCCATACAGTTTGCTTTTTAAATTCTTTACACAAAAAATCATCTAAACTTTTATAAATAATAAACTTCCTAAAATAAGTTGTTAAATCAAATTTTCATCAATATTAACGGTTTTTTTATATATTTTTGTGTAAGATAACTTAATGCCAACTTTACATAGAAACTATTTTATAGAAAATTAAATTCTTAACATAAACTGATGAATTAGTTTTTTTCAACTAATTATAGCTATTGTCGGCCGGGATATTTAAAAAAAAACTTTATTATATATTTTTTTTAAATTACTTCGTTAATAACTACTGTACAAAAACATCCACGGATAGTATTTTATAAAGAATTATATTTCTTTCAACCAAAACAAACAAATATGTATTAATAACTAATAGTACGCTTCTTGCGTTTTATGATTTAGAAATACCACACTGATAGAGAATATGTCATAACCGGCTAACTAACAAAAAAATCAATAAAAAAATTAAAAACTTTTTCTGTTTTAGATAACAACTAGAAAATGATTTTGCAATTTCTTTATTATGTTTATGTCTTGCACGTAATGAAATAAGCAACTAAAAGAGATATCGACAAACTATAAAACTATGATTATGTTAGCGCATTATTTCATTCATTTGTTATAAGAATTATAAAATATTTGCTCATTATATTTATATATTTATTTATTTATTTATTTATTTATTTACTAGTTGACTAGTCAACAGAAGCCATTACAAAATAAGTATATATTTACAACTTAAAAAACATATAAATTAAACATAAAACAACTAATACTAAAAATAAGAATAAAACTTAAATAGTTACAAAATATTAAAAAGGTCACGCATGGGTGACAAGTGCGCGTCGCAGGGTATTAAAAGAATCTTTAAAAAAAATCAGTTTAAATACCTGTAAATGCAGAGTGATGCGCATAATCTGTACCTTTGTACGGTATATCAAATAAGTAGTCATTGCGTAAAACTCGAGGTCCCACATGAATACCAATTGAGCTTAGCAAGTCAGGACAGTCAATATTTCCACAAAGCACTTTAAAATCTAGTATCACGTCAAAATTAAAACGTCAATTTTCAAGACTGGTCATGTTAAATGTAGAGAGCAGTTCCATGTAGCTGTCTGCAATGTTTTTTTAATCTGTTCGATTTTTCCTGACGCGGTGTATGGAGACCACACATCAGAACAATATTCAAGATGGGGGCGTACTAGAGTGATGTAAGGGATAATTAGAGTACAAAGGTCACAAAACTTAGAGTTACACTTGACAAATCCTAAAAGTTGATAAGCTTTAGCCACAACAGTATCGATATGTAGTGTAAATAAAAGACTTGAACCAAACATAATGCCTAAATTACAAATAGTGTTAACTCTCGACAACATTTCATTCATGAAATAATAACCATACATCACCGTAGACTAACGTCTAGAAAATGACATCACTTTGCACTTATTTAAATTAAGTAGTTAGTTATTAGCCTAACACCAACTAGAAAAAACCTGTACTTCTTCATTAAGTAGCACAGCATCATCCTGAATTTTCATAAAGATGTTTATATCGTCCGCAAATAATAAACAACGCGCATTAGAAAAACAGTGTACCACATCATTGATAAAAATATTGAACAGTAGAGGACCAAGATATGACCCCTATGGAACACCCGACGTAACATCAATATTACGAAAAACATTCTGACCGATGCACACAAATTGAAATCTGTTAGATAAATAGAATTAAATCCACCTTAACAAGATGCCATCAACTCCAATACCACGTAGTTTCATAATTAGTATCTTTTGGTCAGCGGTATCAAAAGCTTTTGAAGTCAGTGTAAAAACCTAAAATCCGTTTTCGAGCGCATCTGTTATATAAAATTAATACAACAAAAGATTGGAATTTCAGATTGCAGAATGGCAGTCATTTGACAAGTAACTAACTTTTCAAAAACTTTAGGAAAAACTAATAAAATAGATATAAGTCTATAGTTTGTTACATCATTTTTAGCACCAGACTTATAAATCAAAGTGACTTAAGCAAGTAGGAAAAGTACCCATGACCAGAGATAAGTTGAATAAAAGCCATAAAAGTCGACAAAGTGCACAAATAAAACTAGCGTGTTTATACTCTATCGACCTCACCAACCTAGTTCTAGCAGGCCGAAGGTCCTTCCCGAGTATGAAGCGAAATAATTAATGTTTGTAAATTTGTTTGTCGCTGAAACCCTGAATGCCAAAGCGGTTAAAAAAGTGAACAAATTCACAAATAATATACGGCAGAGTAGGATTTGAACTCAGGACCCCCCGCATGATAGACAAGCATCTAAGCAACTACTAACCCACGCTGCCGCCTACAAAGCGCACATTTGTTGATAAAGAAAGCAGTTAATCTATCAGGCCCTAGACAGTTGTTGGGTTTTAATACTGATAGATAGTTGACAACATCAGATACCTTTAAAACAAGATGCAATTCATTTATGTGGGTAAGAATAAACGATGAACTCACTTTTCCCAACTATTAAATGGAACGCTGAAATCATAATCTAGTAGGATCAACATTTCAACAGACCATGGTGTCCGACAACCAAGCGGCACTACAAGTGATACACCCGCCAGAAATAACTGGTAATTGGCTGCATAACCAAAAGATAAAAATATAGAAAAAAACCTTAAACGGTCGGTCCGCTAGTACTGCTCGACAACAAGAAAACTACAGAGACATTTATTAGACCTGAACCCACTTTTAAAAAGACAGGAAAACAAAGAATTCCTAGTAAACTTGCAACAAAATACAGCAACCCTCAAAAAACTGATAGAAAATAAAGCATACACCTAAACAGTAACAATACAAATGATAAAAACTGATAGCTGGACACTGGTCTAAATAAACACATGCATTGAATGAAAATCTAAACGGATCCACTGCTGACGATGTTTGAAAAACAAGGAAACCCCGTTACATCTGCTGAGCAAATGCAATAAAACAATGCACAACGCCTTCTTCGGAAAACAAAAGCTATCCAAAAACAATCCTCAAGTTTATAGACTTCATTGAAGAAATATAACCACTAGAAAACTAAAAACCAGATGTGTACAATAGTATCAAAAGCTCGGAATACAGAGACATTAGACGTACCACCCCGAGAAAAAAAAAATTAACAGTTTTAAACGCAACTTGAAGAAGAAGACGTTAAAATACTGAAATCAATCCTATTTAACAAAGGAACCTAGTCAATAAACTGCAAAACTAAATAAATAACTATATATCCATACATTACATATTTAACCAAAAAAATCTATATTTAGTATATACAAGGTCTCTATAAATGTCTGAGAATATGTAATCACTTTAAATGTGCCGCCTTTTTAAAATGTTCACCAAACTATTTACTTTGTTTTGACAGTTCAACTTCAACTGTGTACGACCACCAAACTATTTCACTAGAGCGGTACAAACGTACATTAGATGGTTATATAATCCCAAACTTTTATAATGACCCTGTATATTGTTTAATGTTTTGTTGTGCGGAAATGCCAAATAAGTTAAAAGAAAAAAAATTTAAACATGATAGCCAATTCAAAATCCTTGATACCTCGGTTTTAGATCAAATTGATAACCAAGAAATAATCTGTATAGAAGCAATGAACTCCACGCCTATTAATAAAAGCCTTGTTTTTAAAGTAAGTGTCGTTTTCTTAAACAATTTTATTTTTACATGCAAGCCTGTACCTTAATCTACTTTTCTATATAATTGCCACCAATATTAGAGCAATTATCGTATCGTACAACCAGCTTTTTAATCCCATTCTCACAGAAGTCTGCCGCATCTCAACCGTCTCAGTAGCGCTAACCACCCAGATGCTTCTTCAAATAAAGGAACCATCTGTACCTAGTCACTGGGCGCTACATCGGGACTGTACAGAGGATGATCAAATTGTTCCCAATAAAATGATGCAATAAGATCTTGACGAGCATTGTCATGAAGCAAAACAATCCCCTTACTACGCCTTTTGTTTTGGATTGCAGTTTTTTAAGGTCTCACAACACGTTGCAAAATTTATTGTTTCGCCACTAGGCAAAAACTCCAGAAGCAATACCCCCTGCCTGTCACCAAACACAGTACACATGATTTTTTTTGTGCTAGAATTGTTTGTTTGAACTTCACTTTCTTATATATTATTAAATCGAGACATGTTTAAACATTAGAATGACCAGCATACATAAAATTTTGCACAAACATTGTGGTGTTCGGAAGCTGTTTGCACGTTGAATTCCACATTTGTTGACAAAAGCTCAAAAAAATGCTCGTGTCGATTGGAGCCGTAAAATGATTACAAAATACAACTGTGGTGCACCCAAAGCCGTATACCGTCACAGATGACAAGCCGTGGATTTATGCATATAAGCCAGAAAGAAAAAGCCAATCGGCAGTATGGGTGTTTCAATGTAAAGAAAAGCAACAAAAGTTGTTCATTCTCAAAGCGTTAAGAAGCAAATGGTAGCGTGTTTCTTCACGAAAGCCGGGCATGTGGCAACTGTGGCTGTTGAAAATCAAAAGACGCTTAATTCAGCAACAACCCAAAACTACAAATCATTTTGCATCACGACAATGCGAGCTCACACACATCACATAAAACAAACAAGTATTTGGACACACAAAAGATCAAATTGATGGGTCATTCGCCTTACAGCCCCTAATGACTTTTTGTTGGTTCCCAATAATGAAAGATAAACTGCGTGGACAACGATTTTCATCGCCCGAAGAAGCGGTTGACGCCGTCAAAACGCATGTTTTAGAGCTATCATCTTCTCACTGGACAAAGTGCTTTGAAGGGTGGTTCAATTGCAAGCAAAAGTGTATACATTTACATTATTTTAAAAAACAATAAAAATATTTTTGATAAAATTCATTTATTTGTCCTTTTATTCTCAATACATAAATAGCAACATCGTAACATAGTTAATCTCTTGTATGTATGTCGTCAAGTACTAGAACATCTATTTTTTTTAATACGCTAGCTTTATAATCAAACAGTACAAATTACACCCGAAAGTAATTAAATGTTAACTGGAACTACCAACCTCCATGAATGTACTAATTGCTTCCAACCAAAACAAAGTGTACAACACTCTTATTGAATACTCTTACTTGCCACAATCAAATGCTCCCCGTGTTGTGACTGAGCTTTGCGTGTCATAGTAACTGGTGAGTACGCATATGAGTGTTTGATGATGCATTCTCTTTGTTTTAAAGAAAAGCGGTAATCATCACAAAGTACGTAATGCCAGCGTAGAAGCCAAGTATATTGCAACTCACTTCACAAAGGAGCTGTCATCAGTCATTCAACAACATAATCCTTTCATTTTTCTTGTTGATAAATTAAATTAACCAAAAAAATCTAAAAATATCCAAATAATTTAACTTAATATTAGAATATAATACATTTCAAAATGCAATTTCAGATATTATAAACAAGATATAAATGCTGCAAACTGTAACTTGAGAGAGCCATAGTTACTTCTGGAGTGCAAAAGTGACTATGCATGGCAGGAACTTAACCTACATGCTTATCTGCTAGACTAGGCGTTCAAACCGTGATTTCTCTTTACACCGCAATTTAGGTCTGCATTCATCCATGCTCTCCAGCCAGTAAATTCAAACGCTTCAAATGTAGAGGTCATCTATAGGCATATACCCATCGATTTTGACTAAAGTTGATCCTGCGTCAGCAAGAGCCGACTCCCATCAGGCTTTAATTACAGTTTCCTTGAGGAGACGGTGGGATAAAGCATGTCTACTAACAACTAAGGACCGTTCCACCACTGAGAGACCAACGTCAAGTAGCTTGCGCCACCTGTACCGATCATCGTAGTGGTTTATCGTTTGTCCAACATTTTGAAATCGAAAAGTCAGTTTAGCAGTGAAGTACAACCGTATCCCGTGGTGAGTGCTCATGGCAAATAGGGAATATTTGTCATGAGCAACGTTGGATAAATCTCCGTCTTGGCCCCTTGCAGAGTAGCACTACTCCACATCATTTCCGGGGATAGCGCCTTTGTCTCTAAACGGCTAGTGATTTTTAATGCCAAAGCAGAAGATGGGTCAACATACTTCCCCCGTTTTATAAGTAGCTGCTATAGAGTCTTAACAACCCAGTTAAGTCGGTTAAGACCAGGACACCTTAAATCCTCATAACATCTTTACAAAACTAACATAGTTAACAACCCCTTAAATACGCAAGGATTACACCCAAACGGTACAAATTATGCCAGAAAGTAATTAAATGTAAACTGCCAACCTCCATACATCTACTGATTGCATTCAACCAATATGTACTCATAGCGTAAACATTTCCTTTTTATAAATACTATACATGTTTCAAAATTCTTTATTCATATTTTTCAATTGTCACAGAACGTAAGAAACGTCGCCCTTCATTGTCAATACTCTTATTCAGTCAAATTCGGTCAACTCTTACAAGCATGTTGACCGGTATATTGAAAGTTTCGGTTCGGATGATGTTCTGTCTTTCAGAGTCTGTAAACAATTAAGCAAGCAAGCAGGCCTCCCACGTTCCCTCTCAAGAAAAAAAAATTCTATAAAAAAAAGCATGAAAAATTGTGTTACATTTCTTCGAAAACATGCAAAAAACGCCTAAATATTGTCTAATAACAGATGAAATTCTTTGTTTTAGCACGACCGTCTTCTTAAAAAAGTTAAGACCAATAATCTCTACTCTTGAAATTCCACACTATATAGTAAAACAATCAAGATGAAGAGGTCTCTCATGATGTTCTCTGGCATTTGTTTTTCTCCAGTACCGCATATTCTGTTTGCTAACACAGCCAATAGGTGGATAAGTGCCTCGGCAGATAAGAACACAAATCGTTATATAATCACCTTAAATCAGTTGTTAGGCCACAACTATTTTGTATACCTAAATTTATTGTAAAAAAACCATCAAAAATAACGTCCAGTTTTAGGTGTTCGTTCTTTCTTTTTTTCGCCTGCCTCTACCAAAACATCTGTTTTAGCCCTAAAATGCAAGCCAAAACAACGATTTATCGTATACCGTAAAATCTGACAAACTATAATAACTTAAAAATTAAAAAAACATTGAGTGTAACTCGTACCAAACGCCTATTTTCGGCACTTGATACACTACACTGTTAGACACGTTCTCCGTTCCCGGAAAAATTTTGAAGTGCTGTCCATAGCGTTCTCCAAAAAAACGACTTTTTCTCATCACATAGCTTATCCACACTCTCTTCCTATTTTAAATAGTATTTACTAATGAATTTTTTTCCCCAATTCTTCTTACCACTTCTTAATTTACTAATTTGTCCGACCACCTACTATTCAGTTACCTCTTGCAAATCCACCTTTGAAATGCTTCAACACGCTTTTAATATTTATTTCCAATTGCATAATAATTTAAAAAATAAATTATTATAAAGGGACCTACTAAATTGCCAGACTATATGCATAAAATTTTACTCCTGATCCCATACAAAGCAACTAGATTATGCAGAAAACAATCAGTAATTAGGTAGGTACAGTATTTCATTTTTTTGTCTTCAAAACACGTTTTTTTTTTTAATTTTAAGAAGAAATATTATTGTCACGTACACACGTACACAAAACCTTTTACTGAAAATACATTAAATACAGAAACCTGTCACATCCTGTATGCTTCAAATCAAAAAGAAATGAGGCGGCAAGTAATATCATCAGCTTTGGCAAATTGATCTGACCACACATTTTATCCATTATATCTTTTCATCAATATTAATATAGTGCGTAAGTATTAGAAAGGAAGTCTTAAGCAATTCTATATGAGAAACAGTGAATTAAAAATAGTATATAAATACAATTATCGGTTTAAATTTTCTAATTGCTAATATAATTAAACTAAAATATATCAAAGAATTTCACAACTGTTTATTTATATATTGAGAACAGCATTAGACACGCTTTATTTATGTAGTATAGATTTCATATTATAATATATAACAACTAAAAAAATGAGCTGATTTCGTTTAGCTTGCGGGAATTTATATTTATCTTACCGCATATAAATTTTTTAATTATTAAAATGATGAAGCAAACGTCAATCCATTATCATTTAAGCATGAACAAATCTATTCTATTTACATGATTTACAAGAAAACAATATAGACTTAAGAGTTATGGTATGTAGAACGTTATGGACTATTGTCTCTCAAGTTATATTGACGTGCGACTGTCATTCAATCCAAGGTTAACACATAAAATTGCAGATTGAGATATAAATTACAGCCATTTCTAGCTTTATTGCTTCATATTGTGCTCGACATTGTGTAGTACGTTGTTGAGATTAAATAGTAATTTACACAACAAAAAAAAAACGTTTAAAAGCATGTAAATAAAAATATGATTAATTTCATGTAAATTTAAATAACTAGTGATTGCAGATTTTTTTGATGTTTAACTACGATTTATTAATTTAAAAAACTATTATTATATACTAGGACAATGAAACAATTTAATTCCGATTTACAAGTATAGTACAAAATGTATTTTAAGATGTCTATTGGGATGTAAGCTTAGAAGTAAAGAACATTGAATACAATGCAAGAGCAAGTCTTGCAGAACTGATAAGCTACTAGTACATCTTTTCTTTTTTCTATAAAACTGTAAGCCGCATCTCCGTTAGAAAGCACATAAAGTATTATTATTTTTCCAACATAATAGCGTTTAAATCGCACAGAACCAACTTAAACTTCCGCTACGATACGAAAGCATATTTTGATGCAGTTTGAAAGTTAATTGCAAAGTTTGTGACGTAATCGTTGGCGATATGGTATTTTGTCTCCCAATAGATCTCTCTCATAAATTTGAAATTTTAAGGCAATCGCGATTTTCAAAGTTAGCGGTGATTCCCCATGAGAGAAACTTGAGAGTCGGTCGGCATCTGCTAAAACATCCCTTATGCCTACCGGCAATACACAAACAAGCCACGCCCTCTATTATCTATAGTATAGGTGAATAAATTACATACATATATGAATTTCGGTAGCCAATACACAGCACATTGCATGAATGCTATAAAGGATTATGGCACCAATATCGTTATTATAAATGTAACAAGATTATGATGATTACGTGATAATTGTATTATTTGAATTCATTATAATATTTTTATGGTAATTTGGATACATTAACTAAACATGTCGATTTCATAATTAAAAGACTTCACTGGTTAAATAAGGCATACTTTTCTTCAAAGATAAGTAATTTAACTCATTTATTGTATTATAAATGTTCATATAAACATCCTAAGCTTAATAGTATATACAGACAGGGAATATGAGAATACAATTCGAGACCTAGTTATAGAAAAATAGCCTTATATCACAAGAGCCGTTTTAATGTAGTTAATTGATAAATAGATATGACAAAAAATCTTAACTAATAAAATGCATTAGGAAAAGCGTTAGTTACAAAAAACTGGCTTCAAAATTAATTACGTCATTAATAACAAATTAAAAAAAGCTTTTTCGGCGGTCTCGTCCAACACAAATGCCCTTTTGCTGACTTGTATCTCCATTAGTAGCGTCGCCACCTGAGCATAGCAGGAGAGGTTTCGCGTAGCCAAGTGCAGAACCCTAAAAAGCTGCGTAACTGTGTTTTTGTTCAGTGATGGCTGCAATGGCTTGTTTCCTTATGCCGTAATCTGGTGGCCCAAATACTCAGCAATTTGCACTTTAAGGCGTTCTAAGACTCTGCAAAGGCAGTTAACGTAGTCGTGTAGTGGCGTTTTTCCAAGAAATCAGCTGATACCTAGTCTTTAAATCCATTTTTGTGGTTTTTGCTCCGCCAAAGTCTTTGAAGGTTTCGTAGATCTTTTGTTACTGCATCGAGTCGCTAGAAATCCATGCAAAATCTAGGTGAACAATCCCTGTTTTTGAGTAGTGGTATAGGAGACGCGTAGTCACAATAACCAAATACCAATTTTGGAAAAGCTTATAGTGAGACAGTACTTCGTATAAATTGAATCGGTTCCGGCCGTGAGACAAGAAACAGAAAGATAGAGATCACCATCAAAAAATTTATTATCTATTTCCCACATATCTATCATATATCAGATTCTCCACGCCAATTCAAACAAATCCTAGTCGACTTCAACGAGTTGATTTCCTCGATGAAAGCAAAAACCACAAAAACCATCTAAAGCCTAAATAAAGCAGTTAATGAGATGATCAGATTAAAGTCATTGTTCAAACCACAGTCGGCCACTTCCTCCTCAAATCCACGCAAGAAGCGTTAAAACATCTAAAACCTTGAGTGTTCGACCCGCAAGATAAACGAGACAATAAATCGGTTACTAAAACACCTCATTAAGGACTCATCAATCAATATCAATACTAATTCGTTTAAAGTTAGCTATTTATGCTGATAACTGGAATATTAGCCATATCAAATGCAGCAAACGAACATAAAAACTAACCAAATCTGATACCTCAACATCCAAAGAGACGTCGCAACCTGTCAAAGAAATCACTACAAAATCTGATCAAGTATCGCAGATAGAAATACAGCAGCCCGAGAACGCGTGATAGCTATTCGAAACGATCGAGTCCCGCAAATCCAAAACTCTAGCAAAAATGTAGCTGCTTGGACACAACTTAATATTCCTTTCCCAATCCACGCAGAAGCCATCAACGTCTGAATCCCGTCTAACCGCACCCTTGGTAAACAAAGCACGCAAACACAAGCAAATTTCACAAGTGAAGCAAGTTAATAAAAGACAGCGATGTAGTAATTGTTTTTACTTGAAATCTTCAAAAAGTGGCTCAAGGTAACGCGCCTAACTGAAATCTCGGCACATAATTAGCCACAGGTTCGAGCATGAACTCCGGCAGAGAATTTAAAAATATTATAACATTTATTAACTCAGGACATTAGTCTAACATACGCTTAGTCTCCATATAAGAGTGTAGGTGGACCGGATACTAGGCTTCGTCAGTATCTACAGCGCCTCCATTCTCTCAATTAATGAATTCAATAGTATATATTTGTTTTCAGGTACATACACCCTATAACAAACAAAAAATATATATAATCAACTAAGTAATACTAAAAAAGGTAAAGCCATTTTTACGCGTTTCAATCACGTAAGAACAGTAACCCAAAACTCTCAGTAGTCAATTCGAATATCTAATGCTGTATGTGCACTCAAAAACTCCGATAAAAGCAACAAGATTTGTTGATCTTACCGTCTCAATTCAATTTAAACAACCAGTTCCACAAATGCCAGTACTTCGGATACACAACATCAAAATACTTTAGCAACCCCACCTACAAAAAATGCGCCGACTCACGATATTCCGTAGAATGTCATAAGGATGCAATGCTCTATGCAGGCAAGCACACTAGGCTTCACCTAAAAGCTTCAAAATTTACAAAAAAAAGTGAAATGAGCAAAAAAAACCAAATTAGCTCATACAACACAATAACTCAAATCAAAGATCTGTTTAAGAATCACTGCTAGATTCTTATATAGATCACTGCATCTCAAGCAACCATTTAGACTAACACAAATCACATCTAAAGATGTCTACATGAAAGATATTACGACAAATTACAATACGTCAAACATCTATAGATAAGAAGGTCATGCACAAATTTTAGATTTTGTCACACTTCCAAGTATTCGATTATTATGTGCGGTTTAGTCGGTAGGCACTCTCTAAGAGATCTAGACCACAAAATCCGGTAGTCTATTCAATTATTATGTTAAGTCTCCTAGAAGACTGAACCCAACATATTAAGTCTAAATTCTTGATTTCGGTTGGATAATGAAACAAATTTCACTAAATCAATAGACCCTTTGTACCTTCTCCAGTAGTAACCTAACGTTACCATGACAAACAACAAACCTACATAGTTGGTGTAAGCCTAAACAATACTTGGATGCTATGTCGAGCCAGCTGTCCCCAACATATACTCCCTTGCGTAAGAGATACCTGGCATGTCCATAATATAATAATGCTTGCTCATCTCGTCATCTTCTACATGTTGGGTTACTTTCAATTCCCGATGTATGCATGTGTTGCCTGTTGATAATTCCCAATCATTGCCTCATTTGCCTGTTCAGCCCAAGACATTCTACGTTGAGTCTTTAAAAAATTCCCACAAAGACCACAAAAAAAAAAAGTCTATCGCTATTGAAAATAGTCGAACGTGGGGTAGAATATGGATTACTTAACTATAAAAAAACTCTAAACTGCAAAAAAACATTCCAAAAATGTATGATAGAGATGTTAGCGCCCCGCATTATGCAACGCTTTGCGGATGCCTACCTCTAATGCGACCCGCTGTACTCTTCCATTATGAGAGTAGATCTGGTGACAGCGTCACTCGTGTTTGTAAGCACATAAGAACTGAAGCGGTGTCAAAAACCAACAGTCAAAAAACTTTTTGGCAAAAAACTCATAATAACAATTTGCGTCCAAATTTGTAACAGAATTTGCATTATCTAACAAACAAACCTGCATAAAAATACTGTCTTCAACTTCAAATAACGAAATATATACACAAACTAAAAAACAGTTACAGTTACTGAAAAATACCTCTTATAGAAGTAGTGTCAAGAACAAGTAACACATTTGATCTACAAAAAGTACACAGTATACTGCAATAGTGGTCCCATGTGTGCACAACAAATCAAAATCAAAAAACTGCATAATACGAGTATGCTTAATACACAAAGACTTTAATCAAAACATTGTACAATACTCGACCGTAGAACACAACCGCCGCATTATTTTAGTGATACGATCATGCTGCGACCATGTCTAGGTGCAAAACCTGTACACCAACAGACATGTTAAGAAAGAACATCTATTGTAGCACCAAACTTAATTTGGCGGCAATGAGTGCTGCTACAACACAACTATCCGGAACATTTTCTTTCGCGTCATCAAAGAATTCCAAACCCACACTTAACTTAAAAAAAAAAAAAAAAATGTTAAGAGCATTTTCAAATAGTGGCCATAACAGAAATAATTGTTATTATTTCAAACTAGCCGTATAAAATACTAATTTACTATAGTCTCAACAAAATCAAAAACGTTATTGATAGTTATGTCAACAATAAGATATTACTCTTGCCATTAATCCAGAAAACATGCAAAATTACTTTTTTTCCATTGACTTAAAACGCATACTGGCATATGGCAATATATAAAGAAATACATAACAGACAAAATAATTTTTAAATAACAAAGCAAATTACCATAAACTTCAACCTACTTTTTAACAGTTGAATAGCACAGTAATTCACAATATAGTATACGTAGACATCATCATCTACTCCAACAACTAAAAAGTTATAAAAAACACAAGTGCAGTTGTATTGTTGTCTAAGTCTGTAATTATGTTCACTGGTTCCCCAAAAAATATTGTCAAATTAGACGTGATGCTGCCCTCTAAACCCTTAAAGACCAACCAAGCATATTCAAGAAACCAAAAACTTAAGTAATTCTCATTCAAACTGGTTTCTTCTAGTGTAGGTGTTTGGACGTTAAACATTGCGCAAAATAAACTATTGTTGCTAGATTTCCAAACAAAAAACTACCCAAAACCAGAACTACAGGTATAACCTTATCGCCATTTTCTCCAATGCACAAAGCAAAGAAAACCAATAAATCCGTCATCTGAAAGCAATATGTAACTATACCGTCTATTATAAAGCAAAGCCATACGATTCGCCCAGCCTTGGATTTCCAAGAAGACATGAAAATATGCACACCAAGATTAAAAAACCTTTTATCCTGTTAGAACAAACCTGCCAAGACAAGACGATTTCCCGATTTGATTCATAAACGCAAAAAAAAATTCTTCCTGCTGGGCAATTCCACGATAGTTCGGAGAATCGTCCCCACATCGATATCTCCGATTTTCCACAAATACTTTCATATTTTCGCAACAAAAAAAATAGTGTAATCAAATGAAAATTTCTCCTAAAACGCAATTTTTATGTTCGTTTTTTAAAATTCTCCTGAAAAAAGCCAAAAAACCCAAAAAAAATCTCTTAAAAGTAACCCATTCTTAGCAATTATGTGTTATATTTCATCCTAGGGCAAAAGAATCCAGTTTTTTTTTTAATTTTTGGGATCAAAAGTACTATGTGTCAAGAGTATCATATTCAAATCAAGTCTCCAAATGTAGCCGAATCAAAGATATCGGTTTTTCAATAAAATGGTAATTTTTCCATTATCCGCAAGAAATTTCGGTAAACCAAGAGCGCAATCGTGTTCTTTGGAAAATTTCCTATAAGATACATCTTTTGAATATGATTTTTGACTATTTTTGACTAGTCATCATTGTCAATCATCAATCATCAATCAACAAAACACCAAATCAATCCTTAAAGAACAAGTCGCAACCAAATTTAGAACCAAGAATCATCCTTTGTCATTGATGACAATGAATATTTATCATCGATCTTAGACAGTTTGATTACAATGTTTTATAAATCAAGAAAATAAGCAATACCAGTTTCAATCTAATGATATAAAACTAATAAATAAAAAGCTCTAACGCCAGAAAGTGTAGGTTAAGACAAAATCGGTCCCAAATCAGGTATAAGGGTTAGTTAATGCACTTCAATGACGGCCGGATTTCAATTTAGTAAAATCCATAAAGCTACAATCGGAGCGGAGCGTAAGAATGGTATTCGGCGTATGTCTTTATTAGCACTTCTCTACTATTATCGTTATATTTAATGTTCTAGGTAGATAATGTAAATAATGAACTATTTAAGTAATTAAATTCGTTTTATTGTATCCTTTAAGTACGAAAAACATCCACAAAAAAATTAACTTCTGATATAAAGTAATAAGCTTTGATAGTGATTATAGCGTCCAAACTATTTTTCACTCTGAAAGTCTCAGTTTCAATTCACAACTTGTCGTAAATTATGAATAAATTTGTTCATCACTGAAACCACATTACAGAATCCTTATTTTCAATCTCGAAAAACCCTCTTACTCAAGACCAGTATGGGATAAAGTCAATAGAGTATAAACAACAATTTCGTTTTTAATTATTAATAAAAAAATTATGATATTTAATATTATATTAATTAAAAAAATAATTAACAAATTACGCAACACTGCTTTTAAAAGTTATTATATTAAGGCCAAACATATTATGCAGTTTAGGTTATGTCAGTTTCCACTTTCAATATTAACATAAATAATTTACACTAATCATTAGTATATTTAACAACTCAATCTAAATTGAATTATGTTCATTCTATATACAGCAGAACAATATCATACTTAAATTAGCTCCAAGGACTGAATCCATTAATTAAAACTACTGACTCATTAGCTAAGAGCTATAAAATGTCATGCTTCCAGCGCATTTAAATTGCTAAAAAAGCTTTTAAATTAATTCGACAGATACAAAATATTAAAGACTAGCAAGCGCGCTTATTTATTTTTCAATATAATTTATTAAACCAGCATTACATCTTGACTTGACATTAAATCCATAGGGAGAATTTGCATTGTAAAGTTAACTAACAAAATTTATTGATTGATTGATTTGGAAAGCATGGGGGTTCTAAAGTGATTAATATAGTGCTTAACTATACCCTGCGGCTGCAATCAGTTCCCATTTCGCCCCCAATCTTCACTTTGCATTTTAACTCAATTTTGCTGGTTATCAAATTGGGAAACTGAAATTATCATTTTTTTCATTAATATAAATTGATTTTTCCATTAATAATGTATGTTTCATTAATAATAATCATATTTTGATTTAATAATTAATTTTCTCATTAATAATTAATATAATTATTATTATTAAATTAATATAATGTTAACTATCAATTGCAATTTAATTACATAATAAAGCAATTGTTTTAGTAGTAAAAAAAAATGTTAAAAATATCATTCAATTTTCAAGTTTATTACCGGCTGTATGTTAACAAATATATTGTCCCATTAACCCACCGAGCATACGCCCTGCTGATATTGTGATAAAAATTATTATTACCACCTAGTCACTCTTGCATCGACATATTAATGTGTTTTTCGTGTGGTCATTATAATATGTAGTATTCCTAACAAACGTGAGATTCGATTTCATAATCCTGTTGGTCTTCCATGCTACTGACAAGTTTAAGTTGTTATTATATAATTAACGGCAAAATAAACCTACTATTTTACTTAAATAACAAAATGAAATAATAAAAAAGTCATTTGTAATGAAAAACAAATTTTGAAAATTTGTCAATTTTATTGACGTATAAAACGTGCTAAGAATTATGTTAAATTTAGTAAAACTGTAAATCAAAAAATACACATTAATCTAATTAATACGTCAAAAGTCAACTCTATTTATACTTCGGCAACAAACGACAACAATCAATTTCAAGTAAAAATTCACATATAAAAAAACCGCTGCTAGTTTTCTGTAAGTTTTCGAACTGAGACAAAATATTAGGCCATGCTTGTTTGTAGGATATAGATCAACAAATGACCAAAAATTCATACTAAATTCACAAAAAAACGTTGCATTTTCCCAAATTGACAATAACGTGTAATAATTTTGTCCACAATTTTATTTTAGATAAACGATCGGTATCAGTCATCTTTACAAGATATGCAAATATGCTTCAGATTATATTTCTTTCTCAGTTAATATACAACAAAAAAATTAAAAAAATTGAAATTGAAATAAATGCGACTTCGGAGACTATACTTCAACATGTAATATCCGATATGGTTTTTCGTTTCCAGGAGAGTACATTCACAAAAAATTTATTGTATTCAATATTTCACTCAATAATCGTATTTGGTTTTGATTTTAAGTACTAAAATACAAAAGCGTTCAATTTGTCCTTGACTTTTTGAATTTTCCGCCTCTTAACTAAAAAAGCAACACTGCTCCTATCAAGAGGCATCTGTCAGCTGACTCCTGTCAAAATTTTAATAAGCGGCGTCATTTAGTTTGTGTTTGACAGCCATTGATAGCAGACCTCGAAGAAAATAGAAAAAAAATTATTTCGTGTTCTCATTAAGCATTATTTTAAGCGGAAAATAACCATCACTGAAAGCTTGATAAATATTATGGATACTCCATACAAACACAAAAGATGCCCAACGTTCTGGAAGCCGCGTTTGCTCACAATCGACTACAAACGCAATCGTGTCACAACTTTGCAGTCAAAACAGTGGGTTTCTCGGGGTGAAACGACGCCAAAAAAAGCCAAAGTGGATTTGTCAACCAAAAAAATCATGGGAAACCGTTTGTTGGAATGCACGCTGTATCAATAGCGAATATTATGCCAACTTATTTGATCGATTTAATGAGGATTTAAAAAAAATGACGCATTTAGCCAAGATTTTTTTTTCGACCGCCCTGGCCTTAATGCAAGCGTGCATACATGTGCAGTTTCGAAGGCAAAAATCCATAAATTAGGATACAAATTGCTCCCTCATCCGCCCTCTTCTCCGAATTTAGTCCCGAGTGATTATTTCTTGTTTCCAAACCTTTTTGAAAAGGATAAGAAAATTGGAGACACTTTATAGAGCTCAAAATGAGTTTTTATCCAAAAACCTGTGTTTTATTCACAAAGTCACGGAATTATTGACCCGCTCTCGTATTAATAGAGTTAAATAAAAAAAAAACTCACATTTTTGCTAACGTACAGCCATGAACAAATAAGTCTGGGACATCTTCAGTATCATGTAAGCAAAAATATTGCTGTGTAACTAAATTTCATTAAACATGTGTGAAAAAAGTTGGCCAGATTTTTTTTTATTTATTGAGTATTTTTCATTTATTTATCTGACTCCCTACTGCTAAAATTACAATACAATTTTGGTCCTTTATTGTCACCTAACATTTCCTAACCACATTAATATTAGAAATTAAAATCAAATAAATTTAATCATTTTAGAAAAATATTATGCTGACAATTAAAAGTAAACAATTGTTTTCTCAGTACTTTAAAGCTCATTCTTAAAAAATACTGTTAGTTTTAAACTACCTACTAACAACCAAATTAGATCAAAATTTACTACTGACGTATACGTTTTTAACCAAGTTACATTGGAAAATATAATTGTCCCAGATTTATCTGGTCGCTGTACATGATGTAAGTAGATGCAACAAAACCCTCAATATATTAAAAAAACTAGTGCACAGACAAAGCTCTTATGGTTAATAACCAAAATTCAATCTGGTACTCAAATACTAAAACTCCTAAATAGCCCATTTACGCAACCAAACAAAGTAAAAACCTAGGTGTGATTATAGACAACAATCGTTCTCTTGTAAAGATCATATCTAAATACAAAATGCAAAAATTATACATGTCGTTCTGGCAATGAAAATAAGCTGTTAGCAAAACATAAAAAAATGTCTATAAGGTAGTACTATTGCAATACACAGCTGTCATAAACCTAGCCAAGCTCAAGGACATAACAAAAAACATCTGCAAACCAACTAACTGCACCCATAGAAGCAATCCTGTACTTGCTACCGCTTGACATCTACATTAAGGAAGTCGCAACAATGATAGCACTAGTCTTAAATGCAACTGGACTTTGATACACTGCAGGCACCAATCTCTTCTAAAAAAGAATGTTAAAACAACTCTACTAAAGAGTCCAAACAATCATAATGCCACTTTACTTTGATTTCAAAATAACAATAATAAACGGATACAAAACAGCAAAAAGAAAACGTAGATAAGAATAAATTCCTACAAACCTACACCAATTTAAACTCAGTACCCTCAGTATAAAAAGCAAGCAAAAAAGCTGCCGGTAGTCATCTAAAACCCCTACCAGGCGCTTGCCCAAGTGCCGGCTAGAAGATCCCGGCAACGGGAGATGGTAAAGAAAAATAAAATAACTCACGCCGACCAACAAAATTGCACAAAAGATCAAAACCTTTCAGAAAAAAAATGTCACCTTAACTTGCTATTTCGTCCCTTCACTTGCACATCCTAGTACACCCCCAAATATTCCTATAGACATTACATTTTCAGCAAGAATAAAATAAAATATCAAAATTCCGGCGCTAAACCTCATAGATTCTGAAGACAGCAACAAAACAATGTAGTGTAAAGAAGCCGTCGATAACGGAAAGAACAGACTTGTCAGTAGACAAAAAGGGTGAGTTAATTCATTTATTTAAAGTCGGTCTATTTCTACTTTCAAGGCTAACAACCAACGGTTAAAACTACCACATCTGAGAATTTTGCCGCAAATTAGAAAAAAAGAAAAACAGTTGTGAAAGTTGTTTAAGAGATTGAATTCCTCAAAAAGTAGAGTGGTTAGTTAGAAGTCCTTCTGTAATAGGAAAAAAAACTCAAAAAAAAGAAGTAGAAATAAAATTCCTCCAAACAAACTTGGGTAAAAAAAAGAAGCTATGGATTTATTCCATAGAAATAAAATGGCCAATAAGAACATTGTGGCGTTAAACTCTCCCAAAACAGACTAAAGGTGGTAGCGGTAGAGTTGATGCTCAGAAGGGTCTGCGCCGTCTAGCTCAATGGAGATGGGCGGGTCAAAAATGGTGCGCCACGAGCTTAAATTTATTCTGAAATTCCCTTCTTCACAATCGCCTCCGCAGGAAAAAGCTCGAACCCTATCGTTCTTCGAAACACCTCTAAATCAAACCTAGGGTAAGAAACACACAAACAAAATAGGGGAGAATCAAAGTTCTCAATTGGTTCGGAACGCATAAATTTTATTTACTGTAATGAAATAATAAGGTATTGTCACAGCGACAAAATTACTATTACAAGCGAGAGGGTGATCTCACCTCAAACCTCGCATGCAGACAAATATCGCGAGCCCCAAAGGCCAAAGTGTGAAAGGGATGGTCTCGAGACCAAACTCCCAAAACTCGGCGACGCGTAGCGCTACTCGTTTCCGCGGATTGGATGCTCTAATCAAAAATAGTTAAACACGGTTGCCGCAGGCGGTTTGTCACAAATAGTATAAAATTATAACTAACAATGAATTTCAATTACAATAGCGATAATTTTCAATAATGTTTGGAGCAAAATGCTCCTACGAACAATTACAAACGAACAAGGAAGTGAGGCTCCCATACACAGTTCGCCCAATAAGTGGCAGTAACCACGGTTAAAAATTGTAATTGAAGCTGACGGCTTCAATGTTACAACATTCCGAACATTTAATAATACTACACATAATAACAATACACTATAACAATATAAAGTAGCCGGAACCACAAGTAAACCCCAAAATTAGAGTAGCCGTAACCACAAAACACAAAAATAGAATCAACAAACGAAGGACTGGGAAGTAAAAATAACTTCGTCCACGTTGTCTACTAAAACCATAAATAACTAGCTAATCAGATTTAAAAGATCATAAAATAAATCAAAAGGATAATCAAGCCTGTTTATTCCTGTTCCTTGAATAGCTCCGTTTAGTACTGGGATGGCTTCGCACTCGGAAAAGTTCGCACTTAGAGATCTCCGTACAGTACTTGGAGGGCTTCGCTCTTGGAATAATCCTGCAACGTACTTGAATGGGCTCCTTCTACAAAAGGAACACCTCGGGCAGAATATTCAATTTTCCAAATTCCAATCAAAAAGCCATTACTCCACTACGCCATAGCAATAAACCAACGTAGCAATATGCTGTATCCACAGCAACAGTATGCTAATCCATTAGCCGTAACAATAGCAGTAACACGCTATTCCAATGACAACAAATAGCAGTAGCACGCTATTCCGAAAGCAGCAAATAGCAGTAGCACGCTATTCCAAAAGCAGCAAATAGCAGTAGCACGCTATTCCAAAAGCAGCAAATAGCAGTAGCACGCTATTCCAAAAGCAGCAAATAGCAGTAGCACGCTATTCCAAAAGCAGCCTGAGATGTAATGCGGCTGCTTTATGAGATTTCCAATGGAAAAAGAGTCGATGTGTGAGCACGAGATTTGAGGTTATGAGAGCCGCAATCATGCATTTATTAATGCCCAAAAATCCATCCGAAATCGGACTCACAAATTAACCCACTGCATTAATATAATATTGGCTTCACCTGATATCTAAATACGGCTTCGATGCCAAAGGATTAAGCTTTACACACTTATCCCATATGATATTCTGGCGTCGCCGTAACCATTACCTCGAAACCCAACAGAAGACTGACGATCTACACTAAGACCACTTCGCTATAACAAAATTCGGTCTTCTCACCACATACATCTCACTTCAGGTCGGTAAATTGCCAGCTATGTGAACGTGACTAAGCCAAGTTCACAACCAATAGCGGTGATGGTGAATAAGTGACAACAACAGAAAGGATTAATTAAATAAGGTAAGTACCAGCAATTATAACACACAGAAATAACTGAACATTCCTGTTCCAACCAATAATTAATCCCCTGCTCTTACGGAAAACCACCTAACCTCCGAGCAAAAAAAGAACAAACAAAATAATTATTTACGCACCTGAAAAACTCCAACAAATAATGTAGTTGCATACTGACTTTCTAAACATGTTTCATTTTAGGATAGATCTCCAGATTGTCTGTCGACGCTGGAATAAACCCGACAACTGGATCACAACCCGGACACATCTCAAAATCAAACTGTAAGTGCAACACAAATTATTCCCTAACAAAACTAACACAACCTAGCTAATTAATATTTAAATCTAACAATTAACACCCTACACTAACTTAATTGTGTAGCGTAAAATATAAAAATTAATTATTAATTACTGCACTTATACTTTCCAAAATTTCCATGTGTACATTTGGTTGCCTACGTTAAATTAACGTAATTTAATTTTCAGGGACCGCGGCAGCAGCGTAAGCAGAAATTGGAATGCTACAACATCGGTATTATAACCGAGCCAAACAAAAAAAGTAAAGCATGGTAAGCCCTGGACAGTAGAAAAGTGCCACAATACAGCCATCCAAGTTTAGAATAAAAATGTCTAAATTTACAACATAAGAACCAACAAATGGAATTCGCATTTGTAGAGTGACAAGAATTTGTGGTATATTCATGTTACTTACTGGTCACCTAGTAAGACGGTACAGGAATTAAGCGCAAATATAAAAGATGATTTTAGCTAGTGATTATAAAGCTAAGGCACGTATTTGGGGTAAACACGTGGATAATGTAAAGATTTTGGCTAAGTAGTTGGCCAGTCAGGATATGTCAATCGTAAACGATAGAAGATCCAATATTCGTAAGAGTAACGTTGGTTTCAAATATAAACCTAATCATAAGTCCAAAAATAATATATAAAAAGTTTAAACAGTGAAAAATAGACAACAAAATATTAAAAATCTTAGTCTACACCAACATACGATTTGAAATAAATTATATTATATATAAATATTTCAAAAATAAATGAAGAATGCATCAAGAGATACAAAGAAGTAATAGATAAATCTATTAAAAAACAGCTTTACCAACCTAAAAATATTAATGAAAAGAACTGAGACAGCAATAAATGAGTATAAAACTAGAAATCCAAGAAAATGTGCGAATATCATTTGATGCAATTTGAAATATGCTCACAAAACAAGATTTTAATTTTTAATGTAGTTTGGTTTGGTTTTATTTAGTTGCATTATACGAGGTGAATTTTTGCCGCAAGTTTACCTAACACATAAGATGTTTTGTGAAAAAAAATAAATTATTAGTCAGTAAGTACAAAGCTTTCATTTACATTAACATGCTCGGTAATACATAATTGTGAATTAATTTACTGAAGTACATATTCAAAGACTTGTTATATCTTCCAAAACACCCAAGCGTTTTTCTTAATTTCAAGTTTACAAACCACATTAGCTAAAATAAATTAAATCAAACATATTCTTTGTACAAAGGACACTGCCAAAGTTTGCAAAAAATGTAAAGCAAAACACAAATTACGTTATGTAAATCGTTTTATTGCTTCTCAAAAAATTCTCCTTTAAAATATATACACTTTTGCATCCGATGAAACCAATATTCAAACCAATTTTGCCACTCTAAACGAGGTACCTCCAAAACAAGTGATTTAAAGGCAATGAGTTATTAATTGGATGTTGTAACTGCTCAAAAACTCTACAGTTCGTCGAGCGGTGTGAGCGCTGATGAACAATAATTTGCCGGTTTATGTTGTTCCTTCTGATTTCAGCAATAACTGCCGGCAAACAAATTGAAGTATACCATTCAGCATTAACTGTCCTTCGATCCTCTAATGCAACAGTTGCATAATGACCCGTTTTTCCAAAAAAAAACGCACCACTTTTGTGAGTTTAGGTTCATTTTGAAATACTCATACAGTCGATTGCTGTTTAGTTTCAAGCTCATGTAAATATATCCAAGATTCGTCACCTGTTACGATGTTATATACCGAGTTTGAACAACCCCCTTCAAATTTCTTTAGCATTTCCTTGCACCACTTGACACGTGCCTTTTGATCGTGCAAAATCGTATTTATTTGTTTCGCTGAAATGCCTAAGAATGCCTCTTTCTCAATATAGGTGTATGGTGCTTCATCCCCAAATAACAAACTAAGTTTTTCCACTCATTGCTGCAGTGTTAAACCATATCAAAAATCATAAAAAATCATCACTCGGAAGTCACGATTCAAAATTTCCATTTTTCACACAATCATTACTCTCGTTAAAATTTGTTGAAGCGAAACCGAGCAGTTTGAAATCGAACTGTCAACTGAATTATAGGTGAAAAACGTCAAATATGACAATCGCAGAACGCTGGCAATACAAGCAGTACTTGATTCCGCAAACTTTAACTGTGCCCCTCGTATATACAAATAAAAGTAAACCAACGCAAAGTAAATCTTAAATATTTTAATAGAATTTTTTATTAGCCTACCTTAAAATTTACTTTCATACTTTTTAATGAAAAGAAATGTATACATTAATGTAATATACTTTGCACTTATATTTTAATAAATGTAGCATAGAATATTTTCATTGTATGCGTATTCCACATGATATACTATTAAAGTACATTTTCGTGTTTGTTTCTTTTATATCACAATAATCTCACTTAAACAAATATAAAAAGGTTACTTTAATTCATTGTTCTAATTTTATATTATAGTATTATAATAAAAAGATTTCTAGGAAAAATATGTTTCATTTTAAACAATTATAATAAATTAATAAAATCAACATTTGTATAATCTAAAAAAAAAGTTCGGTCTATAAGTTTTCATTTTCATATTCATGTTTATGCTTTATACAACAAAAATGTGTAAATAATGTTTGTATTTATATTCGTAAACAATTATAGTAAATAACATTTATCAAAAACAGAAAATGTTTGGTCTATAACCATTTTCATATTGTTTAATCTACATACAATAAAAATGTATAAATAATGTTTGCAAATAATAATAAAATTGAAACAGTATAATTAAAAATAAATATTGTATGCGTTTAATTTGTTTTATAAAAATTAAGAAAGAATGAAATTTTATTAAACAAAAACAATTTGTCAAATCGGCTTGATTATTGATTGCATCCACTTATGTATTATTAATAAACACTTTTAACTTGAATTGTTATTTGGTATACTTTGGCCCATGGCAAATTCCTTTCAAGCTATCACAACATTCATTACTTCAGATTACATATAATAATTGTCTGACTCACTTACTTTTATCTGACTATTTCAAAAATATCAAGATACAACCTATTTTATCACATACTTTACATATAAATTTTAAATTATTATTGAGATATTATAAATTTTATAATGTCATCTAAATATTATGTATAAAATATTTCATGGTTATGGGAAAACTGAAAGGATTTATTATATATTTTATATCCGGATATAAATATAAAACAGAATAGAAAGTTAATGTACATTGTTTTATCTGACATGTAATTGCAATTATAATATTAAGTAGCCTATAAGAAATATAATAGTCTAAACTAGAATATTCTTTGTTAAAACACATATAGCTGCACATTTATATTATTTTATAATATCAAAACCAATCAATAGTTGTACGTAATATAATTCATATTAATAAAATAATAAAACAATTTACTATGTTTTTTATCACAAATTTATTCTCACGAAAACATTACTAGTTTCGGCTTTACTAAATCCTTCTACAGAAGAAATAATGATATAACTTAGTTCATTTGTAGAAGGCTTTAGTAAAGCCAAAACACTAGTTTAAAAAACATAGTAAATTGTTTTATTATTTTATCTTAGCTTTTGTTTAATCGGAAGAGTGCAAAACATATCTATAAAAAATGCAAATATTCAAACCTAACCGAAACTAATAATAAATATAACTCGGTGGCAATTTAAATAAGAAAAATTACAAAAAATAGTCCATAATACAGATAGATAATACAGATCGTATGTTTAGATTAATCTTTATAATAAGAAAAAATATTTATCTAATAATAATATCATGCGATAAGATTTTTTTAAATTTATTTATAATAAGTTTATATTGATTCAAAATTTTAGAGATAACGTAACAAATCAGCAATATACGTATATATTTAAAATACAAAAAAATAATATAATTGTTTCAAGATAATAATAATTCGATTTTAAAATCAAAGTAACAAAAAAGTGGTAAGAATCTCCCGGTTCCAGCTAAAAAGAGTAAAAAGGTCGCTACCGAGAATGTTAAAAGTCTTTATGAACCAGGTAAAATTAACCACCTCACTTAAGTACTCCAAAGACTACACGAAAACATTATTGGTTTAAGTATAGTGAGATAGCAGAACAGCGAGATACATCAGATAAAAACCACAGACATGGAGTGGCGGTGGTAGTAGACAACAATACCCAAAAATTAGTATATAATTTCCAACTAATATCGAAAAGAATCATGCTCCTACAACTTAACACCAAACCCATTAAACTAAACAATTATCCAAGTGTAAGTCCCCACAGCGGAGAAACCAGACGCAAAACGCAAAAAATTCTACAAGTGCATAGAGAAAACATTAAAACAGACAAACAAAAAAAGATATATAATAATAATGTGAAAATCGGAGAAGGTTGCTACGAAGATTTAGTTGATAAATTTGGCCTAGGTACCAAAATTCTGCCAAAGCAATCAACACATCCCAACAAACACATGTCTATATACCCGGACATACAACACCAACAACGTCTAAAACACATCACCAGAAAACAAATTGACTACAATCTAATCAACAAAGTATTCCGCAATTACATTAAGTCGCCGCATATCCGGGAGCTGACTCGTCAGATTACAGCCCAATCGTAACAATAACGCGCCTCCGCTTAATAAAACAGAAAGTTCCAAACTTAAAAAGATGATCGACATCTGCAAACTAACAACGGACCCAATAGCAAAATCTTTGCACTCCAATCACATAAACACAAAAATAAAATAAAATAAAGGCATAGGACGGACAACTTAAAAGCACATGGCAGCACCTCAAAGAAGTATTAACATCGTAAACTCACAACATCATAACATCATAGGTTATGTTCAGAAAACCAAAAAACAACAATGGATGACGCTAGAAATCCTGCAAATAATGACAACGCAGAGAGCTAAAAATCCAACAAAAACATGCTGAATATAAGAAATTACACAAGACAATACGCAATATAATCCCGAAAGCCAAAGAATCATGGATGCATCAAAGATGCAAAGAAGTAAAACTACAACAGAAAAAAAAACTTATTTAATTTAACCAGAAAAATCAATGAAGTAACGGTCGCTCGCAAAAAAGAAACTAACCCACATCACAAATGACCAACAATGGCAACAACACGTCAAAAGTATTTTCAACGACAAAAGACCAAAAATACCAAACAACTTAATGCAACCTGAGCTCACAAGGCCAGCAATACTAAAATCCAAACTAATCCACGCTATAAAGGTCTTAAAAAATAACAAATCGCCAGAGCCGGACAATATTTACACGTAATACCTTAAGAGCAAGAAATTTTCACACTAGTTCGTAATTCGCAATTTTCTTAAAAAGTATTATTCATAACAAATTCAAAAACCAAAACTTATATGTTGAAATAAACAATGAAAGGCACGAATATATAATTTTATTATTGTTTCTAAATGAATAAATTTACTATAAAAATTTATTTTGGTTTCATGCTCTAGAAAACAATTACTTGAGTATAAATTCCAAAATTCAAATCTATATGTTAATAATGATTGAAGTTATATGCAAAATTAAATATTAATAATAATTGGATGCGCGCGTCGAAATTTAGTTCAACGCGTTGCTCGCATGTAGCGCTCCGACAAATTTCATCAAATCCTAAAGAAGACGACCACGTGTGAATATATTGTGAGCGTGTTTTCGTGTTTGCATGGGTAAAGCATTGTTTTAGTCATATTATAATAATCTTATAGTCAATAATAATATTATACGGGGCTATTCTCTATGCACATTGCTAGAAGCAAGCAAGGTATATACTGCTAGCTAAAGATTTGTGTGTTACTTTACTTTAGAAGCAAGCAAGGGCGCCAAAATCCATTGCAGCCCTCTAAAAAAAAAAAAAAAATTCTAAAAAATATATTTATTTAAATTTTTTTTTTAATTTGCAACATAAATTTAAAAAAAATAAAATTTTCAAAATAAAAAAAGTTATTTAAACCATATTTTTAACTTTTTTTAACTTTTGTTTGATTGACAAAATAACCAAAAAAAAACTAAAAATTTCAAATAATGATTTTTCATTTTGTTTGGTTGAAATTTAGCAATATCTTCTTTATTGCGCGTTTTACAGCTATTTTACATCGCCCCAGATGTCTTACGACAAAGAAGGTTGATGGAACCAACGGCTTATTAAGTGACTTCCAAATCACCCCGGTAGATAAAAAGCAAGTTATTATTTTTGTCATATTCGGGGATCAAACCCCGGACTGTTGGCGTGCTACGCAATTTTGCAATTTAAAAATTCTTTATTTACTATTATGTACATATGTACAAAAAGAAGAAGCAAATTTATGGTAATAAAAAATATATACAACATGACTCCTACCCAGAAATTTGTGGCATTCTTGTACAACTTAAGTTAAACATATTTACATATATAAAACCAAAAAAAAAAAATTAATTAAATTTCAATTTTGAACAATTACATATGTATATATTTACAGGTTTACAATTAATATACAGGGAAAGCTTCGAAAACCCTGTTTTCAAAACGTATGTTTTTGCCTTATAAAGGCTGATTGAAAATAGGCAGTTTTTGGTATGTCAGCCTATGTTTTGGGTTAATGATTGATGAGCGTCGGTTGGTGATTGTCTTTGTTAGTCGGTTATGCTTCAGTTGTGTGAGATAAAAAATTTGTGACTGTGTGTTTATGTAGTCACCAATTCTAGATATGTATGTTTGATCTGTCATAAAGGTCATCAATTCTCGTGCATCTGTCTTGGTTCAAAATTAGTCTCAAAAGTTTATTCTGGTAAACTTGAAGTTTTCTAATGTGTGTTTTTGCAGCACCGCACCAGATTAATGCTGCGTATGTCATGATTGGTCTGATAAGTGCCGTGTAAATCAGTCGTTTATTGGTCTGATTGAGCTTACTAGTTTTGCTCATCAGCGGGTAGAGTGCTCTAAGTACCCCATAGCATTTCGCCAGTGTACTGTCTATGTGGTCCTTGTAGGTTAGTCTTTTGTCCATCTTTACACCTAGATATTTGACGCTTTTCGACTCTCTCACCGCGCCATCATAAACTGCATGCGGTACAAACATCTCTCAAAATATTTAATCAGCACATCGGCGTGTATCTGCACTTGCTTACTTGACACAATGGTATTGTGAGAGTGAACGTATATCGCTGTATCGTCGACGTAAAGTGCTGTCTTAAAATTAGTCGGCATGTCATTAATGAAGATGTTAAACAGCTTGGGTCCCAAGATAGAACCCTGGGGTACCCCCGCTGCAATGTTGTGAACCTGATAGACTTTCGTTCACCTTGACCTTGAACAAGCGCCCATCAAGGTATGATTTAATGAGTTTTATAGTATTGTCCGGAAAATGATACATAATAAGTTTGTAGATGAGACCGGTTTGCCAAACTTTGTCAAACGCTTTTTCAATGTCTAGTAGCAGCATTGTTGTCACATTGTTCTTATTGAAATTCGTAAGAATATCATGTGCAATTCGTACTACTTGCTGGGTGGTGTTGTGTTTGGTCTTAAAGCCAAACTGATAGTCATTTATGACTTTGTTTTTATGATCATATTGGTCTAATCGTTTCAGTACAATTCTTTCGGCCAGTTTACCCAAAACATTAAGCAAGCTTATTGGTCGATAATTAATTGGCAAGGTTTTATCCTTGCCAGGCTTTGGTATGGGGATGATAATGGCTGACTTCCATACTTTTGGAAAGTATGAAAGTTTCAGCATGCTATTAATGATATTTGTCAGCTGTACTATGGCCTATTTTGCAAGGTTTTTTAGTACAGCGTTGGTGATCGTGTCCGGTCCAGGTGCTTTTCGTAAACTTTGTCTTGTTATGAATGATCGAATTTCCCTTGGGCTTGTCAGTTGTTTATGGTGCGCCGTTAGCGGTATATTTAGATTTTCTAAATATTGCTCAACTGTCTCTTCAATCAGTCTATGTTCGTCGTTGTTTGTGGCGTCTAGTGATCGAGCAAGACAATCTCGCCTCCGTGATTAAAGGCAGGCATTGGATTGTATTTTGTCTTTAATGACTGGGTCAATTTTCACAAAGAATTATCTTTTGTGGATAGGTTCTGTAATTTATTTGTCCAACTGTCATTGTTAAATCTGTTAATTGTCGCCTTAATGAGTTTGTTAAGTTCATTAAGGTTATGTCTGTCTGCTGGATTTCTTGTTCGTTATCATGTCTTTCTGGTACGGTTTCTCTCGTTTATGAGTTGTGAAACTTCACGAGAGATGACCACTTTGTACGAAAAAATTGTCTTTTTCCTTACAGATCTGTCCCTGGCACTTTGAATAGCTTCTGTCAGTTTAACTGTTTCAGCGTCTAGTTCGTCAGTCGATTTAATGTCACTTTTTAATAATAATTTTGTGTCTAATATTACCCAAAAATTAGTACAGTCTGCGTTTTTGTAGTCGTTTACAGTTCTCGTCTTTTCGTTTTTTACGTGCCTCAGTAAAGAGAACAGTATTAAGTAGTATTTTTATTAAGTATCAAGTTCTTGTACAGTCCGTGCTTGTGAATAGTCTACGTTTTTAATAATCGCCAAATCAATTGTCGTTGGTGTCGATCCATTTGGTAAAAAATGAGTAGGGTCATCCGAATGATTGATAATGCAGTGATAATGTTGAGAAAAATAAAAAAGTTTGTTACCGCTCTATAACTAAGCTATCTAACCGTTCAATATCCATAGAGAATTGAACAGAATATCTAATAAAATAAATTATCAGATTATAAATATAATACGTATAATATGCATTATACATACTTATTCTTTATTAAAATTAATAAATATTTTTATTGCATACGTAAATAATAATGTTAAATTAAGTAGTAGTAACAGAAACGGAACGAACACTACAAAACACGCATCCAAATGTAACATCGGATCATGCGAATCGAATCCAGAATCTAAACTGGCAGCAGGCGGTCAATGTCAGAATTAATAATCAAACCACGACAAAACAACTCAAAACAAAATAAAAGTATGGCATGTGTGCATTTTGTCAGCAAAGCTATTTAACTTCTACGTCAAATTAATATTCTCGGAAGCCTTCGACGATCTGGAAGTTGACATACAGGTGAACAGAACCACAATCAAGCTATCAGAAAAACCTACAACTGCTAATACACAACATAACCAATCAAAAGACAAAAGCTGAACTAAAAATTAATAAAGCCTAAACAAAATTCATGATCATAAGTCGTAATAAAAAAACAGAAACTTTAATCGCGGTAAAAAGAAAGACAATTGAAAGAACTAAAAGCACAAGATACTTAGTCACAATAGTGAATGACAGATGGAATCCTTAACCAGAGATCAAGATTAGAGTAGACCAAGCCAGACAAGCATTAGAAATTAACAGGTGCTAAGAAGAGCGAGGTAGAAGACCTCCGTTCAACCACATAAAACAGAGCAAGATCAGCTACCTGGGCCAAACATTAAAAGTGCCGAGATACCAAATATTCCAGCTGATCCTTTAAGAGAAGATAGAAGACAGAAGAAGCATCGGTTGTAAACAGCTCTCAAAGTTCCGGAACATAAAAAACTGGACAAAAATAAAAAACTTTGGAAAACTACGTCAAGCAGCAATAAACAAAGCCTTAACTATTATCCAGTAGAACACAATTCTTTCCTACAAAAAAATTCTGATTAATTTCACAAGCGCTTTAAACGCAATGCAAAAGAAGGCTTCACCAAAAACTGACCATGCCATCATCGTAGGACACCCAGCGCACTCACAAAAAGTGTTGCAAATATATAAGCTAGGCCGCGACAGAAGGTGTAACTAGTAACCAGACAAGATTTAATACATAACTTAAAAAGAAACAACAAAGATATAACACGTAGAACCAATCGTGATCGCAATAAATTCCAGCCAACAAGACACTATAAAACAACTCTTCTTCTTCTTATGGTTCCTCTCCAACTAGTGAAGATGGATCATCAATGCACATTTTATTCTATCTTTGGCCATCCTAAATAGCTCGCTAGCGCAAGATATTCCTGTCCATTCTCTTATATTTCGTAACCATGATTTTTTACGTCTTCCTACTGCTCTGCTACCTTCTATCTTCCCCCATCATGATCTTCTGCAGTAGTTCGTACAGGTTATGTCGCATTATATGACCTAGATATTACAGTTTTTTTTCTCTAATCATATTAACCATTTCCGGTTACGCCCCATTCTGTTAAGTACTTCAACGTTAGTTATTTTGTCAACCCAAGATATTTTTACCATTCGCCTATATAACCACATTTCAAAGGCTTCGAGTCGCTGTTTGGTATTCTCTTTGATGGTCCAGGCTTCACATTCACATATAACAATTGGCCAAATATAACATTTTGACAGTCTTGCTCTTAGTTCGATGTAATTATTGCATAAAAGGTGCTTCATCTCCTAAAAACTTGCTCTTGCAATTTCTATTCTAGTTTTTATTTTGTCCTCACTTTCTTATTCTTCGTTTAGCCACGTTCCTAAGTATTTGTATTTTTGTACCCTGTTTAGACTCTCTCAGTTTAGATTTAGTGTTACATTTCTACTCTGCCTATTATTTATTATCTTGAATTTTGTTTTTTGAATGTTCATATTGAGTCCTCCTAGTATGCTTTGTGTATTTACTCGATTCAGCATATTTTGCATTTCTTCCTGCGTCGACGCAATCAAAACGGTATCGTCTGCACATTGAAGGTTGTTTATTACTTCCTCATTGACTTTTATTCCTTCTTCTCCTTCGTACAGTGCTTCCGTTATTATAACCTCAGAATATAGATTGAATAAGGTCAGGGATAGAATACAACCTTGCCGTACTCCTCTCTTAATTTCTACATAGTCTGTGGTGTCGTTGCCTATTCTCACTGTCAATTTTTAGTTTCAGTAGAAATTTGTGATCTAACATCTAGAAATGTAACATATATAACGCAAAAATGTGCGTTGTTGTACAATACAAGTCACCTAAAATATAAAACAAAAAAACTGTAGCGTAATAGTTTAGTGCAAGAATCATTGCTCTAAGAGTCCAAGTTGACACACTAAATTAAAACTGCACATTAAAAAACCTGCTCCTATTTTTTACTATCCTGCATTAAATTTTAAAAATATACATAACTAATAAAGATAAACTATTGATATGTTTCTATATATATTTTATAAATGCAGCTTTCCAGTTTCTTTACACCGCCAAATATCAGCATCATGTAACAAAGTAGAAACCTGTGCCAACATCGAAACCTCCGCAGTCAGTGCCACCCACTGTATCAGACCCTGTAGCATCAGTAACATACATGCTCATCAACATAAACTATCAAATCAGCAACAACTATTAATGTAAATAGCGTGTCCACCAGAAAGCAAGTAACACATACATATAGTTGCAGTCAGAACTCAGATGCTATCTATACCTACCATTATTCAGTCGAGTTAAATAGTACACAGTTACAGTTGTTGCTTTGAAGTCTTCGACTAACAATAGCCAATTAAACAATGTCATTGCTCAAAAGTCGGATAACGTTATCAAAATATTGCCTTATATAAAGCAATGTAACAATGTAATTCTCAAGCTCAGTCCCAAATAAAAACTGCGTAAACAACACATTTGGAAAACAAATTTAACTGCTTTATTCCAAGAAAAAAACTTCTTCTATGGAATTGTATCTGGGGCTAAAACCTGAGTACACCACTGAAATCCAAACAAAAGTCCATGCAGTAGCTTCATAAGGGTTCTCCACCACCCAGGAAAACAAAGCCGCAATAATAATAATAATAACAAAAAACAAATTAAAACTCAAACCACATTAACTAAATTTCGAGCCCACCATCCAAAAGCAGCGACAGAAAAAATAACTATACCACAACACAAAGGAGGTCTTGGCCTAATAGATGTAAATAAACTTTATCAAAACCAGGTTCAAAACTGACAACGCTACTTTCTTAGCAAAGGAACATCAGTCCATAAAGCCGTTTGCTTGGTTGATAACAATTATTCTCCCTTAGGTTTATTACACACTAATAAAACTGAGCTCACTTCAAACATAGTTTACGAACAAGAAAAAATACGAACGTGGGCAGGAAAAACCTTACACGGCCGACACCCAAATGATCTCAATCACACTTTTGTCGAACAAGTGGTTGACTCAAGCGGATTTGTTTCTTGAAACTGAAGATTTTTTGATTGCAATTCAAGATCAAGTTATTGCAACTAAAAACTACCGTAAATTTATATTAAAAGAAACAAATATCAACGATATTTGCAGAAGATGTAATGAAGCGACATCAATAGTCCGGTCACATCTCAACCGGAATAATAATAATAATAATATGTTGTTTTTTTTTCTGTTGGAGGTGGAAAACCCAATTACGGATAGAGTGTGGGACTACTCCTACCCACTAAATAATAATAACAATAATAATAATAATAATTTCCAAGGGTCGACAATCAGCGTCACCCTTTTTGCGATTGCGGTTAATGATATTGCGGCTTCGGTGGTTACACCTGTACAAAAATGCCTGTACGTCGACGACTTGGTGATCTACATGGCAGGAGATACCATCCCTGCCATAACACGTCAACTCCAGATCACCATCGACGAAGTGGACAGAGAGGCAGAGGCAAGAGGTTTTCGCTTCTCTACGACGAAAACCTCGTGCGTGCATTTTTGCCGCCTCAGAAGACCTCACCGGGACCCCGCGCTTGTCTTGCGGGGTTCCAGAATCACGTGCGACGAAACAATCCGTTTCTTAGAGCTCGTGCTCGATAGGACGTTATCCTTTCGGGCACATATTGATGAATTGGTCACAAAGTGCAAAAAAGCCTTGAACGTGATCAAGTGCTTGGCCAACATTAACTGGGGTGCGCGGAGAGAGGTACTGTTGCGGCTGTACAAGGCTCTGGTTTTATCCAGGGTCGACTACGGCTGCGCGGTATACTCATCCGCCAAAAAATCCCGGTTGAAAACCCTAGACGCAGTCCACAACGCAGGCATTAGATACGCCACGGGAGCATTCCGGACGAGTCCTGCAACGAGTCTTTGCTGCGAGTCGGGTGTACCTCCTCTAGCCGCTCGTCGTAGTCGCTTTGTACTCACGTACGCCGCGGCGATGCGAACAAAGAGGGATCACAACAACCAACTCATATTTACCGCCAACAAAACGCAGCAACGCAAAACTTGCCCCGACGTCTTGAGGAGCAAGTTTCTTGAAATTGTTGCCGAATACCCAGACTCTCAGCGGTTGTATACGGACGGTTCGAAAACGGATCGGGGAGTGGGAAGTGCCTTCTTTTTAGATAGTACGGCCCATTCTTGGTCTCTTCCTAAAGAAGCCGCCGTATACACCGCAGAATTATATGCATTACATAAAGCCCTGCTAAACTGTGAGACGTCATCTCAGAGTTCGTTCCTCCTTTGTTCCGACTCGCTGAGTGCCATCCTGAGTATACAGTCTATGTACCCGGTCGATCCGCTGGTCCAGCTCGTACAAACTTCGATATTCCGCTTGGCCGGGTTTGGACAGAGAGCTATCTTTGTCTGGACACCGGGTCATGTGGGTATCGAGGGCAACAAACTGGCCGATAAAGCCGCCCGTCAGACGGCTGACGCGGATCCTACGGACAACATTCCCGTAAGACCCGATGATCTCAAAGGTTACGTCATATCAAAGGTCATCGAGAATTGGCAAAGAGTATGGAACGGCTTCGAGAACAAATTAAAGGAAATCAAGCTCTCCGTGACGGCATGGAAGTCGCCGGTAGATCTCAACAGGAGAGAGGAGGTCGCCCTATGTCGCTTGCGCATAGGTCATACCAACTTGACTTTTTCGTATCTCCTGACCGGCGACGACCAACCAGAATGCCAAACATGTCACGACCCTCTAACGGTGAAGCACATTTTGGAGGAATGCCGAGCCTACCTTCCCCACCATAATCGGCTCGAGCTCCCTAACAATGTGGCGTCTATTTTATCAAATAGAGAGGTGGGAAGGTGCGTCCAGTTTTTGAAAGACGCAAGACTCCTCAAACAGGTTTAACTAAGTTCTTGTGTTGTCTTATAATGATTTTGGTGTTAATTTATTTTTATTGATCAGTTTGTGTTGTTGAGTTGTTTAAAGCATCGTAGTCTTTTACAACTTCGGTGCAATCTGTGATATTAGGTTTAGTTAGTTTTTTAGGGTCTGGCATCGAAGCATTTTACAGCTTCAATGTCATCTGTGATATTAAGTTAGGTTGTGATATTAGTTTAAGTTGTGATATTAGGTTTAGTTACTTTAGTTTTTAGGGTCTGGCATCTTAGCATTTTACAGCTTCGGTGTCATCTGTGATATTAGGTTAGGTTAATGGATAGGTACTGGCATCAAAGTCCTTTACAACTTTGTTGTCAGTTGTGATAGTAAGTTCTGTGATATTAGTTTTAAATTTAGTTTTTTAATTTAAGCAACTGTGATATTAGATTAAGTATTTATTTATTTATTTATTTATTTAACCAATTTAATGTGTTGTTTTGTCTTCTCAGGTCTATAGCCTGAGGTTATTATTATTAAAATAAATAGCTAATGATGAGTAGTCGACGCTAAAACACAAACACAAAAAAAATAATAATAATTTATTCATGTTTTCAAAAAATACATTTTTTACACAAATCAAACAATGGTTTTTTAACTTATTACATATGTAGACCCAAAACTTATTAACTTATATAAATATGTGATAAAAAACATAGTAAATTGTTTTATTATTTCATATTTTATGTAAGTTGCCTCACCACCCAGTGTGAGACACATTCACTAGTTTCAGGGTAAGCACCCTTCATCAAGTGGTAACACTATGACCCCTATTACGGTAGAAATGCTCGGAACACTGATGAAAGGTGGATATCCTGAAACACTAGTGTACGTGTCTAACACTAGGTAGAGAAGCACATTACATTTTTCTTTATCTAATATTCAATTAAACTTTGCAATAAATTAAAACAATAAAGTAAATCTTTTGTTAATACATTAAAAGTAAAAACCGCATACCAGAATTCATTCAATTGATTGACTTCTAGGCTTGACTCACCTGAAACAAATAAAATAAAATTAGAAATAAATATTTATTATTTATTTTCTATTGATAACAACGTACTAATCATTAAGATAATAGAATGAACAAAATATTTATATTTCCTATTATTAGTCATGATAAAAACAGAAAATTATTGAATAAATTAGCTACTAAAATTAATTAATTAAGCAATATAATCCAATATGTAAATATAGCTATAAATTTACATTACACTACTCAATATCGTCAATTTGTATTGATTTGGCATGTCCATTGAATTAACCAATTTATACAGTAATAATTAATTATGGAGTACCGATATATCCGCTTTTAATTAACTGAACATCCTGGACAACAAATACATGCTGTCTTTCAATGGGATCAATTCAGTAATTGAGCGTGCTCAGCATGCAGAAAATTTATTAGCATCGAAAAGGTAACGAAAAAAAAACTTAACAAGCTTGTTAGTCGAAGTTGCTAAAATAAATAGTAGAGATGTATACAATTAATGAGTAGCAGCACGTTTGTATGAATAAATATGAATAAAAAGGTATAAGGATGTGATACGACCTTGATATAATGAGAACATCGATATTTATTTGTTTATTTACATCATCGTTATAATGCAATGTTATTATATGAATTTAATTATATTATTATCTAATATAATTTTAAATTCCGTCATCGGAGTTTCTTCGGCAAAAGTGGACTAAATTTATGAACTAACTAAAACATCAGCAAAAAAATCAAAAACCGTTTATAAAGTTATTTAAATTTAATTTATTGTTTCTTTTTAATTACTTTTACTAATTTGACTATTTGTTACGTAAACATAACATAATAAGTTAAAATAAAAGACTTCTGGGGCGATGTAAAAAGATGTAAAACGCTGAATAAAGACATTCAAAAACAAACTAAAAATAATGTACTGCATACCTACAAATTCTGTAATATTTTTCTTTTTTTGACATGTCAAATTAATAATATTATATTAAAATTAAGATACCACTATCTGGTATAAAAATGTCTCCAATAAAAACAACAATAAATCAACTACTATCGCATAGCATTTATTATTTGAAACACTTAATTCAAAAAATGTCTTACAGTAATGAACTTTTTAAAATTATTTTGTTTTTATTAATTCAATATTAATTAAACTTGGTACTAAAGACTGGATTCTGAGACACACTGTATATTGTATTGTACTAGACATACAAAAAATGTGGTAATTAAAAAATGGTCGACGTGTTTATAATCACATCCACAATATATAGATTCAACATTTACATTACTTATTTTTCAATGTTATTCGATAAAATGTTTGCAAATATTAATAACAAAAGACTTTTAACAGGTTAACATAGTTCCTTCGCCAAATCCATTATTTAAATTTTGCCAATTCTGAGTTTTATTACTAACATACAATTTTTCAACCACAACAAACACCCTTGGCACATGCTTTTTATTATATTGATTGCGTCAACATCCTAGTTCAAGTTTATATACATTTAATACTCTGTTTGTGTACTTTGGCCTCAAGTTGCTTCGATTACCAGTTTGTAATTCTAGAAACTTATTTATAAATAACAATAATAAAAAAACTTGAAATATGCAATATTTTACATTTGCGTATGCACTTACCAGCTAGCCTGCATTGCACCAACGACAGTTTGAATTGAATCACCTCGCCTTATTAAGATTAATTATTATTATCACGGTGTAATTAATGGTTATTTATTAATCATTGTTAGCATGGTACACGGCACATTATCATAGAATATGCACGCATTGCACACGTTTGTATAATTTGTCTTGCAAATTCTAAATTTATAGTCATTGTGTGTTAATGTTAAATGTTTATTTTCAATTGTAAAAATGTTGCCTTATTTGCTCTAAGTAAATATTTACGGATGTGATATTATTTTGAAGGAGGTTATTTGTTATATTCGGTTTTGATGTGTCGACATTTTGTATAGGGACAATCAGACATGCGTGGCAATTTAGATTGATGGCTCGGTTCACTGTCATGCAATCGTATTAGATTAGCTATATACATATGAATGAATCTAATATGTATTTGTAGATCAATGCTTGATAGCGAATGAGTTTTGTATGTGCATTTTTATTACAAGCGTAACTAATATTTTGCATTATGTTAAATTATGTTAACGTGTATCGTACTATCAAGGATATTTATTATGCATTAACAATTTGTATGTTTCTATTCACCTACAATTTGTACGTAACCATTTAAACATTACAAATTTGCCAATGCAATAATGATCATTAATCAAACAGAAAGATGAAGAATTTCAAGAGCTTTGAGATTGCCTCTATATTATGTATGAACGTTTAATTGAATATGTTTATAATTATGAATTGTATGATATTATACTTATTCAGTTACTCACCATATTAATATGTAATTATGTAAGTATTAAATTCTGTTAAAAATAATTTTATAATTATGATTTTAGTATGCTGATTGAGAACGTTTTTTGAAATTGTTTAATACTGTAATGGATTTTGTTAATAATATTGATGATCTCAAAAATCACGCTATTACAAGGTGTGCCATGTTATTCTAAACGTTGTCAATATTATGTAAAGTTTTCGTAGAGTAGTGCAAAATTTATCAAGAACAAAATTAGCGGAAATTGAATGTGCAGAAAATGTAATAAGTAAAATTTAACTTAAAATTTGTTTGTGCCTGAAATCAAACTATTGTTAGTAAAAACTACAACTACAATGTTATTTGTTCAATTTGAAACCAATTAAAATCTGTAACTAAAGAATATTAAATTGAATTGAATATTTTACTGTAATACAAGAATAATATGTTGTAACAATCGCTTTTCTACTACTTAAAGATGAAACACATTTTACAAGTTTATCTCACTGTTATTAGATTTCAATCAATTCCATTCTTATTATTGTTCATTATAACGGTTTGTGTTGCACCATTGGTCCAGTAATACGTTTACTTCTTCAGGGTATAAATTTTAATTGAAACCAATTTTAATGTGGGTCAAGTTTAGGATATGGGAAATAATTAAATAGATACATTTGCACTTTATTCAGTAAATATAATGTATTATTATATTATAATGATTCAACAATGATTAGATTAGATAGATATTTTTAGCTGTGTGTTATTGTTTATTACTATTTTTTATTTGACTAAGAATTGCATATTATTTTACCTTGTAATAAATAATAACCAAGGTTTTTTATTTTACTATTAAAACACTATTGCTGGAATTCATAAAAGTCAGTTAAAATAGCGCTTCATTAAATTTGGTAACCGTAAAACTATGTGAAGTAATGCTATCACAACAGCAGGTTTGGTACAATACATAACTATCAGAAATGAAAAAAAAAAAGGTTTGATGCTAACGCAAAGTAAATAACAAGTATTTATATTGAATCAGTGAAACAATTTTGACAGTTTACTGAATTTATGGTTATGTTGAGAACTGTGGCGACTACATTTGTATGCGCTCTGGTTTGCAAGGAAAATGAAGAGACAAAAAACAAAGTCCCGAACCATTTCCCCTAGCCATCAGCTGCGAAAAACGATGGAGACCTTGGAAGCCATGGCAATCCGCATTGGGAAACTTGAAGACATCATCGCGCAGTTAACAAGGATAATTATCTCAATAAAATCACGCACGACCATCAACAAAGATATGAAGCAAAAAGATATTAAGAAGAGAGTCAAAGAAGTAACCCTACCCATCTAACTCAAGCAGCCAGCGGACCACTACAACTTCGACAAAGCTGACTCCGCCATTCACCACCAAGCGGCCGCACAGGACCTCATCGAGGAAAACTCCCAAGACGCGGCACCAGACAACGCAGAGGATGACAATAAGGGTTTCATCGTCGTCCAAAACCCTCAATTAATACTACTGCCGCTTACGCAAATACAAAAAAAAAATCACCGGGGTCAGGTAGAAGCCAATTGCTAAAGACTTAGACCCGCCGGTAACAAAATCCTTAGTCCACCTTCGCAAATTCCTGCTTCTCACTTTCGCCCAACGACGGTTGTCATTGCTGACAAACACCTATTACCGGGCTTTTCTCATTACTTTAAGGACAATGAAATAAACATTGCATCGACGCGTAATACCTACGACGAGACATGCCGCTATACCTAACCGAGGAAAAGGTTGGGAAGGCATTGGAAGAAATGAGCTTCAAACCATCAAATGTTCATCGTATAGAGAACGAGTTCCGTTGTTTCCCAATTATTTCAATACAACTCCCCAAGAAAGAAAAAAGTATAGAAATTAAAAATTTCAAGGAGATATTTAATCTAACGTTTCAGATTAAACCAAAAAAAAAAAAAATAGCGGAGAAATAGTCCAGAGTCAGAAATGCCACAAAAACGAACACACCGCCAAGAAATGCTTCAAAGCAACTCAGGTAAGTCAAAATTGTTCGAGCCTCCACTAATCAGTAGCATGCCAAAAGAGAACATAATAACGGGTCTTCTAGCCGAGCTTCTCAATTCCCAAAAAAAGTCATAGCCATGACCGCCAATCGTCCTCATCACCAAGAAAAACCGTAGATAATACACCAAAAGTATTATTAAGGGTATGATTCCAGATAAAATAGGCAAAGTGGAATCATTCTTCTTCGACCACAGCATCAACGTCATGCTAGTGTGTGAGTTAAATCAAAGACACAGACATGTACTGAGAATCCCAAATACTTTCACGTATTTGGAAACGACAGAAGTGAACAAAAAGCATAGGATAGCAATCTTACGAAGATTGCTAGACCACTCTGAAGACACCCCAGACACTATTACTACTTTAGAATCTAATGCTATCGTGGTAAAGATTCTGGGGCTAGGCAGTCATACTCGCATCTGGGTATATCAACTCAAGCAACCAAATCAAAATTGTAGATTTCAATACGGTCTTCTCGTCCCCCCTCCCCACCATAATAGCTGGGAACTTTAATTCAAAACACCCGGAGTGAGACAGACAGAACCAACCTAAAAAGTCTAGCATTGAAGACTACATTTTAATAAAAATTTTATACTTTATTGTGCTGATTTTATTTTTATATATTAAGACCGGTTTCGGCGGTTAGGCCATCATCAGTTTTTTCTTTTCTTTTCACAGGTGTAAATATATAAAAATAAAATCAGCACAATAAAGTATACATTTTTTATTAAAATACCCTAACCTCAATAGATTTATAATGTTCAAAGTTGGTTCAAAAATGACACAACCTTTAAATATATTTTTTAACAATTTGTAAATTTGTTCACTAACTAACATAACTACCTCATTTCATATAAAACACTGATTTATTAAGAAATTAATTAAAACAATAAAATAATATTTCTAGTTTGTTCAAATATTGTATGTAGGTTGGAATATAATATTTGCGTTATGTTGTTATGCGTCAGTTGATATTGATTAGATTTACAAATAATAACATATTTCTAATTTCCCGTAACAAAATCATGATAAATTTCTAGTTAAATTTTCAATCTGAATGCGTTAGAACATAATGGTAAATAATAATACCCGTTTGTATAGAACCAACTGATAGTGTGAAGATAAGAATATGTTGTTGATATTCCAATCAATATGTCAACAATGAAGGAAAGCAAACCCCTGTAACCTACATAAACGCATATAATAATGAAAAAATAAGAAACAGATGTACATATATATTAATATAGTATGTAGCGTAAGTATCCAAGTGTACATAAAATTAAAATTGACTTAGACTAAATCAATAAAAAAATACATTAATGCATAAATTGTCTATGTTTAGTTTATAAAATAAAAAACATACAGAGTGTCAATGATCCAACTGTGTTCTAAAAGTAACTTTATAATTTTAAGTTACGTCGGTTAAACTTATTAAAAAAAGTCAAAGTTAATTTTAAATTCACTTCAATAATATATGATTTGTTATACATATTTCTGTTTATTTGTTTACATTATTTAAGAACAAAATATATATATGTATATATCTAAAATAATAATTAATTGAAAAAAAAAATGTTGCATTGGAATTTGAAGTATAAAATAGATTATTTTTATTAGTTATCACATTTACGCATTTTTAAAATAAAATTAATATAAAAAAAATAAAATTTTGGATTATATCTCTAAAATATAAAGCGTCATAATTTACTTGAACTCCTAGTGTAAAAACTTACAAAGTTATTTAAATTTAAAAAAATTGACGCCTTGCATAACAGATAATTACATTTCTTGTAACAAATAATAATAACTAATTAAATTAAATTTAACATATTTATTATGTAATATGTATGATGATACAATGGCTAAAATTACTACTTTTTTGTATTTAAATAAATTACCACGTAGTGACGATCAACAATGTTTGCATATAACAAACATATTAAATTTATTATTAGCAAGAACTTGACATAATAGCTATATAATTCGAATCCATATTTATAGTTTAAAAATGTCAATGTATAATGTATTTATATTTATGCATTTTTACTAGGTAAGCATTATGTCATGTTCCAACTATTCTATTCCAACTATTTATTCATTAAATGGTAATCATTTAAATAAATCCGATATTAGTATTAAATTATTTCAATTTATTCAATAATTTTATATATCTTTAAAGTAAATTTAATATTTTCGTTTTATATACAGTCTAGTCTCGTTGCATTAAAAAAAATACTTTTCAAACAAGTAGCTGTATAATTGAAATGGTTAACTTACGAGTACAATTTTATTGAGAATACTCAATTGTTTGCAAACTAATTTCAACTCTCAAAGATATTAACGACATACTATTACTCATTATGAGTAACTCTCTCAGTATATAGATATAGTCCAAAATATTTAAGAAAATATTGTTGAAAGGTTACTTTACACAAAGCAAAAGAATGTTGAATAGGAAACTTTGCTGAATTGCGTTTAATTCAGCAGTTGTTTATATAAAAAAAAAACATGTTTTAATCTTTCCAGAAAATGCTGATTATCGCAAAAACTTTCTACAGTGTCAACATACAACTTATCGTTTTTTAATGAATAACTCCTAACTAAAGTAAATACTTTTTAAAACTTAAATATGTTTCTACAAAAATAGAAAACATGATGTTGATGTTAGTGTATGCAATTCCGTGATCGGACAAAAAATATCAAGTGCACAAATTTGCTCCCACAGACTCTACGTTAAAATTGAGTAAACTCTATTGATTTAAAACTTAGATTTTAAAAAAGATTTTGTTTCTTATCATATGGCAATAGTGACATTATTTTGCTATTATTTATTTTATTTCAACGCATTTCTAAACATGTTGTAGCTCACAACAAAACAAGGTATTAATAAATACTATTCTTAGAATTTTTTATATTGAAAATGAATTGTCACGTTGATATCAGTAAACGGCCGATTAGAAATGTTTAGCAACAGTCTATAATTTGCTGATGAACATGCAAATTAGAAACAAGATTTAACTCGCACATTGTTCATAGACTACTTGAGTAGATGCATTATAAACTTTTAGCCACAAGATTGCCTTTCACGGGTGCATTTAGCAAGCTTCACTAGGGGATCGGTAAATGTTTGTAATGTTCATGAAGCACTACAAATTTATAGTCTGCTAAGTACCCATATCTTTTGTAATTAATATACGTACAAATACAATTAATTAATAATCAATAAAACTAAAAAAAAAAACGTATCGTCTCTCATAAACTAAATACCGATTGAATGCTCGAGACCAAAAAAACTTCTTATAACATATAAGTTCACACGCAACCATATGCGAATGTGTTGCTAAGTCGTCATAATGCACGAGCCGTAAAATATTGTTTTCCCGACAAAAATTCAATTCAATAGACAACATTAAAATTTAAAAAAGTACATTAAAGAAATAAAAAGGTTGTACGTTAGTCCCATAAGCATATATACATTTTTTACGTTCCACCACACTACCTTAGCAAGTGGCCTTTGACAATGATTTACAAATAGCTTCACCTTCTGGTTTTGTCCTTTGCGTAAATCTTGTTGTTCTCCTAGATTTGCCACTAGTTCGAGGTGAGCTGGTTATTGCAAATTCTCACACAGCATCTGCGGCACCTAAGCTCTTGTGTCTCTTGTATTTCTTTATCTGCATCTACCTCTGCATTCTCTTCTTTCTCCAATCCGTAAGCTACTCATTCTAATTACTTGGTTTTTTCTTAGATACATTTTCTTAGGTCTTCCTTCACTTCTTCTTCTTCGTCGTATCCCTTCCTTCATAAATAGTTTATGGAGTTCCATTTTTTGTATTCCTTTTGGCAGTCCTAAACTTGTAAGTTTTACCTTCAGTGCTATGCTCGTATCTCTATCTGAGATTACTTATTCGTATCCTCTCGTTGCTAGATATATTCTGACCATCTCAAAGGTTGCGTTATCCGTTAACTTCAAGATGGCGATCTACCATTTATCATTTGCCTCGTTATTTCTGTTATTCTGCTTTCCTTCAACATTTCTTCTCTGCAATTTCGTTTGGTATCGTAATCTCTGTAAATGTTTTTCTCTTTTCTTTTCTTCTTTCTTCTATTTCTTGGTATGCATAATTGTCCTGTCCTTCCTTATGTTTTTCTTTTTAGTCTTTTCCCTGTTTTTTGTTTCCATTTTGTTTTTCTAATCTTATTCCTTTCTCTTCTATAGCTTTTTTTGTGGATTTACTTCCATTGTTTGTTTTTGTATATTGTTCCGTTTTCCAACTCCTCATTTTTTTTTCTTAATACTCTTGTTTCAAAATATCTCATTCAGACCTGTCTTAAAAAAAACAGAATGTGTCTCCAGGGCAATTTTAAATAATCTTCATAGTGACTTTAAACTAAAATAAAAATAAATATTGGCTTTTCTGAAATTGTAACTTATTCTTCTTCTTCTTCTTCCAGTTCGTTAGCCGATCCGAATGTTAATAACCATCTAAGCAAAAATTACTTTATTACAAACCCTCAGATTTTAGCCACACTATTCTTCTTCTAACTGTTCTTTTTCCTGGAACATTTCCTTGCAGTAGGTCATAATGATCCTTACAATAAATTCTCAATATTCTGCGATATAACCAAATCTCAAGTGCCTCCAGTTTTTTATACTTATTGCTTCGGTCTTTGCCCATAATTCTACTCAATAGAAAAAAATATAAATAACAGCATAGAATTCTCATTTTCGGATTTAGCGTGAGATCGTAGTTCTTTAACTGTGGACAATTCCATTTCAAACTAACAAGAGTAGGGGAGAGGGTGCATTGAGAAACTTGCATTATTTTTTTTTTCGTTTCTATAACTTATTAGTGCTCTTTTGATTCATTCATGAAGAATAAAACCGTTAAAAAAAATCTACAATTTTTTTAGTATTTTGTCGCATTTTTTGTAAAAAAAAATTACTAGTGAAATCAATCAGAAATTTTCCGTAGCATCCAAGTCTGGCGCAATTTCAAGTCTATACCCTGTCTATAAGCCGCAAAAGCCATAATACCAAACTTTTGTTCTCAGTGAGGTGGACAAAAAGAAACATTTAAAAAAAAAATTTAAACGCCGCAGATGACGAATTTTGCTGTAAACTAGTTAAAAATAAAATATTTTTTTTGTGTTTTTAGGTTTTAAAGGTCTAAAAAACTGCAAAAATAAGCCTATATTTCAATATAAACTCTTACAAATACACTTTTAGCACTTTCAGGGGAACTATACACCAAATATTATTAAAAATTTGAGTTTTGCAAACAATTCTACATGGAAAATAGTCAGTGTCAGCTTATCTAGCGTAAAAAAACCCTAAATCTAGAAAAAAAAATTACATTTTTTTTTTTTTTAACAGATTCTTTGGCTTATATTTTTTTAAGCTCATTTCAGTAGTTTAACATAGACATCTTTACTCGTTTGAACCAATTTTGGGCAATTTCATTCTTTGTTTGATAGTTTTTGCGCTTTTTCAAGTAATAAATTTTAATTTTCTAGAAACTTTATAATTCATTATCTCGCTTATTATAAAACTTTTCGTTTGATTATTTATAAAACTTTTACTACATTTTTTTAACATTTATCAATAATATTGATTGTAAACTATAATTCCTCAAGTTTATGCGCATAGGTTAAGAATCACCAGGTATTTGTTTACACGCTCAATGAGTTTTTGATTGATGATGAGATAACAGTTTGCAATATGTGATTTATTTTTGATCATAAATTTGGTTTTTTCTTCTAATAATCTATCTATTTATGAGATGCTGTAGTTTCTCTATGCTGTCAGCAAACATGCAAACATGACCGAATCGTCTGCGTACCGTATGTTATTAATTATTTTACCGTTCAAGAATATTCTATCTTTAAAGTTTTACAGAGCTTCTCTAAATATATGTTCTAAATAGATATTGAATGATAATGAAGAGTGACAAAAACAAATGGAAACTAAGAAACTATGCAACAACAGTATTGAATAAAATATAAGAGAACTTTGAAGCTTTAAGATTTAGATAAACCAAAATGGAAGAACAGATCAAAAGCCACAGAAGACAATAAAAGGAGGAGCGAGAAGCAAAAAATCAAAGAAAGGATAGACAAAAAAATAATTTACTAAACCATTAATACCAACCGAAATTGCAGTAATAAGGAGAAGAAGAAAAGAACTGCTCAAAAAAAGTAAATTGAATGAATTGACTTAACAATTTCCATATGGCAGATACGCTATTTCAACGTTGACAGATAATGAAACTTTCAAAATAGAGTATATCTGGCAAACCTAGGACTACCAAAGGAGATAAACTTATTAGAGCTACACAAAATACTTATATATATATACTAAAGAAGATACGACAAAGATAAGTTAATAAAGATATAGAAAAACTAATAAGATACCTAAGGAGAAAACAAACATCTAAGCTGTATAACGCAAGAATAGAAGAAAGGAAAGATGAATGTCAGTGTAGGAAGTAGAACAGATAAAAAAAAAGTATAAGGAGAGATAGGCCGGAGACAGCATGTATTGCCGCATCAAACTGTGTGAATTCCGTGAGGCCAAAACCAGCCCACCTGAAACTAGTACCACATTAGTAACAATAACAAAGACAAATTAACAGCAGAACCAACGCAAAGAAGAAAACCAAAAAGTATTGCCATGCGCTAGTCATTCTCAAAGGCCACTTGTTGAGACCAACACTTCAGTGCGTCGTAAAAAATAAAGATAATACATATTTTTTTACTTCATCTATGTTCTCTACATCTACTCTCACCACGTCTGCTATTTTTCAATATAGGTTCATAATCATTTTCAAGTCTTTTCCATCTGATGGTATATTCTGTCAAAGGCTTTCCGGTAGTCGATAAAACAAGCAATATGTCATAGTTGATATACCCTCCGCATTTCGGAAAACAAATGGCGTCAGTTGTTCTTCGCAGAGTCTGTATATCCTCCTATTGATTATCTTTAAATATAGTTTAAAAAGATAGCTCATAAGACTTATATTTTTCTGAAGTATTCACACTTTGTAACTATTTAATCAATAATAATTTACAGCATATTAATAATTGTATGCTAAAAATGCTGTGATTGTGTGTAAGAATGTAAATAACCTACAAAATACACTAAACCGACTAAACGTTGCAGCAAATGAAATGGTTTTCAATAATGACAAAGTAGGGAATGATTGTAAAATTGAGTTAACCAATGAACGCTTAAAGCAGGTGAATACTTTTGTTTATCTGAGAAGAATGTTTATTAAGAATGGTAGTTAAGATGATGAAATTCTGAGACAAGTAAAGTGACTTACCATTCCGTTTCTGATCTCTCAGATCTTTTTGTTTTTAAGCATTAAGTCCGCCATATTATCTGCTGTCAGCTTTATCTGCAAGGCTTCTCAGTTACTTTTTTTTAATTAATTTAATATTAATTTAATGCATGTAAATAGCGTATGTTGTGCAGTGTCAGCCTATTTGCAGTACACGCATTTATTATCTGTTATAATTTCTATCTTCTTTAAGTAGTAATTTATTTCTTCATGATCCCTATCTATTCACTTTTTTTATGTTAGGTATCAGCTCGTAGGTTCACTGTGTCTCTATATATTTTGCCCATATCTCCTGCCCCTTGTTTAATGTTTTGTTCTTAGCTTGTTCTTTTTCTTGTTTTTTTTTTTCCTTTAATATTTTGGTTAACAGAGTAAAAGAGCCATTTACAAACTCCATAATTTTTTTTAAAGTTTTAAAAAACTGCGCGTTTTTGAAACTTTTAGTCAACTCAAAAAACTTTTAACTAAATTCTATAAATAAAAAAAAAAATTGACTAATAAAATTCTAGAAATTTTTGAAAAAAAATTTGACAAATTCTAAAAACTTTTGAGTAATTTTAAAATCATTTGAGCAAATTCTAAAAACGTCTAAGAAGTTTTAGAAAACTTTGCTAACTCAAGAAACTATTTACCAAATTTAAGAAATTCCAGATTTTTTTTAGAAATATATGATTAAACTCTCTTAATAAATTTCAGAAAACTCTAGAAACTCCTAAATTTTTTTATAAAAATCATTTAAAAACTCATTTTTTTCAAAATTTCAGATTTATTTAATTATATTTTAAAAACTTCCAAATTGTTTTAAAAACCTTTGGTCAACTTTAAAAGTTTTTGTAATTTTTTAAAAACATTTGATTACCAATACACAAGAAGAAAAGCAGAGATAAATGCCAGAAATATTGTGGAATATCGGTAATCAGCATATTCAGTCGACTATACGGAAAAATTATAAAGGAACTAATTAACAAGGAATACGATCCACACAAAATAGAAGAATAAAGTGGCTTCCGAGCGAATCGATCAACTGTTGACAACATATTTTGTCTAACTCAGCTAATAGAAAAACGGATGGCTAAAAATAGAAAAGTACACTTAATGTTTGTAGACCTAAGCAAGGCATATGATAACGTGCTAGTAGAAAAGTTATGGGAAGTACTCGACAACACGAACATTATTGTTAACGTAATTAGTGCACTGTAGGAGCTCTACAGACAACAAACATCTCAGATAAAGATTGGAAACTACCTAACAAGCAGCTTTGAAGTGATAAAGGGACTCAGACAAAGATGCTGCATATTGCCAACAATGTTCAATCTATATCTTAGTGCTGCCCTAAAGCAGTAGCGAAGAAAATGTAAAGAAATGGGAATAGAAATAGGAGATAACACTATTTACACACTACACTCTGCCGACGATCAGGTGGTAGTAGCTTAAGACGCAAACGACATACCATTATATTTTTGATAAAGTTTTACATTTTATTGCTAAATTTTGGTAAATTTTGACCAATTTTTGTACTTTTTTATCAGTTTAAACGTTTTATGGCAAAATTTATGTATTTTCTTTGTTTATTAAGAAATTGAATTGGCTATTTACATTTTATGACCGGATTTTTTATTGTTTTAATTAAATTTTTGTACTTTTTGATCAGTCTATACATTTTATAGCCAATTTTTTGTATTTTTTTTATATATTTTGTATCCGATTTTTCACTATTTTTGATTTTAAGGCCAAAGGTTTGTTCTTTTGTGTAATTCTTTACATTTTATTGCTACATTTTGGTACTTTATTAACAAATGTTTGTATTTTTTTATTAGATTATAAGTTTTATAGCCGGATTTTTAATTTTTTTGTTGTTCTTTTGATAAATTTTTACATTTTCTTGCTGAATATTAGTACTTTTTGATCAATTTATACATTTTATGGCCGGGTTTTTGTATTTTTTGTTGTTGGCTTGGATATTTTTGGTATTATAGTCAAGTTTTTGTATTTTTTTTATATTTTATTGCTGAATTTTGGTACATTTTGAGCAATTTTTGTTCTTTTTGATCAGTTTATACGTTTTATGGCCGGATTTATTATTATTTTTGTTCATTAAGTGATTGAATTGGCTATTTACATTATTTTGGCCAAATTTTTGTTTTTTTTTTAAATTAAATTTTAGTACTTTTTTATCAGTTTATACATGTTATGGCTGATTTTTAGTATCTGATTTGACTATTTTTGATTTTATGGCCGTGGGTTGGTTCTTTTGTATAAGTTTTAACATTTTATTGCTGAATTTTGGTACTTTTTTGACCAAATTTTTGTATTCTATGATCAGTTTATAGGTTTCACGGCCGGATTTTTTATTTGTTTTAGTTTTTTTGTTTTTATTACCAAATTTTTGTATTTTATCATTAATTTATACATTTTATAGCTAGATTTTTGTTCTTTTTGAGAAATTTTTACATTGTATTGCTGAATATTGGTACTTTTAGATCAATTTATACATTTTATGGTCTGATTTTTAGAATGTTTTGTTTATTTTGTTCATGATTTGACTATTTTTTGATTTATGGCCGGATTTCTTTTGTGTATGACCAAACGTTTGTATTCCTTGAATAATTTATACATTTTATGACCGGATTTTTGCATTTATTGTTTGTTTTGTACCTGGTTTTTATTTTTATGGTCCAAATTTAGTTCTTTTTTAGCATTTTTTACATGTCATTGCTGAATTTTGATACATTTTGACCAAATTTGTATATTTTTTGTTTATTTTGTACTTGATTTAGCAAAAAATATGTTTGTTTTTTATCAATTTGCTATAAAGCAGTAGACACAAATCCAAAATAAAGAAAAATAGATGCGGGTGAGGAAATTCGGGCAAAGCAGAAAAAACGTAAAAATCCTTTATAAAAAAAAGAAGGTCTGACGTTAGAGTAATTGAAACCAGAAGAAAAAAGACGGTATCCTTGACTTAAATAGCAACAGCCGAGTACCTACTGAACTGTGGAAGAAGCAAACATATTTTAAAATTATAGTGCCGGCCTTTATAGAAGACGTGACAAAAGGAAAACCAGGAAAGAAATAAAAAACAATTAACTCGGCAAAAAACAACATTGCAGAAAGTAGTTGAAAGTATAAAGTTTTGTCTAAAGAAGCAAAGATGGCAGTTTATAAAAGTGTGTTGACACCAACTCTGTATAGATTTGAAGCATGTCAAGAGTAACACAGAAGTAAAATAAATGCAGTTAGAATGAAATACTCGAACTCAAATGAACAAAGTTAGAAATAATTTTACTTTGGTTTAGTCTTATTGAGAAAATGAGTGAGAATAGAACAATAAAGCAAATATATTTAGATTAAAATGCAGAGAATTTTGTAAATAAATGCGAGCAAAAAATAAAAATTAACTTATAACTTTGTTAGACTTTTTAACTATATACATGACGTAAACAAAGTTGTGACCTCACGTCGTAGCACACCCCAAATAGACGGTTTTCAATGTCGTTAAATTTAGGCATTTTTCCGAACGCATAAAAATTAGCGTCTTATTCATAAGCAAGTTCTAAAAATCCAATGTTAGGAAATACAGACCAGTTTTTCATACCTAAACTTTTCGAAAAAGTTATTATGTTTCCAGTTCTTTGTGGATGTTCGAAATATAATCAGTAAAAATCAACATAAAATTTACCGAAATCAGATTTATTAATATTCACTGATAACAAAGATCGTGCATTCAAAAATTAAGTTTATGTTATTGCAAATACCTAATGCAAAGACACAATTTTCTGGGACAATGAGAAGATTCTTTTATTTGAGTATATGACAAAAAGACTAAAAAAGCGAGATATGTCTACAAAAACAATTGAGAACTCTGTACACAAAAACCACAATTATGCTAAAAAAACTGTGCTTCTGCAAGATAATTGCAGGGTTCATAAAGCACATATTGTTTAAAAAGTAGTCAATGATGAATGCGGGTTTAAAAAATTACTACATCCACCTTACAGTTCCTACAGATCTTTTTCCAAAACTCAAAAAATATTTAATATGACGTTTTTTTTCGAACTAGAAAAATGCTGTAAATAATTACCAAAAATTTACATAAATAACTTCCCTTCCATATCTTACTTTATTTTAATGTTTCGACGCTGCTCAATTAATTGATTTTACAAGAGAGCTTTAATTTACTTTTATTTATATTTTGATGTTTTAATTTAATTATAATTATTACAATAAAAATCGTATGCATTTTGGTAAAAAACAATCAATGTTCTCTGAAAAGCGTGGCTTAGTTTAGATCATTGACCAGTTGTGCATTTTTTGTTACTTTATTTGGTACCGTTTTAGAAGCCTACCCATTTTTTTCCAAAACTGCTTTTTGTCACATTAATTTTTCACTTGTACCCACAAATATATAAACATCTTGAGACACCCTATAGTGTTTGAGTATTTTTAGTAATAATTTATGAATTATTAACCTGTTTTTCACTTTGATTGTTATAATAATGAGTAATAATAAAATTCAATATTCTTACAGCAATACTATCACTATAATAATTAACTTAAGACAATATTGTATAATAACAAAAAATCCTACCAGAAACTTTCAACCACAACAAAATCTGCAACAAACTGTCTCTCTATTTTATTATTTACATTTTAATAATCAACAAAATAATCAAAATGTACTCAAGCATACAATAAACTAACCTATCCTAACAACTTCAGAAATAAATTGCAACTACTATTAACTATGTTATGCAGTGATCTATAAACTGACAATTTAATTTGTTAGCTATCAAAATGATAAAATTACCAATAGGAGCATACTGATTTAACCACAACAAAATTTGCATTTTTCCTGCATTGCAATCAATTTAAAAACATTATGCAATATTGTTCTAGAGACGCAGAACACAATGAAATAATTTTAGTTGAGCAATATAAAATGCTAATTTTTTTTTTTAACTTAAATAATAAATTATTCAAGAATAAACAATTAACTACAAAATCATACCATATCTGCTAGAAAATAACATGTTTATAATAATATTCATATATGTAATATCTTCTATTAATTAATGATTGCTCCTTATTTAACATTTTATTGTAAATAATTTATTGATTCGAAATTGATACAAGGATAAGTGAAATCATTCTAAACTAAGGTCAAGTCTTGTATAATTGCACAAAACATATTTCTATTAATACCATATGATTTGTTGTTATCATTTTTGTTTTTGCAAAATTTAGTAACTATATTTAAAAATTATATTTGACATTACTGTAAAGAAGAATGTAATATAAAACCTAACCACAATAAGTGTTGTGAATGTAGGAAGTGTGTAATCATCCTTCCTTTTATATAAGACCAGGGGTTACATTTGTGATTATAATATATTATAAAATATGAACAGCAAAAGGTTTTCCCCATCTTCATATTGTGTTTATCGTTTCCCCCAAGCGAAACATAACAAAATCTTTTAATTTATTGATGTAAATGTGTCAGATCCTTACACACTACAGCTTATGTATCGAAAAAACCTTTTTTGCTCATGCAAATATGTATTATTTGTATACGAAAGCAGTATATTATCGGTCAATTCGTGAACCTGACACATGCACATGACATGTGTTTATCTGCAATTGAACGTGAATATCTTCTATTATACAAAGATTGCACAATCGAGAATGGCAACATTTTTTATGTAATGAGTCAAGGAATTGTATGTAATTATTCCTGTTTGGTAAGTATCAAATGAAAGTTGTAAAGATACACGGTGCGCAATCAGCTGCACACCTGCTAAGATAATGGTTACTGCTATCAGTTAATCAACATTGTTATAACCTGAAACTCACCACTAATTCTCCTCATATTAATATGTAACCCAACAGGTAGTCAAAACAGAAGGTGGCACATACAGGTAAATTCCAATCCCAATAGTTAATTAACAGTAACTTTTACTCAACACAATTAATAAATCACACACATTTTAACACATAAATTAAACACACATAGAGAAACTGATTGTTTTTAGTTCCAGTAGGTAAAATTCGCGTGTATAAATTGAGCAGCAACGGGAACGTCAGACACAGTCCGCACTCGGCACCGACACGACCGGAGTGTCGGCTTTTTTGGGGGAAGGGAAAGAGCGAGCGGAGAGCGCGGCCAGAGTTCATAGACAGCGCGGTTGCGTTTGCGTGTTCCCCCCTTTTTCACGGATCATGGGCCGACGGTGCGCCTTACAGTTATACTACCAATGTTACGCAAATTTACCTGAAAAGGGAGGAGATATCGTCCATAAATTACGGACAAAATTTGTTTAATTAAAGAGGGGACCTTTTATGTGATTTTGCCCTTCTTCGTTTTTTTACAGCCACAGACATAATAGCAAGAGATAATAAATTATCTCTGTAAGACATCGTTAATTGTTTTATCTTATTGGGACACTTGGTTTCTTTAGTGGTACGAAAAGGCGGACTCATTAAATATTTATAATTATTTTAATTAACTTGTTTATGCAAACAATTGGACAAAAAACAATGATAAATGAAACTTTTAATTGCCATATAATGTTTCATTGTTTTTTGTTTATGAAACGTGAGTATGAACGTGTCAATTCGTAATAAAGGATAATTATATCTTGTAGATTGTTAATAAAATAGGTTTCAATTATTGCAATTACTTTGATATTAAATTGTAAAATATGTAGTAGCTAGATTGTAATTTACAATTTTTTAAAGTTAAACACCTGTAATGTAGTATTTAAGTGGATTAAAAATATAATTAACTTGTTAATGCTATATAGCAAATAGTAGATAACAAAACTACAAATTTTGTATCATATTTACATATATATAGGTGCAATTAGGTTTTGTAAATCCATAACAGTGAAGTTGGATTAAAATGATAATCAACATAATATTAAATCTCCTATAACAATAATAAAGGTATACTTTATTTCACAATTTTTGCACAGCAATTTTAATATTAAATATCTAATTAATTTCAATACACATATCTTAAGAAACAATAAGAAAATTAATCTAATTATTGAAAATTATTACTATATATTGCCAAAAATATTTATCTAAAAGGGATTCATCAATAATTAGCAAAAACTGTAATAGGAAGTTTTGAGATTTACTCGATTAGTTTTTCACATTTAATTTAAATTTAGACGAAAAGTAAATAAAATACTGTCTACATTAATTTACTCAGTTTTTTTATTAACAAAAAATTTAACAAATATATTGTTTTGTGAATATTGTACAAGTTTTGATAATTATTAAACAACTTTTATACAATTAAAAAAACATTTAATGAAATATAATTAAAAAATTTATATTAAATATATGGATAATAAAAATTTCAAATAAACTGACTAATCGCCATCGTTACATGTGCCTATTTTTTACGTTAACTTCAATTATATTTAGATTCTTTCTATGATTAGTAAGTAATTTATTACAAAAGTTAATAGTGCCAACTGTTTTCACAATTCTTTTTTCAAAATTAATGAAAGTTACATATTTCAATACCAAACCAAACTTATTGAAAGAAACCATTTTTTATTCTGACGGAGGTGGAATAACTTTACGGATGAAGCGTGGGACTTCTCTTTTTATTCAAAAGCTATAACAGTAATTTAAAGTTGCCTGAAAATTTATCAGGGGCCTTGTTGCTAAGGTTTTGTATGTATCAATATTTAATAAATTTTAAAAGCATTTTTTAAATTTGCGTGTATGAATAGACTAAGTTGTAGTTTGTGCCTGTGTAGTGGAAATCGGAGTTTGAATTGAGTTTAAAGTCAGGCATTAAGAAAAAAAATTATTTGTGTAATGTTAAAAAATGTCTTTTTAATTTAATTAGCTATAAAACAAAATATGTTTGGAATACAAAAACATAACAAAAATTTACGACTTTAATCAGTTATGTTTCCATAACGTTAAAAAATATTTCTTTTAATTAATAAATAAACTATGTATAAAATTTAGTTATTATTTCAACTTTTTCATTCAAGCCAGAGTTTAGAATAATTATTAATAATAATTTTTTACTGATAAGTTTAATCATTTTTTAAGTACTTAAACATATGTTTACAAAAAACATACTAATATTAAAATATTAATACACAAAAGATTAAAAAAACTATAATAAGCAGAAAAAGCTAATGTCAATTGACACTTAAAAAAAAATTTAGAAACGAGATTGCATTAGCAATAATGTTAAAAGGGTACCACAAATGCTTTTTCAATGCCAAAGATGCAGAATTTATTAAATCTTCACATTTGGACTGATATATTGATAAAAAGACATCCAGTTTCTTAGAATGCATTTACAAAGAGAATTTATTTGCAGACAAGGCAGTGGCTTTGCAACACATCTGTAAAAAAAATGCTTTTTAAAGGCAAAAAACTCCAAATATTTATTCAGAAATGCCAGATCTAAGAAAAGTCTTGATATTAGGTACCAATGCCACAAATGGAACCGGGCACTTTGTCTAACAGACTAAAAGTGCAGAACTGTATAAGCCCAATGACTTGGTGAGTGGTAAACTTAAAACCGGACATCAAAAGAACAAAACATTATTATTACCACACGGCCATTTTCACGCTACTGCAGGCGCATTAGCAACTTACATTTCGGGTGGACCTATAGTTTTGAATGAATTCCAAACTACTGGAGAGATTATTAATCTACAGACCAAAGAAAAATCTTATTGATAAAACCCCGGATTGACAAGGAAAGTTGAGGAATGAGAAAGCCTATAAACGTTTGAAATGATGTTTGTTGTAAGATTGTAGGCTCAAATCTTCGGATGCCTATATTACAGCGCCACGCTTCGTTCTAAACAACAAAAAATGTTTTACTTACAAAAAAATTGGCCTAAAAAAAGCAATCTGCATCCGAGTTTTACCAGAATAACCTTCCGGACACTGTCTCATCCTAAAAAAATTGAAAAATCAAAAACAGCGTGATGACAAAAAAACAACAATAACTATTTAAGTAAAAATGTTCAAACTTATCCAAAAAGTTTACAGAAAAAATAAAAGGGTTAAACATTCTGGGTAGATAGATATTATTATCCACATAGCAAAACGTCCCAACATATCTGCAACCAAGTTCAAATGTAAATATTTTTATTTAAACTTGAAGAAGCAATATCTACTATAATTTGAGATTCAGATAAAATTATTTGTGTAGGTTATTTCAATAACCTTTTTCACTTTGAAAACACACACAAAAAACAATTTAACAAAATCATAGAAAACTCAAATTTAATCAGTTAGTGGAAGTCTCAACTAGAATTACACAAAAATCCAAAAGGTTAATTGATTTTATTATTACAAGTAATTTGAAGGTCACACATGTTAAAGTTACTAATATGCATCACTTAACTGATTATTGTCTGATTGAATGTAAATTAGATTTCAAAATACAAGAATCTAAAGTGCAACAGTATATGTACAGATCATACAAAGATATTAATATGGACTATTTTAACAGTGATTTATTTTGTGCTCTGTTTAGTGAAATCTTGTATGCATCTAATATAGATGAAAAAGTACATTTGTTTAACAATTGCATACTGTTTGACAACCATGCACCAATTATACATATTTTGTACATTAAATTAAAAAATTCCGCGTACAAAAAAATCAAAAAACAGAAAAAAGAAACGCAATGGAAATTATACACAATTTGCAATAAAAAATAAAAAGAAAGCTTATCTAAATTATAAATTCAATTCTAATAATATGAAAAGTACGATATGGAAAGAATTCTCAAAACTAAATATTCATACTAAAAAAGTTTACTCCAGATAGTCACAATGACGCTGATTTAATAAATAAACATTTTAACAATTTGCCTTTTATTATAGACCAAATTGATAAACAAAACACTATTGCATTCTATAAAAACCAAATAAAACCTACAATTCTTGAACCATTCTCGTTTGGGGAAATAAACAAAAACAATTTAGTAGAAATCATTATTAAAATAAAATCTTAAGCAAAATGTGCTAAAATATCAATTGATATGCTGCATATATGTTGTCCTTTTGTACTGTCTTTCTTAGTGCAGATAATAAATTACTGCTTTTTTAATCGGTATTTCCAGACATATGGATAAAAGAAAAAATCATTCCTTTACCTAAGATCAACAATCCCATTAGTATTGATCAGCTACGTTCAATAACAATTCTCTCAACATTTACAAAAATAATTAAAAAGATCATTGAAGTACAACTTAAGCAACACCTAAATAAATACAACATTTTACCGGAGTTGGAATCCGGATTTAGATTGAACCACAGCTTTTCGTATTATACACTTATACTGATGATGCCTTAAAAGACAAAAGTAGTTTAAATTAAAAATTAAAATAAATCCTATTAAAGTATAATTTTTTTTAAATTTATAAAATTTTAAAAATGTATTATTATTATTATTATTAATTTACCAACAAGATTACTAGGCCAAATAAAAAAAATTACAAAGCAAAAGGAAGCATTCGGAAGCAGTTTAACAATGTGCGAGTCTAGCAAGTGACACAAACTTATGAAACAAAACACCCACAAAGTCAAACATGGATTATTATGCAATTAAATTGGCAAAACATGGCCTAGTCTGCTTAACAAATCAATTTAACAAACCAAACTTACTATATGGCTATTTTCTCTAATATTTGTGATTTAAAAAATACCTCATAATCTTTTTTTGACTACTAAAATCAAGGTAAAAAATAAAATGCAAAAAAAAAACGTTTGGCAACAGATCTTCTAACATATGCTAATCAAAAATAAATCTTTATTACTTTAGACAAACATAAAGCAAATATTTCAGTAGTTCTAAACATTTCCAATGCATTTTATAAGGTATGACATATTAATATTTTAAACAAGCTTCAATGTATAAATCTTAATCACAAATCTGTAAATTTTGTTAATAGCTTTCTTAACAACTGACCCCAAAATCATAAATGCTGGTGTTCCTCAAGGTTCTGCGTATTTCTCAATTTTGTTTTTGATTTACATTAATAAACTTTTTCAAATAACCAAAAGTCCTATTCATAGTTTTGCTGATGATAGCACCCCTCATACTTAATACTTTCCAAACATTATCGACAATATGTCAGAACGTCGTAACATTTCTAAATTAAAATCTGTAATATCAATAAACAAAAACTTTAATTTTGACTGAGGTTATCCTAACTTGGCCAATGTTAACTTTAAGAAAACTTAACTTTTTACTGTTTAAAATCAAAATCTGAAGTATCAATTACCAAATATTAAACTAAACAACAAAACTATATAAATCTTTCTCAATTTGTCTTCAATTACAATCACAACTTCAAAACTATATTACTCCAAAGTATGAAGAGGAGCATTTGAATATGTTTATGAAGTTAAAACAAAATGCAAAACATGTTGCCATCTAAATAAAATTCATTTGTAAAACAAGGTTTTTTTATAAATTTTAACAAATACTGATAGTTTATAGTTGTAGAAACAAAACTTAAAATATACAAATTTTAACCGGACTATTGACACAGAATAATCAGCAAATATTCAAAGTCAATGTTTATAGATTCCTTAAATGTCGTTTTCAATGTGATATTTTTAACATTTTTACTCGTTATTTTTGTTGTTGTAACATATTAATTAATTCCTAAACGCATTTTGAAATTTAAAAACGAAAAAAAATAATAACAGAGCCTTATAGAAAACATAAAAAAGCTATAAAAACAAAAGCGACCATTAGAAAAGATATTGTGAAGGCGTTTAGAACAAACTCACATATCCTTACTTTCAGAAAGCGCTGAGCAAAAACTTCACTGCAAATATTAGATATTTGCGGACAAAAAAGAGATTTTATAAAAGCAGTCAAAAATTTTTACAAACACATTTTCCAGGCTCTATCCTGACAAAAGCTTCAAACTAAAATAATATTAAAATGCTCAACAAAAAACAAACAAAAGAGATTTGGCGAAAGCAATTGTTATAGTTATTTAGCATCTCAAATTAAAAAATTAGCACGTTTAAACCAATTTTTTTGCATAAAAATTAATTTTTTTTTAAAAGAATTTGGGCAGCACTACAGATGAAATATGTTATTCAGTCGTCTGTAAAAAGTTTTAGTAGAGCCAAAACTAGTAATGTGTTCGTAAGAATAAGCTTGTGATAAAAAATTGTTTTAATATTTCATAAACATGAATCATCACGTAGCAGAAGACACAACTATCAATTATATTAATGTATGTAGTTAACTATATCCTGGTTCTTCTGGTAGAGGGTTGAAGCATCGGGCTAACTCCTCAATACACAGGAAAAAAAACACACTCTTAAAAAAAAAACAGTCAACAGCCTGAGAACGGAATAGAAACTAAAAGACGACATAAGCTACGGAACAGGAAAATAATTTTTGGAACATGTAACTTTCTAGGCCTCTCAACAAATACAAACGATGTACTAGCGGAGCTAACAAAAAACAAAGCAGATATAATAGTCCTGACAGAAACAAAGAAAAAAGGCCAAGGCTCAGAAAACCTCGAGAAATATGATCACCTCTATAGTGGAGTAGGAAAAAAAAGAGCCCAACAAGAAATATCGATCCTTATTTGGAAGCTCAGAAAATTTATAACAACATGGGAAGCAATTAACAAACAAATGATTAAGATGAACCTAACTCTATACGGACAAAAACTGACAATAGTAGGCGTATACTCCATAAACGATGATGCAATAGTCGCAAAAAAAAACCAATTTTATAAACAACTAAACCGCAAAATGTTAAAGTGGGCAACACACAAGAACTTATAATGATAGGAGATATGAACGCCAGAACCGAAAAAACACATCAGAATAAAGTAGTAAAACAATACGGAGAAGATGTACTAAACGACAATGACTGCAGATTAATCATAATATGCAAACAGAATAGCATTTAACTTCAAAACAGATTCTACCCACACCGCAATATACATAAATACACCTAAACGCAAAAAATAAAGAACCTGAAATCTATAATAGACTAAACAATAACACGACAAAAACAAATCTAGTCATACAAGATGTAAGAGTGTGTAGAAATGCAACATGCGGCAGCACGTGATTTCAGTCATTTTATTTATGATGAATTTATGTCTGATCTTTACTGTATTCCGTGGTATCAAATATATGATATGAATAATGTAGACGATCAGCTTGAATTTTTTAATAGTAATTTAGTTCAATTATTTAATGTTCATGCTCCTATTAAAACATTTAAAACTTCTAGGCCTCCAGCTCCTTGGTTAACATACAACATTAAAGAAATGTTGAAGATAAGAAACGATGCTTTAAAACGTTTTAAGCAAACACAATTAGCCAAACATTTCAATTTCTATAAAGAAATGCAAAACTTAACTACTAAAGCTATTCGCGTAGAGCAAAAGGCTAATCTAAAATTTGAGTGTCGAAAAAACAGTGGTAATAAACCTAATCTATGGAATGAACATAAGAAACTTAATATTTGTCAAAAGAAACAATCTGTTATACCAAATAATTTGAAAAATGTTAATGCTTTAAATAACCATTTTATAAACTCCGCAGTAACTCCTCCAAATAATGATATACTCGATTATTACAACAACAATTTGAAACAAACATTTACATCAAACTTAAAGTTTCAAACAACTGCTTGTTCAGAGATAGAGAGCATATTAAAACAAATTAAATCTAATGCAACAGGTGCTGATAATATCAACTTAAAAATGTTAAACCGTTGCTCAGATAAGCTAATTAAAATTATCACTTACATAATCAATTCATGCATTACAACATCTAGAGTTTTAAGTGCTGGAAACAAGCCACCGTCATTCCAATAGCCAAAATTCGCAATCCAGTAACATTTAATGACTTGAGGCCTATTAGTCTTCTTCCTGCTATGTCAAAAGTACTTTAGAAAGTGTTAGAAAAACAACTACTTGAACATCTTGAGCGATATAATATCTTGCCAAATGTACAGTCAGGATTTAGGCAAGGTTATAGTTGCTCTACAGCACTTACTCAAGTAGTAGATGACATTCTTAAAGCAACTGATAATAAAAAAGTAACAATACTGGTGCTATTGGATTACAGTAAAGCATTTGATAGAATTTGTCACACTACTTTAATATTAATTCTTAATTTTATTGGTTTGGATTCTACTGCGCGTGATTTAATTATTTCATATCTTAGCGATCGTAAACAAACAGTACGTATAGAAAACAACAATTCTTCTTCTGTCGAGGTTAAATTAGGTGTACCGCAGGGATCTATTTTAGGTCCTTTGCTGTACACTATTTATACCAACGACTTACACAGAGTAATCCGCAACTGCAATTATCATCTATACGCAGATGACACACAATTATATATGTCTTTTGATGTAGATGATTTGCGTGCTGCAGATGCAGATAAAATTAATAGTGATATTCGAGAGTTAATCAAACATTCAAAACTCCATTCATTGCAAATTAATGGATCTAATTAAGCAAAAAATGAAAATAGTTATTGATAATGAAGTGTTGAGTTTCACTGATTGCACCAAAAACTTAGGCATTCTAATGAATAGTGATCTTCGTTTTAAGAAAAATACTTCACTTTTAATACAAAAGTATTATTTAGCTCTAAAGTCTATTTACATGAATCGCCACTTTATGAATAGAACGGTTAGGACCATACTATGTGAATCACTTGTTTTGTCTAATTTTAATTTTTGTGATACTGTGTATGATGCTGCTATTGATCAATCTGATGTTAATCGAATTCAAAAAATGCAGAATTCATGTTTGAGGTTGATATTTAGCATGGGTAGAAGACAAAGAATTTCACACAAACTAAAAGAAATTAAATGGCTGTCTATGTCTAGTCGTCGTAAGTTACATTCAGGCTGTTTTTACTACAAGGTCATTCATAACAAAACTCCTCCATACTTGTTTCAAAAGCTGACATTTAGATCAACAATACATAACATTAATATTAGAAGTAGAGGTCTTTTGAGTACCCCTAAACATAGACTACAACTATTTAAAAGGTCCTATTCTTATAACGTTGTTAAATGCTACAATTCCCTAAACATGAGCCAAGATAACTTATATTTATTTAAATCGTATTATAAGTCTGTTATGTTTGTGTGAAATTTTAATATGTATGTTTGTTTAAATGAACAAATTCATTGTTTGTGTTTGAAGTTTTTAAGTCTTTATATGTTTAAATTATATTTTTAGATTATGTGTGTTTGTACTTACTTATAGCAATTTATATTTTGTTTTATTTTTTACTATTTTTTTACAAAAGTTCTGGAGGAAGAACAGTTCAATTGATCAATTTATGATCTATTCTACTGATCCACAACTCTTTGGTCATTGTAATTTGTGTTTTTTATGACCAATAAATTTATTATTATTATTATTATTATTAACCACTAGTTGTTGAGAACAAATAACTTGTTTCCGAGGAAGTATAAAAAAGAAGAAAACACAAACATGACAAAAAAAAGGACAGGTTTAACTTGGACAGCTTAGAAAATGAAAGCACCCAAAACCTATACAAAGCAAGATTAGACCAAAAACAACAGACCATCCAATATAAGGATAACGAGAAACATTACCTATGCATTAAATCATGCATACATGTAGCGGCCAAGGAAGCATTAAGATATTAAGAACAACAACAAAAGGTAACACTCTATTGATGGGACGTAGAAATAGAAAAAGATATAAGAGACAAAAAATAAAAGTACGTAGCATACTTGTCCAATATGTCAAACAAGCATAAATTACAGTATAAACAGGCACAAGCAAAAATCCCAAAAAAAAAATTCCAGAAGAAAATCGAAGCATGGGAGAACAAAATAAACACGCATATTAGAGTAGCAAAAGTTGGAAAATACTAAAATCCCTAAGACAGAAAAAAAAAGACCTAAGATCACCTATAACAATAGAAAAATGGGAAAACTATTTAAAACAGTTAGTAACAGAAGATAGACTACCTGTCCAAGATAACCCAGAGAGAGAAGGAAACATAAACATAAACATAACAGCATCACGAATTAGAATAACTGTAGCAGACGTAAAACAAGCTTGTAAATCACTAAAGAATAGAAACGCACTCGGACCTAGAAACATCCCAGCAGAGCTAATCAAATATGACGGTATATAACAACAAAACTATACCAAGAATTAACGGTACTAATCCAAAACTGCTTGAATGGAAAGCCAACCTCGAAAGAATAGAACATCGCCCTTTTATCTACCATACACGACAAAGAGGACACGTTGAACTGCAACAATTACAGAGATATAGCAGTAACGAGCACACTATATAAAATATATGGCAAGATCCTAGCAAAAAAAATCGGAGCAGAATACAATGACATGAAAACGGAGGAGCAGGCAGGATTCCTGGTGGGAAGATCAACAACAGACCATCTATTCTCCGTCAAAAAAATGCGTACAACTAGGAAACCCACCTGGTATATACAGATCTAAAAAAAGAGTATGACAGTGTACCACAAAATAAACTATGGAAAGCACTAGAAGGAACTAACATAAATGCAAACATAATAAAGGCGATACGAAGATTATACCAACACGCATCAGCAAAAATTAAAATAGAGCAAAAATTATTAAAAGGTTTTAATATAACTAAGGGGCTTAAACAGAGATGCTGCCTATCCACGACCTTGTTTAAAATATACCTAAAACAAGCGTTAAAACAGTAAAAAAAAATGCAAAAACATGGGTATACCTCTAAACAATAGTATTGTCTACACAATGTGCTTCGAAAACAATCAAATAGTGATAGCGCAAGATCTACATCAAATATATGACCAAAAAACTCATAAAAGAATACAGCAAATGGGGAATGGAAGTAAATATAAAGAAAACAGCGTATATGTGTATAAGAGGACAACAACAAGACTTTCTTAGAAGACGGAAAAAGCATACAAGAAACCAATAAATATAAATACTTAGAAGCACAGATAACCAATGGCGGAACATAAAATAACAACATAAGAGACATAAATATACAAGGTAGAAGAGCAATTATGTTGAATAGAATATTATGGAACACAAGCATATCGAACAAAAACAAACAACAAGTATATAATACCGTAGTAAAAACTATAGTAATATATAGCAGTAAAGTATGAACGCTCAAAGATAAAACAGAAAAAACTCTAAAAGCTACGGAAATGAATTTCTGGAGAAGGGCAGCCGGGAGGTCCAGAATGGAGAAAATATCCAATGACAGGATACGAGAAATCATGAGAGTAACACACCATAAGTAAACCAGCTAAGATGGTTTGGACATGTACAAAGAATGCCAGACAAAAGACTCCTAAAACAAATATAAAAATGGATACCACATGGAAGAAGGAGAAGAGGAAGACCTAGGAAGAGCTGAAAAAAGATATTGATAAAGAACTGAAAGAGAGAGAAATAGAAGGGGTCCTTCGGATGTACAGAGAAGGATAGAGACTAGAAATCGTCGGAAGACGTTATAAACTAAATAAAAAAAAAAAAAAAAGTTAATTATGTTAGTATTTTTTATTGCACGTTTTAGTTTATTTATGTATCAAATAAATATGTGATGTTGGAACATAAACTTGTTGTCCCTGTTGATTCCTTAATTTTTAAAGTTGTTTTAAGAATTGATTTTTCTTACTAGACTCAAAAAAACTGCTTATAAACTTTATACATTTTTAGGACGTTTGTTTTATTATAAGAAATTTCAATCAATTTGTACTTCTTGTTTTTACAAGACATGTACTAAGGTTTTTACTTTACAACCAGTATATAACTCAAACTAAGAACAACATCAAATTTAACCAAAACACTTTAAGATATTTAGTAAAACAAGTACTAGACCTGGTAGCGTTTTATTTATGCTATTTGTTAAAACAACGCCAGTCTGTTTACTTTTTAAAGTTACTTTAAATAAAGCCTTATTTCCTCAAATATAGAAACAAATCCAATGCCCATGCATAAATTTGAAGTTAATGAAAATATTATTAATTACAGAAATAGGAAAGTAGTCGCAGAAATATTTTGTATAGATGGCGGCTTTTTGAAAAAAAAAATAGAGATTGTAAAAAGTACCAACCCTATAAAGCTTAAGTTTAAAGTTTAACGACGTTACGTAGTTTAGCAGCCAACAATAGTGAACGCAAAAATAATTGATCATTGTTACGTGCCTCTTGTGGAGTTATTTGTTTACAACAATAAAACATTAGATGACAAAGTTTAAACGTAGCCGTACAAGCTGCCAAGACTAACATAGCAGTGGTCAACTAAATAAGGTGACCACGCCAGAAATAATAAAATTACACTCAAAATAATATTGTATAATTGTCGACTAAAAGTGCATAAACTAGCAGACATTAATTTTAAAAAGTGCTGTGCGCATATTGACAAATTTGAACATGCGCAAAATTGGTGCCGCGATCACTCACAATAAAACAAAAACAGCGTTGTGAAGTTAATTCAGTTGATTGTTTGCGTCCATAACCATGGATTTACACCTGAGCTAAAAAAACACTCAATGCAATTAACTGAAAGAGAAAAATAGGCTCCAAAGAAGGCAAAAACAGTTCCATTTGCAGGCAAAGTCAAAACTTTAAGCTTAAGCTTTATAAAGTTAATACTTTCTGCCATAGTTTTTCTTTTTAAACAACGTTGTTATCTAAACGTCAAGTTGAGTACTGAGAATACCTTTGTGTATGCATTCAGTCAGCTATTCCTAAATTATTTGATCAATTCAAACAATGTGATAGTTCAGTTGTAAAACGTTAGCGGTGCACGCTGACAGTTCGGGATTTGATCCCCAAACTATAACTAAATAATAACTTGCATTTTATCCACTATTTATAAGTCATCTAATAAGCGGTTAATTCTATCAATTCCTTTCTAACAAGTTATAAAACTTGAGCAATAAAAACTGTAAAATGTTGTAAAGGTTGTTCCGATCTACTTACAAAAATAAACTTTAAAATGTCTTTAATTTAAAGGTTTTTGATTGCGTAATCCATAGAATTTTGATTGTTAATATTTGGGTTCTGGGTATTCATAATTTTAAAAATGAATAACTTTTTATCGCAACTTATTATTATTTTATTTAAGGTTCCTCAAAGATCATTTGACTAACTATGCTTTTACTTTTTACTTCTTATCAATAATCCTTTTGTTGTATTAATTTATTGTTTTTTTTTTCATTTGTAGACAATCTAGGCATTTATAGAAAACCTGTCAATGATGATTAGTTCGCAAAGTGACTTAGATTTTACTAATTTCTGATGTCTTATTAATAATTTGTTATGCCAATAAATGTTTCAAACTTTAATAAAACTTTACGTACACAATCATATGACTATGCTAATAATATTTATGTTGTGATAATTTCTAAATGTCACATTTTGAAATTACAAAAAAAACACACAGCCCAAACTAAGAAATATGTTCTCAGTTTGTATACATCAAAAAAATATATTACTGCAAATGTGAACTATCAACGTTACATTGTCATAATTTATTTTATATATTTAATTGAATAGTTTAAAGTTTAAAAAACTTTTAATAAAACTTTAATATACACATCAATAATATGATAAATCATATCATCACAAATTTATGATTTCATTTAATGTACTGCGTAAATCAGCCGTTGTCGTCCAAGTTTTTTTTCACTACCATTAAATTGAATATAATAGCCATACAATTGAAACTTGGTTGTTAATGTCGATTAAATTAAATACTGTGCTTTTATTGTGAAAACTTTCTTTAAAGAGTACAAATCAATAATATATATTATTAATCAAAAGTTATGACTTTAGTCATATATTATGCATTGCCATTCAGAACACTGAAGTATAATGAATTATAAAACGTCGATTTATGAATTTATTATATGTGGTGTTAAACGGCTTTGTAATGTTATTAACATTTAAAAATATCGAAATTTCTGTAATAACTGTAAATTATCACCGTAGAGAAACCGGCAATAATATTTCAGAATAGAGTTCCTTATTATTGAAAAAGTATTTCCTTAATAACATTTCTTCTATTAATTATAGGATATGAGTGTACTCTGAGTAAATTTTAATGAAGCAAGTAATGCATTTATAATTGCATCTCATAATGAAACATAAACCTAGGAACTTATTTTAAAGTGGTTTAAATGCTAACATTAACGATGCAAATTGCTCTATAAAATAATAGAAAATGTCGGTATAATAATATTATATACAATTTGAAACAAAGTTAATATAAAAATTAAGATTTCAGTCTAAACTTAACTAGCATTTTGAATATGAGATTGCAATAATTTTTTGTATTTGTTAAGTGTTCATATACATATTTATAATAAATAAAAAGATCAGGTAAGTTTTTAAAACAAAACTGATAAACACGAATTAAAAAGATGTATTTTCTAACTTTTCAAAAAAATTTAGAAAAAGCATAGGAGCAGAAAGACCTTGGTCGATAGCTTTTTTCATATTCAACCAACCATTGTCGCAATGTAATATATGTATAATCATTTGTCTGTATATAATATGAAATAAACATGTTTACTACTACTAACAAAAAGTAGATACACTCGATTACATTTCATAACTCTTTATTTAAATATGCAGCTACAATTAGATTAAAGTGCAAGCATCCACAAGTAAAAAAAAGTTATAACAAGCTGCTCGTAGAACAGCAATTTCAAAACAACGCGTAGAGCCAATTTATTTATATAGACAAAAACGAAAGTCAATACTTTTAATGTACGTCTGCTTTGGAATTTTAGATTTTATTGGTACTATAAAATGTGCACCCTAAAACACCACCAACACAACACCACAGCAAGACAAATAGACAAACAAAAACTATCCGAGCATAGTCAAAGAAACTATCTGGCATAGAACCCAAAGACCAAAATAGTACCAAAACTCGTATGTGCAGAAGAAAGCGGATTAAGCTATTGCTGGGTAAACATGCCTTAGTTTTATAAACATAGCTGGCTACTATTGATTGTTGTGATAAAAAAATGATCAAGTGTGGACTATAATCTAACAGAGAAGAATTCCATACAGAAACTAAAACAAAGCAACCATCACAAAATATTAAAAACGTAGTATCGTATTTGAGTCGAATCATATTTTAAAGGCTTGCAGAAAAAAATATTTTAATAAATATGTTTTGATCAGAAAATTACTTTTTGCATAAGATTAAAATAATTTATTTTATTTTATTTAAAGCACTGTAAAAACATTTGCCTCAAAATTAAATTTTATTATAAAAAAAGATAAGAAAAGGATAAATAACCTACGTCCAACTTGACTAGATAACAAAACAAAAAACCGCAAAATAAGATAAATTTGTTAAAATATCATTTGGTAAACTCAAAAACACCAAAACTTTTTGACCAAAATCCTGTACAACTAAACATCTTTGATGGAGAGGATGAGCAGCGTGACCAAAACTAGCAAGGGCACCAAGGAGCAGGCCGTCCACATTGGTCAGGTAGCCGCCGGCAGCGTAGAAAGTATTGTTGCAACATTAAAGAAGCTGCGGAGCACAGTGCAAGACACCATCCCCAAGAAACATCTAACGGTGGCGGCTTCAAAAGAGCACGACTGGGTAGCCTTACAAAAACTTATCAGCCTCACGTTCAAAAAGTCCAAAGTGGAGGTTGTAATGAATGTATTCTCCAGACACAGCGAGCCAGAAAAAAAAAAGTGGGCAACAGAGCAAGAGTAAGAAAAACTCAGCCAAACTTGTTGACCTGCAACAGAGGCGGTTATCGTGAAGACAAGCGGCAGCTCATACGCAAAGATCCTCGTTAGTATAAAGAAGAAGGTCGACCCCTTACAAGAGAATATGATGGTTAAGTCAATCAGAAAAACGGAAGGCGGGGACCTCATCATTGTGAAAGACAAAGGACGAGCGGAAGATTTTAAAAAGATTTTGCAGCAAAAGAAGATCGGGAGCGCTCACGTGATAGGCGGCAGAAAGGAAAAGATCAGCAAAACCCTTCATATCTCAAATATGTAGAGCAGGCCACCGTACAAAAGGCAAGCTAATCAAACTGGACCAGAGAAACGCGCGCTTCAAAGTAGAAAACCTAATGCCAACCAAAAATGGCAACCAAAATGCCACTCTAACTATAGATGCCGGAGCCACTACGGCGCTGTTCAAGACGGGTAGATTGAAGATTGGCGGGTTCCAGTCATCAATCAAAGAAAGGATCCACGTGCCAAGGTGCACCAACTGCCTCAAAATGAGGCACGTGAGGACAAAATGCAAAGAAGAAAGGTCAGAAAACCAAAGCTGCCTAAAATGCAGCAAGACAGGGTATCAAGTAAAAGACTGCCAAAATGCCGCTTACTGCATGAAGTGCACAACAGGACGGATTCGATGAGATGTATGATTTTTAAAAAAACTATTAGAAAGGAGCAGGGATGAGCACGTCAAGGTCCAACAAAATAGAGTTTAAAATCCTCTAAATTAACACCGGCATCGCAAGGGCCGCACACGACGCAGCTGAGGCGCAGGGAAGGCAAATCGAGGCAGACCTAGTGCTACTACAAGAACCAAACAAACAACTGGCTAAGAGGCAGGGATTGTTGATGGACCAGCAAAAAGATGTGGCGGTCTTTCAAGTCACTAGGAAAGCTGAGATCAAAGAAAACTAGGCCGAAAGCGGATTCCAGGTCATCAAGATTCAAAATCTGGCAATAATCAACGCTTATATTAACATCTCCCTGGAAACGTACAAGGCAAAGGTGGACCAGATCATGGAAAATATTGGATTTCTATGACCCAAGAGAGTCATTTTAACCGGAGATTTTAACGCCAAACCTCCAGCCTGAGAATCGCCGAGAGAAGATAAAAGGGGCGAGTAAATGTTGCAGTGGATAGCAACGTTAAACCTGGTGCTTAGAAACAACGAGCACACGCCAACTTTTATTAGAAGGACAAGCGGCTCGCACATTGACCTAACGTTAGCCATAAGCAACATGGTGCTGTCAGGCTGGAAAGTGGACGAGGAGGAAGAGTCACTGAGCTTCCACAAATACCTCTCATTTGAAGTGACGTGCGGAGGCCGACAACATACCGACAGCTTAGAGTGGCAGTGAGCCTTGGACGTAGGAAAAGCAAGAAGAGTGCTCAGAGGGCTGGCAAAGAAGGAAAATATCTGCAGGACCTTAAAGAAAGCACAGGACTGAGCCAGCTACAGGCTGGAAGTAAAAGGAAGCAAAAACATGTCGTACTGGTGAACCGACGCCATCGAAGGTGACCGGAAGATCTGCATCAAGATCAGAAAGCGGCTTACGAGAAGCAGGGCTAGGGGCGAAGCAACCGAGGACCTGGAAGAACAGTGTAAAGCCGCCAGAAACATCTACAAAAGGACGATTAAAAAAGTAAAAGGGAGAAATGGCACAAGCTGATAAACGACCTTGAGAAAAACCCGTTTGCACAGGGGTATCAAATTATGTTCAAAAAGCTGGGCGTAAAACTGAAACAACTAGCGCTGGATGACACTACAAAAAGTAGGGTAATCGTAAAGCTCTTTCCAGACATAGACAACCCAGCGGCATCCTTGCCAAATTTGGATAACCCGGACACACCTCCCCCTTTCACTAAGGAAGAGATAAAGTTGGCCATTGCAAGGATCGGACCAAAGAAAGCAGCAGATCCCAACGGCGTTAAAGGCCAAATAGTAAAGCTGGCTCAAAAAAAGATACCTGAGAATTTACAAAAAGCCTACAACACCGTCCTGAATAGCGAAATCTTTCCAAAAAAATAAAAAAAAGCAAAGGTGATCCCAAAAGAGGTGTCTAACAACTTCCGAGCCATAAGCCTTCTAGACGTGCCCGGAAGACTTTCGAATATCTTCTAAAGGAAAAGCTCAAGAAGGAGCTAGAAGAGAAGAGGCAATCTTAAACGCCTATTTTTAAAAAGAGCCAATTGACAGTAGACGCAATCATGAGAGCAAAGGAACTGTGCAAAGACCAAAACAGTGCGTGGACGGCAATCGTCCTCTTGGATGTCAGAAACGCTTTCAGTACTGCCAGATGGAATAACATCATGAGTCAATTGCAGGAAATAGGGGTGTTTAGATACCTCCTAGAGATTATGGCCAGCTACCTAAAAAAAATTGACGCAGGTCGTGCCGCAGGGCTGCGTTCTCGGACCGTTTTTGTGGAACGTACTGTACGACCCTATTCTGAGGCTGGAGATCCCGAACAAATGCAGGATGGTGGCCTACGCCAACAACCTAACAATAGTGGTTAAGGCAAACGGGGCTGAGAGGCTCCAAAAAGCAGCAAACGTGGCCTTGGTGGTTGTGGACAAATGGATGGTCGAAAACGGACTAAAAGTAGCCCCCAAAAAAACAGAAGCCATAATCGTAAAAAAAGCAAAAAAAACAAGCTGGCTTTTGCTCTCAGAGGACAAGAGGTAAAGCCCAAGAAGACCATAAAATACCTAAGGGTCTGACTGGACGCAAACTAGACATTTAGAAATCGCGTGGTGACACGATCAGAAAGGCCAGAAAGACGGTAACGGCACTTACCAAAATCCTGCCAAACATCAACGGCCAAAGGGCGAGGAGAAGGACGGTTTACCACGCCGTGGTCCAATCCATTCTAACATACGCAGCGCCTGTGTGGAAAAAAACACTCGACGTACAAAGGCACATGGCACAAAAAAAGTTCCTGCTGAGGATCTTAAGCAAATATAAAACAGTTAGTGCAAACGCAGCTTGCGTCATAGCAGCAATCCTACCGATCAAGCTAAAGATGTTGAAATTGGACGACAGATACAGCGCCAAGAAGACAGATCGAGAAACAGCTTACAGCATATAAAAGCAATAGCAGCAAAAATGGGAGGATACGCAAGACAACGCACAATAGACTAAGAGGCTGATCCTAAACACTGGAATCTTGAGTAGGTGTCCTCATAAAAACTCTGACTATTTTCTAACTCAATTTTTGTTGGGCCACGGCAGTTTTGAGACTTACACAAAGAGGATTGGGAAAACCGTTGACGACGCCTGGCACTACTGCGGCGCCCAAGACTCTCCCAAACACACTATCTTTATCTGCAATTGATGGCAGGTTGGAAGGCGAGAAGCGGAAGCAGTCATAAGACAACCTGATAGACCTAAGGACTGGTTTAAAGAACAACTGGAACCACATCAATTCTTTCATTAAGGGGTCCATAAAGTGCAAAAAAAAGAAGAAAGAGCAAGGTAGAAAGTTGCAATTAGAGTCTTGGACGATGAGAAACCTTCCCAGGGTATGCCGTCCAACCGGTGTAAAGAGGTTTTTTAGTGAGTGAAAGTCCCACACTCTCAGACTCATTGAACCAAGAGCCCGGGGAACATTAGCGTTTACTTCTTCAAAAAAAAAAAAAGTTAGGATAGGTTAGATTAGGTTAGGTTAGGTTTATACGTAATTTTATAGGTAAGAACCATATTGTATTTTTTTTCTTGCTTAAAGTAAATAATTAAAATTATATTAATATATTGTTTATTTATTTATTTAGATACATAATTGGAGTACTTTCCGCTATTAATATTAGTGTTTGTCATCCGTGTTGATTTGATTAACTCGTCAACAATTCTGGTTTTGTCAATCAGTTTAGATTAATGCAAAATATCATTAAATATATTAAGCTTTGTGCAAGATACATAATTTATAACGTTCTATTGTGAATATTAATTAACACTTTAAATAATGAATAAAAAAATAAATTAATAATAATAACGCCTTATTACTTCTAATGTACAATGAATTTGCCTAAGGTTTATATTAATTTCCCCACGTATCGCACAACAAAAGTTAATTGCAGCAATTGAGACATTCATTATAATGTAGATATGTGGTCAATTTATTTATATTGATTGCACACTTCCACTACATCAATCATTCATGTAAAAGTAATGTGCACAAATTGCACCTACAAGTACAAATGAAAGAAAAAATATATATGAAACCGCTCAACGTAATAATATATATTTATTTTGATCTGTTTTAAATTATGTATTTGTTTTTTATTATTTATTTGTCACATAAAATGTATATGAATAATATATCACAAATATTGATGATTAAATGTCTGACAACGCAATTGATCTATAAAGAATATTTTATTACTATGCAGATTGCTTTTAAGGCTTAATAGTGCAGAGGGTTATCTATATTCTGTTTTGCTTACATAAATCACATTAGTAGCTGTGCTTGTCGGCAGATTAGTATTGGTACAGGAGTTAGTTTTATCTGATCCGAACCCAGTTTTAGCAATTCAAAACAAAGAGGCAAGAAAACGACCGACATGACTGCGAGTAATGCCGTCTAATGAACACTCTTCTGCAAATTATTACATTCGATTTAAATTCATTAATGCCACGATTGTATAACTTTGACCTAAAAAGAAATCTAATTTAATATCAAGTTATTTCCTTGATATTACACATATTGACATACTTCTGCTGCGCTTTATTACCACTCAATCCCTTGGTAAACCTTCATAGAGATTCGTTACACCTCATTATGTATTATTACAATTATTATTATATTCAATCCATAATAAAGCATTCGTTATTTTTTCCATGCCACTAAATATCAATTTGCGATTGATTTATCTAAAATGCACAACTAATGAAATTATAACAGCCTCACATTATAATGCAATTATTGTCTCAATTGTACAACACAATAATTGCAACACGTACAAATTAAAAGCGTGGAATTTATTCAGTCGGGCGAATTCAATTAACCATTTCACAATGGTATTCATAAGTGCAGTAGAAACTATTTATAGGTGGGTCGCATCGATTTTCAGCAGGATCTGATACTAACCCTTGCGTCCTTTTTTAAGATGCTTAAAAAATATTAACGAGACAAGAAAGGGCAATTTTATAAAGGAAGTGCGTACAAAAGGGTAACGCTTTTCACTTTTCTGCATGACAAGATCTTTTTATAAGCGTATTTTATGACGGTGTATTAATTTTTTTTTCACCCTTGTCTTGGCATGATATTAAAACAAAGAAAGAGATTTTTTGTGGGAATTGTATTTTATAAGACTACATAATTTTGTTTGAAGGTAGGACGTAAGACGTATTGATTTATCAGTTTTAAAATATATTATGTGTTTATTGAAAATAAAAACTTCGATATTTTGTTATCTTTTTATAATAAAACATTTATTTTGTTACAATAATGCTTTATTATAAAATAATAACGCATTGCATTACATAATATTAAAAAAAAAAGTTTTAGTTAATTGAGTTTAAACGTCTAGAGATATTTTGTTATAGTCATATTTCTATAACACTTTGATAAACATTTCAAAATCAATTAAAATTGTCAGGTCTTTGTTGATATTGTAGTTGTAGAGTAATATATAATATAAATCGTGGGTAAGTAGTCTATTACGCACGTATAGTTTGAACTAAAAATAATGACAGATTACACATTATTATAATAGAACAAAATAACTTCATATCAGATACTCAATATGGATTTTGATCAAAACGTTCGACAGCAGTTCTTCTGACTTATGTTGGTCACAAATAAAATTCTACTTCAGACGAACAAGGAGAAAATCTTGTAGTAGCTTTAGAGATAGCCAATGCGTTTGATAGGGTATGGTATTCTAATCTTATCAACAAGCTCCATTGTAAAGGACTTAATAAGAAAAGTGTAAATCTTAATAATAGTTTTCATGACAAGAAAAATTATAGTAAGAATTGTTGGTTTTAACTCTGACATCAAAATCATAAATGCTGGTGTTTCTTAAGGCTCTGTTCTTTTGCCAACTTTATTTTTAATTTACATTAATAATCTTTTTTAAATAATTAAAAGTCCTATTTATTGTTTTGCAGATGATAGCACTCTTAAAACTTCATATTTTTCAAAAATCATAATGACAAATATGGCTGAGTGTCTTTAGTGTTCTAAGTTATAATTTGTAGCATCTATAAATAAAGACCTCAAAACAATATTTCCAACATGATCAATTTTAACTCTAAAAAACTCACTTTTTATTATTTCAAAAAACAAGTCCTAGGTATCATCAGTACCAAATATTAAACTAAACAACAAAATCATATCTAAATCTTTTTTGATTATTTTTTAGGTGTTACAATCTCACATAATCTTCTCTAGAACAATTATGTTGTCGACATAGCTTTAAAAGTATCTAGAAAACTAGGATTTCTCAATAGATGTAAAAACTTCTGCCTGCATATATATAAAACTTATATTTGTTCTTGTATTGAATATTGTTTTGAACTATGGGGAGAAGCATTGGCAACTACACTATCTTTTCTAAAATCTATTCAGAAACAAGCTATTTTGATTATTGCCAATCCAAATTTGACTAATAACTTAAATACTTTACAACACAGGCGTAATGTTGCAGATCTTTGCATCTAAACAAATATTTACTTGTAGTATAAGGCTTGCTAAGAATTCAACAAAAATTCACTGACAATTTATAAATGTAGGACCAAACCATTTAAAAAAGATTTTTTCATCCGTACTATTGACAAATAAAATAAACTTCTAAATTTGGTATTTTCGAGACTTATAAGCCACAAATATTCAAAGTCAATGTTCTCAGACGGGTTAAATCTAGTCTTCTATGTGATAGTTTTAGCAAGTGTAGTTTTACTCGTTAAAATTCAAAGATATTTTTATGTTGTTGTGGCATATTATGTAATTCCCAATATAACATTTTGAAAATTAAAAAAAAGAATAATTTTTCAGAATTTTTTCAAACATTCTATTTTTCTGTAAATAACCTTAAATTTGTTGGTTTCTCAAATCTCTTTAAACCTTGCTTAAAAACGTTAATGGTTTTTATAACTTTCTTAGTCTGTTCTAATGGTTCTCAATAATTTCTATAATTTTTTGCAATATTCCTTAGATTAAACTGTTTTATATTTAAAAATGCAAGAAGATTCAAATTTTTTGATAGCCGTTAAAACAATTTTGTAATCTTTTTTTATGTATTTTTGTAATACCTTTTAAAACATTTAGTAACTTTTCAATTTTTTTTTTGACTTAACAGCAATTAAGTTAATTGTAGTGACTCACAATTTTGTTGTTGCTTTTTTTAACTTTTCTAGTCTAATTAAATTTAAAAATATTTTAAAAGCTGGTATTATTATTATTTTATAACTATTCAAAAAATGTTTTTTAAGACTTTGGCGATGCTCTAGTTTGTGTGATATAAGAAAACGTCTATTGCTAGGAGCATGGTAAAGCAGAGAATTAGTTATGCTAACAACAATATGTGCAAAACCGCTCGTTTGCTACATCAACATTACTTCTGTGTGCTCTAATCGTGATACACAGTTTAAGAAAACAAATCAAAAGCTGTCTTAAACTACAAACATGTTACAAACTTAGTAAGGTGCTTTGAGAATCTTTCTCAAAGTCTTACTTTCAAATAATTGCATTTTTTTTAAACAGGAATAAGCAGCCATACCCCATGCTGGACATGCGTCTGTCAGTATTGAGCAAATGATTGTTTTGAATAGTTGCTACTTGTTACTTTGCGTAGCAACGGAGTTAGTAGATTACTTGCTATTTTGGCGTTACCCAATATAGCTGCTATGTGCAATCTGAAAGTTATTCCTCTGTCTAATGCCCGTATGACACTGATCTATAATTCTTTATTAAATTATATATATAAAAATATTTAAATTTCAAAAAGTCTGTAAAATGCACAAATAATCATCAATCTTATTGTTGATTGAAATTTTAAGAATATTTTTAGTTTTTCTTTAGAATTTACACAAAAAATGTACGAATTAACAGTTTTTAAAATATAGTTAGGTTATATTATAAATGCTATTACTCACATGTTATGTGTTAATTATAAAGAAAACCTAAAAATATTCTTAAAATTTCAATCTACAATAAGATTGATGATATTTTGTGCATTTTACAAACTTTTTAAGATTTAAATATTTTTATATATATATAATTCAAGATATAATTATTGACAGTGTAATACGGGCATAACTCTATTATACAGCGTCTTTATAAATGTCTGGGATTATGTATCACTTTAAATATGCCGCCTTTTTAAAATTGTGTACCAAACTATTTACTTTGTCTTGACAGTTCAACTGTCAAGGAAGGTTATAAGGATGTATACAAATAAAGAGAATATATTTATTATTAAATTCTTCTTTAGGAATGGGCGGTTTGATAATAGGAAATGACTCCTCTATTTCATTCCAGAGTGTGTTTGAGATTTTTGACAGCAGTAAACAATATTTATTTCTATTGACGTTCCTGTAAAATGTAAACAAAACATTATTTGAAAAAAGAATAGCCCTGCTCTTCTCAAGGTTGAATTTTATTCTTAACAAGTTTCAAGTGCGGTTGCCTAAAAGTGCCGTATTGTTGACGTACTGTGCAAATTTGGCAACAGGCGTAATGCAGTAGTATGTCTGATACATACAAGTTAAAAAGCTATAGAGATTATTTAAACCCTAATAAACTATTACTTTGATTGTGCAAGCGGAAAATAAATGCACATGCTAGTGTCTTTTCTTTGAGATAGAAAGCAATAAGTTTTATCAATCTCAGATTGAACCTGAGACGGTAGAGTTTTAGGAGTAGACTTTGGTGCCAAACTTTATCAAAAGCCTTTTAACGTCAAAAAATATGACGCCAGTAGGTTGTTCCAAATTAAAACCAGTTTGATTTCATCAATCACTTTGGTTAGTTGATCAATTGCAAAAAGTCCATATCTGAAGAAATGTTGATAATTTGGCAACAGGTTTTCAGCTGTCGTGCAATTCCAAATTATATCTAAGATTACAGTTTAGCACCTTACTTAGGGTCTACAGAAAACAAAGCGGTAGTTCTGTAGAAAATGTCTATCTTTTGCAATCTTTGAAATAAGAATTATATTAGATCTTTTTTATGAAAACGTAAAATGCGACGCTATTAACGTTGCATTTGTAATGTTTGTGCAATGATATTTCTTACTTTAGCCGGCCAAAACAATTCAAGAATTAAAGCAGTGTCACTGTGCTGCATTTCCAAAGAAATAAATCTAGAGGGTTTAAATTAGGTAATCATAAAACAAGTCGGTCCCTTTCTCCAATCTACGTAAAAAAAATTAACTTTTTCTTTAGCCTAATTTTGTTTACTTCTTAACATAAGCCTCGTCCATACGCTTCTATGTCGATCTTTGTTAGGCTGTATTCAGTTTCTGCTTGCGTGCTTCTGTAAATCGTCTTTCCATCTCATTTAAGAGCGGCCAACTTTCTCCTAGACACTTGAGGTTTCTACTGTAGTATTGTCTTGGACCATTTGCCATTTTCTCTTGCTACGTGTCCCGCCCATTGCTATTTAAAGTGTGCAATTTGTTTGGTTGGCTTTTCCTAACTTAATATTACGCCTCATGTATATATACTCCTAAACTTTTTCTATTCTTATTTTGTGCATGTTCATTTGTAAACCCACAGTTTGTGAAGCTTCTTCGAGTTTGCGTAGCATTTCTTCTAGTTCCACTGGTTCATTGCTAATAAGGACAACGTCATTGGCAAAGCAAAAGCGGTTTAGGCGGTTAAAATTAATGCTTACTCACTTTCTCTTTTGGCAAGATGGTGTTGCCCGGATGCATTTTTTGATAGGTATTTTCCTCTTTGTCTAATCTTCTCCCTTTTTAACGTGTAAGGTTGCATGTTTGTAGATGTATTTAAGCAAGTTTGTGTACCTGGAGTCAATTTGGACATTGTCTATTGACTAGAGTACTGCCCATGATTCAATAGAGTCAAAGGTCTTCTGATAGTTCACAATGTTTTAATGTAGTCTGTCGTACTGTAACCTCGCCGGAAACCTGCTTGTTTAGATTGATAAAATTTTTGAGTTTACTTTGCCATGTGTTTTGTTGTTTTTCAGATAGTGTAATGCTGCTCTTAGTTCTGCTTTATTAATCTCTTTAAGTTTTTCAGGTCCTACATTTAGGACTGTTTGTCTCGACTCTGTTCGCTGCCTTAGATTGAACTACTTGGCTATATAAGTTTACGTAGAATCTTTTGATGATTTCTGCAATCTTGTCTTTTTCTATGACAATTTTTTTTTTGTCATTTTTTATCTTATGTATTACTGCCTTTTCTTTTGAACTTTTAATGCGCAAAACTTTTATGTTGGTGTTGATTTGAATAGCTTCATAGATTTGTTTTGTGTTGAATTCCCTGATGGCTTTTTTGATCTTTTTGTTCAAGTTGCATATTTTGGAGATTCTCTGCTGTTCTGACGCTTGTAGTAATTCTTGTTGTTAACGCATTTAGTTCTAAATCCTGTATTATAGGTTGTATTTTGGATCTTACTATTCTGTGGTTACTTTCTAAGTCAAACCGGTTTAAGACTAATACGTCCCAACATATGCGTTTGTCATTTGCTAGGACGTAGTTTGTATCATTATTTGTCGTGTTGTCTAGACTTTTCCAGGTCCAATTCCTATTTGGGTGTTTTTAGAAGAAAGTGGTTTTTCAACTGATATAAAAATGTCAAACAGAAATTTGACAACATTTTATTTGCGATAGCATATTGTTTTTATGACTAGGTGAGTTTTTTTGGCATATGCTAATTAATGAAACTTTTCTCGTGTCAAAGAAAACCTAGGCAATTACATTTTTTGTTAAAAATTGGTTTCAATTTCTTTGATAGTAGAAAGTATTTAAACGTTTAGAAATAACTAAAATAGTCTTTTACAAATTTGGTTATTGCAATTGGGCAGGTTTGAATACGCTGCTACAACATTATTTTTTCAATATAAAAATATAACCTCTGTTTTTAAGTATTTTGATTCTTGAACTTCATATAAACAACAAACGTTAAAAATTACACACATTAAAAAGGTGATAACAATCTTTTCAACAGCTTGTGGAATTGTTACTAAAATTTGTCTCCAAATAATCTCTAATGAGTTACTAAAGAGACAATTATATCTAATTAAAGATGCAAAGATGTCTTTTTATTATTTAATACAACAAAATGTATCCATTTAACACTTCATTTTTTTTAACTCAACTTTATCAAAATATATTTAGTTTTACTCGCAATTAGTGTTATACTCATGAACAGAAAGACTAGTTCAGATCACTTTAGATTGCACACATAGCATTTTTGTACATAAACATATGTGTTTGCGTACAAAATATCTCTACCCAACATTTTATTTTAGTTCTAAATTACCGATAATTTTGTTTAATATAGTCTTCTTCCAAATAGGTAACATATTAATCATAAATTAATATATTTCATTAAATAATAATAATTGATCTCTGCCTTTTCATTATGCATTATAATTATAAAACGGAAATTAAAATTAATTTTATAAGATTAAGCTGTAATTGCTTAATTAGTCAGAAATGGAAATATTTTTTATAGGTCACAAATATTAATTATAAAAATAATATCTCCTCCCATTGTCCATAATGAATTCCGTTTGCTCGAAATTAACTCATTAGCGGAGGTATGTCCCGATGAAAACAGCAGAATTATTTATTGCTTTTGAGAATACATATTTGAGACGAATTTGTATTGACTTATTATTATTTATTATGTTGATGTTATGTAATGGGTGTTGCCCTATAAAATTTATACAGCATAATATTGGTAATAATTATAATTTATCACTAATGTGCATTCTTCATTATGCAATACGATAACATCTAAAAGCGATACATATATTACTATGGGAGAGCGTGCTTATCGTGACTGAAATGTTTCGAAATTATATCTACATATCATTCAATGAAATAATTAGCGAAGGGCTAGAGAAACTGATCTTGTATTCAATTCTGATTTATTAATCGCTCATTATATTTATTGCTGGTAAATGTCAATTTTGTCGGAGCGTAACCTTCATTTTTGCACCCACATACAGTACTTATCTATCTAATTGTTTTGCAACATGCGCTCACGTTATAACATTCTTTATATTAAATTAAAAAATATTAGTATTATTATTGTTGTTACTAATTATTATAATAATATATTTATATACGATCAGACATTAAGTACTTGCTTGTTAATTAAATTACTTATGTTAAGGTCATGTAAAAGCTTGCATTGTATTTTCTTTGTGAAATTGTGAAAATATGCAAACAATATTTATATTAATAATTAATGTTTAATTATAGTTTATCTTGTCGCTCTATTTAATCATTGGTTTGTTGTATTTTGACGTTTATTGTCAATTAAATATTAATATGCTAATTTTAATAATAGCTGGAAGAAATTTTCCAGCTGCTGTACTACTAATCATATTAAAAATGCAAAACAATTATGAGAAGTTTCTACTCATAAACTAAGCTTATTTAGATCATTAAATTAGGAATTATAATAAGTTTAAATTTCATACTTCTACCAAAGAATAATAAAGTATTTGACTGTTATTTTAAAAAGATTAAATTCATAAATATTACTTATTTTATATTTTAGTAAATATTTGCATAATATTATTAGATATAGAGCATTCAGTTATTTCGTGTTGCATCACATAAAAATAATATATATTTCAAAATACGGATTATATTAAATTCTTCACATTGTTATAAATGTTGTATGTGAGTCTACTGCCCTTTGTGTGAATACAAATAAAATTACTCGTGCTTTCAATGTCAAGTCGGGTAAAGAAACACTGAAGCTAGGAAATGTTAGTAAGGTATCCAATTAAATTCTTGTGACTAAAGTGGAAAATCCAACTTGAACTTGAGGTTGGGGTAGGACAATGATAAATAGATTCTAAAGATTAAGGCAACACATTTACTTGCCTTTGTCCAAGTAATTTAAAATTAAATTAATTAAATTAAATAATGTTGAAATATAATTAAGAAGAAGTGGTTTGTTGGTTGGGTTAGAGTATTATTTTAATACAAATATTTGCTGTGCAGGAGTAGCTTCAGATTCACATTTCTAGTTTAATCTTTACACTCAACACTGAAGTATATCCGGATTTAATTACTGTGTTATTTGCAGTATATGACATTATTATTTTTGAATTAAACTTATAATCCGTGCACTTCAAACCACTTACTGAAGACTGCTTTGAGTCAATAAAGTTTTTTTTTAATTCTAACTGTGTTAGTTGTATTAAAAGTAATTATTTAATTTATTTATAAAATAAAACAAGCATATGCCGCTTATAAATTCAGTGATGAATAAAACAATGTCTGGGCCAAAGCTTTTGTACTCCAAATAATCTGGTAAAAAGAGCAAATTCTAACGGACAATTTTTGCTTAAAATCACATCAAGACTAATACTTAATAGTCATATATAGAGCCCTCACATTAGAGACAGTCCGATATGAAAAAGATGTAAAATGGAAGACGTTCTCCTACGCAAAAGAGTTGAGAGAAACTGCTGGTTTGACATGGCCAGCATAAGAAACATCTCTCCAAGCAATACATCAACCACACAAGTTGGCTGTGTGTTAGAACGGTTTGATATTAGAAGAAGTACAAAAAACCTATTAAAGTGCAGTGAAAATAGTTTTACCGTACCACTCAAATTTAGAATTTAAAGTTTTTGTAAGAGTTTTGTCTTAGTTCTTGTCTAGTAATTTTGTGTAGCGTCTTTAAGACAAACATATTTTCAGCGTCTTTGCTGATAAGCAGTTAAAATTTTTAGAAAAAAAATTCTAGACAATGAACTATGGGAGAATGTTTTAGGGAGTTTAGCTTATTATTTGACGTTAGCATCTCTAATTTTTCTACTGTTTTGTTTTTTTTTTTATAGAACTTAATTAAAGCTTTTAGAAGTGTTAGAGGTTGATTTTTGGGTTAAAATCTTTGATTTTTGTTTTAACTTGCGTTTGTGGCTATTTTGCTTGATTTTTTTAGTTTAAGCTACAATATCTAAAAATCATCAAAGAAGTTTAGAGAGAAGAACAGCAATTTTTGGTTTCTATGTAATACTACACTCAAAAACACCGGTTATGTAGTAGTTAAATTTTTTTTTATCTATTATTTTTACGTTTGAGACCAATATTTTTTTGTAAATTACATTTACACAATAATTTTAATTTGGATTTAGAAGTCTCTTTAGGTAAAATTATAAAACATAACAATTCTGGAAGTGGTGACATAAGTTTGCACATTACTATTATGTTAAGTACAACATCCAGTATTGTATTTAAGTTAAGGTCAGCATCTGAAATTGTCTACTTGTTTTGCTAATTGAATTTTATGATTTAGATATTTTTAAAATGTTATTTGCAATAAAATTTTAAAGTGGTTTGAATTTTAGTATTACTGCATAGCTTTGTCTTTAAAAAGAACTTTTGCCTTGGACTTCTATAAGTTGATTAGATTTAGTTTTTTTTTTTTTTTTTAATTTCAATTCAAGTAGTTTGTTGGTTAAATGACAATTTGCTTTGATTTCTTTAGATACACTAGGTGATTACAAATCTTTTGATGTTTTCTAGTATATACCTAAGTTTTGGGGTTGAACGCCTTAATTCTTGATGCCTAACGCGCCCAACCAATTGTTACTTATTTTATTTTTGTTATAAAATTTGTCAAGGATTGTTTCTGACAGTTTAACTAGTAGGGGTCTCTGTTTTGCTTTAATTGGCATAAGATAACTTAAAACAGCCTTAAGCATTGTTTTGGCTTATTGATTTTTTTTTGTATTTTGTTTAACTCTGGAAAAAGCAATTAAGACAGAGCAACGTAGTGCATGTGCTGATTTTGTTTTAAAGTTTTTAAGTATTACTTTTGAGAGTGTATGATGTTGGGTTCTTTGCTGTTTATTAAGAGCAGTATTCAATTTTTCTTGAATGGAGTTTTCATTCCAAGTCCCATTCTATACATGAGCTTGTTAATCATTTGTGTGCTTCTTTGCAACATGATTTGATTCATTTGTGCAACTAAGGTTATGATAACATGTGATGGTCTTGTTAGGAATATATTGTTTGTCAATTCCTTTAAGCTTTTCTACAAGTTGATGTGTTCTGCCTTAAGTCTCATATGGAACTCCAAATGCAGGTTCTGCTGCAGTAAATGTTTTTTTTTTGTTGGCTCTTTGTCGAGATAATTTTTCACTGTTCTCAGACTGTTTATGCAAGCTATAACCAATTTGAATTTTATTATTAGCAGTTGCAGTACTTACAATGCCGCTTAACTATTTAACATGATAGTTATTAGTTTTTCAAAGTATAATCGCGTCTCAATCATGTTCTTGGCGCTCTGCTCAATGGCAGCTATATTTGCTTAGAAAGTAGAAGCATATTTGCCTAAAGGCAGAGAAATTTGCTTTCCTAGGTCTTTGTAGTTTTCAGTCTTGCTGCCATTTTGTTTTTTAACCCTATCTGTATACCATATAGTTCTTTTAATTGGTTCTAAGTATTTTTTGTTTGTCTATTTGTTACGTTTTAGTATTATTACATTAAATGTGTTTCTGATGCAATAATTTTTTATGAAGTTCAAACCTCATTATTAGAGTTTTTCTTCATGCAACACATTTGTTACAATTTAAGGTGTTTTTTTCTCTCATACAAGCGCTGTAATAATGGGTCTTACTACCACAGTATATAGCCATCTGGTTATATTAAGTGTCAATACCTATACGCGTACGGCAATTTTGGATGCAATAAACACCTAAATGGCCGTTGTAGTTATATTAGTAAGAAGTGTTTGGAAGCTTAGTAGCGTTAAGCGTGAGTTTAGGGTATTTTACTTTGTTTGTAATTGAAAGCGTACATCCTTAGCTATTTAAGTTTGTACTTTTTTGCCGTATTGCGAACGGTACAATTACTATTTTGCTTGGGTTTACTGATAGCCCTTTCTATTTATACATTTTGACGGTATTTAGTGTACTTTGTATCATATTTGACACAGATGCTCTAAACTTCCCGTGTACAAGAATGCTAAAATTATTGGCGTAACCTAAGGCATAGACGCTCATGTTGTTCAGTATTTGTATTAGGTTATCCATTAGGCACTACAGTAAGAGTGAAAGTACATTTTCCTGTAAGCACTCAACCAGTTTTAGTTTCTACAATCTTTTTATATCATGTTGGTGCTTGAATGTAGAGTTGGCTCATTGCTATTTCTTGGCTCTTCAAATTGCTTTTGCAGTAGATGCGAAAGTAGATTTTGTCAAATATTTCTTCAATATCTAAAATGAACACCTAAAATTATTTTTTTGCATTGAATTGTGTTTTATGCTTGCTGAATAACTAGTGATTTTTTCTATTTGGTAGGCGTACTGATGCTCTTGCAATGGACGGGTTTTTAGTGCTCCGTCTCGTATGTACCTATTGACTATTTTTTAATGGATTCTCTATAAAAGATGTCTCAGGTTGATTAATTTGTGGAATTTAGCCAGAGCACACGTTGGTTGTCCCGGTTTTGGTATAATACCACCTTGACCACTTTTCAGCTGCTTGGTATGTGTGAAAATGCTAAGCTCGCTCTGAGGATTTTGAATAGAAATTTTTTCAAAACTGCAATCCCTTTTTAAAGTATAATAGGATAAATTCTATCTGCTTATGACGATTTAAATGGATTAAATGTGTTTGACAATTCTAGGTCTAGGTCCCAGTCACCGTTTCTTTTTTTGTCTTTATTGAACAACTTTCTAGTGTTTTCTCTTGCTTTATCAAGCTCCCTATACTAAGTAATTGTTGAAAGTGTGCTTGGCAGTGCTACGGCAGATTTCTTTAAAACCCGACAAATAAATTCGTCATTATCTTTAGTTTGTGTCACTTTTTTGCTGTTTTTGGACATATATATAGATCTCAGATAATTTTTCTTAATAATAACAATAACATCAGTCTTTATTCTTTGATAATGGCTTTCACAATTTACATACATGCATACATTTATAGAATTCAAATATCACAGAATGGCGTCTCTCAAATACAGTTAATATAACTTAAAATTATGTTCATATATTTCAGAAAAAGCGTTTTGTCAAATTCAATATTAAATCTAATGTATGCATGTTAGACAATAAGGTCTTGTTTGACACGCTTCACTTTTCTTGCTTTATGACTTGCTAATGTAAAGTCAATAACTTTAACATGCAAGGCATTGCAAAACGTTGGCTCATTATTTTTGTTTATAACATTAAGTTTATATTCTAGTAAAAATTCTAAGAGTTTCCTACCTCTTAGGTTTATGTCTTTTACGTGGTGAGCGTTGGAGTAGCAACCAAGAATCAACGGTGTGTCATCTCCGCTGCTTGTCAGCTGCAATAACTCTGCAAGTAGTGATAGTCTATGCTGATTATAAGAAAGATGCCCAGACTAAGAAATATCTTTTTCTTAGTTTTTTTCCCTACTATCGCCACTTTGGCTGTTATTAGGTTTCATAGATTTTATTATGTTAGCCATCTGCTCAATATTCTTAACTCTTTTGTATCTTCTTTGTAAATTAAAGGCTCTTGAATAAGGAGTTTGCCTTTTAAGTTTACCACTTTCTTGCAAGCGCTCTTATTTATATGCAGATCTTGTTAAGTCTCTTTGGAATTCTTTTTTAAATTGACTACTTGCCATATCTTGACGTTGATGATGTTTTGCACTGCTAACCTATTAAAGAAGGTTGCCGGTTTTAACTGTGACCGGACCCATGTTATTATTCTTCTTGGGTCAGAAAAGTCCTTCAGATCCATGATCTGAAATTTTTGACCTCCAATAGATTATTTTTGGTTGTTGTAGTGATGAACTGTTTGGTTTTTTATTCCGTATATGTAATTTTTAGAATTTTTCCCATCAAGGAGCATTCTTTAAATTGGAGTAATCTTCTTCTTATCGTGCTGTCTCCCATCAGAGGTTGGCAATCATCATTGCAGTTCTGATCTTAGGCGCTGCAGCTATAAATAGTTGGATTAATGTTTATCTGTACCACTCATGTAAGTCAACTATGAAGTTCTGCAATGCCCTACGGATCTGCTTCCTTGTATAATAAGTTGTAAAATTGCGTATCTCTCTCCACGCGTAATGTGTCTCATACATTCTAGCTTTTGTTTTTTAATTGTAAAAACTAGTTCCTTTTCTTTATGCATTCTTTGCATGATTTTTTTATTGGCTACTAGGTCTGTCCAAGGTATCTTTAGTATGCCGCAATAAATTCACATCTCAAACTCCTCTAGCTTTTTTGTGTTATTTTTTTTTCAACGTCCATGTTTTCATCCCGTACAAAAGCGTTGAAAAATATAATACTGCGTACACACTTGCAACCATCTGCCGTACCGCAACACCGTCGCGTAACTTCCTCGCGCAACATTACCCCGTAACAGCGTCTCATCGCTTGTCGGTTTTCTGCCGTCGGATCAAAGAAAATGTTACGAGACGATGTTGCGGTACACAGTTATGTTGCGGAGAGATGGTACGCAACGATGTTACGCGACGGTGTTGCGGTACGGCAGATTGTTGCAAGTGTGTACGCAGTATAACAACGCATCATACAAACTTTCAAGGTTAGATTGAGGTTTTTATTTATAAAAGTATTGCTTGCTCTTTTTCCAATTTGTTAATCAAAAATAGTAGTCTACTAGTTTCCGTTTTATCAAAGTTGAGGTAACAATTGGGAAATACTTTTAGGATTATTGCTAATATTGCCTTTGAGAGTGCTTCTAAAGGTTAATTTTGAGGTATTTTACTGTCATTGCTCTGTCATATTATTAAATATGAATAAGATATTAGTTATTCAAAATAATTTAAAGAAAGTTTTAAATTTTGTCTGACAAATAAACGAAAATGTCAGCAATAAAATAATGTCAAATAAATAATTTTTTGTAAATAGAAATAAATAACTTATTACTTTTTTTTATTTGTTTTATTTTATTAATTATTGCATCTTTCTAACTACGTTGAATGTAATTTAAGCTACACATTCTTGTATACAATTACTTACCGCACACGTGCGATAAGTAATCGTTTTGGTTTTGGATACGGTTTGTGTATTGTCTGTTGCCACAAAATTTATAATATATTGTTTCTATAAAATTTTTAATAGATTCATTTAGTAAAATATTCATATGGCATTTACATGCCCGTAATAATAATTGAAATTATTTACAATATGTTAACTAAACCCGATCATTCCACAACATGTGCCACTTAATTGCGACATTTATTTTAAAGAAATAAAACATATTATGTAAGGTATGAAGTTTATAATACTTGACAGACACTTATGTAATTGACTTAAATTTTATATCCGCAATAAAATTTATAACGAATATAATAAGTCAAATTCACCACGGCTACATAAACGTATTAACGTGGAAATGAAATGTTGACGTTTAATTATAAATACATAAAACATAATGCAATTTTGCTATAAATAAATAATTGACACGTGCAATTCATGAAATAATTCAATTATATATGCCCTATTTAATCTTATCTTATTTAAATAACCTAGCTCTAAGCAAGTAAATTGTCCACACAATAAAAAAACGAGCCTCATTATGCTATTATTTTTAAGGGCCCCGGCTTGATAACAAACCTTATTAGCTTCTTCAACAAATGGATGTCTTAATAAACGTCGTACGCACATTATAGTCGACTGTTGGGACTAAAGAAAATCCAGGGATATAAACTAAATATAGAGTTGCCAAGGGAAAAAAACTCCTTAATAAAGTTAGGATCGTGTTAAATTGGCACGTTTTTAGAGTTTTCATTCATTAATGGAACTAAGTAAAAGCCATCTTAAATTTATTATATATTTTTAAAACAATATGGTGTTGAGAGCTTTTAAATAAATGATAGCTGGCAATTTAGATAGTTTATGGTTACTTTAAATTTAGTTGGATGCTTTTAAGAGTATTGATTGTGTGTTTGAGTGATTTATGTTATCTGTAACAGTCCATTTATGTTGGAGATATATCTTCATATATTATTTATTATATATGTACGAAGAATAACAACATCGTTAGGAATTTATTAACGCATTGTTTATTTAGAAAACGTGATTTATATTAACATATTCTATTAATAATTATAAATATCATTATGCTAATTTTTGTATTTATTTAATAATTTCTATTTTTGTTTCAGGTAATATTCAATCTTTCATGTAATATAAAAGATGATGTAAGTAGTTTTAAATTTTTATTCTTCTTCACATTAATTACTTAAAGAAATATATGGTATGCAATTATGTATAGTAAAAAAACATATAAATCATATAATAATATAAATTGCAATCTCAAACCTATATTAGAGATGTATCTAATAACAAATACTTTAAAATCTATATTTGGTTGTAATAATAAATAATGACAGATAGATAGATTTTGGGTGTCACCCAGTTGCTATAAATTATAACATAAATCAATACAATAATGGGCGATAAAGTGTTATTGGAATCTTCAGATACATAACTATTTGTTAGTTTGTTACATAATATTTAATAATTTTATACCATAAAATAAAGGAAAGGTGGTCATAAATGATGCTTCATCTTTAATCAAGGATATAAGTAATATTAAAAAACAGTATTTATTATTTAATAATAGTAGAATAAATGTTGCTTATAGTTTATAACCATTGAATACACTGCTTATATATTTACTTCAACTATAAAATTTTTATTATTAAAACAAAAACAATTTAATCAAAATGTAAGCAAATAAATAATTAAGTTAGGAAATATATTACTGATTGAACTACGTCTAAAATATCAAATTTAATTAAAAATTATAGATTTCAAAAAAAAGCTTAATATACATACTTCACTAATATCGTTGAGTGAGAATTTAGAATTCCTTCATACAACGCTACTATTAAAGATAATTATTTTACTTATTATTTAAGTGCCAAGTCAATTAGGCTACGATACATTAATTGTTTACAAATATATTGATTGTTAAATTTTGCCAAACATTTGAAGTTTTTGCATTTTAGTAGGAATTAATCTTAAAGAAATAGTTACTACTGTACATTTAGAATCAAGTGGTTTTCAACTTTTTTTGTGTAGTGGCACTCGAGTATAAAGTATGAACATTTTGAGGCACTTTAATCTTGTATAAATAATATTGGTTCTTAAATACCTGTAACAGCCAGCATTAAAATAAAGTTTTATGCAAATGGTATTTTGCCGAAAAATTGATAAAAAATTAAAAAAATTGTTTTTGAGATTGGATTTTAAGCAAAAAAATGATTTCAATCAGCCTTTGTTTTAGAGATACTAAAGCATAAAATATTCAGAATTTATGTAATTTTTGTCTATAAAATTTTGTTTAAAACAAAAGAATTACTAGTTGTTGGCAGTTGACACATACTTTAATTATTTTGTCAAGAATGCAGTTTGGCAATAAAGAAACTGTTCACATTATTTGTGTGGACAACTTTTGCAACAACAATGCTTTAAAAAATTGTCGGGAATATATTTTTCGACGCATTTCAAAGACTGCAACAATGTAAAATTAGTAATTGTCATGCTGGTAGTGTAAGTTTACGATAGAACTCAGAAAGAGAAGAAAAAGTAATTGATTCAATGCTTGACAGTCCAGGTATTAGTACCAAAAGAATTGCAACCCGTCTGCAAGTTACTCTGTTTGTAGAACTTTAATCAAATTATGTATTTTTATCAGCATTTCTATCACTTACAATCAAGAAATAAAGTACACAAATTAGCATTTTTGAGATAATTTCTTAAACAGTACGAGTAATATTCTAACTTTTTTTGTTTTATTTTTTGATTTGACAAAGCTACTTTTATCATTGTCTGCTGCAGAGTAGTTGTAGAAAGGCTAGACAATCATTTTAATAGAAAGTAAATAAATAGAAAGAGTCTAGTTCAGTGGCCTGCTAGGTTTTAAGAACTAAATTTATTAATTATTTACTTCTGTGGATACGTAAAACAACTAGTCTATGCAGAAAAAGAATCCAATAAAAAGCAATTAAAAGACAGAATTATTAATGCTGCACTTCACATTCAAAATGAACTACTATTTATAATTCATGACCTTGTAATTAACACATCTTTTAAAAGATTAAACAAACAAAATTATTTGGCATTTTTTGCTTAGAATCCAATCCCAAATACAAATATTTATGTTTTGCCTTGTGGTATAAATTACTTGGCATTAAGCTGTCTATTATGTCAACTAGCTAAAATGATTACATAATAAAAGCTTTAAACCTTGAATCATGCTATAAAAATAAAAAATGTTTTTAATACTATTATAACAAGATGTTAGGTAAACGTGCGGAAAAAAATCAAAGTTAATCCTTGGCCTATTCTAAGAATATTTTGTCCTATAATAATTTTTGAAAAACAGTTTTGTTTCTAAGATACAAGGTAAACAAAATTTGATGTTGAAAACGATCTTTAGATAAAATTGCCCGTACATGATTGTTTTGAAAGTTCCTTATTGCATTTTTTGAGAAACTGGCTTTATTTGTAAAAAGAATATGTGTCAGAAATTGAGAGAATAGAACTAATGTTTGCAAAAGCCATTGACAGGTAGTAGTGCCCATGTATAATTCACGAACTGCACTGACCCTGGAGCCAAGCAGTGGCTCGAATAATGGTTTTACTTTATTTCCGTCAAGGTCGAACAGCTGTTAGTACGCACAATTTCATGCGCATCATGCCATGAATGCCGGCATAACGGGCATAACCTATTTGCGTTCACTTCGATGTTTGTTATCTATGCTTCGATGTTTCCATAGTTTTTAGTTATTATTGTTATTAGTTTTGTAGTTTAAATTTAAGGATTACCTCAAAGGCTTTAAAATGTCACCACCAGGTATTTGCAAATATAAATGAAAAGTGTCATTTTGTAATAATATATATTATAGTTCTATAACTGATAGCAGTTATAGGACTATAATATGTATTATTATTTATTTTTGCAAAATTTATATTTTGTTTATTTTAAAGAATTTTTATTTATTTTAATAGAATTTTTATTTATTTGCAAATTCTGCCATTTTTAACTCCGCTGTTAGTTCCCAGCCCGAAAATAAAGAAGGAAAATGGCAAGTTTTAAAAATAGCGCTTTTTATTGACGCAAACGTAACTCAGCGCCGCTAGGCGTTCGTTTTACAAACTTAATGTTTCTTCCCAGGAGCAAAGAGGCGCTAAAACTCGTGCCGAAATATTGATAGGAAATTGACTTATCTTCTATTGTATGATCTGTGGTAGTGCCTGAACACGCTGAATGTAATATGAATACAAGAAATTGCCCTTAAAAATTTTCTAAACTGTTCTATAATTTTTATTCAAGTATTGGCAATTTTTTTTTGTAGGTTTAGAACGAGTCATTAAAAAAACTACTAACGCAAAAATTTAAATAAATGCTTAAACTGAGATTGATAAAACAAAGCTTAGTCTACCTTGCAGTGTGATGTAAGTAACACTAATCTACAATAAAAATCAGCCCACTGTTCAACATGATTTATGATACGATTACATTGGCGAAACAAAGATTAGTTATTATTAGATTCTAATTATTTAGCCCTATTCTGTATGCATATTGCTAGCTAACAATATCGTTATCGAAGAAGGTTGCTAAGCAATGTTGTGTATTTATTACGTTTTTATACTAGATTGCTAAGCAACCTTACTCGATAACGATATTGTTAGCTAGCAATATGCATACAGAATAGGGCTATTATCTCAAACATTTATTTGCTGACTAACAAGGTGTTTGTGCCTATATCCTATCTACAACACTAAACGGCCAACAAGCTATAATTTTTGCTACGTTTTGTAATCTTACTTGACTTATTTTTTGTTTTTTTTGTATAATTTGTCCGTACGTAGCTATCTCATTATTTCTTTTTTTCCAATATGACGTCACAGAGTTTGTTAAGTTAAATCTACATTAGATATTAATTTTAAAATGGTTTGAAGCGTTTTATTTAACTAATAATAACAAAAAAAGCAGACTGCAAAATAGAAAAAAATGCGACTTTTCTGAATGATAAAAATATTAAAAGCATAAGGTAAATAAATTTAAAAAAAATAAACAAAAAATAACATTTATTGATAAATATTATTTATTAAAATAAAAACTTTTTTTCTATTCATCTAAAGATTCAAAAATTTTACACAATTTTGTTATTTTTTTTTAATCTTGTTAACTGTTAGAAACTGTAAAATTCTTAATTTTTTTTTTTTTATTTAATAAATCAAATTAACATCATTCGGTTTTAAAATATTTTTAAAAACAACTAATATTAAAATGTTAAAAACATCAAAATCTAGTTTTAAAAATTGTTAGAAATAGCAACATTTAGCTATAAACTCTTGAAAAGTGAAAATTTTATTCATAAAATGTTGAAAATAGCTAAATCCGGTTTTGAAACTGTTAGAAAACACCAAAAACAATTTAAAAGTGCAAAAATTTACTTATGAAAAATAGCTAAATCCGCCCGTGAAATACAAAAATGCAACCAGAAATAATTTAAAAATCAAAAAGCTTATTTATAAAATGTCAAAAACAGCAAAATTTGGTCTTGAAACATCAACATTGTTAGAAAGCACTAAAATCCGGTCATAAACTGTTAAAAATAAATGTGAAATTCTGTTAAAAAAATGTCAAAAACAGCAAAATCCAATCTTGAAACGTCATAATAATGTTAGAAAACTGTTGAAAAATCCAAAATTCTTTTCATAAAAACCCAAAAACAGTAAAAACCGGTTAAAATTTTGTCACAAAAAACCAAAACTTGAGCATAAACTCATTGACGGATTTACCATGTAAAAAACTCAAGGCGTTAAAAAATATAAAAAAAAAAATTATAATATTTTTATAATTCTATTTTTTTATTACCGGTTTGCAGAACATGCGTGGCTGGCTTGCTTTATCCGCCAGTGCACAAATTTGCCAACTGCAAAACCGCAACAGAAACAATCCAATTTTTTGATGACAAACTCTGGGGCAGAAACATTTTTTAAACCACCAACTCGTATTTTATGAGCTGCTAAAACGCGGCAGAATTAACTTTGATGACAAACACTTGAGCGGAATCACCTTTTAAACCACTCATCACATTTTATAAACTAAGTGTTTTGTTCACCCACTTAAGTTAAGTGTTGGTTATCAAGGAATTGGTTAAGACTGCTTCTGCTTCTTTTAACTTAATGACATGTGTTGGTCATTTTCTTATATTTGTGAGCTGCAGGAACGCGCCAGTGTAACTTTTAATTCCTACTCGCTTGTATATTATGAACTCAGTGCTTCTCTGGCATCACTTACTTTGCCAAATTTTAAAATTTCAACAAAAAAAATATTGCACTATGATACTATTTTTTCACCCATTTTTAAGTGGCGCTAGACATGCGGAACTCGAAGCAGCCGCCTCATCTGTCTGCAGAAATACGTCACTGTATAAACTGTTAAAAATGCAAAATTCTATTAATAAAAAGTTTAAAATGGCAAAATCCGATCATAAAATTGAAAAATGTATTTTTTTTATAAAATAAAAAGTCAAAAAAAGCAAAACAATATAAAAATATTGTAAGAAAGTCCCAAAATTAATCATAAACTGTTTAAAACTGCAATATTTAATTTGTAAAAGTCAAAAATGTCAATGGTTGAAATGCAAATTTTATTCATTTTAAACAATTGTCAGAAAACATCAAAATCCAGCCATAAACTGTTTAAAAAGTGTATTTTTTTTAAATTGCTAAAATTTTAAAAACATTGTTGAAAAAAAATCTTTGGCTTGGGTTTGAAGCATCAACGGTTGAAAAATTTAAAATAGCTATAACAAACAACCCAAATGATAAAAAATATACTATTAAACACATTGAAGTAAACTAAAAAAGTAAGCCAAATTATTTATATGTTTAGGTCACGCTATTACAATTAAAAAGACAAATCAAGAAATTGAGATCAAAAGAAAAATAAGAATGAAATGAGCTGCATATAAAAAACTAAAAATATATATTTAATATCGATATACCACACACAAAGTCTAAAAACAAAGCTATACATCCAATGCATATTACTAGTACAAACTTATGGAGCTGATACTTGGTTACTTACTAAAAAAATACTGAACGAAATGCTAGTGCAAAAGACAATAGAGAGAGAAGGATACTTAAAGTATCACTGAAAAACCACAAAACAGATGCATAAATAAAACAATAAACAAAAGTGCAAGATTTAGTAAGCAGGATAGTTTAAAGTAGTCATGTTGCTAGAGAATATGATAAATAAAGTGACAAAATGATACAATGAAAGCACAAAGCAAAAAAATACTGAAACAACCGCCAATAAGATAGACCAATAAATTAATAAGAAGTGCTGTACTAAACTGGTTCAAAATTGCGCAAAGAAAAAAAAATTAAAGAATTTTGAAGCTTATGCGCAAAAAATAGAAAACAGCAAACAAAAAATAAATAGCAAGACCAACGACAAAAATAATCTCAAAAAAAAACATAACTTGATGTCAAATAAAATCAATGTTAAACAAGATTTATTAAAGCATTGTCCAAAACAAGTTTGGTCGGTACCAATTAAATTATTTTATCATTACTTCTTCTTAATTTATCATTACTTAATTTTACTATTTTTTTTCACTCCTTTACTGCGCAAAGTAAAATGATGTTCTTCCCACAGACAATGCTCTAAAAAAATTTCAATTTTTAAACTATTTATATGATATATGATAACTTGTAAAACAAGGTTTTGTTTGTTGCAGTTTTGAAGCACTTTTAACGTTTTTATTTGACTCGTAAGTAACGGTACGTTTACTAAATTAAACTAACGGTTGTATCTTTATTCAATTAAAGTTTAATTGATAAAAACCATATTACAATCAGCAATCAAATCTATTCTCGATTGAATTAACTGTATAGAGAAACTGTCTACATAAATTAAAAATAAAATTAACCCTTTAACAAAATATTATTTTCATTAACTTAGAAATGTTATTTTTAAAATAAAAGTTTGTTTGTAACTTCATTAAATTACAACTAATATCTGCAACATTGTAGTAATTTAGTTGATAAGTATGGTATTTTTGAATTGCTGTTTCAGTATTTTTATTTAATTTTTATAGTTCTGATGTAGCAAATAAATTGCAATTCAACACCTAAAAAAACGGTTGATAATCCCAAAATATAAAAGACAGTTCTCGAATACAGCACTAATATTATATAATATATAAACTTTGATAACCCTAAACCTTGTTTATAAATAATTGTTGTTTTTTTTTTTTGTTATCGCCATCATCTATTCCATTCCTTTTCCATATCCTTACAATACTTCATTTCTTTCTATTTGCTCTTTTCTTATCTCATTGCGTTCTTTCGAAAAGTTTTCTCTGTTTTCGTTAACTTCTCCACACATACATATTTTCTTTTCCTTGTTCAAAATTTAAATTCAAAACTTGTACATTTTCTCCACATTTCTATATCTGAATCTTTTTAGGTACCTTGGTAGTGCATCAGCTACGTACATCATTTGCATTGTACCTAGGTTTATTTATCAATGTTTGAATTGTGTACAACAATTTAAAAATGTTCAATTTATAAAAAAGACTCAAACATTTGCAAATTTTTTGAAAAAATAACATTTAGTAGCTCAAACAGAACTAATTGGAGTCATTATGCAAAATTCATCAAATTTTACAACAATTAAATTTTAAAAAATAATAATATTTTTACAATAATTCAAAATTTGGTTTGACAACCAAAACAAAAAATAAACAGTTAAATCAACTAGTATTTAACTCAATATTATATTAAGTATAACACGGCAAAATTTATGTTGTTTTTTGGTGTTACTCCATTAAAATTCTACTCGGCCGTAATTTTTTTTTTTAATTTAGCACTTTTGGTTTCTCTAAAATACCTTCAACCTGCTAGAAATAAGTTGATAATTTTGATTCAAAATAGCAATTTTATTCTATTCTACTGATGTGTAACTAAAAATTAAAGTTGTGCAAAATATATGCTTAAAAACTGCATTTGTCTATTTTAAAATCTGAATATAAAAATCAACTAGTCTAAAGCTAAGGTTTCTTAAATTTTTGTTCTTTAATTTTAATTTACTAGCACCATACTTAAAGTTGGCCTATAAAACTGTAAGTAATTGTTTGTATTAAATTTACTTTAGCACTACTCAAGCTTCAACTTACACTGCACATGCGGATGTTAGTTGTGCTTTGGTCTTGACCTAGCTTGTACGTACAAAATGGCTTTCAGCACAAATATATGCATTTTGCTGCAGTCTCACAGAATTACCGCCACATAATATAAAAAGTACAAACACCTGTCTCAAAAAATTGGAGTCTGGTTCTTTTTTTTCAAAACAAGTAATGAACGCTTAATAACTAAACTATGTGCGCAAACCAACGCCGCATTTGCTAAAGAAAACAATTAGTACTTAAGTACATATTATTTGAGCAAAATAAAATATGCTAAACATAAATATATTAATTAAACAAAAAATTCTACGTTGGTTGTTATGCAAGCATTAGGACAACGCATTATTAATTGTCTTATCCGTTCAAAGATACCTTTATTCTGTTGTATTGTTTGACAAGCATTTTAAACTTTTTCTCGCAATTCTAGATCATTATTTAGAAGAGATGCATAAACCAATTGTTTTAAATTATTTGTAAAAACAAAAAAAGGAGTTGGCATTAGGAAGGCAGGGCATGACGTCGGTTCACCACAACCTATACATTTTGCAAGAAAATTCTAAAAACTGTCAAGTTGTAATGCTGAAATGTAGTAGGGCGTCGTCAGGTATGAAGCTAAAAATATTGCTAAAGAAAAAATTAATCCCTTAAAGAAATATACTGGTCAAGCTGGCCAAAGTTTTAAAACGGAATACAGAACACTTTAAAACGTTTAAACTAAATTACAATATAGTTCATTTCATTCAAATCATATTATAAATTGTAATTATAACTTTCCAAAATTAATAAAATTAAAATGTTACACATCTGTGCAAAAGTGACTAAGCTTAATCTGTTAGAAACGGCAAAAAAATGCAATCCCTTGTGTGTAATTTGTTGAATGAGCAGAACGACTTACCACAATATAACTCACCATTTATTAAATCTTTTTAGATTATCAGTAATGCGATTTATTTTTCCCTCACTTCAATTCTATAATAATTTTTTTGTATAAATGTAGTTTTTTGGTAGTTTGTTCTTACTCGACAATGACCTTCAAAAGTCAAAACTTGAGTTGTGACATTTTGTTGATATATATTTTTTTAATAATATATATTTATATCAATAAAGTATTTGTGGTAAAAACTTAGTTCGTTTTATTTCATTATTAGTAATAGACTTTGATTATATTTGGTAAAAAAAACTGATCTATAACATATAAACAATACTTTCAGATCCAGTAAAAGAATTTATACAACAGAACAGCAATTTTAATATGTTCTGCAAAACATAATTGATTAGTCATTTTGTTATCAAACAAAAAATGTAATTAATATGTGCTTTTGAAATTGAAATTTAATATGCTTAACAATACAGACAAACAATTAGTTATATATACTAATTGTTGATAATAAACAAAATTTAATAATAGCATTTTGTCTTCATTTTTTTACAGTAAGCAAGTAATCATAATTTTCTTCCAACCATTAATCATCTACCGACAAATTGACTAAACGTTAATCCACACTTACAATGGATTAATCACTCAGATTGCTAGGTAAATCGTGTTTACGTCCATTAATCTAGAATGTACATTAAAATTAGGAATACACGATTCACTCCTCACAATCTGATGATTTACCCAGGATGTGCATTCAAAGTGCGTCCTGTAGGTAATTAGTATCCACCGATTGTCTAGACTTTCAGACAGATTAATTAATTATTATTAAATTTACATTTCATTATCTTATTATTATTATTTATTTAAATTTTACATGCCAAGATTCATTTCTACTATCGTTATGTCACGGACTCAACCTCGATTCTAAATTAGTCAGTTTTCTGAGACATATTAATTATATTAATACACAACATGAACATTATACGTTTTTAAAGCAATAAAAGTTTGACCTATGACAAAATCATTATATTTAGCAATTTGTTTATTTATATAATTTGATAAAGACTAAGCATATATAAATTAATGCTATAAATAAAAAATATTGCTACTTAGATAATAGATAATTAAAATCAAATTTGTGTTGTACAACCTGGCTTTACATATGTGAAACAAATATTTTTATTTAAATATATAGTTTTAGTACTTAATTATATATAAATAATCATTACCATCTACGAAAAACAATCATAATAAAAATTAGCAAAACCTCATTTTCCAACTATTAAAAATAAGAAAGTAATTCAATAATCACCAGTTTGTTAACATACTTTATTTTATTATTTGATACGATGACCTTTGACCCAGCTCGTGTCTAGTTCAGTTAGAAGTACTGCACCCAGTACTTTATAACACGACTACTGAAATATCATTAATCTGTCCTCGCCAGCTACTATCTAAATAAGAGACCAGGATTCTCTGGTGCTGCATAGCTTTAATAAATACATTTAGTAAATCCAACTGGGGACATAAACAGCATTAAAAACAAAGTGCATACGACTAACTGCTATATGATTTTCATATAACGTTTAATAGCACAACCAAATGACACTTTCTGAAAACTATTAGCTTTCATATAATAAAATCATTTATTAATTATTTATAAATTGTTTTAGACCACATGGCATAATAATAACAAAGAAAATTTAATTATATTAATTTGTTATTAAAATAGAAGAGAAACTTGGTATTATAGTTTTTTGAAATTTCAAATATGTTTCATTACTAATAGTAAAATTAGACAATTGAATTATATTATTACAAAATACAAAAATTTGTTATTGATAACCTTTTATAAATTAATAATTAGTAGCATATTTGTAAACTATAACTTGTATTAAATTTTTATTTGTTGTAAAACATTGTGCAAGTTGTTTAAAACATTTGTAATTTTAAAAAATAAATCAAAACAAATATAATGTTCCTTTTTAATGTATGAAGGTAGCTTAAGTTATGTTTTGTAAGTGCACACGCGTAAATGTATATATGTATAATTAAGCCGATTTACGGCAGAGTATGTTAAACCGTTAATAATATATGTTTAGTTTGGGAGTCGTTTTTAATTCATCTTTGACCTCAACCACGTTTTCCCTGCAGTACACTACTGTAGATATTTTTTTGCTTATAATAATTGAGTAAGCACTTAAATGTGAATTTCATGTTTTTTTTTTAAAAAGGCTAAAATTAAAAAAAAAAAAATTAACCGATTAATTTAATAGATTTCATCCTTCTGAAGATGATGGAGTTTGTTCAATGTCTCTTTTAATTAGTAACCGTTTAGGAGTTTTGATTTTTTAGTGCAAAAAGTCTTAAAATTGTGAAAAAAGTTTGATAGGGGTGGTTTTTTTTACCTTTACCAATTTTGATCAAAATTAGTTTACTGACTAATTTTGAAACCAGGAATATAAATCTGACATTTAAAAATTTGAAAAATTTTACTTCATTTGTTTTTTATCTGGTAAAAAATACGATAAATCGTGTTTTGAGCAGTCAAATCATTGCAAATTGATAAAAATATTATACCCAAGATACCTACTCTATGTAAAATTTTTCGTAGAATCCAAATTTTGTTATTTTGAAAGCTATAAATGCTTTGCAGAGTCACAAAAGCAAAAAAAAACATTTGCAAAAATTTCAAAAAAATCATGGATGTACATTTTTTAATTGCTTATGAAGTTAAAAAATAAAATTCCATGCAATCAAAGGTTTAGATAACCAAAAAAACTTTACTTCCATAATTTTTTTTAGAATTTTTCATTCAATAGGTGTGGAGAAAAAAAAATAAAAACAAAAAAATGCCCCATATAGAAAAGAAGAGGTATCAAAATTTTTAAATTTTACAAAACATGTTTTTGATGCTAGGAAAGTAATTTTTGAAGTAATTTGGATATTCGTGATGGGGGCATTTTGCCTATGTTAACCGGGGGGACCCTTTACCTATCGTTACCTATTTAAGCTTTCTAAATATAGCCAATAAAACTCTAACAGTTAGAGGGTGTAAAACAGTTAAAACACATTATACTTATACATTTATATCAAATTGTTAAACTCATATTTTAAAGACGTTTCTAAGACTAATAATTAGTAGCTAATTAAAAAGAGATTACACAAAATCTGCAAGAGTTTATACAGACTTACTGTACAAAGTCAAAAATGACCTAAAAAAAAGCAAACAGAAAAAAGACAAATGCCGTAGTAAACAAGAGCACCGTATAATGGGGAATAAGCACGTTTGAACCGTTCAAGTTACCAGAAGCTGATAAAATTTATACTATCATGTTATTACAAAAAAAACTTGCTGCTCTGAAAAAACCTTTATGTGAAATCCTTAGAGTTTGCCTTTACTAATCTAAAATCTTTACTAAAACTATTAGCAAACATAACTTACAGGTACATACGGGACGGGATACAATAAGCTCTGCCTTTGCAGCAACAGCAACATGCATATCAATCAAAACAATTAGCTATACATCAACAAGTCAACTTAATGCTTAAAAATTAAACTGTAACAATTACATTATACGGCAAGACTTAAAAAGCTAAGGTCGCTGACAAACGCCTTCAGGGCGGTGTGTTATTACCTATACTGTGATGCCTTGACTGGTCTACTGCTGATCTATTACTAATACCCTTATACAAAACAACAAAAAACTAAGAATTTACAAATCTAGAAACCACACTCACAATGATAAACGAAATAAAACACTTAAATCTCACGCTTGATATCAAACCTGCATACTCATCTAGACATTGGGACTATCCAGGTGCTGCTTGTTATCAAATCTATAGCCAAATACAGTACAAAGATTAATATATTTGTTGATACCGGAAACAACTTTTGCAGCAGCTACAAAAATACTGTTCACCGCTGCATTCACTGGTGGTGATGGAAGCAAAATATATAGAATATATAGCGTACCGACTTCAGATAAATAAACACACTGTAAATCATTAGGTTCACAGACTAGAAATAACCAATATGTTACACACTAAAGATGATAAGATTTTATGAAAGATTGATGCATAAAAAAATCATTTGATGTAATAATACCGTCGTAAAACAAATAATTAAACTTAAATAGCGGCCATTGAGTAAAATTAGTAGGTAGAAACATTAAAAGAATGACTAGATACTAGAAAAATAAAAATTAAGTGATAACCATAAAAAAAACAAATTAGAGTGATATTTGAAGCAAAGAGATAAAATGAACAGATTAAAAAAGAGATCATAAGAATAAAAAAAAATAAAGAAAAAGCTCGATAGACTTATGCCAAACAACGGAAATCTTAAAAGAAAAATTTTGAAAATTGTTGACCGCCGCAGAAAGCATTGAGAGAAGCCATGAAAAAAAAAAACAAGAATAAAATAAAAAAGCTACAAAAGCAAGCTCGTTAAGGATCGGCAAAGTTTACTAAACGATGTCACATGAGGCAGAGGTAATGGCCTTCCGCGAATATGCTGGCAAAAGAAAGGTTTCAAATACAAAAGTAGTGAAAGAAAAAAGTAGTAAAAAAAAGCAAAATAAAAAATAATAAAAATGATAAAAAAATAGCAGAAGCAGCAGTAAGTAGAAGAAAAAAAAAGAAATATACTATAGAAGTAGATTAGAAATTAACAAAAACAAAAAGTAGAAAATAAACTGATCGGGCACAAAACCTTTAGAAAATACACAATTTTAGAAAAAAATAAAAAAGAAATAAAAATGTTTATATTGTCAAAAAGAAACAATGCGTAAAAAGAAAATAGAAAAGAATTAGAAATCAAAAAAAACAAAACAAAAAAACAAGAAAAAATACCAAAAAGAAAGAAATAAGGAAAGACAATTAATCATTTCAAAAAAAATAACTAAAAATTATAGATCAAAAAAACATTTTACAGATACTACTATACAAAACAAAACTGCAAAGATAAAAAAAAAGTGTTACGCCTAGTTATACAATGTTATTTTTTTATATAACTGACGCAACGCACGTTGATCCTCCCAACTACCACTCCGTGCTTAAATGACATATATTAATTAACTTAACACTATTCCACAATGCTATCTATAAAATGAAGGAACGGCCAATGTTGTCAAATCATTTGACCGCATTGCTTCACTGCGCAAAAGTTACTGGTCCTCCTTCCTTGGTCCCTCAATAAACTCCCACTGCACTGCATTGAAATCCATTCGTGCTAAACCGGTCCATCTCGTCTTCTTTCAATACCTCGCTCATGTTCCCGTTATGCCAGAATTCTCATAATTATATCAATACATGATATATTACCAATTACTTAATTAACATATCCCCATGGTATATTCTAGTACCAGTGTGTTTATAACTGATCCTTACCGCTGTAATGTGCCCTGCATACACCCTCTAGACCTAACTGTCCTGTGTAAGCTTGACAATCTTTTGCAGTTATTGTGCAACCCCATGGCATGGCCTCAACTGCCAGTGCACAGCTTACTTTTGGCTGTTACGCATAAGGCCTTATTGCCAGATACAGTGTTATTCACACAACCCCAAGGCCTTGGCTGCCAGTATGTAAAATAACAATCTTTTCTGCTCTCCAAGGATGCTATAGCTATCAGTACCTCAATGACCTTCCTGCTAATGTACTTTGTATTTACACACCTCTAAGACAGGTTTATGTGTGAATAACCTCTGATAGCTAAATTACACCCCTTTAAGCTCCCCTAGCCATTGTGAAATTAAGTCTCTATTACACCCCTAACAGCTCACCTAGTCATTGTGTAATTAAGTATCTTTTCTCTAAGGTAAAGAATTACCAAACCTTTTCATTAACAAATATAGCAATCTATAACTAGTTCATTACTTATCTACTCTTAACAGAACCTCAGACGCTCTATCTGTACGCAAATAACAATATTTTTAAAACATTAACTATTATAAATAATGCTAACAAAAACTACTGTTAACAAAAGAAAATAAAATTTAAAGGAAAGCGGAATAACAAAAATATCAAGATTAATTGGTAGGTAGACAACCTTTGAGATGGTCAGAATAAAATTGGCAACTAAAAAATACAAAGAAGTAATCCCATTGAAAGATATTACTAGAAATAAAACATACTAATTTAAGATTGCCAAAAAGAATACAACTAATGAAACTGCATTAACTATTCATGAAGGAAAGGAGATACGATAAAAAAAAGTGAACAAAGACCTACAAAAACTAAAAACCCATCTGAGAACAATCCAAATAATTAGAATGACTAGCACACGCATTGGAGAAAAAAGATAACGCAGAGATGTCTGTTCAGATAAAAGGATACAAAAAACAAAACAAATCAGACAAAGGTAAGGGATATAAGGAGATAAAGGCCGGAAAGTTTTCAAATCATTTTCAATGCCCATTTGCTGTAATTAACACATCACTACGTCAAAATATATGCAATACCCTTGCCAGCAATAAAATCTAAACTGGTGATAGACTGTAAAACCAACCTGGAGGCATTAGCCACAAACAACAAACAAATTAAGACAAACCAGATTAACATAAAGAAAACTACAAAAGCGTTTAATAGTTTTGAACTTGTTTTTAAAACACACAAAGCCATTTTTAATAAAACCATCACACATTACCCAAACTATAAAATTGCAAATAAACAATACAAAACTGCAAACGCATCCAAACAAATCGCTTATGCTGCGTATGTCTGAATAACAAAGAAACTCCACTATATTTGCTAAGCTAAAGTTTAAATATGAGCAAAAAGTATCGTTGTTGGTAATTGATAGGTCGTTTTTTAAATTATTTTAATAAATTTATTAACATTTTAGTTTGTAGTAGTGATAAAATGAAAGTAGTACATATTAGAGCAAGTATTAAAATGTACAATTCCAGCCAAAGTAACGTCTAATGGATTGCCAAACCTGTTAAAAATATAATTTTGCACAAAATATTATAATCTTCAACAATGCAATTTAAAAAAAATTCTAACTAACTAATAAAAGTTATTTAAAAAAACGTGTATGATTTGTGCAAAATTTAAAAGAACACAGTCGTGCATAAACCACTAATTTTTTTTTTAAATAATTGTTTAACCTAAGCAATTGTAGCATCTAGATTTTCATGAGAACATATGTAGTTATTAAAAAAATACATTGACAATAAAATTTGAATTGTTTGCAATTATTTCTAAAAACTATTGGCAATAATCCATACGGAGCAAATAGTCATTGGAAAGCAAAGTTTGCACACGTTACAATTTTGAAAGTTCAGTAGTTCATTTTAAGCTCACGATGAGGCGTGAAAGTTTTGGTTTATTGTTTGACATTTAATGACTATTGTTAAACATGCAGCAGTAGTGTTCCGTAAACAATGCAATATTTAACAACATAAAAGAGTGCCGTCCAATCATGCAATTATATTATAAGTAAAAAAGTTTGAAAAAACTGGTTTTACATTAAACTTAAAGCGTAGAAGAGCAACAAAATCTGTAAGAACAGAAATCATCAAATTAAAAAAGATCGAGTAGCATTACACGTAGTTCACAATGTTTTGCAATTAAATATGTATCCAAACTGAACATTTGTAACACATTGTTACGGCAAGTTTTGCAATTTAACTTGTCAACCTTACAAAATTTAAGTAATCTAAGAACTTTTTTTTATAAAAAAAAATATTGTGACGTGTAAATGAAAATAAATATTTATTTACCACCGGTTTGTGTTAAATAAAACACATTCATTTTATTTGAATAAATATGTAAATAAACAAAATGAACAATATTGAAATGATAAAAAGTTGCATGAAAAGCTATTACATAGTCAAAAGTTACAATGTGATGTGCACTTTCATAATCTGGCATTATTGAATCAAAAACAATAAAGGTAATGCAACAACTAGTAACAAACCACTACAAAAAACACACAATTTTAATGCAATAGCTTTCTACGTTTTCAAAAATTATGTTTTTCCAGTAGAATGGAGCCACAAGTTATACTGCTCGTGTGTCCATGGTTGCTTTAAGAAACTCTTTCTAAATAGACTCATATCCAAACATAGCAACAACTCTTAACCTGCAACATACCTAGATTTGTATTGAGTAAGATGTACATTAATAGACCGCAATCCATACTATACCAGAAACAAATATTGCACAAATTCAACCTAACCCGCTTCGTTGAGTGATAAATTAAGATCTTATACGTAACAACCGTTAAAAGCACGCTGTGTGCACTAACATTTAGAACCTTAAGGTTGCACAATAACTACAAAAGTTTGTCAAGCTTACGCTGGCCAGTTGGACCTTAATAATGTATGCATAGCACATTACATTAGTAAGGAGTAGTTAGATTCAAATGGGTCTGTTGGGTAGTCTCAGGAGCGTCTTTTCCCTTCACCGTTTAGTTTTTTTTTTGTCTTATGAAACGCAAAAAAAACATGTTTTTGACAATTATAAAATTGATGCATAAAGAGGATGCCCAAAATCGTAATTACGAGTTAATTTAACGTCAGGGAATGCAAAAAAATTCTCGAAATAATGAACTATTTTAATTGCCAAAAAAAAACTCTTGAAGTGCACTGGTATTAGAGTAAACCTTAAAGTTGTGTTAATTAGGTGACTGGTATTAAAGATTATACTATTATGAATTAATGTAGTTATAAAGATTCTAGCATCACACCTGTTGGTCTTATGATAGAGTAAAAAATTCTATATTTGCACAGAATATATTAATAATTATGTGCAGTTTTAATTTATAGAAAAACACGCGTAAACAATGACGAGCCGTACCAATAGCGCAAGATGGAAAAATATACTACATAAACGCACGGTGTGGTGGATGGGTGTTAAACGTCTGTTGCGTCAGTTATATAAAAAAACAAATTTAAACAACTAGGCGTAACATATGCTTTATTAACAAAGTTTGCAGAACTGAATCAATTGTCTGTACTTGACTGCGTTAATCTTGTTTAAATAAACTATTTATTTATTTTATAAAATTTACTTGTTAAGCAATTTTTCTAGTAATACTTTTTGGATTTTTCTCAATAATTTGAAAAAGCTTATCTTCATGGTGTGAATTTCTAAGAATTCTAGGTCTAACAAATGTATCTAAGTTTATATATATAAAACTTATTATTAAAACTGATGAAAATAAAATTAATATTAAAAATGTTATTTATTAGATCGATTTGTAATTATAAAGTAATTAATTTAGTTAAATTTTAATATAGAATCAAAATTATAAAGCGACAAGACAAGGAATTAAAAATGAATAAAATCCCATTCGACAACAAAAATAGTCCAAACTTTCAAATATAGTTATATTTATTGGCGTATATCTCTTCAGGCACTAGGGATTTTATATACGTGAAAACATTGTTAATGCATGATATCTGCGATTTCAATACCATTTGCAGACGAAATCCATACTTTTGTGAGTTGTCTGCATATGTAGCATTTTATTTTACAGTTTCATATTTAATCATTGTTTGAAAAATGTAATATCATAAATTGAGTTATGCTACTAAGTAAACATAGTTTTTTTAAATATATTTTATTAATATATTATTATTAAGCCTTTTAGCATAACACAACTATGTACATAACTGTACAATTCAAACATTTAAGCAACTGTTAATTAAAATCATTAAAAAAGTTTACTTATTCTGCATACCCTTATCTTAAGATTAATCAAGTATCAAAAAACTCCCCAGGGCATCGCAAAATAAAGGTAATTCAGTGATAAATATAAAAAATAACGTTATTAAACTCTTTTCCACGCGATACAATAAATCTATACATAATTTACATAAAGCACCATAAATTTATAGTCATTTTTATTATCACATGCATTACACTACATTTTAAGTGTAGCCTAAAGCTGATGCACCTCATAAGAGAAGCGTAAACTTTGTTTCAAAATATTCAAGAATCATCAAGCGCAACATAATATATTATTATTGAACACGTACTGGGAATAATTTCAAAGCACTTATCGCTTAAATCATACAATTTCTCACATCAACATGTCAACATAAATCACCGCAATATTTACTTATGTCCAGGTAGGTGTAAACTAATATCAAGCAAAAATGCATATAAATTAAACGGCTTTTATTCAAAGTAACATGCCAACGTATATAATTCGCACAATACATCACTTTAATAAAAGTTCCATTGAACCCGCTGCGGTAATTTCATAATTCATAATCAATTTACAGATATCTTGATAAATATGAATTTATATGGTATTGAAATTTTGTACATATTTGGACGGCACCTATTCAACTCGGGTATTCATAACTAATATAAAATTACTAACAAACTTGGAGTAAATTAAATATTAATTATATGCATTATGCATTCGATGTGATAGAATGCGATGTAAGAACTTCTCTCTGTGGTAAAGATTCTATATACCGGGATCATAGAAAACCGCGAGTTCAACTCCTCAGTCTGTCTGCTAGCAATTACCCTGTCACGTGCATTTCACTCGCGGGTATATCATCCAGTATATAGATATAGAAGACATAAAATATGTATATAGGTGATATATTTGCGTGATATATATGTGGAAACGTTGGCATCTTTACGGTTTTACTTTAAAATGCCTGTACTTTATTTAATAGACTACTGTAACTGCTGTGCAACATCTTACTTTAACTTGTTAGCTACTTTTGCTGAAAGTTATGTGGCGTCCTTATTTTTATATAAAAATATGCTCGAATCTGTTACAACGTTAATAATAATTACGACATAAACAAATCGTTTTATTATGCCAAATTCTTTAATTTGCAATGAAGTGGGTTTATGACATTCTTAACTGTTATTAAATGTATTTTAATAATTAACACATTAATAACGATTATAGTGATCCCAAAATTTTCTATTTGTATGTAGCTACATAGAAGCGTCGCAGCACAATGGAATTTGAAGAATTTATAGTACTTCGTATATGTAGGATTTAAATTATTTCGCAAAATATATTGTTGAATCGGAATGGAAACTACTGGGTGGGTGTACCGTATTTTCTAGTTTATGTGAAAGCTTAAATAATGCAATGGTAATGTAAATAAGAACAATAAAACAATTACAAACTGTAAAGTAACTTGAAACGTTCAATTTAGGTGTTTCGTTATGCTCATAATAAATAATCGGTTTAAAAATGTTAATAAAATCATTTTTTTGTTTATTTTATTAATGTAACAATCAGAAGTATAAAAACGTAACTAAATATTGCATGTTTTAAACTAAAAGCAACAAGAACAATTGCACATATATCATAGATAAAATAGTTCACTGTTAAACCGAATATGGCTTCACTCTATACTCTACGTTGCAAATAAATTCACTTACATTGAGATCATTCCATCCCCTTATGCTTTATTTTTCCTATATTTTATTTTAGTTTGTATATAGTTGCTTGCATGCATTAACTCTGCTTTACTTTACTTTTAGCAGCGCGTTAAGTTAATCTAATATTAAAATTCATCATCAAATATTTTTCAGTTAGAAGATCACACGAATGAATCACCAGACGTTACAAAACATCATTTTTAACTTGCCAAGCTATACGACATTATCACACATAATTTATTTTTTTGTAAATATTAATTGTATTCCAATAAAATAAATTTAAGTAGTTGTACAAAACATATATACTACTGCTATATCTAAACTATAATTTAACAAACCAAAAATTATTTTACTATTACCCTGTTGTGACAATTTTTACCAACTCAAACAAAATTTGATTGCAGAATGAGACTGAATTGATCAAGTTTGAGGCAATTAGAACTGCAATTACAATAAATTAGTATATTACTACAATTTATATATGGATGAGAATCTATTACATTTTAATACAATGCTACACTCTAAACTGTACATAAACAGTATCAACCATCACTGATTTTATTGTTGTTGCCTTTTTCATAACTGCTTAGAGCTGATAACGTTGTGTTCATTAAAAAGTATTTGCCATCAAGTGACACTTACTTATATTTACTCTGAAGTAAAGCTTTACTTATCATGTGGTATTTACATAGAATTGGTTGCGATAAAAACACAAATAAAAAATTAATCTACTGAGCAAATGCGTGGCTTATTTTACTGCATTGTAAATATTCTACGTACCCGTGCATCTTAAAATTAACTTCTTCCACAAAAATTAGCAACCATTATGAGAGTTTTATCTTATTAACGTTTTCAAATGTTTGAAGTGCAGTCAGTAACATAACCTAAATACTCATGTATACTATTTCTATGCTGTCACTCTTCTACTATTTTTTATTAGTAACTTTGTCAGTGCCTCTATTTTTTTGCTTATGCTTTGTTTAAACGTAACAGCTTTTATACTGTAATGCACAACATGCTTTTGGCTGTTACATAACCTAATTGCTAGATACAATGCTATTACACAACTAAAAGACCTCAACTATCAATGTGTAAATAACAATCTTTTACTGCCTTCCAAACATGCTACAACTAACAGTATCTTGATGACCTCACTGCCAATGTAATTTTGAAACAGAAAAATGTTCAGTTTTTTTAGAGTTAAAATTGACCATGTTAGGAGGGCCCCATTCAGTTATTGTTTGAAGTCTTTGTTTATAGATGCTACAGATTTTAACCTAGAAATTTCAAGATGCTCTGCCATGTTTGTCAATATGGTCTTTAAAAAGAATGAAGTATAAAGGGTGCTATCATCTGCAAAACTATTAATAGGTTATTTCAAGAAGTTCATTAATGTAAATCAAAAATAAAGTTGATAAAAGAGAAGAACCTTGAGGAAAACCAGCATTTATGATTTTAAAGTCAGAGATAAAACCATCAATTCTAACTATAATTTTTCTATTGTCAAAAAAACAAATAATGAGGTTTGCAGTTTCTAATCAAGACTTATACAATGGAGCTTGTTAAAAAGAATAAGATACCATGACCTATCAAACGTTTTGGAAATGACAACAGCTACTGTAAGATTTTCTTCTTGTTTGTCTAAAGTAGAATTCCGTTTGTGACTAACATAAGTCAGAAGATCTGTTATCAAACGTTTTGATCAAAATCCATATTGAGTATCTGATAAGTTATCTTGTTTTAAAAACTTAATAACGTAAAAATTAATATATTCTTCAAAAAAATTTGACAGATTGAACAATAATGCAATTGATATATAATTTAAAAAATCAGACTTGTCTCCCTTTTTAAGAATACATTAAACATTTGCAATTTTCCAACAATTTAAAAATGTTTAATTTTTGTATAATAAGGCAAATATTTTGGTCAAAACAAGAGCAAATTTATTTGCAAATGTTTTAAGAATAATAGGTAAAATTTTATCTATATCTGTCTTTCTGGTATTTAATTTAAAAAGATATTTTTGACAACTCGTGGTCTAAAATGAATTAAAACCATTATTTTTTCTACTAACTGGCATTGTAGGTACAGCAATGAAAAGATTTATAATAGTAGAGCTAGATGCAAATTAGTTTGGAAAAATATCTTTTTCTTTTTAATTAGTAACTAGTAATGAGTGAGTCCACTAGAAAACAAAACCGAAGTGACCATCAAAATCCAAAAAATCAAATACGTAAAAAAATACATCTACGCCACAAAATAAGGTTGGGTAAAGAAAACCAGCTAAAGTAGCACAAAAAATACTACACAGTTGAGCGGCCCAAACCAAAACGTATCACACAGTCTTAAAAGAGAAGTGTATGACAAATGCATACTACCCGTCAAAACTTACAATTTTGAAATTACGTCACTTACTGTAAAAACTGGTAAAAGGTTAAGAACATCCCAAAAAGCAATAAAACGTGCCATAAAAAAACTATTTTTAGAAGTGGGCAACTAAAGGTTAAAGAAAAAGAGAAGCTATTCGTCTTCCTTTTATGCTGAATTTTTTGTACCTATTCAACCATTCCGCTACTATATCTTTAGCATACATATTGAACAACGTTGGTTTTGTAATTTAAAGTTATTGCTACTTGTTGTCTTATATTCAAATTACCTATTAGTCTTCTATTTTTCTATTCTACCCCTTTTAATTTTAAAATTGTCATCAGTTTCTTCCACCAAACACAGACAACTTAATATACACACAAATATTGTGTGGTCTGTTGCATAAGAGCTTTTTAGCATCTTTTCTTTCTGCTCATATTTAACACATTTTATGGGCTACATTTTTAGCAAAAACATCTGAATTCAAATTTCAGTCTTCATAAAAACAAAACAAACAAAAATGCGGAATGTCATTCACCGGTGTTACTTTACCTACTGGCTGCAACAATTTTCTCAACTCTTAAAGCTGAGCTTCCAGTTTTTGTTGACAGTTGAAGTGGTGTCTAGGTGGCGCCAATTTTGATTTAAAACTACTATTTAAGACAAAAGTTTGAACACTCAAGGAAACTTTAAAACCAATTAGGTCCGGGTTCCGTTGGTAATCTCAGAGTCAGAGCACTCACCAGGTGTGTAATTTTTGCACTGTTTCTTTACACAAGTGATTTTGTAGCACAATTGTGTACGTGTTTAGCCTATGAAAACAGTTAGTAGTAGCAAGCTTTTGTTTTCTTTCTGCAACGCTCGACGTTTTATGTTAGGCTTGCTTTAACTCTGGAAGCAATCATACAAACGGAAGATGTACACATCAAATGCCACAATATGCTTCTTCAACGACTACAATATTTATAAGTATACAAAAACAATTAAAATATTTATTATGTTATAATTTGACAGATGTATTGGTTATATGTATGTCACTTTTCCCATAGCTCCGAGCATAATAGGCACTTTTTGCATGCAATTGGTATAATACAGGGTGATTATAAATGTTTGGTATTATGTAACCATCTAATGTACGTTTGTGGCGCTATAGTAAAATACGTAAATAAAGTTGCCTATCTTAGGATTCAATAATAAAAATATTTTCATATGTTTACATGTATATAATTATCAGTTCTAAACAAAATAACAGTTTGATGCTATTAAACTATTGAATTTGAAAAAGCAAATAAAACAATGAAAAATAATCAAAGCAAATGCTACTGCTATTAGTAACTAATGATAAATCTTAATTAAAACTGAACCGATTGTTTTCAAATTAATGATCCGAAAACTGCAGTCGAAACTCTCAAACACAATCCGAAATAGAATAGAGCCATTCCCCATTATCAAACCGCTTATTCCTAAAGTAGGATTCAATAGTAAAAATATTCTCTTCATTTGTATACATTCTTATTATCTTGCTTGCTTGACAGCTGTCAAAGTTGAACTGTCAAAACAAATAGTATAGTAGACAAAAAAGGCGGCATATTTAAAGTGATAATCCCATTTATTTATTTATAGAGACCCTGTATTACGTTTGCACTAGAAAACAAACAAAATTTGTTTCACCTTATTTCCACATTATTTGCAGTTTAAATTACAATAAATAACACAACCAAATGACAAATCTTATATTAACCTATATATATTAAAATGGTTTTTAAAAAAATTTGGTAAAATTTTTTTGGGTGGGCTGAAATTTGGCATGGCTTACTTTTTTTGCATAAAGATTACTTTCTGAAGGTGCACATATACAAAAACTCCAAAAAAAAAATTTAAGAACCAGTCTAATATATATATATGGGTAATTCCATTACTTTTCGACCAATTTGAAAAAGTTGACCTCTTTGATTTTGCTCAAATTTTCAGGGATCAAAATATTGATGAAAGAAATGAGATTCCCAAAATTTTGGACCTTAGAATAATGCCTGTTTAAAATGACACACATTTGAAGGTCAGAAATTTTACAATAAAACGTCTTTTTTAGCTTATTTTGTATCTCAATTTTTGGGCTTCTGGAAAAAGATAAAAAGGTCCACAATGTCTCAAATTATTTCTTATTACATGTACTTCAAAACTTATATTTTTTATGTTTAATATCGTGGCAGTCATTTTGATATATTAAGCTTCAAACGTTATTCCAAAAAAAACCGGGTGACAGCGCTTTTTCAGGACCTGAAAATTACAAGTTTTGAAGATCGCGAAAACATGTGCAACTTCCTGCATCAAAATAATGGTGTATACGTATTGATTCTATAAGTATTGTGTGATCACTTCAAAAAGAGATTAAACACAAGGAAATCTAGACCTTGCAAATCAAATTTTGTTAAGTTTTGACAAAGTTAGAACGGTTTAAAGAAAGCAAAGTTTTGCGATTTTGCTAAATTTACGGGTTTTTTTGGAATAATGTTTAAAGCTTAATATATCAAAATGACTGCCACGATATTAAACATAATAATATGGGTTTTAAAGTACATGTAATAAGGAATAATTTGAGCTATCGTAGACCTTTTTATCATTTTCCAGAAGCCCAAAAATTGAGATACAAATTAAGCTAAAAATTACGTTTTATTGTAAAATTTTTGACCTTCAAATGTGTGTCATTTTGAACAGGCAATATTCTAAGGTCCAAAATTTTAAAAAACTCATTTTTTTCATCTATATTTTGATTCCTGAAAATTTGAGCAAAATCAAAGAGGTCGACTTTTTCAAATTGGTCGATATATATACAGGATGTAGATTAATTGGTGGACAAACGCTAGCTAACTTTGCCAAAACAAAAAAAAAACAAAAATTCCAAAATGCCAAGAAACTCTTCGTTTGGCCTCACAAGGTCCTCAAAGTTTCAATATTGTCAATACAAATATTGTATTAATTACGTATGTTATGTACCAAGTTGCTTTCTGTTTTAGTATAATAAAAGCTACGAGGTTTATTAAAAATTAATTTCCAAAAATAAATCAAATTTTAATTAAAAAAAACCCTTGGCAACGTAGCAAATTTTTTAATAAATTCAAATTATAACGTAGGCTATGCAATATATGTCAGTTGATATTTCTATTTTATTATGACTTTTACTTTAAATGAATATGCAAATTACGCTTGAGAATGTCATGAATTCGATACCGTATAGTGTTTACAAGTAAACGGTAGCCAATATGAACATTTGTAGTTTATAATAAATAATAACATTTGATGTGTGCATTAAGTTGCCTACATTATAGGTTTGAATAGGTTTGAGGATCTCGTGTGGCCAAACAAAGAGTTTTTCAGCATTTTAAAATTAAGGTTTTTGTTTTCTTTTGACACGGTCTTCAAAATTAGCTGGCGTTTGTCCGCTAATTAATCTACACCCTGTATATACATATATATGGCCATGTCTGAGTCAAGTGTACGGAACAAACATTTGATTTTGCTCAAGCCACTGAAAACGCCTTTCTCTACATAAGTCCTGATCTTGTGATTGTTTTTTAGATTTTTTTATAAAGCCATTTTTGAGTAATAAGCAATCAAAATTTGAAAAAATCGATTTTTTGTTTTTTTTTTTCATTTTTTACATTTTTTTGATCGTTTGTAACTTCTCATTATTGCATTTTTAGAAAAAAAACTGTAATGAACTTTTTTTTTCAAAATTGTTCAAAGAATCATTTTTTACCACCAAAAATTTTGCAAAACTTTAAAAAACATTATTTTTTTAAGATGTGCAAAAGATACCCTAAAAATTTCAAAATGTGCCGTGTGCTACTTTCCGAGGTTTCCACAAAAATACTTTAAAATAGCGAAAAATGGCTAAAATTTTTAATTTACATTTTTGATCGTTTGTAACTTCTCACTATGACAAGCTTTTTTTTCAAATTTGTCTAAAGAATAAGTTTTCACACACAAATATTTTTTTCTTTGAATTTTGAAAATTTTGCAGAACTTTAATTGACAGTTTTTCTTTAAAAAAAGATTTTCTTTTTTTTAATATGCGGATAAAAAATGAAAATACTTATCTTTTATTTAAGAAAAACTGTTACATTTTTAGGCTTTGTTGCATATATTATCCATATTCGGTTTTTATGATGCATTTAACACCAATTTTTAGAAACAAAAAAAAGTTAAACAAAAAACCGCTTTTATTTAATTATTTTAATAATACAAAGTAGAGCAATAGTAACGTCATAATGTAAATGTGCCATAATTTTTGCAAATGGCGTCAAATGTCATTGTGCTAACACAAGTATGTTGTAGACAAATAGAGAATTAGTTGACAACAAGCAATGAAGCAATACACACCCAAAGAACAAAGAATTTATGTTATTGCGTAAATTTTGTTGTCGTTTTTTTCGTTGTGCTGCATCATGTGCGCAAAAAATTAAGCGTTTAGATGGGCGTCTCGCGGAAAATGGGTCCACTAGAGATGTTGCAAGAAATGACCTGCATTGTATTGCTCGTTTGATCAAGAACATTGCTGTTGTAACCACGTCCACAAACATTGACAAGACAACGATGCACAGAATTTGGCATCAAGTTCAAAGACATAAAGGTGTTCCCTTACAAAGTGCAGTTCACCAGTGGCTGCCTGCTGACCGTCAAATGAGGTTAACTTACCTCATGCTCTGTTAAACCTGCTGTAAGCGACAAAAACTATTTTCACATACTTAACTGGTTATATTAACAAACAAAATTTGCGTTTCAAGAGCACGAAGAATTTACATGATATGCAAGATTTTTCTTGGCCAGATCGCCAGATCTGACGGCGCCAGATTTCTTACTACAAGATTTTTTAAATTATTGCGTTTACTACAACAAACCACATACCTTGCAAGTCTTGAAACATTAAAGAAGAAATAACCAATTTAAAGCCAAATGTTTGCAAGCAACAATTCAAAATGCCGTAAAACAAGTACAAGTGCATGAACTAAAAAGATGGTCATTTGGCCGATATTATTTTTTTACTATCACTTCAAAATTAAAAACACTCGAGCGTGTTGGTGGGCACTCCAGTTCAAATTATTTGCTAATAATCATAATTTGGATTGCCCCACCTACCTGCCCAAGTATTAGTCATCAAAAGATTTGGTATCACTTTTTCTTTTTTAGGCAGACTTCCAACGCTTGCAAAAATAAGAAACTTCCAATTTTTTGTTAACAAACTCTTGGACAAGTTAGTTAGCACTACAGTTTAAACTATTCATCAAAAAATTGTATATAATTTCTTTTTTTAGACAAAAAATATCTAACACATGAAAAAAAAAATTCTTGTTAACAAACGTTTAGGCAAGTATATGAACACTCCAGTTTAATCTAGAATATGTCTTCTTTTCTTTTTGAATAAAAAACTAACGCTTGCAAAAACAAACACTCTGACAAGTAAGCCTAAACCCCAAAACATGATTACAAGTAAAAAGTTTAAATTAAAATCTCCGCTTACCCACCAAAGTGTCAGTTATTAAGAGATTAAATACCACAATATCACTTCTTTTTCTTGTAACATAGTGACCACTAAAGTTTGCAATCTTATTCTTTAATTTAGAAGTTGAATTAATTATTTAGACAATACCAACAAGTAGGTTCATATGTAGAAGTGTCTTTTAAAAATGTTTTATATATATTTAAAAAATTGGTGTGTTAAAAAAATCATGTTTGAAACAGCTTCAGTATTCAGTACCTTTATTAAATTTAAAAAAACATTTTGCAGGTTAAATTGATCATCTAGACTATCTAGAGTCTAGACAATACTAATAAGTGGACTCATTTGTAGAACTGTGTTTGTATACAAAATTTTTTTTTTAGAAAATTAATTTTAAATATATATACTTCATTTTTTTGTTAAATTAAAAATTTGACATTTTAGAAATTTTATTGATCATTTATGTTCTCAATATTTAAAACTAATCATTAACAAAAAAAAAATTGGTGCAACATACCCTATGCGGCTGCCAAAGATGATTAAATAAACAGATGTATAAAAACATACAAAGTTGTGTGCATAATAAACAAAATGTAATTACATTAAGTATTAGAAATTACTCTGTTGGTATGTATTAATGAAAAAAACAAATGTTATAGATTTTTATTATACTTCTATAAACTTTATTGCCATATAGAATAGTAGCAAATTAATGGCTAAATCAATTCTCCATTTTGTTTATTGTATTTGATATTTTTACTAATGCTGTAAGGTTTGTTGAAGTGTTTTAAAAATGTATCAGCAATGTTAGTATGTTAGTTAGTATGTTAATTTTTGTTGTAAGTTATGTTTGTATTAGGCTTTTTGGTAGATTGCATTTTAATAGAAGATTTGTACCGACTTAATTTCTTAATTCATGTTTGTTGTTCAAGATTGTTAATTTTATAAAATTTAAGTTTGATTGTTTAGTCTTCCTTTTGTTTAAAGTTTCTGTGTAACTGTGTTTTATATGTATAAGATGTTATTTGCACACAAAAATTATTGTTAACTGAAATTTTTTTTATTTTGTGTTTGTTTTTATTAATTCTATTGTCAGTTTTGATTTACTCTGTATAATTAATATTTTAGAACATAATAATAAATTAAATCCACTCTTATACTCACATACTATTGACTATTGTTGTTGCAGCTCACTTGACAACTCACCTAAAACAATAAAAAAAAATTTAAACAGAGTAGTTTAAAAATTGTTTCATAAATTAGATGCTAATGCATGTGTCCAAAATTTTACCAAAAAGTTTTATATTGCATTGTTTAGTTTTCAATGTTACCAACCTTTGCAAACAAAATTTTCCGAATTGTAATTAGTCTATCACAATACACGTTGCATAGTATGGCTTTGTTTTTAAGTGGGAGTTTTATTTTTGCATTGTGCACTAGGATTACAAAATGCTCAATACAAATAACAAGATTTTGGCAATTTTACTGAAAAATGCCTGTATACTGCGTCAAGTTGCTAGATTACTTAAAACCCAAAAACAAATTAGATACAAATCATGGCTTTGGGGAATAAAGAGGAACCTGTGATTTGCTTAAATTTTTTTAGAAAACGTTAATGCACAATTGAAAAAGAAATGCACTTTTTTGTGTTTTTATTGGTTTTACCAAGGTCTTTTACATCATCAACCATGGTCAACTTGTTGACACATTGGAAGAATATGGCATCCAAGAACGGATACTAAACTGGTTTACAAGCTATCTAACCGGAAGAAAATATAAAGTTAACATAAGTAAGTGCCGCAGTAGCTATAACAAAGTGAATGTAGGTGTCCCTCAAGGGAGTGTCCTTGGACCGCTATATACTATACGTAAATGATATCAAACACTGTTTTAAAAACTGTGAATATCTGTCATAGTGTCATAGTGTCTACACATAGAGATCCAAATATAGCCATAAAAAGATTAAATGCAGGTTTTAGAAGTTTTTCAATGTGAGCTAACAAAAAACTAATCATTAACCAAACAAAAACAAAATTCATGCACATCAAATCACCGTATAACAAAGAAATAACAAATCTTGAACTAAAATATCACTTACAGAACTGCCTTTCTATTAAAATGTTAAACTGCAATTGTATCAAAAGAATTGAATGGGTAACTCAGATAAGATATTTGGGTATAAGTATTGATCACCGGTGTCTATGAAATAAACATACTACGGCATTAAACTATAAACTGCAACACTTTGCAAAAAGATTTTATCATTTGAAACAGTTCCTGCCAATATCTGTACTGCGAACAATCTACACAGCATTGGTGAAATCTAACATCACCTACAACATAACGGTATAAGGACATCCGTCTCACTATCTAATAGAATCACTTCAAAAAAGCCAAAAAAGAATACTTAACAACATAGATCCCAATGATACAAAATCCTTGCTAGTGGAAAATTCCTTCAAATATAACTAGCTCTCAAATATTATTTAAAAGTAAATATTTATACAAGAGTAAAACTTTTAAACTTTAGTTAATATTACCCAAACATTGTAAATAGAGCAAGAGATTAAGAACAAATAAACAAGCAAAATGGAATAATGATATATGCCACTGACAAGCCTCCAAGCTTAGAGGCAAGATACTAACAATAAGCTTGCAATCTCAGACCTTTTATCACTACACTACTGTTATTTTTACAAAGTTTCCAGCTATCTGAAAAGTGGTTTAGTAAGTAAAACATTTTCTGAAGAAGAGAAAACGTTCTCATTGAACGTAACTTTACCAATATTGCTAAAGTTCTATGTATCTAAAGCAAAGAAATAGTAAATTTGAAGGTTTACAAATTTTATTAGACAATAATAGTTATATGTGGTAAACATGATTAGTCTGTATCCGTTTACTGCTTTAAATCAGTGCTTGTGCATAAAATCCTAAAAACAACAAGTATCACTATTAAGTCACCCTGTATCACATAATGCAATTATCGCTATTTTAAATCCTAAAAACATGATCATCCCCTTTGAGTCACCCTGTATCACATAGAATAATCAATCGCCGCAACATAGTTTACATAGTTTTAATTTATTCTTTTAACGATGTGATGCGTAAATTAAAATTTCAATAAAAGTAAAATAGGTATATTCATAACAATAGCTCTATGCGAGAGTATAAAAAATAATGAAAACCCATTGTGTATTATTTCAGCCTTTCAGTGAATTTCATTTAGTGCGAATTGCAGTCGTCCACTTCGATTTAATAGTGGCTCGGAGGAAGCTTTAGAAAATGTTGTAATTATTTAATTTTGCGTTAAATTAATTTTCGCTTTAGTGATCACAATTCACATTTTATTTGCGCTTGAGTTTGTTCGTTTCAATACACTAGCAATGTATAAACATCATGTACTGTAGACACAAAATTTAATTAAAAAGTGTATTTTAAATAAACAATTTCAAAGCATGTTTAAGTTGTAAATTGAGTTATATTGTATTTACTGTAATTTGTTTTGAATAGATATCAAAATAAATGGTCCAAATATGAGTTATTTAATTTTGTCATTTGTAACTGTAGGTTATTTAATTTACGGTTTTTCAAATTTGTTACCTGTGCAGAGGGACCTTTAAACTATCATTGATGTTATTCGGAAATATTATTTATATATTCTCTCTAGACAATCAATAAATTAATAACGGATAGGAATGTCCTGGGTATTGTATTATGCGGTGTCATAATCATATTAACTAGTCATGGTGCACAACGCCATATAATTTTAATGCGTTTAATAATAAAATGTAGGAAATTGAAAATATCTAATAAATTTATATTATAATAAATAATATGTGTTCCGTGAGAAATGGAAAATTAAAACTTAAAGAAAAGCTATGTATATTATTACGATTCCATAATAATTTAATGTGAGTGTTTTCATCACATAATTTAAAGTATATTAATATTAGTCAAGATTAAGAACATCTAAAACTAAAATATATAAAAGTGAAACAATGCATCAAATAAAAATATTGGTATTTTCAACCCATTAAACCGTTTTTTTATATTCGTCAAATATAGTTCAGTTTAAAGTGTCGTGAACAAAAATTAAAATATTGTTTATAGTCTGTGAACGCACCAGTAAACTCTTTGGTGTAATTTATCCACCAAAATCTATGCACTATTTCTATAAAGTAAAAGCCTTACTGTAGGCATAAAATAAACAAAATAAATTATGTCAACAAAAAAAAAAAACAAATTACCCCAAGAAAAAGCACTAATTGTGCAGATTCTCACCTCTGTCACAAACTGGGCAGATCACAGGATTCTGAAAAGCATCATTGCCTTTCATAAAAAAAAATAATAAGCTCTAGCAAGTCAGCCAGACAAAAGTTGTTAAAATGCAACCCAGTGAGCGCAAGCAACTGAGCATTGGATGTAATTTCAAATAATTTGATTTTATTATACCCGTATTTATTATTATTAAAAAAAAATACATGGTGAGTCGGGAGGAACGGACCAAACTCCAGGAGTGTATTCTACACGTGAAAATAATGTAAAAAAACTCAAATGTTGTTATTCAATTTTGATTTGTTTTCAAGTTATAGCATAATTAAATTTTTTTATCTAGTACGCCATGTTTGACGTTCTAAATTAATTGATAGCTTTTTTGTTGTGATAATGTGTCAGTGTGATGGTAATTTAACGTTTATTTTGTTTGTACGATTAAAGTGTTACAAAATGCCACACACTTATTCAAATTTAGAATATGCAAATATGGTGTTTGTTTATGGTTTTTGTAATGGAAATGCTACAGCTGCTGTTGAAAAACATCGTCAACAATTTCTACATCCTAATAAAAATGTATTTATCAAAGTTTTCAACAAACTGTGCAAGACCGGAAAGCTTTCCATTGTTAACATAACATCTGAACAAGCTACTCGACAAGATTTAGAAAAGGTAGAAGATATTCTGGATGTAGTAGCAGAAGATGCAACGACCAGCTCACGAAGAATTAGTATTCAATTAAGTATTCCACAAACAAATTCCACGAGCAAGGTTTACATTTACACCATATACAAAGAGTACAGCACCTACAACCGGAAGATTATCCTAAACGTATGGAATTTTGTCGGTAGATAAATAATAATCCTCGTGTTGTATCGCGCATACTTTTTACAGATAAAGCAACATTTACCCGCGACTCACAACTATCATGTATAGTCAGACAAAAATCCCCACGCAACAGTCAAAAGTAATTTTCAACATAAGTTTTTGGTAAACGTGTGGTGTGGTATAGTCGATGGTTATTTAATTGGCCCTTTCAATTTGGAGAATCGCGTCACAATTATTTATTTTTTTTACAAAATGATTTACACGGACTATTAGAAGATGTTCCTTTGAACATCAGAACGCAAATGTACTACCAGCACGATAGAGCTCTTGCACATTTTGCTTGTCAGGTCAAGCAACATTTGGACGTTGGATTGGTCGCGGTGGTCCTATTAGTTGGCCTCCAAGATCTCCAGATCTCACAGCATTAGATTATTGTTTATGGGGCTGGTTCAAAGATAAAGTGTACAAAGTAAAAATGGACACTCGGGATGGACTAGATCTACGTATTAGAAATGCTGCAACCGATCCTAAACAAAGACATGACTCCATTAGGAAAGCAACAAGCGCCCTTCGTAGACAAAGCAGAAAATGTTTAGAGATAAATGACGTTATTTTTGAACAATTATTATAAGAACGCTATAATAACCAACACGTTAATGTATAAAATTTTGTTTATTTTTAATTACGCTGTAACTTGAAAACAAATAATAATTTAACAACATTTGAGTTTTTTTACATTATTATTACGTGTAGAATACACTCCTCGAGTTTGGTCTGTTCCTCCCGACTTACCCTGTATATATTATTGCTTATTATAGTTGATTAAAAAAGTTTCCTAATAGTTTAGTTAACTATTTTTTTAAATGGTAATAAATATTAATTTATTGGTGTTCACTTTAGATTTCAAACAAACTAGAGACACAACTGGTTTACATACGGCTGGTGGTGAAGGCGTAGGTTGTTGATTTGTCCATGTTTGCCAAACCAAAGCACTTGTATGCAGAGTTTTAAACACGGAAAGTCTCCTACGCCTGGTTTCAAAGTATGAAAATGCAGTAACAAAAACCTCTATGTCTCTCCAAAAGTGTACAAGTCAAAAATACAACAGCGACATTCAAAAGCAGCCGCTATTACGACGAGGCACAATAAGTGCACTAAACCAAAACTAGTTTTGTAGCAGTACGCCGGGATTGCAAAACAACCGACAAAAAAAAACAAAAAGAATAACTTCTAAACACACTCATTAGCAACAATACCAAAAAGGAAAGACAACGACAAGAAGGCAGAATCTGTTAAATTCACTATCCTTGGTAGAATCACTATATTTTAAAAGAAAAGCATGCATTATTTCGTTTTATGAAATTCATCTTAAGTAAATTCTTGAAAATTTTATGTGCAGTCAAACTAACTAATAAAGTACAAAAACTTTAAGTAAATAGTGTAAAAACTGTTAGATTTAAAAAAGAATTTTGATATAAGTAACAAAATAGAAAAGCAAAGTAAATAAATATGTTCATTAAAGAACAGCTTTTTAACCCTCTACTAATAAATTATAAAACATAACATTGACATTGCTCTTGCACAAGAAAACTCCAAAATTTACAAACAAAAAAATTAATAGGTTAAGCATTCAAAGCAAACTCTTATTATTTAATGCTCTTCACATGCAATAAACCTAATAATATTATAAATCTTTGTATGGAGACAGCCAAGGTAAACATAGTAAACTTTGTTTTAATTTAATATTTTTCTTACGTTTAGCAGGGTTTTTTTTCCACTAGAAGGAATCCAGAGTTTAATTAGTAGTGAAACCAATACATTGTTAATTTTTAAGTGCAATGTTAATTTAAAATATATTTTAAAACCTAACAATTTTTAAGAATAAACGTAACTTGTTAACGTTTAAAAATGCAATGCAAAGTAAAATTATAGACTTTTTTTTCTTTTTGTTCCACTCCTATCAAAGACTAGAAATTATCAATATTATCTTTACTCTGTTCACTACTGCTCTTAAACGGGTCTGTTGTACTGCACCCATACCATTTGCGCAAATTTCCGAGCCACAAAGTTTTACATTTTTTTACATTTTGTGTCTCTTTTATTTTCTTTTCTATAATGATATAAAAAAATTGTATTTTAGTTCCCTAACTATATGTCAAAACTATCTTAGTTTCTTGGTCTTAATACTAGAAAGTACTTCACATTCCTTCTGCATCCTCTTTAACACTTTGATGTTTGTCACATGATTAGCCCAAGATATCCTCAATATTTGTCTGTAGCACCACATCTCAAAAACCTGTATTCATGTGAGCTTGTTTTGGTATCCAACTTTCTGTATTGTATAATATAATTAAGAGAACATAGCAACAAAGCTTCCTTACTTTAAGATTTAGAGAAAGATCTCTGTTATTAAAAAATTTATTCATTGATGTAAAAGCATTGTTATCTCAATTCTTGTTCTTATTTTTTGGTTGAATTTGTATTGCTACTAGAAGAAGACATAAGGTACACCCAGTTCGGGTTTAAAATTGAGTTTGGAACAAAAAAAGCTTTATACGGGATAAATGTATTAATCCAGAAATGACTAGATATAAAGAAGACAAATATGAAACTAAAGACATCTGCATAATTTATAATTTGTACTATAACCAAACAGCAAACATCAACGTAGATAACAAAACTAGCAATAATATCAAAATAAGCAGGGGGTCGCACAAGGGTATGTCTAGTCACCACTGTTATTAAACTTTTATAGCAAAAAAATTTTTAGAAAAAAAAAACAGGAGTAGTCATAAACGACAAAATAATAAATAACATTTGCTGTGTCAACAATACGATTATTTTGACCACTAACATAGAAGACCTCGTGGAACGTACCAATACAGTATGCAATAAATGGGGTATTAAAATAAATATTAAAAAAACAAAATTTATGATAATCTCAAAAAACAACAACATTGACAGCTTGAGAGTTTCTAACAACAATATTGAAAGAGTAGATACCTATAGACCTAACACTAGCAAATTATAAAACAAGTAAAGTGATACAAAAATAGTACTTAACATTGACCATAAAAAAAACGTTCCTACATTAATACAAAAACTCATAATACCAATTAGTAAAAAAAAAAAAATCTTGAGTTAAAAATAATAATAACTTTCTCAACTCAGTAAAAACAATACTACCAACAAAACTACTTGATGTAAAAGAGCTTAATAGAGCAAAGACAAATACTATAAAGCTATTTAACAATGCTAATAAAAACATGACAACAATGACTGGACTATGAATTACAAATATGTCATTTTTCTGAACATTTAGCAATAAGTCATATCATAAAATTTCATACAAATAAAATTAAAACAAGTACACAAAAAGTACTATGCAGAAATTATTCGACAATAAACAAAAATAAATTTATTGACTTTTTATCAAACAAAAATTGGAAATATAGATGATGTCAACAACTTATTTGATGCATTACTTAATATAATTAAATTTAATTTCACAAAGCATTTCCAGAAACAATCAAATCAATTACAAATAATAATAAAAAACTAGGCAACAAATGAGGTAAAAGAAATGTCTCAAAAGTTAAAAAAATGTGCATTGGCTACTAGTAAATAGTAATGACGACCAAATTATTAAACAACACAACAAGTTAAACAAAAAATACAAATTAAAAATACAAAAAACTAAAACAGATTATAACAGCAATTTTATAAACAACTCATCAAACATCGTAAAAAGCTCATGGAATATAATTAAGCAGAACAGTCAACAAAAAACGTTAAACGCTATCACAAAAATAAAAATAAATGGAGAAGAAGAATTCAGTCCCAACATAATAATGAATTCTTATTTTATTGATAGTATTAATGATAAAACAGACGATCTAAATAAACAAACTAAATTTGATTCAACTCGACTCACTAATAACAATTTTTTTCTTGCACCCGCAAAAAAACAAGACGTTTTAATGATATTAATGAAGTCACTAAAAAGAAGTCAGTGATGGCATACCATGTCAAATTATTAAAGATGTTGCTAATATAATAACAATTCTATTGACTGCAATAATAAATAAATCGTTTTTGCAAGAGATATTTCCTGTAGCTTTAAAAACTGCTAAAGTTGTTCCAATACAAATAAAGAAGAGAAATAATGAAATAACTAACTACCGACCAATTTCAAACTATTCTGTTTTTTCTAAACTCTTTGAGAAATTGATGTAAAAAAAACTTACTGCTTATTTTCTAAAGCATAACTTAATTACGGATTGTCAGCATGGTTTCATGAGAGGTAAATCAACAACAACCGCTCTTTCTGAATCAATAAATTTTATTTATGACTCTATTGACAAAAAGAACATTACAGTAGGGGTGTACTTTGATCTAACCAAAGTATACAACACTCGGTTAACAAAATGGCACGCTATACGCTCGATAAACGTTGGGAAATGTTAAAAATTTACTTTGAATGTAATTTGCGTATTGCAAAAATTGCGTACAAAATTCGGTCGCAAATATGCTCCAAATGCAAGTGTTCTGAAAAAATGTGTGCACAAAGTTTGTAAAACTGGTGTGCTGGTGAACCGTACTAAAGCTCCACACGCTCGTCCGGTTTGTACACCCGAGAATATTGCTGCTGTAGCCCGTAATGTGCAAGCCAGCCCGAGAACATTGACTCGTCATCGCTCTCAGCAATTGAACATTAGTCGCACTACTTTGAGGCGTATTTTGCATGCAGACATCTGTTTATTTGCCTATAAAGTCCAAATAACACAGCAGTTGAAAAGAATTGACCATCCACTTTGATACAACTTTGCTAATTGGGCCTTAGGGCAGCTGGAAGCCGATGGTAAATTTTGGCAAAAAATTATCTTTTTCAATGAAACGCATTTTTACCTCGGGGGCTATGTAAACAAGCAAAACTGCAAGATTTGGGCATCGGAAAAATCCACACGTGATCGTTGAGCAGCCAATGCATCCCGAACGAGTGATTGTATGGTGCGGATTATGGGCCGGCGGCATCAGCGGAAACCGCTATAGGATCATAATAACAAACTTTTTTTGGGAGCAAATTGCTGATTTGAATGTGGGCAACATCTGGTTCCAATAAAATGGAGCGACATGCCACACTAGCAACAAAGCTATCAACTTATTGCGGTCAAAGTTCTAAAATCGTGTAATCAGCCGTCGTGGAGATGTGAATTGGCCAGCAAGGAGCTGCGATTTGACGCACATGGACTTTTATCTCTGAGGTGCCATTAAAGAATGTTGTTATACCAACGATCCAACAACGATTGACGATCTTAAAGTCAACATCCAAAATGCCATAGCTGAGATAGAACCGCAGACGTTGGAAAAAGTACTGAAAAATTGGGTCAAGAGAATGGCCAGCCATTTGGCTGATGTAATATTCCATGTAAAACCGGATACTACAAAATAAATTCAAGATTATGAAATTTCATCTAACCGTTTGTGTTTTATTAACATTTTAAAAAGATTCCTTGTGATGGCCCACCCTTTATATGAATCACAAATACAAATCTGAAGAAAAAAAAAACGTTTGAAACAATGTTCTTGTTTTCAGAAGTCTAGATGCATTAGCCACAAATATCAAAGTACAACTAATTTGGATAGCAAAAAACTTTATCAAAACACAGTAACCTGTAGAAAAAATATCAAAAAATAAAGCACAATTGACTATTCCTAATAGAACCTTCACACATTCACCCAAGTCATAGTAATTCAGATAAGCCATACAAAACTGCAAAAACACTTTTAACTAAAAAAAGTATTAATAATGCACATATTTAAGGTATCGTAGTGTTCAAAAATATTGAATGCAAGACGAGTAGAAAATGACATAGTGCATCATTTTGTTGTAAAAATACTAACATTATTAACTAAAAAAAAACTAGAAAATGTTTAACTACTGTAAACAAGGTACTGCGCAACAGATAAATTTATAATTTTTATAGTCAAGCTCAAGAACTTAAGCAACAAATGTTCATAAAAATTTAAAATTTTACTTTTAAAATTTTATTAAATAATAAATTTAGCGTGTCAATTTATGAGATGTTTTCATACACAAATGTTAAAATGTTGTTAGTAGACTCCTGTTTTTATAACAAGTATCTGTAGTTTTATTCATGATGCAAGTAAACTTTATATAAAAAAAAATAATTGTAATTATTCTGTATTACCAAGTAAACAATAGTTAAACTTATCCATCAATTAAGTTGCTACTCGATAAAAAAATAATTTTTAGAAATCATAAAACAATACAACAAATTGTCAAAATTGCATAATATAGACAGGTTGCTTTACCGTTACAACATTAAATTAGACTTTATAAAATAAATAAGGAATAAACTTCTTTGTTTACATGTGGAGTATATTTAGACAACAATTACACTGTTCTCGGGCTGCAAAAATCCTGTACCAAAACTACCGCAGCTATCTACCTAGAGGTAATGTAAGTATAATTCTCTTGGGATTTTAAAACATTGTATATTCTCGCACTAGTCTTGTTGATGATAGAACTTGGTCAAAAACACTTGGTAAGCGCATAAAGTAGGCCCATAGTCTGCAAAGATTTGTGCAACTTCGTTAAAAATGTACTCTCACTCAACTGTTTGCACGTTCTAGAAAGTCGCTAAAGGAGGGAGGTTTTGTGGTCTCCGTGGAAGTGGTGCCAAGGCGGTGTATGCAATACAGTTAATATGCAGTAGCCTTAAAGTTACCCCAAAGCAGTCGTCAGAGAGTAGTAGTAGTAATCATGGTCAGTGGGCATATAGATGGTCAATTAATCTTGGTTTAATATAAAACTAGTACATTTTTTATCAACTAAATGATTTTACAAGCACTTTGCACAACCGAGCACTATACGCTTACCGACGAGCTTAGTTTAGTAAGACAAATGACAAGGCGTTTCAATCTATTTTTTAAAAAGTAAACAGTGCTAAAACTTTCAAAATGTTTACGAAATACAACTCATCAACGTACCTAAATTGTCATTCAATAAAAAAACAACACCATCTCAAGTGTTTTTATTTTAAAAAGTGATAACAGTAACAACAGTAACAGGAAACCAGTTTGGGACTGTAAGGTGGTTGTTGTAATTTTCTAAGCATTGACTGCAAAAGCAGAATTTTTTTAGCATAGTTGTTAGATTATTTTTGTGTAAAACTAAGATAGTATAAAATCCATTGCATATAATCTTCTTTTGTAAGAAGAGCCCAGTGGTGTACCTAGGTCTCATCCTTAGTTACGATTCTATAAAAAAAGATTTCATCTTAAGTTAAAACTGGCAAATACTTCTTGCAAACTTGTTGTTTACACAATTTTTATGTGAGACTGAGCAGTTTTAAAGTTTATTGTGCTGACATTATAATATTTCTATTTCACTAAGAATTTTCAACTTTGTTAAATGTCTTACACATTTTGGGTCATCAAAAATTTGCTCATAAATATTTTTTGAGCTATTGCATTTTTTTCATAAAAAAAATAAAACGTTTTTGTGTTGTAAGTCACTTATTTTTGCCTCATTAAACTGATTTAAAAATGACAAAAGTTAAGCAATTTAAAACATTATGTATATTATGTAATAATAACTTTAATAAACTGAATGTATACATTATACATGATTGGGCAAATGTGTAAAAACATCCAATTTTTTACTGCATTTTAAGTTTATTTTAAATTGAGTTTAATAAAAATTTTAAAAATCAACCCAAAGTTTTACTAAGCAAACAAAGTAATCTGATCATACAACCAGAAAAAAAAACTAGCAAAATAATGCAAATACACGTAAAAACTATTTAATGACACCCAAACAAGACCAACAAACCCCAATTCAGAAAGCACTGCTACAGAAGTTTTTCAATTTCAAACTTGAACACGCAATCAAAAACGCCAAACTGAAAAAAAAACAATTAAACCCGATAATATGCTAGCTAAATTAATAAAACTTATAGGTATTCTACAAAAACTCTTTAACAACATATAAACACACTAAACAAATAGTTAACTACAAAAAAAACTAAAGAATGTTCTGACCACAATATCATTGCTTTGATAAGCAACGCTATAAAGATCTTTATAAGAATAATACACAATTGTAATTTTTAAAAACTAAAAAAAAAGAAACAAAACATGCAAACTAAAGACACTCTTTGGTTTAAATGTATTGAAGCAAAAATGTCTGGACATAAATCATGATATGTATATTTGCTTCATGTCCAGCACTAGAGATACTATAAAAAACATCAATAGCAAAAATATACAGATAATGTATAACCTCTACTGACACCAAACAGCAAAAGTCAAAATTGGTAAAGACCTAAGTGAAGATATTAAAATACGTTGTAGAGTCAGACACAAACGCGTATTGTCCGTTTTTCTATTTAATGTATACAGCAAAAGTATCATTAAAAAAACACTGCCAAAAAACGGAAGATATCATCACATCACAATCATGACTACCAAAAAAAAATATAAACGCAAATCACAATTTTGCTCAAATTTTAAAGAATCAAAATATGAATGACTAAAATGTAATAGTATAAAACTGATGAATAATCCTTAATCCAAAATAATGGGTTAAAATAAAATTTGTCGTAGAACAAACATGTATTTTATTTAAAAACTACCGGTTTCGACCTTAAAGTTATCTTCAAGCTAAAAAATTACTTTAATAAAATTTAGTATACAAAGAAAAGTAATTAAAACTAACCGTAAAAATTAGTGAGGACTTAGTTTAAAAAGTAAATTAGAACGGTATCTAGTATAATTAAGTAAATACTAAAGAACAACGACAAAAACAGTTTTTTTTTTAATGTAATTCTCAAAATTTTGGACTATTTTTAAATATTGCCTGTTCAAAATGACACACATATGAAGATCATATATTTCATTTTTTTAAACTTATTTTTTATCTAAATTTTTGGGAAAAAGATCCACAATGGCTTAAATTATTTCATGTACTTTAAACCCCATATTCGTATATTCAATGTTGAGGCAGTTAGTTTGATATATCATATTAGCTTCAAACATTATTTCAAAAACACTAAATTTATCAAAATCGCAAAATTATGCTTTCTTTAAACCGTTCTAAGTTTGTCAAATTTTAACAAAATTTTATACACAAGGTCTAGATTTTTTGTGTTTTTTTTTTTTTTAAGTAATCACTCAAGACTTATATAATCAATATGTATACACCAATAATTTTGTTGCAGAAAGTTTTTGCAATTGAAGATCTTGTAATTTTTAGGTCACAAAAAAACTAAACAAGAAAAACGTAAGAGTGATAAAAATGTATACTAGCACCAGTCGGCCAAAATCAAAACTAAAAACTCTACTTTAGAATAAATTCATACAGAAGTTAGACAAAACTGTGTATTATTGCCTATGCTATTTAACTTAGACTCCAAAATAATAAAAAAACTTATTGATCCCTATTACATCTACTGAAGTATTACTAGAACAAGTCAACAAACTAAAATATCTTGAGTGCTAAATCAACAATAAATTCAATCCAGACTATTTACAAAGCTCAAAAGACCGCTTACAATTAAACTCCGCCTAATAAAGTGCTAGGTTTAGTTGTATGGAGAAGAAGCTTAGATGGTAACAAGGTTAGCTATAAATTGATTAAAAGATTGAAAAACGTTCTTTTATCTTAATCTCTAATAAACGCGTAGTGATATTCTTAATTTCTTTTTTATATTATTATTTATTTCATATAATCCAATGTTGATTTATTCCATTATTTTAAAAAACCCATTTAATTTAAAAGCTTGAAATATTTATATTTGTGAAAAGTAATTTAATTTCCTTTTTTCCTATCTTAACAAGCGAGAATTTTTATATTCGTTTAAGATTATATAGCAGTTATTAAATGTGGCTGAATATGAATATTTTATAAATGAAAACAAAATGCTGGAGATATAATCCATAAAAATTACTTATTTTCTTTAAAATATAAACAATTTTAAAATAGTACAAAATGTTTAATAAATACATTTATTCAAGTTATACTTTAATAGTTTTGCACCTAAACTATAATTTATTCATATTAAATCATGGACGTCTGTATGTGTTTTAATATTGTAAACCTATGTAGACTATATTTCTGCATTTTAGAAAGTGAAAAGTAAATTAGTAATATAATATAAATAATACTCATTCATAACAATAAATTGCTTTTCTTTACATACATAAAATAGAAACTGTCAATAATTTATACTCGAAGTACATACCACCTGTTCCATAGAAGGTTTTTAAGAATATTATGGTTAATATAACTCATCCATAAAATAATGCTTCAGCAGTAATAAAGTTGTATTAGCCCAGACAAAGATTTAGTTTAATTATTTATTGCAGAAATTTGTGTATAGGTGTAATAAGTCGATTAAAGCATTTCAAACGTAATAGATTTTACAAAATAAAAATCATGATATTATCTATGACCCCCATTGTGAATATTAAATCTAAATTGCAACACATATGTATCTACTAATATAAATTTATGTTCGTGCAATTTAATATTTCAACACATTATTTTCATGCGCTAAGGTAATTTACTACCAATAACTCTCCTTTCTGTTAGACAAGTCTTTTAGCTACTAAACAATAAACTTATTACGCCCTTAAGTAGTAATAGTCTGCAATAAAAGCATAATTTTCATTCGCTATCGAGACATAGCATTGTCCACTTTACGACTTTAATCACGATATTTTTCCAGTCGACTCGCGATATGTACCTAACACGTAATTGTCCTATTTTATGCGTTAACTGAATGCTGATCAAACAGATACAATGTATTTACTAGACGGTAGTAATCGTTAACACGTTTAATTTAGATGTGTTTACGGAAGTTTAATTTTAACTTTTTTTACTTCCCCACGGAATTAATTAGTAAAAATTTATAGTAAGCTTTTTAACCCCATATACCTCGCTAAGAATAAGAGATAATTACAAAACATATTAAGCAATTTGCTTACTGTGCTTAAATTAAATCCTGTTTTCATTTCCTTTCTAATTGTTTCTTTTAATTATATTCTGAATATTTATTTGGTTTTTAAAATACTAACTAAAATCAGACTATTTAAATGTGTAAAATATATAACATACTCTCTTTAATTAAATTTAGAATAACAAAATGAGAAATAATTACTGAAATGTTTCAGGGTGAAAGTTACCTACATAGGGGTGGGTAAAAAGGATGCGACTATCCATCATGTGTTTCGGTAATTAAAACAAGAAGCTGAAGGACCTAAAGAAGCATAGTAGACCTAATGGTGGGTCACCGGGATGCGGCAACAGTTTGTTGTTCGGTTACTAAACGGAGTTTGGAATAATTGATGCTCAGTTTAACAGGGAATAATGGACGGACCAAAGTTGCGGTGGTTAAATTACTAGGATGGGTTTTAGTATAACCCGGATGTTGCTAAACATTTGTTTCGTTAATCCATCCAGCAGATGGTGGTTACAAATTTGTATATTTGATTAACCCTCGACCATGCAAATGGCCTATACTCATTGAATAAATGTCCAGTCTCTACAATGCAAACATCAATTATCTCTAGGGATATTACATGAATTGTAGCCTTTAGCGACTATAAGTAATTGTTTATAACTATGCATCATATGCATGGTTATAACATAATATGTTATAAAAAGGTATTAATTTGCTGCAATAATCAATAAATATTTAATGTTATACAGGGTGTTTCATAACTGGAGGCAAAAAATAAAACTTTAGGTACATTTTTTAATTTCAAATAGAAAATTTAAATAACTTTTTGTCTATTTTGCTTGGCTTTCGACACAAACCTTTTACTTAGCAAAATTTAAGTAAAAAAAACATTTGTAACAACAAACAAAACAATATTACTTTAATGAGCATTGATGCAAGCTTGACAAGCACTAAAAGAGAATGATAAACTGCTTCAAAATCTGCTGTTTTGAATGTGCAATGCAGCATTCACAATTCTCTTTGTAGCAGCTCCACGTTTTTTGTTGGCTCCGCATAAACCAATTGTTTCATGTGTACCCACATATTAAAGTCCAATAGATTTAGATCAGAAGATCTTGCAAGCCAGTTCACTAGACCTCTTCTACCAATCCACCTTTAAAATTGTTGTTGAGCCACCAAACTACATATTGCCCAACATAGTGCAATGCTCCATGTGCTAGTACCACATCCTGTTACGTAAGGTAAGAAGGACATTGTTATCCAGTAAATTTTCCATCTTATTTTGAGAAATTTTTGTATAAACCAGCATTTAAACAAGGTGTTAAGATTTGAATTGGCAGTAGTTGCCCATTAAAAACCCCACACCATGTGTTAACCGAAAATCTTTGTTGGTATGCTTGGAGTCTATGATAGACTATATAATATCAAATAGAAATATACACCCGTCACAAATATCGGACGTCAGTACTCTGACATCTGTGAATATTGGATCCAATCATGGCCTTGTACTGGGAACAATACGACTCTCTGTCCAGCTTAAGAAGAAACTATCAGACGTTTACATGGATAAAATTAACATTGAACTATCGCGAGACAAAAGTATCAGAGACCTATACACCAGGCGTCTGAGACAGAAGATTAGCGGCAACAACATCAGACCAGGAGATAACATAGAAACATCTTAAAACAAAGTAAAACACAACATAAAATAAACGGCTGAGGAAACCCTACAAAAGAGGAAAGTAAACAAGAACGCCAAAATTACAAAAACACTATGGTTCTCGACAGAAGTCAAGAAGATAGCAATAGAAAAACAAAAAGCATACCTGAACAACAGAACAGTGCAAGAATATGCCCTATGCCCAATGTAAAATAATCAGAAACAAGGTGTGTGCATAAATTAGTGAACTAAAAACTGAGAACTGAGCTAACTTTACCGTTGAAATGAAAAAAGGCTTATATGGATCCCAAAAAAAGATATAGAGCCAACTAAGGCACAGAAAACAAGAAACCAATAAATGCACACAGTCACAAGCGATTAGCAAATATACCTGGGTGGCATATTTTAAAAACCTGTACCAAGAACAAGAGAACACAGTAAATCACACCTCACCATCAGAAAGAAGAAAAACGGAAATTAACACTGCACTCGTGGAAGAGACCATTAAAAAACTCAAAAACAGAAAAACGCCAAGCTTTGATGAGATACCAAATGAACTGTTCAAGTATGGTAGGCAAGAACTAAGCACACAATTAGTAATACTCTACCAAAGAACCGCCCCAAGAGAGTTAAAAAAAGAGCATAACTATCCCAATTTTCAAAAAAAAAAGAAAAAAAACGTTCTAAAAACTATAAAGGAATAACACTACTGAGCAGTATCATGAAATAATTCACCCGGATCATTGTATCCAACCTGCTAGAACATATAACAATAAATGAAGAACAACAAAGCTTTAAGAATAACAGATGAACCACTGATGCCATATTTGTAAAAAAACAAATAGTGAAAAAATCAATAGAGAACAACAAACCAGCATTCATATGTTTCATTGACCTAACTAAAGCGTACAACCAAGTCTAACTAAAAGATGTAAAAAAGTGCTTAAAGATAAAAAAATACCCAAAAAATTAGTTGACATAATCGAAGAACTAAATACTAACACAAAGACGCAAGTACTAGTCCATAACAACAGAACCGAGGACGTACCCATATCAACTGGAATTAGACAAAGAAATTCACTAAGCCTTTTCCTAGTTAACATCATTATAGATCGGATAATAAATGACGTTAAAAAATCCGGGCAAGGATTTAGAATAAACAAAAAGGAAATAAAGATAGTATGCTACGCTGATGACGCCGTAATAGTAGCAGAAAACAAGGACGACCTACAGAGAGTTCTACCTGTCAGCCACTCAATATAATATGAAGATCTCAATTCAGAAGACCAAATCACTAGTCATGGCCAAAGAACCAATCCGTTGCAAATCAGCAAGAAACAATCAAATAATCAAACAAGTCATGACCTTCAAATATCTCGACGGAGAAGTAACTGCAAATCAAGATCAAACAGGGGAGGTAAGATACCAAGCCTGAATAACAAATACATTAACAAGGAAGCCAAGGTACAAATAAACAAAACATGTGTTCGTCCAGTAATGACATATGCAGCAGAAGCCCGAGCCCAAACAACAGAGATGAGAATGCTAAGAAATATAACCGGGCACACGAGGAACCAAATACCAAGTGCTGACATACAACAAAGATGTAACACACAAAACGTTGTTAGATGAATAAGGCAAAGAAGAAGAGCGTGGAATAAACGCGTGACAAGAATGGAAGATAGTCAAGATAACTAGAAACAGAAGACTAGGAACGCGAAGGCCACTAATCAGACTACCAAAAAGAAGAAAGAGTGTTGGACATTAGTATTGCAAGAGAAGTGAAGATTAGAAAAAACAAGTCAGAGGCTTATTAGAAGAGGAAGAAGAAAAAAAGACATTAATTAAACAATGCATAAAAAAACAAAAAACAATTATTTTTAATTGTTTTTATGTGACATTTATTGTGCACGTTAGGTTGACCATGTGTAAGAAAAAAAAAAGAAAACAAAATAAAATCTTGTTGCGCTATATTTGTAAAATTTTAAAAACCTAAAAAATCAAAAAATAACAGCAATGTTGCAAAAAACGCAATGCAACGCTTACTTGAAGACTACGTAATTTCTTTTAACACTTTTGAAAAAAATAACAGATTATCAACATTTAACTTAAGAATAAACAACACTGCAAGCATTAAACGTCAAACAAACCCTAATTGTACAACTTGAACAAAATATGTTGTACGACTTACTAGTGTCTGCAGTCACTTAAGTTATATTTGACATATTTAAATTTTATGTACACTTTGTAGTAACACAAAATTATTAACTTTGGGACCCACAGACCTAACATAATAAATGTGTTGCATAAAGAAAAAAGTCTAATAATGAAGTCGGACTGCATAAGTAAAAAAATTAAAGTAACAATACCACATCAAAACAAATGGATAAAGAATCAAATACCTGAGAACGGTCAAAAAAATTATTTGGTACACAGATGGGTCCAAAAACTAAATGAGTGCCGGGGCTAGAATGAATCTACGACAAAAAACACCAAAGAAAGCAAACGTTGCTACCTCTGGGCAAACATGCCTCAATTTTTCAAGCAAAGGTGGCTGCTATTAAGTGGTGCGCCAGGAACATAATTGAGAAGGGACTAAAACCAAACAGACTGATAACTATCATGTAAAACAGTCAAGCGCCCGTAATAAAATCCATACTGGTTATGACTTGCATATACAGTCTGGAAACAGTAGCCACAACCTGCAAAGTTTGCTTAGTATAGATACCAAAACTAGACTAGGGGACAAAAAAAACTTCATGCTTAACTTGCCAAACAAAGATCAAAGAGACATTTACTGGACTAGAGCCCAGTTTTCGGATCCCATACGAGACCAGTAAAGAAATAATCCGCAGCAAACTTGAGGCGGAACACAGCAACCTGTAAAAGAGCTGTAAAAGATAAACAGATTCAAGAATATTCTTAACAGGACCATTGCATGATATTAAAACAGTGAGTCGCATCAAACTGCAAACACTCACAGGACTAATAAACAGACAGTGTATACTCAACAAGCACTTGCATAGAATAAAAATAAGAAAGGGCCTTCTATATTGCGGATGTGTGAAAACAGACAAAACTCCAATATACTTACTGATTGAATGCAAAGCTTTCAAACAGCAACGCACAGCCATCTTAGGCAAACACAACCTAACCGCAGGTATGTAAAAAACAACCCATTGGCTAAAGATACTAGACTTAATTTAAGAGACAGAGCTATTAAAGGAGTAGAACAGCAGAGATGTACAACAGGCAAACCACCTCAAGGTAAGAAAGAAAAAGGTAGGTTTTTTAATCAGTAAAAACTTAACACTACTCGACAGTACGGGCTGCCCAGTGTCTTTTGAAGATTTTTTCCTATCCTACGCTAAAAGACAAAAACACAAAATTAAATTTATATAACCAGCGTTTGTACATATTGTATAACAATAACATATAAGTATAAGCCACTTTTAAATCAAATCAAGTTGTATGACTTGCATGTGCTTATGTAACAAGCTTATCAAACTATTATTGACAAACTTTTGCCATTTATTTTTGAAATATTTATATTTAGGTATTTAGCATTAAGTTTTTATTAGGTTAGTAGAAAACATGTTTAACTATTTTTGAAAAAAAATCATTAAATGTATAAAAGTGTACTGAATAAAGTTTTATTTGATTTTGTTAGATATAACAACAAAAAATTATTTGAAAACAGTTACACACTAAAGTATTAAATTCTTGTTTACATATATGTAGATTTTGAAATCATTAACAAAAACATTAAACCAAAGAGTTCTATAACTAGAGATTCCAAGCCAGCGCTATGCTGTACAATCTCAGTATTTCTGTTCTTGTCTCACACTTTACCTTCTCTATTAGTGATCGAACGGCTTCTTTTTCCCTTCTTGCGTACGGCGTTACGTTGTATGTGATACAATCAATTATAGATGCAAATATTTGTAATCTAGCAGCGCATTATTGCAAGAATGTTTTGAAGTTGTTTTAAATATATGAACAAAATGATATAGAATAGTATTAAATAAAGCTGAGACCTAATATAGAAATTTCAATCAATTCTTTCAAGAATGAGAGGTCAATAAAAGCTATCAAAAGTTTTAAATAAAACAATACTAACCCCAATTGTCGTTTTGCCCAAAGTATCCAAACTGTAAACAACCCAGATACGCCCAACCAAGCCCCATGCTTACAGATTCTCAAAATGCTGTCCGTCATTACAACACAAAATAGTTGGACAACATATAATATGTATTTACTACGTAAAGTTAACAGTGCAACATAAGTTATATGTCAGTATACATGCATTTTTCGCTTTAAGGCGTTCTCAAACACGTTTATACTTGTGGCTTAAATAATGTTTAACTTGCAGTTAAGGGTTTTTTTTGCCACCCAATGCAAAAAAATATATTTGTTTTTCTGTCTGCAAAGTTATGTCAGTTGTCCTGTTTGGCTGCGAGTAGTAAGGTATAAAATCTATAATTCACTGTCATGTGCAGTCGTTTTTCTTTTTAGTAAACAATAATGAAACAACATTTGATAAACACTAATTAAAGCAAATGATGCTATTAAAATTCTTTCCAAAAAGATGAAATGGATTGAGAAAGAATAGCAAATAATAACCAAAGTAGAAATTAAAATATAAATAAAAAGTGTTTGTTAATCATTTACTTGTACAAGTACTATCTGTAAACAAGTTTTCATTTAAAATAATTTGATAAAATGAAAAGTTGAGTGCCGCCCGTCGCTCCAATTAGCGCATTTTGGTTGCATTAGTTTTTATTATCACCCATCTCTAAAATAACCATTAAACTGGACGTCAGAGTTTTTCCAAACAAAGAAAAATAAACAATCTGGCGGTATCGGACTTTGTACAAAAGTGGCGTTAGAAGTAACAAAAAACCAAACATGCTTTGAATAGTAAAAATTACAAAAAAGCTTTTTGTAAAGAAGACATCATAGATCCAATAGCTTTATGGCATTGTTTTAAACGGAAAAACCGTAGTTTCCAAAAAATGTGGCTTTAGTGACAGCTTTAACTCAAAAAAATTAGTTGGAATAGTGTTGACTTTAAACAAAAAAAGCGTAGCTTTCAAAAGTAGCCTAACTTTTTTTCTTTATGAAATAGTGTGACCTGCCTTCCTGCACTTTTTCGTTTTATTATGCACCTCCAGTTGTTACACCTTTAGTAGTTCCGTTTTTTTTTTTTTTTTCAAAAGTTCAAAAATATTTTCTAAGGGATTGTCTTAAGCTTTTCTTTAGTTAGCTTAAGGCACTACGTTGCACGTTGTAAATCTTGCACTCGCCCAGCAAATGTAGCAAAGTTTTTTCTCATTTTATGCTTGTGTTTGTTTAGTCCACAATGTCCAGTTAATGGTTACGTTAAGCTTTTTGCAGTTATGTTCGGTTTATCTATATTACCATAGTTTGAGTAATGTGTGATGCTCCTGTTAGGAAAAGCCTTTTGTGCATTATCCCTTAACTATTGTTTCTACAAGTGTTTTGTGTTAAGTTTACTTAACTAGTATAGAATATCAAAAGCAAGTTCAGATCAAATAAACGTCTTTGTGGTTCTCTTTTTGTCGAGTTGATTTACCTTAAAGTTACCTTCTTTATCCTAATCTTTTGATGGCCAGATCATGCGTGTCATGCCTCTAGATTGGTTATGTAGTCTTTCACCAGTTTGGATTTTATTACTAGAAAACGTATTGCTTGTAGTGCCGCTTGGCTGTCTGACATAATAATTATTGGTGTGTCAAAGTGTTGTTGTTGATTTAGTCATGTTCTTAGCACAACATTTAATGAAAGCAACCTCCGCTTAAAAGGTTGAGGCATGTTTAACCAGAAATAACGTTATCGACGTCTTCCGGGTCCTGCTTTTATATTTGGTGTCGTTAGAACTTTTAACTTAACTTTATATAACTGATTTTTTCCTGATATAAGATTTTTTTTTTTTGTTAATATTATTATTATTATTTAATCACATCTGTATACTAAATAGTTAGATTGCGCTCAAGTGTTAAACTATAAACTCTGTTGATATGGTCAAATGAAAGAGAAGGTGAGAAAAAACAAAAACATCAAATAACTTATGCTTACTTATGTGGAATACAGTCATCATAATATAATCAGTTTAAGTTTATCAAAAGAAATAAGAACCAGTGCGGTGTGGGTGCAGCAGGTGCAGTGCAGTCACAAAAAAATTGTTGTGTCAAAAACAAAAAATAATAACAAAGTGCACAAACACAACTTTTATCATTTTTGGTTTAAAATATAATAAACTTATATTAGTTAAAAAAAATATTGATGTAAAATTTTACATAAAATCTAATTAGCAAGTGGACTAAATTGCTTTCTTGGGACCCAGAGTATATATAATATTACTTTTAAAAATTCAAAGTAGTTTTTGCATAAAGATCACTTTCTGAGAAAAAAAAATTTAATAACAACTCTATACATAAATGATGACTTAACAAGAGATAAAATAACAACACAAACAAAAATACAAATATGGGCTAGCAAAGAAAAAAAACAATGGTCAGACCAAATATCGTGTACTGACTGCGACATTAAAACGTTTAACACAATTGGAAAAATTAAAAAAAAAATGCTTAAAATAGATAAAGTTAACCACAATAATAAAAAAAGTAAGATAAAAAGTAAAATAATTACAAAAATACGTGAAGAAATTACAAAAAAAATAAAAGAGGAACGGATAAAAACGGGTTATTAGAACAAAACTTTTTGCCGAAAAAAAAACTTTAAAATTAAAAATAACAGAAACATTACACTATATCAGAAAAATAAAATCAAAAAACAATCAAAAAAAAAAAAAAAAAAATAATGTTAGAAATTATGAAAAAAAAGTTTGAGACTTAAATAGAAATAAAGCAGAAAATAAACAGAGCAAATATACATATGGCCATGTATGAGTGAAGTGGTACAAAAAATATTTTTTTTATGTCGCAACTTTAGAAATCGGTTCTTTAACATAAACTCTGGTCCCCTGATTTTTTTTAGATATTTTGTGCTACCCAGTGCTTAGATATTTAGGGTACAACTTTCAAAAACGTCAATTTTTTACCTTTTTGGCAATTTTCAAACGCCTGTAACATTTTAGGGATTTTTTTTGCAAATTATTGAAGATAACATTTATTGCTTAAAATTGATCAAAACTTCTAAAAAAAATGTATTGAAGACATTTCCGTTAATTTTTAAAATGTTTTTATTCTATTAAAAACAGATTAAAAAAAAGATGTTGGGTATTTTTAATTTTTTGTTTAATAGGTCAAAAAAATACTTTTATATGTTGATATACTCTGAAATTTTTAGGATGGGCAATAAAAAACTTTCTAAAAAATCAGCGTTTTTTTTTTCGATATTTTTCTTGATTACAAAAAATCAAGAAAAATATCGAAAAAAAAAAACAACAAAAATAATGACTAAATTATTTTAAGTATTGTAATTTTTTTATGCAATATTTAAATTATACGGAAACCTATAGAGATTGATCTGTAAAATAACTGCTGTACAAAAAAATTAACTTTATTCTTAGTATGTTGTTTTTTATTTTTACTCACTGTCTATTTCATTTATTATTTTAGAATTAACAATAATTTCAGAAATGATATTGATAAATGATATATTTAAATAAAATTCAATTTAATGATTAGCTATTGTGCATTTGTAAATAATACTTATATCCTCCTATTTTTTATTTTTATTATCAAATAAGCTTTTCATAATAAAAAAAAATAAAACTTCTGTGTAATTACACTTATTCGTTTATTTATTATAATGTACATTGTAAAAACTTCTATAGCATACTATTTTAGTTTTGTAAAAAAGAAATTATTAATTGAAGAGTGAGTTTTTGAAAACATACCATCTTCTGTCGGAATTAGATGATGTTTTTGCTGAATATGATTAATTCGTTTTTTATTAACAAATTGTTGAAAAAGTTTCTTTTCATTGAAAGTATAATCAGAAGCCGGAGAAAAGAAAAACTTGATATTTTTCAACCGTTCAGATGACACAAAAAAACCATGAAGTTGTTGGGGCGTTAAGATTTGCTTATCGGCAGGTAATTACAAACTTGCAGCTGCTAATTTGCCATGTGCTGTTGGGAAAAATTTGTTTTTTTAATTCTTGAATTATAATCTTCATAAATGTATGAACAGCAACATTGTCGTGAGTTAAATTGTTAGAGGTAATAATATAACTTTTATGCAAAAGGTTTCCTTCTCTGGACTTGTAATATACCACGACAAGAAAAATTGTAGCTTGATTGTTATTTCAATGAAATCCTTACAGCCTCTTGTACAACAAAACAATAATTTTCAGAAAAATCCATAATAAAAATAAATTCTGTCTCAGATATTTTTGTTTTTAAATCTCTCAAAAATATTGATTGCTGCTTTGCGATGTAAGCATGTGTCAAAAGAACATGGACTTTTTCGGAAAAGTATTCAATAAATTCCGTTGAATCTTTTGTAATTGTTTCGAGTGTACAGTACGGCGTGTTGACCCATTGCTTAAAACTTACAGAATCAACCTCATTTAAATCAAACAGTTTAGCAATCTCATGTTTTTTGCCTTGAGTTAAAGCTTTTAGATTTGCGCCTGTTATTGAAAAATTGATAATTAATTAATAACACATGGTTTGTTTTACATAATAATTTGACGTTTTTGTGCCAGCGCTCTTGACAAAAACACATTGAATCGGTCGTAAGATGGCAAAGGTCGAGAAACCAACTTTCAAATCAGGTTTTTCTTCTTTTAGCATAGCATAAATTTTTCTTAGTGGTCCCAAGAGTAATCGTTTCTGATTTTTTATTTTATCCCCAGCATCGTTTTTAGTGGTGACAAAATCTTTTTTACCAGGCATTTGTGAACTAACATCATCTTTTAAATAGAAGTTAATAACTTTCTTTTTGTTTCATCGTCGAGTATTTTTCCTATGATTATAAGTACAAATTTAGTTTATCAAATAAAGATGGTCAAAATAATATACCTGGTTTTAGATTAGGTGAACCTAATATTCCACTCTTCTCTAAAGCTTTTTGAGAAGCTTCTACAACTCTGTGTGAGACTACAAAAATACTTGTTAATTTGTAAGTAATCCAGTGCGATGGCATTAACGTCAAAAGTTGTATTTTTGAATTCTTATTGTAGTTGGATTTTTAAAAATTGTCTTGAAATTATTAAAAAACTCGACGTGATCTTGAACGTCTTTTAAATTAAATGATGAAGGACATTCATCCGAATCTAACGTTAACGTTAACGTGCACTTGTAAGAGATTATGTTGAAAAATAGGCCTACTTTGCAGATTTTTTGAGGTTTAGACTTTTAAAACCTAAATACACAGAACAAATTTATATTTTTCAATTAATTTACATCTAAATACGTCAATTTTGACGGTTAAAAAAGTTTAAAAAATGCTCTGTTTTGCCCAGCTCACTGAGAACAAAAACATGGTTTTATGGCTTTTGCGGCTTATTAACAGGGCATTGAAATGAAGACAGATTTGGATTCTACGGAAAATTTCTGATCGATTTCATTAGTAAATTAATTTATTTTTTTAGTTAAAATTGCGGTTTTTAAACAAAAAATGCGATTAAGTAGAAACACATAAGCAAGTTTTTTAATGCACCTCCCCCCCAGCTCTGGTCCGTTTGAAATAAAATTGCCATATTTTGAAAATTATATATGTATGACATGTATATCCATTTTTAAAATGGCCTAATACCAAATAAAATTAATATTATTAAATAAGATTACCAAAAAGCGTTAAAAACATAAAAACAAAAGCAATGAAAATAAAATATCATACAAACAGAAAGTAGAAGTAAAAACAAAAACAATACGATCAAACAACATATATCAACACCAAACCAAACAATTACTATGGAAAAATGGCGAGAACATTTTTCAATACTATAGAACCGACATAAAAAAGAAAGATCAAAACAAAAAACTTAAAGAAACAACTTTGCAACAAAAAAAAATCACAAAAGAAATAATACAAAAACAAATAAAAAAAAATAAAAAAACAATGACGCCAAGTGTAGATTGAATACAGAATGAAGCATGAATGTATGCATGTAAGGAACAAAAGAAATGTAGAGTTTAAGTTGAATTATGTTATGTCGATGACATAGTGTAATTTATAGATTGTTACAAATTAAGTGATAGTTTTATTAAATATAGATTTTGGTTAAGTATTGTATTAAACTGTAACAGGTAAACACTTTTTAAGGCAAAATCTCAAGACAATAAACAATTATTATTAACTATTACTTTTTTATTAAAAAAACAAACAAAATATTATGTACTAACGGAATTTTTTTTCTATAAAATTAACACATTTACAATATTATAGAAAAAAATTAACATATTCAAAGAGAGTTGAAATTTTCATAAAGTAGTTTTTTATAATTTTTTCAATTACATTTTTTAATTTTGTTACTAAGCCTCAAAGAAAGCTTAAAGCCATGCAAAACTCAGTGTTTCTTTGTAAATAACTAAATAGATTAACAAAGTTGCTGTTGCAAAACTAATTCACTTTATGGGTAATAAAAAAAACATCAGAAATAGATAAAAAAATTCTACTGTTTTTCAAACATTTAGAAATGAATTAACTATTTGTGTTTCTTTTGAGTTAGTAAATTTTAATCAAAATAAACTTTTTTAGTAAATCAAATCTATTTAATTATATTTTTAATTTAAAAATTTAATTAAAATTTCAATAAAACATTTTTTCAGAATTATTATATGATTTGAATAGTGCTTTTTACTTTTTGTTCTCAAAAAGATTAAATTTTAATTGCTTATAAAAATGGTCATAGTGTAATTTTCAATTTTTATTATGTAATATTGTAGATGTAATATAAATTCATGCTCGCAGGATATACTAAAACTTCTTAATAAATGGCAATATTATGTGGAATATACATATATTACGTTCCTTGCCTTTTCTTCCGTCATTTCTGATAGCGTATAATTTCGATATGCGATCGATTTGCATCTAATATTGAGTAATTGGATTGACATTATAATTATTTATGTAAATTTCATTGAAGTTGTGGTTTAACATTATTACCTATACTTACTCTATTAACCCTATGAAACTATGGAGTTTGCTAATACTATATTATCTGCAAATTTTTATTATGACTTAAACATTTTCACACATGCAAAACATTGTTTAAACTACATCAATTTAATAATATAAACTGCTTTGGTATTCTAAAGAATAATTACCTTTATAGCTAACAAGAATGTAATTGTAATAATAAACACTTCTAATTATGCGATGTTTATACAATTAGCATAGTAATTACAGTCTTGACAATTTGATTGTATTACATAAACATCATATGAAGTTCCCGCTAATGAATTTGATAAATTGCTCTGCGTTATTTTATTTCATTAGTTTATATTACCGCAAGTCGGTTTTCTTTGATTGTCGCTTTCACTTTGAACATATTTTTTTTACAATTACACAAATAATTATCACCAGAAATAGACCTAAAAGTTCAAGATGTATATTTATAATCGAGCAATAACATAAATTAATAATAAACACGATATCTAATGGCATAAATATCGATAAACTATTACATAATTTTAAAATCAAACGGTAAAGAGTAGCAGATGTAAAAAGAGTAACAAGTTAGCAAACTGGTAGAACTGTAGAGTCGATTAAACTCTCGCGGAATTTACACGCATACAGATAATGTGATATTCAAGTAGTGATTTCATTCAATTTAGCATTATTTATATCGATTTGATTGACATTATGGCATACAGATGTTTGTGTCTGCATAAAGCGATAGTATAAGTGTTTGTGAATTGCAATATGTAATGTAATTACAAATAGCAGATAGATAAAACTACTAATTATTAATAAATATATCAGTCATAATGTAAAAAATGTAGTAGCAAGTTAATATACTAACTTATACACAAATAATTTGCTATTTAGAATGCAGTAAATAGAAGCGTACTCATAAAATAGTTTGACTAATCTATACCATTAATCTAAAACTTACACACGAGTATTACTACAAATAGAATTAAATAACATTTATTAAAACCTATATCTGTGACCTTTAAAATAGTACAGGTTTTTTTTTTAAATTATAACATGTACAAACTAAAAGTGTTAAAAAAAAAATACATCAAAATAATGCATAAAATAATACATCAACAACAATAACAAGTGAAAAGAGTAGTAACGTAACATTTACTTTATATTAATAAAAATTTACGTTATGTAAGATATTTATCCATATGTAAGTACACAAATTAATCTATTTCAAAAATCAATAGAGCTCTTACAGAAAACTGTACATGCCGAATACTGTGAATTATACTCAATTAAGTCTGAAATGAAGCTATCAACAGCGTAACGACCATAACTTACGTATATAAAATATGTATATTTACTACAACTATTATAATAATATGTAAAAACTAAACGTATAATTTTGTTTTAATTAGTATTCAAATAGTTTGATTAATAATGTATTTTTACCGAAGTGACCATCAAGAACCAAAAAATTCGAATACGTAAAAAAATACAACTACTTAGGCCACAAAATAAGGTTGGGCAAAGAAAAACAATCAACTGAAGTAGCACGAAGAGTACAACACAGTTGGGCGGCGTTCGGAAAGACACATCCTCAAAAACCAAGACGTGGTTAAGAACAACCCAAAGAGCAATGGAACGTGCCATGCTTGGTGTAAGCTTAAGACAAAATTTGCAATGCATAAATTTGGAAAACACAGGCGTCACAGACGTGTTGAAGCAAATATCTAAACTCAAGTGGAGTCGGGTAGAACACGTTAAAACCCGAATTACAACATGGAGACCTAGGAAAACAAAACAAAGCGTCTATAGACCACAAAAAAAATGACTGGATGACATCACAGAGGTAAGAGAAAAAAGATAGCAACACATATAGCAAAAACCAAAACAACAGAAAAAAGTAAAAAAAAGAGACATATGGTATGTATATCTAAACGTTTTTGATGACTTTTTTGAAAGTTTTGACAAGCTTCTTTGTGATGGACTTTTTGGTAAACCAAGATTATTAGATTGTTCTGTTCCAGAGATTACTTGAGATGCTTTCTTATGCGCTGCAGAAAAACTATGCAATCATCTGTAAATAAATTTAAATTTTGAACAATTTTAGACTGATGAAACAATTTAATGATTAACCAAAAATTTAACTGATGAATGTTTATTATTAAATTTCTTTAATGTATTACATCATATTATCATATTATTTACGTACAGGTAAAGTGTCTAAGAGTGTGTTAAATTTATCTACACAAAAATAGGGTATGGGATGTGTATAATAAAGTACACTGTTATTGAAATCATTAAGGTACTTTACAATTGTTTGAGGTTATTTGCACATAACCCACAAGGTTTTGAAGGTATGTATAACAAATGTAAATTATCATTGATGCAGTTGAGGTACTTCACAGTTATCGCAGAGTGTCTATAAGAAGTTACATTAACATTGAGGTCATTAAAATACTTTGCAGCTAACAGAAGTTACTTGCACATAGACCAAATAGGTCTTGGGGGTTGGTGTAGTTATTTACACAAAAACCAAAAAAATCTTAAATGTGTGTATAAACAAGTGCATTAACTTTAAAGTCGTTGGGGTACTTTACAACTGTCTCGGATTAGTCTCACATAAACCGATAAAGTTTTGCAGGTCTACAATAAAGTAAATTAGAATTAAAGCCGTTTTAAAATTCATAGTTAGTGTTGTAGTATACTGGCATCACAATCTACCGGTTTTAACCTGAAAAAAGATTTTATGTTTAGCAAACTTAAGAGTTACTACAACCTAAATTATTGTTTTTTTAACTCAAAAAAGGCATACTTATCATTAAAAAAAATTTCTTAACCAAAAAAACTGACCCTTCAGATAGGAGACTCAAACCCAAAACCCCTGATGTAGCAATTGAGTACGCTAACTACTACACCGCCTGGGCAATCCAAAAGTTTATGTCAAATTACGTAATTAAATTTATAAAATCAACAGTCGGACATAGTTTTCATAGAACCCAATCAGTCAACAGCAAATTGAAATTGTGATAAAGCGCAGGCCAAGAAATAAATAAGCATTAATTTATTGGTAGATCGGTCAAAAACCTTTAATTACAACAAACAACGCGACTTCAATTGGCTGCTGACTGATAGGGTTTTATGAAAACTATGTCTGACTGTTTCTTCCATAAATTTAATAACGTAATTTGACATGTTCATAACATATACGCAGCTGTGCTAACGCCGGGCGTTCGTTCAGACGGCTTGATTAGGTTTTGTAATGCATCGACTATCTGCCAATAAATAATCAGCTTTTTCAAAACAATTTTTAAGTACTAATCAATATTACACCTTTATTAGCGTGCCCGACACCTGGCGTGCTGACTCTACAGAGGCGTTCTATGGCCAATATATAGTCCGATCTAAAAATATCAAACTTTCCAAAACTCTTGCTCTTTTTTGTCACCAACTTCTGGACTATAAAACAATTAATTTTAATTCACTTATAAAAAGTTTTTTAGTTGGCGCGGGTAGATTTTGGCGGCTCGTGGCGGCCATTTTGTTTTTGTGACATCTATCAAATTGTTTGTTTATTATTCAGTTACTTATGCCAAATGATAAATCTTCATCAACTTTATCAAAATGAGTGTTTGTTAGTGCAACCGTTGCGCGCATTGCGCCCATTTTACGGTAGACGTGGTGGCCCTACACCCGTACAAAAACCAATTAACCCAGGAGCTTAAAGTTCATGACCATAGACAACGCTGTTTGTTTGCTGACTGGGCTTAAATCGTTTGGAAAGAGTTTTGGCAAAAAATTATTTTTAACGACAAGGCGCAATTTTAGGTGAATGGCTATGTTAACAAGCAAAATTGCCGATATAATATATGGGACAACACCAACTCACACAAGGTTTACTAAGCGATAATGCACCTTCAAAAAGTTACCGTTTGGTGTAGACTTTGAACCGGCGGCGTCATTAGTTCATACTTTTTTGAAAACGACGTTGGAAAATAAGTCATCGTCAACGGCAATCGCTACAAAACAATGATAACCCATTTCTTATAACCCAAATTAAACCATATAGACTTAGACGACATGTGGTTCCAGCAAAACGGCGCCACGTGCCACATAGCGGACGCCACAATTGACATTCTGCATGAACGTTTTGAGGGTAAAGTTATCTCTTGCAGGAGTAATGTAAATTGACCACCAAGGTCATTCGATTTGACCATGCTAAATTTTTTCTTGTGGGGTTTTTTAAAGTCGCAGATCTATGCAAATAAACTACAATCAACCGATACCCTAAAGGTGAACATAACACAAGCCATCGCTCAAATTCAGCCGGATCTATGTGGAAGTCATTAAAAATAGGACTATTTAAATCTGTGCCAAGAAAAGAATCCGAGGCGGGCGTTTGAACGATGTCATATTCCACACTTAATATGGGCATTTTAAATTAAAAAAGATTTTTGTTAATACCTCACAGCTTGTTTTATTCTATTTCAACATCTCCGTCCTTATTGAAAAACCCATTAGAATTTTCAAATACTTATAATAAAAACACAAACTTTTCAATTAAGACTTAAGATAGCTTTAAAATCATTTGGAAATTTGGGAAAACTTTTGAATAAGTTTAAAACACGTGTTAAAAAGAAGAAAACTTGGAAAAACTTTCTAAACTTGTTGATTCAATAAAACTAGTTAAAACACATTGGCAAATAAAATACCACTTGGAACCCGTTGCACAATAAATATATGACTAACCATATTAGTCTAGTACTTGTAGTTTGTAAATTTATGTTGCATAATTAAAGCGAAAAACACAATTGCAACTATTGTTAGGGTATTGACAACCTTAAATTTGATCTACTAGAGAATATTTTGCCCATCAAGCAAAGCTAGAATAAAATTAAGCAAATAATTAAATAACCTGTAGTCATTTAATTGTTCAACAAATCCCTGGTGGCCTATTCTAAATGTACTGTAAGTAAAATAAAATATATTTTATCAACCTAGTCTAATTATTCCAAGCGTGAGACTAAAACTACAGATGTTAGTCAGCAATGAACAAATCATCTACATTAAAATTAATCTGAGACTTTAAAAAAAGAAATCAAACACATTAACCAGTCAACAATCAATTCAGTTATAATAGTTATAAGTACTCTTGAAAAAGCCAGTAGAATCGTTTCATACTTTACAGTTTTTTTTTTTACTTTTGTTTTATCTTATCAATTAACTAAAACTATTCACTCTATACACTATTATATCCTCCATTATTATTTTTTTTACATAACTGCACCAACTAAACTTTTAAATTATTCTATTCATACCTGGTCTATACATCTATAAAAAAAATTATAATAAAAGCTCTTCATCGCTGAGCAAAAAATGTTCAATTTTTATACTCTTAGATGACTAAGTGCAAACACAAATAAATTGCTAAAACAATTTTTATTGTGCTTTACTACCAGAAATTAATTTGTAGAGTGTATTCTTTATTAACTTTACCCGACTAGAGCTTCTATTAATTGTAGAGATTAAAATGTAACTGATTAATGTATGTGGATTGTATTAGTATAAGATAAAAACAATGCGTTTAAAGTAATTAAATTTATTAAATCTCAACATCTCTTCAGGTGCTTTAGGGTATAGGCTCGTTTTAAACGCTAGTTGTTTTACCGGTAGTAGAACGAGCTTCCAATAGAACATTAGTGTTTATAAAGAATAATAACAAGCAAACTTCACACGTGCGTTAAAAATGCTTGTAAAATATTGTTTATTTTTAAAGCCATTTGAAAAAGCAAACTTCAAACCAAAGAAAAAAACTTTCATTTTGTCGTTTCTGTTAATTTTAGACAAAAAATTGCTCTTTATTTTAACTTTTACTTAAGTCTCATATCAAAAGTTCTTATTTTTAAATTATTCAATCCACGACACTTAAAAACACAGAAAAAACTGACAAGAAGTACTAGTTCACTCTTTCCAATATACAAAAACAGCATATCACTAATACAGCTTAAAACTGCTTAAATAATTTAAACTTATTGACATAATATACCTACACTAAACAAATCATACTCCAATTATTCGTTTATTGCCATACATTTGGACAAATATTCCTAATAAACTGAATATTCATAAATCCCTTGAATTACATCTAGGATTATAACGGCAAATCCAAATTACTCCTGCATAAAATACTTAATTAAAACGCATATTAAAAAAAAAGTCAACCCCATACAGTAAATCATTTCCCACGGTCAAGATAATAGAGCAATTATCGGACTAAAACTCCAATGCCCCAATTAAAATTTAAATATCCGCAATAACCGATAAGACCTTTTACATTTGCATGATCGCTACGAATTTTCAGATTCGCTGCACATAAATTATAATCCAATGGCAATTACATTTTTTTTATTTATTAAAATATTCCAAATAATAAAACGAGACGAATAAGCTTATATGCTTTGAATATATACATTTTAAATAAATAGCGTGCAAGAAATGTTATACCCAAGTTTTTGACAGACATGTATGTGCTAAAAAAATTACAGGAAAAGGGGTTTTATCCCAAAGATTATAATACTTAAAGCGCAATTTAAGCTGGATTGAAATGCAAATGCAAGCTGAAACTTTTATACTTCAACAGGGACAAAAAGTGTGGGATTTAAATGGTTTAATGTAGGGAGATTGATTATTATAATGTCGTTTTAATATTACAAAAGAAGTAATCGTGTGATACGTATAAATTATGTAAAATTGTAGTTATTAATTCAATACATTTTTATTACATTATAATATTTTTCTACATTTTTTTTTTAATTTGATACTATAGATCCGTGATAGTGTAATTGATTTATATAATCTTTATATTAATACCAATTATATTTATAACCGAGATAAGTTGATTTGAAAAGTTGAAACGAGATCCATTGAAGTAAAAAGAATCAAAACTACTGAATAATGCATAGAAAAATAAGATTGTAGAATTTCTTTTAAAACTTTAGATAATTTAAGTAAACGAACACATTAAATACTTTAAATCTCTATTTAAGTTAACGGTTTTATTTGTTTTTCTAGTTTGCTTTGAATCGGCACTAAGATTACATTCTTTAGCTTGCCAAATAATGCCTACGCTAAATCTGCATAGTGTACATTTATTATTTACTTATTTTATGTCAGTTAGATAAAGATGTTTGTTAGATACAGTGTCATATAAAAACAAATCTTCAATTTTAGATTGCCTTACTTAAAATGTTTTTGCTAAAAACTAAGTTTGTTCTAAATTTGCTACTCAGTTAGCAAATATAATGTCAATTAGTTTTAATCTAATTTGATGCCAAGTTTATGCTTGTTGGGGGATTGGCTCAAATTAGCGGAATCTTTTCTTGTTGATGTCTTCTCTAACTTACATGCCTTATGTATTGTTGTATTTTTATACATGTTTTTAAACACTGCGCATTCCGCCATTGCTCTTAACATTTTGTGTTGAATAAAAGTGCCAAAACCATTTCTAATAATTTTTGTAAAAATAACTAGTATTTTGAATGTATTTCATGCATTTCTTTAAGTGTTTTGACACTGTGGTTGTTTATCTTTAAAATACAAAATAGTTTCCTTACTCACAAAATTAATAAAAAATTATGTTTCATTTTAAACAAACCATTACAAAATAATTTCATTTTGTCACTGTTTTTAGTTAAGTAAACCAAAGTAAGAATTTTTTTTCCAGTTTCACTCCTAAAAAACTACCAACTTGTTGGTGAGGGTCATGTTATAAATTTCAATTAACCTACAAGTATTTTCAAGTTTGACATTCAATATAGTATTTTAAAACTGTTAAAAATATACAAAAATAGTACAAACAATAAGATTTTAAATAAAAATGAAAAATCAATAAGTTATCTATCTAATTTGTTACTATTTTACACTGTTCTAGATATTTATAATATCTTTAATAACTTTACACAAGATTATATTTATTTTTAACTGTCAGTAACAAAAACAGCTAAGTAAACTTTTTATCTTCTGTATGTGTTGGTATGGTTTAATTCACTTGATAAAAAAAATCACTTGTTGTCTGTAACACTTCTTCTTCTGACTTAATGCCTTCTACGCTTCTAAAGTTAGACAATTTGTGATTGCTTTTTTGCTTGAAACATTGCACATTTTTTGCTTTATGTTATGTTTTAGACTCTTGTTATTTCTACTATTTGATACTTAACTTTTAATTTAGTTTTGTTTGTAGTATAATAATTGTCCTTCTACTTTCTTGAGTTTAGCTAGCTTAGATACATCCAATCAAATACCGAAAATAGCTGAAAAGGCCAATGCCAAAATTGCCTTTTTGGCCAAAAATTATAATTGCGCATTGTTCAAAACCGCATCAACAAGTGCAGTGAAGCAATAATAAACAAAAAGCAATTTGTCTTCAAAGTTGTTTTTGCACTAGAAAAGCACTATTCTATATGCCAACTTTCCTACAGCGTTACTGAAAACTGTAAAAACCGATATGCACATGCTTCAATAAATATGAGAAGGAGTTTAATCGAGTACAGCATAGTAAAACTGTTGAATCAAACTATAAAAAATATTGTTATAGATAACAAAGATGTAAAATTATTAAGCAATCTGCAAACATTATTATCAATAACAAAGAATCTAAAAAAATTGGCATCCAAAAAGAAGTTAGACAAAAATGTGTCCCCTATCCTTTTCAACATCTACATCAAAAAGACCTTTAAAGTAACTCTGGGAGAAGATGTAAGAGTAAGAATTGGTAGAAAAAGTGTCAACAACAATCAGTTAAAAAACTGCAATACATGTTTAACAATATAATCTAAAAAATCAACAAATAAAGCCTCACCATAAAAACCAAGTTAATTATAGTTTGTAAGATAAAAGTAGAACTGGTAGTACTGACCTTTGATGTCAAAAGAATAAAAAAATACTACATTTAAAAATATTTAAAGAGTTGAATAAATGCATTTTTAAAACTAAAACTATTACTCCTTAAAATAACCATCTAAACAAAAGTATAAAGAAAAAATCACAAAATGCTACGTATGGTCAACAATTGAACACAACAAAGCATTCAAAATGTGACTATATGAAAGATACTCAAAATACCATAGACCAAATGAGTAAGAAATGATAAAGTACTAATAAGAATTGTCACAAAAGAGCTCTTATGCCTACAATCAAAAATAAAAAACTAAAATACCTAGGGCATATAATGCAAGACGCAAAGTACACCCAAGTTTATTCTCAATAAATAAATAAAATACAGAAAAGCAATTAACCAAAAAAAGCTGTCATGGCTAAGAAACATCCAACAGTAGACGGGTCTATCAGCAAAAGAACTGATACACTCCTTCCATAATTAATTAGATTCAAAAAATTTGTAAACAGTGTACTAGCTTAGAAAAAAAACTAAGAATTGTAATAAATAAGTACAGTGTTTTGTTGACCGTAAATCGGTGTTTCCCAACGTGGGGCCCACGCCCCATATATTGGCAATTTGAGTGTTAAGGGGGGCAATTCGAAAATGGATTTGACACGAGTGTAACCCTTTTGCTTTGGGCCATTTAAATTACATTTAGATTTTGGTGCTGAAATTGAAAGAAAAAAGCAAACTCTTAAATAATTGCGGCCAATAAATATTATAAATTTGTTTGACAAGACCAAAATATCTACTAGGTTTTTGGCGTTGTCAAGTTAACCTCCCTGCGACAGACTGCAGGCTCCGCGGGGACCCCCGGTTGCTAAAATCTTGCTAAACAACGCAGTGTTAACAATTTCTTAGTGATTTTTTCCTAAAACCTATCATTTAAGTTTCTTAATTAAACAATTCAATTTTTTAATATTAAAAATTATGTATATGTTACTTAGGGGGGCATAAGAATGCCGTAAATAGTAGAGCAAATAACACTAGTCCGTGGAAATTAAATATGGCAAACCAAGTCTGTTCGACAAACCAATTTAATCAACCAAGTATTGACTTAATTTATAGAATTATAAAACTTTCTAATACAAGGATTGCTTTTTATATTTTAAGATTAAGCAACCCTAAAACTGCCATCTGACAACTGACGTCTTTATTGCAAAGTTTAACATTTTTGACAATATACGTACTCAGATCGTTTTGACGTACAAGCGCTATTTGTGTTGTTTACAGTAACTTGAAAAATTTGTCTTGCCCAATAAATAAAATAAAATTGTAAACATTTTTATACAGTTTTTGACGTAGGTTAACTAAACAACAGTGCACCAATAAACTTAATTTAATTTTTGGCAATAAAGTACCTGTAAGATTATCAATAGTTTACCAAATTTAATCAAAGCTGTAGTTTGGTCAACAACAAATTTTGTAAAAGTTGTCGGTTGTTGTTTAGGAAAATATTGATGTTGTGAACTGCCTCTCCAAAATTGTTATGTAATTTATTATAATATTGAAGCATTATTGAGCATTAGTAAAACTAACATTGAAAGACATGCTTAAAATGTACGATTGCGGTGTTTCAAAACATGTCAATGACATTGTAACAGGTGACATGTCGTAGATCTACGCGTATAAGCCCAAAAATAAACAGCGGTCAATTGTGCGGTTTTTTTAAATAAACCAAATTCAACAAAAGTTTTTTGCCCACAAAGCACTTTAGAGCAAATGATCTGTTGTGTGTTGAAAAAACTAGACAAATCTCAACCCTACCATTAGTGCAACAAAGGTAAATTCTAAATAGTGCAAAAAAGAAATTGAAAATGCTTCAAAGTGTTTTGAGCTTTATGAATAATATATCATCTTAAGCATGTCTTTTTGTTGACTAAAATTCAAGATAAACAAAAAAGATCTAAATTTCTTTAATCTTTACTAGATTGCGATTATCTCAAACAGTCATTTGCTAAATAACAGAGTTTTTGTGCCTAACTTCAATTTTTTTGATAACCTTTCTGAAAATCAATCTTATTCTATCACACTATCCGGCCAACAAGCTATAATTTTTGCTACTTCTTATTCTTGAATTTTGTTTAGCAACCTACCTATTTTATTTGTAATGGACTTCTTAAACATGTTTTTTAAATTTATTTTAAACAACTATAATACTTTTTAAAACAGATTTGTTGAGAATCTAGTTTATGCATCAAATTTGTATAATAGTTGACAGATGCATTTTCAAATTGATAATTGACAATTTATTTAACACATTTAAGATTAGAGTTTGCACTTCATACATCAAATAGCTCTTATGACAGATTTATAGACAGCTGACTAATATCAAAGTATCACTTCATTTGACAAATTTATAAATCAATTGAGAGTTAATTAAACAAAATTTTTGCTTTGATTGATTGATTGATTAAATAAACTCTGGTAAACTACTTTTTATGAAAATATTTAAACTTGTTATAAAATTATACTAGCACAAGACAAGAACATTTTAAACTATAACCTAAAAAGTTTAAGGTTATCACATTGTAAGCCCAAAGATTTATAAATTGATTAGAAAATAACTTTATTATGACTATTGCAACATTTTTCATTCTGAACAAATACCTTTGACTTTTACAAGTCAAATTAAACACAAAATTAAATTAATTAAAATTTTCAAAACGTTAGAAACAGGTTTATTTAAAAATTCAAATTCCTTTTAGTCTAGCCCAATTTAGATTGTTTTTAAAAAATTGAATGTTTCCAACTAAAGAAAACAGCGTGTTGTCATCAATTATCAAAAATTAAATGAATAGACAATAAATAGACCACAAATTTCATCTTATGGCGGGGCTACACTAAAGCGAGAAAGCCGAGCTCAGCACGGAAACTCAAGCCGTGCGCGTTTTTGAACTACACTAACGCGGGTTAAATATTATTGTTAATCAGTAAAAATGTACAACAATTAGCAAGAAACCAAGATTAATTAAAATAAAAATAAAACACAACAGTTCCATAAATTAGATTTATTATTGTAAAATTATGATCTTTTTTTAGTTCAATTTTTCATGTTTTTATTTTATCAATACAAATTATACCAGTTTTATAACAAAACTTTATTTAAATTCAATTTCAAACCGTTGAATTGAATATAAATAAATTATTTTATTAATGCTATGCCGCAGGTTGCTCTAAATCAAAGGTCTCCATACTAGGGCCCGCGGGCCGGATCCAGTCCGCAAGCTTTGCCAATCCGACCTGCGGCGGACCGGAAAGTCTCGGCATACGGATTGCTGTAAAACATTTTACAAATCATTTCCTTAAATTCAAATCCAACAAATAAGTTTTTATTTTATTTTATTTATCTTACATAAATGTATTGTAGTTTGGATTGGGGATCAAATTTGCTTATTGCTCAATTTAGTCCTATAAACGTTCTTCGTGTACTTCATTTTTGAAAACGTTTTTTCGCACAGATATGTAGTGCCGAAAACTGAAAACAGACCACGAGTAAATTTTTGAATCTTTTTTATGTGTGTGGTGATGAGACTTATAAATGTCCAATAAAGATAAAGTTGCATATTTTTCTTTAAAATAATCGTTATTTTGCAATTAAATTATCTCCATTTGAAATATGGAGTCAATTCTTTCCACATTTTGATATAGCTTGATGTCGTTAGCAAATCTATTAAAATCAGAAAAACGAGATTCAAAGTTATGTTTGAAAGCATTCAAAACTTCAATTGCAAAATCTATAGAAAATTGTGTCTTGGTTTGTTGACTAAATGCTTGACTAGTATTAAAATGAGAAAAACATCCCTTCTTTAGTTAACTTGCAAAAAGTAATTTTTTTGTTGAAAAGACTTAACATGAGTATATAAATCTGGTAAAAGCTGATTCTCTCCTTGTAGTTTCAAGTTGACGTTGTTTATGTGCTTGGTTACATCAGAATAAAACCAATTATTGCAAAGTAGCTCAGCCAACGGACGATTCTTGTCTGTCAAGAAAATATCTATAGCCTTCCGGAGCTCAAAAAATATTATAAGAACTTTTTCACAGCTAAGCCAGCGTACAGCAATGTAATATGGAAGATCATTTTCTTTGATTTTTTCCAAGAACTTGCAAAATTGGCAATGATTCAGCGCATGGGATCTGATGAAATTCACTGTTGATACGACGGGTTTCAAAACTTGTGACATATCTACATAATTTCCGCATAATAATTATTGGTGAATTATGCAATGTAAAATTATTGGTGCTAATCCCTCATCATTTTCTATCGTTTTTAAAACTAGATCAACACCTTCATTTTTTTCAACTATATTTTTGCCGCCGTCAATTGTAATGCACTTTAATTTCTTCCACCAAATATGGTTCTGTAAAATTGCATTTTTGACCGCTTTGAAAATATCTTTGCCAGTTGTTGTGCCGTGAATGATTTGCACATCAATCAGTTCTTTGTACACTTCACAATTTTTATTTATTGTTGAACAAAGCAATATTCGACATGTTCGTTGATTTGTCCAAAGCCAGAGAAAACCTCTCTAGATGCCTATTTTTTTCTGACAACTGCGTTAGGATATTTTCAGCAATATCATCGACTCTTTGCGCGATAGTGTATGCCCACAAACTAATTGGTTTGAATATTTCCGCCAAAGAAATGTGTTCAGAACATTTCTTCGGCCGCTGCAAGTTCCCGGAAATAGAGTGCGTTATCGAGAATTTCCACTATGTAAACTTATATATGTACATAAGTTTATATTCACATTCAAAGTCCGGCCCGCAAAATTTTTGCGGAAAGATCAGTGTGGCCCTTGTAAGAAAAAGTTTGGAGACCCCTGCTCTAAATTATCCACATTTGGCCGCACAAAGTTTCTTGCCGCGCGGGTTGTGCCGGCGGCTTTATTTGGTCGCAAGTTTCAATATTTTAAGAAAATTTTTGAGCAACTTTGCCGGACAACACGGGCCGCCCTACAAAGTTTCTTTAGTGTAGCCCCGCCATTAGACAAACTTGCCAGAAGCCAATATTTAACTATCTTAAATTTGGCAAATATATTTTACCAAATTGAGATAAAATTAGAAGACATTTAAAAATTGCAGTTTCTACACAAGTCATTATAAATTAGTCTAAAAAACTTCAACTTTTCAAAAAGTAATAAACAATATTTTATATAGCTATTACAATAAAATTTGATCTGTGTATTTAGGCGACATTATTAATTACTCATCTTTGATCATAACACCTAAGTAAGAGTAAAACCCCAATCCAACAAAATTTCACTTATTTAAACATTCCTTATACCAACATACTTGCAGAATATTATTAAAAAAATTGAAATTCTTGACCCATTACTTAATTTTTTTTTCAAATCACTCAATTGTTTGAGCTTAAAATCTCTTTAGATTTTACCTTTTAGTAAGAAATTCACTATTTATACTGATCACAAATCTCTTGTCAGATAATGACTAAAACTTGCTGAATACAACTATAACATTATTTATAAAAAAAATTGGTTTTGTTATTGACATTGTTAAACCTGATGAATATAACTTTTACCATTTATAACCTTTGCATCCGTCGATGTTGGCCAAAATAAATAAAAATGTAAAAATTCATTCAAATTTGGTTAATATATGAAAATAAAAATTTATCGAATATATATATATCAATTATGTGTCACGTCCGTTGCGTCTTCTTGTTGCTTAACGCAATTTTTTTACTACCTACCAATTACTATTGAAACTCAATATTACACAATTTTGCCAAAATCAAAATACTTTTCCTTAAATGAGCACAAATATATACAGCCAAATACAAAGAAGTATCATCAAAAAAATTCCTATGCAATGTCAAAAATCTATTAAAAATGAGATTCAAATTTTAAAGTTAAACAACAAAACATTAAGGTATCTTTAAGTACCCATCAAAGTAAGTAACATCAAAATTCAAAAACTAGAAAAATTCTAATAGATGCTCATCATTGCCAAGAAGACCGTAGCAACGTCGAGATGTAATCATAATAATATATCAATAAGATAAAATTATATTCAAGTTAAAAAATAATGTAGCAATTTCAAACCCTTTAAATTATCATGCATGTAAGCAAAATTCATAACAACAAAAATTGATTAAAACTCAATAAATCTAAATAAATTAAATAATGTGCAAAGTTTTTTGGATATTCTAAATCATATACATGGCCATGTATAAGTTATGTAAGTGTACAGAATAAAAATTTGTTTTTGCTGAAACCACTAAAAATGCTTTCCTCCTTTGAATAATTAAAATGTTTCTAATTATGTATATAAATAATTTTGACTTTGATTATGACACCTTAATTTGAGCTTCAGGACAGAGGCTGTCATCTTTCGCTGTATAAAGTGTAACAAATTCTATTGTTTGTCGTGTTTTTTTACTACACGCAAATGTAAAAATTAATCTCATTGTCTAATAAAAATGCTATAAACCAGCTTTTACATTTCCAAATCATTTTTTTTAAATCCTACGCACAAAGTTTCAACTCTCCAGGCACCATATTTATATTCCCTATAAGCATCAATACACTGCTAAAGCCGGGCGTCAGAACTGCATGGTCAAATTACATGAACCAAACGTAGGTTCTCATGGCGACCAACGTGTAAATGTTGTAAATAATAACTTCGAAGCGCTACAGATCATGCCGATCATGCGGGCCAAATATCCGATATGCTTCACAGCTTCACTGAAGACTGGCGCCTATGCTCATTGCATATCAGACTCCCTTCCTGTTACTTGTATAGTGTATAGTATAATTTATTATGAATTCTCAAAAATAATTGTCATTAAATATAAAATCTAATATAAAAAATATTTTACTAAATTAATAAAATTAACGTTATTTGCTTGGTTGGAGAGTTAATTGAAATAAAATAATATTTATTTCTCAATTATTATTATAAAAACTATAAATACCGGATACAAAATAAATCAAATAAATAACTGGCTTAGTTAAATATTCCAGAATGTTTATTAATTTTATAATAACAATAAGAAAAAATACTTATTCAAACAATGTTGTTTTAAAAACGTATTGTTGCAGCGTAAGGAAATATTATTAAAGCAGATGATGCAATCGCAAGTTTTCTTATCAACTGAAAATTCACAACCAACAACTGAATTACGAAACTGCACATGCGTGACATTTGTATAGTGTTCGTATACTTCGTATTAATTGCAATTAGAAGCCGTTTCACAAGTGGCCGCAAGTCTAGTATCTAATTCTAAGTCTAATTCTTTACTGAATTGCGCTACTGCACATGGCAATATTTTTGTAGCATCGTAGTGCTTTAGTGCGCTTGAAAATTGAAAGCCATTTATTACCCGAGTAACCACAGGTGATCAGCTTCATGCGCACATGCGCAATGTTTTTTATGGTTTAAGTCGTAACTACTGTTGCAAGTTGAAAGCCATTACTCGAGTCAACTCAAGTGTCCGCCGTTGAAGTAACATCAATACAGTTATCAGTGCAAAAAATACTCATTTTTTACTCATAATAGTTATGGAGTATACAGAAGAACATCGACGCGTCTGGTTATATTATTTTAATATACACAAAAATATTGATAAAACGCAAGAATGTTTCTGCACGCATTTTGATGTGGCCGATCCACCGCCTCTAAACACTGTATTAAATTGGCATGAATGGTCGTGCAATAAGTTACAATTTTTGCTACATATGAAAATACAAGAACTAGCCGATGCTACAGAGAAGATCCACAAGAAGCTACAAGAAACAAAAAAACCTTAAAGATGTATCTACAAAACATAAATACTTTTCTTTAGATCTCAGAGTGTTTTTTAATATAATAAATAAAATTAATGTATTTAATAGAATGGTGTATTTGGTTTCAACTTATTAATTAACAGTTATTTTATTTTAAATTGTTTATTATATGTATTTTAGTTTCTTTCTGAATTCAATACCCAATAATGTTATTTTTTAAAAGCTTAAAAATTTTGTCAGTTTATAAAACAGTGCTATTACCTATTGTTACGCTAACGTTAAATTATCTTTCACATTTAATACATGGTTGTGACTTAATGAAAGTAATGCTCAAAACAAAAACAAAATCTATTGTAAACGTAAAAAAATATAAATAAATGTTTACCAGTTAATAAAGTACTTGTAATATTGTTTTTCAAATTTCTCAAATTTACTTTTATTAATAAAATAATTGTATACTGTAATTGTTTTAATTTTTGTGAGAGTTATTTGTACTACATGTAAGTTTAAAATCTAAAAGATAGTGTATATATAGTAATTGGTAATAAACTGAAACTTGTATTTTAAAAATAAGGTAAGTAACGTTATTTTTTTTTGTAAAATCACTTTCGCTGAAACTATCACATTGAAGACTAGATTTAAGCAGTCTGTGAACATTGACTTTAAATATTTGTGGCTTATAAATACTGAGTTTCAAAATTTATTCTACATTGTCAGTTAAACAAATATTTTTTAAAAGTTTCAGTCCTATACCTCTGAACTATCAGTGAATATTTGTTAGAATTCCCAGCAAGCTTTGTACTATGAGTAAATATTTGTGTAAATGGCAATATGTCTTGAATTTCGTTTGAACGCAAATGCAACGTTACTCCTGTGTTGTAAAGTATCTAAGTCATCATCATTTTGGATCGACAATAATCTGAATAGCTTGTTACTTAATAGAGTTTATAAGAGAGAATGTAGTTTCCGATGCCTATCCGCATACTTGAGAACAATATTCAATACAAAGACAAATATAAGTTTTATATATGTATATGCAAAAGTATAAAAAACTATGTCAACAACAAAATTGTTCCAGAAAAGATTATGTAAGATTGTAACACCTAGAAGACAAATTAAAAAAAAATTAGGTATGAATTTGTAGTTTAGTTTAATATTTGGTACTGATGATGCTTTAGATTTAGGTTTTAATACAGTAAGAAGTTTCGTTTTTTTAGCGTTAAAATTAACTGTGTTGATAGTGCCCTATTCAGATATTGGTTTGAGGTCTTTGTTTATAGATGCTACAGATTGTAACCTAGAAAATTCAAAACGCTCTGCCATATTTGTCAATATGGTCTGTAGAAAATATGTAGTATAAAGAGTGCTATCATCTGCAAACAGACTTTTAAGTATTTGAAGAAGTTCATTAATGTATACCAGCATTTATGATTTTAAGATCAGAGTTAAAACCATTAATTCTAACTATAATTTTTCTATTGTCAATAAAACTATTATTGAGATTTACAGTTTTCTTATCAATGGAAAAGAAGATTTAAATGCCATACCCTACCAAACGCTTTGAAAATGTCTAGAGCTATTGCAAAATTTTTTCCTTGTTTGTCTAAAGTAGAATTTCATTTGTGACTAATATGAGTTAGAAGATCTGTTTTACGTTTTAATCGAAATTCATATTGAGTATTTGAGATGAAGTTATTTTGTTTTAAGAAATTGTAAATGTAAAAACTAACATATTTTTCAATTTTTTTTGACAGATTGGACAATAATGCTATCATGCGATGCCGTGGTCGTACAAGGCATACTGACGAGGTTTGTAGAACCGAAACAATTGTCTATGCTTGACCCTTGGCCGCTGTGATTCGATTGACTGATTTTGAATAAATTATTAATTCATTTAATAATGCAACTAATCTATAGTTTAAAGAATCAAGCTTGTTTCCCTTTTTAGGAATAGGTTAAAAATGTGCAATTTACCAACAATTTGGGAATATTTAATTTTTGTACGATAAGTCAAATTCTTCTTCTTTTTAGCCTGATTTTGTTTCCTTCTGAACATAGGCTTCTTCCATACGTTTTCATGTCAATTTTTGTTGGGCACTCAGTATCCAGTGTCTGCACGCGTGCTTCAGTATGTCGTCCTCCCATTTCATTTGGAGGCGACCAATGCTTCTTTTAGATTCTCGAGGTCTTCACTGTAATATTGTCTTGGACCATATGCCACGTGCCCTGCCCATTGCCTTTTAAGATGTGTCATTCGTTCTATGACATCTGTGATTCCATTTCTTTGCTTATTTATAATCCTAACATTGTGCGTTCCATTGCCCGTTGACAGACTAAAAGTCTATTTGCGCTGTTCCTTGTGATGGCCATAGTTTCTAGACCGTATGTAGTAACAGGTAAGATACATGTATTATACAAATTTTGTTATTATTTTTTTGAATTTCTGGTTCCCATTGGCTTTTCCTAATTTGATGCTATGCCCCAAGTATACAGGGTGTTTAAAAAAATATGTAAAATATTTAAACAACAAAACTCTTAATAAACATGGGTTGTCATAGCAACGGTTTCGGATATATAAAACATTATTTATTTTTATTATTCTTATTCCTTTCATTTTTTTATTTTGCAAAAACCTGCATTTTCTTACAATAGTTTGCTGATGCTTTATGAAATAAGCATTCAGTATTTGACAGTTGTTGTTAGTGCACAAGCTTTCATTGCTATGGCTGATTACTCTAATGCAGAACTAGCCGACATGCATTTCATGTATGGTCGTGTCAATGGGATTGCCACCAAAACGCAACGTCTTTATGTAGAAACTTATCCAAACCGCCAGATTCCTTCACACCGTATGTTTGGAAGAGTTCACCAGAGATTGAGAAATACCGGTTTACTTTAAAAACACTGCTATCTTTTTGGCAGACCAAGATTGGTATCTACTCCTAGAGCAGAATAAGAAATTATAGCACAGATAGAACATAATCCAGAATCAAGTGAATATCAACCAAGGTAGGAATTGGTTCTACTTTTATTTGGAGAACCCTCCAAGAGTAGCTGCTCTATCCATACCATGTACAACAAGTACAGGCCTTAAATTTAACTGATTATCGGGCACCTTTGGTTTTTGTCGCTAGTTTCTACGCAAGGATGCTGAAAACTCGCAGTTTCTTCCCAAAATTCTTTTTACGGATAAAACCAGGTTTACATAAAATGGAGTTGTTAATTTTCATAGTGCACATCGTTGGGCCGACAAAATCCTCATGCTGTAATTGAATGTAGACATCAGACACGTTTTTCATTAAATATTTAGATGGGTATTGTAGGCGACAAGTTTCTAGGTCCTGTTGTTTTATCAAACCAATTAACGGGCGCTGCTTACCTCAACTTTCTGCAGAACATAATGTATAATCTTTTGGATGATATTCCTTTGGCCCACAGGCAATCAATGTGGATCCAGCATGATAATGCACCAGCTCCTTTTTCAATTGCCGTTAGAGAGCATTTAGACCAAACTTTTCCACATATGTGAGTAGGAAGAGGCAGACCAGTTTTATGGCCAGCAAGATCGCCTGATTTGACTTGTTCTTTGGGGATATTTAAAATCATTAGTGTATGCTACTTCTGTAAATTGCCTCAAAAAACTGTAGTTAAAAATTAATAAAATGTGCTAAAAAATCCAAGCCAATGAGAGTGTATTAGAAAGAATACAATTGTCCTTCAGACAAAGATGTTGTGCCTGTTTGAAAATAGAAGAAAGGCACTTCAAACATCTTTTATAACTTTCTTCTTTGTAAAAATATATAAAAATAAATAATGCTCTATATCTCCGAAACCGTTGCTATGACAACCTATGTTAATTAAGACTTTTGTTTGTTGTGGTTTGTACTACCACCCCCTTAATTAATTTTTTAAACACCCTGTATATACTGCTCAATTTTATCTAAAGTGTAATTCTTAATGGTAACCATTTTGTTACTCGGACTTATGATTTTTGTTTTGTGCTTGTTCATTTACAGGCCCACGGTTTGTGAAGCTTTGTCAAATTTGCGTAGCATTTCTTCCAGTTCTTCTGGGTCATTGCTAATGAAGACAATATCATCGGCAAAGCAAAGGTGGATTAGGCGGTTAACATCAATGCTTATTTTATGTAGGGTTGCGTGTTTAAAGATAAATTTAAGCAAGTTTATGCATAGTCCATTGACTGGAGTACTGCCCATGTTTTAATAGAGTCAAAAACCTTCTGATAATCCACAAATGCCATGTGGAGGTGGATATTGTACATTTCTCAATCAGTATACGCAATGTAGTCGGTCGTGCTGTAGCTTTGCCTAAAACCTGCTTGTTCAACCGGTTGATTAAAGTGAAATTTTTAAGTTAGTCAATTTGTTATTATTTTAGTTAGTAACTTATAAAAGGTGGACAACAGGCTGATTAGTCTGTAGTTCTCCAAATTTGTATTATCTTCTTTCTTAAAAAGAAAAATTGTTTCTGCGTTTTGCAATAAATCAAGAATTTTGCCCTCTTTAAGGCATTAGTTCAAAAGTATCAGGATTGTTTTTTTTTAAAGCCTCTTATCCAGTCTTCAGCATTTTGCTAGTTATTTGATCTTCGCCTGGTGTTTTGTTATTCTTTAGATGGTGTAATGCTGCTCTTAATTCTGCTTTGTCAATCTATTGGAGTTTGTCTTGACCTTGTCCGATGATCTTTGGATTGAACTACTTGGTTATATAAGTTTGTTCTTTTCTATGACAATTTCTCCTTTGTCATTTTTCATCTTATGGATTTGTTTTGTGTTGATTTTTCTGCAGTCTTTCCTGATGGCCTTTTTGATTTTTTTGTTCAAAGTTACATATTTCGTATAATCTCTGTATATTGCTTTCCGAACCTTGATCAGTACTTCCGTTTCCTTGCTAATTTTGTGGTTTTGTGTTTTGTCTTCACTGCTGTTTTAATTCTTGTAGTAATTCTTGTTGTAGCAGCTCATAGGTTGAATGTAGGCTCTTGCTGATTTGGGCGTGGTATATTTCTTCTTTCCCTTTTAGTACTGACATAGTGGGTCAGCTTCTCTTCTTTCCTGTATCAAACCGGTTTAAGACTGATACGTCCATTTATATGCGTTTATTATTTTTTAGGACGTAGCCTATTTCATTTTTTGTTGTGTTGTCTAAACTTTTCCAAGTCAATTTCCTATTTGAGTGGTTTTTGAAGAAAACAAAATCATTTATTGTCAACTAAGAATCCAAAAACAACAAATCGTATAAGACAACATAGTCAAAGAAGCAATACAAACAAAAGGCAAGTTTTTGATAGAAAAATGAAAACACTATTTAACCTCTGCCTGCACAATAACACAATGTCAAACACATGCCACAATGCAATTACTACCCTGCTCTACAAAAAAGAGGTTAAGCTGACTTTCAAAATTATCAACTCATAACCGTTTTGAGCCTGGTAGAGTTAGTTCAAAAGTGTCGTTGTTCACAAGAATAATAATCAAGATTAGAGAAATAATTGAATTTCTACCAACCAACCAAACAAACAAACCAGATTTTGCTTGGAATTTGGAACAAATGGCCATCTACAAAGCATCAAAGTTCTAGTAGAAAAATCAGTACAACAGAAATAAACCAAACTAGTAAACATAGTTAAACAAATAATTAAACTTAAATGGAAATGAGTTTGCCACGTAAGTCAAATGAAAACGGAAAATAGACAAAGAAACTATTAGAGTAAAGACCAAAAGCAGATAAACGCTGCAGAAGAAAACCACCTATGCACTAGACCGACAATGTAAAAAAGATTGCAAAAATCGTAAAAAAATAGAAAAAACCCAGAAAAAAACAATGAAAATATAAATGTAGAACAGAGAACAAAACAGGATGAGTGATGATAATGATAAATGCTTAATGTCGTAATAATATGTTTTAACAGAACTGAGCTAAATAGCTTACAATTTTGTTGTTAATAATAATAAAGTGTTGAAATAAGTAACTTAAATTAAAAAATTAGGTGTAAACTTTAATTACAAACTTAATTAACTATATGTACAACCAGATCATAAATGCTGAGTTTTGTATATAAAATGTCAGCTAGACAATCTCTCAGTAAGCTCAACTTACTATTTTCGCCTGCCTCTACCGAAAATCGACTTTTTGGCACGCATATGGCCATTGGTATTTGCGGCATTTGATTGGCTGAGAATCACAATTTTATATCTAGACGCCATACCTTAAAATTTGACAGTAGTGACAAATTATAATAAACATTGAAAATAATGTTTTTATAAAGGGCAGTCGAAAAAATATCGAGTGTAACTCGTGCCAAAAGGTTTTTGCAGCCCTCTCTCGCTTTGCTTGTTCGTGCTGCTAAAAGCCTATTTTCGGCCCTTGGTACACTATATACTATATAGTGCCTTGGTAAGTTATCATTAAGAGTATGATACGGCAGTCTGGTTATCATCTTACAAAATTTATATTTGGAATATTGAACAAATACAAAATAAGTGTTTCAATTATTGTGTAATAAATCGGATATGTTATTGATATTGCTATTATTTTGCGTTTTTATACATTAAAGCTCATAAGATCAGATCTTTTATTTTTGCGTAAACTAGGAACCAGCCCAAAAGGGGCATATAAGAACCAAATAGACTACATCCTAACCAGAAACTGCATCATCATTTAAAAACGTAAAAATAAAATTTGGTGTTATACACGGCTCTGACCACAACCTACTATGGGGTAGCTTTAAATTTAAACTGAAAACTGTTAGAATAACTACAAAAGAGAAAAGATTAAAAGTCCATGATACCACCAAGTTTGTCAGAAACCTAAAAAAACTACAACCCCCCCAGAATAAACACGAGAACGTTAACAAGGCTTAGAAAAATACCAAAAACTGGATAAGGAACGCAGTAACAAAATGCAACATAGTCAAAAAAAGAAAAACACTAGATGACAAACCACACACTAGATCTTATAGACTCAGAAGACAAGAAACACAAACTCACCTTACTCAATAAAAACATGTCGCCTCGATAAAAACAAACACATTACAGAAATATGTCAAGAACTAGAACAACACGCCAATCGCAACAAATCACGAGAACTCTTCAACAAAGTTTGCTATCTGTCAAGAAAATTTAAACCACGTACACAAACAATAAAAAATTAAACTGGGAATATAATAAATAACGCGGAAGGAATCACTTTATAAAGACAATATACAGACACGACATCAACAAATTCCAGACACAGAAACAAAACCTACTATTATGCGATCAGAAGTGGAAAATTCAATAAACTCACTCAAAAATAAAAACAACTTTTGGCGCAGACAAAATAATTGGAAAAATAATTAAACAAATAAGTGAGATTAATATGAACAACACGGCAGTAGCCTGAAGGCTAACGTTAGTCAATCTTCATTCCATTATACAAAAAAGACGCACCGACAGAATGTACCAATTACAGAACACTGTCCCTAATATCCCATGCCAGTAAAGTAATGTTCACCATTATCCACAAAAAATTAAAACCACTCTTCATGCCAAACATTGCAGAAGAATAAGCAGGCTTTGTCCCAAGAAAAAGGACAAGAGAGCAAATCCTAAACGCAAGACAGTTTATTAAAAAAGCCAGAGAATATAACGTTCCCATGCTCATCTGTTTCGTAGACTACTTAAAAGCGTTTGACACCGTCCAATAAAATTCGCTATAGAGCATACTATTAAAATGGGTGCACCAGGACATCTGGTTAATTTAATTGGTAATCTCTACACGGACAACACAGCAAGAGTAAGAGTAAACAACACATACTCTACCCAATTTAACACAACACATAATTACCTCAAACTTACAACAAATGAAGCAAATAATGCAGAAACTAGCTATGATTAGCGCGCAATATAATCTCCAACTAAACACTGACAAAACCAAAAAGATGATAATCGACAGAGCAAACAACAATATGGCCAACGTTCAGGAAATAGCGGGTTTCTAAGTCGTAGATAACTTTAACTACTTTGGATCTATGCTAACCAACAACGGAAACTGCATGACTAAAATACGGAAAAGAATAGCCATCGCACAATCCGCCACCACCAAACTCACAAAACTATGAAGAGACACCAACATCACAAAGAACACAAAGCTAAAACTAGTCAAGACACTAATCTTCCCCATTGCAACATATGCCGCCAAAACATAGAAAAAAAAAGCAGACATAAACCGGATTAAAGATTTCAAAATGTGGGTATACCGTTGAGTTTTAAGAGTTTCCTGAACAGAACATCGCACCAACCAACAAATTCGTTCTAAAAGAACTAAAAATAAAAATCCGCCTCACACTCAAGATAAATCGTGCATACCTCCAATACCTAGGTCATATAGCCAGAAGAACTGGAAAAATAAAAAACCTTATAGTGAAAGGTAAAGTAGAATGGAAAATACCAAGAGGCAGATCACTCGATGGGCGGGCGAACCGTACAAAAGAACTAGCGGTCCAAAAAGCTCAAGATAGAATTAACTGGAAAGCCGTTGTCGACTTTATTTAATCTGATTAATTGAAGGAGGAAGGACTGACCTGGACTTTTTATATTTCAATTTTATATACATTCTACTAATATAGACCTGTTTAAATGTGTAGCTATATTTGTAGCGGTTATATTGGTAGCGCTCGCTCCTGGTTGATTCCACTTTTCAAATCGGTAATGAAAAATCCTACAAATGTAGCAGTCTTTCAGTGTACATGAGTATTATTTTTGTTTTAACTTGTCATAATATGCATTTTTATCAACGTAAATATATTATTTTATGATTTATGTTTTTATCATTAATATTGCAACTTTTTTTTAAAGAAAAAGATATCTTTAACTCTAATAAATAAATAAATCAATATAATATTTAAATCAAATAAAATGACATTTCATTTGGCAATCTATTTAGAACAATATAATTGATTGGTTGTTCAAATATGAATGCATTAATCGAACTATGATTGAGTTTGAATTAATAATTTTAAAGCTGTGTATCATGATGTCAAGCAATAATGCTATTAGTTGATATAATGTATTATATGAATACAATTTAGCATTAATATAAACCGTAATTGAATTATAATGAACACGACATGCCATGTCCTGTCTAAAGATTAATTTAATTTCAAATGCCGTTGAATAATTTTATTTTTAATCCTATGAAATTGATATGTATTTTAATAAATTCGAATTAAACCATAATTGTTATATTTTAATCAAAAAAATCTTACATTATCATCCATTATTTGTTAAATGAAATAAAACAATACATTTTTGTACAATTTTTTTATTTGTCATAAAACTATTCATTCTCTAAATATTTTTTTTAGTGATAATATTTACTACTACAAGAAAATGATTATAAAACCAATTGTTAGTTATTAAAAAATTAATTGTAAGTACTGTAAAAACTCCTTGGCAAATTTCGCAACATTAAAATACGCTCAATACCATTATTGAGTATCATCGACCCAATTACTATAAATTACAATAACCTCTATACCACAAAAATAAAAAGGCAAAATAAATTTTAAATTATTTATTGTTTCATTGCCAAGTTTATACAAGGTCATTCTAACATCAATTTTTTTTTTACTACTTTATTATGTTAAATATTTCATAGAAGAAAATATTGCATTGATTAATACTAAGCATCATAAATATTTTTTTTGAAACTTAACAATAAATTATTAAATGATATGAATGTGTAACTCTAATTAAATTATTATAAAGTTCTTTCTTTAGATAATTAATATTTCTTTCATAAAAGAGCGTAGATAACTAATTAATAACTTAATATAATTATTGCTTGTGGTTGGACCCTATATTAATACGAAACCCAAGAAAGCTATTCCTATAAATAAATCAAATTTAACGATGAATAAATAAGGATGCTCGAAATGTAGGTACACTAAATATAGGGCAACCACTTATGAAGGTAATATATTATTGATATATGAGCAGTACATTCTGCCATGTGAACTAGGGATAACTTATTACAACTCATCGATATAGTACAACTTTACTATTTCCTAGTAGTAATTATTTTAGAAACACATGATGAATGCGTGACCATTGAAATGGTATAATTATTTTTACAAAAGAACTTGCAGCTCGAGTGTTTCTAAGAAAGGGATTATTTTATTGACGTAATAAAAATATGTATCACTTACCTTTATAAAACGGTGTCAAATAATTAAGCTGGTAATTAAATTATGATGAAGCACCCAATACACGATTTGTTTTTAAATCATTGAACAATTTTTACAACACTGGCACTATTTTATGCATTGCTAAAGCTTTTAAAGTCCACGTTATTATATAAGGCTGGTGAGGTTATAAAATATGAGTGAAATATTTAAAAGAACTGCAATGAAAAGTCAAGTATGAAGGACGCAGCCCGAGGGTTACCTAGGTTCAACCCCCCCTAACAGTTTCATAACACACGAGATTGACACTGACATAACTGTAACACATTTCCATTCAAATTTCCGCGAGAGATTTGAAAGTGTTTTGTAAACGGGGCGGTTTTTAAGCACATTTCACAGGTTTAAATGGATATCGTGAAAATCACTGCGCATCCTGTGCGCCCGATTTCAGGTTAAAACACGGCCAAAATGTTTTCATAAAACATAACACAGTTATTAGTTGACTTGTTCAATGTATGTTATAGAGACTTGTGTCAGACTGTTATATCGATTAGGAGGCCGGCATAGAGGCATCGCGACGCCGCGCCGGTCGCTAGGGTGCAGTGTTGAAAGAGACCGTTTGTGGCGCTACGGCCAGCTCGGGAGTTCGCGTGCTAGGGGGACCCATTCAAACCCATTCTGGCTATTAAACCCATAACAAGACCCATTCATATACCATCATTCAATCACCGCACAAATCGAGAAATCCATGATTTTAGATTCAAAGCTGCTGATGCGCTTTTTTCTGAATTATATACGAGTGCTCTTACTATAACCTCTTATGAAATTCTTTTCTGCTTTATGTTATAGCTTTACAGCTGCGAAAGAATCTCATTTTATAGCGGATGGTGCACTTGCAAATGAAAATTTTACTTAGTCACGTTATAAAATCGATCACATCGAGTTTTTACTCAAGCAAGCAGACTTTAAACAACACGTGTGGTATTATATTTTATCTGCAGGAGTGAATCTACATATTTTATATATAGAAAACTCCACTTGCGGCAGTTTAAAAATCATCATGTGTCAGTTATTTGCCTATAAATCGCATGACAGCGATTCAGAATATCTTATATAGAGTGCTATATTAAATCTAATAACATTAATCGATCAGTAACTTTAATATGAAAGCATCAAATATTATGAAATCCTGTAGCTATAACTTATTTCATGGCGGAAGTTTTATGAAACCAGAAAATTTTATTTATGTAAAATATTTGCATACGCAGGTTAATCAAAATTTATTATATCAAATCGTAAACGGCTTGATAGTTTTGTTAGTAATCATAAGACTTGCTGCAGGATATTTGCAATTTCTATTTTGTACTGTATTCACTAGTTTCAAGAGTAAAGATAGAATAAATTGCTCGGAGCATTTCTTTCAGAAAAACGTTTTCTGGGTTTTTTTTTTTAAGTATTTTATACAAAGCACACTTCTTTATTAACAGACAGCAAAAATGTCATTCAATGTCTGTAAGTAACTAAACATTGCGCAGATGCTTGACTGCTACACCACTGGTTTCTGGTTCAAGTCCTATATTTGAAAGGTAAATTTTTCCTATTAAGAGAAAAATGTGTTGTTATTTCAGATAAAAGAAATTTTGGTAGATTTCTTAATATTGCACGTGAAAAAAATCAATAATTTATGTTTGCAAATGTGTATGGTATTCTAACCTAGCGTTTCATATAAGAACAAAATGTAACTGTTATGTAGATGCATTTCAGTTATCAGCCATAAAACGCAAAATTGAATAGTAAAAACCGAGGTAAAAACTTATTTACAATATACATATATGTGCAGCTATTCTATTACAGAAAGAGTATATCAGCAGTGTCGTAGTGGTCATTTGTTGGATGCTCTATTCTATACAGAGTGTTAGACAAAAACGTACAGCCATTTTAAACCATTTTAAATGGATTTTTGAGTATTATAAAGGCACACACATGTATGTTTTTATTTTTAGTATAGTTGTTATTTCAACCAACAACTTTACTTTTTTAAATGACAACATACATTTTTAATTTTTTTAAAAAAATTTTATAATATTTTTAATACAATAAAAAATAATATACTTTTAAAACAAAAATTTTTTTTTTATAAATTTAAAAACATAATTTAGCAAAGCATAAAATTAGGGTCAATTTGTAATTAAAGTTTTTTTTTTTTATTTTTAGTTTTATACGTGATTTTTCGGTTGTAATAATTTACTAACTTATTCCTTAAATTAAAAAAAAAGTTGTTCAAAGTTTATTAAAAGTAATTTTCTTCTTCTTCTTCTTTATGTGGCATCTCCTTTCAGGAGGTTTGCAACCATCATCGCTATCTTCATCTTGGAAACAGCAGCACGGAATAACTCTTGGGATTTGGTATTATACCATTCTCTCAGATTACGCAGCCATGAACATCTGCGCCTACCGATGTTCCGCTTGCCTATTATCTTCCCCTGCATTATCAGTTGGATTAGTTCGTATTTTGCTCCTCTGGTTATGTGCGCTAGATATTGCAGCTTTCTTTTTTTATGTTTGTAAGATTTCTTGTTCTTTGTTCATATGTTCTATCACTTTAATGTTTGTCACTTTGTCCGTCCATAATATTTTAAGCATTCGTTTGTAGCACCATACTTCAAAGGCCTCTAGCTTTTTTATTTCATTTTGCTTTAGAGTCCATGCTTCCATTCCATAAAGTAGTATGGAGGACAAGTAACCTCTAAACATTCGTGTACGCAAATTGAGTTTAATTTGCTTATCACAGAAGAAAGCACGCATTTTAAGAAATGTACTTCTGGCCATTTCAATTCTGCATTTGATTTCTATGGTTTGGTCTATAGTATTGGTTATTCATGTGCCAAAGTATTTGTATTTAGTTGTCTTTTCTATACGTGTGTTGTCAATGTATAGGTCTTGATGTTGTGTTCGGGTTTTAGTTATTACCATATACTTTGTTTTTTTCAAGTTCATTTTAAGACCATATTGCAGACCGACATCATTTAACTTGTTTGTTAATATCTGAAGGTCTTCTGCAAGAGTTTCTGCCATTATAACAATATTATCAGCATACCTTAAATTGTTAACCGTCTGGCCGTTTATTGTGATTTCAGTTTTATATTCACTTAGTGCTTCTCTGAATATTTCTTTGAAGTATAGATTGAACAGCATAGGAGACAATTTACAACCCTGCCGTACTCCTCTTAGTATATGTATTTCGTCTAACTCGTCATTGTCTACTTTTATCGTGGCTGATTGGTTCCAGTAGAGCGATTCGATAATCTGTATATCTCAAGAGTCAATATTTCTTTGCTTCAATAGATCTATTAGAGTATCATGTCAAACCTTATCAAAAGCCTGTTCATAGTCTATGAAGCAAACGTGTGTATCTAGGTTCATATCTAAACATCTCTGTGTCAATACATTAAAATTGAATAATGCTTCCCTTGTACCAAAGCCATTCCTAAAACCAAATTGAGTGTTTTCTATATCTTTTTCTAGCTTGTTATAAAGTCTCTTGTGAGTAATTTTGAGAAATGCTTTTAGTGTGTGACTCATCAAACTAACAGTTCTATGGTCGCTACATTCTTTGGCATTTGGTTTTTTTGGTATCGTTATAAAAGTAGATTTTATCCATTGTTTTGGTATTATTCCGGTTCAGTAGACTGTATTAAAGAAATCTACCATTATATCTATTTGGTCTTCATTTATTAGTTTTAGGAGTTCGCTTGGTATTTTGTCAGGTCCAACTGCTTTCCCGTTTTTTAGGGTCTTTATGGCATAGAGCACTTCTTCTTTCATTATGTTTGGTCCCTCTATGGCACTCTGTTTAGTTCTGGTACTTCTCGTGTCTTGAAAGAGTTCTTCTATGTATTGTTTCCATCTTATTAATTTTTGAGCTAGTTCCACTATGATCTTCTCATTTTTATCTTTGATAATGGTGGTTTGTCTTTTCCGTGTTGTTCCTGTTAAATCTTTGATTTCTTTATGTAGGTTACTGTTATCATATTTTGATTGTAGCTCTTCTATATATTCACATTTTCCGGTTAACCAACTTTCTTTTGCATCTTGTATTTTCCTTGTTATATTTCTCTGCAGCTCTTTATATTTTTCGGATTGATTTTATGCCCCCTTCGTTCTTCCATAAGGCAAAGGATTTCCTGTGTTATCCATTTTTGTTTAGATTTTTTCTTATCTACTGTCAATCGATCTTTACTTCCTATTATTAATGCTGTTTTTATATTTTCCCATTTCTGATCTATATCTGGGCTTGTAGTTTTTTGTCTTATTTTATTAATTTTAATATTTATCTCTTTTTGTACTTGTTCTTTTGTATCTTTATCTTTGAGTTTTTCTGTTACTATCTTGTTATTCTTTATTTTAGATTTTAATTGTTTTGATGTGCACTCGGGCGACTACTGGGTTGTGGTCTGAACCAATGTCTGCTCCCGGGTAAGTTTTGACTGAAGTTATACTATTTCTGAATCTCTTTTTTATAAATATATAATCAATTTGGTTTTTTACTGACTTTGTTTCATTATCTTGCGGAGACTTCCATGTATATAGCCTTTTTTGTGCAGTTTATAGAAAGTATTACTTACTATTAGTTTCTCTGATTGGCAGAATTTTGTTAGTTTGTCGCCTTTTCGTTTCTATCTCCAAGTCCATACCTACCCACAATCTCCTCTACTGCTCCTTTGCCCACCTTCGCATTAAAATCTCCCATGACAATAGTAATATCTTGTTCCTTGGTGCTTTCAAGCACCGTGTGTAGTTCTCCATAGAACTGTTCGATTTTGTCATCAGATTAATCCGCTGTTGGTGCGTAAATTTGTATGATATTCATGTTTCTATTATGCGAAGGGATCTGAATCAACACAACTCTGTCTGAGTAGGGTATAAAGCTGGTCACTGATTTATGTATATTTTTATCCACCATGATAGCAACTCTATATTAATTTGATTTGTCGGTACTTCCTGAGTAATACATAATTGATTTATCTGTGAAATGTATTCCCGTTCCTGGCCACTTATTCCAAGAATATTCAGTCTTAATCTTTGCATCTCTGCTGTCAAATTATTGATTTTACCTGCTTTGAGCAGGCTGCTCACATTCCATGTACTTATTTTCATAGCTTTTTTCAAAACTGTCCCCCCCCCCCGGAGATCCGATTGGGAGACTATTTGCTCCGGTATATTTTTTAGTCTTGTTATTAGCCATGATGATGGTTTTACTAAAGATATTCAGAGTGATCTTTACTGCAGAGGTTTCCCGTTGCCTACTGCATCTTTATGCCGTTGATCATTTCTTGATTCATCCGCCTTTAGCGATGATTGGTGCCTTTGCTCTTGTCAGCTCATCCACCCGAAGCTGTTGGCCAACAAGAGGTGTGCGCTTATCCCGGCAGATATTCGGTCGACAGAGGGTTGGTTTAGTGCCATCACCCCTTACACCCCGTTGAAAGTAATAAAAATGAACAATTTTAATTAGATATGCTAATTATTAAAAATGAACAAGTTTACTTTTATATGCTTTTGTTGAAACAGAAGAAAGTTTAAACATTTCAGTAGCCAGTAATCCTTCTTCTGGCAGTGATAATAGCTTGCAAAGAACGAGGCATGCTCTGGATCAGATTTTGAATTACATTCTGCGGAAGATTGTCCCATTCCTGCACCAGTACATTGCAAAGTTTTCTAAAATTTCTGGGGGCCGGCACATGTCTCCGTAAACGTTTTACCATCTCATCCCAAACATGCTCAATTGGATTTAAATTTGCATAAATGTTGCGTTGTCGCCAAGAATAACCATAAACGGTAAAACATCGTCTTTTAGAAACTCTGTTAGATACCTATGCGCAGTCAACGTCCCATTCTCAATAAAAACTAACTCGGTACAAGTGTCAAAAGATATGCCTCCCCATGCCATAACTGATCTTCCACCAAATGGAAGTCGCTCGACAATACATGCTTGAGCATATCTCTCGCCTTGTTGTTGCCACACTTTTACATTTCTATCTGATCCTGAAATCGCCTCCTAACTATCCACTCACTTATGTTTACATATCTCACTTCTTCCAGATGATTTCGAACGGAAACTGCCGTGACCGGTTGGTTTCTTAAAGCACTAGAAACAAGAAAGCGGTCATCTCTAGCTGTTGTAGTGATGCTTTGCCCTGAACCAGGTCTTCGAGTGAGCAGACTAGTCTTTTTGTACCGCCGCCATACTCGTTGCACACTTGAGAACTTACATCAACGTTTCTTGCAGTTTCCCGCTGACCGCATCCGTCTTCTAAAGCCGCCACAATTCGTGCCACAACAACAGGATTTATGTTCATTGCAAATCACTATCAATAACAACAATATACATACAATTTGCAACAGACACATATCTTGACAAAAACAAAAACTATGCTTGTTTGTTTCAACAAAAGCATATGAAAGTAAACTTAATCATTTTCATTACTTAGCACATCAAATTAAAATTGTTTGTTTTCATTACTTTCAATAAACTTTGAACAACAAAAACTTTATTTTTTTCAAGCAATCAACACGTAAAAAAAAAAAATATCTAAAAAAAATTTTAAGCTTGGCAGTGTATTTGTTTTTTATTTAAAACGATTGTAATTGAAAAGTTGGCATTGAAAATAAATAATAATTATTTTTTTTATTTTATTATTTTATGTTAATTACATAAGTCATCTATTGCTCTATCCACAAAGTTAAATTTGCATGATTAAGAAACGTATAAATTAAATAATAGATAATAATATTAAATATAAATTAAGGTTTTTTTACTATTTTTTTTTTGTTCATAATTAAATTATTCATATTTTTTTGTATTAATTCTTTTAAATTTACAAAGTACTTCGTGGGTAAGACCGGCGCATTCACCATGAACTCACTTTATATAATAACTATGAGTTAACATTTTGCTGATTATGATTTTTTTATGCTGCTACTAGTTTAATAAACACTACACAAAATGTCAAATTAATAGAAAAAGTTATTAGAATTAATAAAAAAAACATTATGTATTATAATTTCTGGTTGCTCAGTACTTGCATACATATAGAAATTATAATTAATAAAACAAACATTGTACATATTACATAATAGTAAGCTTCATATAATAAAATATTTAAACTTTTTCATAAGTGTTAATCTAACTTAAATAGTAGGAACAATAAATATGGTAGCTTCTTAACAGTCCGGTGAAAAAAGAAAAAACAGTCAGTAAATAAAATTGGTTTAGATGGCAAAATGTAGTGTACTTCTAAATAATGAATAACATCTTTATTCATGAAAAAATAACAGAAAAAAAATTACATAATTTATTAGGTAAAATACAACCAAACCTACAAAAACAGTTTTTTTAATGTAAAACGGCCTTAGCCTAAGTAAAAATATAATATCAATTAGTTTAGATTTTTAGAATATTGAATACCAGCCTGAAAAGACAATTCTTTTAACTATAAAAAATGTAAAACAATATGTTGTAAAATGACAATATAAAAATAAAATGAAATAAACAAATAAGAGAAATAAAATAAACTTTTACAAACTATTAAAAAGAATAATAAAATATGACTAGATGATTTCAACAGTGCTGAATTTTACAATACACAAACATATATTAATTAATGTTTAAGAAAACTCCCAACAATCCAATAAAATATGACAAACAGTTGATAAAACATTACAGATATTACAAATTAAAAACATCTTAAATGCCATGCTTGAGTGATCCAATGCTTTAGCCTGCATACAAAAATTTTTGGTTATTACGCTTTTACTACATTGCAGCTTGTTGTCTTGAATAGCAAACCTTTAGACAAAACAATTGTTGTAAAAAATTACAAACACCCTTAATGCAGGCTTTGTCTGTAACATTTTTAGTTATTGCCTATTCATTCACCAGAAAAGCACAACCCATACCTCTACTTTTTGAGCTATCGGAAAAATCCAAGTGGCATTTATGTACATTGCTTAAAAGTCTGCAAATTCAATTTAATACTCAACCGGTAAAGTTGTTGTTTTGCTTGTTTATTATATTATTTATATTTAACTTTAAACAGTAAGACAATTGGTAGACATGGGTAAGTTGAAAATCCAGTTCCCAAAGTATTCTGCAATTTCTTACAGCAACCGGTTTTGCAATCGTATTCTGATTTTGTATAAATCGTCGAGAGTGTTATTGCTCACATTAAAAATCGTTAGATGTAAATTGTCTTTAGTTTTGCAGCGTACCTAACACTTAAAATTTTAGAGACAACGTGTATTACGGAATGCGCCAGTTGCTAAACAAATTTGTTGAGGTAGACAGTATATATAATACTTAATAGATAGAGCAGTAAAGGCATAGATTATGAAGCCATAAACCAGTTTTAAACGCACTAAAAAGCAATGTATTGTTTTTCTTTCCGCTCCCCATAACTTTCCTCCCAACAACCTAAGCAAGTTTGATACCGAAACACATTGGATGCTTGATAAACTGACTTATGCCAATAATGGCTATCATAAATAATGTCGCGCTTAAAATGAACCGTTAAAGAATATCATTTTGTTGCGCATCACCTACGCGTACCTTAAATAAATGAGAATTTAAGAAACTTTGTATAAACAATGCCATACAAATAAAACATTCGTAAAACATAGTATCACCTAGTCATGTCATATGTTTTAGCAATATTAAAGAATACACCGACAAAATGTTGATTCTGTACAAAAGAGTTTTTAATTGCTGTATTCAGCCAAACAAAGTCGTAGAACAATTACACTCATAAACAAAATTAGTATTGCAATAAAATCTTCATAAAAGCCTATTGTTGGGTACTGTTTAGTAATTTGTAAATAAAATCAGCAAAACATGACGTTATTATTAATATTTTTTTATTAAAAAACCTGTTTTTCTTGAAAACAACGCAAACATGCAAACAAAAAAACAAACTAAAACAACAGAATTTAAAGAATTAGAGCTAATCTAATATTGTGTATGTCCTCTTCTACCCCTAATTACTGTTTTCATGCGTCTTGGCATACTAAAGATCAACTTTTGAATGATTTCTTAAAGAGTATTTTCCTATTCTTAAATTGCTGCGTTTACCAGTTGATTGTGGTTGACAGGTGAAAGTGTACGACGTCAAACCCTTTTTTTAATATTATCCCATAGATGCTCTATTGGGTTCATGTCAAGATTATTGGCTGGGCATTCTATGAACAAAATATCAACAGCATTTAAGTAGCAAATAACTTGCCTAGCCACATAAAGACAAGCATTATCCTGCATAAACAAGAAATTTGGCCCCACAAAACCAGCCGATGGCATTACATGGGCAACAACAATGTGTTCAAGATAATAATCCGGATTCATTGACCTAACACGCGTCACCAACTCGTGCAGCTATCAAAACAGATGCCTTTTCAAAACATTACAGAGCTACCACCAAACGAGATTTTTAGAAAGATATTGCAACTGGTAAATCTTTTTCCAAGCTTTCGCCAGACGCTTACGTCCATCAGGAAGTTTAAGACTAATCCTTGTTTTATTTAGGAATAAAATCCATCTATTTTCCAATCATTAAAAGTCGAATCTTGATGATTTCTTGCAAAACGCAATCTTTGAATTTTGTTCTTTCTGGTGAGCAGCAGTTTCTTGGACAGCTATGAACTCATTTTTTAAGATGTTATTAGTCGTTCTCCTGTTTCTTAGAGCAAATAGTGTAATACAACGCTCATTTATTGGATTAGTACACCGTTTTTGCTCTTGTCCTGGCCTTTGTAAATGAGAACCTGTCTCGTTAAATTATTTAAGCATGCAACTTATGCTGGAGTAGTTTTTTCTTATCACATTAGCAACATGGCGCATCAAATATCCCTCATCCAGCAAAGTTCTGCGATTCAATACTAAAATGTATTACATTTGCACTGACACTATTAATAACAAAAAAACTTGGTGGTTAAAGACAATATAGCTAGAAAACTAAAAATTATCATTATTTTAGAAACCACAAAATACAATCGGTAGTGCGGTAATTCTGTTTATGAGTTTACATTGTATATTAGCAATTAAACCTCTTGAATTTAATAACCAAGTAAAACGTTTATTGATCTTTCTTTCTAATAACTTGCATAAGCATTTAGTTAGGAAGATAAGTCTATAGTAAGTTGGAAGCTTTTTATCTTTACCAAACTTAAGTGCATAGCCAGTTTTCACAAATCAAAACATTACTCTGCTGACCACCTAACAACAACTATTAAGCTCAGATGTTCAGCTAGATTTTTTTAAAACTTTTTTTGACATTTTCCCGACAAGGGTTTTTAAACTAACAGATGTAAAGTATTCCAACCATAATTATTTTTTAGTTCTTTGCGTAACAACTTTGTATTTCAAATTAGTTAATTGTGTTTTTCTGTTAAAAAATGATTAAAGATACGACCTTGCACATTGGTTTGACTTGAGCCTCAGATAGTGTTTTGGACATTAAAACCACCCATAATCAAACAAATGTTCAAACTTGAACGGCTACTGCTTTTAATGCAGTATTAATACGCTTACAAAATTTTACTAAAAACTGTATCACCAACCAATAACGCCGCTCTACCCTAAGCAAACATTTGCACAATCTTTGTTAAAAATAGCGTAACTACTGGAAAAAATAAAAGAGGCTCCGTGTACTGAAAGTGATATTGATCGCTATTGTTCAACAGACAATCCCAGGGAACATTTTGATGTGCTTCTACATGACGCAAAAATAGGCGTTTGGTGTGCAGTTTCAGCCCGACGGATTATAGGCCTTTTTTTTAATATAACACCGTAAACTCTGAAGTGTATGTAATGGAATTGTTTCAACCATTCTTAGCGCATCTGAAGAAGGAAGAACGAGAGTATGCGTTTTATCAGCATGATGGTGCTACGGCGCATACTTCACGGTTTTCAATGGCATACGTCCATGACGCTTTCGGAGAAGAGAGTATAGTTTCCGCAAGTTTATGGCCTTTTAGATTGCCCGATCTGCCTACCTGCAATTTTTATTTGTGGGGTAACTTAAAGGATAAAGTGTACTGTAACAATCCGCATACAATTGAAGAGTTAAAAATAAACATTTGCAATACAATTGCAGAAATCACACCAAATAAATTGGCAAAAGTTTTCCAAAACATGTTGAAACGTGCTGATATGTATATCAAAGTTAATGGTGAACACTTGCTGTGAGCTATTGAATGTTTAGTATGTTGTTATTCGTAATATTCTGTATTTACTACTTTTAAATAAAAAATTTAGTTATTATAGTTATTTACACGGGACCTCTTTTATCTTGGCCATTCTGTACAACGAAGAACTAAATTTCATCTTTAAATTAAATTCTTTTAAAGAAACGCAGATAAGTAAATTTTTGGCTAATAACATTTTAAATGATTTTTTTTTATCTGTAATAAAAACATAATTTGAACTTTCTGTTTATCAGTAATTTTTGTTTTACTACAGAAGTAGTATCTAGGGAAGTAAAATTATTTCCATTATTTGACATCATTGTTTTGACTTTGACAACATAACAGTTTTAAAATTTGTGAGACATGATTGCTAAGAGCTAGCACCTCAGATAACAGTAGTCTAGGTTGAGCTGCTGTCTTTACAAGCTTTGGCACAAATAAAGCTTCTTGTAGTTAAAAGTTTAGAATCTACCATAATAAACTGCGCCAACTTTATGGCTCAATCTTTCCACTCACTACGGATCCACATATAGGACACTACATCACAAACTGATGCAGTCGCCAGGGCTAATCAAGTAATGTACGTTTTATAAACGTAAATGAAAAACTTTCGCAAACTATACCGTAGCACAGTGTAAATCTTACATCATTCACCATATAATTAATTTCTCTCCCTAAAGTTTATAACAAATCGATTGATTAAAACTGGGTTAGGTTTAACTTCAATCTAACTCTCTTCTAAACATGAGTATTAGCCCCTCAACTATCAGAATTTTGTTTTCCTGCCTTTTAAGTCACCGCGTACGCGTTTCACAAGATGTTCTGTCAAAAGTTAACTCACAAATAAATTTGAAGTGTCCAAGACAAATTGTGAGTTTTTTAAAAAGTTATCTCCTTGCCTATGGTTGCCTTTTACGACCACCAAAAAGGCTAGTAGTATTATTGATTTGCACCACCCCCTTCTGCCGGAAGGAGTCTCACGTGTTATTAGTCATAGTAAAGATATTTTTGTAAAGTGACTGAGTTAAAATGTTAAACTTAGATACAATTGTTGGATTTCTGGAAATTATTAAACTTTTTAGGATATTAGGAGTTTTATATTTTTTTAGGAAATTTTAATTGTAATTTTTAAATTGTTGGTTCTATAACTTACATTTGAAGGATTATGTAGAGACTTATTTGAATAGCGGATTTAGGTGATAAAACGTATAAAATTTAGAACCAAAACCAAAGTATAACCAAGTAAAAAGCAAAAATTGATTTGTAGATGTGTGTTACACATAATGCTTTTTCTTATGAGTATGTGAACAGAAGTGGTTTAATTTAGTAATTATTTTCAATTGAAGTTAAAAGAAAAGAAGTATAAAATGTAAACTTTAGATTAAAGGATAGTCCCAAATACTTGCACAATTGTAATAGATATATTGATTCATATGAATACAAAAGTTGACTAATAATTTATGATAAGGAATAAAAAACTGAGTTTTTAATAAATTTTCAAGGAGGCGCCATTGAACTACACAACAAATATTGTAGTTGTGTAACTAAGAATTTTAACGATTTGATATAGAATATGATATTTGTTTAAAAAAAAAGTTATATAAAAAAAATACAGAGAAAAACCCTAAGTAACGTCTTGGTGTTAAAAAAATGAGTCCAGTTTTATCCAAGAATTGATTAAATAAGTTTATTAAATAAAAAAAAAGTTTGGGTTAGATAGTCTAAAAAGAGTCTTTTGTACCAGACAAGATTAAACGCTTTATTTATATCAATAAACAGCAAGTGCTTACCTTCAAGGTATAATGTTCGTAAATTAAAAATAAAGATTGTAAGTAGATTAGATGTTGACTTATATTTACAAAAGCCAAACTGGAATAAAAAGTCCATGTTCAAATATCTTTCCCAAAACAGTTAATAATGTGATAGACGATAGCGGAACGGTAATATAAATATATTGTAGTTAAAACTAATATTTACATTAGTTATATAATTGCACTTAATAAATAAATTTAGAGCAGAAAGACTTTGGTCGATAACCTTTTTCATATACATACTTATTTCTACTTTACTTTTAAATATGTTTATTTTCTTTATTAAACTTTATATGTGTGTAAAATGAAATAAACTACTTTTGGTATTACTACCACTTCCAAACTGCAACTTACTTATAAATATTCTAAGAGTAAACGTTTGCTTATTCATATAATAAAAAACAACGCATTTTTAAATATACTATTTTATCATAAAATGATACACACTTCAACAGCGTTCACAAATTATTCAAATATGTTCTATCAAAATTTACGTTCAGTTCTAATCACTTTACTTAAACTCTTATTTTTGGTTGTTATAATTATTGTTCAAGTCAAAAAACAATTCAATATCTTGTAAATTGACACATTCACGTTCTCACGTCAGTAAGACAAAGAAACACAAAGAGTGAAGAAAGTTTTACAATTGTAGATCAGAGTTAGTTGTTGTTGCTCAAATACTTTTAAACCAAACAAATATGTGTTGCGTCGCAGATTTAGTAATTGGACTAAATAATCCAAAATTTTAAAAACAAAAATTTGTTTAGCTTCAAAGCTCTTTTTTGGCTTAATAATTTTGTACAAGCAAAACTGTCATACCTGGTCTAAAAATCAGCCAGAAGCAATCTATGAACAACATCACATTCTTTTAAAATGATTATATTGAATTGTTATTAGACACAAAGATAAATAAACTACAAATTGACTTAAAAAGCTCATATGAATCTAAAATTAATGAATTGGTAGTTCATAATTCTGAATTAAAACGCCGTATTAACAATTTAGAATATAATCAAAGATAAAATAATTTTATTCTACACGGCTTTGATCATAATCATAATAACACTAATATAGTTGATAATGTAATTCAATTTATAAATAATTGCCTACAAGTACAGATATCCATCTGTGATATCAACAACGTTTATCATATCGGCAAACAGAAAAATTTAACTAAACTAGAGTTAACCTCATATCTAAAAAAACTAAACATAAAAAAGAACTTATACAAACTTAAAGGTACAAAGATTAGCTTTTCTGATGATTTGTCGCCTGAAGAAAGAGCTGAACAACAAGTACTTCGAAAGCATTTGCGAATTGCCAGAGCTAAATCTCTAAATGCAAAAATTGTTCAAAAAAACAAGTTGTTAATTCAAGGTGATATTTATACCGTCGATCAGTTAGAAGAAAACGCAATAAACAATATTGCAACAACTACTGAGTTTGAAAATCCTCCTGAAAGGTTAACGACAAGTGCACCTGGAACTCCAAATCCTAATAGTTACATAGATATTGTAGAAACTCAATCGCAGTTACATTCTGAACCTCCAATCAACCAGTCCATAGAGTCGAAGATATTAGTTCAAACGACGTCAAAGACATGCAATGCAGCAATAGCTAATACTCCAAAACTAAGTAACGAATTAAACCGTAAGCTAAGAAGCAACTCATCATCTAATGCCCCAATATCCAAGTTAACATCAAACAAAATATCTAGACTTAAGGCAGTTTAGTTTTCTTTATTTCTACAGTTATTTTGATTAAATGTAATTTTTTAATTTTTTTATTATTTTGCATATGTTGATTATTCAATATATAATACTTTGGTTTAACTATGTCGACAAGCTGTAAAATATACTATCAGAATGTCCGAGGTATAAATACTAAGTTAGATCAGGTTTATGCATTAACTCATGATCTATTTTACGATATTCTAGCATTTACTGAGACATTTTTAACTGCAGATGTTTGCAATTCATAGATCATGAATTGTAATAACTATTGCATATATCGCTCTGATCGTACATTATCAAAATGTGGAGGTGCTTTAATTGCACTCAAAAATACCATGGAAGGTCATTTAATTGATACTTCTATTTTTAAAAACGCTCTGCCTATTGTAGATATTGTTGGCTTAAAAGTGAAATGTAGTTCATGTGTGTTTTATATTTTCAATCTGTACATCCCTCCTAAGTTTGGTGTAGATAACTACGCAATATTATTTGATATTTTTGAACAATTTGAAATGATTTATGAAAATATGGTGATTATATTAGGTGATTTTAATATTCCAGAATTCAGGAATTACTCAAATAACAATAATTTTGATTACCAGTCATACATGTTAAGCAATTTTTTGGATTTTTTTAATTTCAAGCAGTTTAATTCTGTTACCAATAACATGGGTCGTGTACTTGATCTTGTACTTTCTAACTTAAACTGTATTGTTGAATTAGATACTTCTCCATTAGTAAAAATTGATGCTTATCATCCACCTCTATTGATCACAATTTCTAATATTTTACACTGTCATAATCATTCATTTCCCATAAACAGTAATAGTAAATATTATAACTTCAGAAAAGCAAATTATATTTTGTTATATGATTTAATGATCCAAGTAGACTGGTAATTTTTAAATAATTACGATGATGTTAATGTTGCTTGTGAGATCTTTTACACTAAATTATATAATATACTTGACTCCGCCGTGCCCATTGTTACACCTAAAAAATCTTCATACCCCCCTTGGTTCAATAAAGAAATTATCTCGCTAATAAAACAAAAGTCTAATTGTTTTAAACTTTATAAGAGAAATGGAAATGAATGCACCTTAAGTAAATTTAAAAAACTACGATCTCAAATTAAATCATTAATTCAAAAATCATATAATACCTACATCAAACAAATTCAATCTTCAATAATAAAAGATCCAAAACAGTTTTGGTATTTTATAAACAATAAGAACAAAAAATCCCGCATTCCTAATTCATTAAAATATCTGGATGATAACGAAATTAAAGATCCTCAAGAAATAGTAAACAGTTTTGCTGCATATTTTAATACTGTTTATACCAAACCAAACGATGCTAGCCACTATTTATTTATGTCAACAATGCAAACATGCGTCAAAACTTCGACTTTCACTGAAGAAGATATTTTAGAATCAATAAAACTAGTTAAATCTAAGCTAACTTGTGGTGTTGATAATATCCCTAGCTTAATTATAAAAGATTGTCGTTTTGTTCTTGCCCAACCTCTATGCATCTTATACAATCTTTCACTAAAAACTGGCACATTTTCTCGTATTTGGAAAACTTCAAAAATCTGTCCTGTATTTAAAAACGGCGATCCATCTTTAATTGAAAACTACAGACCAATATCTATTTTGCCGTGCTTTGCAAAAGTGTTTGAAAAACTTTTATATAATTATGTCTATAGTAGCACCAAACATATATTAACATCTGCTCAACATGGCTTTGTCAATAACCGATCTACATTAACTAATTTAAGTTGTTTTACTGAATATGCTAGTACAGCCTTAGACAATAAACAACAAGTAGACGTGGTTTATACTGATCTTTCTAAGGCATTTGACAAAATAAATCATTATATTCTTTTAAAAAAACTAGATGGTCTTGGTTTTGACGACAACTTTGTATTGTTTTTTAAATCGTATTTATTGAATCGAGACATGTTTGTTAAATATAATGGATTTACTTCATTAACTTTTGTTCCATCTTCTGGTGTTCCTCAAGGTTCCAACTTAGGCCCTCTGCTATTTAATTTATATATTAGTGATGTTACAGATGTGATCGAGGTCAATAATTTATTATATGCTGATGACTTAAAATTATATACCGTTATTAAATCTTACGACGACTGCATTAAACTTCAAAATTCCTTGAGTAATTTACATCACTGGTGTAACAGCAACCAACTTAGTCTTAATGTCCAAAAATGCATAACAGTTATATTCAGTCGCAAAAAAACAAATATCACTTTTCCTTACTCAATCAATGGCAACGTTTTATTAAAAAAAGAAACACACAAAGATTTAGGGGTAACATTTGATTCAACTCTTTCTTTTAAACAACACATTAACTTAATTGTAAAAGATTCATACAAGTCTTTAGGTTTTGTAAAACGATCATGCAAACAGTTTTTTAATTTACAATGTGTATGTTTATTATACTTTACCTTAGTTCGCAGTAAACTTGAATATGCTGCGCTGATATGGGACCCTCATTATCAAACAGATATTAACTTAATTGAAAATATTCAACGTAAGTTTTTAAAGTATTTATATATGAAAAAGTTTGGATTTTATCCTGTTCAAGGTTTCAATCATACTGCATTACTTAACACATTCAACTTTATTCTATTAAAAAGTAGGCGAATAATCTCTACACAATCATTTTTGTATAAATTAATGCATAATTTGATTGATTGTTCATATTTAATAAATAAGCTTTCATTTAATGTTCCCCGTTTATCATGTAGATTTCAGCAATTATTTTACTTGCCCAGAATATATAGCAATATAGCTTACAGCTCGCCTGTATATAAAATGTCTTTTATGTATAACAGTTTGTGTAGTCATTTAGATATACATTTTATACAGTCAATTAAATTATTTAAGGCTAAGCTGATATCTCTGTTAAATTAAAGCTCTGTTGCATCAGCGGATAGTTTGCATTTTTATTAATATTTTATTTTGTGTATGTTATTTGTATATATATATATAAATATTATATTTTAATATCTTTTTTTATATTTTTTATGTTCTTTACATGTTTCATGTTTTTTGTTTTTGTATTATTTTTTTTTTTTAATTTGTATTATATTTCATATACTCTGTAATTGGGTACTTGTACCTGTCTGAGTGTTTACCTAATAAATATGATGGTGCATTAAATCTTTCTTTACAACAATACTAGTAACCTTGTTACTATGAATGAAACTCGTTTAATGTGGACTAAAAATAATCTCAACCTAGACGATACGTGGATTTAGCCTCTTGCCAAACTGCCAACCAAACAATTCAGTTACTTAAAGTTTTTTGAATTATTGTTTTTGCTTGTCAATTTAACACTTATATTTTTTTTATATGGTCATGTTAAAATTTTATTAAAATCATTCAATAAATCATCAAAAATAGTAAATTAAAATACTTTATTTTCAATTTAGACAAAAATGTCAATTAATTAGAAGCAACAAATAATTAACAAATTTATCAGTAATTGTTTCAATCAATTTAATTGAAAATTATATCAAAACTCGTAAACATAGCAACAATCTAATGAAAATTAAAAAAAAAAACAAGATCAACAAAGCTAATCAAAGTTCTTAGCTTTACATAAACAACAAAAAATAAAAAAATAAAAAATAAGTTTATTGTAAAATAAGTCAACATTTTGAATTATATTAACAAGCTTCAGTGTATAAATATATTTAAATCTTATCAACAGACAAATTATAGTTAAAATTCTAAAACTATAAATGATGGACTGGTTTTGATTTACAATAATTTGTTCAAATAACAAAAACTACTATTTATAAATATATCAAAATAAATGATAAAAATATACTTACAACTTTAACCATAATTTAAAAACAATTGACGGTATATTAAACTGAATTTTCTCAACAATATCCTCTAAGTACATTAAAGATATTCTCGTTTCTAATAAATTTATTTTCATGAGCCCTTCCTTAAATAAATTTTTCGACTTAATTTCTCAGATAAGCCTAAAAGTTGTTAGTAAAGTGTGCTGCAGGGCTAACGATATTTACTTTTATGCCAGTATGATTGTGTTATCTACTTTCTTCATCATTACTTCCAACACCTTCCTACAATCTCTCACAGAAAATTAGGTACATTTCTACAAACAGAAAGAGCATTAGAATAACTAAAAAAACATAAAAGTATATTAAAATAAGAGTAAATTATCTTATGTAACTTTTTGTATAAAATGTAAAATAATAAAATAGGTATATAAATAATAAAAGGAAATTGAAACCATAAAGTGGTTTTCCTATTATTATTCAAAAAGTCATAAATAAAAATTGCCCTTTATCGAACTAATATTGCATTACGATTTATAAATATAGATAGGAGATTTGCAACACAATATATTCATTGGTATAAAAAATACGGTTGTAAATTCCCAGGTAATTGTAATAAAGCCTTATCTCAGTTTCTATGATGGAGGTGTTAAATTGCATTATTGTAGCTCCGAGGGATGCAATATAAAAAGTATCAAGTATAAACTTGAGATTAATGTGTTACAACGGTAATGACTATTGTTCACTGACAATATCTTTTATCTATTACTTTACTGAACATTATTAAAAAGCAATTAATTAAATCAGTAGTATTGCTCATATAATTTATTTGAATACTGATTTTTTTGCAGTAAGTGAATGTTATAAATAATATGTTTCTATATCTAGTATGAGTAGATTTAATAAGAATCATTTATCATATTACATAATTTACATAATTTCTATACGTTATGTAGTGCAGGTATTTGTCAACTTATTCGATATGCTACTATATTAAGTTTTAAACAAGATGTACTAAGAGTAAAACCTTTTTTATCTTAAGGTATTATTATTTCTAAAAATGTTTTTGAAGTTAATAATAATAATAATAGTATTTTTATTATCATTACGTCGAATTAAAATGTAAAAACAAGTAATATGTAAAACAGAAAACATAAAGCAAGTATGTAATATAATAATTTAACAATAATATAATTTGATAAACATACGTTCTTTTTTTTAACTTTGTCTGGCTAAATTATATTAAAGCAGTAATAAAACCTGTGTTATGTCTGAGCAACTTAAAATCTCTCTAATTTTTTTGTATGATTGTATAACATTTTATGAAAATAAATATTAAATGATACAAAGTTTAAACTAATTGGAAAAAAGTTAACAAAAGTAGTCTATAGAAGTTATTAAAAAAAAACTTTTACTGATAATAAGAAAATTAAAAATTAAAACATTATAATTATTAGTGACTTGCAGTAAAATTTAAAAAAAATATTTTTTATAGCAAATGTGAAAATGTTTCTTTGTTTAACTCAAAATAGTAAATAAAGTAATCTTTCAAGTATCTCCAAAAGAAAAAAATTAAATCTATAACAAAAGTGCTATAATGGCTTAGGTAGTATATTTGTGCTGTAACTATCTTGTTGATACCATGTTCCCGGATAGTTTTTTAAAGCAGGTCTTAAATAACGTTCTAATATGGCCTGTTATTGATCTTCATTCACTGTGACTCCGTGTTGGTTTTCAAATTATGTATTTCTCTAAAGATAGTTTGATTTTATAACATTTATAACATGATCTAACAACTTTGCAAACTTCATTGCATACATCTAAAATCCAATAACGTTGTCTTGTTAAGTGGAGTTTTGTTTTACCACTGGCATGTAGATTGAATTGTGTGTCTGCTTGATTAACAAAGTTGAGATGTGGCATTTTTTTGGTAGTAATATTTAATGTCATTTATCAAAAAAAGATAAAACTTCTGAAGTCTACTTCTAGCACGTAGTAAGCCCTCTTTATTGTTGAATAAATTTAATGGAAGAAGCTATTTTTGACCACAGATTGTTCTTGTTCTACTGCATAGATTTTCTGTGCAAATATTTCTCGTTGCACAAATAATTACTACATTTTTGGCTGCAAATAGATTAACAATCTGAAATTAACTTCTAGAAACTTGTTTGTTTTGTAAAGTACTTATGTGTAATAAAACGATAACAATATGCCACTACTTGTTAAATTTTTGTTAATAATGATTGACGTTACAGAATAATTAAAATTGCGGAATTGTTTAATTTAGTAAGAAAACATTCAATTTTTGTCTTTTGTTCAGCCAGACTGGTCCTTATTGCCATATGTAATTTGTTGTAAATTCTTAAGGTTGATGTTCTTTAGACAAATTATCAGCTAGATTATCTGGTGAACGGACGTGTCGCCATTTACAGCAATTGTTTGACGAGTAGTTGAGCCTTGCTTAATTCCGTTCGTAAAAGCGATGCAATTTTTAGTAAAACCATTTGTAATTTTGAACATAACAATGTTGTTTAAGTAATGTGATAGTTGTTGTATAAATGCAAGTTCTATAACCTCATTTGTTTGCACCAAAATTTTGGTAAAGTTGGACATCTACTGCGTTTTCCGTACAAATGTGTATGCTACTTGGTAATAATTTATTTCAACAGACCGTTGCTTGCCAAAGTCTTTGTATCATTATTTTTGCTTACAGAATTACGGGTAATAATAGGCCAAATAAGTTAAAAATCTTTGCTATTTTAGGTAGTTTTTTTTTTATTTGTTCAATTTTTCTTCATTGTAATGTATAGGATCGTATATACAATGAAATCTTATTATTAATTAATATCAGCAACAATAAGAATGTTGTATATGAAAAATTCAATTAAAAGTGCAAACATTGTACGTTAAATTGTCTAACTATCAAAGTATCTTGTAGTGTTTTTGCTAATGCATCAAAAGAAAAAAGAAAAAAATAATCCACAATTTATCTAATACTTAAAACATCTATCATTTTTAAGAAATAGCCTGAGCTTAACTATCTTTAATTAAATTATGGACAAAATTATTAAAGCTATAAAACCATTAAAATCGTATATGCAATAAGCAAAGATAAGTTCAGTATTATATGCTATGCGGAGCACGCAATAATCTTGGCAGTAAAGTTAAACACAATATCAAAACTTTTCATGTTCATATTTTCATAACAAAAACTCAATCAATGGTATTCTCAAAGAAGCCAGTCAGATGCAAACTTGCAATAAAAGATAACCCAGTAAAACAAGTTAAGCATTTTAACTAGCTTGGCGTTAAACTGTGAAGTTAAAAAGTCCTATACAATAATGTCCAACAACAAATAAAAAAGTATTAAACATTTGCAGGTGTCGTAATATAGAAAAAAAAAACGATGGTTGAGCATCTTAAACAATAGATAAACAGCTAAATTTCCGGATTACAGGAAGCACAGTGATTAGAAGCAGAACTTTTCCTAAAATACAAAAAAAAAGAAAATGTTTACAAATATTTTAATCTAAATCTATATTAAAAATAAAAATGTTTGCAAAAAACTTCAATTGTTGTCGTTTTTAAAATTTTCTCATTTAAACTACCAGTTTGAAAATTTTAAAACTATTTTAAAATTAACTTTATTTTAAGAAATCTGCCTGATAGACTACTAACTGTCAATTTGACAAAACACTTGTCAACTATTTTATAAAACTACAAATTCTATATAGCAAATTTCAACTGTTTTACAAATCTGTTGGATAAACTGTAAAATGACAATCTGACAAAGCAACTCTCAACTGTCATTTTAACAAAAAAATTGTCAACTAATTAACAAAACACACCGACTGTCTCATAAATCTGTCATATAAGCCGTTTGACATATAAATTGTAAACTAAAATCTTGACAAACCAATTATATAAATTGTTAATTTGATCAAAAAACTATCAACTATTTCACAAATCTGGCTTATAAACTGTCAATTTGAATTTTGGCAAACATGCATTATGACGTCAACTATCAATTTGATATAAATTTTCAACTGTCTTACAAAACTATTTTTCATATAATCTGTCAATTTAACAAAACAGCTATTATAACTGTTTCAGTAATGTAAACTATTTGTCTATCATAAACTGTCAACTTTTATTTGTCATATGCTGTTATTTTGCTATTTTACATTGCCACAGTTAGTCTACAAAACAACTCTCAACTGTCACAAATCTGTCATATAAACTACAAACTTCAATCTTGACAAATCTGACATATAATCTGTTAACTGTCAATATGAGAATACAAGTGTCTTTTATTTTACCATTTTCATAAACTAAATTTATAATCAATTTGCATTATGATGTGTCAAGTGACAATTTAACTGTCATACATTTGTTGTATAAACTGTCAAAACTTTATAATTTGTCAAAACAGCTGTCAACTGTTGCACATTTTTTTTTTTAGATAAAATGTCAACTGTTAATTTAATAAAACAATTGTCAACTATTTCACAAATCTAACATATAAACTGTCCAACATAAATTGTTTTGCAATTCTGTTATATAAATTGTTAACTTTATTGTCCACAATTATTTCAACAAATAATCTATCTGACAAGTACAAATAAATTGTTAATTATTCTCCACAAAACTTTCTACTGTCCGTTTGGCAAATCAACTTTCAATTTTCTAAGAAAGTATATAACTACCTGACATCAAATATATTACATATAAGTTGTGAATTTTATTTTACAAAAATTTGGAGTGCAAACTGCCAATTTCACAAATCAATTGTCAACATTTCATTGTCGTAACTGCAAGGGCAGTATTGACACTATTTTAAATCAGTCTATGCATAATGCTTCGTTAGATGTAGGGGAACAAGTGACAGTATCTACTATTAAAACTATATTTAAAACCCAATTTAAATTATTCTCCAATACAATAATAACTCGTTTAGATAGAATTTCAACTACTTTAGCTTCGTTTGACGCAAAACTAAAGGATTTTGAATTAGACAATAATAAAATTTAAAAAAAAAACTTCAATCGCTAAAACTAAAAACCTCTAGTACTGATAATAATGTAATTTCTAAAACATTTTTTGGAGAAATTGAAGATCGTCGAAAGACAGCTTTTAACATCATGGCCTTTAATATTGAAGAATCTTCTTCTGCGTCTGTAGATGAAAGAATTAAAGCTGATAAAGTTATAATTGTAAAATTACTAAAGCCGATTGAAAATTTGCCTCAATCAAAAATAGTTATTCGTGTTAGAAAAAAATCCAATAAGCCAAAGCCAATTAAAATAGTATGAAGATTTTGCAATTCCTACTTAATTTTTTAAAAATCTGGATTTGTTAAAGGATTCTACTATAAAAATAAAAGCTGATAAGAAGGTAGCTCAACTAAAATACATTAAAAATGTACAAGATAACTTAAATGAGAATAAATATAAGGAAAAACAGATATTTATATAAAATTTATTAACGATTCCGCCGTAGTTGTTAAAAATTTAAAAAAATGCGCAAAAAACTAAATAAACTATCTATTTATTACCAGAATGTAGGAGGCATAAAAACAAAATTGTTTAATTTTAATTTAAATGTTTAATGTAATAACTATGATATTATATTTATACAGAAACTTGGCTGTCAGATCATATTACAAGTTCAAAAGTTATATTACATCATTACACCATTTACAGAATTGATCGCACGTATTTAACAAGTCATAAAAAGGAAGTGGTGGAGCATTAATAGCAGTTAGAAACTGTTACCGTTTGTCGATTATAAGTAATATATTATGCAATTCAGTTAAACAAATGTTTGTAAAACTACAATTTGGACAATATATTTATATTATTGGTTGTGTTTACATTCCACAGTCTTCTGCTATTGACAAATATCTTGACTATTGCCATTCTGTAGAATATGTATTACAAAATACTACGTATACCAAAATTATATTACCTGGAAATTACAATCTACCAGATGTTACATGGTCCAATGATGATATGAAGGTTCAAATGGAAATTTCCAGTAATAGTTCAGCGGAAGCAATTTTAGAGTTATTTGCACTATACAATTTATATCAATGCAATTTTGAATTTAATTCAAAAGATGTGCTTTTGAATCTTATATTTTCAACAAAAAATACTACAACTTTTGCAGTTGACGATTTATTTTGCAATAACAGCATTTGTCATACCGCAATCATTTTCATCTAGAAGCTCTAAAAATTTAACATATAAAGAATATATTCCAGATTTCCAAAAAGCAAATTACATTGCTATAAATGATTATTTGTTATCTGTAAATTGGAATAATACATTTAACAATAATTGTGATGTTAATGCTATGTAATACTATTTTATAAAGTTATATATGATGTAATCTTTTTATTTGTACCGTTAAAATGTGTTTGTCAAAATACCTATCCAGTTTGATTTAACTCTACTCTTATTTACCTAATTAGAAAAAAAAATTGTTCATAGCTTATATAAACAATCCGGGTGCATTGAAAACTATCACAAATTTGCTGGTTTAAAAAATTAATGTAAATTACTAACTAACTCATTGCATACGTCATACATATCAAGAATAAATAATTATATATCAAGTGATCCTAAAAAATTCTGGCAATAAATCAATGAAAAAAGAAACAGCTATGGATTTCCCACCGAAATAACTTACGGTAATACCACAAGCCTCAATGAACAAGATTGCGCTGATTTATTTGCAAATTTCTTTTCTACTGTATACGCTAAATCTAATAAGTGCATGGTACCTGATTTTAATTGTTCCAAAGTTGTGTCTTCGGATAATTTTACTGTTAATGTTAGAAATGTGTATAATGAAATTTTAAAATTAAATGATTCCAGCTATGGTCTGGATGGTATTCCTATTTTTTTTTTCTAAAGAACTGTGTGTGCACTTTGTCTATGCCAATAACTATGCTGTTTCAAACGTCATTAAATTGTGAGACATTTCCTGATACTTGGAAACAATCGTACATAGCACCCATTTTGAAACCAGGTGTAAGATCCAAAATTAATAATTACAGAGGCATTTGTAAGCAATCGGTAATTCCAAAATTATTAGATATGATTGTTTCTAGACAATTAAAATGGTTGTGACAAGTTTGATAATAAAAGAACAGCATAGATTTTTGAAAAACACTCTACCATAAGTAATCTCTTGTTATATCAAGAACATATTATAAACCTAAGCAATATGGCGGAACGAACGTATCGTTCTCTCTCCGAAAGTCATTTAAATGCAAGTTTATTTAGTGATACCAAGATCTGTATATCATGTAATGATGTTATAGATAGTGATTATTTTGTGTGTAGTATTTGTGATGGTGAATATCATCTCAGTTGTGCAAAATGCAAGGATAAATTTGGAATTGCAGCATGTTTAAAATGTGAGGAAAATGGCATTCAAAAATGTTCACTTCAAGTAATGATAGCTATGAAAAAAGAAATTGTGGATCTCACAAAACAAGTAAGTCAAAAGCGTTATATATAAGGTCAAGAAGAAAAATTGAAAATCATAACCCAGCAGTTAAATAATCTAAAGTGCAACAATAATAACAAAAGTAAAGTATCAAACCAAAGTGAAAAAGTCAATACGCCGGTAGGTGAATCTGCAAGTACCGTTTCAATCAAAACAAATTTTAAATCTAATAACAAGGTCGAAGATACTCCGAAAAAACAAAAACAAAGAAGAGAAAAACGACATAAAAGAACAAATCATTGAGCAGGAGGTTATTGAACCCAACATAAATAACGCAAACAATGAATGGATTAAAGTAAAACCACGACAAAAAAATAACAAATATAATATCTTATAAACTTAACGGCAACGGTAGTAATGTAGACCTTCCAGTAGCCAATATGCATACAAAAAAAATGGATTTTTGTGTCAAGACTGCATAAGGACGTTGATTGTATGCAATTAAAATCGTTTTTACTGAAATCTGGTAATTTTAAATTTGTTGTGGAAAAATTAAAACCGAAGTACGAAGACGCAGATTACTCTTCCTTTAAGATTGGTGTTCCCGCGGAAGCTGAAACACTAATTATTAATGAAAACTTCTGGGCTAAAAATACATATATTAATAGATTTTTTTCAAATAAAAAAAAAACATCGAGAATGAAAATTTTCAAGTAATTCCACAAAACAACCTGCAACGGTAACATCTCCAAGTAATTTATGTAACACGACAGCTTTTAAAGTGTTTCATCAAAATATTCAAAGTTTATCAACATCATTTATTAGTTTGGGAGCTTTCATGAAAGATATCAACTGCCAAGTGATATGTCTCTCTGAACATTGGCATACTGAAAGTCAATTAAACGCCTATAAATTGCAAAATTATAACTTAATTACAAGTGTCTGCAGACAAAAACAAGAACACGGTGGAGTATCACTATATTGTCAAGAGTCCTTAGATGCAAAAGCAATAAATTTGTGTGCGATCTCGGTACTTCGAGTAATTGAGTGTGTGGGTGCGGAGATTACCATAAATGGTTCAATTATTATAGTGATTGTCGTATACAGACTTCCAACTGGAGATTTATATATATTTAGTGAACAGTTAGAACATTTACTTAGCCAGTGTGTATCACGAAATAAGCCATTTTTTATAGTGGGTGATTTTAATATGGACATCTTAAAAATAAATAATGTTAGTAACAGTTTTAAAGAAATTTTAAATTCATACAATGTTCAATATTTGATCAATGAACCCACACGGATTACTATTACATCAAAAACATGTATCGATAATATAATTACTAATATCACATCAAACGTCTGCGCCCAAGTTTTAAACACGGCATTATCCGATCATAAAGCACAGCTTCTTGAATACCATATTATAAAAAGTACAAAAAAACCACCAATTGTTAAAAAAAGAATATTTTCGGATGCAAACATTAACCGATTTTGTCGACATATACATCAAGAAACTTTTGCCGGCATATACGATATGACAACTGTAAATTTAAAGTATGGTGAATTCATAAACGTATTTTTGAAGCACTTTTACACAAATTTTTCTCTAAAACCTACAATAAATTACAAGAAACAGAAAATATACCAACCTGATGCACTCATGTCTTCAAAAAAATTTTGCTATTGTATCAAACACTATCGACTCATTTGCCAGAATATATTAATATTTATAAAAATCAACAAAAAGTGTACAACAATCTATTAACAACAGAACTGAATAAACACATTGAGTTCAAAATTATTAATTCAGAAAATAAATCAAAAACAGCTTAGAATGTTATACGAGATACAACTGGTAAACAAAAAATTAATAATATTCCAAAACATTTGGACTTACAGAACTTATCAAATGATTTTAATAAATATTTTAATAAAATGGCCAAACAAATAACTTTGTTATCGAATAACGGTAGTCTGAGTAAAATTTCTTTTAATGAACATACTATTTTTCTGCATCCAGTTAGCAGTTCAGAAATAATTACAATTGTAAACTCCATGCCGAATAAAAAAAGTTCTGGATATGATGAAATACCAGTTTCTATTGTAAAAAAATGCATAACACATATTGCTAATCCATTATGTGACATTATTAATGCTAGCCTGTTTTTCCTAATTATTTAAAGCTTGCTAAAATAGTTCCTATTTATAAAAAAGGCGACTCCGACAAACTAGGAAACTATCGTCCAGTAAGTCTGTTGCCCGCGTTTTCAAAAATATTTGAACGTGTTATATACACAAGGTTTATTAAATTTTTTATGCAACATAAACTGTTGTCAGAAAATCAACATGGATTGTTGCAACAAAGGAGTATAGAAACAGCATTGTTTGATTATACAAACTGGATTTTATCAGCTCTTGAAGAACGTAATGTGGCGTGTGGCGTGTGGCGTTTTATTTATATTTATCACGAGCGTTCGATTGCATTAATCATTCGAAACTACTAATCAAATTATCTCAGTTCGGTGTTAGAGGCAAAGCAAATGATTTAATAAAATCATACTTATCTGATAGGGTACACTACACTTATCTAACAAATCAACAGGGCTTAGTAGCCAAATCAAATGAGCTTAATGTTGGTAGGGGTATCCCGCAAGGCAGTATTCTTGGCCCTCTTCTCTTTATCATATACGTCAATGATATACCTAAAAATTTAACATCAAAAAGTAAATTAATAAATTATGCAGACGATACTACAGCACTCATAAAAGGATGTACATTTTAAGATGTCATTCTTTTAGGAAATAGAACTATGGCATCTGTAGAAAACTGGTTTACAGAAAATGATTTGGTTTTAAATAATGACAAAACTAGTGTGTTTGTTTTAAAACAAGTCAAATTATTAAAACACCTGTCTCAATTAATTTTAATAACAAATGCTATGAGTTTGTCGACAACACAAAGTTCTTAGGAATCATTTTAGATGAAACATTATCGTTTCAATCACACGTTATATCAGTATGTGATAGAGTCAGTAGGACTTGTTATGGGTTGCGAGTCTTGATAAAATCAACTAATTTTAACATAACAAAACTATTTTACTATGCCAACGTTCACTCTCACTTAAGATATGGTCTCATATTTTGGGGAAGTAGTGTCACGGTAGAACGAGCTTTTGGAATGCAAAAAAAAGCTCTTAGAATATTATTTAAATTAGGATATAAAGAAACATGTAGAGGAAAATTTAAAAAAGGCAACATACTAACTCTTTGTGAAATGTATATATACAAGTGCATTAAATTTCTTTTAAAACACAAAGAAAAATTTGAAAACAATTTAATGATGTCAAATCATAATACAAGGCATGGTCAAGTATATACCTTACCTATACACCGGTTAAGCAAGTTTGAAAAAGGATGTTATTATTCAATTATTAAAAATATATAATCATCTTCCTATCAGAATTAAAATCATTAATGATTATAATAATTTGAAAAGAAATCTATTTAGCTTGCTTTGTGATTTGGAGCCGTACAATATATTTGAATTTTATGCATGTAATTTTAAATAAATTTATTTTAATATGTCATGTATTGTAATACTTTTATGTATATTTTTAAAATTTTTATTGTATTATTTTTCTTCTATTTTATTATTGCTATGCGATTTTGACGTGTTTTATATGTACAAGTTTTTATTTTTGTAAAGTTTGTCATTGTAAAATCAAGATACTTTATTATTTATTATTATTATTATTAAACGCTATAGAACATAATCAACAGGTAGACGCTGTTTATACCAATTTTTCCAAAGCGTTTGACAGAGTTGACCACACTATTTTAGTTGCTAAACTAAATGCTGTAGTGTTAAGTAATAAAAATGTTAATTGGATCAAAAGTTACCTTCAAAGTAGATCCCAGTGTGTTAAAATAAATAACTTTTTATCAAAACTAATCCCAGTAACTTTTAGTTACACAGGGTTCAAACTGTGGGCCTTTGTTATTTAACATATTTATTAATAATATAGCAGCATCAATAATTATAAACTGCAAATTTTTACTTTTTGCAGATGATTTAAAGATATTTCTTAATGTAAGTAACTCAAGCAATTGTGTTCTAATTCAAAATGATACAGATCAACTGTCATTATGGTGTACAAAAAATAATATAGTTGATGGAGTTTACCGTTACTACGTGATAATTCATAATACAAGATTAAATAAAACAATTACTATGTTTTTATATCCCAAAATAAATAGTGATATAAAAACATAGTAATTGTTTTATTTAATCTTGTACAAAAAATAAGTTAAAAATGCGTGATTTATGTGTTATATTTGATAACAAAATTACTTTTAATAGTCACATACAAATAATTTGTAATAACACACGCAAAATGTTAGGATTTGTTACTCGGTCTTCTGCAGAGCTACGAGCATCAACTATTGCAATACTGTACAAATCACTAGTAAGATCTACTCTTGAGTATGGATCGGTTATTTAGAGTCCTTATAAAAAAAAAACTTATAAATAAAATAGAAACCATCCAAACAAAGTTTTTAAAACACTTAACATATAAAACTAATTATGTTTTGTCATTAAAACAATTATCATCAAAATTCAATTTAAGTAAATTATTAGATCGTAGAATTATTAGCGACTTATGTTTGGTAAATAAAATTGTTAATGGTATCATAGATTGTCCGGATCTGTTGGCAAAATTTGATTTCAACTTTAACTAAATTAAACTTAATACTAACTTGTTTAAAGTTAAGTTACATAGGAAAATTATGGATTTCACAGTCCACTATCAAGATTTATGAGAGAATGTAATGTTTTGAAGGATCACAATCGCTTTGATTTATTTGTATTATCTAAAACATCTTTTCGATATAGTTGTTCACGTATTAATTTTAACATATATTTTGATTTAGATTGTTTTTTTTTATGTGTATTAAAAATATTTTATATTTGTTATATGTTTATTTTTAAGTACTAATGTTATTGTTTGTTTTACTTATTTTTGTAATATTGTAACAAAAAGATTTTTCCGTAAATAAACTATTATTATTATTATAACTATTATTACTTTTATTAAAAAACGTATAATTGTTTACTTTTTTTTACTAATTTATTGTATAAACTATCAATTTGACTATTTGTGAACTGTTTAAAAAATTGTTTAACATATAAACTGCTTTACATATTAATTTAATAATATACCAACATTTTTCTTGACTAAATTACCTTTTACGTTTCTATAGTTGACATTTTTTAAGCCCCTAAAAATGTTTTGCATTATTATTATTTTTTTAAATTTTAATAATTATCCGGCATTGTAAGTATAACAGTAGAAAGATTTAGAATAATAGAGATGCAAATTCGTTTGCAAAAATATCTGCTTTTTTTTGGATTAGTAACTAAATTGTTTTGGTCATGCCTCCTCTTCGAGCATTGAAGATTTTGAACTATCTTGAATAATTGATTGTATTATAGAAATTTTTGTTATTTATAAAAAAACTGACAAATTTTATTACCTATGATTCAATCAATCCAATCTTTCATATAGTATTAATTATAGACTAGGCCTGTCCTGTTTGCATAAATAATCAGATAAAAATCAGCACAGATTTCAAGTTTTGATTTTTAATTAATCTATGAACAATCATTGTGGTTAATTGTTTTATTGAACTATTTCGTTTGCCAAATTCTTTGAATAGTAAATTCTATCAAAACTTTTTACGCGACAGTTTATACAAATTATTGGAGAAAGTTCAGTTCGAAAACACTTTTTGTACATTGCAAAAAAGTGTTTGAATTAATAGCTTGGTAACAGATTTAATCTAGATTTTTTGTTTAGGAAATATTTAAAAACTATTCGTTGCGCCACAGAAAGTTACACACATGCATAGACAATTTTTGCAATTAATTGTAAACGCTTGCCAACAACTAAAAAATTATGGTGTTTCTAATACATTGGTTAAGTTTTTTCAACTGCACCTTTGTTTGCAATAACAAGGACGACACTTCAAATGTCTACTTCAAGTCCACTAAATACGTTATTGACTATGGTAATTTTTTTTTCAGTTGAAACTCATTTAGAAAACCCTTCAGTATTAAAACTGTTTATTAAATTTCTTGAATAAATCGAATGATAAAATAGCTTACACTTGAGTTCACTTGAAGTCAAGTTACTTTTAATCGTAGGCTAGGGTAAGTCATAAACTAGTTTAAGTATTGTTTGTATTAATAGTATTTTAAACTCTTTCTTTATTTTCTTCTGATTATGTTTCAAATAGTCCGGTAGATAAAATTGAATACTTAACTCCGAGGCATTTTCAATGCTTTCAGCAGTCTATGCTCAAAATTCTTAGATCTACCATAAAAAATGATTAATTTTTTGGCAATTAACCATTAGTGCCGTCTTTTGGTAGTGTTGAAGTAAGGAATACTCTTATTGTTAAATATCTTAGTCAAAATAAATGCGTAAAAAATCACATGCGTCAATCTTCCAACCATATATCAACAATTATAATATTAAAATTATCTGATCTGTAAAACAGTTTTAGAAAAAATTTCCAGTGTAGCATTTGTGATTATTTTATAGCAGTATTACATATGTTATAGATATACTGAGTATGTTGGTGACCATAACAGCAGTGATAAATTAATGTGTTAGTGAGACTAAGATAACACTAAAATAATAAATTGAACTGGAATAATTCATATTTTTTTGTTAAAATTGTCACTACCTCATCAAGCAAATTTATTTTTTTACATGTTATTGTCTAAACTTGTTAATTGTAGTCTATTCTTAATGTATGTATACGTAATTATTATATAATAGTACATTGTAAATTTTGAATATATGCGAGAATATTATCATAGAATATATTCCATCCATTAAAATGTCGTCACATAATTGAATACTAACAACACGATGAAATAGTAATATGATATATTAATTAATTTCAAATGGACTAAAGCAAACTTGGCAAGTATGTGATTACATACTATGTTAACGTGAAGACATAAATATTCGAATAGTTTGGTTACTATAGAACATTGTCTCCACATTTCGAAGCCTTAACCGGCGGTCCCCTGATGACGCTATTTACGGTGTAGGAAAGCATTACATTCAATTGCACCCAGGAAAGGATTTACAGGGGAGCCGTACTCGTAACGTTGCAGTTACAAGGATTTTCAGTCGAAATTACACCAATTTGCTCCGTCTCTCGTGCATTTCAAAAGACTGAACACCGGGCGCGCATCATTCGCATTATTATTTTATAAAAGTGCGAGAGCTAGCGCGATTTTATATGACAATTAAGCGTGAGGATAATTATAATTGAGGTTCAGATATACTTTATACAGTTTTATGGCTTGAGAAAAGCCAGAGATTAGCTAAAGTGGATTAAATGCGAATCCAGATAAGTGTAAAAGTGGATTAACACACTGTATAGACTGTCAGTAATTGGCATTAACAAGTTCAATTACAATGGGTCATATTATATGGATCGATACAATAGAAAACTCTCACACAATCAATATTATTCACTAATGTTGTTTACATCAGTTAATTTGTAAGGTTTAACTTTTCTTTTATCAAAATCACATCATCAATTTTTTATTATACAATCCAATCAGTCTACCAATCAACAGGTTCGTAAGCAAAGCTTGTTATATGGTTGTTCAGCACATTCATAGAATAATTCAAACTGTGTGAACAATACAACAATAGTTACAAAGTTTTGATGCCATAAAGTTGGATACCAATAAAATGTTACCAATGGATGTTAGTCAATTAAAAGTTTTAAACATATGTACACCGTGCAATTGATAGTGAAATATGAACATACAACTTTTACTCAATTTAAAAATTATTATATTATAAAATTATTTCATCTTGAGTATATCATTAAATTATATACTGACGTTAATATACAAGTTACAATAAAATTGTAATACATTCTGATCTTTAAACATTAATACCACAAAATAATTTTGTTTTTGTATGCATTTAGGTGTGACGCAGTATGATCTAGCGGAGCTACTACAAACATAACAAATATAAAACTTAGATACCGTTATAACTATTTGTGGATACATGTGCTGTGCAACTGTTTGCTTTCAAAAATATAGAATAACTTCATCTTTACCTGTTCTGATAGAAAAGTCCAAATTTAAATAAGAAAGTCTAGTCTTGACTTTTTGCATTCTTTGACCGTAACTCCGGCATGGTGGTTGAAGGAATAATAGTAATTTGATAAATTTGTAATAAAAGTTGATCATACCTAAAAACTAAACAATACAATATAAAAATAAAGTGCTCAATTTGGTTGTCACTGTTGACCAAGTCAAAAGTAAAAATTATCGATTTAAAAATTGATAGTTAACATGTCATGTCATGACGTCATAGTACAAAACAAAATTATTTATAATTAAACTATGCTATCATAAATACTTAACTTCACACGTATGTTTGCATACATTTCATGGACGTTTTATTCATTCAGTCAAATAAATTTTTGTTATATTATACTCATGTCATAAAATTATTATAATAATAATTGTTAATGTTGTCGATATAACTAGTTAATTGTATTATGCACTTAACAATCCAATATATACAAAATTATATGATTATATTTCCTAACTGGACAATAGAGACCGCCTTTCTCATATTTAACGAGGACCGTCATTTAGTAAATACAGGTCAAATGTGCAATTCAACACTAGTTTTGTGTTTAAATATAAGTGCTTTAAATACGTAATCGTAGTAGAATTTAATTAATGTTTGAATTAGTTTGTTGGCACAACACTGCTATTATTTAGGTACATTTAATCATTTCTTTTTTTTTAATTTATAATGAAGATATTTCATCAAAATTTGTTTTAATTAATTACTATACTAATGACAGTTTGTCAATATTAAACATAATCTAGTAATTAATTAAACAATTACGACTGGTCTAGAGTCGTTCTCAAACTTATCCAGCAACACACCGGACTGCGCAATTGAAACGAAATGCAGGCCGCGTTTCCAAAATTATAATTAAATTTACAATAGATTCTTTATATATAATATAATAATATTTATTTAACATTTAAAAAATGATTTTATTCAAATTATTGAATGCTCGTTTCACCCCTAGTAGCATATATTATGTTTTTGATAAGATGCGTCAACATATTTAAATTTGTATAATATTCTTTAATGTCTATAGAAATCTATATTAAAAAAAATTATTAAATTATTAAAAAATATGTACTAAAAATCATTGATCATAAAATAAAAAAATATATTTAAGAAACAAGAACAGCACAAGTAAATTTGAGAAACACTGGTATAAACATTTCTTCAAAACAATTATCAAAAAATTCCAAAATTTTAAAACTGTAATGTTTATCTGTCCAAAGCTGCAAGATTGTAATCTTAAAATGTATTCTAAACTATGTATTTTTTTTTGTACAAGAGCCAATATTTTATAGCTTGCGCTTGTGTTACTACTTTACAGCCGCCTTTGAATATATAACTTTTTGGTAGTTTGGGAAGAAATTCTTCTAAAAACTTTCTATTTGAAGATAAAATTTAGGAAATGGATAGTTAGGACTCTCTATAGGCTGTGAGGTAGGATGTAGTGTTTGCAACTTTAGGTTTCTAGTTTGTTAACCAGTTGCTTATAGACGTAAACTTTCTTGTTTGGCTCAGCAAGTCTGATCAAATCAGGATTAGAGTAATCCAAAGATTATCAAAGTTTCAATGGGTTGAGAAGAATCCCAAGATCGTTCCAATTATTTTTATTTCGGACAAACCATGAAGCTCCGACAAGCATCCGCAAAATCACATAGAAAGATCTTGAGACAATTGAGGTGCTAGTTTGCGGATGTGTGCAAGATAAAAGAGGCATAAGTAATATGTGGTCTAATGGTAGATGTGTAAAACCAAATTTTAATTAAGAGCAACAAGCTTTGACTTGTAGTAACTTTAGGTAACGTTAAGGTATAGAAAAGTGCTGTATTGTCAGCATATTGAGCCTTTTTAATTCCGTGCATCCATCCCAAAAACATGTCAGCAATAAACAAGTTAAATAGCAAAGGCGTTAGTAGAGCTTTAAGAAACTTCTTTCGTGATCTGCCGTAAGGTAGAAATGTGGTCTAAAAGTTGACTACCAGAAGTTATATATCACATTTATAAAACGCAGAAGAAAGTTTTGTCTGCGCAGTTTTAAAATAAGAACAAACCCTGCTGAAGGCTTTTTCAACGTCAAAAATACCACCTCCGTGGACTTAGCTCTATGATTTTACTTAAGATGCATAAAAGACTAATTGGCCGGTAGTTTTGAAAAAACTTCCAGTCTTAAGTTTTAAAATGTTTATAACTAGTAAACCTTTATCAGTAGGAAAGTGGCCAGTTTAGAGAATCACATTAGCAATGTTAGTGAGTGCCATTATTGCTGTATGCAAGAATTATTTTAAAACTCTTATTCAAGAAGGTTAAACGTTTTCCAGCGGTGTGTCGTAGTCAGCGTCTTACAAAAAGTTGTTGAATTCTTAGTGAACAATTTCGACGTGCTCCAGATCAGTGTCCTCAAGTATTTGCGTTAGACGTTGATGTGTACGACTGTATTATATAGATATTTACAAGTTTACGTTCTATAAATCATTCTTTTGTTTATTGCTATGAAGCTGTTAATTCTTTGGATTAAGTTTTTTGCTGATTATAATTCCCACTTTCCTCTTATGCCAACTGAATAGTAAGTATATTCTCCTATTCTGCATTGCCCATCTCATCTCGCTTACACCCAATGTCTCATGTTTATCTATTTCATCTCTTGGATTGCGTATATTATTGTGTTCTTTACTTTCACCGTACGCTTACTCGGCTTACTAGTTGCAAATTTCTAACTTTATCGTTTGTTCTGCTGCGTTCCATACGACACAATTTGATACTAACCGTCAAGTTTCAGATCGGCAGACTGATTATCAGTAAAAAAAAATATAGTTTTATGTTCTCCGTACACGCAAAGTAAATTAAACTAACCAAAACCAAAATATATTTTATAACAGCAGATTTCCATTATTTATTTTGTTATTAAATTTTATTTTATTTTATGCACTTAACCTATTGGTCCAAACGGTACATTTTCTAATAACTTTTGTTTAAGCTGTATTTGTTTAGTTTGTAATTAAATGTTGAACGAAATGTTATTAGAATTAATAAATTGTCAATAATATATAATCTATAATTGGAATAGGTTAAGAAATGTTGTAATCAACTCTACGACAGACTGACCAGACATACTCTTCTTCTGTAACATATATTCTTTTTAAAGTTAAAATACTCTTTCTCTTTTTAATTTAAAATAATAGAAATTATACTCTTTTCTTAGTTGAGCCCTAATAATTTGAATTCTTTGAAAACTTCAAATTTCTACCGGAGAGGGAATCACTGATCCTCCATGTGCCCTCGGAATTTTCAGTTTTTCGCCACTGCAATTTTTCAAATTATTTGTCCTCTTCGTGACGGATTTTCTACTAACGGAAATAGCATGTTTCGGTTTTTTGGACTTTTCCTCCGGCGGCATCCGTAAATTCAAAGTCTTTTAAAAACTTTTTATATGAAAAAAAAAAACGGTTAATTTGATAAAATTTTGAAAAAAATAAATTAAAAAGTTTTTGCATTTTTGTTAAATCCAAGACATTTGGAGATTAAATTTATTATTTAAACAATACCAATAGGTGGATTCATATATATATATAGAATTTTATTTTTTTATTTTAATAACATTTTGAATGATAAATTGGTTATTTAGATTATTTAGCTTCTTAAACTTTTTTTACTCACGACCCCATTTATGATTGTGAATTTTTGAGCGGCCACATATAAAAATAGTGACAATATACATACATATGAAAAAATATATTTTTAGAATCTCGCAACCCCAGGGTTTTCTTAAGCAACCCCATTTGGAGTTGCGACCCATAGTTTAAAAAACCCTGATTTAGACAATACCAATAAGTCAATTTATTTGAAGAATTGTCTTCTGAAGACATATTATATAAAGAAAAAAATAGCTTTAGTCTGAACGTTTGTTAAACCCAAGAAATTAATATTCTGAAAGCTAAATTTGTCATTTAGCCAATACCAATAGGTGGATTTGTATGTAGAATAGTATTCTAAAAATATTTTATATTAAGAACAAAAATAGTTTATTTTAAAAAAATAACAACTTTACTCTTGTTCAAATTACCCGTCCAAAATCATGCTTTGAAGTGATGGTGGTGATATTTAATACCTTACAAAAATGTCATATTTAACAGAAAAGTTTCACATAATATACCATATTTGACAGCAAAACTGTCATATTTAACAAATTTAAAAAAAATGTTAGTAATGCAAAAATCCGGCCATAGTAAACTTTCCTATAAAAAAATATCAAAATTTTGCTCAAATCAACCAAAATGTAGTCATTAAATAACAAAAATATCAAAATATTGCTTTAAAGTAGTAAACCCGTTCATTAAAAGTCAACAATATATAAATCCGGCCATAGAATGTTAAACAGTACTAAAATACGCCAACTAAATGTTAAAAATTATACAATAAGGCCACAAAACTTAATATTTATGTAAAAAATACCAGAATCCGGCTATAAAAAATCATAAACATCAAACTCCTGTCAAAAAACATCAAACTCTAATTATAAAACAATAAAAATTTAAAAAAAACGACCAATAAATAACAAAAATATTACAACATCCGTTCATTAAATCTTAACAATGTAAAAATCCGGCTATATAATAGCAAACAGTATTAAAATCTGGTAAATAAATGTTAAAAATACAAAAATCCAGCCAAAAAAATTATTTAATAAACATCAAAATACGGCCATAAAAAACCAAACAATAAAAACTAAAAAAATCTGACCAGTAAATAAAAAAAATATCAAAAGTACTAAACTCAATTCATTAAATGTCAACAATGCAAAAACCTGGCCAATGGCAAACAAAATCCGGTCAGAAAACTTAAAAAAGGTAAGAAAACAATAAATCCGGCTATAAGATGTCCGGCCATAAAAACACTAAAATCCAACCACAAAACTCAAATATTGTAAAGCAAAGTACTAAAATCCAACTATAAACTGTTAAAAATATTAAAACTAGACTTACAGTATTTCATCAAAATATTGAAAGTGTCTCTTCTGCAAGCGTCAGAAGATTCTATATTCAAAAAAAATATAGTAATGCTAACTCTTAATGACAAAAACTTGGGCGGGTAGGCAGTTTAAACTACTAATCATGAATTACAGTGGCCCACCTAAATATCCAAGTGTGAGCTATCAAAAGTTGGTATTACTACCTCCTCTTTGAATATAGACTCCTAACGCTTACAGAGAAAAATAACTTACAATCTTTTGACAAACATTTAGGTAGATGAGTGGGCTCTTTAATTTTAATTACTCAAAAGTATTATAAATTAGAGTGCCCTAACCGTCCAAGTGTTGATCATGAAGAGATTGGTATCACAATCGCCTTCTCTCACATAATGACTTTTAACGCTTGCAGAAAATAATAACTTCCAATATTTCTCTTAATAATAAACAATCGGTCGGGTGAGTGGACTCTCCAGCTTGAACTACTCAATAGTAATAATAAATTTTATTGAAGTAGCACATCCACCCGCCAAAGTGTTTTTTTTTTTGCGTTGGAAAAGAAAAATCTTCAAAAGACACTGAACAGCCCGTCCTGTCCAGATTTGTCAGGTTTTTACTGACTAAAAAACCCACCTTTTACCTTCCTTACCTTAAAGTGGTTCAATTGGCGCCCCTTGCACTGCGGTCCTATTGAACCTGTTGTACACCTCTGGTGTTTTACTCCTCGAGCAGCTCCGTCTCTTCGAAGTTCAGTACCTTTACCCAGTTGGTTGCTTTTAGCAAGTCTTCGTTTAGGTTGTGTTTGCCAAAAATGGCTATACGTTGCTGTTTGTAAGCTTCGCATTCATTCAGCAAGTATATCGAAGTCTCATCCCCCAAGTGTTAATTGTTAGGACATTGGTATCACCATCGCCTACACTCACTTAGGCTGGTGAGTGGGCAGTCCAGTTTAAACTGCTCGTCCGTAATCATGCTATGGATACTCCATACCTTTTACCCACCAAGTGTCGTCAAGATTGGATATCACCATCACCTTCTGTGACGTAGACAGGTATTTGTCATCAAGGGATTAGATACCACATCTTCTCTAACAAGTGACTAACAACAATTGCAAAAATGACAACTATCGTAATAACAATAACAACAAACTCTGAGAAATTTTGGTTTGCGCGCCCAAAGTTTGTAAACTCAAATCACAATCCAAAGACTAACTTTGGATTTTGCCGTTTTTTCGGTCCAGATTTAATTATATCACTAGTTACGTATGATTAAAACAAAACAGCTGCAATTGTTCAATAATAATAATAATAAATGTCTATATTTTAAGTAATTAACATAGTCTTCCACTTAATTTGCACAAAAATTTTGTTCTAAATCTTTGTTTCTCGAAGTCTCGTGTTCTTTTGTTTGACGTTTATATATTACTTGTTTCAAAAATATAAACATACATAAAATATCACTAATAATTATATAAAAAAAACATGTTTTGTAGTTTATCATTTTGCACAATACATTTGTTTAGTTAAAAATTATAATTGCAGAATATTATGTTAAACGATTTCATAAAAGTTTGAAACGCTCAATAATTTTTGCAAAAAAAAAATAAAAGTTGCATGTTAATGAAATAAATGGTTTATACATCATTTCAAATGCTGGATAAACATAGTTAATGCGTGTTAAAAATAAAAAACGGTTGATAACATTCATAAACATTTAATAAAAAGAGTATATGTTCAAGAAAAAGAGTAAAGATACAATAAAAAGTACAAAACCTTGATAAATTCAATTAATCCTTGGTAAAAATAATAGATTCTCTTGCTACAAAATAAAACAAAAAACTGAATAAACAATTAAATATATAAAATCATATTTTTTTTAATAAATGTCTAAAACGTAACACTAACTAACAATAATAATTATAATAAAGATATACTTAAGAAGTGCCTTGGATTCTCGTGCAAATTTATCGTAAAACCGTAACGATCAGAATAGGAGAGTTGGTTACCAATTACGAAAAAGTAGCGTTACCAATATGTAAGCATTTAACAATTTTTTGCAAGATATTGCTTAATATACTAAGGTGATTAGTGGTGACAGATATTCCACTGCATTTTAGCGAGCATATATTATATTCTCCAATAAGAGGTTCCATTTTAAATTTAGCAGCATGTTTGATATACACTCAAGGAATCTTGACATTTTTAAAAAACTTATCTTTTTGCATCCGAGGTTACAAAAATTCTATACAATAGTCGACAAACGAGTCATAGGACATTACAGTTAATGCGGATTGCTACCGTAGAATGATAACTGACTCTTTGGCCTATATTGGCCATTGGTAAAGACAATTTTTATTTGCAAAAGAATAGTACTACAAGCCAACCAAACTGCTAAACAATTGCAGTGTTGCACACATTTCCTGGGCGCTTTATTTCGCAAAACTCTGACATAAATTGGCCCCTCAATCGTGCGATTTAACTCCGCTAGACTTTTTTTTAATAGAGATGTCTCGCAAACAATTCTAGCCCTCAAAGACAATATTCGAGCTGTTGCCAAAGCCTCAGTTATTGCATACAAAGTCAAGGCATTTACTATACTGTTTTTTAAAACCACGCTGGACTAAAAGTATGTAAACAAAACCGCGTGATAAGCACGTGAACACACGCAAGCCTGCATGCGATTGGTCGTCAGCATGGGGCTTGGCTGCTCAATCCAGACCCCTTTAAGTGAGATTTTATACATTTGCGGTTGTTAGAAAATATTTATAATCGTAGGTACCTGGACTTGAACCCTAATTATGAATAAATAGTGTAAGGAAAATCATTTTGAAAGTGTTTCCGCATGTATATGTAACGTTACGACGTTAAAAATGACAAGTAAACAAACTAAAAACATAACCTCAACATAGGATAAATCAAATTACTTATATATTAATATCTAATTTTGAAAATTATTCGACTAAAAAATCTTTCAATGTTTAGCAAACCGGCATGTATCGCATATCGCTTATTGCAATTAATAAAGTCATCATTAATTAAAAAATCTGTGATCTTTTTTCGTACTACTGGATCATCTAGTAATATAAACTCAATACCAAGCTTCATGTGAATTGTATTTTTTAACGTCAATATGTATTATTAATTACAAATTTATTATTTAAATCTCACACTTCCCCTCTATTAATTGCGATAAGCGATACATGCCAGAATAACCCCGCTGAGATAGAAAATCTAATAATTGTGGTTTATGGCTATATTCATTACGTCTAATTCACATCAAGTAGGCGATGCATTTAGCGTCAAGATTTGATCGGTGCTGAATGCGACCCTGTCCCTGTAGGCGTGTTTGAGCTGTGCACGTGAACAACGCGTGAATTTGTTTACTTCTAGTCCAGCGTGAATTTGATTTTATAGATATTATTTTCTAAAAGTAATCGCAGATTTTGCCCATATCAAAGAAGGTTTCAAGAAATAAAATCTTTTGCAAAATCATTTGCATTCTGTCAATGGTGTAATGTAACTGCACAATAAAGTTGAATCAAGTGTGCAGTTACCCCTACCAATGTTACCACAACACACCACTGGTAAAACAGTAGTATCATGCAAAAAATTGCTAATAATTTGCTTTAAAGAACAACTACATAATCAACGTTACTCTCCTAAACATGTACTGATAAATTTTGTTCCGACAAATTTTATAGTATTCATACATGGCGAGTTTGAAAACTAAAATTTACCTAAGTCACCTTGTATAAACAAAGCACTGGCGCAAAAGAAAGAATAAAAGACTTATTTTTTTATGAATTAACCGCCCAATAAAATTCCGATTTTTTATGCGGTTTATTTTTTTCACTTTAAATCGGGATTAGAAAAAAAAAACAAAAACACCTGCTTTTTTATTATTATTAATGTTTTATTTAGTTTGAAGCAACAAAATAAACTTAAAACAATGTTTAAACAGTTTTGTATGTATATAGTTTTATAAATCGTAAAAAAATGTTTTGTTTTTGCAAGACTGCGCCTTAGTTGAACAATTCTACAAACACGACTGCTTGCAGCGTGTATGTTGCAAAAATTGACGAATCAAATCAAAACAAACCAAAATGCTATTTATGTTCGTATTTTCCAGAGGTAAATAACCAGATATAAAAAAAATCATAAAGAAAACACTGTTTTAAACAAGTTTAAAACTGTTTAAAACAATTTGTTTTTAAACATAACATTTTTTTTTAATAAAAAAGTTTAAACTATTTTCAAAATTTCACAAAACATCAAAAATATTATTAAATGTAAAATAATACACATTGTTAATTATAAGTTTAAAAAATTAAAAACTTTCTAATTTCAAACTATTTTCAAAATATCAAATTTCACATTTAAATGAGTGAAATTCGGTTTCAAATAAATAAAGTCTGACCATAAAATACAAAAATAACTAATAATTCTAAAATTTGACATAAATGTCAAAATCAAATTTATAAAAAAATCACCCATAAAATATTACAAAACAATAATTAAAAAAAATTGGATTAAATGTCAAAATCAGAATTTAAATGATTCAAATCCAGTATCAAATCAATAAAATCCGGCCATAAAATATAAGAAGTCGTGGAATGCCCACTCACCCAAATGTTAGTGATTCAATAATAGGATATTTCTCTTCTTTGTGAATGTAATTTGTCATTAAATTGGGGTAAGATATTAATAAATCCAACATCTTGATAATGATAATAGTTGAATGGGTGGACTGAGTACAGTTCATTGATTGTGGGCTAGTACTTATAATTGAAGTACTCTGCCCACTCACCCAACTGTTTGTTATCTAGAAATTGAATGTTTTTATTCTTTGCAAATATCAATTGTTACAGATCCAATATCTTGATGACAAACCGTCAAGTTGGTTGATAAGTCATAAAGTGAATACAAACAAGTAGTCTCAACTGCCTGACTACCCACCCAAATCTTACTTATCCAGAGATTTAATGATTCTCCTCTCTGCAAATGTCATTTGCTACTAAATTAGAGAGAGTAAAATATCCAATCATTTGCTAAAAATCAGTAAGCTAGACAGAGTGGTTATTCAGTACAGTGATTGCGGACGAGTAGTTTTAACTGAAGTGCCCCGCCCAGCCACTCAAGTGCTATTTATTCAAACGTCCGTCTTTTAACTTTGGCACTACAGAGTCTACAGCAACAGGTCTGTTAAGTCCGAGTTGTTGACATTGCAGAAACTTTACACACATAGCCGGCCTTCAACAACGGAGCTCATGTGCATAATATTTTTGGAAGCTAGGTGCATAACATTTTTGCCATTGAGAACAAAAAACAAGTTAGATTTTATTAAATTAAATTCTTATCTTAGATGTAGAAGTTAAAAAAATGATATACAGGGTGAATCAAGAGAAACCGACCAAACACCGGAAATGCATTATACACGTGAAAATAATGTAAAAATCTCAAATGTTGTTATGCGGACATTATATATTTTCAAGTTATAACGTAATTAAAAACGTTTATGTAGTATGTCATGTTTAAAGCTTAAAAACATTTGACAACTTTGTTGTTCTGATAATGTGTCAGTGCATTGATTTAACTGGATTTAACCTCAAAAACATTAATTTTGTTGCTCTGTATTGTGACAGTGATTTAACGTTTATTTTTGAGATTGTACGATTAAAGTGTTACAAAATGCCGCACACTTATTCAAATTTATAATATGCAAATATAATGTTTGTTCATGGTTTTTGTAATAGAAATGATACAACTGTTTGGTGTTGAAGAACATTGTCGACGGTTTCTACATCAGAGACATCCTAATAAGTATGATTATCAGAGTTTTCAACAACTGTTTAAGACCGGAAAGCTTCCCAATGTTAATGTACATCTGAAAGAGTTAATCAACAAAGTTTAAAAGAAGTAGAAGATATTCGGGATACAGTAGCAGAAGATGCAACTCAAAAAGAATTAGTATTCAATTGAGCATTTCACAAACAAGAGTAAGAAACACGCACAAGCAAGGCTTATATCCACAGAAGTACAGAAAGTACAGCAGCTTCAACTGGAAGATTATCCTAAAAACGTATGAAATTTTGTCGGTGGTTAAATAACAATCCTCGTGTTGTATCGCGGATACTTTACAGATGAAGCAACATTCACCCGTATTGGCAATAAAAATATTAACAACTGTCATCTATGACCAGACGAAAATCCCCACCCAACAGTCGAAAGTTTTCAACATAAATTTATGGTGTAGTAGCTAGATATTTAATTCGCCGTTTCATTTTAGAGAATTGCCTGACAGGAAACGACTACTTATTTTTTTACAAAATAAACTACACAGACTACTAGAGGATGTTCCTTAAAACATCAGAACGCAAATGTACTACCAGCATTATAGAACTCTTGCACATTTTGTTCATCAGGTCAAGCAACATTTAGACAAAAAGTTTTCAGGCCTTTGGATTAGTCTCGGTGATCCTATTAGTTGGCAAAAGTATTAAATAAGAACCAGTATTGCCAACAAATTTGTCCTCTTATGCGTGCAAGATCTTAGACTTTAACTAGATCGTCTGTTGTATAATAATCTTATAATCAAGCAATACCCGTACCACTAAGATACAAGCGATTGTACACCTAATTTTAAAGACTGCAGACCCTACGTTTATAAAATACAGTCGTGAACAAATAATACTGTAACTCCTATAACAAACTCTCAATTTTATGTGAACACATAAATCTGAAACAAAATTTTTGTTGTAATTGTGGCCTTTTGCATGTTATACCTAACTAAAGTTTAACATTTTTATAAATAAATTTAGTACTCATTTTTTTTTGAAAATATAATTTATTTAACTTTTGTTAATTTTGAATTACCTAGTGACAATTAAATTAATTCTGCCATTTATTTTCCATATACAAAACGTTGTTTTCTTTTTCAAATTATATTTATCATTTTTATTCTCTCAACTGTATCTTAAGCTTAGGCCTGAGAACTTGCAGCATTGAAATAGAATAAGTTTTACAATAATTGCATCAACTGTAGAATATTGGATTGAAAAAAAAGCTTTATAAACCATATTAATGCTTCAGAAAAAAACTGTATTTTGCAAGAATACAATAAATGTTCTAAGAAAGGAATCTATTTTGGTCTCTAATACCATAAAATAATGCGTGGATAGTATATATCCCGGGTCCGATCGATTTACATCTCTTATTACGTACTGCTACCCTGTTAGGTATGCAGTGCATTCACGTATTTAGCAACACAAAACAAGCAGCGCTTCTTCCGGTAATACTCAAAAGCTAAGTTTCGGTGTTGCTCCCTGAATTTTACGAGTTTTGCCTGTTCTAACGTGAAAAAAACTGTTGTGCCTAGTAAGCAGTACTCTAAATATTTGCAGAATAATGAACGTTCAGTTCATAATACAAAGAGTTTATAAATGAATGGGATTATGTAATCACTTTAAATATGCCGCCTTTTTTAAATTGTCCACTATACTATTTGTTTTGACAGTTCAACTTTGACAACTGTCAAGCAAGCAAGGTTATAAGAATGTATACAAATGAAGAGAATATTTTTATTATTGAATCCTACTTTACGAATGGGCGGTTTGATAATGAGGAATGGCTCTGTTCTCTATTCCGGATTGTGTTCTGTTGTGTTATTATTTTGTTTACAACTGATAATTATAAATATGTAAACAATGTAAACATATGAAAATATTGTTATTATTGAATCCTACGATAGGCAACTTTATTTACGCATTTTCACTAGAGCGGCACAAACGTACATTAGATAGTTACATAATCCCAAACATTTATAATCACCCTGTACTTACCAAGAGTTGTTTGTTGTAGCATGATTAAAATATAAACATATTAATGTTTTAACAACAAATAAAGACAATGTGATGTCAAGTATCAAAACTACATACATATTTGCCCATATATCTTACAGTCCTTACGGAAAAAGCATAATCCCAAACATTTATAATCACCCTGTACTTACCAAGAGTTGTTGTAGCATAATTAAAATATAAACATATTAATGTTTTAACAACAAATAAACACAATGTGATGTCAAGTATCAAAACTACATACATATTTGCCCATATATCCTGCAGTCCTTACGGAAAAAGCCATAACTACAGATTTAGGAAAAGCCATAATTACAGATTTAGGAAAAAAAAATTATTCTTTTATTGGGTTGGTAGTGAAAATTTTTATCTATTTTCAAAATATGAAAGCTGTAAATTTTCTAAAAATGACTTAAAACCCATAAAATTAACAGTACTATTATGCTAAATATTGTTGAAAATGTCAGAAATTTTGTTAGATAAAAAGGTTTAAAACTAATAATAGCAATAAATAAAAAATATTCTGAAAATAAGAGATAATAGATATAATTTATTTAATTATTCAATTCAACGATATTTGACAATGACACAAACGATAGTTTTTTTTTCCTAAGAACGGCAGATATGTAGTGGTTGATTAAGCAACAATTGTTTGTTGTGTTCCTGAATGAATCTCCAACATTCACATACACAATGATAACTTGATTGGGTATACAATTACATAAGATTTATAATTTAATGATTTATTGAAATAATATGGTACATTGATTATAACAATTATACCAAATTAATCTATATACAAATATTACTGATTAATACTAAATAGAAAAACAGTACATATATGATTGCGAATAGAATTAAGATTAAAAATATTTTAATATATACAAAAATAACTATGCATAAAACATGTGCATTCTGAAATATTCAAAAACAATGTGTAACAAATTTTCAACGATTTTCAATTGGCCTTAATAAATAAACATATGGCGAATAATGTAATAGACAAACAATTATGGCAAACAACATTAAAAAAATATTTTCTTTAATTATTCAATTTTTTTCCATATACGAATAAATAAATTCCATACTTACATCACATTTAATTGATTATTATTGTCCGAGTTTACATCTGGATTTCTAGTTTTCCTTTATTGACTGTTTAAATTTTGGTTCTTTTATGTGCTAGATATCACGATATGTTAACTTTTTCATCAGAGATATACAATAAATAAAGTACATTTTAAAAATGTTGTATATGACATCACATATAGGATATGCTTAACTGCAATTTCTTTCGTTTTGATTTGGGAAACAAGTTTACATACATTTATAGCATACATCCATTATATACAAAACATCCATACATGTCTACATTTTAATTTCGGTATAAAAGTATTATTTATACTGAAATTTAAATGTTTAATGGAACAATAACGATTGCTGAGGACCCATCGGATTGGCACCAGTAGGAGTTCCCACCATGCCAGGTCTTTGTGGTAACATTGTTGATGCAACCATCGGACGCATACCCTAAAAATTACAAGTAAAATATATATATCAAGTAATGACAGATTTTTTTATTATCATTTTAGTCTGTATTTGTATATTATTACCTAATTTGCAGCAAAGTTATTCCACTGTAGCTTAGGTTCAGTGACCTAAGTAAATATATGCAAAATTAATTATAATACATTACAAAAGTATTATATTAATGTGATGATTCGGTTTTTTGTGCACTATAATGTTTAAGAGAAATGAGTTTCGTTTTAACTTACCATCATTGGTTGCATAGGTGGAAATAAAGGTGGTTGTTGCACCATTGGTTGTACGGTGGTTGCCATCGCTTGGTTCATTGGTTTATATCCTGCACCAGTTGTTGCGGATATTGGTTGAGGTGTCCAACTACTGCCTACTTTTGAACCATTTTTAGGCGAATTCCATTGAATTTCTCTATAATTAACAAATTCAAAATAAGATTTACATGAAAAAAGAGAATGATTCAGGACGTCAACAAAAAACTTCAATTCAATAAAAAAATTCTAATAAATTTCCAGAGATGCTTCTTACGAGTATATAGATCTCAAAGTTTATTACATATAAAATGTATTACAACATTAAAACAATGTGTGGGTACAAATTTAAACAAAAAAGAATATGTGAAATTAAAATTAAAATAACTGTTTTAATGTGGCATAAATGCAAATAAAACAATGACAGAAAATTGAATCACTTCTTTGTATGAATGTTAGCTGTTGAGCATCCCGTCAGATACAGAACGTAAACCGTTGTAATGCAATACAAACTCAATTGAGTTAGTTCCAAATTATTTGCAAAACTTCGATTGCTGACTGGAATCCTTGATTACTGCATCTACCACATTTTTATCATCCTGCACATTTACTTGTTTTGTAGGCTCAATTTTTCTCCCTTACAAAGCATTTTTGGATGCATATTTAGAAAAGCATTTTATTTAAATTAGTTATATTAATCACCCTGTATATATTATTTCGATCTAATGCTGATGGACTATTCAAACATACTGTCATTGGCCGCGTTCAGGACGACTCATCATGCGTACTGAACGCGCTTGATGACTATTGTTTGCTGGCAGCGCTTGTCATTTTACTCATCATACATCTAGGTTCGCTTGTTCCGCGCTTTTATTTAAAAAATAAGTTTATCATGTCAAAACCAAACTACATAGCAGTTATATATGTTTTTAAACGGGAAAAGGAGCAACATAGGTAAATGAGATTACAACGTAATATTAACAACTGTAATAACTTGAGTGAGAGAAGTAAAAATGGTAAAGATAATCAATTGCCGTACTTCGTTGCTAACTTCAGGGTAATCTTATCCTACACCTTCACCTTAGATGACATTACTTATTGAAAATATATTATATCTCGCTAAGTTAAGCGGCTTCATAAACTGTTTAAATCATTTATTTACATTCAAAACTTAGAGCTTTATGTTTATGTAGTTGATAAAAATTTACTCGGTTGGCAACAGTGGCAAAATATACCGTTCAGACGGGCTCAGCGCTTAATAGGTCAGCGCTGGCAACTGATGAGTTGTACTGAACGCAGCCATTATTTGATGTTGAAAAACTATGAAAGTATAAAGACTAGTTTTTTAATATATCATTTTAATAGTGGTACTCATTAAGATACTACTGTCAGTCAAGCCTTTTTTGGGAAAAAAAAATTACAAAATTTCTTTCAAATAACAGTGAAGAAGTTATTTGCAAGTTGCCGTAATGTTAAATAATTTCACTCCCACGCTACTAGATCAAAATTAATGCATTGGATAATTTTTTTAAGGTTGGTGTATAAAAATGTTATGTTTTCTGATAGAAATCGTGTGTGTCTGCTTAAAATCGACACAGTGGTAAAAAAGTTATGATGAAATAAATTTGCTGCATTTTTTGCAAACACACAATTTGCAAAGATGGTTATATTTTCAAACAGTGACAATTGTAAATTTATTAGAAAAAGTTATATGTAAATGTCGCTTAACCCACAATTACATAACAAGGTCCTATAACAGTATTGTAAAGCAGCCGCAAGCAAAATCGATTTTTAAATCGTCATAAAAAACTGATAGTTGAGAATTGGCAATAATTATGTAAGAAGGATTTCATACTGTACTAATTTGAATTAGATAGAACCTGAGCCTGTTCCACAATTATTATTATTATTAGTAATAATATTAGTCTACTAGTTGTAACTTTTAAAACTACGTTGCTCTAACGTAAATCTAGAATAAAATTATAGCTGATAATTTAATCACTTGTTACTTAACTTGTCATTTTATTGTACAACGTGGAGAGTATGTAAATTATTATTACATTACAATTGAATTGTTAATAACAATTCCAAAAAATAATAAAATGCAAATCATTGGTATTTTTCTTTACAAAACTATTAAACTCTATACTTACTTTACAGGTGGTGGCCTGCTATTTATTGACAAATTCTCAGCAAGGGAAGCAAGACTTGATTCTAAGTCACCAGTAAGTAACGCACTTCCTGCTTGTTGGTGGTTATTAGATACTGCTTGCTGGTTGATATGTCCTCCTTGCATAGCTGTTGGCTGCAAAACTCCACCTAACGCATCAAATCCAGCGCCTATACAAATCAAACATCTAATTAATGAAAGTACAACTATAAATAAAGTAACAACAATCATGTCATAATAAATTGAAGAAGCTCGGGCAATAAATCAAATGCTTTGAGACAGAGTTAGAGTTGAGTTAGAAATTTTTACACATTTAATAAATATATAGATCAAAAATTGCTTATAATTGTTAAATTTGAAGAATACAAGATAGAACAAAAAAAAAACTAATTATATAAAACGTAAATTACCAATGGTTTGTGAAATGTTAGGCAGATCTTCATTTGCAGTGAATACAGAAGAATCATCAGGTGTGTTAGGATTAATAGAATTATTGTCAGAAGGTGTATAATCACTATCAAAATTAGAGGGCCTCCTGATAGGAGGAGGTGGTCTTGGCGGAGGAACAGTCTTTTTTTCAACTTTATTGTCAACTTGAATATTACTTTTATCTAAATTTACACTTGCATCAAAAGTCATTTTCAAACCAGACTTATTTTCAGTCATCTTAATTTCATTTAAATTAGATTCAATATTATTGTCTTTTTGAAAGTAGCTTATTACATCTTGAATGGGTTTATTAGATTTTAAGTTTGTCGGTGAATCAATTACTAATAAGGATGGTTCAGGATCGTCTACTAAGAAAGGATTGAAAGATTGAGTAGGTTGGTCAGTGCCATCAGCAGCTTGCATAGAACAACACATTAATACAATACATGTTACAAAAATTAAATATTAGTTTCATATATAGAGGTTTGCCAACATTTAGCAGACTACATTCTATTAATAATGCTTAAAAATACTTATGTTCAATCATTATTATTATTATATTAATTATTTCAAGCCAAAATCTATGCGTGCTAGGTTGGCAAGCCTGATTTATAGAATTTTCCATCCACATAGAAACTCAACATTGTGCAACATAACATGCAATTGCAAATGTATATGAGATGATAAAAATTATTTTCAATATAATTTTGTTGTAACTTACCTCGAGTTTCAGTATTTCCAAAAACACTTTGGAAACTGCTTTCCGAGACAAAAGACCCATTTTGTACCACAGGTGGTGGAGCAGAATATCCTAAAATTATGTGCAACGTGGTTGTTAATTGTTTGGAATTATATAATGACAGAACACTTACCGTTGCCATTTGTAACCCAAGCATTAACATTATTTGGTTGCTGTAATGTGGGTAGGAAAGCGTTATTCATTGTGTGTGTATTAGTTTGTTGTGTTTGTGAGAACACATCTGAAAATGGATTGTTTAATAGTAATAAATCATCTGAAGGTCGTGCAGCATTTGGAATTTGAGGTTCGGGTGCAAATAAATCCACCGTATGTGTAGATTGTGATGGAATTCCTGCGTGACTTCCATTACTTGTAAAGAATGGATTGTTTGCTGTTGATGAAGGTGATTGCGCTTTCGTCTGAACAATTAAAACAATTACATTAATCAACGTAAAAACTATAATGGAAATATTTATGCAGTAATGCTCAAAAATAATGCACATTATTAATTTTTTTTATTGAAATAAACTAAGTAACTTTGATTGAAAATGTGTGAAATAATGCAAATATGATCACTAAGTAACAGTTTTGCTTTGTTATTGTTAAAAATATAGAAGTGCTATGCATTTTAACAGTTTTAAACACAAAAATTGATTTTAGGGGGAAATAATAACATTTTTTTGTTTGGAATTGACCATTGACAATATATGTTAACAAAATTTATATCCATAATGTGAAAATAAAAATAAAACAACTGTGTTTTAATATAAAAACATTTTTTTCATTTTATATTATCATCAGCAACACAGCATCATTAAATAGTAACTCCCTGGTGTTGTATTTTTAAGCAAGATGACTTATACAATGTGTTTAGTTTATAAAAGTGTACACCGCATGCCATGCTCGTGAGTAGTGGCAGTAGCTAGGATTTTTGGGCCTCACCTTACGATTATAGAACTAATTGAACATACTATTAAAAAGTGTAAAATTCTATTACTAAATCAAATATATGGCCCCAGAAGTCATAAACTGTTAAAAAATGTACAATTTTTCATAAAATCTCAAAAATAGCAATATCTGACTATGAAATATTAGGTTTGTTCCAACCGACATCGCTCGGCAGTTTGCAAACTGGTTGCGACTAATACATGGATTATTTTTGCGCAAGCGCCGACTTTGTACTGGTCCCCGACTGAATACAAATTGCTTGTCGGTTGGAACGCGACACAACCAAGTTTTTGACTAAATTCAAACATGAAATAATAAAACAATTTACTACGTTTTTTATCACAAATTTGTGATAAAAAACGTAGTAAATTGTTTTATTATTTCATTAACAAGAGTTATCACGTAGTAGAGGTCACAACCATCAATTATATTAAACTCAAACAGTTTTAAAAAGTGAGGTTATGCAATGTATACAAATATTAAAAACTAAAATTGTTTAACATATCACACCTGACGTTGTGTATCACATTATTCTATTACTATTTTTATACAAATAAATATATAATTAAACAGTTAATCATCTTTAAAAAACTATTTTACAATAAACTTTATTCCTTTATTTTTCACTAAAACTATAATTAAGTTTCAGATAAATAAATTACTGTTATTATCATTAAATTTAAATTCTACTAATTAAATAAATTGCGGTAGATGCGGCAGGAGGTATTTCAATTTCATTAATTTCAATAGCGGCAACATATTTACTCTTTGCGCATGACTGCGGCGGTTCCGGATGTTTAGTACATGCTTCTGACTGTTTCTGACGGTCCACAACTTGGTTGTGGACGATTTGGGGTCAGGTTGGAACGCCCGACTTCTAGTCAAAGTCATAGTTTGTGTACGGTTGGAACGCAAAAGTTCAACTGCGCACAATCCTGACGGTCCCAAACCGCGTTTGGTGTCGGTTGGAACAAACCTATTATAATATTGTTAGGAAGCACCAAAATCCGGGCATAAAACATAAAAATGTAAAAATCAATATATAAAAAATGTAAAATTCTACTCATAAAATAAAATGTCAGAAAAAAACAAAATCGGTCCAAAAAAATATTTCATATTATGTCATTAAAAGCATAATCCAGTCTTGAAACATCAAATGTACCAAAATTTAGTACAGCGTCTTTATAAATGTCTGGGATTATGTAATCACTTTAAATATGCCGCCTTTTTAAAATTGTGTATCAAACTTTGTTTTGACAGTTCAACTTCAACTATCAAGCAAGGTTATAATATAAGGATGTATACAGATAAAGAAAATATTTTTATTATTGAATCCTACTTTAGGAGTGGGCGATTTGACAATGGGGAATGGCTCTATTCCATTCCAAATTGTGTTTGAGAGTTTCAACAGCAGTTTCCAGATCATGAATGTGAAGATAAGCAACTTTATTTACGCACACCAAACTTGAATTCACTATTTCATTAGAGTGGCACAAACGTACATTAGATGGTTATTAAACTGTTAAAAACGCAAATTTCTATTTATAAAAATTAATAACTAAATCCTGCAAATAACACCAAAATCCGTCCATAAACAGTTGAAAAATGTAATTCTTTTCATAAAATCCCAAAACAAAATTCAACATCATTCCTTCTCTTCTGTAACGTTGCTTCGGTTGTGTTTCCCCATGCAACCCGAAGAAAACACATTGCTATTTGTTTTGGATTTTCTGTTAATGCTGTTGACAATAAATCAAAAATATTTGGTATTCCTTAGTGGCACTGGACAAATCAAAGATCATTGTGTGCATCTCGGCTTAATTTGAATCATCAATTGTGTAGATTACTTGGTAAAATCAAAATGTTTAATATATTCTCTCAAATAAGAGATATTAATATGCAGTAAAATATCAAAATACTGTTAGAAATAGCAAAATCCGATCATAATCTGTCAAAAAGTTCAAAGCTCCATTTAGAAAGCATACAACAAAGGGTCCCCCCGGTTAACATATGTGAAATGCCCCCATCACGAATATCAAAAATACCTTAAAAATTACTTTCTTAGCATAAAAAAAACATGTTTGGTAGAATTTTAAAATTTTGATACCACCCCCTTTTCCATAGGGGTCAAAAAATAGCATTTTCTCGTTTTTATTTTTTTTCTCTGCACCTATTGAATGAAAAATTCTAAAAAAAATCATGGAAGTAGAGTTTTGGGTGGTCTTCCAACACAATTTTTGTCAGCCCTTCAAATTCTGTATACAACCCTTCAAAAAATTCCAGAAGGGTTGAAATTTACTTTTGATTATCTAAACCTTCGATTGCATGGAATTTTATTTTTTAACTTCATAAGTAATTGAAAAATCTACACCCATTATTTTTTTGGAATTTTTGCGGTGCGCCACTATTTAAAATCGATTTTAAACTTTTTTTGCCATTTATACTGTTTTTTTCTGCTTTTATGACACTGCAATGCATTTATAGATTTCAAAATAATGAAATTTGGATTCTACAGAAAATTTTACATCGAGTAGGTATCCTGGGTATAATATTTTCTTGTTTGAAAGAGGTTGATGAGACCAAGGCCTTATTAGGTGACTTCCGAAACACCCCGGTGGATAAAAAGCAAGTTATTACTTTAGTTTAGTCATATTTCAGGGATCAAACCCAGGACTGTCAGCGTGCTAGGATAAAGCCTTATAACTGAGCCATCGCACCGATATTAAATTAATAAAACAAAATGACAAAAAGTGCATACATAATTAAAAGAAAAAAATACTTAATTTATTAAACCCGTAAAGATCAGAATTTTGAGCCCTGCGGCCCAATTTTTGTTTGTTTTGATTCATCCTACTTAATAAATATGAGTTATGATTAATGCGTGACTCCAGGCAATGAACATACCATCGTAATGTTCTAAAATAGCAAGACACAAAAAGCAATCATTATATTAAAATAACAAAACGACTAATTTAATAATAATTATACCTAAAAAAAAATCGAAAACAAACATTGAATTAATGTTGGAAATGCTTCCATATTAATATAATATTATTGTATTTGATCATACCACGTGTGTCAAAAATAATTCTCAATTTCTGTACTTTAAAATCATTTTATTGAAATCAATTTCCAGATGATATCATTAAATAAATCTATTAAGTATTTTTATCTTTATTAGCTTTATGATTAGATGGAGTATAATTAAATGTAGTAATCACAAAAATTTTCATATGGTCTGTTCTGAATTGAATTAATTACGTACAACTGCTTTTATAACATAACATTTAAGGTCGTGAAACTCTTAACAATTTAACTAGTTAGTATATTTATATAGTTATTTATAACAATAACATTAAGCATATGATTTATTAGCATCCATAGATGTTAATAAAATACATTTGGTTTTTAACAAAATAAGTTATTTTGCTAATAGTTTACAAAGTAGTTATTATAAAGAGCCATAAAATCAACAACCAATACTCCTGAAATATTATATTAATATTATTGAATATTCTGTAAAAAAAAAGAGAATATAATATTTCTAACACATAACAAGAAAAAATTTCATCTTGCAAATTATATCTGGATCTAGACGATAAATGTGCTAAATTTATAAAACAAAATAATGCCTAAAAACTTAGTTTTGACATAATTTAATATGTAAGTAGTTGAATAACCTTCATAGTGTTTGTGACTTTTGAGTTTTAAAAATTAAATTATAATAAAAGTTAAATTGTTTAAATTTGTTAGATTTTGTGAGAAAAAATATGCAATATTTTTGACCATTAATCTATTAATTATAAGTTAAATATCTTAATTCTATTATGTATTAATAAATGTTATACTGTACTGTACCTGTACCTTGAATTGGTTCATAGCTGCTTCTTCCTCGGCAAGTACTTGCAATTTTAAATTCTCATCTATTCCGTTGGCTTGTGAATCTATTCTTCCATTTGCAACCACTGTACCAAAACTAGAGCTAGTGGAAGATAAAGCTGTTACAGCCGTACGTACATTCTTCTGATTGCTAAATTTCGGAATGTGTTTTGTAGGAAAAATGAAAGGTAAAAAATAAAAGAAAAAAAAAATAAATTAGAATAACAAAATTAAATGTGTGATAAAAATTAACACAAATAAAATGAAATTATTAAAACAATTTAAATGTGTTTTGTGTGTTTGGTGATAAATTACCTAGCACTTTGAGAAGGCGTACTCGATGCTGAAGATTTCTTTCCCTCAATGGCAGCTAAATGTTGTTCAAGTGCTTCCAATAAACTACTAGGGGCCTTTGTGAGATCAGGAATATCACCTTTATCTATACCAACATTCTAAAACATATAACAAGTATTAAGATAAAACTCTGATAATAGGATAATAGTATCATGTGTTGTGATATTAACAAAAAATATATATTTCATATTATTGTTTTCAATTTTTACTCAAATATTGTTCAAACCCGTATAAATGCAATGTTATCTTGAATAAGTATATAATAAATAAAATTGAATTTATTATTAATGTTGATCATTTTATGTAGGATTTAAAGTATGTAAAATATCATATACAGGGTGTTTAAATGTAAATACACAAAAGAAAAAGTAAACTTATAAAAAAATTTACTTTTCAAAAAGTATAATTGACAATATGAAAGTCAATTTTTGATATAAAGCTTATTTTTATTCAAATTTACATATAATTTTAACCTGACCTAACAAGTTGCTTAATTATAATGTGTGGTATAGTACTAATAAGTGTACTGGAATGCTATACCAAAAGCATCAGGTTCTACTCCTCTAGTTAAAACAAACTTTGTGATCAATACATTATCATTTGATTAAGTACACGTCCATGTTATTCAATCAAATAGGTTGATATCCCTGAATTTATTTCGCAAATAATGGTAGTTTTAAATAATAATGATGTCAGCAATTAGCTTTATAGAGAAAGACAGACATTAAATAAGTAAAGAAAAAAAAACTACAAAAAAAGCTATATCTACTAACAAAATTTTGTTTTGTTTTAGAATTAAATAAATGTGTATGTATACTCTGCAACATTCTTCTATAACGTCGTGCAATTGATCAAGAAGCACTATGATCAGGAGAGTCCGCAAAATATATTGCCAAATCAGCAAAGCAAGAAAACTGTGATCCCAAGATAGCAAAAGAAGAAAAGAACAAACTTAGAAGTAAATCATTAAATATTTTAATCTGGACAAGTGTCCAGTTTGCCCCCAATAAAAGACTACTGCAACAGAAGGCAACATTTCCCATATAAAACAAACAAAAAAATCATTAATTTTGTCAAAATAAGCATAAATTGCATACTGGAACGCCTTGTTTAACTTGTTTTATTACTTCATTCCGTCCAAAACCACGTTACATGCAGCATTGCAATGATATAATAAAACGTGTTCCCGTGTGCCTAGGGTTGCCAACATTGTCATTTTGACCCAAAGTCTTCGGGTTTGACAATCATTCTTCGAGCTTCACGTCCATTCCTTCCAGTTTTCATTTCAAATCCATTTATTACTTAAAGTAATGCCGCAATACAAATTATAAAACCTATATTGGCGTTTTGCAATTTCGCAATGTTTTGGCTTTACAAAGTGAAACTGAAATATACTAAATGCAATACTTTATTATTATATAAACATTGCTTTATGTATTTTGACATTATCTAATCTAAATAACAAATGGGTTTGGATTTGGAGTATTAAGTGTACCAAAACAATCCAATCCTAATGGAAATTAATGACGTCATATTAACCAAACTCTGTCAACCAGATGTACATATGTGTCTCATTCTAATCGTCATTTATTGCTCACTTTTAATTAAATCCTAATAATTTTATGAACGTTGTAATATTCAATAAAAACAAAAAACATGTAAAAATAATAATTACCTCTGCTACTTTCAGAAATTCTCCTACTCTATCCATTCGAACTAAAAACTTCTTGTATATATCCAAGGCTTCTCTGCACTGCTTTTTATTCATATCAAAGAATTTTTCTAAAATCGAATTAAAACCATTAAAAAAAAAACCTCAAAGTGTAAAATTACTCACCTAATAAATTAATAATACCATTATTGTAGCAGGCAAATAGCCTAATTAAATCTCTAAATAGTAACATAAAGCACATATTTATAACACCATTTGTTAGATCATTCGCTGAACAATCAAATTCAAGTAGAGCATCTAATTGGCCTTGAAGTGCTGGTAATGTCTTTAATAATTTATCTGTATGCATAGTTCTTAACATACCATCTTCATTACTAAAAATAATAAATATTTGTAATGTAATACACGACCTTCGTAATAATTATTTAAATCAGCAATCCTATTAAAAATGTAAATTAATAATTACCTTCTCTTTTTGCAAAAATCAAATGCAACTGTTCTGTAGGATAATGCTTTTTCATTCAAATACCTTGCATATCTTCTAATAAATGGTGACATATCGTAACCTGAAATCACCTGTGGTTCAATATATAATTCAAATGAGCTCATACAACTATTAAATATAATATTTAAACTACAAAGCAGAGTAAAATTAAATATCAATCTCACCACAGCGCAATTGTATAATTAATTTAAAAAGTTATCAAGTATATTACAGAGGACCAACCAATGCCTGTGGATTCATGCAACATCCAGAATGCAGATCAAACATCACATGCTTGGGCCACACTCTCCTAAAGCTAAAAGCTAATGTAATACTCACCAGTTCGTACAGACTGCATCCCTTTCAAAAAAAAAGAAAAAATGTAATATTAGTATTTATATACAGGTAGCAATTTGTTAAGACAAAGCGAGAAACTATAATGATTAGTATTATTAGTATGGTTGGATGAGAAAATTAATAATAGCAAACATTTATTTAATTACACTTTATAACACAGATTAATTAGATTATTACAACATTATACAAATGATTCTTTATATATTGACTTATGAGAATGAAATTTATAATGAGATAATTGTTGACAGTAATTATTATTAATGATCTGCTTACCTTGAACCCCACTTTTATCCAAAAAACTACTAAGTTGAAAAGTACTGTTACTTGATGCCAAATATTGTGTGAACCTCTGAAAAGAACAAAATATTTGTATTAGTATTGATTTTTAAATAAAATATTATTTGTACATTATGTAATAATGTGAAAGTAAACGTTTTTGTCATATTTTAATTATTCAATACTCCATCATGTAATTATTAAAATTATTCCTTTAATAAATTAATTCGAAAACAAAAGGTTACATTATAGTTTTTATGTCTTAAATATCAACCCTTATTATTATAAAGCTGAGGTTATTAATTATACTAAATAAAATTGTACATCAATACTAGAGATATCAGACACAGATTTAGAAAAGCGTACAACTTTTATTTTTTTAACTTCATTGCATGCTAATGTGCTTGCTAATATAATTGTAGGCCCTTCCGTATTGCAGACCCTTGCTTTCAGGTAAATCCACCACTAAATATAGGTATTCTATTCAAGAGAAGATGTTCACTAGTATATTCAATTTAAAGAAAGAGCACTGATAAACATCTGACCGTACATCCATTATACTGAAACGATCTTACTGTGTATGCGAATACACTTCCACACTTTCTTAACTCTTATTTAACTTATAAAAATTGTATAAAAGACTTTTTTTTTACAAAGCCGATAACCATCAAGTTGAACGAGAATACCACCTACCGACTGCGCCAATTTCTTGTCTTATATGAATTTGCCGGATATTTTTTTAAAGAAGACATTAGCTTAAACATCCTTGGACGAATCTCAGTCAATTATAGTACGTATAAACAACTTCCATCAACAAATAACAAGAAAAACCGAAGCAAATTGAAAACATTAACTGACCGTGCTAGGAGAACGACTCCAACAGCAAACAAAAAATCTGCAACGATGTCTAACCACCATCACCGCATTTCTGCCCCAAGAGTTTCCAAGGTGATAAAAACATAGTTCCGATGGCATAGCTTGCCTAAAGCTGTGTATCATATTAATAGCAACAACCGTCGACCGCAAAGTAACCGCCAAACAAGAAATCAGCAACGAACTACAGTGCCAAGCAGCAGAGTGATCACCCTACCACGGATTGTCGCAAAATTAACTAAGCGACGATGAAACAAACTGCCTTCATCAAAAGACGCTACCCCATCACCAGAAAAAACTACAATCTTCAAAAACTTCTACTGAACAACCACCCTTTGTGAAGAAATAACCCAGAGCAATGTCTGAGGAAATAGAAGACAAAATACATTCCAATCCTCAAAATTCTCTTAAACAGCTATTGCAAATCGGAATATACAACACTAGTATACTTTATTCAATACCACTGTAGATCATGGGAACAAACATAAGCAAAAATCTGTAGTACGTACTGGATCAAGAGTACATTCACTATTCCATGATACAATTATAACTTGCACACTATGCATGGATGCCAAATAATACCTTTTATCGTAGCTAGTTATGAGTAAATTCTGTGTATTTCATACGCCACCAACTTCTAGTTACAGAAACCAGGCGCCAATAACAAAAAACTGAAAAAAGTTGACTGTAAATTTCCGGATATTCCCATCAAAGACGATATTACAGATAATGTTCCCAATATAACATAGGTTTAATGACTACATGAAAGTGTTTTTACAGAATCTAGCGTAACAAGCCGATCCGCTTGACCGGATTGTACGATAACGAGTAAGACTTGCCGTTGATATCGATTGCGATGATGTATTAACTCACAAGATCAGTAAACCTAGAACGAGCCAAGGCCACGTCGATATGCCAAAAACGCTGCAAACAATCATCGTGAAGAATATTATTACTTGCTCACTATGGAACAGAGACACTACAATCTGCAACAAACTGCGTTATTTTAGTGCATATGCCCAACGAACCAGAAAAAAACTTTACGTACCACAAACTGACAAAACCATCAACAAAGTTGAAAATTTGGTGTTGATTGACCAACAAGAAAAAGTTTCTGTTATTGCAAGATAGGAAAAATAGAAAAAGAAATATCAAAAACAAGTGTTTTTAAAATTACATAAAGATTTGAGGATGAACAAGTGTCGGTAGAATCTATTTCCAAGTAGGTCAATCTCGAACAAAGACTGTGTAGTAGACGACAAATTTTGAAAGAAAATTTGACTGCTTTATCTCAAAATGTCTATAGGATTGTAACTGCAGATGACAGCATCCAGGGCTCCCGCAAAATAAAAGACCGTGGGTTCATAAGAGCTCTCCACATGGAAGAAGAAGGCAAATACGCATTTTCTGAGCGTAAAGTAATAGTCAGTTTTCTGAAAAAAAATTCTCTTAAGAGGGGAGAATAGTAGAGCTATTATAAAGGTTCACAGAATCAAATTCAACAAAGTAACAACTGAATATATATGAATAAAATTTTCACACATTATAGAAGAATGTCTGTATTAATCAGTGGCCTCAACTTAAAAAAAAGTGATGCAATAAGTCGTTTTTCCGAAATTAGTTTTTATTTAGTGCTTCAGTAACTTTTTACTCGTTAAATATAACTTCAAATGTTTAACCAAAAGAATGAAGACATAGAATATTATATAGTTCAACATATAAAATAAGTCATGACTGAAATCTTATTGCTTAGATATTGAGTTAGTTGACGTTTTGTCCCATAAAATTAAAAGTTAATTTAAAATCGCCGATGTACGTGTCACAATTAACAACTTAAAAATGACTATTCACAAAAATCAAGTATTTTCAGAAAACCATGCATAAAGCACGAATTGTTCAAGAAATAGTATGCATGCGGTTTACAATTATAATAGAATTATAACATCCCTTACACTCCCAACCTCGACGCATGTGACTCTTTCCAAAACTCAAAAAACACTTGAAAATACGTCGCTTTTTATCGAATGACGACTTGGAAAACGCGTCACTAGAAAAACGTTGGAATAAGTGTGTAAGTGTTAATGATTCTTATAAAATTTCAATTATAAATCAATTTAAAAAACTCCCCTCGTATTTAAACCATATTTAGCGCTTGATAGGTTTCAATTAAATTTAATTCAATTAAATATTTATATATATTTTTATACTTAAATATATCTATGTCTGAAAGATATTTGAATGATGTAAACTCATAATATAAGTAAAATTTTCTTTTCGTCGTTTAAACCACTGCACAAATCAGATTTTTGATAAGTGGGGCTGAAGATGGCCCAGTAGTACTGGGTGCAGTTTTCAGTGTTCTTTTCTTGTTCATTTTTGTAGTAGAATATAATAAATACAAACACTATGAAAAATTTTGAGTATCCAGAATATTAAGCAGCTCTTATTACGACATTTCTATTTTTTTATTATTAAAGCTTCATAGATCGTTTTAATAAAAAAATTTAGCGCCGTTCATTATTAATACTTTGTAAGTACTTCGTAAAAAAATACTATTTTAATGATAGATAAATGTAGTATCTATTCTTATCTCTTATTTAATATTGGAGCATTCATTATCAATGCAAATATGTTTAAGTTTAAAATAGCATATTTTAAGGCTAAAACTGAGTAACTATCCACTGATAAATGTATATTTTTTACCATTTAACAGAACAAAACATACATGTATAAAACAAAAGTGAAATTTTACATTTTGAATTTGTAAAACCAATTTTTGTATTTATTATCCAAAAAATATTTTATTTTTTTTTTTAATTCATAAAAAATTATTTCTTACAAGCAGATAGAAGTTTGCAAATACTAAAATTTTATTTTTTCAAGTAAGTATACACAAGATCGAAGATTCGTCAAGTAAACTTGAACGTGTGAGATGATTTGAACCAATTACGAAAATAAAAAACCAAAACCAAACAGATACATAATAAATGTTAAGTCAGTAAAAGACCATACACACCTATTGGTCGGTATACCATCTTCCGCTCGATAATTCAAAGCTCTGCAATGTCAAGTAATCATTGTATTGTTAATAATCAATTAAAAGATCTTTTTCAACGGTTTTAGATGCAGATCACTAATTACTAACCACAAAGGCGTACAAACATTTTCATTTTTTCATCAACCCATATCCATGTTGAATCAGATTGTATTTTATATATCCCTTCGCAAAGACTCAAAGTGTGGAAGATCTCTTGAGGCCCAAACACACAAATCATCACACAGTTAAAAATTTGATGTTTTTAAGATACCACATGGAAATTTGAGAGATGCAGCAAACAACAAATTTATCGGTTTTATCCCAAGATGAGACCGGAATACACTACTAGAACCAACCAATAAATCAAGAATTTATGACAGTGCATTCAAAAATGCTCTCCACCACCAGAGAAGCCGAAGACGCAAATCTCACAAGAAAATGTCTTCAAAAAAGAGCAATCAACAAATTGAAACTGGTTTTAGCTCAAAAAAACCACACAATTACACGCAGAAAACTCTGCTATAACAAGCATAAAGCAAGAACTGCGCCAGTAGCAATCAATAAATACGGTTTTGAGCACATGTTAGATGGTTTAATGTAACTTGCGGCAGTTCGTCGAAGGCTAACTAAAACTGATAACGCAATTCATCTAAAGTTTTTAAAAGATGCGATAAAAGACGCAATGATATGTCCATCATACCCCAGATATGTTCTATAAAGTTCAAGTCGCAACTTGTCTTGCTAGAAAACTACCATTCAATCGTATATCTTTAAATTAAATAAAGACCCCAAAACTGTATCAACGTAACGGTGCCCGAAATAAATACAAATCATTACAATAAGAGTTAATGCTATGTGACAAATTCAAAATTTTGTCTTTAATCTCTAGGTCACTTAAATAACTCCTAAACGCCTGTCAGAATACCATAACCAAAATCTGGATTGATTGCTGAAAACAACTTATCCCCATTGTTTAAGACAATATTGTATATTCTGGCACCACTGCAGCCTGTTAGCCTTATGCTGATGGTTAAAGAAATGCAAAAACAAAGACGATACAAGCACAATTCAAAAGATTTCAATAATTCGTCATCTTTCTAATTCTGCAATTTATTAAAAATTGTGCACGTTTTCGCACTCGCAGTACTCTAAGAATTAGTTCAACCATGAAAAGACAAAGCAAACTAATGCGATAAATAAAGTAAACAAAAATAAACTCTCAGATGATATAAAAGAAACACATGCATGACCTTCAAAACTTAATCAACTGTATACCAACTATGTTAGAGTTCTACATCAGCTTCTTCAGAGTGGTTAATTTTTTCTAACGCAGAATATATTTCCAAAAAAAAAAAACCTTCAACAAAGTGACGCCTGTTGCTAAATAAGGATTTGGAAAACGCTTGAGTTGTATTTTGCAGCTAAAAAAAAAACATATTTACATATTATAATTGTAAAAACAATTTTTTAATCTAAATTATAATAACAATGTTCATTATACAATAGTGTTGCATCGTTGGCTACATGAATTTTTATTCACTTAAATTTCTATTAAAAACATAACAAACAAGCATAATATGGTCATCCATATGCACAAATGCATATAAAACAGATTTAGTTTCAATCTGTAACTGAATAATTTACCAAGCACTTCCCCTTCCTTTAATTATGCATGAATACAATTTTGGTATCAAATTAATTTCAATTTCACATCGAAACTCGTTCCTAAATGTGTCACAAAAATGCAGAAACTATTAAAACTTGATTTATACTGATACGATTTTATAACATGTCCTTGGAATATTATGATCGCGTTATGTAAAATTCACTTTCTCCCGGTATGGTCACACACATAAACAACAAAGTTCATATCGAGTGGAATTACATTGCAGCATAATAGTAAGTAAATAATCGGATATAATAGTAATAAAAAGAATCGACTTACCTCATTGCCGTAACACATCATGTGGTGTACTGTGATTAGTGCTTTGTAGACGACCACCCAATTTGTGTTTTGCGATCTTTCTATTAATAAATTTGCTAATTGTGGTATTGATACGTTTGGTTCGTTTGTACATTGCACCAAATCTGAAAAAAAAAGAATATTTGATTAAAATCACATCAATAAAGATCTCATCGTAATGCAATGTCATGAATATCAATAGATTATATAAGTTCAGAAGTAAAAAATAAAAACACAATTCTGATTCTTCACAGAAAATTAAGTAATCTCTATACTGCGAAGAATAATACAATTCATACACTCAATCACTCTGAATAATCTGACGACTTAATGAATGTAGCAAATATGTAAAATTTTATAAAAATTAACATGAAACGTGTCAAAGCATTAACGTGTACGTGACCCATTTCGTTATAAAACTGAATTATCTTTGATAATGGCTTTATCATGGTTTATAATATTACAACGTTGATTTACATCGACATCCTATTCTCGAACCCTTACGTATCATTAATTTTCAAACTAATGTAATTATTAAAACATAATGGGTTATGAATTTAGTTTAGGGTTAATATTTAATAGACATGATAAACTTATATAATATCGCTTATTACAAAATTTAATTCAATTATCAACTGTGGTTATATTATAATACACAGATGAGCAAAAAAATAGAGGTCACTTTAAAATTATGACTTATTTTTGAAATTTTTTGTTTTAACTTTATGTTTGCAAATTGTAAATCAAAGTAGGAGTTTAATAATTCATTTCCTGACAAATGTTATCTATCTGTCAGTTATTATCACCGTGTTACAGACCTTTATAAAACAGCATCCATTTCGCTCTAATTGAAAACCTAAATTTCGTTGTGGTTTTTTTACTTAATTTAATTTTTCTCTGTACTTAACAGGTGCCTTTAGACCCTATTGTTGTGGCAAGAATTATAGAGTCGATTAAAGATCGGCGAGGAAAACGTGAATCTGCAAGGATTGTTGGTAAAAAAGCCTTTGTGCTGTACAAAAGGTGTGTAACCAGAAGATCGGGGTCTGGGCAAAAAAAGTCACCACGAACAGAGATAACCGTTTTTTTGTGTCCACAAGTTTGCGGAATAGAACAGCTTCTGCAGTTTATCTACGAAATCAACTCCATGAAGTTAGATATGTAAATGTTAGTGAATGAACCGTTAGGAAAAGGCTTCGGACTGCTGGATTGTCTTGTAGAAAGATCGTTTTGCAAGATTGGCTTTTGCCCGAAATCACCGGGCATGGAATAATGATAACTGGAGCAAGGTACTGTTTTCAGATGAGTCGCGCTTTTGCCTCAAAGGATCAGACGGACGTCGGAAAGTGTAGAGAAGACGCAGAGAAAGATAAGCTTCAGTTTGTATTGATAAGCAACTTCCATTTGGCGGTGGGTCTGTTATGGTTTGAACAGGAATTTCTATCGAAGCACGCACAGAGTTGGTCTTTATAGAGGATGACTCCCTGACAGCTCACAGATCATTATGGAGATTCTCGAACATCATGTTATTCCCTTCATGACAACTATGGGCAAGCGCGCCATTGTCACGGAAGATGCTAGACCTCACGTAGCCAGAATTGTCAGAGATTATCTGTATAAAATAGAAATTTCGATTGGCCAGCTCTCAGCCCGGACATAAATCCCATAGTACATGTAAATCCTATAGTACATGTTGTAGGTTCTATTGCTATCAGGCTACAAGTATCGGTATATTAAAATTATATATAACGCTAATAAACAAATGTTAAAAAATAATAAAATAAAAAATATAAATATTTTATTAAATTAAATAATATTTGCAATTACTTCATATAGAAATATTCAAAGAAAATATTTACATTTTAATTAATTTTATTTAAAAACATGAACATTACAATATTTTACAAAATAAAGTCAATATAAAACTAATTAAAAACTTCTTAAAATTAAAATACAAAATAAATTGATAAATAAGTTTTCAGTTTAATAAACCAACCGCCGACACAGAATTAAAAAAAATAATAAATTCATATAAAACTTATTTTTAACTTAATTTGAATGAACTTAGACTATAAATACTACTAGTGCATAATGCAAAAAATGCTTCAAAGAAATTCTTAAACAATGTTGGTTAATCATATTTTTCTTAACGCGTGATAATGTACATATTGCTGTGCAAATAGTACAGCGGTGCTTTCAAAAAAAATCTAATAAAACCAACCAAGTGAGCATCAAAATCACCACCCTTACAAGCCTATTGAAACACATGTGAGACATTATTCTTGGTAGACGCAAACAACATACAAAATGTACCCACGCCTACAAAGGAGTTATCAGCAATCATACTAAAGAATGGAATAAAATTCCAAATTTATAGATAGAAGACAGAAAAAAACTATATGTAGTACAAAAACTAAAGTTGTAAATTAATGATTGAGCAAATTAGATAAAAATGAAAAAAAAATGCGTACTTTCTTGCAAGAAACTAGTATAGAGGTCGGTGTACTTGGTAGTGATATCATTACACCGCTTCCTATGCCCAAACCCCGCAAAAACGTTAGCCATATTGCCTTTGAGACTTAAAAATGTTAAGTTCATCAATCAAATGCCCATGTTAGTCACGATAAACATAAAGAATTATTGGAATAATAAGTCATAGCTTGATTAGGTTAAACAATGAGAGAAGGTAGAGCAGCTCATTACCGGTAGATTAAGAACAAATATGGAAACTGAACTATGCCTTTAACTCTCTCATAGAACAAGCTGATAAAAGCTCTAAAAATAACGTAAATTAACAAACCTATTAGAAAAATTATAGCTAATTACCTTCAAAACAAAAAGATTCTCATAGGAGAAAATCATGTTGTCTTGTGGAGTACCGCAAGACTGAATACTTGAACCACTCTTGAGAATCTTATTTTACAACACGATTCTAAAGCTTAAGATGCCCCAAGGAGTTACTGTAATCTGCTTTGCAGACAAAATTTCCATAGTAGTATAGGCAAAGAAAGTAGAAAAACTAATTGCAATGGCAAACTGAGCTTTTTGCCAAATCTTTGACACCATAGCAAAAGAAAGTATGACAAAAGCGGTACTTCTATACGGTGGTAGAAAAGTAATAGATATTGCATTGAATTCAATTCAATTCAAAACGAGCTATCAAAAATACTAACGCAAATAGTTTGATTAGATGTTTGGACTAAATCATCTAATAAATACCAAGTTCAGTCTAACGTAAATAGTAGAGAAAGTAGCACTAACTCGGGCAAAACGTCCACAAAATCGGACACGGCTTATGATAAGATTAAATTGGCAAAACAAACAGACTAGTTCCTCAAAACAACTTAATCGACCAAATATTGAGCGAAATTTTGTTTATCAGCATGTTAAATATAGAAAACCCCATATTCTATTTTTAACTAAAACTAAGATAAACAATAAAGATCCAGATCGCTTTAATTTAGTAGAATCTCATTACGAACTCAAACAATCATTTGTTGACCAATCTCTCTCCAAAGGTATCCACATATAAAGTGAAATTATTTTGTTAGAAGATTTTAATGTACATAATACAGTATCATCTACAACTTTATTCGGCCAACAAACTATAATTTTTCCTATTTCCGTAATCTTTTTTAGTGCGATTTAGTTACCCAATTGTGAAAGATGGTTTCTCAGTTTAACCAAAAAATAAAAGAACTGAAGTAACACTATTAACAATAAATATAACAAGTGTCGCAACAAGATCGAAAAACTTAAATTTTAATTAAAGCACCAACATTTTGATTCAATTATAAATTAGTCATAGAAAATTATGTATGCAACATCACATCTGATAAATGTACCACTTGATTTTTCTAGCACATTTGCGTTCTTTGATAAAAGTTTCATAGTTTGGCATAACTGTGACTGGATTTCAGTGGTATAGCCTATAATCTCCTCCTTCGAGGCTTGGGTAATCATAGGCTTGTGATATAAGCTTTTGATTTAAAAAAAAAAACACAGAAAAGTCGGATGGCAATCAATCGCACGATCCAACATCAAACAGTGACACTTTTAAGATGCATTTTGTAGGTATAAAGACGTAAAACTTTCGTGAAAACGCTGCGTAGTGCTTCTTGAAATGTTCAATTCTTGAGCACAATGCCAAATAGATGTTCCTAGACTCTCGGCCACAGTCTGGCAAATGTATCCTACTGAAGGACCTGAACAATCACGTGTCAATGGTCTGACATTAGTAATCGGGTCTAAAATTCGAATAGACTATTTCAGCCTCCTCAAATTTTTCAAACAATCTCTTCACAGTTGATATACTCCACATATTTTGAATGCCAAAAAGTAAACAACATTTGCAAATCGTTGCACTCACAAAGAATGCAATGTTGTATCAAATACCGATTCATTTTTAATAAAGACGGACTAACTACCATCAAACTGTCATAATGGTTTGACTGTCAAAGCCCAATAGCAAAAATTGTGTCAAATTTTAATTTTCCGCTCTTGCTAAGACACCCTTTACTATTTACTTGCACTCATTCTAAAATTGCCAGATCAACTAGTGCGTTGGTTTTTCATATGCATATTTAGTTGGTCTATCTTCTACGACAAATCACAACAAAATGAAGAGAAACAAATACAATCCCATCCTAAAAGGTTGGAAATAAAATTCAAAATGTATTTTACAATGTTCTTCGGAAAATAGCAAACGCGTCAGACAAGTTGTAAGAAAGAAAAAGTCTGAGACGATCGGCGACAAGGCATTCAATTCTTACTAAGAATGATGCATTCTGGGTCACACTTCCTCCCATATAAAATTCAAGTCGTTTGCAAGGTCGATAAACCAGTTCGTGTGGCTTTCTGGAGACAGTTTTTGCAAATTTTGAAAAGCAATAAAAACCAAATAAGTTTGTTATTGATGTCAATCCAGTCAAAATCCACAGCAGCTTCATGAAAAACTACTACTACTTCATGACCGTAAAGTCACCGTTTAGTGCGGTGTTTCAATATTTAGAATCGTAGGACCATATTTTTTCATAGAAAATAATCAAATGGTTGCCATTAATTCTGAACGTTCCATTCGTATGCTGTAAATATTTTTAAAGCCTGAATTACGCAGACTTGGGCAAAAACAAGTATAGTTTCAAAAAGACGATGCACATAGACCACAACAAACTCGAATTGTGTTGCAAAATATGTTTCCTGATTACTTGATTTGAGGTTTGGTAACATAACATAGACGTCTAATTCCTGATTTCTTTCTGTGAGGATATCTGTAGCAAAAGGTCTATGAGAAGCGTTCTCAATCAATACAAGACTTTAAAATGCGTATTTTAGAAAAAAATGATGCAAAACTTTAGACAAAGATTGCAGTACTTCATCGGAGCTCAGGGAAACAATTTAAATCTTGGAAAATAGGTGATACCAGCTGCAGGACCCTGTCTATTTATCAATATCTATGCGGATTATTAATAACAAATTATAATAAATGTTCTACAAAACGGTTCGTTTTTCCAAAATACTATTTGAAAAGTCTTTAACTTATATTAAGAGCGACAGATTGTGCATTCAAACTAACAAGAAATAAATCAGAATAGCGTTGATTTTCGGAAGTTATAAGTTTTGTTTGCATAGCTAGGTTTGTGTTTTAACACGTTGAACAAGAATTGTCGCCAAAAAAATAATCCTTATACCAAAAAAAAAGATCAATATCACTAATGAAAATAATGAAAATTGAGAACAGAATTTGGTAAACAGTTTGGAAATTTTTCGAACAAACAATATCAACTATTTACTAAAACTTTGCATTATATCTATGTGTTTAAACATTTTGCGTTGCTTCTATTTAGATCAAAATACAGAGAAAGTTGTTCTCTGGTATTAAAGCTCAAATTAGAAATAAACTTAACTTGGAACCAGTCCACTTAGGTATAGGTAATAAAAGAAATTTGAAACAATCTTATCTGAATTCCTCAGTGAAAATAAATTGAAGGAGCGAAACATCGTCGCTGGTTGTTTCTTTTACACGTTTCCGAAAGATTGCAGAAATATAACATAAGGTTCGCACAAGATCTCTTCTTAAATGAACAATCCAGAGTGCACTCAGGCTCTCATTTCTAGTATGCTACGAGGTATGACGTTGACCATAACATGAGTGTCATCCCTGCTTAGTGATTAAGTATTGTAAGCAATGTGTCAACGTAGCATTTTATTAAATAATATTGTATGGTAAAAATAATTGAATAAAAAAAACATAAAAAAATGATATTTGTAGGAAAAAAATAATCAATGTAAATAGTATAAATAAATAATACAAATTAACATTACAAACACGTAGTGCATTTTACACATTTCCTAGAATTAATACATTTCCTATACACTAATTAGAAGTCGAATCATTTTATATTTAACTATCTGTCTGGCAACTCTTATCAACACTAGAAAACCGGAAACCACATTAGATTAATCGAAAAAAACAGACCATGTAGGAGGGCACATCTCAGATAAATAAACCAGAATCACTGGCAATGTGACAAAAACAAAGATAATGACATTAATTGAAATATAAACATTATAAAAAAGTTGCTGATTGTTGTTGCTACTTAATAATTAAGGCCACGTGTACTCGATAAGCTCATATTATATTTGCGTTTAAACTAAAAATAAAATGCAACATACAATCATTGATCTAATTACAATTTTGTTATTGCATGTGGTTTCTAGGTATTGTATTATGAATAATATTAATTTTGAGAAAACTAATAAAACTTACATAATAAAATTTACTTTTAAATAATTTAAACAAACAATAGTTCTATTATTCACTATTGCATATTATTTGAAATAAATTAAGACAAAAATAATAATGCAGCGATTCTCACGCAGGATTTTAATATATTATGATAATGTTAATGTTTTGAATAGTCGCGATGGTAATAAGATGTTACACAATTATAATTACATAATTTTATGCAATAAAATTTTCAAATTATATGTCACGTTGCTTCTATGCATTAATCAAATAAGATTTAATTCAGTGAGCTTGTTTCAATAGTTCATCATTACATTTGAGATTAAAGGTCTGCAACATATAAATCCTATGATTTCAATAACCTTATTGACACATACTACAACTTTTAATTTATTAATTTACTTTCGAGTCATATGCATTTGATATTACCTTATTATCAAACACTTGCGCTCAACAACTATAATTATCAACATACACGAGTTCTGTTTATAGTTTTGACTAAGCTTGTGTAACTCGAATGGTATTTTTAAACACATTAATACAAAACCTTAAGTAATGTTGAATGAATATGTAAATAATGATCAAAAACATAAATAAAAGCTTTTGGTGGCTACTTTAAATAATAACTTTTACTTGGATTGAAACTTTTTCGAACCGGTATTTATAAATGTGCAATCTTTTAAAATCACCCTCTACGACTTCGTCCTAAGTAATTGATCGTACTTCTTACAAATAGACCCTTTTGTCTTTTTCTTTTGATATATTTCACTTTATATCGCTTTGTAAATTCCATACCTGCAGGGAGAAGAACTGTACACACATTTATTTTTATTTGAAAGTAAGTAGTAACAGCAAAATATTCATATTATGATTTTAAAACACTAACATCTTAAAAAGAATACATTCAATTTGTAATTAGTTTATAACAAACAAGATTAATAACCGATTGAATTTATGGTAGATAAAAAGAATAAAAAATACTGTATAGTTCAACAAAGCCGATAATAGTTTATATTATTTAAGACAATAAAGTTTTCGACTCGAGCAAGTGAATAATTCGAGAGTAGAATACTATACTTTATCTATGGCTACTTTATCTTGATAGATTGTAATAATTAATGCACCTCGTAAAACATTAACAAACTACTCTTGTGCAAATCAAACCACACTTCAATTTTTCAATAAATTCATATCAAATAAACAAGATAAAATTAAAAAAAAAACAAATTTGTTTGAAATAGAAAATTGTCGATTTCGAGTTAATAAAGCGAGATCAAAAGTGCGTAGCCTGCATGAGCTCTAGTTACAGCGTTTAAACAATCAAGAATGCTTCTAACCAACATAGCAAATTGTTCTTAGGAAATTTGATTCCACTCGACATAAAATGCTCAAGTTTTCAATTGTCTGAAAACCGTAGTGGTTGCGATAAATAAGTCGTCGCAACATGTCCCAAGCGTGCTCGATCGAAATCAAGTACGGTCTTCATAGCAACCAAGACAATACAGCAATTTAAGTAGTATTGAGTAATTTTTCTGTCATAAAATCTAAATGAACATTATAAATAACCATATCAATACACCACCTCCACCAAATTGAATGTTTGGAGAACCTCGCAACACCCCAATCTGCATGTGCTCAAGCAAATTGCAAACGCTGTCACCAATCAACTGCGTTTAAAAAAAAGGACCTGAAGTTCACATTGTATCGTTCAGGATAATCTGTTTTGAATTTGCGGCGTTCATCGAAATAAATCGGGGCCACGACTTGAACCAGTTGAGCGACATGAGCGTTTTCGATTTCGGAGAACCGACAAAATGCGTTGTTACTGCCGTGCAGGGTCCCGCTTCGGCTTCCTCCGGAATTTAACAACTTCTTCGTCTCCAGACACAGCAGGCAGAAAGTAAAAAAACCGCGCGCGGCCGGACATAATTCGTCAATGATCCTTCCGGAGGTTCACATAACGCGCGGTGTGAATAAAGAACAAGGACGCTTTCAACGCAAGCTTCTAACTCGCGCTTGCTTGGAATTCCTTATTCATGAAGAACAATTTGTAAACCCTAGCACAAAGAATGCTCAGTGAGATACCCGGGCCGTTCGGTCATAGAAGGCACGCTAATTTCTTCAATGTAGCGAGCGTGTATTCCATAACATCTAAGAGCATTAAAAACCCTGTTATTGCTCAACCTCGTACGGCTGGGATCCGTCTGTCCCTCTAAAAAGTATCGACTGTACGCACGGCCACCCGACCCAAACATCAAAGACCGACGGACCTTTAAAATGTCAAAAAGTATGTCTAGTTAGCAAGCTAGAGTCTCGTTCGTTATCGAAATTAATCTGATAAATCGTTCCACAAATTAAGAACGGCCATGCACCACCACCCACTAAATAAAAAAAGCTCTCAATCTGTCAATCCTTCTAGTGTCTGGTCTGGTGAGGTTCCCCGTGTAGAGTCAAACTAAGCTGCAGGCTCCACTCCCGGTGGTATCCTTCCAAAATTCCTTTAAGTTTCAGCTTTAGGACCATGGTTCCCCAAAAGCTGCCCGTGAAGTCACCGGAAGAACGTTATAGAATCGCTAACAGGCATCGTTTATAGAACTAAGAAAACAATATCTGATTGCATTCGAACCTTCAACTTAAATTCCTAAACAATAAAAGCGTTTTTGGCAAAAGCTTTCGCTCCTGTCCGTCATGCGATAATCCAAAAATTGCACCTCTAACGTCGCAATAAAAATGCACCCATCCGTTCCTATTTATCATTACCTCAAAGTTCTTAAATCAACAAAATAGAACCGAGGTCCTTTTCCATTATTACATGCACACAGTATTCAGGAAAAGTTTGATGGTTGCTTCATAGTTAATTTTTTTGATTTGACTGTAACCTCTAGCACATAATCGCACAATTTTTTTTTCGGATTTCTTAGCTTTCTGACGAGTTTTTCACACAAAACACCCATTTCGTTTCTAATGGTTTTCCCTTTTCTGAAAGCGTTGTGACCTCCAAGGTATTGTTTACTTTAAAAGCTATCAGTTCTTCTTCGATAACTTTCCATTGGTGTTTAGAACTTGTTAAATTAGATTCAATTCTTCCTCAAAGTTCAGCTCATACTGTTGCAGGAATAATTGAAAATTTCTGCATTGTTTTAGATTATATCTCTGTTCTATCTATTTGTATTGTGTGCTGCCTGATTTAGCGGAGTCTCTTCAGTTTCTTTTACTAATAACAATGCAGTGTGTCACTGACTGTATCCAAATTTCTTGATATCAATTGCAATACTAATGTTTAGAGATGTGTGAAATGCACAAGCATCTGATTCGTTTAATTTTGTTTGTTGATAAACTGAGTTTAGTTTGCCCAAAATATTATTAGAAGTTTCACAATGTTCGATTAATAAAATCAGCCACAGCTCCATAGCCAAAGTTAGGGCAGAACACAAATCGCCAATGCATCTTGTATGTGTGTTCCGCTTTTCAATGTTGCATTATTCGCAGCTGAAGCGGGCTTCGATGTCTGATCTGTAGCAATGTTATATACATACACCTTTTGCTAGTAGAAGTATACACTTCATTTGAAACTTCCATTAATCAAAATTTTTATCGTTAAATTTAAATTACTTACGTTGCTGTGTTGACTTTTTAAGTTTCGTCATCGGCAAAATAATATTTTTCGTTTTCAGCAATTGACGTTTCGTTTTCTCTCCGTTGTTATTATATCTTTTCAATTTTCAAGCGCAACCGCGACCTGGCCCCATAACTAATTATAATTAAACGAATTCTACTGAACACTTTACTGAAATATAAAATAAATACAGTGTTACACACAGCATTACAAACAAATAATATCTTGTCTTCTTCGTCAACCTTCCCTTTGATCTTTGTGATGCCGTTGGCTGACTTAATATTGTCTAGCTAGTAGATAGTTAGTTTAGATTTTTGGCATATCAGCCTAAGAAGACTATCAATGCCGACTCTGCGAAAACCTGCTTGTTCTACTAGCCGGTAATTTTTTTGAATTAGGTGGTTGTCTATGATTTTGGTGAACAGCTTTTATAGTTGTAAGAGCAAACTGATAAGATGGTAGTTATAGATAGCTGAGGTGTCCCCTTTTTAAACAGAACCTCTGGATTACACCATTCTGTAAGGAAAACTATTTTTGCAATCAACATTTATTTTCGATAACCTCATTTAAAAGTTTAATAAGCTTTTATCATTCCCAAAATTCGACATACATAAAATATATTAAAAAAAACCAACAATTTTTTTTTTTTTCAAAACTGTGTTAACAAATATAGTTGAGCTTATTGATATTACTAGATTAGTATATTTATATAACATCTATAATTAAAGATTCCAACAGTTTCTAACTAAAAATTTAAGATTCCAACCTTGTTCAAGTCGTCTACAATTACATTATTTTGATATATTTATAGACTACTTCTCCAGTGTGATTGATAGGTTTCTAGTCCTTGAAATTAACGGCATTTCTGAGTTGCGACATTTGAAATTAAACTAAGTCAATTTGCATCTAATCATAAATAAATAATTAAAACTAGCTATTGTCTACTGCTGTGTAATTAACATGTTAATATTATTAAAAATTTCGCGTCTTAAAACAATACATATAATTATATCAAAAATTGTATTATACGACCATTGCAAATTGTTTAAAATGTTTTATTTTATCACATAAAAAGTTTTATCCCATGCATGATTAATCCAACAGACAGGCCACAACACATTTTCTGTGAATCACCACAAGTTAAATAAAAACAATAGATCATCATATTAATAAACAAATTATCGCATTGCTTGTAATTACTTTGAAAACAATGATTATAATGAACAATACGCGATTGCAAAATTCTATGGTTTGTCAATTAGATAAATATTTATGTTCGCATGTAACAAAACCCACAATTTAAACAACTATCCTTGTTGACCATAACTCAAGAAATACACGTATGACTAACCAAAGGCATTTTCAAACAAGTCAAACACCGATCGAGTTGCAGTGACTAATCAATGAAACGATAAAATCCTCACGGTAAAAGGTAGGCCTTTTGAAGTGCTTTCTGAGAGCACTATCTTCATGATTCAGCAGCCGCTCGAGTATTTGTCGAGAATGCTCAGGAAGGGACATAAAGAAATACACTTCGCTGTGCGCTTCCTTTCGTGGCTGCTAAATCGAATTAATCACGCTAAATGAACTTTTCGAAATTTATCACCCAAAATTAGACGTTATTAAAAGCAGCGGCGTTGATTAAATTTATGATTGACACACTTTACGAATGAGCATGAGTTAAAAATACATATAACTAACAACTCAACGTCAGGAGTTATTAAACTTATTAACGTTATTAACAAGTAGACAACAATATATAAAAACTTAGAGGTAATTGATCTAGAGATGAATAGATGCTAAACGTTTACAATGAAGGAAATGAGGTTTTCCAAGGATGCGAAATTTATGTTTGCGGATTTATCGCTACTTTTACGAGATAGAGTAATAATAGTGCCATGCGTTCAGTTAATAATATAAAAAAATACTCAATACAAAATATTAAAAAAAAAAATGAGCCAATTTATATTATGAATAGTTCAATAAAAAGTATTAATAATCTATGCAATATTTTAAATTTAAATTACTGATACAAAACGCATATTTTTAAAACTAGTAGGCACAATCAAAAATCAAAATAAATATAATGTTAAAACTTTATTTCTGTAAATAATCAGATAATAAAATTACATAATAATGAACTTTCGTGAAATGGAATTAATTCTTGTTCTTTACTTTCTCACGTTTGGATTCATAGCCATGATACTTTTTAAACAATTTTGAAATAAAAAATCCGTCAAAAAATATCGAGAGATCCGGGTATTACTGAATTTAATTAAATATTTGTGTTGATTTATAATCTGAAAACAAACTTTTGAAGAGGCAGTGGAGCTTTCGAAACAAATTAGATATTGCAATCTTACCTTACAATCCTTTATAATCAAATATACATTTACAGACAATGCTAAACTTTATATCATTAGAGTCTAGACTCTAATGACACACAAATTTGTCTTTGACATTGGCTTAAATTATCTCGGCAGATTAAGTCAGCACCAACCAATTTTGTTTGTATTATATACGTAGAACCCAAGATGAAAATATAGTATATTTATATAATATTTTCACCCTTGAATACCGTGTTAAATAGCTTCCAGGTATATAATACAAACATAATTGCCTCCCCGAGGGGATTGATAATAAAATAATCCGCTAAGATAATTTAAGCCGATGTCGTAAAGACACTATATCTATACACACAAAATAGCTAAAACTCAAAAAGTCAAAAGCCTTTGATAGAGCTAAGCTACAAAAATTTTGGTTTTTGCAATTCATCTATTATACTAATGTCATCATATCTTAAAAAGCGCAAGTCGTATATCACCTTCTATTATTTTAAACTAAATACTAATTTTCTGACATCCGCAAGGGCCCATTTTGTTCAATTTATTTATTAATAACCTTTCAACATCACTAGATTGTAAGCATCTTTGGCAAGCAAATGATTTCAAAATCTACTCTAAGAATAACTGCTTTCAGTTGCAGAACGTAATAGATCAAATTTTCGCATAATGCAGTGTTAGTCGATTAGATTTAAACATAAACAGTTTATGTCATTCACTAGGAAAACTAATGCTGTACACTTTAATTATCTAATTAATAGCCGTCCAATTGAGTAGTTAAGTACTTAAAAAAATTAGAGTTCAATTTGATACTAAACTAACGTTTAACTACCTCATTAAGTTCCGTCAAAGCTATGGAATTTATTCATCGGAACAAGTAGTTTTCAAAATGTTAATACTTTAAAGACTTTATATAATTCTTGTGTGCGTACTAAACTACAATTCTCTTATTTGGGATCCACAGAACAAACACAATTTAACTATTTAAAGATGTACAACGCAATCCAAACAAAGACTTCAATCACACAACCTTACTCAATAAGTTTAATTTTGAGTCACTTGCGCTCCGGCATCTTAAAGCAAGTATTATCTTTGTGCACAAACTATTGCACAATACTATCAACTCCTTAGATTTTACGTCATATTAGGTTGCAGTAGACAAAAGTAAACTTTCAGTTTACCGAATAATAAAACTAATTATAGACTTAAGTCGTCAATTGATATTATTGGTAGCAATTTTAATAACCTGACACCCTGTTGTAATTAAGTTATTTCGATCCTTGCAGCCAACGAGATCACATAAGAAGCAAAGACACAGCACAGTGCAACATACAAGATGTTGTGAGATGGGTTCGTAATACAAGACTTCCCGTCTTGTATTACGAACCACGTACGAGACCATGTAGACGAAATGGACAACACTAAACTACCAAAAATTGTCAAGAAGACATCTAGAAAGATGCCCAATACGCTGGTATAAAACTGAAGCTCGGCGTTTCAACTGCGGCTGTAACGCTTGAAGATAAACAGGATATAATCCCACAAAGAAGAGAAAAAATAAAAACTTTTAACTCTTTGTCCACCATGGTGATTTGGAAGTCTAATAAACCATTAGTCCCATCAAGCCTCGTCAATTAAGTCGTAAGACTTCTGGAGCAATGTAAAATGGCTGTAAACCGCACTCCATCAATATTTCAATTTGAAATTAGTTGGAGAATAAACAAACATTTTAAGTTCAACCAAGAAACCGCCCAAAACATTTATGTAGTAACAGATTAAATGTTTCATGTCGTTATTACCAGTACTAATAGCATAAAAGCATTTAAAATTAGCGATAACAAGTTGACACGTTTTGAAAATATAAATCGCATTGCTTAGAAACATCCTGAGCCACGTGCGGCAGATAAGAGGTGTTTCATAATGAAATGCAATTCCAAACAGTGCCAACAGGTGCGTAAAGCTTATTTGATGTATGCCTAGTCACGATGTTCCCTTTCCGGGTAGGCAATCGAGGTGTCGGGCCACCAAGCCACAGAGAAGGCATGTGTGTTTGGATACGTATATGAGATAACGGATTCATTTGGAAAGAACGCTACGCTCCAGCCGTTGCTTAACTTTCGTTTCTATTGACTAAATAACTCAGTTATATAAAAATTGAATGTTTCTCTTATGCCCGGTTTCACCAACGCCTAATAAATTGTCAAATAACTATTCGTCGAATAAAATTTATTCATCAAATAAGTCATTTTACATTTCACCAAGGTATCTCAGATATTAAATAACTATTCCATGATTTTTATCAAGTTGGTAATATAGTAGACTGAAAATTTGCCAAATAAGTTCAAATGAACCAGTATTTATGTATACATAACCTCGAATTATTAGTGAAGTAACAACACTGGCGGTATATAATTACAGATAAAACTTTAAAAGTCAATGCACAAATTGTCATCAATTTTATTGTAAATTGAAATTTTAAGTACATTTTTTGTTTTTCTTTATAATCACACATGTGAGAAAAGAATTTATAATATAAACCCAACTATTTTGTTAGTTAAACTGCTAATGAGTACATGTTTGCGTAATTATACAGAAAAACTTAAATATGTTCTTAAAATTACAATCTACAATAAAATTGATGATCTACTGTGAATTTTACATACTTTTAAATGAGATTGTTCCGCTGATTTTGAGAATCCAAATTGTAATTATTTCCAATAGTAATTGCGTAGATTCTTTGTTTAATCAAAAACGATTTTTGAAATCAACTTTATCAAATGAATTGAACATGACATTTATTATTTACAATATACAAATGTCACACCTAGATGTTTTGAGGTTATTTGTCGATTTATTCGATGCATTTTGGCCGGTTAGTTTATTAGGAGATTTATTCGACGAATAACGCTATTTAACGTTGGTGAAACGTTTATTGGGCGAATAAGGCATTTATTCGACGAATAAATTTTATTAGACGTTGGTGAAACCGGGCATTAATAGGAAGTGTTGCGTTACCACTTATCACTATATATACCAAAAAAGCCTTGAGGGTGTGTATAGCAAAGTATATTAACATTGCTAAGCATTGAGGCCATTAGCGTATTTCACAATTGCTATTCCACTTAGACCGGAGTTTTTGTATAACAAAGTAGATTGACGTCGTTAAGGTAATTCACACCTGGCTGAAGTTGTCTGCGTTTCAACACACATAGACCAATGAGACCTTGAAGGTAAGTAAAACAAATTAGATTAATATTAAAGTTACTTTTGTGCAAAGTTATTTACTAGAAACTCTGACATCCGTTCTATGCTAGAGAAAACTTCTATAATTTCTAATTCAGTTTTACTTAATAATTAAGTCAAAGCAGCACAAGAAGAAGAAAAACAATTTAACTGCCGCAATTAAACAATGCGATTGTTAAAAATAGCTGTTAACAATAGTTAGAAAAAACCAGCAGAAACAGCAATAGCCGTTTTGCAGCAGTTAAGATGCTTCAAAATAGCAACGACATGAACGCTCAATGTGGCAGTTGGGTGTTGCGTGGTTGAGCGTTCGTTGTGCCGATTGTTAAAAATAACAAATTTTAATAACAAGACGTAACAATTGTAACTATTCATTCAACCATTCAAAGTCAGCTTTCACAGTGACGGATACAATTTCGATCAAGGACATTGTTCATTAGCACTATTCATACCAGTTTTTACTGTGCAAACGCACTTCTAGCCGGAGACCTAGCAATAGTTAAAGAGATGTCACTTTATTAGTCATAACTTTTTATAGTAATGTCAGTATACGCTACTTTTTTAAATGTATCAAACCAGTCCGCTTGCAGACGTTGCGTTTAAGAAATAATGGTCATTTAAGTAAAGCTCTTAAGTACAAATTTTTGTTTTCTATTATTTCGATTTCTTATTTCTTTGCCCCCTGTACATTCTGATGACTTTATATCTAAAATCTTTTCTAAATTACAAAAAAAAAAAATGTTTGCTTGTATTAGATCCATGGACACACGGTATAATTAGTTTTGGCCAGATACAGATGTTACCATTTAGCCATCTACCATCCATAGCAATCATGTGATTATTCTTATTGTTTTGTTTAAGATAGCATATTCTTAATATTTTTTATGTAAATATTGATTATAAGTTAGAAAAATATAAGTTTATATCTTTCATTCCATATGTTTATACAGATTTTCTTATTTATTAATTCTTTATCATTTTATAGCAACAATCTAATACTTTTACCAAGGATTCACTGATTTTATCATTTTAATCTTCTTATCAAAACTTGGCTCTTTTTATCGTACGTTTAGTTTACTTTTTTATCTAACATTTACTCTATTTATCATATGTTTAGAAATTTTATCAAGCGTTATAAATAATTTATCAACCATTTACGATTATTAGCACGCGTCTTTTATTTTTTTCCGGGCAAACATTATTTTAATAATGCGTTTAAATTTTTTATCAAACATTAAATATTATATCACCGTTTAATACAATCGTTCAAATACAATTTTTCATGCAAAGCAATAAACTACGGAATTTTTAAATTTTATTAATGTTATCAATGACATAAACTAAAGAAAATTGAAACAAAAATTAACAAAAAAACAATACTTGATGACCATTATTTCTTTAAAACAAAAAGCTCTCATACGTAAAGGATTTGAAGTGATGGCCAGCAATAAAATTACTATACAAATTTCATGACCAACTTTTTTCATGAAAAGGCCTATTTTAAATGACTACGTTGACCTCAGCAATTGTAGTGTGTACATTATCAAAATATAAATTGGTAATACTACCCCCTCTTCAACAAAAAATATAAGACACTGCTACAAAGAGACTGTACTCAAACACCTGTAGTAGCTGTCACCAAGCTGTCCCGTTCCTTAGGCAAAACCCCTAAAGCATAAGTAGAGTTATTTAATCAAAGCTGCCCTAACTCGAGAGATGGATAAAACCCCGTCGACCCCTTGGAAAACACCTCATATCCTTGGAAGATGCTTACACTCAGGAGAGATTCTTAAGAACAACTGCGATAATGACACATCCTTAAGGTGGCTAGAGAAAACAATCTCCAGCATACAACCACTGTGGCCGGATTCAAAACTTAGCGTCGTGCAGACGTATCATCTCCTCAGGCAGACAAAAACTACTGTCTGAATTCCGGATTCTCCAAAATATCATTGACGGTCTTGAGTCGCTTAGAAAAGCAAAACCAAAAACTCAACGTAAAGAGCTGTAGTGTCTTTTATAACTTCACAAAGGAGGGCCCAAAAGACCGGCTCCTTGTCCTAGGTATAAGAAAGGAAGACGTCGAGTAAGCTGCATATTCCTATTCCTATTTTCCAAGCAGAGATAGTCGGAATAACCCATGAGGTAATAAAAATAGTATCCTGAAAAATATCTGGTAAAAACGGACAGCAAAGCAGCAATTTCGCTATAGAAAAACCAAAAATCACATCAAAGCTAATATTAGAACGCCAAAGAACCCTCAAATTGGCAGCTCTTGCAAATAGTATTAAGCTGTGCTAAAAGAGAAGTCCAATACAATAGGTAACGTTAAGGCTAATGGATTTGCGCGCAAAGAACCAACCCTCAATATGCATAGACCTGAACCCTGGACCGCACTACCACTAGAATAAACGTTCAAACCTTAAGAGGAATCCTGGCAGAGAACTCTTAATTAAGAAAACACATGTATACTATGGGGATTGTAAACAGCCCAATATGCAGAGAATGTGAAATGGAAGTCGAGTCGAACGAGCACGTAATATGTACCTGCCCGGCAATCTCCTATGCAAGAGAGTCTATGATACGGAACTGCTTGCTTGACATGGTCATCATAAGAAAAACCTCTCCATGCAATGTCCAGCAAGATTTATCACTGGAAGAGGTATAAAAGAGCCTAATGAGACCTAAATGCAGTAAAAATGGTTTCACCCTCCACTCAAATCCAGACAAATCATATCGCCAATAAAATTAAGCAAATTAGTGGCTAAAATGACAATAAAGCTCATCCGTACCGCAAAAGTTAAAGATACTCTGAGATTCAGATTTATACGCTAACCATCTGAGGGTTTGTTGTTAACGACTATTTTTTAAATCATTTACAAATGATTAAAAACTGTGAGATAATTATCTCTATCAACCCAATTTAAAAAATGACTCATATTGTTGACAAAGATATAAGTGGCATTCTATTAGTTTGTTGCGGTTATAATTTTAATCATTGCGATTGACAACCGCAAGTGCAAGCGTAGCATTACATCCACTTAATAGCTAAGGTTGTTTAGCATATACCCTGCATAGAAAACTATTTCTATTTTTGCAACTGAAAATCGCAAGTGCGCGCACCTAGCCTTAAATATTGATTATGTGAAATTGATATACGAGATGTGATCAATTAATACGGTGAATGTTTTGATACTTCAATTAATGTTTGCTAATGGAATACGCAATTTAATTTAATTGATATCGGGAAATTAAATGTTTGTTGAAGTAGGCATTGCAATTTATCATGATTATGAAAACGTCGGATGGTTGGAACCTTTTATTGTTTGCAATTGTATATTTTAATAGTAAATATAATGCACATTGTAAATTTCGCACGTGTATAATTCTACAATGCAAACTTCCTACAAAAAGTTAAAACACATTCTCAATTCACAGCCCTTTCTCTTCCATACACACAACCTATTTGCATTAACCATTTCCTCCATGTCTGCTGGAAATGATTGTATGCATAATGTATATGTAAATTCCATAACGTAGTAAAAATATATAAGAAAAATGAAATTGAATTCCTTCATCCATTAATTCCCAATCGATAATTTTCTGTTACAATAATCATGATTACTAAGTACACTTAATATAACTCGATAAGGTCACTTCAGTTTCAAGCAAACGGGTCACGGTTACCCAATTAATTATGCAACTCGCATAAAAATAATAGACCTGTTCACAATATCTTCTAATCAGAGTAAAGTAAGATTTTTTATCAAAGGCCACGTAATAAACCAAATTGCATTGCTGTGATATATTATTTTCAGAGTGATTATGAACCTTTTCTTGACAACAGTGAAATGAGAAAACAATATTAACAATGTATACAATTTGTAACAATAGGATTTTAACGGTGCTTGTTTTAATTGTATCTCGTGTATTTAATTAACACAGATTAAGATATTAATTAATTTAATTATAAACGGCTGATGCTTTGCCGCAATTTTACTTTATTAAGGCGTGACTGCGGTAAAATGAGTCAACCAGTTGTCTTTATATTTATGAAGAAAAAATAATTAATGTGGTTTCAAATTGATATTTCAAAAGAAATTAAAAAGTTAAACAATACGTGGATTGTATTGTGTAAAATAAAGTGCAAGGTTACATTTCTCTAGTTTGGTTACGTCTAGTACAAATTATGATAATTAAGTGTTGTTTTTATAAGTGGAATTTTTAGCGTGACATGTTTTAACGCTGCTTGAACCTCATTAATGATTAAGTAGTTTATTATGAGTTTTGTTATTTAAAAAAAAGAGAATGTTTTTAATTTGTAATAACAAATTATTCAAAATATAAATAGATAGATAAATCTATTTACAATTTGGATCTTATTCACCACAGCTATTAAAGAAGCTTACTTATTTTTAATAAACATTATAATATATCAAAAATGTTGATAATAATAATCAATTAAATTATTTAAGTAACCTTGTCCAGTTTAAAAACAGTTTATCAAGTACAGACGAAAATATATTAATTAACATAGTTAAGTAATTGAAAATTTATAATGAACCAATATCGCAAACTCATTGTTTTCCAAAAGTCAAGTTAACCTTTCAAAGTTCAAGAGTCAATAAAAAAGCTTAAAATAAGCAGAAATATTTCTATAAACCTTAGTCCGTATGGTGCTATTCCGACGTGCACGACCGCAACTCTAATGGTAATATACACTTTATGTTAACTTTTCCGAAGCTACAAGTTTTGATACCCAAATATTTTCTGAAAGTAAGAATGAATCAAAACATTGAAGAACTTTTGAAGAACTTTTGAAGAGACAGTGAATGATAAATTTAGATAAAATATTGATTGAGATGCTAAAGGGTGGGCATTATTACGTTTGGAATTTTTCAGAAGTATAAAAACATTTATGAGTTGACAGAAATTTAGTTTTTTACTTACTTATTTTTACTTAAACAAAGTCGAGAAATAATAAAAACTTATTTCTAAAGTGGTGAGTTTTCTACTCAAACGGTAAAAAAATTACGAAACAGATTTGATAGAAAAGAAGTGCCTTCAACGCAGTTTGTGAACCAATTTGTGAAGCAAGTTCGCGTAACTAGACCGTTAGTGGATAAAACAACACGTCCACATTCTCGTCCAGTGCGCTCAGCCGAAAAAATTAATGCTGTTGCTCAGAGTGTGCGTGAGCATGCATCAACATCAACTTGTCATCGTTCTCAGAAACTGAACAGAGAAGAATTTTGCATAAAAACCTCGGTTTGAAAGCCTACAAAGTTCAATTAGTCCAAGAAATAAAGCCTCATGACCATCCGATGATCATTTCATCTCGGAAGCTATGTCAAAAAGCAATATTGTCGCATTTGAAGATCAGAGAATTCACACATGACTATTGAACAGTATGGTTTTTAGTTTTTAGTTTTAGCTGCATTATTGGTTTCCAAAAATTGAAGAGTATAAAATAGATGACATTTGGTTTCAACAGGACGTAACCACTTGCCATACAGCCAACGTACCATCGATATTTTGCGCATTATTTTTGGAAATCGCATCAGCCAAAATTCTGATGTCAATTGGCCGTCTAAAAGCTGTGTTTTGACTCAACTGTTTTTTTTTTTTGTGGGGAGACCTTAAGAATAAGTGTTACCCTAACCATCCAGAGACGATTAATGTCTTGAAACACAAAACCAAAGTTGCCATCCATGCGATTAGAGTTCAAAAACTTTACTAAAAAATTGGGTTAATCGGATGGGTTACTGTCGAGCCAACCGTGGCAGACATTTGAACAATGTTGTATGTCATTCTTAAATAAAAATGTTCAATCTTTCTAATACTCATAATTTTGAAAAAAAATTCATTAGTTTTTTTATTTATAGCCGATTCAAATTCCAAAAGTTAGATGGCCCACCCTTTATATTCCAGAAAACAAAACTTGAAGAACAAGCATAGTTTTTTATCAAAAACGGTAAAACCGTTCAACAAAATGAAATATGCCCATCGTACCATGATCCTAGCAGATAATATAGAAACCTTACAACAAATGGTAAAACCAATTCCATTCAACCCAATTCCCAAAACAGTATGTAGACAATCATTGACAATAAACATCTTAACAGGTAACCAAAAACAAACATCTAAGCACCTAGACAACAACAAACATACGCATTAAGAATATATATACAAATATATATATACAAATGTAGAATAAGATTAACCACGGGGACATTCAAAATTTGGCTTCGATGTAATTTTAGGCTTATTTATAGCAGTGAGGGCCGCTCTACTATCAGTTAGATTTTTGACATTCTTGCCAGATATTTTGCGGTTCACTATTTATTGCAGTATACCAACATCCAACGTAATTTTGATAAAAGGTTCCAATCAAAAGTACATTAAAACTAGCGGTGGCACTAAATTTCAATAGTAAATGCATTACCCAAAATGTTCATACCGCATACAGTTTCACAAAATTTATGATCAAAAGAATATTTGTCCCACAAGTCCCTCTTTTCTTTAAAAGTAGTTGCTTGCGTCTGAGGTAGCCGAGATAACAGTTACCGACCAATTTCTGAATTGCTACTTCGGGAATGTTATGTACAAGAACTCAACAGCGTGGTTCTTAGTAAATTCTAGCACTTCGGCCTACTAGCAGAGCACGAGGTAATATTCAAAAGCTAACAACGTATCGTTTGCCAACTGTTTCAAGTAGTCTACATGACGAGAGATGCCATCCCGCCAAAACACGTCAACTTCAGATCACCATAGACAAAATAAAGCGAGAGGCTTGGTTGAGATCGCAATTTGTCAACAAAAACTTCATGCGTGCTTTTTGCGGTCTCGCATAGCAACCCTGATTATTTTCTCAAGTATACGAGCGTCAACACCATCCTTTTCCTATAGCTTTTGTTCAAAAGTACTCGTACACTAGTCACGATTTAAGACTGCCTGACTCGTTTAACGATGGTTTGAATTGCTATTAAAAAACTATCACTGCTTTGAAGATTCTCTGAAGAGAACAGCCTCGCTTTAATCGAAGAGATCAGCGCGTGTTTCTCATAAGGAAGCATCAAAGAAGATTGTGGACGTCAAAATAATAAGATAAAGTTGTAAAAGCTGCAAAATGGGTTGCTGTATACCTTCTTCTAAAGATCAATCAAATTCTAGAATATATATGATGCATATTGTTGCTTTTATTGAAATGGTAAGCCGGATCGCAATTGTCTATAGTTACTTAGTCGCGTTTTTAGATTTATAAAAAATAACTTAAACTTTATTCCTCATTAAAGAAGTATAGAAAACCTCTTCAACTACATAGTAAACCAAGGAGTGTGCACTAGATGCAAGGCATCCGGGCGGCGGTCTGTAAGAGACTTCTAAAAAGCAAAAATTTGTTTGTAAAAGGTAGGCCATCTAACTTTTGCAATTTGAATCGGCTATAAATAAAAAAACTAATAGACATTTTTTCAAAATTATGAGTTTAATAGAAAGATTGGACATTTTCATTTAAGAATGAAACACAACATCATTCAAATGACTGCCACGGCTGGCTCTACAATCGCATGAATGGGAACTTCAATTTCGTGTTTCAAGGCATCAATCATCTTTGGATGGTTAGCGTAACACTTATCCTTAAAGTCTCTCCACAAAAAAAAAATCCAACGGGGTCAAATCACAGCTCCTAGGCGGCCAATTGACAGCAGCATTTCGGTTTATTATTGGATTTCCAAAAACAGTGCGTAAAAGATCGATGGTTACGTTGACTGTATGGCAAGTGGCCCCGTCCTATTGAAATTAAATGTCATCCATTTCATAGTCTTCTTCAATTTTTGGAAACAAAAATTCGTTTAACATGGCACAGTAACGTTCGCTATTGACGGTAACAGCGACTCCTTGCTCATTTTCAAAGAAAAATTACTAAATAATGCCGCCGAACCAAAAACCACACTAAACGGTTACTCGCTGTAGATGCATAGGCTGTTCAATAGTCATGTGTGAATTCTCTGATCCCCAAATGCGTCTATTTTGCCTATTGACATAGCCTCCGAGATAAAAATAAGCTTAATCAAAAAATACAATTTTTAGATAAAAATGCTCATCTTCGGCCAAACGATCTGTATCCCATTGGGCAAACTGATAACGCATCGGATGGTCATGAGGCTTCATTGCTTGTACTAATTGTACGTTGTAGGCCTTCAAACCGAGGTCTTTATGCAAAATTCTCCTCAAAGAAATGCGAGAAATGTTTAGTTCCTGAGAACGATGACGAGTTGATGTTGATGAATGTTCACGCATACTTTGAACAACATTCATTATTTCCCAACTTTGTTCAAGTGTAAGCGTCCCATTTCGTAAATGTCAAATATAAAACTAAATTTCTTTTAACTCATAAATGTCATTAAATTTAAAAAAACAAAATAAACGGTAGTTCAAATTCCAAACGTTACATGGCCCACTCTTTATTTATTGGGTAAAAGAAAGTAGAACTTAACTATTTTTTTTAACTCAAAAATTGGCCTGTCATTATGGCTGCTAACCTTGTAATTATATTGTAAAACATAATAACATTATTATAACATCAATATTATTATTAATCAAAGAAAAAAATTCTGTCACTAATTTAATTATTTTTGTATAATAATGCTAATTAAATTACGTAGATTGAATATATAAAAACAATTATAAAAGTTGTTTATTTATTTGATATAAAAACACAACAAGAAAAGCCCAAATAACAGGTATGTCCAGATTCTTAAACAAATATGGAATATCCAGCAACAAAAATATTTTTACATCGTGTCGTTGCATTAAAAATATTTACCTAACTTGCATTGTAATTTGTACACAATAAATAATACGGGAATTTGAATTCTTTTCAATATCCCACATCCTTGTATTACTTCATTGTTTTACAAGCTACGTGCACAGTATTCAACATGTGTCGCTAAATGAATAAACTATATAACAGACCGTGGCAAAGCAGGTTGCAGTAATTATTACATTTATTATCTTCCTGCAATAAAAAATTTGCAATTCATTAGTCAATTATAAAAATATTGAAGTGTTATAGATATACATATTACTCGCTATTATCTTACATTGATATTTTGTGCATGGCAATAACCACGAAACATACATCCTTATCAGTAAACAAACCTGCTGATAAAATTAACAAACATATGTGAAAAATATGGAAACTATCTATATGTCGCATTAAATAATATAATTTGAATGTAATTGAGAGCTGTATAATTATGTCTATTAAACAGATGCCTCTTACGCAACTTATTGAGAGAACTGGTTTTCTCTTTTATTGCAATTAATTTAATTGATAAATGTACTTATTATATTAGCAGCTTGATAGCGCTAATTCCGTATCGCAAACTGGTCTACTTATTAATGATTTAATTTTATATAATTTTTTAATCTTCAAATCATATGCAAAAGTTATTATTAAATTAATGTGTCAGGTTATATTCAAGGTTATTTTATTCATTCTATAAAATGTGATTGATTTAATTTCACGATGTGACAACCCTTTGTCATGTTGATTGATGAGAGGATTTTGAATATTTCATCCAAAGCACCATTAATAAATAATCAGCTGATGTATGTAAAGTGACATTGTAAAAGTTTCCATATATAATATATAATGATAATAATGCTTCCAAAACATTATTATCTGTAACTAAACAGACATACATTTGATTCAATTTGAATTGAATTAATTTTAATTACAATAACAAACTTTCCTATTAGATGACATCTATTTATGACATAAAATCGGGTTTGTTTATTTTGATCTTCGCATAAAATCTAAATATTATAATGATATGTGTCACGTGTCTAATGGAATGAAAGCATACAAATATTATCTCTACTTTAACAGGTCTAAGTTTATTTATTAAGTTTTATCTTGTAAGTAAAACGGTATCTTGAATATATGTTCATATTATGATGTTTTTATGAAATAATCACGTATAATGAATATTTGTTATTTGTTTACAAAACTATGTACAAAAGATAAAAGTAATTTTTTTATACCCTGAACCTTTAGCGTTTATTTATTAGCTCATCACGAGACTGGTAGGTAGCAGTTAACAGTGTCGTTTTTCACATTTACAAAGAAACTTAACGAATCACTCAAATGTGACTTTCATGTTTTTTTTTTTTCAAATTTTTCAGCATACATAAAATATAATACGTTAACTGCATGTCTCGCCCAAATGGACTCTCCCCTTGATGTACTAGCTCGGCCATAATTGTACGTCTCTAAACCGGTAGACTCATGAACTAGCAAGGCTATAAATGCAGCTAACGATTGTGTGACGTAGTAACTTTTGTGTATGCTGGACATTTAACAAGGATTTATTTAAATTATAATCAAATGTCAAAAGTCACGTTTGAGTGATGTTTAGTCAGTTGTCATTTTTTGCAAGTGACAAAACAATTCAATCAAATTTCGTTATTTTACCTTTACCAGTTCAGAGTACTAAAAACAACTATTATAGATATATGTCATAGCACACATTTCTTTGTTTTAAATTTTAAAACAAAGATTATCCTATTTCTTCCCATTTTCTTATTGTTTCCGGTAATTCTCGATCTTTCTTTGCATATCGCAGAACTTCTCTGTTGGTTTATTTTTCCATACAATCCATACCAGATATTATTTGATATCATTTCACTGGCGTTGCGTCATTTCTATGAGAAAAGTCACCAATGACAAAAATTACAGCGTTCAGAATCACACCTGTGTCTGAGACATGTACGTCTGTGTAGAGACAATCTCTCGGCAAAAAGTCCGGCGAACGTATATTACTAATTTGAGTTGACAAAACTTTTACAGAGATTTTCTCTCCATACTGGAGTACATGTACATCTAAATATCTAACAACGTTATTTCAGTTTATCATTAAATTTAAATATAGTATATATTATACGTCAATAATTTTTGAGATGTATTTAAATACTTTGGAAAGCTTGTTTAACATATTAAAGTATATTTATAATAAATATTTACAATATATCTCATCTACTTTCTCACCGCTTAGACATCCATAATAGACGAATCACGGTCTACGTGCGAACGTGCTTATAATATTCGAGATAAAACTTCATGAAAATATAGAATAGTTATGATACACATATATAAATTCACATTATCAATAGTAGATAATAAGAAAAAGCCTTTGTCTAGAAAAAAATCCTAATTGCTTAAGGACGTACGTTGTCCTTAAGCAATTTCTAAGAAATATACAGAGCGCCAAAATAAGCTTAATAGCGATGGTAATGATTAACCTTTATTTATATATACAACTTGCAGTTTCTCTTGACCAAGTTTTTGAATATTTGGGGCAGCGATTTTATTTTAAGGATGGCGGCATATATTTCTGCTCTTAAAGTCAAAATTATGATTACAAGTCGTGATGGAGTTTTTTTAATTTTTACTACCCGCATGAATGATCAGATAAAAATCATGACCGGAGAGTGGCTTAGTTCGATGAAGCGCCTAAACTCAAATCTTGGCGCATAATTTGTCGCAGGTTTAAGCCCCAGTTCCGGAAGAAAGTTTTTAAAAAATTATGTCATTTATTAATTAAGACGTTAGTGATCAGTGTCCATGTAACCATAATTACAATTATTATGAGACAGTATGGGTGGACCAGATACTAAGCCTCTTCAGCATCTACAGCCCTCTATTCTTTCAATTAACGGGTGCGATAGTATATATTTGTGTTTTTAGGTACATATTCAAAAGCAGCTTGTGCAATAATAACACAAGTAATAAAATATCGGCCCTTGCAGCTAAAAAAAAATACAATATTTCGAAAATCATTGAGTATTGTACCTGAGTTTATTTTCTTTCTTGTTTTGATCTCTACTATATACCTAACTGTCTAACTGATTTCAGATATTTACATAAAAAAAGTTGCAATAAGCTAAATCACATTGCAATTCGCAATCCACACATTCCCAACATCAATGCTTTCAAGAAAGTGCAGAAGAAAGTTTTCAACCATGTTGACATATCGCTCAAAACTCACAATAACTGTACGCACGCTTTCTAAAAAAGCAAGAACCAATAAACCGTACTTGACAATAAACTCCAAACAATTACAAATTCCAAATAAAAAAACCATCATGAAGTTCACTAAGTAACAGGTGAAAGTGTGCTTCGTTACTAAAGAAAACAAGCTCCTCGTGTGGCAAATTTTGTCAAGCAACAAAATCAAGTTCAGTGAGTTCTTGAACCAATATCAAAAATAATTCGCCTTACAGAACAATCAGAAACTCGAAAAGGCAGCTTCATGCCATAAGAGCCGGAAAATAACGCAAACTGACTGTCTGACAGCCTCAATGTTTTATAGAGTTCTCACTGGCAATAGTTAAAGTTCTTCTTCTTAGCACATTTCCAGTTCTCCTGATAGTGTACACCCACAAAACAATCAATTAACGTCCAAGAACAGAACCTTGAAAAGATATATTGATATGTACGCAAAATGTACCCTGCGTTGCGACACTCAACAGGTGGTTAGAAAATTAGGCCTCTAGATCAAACGTGAATTCCTCCTTCGGCAAATGCTTTTTTTCTACTAAGACAGATGACAAACAAACTTCCCGACCCACCTGTCCAAATGAGCTCACCCCCCGTCCTTGGCGTACCAGGCCGCCCTTTCCAAATCTGCAAGTATTGCTGCCAAATTCTGTATAAAATATTTTTAACTTTCAATATTATTTATAAATAATTATTTAAAAATAGAATAGTGGAGGCCGTTACTGCTACCACAATGTGCTATTGTATTATATATGTTAGAAGATAAACGAGATAACATTCAAAAAACAAATTCCAGAATTTGCGTGGCACAATTTGGTATACGTGTTAACAGTGTTATTTGTTAGCATTGTTTATAATAGTTAGTGTACCATAAACATTGTTATTTGCGTGCAGGTAGAGCGCCTGAGATTGTGTTTAGGGTAGATCAGTAATTAGCTAGTTATAGATTGTTATAATATGTGTTGATGGAAAGTAAGTGTAACACAAAGTACATTGACAGTGAGGTCATCGAAGTATTAATAGCTGTAACATGCTAGAGGGCTGTAAAAAATTGTTATTTGCACACTGGCAGTTGAGGGGTTTTGTGATAACACTGTATCTGGCAGAAAGGCAGCAGCCAAAAAAAAATGTTGTTCATTCAGTTCATTGATAGTTAAGGCCTTGGGATTGCATAATAACTGCATAAGATTATCAAGCTTACACAGGCTACCTGGGCCTTGTGGTTGTATGCAGAGCACATTACATTAGTAAGGGGCAGTTATAAACACACTGGTATTAGAGTATACCTTAGAGTTGTGTTAATTAAGTGTATTATGGTATACTATGTATTGATGTAATTATATAGATTATAGCTTCACGGCCAGTTGGTCTTATAATTGTTAATTTCACAAAATATATTAATAACTATGTGCAGGTTCAGTTTATAGAAAAGTACGCGAGAACAATAGCGGGTCGTCGAAATATAAAAAATATGGCGCAAGACTAGCTTAGAACTTATAAGCATCAAATAAACAACGTATACGCACGGTGTGGTAGATGGGGAGGTTAGCGTCCGTTGCGTCAGTTATACAAAGAGTTAAATAAAGTCGGGGAGATATTACAGAAAGATTCCGCGTCTAATTCCAACTCAAAAAGTTAATATAAAGTTATGGTCTATAATGCTTCCTTTTTGAAATAGAATTTTTCCCACAATTTACAGAATCATAACCATAACTTTATAGAAACTCTTAGTGATAGAATTCAGTTTTTTTAATATTCTAATAATTTACAGTTATTGGACGTATACAGTTCTTGCGCAAATCTTATAAATGTATCCGTTTTGTATCTTTTATAGTAGTCAGATAAGCTATTTATTAAGAGATTTACATTGAAATTATGTTTATATTTGTACATGAACATAAAGATGATTAAGTTCCAATTAGAAGTTTTGTCGGAAAACGCGCAAAAGAAAGTGAAATGTGTTTTTTGGCGATTTAAAGTTGATCTAACGTTGTCAAAAAGGTTATATGAAGTCGCGATAGGGCTACAGCAGTGGTCAAGATGATGCTGCTGTAGAAACATGGGTAAAAAAATATAGATGCCTACGCTATGTTGACGGCTTAAAACTGCAAACTGTAATTCTGAGAGCCAAATGTACAAAAAACTTTGTTTGTTATATGAAAAAAACAGTCAGAGCTCACAGTCAAAGATTGCAAAGACGATTTTTAGCTTCAAATACTACATTACAAAATTACCCAAAAAATTGCATGCAGTTGCAACAACTTGCCAAGGATCTTCAAGCTGAATGCGAAAACATTAAAAAAAAAATAGATAATGTACAGAATCCTAGAACTACTACTTCCAAAACTGTATCTTTTTTGTACTGCCTGAGATAATAATGTTGCTGCCAAAAAGACTTGTTCCAAACTTATCAAACGCCTACAATTAAAAGACAGACAGACTCGATAAAACGTGTCAAAAAGTGTTCCAAAATTAGTTATGTGCTAAATATAGGACTTATTGCAAAAAAAACTACGGTTGTAATGTTTGCAATCTAAATAGTTATTTTGCCAAAAACTGTCCGCAAAGCAACTGGAATGGTACTAACACTGGAAAACCAGACTGGAAAAACATTAAAAAAACACACAAATTTATCTTGCATTACTATTGAGATGTGAGGCACAATGGTGAGGACATTTGTTATCAGTACTCAATTTTCTTGAGCTTGAGGAGTGCTCAACTGTCATGATTGAAGATAGAAGCAAACTTAATGATCTACTCAATTTTAAGTAATAATAACCTTATAAAAAAAAACTAAAATTTTGAAAGCAGTGTAATATCTTTGCTAAAGATATTAACTATTTAATTAGACGGATGTTTAATATTCGATCTATACAATAAAATGTTTGTACAAAAACTAAGAATAAATAACTAAACAAAAAACTATTCTATTTATTTAATACATACTTATTTACTATATGCAACCCTGTTGCCATTTCTATGTATTATATATTGACTATATAAATATAATTAATATATTACACCTCCTTCTTTAAAAATAAACATTAATACTGAAATAATAATAATAATAATAATAAACAATTATTTACGAGGCCTTAAATTGTAAGGTTTAGATGAAGAAGCATTTAAAAGGTCTGTATTTGAAGTATCCTGAATAGGAATATCATTTCTATATGAAATATCTTTTAATAATTGATTAGTGTGCCTTTTAAATTCTTTTCCCTCTTTGTTTCTTATTAAATAGTTACATTTACCTATTTGTCCAATTATTTTGCCAGGTAGGAATTTTTTATTTAATATATCTCTATAATAAACATTATCTCCAACTGTGAAACTAATATTTCTGTCATCTCCGAAGTACTTAGTCTGATTTCCCTGTTTTTTTGCCACATGATCTCTAACACACTCAATGTCTTTCCCCTTCTTAAAATGTTCAGGATGTTTAAAATTAAATCTAGTTAAAACATTCCGATTGAACATCAAATAAGAAGGTGATTCACCTGTTGTTGTATGAGGTGTCACGCGGTAATCAAACAGAAAATTATTTATTACTAAATTTATATTTTCCAAGGTAATTTTCTTGTCAATCATCAGTTTCTTTATAGCAGTTTTAACTGTTTTTACAGCGTTTTCAGCTGCGCCATTAGAAGCTGGGTTATAAGGAGCGGACGTTATGTGTTTTATGCCGTTACTATTTAAAAAAGTTTGAAATTCACTGCCAACAAAAGCTGGTGCATTATCTGAAACAATTGTTTCACATAAACCAAATCTAGAAAATAATGATCTTAAAATATCAATTGTAGTTTTTGCTGTAATTAAATTTGTTGGAATTACTTCCAACCATTTGCTATACGCATCAACTACCACTAAAAAGTTTTTACCCATAAATGGTCCCATATAGTCTATATGTATTCGTGACCAAGGAAATGAAGGCCATTTCCATGTGTTTAGTTCAATTTTGTTTGGACTTTTGGAATACATCATGCAGGTAGAACATCTTTTAACTAATTGTTCGATGTCTTGTGAAATGCCAGGCCACCAATAATGGGATCTTGCTAAACTTTTCATTTTGCATATTCCAAAATGTGAAGAATGCAATTCATTTAATAATTTACTTCTTAAAACTAGTGGAATAACTAATCGATTATTCCACATTAAACAACCTTCTGCTATTGTTATCTCATTTTTATAAGGTATGTAGGGAAGTAATAATTTACATTTAGTATGGTTAGGCCAACCTATTTTACTAAATTTAAATATAATTTTTAAAATCTTATCTTTTTTTGATTCTTCTTGGATCTTAGCAAAATCAACTGGTATATTACCATTTTCTGAAAAATAATTGATGTAATCAACCTCTGAAATATTGTTTTCATCGTTGTTATCATATGGAAGAGGCAATCTTGACAAACTATCTGCCAAATTGTTTTCTGATTTAATGTATTCAATGGAATAATTAAATCCGCTTAATATTATTGCCCATCTTTTTAGTCTGTTTGCCGAATATTGAGGAATTCCTTTATGAGGACCAAATATTGTGACTAACGGTTTATGATCTGTAACAATCACAAACTGTTGCCCATATAAATATTGATAAAATTTGTTTAAACCATAAACTATGCTTAGCGCTTCTTTTTCAATTTGCGAGTAGCGTTGTTCCGCAGAATTCAACGTCCTAGAGGCATATGCTATTGGTCGCTCTCTGTTATCAGCCATAATATGTGTGATAACCGCTGCTATACCATAATTACTAGCATCAGTTGTCAGTCGAATAGGTAATTCTGGTTGAAAATGTACTAATATATTATTTGACATTAGCAATTGTTTAATTTTATTAAAAGAAGCATCACAACTCTCATTCCAATTCCACAAAATATCTTTTTTTAATAAATTATAAAGAGGATGCAAGGTTTCTGATATTTTGGGTATAAATTTGCAATAATAATTTACCATACCCAAGAACGATTTTAATTGAGTAAAGTTTTGAGGTATAGGTACATTATTAATTGCTTTGACCTTATCTGGAGAAGTTCGAATACCTTCTGCATCAATTATGTGACCTAAATATCTTATTTCTTTTGAAAAAAACTCACATTTGTCAATAGCTAATTTTAATCCTGCATTTTCTAAACGAGTTAATACTTCATTTATTCTTGACAAATGCTGCTTTGTATTTTCACCACTTATTAAAATATCGTCTAGAAAAACGATACACCCATCAATGCCCTGTAATAACGTTTCAATAATTTTTTGAAACTTTGCTGGCGCGCAAGCTACACCAAACGGTAACCTATTATATTTAAATAGTCCCTTATGTGTGGAAATAGTTGTTAAAATTTTAGACTTTTCTTCCAAACATATTTGTTGGTAAGCTCGAGCCAGATCTAATTTAGAAAATATACTACAGTTGTTTAATTTAGTCAGCAAATCTTCAATTTTTGGTAGCGGATATTTATCAATTTCAATTGATTGATTTAATGTTACCTTGAAATCACCACAAAGTCTTACTGATCCGTCTTTTTTAATAATTGGAACAATGGGTGTTCCCCATTCACTGTAGTCAACTGGTGTAATTACTCCCAGTTGCTCTAATCTTTTTAATTCTACTTCAACCTTTTCTCGCATTAAATAAGGTAAAGGCCTAGGTTTGAAAAATTTTGGTTTATAATTTGATTTCAATGTTATAGAAATTACACCTTTATTAAATGTCCCTAATTCAGCAGTAAATAATTTTTTATATTTATTGGTAATAGCCTTTATGTCATTATTTTCAATTTCTGAATAGTTAAATTCATTAATAATATTTAATTTGAATTTATTTATAAAATCACGGCCTAAAATTGCTATTGCTCCGTTTCTTATAACATAAATTTCTAATTCTTGCGCTGAATGTTTATATAAAATATTTAAATTGCATGTACCTATTGGTTTAATTTCTAATCCATTATATAAAGATAATATTTTATTTGTATTTTTTAATTTTAATTTTGAAAAATATTTTAAATATAAATCTTCAGGAATGGCAGAAATACTCGCTCCCGTATCAAGTTGGAATTTTATTTTATTTTCATTTATTTCTACTTCGAGATAAAAAGGTGGGTTATTTTTATTGTCAATACAAAATAAAAAATCCGGAGAAGATAAATAATTGCAAGGATTTTTATTTTTATTAAATTTATCGTTATTTTTATTATTAAAATGTTTTACCTTACTTGGACATATAGATGAAATGTGACCTTTTTTATGACATATGTGGCATGAAGAATTTTTGAAAAAACAGTTTTCCATATCATGATTCACTTTTCCGCACACTATGCACTTTTTTTTCTGTTCACTGTTTTTCTTGCTGGTTAATCCTGATGTCCTATCCCTCGATGACTTCTTTCCGCCATATTTGTCCAGATGATGAAATTCTTTTTTTACCTCGACCGATGAATCCATGACTGCCATTTTCGTTTCCGCCAAATCCACCATATCCGACAACGTTGCTGTGATCTTTTCTTCAAAAAATCTTTCTTGCACCCTGGAGTTATCGTATCCCATTATAAATTGATCCCGCAGCACCATCGGTAGTTCCTGTGCAGAGAAATTGCAAAATGCAGCTAAACTTCTTATTCTTGCAGACCATTCTTTTGGAGACTCCTGAGCGTTTTTTCTTGCATGGTAAAATTTATAGCGTGTCGCAAAAACACTATCCCTCGGTGCAAAATGCTTTGATAGTATTTCAACTAATTCCTGGTAGGTTTTGCTTTCCGGGCACGCCGGCAGACACAAACTGTGCATTAATTTGTAAGTTTCCTCGCTGAGGATATTCAACAAAATTGCCCTTTTTCGTGCGTTGTCCGTTATTTCATTTGCTATGAAATAATTCTCAAGCCTGGGCTTGAATATCGACCACTCACTTAACTGCATGTCGAATTCGCGTAAATGTCCTACCACGTCTTTGGAAGCCATTTTTACGCGCGCACGTGTTTTAAATTTCCGTATTTAATTTTAAAGAAATTTACAAAAATATAACTAAATTTCATTAGTTTCTATCCTCGTCGCCACTGTAATATCTTTGCTAAAGATATTAACTATTTAATTAGACGGATGTTTAATATTCGATCTATACAATAAAATGTTTGTACAAAAACTAAGAATAAATAACTAAACAAAAAACTATTCTATTTATTTAATACATACTTATTTACTATATGCAACCCTGTTGCCATTTCTATGTATTATATATTGACTATATAAATATAATTAATATATTACAAGCAGTTTATCTAGAGAGTCCAACGCAATACAATTTAAACATTGTTAAAAATATAATTTAAAAGTGTCAACAGTTGTAAAGTTTATGGTTTAATTTAGGCTTTAAGATATTGTTAAAAACAGAATACCAAAATATAGTAAATAAAATAAAGTTTGCTTAAATCTACTACTTAATGACATAGCAAGATATAGAAACCATGCAAAAGCTAATGCCATAATACTACCAAAATACTACATAGAACTTGGACACATGAAACTAATTTTTAATTTTATCGATGAAACGGACGCAACTAATTTTTATTTTCCACACCATGCAGTACTTAAGCAAACAATCGTAACAACTAAACTAAGAGTGGTTTTTGATGGTTTTTTAAAAACTTAGTCAGTTATTTCAGTTAACAATTAATCTATCCGCCATCTTGCTTTATTTTAAACTTCATGCTTACGTAATCACAGCGGATATTAAACAAATGTACCAACAAATTCTTGTGCATCCGACAGATACCAAATATCAAAGAATTATATGGCGGAGTGATAAACACCTACCACTACAGATTTATGAGCTGCAAACAGTAACATATGAGACATCATCCGCGCCATATCTAGCAACAAAATGTCTGCAGCAGCTTGCAGAAGATAATAAAGATACGTATCTTATCGGGTCACACATACTAGGGCAAGACTTCTATGATGATGACGTATTAACAGGAGCCAACAACATTGGAATGCTTATGAAAATAAAACACAAACTAACAAACTTACTTGCATCGGCTAAATTTTAGCTTAGAAAATGGCCTTCAAATTGTTCAGAAATAATCAGAATTGGACTTAAACAATTTAATATTAAACAAAGAAAATAACATCAAAACACCAGGAATTCAGTAGAACCCAAGTACTAATGTTTTTTTTTTATATTAATCACCTAACATCGACATACATGAAAAGATCACAAAACGTACGATTTTGTCTTATACCGCACAAATATTTGATCCGCTAGAACTTATTGGCTCAATTATCGTGAAAGCCAAAATAATTCTCCAAAAGTTGTGGCAACTCCAGTTAAACTGAAATGAACTCGTTCCTTTCCATATACGCAACAAATGAATACATTACGCAACAGATGTTAAAATTATGAATCAGCTGACAATACGACGACGAGTAATATGCGGCAAAGAAGAAAACATAGAAGTGCATAGATTATGTGACGCTAGTAACAATGCGTATGAAGCGTGCATCTACCTACGCACATTAAATAATACCAATTACACTGTGCAACTCATGTGTTCAAAATCACGTGTAGCATCATTGAAGGGATCCACCATACCACGATTAGAATTATGTGCTGCTTTGTTATTAACTAAGTTGATGAGATCAAATATTTAGACTCTACATATTCACCCTCACAAAATATTCTATTGGAGCGATTCTACTATTGTCTTATCATGGATCAAAATAAATAACAAATCACTTAAAGTGTTTGTAGCAAATAGAATACAAAAAATTCAAATATGTACTACGTTAATAAGCAGAATTGTTGCATTTGGAGCTCAGAAAATCCAAGAATGATTGTTGAAAACTCTTTGCATCTTCAACATGTCACTGTTTGATGCGGTTTTTGGGCTGGCGGTGTAATTGGACCTTACTTTTTTTTTTAATGAAGCTGATGCAACTGTTACGGTAAATAGATGGCGCTACCAAGCTATGATTAATGATTTTTTATGGCCGGAATTAGAAGATATTGATGTAGACGACGTTTATTTTCAGCAAGACGGCGCTACGTGCCACACAAGCAACGAAACAATCGCAATTTTGCAAAAAAAGTTTTCTGACCGTGTTATTTCTTGAAGAGGTAATCACAATTGGCCACCAAGATCTTGTGATTTAACACCTTTAGACTTTTTTCTTTGGGGCCACGTAAAAGATAAAGTCTATGCCAATGCTTCACAATCGATTCAAGACCTTAAAGATGGAATTCGTAAAGTTATTGAGCCGCAAATGAAAAGAATGTGGTACTACAACTGCAACCGTGGAGAATTTCCCTATGTAATACTTCCCCGACATTAATTAACCCCTGTATAGAAAAACAAACTTCAATAATTGAGCAATAACATACTCAAGTATGTTAAAAGTTTCTAACCAAAAATTAGACTCAAACCTGCCAAAGAAAAGCACTTTCCAATACTTTTATTTTTATTGTTTGAAATATTTGTCATTGTGACACTTCAAAACTTCACTCATAGATAAGATAGGACAGTGACAATAGTGCGATAGAACAAACATATTTTTAGTTTACCAGATTCAAAATCACAATATTTGACACAGTATAATTAATAAATAACAGACGCTTGTATTCAAATGCATTTTTACAAAACAATAAGTCTACTAGCCTCAAATATGATTGGCTCAACAGATTTCTCCAATTTGTTCATCTAAACTGAACAGTTCAAATCAATCCTCAAACTACGTCACCAGTTCTATTTAGTTCACATAAAATGACAACAAATAAAAAAAACCGGTGTAAGTTAGTGCAGAAACGTTACGTCTAGCACGTATAGTTTAACGGGATTTTCTACTGCCCTTATAAAAAGACATTTATCGTCACCGAATACTCCAGCAAAAATTTGATACCCGTTATTATTGAGAGAAAATCCTATAGCGTTAACTTTGTCTAATAATGTTCACCTCAGTCAGTTGCCTGCTGTCGCTATCGCATCATTATTAAATCCCGTCAGTTGTGTGCTGTTCGTAGCATAATTTCTGATTCAGAAAGCGATTTAGATCTTCTCAATACTCCACCAGAAATAGTAAATCAAGCTGAGAAAACATCTGCAAACTTATTGCCAAAAAAAATCGTAAAAAAATTTATGCAAAACTCATGAAAAGAAAAACTGATAATCGCTTAAATGCAAATTCGGATACTGTGATGGTTGCATATTTTGCAAAATTATTAGAAAATTTAAAGCTATCGACTTTACAGTCTATTGTATTCTATGTTAAGAACAAAATTATCAATAAAAAATTATATCGATATCAGTAAATATCTCAAGCTGCGTTCTTTCCTGAAACAAAAATCCTATAGGTTTAAAAGTATTAAAAACTTTTTCTGCCCAAAAAATAAACACGTTCATAACGAATGCCAGACTCAAAATATTCAATTAATAAAGTAAAGTAATCAACTTTTATAAAATTTCTAAAATATATTAACCGTCGTCCACTAAATATGGATCAAATTAATTCAAGATTCTTTATAGTTGTCAGAATTAACAAATTTAATAAAGTTTGCCATTTTCTCAACTAGTGGTTGCAGAAAATGACCAGCTTCAGTTAAAACGGCACGGCGATAAAAAAATCTAGTAACTTTATGGAAAAATATATTAAATAAACCAAGTAGCAATAAAAATCAAATACAGACCAAAACTTTACAATCTGTACAAATACAAGAAGAGCTACAACAAAATCCAATTAAGGCGCATCTTCATCTAAAATAACATTAATAACAGAATTAGATACGGCATATATATTTAAATCATACGTAAGTAAATACATATGACCATAGTTTTGTAATTTTTAATTTAAAATACAGTATCTTCGATGTCAGTTGTGATAGTAGGTTCTGTGATATTAGTTTTAAATTTAGTTTTTAATTTTAGCAACTGTGATATTAGATTTAGTATTTATTTATTTATTTATTTATTTAACCATTTTAATGTGTTGTTTAGTCTATAACCTGAGATTATTATTATTAAAATAAAATATATAGCTAACTTGAAAAACTTTTGTCACTCATTACACAATATACTTTTTTACTATATACCCGATGGTAGGTATCATTTATTAAAATTTTTCCAATTTGAATAAACATATTTTCTTTACTTGAATGTTAATATTGAAATCATTTAAATCAAAGACGCAAAAATTCGTGTTATTACTGTTCAGTTCAGACAAACAAACGTCCTTTCTTAAGTTCAAATAAAGTTAAAATGGTACCTAGCAAATATTTCATTTAATTGTAGTAAAGCTAATTTTATTGTCAAACCTTACAAATATTATCCCACCAGTGGTATAACCAAGAACAACTGTATCAAACTTAATGTGAAGTGAAGTAATGTAAACTCACCTGCAACAAAAAAAAAAACAAAAAATTAGGATATAATAATACAATAATTTATATTTATTTAATTTTTATACAATTTCTCGTAGAACATGTTACTTGTACAATACTAATTAATTGAAACAAATTAATTAGTATTGTGAGTAGTAAAAGCACTTAATTTTAAAGAGTGTTTCAATGCTCAAATACAACTGGTATATAATCGATTCAAAACTTGAATGATTTGGACAAGCCGACCTCATTACTACCTTAGCAAATATTATATAATATAGAAAATACACATTATTGCAGAAGTGTTCATCAATTTAATTCAATGGCACCAAACACAAAACTGTGTCTTCAAGAACAAAATTGAATTTGTCAAGTTTTAAATCCCTCCCATTGAATTTGATCACTTTGGTTGAGTGGATTGAGTTTGATCAAATTGACAGCAAAAGTGAAGGTGTTTTGAATTTAAATAAGCGTCGGCAGCGTCATTACGATTTAACACATTTCTTTGCATGAGTAATATTTCTGATACTTTAATTTAATAAAATAAGAATAAGAACAATTAAACACAATTATACAAAAACAAAAGTTAGTTATATTATTATATAGAAGTTAACGATAAAGATAAAACAAGTAAAACAACAATCACTAATAAAAAACAAGTAATTGTTAAATAACAATGGAATATTTATAGAATGGAATTTTGAAATAGAAATAAATTAAAAATGCATTATGATTGACAATATAAACTATAATATGATCATATCATCATGTGTAATTAATTGTAAATGACATTCACACATAATTGATTGTTATCCAAATATTAATTTCAATATTTAGTTATATACCAAATATTATGTATATACGTAAATAATTAAATAATTGAGATTACATATACAATTCACCAAAATCAAGCAGATATAATAAATAATGAATAGGATTATACTAACAAAAATAAATCGTGATATAAATAGTATTGCATTTTCCAGGAAATTTTTATAAGGAATTAATGATTCATACGTCCCAAATGACTTTTAACATATGAACTCATTTATAATTAATAAGATTCAAGTTCTAAAGAGTTTTATTTAGGTCAATAATATGACACTAGAAATAAAATTGGTATTTATCTAAATGATAAGATCTCACTAATTGTATAATCAATAATACAATGCATTGTCAATTCTAGGTCATTAGAAAACGAAGAAATTTTATTATTGTGTTTGTAAATAGATAGTATTGTATTATTACAATAAAATAACGGCAAGATGTTTAATTAATTATGTAGTAATAATAATAAAATCATAGTGTTTTACTATCTATCCTATGAAGTTAACAGTACACAAACAAACAACATTGCTTGGCATTCACTGCGGAACAGAGCGAGTGGTTTAAATAATTGCCATTCTTAATAAATAATAATTTGAATCAAACTAAACAACTCATTTAATTAATCCTATACAATTGCAGTGGTTATTATTATTTTTTATTTATATCTAGACAAGTTGACCCCATCTTTAAAAGGTATGTTAACCTCACTTATGGAATGTACCTTCGACTCTCACAAGTTATGGGTATTTGAACTCTCAAGGTCCTAATGAATAAAGTATTATCTCTCCAATATATAATACAATGTACTGATTTCTTTATAGCTGTAATAACAAAACTACATTGATAAATTTTAATAGCAACAAGATATGTAATAAACTTAATTGTCTGTATATATGTATGTGCAGCCGACAAAAGCATTTTGTTGACAAGTGCAATATTACTGTTGGATTAATGAATAATATGCCTAAAAAATTTGTAATAGAAAGTTGCAAATCTCGTATTTAAATACCTTCCTTGCCTAGAAAAAATACTTGTCAAGCATGCAATTTATGAGTCGCAACAATATTATTGCGTGATTAATTACGCAAAAAAATGTTATGCGAAAATAATCACATGAGTCTTCAATTTTAATAATAACAAAAGGAAAGGTCGCATAACGTACTGTGTGAATTTTCCTCACTCAATGCTAACCCAGTTAAATCGAACGGTAGACAGGTAAAAGTGCAAGCGAGAGTTGTACAGCAACTGGTTATATAAGAAAATTACGCAGACCCAACATCTTCCTTAATGTTGTGCCAAGTAGTGTAGAAAATAAGTACAGTAATGGAGCATTCGTTGAGAAAAATATTGTGTAGGAAATGCAAATTACTTCCTATAGCTATAATAAATACATCACATGTTAAATACAATGCAAATATTAATGGTCTAATTACAGTAGCCGTAACACATGTAGCGTTTGTATTGTAACACCGTTTAACGAACGTTTCGAATTGCCTAATAAAACATTTTTTTCTGCTTGAAATGATCTTTGTGTAAATATTGAGGATTTCCTGTTGAATGCTGAAAATAGATATTTGTTACAGTTGTGAGCTAATAAAATATGTTCGTACCTACATTAACGTTAATACGTTTATCATAGAAGATGATGTCGCACCCTATGTTGTTTTTGTTTCCAATTGTGGTATAAAATTAACTAATCAATTTCAAATCATAAATTAGTCCCGAACGGGCTATTTTCGTAGGCAAGTAGGTCATTTTAAATAATACATACTGAAGTTTTTTTATAAATGCTCCATCGATTTGTAATCATGCATGATTTTCACGGAAGTGGCAATTAAATGTATTTATGTATAGAGATGTGGTATACGATTGTAATATAAAATAAAAACACAATAAATATAGAAATATTTTGGTTTATTTGTTATAGTTTAATAATTGTATTTTACTACTTCTGTCTGTAATGTATTATTAGAATATTTGTTGTTGTCTGTTATTATTAGAGATACGTTGTTATTTCATACAATTCATTACGCACAACATGCCCCGATCGTAATAGGACTAATACGCACGTCGTTTATTATAAAATAAATGATGGGACGTCAGCCATATTTGATAATTAATGATAATAAATTAAACTAAAAAATGATAATCTAATTGCCATGACATTTCATTTGATTAAGTTTATCATTTAAATTTAATAAACGATGTTTTGTTAATAGATTGCCTCTGTACCCATACACCAGAGTTTCAAGGTATGCATCCTTCATCAGTGTGTATTATCTCACTGGTCAGAGAGACAATTTACATGAAATTACAATACCATGTTGCTAGGCACACTGATAAAGGGTACATATCCTGAAACACTAGTGCATGTGGGTGGAGAATCAATTTACATAAAATACATCATTTATTAATTTTAAATGATAAATTTATTTAAATGCCGTTGCCTGTCAGTATACTGATTTAAGTGTGCTACACACTCCATATGCATATGTACAATTATTATTATACATACTTTTTATAGGCATTAGGTATTTTTTTAGTAGAAGAAAAAAATATGATGTACAATTTGCACAAAATTTCTTTTCCCACTTGTACAGATTGCAGCACTCGCCGAAGCTCATTCATACTCTTAAAATTATTTCGTGCCAAAAATATTATTTTTCTAAATAACAAGTAAACATAGTAGTAAAGTTATGACAACTAAAAAAAATTATTAATTAATTTCATTATTATAATTTATTTTATTGTGCACTGCTCAAAATAATTAGGAAAAACATATTTTGTTTCTATATTTAACAATATGCAAATCTAATAACGAATAATTTTGTCCGAATAAATTTGCAAATCAAAACAAATTTTACATACCACTTTTAAGATAACAATAACAATTCAAAGAAATTACAAGAAACAAAGTGGAGCAAGCAAGAATCCTGTCTGTATAACGTAAAGTTGTTAAGAAAATTTGGTTCATTAATAACGTGTGTGTTTTCCATTGACACAAATTACTGCTTGACATCTTCAAAGCATGCTTCGTACGAGCCTACGGATGTCTTCTCCCATCCTTCGATTAAAGCATTTGTTAGCCGTTGAAGAGTCTGAGGTGGATCTGTGCACCTCCAAATACGTCTATCTAACAAATCCCAAAAATGTTCAATATAGTTTTGGTCGGGACTTAAGAGAAGCCAATCCATGGTTTAAATCCCGTGATGCTGAAGCTAGTTCAAGGTGGTGGTCGCAGTATGAAGCCTTTAGTAGTCTTGCATAAACACAAAATTTGAGCTTATACCATAAGCGGCTGGTATAACATGATCCTCCAGAACGAGATTAATGTACCGTTCAGCGTTTAATTTTTCTGGAACTAGCACAAGCTATGTTCTTTCATCAAAACTAATTTGTCCCCAAACCATCGTATTTTTCAACTTCTTGTATAGTATGTGCAGAATGGCGTTCATATAGACGTCGGTATACACTTACTATTCATTACAACGAGTTAAACAAAACCGTAACTCATATGTGAAGAGTACTCGTCTGCACTGTCGAAGTTGCCATGCAACATGTTCACGACCAAAATATAAACGATACCTTTTCGCACAGGTCTTCTTGGCCTCAGGTTGGCTTCTCTCAATCTATTTCCAAGCGCCTGGTCGGATATATCTACGTTAGATTTAATTTCCTCTTAAAACCTTGTCCAATGCGTTATATCCTCAGGTTGCTAGGTATCCATTCCACACACAATGAATGACAGAATAGCTAACGATAAAATTGCTTGCAACTTGTCAAATACTGGTGCCATTCTCAATAGAAACTGCAACACAAATGACTTCTACCTTATTTAGATGTCTCATTTTGATTACTGGTGTCAAACTTAACTTTTTCTGATGAACTATCAACTTTGTTTACTATACCAAACCACACTACATTTTTAAAATGAAATTTTCATTGCTTTCTTTAATTTGTTTCTTGTAGTTTCTATGAATTGTTATTATTTTCTTAAAAGTGATATGTAAAATTTGTTTTGTTTTTGCAAAACTATTCAGACAAAATCTGAATCATAAAATCTAAAACTGGTTATCCCTCCAAATAGAGTCGTGCATACTTTTTTTTAAAAAGCTAGCTTAGCAATGCAAATCGTGTTAGATATCAAACGTACAACACACTCTATCAAACATATTGACAAACCAGGTATTATCGGGCATATTTTGGAACAGCATTTGCATCGGCGTCAATACAAGATTCAACTAATGCAAGAACTAGCCTAGAGAACATATAAAAGTCATCGGATACAACAATAATAGGTTATACGAGTATATTTTGTCTAAAAAATTTCATATCGTTGAGACTACAGTATCATAAATACCTAGACTCGGCACCTTGAAAAACCAATTGTTATAGTTTAAACGATTCCAAAATTGTATCAATTTCGTCGGGTATGTGTTTAGATAGTCAGGTCTTGTGACTTAAAATTTTCGTTTAAAGTAACCTACCACAGATGTCTGTGTTGTGCCATCTTGCGACAAAAACTTTGTTGTATACTAATAAGATGTTATTATATTATATTGCTACACATTCTCCATGAGAATTTGCAACTGTCGTAATTGTAGTTTAAAAAACTGTGCTTCGGGGACTTACTTTTGTACTTGTTTTCTAGTGTACAAAAATGCGTTGATTGCAAAAGTTTTATTTTGAAAATATGGTTCATCTAACAAAATAAAAAAAAAATATCATAAAAAGTCGACGAGAAATCAAAGCCCCTGCATCATTTCGTTCTTTCACTATAACCATCTTGTAGGTATAAACGTGTAGATATGTAAAAACGCTACCGGAACATGTTAGACATTCTCAAAAATGTGTTTTTTTTTTACGGTCAACATAATCGGCCTAGTGAGCAAGTAATTCGTGCAGTTATTGATCGTTTTCGTACTAATTTTACTCTTCTCGATTCAAAACCATAAACAAGACAAAAAAATGTGCGTATTGAAAAGAATATTGCTGCTGTAGCGCAAAATGTTGAAGAAAATTTCGATTCGTCGCCGTTCTCAACTTATTGGTCCTTATTTACGTGGAAAATTGTACGTAAAGATCTTGGATTACGTGCCTATAAAATACAGCTCGCGCAACAATTAAAGCCAACTGACCATCGTTTACGTCGCATTTTTGCTGATTGGGCTGATAACTTGAAACTGGCCGAAGATGAGCATTTTTATCAAAGAATTGTGTTGTGAGTGATGAAGCTCATTTCTGGTTAAATAAGCAAAATTTGCGGCGTCAGTGATTAGACCTATTAACAAACAAACCTGCCAAATTCAATCAAACTTCTACACAACAGTTTTCTTCTTTTTACTTATAATGTCCAAAAATGCCAATACAGTGGTTTCATGGTAGAAAAGTTAGCAAATTTCTTAATCTGTAAAACTTTAAACTTTAATATGTTTTTTTTTTTATGTGTAATAGTAAGTATTTTTGATTACATAAGCTCTTTGCATGCCAGTGACGTAGAAGTGAAATTTTTTATCCGCCTAAAAAAAATTAAAATTACTTCTCCCAGTACAATTATGAACTAAATTAAATGTCAAAATAAAAAATTGCAAAGCCAGTGTCTTCTAAATAGTAAAATTAATTTTATTGTTTTACAATCAAACGTGCGCCACTGGTGTACCAACTGGCCGGTTTTAATTAAATTTGTTTAACACTTGAACGATAAAGCCCTTATTAAAATTTAATTTGGTAATTAGTTACACTTTGAGAAATTACTTTCATTTCTTATGCTGCAATTAATTCTCACACCACAGAATGTAAGATTAGACATAAAGAAAATCGCCGCCGAAACGCAATTTGCGTCACCTTACAAACACGAGCCGGGTATCCGGTACATCCCATAATACTATGAATACAAGATACGTACGTAAAGTAGATAGTTTTTGGTTCGCTTTGCGTATGACGTCACAGAGATAAAAATGACTAATGTCTAATAAAAGATCTTACAATAAAATGCACAAAACTTGGAAACGCCTCGGGCTCTTAGCGTGCTAAATCCGCTATCCTCAAATTTTAGTTCCTTGCAACAATACTTTAACATTTTATAGCCGGATTTCACTATTTATGGCTTTTTAAAAAAATATTTTGCTATAATTGATGGTTATGACCTCTACTACGTGATAATTCATGTTTATGAAATAATAAAACAAATTTTTCCACTTTTCAACAGTTCATGGCCGGACTTTGGTGCTTTCTGACAATATTTTGATGTTTCAAAACCGAATTTTGTTAGTTTAAACATTTTAGTACAGTACAGAACACCAAACCATTTTAAAATTGATATAAACCTATAAAAAAGACTGAAAGCGATCGTGGACGTGGCAGAAACAACTTAAAAAAACTATGTGACGTCATATGGGAAAAAAAGACGATATGCGTACATATCTTCTATTTCTAGTATCTATCCATAGTATTTCATAGTCATAAACATGTGTAAAATTTTGACTTAGTTAAAATAAAAATATGCATAACCAAGTTGTAAAAAATTTCGTCACTATTTGGTTCAAACATTAAGTTTGTCTACTGTTTAGAATCCATTAGAATCTAAGCAATAATTTGGCACAACATCGCGTAGTCTATGTAGCCCGATCATGACTACATTTATTCATATTGTACTTATATAAAAGGTGGGCCATGTACCGTTTGGATTTATCAGTTGACAGAAATTTAGTTTTATGTTTGACATTTACGAAATGGGTCGCTTTACACTTGAACAAAGTTGGAAAATAATGAAAACTTACTTCCAAAGTGTCTTCTACCCAAACAGTAAGAAATTTACGAAACAAATTTGAAAAAGTGCCTTCAACGCAGTTTGTGGACCAATTTATTAAGCAAGTTCGCAAAACTGGATCGTTAGTGAATAAAACAACACTTTCGCGTTCTCGTCCAGTGCGCTCAGATGAAAAAATTAATGCTGTTGCTCAGAGTGTGCGTAAACATGCATCAACATCAACTCGTCATCGTTCTCAAAAACTGAACATTTCTCGTACTTTTGCATTAAAAGCCTACAAAGTTCAATTAGTCCAAGAAATAAAGCCTCATGACCATCAGATGCGTTTTCAGTTCGCCCAATAGGCTAAAGATGGTTTGGCCAAAGATAAACATTTTTATCGAAAAATACCTTAAAACACAAAATCGAAGTTGCCATTCATGCGATTGAAGCCAAAACAATCAAAAATGTACTCAAAAATTGGTTTAATCGGGTGGGTTACTGTCAAGACAGCCGTGGCAGTCATTTGAATGATGTTGTGTTTCATTCTTAAATAAAAATTTCCAATCTTTCTAATAAACTCATAATTTTTGAAAAAATATTCAATAGTTTTTTATTTATAGCAGATTCAAATTCCAAAAAATAGATGTCCCGCCCTTTACTAAGAAGAAAGTTGCCCATTTGCCAATACTTCAAACATAAATTTCAAATTTTCTGATTCAATTGGAACTGTAATATTTAATTTGTTCTCAATTAACAACATCCAGTATTCATTGAGGAAAAGGTTTTTATAATTAAATTATTTACAAATTTTGTAAATCGTTTTTAGCGTAATACATTTTAATTCCAGCCTTGTTCCGGATATTTGTCGTTCACGGTAGTATCAACGTAAATATTGGGTCAACTTGTTCATTTTCTAATAATATTACAAAATTAATCAAGGTCATTTAATTAACATTAAATAGCCTATTCTATTTCAGATTCCAATGAAACGTTGCAAAAACATGATGGTGTCAAATTAAAAATATGTGCATAAAAGAATCTGAACTTGTATATTAATTAAGCCTGGATTGACAAACAACATTCACCGCATACTAATTAATCCATTCAAATCATACGATTCCTCAACAACAATAAGCATTCATCATCAAATATTTCTATGTAATTGAAAACCTGCAAATATTACAGTAGTCCGGTCAACGACATTCTTTTCAAATATAAACATCTCGTTTTACATGATAATACCTGTTAGAAAAGTCGCGCTCTATGGATTATCTATTCTCTGTATTTCAGCACTCTGGAACCTGCATGGTACATGATGCACGCTTGGGAAATGTCAATGTGTGTGTTACTTTCATTACTTCCGTGATAGCATCTCCATCATAACCATTGCATGCGGTTGAAATGTTTTAATTAAAATTGAAAATATGAGTTCAAAATGTTCTCAAGTTTTAATTGAAACACTGGTCAATTTATAATTGTTTTGATATTTTTCAACAACTTCGTTTACCTGGATTTCAGAAGCATGTGATTTGTTAAAATAATATTTAAAAATGTTGCGTAAAATTGCTTGGAATGATTTAGCGGTATTATTTATAACTGTAATTTTTAATTAGCGAGAGGTTATTTACTTAATAAATGCCCAAGGGAAATGTCAAATTCATATTCGGAATATCATAACAAAGATTGCTATTTTACCAAAACCACACATCTGGTTGATTATAATATGTAAATAATTCAATGTTATATAAAAATAGATTATTTTGATAATCTAATTTTTCAATTGTTAAAAAATATTATAAAAATATCTCATCTGATTTTATAAATCCATTAATTAATTACAGATACTGTAATTAATTTAATTTGTAAGATTTCGGCCATCAATAAATATCTATAAAACATGATCTAACAGTATGGAAATTTCCCGTCAATATTAATCGAATAAATAAACATGTGAATCATCATATGTAGCGTTGCTAATAATCAAACAGGTCAGTATTATTCACAGATTATATTAGTTATATCAGTGCGGAATAATTTATATTGGAAACGATGCCAGCCTCAGGATGGTGTTGATGGCTGGCTGCTAATACTGACAGAGATATTCTCGCGAGTTCTATAAATATTGTCGGAATTCGGCCTGAAAATTATTCAAATAGTCTGTCATTAACGCAAATGTGCAAAGAAATATGAAGATGCATTGCTGAATTCATTAACTCCAGCAAATGTGACATGAGAATTGAAATTTATGACAAATAATGAATGTTCGTGTGTACGGCGCGACAATATTCATCCTCGTTGAATTACCTCGTAAAATGGCTTATGATCTATGTATCAACTAGGAAATGTAATTATAAGATTAAAACCATTTTAACTCATAAATACTACATACATTTATTTTAAAAGACCACTTACGTGAAATAAAATTAAAAATACCTGTTTAGAACATGAGCTAAAACAAAACCTTGAAAACTTTGGTAGTGTAACGTAATAAAATCTGCGTCTTTTGCAATGAAGCAAGGATATCATTCTAGCCTACCTGGTGAGAGAGAATCAGACACAAAAGTCAAGAAAGTAGTTGATAGAGGCTGCCCTCAGGGTGGGGTACTATCACCACTACTATGGAATATAGTAGTATACAGCCTAATTCAACGATTCTGCTAAGTAGAAAATTTAAAGGCATACTCTGCAGGCCCTAAAAATAATAGAAAATTAATGCAAAAACTCTTACGGTTAACCCTACAAAAACCAAACTGGTTCAATTGAGAAAAAAATAGCCATCTAAAGCTACCAAAACTTCTAAACACCCCGTTAAGATCACATGGGGATCACACCTAAACGTGAGATGTAAAAAGGTGTTTATGTCGTTCTGTCAATGTAGACGGGGTTGGCAAAACTGCCTTCAAAGATAGTACTAGAGATATACACAGCTGTCATAGAACTTATGCACTAGTCTGGTGGAAAAGAACTAAGAGGAAAACGTTAGCAAACTAACTAAACCAGTTGCAACAAATGGCATGCCTAAGTGCAACAGACGGTATGCTATGCCTGCCACACCTCGACATCAAAGTCGAAGAGTAGCAACATCAGCAGCACTGCTTCTGAACAAAACCAAAATTTAAGCCAATGCAAGAAGAGAAAGCCGGTAAACACTGTTCTCTCGTTAAAAGCTGTAAAAAATCAGATCTACTATCTAAGAGCGCAAACAGATATCATGCCACCCCACTTTGTATTTAAAAGTCCCTTCTGTGTACACATACACATTAACAACAAGAGCAAAGAAAAGATAAGAATAAACTACTTCAAATCTACACCAATTGCTCAACTCTTCGAAGTTTTAGAGCAAAAATTTACTCCCAAAATGTAGACGCCTCAATATCCTTACCACTCAGGACACATATATAACTATCCTCCAGACAGAGATAGCCGGAATAACCGATAAAGTGATAAAAATGGTAACCCAAAAAATATTTGGTAAAAACGTGCATAAACTAAAAAAAAAAAGCAGAGCAGCAGACTTTAGCTATAAAAAAGCCTATAACCACATCAACACTAGCATTCCATAGAGCCCTCGCATTGGTAACCCGCGCAATGATTTAGCACGCAAAGACTTAAACACTGGACCACACTACCACTAAAAAACCTTAAAAATACTAAAAGCAAAATTTGCTTTAGTATTTAATACACTCAATGAATTTATAGCACAATAGTATAACAACCTGGTTGTAGACAATATCCTAGCATACATCAACCACATACGTTGACTGTGTGTTGAAGCGGAGAAGTGAGGTTTACCAATGGAATAGATATAAAAGGCCTAATAAAGCCAAAGAACAGTGAAAATAATTTCACCCTCGCACTCAAATCCAGACAGTACCGTTCAGTTAGTTGACTAGAAACTTAAGAGATTCGACTGCCAGCAGCCACAGACCCATCTACATTGAATCGAGAGCCAGCCAGCCATTCAGCAGCAACAGCTTCCCAGATATATGCAATTTTCATTGCAATTATTAGCCACGCTAACTCATATTATTAATTATTTGTGATTTATCACATTTAATTAACAATTAGACAATTAGAAGCTGCTCTAGTGAACTTCGATTTAAAGATCACAGCAATAAAAGATACGGTTACCCAAGCCGTCAAAAACCTCAATCGCGCTGTCGCGGAGTTTTCCCCTGGCAAAACTTCAGAGATTAGAAAATTCAATCCGAGTCCTGGAACCATCTCGGGAAAAAATACGTCAACTGGAAGACTCAATAAAGAAAATGCAAACCACGATGGAGCAGCTATTTAAACTGTCCATAAAAATTTAACTATTGGAGCAAGTTATTCAAAGATAGTGATCAGAAACTTGGCCGCTCATTTAACATCAGCGACGGCATCCGCCATTCTTTTGAAAAAAATGGATAACATCCGTAAAGCGTTAGCAATTCTTAAGAACGGAACTGCTAACTTCTATTGATTCCAAAAACGACACAAAAAATCCGTCAAAGCAATTTTTAAAATCATCCCTAACAAGTTTCACTCTCCGGAAGATGTTAAAAGAAAACTTGTTTCGTTGAGATTCAATTTTCTCTCTATAATTCAATTGAAAAACAATGATATTGATTATCAAATACATGCAATCATGCAGTAAAATTTAGAAAATGAAGACACTAAGCAACCAATGAGCAATTTACGACATTCTAGTGGTACGCAAGCTCCGTATAAAGTACGAGGAACACTGCCAAAGTTCGCGAAAAATGCAAAACACAAATTACATTATGTAAATCGTTTTATTGCTTCTCAAAATATTCTCCTTTAAAATCTACACTTTTGCATCCGATGAAATCAATCTTCAAAACAATTTTGCCACTCTGAGCATGGTACCTCCAAAACAAGTAATTTAAATGCTTCAACGCTCGCCACGCATTTTATTTTTGATATGTCAAAATAGGAAAAAGTCATAGGCAATAAATCAAGCAAATATGAGCAATGGGTCATTAATTAGATGTTGTTACTGGTCAAAAACAAAACAGTTCGTCATACTGTGTGAGCGCTTGCATTGTCATGATGAACAATGATTCGCCGGTTTACGTTGTTCCTTCTTATTTCAGCGATAACTTCCGGCAAACAAATTGAAGTATACAAGTCAGCATTAACTGTCCTTCAATCCTCTAATGCAACAGTTGCAACATGACCCGTTTTTCCGAAGAAACAAGCAATGATTCTTTTCGAAACGCTTCGTGAACGCACCACTTTTGTGGGTTTAGGTTTATTTTGAAACACCCTTACAGTCGATTGCTGTTTAGTTTCAGGCTCATATGAATATATACAAGATTCGTCACCTGTTACGATGTTATATAACAAATTTGAACGACCCCCTTCAAATTTCTTTAGCATTTCCTTGCACCACTTAATACGTGCCTGTTTTTGTTCTTCTTTCAAATTGTGTGGGATCCAACGACTGCAAAGCTTCCTGACATGCAAATGATCGTGCAAAATGTATGTATGTTTCGATGCAATGCCTAAAGATGCGTCTATCTCACTATAGGTCACATGTCGATCTGACAAAATCATGTCACGCACAGCATCAATATTTTTCGCGACAACAGAGGTGCATGGACGACCTTAGCAAAGATCGTTATCAAACGTTGGTCTTTCACGCTTGAATTCTGCAAACCATTTGTAAACCATAGTTTTGGATGGTGATTCATCCCCAAATAACAAACTAAATTTTTCCACACATTGCTGCGGTGTGTTAACCCGTATCGAAAATCACAAAAAATCATCACTCGAAAGTCACGATTCAAAACTTCCATTTTTCACACAATTATTACTCTCGTTAAATTTTGTTGAAACGAAACCGAGCAGTTTGAAATCGAACTGTCAACTGAATTATAGGTGAAAAACGTCAAATTTTACGAATATGACAATCGCAGAACGCTGACAATACAGGCAGTACTTGATTCCGCAAACTTTAGCAGTGCTAATAGTGATGGTGATGGTCAGCGCAAAACTGCGAGAAATTCGATAAGTCAAGCCTGGAAGGTCACATAACATGGTATAACGTAATAAAACCAAATCTACATTTGAGTCAAATCTGAAAGTGACTGCTTCAATTTCATTCGTATTTAGTTTTGATTCAGTTAACTGCATGACATTTTCCGCTTAAGTTAAGATTAGAGTTTAAGCTCAGTTCAAATCAGTTTTGTGTATTTGAATTAAAAAACTGACTGACTTTCTCAATGTAATCTGCCATAATGCATTATTTGTAAATAGGTTATGTATCATTGGCCGCGTTCAGAACGACTCATCCTGCGTACTGAACGGGCTCGCTGACTACCGCTGATCATCGTTTGTTGGCAGCGCTTGTCATTGTACTCATCACACATTGGTTGCTGACCAAGTAACTCATCAATCAGTGATTGATTGATGAGTCGTTCTGACATTTAAATTTAAAATAAATTGTGTTAAAATTGTGATAATGAGATTTGTAGCTTAAAAATGCTATGCATTACATGTTTTTAATTAACAATATTCTCAAAAACGTAGTAATAATGCAGTTTAAATATGTTTATTTTGCCATTTTGCTTCGAACATTAAATGTCATAAATAAAATGTTAGAAATAAAAGAAATTTAAGAAATTTTTACTACCAACCTAAAATACATTTATTATTTTAACCTCAAATCACAATATAAAATAAACTCAGTTAAACTCGAGATTAAGCTATGATTGAAATACCAGCCCTAAGGGTTAGTGCATTCATCTGTTCGGTAAGATATTAATTAGATATGTATTCGGTAAACTTATGGGTCTCTTGTAAGTCTCAGTTTATGTCACGTAATTACTAAACTCTTTCTGTGAGGAAGAAAGAAATACTTTTTAGTAAAAAAATATCAAACCAATTAAGGTTATGTTCTTCAGGTTATTTTCTTACAAGTGGGTCTAAGTAATCTGTGTAATTTACTTGTTTCGTGAATTTACTCTAATAAAATTGTCCTTACTAATAGATGAATAAACGTTTACTCAAGACAATCAACATCACTAAGCACTTTACTGAAAGGCACTAAGCATTTTAATGGCAGAGAAGTTGACGCAAGTAAATCCCAATCTATTTGCGTCATTCGCGCGTTTTAAACAGGAAATAAATAAACGTGCATGGTAAACATTGTTTGTTATTATAACGAGCAAAAATAGTTTGCTTTTTGTATTTGTATAAATAGTAAGAAGATTCTGAGTGGCGTTATGCAATATATAAACAGATGCGCAAGTTCAGCGTAGTATGCCCCGGTAATAGTTTACTTAAGCCGTTTGCAAGGTATTTATCATTATGATCCCCAATAATTCCAAAAAACTATATTATAACTTTACCGACCAAAAATATATAGAATACCAGCATTATACCAACAGAATAAAATCCGGTGACAAACACAATACCAAGTATATCGGATGGTACTAGTGTAAATGTCCTGCAAGAAGATAAAACGACTACCGCCTATAGTGATCGCTGACAATAAATACCCAACATCAAACATGAAATTTATTGACTATGAACGATAGTGTTACCTAAAGAGTGACCAAAATACAATTCTTCAAAGTAAAAAGATCATAAATGCACAGATAAACGTTGTTAAGACAACTATCTAACTTTGGTTATTGACTACTCCTCCGGTTAAACATACTTTCAGGTTACGCCAAGACTGTCTTTTTTAGAACAGTCTAGGAACACCATGACAAAACTGACTCTTCAAGCCAACAACGGCTCCTTCTACCATTAGCTACAGAAATGGACCCGCGACAAGACATCCTAACATTAGGTACTCTACACATATCCATAAAAAAAACGTATATTGTATAAAATAAAAAACGGAGAAGCAATACCAGCGTATATAATATAAGCACACGTATTAAACTAATACCGTAAAGACCCCAATTAAAAAAATACCCAATAGTAAACATAAAAGCATATACACCCGTTTCCAGTAAAGAAATTCCAGTGCCGCACCTAAACAAACTCAAAATCGGCAGCACAACCTCAGCACCACATAAACCACAAACCGTCTTCTGAGACAAGGAAAAACCACTAACAAGCTACATGTTATTATACAATTTGAGTAAAAAAAACTGCATATACATCTTCACAATACAGGATGTTGTAAAAAGTAATGGTTATACATATGTAAAATTGGTATAATGGTTTGGAAGATAATAAAAAAATCTTTTTGGATAGATGTTAATACACTACGCATGCATGTTTAAAAGGAATATGACTGCTATGCATTAAGACAATACATAGCACAGTTTACCAAAAATGCTGGAAAACTTTCTTGAATTTGGTACTTCAAAATTTTGTCAATCGTCCGAGATAATTTCTATTTCCCTTCTATTTCCCTTAGAAAACCGAGTATCATCAATTTTCGTATTATTCAAGTGTCAAAAATGCATCTCGTCATTTATTTTTCACAGACACATAATCAACCTTTTGCCAACATAATCGTACCAAAGTGACGTTAGTTGTGAGCAAAAACGCATTTGATTAAAAGAGACTTTTGCGGACTTAATTTACCAAAATTCTATAATTCTTATATGGATCATTTCTCGCATTGCGTAAATAATTTAACTACTTGTAGAGCCTATGCGCACAAAAAGCGCATGACGTCAGTTATGGGTATAAGAGTTTATTATGTTGGCTTCACCATGTAAAATCAACTATAACTGTATATCGTCTAAGATATCAACAATAAATCCACTACAATTTTAAATTTGTTTTGAGGCGGTAGTTCAATTTTGTTTTATTTAGGTTTTAACTTTTATCCATCAGTAACTTTACAACTTGTGACTGTTTGATGCGGTGGTTTTAGGTTTGATCGTATTTATTTCGAAAACGTTTCTTTAAAATTGATCAGGGCCTGCATCATGTTTTTCAGCAGAATTGAGTTTCAAGATAAAAGATAAACCGATTATAAAGAACTCAACGTAATAACAAGACATATACAGCATTATGAAGAAAAATTCCAGACCTAACATGTATTGAAAACAATTTTACTTTATCAATTAAAAAAAATCCAGCTGCCTGAATACTGCCACCCTAAAATCTAAATTGGTTTGTAAATATCCACATATTTTAGTACAATTTTGTTTCAATTGACTTGCTCCATTTTCTTTCGTGCAGATTAATATAGTTTATAGTAAATGTCTAAATTCTGCTACAAAACAATAATTCCGAGCGCAACTTTAAAATAGGGACAATATGTCTACAAATTTAATGACCACCAGTTTATTATAAAATAAATAAAACACATTTACTATATACTATATTTAAAAAACCAACAAGTATACTTTTGTATTACCGTCCGATGATGACCTTGTAAAGGTTGAAACATGTTACGGTTTTTTAAATATATTCGCGTAATATAGTACATAGTAAATGTGTTTTATTTATTTAACAATATGTCTAGTTTCGTGTTTTCTTATACTTTTTTTTAACGTAAACTATTTTATTTAAAATTTGCTCAACTTAGGACCAAAGAGCGTTTTGAGAACCGTTGATCTAATCTAATAGTTTAATTTTAGTATACACTAATGCGAACATACAGTTTTCGCAATAACACATAACCTATCCTAATTTATATTTAATCATAAATTAATTCGGCGAAATTGTATCCTATAATATTAACAGATTATAAAAATAGGAACAAAACATGTTCCAGCTTGATTGTTTATTCAACTGAGATCAATTTAGTTTGTTTATTTATATGTCATATATGTTTTTAAACCAATTTATTATCGTCACAGTAGTATTCTAAGTATGCCAATTATATTGCCCATATTTCAAAATTATTTAATAAGTAACTACGCCAGTAGTGATAATAGCAAGGATATAGCTGATAACATTGAACTTCTACGTGTTAAAATTAAACACGAATCTATGCCAACTTTTAAAAAGCAACAGTAAGTGAGGGACAAGGTTTCCAGTGAGTATCGCACGAGCCGATTTGTTGACATGCAAATGTCGTATGGAACTGCACTAAACTGGTATTGATTATTTCTATAAAAAATAACGGTATAAATATTTGGAGAGAACTGGAACTACTTGTTTGTCTATAGAAACCCTGCCCATCTTTAGTTTAGCAACATACCAGTTTAAAACCGTTATTTTTGGGAGTTGCTTAATATACATTTTAAATAATTCATGATTGCCAAATGTATGAAAAAATGTATTCTTCAAATATTGTGATATATGATTAGCACCTGAAATGCAGATAATTGGAGGTCAATATAAACCGACCTAATAGAAGGTCAGACATTTGACTTTGAAAATTATTTACATCAATAAAGTTTTATTAGAAATGACCCACTAGAATTAATTAATTATATAAAACAAGTTGCATTCGCATGAGCTACAAATCCATACTGCAAGGACACTCACACGATGTATTTAAAATGGTTTTGTGTTGCTATCAACTATATAAATGTAGTAACCATATACTTTTTTTTAATGATAAAGAATTGAATGGGATCGAACATATGTCAACAATGATTCCTTAATGGAATAATATGTAAGTGTCCTCGAAACATAAAAAACAAATGAATTCCAATCAAATAACTTTACTGGTATCTGATCCGTATCAAAACATAAGATAATATGTCATGCGGCAAAGCAGACACAGAGGAGATAACATGGCTCATTATTATTAACGATCGTAAATATTTATTTTAAATAAAATAATAGTGTAGTGTCCGAAAATAGGTTAATATATTATTATGATAAGAATGTTTTTATTAATACATTTTTATAAAATTTAAAAAAATACGATTCTATAAACTATACACAATATAGGTTATGTGATAATATTTTACAAAATAACTCATTTATATAATATAATATATTTCATTCGTATTAAGGTTAAACATGTTCATTGGATTACTCATAAATTGTAAGTTCAATTTTATTGTTCATTTGTTTTACCACATAATCCAATAAAAACATTTGAATCAGAAATTATTATAATATAAGTTTCTATACCCAAAATAAATAAATAACTTTTTTGGTTAATCAATTTATGCACGTTTAGTACACTTGAGTATTTAACCTAATACCATCTAAATAAATAATTTATAAATTGTGAACTTCGTTATTCAAATAATGATATAGTGTATACTCAAATAATCATTTTTTAATTGCACAAGTCTCACATTGCCAAAGACAACATATATCGTCAGTTGGCAGACTATATTCATACATTTCGATAGCCTTGTATATATGTACATATATTATCTGAATTATGGTAAATCTTCAAAAACTCCGCAATTTGAAACAAGTTGCCTTCTTAACTGGATGCAAGTAAAGTTCTAATGTTTGGAATAAAGGCAATCAAATATACAGGGTGCTAAGTAAAGATGCAGCAAAAAAGGGTTACTCCTTGGCCTATTCTAAGAATATTTTGAATATTTTGTCCTATAATGATTTCTGAAAAACCCCTTTGTTTCGAAGATACAGGGTGAACAAAATTTGCAACAGGTACAACATTTTATTATCAAAAAGTACATGTAAAGTTGCTGAAACTACAATAAATGTTCGAAATGACTTCCTGCAGCCTGAATCGATCAATCCAGCAATCTTCGTATGTTCCTGTTAAATAATCATGAGCAACCAAACCTGAAATGTGGTGGTGTACCATTGTGCATAAACCACATTGCAATTCTTGTTGCCAATGGTACGTCATCCTGAGGTAGCATGTGTTCCAAAAAGTTGCGATACACCTCGCCGATAAGTCTTCCTGGTAGAAATACTGGTCCAATTAGACAGTCGCCTACAATTCGAACATTTAAGGAGAACTGATGTTGAAAACGATCTTCACATACCTGATGCGGTTTTCATCTGCCCACACTAATTGTTATAATTATATTTGTGTAGCTTGTAATAAATTGCCATCAGCAAGTCCATACATAAAATGCATGTCAGTCATCTCGACGTTCGTATAGTGATTCATGGTACAGAAATTCACTATTAAAGACACGTCAAACAGCCAAACGTCACTCAATCTAAACAACTGCGACCGATACATGTAATGATCAATGACGAGACGTATTCAAATAAAATCCACTTGTACATTAGTAGATAAAACAGCCGCTCCAAGTTATCGTTAACAATTTTTTGTACTTGATTTACTCATTGGCGTACGCCATACTTTTATTTACATTAATGATTTCAACAAATATCAAATATGGTTGTCGCAAATTTTGTTCACCCTGTATCTTCGAAGAAGACAAAATATTCTTAGAACAGGCCAAGAAATAACGTCTTGAATTTTTTCCGCATGTTTACCTAACAGCCTGTATAATATTGCTATTGGCTAAAGAGATCTAACATTATGCTGTAAAAACTACACATTCTTTCTATTAAACAAAAAGCTCTAAATATTGTGGCTTTTCTGTTAAAAATTCTTGAAAATGTTGATTTGGCTTTTACATAGACAACTGCAGCTTTTAGAAGAGGTTGTAGCTATGCTTACGTTATCGGTTTCATTCATTCTTCTGCAAAAAGTGTACGTATCAGTATCCAAAAAAAGCGTTTAGACAGCGGTCCGTGTACAACACCCATCAGATCCTAAAAATTGACATAGCATAATCTCCGTCAGCCTGGATTGTCACTGTAATTATAACACAGAAGACCTTTGTGGTATCTTTTACAGATAAATCCAACAATCAAAATATTTTTTCCTCGACAAAGTGATCATTGTTTTTAGAATTTTTTTGTCTCTAGAAAACCTAGTAAAATAAGAAGAAAATCTGGAAGTTCCTTGACATTCATTCTTAGCACCACAAGATCGTAGACAAGTAGGATACTTGACTGTGCTGTTCACGCGGCTAGATATTCTACGACTTCAAGAGTCGCTCCGTTATTACCACCACACTACGGTAATAAACACATACCATATACACGACATTGCCTTTGCACCCAACTGATTCTGCAAATGCCACTTTGATAAAAAGAGTATTTCCATTAGAGAAGCTAACGCCAATCACAGCCATGCTTTACAGATCAATTGTTGTAATCCACTTAAAATCATCTGAACTCAAGAGAACTTCTAATCTAATCCATGCGTTTTAGCATCCTTTTCTCGCGATCACATTTCTCGCATTCCATGAGCCAGATTAAAGTGGGATTACTGTATTAAATCGTAGTCTAAATGCTCAGTCCGTAACATTATTCGAGTATAATATATGAGTTAAGTAAACAGTTTTATTGATTAAAACAACAAATAATTTTAAGTGCAGTTTTGATTTGGAATAATATAATGCAGATTTTATTAATATTGGCGCAGTCGGTAAAATTATATTTGTAATATGTGTACTACTCATAACCTATACATAAAACCGGCACTAGAAAAAGTATATTTATTCCTATTACTTCTAAATTATCAAAATGTTTTGAATTATCGTTGTGCACATAATAATATATCAATCCATTTGTAAACAATAAATTATATGCTATCTAACAAGGCGTGTATTGTAAACAGAATAATTCTCAAAATGTTTAGACAACCGTGAACATGTTGATGTAATCATGAAATACTTCAATCTAAACTATTAGTATTTGGTTTTTCTCTAGCAGTTTGTAATTTGCTACGCAGTTATCTTATCAACATCTTCTTGGCCCGGTGCTGTTTAATTGCTTTATGAATGATATAACTAAAAAAATGACCAAATCGTATAATAATTCCGGTATTCGTATCATATCATTTCATTATCTAGCAATTAATCAAAAGTTGAAGAATTATTTGCAATTTGACGTAATATTTTGTAACTTCATTCCACGCCACTGGATTAAATATAATGCATTGGATATTTTTTTTAGGTTGGTATATAAAAATTTCATGTTTTGTAATAGAAATCGTGTTAATAATGTTTAATCTGCAATTAAAATACTTTAGGTTGATAAATAGAATAAAAAAATGGCCATAACGTAAAAAATATAAGACCCAAAAACCATCATACTCGTCACAGAGGTTCTTATTCAATTATAAAAAGTATGTATAACGATATTCCTTGTCAGTCATTTTATAATTTGTTCTTCTTGGTTTGCTAAATATAATAATTCTGTTCTTCTTTTTTTGTTAAATTCCATTAGATAATTTGTTAAAATAAATTGTCATTATAATGTTAATTTCAAAAAAACCATATGAAATATAAATGTTACATTTTGTAAATGGCCACAATGAAGCGGTGGTGCAGTATCACTCAATAATATTGTTTACTTGTCTTCGACCACGTAGTTATTATTATAGTTCTTGCCACCGAGACAATAATATTGTTGCGCAAATTGGTTTATATTAAGTTGTATTTACTATGAATACAATAATAGATTCAAGTTGTACTTAGTAGTTTTTTTTTATATAAATATTTATAATGAATTTCTTTAAAGATCGCTCGTCAAAAGAATTAGTTATTTTGTATTAAGTGTGCAAAAGTAGAGCGTTTTTTAAACGGCATGATCTTTTTGGTCGACACCAATCCAGTCACTTCTGACTACATAGTTACAAGTTTTTTAACAAAAAAAAAAAATATCTTACACATTTAAGATGTCTTTAGATTTGTCAATTTAATGTTAAATTTTAATGACTTATTTAATCTGATTAACCGACGTCAATTTATTGCGGATTTGTATCACCATTAAAGGCAGCAATTTATTATTCAATTTTTAACACTACTAACTGTTGTTTATGTTAATGTAATAAATATGACATTTCCAATAAGGTACAATTCCTTTTTAATACTTGCATGCTGCATTAAATAAATGATACTATGTTTTTAAGTTAGCTCCTTTCTTATAGTATAATAAATATCAATATTTACAAATTATTTTTTGGGTTTAAAATAAATTAAAGCAAAATAAAACATGTTCTAATATGATATTTTAATCTGTCTAGAAGTTGGTCTATAAATTGACAGATATAAAGTGACAAAGATCAGTAAGTCCTTAAAATTTAACAATAAATTGACAAGTGTAAAGACAGCTGTAGATAAATTGATGAGTATTTATTTCTATTGACTACAGTCTTCATTTCGCTCATAATTACACTAATTGCATCTATTATCCAATCAGTAATGCGTTCTATGTAACTTGCTTTCCTTCGTTTAACCGACGTTTTCACACCGATTGTCTTAAAGATCCCATGTCGCACACTGATTAAATTGCATAAGTATACGTATATATTAAAAGCAGTTCCTCCAATAATATAACTGTACCAAGAAAGAATCAATTATAATTAATAATCCTACGTGAGAAATTGATTAAAGTGATTAAAAATATAACGCTGCATCAATTATATTATGATTCATACGGAAGATTATGCATAAACACATCGCTTATAATTGAAAAAATATAGTAGTAGTAAATAAGTTATATCATATTTATGAACATAATTTAGAATATTTATTACGGAAAATTGAATGGGAACTACAGAAATATGACTAATGGTATAAATATTCATTATATAAATTTGTCCATGAAATCATGAATTTTGTTCAAATTAATTTCATGGTTGTACTAGAAATAGTATTGTATAGTATTACGCATTCCAATGAAAACATCGAAGCACTTTTTGTAGTATTACAGTGAATGCAATAGATTTTGCAACTTACAAACATATCATAAGATTAACAAAAAACTTATTGATCCAAATTCGAGGAAAGATTAACATCGATGGTTAAAGTGTGGAACCTCGTAAGTCAATTTTAGTGAATTTTACAGGAGAAGGGAAAAACGTTTAGTTTTGGAATTGATTGTTTAGGTGAATTAGTTTTACTGGGTTTTGATAGATGGAGCCTGCAGTCCCATAGACTTAAATTTAAGTTTCGAGGATTTGCAGTTTAATAAATGTGAATATATATAAACTTTTAGTGTAAAAAACGCGTAAACGAAAAAAAACGACTTACGAGGTTTCACACTTTAACCATCGACATATAGAAATCCATGTCGTAATACATGATTCTACAAATTATTGTTTCTGATAGAAACAAAATTCTGACAATGCAATCATAAATAATTTTGTATGCCACAAAAGATATAATATGAATTTTATTATTATTATAACTAATTATAATTAAAATCTTTAGTCCGATAGAATTTGATTTGGCAACATATATGGAAACAGCTGATTATGAAATTTATGAATGACAAATTCTTTACGTTGCGTCAAATATTTTACGAGGTCATCCAACAATTTAAATTGAAAACTTGGCCTTCCGATACCCAGGAGCAATCAAATTAGGATGTTATATTTTGACATTAAAATAATTAACAAATAATACATTAGGGAATGGTATTTCTTCATTATGCATATACAATAAATATACATGGCCGACAAATATTTTTTTTAAATTTATATAATACTAATTATTAAAAACAATCTAATAATATGATGTTTCAGTTGTTGCTAATCAACCTTGCTTATAATAATGTTAATTAACCTGCCATGGCAATATAAATAACTAGGAATTAAAATAAAAAATACAAATTCTATATACATATATAAAATTCGGAAGACATATTTAAAACTCTAGGTAGTATTAAAAAGTGAAAATTTTAAATACAATATTTTCACCCTTAAATACCGAGGTGTTAAATAGCTTCCACGTATATAATACAAACATAATAGCCTCCCCCGAGGCGGTTGGTAATAAAATAATCCACTGAGATAATTTAAACCCATGTCGTAAAGACACTATATGTGTATGGCTATACTATATATCATACAAACTGTACGTTACTATGCAAATATTTACTTGTATATCACAATAACAGTAAAGCACCTTAAAGTTCATTTCTCTTTTTACGCTTATTGACAATGTTGTGATGATTACTTTTACAACGCCAGAGTACGGCAATGTCCATAACATTCGAGAATATGGATTGAGATTTCCAATTCGGCGAGTTTTCCAACAACTGCACGGAATACTGCAAAAACTAGACAATGAGAACATACTTCAAGAATTCTCGGCGCGTCTGTTCGTAGTGTATCTGCACTATTTAATTATGCCACAAATGCGTTTGAAGAACATACAAACGTCGTGGTTTATACCCATTTCAGATCCAGTCTGTTCAAGCCCTCTTACCTACAGATTTTGCAATAGAATGGATTAATAAACAGACAGAACAAAAAATTATCAATATAAGTTTTTAGTGAATTCCTGGTGTAGACTTAATAATAACTTACTCCATTGGTCCATTCGTTTTTCAGAACCATTTAATTGCTAACTGTCTACAGCTTTGTAAATGGCAATCAGACATAGATGTGGTACCAGCACATCGTGCAAGACCATTTTTAAAACGGTTTGAAGGTCGTGTAACTGGTAAAAGTGAACAGCATCCCTGTCCCCAAAGATCACCAAACTTAACTTGTTTGTGGGGCCTTAAAAGCCAAATTACTCGATAGCAACGGTGGTAATTATTTAATGAATAATAATTAAATACTCTAAGGGCCGAAATTACAATAGTGGTTTAACTCACACATACGTGGATTAAAATATCTGGATAGCTAACTGGCGGAAATGGGCAATTAACGATTTATCTAGCAGTTTAAATAACCTTAAATTACGTGAGTTATGACAGTTATTACTTATAAGAAATAAGTGTATTGTATTAATAGTGATTACTGGAAACTTACTATTGCTATTACGCTAAGAAGATATCTAAAGACAATGCAAATAACTAAGCTGAATAACACTAGAATGGGAGAAAGGAAAGTTGGATGTCAGTGTAGAAAGTAAGACAAAAAATAGGGTATAGGGAGAGAGCATGCCCACACCAAACTAGTACTACATTAGTGACAATGACTAGCGCAGAGAAGAAAACCGAAATTTATTGCCATGTGCTAATCATTCTCAAAGGCCACTTGTTAAAGCCCAACACCTCACTGCGTCAAAAAAAAAAAAAATTTATACCTACAAAAATAATTCAAGAAACCCTGTGCTTCCGTTGTACATACCACATATGCGTAAATAACATATGGCTAATACAAGCACATTGTTGCAAAATATATGCTTTAAGTAAATGTAAAGGTAATATACACTCAGATGCAAAAATACCGGGTCATTGGGTAATTTATTGCAACAAAACCAGATAATTTATTTTATAAAACTTTTAGTGTTTTACAATCAAAGAGACCTCCAGGATGTAGAAAAAAACAACATGGTACTTCAGTTTAGTTAATAAACATTAATGCGTTTATGAGTTTTTCACTACCTATTGCTCATTCGACATTATGCACAGAGGATCAAGGTGGCTACTGGGTTGACTTGTTATTTTGTCGATTAACTGTCATTCTCGGAGCAGATTAGTGTGTGGATTATGGTTAAGTGCTGAAGATTGTGCAAAAGCTGTTGCTCTTGTGGCAGATAGAAGAAGCCAGCGGTATGTGTCCAGATTCCTTCATGTCAGTCTATCTACCGTCCAAAGAGCACTTAAGGAGTTTAGGGAGACCGGCATAAAAACTCAAAGGCCGTTATCTGGCAGAAAACGTAAAACGACTGCTATCGATGACCGATTTATAGTTCGTACTACTCTACGGAATTGTCATGTGACTTCAGTAGAGACCAGAGACCAACTCCGTGAAGTTCGTGGTACAGCTGCAAGTATGTGGATAGTTCGTCAAAGGTTACAAGAAGCTGGCTTAAAATCTTGTAGACCAGCGGCTGGACTAAAATTACTCACACGTCACCAAGTAGACCGACACAATTTCTCTCGCAAACATTTGAATTTGACACTGGCACAATGGAGAACAGTACTGTTTACTAACGAGTCTAGATTCTGCCTACATTCGCCAGATGGAAAAGAACGAGTATGAAAACAAACAGGAAAACAATTTGCGGAGTGCATCTTTAAGCCCGGCTTAGCCATGATAAACGTTCACTAATGGTATGGGCAGGAATATCAATAAATGCCTGCACCAAATTGATTGTCATTGATGGAGGATCGCTGACTGAACATATTGAAGAGGTTTTGGAAAATAAGTAGTCTCATTTGCTTCATTTATCGGCAATGGCTTTATTCTGATGCAGGATAAAGCTAACCGCATTTTGCGAGGTGCGTCACAGAATACTTGGTTGCAGTTGAAATAAAAAAACTCAAATCGCCTGCATGTACCCCAGATAGAAATCCTATAGAACATGTTTTTGATATGCTGAGCGTCTTAGAGGACGTGCAGTTGCATCAACCACAATAAACGAGCTTCGTGTGGCACTTCAGGAAGAATGGCAAAATATTCCACAAAATGGATTTTCTTTCGTGTTTACGTACAATATCGTTTTCCCTTATTAATGTTCATTAAATAAACTGATAAGTAGCATATGTTGTTTTTTATATGCATCCTGATAATCTCTTTGATTGTAAAACACTAAACATTTTATAAAAAAAATTGCCGGGTTTTTTGCACAAAAAAATTACCCAATAACCCGGTTTTTTTTACATCCGAGTGTATATACAAAATTTGTTGTACATGTTTAGTAAGATCAGCACAAGAAGTATTACTATGTGCACAGAATAAGTATGCCATCCACACAAATAACAGACTTAGGAAGAGATACAGCACGCAATAAAAATGTGTAACAAAAAGGGTGGCTGGCTATAGCAATTGTACGGCTTGCAAAAGAAAGATTAACACTAAAGTGTGCATGAAGAATATAACCAATAAATATATTAGAGCAAATGTAGCAGGTGAAATTTGTCAAACCAAATCATGCCTTAATCTTGCTATTTATTAAAGTTAAAGTTGTAATTCACAGCAAGTAAGTCGTCTCCAACCACATTTTAATCTTTGCATGTATATCGTATATCAGTCCATAAACAATTATTTTAAAAAGTATTTTGGCATTGCAAAAAAACTTTATATAGTCTCACATCTAATCTTAAGATACCAGTGACTAGGGAAAAAATAGCTGCTCAAAATCCTTATTTTTGTATATTTTCTAAACCGCTTTCAATAATATTATTAATAATACAGCCATTTTGACACACTCAAAGTACTAACAAATAAAAATTGTACAACCATTCCACTCAAAAATCTACAATAAAACAAAGAAACCAATACAAAAGCAGCAACCAATGCCTACTTTGACTCTTCTGCAAAACCGTAGCCGACCAATCGTTAAGATATTTAGTGAAACGATAGAGCTCTTTTTAAGTCAACAGCTATCTTGTAGCCAAAAATTGACGGTTGACGTGCCATTATAAAATAACACCTGATTAGATTCTTATATATTCAAAAAATAAAATTTAGTTTCTGACAAAACGCCACCCTAGTAAGGAAGTAACAAAGACAGTCATAAAGAACTTAACCCTCAGAATCGACCCCCAGAGTTTGTTGAAAGTGCTGGTGAAGTTTCATTGCCATCTAAAACCGCTGCACAATCACAGTACATCCATTCCCCGGTGCATTTCTAATTTATGTTATCAGTGATCTTCCTTTGTTTAGAATCTGCTGAATCTTCACGTTCATGTCCAAGGAAGGTCCCAGTATCGTTATATTAAGATCGCACCGTACAAAAAAAAATCCACGCCAGTTAAAATCAAACATTCAGCACAGAGCTGGTGGCTGCTACTAACTTGATATTTGAATTTTGTGCAAAAACAAATGCAAAATCAATAAACTTGTTTTTTTATGAACTATTTATTATTAATAATATTAACAGAATAAGTCTACAAAAAAAAACAGCGACGTAAATAAAGGTGTGCAGACTGTGCAAAACACACAAGCCGATAAAAAAAGATCGCTAAAACCAATGTTCGCTTGTTTCTAAGTTGTTTATTGTTCAAATGCTAATGTGTTGTTTTCTTCTACAATGTAGTCCACTGCTTACAATTAACGATTAAATACAGTACTAAATGTTGCTGATTTTCTCTCGGGTTAGATGGCAAGGCGGAAGACTATTTTATGACTGATCGCTATTTTGACGTCCAAGGGATATATGGCCGTTTTTGTCGTCAATGTTACAGGAGACAACTTTCATTTAGTAATCGTATTAGAAAGTCTGGTTTAAATTATGTTGGTTTCAATAAAACTGTGGTGGCTCAGTTGAGTCCATTATCAAACTTTGACGCAACATTCTCGATAAAAATGCCAATGTCATCACTAGACACTTATTGTTAAACGCCCCCAACGTTGAGTCATTGAAAAAGACAATTTCCAGGATTTACATCTTGTTTAGTATCAGTAGTACTGTTGCTACTTAAACGTTAGGTAGTAAACGCCATTCAGCTTCTAGTCCTTATAGTCAGTTGATTATTCTTGTCAAAAAATTCTTTACCATAGTTGCAAACGTAGTTGCATTTGTCAAAGTCCGACAGGTAGTATTGTAACTCACATTAAGAGACTAATAATGCAAAAAATTGTACTAAACCTTGCGTCATCTTAATTTAGATAAAGAAAAGTAAAATGCAAGCAATTATCTGTAAGAAAACGTTGGTGACCGTAGCAGAGATTGCTAGTAGTGCTGTTAATTTACATTGATTTGCAAAACAATAATTAATAATAAGTTCGAAGAGTAGGGCCCGCAAATCTATATCTCAATTCGCAACAATATAGTCTGATTCTAAACGTTCTAAATCTAAAAACATCGACATCGTTTTCAGCAATCAAGCAGGTATCTCTAAAAACTTGTTGCAAAAACATTCAAAGAAGATGTGTACTGCACACTCGTATGTAATCAACACAACAATTATAAACTATATCTAAATATTAGACAATCCCCGTGAACTCAATAACTGGAACAAATATGCAAGTACCTAAATTTTATTTTAAATCTTATTCGCCAATGAGACCTATTTTTAACTAAATTGGTGGGAATTGATATAAATAAATCACAACGATCCACAATGATACAAAATAATGACCGTAATGATGGAAATACACGTAACTGCATAATTGACAACTAAACTTGCACAAACGTTTTTGTGCAATTATAATTGAGCGTTTTTGATCAAAATAACTTGTGCAAGTCATTTATTTTGATCAAACACATCACACGCGCTCAATTATAATTGCACAAACGGTTGTCAATTATGCACTTACGTGTATGGCCAGCATAAAACAAACAAACTGTTGCAGAAATACCTCAAATATACAAAAATCTACTAAGAACCGAGAAATAAATTTGGCAAATATTGTTTTCATATGTAATTTGGTTCCATTTAACGTCGAATTGTATAAAATGAGTATTATTTAAAAAAAACTATCTGCAGGCTTTTAAGGCAAATTCTAAATATCCTCAGACTTTGACATATAAAAACTGAAAGTTGTGCTACAAAAAAATACCATAAGAACCTTTAATATTCTACTTATTTTAACATCAAGGTCAAACCACCAATCGTGTGACCATATTTCTTCCGCGATTACATGTAGTTTAACAGTGATTTCACCTACTTCATGAATTTTGTACAAATTTGTTAATCATAATGCCCTAATTTATTTTTAAAAATTATGCATAATCCATCTGACCGGAACACACGACAAGCATGAATTTTAAGTTAGCCTTTCGCTTATGAAACTCATGCACCTTTATGCACTTATGCAATATTATAATAATCTGATAAAAATAATATAAATTCATTCAGTCATAATTTAGTGGTAATTCACGAAGGTTAGAGTTATCCATCTGTGACACACTAGTCATATGCATATGTAACTTGTATAGTTGTCATTTCTTTGCAGGATTACATGAATTTTGTGTAAACTTGTCAAATTGTTTATAACCATTTTTATTATTTAATTATAATTTCTAATGCGTATTATGTATAATTCAATTCTTCTAAACATTCCTATATTTTACCATAATCGTTCTCGGCAAAATGGTCCAGTAAAAAAATATAGTGTGCAATAAAAGCGTGACTTTTTGTTACCATTACTCGCTAATTTCAATTATCATTTTCGATTGATTTTAATGAGATAATTAAGCAATTATTTAATAACCATAATTAAAACTTAAATAAATTAATATTAAAAAAAGTTGAATTATATTATATATTATTTAATAATATTCGCCCCTAAATTTAACGTATTACAGAATTGAAATATTTTTGAGCCATGGCAATAAAAATCTTCATAAAAATATCTATAAAAATAATAGGACCATTGAAGGAGAAAAAAAAATATATTCTTTGGAATTTATTTATGTTCAGATTAAAAAAAAAATCCATTTTAAATATTTTGTAAATCTACAATAAAATTCGTTTTATTTCTTAAAACTTTATATGGCATGCTTCTTAAAATTTATTAATAAAAACAAATTGTTTCAGATGAAATATAAATTTTAATAGTTCATCAAATCAACTAAATTATATGGTATAAATTATATTAAATAACTAATACCATTCTATATAAAAACAGCAATAATAAAACCATTCCATTAAAATTTATGCAATTATGATGGGTGATTTGAATATTGAACTCAGCATACATTAATTACATGAATCACGATGATTTTTGCATAAGTAAACACGTTTTCATTCCAGTAGTTGCAATAATAATGCAACGAGAATATATAAAATTAAAGCGCGGGATTGTAATTGAAAGTATTTTTTCAGACCTATATCGGTAAAGATAAGAAGCTATAAAAATCCACCTGTTCCTTCAACAGTCAGGTAGGTCGGATGGTTAATGTCAGCGGAAGAAGCAACATGTTGATTGAACGGAAATCTTGTTTGGATAAAAAAATATTTTAACTTACAATCCAAATGTTTCTTCTTGGGGCCGATCATTTCCTCCGTCGTGGCCTTACATACAGACTTTGCTAATCCTTGACCGGCAATGCTGTGTTTAGCAGCCAATAGTCTATCGTTGATTGTCTGTCCTGCAAGTCGACTTGCCATTTTTATTCACTGATTTGTACAACAGACACTAGAAATAACACAAAACACGTCGCGGACACAGCACAGCACCTTTTACACAATTTTTTAACGCCCCTTGCGAAACGCTCTGACAGCACTCACCTCAGCTCGATGTCTGACAACCGATTGTGTGTGGATTGTGGATCATTGCGTCAAATGACTCAAATGGGAACCCGTTCCGGTGCAATCGCAGTCAACTAATATGAAGTTAGCCCATTACAAATAACTGAATAGAGGCTACATAAACAATCGATTTCAAGCAAATATAATTTTATCGTCTCATTATAATTTATTAACTAATATATTTAATTTAGAACTTAATTCTGCAAATTAATCATTCAAGTTTTAAGTTTGTTGGATTGGTAGTGGATAATGTCACAATCATGTCAAATTTTTTGTACTTCTAATATTTTAAAATTCACTATCATTTCATCGAAATTTAATGTTTGCTGTACCGAATTCATTTACCAAAAATGACTACCAAATTAAAACTGTATGTTGGACGAAAAGTGAGTAAATTTATTATATTTTGTTAGTCTAATAGATATAACCTTAATTCAATTTAGTTATATTGTATTGCGCTAGGCGGCAGCACATACCAGACATTGTATGTATGTTGTTTAGACCTGTTGATAGATGGCGCCTCCTTGTTACAGAATTTTTATACACAGGGTGGTTCAATCATATATTTAACTTTTTAAAAGTACAAGTAGTACATATTGGGATATTATAAATATTTTTTGTGTAGGATTAACAGTTTTATTTGTTTATGTTAATCGTAGTTCTTGTGATCTTTGAATGCTTTCGTACGGAGTGGTAAAACACTCGCATGTTAAACAAATCAAATACGTAGTGAGAAGCAGCAGCGCTCTACGATGCTTTGGAAGTTACTTTAAACCGTTGGTCTCATTGGTAATATAACACCCCGTTACTTAATCAAAATCAATAGGCACAAGACTCAATATATAATAAATGGGAATGCAATATTGGCAATATTTGGTATATATTTTATTTACTTTCAAAGCTCGGCTCAGTTCAGTATAATGTTAGTTTTTCGAGATAGAAAGTTGTTTAAGGTTTGGTACCTTATACAACAAAATGTTACAGCTAATCGCATAACCTTATTACATGATCACTATGAAAACATCATTGCATATGTAGATTATTGATGGGCAATCCTTTTTGTAGCCAATTTTAAGTTTATGTACCAGTCTATTTTAAAATAATTAAAATTCTCCAGAGGGAGAACTAAACATTTGAGGAACAAAGCCAGTTTTGATCGCCGGCACGTGACATATTATTTTCGAACCTTATCTTACAACACAAACAAACATTATTTTTGATATGTCCTTTGCTAACTATGTATGTATTGTAGGAACAATTGACATGTTCACAGTTTAAAAATGGCAAGTCAACTAGGGAAGAACGGCTTTCTGAAGAAACCCACTAATATTGATTGTAGAATAAAGCTACAACATATAAATTTATGTTTATACTTCCTTAGATGAGAAAATCGAAGGGTTATCTTTATTATGTAGTTGAAGTTTTTGAATATGGGTCATGGTTTTGTACACCACATTATGTACGATATCCCTCAGTTTCATAAAGTATTAGCAGGGCGGCAAAGCAGTTAGCCCCAAAATTGAAACAACGACTTGTGGATGCTTGTCTACAACATCATCATTATTTCAGTAACTGCGCCTAAGCTAAGTCTTTTGTCCACTTAAAAAGGCCGGAACAAATTTCAGAGTAATGATTAAGTGATTTGGGGCGTACAGACAACCATAAGATTTTCGGATATTTAGGCACTTCCAAAAGTGACTGCAACAAAAAATTATTAAATACTTAATTTTGACATTGCTTCAATAAGTTTTCTTTAATGTTTTTATCGTTTTTATTTGACTGCTTCAAATATCGCGTAACCATAAATTCAATTTACTGAAAGGTAATTATCTTATCAGTAATGCTATTGAGCACTTTACAGTATCGTGATTATAGCGGTCCTAAGTATTAACCAGGTCAGCGCGTTTTTTTTAATAGAGCAACGGTTCTACATTGGAAGTCTGCATGTGACTCGCTATTACAAAGCAAGAATCCATACTTTTCTCTCATTTCTCAATGCGGAGAGTTCCTTCACAAAACAATCTGGTGGAGCAGGTTTCCGGGAATCCTCCGGAAACCCTGGAGCTACATTAGTATAAATCTGGTCGTTCCCGAGAAAGGGGCTTTTTATGTATCGCAAATGTGCGGATTGAATCTGTTCGGCATGATATCGGTCTTTGACGCGAGAGCGGAAGACGTTATAGTATAACTTGTAAAGCTGATTATTATTATATAACAAACCCTACCCGTCCTTCCGTAAGACCCAGGCCCCGCCGACAGCTAGCCGGAGCCGCCACCTCAGGTGGTGCATCTTTGCAGCCGGTAGGGTGTTACAACCACTTCATTAACTGTAATGTCGGTAGTTGCCAACGAGTGTGAAAATGTAGCCAAATATTCTTCGAAACTTGTTGCATCGGTTTACCTTAATCCTTGAAGCTTCCTAGATGAATAGCGCGTCATACACATAAGATTTATCTGCGGGTTGGAACCGTACGGTTATATCTACACTTTTTGGACTACGTCGGTTGGTAGCTCGCACCGTGTAACCAGGCCTTTATTTTACGTTTTAACTGTGTGCGATTGGGAGCAGTGCCGGGGGTAAAAATGTTGGACCGTTCATTCCAAACTCACCGATAAAACTTTGTGTTAATGTGTACAAAGAAGACGGGTCTGAACCGGCCGAAATGACTGTAGTTTTACCCCCGGCACTGCTCCCACTCGCACACAGTTAAAACGTAAAATAAAGGCCTGGTTACACAGTGCGAGCTACCAACCGACGTAGTACAAAAAGTGTAGATATACCATATATTTATTTATATATTTATAGCACTCGTAAAGGGATGAGCATAGGCTCCAAGGAATACAGCTTTTGACAATGGTTCACAAAGAGTTGAAAAATATTTGTTATTGCAGCTCCTGGGTTTTCTTTTTTTTATTCAAAGCCGCTATCAGGATCTCAAATCTTTTTGCAGACATTACTGCATGGAATATTAGATGCACAATAGTTTTTGTTTGCAAAAAATGATAACATATCTTCCCGAATACTTATAATTCTTATAAATTGCTGTCAACATGAGAGCCAAAAGCTTACATTTCGTCTATAGCTCTCTAATTACTGTTCTGATGCTATTTTACCTTTACCCTAACGTCTTCAAGTTTATCGTTGGTCCATTGAATAAATTTCTGAAGTTATTTCTTGTTCAAATAAAAGTGACCAAATATCTTCCATTTGATGTTTAGGGCCTAATGCTTGTAGAGCATTGGTCATTCCTAGACTGGTTCTCATATTATTATGTTGAGCTATTTTCTGACTAGCTGGTGTGCTTCTACTACTCCATTTGGATCCATCTTTTCCTAAGAAATATTCAGGTAATGGATCAGGCATGTCTGTATGTTAGCAGCCTTTTCTCGCGCTCACACTTTACACACTCCAAGGGCCAACCTAAAATGGGTTTATTGTAACTATCCTAAAAATGAAGATTAAGAATTAAGTAAAGGTAAATTATATTTGAATCCTTTTTAAATATTATTTATACTTATCACTTTAAACTACTTGGTACAACTGTTTAAAATCTCCACCTACTTCTACTATAATTTTTAGAATATAAACTTACAATTTTTGGTTTTTCTCCATTAATCATTTGACATGCCGCAGTTTATCAAATAAAGATAATGTTTCAATTATTAATGTAATATGTTTCACTATATGTATGCGTAGTATAGGATTTCTACTGCCAGAAGTATCTTATCCACTAAAACCCCCACCTGTGCATTGGAATCTATCCTCTTTTATCTTTCGTTTCATAATAATTTTTAAGATGTTGATTGAAAAAGAAAATAAAAACACATTCAATATGGGTGTGGATGGATCAGATACTACAGCACCTCCATTCCCTCTATTAAAGAGTTCGGTAGTTATACACTACCCAAAATTTAGGGGTCACTAGGTTGTACCTCCATTAAATTAAGAATTTCTGAAACACGCTCTGTTTAATTCTTTTAAATCCAGTGTATATACTACGCTAAAAAAAAAAGAGGTTCACTAATGTGTACTTCCATAAAATTTGGAATTATCATCATCATATATTCTATATAAATTTAATTAAAAATGGTCAGTCTTCGAAAAGACTCAACAATTTTTAACGTCAGTATGTCCGTTATTTAGCGATCGAGGAACAGGTATTGAGGAACCGGTCAATACACCAAGCGCGGTGGCGAAGGTCGTAGAAGACAACTGAAATTCAAGACCGATTTTTATTAATAATTGTAATCGACGACCTGTCCGACACAGCCACATATGGCAACGTTGACAATGAAAGTCTATCCTCATCCGTGATGAGGTCAAGGTCAAGGTTCCGCATTACTCGTTACATAGCCAAGCATGCGTTTACAGACGCACAGGAGAACGTTACGATGCTGCTGCTGTACATAAAGTCGATAGATTTGGAGGTGGTTTAGTTATTGTGTGGGTGGGATCACTCTTCTTCTTTCTTCTTTCACAGCCCGTAGTTCGTCCAACGTCGGACTTAGACCTCTCCCATTATCTTATACTTGTCACGATTTGGCAGTTTCTATCCAGTTTGTGTCTGCCTGTCTTTTTATGTCATCCGTCCATCTCGTTTGGCGTCCAATCGATGGGGTCGAGGTCTCCAGAATATAAGTTTTAGCTTTGCCACCACATCGACTACCTTCGATCTTCTTATTTCTTCGTTTCTAATCCGGTCCCGAAGGGTGACTCTTAGCATACGTCTATCCATGGCCCGTTGGGCTACTCGCATTTTATTAACGATTCCGTTGTTCAGTGCCCACGTTTCCGAGCCATATGTGAGAACAGGCAGTACACATTGATTAAATGCTGATGCCTTTAGTACGGTTGGAATGTTTGCTTTGATAATCTAGCTTATTTTGCCAAAATCCGCCCATCCTAGTCTGATTCTCCTGTCGAGATCGGCGATCATGTTATCCTTGGATAATTTTGTTATTTGTCCTAGATATATGTAGGACTCTACTTGATCTATTAGGGTGTTTTCAAGGTATATTTGGATGTTATTTTCACCTGGTGTCATTATTTTTGTTTTGCTGCGGTTTATTTTTAGCACCACCTCTAGATTTTTCATTTGCTGTAGTTCTTCTTGGCTTTTTGCCACTATGGCGATGTCGTCTGCAAATCTCAGGTGGTTTAACTTCTCTCCGTCTATTTCGACTTCATAGTTTTCCCAATGTAGCTTCCTAAATACCCCTTCTATTGCTTCTCTACCAATTTGGTGTACCTATGATCCACTCTGATGTTACTAAGCGCATTTAATACTGCCCAGATCTCTAGGGAATCGAACGCTTTCTCATAGTCGACAAACGCAAAGTATACTTGGAAATTATATTGGATAGACTTTTCTGTAAAGAGCCTAAGCGTTTGGAGGTGGTCTTGTGTACTGAATTTCTTCCTGAAGCCTGCTTGGAAGGGATTCAGTACCCAATACGGGATTAGTATAGACGAGTTATTCAGCAGTTCCAATTTTCGATAAAGCGTTCGAGTATTTCGAGTTGTATTCCTCAATCGTAGCCAGCTTACGCAACGGGCGCCATTCACAGTTTTTAAAAAAATATATACCAATGATTGCACCAGCCCATAAACTACACCAATTGTTTTGTTTGAATGTAATGGTAGCTCTTGAACCTATTCTAATTGCTTTTCAACTCAAATACGGCAATTATGTTTATTGAAGTAGCCATTATCCAGAAATATGGACTTCATCGCTGAACAAAATTTTGGTCGAAAACAGTGATCTTCTTCAAGCTTTTCAAAAGCCCAAATACTGAAACGGTGACGATTCGGAAGTTCGGCCGGCTTCAATTCTTGCGGTCATCGCGTACACTCTCAGCTACCGACGCTATATTTTCGTCACTACGTGCTGGATGTGGTCTATTTGGTTGCGTATTATCCAATAATTAATACTGGGTTACAAATTTTTCAACGGTACAGCGAATTGTGAGTTCGGTAGGTCGATTATGTGGACGATAAGTTGCTCTTGTCAAATAATACTGAAGATAAAAAAAAATAGCATGAGAGTTTGACAAAAGCGCACGCTTGATCTAACATAAAATCCCTACTGAAAAAAAGTACCTTTAAATGAATCACACAATACCAACTATTTTCAATAAATGTCAGTACTACATCAGCTCCTTCAGGCTGATTCTTTTTTTTTAATGCAGTGAAAAAAAAACACTTGACAAAGCGTCGCTTTTGCCAAATATGGTAGTTCATTTTTGTTTTTGAAGTGCAGAATATATATTTGTGTTAGCAGGTACATATTCAAAGGCAGCTTTAAGATTGTAACAGAAGCCTAAGCCTTCTATATAGTGTATCAATGGCCGAAAATAAGCTTTTAGCACTGCATAATATAATAATGAGTTTGAAATTGAAATAAACTGTCGCCAAATTTACATGAGTCTGTTTTCACAAAAATATATTTTACTCGTTTTTACTAGTCTTTATAATGCATTTAGTTTGCATTTATTTATAGAAACTTTTTTAATTAAAACATCTTTCCGCTCATCAACATCAATGTGTTGATTCCACATTTTAATATTGATCCTATTTTGTATGCACAGTATTTAAAACATAAACATAAAACTTTCCGTTTTAGGTTTTGGACAGTTTAAAGAAGAATACAAAGATCAATGCTTCTCAACTAAAATCACTATTGCTAGTCGAGTCAACAAAACATGAAAACCCTAATATTGAATTGAGCATGTCTTTAGGTGTACTGGAAAATCAATTTGGAATTGGCAACGTAAATGAAATCCTAAAAATAGAACCAGATGAAATAATCCAAAACATACAATGCATAAAAGATCGTGCAAATAGAAGAATATGTTTTCAAATAAATAAAGATATTTTCACAAAAGAAATTATTGATCACGGAACATTACCAGACATAAATACACATAAGAAGAAAATATTGGTGGAATTTAGTTCTCCTAATGTAGCTAAACCTTTCCATGTTGGACATTTAAGGTCTACAATTATAGGAAATTTTATATCAAACTTAAACCAATTTTTAAGTAACCGAGTTACAAGAATTAATTATCTAGGTAAATATAATATTAACGATTAGGAAAAACAAATTACATAATTAATTACTAGGTGATTGGGGTACTCAATTTGGTTTCATAAAAGTTGGTGTAAACAAACTGAAACGAACAGAAGAAGATATAAAAGAAAATCCCTTAAAAGTATTATTTGAATCTTATGTTTACGCAAATACTTTAGCAGAAACTGATCCCAAAATATTAGAACAAGCCAAAGTAGAATTCAGTAAATTGGAAAGTGGATCAGAGGAAGATATTAAGCACTGGAGAACTTATATTAAATACACAATTGATGAATTAACAGGCTTGTATGGCAGACTGGGAGTTAGGTTTGATGAATACAATTATGAATCTATGTATAATGCAAATGATATACAAAATGTGATTGATGCAATGAATAAAAAGAAAGTTCTTCAAACACTACCTGATGGGAAACAAGTTGCTACCATTAACGACAGGCACGTTTCCGTAATTAAAAGTGATGGTTCAACTTTGTATTTATCTAGAGATATTGCAGCAGCTATTGATAGGTTTAAAAAACACGAGTTTGACAGGATGTACTATATTGTTGATAATTCACAGAATGACCACTTTAATGCATTAAAAGGAATTCTTTACCAAATGGATTTCCCATGGGTGGATAGAATCAGGCATGTTAAATTTGGTAGGATACGAGGTATGAGCACTAGGAAGGGACAAGTTGTATTCTTAAAAGATATTCTAGATGAAACTCGAGATTTAATGATGCAAAGACAAATTCAATCACCAAGTAAATAAATTATTTAATACCATAAAAAATCAAATTGCTAATATTTATTTTTTAGCTACGAAAGTTCCCATTACTGATACCAATACATCTGATATCCTTGGAATTTCTTGTGTTATTATTAATGATTTAAGACAACGAAGGCAAAGAGATTACGAATTTAGTTGGGATAGAGCTTTACAGGTAATATTGTCACTAAATTTACTAATTAAATACATACATAATAATATTTAGGTGCAAGGTGATACCGGTGTTAAACTACAATACACACACTGTCGATTATGCAGTTTGGAAAAAAACTGTGGAGCTATTCCAGCAGACCAATGCATTCCAGAGTTATTAATCGAACCCGAAGTAGTAGTTCTAATTAGAGAAATTGCAAGATTTCATGATGTCTTATATAGTGCAGATCAACAACTTGAAGCCTGTGTTCTAGTAGCTTACCTTTTCCAATTATGGTAATAATCCTTAAATATTAATCATTCCGTATTAATATCATTTTCTATTTCAGCAACCACATCAATAAAGCACTAAAAGTAATAAAAGTTAAAGAACAAGAACCAGTTTTGGCTTCACAAAGGCTGTTATTATTTAACAACGCAAGGACAATATTAAAACAAGGGATGATGATTTTAGGTCTGCATCCATTAACAGAAATGTGATTTTTGTAGTAATATATTTCTAGTTCATTAAATCATTGAATATAGCTTATCGTTTCTTCCATGTGTACTTCCTTCTGGCACCAGCTTGTCCAGGCTTTTTCCTTTCAGGCGTACGATAATCACGCGTTAACAGTCCAGCTGAAAGTAAGTGAAAATAAATTCATTTTTATTACAGATAATTTATACATACCTATTCTCATCCTTTCTACCATTTCTTGATCTACAAAACTTCTTAAGCCCCATGCTATACCCCATCTAATAGCACCAGCTTGTCCAGATGATCCTCCACCTTCTACATTTGCTTCAATATCGACACTTTTGTGCATGTTTGAGAATATTAACGGAAATAATACCTTAAAAATATAATAGGTAAATGATTAAGTTAATGGTAAAAAAAGAACAACTTATAGTGGATATGCAATTAGTTTAATTAAAAAAATTTAAATAATGAATAAAATAAATAGATTTGTAGTAAATAAAAATTGAACCAATCATATACTTGTTATTTAAGTATTAATAACTAGCAATGCTACGCATTGTCTATAGTAGTGGCGTTGTATTACCATTTATAAATACAACGCCTATCAAAATACGTCATTCAATAATTAATTTAAACTTGATTTAAATTGGGCAATGCGGACGAGCCAGGGCTGACACTTCTCCAAGCTGATCGCATCGCAAAGCATATCCTTATCCCGTGTTCAAAGCCTCATATGTGCCACTTCAATCAAAGAAGCAAAACTGACACAGAAAAAAGCTAATACCAAAATGAGTTATAATTTATTGTTGAAATTTTAATCAATTATACAGTAAAACCACTTTAGCTTGACCTGTAAAATGTGAGCTTCATGCAACAACAAATAATAGTTTCGTGTATATTAAATTACATATTACAGCCAAGCTCTATAGTTCTGTTAACATTTTCAAATACTAAATTGTTTAGTTAATACTAAGTGATGCGGAGAACCTGGAAAAGTATAAGCCAATCAGCATGCTATCACAAATTTATAAGTTATTCACAAAGATAATAACCAGAGGGGTTAACCCCAAACGTAGACTTCTACCAGCCAACGATGAGAGTGCTCATAGAAAAAACGGTAAAATATAATATAACTCTTGCTTGCCTTTATCGACTTTAGGAAAGCTTTCGACATAGAAATATGAGCACTCCAGCAAGACCTCAAAAATGCTAGAATTGATCAGATATGCAAACTTGATTAACAACATCTACGAAGATGCCACTCTATAAATACATGTAAAATCTGACAAAGTCAAAACAAACAGAGGAGTACGCCAAGGAGACACTCTGTTTGGGTGGGCTGTTTACCCCTAGTCTTAGAAGATGCATTCAAAACAATCCACTAGCAGAACAAAGGTATCAATATGAATGGCTAGGTCAGCAAAGCTTCACAAATGATATAGTTTTAATAGCAGAGACTAAAGAAAAGCTAATCACGCAAATTCAAGACATTTATAAGAACACAAAGCGCACTACCGAGAATATACCACAATAAGAAACAGAATCAACGCCGAAGTAACAAGAATAAAGTGCAGTTTCTGGGAAAATTCTCAAGAGACATGGAATACGACCTATATGGAAGACAGAAGAAAGTATAGAACATGATCAGGAACAGGAAGAAACCAATTAACGAACTAATTCAAGGAAAGTCCATACCCGAAGCAACATGAATAAATCACTTTAAAAGTTTATATATACAACAGACATGCAAAATGTCCAAGAACAACCGGAGAACACGGAGGAAGAAGAGTACAACATAGTAGAGGTAAAGGAAGATAGAGTAAAGAAGGCTATTACGAAATTGAAAAACAATAAATCGCCGGGGCCCGATGGCATAACGAATGAGATGATAAAGTATGGAGGGGAAAAGCTTGTAAAAGAACTAACATCTTTATTCCAGAAGGTATACTATGTCACAATTCCCGAACAGTGAAAATCCAGTATTACTATTCCCCTGTTCAAAAAAGGAACCAAGAGCGACTTTGCCTACTCAACACAACCATGAAACTACTTACCAAAATCATCGCAGATGAAATTGTGGAACAAATAGGGATGGCCGAGGAACAACAAGGCTTCCGCAAAAACAGATCCACGATCAAAGCAATATTCATCCTAAGACAAATATCAGAGAAGAGTATTGAATACAACAAACCAGCTTTCGTTTGCTTCGTAGACCTTACGCAGGCGTTACATGACGTTGAAGAGATTTTAAAAACAAAATACGTGAACCCCAAAATTGACAAAAACTAATCAGAGTTCTAAATATAGGCAATAGAACAAAGCTCATCGTAAATAAAATATTGACTGACAAAATACCCGTCAGCGTGGGGATTAGACGAGAAGACAGTCTGAGCCCAACACTTTTCAACACTATTATGGATGAGATTATTGAAGACGTAAAGACCATGGATATTGGATACAAAATGGGCAACAAAAAATTTAGTATCATATGTTATGCGGACGACGCAATAATTATGGCGGAAGACGAAGACGACCTACAAAGACTGCTTCATAGGTTCAACACAAAAGCGAAACAATTCAATATGCAGATATCCATTGCAAAAACTACAGCAATTGTGCTACAAAGGACCCCATTAGATGCAAACTCTCCATCAAAGGCAGTTCTATAAAACAGGTAATGCGCTTTAATTACCTAAGCGTTGAATTATCCAGTAAAGAAGACCTATACAATGATGCTCAAATCCAAATAAATGAAGCATCGAGAGTTGCGAGATGTCTACGTATGGTAAAACAAATTCATACAAAAAGAGAGTAAAGTACGCATATATAAAACCTGCGTTACGCCAATTATGACGTTTGCAGTCGAGACCAGAGCGGACACAAAGAAGACAAAAGGGCGTCTACAAACAACAGAAATAAAGATACTCCGAACCATATCGGGTTTCAGCATCAGGAACAGAGTACGCAGCGAGGAAACACGAAGGGACTGCGGAGTTTATGATATCGCATGTTGGACAAGAACAAGACGTTGAGAATGGAACCAGAATGTACTAAGAATGGCTGATAACAGACTAGCCAAGGATGCCGCAACATCAATAAAAAACACAAAGAGACCCCTTGGACGACCGCCCAAAAAATGGACAGACAGCTGGACGTCCATATCACAGAAGACACAATAGTTGGAAATTAACAAGACTAGTCCTACATTAAGAAGAAGAAAAAGACAAAGCGCATAAGACTCAAAATAAACTTTGACAAAACGAAGTACATGACAACAAATATAGAAAATTGCCAAACAACAAACAATGCTGAAAACCTATAACATCAAAAAATATCTAAATCCAAACAACTATAAGAAAGGACAACCAAAAATAAGAATAAAAATAAACGTAAAAATCTGACAAACATAAACTAAATTAAAACCCCGAACTATACAACCAATGCATTCTCCCAATAACCACGAACGGATCCCAAATTTGGACGTTCACAAAGTCAATACTATAATACTTAAAACAAACTTCAGGACTAAACTGATATCAAGTAACCGAGAACCGAGCCAGATGGAACATTTTAAGGGAGGCCTACATCCACAAGATAGAGCACGACTAAAAAAAGTGATGCGGTTATTATTCCAATTAGTAAGCAAATAAAAATATAAAAGTTAATAAGTCAAGAAACCGCTCATCTAAAATAACATTTTTGTAAAAGCATGCTTAAGTTTGCAAATAACACACTTCAACTTATGCTGTAGTAAACATTACAATTACACTATTGGTAACATCGAATTAACACTTCTTGCAAAAAAAAAATGGATTAAATTTCGCTTTCCAACCTTACATCACTGATTACTATTTCATTTTCATCGTAAGCAAATAGTATGAAACAAAGAATGTTTGCAAAACCAGCAATACTCAATACAGCTAATCCAAGTATAGCGTGACCTATAGAATGTGTGAAATGTAAACGCAAGCAAATGTGCAAAAACGGGCAAAGGCATAAGTGCAACAAGAGAAATAGTCTTTTTGTGTATATTAAGTTGCCTATTATACCATCCACACTGTTCTGAAACTACAGTAGCTTGCACCTTTTTTCTTTCTTCCTAAAACCCTCTAAAATGACAAAAAATATTTATACTATATATTTTATAAAACCGACCAAGCTAAAAACTAAAAGAAACAGAATATACTGTCCACCACACCACACCCAAAAGCGCATAATCAAACACTGCAGACACCAACAAGAATACTTCCATATGACCCAATCCTGTTGATAGAAAGTAGTACAGAAAGCGCTGATAATCATGCCGTCTATAACATCTAATACAATAAAAACTACCTCGACACCAATAAACATGTACAACAACGATTGATGCCAGAAACAGGAAGAACATAAAAGCAAAATGACAAAGACCATCAACGTTGAGTGAAAACGACCCAACAATTGCACTAAAGCACTACAGCTAACAATTTAGATTATCCCAAAAGTTGATCTAAAAACTACCCAAAAAGTTACCATGAGACCAAAACACCAAGTAGCAAAAATAAACTCAAACCTGCCTAGCAGATTAATTGATAGATCTCTTATATTATTGGTTAAAATAAATCATAAAGCTGCTAAACCAAATAGTACCTGGTACTTACTGAACACCTCAAAATAAAAATTCAGTCAAACATTTGCCAAACATCAGACCCCGTCGCGAGAACATAAACGCTTTAATCCCTTATAAAAAAGTAATAACCAAAATTTAAAAAAAAACCTGAAACAATCCGGTTGTCCAGCCGTACAAATTGTGTTTACCGAGCAATTTTTGGTAATTTTTAATTTAAAAACATTGATTAGATATTTTTTATTTTTTTTTGCCAACGTATGGTCTGCTACATGCAGAACCACTTCTTCAAATACTCTGGCACCATTAAACTTTACCAGACAATTTAAAATGACCCAAAGCTACAGTAGTCTCCACTGCTTTACCTCCAGATCTACCGTTTTACCGCAAGGCACCTCCTAGATGAAAACTATTCCCAGACTTCACACAAAAAAAACACTCAAAACTGTAGGTCTATGATCTATGAAGTAAGGCTAGACACCAGCAGTGACAAACTGTTATTGCCCCTTTAATAAAATACCAAGAAAATAACCTCTAAAAAAGCCGCAATTGCATATTCAAAGAACCGCATGCAGCTCCGGAGTCTCGAGTTGACGACTTACGTTGTAAATGACAGTATTAAGAAATACCAAACCAATTAAAAATTTCGCAGCAGTTCCTGCATTTTAGTAATAAATCTAGAAAATCGAAATACTGCAACATATACTGCCTAATTTAAACAATTAAGAGAACAATGTTTGCGACATTATGTCTGACAAAGCGCTTTTTCATTTATGTACCTAAAAACACAAAATTATAGCTTCCGTAAAACAGTAAAGCTATACATCAATCAAGAGATACCTTTAAAGTTATCCTTTTAATTATTTGATACGGAGTTTGCGCTTTAAAGGCAACTAGACGGATTCAACTTCTTTAAGAAGCTGAAGAAAATACGACAAATTGTAACTGACAGGCCATGTTATAAATGTGATTCTAGCAATAACGTTTGCAAAATTATTAAAGAGTTTGTTTTCCAACTTGATCGTGAATTAATCCCTATATTTTTTTGGCCAGGTATAAGAACTGAACATGGAACTAATGCACAATATTTACTAAAAACCGTCTGCGACAAAACTAATTTCAGTCAAGATTAGTACTAAATGATATAAAACTTGCTAAATGCCAATTAATTGGTAAATTTTAAACCATAAAATTAGAGCCGATCCTAATTTTTTAGCAATAAGAAAAGAAATTTGAAAAAACACGTAAACTTAATATACTTTTGCGTACTCGTGTATGCCACTCCTATAAATATATCGGTCCTGTTTATATACAAATGTAAATCGTCCGACAAGATACGAAGACAGCGTCGTTAGCCTGACCTATAAACTTTAAAATATGTTGTTGTTAAAAATTTGAGTACAGCAAAATATGATCGCAATAAAGCAAACATTTTCGTATATATTAATGCCAAGTAGTAGAACTATAATCAAAAATATTAATATTAATATAAAAATTGTGATTTCTAAATTAAGTGAAATTATAAAACAGTACATCCATGAAATAAAATTGACGCTTTTATACTCATACGGCCTTAACCTGGTTTAAGCAAGCCGAAAGTCCTTCATAGTATAAGGGGTAAAATAAGACGCAATAATAAATGTTTGTGGCTGAAACCATGAATGTCGAATCAGTTAAAGTCGAACTCAGTACACCCAACATGAGAATCAAGCACATAAATTCTATATTTTCTTTATCACTTTACTAAATTTATTTTAAATTTATAAAACAATAATATAAAATCGTAAATAAACTACACTCTTTATAGAAACGCGCCCCTAAAATCAAGTCGCCATATATCGCTTCGTTTACAATTTTATGTTAATTAATAGACGATCAATTCTATATTTTTATTTAAACAAATTAAAAACAATTTGAGTAGAAGTGGAAAGAGGTTTGTTACACATACAAATATATAAATAATTTAATTAACAAGTTTTATTTTAAAAATATACAGTATACTATACAATACAATATAAAACAATGTAATAATTAATAAAAATGAAGGCACATCAGATTAGAAGTTGTATCATGCATTATCAAATCATTTTATTGCATTATAAATTGCTTATCATTGTCATCTGTATTACCTAAAAGACAGTTATACAACATTAATTTTTTTTATAAAAAATATATTAATACACTTTTTCATCACAACAACTACTTTACTAATATCACAAGAGAATCAAAATATATTATTTATTTGTGATTACATTTTCTATTTCATTAATTTCAATTAGTTATATTACTATTATTATTATTATTAAAGTATCCCACCATCTTGGAATGATTTTAATGAGTGTAATGGAACTAAATTAATAAAATATTTGACGTGCAAATATCCATACAGTGAATGCAAAATAAATGTGTTTGTGCCTTTTATATATCAGCAATTTGAACTATTAATATTCTTTTGTGTTAATACATTTAGCAATTGTTCAATCACTTGGTGGTTGTTATTTAAAGCAATCTTGAGCTCTCTGATTTCACTACTTAAATGTTCAATTTGCTCTGTGCTTTTTTCAACTTTGGTTTGCAACGTGTTTAGATTGCTAGAATAATCGGCCATAATTTCACTGTTTTGATCAATGTTATTATTTATCCATTTTTTATGTGCTGTATATGTAGATATATGAGTTCCTTGTGATGAAATTGTATGACCGTAATGTTTGCGCTGCTTGGCAATTTCATGTGCTGCTTTTAATATGTCTCTAGGCAATCGCTTTTCACGTGGATTTAAAGGTTTAACATTTAATACAACCCTGTAAGCCTTAGGTGAAACTAAAGCAGTCCAATGCAATAGATTAAGTAGATATCGCGGTAAATAGCCATTAAATAATGCTAGTTCCATATACGATATTAACTTAGTTTGCCGGACTAATTTAGATAAACCGGCTGTTTTTTGTAGACCTTGTATATCATGGACGGCGATACCGACGAGGAGATTCATTAATATGACTGTTACAAATAATAGGAATAATACAAATGTTACCTGAGCGCTAATCTCTAATAAAAACGGCGGATCTTCAGGGTCGTCATCCACTAATAAATCTAAACTCAACTCACCAGTCATCATTACTAGTACTGTTATCAAACCAATAAAAGGATTAGCAAAAGTAGATGAGTCCGGAAATATCACGCAGAAACTAATGGTGAATCCAATTAAGAGACATGAGTAAGCCAGCAGTAATTTTGCAAATTCACCTTGTACTCTAGTATACATAGCGACGTATGAACCGAAAATGGGTAACTGTCCTATCATTAACATCAAATTAGTCCAACCGAATAATACGGCAAAAGCACCCACGTGATTTTGCCACGTATACGTCCGTCCGGTATAAATAAAAGAAATGACAAATACACTAACGATGACTGACCACTCAATTATATTTTCAGGATGCGATAAATATTGTTTAACAGTTGGATAACCAGCTATTCCATAAACTTTCCTTAAAATTTCACATCCTGTTATACCAACAAGAACAAACCACTGCATTTCTATAACAAATGGGTTGTTTCTTAGCATATGTCCCATCATTGATTTTTTCTCACACAATTCTATAACGTTCTGTGGCTGGCTTTCATTCATATTCTTGCCATGGTTGTAACAATTATGTGCCAAAGCTGTTAAAACATACAAGGATAAACTTAACACAAATATCAAACAGAACAACATGCGCGCAATATAATACTTTCTTATTTTTTCCCATTTTAAATAAAGAAACGCGGAACATAAGGGATGTAATAAGATTTCTTTTTGTCCTTCATCAACAAACGTATTTAGAAAGCTAATTTCTCTGGGATGACAATGTTGTAATATGCTTCTAAAATCCAAACGCAATTCAACTTCGCGATTTGATGATTCGGGATGATGATGAAGAGTTATTGCCGAGTCTAATTTTTGTGTAACCATTTGTAAGGAAGCCGGTGTTTTTCTGGTCATAATTCCTAATGCGGTCATACCAAATTTTGATTTCGCGGTAACATCAGCGCCATGATAAATTAAAACTTCCACGCATTGCGATAACTCATTTAAAGCTGCTATATGTAATGGTGTGTAGCCGTATTGGTCTTTGAAATTAACATCGGCACCCCAGTTGATTAAAATTTCAATTATATCATATGATCTAGCTGCCTTACCGACGGCTGCATGCAATGCTGTGCGTTTATCAAAATCAGGTATATTAGGGTCACCGTTACCTTTTCTTAGTAATAATTCTACGCAATCAAATGCTTGTGCCCGGGCTGCTAAATGTAATGGTGTTTGTCCTCTGTGATTTCTTGCATTAGCATCCGCCGTTTTCTCCAATAATATTTCAATACACTCAACATAACCACCCTCAGCTGCTAAATGTAGCGTAGTTAAATCTTTTTCTTTGGTTTTTGCATTGACATTATTGCCTTTCGCTTCTAACATTATTTTAAGGCACTGTGCATGTCCTAGATCTGCCGCTAAATGAACCGGAGACATACCAGAGTATTCAACTTGGCCTACATCTGCTCCTTGTGCGGTGAATAATCGGACACAAGCAATTGCATTGGCCCTAACAGCGCAATGCAAAACACTCTCGTGACAGTTACTTGGATTTGTGGTAAGTGCGTGTACTTTAGCCCCGCTACTTAATAATATCATTGCCGTTTCTGGGCTATCACCAAATGCAGAACAATGCAAAGGCGTGTAACATTTAAATGAGGCATTTATATCGGCACCTTGTTGAATTAAATATTGCGTTCCGGCTAAACATCCACTGAAAGAGGCCAAGTGCAAAGCGCTTAATCCCTGATTCGGTTCGAAATAACATAGCTGCGCGCCGAGACTAATTAAACCTTCCAGAAGATCCCAACGTTTCATAAAAGCGGCCCATAAAAAACCAATATTAATTTCCAGTTTCGATGCGCCGGTAAAAGCTTCAGCTAGTGTTTCTTGTTGAATTTTCTTATTTTCAATATCATCTAATAATTGATGACGCCCCGATGAACTTTTTAAGTGTTCAAGAAGGTTCATCTTAATCGTATCGTGACATATTTGGACGGTAAGTTCGTGGTTTGTTGAAAACTCTTCGAAACTCTCGTAGATATTTGGGGTGTGATCAGCAGGCGGTGATGGTCCGCACTCCATGTATTCGAAATCGTCGGAAGGAAAATCTTCTTCTAGCATTTCCTCTGGATCTCCCCTATTGCGTTTCCATTTTATTAGCATGGACGCCGTCGGGGTTTTATATAAAGGAAAACTTTCGACTTCCGCGTTAACGCTCACAGAACGGCCCAATTTGCGAGTATTCGTAGCGTCTTGAAACCCCAAATTGTCCATTTTTAAGGATGAATTATCTTTCGAAGCAGAAACCATTTATAGAACCTGAAAAAAATTGTATAAATTATTCGCACATGGAAAATACACTTTGATCAGGATATGTACCTTAAAAACATAATATTCAAGGTGACTGGCAGAGTAATTAGTTTTTGATTATACCATTCATTATGTAATTTTTGTTTCTATCCAGAAATTATAAATTAATGAGCATCTATATGCATTTTTAATTGTATTTGCTTCCAATTATAAACAATGTATTCATTTGGTTTTATAAAACAAAATTGTTTCCGGAATGAAGCTATAATACAAATAAAATTCAACAATACGCAGAACAAATTATTTTTTTTAATAAATGCAAATACTTACATTGTTCTAATGTTAATAATATTATTTGTCTCCACATTGTGGATGAACATGCAAAGACTTTAAATACATGTCACAATTATTATATTCACAGAATATTAAATATTCTTTTTGGGTTAAAATTAGAATTTATGAGTTCATTCGTCCTGAATTTAAATTGGTTTGAGGAATATAGTTATTCAACTTATATCAAATACAATAAAAATTCAATTATTTTTTATTTCAAATCTTGAAAAGGAACTGACATTATATAATTGAAATCATTTTACTTAATAATTTGCTTTATTGTTGACACTAATGACCGTAGAATGTTTAATTAAATAAGATGGTTGAAAAGATTACTGTAAAAACCTGCAGAATAAAATTAACCATTTGAGTAAATTCTTATAAAACGAGTCATAAACTGGGAAACTCCCAGCTTTCACAAATTTGTACGCACATATAAACATTTTATCAATGTTTACAATAAATCAGTAGTCAATTTAATAATTATAATATTTAACTTTCTAGGATCGATGTTTAGTTTTAAAATAACTTATACTCAGAATATTCTATTATCTACTGTACTGCTTATTTCTGAGTACTGTAATATCTGTTTAGAAATAGAATATTTACTTATAATGCAAAAAACATATGATTTCCTCTAAAATTCATCAACTAGCTTTCCAATTGTGATGGCTTGACGTGATTGCAACACGAGCAAATAAGAAGTTACTGTAATTAATTAATAATTAATTATCTGAGAAAAACATGTTTTTTTATGTAAATTATTATTATGATTAAACTTCAATTAAACGTAATTATGATAAAAATATTATGATTTATTCCGAGTCTGGATAATATAAAAAGTTAATTATAAAATTTTGGTCTATACGGAACTGACAAACAAGAACTGTTGTAGAAGAGTAGTTAAATACATAGATCCGTATTCAGCTCCGATACTTAGTAAAGCTTCATTATGTGTTTCTTAAATAAAACTTTTTTAAATTAAGATTTTAAAAAAGTTGATAATATAGTATATTAAGTATCAAAGCAGGAAAGCACTGTTTGTAGCACGCCGATATTTGGATATATGTATGTACAAAGTGCTGCAATTGCTTTCTTGACCGTGGGTGCTTACAACTATTTTATTGATAAAAATAAAAATTTTAAAATTAAAAAAAAAATCATTTTATTTCAAATCAGACAAAATAAAATTCATATTTAAAAAATTGCAAAAACAGGCTGAAGGCGTTTTTCCGATCCAAAATAAAAACAGGCAAAATAGTATATTGTGTAACAAGTACGCTCCTTTCGTATTAAAAGTCATAATACAACAGATGTATAGGTTATCTGTTAGAATACGTTTACTTAGCAATACATGTTGCATAATAAACACATTACAGTAAGGATTAAAAATAGTAAAATAGTAAATTGTACAACAAGCACGTAATGATGTCCATTTCCCACAAACTTTTGGCAAGTGCTGCAATTTATATTTAGTATAATAGTATATTGAGCAAAAAGCAAGATATGGTATTCGCATACAGAAAAAAAATTAAAAACAAAAAAAAATAAAAAAATATTTTTTTTTAGTGAACTGCAATAATATATTGCGATACAAGGTTGTTATGTGGATATTTGACAAATTGAGAAAATATTAGAAAAACTAAAAAGTGTAGAGTTTTAAATTTTCGAAATTTATCAAGAAGGTTTAACAAAAAAAAATAATCTCGAGATACTGCAAAAAATGAATCAACTGGAGAAAGATTAATTGCAAAATTTAAGGAAACTTGACTGGTATAGATGAAGCATCTCGTTGTATCAACATAGTCCATAATCATGTATCGTCAAAACCCAAAAAAACATCAATTCAGCATTTTTCTCATCAATGGAGCATTTCGAGAAATTTTCTTTAACAAATACTCACAAAAAGCCGCATCGCCATGCGTTGAAAATTCATCTGACGCCAGATATACTCAGAAACAACAATGCATTAGTTACTGCTTATTTGACCAACTTCACAATCTGTTGTTTTAACGCAGCGTGAAGTTCAGCCAAACTCGTGCAAACTGAGTCCACTAGAGATGTAGCAAAAAAAACATCGCTGCTGTAGCCGATGACGTCCGAGAGTCCACAAACATCGACGAGACAATGATTCACACAATTTGCCATCAGCAGACGTTCGTTGCGTCAAATTTTGGTAAAAAACCTGAACATTCCTTTACAAAGTGCAAACCGTTCACCAATTGCAGCCTGCTAAACGTCAAGTGAGGTTGACTTACTCCCATGCTCTGCTAAACAAGAAGATGATGATTTCGTATCCAAAATCATAATAAACAATAAAGCCCATTTCCACTTAACTGGCTACGTTAATAAACAAAACTTGCGATTCTGGATCACGGAAAATCCACATGATATGCACAAAGAGCCATTGCTTCCCTTCAAAATGACTGTTTAGTGCGGCATTTGCAGTGAAAAGTGATTAGCCATTATTTTTTTTAGAACACCAATCTTAATCGTAACTGGTAAGCGCTACAAAAAGATGTTAAAAGATTTTTTTTGCAGCAAGTTACTAAATTGGGTCTCAAGCATTGTTGGTTCCAGCAAGACAGAGCAAACGCTCACGCAGCTCGGACAACTATAAAGATTTTAAAACATCAATTTCCGAGCCGTGTGATCTCCCGTTTTTGCAACTTAAACTGGCCGATCTCATTGCCAGATCTAACTGCGTCAGACTTCTTCCTTTAGGGCTTTTTGAAATCTCGCGTTTACCATAACAAACCACAAACCTCGCAAGTCTTGAAAGCCAACACTGAAGAAGAAATCACCAATTTGAAGCCAGATGTTTTGCAAGCAACAATTCAAAATGCCGTAAAACGAGCACAAATGATCATCAACTCAGTAGATAGTCAAAGACCATTTTTTTTAATTTTTAACAAAATGACAGCCAATTCATATTATGGCATTACTTTTACCCCATCTTGTATAATTAATTACAAAATCCTTTTATCAATTTGGATAGCCGTCAAAATTGTTATGTAGTTTCAATAATAACATGTTCTGCGTTCGCCATTTAGTAATCCAATAATATTAGTCTACAGTAATAAAAAAAAACAGTTATGTCAAAATATAATCGTAAATTGTTTCTCATTCAAAGTCATTTGTTCTTTTTTATTAGGAATTTAAAAATTAACCTCAAATGTTGACAGATATCTCTGGTGCTAACTTTAGGCGCTGGTTGATAAACCAGCGCCCAGTAAATTTCTCGTCCAGCACTGCAATTCTTTCACGGCTTATGTGTAATAAAAAATAAAAACTGTCTATGCCGAAATTGTCCGACTGTAATCGCAGCACCTTCGACGTTCTCTAAAAGGAAAAGGACCGCCTACCCAAAAGCCGCACCAAACAGTAACTCTTTGAGGATAAGGGAGGTTTCTCGACTATTGTTCTTCAATTTTTAGAACCCCAGATGCGGCATTTCTGTCTATTGACAAATCCAATGAGATAGAAATGGAACTTGTCGCTAAAAATATTTTTTCTAAAAAAGTGAGGACAGGTATTTTCAGCACCCAAGAAACAAAAATTCCTTCGGCAGCGCTCTTTATAAGCATGTAGTTTAAGATCTAGTTTTACAATAGCTTTGCGAGAAGTGATTCATACCGACCAAAAACCCCACAAACTCTGCAAATCAGTCTGGCCAAAGTTTCACCGTATCTGTAATATATTTTCATTATTTCTATACGTTGTTGTATTCGTAAAATTTGATGTTTTTCACCTATAATTCAGTTGACAGTTCGATTTCAAACTGCTCGGTTTCGTTTCAACAAAATTTAACAAGAGTAATATTTGTGTGAAAAATGGATATATAATTTATTTTCAAAATACTTCTTTTTTGTTTAATTTTAATTTTAATTTTATTATTATTATTATTTTTATTTTTATTTTTTTTTTTTTTATTTTAACCACATTTTTCAATTTTATTTTTTCAATGTTGCAGTATTAGTAGTACTAACTGTAATTTGCAAGTTACTTTTATTTTCTAAGTAACTTGTTTTCGTCTTTGTAAGACGCGTATGCACAAGCCCAACGATTATTTCGTTTTTCAAGATTAATATATCATTGTTACTTAAAAGCAACTTTACGACAACAAACCAAAAATTAATGAAATAAAAACAATCCTTCTACCCCTACCCGTAGACAGACTATATCATGTATATGCCGTAGTCTAATGGTATAGTAAAGCGTAAAACTTTACATAAAAAAACCTAAGCAGTTCCATAAAGTAAAATGTTGTAGCATATAGATTTTATATTAAGCCGGAATTTCATATATTATTATTATACTATTAGCCTACGACATATACACTAGTCTCTAATGTTTATAAAATAAAAAGATCCTCATTAAATGTATAAAATGCACATTCTCACAAAGTCTGTGGTCTGTGGGTTTGTGCAGTTCACCGTAATTTCCTATATTTCATCATAGCCATATAAGTCAGAAATTTCTTAGAAAACCACAGAATACTGGTAAATATAATAAGAAACCATGACAAAGCTTTAACAAGTGGTAAAATAAGATTACAATCATTTGTATCCATGTACTTCCAAATCAAACTGATTAAAGCGTCCGTATTTTCCAACAAAATCATCTTCAGCGATCAGGTCCATTTTAATGCTGATAGCTTCGTAGCAAAATTGTCGCATTTAGAGAGAAAAAAAAAACAATCACTGTTTAGTGTAAATTTTGAACTAGAAGTATTATTGAAACATTTTTCTTCAAAAACGTTGCCGAGAACGCACAAACAGTCAATGGCAAACTATATCAAAGAATGACCCAGTTTGTTGTACCTTAAATGGATTGTATCGATCTCAAAAGACTTGTAGTTCCAACAAGACAGTGCCACTTACCACATATCACGTAAAACAATAACATTATTACACAAGATATTCGATCGTGTAATATCGCGTATTAGTGACTAGAAATGGCGGTCTAGATCGTGCAATTTAAAGTCTTAGACTTCTTTCTCTAGAATTGTTTGAAGTCAAAAGTTTATGTTATTAAGCCCATTACCACAAAGCTTAAAGGAGAACATTATACGCTCAAACGCAAATGATCCATCAAAGCCTAGAAGAGTATTTATCAGATGTGTCTACTTTACAATTAAATCAAAATACCGGTATTTTCTAATAAAACTGTTTTATTTAAAAATAATATTTTTCTGCTCTTGTTGGAACATTAGTTGTAATTTATAGTTCCAACTCCCTAATAACATTGTCCAAATTCTATGTATAAACATATCGTTTCTGAATAAATTGTTAAATAAATTAAGTTGTACACAAACTGTTTTATGTATGACGCACAACAATAATTATGTAATCAGCACACTTAAGTTTTAAAATTTATTAAAATAGCTTAACTTCAAATATTAACAAATTAGATTAATAAATACTAATAATTATGAATTTATACGTTATGTTTGAATGCTTTAGATCTTATTTTATATGCTCACATTTACAAACAATATTCTTAGAAACTGCAAACAATGATAAGATTACATGTAAGCCCCAAGCTACAATATTGGTTTAAATATTAAAACCTAACCTACATCTTGTTTTGTAATATAAACGATAATTAAAGCTAATAATTAATAAGCTGTGTTGACAAGATCCATAATTAATTATGATAGATCTCTTCGTTCTTAGCAACAAATGATAATTGTATAAATGTACTAACAATGACTATAAATAAGTCATCATATCATATCATTAGTAGTCAAACTATATGAGCATCCAGTAAATAGGCTAGCAACCTCATAATGTGTCATAAAAAAGTTATTCATGTCAGGTATTAAAATAACATATAGAATATGCCATATCATTAATAATATAACAAAAAATAAACATTAAATCATTCAGGAATGAAATTTATTAAGAAATTCATAGTGCGGTTATCGTAGTAATAAATTTGTGTTCGGTTCAAAACACCTAACATGTTGCAAAACTAGAAGCAATTATCCACCAGTAAAATATAGCGTTTACATAGGCTCGTCGTAAATCATGGACGCTTTCGTGAACCACGCCCCGAATAAACTACCGATCGGGGGGTACAAATGCTTAAATCATAGATACAAAAAGTTAAAAAAAATTGTTTGAATCGTAAAGCCTTAACTTTTATGAAATACGAATGCCTAAACTATACTAAAGTTACATATTTTCTGAATCGTAAATTTATAAGATTAGAAGATTGTGATAAACGTAAAGTCATAAACCATATTTTGTTACAAAGACTAATTTTTGGAGTCACTTTACTACTACTATTATAAACTAATTGAAATACTACCTGAGTATCAATTACCTGTAGAGAAAGTAATAAAACCCCCACTGATTAAGTATGCTGTTATGTATATCATTAGTCCAAACAAAATTACAGCAATATATCATTAAATTGCCAATTACTTCAAACTACTTAACTAATAGAACTAATATTGCTCTTGCAAAAATACTGAAACAATCTTAAAATAGGCTACTTCATACAATATACCGTTGAAAGATAAGTTATTTTGAAAACTTTACATATTCAGTAATATGTAAACATTATAGCATATGTGCCAACACAACTTAAATAAGTTCATGTATATATGTAGATAAAATTTATTGTAGATTATTGACAATACTAATAATTAGTTCATTATCAAAGATTACATCTGCCTGCCCTTGACGTGTCTAGTATTACGAGTTTAAGGTACATAATGATGGTTCATCTTTACGAATATGTGTTTAACATTTAACAAAAAAACTTGCTAAAAGCTGCGTAGGTTCATCAATTGTTCAATTACATAAAAAACGTTGAATTTATGTAATACATCCTATTTTTCATTGTTATATTTTCAATGTCGATTTATAGGCTATATTATTGTGTGAGCATTTCATTGTGATATAGAAAATAAATTTATATGTAAGGACAAACAAATACGTACCGTTCTGGATGAATGATTGAAAAAATAATTGCATGATGCATCGAAAATAATTATATAATGCTGGTATAAAGGAAATTAATACGCGAATTAAAAGCAGGCGTTTGGACTGTTTTATCTCAACTTTTACTTTGGAAAGGATTTGCGTCATTTGGTCTTTTAGCAAACAATAATCCAGCTCTATTAAATTAAGCACAATTGCAATACGCATTGCTACATATAAAGAATCATCAACCTTGGTCAATGAGAAGGAATATTTTTTCATATTTCACCTCTTATTCATCCGTAAAGTGGAAAACAACATTTATTATTTTTTCGCACATCTAATTAACATACAAAATGCTCACATCAATTAAACTGAACAACAAGATTGCAGACAAAATAAAAATTATGCAAAACATCCCGATTTAATATTGCACATACACATAAATTATGCCCGCATTCTTATTTTGATTTCGTCTTGACCTTCCTCTCCATTAAAAACATAATTCTTCGAAATTAATTTTAAGTAAAGAATAAAGGCAAGGTTATAACATTGTAGGGTTACACGTTTCTACTTGTAAATGTTAAACACATAATCAGACAATAAAATAATAATAATATAAAATATGACACTTACCTGCTACGGAAAATTAGCAACCGCAAAAGATTTCTCTGAGCCTCTTGTATCCATTCTTGTAGAAAGCGATTAAATCCGCGATCACTATTAAATTTATATTATAATATAATGTAATTATATTTTGAATCACAAATATGAATTTCCTGGGAGCTTCCGCGGCGCGGAATTTCCGCAATTCTTCAAACACGTGTGATGAACTCAATGTTGTCCAGTAATTAGAGCTACTACAGGAAACCCTAACTAACAACTGGTTTTTTAGCCAATATAACAAACGCCGTGGGAGATAAATATAACTGTTATCTCTACTGCGAATAAAGTAAATTGTTAAATTACTGTACACAGACGATCTCTTGCAATAAAGAGTGGGGATCGGCAGATTCTTTAAATACACGTGAGTTGGGTATGATAAGCTGTTTGTCATTTTATATTGAGGTGTTAAGCCGTATGCAAATTTTGTTTTACGCGCACCAACAACATAAAAATGTAGATATGTAAACAATTTATAAACAAACAAAAATAGGTAATTATTTCGTTGATAATGTATAGTTTTGCGAAATATTTAATTATATTAAAAAGTCAAGAATTAATAACAATGTTGTTTAATCATAACGTGTCAAATTATCAAAAAAACTGTAGCAATTTAAATTACAATTATATGTAATTTATTAAAGATAATTCGTAAATTAATAATAATAGTGGCTGCGCCGCGTTGAGCGTTTGGCGTCCGCCGCAACTTATCTTATTAGCCCACCTTATTGATGAGCATACTTATTTCATATAAATTTTTTTTGTTAATTAACAATGAAATTGATTATAGAATAGAATTGTAATTTTTAAATGTATACTGAAGATAATACAGTTTGAATAGCACAAACTATGCCATACTACATTTGTAAAACCTTGACCGATACAAGATTCCAAAAATGCGGTCGTATGGTGCGCAGTTAAAAATTAAAATTAAATTATGATGTCTAACGTGAATAATAACAATTATTATAGAAGATCAAATGTTAAATTTTAATAATTATAAACTAACCAAAGATTAAAAACATGTAGTGACAAGTTAATTTCAATATGGTAGACAACTTGCTTCAATTGCCCTAAGTGAAAAAAATCAAACAGATTTAATCCGCGGATCGCGGTGGTGACCCCTATTACCAATCCAATCAACTACTTCTCTTTCGAGCGCGAGCGATATGAAAAAGGCTCTACAAAAACGTTGACTACAAATTATATTTGAGAGATTTATTGTGTTTCAATTTTATTTCGATTGTCAATAAAAAATACAAAAATTTGTCACGTTACTGATATTTTCTTAATTTATTGTATAATTTCTTTCTTTCTCTTCCTATACAAGTAACAAGATTTGTAAAAAAAAGAATTTTAATCTATAAAACAACACTTGAATTTTGAAAATCTAGCTATATCATCTATCTAATCGATTTCCAAAATTTTTCAAATTTTTGACTTTTAAGCATGATTTTTAACAAAAAAAAAAACTCATTCTTTGATTTATGACATGAGTACGGTTAGAAATAGATCCAGATATGCTGTTCAAAAAAGATGGACAATTTAATTGGCTATAATTTTTATATCCTATTTTTTGTGATTTAGACTTTTAAGAGATATTTCGAATATTGTATAAAAAAACAAAAAAGTTTTTGACGTACAGCTTCTAGGGTAAACATGATTGCCTATAAGTTTATAAATAAAAATTGTCTCAAATAAACCCCTCTACCCACCCTAGAAGTTTGTTACCCCTATTCATTAACACAGTATATTATGTTCTAGCCAGACGAAGAAAATACTATTTTGTTTAAAACAAAAAATGTCAGAAACAACTGATTTTATTTTTTCAGATTTCTTTCTTTTTGATTAATATTTATTTAAAAATACTACTAAAATAACTGTGATAAGAATGATACTATGCATGTCCGACCATCGGTACAAAAGTAAACGTTTGCCTCCAAAGATTTAAGAAGCAAGAAATAAAACAAACCTACCATTTAAAGTAACTTAAGTTAGTTATTATCATTAGACTGCGTCTTGCATTTGTCAGTCACCCAAATACTCACTTCAGGCCTCGAATATATACTTTGTCTCAAATAACTAGTACATTGACATCATTTTACGTTTATTTTATAAAAACCCATTACAATTATAGATAATTTTTCAGAAATACAAAACTGTACATATGTATACTACTGACTTGTTCACTTAAAATGAGAAATATTAGACAATCAACAATACTAGTAAATAAAATAAAAGGCTCCTCGCCCACTCCTGTCGCGGAGGCGGTTACTTCAACGGCGGCCAAGATACAGCACCTCAAAAAGTCCAGATAGAGACAATAGACCTCCACTATCCGTCAATTAGAACGTCACCGATCTTCACAAGGTCCGTCCAAGACAACCCCTTAAGCGTCTTTTAACGTCCAGTAACTAAGACCTTTTTAAGTCGCCGCTAAAGTCGATCTTTTCAGACCTACTCTGAATAACAAAGTACTGCACGCAAAATGTCGACTATCAAAATTCATAATTTTCTTTGTAGCCACAAATAATTCACTTGGAAGTCAATAGATCAAAGATAGGTGCGACCTACGGCCGATGATGCCTCTAGGTTAGAGAAGGTGCCAAAACGGAATTTTATTGAATCGGGTCCCATCTCCCTAAAAAAAGATAGTAACAATAGCAACAATCTCCAAGCCACCAACTTATAGCACCACCAAAGCATAGAAACAATAGATCCAGCTAATAAACTCCTACAAGAATCCATCGCTACTTCTACAACCCGATACTTTAAGACAATATTATCAAACAAAGGACCATCAAGTACTGTGCTACTACAAAAAACCGAACAACGCCACCAAGAACGAGTTCGCCACCCCTGCCCAAAATCCACAAAAAAGTTTACAAATATGAACCTCAAGACCGGCTGCAGTTAGGTCACTATGGCTGTAGGATGCAAACATCTCACCGCATCTACCACACCAAATGGTACAAATTATTTGTTCTGGGTAATGTTGTTTGAACCAAATAACACCCTCGTCACCTTCAACAAGCTGATGGCAAGGGTTCTAGCCAGATGTATTACTGGCATGATCAACAAACTAACAAAGTAACCAACCTCACACTCAACAAGGTCCTGCTAGAAGCAAGCCTAACCAGGCACTTGAAACAACCCCAAGAAAAAGCGACCGGAAAAGAACAACCCGAAATAACAAAAAGAAAGCCTCCATACCATACCGTCAAAGTACATGCCAAAACAATAAATACCTCCTAGTACAAAAGAATGCAAAAAAGTTCCAAAATGAATCGGACCAAAATAGATCACCATCACAGCAAACATAACTGCTACTGAATCAAAGACCACATCCAGACAAAGCCCAATAACAAGAAGCATCCAAAAGCTCTGCCGCAGAAGTGGAAGAGATTGTTGCTGTCTGCCGTGATTGCTTAAACGACGGCTAAAATACAGCCCCCCAAAACTCAGATAAAGACTCAGCAACCAGTCCAGAAATAACTCCACGCCAGTTGGAACTATCTTTTCGGGTCACCGTTATAATCATTCTTCTCAGGTATACGAAAGTATTGCACACGAAGTGCAATATAATTATAAATCATTTTCTTTCTGCCCACAAATAATTGATAACATCCACCCACACACAATATTTTTTTTGTCTTGAAAAACCCGGTAGCGGACACTTCAAAAACAGAAGTGGTTTATTTTCTTTATGTCAATTCATGACGATCACTGACAATTCGAACATAAACCGTAAAAAATGCACGTTAATATTGCAAATCAAAATTAATTAATTTGAATAACTGACTAGAGTACAGCTAGTACTGTCATCCAAAAATGTTGTTAGCTAACAATTAAAAAAATTACATTGAAAGAAAGTAGAAATAAAACTGACGTATTGCAGTAAAATATTCGATGGTTTTTGTAATAACAACTTCTCGTGGCTCCAACGTTTCACGTACAGACGCATCTTACAATTAAAAAATGTTTGACGCAATTCTGCTTCGCAAAATCTCAAATCTTGATATGATTTTGTAAGTCTATTTCAAGCGTTACAAGTTAGTTCAAATTAATTCAAGATTAGGAATATAAGCCATCCCCCTATACTCTATTTAATATACAGGCAGGAGACGGAAAAACAAACATTACCGCGTGATTATCACAATACACATATGCTAAATAATACCGATTTACCTGCGCACTACCTTACAATTGAATAGACTATAGTCTTTCTGGACCTTGACAATTCGGCGTCTTGTCGCATTTGCATTTCCAATTATTCGCATCGTCTTCGCACCACTGTACACCGGTTTCCGTTTCGTTTATTTCCTTTTTTAAGAATTGCTATTGCTGCGCTTGCTTGACTTTCTCGTTATATGCATTGAATTTGCTACTGAAATTGATAGTAATCAGCGCTCTTCAATGGACTCCCACCCCCTGTGATCAATTAATTCATACATTTGCTTGTGCTCCAACATTAACTATTTAAAAAAAAGTTCAAATAAAAATAAGTTGTCTACACTACAAACAATGTAGAGAAGACAAACAAACACTTCTCTTGTGCCCGTCAGAGATTAAATCTCGGATTAATTATAGATTCACGAATCGAACATTTGTGCTTATAGTCGATTGGCTCTAAACCAATTCACATAATTTTAGTCCCGAACGCGTACTATATTTGTCGCTTAAGAGAGGGACTTCCTGAAACTAACCCTACAGATGTCGCCAAATAGAATGCGGCGGTAAAATAACATTTTCTATCCGACAAATTTTAAATTCCACTATGTTGTAATTGGTTCTGCCGAGACGATGCTTTACTTTTTATTTAAAAATATTTGGTTCCTCGGATTGAGTTGAAAACTATACCACCGTCGATATAGATTCAAATAATCTTGGAACTGCCCAAGATCATTTTTACAGTAAGTTCCGTATATCAACCAGAGTAACCGGCAGTTAGGTTATGGCTATGATCTTGGTTGATTATGAAACGCAACGGTTATGAAAATGTCAGTGTCAAAGATGTAACCTATAATGAAAAACATCGTACGTTGCTTCAGAAAAACCCATAATGAACAACAAAACAGAAAAACTTGTTTACATAATCATTTTTCACCAAAAATAAAAATAAATTTAAAAAACTAAAAACTATTTTACATATATTTTAATAAATTTTAAATCTTTTTAGAAGCATTCATTCACATATAGTTTTCCCATATCCCTTATATTTATTTAAGACTTTTTTAAAGCTTGAACTATTTTATGTAGTTCTTACAAGTTTATGTAATTTATTTTGATTGCTTATTTATTAATTTTACTATTATATTTTATTGCAATAGTGATATTGTAGTAACAAGAGTTAATTATCTTTATTTGCTATGTTAATATAATATAGATATTTAAATATTTGCTAACTATCATAAATTGAAATTTACCGCCATACGTAACCTTGCTTGCTTGCTAGTTACCAATTTCAGGAATCGCGTTCCGAATATTAACCGGCATTTCGGTTACCTTGGTTGGATATACGGAATTAGATTGTTTATAGGTGTGTCAGTTATTAATTATGACTAGAGCTAGGACTTATATGCGTAAAAAACTGAAAAATAAGCGCATAAATAAGCATTAAAAACAGCATAAAAATAAGCATATTTTTTTAAATTTTTTATATAAATTGCATAAAAAATAATAACTCTTAGGGCTGTAATATCCAACTCCGAATAAACCTAACTTTTAATTTTATTTATTTTAATAAAACCTATGAACAGCCAATTAAATATATGCTTAACATATATATTTATAACAAATAAAAACATTAGGCATATAATTTATTAGCCGCTCAAAGGTGTAACAAAAATAAATCAAATTAAAGTTTGAAAAAGTTAGGTTATTCCTTTATTAGGAGTTGGATATTACAGGCCTTAGGGCCGTTTTTTTAAACTTTAATTTGATTTATTTTTGTTACACCTCTGAGCGGTGAATAAATTATATGCTTAATGTTTTTATTTGTTATAAATGTATATGTTAAGCATATATTTAATTAGCTGTTCATAAGTTTTAATAATATAAATTAAATTAAAAGTTAGGTTATTCAGCTAATAGTTTATTAGGTGCCTTATTAGGAGTTGGATATTACAGGCCTTAATATAATAATAATAAACACAACAAAAGAAACAAAAGTAAAATTAAAATAATAATAACAATAATAGTTTGACAATAATAGTAATTAACATAATTCATTTTTAAAAGAATTAATTATAATATGTTTTTCCACATTTTCCATTAAAAATGATCTTCTTCTGTCAAAAAAGTCGAACAATAATCGCTCAGTGAGGATCATGAGTCATGCATAAGCATGACTTTTAAAAAAATATTTTATTAACGCTTAAATTTTTATAAAATCGGAAATTGCTTAAAATAAGCATCACATATGCAAAAAAATGCCAAAATAAGCAAAATTACTTAAAATAAGCATCAAATATGCATACAAAATAAGCCAAAATAAGAAGGTGCCATATGCTTTACTTTCTTATGATTTGTGGAGATATACATTCAAAATTGATAAGCATATAATATTGGTAAAAATCATGGCACGGTTGGTAACACGTTTTGTTCCAATTTATATATATATATATATATATATATATATATATATATATATATATATATAATCTATAACCTCTAAATACCGTTATACTGAATTTAAAATAAATAATTACTGAAATTGATTAATGGCAATTATGTTTTACAAGTACAGACTCCATGGAGTATAAGCATACTACTATATACTTCACAAACTTTGACATAAATCCAAATTAATAAATATCAGACTCATGAATCCAGAATTAATCCAAGATATCTCTGTCAGTATGTGAACAAAAATATATTCTGTATACAAAGGAAAACCATTAAGATAAATTTAAATATGTATATATAAACTTTTGGTTTATAGCTACTATTATTATTTCAGTATAAAGATTAAAATATATTTTTATTTCAGTATAAAGATTAAAATATATTTTTTCTACAATAACTTTCCAATTTATTACACATTATTTTCACTTTTTATTTATTTGCTGTTATTCCAATTTATGGCATAGGTACTTTGTTGTTAACATATCCCATATAAGCAATGAATGTCCTTGTAAAACAATAATGTAATTGCTTGATTTAAAGCAATTAGAAATTTCATGAATAATTCAAATAGTAATAACTCACCTGTTCTCTACTGTGAATGTCATGGAAGTATCGAATGTCTTCTCCATTGATTGTTACTATCCCTGTGCCTGGTGATCTAATTGTCACATCACCTCTCGCACGTTTTCTAAGACATTCTAGAAAAAAAGATATAATCAAATTTATTAATGTTATATTTCAAGAATTCATTAAAAATCATTTAAGTTTCACTTAGGGCCGTAATATCCAACTCCTAATAAACTATTAGCTGAATAACCTCACTTTTTTAAAAAATTAACTTGGTTTAATTTAATAACACCTCTGAGCAACTAATAAACTATATGCTTAATGTTTTTATTTGATTTAATGGTATATGTTAAACATATATTTAATTGGCTGTCTATAGGTTTAAATAAAATAAATAAAATTAAAAGTTAGGTTATTCAGCTAATAGTTTATTAGGTGCCTTATTAGGAGTTGGATATACAGGCCTTAATCAGATTATGATATTCATACACAAAAAAATTGAACACTGAAATTGTAATTATAAAGAAAAATGTAAATTAATATAAATATAAGTAAAAAATAGAAAAAACAAATGTAAATAATGCTTTTTGTATTATTATGAGTATATAGCTGGAAGCATAATGACACATGCTTTAATTTACTATCAGTAATACTAGTAATGTAAACAAAAACAGGATGCATTAGTGAATTCTGACATGCATTCTTGCATGCAATATGTGCTGAAAGAATCAGTTAAATTTTGAAATGCTCTTTAATATTGTAAATCAAAAATAATTTATTTTATTGCACTGAGTGCGGTTAGTACAGTAGTCTAAAAACAATATTAGTTAATATGTATTTTAATAACGGCGGTGAATACAGATCAAAGTGTTTTCACACTGGCTTAAGGGCAGCGTCAACGCGCGAAACCAAGCAAATTAAAATTTGTCCGACATGTGCTGGCTCCAGGTGCTAAATAGTTGAACTAAGTTGTGCACTAACTCGCGCAGAATAACATAACTTACTCAAGCTAGTGCGCATCATAGCCGGTTAGATATTTATTTATAGACTACATCTCCGCACCCCTCTAGGGTACGAAAACAATTCGTACTTTTACAAAATTATATTATGTATTTACGTTTTTATATAGATTTGCATCAGGGGCGCGCTTAAAATATATATTACGATTGAATTTTTATTATTGATTTTATATTTTATAATCATTAATTTAGTATATTTACAAATACATAATTAAAATAACTTTTATTAATTTATGTATGATGTTTGTAATTAAACAGCAGTCCCGAAAATTGAATTTTTACAATTTATCAGTTATTTTCGATCACTACATAATCAAAGTATTGAACAAATTAATTTTTTTTTTTAATACTTGTGTAGAGCATTAGTGTAACTTTAGATTTAATCATATAAACCGCATAGTAAATTAATAATATAATATTTTATGAACTTTTTAATCTATTTTATAGACTATTAAACTATACCCTGCTCTGTAAATAAAATCAACTTAAACCCGTATGACACTGTTCATAATTGTCTTGAATTATATATACAGGTGAGTCGGGAGGAACGGACCAAACTTCAGGAGTGTATTGTATACATGAAAATATTATAAAAAAAAACTTAAATGTTTTTAAGTTTTGGTAATCATTGCCTTTTTATAATAAATGTTCAAAAACACCGTCATTTACCTCTAAACATTTTCTGTTTTGTCTACAAAAGGCGCCTGTTGCACTCCTGATTGAGTTATGTCTTTGTTTAAGATCGGCTGCAACATTTTTAATGCGTTCTATTAGTGCATCCCGAGTGTCTGCTTTTACTTTGTACACTTCATCTTTAAACCCGCCCCCATAAACAATAATTTAGTGCTAAGAGATCTGAAGACATCTAATAAGACCACCACAACCAATTATAACGCCCTGGAATGCTTTTGTGGCATACTAGAACAACATTTTTAGTTACGCTATAACTTAAAAACAAATGAAAATCGGATAACAACATTTGAGTTTTTTTATATTATTTTCACGTGTACAATACACTCTTAAAGTTTGGCCTGTTCCTCCCGACTCACCTGTATAGTTATAGATCAGATTATTCACGTGTGTAAAACACACTAATTATCAAGATCACAATTATATCTTGAAAAGCTAGAACATGTTCAATTTTCCCATCTATAATCGACGCAAACGTCTATTGCGCATTACATTTGGTTTTTACTTATTTTTGTTCAATTGTACCACTGCAGCTCCACATATAGCAATTGCTATCGTGTGCGTTCATACATGCTTTATTTATGGAATGCTTTTTGACGTCCCTCACCTTACTTGCACATGGCATGCCAAAAAATCAAATTCTTTTTAATTTGGTGCAATCGACTTGCATGCCATCAAAAAGCATGCCATTTGACAGAATACACGAGCTAGTAGCTGGTATGAAATTGTGCAACTAACAGGCTTAAGATGACGCAAATTATGTATATTATATGTAATGCCAATATGTTACTGACAAAAATCACATCTTGAATTACATATATACATATGGCCATGTATGAGTCAAGTGTACAAAATAATTTTTTTCTTGCCCCTAACTACTGAAAATGCCTTCTTTTACATGAATCTTGATTATGTGAATTTTATCAGATTTTTTCATTTTCAGTGAACCATTTCCAAGTAATAAGCAATCAAAATTTGAAAAAAATTGTTTTTTTGCGCATTTTTACATTTTTTGATCGATTGTAACTCAAGAATGCATTTTTAGGAAAAAATTGTAAGGAACTGCTTGTGTTCAAAGAATAATTTTTCACAGCTAAAAATGTTTTTGAATGGTATTTGAAAATTTACTAGAACTTTAAAGAACAGTTTTTTTTAAATACTTAAAATTTAAGCCTTTTTTGCTATTTTTAAGTAGTTCTGTGGATACATTGTAAGATGTCTCGGAGCGTAGTACACGGCATTCACTGAAATTTTCAGGGTATCTTTTGCACATATAAAAGCACGTTTTTATTCCGTACACTTGACTCATACATGGCCATATATAACTATAGTTAAAACTATAAATAATGCCAATGCCAATTAATGCCACAGTGAGGATACATGTACTGCTAAGACAAACAGCAGAAAAAAGACGACACATATGCCATTTATTTGTCAATCTTTTTTTAGTTACATAAGCATATTTTAAAAGTGTTACAAGTTTTCACAACTGGCAAAAACATAGGAAGAATTTGAATTGAAATAAATAGTGTTATATTGTTACTTGCAACAGATTGCGTTCGTAACATAATTTGACGGAACAAAAAAAAGAAAACGTATTTGGGTAAAAGATTGAATCAACAGAAGAAACAATTATGGAACGAACAGTTGTTTGTTTAAATAAATAGGGTAAGAAGATATAAGTGGTTATAGAAACCATTTAAGAATGCTTCCAGATTTTTTTTACTGTCTACTAGCATGCCAGTACTTGTTGTGTGTGTTTATACATGCTTTATGGCATGCCTTTGCCATCCAAAAAATCAAATCTTTTTGATTTGGTGCCATCGAGAAGCATGCCTTTTGATAGAATACACGTGAGCTGGCATGTACAAGAAGCTGGTATGAAATTGTGCAAGTAGCTGGCATGTGTATTCCCGGCTTATAAGTTTTTAAAATGCACAAATAATTATCAGTTTTATTGTAGATTAAAATGTTAAGTACATTTTTAATTTTTCTTTACAAATAAAAATGTGAGAAGTAACATTTATAATATAACCCAACTATTTTGTTGGAACTGTTAATGCGTAATTTTTTTGCGTCGTTTATAATGAAAAACTTAAACATGTTTTTAAATTTCAATCTACAATAATACTTGTGATTTTTTCTGTATTTTAGAAACTTTTAAAGTTTTATCTACCGTTTGTTTATTTTTTTTACTTGGTCCTTTAACTTTAATTGCTCTTTACGCGTTCGGAAATTTTAGGCGTTCGGATATGATAGAGTAGAGTATACGAAGTTTACTCCACATGCACAAACTCGAGATAGCACGGAGACGGAGTAAACAAAAAGACCATATTTGAATTTTATTACATTTATTTAAAGGTGAAAGGCCTTATTTTATTATATTATATGTCGCAAAAATGTAAAAACCCAATTAGTTTATAAATGCATGTTAATTATATTATTAATTTTTAATGTAATAAAACACAAATTTTAAATTTCCATTAAATTCAGTTTTATTATGGTTTTGTAAAGTGACTAGAGTTTTTTAGCAAAAATAGTAAGCTTTGGTTAGTTTTTTAGTTACACCTTACTCGTATTTTGGCAACCTTACTCAAGTATGCTTTGGTAACATAAAAATATGTTACTAAAGCTTACGGAGATCTGGGCCCCCGTATGTAAATTGTTGATTTATTTTTACATTTGCGTTAAAATAATTTAATTTAATACAATGCAACATTGCACATGTATTTATATAGACAAAAACTAGTTATAAGATTCTTTTCTGTAAGATCATAAAATAGATTTAAAAAATGATGTTGGATAAAAGTGTCATTTGTAATTGTGAACAAAGCAGTCGTTACATTTTGTTTTCTAGCAAACATGGCTTTACTAAACATCCATTTACCCTATACTTTTTTAAAACGTTCCACAACATATGTCTTTAGAAAAGATTAAATGAAAGCAATTAGATGTTTATAATACCCACATCTTGAAACTGTTTTTGGGCTGTAATATTTTCAGTGTTGAGAGTGAGATACTGTTTTGTCATATTTTACTATACTCAAAAGTATTGCAATAAGGTGTCTTAAATGATATTTTACATATCAGCGGTGACTCAAACAACTAGTTTTGTTCTAAAATTTTGTTTACTAAATTGTAAGTTTAGAGTTTGAATAGGTACCCCTTCAACGAGGCCCACTAGTAAGATTATCATATTCCGTACGTAGAAACGCAGGATCAATAAGTTTTAAGCTAATGTTGGCCTTGCTTAGTGCCACTAAAATACCCCTAATAAAATTTATGTCAACAAAAACACCAAACAGAAACATAATCATTTGCAACCAAAATACTCCTGGTAATATAAAAAAAAAAACATTTTTCTGCGGAATAAATATTCAGTCCAACGCCACTGGCGTACAAAGAATCTATGTAATCAAAAATCCAATTACACCACATGAATGGTTTAAGTTTTGTATGCTTAACGTATCTTGCAACAAACTAGCATAAAAGTGTAAATCAAAAATTTACAGAATTTGACATTGTTTAATTATTATTAGTGATTATAAAAAAAACAGTTTTAGTCTTATGGTTTTTGAATCATACACATCGGTTTAAAACTTATTCATCCATACGTTTATGTCTAACATCCTGTATATTGTATTGTTAATTATAATAAATATACAGCAATATAAATAAATGTTCCTGTATATTTATTATAATTAACAATACAATAATATTATTCTATATTTTCAATTCAATTTATTGTATGCAGGAAATATATGGTAAAATACAATAATATTTATCAAAATAAAATTGTATTTACTGGTTTAATATTTTTAAACAAATTGTTCGTATTTATTTTTAATAAAATATCAATTTAAAATTAAACTACTTTTATTTCTACGTCTCTGTATATTGTTATCAATTGTCATCAAGTATGTGGCCGAATGTGCCCGAACCGTGTCTTTCGTTAGCGATGCATTGAAATTATTGGAAAGAACAGTCCGGGGGGAGTTTGTAATAAAGGTAAATATCAATCTAACAAACACATGAGACAACTTGCCCTCTATGACCAAGAGCCCAAACTGCCGGCTGTCGTTTGCATAAGAAGTAGCCTAAAAATACAATTATTTTATAATAAAAATGATTGAAAACTTGTTTTCAGGTTTATTTAAAAAATACAAGTTATATTTTTGTAAAACTGGTTTTAAATGAAAGATATGTCACTGACATCGGGTCTTATATTAGTTTAGTTATCATAAATCAACCAAGAAATGTGTTAACGGCGTTATTTAGTCGAAAATAAGTACAATAGTTTATAATAATTAATATAAAAATCTGTAGTAAACTTAAAAAATTGAAAACTTAATTAAAACTTGCGCAAATGTTCAACCTTTTAAAGTATGCATAGCACGATATGATCGGTTGTGTAGTTTGCTTGTGAGTGTGAAAAAGGTTACTATGAATCTTTTCCATTTACGGCGCATCAAAATACCCGAACCTTAACACTTGAGCAATCGCAAAATATGAGCATTTCTTACTCTTTCCTATATTCAATAAAAAATCATCTCTTTTACAGTATGTCCACAAATTGAAATTAAAGACAAAAATTGTTAAAATAATAACAAATATCAAATGTTGATAAATTTCATACTCTTTATGTTACCTAAAACGAGTTTCACATGATCTTATAATAGAGCCCATAAAAATTGAATTTGACGTTTTGTTTATTAATTATAGTGAATTTGACAAAAATCAATTTGTTTTAGTCAAAAATTTAATATCCTGTCCATAACTTAAGTGTTCATAGCATTTCTATATAATATCTTTTAAATAAATACTGACTTGTTTTACCATATTTTGTTGCCCTAAACAATTTCCTACAAGCAAAATAAATACACATCATATCCAATATTATATAAAATTAATAGTTTTCTTTTAATGCAGAAGACATTCAATACTAAAATACCTGTATGTTAGAATATAATATAGCATGGTTGACTGCTAAATAAGTTAAACACCCCTAACGACAATAGGATAAAACAATGAAGACTTTCATGAGAAAACAATTCTTACATTAAATAATAGTTGTGGATTTAGTCCTTGTAATTCAAGAAATGTTCTTCCTAGTATAGATAAAAAAAATAATTTATGTTTTTAATCCACTCTCAGCTCGCTTAACTAAAGCTTGGGTATCCCACTAAACTAATATTCTCCTTAACACAATTTTCCCCTAAAAGCCACTCCCTTATTTCATTTTTCCATATTCTAAATATTTTTATTGATTTCTTTTTTATTACAAAAAGCTTTGTTATTATTGCGCTGAAACTTTAATTTTTTAAATATTAAATTATTGAAAAATGCTTTCAATAAATTAAATTGGAGGTAGTTTTTATGGAAATATTTTGTTGAAGAGTAGATTAAATTATATTTTTTTAAACGGGTTAACTTCCCACTAAAATATTTACTTTTGATCAAATTTATATTTTCAAAATTAAAAAGTTATGGGCTGTAAGACTAATTGTGCAATATCCTGTAGATATAATTGTTAATGAACAAGACACAATGGCATGCTATTTCCAACCATGTGATTGATGACTGGCTCAAGAAGTGAAATTGATTTTGGTTGGACGCTTTGGAGTTGGATTGGGTTTGGGTAACCTTTGTTTTTCATTAAACTATATTTGATTGTCTACCTTTTTAAACATTGCAATTTGGTTGCCAGTTGTGATACTAAAGTTTTATCAATGATATTTGATTCTTTGGTTGAAGCAACATGATGGAGTTACAACTACTTTGCACCTCCAATTATAATTTAAAAGTGTTTGTGCACCTCAACATACAAACATAATATTTATTTCTACATTTCAATACTATTGAGATTTGTCATCGGTAGCTGCGATCCACTATCCTACTCGACTCACTCATTTCACTCAATATCCGTTCAGGTATTGCTTTCAAACTGCACAGTCATTTTTTTGCCGTTTGACTATTAGGAAGTGGAGTAAATAGAGTTAATTCCATTTACCCTACATTGTAGAGCGTGAGTTTCACCGAATACAAACATAAAATATTACATTCATATCAATACAAATAATATAAAAACAATCCAACTATACTCTCACTCCGGATTAATGGCCAGAAGCAGCTAGTTCAATCCATGAGACAAAAGGGGTACATTTAAGTCACTTAGAATTGTCATTTCCAAAGTTAGTCAACCATTGTATATATTTTATATTTGCTGATTTATTAATTGCTATGTTCCAGCCCTGCATAGAACCAATTTAGAATTGTCTTACATAATTTAAGACTACAGTTTTTAACAATTCCAACAACAATTAGAAAAGACTCTTGCTCTTCAAACATACTGTTACTAAAATATTTGTAAAAATAATTTTAAAGAAGATGTATATCATTGCAAAATATAAATTAACAACAACAGCAATAAATATTTAATTTAAGCCTCTCAAATTATAACATCACACTAATGCCGTGTATTCTATGTATGTAAAAATATACAAGGAGTTCTATTTAAGAAATTTAAAAATCTAAATTTCCATAATAAAATATGTACTGTGTATAATTTTTTTTAATTAAAATAGAAATAAATTAAATGTTTAAACTGCCATCACTGAGCGACTTGACAATAAGCAACCTCTCAATGACTTTTGAGTTTTTTTTATATTCTATTTGGTAAAAATAAAAAAATAAATGTGTTCCAGTGATTTTGACTAACCCTGTATATAAAAAATGCACAAATTAATATGTACAACCACATTCATAAAAAAAAACTAAATGTTATTGATACAGCAACAAGTATATACATTATAGATGTTTTCTATTTAAGCATTTAATGACCCGGTTGGATGTTCATTTAAATTTAAACAACGGTTATGACTCCATCTAAAGCAATTGAATACTAAATGACACCCATAAGGTAATAGAAATAGTAACCCAAAAAATACCTGGTAAAAACGTGCAGCAGAGCAGAAATTTTAGTTATAAAAATGCTTAAAATCATCACATCAAAGCTAATACTGTCTAAATTACAAATTAGATGTTGGCATCCATACTATGACCGACCCGTTACAAGAATATTTATCAAATAAGAGAAGCCTTTGTTGGATTTGCAATAGTTGAATAGTTTTTTATGCTACAAAATAAAATTAGTAATTAGTTTAGGAAAAACTCAATAAATTGTGCTACGAAATAAAGTCAGTAATTATTTTACAAGAAACACAATAAATTGTGCTACAAATTGAGGTTTACAGTTAATTTAAGGAGAATTATCATGCGACAAAATAAAGTTAGTCATTATTTTACAGAAAACACAATGATTGTACTACAAATTGAAGTTTGCAATTAATTTAAGAGGAATTATCATGAATTATGCTACAAAATGAAGTTAATAATTATGTAAAATTCATTTGTTTCTTGTAAAAGTGTTGCGAAAATGTAGGATTCTATACCAAAAGCATTAATTTAGATGTTAGCATCCATACTATGACTGGGTAAAGAAATTGAATATTTTCATCAATTTTTTATTATATGTAGTTGTAAAAATTGATGAAAATCATTATTTCTTTTGTATTATTATTATACATCTTCAGGAAGCTCTTGATAAATGTAAAAATAAATAAAAAAGTTAAAACTGTTTAGAAATATGCAGGGTGTTAGTTAAACATGCGACAAAAATTCAAGGGGTTATTCCTTGGTCTATTCTAAGAATATTTTGTCTTATAATGATTTCTGAAAAACCCCTTTGTATGTATAAAAATCGGCTTTTGTAAGATATTTTTTGAATCCTTTTACTTTAAAAAATCCTTATAAAGTTTCTGCCTCAGATGATCGATAAGCTCAAACGACTTTGCCGATTTTTACTTTAAATAAATGCAATTTTTGACCTTAAAAGAAAAAAAATTGAAAAATCCATTGGATTATTTTAATACCCTCAAGAAAGAAAATGATGTATCTTAAATTCTAAACAATTTGATTTAAACTGCGACAACCTCATCTCAAAAATAATGAAAATCCAACATAATAATAATTGAAAAACCTATACTTTCACTTTTAGGAGCAAGTAGTTTTTAAAATAAACTAATAATATAATTCACCAGCTAGAGGCAAAAATTCTTAAGAGAATGATGGAAACCAAAAGTTGCTGTAACTCCTGTATCCGGAATGATAAATAAATTAAATAATATTTTTGAAAATAAACTCCCACATTATAATCGGAACAATAAAATAAAAAATAAAATTGTCCATAAAACAACTTCAAAAGACCATTTTCCTTTTTGACGTTTAAAAAAAAACTCAAATTTGCACAATAATTGGGAAAAAGTTTTCCACTAGGGATGGATTATATAGACAATTTATATTTAAAAAAAATGATTTATTTTATCATTTCGTCAACAAAAATCACGTAGCAGACGTTTCGGAAGCTATTCTGCTTCCTTCTTCAGTGCTAAAAATGTTAATAGTGAAGAATATAAAAGAATTGCAAAAAAGAACAAAAAAAAGAAACAGATTTAAAACTTAATTAAAAATTTAGACAATTACAATTACTACCTATATATATATATACATATCTAAATAAACATTAAATAAATTAAGCATAGATAATGCATACATGCACATAATTGCAACTTACCAACGTTAAAAATGTTCTTCGTTAAAATTTCCGTATATTTAACATCATCTATGATGCGTTCGTTCATTTAGTTAATATTAAAATGGATTGGAATAATTATATAATGTGTTTGTATAACCATTCGTCTAAGAGAATAGAATGTAAAGTGTACCTGTATTATTTTTTAATATGAAATTCTAATCTGTGTTGGAAAAGAATGTGTGTAGCAAATGTTTTTCTTAAGTCAAATAAATAAAATAAAATAAAATATATTCCTTTGAATTAATAATGTATATGTAAATCTTTTGATTTATAATATATATCAGTTATGAAATGAAATGATAAAATAAATCATTTTTTTAAAATATAAATTGTCTATATAATCCATCCCTAGTGGAAAACTTTTTCCCAATTATCAAACAAAAGACAATCAAATTAACTGCATTATCAAATTTGCACTTTTGAAAAGTCCCTCCTGCATAGACATTAAAGTATTTGTTCATTCGTCGTGAATACAACTCGTTGAAATCAACTCGGTGGTAAAAAAGTTTTGACCACCTTATTTCTGGAAGAATGAAAGTTATATCTCCAAAACAAAATCAACCATATAAATCTTTCAACTTCTATAGATTTCAAAAAAATCAGGTGTCAGTTTCAAGATGTAGCGTTTATAGCCCAAACTGAATTTAATAACTTTTTAAATAATGGCTGTAAAGATGATGCAGTGTAACTTTTCAAACCCTATATGCAACCAATATAGTTTTGGAGTCGGGCCACCTCTAGTTTTCAAACTGAAATAGTATAAAACATTGAACAGTTTAACAATAGTAAGTATGCGCATCCATTCCAACAAAAGAAATAAATGGTATTATCAAGTACAGAAATGCAGTCTTATATATTTTATTATTATTATGGATTACCATATAGTAAAGGTCTCAACCATCCATTATTAGATTCATACCGTTTCAAAAAATAAAACTATAATAAAGCTGTAAGCAACTTTCACCATTGTACTTCACTCATTTGCACATAATGTATCCTTTTCTCTTACTACACCAGAACACCAAATTCCAAAAGCTAATCTAAAGTGACTTTACTGTATCTATGATAAAAATTAATAATACATTTGAATATTCTCTAATTCGCTTCACAAAGAGTATTTAAATTTATTAATATTTGAATAACTTACCATATGTAGTTATAAAAGCTCTACCATTTGGATCATATTGTGGTTTAGGTATATCATAAGTTTTATTTTGGCTCATTAGAGGTCTCCTATATTTAAATATAAAGTCTTTCATTCTATAAGAATAAGGCAAATTACAAAGACGATCCATGGCATCTATCAAACTAGTATATTCTTTGTCTGAAATTGTTTCTACTAATTCCTTTTCCAATGTATTTTTATCCATCCATTGATACCCACTTAATTCTCTACAATTAGCATTTATAAAATAAAAACCATGATTATAAAATTAAATTATACTTACAATACTAAATTCGGATCCATTTGCATATTTTTTCTAATCATAGTATCTTCGGTTTTATTGCAAGTATTAATATTTTCAACCACATCCTAAAGAAAAATAATATTTAACCAATTGTTGCAAGTTGCAATTTAAGTTCAAACTAAAATATGAAATAGCTTACATAAAGTAATTTATAAAAATTTGGTTTTCCGGTATAAAAAAGAAAATGATGAGGTCGACCCATTTCATCAAATTCAGCAGCTTTGCGCTGTGGGAAGACTTCCTCTGGTGGTTTCATCATAGGTCTTGCCTTTTTCTCGTATAGCCCTGATGGGAATAAGTATGTAATTGCATCCTAAAAATAACATACATATTAGATTTAGTCCTTTTTATCAAAGAAACGTTAAAGTTTCAAATTTATTTTAAAAATGTAGATGCAATATATTATCATCATATAAAATTCTATAGTAATTGAGCCGTTTTCATCGCTTTTATTAAAATCAATATTCCCTAATATCGTTTTCAGAGTACTGCACTAACCACACTCTATTACAGTTTATTCATATAAATAATTTTTGATTTACAATATTAATGTACATTTTCTCCTAGTTTATGATCAAATGTTGATTCATAACAATCGCTGACAAGTTAACATAAAGAGAAAATGCACATTAATATTATATATAAAAAATAATTTATTTAAATAGAGTTACACTTAATGCAGTGGCCTAAACATAATTTTAGTTAATATCTATTTTAACAAATGCATTAAAGAAGTCTAGTTATTTCAACAAATGTTCATTTATAATCAAAATTCAATTAAAAATATATTCACAGAAGTGAGTAATGAATTATTACTAACTCAAGCAATGTTTTTAAAGTTTAGTTTAGTTTAGTGTTCAATAATGAAGTTATTATTCTTTTTCAATAATCAAATAAAAATTAAGCTTTAGAAGCACCCAAATCCAAATGATAAATCGATTTGACCATTAAAAATAGCATTCCATTTAATTCATAATCAAGTTAATTTAAATGTGGCCTCAGCTACATCTATTATTTATTTAAAGTCTGGTTTGAGAGAGTCCTGCACAATATTTTGTAGCAGGTCCCAAAAATCCTAGCTACTCCACTGTTTATCTATTAAACTTAAAACATTTACACAGAATAATAGTAAATAATATCTTTCTTGATCTAAATCATCTTACATCAACATCTTGTTGTGTGAATGTTTCTGGATTTTCTCCCATCATATTAGCTAAATGCCGTTTTCCAATCTGATACTCATAGGTCTGTTGTTTCATAAAGTCATCATGTTCCTTCGCACGTTCTAAATATGCTTTCATAGCTTTACTAATTTCCTTCTTCTTAACTGAGCCTTCATCGCTGCTTACTGTTGTACATAGATTTAATCGAGACTGAAAAAATAGTGTTGTAATAACACCTAACCACAAAATCAAAAAATATTATAACTTACTATTAATTGTGTGCAGCTTGCTTGGTTATTTATTTGCAACAACCTCGCATTAAATTGTCTCAACATTTTTTTATAAATTCATTAATTTTATGAATTATAAATAAATTTGTGGTTAAAATTACTTTACGTGAAGTTAGATGTAATCAAGCAACCCAAAATTATGAGTGCGTTCACAAAAGGTATTCATAAGATGTTCTGATGCAACGCGTTTGCGTATTAACACAATCCGCAGTAGCCAGGACATGTGTGATAAATAATGAAAAGTTGTTAAAAAAATGATGCAAGTAAACTAAATGAAGACAAACGTTATGGTAATAATTTTGACAATAACAGTATCATGTGATTAAATTTATACAGAATGTTACAAAAGTATTGCCCCTTCTCCCAAGGACTGATTCTGCAAGCTAAATGTAGGCTTTACTAATTTACCAACAAAGATAGTATCATAATATTGAATTGTATTGTAATAAAAACTATTCTGAAAGGTCTTTCAATAGGACGCACATTACGGTTATAGCAGCCATGTTGTTATAGCAACATCTGTCAGATTTGTTGTAAATTGTTTAGTACTGTATGGCAAATCACCATAGAAGGTTATAGCGTTGAACAACGTGTGCAAATCATTAAATTTTATTACCTAAATCAGTGCTCCGTTCAAAAAACGTTCCGCAAATTACGTAATTTTTATTCACGCCACAACCGTCCTGCTGAGTCAACTATTCGACGTTTAGTGGCCAAATTTGAGTTATCTTGTTTGATTAATAAGCAGCTAACACTTGTATATTACCGAAATGCAAGTCTACTGAAACTATTGTTGTTGTGCGTGAGAGTGTATGGGAAAACCCAAACCGGTCAATTTTTTATTATTCTTAAGAACTTTTCTGCGACTTCTGACCAAAGAGTTCTATAACTAAAAATTCCAAGCCAGCGTTTTGCCGTACAATCTCGGTATCTCTGTTCTTGTCGCACAACACTATACCCTCTCCCTCTCTCTACTAACGATCAAGCGGCTATACGTTGGAGGTGATATAAAAAAGGCATGGTGCAACAAAGACGGAGATACCGAGAGTGTACGCTGCTTACACATTGTTTAAACGGCAGCTTGGAATCTCTTGTTATAGAACTTTTTGCTTTTTTAAAACCTTTCACAAAAATTATCATATTTAAGAAGTGGTCGATCTTTTCTTCAATATTACTTTTTAAATCTATCAAACTTTAAGGATTGTTATCGTAGATAAATAATGATTTTAAGACTCAACAAAATCTGGTGGGGTTAAATTAGGGCTTCAACTTTTTTTAGTAAAATTATCTTTTTGTATAACAATTTGTGCAATGTCGTTAAAAGGTTGTTAGTGGTTTTATATTTTTTTTAATTTTTTACTCAAATAGTTAGATCGTTCTAAAACACCCTGTGTATATAATATGACTATCAACTGCACAAACTTACACCGTTAAGTAACAAAACTGTCTATATAAGACTTAAACAAACAAACAAATTTATACACAAGTTGACAAATCTGCTGTAATCCTAGTTGTATTGTTGAATAATACTGCTTTATTGTGAGAAGTATTTCTGTATTTAGTTACTTACATAATTGCTTTCATACATTTATGAAGATGACATTACTGTTGTAATGTATATACTATATATTTTGGTCTTTGAGCATAGAGTTTATCCAGTATTGAATGAAAAAATGCTGTTTTTCTGTTTTCTTTTGCTGTGGCAAAGGATTCAAAGGTAATATTGTCAAAAGATCAATGTCTAAAAACGCTCCCAAAGCTATTTCTTTGAAGTGTATAGTTTTGTTACATCTACTAACTAAGCCAATACGCAAGATTTTTCTGATATGCATATTAGTATTGGTGCAGAGGCAAGGCCTTTAATGCTTCGTCCCGTAAATACCTGTTAACTATGTTTCTAATAGCTTTAGCATAACAGATGTCAGATTGATTGATTTGTAGGATTTAGCCAGGGCATATGTGGTATAAATACTACCTTAACTATTTACCAGCAACTTGGTATATGTGAAAGTGCTAGTTTTAAAATGATGATTCCCCATTCTACAATATTTTTATTTACTATGGCATTTACTTTCACTTAGCTCTTTTTGTTTTCCAACGTAGAACCTGGAAAATGTGTTTGTAGTAGCTCCTGCAAAGTTTCTTTAACCGTCTTCTTTCATCTAAAAAAAATTCAATGTTTGCAGTGCAATCTTTACTCATAGCTTTCTGGAGACAAAAACATGTGGGTTTGTTTTAGCCGCTCTCACAATATCTTTTCTAGAAATCCTTTTTTTGCTGCTATATGCTGTAAAACTGGTTTTGTATGAGTCTAAGTCACCATTTCTCTTGGCACTTGCTCCATCAAGTTTCCTATTTCACAAAGTAATTTTGTTGGAGGTGTATGACGGTGCTTGACAGCTTCTTTGAAAAGCAATTTTTATAAAGTTAACTAACATCTCTGTCATTGCCTCCAGCTGGTACCTTGTTCTTGCTGCCTTAGAACAACCCTCAATTTGACAAACTAAAATTTTGTTATATGCATCCCAGTCAGTTTTCCTTAAGTTTTTATATTTCTGTAGATGCGTTTCTTTTGATTTAAAGTTGAATAAAACGTATGCGTAGTCTAACAGCAAGGTCGCATGCCACTTTTTGATCACTTTACTCGTTTTGTTATTTGCTAATATTAGGTCAATAACTACACTCTAAAATACATTTTAGAAATTTCTCATCTCTTAAGTTGATGTCGGTGCTCTCCTATGCGATGCGGTGTGCATTTGCATTGCATCCAAAAATTATCAGTGCTGTAAATCAGTTACTAATCAACCCTGTTACTTGATCTCTAAAAGAAAAGTTCCATAATGACATTAGATTTAGTTCATGTTTGACTATAATACGGAAATTGCATGATGATTCAGCTGCCATTTATCTCAAATATTTACGTTCTTTTTTTGTCTCTTTGCTTCTATTCTCTTTAGAATAGGACAGTGCCCGCAGATATATTGTGTAGAAACCAAAGTGTCATTTGCTCTCTGGTGTTCCTATTTTCTCCCAGCCGCCTTTGTCCATGACTAGAAGGTGTTCAGTTCCTTTGGAGTCTGGTTTTGAGTTTACTACTTGCTAATTCTCAGTGCACATTGTATTATTTTGCACCTACAGCCTGTTTAGCAGGTTATCCGGTTTTCAATTATGACCCCAGTACAAAAAAAAAACGGGTATTTTTTAAGAAAAATCAATAAATGTTTATTTCTTTGTAAAGAAGAAGGTTTGCCATTAACATTTCACAACAATATCAGTCAAATGGCCGCCACTGTTACGATTGCAGTACCACTTACTTTTCATGAAATTTTCGATGACCAATTCGCACATTTGTGGCTGTATGTCCTCTATAACTTCACAAATTCCATCTTTAAGGTCTTGAATCGATTGTGGAGCATTGGCATAGACCTTATCTTTTACGTGGCCCCAAAGAAAAAAGTCTAAAGGTGTTAAATCACAAGATCTAGGTGGCCAATTGTGATCATATTTTCAAAAAATAACACGGTCAGGAAACTTTTCTTGCAAAATTGCGATTGTTTCGTTGCTTGTGTAACACGTAGTGCCGTCTTGCTGAAAATAAAACGTCGTCCACCTCAATATCTTCCAATTTCAACCATAAAAAATCATTAATCTTAGCTCGGTAGCGCCATCCATTTACCGTAACAGTTGCACCAGCCTCATTTTCGAAAAAGTAAGGTCCAACCACACCGTCAGCCCAAATTTTTTTTTATGAGCCCCAAATGCAACAATTTTGCTTATTAACGTAGCTTTCAAAGTAAAAATAAGCCTCATCACTGAAGATAAAGAACCCAATCAGCAAAGATACAATGTTTATGGTGATCGACCGGCTTTAGTTCTTGTGCTAACTGAACTACGGTGTAATGTCGTTTGTGGAATGTCTAATTCCAAAGAGATTGACAAACCTGGGTTTTCTTTTGTACTGGTACTAAAATAAATCGATTATCAAATTATTTGTAGAAGCAGCAATGAAGCCAGAATTGACGTTTTTGTTAAAATACTACAAATCAAGGTAGCGGTCGGTATGCTCTTAAACTTGAACTATAAAACTAATAGCAATAATAAATAAATTATGGACACATCGAATTGAACGCAAATAGGTTATGCCCACATTACTAAATTTCTCCTGTGTCAATGCAGTTCGTGATTGAACTATATTCACCACTAGACGGGCGGAATGTAACGTAATAGGTACATGTAATAGGTACGGCGTGTAATAGGTACGGCGTGTAATCGGTTCCAGATATTACCCTATTAATTTTGGAACTGGTTGAAGTACGATACGGAATGGAACTGTCTGGAACGGCTGGAACGTTTTAAATATTTATGCGTTTAGAACTGAAACGTGTGGAACTGTTTGGAATTACGCATATTTCAAACGGTTCCACACAGCCAAACAGTTTCAGTTCCACAAACGTATTAATATTTGAAGTCGTTCGATACAGTTCCATTCCGCATTTCGGATGCAATGATACACTCCGCAAACGATTTATAATATTGTGTTTTTTATGAAATACAAATAAGAATTGAACCGGAATATTTATTTTTTATTTGATATTTACATTAATTTAATTACATATATTATTATAGCTAATCCATTATTATCTATATTTTATAGAATAAAATTGATTTCCTATTTTTAATCATTTAATTAGTAATGCATTTTTTATTATTGCTATTACAATGGGGCGGGCGCTGGTGGCCCAAGGGTAATAACAACCACTGTTAGTCGGGCAGTAATGGGACTTTCAATTAATACATAATTAGTTTAATTATAATACCCTATTTTTATTTTATGGAATGAAATGTAAATTTCATATCAAATATTAAAAGAACTAATAAAGTATTCAAATAAATACAAAACGTTTATTAGAGATTTATTCAAAACCCATCAAATGGCGTTGCAATTTTTAATATCGGCAAGGACCAAGGGGGACGAACCTGTCTAAACTAGACAACCCGTTCTACTCAAAAGCAGCACAAGAATACATTGCATATAAACAGTGTATTTGTTACGATATTAATTATTCTTTTTAGACTTATTTAAGAATTGTAACTCAATTGCAAGCGTACGCACGCATACTTTTGTATACTACTACTATATTAGTATAATTTACTATGCGTTTAATACAATTGCGTATGCAACTGTATGAACTCAATAAACTGTGTCTCTGTAACGCCTCTGGAACTGTTTAGAAATTGGAATTTTGAATTCTATGCCCTAGTGTTGGAAATCGGATCTGTCTGGAGCCGGTTCCAAAATTAATAGGTATGTGGAACCTATTACACAGTTGGAACTGGAACGTCGGAACCTATTATAATAATAATAATAATAATAATAATAATGTTTATTAGTGTTAGCAGAATACTTTACACATGTCAATACACAATAACTAAAATTAATATATTACAAAAATTAATTTGTGAATAATATAGCACCTTATAAATAGTTTACAAAAATATAAAAACACATTAAAATTTATTTACAAAAGTAAGTTTGGGTGACAAGCATAGACAAGACAGTTAAAAAGTAAAACATCAGATTTTAACAATAAAATGATTAATTAACAATGTTGGACAATATTGTGAAGTTTAATACCGACGTCTAACACTCTTACAAAACCAGATAACTATCAGACAAACATTCTGATAGGTTATAAAATGCTTTATTAAGAAGATAATTTTTAACAGATGTTTTAAAATGTTTAATAATTAACTCCATTTTGCGCTTTAACTAGACGTAAAGAGGGTAGGCAGATGTTAGTGTTTCGTCTAGTATTGTGATTGTGAATATTGTTATCAACGTTGTTATGTACAACGTACGTAGAAATATTCTTTCGAACATGCAGCAAGCATTCCAATACATACAGTGAAGGCAAGGTTAAAATATTCTGTCTTATAAACTCCGTTTTACAATCTTCTCTATAATCTAAATTTGATAAAACTATTATTGAAATTTAATAGTTTAGCCCACCTATTGATATCCCCGGCTCCACTCCACACCATTCATAATTCATATTCCCTGAACGCACTTTTTGACACAACATACGGTCCAACACACAAATGTCCAACACAACACGAACTTCAGTGCAATCCGGCATCCATCAACTTTTATTTTATTTTTCCAACCGCGTGAGGTGAATGGTTAATTTTAACCTAATATTTTAAATTATAAGTAAATTTTACCGCTTCATGATATTGTAATAATAATGGTTGTTTTTACATGTAATAATTGTGGTGACAGTTTACAAAAGCCTCGAGTTGAAAAGCATTATCAGTTTGGATGTAAAGGTTTCAAAAATTTAACATGTGTTGACTGCTTCAAAGATTTCAAGTATGTAATAACTAGTATACAATATGAAATGAATTAATAATTTATTCAATTTCAATCTGACGATCATATTAAAAATATACAGTTACAATATTGCTAGGGGTTCTATATGTACTATATTTTTATATTTCTATTTAATTCAGGGCCTGCTTTATATTGTCTTTACAAACATTAGTGGAAGATAAATTATCATTTAGATGCATTTGCTGTAGTCATAACAGTTAATTTTATTATTTTACAGAGGACAAGAATATGAGGTGCACACGAAATGTGTTACGGAGGAACAGAGGTACAGTGCGAAAGGTTCCTTACCAGGAGTTGTTGTGAAGAAAGGTGAAGCTAAACAGGAATCATGGACGGAGATGATTCAATCTTTAATAACTGAGACTAAGGGTATTAATATCGGATACCGAAATTTACTTAATAGTATTGCTAATAATGCAAATGTGCCAAGGAAGAAGCAGAAATTTATCGTAAGTTGCAAATATATTACTTTTTAGTGACAAGTAAATTCACATACTTGACAGGAACACACGGCCTGCTAGAACTAATTTTATGAATTAAATTTATTTAGAACCTGTATGCCGTTGTTTAGGATGAACCCAACACTACCATGCGATGTATTATATTTACTTTTGTGATAAACAAGTGACCCAATTTGAGAGTTAGTTCGGGGGAACAATCTTATTTCACTTAAACCGTTGAGTGAAAGAATATTAGAAAGAAGCGCAAGGCTAAAACATTTGTTTGTACTTGTGAATGCTGATGTATCTATCTTTCTCACATACTAGTTATCGACTATTCGTCATCTCCAAATTTTGGGATGGTCTCAGAATTGTTTTCGAGACTCGAAGATGGCGAATAGTCAATAGATAGTGTGTAGGGAGGACAGGTACATCTATAATAGCGGCATATACAAGTACAAACAAATGTATTATTCTTGTGCCTTTTCTAATATTCTTTCATTCAATGCTTAAAAACCTATCACATCCCAGTTGATTTACTCTCAAATTATAACTAAATAATAATTTTTCTTTCCCAAAATAATAATTGAATTATTATTTATTCAAATTATGATCAATTGAATTCATTTTTTTTTTAGAATTATATTACAAATACCAACAAAAGAGTCGATATGAGTCTTATCGAGGGAGTATGGGATTTGATTGAAAAACACAAAGAAAAACATTTAAAACCTGCAGAACCACCAACCAAAAAAGATATAAAAAATGAAGAAAATACAGCAAAGAGAAAAGCAGAAGATAGTGTTGACACTGAAATTACAAAGAAATCTAAAAAAACTGAGAATGGTACAAACAATGACGAAAATGTAGAACCAAATGGAGAAAACATGGAAATCAAACAAAAACGTAAAAAGAAGAAATCTAAAAAAGCAATCTGTGATGAAATTAATGAAGCGATAGTGGATGAAGAAAAGCCTAAAAAGAAAAAGTCGAAGAAAACAATTCAGGAGGATTCTAATATTGTTGAGGAAAATGGTAATTTTGATGAACTACAAAATGGTAGTAATAATAAATTTAAATTTGATGAAAAAATTTTGGAAATACTGAACTCAAAAAAATCAACATCGATGAAAAAATTACAAAAGAAAGTATTAAACGCATATATCAAACATTCCGGATTAACGGAGCATACTGAGAAGCATGTAAAAAAATTCCAGAAAAAGTTACGCAAGATGGAACAAATTGAAATAGAAAATGACATCATTACATTGAAAGAATAAATAATAAAATTATTTTTTTCAAAATTACTTTTTTTTATTAAACCATTACATAATAAAAAAATCACACAAATTTATGATAAAATGTTTCTAAATTTTATATCAAATTACTTCGTAAATAGTCCGGTTCTTCCTTATGTAATAGATGAGTGTTCAAAAATTCTTCCACAGAGTCTGTATTCCATTTTTCAATAGCAACTGTCTCGATGAGATGTCCATCTTTATCAAACATTTTTATAATGGGATCCAAACCTCTTACGTATTTAATTTGTAAATTTGAGAATTTTGCTGGTCGGTCACTTTTAATGAAGGCTTGGATCTGAGGATATGCGCCAAATTTGCATGTGCACACTTCCAATACAGCTCTTGCATAAACTTTTTCTGCAGTAGTATTTTCATCTTGATGGCAACATTCCTTACAATATCCTCTAAAACAAATATAATTGCATGTAATTTAATTTTATATAAAATTTTGTTCCCTACTACTGGTTTTATAATTTAGCTACTTTAATTTATAATAAATAAAATTGAGTTACCAAAACAAATTAAAAGCGTTGATTTGCGGAATTAAAACAATTTTTGGTCTCGATGTGGTCTGATTAAACAAAATCAACTGAACTATATGAAGTCATAGGCTAATAGTATAATAAGGCTTTACATGAAAAGCCTAAGCAGTTCATGAAATCCTGGCAGATAATTTAATTTCTATATGTTTGCCATATATTTTACATAATGCAATAAATGAAAGTCCAGGTTAAGCTAAAATAAATAATATTGGATACACAAATAAGCATATGGAATTTTACAGTATCTGCCGGTACTTCATGAACTGTCTAGGTTTGTCATTTAAAGCCTTTTTACATTATACAACTACAACATGTACATTATTTATATATACATATTATAATCTGCATTACTAGAAGATAATGCTAACTACGATATCCTTTCATCAGGCTGAAACCGTATTGCGGTTCGGGAGACACTAATTTTAAATATTGTTTGACCATTATAATGAGCCAATAACAAAAATCGGAATACAATTTTTGTGTTTTTTATTCATATATTAACTTATTCCCAAATAAAATCTATTTGTAATCAATTTAATAGATAAATTTCTTACTTTATAACATCCAACTTGAATTTTCCTAGCTGTTCACATGAAGAACATAATAGATTTGCTTTATTTAAACCTAAAGACCAGCAATCATCAGAAGATAATTCGGAATTGGCAAGTGGCTAAAATAATATTGATTAGTAAAACACAATAATGTAAGAGATTGTTACATACAATTAATGCAATGAGGAGGACTATTAAATAACGCATTTTGCTTATAATAAATAAACTAACATAGATTTATGACAATGGTTTATGAGGTTACGTTTTCATTTTGACAAATCGGTGAATATAAAGCTAATGCGCAAACGTCGAAATTTGTCGATTTCTTATTGGATAGTTTAAAATTAAATATGGCGCCAAAATTTAATAGTTATTCAATTCGTAAGGTAGCTACTCACGATCATAGAAGCATTGGGTGCGTACAGGAACATAAGAGCGGACCGCTCTTTTAGAGCGGTACTTGTTGCTTCCGGAAATAAACAACAAAATGACAGCTCACCGTTGCGGTCGATTAGAAGCGGCGGGAATTGGATATTAATTAAAAATTGACAACAGTAATTGTTATTCAAATTTGTTTGTTATGAGTTTTTATTACTTAACTTTTATAATAAAGATATTTAATACACAAATCACATAAACAGCATAACAAATATGTTATAATTACTGATTATAATCAAACGTCAGGCTTTGGAGTTTTATGTTTATGTAGTTGGTGATTGTTTACATGGTTGGTAACTACTGCTACCTAAAAACCGGAAACTGCACATAAAACCGCTCTTTAAGAGCAGTCCGCTCTTAAAGAGCTTACAATATCCTGTACGCGCTCATTAATAGTTTTAATTTAAATAAATATCATAAAGGTGCGGTTTAGGGAGTGTCATAAAACTACGAAAGAACTCGCGCAATTTAACTCTTTTTTAAAATCGTTTTTTTACAACTTGTAAAGAATAAAATTTCCAGTCTAATGAAATATATAAAAATCCAGAACCTTCAATTGTCTATTAAATTTTGAAATTAAGTTGTTTTTTTGTCAAAATATTTGTTTAAACTTAAAGAGTCGTACTTTATTGAACATCAAGTTTGGTAGATTTTTTATTGTGCTATAAGTGTTCTGCTTGTAGTTGTGATTTCCGCTTGTATTAATTTTTCAGTTTGGTACTGATGCTAGGGCTACCCTAGAGTTTGCCTGGCAATGTGACCGATATGTGCGTTGGTAATAAGACTTTTTTAGACCCGGATATTGTCTAGTTCTTGGTTTGGTTAATATCTGTTTGGTGTTGTTGCTACCTTGGCTGGTAGTCTGCCGTGACTGCACCAACTTTTTTTGTGATTTAGGAGGAGAATCTTTTAAACACTGTTTGATTCATCCTTTGAAGGAGAGTGCCTACAGATTATTATAATGGCTAATTATGATAATTACTTTATAATATTATAATTTTATATACAAATAGTTGTAAGTATTTATTTTTAATGTCCATATACATTTTTTGTTAGTTATGTATTTTTTTGTATTCTGATGAAGTTATTAACCTAATAACGAAACGTCGCCACTTATTTAAATATATAAAATATATAATTATTTTTTGTATTTTATTATATTTAAAATTTTAAAAGACTTTCAACCCGTTAACTTTTTTAACAAATATATATATATATATATATATATATATATATATTTACATCAACCTAACTATAGAGCGTCCATACATTGTCCTTTTACGCACTTTGAAGCGTCCGAGAAGAATAGAGCGTCCGTATACGGACGCCAAAAGGAAACCTTTATAAATCGATTCTGTGCATCAAGGCGAGTCGAAAGATACATATAAAAAAAATTCAGTCTAAGACGCTCTATATGGCGATTTGTGTAAAAATGTATATTTTCGTGCATATTTTTAGTTCACACCATTTGCCGCAAGGAGGCGGTAAAGAGCTTGACGTATATTTACAAGTATATTTTTCTGTACAAAAAATGCATTACTAAGCGTCCGCGTAATATGGCAACACAGCATTTAAAATATCGATCGCAAGTTAAAATTAGAATTACTTTTTCTATTTATAGGCACGTCGGCATATATTATCTAACGGACGCCAAATTGTATATTTACAGATAAAAAAGCTTTGGCCGTTGGGATAATCATTACAATAATTTATTTATATAATAATTACTAAAGAATTGAAAACTCCCGGTTACAATAATAATATAAGATTTTGAATATTTAAAGTGGCGTTGTAAAAATTTTAATAATTAAAACACAGGTGGTTTTGGATTTTAAAGATTTATTTGAAAATGAAAATGAATTGTTTGTTGTTTGCCCGGTGCTGTGTTGGGCCGGGTTTTGAGTAATCTCCCATAAAAAGTTTCCCGTTGAGAAGTTATCCTTGGTTTAATATAGCATGGCTTGGATTGTCTGGTTGAGCTTCCCGTTGGTCGGAAACTTCCAGATGTGGGTGCAACCAGGAGTTCCGTGGTCGAGCGGCGTTGAGACGGCATAATGTCCGTGTAAGTGGCCGTTCAGAAACACAGCAGCGGGGGCTGAGTTTGCAATATAATTAGTTTCTTACCTTGATAGATGATTAGTTCCTATGTAAAACCGGCGGGCGGAAGCCTGTGCTGCTCGATCTAGTTACAGACTAACCAATTTTTATGCCTAAAAGCCTAGCGAGTTAAAGACTGTAAATCCCTGCTAGTTGCAAGATAAATTTGACGGGCAAAATTTGCTTGGCTTGGTTGCTAGTTAATGCCGGGCGAGCAAAGTCATGTGTTGGATAACTATGGATTTAAATAAAATTCAGTAAACTGAGTTTGCCAACTGTAATGGTAATATCAAAATTTATTAACGAAGTACCAAACTCAACGGTGTTAAAAAATTACATAATTGCAAAAGTGCAAAATTTTAACATTTATCAATAATATTTGGGTTTAAATAATAATGTAATAAACATCAGTCTAATTTTAGCATAAAAAATAAATGGTGGAAATCGCATCGTTCTGGGACGTTCAAAAAAGATTCTGATTTGTTCAGTAAGTTCTAACTTTTTTGTCCAAAACTGTAAAGCAATTTTGAGGCAGCAATAAATTTGCAATGCTCGAATAAGCCAGAATAGTCTCTACACTAAAAATCAAAAGTGATCCAACCGAGCTGTGACGGTCAAAACGCATCCGTTCAATTCAATGCGTCGCGTTTAAAACTCCAAAAAGTGACCCGTCTGACTTGGATAGACGAAGATTGGTAACGGTTGCAGCTAGATAGTTTGTTTGTTGAAAAGTTAATAAACTAACTATTTTCATTTTTTTTTTTTAATTAACTGCCAAAATTTTGTATAAATTTTTTGATCAAAAAATCTTAAACAGGATGGTTTTCAAAAAATAAAAAAACTTCAACAAAATTTTTGTTCTAATTGGAGTTTTCCCGATTCAATTTGTCCAGCCAAGCCCAAACCCCGTTGCAAGGCCCAAGTTAACTAAAATATTTCTGACACTAAAAATCAGAAGTGATCCGACCAAGCAGTAACGGTTAAAGCACCTCTGTGCAATTCAAATGCGTCGCGCTCAAAACGATCCCAAAAGGCGACCCGTTCGATTTGGATCGAAGTAGCTAAGTAACGGTTGCAACTAGAAACTTTGTTCTTATCGGAACCGTCGGATTTTTGGCCATGTCTTCTTGCCTCAATGCTCAGTCAAGTCCAATCGGGACTGGGCGAGGCTCTAATATTTTAACGCCTTGTGCGTATAGACATAATTTTCTTGTCTTAAGTTGCAGAGCAAACCCGAGAACACCATTGAATTTGGAAGACAAGTTAGCAAAAATATTTCTGATACTAAAAATTGGAAGTGTTCCGACTGCTGTGTCAAAGCGCTTCAGTGCAATTTAAATGCGTCCCGCTCAAAGTAACTCCAAAATCGTGATTTGCCCGACTTGGACCAACGTAGTTCGGTAAGGGTTTTAGCTAAGTTCTTTTTTTTTTGTCGAATAGCTAATAAACGCAGCATCTTTATGATTTTTTTTTATATAAGTTGCCCAAATTTTGTTTTAAATGTTGCTCCAAATTTAATCCAAAAAAGTCTCTTTTTGCACTTTTGACCAAAAATCTGGGCCCAATTAAAATACTAAAAAAAAAATGTTTTGATAAGAGCCGTCGGATTTTTGGTCTTGGCCACCACCGTATAGTCATAACTTTCTTGTTCAACGTGGCGAAGCAAATTAGTGTCTTAAATTTAAAAAAAAATTATTAAAAATAACGCTGGAACTCATCATTTCAGGGTAGCTTCGGTAGATTACAAAATGCAAAATAATAAAATTGTATTTGCTCTTTCTTGGAAACAGTACCGCCCAAAAGTTTAGAAATTATAAAATTTATCAAAAAATTGGTCCCAAATCGAAATAATTGAGAAATTAAAATGACGTCACTAAATCTCTTCTCTAATGATTAGAGTAGCATGCAAAGATAAAAAAAAATACTGAATACAAATATTGTATTTGCTCCTTCTTAAAGCACAGTGGTGCCTAAAAGTTTATAAAATTTAAATTTCACAAAATGTCTGACTTAAGTTAGCATAAATAAAAAATTCAACAACAATACGATTATTGTTCTAAGTAGGCTAATACGATACAAATTAAAAAATTATATTTGTTTTTATGAGGATTTTGTTGTTGTATTTTAGTTTTACTTGATTCCATAAGCAGTCAGTTGTACTTTCTGATCTGAAGGATTTGGCTGATGTGAATAGTTTTAAATATTAACAATTTGATTTTTTAAAATTAAATATTTATGATCAAAAAATTTCTTTAGTGAGTATATTGTCAAAGTGTTGACTTATTTGTGATAAAAAATTTGTGAAAATGGTTTCTCATACTACTACTATTAATAATAGTCAGTTTTAATTATATGTATTGTGGATTTTTTTTACACATAGAATAGGATTTTTTTTTCATGTTAATAAAAACACAGCTGAATTAATAAGACATTCAAATCCTAAATTTAATACTCAAGATTTACATTTTCCAAAAATTGTATGTACCACTTGTTGTTTAGCGCTAAAAGATAGAAAGAATGATAATCCTAAAAGAAACATTTCTACAATACCGAATATTGAAAAAAATGTTTTTTTTAAAGGAACTCGAAATAAAATTGATTGTAATTGCTAAATAAGTATAACTGCAAGAAAGAACTTTAGAGCTGCAGTAATGAAAGGTAGAGAACATATAAAAGTATATAAACAAATTAAGTTTGGTAGGATAGCATCAGTAAATTATGAAAAATCAGTTCAGAAAATGAAAAAAAAATTTTAAACCCAACACTGCAACAATTACAAAATGTTTCTCAACCATAGAAAAAAAAACAATTTCATGAATGTTCTTCAAAAAAAAGCAACCAGTAACATAACAAACAATATGGTTGCGGAACTGTCTGATCAGTAAAGAATTGCATCATACAGCAGCTCTAAAAAAAGAATGAAGAGAATTTTTATCAATCCCAAACAAATTAAAAAGATTCAGATCAGTTTGGAGAAATTATTGAATTATAAATCTATCATGAATGTGTCTGCGTTATATATACAAAAATCGAACTAACTTTTTTCGGTCACCAACTGGTCAACGCAAATGTATTCTTGCCCATTTCTCTGAAGATATGAAGAATAGGAAATTAGAATTTGATTCCATTATAAAAATTGATTTCCTAGGTTTGATGTTGTAATGGAAGTTTAACCAAAACAATTAAAAGACCAATAGTGTGGGGTAACGTTTCTGAAATATTTGATATGGTAATTAATAAAAGTGGAGAAAATGGTAATGTTGACATTAAAATTTGGACAGACGGCATTTTTTTTTAAATATGTCTTAGCATATTACTTGAGCTAGAATATAACACAAATGAAAGATTGTTGAGATCTACGTATAAGAACAGTGCGGACTTGAAAAATTTGGTAAAGCTACAAATGTGAAAAAGATTATTTTGTTATGTATTGTTCTCGATGTGAAGGAAAGTTATAGGAATCTAAATTCTTGTAATTTTGAATGATTTCTCATTCAAGTTCATCGGCGATTTAAAAATAAATTTCATTGTAAACGGTCAACAAATTACTTCTGCAAAGTATCCTAGCCTATACTGCTATGTATATTTCTTGCAAATATACATAGCAGTAAATGTAAGCAACTGTTCTGTACATTATAATGAATTAATAGGTGGTATTGAAAATAACGACGAGGAAGAAAACAATAACATTAATAAGTTTTTATTGCAGTTTAATTAAATTTAATTTTACATTTCTTAAATTAATTGTTAAAAATTGCAAATTTGAAAATAGAAAACAAATGCTTCAGGCTGAAGCCGTTCGGAAATTCAAGAAATTTCTTCAAAATATTTCAATCTAATGGAAATAATAAGAAATTTGTTATGTTAAGCAAATCAGTAGTGAATCTTCTACTTTTCAATGAATACGATGATGTAACTGTTATTCAAAATTCATAGTTTGAAACAAATTAATAAAAAAATTATTTCGTAAACAAGCTCATCTTTGGCCAAAACAGTTAAAAAAAAATATCAAAAAATTGCTATGGTAATGTTTTTGCGGGAAATGCTTGCCGAACAATGTTGAAAAACTCTAATATTTTTGTTAGTGACAATATACTAGGAAATATCAGCTCATTGATAATTATTCCATACGTAGTGTTTTAAATCAATGGATAAAAATGTAAATCTATGTTTCTCTACATCAAAACCGGATGAAAAAATGTTAAATTTAGAAATAGAAAGACTTTATCAAAACAAAATTTCATATTATTTTATATCATTTACCTCATGCGTTATATTACTTGAGTTTAGGTTTGGGTCGATGGTCGGAACATGCTGGTGAAACTATTCATAATAAATTTAAAACTGTATAGTCTCGTTATAATATCAATATAATTAATGATCCACGTTATGCGGAAAGATTAAAAAACGCAATTGTCGACTTTATTACATACCACATTTAATTTTGCAAACTTAATATCAATTTATTGTAAAGGGTTTTCCAATAAGAAGTTTCATTTTGAATAGCAGGCTATTTGGGCAGCTGTCAATTTTGAAGCTATTATCTTTGACATTTGACAAGTAAAAACTACGCCGTTATTAAAAATGAAACAATACACGCTTCAACAACGCATTGAAATTATTAAAATTTACTACAAAAATGGTGAAAATTTTTCAGTCACAGTTCGCAAAACTAAAACACTTTTTGGTCGTCGTAAAGCACCTTCTCGGCCGGCAATAGTAAACCTAGTGAAAAAATTTAAGCTGTTGGAACAAGTTTGTGATGTAAAGAATCAAAAGCGTGTGCATCGCTTAAGAACACATGAGAATATTGCTGATGTAGCCCGTAGTGTTGAAAAAAACCCAGGTTTGTCGATTCCTTGTTGATCTTTGGAATTAGACATTTCACAAACGACATTGAATTGTATTTTGCACTTTTGACTTAAGTTTTAAGGCTTTTAAAATTCAGTTACCAGAAGAACTCAAGTTGGTCGATCACCATAAACGTCGTTTCTTTGCTGGTTGGGTCCTTCAAATGCATCAAAATGATCTAAAATTTTATCAAAAAATTATCTTCAGTAATGAGGCCCATTTTTACCTCGGAGGCTACGTTAATAAGCAGAATTGTCGCATTTGTAGCTCAGAAAATCCAAGAATGGTTGTTGAAAAGTCTTTGCATCCTCAACGTGTCACTGTTTGATGCGGTTTTTAGGCTGGCGGTGTGATTGGACCCTACTTTTTTAAATATGAGGCTGGTGCAACTGTTACGGTGAATGGATGGCGCTACCAAGCTATGATTAATGATTTTTGATGGCCGGAATTGAAAGATATTGATGTGTACAACGTTTATTTTCAGCAAGACGGCGCTACGTGCCACACAAGCAACAAAACAATTGCAATTTTGCAAGAAAAGTTTCCTAGCCGTGTTTTTCTCAAAAAAGTGATCACAATTGACCACCGAGATCTTGTGATTCAACATCTTTAGACTTTTTTCTTTGTGGTCACATAAAAAACAAGGTTTATGCCAATGTTCTACAATCGATTCAAGACCTTAAAGATGGAATGTGTGAAGTTATCGAGGACATACAGCTTCAAATGTGCAAATTGGTCATAAAAAATTTCATAAAAAGAATGTGGTACTGCAGCCGTAGCCGTGGCGGCAATTTGACTGATATTGTTTTTAAATGTTAATGGCATACATTTCTCTTTACAATAAAATAAACATTTATTAATTTTTCTTAAATGAAAAAGAAAAAGCAGATACAATTTTAATATTTTGCATTTTGTAGTTTACGAAAACTACCCTGATCAGAAACAATAAGTTCTAACGTCGTAATTTGTATCAAACTTTTTTTCAATTCAGGACACCTGTTAGAGAGCATCGTTGGATTTGCAAAGCCTAAGTTATTCAAAATGTTTCCGACACTAAAAATGCAGTAAATTTTATATTATTTTTTACTTAAATCTAAAAACCAAAATAGTTACTCAATCAGTACTAAGTGGGTATATTATTGTTTATTTTTTGTTGGACGCCGTATAGTTAATTTACTACAGATATTCTATAAATAGACTGGTCAAACTGGTTTGGACGCTTTATAGTATGCACAATCCGTGTCAAATATGTATATCTACAATAGAAAACATGTTGCAACACTGCCGGACGCTTTAAGGTAGCAAACAGGACGCTCTATAACACATATTCATGTTTTTTTGTGTATATGTAAGACGCTCAAAAACAGAAAAATGTACGGACGCTAAAAGGTAGTTTTATGTACAATAGAAAAATGTTTTAGTTTGTATTTAATAAGAAAACCGCGTTAATCTTTTTGAGCTCGAGTATATTCACCTGCGAGCACTAGAAGTACGTTTTTTTTTAAGGGACGCCCAATGACAGTTTCTCATAGCGGACGCTTTATAGATACCGAGATGTAAATATATATATATATATATATATTTACATCAACCTAACTATAGAGCGTCCATACATTGTCCTTTTACGCACTTTGAAGCGTCCGAGAAGAATAGAGCGTCCGTATACGGACGCCAAAAGGAAACCTTTATAAATTGATTCTGCGCATCAAGGCGAGTCGATAGATACATATAAAAAAAATTCAGTCTAAGACGCTCTATATGGCGATTTGTGTAAAAATGTATATTTTCGTGCATATTTTTAGTTCACACCATTTGCCGCAAGGAGGCGGTAAAGAGCTTGGCGTATATTTACAAGTATATTTTTCTGTACAAAAAATGCATTACTAAGCGTCCGCGTAATATGGCAACACCGCATTTAAAATATCGATCGCAAGTTAAAATTAGAATTACTTTTTCTATTTATAGGCACGTCGGCATATATTATCTAACGGACGCCAAATTGTATATTTACATTTTATTTTTACAATTTTTTTATATAAGAATTACTAAAGAATTGAAAACTCCCGCTTACAATAATAATATAAGATTTTGAATATTTAAAGTAGCGTTGTAAAAATTTTATTAATTAAAACACAGGTGGTTTTAGATTTTAAAGATTTATTTGAAAATAAAAATTATTTGTTTGTTGTTTGCCCGGTGCTGTGTTGGGCCGAGTTTTGAGTAATCTCCCGGAAAAAGTTTCCCGGTGAGAAGTTACCCTAGGGCGTCTGTGTGGGGTTATCGGCGTCGAGGGCAGTGACGCCGGGAAGGCCTCGGTTTAATATACCGTGGCTTGGATTGTCTGGTTGAGCTCCCCGTTGGTTGGAAACATCCATATGTGGGTGCAACCAGGAGTTTCGAAGTCGAGCGGCGTTGAAACGGCATAATGTCCTTGTAAGTGGCCGTTCATAAACACAACTGCGGAGGCTGAGTTAGCAATATAAATAGTTTCTTATCATGATAGATGATTAGTTCTTATGTAAAACCGGCGGGCGGAAGCCTGTGCTGCTCGATCTAGTTACAGACTAACCGATTTTTATGCCTAAAAGCCTAGCGGGTTAAAGACGGTAAATCCCTGCAAGTTGCAAGATAAATTTGACGGGCAAAATTTGCTTGGCTTGGTTGCTAGTTAATGCCGGGCGAGCAAAGTCATGTGTTGTATAACTATGGATTTAAATAAAATTTAGTAAACTAAGTTTGCCAACTGTAATAGTATTATCAAAAATTATTAATGAGGTACCTAACTCAACGGTGTTAAAAAATTACATTTTTTTTATTTATTTATGCCTTTTACGGCTATTTTACATCTCCACAGTAAGTCTACGACTTGTTTAAAGTGGTTTGATGGGACCAACAGCTTAAAACATAATTGCAAAAGTGCAAAATTTTAACATTTATCACAAATATTTCGGTTTAAATAATAATGTAATAAACAACAGTCTAATTTTGGCATCAAAAAAAGAATCGTGAAAATTGCATCGCTCTGGGACGTTCAAAAAATATTCTGATTTGTTCAGTAAGTTCTAACTTTTTTGTCCAAAATTGTAATGCAATTTTGAGGGCAGAAATAAATTTGCAAGGCATGAATAAGCCAGAATATTCACGACACTAAAAATCAGAAGTAATCCAACCGAGCTGTGACGGTCAAAACGCATCCGTTCAATTCAAATGCGTCGCGCTTAAAACTCCAAAAAGTGACCCGTCTGATATGGATAGACGTAGTTTGGTAACGGTTGCAGCTAAATACTTTGTTTGTTGAAAATCTAATAAACTCAGCTATCTTCATTTTTTTTTTTTAATAAACTGCCCAAATTTTGTCTAAATTTCGTTCCAAACTTGACCCAAAAAAGTCATCATTTGCACTTCGGACCATAAATCTTAAAACAAAAATTTAAAAAAATTCTTAAACAAGATGGTTTTCAAAAAATGAAAAAACTTCCACAAAATTTTTGTTCATGTCATGTTTTCCCGTTTCAATTTGCCCAGCCAAGCCCTGACCCCGTTGCAAGGCCAGAGTTAATTTAAATATATCTGACACTAAAAATCAGAAGTTATCCAACCAAGCAGTAACGGTCAAAGCACCTCTGTGCAATTCAAATGCGTCGCGCTCAAAACGACCCCAAAAGGCGACCCGACTTGGATCGACGTAGCTAAGTAACGATTGCAGCTAGAAAGTTTGTTCTAATTGGAACCGTCGGATTTTTGGCCATGTCTTCTCGCCTCAATGCTCAGTCAAGTCCAATCGGGGTGAAGCTCTAATATTTTACCGCCTTGTGCGTATAGACATAATTTTCATGTCTTAGGTTGCAGAGCAAACCCGAGAACATTATTGAATTTGGAAGACAAGTTAGCAAAAATATTTCTGATACTAAACATTGAAAGTGTTCCGACCAAGCTGTGTCAAAGCGCTTCAGTGCAATTTAAATGCGTCCCGCTCAACGTAACCCCAAAAGCGTGATTTTGCACGACTTGGATCAACGTAGTTCGGTAATGGTTTGAGCTAAGTTCTTTTTTTTGTCGAATAGCTAATGAACGCAGCATCTTTATGATTTTTTTTTTAATAAGTTGCCCAAATTTTGTTTAAAATGTTGCTCCAAATTTTACCCAAAAAAGTTTCTTTCTGCACTTTTGACCAAAAATCTGGGCTAAAAATTTAATTTCAAAAAAATTCTTTGACAGAATGGTTTTTAAAGATTTACAATATTAAAAAAAAAATGTTTTGATTGGAGCCGTCGGATTTTTAGTCTTGGGCACTACCGTATAGACGTAACATTCTTGTTCAACGTCGCGAAGCAAGTCAGAGTGTCCTAAATAAAAAAAAAATAAATAAAAATAACGCTGGAACTCATCATTACAGGGTAGCTTTGGTAGATTACAAAATGCAAAATAATAAAATTGTATTTGCTCTTTCTTGGAAACAGTACCGCCCAAAAGTTTAGAATTTATAAAATTTATCAAAAAATTGGTCCCAAATCGAAATAATGCAAAAATTAAAATGACGTCACTAAATCTCTTCTCTAATGATTAGAGTAGCATGCAAAGATCAAAAAATACTAAATACGAATATTGTATTTGCTCCTTCTTGAAGCACAATGGTGCCCAAAAGTTTATAAAATTGAATTTTCACAAATTGTCTGACTTGAGTTAGCATAAATAAAAAATTCAACAATAATACGATTATTGTTCTAAGTAGGCTGATACGATACAAATTAAAAAATTAAGTTTGTTTTTATGAGGATTTTGTTGTATTATTTTAGTTTTACTTGATTCCATAAGCAGTCAATTGTACTTTCTGATTTGAAGGATTTGGCTGATGTGAATAGTTTTAAATATTAACAAATTTTTTAAATTAAATATTTATGATCAAAAAAATATTTTACTGAGTTTATTGTCAAAGTGTTGATTGATTTGTGATAAAGAATTTGTGAAAATGGTTTTTCATACTAATACTACTAATAATAGTCAGTTTTAATTGTATGTATTGTGGAATTTTTTTTTGCGCACAAAATAGGATTTTTTTTCCACGTTAATAAAAACACAGCTGAATTAATAAGACATTCAAATCCTAAATTTAATACTCAAGATTTACATTTTCCAAAAATTATATGTACCACTTGTTGTTTAGCACTAAAAGATAGAAAGAATGATAATCCTAAAAGAAACATTTCTACAATACCGAATTTTGATAAAAATGTTTTTCTTTAAGGAACTCGAATTAAAATTGATTGTAATTGCTATATAAGTATAACTGCAAAAAAGAACTTTAGATCTGCAGTAATAAAAGAAAGAGAACATATAAAAGTATATAAACAAATTAAGTTTGGTACGATAGCATCAGTAAATTATGAAAAATCAGTTCAGAAAATGAAAAAAAAAATCCTTAACCCAACACTGCAACAATTGTTTGCACAAAATGTTTTTCAACTATAGAAAAGAATCAATCTAATATATGTTCTTCAAAATAAACAACCAGTAACATAACAAACAATATGGTTGCGGAACTGTCTGATCAATAAAAAATTGCATCATACAGCAGCTCTAAAAAAAGAATGAAGGTTTCCCAAACAAATTCAAAGGATTCAGATCAGTTTGGAGAAATTATTGAATTATAAATCTATCATGAATGTGTCTGCGTTATATATACAAAAAACGAATTAACTTTTTTCGGTCACCAACTGGTCAACGCAAATGTATTCCTGCTCATTTTTCTGAAGATATGAAGAATAGGAAATTAGACTTTGATTCCATTATAAAAATTGATTTCCTAGGTTTGATGTTGGTAATGGAAATTCAACCAAAACAATTAAAAAACCAATAGTGTGGGGTAACGTTTCTGAAATATTTGATATGGTAATTAATAAACGTGGAGAAAATGGTAATGTTGACATTAAAATTATGGCAGATGGCATTTTTTTTTAAATATCTTTTAGCATATTACCTGAGCTAGAAAATAACACAAATGAAAGATTGTTGAGATCTACATATAAAAGCAGTGCGGACTTAAAAAATTTGGTAAAGCTACAAATGTAAAAAAAAAAGATTATTTTGTTATGTATTGTTCCCGATGTGAAGGAAAGTTATAGAAATTTAAATTTAATGAAAATTGTTTTGAATGATTTCTCATTCAAATTCATCGGCAATTTAAAAATAAATTTCATTGTAAACGGTCAACAACATGCATCTGCAAAGTATCCTTGCCTATACCGCTATGTATATTTGCAAGAAAAGGTAAGCAACTGCTCTGAACATTATAATGAATTATTAGTTGGTATTAAAAATGACGACGAGGAAGAAAATAATAACATTAATAAGTTTTTATTGCAGTTTAATTAAATTTAATTTTATATTTCTTAAATTAATTGTTTGAATTTGCAAATTTGAAAATAGAAAACAAATGCTTCAGGCTGAAGCCGTTCGGAAATTTAAGAAATTTCTTTAAAATATTTCAATCTAATGGAAGTAATAAGAAATTTGCTATGTTAAGCAAATCAGTAGTGAATCTTCTACTCTTCAATGAATACGATAATATATGTAACTGTTATTCAAAAATTCATAGTTTGAAGCAAATTAATCAAAAATTTAGATCGTAAACAAGCTCATCTTTGGCCAAAACAGTTAAAAATAATATCAAAAAATTACAATGGCAAAGTTTTTGCGGGGAATGCTTGGCGAACAATGTTGAAAAACTGATATTTTTGTTAGTGACAATATAGTAGGAAATATCAGCTCATTGATAACACTGGACAACAGCATTTCTGATGATTGAGTTATGTTACATGATACTAGCCTAATTTTTAATGACGTTTTCAAATCTGTGATCGAAATTTATGTATCAGCTCTTGTTTAAAAAATATGACACATGAGCCGTTTTACAATAAAGCACAACACGTTTAAAGTTAATCCTATTTTATTGATTTCTTAAGTTCAAAAAACTTTCTTTTATAAGACTTCCTTACAGAAGTTGAAGTTGAAGAGCTGTTCTGAATGCTCCAACAATAGTCAGCCATCATGTGTGCGTTCCAGTAGCCTTGATAGCGTTCCTCCATCGTACGAAGGTCCTGGTGGAATCGCTCGCCCTGTTCTTCACTTACATCCCCAAGATTAGCAGGAAAATAGTCTAGGTGGTTGTAAAGAAAGTGTAACTTGATGCTCATGTTACATCCAAGCGCTTGAAAGTGACTCATTCATTGTTCAACATGTTGAGAATAGTCAGCACCTTTCTTATTTCCCAAAAAATTTTGAACAAGCCAAACAAACTCATTCCATGCCTTTTTCTCAATCTCTGTCATAGTGTCCGTAAAATTTGTGTCTTTTATTAATGATCTTATCTGTGGCCCATCAAAAATGCCCGCTTTTATCTTTTCTGCACTCAGTTTTGGGAACTTTTTTGGTAGAAAAAGGAAGCAATTTCCATTTTTGTCATCCTTTAATAAATTGTTTTATAAGCCCTAATTTTATATGCAATGGAGGCAAAATTATACGATCCCTTGATACTAAAGGGGGGTTTATCACGTTTTGTTGTCCTGGAACTAACATTTCCCGAGTAGGCCAATCCTTTTTAACCCAGTGTTGACCTTTAGCTCTACTATCCCATAAGCAAATAAAACAGGGATACTTTGTGTAACCACCTTGTTGGCCTAATAGAAAGTTGACCATTTTTAAATCAACACATATGAGCCAGTTGTTTTCCACATATTTAATTTTGTCCAAAACCAGAGCAATAGATGTATATTCTTCTTTTACTTTAGTAGAATGCGTAATAGGTAATGACCCTAATTTATTCCCATTGTGTAAGAGAACACATTTTAGACTCCGTTTTGACGAATCTATGAATAAACGCCACTCACTTGGAACATAATTTCGTAATCCCATTGCAGTCATTAAACCAGGTACATCTCTACAAAATACGAAATCATCTTCTTCATCAAAATATGTTAGGAGATTCTGTTCTCTTGTGCGGTAATATGAAATTTTAGTTCCTTTTGTTATTAAGTTCCTTTCTTTTAGCCTAGAAGCCAAAATTTCTGAAGCAGACTTCGACAGTCCCAGATCTCTGATTAAGTCGTTTAAATCATCTTAGTTGAATGGTTTTGGCTTTTCCAGGTCACATTCAAAGTCACTATCACTACTGTCAAGTTTCGTCTCCAAATCAAATGGCTCCTCCTGTGAAGCATAAGCTTCAGGTTCAGGTGTCTTAGGACTCAAGACACATCTATGTGCCGATCGTATGGACGGATATTTCCATTTGGCTCTATTTGTTCGGTTAATGCCAGTTATGTTCACCAAACAAAAATAGCAGTCGTCATGGTGATTCCGTGGTTCATTCCAGAGCATAGCGGTTTCGTACCGGAAACTATTTATTTTCTTATTTGTCCATAAGCGTAGAAACTCAACGCACGTTTTGCATACCTTTTGAGGAATCCAAGGCTTATCTTTCATATCCAACGTGTGCCCAAAGTAATTTTTGTAAGCCTCATTTACGAACGTTGTCACATTTAAACGGCATACTTTAGACATATACTCTCCGCAAATGAAACAAAAATGGTTTGGATCATTCACACAATGTCTTCTTGACGATGCCATATCAAAATATAGTTAGATAACTCAATAATTTTTAAATTAATAGCAAATAAACACAGCAAGAAAGCTAATTTTAAGTGAAAGCTGTAACTTGTAAACAAGAGCTGTCAGAAAAGAAATGAGGTTATATTTGGAATCAGCGACGCCAAATTAGTAAACATCAAGTGACATAAGTCATTCATCAGTCATAAAGTTCATTTTTGTTGGCCAGTGTAATTATTCCATACGTATTATGTTTCAAATCAATGGATAAAATTGTAAATCTATGTTTCTCTACATCAAAACCGGATAAAAAAATCTTAAATTTAGAAACTTGAAAAAATATTTTGAAGCAACGGACTTTATCGAAACAAAACTTCATATTATTTTATACCAATTACCTCATGCGTTATATTACTTGAGTTTAGGTTTGGGTAGATAGTAGGAACATGCTGGTGAAACTATTCATAATGAATTTAAAACTGTATAGTCTCGTTATAATATCAAAATAATTAATGATTGATTATGCAAAAAGATTAAAAAACGCAATTGTAATACATACCACATTTAATTTTGAAAACTTAATAACATTCTATTGTAAAGGGTTTTCCAATAAGAAGTTTCATTTTGAATAGCAGGCTATTTGGGCAGCTGTCAATTTTGAAGCTATTATCTTTTGACATTTGACAAGTAAAAACTACGCCGTTATTAAAAATGGAACGATACACACTTCAACAACGCATTAAAATTATTAAAATTTACTACAAAAATGGTGAAAAAATTTCAGTCACAGTTCGCAAAACTAAAACACTTTTTGGTCGTCGTAAAGCACCTTCTCGGCCGGCAATAGTCAACTTAGTGGAATAATTTAAGCTGTTGGAACAAGTTTGTGATGTAAAGAATTAAAAGCGTGTGCATCGCTTAAGAACACATGAGAATATTGCTGATGTAGCGCGTAGTGTTAAAAAAAAACCAGGTTTGTTGATTCCTTGTTGATCTTTGCAATTAGACATTTTACAAACGACATTAAATTGTATTTTGCACTTTTGACTTAAGTCTTAAGGCTTTTAAAATTCAGTTACCACAAGAACTCAAATTGGTCGATCACCACGTCGTTTCTTTGCAGATTGGGTCCTTCAAATGCATCAAAATGATTTGGAATTTCATCAAAAAATCATCTTCAGTGATGAGGCCCATTTTTACCTCGGAAGCTACGTTAATAAGCAGAATTGTCGCATTTGTAGCTCAGAAAATCCAAGAATGGTAGTTGAAAAGTCTTTGCACCCTCAACGTGTCACTGTTTGGTGCGGTTTTTAAGCTGGCGGTGTGATTGGACCCTACTTTTTTTAAAATATGAGGCTGGTGCAACTATTACGGTGAATGGATGGCGCTACCAAGCTATGATTAATGATTTTTTATAGCCAGAATTGAAAGATATTGCTGTGGACGACGTTTATTTTCAGCAAAACGGCGCTTCGTGCCACACAAGCAACAAAACAATCGCAATTTTGCAAGAAAAGTTTTCTGGTCGTGTTTTTCTCAAAGAGGTGATCACAATTGACCACCGAGATCTTGTGATTCAACATCTTTAGATTTTTTTCTTTGTGGTCACGTAAAAAACAAGGTTTATGCCAATGCTCTACAATCGATTCAAAACCTTAAAAATGAAATTTGTGAAGTTATCAAGGACATACAGCCTCAAATGTGCGAATTGGTCATGAAAAATTTCATAAAAAGAATGTGGTACTGCAACCGTAACCGTGGCGGCTATTTGACCGATATTGTTTTCAAATGTTAATAGCATACCTTTCTCTTTACAATGAAATAAACATTTATTGCGTTTCTTAAAAATTTTCCCGTTTTTTTTTAATATCAAATAAAATGAAATGAAATGAAACCTCTTATTGGAAAACCCTATATTTCAAATACATGTTAATAAATTAAATACACAAATTATTTTGAGTAATACACTTAGACATAAACTGTAATTATTTAAAAACTTTTCAATTTTTTAAATTTTTAGTGTTTACAAACTTTTGGGCACTACTGTTTTCAAGAAGGAACTAATACAATATTTGTATTCAATATTTTTTTATCTTTGCATGCTACTCTAAACATTAGCAAAAAGATTTAGTGTCGTCATTTTAATTTTTGCATTATTTTGATTCAAGACCAAATTTTTTTATAAATTTTAATATTTCAAAATTGTTAGACGGTATTGTTTCCAAGAAAAAGCAGATACAATTTTAATATTCTGCATTTCAATTCAAGACACCTGTTAGAGGGCATCGATAGATTTGCAAAGCCTGAGTTATCCAAAATGTTTCCGACACTAAAAATGCAGTGAATTTTATATTATTTTCTACTTAAATCTAAAAACCAAAAGAATTATTCAATCAATACTAAGTGGGTATATTATTGTTTATTTTTTGATGGACGCCGTATAGTTAATGTACCATAGATATTCTATAAATAGACTGGTCAAACTGGTTTGGACGCTTTATAGTATGCACGATCCTTGTCAAATATGTATATCTACAATAGAAAACATGTTGCAACACTGCCGGACGCTTTAAGGTAGCAAACAGGACGCTCTATAACACATATTCATGTTTTTTTGTGTATATGTAAGACGCTCAAAAACAGAAAAATGTACGGACGCTAAAAAGTAGTTTTATGTACAATAGAAAAATGTTTTAGTTTGTATTTAATAAGAAAACCGCGTTAATCTTTTTGAGCTCGAGTATATTCACCTGCGAGCACTAGAAGTACGTTTTTTTGTAAGGGACGCCCTATGACAGTTTCTCATAGCGGACGCTTTATAGATACCGAGATGTAAATATATATATATGTCTGTAAGTTTATATATATGTATATATATATATATATATATATATATATATATATATATATACAATGCAACATGCAAGACCATTTTAGATACGCAACGCAACATGCAAGATCACAAAGAACATACGAAGTCGTGGTCTCGTATGTTCTATATACGCAACGCAACATATGAAACCATGGTGAAGGCGCCAAAATATATGTGATCTTCTATAGGCGTGACCAGCTCTTTGGTGGGTTGCTTGTTTAGCAATGATAGAAATTTGTGACCGCCTACTATTTTCTGTCGTTATTGCAACGTTTTATATTAATTCAATTTGCATCAATTAGTTTTGATTAAATTTTTATCCTGTGCTGCAATTTGCTGATTAATTATACAAAACACGCAGTTCTATTTATTTTTATTGGAATAATCCTTAATTTTATTCTAATACCTAGCGACGGCAAGTGGCATAATAGAGATATTGTTAGCATTATATTGTTTGAAACATCTGCTGCTTAAGCAGGCTTTGAGATAAACACAAATTCACGGCGATGTATTATAGTATCATTATATTATTTATTACTGCTTTTACTTATTGTTTTATTGCGCGTTAATATCATACAACACTATATCAATCACAATAGTTTTCAATAATCAATATAAACTTTTTAATTATAATGTAACCTAATTAGCAAATTTATTTTGCAGTTTTTAATAATAAATATTATATGAAAAAATAGTTTTTGTAATTTAATATGCAAAATTGTTCTATTTAAATAAAATTTATTTAACAAAAATTTCTAAGTATGCAGATTACAAAATATACAATAAGTAAACTTTTACTTCCACATTGTTTGACAAGTTAAATTGAATGCATGCAACTAAAACTAACTGAATTAAATAGTAATGATCTGGCGGCTTACTTATTTAGACTTTTAGTTATTTACTTGTTTACATGTGTATTTGTTTAGTTGGTTACTTCTTTACTTGTTTATTTGTTTACTTGTTTACCTGTTTACCTGTTTACTTGTATACTTGTTTACTTGTTTATTTGTTTACTTGTTTACCTGTTTACTTGTTTACTTGTTTACTTTTTTATTTATTTAGTTGTTTACTTGTGTAGTGTGTAGTTGTTTACTTGATTATTTGTTTACTTGTTTACTTGTTGTTCTGTTTAGTTGTTTATTTGTTTACTTGTTTATTTGTTTAGTTATTAACTTGTTTAGTTGTTTACATGTTTAGTTGTTTTGTTGTTTTCTGGTTTACTTGTTTATTTGTTAACTTGTTAACTTGTTTATTTGTTAACTTGTTTATTTGTTTACTTGTTTACTTGTTTACTTGTTTACTTGTTTACTTGTTTACTTGTTTACTTGTTTACTTGTTTACTTGTTTCACACAAACAACTGTATAACGAAACAAATAAATAACTATATTATGTGTATGTTGAGATAATATAAAATAAGTAATTTATCCCCCGTCGGACCATTACACCTTAATCCAGTTAACATATTTTAAGTTTTAATCTTAATCCATTCAATTTAATTTAAAACAAGTTATCTTGTAATAGTGATCAGTCAGGTTATTTGAATACTAAATCTTTGTATCTATTAATAGCTTATTGTATGCGGTGCAATAATATAAAATAAGAAATTCAACTGCCGACGGATAAATAGTATAAAGTTAAGATAATATTAAATGTTACATTATAGAAAAAATGTTTAGTTAAATACTTAAAAAATTGCAATTGCAAATTAATTAAACTATTATTATGCGCAAAAAAGGTTTATACTTAATAAGTGAAAAAAAAAACAATAAATACAATAAATAACAATAAAAGATTACAGAATAAATTGTTTACTTGTTAACTTGTTTTTTTGTTTACTGGTTTACTTATTTAGTTGTTTATTTGTTTACGTAATTACTTGTTTACTTCTTTGCTTGTTTAATTGTTTGAGTATTACTTGTTTACTTGTTTTGTTAGTTTGTTGTTTAGTTGTTTATTTGTAAACTTGTTTACTTGTTTTGTTAGTTTGTTGTTTAGTTGTTTAGTTGTTTACTTGTTTACATGTTTACTAGTTTATTTATTTAATTCTTTACTTGTTTAGTTATTTGTTTACTTGTTAACGTGTTTGCTTGTTAACTTGATAACTTAATAAATTGTTTATTTATTCACTTGTTAACTTGTTTATTAGTTTACTAGTTTGCTTGCTAACTTGTTAACTTGATAACTATGCAAAATTGTTCTATTTATTTGAAATTTATTTAACAAAAATTTCTAAGTATGCAGATTACAAAATATACAATAAGTAAACTTTTACTTCCACATTGTTTGACAAGTTAAATTTAATGCATGCAACTAAAACTAACGGAATTAAATAGTAATGATCTGGCGGCTTACTTATTTAGACGTTTAGTTATTTACGTGTTTACATGAGTATTTGTTTAGTTGGTTACTTCTTTACTGTTTATTTGTTTACTTGTTTACCTGTTCACCTGTTTACTTGTATACTTGTTTACTTGTTTATTTGTTTACTTGTTTACTTGTTTACTTGTTTACTTGTTTACTTGTTTACTTGTTTACTTGTTTACTTGTTTACTTGTTTACTTGTTTACTTGTTTACTTGTTTACCTGTTTACTTGTTTATTTGTTTACTTGTTTACTTTTTTATTTATTTAGTTGTTTATTTGTGTAGTTGTTTACTTGATTACTTGTTTACTTGTTGTTTTGTTTAGTTGTTTATTTGTTTACTTGTTTATTTGTTTAGTTATTTAGTTGTTTACATGTTTAGTTGTTTTGTTGTATACTGGTTTACTTGTTTATTTGTTAACTTGGTAACTTGGTAACTTGTTAACTTGTTTATTTGTATACTTGTTTACTTGTTAACTTGTTTATTTGTTTATTTGTTTACTTGTTTACTTGTTTACTTGTTTACTTGTTTACTTGTTTACTTGTTTACTTGTTTACTTGTTTACTTGTTTACTTGTTTACTTGTTTACTTGTTTCACACAAACAACTGTATAACGAAACAAATAAATAACTATATTATGTGTATGTTGAGATAATATAAAATAAGTAATTTATCCCCCGTCGGACCATTACACCTTAATCCAGTTAACATATTTTAAGTTTTAATCTTAATCCATTCAATTTAATTTAAAACAAGTTATCTTGTAATAGTGATCAGTCAGGTTATTTGAATACTAAATCTTTGTATCTATTAATAGCTTATTGTATGCGGTGCAATAATATAAAATAAGAAATTCAACTGCCGACGGATAAATAGTATAAAGTTAAGATAATATTAAATGTTACATTATAGAAAAAATGTTTAGTTAAATACTTAAAAAATTGCAATTGCAAATTAATTAAACTATTATTATGCGCAAAAAAGGTTTATACTTAATAAGTGAAAAAAAAAACAATAAATACAATTAATAACAATAAAAGATTACAGAATAAATTGTTTACTTGTTTACTTGTTTTTTTGTTTACTTGTTTACTGGTTTAATTATTTAGTTGTTTATTTGTTTACGTAATTACTTGTTTACTTCTTTGCTTGTTTACTTGTTTGAGTATTACTTGTTTACTTGTTAACTTGTTTACTTGTTTTGTTGGTTTAGTTGTTTAGTTGTTTACTTGTAAACTTGTTTACTTGTAAACTTGTTTACTTGTAAACTTGTTTTGTTAGTTTGTTGTTTAGTTGTTTACTTGTTTACATGTTTACTAGTTTATTTATTTAATTTTTTACTTGTTTAGTTATTTGTTTACTTGTTTACTTGTTAACGTGTTTGCTTGTTAACTTGATAACTTGATAACTTAATAAATTGTTTATTTATTTACTTGTTAACTTGTTTACTAGTTTACTAGTTTGCTTGATAACTTGTTTATTTGAATATGTGTTTACTTGTTTACTTGTTAACTTGCTTATTTCTTTGCTTGTTTATTTGTTTACTTGTTTACTTGTTTACTTGATTACTTGTTTACTTGTTTAATTGTTTACTTGTTTAATTGTTTTCTTATTTACTTGATTACTTGTTTATTTGTTTCACACAAACAACAGTACAACAAAACAAATAAAAAAAAACTATATTATGTGTATGTTAAGATAATATTAAATAAGTAATTTATTCGACGTTGGGCTAAATTCAAAACAAGATATCTTGTAATGTGATCATTCAGATTAATTGAATAATGAATTTTTGTGTTTATTAAAAGCTTATTTTATGCGGTGTAATAATATAAAATAAGAAATTCAACTGCCGACGGATAAATACTACAAAATTTAGATAATATCAATTGTTACATTAAAGAAAAAATGTTTAGTTATATACTTAGAAAATTGCAATTGCAATTTGATTAAACTATTACTATGCGCAAAAAAATATTACAATTAATAAGTGAATAAAAATAAAATAAATAACAAGAAAGAATTATAGATGAAGCTTGTTCAGTTGTTTACTGGTTTACTTGTTTATTTGTTCACTTGTTTACTTGTTTACTGGTTTACTTGTTTATTTGTTTACTTGTTTACTTGTTTACTTGTTTATTTGTTTACTTGTTCACTTGTATACTTGTTTACTTGTTTACTTTTTACTTGTTTACTTGTTTACTTTTTCACTTATTTTGTTGTTTACTTGTGTAGTTGTTTACTTGATTACTTGTTTACTTGTTGTTCTGTTTAGTTGTTTATTTGTTTACTTGTTTATTTGTTTAGTTATTTACTTGTTTAGTTGTTTACATGTTTAGTTGTTTTGTTGTTTACATGTTTAGTTGTTTTGTTGTATACTGGTTTACTTGTTTGTTTGTTAACTTGTTTAGTTAGTTTGTTGTTTAGTTGTTAACTTGTTTACTTGTTTCACACAAACGGTACAAATAATTAACAATATTATGTGTTTTTTGAGATAAAATAAAATAAGTAATATCCGCCGTCGGACCATTACTGCTTAATGCGGTTAATATGTTTTAAGTTTTAATATTAATTCATTTAATTTAATTCTAAGCAAGTTATCTTGTATTAAATAATAATTTAATTAATATTGGATTGTTGTATTTATTGAAACCATATTATACGCAGCGTAAAAATTATAAAATAAAAAATTTAACTGTTACTTAAAAAACAAATATTTTTTTTGTATACTTTGACAATTGCATTTTCAAATTAAATAATCAATTAACATGCGCAAAAACGGTTTACACTTTTTACAAGTGGAAAAAAATAACAATAATAATTTCTTCACGCTTATATACGTAGATTGATACCTAGCATAAAAGTGTTTTTAATTGTACTACATTTATTGTGATATAATAAGAAATAAATCCATCCATCATAATTTAAAATAAAATAATGTAAAATAAAATAATAGTAGCCTATACATATATCATTACAGCGAAAATAAGTTAAAAGGATGCTGTAATATCCAAAAGAAACGGTCTACTACAAAAAAATACACATAAAATCTATTTATAGTTTTACGTTTCCCCTTTTATTGATGAAAGTTGGGTGAAGAAGTTAATATATTCCTGTCTTTAAATGCTTCGTTTTATACTAACTAATATAATTATATCGCATTTAATGTAAAATATTACATTATATTAAATGCAACTTGATTTGTTAATATTATAAAGAAGATTTAAATTTAAAAAAAAAATGCTTGCTTGTCTAATAAATTAATTGAATGATTGGTATATTTCATTTCATTCAGAATAGGGTAAAATAAAATTACAATGAAGATAAAGAATTGTATTATGTAAAAGGTTAGGTATTTACAATCATAACAGTTTGCTGTTGGCCATGGAAATAAAATAATGGGCGTGCGTTATTTGTTCTATCGGCCAGCCTACACAAATTAAAACCTGCTGTAACTTTTTTATTTAAGAGTGTAAAAGAAAGGTACAGTTAGCTTTCTGCTACAAATTTGATTTTTTATCTATATGTTCAATAATTAGAAAAGTATAAAAGTGACTTTGCATGTTGCATTGTAAATATATATATATATATATATATATATATATATAACTGAAAACGCAAAAGTCATTTGCGGTTTAATGATGGTGTGGATGGAGTACATCCGAGTTTTGTTCCGGAGCGGCATGTCGCTGTTATTTTTTTTTTGCAAATTTGGTTTTGTCTACGATGTACGTGCAGCAATTTGTATGTAAGTACTATCGAAAATGATACCGTTGGTTAATAAATTTACTAAAATACGCAACTTGGGATAAACCGTTTACGAGATATAGATGGCACTGACACAATTTTGGAACAAACCTATAAGGTTTGTTTGTAAACTCTAATTATAATAACAAAATAATTGCTATAATATTTTAATTAATAATTTGACGTGTATACACCATCTACATGTTATAAACATAATATTATCTCGGGCTTCGTATCAGTAAATTTATCAATCAACGATGATGCACAGATACTTGGCAGCATCAGACCACGAAATAGAAACGTTGTTTGGAAGTTACAGTTCTGCGATTTAGATATATGAGCTTTATAAAATGCAGAGGAAATTTTAGTCTGTGCAGTTTTAAAAGTAGACTTTTAAGCCAGACTTTGTCAAAAGTCTTTTCAACGTCGAAAAAAACCACAACGAGTTTTTTTTGTTTGAAATTTTTGGCAATTTACTCGCTTTATTTGGTGAACTACAGAGTAGTTTTGTTAAAAACCATGCTAGTGGGTAGGTAGAAGTTCGGTAGATTCTGTGTGGTTTTCAATTACGTCCAAGATCACATACAATATGAAATGTAAGCGCTAATAAAGGAAACGGGCAAAAGAGTGAAACAGAACAAACATAACTTTTATTATAACTGGGGTTACTTTATCAAAGTATTGGAAGCGTCGCGCGCCGGTAAGATCGGTCATTATTGAAATAAAGTTTATTATTTCTTTTTACAATAAATTTACAATAATCTACAATTTAGTTTTTTTTTATGCTAGGGGGAGAATCTTCCTAAAGACTCACAAAGTGTCGGATTCACCCTCACGGGCGCCTACCGACTAAACTCCCCCCGATTGACTGCTGGAAGTTCGCCCTTTCGTGGACATAGCCTTCCGAACTGGTTGTATGCAACACGGGAAATTTACATAATGCACATATGTGCCAACCATATAGGTGTTGCCTAGAATAAGTGGGATCTAGTTCCACTTCTAGGTCTGAGTTTCAGACTGACGGGCCGGGTCGGAAATTATTAGACGTCTAGTCGTCTAATAGAACGTTTGAAGCTTTTATTAGCTTGACGAAGTCATCGTTACTTGCTTGCGATAAGCGAAGTAACAGCTGATCTTTAGCTGATAGAAGAGGGGCGCTAGGCGCCGATCCCGCCGCCTGTTGATATTCTTTTGCAATAGTTTTCTATGGAAAATATGGCAATTGGCAACACTACTAGGATGAGAACATAAGATTGAGTTTGAAGATTTGACTGTGTTGAGCAAAATTTACTAGTGGTGTGTGGACGCCTTTATGAACAACAAATTTAAAACTGATTGTTTACTTCAGCAATGGGTGAAATGGTAGCTTTAGCCGAAAATCAGTCTAAAAAATGTGAGAATGGGTCTTTTCAACCTCAGAATAAATTTCAATAACAATATGTTATCATTCAAATCCAGTATTTATTCATTATTTCACTGATAACCAACCTCACTTTTCCTTTATCTTTAGAATATATTATTGATATAGTATACTTTATTTCTTAATATTATTCTACTTTCAGCTAATAAACAATGATTTATGAAATTAGTAAGTAAATCAATTAAGTAAATTTCTTGATTATCCATAACGTTATATTTCAGTTTCATTAATATCCGTGGCCATACTATGGGGTTGTACTAACCCACTTATTAAACAAGGAACGAAGGACATAAATAAAGTGAAATGTGACTCTAAATTCAAACAATTCCTTATGGAATTAAAATACCTATTTACAAACTTTGGTGCAAGTATTATTTATTTATTTATAACGATTACTTTCATTAGCAGTAATATAATTTACAATTTTTTTACATGAAATAAAACGATTGTTTAATCTAATCATAATTTTTAGTACATAATACCAATGGGTCTAAACCAGCTTGGATCGGTGCTATATTTCTTGACTCTTCAACACGTTGAAATATCTTTAGCTGTGCCTGTAGCAAATTCATTAACATTTGTATTTACAGCTATAATGGGATGGTTTATGAATGAAGGACTTCCAAGTAAAAGTATTTTATAATAAACTAACATATTTCTTCTTAATTATAATTTTTTCATTATTTCAGAGACATCTTTTGGTGTATTGTTAGTATTATCAGGAACTGCTTTATTATGTTATGATAAATATTTACAACAAATTAATTAAATTTATTATTATGAATACATTTCACTTATTTACAACCCGAAATAAATACTGGGCGAGTTTAAATTGCACGGCAATGCTTTAGTTGTCTGTTATTTGAGATAATAAGGAATGTTGGTAAATTTTAATTTATATTGGCTTTTTATTCCTCAACTTTTATAAAAAAAATGCAATAAAATCATAGACAGGTGCAATAGGTTTATTAACACGTTGAGCAAACACTGAGAATTTTGCTCTCGATTTAGACTTATCTAGAGGTATTAAGACTTGAGATTTTCTTGTTTTCAGTCTATTCGTAGATTTGACACATCGGAGCTTGTGAACTAGTTTGTGATTTTTGGATTGCATTGAATTGCTGCTTATAAAGAATAGAAAAGGAGTAAGGCACTGGAGCCAAACATTTTTTTGTATTGATAAATTGTTGATATTAGTTTGTACATGTAAATAAGTGACAAAATATTTTGGCTTTATTTTGGTAATAATTGTTTGCCATGTCATTATTTTTTTATACTGTTGTTCACACTTATCTTTTTCCTATTAGAGTACAGTTCAATCTTGGTTGTCCTTTGCATGTTTTTCTTTCTGCTCTATCTTCTATAACCAGTTGCATAAATTCCTTTATGTTTAAGATTACCATTCTGTCGTTGTAAAACTTTCTATATATTTCTTTATTCTTTTTCTAATACTCATTCCTTGCAGCTAATTTATATCATTCTTCTATAGCACATATTTTAAAAGCTTTTATTTTTAGTTTTTCTTTTTATCCAACCCTATACAGGGCTACTCTCTACAAGTATGTTTAATAATGTTTTACTAATTTCTAACTCAATATCAGACCTAACATGTTTTGTTTTAATTATTTTCTACCTTGAGCCTTCTTACAGTTAATATCAAGCTTGCTTCTGTTATATTTTTTTAAGTAACATAAATTATCACCTCTTTCATTGTCTCTTGTTTTAACATTAAGCTTTTGCCTTATCAAAGTGTTAATGTTGATTATCAAAAATTCAAAAATTGAGAGTGATAAAACTTTATATTGTTCTTAATTACCGATTTATCAACAAAGAAAGGAATATAATGTTTAATTTTAAATGAGAAAAAATGAAAGAAATACAAAATATGAGTGATCTATTGGCCAGGAATGTGGGGAAAAATAATGGGCTGGTGCTTATGGTACAGTTTACTAAAATAAATTTTGTCGAAAATGTGTGGAATAATTCTTCTTTTGATCCATACAACCAGTTTTTGAATAAACTTTTATTGAGTTTACACCAAAAGTAAATATTAATTGTATTTATGAATCTTTTCGAATCTTTTTTAATAATTTGCGAATTTTCAGAAATTAAGCCATATTGGCATATATTTATTATGCAACACTTTCACTTTTTGCAATGGTGTTCTGTTGATTGGTATTATATAATTTCTAAACATTTGTTTTTGTTAATTAAGTAAGTTTCTTTAAACAAGTTTTCTATATGCTATATATATATATATATATATATACAACTTTGTAATAAGTAAATGAATTGTGAAAAAAATCTTAAAATAGACTTACTTTAAAACCCTCCGTTTCTGAGTGGGAAGGCGAAAATCTTCAAAAGGCAGTGGGCGTACAGTTCAGTAGTGTCAGCTTTTTACTGACTAATATCTTTTCCTTTCTTCGAGTTGGTTTGCTTGGCGCCCTTTGCACTGCGATCTTGTTATTTTACTCCTTTACCAAATGTTTTTTTGATGAAGTCCAGAATTTTTTGCCAAGAGATTACTTTCATCTTTGCTTTGATTAGTGATTTGATTAATTTGTGTTACCAAGGTATTGGTAACATGCGATGGCCCTGCTAGGAATATTCTTTAGTGTGCAAATCCCTTACTGCTCTTCCACAAGTTGCTGTGTTCCTTAAGCCTTAAGTCTGTTGCGTATTATTTCCTTTCTTGCCTTGGATGGAACCTCAAAAACAGGTTTTGGTCCAGTAAAAGTCCATATTGCTCTCTCTCATTAGCAAGCTGATTTCCTAGACTGTTTATGCAGGGCATAACTATTTTGGATTTTATTACTGGCAATTGCAATGCCGCTTGACTATTCGACATGATGGTTATCGGTCTGTCACTTTTTCGATGGCAGCTATCTTGGCTTGGAAAACCGAGACATATTTGCCTAAAGGTAGTTAAGTTTGCTTCTCTTTGTGTTGGTCCTCGTAGATTTCAGCCCTGCTGCTGTTCTGGTGTTTAGCCCTATCTGTGTACCAGATAGTTCTCTTGACTGTTTCTAGGTATTTTTTGTTTGTTCATTCATTTTGCTGTGTTAATATCACATCAAATGTCTTTTTTCCTCATGCAACACATTTGTTAGGTCTGTGGGTCCCGAGATATACGGTGTGTTTATTTATATGCAGTCTGTATGCTGCTTATCTTGCCTCCGCCATTGCCATCACGTGAAGTAGCGGTAACGATAGATAGTAATACTTTCATAGCTGCTGCGGGCATCGTTCTCATTGCTTTTATTATTAGCAGACATGCACCACAGTAAGGGTTAAAGTACACATCCTTGTGGGAACTCGCCTTCCAACTTTAGCTCCTACAGTGTTTCCATATGATGTTATGGTTACAGTCTGGTTTTTGAGTTTAGAGTTGACTCATTAAGCATTTTGTTTGCATTTGATGGTGTTTTTGTACTTGCTGACTAGCTGGTGTATAACAAGCTTGCACGATTTTTTGTTTGTTTGGTAGGCATGCTGGTGCAGTGGCTAGGCCTTTAGTGTCAATCTGATTAGTCTGTAGGATTTACCCAGGGCACACTTTATAAACGGCTTTGGTATAAATACTACCTTTGCGGCTTTCCAGCTGCTCGGTATCTGTGAAAGTGCCAAGCTCGTTCTGAGGATCTCGCATAGAGGTTCTTTCAAAACTGCGAGTTTTTTCTGTAGTATGATAGGATAAATTCCATCGAGTCCTGGTGGCTTAAATGGTTCAAATGTGTCTTTCAGTTCCATAATCTGGAGATATTGCTAATGCAATAATCCCTAATGGTCTTTTTGGGTTCTTTAATGTCTTTAATGCTCTGTTTCGCCGGTTGTTTTTGCGATTTCGGCGTGCTGCTTCTGTACAGGATTTGCTATTGCACACTAGGAGTGTTTGGTGCAAGTAGAGTGGTGTTGTGCCCTTGTCTTATTACCTGATGCTTTAGTTGGCTTAGTTGCTTGAGTCACCTATGAAGTTTTTAATCTTTGAAGCTTACGCGTGGCTGCTCCCAAAAGCCTAGGCTTTGCTTGCCGAACTTGGGTTATCCGAAGAGTTTCCAATTGTTTTTATGTTTGTTGTCATTGGTTTGCTGTCTCCAGAATCAGTGGAGCATACTATTTTTTGGGTAATGGAGGATTGAACGTAACCTCTCTGAGTATCTTTTATGTTTCCTTTGTCTTATTCATATTGAGTTCCAATTTTGTGTCTTTTCATTGTTGGCCTTCTGGTAGGCATATGTTGTCATGCAGTTCCAGTCCGGTCAGTTTTTTATTTATGCTGTGAATTTTTTCCCCGTTTTGCTCCTGTAAGCCGGCGAGAATTTCCCGATTTCCACGGACGCAACTGACCAACTCCAAGGAACTGACAAACTTGCTTACAAATACTATACTTACTTTTCAGTTTTCTGATTTTGATGTATCTTGGTATTCTAGAAGTTTTCTGCGTTTCTGGTAGAGCGAACATCGTGAGAAGGTTATTAGTGATGGAAGGGCTTCTTATATGCATGTTGTTGGATATTAGTTATGCTTTGTCCATATTTGGAGAATAAAATTAGGTATATGTAAATTTTACAATACACTGAACTGAAAAAATCGGGGCTATTCTCTATGCATATTGCTAGAATGTAAGCAAGATATTTATTGCTAGCTAACAATATGAACTGTCATTTTAACAAATCTTGCTAGCTAACAATATGAGCTGTTATGTTAACAATCTTGAAACAATATAAACGGTCATCGCATCAAGAGGCGTGGCAAATTTCTAGATAAAATAATAATATATATAAAAATTTATTTTGTTCCGTTCATATTGTTAGTAAACAAGGTTTGTTAAAATGACAGGTTATTTTGTTAGCAAGCAAGATTTGTTAAAATGACAGTTCATATTGTTAGCTAGCAATATATCTTGCTTACATTTTAGCAATGTATATAGAGAATAGCTCGGAATGGGTGTCAATAAGTAGTCAGTCAGTTACGACTAGATTTTAGTAGTTATGTAAAAAAGTATCTAATTTTGATAACTAAAATAACGTAAAAACATTTTTATTTATACATGCTGAATTGTTAATGTACAATATACTTGTTATCGAATCATCATATATAAATGAAAATAAAGCATTTTTCCAGTTTTAAGCAGAAGTCGGTTAAACTCGGTGTTTATAGCTACCATATTTGTAACGGGGATTTTCTTTGTTATCCGAGAATCCAGAGTTACAGTATACCTTTGGTCTTGTCTGCTTTATGCAAGAGTATGAAAAAATCATAGGTAGCGCTGTCATTTCTTTGCTGAATGTTATTTACATTATTCATTAAACAAAAGAAAAAAAATTAACACAGACTGGTACACAAGAAAAAAATTATCTTCATCTAGCACCTGTCAATCTTACATTTTACCAACTTGTTACAGGTACACTCACTTCAATTTATCAGAAAACTACAACACAAAATCTCTAGTTACATTCCTTGAAGTTCAAGTGTTTTTAATTCATATAATGTAATTTTAAATATAACTTGATTTTATAGGAAAGTGGCTATTTTTCAAAGGAAAAAGAAACCAGAAAATGCAATAAATGGAATTGTATTGAAATAATATAAAATTAATTTTTTACATGTTATTAATAGTAAATACGATTACATATATTTATTTAACTAACTAGAATACTAATGCTTCAATAACCTCCTCCTCCAAAACCACCACGTCCTCTAAATCCTCCACCGCCTCGACCAAATCCACCACCTCCTCGACCGAATCCACCACCACCACCATATCCTCCGCCTCCTCTTCCTCGACCGCCACCAAAACCACCTCCTCCATAACCTCCACCAAATCCACCTCTTCCTCTACTGAATTTTGGAGGTGGGCCACTGTAATTTCCTAAAGAATGTCCTCTTGGTGGTCTTCGACTAGTTTGTGATATAGGTGATGTGGCAACCCTTTCAATATTATAATCACCAGCAGTTAATGTACATAATGCACGAATCAAATTTACGACCTAAAAATGATCAACATTAAACTTCGTTTAAAGAATAATTGATTTAAATTATACCTTAACATCAAGCGGACTTAATTCTAGAACTTGTTCAGGATCTTTAGCAGCTCTCACTACTAAGCTTTCCAGTGCAGGTCGTAAAGATACAATTTGTGCGGCTAAATATGGATCCAATTTCAAATTGATCCAGTTATCAAGTCTTACAACACCATCGACCTATAAAATTATATTAATAAATATATGATTCAAATAAAATTAATTATTAATCATTACCCATTCAACTTTACGTGAACCAAATAATAACAAATGGATAGGAGTCACCATAGACATTTGCTTACAAGAAACAGCTCTTGTTCTTATTTTCTCACCAAATACAAAGAATGGGTATGGAAATTTTTGTTCTTGATTGCTGCAGTTGACTGATGTTTTGTGAATTAAAGCAGCCTTGCCTTCAGTTGTAAGAACTTTACGTTTTTCTTTATGATAGCAAACATTTGGATATAGTCCATTACACATTAGAGCCATAATCATATCTAATTTGGCATCAGGACCAACAGTCTCTAAATGAACTGGATTTACTGTTTCTTCAGGGAATCCACATGTTGTTAGAATTTCTTGTAACTGATGTTTTGCTTCCCAAGTGATTCTTAATGTGGACATACTTAAGCCTTTATATTCACAGAACCTTATTTCAGCTTCTTCACCCCTTTCTCTAGCTTTATCCCACATCTGCAATGCAAAAAAACATAAACTAAATTTGTTATTTGTCTAAATATTTGAGACTACACATTTATTAAATATGCATCACTAAAATTGATTGAAATTAAATTAAACTTTTTTCACATACGATAAGGTAATGAAAAATATAAGAAAATCAAACAATTTACAGAATAAAAAGTCAACTGTGAAACTTTCTGTAAATGTCATGTGTGTTTAACTGTTCTAACATATTGTATTTACCTCAAATGCTGTCAACATTGCAACATGATCAGAACATCTATCACCAGCTAATGCTCTTTGATGATAAGACAATCTTCTTTGACCACCATCCATCGCAAATATTTCAGGAAAGGTGGATGAATTAGCAGCCATCGTTGCCAATGGAGCTCCACACATAAATATACAACCCAATACCATCATTTTACCAAGTCTGGGTTCAATTGGCATTTTAGCAAGAATACGTCCTAAAGGTGTAAGCTCATCATTGCTATCCAAACATTTCATATCACGCAATATCACCTAAAAACATAACAAATAAAACTAGATTCAAGTAACCAATTTGTCACACATACTTCAGCTTCTATTACAGCATCCAATGGTGGAGGTTCAATAGCCTTACTTAAGAAATGTCCTATAGAACCTAACCTTAATAATTTAATGCTTAATGCAAGCTCATGTAATGGTGTTCTAAACATTTCAGGGGTCATATGTTCATCCAATTTATTAAACCTAGCCTTTGTACAAAGATGGAAACAGCAACCTGGTTGTACACGACCAGCTCGCCCTTTTCTTTGCTCTAAATTAGTTCTTGAAGCCCATACAGTTGCATAACTAGTCATGTTGTTATGAGATGTAAACATCTTCATCTTTGCTTTGCAACTGTCTATTACATATACTACATCATTAATTGTAATAGAAGTTTCGGCTATATTCGTAGAAAGGATAACCTATAAAATATTTTATTAATATTGTATAGTTATTTTATATTTAGATATTATACTTTGGTTACACTCGGCGGTACTGGTGCAAATACTCTCTTTTGATCCTCTCTAGGCAATTGTGAATGTAAAGGCAACACACAATATTGTGATCCTCCAAAAATTGGATGTTGTTGCAAATGCCTCATCATAGCAAAAATTAAATTCCAACCAGGAAGGAAGATTAAAACAGCACCTGGTTTACCTAAACCTTTAATATATTTAAGAAGTTCCTCAATCAATTCAAAGCTGACTTCCTTTTCTGACATTCTCGAAAGTGCATTTTTGGTTTGTGGTGTGTAATTTCCCAATACAACCTTATTTAAATTTTCATCACCTTCTTCTCCAATAGTTGTTTCATCATCATCACCACCACCACTTTTACGTTTTCTTGAATCTGTAGGTGGTATAAATTTAGTTAATTCCACACAGTCTTCCAAGAAAAATTCTTCTACAGGATGAGCTCTTCCAACAATCTCAATCACTGGACAATTATTGAAATATTTCGAGAACAAACTAATATCAATTGTTGCAGACATAAGGATAATTCTTAAATCTGGAAACGTATGTATCATGTCACGCAATACAACCTAAAAATGTAATTATTAAAAATATGTTTGAATTTATATTTGATATAAATACCATTATGAAATCACTATTGACATCTCTTTCGTGAATTTCATCAACAATAACATGACTAACTCCTCTAAGACCACCTTCAAGTTTTCTAAGTAGTACTCCTACTGTGCAAAACATTACGGAAGCATAGGGTCTTGGTAAAACAGATTCAAATCTGACTGAATAACCAACTGATGATCCTAACGGTTCACATCGTTCATTTGATATACGTTCAGATACTGATACTGCAGAGATTCTTCTTGGTTGAGTAACAGCAATATTGCACCAAGCTCCTTGACCAGATGCAATATAGTCGTCTAATATGTATTGACACACTTGAGTTGTTTTACCTATATTGTAATAATAAATCATATTGGATGAAACAATATACAAACCTAGTATATTTTATTTTTAGTATTGATCAATATATTATATTAGATAGAAATTTAACTGTACCAAAATTTGTTAAATTAATACCATAACTTATTATTTAAATAGAAACAGTCCAAGGTGAATTGAAAATTATTCCACAAAAATTGAATTCTTAAAAAGAGCCACATATGAAGGGACATGGACATAATACCAACACACGTTTTACCATCTCAAAATACAAACAAACTGAAAAAAATATATAGATGCTAGTATGTTAATTATTTATTTTTGGACTAGTTTCGACCAATTAATAGGTCATCGTCAAGATCTTGACAAAAAATATAAAGTTTTTTAATTAATAACTATGTTTTTTACATAGGGTTATAAATTTGATTTGTTATGGAATGTTTACTCTTTGTCTTTCCAATTTTAAAAATTCTCTGATTAATTTGGTCAACTGAAAAAGCCATTAAGTTGTAAACAATTACAGTAGCTATTGAGATATAAGAAACATAGATCGGGGTCGGTTGACATGAGATTCAAAAACAAAATAAACAAACAGCTAATTTTCTTATTTATCTTTTATTGCCACCAGACTGAATTTGGTTTAGCAAAACTATCAATTAAATAAATATTTTTAAACAGGTATATAACACACTGATCAAAATTTTACATGTTTTATAACAAAAACAACTTTAACTTACCACATCCAGTATTTCCTTTTATGATTATAACTGGATTTTCATTAATTGCTTCCATAATTGCTCCTCTTGTATTATAAACGGGCAATTGTGATCGCTCTTGTATGCTACTTTGCAACTCAGAATCGTTCTTTTGTCGTTCTCGATATTCACTCAATAAATCTTCACTCAACTGTTCTAATGAAGCAGTAGCCAAATACCCTTCATCAATGTTACAACCAGTCCAAGGATTCCAATTTTGTTGAGGTGGTGACCAAGAAACAACTCCACCATCAACAGATTTTGATGCATGAAAGTCTTCCAAAACATGATTGCTCAGCAGTGAAACTGGTTCAGTAGAATCAACGCCAACTTTGATTTCCACGGCTCTTATATTCAACTCATTCAAACACTCATCAATTTGATTTTGCAAATCTGGTGCAACACTGACTTCATAAGGAGTCATTTCATCGCCAGATTTATCTTTCTTTAGAGTTCCGCTAAATGCTTCAAAGACACCTAAGTGAAATAGTTGGCGGACAATGGAAAGCGCACAACTTTTACTAGCAGATTGTTTGTTGGAACCAGTATCTCGACCCGTTACTGACCGACCTAACTGTTTCACATAGATTGTCATCTCTGCCATAAAACTCCTATTAAAAAAGAATTACAATGTGAATGTGTGTTAAAATATATTTACCAAAATACTTACTTTTTAATTAATATTGCTACAAAAGTGAATCAGCAACCTAAAGAACATAAAACATAGCATTGTACAGTTTTCATTATTTCTTACAGAGTAGTAAGCTTAATAAATTTAGCTTACATTTCTGTAAAATTTGTTTATTATCCAATTTAACCTTGGTATACTAATCAGAAATGTGTCTGCCACTTATTTTTAGCTAATTACTAATTATTAGACAACAAATCGATCAGCAGACAACATACCAAAATCAAATTGTTAAAAAAATGTAGTACATTAAACTGTAAACAATTTATACAATTCCATGTACAACATTTCGAAAGAAAATATTTGATGTTCAAAAAACTAAACTATAGTTTTGAAAACATCTTTTATCTGTACAATGCTTGTTCTGTTCATTAAAATTATATATACTACAGTAGCTAATTTTTTTTTTTCATTTTAACATTCCTAAATTGCAGTTTAATATTTGAAGCATAATTGAACCGGATTTTGATATCTCAAGACAAACTCAGATAGGATTTTGATGGAACAAGTATGATATTTAAGACCAAATTTTGATATTTTAATGTCATTTAGAGACCAGATTATTAAATTTCAAACTCAAATTTAAATATTTATAGCAAGATTTAGACATAAAAACTGGATTTTAACAATTAAATGCCATATTTGAACTTTTAAGAAAAGAATTCTATATTCAAAGTCTAGATTTAATATATTACAGCTGAGTTTTAATGACTGGTCAGAATTAGTTAACAAACAAGCCACATTTTGTGATTTTAAGACAATTCAGATCATTTATTGCAGGCTAGTAGTTTCAACTGTTGAGCCCTGCCCACCCACCAAGTGTTGAGAATCTAGAAATTGGATGTTTCTACTCAGTGCCTTGATTGCAGGCTATTGGTTTCAACTGAAGTGCACCACTCACCCACCAAGTGTTGATTATCCAAAAATTCAATTTCTGGATAACCAACACTTGGTTTCTCATCTCTGCAAATGCCATTTGTCACTAAATTAGGGAGGAAGATGAAAGACCCAACGCCTTGATAACAAAAATGTAGATGAGTCAGTAGTATCAAATGGAGTAAGAAATATTGGTCATCCATAAATTAAACCTTTTCATAACAGTCGAGTGGGTGGTTGGGGTACTCAGTGCCAACTAGAGGCTGGGAGGTCATTATTATTATTAAAAGTTGGATTGGTGGACGGGTCACTCAGTTCATTGATTGAAGACCAGTACTTTCAACAGGAGTGCCCCGCCCACCCACCCAGGTGTTCTTCATCCAGAAATTGGATGTTTCTCCTTACTGCAAATTTCGTTGTCACCAAATTGAAGATAAAAGATCAAACTTTTCAACAAACAGTTATTCATTATTTCAGTGACTTGATTGCAGGATAGTAGGTACAACTGATGAAGAAAAAGGATGTTTCTCTTGAAGCAGCAAAGTGAGAGATTCAATGTTGCACCATTGGGTCTTGACTCCTTAACATTGATCATTTATCAAGTCGAAATTCGTTTGGCCAAAGAAACCTTTTGATAAATTTTAATGTGATTTTGACATTTAAGAACCAGAATTTTAGATTTAAAAATTGGATTTAATATATTAAAGCTAGATTTTAATATTATAAAGTCATTTAACCACTCAAGTGGCACGAGCCACAAAAAACGACTCATTATAGGCACATAAAAAAAAATTATAATTTTTTTACATTTTTAGTTAAGATTTTTAATGTAAATTTACCGAATTGTAACTAAAACAGGCTAGATTATGACATTATGACATTCAAAATCAGATTTTTAATATTTCATTTTAATATTTAATTAATAACATTTTAGCTGAATTTTAATTCAAAACAATTTTTACTTTTTATAAAATTGTCGACAAATTTTGTTTTCTACATTTAAAAAAGTCAAGTTTGGCAGGAAATATTAGTTTAATAAAATAAAATAATAAGATTAATTTGACATATGTATTAGAGCCATTCATTTGTCTGGACTGTACACTTTGGTGTAAATGCCACCATCAAATGAATTCAGCAACACGTTTGCTTTTGATATATCGTCTTGGTTTTGCAATACCTCCTATGTGTAAATAAAATTGTTTAAAAAGCATTAAATGTTTTCCATTTTTCTGTACATACATACTCATACTATGCACATAGGAAGTATTGCAGAACCAACTATGATATAACATTCAACTTTAATTTAAGTTTTTGGTTATGATACTGAAATAAATATTAGAAAAATTACTAGTAAGCACCATCAAACTATGGCAAACAACTATGATGTAAGAATCTTATCTAATGACCACTATCAAGTTAAAATAGAAACAATATTACATATTAGTCCACTTACTTTGTATGATCGGGACCAACAACATTATATTTATAATCGCCATTGATTTTATTAGCCTGCATAAACTGATGCAATTTTGATTTTGCATTTTCTACAGTCCAATTACCATGAATCTGTGCATTCACATCCAAATCTTCAGCATCTTCTACACGCTTCTGTTGTTGTTGCATACGTTCCATGTAACTCCATTGTCCACCATCATTTCTATCATTGCCAATGGGTCTGTAAGCTTCACCCAATTGACCAGGCCCCATTCCATCTCCAAATACTGGCCTCTGAGGCACTGAATCACCACCTTAGAATGTAAAATATTATAAAAATAATGTATTAGTAGAATAAATTAATTACCCTGCGGTCTTCCTCCATTGTCAGCACCACCCTCAAGACCCAAATCTACAGGTACATCTTTAGGATTAACAAGAGCTTGTCGTACAAGAAAATTTACAAAATCTTTAGACGCATTGCTTTGAGCATCTTTTTTGTTTGTTGAGTTTCCGACACCCACATAAGAATGTCCCTGAACTCTAACTTCACATAAGAATCTCTGTCGATGTTTTGGACCTAATAATAAAAGTAGTATAATATACATATCTAGTTAGCAACAAAAATATTATAAAACAATCTACCTGTGGGCCTGACTTCAAATTGGGGATCAGTTTTATTTTTTTGGCAAAATTGATGCAGAAACGATTTTATATCTGCCATTTTATCCAATATATGATAAAGCTAATAATCTTAAATGTGTTTTAATTCCTGTTTTAATAACAGTGCACTGTATCGATCTTAAAATTAAATATGCCGCAAAATTAATGAATGGCGTCGTAGCAACGTTGCCACTTTATTGTTTTTCAACTGCCAAGTGCCAGGAGGGACAGGCAGAGTTGCCAGACTTGTAGTTTGTATAGGCAATTTTAAAATTATACAGAGTGTTAATAGAAAAACGTTCTACTGTGACAGGTGGGTATGTTTTTCACTTAAGCTACTATGTTTGATGTTCATTTATTTAAAACATTTGTAAATAACCTACTTTAATTGACAACGTTTTCTATAAATTGGCTGGTTTATTTATCTGTTTGGTAAGTTATTGATTAGTTACGTGTTCATTAAACTTATAGGTTATTTGCAAGAAATTTAGGTGTATTTATCCTAGTTTATAAAATAGCTCCATTTCCATTTGTCAAACGCGACTTACATTTTCGATGTGTTTTAAAGAACGTCCTACTAACACAAAATATTTTCTAGTTCTAGTTTGTCAAGTAGGACAATCTTAAAATGAGCATGTTTTGGTAATGTTACTTTCCCTTCCAAACCAGTGTTTATTTCGGCGCTGCTTGCTCTTAAATCATACGCATTTTACAAACGCATAAATTTTAAAAGATCATTGCTCTCTTCCTAACGGTTCTAGAATGTTCAAAATAAGACGATTTGAAAGAGAGGGATAGAAAGTTTATGCTTCACGCGGTTTCAGTTGCTATAATGGAGTGGTCCGTTCAACAACGTGTTTTTTGTGTGCAGACCTATTTGTCAAACGCCCGCTCAATTGTCCGTGCGCATGAATTCCGTGTAAGATTGAAATCGAATTCTTGCGTGGGTTAATGCATTTTAAAATACCGGAAATGTGTCCACGATAAAAGTGGGCCTCAGTCACTACCTCAGAAATATAAAATATTGAGAGGGTTTGTGCTGCAATTCAACAATCTCTCAGGCGTTCAATTCGAAAATAGGAAATGAACATCTTCATTTGCACCCTTATAAGATGGTTGTCGTCCAAAAATTGAAGCAACGTGATTTTGAAGCCAGACTCGTTAGTAAAAACATGCTTCTCTGACGAGGCATATTTTCTGACGAGGCATATTTTCACTTTACAGGATGTGTCAATAAACAGAATATGCAGTTTTGCGAGTAATACGAATCCAAGCAGAAGCTTCAAATTGGCGAAATTTTTATGGCAAAGCTTCAAACTTCAGAAAAAAGCTTACTCAGTGTGTAGAGAGCGTCATTTAAAAAACACTTTATTTGAAAGCGTGTAAACATAAATTTCTTATGTTAATGAATAAAGAAAAAATAAAAAAAATGATTATTTTGCAACATAGGATTGCTTCTCGGTCTATGGCTAAGATCAAAGTGTAGTTTTTTTGTAGTTTTTATCAGCTTAATAAAAATAAATTTTTAAGTTCGCCGAGAAGCAACTAGACTTAAAAATAGTAGTTAGTTGTATTGTGTTTTATTGTGTAAATTATTCTTTTTACAAAATAGAACCTTATACCGTGTTGTTCCTGATGCCAACCGCACTAGTATGCACGCTGTGCAACGTCCGGCCGCCCAGGACCTATAAAAGCCACTCGGGCCTCAACAAGCACTTGGCAAGCAATTGTTTTCTGAAGTAGCCTTTGCAAAAATATTGATAGAATAATGAAACTGGTCAAATCGCATCAAAAAGCTGTTCACGATGCTGGAGAGATGGAGGCCTACATGCTGGAGGTAGATGCAGGTGAAAGCCCTACACCAAGGAGAATCAGCAAGCGCTCAGTACCTCAAATGGAACCCCTGACGCCGGAGGAGCACGGACATCAACCAGAACTTGCTGCCCCGCAACCTCGACGTCAGACAACATCACCGTCTACCCACACTTACCCCGGCACATTCACTACCACCTAGCTCGGAACGTTCACCATCAGGTTCACACAATTACTGACCTCCCAGATCCCTTTCAACTGCCTGAGTTATTGCAGACGCCTCACACCCAATTAACGGCAGGCAATAACACAGACAGTAGAAACAATAAAGAAAAGGACTGGTTACGTTGCTTGAATGCGGTAAGAACAGCAGTAGAACTAATAGCAGCAATCAACAACTACACCGCAGAAATTACTGCAGTCGGATCTACAAAAGTTCCAATAATCGGTTCTTTAGGCACAATACCAGCCAACGCCAATCTGCGGTGGGTTAAAGATATGATGCTGCTGCTGCTTCTCTCATCCAAAAACTCTACAGGTCAAACAAAAAGAAGGCCTTTAGAGAAATTACGAGGGTAGAGGACGGCAGTTACTGAAAAATCAATAAAAGTCCCCTTGAAGACCACTTTAAAGTTGTATAGAAGGCCAAAGAACTGCTTGCTGAAGAACACTACGGCATTCCACTTCCTCACGGTAAACCAGATAACCAAAACGTTGTGTTTACCAGTGAGAAGTGAAAAAGAAACTGCAGGCAGCAAAAAACACGGATCCAGGTCCCGATGCACTAAGGTACGGCAATTTGAAGAAAGCAGATCCAAACACTTTTAAGTGGTCCCAGACTCATGGAAAAAACCTAGAACTATCTTATTTCAAAAAAATGGAGATTGTGAGGTAGTGGAAAATTGGAGGCCCATTGCCTTGTCTTCCACCATATACAAATTGTATGCTTCTTGCCTGGCTTACCGTATATCGGCGTGGTGCAAAACCTACAATATTATATCGCAGGCCTATAAAGGGTTTGGAAAAAGCGAGGGTTGTTTTGAACACAACTTTTTACTACAAAGCGCCTTCGATCAGGAGGAAGCAGAAGAGTGTTGTGGTGGCCTGGCTGAACCTTACCAACGCGTTTGGGTCAGTTCCTCACGCCCACATAACGAATTTGTTGAACCGTGTGGGACTACCCGAACAACTGTCCAGCCTTGTAAAAATGTTATACCAGGGTACGTCAACAAAAGTTTGATGTAAAGATAGGTTGAGCTCCTCCATCTTAACAAAAACGGGAGTTAAACAAGGATGTCCGCTTAGTCCAATTATTTTTAACATTGCTATGGAAACCGTCGTTCGTTCCGCACTTCAAGGCAGCGGATTTAGGGTCGAGCAAATGCCAAGGTAGTAGCGTACGCCGACGATCTGACCCTACTAGCCTCCTACCCTAAAGCTATGCAGGATATCTTAGATAGAGTCTCGTATTCAACGCGCAGAAATGCGCAGTGTTGGATCTGGACTGCAGAAGAAAGCAAGTGACTCACTTAGACCGATTATATACTATTCAGGATGAGAACACTTTCTTGCTAGACGATGGCAAAGCCTACAAACATCTGGGAATACCAACGTGCTTCCATGTCAACATTGCACCCGAGCGCACAATCGCAAAAATGAAGGGGCAGCTAAGCTACATCCATAACTCCCTGCTAGCGCAACAACATTTTTATAGCCCCCCAATTATCATTTATCCTTAGAGGAACGACGGTACAGAAGAAACACTTAAAAGAAATTGACGGGGACTATACAAAATATATATAATATAAGTCCTGGATGAAACTTTCTCAACGTGGCACAGATGTATTACCTTTGTGCGACTTAACTGACGTACTGACTAACTTGTCGTAATAACACTGTTCAACAAATCGCCCGCGACCAGCTGAGCGAGGCAATTTGTCAAAAAACGGGAGCCCAACCTACCATCCAAAGGCTCGGCGATTACCTTTCAGGCTCACTAGAAGGAAACCTAGGGCGAGATGGCGGCGACATATCGTTGTTATGGAGAAGGGCAAGGAATGCTACACGTCGCATGAGAGAAAAACTTAACATCAATTGGATCCAAGACCCAATCGACCCGTCAATAATTTCTTTAAAACTGACCGTCAGAGATGGCTTAGTGACGATCCCTCTTACCGCACGAGCCCTGGTAGAGAGGTTAATGAAGGACCAAGTTAGAAGATATTACAAACAAAAACTTTTAGCCAAACCAGATCAAAACAAGGTTCTTTGTTTGTCGTCACTGTGGTTATCCAGTAACCATTTCTTAAGGACTGGGTTTGCCACCAGATTTGCGGATTGGAATTTTATAGTTCGAACCTCGAAAAAGTAAAACTTTTTTTAATTTTTAATTATAATTTAAATTAAATAATTGATATATTTTCAAATAAAATATTAATAGAAAATAATTAAAAATCAATAAAAACAAAAAATAAAACAAAAATAAAATAAAATAAAAATGCCACCAAAACAATTAAGGAATAACGAAGATGAGGGAATAAAAACAAGTCTGAAAGAACTAAAAAAGGCAGTGGACTTTATGTCTGCAAAATTTGTGGAAGGAAGAAAAGAAAACGAGGAAATGAAAAAAACTATTAAAGATATAAAAAAGGAAAATATTGAAATGAAAAAACAAATAAAGGAGCTGGAAGAAAAAGTTAACGAATACGAACAAGATAAAATAAAAAATAATATTGTGATAGCAGGGATTCCGAAACAACATCAAAAAGAAGACTTAAAAGAAATAGTGGCAAAAATATTCACAAATATAAATACTGAAATTCCAAAAAAATAATATTGTTGAAGCTTATAGAATAAATAACAAGAATCCGGATGCACCAATACTGGTTAAATTCAAATCAGTAGAAGAAAAAAAGAAAATAATGGAAAAGAAAAAGAAAAAGGGTCAATCAAAGCCGATGAATGTGGATTAAAAGGAAAAAAAGATATATACATTACGGAACAGCTTACATACGAAAACAACAGCATATTCTATGAAGCAAGAAAACTAAAATGCAAGGTTACAAATGGGTGTGGTATAAAGAAGGAAAGATACTCGTAAGAAAAACAGAAGAAGACAAGCCAATAGTTATACATGGAATTGAACATGTCAAGGAACTGTTAAACAAAGAAGAACATTAAAAATAAAAAAAAAATAAAAAAATTATATATATATATATATATACAACAATAACTAAAATGGACAAACTAAAAATATACCTACACAACGCAAGAAGTATAAGAAACAAATTTGATGAAATACTAACAATACCAAAAGTATACAAAGCAGATATCATAGTATTAAATGAAACATGGATATATACAAACGAAGAAACATACTTTCAAATTCCAAATTATACAGCAATATTTAATAATAGAGCAATGAAAGGTGGAGGTATTGCAATATATATATATAAAACGGAATAGCAACAACAGTACAAGAAAGTCGAACAGAAAAAAATACTGAAATATTAACAATAAAACTTAATAAAACCAATATACATTTAACGGCAATATATAAACCGCAGACAGCAAAATACGATGACTTTTTAAAAGTTATAGACAAAATAACAAAAACTAGTACTAAAAATATAATACTAGGCGACATGAACATAATACAAAAAAAAATAACAATATAACTAACAACTACAGAATTGTAGAAAATGGTCACTATATTTTAAATAAAATAAACGAAGAAGGAGTAACAAGAAATAACGCAGATAAACCTGGCACAATTATAGATCACGTTATAACAAACATAAAAGATAACAACAGCAAAATAAAAGTAAAAAAAAACTAACATTATCAGATCATAATGCGGTAATTACGGAATGGAACATAATGTGTAAAGAAACAAAATATGAAAAAGTTTTAAAAAATAAAACAAACTACGATAAAATTAAGAAAGAATTTGAAAACATAGATAATAAATCAGTACCTGATTTTGACACTCTAACAACAATATTACAAAACACAATAAAAAGAAATACAAAAGTAACGGAAATAAAAAGAAAAGAAAACAATGAGTGGATAAATATGGAAATAATAACAATGATAAAAGATAGAAACAAAACACAAGAGAGATACATCAAAAATCCAAACAATGATGTCATTAAAAAAATATTAAAAGAAAAGAAAAAGGAAGTAGAAGATAAAATTAAGGAACGAAAAGAAAATTACTACAAAAACAAAATAAAAAATGCAAATGGAAATCAAGCTAAACAATGGTTGGAAATAAATAGTATGCTAAACAAAACAAAGAAAAAAAACAAAACAAGAAATAACAGAAATTATAACAACACACGGACAAAAAAAAACAAATAAAATTGACATAGCGAACGAACTGAACAACTACTTTGCAACAGTGGGAAAAAACTTGGCAAACAAAATTAAGAAGAATGATGACAGGGAAACAATAACAACCGTAAGAATAGAAGAAGAAGCTATGTTTGACGAAACAACAGAAGAAGAGATAGAAAATATAATCATACAACTAAAAATAAGAAGCGCCCCAGGAGAAGATCAAATAACTCATGACGTAATAAAAGCTATAAAAAAAGAAATAGCACCAATACTGAAAAAATTAATAAATAAAATGATACAAATAGGTGAATATCCACAAATTCTTAAAAAACAAATTATCAAACCAATACAAAAAAAGGAGAAAAATCAAAATTAGAAAATTATAGACCGCTATCGCTTATATCAGTGTTAAGCAAAATAACAGAAAAAGCAATATATAACAGATTAATGACACACATAAACAAACATAACATAATAAACAAAAGACAATATGCATTTCAAAAAAATTCAAACACAATGGGCATAACAACTGACATAATACAACACTTAGCACAAAAACTGGATGAAAAACAATATGTGATTCCAATATTTATAGACATGAGAAAAGCTTTTGACACCATTGACAAAGACAAATTGATCAAGAAAATGGAAACTCTTGGAATAAGAAACACAAACTTAAAACTACTAAAAACATATATTAAAAACAGAACACAAAGAACAAGAATAAACGACATACTTAGTACATCAACAATAGCAGAATATGGGCTACCACAAGGTGGAGTACTACATAAATGATATATATGAGACAAACTTGACTGGAGAAATATATACATATGCTGACGACACATGTATTATATATCACGGAACAAACAAAGAAGCAATAGAAAGAAACATAAATGAAGACGTTAAGAAATTAAACTAAATGGTACGACGAAAACATACAAACAATAAATGAAGAAAAAACGACGTATATGGTAATAAGACAAAAAAATACAAAAGATATTGACATAAAAATTGAAATAAATAACATTCCAATTACCAGAACAAAACAGACAAAATACTTGGGAATAATAATAACAGAGAAACTAACATGGGATACACAAATAAAGAAAATATTAAAAAAAAGTGCAGCAACAATAGGAGCTGTCTATAGAGCCAGAAAATGCATAACAAAAGAAACTGCAATAAGTATATACAACTCACTATATTTATCAAAAATTTAACTATTTAATAAATATATGGGGTGAGACAACAAAACCAAATATACAAAAAATACAAAGACAACAAAACAAAATACTTAAAATAATACATAAACTCCCAAAGCTAACACTAACAGAAGAAGTATACAAAATAATCAACGAAACAAACATTAACGAAAAAATAAAAATAGAAAAATGCAAACTAATATATAAAATTAAAAATAAAGAAATTAAAACAAATCTACAAATAATATTAAACAAAGAAATTTACGGACATAACACAAGAAGAAGAAGTAATATACATGTACACACAACAAGGACAGAAAAAGCGAAAAAAACAATACTAAGCAATGGACTAATCACATACAATGAACTACCTGAAAATATTAAAAAAACGAAAACTTATAAAGAATTTAAAACAAAAATAAAAGAACACTACATAATAACAAGACCAAAACAAACAAATAAATAAACAAACATGATAATACACAAAATAAGATAAATGGAAAGAGAAAATAAAAATGGTGCCCCGAATACGAAGCTTTGCAGCCTACCATATATGGAAACGGTGTAAAGCAGCAAGTGGGGAGAAAAAAAAAAATGTTGTAAATATGTAAATGTATTATAATAAATTTAGTTAATTATAAGAATTAAAAAAAAAATACACTGCGCCCGACCCGACTGTGTTCCTCTAAATGCCACCAGGCGTTTTGGCAATAGTGATGAAAGGTGTAGGAGATGCGGAAACGCTAATGAAACCTTCCCGCAAGTACTAAACCATTGCCAGATGCATTCAAACGCCTGGCTGCAACGCCACAATGCCGTCCAAGACAGGCTTGCAAAAGCAATCCCGTCAAACCGTGGACAAGCGCGTTTCAACAGGACATCATCAACTTGAACCTACAACCTGACATTGTCCTGATGAACAAAAACAGCAAAAGCGCAACAATTGTGGACGTTGCTATACCCTTTGAAATTGAGCGTGAGGCATTCACACAGAGTCGGATACAAAAACTGGATAAATACCAAGAAGGGGCAACTCAACTGATGGGAAAAGGCTATGAGGTGGTGGTGATGGCACTTCAGGTAAGAGCCCTAGACTTGTGGGACTCGGAAAATGAAGCTGTACTCCAGGCCTTGGGGATTGGCAAGCGGTATGCTGGCCTGATGCGGTAGCTGATGAGCACTTGACGGGCCATATACATAAAAACTGTTTTTCTTTTAATGTGTTAGTGAAGTGTCGTGTTTATTTATATACTGTAATATTAACTTTAATTTTTTATTACCTGATGAACAATCATAATATTGTACCTGATATGTAGCGCTTAAAATACAACTGTAATATATTTTTTTAAATTTTAAAATGTATCTGTTAGTATTTGTACAATTTTAGACATGTTCAATACACATGCATATGTTTTATTTAATTTTTATTCATTTTTATATTGAAATTTTTTTATGATTCAACTGTTTTTTCTCTTTATTCTTAGACGCATGTTTTTATTTTATAACCATTTTCTATATATTTTTTCAATAAAGTTTTTAATATAAATATATTTAGAATAAAAATTACTACTTTATTAACTTTTTTTCAAAACATCGTAGAACTTTAATATATAAAGTCTTATTAGCTTTCAGATATTGTCTTAAGCTTGCCGACAATTAGTGTTCGAGTGAGATATGCTTTATAAAACTAAATAATAATAATAATAAGTTGTCTTTTACAACTTCGGTGCAATCTGTGATATTAGGTTTAGTCAGTTTTTAGGGTCTGGCATCGAAGCATTTTACAGCTTCAATGTCATCTGTGATATTAAGTTAGGTTGTAATATTAGGTTAAGTTGTTAATATTAGGTTTAGTTACTTTAGTTTTTAGGATCTGGCATCGAAGCCTTTTACAGCTTCGGTGTCATATGTGATATTAGGTTAGGTTAATGGATAGGTACTGGCATCAAAGTCTTTTACAACTTTGTTGTCATTTGTGATAGTTGGTTCTGTGATATTAGTTTTAAATTTAGTTTTAAATTTTAGCAACTGTGATATTAGATTTAGTATTTATTAATTTATCTATTTATTTATTTATCCATTTTAATGTGATGTTTTGTTTTTCTCAGGTCTATAACCTGAGGTTATTATTATTAAAATAAAATAAATAGCCAATGATCTTAGTTGCCGACGCTAAAATACAAGTAAAAAAAAAAAAAGTTGTCTTTATTGCCAAGGTAAAATTAATCATATTCCCTAAAATCAATATATTTTCTTGGTGCCGCAACCGTTCTAGTTACATCCTTAGTCAGCTTTGTTGCAACGCAATTTTGCTTTGGTGGCACAACCAGCCAAAATCAGGTGAGGTGTGCTCCTATACATACATGCATCTGGATTGGTGTTGCCACTTATTGGGCTAGTGTCTCTCCCGCAAAGTTGATTGACACCATATACCGGTTTCTCTAACTCTTATACAGCGTCTTTATAAAAGTCTGGGATTATGTAATCACGTTAAATATGCCGCCTATTTAAAATTGTGCACCAAACTATTAACTTTAACTGTCATGCAAGGTTATAAGGATGTACACAGATAAAAAGAATATTTTTATTATTAAATCCTACTTTAGGAATGGGCGGTTTGATAATTGGGAATGGCTCTATTCCATTCCGGATCGTGTTTAACTGTCAATTGTAAACATGTAAACAAAGTAAACATATGAAAAAATATTTTTATTATTGAATCTCAAGATAGGCAACTTTATTTACGCACAACTTGAATTCACTAGAGTGGCACAAACTAACATTAGATGGTTACATAATCCCAAACTTTTATAATAACCCTGTACTTGCTGTGTACTGCGCGTTTAAAAAACACGCGGTTTCCTTTGAACACCCTGTATGTACATACATACATACGTACCTACTCACGCCGTTTCCTTTCGGGGTAGACAATTGATGTGTTGGACTCACCACGCCAGGCCAAAGGTCTTTCCAAGTATGAGTGATGAAAATAAGGCAAGATGATTAATGTTTCAAATCTCTTAAAGCGGTGCTTCACCACTACTAATAAGCCTCAACACCATACTACAAACAAATACACGCGATGCAAAATAATAGTAGTACAACAACCCGAGCTGTAGAAATGCAACGGAGGCAATAATAGCACCAAAACCCCATAATAGCCAACTACTACTTGCGACTGTCCAGAAAAAACCTGCAAACTACAGTGTGTCCAAAAGGAGTAAGGTGGTTATTTGTAAATTTAATAAAAACAAAAGTACAAGTCAGAATTTTTTAATATACGTTTTGGTTAGAAGAGTACCAGAAGCGCGAGGGTCAATATTTGAACAACATAATCTTAATTTTCCAAAGCTTTGTCTAAAAAATTAAAAAATGTATTTATGTTTTTATTGAACTTACAAATATCCTCTACTTTTTCTGGACTTGTAGTACGAGGTACAGGAATCTTGACAGGGCACTCTCAACTAAAAAAAGCACATGTATGCTATAAGCATTGTAGACAGCCCAATATGCATAAGATGTAAAATGAATGACAAAACAACTAAGCATATACACATAGCATACTCTTATGCGAGAGAGTCCATGTTAGGAGATTGCTGGCTTGACTTAACCAACATCAGGAAAACCCCTCCAAACGACGTTCTATCATACATCTACCACATAGACTAGCTTGTGTTGGGGCGACAAAGTGAGGTTACTACTAAAAGAAGTACAAATGGTCTAATAAAACCAAAGTGCATTACAAATTATTTTACCTTCTCACTCAATCCAGAATCCACGATGTACGTCAAGATTGCCATAACTTATCATAATTGCACAAAATTAAATCCAGTTTATAAATAAAATATTATTATTAATATGCAATACATCTATCCGCTAAAAGTTATACAATTTAAGAACGTTAGTAGACCACTTTCCTCAGTAGCAAGATTTCTAGCCAATCACACAAAAAAACAGTATAATTGTAATCAAATAGTTAAGTAGTACAGACAGAATCATTTAAACTTGTTTTTGTGTAAGAAAGAAAAAAATCTTCAAAAGACGCCCAGTGTCTTTGAAGATTTTTCCCAACTGTAATCATTTTCCCCTACTGTAATCATTTCCCTCTACATAATAAAATATATAAAGAAGAGACGCAATGTCCTCAAATGAGACAGTTGTAAAAGCAATAATTTCGAATAAAGCCTAGTTAAATAGGTAAATTTATACGAATGCCACAACGACATATGTAGCGCTCGTTACTATTTGTTCAATTGGACAACCCAATAATAACATTAAAAAATTAAATTTATGAAAAAATATTCTAAACTAAAAACATCCATAGACGCGTTTCGAGGTTTACCTCTCATCAGTATGGCTTTATTTATTTAAACTTAATAATTGATTTTTAACTTACTTTGTCAACATTGTTCACCACCACAATTCAAAGTGAATCTTTTAAAGGGTGTATTGACTATTTATACTAACTGACTAAGGGCCGTAATATCCAACTCCTAATAAAGCACCTAATAAACTATTAGCTGAATAACCTAACTTTTTTAAAATTTTAAATTGATTTAATTTTGTTACACCTCTAAGCGATTAATAAATTATATGCTTAATGTTTTTATTTGTTATAAATGTATATGTTAAGCATATATTTAATTGGCTGTCCATAGGTTTTAATAAAATAAATAAAATTAAAAGTTAGGTTATTCAGCTAATAGTTTATTAGGAGCTTTATTAGGAGTTGGATATTACAGGCCTTAATGACTTTATTTAATGGCTATGGTTAATAGCATTCTGAGAAACTAATTATTTCGGGATATTTAGCTGATGGTACTGACATGAAAGAATTAAAAAGGAAATTTGAAAATTAAAAATAGAATAAATTTTTTTTTTGCATAAATTATAATTACTATTATACAAAAATAAAGCCATACTGATGAGAGGTAAACCTCGAAACGCGTCTATGGATGTTTTTAGTTTAGAATAGTTTTTCATAAATTTAATTTTTTAATGTTATTTCCCTCTACTGTAATTATTTAAACTTAAATATATAATATCAAAGTTATAACTGCAGGCACTTCTAGAATAAATGAGTTTCTCCATTGTGGTTATTAACATTTTAGTATTAGATAGTACTCATGGACTTCAGTACTTTTATGTGTACGTCCCATTGAAATTGGAGAAATCTTGCAGGGGAAATAAAATACATGGCGTAAAACAAAACTGACACTCCAACACCGTCTGACCCAGAGTGGGCGGCTATTGGTCAAAATAAGGTAAAATAGGTAAAACGGATTAAAAACTTGCCAACACGCTCAGAAAGCGCGGCGTCTTAAATGATATTTACCCTCTAAATAAAAATATCAAATAAGATTTGATGCAAAACGCCCATATTCTCACATTAATTATTCAGTCTGTCTCACAGATTCTGGGAAAGAGAAAAATATGACCAATAAAAATGTTAAATATTGCTACGTACAGCTCAAGAACGCAGGCATGCAAAGAAAAGTTAATCAAGTTTGAGAAAAAGTTAGGGCACATACTATAGAATATAGTCGAATTGTGTGAGGTAAGAAAACAAAAAGAAGAAATAAGAACTCCAAATTCTGAAAATATCTTTTAATACAACCGAGAACACAATAAGTCAGCAGGAGAAGTAGGTGTTTTCATAAACAAAAAACATGTCTGCATTATTACGACTATAAAAAGTATAGCCCCAAGGGTCATATTCCTAATACTTAAGCCAAGTTTTTGATATAGAATAAAAATTATTTAAGCCTATGCGCCAACATCTGATTATAATAACAACAAAGTAGAAAACTTTTACAAAAATATTTCTTGTGCCAAAAATGACACACCCACTTACTTTACGATAATATGTAGTAATTTTAATGAAAAAATTGGCATAAAGGCACACAAAACTGAAGCTGAAATAGAAAATCATAAGACAAGAACAAGAAACGATTGTGAAAAAAAAAACTTTTTTTATAAAAATGAATATCGTTCAAACGTCCAAAGGTGAACCAAAATAAAAACAATAAAACAAGATCAATTTTATTCTGATAAACTAATAAAAGACAAGACGGATATGGATGTCACTGTGTTCAAAGAATTTTTCATTGAAAGTGAAAATAGAATGGCAAAAGCAACACTAAGTTTAAATCTAAAAAAATAAACGACAGAAAAAGAACAAAAAGAAAACAAATGTAAAATAGAGCTATTCAAAGGATTGTAAAAAAACACCGTAGATGAGATAAACCAAAAAATACTCGACGTTGTACATAAAGCAAAGTAAGGCAACAAAGGCAAAAAAAAGTTAGAATACGCAAAGAAAACAAAACTTAAGAAAAAAAAAAAAGATGCAAAACGGCACAAACTCAAAAAAACAACTGAGAGATTTTAATAGGAAAATATCAAAAGACTTAAGAAAATATAATAAAACATACAGAAATATTAAAGCTAAAAAACAAAAGAAGAGTGCTAAGGACAAATAAAAAAGAAATGTTAAAAATAACATCTGAGATATAGAATATTCTTTTATACAAAAGTCGACGTAATGAATAACTTGCCTAAAATTTTATTAGATTAGATTACAGCCAGACACGAATAGTGTGTCCTCTATAATAGGCAACTTAGTATACACAAAAATTATGTTGAATGTGCTTAAACTTATGCTTTTGCCCGATTTAGCATCTTTCAATCCCAGAACAACGTCGCCCATGGAATGTTTAAAATGTAAGCGCAAATGAAAAATGCTAAAACGGGCAAAGGCATTAGTTTAACCAAATTTAACATAATTTTTGTGTATACTAAGTTGCATATTATAAAGCCACACTATTTGTGTCTGGTTGTAGAAATGTATCCAGAAGAAGATGAAATAGTAATGGAATCAGCAAAGCGGAGATTAACTTTTTGTTAGATTAGTACATTTTTTTTACAAAATTGATTGCAAAACGATTGTAGGAGATTTTTATCAACCTAACAAGCAAGCTGGTTTCTGAGCAAGGTTTGGCATAAAATATTTTTAAGCAGTTAAAACATTAATAGAAAAGAACGTCGAGTACTAAACAAACTTATAGTCCTAACCTTCATAGACTTTCAGAAGGAATTTGATACAGTTGAATATCCGCAATTGAAAGTAGCTGACAATATAGTTTTGATAAAAAGTGTAAGACTGAAGATGAATAAATGAGCAAAGTAGTGACAAATTTTGTAAGAGGTGGTAACGCAATACCACCTCTCACACATTACTAAACATAAACTGTTTAATAGTTACTGTGATTTTATGTAAATTATCTCTTCGACCAGTGAGATACTAGGCACACTGATAATGGGCGCATACCCTGAAACACTGTGTTTTACACTAGGTGAAGAGGCAATTTATATAAAATACATCATTTATTAAAGAAACCTTGTATTTAACGGGTCACTATCTATTTACGGCATTAACATAGAGCGTGTATATGCTCATAAATATCTTGGCCATAAAATTTGAATAGATAGTAAGAACCAAACTTACAAAATTTCCATCATGCCTAAAGCGGAAAGTTTACAAACAATGCTTCCTAGTAATAACTTACGGATTAAAAACCCTAACTCTAACTAAAGAATTCGTTTAAAAGTTGAGGGCAGCACAAAAGGAATAGAGAGAGCTATGCTTAGTAAATCTCTACGAGACTGAATCACAAACGACATTATACAATCACCTTGCCAGATACACGGACGGCAGTTGGAACAAACGACTAGATGAACAGATAATCTGAAAAAAGTAGTTCCAAATTTCGTGCAAAATGCTCAGAATAGAAAGGAATAGAAGATAATAGAATTTTAGAGGAGACCTATATCCAGCTGTAGATGCGAGTGATTGGGTGATGATGATGATGAGTAGATACTAAGATTTTTGGACATATATAGTTCTAAGTTAGTTGACACTTTGTAGAAATGTATTTTAATCTGATGTTGTTCTCTCCGCTTTAATTTGCGTTGAACATTATCTAGAACGTTATTGATGATGGTATGGTAAAAAGTAAACTAAAAAAACAAATAAGAAGAGACTGGCGTACTAAGAAGAGAGCAATTATGAGATGAAGAAAAATGCGGAGAATCGTCAAGGATGGAAGAGAGCCCATAAAATCTGCAATAAGCAGTACACGAATGATGATAAGTAAATGGGTTAAGTATGCTTTAAATATTAGCCGGGGTTTTATTGTTAATTGACAAATATTATATATAATATATTTTCTTGTAAAATGGTTGCTACATATTAAAATAAATAATAAAGCAATAAGATATATAAAACATCTAATCTTAAAATAAGTACAAAAACAGTTCTCACATTGGAAAGAAAACATGTAGTTTAAGAATTCTTCTGGAAGTACCACTATATGAATAAATATTATAAAAATAGGAAACTTGGCATTAATTTTATTAATACCAGACCTAAAGAAACATTATATACAGGGGATATTTTTTTAATTCCACAATGAGAGATTATATTTAATATGTTCCATCCTAAATCAAATAGAAGATATTTTATACAAGAATGCTCTAATCTTAAAGATTATGATTTATTTCCAGTCTCATTAAAATTACATACTTCTACCATTCTTATGGTTAGTAGAAATTAGTATTTAAGTCTAATTTATGTTGGTCTAATGCAAACATTGTTATTATAGTCTAATGAGTATGAATTGGATGCTGATATTATACAAATAATACATGAATTATGATTATCCCTCTCATTGTGAAAATTCTGGAAAATACAGTAAAAGGCTCATATTGATTTAGGGGATTTAGGTATAAAACTATTCATGTTTCTTATTTGATTCTACAGGGCACATTAAATCCGAATTACGTCCTTTCATTTCTTCTTTACTAAGGCTGAAGAGATTTGCAAATTCCGCTTTCTTCTCTGCATAAGTCAAGAAACTCTCTGTAAAAAAAGTAAAAGAATAGAATAATTTATTATTAAAATATATTAGTGACTAACCATAAGTTATGTAGCCTAAACGACTTGTATCTACATGATAAAATATTTCTTCTGTTTCATAACTGGACAAAGCCAATGTGTGAACTAATACTAAACTAAAATTTTTACTTGATAATTTTCCTATTCCACTGTTGTCATATATCTGAAAATTAAATAGACGTGTCAAGGTAAGTAATACATATAATCCAATAAAGTTACCTTGAAACCTAATCTTAATACTTCTAATGGATTATTATTATATGTTATTCCAGTTACACCAAGAAGATATTCTCGGAAGTCAATACAACCAGCTAGGTTCTACAAATAATTAATTTAGTAATAATTATATTTATTACTTATTTACTTACTTTGTCATATAGTTTAAATAAATGTTGCAGATTTAAATCATTTGGAGATATATTCAAATAATTAGCAAATTCCACAAAAGTAATCCTGTTACATTGATCCCCGCATAATTTATGCTCTGCTATTTTTTCTTCTATTCTTGCTTGGTCCAATCTATAAAATATTTATTAAAATTAAATCATTCAAAATTACTATATATTACCCTAATCGATTTCTTAGTTTCTGCACTTCTACAAGTGCATTTGCGTTCGGTAAATTCATTTCTTTAGCTTTAGCCATTAGTTTGCAGTCATCATAAGTATAATCCATAACCGGCACACCTAGAGCTCTAAAATATACAAAAAATTAAATAATCAAGAAAACGTATTAATTTTTTAATCAAATCATAAATGAGTTTACTATTTATTATGATTTATGCTTATTACAGAGTAGTTTCGGTATTTTTTAATCAGTGTCAATTGTAAAACAAATTAATTTGGTTTTTCCGCTACCCATATTTTCCATTTGACAGTAAACTATATGCGTTTCTCGAGTAGTCCCGGACCAAATGTTAAAAAATGTCATATTTAGTATTAAATATTAACAATAAATTTTTTTGTGTTGGAAATTTAACGTTAAACTTAAAAATGATTTTTATTAACATCTCTAATAAAAGTTCATTAACTGCTATAAAATTTAGATTTGTAATACTATTTAATTTTTAAACTTTCCAGAAATGTTTAATACATGTATTTAATAAATTTTTTTGATTTGAAATTTTATGTTTATATTTTTTTAAGAAATCAATACTAATTCACTTACTTTGCCATTACAGCTCTCACATTGTTAGCAAATAGTTTTGGATCTTTTTTCTCTTCTTCACTAGGCGTATAAACTGGAAGAAATTCAATTTCACAGTAACTATATACCTGAGTTAAAGTTAACCATAGAAGTTTTAATCTAAAAACATTAATAAGTTAATTTTATTAAATATTGTATTCTTACTACAAATATAAAATTACGCGCTAGGTCCTTCCCACGTCCACGTAACAGTATCCAATTTGTTAGGATAACGTATGCATACTGGTTGTATTGGTACTCCTGGATAGAAAGCACCTGGCTTAAAAGTAATAAGACAAGAACGGTTTGTGCAAGTTCCTTCTGGGAATATTAAAATTTGAGGCCAATCTTCCTCTGATTTCGCTCGACTAATAATTTCTTTAATGGTATTTTGTCTGGAATCAGGATCATCTCTCCACACATATACTGGTTGAGTAAAATTAATCAATTCTAAAATCAATCAAAACATTATGAAAAACTACTAGTAAATATTTTTTATTGTGTTAGATGTGTGAAGTGAATGAGTAAATGAGCAGTGATCAAAACATATATTTGCCCAACATACTTCCTATGTAGGGATTATTTCCACTCTCTCGTCTAACAATAATTGACGGAAATCCCGTGTAATAGACGATACCACCATCCAGAAATGTGGAATGAGGAGCTATAACAAGTATTGGAGCTTCCTCACGAGTTGCTTGTTTGCCTTTGAATACGACATGCATTCCCCCCGCCCAATATGTCGTCTTTCCCAAGATGCACAGCAATTGTGTCAGCTTCCTAATAAATTATAAAATAAAATAATAATAGAGTAATTAGATATAATGCAACTTAAAATAAGCCTGTAATCTGCATGCAGTGAAAAACCCATGAAAAAGCAATATATTCTGTGCAATTAAAGTATAGAATGTTTTGATCACCATATTAATAATTTATGAAATGGAAGCTGTTAGTATTAATTTAATAGTTTTGTGACAATGACTTGTAGATATTTAAATACGTACTTCCAAAGAAAGGTATGGATGCTGTTTCACCTTTGGCGACAATTGAAGGAGCTCCCATGCAGACTATCGCCATACTATCAGTAAAAGAAGAATGCGGTGCTAGTGCTATTATAGACGCTTCAGAACGCGTCGCTTGTTTCCCCACATACTTCATTCGAAAACCGCTAACATAGTACATCCATAGTACTGGGTAAGAGGCCACCACCTTTAGAACACTACACCACAACCAGTTAGAATAAAATTATTTAAAGAATTATTTATTTCAAGAATCTAACTACTCAATATTTAACATGCACATTAATACTACTTTCTAAGGTTAGTTTGTAATCTAATTCATTTCATATATACTAAAAGGGGGACATAATGTTTTGTTAGATTATAATCGATACAATTCTAATAACTATGTGTGTATTTTATTATAGATTTTGCAATAAGACTTAATTTCAATATATGCATTTTAATATAACTTTATTGAAAATATATGAATGAAATACAGAGCAAAATGTAGCACGTCATTTTGACAGGTTATATATTTGAAAAATGTGATTAAACGTAAAAAATAGCCTAAAGATAAAGTTGACCATTAAAAAAAAAAACGTGCCTATATTTTATATTAAATATATATAGCGTATATGCTAACAAGTTTTTGAAAAGAAATTGACCATATTTAACAAAAACTAAGCCAACTTTTTGCTGCTTTATGCGACGTTTTGTAACATTTGATAAAACATAAGCTTAGGAACTTTACATATAGACAAAGCCAAGCAAAAACTGTTTTATTTATTTGTAATGAATTCTGATTTCAAGGATGTCATAATATATACGTCAAACTTATCGCATTTAAGATTCAAAAAACTCACGAGTAATTGTTGAGAAACCAATGCATCGACAACATATCACTGTCATCGGATTATTTTTCTTCAAAAATGTTGAATAATAATCCAGTTTTTAGTGCCTAAACTGCAAGGTATATGTGAACGATATACAACATAAAGTTTCAACAAGACGGTGCCACATGCCATACAACCCGATAAAATTCATTTACTGCATGAGTCATTTTCTGATTAAGTAATTTTTCATTTTGGTGATTATAATTTGCCGCCCAGATCATGCGATTTAATGTTGTTAGACTTTTTTCTTTGAAATCTTTTAAAGTCTAAAGCACAATCATCTACTCCTTAAAAAAGAAAGTTGAGCTAAAGCTAAATCAACAAAATTCAGACACATTTCATTTATGCAAAAAGATAATGAAATGTTTCAACAAAAAATGTATGTGCCAGCAAATCCGTAGAGGCCATTTATTTAATACGCTATTCCATACATATATATACATTTACTGTATACTTTATGAATCAATAAAAAAATCAATCAACAATTTTTAATTAAAAACCTGTGTTTTCTACCAAAATTACTTCTTGTGTGAATTTTTTGACACCCTTTGTTAAAGTGTAACCGGTGATGGTAAACAATTTTACTTACACATGGTACATCTTGCTAAATAACTAGTGTTATGTACAAGAGTTATTTTTGGGCTACGCCACAGAATATTGTCAGGGTCTACTTGAAGCAAAAGCCCTTGAAAATAACAAACGCATAACAAAATCTTTCGGTTTTCTTCTCTGCGTTAATCCTGCTGTTAATTTGTCCTTGCCTTGTCACTAATGTAGTAAAATGCGCTGGTTTTGGCCTCGCAAAACTCACAGTCTCCTGCGGCAACACATGTTCTCCTCGGCCCATCTTCCCCTATACCCTGTTTTTCTGTCTTACTTCCTACACTGACATCTATCTCTCTTTTTGGTAAATGTTCATTTCTTGTCTATTGTTTCACTTTCCATTCATAGTTGTCTTGACTTTCTTTGATTCTTTCTTCTTCATTTGTTTTTTACATGTTCTATTGATTCTATCATTCGTGTCTTCTTGACAAAATATTCATTTTTTTCTTTCTCTATCTTATTTTTTTTTTAAATTTATTTTTTGTAAATACTTTTCAAAGACTCCATCTCCGGTAAGTTGTGTTGTATAGTAATACGTTGCCGGTTTATTCTCAACCCATTCTTTTATTTCTGGTATTAGTTCTCTTGTTCACTCTCCTTTTTCTCCTTCTTTCCACTGTCTCTGTCATCTTTCTAGTGTATTCTCTCTTGCCTGTTTCTTTGCTTCTTGCTTACTAGTTCCTTCATTTACCATTTGCTTTATGTCTAATCTTACTTCTATCACTTCAATGTCGCCGCGATTGCTTTTAATGCCTCCTGCAACACCGTCCTGTAAGTTCGGATACAGTACAACAGAACTATTTATAACAGCAGTCAACAGAGTAATGATAGCATTGATGATTTCCAATCTCCGACAAGAGTGGAACAAAAAGAAGAAGAAGAAACAAATATTTTCAACATTATTAATTATTTTAAAAATATAATGTGTAAACTTCCAACTCGTACGTCATTGTTGGACTTGGTGATGACATTTAGTTTGCACCAAATTGTTCGGTTGATCTAACCACTCAACAATATGCCAAAATTTATAGAAAAGAATTAGAACAAAACATGTGTCTACAATTACTATCAAAAAATGCAAACGTAAAGAAGATCAACAAATATGTTACAGAGAATATGTGCAAAGCAATGAAAAATTCAATACCAAAAGTAAAGAAAAAACATCTTAAATCTCAAAGAAAATAAAACTATTAATAGAAAAGAGCAACCAAGCTAAATCCCATATAACAGAAGCACATATCAAATTAATAAACAAAGAAATCAGATAGCAAGTAAAAAAGGATGTGTCTGTATTTAATTAAAAATTTATTCTAAAAGCAATAGAAGGTAATAAAAAGCCAAAAGTATTTAATAACTAATTAGAAAAAGCGGGAAAACCTAATAACTCTGGAAAACCTATTCAATAAATGCCCAAAAACAGGAAAATTAATAAAAAATGCAACAGCGATTTTAATTTACAAAAAAGATGATTAGAAAGATCTAAAAAACTATAGACCTATCGCACCTATATAAACTGATGACAAAGATCATAAGTAATCAAATATCAAATTGTCTAGACAACTTTCGACCAATAGAACAAGCCGTATTTAAGTGAAGTAACTCGACTATGAATCACATACACACAATAAAGCAAGTAATAGAAAGAACATACAACCAACCTCTATACATTTCATCAATTTAAAAAAAGTCTTAATTGATGCGATAAAAATATCCAAGATTGATTATCGTTACATGGGCAATTCCATTTCAAACGGACCAGAGCAGGGGGGGTTCTATATCTTAACTTAATCGCATTTTTTGTTTAAAAATTGAAAATTAAACTAAAAAAAAAATAAATTTAAATTTACAATCAAATATTTCCGTAGACTCCAAATCTGGTTTTATGGCATTTGCGGCTTATAGACAAAGTATAGACTTAAATTGGCGCCAGATTTAGATTCTACGAAATATTTCTGATTGATTTCACTAGTAATTTTTTTGTTATCAAATCTCTATTCGACCACCATCACAACACAGGTTTTTGAAAATACAAATCCAATTAAAACTAATCGAGGAATATGACAGAGAGATACCATTTCTCCCAAACTATATACTTGTCAAACTTACGCTTTGAGGACGATATCATACTTATGGCAAAAAGCGTATCAAAACTATCTCAAATGATAAAACGTATCATAACCTTATGCAGTAACGCATTTGTCAACTGCAAAATGATAGCAAGTGATTGTTGGGTTATTTATGTACTGTGACATTGTAATAAAATAACGATAGATAATTAGATTCTTCATGCTATGTGGGTGAAATCGCAAAGCAACAGAGTCAAACTCAAAATTATTTAGGTTCCGTATAATGTTACGTTACAACATAAATTGACAAGCGACAAATTAAATATAAACTTTTTAGGTTATTTGCCTGCAGTGACGCATTGTTTAACGCAAAGAGACAATGGAATTTCAAATGGTTCACATTTAACACTGACGAGATGATACATTTAGAAATACAAGCTTTTAACAGACACATATTACTTAAAAAATGTAGTAATTTAAATGAAGAATCGGTAAAAATTATAAAAATAGAAAAGCTTATTAACAAATAATAATAATAAAAATTATTATGTACTACCCGATAGTACGTATAATATAGGCCAAGAAAAAATCAAAATATATAATTTTATTGAACATGGTAATTTCTCTATTATTATTTCATATTTATAGAAACGTGATGTTTATTAAACATACATAATTTATTCATTCCACATGTATGATTGATATTGGCTCGTACTCAAAAAGAAATTCATTTTAAGTGATTAAAGTTTTATTTTACATTTGTAAAAATAACTGACCTTGCTTCTTGAGTATATAAATATCATAAAGTAAGTTGAACCACATTCGCTTAACTTTACACCATTAAAGAAGAAATAATAAAAATAAATATTAGCGCAAACCATGATTTGTAATAAGAATGTACTCCCTACGTTCCAAAATAAGTGTCCGATTTTAACTTTTTTAATGAATTATATTGAAATAATGAAATTAAATGTATTTAAATTAAGAAAACGTTAATCTAGTAGCCGCCTAAAGTTTAACATTTGTCGAAATAGTTTTTGAAGTGAACAGGTAAAATTACAACTGTTTGATTTTTTATGCGCTGACAATTTGTTTAGAATTATTACGGTCGTCAGGCAAAAGCACCCAAAAATTGAAAAAACCTAATTTGAATAACCCCCAGCGGCAAGAAGTTCTACGATCTTTGTTCAAATCCTTCCACAATGATAAACTAGAATAACATGCCATTAAGCGCATCAGAGCAAATTTTCACGCTTCCTCAAAAATCATATTTGGAATAGACACGAGAAAATACCAATTTGAACTCGCAAACAGTAAAGTAGTAAACAGTAAGTAAAAATGTCCTAAGTTATGTTTCTTGCCGCTGTTGCAGAACCTCGGTACAATCCTCATCAAAAATCTGATTTTTTTTCAACATAGTATTTAATAACAACACCAGTTACATAGTCAGTCTATAATTAAAAAAAAAAGTTATTTTGTTCTAAGAATTTGACAACTTAGAAATTAATATAGTTCTCAAAACTTTTTACGTCTTTATTTTTAAAATTTTCCGTTAAGACCACACCGACCGCTACCTTGATTTGTAGTATTTTAACAAAAACGGCAACTTTGGCTTCATTGCAGCTTTTACAAATAATTTTATAATCGATTTATTTTTTTTACCAGTATATTTAGAAAGGATTGAACTATGATATGTCTTTTTTGTAAAATTATATTTGCAAATAGCAACAAAATGCATTTAAAAATACAGAAAAACGCATTTATTTTTACATTTGATGGCTTTTTTCGGCTATTTCCTAACTATTATTTGACTAAAAGACTTCAACATTTCATAGTTTAATCCTTTCTTAATGTAATAGTAAAAAAATAAATCGATTATCAAATTATTTGTAGAAGCAGCAATAATGCCAGAGTTGCAGTTTTTGTTAAAATACTACAAATCAAGGTAGCGGTCGGTATGCTTCTAACTTGGAAACTTTGCTAATTAAAAAAATTAAATGTTATGAAAATGATTTTTTTTTTAAATTTATTATACTTAAATAGCGTTCACATTATGAATACAAATATTGCAAATTCAAAACTATACAAGTTCTGGCTATTAAGTAACGAGACTACGATCGTAGAAAGCGTGCTGGAGGGGTAGGGGGGGGAAACATATGTAACGTTGGATAGCTATTCCAGTACAAAAACACGTTTTTGTCGCTGAGTAGTATTTTTTTTTTATAGAAGTTAGAAACAAACGTGTTTTTTTTTCTCGTGCCAATAACAATATATGACAAAAAAACACGAGCAACGGATCAATGAAAATTTTTTCGTTAATTAAAAAAAAAAAAACTCTGGTGAGTGCTATAAGTTGTTAAAAGAAGCATACGGTAAGAATTCTCTATCTCGTGCGCGTATTTTCCAATGGTATAAACGGTTTTCTAAAGGCCGAGAGAGCACCGAAGATGAGCAATGACCAGGTCAACCTGCCTCTGTTTTAACTTCGCAAACAGTGACCAAAATCAATCGTGATGATGGGTTTCAGAAGGTTAAACTGTAAACCAAACTTACTATTTGACAGTTTTGTCAACACTGCGAAAGCGAGTTCGTAAGAAGCGGCCGGAGTTGTGAAAAAACGCTCTGTCTGTAAAGCGTTATTTAGCCGCTAGAAGCACTCCAGTGCTCAAACTTGCTCTGTACTCGCCTGATTTAACACCCTGTGACTTTTTTCTCTGTTTCTAAAAATCAAGTCTGCTTAAAAAGAACTCGGTTCAAGTCGATGGAAGAGGTGAAGCAAAAATCGGCGGATCTCCTAAATGCTCTTACAAAAAAAGACTTCCAGCATTGCTCTGATCAATGAAAAACACAAATGGAACGGTGTGTGGCAAGAGGAGGGGTGTACATTAAAGAGAAGTATTGGATTATAGAACAATTAAAAAATAAACTTTTTTTCATAAGCAGTCTCGTTATTTAATAGCCCAGACCTCGTATTTAGAGTTATTAGATTAAAGTAATAGAAAAATTCTGAATGATACTCGACTGGTAAATTATATAATAATACTACAAATATTTAAAAATTTATTTAAGGTTATTACTACGTATTCTTCTGATATAACAAAAAGTGCTTTAAAACTTTTAGTTAACATATTGTTGCTTACAAAACGAATAACACGGCTTTTTAGCTCGTTTAATTTGTACTATAATATTTAGACCGGATTCCTTTTCATCTAAACATTTCCTATTATTCTGTTCTCTCGTTTTGTATACGTTTTAAACCCTCACAATCATATCCTTTCATGGAAATGCCATTATTTTCTATATCAACAAGCCCTGTCCAATATTTGCTTATACATATTTGAAAATATACTATTCTATCTCGAAAACTAGTATTTCTATTAAAATTATATTTCATTAAATTTCAAGCTTCTAGTTTCCTAAAAAAAAGTAACTCTTTCGAACTACTTACGCTGCTGAAAATTGATGACGGTAGAATAATAACACACTTAAATAAATTATTAAATCATTTACTCAAACCCAATCAGATTAAAATAATTATTTCCGTTTTCTCAAATCTTTATTAACTGATATTCCGATGTCTATTTCAAGTATTTCTGAATAGAACAAATGCTAGAAACCAATAATAAACTATTCAATGTAATTACAGTATTAAAATTAATACATCATTAACCTTTAGAAACAAATTGTAATAAGAATGACATTTTCAAAGGTTATTATACAATTTTAACTAGTTAATTTGACAAATACGTATAACCTGACACTTCGGTAGATATATGATGTAATTACGAGTTATAACTACGTCAAATTAATCAATATTTAAATAAAAATAATAATGCACTTCTTAAAATGTCATATAAATTATATAAATTAACACTCTATTAATTAGTGCTTGCACAGATAAAAGTTGTTTTTGGGGTGCTATTAATAATTTCAATGACATTTTACAATTTTTTTTTTAATTTTACTAAACTTTAAAATCATAAATTTTTGTTCAGTGGAAAGACTTAGCCCAATACAGTGTCTACAAATTATTCAGCTGTATTACAAAAATCAACGGTCTGCGAGAAATGTGCGCTTAGAGCTACTTATAGCCACATAATTGGCTTACTGAACGCACATTTGGCTGTATCATTCAAACATTTGTACTCCAAATTTTATTGTTGGATAATACGCGATTAAACTTGTGCAAGCATTGAAGCCGGCCGACCTTCCAAATTGTCACCGTTTCAGCCGTTAAGCTTTTGAGAAGCTTGAAGAAGATCTACTCTTTTTGACCAAAATTTTGTTCAGCGATAAGACCATTTCTGGGTTAAAGGCTACGTAAAGACTAAAAGAGATTCAAGAGCTGCCATTACATCTAGTCAAAACAACGATTTGGTGTGGTTTATGGACTGTGCTAATAAAGCGGTTCATATTTCATCAGAATTAATGAATAGCGCCCGTTATTGCGCTATGATAACGGACTATTTGCTGCTAGAGATTGAAGCCCGTAATTTGAAAAATACTTGGTTTCAACAAGACGGCGCATCTCACCATACAGTCCGTGAAACTTTTATTGCAAGAACAATTTGGTAAAGAAAAACTCGTGATCAACTATCCGTTTTGATAAAGCGACTATTCTTTGTTTCTAATTCTAAATTGATGCCTTTCATACTGTATTTTTTCCCGCTCTATTGCTATTAAGTAGACTATTTTAATACGACTCGCTAGAAACCATGATTCTAGCTGTTAAGTCATGCTCAAAAAGTGTATTAAACTAGTGATTCCTGCGCCATTAATAAAATAAAATTTGCGATGACGTTGACTGAATTTTATATGTTTTATGATGTCGATAAAGGCAGCATCTATCAACAAAATTAAAACCCTCAAAATGTAGACTTTAAGAATAATGTTCCAAATCTTGTGAGTCAAAGCAGACATTAGCAATGAAAATGTGTTATTTAACCATATACAACAGCGTAAGATCAGCCACTGAGCAGAATGCTGAAAAATTAAATACCCTGCTGATCTTTGAAAAAAACATAGAAGGCAAAAAAAGTATCGGCCGCAAACAGCTCTCATAGCTATAGAATATAAGAAACTAGACAGAAATAAGAATCTTAGCTATTATCTAATAAAACACACAAAAAAAAAACGGAAAATAAACCTTTTGTATGCCGGTTTTACAAAAAACGCATATCCAAACTCAATATTGCAATATGACGGCGCGCTAACCGTTTTTCAAGCGGTTTTTGGAGGTTTTGGAATCCAAAAACGCAGACAAGTTTTGTGACAACCAAAAAGAGGATTTATTCTCTACAATCAGCTGGTAAATATTGGCCAAGTTTACCAGAAAAAAAAACTGTTATTTTTAAGCTTACGCCATAACTGATCAAATAAGAACAGTTGGATTTTCAAAATTTTTGCGTCTCAAGGTTTTGTTGTCACACGTATATTTTCAAAACTTGCAAGAAACGGCACATAGTTATTTTTTTTACAAAAACCGATTGTCAATTTTAAAGTCGGGCAATTTGCCAAAATGTTCTTCTTAACAAAACCGTTCTTCCCACAAAAGCCAAAACAAAAAAAATACAAAAAAATATTGATTTTTTTTGTAAAAAATGTAGTCAATCTAGAGAAAAATTTTGTTGGCTTTAGCAACAACGGCTTTAGCGACAATTTTCAAAAGGCTCAAATTTCTCTCAATCAAACTACCTTCATTTTTTATCAAAGAAAGTTTTTAAGGTAAAAGCTGATTCATTTTGTTTTTAAGTTCAATAAATAAAGAACAAACTGGTGTGCTAATCTGTATTTTTTAATGTTTGACCAGGAAAAAAATCCCAAAAATGACGTGGGGTGAGACACTTTGCCAAATTTGACTTTTTTGTGTTTTGTCTAAAAACTGTCTCGTACTCAAAAATATTAAAACAAAGCGTTTTGCATGTTGACTACTGCGGCAGATCTAGAGTTTAGATAAACAATTTTTTAATCAACAAAGCCCACATAACAACTCTAGTAACTATAGGCGTGCTGTGTATAGGTATTAGTGCGTAAACCGCATACTAGTAATATACTGTTTATGTTAAAAACGCAGTATTGCACATTATTGTATTGTATTAAACGTAAATATTTTGAAAGTCAAACATAATATTTTTGTATGTTAAGTTGTTTATTATACCGGCAAATTTGTTTTTAGGTTACTATAGTTTGTTTGTGTGAAAAACTGTATAAAAGTGGTGAGTTTAGCAAAAATAAATCCAAAGATAAGGCCAGTATATTTAAAACATAGTCCGGTACCATTTCAACCTACGCGTATATTGAACGACTTTAGCGCATCACAAAAAATTAGTAAGACACAAAAAATCATGTAAATATTACAACGTAGTTATGTTTGGGGAAGGAGAAGGGGAAAAAATGCAGCGTTTTATAGCTAGAAGTGTCTATTATTCCAGTACAAAAACACGTTTTTGTCGCTGTAGTAGTATTGTTTCTATAGAGGTTAGAAACGGACGTGTTTTTTTTGTCGTGCCGATAACAACGTGTGAAGAAAAACTTGAGCAACGGATCAATGTAAATTTTTTTATTAAATTAAAAAAAAAAACTTCGACTGGTTGAAGGTCTATGGTAAGAATTTTCTATCTAGTGCGCGTGTTTTCCAATAGTATAAACGGTTTTCTGAAGCCCGAGAAAGCAGCAAAAATAACCAACGTCCAGACCGACCTGTCCCTATTTCAACTTCGCAAACAGTGACCAAAATGATGAATAGGTTTCAAAGAGTCAAACTGTGAACCAAACTTACTATTTAAAAGTTTTGGAAACACTACGAAAGCAAGTTCGTAAAAAACAGCCGGAATTGTGCAGGCGCCGTATTCGCATAATTTAGCACCCTGTAACTTTTTTCTGTTTCCGAAGATCAAGTCTGCCTTAAAAGGAACCCTGTTCAAGTCGATGGAATGATCTTACAATAGTAGACTTCCAGCATTACTTTGACCAATGGAAAAAAACAAATGGAACGGTGTGTGGCTAGGTAACTTCCCTCCCCTAGCCACACACATTGAAAGGGAGCATTCGATTATACAATAATTTTTAAAATAAAACTTTTTTTCATAAACGGTCTCGTCATTTAATTCACAATCCTGTACAATGATTAACCTTATAAAAATATACATTTGTTAGTTTTTCATAATGGTTAAGTTGCCAATTAAAAATAAAAACATTTTATTTAAGTGTATTCAATTATTCAAATATTATTTTTATCATTAAAATTGTTGTTTTTCTTTTTAAATAAAGTTTTAAAATAATCCGTAATTGTGTATTATGGATTTGTATTTATTTTAATTGTTTATAATTACATTAATTACCACAAACAAAAAATGTGTCTATGGTGATGGTCAATAGCAGCCTAGAGTTTTTTTTAAATATTTACAATAAGTGTATATTTGGTTGCCTACACTGCAAACCTCGGGATTTCTCCCTCACCCTGTACATAAACAAAATTACTACTACTGCTACTAGTAGTAGAAAAAAAATTACCTTTTATGTGTTATATTAATAAACATAGTAATTGATTTATCAAGTCGTTAAACATGAACTATTAGTAAAGATTGCAAAAAATTTAAATTTTAAGATTTTTCTTCTACAAAATAATAAAAAGTAATTAATGTTCACTACACATTGCTCTGGGTGTATAAACTAAATTATATCAATCTGTGCAGGTAATTTCTAATAGAATTATTAGTATAATTGTTTCTATATTTGATTAAATATATAATTTGTATTAGGTTACAGTATTTTAATTAATAAAATGATAACTTAAGGAAATCCTCATTTCACATCACAGTCATCGTCTTAAATTACACAATATTGCATTATTTTCACATCTTCCTAGATATTGTTAATGAGTCCTACTTTGTTATATGCGACTATATCGCATTTTTATCATGTATGATATGAAAAACTTTCTCTACAAACTAAATTCTCTCTTCGTTTTGTTTCTAAATTATGCAGGTACATTGTACATGTATGAATAGTTTAATTAGTTATATACACAAATTTATTTCCGCAAAATATTTGATACAAATTTACAGAAACTATAACTATGATTTTTTAACTGACTTATATTTGTTAAAAATAGATATTTAATTCTCTGTTATTTCACACCGCTGATTCAGCAAACTATCAATTTGAGGTTGATTACTTTGATAGTGAATAAAAGTCTAGCGTATGCTAATGATTTAATTTGCTAACGTTTCGATAGCTTTGCTATGTTCATCATGGCTAAAAAAGAAAAATTATTTACGAATTATTCAATATCCAAATGAAAACAAAAAACAGACAATTAAAATCAACAGACATTTAAATTAACAAAATTAGGCAACTGTAACTTTAAATTGTCGCTATACTTCTTACTAACTAATAATTAATTAACTTAAAACTAACATAAAAGCAACAAATATTAATTAGTATTAAAACAATATTATGTTTTTCAAAACAAATTATAAAAAAAAAAAAAAAAATTGATTACCGAACAAAAACAATAACTTATAGATTTCCTAAAGATTTAATATTAAAAAATAAATGGATTGTTGTAATATGTCGCAAAAAAGCATTTTAACATGCTGATGCACTTTACATCAGATTCGTTTGATACTTGTGGTTGAAGTTCAAAAAAGCATCTTAAAAACTATGCGGCACTATTATTTTCCCACCCGTTTGATAAAGAAAATCACAACTAGAAAACTTTTGCAGTGTCAAAAAGCGCTAATTCAACCATCTGTATATTTTAAACTAATGAAATTAAAATAATTGAAGATTGAAATAAATTGACTCTAAATTAATTATAAGTATTATGTATAATGTCCGCGGTTCTGTGTTTCATGCGTATAAAGAACATGAATGACCATGATGTTGAACGTAATTATATAAAAAAATAATTAAAATTATTAGTTATTGTTACTGCAATATCAGATTATATCATCAAGGTAAAAGTTTAAATAAAAATTCTAATAGAGTAATAACTAAACTAACAAAACTATTTTGTTTTGTGAACAATAATTATATCTATCAAAAATATTAACTGATTTTTAATGAAACCATTCTTATTTGTTATACAAACTATTATATTGTATTAAACAAACAATTTTCGCTAAATATATATTTTGATGTGTCCTATATATAACATACATTGTTAAATTATTTGTTTATAGAATTCATCAACATTGAATTATTAAATAAGTTTTTACAACCACGTTTTCAATAAAAAGCTTATTGCGGCTTACCCACGATATACCCAGTGCCGTAACTAGCTTTTGATGCGCCCGGTGCGAGGAAATCTTTTTGCGCCCCCTCCCTCTCCCCATTAAAACAAAAATTAAACAATAAATTATTTTTTATTTATATAATGGTATAAACTACAATCGTAACTCAAAATATATAGTAACTAAAAAAACACATATAAAACGTTTTTGAAAAATTAACCTTTATTTCCTTGGTTGAGGCAAACTTGTCAGTTTTGAGCACTTTTCTTGACTCATTGTCAACTTTAAATGTTTTTAATTATTTCAATTTGGTAAAACTTCTTTTGCATGATGCAGTTGTAACCGGCAACGTTAATTTTTTTTAAGAGCAACCTCAACATTAAAAAAAATCTTTTAATCAAAAATCAAGTAATGCTTGAATTAGATTTAGAAAAGATGTTGAATCGTTTAGTAAAAATTCACTAATAATAAACTTCAAACACTCTATTAAAAAAAAAACTACTGCATTTATATTATTTTTATATTTATATAAGTTCAAAGCTTCCTTCTTCAAATCTGCGGTATTAGTATTCTTTAAACCAGTAATTGTCCGTTTTCTTTTTTTTTTGCAAAAAATGCTTTCCATACTCAGTTTCAAACATTTGAAAATCTTTGTTCCAAATACTTGCTTCTATTTGCTTACATAATCTTTTTTGCTGCTATATCTATTGTAATATTATTTTATTGTAAATTGTTTCAACATTAAAAGATGGTGATATCAAATCAGTCAAAACATTCACACTATTCACAATTTGTGCATATAAAACAGTAACTGTTTTGCTTTTGATAACCATCGGGTATCTGAATAACATTTCAAACTAATTTTAAGGTGCTTCATATTTCCCAGCAAATAAAAAAATTTACAATTTTTTTGGCTAATCTTGCACCAGTTTTTTGTGTGAGTAAATAAAGTGAATGAAATTTAAAACATTTGCTCATAATGTGATACATTGAGAAAGCAGTCAAACAAAGTAGAAAAGTATTTAGCTGTCTTCACTATTTTAACAATATGTGCATTTCCTAATAACTCAAATATTTCATTTTGTATAAGTGGAAGAAATACGAAACTTGTCTTTTTTATGAGATTTGATGTGCGACCTTAATTCTGGAATATACTTAAATATATCAATTGCCCCTAAAAACTGCCGGAATGAGACTTAACTATTTTTTGCTCTTTCTTTTAAGTGCTAAATTATTTTCTGCACAAAACAATGTTACACTAATATTAAACTTTCAAAATATGTCACTTTTCTTTTTCATGGTCTATTGCATTTTGGATAGATGAGTATATTAAACACTTATTTTGTATTTCTTTTTACTTTATGACGTTTTCTAAGGGTGAGATGATGATTTTTCATGATAGGGTACCCGCGGACTTAAATGTCGCCATCACTAAACACCTTTATTTGGATTAACTAAAGGTGAGCTATATCATGTTATTCAATGCTTGATTTTTATTAAAAAGAAGTCAAGGAAAGCAAAATATTGTTTTCTGTTTTTGCCTATAAATTAACCATATTTGGTCCCGTTAGCCTGTTAGCTAATTTTTTTGTAAATTATTTTTTTTTAATTATTTAAAGTGACACACTGACAAAAACTTAGATTTTTTCAACGGGTCTCTGTTCAGAGAGAGTTGCGCTTTCCTTTAATTTTATTGCTAGCAAATTCTTAATTTTTTCTATTATGTTTAAAATTTTGAGGTGTTATCTGCGGCACCGCCTAGTTACGGCACTGATTATACCCCCCAATCTTGTTGGGTACGCTGCAGCGGCAGACGGCGTGTCTATAAGTGTATATAGTCTAAGCTGCTTATCGACAGCAAGGAGATAATTCAAGACGTTTTACTACTAAGTTTAACAACCATAGACTTGTGAGAGCTAAGGCAATCATTAACAAACAACTTAAAAAAAAATGCTTAAGAAAGAAACAATTAAACTAATGACAACATATATGAAGAATAGAAAACCATTTATTAAAAAAATAATAAACTCAAACGTCAAAACCAACAATAGGGAAGTAAAAGAACTAAATAGAAAATTGGCAGAAACAATACGAAGCTCAATGGAGCAAAGAAAAAGATACCAAGAAGAGCAAAGAATAAAACTGCCCTTAATGGTCAAACAACAGCTTTAATAAAAAAACGGCGACAAGTACCTAAAGATAATAAAAGATAAACTGCAAAAACAACGTGCAAAAGAAGTAATTAAAAATAACAAAAGCATAAGGTGTCTCAGAGAAAGTCAAATAAGACTACAGGAATTGACAACATATCTTCCGATATAATTCGAGAGAAAGGCAAAAAACAAAAATAATAAATAATAGACTAATACAAAAACTGGACCAACCCCCTGCACAAGCAGACATTAGGACAAACTACGGAACAAACAATCACCTACTCAAATTTATTTAGTATTTATTGTCTACAAAGCTTTAGCAAACAGTCCAAAGATATATAGACTCGATAAAAAAAACTGACTTGCAGTGCCAATGTACGTCGTACATAAAAATACTCAACCTGTTCCATTAAAAAAAGAAGTAAAACAAAGAGATCCACTATCTCCAAAACTTTTCACACATACTCTCGAAGACATGACATAAAAATTGACCGGGCAGATAAAAAACAGTAAAAGTGGAAATAGATTAAAAAGAAATAAAACGAGTAGAGTATATCTTGGATAAAAAATAATACTAGAATAATGTACTAAAAAAAGGAGTAGCCTATATTCTTTGAAACAAAATCAGTGCATCTAACGTATGAAGCAAAAACATGAACAAACAACTCAGACATTCTCAATATTGCACAGAAAGAAATGGAACGAGCGGTAGCATAAACAAAAAAGACAAATTTTAAAATAAAAAAATATGGATATTACCTAAATAACAAACATTGCAAAAAGCAGCATCTCTAAAATAAATCTACCCAAGACACGTAGCAAAAATGTAGACCGTTGAGCCAAAATATGGAGACCATATAAACAAACAAAAAAGATGATGACTAGTAAACAGGTAGTATGACGACGTAAAACAATCAGCGGGGATAGTGTAAATGAAAAAAAGTACAAAACTAAGAGCAATAGAATAAAATAAAAAAAGACCTACGTTTAAAAATAAACGTAACAAGCTAAGAAAAATTGTAGCAAAATTGGTCGTTAAGTTCATTACATTAATTTTGTTAAAAATTGTCAAACTATATACTGAATATTTTTACTATTTTCTAATCTTTGAATACAAATTTTCTTCAAGTTTCTCCAACTTTCTCTGCTTTGAACAACTTTGAGTTAGTTTAGTTCAGCACTTCTCTCGTTCCATCACTTATATCGTATAACTATGCCACTATATTTATCATATCTTCTAGCAACATTTTTTTTTACCATTTTCTATCCTTTGAATACAAATCTTCTTTAAGTTTCACCAACTTTCTCCGCTTTGAGCAACTTTGAGTCAGTTTAGTTCAGCACTTCTCTCGCTCCATCGTATGGTTTCCATCGTATCACTATGCCACTATATTTGTCATATCCTCTGGCAACATGACCAGCTCATCCCTACTTTAAACTTGCTATCCTGTTCACTATCTATGTATTTGTCTTGTGGTCTCTCTGATGTACTAGTATTTTTTAGTAAGTATTTCTTTAGTAAGTATCCAAGTTTCAGCCCCATAAGTTTGTACTGGTAATATGCTTTGATTTTAGACTCTGTAGTATGTTCATATTAAACATATCTTTTAGTTTTCTATATGCAGCTTCAGCAGCTTAACCCATTCTTAGTTTTCTATCAATTTCAATTACTTAATTTGTCTTTCCAACTATTCTAGTCTGACCTAAATATATAATAGCGTCTTACTTGTTCCTTTTTTATTAAAATTGACCTCAAGACCAACTCATTTTGATGCAATATAATATATAAGTCTTCTAACATGCTTTTATCTTTTCTTTTTGCAAATAGTACAATGACGTAAATGACGTAATTGCTGTGCGCATATTTAGATCTCCCCATTTTATGTTTTTAAATGGATTTTCTAGTAGTATTGTGAAAAAAATTTGGTGACTTAAGGTCTCCATGTCTTACGTCTTTTTTGATTTATTGCATTCTTATCTAGAGAGTTGCTTTGCTATACATATTTTCTATAAGATTTATGTATCTTTGATCAACTTGAGTCCCAAATTCTAATTAATCAAATAAGCAAAAATTCAAATTTACAGAGGACAATATAAAACATATTTGGGCTCACATTAACTTTTTTCCGTGCTATAAATCTCACCCGGCATAAGTCAAAACTCAATGATCTAACTTGATTTAAACATGCATTGACTTTTTAAATGTTTCTAAAAGAAACACCCAAAAAGTCCTGTTACCAACAGATTTAATGCCAAAATATTTGATAAATATTTTCCAAAGCTAAAATTTAAGCGTCCCCCTGTTGACGAGTGTAAAAAATGTAATATGTTAAATATCAAAAAGATACCATTAAAAGTGTAAAAAAATAAGAAGAAAGCTAATCGAACCAAAAGCAGAAAAGTACATGACAAATAATCTGAAGTTATCACAACAATTTGTTCTTTTACGGCTTTTACGTATGTATGAACTTACACAGGTTTGCTCCTCTACTGAATACCACTACCATGTTTTATACTAGACAACTTTTTACCTACAATTTAGACATTCATTTAAGATTCATCGGTTATTTGTATGTAGCATGAGAGCATATGAAACCTCGGAGGAAATAAAATAGCTTCCTGCTTTTTCAAAATTGTTCCTACTCCGGGATACTTTACTTGCAATAAACAGCCAAATTATGCCCATAAAAGCGGATGACTTCATAAACTTTGCATAGCTTGCAAAGTCAATACATAACACTTAGGCGCTACAAATAAGTAAAGTATCATACATTTGTGTTTCACACAAGAAGCCGCATGTCATAGAAACTGCTACGAGCCTTGAAGTGAGTGGCTCTCCTATGTGGACAAAAACAAACGTTAAAAAAAAAAAGATTAATCTGGAGCTTTCTTGTATAGAAAAGAGGTACCAAATATTTAATTTGTGCCCAAGATTAGCGCCAAAAATAATAAACATCTACTGGGAATAAATAAAAACAGACAGTTCTATCAAGATCTTCTCAACGTGCCCCTCAGATATCAAAATAAAAGCAAATTTTGTCCTCCCTAAGATAAAAAATGCAGTTTTCACCAAGGAAGAAAATGCAGATACTTCTGATAAAGAAAATTTAATTTCTCATGAAGTAGAAATGCAGTTCTACCTAAAAATGAAAATACAGCACTACCTTACAAGAAAATTAGGGAAAGGAAACTCCGCGTCCGCAAGTAAGGATGTAGATGTAGATGTTTGTCTCCAATACAATAAAAGTGCTTACTTTTTTTATTGAGCTTCCCTTTTTGATTTTCAGAAATGAACATAATTTCTTTATATTTTGTGTTTTAAAATAATATGATTATTTTTCGTACTGTACCTACATTTTTCAAAAAAAATGTGTTGCGCTTTATGTATCTTCAGCCTTTTAAAAACATGTATTATGGACCTTTTATAAAACACTTCCTGGTACTTACACTACTTATCAGATTGTTAGTCAGGGAACTTATACCGTTATCCACGCATTTTCTTAATAGCTAAAGAATATGATAATTAAGTAAGGTAATATCCGAAAGAACATTAAAATGCTCTTTGATAAATTAAAAAACAAAAATTGCGCTTAAAATAATGTTTTATTCAATTTTTGAACATTCTAGTTTTTATCACTTGACCCTTTTCTATTTACATGCCCCAATTTATTAATAGTGTATTTACAAGTACGATATAGTACCCATATTCTACGTGTATAAAAGTTGCACACAAGCGTAGGAGAATAGTGTGATTCTTACTCGTAGAAAATAGAAACTTTGTGCTTTGTACACAATGTTTTTTTTTCGATTAATACTGGATATAACGTATACAAAAATAATTAAATTATTTATTAAATGTTATAATCGAGGCTATTCTCTATAAACATTGCTAAAAGCAAGCAAGATACATATTGCTAACTAACAAAATGAACTGTCATTTTAACAAATCTTGTTTGTTAACAATATAAACAGATATTACATCATAAAGCGTGGCAAATCTGACAATTCTCTAGATAAAATAATAATAAAATATATAAAAATACATTTTGTTAAAGTGCCAGTTCATATTGATAGACATTAAAAATTGTTAAAATGACAGTTCATATTGCTAGCAAAAAGATTTGTTAAAATAAAGTTCATATTGTTAGTTAGCAAATTAGGATAAATATATCTTGCTTACTTCTAGCAATTTTAAATGTATATAGTTAATAGCTCCGAATATATCATTTAACAGGTGATCTGTGCGTAATATTCACAGAAACGTATGAAATCGCATACTTACAGTAAGAAGTAGCTAAAATCAATTACCGTTGCTTATGTTTGACTAATTTATATATACCTACTATAGATTTATGATAAATTTAAATTTAATTTTTTTTATTAGTAATAAAAATGACAGAATACCAACAATTAAACTTCAGAAAATACCATAACTCTATGCATAAGTAACCAGAACCTGCTCAAATAATTTGTTGCCATTCGTGTTTATTATTATTTATTTACTTGATATCTTCAACAGATTCATGCCATTTCAAACAGACCAGTTTTATTAAATAAAAAATAATAAGGTTGGTGGCGACCTTCAGCTACCCTGTACAGAAGACAAATGAAAATTTATCTTATTTACAATGTTTCAATATATGTAGACAGTACTGAATATATTGATCAATTATGATTAATAACGTTAATTATTGAACATAATGTAAATTGTGCAATTATGAGATAGTTAAGTGTAGAAATTTGAATTAGATAATATGTTTCATTTAATGCCATTTTTTAATAAAAAAAAGATTACCAAATGCTATGTTGCAATTTTAATAGAAAAAATGCCGCATGTTAGCTGAATCAAGTTTACAAAATTAATCGTGTGACCAGCTAAATTTGATTATAATAATCAAATTGGTAAAAGATTACATGGTATTATGAAACATATTATAGTAAAAGCAATAAAAAATAATATAATATATATAAAAGAAAAGCAGAAGTGCATTACGTATTTTTATAAAGAAAATTGTTGTTAATGTAACATTTGGGCGTAAATATTATTATTGAGTGTTTTGAAAATAATTAAATAATTTGGTAATAATAGAACAAATTATATTAGTAAACAATATTAATTATTTATGACTTTACTTTTGTATCCAATAATAATAACTTATTACTAAAGTAATTTAGTAATAATAGGTTAATGATATATACAATGCAGGTATTTAATATTAAATTAAATATAAGATATCTAAAATAAAGTGTTTTTTAAGTAGAAAGTAACCTTCTAATTCATCAAATAGTATTAATATTTAATAATAAAATTTAACGATAGAAACAATAACAAAATAATGAACCAAAAAAACTATTTACGCAATATTTAGACCACATATAAAATATCAATTTAAATTTTTTACAAACTTTCACTAAAATTGCATCCTTTCTTTTTAGTATATATGTAATTTGGATTAATTAATGAAGTGCTATAGTAATACGGAAATTAGAAGGAAGTGTGTGGAAACATTGAGATATACATAAGTAATAATTTATTGTTACCTCCTCCATCCGGTTACTGGTCTCTTTTGTAAGTCTTCTTCGGATAGACCCCATAGTCCAACGCATGCTAGTATCCATCCAGCAATTAATAATATACATATTACTAATACTCTTATTGGAAGCAGTACTACAGTCAGGAAGGCAGTCTGAAACAATTATTTGCATTAATTGTAAAATAATATATAATTAAACAATTAGTAGTATACTGAAGTTTGCAATTAATTTGTATTCTATTGACGTATGTATAAGTTACGTGCTCATATTGAATTGCATTTAATTCATTGATTTCCTGATTAATATGCACACTTTCATATTAAGTTTTCTGTATGCAACAAAAACGAACATACTTTCCTTTTGTACAAGGTTAAAGACAAATGAATGTATTGTTGATTCCGCTAAGATGATATTGTTACAGTTCGCATGCATTAATTATCTGTCTATGCATTCCAGGTGATAAAGAGATAGCTCTTGCGAACGTTCCTATTTAATATCCTGACCCACTAACCCTGCTCATCAGTATAGCAAGTGCTGTTTTAACGGGACCCTCATAAATAGAATGGCATTTTCACACTTATCATATAGCAATTTATGTTAGTATTGCATCTAAAGGAAATCTTCAATTAATATCTTGTTATAAGCGTCTCATACAAAAAGATTATGAGCACATATAAATTTGCGTTTAAATGAGTTAACCTAATTACAAATAATTACTTTTAATAAAAAACTAAACAAGTCAGTTGCATTCACTATCACAATCTTACTATAAGTATAAAAAAAACTATGGCTATAATTATTCTCAAAATTATCACCAAAAAAATTATAATCAAATGTCATTAATTAATTAAAATTTATATTAACATATCAGATGGCTAAAGGACTAATTATAAAAGCAAATAAACATGTAATGATCTAACTGTTTAGCGTCTCAACGAATTCGGAAGAAGAGAAAGTGTTTTGGTAGATTGAAGAAAGTGAAAACATCTAGAGATTATTAAAGAGAAAATATAATAAACGTGAATCTCGATAATAATTATGTATACTATATATTATAGATCACGGCAAAGTTTTGAATTATGGAATTTTATTATATCATTAACATCGTGATGAAATTACATTTGATTTCTATCTATTCAACATTAGAAATAAATATTATTTTATATCAAACAGATTTGTCTGTGAAATCTAACATATAGTGTTGCACAGACCAATGAATAATGAACAAAACAAAGTTAGTGATTGTTTTGTTTATCTAAATATCAAGGTAAAATTTAAACCCCAATGAAGATTCACTTTCACTCATTTATATAGGTATGTTTTTGTTAGGGTGTGCAGCAGATCCGTGTAAACTTATTATTAGTTTTTGTTGTAAAATTTCAAATACCTCAAACTTAATCAATTAATTTAAAAAAAACTTAACGTAATAAGTGTTCGTTGAATAAGCAATGCATTATTAACCGTGTGCTTCTTCCAAAAGAACAAAAAATAATATAATACATTATGCATATTATCTAGATAACTCTTTTAAGAAATTTTATAAATACAAAAAAGAGCCATGCAATGACAAAAAAAATCTAACAACCGTTTAAAATAGATGTTTCTCTCTCTTCGCAAAATGAATATATTCAAAAGCAAGCCTAAGTAATAAAATAAATCCCAATTATTAGCTATGAGATACCAAGTGATAACTTAAGAAATAGTTTGACTAAAAATAGCAAACACGATAACTACGTAACGTAGGAGGAGAACTGTTACTCGAAGCAACATATCAGAGGATATCCGGGTGTAAGGTAAGTTTGTAATTTCATACATAATCAGAAATATTTTTAATACATAATAATTTCATGTGTTGTAAAAGTATAATTAAATAAACGACTTAATTTTAATATATGATTTTATGTAAATTGCCTCTCCACCCAATGTGAGACACATACACTAGTGTTTCGGAGTATGCACCCTTCATCAGGGTGCCTAGCATCTTACTAGAAAACGTTATGTAGAACATAGCTTAAGAGTTTAACCAAAAATAAGAAAAGTGAATACGAATGTATTTTGAAACATTTCATGTCGGTGGTTCAAACCCTAGTAAGACTGGAATGAGTGTTGATTAGATTATTTCTTATTTTTTTGTGTAGAATTATTTGTATCACTCTTAAAAAGTATCGTAGCTTCCAGAATTGAGTCAGGTGCATACCCTGATTCCCCAAGAACGTAATTGACTCCACTTGCTAATTAGAATCTACGTGAAACTTTACATTAATCTACTTTGTTTTTAAATTACCATTTGTTTATCATATTTTATATTTAGAAACTAAAATTAGACTCGTAGACAAAAATCATTAGAATTTAAAGCTAAAATCTTTCTAAAAGTTTAGATTACTTTTAAAATGATGTATTGTACATATTGTTCTCATTTTGTCAAATTTGTAGAAAAAACCAATAGAAAAAATGGATTTTAAAGAGTTTGATGAGAAGTTGTTACTGTGCCAATTCCAGTAGCGCATGCAATGTTATGAAGTAGTTGAGTCTGACCGAAGTGAAGCGCGGTCATGAATTATTGTCGTTGACTGTCGTTAGTAAAACACATAATCATAAAACAATTTCCAGAAAGGAATTCAAACTTAGTGTAAAAAAGTCCGCCAAATTGATTTGGATTAAAGACGAAAATTTGCTGAACAAAACTTGGGATAAAGAGAAAAAGTCTGTAAAGAAGAAGACTAGTATTAAATCATTGAAGTTGCACAAGAATATCCAAAATGAGTTGATATATAAAGATGTCGTTAAAAATAAAGGTAAGAAGATACAAGCGTTATCCAAGGTTAATAAACAGAATCTGAAACAACTTGAAATTTTAGCAAATGCCTCGGTTTTGAAAAAGTAAAAAAAGCAAATAAGCTCATGGACTAGTCAGAGAAACAATTTACATAAAATCATAACTACTAATATATATCCGCATTGCAGACTCTTGCTTACAGGTAGCTACTCAGGTTGCTTATAATGTATTTTTAGTTAATATTGTCGTTTTAATGTAATGTGAGTAGCTCTTAAAAGTTTTTACCAGTAGCACTTAAACCGCTCAAAACTGTACTTGAAGTATTCTAAGCTGCTCATTAGTATACTAAAGTTGTTAATGCTAAAATAACATATTAGTTGCATTTAAAGTTCCAAAGTGAGCATTTGAGCTGTTAAAAATTGCACTTAAACTGTTCCATCATGTTCAATTAACTTTGATTTATTTTAATTAGAATTTGAGTTACACTCAAGTGTTCTCAGATGCACATGAACTGTTTTGAAGTGTATCTAAGATGTTTCCTAGTATAGTGAGCTATTTTTAAACTCTTCTAATGTATTAGAAATTGCTCTAAAGGGTTTTAAGATGTACCGGAGCTTTTCCCAACTGAAAGTATTCCAAACTGTTCCTGGGCATACTGAGCTATTTCTGTTCAAATTAATCTGTCTCAATATAATTTAAATATGTCTCTAAATTTTTTCTTTTAAATGTGACAAATTGCTGTAAAGTGAACTGAAAAAACATTCCAAACTAGTTTTCCTTAAATGTATTTAGTCATTACCAATTAGTATTAATTGTATTAATTTAATTTGAATTATTACCAAGTGCTTTTAGTTGTTTTTAAGTTTTGTTAGCTTGATTTTAAAGTGTTAGAAATAGTTCTAAACTAAAACTGTTCCCAACTGCACGTAAAGTGTTACCAACTGTTCTCAGATTGCAGTAAGCTATTTCAAGTTAAAATTAACTGTTTCAATGTAATTTAAGTTTCTCTCAAATGTTCTCAGTTGCACCTTGTTTTATGTGTTTCTAAACTGTTTTCAAGTGCAAAATGTATTTGAACTAAGTTATTCTTATCCTATCAAAGTGTTAGTATAATATTGAGCTTTTTGTATTATAAGTTGTTTCTAAAAGTTTTCAGTTGTACTTAAATTCTTGTCGACTATACTTAAGATGTTCTAAGCTGTTATTGTGTGTAATAAAGTATTTTTAGTTAATGTTCATTTGTTCGAATGCAATTTGAGTTGATTTTTAAGTGTTTCCAGTTTCACCCCAAATACTCATATCTGCACCTTATTTGTATTTGTACTTAAGTTGCTGCAAAGTGTTTTCAGTCACTTAAACTATTATCAAGTGTATATCTTTCAATGTATTTAAAAATGTTCTAAAATATTCTAAAGCTGTTCCCAAGTGCCCCTGTACAGTGTTCCATACTGTTCCTAGGTTGTACTCAGTTATTTGAAGCAGTAGCGTAGCTCGGATTTTTGGGCTTTACTACAAAATATTGAAAGAAATGGAACTCGTAAAATCGTTTAAAAAACGTATTATTTTGTAAACTCCAGGTTATTGAATAAACGTCGCAGAGCTCCTTAGAAGGTTTGTAGGCCCTTCCACATTGTAGACCCTGTTTAACCCCTGTTTAAAGATAGCTACATCACTAAACAACAGTAATCAGTGTATCAAATTAATTTGGTAAATTCATTTTTTATGCTTAGAAGCCCAAAATCCCAATGATTTTGAAACACGGCTCATCATAAAAAACCAATAATTGTTTGAAAATTTCTGTTTTGGTTTATGGAGAAAAAGCAAGTACTGTTTTTGTGTATGGCTTTTGTAACGGATGCGTCTTAGCAGCCGTTAAAGAATACCGCCGTAGATTCCCTAGCAAAAGAATCCAAAATCATCAAGTCTTTAAGTCTTCTTCTGCGATCTTTTGAGACTGGTGCACCACACTGTAAAATGTAATGCAAATAGAGAAACCTGTAATTGATTCAGCTTTAGAACAACATTTGTGAAAACTATAATATTTAGTAAATGAAGGCTGGAGGGAAGTATTTTGAACAATTGTTACAGTTGTCTATTTTTTAATCATTATATTGTTACTTTTCTTGCCAATTAATATTATTAACCACAAATTTAAAAAAATCTTTATCACACTGTATTTTTTTAAATAAACATTTTGGTACTAAAATATATTAAATTGATTGCTTTGTTTTAACAACAAGAAACCTTGGTTAAATTATTTAGACCTAATTATGACTCACCCTGTATACTAAAATAAATAATAGATTAGTATTGCGCTTTTGCCATTTGCAGAAGATAAAAAACTGTTCATTAATATCAACTTAAAAAAAATGTTAAATCAACCCAATCGGATAAATGATTGAACGATGTTGTCCGTTCAGACCGCTGGTTATTGGTACAACAGAAAAATGGTCATTACTAATGACTAATGTAGCTTTATTGAATTTGTGTAAAGTTCAATATTGCAAGTATCTTCCACAAATAGGCTTGGTAACAGTAACAAATTGTTATAAAAGTCAACTAGAAGTCAACAAAAATAAAATGCAATATCTTAAAGTTTTATTGCAGCTCTTCCGTTATTTATTGTTTGTAGAATCATTACCAATGCCTGCCCAAAACCAGGATAAAAAAAATAAAAGAAAAGAAAAAAGTAACAATCTCGTTAAAAAACCAATGGTCGGCTGGCCCACTTGATAACACCCTGGTAAGGCCCGCGTGGAGTACAAGTAAAACCCGGTCACAATGGCAAAAAAAGTAAAAAAGCTAAATATTGTCCTTCCAAAAGTAGTTAAAAGTTAGCAACCTAGCACAAAAAAAAAAAAAAAAGAGAGAGCTTCCAATCGGATACAAGAGAGGCAGTAATACTCGAGATATTAAAAACCCAGTTAAATATTTCAGTAAAAAAACTAACAAATTAAAAGAAAAAAACATGTAAAGATCAACATCCTTATAACTAGTAAAATGAAATTGCTCATCTGAAGTGGAGTGTATAAAGACCAGAAAGCAAAAACGGATGTCGGCATATAAATAAAAAACAACTAAAAAGATATATAAAATCATAAAAACCAATAAACAAAAAACATATTAAGATCAAAATGAAACTATACAGCAGAGACATATTAATATTAGAAGTGTACAAACCAAATAACAACAGTCATATACAAGAAAAGAAAAAATATAAAAACCCTTAGCAAAAACACAAAAAAAATTAAAAACATGGTAGGACAGAAAGAAAGAATATAGTGTTACAGAAAGGTTCGGAAAAGCAACAACAGACAATAATGGCAAACGATTAACAAAATTAGGTAAACTGCAAAATCTAAGAATATTTATTAAACGTCTTCTACAAACACAAAACCTCTATAAATACATATAATTAAAAAGAAGACAACTTTACAAGTAAAGGACATACGGATAAAAAAGGGCCTAAGATGCGGATCTAACCATAATATCTGGAAAGTGACTCAGTAGGGTGAAACACCTAACTCAAATCTCGGCTTAATTAACTATTCATGTAAACATAATTACATTTAATATGAGAGTGTAGGTGGACCAGATATTAGGCCTTGTCAGTAACAATTAATAGTATGTATGTATTATATAATTAATTTACAAAGTCAAAGACAACCGTGAGGTAGTAACACAAGAGTAAACTCTAAAATATCGACTCTTGTATAAAAAAACTTATTTATAACATAAATAAATATCCTTGGAGTAAACACCAAATAAAAACTCTAAAAACCAAAACAACACCAAAGTACAAAATACAGCTAAAGATTAAAAAAATAAGCTTTATCTGCTACAAGACAAAACGGTGAGAAAACTCTGTATAATGCAAATAACATTTATGAATGCATTAGTTAATAGAGAAATAACTAAAATACACAATTTTTAATTTAAAAAAAACTTAAATACACATTATTTAATAGAGAAATAACTAAAATACACATTATTTTAAAGAAAAATAACTAAAATACACATTATTTAATAGAGAAATAACTAAAATACACATTTATTAATAGAGAAATAACTAAAATACACATTATTTAATAAATAAAAATCTAAAATACACATTATTTAATAGAGAAATAACTAAAATTCACATTAGTTAATAGAGAAATAACTAAAATACACAATTTTTAATGCAAACAGCCATAAAATCTGTAGGGAAAACAAAGAAACAAAATAAGAAATACATGTATAATATGAAAAAATCCACTAGATATAAACTGAAATAGAAAAATAGAAAAACGTGTAGCAAGAAAAAAAAAACAATTATTAAAAAAAACGTATTTACTCAAATCGATCAATCTTGAAGGCGCAAAAAGCTGTAAAAATCCTGGAAAGTAATAAAATATCTGCAATCCAAAAACAAACAAAAAATCACAAATAAAATATGCAGACTGGAAAAAAAATTATAAAAACAAAATCGCAAGAAGAACTCGGAAAGAACATAAAAACATCACAAAACATAAACAGGAAAAACTGCTATTTATAATAGAGATTAAGAAAAAATAAAAAAAACAAAGTTTTAAATTCATAAGACAATGCAAAAATGATCGTAAAATAGCAATTATACTTACAATAGCAAAAAAAAATATAAAGAGTAAGGTTGGTGACCAAACAAGCGTGCAAAAGTTACAATGACAATAAAAATGCTAAAAATCCAGACGAGCTACAATAAAGTTTATATAAAATAAAACAAAATAGCTATAAAAGTAAATAATATACTAACTCCTTTTAAAATATTTAAAAACCTGCTACAAAGGTGTTACACATTCCCAACGCTCTTCAAAATATATTTAAAAAACCTTAAAAATATGGAAAAGAAAACCAATTCAAAACAATATGTTTACCCTATGTTTTGTCAATGACCAAGTCATTACTGCCCAGAACAAAAAAAAAATACAAGCTGTATGCTAATCAAACTGAAAGAAGAATAGCAAAAAGCTGGAATAAAATAAACTGTAACAAATATCTTGAAACGGGAAGAAACGTGATACAAAAATTAACAATAGACATTGAAAAAAAAAGAACGACAAAAGTCAAATACCTGTGCGTCACTATAGCAAGAAACGCGGACAATGACTAAGAAATAAAAAACAGATTAAACCAAATAAAAACATGCATTAAAAAGTTACGTCCAATTATATAGAATAGGAACATATATAAGTAGACAAAACATAAAATCTACAACACAATAACTAAGAACATTTTTTTTCGGTTGCCAGAGCCAATATTTTAAGGCTTACGTTCATGTTACTACCACACAAACTGTCTTTGAATATGTACCGACAAAGTTTAGTATTTTGTCCACCCACATTCATATTAAAAGTAATTATAGTTAAATAGACACTAATCATATATTAGACTAATGTCCTGAATGAATAAATGCTATAATTCAAATTTTCTGCCAAAGCTGGGGCTCAAACCTGCAACAAATTATGCGCCAAAATTTAAGTTAAAAACAGACAATTTGCAAACGTTCCAAACGTGCCCAAACGTTACCACACAATGAAGGTCGAAAGTATCGTAATGATTAAATAAAAAACGCACGATTCATGCAAACCGTGTGTATGAAAAAAGGATTCGATTCGCGGCTTGTGTACCCTACAGACAATCCGTCAAATGCACAAATCACAAACGTTTGGGCACGTTTGCAAACCGTTTGTAGGGGCTTTTAGGCGCTTTACCCAACTGAGCCACAATGACGTATGGAGCAAAAATTTAACAAACAAAAATACTAGAGACAAAATGCCTGCAGTAAAAATAGAGTACTAGAGAAATTTCTGCAAAAAGACATGGATAGAAAAAATAGAAAATTAAGAAATCCAGAACAGGATAGGCGTAGAATCCAACATAACAAAATACATAGAAGAAAAGAAACTTATGTAAACAAGAAAAGCATACGCTAGTGAACGGAACTGATTAGAACCCAATAAGCAAAAGAGGCCTTGAATCATAACAAAGTAAAGTAAACAAAGTGATGAAAACAAGAGACCTGCAAGACAAGGAATAGAAAAACCAACACAGGTCAGTACAAAAAATGCACCAGGCAAAATCAAAAGAAATAAAAAACCACTCAAAGATAATATTAATTTTTAGTTTTTTTACTCTTACGTAATCCGTATTAAAAAAATCCGTTCAAAAACCCATTTCAAAATACGCTGTTTACATTTTATTTGTAAGCATGTTAATTGGAAACTTTGACATCAGACAAGTACTTTTTACCGATGAGTCAAGATTCCATTTTACATGTTGTGAACAAACGGCATTTTGCTTCTGCAGTACACAAATTCCAAAGATTAGGTACCGGCTATATCTTTAAACCTCTCAAGGTTACATCAATATAGTACTAGAAAAACATGTTAAACCTGCAGCTTATAGTGTAGGACAAAATTTGCAAAATAATAAAAATCACATATTGTAGCCATAAGCACAAACTTCCACAAAAACAGGATATTCATACTATAGATTAACCTGCATTTAGTTCCAACAAGCCTTATCGAACATGTTTGAGATTGGTTGGATAGACATATTTGGAAGCGTCTCAATGCAGCCCAAACTTTCTAGCAGCTAGGAAAAGCGTTAACAAAAAAATGAGAAAATTCACCATAGGAAGATTTTTGTAAAATATCAACTCATCTCAAAAAAGTATCATAATATTATTTGTGCTAGTAGACGACATACGCAATATTAAAAATTCATCTAACTTTACTTTGTTTTTTTGTAGTGTTTTTCATTTTTTTTTTTTTTTAGTTATTATATATTTGCATATTTACAATTTATATTTATTTTTTTGTTTTTCCCCACTTGCTGCTCTACACTACACACTCTACAATTGTAAATCATATCTTAAAAAAGCAATTATTTTACAGTAAATTTATTAATTTATTAGAACAAAATATGCACTTTTAAAAATTCTAATGTTTCATCTAAATATCATTTTTATTTAAAAAGTTATAGGCATAAAGAAGTGTTAAGCAGTGTATTATAATCAATTCATGAATGATCTTAATATTTGTAGTCTATCGTAAGAAAAATGAGAGTAAATCATAGTTAAATTTCAAGGTTCTGTAATTTCATTAATGTAGTCCAAAAATCATAAACTCGTTCAGACAATATTTTATGTAAATTAAGGTGACAGTATATGTTTGAGTCTTGTGCATTCACAAAGACCTGATTTCTAACTTAAAAATAAAACATTTATAATGCAATAAAGTATAATTAATACAATTATTAAAAGAATTAATTACATCAATTTCTTTATTAAATACTGTTAAAAATATTGCCTAATTTTCAAATTAAATTTTAAGTGTTTCAATTATGTGAAAGTTTCACTTCTATAATTATTACACTATGCGTTAATAATTATATTCACTATTTGAAAATGACATGTTCTTTCAATGATCACTGCATACATTTGTTTACAAAGTATTGCTTAAATTTTATAATTATTCGAATGTGAATATGTATGGGTTATGCAAATTATTGCATTCATCATTATTGAGAAGGACAAGTTTTATAGGCCGGTATATTATGCAGTGCAATTGTTATAAATTAATGTTATAAGCTATTACTGATGTTTATAATGAGTTAATTATAACTTATAAGTAAAACTTCTATATAATCTGGGCAGTTCCAATATTAAATAAATTATCACTAAAAATTAAATTAAATAGTATCTTAAAATTAGTTGCCAAACAAATAACAAATCACAATAGCTAAAGAAATCATAAATTCCAATCGGTACAAATAAACAAATAACAAATCACAATAGCTAAAGAAATCATAAATTCCAATCGGTAATTTTGTATATGTAATTGTGGCATATTGATTCTGCTTTGACAATGTTTTTTGTCACATAAAAAAGTATTGGAGAGTACACAAAAGATTATAAAGTAAAAAATAAACAACACCAAGATTAATTAGAAGATAGGAGAGCATGGAAAAGCTGTGGTTGCTGCATTGCGGTATTAATTTAATGTACTAATACAAATTTATTGCAAAATTATTGCGTTGAGTGAAAAAAAAAAACAGCTCTATAGATAAGCTTCGCCCGTTTATACATGTACAATGTTAAATAAAAACAATACGTTAGATAAAATTAAACTAATTTGTTGGGAGTTAGTTTGTCACAAAGACGGGCATACTACAGTACCGCTTAGAACACTAATGTGTATGGAAATCATTTTTATAATACATAATTAAACAAAGTTAAAACGGTGTAGTTAATTTTACAAGATTAATAACTATGCAAATTCACATGTGTAACATTTTAAGTTCTTAAAACTCATCAGTGGGTCTAACAATAACTGCTCAAAATAATTAGAGAACCACATATTTTTGTATTTTTAACATTATGCAAATCTAATAACACTTGATTCAAATACTCACATTTTGTCCGAATAAATTTTACATATCACATTTAAGATAACAACAAGTCAAAAAAAAAATCAAAAAAATAAAGTGAAGCAAGCAAGTATCCCGCCTGTACAACGTAAAGTTGTTAAGAGAATTTGGTTCATTAATAACGTGTGTGCCTTCTATTAGCACGAGTTACTGCTTAAAATCTTTGAGGCACGTTTTGTACTAGCCGACGGATGTCTTCTTGTAGTATATACTCTTATTTTTAGATTAAGGCACTTGCTAGCTGTTTAAGGGTTTGAGATGGATCTCGGTGATTCCCAACACGTTTATCTAACAAATTCCAAAGATGTTTTAATAGAGTTTTGATCAAGACGTAGCGAAGGCCAATCCATGGTTTAAATCCCGAGATGGTAAAGGTAGTTCAAGGTGATGGCCGCAGTATAGAGCTTTACGTTGTCTTGCATGTATCGTACAGCGTTTAATCTTCTTGCAATTGATACAATCTTTTTTTAAAACTAATTTTGCCCAAAACCATCACAGATCCACTACCATGTTTTTCGACTTCTAGTATAATTTGTACAGAATAGCGTTCATATAAACGTCGGTATACACGTAGATACGTAAACATAATTGTAACTTATCTGTTAAAAGTACTGGTCTCTACTGTCAAAATTGCCATGCAACATTTTTACGAGCAAAATGTAAATAATACCTTATGTGGTATTAAATTAAAACTGGTTTTTGCATAGGTCTTCTTGGTCTCAAATTGATCCACGTTATGAGTTGTTCTGATCCTAATTTAAAAATTTTTGGCTGTAGATGTACAAGAATGCAAAGAGTATACAACTAAAAACCGGACCAGAATTCGGTTTGTTTTTCTCTTAAAACCTTGTTCAATTCGTTTATTATATCTTTTGGTTTCTAGGTATCAACTCCACACACAATAGATGACAGAAAGGCTGAAGTTAAAATTTCTTGCAACATGTCAAATACTGATGCCATCTATCAACATTGTTTACTATTCCAAAACACACTACATTTTTAAAATAAAATTTTCATTGTTTGCCTCCACTTTGTTTCTTGTAGTTTTTTTTTAATTGATAAGCTTTATTAGATTGCATATTGTTAAAAATTAAAAAAATATTAAGACCTAAATATGTGTTCCTCTAATTATTTTAAGCAATTTATATATGAGAAATGTAAAATACTAAATTTTGCTGTTGATAATGATATTATTACCACTTATGAGAGAACTAACTTTTTTGACACCTCAATCGATTAACAAATATTTTCAGAATACTCATACTGTCATGGTAAACAATAAACTAAATAATCAGCCATATTATCTAAGATAATTTAAAATATATTCACTTAACATACAATATTATCATTTGGGGACGCTGTACAAATGCAGAAAAGTTAAAAAAAAAATTAAGTTTATGTTTAATGTAAACTACAGAAAGTCATTCTAACTAAAGTTTATAAAGTACAATATTTTAACCCTGATATCAATTTATTTACTGAAACTTTTTTGCTACATGCATAGAACGTGCACAAATCTGTATAATCCAAAACACTTTTTTTTTTAATCTGCGTACTACATAACGATATAAATTATACAACCTTCTACCTAGCTATTTAAAAACCATAAAAAAAGATTGACAAATGCTTTTTACACTATCAATGAGTCATCGATAAAATGAACAGATTGTGACTTCAATGACTTGTCGTCATATACATACATGTATATGTATGTTTTTGTAATGACTAATAAATTACATTACATCATTACATTAACAAGACAGCAGGTCAAAGGATAAATTTGCATAGAATTACAACTGTTATTTTTTGTAAAACCACACTCCTTAAAATTATCACTTTGAAAACAATATTTGAGCAGTCTGTAAACATTGACCTTAAATATTTGGGAATTATAAGTCTCAGAAAATAACGAATTTAGAAGCTTATTGCAATAGTGAGGTTAAAAATATCTTCTTAAAAGTTTCGAACCTACATCTCTAAACTTACAGTGACTTCCTTGCAAGCCTTGTACTACAAGTAAATATTTGTTTAGATGGAAATATGTCTTGTATTTTGTTTGAACAACGTCCATAGAAATATCTGTAGATAATGCCAAAATTTATTATATATACGTTATGAAAGATTAATACGCAATGCTTCTTAGTAGGATAGTTGTTAACAGCATAGTGTTAAAATAAAACTATATAAGTATCTTCATTTTGACGCAGACAACCTACTAAAATACTGGCTAATATAAGTGCAGAAAAGATTTTGGAGTAGTGCATCAAAATCCAGTGTTGCAAGATGAATGAATATTATTTTATAAATGGTGATACCTCTTAAAACAAAACTCACGTTTATTCAAAGCAACCAAACCAATTAATTCACATCGCAACATATTTACTATTTTTTTTTAATTTACCAATCAATTTATTTATAAATAATATAATAATACATGTGGATATAGCCCGCAATTGTAGCTATCTTTTCCATACAAAATTTTTTTTCTAGTTATTTTTGACAAAATTAGTTTTTTTTTACAAATACAGACTTTCTCTAATTAGCCTTAACAAGATCACCTAGGTATCATTTATAGGATCTACTTGAAATACGTGTTATAAATAAAATTATAACTTTTTCTTTTTTATATCAGTTTAAAGATGCAAAAATAAGTGATTTGCTACTTGTCATAAAACGTTTATCAAAAGAAAGCACAAAACATATTTATGAGCAAACATTAGTGCAAATACAATTGAAAGGGCAAGTGGATGAATATGTTATGTTACAATTCGCAAAATGAGATTTAAGTAAATTACTTTGAATTTTTCATACACGCAGTACCAAAAAAACTTTGTAACATCCATTCGATAACTCTTGAAATAATGAATGTACGACTTTGATAGATCTTGTGATGATAAAGTGGCTTAAAACATGTTCTTCTATCAAAAATCTCACTTTTCAAAAAATGTAACATAACATATTCATCCACTTGCTCCTTCAATTAACAGTTATTGCTAGAAAAATAAAAATATCAAAAATAAGTGTTTTTAAAATTCTACTTGTAGATTTGGAAATGAGCAAAGTGTCGGCACAATAGATTCCCAAACTCCTCAGTCCCAAACAAAAACTGTGTAGACATTAAATTAGAATTAGATTGTTTTCTTCCAAGATGAAGATTCGTTCTATCTTGGTACACTATTAAAATTTTTCCACAAAACAAGCGCCCAATGGAAACTTGCTCTCCACCATTTAAGTAGTCAAAAACGCAATTTTCTGCCCAACAAATGAGTTTTCCGGGACACCAAAAAGATTCTCTTGATTGAGTATACGTCAAGTACACTGTAATCCACATATTGTTATAATTTTGGCTAATAATGTTGTTGATAGCCAAATTATAAACCAAAAACAATCTGAGTAGTCAAAAATAATTTTTTTATAAAATGTCAGAAATAACAAAATCCAACCTAAAATCATTATCAAAATCCAGATATAAACAGTTGAAAAGTGTAAATTTTTTCTAAAAAAATAAAAAAAACGGCTATAAAATAACAAAATATTGTAATCACCAAAATCCGGCCATAAAACTGTAAAATTCTATTTATAAAATGTCAAAAATAACAAATTTGACCATAAAATATCAAAATATTGCTAGAAAAACCCAAAATTGAGCCATATGCTAGCATCTGGTCATGAAATGTCAAAATTGAAAAAAAAACCTCATTTATTTTAAACTGTGCAATAATCAGAAACAAATACTATAAATGTCAAAATATTGTTAAAAAGTTCTAAAATCTGACAATGTCAAAAATAGAAAACACATGAAAATATAGTTAAAAAAACAATTAAATCCATCCATAAACAGATAAAAAATATTTTTCTTTTAAAGTTTGCAAAACTGTAATATCCATAATATTTTTTTTAAAAATCTTAGTATATAAAAATCCGACTATGAAATAACAAAACTTTTTTAGATAACACTTTTGGTGTTATCTAAAAATGTTCATTCTTTTTATAAAAAGTTAAAAATAACTAAATTCGGTTATAAACAGTTAAAAAGTGCAAAATTCTATTTATGAAATCCCAAAAATAACAAAACCCGGTCATAAAATATAATAAAAAAAGTGCAAAATCCGGCCATGAAATATCAACATAAAATAGAATTTTTTATTAAATCCCAAAAGAAGCCAAATCTGGTTATAAAATATCAAAATAATCTTAAAATAGCACATTTTAGTAATAATTGTTAAAAAGTTCTGTTCATAAAAAGTCAAAAATAGCAAAACCCAGCTATCAATATCAAAATATTATTAAAAATTGCAAAATCCGGCCATAATCTCTCAAAAAGTCTATTTATAGAACGTCAAAAACAAAACAATCCTGTCTTAAAGTATAAGATTATTGTAAGAAAACACCAAAATTGATTCAAAATCTGTCACAAAGTAAAAAAATTATAAAAAAATAAAATTGACAAAATCAGGTCATAAAACATATTCAAAAAACCAAAATTCGACTGTTCAAAAAGTGTAAAAAATAGCAAGATCCGGATTTAAAATTTTAAACAATTGTCAGAAAACACTATAATCCAGTCATAATAAGAAATTATAAAAAACTTATAATATCTCAAAATTCAGTTATGAATATTGTTAAAAAAAACAAAACCCGGCCATAAACTGCCAACAGTGCGAAATACTATTCATAGAAACTCAAAAATATCAAAACCTGACCATCAAGTATAAAAATTTAGTCATAAAATGTCAAAAAATGCAAAATTCTTTTTATAAAAAGTCAAAAATAGTAAAATTAGTCATAAAATATTAAATTATATAAAAAACAAAAATTTGTGTTAATAAAAAATTAAAATCCGGACATAAACTGTAAATCCGCCCACCAGATTTTAAAATAAACGTTGAAATTGCCCTGTACGCTTGTGCCCTTCCATATTGCAGACCCCAGGTTATAGACAGTTACGCCTCTAGTCAGACTTGAAAGTGGCTCAGTTGGATGAAGCGCTTAAATTTTGGCAGTTCCGGTAGAGCATTTAAAAACATTGTGGCATTTATTAATTCAGGACATTAGTCTAATACATAATTAGTGTTTAACATGAAAGTATAAGTAGACCAGATACTAAGTCTCGTTAGAATCTACATTGGCCCCATTTTCTAATTAATTCCAGATACATATTTACAAGCAACTTTAAGATAACACGAGTAAACCCTAAAATAAAAATAACATAAAAAAGTTAAATGCAAACACGGAAAGATAAAAACCTCATCTTAGGGCCGCTTTTACAACCTCCAGTTAAAGCATAATTTGGATTTGGAGGGGAATAACCCGGGGTTAACTTATCCGGTGCTCGAAGCAGTAGTTATATCTAGTTTAACGCACATAACCTCGTAAGCGCCGCACATATCATATTAGTAAAAATAAATAAGGAAAAAAGTAAGGTTTGTTGCTCCGATTTTTGTCTTTTTGTTGTCACTATCTGATTTAAACATATTTACGTTATAGAGAAGACAATATAAATTTGCTTATAAATAATTTACGGCACAATTGACGTTTCAATAGGTTATCCTAGAGAATAAACTAACTTAGCATTTGTAAAATGCTTTGCGTGTTAAACTAGGTATAACTGTGGATTAGTTTATCCGACGGTTGTAAAAGCGGCCCTTAATAGCTAAAAACTCCGATAAAAACTTGCTTGCTTGCGTTCTATAAGCATCAAAGACAAGCCAAGCAACCCAGTATTTGAAATGACCCAACAAAAGAATTGAAAATTAAAAGCTAAGCAACGTAAAAGTGGCTCTTTCAGGACGCACATCAACGTCAGTTTACGTACAGACAACAACGATTTCTAAAAAACTAATATTGCCACAGATTACCACACTAAAGATAGATTCAACCGATATCTAAGATTTAAGTCTAGATCTAAGTCTTCGGTTATACATAATTGGCTTTGTAGCAAATTAAAATAGTGCTGCTAGCATACAAATTGTTACATACCTAAATCTACTATACTTCAAATAGAAGTAATAATAATAATAATAATAATAATAATAATAATAATAATAATACCGCATTTATTTCAGAATTTGTTACACTAAATACATAAATATTGAATGACAACAAAAAAGAAATTTGTCAAAAAAATATACAATTACAAAATAGCACATGTAAAGTACAATTAAAACAAAATGAACAGCATAGTAAGTTAAACCAAAAACTCGTTTAAACTGTATGGTTCTTTTTTTAGTATAAATTTATAAATTTCACGTTTGAACTCCATAAATAAATTTAGTATTTTCAATTCATTTGGCAATATATTAAAATATTTTATACTTGCATATCTAACACCTTTTTCAAACATTGTCAGACGGTGCTTTGAAAGATTATAAAAACTGTATCTAGCATTTCTTTTCTTTAAACATTTTGAAAATTTGTGGTTATGTTTAAAATTGTATATTAAGCATTCATATATATGTATATATTTGATTCAGTTTTGTGCTAAATTTTTCTATATCATAAGTCCAACAAAGATGCTCATCTATTGTAATTTCTAAATTTGGTTTTATTTACCTATGGTATATTTCTATTTTAGACAGTGGTTAGGAGCATTAAGAGTTTCATTGCCCGAATTTTTAGTTTTAAATAAAATTGCAGTTGTTTTAGATTTATTTAAAATTTGCTTGCTAGTTGTTAAACACTCACTTACAATATTATAGAAAGTATTGTATTCCTCAATTATTTTTGGATAAGTATCTGCATTAATTAACATCGTTGTATTGTCAGCATAATTTATTATGCTCTGTGTATTTTATTCAACAATATTGACCATATCGAGTGTGAATATTATAAATTCAAGCGGACCCACTATACTTCTTTGCGGTATCCCAGTTTTACTTTGTTTTGCTGTTGATTTAATAGGATATGTACCATTATGCAAAATTACTTTTTGAAAACAAACAAACATGTAAGAATTGAACCAATTTAACGTTACTCCTCTGACACCATACAATTCTAGTTTAGTTAGAAATATACATGTGTCTAAACAATTGTATGCTTTTGATAGATCTACGAATAATCCTACAGCAAGCTTTTTGTTTTCAATTAAATTGAGTTAGTTAAATGATATATTGCAGTGTCCGCATTTCTGCTTTTATTTATAAAATTAATAAGACGTATACACATTGCCTTTTCAAACAGAAGATAATCTAACTTTAATAAAAATGTACGTATCAGACTTTCCGGTGTTCTATAAATTGACATTAATACGAACTGATAATTATTTTAGTTTGTATTGAAGAACACTCAAAATTATATATATTTGCCATTTTGTTTAAGTCTTCCCTAATTTTGATTTTTTGTTCTTTCTTGATAAAGAATGTGAAACCTATTTGGTCTGCAGTAACATGATGCAAGTTCAAATTCGACGATTAAATGGTATCTTATCTGTTCCTTAAATTTCAAATGTTCTGTTACACATAAACAAAGACAACTAGGTTCATCTTGTAATAATACTGCTAGTTCATTCGTGCAATTTCCAACTGATTGTGCGTGCGTGTATTATAGAAATGTATTGTTTATTTTGGTTTTCTACTTGTGGTTCGATTGTTTTCTACTTTGAAGAAGAAACGATTGACATACACATTAACTGGCCATATATCAGAATTTTTTGCTTCTTCTTCTTTATTGCGCGATTTACAGCTATTTTACATCGCTCCAGAAGTCTTACGACTTGTTTGAAGAGGGTTGATGGAACCAACGGTGTATTATGTGACTTCCGAACTACCCCGGTGGATAAAGGACAAGTTATTATTTTAGTCATATCAAAGCCCGGACTGTTAGCGTGCTACGCTAACGCTCTATAACGTTTCTAATTTTTCCATCGGCATGGTAACTTTGAATAAAGAGTATTCATCAAAGAGTATTCGTCTGGAAATTAACTTTTTAGTATTTACATTACCTAACTTTTTTGATACTTTGATACAGATAGTTTATCTTCCAATAAATTTGGTGCTAATCCGTAAACGTGTAGATGTGCAAATTTTTTATTTTATATTTATTATTGCGTTATCAGTTGATGTGCCAGTGACCATAGGAGGTTTAGGTATTGATTTTAAATAACGCCTTCTTTGTTATTTCCATCCATCAGTTAATTCATTATTTGTATATTCATTTTCAGTTGTAATTGATTGTATTTTATTTTCTTGAGATAATATTTTATTCGATTCAAAACGGAGTGTAAGTGTAATTTTTATTTTCTTAACTCAAATATAATTTTTGTTAATGGCGTCATTTCTCTATTAATTACTTTTGTAATTATTTCAAGTAATTCTTGATTTTTTACATGTTGGTAACTTCTTCATTAATTCTAATGGCTTTTTTCGTGTCCCTATTGTTAAACTTAGATTTTAATTTTTAAGAACGTTTTCAAAAGACGTTCGACCAATATGGCGAACGAACGAAATAATAGTAGAAGTTTTGTTGTTAATTAAAACAGTCCAGATATAATGTTTGCTATTACAAGTCTGTACGTTGACACAATACATATTCACAGTAAAAAAACGACAATTTTATTTTTTCGCCACATAAAAATTTTGTTTTTAAAAACTTTAAAGCCCCAAAACAAAAGTATAATTTTGAGCAGCAAGATGTTTACAACCTAAACAAAACATTTAATAAAATTTGAACAAAATAATTAAGTCCTTATTAGCACAATAATACACAAAATTACAAAAAAATATCTCAGAATTAATAATTAAAAGAGCAACTTTTAATACTATAATATTTGGTAAAATGTCTGAGAAAATAATAAAGCTGATCAGTGAACGTTCCTAATTTGCGAGCAAATCAATCATTACTAGATCAGCAGAAGTAATAAGAGCATTGTGAGAAAAGTTATGAGTTCCATTTGTGAAAAAGGTATAAAAAATGATTTATTTTGTCTTAACCACTAAACATTAAAAACGTAGCAAAGAATCTGTCTGGGTTATAAAAAAGTTTGTATAAATCTTTACAAATTTCACACACTATCTATCATAGTACTTTAATCTGCACCCTGCATGCTATGCATTAATTAGTGTTTAAAAAAATTTAATCTATCAATTAATATCTAAATATAAAATTGATGTTTTAATTAATAAAATTTGTTATGCTTTCTAATAAACACGTTATAATATCTTATTGATATAACTATTACACGTTTGAGTATAACACAATCAAAATCTTTACGATCAAGATTAGAAACTATCCCAGAAGTGCAAAATAAATAATTTCTAAATTATCATTTAGTATTTTATTGCATACAATAAAATATGGTCATAAGTGTATTTATTGCATTTATCTTTTAAACTATTAAGTACAATTCGATTTCAAGTTATTACCAAAAGTTACTTATTATTATTTTAAAACTATTTGCAAATTGTAAATTTGTTTTATATAATTGTTGAGATAGAAAGCTAGTCCGTTTTTCCTTTAATTTATAATAAAAATTCAATTTAATTAAACTTTCTAATAATTTTTCTCTAATCAGATCTTATAACCTGAGTGTTGCCTAATATAGTATAGAAATCATTCTAGTGGCAGAGACAATATCCAATATCATCATATTGGGTTGAATTTTCTTCGGGATGAGTTTAATTTTATAAAGTAGGTCGAAGGATCGAATAATCAAGTTTCCTAATCAAATACTCGAATAAGAAGAAGCCAATCGTATAAAGTTACTCCGAACTCATTAGATCGAAGTTAAGTGGGAACAAATTGAGGAAATGCTAGCAAGACAGGCAAGCTTAAATAAACACCAATAATGAATGTTTGGGAAAATGGGGCTAATTGATTTTTGATTGGAGATGATACTAAGGAAATGGCAAACATTAAATTATGTTGTCATACATTACCAGCGGTTAATAATCAACATAAAAATTATAATATGAATAACATTGTGTAAATGAATGAAAGTGTAGCTCAAAATATCAAAATTATTATTAACAATTTTATTCTATCCTTAAACAATTGCAATAAACAATTAATATTATTAAAACGTTTTACTCTAATTAACAGGTAGTTGAGTTAATTTGTACAATATCACAACTCGTGTTTAAAGTGTTTTTATTGTAATGAAAATGTTTTAGGTTAGTAATAGCCATAAAAGCTTAATGTGAGAAACTTCAAGATTTACTATAAATATTTAATTGACATGGTTATAAAATGTTAAGGATTTAAATTATTATATTAGATTTTGCAATAATATACAAAAATATAATTAAGTATGTTGCAACTTGCTGTAAATATAAATTTATGTATTAAGATTACTAGATCTTTTTTTTTTTAGTTTTGCGTAATTTATAAATATGTTTTTTTAATATTTATAATTATTTATACCTTGTGGTTTAATGCTCTATTAACATACTAAAACTGCATGTTATTAATTGCATTTGAAACCATCTTATTGTAATTTATTAAACGATACATAATTTTCACCTCATCAATATGTTCATAATTCATTACAGACTATGACCAAGTAAATTCTATTTTCTCATTTTACTAGCATGTCTTGTAGCTAGCCATTCATTTCTCATCGTGATTTGCGAAGAAATTGCATCGACTTAACTGTATAATGCAACCGACAAACTTTCTCTTTAGCAAGTTCCGTTGTGCATGGATCTCAATTCACTTCAATATATCCGTTGGAGACAGGAATATGACAAACGGTTATAATTTAGAATAGTGCTGAGATAATAATTCATTTACTTTTTTCACTTTGTTTTGAGTTATTAGTAATTAAGAATTTATAATTGCTATGTTTAAACATAAATCTAAAACACCTAAGCATGTACTTTTGTTTAATCGTAAATTTAAAACGCATTATGTATACATTGACTCATCTTATCACTAGATGGGTTGAAGGTTGAGTAGTTTTCTTTGCGAGGTTGTATTTCTATATTAATTAAAAACTATTAGATTTTGACGTTAAAAAATAATTGTTTGAATGCTTGTAAATGTCATAAATTGTTGTCAAATCAAGAATGTTATTATATTAGATATTTCGAAACACAATGTTCTCACAAGCAAGTTTCAGTTAACATTTAACGATAAATTAACCATATTGCTAATAAAATTTAGAAATTGAGTAACCTAATTTAAATATAGTATTAATGTTATATTATGTTCGTGTTGGCTTAACTTTGTTGAAAACATACCAAAATTTAGTATATGGTCTACTTTTTATTTTTATTTATAATTTTTGTTCTATTTATTAAAACGTACATACATACATCCTTTCTAATTATTTCAATTGATTTAATTATACTGAATAAAATATGTAATTAATACATATTCATGTGATACATAATTATCAAAAGCAATGTGCAAATATTTTTAACATACGCTGCAGACAAAAACATTAATTAAATTTAAGAAAATTAAACGACTAACAAAATTTGCACCATGTTTTATTAAGTTTTCTTTATTGTATCATATGTGAGAGTTTCAGAAATAAAATGATCTCATTATTTTTTAAATGTATATACAAATTTAGAGTGCCTTATTTTAATAAAAATATGTGCATTTAAAATATATATAAACATACAGGTTAACATTGTCATTCATTTTTAACGAATTCCAGCCAATGTTTCAATTTTTATTCTGTTTTGATTTATTTTGTTTAATAACTTAATTTCAAAATTGTACACTATTTAGTTTAGATTTAATAAGATTCACTTTACTTATTTAATGATTATTACAATTATCTTTCCAAGTCCATTTGCAGTCTCTTAAAAGAAGAGTTGAAACAGAATCAAGAAGTGACCAAAATTCAAGTTTTAGTTTTTGGAGACTGTGTAACGAGTTTCAGTTTTTATCATTAAAAAATCAATAAAAAATGTTTACAGTACCGCGAACAACATTTCTGAAATATATCTCTATGTACAGATCCAAAACTGAAACATTTTGATTTGTGTTGTTTTTCATTCCTGTAGATATTAAAAGTAATTTGTAATTTTTACAATTTTTATTAAAAACCTAATTAGCAAGTAAACACCGACATCTATCGTCGACAATGCACATTGGAAGAAAGATATGTTAACCACATAAAATAAATATGAATGACAAACTCAGCAAAGAAATTAAAATCAATAATTCTTTAAGAAAGAACAACGTAAATATATCTAAAAAAAAAAATACACAAATATTATAACAAATAGAGCTGTAAATAATAAAAACATTTTATTGTAAACCAAAAGTTTATAGAAAGAACTAATTCACAAAAAAAAAATAAAAAAACAATAATGCTTTTATTATGTAAAACAACGTAAAAAGTTATTCAAAAAATAAACACATAAACAGTAACAACAGTACCAACTAGATTTGTGTATATGTGGCAAGCCTTAGCAAGTCATAGACAAAAAAAAATTCCGGACAACCATTTGTCTCGGTATCAATATGCAGTAATAGAAAATAACAAGGTCAAAAGTATAATGTATAGGTAGTAGTGTGCTATTTAAAGAGTTCACATCAACTGAATTACATATTAAAAATTAGTTTTGCTGGATTTATTGTTTGCGTCTTCAACATTCTTTAAACTTGATTTTTACGGAATTGCTGCTTTTCATTGTACCGTGAAATCTATTATACATCTATTACGTTTTAAAACTTGTCTCTTCGCATAATTTAAAAATGCTGATTATGTTTCTTTACACTGACACTTTCCTTAACACAAAGTGACAATATTGTTGAGTTGAAAAACAATCAATATGCAAAAACTGTGCTATTAACATATATTGAACATAATACCAATCCTGAAGAGATTATATGTGAAATTTTAGATTAAAAATCACAGCCACCTAATGTAATTTTGTACAACATTGATAAACCTCCAGGTGGCCTAAAAACGCTCGTCATGTGATTGATCAAGATACTGTTGTTAAACCTTTGCAGACATTTAATATTGCCATCAAATGTTCTCATATTAAAAATGTTCGTGTTGGAAAATATTTACCCAACAAGAAACAACCAATTAAAGATATATTTAATAATCCAGCCATTGCTACTATGTTTTAAAACTAAAATCAAGGTTGATTGATTAAAATTGGGTGGAAGTGTTTTATTTGCAATTAACTTTTCCACATTAGAAATCCTACATAATATAAACATTGTTGTCCAGAAGTGCACATTTCAAAATTGTCTACTGTATATTTTTGTTGTGTATGCTCCTCTAAAAACTTCCGCTCAAGATCTAGAATTACTGTTTTTCATAAAAGTGGCAACTCGACTACCACCAATTAATACAAATTTTTGAATTCTAAGTTTCAATAACAACTTGATTACAACATTATGGTCGTATCTTGATAAGAAATGCACGTTTGTTTACTATAACAAAGATTTAATTTAATCTAACCCTAAAGCTGTTTGATGCTACATCAAGTCTAAACGTAATAGTTTAAAGTCTGTTGACAGCATCTACAAGTTCATGCAGCACGTATTCTCCATCAGCTATTCATACATACCAAAATAAATTGCATCTTATTCTAAAGATAGAAACTATCAGTATTGAAACCCAAGAACTGTCCATTAACTGCTTCTTTTATCAGCAAGTGTGCTCTATGTTTTTTATTTAATCTATCTCTGGATACAGGTATTTTTTCTACTTATTAGAAACAAGCTTTTATCACTATAATCTATAAATCTGATGTAAAAAACTAAGTAAAAAACTAAACCTGATCGGTTATTCTAAATTTTTTTTAAAATTAATTGATTGCAATTCACAGTTATCTAACTGACAAATTCAACAACTTCTAATCTTTTGGTGAATAAATATTATATAACAGATACGCTCGAAGACAGATTTCAAGTAAACTCTATTTACTAATTATAAAATTGCATTCTACTAAAATTGATGGCACCCTATTACAGTAAATTTAATCCTATCTATCTGACAAATTTGAATCATTGGTCATTGCGTTTCTCGTAATATTGATGTTATGTCAGATATTCCACAGGAGTCACATATTGGACCTATGCTGTAAAACATCTTCATCAAAAATGTGGAATACTGTTTTTTAAATATCTACTGTTTGTTGATATACAAATCTTTATAAAAACTCAGTTTTTGATGCTGTCACATTACTTGATAAAGAAATGTAGACTTTTTTAGTTGGTGCCATGTCATGTCAATTATGGTAATGTATATGGTATAATTATTCCCAGATAAATAAACTGTAATCATTATCCGTGATTTAAACATTACGAAGAAAAAATAAAAAAAAAAAGTTTTTGTGATTGGATTCTAAACAAAAAGTACGAAGTAACTTTTTTCCCGATTGGCTTTTGTTTTAAAGATATCGAGGCATAAAGTTTTCTGATAATTAATTTTTGTCCAAAAAAATGATATAAAACAAAAGATTTAATTACTAGTTGGTTTTCTCTGACAGTTGTTACGTACTTTGAATATTGCTCTTAATTGTTAATGTAAAAAATACAAATTTTATCAAAAATGCAGTTCGGCAATGAAAAATATGATTTTTGTTTACGGCTTTTGCAACGGCAATGCTTGCTTAATTAGTAACCGTCATACTAGTGGTGTAAAACTACGATACAACGCTGCAAGAGAAAAAGAAGTAATTGATTTGGTCCTTGACAAACCAAGTATTAGTACTAGGAACATTACAACTCGACTGCAAGTTTCTCCAAACTTTGTTTGGAAGATTAGAAAAAAAAAAGAAGTGTTGTATCCTTACTATTATCAGCGTGTCCATCACTTACAAGCAAAAGATCAAGTACAAAAATGGCGTCTCAAATAGCAATGCAAAGATAATAATTTTATTTCTTCCATTTTGTGATCCGACAAAGCTACTTTAACTAGAAACGGTATCACAATAAGCATGTATAGTCAGTAGAAAATCTGCACGCATTTAGAAGACATCGTTTTCAACACAGATTTTTTATTAACACGTGATGTGAGATTTTCAACGGTTGTTTACTGCCAATACAAATTCTGAACTTGCACAAGTTATTAGCAAATGTCCATTGCCCAACATGAGACTATTTTAATGAAAGGTGGATGGGTAAAAATTTTCATTAAATCCGCCTGCACCCCATTGAGTGGATTGAGTAGCTCAGTGAGAGTGTTGCTGGTCCTAAGCCCGGATAAAAGAGAAAGGTTTGCAGGCGAGGTTAGCAACCTACCTACAGTAAACAACCCACAAGCTCACAGAACCAACAACAAGCCTCGGAAGCAAACTAACAACGACGACAACCTCAGCTACATACACGGATATGAGAAGAAAAGAAAACAACAATCGTGGAGAAAAAACATAATAAGGTGCGCCAGTTGGAACATATGATATTTTGCTATAAATGGAAACACATAAAATAGATATATGTGCATTATCCAAAACTAAACGCAGAAAAAAAGGTGATCTTACATATAAAGAATACATAACTCAAATACTGTGAAAACGAAAAACACAAACGAGCCACAGCCGGTGAAGACCTGTCAATTAATAATTAATTTACACAGAATATAGAAGATGAATTATATGTCAATGAGAGAATACTCTACTAGATATCGGCAAAAACAAAATACATCTTATCAGCGTCTACGCCCCCAACACGAACAAAAACAAAGAAGTAATTGACACTTTCTACAAGCACTTGCAGGACAAAATCGACAAAATACGCAATGAGAAAAAAATCCTGATTATGGGAGATCTGAATGCCAGAATTGAAAACTCTGACCACATTTTGCGTATAAACCAAGATGAGAATAAATAATACATACTTCAATCACAAGCCACAACACGAGATAACCAGATCCAACACACAAGGACACTCGTTCATGATCAATTATAAAATCTCAAATAAAACGGTACACCCGTCTAAGATAATCGATGTACGCTTCCTAACATCAGCAAACATTGGATCGGACCACCAATTAGTCATAGCAAAACTACGACTAAAACACAATAAAAAAAGAAAGCACCACCTATTTACGTAGACAAACTGAACATCAAATCCATCAATGATCGCACCGTGAAGGACCTATACAAAGACTGACCCAAAAGATCAGATCACAACCAACTCTGGATCAAGACAACGTGAAAGCCAGTTAGAAAAAAAATAATCACACATCGAGACTGCCGCCAACAAAGCACTAGGCAAAAAGAAGATAAACAAAAACTCAAACAACATAACACCATGGTTCACACCGGAAGTAAAACCAATGGCAAAAAAAAAACGAGAAACCTACCTGAAGTACCTAAATAACAGAACACCGGAAGAGTGGATACGATACAAAGAAAAAAAAAACAGAATGCAAGCAGAAATACGATGAATAAAAACATCAACAAAAACATCAAACACCTAGTCACCAAAGTAAAATCAGTATCAGACAGAGTGATATACACAATCTTAAAACTAAATAACAGATACAAACTCCAGGTCATCCAAGTTTATGCCCCAACTAGTGCTCACAATGATGAAGAAGTAGATATTTTCTACGAGGACATTACTCAAAAAATGGAGAAAGTGCAGTATTCAATAACAATGGGCGATTTTAACTCAAATTTGGGTAAAAGAAGAGACGAGGACGGAAATATTCCAAATATTGGAAATTATGGCGTAGGAGAAAGAAACCCTCGTGGAGAACGTTTACTAAATTACCTACAAAATAAACAACTATTCTGTATGAACTCCTTTTTTCAAAAACAAGACCAAAGATATATGAAGATACTGAGAGCAGATAGGGCTCATGGAAAATCAACGATCCATAAAATCAAAAACCAAAACGGCAACATGGTTCACGATAAACAAAATATACTGGAGGTTATAAGGGAGTTTTACGAAAATCTATATAAATCAACGACACCTGAGAGACAAAACAACATCGTAACAGTAATGAACGTGAATTCGGAAGATATCCCGGAAATAGACTTCCCAGAGATAAAGAAAGCATTACAACAACTAAAAAATGGAAAAGCTCCCGGAGAAGACAAAATATCTAGTGATATGCTAAAGCTCGGAGGAAACGCGGTACTAAAGGCTGATAAAATACTACTAAATAAATGCCTCGATGAGGGAAAAATTCCCAGCACTTGGCAAAACGCACAAGTAATCATTCTCCACAAGAAAGGAGACAACACTAACATTAAGAACTATAGACCTATAAGCCTTTTATCACATCTTTACAAGTTACTAACAAAAATCATAACAAACCGCTTGACGAATAAGCTAGATTTTTACCAGCCACCAGAACAGGCAGGTTTTCGAAAAGGGTACAGCACGACAGACCACATACAGACCATCCGTACATTAATCGAAAAATGCACAGAATACAATAACCCTTTACATCTAGCCTTTGTAGATTTCAAAAAGGCCTTCGATTCGATAGAACTATGAGCGATATTCACTGCCATGACGAATGCTAGAATAGATTCTAGGTACACAAGTCTAATAAACCATATTTACCAAAATGCCACCTTCCAAGTTAAGATAGACGAAAACTCGGTTACGGACAAAATCAAAATTAACAGAGGGGTACGACAAGGCGATACAATATCACCTAAGCTCTTCACCTTAGCACTAGAAGACATATTTAAAAACATAGTATGGGAAGGCAAAGGCATAAACATAGACGGTATACATCTAAACCACCTAAGATTTGCGGACGACATTGTTCTAATCAGTTCAGACCTAAAAGAACTTAAAGGTATGTTAGAACAACTGAACATAGCCTCTGATAAAGTAGGGCTAAAAATGAACCTGTCTAAAACAAAAATCATGAGTAACGAAGTAGGGCATTGCCAAATAGAAGACCATATAGTAGAACAAGTAGATGAGTACATATATCTGGGACATCAGATCAAACTCGGCAAGGCAAATCAAGCCGCAGTTACACGACGAATAAGGCAGAGCTGGGCAGCATTCGGAAGACTTGGGCACATACTAAAGAACCCGGATATACCCACAAGTCTTAAAAGGAGGGTATACAATATGTGCATACTACCTGTCACAACGTATTGCCTAGAAACCATGGTACTAACAAGAAAAAATGCTGACAGACTACGAATCTGCCAGCGGGCGATGGAGCGTAGTATGCTAAGTGTAAGTCTAAGAGAGAGAAAAAGGAACGAAGACATTCGAAGATGGTCATGTAGCGAGAGATGACAACAACAAATGGACACACAGGCTACTGAAATGGAGACCACGAATGACCACCCGTGATAGAGGAAGACCACAGAAAAGATGGATAGATGACGTCAAGGAGACTGCTGGAAAGCAGTGGTATCAAGTTGCACAAGACCGCAACAAATGGAATTGTTTGAAGGAGGCCTACGTCCAGCAGTGGACAGAAACAGGCTGACAAAGAAGAAAAGAAGAAGAGGTTTGACCGTACTAACACTTAAATCGCAATAATGTGTGAAGATCATTAAGTGTGCACGTACACTAATTTACTTTTAAAAATGTATCTGATCTGGGAAATCATTATATTATGTTACTTTTAAATTTAATTAAAAATCTAGGAAGTTAAATAACTTATCAAATAACTCAGATAATTAATCATTACAACATACAACATTTATGATAAAAAATAGTAATTTAAAAAATGCAACATGCTCCTAAAAAGTTTACCAGAAAACAAAAAAATATTTTGAGACATAGTTTATTAATATAGACTTTTTCTTACACCGACCATATGTGTGTGTGTATCCATCATACAAACCGCTTAATTACATAAAATTCCATCGGAATCTATAGTTACATAATGCAAATGAATAATTACCATTAATGTAGTTATTTTATTGAAGCAATTTTATAATTAATCTGACGCGTTGTTTTTACTATTAACAAAAGACTTGAGACCAGCAAATATACAGAAGCTTGGAAGTTAAAATAAACAAATCAAAAACTAAATTTAAAATATGATATTACACAGAAAAGCACAAAATGTTCTTAATGAACAAAGTTACTAACGCTTCAGTAAAAAAGTGTAATCATTTATCTAAGTTTACCAAAAAACTAAGATGATAAAATCTATCAAAATAATATTTTAACATCAATTTTTAAACGCCTTCGACATGTTAATTTTAAAGTACAATTAGATAAATCCCAATTTTTTTAAACAAAAATCTTAATGATATCTTTATCATAGAATTACCTAAAATGGAGTAAAACCAAATCCCGATAAAATAGATCCAGTAAAAATTTTTGCTACCCCTAGCAGCTAAGGAAATAAAACCATTCTTAGGCTTAGAAGGCAATTTATCTAAAGTTGAACTACAGCTTTTGTTCAATAGTTTAACCGTCTGATGCCCGGTTTCACCAACGTCTAATAAAATTTATTCGTCGAATAAATGCCTTATTCACCCAATAAACGTTTCACCAACGTTAAATAGCGTTATTAGTCGAATAAATCTCCTAATAAACTAACCGCCCAAAATGCATCGAATAACTCGACAAATAACCTCAAAACATCTAGGTGTGACATTTATATATTATAAATATTGAATGTCATGTTCAATTCATTATTGTTAATTTCAAAAATCGTTTTTGATTAAATAAAGAATCTACGCAATTACTATTATAATTTGCATTCTGAAACAACAATCTCATTTAAAAGTATGTAAAATTCACAGTCGATCATCAATTTTATTGTAGATTGTAATTTTAAAAACATATATTTTTTGCGCCAATTATACAGAAAAACTTAATTATTGACGCAAAAAATGTACTCATCAGCAGTTTAACAAAATAGTTGGGTTTATATTATAAATTCTTTTCTCACATGTGTGGTTATAAATAAAAACAAAAAATGTACTTAAAATTTCAATCTACAATAAAATTGATGACAATTTGTGCATTGACTTTTAAAGTTTTATCTGTAATTATATACCGCCAGTGTAATACAATCATAGCAACAAATATTTTTAATTTTGTGTTGATATATTCTTACTTCACTAATAATTCGAGGTTATGCATGCATAAATACTGGTTCATTTGAACTTATTTGGCGAATTTTCTGTCTACTATATTACCAACTTGATAAAAATCAAGGATAGTTATTTAATCTCTGAGATACCTTGGTGAAACGTAAAATGACTTATTTGATGAATAAATTTTATTCGACGAATAGTTATTTGACAATTTATTAGGCGTTGGTGAAACCGGGCATTACAGAATTATTAATGAATAAATACGACAATTATTTTAAATTATTTTGATCTAAGATCAATAATAAAAACAAATATTTGTTTTTATTAACTCCAGAAAACAGGAAAAAATAATAAAATCAAAATATATTAAAATATATTTATTTCAATTTAATATAGCAGTGAATTGTTTCAATACTAGCTGACTACAAATTCCATCGTAATTTACAGTAGTTATTGTTACGTATTTACTTAATCTTGGATCATATTATTACAAACATTATCAACACGAACAAATCAATCAATCACATAATAACATAGCTGTCTTTCGAAAAATTTGATTATTGCATATGAAACCAAATACAATCAATTGGGTTACGTTCGTTAAAAAAAAAGTGAAAGTACCACAAAAACAATTTCCTGTAATGATTCATATGAAGAGGTCAATGATAGTAAGTTAGAATACCTTTTTTATGTCTAAGAACGAATTAGAAAATACTTTTACTTTTTACGTACGTGCATGTATTTGAATCAAAATTTCGCCAAATCGTTCTCTTTAAATTATTTAACAGGGTTTTAAAATGCACATAGATATTTGTATAATATGGTTAAATGATTTATTTATTACGTAAAATGTAAACATAGGTTTTTCTTATATTTTATAATTTAGTTTTGATTATGTTGAATTTTCTAGTAATTAATAATTAGAGACGGAGCATTCTACTGAATCGTAAACAAATGGATTTATTATGCAAAATATATTTTCTATATGTATAATGAGAATAAGAACTCCTTGTCAATAGATATAAATATGGCAATTAATGAGAATGTATATGTTTCTTTCTAATAAAATTATTCTTGGTTTGATTGATAACAAAATTGTAAAAAGGAAGTTTTTTGTTATCTACCTAATTATGAAAACAATATATTAATGCAAAAATTTTCTGTGAGTATCTGTGACATTTTATAGTGTCATTTATCAATTTTATATCAGTTTAAAGTGACAAAAATGACCAATAGCATTAGCCCAAAAATATCAATGAAATGATGGCAGTTATAGCCTTGGGAAAGCAATTATCTTTGAATTATATACCCTAAACAGCTTATAACATCTCGGTGTTCAAGGATAAAATATTATATAAATATACAATATTTTCAACCTTGAATACTACCTCATAAACAATTCAATCATAATTGGTTAGTAATGAAATAATCCGCTGAGATAATTTAAGCCCATGTCCTAAAGACACTATATCTATATGAAAAAAAAAAATAACTTGTGCTATTTTTAAATCAAATATTGGTGCACGTAGTTCAAATAAGACAGGGAATCCATTCAAAAAATTTAGAAATCTGTAAAGTGTGGACACAAAAATATTCTAAAGTGTTCAGTCCCAAACAAAAACTGTTTAGACAACCAACTTCTTCTATAGAATTGTAACTGGAAATGGGACACCATTAGAATCTTGTCACACAACAATACCTTTATAAGAGCTCTTAACCACCCAAAAAGGCAAAAACGTAAGAATTTTTGGCAGAACAGTAGAGGAAATTCTGATTAATACAATTGAACTTGTGCTTCGTCGTTAAGAAGATATTACCAAAAAATCACACTTTTATAACTACGCTTTGTGTTATTGTGTTAGGACCAATTCGTAAGATGCAAATTGGTAGTGTTTTTTCAAAATCTTCTTACAAAACATTTACACAAACAATAGATATTGACAAGATTTAATTTTCTAGAATAATCTCTTTATGAATTTAAAAATTAAAAATCAGAAGCACTTTATTATTGTTTTTATGTTGTCTTTTTAAAATTTATTTCTAATAACTCTTGCTTCAGCAACTGACACATAATTTAAACAAGTAAAACTGTAGCTAAAACTATTACTAACTATATTCAGAATCAACTTGTTTGTTTTGTGATCTACATCTGCTCTAATGCAAACCATTTTTTCACATTTTTTAACAATTTTGCATAGTCTTGTATTTGACATTTCTAGCTAAAATTGTTTTAATAAATTTGTAAACCCACCTTAAAAAATAATATTATTGAAATCGCTAACTTGCAACTTGTTTCTGAAGAATAATTTAATCACAAACGTACGTTTTTTAATGAACCATTGTTCCATAATTACTAAATGGCATACAAAACTAGATTGATTATAAACTACCGTAAACAACATTGTAATTGGTCAAAACGTATGAATTCAAGCACCCAATTTTTAAACATTGACCATGAAATGAAAATATTGTAATATGGTTGATTGATCACAATATTTTACATTGCTTATTTCTTAAGTGAATTTAAGTGGATTAACGCATATTGAAGTATTTAGTCTGTCTTCACCAAAATTATATGGTCTTTATCAATTGAAATTATTTATGTTAAATTTGCTCGGCACAAAAGGTTTTAGAAACCTATGTTTTAATTTGTCTGTTAATCTCATAAACAAAAAGAATTTGTGAAAAATGTTGGTATTATGCACTTAATTCTCCATTTTTAAGGCAACAATTAATTATTATATTTTGTCAAACAATTATTTTTTAAATAAATCAACATGATATATAGTCAAATATTCAATTAAAGACTATATACATACATTATATGTATTTAAAACGTTTATTAAAGTTTAAACAAATTATAGAAAACACTGAAATAAATTATGCTGTGACAAATCGCAAATAAGCAAGAAATTGCACATTGCATATTAGATGCTAGATGAAATGTTTACAAGGGAAAGCGTATCATATTTATACAAATTGTTTATTTATTGGAAATCATATCTAAGCAGACTGATTTACAAAACACTCTTCTTGAATAAACTATTAAATATATATATGGACAGTCTGTCATCAAATTAAATTATATGAATTAAATACAGGAAGTGCAATAATAAAGAATAATTTATTCAATTAAATTAATCCTGTGCACGCTTATCATTAGTTATAACAATTAATGTACACACTAGGTGAATAATGCATTTATTATTATTATACCCTTATATAAACATCACATGATATCAAAACAAATTTGCTCTTATATTAGTAGTAGATTTCCCTACATTATAATAATGAAATTGTAACACGCAATGCATATTTTAATTTAAGATAATGCTGCTACTGAATGCTACTGAATACTTGCTTAAAATTTTATGTGTACGTGTACGTACTTATTAATTTCAATAGTTATGAGCTGTTAAATCTGATAAGTTAAAGAATTCTTTTGTATTTTGATATTTTGTTCCCCGCTATTATTGTTGCTCGTCTTACAAAAGGTTACATGACATTTACTATTACTATTACAAAGGTAGATTTATCTCATCAACATATTTCAACAGAGCATATGAATCTGCACCTGGAATGGCATATTTAAAAGATTAAAGATTTTATTTTTTTTAGAATTTCTTTAGTCTACTTAAGGCCGTATCTATTACCTTTCTAAAAATCCGAAGACATTATGAAATTTAGGAAAGAATTTGTTTTTCTTTAATGTTAAATTTAAAATAAGAATTTGACAAAAAATCGGGTAGCTCTCAATGTATTCTATGTTTTTTGCAATATCGTTTAAGATTAAAAATAATTTATAATTTAATAAGGTTTTCAAGACTCTTGTCTGTAGTAATCTTTGGCTCTTTATTTTTTTTCTTAAAATCTTGTGATTTTCTTAATAGCTTACAAGACTACACTTACTAAAGTTTGCAGACACACAAAACTCTTTAAAGGCCGTTAAAGCTATCTAAGCCTAATTAAGTAGTTTTTAATTCGTATAACGTTTTCATAACCTTCACAGAATTTAAAAAAAAAACTGTTATTATAGTTCTATGATTATAGAAGTTTTTATAAAGTTTTTTTAGACTTTAATCAATAGTCTCAGAAAATTTAAGTCGCGTTCTACACGGCTCTCTTAGATTATAATTTTATTATGTCTATCTATGTAGTTACCATTCGTAAATGCTAGCATCAAGTATAGTTTTTCCTGTCAAAAAACATCAAACGGTTGATCGTGTCTTTTGAAAGTAAAAAAATACTAATGACACCACACATTGTAATTTAATTGTAAATTAAACAAAATAAAAATAAAACTAAAACTAAAAATGTTTTATTATAAATTTTGTAAATTTATGATATTTTATTTTAAAACTTAGGAAAGTCTCTCAAAAATTGTGACTTTGTGTCAAACAAAGCTCATATATAAGTTGCCGTTTTTAAAAGCTTAAGCTCCAAAACGTAACCTTAATATTGCGCAACTATAATTAATTATGTTTTAATAAACTATAAACAATTATTTACTACTATTTGTTTTTGTATACTGTAGTGCATATTAATTTAGATTTTAAAATTTAATAAAATATAATATAATTGTCTTTAAAATATTTTAATTATATTTTTTCATTAAATTATATTTATGTGTTACATAGATAACCTTAATGTAATCATTTTTTACATTCATATTTTATAATAAATTAATATGTGCGTACAGGAAGGCGTGAGCAAAACGCTCTTTTTGGAGTGTGGTACTTGTTGCTCGGAAATAAATAACAAAATGTCACCCACCGCTACCGATTTGTGACGGAAGGTCAACATTTTAAAGAACTGAGGTGTTAATTTAAATTTGACATTTGTAATTATTGGTTTAAAAATAATATCTGACATATAATAATGTAATATATAATGTAGTGAATAGTAAGAAAAATCACATACAATTACAAGCTAAATATTATTATATAAATATTGTTTATCAATTTTTTACTTGGTTGGTAATAATGTAAAAAAAACCTAAAGCCCTAAAGAGCAAAAACCCAATGTCAGTAAAAAAGTAATTAACACAAGAACATTTTTTGTGCTAATTAGAAAATACCATTGCAAATATTGGCAAGATTGCCAAATTTATTTATGCCATAGTGCAAAATGAACTCGATATAAGCTAAGCTTGGTTTTAGTTAAATTAAGTTTCAAGTGACGTTGGAGAAACCGGGCGTTAGAGAACTTTGTAGGGTCTGAGAAAACTTTCGATAACTGACTAACTTTGAAAAGTATTTTCATAGTCTTAGAATTTTAATAGCAACTCTTTGTAGAGAAAATTAAAAACCATTGAATTTGACTGAGATGACTCTAGAAGATTGAGATCTCTTGTAAGACATCTGAAAAAACTAACAACAGATGCTAATAACAAAATACACAAGATAACTGAAACAGCAATTCAGAACCAAGTCGTAACTGAACAATGATTATGCATTAGAACTAGAATAGTTAATGCAGCAAAAAACATCATAAGAACTACAAAAAATATTGTAAAAAAAAGAAATGATGACAGAAAAAAACTTAAACCTCATGGACCAGCGTAAAGAATACAAAAACAAAGACAAAAGAGAGCACCACAAAGTCAATAAAGTGATTAAATCAAAAATTATAAAAACAAAGAAAAATCTGGCTCAGTAATTCATGTACAAAAATAGAACAGCACAAAAAAAGCATCACAATTTTTATCTAATACAGAATAACCCCCAACTAAAAGACGCCAATGGAAACATTTTAAGCGGAAATAGTAAGAGCTGCAAAGAATGAGAAAAGTATATATCAAATCTTTTTCAGGACAACAACCGTAGGAACATAGAGAACACGCTACCGTAAATGACAATGTAGACAAAGGCGCAGCCATACTAAATGTAGAAGTAAAGAAGGTCATGCAACAGGCCAAAAGTAACAAAGCGCTAGGTCCAGATACTATCTCATGATAGCTTTTCAAGCTACTAGACAACGAAAGCTATTCAACAGATTCTACCATAATGGCCAAATACAAATAAACTGGCTAAAATCACTATTTATAGCACTGCAAATACTCACGATGCAAAAACAACATAAAAAATAAAAGTCGGATTCCAAAAAAGCTAAAGACAAAAAAACGTACAATATTCGGAAGAATGTATATGTCTACTTCATAGACTATGAGAAAGCATTTGACCAAATCTACCATAAGCTTTTTTTAATATTTAGACAAACTACAATCTAAGACTATTAAAACAACTGTATTATAAGTAAGTAGCCAGAATCAAAGTCGGCAATGTACTGACACAGAAAATCTCAATTAAACTAGCGGTAAAGCAAAAAGTAAGATTTGCAAATAATACTGTCATAATAGCCGAAAGTTTGAAAGATCAACAAAGTGTACTTAACGCAGTCAGATTCTTGGAGTTCCAAGAACCATCAAGAAAACTAAATAGATGGCAGTCCAAAAAATATACGTTGGAAACAGCAAGCTACTAATTAAAGAGAAACTTATTAAACTTCAACTTAAAACATCTGAGCAGCTGGATGAATGTGGCAAATTACTCAGATAAAAAGATCCTTGCGCGTATCGAGACGTCTCGAGTTGCGTTCAGTTGAAAACTGTTTTAGCCAATAAAAACTTACCTATTAATTTTTGTAAAATAATTTTCAAGTGCTACGTGTGTTTGATTCTGTTGTATAGATGTAAGACTTGGAGTTTAAAAACAACAATCATGAATCGTATAGAAACATTTGAGCTATGGTGTTCGCCACATGATAAAAATATCAGCTGTCACTGCATTGTTAGTTTGGCATAAATAGTTCTAAATAAATACGTTGACATACCTCAGCAAGAACGCTGCTGAAAGACAATTATATCTTAAACGGTTTCCTAACAGACTAACACTTTTTTTACAAAAAATCACATGTTGTGTTTAAAGCACAGGTTTTTGATAATCGTTTGGGTCAACTGGCAAATTATTAATGACTTTGTGCTGCCAAATGATTATTTTTTTATGCAACATTATTTTCAAGAGTTCTTAAAAGAAGTTCTTTTGAGTGTTTGTTGACAAATGTAGTTTTTGCAAGATGGCTCACCGCCGCATTTAATCGTTTACTTTGCCAATATTTGAACAATGTGTTTGAAAATAAATATATTATTTCAGGTGGCTCTTTTCTATGGTCTTTTTGGTCACCCAATATCCTATTTTTATTTGTAGAGCTTTATAAAGACCATGGTATACAAATAATTGACCTCAAGGCAGTTGCAACAACAATTTAACGGCAATGCCTATGCCCCGCAAGATATGTCAATTTATAGTTACATCAAGTAAAACTTTACGTTTAACAGTAACATTAGTAATTGCACAATTTTTAAAAATAAAATTTAAATACAAATGTAATTCTTTTACTATACTGCTTTAACGAAATTTAGCGTTAATAACCTTCTTTTTAAGCTGTTTAATCAATTCTTAAAAATAAAATCACAAGACCGTAGACAACATATAGAGGGTGTTTCCTAACTGGAGGCAAAACATGAAACTTTTTCGCTTCACAAGTGTGCGTTGATGCAAGCTTTTAATACTTGTAAAATTTTTTCTTTGGTTCGGTTAGTAAAATTTAATAAAAATGCTGTTCAACAACAAAAAATAGGCAAATATTATTTTTGTTTACGGATTCTGTAATAGTGATGCCCTAGCTGTATGTTGCAAGTATCAATTAAGATTTCCCAACAGAAGACAACCTTTTTGTTGCGCATTTTCGGACGCATTTGAAAAGCTCCGTAAATTTGGAATTGAAAATCGCCGTAGTAGAGGTCCACATCAACAGCACACCGTGGCAGAAGAGAAACAATTAGTTGACGTAGTTCTTGATGAACCTAGGGTCAGCATTAGGCGACTTTCCGCCCGTTTACAACTATCTAAAAACTTTGTCTGAAAAACCTTAAATAGAAAAACCAAGCAATGCAGCACAACGACTTGCAAATTCTCAATGGCTTCTTGAACAACATCGTCAAGATCCTAACTTCATTAGTTCAATATTGTAAAGCAATGAATCTTTGTTAACGACAGTAACAATATACATAATGAGCATATCTGGTCATTAGGAAATCTGTAGGCAGTTATGGTACAAGCTTACCAATAAAGATTTTCATTAAACACGTGTTATAGGGTTTTTAATGGGCAACTACTGCCAATTCAAATCTTACCACCTCGTTTAAATGCTGGTTTATACGCAGAATTTCTCAAAAATGAAATAGAAAATTTGCTGGATAACAATGTACCTTCAGCTTTACGTAACAGGATGTAATACCAGCACGGTGGAGTACCGCCCTATGTAGTTTGGTGACTCAACAATAATTTTAATGATATGTGGATTGGTACAAGAGGTCCAGTTAACTAACCTGCAAGATCTCCTAATCTAAATCTATTGGACTTTTTATGTGTAGGGACATATAAAACAATTGGTTTTATGCGGAGCTAATAAACAACGTGGAGCAGCTACAAAAAAGAATTGCAAATGCTGTATTGCACATTCAAAACCCAACAGATTTTGAAGCAGTTTATCATTTTCTTTTAGTACGTTGTCAAGCTTGCATGCAACGCTCATGGTAGCTATTTTGAAAACTTATTAAAGTAATATTGTTTTGTTGTTGTTACCATATATAGTTACAAAAATAAAAAGTTTTCTAAATAATATGTATTTTTCAATTATCTTTAAAACAAAGCGAGATATACAAAAAAGTTAACGTACTTAAAGTTTCATTTTTTGCTTTCAGTAAGAAAAAACCCTGTATAAAGTCCCAACATTTGAGACATATTTTATTGCGGTTTTGTAATGAACCCATGTAAAGTAAATATTAACATAATTTAACGAACGTCTTGATAAAAGAAATTATCAATTACAAAAGGTGCAAATAGTCGATGTCACACACAACTATAACAACAAATAGAATTAATTGCAATTATCCAACTTAATACAAGTAGGAAGAAAATATTAAATTTTAAAGTCTGGCTCTGCTTATATAATATACTACACACAGAGAAATAAAACTATCAAAATTAGTAGACATTAAAAAAAATTGCTATCATAGTCATAACTGGAGGAAGGCGGTTTATGCAATAGTTTAATAAATGCAATATTAAAAAGTTTTTGCGCTTTTATGATCAGCAGAATAATCGCCAAGGCCAAGGCAATCTATTATATAAATATTACGGTTGTGTATATTTTATAATAATGATAAATTTAAATATAAGTTGTATTATATTTTTTTGTTAAGAACTATTTTTGGAATATGTTTTTTTTTAATTATAATAATTAGATAAAAATTTGATGAATAGTAATGGTATATATTAAATCAATCAATGATCAGTAATAAAAGGATGTACTGTAAATCCAATATCAAAATTACTTTAAACGAATAATGTAACATTTATTTAAGACTCAAATCATATTTAAATCATCATTTATTTAAAACTACTAATCTTTGCTATTGTTTTTAGTAATGTTGTGTAACATTTAAGAATGTTGTTACAGTTATTGTATTATCTTTTTGCATAATTATAATATTTGTCTACACTTTACACTTTGATCTTAGCCATAGGCCGAGAAGAAATAATGATAAAATAAATAATTTATTCAAATTAGAAATTATTAATCAATATGTAAAATATTATTAATTTGTATTATTTTTAATTTTTTTGTTTATAAATATTGCTACTAATAAAAATCAAAATGCACCAATAATAGTAATAATAATAGCTTCACTTATGTAAATTCTTCTTTATTATTTTGTTAGTCACTTCTCGAGATTCATACATGAAGGTGAAGCCTTTCCAATTCTTAATTTAATTGTCTGCATAATGTTTTTGCATTGCCGCTGAAAAATTGGATTTAATAAAAAAAAAAAAAAAATTCGCAAAATAATATTTATTTCTAAGATAATTATAATTAAATAATATTATCATCATCAATTTTAGCAAAGCACTAAAAATGTTTTAATCTATATAAATTTTTATTTTAAATTATATAGGTGTTATGAATTAATAGCTTGGTTAAAATAAATCAAAAATAATCAAAATAATTAGTTTGTACAACAACATGTTTACAAGTTGCATTACAACCAATATGATTTTTGTGATTGCTATATCCTTGTGCACTTGTGCATAATATTCATTGAATAAACAAAACATTAATTTACATCTAAGCTGTTAATTAATAAAATCCAATATTATTAAAACAATCAAATTATAAGCGTGAATGTGCAAATAATTATTTCATTCATCGATGGATCCATTGACGGTGTTCAATCAACTGTATAAAAGTTTATTAAATAATGTCAACGATCGAAAACAAATTTGTCTCGGATTAAAGGGAGGTCATTGCCGATGATATAATTATCGAATACTCCAAATTATTTGTATATATTACTCAATAGTCTCTAGGTCTATAATTAGAGCTGATTTTGACATTGACTACACATAATTCTATTTTAGGATATATGCTGCAATTTTATTTTGTTTTAAATAGCCGGTTTGTAATACTGTCCATAGATACTGTCTTGCATTTTTAGCATCAAATAGGAGTTATTTGATGCTAAAAATGCTATTTATTTCTATTATAATACTCTTGATTTTTAAATAATTTATACTTCTAATTGCTGCTTTTTATTGTTTTGGTCTTATTTTATAATCCATAGACTGGTATCTAAAAATGTTACACTTATTTTCATTATTATGTTATTCATTTCACATGACGCCAAGACCATGTTCAGATAGGTTTCTTGATCATCTTAGTTAATATTTTTTACATGAATTTTGACAACGTTAAGCAACCTTATAATATAAATATCTTCACGTAAAAGATTTATATCATGGTATAGTAGTTAGTAGTAGTACTCAATTTGTTAAAACTATCATATTAAAAAAAATAATACGGATTGTAATTTTTGGAAACTAATAAATTTGGAAATTTATTTTAATTATCCTCCAGTTCTTAAAGGTTTTGATCTATAAACTTTCACTAGTATTTATCAAAATAATTACTTATCACACTAAATGACTTTTTGCCAACGTGACGCAAATTTTTGTATCCTGTTATTGTAAAACTCTAGTTTTGTCTTTGCGTTTTACATCTTTTTACGTCGCTTTGTGAACTGCTTACGCATCCTACAGTTATCAAGAGCCAAGAAAAAGCATTTCTCAAAAAAGGTTGTTTTTGGATTATAGTTCAGTCAAATGTGCTCAAAAATTTATCTCACCTCCAAAAAAATCCAAAAGTTTTGAAACTTTTTACACTGATTTATAGGTACCTAATAAAGAATATACTAAAAGTCCTGACAAATATGACACAAGTTCTAGCGGCAATGACCAAAAACAGGTTTTTTTAGGTTTTTTGTTAATATCTCGAGAACTGTAGGTCGGCGGTAAAAGTTGACTATATACCTAATGAAAACTGATAAAATTTGTAATAAATATCATATAGATTTGTATGTATTTCCAGTGGATACAGAGTTATTGGGCGCTGAAGAATAGAAAAAAGAAAAAGTTCTTTGTATTGTTCCTTTTCCTTTAACAAACAACATAATTTCAATTATCAGTGGTGTGGTGAGTGATAGCAAGGTAACGTGCTATATCGCTCTTGAAATTGTCACGCAACCAAGGACCAAAACAGTTAAACTGACTTTTTTAGAAGTTAAGCTGTCACTGAAAGAGCAAGCATTTCTTTTAAAAAACATGACCAAATCAGTCAAAATTCATAAAGAAAGTGTAGTGATCAACCCTTTAACAATGTTTCAAAGGATAGCTATAAACAAGCAGAGTGATGAGGACTTGAAGAACTACTTACAGTATGAGCTTATTGCTTACCCTTATCTTTATTTGAGAAAACTGAAATGCAGAAAATATAAAAATCCGCTTTATACGATACTTTTCCTGTACAACAAAAAGAAGCTAATCTCTTCAATTTGAACATCGTTTTTGATGGAGGATTACTGTTACACAAGATAGTGCGGCCCTCCACCTCCTCAATCTCAACAATTTGCCAATGTTATGTTGCCTATGTTCTCAAGCATTATGCCGGCAAAAACCGTTGTGTTTGATGGATATTCAGTAGCATCATACAGTACAAAAAACATCTTTAAAAAATCAAAGGTACAAGCTGAAGAGGTCAGTTGACGTAAACTTTGAACACAAAAAACAAATCACAGTTAAACAAAATGATTTTCTTTCTAATGAACACAATAAATCCTTATTTGACTTATTTTATTCCTCTTAACTGCCTATCACAACCATGGAATTAAAACAGAACAAGCATCTAGTGACGCTGATACATTAATCATCTGCACAGGAGTAATAAAATCGTTAACTAGTGACAAAGTAGCAATAGTTAGCAAATATGTTAATCTTATTGTCCTCCTCATAGCTTTAACCCCAAGTTAAATACAAATATTATTTGTTAAACCAAGCCACGGCAAAGTAGAAAGGAAAACTATGAGAATAAAGGATTGCATACTTCGTGTGCATGCATTCAGTGGATGTGATACGACTTCCACTGCATATCAAAAAAAGAAACTTGTCTGTTTCAATTTGTTCAAGAAATAAGAAATGCTGCAATGTATTACTGATGTATTCAACAGCCCAAGTTCATCCCATGGGATTGTGGCTGAAACTGAAAACAAAATATTCATACCCCCAAGCAAACCTCCCTTAACATGCATGGTTACAATGCTTTTACCAAATCGGTTTCAAATGTTAATGCAGACCTTTCTGCGCTGCCACCCACAAAAGGAACAGAAATGCAGCGTGCTTTTACTGTATACCACCAAATCCAATCTTAGCTAAGGAATAAACTTCCTCCAAAACAGTGAGGTTAGAAGTTTGAAAGTGGCCGGCTGATCGCAGTAACTACAAAAGACGCAGCAACACCTGAAGCAGTCCTCAACCTCATTTCTTGCAAATGTATAACTAGATGTGGCTGCTTATATCGATCGATAGTTGATTGATTATATATATATTCTTTAGAATTTTAAACATTCTTAAAAATGTTCATTTATTATTTAATAAAGTTTGTGTTCACAATAATCCAACGTATCCAAAAGTGTAGGTAAAACACAAAATACACTTTTTTTTCTTGCTTTGGCATTTTTAACAAATTATAGATTGTGTCTTTTTGTTTTTGTATTGAAAAAATACACTTTTTAACGCTCTATATCTCTGCATTTGCTAGAAATACAAAAAAATGTCAGCTTTCATTATGCATATAGTCAACTTGTATTTCTAACCTACAGTTCTTAAAATATTATCAAAAAACCGAGAAAAGTGCCTTGTTTTTAGTCATTGTCAATAGAGCTCGTGTCATATTTGTCAGGACTTTTAGTATAATCTTCACTTAGTACCTATAAATCAGTATAAAAGTTTCAAAACTTTTGGATTTTTCCGGAGATGAAAAGCTACGTTGACTAGACCAAAAACTCATAACAACCAAACACACAATATAATCTAAAAATACTGCCAATAAATAATTACATTTGTCAAAAAGTTACTAAAGTGTCAAACATATTACTACTTCTATCAAAAGTTACTAAAAACTATTTGACAGATAGTTTTCAACAATGTTATAAGTTGGCATAAAGCCAGATCTGTAAACAAAGATTTTAAACTGTTCAAAACGTTACTACAACTATCAAAATGTTACTGAAAACTTCAAAAAGTTACTAAAACTGTCAAATAATTTACAGCAATACAATAAAATGCATTCAATTTATCAAATTATCAATGTATCAAAAAAGTTACTACATTATATTTTAAACTTTCAAAAATGTTACTACAATTGTTAAAATTTTTATAAAGTAACTAAAACTGCCATAGAATTTACAGCAATCTGTAAATATACCATAAATTAAAAGCAACTTTCCAGATTTGATCAACTGTATTCTAAACTGTTATTAAAAGGTTATAAAAATTGTCAAAGAGTTAACAGCAATATAATATGTTGAATTGTATTTTAAACTGACAACAATGTTACTAAGCTTTTTAAAAAACTATCAAATTAATTGTTAAACAGTTAAAACAAATGCAATCTGCCAGATGTGTAAAACTTTATTCAAAATTGTCAAAACGTTAGTTAAACAATTTACAATAATATCATAGTTTGGCAGCAACGTATTTAGCATTAACTTACTGGATTTTAATTAACATGGTGATATTAGCAATAGACCATTTTCAAACCCCAAAGCTCAGACGGCTCAGTTGGATGAAGCGCCTAACTTAAATCAAATTGTAAAATTCTATTTTAGACTTTCAAAAAACTACTACAACTGATAAAAAAATCACAAAAACTGCCAAATGGTTTACATGTTTGATATAAATAAACATCGTAAGTTGGCAAAAAAGTAGAAAATCCTTCAAAAATGTAACAAAAACCGTAAAAGCCTTACAGTAAAGTATAAAAATTGGCAAAAAATGTACTAAATCTGTTAAATTTATTCTAAACTGTTATACAAAATAGTGAATACATCTGTCAATAAGTGTTAGTGACTTAGTAACTGTAAAATAAGACACAGTAATGTTGAAAGTTAGAAAAAATTGCCTAGTTTGTCAAAAAAAGTTAACATCTGTTAAAAATATAGGACATGTGTGTGTATTAATATACTTTTATATGCTGTAAAAGTATATTAATACACCCACATAACCCATATAATAAAATATATGCACAAGATCAACTCAACTATCTGTTAAAAAGTTTCTAAAAATGTGCGTGTTACTACTTTTTTATACAAAAAAATGTTTTGACTGCAGAAGTATAATCAAGTGCTACAATTTAGTAGTGATAGTGAATAAACAATTATATTATATAATTACTGTACAATGATGAGTCGCCATGCCATTACTACATCGATACCAATGTAATGTAATAGAGCAGTGACCCTTCATTTTAATAGATAATTTAGCTATTATTTAATAGTTATACATAAATACACTTTATCGTATACGGATGCAACAAAAAGGTTTTTTTTAACGGACGTAGAAAAATAACATTAAAAATCAATTTTGATTACTTTTTTGTTAAAAATGTTTTTTTATTAGTACTTTAGTATTAGCTCAATTAGACCAATTTGCACAATATATTACGGTACACATTGTTACTTTAATATTTTTTGTAAAATTGTGACTGATTTTTAATATTGTTAAAAATTGTATATCTAAATACTTTATCTTAACTCAGCAAAGTATGATTTTTACAATAGATTACATTATCAAAGGAATGCTAAACTTAGTCAGAATATTTATAAAATATCAATTAGTTGTACGATAAACTTCCAGCAGTATTAAAAATATTTTAATATACAATACATTAAAAAAAAATGTTTTAATTTAATTTGTGATCTTGAAACATATTTAATTGATAAATTTATAGTTATTATGTGTGATGAATTTCAAACAATTAATTATTTTATCTCTATATGTATCACACAATAAATAAATATTATTATTAGATTAATCACCTGTATTTTAAACAAATATTTTATTTAAAAGACTAGATTTCCTCACTCGAAAATGTTTGTACATTTTTGAAATATTAACAACTCTTTACACAATGCCGGATTTTTAAAACTTAAGCTTATATGTTATAAAAAGATAATAATTTATTTGATCTACAAATGATCATTGTCAAAAAAAAAAATTAATTTATTTTCAATTTTGTAAATTAATTAAATTATTTTGAAAAAAAACGTTTAAATAAAAATCCGGCAAATTAATTATATACATGCTGATTTAGTCCTGTTAAAATTTCATCATTAAATTAACTAAATACTAAAATAATACTCATCTTCTATTTTTAATTTGAGTTTAATAATAATTTTGTAATTGATTAATATTTTATGTTATAATATATAATATAAAATTAAATTTAAAACATAATTTAATACTTTTTTTGTTTTGATTATGAAGAGTGCATAAGTGTACATTAACATAATATAGGTAAATAATCATAATCCCCTGTAATTTTGAATGCACCGACGAGATAACTAATCGATTGAGGGTTTTCAACCTAGTGAAAAGCTCTTATAAAGTTGCGGTTCGCGAAACTCACTTTAATCTTATCAGTAGTGGTCTCCAATTCCAGATGATGCACGAAAGGATTAAGCAACTCGCTGTGTTCGGTGGTGATACCGGCAGCTAAATTGGCGTTCATTGTTGTCACTTCTATACTACACCAAAATATAATAAAACGTTAAACACACTTAATATAATTTTTATTGATAATGTTTACAATTAACTCATTTTTCATAACGCGAGATAGTCGCCGCAATTCGCGCGCGAGTTTAATTAGAAATGAGCTTACGGATATCTCCCCATGTCCGCGCGAGAACCAATCCAATGTAGGTCTTCTGACACGAGTTGTGCTGCGAATTCGCACGAAACGATACACGGGTCGATAAGGGGGCCAACAAACACACCAAGCGCATGATCGACACCTTTTGGCATATTCAGCATAATTATAATTTACTTTATGTTTATAGGATCTAAAATTTACCTTTATAACTTAATTATCTATCTATTGCAGGGCGTTAATTGTTTCAATTTGTTAAGTAAATGTGCGACATCTGTCGATATGATTGTTGAGTTTTTAAATTATTTGAATTTCTATAAATATTGAAAATAGTTACAATTTATTAATTTGTTTATTTATTTAAGTGCACAATATACACAAAATTAAGTCTAGTACATAAATAAATAACAAGTACAAAATTTGTAGAATAATGCACGATACAGCAAGTTGAAAAACAATAACATTTATTTTCATTGTGCTAATAATATATATTCTTATTTTAGTTTCATAATTAAGAATTGGGTTTTAGCGATTTTTACATTTAATTTGTGTTAGTTATTAATATTTTAATACCCTGCAATAGCTTATTTTTATAGCCAATGCTCGATTTTCTCAATTAAGTGAAATGATTTATATTCCTATAATGAATTTCCTTCTTTAAAGTACGTAATTTAATTTTAATTTAAGATTTTATAGTTGATAATTAATAAGTCGGTTCCGCTTAATCGGACTATATATGGACTAAATTTTTAGGAACAGAAACAAACTATAGAAGCAAGACATCGTTTATTTGAACATATTTTTTTAAAACAATTTTATATATGTTTTGTATGTCATAAAACATCTTTTTTTTACATAAACTGTATAACAACTGCGTGTGTTTTGTGAGTGTGACGCGGTTGGGAATGATCGGAAAGACGTTATTGTGTGATTAACACAAACAAACATTTAGTAAGGGCTAATGCGACGAGTTTACGAGTTTAACAATTCAAAATGCTCAGGAATGATTTAACACTATCAAATAAAATTATCAACGTAGAATTGCAGAATTAAATCTTTTTTTAATTTTTATATAATTTTTTTTAACTGCAAAAACTGCTTAATCGGACTAAAACCAATGTAGATTAAGCGGAATTCACTATAAAAGACAAATTTAATAAATTTTTGGCTAGTTTTACATTTACAATGTATTTTTATTAAATCATAGTTTATGTTTAATTCCGTATTATTTTTATGCATAATGCACAACTAAATTTTTGTTGTTGTTATTTTCAATTAGAGTAATGGTTGATTAATAAATAATTAATATAATATAAAAATTAATAATGTTTGAAAAAATAAAAAAAATAAAGACTTGACTCAAAATAATTTTATTTGATAGTTTTCAACCGAGTCTCGAGAAAAAGTTTGTATATATTATCTCAATATTTGTTCAAAGACATACAACCAAACATGTGGCCCTAAAAATCAATTTTCGCTTTATTTCTATAGCACGTAGAGAAAGTAAAAGTCGTATTTATATCAAAACAAGAGCGTAGTGACTATACTAAAACATAATCTTATTTCTCAATAAGCTTTACATTTTTCTTCTTAAAAACACTCAGAAGATCAATTTGAAAAAAAGCATTAATAACCACGCCAATACGCCCTAAATTTTGTGGCAAATCAAATAGAGAAGTTGCTACTGGACAAAATGTCCACTCTAGGAATATTTATAATCATTGAATAAGCGTTTGATAAAACCATTTTTAATAAAATAGAAATGCATTTTCAACACATGGTGTTAACCACACAATCAGTGGATACACAAAACACATGCTGGAAACAAATCTTCTGTTAGAGTTACTGTGGGAAACACAGTGATCAGAAGAGTTAGACAACTCAATGACCGAGACTTTTACACAATTGGCTACGAAAATGATATTCTGTAATTTGATGCAAAACAATTTTTATTTTTATTGAAAATTGATGCAGAAATGAAGCTTTTACGGTCAATTCTTAAATAACTAAATTTTGCACAAAGAAAAAAAAAATGGTTAATAGTTCAATAAATAAATATACTTAGAAATATGTAAAGTGCAACACTGATCTCCTATGCGCCAGTGCAAGGTTACTACTGGAAAAGGTACAAATATAGAAGCCTAAGTACAATAAAACTTGTTTCAACCTTTACCCAAAATCCAGAAACTACAAATTAAAAAACAATAAAATATCAAACTGAGCACTGAGAAGATAGGCAAAGAATGCAATAACTGCCCCAAACGCCAAGACAGCCAATTACTACTTGTGACTGTTGAAAAAAAACGTGCAAACTATGACAAGGACCTTGACAAGATGTTTTTAACCAAAAAAACACATAAACACAATTGGTATTGGAGACAGTCCAACGTATAGAGAATGTGAAATAAATAACAAGACAATCGACCGCGTGCTATGTACTACATGTCTGGCTCTTACATACAATAGATAGTCTATGTTAAGGAATTGCTTGATTGACATGGTCAGTATAAAAAAAAACTTCTCCGGCATTTGCATTTATCAGTCACATAATGTAGTTGAATGCCGAGACAACGAATAGAAGTTACCACTGGAAGAGATACAAAAACCTTAATGAAGCATACGTGCAGTAATTTTTAGTTTATCTTTTAACTCACAAATCTAAAATTTTCCTGTCAAGTGGTGCGTCTCTAATTATTTAATCTTAATCTTAATTACAAACTTAAAAACAGGCAACATATAGTTACATTTTGTTGCTAACACAAGTATGTCGACCTACTAAAATAACTATATTTGTTGACATTATTTAACACTCCCTTTTAATGTCAACTTATCTTAACAAAAAATAAATTTTTACAAACATTTTTAAAGTTAAACATTTTTAAACTAAACATTTTTTAAACTACATATTGCATCTCTAACAGTTCAAATTTTAGACGCCCTAAAGGTTTAGTAAACACATCTGCAATTTGCCTGTCTTTCATTTTTAATTAAAGACATTGCACTCTGGTTGTCAATTCGTAGATTCAGTTTTACTTGTACAGTTGTTAATTCGGTCACTAATTCTATTAAGTATATAAGTTTCTTTGTACACTCTGTTGCTGCGATGAATTTGCTTTTGTGTTTGATAACGCCACAATAGGTTGCAATCTTGAGCACCAGCTGATCGGAGCATTTTTCAGAAATATTACGTAGCTTGTTGTGCTTTTTCTTGTACTTATATCACCTGCATAGTCCGAGCTACAATATGCATTTAGGATATTCATGTCATTTTCTATCTTGTACTCAATGCTACTGTTTATTGTTCCTTTTAAATATTTTAAGCATCTTTTTAGGTCAGTTACGTTTGATAAAATTGGGTTTTCTACAAAACGACTGCAAGAACTTACAGCGTAAGTCAAAAAGTCAAATCTTGTCTAGTGTTAGTAGAAAGATACAGTAGGCTTCCTATTGCTTCTCTATACGAAAATGCACATTTTTGTGTTTCCATCTCTTGTTCGGGACGTATTGCTTTTATAGGGGTTGTTGTTTTAGATTTTCTATCCGTATGAAGGTTTTAAGTTTAATATACACTGTTACTTTAAATTTTCGTGTCAGATTTATTAGTAATTCATTGATTTTGTTTTGATTACTTCTAATTATGTTTCCATCATCCCCATATATAACCAATATTGTTTCATCGTTTTTTTTATAGACACACTGTTTGCATAAGATCTGTTGTAGTTTGTTGCGTTTTTGAAAAAAAATGTTGAAAGTTCTATTCCATAACATTGGAGTTTGTTTAAATCCATATAGTAATTTTTGCAACTTACATATCTTGTTCTGATTATCAAATCTTTTTGGCATTTGCATGTAGGTTACGTCATGTAAGTCTCCGTAGAGAAATGCTGTCTTTATATCAAATCCTATGATTTTGTCATTTTTAGCTGCAGCTAGTGCTAATAGTATTCTCAGTAAAGTACTAATTACCACGGAACTGAATATTTCGTTGTAGTCAATTCCATGTCCCGTTTGCATCCTCTAACCATCATCTTACTCAGAATTTTTTTGTCTTCTGCTTCATTTTTGTCAACTTGTATCCAAACTTTGTTTTTTCAAAGTGAATATTTTTCCTTTTTGATAGCTTTAATCCATTCATTCCTTTCGAAACCTTTGATTGCCTCTTCAAAAGTTAAAACAGAGAACTTGTCATATTTTTTTGTGTTTTACCTCTCGTTGACCTTTGTAATTTGTTATTGTTTTCTTGATTTTTTTAAATTTTTGGTTTATTTTTTCTCGTTCTATTTCCTCTTCTGCTTCTTTTTCTTCTTTTGTTTTTTTTGTCGAAACTTCTTCTTTGGTTTTTATTTTGTTTTCGGACTTTTTTAAGTCTTTTAACTCTTCTAACTCTTTTAACTCTTTTAAGTCTTCTATTGCAGTTGTCCATTTTTCTGTTCTGTTCTCATTAAATATTTCATCTGGGTTGTTATTTTTCTTTTGTCCATATCCACAGGCAATATCCATTTAAGCTATATCCAACCATTACTAATTTCTTACTTCAATCATCTAGTTTTTTTAATGTACCTAGCACACAACTCTGAAAAGATCGGGTGAGTTACTTGTTTATTTTTTATGTGGAGTATTAACAGTTGATAAAGGACTTCTATTTGTTAGATTTGTTAGCTGTTCTAACAGCTTTTCCACACATTTCTTTGTGTTGGTTTTTATCCAAAGTTAATGTTCTGATTTTTTCTAACAAGGTTCTGTTCGATCGTTCTTCAGTGTATTGTGTAGTCCAAAATCATTCCTCTTTGTTTGAACCATTCTTTGATTTCTTTAAAGATGCATTTTCAAATCTGAATTTGTGCACTTTCAGATTCCATTTTACTTCCACCATATTTATGTATTCTTTTATTGCATCTTTGACTTGATTACGACTTTCTAACAGAAAAGTAAATTCATCAAGGAAGGTGATGAAATTTGTTTCCATCCCACGTTATAGGATTTATTGGGCCACACACGTCTGAGTGTATTATTTCTACTGATCTAATTGCTCTTGTTTGCTCTGTTTTCAACGAAAGTTGTGTCTGTTCTGCTCGTACACAACATTCGCATATCTCATCAAAAAAATCGATTTGTTTTTTTGTCTAAAGTTAGACCAATGGATGAGTTTTTTAATGTCAGGTTTTCTTTGCTTAAATTACCCATTTTTCGATGCCACAGTATTTCTGATTTTCCCGATGTCGTTGTTAAAGCTGTTTCTTTGTTTTTTACTGTTGAGATTTATGCTGTAAAAGCCATTTTTCTTTTTTTCTTTCAACACCTTTGTGTTATTTTTGTATATCTCAATCTTTTCTTTAGTGAATTTAATTTCACCTCTATTTTTGGTTATTGCACTTACTGATGGAAGATTCTTACTTAATTCTGGAGCATACATAATAATTTTCAGGTTACATTGCCTTGTCACCACTTTTCCTATTGCTTCTGTGCACATTGTGTTTTTTGATAATTTTATTGTAGAACAGTAAGTAGTTTTGTGTTTCACACAGAAGTTTTAGATCATTGGTGAAGTGTGACGTAGATCCGGAGTCCACTATCCAATCATTTTTATTTGTTTCGACCAGAAACAATACCTCACTTTTGTTTGCTAACTTGTTTTCACTTTTCTTAAGGTAGTAACAATATTTTTCTGGAGATGTTGCATCTCGGTGGAAGATTTTTAGTTTTGCATGTTGCTGCCAGTTGTCCATTTTTTTGTTACTTTTAAAACATGTTCGCTGTTCTGTAGCATTGAACGCCATCCCTGTTTCATTGCTTTTTTTAATCTTTTCTAGTAGTCAGACTATCTTTTTATAAAAATTTTAAAAACAGTATTTAAAAGAAAAAAATGTATAAAATGCCTCACTATGCGGCAATGTCGTAAGTGTTTTTGAAAAGATTTGATATAATTTTGTTAAATTTAGTTTGAACGTATAGACATAGAGACAAGACATAAAATTCAACGTAGTAACTTTTCAAACTATTGAGATTGGAAACTAAAGTCTATACTTTGAAGACAGGTATTGTTTGAAAACTAAAGGTAGTGACGCGTCAAATTTTTATTGTGCGGTGCTTAAAGTTATAAAAAATGCTGATGTTCAAGTTTTTGCCAATTCAAAGTTTATAATTTTATAAGTTACTAACATGGAATAGAAGCTCTAATTTAGATTTAAAAAAATGTTAAAAAAAATCTTTTGGCTTGTTTCAAAATATAGAAAATGAAAATGTTCCAGTAAGATTGCTAGTTTTTTAGGTAACTATTGGTCTTTTTCAAAAAGTTTTTCTGCGTTTGACAGACCAATGTGGTTGGACAGTTTGAAAACAAACTTGTTAAAAAACTGCAGTTGTGAGGTCAAATCGAAACAAAACCGGCATTGTTGTCAGCAGAATAAACAAAAATTTCTGCCAAGGCTTCAAATGACAATCAAACGACGTGTCTAAAGTCTGCCGGGGCACGTACGCAAACGCCGCGGACGTTTTTATTTGGATTTTTTTTTAATTTGACATTATTCATTAAAGATCAAAAACGCTGTAAGATAGATCACATCTTGCAGATTGATTTCAGTACTTAGTCACTAGTTTGAAACCCGAGTTTTGATTTAAAGTCGATGCCGTCGTCAGGTGTTTGCCAATTTTGCTGTAGAACTCTGAAGACGGCTATATATAATTTTCAAAAATAAAACAGTAGGTCGCGCTTAGCTCCTGCAGAGCATTTTGATAAAATGTGGCATTTATTAATTCAAAACATTAGTCTAATACTTGATTAGTGTCCATGTAACCATAATTACATTTAATATCAGAGTGTAGGTGGGCCAGATATTAAACCTCGTCAGTATCTACAGTGCCTTTGTTCTCTCAATTCTCGGGTTCGATAGTATAAATTTGTGTTTAATTACAAGTACATATTTAAATGCAGCTATGAGGTAGTAACGTAAACGCAGCAAGCGTAAGCTCTAAAATATCAGACCTTGCGCTCGAAATAAAAAAAAGTACTTTTAGTTTTTTCGTGTTTTTTTTTTTAATTATTGTTTTCAAAAAAACTCGAATTAAAAAGGTCTACATAGAACACAGTGTTAGGATGGAGTGGCAACACTCACCATTATTACTAGTTATTACTTGTTACGTATTTTGGTTTGTTCTAAAACAATAACTAATAATTTTAATTTTCTATCGTTAAAATAAATATTAAATACCATTATAATTTACTAGTACTGACAGAATTAAGTCAATAGAATTTTAATAATGGTTTTCATATGTATGTAGGTATATGCATTCAACAAAGATAACAAACAAATTTTTTTTTAAGAAATTAAGAAGTTATTTATGCAACTTTTTTACACAAATTAGGTATATAATATAAAATAGTAATTAAATATATTTGGGAATTTAAATGTTTATAATACACTATTGATTGACAAATATTATTTATGTAGATCATTTGTATATCTATAACTGAGTTTACTAATTATTATGAATAACAATTCATTATTAATTAATTTGCAATTTAAATGTAACATATTTATAAATCATTTTTGTTTTTAATTAGCACCAAGTTTACAGGTACTGACAAAGTTTCACTGTTTGAAAAACAAACAATATTAGATTGAAGTGATAATTAAATAAACTTATTAATTTGAAGCTGGTAGGCCTGCTAGAGACATCTAGTGATTTAGTAGTGAGCTTCAAACCAAAACATAACCTGGCGAGAAATTGTTTTTATAGAATTAGATTCAAGCGGAAAAAATAAGATATAAATATCATTAATATAATTGATTTATAATTAAGTGTTTTTGTAAATCATGGGTGATATAGAATTAACAGTGAGTAAACATATAAGCACGTTCTGTAAAGTACTGCCAACGCATGTGGAGAAATGGAGAACTATTATAGAGGAAACTATAAAATTAGTACGAGGAGTTGTGAATCTTGCCGAGCAGTTGCGATTTGTTGATGAGTAAGAAATTATTTGAATTTAAATATGATAGTTTTGATTGTATGTGCAATAATTAAATTATTTTCATATAAAATATACTATAACAAATACAAGATAATAATAAAATGAATTAGATACATAAATTTTAAAATAAACTTTTTTTAAATAAATTAATAGGTTTATAATAATATAGTTGGTTATTAAAATATAAAATCAAATAAAAAAGTTTTTCATAACATATGAAGACAAAGTTTGCCGTAACCAATTGATTTATATGTTCTTATAATATAATTTTAATATTTTAATATAAATAAAATTAATTAATGAAGTAGTTCCAAAATGTTTGAACTATTATTACGCCTTCCGCGCGTTTATTTTAGCAAACATTCAAAACTTCTAGTAGAACTTTTTGATAAATAGTTTAAGGTATAATAAAAGCTACAAAATTAGCAGTGCCACCCCTTAACTGTCGAAAATGTATTTGATAAGTCATAAATATTATTAAATTGATTTATTGAAAATGTTCTGATCTGTCAACTTTTTGTATAACAAATCTTGATATGTTACACGTTTTTCTCAGCTGTTAATATCAATATTTCTTAAAAAAAATTGTTAAAAAAAAAAAAACTTAGTGAGCTATCACAAATGACAAAAAATCTTCCTGAGCTGCTCCCAAATTGGCAAAATGGTTTCTGAACTGTCATAAAAGTTATAATATATGCTTGAGCTGTCAGAAATGTTCCCGAACTGTCAAAAAAGTTATAAAATATTCTTCAACTGTCATAAATTATTGTTGAACTGTTAAACATAGAATTTTCATAAATTGTTTCTGCAGTGACATACATTTTAAAATTGATCTCAAACCTTGTAAATATATTATAAAATGTTCCTGAAGTGTCACTAAATGTTTTCAAACTACTAAACATGTTATAAAATGTTTATACTATTCTTAAAGTGTCATAGATGTTAACAGCTATTATAAAATATTTCTAAATATATAAAAAAAACTCTAAACTGTAAAATGTTTTAAGATATCCTTCAATAAAATAATCATAAATATGTAAAAACTGTCAAAACTAATTTGAAACTCTCATAGAAGCTATATAATATTTATAAGCATAAATGTCATGAGGTAGATGTACTTCAACTAAGATATTTCGAAACTATTGCTAAACTGTCTTAGTTGCTGTAACATATTCTTCAGCTGTTACAAAAAACATAAATTGTTTTTTAACTAACATTAAAAAAAAAGAAAATTTTAATATGTTCCTTAACTATCATAGATGACTGCGCGAAAAATGTTTTAATATACTTGCCCACTCAAACAAGCAAACTTGTTTTATTCCTACTCAGTTTCCAATGGAAAATTGCCAGTAACTCAGAAAATATGATTTAAACACAAAATTTACAATTTAATTTCAAAATTTAATCAAAAATTAAAATTTTTGATTTTCTTATTTTTAATATCACTGGATGTTTTATATTTGCAATGTTGTTAATTTAATTTTACAGAGCCGATTTAAAATATAAAGAAGATTTTGAAGAATGTCAGAAAAAGGTAAAGCATAAAATTATGATAGCATTGGAAGAGGATCTAATACCCATCAAGGCAGCCATGTAAGATTCGAAGAATACAACATTAAATATAAATTAATTCTTAATTTTTACATTATAGAGAGAAATTAAATAAAATTAATCACGACTTACGGAACAAATTACTGCAATTGGAAAATTCTACATTAAATCTTGATTGGAATGAAGATTTAAAAGTTTTCAAAGGTAGCGCAAGTGTTCCCGCCTTAAGCAGACTTTTGCAATCTGGATTGGAGTTTTGGAATTTCTTTCAAGCTGCTCATCGAAATATTAATGATTGTTTCAAAAATATGGATTGGTTTGATGAGAAAAATATGGCTAGTTTTGAGGAATCTTTCAAAGTTGATTTAGATAATAAAGTTATACTATATTTATTAGCTATTACACAGTATGTTGATAATGAGAAAAATATTGTATAATTAAATTATATAAATTTAATAATAATCTACAATTTATATTAAAATGTTGTTTTTATATTAGGATTGGTTGGTGCTAATATTTTACTTGTTAATGAAAGCGACTGAAATGGGGAAAATTACTAACGTTCTTAATTGGTTGAGTAAGTTAAACAAAAATCTGTTGATATCATGAAAATATCACTATTGTTGATTATTTGCATGCACTGGATGGAAATATTTATAGGCAAGAAAATTAACATTTTTTTAAATTATTTTATTAACCGATTGTCATGCATTTTTTAAAAATATAAGGCCACTACTAAGAAACAATAAATATCAGCAAGTTGGTCAGAACTCTTTGCATGCCTCAGGTTAATGATATTACCAATGTGCTATTGAATAAACTTCCTTTGGTGGTTTTGCCATCATGAGTATTCTTTAACATAAAAATTGGTTTTTCAGTTGGTTCTAATGTCATTAATAAAAGATACTGCGGCCTGATACTTTGCTTTAGCTGATGAAGTAGCTACCAACCGTTGCTGGAGTATAACATAGAATGGCTCTACTGCGAATGATCAGTACTTTACTAGCAAAAAGTCCTGACTGCTTGTCCTCTTAATAGTCCGAGTCGGCATAGACATGAAGTTGATCATCTCCATTAAAGAAAATTCAAATTTTGTTTTCATTCAAATAGCGAAAAACTTGTACTTATTTTCTAATGATTCTTTATTGGTTTATTGCAGAAACGACTCAAGTAGTTTACTGTAAAACTGATGTTTGGACGAGAAATTGTTGCCAGATACAGTAGACTAATTGTTTTACGATAGTGATTAGATTTGTCTAACGGCTTATTGATCAAAAGGTTTTCAACATTCTTTTCTCAATAGCAGATGATGTAGGGTAGTAGCTATTGCAAATTAAAATTGAATTATCTTCTTAAAGTACTTGGGTTGGCTTCTAAAACTTCTTCTAACATGATTTGCATTTCAAGATAATTTAAGTAATTTTTTTTAATGATTTTAAGGTTACTGTTGGTTTTATTTAGAACTCTGATCATTTTTATCTTACTTTTACTAACAATAAGTTTGTCTACAAAAAGAGCTATGATCATGTTTCTGTCTGTATTGTCATGGTCACGACTCCTCTGACAAGAGGAAATACGAAGAAGAAGATAGCTGATACCCTTTTTTGCAGCATAAATTATGCAAAAAGACAATCTTTTAATTGAGCATCTTGTTTCTTACGCAACACTTAACGACAGGCTAGTAGTTTTGAGTGGAATTTTAACAAGGTTTCATGTCTTTATTTTGGTGAAGGAGTTAAATTCGTCCGCTATAGCTGAATACTATCTTTCCTATAGCTTTGGAAACATTTTTTTTAAGTAAAACCATTACAACGTCTGAGAAACGGGCAGGACGATTTAAGGTTTGACAATCACGCAGATTTGGCCACCTTTGAGTTTTGACTACTAGTTTATCCAATTCTTGTCTTTTGGTTTTTCACTTGCAGGAAATGATTAAGCAGATACTCTATTCGAATCTCCTCTTCATTCAGCGTATTGCAGGCTTCAGATTATCAGATTTTTGTCTTGATTTACGTTTAGATTTTGGTTGATTTAGGTGTTACTTTTCTCAGGTTTGACAACCTAATTCTTGTCTTTTGGTTCTTCACGTGGAAATGATTGAGCAGATACTCTACTCGAATATCCTCTTCATTCAGCATATTGCAGGCTTCAGATTAATCAAATTTTCTTCTCGATTTACGTTTAGATTTTGGTTGGTCTAAGTGTTACTCTTCTTAGGTTTGACATATTAATTCTTGTTTTTTGGTTCTTCACGTGCAAGAAATGATTGAGCAGATACTCAACTCAAATCTCCTCTACGCCTGTGGCATAAGGTTCTCAGGGCTGCTTTTAATAGGGTAAGGAACTCTGGTGAGCGGGCAAATAACACGTGGTTGGACGTAAACCTTATATTTTCCCATAAACACCATAAAAATATACATATTAATCCTAAGAACAAATTAATCATTAGAACATATATCAGCATTGATACAATAATTACATGAATTAACAAATAAATAAACAGTCACCTAGGCTGGTAATAATAGGGAACCAATAAGGCTTAGGACTAAATAAATGTAAATTTATAATAGATGTATGCGGGACGCTAGTCTAAAAGCAAAGGAAGGATGGTTAATCCTTTACATATTACACTGTGGTTTGTGGCGGGGATAGACGTATGGTTGGTTGCATAGGTGTATCAGGAATTGAGGATTTATCCGCCACAACTGCTTCCTAATCATTTTGTTTCTGTTTACCGAAAACAGATACAAGTTGATTTTCAGCTATATATGATTTTAAGTGCGAGGCATGGAATGTACCTCTTTCTTGCTCAGAGTTTGGAAATTGCAATACATAAGTCATAAGTACAGAACAATGAACAACTCGTATACCGAGTTTTTTTAGACGACTGCGCCATACGTCTGACGTAAATTGAGAACCGTTATCAGTAAAAACTCATGTGAGAAAGAATGATTTTTTAGATCAAATGTTAGAAGCATTTGGTGAGTTATAGTGCGGCGTGCACCCTGGAATGCTCCCGTGACTTTAACTCCGCTTACTGGAAAAAATGGAAAATCTACATTATAAAGACGAACTTGATCCCATACTGCACCAGACATACAACATATTTCGCTTCCTGTATCAATAAGCGCAGAAAAACTGTGTCCAAACAAAATAATTGTAATAATAGGTACAATAACTTCTGAAGAATGGTTATAATCACACCACGGTTCTTTTAATAAGTGTTTTACTGGGTTATTATTATTAGAGGGTGCCCGTTTATTAATAACCGCGACTTGTGGGCTATCCGGAGACGCGGAGTTTAGTTTCCCTGTTGCTCGCTAAAATGTACCCGATATGGGCTATTACTACGACTAGAATTGTGAAAATTTGGGATTCTTGGTTGAAAAAACCCATTATTGCTCTGTGCATTATTAAAGTTAGCGTTTGTTGCGTTATTAAACGTGTTAGTTCGACGAGTCAGCGAAGTAGCATTAATAAAGTCAGCATGGCGTAATTTTTTCAATGCTTCCGCAATGGTTCTAACACCTATTAGGCACGTAGCTATATTTAACGGATAACCTCTACTAATGATAGACACAAGGACAGGTTCATAATATAGTGGATCTAAATATTTTGCTTTGGCGAGTGCGTTAAGAAAATAATCTACATAACTACCACTACAAAATTTATTTGTTTTAAACTCAAATCTGGTTTGTGATTGTTTGATTGGATTCCAAAACTGATTAAAGAATGCCGATCTAAATTCATTAAAGTTACAGAAATTATTTATAAAACCATTCGCCCAAGCTTTAGCATTATTAATAAAAATTTCACATATATATATTTTAAACATAGAAAAAGGTATACCTGATGATAATAAAATATTTTCTAATTTCTGTATAAATTCAACAGGATGACATGTATCAGTAATATCAAATTTGGGTAGACATTTTATATAAAATGAAAAATCAGGTGCACTTTGACTTGCTGGTATTACATAGTTGTTATACACAGGTTTAATATTATTATTTGGAATGCTCGATTGATTATTAGTATAATGATAATGTTTACTATTTGTATAAATTGCTTTTTTATTTGCCTCAATATTATTAGAAGGCCATTGTGAATTTGTTGAATAAAATTTATTTTTATTTAAAGAATTATCAGCCGACAAACTCTACGGAATAGATATACCCGCTGAAGGTGAATTTATATCGATTGTATTTATATTATCAATTTGCTTTGATATATTTATTTGACTTTGTTTATCACCTTGCAAATTATGAGCATGAAAAGGACCTCTGCTTGTCCTGATGTGGGCATGTGCGTTGTAACCGGCGGTTATCTCCCACGATGGTGGATGTCTCGCTTTCGGTCCGCGAAGCTGCATTCCGCATCCTTGTGGTTTCACGCACTTTGGGTATTGCTCCCGTAGCCGCGTTGACTTGCTGCTGGCTCCTGGTCACTCTTCTGTCCCATGGTTAATTCTAATTAATTATTAATTTTCCGCTAATCACCAGGCCTCACGTACGGGCTTCAAAGATGTGGCATAATGTTCTCAGGGCTGCTTTTAATAGGGTAAGGGACTCTGGTGAGCGGGCAAATAACACGTGGTTGGACGTAAATCTTATATTTTCCCATAAACACCATAAAAATATACATATAATTCCTAGAAACAAATTAATCATTAGAACATAAATCAACATTGATACAATAATTACATAAATTAACGAATAAATGGTAATAATAGGGAACCAATAAGGCTCAGGACTAAATAAATGTAAATTTAAAATAGATGTATGCGAGACGCTAGTCTAAAAGCAAAGGAAGGATGGTTAATCCTTTACATATTACACGGTGGTTTGTGGCGGGGATAGAGGTATGGTTGGTTGCATAGGTGTATCAGGAATTGAGGATTTATCCGCCACACGTCCAGCGTATTGCAGGCTTCAGATTAATCAGATTTTTTTCTCAATTTACGTTTAGATGTTGGTTGATCTAGGTGTTACTCTTCTCAGGTTTGACATCATCAACGAAAATGACATTGTCTAAAAAAAATAAATTGATATCCACGTTGTTGGCAACTAGAAAACCTTTCTCTGACTTCCAGTCCATCTTGCTTTGTTTGTGGTCAGGGATGAGTACATAACAACTATAATAAAAGGTTTTCTAATAAAAAGTTTCATTTTGAATAGCAGGCTATTTAGGCAGTTGTCAATTGTGAAGCTATTATCTTTTGACATTTGAAAAGTAAAAACTACGCCATTATTAAAAATGAAACGATCACGCTTCAACAACGCATTGAAATTATTAAAATTCACTACAAAAATGGTTAAACTTTGTCAGTCACAGTTTGCTAACCTAAAGCACTTTTTGGTCGACGCAAAGCACTTTCTCGGCCGGCAGTAGTAAACTTGGTGTAAAAATTTGAGCTGTTGGAATAAGTTTGTGATGCGAAGAATTGAAACCGTGTGCCCGTAGTGTTGAAAGAAACTCAGGTTTGTCGATCTTTGAAATTAGACATTCCACAAAACGACATTACACCGTATTTTGCATAAAGACTTAAATTTAAGGTTTTTAAAGTTCAGTTAACACAAGAATTCAAGCCGGTCGATCACCATAAACGTCGTATCTTTGCTGATTGGGTCTTCCAGATGCATCAAAATGATCCGGAATTTCATCCTAAAAATCATCTTTAGTGATGAGGCTCATTTTCACTTCAGAGACTACGTTAATAAGCAAAATTGTCGCATTTGGGGTCAGAAAATCTACGAATGATTGTTGAAAAGTCTTTGCATTCTCAACGTGTCACTGTTTGGTGCGGTTTTTGGGCTGGCGGTATAATTGGACCCTACTTTTTCGAAAATGAGGTTGGTGCAACTGTTACGGTGAATGGATGGCGCTACCTAGCTATGTTTAATGATTTTTCATGGCCGGAATTGGAAGATATTGATGTGGTCAACGTTTATTTTCAGCAAGACGGCGCTACGTGCCACACAAGCAACGAAACAATCGCAATTTTGCTAGAAAAGTTTCCTGACCGTGTTTTTTCTCGAAGAGGTGATCACAATTGGCCACCAGGATCTTGTGATTTAACACCTTGAGACTTTTTTCTTTGCGACCACGTGAAAGATAAGGTATATGCCAATGCTCCACAATTGATTCAAGACCTTATAGATAGAATTTGTGAAGTTATCGAGGACATACCGCCGCAAATGTGCGAATTAGTCATGGAAAATTTTATGAAAAGAATGTGGTGCTGCAACCGTAACCGTGGCGGCCATTTGACTGATATCGTTTTCAAATGTTAATGGCACACCTTCCTCTTTACAATGAAACATTTATTGATTTCTCTTAAAAAATACCAGTTTTTTTTTAAATATCAAAATGAAACGTCTTATTTGAAAACTCTATATAACAAACATTTTGTTCAATTTGATTTTTTGTCTAAATAAAGTTCTGCTGGACTTTTCTCTTTGGTTGAGCTATTTTTGTTTGATTTAATATGACTACTGAATAATACACAACTTTAACTCATAATTTTTTGTTTCAAATTTTGCACATGTTAACTCCACTGTTTGCATTTTTTTTTAAATTTTTTATTTTGAGAAGGATATGCATTAGATTTACTGTAAAATGCTTCTAGTTTCTTCAGTAGATCTTCTGTTTTGCTTGGTCATGGCAAATACTTTTTTTTATCAAGAGTCTTAAAAATTGATACTTGCGCATCAGCAGATGGTACATATCCTTTATCCAACATTTGTTTCAAAAATCAGGTTAAAAATCAGTTCTGGTACATATAAAATATTTCTCAATGTTACTTAATTCCAATTTTGTCCATTGAAGAATTCCAGGTTCACATCGTTTACAAAAATTTCATTAAGCTTGCTTGCATCTCCGATTATAGCAGTTGAACACTTTTTGAGTTTAACAAAGTTGGACTGCCATTCCTTCTAAAACGTTATATATAATGTCGCTGCACCGTCCTGATATCAGAAGTCCTTACCATTGTGTCTCACATCTCGACGGTCGATATCTAATGTAGATAGGGCAATAGTAAAGAAAGATTGATTTGTAGTTCTTCTAATGTTTTTTTTGATTTGGTTTTTTAGAATTATCACAATTTGAGTATTTAAAGCACTTAACTGACAAAGTTTTTTGAAAACTTAGAGAATTTGACTTTGGTGCTTGTGGTTTTTTTTTGGTTTTGTTTTTCTTATCGTTAGCTTTCAACGAGTTTGGTGGAAATCTTCTTGGTAGTAACAATATTACCCCAGGCAGCACAAAAATAATACAGATGTGGAGATGGTAGTTTTAGGACTCTGGACAGTATCCAGCTGTCCTTAATGTTCTCGATTTTTTTCATATTACAAAGTTTTTTTAGCATTTGACTCGCACAATTACAGTTTGCAATTTTGTGCGTTATTTAGCCGTAAACATTCAGTTCTAAAATGACTTGATCATCTAAATCTTTCTTTAACTATATCTTGACAGCATCATTATTTTTACCACTGAAAGGTTTCAGCTGTAGCTCTATTGCGACTTAAAATATACCCGACTTCAACGTTACATCAACTTTAAAAAGCCAGAAAACATAGTTTATTTTTATTTGCGTATGTAAGGTGCCAGCATTACATGCAGAGAAGAGGCTAAGACGCCAGCAGTGGCGTATAAATGGCTGACGAAGAAGAAGAAGAAGAAGATGTCCATGGCAGTATAATTTAAAATTAACTGTTTTTACAAATATAAAAATAATTTTGATAAATCTTTTAATAAATAGTTTATCTACTAGCATCAAATTTGTTGACATTTCTGATCAATCCAAACACGCAGGCGGACTGGACTTGTTGTTCTTGTGCTGGCTGATGGTGACAAAGACAGACGATGTCGAGGTTATATTGATTGACTTTTTGACAGCCCATAACTTGTGTATAATTTGCACGCACTGGATTGAAATATTTACAGCCAAAAAAAATTAACTTTTCGACGGAATTTTATTAACATAATTATATTTTATGTTTGAGCAATTTCCTGGAGATTTTTTTCAGGTGTGGAAAAGCCTTTGGGCTGTTGTGGTAGCTTTTTGTTTTTGTCACTTCTAGATACAACCTGGGGTTGCTTAATAACTTGGCTCTACTCCAAGTAAGGTGTGTACAATGCCAACAAGCGTGTGTGGTAGTAAATTGCTTTTTTGGCATGAGATTGGGGTGATTGCTGGTGTGAAAGTAGTTTTTATTTAATACTCTTAGACAGTTTATTGCAAAGGTCGTTGTTGTGTTTCTGTTAGGTTGCTGTGTTGAGGTCTTGATCCGTTGCTCCACAATTTAATCTTGATCTTCAATTGGAACTTTGCTTAGAGTTTCTTCTGCGCAGCTGCTTTTGTGATTGTGGGTGATTAGTGATCTGTCTAGATCGATTTGTATACACTGAAGAAGAGTGCCGACGTTTTTGTGGGATATTTCTGCAGGCACATCTCGGCTTCACTGGGCTGCAGGACAGATGTTCTTTGGTTCTGTTTTTGTTATTATTGTTGTAAATGTTCTACAATTGTAAATAATGTTTCTTTATTGTTAAAATTAATCCACACGCAAGCAAGTTAAATCAGCTAACGTCAAAATGTTTTTCAATTGTTAAAACAATTGTAAAAAACGTTTTTTAATTGTCCAAAAGTCAGTAAATGTAACAAGTAGTAGTCAAAAATGTTCCACATTAAAATAAATGTCTTGCAGATGTCAAAAATGTAAATATGGTTAACAAATATCATAAATGTTCTAAAAATGTCTAAATGTTCTTCAAATTGATTGGCAAGTTTCAAAAACATTCTTAAAGTGTGTTTCATTTGTTCTCAATTGTTGAAAACTTCTAAAACCTTTGATTGTTATTAAAATGTTCTTCAAGTTTGTTGTATTGTTCAATAACGTTTCAAAATTGTCAAAAATGTTGCAACATTTTCATAAAAAAGTTCAAAATTGTCAAAAATCTTTTATAGTTATCAGAAATGTTCTTTAAGTCTACTACATTGTTCAAAAATTTAAAAAAATGTTTTTCAGGTGTATTGATATTTTCCAAAATTGTCAAAGATATTCTAAAATGTATGTTGATGTTTTAAAATTGTTATTAAATTGTCAAAAATGTTTCATAAGTGCAAAAAATGTTTCAAATTTGTCAAAAAAGTTCTTCAAGTCTGTTGATATTTTTCAAAACTATCAAGAGTATTCCAAAGTAGTCAAAAATATTCCAAAATTGTCAAAATTGTTGCAACATTTTGCAAAAAGGTCCAAAAGTCTTCTATATTGTTCAAAAATTGTCAAAAATATCAAAAATTGTACAAGATGTTCTAAAATTGTCAAAAAAGTCTTGATATGTTCTAAAATTGTCAAAAATATTTGAAAATTGTCAAAAATGTGTAAAAACTGATCCAAAATTGGCAAAAAAATTCTAAAGTTGTGAAAAATATTCTAAAAATGTTACAAAATTATCAAAAATGTTTCAAAAGTGCAAAAAATGTTCCAAATTTGTCAAGCCTGTTCATAAGCTTTAAAATTGTCAAATCTATCAAAAGTGATAGTAATCGGTCTTCTATAGGAGTATTTGGTAGGTTTGATAATGGTGGTGTTTATTTATCAATGCAACTTGTACGTTTTTTTATCAAAGGTGATACTCACATACTTAACAGCATCGGGCTACAAAATAAAAAAGTTTTTTAAAAGTTTAGATATGAAGATAAAGCTATCAGTTTTATAAAACGAAGAGAATGTTTTAGTCTATGCAGTTTAACGTCAAAAAAGACTAATTTTTTTACTTGGTTTATTTAGTAGACTACAGAGTAATTCTATCAAAACCAATGATGATGGGCGGACAAAAGATTGTTAGACATCATCGTTTTTTTTATGACTTTACTTAAGGTGTTTAAAAGACTAATTGGCCGGTAGTTTTGAGGATTTTTTTTTTAAGTTTTGAAATGTTTATAACGTGATAGCTTTTCCAAGCTATTGGGAAATGGCCGGTGTACAAAATTACATGAGCTATTATTGCTTTATGCGAGAAAAATTTCAGTGCTCTGTTTGGAACTCTGTCATGGCCAAGGGCCAGATTTAGTTTTTTAATTTTAAGATTATTTCTCAGATTCAAGAACAGTATCGTCGTCAATGTTCTCTAAGAAGTTATTGATTTTTTGATTAACTCTTTTGACGTTTTCCAGATTAGTGTTCTCTGTCATTAAGGGGAACATTGGAGTTTAAGGCTGTCATCAACTGACTGCACCGACAAGTGAAAATTTTTTCTTTTATCATCTTCTTTGGTTTTTTCTTAACAGAGGAGTCGTGGTCATGTTTTGCTATTGAGTAGGAACAGTGGTTTTGCAAACTATATCGCGCCAGAGGCTCCTATGTTTGGCATCCTTGGTAGCCTTATTTCGGGTAAAGCTCGTTAAATCTTTTATTTGGTCCGACCATCTTTTTCTGGAACGTTCTCTTGGTCTTGTGTCTTCTATTTTTTTCTGGACAATCAGTCTTTTAAAGTTGTTGTTTTCTCTCCTTGTTACGTGCCCAAAGTATCTCAAAACTCGAGAGTATACAATTTGTGAGATTGTACGGTTCTTTTTGCAATGTCACACCTTAGTCGTATTTCTACAGAACACCCACCCTTATTCGTAATTACTGCACCCAAACATATAAATTGATTAACCACTTGCGATTGTCCAATATGTGTAATGTTGGGCCGGTTGTTATTTAGGCGGTCTACAATCATGACATTTGTTTTATTGTGGTTAGGTTAGGTTAGGTTAGGATCTTTAGATGAATTAATTCTAACAGTTCTTCGGCCGAGCGAATAATACTGTGTCATCAGTACCGTAAATTGTTGATTTTTATACCTCCCACGGAAATGCCACCTGTCCAGTTTTCCAGTGTTTTTCTCATAATATATTCACCATATATGTTGAACAGCATTGGTAATAATATGCATCCCTGCATGGCACCTTTACGAATTAAGCATGTTTTTGACAGATAGTTATCAATTTGTACAACAGCTTCACTGTGGGTGTATAGTTCCTGGGTTAAGAGCATCAGGTGATTTGGCACTCTCATTTCCGTTAATATGGACCATAAATTATCCCACTTTAGGCTATCAAAGGTCTTGCAATAGTCAATGAAGCACTTGTACACTGGTTTATTAATTTTGCGAGCTTTTTCAATAATTAGCTTCAGGTTAAGTATTTGTTCCCAGGTATCACGTCCTTTTACAAAACCTGCTTTTTTGGGTGGAATTTGCTATTGTAAGAAGGTCCTGAGCCTCTCATTTAAGATCGTGATGAGAATCTTACTTGCGTGTGACATGAGGCCTATTAGTTGATAATTGTCACATTTTTCCTTTGAACCTTTCTTAAACAACGGATGAAATACAGAACTAGCCCATTCTTTAGGCCAGGTTCCGGTTGTCCATATTTTTTGGCAGATACGATGAAAAATGTCAATACCTTTTTCTCTAGTGGCCTTGATGATTTCTACTATCTATTCCAGGGGATTTGTTAGGTTTTAATCGTTTTATAGCGTTTCTTACTTCTTCTTTTAGTATGGACGGTTCTTGCATACTTTTTTGCGTAATGGTTATTTTGTCGTTATAGAGTTTTTTGCAATATTTCCTTCATACTGATTCATCCTGAATTGTCTAAATGCGAGCTGCGAAGCGACGGTTGATCTTTTTTACCAGTCTATATAGGTCTTTGGTATTATTTTGTTCTGCATGTGCTTGTGCTTCTTTGCAGATCTTTATAAGATGGGTGTTATTATTTTTTGCAGCATTTCTGTATTTCTCTTCTAAGCTGTCGGTATAGATTTCTTTTATAGCATATACTTATATATGCTTCTTTTAAGACATTTTAAAAGTTTTTAAAGCAAATTATATTGCGTTTTTTTTTTGGTTTATTCACTTCATTGCTCTAATCGGCCAGTGTAAGCTCAATAATCTTTTGCAGTTGTGCAATCTTAATATTTTAAATTCCAGTACAGAAATACTTTTATTAGTTGTTACTGTGTTAACACATAATCACAAGTTTTCAAACGCTAGTGTATAATTAGCAATTTTTATAACTTAATAGAACTTTAACTCTGGCAGATTTACAGCGCTAAAGCATTAATGTACTTTGTTAAAACTAACCTTTCAAGATTTTTTTTCCGTCTATGTGTGAATAACTTCAGACAACTGTGAAGTACTTGAATGTTAATATATTTTGTTATCACACCTAAAAACCCACTTAATTTATGTTTAAACAACATAAACATACGCAGTTGAATACGTAATAAATAATTTAACTTTAAGCCGGATAACATTATTATGCGGGTATGTTGGCCATGCCTGTGTTAATTTTAATAATTAACCGTTAAAGCAGGAAGGTACTTTAAATTGATCTAATTTTTTGCCAAAAATGCTTAAAAACAAATGTAGTCAGATTTTTTTTATTGAAAGCAAAAAATGTTAAAAGATTGTATCTTAGCTAAACAATGTTTTCTTAAACCATTATTGCACAGGGAAATCAAAACAACGCATTATAACCTACAAATATTTGTCAGTCAAGTCCATGTTGTCATGTAATAAAACACATATTTGCAGAGTTAGGAGAAAAACTTGTACAACGATTACTCTGGTCAGTAGTCTTACAATATCTGTATTTATTAAGTTTTCAAACCAGCTCCAAACCAACAACATCGATAGGATTTCACCATCAATACTAAGAATAGATGCAGCAACTAAAGCTAATGGGACTTGTAAAACATTGAAAGCGAATAAAAATGTACCGGTTTTGATAGAATTAGAAAACTACAGTAAAAGAGTATTATTGCTTTAAGTACAGAAAACGTTATGTTAGCAGTCTTTACAATTTTATCAAAGTTATTGACGCCGTTATATTGATTTTCTTATTTTGTAGACCTTCAAGCAGAACATAACCACAGCCATTTTTAATTATTATTCTAGGATTTATTAGACAATTAATGTATCCTTCCAGAAAGCGCAAGCTACGTCTTTTCAATTAAAACAATGCTATTCAAACTTTTTTTGCTAATGCCATTGTCATCAATATCTCTGGAGATCAAATAAATGCTTGTAGTCACTTTATTATAAAATAAACATATTCTTATAAAAATAAAATGTTTAAATTATAATTATATGTTAAACATGCAAATACAAAATATTTTAATAAAATAGCATGCATTTTACTTTATTTTTGACAGGTTAATCCATTAAATCTATTCTGCCGTCTGGAGCCCATATATTCCTGTCGCATAAGCTTGATAATTCCATTAGATACGTTAATGCCGTCTAAAATGCTCTTATCTCTTGAGTTTTTATCATTGTTCCCGCTAGGTCAAAGTTAATCTAACATTCAATTTACTAATATATTTATTAAATTTATGAATAATTGTGTAATATTGTTTTGTAATAACTAATACTTAACCCGATAAACATTTATTGGATTAGATTTATTTAAGTTGAAATACTTTAGATGTAGTTTCCTTTTTAAACTTATAACCTTTTTTTAATTGTTTTATAATCTTCCAAGTCTCTAAATCTTGCTGGTCTTTACTAGTTTTAAAAAGTGCAGCCCGTTTGGCTCCTGCAACTTCTTTTTCTAATTGACTTATTGGTTTGTTAAGAGCTTTTCTTGTATTCATAACAAGTATTTTCCACTTTTTTAATTCTCTATAATTTTCACGGCAGGGTTTATCATAATCTGAAATTAATGTTACTTTTTTGTGATGATTCTTTCTATATCTTTCCATTGCTTCTTTTATCTTTCTAGTTATAATTTCGTGATAGAATACAGTTTGTGGCAATTGATCTTCAACTATTAAATTAAAATGCAGCATACTTTTTATAATATGTACTGACAAAACAGTAAAATTGTCCGGTTCTATCATCATAATTAAATGACTAAGAGCTATCAAGTTAATGAGTTCTTGTCCTCTGTCCCCCTTATTATCTTCAAGACTATTCAATAGAACACGTTGAATTTTTAGGTAATACATAACATGTATTATTAAACGATTTTCTAAACTAAACGTATAATGTTCACTAATTTTGTTGACATTCTTTTCTGCACATTCAGAGAATTTGATGAAGAATGTTTCATTTGATTGTAATATAAGTTTTTGAAAATTACTAGCTACAAAAAGAACGTGTTCATCTGACGCGAGGGCGTCCATAGTATCAACGACAGTTGCTATTACGTTTGGTGTAATTTCATTAGATTTAGTTTTTGCTTTGTATTGAGTGTATACTCTCTTCCAATATTCCAAATCAAAAATTTCACTAATAGTAGTACTGATAATATTATCTTCATTTTCTGAAATTGTTACTAATGATGGATTTGATACTGAAGCTGTTCCTCTTAATTCGACACTTTTTTCTAATGATTCAGGTGGGTAAGAAAGTTGATGCCTGCATTGTTTATTACCCATTTAATATAATTATTTTTATATATGATAAAATGTTGTTTTAATGTAAATATTATACAAATATGTAAAAGATGTCAAGCAATTTATTTGATTTATAAAACTGACATATTTTATATTCACGTTTTGTTTTTTCAAGTTTTTAAAAATATGATTTAAACTAATGCATTTAAATTTATAAAATACAAAAAATTGCTATTAAGACCATTTTGACCGCTACCTAGATTAATATTATAACAAAAACAGCAACTTAGGCGTCATTTCTATATCCACATATAATTTTTTTATAAAGGTGTGTGCTAGTGTACAAACATGAGTAGTTAGTAAAAAAAGTATATTGTTTTATAGATTGATTTTTATTTATTTTTTTTAACAATATTTGCTGGTGGCGGAAGTGTTCTGGGTGTTTTCTTTAATTTTACCAATAACTTATTAAGACGTGAGTGTAAACTGTGTGGTTTAAATATGAGAAGACAATGAAATGTTGCATTGGTGATTGTTAGTCATTGTTTGCTTAGGTACATTTATTATCAATGTTATAAAAATGCAATAATTTGCAAACAGAGCCGCGGTTCGAGTTTGTGTAACATTTTGTGTTGTATATATCTGCAATATTTGTACAACAAACTATATTAAATTATTTTATTTTTTTACCATACTACGTCAAACATTGCTTATAGATAAATCTTATGTAAAGCAATTCTGATAATACAAAACCCGTAAAACGACCACAAACTTTTCTATCAGGTATAGCAAAGCACTAAACACTAAATAGGCAAAGTTATATTTGCCGCTACACTAGTTGCATTTGAAATTTGAGACAACGACACAAGAAATTGAAATTATACATTTTCAAATTTTTCAAACTATAAAAAAGAAAAATACGTTTTTAGCACAACGACGTATTAAAAAAGCAGTAGTTAGTAGCTAAATTTTGGTAATATGGCCAAAAAACTTTTTGTTTTAGTACTATTGACAATTTAATTTTTCTAAGCTGTTAAATATTTTTTGTCTTAGTTGTGCGTTTTATAGCTTTTTACATCGCTACAGAATTCTTACGACTTCTTTGAACGGTTTTGATGGGACCAACGGTTTATTAGGTGACTTTTCCGAATCACCCCGGTGGATAAAGAGCAAGTTATTATTTCAATCATATTTCTGGGATCAAACCCTGGACTTGTCAGCGTACTACGCTATAGTTACAATAGTTATTTACTACAAAAAACCCTACATTACGTTCAAACCCAGCTAAGAAAATTCAAATCAAACTCCGATCTAATTTTTTTTTAAATAATACTTTTATTTTACTTTTACCAAATAACTTAACTTTAAGCAGTCCATCAGCACCAAAACTAAACGGCCTAAAACCACAAACCAAATGCACCAATATGCCCTGTAGTATCATACATTAACAACCCTACTCATAAGTTAAAAACTAAATTAAATAAGGTAATCAAAGAATATATACATTTTTCTTCAAAATTAGATAGTTAATTCGTTATAACTTGCTAAAAATATAAAAAATTCAAATTATTCTGTAGTTTTATTTGATATTAGTACTTTGTTTTTCAACATTCCTCCTTCTTTAATCAAGTCTCAAACTTATTTCAAAATATAATGTCCTGTTTAAAATTAAAAATTGCTAATTTTAATTCAATGGTAAGTTTTTATAAAAAAAAACAGGCCTAGCTATGGGTTCACCCGTAAATTCCTTATATTTATGGATTCTTTCAAAGAAAAGATTTTCAATTCAGACCTTGCTAAAAAACACATTTCTTCTTCGTATCGATATGTTGATAATATATTAGTTTATTTTAAACGTACTTCACTAGTCCCAACTACATGTCATGATAATAATAATCATCTTTTGTTTGATATTCTTTGTAAAAAAATCCTTCACCCTTAATGGTAATTTCACGATAGTTCGGACAATCGTCCCCACATTGACATCTCCGATTTTGCTCAAATTTTGTACACATGTTTGGGGTACCAAAATATGACGATTTGTGCTGTAAATAACCAAAAAATAGTTAAAAATTATATTTAAAAAGGTGTATCTTATAGGAAATTTTTCGTAAAATACTATTATGGTTTTTTAAAATTTTCCGCGGAAAATGGGAAAATTACTATTTTATCAAAAATTTGATATTTTTGATTCTGCTACACCTGAAGGCTACAAATTTGAATATAATAATCCTGAAACATAGTACTTTTGATTCCAAAAATTAATAAAACTGGATTTCCTAGGGTGAAATATAACACATAATTGATAAAAATTGGTTACTTTTAAGCGATTTTTCTCGGATTTTTTGTAGTTCTACTAATTTTTCGGTTTTTTTTTTCAAGAAAATTAAAAAAAAACAGTCATAAAGATCACTTTCTACAAAAAATTTTTTTTTGATTACATTCATTTATAATTTTTTAACTTTTTTTTGCGAACCACTGTATTGCACTTAGAGATCTAAAATTTTAGGAATTGTCATATTTTGATACTCCAAACATGTGTACAAAATTTGAGCAAAATTGGAGATATTGATGTGTGGGGCCGATTGTCCAAACTATCGTGGAATTACCCTTAAAGCAGTTTAAATTTTTGACTCAGGTACTTTGTTTTTTTATCTGTTTTTTTTTATTGCAGCCTTGCCAACCACATTGTTTTCTCTTCTTGGCTTCTTTCATAGTATTTGTTTTTTAAATTGCTATCTTTGCTGATCTCAAACAGATTTTGAAAAAAATAATTTGTTATTTTAGTAGGTTTATGTTTCGGGTTTCAGAAAAACGAGTTTACCATCTAGCTGCAGATGTCGTAGGCAATAACAATTTTGAGGAAATTAGTTTAAAGGTTGATTTTATTTGTTTTTGCTTTCAATACAAGCTTTAAAAATGTAATTATTTTCCGGAAATCTTTTATTTTTTGTAATTGTGCTTCTCTTTTGTTTTTAAGAGTAGTGGTTTTATTTAGTTTTATAAAGATGTCAGAAAGGTAACCCAATTTAAACAGCTATTAGATATCGGTTAATTGTTGGATAAAAAGTTTTTTGGTAAATGTGAACATCAATGCATCTTTTGATTCAAACAGCCTGGCTAATTTTTTTTGTTTTCATAGTTTTCACACTTCTTCTTGCAGCAAAAATTGGTAGTTATACATGCATAAGTTTTTGGCAATAAGTTTCAAAAAGCGTGTTTAAAACGGGCGGCTTTTAACATGATTAATTACCTTTACAGCACCATTCAATACTACTTAAACCTTGGGACATTCTTCTAATTACCAGATAATGCCTATGGATGACTTGCTTTGTCTTAGACACGACTTCCTTCACTTTTCCAACTATTGCAGCTTCTTCTTTGTTGCAAATATTCACACAGTTGGTCTATTTAAAACCATTTTTCTGTACATATTTGTCGATAGCTTTAAAAAATTTGTTGCCTGTGGTGTAAGTTGTAAGCACTTCTCTCATTAAAAGTTTTTCTTTTATTTACATTTTGAATAGATACCTTACAAGCATAACAAGAACAGCAAGTTCTGCAATCAATACTTTTATTAAAAATTTACAAATTCTCAATCTTTTTTTATACATTTAAAGCATTAACTGCCTGTTTTAGATATTTAGTGGCCGGATTAGTGCGTTTTACTAACAAATTTACACTTTTAATACATAACTCGCTTGATTTAGATGTTTAACGGCCGGATTTTTAAACTTAAAGTTTAGATTTTAAAGTTTAAAAACCGGCTTTAACGTTCAAAAGCCGGAATTGTGCGTTTTATCAATGAAGTATTTTAACGTTTATGTTTGAAAAATGTTATGTTTCAATATTAAGACTTAACATTGCCTAAAATAGTTCTAGACTCAAAATTAATTTCGAAACATTTTTTTAATTTTTTTGAAAATCATAAAATAATTTAGAAATTGTTCTTAAGCATATAATCATGCTGAGGACACAATTGTCAAAATATTTTTTCAATATTTAGACCAAGTATGGTCTAAACATTGCCTAAGATGGTTCTAGACTCAAAATTCATTTTAAAAAATTTAAAAAAATTTTTAAATTTTTTGAAATTATGAAATAATTTAGAAATTGTTCTTAAGCATATAATCATATTGAGAACACAATTGTCAAAATATTTTTTTGATATTTAGGCCAAGTGTAGTTCAAACATTGCTTAAGATGGTTCTAGACTCAAAATTTATTTTGAAAAATTTAAAACATTTTTTTAATTTTTTTGAAAATCATGAAACAATTTAGAAATCATTCTTAAGTATATTATCATGCTGAGGACACAATTGTCCAAATAATTTTTCAATATTTTGGCCAAGTATTGTCTAAACATTGCCTAAGATGGTTCTAGACTCAAAATTAGTTTCTAAAATTTTAAAACATTTTTTTTTAAATTTTGAAAATCATAAAATAATTTAGAAATTGTTCTTAAGCATATAATCATGCTGAGGACACAATTGTCAAAATAATTTTTTAATATTTTGCCCAAGTATGGTCTGAACATTGCCTAAGATGGTTCTAGAAAATAATTTTGAAAAATTTAAAATATTTTTTTTTTTAAATTATGAAATAATTTAAAAATTATTCTTTTTTAATCATATACATAATCATGCTGAAGACACAATTGTCAAAATAATTTTCCAATATTTTGGCCAAGTATGGTCTAAACATTGCGTAAAAAGGTTTTAGACTCAAAAATAATTAAAAAAAAATTTAAAGCATTTTTTAATTTTTTTTGAAAATTATGAAATAATTTAGAAATTGTTCTTAAGCATATAATCATATTGAGGACACAATTGTTAAAATAATTTTTCAATATTTTGGCCAAGTATGGTCTAAACATTGCTTAAAAAGGTTTTAGACTCAAGATTAATTTAAAAAAATTTAAAGCTTTTTTTTTTCACAAACTTTAAAATTGTGTAACTTAACTTAACATGAAATTTATAACATTTATTATGCAAGGTTTAATCAGTGTCTCGGCAATAGTGTAAGGCTTTCCAGCTTTTACAATGTGTAAAATGATGATAAATGAAGCTTCAGTTGCGTTTTTATATTCATTTACGCAAATTCTCTCCATCATGGATAACCTTGTCTAAAGAAATAAAGCGCGGCGTTTGAAGATTTCTTTACCTTTATTTTTCTGATTTGGTACATCAGAATGGTTGCATATCTGGAATGCAGTTTTATTAATTTTGATGGAACCAAGCAGCCATTACAACAGTTTAATGACAGTTAACGCATTGTTTTTTTGTTCCAACTTGAATTAAGCCAAACAGCTTGAAGTAGTTAAAATAGTTTTTTTATTTTTTCCAATTTTCTTTTGTTTGTAAGCTGCTTTTCTGCAAACTAAGGCAACTTGTATGTTTTAGGCTCACATTTTCCGATGATGCTGGTGTTAAATCAGTTGCGTTAGAAATTTTAGTGTATTAAAGGCCTAGTTTTTAGCTAAATAAATAACTATAATGTTTTTATTACACCTGCATAAACATTTCTATAAATTGTACTAAAATGCTTACAAAAGTTGGCTTTTTTTGCTCTAGTGCTACATATACAGGGTGTTAGACAAAAAAGTAGCGCTGAATAACTCCGTTATTTTTTAACCCATTTTTATAGGATTCAAAAACCATTTTAAATGGTTTTTTGAGTGTTATAAAAGCAGGTACACACATAATTGTTTTTATTTTTAGTATAGTTGCTATGGCAACCAACTTTATTTTTTAAATGGCAACATACATTTTTTTTTTTTTTTTAATCTTTATGATATTCTTAATACAACCATGTAAAATAATAATATACTTTTAAAAAAAAATTTTTTGATAAATTTAAAAAAACATATTTTTTGTTTTTTATTTAAAATGATCGTAACTGAATAGTTGGCGTTGAAAATAAATAATTTTTATTTTTAGGGTGTTTTTACATAATTATTTAAAATTTAAAAAAACAAATTTTTTTTTTAAATTTAAAAAACGCTTTTTTTTAAGTTACTATGTTATGCATAATAACATAAAATCACTCAAAAAAATTAACATTTATTATTTTCAATACCAACTATTCAATTACGATCATTTTAAACAAATATTATGTTTTTTAAATTTATCAAAAATTTTTGTTATAAATTTATATTATTCTTTTACATGTTTGTGTTGAAAATATCATATAGATTCCAAAAAAAAAATAAAAAATGTATGTTGCATTTAAAAAGAATTAAGTTGGTTGCCATAACAACTATATTAATAATAAAAACAATAAAGTGTGTACCTGCCTTTATAATACTCAAAAAACCATTTAAATTGGTTTTTAAGTCATATAAATTGGTTAAAAAATAACACAGTTATTCAGCCGTACGTTTTTTGTCTAACACCCTGTACATGGCCATGTATAAGTCAAATGTACGGAATGATTTTTTTTTGCTTAAACCACTGAAAATGTCTTTCTCTACATGAATCCTGATCATGTAATTTTTTAGATTTTTTTATTGAGCCAATTCCGAGTAATAGCAAACAAAATTTGAAAAAGATTTTTTTTTTGCGTTTTATCACATTTTTTGATCGTTTGTAACTTCTAAAGATTGCATTTTTTGGAAAAACCCAAAAACCGTTTTCTTTGAATTTTGAAAATTTCTCAGAACTACTTAAAAATAGCGAAAAACGCTTAAAGTATTTCTGTAGATACATTGTAAGATATCTCGGAGCGTAGTGCACGGCACTTCCTAAAATTTTTAGGGTTACTGTTAACACATATAAAAACACGTTTTTATCCATATTAAAAAAAAAGAAACTAACCGTCTTAAAAAAACTTTTCAGAACAGTTTTTATTTTGCTTTTTATGCGTTAGAGGACATTTATTTTTTTCAAACCAGTGAAAACAAACACGAGATTCTTTATAGAAGCGTAAATGTTCAACCGTAAAGTCAAAGCTTTTGTAAGCGACCAGCCGCAAGCTGCGCAAATAAAAAGAATTTATTAAATAAGCTAACCTTAAGTCACCAAATTCCCTGTTAATATTGAACTGTTATTAACTTTTTTAATTAATTAATTGTTTATAACAATAATTGCTAAAAAAGGGACAAGCATTACCCCATTTTTGAAAATGCACTTATAAAGGAGTCTTCTAAAAACGTACACTGTTTGTGTATCAAAAATATTTCTCAGCATATTAGTAAAAAAAAACTTTTTATAAAGAGACAAACTTCAGATTATTAGCCTGAATTGCCAAATACAAGAAGAGTAATCACATACCGTACCAAAACCATTGGAACAAATCACTTTATTAAACAGATTTACAGTGTAAAACAATCCAAGATCTGGCAAAGTGTAAACTCCAACCAAATTTCAAGAAGATGCAACATGTTCTATTTATGAATAAAGGTTTTTGGGAGAAGATATAAAGCTCAGGAAGCAGACTGTACTTAGGTTATAACAACTTTTTGAGCTTTGTTCTTTTCCAAAAAGGAAATCGACCAACCAAAAAAAGCAAATCCTGTGAAAGAGGTTATGGATAAAAATTTGTTGCTAGTAGCTTAACAAATTTGATGGTAAGTTTAATGTTAAATATCATGTAGTATAATTTACACCACTATGTAGGGTAACCTCTGCCTTTTAGTGCGTTTATTGATAAACAGGACATTGATATTGTTTAGGAACTTTAGATCTTTAAGAAAAAAATGAAGTAATTAAGCATTCTGAGCAAATAGCTAACGCAGCTTAATGCCATCATAGGATTTATGTTTTAAAAATTTATTGACAGTTAAGGTAAAAATTGTAGAAATAAAAACTAGAAAAAAGATTGTTTTTGTGATGCGGGTACTTTTTCTAAGACCAACAAGAACCTCTACTATTTGCCAAGATACACCATCTTAAAAGCAGCGGGATTAACCGTGCGTTAACGCTTGAGAGCAAACCAAACGCATATCACATAGCCTGAAGGATTAACGACACAAATATAAATGGTGAAAAATTCTTAGAGTTTACATTAGAATTGAAATTAGCATAATGAACAAAGGCAACACTCTTACTTTCTAAAATGCGTTGCATAGCAATGGTATTAACCTAAGCAACTGGAAAGCCAGTAAAGTGACAAACTAGTAGTAGTATTTTGAGACAAATGTTCATTGTTTCATCACGCATACATATGCTTCAGTACCAAATTTGAAGAAACGCTTCTTCTAAGAAACAAGGTTCTAATGAAAACTAACTGGAATTTATATAACAAAATACTAGTCAGTTAAATTGAGGATCTGTCCTGACAAAAGGCTGTAGATAATAACAAACTTAATTGTTTTTATGGAGTAACCGTTTTCCAAAAACTGTCAAACACAATTTCAACAAAACCAATTGGTAAAAGAAACTTAACCAAACAAAGACAAGTTCTAAAAAGCTGTATAACATTAACCAAAAAAAACTGTGACTGAGTAACGTACACAAATAATCTCATACATTAAACAATACAACAAAGACAATTTCTTGGAAAACGTATTGTGAAGGTTTTCAGAACAAACTCATATGCTTTTGACTTTAAAAAGCTTTAAGCAATGAGTGCACAGGGAACATTGGATGTTAATTTTTTATCTTGTTTTAGCAGAGAGCCAGTAAAAAATCTTTGCAAAAGCTAATGCAATCACACTTTTTGAGTTTTATGAAAAAAAAACACACAAAATACTTCTTCTTTTAGCCCAGTGTTGTCTACTTTTCAACGTAGGTCTCTTTTAATTCTTTCTACAATGTTTTATTTTGGGCTAGGCAATACCAGGCTTGTCTTGCTACTTCTTTAACGTCATCTTCTTTGTGGTCTTCCGATTCCACGTTTTGTTTTCTTTGGTTGCCAGAAAGTAATACAATTTGTTCATTGACAATAATCTTGTCTGGCAACGTGCTCCACTTGAGTTCTGCAATTTGCGCCATGATGTCTGTCATACGAGTTCTTCTGCAGATTTCCTCGTTCTGAACTCTGTCCCTCAAGCTTACGCCTAACATAGCCCGTTCTATTGCTCGTTGCTTAGTGCGTAATTGGTTTGCACTTTTAACGGTGAATTTTTCATAGACCTGTTGCTTTAAACTATTGGGAATTTTTTGATTTTTATTATGTAGCCCAATTTACTAAACGCATCCCAACTATGCTGTAATCGTCTTGAAATTTCGGCCTTCTGGTTGTCTTTACCCAACATGATTTTATGTGTAAGTATTGTATTTGTTTACCTTTTCAATGTTCTAATCTTCTATAGTGACGTTGGTGTTCTACGTACTCATGATTTTAGTTTTTGTTAAGTTCATTTTCATGCTTACTTGTTTTGATGCCTCGTTTAGTTGCTTCAACATGGTTTTTAACTGGTTTATATCATTACTTATCAACACAATATCATCAGCAAATCGGAGATGATTCAGATAGTTTTTGTCGGTATTGATGTTATTTGTCTGCCATTGTAGTTTTTTAAAAATATCTTCGATTGCCAGAGTAAACAGATTTGGTGATATTGTGTCTACCTGGCTGGCCCCTTTTTATCAGTAGTTAAGTCATCACTTATAATTACTTGGAAGATGGAATTTCTGTAGATGAATTTTAAAAGATTGGTGTAGCGCAAATCAATTCTAGCATTTCTATTGCTGTCCAAATGGCCCATAGTTCAATGGAGTCAAATGCCTTCTTGTAATTCACAAAGGCAAGGTGTAACGGGATGTTATATTTTGTGCCTTTTTCAATAAGAGATCGCAGAGACTGTAAGTGGTCCGACGTGCCAAATCCTGTTCTAAATCCCGCTTGTTTTGGGGGCTGATAAAACGAGTTTAGTTGTTAATCGATTCACAATTTTGTCTTCGCCAGGCGCTTTTTTTTTCATATGTTTTAGTGCTGCGCTTATATCTTCTATACTAATATCGGGGATTTCTTTGGAGTTCACGTTCATTATTGTAATCGACTCAGTGTTAGGATTTGGTATGGCTGCACTATAGAGTTTTGTATAGTATTGCTCTATGACGTGTTTGATATTTTATTGGTCTCTAACTATTATTCCGTTTTTGTTTGAAATTTTGAAGACCTTAGCTTTACCCCGAAATAGCGATTATTTTAAAACCTTCAAATTCAAGTTATTTTCTATCACCTGCTTGATCGTTTGGGTGTTGTACGTTCTTATGTCTCTTCGAATATGATGGGCTATCTCTGTATTAAGCTTTCTATAATGGGTAGACTTACGACTTAGAGTTATTCTCTTTTCAAATAGTTTAAAAGTATTTTGGCACAAAATACTAGGACAAAGAAAATTTCAATAAAATAACTCCATATATTTCATCATTTATTTCAAGCCAATACCTCTTCTCAGCAAGATTAAGAACCAATGCGTCTAATTAGAAAGTTCTGGATTGAATTGATTAACTGTACCCGTAAAATTTTTGCTTTTGGAGCCAATCTAAAAAACAGAAAATTAATACCCTCGACTTAATTAACTTGACTCTAATATCTATATTGTTCTACATGGCATAACTCTAACTAACAACAATCTGATAACAGATTTTTTTTCAAAAATATATCTGCAGCAATTAGCTCTTGACGTAAAGATACAAAAAGTTCTTTGCTACCCTTCTCAATTTGCACTTAAAGGAACAAACTCCATAAAAACTTAAATGTTTGTTTTATTTAGGAAATCATTGAAAATATTGATCTAATTTTTGTATTGTTTTATACCAAATTATTTATTCAAAAGAATTAACTTTAGTATGTATTTTTATTCAGCCAGCTTTACGCGTCAAAATAACTTGCAACTACTCAAACTTATTAGGTAGTTTCTAGAGACAAAAACTGCCAGGTTTTACTACCAATTTCTAAACATAACTGTAATGATGTAACGATCTAATAAAATTTGAAGCAAAACGCGTTTCTCAAAATACTTGTACAGCAACTGCTAACCTTTTAATCCCCGACATTATTTTTTTTTTAAATTAGCTGATAATGACATATTCAATCTACAAAACTAAACTATTTTAACATACAGTTATACATAGTACTAACAAGCCGTAAAAAAATTATGTAACAGAAAACCAGACAAAACATAAAAAAAAAAAATTAAACTGATTTGTACTAAAAGTCAAATAAAAAGTTGATAGAAGAAATATTTGAAAAGTATTAATATGACTTTTTTGGATAACAAAAATTTTGAGACAGATAAAGTAAAGAAAAGCTTAAACATTCAATCAAAAAGAAGAAAAAAAACCTTCTCAATTCCAACCAAGCCAGCCAATTGTCCAATTTTTTTTTTTAATATAACTCTTTTAAAAACAAATAAAAGTCATGTTTCTTATCTTCTTATCACGTAACCTCGTATTCTAAAAACAATTCTAAAGACAACTAACAATACGCCAAAGCTAAAAAAAAAAAAAAAAACAAAACAAAACAAATAAATTCAACCATAAAAGACAACAACACATTTTTTTAAATTTTTTAACAGAACTGACAAAACCATTGGCATTACTACTAAAATAAAAACCCGTCTCAATGCTACTAGGTTTCAAAAAACAAATATAACCAGGAGTTCTATGAATAAATGGACATTTTTTGTTACTTTACGGACGTCATCATAAAGTTCTGACAAGTATGAAGAACGGGTTTTTGCGGGTACAAATGCGATGTAATAATAATTTAACATTGTCCGTGTAAACTGCATTCATTAAACTTATTTTATTCTAAAAATTTAATTAAGCGGGAACGTCTTCTCAGCAAAGTGTCAAAACGCCTAAATAAAAAGTCTTCTACTATAAACACTACCGAGTTAATTAACTTGACTTAAGCACCCACGCTGTTAATTAAATAAATAAATTCATTTGCAATACATTTATTATTTATTTAATATTTTCTAAAGTTTATAATATGGCTTTTGTTGTTTTATCATCAAAGTTGATTATGCTATACTGCTTTGGTCTGCAGGCTGAACTATGCTAGGCCATTAATCCAAGGTGGAAGTTATTGTGCCAAAAGATAGATAGCGCAAAAAAATGCTGCGTTTCAAACTATGCTCTTGATAAATTAGCCGTTCACAACGCAGTTCTGAAAAAAAAATTAGCTAATCAAACCGGACCAGTAAGTTTTCACATATTACCGGCAAAACAAGTTGCTTGGAAAAACCGCAGTAAGTTGAGAACAGCAAATAATCTTGACCATAGAAGACGGCAACAATATCCAAGTTGACTCTTTATCATCCAGAAAAAAAATCTTTTGAACAAAATTGGCAAAACCATTGCCTAAGGTTCCAAATGACTAAGTTAACCAGGAGTTCTTTGCTAGAAGAGTTTTGTTAACAAATGGATCACTTCATGAACGTTATTATAAACTTTGATAAATTTAAGTTCTGACGCGTAAGAAGAGTTGATTGTTGCGACGTCCACAATGATTTTACATTATTTGTGCCAACTAAAAAGCACTAGATTGATTCATTGCAGTAATTAATTAAGCCGGAACGTTTCTACAGCAGAAAAAATAACCAAAAAACCTACATAGAAAGTCCTCTACTATAAACAAACACCAACTTAATTAACTTGACTTAACTTTTTTTGAACGGAGTTTTGTTTGTGGTAGAATTTGTACATAAAGATTGTAAACTAAAACGCTGATTTTTTCTTTATGGAAACAATCAAACGGAGATAAGTTACATTTAAATGAGTGTTGTTGTCTAAACAGAAATGATAGCATCATCGAACTTTCTCAGGCTTGGTTCCTAGGCGTTTACTCTTATTCTCGGCAATCTGATGGATATTTCTCAGTCTTTAGACATTAATCTTACGTAAGCAGTTAACAGTTAATTACTAATTATTAGATAACATTTGTTTCATTTTCCGTTTATTTTCCGGCGATAAAATTGTTATATTATACAGTATAAAACAAATTAATATTTTTTTAATGAAATACGTTTTCTTAAACAAACTGCATTGTTTAGAATATGTTTAATATATAGTATAAAGTAAAATTACGTCAAATGGACAAAATCATTAGTAGTGAATATTATGGAAATTTTAATATTAAATGTAAATCAACAAAGGACCTTTCCATTCATTTTTACAGTATTTTTTAGTATATAGAAATGACGTAAATGTATCGTTTGACGTAGGGTAGTACTTGGTAGTCACGACGCCGACGCCGATATTGATTTGGATGTGGAGGCGGCGTGCACCACTCTGTAGCGGTGGTGAGTTTGGTGCGACGCGACGTTCCGTTCGAATATCCCGTTCATCCCACAGGTTACTGACAGGTAGGTGCGAATTACTCAGTTACAAATGTTACATAATCCCCAATTTGTAATTATTCAGAACAAATATTTACTTAATTGTTCCACTGTAATCTTTTAAGATAATTAGATTACAATTCGTAATTCGTATAAATCGCTTCCTAAGACACAATTTATCAATGTTGGATTATTCTCAACGTTAAATTAAATGCTTTTATTGAAATGAATATATTTTGTACTAACAATTAGCTTTAAACTGTGGGTTTCATATATTGTTGTGGATTTATAATAGATAAAATAAATGTTGTATAGATATTTAATGTTAACCATTCTATATTTTATGTTTGATTCAAACTGTGCAGATTAATATCAATATACTAAAATTTATGTCATATCTATTTTAATATATCTATCATATATTTACAATTTAAATCAATATTTCAGGATATGATAATTTTAATTGTCACTACTCAATAAAATTTAGCATCATTAGTCAAATTACATTCAAAATTAAATCTTTTAGTCAATTTCAACAATTATGTGTTACTGAACCAATAACGTTATTTTATTAAAAAATTATTACTTTATATGTTTTTTTTTTCAATAAATTTCTGTCATATTTTATATTTAATATTGATAAAAGCAACAAAAAACATCTGTTGCTTGTTTTATTAAGAAAATTGATTTGTAGATCTAGTCACGAATCTCAACGTGCTTTGAATTTCAGCCGTCGGCAAAATTGATTTTTTATTCACTTTCAACAGTACAATAGAATAAGATTCCGCTTAATTCATAATAATCAAAATATGGTACATAACGTCAGTAATGTAATTGTCGCTATAATGCGCGAATATCGGTAACACAGCTTGAAGATAATTAAAATTAGGCAGAAAGCGGATCTTTTGTTTTGAATTAATTGATAAACAGATAAACAACGAATTTAATTAAACGAACGCTTAGAAAATTACTTTTTTCTTCTTCTGTAAAATAAATGTTAAAACTGTAGTAAAACTGAGTTTATGATATGTGAAGAAGATTTTGAGTTTATAGCAATTAGTATAAGATTATTTCTTTATGTAATAAGCTTGGTCAAAATTGGTTTTATTGAAGTCTTTGAAGTTGGTTATATGATAAAACAAATAAAATACCCTAGGTTTATAATAAAATGATATATGAGGCATCTGTATTGATTTTCTTTAGAATTGTGTGGATAAACATGATCATATAGAAAATGTCTTAAATAAATCGGCCAATTTATTCTATAGCATTTACTAATGTGATACTAGTTTAAAATGATTCTATTATTAAGTTATTTTATTTTGAATAGATTCACTACCATGCAGTGTAGATATTGTAAAACAATAGAGGAGTTTCCGTGTTGTTGCCTCTAACTGCTGTATTTCGCACAAAGTGAATGTAACAATGCTTTTAGAGCGAACGACGCAATAAACTCCAACAACATTATTTTTTCGTTTCCGATCAAATACAAATAAAACTTGAATTAGTTTAAAATTGAATTTGCTTGTATTTTCACAAGTTTGAAATGACACCAATCAATCAATATTTATTTAATCATTATGTGATGCGCACATTTATTTCATTTAATTGTTTTACTATGATAATTACTTAATTAATTACTATACTTTAAGTATTAGAGTAAAATCAAACATGCATGTGAATTTACTATTATTTAATCCATAAATTAGATATTATAATATAATTGACAGCGGTTTTATATTACTAATTGGCTTATAATACTATCATAAAGTTTACAGAAAGAAAAACTACAATTTTTATATAAAAAAGTTAGGAAATAAAATGGAGTCAAAATAATCATATACCTACAGTGAAGTGAGCTAATCTTTAGGAAATACACTACTGGGACGTAGCGATATAAGAAATATAAGTTTTAAATTAATCTTTTGAATACTAAGCTTAAAACTTCGGAGAAAGCTACAACGACAAGTGTTTTGACATATATTTATTACTCACAAATAGAGTTTCTAAACTAAAAAAACACTATAAAAAACTATATTTTAAAATACTATTTGTGGTTTTTAATGTACGTATTGCGTATTTTGATATAAAAAACCAACCGCTTCATAGTGTATAATAGAAAAAATATTCTGAACTTCAATTCTGGTGAAGTTCAGAATAATTTTTAGGCTCAAATCCTACACTGTATTTTTACACACCGACGAATCATTTGAATAAAAGTTACATCATACATTAAGCAGAAAGAAAGTTCATGAGAATGAACGTTTTTTTTTGCTGAAATGTACGTGCTTCAATATGATAAATGATAATACTATTTTGTGTATTTCTTTGGGTTACAAATAAAAAAGATATTGAAATAACAAATGTGCATTAAGATTATGTTATGTTGTTATGGAATGTTTTTTTAGATAATGTAATTCTATACATTTTTTAGTTTTTGTTGTTGGCATTAATAAAATCAAATGTTATAATACAATTTTTTATTTATGTCAAAAAAGACTTTGCAAGTGTTGAAAAAGACAATAGATTATTATATTTGTTGAAACCTCTACGAGTCAGTAATGTAAAATAAAAATTAACAAATAGCAGTCCTATTGTTGTTTTAGTTAGTTTCTGACTAAATCAACAAATGTAAAATATATTGATTGATGGACAATATAGAATATAATAATAATAATAAATTATTTTTATTGTCAAAAAAAGATATAATAAACAAAAAATTAATAGTATCGACAATAAAGTACATGATAGATTGAACAGTTAAAATAACTATCTAATGGTCTTCCTTTTAAACCTCTTTACATAAAAAACATAAAAATAAGATATAGTAGTAAATATAAAAAAAAGTTACATATTAGTAAAATGTTAAAATTAAAATTGAATTAAAATGATATAATACTAAGTTGCTGCTTTAACAAATATATTTTTAGATTGTATTTAAAAATGTTTAAAAATTTGCGGGTAAGCAATTATAAATATAGGGTTTTCCAATAAGACGTTTCATTTTGATATTAAAAAAAAAACGAGAATTTTTTAAGAGAAATCAATAAATGTTTATTTTATTGTAAAGAGGAAGGTATGCCATTAACATTTGAAAACAATATCAGTCAAATGGCCGCCACGGTTACGGTTGCAGTACCACATTCTTTTCATAAAATTGTCCATGACCAATTTGCACATTTGCGGCTGTATGTCCTCGATAACTTCCCAAATTCCATCTTTAAGGTCTTGAACTGATTGTGGAGCATTGGCATAGACGTTATCTTTCACGTGGCCCTAAAGAAAAAAGTCTAAAGGTGTTAAATCACAAGATCTCGGTGACCAATTGTGATCACCTCTTCGAGAAATAACACGGTCAGAAAACTTTTTTTGCAAAATTGCGATTGTTTTGTAGCTTGTGTAGCGCCATCTTGCTAAAAATAAACGTTGTCCACATCAATATTTTCTAATTTCGGCCATAAAAAATCATTAATCATAGCTCGATAGCGCCATCTATTCTCCGTAACAGTTGCACCAGCCTCATTTTCCAAAAAAGTAGGATCCAATCACATTGCCAGCCCAAAAACCGTACTAAACAGTGACACGTTGAGGGTGTAAAGATTTTTCAACAATCATTCTTGGATTTCTGAGCCCCAATCGCAACAATTCTGCTTATTAACGTATCCGCTCATGCCTCAGTCATCACTAAAGATGTTTTTTTTATGAAATTCCGGATAATTTTGATACATTTATGGTGATCGACCGGCTTGAGTTCTTGTGTTAACTGAACTTTAAAAGCTTTAAGACTTAAGTCTTTATGCAAAATACGGTGTAATGTTTGTGAAATGTCTAATTCCAAAAATCGACGAGGAATTGACAAACCTGGGTTTTCTTCAACACTACGGGCTACATCAGCAATATTCTCATGTGTCTTGAGCGATGAACACGGTTTCGATTCTTCACATCACAAACTTGTCCCAACAGCTAAAATTTTTCCACCAGGTTTACTATTGCCGGCCGAGAAGGTGCTTAACGACGACCAAAAATGCTTTTGTTTTGCGAACTGTGACTGAAATTTTTTCACTTTTTTGTAGCGAATTTTAATAATTTCAATGCGTTGTTGAAGAGTGTATCGTTCCATTTTTAATAATGGCGTAGTTTTTATTTGTCAAATGTCAAAAGATAATAATTTCAAAATTGACAGCTGCCCAAATATGATATTCAAAATGAAATTTCTTATTGGAAAACCTTTTAGATGCAATGTTATAATAAATGATCTTTAGATTTGTAAGTTGTATTTTGGTATCAATATTACATTAGCTTTTCGTATGTTTATATTATACACTATCATAAAAGTTTAAATGTGAGAGCACCAATAATTGACATAACATTGCTTTTAATATTTGACAGATGTAAAATCTATTAGAATAAATATAATAGTTAAATAAAACAACTACTATGTTTACTACTAATTTAAATTAGTGGTAAAAATATAGTAGTTGTTTTATTTACTTATTAAATATGGAGTACCACATAGTTACCGTCGCAACCATCTTGATAAATAAATTTAAGATTTGCAAATAAATTTTGATTAATTTTGTTTAATAAATGTTGTTTGAATTGAAAATCAAAATCAAATTTTATGTTAAGATTAATTGTTTTGTTTTGTCAGTTTACTAATTTTACTTATGCTGTGCATTATGTCGTTTTGTTTTTGTTTTAAAAACCATCCGATTTAGATGCGTTAATTTCAAGAGAATGATTTGATGATGTTGCTATTAAATTATCTACATTGTTTTGTATGGTGTATAATTTTTCATAATAAAATAATAGTTGATTGTAATCAAATTATATTTTTAGATACAAGGTCAACTACACTCAGAAATCTGTTATTTTGTTGTCCGGCTTTTAAAAGTGTAAACTATAAATCTGGCATTTCAATTTTAAATTAAACATTTGGTTACCATTGAGTAAAGTTTTGTTACCAATCTGTAAATTTTGCATCAAAGTTATAAATCCGGCCATTAAAATTGTAAGTCTGATTAACAATGTGTTTTATTTCAGCTGTCAATCTATTAATTAGTTCTCTAAATTGTAAACGTGGCTTTAAACATGAAAATCTGGCTAATTTCTTATATTCTACTGCCAAATTGTTAATCCGACTTCCAAATTATAAATCCAACCTTAAACTGCAAATCTGGTTTTTAAAACTCTAAAATTGGTTTTAATAATGTAATGTAACCCAGCCTTTAAATATAAAATCCGTTTTCAAAGTATTAAATTTTTATTGTAAATTTGGTAAGTTTAAATCCGGCCTTTATAAATTTAATCCGGTTTTTAAAGTATTAAATATTACTGTTAAATTGATAGTTTAGTCTTTAAAACTGTAAATCCGGTTTATAAAATTAATTAAATTTTGCTATCAAACTGATATTCCGGTCTTTAAATTATAAATCCAGCTTTTAAATAATGTTTTTAAAAGTAAATCTGGCTTTCAAATATATAATACGCTGTATAAAAATGTAAATCCGGTCTTTAGAATGTTAAATTTAAGTGTCAAACTGTCATTCCTGCATACAAACTATAAATTTGATCTTCAAAACGTTAAATTTAACAGCCAAATTGTTAATCGGACTTCTAAATTATAATTCCAACCTTTAAATCTATAAATTTTGCTTTTAATGTGATCTTGAAGCAGGATCAAGTCTAATAAATATCTTTGTTGTTTTTTGGCGAGTTGATATGCCTTTTATATCCTGGTTTTTTGGTATTCAAACCAGGTGTTCTCTGTTATTTGTTGCCAACGTATTTAATTTTAAACAGCATTTTAAGTGATTAATTATGTAACAGAAATTGTGTATTTTATATGTGCGTCTTTTTAAAGTGTTCGTTATCGGAATATAGTTAACGGCTTAAACTGCATCTGTGAAGAACCGCATAGGAATCTATTTAGAAAAAATTATAGAAAATATTTTCTATAAAATACGAAAGAAAAACGCTGTAAGATTCAGGTACATAAAGTATACAAATATTTCGTTTTTAGTTACATCCTGAAAAACATAATCATTCAATTGATTTATTCCTTTGTATTCATTTAAAATCCATCCGTAGCCTTGTCTTGTTTGTCATTTAAAGTTACGAAGGGTCGCGTGGTGTGAAGATATTGTGTCCCTGTTCTTAATTGTTTAAACGGTTTTATTGTTTTTATTATTTACAAGTTTTTATGAGTTAATGTAATTATTTATTAATACTTTTTTACGTTTACACTTTTTTGAATTTTCATTCGATTATTAAACTTGATTTTCATTTTTTGTTGTTGTTATTTGTATTGTTTGTCAAATTTACAATAATAATGTTTAAATGTAAAATCAGTTACTCCTACCAATACAGGGACAGTTCAGTGTCGTAATTGTAAATTAGCATTTTATGGCACAAGATGTGCAAATCTAAATAAAACTGTATGTAAAGCGTTACTTGAGAATAAAAGTCTATCATGGATCTGCAAATCTTGTACTGAAACGGAAAATAATTCTAGTAATCAGCTGCATGACGTTATTAATAAAGTGGATGAACATATGTTATTGAACTCTATTCTTGGCATTCTTAATAACAAAAAAACAATTCTACAACTGTTTCTTTAAATAATTCCTCCCAAACTGAAGGTCTTAATACAGACATTTTAACATACAAAGAAGCTGTAATAACCTAATCTAATCTAATCTAATCTGATAATATAAATAAGAAATTGTCATCAAAATAATAATAATAAAATTGTCTTAAATTCCGGTCCGGTTAAAGAAATTATTATAAAAAAATTGTTCAACAACAGAACAAATTTATCATAGAGAATCCCAATGTTGATGCAGGAAATACAATCAAATTTATATCTGCTGAAAGGCGTCAGTGGATTTACATTTGAAGTAGTCCTGATTCGTCAGCTGAATTAGTTATGGACTATGTTCAAAATGTTCTAAATATTGAGGATGTGAAATGTTTTGAACTTATGAGGAACGAAGATATTTGCTTGGAGTTATAAAATTATTTGTCAAAAGATTTTTAGACCCTACGCTATGGCCGGTTAGGCTTGCTGTTAAAGATTTTTTCCTTGTCGTAGACCTAACCCAACGGAATATATTCCAATTACAGATTAAAGTCATTTACAAAATGTACAATATAAAATAATTAAGTTAATTTAGACTAATTCAGGCTAATGCTCTATCAAAACGTTAGGGGCTTACAAACAAAATAAAAAGATTTTTATTGTTCCGTGATCGCCGAAGAATATCCCATTATATTTTTTACCGAGACTTGGCTTGAGCCAGGAATTGTAGACGCTGAATTATTTTATGATAGATACACAGTTTATTGCACGGATCGTTCTGCTGCAATTAGTTTAAAACTTTAGGGCGGCGTTGCCCTCATAGCTGTAATTAATACATTGAAATCATATGCCATTCCTACTAACAGCAATACAGATGAAACGTGGGTAAAACTATTCATTAGTAATGAATTTTATGATTTTGGATGTGTTTACATACCGTCAAAATCTTCAAGAGAGATATTTGAATCTCATGTAAAATTAATGTCTGCAATTTGTGCCGGATAATTGAAAGTTTATTATGTGACTGTTATATGGTTTAATAATATTGTTAATGATTATGGTGTTGTACTGGACTTGTGTTTTGCGTCGTTTATGGTAACAAATGTTTTAAATTGCGACTCCTTAATACCTTGTGATGCGTATCACACATCTTTAGAAGTTGAATGTTTATGCACAGATGATGAGCACCGAGCATCCGACTTATCTGTGGTATTTGATTTAAACATGCGCCTTTTGTTTTAATAAATAATTATTTGATGTCAATAAATTGGTTAGAGTTATGTTCTGATACTACCAATATTGATACTCCAACTTCATTAATTTATAATATATTGTACGACTGTTTTCAAAAATTTGTATCAACAAAAATAATACACGAACCCAAGTTTTCTATCTGGTTTAATATAGAGCTTTGAACACTGGTTACCCAAAAACGGCTTGTTTATAAAAAAATATAAACTATTAAACTAGCAATCTGATTACTTAATATTTGCTGATCTTAGGAAACGTTGTCAAACTCTTACCAAGTTTTGTTATGATATTTATATAACACAAACTGAACAATCGGTACTTAAAAACCCGAGTAATTTTTGGAAATTAAAAAGTCAAAATTTGGATTAAATAAACTACCATTGTCTATGTTTTTAATTTTCAATGTCTTCTGGATTAGGAATTTCTATTATTGTAGAGCCCAAAAAGTTTGGCTGCAGTAGATTTTACAGTTGACTGACTTCTGTGTCAGCAGGGATTCAATGTTGCAAGTGCAATTTTTGCTTAAAGCTTTTTCCACTCTTCAAGAATTTCTTTTGGTTTTTGTATGCCGTGAGACTGGTTCTATATATTGTTCTGTATGCCAATCACTGATTTTTTTGGCTGTGTTGAACAGTTTTCTAGTGCCTGCTCTAACTTTGTCAATCTCCTTATAGAGTTAACAATTGGCCGTATTATTATTATAAACACTCTTTTGATAAATACTTTTATAACTAAAACACGAATTTAACTAATAAAAATTTAATTTTCAATCAAAGCATGTTCAATGTTAATAATAACACCTCAATTTTACTGAAAAACTTATTAAACATGTTTATTAATTTAATTTATAAAAGTAAGTTATTAAATAATTTTTTTAATTGCATTTTTCAACCAATACTAGTTTCAATCAATTTTTTTGTTTAAAATCATACATCAAACATTTGAGATATATCCTGCGACTGTAATTAGTCCCTTTGATTTAAAAAACCTCTACATGTATCCATTCTATTATCGTTTGTGGATTACCAATATTTATTTTGATGAAGCTCGAGTTAAATCAGATATTCTGGAATGTGCTTCTGTACTTCTTCTTTAGTTTATTGATATGTATTCTTATGTAATACATACATTTAAATCAATAAAGTATTTGTGGCAAAAAACTTAGGTAGTATTTTATTTTATTTTAATGTTATAATTACATTCATAATGCTATTACTTTCAGTTTATCGTGTTAACATATCTCAATTTTTAGATGTTAAATTTTAAACTGAGGATTTGCTTTCTCAGCCAAAATATATTTCGCATACATCGGTAGCTGTATTATTGAGTTCACAGAACCATATCTAATGCAATTGAGCAAATTGGAAATACTTATACATCCTTGCGCATTTTTAAAGAAATTTAATATATATATAAAAGTGTCTACTATACAACACTAACACATTCACTCTCAGCTTAGTACACGACAGTCAGTCAATTTGCTATAACCTGATTTAAAAACTTTTCACAACAAGTAAAATAAATTAAGAATATATTACCATAGTATTATAATATCTTAACTGAAATTTCTGTTCTGTGTATATTAACTTTGTTATTTATAATTTGTTATGTATAATGTATATAAGTATGGATTTTGTATATTGTCGGTGAAAGTGCAAAACCTTGTATGTACATACACACAAAATTTACAAGAGACGATGAAAACTTTATACTTTAAGTATAAATAAAAAAGCTTTGTTTTATTTTTCTGGGTTATTATAAATTTATTATAATATAATAATTAGAATAAACTGAGAGATTCGAAGATTTGTACACGTATGTATAGAACAACCCCGGTTTGAATGAGATAAAACAATTTTTAACAAAAATGCAAATACTAGGTTTATATTTCTTCTCTTATCTTAAGTTAATTATAAATATACCGTCGGATCGGCAAGAAGGCACTTGATAATTCTATAGCAAACAGCGAGTAATAGCTAAATGGCGTAAACTAATTAACTGATTATTTTATTAATTAGTAGTTATTGTTTAGCAACATCGTTGCACAAGGTCAAATCTCAACTCTGAACTTGGCATTTAATTGTTTCTTTAAATATAATCTTAATATTTAAGCTAGACAGACAAATTTTACTTTAGTTGTTTATCAATTTATTTTAATTTAATTCAGTACACAATCATTATGCCCCCATAAGAGATGTTTACTTTAAGTAAATACTATTGATAATAAACAAATGATAACAAAATGACCGTAATATTTTATTGCCAGGTTTTGCAAAGATAAAAATCCTAAGTTTTGGAAATACATTTTTACAATACAATCGTCAAAACTATTAAAAATATGTTTAATTTGAAATAAATAACAAACATAGTTTCACACATCAATGTGTACAACCTTTCACTCTGACTGTGCCTTATAAGTGACGTTTTTGAGAAGTCATTCAGAATTGCGCATCCTGCGCCAGCGTTGTAAACGTTGAATAAGTACATAACATGTAGAAGGTAAAACAGAAAAATGAATTTATTAGATCAAAGTTATTTCAGACATAAATTAACATAATTATTGCGCGATTTGTTTGATTCCGTTTTTTGAGATAACCTAGAACTGCGAGAACTTTAGAATAGATAGTAATTTTTAAAGAATTTTGCAAATAAGGTAGATTTGCTATAGAATGTTTAAATTATTTTTTTTTTTTTTAATTTTTGAGATTAATTTTTATATTAAAGATTGTATTTTTGGTACTTTATGTTTCAACCGTGGATGCTGCATTAGATCGGTTGGTTCACTTTTGCTTATTATCATGGTTTAGTTGAAATTCTTTAGGGGTTGAAGGAAAAAGATTCCATAAGTACATTTAAAACGTTCACTTTATTTTCCTAGACTGCACTTTCAAAGCTATACTTATAAAATCTATTTAGCCCGATCGACTATACATGTGTTGGGTCTCTCGCAGTCTGTTCGCTCTCTCTCCGCTTCGGACCCAGAAATTTTCCCCTTTTAACATTCACTACACTTACCATTGTCAAAAGAGGGCGATCCTGAGTTCATTGTATGTATATACACCGGTGTTTATTTCAACGTTACATAAGTCTTTTGCAAAGTTTGCATATAATCAAACTTATTTACCGGAGCTATTATTGCGTGGCTGTTTTATTATAGTCTTTAAATAGTAGATTTTTGTTTGAATTTAATATAGTAGATAGTAAGTGGATAGCTTGCTATATATTCTGGTTATCTCGTTTTTTTTTTTTTTTTTAAATTTATTGGTTTTTTGGTTTTAACTTGATCGCATGGTACTGTTATTATATTCAACGGCGGGATTTAAAAAAATAGGATAGGTATTAAGATGGTGGTATTTTGTTGTGATATTTTTGGCGGCAGAAAAAATCGGGAGTTTCAAACTTCAATTTCTTATGCCAATTTTGTTCAGGCAATTAAACTCTTTAGGTAAGCTTTGGTTTGCTACAAAGTAGAAACTTCTGCATATAAATCCAAAATGACTTTGCTGTTGCAAATACGTGAGTTCTTTTTACATAATGCATAAATTTTGTTTAAAACAGCATACACAACAACATTTTTTAATGACATATATTTGTGCTTTAAAAATTGATTTTTTTTAGTATCAACCTTTTTACTAAACTGCTTATTTGTAATTAATAAAAATATATCGAATGATGCAAAGACTATTATTTGGGATTTAAATATTGTGTAATATTTTACCTATCTAAATTTGGCTACCATGCTGTATCTTATAAAAGTACAAATACACACAGTTTTTAAAACTGTTACAAGACGCTAACTAAAAGAAGTTTGAGTTAACTGCCCAACCGGCATCTAGGATCGTATATACACAGCTTTTCTTTTACTAAAGCAATCTTAACATACAGACCTGATGCGTACGTATTTTTATTATATCAATTTAAGTTAATAGTTTGATTATTAAACGTCAATTTAAATATATGTTTTTATAACTCTACATGCAAATAGAAGTTAAGAATGTCTCAACAAAAAACAAGCATTTTAAATTTAAATAGAATCGTACTATATGATTTTCCAATAAGTAGTCCTACTTTAAATTTTGCAGCATTTTTGATCTGTCAAAGTTCCAGTATGATGCTGCACAAAAAGTTTTCTGGGCGCATTATTTTGCAATATTCGCACAATAATTGGCACCCCAAATTGTGCAACTTAGCTCCGCTAAACTTTGTTCTTTAAGGCTACGTGAAGAAAAGAGTCTACGCTATCCCCCGCAAACAATTCCAGCTTTATAAGATAATACTTCGCCAGAGTCTTAGTTGTACGAAAATGTCTTGCAAAATTCCTAAAAAAAAATACTTTTTTGCAGTCAAGGTAGGCATTTACTGCATATCATTTTTCACAAGATTAACATTGCAACTTTTTGAAGGCTAGTTTTGATTAACATGACCTGAGAACTTTGTTTGCAAGGCTGTCATTGTTGAACAGGGTAGCTGATAGTATGCATTCTTGTTGAATTCCTTTTTTTATTTTAATTTCTGTTGATTTGCTGCCGTCTGCGCTGTATTTTATCAAATACTCTGTTGTAGTCAATAAAATATATGTATAGGTATTGGTTCACGTGTAGGCATCTCTGCATGAGGACGTTTAAAGCAAAGGAGGCTTCTATAGTGTCAAAACTACTTCTAAACCCGAACGGTGTTTAGCTGATTTCTTTTTTAATTTACCATGTATTCTATATTGTATCACTTTTAAACACGTTCTTAGTGTATGACTCAAGAAGTTTATTGTACGGTGGCCCGCATATAAGTTTGCGTTTGTCTTTTTATTTTACAAAGATCAATGTCAGCCATTTGTCTGGTATAATTTCTGGTGAGTATGAGTAAATGTCATTAAATAATTTAAGTAATTTAGCTGGTAGTTTATCTGGATTGGATGACTTGTCTTTTTTTATAGCATTTTTGTTTAATTTCTGCTACTTGTGATGAATTTTTCTCATAACAATAGTTTTTTTTAGGTTTTCATGACTATTTTACCAATTTTATCAGTCAAAAGATTTGGTTGTTTTTGTTTTTGAGTTCCTGCAAGTTGCATAAAGATGCAAAATCCTTTTCAAAACTGAAAGTACTCGAAGTGATGTTTAATTCCTGGGTGTAATGCCGGATAGAGGAGTCTGGTTGTTCTGTAACACTGGCTCTTACGGCGGAGATGTTTTTAGTAGAATTAGAAGCATTGACGTTCACGATTTTTTTCATCATAGAATTTAAGTTTTTTTGATTAAATTTACAATAACGAGTGTCGACGGACAATTATACACAGCAAAATGATCACCTAACATGAAAATTGCTACTGTAATTTTTTTAAATTTTAGTAAGATTTTCACAATTAATTCTTTTAACGTGTAACGTGTAGTTATTGAAAATTTAAATAAATCTACATAACAGCTTCTAAATATGACAGAACAAACATTTGTAAACAGGCGAAAAATGCGAGCGATTTAAAATGTTAAAGTTCTTTTTGGGATACTTATTATTAATATAGTGTTTTTAAAACTGTTCATTGTAAATTATTAAAACCATACATAATTATAAAAAATTAATTGTAAAATTTTATAAAAAGATACAAAAGACATTGAATGGAGTGCAGTCATGCAGCTTAACCAAAATCTATGTATGTGATACGCCACACATCAAAAACGTTTAGTGTGCAGCCATACCACTGTAATAAGATATTTTTTGGTAAATGCTAAATCACAACAAATCCGTGTGTGAACTTGATAAAGAAAACTTGAATTTACTTTTACCTGCTCTTTTTTAGTTTTCAGTTTATTCCAGATTTGTTACAACTACTAGAACTAAAACTGAAACTACAGCCAGCACGTTAGTTTGCTAAATGCATTCTTCATATTTTCTTCTTTTTTGAACTTTCTTGTTAAAATGAATATTGCGCAGATACACAAATACTACACACAACTCCGCAAACTGATAAGAATTTGACTAAAATGGTTAAAAAATTGCAAACATTTTATTTAATTAATAGCAAAATTTGGCATTGAAACATCAAAATTTTGTCAGGAAGCATCAAAATTCAGCCATGAACTTTTGACAAGTGTCTAAATTTTAACAAAATTTTACAAATAACAATATCCGGCTATAAAATTTCAAAATATTGTCAAAAAACACCAAAACTACCGGCTATAAACTGTTGAAAAGTCTAAAACTGTAACTATGAAACATCAAGAATTTAACCATAAAAGAATGTAATATTCTTAGAAAGCACTTTGTTTATTTATTCATTTGTTTATAAAAACACAAAAATTTGGCAAAATGTTATTTATGAAATATCACAGCAAAATCAAACATTGAAACATCAAAATAATGTAAAAAAGTATCAAAGTTTGTCCATAAACTATTGAAAAGTGCAAATTTTGTTCATGGAATGACAAAAACAGCAAAAGCCTGCCACAAAGTATGAAAATATTGTCAAATTTTAGTTGATCATAAATAGTAAAAAATGCTAAACTTTGGTCATAAAACACTTAAATATTTTCAGAAAGAATTGAAATCCTGCAAATAACGCTTCAAAATCTAAAGTTATATTCATAAAATGTTCTTATCTTTCTTAAAACATTAAAATAATGTAAAAAATACCAAAATCTGGCCAAAAATTTATATGAAATTTTAAAAATAGTTAAAACTTGTCATATATATCAAAATTTTGTTAGAAGTAGCAAGTTTTGCTCATAAATTGTTGAAAAGAAAAAAAAAATTATGTAATGTTAAAATAAAGTATGAAAATATTGTTTTAAATTAGACGTGCAAACCCTTTTACCATTAAGTTTTTTTTGGTGTTTTTGTTGGCTGAGAAAAGAAATCTTCAAAACTTAATGTGTTAGATTTACTTTTTAAAAGTATGGAAATACCTACTAACTAAATCCTTTTCCCCCATATACACATTTCTGTGCACAACTTTCCTATCTGACTGTGCCTTATATATGACGTTTTTGAGAAGTTATTAGAAGTGCGCATTTTGGGCCGGTTTTGTAAGCGTTGATTTAGTGTGGTGGCAGTTTAAACGCTACATTTTTTTTCTATACAGCAAGCATGTTGATTGGTTGTTTGTATTTGGAAGTTTGTACAAGACGAGGTTACTCAGGATCTAAGCGGTTAGCGATTTGGTCAAAAAAGATTTTTGTTACAGACGTAGCAAAGTGCTTTGAGGATCTTTTTTAAAGTCTTAATTTGAAATGATTCTATCCATTTTAGATAGAATGAAGCAGTCATACCCCATGTTCGACATGCATATGTCATGCTAATATTCATTCAGTATTAGTCTCTGTCTCAAAACGCTGAAGAATTTTGATGCACTTATTTACAAAGTAATATAAAATGACCCATGTAAATTGAACTAAAATCAAGATGTAAAATAAACTCATTATGTATAATTTTAATGAAACATGTGCTATATTTTATACATATACAGGAAACCTGGAATATTCGATGAGAAACAAAATCGATCTGCATAAACTTCAATGTTATTAACATAATCAAAAAATAGTCAGGCAGGAAAGTAGACTGGGCGGAAACGTATTTATTAGCGTACTTACTCTATACAGCATATACATAGCAAATATTTACAATGAACTTATTATTTCAAAGCACAAGCAGTAATTACAACAGTCGATCGAGTTTTGTTTGTCATTGTTTGTAACAGATAATTGTAAGCACTCACAATGCAAATGAGAATATATTTAAAATTAATTGAAAGATATTTAATTGATTTTAAAGGACCTCTAATTAAAACAATAGTTTAATTAGAATCTTTTCAACATCTGGATATAGAATAACAAATTAATATGCATTTACGCTAGACATAAAAAGCAATAATTAAATAGTGATAACTGTGATAAGACTACTACTACTGCTACTAATAAACTAGATTTTTAATACCAATTTTATACTAAGTAGTATAATCCTTTACTCCAAACAAAACATTCCGATACCCAAAAAAGGCATAAGATCAAATGATAAATAATAATACTCCAAGCACAGCACGTAAATATTATACCAGCGTTAGCTATTATTAATTTGGTTTACATACCCTTTATTAAATGGTGTAAAATATGACATTGTTGCACTTCATTTTAGCACCAGTAAAATAAAGTAATGATTTTTGAGTAAAGAAAGTCCTTTTTCACTTTATTATGACATTAATAATAATAATATATAAAATGTGGATCTTTAAACTTGTAATACGAATTACAGTTGATTCCGCTTAGTCGGACTACTTAGGGACCGGAGGGTTTTGCGAAATTAAGAAGAACAATTTGTTGGTTGATTTTTAATTTGACTCTGTACCTGAATTTTATTTGAAGTGTTAAAACGCACATGCGACAAACAAAATTGAATGACTGAATATGATTGTGTTTTTCTTCCCAATAATATCCGCTTCATGTTCACAAAAAAAGTTGTTATTCAGTTTACAAGCACAAAAAATGTAAAAAAAATAATTATATTTTATGAAGGTATAAAACTTACATATAAAAATGTATTTTTATCTTGTTATTTTGAAGTTTTACTCAATTTAATTTAATTTACTGACTCGATAAAGCGGAATTTTGTCCCAAATAAGCTATGTAAATAACTGTATTTCTATAGTTTGGTTGCTGTTCTTGAAGATTTGGTCCATATAGGCGGCTGGACCGATAAACCGGTGGTCCGATAAAGCGAAATACAATAAAAAAACTATCAATAACAAACTACAAATCATTAAGATATAAAAAAGATCTACACTACTACACCAAAATAAATATATTATAAAATATGCCCTACTTTAAAACATTGATTTTTCTAATATGTAACTGAAGAAGCTGAATATACATATTGTATATATGTAGTTGCTTGAACATAAATCAACAAGTTTTTGTAATGCACTCTACGTTTAGTAGTATATAATCTTCAAAACAACTCTAAAATTTTATTCAGTGCACGTTTGTTGCGAAAAGATGAAAATGAAGGATTTCTGCATTGTATTGATTATATCATAAATAAGATAAAACTTGCGAGGGTTTTTGCTGATATTTTAATTTGCTGTCTATGCCTGTCAGTTGTGTAACATAAATAAATTAATTTTCTACCACGCAAATTCTGGATACTGTTGTTATGTATCATACACAGAAGACGGACCACCCACGCTCAATAAACTGTCAACATATAAGGTACATACGACCTACTGTATTTTTTTACATATTGAATTTTTGAGTTATGAATATATGTATTTTATGCTTTTGCATTCTAAAATTTATTAAATAAAAGAATAAATTTTTACAAAAGCTAATTATTATTGTGTTTGTAACTTACTATTAATATAAAATATAGAGATTGGTATATGCTCTAAATAATATCTTTGATAATAACTTTTACAATCATACATCAATATTTGTTATGTGAAACAAGAGTATTGATTCAATACTTACTGTAAACATTGATTTGAACAAATACAATATTTTTACTACTGTTTTATTACTTAGGGTATAACTTATATATGATTTGTACAGGGTGATTATAAATGTTTGAGATTATGTAACTATCTAATATACGTTTGTGCCGCTCTACATACGGCTAGACACGAATAGTGTGTGTGGGTGTGTGTGTATAATAGGCAACTTAATATACACACAAATTATGTTGGCTGTTGTTAAACTCATGCTTTTGCCCGTTTTAGCATTTTTCAATCTCAGAACAACGTCGCCAATAGAATATGTAAAATGTAAGAAGCGCAAATGAAAAATGCTAAAACGGTCAAAGGCATGAGTGCAACCACAGTAAACATATTTTTTGTGTATACTAAGTTGCCTATTACACACACACACACTATTCATGTCGAGCTGTAGTAAAAATGCGTAAATAAAGTTTCCTATCTTAGAATTTAATAATAAAAATATTTTCATATGTTTACATGTTTATAATTATCAGTTGTAAACTCTCGAACACAATCCGGAATAGAATAGAGCCATTTCCCATTATCAAACCGCCCATTCTTAAAGTAGGATTAAATAATAAAAATTTTCTCTTCGTTTGTATACATTCTTATAACCTTGCTTGCTTGACAGCTGTCAAAGTTGAACTGTCAAAACAAATAGTATAAAGGACAATTTTAAAAAGGCGGCATATTTAAAGTGATATTCCTATTCATTTATAAACTCCCTGTATTTAAATTGGAGTATATATTAAACGGCATAAGCTTTTAGTATTTTATCACCTGTGTCAATGATTTAAAGGTTTACCCGTTTTCAAATTAGTTTAATGTTTTTTGTTACTTTAGTTTACGACTGATTATAGTTATATTATAATAATGGTTCAATAAATCAAGTACCAAATAAAGCTTTTAACAATATTGTTAAAAGATATTTGATTATATATTTAAAAAAAAAATAAACGTAACATGAAAAAAGTTATACTTAGCGTTGTATAAAAACGCAATTATTCTAAAAAAAAGTATTTTTAATTAAATTTAGGTAGATTATTGTAATTGTAGACCTCTTAAATTTTACTAAAATCATTGTTTTGGAGATTCAAAGCATAATGGTTTCTGAACTTATTTATTATTTGTTTTCAAAATATTGCTCTGAAACAAGTCTTATTTACTACTTGTTGACATTTTTTTTTCAGTTGCAAGACTAATATTTTAAGACTTATAATTATGCTACTACCGCACAAACTGCCTATAAATATGTACTAGAAAACACAATGATATAAAAGGTTTTTCAATAAGAAGTTTTATTTTGAATAGCAGGCTATTTGGGCAGCTGTTAATTTTGAAGCTATTATCTTTTGACATTTGACAAGTAAAAACTACGCCATTATTAAAAATGGATCGATACACGCTTCAACAAAGCATTGAAATTTAAGCTGTTGGGACAAGTTTGTGATGTGAAAAATTGAAACCGTGTGCATCGCTCAAGAACACATGAGAATATTGCTGATGTGGCCCGTAGTGTTGAAGAAAACTCAGGTTTGTCGATTCTTCGTCGATCTTTGGAATTAGACATTTCACAAACGACATTACACCGTATTTTGCATAAAGACTTATGTCTTAAGGCTTTTAAAGTTCAGTTAACAGAAGAACTCAAACCGGTTGATCACCATAAACGTCGAATCTTTGCTGATTGTGTCTTTCAAATGCATTAAAATGATCCAAAATTTTATCGACAAATCATTTTTAGTTCGGAGACTACGTTAATAAGTAGAATTGTTGCATTTGAGGCTCGGAAAATCCAAGATTGATTGTTCAAAAGTCTTTGCATCCTCAACGTGTCACTGTTTGGTGCGGTTTTTGGGCTGGCGGTGTGATTGGACCCTACTTTATTGAAAATGAGGCTGGTGCAACTGTTACGGTAAATAGATGGCTTTACCGAGCTATGATTAATGATTTTTATGGCCGGAATTGGAAAATATTGATGTGGACGACGTTTATTTTCAGCAAGACGGCGCTACGTGCCACACAAGCAACAAAACAATTGCAATTTTGCAAGAAAAGTTTTCTGACCGGGTTATTTTTTAGAGAGGTGATCACAATTGGTCACCGAGATTTTGTGATTTAACACCTTTAGATTTTTTTTTTTGGGGTCACGTGAAAGATAAGTTTTATGTCAATGCTCCACAATCGATTCAAGACCTTAAAGATGGAATTCGTAAAGTTATCGAGGACATACAGCCGCAAATGTGCGAATTGGTCATGGAAAATTTTATGAAAAGAATGTGGTACTGCAACCGTAACCGTGGCGGCTATTTGACTGATATTGGTTTCAAATTTTAATGGCATACTTTTTTCTTTACAATGAAATAAACATTTATTAATTTCTTTTAAAAAATACCCGTTTTTTTTTTAAATATCAAAATGAAACCTCTTATTGAAAAACTTTATACTATCGCACTCGTTAAATTGAGAGAATGGAAGCTCTGTAGATACTGAGGAATAATATCTGGTCTACCAACCTCTCATATTAAATGTAATTATGGTAAATGTACATTAATTATATATTAGACTAACATCCTGAATTAATAAATGTCATCATTTTTTGTTGTCACATAATTTGTGAATTTTGTCAAGAATCCAGTTTTGCAATGAAGTATTAACCAACATTGTTTTTGTTTACTGCTTTAGCAACGACAATGATTTAAAAAGCTCTAGAAAATAATAAAGAAGATTTTTGAATATACCACAATAAATATACTTCTTCCACGTAATTTTGATATTACGTTATGGTTACAGTTATACCTGTACACTTTATATTTAAAAAACTCTAGTTTGAAATTTTTAATAAAGCTTATCAGCCACGTTTCACTAAGAATAAAAATATTATGCTCCTATTAGATGCGCACATTTTGATAAAATATTCTCACATATTTTGAACTCAGTACAGCTGGAGATTACATCTTAGGCAAGCGCAAACGATGTTGATGAAGATAAACGTTGAGAAAACGCTGTTACATTATTGTTGGAGTTTTGGATGTTGTTAATAAATAAACGTTCAGATATTCTCTTAGGTCATTTGTCTGCGTTTAATATACAATCAATATTAGCGTTGTTATAATCAGCAACTTAAATCAATAAAAAATGTTAATTTTGTAAGTAAAATGAAGGGCTAGGCAATCAATTTAATAAAAAGTGGTTAAGTAGAGGGCGGTTCAGTTCAGAGGTTTTCTAAGTCATTATATATTTACTGGATTTTTATTTCTAGTGTCTGGTAAAACGAATAGTTTATGCAAAACATTTTACAATAAAGAACAATTACAAAACGAAATTATCCATGCTGATTTCTCATTAAAAATGAACAAGATTTTCTTGCAATTTATAATTTAGTGTTTTTACTTTGTCAGGCTTGAATCGCAGTTGGCGGTGGACTTTTCAAACGTAAGTTATGAACTAAAGTAAACTTAAGTTGTTCTTGAAACGTTTGGAGTAAATTAGAAAAAAAAACAACTATCGATTATGTTTTAAGCTAGTGAGTATAAGTTGTGGTTAGTGTCAGACATTATACGGTTACATAGCAGTGCTGGTACTTAAATATAGCCTTCAGCTGATCAATTATAGTTGTTTTTGAGTGTGTCAAAATGACGTTCATTGAAGTAAATTTTTAATCTATGGATGAAACAAAGTCAGGCAAATAAGGAGGCTGAAGAGGTTTACTGGCAACAAATTTGTTTATTGCAATTATAGTAAGAGAAAACGCATTGTCGTGATGCAACCTCCAGTTGCTTCTGATATTTGCTGTCGAAATTAAATTTTGGAAGAACTTTTTAGTAAAAGTGTTTATTGACCGTTTTGGTTTGAAACACCAACGTTTTGTGGACAATTATCTGGCTATTAAAAAAACAAATCAGTTTGCATCTGGTCTTGAGCTTGAATGTGCATTTTGGGTTTGAAATGTGTCATTCCATGTTCTGACGCTTAGATTCTGGGTTGTATTCAAACATCCTAAAGTTGTGACAAATATGATATGTTTTAGAAAACGGAAATCATTTTTATCTATTCTAAAAAGTTAATACACTATTTCCTTTTGATGTTCTTTTTATAGAACAAATTTTGATAATTTTTTTTTAAATTTCTAACTCACTGGTCAAAATATGATGAATGGTGTGAGTCAAATTTAACTGTTTTATTAATCTAAAAACCAACTGACAATCTGAAAGCATAAAATTCCGGATTCTGTTGTTCTGTTTTTATCGGGTTTTAAAGATGAAAGCTTTTTGTTGCATGGATTACTTTTAATCAACTTTAATTAACTTTGACTAAACAATATTTTTGTAAGCTTGTTAAAGTTTTAAAGTTTGAGTTGCACTGTGCTCAATTCTGAAAAAAAGCCTGATAGCACACCGTTGATGTCACTTATTTTTATAATGCACTAAAACAAACTGTTTTACAAAAAAAACACTAATCAAATGCTAGAGTTCAAACTTCTATTGAAGCCATATTAAATGTTTACTTGCCGCCCCTTTAACTTTCGCGTTCTAAGATTGAACGCTATGTTGCCAGTCTTATTACTTAATTTACAAACTATGTATATCTTGAAGAAGTTGTTTTTTATGATAAAAAAAAATATTATTTCGCTTTTGTCAAACATTGTGTATGCTGAATTGTTTACAAAAAAGATCTAGTGTGCTGTTTGATGATTTTACTTATAGTTTTTGTAGTACTTTTATAGCGTTGCTTGCCAATAAAAAGATACTTAGAGGTAGCTTTTTAATCATATCAATACTTTTTGTAAAATCTTGGAACTGCCTTCAGATTTTTTTACAAATGCTACAATAGTTTTGCGTGGTTTTAGGAATTCTTACAATAAAAAGCAACAGCAACTTATTTAAAAGATTTTGAAAATTAAAACAAAATTATTGTAGTCACTTTTACCTACCACTATGCATTATAGCTGCGTTAATTTTTTAGCAAATTGTAACTGCAGTTCCTAAATTTAAACGTTATACCGGTTTGGTTAATGTAGAATAGAATAAAATAGAATACATTTATTTTGCCAATAATACCTTAAAATACTACAAAAATAAATATAATAAAGCAAAATTTTTGGTAAGTCAAACAAAATTACATAAAATTTAAGATTAAGAAAAAAAAAATTAAAGTATAGTGACATTCTGTATGTCTTGATAAAATTCTAGAACCGAATATGGTGTCATATTTTTTAGATATTTTTTGAAAGGAGTTGTTGTTATTTTCGGATTTTGCCAACCTAAATTTAGTTGCTCTGATGTTTTCATCAAACCGTGTTTGGTTTGCATTTACAGACCGTGCTAAAAATGTATATTGCAGGCAAAATCATTATTCCTAAGCTTTTAAAATAAGGTTTGCAAGGAGTATTATATAGAAAGTTACAAATAGTTAGTTTGATTGCATTAGATACATTTTTTCACAGTAGGCAACCATAAAGTAAGAGTGATTCAAACAAGGATATATACAGGGTGTTGGGCAAGTTTGCGGCAAAAAATTAAAGGGTTATTTCTTGACTTATTCTAAAAATATTTTGTCCTATGATGATTTCTAAAAAAAACCTTTTATTTCGAAGATACATGGTGAACAAAATTTGCGACAGTTACAACATTTTATTATCAAAATGTACATGTAATGTAATGTAATGACTTTCTCAGCCTTGATACAAGCATTCAATCTTTTCGTCATTGAGTGCTGATCTCTTCCAAACACACCAGGGTTGTTTCTAATTGAGTTACACCCAGCAATGATCCGATTTTGCAAATTGTTTAAATTCTCTACTGGAGTAGCATAAACTAATGACTTCAGATAGCCCCATAAGAAATAATCCAGGGGGTTTAAATCTGGGGATCAAGCAGGTCATGCGGGTGGCCTACCTCAACCAATGGAGCAATCCCCATATGTTGCTGTTAAATAATCACGAGCAACCAAACTGACACATGGTGGTGCACCATTGTACATAAACTACATTGCAATTCTTGTTGCCAATGGTACATCATCTAGAAACTGAGGTAGCATGTGTTTCAAAAAGTTGGGATACACCTTGCCCGTAAGTTTTCCTGGTAAAAATACTAGTCCAATTAGACAGTCGCCCACAATTCCAACTTAAACATTTAAAGAGAACTGATGTTGAAAACGATTTTTACATACCTGATGCGGATTTTTATCTACATAGTTGTTCCTTATTGCATTAATTGAGGGATTAGAACTAATGTTTGCAAACCATTGACATAACAGAATTTGTGAAAAAAAAAATCAGCAGGTATTACTGCCTGAACACGCTGAATGTGGTATAGGTAAAACAAATTGCTTTTAAGAATTTTTAAAACTGTCCAATAACGTGCATTCAAAGTATTGGCAGTTTTTTGCGAAAAACTACTTGGATCTTCTTTTATCATGTCTTGCACATTCTGTTTTAGTTTTTGTGTCTTTTTCACAAAGACGTCAATGAATTTTTTTAAAGATTTTTTGGTAGGAGATATTATATCCAGGAAATCGTTCTATGTACAATCGTCTAGCTTGTAATGAATTGCGATTTATACGTAAAATGCATGTCAGTCATCTTGGCGTTCGTATTGTAATTCATAGTAGAGGAATTTACTAACTATTAAAGACACGTCAAACAGCCAAACGTCACTGAATCTAAACAACTGCGACCGATACATGTATTGATTAATGACAAGACGTATTCAAATAAAATCCACTTGTACATTAGTAGATAAAACAGCAGTTCTAAGTTTTTGTTAACAATTTTTTGTACTTAATAAACTCATTAATTGTTTGCACTTAATATACTCATTGGCGTACGCCATACTCTTATTTAAATTAATAGTTTCAACAAATATTGAATATGTTTGTCGCACATTTTGTTCACCTTGTATCTTTAAAACAAAGGGATTTTTCAGAAATTATCATAGGACAAAATATTTTTAAAATAAGCCAATGAATAACCCCTTGCCGCATGTTTACCTAACACCCTGTATAATGTAATGATAGTTTCCTAATTTAAAGTTTTTATTAGCTTACAAATTATAAAAAGAGTGGTTGATAACTTGCTGGCTAGTTTATCTATAAGGGACGTCTATGATAAATTGTCGTCAATTTGTATTCCTAGTAATTTATTATTATAATTTAGTATGTGGTTACGATTTGATGAAAAAATTATTTTTTGTGTTTTTGCTAAGTTTAGTTTTATATAATTATCTAGAAACCAATCAGTGGCGTTTTTTTTAATGTTTTTTGCTACATTCTGCAGAACCTTCTTATAAAAAAATATTAAGGTAGTATTATTTGCATATAAAATAGATTTTGCCGGTTCCATGAATTTAGCCAGATCATTTTCCTAAAGCAAAAACAACACAGAGCCCAGAATTGAATCTTGTGGTATTTCGTGCTTTATACTAGATATTGCAGATCTTGTACCGTTTGCTATCACACAATTTAATCGACAGGTGAGATATGACTCAAACAGACAAAGAGCAACTCCGCGGATATTATAATACTCCAGCTTTTCTACCAAGATTCTATGATTGACACAGATCGAAGGATTTACTAAGATCACACATAATAATACATGTGTGGACGCTATCTTCTATGCCGTCAACTATGTGTATCAAAAGCTTTTCAATTTAATTTAAATTACTTAATTATCTTTAATACACAAAAAATGGTGAGGGTTTTCAGTGACTTAACTCAAGGAAATAAACTTTATGTATTTGTTTGAGTTAAAATATTTTGTACATTTACTGGTATTTGAAGTTATAGATAATTGAATTTTGTTTTGTTGGTGTAGATTTCAACTAGAACTAAAAGTGTAAACACTTATGATTTTTTTAATAAATAGATTATTAGTTAATTTGCTTTGATGCAGTAGTAATAACAATAGTTTTGTTAATAAAAATATCCCGTCAATGTCAAATTAAAACATAAATGATGTTTTGTTAATTCTCTATTCACTGTTGTTATAAGCTGCATGTGATATTTACCGGCATATCTATTATTGCATGGTGTAAGAGGGTCAGCATACAATGCACTGATACTTTATATATGTACAGTTATAGCATATAACAATGTAATATAATAAAACGTAACAACCTCGTATAGAATATGCTGTAAACAGCAAAATAACGTTGTATGCATGACCTATTTTTTTTTAATGAACCCTTTATAATCAATTGCAGTTCACAACTTTTTCTTAATGAGTTCGAAGCGTCGTACCAATTTGCTATATATGCCTCAACTTTACGTTGTTATATGTAAATTGCTGTATATATTCTCTGCTATTATAAATGCACTTCTGTTTCTTGTAAATGAAGCCATAAAAATAATTATAATAGTGATTTTTAACTAATATGATAGAATTTGATTACTACATACAAAGACTTTGTATTATATTATATTTTACTTTCATCTTATGAAGTGATTACATTTCCGCCTGGAAAAATATCTAAGAATAAAATAAAAAGCAACGGATACTGTCTGTACTTTTATCAAAGTATACTTTTGTTTTGTTTAATAACGTGAATTGTAAGGTTTTGATGTAGCTTTGTATTAATTGGCAATTGCTACAAAAAGTTTTAATTGGAAATGATTTTATTTTTTGCATAAAATTGGGTACAATTATTTGCGTTTTAATAGATAGACAAAGTGATCGTTTCCACTTCGCCAATTTTGTAACTTAATTTAAATAGAGGTTGTTGCGCTGCAACTAAAACTTAACAACTAAGTACAAGCTATTGTTAAATTTTACCCTTGTCTAAACAGTTGATTGAGTTTGATGTGTCTACATTGTATATGTATATGGTATATATTGAATTTATAAACTAATACGTTGCTAATTTTGAAACTATTTTTTTAATATACAGGGTGTAATATAAAATAAGTTGAAAAGAAAAATCAAAGGTGTTATTCAACTTACATTTTATTATATTTTATTTACTACTTTGTAGTTTAGGAGAAATGTAGCAATTTATTAAAAAAAAAATAATTTTTACAACAAATACTGAGAATTAATTCTAAAATAAAAAATGTAAAAATAAGTTTACCAAATTTTCATAATAAAACAAACACCATGTATATTAAAAATATATTTAAAATATTGTTTGTTTAATACCAAAAATCTTTTGAAAGTTCTTTAATGTAACAACGTTTTTGAGATGTATTCTCTTGTTATCATTACATAAAGCTGTTCACAGGAAATCTTTGCTTACAGCATTTTTTTATATTTATTTAATATTTTCTTGGTTACAATTACCCAAAGTTGAAGGCTGCTTATACGGTTTATTTGTAGCTAATTTTTATTTTTATTTTTGACAATATCCGCATTCCAGAAATGTTAAAACACCAGTAATATTTACACATAAAAAAATGAGTACATTATTATTTATTTATTATAATCGTTTTTTATTATTAATGATCTAAATTTAGATATAATTTTATTGAACCATTTTGTACAGTTTCTAGAAAAAGAAAAATATATGTAATGCCTGAGTGCAAGCACTGTAATAAAGCAATCTCGTAGTAAGTATATTCATGCTACACAAATTGTTACGCTTTATGACGTACTAAATTTGCATTGCAAGTTTAATGTATACTGTCCAATTGCATACATTGTGGATGTGTGGTACTTTTAGAATGTCAATTATTTGAAATCAAATCAATCAAAATTAGATAACCAATTTACATAAAATACATAACTTATTAAATTTAAAACATATAGTTTTTTTAACCCTTAACCGATAAGGTGCCGTCTGAGAGACTGATTAATAAATTTGTTGATATTTACAAAACAATCCCGACCTGCAACTTATAACTTCACCTAATTTTTTATTTACATCACCACTCTTTGCCACCCTATTTTCAACTTTCTAGCATATTGCGTAATTCAATAATTAACCGGTGTTTCTTTGCATCAGTCTGCCAGACTGCACCATACCGTTTACGTTACTTTTTTGTTTGATGAAAACGAACATATGGTAAGTAATTTACAAGGTGTTTTGAAAGATGAATTTGTTACATGTGAACATAATAGTAGTGTATTAGTACACAAATTGCATAAATATTGACAATGTTTAGGACATGCTGTGATAATTGATTATAAATATTTTTAGATTTTTTTCTATAAATTATGTTCTAGTTTCATATTTTCATATCTAAGTTGAAAAAATTATAATTTATTTAAAAATTGTTTTATTTTTTTACGTTTTATACTATTATGCGTAAATACGCATTTTTTGTAACCTCTTTCATTCAACTTAATTTTTATTATTTAAATGTTTTTTTAATATTATCTTTGTTACTGATTTAGTAATGTCAAATACATGTTTAAACTGAATTAACAAAGAAAATTCAGATGTTTTATCAAAATTTTCTAGTCTTTAAGGTCTCAAAAATGTCTCACAGATGGCGCCTCACTGTTAGTGTAACAATATTTTACGTAACCAGTTAAGAGTTAAATATATTTAAAGTTAAAAACAAACTAATTTTCATTATCTAGGTATAAAACATGAAATGAAGTAGTTAGTATCCATAAAAACCAAGCTTTATGTTTTTTAGCTTAAATTGCAACACAAGATTAAATAAAACAATTTCTATGTTTTTATGTCACCATTTACAATACATGATTCATGTATTGTCTGGAGAAGGCCGAGGCTCAGCCGAAACTGCAGTCACAGTGTGACGAAATAAATGGTGATATAAAAACATAGTAATTGTTTTATTTAATCTTGTATTATGAATTATCACGTAGTAACGGTCAACTCCATCAACTATATTGTAATAGCAATGTCGGCACCGGTATGTTATACATTATTAATTGAAGCAATTATAAGTTTCCAAGTTGATAAACGTATTTCTTAAATTGTGTGGTCATTTGTCATGTCATATCTTTCTAACAACTCTTACCGCCGCGTCGCAAACTATAATTCTTGGTATAATAATAACAAAAATTTGTAGTTTACAACATAAAGGTTTTGCTGGTTGGTGTTACGTGTTACAATTCTTTGATTAATTTTGTAAGTATATTATAAAGAATTTAAAAAAAAATTATAATAAATGTATCATATACATACTATAAAAAAAAATAAGATAATGGTAAAGTTTACCATGCGACGATATTTTATTATAAACTAAATATGACAAATTTGCTATATTATTATATAACAAAATAAAATTACAAGTATACAATTAAGTGATCAAACAGAATTTACTAACAATACAAAAAATGAAAAACCTTAAATAATTCAAAATTAGTTTTCTTAAACATTACCAATACGTTTTCCAACATCCTCTTAAGTCAGAGATCAAAAAATATGTATATACAATTGTTGTGTTGTGTTAATAAACCATTTCTTGTGTGCCAAATGAAGAATAATCAAATAACAAAAGGAGTATCTGAAACAAGAAAAACAAAAGAAAACCACCGAGAAAAAGCAAGACAAACCTGAAGTGACAATGTAAAAATAGAAGCGGAAAGAAAGAGAATAACATGAGAAGGAATCAAACAAATAACACAGAACAGAAAAAAATAGATAAAACTGTAATAAATAAAGTAATATTAATACAAAAGCCATTTACCAATAAGTAACAATAAATTAATTTCTAATTGTAATATTAAAAGTGCAATTTGACGATTGTTAAAAATTGTCAACAATCCTGATTTATTTTAAATTACTTTAAACAAATTTAATTATAGTTTTAATTGTTTTTTGAATACTCAATTTTTTTACAAGACTTCTTTTTGTCATTTTTGCTTTAGGAAGTGGTTTCGTAACTTCTTCCATTTATTTTAATTATTTATGTTAGTATTTCCAAGGATAACTGTACTAGTGCTACTCATAAATCATAATTTTTAAGACATGTGAGATTACCGTCGGTATCTGTAAGTTCTTTTGCATTATCTAACTTTAATAATTTAATTTTTTGCAAAATCCTGATAATTTTATGAAGAATTACTGTTACCGTAAAATATTTGATTTTGAAAAGTAAAACACTTCTTTATTATCAAATAATGTTTATCAGGAACACTCTTCAAAAATCAAACTGTATATTACTATAAAATTTGATTTTTTGGGTCTTTATTCATTTTTTTTAAGTTTTGTTTTTTTTTTATAATTATCGTGTTTTTTATATTACATGTTGACTTTACTTTGGAATATAGAACCTAAAAGGAAAAAACCTTTATTTTACTGGACAATTTGAAATAATGTGACAATACTACTTTGTTCGCGTACAATTTTACGTTTTTCTTGTTACATCAATTTAAAAACCTATTGTACATTCGTATACATTTTTAGATTTGAAAAAATATGTAGTTTTTTTTAGTTTTTTTAATTTGATTAATTTGAATTTGGTTTATTTTTTTAAAAATCTAGTATTTTAGGTGTATTTCTCATAAGAAACGGTTAGCAAATTTATTCAAATTAGCTTATATTAAAAAAATAAAAACGATAGAGATGCTATATTAATGTGTAAAAATATATACAACGGTTTAAAAGATTTAATATATATATATATATAGCTACAAGTTTTGTGCTAGGAAAAGAGCAATCTTAATAACTCTTTATTAACTGCATATAAAAAAAACTATTTACATCTTTATCATCATGCACATAAATAATGATAAATTACATATAATACTTAAAAGTAGAGAAAAAACATTTTAAAAAACAAAATAAACACAGAAAATATACATATACATTGTACATTTAGACGCAAAATATATTAATGTTATTACAAAAGCTATTTGCAGTTCTGCAAACTCTGCCAATTGGATTATTGAATTCAAGGTTGATAAAATGTATAGATTCTCTGAATAATGAAGCCTGTCTAGTTTGACAATTAATGTAGGATACCTAAAATGGAAGAGCTACAAGTAACTCTTGACATTCAATCGCCGACATTGGAAGTCTACGTAGAAAAAGTAAAAAACTACGCCCAAATCCTTTACCTGTGTTACATGTTAAGATGTTCAAAAAATACTAAATGGACGTGACACTTCATGTTGTACATCTGACCTGACGGAATACTTGCTGCTCTTACGAACTAAGATTGCAAATCTGAGGAAAGAAATTGAAGAACTAAAAAAGGACAATCTAAAATCAAATAATGATGATGGTGATATAGTTGAAAGAGCGCAAGGAAAAATATCTCATAATCAGAAACTTGCCAGAAAATTCATTGCCAGCCACAAAAATTGCCTCTGTTATTAACGCAATCAACACAATTGCTAAAAATCTTAACATTATCCTAACTGCTATAAAAAGTTGTAGACTTGGTAAACTAGGAACGGATAATAAACCACGCTTTTTACAGGTTTTGTTTAAAACAACTGATCAATGTAATACGGTTTTAAGCAATGCCAAAAAACCTGCAAAATGTTGACGTACTTAAACTAATCTACATAAACAAGGACCTCGCGCCTTGTGAAAGTCTCAATTGTAAGAAATCAATAGAAGAATTCAGAACTAAGCAAGACAACGGAGAACTGGTTGCACTTGAATAGATAGATGGGTTTTCAAGAATTTTTTAAAAAATTACTTCTACTCTATTTATTATTAAAACGTCAACGGCATTAATACTAAAACATTTACATTCTACAACAATTTACTTGTTTTAGATGACATAGACATTGTCTTAGTTACAGAAACTGGTGCATACGATTTATTAGATAATAATGAAATATTTACACTTGATTATAATACTTATAGATAGTGATGTGATCAAAACACTGGTAAAAAGGCGGTGGGTGGTGCCCTTGCCTCATATTGTTTAAATTTACTTACAAAACAAATTCATCGAGACCATGATTTTATAAGTAGAATTAAGTACTGTAATTTTATTGTTTTATACATATCTTCATCTTTTTTTTTTATTGTATATCAAGCTATATTTTAAATCCTTGAACAATATACTCTACTAGACGATTTATTTATAATAATTGGAGATATCAATACTCCAATGTTTTCAATGACAAACTGCATCAAATATAATGCCCTACTTAACTTTATTAATTACAATGGAGCTAAACAATTTAACTCAATACAAAATAATAATTATAAAACACTAGATTTAGTTATTCTATTGTTTAATAATAATATTAATGTAACACGTAGTGAATTTTTACAGGTTTCTGAAGATGCTTATCACCCTGCTTTATCCGTCAATTGTGAATATGTTAGACCAAACCACAATAAATGCTTTAAATCGGATAAATTTGTATTCAATTTCAAAAAAGCTAATCTTAGTTTACTATATGAACTAATAGTGTCAATTGATTGGAATAATGTATTGATTAAGTGCGGATTCAGAAATAGCTTGCCAAAGATTTTATAATATATGAACATTTTCAACTTATTGTGCTCTGGATCTCTGGATTGAAAGTAAGTTGGAGGGTAAACCAAAGTCTACTGCACGTAGGCCTCATTAGGCCTTTTGTACCTTCTCCAGTGGTGACCTCACTCCGTTGTCTTGGCATTTAACCACCCTATGTAGCTGATGTATGCAAGTACAACGCTTGGAGGGGTCTTCTTTATGCTGGCCATGTCAAGCCAGCAGCTCCCCAATATAGATTCTTTATCGTATGAGAAGGCCGGGCATGTGCATAGCACGTGCTGGATTGTCTCGTCGTCTATTTCACATCCTCTACACGTTGGATTGTCTCCAATACCAATCATGTGCATTTGTTTCTTTAGTTGGCAGTGTCCTGTCAAGATTCTTGTCATAATTTGCAAAATTCTTTCTGGACAGTCGCAAGTAGTAATCGGTTGTCTTGGCGTTTGGAGCAGTCGTTGCTTCCTTTGCCTGCCTGCAGCCCGGTGTATCATCCCAACGCCGTCTTAGTGCATTGTGTGTGTTAATTTTTAGTAGATTATTTTAGCTTTTAAGTGTTAAAACGGTCCAGGGTTCAGGACCACACGCTATGAGGGTTGACCCTTGACGCGCCAGCTTGTCCGTCTCAATGTTACCTACTTTGATGGAGTGTCCTTTTACCCAGAGCAACTCAATGCTATTTCCACAGGCTGCTAAAATAAGGGCACAATGACATTCATAAATTAGCTTTGATGTGATTATAGGCTTGTTTATAGCAATTAGGGCCGCTCTACTCTCCGTTAGAATTTGGACATTCTTACCAGATATTTTGCGATTTACAATTTTCATAACTCCATGGGTTATCCCAACTACTTCTGCTTGGAAGATAGTCGTATGAGCCCCTAGTGGTAATGATATTTTGAAGTCCAGGTCTTGCGAGAAGATTCCCGCTCCAGAACCTTTAGATTTTAATCAAATCATTGACTACGTTCTTCTTCTCTTGTTCATGTGTGCGCACGTTGTAAGGTCTTTAAAACACAAAGAAGGGTGACATGTTATCTGTTTGCGCTCCTAACAGAGGTGTTTTCTTAACAGCCTCTTCCAGGAGAGTACAGTGTTTGCCAGCCCTCCCTGCAGTGTGTCAATGTCCAGTTGCATTCAGACGCAAAGATGCCATTGTCGCCATCTCCTTGACGTAAATGTTGAGGGGCGGCAAACACAACATTGCCTCCATAGCTGCAGTTGGTGTTATCCGCAGTCCAGCTGTTATACTTAGGCATGCCATTTGTTGCAGCTGATTTAGTTTGCTTGCAGACGTTTTTTGTCTAGCTTTTGGCCACCATATTAGTGCATATGTGATCATAGGTCTTATGACGGCTGTGTACAGCCATAGCACTATCTTTGGAGACAGTCCCCATGTTTTCCCCACAGCTTGTCTGCATTGCCAAAAAGACATATAAACTTTTTTGCGTCTCATATTTAGATGTGGTCTCCATGTGAGCTTATTGTCAAAGACCACCCCAAGATATTTTACCTCGGTTGATAGCGGTAGTGGGATATTTAGGAGTTTTGGTAAGTTTAGATTTTCAATTTATTTTTTTTTGTGAAGAGAACCAGTTCGCTTTTCAAAGGGTTGACCGTAAGAGCCTAGTCTTTGCACCAATTTTTGATTATTCTTAAAGCCTCTTGCATCAAGTTTACCGTTTAGTAAGATTGTTATGTCATCTGCATAACCAATTGTGTAGAAACCATGATCATTGAGTAGGCGTATAAGACTGTCGACTACTATATTCTATAGTAGGGCTATTGTGTCCTGCATCAGCTCTAGTTTGCGGCATAGTGTTGCTACGGCCGCTCGACAGTGATGCAGGTTGCATTGTATAACATTCATGTCATTGGTCGGCTTTGGGGACAGTGGTGTATCTCCATTCCGGATTTGACCGGGTGGATCAATCGCCTTTGTTTCCATTGCTTCTTCTTGCGGCGGCACATTTTTTGTTATTTTGATGGTAGGTTTTCTAAACATATAGCTTAGCAGATTTCCCTTACCATTTAGTGTGCGTACATCATCCTCACCTATTCCTAGAACAAGGAGTCGGCCCTCCGGTTCTTTGGACTCGGCGGTGTGGAAGATGCACCAATCGTTTACTTTGAGCCACTGATTCTGCTTTCCCAGGCGACTTATGACCAGTTCTACGACATCCGGTTTTCCCGGAAGCCACAGAGTAGCCTTTGTCAGCCTAGGAAGCCGGCTCAGTGGCACAACGCCTAGTTGTGATTCCGGCCACAAAGGTTGTAGACCGGAAATCACTTTTTGAAGCCACCTAAGTAAGGCGTCATTATCACAGGTGATCTTAAGGATTTCTCCTGTGTGTGTCAGCCCACTAAAGGTAGGAGGTGTTTTGCCTGAGGTGGATAAGGTATTATCCAGCTCCCGGAAAAGAGCATCCTTAATCAAATTACCTGCTCACTAGTTGTTTTACCCAGGGGATGAGTCAGGCTGGTAACCGCCACGCGATGGTGCGATGAGGCAACCTTTTTGTAGCTAGGGCCCGTCTTTTTTCTCATAGGAGGGATGTTGGGTTTCCCTTTCGTATCTTTCACCCTCTTTCTGGGTTGTCCGGTGAGGGTTCAGACGTCGTGGAGCGTATCCTCTTTTTTGGTGCTCTCTGTTAACACAAGTTCCCCATAGGGAAAAGGCAATAGCTAATAAAACGCAACGCTCTTCCTCCTTTGATGATCGTAACCTTGCCGTGGTTATGGAGCTTGGGTGTTCCCCCTTGGACGTGGTCAGTGGGTCCGGTCGGGAAGAAAACTTCTTTGTATCGGACAACAAGCTGCTAAGCGACCAAGGGCATAGTCTGGAACTTTGCCCTTGGTCGCTTATTACGATCACCCCGCAACGTAGTAGTCGCGCTGAGGGTCTGTGGTATGACTACCCACGTGTTTGTGCCGTGCGTGGAAACCCGTAAGGGAGGATGAAGGGGTCCTGGTGGCTGAGTCACCCTACAGATTCGTCTCTAGGGCTTGGCAACACTCCACTTTGGCCTAGATTTCTTCTTAAACGGGAGGTCGAAACTAACCCACATTGATCAATCGGCTGCGTTGTCCAGTCAGATGGCTGACAGGGTGAGTCCTTGGAAGTGATGGAGTATGCAGCGAGCCTCACACTTATAGGTTTGGTGTGCGTCACTTGCTCGTATACAACCCACCTTTGGGGCTATAGTTCTCTGGTAACCCTAGCGATCTATTGTAGACGTCCCCAAATTTGCGGGCTCCATGGCGGGTAGGGAACCAGAGAAATAAATTTTAGTCTCTCAACTGTGGAGACCAAAATTTCAAAACCAATCTATCAGGTGAATCTTTGAATACCATGAAAACTATAGACTTGGTGGGTGCATCTACGGATACCCCATCGACGTCCAAAACTGTTCCGTCTTTGAACCACACCTCACAGACCGGTGTCAAAAAAACACAGGATCTGCGGGGCTGAGGCAAAAAGACGAAAAAAGGCGCGTTTGGCTGCTGAAAAGCAAACAAACCCCCTTTCCGGCGAGGCAGACACCTCAAGTGCTGGGCGAACAACTACTAACTCAAAACAGAGTGCGTCAAAGCCGAACCAAAAGCCCCTTCAAAAGTGGCAAGGTCCAAAGCCTTTGGGCAAAGGGACACTTCCTTTTTTGCAAAACAGTTGTTTATAAAAATGTTTTACAAAAGACGATTATCTAGCTGTTTGCAAATTTTTAAAGCTCAAATTTACTATAAGACCTGATTTTAGTCACTTCGTTGCTGCATATTTTTAACCAAATGATATATTTTGCAATTTTTCCTGAATGATGGAAATTGGCAAAAATTACACCAATTTATATATTTATATATAACCAGTTATTGGCCAATCTCCTTAACTTTGTTAAAATACTTGAAACTATGTTGTACAATGTTATATACAATCATACACAAAATTATTGTCCCCAGCAGCATGGCTTTCTTAAAAAAAAAAATGAACCACCACAAACTAATGTTGTTTTACTGATGCAGTGTCTAAGGCTTTGGATAACCGGCATCAAGTTGATGTAATCTACACTGATTTTTCCAAATTCTTTGATCAAGTACAGCATAATAATTAAATCAATAAACTGCGTAACTTTGGATTGATTAACAATGTAATTTTTTTGATAGCTTCATATCTTTTACAACAGAAAAAACATTGTTGAATATTAGGGATATAAATCGACGATTTTTATCTCAACTAGTGGTGTATCTCACAAATCCATCTTTGGGCCAATATTGTTATTACTGTTTGTAAATGATATTGTTGACTATATGTCATTTCCAACGTTTATATATGCAGACGATTTAAAAATATTTAGAACAGTAGTAAATAACCCTGAATTTTTAGCACTACAAAATGACTTAAATTTGTTAACAAATAGGGAGTTGTAAAAATGGTTTGATGATAAACATCACTAAATTTTAAGTTATGTCGATTAGTAAAAAACGTCTTACACAAAGATTTAATTATTTTCTTAACCAATCTGATTTAACAAAGGTTGAACTGTTTAGAGACTTAGGAGTTATTTTTAATAGCACATTAACTTTTTCTGATCATATAAATACAATATCAAAGCTTTATTACGCTTTTATTACAAGAAAATTAAAATATGCGTCAATTGCATGACATCCAAAACAAATAACTTTTATGGAATAAGTAAAAAAATGCAAAAAAATAATTTAAAAGCATTGTACATATCGTGTCCCAATCCCAATTACTAAATAAATTCAACATACAATCACTGAACTTGCAACCATATGTTGTTTATATACAAACTAATACATTTTAAAATTAAAGATACAAATTTTTGCACAAATTAAACTTTGTTGTTTCAAGAATTAATAGTAGACTCAGGCACACTTTTTATATTAATAAAACCAACACAACGCATCGTCAATCTTCACTATTATTCTCTATGTGTGAGGACGTCAATAGATATTGTTCTGAAATTTAATTTTTTTATATATCCTGCTCAGAATTATGTAAAAAGTTGAATAATATTGTTATGTAAATATTTTAAACTTTAAACTAAAATTACTATTTTTATAACTTTACTGTGTTTATGGTTGCATATAGTATACGTAGAAATATTGAATACTGTAATTGTATATTACAATATGTAAGTTTTGTTTCTATTCTGTGTTTGGTTTATGTGAGTTAATTTTCTTTACGTATTTGATATATAGTAAATATTTTTATTTTTTGTTTTTTAATTTATAGTAAATTATTTTATTTTTAATTTTATTTTAATTTGTTAAAATTTAATTTGTTGATTTTTTACAATTTAATTATATATAGTTTATTTTAACATTATCCTGTTAGAACTGTTGGATAATAAATATATTATTATTATTATTATTATTATTATGTTTTAAAACTTTATTATCGATAGTATAGTCATACGACACGTTAGTTAAAGTTCTGTTGAAGCTTATCAAAAAACTTTTATTTGCATTAAACATACAAATTATTATTAAGACAATATGAATGAACAGAATTTATTATTTTGCAAAATAATGCAATTATCAATATATAATACTCTTCTATAAATTTTTAAATTGTCAACAAATAAAAAAAAAATAATAAAATAAGTAAGATTATTAATAAAAAGTAAAATTAGAATTGGCCCACAATAACATCCTTGAGGAACCTCAGTTGGAACAATCATTGGTTGTAATAAAAAGTTATTAATTTTCACAAACTGAGCGCAATTTTTCAAATTTTCCAACTAGCAACAACAGAATTATATAAAAAACCCAAAGCACAAAGCTTAGCAATTAACATTCTATGGTTAACGCGATCAAAAGCGTTTGAAAAGTCTGTGTAAATAGAATCAACTTAAACCCTTGATTGAAAAGCATTTAAAAGATCATTTTTGCAACAAAGAAGATTTGTAAGAGTAGAACGACTTTCACAAAACCCATGTTGCTGTTTTAATAAAATGCTTTTGCACATTTTTGCACATCACATAATTAGTTATCTTTCTTAGTTCCAGATTTATGCAAAGGCATAATGTAGCTTTGTTTCTAAATTAGAGGAAACTTAGCTTCATTAAGAAATGCTTCAAAAAGTAAATATTATATCGTAGAAATAGAATAAATCCAACAACTCCATTTGATTTAAGACACCCAAATAATCACAAATTTACAGTTTGATTTAAAAATTATTCAATATATATATATATATATATATATATATATATATATAATATTTAAAACTGTAAGACTATTTAGTCATTTAGTCTTACATTATCAGACTCAGATCCCAAAATATATAATAAAATAAAATAATTTTATAAGATTGTACTAGTTTTCTTCAAATACATTTAAAAGTATTATTAATAAAATAGTACAATGTCTGCACAGCTAATTTACATCAAAATAAATTTATTAAATTTAAAAAAATATTTTGATCACATATTTTGCCACCTTAAAAATAAATATGCACTAAATCAGTAAATTTAGTAAAAGTTACATTTAAAAACAATAAAATAGACTTTCAAACTTATTATTTAATCCAAACGATATATTTTTATATTGTAATAATATCAAACCTGTTTTTAAATTTTCTTATTTCAGTATTATCACTTGTATTTTTATTTTTATAAGTTGCCGTCTCTAGTATTAGTTAAGATTAATTATGATTAATAAATTTATAAACAAATATAACTTGTGAACAGAAAACTCAATATATGTAGTTAAGAGTTAGTTAGTTAATCTACTGATTTTTATAGTATATAATATGTGTCCCTAAACTATAATTTTTTTAATTAAATTATAATACCTAAAATCATATTACTTAAGAAAATAACATATCGCAACGCAACGACCCTGTCGATTTAAAGTCCAAAAGCAATCGAGCGTATACGAGATTTTCCGAAGAAAAATGATTGAAGGATAATCTATATAATGAATTCGAATAGTATTCCGAATATTAATGCTTAAAACCAGTCATCTGACAGCTGACACTGACAAATTACTTTTTTTAGTGCAACAAATATTGTTATTTTTTATAATATATTTATTATTATATTAAAACTCAAAACTATTGGATTTGTTATTTATTTAGGAAACAATATAATTATTGTTCTTTGATTATATAATGAATCTAATTATATTGCTATTTAACATTTTTAACTTAATGTATTATCAAGTATTAAATGTTTAAAATGTAGGTCGACGATCAAAATGACATATATGCCAAATTGTGATAATATTATATGCAACTATTAATGTAATTGCTAAATTTTGCTTGTTTTTAATTAATTTTATTAATTGCAGATTACAAATTTTTTCTAGTAAGTTTGAAGCGTTTTATGAACTCACTATATATGCATCAGATACTATTTGCACCATACACTAATGTTTTAAGATATGCATCAAAATCAGTATGCCTTGAATCTTCTGGTAGGAGAGACATATTATGTATAGACGTATGAAAGGGGTGGTAACGCATTGCCTCCTATTAGAAGAGACGTTGAGCTGAAGATGAGTGTGTGTGTGTGTGTGTAAGGAAGTTTGTAGTACAATTACATTTTTACACGATCATGCAATGGCATTTTGGCTCATTTTACCTGAATCAGATGACCAAACCAATTTTTTAATTTAAATTTATTAAATGATGTATTTTATGTATGCGTTACTTCTTACATATTTCTGTACATAAAATGTATAATAGTTATTGTAAAAAATAAAATTGGAGTTTTTATACTCTACTGACTTCACCAACCTGGTCTTAGCAGGCCAAAAGTCTTTCAGAGTATGAGTGATAAAATGAAGCATGATAATTAATGTCTGCAAACTTGTTTGTCACTAAAACCATATAGATGCCAAAGCGGTTAAAGCTTTGAACAAATTCATAAATAATATACGGCAGAGTAGGATTTAAACTGGGTACCTCCGCATGAAAAGCATAATTTTTGAAATGTTATGTAAATGGATATTAAGTAAAATTTGTTTTTTTGAGTAGTAGTTATCTTTCTTTCTTAAGTGATAATTAATAAATATTGCTTCTTCTAGTACCTGAAAGGTTTCCCCTGATACAGTCTTGAACTTGTTAGTCTAAGCCTTAAGCATATTATAGGTTTACAGACTCTTAATCATAAAAATAAACAAAATTCATCATCGTTTAGTACTACCAGCTTATAAAGTATTAGTTTAAGATTTTTGAAAACAAAAATTAACTACATTTATCAATTGTATTTACACAAAATATTTCTATTACAAAATATATTTTTAAGTATTATCAGTTTTTAAAACACATTTAAAAGTTTGAAAAAAAAAACAATTAAAAAATCTGTACTATTGTAATTGTTTATGGTGTAGTTGTGTAGTGTATGTGGGCATTATGAAGTAGCTGGTTGCACACAAGTGCGGAAACGTAACTGAGCTTTTTCTCTTTAATAAGAAACACGTTAACTGTAAAAGCAACGCAAATACAAATATGTATGTAGATTAATTGTGAAAATTGTGTTTGTTTTTGGGTTAATAAATCAAGTAGCGCCCAGACTCTTCTGTCCCTTCTTATAAGTTATTAGCCTGACACCAAGTATAAAAAATCTATACTTCTTCATTAAGTAGTACAGCATCATCTAAAGACTGAATTTTCATAAAGATTTTTATATTGTCAGCAAATAATAAACAACGCGCATTAGAAAAACAGTGTACCACATTATTGATAAAGATATTAAACAGTAGAGGTCTAAGATGTGACCTCTGTGAAACAAAAAACGCACTGACCGATGCGCACAAATTGAGATCTGTTCGATAAATAGGATTGAATCTACAGTGACAAGGTGCCATTAACTCCAATACCATGTAGTTTCATAATTAATATCTTGTGGTTAACGGTATCAAAAGCTTGTCAGTGTAAACTGAATCTACCTGGAATCTGTTTTTGAGCGCATCTGTTATATAAGATTCATACAACAAAAAGTTGGAAGATGTCGATTTGCCAGTTCAAAAACCGTGTTGATTGAGAGCAATTTTAGATTGCAGAATGGCAGTCAATTGACAAGTAACTAACTTTTCAAAAACTTATGGAATGACTGATAAAATAGATATAGGTCTATAGTTTGTTACATCATTTTTAGCACCAGACGTATGAATCAGAGTGACATAAACTTGTTTCCAGCAAGTAAGAAAAGTACTCATGACTAGAGATAAATTAAATAATAGCCATAAGAGCCGACAATGAGCAAACGCACATTTGTTGAGAAAGAAAGCAGTTAATCTATTAGGCTCTGGACAGTTGTTGGGTTTTAATACTGATAGTTTGTTGACAACATCAGATATCTTTAAAACAAGATGAGATTAATTTATATGGATAGGAATAGATGGTGGAGAATATGTGCTGTGTGAACTCATAGATGCCGTCAGCGGACTGTAAACTGACCCAAAACAATCAGCAAAGAGATTTACAATGCCATCAGTGGTGTCAATTTGAGAATTACCATTTGTGAAAGTAGAAGGTATCTGATTACTGCTACGTTTAGATTTGACGTACCCCCAAAAGGGTTTAGGATTAGATTTAATCAAATCTTCCTTTTTCTTAATGTGAGTAGAATAATTCGTATTAGTCAATTGCTTACACTTATCCCGTAATGAACTAAATTTGTGGTAGTCAGCTGCTGATCTAGACAGCACATATGCTTTGTGTAACTTTTTTTTAGTAAACACAAGGTTTAAAAAACCTTGTGTTTACTTTGTGAACCATATTGAAAATTTATAGTTTTTTTTATAACACGTATTTATACTAGATCTAAAGCAGGATGTTGAAGATTACATGGTACAATAGGAAACTGCGATTCTGTAAGGCTCAAGTTTGAAGAAAATGCCGAAGGCGCAAACAATAAATCTAGCAAATCCAAATTTATGTTTAGTATGTAGTTTAATTGACGGAAATTAATATTGGGTATATTAATGTTAGCAACTAAAGTACCTTAATCCAAACCAGGTGGAATCTAAACAGTACCTAAAACTATACTGCCAATACCAACAAAAACATACAATTTTTCATAGACAGCACAATGACTAAATATTTCATGTGAATGATACTTATTAGATACGGCAATAAGTACGTCTCCGCCACGTTATTTTGATGTTGCAATATGATTACGGCCACACCTGTACACTTTATATTTAAAAAATCCTAGTTCTAAGTCTGTAATAGAGCTTATCAGCCACGTTTCACTAATAATAAAAATATCATGCTCCATTAATGGTATATTGGCATTTAAAGTTTTGATAAGATATTCTCACATTTTTTAACTTGGTACAGCTGGAGGTCACATCTAAGGCACATGCAGACAATGTCAATGAAGATAGACGTTGAGAAGACGCTTCTACATCGATGTCAAAGGTTTGGATGGTGTTGCTGATAAAAAATCAGTTTTTGGCAGTTTATGTTGGCGGCGGCGATTAGTAAATAAACGTACAGATACTTTTTTATGCAATTTTTCTGCGTTTAATATACAATCAATATTAACGTTGTTATCATCAGCAACAATACCAACTTTAAAGGACCAATAAATGTTATTGTTTGTAAGTGGAATGCAGGCAAGGTCACTTATTCTCATATTAAGTTGTACATACTTCTTAATATCTTCAACACTGGTAGAAGAAGCACAGTTATTAATATGATAAAAAATGCGTAGTTTAGCCGCTTGTTTGCCTTGGGAGTAGGTTTTGCAGTAGGTTTTATAACTCTGGTTGTCGCAGAGTTGGTAGCTGTTGCGTCAACTGCTATAGTTGATCGAATTGTTGTAGTATCATTACTAACAGATGGATTATGGGACGGCAAAACCGTCTAGTTAGTTATTGTAAGCTCTTCTAAGTGATGGAAAAACGATTTATATAAAGAATTAAATTTGGAAGAAATCAATTTATTACTATCAGTAATTAACTTCTCAACAGCCATCAAGCTTGAATTATTTTGAACTTAAGAGACTGAACCACTTGTCTCAAAAAACGCAACGCAGTTTCAAGAGCGTTGCACTTAGTAGATTTGCAAGATAAAATTAAAATTTATTATTAAGTTGGGACTTAAAAGAACAAGTCCATTTTCCCGTACTAATAGTCAGAGATTAAATCTTGGATTCGTTTGGCTAATTGTTGATTGGCTCTAAGCTAATTCACGGATATCGTGATGATGAATATAGTTGCAATCGCCCAATGTATTATATTACCAAACGTCAAAATTAATATATGACACACTGATAAACGATCCAAGATTGATCTTGGGTGGACCCAAAATTATTTGAATCTAGGATTATATTGACGGTTGCTTAGTTTTTAACTTGGTTTGAGAATTAAACAAGCAATGCATTGGTCAATCGCGATTAATGGTATCCGTAAATTGGCTTAGAACCAATCAACAATTAGCAAAATAAATCTCGGATTCTTGAATCTAGGATCAATCCGAGATTTAATCTCTAACTATTAGTACGAGCATTAATCAAACAAAATATTAAAAACAATTTTTCACAATACACTTTACACACATTGACTAGTTTTAAGATCTTTTTAAAACAAATAATGACGCAGATAAAAATATACATATACACGTGTTACAAGCCAAAAAGGTGTTTATAAGTTAAAAACTTAAAATATTTTGTTTAGCGAAAAATAGTAAAGTTGCATTTTTTCTTGTCAGATAAGCAATTTCCCCAGTGTATTTAAATTCACAAAGAGCAACTGCAAGTTTATTTTTCCATTCTTCTATTTGAGTTTGAAGTCTATTGACTGTTTCAAAAAGCAAACAAAACGTTAAACCAAACACGGATGAGATCTGGGACTTAGAACATATATGCTATACTTATCAAATGACCACTTAATTTGATTGAACTAGATTTACAATTATTGTTTATACATGTATCAATTTTTTATTATAAATAATTAGTGAAAGATGCAGCGCAGCGCTTTATGTTGCACCTACGTCAGCTGAGCATTTATTGCTCTTTAAACAAATTCGATTAACTATTACATTACCAAATTTTAGATTTATTATTTTCTCTTTACTTAGCTTTTATTTTTTATATGTTTACATGCGCAGCTAAGACATTGGCTGCGATCCGAACAATTAATCACTGTCAATTATGCAAACTAAATGCAGCTGCTCACTATTGCTGGGTCATTGTTTGCTGGCAAGCGTGTCATTTTACTCATCATACTTTTAGGTACCTTTGCTTGTCGACAAAACAACTCCGCAAAAAGAATTTAATTGGTTTTTAAATTTATGATATAAAGTAGGGCTCGATTTTAATGTAGACTTGATCTTCATATAGAACAGTACATCAATAACTATAAGTAATTTTTTTTTGCTTTAAATAAAAAATATATAAAATTTGATGTCTAGCTAGTTCTTAAGAAATAGTATTAAGTTAAAGAATGTTTGAGAACTTTACTATGTGTAAATCTATAACAACGATAAAATAAACCGAGTTTTTACCACAGTTTTATTAAATTATATTGTTTTTGGTATACAAATGTATTACATTTCTTAATAATGTATTAATTTACCAATGTTCGCCAATAAATTAGACTAAACTAAGTTTAAGTAACACTAAATAAGCTAGTATGATTTTTTTTTGCAAATACAAATTATTTTAGAAAATTGTCTTTAGATTATTTTTTTTTGGTTAAGTTAAATTAAATGTGCTGTTTACTTACAAGAAAACTTTCTATGTAGGTACCTAAAACAGTAGTAAGAGATTCATTATTTTGACAAACTTTCTATACAATATTTGTATAAATTTAGTATATTTTTTGCGTGTATTTTTATGGCTTAGCTGGTTTATATTATAATTTATTAATTAACTGTGTTTTGTAGTATATAATTATTCTGACTTGAATGAGACCAATGAGTTATATTAAAATTTGGAGTTTCAATACTTGTTAGTTTGACTAATGCTTAAAGTAAGTAATTATTGCAAAATATTAGACAATAATTATATATTTAAATACGCAAGGACAAACTTATACCGATTTTATTAGCTACACAATTTGATTACTGCATCAGCACTACCCCCGCATTTCAATAGAGTTTTAATAATGGCCGCCCACGCGCTGAACTAATTAGGTTTCGTCTGTATTTAATGTCGTTCTTTCCGGAATTTTATTAGATGTTGTTGAAGTTTTATCTAGAAATGAATAATTTTGTAGGAATACATTTATTTAATGGTCTTGTTTTTTTGGAACCTATAAAGAATTGAGAACTGTAATTTTTGCATTTTGATTAAAATTATTGAAAATTGATTTTAACTCAGATAAAACCAAATGTATTGAAATATGGAATATTGTACATAAAAGTTTTTTTTTTAATAGGATACTTTTTAGAACTTTGTAAATAATGTAAGCGTAATGATGTTTTGGTAGGTTAATTGCCTATTAGTCTCAAGTGTAGCGACTTCTAGCGCAGTTACTGGTATGCAAATGAGTGTAACATATTTTTATTGCAAAATTAATTATTATTGTTACACTTTTTTAAACGATAAAATGCTGAAAATTAAATTTTAAAAATATTACTTACATGTTATTTGTTTGAATTACTGTAAGCCCGAAATTTATAAAGCTGCATTAGACTATTATAATTGGTCTAACAGTAGCGACTGAAAGCAACATCAAAATTTAATATTAAAATTTAAAAAAATATAGTTTTTTTTATTTTAAAAATAATTTTTTTATTTATTTTCTACTTGTTAAAACTTTCTGTATGTTTTTGTTTGAACTGTGGTGTATTACAAAAGTTTTCTATAATATATTTAATATTTATTTTTTTAAACAAACAAACAAAATTTTTGATAAACACTTGTTAGAAGAAGATACTCTTTGGTTAGACTATTTGCAACCATTTTTTCTGTTGCAACAAATTTTAAAATTGTTGCTTTTTCTGCTACTTCACTTTTTATAAAATGATGTCTAACATTTATGTGTTTGTTTTTTCCAAGGTAACATTTATTTTTAGCTAAATGGATTGCACTTTGATTATTGCATTTAATTATAACTAAGTAAATTTTTGATTCAATTTATAAATTCAGTTAGCTTAAAATGTTTTTATTTATTAAACTCTGGCCTTACACTATTGTCCTTTTCAAGCATATAAAATTCTCTTGCCAGATGTTGGGTCTAGTTCTTTAAGCTAGAAATATCAAACTTCCTACGGTTTTCTGGTGTTAACTGCTTTTGCCCAGAATTTTTTTTCTATACTTGCATCAAATAACAAAGATCGGGCTTTCTCAATAATGCTGCGGTTCATCTTTTTTGACATTTCGTTTTGTTCCGGAGTATAAGGATTAGTTCTTTGATAAACTATACTATTACTATTTTTTGTTTTGGTGGTTTCAACCATATTTTTAAAATGTTTAAAGCTTTCAAACGTTTTATTTTTTGTTTTTAATTATGATACATACAACATTTAGTTCCAATCATCTTCATATGGGACAAAATATTCAGAAAGGCCAAAAGCATCACCTCTAAGAGATCCAACTTGTTTGTTATTTTTCACAGCATTTTAAACTTGAAATCATCAGTTTAATCTGATTACATTCGAACACTTTAACTGTTCCACTTGTGATTTTGTTAAGCGCACTAAAATTTAAGTGCCTCAGCTTTTGATGCCACACCTGTATAGATGTTTTTGTCGATGTCAATAGGCATCTTGCTTTTTTGTTTTCAATCTCTAAACATTATTTACTAACTTAGAAACAGCTACCAATTCATTATTTTTGTTAAATATTTTTTTTATTATGTTAACTATTTGTGGTCAGTTCCGGTACGTTTAATACACTGTTAACCGGAATTAATAGCCGTATTCTGAACATTTTTTACAACGATGTTAATTAACATATTGATTGTTGATAGGCAATATTTAAAAAACTTGGTGCTTGATTGGCTAAAACGTGATTTTAACAGCGATGTTAGCTAACGTCGATGTTAAAATAAGTTTAGAATAGGCCCATAAGTATTCCACTTTATAATTATACTTATAATGTTTACATCCCTTTGCACGCCAATTAAACTTTTGTATTATTTGCTATCATTATTTCCTGCAAATCTGTTGAGTTTGAAATGTTTATCAACCAGTTCTCATTTGCACTAAGGTGGCTACTTGCACCCGAGTCTATGCACCTTCACTTTTGCTGTACTGTCCAATGTTAAATCGTAAGCCTAATCATCGTAAGTTTCACGACCACGCAATTTCTGGTTGTTAGCTATATAGTAGCAATTTTTTTTACTAATACAGATTTTATAATTACTTAATTATGCGCACTATACGGGTCTGGGATCATAATCTGTAAGAATTACGAGTAAGTATTATTTTAATTAAACACGACACATTTAAAGAATACTAGTTTTACATTCGCATAGTTTTTGCTTAAAATTTATTATTTGCCTGTTAATACATTACACACGTAAATCTAAACGTTACATGTAAATTGGCTTTTATAAACAAGTTTTTAAAGTTACGATACTATTTTTTATTATTATTCACAGATTTTTTGCTTAAAATTGTTTACTTTGTAAATTTATTTGTCTATATTTACCTTTTCGAGAAAGGAAAAAAATAAAGAACAAATTTTTTTGGCAACTTGGTTAAAAATACAATTTTTCCTTTTGTTTTTGGAGGTTAAAACTATTAAAACGCCAGTTATTAATGTGATAAGCGTCGATTTACTAGTTAAGTTTATTTTTGTATATAAAAATAGACCGTATATTTTTAAAATTGTTGTGAAACAGTACCATGAAGAAAAAACTCTAAAACAGTAGGCAATAATTTAAATTTATTAAAGTTAATTGTAGAAGATATAAACCGGAAAATATTTAAAAGTCACCAAAGAGCAACTGTTAAAGAGATAACAGTATTATTTAATAATACTACAATTTAAATAAAATATGAAATAACATTATTTAATAAATTAACAAACAAATAGAAATTAAAAACGTCTAAATTGTTTTCAACAGTAGAAGACTAGTTCAAAGTTGTATTTAGATATGAATTTAAATTTTTAGTCTCTGCACGTGGCTTAAGAATTTAGTTTTTAAAATGGATTGTATAAAATAAACTATAAAGTTTTATAAAGGGTAATGATGGGGTTGTAACGTAAATCTGGGAATGGTTTGGAAAAAATGAAAGTAATAAATTATACAATTAATGCTTTTAAATATAAAAAAATTAAATAATAGTTTTGCATACATAAGTTCTATCAAACCATGCAACAAATACGTCAAAACATAGTTTGCGGACTACAAAATGAAACTTTTGTTTTGCCTCCTAAACAGCCTAGAATTAAATATTATAGATCATATAAAAAACCATTTAAGAATCAGTTCTTAACTAAACATAAATGAATTGAATTTGATTTTGTTTCTTGTTGATATAGAATAAATATTTTTTAACAAAAGTGTCTCTTAACAAAATTCTATTCTTAATTCTTTAATAAAAAAATATTAACAATTTATAAAACAACGATAATTTATTTTACGATTATATGTACAGCATATAACAATGTAACATAATAAAACGTAACAACCTATCACAGAAAAAATTGTAAGCCTCAACATGACATTGTTTGAATGATCAATCATTTTCAATAAACACTTTATAATTGATTGCAGTATACAAATGTCTTTTAGTGAGTTCGAATATTATTTCCACCAACTTTACGTCGTTGATTTTTTGTTGAAATTATAAATTATATATTATAAAATAATTATAAAAGTAATTATTTACGAATATAATGAAATTTCATTTTTATTACAATTGCCAATCTTTTTGTTGATTATTTTTCGTCAGTTTATAAGCTCACTACGAATATTCAATCATCTTTTACATCAAATACTACTGTTAATTTATCTAATATATCAATTACTTTAGATTGCGTCTTAGAAGCTTTGACAAAAGTAAAAATAGATAGTTGTTCTGGTCCAGATAATTTAGCATCATTGTTTTTACACAAATGTTTTTAAACATTATCATACACACTCCATCATATTTATTCTCTATCAGTGTCATCAGGTATATTTCCCACGTCATGGAAACAATTCAACGTTATACTAATTTTTAAAACTGGTTCCAAATCAAGTTTAAAAAGTTAATATATCATTACTTTTTTAATGTTTTTAAAAATATTATTATATTATACAGGGTGTCCGGAAAATACGTGTACAACGTTTGACGACAGACTCCTAACGTCAAAATAGGTCGATCTAAGCCGACTTAGTTATATCCAAAATTGTCTCGTTTAGCCGGTAGAGGGCGTCAAAAATTTGGAAATATTAAAAAGAAATTACCTGTAACAATAATTTTTTAAGTGACCTTGTTGCTATGGCGTTTAATAATTTGACAATTATTGACAAATTGTCACCAGTCTATGAAATTTACTCAAGTATACGATCAACATTCTTGAATTACAAGTTCATTTTACCATTAAAAATGGAAAATTATACAAACTCTCAGAAAGTTGACATGCTCATGGTATACGTTTTTTTTTTTTTTTTTGTTATACTTTTGTTTTTTTTTACGCCCTCTACCGGCTAAACGAGACAATTTTGGATATAACTAAGTCGGCTTAGATCGACCTATTTTGACGTCAGGAGTCTGTCGTCAAACGTTGTACACGTATTTTTTGTTATACTTTTGTTTTTTTTTGACGCCCTCTACCGGCTAAACGAAACAATTTTGGATATAACTAAGTCGGCTTAGATCGACCTATTTTGACGTCAGGAGTCTGTCGTCAAACGTTGTACACGTATTTTCCGGACACCCTGTATTATATTATATTATAAGCTTTGGAAAGTGGAGCTGAAGTTCATGCTATTTATATAGATTTTAGTAAATCATTTAATTCTGTTAATCATACTTTGTTTAACAAATTGAGTGCATATGGTGTCAATAATTCACTGATTAAATGGTTAACTTTGTATTTGAGTAAACAAAGTTAAAATAGATATTCACTTGTCAAAGTCATTTAAAGCAACATCAGGGATACCGCAAGGATCCTACTTGGAACTTATTTTGTTTTATTTTTATTAGTAATATATCTAATGTATTAAACTGTCCTCATTTTGTTATTTGCAGATTATGTTAAGTTTTTATTATAAAATTAATACAGGTCATGATTGTTTGGCAATGCAGAATGATTTATCTGCGGTAAATGATTGATGTGTAGCAAACGGGATGGAACTAAATCTTAAAAAAATGTTAGTTTGTTTGAAAAGTAGGTCTCATGTAAAGTTTGATTATATTTTAAACAATACCTACTTACAAAAAGTTGATTCAATTTGTGATTTAGGAGTATTGCTTCACTCAAAATTATCATTTAATTTTGTAATCAATAAAGCTAATAAAATGCTTGGATTTCTTAATAATCCACAGAAAACTTTGGCAATGTTTGAGTTCTTCTAATCAAAAAATATGAAAAATAAACTGTTTTTAAAGTTTTTAAGTCAGCTAAGTATTTGAGTCGTCTAAGTATAAAATTAGCGGAATTTAATTTATGCTTAATATAGTCAATATGAGTTGACCAGTTTAAATTAGAATCAATATAGATACCCAAAATTTTACCATGTTCACAGAAATTAGGAATAACACAATGATTTCTAAATTGAATTATCTGAGTTTTGTCAGTATTTAATTTTAGTTTATTATAAACACACCATTAATTTTGTTTGTGCAATTATTAATTTCATTAAGCAGCTCATTTGGAGAATTACTAGTTATACAAGTACTTATGTCGTCTGCGTATATTGTTAAAGGATAATCTATATAATTCGTTAAATCATTAATATAAACTAAAAAGAACAACGGACCCAAAATAGACCCTTGGGTACAGCTATTCTAATTTATAAATTAGTATTTTGTGATTCACCAAGTCAAAAGCTTGTGACATGTCGTAGTTAATACTTGCTGTAATTTTTTTATCATTAATATTATTATAGATGTTTGTTAAGATGTTGTGTAAAGCAGTTGTTGTTGACTTAGTCTCTCAGAACCTATGCTGGACTGAATTTAAACAATTATTATTGATATTTAGAAAATATTTTAAATGTGTAAATAATAATTTTTCAAATATTTTTGCTAATGAGTTTATTAAAGATATTGGTCTATAGTTTCTAACATTTTTTTGTTCCCTTTTATGAAAAGCTTCAGTACACTACAGTACTGTAACACTAGACACAAACATTATATATTGTTTCTGGTTAAATATTGTCTACAGCAGTCAAGCGTTACGGTTGAGTCTAATACACCTTAATACACTTCAAGCCGTAATGCCACCAATTATAGACATTAAATATTTGATCTATATCTATAAATTTCAAAATAAATGTCCAATTTTATAAAGAAACGCAATAGATATATAACGTGCATTTTTACAACTAAACTATAACATAAAATAAAAAATATTTTAAAATTAACACTCATAAATAATATTTGACAAATTAATAACTATATACGGTAAGTTTCTGACGTGCTACTTAAATTGTAGGTTTGGAAGAAATTACATTGCGTAACTATGTTTTTTGTTTTTGTAAAAAAGCTTGTAATTGTTGTGTCCTAATGAAACATAGTCAATTCTATAAACTTTTGCATTGTAATAAAATCATTGTTTAGTTTTTTTTGCAGTTTCTTTGTTCTATGCTTGAGTTTATCAATACTTGACGGGGTTTCTTTGTGTTGTAATGAATAATGGCGTTAATGACCAAATCGAGACCATTGAAATCAAGTCCGTTTGGTGGTTGACAAATTATTTGTATGCTGTATTTATTTTTAGTGCTTGTGCAAACAACTTCTTTATTATCAACACTGCAATGTAGTTTAAAAACATTACCTTGCTGGATTTTGATTGGTATAGTTTTATTACTAATAAACCATATTATTTTTTTATGGGATGTAATTTTGCTGTAATTATTTGAATATAGACTGATCGAGTAACTTCGACGGGTGTTGTCGCTAAAGTACCACGTTAAAAATTTCTTTTTGTTGGTTCTTGCACCACAAAAGCCCAAATACCAAATTTTTTATTAAAACCATATTTTTGATGTAGATCGTATCGCGGTTGTGCAACATAATTTTGGTCAAACTTTTTTCACTATTGTTAGACCATTTGGACCAGTACATTGATTTGTAGTATTATAACGAAAACAGCAACTTTGACGTAATTTCTATTTCTTTATATAATTTAATAATGTATTATTTTTTTATATAAGGTAATTATGATAGTTGTAAGGTTTTTGTTTGCTATTGCTATGTTTTATATAAAATTTTCATTGCATTAAAAATACTAGAGGCATACTTAGGCATTGCAGCAAACCAAATACATACGATTTTGGAAGCTTTGCAATTGTTGGATTTTACATAATTTGAAAAAAGAACAAAAACAGGCACGTGTCTAGTGGTGCAAGGAAATGCTAAAGAAATTCAAAAGGGGTTGTTTAAATTTGGTATATAACATCGTAACAGGTGACGAATCTTGGATATATTTACATGAGCCTGAAACTATTATTTTGACATATCAAAAACAAAATACGTGGCGAGAGTTTTTCATCGCCTAAAGAGGCGTTTGAAAAAATGTTCACTTTTAATTATTTGCTTTGGCTTACTGAATCAAATTTCAAACACGGGCGTCACTTTTGATCTTGTATAATGAAGTAAAATGTGCTTTGCAATAAAATAGTTTTTTCAAGAAACGCTAAATAGAAAGATTAGGAAAAAAATGTATGTTATAAATAGGTTTTTCTATTAAGTTTTTCAAGCATATTTTTTGTCAATTTTATTCGGTAAGTGTATTTCTGTGTAAATTTGAATTATTTCTTGCAATAGATGTGTATTTTGCATTTTTTTTAAATTTTATGCGGAACTAGGTGCAAGTTTTATGCAATAAATAAGTTTTCTACATAATTTTTAACAATTTTTGTATGCAATTTTTAAACACTTTTTGTTTTTTGATAAATCATATTTTTAATTTAAAATTTTACGTGTATGGATGGTATAAATTTTACTTTTTTTAAAAAGCATCTATGGAACTGACTTTTATTTAATATGATACATTTTTATGATCTTTATAGATGATGATGTCACTTTTTAACATATTTTATTTTAAACTATTATTTTGAATAAATAACTATTAAAATTCAGTACAGTGTCAACAACATTATTGAAATGACGTACATAACCATTTTTAATCTTCGCACATTTGTAATTGTTCCTATTTATCTATAACCATATCCTTGCCCTATCCCTAAAATTGCTAGCTTGCGGATAATATATCCACCCATTTAAAATGGGGAAACCCAAGCGGCATCGAATAGACAAAAAGAATCAACCCGAAAACAAAACAATGCCCCATGACGCAGCAGTTCACAATATAGACGAGAGTGACGAGGAAGAAGAATTAAATCATGACAAAGCTAGGCAACTGAAATACAGAATAGCACCAAAAATTAATACATTAAAACAATAGAAAGCCCGAGTAATTCGCAATTAGACCCGCAGCAACTGCCAACAATAAATACACAACTAAATAAAACACCAATAAATAATACATTTCCACAGCAAATACAAAACATATATACTGAAAATAAATATATACGGACCTATAATACGATGCATCCTGGACCCTACCTTGTCATTATTCAAACTGATAAAGAAAACATTAAAAAGCATCACCCAACAAAAATAGCGGAATCAATATTTAAATACTGCTCAGGAGCAAAGGTATAGAAATCTCAGGCCCGAGTAGAATAAGAGTAATAAGCGATCGGCAACAACAGCCAATGCGTTAACAAAAAATGAATACCTCCAACAAGTCAATTACAAAGTCTTAATACCGTCAAATAATAAAGAAACGAAAGTAATTATACACATTCACCACAGCATACACACGCAGACAATCGTAAAAAATGGCAAAGGAACAAACGGCGAAGAAATACTCTATGCTAAAAGATACACAAAAAAAATCACGGAAAATAACGAATATCGCATAATTCAATTAAACACAGTCGAACTTGTAATTAATGCCGAAAATCAACCGTCTCATATTTTAATGGAAGGCATAAGATACAAAGCAGAAACATACATAGAAAAACCCACACAATGCGGCAACTGCTTGAAATTCGGTCATAGGAAAAACCAATGCAGAGCACAATTAAGATGTATCAAATGCGGAGAACCACACATGTCAGAAAACTGCAATTCAAATATGTACAAATGTTTAAACTGCCAAGGAGAACATCATGCCAAAAATAAACAATGCCCTAAATACAAAGAACAGTTAATAAAATCATATACTCTCATAAATAAGATAAAACCAGACGCAGTGATACAAGAAAAAGAAACACCAACAAAAATTACAAGCTTAAATCACACATATGCTCAGGCAATAAGTAACAACACACATCTCCAAGATAATAGCATAGAAACACTGTTAAACTCATTTGAAGAAGAAACAATACAGAATATAAATACATGTACCATGGAAACAATACGAGAAACACATTTATCTGAACAACCCATAATCATAAAAATCCTTAAACATGCTGTCACAACTTTAGTGAATATTACAAAAGCAATCACCAAATCAATAACCGATCAATTACAAAATGCAAGACACAAATAATATTCTTCAATGGAATGCACAAAGTTTAATAAAAAAATGGGCAGAACTTAAGAACTACATAACAACACAGAACATACAAATCGAGCAATTTTATAAACATGGCTAAAAATCAATTAAAATATAAAATTAAAAAACTACAACATCTATAGATACGATAGAGACGATGGGTATGGCGGTATGCTACTAATCATACATACAAAAATACCTCAAACTAACTACAGCACTAAATCAACATATTAAAACTATCAATAATAATATATTTTAAATTGTATAATTAAATTTTTTTATACTTTTATATGCTTTATTTTTATTATTTTTAATATATAAACCGGTTTCGCCGTTTAAGGCATCATCAGTAAGTGTATAAATATATAAAAAATATTTTTTACGTACGGTTTTGCCGTTTAAGGCATTATCAGTAAGTGTATAAATATATAAAAAATATGGCAGTTACCACATAAAGCAAAAACAATATTATTGGAAATATTTAACGAATGGTGGCAAAAAGGACAAATACACGAAAATATGAAGAAAATAAAAATTCTACCATTTTTAAAAACAAATAAACCGGGCGATCAAATTAAATCTTATAGATTAATATCCCTAATTCCATGCGTTATAAAGGTATTAAATACGATGATTAAGAATAGACTTAATTACTTTGTAGAAAAAGAGCATTTATTACCAGAACATAGCTACGGTTTTAGACAAAACAAAAGCACATCAGACGCTTTATATAAATTATTCTCCGAAATAAAGTTAAACACAGCAAAAAAAGAAATTACTTCGGCAGTGTTTATAGATCTAGAACAAGCGTATAACTCCGTAGATATTCCGACACTAATCAATATAATTACTGAACTAAATATACCAAAGAGATTTATAAGATATTCTTTTCTAACTGACAGATCCTATACTATCCAAGCAGAAAACACACACTGTCGTACCTCTAGTACAGTACTACCACAAGGGAGCACTCTAAGCCCTATACTTTTTAATCTATTCTTCTTCTTCTTGGTGCCGTATCCGCTAGCGAATGTTGGCGATCCATCTGGCTATAATGGTTTTATTGACGGCGGCGCGGAACAATTCCACGGAAGTCTTCCCGTACCACTGTCGCAGATTTTTTAATCTATATATGCACAATATTAAAAAGCACACAAAAATCAATCTCATTCAATACGCTGACGATATTACTCTATATACGACAAATAAAAATATAAACATAAATATAAAAATACTAGAAGACGAAATCAAAATAGTGGATAAACACTTTCAATTATTAAACTTAAACATAAATATAGACAAATGTAAAACAATACATTTTACTAATAAACACATAATACCACCCCATAACAACATAAAAATGCACGAAAAAGATACACCGGAAACGGAAATACATAAATTCTTAGGTGTGTGGATGGACAGAAAATTAAAATTTAATAAACATATCAAAGAAGTAGAAACACGAACAAAAACAGATATAAATTTGATTAGAGCTATAACACCAAGGAAGAAAGGAGCCAAACAAGATATAGCAGTACACCTTTACAGAACCTTAATAAAACCCAAAATAATGTATGGATGCCAAATATATGCATAAGATAATAATACAAAACAAGTAGCAACCTTAAAACAAATACAAAATAAGTCCTTAAGAACAAGTATTGGGGCCATCTGCTCTACGCCAATAATTGCAGTTTTGAGCGAATCAGCAGAAACTCCTATTGATTTGCAAATAAAAAATCAAATTATATATCAAAACATTAAAACAATTGAAAAAGAAAACGTAATCCAGATACTACAACAAACTAAAAACATATTAGAGAAAAATGAGCAATATGTAAACAAACCACTACCAACTGACTTGAGTGTTTTAGAAAGCAACAAAAGTATCATAAAGTATGTAGCTCCTACACATCCAGTATCATACCAAAATACATATCCACTCATTAGAAAAGCATTACAGATACATACAAAAATACCTAAAATTACTTCCAAAACACTAGACTGCACCATAATAAAAATGGAAACACTTCAACTGATCAATACAAAATATAAAAACTACAACCACATATACACTGATAGATTCAAAACAAAACACGAAACCGCGGCAGCAGCGGTTTTTAACAAAAAAACAGCGGACTTAAAAATACAACAAACTGCATCAATAGTAACAGCAGAATTAACATCTATTAAATTAGCACTATATCTAATTAAGAAATACCCCAATAAAGACAATACACGCTACGCAATATTCACAGACTCCCAAACATCCCTGACCTTACTCCAGCAAATCAATATTTCCACAAAAACTATCTATATGTGCAAAGAAATATACAAAGAAATCAATAATATGAACACAAAAGACATAAAAGTAGTGTTACAATGGATACCAAGTCATATCGGAATACTAGGCAACGAAAAAGCAGACAAAGCAGCCAAAGAAGTAGAACCAATAACAAATATTATATTACCATAAAACGATTACAAACATCAATTGAAAAAAGGAATGCAAGAACAATGGCAACAACAATATGAAGAATCAACAAAAGGCCAATTCTATAAAAAAAATCAACAGCAACCCTTGAATGAACTATGGTTTGATAAACTTAACATAAAAAGAAGATTTATACAAAAAATTATTAGATATCGGACAGGACATGGAATGACAGCAGAGAAACAACACTTATTTAAACAAAACGACTCTCCAAATTGCATAAAGTGCGACCTACCTGAAACGACAGAACACCTACTAGAACACTGTAATGAGTACGCAGCAGTAAGAAGTAATCTTTTAGAAAAAAAACAAAGAAAAAACCGTGATAGATGCACTTAAGAAGATAAAGAAACACATCAACCTTATTGTGGAGCTTATGGAACAGCAATTTAAATTACATAGATTTTTTCGGCCGGAAAATGTCAAATGACAAAGCCCTCAATTTATTTCTTTTTTATGTATATACAAATTACAAATTATTTATATGTAAAGAATAAATTAAAAAGTTAAATTAAAAAAAAAAACAAAACTATTAAAATTATCCATAAAAACAAATTATTTGTATCCTTGGGTGTATTCAATACAGTTTTAATGGAGCGGCCCATACTGAAGTAATTTGGTTTTCTTTTATCTAGAAATGATTAGCTTAAACCTATAAAATGATACCAGTTTCACAAATACGAATAATTGTTTTATATATTTGGTTTTAATGTAGAAAATTGTATTAAAATGAGTCATACGTGTTATCACTTGGATCGAGGCTACTGGTCTACGGGGATTGGTTGCCAGCTTTGTGCCGTAGGTTTTTCTTTAGGGACAGGGGGGATTGGGCTCTACTGGAATTATCCAGACATAAAAACATTTATTATTACGTTACAAATATTTATTTTGTCCGCTCTCGCGTTACTTTTAGACGAGCACACACGTGTTCCTGCTCCGGTAATCCGCTCTAGCAATAACTTGACACGAGCACTTCGTTAGGGAGGAAGAAACACACATATGTTTTCGGCCCCGTTAGTATCACATGTCCTGACTCTCTGAGTCGTCTCTAGATAAGTCCAGGTGGCGCTGAAAAAAGTTTTTGCATATATTATCAAAAATTTTAATGCAATGGTAATAAACTTCTGAGTATTTGTATACATTCAATAAATATTATTAATGTATTATTAATATACGCCACTAAATTAGATAATTAAGTAAACTAAACATTTTTATTATTATATTTTCCGCAAATAAATTAGATTTATTTTAATTAGTTCACATACGTTAAATTCTAGTAATGTTTAGATAAACTATCTTTTTAGTAAAATACATAAAACTGTTCTAATGGTTTAATAAAATTAAATGTGCTGTTCACTAACAAAAGAAAATTTACAATTAAACTTGTACATGTACGTAATTTAGTAACGTCTGCAACAGTAGTAAGAGATTCATTATTCTGACAAACTTTGTATACAAAATATGTATGTATAATTCGAGTAACTTTTTTGCATGTATTTTTTATATACCGGCCTATATTATAATTAGTTAATTAACTTTTGCGTTTTGTAGTATATAATTGTCTTGAGTAGGGTTAATAGATTATTACATTAAAATTTGGAATTTCAATTAGTAGTTTGACTGACAGAATATGCTCATAATAATTATTGCAAAATATTAGACAATAATAATGTACTTACGTATACTAGAACAAATTAATATCTAAATGATTTTAATAGTTTAATTAAATTTGTTTACTGCGTCTGCATTACCACTGTATTTCAAGTTTTAATATCAGCCGCCCACACGCTAAACTAATTAGATTTCTAATTTTATTAGATGTTGTTGAAGTTTTACCTAGAAATGTACAATTTTGTTGGAATATATTTATTGATTTTTTGAAACCTATAAATAATTGTAATTTTTGCATTTTGATTAAAAACATTGAACATTTATTTTAACTCAGATAAAACAAAATTTTGCTGTGAAATATTGCACAATTTTTTTTTTATATATGATACTTTGTATTTTTACGCGGTACTCGCGGTTTTTTTAACAAAAGTTAAAATGCACGGTTATTGTAAAATATAATATTTATTCACAATAAAAATGCTAATAGAAGGATATATATATATATATATATATATATATATATATATTTACGGTAAGGATTGGTTTAATAATGAGTTGAAATTAGCAAGGGCAAGAGTATTTAAAGGAAGAGACTATTTTATGATAGGAAGGATTAGCAGGTAGGTACAGATTGTGTTAATGGAAATAAATTGGGTTATTGCGCTAAGTAATCCGGATGTTGTAAAAAAGACATTAGACAATAATAATCATAGACGATACTAAATAATAAAATAAAATAATAAATGTAAATCTATGCAGCTGTTGTCTAAGAATTCCTATAATCTAAAACAGATGTCAAGAAATAACATACCGCCACCCATTAAATGCTATTGCAATTAATTACAAATTAATTAAAGTATTTGTTCATTATAATTGCAGTTTTACGACGAGACGTTGAAGGTTTCCGGAAGTCGTACGAATGGTGGCGCTTTTGATAATACCATCGAGACCTGAATGTACTGCTTTAATCCGTCTTTGATAATGACGAGTTGTCCTGTTTGTAGAGCAGTACTATTGGATTGCCACTTTGTCCTCTTATGGAGCTCCGATATATATTCTCTGGACCATTTTTTCCATTCTGTTGTTTCAATTTTTCTATGAGTTGCCAACGAGATAAACGGTTTTCAGAAATTTCGTGGAATATGTGATTGACAGGTGCTGTGAGAGGCTCACCTATTAAAAAATGTTCTGGAGTTAGTGCGCTGGAGTCATTTGGGTCTTCTGACAATGGACATAACGGTCGTGAGTTCAGAACTGATTCGATCTGAGTTAGCAATGTATATAGTTTTTCATAGGTGAGCAAAGCATTACCTGCGACACGATGCAAATGAGTTTTTATGCTTTTTACTGCTGCTTCCCATAGTCCACCGAATTGAGGAGCACGAGGTGGATATAAATGCCATTTTATTTTTTTGGTGCTTAATGAATCCTGAAGTATGGTTGCATTATTAGAGTTGCCTCTTAGCTCCAATAAAATTTGTGGCGTTATCACTGTAGATTTCTGCGACAAAACCACGTCGGGCTATGAACCGGGAGAATGCGGCAAGAAAAGCTTCAGTTGTTAATTGTGATACCAATTCATGTGTGTAGCTTTCGTAGAAAAGCATAGAAGTACACACATATACGCCTTTGTTGTCTTCTTAGATCTTTGAGCTCCTTCCTTAATTATAAAGGGTCCGGCGTAATCAATTCCTGTCTTCAAAAAGGGTCGAAATTGCTGAGTACGATATATACTGGGCAAAGCGCTCATTAGTAAAGTTTTAAATCGTGGTTTGGCGCGTAAACACTGTATGCAGTTGCGTGTAATTTTGCGCGTCTGACTACGTTCATTTAATGGCCAATACTTTAATCTCATGGCGGCGATAGTTTCTTGAACACCGACGTGCAGCTGAGATCGGTGTATGCTGACAATTGGAAGTCTTGTTAGTTGGTGACACGGTAATACAATCGGACAGCGTCTATCAAATTGAAGATCTGGATGGATCAAACGGCCCCCTACACGTATTAAACCATCTGAGTCGACAAATGGATTTAAAGTTAACAATTTGCTGTTTTTTGGTACAGAAACACCCCTTTGAAGTAGATCATATTCGCTGGAAAAATGTAAACATTGAAGGTTTTTGAGTAAAGTCAATGTTGCTAGATGAACTTCATTCAAAGTTAATTGTCCAGTTACTTTCTTTTTTTGGCTGCGTATGTTTGCAATAAACCGTAAAACATAGGCTATAACACGAATTGTTTTTTCGAAAGATGAACACTGGTAGAATTGAAATGTCTATTTTTGTGGAGATCAGCACATGTTTACTTTCCGGCAAGTCCAGGATCGATTCAAAATTTACTGTTGTAGAATTTATTAATAAGAAATCGGGTCCATGCCACCATAATAAATTGTCTTTTAGCTCAGTTGCTTTAAGTTTGCGGCTTATTATGTCAGCGGGGTTTTACTTTGTAGAAACGTGGTACCAATCACTGGGAGTAGTTGTCTTATGTATATCACTTACACGATTTGCTACAAATGTTTTGAAGTTTCTGGATTCTGACTTAATCCATGACAGCGTAATAGTCGAGTTGGTGTAATAGAAGCGTCGTGCGACTTTATTATTCAATAAAAAATTGCATACTTGTTTGGTTAATTCCGCTAACAGAAGTGCGGCACAAAACTTGAGCCGGGATATTGTTGTTACCTTCACAGGGGACACTTTAGATTTTGCACATAATAAATGGCTGGTAGTTTTTTTACTTTCTTTGGTGTTGATAATATATATACACGCACTATATGCGCGTTCACTTGCATCAGCAAAATTGTGAATTTCTATGTCGTGTCCAGGTTTAGAAATTACATTGCGAGGAGTCGATTTTTGTCAGATCGGATAAAGTTGCTGCATATTTGAGCCAGCGGCTAATGTCACAGTCGGGTAATCGGTTGTCCCATCTACATTTTATTTTCTTTCCACAATATTTGTATCATTATTTTTGCTGTAACTGTTATCGGTCCAATCAGTCCTAATGGATCATAGATTTTTGATATGACACTGAGAATATTTCGTTTTGATAATGAGTTTACAGGTAAATCTTTGTATCGGTAACTGATCGTATCTGTGATTGTGTTCCACACTGATCTAAGAGTCGTAATTTCACGTGTTAGCACTGTTGTGGAGTCGATGTTTTGGGTTTAAAATTTTTGAAAACTGTTTTGCAGTCACTGGACCATTGTCTCAGTTTGAAAGCACCTTTTTGTAAAAGTGTTGTCACCTGATCTTGTATCAAAATTAACTCTTCAATGTATCTGCTCCCGAGATAAGATTGTCTACGTATAAGTCCTGTAAACACCTTCGACTTCTGATTGGGAGATTCTTTGATTTGGTTTCTGCTAATTCTCTTAGGGATTGAATTGATAAGTATGCTGCACTTGCCATGCCGTAAGTAACGGTAGTGAGCTCATATAATGTCAACTCGTCTTCAGGTGAATTTCTCCACCATATCCTCTGATACTTCTTGTCTACTTTGCGCACATTAACATTACATTTTAGCAATATCAGCCGTGATGACAAATTGCTTGGTTTTCATCCTCAACGTAATTGCAAATAAATCATCCTAAAGAGTATGTCATTCAATGATACACTATTATGCATGGGGGGTAGAGCCATTGAATACCACACGTAGTTTTGCAGTCAAACTTGCTTCTTTGATTACGCAATGACGAGGTAAATAATATCTGGAATGTACATCACCATTTGTTTGTTTCATATGTCCCAAGTTTACAAATTCTTGCATAAAGTCTCTATATTGCTCATAGACTTTCTGATTTTTAGCAAGGCGGCGTTCCAAAGCAAAGAATTTGTGCCGAGCGGATATACTAGAATTTGATCATTTATACGAACTTTCCTTGAATGGCAACGCGACTTGGAAGCGACCAGCAGCATCACAAATTGTGTTCAATTTTAAAAGTTTTTTACATTTTTGGTCGATAGGTGCAAGTACTCTATCCTGACTGTACTTTTCCATTTCCCAAAATTGAGACACTAATTCATTTAGACCTACGTAGCCAACAATTGAATAAAAATTTTGCAGTCTTTCTATTTTGGTTGGTAGTTGACCAGAGATTATCTACCCAAACTTGCTTTCTTGAAGGGTTAATAGTTTCATCAATATTCTTTTTTCACATAGAATGTTAAAGAAAAACCTGCGCCAATTAATAGAATAATTTCTTGTGATTTGTGGAAGTCAGCTTCGGCTAGCGTTATTCCTTTAGGTATTTCCAATGCGTATTTGTCTATCACACGAGAGGGCAGTTTGTCAGTGATCATAGGTATCACTAGAGCACTTAGCATACAAGTATATAAAGCAACTCGAGATGAGATGTGGGTTGAGACAGTGCTAAAAATGTCTGTCTTAGTTCTGCCAACTCCGACGATTGGAGCTGATAAAGGACGTTGCTTGAGGCCCAACCTTTTGGCACAAGTCGCGGTGATCAGATTTGCTTGAGAACCTGAGTCCAATAACGCTCGCACTGGATGTGATGTCTACTTTCAGTTTCTTGCTAGTACCACACAAGTAGATAGTAACACAGTAGATGGAGTGTAAGTAACATTTGTTGAAGAGATATTAGTTTCAATTTCATTACTTTGTCTTGAAGTACCAGGTCTTGGATTGTTGTAGTTGAGATGCAATAACGAGTGATGTCGTTTGTTGCATTTGCGGCAGTTTGTCAATCGGCATTCATTTACGCCATGAGCTTGTCTTAGACAATTGTAGCAGAGCTTTTTACGTTTTATAAAGTGTAGTTAAACTCATAACTTGTCGCATTTGAAAATTATGTGATTGTTTTCACATAACACTTTTACGTGGAACATTATTTACATTTAATGTTCTGCTTCTGTGCGGTCTTATTTGTTACGTTATTTGTGTTGTTTTTTATAGCTTCCAATTGTTTAGATTTTGAAGTAAGAACTTTTTCTAAATTGTCGTATTTCGGTATGGCATCGCAAGTTTTACCATCCTATTCTTTCTGCATGTTTATATCTAATTTTTTGGCCACAAGTTCGATAAGAATGTCTCCCCTCGCATGAGGTTTGCGGTTCATTGCTTCTAGTGATGCAATAGTTAAGCAACTGTGTCGATTAAATTTTGCAAACTGGCGTGGTTGTCTTTCTTGGCGTGCGGCAGCTTTAATAGATTTTGCACAAGTTTTTCACAATAAAACGCTCGTTCTGATATCTGTCGTAGAGACGTTTCCAGGAAAGTTCATATCCAACGTCTGAGAATTTCAATGACTTTAAGACCATAGCCGCTTCATGTTTAAGCGCGGATTGTAAATAATGATACTTTTGGATATTGCTCAGGGTAAGATTGTTGTGAATTAGTGCAGTGGGAAAGATACACAAGCGATCTTTGCTTGTGCTGCGGCAATAATGTTTAAATATTGACATCTAAACTTGCGTTGTTCTTCGGAGATATCAACTTCGTTATCGAATAGTTTGTTGGAAATTTTACGAAACTCTTTGTATACGGGGCGAAAAGCGTTCAGGTGTACTGAGATGTTTTCTACTTCTTCAAAATAAGATGTAGCGGAAAGAAGTTGATTTTTGTTCCATTGTAGTTTCTTTACTATAGTAGCATTAGCCATTGTAGATGTTGTTTTTACGGATGCGGTTCAAAGGACCATGTATTTTTACGCGGTAGTCGAGGTTTCTTTAACAAAAATTAAAATGCACGGTTATTGTAAAATATAATATTTATTCACAATAAAAATGATAATAGAAGGATATATGTATTTACGGTAACGATTGGTTTAATAATGAGTTGAAATAGGTAAGGGCAATAGTATTTAAAGGAAGAGACTATTTTATGATAGGACGGATTAGCAGGTAGGTACAGACGGTGTTAATGGAAATATAAAAAATAAATTGGGTTATAGAGATAAGTAATCCGGATGTTGTAAAAAAAGCATTAGTACAATAATAATCATAGACGATACTAAATAATAAAATAAAATAATAAATGTAAATCTATGCAGCTGTCGTCTAAGAATTCCTATAATCTAAAACAGCTGACAAGAAATAACATACTTATTAGAACTAATCAAATAATTTTATCATGATCAATGATTTAATGTTGTTTTGTTATTATTTATTATCATTTTTTTTAAATTTTAATATGTATTAATAATAAGATTATAAACATATTACATATTAACTTTAAGCTCAGCATTAATAAAAGACGGAGATCAAAGCTGCGTCATCGATTTAAGATAACTGTCAACAATGCTTTTCAAGCAAGAATGAAATACATGTTTTACTTTAAACGAACATCTTATAAATTATAACAAAGAAACTATAAATGATTAGAATTAAATTTGAAACAAACTAAAGTAAAAAAAAAATGAAAGATTAATTCTAAACAATAGATATTAACAAATAATGAATATGAATGTCAAGAATATTTTTTTATATATTAACTTTAATGCAATCTTTTCTTATACAAACTTACTTTAAATAGATAAAAGAACAAACTTTAAAAGGGCTCTCTGTATACAAAGGAATAATAGACATTTCTCATTCCATTGCGTTTAAATAGTTTCAATATTGCTTAACCACAGTCTTGAATTTACTTTGGATATAAATTCTCTCCACTGCTGTTTTGCGAATTAAAGTAGATTTTGTATGGCTTAAAGATCACTTTATATTTAATAAGATATATGTATGTACTTAACAATCTATTTGTAACTCGTTTATGCAATATGATTTTGTTTTTTAATTTATACCCCAATGTTGCAAATGTAAACGTTTTTAAGTTTTATAGTACTAAACTATGCATTACGTTGCAATATTTATTTATTTATTAGTAAACAATGCTATTACAAAATAGGTTTATGTATAAACATATAACAACTAACAAACAATTAAACATTGAAATATTTTAGCAAATTGCAAACGTTACAATTTTTAATATAATAATTAATCATCTTCGCTTAAACGGAATATTACACAACAACAAAAAATAATTCTTGAAATATTGCTATGAGGTTTACAATTCTTGTGAATAAGATTAAAGATTTCAAAGTTTTACTAGATGAACTCTAGTTAGAGGTATACGGAACAGTAAGAAAAATATATCTGTGCAACAATTTTTTTTTTCTATTATTTTTTACTTTTGGGAATTGCAAATAAGATTTTATTTTAAGCTTGAGTCAAATAACACGAGTCCTTAAATAAATATAATAACGACTAGTAATCCATTAAATCGTCTGTATTAATGGTTTTGAAATAACCACTGACAAATCCTAAGTTAAATAAGCCACCACTGAAATTATATGTAAAGTTAATTTATTCTTGTATAAATTCATCCATTAATTGAAGTTGTGTTACTTCCCCTAAATGTTGACATAACATACATGGCACATTGTAATGTTATATTTAAACAGAATATACTGAATTTGCATCAGCTTAAAGCAAAAAAATCAATTACAATTACATTCATATGAGAAATGAATCTACTCTATACTTTTTGTGGCGTACAAATGAAATTAATACTAGAGCAAACTTATTATACTAGGATTTCACTTCGGTATACGTGCATAAAAATTAATTGTTATAATGTTTAAACTCTAATACTTTAAGTCATATTTCTTAAATATTTTCTAAAACCTTAATAGTTTATCTTTAAGTAAGTTGAAATATATTTTATTCAAGGCTATAAAATACACAATGGCGACGTCAATTTAATGCATTCAAATAATTGATATTAATACGAACAATCGGTAATAAAATTTTATGATTACTTCTGTATGACATAAAAGCAAATTTACTGCATAGCTAGTTAAAACAATGGAAGTCTAATCTATTGTTACAGCATATAAATAATATGTTTGTTTTTGCAAAAATACGAAATTATCAGAAATTTTAAGCGTTTGTGCAACAATAAATCTTCAAGTCTGACTGGATTTAGGTGTTTGTGCAAGTGGAATGGAGCTTTCAAACTATTGAATGTCAATACAATTGGTGGATTTTAAATTTGGCCGCAATAAATAAAATAACAAATTTCTAAAATGTTTTTATTGATTTATTTTGTGTACTTAAGGTTTATATTTATTAAAGTGATAATTACAATATTTATACTTTGAAATCGTGTATTTGAAATGGACGATTTCAAACTAATCTGTAACTAATACAAACTGACTGATGCGCGAGATTAAAATACATCAAACAATTATTGCACAACAAACCTATAATAATTTTCTAATATTCCAACAGATGAATGTCTTGAAATTATTCAGCATATATTAGATAAATCAGTTAAAGACCCTATTACTCATTCAGAACTTTATAATGCATTTAAAACTTGTTTAGCACAAAATTATTTTCAATTTAACAATCAATTTTATCAGCAATCTACTGGCCTAGCAATGGGTTCTCCGCTAAGCCATTTGCTAGCAGATTTATTCATGTCAATTGTCGAAGATAAAATATTTAATTTAGACTTTACCAAAAAACATATATCATTCTGGTATCGATACGTGGACGATATAATTGCATGTTTTAGCGGAACATCACGTCAACTTGATCAATTCTTAAATAAAATTAATGACATTCATCCTAAAATTAAATTTACAATAGAAACAGAGCAAAATAATCAAATTAATTTCTTAGACTTAACCTTAATTTACAAGAATAGTAAAATTGAATTCAATATATTTAGAAAACCAACCAGCGTCAATACTACAATTCCTTTTAAATCCAATCATCCCATGTCACATAAGCTAGCAGCTTATCATTCTATGGCACAAAGAGCAGTTTCAATTCCATTATCAAATCATTATCGTAATTTAGAACTAAATAAAATTATATCTATAGGAAATATGAATGGTTTTCCAGTCAATATTATTCAAAATTTAATTAATAATAAATTGTATCAAAATACAATTTCTCACATTTATCCAAAAGTTTCAAATTTAAACAAAGAGTCATTTACAACATTAACTTATTTTGGAAAAACCACAGAGAACATAGCGCACATCCTTCGAAAACAAAATCAACAAATTGCTTTTAAACCAAGTTGTAAATTATCAAATATATTATTTAATGCTAAAGATAAAATTAATCCCTTAAGGAAATCGGGTGTTTATGAAATTTCATGTTCCGAATGCAATAGTGTTTATGTTGGGCAGACTGGCAGAAGTTTTGAAACACGATATACAGAACATTTTAAAGCGTTTAGACTTAATCATGACACAAGCTCATTTGCAAATCATATTATAAATTCGAATCACACTTTTCCTGAAATTAATCAAATCAAAATATTACATACCTGTACAAACGGCACTAAGCTTAATCTGTTAGAAGCCGCCGAAATTCACATAAAACAATGTAATCCTCTTGTTAATCTTCTCAATGAGCAAAAGGACTTACCACAATATAAATCACCTCTTTTCAAATCCCTCTAGACCACTAGTAATACGATTTATTTTTCCCTCACTTCAATTTTTATAATAATTTTTCTGTATAAATGTATTTCTTTGTTAGTTTGTTTTCACTTGATAATGGCCTTCAAAAGTCGAAACTCGAGTCGTGAACTTTTGTTAATATTAATATATATTCTTTAGAATATAGATTATATCAATAAAGTATTTGTGGTAAAAAACGTAGACAGTGTTTTATTTTATTATTATAATAATTTAGTCAACTGAATCAAAAAAGCAAATATTTGAAAACTATTTAATGTTGTAATTACTTTTGAGTAACTTAGTTGTTTACAATAATAATTATTTGTTATTATAATAAAAATGAATTTTGATTTTTTTCTAACTAAATTAATCAATGATCAGAAATATTGCAATTGCAATTAGTAAACGAAATAGATTTGTTTTCAATAAACTACAGCTACAGTTTAAAACAGATTGTGACGTTGACAAAATTGTTATAAAATTGCAAAATTAATAGTTTTTTGAAATGATTGGTAACTAATGGGATAAAGGTAAAAAAAGTCTTATTGTTTATAAAAAAATTTTTGGCTATAAAGCATTGTTTTTTGTAAAATTTTGTAGAATGTTTAATTGTGTCTTTTGTTTGAATTAAGTATTTTTATTTTTAATTAATGATAGAGAATAAAGGGTGTAACTTTTGGAATTTGATTTACCGTTTATTTTGTTTTTCAAAGATATAATGACATTTATGAGTTGACAGAAATTTAGTTTTGTGTTTGACATTTACAAAATGGGACGCTTTACATTTCAACAAAGTTAGGAAATAATAAAAACTTACTTCCAAAGTGGTGAGTCTTCTACTCAAATGATAAGAAATTTACGAAACAAATTTGATAGAAAAAAAATGCCTTCAACGCTGTTTCTGAACCAATTTGTGAAGCAAGTTTGCAAAACTGGATTGTTAGTGGATAAAACAACGAGTTAACGTTCTCGTCCAGTGCGATCAGCCAAAAAAATAATTTTGTTGCTCAGAGTGTGCGTGAACATGCATTAACATCAACTCATCATTGTTCTCAAGAATTTCTAGCACTTTTCTGAGGAGAATTTAGCATAAAGACTTTGGTTTGTAGGCCTACAAAGTTTAATTTGGTTTTAACAGGATGGGGCCACTTGCCATATAGCCAACATAACTATCGATTTTTTGTGCACTGTTTATAGAAATCAAATAATTAGCTAAAGGATTTGTGATTTGACCTTGTTGGATTTGTTTTTGTAGATAGACTTTAAGAATAAGTGTTACGTTAACCATCCAGAGAAGATTGATGCTTTGAAACGCAAAATTGAAGTTGTCATTCATGCTATTGAAGTCCAAACAATCAAAATGTACTAAAAAATTAAGTTAATTGGATGATTTACTGACAAGCCAGCCATTTGAATGATGCTGTGTTTTATTCTTAAATGAAAATCTTTCTAATTAACTCATAATTGTGAAAAAATATTCATTAGTTTTTTATTTATAGCTAATTCAAATTCCAAAAGTTAGAAGGCCTAGCCTTTATACATTTTTTTAACCTTTTTGTATGATTTAAGTTAGATTTTCTGCTACAATATGCGGATTATTAAAATATAAGCAATAAGAAGCAAATAAATACAACATTAGTAATATGTAATAGAAAAAATAATTTAACAACTTAGGAGGCTAATTTTTATGCTTTTTTTTAATTTAGAAAAATAATAATACAATTTACATCAAAAAAAGAGGTAGTTTGTAGATGTAGGCACAAACACCTTGTTAGTCAAAAAACAAATGATTAAAATTTACTAAACTAAAACAATCTGGATGTGTATTGCTTCGTTTAGTTTTAGTCAAACAAAAGATATGAGGTTTTAAGGTTTAATATGCAAATCAGATTTTTTTTATTTTACAATATTAGTAAGGTTCTGTAGCCAAGATATACGTCTTTGTTTATTTTTTTTTTCATATTTGCCATCATTTATAATAATTGACATTTTATTGCCAAAATATTTTTGTAAATGTTATTTTGCAGACAGATTGATAACATATTTGACCAAAATTGTTAGTTAATCTTTGCATAATTATTTTTAGTTTTTAAAGTTTTTTATGGTTAAAAGAACTAGAAGCGGTAGTTTTTTAGTTAATAATTTGTTGCATAAAGAGTGATTTTGTAATGCGTTTAAACTTTAAAAGTCAAATTGAACAACAACCAAGTTAGATATCTATTTATTTTGTCTGAAATAATAATGTTTGAAAACAATTTTATACGAATATTTGATATGGTTGTTAGCAAAAACTGTTGAAGCAATAAACGTTACGTCGACTGATTAGTAGGCGATGTTTTAGAAAAGTCAGTTTTGACATTTGAAATTGGAATAAATTTGTTCTACTTATTAGCTTTACGTTTATATCACCGTTAAATCTGCAATATACATTTAAAACCAATACACTGTGTCGTATAATATTATTGGACTGCAATCGTTTGAACAGACTATGGGCCCAGTGAAACGGCTGTAAGTGAACGGATTGAATAAGTTTATGAAAACCACAAGTGAAAGCAAAATCGTGAAATCTAAACAAAGTGCGAATATTGTGTCCCGGTAAGGAAACAATCAGTACAGTTGTGTAGTAAATAGAATCTGTGAAAATGAATAACCATTTTTGAATCAAAACATGGCGACTACAAGTTGAAGCACTGTTTGTTAAAAACGACGCGTTTGGTTATGCAAACGGAGAAATTGTTAAACAAGAGCCACAAGCAGGAAACGCAAACGCAGCAGCCATTGTCGAACAGATAAAAAATGATAAAAAAACTAAGTCCGATATCATACTATTAATAAACCCAAACAAACTTAAACAAGTCAAAGAATGTGCAAAAAAATGGCGGACGGCAATGATATACGCGAGCACGATTTTTTGTAGCCGTAGACAAACTAGATAGCACAAACGTGGAAATAAACAACGACTACAAACTTCATTCATTTTGTTTTTACACAGTCAACCCGGCAAATACAAAAATTTTTGGTTACCGACTCCATGGCGCAAGGTGCCATGTGAGCCAAGGGACCTAAGAAGCAATACCGGAAACAAAGTGAGAAACCCAAGCAAGCTGAACCAACAAAAAAATTTAAGTGCCACAAATGCCGACAAGTAGGCCACATGTCCAAAAATTGCCCAAAAAAACCTAAAAATAAGACAACAAATGATTGTTTTAATGTAAATGAAAATAATCACAAACAGTGGTGCCACATCACACTTGTGCAAAGATATCGAACGTTTTGAAGTCATTGACAAGAATTGAATCTAAAAGCTAAGTTTAGCTAACGGGGATTCAACAAACATATCGGCAATCGGCAAAGTAGATTTAGAGGCTAAAAACGACGGAAGTGTAGCAAACGTGACATTGACAAACGTACTACATGCGCCTGCGCTCTAGACAAACCTGATGCCCGTAAGTAAAATAACCGATAAAGATCACAGAGTGCTATTTACAGGCGGTGAAGCAATAATTTGGAACAAGAAAAATGAAATTGTACTTACTGAAAAGCGCGTAAGCAACTTGCATATAATATCTGAAAGCAACAACATTTTCAATGACGTAGCATGCTTAGTAAAATTGAACAATAGTTTTTGCAAATATTACCGAATAATGGGTCACTTAAACTTGCGCAGCTTAAAGCTGACGGAACGGTAAAAAAGAAGAAAGCCTGCTTGGTTGCTCAAGGTTTTTTTTCAGACACCAGGTCTGCACTTTAATGAAACTTTTGCTCCAGTTGCTAGAATTGGCTCCATAAGGATGGTTGCGGCATTAGCAGCACAACAGAAAATAAAAATTTGTCAATTTGACGTGTCAACCGCATATTTAAACGGAAACCTGAACAAAGAAATTTTTATGGAAGTTCTTAAAAGTTTAGCCAAACTATTACAAGTTATAGTAGAAAAGAAAACTGACCTGAGTACAGCGGCCAAAGAAATATTATACAAGCTTAAGAAAAGCAACTGTGTCTGTCTCTTGGATAAAGGATTGTACAGTTTAAAACAAACTGGCAGATAGTAGTACAAAAAACTAAACACAACTTTGCGTCAAATAGGAGCTGAACCCACACATGTAGATCCATGCATCTACCTACTAAAGCAAGTGGAGGATATTGCAGCTTACATAGTTATCTACGTGGATGACATTCTTGTGGCGTCAAGAAACAATGAAACGGCAATGCAGCTACTACATATGTTGCAAACGGAATTTGAAATCAAGGATTTGGGCGAAGCTAAGTATTGTCTGGAAATTGAATTTACCAGGAAAGACGATCAAATACGACTGAATCAACAAGGGTTTGTGACAGAAGTACTAAAACGTTTTAATATGTCGGACTGCAAACCCGTACTGACACCACTTGACCCAAACACGAAGCTAACGAAAACCGCTTCAGCAGATCAAGAAACAAAATATCTATTTTGTGAACTGGTTGGTGCCCTAATTTACCTATCTACATCAACGAGACTGGATATTTGTCATGCTGTCAGCTACCTGAGGCAGTTTAGTCACTGTTACAAAAAGAAACATTGGCTAGCTGCAAAATGTGTTTTGCGATACAGGTACCGCCGACATCAGTATCTGTTATATTCCTGCAAATACAAAAATGAAAGGTTTTGTGGACGCTGACTGGGGGAGCAACTCAACGGACAGAAAATCGTTCACTGGTTATTGTTTCTTATGGGCAAATTTTCCAACATTATGGGAATCCAAGAAGCAACGTACGGTGGCGCTAAGCTCAAACAAAGCTGAATACATGGCCATGTTCAAAGCAACCAAGGAAGCCATATATCTCCGAAACCTAATGCTTGAAATTGGTGTGGTTCAAGGACCTATACTAATACACAATGACAATCAGGGAGCATTAAAAGTCTCCGAAAACCTAATATTCCACAACCGAAGCAAGCATATCGATATAAGGTACCATTTCTTACGAGACAAGATTAACGATGGCAACGTTATGTTTGACCACGTCTCCACAAACAACATAATTTCCGACATCTTAACCAAGAGTCTTCATGAACAAACAAAACAATTTTTACATATCACTTTTAAGATAACAATAAAAATTTAAAAAACCTGCAAGAAACAAAGTGGTCCAAGCAAGTATCTTGCTTGTATAACGTGAAGTTGCTAAGAAATTTTGTTCATTAATAATGTGTGTGTATTCTATTAGCACGAATTACTAAAGTATTTGTTGCTGCAGACCATATAATCTGGATGTTTTATTACGTGTTCGAGATACTCTTCTCACTTTTTACGTTATATATAACTTCCGCTTTTTGTTCAATCTCATTAAGACTTTTTTATTATACACATGATTCGAATTTTTTTCTGTATATTTACAACTCAAATGCATTTAGTTATTTTGTTATAGTTTTCTTGAGTTCAAGATTAGATTCTGTACAAGATTACAAGAAACATATAGTATTTTACTAGTATAATTTTAGTTTTGAGAGACAGAGTATGTTTTTTAAAACATTCTTCATTTAGCAAGCTTTTCAGATATGTATTTTTTTGTTGTAGTTGTGCATGCAAAAGTAATTTTCTTGAGTTTATTATGTTTTACTGATGACCATAAGTTTAGTTTTCTTAATTCTATACAGTAATTTTAATATTAGTTTAATTTGTTATGCACACTTCAAAAACTTTCGTTTATGTGTAAATAACCGCACATAGTATTTAATAGTTTTAGTACCAACGCACTTTGATATATACACTTTCAAGACTTTTTGTTTATGTGTCACTAACCTGAGCCAGTAAAAACATCAATGACTTTAATACCAATCTAAAGTTTAAGCGTCTTTTTTAATACAAGTTACTTGAATATTAGAAAAAAGTTGTGAAAGCAAATTTCTGTCTTTTTACAGTTTGCAGAAGTAAAATCACTTTACACTTCTATATTGTCAAATGATAACAAATCAAATTGTCTACTATTTGTTTGACAAATTTATTACGCAATAAAAATAATTTTTAAATTGCTACAAAAAGTGGATACTGTACTTCAATTTTAAACGTTATACATTCTAAAAGCTGTTTGCATCCAAAGAAAATTTTATTTTGTGTTTGGTAGACAACAGCTAAAATTGTTCACTATAAATTTTTTAAAACTAATCACAGTTTTAACGAGTATAAACAGCAGTAATCCAATTTTTTTTTATTCTTACATATAATACTAGACTTTATACCGCATAAATAACCCAAGAAAAAATTCTGAACTTAGCTGAGATACGATCTCACACTTTTTTTATTCTCTTGCCAAGTAATACACTACCTTTTTTTGAGTTTTGGCAACTGTATGAGGCATAGGTAATTCAAAAGTTGAGTGGTTGTATTTAATGCAGTCAATTAATGTTTAGGTTTAAAATTTAAAGATTTCTACAAAAACAAAATAAATAAATTGGCTTCACGTTGGCGTAAGGTCGTTTAGTGTAATGATAATTATTTTGATAAATAGTAATTTATTACTGGTTTTTAATTTATTTTTATCTATTACTGTAAAAAAAATAAACTTTTTTAGTTATGATATATACTTTGATATACACATCGTTTTGGTTTATCTGTGAATAACTTCTGCATAGTACAAAAGAGTACTCTGTGTGTAAATAATAATGTGTAAAGTACATTTAGTAGTATAGATAGTATAGATTTATAGTATTAATTGGGCTAATAACATACTTACATAATTACAATAAATGAAAAAGGCGAAGTTCAGCTTGATTCATATGTAACTTATTATTAAGAGCTTAAACAAATAGAGTTATTATATATTTTGAATTTTAATTAAAAAAATATTTTGGCATATTTATGTATATTTTATGCATATTTTGGGCTCTTTTATTGCATATTTCACCGTTAAAGTTGCATATAATCTGGTGTTTAATAATTACATTTATTGATTCTACAATAGACAACTTATTGCAACCACAGCTGTATTTTAAAGTACATAATAGTATAATCAGAATTAGTTTATATTAATGGTTATTTGTTTAGTATATAATTTGGATTGATAAATATTAATTTTGAAACAATATTCACATTGAATTTAAATACAGTAAATCAGATAAGCAGATTACTCTGCTGTAAATTATTTGTGGATTAGCTTACCACAGTCACCGCATCGACATTTATGGTTTCAGCAATAAACAAATTCCCATACATTAATCATCTCGCCTCATTTACCACTCAGCCTGCTAGAATCAGTTTGGTGAAAATTTAAAAAAATACAATGTGACAAACAATTTTATAAACTTGTAACAGACAGCAAGACTTCTTTTGATAACCGTTTCCACGTTTCTCTTTTACACCATACATAACATACACAATGATATTAAACATAATATAAGACAACGCTATCTTATGTTTGTGTAATATAACAATAATGCTACTTTATTTTGCATATTGCGTAAAGCTTAAATTTAATCAAAGACATTAAAATTAAACTCTATCTATGATGTTTCTTAAAATACTTACAAAGCTTTTCTAAATGGTTGTCATTTTTTTAACTTTAAAATCAGAATGCGTATGTACAAATGCATCTTGCATGCTTCAGCTTGACGAGAGAGAAAACAAAAAAATTTATAGAGAACTATATAAATTATAATCAAATTGATCTGTTTTATATTACAGTAGCGTATTTTGACCTACTTATACAATCGTTTTCAATAGCTAAAAGCACAGTGCATTTGCAATGGAATAATAGCAAGAAATTTGCATGTATTTTAAGTGATTAAAACTAAATTTTTTTAGTTTAATTTACTAAAATCTCATTGTATGATTAAACGGAGTATGCAAAACGTGAGTGAAATGCTGTTTTGAGATTGTGAGAAGTTAGTTTTGCGTTTGCTATTGTGGTAAAAACAATTCACTCGCAAGTAATTGCTTATTTTATGTCTATAATTATCTATGTTGTTGACAAAGTAAATAATTTATTTAAATATTGGTCAATATCAGTTAATAAGCTGTACAATATCATACATAAATAATTCAACTCATCATTTCATCTTAGTAATCAAACTCAAATTTAATTATTTCAATATGTACTACTGAAAATACATATTAGGTATACTTTACTGCAAAGCAAAAAATTAAATTACATATGAAATTAATTATGTTATTAGTAATTAATATTTTATTCTACTTTTATAAAATCAAAAGTTATATAAAATTAATTAGAAATGTTAATTTGAAACATAATTTTATTTATTATTAAAATGAATCAATCAAATTAAATTGCATGCATGCAAATTAAAATATCACTTAACATTCATCTGTGTGAATACATAATATAATAATAACAATATATTAAAATAGAAATTTTATCTATTAAACCACTCTTCGATGTGCCATTAAAGCGGCAATGAATTAAGGATTTCTTGACAATGAAAGCCACATACTTAAAACGACTCTGTCTGCGGATATTACGGCACCATTAACTTCATTTAAAAGTGAACACACAAATACTCATCAATGTGCCAAATCGATTTTCCGGTAGTATGAAATTGAAATTGGTTTAAGTGAATTCTTTAGATTCAATTTATGATTTGAATATAATAATAAATATATGAGAAACCTGTGATGGCAATAATAAATTATTAAAACGTTAGGCAGAAAATTGATCAAATAAATAAATAAATATTAAAACAGTTTAATAGCGATTTTTTTGAAAGCATTATTTATATTTTGTAAGGATTCTCATATAATGATGTTTTGAAATAAGATTTTGTTTGTTTGTATTGGGAGTACACATAGTATGAGAGCTAGCAACGTTTTTAAGAAACTATTTTAGTTTGGCTAGTTTTTGAATATTTTCTATCTTTATTGTCGATAGGTTGGGACATGTCGCGTCTGGCGGAAGCAGTCGCGTATACCTGGTAGCGCAACCTCCCTGAAGAGTTGAAAATTGAGCAACTAAAATGATATTTTTTACGATGTTGCTAGCTCTTATTCTAACACATTAGTTTATTAAATGGCATCATATTCAGTTACATATGGTTGGTAGGTAATATTATCCGCAGTCTAACTGACGTAATCGGCAGTGGCGTAGCTTTAAATTTTTTTAATATCTAAAAGTATTGAAAAAATAATTGTGATTCTTTTATTGATAAAAGTATATTTAATTTAATTTTTTTTGTAAAAATTCTTTACTTATTTTGTATTTGTTGACTCAACTATTTAACTGCACCATTTGGCAAACTAACTACTCGACGTATAATTTTGTTATAGTCTGCTAATAATTGTAAATTGAAAAAAAAAAAAATTGTTGTAAATATCAAACATGGTATTTTGGTGACCACAAAAAGCATTACAATTTTTTGCTATCGTGTTGTGTTGACTAGCTAACACTTTAGATTAAATTTTTTTAATTTTTAAATAAAACATGAAATCGTATAAATCTATCTAATTTTATATATATTATTATACTTTTAGGGTAAATTTAAATAATATAAATTTAAAATAATTGACAACCAACAACAAAGCAAGAAAATTATTTACGGCGGTTAGTGCTAAACACATACAAATTAGCGCAACTTATGCATATAAGCAAAGTTAATAGACAGCCAATTAAATAATAACGGTCATTTGGCGGAAATATTTTCAAAACTAAATATTATTTTAAATTTTATGATATTTAATTTTTTTAAAATAACGATAGTATTCAGTAAACTTTCTAGGCTTCTTTGCAATACAATGTCTGCAGGGTTATCATTGACCACATTTTGGTGTACAAACAACAAAAATAGTAAGTACTAGACAGAACTAAGTAAGTCGTCAAAACAAGACCTAAATTTTAATATATTACAGTAGCTCAGAGCCGCGTTTTTAATTACAAGACATTTGCTACACAGCAGTAGCATTCTTCAGTTATGTCAAAAAGTTTTCTTCTGATTTAGACAAGTATGAAGTTTTCTTAATTAGATCTTTTTTTAAAAGCTAGAGCAAATACCATAACATATATTTAAACTATTGGGTAATTTATTTAGAATTTTTTAGTAGTGTTTTATGACAAATGAAGCATGCTCTCAGTCAAATTGTTATGGTATTTATGTTCAGTATTGTTTGACATTTTATTATGAAAAGACTTAGTTTGACACAGCGTCTACAAACTATTCAGTTGTATTACAAAAATCAAAGCTTTGTAAGGAATGTGTTTTCTGTGCTAAGACTATTGTATAGTCCAGATAATTGGATTACCAAACGCAGAGTTTGCTGTACCATCAAAAAATTAAAAAAATAATTTTATATTATTGGATAATACGCAACCAAATAGACTACATCCAGCACGCAGTAAAAACAATATAGAGGCAGTAGTTGAGTATGTACGCGATGATTCTGATGAACCCATTCGGCTCTGTTCTTAATAGCTTGGCACATTTTACGTAAAGATCTTGATTTAAAAGCATACAAAAATCAACTTGTGCAAGAGTTGAAGCCGGCCGACCTTGCAAATCGTCACTGTTTTAGTCTTCGGACTCTTGAAAAGCTTAAAAAGAATCTACTGTTTTTGGCCAAAAGTTTGTTTAGCGATTTCTGGTTTAAAGGCTACACCAATAAGCAAAATTACCGTGTTTGGGTTGAAAAACAACTAAAAAAGGTTCAAAAGCTGCTTGTTGTTGCGCCATCTTAATGGACTATTTGCTGCCTGAAATTGAAGTCTGTAATCTTAGAGATATTTGGTTCTAACAAAACTACAATACTTACCTCACAACCCGTGATAGACTGGTGAATTGACCTCTTATATCTACGTAAAGTCATCTCATTTATCAAACACAATACTGGAAATACTCGAAAGCATAATTGAAAATTAAAACATTAGAATGAACTATGTAAGCAGCAATTACGGTCAATATTTGAAAGAAATAATTTTTAAAAAGTAGTAGTAGTAGTAGTTTATTATTGTTAAAGACTAAATAGTCATACACAAGTCATATTACAAACATTGATATTACAAAAACAATTAAAAAAGTTTACACATAAAATTCAAGTTAAAGGGTATACAAATTATAACACATAAAAAAAATTAACATTACAACAGTAATTGTTATTATACTGGGTTTAGACATATGTTATATTATGTCATTTATTTCTAAGAATTCTTCAATATTATTAAAAAAATTAATTGCAAAATATCTTGACCTTGTCTGAGTTCTTTGCAATCTGATTTGGTTTTGGTTTTGGTAAATATCTTGCTTTTTTCTTGTATCATATTTATGATGATCGTGAGTAGAATACTGAGGTCTGTATTTTTTAAATGTGTCAGACATTCCAAGATAAACATTGGCGGTAAAGTAAAAATGTTTATTTTGATAAAGTTTTCTTTGCAGTTTTCTTGATAATGCAAGCTCTCAATAACTCTTATAGATTTTTTTTGTAACGAAAATATTTTATTAATGCAAGAAGAATGACCCCCTACCAAAAAAACCATACTTTAAATGACATTGTATAAGTGCAAAATAAGCAGCTTGTTCTATAATCATTTGTTTGCCACTACTGTTCCATGCTTTTCCCACTTTAAAATTGCATCGATATGCAAGCCTAAAAATTTAGTACATTGAATGTTTTGTTGCATTTTTATTGTTTTTGTTTTATTCAAAAATATTTTATTTAAAGTAAACCATTTAGATGCTTGCATTAATGAGATCTTATTAGTGTGTTACTGTATTGTTATGTCTTCAAGATTATTACCAGTACTAATTATAGTGGTATCATCAGCAAAAAGGAAATTTGTTAGACAGTTTAAAAAATTATTAATAAAAATTAAAAAGCAAAGGACCTAGGATTGAGCGTTGAGGTACCCCGTGTTTTACTTCTAAAAAACTTGAATGCATATCATTAAAGAATAGTATCTATATTGTCCTCCGATAGTTTGGATAGCAGTATTGAGTGAGAGACACAATCAAAAGTTTTTGTTAAATCAACAAAAGTAGCTAAGAAATATTGCCTATTTTCAAAACAGTTTGAAATGTTTTCAACATATTATTAAGCATTTATTGCATCAGTTGGAGATATACCGGAGCGAAATTCAAACTGACATTTTGTAAATAGGTTTTCAGACTCAAAATAATACAATAATTGTTGATCAAACAAAATTTTTTCAATTATGTTTGATATTACAGGAAGTAAAGAGATTGGCCTATAATTGTTACAGTTTTGTTTGTCTCTATTTTTGAATATAGGTATTACCCTTTAAAACTTCATAAATTTTAGAAATGATTTACAGTTAATTATATTATTAATTATAATTATTAGCAAGCCAACTATTATATTTTTATTTTATATTAAATCGGACGAGAGTATAAAAACATTAACACTTCTACTTCGTTTTAAATTGTAAATTGCGTCACGCACCTTAATAATAGTAGTTTGTTTTAAATTTAAAGTTACAGTTTTTATTAATAGTTAGTATATAATCTTGTATACTACTTATATCAGATTGTGTTAGATTTTCTTTAAGAGCTGCATTTGCATTAGTAAAAAATAAATTAAAAGTATCACTTGTCATATCTCAGATCGATTAGTTAGTTTTTTTGTTTTTTTTATGTATTATACTCCATATAGCAATTGGATGATAACATTAAAAAGTTAAATTTATGAAAAAATATTCTAAACTAAAATCATCCATAGACGCGTTTCGAGGTTTACCTCTCATCAGTATGGCTTTATTTATTTAAACTTAATAATTGATTTTTTAACTTACTTCGTCAACATTGTTCACCACCACAATTCAAAAAGAATATTTTAAAGGGTGTATTGACTATTTATACTAACTGACTTAATGACTTTATTTAATGGCTATGGTTAATAGCATTCTGAGAATGAACAAATAAACTAATTATTTCGGGATATTTAGCTGATGGTAATGACATGAAAGAATTAAAAAGGAAATTTGAAAAAAAAAAATAGAATAAATTTTTTGCATAAATTATAATTACTATTATACAATTTCGTGTATATCAGAACATATATAAAATATATAAAGAAGAGACGCAATGTCCTCAAATGAGTCAGTTGTAAAAGCAATAATTTCGAATAAAGCCTAGTTAAATAGGTAAATTTATACGAATGCCACAACGACATATGTAGCGCTCGTTACTATTTGTTCAATCGGACAACCCAATAATAACATTAAAAAATTAAATTTATGAAAAAATATTCTAAACTAAAATCATCCATAGACGCGTTTCGAGGTTTACCTCTCATCAGTATGGCTTTATTTATTTAAACTTAATAATTGATTTTTTAACTTACTTCGTCAACATTGTTCACCACCACAATTCAAAAAGAATATTTTAAAGGGTGTATTGACTATTTATACTAACTGACTTAATGACTTTATTTAATGGCTATGGTTAATAGCATTCTGAGAATGAACAAATAAACTAATTATTTCGGGATATTTAGCTGATGGTAATGACATGAAAGAATTAAAAAGGAAATTTGAAAAAAAAAAATAGAATAAATTTTTTGCATAAATTATAATTACTATTATACAATTTCGTGTATATCAGAACATATATAAAATATATAAAGAAGAGACGCAATGTCCTCAAATGAGTCAGTTGTAAAAGCAATAATTTCGAATAAAGCCTAGTTAAATAGGTAAATTTATACGAATGCCACAACGACATATGTAGCGCTCGTTACTATTTGTTCAATCGGACAACCCAATAATAACATTAAAAAATTAAATTTATGAAAAAATATTCTAAACTAAAATCATCCATAGACGCGTTTCGAGGTTTACCTCTCATCAGTATGGCTTTATTTATTTAAACTTAATAATTGATTTTTTAACTTACTTCGTCAACATTGTTCACCACCACAATTCAAAAAGAATATTTTAAAGGGTGTATTGACTATTTATACTAACTGACTTAATGACTTTATTTAATGGCTATGGTTAATAGCATTCTGAGAATGAACAAATAAACTAATTATTTCGGGATATTTAGCTGATGGTAATGACATGAAAGAATTAAAAAGGAAATTTGAAAAAAAAAAATAGAATAAATTTTTTGCATAAATTATAATTACTATTATACAATTTCGTGTATATCAGAACATATATAAAATATATAAAGAAGAGACGCAATGTCCTCAAATGAGTCAGTTGTAAAAGCAATAATTTCGAATAAAGCCTAGTTAAATAGGTAAATTTATACGAATGCCACAACGACATATGTAGCGCTCGTTACTATTTGTTCAATCGGACAACCCAATAATAACATTAAAAAATTAAATTTATGAAAAAATATTCTAAACTAAAATCATCCATAGACGCGTTTCGAGGTTTACCTCTCATCAGTATGGCTTTATTTATTTAAACTTAATAATTGATTTTTTAACTTACTTCGTCAACATTGTTCACCACCACAATTCAAAAAGAATATTTTAAAGGGTGTATTGACTATTTATACTAACTGACTTAATGACTTTATTTAATGGCTATGGTTAATAGCATTCTGAGAATGAACAAATAAACTAATTATTTCGGGATATTTAGCTGATGGTAATGACATGAAAGAATTAAAAAGGAAATTTGAAAAAAAAAATAGAATAAATTTTTTGCATAAATTATAATTACTATTATACAATTTCGTGTATATCAGAACATATATAAAATATATAAAGAAGAGACGCAATGTCCTCAAATGAGTCAGTTGTAAAAGCAATAATTTCGAATAAAGCCTAGTTAAATAGGTAAATTTATACGAATGCCACAACGACATATGTAGCGCTCGTTACTATTTGTTCAATCGGACAACCCAATAATAACATTAAAAAATTAAATTTATGAAAAAATATTCTAAACTAAAATCATCCATAGACGCGTTTCGAGGTTTACCTCTCATCAGTATGGCTTTATTTATTTAAACTTAATAATTGATTTTTTAACTTACTTCGTCAACATTGTTCACCACCACAATTCAAAAAGAATATTTTAAAGGGTGTATTGACTATTTATACTAACTGACTTAATGACTTTATTTAATGGCTATGGTTAATAGCATTCTGAGAATGAACAAATAAACTAATTATTTCGGGATATTTAGCTGATGGTAATGACATGAAAGAATTAAAAAGGAAATTTGAAAAAAAAAATAGAATAAATTTTTTGCATAAATTATAATTACTATTATACAATTTCGTGTATATCAGAACATATATAAAATATATAAAGAAGAGACGCAATGTCCTCAAATGAGTCAGTTGTAAAAGCAATAATTTCGAATAAAGCCTAGTTAAATAGGTAAATTTATACGAATGCCACAACGACATATGTAGCGCTCGTTACTATTTGTTCAATCGGACAACCCAATAATAACATTAAAAAATTAAATTTATGAAAAAATATTCTAAACTAAAATCATCCATAGACGCGTTTCGAGGTTTACCTCTCATCAGTATGGCTTTATTTATTTAAACTTAATAATTGATTTTTTAACTTACTTCGTCAACATTGTTCACCACCACAATTCAAAAAGAATATTTTAAAGGGTGTATTGACTATTTATACTAACTGACTTAATGACTTTATTTAATGGCTATGGTTAATAGCATTCTGAGAATGAACAAATAAACTAATTATTTCGGGATATTTAGCTGATGGTAATGACATGAAAGAATTAAAAAGGAAATTTGAAAAAAAAAAATAGAATAAATTTTTTGCATAAATTATAATTACTATTATACAATTTCGTGTATATCAGAACATATATAAAATATATAAAGAAGAGACGCAATGTCCTCAAATGAGTCAGTTGTAAAAGCAATAATTTCGAATAAAGCCTAGTTAAATAGGTAAATTTATACGAATGCCACAACGACATATGTAGCGCTCGTTACTATTTGTTCAATCGGACAACCCAATAATAACGTTAAAAAATTAAATTTATGAAAAAATATTCTAAACTAAAATCATCCATAGACGCGTTTCGAGGTTTACCTCTCATCAGTATGGCTTTATTTATTTAAACTTAATAATTGATTTTTTAACTTACTTCGTCAACATTGTTCACCACCACAATTCAAAAAGAATATTTTAAAGGGTGTATTGACTATTTATACTAACTGACTTAATGACTTTATTTAATGGCTATGGTTAATAGCATTCTGAGAATGAACAAATAAACTAATTATTTAGAATATTTTTTCATAAATTTAATTTTTTAATGTTATTATTGGGTTGTCCGATTGAACAAATAGTAACGAGCGCTACATATGTCGTTGTGGCATTCGTATAAATTTACCTATTTAACTAGGCTTTATTCGAAATTATTGCTTTTACAACTGACTCATTTGAGGACATTGCGTCTCTTCTTTATATATTTTATATATGTTCTGATATACACGAAATTGTATAATAGTAATTATAATTTATGCAAAAAATTTATTCTATTTTTTTTTTCAAATTTCCTTTTTAATTCTTTCATGTCATTACCATCAGCTAAATATCCCGAAATAATTAGTTTATTTGTTCATTCTCAGAATGCTATTAACCATAGCCATTAAATAAAGTCATTAAGTCAGTTAGTATAAATAGTCAATACACCCTTTAAAATATTCTTTTTGAATTGTGGTGGTGAACAATGTTGACGAAGTAAGTTAAAAAATCAATTATTAAGTTTAAATAAATAAAGCCATACTGATGAGAGGTAAACCTCGAAACGCGTCTATGGATGATTTTAGTTTAGAATATTTTTTCATAAATTTAATTTTTTAATGTTATTATTGGGTTGTCCGATTGAACAAATAGTAACGAGCGCTACATATGTCGTTGTGGCATTCGTATAAATTTACCTATTTAACTAGGCTTTATTCGAAATTATTGCTTTTACAACTGACTCATTTGAGGACATTGCGTCTCTTCTTTATATATTTTACAATTGGATGATTATTAGAATTTCTAATATAAAGATCATTAGCAGATATTTTTGCGTTTCTTATAGAAATTTTATATTGTTTTCTATAGTCTGCTAGAACTTGTTTAGCCTGAATAGTGGGGTTTAATTGAAAATTTTCATTTAGTAAATGTAAATGTTTATACTTTATACTTTATTCACGGTATATACAATATCATTTACATCTACATCATTATATACATAAATAACGATGAATTACAAACAATATTACAATTACACAAAAATATATAAAAGAATATTGAAAAATAAAAGCATGGAAAAAAGTATACATAAATAAAAACAAAATATAAAATTATTCATCAACACATTTTAATTGACACTTAAAACTACATTTTGAAACACAAAATAAATCAATATTATTAGAGATACTATTTGCAATTCTACACATTCTACCAATTGGATTATTAAATCCATAATTGGTAGAATGTATAGATTCTCTAAATAATGGAGACTGTCTGGTTCGGCGATTATTGTTGGGGACTTGAAATGGAAGAGTTACTAGTAGCTCTTGGCAATCAATCTCAGACATCATTAGTCCACGTAAAAATGATAAATCGGCTTTTTTGCGCCGAATTTTCAGCGGCGGAAGATTATATTGCATTGCAATGAGGTTAAAATCGTAATTTTCGGATAAAATGCCTAATTTGTACGATAATAAACGAAAAAATTTGTTTTGAATACGTTTTATATTGCATATATGAACGCTGTAGAATGGACACCAAACTGACGGAGCGTACTCTAAATGAGAACGTACTAAAGCGCAATAAAGTAATTTGAGTGCTAGGAGATAGGTCAGTAGACATTCTGTAAACAAATCCTAACATTTTCATAGCACGGTTGCACATATAGTTTATATGCTCAATAAAAGATAGTTTTGAATCAAAAATTACGCCCAAATCTTTTATTTGTGTAACATGTTCCAAAACATTATTATCGATAGTATAGTCATACGATACTTTACTTAAAGTTCTGTTGAAGCTTATCGAAAAACATTTATTTGCGTTAAACAACAAGTTATTAATAAGACACCATGATTGAACAGAATCTAAATCATTTTGCAAACTAATGCAGTCCTCGATAGATGATATTCTTTTATAAATTTTAAGATCGTCAGCAAATAAAAGATAAGACGAAGAATTAATAGAATAAACAAGATCATTAATAAAGAGTAAAAACAGAATTGGTCCACAATGAGATCCTTGAGGAACACCAGAAGGAACAACAATTGGTTGTGATAAAAAGTTATTAATTTTCACACACTGTGTACGATTTTCCAAAAAGCTAGACAACCACGCAACAACAGATTCATGAAAACCCAAAGCCCGAAGCTTAGCAATCAAAATACTATGATTAACGCGATCAAAAGCCTTTGAAAAATCTGTTTAAATAGAATCTACTTGAACTCTTGATTGAAAGGCATTCAAAAGATCATTTTCGTAACAAAGAAGATTTGTAAGAGAAGAACGACCCTCGCGAAACCCATGTTGCGGTTCCACTAAAATGCTTTTGCACATCCATTGTATTTGACCAGTTACAATTTGATCAAACAACTTAGGAATAGCAGACTGGATGCATATACCTCTATAATTAGTAATATCCTCCTTAGCTCCAGATTTATGTAAAGGCATAATGTAGCTTTGTTTCCAAACTGAAGGAAACTTGGCTTCATTAAGAGAAGCCTCAAAAAGTAAGTGCAATGGCGTAGAAATTGAATAAATACATTGTTTTAACAGCATAGATGGAACACCGTCCGGTACAGTGCTAAAGTTACATTTAAGGTTCTCAATCCCTTTAAATACATCCAACAATCTAATTGAAAATTATCGATGTAATACGTTTTTCTTAAAGTCAAACAAAGGAGTTGGATGAGTTTGTGTATCGTAAACAGAGGAAAAGAATTCAGCAAAACTATTAGCATAGTCATCTCCATGTGTATATGTTTCCGGACATCTTAAAACACGAATAAATATTCTATTCTATTCTATTCTATTCATTACTGCAAGTTTTTTGTTTATAATACATTGTGGCTGGAAAATCATTAGTTTTTCTAGAGTCGCTAACAAATTTCCAAAAGTGTTTAGGGTTACTTTGAATGTTGTTTTCTGTTCCAGTAATATATTGCTTGTATAGACATGTACAGAGATTTTTACACGAAGTACGAATTGATTGAAACTCGTTATAATCAGACAATAGTCTTGAAGATTTATAACGTTTATGAACAGTTTTTTTGAGTCTAGTAAGTGAAATCAATTCCTTGTTAAACCAAACTGGAAAATTGTTTTCTCGCCATTGTTTTTTGGGAACAAATTAGTCAATAGCAAAATGCAACACAGAGTAAAATAAATTAACGCAATTATCAACATCACAATTATAAAAAAGGACGGACCAATCAACATTCAACAAAAAATTATTGAATGCGTTAAAGTCGGCATATTTAAAATCATTAAAAACATAATTACACATTAAAATATCACGGCTAGTATCACATTTTACATCAATCACATAAGCAATATGATGTTGGCTAAGTTTTAACAAAACATCCACAGCTTTAATCACAGAAATATCACAGATGTTAGAAAAACATAAATCTAAGAACACACCACCATCATTAGGTATAGAAATACATTGAGCGCAGTTTAGAAATCTATAACAGTTGGAAACAAAATGAGCAGAATAAGTATCATTACAAATAACACTTATGCCTAACTCTCTCATTAAACGTAGAGAATTATTAAACCAATTTATATTGCAATTGCTGGTATTTGTAATTGCATACGTTTTTTGTGGAAATGATGATTTTAAACTAATGATAATTTTATTGTGAAAACTATCAAATTTTTTATTAATGTTAATTGTATATTATAAATATCGTCCCACTGCATATTGCTTGCTGTTTTTATTTTGAGAATCAATAAATAAAGTCAATGACATACCTATATGATCGGACATATCCGTTATCAGTGGCTTCACTTTGAAAGAGTTGGATCAAAAGTTTGTAAAAATATTGTCTATGCAATTATTTTTCCTAGTTTTAAAATTTACAATTTTTGAAAGACCAAATGTACTTAAGCAATCACATAACAAAGTAGCTTGCACATTCATAAGAATAAATTTAACATTAAAATCACTTCCCAGTATAATATTTCTGTTACGACAATTTATATGTTCTAACAACGAAACAAGACCTTAATTAAAAATTTTGCCTGGTGTACGATAAATAGACATTTAATGAATATTAAAATCATTAAAATATACACAAATCACAGATTTTCTTAATACTGTATATTTTAGTAATATCATTATATGATATGAGATAATATTATTATTTTTTTAATACACAATAACGCATATTTTAGAGATTTTACATTCTTTAACGTTTAGCCAGTGTTCACTAACATTAATGATATTTTAATTAGACTCACTCACATTGCATTACTTCTAGTTCATTAATTTTATTACGCAATGATCCAGCATTTAAAATTAAAATTTTAATTTTTTTCATTTTATTGCTGATTGTGAAATAACTTATCGGTTGGGAATTCGTTTGCTCTGACTGAAGAAACAACGATCTACTGTTATACCTATTAGCCATGTCTTTGGGTCCTTGATAATATCAGCATAATAATAAACCAATTTCTTACATTTTGCTGAGTGCACATTTTTTGTTTTTATATATTCTATTATTTGTTCTTCAGTAATATCGGTGTGAATACGTTTAACATGAAAATGATAAGTTACTCCTTTGATTAACTTGTTATTTTCTTCACATCCATGAATATAATTATGTTTTAGACGCATTTGATATTTGTTCTGGACTTTACATTCTTTTTTTACCAATGGAATTTCTTTTTCTATGACTTTTGATAACAATTTATTTTTATTTTTATCTTTTATATTGTTGTTGGAATTTACAATCTCTCCGTGTGGGCTAGAGATATTGCGTGTATGTTTTTTTACAATATAATAGTTAATATCGAATAATTTTAATAAATCAACATTAGTTTTTTTAATATTGTTTTTTTTTTCATTCACTTATATTTTATTTAAAAATTTTACTTCTTTTGCAACATTTTTTTGTATTATTTCTGCACTCATTACTTTTTAAAAAGTTAATAATTGCTGCATTGAAAGTAGAGTTTTTACTACCAGATCGTATAGCAGGACCACCCATCTTACTATATTACTATAATAATTGTGGTTTAATTTAATAATTTTGCACGAGCTCTTATATACACGTCTGCATGCGGCGGCCACAGGCGAGAGTCTTGTGAAGTAAACGGTATGCCAACGTTTGCGTTTCTAGATGTGTCTCAAAGTTATATAGATAATATTTATCTAGACTAATGTCCTGAGTTAATAAATACAATAACTTCTTAAACTGTTTTGCTAGAGCTGTGGTTCTAAACTGCCTTAAACTTTGCGTTGAGATTTTAATTTAAGCGCTTCACTAAATTAAGCTACTTCTTGGCTTTATTATTAGGAAAAAAAATAGTGTACTATTTAATGCATGTATGGTAAACAGTGTCTAACTTTATTAAGAGGAAGTTTTATGGATGAGTGTACATGCAACTGTAAAGTAGTAACAATTTTAAGTTTAGAAAAATTGTTGCCTAAAATTGATACGTTCTAGCAAGAATAGTATTTTTTGCTATATAACTAAATTGTTGTCATATAAGCATATCTTTAAGTGCAGTTTCTAAAGAATTTAATTTCTACGTTATTTTGTAAACCTTTTTTAAACAAAATTTTTCTTCATCTAAATGTTTTGGTACTATGTATCTGGAACATTGCCTAAATTTTTTTGTCCTTATCTGCATTTGTAACATTAAAAATGCGTATTAGGTAAAAGCAATATTGTATTTTAAACATGATAATCATTTTGAAAAACAACTTTAGAGTTTTATTGGAATCTGAACTCGGTCACTACTAATTACTAATTACTTTGCTTTAACCAACTTTTTGCATTTTTTTCTAGTTTTTAATGTAACAAATAACTTATTCTTATTTGCGAAAATCAGGGAGCGGGAAGAGTTTTCTTGTAAGTAAAGTATTTACTAAGTTCTGCAGCTCCGCTGACAAAAACCTTAAGATTTAATAAGTAGAATGTTTGGTGGTAAACTAAACAATAACAGTCTCAAAATGAGAATTTAATAACAAGGTAGTAGTTTGTTTCATCTAATCAACCAACGTGAAATCACAGGAAATTTTTTGCTATTACTCGTGTATTTTTTTAATATACAAGGCATTTTTGCAACGTTTTTTAAAGACTCGTATTACCATTATAAAACAAGCTCATAAGAATAGTATAAAAACTTTTACTAAAGTAAATTTGTTTACGTTACAATTTTTACTCTTACAATTCAAACAATATCAAACTTTTGACGTCAACATGTTAGCGAGAGATAAAATAAACTAAACACTAATGAATAAAACCAATAAAATACTACCACCACCAATGCAGTAAGTCTATTTGACTGCGTTATGAAAAAATAAACACCGGTAATCTTAGTTGAAAAATAATTACATATATAGTGCTATAATAGCTTAACGCTAGAGAATTGCCGGGTTTAGTCGCCCCGTCCTGTTGTGGTGTCACTAGTAGTATTGTTATAGAAAAATATTAAATCCTTTCTCTTTAGAAAAATATTGACACGTACAGCGCCTTTTTTTAAATAAAAATTATAGGACAAAACGCCAACCAAATCAATATCCAAACGATAAAATTTTAGCCATCACTCTTTTTATGTGTTGAACTACATACAATATTTTATGTCTTCATGTTTTTGGTTAAAGATTTAAAGTTATATTTAACGAGTTAAAAATAAATAAAGAACTAATTAAAAACGTTACTTTTTAAAAATTTATTGCGGAGAAACAACTTATTTCATCAAATTTCTACAAAATTGAGGACACAGATTGGACTTTCTGTTACAATGTGTGAAACTTTTATTTTATTATATTTAGGCGTTTTCTAGCTGAGTTTGATGTTGTGAATTCTTATAATAGCACAACTATTTTCCCCCTTAATGTGATGTGTAATATTATAAAAACGGTGCCTGCTATGCAATATATTTATAAGCTAAGTTATACTGTTGATGGATAATTTAACTAAGATACGCAACTTGAGATAAAATGCCGTTCACGAGATATAGATGGCACTGACACAAAAATTTGTACACGTTTATATTACGTAAATTCTGTTTACAATTGCAATGATATTATCGTGAATAATGAAGATATGTATAAGTAAAATATTTATAATGATTGCAAAATAAATGTAGTAAAATAAGTGCTATTAATTTTATTAATAATTTGATTATTATTTAGACGTATATATGCCATCTACATATTATAATATTATCGCAGGATGCGTATCTTAGTATATTTGTACATCAACGGTTATACGTAAAATTGCTATAATCATATTTAGTTTTTTGTAAAAATAACAATTAATTATGTTGGGCACTACGACGTAGTAATAGAAAAACAAACTATATTTTACCAAAATCAAAACTAGCGGCGTATCAACATTGTCAATAGGGTAATTGCTATGCGAGGCGCCGCTAAGAGGTAGAAGATTGAAAACAAAAACAAGAAATCAAAAACACAATTTTGCTTTTTGTACCGGTTCTCAACGTTGCACAATTATTTTTATTTCGAACGGTTTGTTTGCTTCAATAGATCAATCTAAAAAAATATAATTACAAGCTACTGAATTGTGGATTACCAGCCAAAACTCACATAGACAATCTGATTAAAGTTACTAAATAATTTATAATACAACAATCGTTTTAATTCTTGTTTTGATAACCATTAATATACCTGATAAAAACCGTCAAATTAAAAAAAAAAAGTTTGATATGCATACAACAATTTTATATTTGTGTAAAAAATATTTTTATTATGTACATAATTTTTTGTAATTAGCAATTTAAAACAAATATGTATGCTATTTCACAAGAATTTTAAATAATTGTTTCATTGTTTGAAGGCGCATGCCGCAGACAAATAGCTTTTAGTTGAAGTATTTATTAACTAAAATATTTAAGTCTAGGTATAGTGTTAGAAACACAAAACAATTTAAGGCAGTTTGGTTTAACTACTCATTAAATATATTAATTGTTCTTTCTATAAAACTAGTCTTCTGTCCACTGAGACAAAATTGATTGAATTATCTCAAAGAGACAAAACAAGCAAAGTTTTATTTTAAAAATAAAAGACATTTAAATTGTTTACGTTAGTTTTTATATTTTATTGATTTACCTATATTTTGTTATTCTTATAACCTAAGCATTAATATAATAATGTTTTTTTTAATTTTTATTATTATATAAATAAATTTATGTTTTGAAATAACATGAGAAATATTAACAGCAGGAAGGTTTACTAATTTAATTATTAACCACTTAATTCCAATTTAGTTCCTTTCAAGTAGAAATAGTATTATTAATTGTTTGTTAAATCAATTAAAATGATGTAGTTAAATGATAAAACTTGATTATTTATTTTATTTTCAACAGAATCAAATATTGTTACTTGATTTAATTAATTCAATAATTATTATTAATTAATATTACTAACTGAAATGGTATTAATTAATTACAAAAGTTTTTTAATTATAACTTATTTTGGATTACTGATTTGATGACCACTTTGCAAATATTGATTTGTAATAGAAAATGGAAATTACATTAAAAAGTTTGCGGAACACTTCAGGACAGGTTTGAAAGTTCGTATTTTGCTATAATCAAACATATTCTGTAGCAAATTGATATAAAACTATAGTTATTTGTCAGTTGGATCAAATCTTGGCTGTACAAAATAAAGAGATATTAATATTCAAGAAATTTTTAGAAATCCTAAATATTTGTTTTTATTTGTAATAATTAATAATTATAATTCATATTTAATTAGAATTATAAAATAATTTTTGTGAATAGTTTAGTAACAATTTATTGAATTAGTATTGTAGCATATTTTTGTAAATGTAAGGAACATAGCAACTGGAAAATAATGGATTTGTTCAGTCAAGAGTAAAGTTAAATAAGAGGTTACACGAGTAACATTTAAATCGGTAAAATCTACCATTAAATCTTTAAATCTAATTACTATATACTTCTTTAATCAAGAAGTCAAATATTTGTATTTGCTATTATGTTTGCAATTTGTTATCTATGTCAGTTTGAATTATGTAAAAAAGTATGTGTAAAATGTGGATGTGGTTTTGCCAGAGGGTTTGTTGGTCACGGATGTTAGTATAATCAAGAGCGCTCAGCTATGCACACATACGTAGCATTTATATTGCATTTCTAATATCAAAAAGCATGTCAGAGAGAATAGAATGATTTTAAAAGACAATTTTTTTTTATTATGTTTATTAAATAATATAACTGCACTAAGAACACTATTATTTAATTGATGTTCATTATTTACGAAGCTTTTAAATGATACTGATAAATTTAAATCATCTGAATTGGATATACAATATGAATAAAAACACTTAATTATTTTTAAATTTGCTATTTACCGATATTGTTCTACAACTATTTACTCAGGCTGGATGTTTTACGAGGTAGTAAAAATATAAATAAGCAGGGTTTTAAAATTTGAAAAATATGTTTGAAACTTATATTATGTTAGATCATTAAATTTCTTTGCACATTTGAAAGCCGCCTAAACCATTTTGCATTTTGACACATAATAAAAATTGAATGGTGGTGGCCGTTACAATGTAATAGATCATTTTAAGATAAATAAAACACATTTACTATGTAATATATCACAATCATATTTAAAAACTGTAACATGTTTTAACCGTTTAGAATGCCATCATCAGACAGTGATACAAACAAGTATGAATATAAAAGAAAAATTACAAAGCATATATAAGACAATAAAACATAAAATGTACAAAGAGGTGGAAAATTACATTGAAATTATTATGATTAAAATGATTATGAATTGCATACAATAATACAAAAAGGAAAAAGCAGATTAAGCAGGTAGAGAAAAGATTAATTAATGGTGGTTTTTACTTAAAGGTAATTAAGAGAAAGAACATTCCGCAAAAAGGGTGAAGGGTTAAATTATTTCAAACAAAGGAAATTTATACAGGTCAGTTTGATCATTAAGCAAGTTTACGGAAGGATTTTTTTTTATTTAGTCATTTCAAGAGCCAATTTCTGCATTTAAAGCAGTTGTGAATGATTTTAAGTTTATCAATATATAGTTATATGTGGTAATTTTCTAAAATATGATTTGCAAGAGTACTATCTGAATGGCGCAATCTGAATGAGCGGTAATGTTCTTTAAATCTAGTTTTGATTTTTCTTTCTGTTTGCCCCATATATTGTGCACTACATTTAGAACAACTTAACTCATACACTCTTGATGTTAAAATTGTATCTGTACGGTCTACAGCGTTAAATAAAATGTTTGATAACCTATTTTTACTTTTAAAGCTACTTTATAATTAAATTTAATAAGAATATTTTTTGTTTTCTTGGAAATCTTACCAACATATGTTATTGTTCTTTGACTTTTATCTTAGGAAAAATTAACTGAGTAGTGAGGCTATTCTTTTTTTTGTAATAATATTTTTAATTGTATTTTTTGGAAATTTATTGTTATGATCTATTTATATGATTTTATTAAACTCTTTTTGATGAGAATTATGTGTTAATGGCAGGCTGAAGGCTCTATGGACTATTGAATGGTAGGTTGCAAATTTGTGATTGTTAGAGTGTACAGAGTCAAACGAAATAGTTAATTTACGAAAAATATTAAATAAAAAACTATTATTATCGTGACATATCGTTAAGTCTAAAAAGTTAATTTTATTCTGAGTTTTGGTCTCTACAATAAACTTAATACTGTGATGAATATTATTGATGTAAGTTAAAAAAATGTCTAAGTGTTGTGAAGTACTTATAAAGCAAACTAAGATATTATCAACGTATCAATATCAAAAAGTAATATGTCTGAATTGAAAATCTTTTTTTTGATATAATACATTACTTAAAAACTTTATGCCTGTAGCTCTGGCATCTGGTATCTTGTATGTTTTAACTTAATCAAGAATTGAAACAAGAAACTTAGGCCTCCTTTACACTCAGATTCTGAATGCAAGATTCTGAATCCGTATACGAATATATTGCCAGCGTACTGCGATTGTCATATTCGTAAAATTTGACGTTTTTCACCTATAATTCAGTTGACAGTTCAATTTGAAACTGCTCGGTTTTGTTTCAAAAAAACTTAACGAGAGTAATAAATGTGTGAAAAAATGAAAATTTTGAATTGTGACTTCCGAGATATGATTTTTTATAGTTTTTAATGCGGTTTAACACCGCAGCAATGTATGGAAAAACTTAGTTTGTTATTTGGGGATGAAGCACCATCCAAATCTATGGTTTGCGAATGGTTTGCAGAATTTAAGCTATTGATGCTGTGCGTGAAAAGATTTTGTCAGGTCGGCATGTGACCTATAGTGAGATAGAGACATTCTTAGGCATTGAAACAAAACAAATACATACGATTTTGCACAATTATTTGCATGTCAAGAAGCTTTGCAGTCGTTGGATTCCACACAATTTGAAAGAAGAACAAAAACAGGCACGTGTTAAGTGGTGCAAGGAAATGCTAAAGAAATTCGAAAGGGGTTGTTCAAATTTAGTATTTAACATTGTAACAGGAGACGAATCTAGGGTATATTTATATGAGCCTGAAACTAAACAGCAATCAACTGTCTGAGTGTTTTTAAATGAGTCTAAACCCATAAAAGTGGTGCGTATACAAAACTTATTTCTTTGAAAAAACGGGACATGTTGCAACTGTTGCATTAGAAGATTGAAGGACAGTTTATGCTGACTGGTATACTTCAATATGTTTGCCGAAAGCTATCGCTGAAATCAGAAGGAACCACATTAACCGGCAAATTATTGTTCATTATGATAATGCAAACGCTCACACAGCACGACGAACTGTAGAGTTTTTGACCAGTAACATCATCCAATTAATAACTCATTGTCTATATTCGCCTGATTTCTCGCTCAATGACTACTTCCTATTTTGACATATTAAAAATAAAATGTGTGGCGAGCGTTTTTCATCGCCTGAAGAGGCCGTTGAAGCAGTTAAATCACATGTTTTGGAGGTACCTTGCTCAGAGTGGCAAAATTGTTTCAAAGATTAGTTTTATCGGATGCAAAAGTGTATAAAATTTAAAGGAGAGTATTTTGAAAAGCAATAAATCGATTTACTTGACGTAATTTATGGTTTGCTTTACATTTTCCGCAAACTTTGACAGTGTCTTTCGTATGTTGAAGAATAGGCCTACTTTTGCAAGTTTTTTGAGTTAAAACTCAAATACACAGAACTAAATTACAATAAAATACGTCAACTGGCGGTTAAAAAAATCTAAAAAATGCTCTTAATTGCCCAGCCTACCGAGAACAAAAATTGGTTTTATGGCTTTTGCGGCTTATAGACAGGGTATTGACTTGAAATGACCAGATTTGGATTTTACAAAACATTTCTGATTGATTTTACTAGTAAAGTTTTTTTTTTGAGTTAAAATTGCAATTTTTAAACAAAAAATTTAGTACAAAGTTATAATCGACAAGATTACAAAAAAAAATTGTAGACTTTTATACCTCCATCAACCGATCGATAAACTACTAATAAGTTATAAAAAAAACTATTTTCTCAATGCACCTCCCATGCTTTGGTCGGTTTGAAATGGAATGGCTTATATACTATATCACAATAGTTATTTATGTTACAAGTTGTAAAATGATAGTGTTTTTTTAACGAGTCGCAAATTATAGATCGAGTTCGAAGAACTAGATCTATAATGCGACGAGTAAAAAAACACGCATTTTACACGTGTAACATACACTATTTTTTGCAATTTTGGAGTATAATCCGCAAGTTTCTGATAATTATTGTTTTTTTTTAAATTTTATTAGTAGTGAAAAAAAGTGCTTACTTTTTTTCACTAGTGAAAAAAAGTAAGTAGTTATAACATCGAAAATGGCAACTGAAAAGTCAATATTATAGTTCAGAATTGCAAAAAAATAATTAAATTTTATTAGTAGTGAAAAAAAGTGCTTACTTTTTTTCACTAGTGAAAAAAAGTAAGTAGTTATAACATCGAAAATGGCAACTGAAAAGTCAATATTATAGTTCAGAATTGCAAAAAATATATTTAAAAATTTACTTACTAGTTTCAACCTTCATTAGGCCATCATTGGACTACGATACAAACAAGTATGAATACAAAAAAAAATGTACAAAGCATAAAGCAAAAAATTGAAAAAAAATCAAATTGATTTCATTAAAAATAAACAAAAAAAATCATACAAACGTGTGTCCGGAAACGTTTAGTTAACGAGATAGAGGGCGTACCATATACCTCATATTAGTGAGCCAATACAATAAATTATTAAAAAAAGTTAATTAAATCAAGTGATAAAAGTTGTTGAAAGTGACCACCTTTAATGTCAACTCATGTCTAGATTTTACGGCGCATTGAATGACAAACACGTTTAAAAACACCAGAAGTGTGCTAAATTATTTCAACAAAGCGGCAATGCAATTTTTTAATTTGTTTACATTTTCTATTTAGGTAGTATAAACTAGATGTTTTAGATGGTTCTAAAGAAAAAAATCTAATAAGTTTAAGCCAGGAGACCGTGGAGGCTAGGGTTGTCAGCCTACTAGACCAATCTAATAGTATAAACAACTCACTTTACAGAATATTTACAATTTTTTGGCTTCTTCTCGGGGTTTTGGGGTTTGGGTTTGATTCGGTTTTCCGGCTCTGTAGTCAATAAATTTTTTTTAATTAAGTACCTTTTTAATGTAATTACTACTTACATCTGCACATTTGATCTTTTGCTTAAACTTCCTAAAACTGTATCAAATGTGTTGTAATGGTATGGAGTTTATAGCATTTAATTCTCAGTTTTAATATTTCTGCATCGTTTAGAAGTGGTTCAGCGTAAAGGCAATTCCATAAAAAGAAGTCCAATATTGATAAGCCCGGGTATTTTGGCAGCCACATGAAGGGTTTATTCAAATTTTTTTTCAAAATGTAAATTTAACAATTTATTAACTATTTGTGTGGAGTGGCTAGGAAAGCCATCATGTTGAAAATACGTGTTATTATCTTAAAATATCAAAATTTTTGAAGAAGCTGTAAATAAGTGTGCTGGTTTAATCTTTTCTCAATAAAATAAAGTCCAATAATTTCAACGTGATAAGAAACGGCAATTTTTGTAATATTGTTTTTTATTATTAATTGTAAAATTTGGGTTTTCAGAAGCCCAATACCGACAGTTCTGAAATAAAACAACGCCGATTGTTGTTATTGTGGATTTATTAGAAAAAAATATTTGAATCTCAAAAAATCTGTTTTCTATTATTTTTATTCTAATAGTTAAATAAATATGGACAAGCTTTGTCCGTCATCTCCTTTTTCAAGGGTATATGTAAAACTTGCTTTATACGCCCTAATTTTTTTTTTATAAACTTTCTGAAGTTTAGACTTGCTAATATTAGTGATACCTAATCTTTATCGTAGTGGCATTCTTGGATGTTTGTAATTGAGTCACGCGCTATAATAACCACAGCATTATCATCATATATTTTTTCTTTTTTTTATGTTAAGAACATTACCAATAGTCAAAAACTTTTTAATTGTTCTCATAGCCGTAGTACGTAACAAAACAGTGTCTGTAAATTTTTTATTAAATTGTTTTATCACTTCACTTAGTGAATATTTTCTCAGTGCCATAATATTGTACAATATAATTTTTTTTGCGCAGTGAGTACTATTTGCTCTGCTTGTTTTAATACTTTTCTTCTGAACTTATTCAAAATTGATTACATTTATTAATGTAATATCAGTTTTTTTTATAGAAGTGCACGAACCGTGGTGTCTACCCATTAATGTTTCCATAGCCCATTTGTCGTTTCTAAATAAAAAATCTCTAATTTATTCAAAAAGTTCAAGAAACAACGAAAGGTTTATTAGGTTGGTAATAATAAAATATGATTGTTTTATTAAATAAATTAGTGTAATTTTATGAGAATTACTGTGAATTAAATAAGCAAAAATAACTAATTGTTTACTACATTTCACCCTAGTGTTTACACAATTAGTAATAAATGCGTAATATAGATAGATAGATAGATAGATGTTTATTCAAGATCTAGTACATGTATGTATAAAATAAAGTACAGTATGTGATCGTCAATAAAATAATTACATATAAAAAATAAAACAACAAATTAAAATAATATGCAAACAAGCATTACATAAAAATTACATATTAAAAACAAACAAAAAATAATAAAAACTACTACACAGTTTTACTAAAATCTATATTAAAATCTATATTATAAAAATCATTAACAAAATACAAAACATTATTAGTTAGTAATCATTTTAATCATTATCTTATATGGTTTAAAATTTAGCTTCTTTATTTGATCTGGTAATTTATTAAACATTTTAAGTCCTATATACACGTGACAATTTTCAAACTTGGATGAATTATGTTTAATTAAGAGTAATTGCTGTCCGTGTCTGGTACTGTACGAATGATTTTCTCCAACTGTCGAAAAATTATTTATATTTTCTTTAATAAAACATAAAGTTTTAAATACATATATTGCAGGTACAGTTAATAACTTATTTTCTTTAAATGTATATTTACAAGATTCTATGTAATCAAGATTAAACATAAGTCTTAGAATGCGTTTTTGAATTATAAATATTCTATTCGCTGCTGACGAGTTGCCCCACAAAATGATATTAAAACTAATATGGGAATAAACCATTGCGTAGTAGACATCTATTAGTCGTTTTTTATCAAGAACTGATTTTAGTTGCAATATTGCAAAATATGACTTGTTTAGTTTACCACACACCGCATTTATATGATTTGTCCAGTCAAATGTATTTTGTATTATCAATCCAAGAAATCTTACTGAGTCGGAAAGTGCATATAAAAAATTGTTAATAGATATGGCATTTTCTCTTAACGTTGAACGCTTTATTTGAAAATACATTAGTTCAGTTTTTGTGTTGTTTAATATTAACCTATTTTGTGTACACCAGTTTGTTATTCTGTTTAATATTATTCCAGCCATTCGATTCAATTCGCTAATATATTTGGATGAGCAAGCCATAGATATGTCATCGGCATACATAACTATTTTAAAATTAGGTATATCTTTAAATATTTCTGGTAAGTCATTTACAAATAAAATAAAAATTAGAGGACCGCATACACTGCCCTGTGGAACACCGTGCTCAATTTTTTCAGCATTAGAAATATGTCCATCAATCTTAACCCTAATTTTCCTGTCTGTTAAATATGACTTTAACAATGATAAAAAAGTGTCACAAAATCCTGTGTTCCAATTTATCAATAATGAAACTAATATCTAATATGTCAAAACCTGAAGTCATGTAAAAAAAAAATCCATATAAGTATTCGTGTTGATCCAGATGACGATGTACGAACTCTACATATTCACACGTTGCTGTTTCAACGTACCTTTTGGTACGATATCCATGCTGAGCTTTGTGTAAAATATTATTTTTTTCTAAAAAAGTTTTCATGCAATCACAAATAATTTTTTCAAATATTTTTGAGATTACTGGTGCTATTGTGATGCTGCGGTAATTATTTACTAATTGAGTGTCTCCTTTTTTATGAAGGGGTGTGATTATGCCAGTTTTTAACGCATTTGGATATATGCCTTGTTCAATTGCAGCATTAAAAAGCATTGTTAGTATAGGAACTAGTGTTTTTGAAATTAATTTAATAAGCTTAGTATTTAAATCATCTATGCCTGAAGATGTTGTATTTTTTAAAGAACTAATTGCAGTTATTTATATACACCCTACTTATATTATATTTTTGGTTGTTTGGATGCACTGGTCTACTTGTGTATTATTTATAGTATTTTCATATTCATAGTGGATAATTGAAATTATTTATGAATGTATTATTCTACAAATTTTACTTTATATTGATATTTTTTTTACAATTATTATTCCGTTTAAGTTTTATAGTAAGTTGTCTTTATAGAGTTTTATTTAAGTAATTTTATCAAAATATTTTTATTTTTAATTTTATCATTTAAGTTTTGTTTCAATTAGCTAGTTTTTATTTTTAATGAGAACGCAATTAGAACTTTATCTATTAGAATATACGTAAATGTGTTGCCATTTCATTTACATTTCTAAACAAAACAACGGTCCTTAATCTACATTTTCAATTTATCTTTGCCATCATCGTTATTGCTTAAAACGTTTTATGTTACTGTTTAAAGTTTAACATATTTATTATCAATAAAGTTGCAGATAATAATGTATAAAATCAATATTTATATTTCAAGTCTAAATACACATAAAAATGTTATAATGTAAAATTCAAAGTAATACATTTTTTTATTGATTATATTTTCAAGCATTAGATTAATCTTTTCTCTTGCATTAAAAGTCAAATACAATTAACAAAAATACTGTCGGAAGTTGTGGTCGTAAGAACCTTGTTTTACAAAAATGTTTCCGGTGGTAAATATTTTATTGAGTTGAATTTTTTCCATATTGTTTTGAAAACTTTATTAATCAAGATAGTAAAAACAATGTATATAATAACATCGAGTATTGGAAATAATGATAAACATACGAGGCAATTAGAGTAGCAAAAATGTATTAATAAGATTTGTTATATTGACAGATCGAATGGAATTATACCTCCGATTTAAACAAGTAGAACTGTATTTCATGCACGGCTGTTGTCATTTACATAGGAACACAAAAAAAACAATTTTGAAACTAAAAAGTTTAATAGTAGTAACAGATATAATAACAGGGCTGTTTAGTTGTTGGTTGTACGATATAATATAACTCAATATATAGAGTTGGTACATATATACATTTTACGTCTCCAACTAAAGTAAACATTAACTAGTCCATGATTTATGCTAATGAGGTGTTTACTTATAATTCAAAATCTTATAATTAAGTTTAATTAGTTAGCAAAACATTATACACTTAATACTGGAAACTAAATTTAAATATTTGTTTTAGAATATAATATACTATCACTAAATTAATATTTAGTTTGCTTACATATCTAATTTTGATAAATATTTTTAGGCACAAGATGTAATTTTATTAATTACAACTATATTATTAGAATTATACATCAAACAAAACAAAATGGCAAACACAGCACATTTAGTAAGGCGGCAGAGTTCGCGGGATCTTCAACCCCAGCAGCGTTCATTGGACCGATTAGAAATGAAGGAAATGCGCGGGCGTCTGGTAGAAAGTATAGTAGAAAATGGAACAAACACTAGCTCATACGGGGCAACTAATCCGGCATTTGAAGACAGCAGTCCCAGCCATACAAAACCAATAAAATCTACAAGCCCTAGTAAACAAGGATTACAGGAAGGAAAAGTATTCAAACCGGAATGCGGCGAAGATGAGAGGGAATCATGGGATAGCAAACTTACGTTCCTGTTGGCAACAGTTGGATATGCTGTTGGGTTAGGTAATGTGTGGAGATTTCCTTACTTAGCACAAAAGAATGGCGGTGGTGCATTCTTGATTCCTTATTTTATTATGTTAGCCGTTGAAGGAATTCCTATATTTTATTTGGAATTGGCTATAGGACAAAGATTAAGGAAAGGTGCTATTGGAGTATGGACTCAAGTCTCACCTTATTTATCTGGTTAGTTCCAGAATGCAATCAATTAAATTATTCTAAATTAAAATGTTTTTAGGTATTGGAATAAGTAGTGCAGTCGTTTCATTTAATGTGGCTTTATACTATAATACTATAATAGCCTGGTGCTTGTTTTATTTTGTACAAAGTTTTCAATCAGAATTACCATGGTCTGAATGTCCTAAACATTATTTTCAAAACGGCACTTATATTGATGAACCCGAATGCACGGTTAGTAATTAATACCTAATTTCGTAGTTTTGTTATTACATTTTTACTGATTTTAGGTGAGCAGTCCTACTCAATATTTTTGGTACCGAACAACACTAATGGTATCAAAAGATATTAATTCGCCAGAAGTATTCAATTGGAAAATTGCAGTAGCTTTAATTGGCGCATGGATATTTGTATTTATGTGTATGGTTAAAGGCATAACATCTTCACCAAAAGTTGTTTATGTAACCGCTACTTTTCCATATATAGTACTTATTACATTTTTCTTCCGCGGAATAACATTAAAAGGAGCAGGAGATGGTTTGATGCATCTTTTTACACCTAAGTGGCATACTTTATTGGATCCTATTGTATGGTTGGAAGCAGGAACTCAAATATTCTTTTCATTAGGATTAGCGTTTGGTGGATTAATTGCGTTTTCATCATATAATCCAGTTAATAACAATTGCTACAGAGATGCAGTTTTAGTTTCAATGACCAATTGTTTTACATCAATGTTTGCTGGAATTGTAGTTTTTAGTATTATAGGATTTAAAGCAACAATGACATACGATAAATGTTTAGCCGATCAAAACGTAACATTGACAGAAATATTTGGTCCAGCATACAACCCAACTGCAGTGCCTGAAGGTGGAACTGTTTTTAATATTACGGGGGCGGACGGATCGATGAAGAGTCTAGTCATGCCACATTTACCCGTCTGCAGTTTAGAAAATGAACTGGATAATGTACGTAATCTGCAATAAAGATGTAAACTTACAACAACTTTAATTATTTGTTTTAGTCAGCGTCTGGAACTGGATTAGCGTTTATTATATTTACCGAAGCAATTAATCAATTCCCAGGAGCACAATTATGGGCGGTGTTATTTTTTCTAATGCTTTTTACATTAGGAATTGATTCCCAATTTGGTACATTGGAAGGTGTTATTACCTCCGTAGTAGATATGAAACTCTTTCCGAATACGCCAAAGGAAGTGTTGACGGGTGGAATATGTGCCGCTTGTTGTGTGTTGTCAATTGGTTTTGCTCATGGTGCTGGAAGTTATATATTTGTGCTGTTTGATAATTATAGTGGAAATTTTCCATTGTTAATTATAGCACTATTTGAGTGCATTGCTGTTTCTTATGTATATGGATTGAAAAGGTAATTGAAATTATTGTATTTGATATTTTTTTATATATTTTGTTAATATATAGTTAGACATATTAAAAAATTATAGTATTCTATATTTAATTTAAACTATTAGTTAAGTTAAATCAAATTTAAATATTAATTGTTATAATATTAAAATAAAAGTACTAATACTAGTTTGAATTAAATAAAATAATATATAATTTATTTTTCATAAACTATGATATTAATAAAAAAAATCTCCAGATTTGCGGACGATATTGAAATGATGACTGGCTCCAGACCTGGATTATATTGGCTAATATGTTGGAAATATCTATCTCCAATAGCAATGATATCAATATTAGTTGCAAGTTTTGTTCAAATTGCTGTCGACGGTTCTGGATATGATGCATGGGTATCTGCTATTGGCGCTACACAACGCCTTGAATTTCCTACATGGTCTATAGTACTTATCTTCTTTCTTATTTTAATGTCAATTTTATGGATTCCAGGTGTTGCAATTGCTAGGTAAATTTTCTCAATTTACAAAATATTCAAGATGTTTTATAACTTTTGTTTTAGATTATTTGGATTTATTTTAATTGAAAGTGATGAAAAAGCATGGTTTCCTGCAGACGACCTTAAAGAATTTCATGGCATAATGCCACATGAGCCAACACAAGCAGAACAAATATTATTCTGTATTCGCAGCGATGGCAGTGAAGGATTTTGTTGCCCTACGGGAGGCGGATTTGATGAAGAGGAAAATTAATGCTGAATCATGCAAAATCAAGTCGGATTTTTATAGTAGCTTGTGGATTCAATCCATTTTTTATGAATATTTATTATATTAAGTTTAAACTGATACAAAATTAAGCAAAAACATTGAACAAAAAATATTTAAATTGATGTTTTAGCAACGTTATTATTGATACAAAAATGACAATAATTAGTCTGAAATAGGTATCTATTTTCATACGAAAGTTATGACACAAATATTTAAATATAAAAAGAAACCAAGCCTGTTTGATTTTTTATTGATATACTGTAGAGATATTTATGGAAAAGAAAGATCACTTTCAAAAAATTTACAAAAGGTTATTTTTTGAACACGATCTACTATATTTATTCTATTTAAACCATATACATATAATGTAAAATACAAATTTAAAAGGAAATTAATTCCAAATACTATTTGTATTTTTTGTTTGTAGATTATAGATAAATATTACAAGACAATAATAAATTAAAACAGTATTGGAAAACTATATTATGATGCTAAGTAATAAATGTTTAGGATATAATAGTTTTCAATAATAGCATTCAGATTCTGTTTTCCATCAAATATATATAAAAAATGTGATAAATATTGCACAAATATGGTCCGTGTGTTTCATCCATTACAGAAACATTGGCAGACTCAAATTTATTAACCAATTTCAACTCACGCTAAAAAAATTACTATTAATTTAAAAATTTGCGGATGGTATAAAAATTCTACATATCTTTACAACGACATATCTTTCATAAACATATTTCATACAAAATCCATACCATTCAATATAGATTATAGAACTGAGTCTGTCCCAGAATAAAATAATAGTCAATTTTATCTAGTAATGTACAATAGACAATAATATAAAGATTGTATTATATATGTGTAGCTTTAGTATTAATATTTATATTGTTAATAATACATACTTGTTTATTATCATGAAGAGAGTAGTAGAATACAAGATATCCCAAAATTATAATATATTTATGGTATTTATTGAGTACCAAATTAATGATAACTAATAACACATTAAGAACCAAAAGTATAATAATGTATTTTATTGTTTACAATTTTCTTAAAGTATTTACATATTATACATAAAATGAGATTTTTATCTATTGACTGTTAATTTTAAAAATAATTTAAATAGGAATCCAATTATAAAAGACTATAACTCATATTTAATTTAAGAAATATACAAATATATTTGTTACTATTTTTAATTAAATCTTTATAACAATAACAAAATTTAACATTTTTTATTCATAAATAATAAAATATTCTACTATATAATTATTTTTAAATGGCAAACATGTTTCGCAAAATGATTTGAATTTTCAATGCCATATTTATGATTAATAAATTATTTAAAATTAGCGGGAAAAAACAAATTTTAAATAATTTATTAATCATAAATATGGCATTGAAAATGCAAATCATTTTGCGAAACATGTTTGCCATTTAAAAATAATTATATAGTAGAATATTTTATTATTTATGAATAAAAAATGTTAAATATAAAAAATTTCTACAAAATAAAAGAAAAAAATATTAATTAATAACAAAATTAATTAAAGATTTAAAATAAGGCTTAAAAAAGCCATTTTACTAATCGTTTAAATATATTAGAGAGAGTCACGTACAATTTTAAATTGTATTGAGGAAAAAAAAACCAAAAACATTATTGTTATCACCTATAAAACACTAAAAGCAATAGCCTAATATACATTTACTAAAAATATTTATTAATTTTTTTTAGTTCAAACTGTATTTTTTTATATTTTATTTAGAAAAACCTCAATTTGTTAAAAATGTAGTATAATGTCGTATCAAGAGCCAAAAATAGGCTTTAGCCACCCGCTGCTGCAAAGGGCTGCTAAAGCGTTTTGACACTAGTTATTTTTTGCCTATCCTAAATATTGTTTTTATTTAAGGCATGAAGTTTTAAGAAATTTTAAAGTTTATTAAAATTTGTCACATCAAATGAGGCAAACAGCTAGTTTTGGTTAAGGCAGGCAAACAATATTATATTATGTTTGCAAATTAAGTAATTTGAAATGCTAAAAGTTTGAAAATATTAGGATGGTTAGAGCAGGTACAAATTTTATAAGTGTTATAAAAGTTTTTAAATAAACAACTTTTATTTTTGAAAGTTTTGACTTAAATATATTTGCAATATCTAAAATATTGTTTTTCTACATCTTCAAATTTGGTGCAAACCTTTAGATTCTAAATTTAATTAGTAGACTACATGTTGTTACCTTGAAGAAGAAGTGATTTTTTATAAGCGCATATAAAAATTCATTTCTATTGCAGATGGCACGCACAGAAAATCTACAAATAGGAATTAAATTTTTTTACATAAACAGCTTTGTGAAGGTTTGCAATTTTTGCCGATTTTTGTACTATTGATCGTAAAAGAAGTTTCTCAAACTCAAATTAAAACTTTAAATTTAATAAATCATTACGCTTATTTTTAAACAAATTGAATAATTTAAATTTTATAAAAAGTGGTAACGATGTTTAATACTATTGTAAGATTGAAATATTAGACATATTTGGTTATACTAGAGATGCCGAAAAATTAAAAATATATAACATTTTTCAATAAATTGTTTAACTTATGTTGCGGTAAAATTAATCAATGTTTTAAAAAATAACAATGTAATAAAAACATTGACAAGTACATAATGCGTGAAGCAATAAATATTGCCTACAAATCAATGCTAAAATATGATATGTTAAATTATTGTATAAATATTAATTTTAATAATAAATTTAAATTTTTGTTATTTTAATTATAATTTTAAATTGTTATTAAAATAGTAAAAATATCGATATTGAATAGAATATAAACGAACAAGCAAATATTAAATTGCGTTTTTAGATGTAAAATAAATCGGAGACTCAGCTGAGAGTTTGGTTTTAAATCCAGTTTAGAGAATTTGATAAAGCCACATGGTATATATTTATATACGTCAATTAATCTTGCCAAAGGTTTAAAAATAAAATAAAAAGATTTATGTTATAGCAATTATATCCATTTTGATTAACAATAAAAAAAGATCAATACACATAGACAGCAAACCTTTTTACCTTCTTTTATTAACATTAAGAAAATTAAAATAAAATATTTCAAATTATTTTTTTTTATTTATTAACACCACTGAAGAAATATATAGTTTATAAATTAAAAAAATATAATAATAAGTCACTTTAAACAAATAATTAAAATTAAAAAAATTATTTTCTATTTGTATTCAAAACTGGATCATTTTTTTGTACAAGAATTATTTTAAAGTGATAATCGTACAAATACTAAGATTGCATTTGATGAAACTATTTATGATTAAAATAAAACTATACTCAAATTTAAGCACGTACAAATTGATGATATAGATACACACTCTATTTAAATATATTAGCTAATCTTTATAATTATATTATATTACAAGAAATATTGTTACATTGTTGAATATTAATTTACTTAAAATATAATCTGTTTTAATAGTATGTTTATCTGACATAAAATCATTATTACTTGCAGATTAGTTTGTTGAGTGATGTTTAAAAGTTAAATTAATCAAGTAATTTTTTGTTTGTTTATACAATATTTAGAAGTTGTTAAAATAATGATTTACATTAATGATAGATTGTTTTGTTTTTGAAATATTTTAATTTAATTAATTAAAACTTTTTTTTGCAAAAAAACTTAATTTTACATAATTCTTTTCTTACAAAAAGAGCTTCTGTTGATTTTTTAATTTTTTAACTATTTATAAACATTTCCTTTTTTAATTTAAATTATGTTTTTTTTAATGTTACCATGTATATAAGTATAACAATAGAGTTTTGAAATTATTGTTTTCAAAATACAAAACAAATTATAATGAAAAATATAAGGTTAGTCAAAATTACCGGAACACATAATAAATAAATAATAAATTCAACCAAAAGTTTTTTAGCTATAAAAAGCCGTTTAAATATATTTTGAATTCAACAACTTTATGAAACAATAGTTAGTTTGAATAAATTATAATTATATTTTATAATTAATTTATTGTTAAAAACAACATTTTTAAACGCATAAATATTTATGAAACAGAATGAAATACGGAGAAAATTTGATTCATTTCTATTTTATAAAACAATGTTATCAACAAAACCGTGATAAAACACATTAGTCATAGTTATGATTAATAAATACATCAACAAGTACAAGGTTCTATTATATTTCTACTTGCTCTATCGACCTTCAAATTATTTTGATTGCAAACTTGAGTGCAAACTTCTAAATTAATGCAGACTCACATCATATAGAAACATTACCAAAACTGATTGTTGATGCAATATTTTATCAAAGAAACCATTCATAAATTTTATGTTACTTTTTTTAAAACAAAAGTCGTATCTACACTTTTTCTGCTTTAATATTTTGAATTAAATTTAGAGCAAATCATATTTATTACTTAAAAGAATTACAGAAAATGAAATTGTATACATAGAGGAATTAAAGAACATGTTCAAAGAATTAATGAAGAAGATAGCAAAGAACACAGAAGAAAACCTACAAATGCAATTCAAAATAAGAAAAGCACACCTAATACATAAATAAAAACAAGTAATAAGAGTTAAATCTAAAACATGGGAAACAAAACAACAAGTAACAAAAACTAAAAGAAATCTGAAAGGGACCAGAATATACATTGACAATGACCTAACACATGAAGAAAAATGCGTACAAAAAAAATTATAGGCATAGCAAGAGAAAAAAACAAATGGCAAGAAGGTAAAAATATATTACTAAAAGACGATCCAAAAATCTAACAAGAAAACAAATTAAAAAAAAAAATACCCATCAAGACACGGCAAAGAAATGATACAAAAAGAAGTATACTCGACAGCAAACAACAAAAAAAAGGAAACATGAATAAAAAAAAGACAGAAAAGAAAAATGGCGGAGATAAAAATAAAGATGTAAGAATAGGAACATGAATTGGTGGAAAAAATGATAAACTAAAAAATAAAAATACTAGAAATAATGGAAATAAAACAATCTTGTAGTAACAAAATACCAAATTCAAACACAAAAAAATTTACAAATACACAAAATCACAACCAACCAGAAACAAGAAATTAATCATCGACTACTATCTAGTTAAGAGTTAAATGTATCAAGGCAGACAGAAATAGAAAACGATCACTATTTACTACAAATGAACATAAAATAGAAAACAAAAGTTAAACCAGACAAAAAAAGTTGAGATAATGATAAAAATATACACACCAAGAAATACCACAAAAAAATTCAGAAAAAAAAACGTGCATAGAAACAAACTGGAAAATTTTTAAGCGGATCATTCTAGAAGCTTAAAAAAAGAGGATATATGAAAAAAAACTAGAAGAACATAAAGAAACATTACTAAAATTAAATTGATATACATCGAAAACAATCTAGTAGTAACAAACACCAAATTCAAACGCAGAAAAATCCACAAATACATAAGAACACAATCAATCAGAAACAAGAAATCATATATTGACTACTACCTAGTTAATAGAAACAACTGAAAAAATATAAAAAAAGTAAGAGTATTAAGAAAGGCGGAAATAGGAACTTTTCACCATAAATAGACATAAAATGGAAAGCAATAATTAAACAAGACAAAAAAAAGAAATAAAGTAAGATAAAGATAAAAACATAGAAATTAAAAGAAGATCAAATACAAGCGGCATACCAAAACATACTACAAAACAAATTTATAGAGGAAGAAAAAAAAAACGTACGTAGAAGGAAAATGAGAAACTTTTCAACAAATCGTTCTAAAAGCTGCCAAAAATAGCTGTGGAACAACAAAAATAGTAAACAAAAATATAAAAAAAAACTTATTAGTGGACAGAGGGAGTCAAGAAGGATTTAAAATACAAAAAAAAATAGAAAAGATAACTAAAAAATAATAAACCCACATAACCTATAAAAAATAGAAGATTACAAAAAATACAAAGAGAAAAGAAATGAAATAAAGAGAATATAAAAGAAACAAAAATAAAACCATAAACAAAATTAAAAAAAAAAAAAAAATGAATGAGAACTTCCAAAACCAAAACCAAAAACTATTCTACGGAACGTTAAAACATTTAAAACAAAAGAAAGAACATAATATGATGAACATAAAAGATAAAAATAAAAAAAAATAATAACGGAAGAAGACAAGATAATAGAAAGATTGAAGGATTACTTCCAAGAACTAACAAATCAAGAAGTAAAAAAACAAAACAAGATGTGATACAGAACAGAAGAACGGAAGAAATTAAAAAACACAAAGTAATAGAAGAGAAGAATTAAAAAATAGAAAGGCATCAGGAACACATGAAATAACGCCAAAAATGATGAAATACATGGGAAAAGAGGGAATTGCACAAATTATGAAACTAATAAATAAAATAATCAAAAATGAAAAAGTTATAGAAAACAGGATAAGAGACAAATTAGAAACAAGATAATAGAGGACAGTCAATGTGGATTTAAAAAGGAAGAAACACACAAAACCTTATTTTTATAATAAGGTAGTTTGAGTGAGAAGATTATAAGATAAAATAGAGTAACGCATTGTTGTATTTGACAGAACTAATAGAGAAAATATATAAAAGAACTTGAAGAGAAAGGAATTGAAAAAAAAAACATAATTTAAAATGTTCACAAAAAATAAAAACGTAGTAAGAATGACAACAAAGAATTGAAAGAATTTCAAACAAAGAAGGGAGTGAGCAAAGATGCGAGCTAAGCGCATTGCTCTTTTTAAAAGTTTTTGATAAAGCAATAAAACAAGCAAAAAAAAAGAAAAATGTTAAAAATATGGTATTGGAAAATAAAAATAACAAAAATAGCAGAACTGCCATTTGCAGACAATATGGCAGTAATTGCAAAGACAGAAAAAAAGCTTAAAAAAAACATGAAAATAAAAGAAAATAAACTATGAAAAACACAGACCATGATAATTGTGAGAGGAAAACTTACAATAACAATAGAACAAGTTAAACAATATAAATATCTAAGAACTATAAAACAAAGCAATACAAAATTAGACAAAAAAATAGACAAAATAAGAAAAACAGCAAATTACATAACTTTATATTGAAATATTAATAATAATTTTTCTTTAACCGAAAGTTAATATTAAAAATTACAAAAATAAAAATAGTTAAAAAAGTAATTAATGGTAGCAAAATATGAACAATGACAGAAAAGAATAAATAAATGATTGCATTTGAGATGAGATTTTTTAGGAAGATCAAAAACAAAACAAGATAAAATAAATTAAGGAACAAGACATACAGGATGAATTTACAAAAATAAAACCAATACAAAAAAAAATACTAAAAGTCAAATGAGATGGTATAAACATATCAAAAGAATGCGTGAAGAAAGAAACAGAAAATATATAAGACAAGAGTAACAGAAAAAAAAAAAAAGAGCCAGCAAAGATTAAAAAGCTACAAGAAAAAGAAACAATTGGGAAGAAATAAAAGAGATAGTCAAGAATAAGTAGAAATAGCGTGAAAATCATTATACAAATTAATAGTGTACGCCTTACACCAAAATATGAATATAAAATAAATATAATTTTATAAGTAAACATACAATATTTTTAAACACAAATAAACATAAATAAAACAGAATAAAATGCCGATAAGTCTTGCAAACTTTGATTCATTTTTATTTTATAAAACAATTCTAGCAACAATACCGTGATTAATACACGTTAGTCATAATCATGATTAATAAACACAACAAAATGCACAAGGTTCTATTATATTTTTAATTAACCAGCTTTTATCGACCTTCAAATTATCTTTTTGCAAATGGTTAGATGCTAGGAACACTGATAAAAGTTGGATATTGAAAAAAAATATATTAAAACATCTGTAACTTTACCAAAAATATTTTTGTAGTTTAATGGTTTTTTTAAGCATCTAGAATTAAAATAACAAATGAGTTTATTGTGGTTTGAAAACAAGCTTTTTATAGAGAGAAATAATTTGCATAAAATTGCAATGTTTTATTTGGTTAATTGTTTTATTAAATTCATAAACATACGACTAATTAGAATAATTTGTTCTTTTAACTCTTTATAAGCAATTATCTATAATTTACTACTTTAAGTATTGGCATAACTACAAACAATGCTGCACAAAAACTATAAAAAAATAATAACAGTTTTAAGAAATACTAAAATCTAACTTAAAATAGAAATTTGATTACGTTCATTATTAAATACAACAAAATATTATCAAAATTACAATTACATAACTTTTTAATAAGAAGTAATTTTATAGGGCTAAAAAATGAGAATGTTTTAAATTGTACATAAGTGTTAATTTAATATTGAAACCATCTGATTTCAAGTTAAAATAAAAACAAACAAAAATAAGAATATTTGTGAATTTAATAAAAATATTTTTGAATGCACTTTTTTTCTATTAATTATTGTATATAAAAAATAATTTATGACTAACTCTCTAAAATATTTACAAATTTCAAAATTTAAAAAAATATTTATAATATATCTTTAAGAGATAATGAAATTAACTTTATTGGTGCTGTAATGTTTATGTCTTCCATCTCCATTGTTCATTTAAATTGTAAATAGAAACATTTTAGTTTTGCAACTATTCTTTTCAATTTCATGTCTTAAAAAAAAAAAACTTTTACTACAAAAATGTGAGCTAATATTTTAAAACTATTTGTAATATTAGAAAGAAAATCATTTATTAAACTAAATTTGATCTAATATTCAATGACATTATTAAGTTTTTTTTTAATCAGAATATCAATATTAATTTTAAGCTTAAAAAAAGGAAATTTTAGAAATATAACATCCAACATACGTTACGTTGTTGTTGAATATTACATTAATAGATTTTTGTTATCTAAGTTTTTGTCAGAATCATATTTAACACAAATTATTGATACAGGAAACAAAACTATTTTATAACTACAAATGAAAACATATTAATATTGTTGTGTCCCAACCCGATTTTATGACTGTAAAAACCCATTAAGATTATAAACCATCTGTTTATGGTCAAGGGTCGGTTTCATCCCTATCTACCAATATAAATATGCGAGAGAAATAGTTTTAAGTCAGTTATATTTTAAGTATTGAAAAGAGCGGTAGCTCTGAGCTTGGGCCGCAAGGCTCAAGTAAAGAAATAATTATTAATAAATAATATTAAAGTATAAAAGTAGTGTTTTAATTAAACAACAACTCACAACAATCAATAAGAGTTACAACATAAAAGAGATACCACATTTTGGAGACAGCGCTGTGATCGAACAGATTCCAGTTGCCTTTGCCGTTCTGCCGCCATCGACAACGACGCCGCTGCTAATAACATAAGATGCCATCCACGCCGTTCGAAGAATAGAAAATGTCGCCATCGTGTTGCCGCTCGCACGAAGATATTTTCGCCGTTTCTCCGCTGCTGTGTTGTGAAAATTATTCTCCACATCATGTTTAAATGTGCAAATGTGTTTACAGTAAATTTATTAAGGTATGAAACATATATCAACAAAACATACATATTGTATAGTCATTATTTAATTTATAAATAGATTTGACTCTATATTAAAATTTTAATTGTAAAATCATAAACAATATATAATTCTACATTTTAACTTTGAAAATCAATACATAAATCTTTGAAGATTGTAAATGGTTTTAGTTGATTAAACCTTAGCTAAGAGCTGGCGGGTAAATCAAGACGTATCCTGCTCTTGAAATTTAGCTATGTGCGATTCAAGAAGATTGGCGTCTATGTTTGTAATTTATTTGTTTCAAAGTAAGACAAATTTAAGTATTCAAAAATTAAAAAGTTTTCATATGAAGTAGTATTGATATAAAAAGTTGTAAAGGTTGAATTAATTGAATCAAACATTTTTAAACGGTTTATTTAGTAAAAGAAGGAATCAAAACTATTTATATATTGTATTCAAATAAAAATAAATATATATATATTTAGTTTAATATTATTAGCTATTAATTTTATTGTATTTCTTTAGTCAATTAATTATTATTATAAATGTAAATTTTTAAACTCCACATAATTATATTGGTAAATTTTTGTTTCATAAAAATTTTTAATTTGAGGGGGAAGTAATGTTGTGTCCCAACCCGATTTTATGACTGTAAAAACCCATTAAGATTATAAACCATCTGTTTATGGTCAAGGGTCGGTTTCATCCCTATCTACCAATATAAATATGCGAGAGAAATAGTTTTAAGTCAGTTATATTTTAAGTATTGAAAAGAGCGGTAGCTCTGAGCTTGGGCCGCAAGGCTCAAGTAAAGAAATAATTATTAATAAATAATATTAAAGTAGTAAGTGTTTTAATTAAATAACACTAAACTACAACCCAATCAACAAGAGTTACAACAATATTTTGTCTACATTTGCAAACGTATACTCCAATATTTTGTAATTTAAATAAATGATCATATAGGTCTAACAAACTATATTTTTATTTAATCTATTAATCAACGGTACGTTGCTTTTGTATTTATTATTAATTATAATAGATATAAGTAGAACATAAATATTTTATAAATATATATTTTACATAATGAGATCATTTTCTGATAAAATTGACAATATAATGAATAAAATTTGACAATAAATTCACAAGTTGAAATTGCACTTTTAGATTAATATCTTCAAACATAATTTTGGGACAGCTTGTAATAACCAGCAAATTACAATACAGTTTAATTTGATTAACAAATATAGCAACAAGCTATAAGCATCAATTTAACATGCGTGTCTATAGCTATTATAAAACTTGTTTATTAATATAACTAAACTTATTAAAACAAAACATTAGCTATAAACCGTCCTGTTTAAATATAATTTATAAAATTAATTGTAATTTGCTTGGTAGTAATACATCTAAATGATTGTTCTTCATATATAATATATGACTGAGGTAATAAGCACTTGTTTACAATTAAACACTCACTGATTTTAGTATAACTTTTAAATATTTATGTGATGTTTTTGACAATAAGTTGACAATAATATTGATAAATTAGTTGAAATTGCCCTTATATATAGTAACCATATAGTAATTAAATTATAATGTATAAATTTATAAATATATGTATATAAAGATGTTGTTATGTAATAAATAAAAGATACATGTTATTAGAACTTTGCTTATACTTAAAAATACCATATTTAATTTTATATTTTTAGCTTGGTTTTATTTTAAAATTGTTTGCTTTTATTAGTCTACGCCACTGTTTACCATTTGTACGTGCTTCAGAAAGATTTCAGTATCGAACGTGAGATTGGAATGGTTTTTATAAATCAACAATAACATAACACCCACAAAATATGATCGTAAAATTATTTTACAAGCGCAGAGAATTATTGACTGGTTCCCTTTACACATTGAACTGCAATCAAAGACTGGAGCCTTTTACTGTAAAACTCATAATATGCATCATTGGCAAACGTAATAAATCAAATTAATTATGATTGCTGTTCGTGACTACCAGACCAATATTTGAATGTGTATTTTAATATTAGTTTTAGTATACTACTTGTATTTACAAAACTAATATACTCATTCATTAAATTAATTGACGTCAAACTAACGCAATTTTGTGATTGTTTAAACTGTCATCTATTAATGAAGACAATTAGAAAACTAAAAAAAAAACTAATAATGCAAAGAAAAAGTAAATCAATAACTAATAACAATAATTTAATAACACAGTAGATATAGAAAAAATAATGAGTAAATTATTAAAAGCAAACGCATGGAATCCCAATCAATATCACTTCAAATTACTTGAAGGTGCGTGATATACCATCAAAAACATACTTATATTGTCTGTAGAAAAGTACTTTCAAGCTGTTTTTATGAAATATCATAAACACAATCTTGATTGGAGTGCTTTGTTTTGTTTTGAGCAATTCTCACATATACGCGTCTATAATGAACGCATTACAAAGAGTAGCAAGCTAACTGTCTTAAACAAATAACGTACATAACCCTGATTTGTTCAATTTGATTATAAATATTTTGATTATAGAAAAAATCTAACACGGTAGGCTAGTTTGTTACATATACCAAATAAAACATAAGCTTATTATATCTCATTGTTTATTCAATTCAATATTTATTTATAAATTTAAGACGGAAACTTTTAACCGTACTACCGACATATGAAATAGACTTCCAAATTCAGTATTTTTTAAGACTTTATAAGCCGCAAATACTCACAGGCTGCTTAAACCTTGTCTTCAATGAGATACTTTCAGCAAGAGTGATTTTACTCGTTAAAATTCAGAGATATTTTTATAATGTTGTAACATATTAAGGGGGGAGAATAGTTGCGCTATTATTAGGGTTCACAGCATCAAACTCAGCAAGAAAATGCCTGAATATAATTGAATTTTCACACATTGTAGAAGAAAGTCCAATCTGTGTCCTCAAATTTGTAGAAATTTGATGCAATAAGTCGTTTCTCCGCAATTAATTAAAAAAAATGACTTTTTTAATTAGTTCTTTATTAATTTTGTACTTGTTAAATATAACTTCAAACCTTTAACCAAAAACATGAAGACATAGAATATTGTATGTAGTAAAATATATAATAAGAGTGATATTGAGTTAGTTGGCGTTTTGTCCTATAAAAACTAATTTTAATTTAAAAACGGCGCTGTACGTGTCAATATTTTTCTTGAGAGATAGGTTTACCGATATTCTTGTAGATGTAAGATTTAATATTTTTTCATAACAATACTACTAGTGGCACCACAACTAGACGGGGCGACTAAACCCGGCAATTCTCTAGCGTTAAGTAATTCTTAAATATCATTTTTTAAAATAAATAAAAAAATATAGTGGTTATTACGCGCTATGATCAACATACTTTTTTAGAGATTATATTTGATAAAAAATTAGTTACGTAATTTCAGTAACAGCAAGAGCAGAAAAACTAATTTCTAGAATTCAATAACTTCCATGCAATAATTTTTCTTGAATATAGTTTATTAATATAGAATCCAATTAACATTTTTAATGCTCTTAAAGCTATTTAAGTTTTTGGTATCCAAACCAGGGGTGTTCTGTTATTTGTTGCCAATGCTTTTAAACTGTTTAAACTTGGTTTTGTTTAACAACACCCGAATAGCTAGTTACATTTTTCAGATAAATGTTGCAGGTTAGTCTAGTGTTAAGCTTAAATCTTATTATTTTACTTTTTTTGTTACCGGGACTGTATATATGTTTTTAAGTTTTTGATGTTTTGTCGTTTAAAAAAAAGATCTTACTGTTTGCTTTTTCTTTTTACACCATATCTCAACGGTATGTAGTGTACATTGCTTTATGTATAATACGGTTGCCTGAAAGATAATAAGACCATCATTGTTGTTAAGTATTTGTTGTAGATCGTCCATAACAAAGCACCACATGCAACTTAGCAGTTTGTCTTTTAAGCACAAAACTGACTCAAAATGCACAAAAATCTATTCTTTAATTTTTTTTATTATTCACAATATTGCATTTTTAAATGGTTCAATTTTTTCAATTTTTATTTTTTTATTGGATAGGGTTTATCAAAAGTTTTCCAACGATGTACAATAAAGCAGTTTTGCAGGTCATACTAAATGGTTCAGAAGGGTTGAAATTGATTTTAGGTTATTTAAACCTCGGATTGCATTGAATGATATATTTTTATTTAATGATCAATTGATAAATCTACATTATTGAATTTTTTGAGATTTTTGCGAGTGGTGCGCCACTATTAAAAATCATTTTTTTTACATTTTATCTATTTATTACAGTTTTGGGAGTTGAAATTAATTTTAGGTTATCTAAACCTCTGATTGCATAGAATATGCTGCTTTATTATACATCATCAGAAAGTTTTAGGTAAACCCTATCCAATAAAAAAATAAAAATTAAAAAAGTTGAACCATTTAAAAATGCAATATTGTGAATTTCATGTTTTGTTCTAAAAAAAAGAGTTGAATAAATAAAAACTAAACCGATAAATTTGATAGATTTCATCCTTCTGAAGATGATAGAGTTTGTCCAGTGTCTCTATTACTAACCGTTTTTGAGTTTTGATTTTTTAGTGCAAAAAGTCTTAAACTTGTAAAATTGAATAAAAATTAGTAATTTTGATGCCAAAAATACAAATCTGACACTTAAAAAATTTAAAAAAAAAAATTATTTGTTTTATGTTTAGTAAAAAATACGATAAATCGTGTTTTGAGCAGTCAAATCATTGCAAATTGATGAAAATATTATACTCAGGATACCTACTCGATGTAAATTTTTTTATAGAATCTAAATTTTAATATTTTGAAAGTTATAAATGCTTTGCAAGGTCACAAAAGCAGAAAAAAAACATCGATTTTTAATAGTGCGCACTGTTCGTAAAAATTTTAAAAAAATCATGGATGTAGGTTTTTTATTTACTTATAAATTTAAAAAACAAAATTACATGCAATCAAAGGTTAAGATAACCAAAAGTAAATTACAACCTTTCTAGAATTTTTTTAAGGATTGTATATAGAGTTTGATAGGTAGATAAAAATTGTGTTGGAAGACTACTCAAAACTCTACTTCCATTATTTTTTTCAGAATTTTTCATTCAATAGGTGCGGAGAAAACAAATATTAACAAGAAAATGCTATTTTTTGCCCCCTATGGAAAAAGGGGTAGTATCAAAATTTTAAATCCTACCAAACATGTTTTTTGATGCTAGAAAAGTAATTTTTGAAATAATTTGGACATTCGTGATAGAGGGCATTTCACACATGTTAACCGGGGAGACCTTTTTTTGGCAACTGGCAATAAATTTGCATCTAAAGCATCTTTCAAAAAAACGTTTTTTCTTGTTGTTTATTGTCTAGCTTAAAAAAAAAACAGTGTCCAGAGGGTTATTGTGGTGCAATCTCATCTCTAAATTCTTTACCGTTTCTCAAGAAACTTTTTTTTAAATTGGGTTTAGAGTTGACAGCTTGTCTTGGTGCGGACGTTGTTTTGCACTATTAAATAGATTAACACTATTTAATAGTGTTCGGTTTTATTTAAATACTTTTTTTTAAATCTAGCAATTTTTTTAGTGCAATGAGTAAAAGTTTGCTGTTAAACAAAAAAAATTGACCACTGTGCTAAAGAACCGTTACTAAATTAGCATTTTAAAAAACGGGGTGATGCTAGCTTCTTTTAACTCACCAATATTACTAAAAATGTTTGTTTTGGTGGTTTTTGTTTTTAAAGAGTTAATAGAATAGTTGAGCAGAGGCCTCTTTATGGGTACTTTTCAAAATCTCTTTATTTTCTTTTATCCTATTTCCGTACTACTACTGAACATGTTTTGGTTTTGCAACCAAGCAGTAGTTTCTAGTGTAAGTGGTGTTTGGTGTTCCTGTTAGACTTTAATATAATCATCTTTGTTTGTGTTATTGGTAGGTTTTGTTTCCGCAGCTTGCATTTATCCGTTCTAGAAAACAAAGTTTTGTGTTGCTTTTTTGGCATTGCTAAAAGTTTTTGATTTATAAATTTTTTTGTTTGTTTGTCTAGCTACATATTTGTTGTCACAAGTACATAAATAATAAATGTTGCCGTATGCAGTACCTACAAAAAACTAAATGCAATTAGAGGTTGCAACAAGTGAGCGCAATTTACGGTGGCCTTTCTTGTTAAATTAATTAATTAGAGATTGCTTTCTTTGCTTTTATCTACTGCTGACTGACAGGGTTCTAACAAAAATGTGCTTGACTGTTAGTTTTGTAATTTTTATACTTTAATGGTTTTGGCAATATTTGAGTTTTTTCGACATGGGCTGACTTCACGATTTCCGTTATTTTGGTGTCTGACTGTTGAATTTGTGTTTTAGATTAGATTCTTTAATGATATACAAATTTTGAGCTTTCCAAAAACAATTTGGAGGTGCTTTTTAATTTTAGTTTTACGTCTCAGCGCCAGGTGTCCCGAGGGCAGACCTGCTGACTCTAGGCTAGCTTTTCATAATGGAAATTATAATTAATTTTAAAATAATAAACTTTCAATAACTCTTGCAATATTTTGACGCAAGTTTTTGGACTATTAGTTTTTTTTTTTAGGTTTTGGTTTACCAAAAGAAGCGTTTTCTTTTTTAATTCAAAACCTAACCAGATGTATGCGCTATTAGACAACAAAATTTTGACACGACTACTTGTTTATCAGCTTTTCCATTTATTAGCGTGAAGTCAATTTCTTTGTTACACAACGCATTTCTGAATGTGGGCGTTTTGCTTTTATTTATTATGCAAAAATTAAATTTTATTATACATAAGAGTATTTAAACTTTTATGTTCTTACTTTGTTAGGTTATGTAGTAGGCGTTTGCATTGCACCCAAGTATTAGCAATCGACAATTTTATTTTAAACGGACCAGAGCGATTTTTTTAAAGCTTTTTGTAATTTTTTAACTTAATCGCATTTTTTGTTTAAAAACCGCAATTTTAACGCAAAAAAAATAAATTTATTAATGAAATCAACCAGAAATTTTCCATAGAATCCAAATCTGGCGCCATTTTAAGTCTATACCCTGTCTATAAGCCGCAAAAGCCATAAAAACCATGTTTTTGTTTTCAGTGGGCTGGACAAACTTGACGTATTTTGATGTAAATTAATTGGAAAATATAAATTTGTTCTGTGTTTTTGGGTTTCTAGGGTCTAAAACTCAAAAAAACTGCAAAGTAGGCCTATTCTTTAACATAAACTCTTACAAATGCGCGCTCAGAGGAACAATACACCAAATATTATTAAAAGTTTGAATTCTGGGGACAATTTTACATAGAAAATAGTCAGTTTTGTACTCATCGTCTATAGAAAAGTCCATCTAGAAAGAAATGTTTACAAAATTTTCAGGCAAAAACTTTTTTTTGACAAATTTTGATAAGCGCAAGGCGGATTTATGTTTGAATGCTAAAAATAATATAGATTGAGTCTAAATTTGTGCCGCAAGCGCAAAAACTATCAAACAAAGAGTAAAATGACCCAAAATTGGTTCAAGCGACAAAAGATGTCTTTGTTAAACTTCTGAAATAAGCTTAAAAAAATATAATTCAAATAATCTTTAAAAAAAATAATAAAATTTTATTTTAAAGAATATGTTGAACAAGTTTTTTATTCTAGATGGGTTTTTCTTCGCCAGATAAACACGACACTGACTATTTTCCATGTAGAATTGTTTGCAAAACCCAATTTTTTTATAATATTTGGTGTATAGTTTCTCTAAAAACTGCTAAATGTGCATTTGTAAAAGTTTATGTTGAAAAATAATCTTATTTTTGCAGTTTTTTTGAGTTTTAGACCTTTAAAACCCAAATACACAAAACAAATTTATATTTTCCAATTAAATTACATCAAAAACAAAAACATGGTTTTATGGCTTTAGCGGCTTATGAACATGGTATAGATTTGAAATGGCGCCAGATTTAGATTCTACAAAAAAATTCTGATTGATTTCATTAGTAAATTTTTTTTTGTGTGTAAAATTTGCGATTTATAAACAAAAAATGCAATTAAGTAAAAAAACGACAAAAAAACTAAAAAAATTGTAGTTTTTTTTTTTATGAGTTGTATACTAATAAGTTATAGAAACTAAAGTTTTTTAATGCACCTTTCCCAGCTCTGGTCCGTTTGAAATGAAATTGCCCCAATACCTTATCTCGCTTTTTAAAAGTTGCTAAATATTGGCAGGTGATAAAGGTTGCTGGTTGTAGTTCATTTTTTTATAGATTTATAATTTTTAGAAAAAAGCAATATTAATGACGTGTTTGACAATATACGCACTAAGAGCCACATATACTGCTTTACTATGATTGTTTTTAATGTAATGTAAATTCTCTATCGTCTTTCAGGAATCCTTGTTTTTAAGTAAAACATGTTGAATTTTCTTAAAATGTGGTTTGGAGTTGACAATTTGCTAGGTCTTGGTGCAGACGTTGTTTTGCACTGTTAACCATTTTAATAGGATGCTTTGTTTTAATTGTGGCACCGGTACCCATGCAATCAATAATTTATTTTGGATTTGACTGAATTTTTTCAATCTAATAATCTAAAGTTTGCTTACTTTCAAAAGGTTTTTTTGGCCGATGTGCTAAAAAACCATTTTTTGATTAGCTTGTCTGTGCATGTAACTTTTATAAATTTTTCTTTATAAGTGCAATTTTTAAAACGAGGTAATGCTTGCCCATTTTGTACTCACTAATCCTACCAAAATTGTGTGTTTGGATAATTTTTTTTCAGAGTTTAGAAAGCATTTGAGCTAATTTTTCATAATGCAATATTGTAGAAGATGTTTCTAAATGTTCTTTTTAATTTAATTTTTTTAATTTATTAGTTGTTTATGCAACGCTAACGTGCTACTACTTCTGAGCAGGCTTTGCTTTTGCAACCCTGTTGTACAAGCAGTAATTTTTAAGATAGGTTTCAGGTTTTGTTTACGCGTCTTTGCCTAGTTGCTTGCACTTTTTTTTCTTTACACAGTTTGGCCGCTCTGGAAATATTTATCTTTGTTTCTTGAAGTTCGCAAAAAATAAATGTTGCCGTAAAAAATGCCCTATTTAAACCAAAAGGCATAGTTACAGAACTTGGTGTGAAAAATGGTCTAATAACAAAAATAATGAAATGGAGTCTAAACATCCGCAAGAATATTCATTGTTCAAAGTGTCTGTATCGATTGAACAAGAATCATTAATTAAAAATCCAGATAAATAATACACAAATTTGAATCCTTTTTATATAGTGAAACAAATTGTTTTGATATAATCTGTGTAACTGAGCACTGGTTAAGCCTCAGTGAAATAAATTACTATGTTATTGAAAATTATAACGTGGCATTGTGTCTCAGCAGAGAAAATGGGTGCGGTGGCGCAATGGTATTAATTAAAAATAATATAAACTATGTAATTTATCAAAATATTGTTAATTTATCGATTAAAAATATTTGCAAAATTGCGGCAATATACATTAAATTATTCGATACAATTGTTGTATGTGTCTACAGATTTTTGGCAGACTTTGAAACTTTTTTATCAATTTTTATTAAAATATTAGAAAATCTAGATCCCAATCGTAATATTATTTTTGTCGGTGATTTTAATATAAAATTTGGATCAGTTGAAAGAGATGCAATACATTTTCAAGACCTTTTATCTACATATGGATTAGTGACGACAATAACAGAGAATACTCGGAAAAACAACTGTATCAATAATATAATAATTAATTTAAAAATCTTCAATAACTTTAAATATACAGCAGCTATTGTAGACACATCTTTATCAGATCACTATAGTCAGAAAATTATAATTAACATGCATATTGAAAAAAATATAGTACATACTGAACAAAGACCTATTACTCAAGCTGGATTAGTTAATTTATTCCGTGCATTTGAAAAAGAAACTGGTCATTTATAGATCAAACTCATAATATTGAAACAAGCTTTGAAATGTTTATTAGTGTTATTGTTAATGCTGTAAATGTATCATTTTTTTATTACCATGTCTAGCCAAAATACTCTAAAAAAAATTGGTTTAATAGCAATCTATCTAAAATATATTGTTTTTAACAGACTTTAATAAAAAAAAAATTATTTAAATTTAAATGAATCTATTTTAAAACTGAAATTAAATTATAAAACAGAAATAAAAAACAGTAAATTAAAAGCAAATAGTGACTACATCAACAAAACAAACAATAAAGCTAAAGCAATATGAAATTTAGTAAGTTCAAAACGAAATAAAGTAAAGAGTGTTAAAAATGAAATATCCCCTAAGGATTTTAATAATTTTTTTTATAAATATTTCTACCAAAATTATAAACAATATCCTATCAAGTAATCATGATCCTATAAGTGAAATAGGTGAAGAAATAATATATGATGATTTTGAAATATGAGAAGTATTTATAGTTAAAGTTAGAGATATTATAAAGTGCTAAGCACCAGCAATATATATATGTGATGATTTTGAAATATGTAAAGTAATTCTAGTTAAAGTTAGAGATATTATAAAGTGCTAAGCAGCAGCAATAGTCTCGATTCAGATGGATTAAATAGTAAAATAATAAAACATGTAAGTAATATTATTATTTTCCCATTAACAATGCTAATAAATATACATATGTATTAATAATCAATGTTTTCCAACTTGTTTAAAAACTTCCAGAGTAATACCCATTTAAAAAAAAAGCAATGAGGAAAACAAAAACGATTATAGGCCAATATCAATTATTAGTGTATTTAGCAAAATCTTTAAAATTGCATTAAAAACAAGATTGGTAGAACATTTTGAAAAAAATCAATTGTTTTCTCCAAATCAGTTTGGTTTTTGGGCAAATAGATCGACAACATCAGTCTTATTGGAGTTTGTTTCCCATGTTTACAAAGCAATTTGAAAATTTTGAATATGTTAGTGCAGTACTTTGCGATTTGACAAAAGCATTTGACTGCGTTTCACACAATATTTTATTAAAAAAACTGAGTTATTACAAGGTAAGATTAAAAGCTATACACTTTTTCAAATATTATTTGTGAAATGGCAAACAATTTGTTGAAATTAACATTAAAAAATCTGACAATTATAATAATAAAATTCAACAACTAGTTATGAGCACAAGATGCCTGGATCAGTCTATCTTTACAGAACTAGTCAAATTATTAGGAATTTACTTTGATAGTAATTTAACATGGACCAAACATTGTGATAAGTTAACAAATAAATTATGTTCAATTACATATTTATTTAGAAACCTAAATAAAACTGTACCACTTGACGTTTTGTTATCAACATTTTATAGCTTGTTTCAATCACTTGTAAGCTACGGTATTTTTATATGGAGAAACTTGGCAGCCGCAAAAAGAGTTTTTGGTATCCAAAGACTCATAATTCGGATAATAGCTGATGTTCACTACCAAAATGATACTCGGCCGATATTTAAAAGATTGAAAATATTAACTTTGCGAGAGTTGTATATTCTTCAATGCTTGATATATGTCAAATCTAATCCAAGTCTATACACTAACATAGAATGTATTCATGATTATGATACACGAATTGAATATTTATCAGCCATATTTTCGAATAAATAAAACAAAATACAGCACAAATTATTACTCAATAAAATGTTTTAATGCCTTTCCAAACGTTATACATAATATGTGTTATGTCAAATTTAAGCTTTTTGTAAAAAATATTTTAAAAGATTGTAGTCCGTTTTCTGTAGACGAGTTTTTTAGTATTAAGTTTTTAAACTATTTGTAAATTGTACCAATTTTTAGACATGTGCAATATGTATTTAATTTAGCACGCATAAATATTTTTATTATATTATTATAGTCACAATATTTTTTACAAAGCAAGGTACAATGAGTTAAAAAAATCTTACAATAAATTGTTAAAAGATTTAAAAACTGAGCACTTTGAAAAACAAATACATAATGCAAATAATAAAAGTAAAGTAGTTTGGAATTTAGTAAAAAATATTCTTGAAAAATCTAACAAAAAATGTCAATTTGATGTAGAAGATATTCTTGAAGACAAAGCTGAAGAATTTTTTTTTTTTTTTATAAATGTAAGTAAAAGCATTACATCAGTATCCATTTGATTGCAATATTGACAAAACAACCATTCTATGTTTATATTGCCGGTATCAGAAAATAAAGTTATAAAGATTTATCAAAGCTTAAAAAGTACAAGAAGTTCAGGTGATGATAATATTCCAACATTTATCATAAAAAATGGATTGTAAAACCGATTACCTACATCATAAATACGTCGTTTACCAATGGTATATTTCCGAATAGATTAAAATTAGCATTAGTTCATCTAATTTTTAAAACAAGAGATCCACACAACAAAGATAACTACAGGCCAATATGTTTGCTGCTTTCTTTTTCAAAACTGTGTACGTCTTATTGATTTTATAAATAAAAGTGGATACATATATAATAACCAACATGCATACATTAAAGGTAGAAATACAGATACTGCATATATTGCAGTATCTGTATTTCTACCCATTTGACTAACTCAATACTCAACTTTATTGAAAACAAAAAGCTTGTAGTAGGATTATTCTTAGATCTATCAAATGCATACGATTGTTTAGACAAAAATATATTTTTAACTAAACTAGAAATGTATGGTATCAGATAAGTAACGTTAAATTGGTTCAGTTCTTACATGACTGGTTGTTATCAAAAAGTAATTTTGCATAATGGTACATATTCCATTAAATCTACAGCAAAACTGGGATACCACAAGAAATTATAGTGGGCCCAATTGAGTTTGTCATATATACACTTGATATAGCCAACATTTTTGAACAAAGCACACATAGCATAATAAATTATGCTGACAATACAACAATGTTAATTAATGCAGATACTTATCCAGAAATAATTGAAGAATGTAATACTTTTTATAATACTATAAGTGAGCAATTTTATTTAAAATTAAAAATTAGGGTTATTAAACTTCAAATGCAATCACTGTTTAAAAAAGAAATATACCATTGGTAAACACAACTAAATTTTTAGGAATAACAATAGATAAACATCTTAGTTAGAAAAATTAAGCAAAAAACTAAACCAAATATGCTATAGTTTTAGAAATTGTCCAACAATATATGCAATATAAAACAATACTTACTATATATTTTGCAAACTTTTACTCAATTCTAAAATATGACATCATATTTTGGAAAAACAGTTCTGATATTAAGAAAATATTTACAATCTAAAAACGAGTAGTCAAAGTGATGCCCAATTTTAATTACATGGACTCTTGTAAGAGAATTTTCAAAGCACATAACTTACTAACAGTCACAAACATTCATATATTATGAATGCTTAATATACAATTTTAAACATAAGCAAAATAAATAAATATAAATATAATAATAAAACAAATTGTTTAAACAGAAGAAATGCTAGATACAGTTTTTATAATCTCCCAAAGCACCGTCTGACAATGTTTGAAAAAGGTGTTAGATATGCAAGTATGAAATATTTTATATATTGCCAAATGAATTGAAAAAACTAAATTCATTTATGGAGTTCAAACGTGAAATCTAAAAATTTATACTATAGAAAAACTATACAGTTTAAGCTATACGTTATAAAATAACTTTTGCAAAGATTAAAGTAGCAGTTATATATTTTCTTAAATACAAATAGTACTAAATAATATTGCTTAAGTAAATATAGTTTTTAGACTTTAAGTTTAGACTAATAAAAAAAAAAATAAATACAAAAAAATAAACCGAAACAAAAAAGAATGCAGTTGCCATTTGTTTTTGCATAAGTATAAAACGCCACTTATGATAAATGTTAATCCATTGCTTACACAACTACAACCACTTTATACAAATACATGTTTCAACTTTATTTATAGACTTGGCATCAGTGTTGCCAACCTCAGCAACATAAAAATTCCTTAAAAATGTTACTAAAAAAAAACTCCTTTTTTATCAGTGGTTTTTTTATCTTTAACTTTTATAATGTTCTAGTAAATTGCCAGCGTTTTGCGATTGTCATATTCGTAAAAATTTACGTTTTTCACTTACAATTCAGTTGACAGTTTAATTCCAAACTGCTCGGTTTTGTTTCAACGTGTGTTCGTTTAATTGTGTGAAAAATGGAAATTTTGAATCGTGACTTCCGAGTGATGATTTTTTATGATTTTCGATACGGTTTAACACCGCAGCAATGTGTGGAAATACTTAGTTTGTTATTTGGGGATGAAGCACCATCCAAAACTATGGTTTAAAAATGGTTCGCAGAATTCAAGCGTGGAAGACCAACGTTTGATGACGATCTTCGCAAAGGTCGTCCATGCACCTCTGTTGTCGCAAAAAATATTAATGCTGTTCGTGAAATAATTTTGTCAGATCGGCATGTGACCTATAGTGAGATAGAGGCACCCTTAGGCATTGCAGCAAAACAAATGCGTACAATTTTGCACGATCATTTGCATGTCAGGAAGCTTTGCAATTGTTGAATCTAACACAATTTGAAAGAAAAACAAGAACAGGCACGTGTCAAGTAGTGCAAGGAAATGCTTAAGAAATTCAAAGCTGGTTGTTCAAATTTGGTATATAACATCGTAGCAGGTGACAAATTTTGGATATATTCATATGAGCCTAAAATTAAGCAACAATCAACTGTATAGATGTATCAAAATAAACCTAAACCCACAAAAGTGGTGCGTTCACAAAGCGTATCGAAAAGAATAATTGCTTAATTTTTTGGAAAAACGAGTCATGTTGCAACTGTTGCATTAGAGGATCGAAGAACAGTTAATGCTGACTGGTATACTTCAATTTGTTTGCTAGAAATTATCGCTAAAATCAGAAGGGATAACATAAACCGGCAAATCATTGTTCATTGTTTTTGACCAGTAACAACATCCATAATGACTTATTGCCCATATTCGCTTGATTTATCGCCCAATGATTTTTTTCTATTTTGACATATCAATAATAAAATGCGTGGCAAGCGTTTTTCATCGCCCGAAGAGACCGTTGAAGCATTTAAATCACTTGTTTTGGAGGTACTTCGCTCAGAGTGACAAAATTGTTTTGAAGATTGGTTTCATCGGATGCAAAAGTGTATAGATTTTAAAGGAGAATATTTTGAGAAGCAATAAAGCAATTTACATATCGTAATTTGTGTTTTGCTTTACATTTTCTGCGAACTTTGGCAGTGTCCCTCGTATAGTCGGTAAAAATATAATAAACTGCTCGATTTGCTATATGCTAAAGCAACAATAAAAATAAGATTTGTAATAAATAACTATAATAATATATTAATATAATAATTAATATAATATTTTAATATTATATTTTTTCAAGAAGTATTAGTTAGAATTTAATTCAATCATAAAATCTTTCTGTTTTAAGTAATAAAAGTTATCAATAAAAAATCTCTAAAAAAAGAACAAATCTTTTGACTGGGCACCACCGTTTAGCTTGTTTACAACACGGTTTAGTCATGTACTTTTCAAATCTGCACTTTGACATAAAACTTTGCCGCGCACGCTTATATGTATCAAATCAGTGGTGTTTCATCAATAAAAAACATTGATGCTTGCTTATTTAAGCGTAAGTTTTTAAATTGTCACACTTGATATAAATATAAATATGAGTTTATATAAGATGTAAACCTAATATCCAAATCGTATAATTGAAAGTAACACAATTAAGCAAACATTGTATCACAGAAAAAAAATTAATATATTTTTTTTTAAATGTGGAGTTGAATGCTTAATTATTATCGTTTAAAACGCAACGCGTAAGATAAATAACAATGATTTAATAAACATTTAGTAATAAAGATTAATCTATTTTTCCTTAAATCAATAATACTATTTGTTATGATAATAAGACGTCATAACAAATTTATTTGCCTATTAATAATTATTTACATAATCTTTTATCCATAAAATTATTATTAATCTCGTAGTGAATGATTTTTATAATCAATCAAAGTAAGCAATTCTTGGAGCTCGTTGTACAATCAATTGCGTATAATATAAAGTATAATGCCTAGAACACAACGCAATTGCAACCATGGCGACTATGATCAGAATACAGATAACTGTAAATACTGAATATTTTACACATAATAAAGCTAGATTATATTAATAGCTAATAAGTAAATTATTTGTAACCTATACTTATTTGTGAAACGAGATATAAATAAAATAAACTGTTCACTATAACAATGTAAATTAATGCGTGTTAGCAACTCTCGATTAAACTCTCAATTTTGTGAAATAATTATATTATCACACATATTTGTTTACACTATTTAAAGTATAGTTAAGTTTAAAATAAACAAACTATTAAAAAAAAGTTTATTTATTAAATGGCGGAGCCGTGCGATATTTTGCATTGACTAAAAATCGACAATTTGTGTGAAATCAAACTGGATTAAACTTTGTAAGTTACAATTTTGGATACATCGTAATGATTTATTTGTGTTCAATACTTTAAATCGTAAATTTGTTTTTATTATTGCTTGCAAAATTTTTGTATATCTAAATTCAACAATCTAAGCAAATGTTGGAACAACTTTATATTATTACTCAAAATTATAATAATTACAATGTAAACAAAATGCCTGCAACTGCAAAGATATAACTGTAGTATACCAGTGTCACCGTCCGATTGGTCTAGAGACAACCAGTAGAAGGAAAAACACTCTAGACTCTAGAGACAATACAGTTACATAAACTCCGGCTGATAAGTGCTTGCGTTCAATAATGCGTCACCCATGGTCGTACTAATAGTCAGAGTGGATTCATGAATCCGAGATTCATTTTGCTACTTGTTGATTGGCTTTAAGCCTATTCACGGATAGTGGGTGGTCCCAAGATTATTTAAATCTAGGATTATATTGAAGGTTGCATAGTTTTCAACTTGTTCCGCGCCCTCACAACATCCGTGAATTAGCTTAGAGCCAATCAACGACAATCAAAATTAATCTCGGATTCATGAACTCAGGTTCAATCCGAGATTTAATCTCTAACTATTAATACGAGCACAAAGGAGGTAGTAGATCCGTTTGAGTTCATATGTTTTTGAGGTTTATTATTGTTGGTGTCAAACGTTTTTTTTGTTACACTTCTTGCAGTAGTTTCACTTTTTGCTATGCAGTAATTTCACTCTTTACTATGCTTTTTTTTAGGAGTTGCGTCAGTAAATTTTATGGCTAACTCTGCGCTAAAAAAATAGGTCTTTATATACATTTTTGTAGTCATCCATAGGCTTTTTCCATGATCGACGATGATTGGTTGAAGTAAACGAATGCAGCATTTTCCTAAATTCCGTTGGGTAGTCCAGCAGGTGGTGCAAACTGGATATTGTGTAAGTAGAGTTTTTTTTTTTGTTTTGTATGGGTGGTCCTTTATTTAGTAACAGTTGTGGCAAGCGGTAGCAATAATCTTTTTGGGACCCATCAATTTATTTGCAAAACTTTTTGTTCTTCCGCGCACCGTGACTTGGTCGCCCAGGGCATAAGTGGTCTGTTTTGTGTAGCATTTCTTTGGTAGGTAACTTAACGTTCATTAGGTTGTGTTTCAACAACAATTTTCTTAGTGTTTTTTTGGTGGCGAAACTAGTTGATGTAGTATACCGCAAGTAGTAATAATTTATCTTATTAATTTTTTGGGTGTTCTTTTCTTTCTTGCCCGGGTTTGCATGTGGATGGTAAATAACGGCTTTATGGTTTAATCTTCAATTTCTGCATAGTATTCTTAAAAATTTGATTCTGCGGGTTATTGTCAGACAAGAGTTTTTTTGGCTATTTCTATCCATGGCCGGTGTAGCGTAGGATAGCCGTATGGGTCTTATCCTTTCCGAGATGGCCCGCCGTGTTGGTGTCGTGGTAGAATGTAATGATTTTTTTCCGAGCTTTTGGTAGTAAGGATTGCTGATATACCTTGCTCTTCCAGGCAACATCCCATGTTTTTGTCACGTGGGTAGTCTAGATTTTCTAGTAGTTTTCTATATCTTTGAACGATGTTTTGCGTCTGAGAGCATTCTTTTTGGCAGAAGAATATCATTTCTGCTATAGTTTACACTTAAGCGGGTTTACTAGTAATAATCCTTATTGCAATGGATGGGAGCTGGCATGTTGTTGTATCAGGGTTTTTGGGTGGTAAAAGCCGGTTGTTGGTTTGGATGGCAGAGTCAACTTTTTTATTTTTTTGGTTTTTGGGTAAAATATTTAAGTTTTTTGGGATATGTTTGACGGTGAAAGTGAACTCCTGCAAAAGTAGTGGCCAACGGGTTAGTTTGGCCTTAGCGTCGATTGAGTTATTTAGCCAAACCAGAACTTTGTTGTCGCTCTTTAACATAAAGACTCATATTCTAAATTGGCTCAAAATTATTTTACAGCCCACACAATCGCCATACATTCCAGTTCATTCAAGTAGATTTTTTTTGGGGTTTAGTGAGTTTGGTACTAGCATTTGACACAATATGTTTCTAGTTGTTTTCTTTTTAGTATAATACGGCTTTAAGACTCATGTTACATGCGTCAGTTAAATACGTATGATATTCTTGATTGGAGTTTGGACACTCGAAAAAATTGGACCAGTGCTGTTTTTACAATTTTGAAAGTCTGCTTTTGGCGTTATTCTAAACAAAAAGGTTTTTATGAAACAACAAAGTTGTTTTGTATTGTTTGGTCTTGGGTGGTAAATTGTAGCTTAATGGTGTGGTAGCAGTTTAATTACTTTGGCAGTAACTTGGTGTGCTAGGTATTTGACGTTGTTTTTTCCAAACTGGCATTTTAAATTATATACATGGATTACTTATTCAGGACTTGGCAGAGATGGTTAATATGATTTTTGTGGTTTTAGGAATATACCACAATGTTGTCTAGAACATGCTTCTGAAAAGTGGCTGGTAGTGGTGGTGCTATTTTTTAACTTCTTATTGTCTATGCAAAAGCGTGGTTTGGCTTCATTTTTATTTATCAGTACCACCGTAACACAGTAACTGCTGCTCTTTTCAATTATGTTTTTGTTGAATAACTTAATTTGTTTATAAATCTGAGCTTTTTGGCATGCATTGTGTGTCAAGCAGCTCGTACAGAAGTTTTGTCTACAAGATTTATTGAATACCATGTGGAACTTTTGGAGTAACTATGTTAATCGGGCCTAATTTGGAAACAAATTGGTAGAAATTTTTATTTTTTCTTAGCCATAACTTGGCTTGGTTGTTGCTGCAACCAGTATATGATGGACCGGCATCCCTTTTAGTATAGCGGGATTAGTCGATACTGACTTCTAAACCTTTTAGCTATTGGAGGCCCAGTATTACCTCTTGTACCAAACTGGGTGTAATGGAAAAGGAAATGACCTGTCAATAATTGTTAATTTTAATAATTGCTTATACACTGTATAAAACACAAACTCAGTTTAAAAGACTTTACCTTTGTATACGTAAAAATTATATATTAACAACCAATTTAGTCCAGAAAAGAAATTAAAAAACATGTACTAAAATTATAGACCAGGATATTGTCAAAAGGGCATCTTTTCTTGGAGTTGCTTTGTAAAATAGTCACAAAAAAACTAATTAAAAAGTCAAAACACAAATGGCAATTAATTTTAGGCGCTTAAAGAACAAATATATGAAGACAAATACTCTATATCAAAGTCAAGATGAATGGAAGACTGATGAATAATACCCTAAAAACTCTTCTGAATACTTGTTTACTATATCTAGATAATGTCATAATATATTCTGTGTCTACTAGATTTTCAAGGACAAATTAGAAAAATGCAATTTTTATGAAAATACAACCCTAAAAAAAGCTGTAAAAAAAATCCTTTACTCAAAACTTAAAAGAAAATCAAACTTTCTTAGAATACTATCAGAAATTTATATAAAACTTTGCAAGTCTTACTAAACCTTTTATAAAAACCTGTAAAAAATATGTGCGTGGTTTTGTTTAAAATAATAGATAGACTGTTATTCTTTATACTTTTTAAGTCATTATTCATAATTAAAAAGTGATAATTAATCAACAATAAATTATTTGCAAGCCAAAATTGTATTGAGTTATTATACTATATAATGTATATTTGACAATTTAAATATGTACGTACATATATTTTTTTTTATCTGTAATTTCTGTTATGTAATTTATATATTGTACTCTACATTTTATTTATCATACATTATTTATTATTGAGGTTAGGGTATTTTAATAAAAATTTTACCGTAACCTCAATTATTTTAAACTGTGCAATAATCAGAAACAAATATTATTTATTATGTTTCATAAAATAATTTTTTTTTATTATAATGTATTTATATATACTTTTGTTTCATTTGAAAAGTTCTGGCGCCGAAACGGTCGGCGCCAAAACTGCTAGCGCTGAGGCGTTTTTGCGCCGAATTGGCAGCGCCAGAGCGACGGCGCTGAAGTGTCCTGTTTCGGCGTACGTTTGCCTTAGAAGCCTATTTTTCGTACGGCCGTTTGGTGGTTTTAACCTTCAAAATTGCTTCAATATTTTACTATTAGCTTCTTCCGGATTGAAAATCAATTTTTTTGTGGGTCACAATGCTTAAGAAAACTAATATTGTGCAGAAAATGAATACTGGAAAGCAGTTAGGTTTCAGTTTTGCAATCTTTCCAAACATGACTTTGTTTTTAAAATTTTCGATTGTTCTATGAGGAAACTTTTTCACATTAAACTTTATTTTTATAAGTATAAGTTGACCATTGTTCAGAAACTTTTTGAACGCGACTTTTATGCTCAAAGAAATGCGTGTGAAGCACTTCTTAAACACGTATCTTGAAAAACTCATGTTTTTCAAAAACTTTATTAGAAGCTTTTGCATTCACCACTGTAACAGTTTGATGAGCAATCTTGGCTGTTAGGATTATTGGCATATGGTTTTACGAAGAAAATGAGACCGTTATGTGAATATGCTTAAGTTTTATTTTTTTATCACAACTTGATGAAATAACTTAGAAGACATATGGTTTTAACAGAACAGAGCAACGGTTCAATATTTAAAGTCATCGATGACTGCGTTGCGCAAGCACTTTTCAGGATTTGAAGTGGTTTACACGTTCATCATCTATTGGGATTTCTTTAAGTGGGGGTATTTAAAATTTTGTATCTATACTAACCGTCTACAGACTCTGGATAACATAAATAGAACATTTAGGAAGAAACACTCATCAATATACTAGAGAGAATGATACGAAACAGAAGAATTCTGTTCAACTAGTATACCGACAACCAAACCACAACTTAAAATGTTTTAACTTTTTAATAAAAAAACATAAAAAATATATCTTTACTACTTTTTCTTTTATTGCATTGTGAAATAAGAAAGTTATCTTGTCGCAGTATTACCTGTATACTATTATACTTAAATTATAACTTATACTTAATATAAGTGCAATAAAAAAAAAGTTTTTATTATAATAATGTACACTTTAATTAGTTTGCTATTATATATCATTACTTATTTTGTTTGTTTTTGTGTTTTAGAACTAATGGATTTTTCAAACAAAACTGATTCAGACAAAATTGGAATAATGTTTACGGTTAGTATTTTTATATTTTTATTGAGAATATAAGAAGAAATGATTAGTGTGCTTATTAATTATAACAAAGGTGTACATGCCAAACTACTACTGATTTGCATTTGTGTATTTTAATTAACACTATTAAAAAATATTTGAAAAAAAAAAAGATTAATTGATAATTTATAAAAAAAATTAGTATACAACTTGCAAGTAATGTTTGTTTGTATTAGTGTAAATTACAGCATTCGTGCAGCAACGTTTATATTTGTGAATAATTTGTATCATAATGTGCTAGTTGTACAATATACTATTTAAGTAATAGATCAATTTATAATTCAGTTGATAATTTCATAATATAAATACATTTGTCATATATTTAATAAATATAATTAATTAATAACATAATAAAAATCACTAATTCAAAAAAAAAAATTGTTATTGTTATTACTTTACAATTCAGTTTATTTTAATAATTTTTGTTATTATTTTTAAAGAATTTTTTTTTAAATTATTTTTTTAAGAAAATATTTTAAATCTTTGGGTTATTTTTTTTTTTTAATAATGTGTTATGATAATATGGCTTTTTGTATGCTAAACAAAACAAAAAAAATGCAAAATGATTGTAATTGACATCAATAAATCTGCTTGACCAAGAACAACTTAATAGTTTTTTGTTTACAATTAAAAGTGTCTAATTAAATTTCTCAATCAATAGAAAAGTTTGATGTTTACATTTCTTGTTTACAATATGATCAATTTTTCTAATCAGTTTATTAACTTTGTACAGTTAAAAAACTGATTTAAAAAATGTGAACAAAAAATTAATAAATTGTCCATCTTTGTTCAGATCTATTGGGAATATTTATTTAGTTACTGTACTGCTTAAATCTTGCTTTTAATATTTTTTTAATTATTGTACTAGTTGTGTAGTAAAGTAATTTCTAATATTACATTTTGAAATTTGAAAATGTGTTAGTAAGAATCTAAAATTAGCAAAAAGTAATATTTTTTCATTAAATTTTACATTAAAGGGGGAGAATAGTTGCGCTATTATAAGGGTTCACTTCATCAAACTCAGCAAGAAAACGCCTAAATATAATTAAACAAAATTTTCACACATTGTAGAAGAAATTCCAATCTGTGTCCTCAAATTTGTAGAAATTTGATGCAATAAGTCGTTTTTCCTCAATAAGTTTTTAAAAAATAACGTTTTTAAGTACTTATTTGTTAACTTAAACGTTAAATATAACTTTAAATCTTTAACCAAAAACATAAAAACATAGAATATTGTATGTAGTTCAACATATAAAAAGAATGATGACTAAAATCTTATTGTTTGGATATTGAGTTGGTTGGCGTTTTGTTCCATAAGATCTAATTTTAATTTCAAATCGACGCTGTACGTGTCAATATTTTTCTAGAGAGAAAGCTTTACCAATATTCTCGTAGATGTGATAGTATTTAATATTTTTCTATAACAATACTATTAGTGGCACAACAACAGAACGGGGCGACTAAACCCGGCAATTCTCTAGCGTTAAGCGCAATTTAACTCATTTTTATTGCTTCTACTTTTAATTTATATTTTTTGACTTTCTCCAGCACAATATAAGCTGGAAATTTTTTGTTTAAACCTAAGATTCATCTAAAATATTTTACATGTATCATTTCTAATTTGTTGTTTGTTTTTTGATCTTTTTATTCCTATATTTTTGACTCATACAATATCATACTTCTAATTAACCTATCAAACATAAGTTTTTTTATTCTCATACACAATTTCTTTTTTACTCATTTCCCACACTTATCCTATTACTTTATTTGCTTCTTGAGCTATCTATTTAATGTGCTTGCTCTTGCTGTTATTCGTGCAAAAAACATAACTTTGCTCATTTTATTTTTAGTCCTCCGTTTTTTCCCACCCCTCTTTCTGAACACCAGCATATTTTTATTTTTTCTACATAAACATCTATTTTTTTTTCTAAAATATTTTTTTAAACTCTTTATTATTTCTTTCATTTCTTTTGTTTTTTTGCCAGTATTACCATGTCGTCGGCATATGCTAGCAACCACACTTTTTCTCTACCAACTACTACTTTTCTGTTTAAGCCAACCTCAGTTTTTTTTCTTTAATTTTTTTTATCTTCTCTCATTTTGCTATCATTAAAATTTTTTTTTGCTTGCTAGATTGGTTTTTGTCTATCTACTTTTTTTATTTTTTTTTTCTCCAAACAAACTCAAATAGTGTTTTCTTCACGCCTTTATTAGTAATGCTTTATTATCTCCCTGATTTCTTCTTATTTTTTTGTTTTTGTATTTCTATGCTTTTTCTTCTGTCTTCTTTTTAAATTTCTATTTTTTTTTATAATGTTACTTTTAGTTTTTTTACATTGATATTTGTATGCATTCTGTAATCTTCTTTTGTGCTTTTGTTGTTTCTCCAGTACCTTAACATCTATTGGGCTTTTCGCTACATTTGTTGTTTCATCATTTGCTTTTTTTCTTTTTTTTTTCTTTTTTGATTCTATATGTTTTTTTTTACTATCGCTTCCCTGATTGTTTCTTTTAATTCTTTCATTATTTCTTTTTTTATACGTTAGCACACTTTTTCTGTCCAAAGTACCCTTTTTACAATTTTAATATATTTTCTGTCTTCTTACAGTTTTCCCAGCTAAGCTCAGTTCTAATGGATTTTGATTTGATTCTACTCTTATTCCTACTTTAAATGTGTTTTTCTCACGCTTCCTCGATCACAACTACATAGTCTATTACTGATTGCCCATTTGTCATAATATAATTAAAATGCCCCTTTTTATCTTTTGTGAAGTTTCCATTTAAAATGTCCGAACCCCCCTGGATAAGGTAATATCCACCAAGTAAGACCGACTCAAATGTCAACCTCTCCTGCACGCGGTGTCCGCTGCTAGATAACTAACGAGGCTCTGGCGACCGAGATTCATATGCCAAAACGCTGCAAAGATAAGTAGCAAGCAATTAACTAACCAACAGCTTAGGGTGGATGAGTTAATAATTGTTAAGGCACTCTTTTGCCCATGATCTAAAAAAAAACGGCACTAAAGGCTGATGAATTGCTAAAGCAATCAATGGCGTAAGAATGCAGAAATCAAACAAAAAACTACTGCATTAAAGATCCATGTGGATATCTCTAAAACCATCATCATGACAAAGTTTAAAATAAAACAATCCGGAGTAAGAAGTCTCTCAATTGGATTTTCGGGGAAGACGGTTTTGAACAAAGTTGTGGAAAAAAAGTGTCATTTAGATCAGACGCTTTAAGAGTGAGTACATGAAATGCAAGAAGATTCGACGCACCAGGGAAACTGGACAACACAATACTAGAAATGAAATGACTGAAGGTGGACATGCTTGGAATGAGCGATGTGAGATGGACAGGTTCAATGAATACGGCAAATGGAACGATATATTACTTAGAAAAGAATGACTCACCATATCAGTACGGAATGGGGATAATCGTAAATAAGAAGATAAATAAATCAGTAATAAATTTTAATCTTTATTCAGATAGAGTAATTTTAATACAATTAAATACAAATGTTGGTAGTATGATCGTAATCCAAATATACGCACTAACTGCAGACAAATTAGATGAAGAAGTTAAGCAGTTTTATACACAACTAAATACTGAAAAGCATAAAACGTTGCAAAACAACTATTGTAATGGGCAATTTTAACGCTAAGGTAGGTCAAGAAAAAGTAGAGGGCTGCACGAGTAGTTTTGGCCTTGGGAATCAAATCAAACAGGGTGACCTGGTCTAACCCAGTTCTGCCAAAATAAAGATTTTATAATAACAAACACATTGTTTTGGTTGTCAAGATGAAGACTGTACACTTAGACATTTCCAGCTCATACAAATGAAAAAATTGTAAGAAATCAGATCGATTATGTTCTTATTAAAATTAGATACAAAAATGCCGTAAAACCAGTTAAAACATATCTAGAAGCTGATATTTATTCTTACCATAATCCTGTAATGGCAAATATACAGGTACAGCTAAAAAAGATCATAAAAAAACAAAATATTGATGCAGATTTCTAACTCTTAAATGACAAAAAGATACGGAAAGTTGTGACAGCTCAGATAAAAAAAAAAGTAACCGCGGCAATTAATCATAATAAACTGCATTAGAATGTGCATGATAGATAGAATAGAGTGCTGGCTGCTTTGATAAAAGTTACTAAAGAATTGAATATAATAAGAACTAAAAAAAAACTAAGGATGACTGAGAAAATATTAGATCTCATGGATCTCTGATAAATGTAAAGAGATTTAGACGCACAAAAGTAATTACAATAACTTTCTTATGCACAAAAAAATTAAAGAACTGATAGAAGTTAGAAAAACCTTAACATATAATCAGATAATTAAGGATACAGACGGCCGCATACTGATAGATGTTAAAGAAAAAATAGAACGATAAAAATCTTACGTCCAAGAACTTTTTAACAACAAAAGACAATCACAAATTATTTTAAAAGTGGAAGATAAACCTAAAATTATAAAACATGAACTTGAGCACGTCATGAAGAGTATGAAACCAAAAAAATTTACGAGCCTAGATCAGATACCAGTAGAGATGCTGCAACTGTTTGATAAAAAACTAACAGATAGACTGCTGGATCTCTTTAACACAATATATGACACAGGCATTATACTACAACAATGGTTCGTATCAACATTTGTACTAATTCCTAAAAAAATAAATGCTAGATAATGCACAGATTATAGGACTATTGCACTTATGAATCGTACACTGAAGCTTTTCCTAAAGATTATACATAAAAGAATATACAGAAAACTAGAAAAGAACATAAGTAACACACAGTTTGGGTTTAGAAAAGTTAATTTTATTTTTCAACGCTGTTTAGACATAAACCAAGATTATTTGTATACTTTGATTGATTTTCAAAAGGCTTTTAATATGGTTATGAACAATATATTACAACAACTGATACTTAAAAAGAACTTTAAGAAGAAGGATGTCAAAATAAACACTAAGTCAGCCAGGGCTGCATACTGTCTTTGCGCTTGTTTAACATATATAGTAAGGCCATATTTGATAAGGCCTTGTCTAGGGAACCTATAGGTATAATCATAAATGGAAAAGTACAGCAACATGAGATATGCGGATGATACAGTGTTACTGGCAAGTAGTATAACAAAACTTTAGCTCATAATAGAAATAGTGAACGATAAATGTAATGAGTATAGACTACAGATGAATCTTACAAAAACTACACATATGATCATTTCAAAAACACATATTCAACAGGTTTAACTGAAAATTAGTGCCACTGTAATAGAAAGAGTTGGTTTGTATAAGTATCTTGGAACTGTGCTAAGTAAAATTAAGAGAAGAGTGGAGATAACAAGAGCGACTTTTATGAAGCTTGAGGAAGTTTTTGTATTAGAGAGATGCCAATATAAAACTCAAAACAAGAGTGCTGCGCTGCTACGTTTTTCTTACTCTGCTGTACAGATTTGAACAAAACAACTAAAGCTAAAAAGACTGGAGGCTTTTGAGATCTGGCGACTTTGCTAGACACATAGAATTACCAACATCAAAATCTTTTGCAAGATAAAAAATGATTGTAAAGATGTGCTATCTCTGAAGAAAAGAAAACTTGAATATCTAGGTTACGTCATGAGAGTCTCTAGATATGAACTTTTGATGATCATTGTACAGAAAAAAATAAAAAGAAAACGCAGTATTGGTAGGTGTTGGGTCTCTTGGCTAAAGAACTTGTGTGTTTGGTTTAACTGCAGCAGTGCTGAGTTGTTCAGAGCTGAAGTAAACAAGATCATAATTGTTATGATGTTTTTCAATCCCCGATAAGAGAAGGACAACAAGAAAAAGAAGAAACCCCTCTCTTCTATCATTTCTATCAGTTTCTTTTCTTCTTTATTTTTTGTGGTGTCTTTTGATTCTCTAATTATTGTGTATTCATCTTACTTGATCTTTTCTCCCTTCTTTTTAATTCTTACATTAAAGTCCGCTCTTATAGTCAATTTTCCGTTTTCTGTATCTTCTATTAGAGTTTCTAATTTTTGCCTAATTTTTTTATAATTTTCTTGTATATTGTTATTACTTTATAATTTTTTTTTAACGAATCTTTTTTGTATTCTCTCATTTCCTTAAACCCATCTTCTTCTTAACTTATTTTTTTGCATACCAATAATTATCTTTCTTATGTCTCATTAAAGTAATAAGTAGTAGTAAGTAGTCTGTTAAAAGTGTATTGTCATGAATACATAGTCACGCCGTTCTCTTTTGAGTGAAGCAAAAAAAACTGTAGGTGTTTCTATAAAACTCCAAGTTTGTTCAGGTAAATTTATGACCAGCGTCTTGAATAATATTGACATTTAGCAGCGTGCGATTGTTGGTGCAGTTTGGTAAGAAAAAATAGAAAATAGTTGGTGTATTTTTTCTAAAATTGTCGTAAAAACTTCTCACAATCAAAATAACCATTGTAATTATCACCTTACATACGCAAATCGTAAAACATTAGAATTAAATGTAACCTAAAATTCTGTGAAAAATTAAGTAATATTTTATTTGTAAGTATCCAATGTTGCACAACATCAAAAAAGTAAAAAGGTATTTTACAAAAACAATTGTTAATTTAGTGATGTAAAGTCTTATGAATGATAAATTTTATTCAACAAATCTGCAATTACTGTGTGACTTAATAAATTGATTTAAAAATTTAGCAAGTAATTCCTTAATATATTTATTATTATTATGTGTACAGACTACAAAAATAAGAAGAAATAAACAAATACGCAACAAATTACCAACCAAAATTTCTCATATACTTACATAAAAAGCATCCAGTAAATAAAAATAGATTTAATTTATAAGTAATTTCATTCGTAGTAATATTTTATTATAATAAATGAAAAATCGTAGTTATAATTGTACAGTTGCTATATTGTCAGCTTTATATATTTCTTTTTCTTTTTAGTTCTTGAAATGCATGCATAAAATTATTGGCCCCGCCTCTGTTCACAATGCTTTATTCACGCGGCGATTTGAGACCATACAGATCTAGATCGTCAATAGTAGTGCATGTAAACCTTAGTAGTGAGTGCTCGATAATTATGTTTAAGGTTCAATTGTACAAGAATACTTCTGCTGTGTTGCCTCCGATGGCAGCTTCAATCAAACATGTAAATTCATTTCACTTGAAGAGGGTATTTGAAGAAGCTGTGGAGATCATATTTGCTTTTTACAACGTAAAGAGGAAAAACATCGGAGTTCGTGCAGTAAGTATTATTATATTATATTTAGCATGTGTTTTTTATATTATTATGTATGCGTTATTTAATATCTAATCAATATTATGTACACTACCATAAATTTAAAAATTATTAATAATATTTGAATAGTCAATTGTGTAATCATATTAGCAATTTAGTCAAACATATAGTTGAATATAGCTACACAACAATATTTTTTGTACTTTTGTATATATTTTAACGCTATTTCCAACTATATATTTGAGTAAATTTTTTTACTTCATTCTTTCTAAATTACTTGTAAAAAAAATAAATTGATAAATCAAAGTAGAAGTTGCAATCACTCTAGGATGACATACATAGTAAAATTTTTCTTTAATTTATTTTCATTCAATAAATTATATTGCAACAAAACAAAGAATTTTAATTTTATCTAATAAATTGTCTAATAAATAGAAGCTTTTAAGTAATTGAGGATTAATTATAACAAAAATTTAATATAAAGTTTTTTATTTTATAACAAATAACCAATTAATACCTAATTAATTAGTTATTTAAGAGTTTTGGATTGTTAAATATTTTTTTAAGGTTGTAACAGAAATTGATTAGATTATTTAAATATTTTTTTGACATGTAATAGATTTATAAATATAACTGGAGATATGATTCAATATTTGTTACGAGAATTATTGTTTGATTGATTAATTTGACAGAAAAAAGCGTGGAGTGTTCTGTTGCATAAAATTGCGTAGATTATTGATACATATTTATGTTTTAATCAATTCATAAAAACAAGATATGATTGAGTTTTCTGTGTATGTACATATACTATAAACCAATTTAATAAAAAACAAAAGTTTAAAATCAATTATGCAAATCCAATCTAACTCAAAAGGGACAAACAAAATACAGACAATTGTTTTTGTTTTTGTTTTTACTTAGAACGAATTTAAATACAGTAAAGTCCAATTATAACATTCTAGAAAAAAGTACCAAAACAAGTTTGTTATATCCGAAGTTTCTTATAATCGGTAATAAAAAAAGTGCATAATGTGTTTATTATATTTATTATTCTACATTAAAAGTAACGTAGAGACAATTTTTGCAAAAAACTTTAAATTAGAAATATGTACATACATATGGTTTACCGGCGGCAGTAGTGGCACAACTCAAAATTTTCAAACATTGTATTGCAGTATATAAATTCAAATTTTATATTTAAATAGTTTATGTTGAACTAAAATAAAATTTGAATTTTTATACTTTAATACAACATTTTTAAATTTTAATTTGTGCTACTATTGACGTCGGTGAACGATATGTATGTACAAACGCAAGTCTAAATCGAATCAACTATTTTATAGTTTGTACGTAATTTAAAACTAAAATTGTCACGAATCCTGAGAGCAATGCATGCATACAAGAGTTTATACGTGGCTGGCAAGAAAATTTTAGGTAAAATTATAATTTGGCGAACTACAGAAAGGAATCTCTTAAAAAATTGTTATATATATATATATATATATATATATATATATATATATATATAAGTATATATAAAACCAGTAACAAATGCATTGAGCTTATGAAATTTTTTTAATTGTTTTAAATTAATTACGTTATATCCGACAGTTTGCTATATTGTTATTACAAAACGTTTCTGTAATTCATTTAGATGTTCTTAACACAAATTAGTTAATAATTAATGGTGCAAAGTAATAAATAGTGATTCAATTTGCGCTCTGACATGAATTATTAATTATTAAAGAAAACACAAAAACATTTTACAAAATATGTATTTTTGTGTTTTGTATTTTAGGTCGATTTATTACAATCATACATAAAAAAAATTCTTTTTCACGTGCCATTTCCGTTGCAAAGGTTATTGGTTATTGTAATTGCAATTTGAATCTTTGGCACCGTTGCTTGAAACTGTTGGGTAGAGCTAAACTTATACCACTATCTCAGATTGTTTGTTAATGTTTTTTTTGTAATGCTGCGTTTACTTTGGGTCTTGCCCTGTATTATCAGTTGCAGCAATTGGTATTTCTCTCCTTGCGTGATGTGTCTAATTGTATATTGTAAATGATTTGTTTTAATTATAAGCAGGATCTTTGTTTCTTAGTTGACTCTGTTGAGTACTTTCTGATTAGTTACTTTACAAAATTTTTAGAACTCTCTGGTATGCCCACACTTTCAGTTTATTATAATTAACATTGTTTATTAAAAGTCTACGTTTCAATCGCATATAGAAAACAGAAAAAAACGTAGCAACATTTGTGTTCTCATTTTAAACTTAGTTTTTGACATAATATTTTTTTATGCAATCTTTTGTATAGTTGTTTAACTTGTTGATGTTTGTTTCTAAGTAATTGTAGTTTGACATTTTTTTTTATTTGTCAATATTTTCAAATAAAGATCAACGCTTGCCGTAGGTTTTTTATTATTTTTATAAATTTTGTTTTGTTTGTATTTAGCAACAATACTCTGTAGGTTGTTAATATTTTCTGCTATGAGTATACGTATAAAATGACCGTTGATTTTTATTCTTGCTGTTTTGTTTTGTGGTAGTTTTTTAAATACTCACAGTTCAGCTTTTATAGCATACTGCATAAAAATCTTAGCTTACATGATTATATAATGCAACTGCAGAAAAAATCCGGTTGATCAGAAACAACGCCGAATGTTTCCTCTATAATTAAAACAAAATATTGATAAAAAAAAACTGTCTATTAGGGACTTCAAATAGTGCATTTGTGAAGACTATGTTATTTTTTTAGCAGAATTGTATTGTATCTTTTGCTTTTTTTGTTTCTGTTTCTTAAACCAAACTTTTTGATTAGATTATTTGTTTTTTCTATTTTGATTTTTGAGTTTAATTATTTTATTATTACTGTTATGTCTTGTTGTTTATTCAGTTTTAATACTGATTTGTTTATAAAATGTTTCTACTTCTTGCTCATACTTGGATTGTGTTAATTCTTCTAATGTTTGTCTTTAATTGTATTGGCATCATTGATTTTGACAGGGAAATAAAGTTTAATACAGCATGTAATTTCTTATTTGACAACTTTCATTTCCTGGCCATCGTGTTTTGCTTATGTTTTTTTTATTATTAAGATATTACAGTGTATCTCTGATTTCCTTCTTTTAGTCAGGTTCCTCCCCACTTCTGTTGGTTTTCCAATTCTCCATCCCGTAGGTCTCTTGTTTTCATCGCTTCATCTACTTCATTTTGCCATGATCTCCTTGGCGTACCCTTTTTTTGTTTCACCATGTTAGCGCTTGCTCTTCTTGTGACACCATACCACATTAATCTTTTTTTCTTTACGTTTTTTATGATGTCGGGTTCTTCGCCCATCTTATGCCAGATCTTTTTGTTTTTTATTTTTTTGTCACTTCACAGCATCTTCTCCGGTATTCCATTTCCACTGCACGTATTTTGTCTCTGATTTTTTTTTTGTTACCCAGATTTTTGACCCATACGTTATAATGCTCCTGTTTAGTGAGTTGTATATTTTATGTTTTGTCTCCTTATGTATGTTTCTAATCCATATAATGGGGTGTAACTTTTTATGCATGTTTTTGTTTGTCCTAGTCTATTTTTTATTTTTTTGTCATTGTTTGCGTTTCTCGTTATGGTGACGCCCAGGTATTTAAATTTTGACGTGTTTTTTATCTTGATGTTATCGTTAATGGTTAGGTTTTGTATCACGTTGCTGCTAGTTTTAAGATATTCCGTTTTGCTATAGTTTATCTCTATTCCGGCTTTCTGGTATTTTCTTTTAGTTCTTTTAACATATAGCTTAGATCTTCTTTATCCTAGGCGATGATTACTTGGTCATTGGCAAAGCATAAGGTGAATAGATGTTTGTTTTGAATAGGTAGTCCCATCTCTTGACATTTTCTGTTTCATGTTTTTAAGGTGTCTTCTAAATATATCTTAAAAAGCGTTGGGGACGTACAGCATCTCTGGAGTAGTATTTTTGATGTTTTAAAAGGAGTTGTTAGTATATTACTTACTTTTATGGCTATTTTGTGTCTTTTATATAAATTTATTACCGCTTTTATTAAGCTTGTTTGGATTTTTAAGTTTTTTATTGTTTGCCATAGTCTTTTTTGTGGGATCGTGTCGTATGATTTTCTGAGGTCTACAAAAATCAAGTGCACCATTCGATTCTTTGCTCTCTTTTTTTCTATCATTTGTTGGAGAGTATATATATATATATGGTCTACACATGATTTTCCCGTTGTGAAACCCGCTTGTTTGACACCTATCTTGCCCTCAATTTTTTTTTTCTAGTTTAGTTTTTAGAAGTTTTTTATATAAATATATTCTTGCTATTTTAGGTGTAACTGCTATCCCTCATTAATTTTCACATTTTTCTTTGTTTTGTTTTTTAAATATTGATGTCATGTAGACTGTTTTTCATACCTTTGAGGTCTTTTCTGAATTTATAATTTTGTTGGATAATGTCGTTATCACTTTAAATAGTTTTCCTGTGCCATGTTTGACTAGTTTCAGGTTTATGCCTCTTGCTTATGTAAAATAATATTTATAATTATTCTTTGCATTTTTTGTGTAATATAATGCTCTTTTCCTGGTTTGTACATACAAGTGACGTTTCATGTTCCAAACTTTAATTTTTGATTAGTGTTTATTTGCCAAGAATTTGGATTGTTAACAACCTGGGAAGCCCTGTTCTTTTACCTGCCGGGTCTTAGTATTTTATTACCATGATCCGTGCTTTCTTTTTGATTTGGTGTTATGTCATGATAATTTAACTAGGGATAGATATTTACTGTAGTAGTCTCACTTTATCTATATCCCAATGTCGTTAACTACTTTGTAGTTCTTTCGCTTTTGGGGCCGGATTTTTAATTTAAAAGCAATTAATTGCTCTACCACTTATTAATTTTTCTACCCGAAACTGTTAATCAACAAGTGGAACTAGTTATACCGGCAATTACTCGGTCAACAGTGCTTTGTTATCTTTCTGGAAAGGTGCGCCATATGCAGAGGAGGCTGTTGTTTGGATTGGCGTATTTTTTTCCATCTCCTATTCTACTCTACATAAAAAATAACATTGTTTAAAAGACCCAGGCTCAATGCCTGTTTTTATTTTAACTCTGCAATAGTAATTGGTTTGTTTCTTTAAACCTATTCTTCCAATAACTCTAAAGAATGAATTTCTAAAGAAATAATGTCGTACGATTTTAATGGCCAATGGATGTTGCCTGAAAATGTTCTGCGTAATATCGTTATTGTACTGTCTTGTTAAAACCGAAAATCTTTGATATCAATATATTCTAATTGGTCTCATAAAAGTGTATTCATGCTCCTATAGCAAACTGAATTGATTGTAACAGCATAGCATTATTTAAAAAAAAATACGTTCTAAGTATGCCACTAGACACAACGCCCATTTTTTGAGAGTTTTTTTTGTTCACAAATCTTTTTTGAATTTTTTTAATCCCCAAATACAGTTCTGCTAATTTACGTAGCTGCTAAAACAAATATGCGCCTCTTTACTAAAGAGGTTCTTTCTCAAAAAATTATTTTTTTGTTGTTGCATACATTTGCCAAACACACAACGCTGTAAATAATCTTTAGGTTTTAGTTTTTGTGTTATTTGTATTTTGTAAGGATAAAAGTAAAAATCCCTAGTCAATATTTGTTTGACAAACATATTTTGCACATACTAACAGCTATGAGTATGCTGAAAAAGTTAAGCATTTGTTACGGACCAAGTTTGTTCAAACTTTTAGATCAAATTCCAAATTGTGCGTTTGGAAAGTTTATTTTTAGTTTCAAAATTTTCACGTAGGGCACAAAATGCACTTGTTTCAATCTTTCATTTTTATAATAGTCTTGGACATTTTTAATGCTTTGTTCTGTCGTATATTCAACAATGAATAAAATTGCTTATGCTGCTAAGATAGAAAACAACTTGATGCTTTAAAAATATTTATTTGTGTCATGTGAAAAAAGGAATCACTCTTTGTAATTATAACTACAAATATAAATGTTTATTTTTAAAATGCATTGTTTGAAAATTAGATGTGTTTGCACTAATAGTCATAGATATCTCGGATTGGTCTTTGATTCATAAATCCATAAATCGATTTATTTTGCAATTTGTTGATTGGCTCTACGCCAATTCAATTTTAAATTTAGAACAAGATTATTTAAAAATTGCATAATACAAACAATTTGATTTATACGTGTTTGCATGCAGTTATTATTATCAAACTTTTATAACTAAGGTTGTTTAAAAGTAATTGGGTTTTTATACTAACACAATTTTGGTATGTTATTTGTTGGGTTTGCATTAACATTTCAGCATTTTACTTGTTTTGGTTAATTAGTTTTTAAAATATATGTTTTTTATAAATCTACAGATAAGTAGGGTATAAAATTTATGTTAAAATATTTATATCCATAATGTGAAGTTAAAAACAAAAACAATTTTAATTTAATATTTAAATAAATTTTTAATTAATATTTTAATAATCATTAGCATCACAGCATGGCAGCAAAGCCAATAGTTTCTAAAAAAAATGTGAGCAATGGCTTAGCTAGAATTTTTGGGTTTACCGCAAAATAATGTCCCCTTTTGTCTGGTTATACTATTGAAAAGTCAAAAATCCAGTCAAAACATAAACTTATTTTCAGAAAAAACCAAAATCCGGTCAAAAACCGTTAAAAATTGCAAAACTTCATTTATAAAATGAGAAAAATAACCAAATTTAGCCTTAAAACATTAAAATATTCCCAAAAAGCTATAAACTGTTAAACAATGTAAAAATTTCTAAATAATTTTTTTTTATGGGTGGAACTGCAATTTAGGAACAATTTTATTTTGATAAAATCTTTATTTATAATTCATTTTAGATTATAAAAAGAACTATTAAACATGCGGACGTTTCGGATGCATACTACAACTTTCTTCAAGCACTAAAATGAAACATTTATACTGAGATTAGGTTAAAAATTAATATTAAATAGACACAAGATAAAAATAAGACAAAACTTATATATTTAAAACTAGAACATAACTCACCTATTTAATAAATTTTACACATAATTAAAAACTTATATTTAAATAGTCTTCATTGAAAACAGATTTACATTTTAAAAACTTGATGTTAATATTATAAAAGGCATGGCGGAATGAGAACAAATATTCTCCGCGACGGAGAAATAAATCTAGTCGAGGAATAAAGATTTTTTTCCCTTTTTATATAAAAACTAGTTTTAATAAAAACTACTTTTTAACATTAAAATATAAAATATTAATAGAAATTAATAGAAAAAAAAATACTAAACATTATTATAATTATTTAGCAAATTGTGCATATTATACTAAAATTATCTGTATCCGTATTTAGATTACAAGTCGAATTTCTATTAATGAAAAGCATTTCACTAACCTGTCTTTTTTTTTAAATTAGGTTCAATGTCAAGGATTTTTATGTTTTAAAAATCAAATTTATGTTCTTCTTCAATATGGTGACGCGACAATGCTGTATTATCTGATCTTTTAGAACAATCTCGTTTATGTTGATTGGCTCTATATATCAACTTTTGTTTGGACTGACTGATATATTTAAGGTCACAATTATGACATGAAATGGAATACGACGTATGTTTTTTTTAAAGGCAGGATTTTATCTTTGATGTTAGCAAAAAGTTTTCCTACTGTTTTTTCCGATTTGAATCTCAGATTTGAAGAATCGTTCATCAATATTTTTTTTAATTTATTTGATAACCTTTTCACAAATGGAAAGGAATACCAAGCTATTTTTTGATTATTTAAAGTCATATCTGTATTATTAACTGTTTGAATTACATTATATTTCTTTTTGTGGTTATTGAAAAATGAATTAATTAACTTAAGCGGATAATTATTAGCTAATAACTTAATTCTAAGAAACCGATAATTCTCACTCCAAAACCTCCTATCGGTTGCTTAGAATTGAGTTATTGGCTCAAAGTGTACGCTAGAACCCAGAAACATTAACTCGGCACAGAACTCAGCAACACAATATTTGGCAAACCACTTTGAGGAGAATTCTTCACAAAGGCCTTGGTATGTTTGCTTACAAAGTGCACCTCGTTCAAGAAATTAAAATGTCTGCTCACCAAATTTAATAACCGTGTTATCAGCCGTTTTGGAAATGTGAATTGACTACTTTGCAGCTGCGATGAAGGAAAAGGTGTTTGCTGACAAACGCAACGCAAAGCTATTTCTACAATTTTTAAAAAGGAGACGCATTCTGTGTTTATGTTTTGGAATAGTTTGGGCAAACGGTATACGATATTGTATTGAATATTTTTCCAAGTTTGAAAAAGAACAGAAACTGCACTATCTTTTTTAAACTATTCAAATTATTGCCGATCCAAAACTGATTGAAAACTAACTAATGACTTAGATACTTACATCAGCGTAATTTGGCAAACTTTTGCATCTTTTATAGATATTTAGTTTAGTCATTATATCCGGCAAATAAATTTAAATGAATTAAAAGTTTAACTTTTTTTATATTGTATATGGAAGGCTTAGAAAAGTTTAACCTCAAATTGTCGACAAAAATTTTTATGAGCTTTCTCGGCTATTTTGATAAAAATATAAAAGCAATTTTTGCAATAACTTATCTTTCCGACGTGACAAATTCAATTATATAACTTTGTATATACTATTATTTTTGTCAAAATATTAACAAAAAAGTAAATATGTAATTGAATCCGGTTTTTTGCTGTTTTTTCTTTCTTGTAATATATATCAAAAAAATGTTAATAATTAAATTTGTAGAACATTCTTATATCTAGAACTAGTTATAATTTTTTTTAGAAAAATTTAAATGACAGTTTTTACAGCGTTGCAAAGTCGACCGTAGCGTCACGCTTTATAATTGAAGTTTTTGAGACAGATAGGTATAAGAAACTCTTTTCTGTTGCACAACATTTTTTTGTAGTATTTGAAGTTATTCTTTTAAGCATTTTAAAGTAATCATAATTGAAATAACGCTGTTATAAAAATGGGCGATTATTTTATTTGCAAAAATACCTTTGGAGTTTTCTTGTATCAAAACTATATTAAATTTATTGTTTATGGGGTTCGGTGCATTGTTAAAAAAATTAAATATTTTTGAAAAACCGTATTTACATCGATATGAATTTAATATTTTAGAAAATTTGTTTACTTGATGCATACTTCAACCAAAGTTATGAAACATTTTATGCAATAGAAGAAAAATATTGCGTAACTCCGAACACCGCCTTCGAGCGTGAAATTATAGTTTTTCTGTATTATCAAAATTAAATTGGCTTTAGTTGCACAATTTAGCATGATTTTAATATTTTTTTACGGAAAATTTAAATCCGGGTCAACATTTTTTGTTAACTTTTACTTGAATTTATATCTACAATCTCAGACTTTATTCGGTTTTACGAGAAATGAAGTAATTTTGCCAAAATTCTAAAATGAAATGGTTTTATGAAAAAAATAACTGCCGATATGCAATATCAATGCTCGAAATTTATTTGTTTTTAGTAAATGAAATGTATCTAGCTCCGTCATTGGATTACAACACTAGCTGTAGAGCTGCTTAAGAAATTCAAAACGTTTTTATATAAAAAAATTCTTTGTTTCATTTGGTCAGTCACTGTAATGAAAACTTGCAACATTGTAAAAGTCGTTAACTTAAAATTAAATTTAAAAAACGTTATTGTAGGGTTTAGAGAATTGCAACTATTCTATATCGTTTATAGTGGGATTGAAGAGCTTTTAAAGTTCATAACAAACGTGCCCTAACCTCTACTTTCATAGTGGTGTAGAAAATAGTTTTTTATTTTACGTTCAATATCTCAGCATCAATTACTAATATGTAAAACAATCACATAACCTAAATTATAGAACGTAAAAGAAGCAACAACAGTTATTATTGTCCAAGATTTATAATTTGCAAATATTTAAGATCAAAGTTTACAAACTAGTTTTGTCTTTAATGTGATAGTTGCAACAAGTTATTGTTCAAATTCATAGTTTTTTTTATGTGTTTGTGATATGTTAATAATTAAAAAAAAGCTTGATTGGCATACAAAAGATTATGGACATATATATGGTGTAAATTTTTAATTTAATCATTTATTAAAATAATTACAACAAAAAACAAATACGACGTTTTGAGAGTGATCTACTCTCTTCGCCAGCGCTACAAATTTTTTTTCCCCATTTTTCATTACTTAGAATAATATACAAATGTGCTACAAACAAAATTACCGCGTCTAAATCGATTGGAAATTTTCCGCTCTACAACTTTTAATAAAAATGTTTAGACAAAATGCATATATAAGTATCTATTACTCTAAAACTACCCTTTTTCATGCGTGCGTTAGGTTTAAATAGTCTTCAGGCAGTCCAAATACACCTAAATATATAGGTAGCTAAACTGTGGGTAAAATTTCTCTGAAAAATATTTAATTTGAAGGGACTATAAGCTAATTATAAAATAAATTGAACAATTATTTGTGTAATAAATAAATAATTGATAATTTTATTAGACATTAAGTTGCATACATAAAATGCTAGTATTAAAATTACAAAAAAATTACTTAATTTGAATACATCTTCAATATAGTTATTGATTTAATAACTGCATCAATTACAAAATTGTTCTCTTGACCTTAGTAAGACTTGAGCACGTACATAAAGAATTGATCATATTGTTATCTATTTTATATCTTCTGCGTATTGAATTGTTTTTAATGTGCATCGTATGAATATGTGGATACTAGTTGGATATTTATAGTCCAATGTGTTATCTTTAATGTTTCTGCTTAATTTTAAATGAATAATTATTTGTTTAGATTAGTTTAACAATCAGGATTGTTAATATACATGTTTGTTAATTGTACAGACATTAATAGGCCGTTAATATTATATTTTATTGTAAGGAGAATAATGATAAGATTTTTATTGAGGTCAGATAATTGCTTAAATAAATAAATATTATAATTAATTGTTTTTGACATTTTAGTCTTATTTTTTTGTTTATTAGATTTTTTTGACAAGATAAATCGGAAACATTAAGGGCCCTGATATCCACCTCCTAATAAAGTTTCTATTAGTTATTTGGAGAATAAATTAATAATATTATAATAATAATATTAATATTATCAATATTATACGTTTTACTGAAATTTTACTATTTTAGTAAATTTTTTGTATTTGTATTAATTTTTACAAGCAGTAGTAAAAAATTGGTAACCATTGTAAAACAGCACAAAATATAAGCCATTTACATAATGCAATTAGATTTTTATTTGTAGACTTTCTGTGCGTGCCATCTGCAATAAAAGTAACTTTTTGTATGCTAAATTATTTTTTTTTGTGTAATTATCAATTAAAATAAGTTTTAATATTATATACATTAAATGCATTACGTATATGTTAACAACGTTAAATCTCTGATTTATAAACGCAAGTTGAGTATCCAGTAGATCCATGGTTTTTTCTAAAATAATTACTAACTTCATTTTGCAGAATACATTTTTTAATCAATATTGGAAATTTAATAAAACAAGAGTTTCTCTGCTCTAATAAATTTATGTACCCTGCCATAGTATGAATGTCATTATCTAATTTTTGGTTTAGACAACAAGACCTTATATTGGATAACACTTTACAGAAATAAAACTGTTTCAACTAATTTATGTTCAACAAAAAAAAATACTTTTTTTTTGTTCTAATAAATGTTCTTGTATCCGGTCATAGTATGGAACCAACATCTATATTTTTGGTTTTGATACATACATTGTTTTATTTCAAATAAATAATGATTTTTTTTACAATTTTCAAAGCTTTATTACACAAGCATCAGTGTTCTATTATGTAATAAAAAAAATTTAAAGTTTTTTTGTTTTAATACTAACCACTTTAAAAATATACACATAACTTGAAATTGCATACTAGATTTTATTTTATTCTATTTTATTTCATTCAATTTTATTTATATACTATTTAAAACAAAGATGACCAACACCCACTGGCTTAACAACTCTAAGTTTTAACATGGCGTAAAATTCTTTCATGGCTGTTATAGTCAATTATTCTGTCTTGAATGTTGCATGAAAGCTTGGTATTGTTTTAATATAGTATTTATTTTAATATTTTACTGCACAAAAAATGCTTGTTGTTTGACTCCTTACTAATATTTATTGTGCAGCAAACAAGATTGCTTTTTTTTTCATTGAGTGTTTTAATAAAAACGGTCAATGTCAATGATGTTTTTTACTTTTAGTGTGTAACGCGGTTCTAACATTTTTGATTTTTAATAGCTATATTACAAACATGTTAGAATTATGTTTGCGCTGGTTTTATAGTTGCAAAAAGTATTGTTCTGGTATACGTTAAGTGTAACGTTTTATTTAATTTGCTATTGTTATTTTTTATCTAATCAATGTTATCGAACAATACAAAAAAACAAATATTTTACATGTTTTAAACAGATCAAATAACCAGTTTGAAATAATGTATTAAGGCTAGTTTTATGCGTATGCGGTTCCATTCAGCTCGGTTCTTTTTCGGTTCTTTTTTGTTGCTTCCGACAAGTTTGGAACGGTTTCCATTCGGTACCTAATAGAAACAGTATAGCACCGAATAGTCCTTCGTAAAGTGACGAGAGAGTGCTCCCAATGAATTCTAGTATTCCTCTTTCTTTCTTTTTAATTCTTCTATAGAGAAACAACATGGCAACAACTTGACTTCATCTCTTCATTATGATGGCTACTGAGCCTGTGTACGGAAAAAACACAAAACCTAATATGAACCGTGTATGAGTAAAAAAGTTTTATTCGTTTTCGGTTGCAATAGTATTATTTTTACCTTATCTATTTACAATTTTGCCGGATTAGTTTAAAATGAATCAAATTTAAAAGCTTTTAGAAGTCTTTAATAGTGTATATTAATTAAACATAGTTAATTTAAACAAATATCAACAGTTAGTATTTTAAATTAATTATTAAATTTGTAAGTGAATTTATTGTTTATTATAAATCTATGATATATCATCATCATATAATGGATCATTTAAAATATTGTTTATAGCATCTCATATAATTTTATCTAGTTTCTCAAAACAATGAATCAAATCACGCCTACAGGATTGATTTACAGAACATCACTGTGGCTTTTTTTATCATGCATCTAATTATCCACTGATATACTGTGCTTGCACACAATATTGTCTTCCATGCATTCAGACAGTGATAGATGAGTAGACAAATTATGTGCATGACTAACGTAGAGGATAATCTTTTTTGTCTGAGCTGACGGTAATAATGCGACCATATGTAAGTAAATTGATTGCAGTTAATATGTATTCAAAAATAATCTATTGTTAGAATAACGTATTCACACAGTTGTATCTGAAAAACAAATGAATATGTTAGTCATTTTATGCCATGGAAAAACATCTCAATACCATGCCAACTATTTTTAGCGGAATCGTCATACTTTCAAGGTCTTTTAAGTTATTATAATTTAGCTAAAATTTTAATAAACATAGTTGTTTTTTAGATTTAATGTTGTTCATCAAGTAATTTCACCACCTAAAGATAATTTAATTGTGGTCAAACATTTCAAATGTTTATATAACGACGCTTACCTTATAAAAATGAGTTAGTCAGACCATTGAATATATAAATATAGAAGGCTCATTCCCATGTATATTTTGGAAGCGATCGTTCTTGGTACAATGGCAACTTGATAGATAGAGCCTTATGTTACTTTCCTTTATGTTTGGTTGTTTTACGCGCTGGCGAACTAGTCGAGTTTACAACAAACAGAATGCGGAACATGATATAATAGATCATGTGGAATTTGAGTACATTGTGGTTATATAATTAAAACAAATAAATAGTTTTTAACAATTGAATTTTAGTTGAAACAAATTCTTATTAATTTCATTATGCATTTGTTATAATAAATTTAATTGGTAATGAATCTTTGGTCAATTTCTAAAATAACTGTTAAATTTTAATAAAGCATTACACACGTTGGTATAAAGAATGTCGCTTGGCGCTTTAAGCGTCCGTCACCTATATTTGCCTTATAGGACTTATTTAAAATGTAAATTTGTTTATGATCAGCAATATCATTTTTTAACATAAAATTAGTTGACACTCTTCACATTTAAATTTGTTATATCATTTTTTTTGCTAAATATCCATCCAGCAAAGTATGCGATGGAACATTATTCAGATTTACTTGCATCAGCATCTTTATCTTCATCTGAACTGCTAGAATTTGCAGGAGTTGGCGGTTTGTTAAAATCTAAAGTGGATGATTAGTTTCTATTTTTGCATTGATTTAGATCCAAAGTACGTGAACCGCCTTTTTTACAATTTGCTTCTATCGGTAGCGGTGTTTTAAATTTTTTAATGGAAATCAATCTAAAAAACAATCTCAGTAGGATTTCTGTTCTTCTATGTCAAAATATAAAAAAAAAATTTCTACCATATTTTGATTTAGTTTGTGGGTGCAAATATATTATGGATAATTGCTTTTGTGTAACATTATTATGGCATTAATTGTTTGCACAAACCCATCAAACCAAGATAATTATTGTTTTAATTTTACGCCTTTGCTATCTACTTTAACTAAACTATCCATTAGTAGTTTTCCTTTTTTATGTAACAGAGCGCAAGCAAATTAAAAGACTTCCATACTTTCTTATTTTTATTAAAACTTATAAAATTTAGAAAGTACGCAAGCTTTATCCATTATAACAAATTAATAATAACATTATTTCAAATCCGGTATTGGATTGTAATTATGTTAACTGATGCATTAGTTATCTTAGCGCATGTATACATGTAATTCCCTATACCGGCCAGGGGTATGGAGGCATTTTTTAGCGCTGTAGGTGAATTTAATAATTTTAAATCTACACAGGGTTTTATTAACGCAGCAATTGTGTTTGAAAATATTTGCAGCACTAGTTTACAAGACATTTTGTTAATTTGTTTTGAATCTTCATGTATATTTGTTATTTTTGGTAACATTTTTGAAGTATTAGACATTTGATCAATAACAAAAGTGTTTCTAATATCATTAATTGAAATTCATTTTCTAGTATTGTCAACAAAATCATTTTTAATTTAATTATTCTGAATGTTTTTAAATTAACGAGACACATCGCATACAACGTAAACTTTTTGTTTTCAATGAAACGCAGACACATTGCTTGTACCTTGATCAGATATAATAACAACCGGGTTTAATTCCACGGATATGATCTTTGATAAGGCCATTTCAATAATACTTTTTAATGTCTATGTTTTGGTGTTGTGCCTGTAGTAGTAAGTTAAAATTTTAAACTTTCAATATACTTTTTACTGTACGTCAGTTAAACATATATTTTCTCTTCTAAAAAAATTGTACGCAGATGATGATTTATAATAGCAAAATCACGTTCTGTCTTTGACCACTTTGGTTTCTTCTTGTGCAACAACTGCATACTGACTAACTGGATTTTGAAAAAGTAGATAAAAAAATAAAATTATTGACGACTATTTTAACTGGAAATTGTACAATTTTTCTATTCTTCAATTTTAAAATAGTACTTCGTTTATTTTTTGAAAGTTTATTTTATTTCAAAATTAAACTATTTATTTTTTTAAGATTCTTTGCTATTCTAATCTGGTTATTGATTAAAAAAACCTTCTCGAAGATCAATTAGTTTATTAACAAATTTTGATCTTTAGCAGGTTTTTTATCTTCACTTGAACTTAGCTAATTTTTTGTTTTAAATAGAGATGTTCCACTTAAGTAAACTTTAGTTGGTTTCAAAGCTTCAAACTTTCCGGCGACTGTTCACAAGTGGACAATGATTTATACTTTACAGGAAGCGCAGATTTAAGCAAAAGACTTTTATTCTTTTTTTGCAAAATTGCAATCTTCAAAATGACACCCGCATATACTTTGTTTTGATAGTGAAGAAGGCAACAAATAAATTAGATAAAAAATTATTTTCTGCAATAATATATATATATATATATATATATATATATATATTTATATATATTTATATTTGAATTTAAACAAATATTTAAAATTTTTATTATTTGTGTACAATAATAATTAAAGAAGTTTATGAATGAAGGTATTAACAAATACTAAAAACCAAAAAGATCTGCAACATTACGCCGATTACGTTGTAAAAACGTACATATTAGTAATCATGACATATACAATGTCAATAATATTATGAAATGTCATCATAAATCACATCTGAAATGCTTTAAAAATGTGCACTATTGCGAGATTATTGGCAACTATCAATGCTATCTTATTTTTCAGTTTCTATTAAATTGTTGCAATGTAATCTTGAATATAGTTTTATCAAATCCATTTTGTTGATTAAGAAATTGTTTTATTTTTGCTATGTTGATGTTAGAGTAATAATAGATGAGGCGCTGGTTATGATTTGTAATAATAATACATAAAATTTTAACAGAGAAGCTTCAACCAAAGTTTTCTAAGATAATTAAAAGTTACAGATCTAATAACCTAGGTTTACTAAAAAGTTTATCACAAAGAAAATATGGTAAACAAGCTTAGTACGATTATAAAAAAAGCAAAAATTATAGCAGTAAATTAAAATATTCATCAACAAAATAGTTTTAGCTTTTCTACGATTTCAAAATTACTTAATATTTTTATCTAATAACCGATTTGCTTACAATAAAAAAACACATTTTTTGCCTACCTCAACCAAAACCATTTGATTTGGGTCTAAAACGCAATCCAAAACGACGATTTAGAGACCCTCAAATTTCTATTGTACATTGTGTATCAAAGTCTAAAAATTGGCTTTAATAGCTTGCGGTTTTTAGCAGCACAAAGTTGAGAAGCGAGTGAGGGCTGCTAAAGCATTTTGGCACAAGTTACACTCAATATTGTTTTGCCTGCCTCAAGTAAAAACTTTGTTTCAAGAAATTTTAAAAATTATTATAATCTGTCACTACTGTCAGATTTAAAAGGACGGCGTCATGTGAAATTGTAATTTACAACTAATAAAATACAGCAAAAGGGCCGCTAAATCAACGTTTCGCCCACATTTTAGCGCCTAAAATTTGACTGGCTGTAAATCACATTTTTACAAGTTGACGTTATACCTTAAAATCTTACAATAGTGACAGATGATGGCGCTTTTATGTTGATATAAGCACGAAGGCTTTTATAGTATATAATTTATCAAGGGCCAAAAATAGGCCGCTTTTAGCAGCACAAACAAGCGATGCGACTCAAGGCTGCTAAAGCAAAGGACTGCTAAAGCCTTTTGGCACGAGTTACACTCAATATTATTTTGCCTGCCCCAATTAAAAATATTATTTTCAATGTTTATTATAATTTGTCACTACTCTCAGATTTTAAGGTATGACGTCTACAGATAAAATTGTGATTTATAGCCAATCAAATACCGCAAATAGTTTAGTGGTCCAATGGCCATATGCGGGCCGAAAATGATGCTTTTGGTAGAGGCAGGCAAAAAAAGTCTATTTTTGTACTTTGATACACTAAATACAAGATTTTATTTTAAACAATTACCCGTAGTTTTTATTATTTTTGAAGACTACAAGTGTTGACTTTAAATAAAATTGATGTTAATTTATGGCACAGTAAATGCACTAGAGTAATAACCAATAAATAAGTAACAAAAGTTCCATCATCCAAAATACAAGTTCTTAGAATATTGCGATGTTATTAAGAACCACCTCACATATTTTTGATTTACATAAATGACAATTGTATTTAGAACTATATAGATTTAATTTTATATTTTAATCTCTTTCCTATATTTGAGATCATTCTTGTCTTCCACCGTATTAGAAAAAAGTAAACAAATTATGTAAACTCATTCAACTTGGCGCTTGTCTCATTTTTGGGAATGCAAGATATATTTTTAAGAGCATACCGACCGCTACTTTGATTTGTAGGATTTTAATAAAAACGGCAACTCTGGATTCATTGCTGCTTCTACAAATAATTTGATAATCAATTTATTTTTCTACCAGTACATTTAGAAAGAATTAAACTATATTTTAAATATTCATTGCTGCTTCTACAAATAATTTGATAATCAATTTATTTTTCTACCAGTACATTTAGAAAGAATTAAACTATGATATGCCGAAGTTTTTTTTTGTGAAATTATATTTGCAAATAGCAACAAAATGCATTCAAAAATACAGAAAAATAAATCGATTATCAAATTATTTGTAGAAGCAACAATGAAGCCAAAGTTGCCGTTTTTGTTAAAAAACTACAAATCAAGGTAGCGGTCGGTATGCTCTTAAGCCTGAGCACATTCTTCTAGTTTTATTGCAATTTATATACTTACTTCCTTCCTTCATTTACTGAGGAATGGAAGAATTATGTAAATAATTGGTTCTATATGGTTTGCACTAGTATACAGTTGAATTTTTTGTATATCGCTCTTGACAAAAATTAAAGTTTAAAGATATAAAAAAATTATTCCAATTTAGTTGACTATTAGTTAATTTATTAATGAAACAAAAAATAATAATGCTTTGTTCTCCGAGGTGTTGTAACTTAAAATTTTCGTAAAAGTAATCATAACCAAACTCATCAATGGAAAGTCTAGTTTTAAAAGATAATAATTTAAAAAAATTGTGTTGCATGGCTTCAATTTGACGTTGGTCTCTTATTTGGTATGGTAACCAAACAACTGATCCGTACTCTAATATTGACCTCACAAGAGATATGTATAGTGAAATAAATGCATGGCATTTAACTCGCATGAAGATCTATTAATAAAACCCAACATTTATTCTGCTCTAGTACAAATATTAAAGGATTGTTTAGAAAAAGTTAATTTAAATTATTTAATAAAATACCCAAATCTTTAATTTTATCTAAGCGAGTTAATTGATACTCGTCAAGGTTATAATCGTTAACTATACATGTATTTGATCTAACAAAATTAAATTATATTTAGACATATTCAATAAAAGTTTATTATTGATACACCATTTATTTAAGTTATTCAAATCTTGTTGAATATTTTTGCACTCATATATTGAACCAACTTTGAAAAACAATTTTAAATCGTCAGCATATAACAAGACAAGTATTGATAGTTTTAAATAACATTACACAAATCATTAACAAATAAAAGAAATAAAACTGGCTTTCAATGAGAACCTTAAGAAACTACGGACGTACCATTAATTTGACTCGGCATAAAGTTTTTTATTTTTTCATTTTGTGTGCGGATTTAAAAAAAACTAGAGGTCTATTTAACTGTCTGATAATGTAATCCTAATGTTGCAAGTTTTTCAACTAGAACGTAGTGGGCTGTATATTTGTATATATTGGTCCACTTATATAGTTTTGATATACCATAATAGCAAAGCAGGTGAAATGCAATTAGTAAATCTAAGAATTTAGGGATAATTAAAAAAACTGGCACATAAATTAAATATTTTATATAAAGGTTTAGACATACTATAAACATAATTTTTCAAAATAAGTAAAACTATTTAAATTAAAAAATGTTATTAAAAATAGACTTTAAATCCATGATATTTATATTTATATATTATATTTATATATATTAACTACATCAAGATTGATTTACACTGGCAATAAATACTTAGCAAACACATTTTTGATCATTATTTTACAGTTTTTATGAAGTTCTTTAAAATAGTCGTCTAGTATTGCACGTCGTTTATATTTAGTATAGGCCTCTTTCTTAGTTATTATTAATTTGATGAGTTCACCATTATACCATATTGGAAAAGATTAATTTCTCAAAGTTTTGAGAGGAACAAACTATTTAACAGCATCAAATAGTATATTATAAAATATATCCACCAGTTAGTTAATATTATTTTCATTTAATAATCTATCCCAATTAATGTAAGATAAAAAGTTATTGATTTAACATAATTGCCTTTTATAAAATCTGGAACAACTTCTAGAATCTAGATAATCAAACATCTTAATATTTATGCAGTAAGTGAATAATAGTGTAAACTTTCACTAAATGTAGGGTATATTGCTGCATTCACTGTGAAGTCCTTATTAATTGCAAATACCAAATCTAAAAATACTTCATGAAAATTGATTTAAATATGACATGCTATCAAGTAGAGCTGTCGCTGCTTTATAAGATGTACCAACTAAGTTCACACTTGTATTTTTATTAATCCACGTAGAATCTGGTAAATTATTGTCACTACATATAATAAAGTTTTTTGCAATAGCTTTAACAGATTCTCCATGACTGATATATTTATTGATATTACTAGACAAAGGGATGTAAACATTATAAATAACTGTTTAACACTATTTGAAATATTAGACAAAACATCAGAACTTAAGCAATTTTTTACAGCAGTTAGTACGTCACTACTTAGTATTTTGACATGATCGATCAATTCTTTAAATATTAAAAATCTCCGACAATTTATGAGCAAAGATTTAAGTTAGATGCTTTACTCAATTGAGCCACGCTTTTTTTTACTTTTGTTGACCAATCGCATTACTGTATAATTTTTTTAAAACATATTTTTATTTTCACGTTGTGAAGTTTTTAAAACAAAGTAAGTTTATTTCAGATACTCAATATAAATTTTGATAAAAATCTTTCAAAATCTTTTGACTTATGAAATTCTATTTGTGACTAAGTCAAAAAAAATTTTGCTGTAGCTTTATACATGTCTAAAGCATTTGGTAAGTTGTGGCATTCTGATCTGATATTAACAAGCTTTATTGTATAGTTTTTGATTACAAGTTTGTTAATTTTAGCAATAGTTTTGTTGACAATTGAAAAAATGTAGATAAAATTGATAGTTTTAGCTTTGACCCCAAAATCCAGGAATGCTGGTTTTTCTCAAGTTTAAGTTTTTTTGCCGACTTTATTTTTGATTTACATTAGTATGCTTCTTTACAACAACAATTAGAACTTTTGCAGATACTAGCTCTCTTGATTACTTTTTAATAGTTTTTGGAAAATAAGAAGTATAAAGAAACGTTTTAAAATTTCTAGGTTAAAATGAGTAGCATATAGATACAAAAATCTTGGAATAATATTTGAATGGAATGTTTTCAACTTGATTAATTTTAACTCTTAATATCACTCAATTTACTGATATATTAAAACGATAATTAATTTTGTTACCACAAATACTTTTATTTATATAAATATATTACCAAAAATATCAATACAAACAAAAGTTTGCGATTTGAGCTTTGAAGACTATTGTCAAGTGAGAAGAAACTAACGAACAAATATTATACAGAAAATGTATACAGAAAAAATAATATAGAAATTGAACTGAAGAAAAAATAAATCACTTTACTGATGGTCTAAAAAATTTAAAAACTGGTGATTTATATTGTGATAAGTCCTTTTACTCATTCAGCAAATTTACAAGAGGATTACATTGTTTTTTGTGATTTTTGGCGACTTCTAATAGATTAAACTTAATGCCTTTTGTACAATTGTGTAACATTTTAATTTTAGAAAAAAGTACAATTACAAATAAAATTGTGAACTCGAATCGTGATTTAGTCTAAACAATTTAAAAAAGTTTTTTATATTGTGTTTTTTTAAAACTTTGCATAGTTGCATACATAACGTTAATCCGCTTATAAAGAAAGAACACTTTGTTAGGAATTTAATTAATCACATATTTATTAGACAAAGATTTAGAAATGCTATTACGTCTACTGAGACATACGCAGGAGCAGACATAGATTCAGACTATAATCTTGTGCTGGCTATAATAAAAACTAAACTAAAAAAACACCAAAACTAAAAATGGACAAACTGAAGAAGACTTAAAAAGAAGAATATGAGAAAAATTTTACTAATCAGTCAATAATAACAAAAATTACAAGAAATATGAAGGTAAATAAACAATGAAAAAACTTAAAAAAAAACAGAAAGGCAAAATAGATATGACATTTTTGTCAAATACAAAACAAGCCATGGTTGACTGATAAATTATAAGACTTCATAGAAAAGCGTAAAGAAAAGCAAATAGGAATATTAAAAGATCAAAATGATAAACTAATATTTGATGTATAGAAAAAATAGAAAGATTGGCAAAACACATTCAAGAACTATTTAAAAATAACCGAAAAACAATACCAACTAATAAATACGGTGACACAAAATTAATCATACTAAAAGAGGCACAGATAAAAGACCAGATAAGATTTTAATCAATTTACAAAAATTTTTAAATGAAGATGCGATTAATATTTTATTACAATTTTTTAACACTATATTCATCACTGGCAACATACACCAAAAATGGCTTCTTTTGACCATTATAACCATACCAAAAAAAAAGTCACATAAAGCTCTGATTATAGGACAATCAGCTTAATGAGCTATACGCTTAAAATTTTACTACAAATTATTTACAATAAAATTTATAAAAGACTAGTAGAAGACATAGGGAATACTTAGTTTAGGTTCGGAAATGGGTTTGGGACAAGAGAAGCTTTATACGGGATAAATGTATTAATCCAGAAAAGTCTACATATGAACGTTGACCTATACATGTATTTTATAAACTTTAAATAAGCGTTTGATAAAATTTGCTATCAAAAATTACTTTAATTTTTTTGAAAAAAAAAAACAAAAACATTAGGGATGTCTGCACAATTCAAAACCTGTACTAAAGGTGTGTCTTGTTTCTACTGTTAATTAATTTAAACAGCGAGGAGATTTTCAGAGAAGCTCTAGAAGAAGAATAAGCAGGAGTAATTATAAATGGCAAAATATTAAATAAAATTTGCTAAGCCGATGATACGAGTATTTTGACCACTAACATATAAAACTTTTAACAACTTGTGGAACGTACCAATACAGTATGCAATAATTAGGGTATAAAAATAAAAAGAACAAAACTTAAGGCAATTGAAAAAACAACTACATTGTTGACATACAGACAGAAATCTATCCCTAAATTTTAGAGTAAGGATGCTTGTTGCAATGCTATTTTAATTTTGTTTAAAAAATTTAAAACTAAAACAAGGTCACATAAATAATATACATACAATAAGTTGTAGTGCTGCAGACAAATATTGAGAATATTTATCCTGGGCTGATCGTGTGACAAATATTGAGGTGCTAAAAATAATGGAAAAAGAATGTAAAGTACTTCCTAGTATTAAGACCAAATCATTGAGGTATTTTGAACATGTAACTAGAGAACCAAAACACGCAATTTTTGAAATTATTATAGAAAGAAAAATAAAATAGAAACAAAATGCAGAAAGACGCAAAACTTTGTGGCGTAGATATTTGCGCAAATGGTACGGATGCAGTACAATTAAGCCGTATAGTTTTGGAGCTTAAAGGTTCATATTTGTAATATGATTTTTATTGGATTAGAAAAAAATAATATATGAGTTTACCTAAAATTTCTTAATTTTTTTTTTATATAACATTTTTTAAAGTAATTATTTTTTTGTTGTAATAAACGTATTTACTTTGTTATTGTATAGACTGTTTTTAATAATTACGATTGAATTAGATTTGTATACTTTTGTGAAAGTTAGTTTATTATTACATGAAATTTTACTTTTAATTGATATTAAATCTGTCGCAGCATGTTGAAAGTGTAATTTTATCGTTTTTGAAATTTTCTAAACGCAATTACTGATTCTAATTTTATTGTTGTTTTGTCAGCTCTATTATTAATATAAAAACTGTAATTAGGGTTTTGTAATAAAAAAGATTATTTGAATGAACTAACCGTTGTATACAAAAGGTTAATAAAGTTTTGATTGATTTTTACAAAGGTTTCCTCAACTTTTTTTTAAATAATTATATTTTTTAATATATATATATTTTAAATGATTTTATTTTACATTTTTTTCTAACCAAATCATCAAAAACTCTAAATTTTATTGGGTAAAGTTCTGAATAGAATTTCCTTGAAAAACTGTTGAATATCATTTCTTCTATTTCGAGGTATTTGATTTCAGCTCTCAAACATGCAAGTTGAGCTGAGCATGGTTGCCTGTTTTTGCTGCCAACTTTTTTTTTTTGGTACTAGAATACGTTAACTGTGATGTTTTATTTAATTTGTTATTGTTAGTTTGTAATGTTAGTAGTAAGTAAACTTCAGAAAAAAAAAAAAAAAATATGTTTTTACATATGAAATAACTAGTTTAAAATATGAAATATAATACAGGGTTCATTATGAAAGTAATTTGCTTTTGCTATGAAAAATAGATTTATTGGTATTGGTATTAGTACAAACGCTTAAAATTCTTCGAAATACTCTTGCATCAATACACTTTCGAAGACGTGTCTGCTACGCCTGGAAAGCACCCTGAAACTCTTTGACAGGAATGTATTTTAATAACTTTGTAACTTGTTTTTGGATGTTTTTCACGGACTTTTTTTAGCTCTTTCTTCAGTAGGGGAAACAAAAAAAATTGCACGGAGCCAAATCAGGATTGTAAGGAAGCTGGAAGACCACCGAGATTTTCTTTGGGCCAGTAAGCTGGTAACAATGACGGCTGTTTGACTAAGGGCAATGTCATAGTGGAGGTTGGCCGATTCGGCATTTCAATCTTTGGAGCACCTTAAGGTAGAAGGTTGAGTTGACAATTTTTCTTTGCGGTACACACTCAAAATGGATGTCAAAGAAGATAATGAGCAACGTTTTGATACGAAATTTGCTCACTTGCACTTTCTTGGGGCGGGGGGGGGGGGGGGGGGGGGGATGATTTTGTGTGCTGCTCTGCCTTTTCCGTTCTGGGTTGTACTCGAACATCTAGGATTTGTCTTTGGTTACAACAGAGTTAAAATAGTGCGGCTTATTTTTCTGCCACATTTTCCAACCGGTGTTATCCGGCTGGGATGGATAGTCGCGTCACAATAAAATCATGCGTATTACTTTCATAATGGACCCTGTGTTAATGATTTGGAAATGAGAGCATAATTTATAACACATTAGGACTAACAAATATAATTTTGTTATCTAATTACAAACTTAGAAATAAATTTAATGATGTTACTGATTGTCGAGTTAGTTTTAAATGATTAAATTTTAAAAGCTTTCAGAAGTCTTTAATAGTGTTTATTAAATATTGGTACATAATTAAACTAAACAAATGTTGTCAACACTATTACGTTAATATTCTAAAATGCAATTTAAGATTATGATATAATGTTACCATCATATAATGCTTAATTTAAAATACTGTATATAAATTCTTATATATTTTTATCTAGTTTATGGAGATGATGGATTTGATAACGCCTACAGCATTGATCTACAGTTCATCACTGTGGGTTTTTCATAATTCATCTAATTATCCACTGATGTACTGCGCTTGCACGCAATATGGTCTTCCATGCATTCATACATTGATAAACAAGGAAACAAAATATTTGATTGACTATAACGTAGAGGAGCATCTATATTTTGTGCCCAAGGTGACAGGAATAATGCGACCATTTGTAAGTAAATTGATTGCAGTTCATTTATATGTATTAAAATTAATCTATTATTATAGGGTATACAAATTCACATAGCTGTATCTGAAAAACACATCGACATGTTAATGTCGTTTATGGTCTATCAAAAACATCTCAATGCCCAGCCAATTTTTTTTAGCCATATCACTATTATTTCAAGGTATTTATAGTTTTATAAAATTATATATTTATTTTTATGCGTTAAAATTAAAATAAACATATTTCATTTTCAGATACAATGTTGTTCATCGAGTAATTTCTCTACCTAAAAATACGTTAATTGTGGTTAAGTCAGAACAGATCAAAGCATCCAAATATAGATATAACGACGCTTACCTATTAAGAAATGAATTAGTCAGACTGTATAGCTATACCCCTAAAGTGACTGCCATAAGTATGGGAGATCTGCCAAAAATTACATTACAAAGAGCACATTCTTACTTGCGTTTATTACCATGTCCTAAATATAACATCGAAGCTCCAGGAATAATTGCTCCTACAAGTGGTCCTATCACTCAATTAGATTACGACATGATAAATGATATTTGTGATTCTTTGTTAAAACAGTCTGGTGATACATCTATCAGTCAGACAGTCTATGATTTTAAATGTAAAAGTAATCGTGAATGTGAACAAAGACGTGCCAACATTGTCAACTTATAAATCTTTTCTTGATATATAGAGTTTTTTATGTAAATGAGTGTTGTTTTTATGTATTTAAAAGACATTGTTAATAAAGACTTGCAATATTATCATGGTAAGTTTGCAACAATGTTTTTACAAAAAGAATTTTAAATCACGATTTTATTAATTTAATATTATTTTAATTGTTTTTAAAAACATAAACGCATTAATATAATCACGTTCTACTAGAATACAAGTAGAACGTGACAGCTTTAATTATATTTTTTAAATTGTAGAATTAGTAATGATGTGATGTTAATGTCGGAAATATGATAAATGTAATTTCCAATTAGCTTATGTATACAAACATATTTTTATATTTAATACTAAATTCTATTTTAAATTTTATTAAAGAAAGGATATTTTATAATATATGTATTATTACATTAAAGAAATATTTTAATAAATGTACTGATATTATTAGACTACAAAATGATAAGAAAACATTAAGACTACATATTTTAACTTTAGAATATATTTACACATTTCAGAAACTTATTAAAAATATTTTAATGAATTAAAGTAATAATAATTACAAATGCAATATGTTTTGTCACTAGTTGTAAATATTGTCAAATACTTACAACAAATTTAAAAAAATATTCTAAAACATACAACATACATACATTGCATACAACAACAGTAAAATTCTATAAGAAAAACATAAAATTAAGAAATTTTTACATTAGAAAACTATTAGTTTGATTTATGTCATAATAGCATATTATTTTAAGGAGTGAAAAAAGTATTACTTAAAATAGAGTAAAAAAGAACTTTTATTTACTTTAACATATGTTAAAAAGTTAAATCATTAAATCAAAACAAAAAATTAATAATAAAAAATAAATAAATTAAAATGTTGAAAATGATAATAGAAATTTGGGTTTTCACAGTCTAAACATCATTCATATTTAAAATATATTTTTTTAGTTTAAATTAGTTTAGATTTATTATTGTTTGCGAACGTTTACATATACTTTTTATTTCAATATATGTGATATGTATCTATGTGCATCGATATATGTGATGTATTTTATATTAATAAAGTATAAAATGTTTTTTTTAAGTTTAGTTATTTAGTATACAAAGTAGTTCTAATATTTTTGACCTGGTTTTTAATAAAGATACGGATTTTATTTGAGAAACATTTAATATTTTGCAAAAAGTTTTCTGTATGACGACTATGCATTATTTTTAAAAATAGATAAGGGAAAAGTGTTTGGCAAAAAAAGCTTACTAAAGACCATACCGACCGCTACCTTAATTTGTAGTATTTTGACAAAAACTGCAACATTGACTTTATTGCTGTTTTTACATTTAATTTGATAATCAATTAATTTTTTTATCAGTACATTCAGAAAAGATTAAACTATGATATTTTGGAGTATTTTTTTAAATTGCAAAAAACTTTTTCCTAAAAAAAGAGTTTAATCTTTAAAAAAAAAATAAAAAAATATATATTAATTTTTACATTGTCAAGTTCTTAGAACAAAATAACTTTATCTCAGATTCTCAATATAGATTTCTATCTAAACGTTTGACAACCGGTCTTTTGACTTATGTTAGTCACAAATGGATTTCTACTTTAGGCAAACAAGAAGAAAATTGCTGCAGTTTTAGACATTTCCAAAGCGTTTGATATGGTATGGCGTCCTAATTTTGCCAACAAGCTTTATTACATTAGTCTTGATAAAAACTGTAAATTTTATCAATAGTTTTCTTGACAATAGAAAAACTATAGTTAGAATTGATGGTTTTAATTTTGTCTCTAAAATCATAAATGCTGGTGTTTTTCAATGTTTTGCTCTTTTGTCAACTTAATTTTTGATTTACATTAATAAACTTTTTCAATTAACAAAAAGTTTTATTCATAGTTTTGCAGATAATAGCACCGTTCATATTGCATACTTTCCAAAGACCATATCGTCAAATATGGCAGAGCCTCTTAAAATTTCCAGGTTAGAATCTGTAGCATTTATAAACATAAACCTCAAAATAATATGTAAATGGGGCACCCAACATAGTCAATTTTAATTGTAAAAAAACTTGACTTTTTAGGGTGCGGACACAACGGCGATTATCGAACAGCGCTCCGAGCAATGAACTCCTCTCCGCTCCAATCATCAAATAGCGCTTTAAGCATACAACATTAAAATTTGTTCTAAGCTCGGACCCTCACTCACCGCTTTAGTCTCGTATTTATATTGAACTAAAACTTTTTTTAGCGGCGTGAGAGTAAAATTATTTAGTAATTAAAAAATATAATGTAATAATTTTACTTTCACTCCGCTAAAAAAGTTTTAGTTCAATATAAATACGAGGCTCGAGCTTTGAACAAATTTTGATGTTTTATGCTTAAAGCGCTATTGGATGATTGGAGCGCTGTATGATGATTGGAGCTAGGATCGCCGTTGTGTCTGCACATTTACTGTTTCAAAATGCAAATCTGAGGTATCAGCAATACCAAAAACTAAACTAAACAACTTATTTATATCTAAATCTTTTTCAATTTGTCTTCTAGGTGTTACAATCTTACACAATTTTTTCTGAAACGACCATGTAGTCAATATAGCTTTGAAAATATCTAGAAATCTAAGACTTCTTAATAGATGTAAAAAGATTGTTACTTCTGTTAAACTTTTGCATGTATATAAAACTAATACTTGTTCTTATACTATATAGGGTTTTCCAATAAGAGGTTTCATTTTGATATTTAAAAAAAAACGGGTATTTTTTAAGAGAAATCAATAAATGTTTATTTTATTGTAAAGAGGAAGGTATGCTATTAACATTTGAAAACGATATCAGTTAAATGGCCGCCACGGTTACGGTTGCAGTACCACATTCTTTTCATGAAATTTTCCATGACCAATTTGCACATTTGCGGCTGTATGTCCTTGATAACTTCACAAATTCTATCTTTAAGGTTTTAAATCGATTGTAGAGCATTGGCATCGATCTTATCTTTTACGTGGTCCCAAATAAAAAAGTCTAAAGGTGTTAAATTACAAAACTTTAGTGGCCAATTGTGATCACTTTTTTAAGAAATAACACGGTTAGAAAACTTTTACGCCGTCTTGCTGAAAATAAACGTCGTTTCATCAATATCTTCCAATTCCGGTCATAAAAAATTATTAATCATAGCTCGGTAGCGCCATCCATTCACCGTAACAGTTGCACCATTTTTATTTTTAAAAAAGTAGGGTTCAATTACACCGCCAGCCCAAAAACCGCACTAAACAGTGACACGTTAAAGATGCAAAAACTTTTCAACAATCATTCTTGGATTTTTTGAGCCCCAAATGCGACAATTCTGCTTATTAACGTAGCCTCCAAAGTGAATATGGGCCTTATTACTGAAGATGATTTTTTGATAAAATTTCGGATTATTTTGATGCATTTGATGGAACCAATCAGCAAAGATACGACTTTTATTGTAATTGACCGGCTTGAGTTCTTGTGTTAACTAAACTTTAAAAGCTTTAAGGCTTAAGTTTTTATGCAAAACACGGTGTAATGTCGTTTGTGAAATGTCTAATTCCAAAGATTGATGAGGAATCGACAAACCTGGGTTTTCTTCAACACTACGAGCTACATCAGCAATATTCTAATGTGTTCTTAAACAATGCACACGGTTTCGATTCTTCACATCACAAATTTGTCCCAACAGCGCAATTTTTTTCACCAGGTTTACTATTGCCGGCCGAAAAGTTGCTTTACGACGACCAAAAAATGCTTTAGTTTTGCAAACTGTGACTAAAAAATTTTCACTATTCTTGTAGCGACTTTTAATAATTTCAATGCGTTGTTGAAGCGTGTATCGTTCTATTTTTAATAATAGCGTAGTTTTTTCTTGTCAAATGTCAAAAGATAATAGTTTCAAAATTGACTGCTGTCCAAATAGCTGCAATTCAAAATAAAACTTCTTATTGGAAAACCTTTTATATTGTTTCCAAGTATGAAGAGGAAACTAGACTATCTATTCTAAACTCTATTCAGAAACGAGCTATTCGAATCATTGCCGATCTAAAATTGACTAATGGCTACTTTACAACACAGGCGTAATGTTGCAGTTTTTGCATTTAAAAAAAAATTTAATGAATTTGGTTCAAACAAAATACAAGACATTATGTAATCTAAACAAATATTTACTTGTAGTTTAAGGCTTGCTAAAAAAATTAACAAATATTTACTGAAGTTCAGAAATGTAGCACCAAAACTTTTAAAAAAGATTTTTTTAATCGTACTATCAATAATGCCCGGTTTCAACAACGCCTAATAAATTCTCTCAGAGATTAAATAACTATTCCGTGATTTTTATCAAGTTGGTAATATAGTAGACAAAAATTTGCCAAATAAGTTCAAATAAACCAGTACTTATGCATGCATAACCTCGAATTATTAGTGAAGTAAGAATATATCAACACAAAATTAAAAATATTTGTTGCTATGATCGTATTACACTGGCGGTATATAATTACAGATAAAACTTTAAAAGTCAATGCACAAATTGTCTTCAATTTTATTGTAGATTGAAATTTTAAGTACATTTTATGCTTTTCTTTATAATCACACATGTGAGAAAAGAATTTATAATATAAACCCAACTTTTTTATATTTTGTTAAACTGCTAATGAATACATTTTTTGATTAATTATACAGAAAAACCTAAATATGTTCTTAAAATTACAATCTACAACAAAATTGATGATCTACTGAGAATTTTACATACTTTTAAATGAGATTGTTCCGCTGATTTTGAGAATCCAAATTGTAATTATTTCCAATAGTGATTGCGTAGATTCTTTGTTTAATCAAAAACGATTTTTGAAATCAACATTATTAAATGAATTGAATATGACATTCATTATTTACAATATATAAATGTCACACAGATGTTTTGAGGTTATTTGTCGAGTTATTTGATGCATTTTGGCCGGTTAGTTTATTAGGAGATTTATTCGACGTTAGTGAAACGTTTTTTGGGCGAATAAGGCATTTATTCGACAAATAAATTTTATTAGACGTAGGTGAAACCGGGCATAAATGAAATAAATATATTATATATATTGAATATATTTCTATAAACTATATCTTGCCTATTTTTGTAATAGACATTACATTTTCAAATAAAGCAATTCTAAATTTTGTTGATTTTTTTTCTGCAAGTTTTTACAAGCATCTTTAATGTAATTATAGAAAAGCTAAAGTTATTCTGTAACAAAATTTTAATGTACATAATATTGAATAGTTAAGCTATTTATCTTCTAAAAAACTATTTAGAAATCAAGCTGCAAAAATGCTTGGTATACCTTTACTTAACTTATTTAGCTAACCAATTTTTTTTTAGTGATTTTTTGTTAAACCAAGGTTATTAGATCTAATTCTTTTGACTGTTCTAAAATTAACTTCTGTTAAGGCTACTTTAAGAAACTCATAACATATACATATTACATCCATTATTAGAACATCTTTATTTATCATTATTCTAAGATAAACATAATAAGTTAATAAGAAACAAAAAGCATTTAACAAATTTATCAGTAATTGTTCCAATGAAACTAATAACCTGAAACAATTTAAAAATGATAGGACTGACAGAAACTATTGTTGTCAGCTTTCCATAAACAACAAAAACTTCTAGAAAACAATAAATTTATTGCAAGGTAATTTAAAATCCTTAATTCGTTTTTTTCTAAATAATCTTAAGATATATTAAATATAAATAAAATTCCACTTATAATTTTCAATATCTTATCATACAAAAAAGAAACATTTCCGAACTGTTGGAAAATTGCAAATATTGAACCTATATACAAATAAATAAGTCTGAATCTTCAATTGTTGACCAATAGACCAGTTGTATTACAGTCCAATCTGTCTGATTTTTTTAAAACTATATTTATTTCTGCATTATCAAATTCTTAGAACAAAATAACTTTACCTCAGATACTCAATATAGATTTTAATTAAAACGTTCGACAACAGATTTTCTGACATATGTTAGTCAATACTTAATAATAAAAGTTTATTTTTTTGTTATTTGATCTTGGAAAGTATTTACTTGTTACAATTTATACATATTTTATATAAAATCTATATTTAATAAAACGTATCCTATCATAATTTGTAATAATCTACCTAATATCATAAAATACAACTTAAACATAACAATCTTTGTCAGTTTTTTTTATAACGCTTTTCATCCACACTATTCCACTTTTATCATCTTTTAACTAATTCTTTTTTTTATTAATTTTTTTATATCAATATATTTTTTAAATACATAAATTTTGCTAGTATTTTTTTTTTAAATTTTTGTGTGTGTTATTCTACTTCTTTAAAAAATAATGGAAAGATATTATTAATTATTTTTTTTCTATTCTATTTTTTATGACGTTTTATTCATCTTTTGTATTAATTTTGTTTTCTCAATTTTTTTTATATCTTATCACCTTTTTTCTGTTTTTACTTATTTTTTTTACTTTTTCTAACACTATTTATGCTAGAGTTTACGTATTATATTCTGTATTATCCTAATACCCATATCCCAGTATTTTTTAAATTAGAAAATACCAAATTAATACGCTCGTAATGCGCTCTTATGCGCTGCAAAAAAAAAATAAACGCTTATCTGTAAATATAATATTTGAACATTTTTAGGTAGGGAGGCCAACTTAATGATTAGCACCTTCAGTAAAATTTTACAATTATGTACAATAAACCTCCGCTAATCTGGATCAATTAAAACATGGCTTGATCCAAATTATTGAACAATCCGGATTACTGGAACAATAATAAAATAATTAAACAAAAGCCACAATATATGATAAAGCATTTAGTATAATGACAGTAGAACAAAATTTTGAAAAAAAACGAAAGCTTTTAAGAATAACTCCGATAATTGATAATTTAGTCTGGCGAATGCAATTTCTTTTAATGTTTTATGCGGCCGTTTTGGTGCCATGTTAAAATAAACCAAAAATTCTAAAGTTTCCTTTTTTTTTTCGTTGGTCGGGAGATCCTTGCCGTACTAGGTAGGAAAACCGTGGTTGGTCCGGATTAAATCAGTCCGGATTACAAGATACATAATGTAAAATGCGCATTTTTTAATTTTGTCTGAACTACAAGAACATCCGAATTAAAGCGAATCGGATTAGCGGAGCTTTACTGTATATACTATATTAATGCGCTTGATATGCGCTCTTATGCACCGCAAAAAAATTTGTATGTGCTCATTTGTAAATATGATTTTTGTACAGTTTTAGGTGGTGGGGGGCGCAACTTAGTTCTTCATTTGCTAGAAAAAAAAAATTTATACTTACTTACACATTTATTATCTCTCTCAATCTTTTAGTACATTTTTATGTTTCAGCTTCCATGTTTTATTTTGTATTTTATCTACACTTGGCGTCTTTGTTTTTTTAGTTTTTCTATTTGCTTTTGTATTGTTTCCTTTGTGTTTTTTTTTCTGGCAGCAAAGTTGGTTTTTAAATTATTTTGTTCTGATTTTACTTTTTTCTGTCGGTTCAAATTGTATTGTAAATTATGTTTTTTCCAATATTTTTTTTGTATTTGTTCATGTTTTTTACCATCCATATTACTTTTGTTATTGTTTATTTTTAGTTTGTTTTATTTGTTGTATAACTTTTTAAACATACTTTTAGTGCCTAGTGATCTGATTTCCCCTTTCTTTTCCATAACGCTTTTTTAATATTTTTAATTTTTTTACTATACAATGTAATTATCTTAAAAATTTTGTTTCCCAGCAAAAAGTTTTGTTGTAATAACCCGTTTTTATCCGTTTTTTATAATTTTCTCAACATATTTCTGTAATTTTTCTACCGTTTGTATTGCTTTTCTATCTCTTGATAAGCCATCATTTAAGTAAATATTACTTTTTTTATATCTTAAAATACTCTTATTTTCTAATAACTTTTTTCCATCCATAGAATCCAACTTAACCACTAGTGGCCGTTTTTATCTATCTTCTTAAAATATTACTAGAAATTATCTACAATAGAATTTATAAAACACTGAAAGTGGACATAAAGGACATTTATTTTGGGTTTAGAAATGAGTTTAAAATTATGCTTATACAGGATAAATGTATAGATTCATAAATGACTATATATAAATGTTGACTTATAGATATGCTTTATAGGTTTGAAAAAGCGTTTGATAAAATTTGACATAAAAAAATTGCAGAAACTTTTTTGAAACAAAAATATCTTTCTTCAAATCTCAGATAATTCATTTATTAAAAAGACATGGCTTCTTAATTTATTATACAGTAAAGTATAATAGAGTAAAGATAGCATTAATAAACTACAGTTTTTGATAGAAATGAAAAAAAAAAGAAGATTAAACAATTTTTGGAAAATTTTGACCAATCTTCCAAAATTTATCAACAAAAATGTCTTTTTTACAAAAATTGTTTTATTTTTTATTTTGTCGATTTGTCTAAATTAGTTTAATGATCTAATAGATTTTTTAAATATAATAAAGTTGTTCCGTGGATGTTTGTTATATATAAATTAAGTGTCATGTACAGCTAGACACAAATAGTGTAGTTTGTATAATAGGCAACTTTGTATACACAAAAATTATGTTAAATGTGGTTAAAAATGAATTAATAATTTATTCAAAATCAGTCAATCGAATCACAGCACAGCGGCCAAGGGTCAAGCATAGACAATTGTTTCGGTTCTACAAACCTCGTCAGTATGCCTTGTACGACCACGGCATCGCATGATAGCGAAGACAATTTTGAATAAATATTTCTGTTCTTATGAACACAATTGATATTATAAATAATCTAACGAAAGACTGGTTTGCCATCTAGTTGCAATTTTTAATACTAAAATGTCCGCATTAAAATTGCAACTAGATGGCAAACCAGTCTTTTGTTTGATGATTTATAAATGTGGTTAAACTAATGCCTTTGCCCGTTTCAACATAATTTTTGTGTATATCAAGTTGCATATTATACAGGCCACACTATTCGTGTCTAGCTGTAACTTAATTTGTTTAATAAAGGGTTTTTCAATAAAAAGTTTCATTTTGAATAGCTGGCTATTTGGGCAGCTGTTAATTTTGAAGATATTATCTTCTGACATTTGACAAGTAAAAACTACGCCATTATTAAAAATAGAACAATACACGCTTCAACAACGCATTAAATTTTCAGTCACAGTTCGCAAATCTAAAGCATTTTTTGGTCGTCGTAAAGCACCTTCTCGGTCGGCAATAGTAAGCCTGGTGGAAAAATTTGAGCTGTTAAGACAAGTTTGTGATGTGAAGAATGGAAACCGTGTGCATCGCTCAAGAACACACGAGAATATTGCTAATGTAGCTCGTAGTGTTGAAGAAAACCCAGGTTTGTCAATTTCTCGTCGATCTTTGAAACTAGACATTTCACAAACGACATTACACCGTATTTCTTAAGGCTTTTAAAGTTCAGTTAACACAAAAATTCAAGCCGGTCGATCACCATAAACTGTTTCGTATCTTTGCTGATTGGGTCTTTCAAATGCATCAAAATGATCCGGAATTTCATCGAAAAATCATCTTGAGTAATGAGGCCCATTTTCACCTTGGAGGCCACGTAAATAAGCAGAATTGTTGCATTTTGTGCTCAGAAAATCCAAGAATGATTGTCAAAAGTTTTTGCATCTTTGGTGCGTTTTTTGAGCTAGCAAAGAACTCTACTTTTTTTAAAATGAGGCTGGTGAAACTGTTACGGTGAATGGATGGCGCTACCGAGCTATGAATTATGATTTTTTATGGCCGGAATTGGAAGATATTGATGTGGACGACGTTTATTTTCAGCATGACGGCGGCGCTACGTGCCACACAAGCAACAAAACAATTGCAATTTTGCAAGTTTCCTGACCGTGTTATTTTTTGTAGAGGTGGTTACAATTGGCCACCGAGATTTTGTGATTTAACACCTTTAGACTTTTTTCTTTAAGGCCACGTGAAAGATAAGATGTATGCCAATGCTCCACAATTGATTGAATTCGTGAAGTTATTGAGGACATATAGCCGCAAATGTGCAAATTGGTCATGGAAAATTTCATGAAAAGAATAGGGTACTGCAACTGATATCGTTTTTAAATGTTAATGGCATACCTTCCTCTTTGCAATGAAATAAACATTTATTTATTTCTTTTAAAAAATAACCGTTTTTTTTAAATATCAAAATGAAGCTTTGTATTGGAAAACCCTATAGTTTATAAAAAAAATTAAAAATTGTTTTTTATGGTAGATTGTTAATTCTTTATCAGAATGTTTTTAATATTTTTTTAAAGTGTTTTTTTTTAATTTTAAATAATTAATAATTTAATGTATTAATGTTAGTAGTAACGTAGTAACATTAATTATTTAGTTTTTAATATTATTGACACTCAACTCCCTTAATTCTTAGTGCAAAGAATTAAAATATTTTGTTTAAAGATTTGTTGTCGAACGTTTTGATCAAAATCTATATTGACATTTGCAGTTTTTCAACAAAATAGATATGTTTCTTTTTTATATTATAAACCATATTGACTTAATTTATAGATTAAAAGTTAAATATTTGTTGTTATAAAGAATTTAAATTTTGATATCAGCAACTTGAAAATAAAAATAAAAATTCAGGTTGTAAGAATAAACTTGTAATAAAAAACATTGCAAATTGGTTTATTGTTTTTTAACATGAATTATCACGTAGTAGAGGTCACAACTATCAAATATATTATTTTTTGTTTGAAATTATAGTTATATAAATTATTAATAATATTAACCAAATAACTTATTTTATATACAATAATATAGAATTAACTTTAATTTGAAACAAAACATTACAAATATACTAAAAGTTTTAATTTTTATTTAGAAAGCTTGCTTATAATTAATAAAAGTAATTAAGGTCAAATAATGAAAACTCGATTACCCATGAGAGTATAATATATAGGACTGTGTTTATCGATGGAAGTCATTAAAAACAAATTAGCCAGTCAGTAGATAATGATAATATACATCTGTTGCTATAAAGGGTCAATTAAAAAATAGTAAAAGTTCTGTTGCTATAACATATATGTCATTTTTTGCTATTTAAGCCTAAAACATATATTTTTTAAACTAGATATTTTATGCAATATGTTTCAAAATAATGGTTTTTTTACTCTTTGTAAATATTACAATTACGACAAGTCAAAAATATTTGTTTTGATATAAATTATACAAGATTTTTTCAATTAATCTAAAATATTTAATATCAAAATTGATAGATAAACATAATTTTAATGTAAAACAAAATAAATAATTATTATATGGTATTGGGTTAGAAAGAGCGCAGTGGTTAATTGTTTGGAAGTTGGTGCAACTGATCGGGTTGTGCCAATGGATAATGCTACCCGGTCCCCGTCCAATGACAAATTGGACCCTCCAGCTTCTTCTTTGACAAAAAGGAAGAAATCTGGCAAAGTTATTTTGTCAAACAATGCCGGTGATGAGAAAGCGGGACCTGTCCCTCGGTTCATCCTAGTCACTAGAGAAGAGGGCAACTTTGATAAAGTTAGCCCCTTCTTAATAAGTAGAGCGTTGTATGGACTGATCGGTGACACCAAATCTACCAAGAAGGTCAGAGATGGCCTTCTTGTGGAAACGGTTTCAGCCGCTCAGTCAACCAAACTATTAAAATGTATCCGAATGGCAGATATGAACGTGACAGTCTCAGCCCATAAAATATTAAACTCCTGTTAGGGCATTGTTTATTGTAGGGACTTCTTAAACTGCACGTTGGAAGAAATTGTTGAAAACATGAGTGGTCAGGGGGTAATCGACGTGCGTCGCATTTCTAGTATGCAGACGGAAAACGCAAAGAAACCCCTAACCATATACTGACGTTTAACCGTTCACAACTTTCCACCAACGTGAAAAGGGCATTTTATTACCTCACAGTCAGGCCATATATTCCGGCACCAATGCGTTGCTTTAAATGTCAGAGGTTTGGACACACAGCTGCCCGATGTTCCAAGGAGCAGATTTGCGCATGTGGAAAACCTCTGCATGACGGTAGCAAATGCGAACAGCCAATTAAGTGTGTCAATTGTGGATGAGAGCACTCTGTAAGATCACGTAATTGTCCTAAATACAAAGAGGAATTTGCTATTAAAGAGATAATGACTAAAAACAAATTATCATATTTTGAAGCACTAAAATTGGTATTAGTCTATACACCAATTGCCGGAATATCATACGCCAAAGCAACGACTGCATCTAAAAACTCCGTAGACATAAACGACTTTATAAGTAAACTTTTGCCGCTTCTTATTGCTGCATTAAGCGGGCACAATCAACCTCTTGCAGCATAAAGACCGCTTATACCGGTTATTAAACTAAATATACCTCCACCAAAACTTCCGGGGCAGCAACGGTTAAGGAAAACTTTGGTTTCTTTAACCAAAAACGTGGGGAAAGTACCCCCCACACAATTTCAGGTTGGTTTTAAAACTGACCTGAACAAACTTGTTTTGGCAGATATGCCAAAACAAATAGATATGGATCAGTTTGATCCGGGTAAACGGAAGCGGGATGACCCCTCTTCCAGCAACGGTGACGACGGATCTAGTACGGCATCAGAAGTTTTTGTTATCGACACTAGCAGTACCAGTGGCAGAAGAAAAAGGAAACCTGTCTGAAAAAAGGGCAGATCACGCTCCCAGCTGTAGGCCTTCAATTATGTTTTTTTAAATAACTGTTGTTTTGTGTCGGCACTGCAGTCCTTTAAAACTGCGGTGGCATTTGCGTACTTGCATTGTTCTTTCTATTTTAAGGTTTTGGCATTAAAGATTGTTCTATCTTTGATGTCATCTGTAATACTAGTTTTAAGTTTTACATATTTTATGGTTCTGGCATCGGAGTCTTTTACAACTCCGATGTCATATGTGATATTAGTTTTAAGTTTTATGTATTTTATAGTTCTGGCATTGAAGTATTTTACAACTTTAATGTCATCTGTGATATTAGCTTTAAGAATGTATCTTTTGCTTTGTCTACGTCCAAACATCTAAGTCTCTTTACAGCTTTGGTGTTTTATTTGTTTTGTGTTAACTTATTCTAATAGCTGTCCGTCTATTACGTGTTATTTATTTCTGAATTTATTTAATTTATTTAATAGTTATCTAAAATTATGGAGACGATTATACAGTGGAACTGCAACGGTTGCAAACGCACAAACGCAGCTATTGTAAGCTAAAGATGATCCTGGTAAAGCATATGCCCTTTTGCGTGTGCCTACAGGAAACGCACTTCAAACCCCAAGAAAACTTCAATCTTCGGGGTTTTAAGTGCACCAGAAGTGACGTTCCGCCTGGTGCCCGAGCCAAAGGTGGAGTCGCTATTTTTCTGAGAGAAAATTTACCATTTACGGAAATAACTCTTAGAACTAGACTCCAGACAATCCCAATAAAAGCCACAATATGCAACCTGTATCTTCCGGAGTTTGATTGGACTCTGGAATATATACATAGAACTTATTTTGCAGCTTTTACAGCCCTATCTCCTAGTGGGCGATTTAACGCCCACAATCCGCTTTGGGGTTCATTGAGGAAAATCAAGAGAGGTCGTTTGATAGAGAATTTTTTTCATCAAAGCGACGTTGTCCTCCTCAACACGGGTTCTTCCACACATTTTGGAAGTAGCGGTACAAATTTTTTGGCAATTGATTTGTTCTTATCGTCTCCACGTTTAGCCACACGTCTATCGTGAAATGTATTAGAAGACCTTCACGGTAGCGATCACTTTTCTATCGTTATTAAAATCATCGTCAAACGGGTCAGACAGTCCGTCCCCTGTAGATGGTATCTTGGCCAGTCTGTTAGTTCCTTGGTGAAACGACGATCACAGTACCGTTGATCATTTAATCTGTATAGAAAATTCCATCCAAGACGCTTTCCTAGCAAGAAAACACCTCGTAGCGGTGTTTTTTGACCTAAAGAAGGCGTATGACATGACTTGGCGTTATGGAATTTTGCTGAAGCTGCACGCATGGGGATTCAGAGGCCGTATGCCTCTTTTTCTTGAATTTTTTATGCGTGATTGCAAATTTAAAATAAGGGTGGAAACCACTAACTCGAAGACATTATGTTTAGAGAACGGTGTTCCCCAAGGGTCGACAATCAGCGTCACCCTTTTTGCAATTGCAGTTAATGATATTGCGGCTTCGGTGGTTACATCTGTACAAAAATGCCTGTACGTTGACAAGTTGGTAATTTACATAGCGGGAGATACCATCTTTGCCATATCACGTCAACTCTAAATTACCATAGACAAAGTGGACAGAGAGGCAGAGGCGAGAGGTTTTTGTTTCCAGAATCACTTGCGTCAAAACAGTCCGTTTCTTAGAGCTCGTGCTTGATAGGATCTTACCCTTTTGGGCACATATTGATAAATTAGTCACAAAGCACAAAAAAGCCTTGAACGTGATCAAGTGCTTGGCCAACATTAACTGGAGTGCGCGGAGAGAGGTACTGTTGCGGTTGTACAAGGCTCTGGTTTTATCCAGGGTTGACTACGGCTGCGCGGTATACTCATCCGCCAGAAAATCCCGGTTGAAAGCTTTAGACGCAGTCTACTACGCAGGCATTAGATACGCCACGGGAGCATTCCGGACGAGTCCTGCACTGAATCTTTATTGCGAGTCGGGTGTACTCTTTCTAGCTGCTCGTCGCAGTTGCTTTGTACTTACGTACGTACGGTAATGCGAGCAAAAAGGGATCACAACAACCTACTCATATTTACCGCCAACGAAACGCAGCAACGTAAATACAGACTCAGGCCTACCGTCAGTAGGCCGGTGTGCATCCGAGCGCAGGAGCTAGAGGAGAGTCTCAATAATAATTATCCGATGGTATTTGAGGTCGGTTCTGGCAAGTTTCCAGCCTGGCTGTTGCCAAGGGTTAGAGCTTTTCTTGATCTGACCTTCCAGAGCAAGAGTTGAAACTTGTCTCAATGTCTTGAAGAGTAAGTTTCTTAAAATTGTTGCCAAATACCCAGACTCTCTTTGGTTGTATACGGACGGTTCAAAAACGGATCGGGGAGTGGGAAGTGCTTTTGTTTTAGACGGTACGGCCCATTCATGGTCCTCTCCCTAAAGAGGCTTTTGCATACACAGCAGAAATACATGCTTTGCATAAAGCCTTGCTAAACTGTGAGACGTCATCTCACAGTTCGTTCCCCCTTTGTTCCGACTTGCTGAGTGCCATCCTAAGTATACAGTCTATTTACTCGGTTGATCCGTTGGTCCAGCTCGTACAAACTTTGATATTCCGCCTGGCCGGGTATGGATAGAGAGCAATCTTTGTCTGGACACCGGGTCATGTGGGTATTGAGGGCAACGAGCTGGCCGATAAAGCCGCCCGTCAGGCGGCTGACGCGGATCCTACGGACAACATTCCTGTAAGACCCGATGATCTCAAAGGATACGTCATATCAAAGGTCATCGAGGATTGGCAAAGAGTATGGAACGGCTTTGAGAGCAAATTAATGGAAATCAAGCTTTCCGTGACGGCATGGAAGTTGCCGGTAGATCTCAACAGAAGAGAGAAGGTCGCTCTAAGTCGCTTGCGCATAGGTCATACCAACTTAACCTCTTTGTATCTTCTGACCGGCGACGAACAACCAGCATGTCAAACATGTCACGACCTTCTAACGGTGAAGCACATTTTGGAGGAATGCCGAGCATACCTTTCCCACCGTAATCGGCTCGAGCTCCCTAACAACGTGGCGTCTATTTTATTAAATAGAAAGGAGTCTATGGGAAGGTGCGTCCAGTTTTTGAAAGACGCAGAACTCTTCAAACAGGTGTAACCAAGTTTTTGAGTTGTCTTATAATGATTTTGGTGTTAATTTATTAATTTATTTTTATTGATCAGTTTGTGTTGTTGAGTTGTTTAAAGCATCGTAGTCTTTTACAACTTCAGTGCAATCTGTGATATTAGGTTTAGTTAGTTTTTAGGGTCTGGCATCGAAGCATTTTACAGTTTTGATATCATCTGTGATATTAAGTTAGGTTGTGATATTAGGTTAAGTTGTGATATTAGGTTTAGTTACTTTAATTTTTAAGGTCTGGCATCGAAGCCTTTTACAGCTTCGGTGTCATCTGTGATATTAGGCTAGGTTAATGGATAGGTACTGGCATCAAAGTCTTTTACAACTTTGTTGTCATTTGTGATAGTTGGTTCTGTGATATTAGTTTTAAATTTAGTTTTAAATTTTAGCAACTGTGATATTAGATTTAGTATTTATTTATTTATTCATTTATTTAACCATTCTAATGTGTTGTTTTGTTTTCCTCAGGTCTATAACCTGAGGTTATTATTATTAAAACAAAATAAATAGCCAATGACTTTAGTAGTCGACGCTAAAATACAAGTAAAAAATAATAATAATAAATATTTACTATATTATGAATAAATTTTTTTTTTTGATCAAATCAATAATATTAACTATAAATTTTAAAGTGAGAATATTATTTATTTGATTTATAACACAATAACATTTTTTTTTCTATTAGTTTAGCTTATTTTTTTTTTATTTAATCACTAATAAAAAAGTATGTCATTTTAACATAAAATGTAGGCAATACAAAATTGTTAAATAATGTTAATATAATGTAAACAATCTTAGCAAAGCCATTATTAAATTTATACCGATGTAAAGATCTAACAAACGCTACATACAAAACTAGGTTGATTAAATATGCATTCGCATCCTTGTTATTTATCCAGTGATATACACTGACAGCCAAAATGATTGACTTGTCCGCTCTTATAGAACAGGGTATGTGCCGCCTCATTCATACGGTCTTGTATAGTGTACCTAACTTGGTATTGATCATATGATTAAAACCTACAAATCTGCCAATAACTGTTAATTTATTTTAATAGTTGACACTATAGTAGTGTACACCATTGTGCGTTATGGCAAAATTTTACAAAACTCCGTTTAATGAGAGCATGACAGGTCAGTTATTTTTGATCTTACTGTATAACATGTACAGTATTATTTTTTGTGATAAATAACTTAATATGTCAAATTGAGTAGCACTATACAACAATAACAACAACAACGTAAGCAACAACCACAAAAGCAATAGAACACACCAAGTAAAATTAAACATTTACAATGAAGCGTAGTAACAACTTTTACGTACACAATTATCTGATATACGGTGTCAGAATACCAACAACAATAAAAGCAAAATTCTGGAAACCAAAACTAGATTTATTACAAAATCTAATAATGACAAAACAATGACATGGAACTTGTTGCAAAAACTTAAAAGGTCAAACACTATAAAAACATTCAAAGAAACTACAACAACAAAAACAACACCTTACAAAACACCGTCACTATTGTACTCAGCTGTTATAACTTTAATTAATTAAGAAATTACTGTTGAAAAAATGAGTTCTTTAGTCAAATAGTTTGAGCATTTAATTTTGCAAAAGAATAATATCAAGACCCGACAAGCATTCTTACGTAAAAAATGCAATTTTTTTTGCTGATGTAAATGCTTACTACGCTTCTACAACATGACATTTTTTAGAATAGCAATCACTTTGTGTGTATAAAAGACTTGCTCTAGCACCAATACCCGTTTCTTAAACAAAAGTTTGAGACCTTACGGTTTATGTTGCAATACGCCCTACAAGCTTGTGCGGTGTTAGTTTGTTGATTAGTTAGTTGGGGATAGTTAGGGGCTACAAAGGTTTACCAGTCGTTTATAAAAGAAGTTCTTCCTATCTGGCTCGGCAAGTCAAGCTAGATCAGGGTTGGGATGAGTCGCAAGATTATTATAGTACTTTGCGGCTAAAGTTTTGATGTGTTGACGCAGCGGGAGTAACCCTAGGTCTGCAAAATCTTTCCGTTTTAGACAAACTATGGAGCCCTGTAGAACAATTTTAGACATTTATTTTGAAAAAACTTTAACTTGTTAAAATGCCAATTAGTTGCAGTTCCCCATACTGGAAACGCGTAAATGAAGATGAGTCTAATAATAGACCTGAAGAGCCGGGTTTTATTCTAAGTCGACAAACCGCTATTCTAACGCAGCATTAGAACGAGAACGTTTTTTGCTTTGAGCTTTATCAAAAATGGACTGCAAGTAGAATTTATATTGGAGTCTCTTGTCAAGAGTAATCCCCAAAGCAGCAAGTGTAGAGGCAATCATAAAACAGCTAGTTGTACAACTACTAACCTACCAAAAATGCACATTATGCAAAGAAGAAAACCACAAAGCGTAGTTGCTTAAATGGAAAAACCAACTCTAATTGGAATCTCAAACATCAAATTAAAATCGGCAAATAAAAGATCAGAAAAAATGCGCAACAAACAATCCAGACTTTAAAAATTTATGCACCTGTTATCGTTTATAACCATATTATTGACACGTATGTAGACAAAATTAATTTTACCAAAATAGTAAACAGACAACAATTTATTCATAAATTGAAAAGTATATTTATTTAATCATACAATATAGAGACAATTGTTTTTAGTAATGTAAGTATTTGTTTGTTTATTGACTGTTATTGTTATATTTATTATATTTTTTACTACCACTAATGAAGAAAAAATTGTATCTTTAAAATATTTAATTTGTTTGTATTGTTTTATTTATTATTATTATACAAGAGTGGTTTTTTTCAAAACATAATTAAATAATGTTTTTTGTTATGTTAGATCTTTTTAACCTAGATTAAGACCTTCCCACTTTTCTTATAGAAAACATCACTATAACTTAAACCAAGAATGTGCTACACCTAAATAAATTTTGTTTTATAATTTTGCTTAAAAATCCACTATTAAACTACTAAACATTTTTTTGCTCTGTTTGCTAAAACTAAATTTCCAATCCTATATCATTCTAAAATTGATTTATATTCTAAAATTCTACTAATAACCAACCATTTATACAACCTAATAGACAGCCTATTCAGCAACATAATGTTAATTATAACCAACCAGTTAGACATTCTAATCTAATGTATAAACAAAATAACCCTTATAATAACTATAATCTAATATATTTTTTGCCAAATGCCACAAATTTATTAGTAAATACATGTGATTATACAAGAAATGTGCATGTACCAAATTTATCGCCAATTATTGATAACACAACATATGTAACAGCCTACAATTAACAATGCGCAGTTAACTCAACTTAAACCAGTCTGTCATAAAACCGCTGATTTTCTAGATATTTGTAAAATATTAACAACTTTTACTGGAAAAGATATGGCTCTCACATAGTTTATTGAAAAGTTAGAAAGTTTATGGAGATTGTACAATCTGGAATTTAACCAAATCGTGTTATGGGGTGACAATTTGTTTTCGGGTGAAGCTAAAACGTGGTTTTACGCAATTGTTCCGACATGTAGTGACTTTAAAAAATTTAAATCAAGGTTTTTAGAACAATTTTGGAGCCGCGCAAAACAACACCAAACGCAAAGTTTGCTTGAAAACAGGTTATATCATCCTTCTAATAAATATTTTTTAAAACTAATAGGAGAGGCTCAGCATCTAGTACCACCATATAAAGATGCTTACTTAATCCAAATTATATCATGCCATTTTTTGAAAAATATTAGTGTTAATCTGGTAAATGCTACAAGTGTATCTTACGCAATAGCAAAACATTAGACATATGATTTTATGGAAGCGCAAAAGAAAGCAAGAGAGCAAAATGCTAATCCTCGTGCACAATATGCACTTAGTCTTTGCGCACTATACAATAATCCCTTGCTTAAACAATTTAATTGAAACTGAGCTCATTGATCCCAAAAATTAAAACTAATTGCTCAACTTGAGCTATAACTTTCTGATAGTGTAGAAAAAACTACGTTTCAGAAAACATTCAGACGTCCACCTTATAGGTCTAATGGTTGGCGCTACTATCAGGACCGACACTTATCACAACCAAAACCTTCGGGATTAATTACTTCAAAAAGATTGTGACTTTGTGCACAATACTTCTTTGTCTTATCCACCAGTAATCGTTATTCAAATAGGGCCGTTACAATTTCCGTCATTGATTGATACCGGAAGTCAAATTAGCTGTTTGTCTTATAAAATTTATAAACAAATATCAGCTGTGCTCCCAAAACTACCAACGCTTAATGTACAAGGAGTTTGCGTAGTGGGGCATTTAAGGAACTGAGATCAAAAATTATAATTATTAAATTTGAGTTTATGGTCGTTCCAAATTTGACATATCTCGTGATTATTGGAGAAATTTTTTTGGCACACTTTAATGCACTTATTGACTGTGGAAAACGCTTAGTTAGTTTTAATACAGGCAACCAAGTTATTAAAGTTCTACTTATACAACCAGTGCATGAATCTAAATTGCCTGTTTTATCTACAGCATTAAGTTGTGTACCATAAATTGTAGCTAACCGCCAATACCGATTTTTTACGTAGATGAGAAACTTAGCTTGAGTTAAATTGCTCAATCTTGACCGTTAAACAAGTTTGAGAAAGAATTATTTTCCAGCTTCTAAAACAACATTCAGCAGTGTTTTCCAATTGCCCCGGACTTACTAAAAGTTACTATCATCAAATAAAGCTTACAGATAAGACTTCTTTTAGTGTTTGGCAATACCCAATACCACATGCCCACCGCGACGCTGTATTGGCGAAAATAGCTCGCATGGAAGCCTGAGGTGTAGTCAAGCGGTGAGAAACTCCTTATTGCAGCCCACTAATGACTACCATCAAAAGGGGTGGTTCAGTCAGGGTTTGTTTGGATGCTAGGCGTTTGAATTTGGTAATGGAATCCAACACAGAATTGCCAAGACCAATTGAGGATATAATGCGTTCTCTTGTTGGAATACGCTACATGACGTGTTTGGAATTAACTGCATCATACTGGCAAGTGCTAATTGTTCCGGAACACCAAAAATTTACTGGATTTAGAATGAGTTCTTATTGTTTCAACGTCTTACCATTTGGGCTTAAGACGGCAGTTTTGTCATTTACAAGGTGTATGGACCAATTATTTGGACCCTAGTGCAATCAATTTATCTATCCTTATATTGATGCAGCACCTGGACTTTGTATTTACCATACTGCAAAAAGCCGGTTTCACGTTAAAACTTTCCAAATGCAACTTCTTCAGTTTATTGCTAAAAACTTTTAGGCTACATCTTAGATGACCAGGGTTTTAAACCAAATCCAGCCCAAATTTAATGCTTACAGGAATTTCCAAAACCAATAAATATTAAACAGTTGCAAGCATTCCTAGGACTGGCTAACTTTGACCGAATGTTTGTATCTAACTTTTCTCCCTTACAGCTCCTCTAACTAAACTGTTGCAAAAATAAATAAATAAATGGAAATGAGAGAAAAAACAACAAGATGCTTTTAATTGCATTAAAAAAAAAATTGACAAAGTATTGACCTATCACTCACAAACGCAATTACCATTCTACTTGCAAACAGACGCTAGCTAGTGTTATACTTGTTAGGCAAGAAATTTACAATTCTAAGTAACCATTGCTTCACGTATATCATGATGAGTTTTTTTTCTGCAAGACTACGAATTCAATATTTCAAAAATCAAATTTTGTAACAGATACATTATCTTGGAACCCCCTCCCTTCTTCGATTACATACGCCCTACAATAAATGTTTTTGCATTGCAAAATGCAAGATCGAAATGTCATCTACAAAAGTGGTAAAAAAAGTCCTACAAGCTCTTACCGTAGATTCCTATTTTTCAAAGATAATTAATCAAACTAAACAAGGTATGGATAAAAGATTTGTGCTAGATCATGGTTTGTTGTATTTTAGACAAGACAATGACACTCCTTTGCTATTGTGCATTCTAAAGATTTTGGTTGGAGATTTTACGCGTCTGTATCATGAATATTACGGCCACTTTGGCATCTATAAGAGTTGGTGTGCTATACGCCAAAATTTATATTGAAAAAGTATGTTTTAATTTATTAAACAAATAGTAAAGAAATGTTTTTTTTTGTTAAGTCTTTAAAACTTTTATAGCCCTAAGCCAAAATCTTTTATTGCTAATGGCCCAGGCAATTTGGTCGCTGTTGTTTTTTACGGTTTGCTTCCACAATCAATAGGTGGCGTAGCCTACGTTTTTGTTTTGGTCGATGTATTGAAACGTTTTTCCATACCTTACCTTACTACTAGCCGTCAGAACGTTCGTTGCTAGCGGCAGCTCTTATTGTCGGAGAGCGAGTCGTGGGATTAATTTTTGTCTACCTTTTTAAAGGCTGGGCTCCAATTGTTTATCTGTTTGGGCAATCCCAGGTATTAGAGTGCCTCTTGGGTATAAACAATAATTCCTCAGAGGTGTTTATGAAATTTAATTTATATCTTTTACCCAAACATAAAAATTTAATTAAAACCTTTAAATGTATAGACAGAAAAAAAATACAATTTCAGAAAAAACTCGTATAATTAAATTGACTTTGTACATTACATATTCTGAGTTAATATTATGAATAAAACATTTATTATTAGAGCTGGATAGGTCAGACACCCTTATCCAATTTACCTACCAAGTTCTGGACTGGTCATGCACCTCAATCCAACTCGGTTTTGGCCTGGTCAATGCACCCAGTCCAACTCAATTTGGTCTGGTCAGTAATCCCAGTCCAACTTCGGAACGACACGCTCACGCTGCACGCGTTTATATAGTCCTCTAAAAAGAAGTGGGGGAACATACATTCAGCCTGATTGGCCGTTTGAGTCACGTGTCACACAAGTGACTCAACTTACAAAAAAAATAAACAGGGTTGTCAACCTAAATCATTAATTTAAAGTAAACACAACACCCTACAAAAAAATATGACAATTAATTGTCAGATTCAAAACTAAAAAGTAGACAACATGTAATACTAAACAATGAGTAATTTAAAAAATACATTAATGGTGACATGGCTGCCTAAATATGAAATAATAAATAACAATGTCCTTACATGAATTTAATAAGTATTTAACTCGATCACTCGCGCACTAATTGTCTTGCGGGTGTCGATAAAACTTAAGTGTCTCGGTCTCTGAGACGCGTAATTGGTAGCGCCGCACTCTGGGCTTTGCATTTTTTCTTTTCCTTCTTTTTTTTCCAGCAGTGGGCGTTGTATTTGCTGCAGGTGGCGAATGCAGACGGGTCACAAAGACTGCTTTCTTTTCCGCAAACCATGGGTGCTCTACTTCGAAAGGATAGGTGTACATTGATTGCACAATCACTGGAACTCTTGAAACGGTCTTTACAACGGCGTTGTCCCTGGATGTGGATGGCAACGGATTAGGCCACTCCAAGAAGACTTGCGGCGGTGACAATGCTGGACAGGACTTTGGTGGAGTGTATAGGCCGAACAACATAGCTTTCCGAAGGTCCCATTGCTCCTGTAATTCCGCCGCTTGACCAGGAGATAGTGGCAATGATATCGGGGAAGCATTCAATTCCAGGACATCCATAATTGCAATCTGAACATACTTATAAATGTAAGATACCGCATAAAATACAAATGTTCCCAGGTACCTCATAAACACAGGGTAACACATACAAATTATATGTTAATTAATTATCACATACCTTATCTCTTTTTTCTGATCGCTATACATTAGTTAGATATGCGGGACTTACCAAAGATTGAATTCAATAATATATAAATAATAAACCGGTAATAAATTAAATAGTTAAATCCACATTGTATATCTCCACACAGATACTGGTACGGCATCAAATTTAATTGGTCACATCAGCGCTCAATGAACCAAAAAGGTGTTCCTAAAAGTAAAACAGGCTCATCATTTGGTTTGGCCTAACCGAATGGCAAGAAAGGTAAGCAAAATATGTAAACAATACTTTAGCTAATCCTTGTCCTTCTTCCTTTTAGATAATAAATTTGCAACCAGTAACGGAGAGGAAAACGAACGTTACAGTATTTAGCAAACATTTTGCTTTGTATCTACTTAAGCGTGCCAGTACAATGGCAGCCACTAATCGATTGGCCAAATGCTACTTTTCTACGGTAGGTACTTCTTCTCGTATATTGCAATCATGGGACCCAAGAGCTAAGGAAATACATACCTTTTCAACTTTTTTTAATAGCGTAGTCCACGAGTCCACTGGTCACGCTTTGTGCAAACTCCATTTTGGGACGCTTTCACTTTTTCTGGTAAATTCTCCGCTGGAAAATGCTAAACCTCGGTTTGACTGGCATGTAAAGCTTTTTTATGCTTACCAAAATATAGTAAACAAAGCAAAAAACCGAAACGACCAAAAAACAGCTAACAAATTTTGCCCGTTTTGTGTGGGGGACCTAGTTTTGCTGTGGGCTAATCTTGCCTCCTTTACTTTAAATGCACACTTTTCTTTAAATGCACAATCTAAAAACTTCCTTCAGTTATACGAGAGAGCTTACTTACTTAAAACCTACATACTAACTTCACCCAAATCTAGGAGCAAACGGGGTATGTTCTATGCATGCCACCTAAAGTTATTTGTTTTGCCATGCGCAAACGTAACAGTTTTTTCTTGGATTGTTTACAGGTCTCCATCAAAGAAATGGGGCAGTTGTAGCAAATTATTTACCGATAAACGTGTACCGAGACATCGTAAGTCCTAGGCACTAATATACTCGCTTCGGACGCGTGCTGCCGCGTGTCACGGCATTTGGCGGCTGCCGAACCGCTTTGCAGATGCGCCGCTATGGCAAAGGTATGACCGCAACCAGCTCTTTTACCGTGAACGTCTCAACCATATTGTACATCGCTGCAAATTAATTCCCCGGTTTTCTGGTTAATTCAACGCGTTAAGCGCCTGTTAATTGTAAGTAATTTATTTATTTTTATATATTGTATTTAGAAATAAATGTTCTTGGTAAACAATCTAAAGGTATACTACAAAATAAATTTATTTATTACTTTAAAATATCTATAACACAATTTGGTTTTGTAAAAAGTAGATCTACAAGCCAGCCGTATTTTGACATCTAACAATTAAACAATCTATCTTAAAGGCAAACAGAACATTTGACTCTGTTTTGGCTTAGATGCCTTTTGTAACAACAATAATAATGATAATAATAGCATTTTTTTATAATCGTACTTTTAAAGTTTGCATAGCTAAAACATATTTATTCATTTACTTTTTCATTCTACAACTAGAAGTTCCACAAGGATTTTCTTTGTTTCTTCTCTTATATAATATAGCTATAACTCATTCTATTTTATCCCAAATTTTTACATCCTGCAATAAGCCGATGATACAACACTGATTCCTTGAGCTAAATCTATAAAAGAATCTATTGATCAATTAGAAACCTTGTTAAATAAAACAAAATTGTAATTCAATAAATGTCGTCTTTTTGTAAACTTGTTAAAAACTCAATTACTAATTCTTTATCACAAAATACATAAAAAATCACTTAAAATTCAAGTGAATTAACAATCTTTAAACCCGTTTTATATATGTGAATATATATGAGTACTACAACTGTTACACTAGGTGTTTTGAGTTAAAGCGTCAGTTTTTTTGGTTAAGAAAAAATGTGTTGTGACAAGTATGCTTTTGTTTAATAAAAAAATAATTTAGTAACTTTCATGTACTGCTTTGATGTTACCTTTACGTTAAAAAACTCAATAATTTATGTTAAAATTTGTGTATTTGCGGCAAAATTCTTAGATGTGGTAGTATTAACCTTTGGCGTTGGTGATTAGCCCTTGCAGCAAAAATAAATCAAAGTTAAATAAATGAATTTACCTAACTTAATTTAGAAGTAAGCTTTGACCCTAAACTAAGTTTTATACCAACTTCTTTAAATCTAAAACAATGACATTCTGCCGCTTAATCCTTGACTGAAAAGTTTAGAAATATTGTGGACGCATCACAATATTTCTAAACTTTAATAAACCAACTCTTATTCCTAGGTTTGTAAGAAAAAAGACATTCTTCCAAACTATTACTAAAAAAACTCACCATTCTAATAATTCTCCTCATAATTATTTAAACAAACTATTTTATAAAAAAACTATTTTTTTTACAAAAAACTTTAATTAAATTTGCAAAGCTTAAAAAACTTTGGTGAATAAATTATATGCCAATATTAATATAACCTAATACTTTACAAATAACACAAAATTGATAGACTAGATCACAAAATTATGAAACAAAACCGAGAGTTAATAAAAGCAAATAAATGCCAAGCAAAATTCTGACACTAGTTGGGGTGACGCTAAATATTACTAACTAAAATACATTGTTATACAAAGTGAGGCAAAAGTAATGTCAAATAAGATTTGCCTGCTATTTTGTTACTAATAAATTAATTATTAAAAATTTACTTGAAGAGTTTTACACCTTGGCATTAAGTTGAAAAATAATATCGGTTCAATGATCACTTGAGTTAATGCATATTTGTGGTGTTTTACGGCATTTGGAGTTATTGCTTGGAAATCATCTGGCTTTAATTGGTGATTTCTTCTTTAATGTTGGCTTTCAAAACTTGTACGGTTTGTGGTTTAAAATGTGATGTTATTGGATCTGGCAATTTGGCCGGTCAGTTTAAACTGCCAAAACGAAAAATTACACGGCTTAAAAATTAATATTTCAAAATTTTTGTAGTTGTTCGAGCTGTGTGAGCAATTGCTCCGTCTTCCGGCAAAAACATTTGTTTAACATCTGTCTGTAGCGCTCACCAGTTACAGTTATGATGCCGTCGGCGTCCTCAAAAAGCAAGGGCCAATCACATTTTTACTGCAAATGTCAAACCAAACATTCACTATGATGAAATGCTATAATTCTTTGTGCATATCTGGTAGATTTGTGCCCTAAAAACTTAAATTTTGTTTGTTAACTTAACCAATTATTAAAAATGGATTTTTTTGCTTGTAGTTTTGGATACTAAATCATCATCATTTTCTACCTACGTTTAACAGAGTATAAGTAAGTTAATGATTTGCACTTTGAAATAAACAATTTTAAGTCTTTTACCAAAAAATTTAACGCATTGAACGTTTGCTGATACCAAATCGTTGTCTTGTTGATGTTTTTGGACTCTTTCGGATGTCCTTGGTCACAGCAGCAATATTCTCAATCAAACAAGTAATACAAGGTCGGCTACTTCTTGCAATATATCTAAAAGACCTGGTTTGCACAAGACGCTTATCTAAACGCTTAATTGTTTGCCTACATAGCGCAAGATGGCAAAAAAAAGACAACAAAATTCTGCGTCTGCTGCGTTAAAACAACAGACAGCAAATTGCTTTTTGCCAACTAATTTTATATCTTTTATTGTCATTTGCAAAAACTGGCACACTCACCTACCTTGTAGTTTAAGATCAAATAAGCATTAACTTTAATAATATTTGAATAAACATAATATATTAATAAAAAAACCTTTATTATAGTTTTAATTAAAAAAAACATTAACATATAAACGGTAATTTTGAAACAAAGAGATAACTTAAGAATCATTCCAAACTAGTTTATTTTCAGCTACATTATTAAAAAATACCAAAAGAATTCTAACATAAAGCTAGTAAAATGCTTTAATTAAATCAATCACGCTACTAATTTTAATCAGATATTACATTTTTACTGTAAAAGTATTAAATATAATAATAACCAGTGTTTATTTTTAAACGTTTGTCTAAATACTTTATACATTGTTTGCAAATTCTACAATTCAAACACAAACGTAAATAAAATGATTATACAATATCTAAATAAATTAACGTTTACATGAAATAACAATTCTTTGATATTAAAATAGAATGAATTAATATCAATTAAACAACCGTGTGTGTTCACAATATAACAACGCAAAGTGGTAGAAATATTTTGCACAAAGCTTTCACGTAAAATGTTGTGGTACACTTTATGCATATACATATTTTATCTCTCATAAAAGAGAAAATCATAAACTTTCTTTTACAGAATATCTATAAAAACTCAGCATTAATACAAAAATGTATTTATCATTAATATTGATTAAAATACTCAAATAAAATTGATGAGTGTAATACATCTGTTTAAATTTTGATAAATATTCTAGCACATTCTATTATGTTATGATTCAAGTATTAATATTTTAGTAATATTTATTAAATAACACATATTCTGTGTTCAAAAGAATGTGAAAAGTATACACATAAAAATGTTAGAAAAACATATATGGAAAAGTTTCCACTACTTTAATTGCTTCTTGTAGAAACTTGTGTATCATGTTTAAGTCTTTCAATGCACAAAACTTTACGGAAAGGATAGATTAACCGTTTCCTGTTGATTTTCTTTTGTTGTTATTTTTTCCTTATGACATATTGATGGCTGTACATGGCTTGTAGTGATGAAACTGCTGCTTCCAGAGAGATAACATTGATCGTTATTGTATCAACCCTAACTAAACTAGTTTGTAATGTGTTTGCAGCGTAACACGTTTGATACTATACTAGACAAATATAAACTATATAAATATAATTGTAATAATGTACAGCATATTTAAAATACAAATTTAACTTTCAAATACTTTAAAATGTTTATGAATGTATTATTTAATAATATTTGTTTTGATTTGACATTGGAATTAGTCACTGATCTATTAAGGTAACACAAATAGTATTAAATATGCTGCAATTAACGAACGATAATTTAGAACGTTTTATTAAGTTTTGTATTAAAACCTAAAAATGTTTGTTGCAATATTAATATTTTGTATGTGGTTAGTTTGTAACTTACCGATAAGATTAATTAAATGCAATGCAGGTTAGTTGTGTCATGCGAAAGTTATTTTATTTCATCGATACATTTTAGTTTGTGTCTGGGGTATAATTTTAATTGGGTATACGATGTAATCTATTTTCAATCTAGAAACTTGGCTAATATGTTGTGTATATATTTTTTTATCCGAATCAAGAGAAGGGCAAAACTTGGATTGTCATGGGAAAATTTAGTTTATGGACTTTTGGTTGACGGACAATTTCTGAGGGAATATGCGATTTAAATTTATACGTCTGAATATCGTTTTTATGGCTATATTATACGTGTTTTATAAGCAATGTTGTAAAAATTATCAAAAATAAATAATAACATTAATAACATAGAAATTGAAATTATATAAATTTAATAAGTTATATTTTATTTTGAATGACATAACACAATAAATTACCAATACAGATTAAGATACAAAAGCAAACAAAATTATATGTCAAAACTTACATAATGTGAGTATAATATATAAGGAGTTATTTAATTTAATTTTTTTGTTAATGTTACACATTCATGCCTATTCAGTAAGCAAATCTTTAAGAGTTAAAGATGTATGAAGTTGTTAACTCAAGGACAATTGTTAAGTTAACAACATCGAAAAGAATTCGTATTCAGTAACGCGTTCGCTAAATATTTTGATTGTCAAATTAAAGATTTGTGGTTATGGATAGTCTTTAAGTTAACAACCACGCTCACTGTGGTTGTTAAGCCTTAAAGATACTCTTAACCTAACAATTTACTTCAATAAATGTTCAAAATAAGAATTATTATAATATATTTTATATATTTCAAGTAGGAAACCTGCTTATATTAATATTTTCTCGTGTTGTAAATCAGTAAAAAAATATTACGCAATAAAATTAATACTTTCAATCAAATCTAATAAAATTTGTGTTTGATTTTACATATAATTAAACTTGTAATATAATTATTAAATTAATATAAACATAATTGTTAAATAATTTTATGTATCTGACTTTATGCAATTTATTACTTTATGGAAAATAATTTCTACATTTAATAATTTTAATAATTTAATTACAACTATTTTAATTCAATAATTCACTCATGTATCCAGCGTCTGTAACTTCTAAGTATTTTTATTATTTAATTTCTATATGAATTTTATATTTAGCTGATATTTTTATAAGGTTAGGAACACGTTAAGAATTTGTAAACATTAAAGAGAGAAACATCGTCGAAATGCGACAGATGCATGCACGCACCAATCGCACGCTTGCAAAGCAGTGATCGAATGCTAGCTTCATGCAGTTCATATAAAGATAAATTGGTACGGAAATAATTAACGATGTTGTCCTTAGTGAATAGGAATACTGAACATTATAGTTAAGAAAATCGTTACGAGTTTCACCATAACGATGTTGTTACTGAACAATATCTTTAACTAGAAAAGTTACAGAATAGGCCTGATTGAGTCTGAAGTAAAATTAAATCAATAACTTTTGCACTTAACATTTTTTGTTTATAATTTGTTAAATAGCATAGGGTAAGACTCTATAAATTGCATTTTTAATAATTTTTTTATTAAAATTTTGTTTGTATATTAAAAAATAAAAGTAAATATTTTATTCTTATTTATAAAACACCCCGTATAAGACCTTAACATTAACATAATTAACATTTAGTAAACTTTAGTTTTGCATCAAGCAGGACTCAATCCCTAAATGCTATTTAAAATTATTTTTTTGTTATTATACTTTTTGTTACATCTATTATGAGACACACTATATATACATGGTGTCAACAATCTATATGTTTAGATAATTTATTAATTTTAAATGTTACAAAGTTGGATAAATTGGCAAAATTGAGGATGTTATGATATAGTAATTGCTGAGCCATCACAACAAAACATATAAATACGACAACTCTTCCCTGAGAAGTCAGTCCAACATATAGTAGTAATAAGTACACTTAAAATCAGTAACTAGACTTTGCTTAAAATCGCGAGCTACTATAACCAAGTAATAATAATTAATAATTAATATTTAATCATTATAATTAACCATTATAATTAACTATAATTGTATTAGAATAGATCAAATTTTGTAAAGTTTAATGATTTGAATAAAAAGTAGTTAATAGTTTTTAAACAGTCTTATTTCAACTCGTGGAATTTAACTAGCGCTGCAAACAGGATTATCTGCAACGTATTAAATATCGACAGTTTGTGTTAACGATTAAAGCAAATAACAAATATTTGAAATCAAAGACTTTAAGTGTTAAGTGAACCTAACTTGGATTGCTTTACTCAAACTTAGATTAATACCAGATGGATACCATCTCAATACTATTAATGTATGTGAGTACAGATTTTCAATGATTGTCAATTGTCAAAATTCTATGACAGATATTGATAATCTATCCCTATTAATAAGTTTCTTAAAAATTATGCCTTATATTGTGAAAGACGTGACAAACGTGTATCAGGACAACATTCTCAATTTCGATGGTGATTCCAACGATTTAAATGCTTACATATCAGCTTGTGAGTTTCTTGTTAATACATTTTTGACTGAACCTAATGCAAGTATACAAGCTTTGTTATTGAGTAGTAAATTGAAAAGGAAAGCCTTGAAAGCCATAAGTTGTAACAAAGAGACCACAACTTGGCAAAATCTAAAAATTCTTTTATTAAATCATTTTGATGATCAACGTTTTGAGTAATGTTTATTTAATAACTTAGCCATAATTTGACCCAATAAAAATGAGGGATCTTATAATTACGGTACACAAATAAAAGAAATTTAACAACTTCTTCTTACTCAAGTGAAATTAAAAGACAACAATGCTAATAGTAGAGCATTACAGAACTTGAATTATAAGAAAACGGCACTACAAATTTATTTGTAAAGATTATTAGAAATTGATCATATATCAGAAATAATGGTTCAAGTGAAGCAACCAGCCAACCTTGAGACAGCTATAAGTCAGGTGATAGAAGTGGAGAATTTTAAATACCGTGCTGGAAGAACAATTGATTTACAATGTACTAATATGAGAACATTATTAGATAAAGCACGTAACCAAAGTAAACAACAGAGTTATCAAATGAATAACAGATTCACACCAGTAGCGCAACCTTATTTATTGCAATTTCAGAATAATCAAAATGTGCCATCATTTGCGCCTAAATCAAATCATTTTAACAGGAATCATGTTTTTACATCTCCGTTTAATCAAACTACAAAAAATAATATGAATCAAAGATTTCCAACAACGATGCCTCTACCTCAAGCGACGCATAAAACAATGCTCAAGCTTACGCATAGAAGTAGATTCCAACGCGCAGAAAAGACCGGTATCAACTTTCATTAGATTTACTAGACATTACGCAAATGTATGAAAACGTAAACACCGAAGAATTTGCTGTTGACTGTGAATATAATGACAACCTCGATGAAGATGTCAACAACGCAGAGAAATATTTTCAGTTCATTTATTTGCCTTACAACCAAGAAAAAATAATAATTAATTATAATAAAGATAACACAACTGTAATTAATTTAAATAACATTAACTCTTATTTTTCCTACATATCATGTTCTGGACTTAATTTTTTAATTGATACAGGATCAACCAAAACATTATGCTGTGAAAATACCATTTATTATTAAAACGGCCCATGCTACAACTAAACACATTGATGCGATTATAGCGGAAATACCACCAATATTTTGTTCTAATATTTGAACATATGTTTTTAAATATTTATTTCAGAAAGAAATTTGACGGTTTAATTGGAATCGATTTATTATGCAAATTAAATGCAATATTGAATATTCGTAATAAAGTTCTTAAAATTCCAAACATACCCATTCATCTTGAAAAAGAAAGACTAACTTTTGAACCATTACAAGCAGAAGTTATTAAAATACCTGTAAATATAGAAAGCGGAACTATTTACATACCTCTATTTGAATTTTGCCCAGGAATTAAAGTTAAAGAATCAATAACTAAAGCATTAGTAATTGCCGTAAACTATACAGAAGATCTTAGAAACATTAACATCAGTGATTCATTGCAAACTCATTTAATAAACAAAATTGAAGAAAATTGTACTTTTAAAAAAATGAATATAGATAATAATGATGATGAGCAAGATAATAATAACTTAAAAGATCTACAAATGCAAAATATTAATAAAAACTTAAACACAGATAAAATGAACATCGAAGAAGAAGCTTCCATTAGAGTATATGCAAACAAATATAAACATGTATTTCATGTAGACGGTCAAAAATTAACTTTTACACATCATGTTAAACATAAATTAAACTTAAAAACAAAATACCTACAGAAAAAAAAAATTAAAAAACAAGTTCTGGAATTATTAGATCAAGATATACATCAGGAAAGCATTTCTCTTTGGAACTGTCCAGTAAATATAGTAACAAGAACTGCAAATAGAAAAATTAAGAAAAGAATGGTAATCGATTATCGACAATTAAATTATCAAATAATGGAAGATAAATATCCAATTTCTAATATTGCCAATATATTGGATAAATTGGGTGAATGTCATTACTTTAGTAGTATTGACCTAGCATTTGGTTATCATCAATTAGAAATGGATTCTATTGACACACAAAAAACTGCGTTTTTAACTGAACAAAGTCATTTTGAATTTAAAAGAATGCCCTTCGGATTATTGAACGCATCTGCAACTTTTCAACGATTAATGGATACAATTTTAAAAGGATTATTGGAACATATCTGAATGGTATATTTGGACGATATAATAATTTATTCAGTTTTACTCCAGGAACACATGTCAAAATTAGATAAAGTTAGAAGATGCAAATTTTAAAGTCAATATAGGAAGATGTGAATTTCTTCGAAAAGAGCTAAAGTGTTTAGGTCATCTAATTACAGAAGACGGTGAAAACCTAATTCAGATAAGATTAATGCAATTGATAAATACCCTTTACCAAAAACTTAAAAAGAAATTAAATCAATTCTAGAACTAGTGGGTTATTATCAAAAAATTTTAAAACAATTTGCTGATATAACTAAACCACTTACTAACTGTTTAAAAAAGGGATCACAAATTGTCATAGATCACAAAACTAACAAAAACATTTAAAAAAAGTAAAACTAATGAATAATCCAATACTTTAATACCCTAATTTCACAAAAGAATTTATAGTTACTACTGACGCATCAAATGTAGCTATATGAGCAGTTTTGTCCCAAGAAATAATAGACAAGAATACCCAGTAAGTTATGCTTCAAAAACATTAAACAAAACTGAACAAAAATATTCAACAATTGAGAAAAAATTGTTATAAATAATATACGGTGTCAAATATTTCCGACCATATATGTATATATGGTAGACACAAAATTTACACCAATCACATACCACTAGCATAGTTATGGAAATAAAAAAAAATAAATTCTGAATTAATAAGATGATTTCAAAGTTATCTATAAAAAAGGAAAATATAATACAAATGCTGACGCATTGTCAAGAGTTACTCAAGAACAAATAAATGCTATAGATGATGATATAATATCTATGCTTCCTAATCCAAATCTTAAACTCATAAATTACTAGACAAAATTTAGATTTAGATGTTAATAAAAAACCAACGTTACCAAATACAACCTTTTTTAGAGAACAACCTATCTCCAAAGGAAAATATTTAAAAATGTTTTGAAATAACTATCTTAAATGAAATAATAAATGATTAAATGATAAAAAAAATTAATGTTTTATCAGCTCTACAACAACAAATTCAAAAATAGATTTATTAAACGAAAATGAAAATAAAATTATTAAAGCTAAAATATCGACAGATAATATTGAAGAAAAAATTATAAAGTTTATGAAAGAATATCTGATTAAACCAGGAAAACATTACTTATATTTTGAACAAAATTAAATTTACCCTTAATTTTGTAAAATTTATAAGCAAATCTTTAATAACAGAAGACCAACATTAATTAAATGTACAAAAATGGTTACTGTAATAAGCAATAAAACCGACCAAATAGAATGATTAGAATTACATCATACTGGTAAAACAAACCATAGAGGAATAGAAGAAGTCTTTTTTTATTTATTATTTATGGATACTTTTACAATATCAAAAATCAAAGTTTTTAACTATAATTGATACATTCTCTAGACTTGGTCAAGCAATACTTATATGTTCTATCAACTCGATAGATATAGCTAACGCTCTGCTAGAATACTTTAAGTATTACGGAACACCACAAGAATTAAGCTGTGATAACGAAAATGAATTCAAAAATGATTTGATTATGAAATTATTAGAATCTCATAAAATTAAAGCTCATTTTGAAACACCTTCAAACCCTAGTTCTCAAAGAAACATCAAAAGATTTGATTCAACAATAATTGAACAAATAAGATGCCTTGAACAAAGAAAAAATGAACTAATTGAACAACAAATGAGATTAGCTGTTATAGCCTATAATAACACAATATCTAAACCAACAGGCTTTACGCCGCTTAAATTAGTTTTTGGTCACACCGCTTTAAGAGATCCAATGGATTTACTTTATTCAAAAGAATATTACCATCAATACTTAGTAAATCACAAAGATCGATTACAACATCTTTATAAATCAATTCAAACTAAAGATATACTACAAAAAGAAAAATGTGTAGAAAAAGTAAAGGAAAACTTTTTAAAATAAACGAATTAGTATATGTAAGAACTAATAGCCAAAATAAATTGACAAATCCCTATTCAGGTTTTTATAAAATCACAAAAATTAATGATGACTCAACTGTAGAAATCAAAACAAAAGAATGAGATGATTTTATACAAGAAATTTGAAACATTATATTATTTTAGACTTTTTGGATGTTATATCCCTAACATTAGAAGCGACATTACCCTAAAACCAATTACTGACAACACAAGTCTTCTTCTATAAAGTTAGGAGAAACTCAAATAAAATCAAACATATGGAAAATAACAACTAAATTTCTATCTATCTTATTCAAGAAATTTAAGATTTTAATAAAAATTGTATTGATTGGATAACCATAGTAAAAAAATAAAACACATGGAAATCACTACACCACAGAAATGTTAAATTACTTATCTATATTAACTGTAAAAAAATACAAAATGTTAAGACAACTTAATCAACTTGTACCTCAGCCAAATTCACAAATAACTAAAAGAGCAATTGACGTGCTAGGCCAGATAATTAAGAAAATTACTAGAAATTTAGATAATAGAGGTGCAAAAAATACGATAAATCACAATCTAAAACTCAATTAAAATTAGACAAACAAATTTCTTTGTCAATCAGAGCAATTGAAGAATTCAATAAAACTACATTCGAACTAAAAAGTAATCAGTTACTAATGAACTCAAGAATGCTACAAATTAACAAAGCTATAAAAAACTATACATTCTACCAAGTAGAAGAAACACATAGAATGACTATTTTTGCTATCTTCAATCAACTTATTTTTCTAATAGAGAATGCAAATAATATTCTGTCTATGATAATAAATGCCGTAACTTTTGCCAAACTAAATGTATATCACTCATCAATAATGGATACTACTAATGTTTGAATTAAATAAACTAAGTCGAACACTAAAAACAGAAAAATTGTTACAAGAACCAACAGCAGAAAATATTTAGTTGATTGAAAAAAAAATCACAATACAAGCTTATACTAAAAAAAAATAATCATATTTATCCTAAAAATTCCTTTAATAGAAATTTCTCAATATTTAAATTATCAATTATATTCTGTACCAATTCGTAACTATAACAATTCTTTCCATTACATTATACCAACTTACCCATTTTTGGCAATTGATTGTGAAAAATTTGTATCTCTCACTGAATCCTGCCAAAAAATATCAACTATGCAGTATCTGTGCCAAGCAGTCTACAAATTATTCAAAATTCACCATGTGAAGTTCAGTTGTTATCCTACACAAACCACTACCAAAAATGTGTGCATAACTATGAAACAATTCAAGAACTATGGATTAGAAAAATTTATGAAAATCTATAGATGATAGTTTCACCCTTCAATCAAAAGATTGAGAAAAGATGCAACAAACAGATCGAGCTGTACGTAATTAATGGTACCTACTTTGCAACAGTGACATCAGGATGTTCTTTGTACATAAAGATTCTTACATTGACCAGTTATCAAGAAAAGAAAATTACTAGTATACCGAATATCCCCAAACTAATTTTTTCACAAGAGAAAGCTCAACCAGCACAATGGAAAACGCACTTTGCAGAACTAAACGAAATGCTTATAACAAACATAAGTGGAATCAATGACAAATTCTTCAAATCCTGAAGAATTCAAATACACTTTACGAACAACCTCCAACAATTTGGACAAGCACAAGGAACCCACCCTTGAATTCTTTAAGTCATCACAGAAGATGTCTCCGCATTTAGGCCGATGGTGTTATGATGCAGTAAATGCTGAGCCATCACAACAAACCATATAAATACGACAACGCTTCCCAGAGGAGTTAGTCCAACATATAGTAGTAATAAGTACACTTAAAATCGGTAACTAGACTAGAGCTACGAGCTACTATAACTAAGTAATAATTAATAATTAATATTTAATCATTATAATTAACCATTATAATCAACTATAATTGTAATAGAATAGATCAAACCTTGTAAAAATTGATGATTTGAATAAAAAGTAGTTAATAGTTTTTAAAAAGTCTTATTCCAACTCGTGAAATTTAAATTGCAGAAATTTTAGAAAATAAAAATGGAATTTTTATTTTTTATTTCTAAATTTTATTAAAAAACGAGTTAGATACTTTACGTCATCGGTGTAATGTTGCAGATTTTTATTGTTAAAAAAAATACAAGACATATTGTCAGTTAAACAAATATTTACTCGTAGTTCAAGCTTGCTAGGAATTCAAGCAAATATTTACTGACAGTTCAGAGATGTAAGACTAAAACTTTTAAGAAAGATTTTTTTACCGAATTATTAACACAATAAGCGACAGGATAAACTTTTAAATTTATTATTTTCTGAAACTTATAAATTGCAAATATTTAAAGTCAATATTTACAGACTGCTTAAACCTTGTTTTTAATGTGATACTTTTAACGAGTATGGTTTTACAAGTTAAAATTCAAAAATATATTTTGTTGTTAAGACATATTAAGTAATTTTTAAATATCAGATTAAAAAAAAAAAAACGTAAGTTATGGAAATGTACTTTGCCTACCCAGCCCAGGGAGACAGGTGGTTTGTTTTACTAGAGCGCCACGAGCTTTCAAATTAGTTCAGCATATGTACACTTTGCCAGAGTAGGAAAAAAGCTTGAATCTCTTTTGATGTTGTATAAACGTGGCAAATAACATGCAATTTGTCCTACATCTTTTTAATGCAAAATTAAAGGCATACACTAAATAAAAATTGTCATATAAAAAAAAGTTTTATTAAAAAACATATTTATCAGTTATAAAGTTTTGTTGTTGTAACTCTAAATTAAAAAGTTTAAATTTTTTTATTAAAAAATACACGCAAAAACTCTTCAAAAATCTATCTGGTTTTTTGTCCTTAAAGAGGTTAACAGTCGGTTTGTTACAGACGCGTAGCGCTATCGTTTAAACGTTTCCCGATTTTTTTTTATATTTATTTAAATATAAATATTTATCTGTTTGCAAAAAAATGCTAAAATAGATAAAATAAACACATTTTAAGATTAAATTAATTAAAATTAGCAAGCCTGGTTTAATCCTTGCAGTTGCGTTAAATTGGGACTGATGTCGCAAAACTCTTGATTACTTAGTAATCAAACTCCAACTTGATACTTGTTTATTTAATCTTACTTTAAACAAACAGCTATTTGATTAAATTTAGAATTCCTAGTAGCTACTAGGTCACTTCCAATTTATAAATAAAGTTCTAGGTAATTTTATCTAATTTGTATTTTGTGGCTTGTTGTGCCCGGCACCTTAATTGCCTATTCCGAAAAAAACGACGTAATTAAGTATTTATTTTTATTATCTACAATAGTTGATAATAAAATTGCAACATTACGAAATAAAGTAAAATAAAAAAAAAAAACTAATAACAGATTATGAAGGGGGAAGCAATATCTGATTTTAGAAAAGAGTAAGCAATAAAATAACTAAATAATCAAATCAAAAGTACCGTACAGGAGATGTTTAATCTCAATCAGGATGCTTCGGAGACTGGAGAAGATTATTCTGATTTGTATTTGGACAAACGTGAAAAAGCGTTACAGCTGGCTCAAGCAGAAAAGTTAAAAACGCAGCTGTCAGTTTTTGGCATTCTAAACTTGCTCCCCGAGGCAATGCAAGCCTAGCCCATTTAGTAACGCAGAATAATGAATGATTTCTACTTTTATTGTATTTTTATTAAATAAACAAATTCAAATAACAACAAACAAAAATTTAACATTACTTGCAATATTTTTATACTTAATTTTTTGTAAAAAACCAACCTAGTGTATGGATAAGATTTTTGTATTATTAGTGAAATACCAAGGTATAATCTTTAATAATTTTAACAATAATTATTTGGTTTCTGTTTTTGTAATAAAAATCATGTAGTAAAATCTGATCTCTAATAATTTATGATTTACATGAAAATAATACAAATTAACTTTACTTTAGATAATAGGCGGCTTTGACACATGTGGTGATTTAAATCTGCTCTCAGGCATATAATTAAGTAATGCCGCTAACTATATAAACAATGGGTTCAACCTTAAAATGGCCTATATGCCAAGAGATTTAATATATAACACCACTTGCATGTTGAAGAACAAATAGCCAATGGTGATATTCTGGCCGCTCTAGAAAAAATTATTTGATTGGGCCAGGGTTTAATTTCTGCACATAAGCGGCTAAGATCTAAGAACATATAGAACCAACCAAGTTCTCCAAACAATTGAAAACAACAAAAACATGAAAATCTTAAAATTGAATCTATCAGCGGGAAAACAGAAAATCATTAAAATACGGAACCAACAAGGAAATATAGTGTCTGATAAAACAAAAATTGTGTTAGCTATTACCAAATTTATTAAGGAATTGTACACTTTGACAATGTCCAACTACACATCTAGAACTATCTTGAACGTGGGCTCAGAAGATATACCAGATATCGCAATTTCTAAAGTCAGATACGCACTTGAATGAATGAAAAATAGAAAAGCGCCCGGCAAAGACCAAATAACAGCCAAAATGATAAAACTAGGGGAAAACACTTTTAAAAAAACACTTGTGATACTACTAAACAAACGCCTATTGGAAAGGAAAATACCTTAGGGTTGAAAGAACGAGCAGTGATAAAGATACACAAAAAAGGAAACACCACTAACATAGAAAACTATTGACCCATAAATCTACTATCAGTTTTATATAAAATCTTTGCAAAATTATTACCAACAAGCTTACCAATAAATTAGACCTATACCAGCCAGTTGAACAGGCGGGTTTTTGAAAGGGTTTTGGAACTCTAGATCTCTTGCAATCAATTATAGAAAAGGCAACAGAATATAATCGTTGATTGATAAATTTACTAAGATACGCAACTTGAAATAAAATACCGTTCTCGAGATATAGATGGCACTGACACAAAAATTTATAAACGTTTCTATTACGTAAATTCTGTTTACAATCGTTATGATATTCTAGTGAATAATGGTGATATGTATAAGTAAAATATTTATAATAATTGCAAAATAAATGCAAATACAGTTTCATTAATATTTTAATTAATATTTTGACGTGTATACGCCATCTACATGTCATGAACATAATATTATCCCAGGCTGTGTATCTTAGTATATTTGTCAATCAACGATATAATGCACTGGAATTTATAGATTACCACAAAGCCTTTGACAGCATTAAAATTTGGGCTCTTTCTGCAATGAACATATAAGAAACATATACAAAGACGTCACTTTTTATATCAAAATAGATAAGAAAAACTTACTACAACAAAAATACCTCTAGGCAGAGGAATCAAGCAAGGGAATACATTGACGCCAAAACTTTTTACACTAGCGCTCAAAAATATATTTAAATCCATGCAATGGAACAACATTTAAAATAAACGGCAAATCTATAAACCACTTAAGACTTGCTGATGACATAGTTCTTATAAGTAACAACCAAGCTGAAAGAGCTTGAGAAAAAATCACTACAAGTAGGTCTAAAAATTAATCTAAATAAGACTAAAATAATGAGCAACGTCCCAATTAACGTCACCATAGATAATACAAGAAAGAAAATGTTGCAAGCTACATCTATTTTGGCCATACAATTAAACTTAATAAAGAAAACCAGAAGGCAGAAATAACACATTAGATACAACTAGCGTGGGCCACCTTTGGCAAGTTAAACTATATACTCAAAGATAAAAACATTCCCATGAACTTAAAAAAAAAAAACTTATACGACACTTGTATACTACCTGTATAGACTGGAAACAATGGCCATCACAAAAAAACCGCTCACAAGTTACAAGACCTGGGAATATCACTTAGATATCAAATTAAAAACTCAGAAATTTGAAAAAGAACATTTAAGCGCAATTCCATTACAAACGGACCAGAGCTGGGGGGGGGAGCTGCATTGAAAAACTTTTTTATGTTTTTTTTAGTTTTGATAACTTATTAGTAGTCCTTCGATTGGTATATGAGAGTATAAAACTATGAAACCCATAAAAAAAATTATATTTTTGTTTTTTGTTTTTTTGTCGTTTTTTATCTTAATCGCATTTTTTGTTTATAAACCGCAATTTTAACTCAAAAAAATAAATTTACTAAAGAAATCAATCAAATTTTTCGTAGAATCCAAATCTGGCGCCATTTTAAGTCTATACCCTGTCTATAAGCCGCAAAAGCCATAAAATCATATTTTTGTTCTCAGTGGGCTGGGCAGAAAAAAGCAATTTTTAATTTTATTTCACAGCCAAAGTTGACGTGTTTTGATGTAAATTAATTGGAAAATATAAATTTGTTTTGTGTATTTGGGTTTTAAAGGTCTAAAACTTAAAAAAACTGCAAAAATAAGCCTGTTTTTCAACATAAACTTTTACAAATGCACATTTAGCAGTTTTCAGAAAAACTATACATCAAATATTGTTTTAATAATATTAAGAAATTGAGTTTTGCAAACAATTCTACATAGAAAATAGTCAGTGTCGTGCTTATCTGGCAAAAAAAAACCATCTAGAAAAAAAAAATGTGTTCAACATTTATTTAAAAAATATATTTTTTAAATTTTTTTGGATTATAATTTTTTAAGCTTAATTCAGAAACTTAACAAAGTTATCTTTTGTCGCTTGAACCAATTTTGAGACATTTTGGTTTGATAGTTTTTGCGCTTGCGGCACAAATTTAGACTCGATCTATCGGCGCTAAAAATTGAAAATATTATTATATTTGGCATTCAAACATAAATCCGCCTGGCACTTATAAAAATTTGTTAAAAAATGTTTTAAACCACACCCTAGTGTTTATAATATTTTTTGTAAATATAAAAAAATAATTAATTTTTAATGAATTTTTTACCTGAAAATTTTGTAAACATTTCTTTCTAGATTTTTTTTTATAGACGCTGAGTACAACACTGACTATTTTCTATGTAAACTTGTCTCCAAAATTCAAATTTTTTATAATATTTGGAGTATTGTTTCTCTGAGCGCGGCTAAACGTGCATTTGTAAGAGTTTTGTTGAAGAATAAGGCTACTTTGCAGATTTTTCGAGTTTTAGACTTTTAAAACCCAAATACACAAAACAAATTTATATTTTCTAATTAATTTACATCAAAATACGTTTACTTTGGCGGTTAAAAACAATTTAAAAAATGCTCCTTTTTGCCCAGTCCATAACATAAACATAAACATGGTTTTATGACTTTTGCGGCTTATAGACAAGGTACAGACTTGAAATGGCGCTAGATTTGGATTCTATGGAAAATTTCTGGTTGATTTCATTAGTAAATTTATTTATTTTGAGTAAAAATTGCTGTTTTTAAACAAAAAATGCGATTAAGTTAAAAAATGACAAAAAACTAAAAAAAATTGTAGAATTTTGTATATGGGTTTTGTACCCTCATATACCAATCAAAGGACTACTAATAAGTTATAGAAACTAAAAAAAAAAAAACATAAGCAAGTTTCTCAATGCACTCCCTCCTAGCTCTAGTCCGTTTGAAATGGAATTGCCAAAAAAGTAGCGGAACTTATAGAGCATATTGCGGGTCAGACATAAATGCACTGTAGACAAAAAACACAGCAAGGAAGAAAAAGTCCACAAATGCGATGGGAGGACGACATCAGGAAAGTAGCCGAAAGACAATGAATAAAAAGAGCACAAAACAAGAAAGAATAGAAAGATTCAGAAGAGGTTTATATTCTGCAGTGGAAGTTAAAAAGCTAAATAAAAAAAAAAAACTATTAATGTTAGCGCAAAAAAACATGGCGAGTAAACAACTGATATAACTCTTCGTACGCAATACTAGATTTTCAAAATAATGATAAACTAATTGTAAATAGTAAATTATAAGTTTTTTGCAATAAAAAAAAAATAATACTAATAGTAATAGAATTAAAAACAGTTAATCAAAATTTAAAGTAACTTCATATTAATTAAATAGATAAGTAGCTTAGACGTTATTTCACTAATTTAACTTTAAAGTAAGAAATACTGTTTAGAAGACTAATTTAAAACCCTACGTAGATCTAAGATATAGGTGTAAGTTGTGGTCTTGCAAAAAAATTGTATGCAATACGTGTGCAGTTTTTTTTTGCAAACTTGCTAAAATAAATAATTATTTTGATTATTTTTGTCTCGTTTAAGATTTCTCTTTGCGGGAAGGGGTGGAGCAGAAGAATATTTACGCTGGCATTTTTGATGGTTATGAAAGTTTTTTTTTTATACAAAATATAAAGTTTGCCTGCGTGTTTAGAATAGTGGTTAAACTTAGCTCAGTTTTAATCAATTGGTTTGTTATGATTAACTTTAAATTAAATTTGAAGCAAAATGAGATTGAACAACAAAGATGACTAAGTTTATTATGATAGATGCTAAATCATTAATTAAACAATCTTGCTCATTAACGGACAAAAGCTAATAAAGTTAGTAATAGTAGAAGTAAAAAGTTTGAAAGTGACCAAAATCTTAAAAAAGTTTGTAACGTTTTTTTTTTTTTTTAATAACATATTTTCTTTTTTTTTATTGTGCATATTTCTGCGTGGTTATATTTATGTATCTTAAATTAATAATTTCCTCCTGTTTGATTCCTATTTATTAATTTTGGTCTGTTATTATATTCAATTCAATTCAATTTAATTTTTTGAGATAATAAATATATATATGTCGCGGAAATATGTGCGCAAAAAGAATATGTTTCTTACTTTTCTAATCGAATTCCCATACGAGACGAGACGAAGTCTTTTACGTTCTATCGTGCAACAATAACTACATTGTGCCGTCCGGTTACCATTTTGCCGGTGAATTTAATTTAATTAAATTGGAACTTTTATTAAGTATATTAAGAAGGCTTACAAAGGTATTTACAAACTATTATAATTATTGTGCGTATATAAAACCTTTTTATTTCTTGCGTTTATTGTGATTAAGTTATATTTTTTTTTAATTTGTTTTTAGTTGCTGTCTTACCCTTTTTTCTATTTTGTATCTGCTTAATGCAATTACTAGATATTATACAAAGATGCCAATAAGAGAGATGTCAATAAAAGGCGAATTTTAAGAATAATTTAAAGCACTGGGATTTACAGCAACCCAAATAGAAATGGCCATGAAAAAGTACCACGTGTATTCCAATATTTGCGCACCCACGGCTCAGGCATTAGGAAAGTCACAAAATTAATAATAATATTCAGATTTTTATAAACGGCAATTAATATTTTTGTGTACTCAATCCTCTGTAAGTAGATAAATACTAAGAGAATATCTCAGTTTCTTGTAATTTAATATTGATTATTTTATATGTTTTTTTGTGTTGCAAAGTTCGAATTTTTTATGTTAAGCGTAATATTTAATTTGCTAGCTTAATCCTACGATTAACTGTTTAAATTTTTTAAACGTATATTGCAGGTTTAACAGTGATATAAACGTAAAGCTAATAAGTAGAACAAATTAATTCAAATTTCAAATGTCAAAACTGACTTTTCTAAAACATCCCTTACTAATCAGTCGACGTAACGTTTATTGCATTTCAGCTTTACCATCAGGATATACTGATGGTGTTTTGGTCCATAAAAACCCTTGGTAAAATGTCGGCGATCATCTCGTTCGTGGAGACGTGGTCAAACATGTCGTTGCGACTCTTAATCTTGTCGCGTAAGAAATAGTACTGTATATTGATATGCTTGCTTTGGTTGTAGAATACTGGGTTCTCGGAGAGTTTTAGTGTTTCTTGATTGTCATTGTGTATTAGTATAGGTCTTTGAACCACACTAATTTCAAGCATTAGGTTTTGGAGATATATGGCTTCCTTGGTTGCTTTGGACATGGCCAAGTATTCAGCTTTGTTTGAGCTTAGCGCAACCGTACGTGGATTCCCATGATATTGAAAAATTTGCCCACAAAAAAACAATAACCGGTAAACAATTTTCTGTCCGTTGAGTCGCTTCGTGTTCGAGTCGAGTGGTGTCAGTACGGGTTTGCTGTCCGACATATTAAAGCGTTAGTTCTGTCACAAACCCTTGTTGATTTAGTTGTATTTTGTAGCTTTTCCTGGTAAATTTGACTCCCAGACAAAACTTGACTTTGCTCAAATCCTTGACTTCAAACTTTGTTTGCAACATATGTAGTAGCTGCGTTGCCGTTTCATCGCTTTTTGACGCCACAAGGATCTCATCCACGTAGATAACTATGTATGCTGCGATATCCACCACTCGCTTATTTGTGGTGTTTAATTTTTTGTACCATTTTCAGCCAGTTTGTTTCAAGGCGTACAATCTTTTGTTCAGGAAACAGACACAGTTGCCTTTCTTAAGCTTGTATAACATTTTTTGGACCGTTGTACATAGGTCATTTTTCTCTTCTACTATAACTTGCTTTTATAAAAATTCTTTGTTTCCGTTTAAATATTCGGTTGACACGTCAAACTGACAAATTTTATTTTCTGTTGTGCTGCTAATGCCACAACCATCCTTATAGAGCCGATTCTAGCGACTGAGGCAAAAGTTTTATTGAAGTGCACATCTGGTGTCTGTCAGCTTTGAGTTTTTCAAGTAAGATCATTTGGCTTTTAGTTATCAGTTTATTTGTTGATCTGTTTACCAATATCCAGGTATTATGGCGGGAAATTGGTTTTATCTCGTTTACCATTGCTTCGTTTCATTCTGTTGCTTTTGGAGACGACATCGCAATTTTGATTAAGACTTCGGCTAAATGGCAGAATTTAGTCTTCACACAGTTTGCTTTACCTATTTTTTTTTTTCAATTATAAGATTTATGTTGTAAACTTTTTTTGGTGGGCCTCCGTTTCTTTGTTCTAGCTTTGATTTTCCGGGACTTCTTCTAAATTCAAGTTGCCTTTCATTCTTATTTTTGGATGATCCGGCATTACTAAATTTTCAGATTTCACTTTATTTAATTGATGTTCATCAACGTGTATTTGGTTTCTAACGTTATCTTCGATGATGATTTTTGATTTTTTGATGTTGACTCGTCATTAATTTTCCCCGGAATTCTGTCATTATCTTTCATAAATTTTACGTTGCGGGTAACTTACAACTTCTTTTCCTTTACGACCCAGATTCAGAAAAAAAGCCTTTCTAATTTTTGGAATAATTGAGAAAAATTCCAGGTTTTTCACGAATGTCTAACTTGTCTCTCTTTAGGCTTTGATTTAGGCAATATAATTGGACTTTGAATTCTTTCTATTTGTTTACGTTTCGAATTTTTTGCACCATAATTTGAATGGTGTCATTCTATTTAAACTACTTGATAGGCAGCAATTTTTAATGTAGCAAGCCGTGTTCACCGCTTCTGCCCAGATGGATTGAGAAAGTATTGATTTGGATTTGAATTTTTTTTTAAACTTCTTGCTAGTTTCAGGAGTGTTCTGTTGATTTGTTCAAAGATGCTATTTTGTTTTGGTGTGGAGGGGATTGTCAATCTTATTTCAATATTTCACCTTTAGGTACTCGTAAAATGACTTGTTCACATTCTCTGTACCATTATCCGATTGAAGATATTTTACTCGTTCTCCAGTTTAATTTTTGACACTTATATTCTATAAATTTTAAAAGTACTTGGTTCTTTGATCGCAAAAATTTTACTTCACTTTAACCTGTAGTATTATCGGTGAAGATTACAAAGTATTTCATTTTTCCTTAAGATTCCGTTCTCATTGGGCCGAAAACGGCTGAGTGAATAATTTCAAGCATTTTGGTTGATCATTTGGGGGCTTTCTGAAAACGCCTAGTTGTTGCTCTCACGCACACGTCGCATTTAAAATCTTCAAATTTTACTTCCGCTGCAAGCAAATTCTTGCTTGTTAGGCGTCTTTTAAGCTGCGCAAGTTTAAGTGACCCATTATTTGGTGATATTTGCAAAAAAATGGTTTATCATTTTCACAGGTTCTATTTACTATACAACTGTACTGTTCGTTTCCTTACCGGGACTCAATATCTGCACTTTGTTTAGATTTTACGATTTTGCTTTCAGGTGTGTTTTTCATGAACTTATTTAATTTGTTTACTTACAGCTGTTTCACTGGGCCCATAACCTATCCTTTTTTATCTGTAATATTTTTTTAATTAAAATTAAATGTTAAAATTTGGGAGATTATGATTTGATTAATTTTTAGTAATGTAATAGTAATTGGAGCCTTTTTTTGCCACGTCGCAAGTTTCTCTCTTATTTATTCACAGGACAATTTTCAAAATTAATAATTCAAATGAATCATAATTTTTTTTTCACAAAGTTGATAGATGGTACCTTCTGGATAGAATGCAAAGAGGTAAGGCCCAAGTTATGCAAAATTGTAACTTAGGAAGTTATTTATTTTAAAAAATGGATGTTGGTATTTTATTATTTTAAATAAAAGTAACAATACTTACTTTTCCTCAAAAAATTGACCATTTGTGGCTATTAACCTTAGAGTTTGTTTTATAAGTATAGCAGCATTAGTGGATTGCAAAATCTTAGATCATCTTTATGATACTATGTTTCCAATAATCATTCGCGCGCTTGATCATATAATTTATGAAAACAGTTATTGAAACTTTAGATTAAAAACTGCTGATTGGAATATGTTTGATTATATAGTGTAGCCATAGACATAGAGTCTTTACAACATGGACATAAATTATTTTATTACCAATTGCTTTGGAGATGCAATTATGTTTGTATTATATACCTTAAAGCTATTTAACACCTTGGTTTTTATGGGTAAAAATATTATATAAACATACAATACTTTTACTCTTGATTACTACCTCAACTTTCAGGTATATAATACAAACATTTTTGTTTGGTAATGAAATAATATGCTGAAATGATTTAAACCCATGTTGTAAACTACACTATAGTTATACTATAATAGTAATATTAAGCTTAATCATGTTAAAACATTATATATGCACCACATGCATTGGGGTCTTTAGGAAAACCTTGAATAAAACACAAACAAAACTCTGGTTAAATTGCATCTCTATCTGCTGGTTATTATTAGATAATAAAATTATTACTAAACCTCAATACTTTGAATAATCTGGTTAATGTTTATTTTGACGTTTCCAGCAATAACAATTACAATAAAAAATGTATCTGTCGTTTGTCTCTGATAAAGAAAAAAAACATATAACATTATACTATAATTGCTATGCTTATGCGTTTAAGTTGCTCTGCCAAACTTTAACTATTGACACTCTATGACTAAACATAGTCAGTTGGGTATTGCCCTAATTTGTAAAAACTTGCTGTCATATTACTGGTACTTAAATCTGTTAAACATATAAAGCTCCTAATAAGCTATAGACCGATTTCTTTAACTAATTGCTTAAGCAAGTTACTAACAAAAATAATCAATAAGCTCTTTAAATTTATATTAGATTTAAGAAATTATTGTTTTACAACTGATCACTTTGTTTGGCTAGATACAGCAATTAAAAATGCCTGTTTTTATAAATTTGAGATCCTGTTGCAGTATATTTTGACATTGCAAAAGTGACATTGTCCTATAAACGCTTCATTTGTAAAGTATTTGCAAAAGTATATCATTGTTTATAAAAATTTAACTTTTTGTTTATTTAATGTATATGTAGGTAATAGCATCTTAGGTTTACATTTACAACTGAATAGTATCTATTTTAAGCGTCACGTTATTTATAATAGCTCAAGCATTCAAGCATTCAAATAACTATCAACCGCTTTACAAATCCAGCTAATAGCAACAAATTAATTTTTTAATAGTAATACTTTGCTTATTCATTTTTGTAGAAAGAAAATTTCATACGGTAATTAATTTGATCGAGCTTTGACTTAGTGTTCTCATTTATTAAATATGAGATCAAAACGTGTTTGTTTCTGCACTAAATTTGCTTTAACAACTAAACTGAAAGTGGTAGGAAACGGATTGAAAAGCAATGCTATTTTTAGTGCGATTAAAACTGGACTATTATTTTGTTTTTGGCGTAAGATATTGACTGTTAGATGTGCCGCAAAATTAATAACAAAACGTTTACATTTTACGTTAAGATACGGACGCAAAAGCTTGTTGCTGTTAGAATTTGCAATATACTTTGGGAACTAAATCTTCAACTTTCTGATGTCAGTTTTACTGCGCTGTTAAATGCTGCATTAACAAAAATTAATAAACTATTAACTTTACTAATTAAATATCAAAATAAGTTTACAAAAATTAATTTAAGCAAGATACGTAAATGCCACTTAAATATTCACCAATGCCTTAAAAAGTAGTGTTAGTGTGAGTTGTGCTTTTCAAGTAGATGAGCTGAAGTTTACATTTGGCTTACAAATTAGCAATGTTTATACTGCAAAACCATTTTTTACCTATCAGACCCTTTTATTATTATTATGTTGTGTATGCACAGTATGTAGGTTTGGATATTATTTATATATTTATATATTATATTATATTAAACCGGAAATATTTGTAGTTGCTGTATGTTATGTTTTCCTCTAATTTTTAATATATTTACGGCTAAGTTATTAGTGACCATTCCAGTGGTGCCAACTATGATAGGAACAATTTTGGTTTTCATATTCCACATCTTCGAAATTTCAATTGACAAGTCACGATACTTTAGAACTTTTTCCGCTTCTTTACTTCTAGTATTTGTGTCATAAGGTATTGCAACGTCAATAATTGTGCACATACTTTTGTGATCATCTTTTATATATTTATCTTTTGTTTGCTTTTATCTCCCTGTCAGTATGTATTTGTTGATTCTACAGTATCGTGACTCCATCCTTGTCTGTTACTTGTTCTAGTTTGTGATCATACCAGTTTTTTTCAACTTGTATTTTTAGATCAACGCATATATTGTAATGTAAAAGTTTTGCTACCTTGTCATGTCTGTACATATTCATTTTTTGCCAATATTGGGCAGCTGGATATAACATGCGCGATAGTTTTATCATTTGTTTTACATATTTGGCATCTAGCATCAACATTTTGCTTCAAGATTTTTTTTGAAAAATACTATGTGTTTATAGCTTGATCTTGAGTAGCAATTATTAGACTTTCGGTCTCTCCTTTTAGATTCGATCTATATTCGATCTATTTAGCCATCTAAATGTTCCAACTTTATCTATATTTTCTTGCAGTACACTTTGTCTGAGGAATTGGCCGTGCATTGTTTATTCCTTCTATTTGTTTTTTAGTTCTGTTGATATATTTTTTTTTAATGTGATGTTTGTTTGATGTTGTGACTCCTGTAAGTCTCTGTAGTTGTAAGTCAGTCATAAAGTTATTGGCAAGTTTTGATATAGATCTGTGTTTTGGGAACTCCTGATCAAATTTGTAGACTAACTTTACAAACTTATCTGTTATTTTGTTTTGTAAATAACTGTTTATATTAATAATAGCACTTTTAAATGCTGCTTCAATTTGTTGTAAACCTCGACCTCCTTCTTTTTGTGATACATAAATCCTGTCGGTATCTGCTTTAGGGTGGTGCAATTTGTACATGGTCAGCAGTTTTCTTGTACCTCTGTCCAGAATTTTTATTTCTTCCATTCTCCAATTAATTACCCCAAAGCTGTATTGAAGTACAGGTACCGCAAATTGGCCTATAGCGCGCATTTTATTTTTACTGCTTAGTTGTGTGTTTAATATTAGCCTTATTCTTTTTCTGTACTCTTTTTTTAAATTGTCTTTAATTTTTTCTCCTTCCTCTATTCCTAAATATTATTATTATTATTACTATTATTATTATTATTATTATTATTATTATTATTATTATTCCGGTTTTGCACGTCATTTCTGACGGTAATTAGTAGGTACGGTTTTTTCAAACAAGTTGCCTACAATTCTATTATTCAAGGTTGAGATGTGACCGGACTATTGATGTTGTGTTTAAAATAACTGTTTTTTGAAGCTGAATGTAAGTTAGAGGATGGAGCTGTAATTTAAAAAGACTTTCATGTAGTTCCTGTGGAACAATGCCAGTTGTCGATATAAGAATTGGTATTATAAATACATTCTTCTGTTTCCACATATTTTTAATTTCGTCAGCCAATGGTCGGTATTTACTTAGTATTTCGTTCCATGAAGTCTGAAGGTTGTGTGAATTGGGAATTGTTACGTCTATTATGTACGTCGTGTCTGACATCTTGTCTATAATTGTAATATCTGGGCGGTTACAATTGATGGTTTTGTCTGTTATGATGCTCCGGTTCCAATATAATTTGTGAGTGTTATTTTCAAGTACATTGGCGGGCTTATAGTTGTAATATAGGGACGTATCTGTTGTTAGTTTATGCAGTTTTGCTAATTTATGATGTATTATACTGCTCACTTGGTCATGTCTGTGTAGATAGCTGGTGGGCGCTAAAACTCTGCAAGCTGAAGTTACATGTTGAATGGTCTCGGTTGCTTCATTACATCTTCTGCAAATATCGTCGATATTTATTTCTTTCAATATAAATTTACGGTAGTTTCTGGTTGCAATGACTTGATCTTAAATTGCAATCAAAAAACCTTCAGTTTCAAGAAACAAGTGCGCTTGAGTCAACCACTTGTTCGACGCGACTTGATCGACAAAAGTGTGATTGAGATCATTTGGGTGTCGGCCGTGTAAGGCTTTTCCTGCCCACTTTCGTGTTTTTTCTTGTTTGTAAGCTATGTTTGAAGTGAGCTCAGTTTCATTCGTGTTTAATAAATCTAAGGGGGTATTATTGTTATCAACCAAGCAAACTATTTTATGAATTGATGTTTGCTTGCTAAGAAAATAGCGTTGTAAATTTTGAACTTAGTTTTGATAAAGTTTATTAACATCTATTAAGCCACGGCCTCCTTTGTGTCGTGGTAGAGTTATTCTTTCAGATGCGGCTTTTGGATGGTGGGCTCGAAATTTAGTTAATGTGGTTCGAGTTTTAATTTGAATGTTTTCCAAATCGGTCTTTGTCCATTTAACGGTTCCAAACGTATATGTTAATACTGGTATGGCATATGCATTTATGGCTTTAAACGTGTTTTTGCCATTCAGTTTTGATTTTAAAATATCAGTTAATCGTTTGTTGTATTCAACTAAAACTGCTTGTTTAATTTCTTTATGTTGAATACGCCTAGCTTGAAGGAGGCCAAGTTATTTATAAGTGTCTGTGGTCATCATTGATTCAATCGCTTTTCCATCTGTCATTTCAAAGTTACAAGTAATAATTTTTCCTTGGTTAATGTTGAGAGTTTTACATTTATCTAACCCAAAAGACATTTGAATGTCTTTTGAAAAACTTTCTGTAATTTTTAAAAGTTGGTTAAGCTGGTTTTCATTGGCAGCATACAATTTAATGTCATCAACAAAGAGGAGGTGGTTAATAACATGTTTAGTTGTTGATCCATGTCTCAATTGAAATTCATATCCTGTTTTATTAAGTAGTGTAGACAAAGGATTTAAAGCTAAGCAAAACCACAATGGACTTAAACTGTCTCCCTGGAAGATGCCCCTTTTGATGTTTATTGGGTTAGAAATTATTTTTTGTCTGTTATGATTAATATGTAGTGATGTTTTCTATGTTGACATTAACTGCTGAAGTAGTGTTATTACTGTTTGTTCTACTTTATATATTTTTAACACTTTTATAAGCCATGAGTGAGGGACTGAGTCAAATGCTTTTTGATAATCAATAAAAGCGGTATAAATGTTTCTTCGCTTGTTCCACGCCTGCTCCATAGTGACAGAATCTATAATTAGTTGTTCTTTGCAGCCTTGCGATTTTTTGGTGCAACCTTTCTGTTCCTCTGCTAAAACGTTTAAGTTTTCAATGTGCTTGTAAATGGCACTTGATAAACATGATGTGAGTATTTTATATTGTGTACATAAACAAGTAATTGGCCTGTAGTTAGATGAATCACTCAGGTTATTACTTTTTGGCAACAAATACGTCGTACCTTGAGTTAAAAAAATTGAAATGTTTGTTTGATCTTTAAGGAAGCACCTAAAATAATGCGCAATATAGAAGTGAGTATTTGGAAGTTTTTTAAGCCAAAAGTTTTGTATTTGATCTGGACCTGCCGCTTTCCAGTTTTGAGTGTTTTTTATAGCCTCGGTTACCATTTCTGTTGTTATATTACAAGGAGTCATTATCGGTTTTTCTGTAGCACGTTCTTCTTCATTAATTATCCAAGCTGTTGTTGTGTGTTGTGTTGGACGTGTTGTGACCAGATTGGTGTAAAAAACTTTTCAATATTTTTTTTGGTTGGAATTTTGTTTGTTGCTGTTGTTGCCTGATTTTGTCTCAAGCTCCGATAATATAATTTTTGGTTAGAATTAAACATACTGTTCTGCTTCTTTCTAAGGTTGGACTCACGATATCTTTTTAATCTGCTAGATTTAGCTTTTAGTTGTTGTATAAGTGTGTCTAAAATCTCTGGTAGTGAATTGTTGTTAGGATTTCGATTAGCATGTTTTTTTGTGTTTTCTTGGATCTTAGATATTCTTTTTTTAATTTTTTTATTTTTATTGCCATTATTATATTGGTAGACTGTTGCAATGTTGTTGCGAAGGCAAGCTATATCTTTTTCCAGCCGACGCTCCCAAGGTTGTATGGAATTTGGCTTGTACGGTTTGTTTGTAAAATGTTCAACTTTGCCTCCATTTACTCGTACAATAGCAACCGCTGCAGCATAGATATAAGCATGTAAGTTGGAAAAACTTTTAGTAGTGTCTAGATAATCAGGAAGAATTTTCTCATCTATGAGTTTTAAACTCATGGCAAGTTTTTTTGAGTTGTTTTGTTTTAGGATGCAAGGCCGTAGTGTAGGATCAATGTGGGCATATTCAATGATTGCCCGTTGTAGTTCAATTCTAAGATCATTAGTCAGTTGATTTTCTTGCTGAACTGGTGTGCTTTCAGGATTACTTTCTCTGTCTTGATTTTCTGTGGCGTTTGCAGGAGTGCCATTATCTAAACTTATAGAGTTGTCTTCTGCATTGTGTATTGATTCTTCAACTTCTATATTATTAGGTATAGTGTTTTGTACAATAGCTGCTACTTCAGCTTTCAGTTCTTCTAGTATTGGCTGCGGGATGTAATTCTTTTTAACTATGGCTCTTCGTTGATCAGCTATCCTCTGTTCAGTTACATCTAGATTTGGATATTGTTGACAAAAAGCAATATGAAGCTCCTGCCTATAGTTGGTTGTATTGGATTCATTTCAGTAGACCATTTCATGCGCACTCTAGGTTTACCCATCTTGGTGGTCAACACTGAAAGTGTTGAAACATCATTGATGAATTGTTGGGTTAAATTTCTAACGTTATTGTCGGACAAAATGATGCATGTAATTTTTCTTAAAATTTATGGTTTGTTAAATTCTCTAATTACTCTTTACAATAAATATTTTAACTTTTTGCCCAAGGTCTGAGTTTGCTGTTTCAGTATTAAATTTTTTAAACTAATCAGTCATAAAATTTATTAATTTTTTTATGTTAATTAATTTGTCTCTAATTTCTTTTGTAGTCAATTGGTTATCAATGGTTTTATATTTACTTGAATTTCTTCTTGTTGGCCTCCCATATTAGTTTTAATAGCTTTTTTGGTGGAATTTTTTGTTCACTTTGTTTTATAGCACATACACATTAAAATAATAATTTAAAAACTATGCAAGAACAAATTACAGTTAAAACGTTACACACTTTTAGATTAACACTTCAAAAACAACACGTACTAAACAATTTGCAACTATTTATGTAATTGTACTTTAATTGCAGTTTCAACACTGAGCACATGTAAACTGTTCGGAATAAAATATATTACGTTTTAAAAACTTTGTGAAAGAATACAATCAATTTGTATCTCACAAATTTAGTTTACATTGAAGGTAATTTACGTTTGTGATTCACGACCCATGCAAACGCAGCTTTGCACAAACACTTAATGCAAATCGTGCTATATAAAGTTATATTTATTACAAATCTAATTAATAGTAATCTAATTAAATGACAATAGCTAGACTTCTTAATCCAGAGCCATTTGAGTATTATCTCCAATAATTAATGCTATTATTTAATTAATATTAGATAAATTTGATCAAATATAATTGTTTTAAATATTGCCAGTATACTGTTGTGTAACTAATTGAATGAACAGACTTATATCCAATCCGTTAAGCATTTCAAGATATTTGATTTAAATCTTGAGAAATCAAGTGAACTAACAACTGTGCCTAATGACTCTTGGATTTGTCCCTCTTTTTCAACCGCCTACTGAATTGCGCTCTTTCTAAAACGTTTTTTTATTCAAACAAAAGTGCCATCAACAAACTTAATTATTAAGCTAGAGTGGAATTGTTGATTAATACCAATTATATATGTGAGTGCACGTCAAGGAACAGGTGTGTGGGTGTATATTCAAATTACAATACCGTTCAGGTGATACGAGCTAGAAGTCTGTAAGTCTAGGTATGTTATTAGATCGATCCGTTGTAAGGTTTCAGGGACGAACGTCGAATGTTCCAATTTCGAACCTACCTGGCGCATCCAACATATAAAATATAATTTTAAAGAAAAATCAAACATTATTAATGAAACATTAGTTTTATACATTTGGTTTTGTTACCAATATAAAATCAATAATATTTAATTAAACTTGATTTACTTGCATAGTTAATTTTATTTTATGTGTTATGTGTATTGTTTTAATCTTTTTAATAAAATATGCAAATATGTAAAGGTTATGTTTGCTAACTGTTGAATTAGATTTTGCTCTTTATCCTATGTACATATTAAAGCAAACCAGGGCTTATACTATAAATAGAATCATACAATAGCGTAACTAAAGTGCTCTTTCAAGTCTAAGTTGAATTTTTACTAAAGTATAGAAATTACACGTGTCAATTCTCTGGGGTCTATTTCTCTTATACAGAGTTTAAAGTTTAAAATTGAAAGTAATCCGTATAAAAAAATAAAATAATACGTAACATTTTTAGAGTTTTATAATATTATGTAAATACTTAAATCTTTTTTATAATAATTTAAATTTAAAATTAAAATTATTAACAATTACATCAAACATATTATTTAATTTAATTAAGGTATTAATTACTAATTCGGAGTTTCTTCAACTATATGCAAATCTTAATGGCACATTTACATAAAGTACGTGTTTTAAGCACAACATATATTACACAAACCCACTTGAGTATTAAAGTTTCCCTCTATTATCTTGATTAGATAGTACATTTTGAAATGTAATATATTGTTTACTATTTTTTACCATATTAGTATTATGTTCAATTTATTGGTCTGGTAAACAGGCAGCTGTTATGTATAATAGCAAAAAACTAAGCGTTGTCTAAGGTCTGAGTAAATTTATGTTCCTATAACTTATTAACATTTTGAAATATATGTCATTACAAGATTATAGATAATGTTTTTAAAATATTAACGTTTTATATCAAATTTGATTTAATTTTACTTAAAAAACTTTTATTCTTATTCAATGTTTTATTTGTTAAATTTGAACAAACAAAAAAGGGAAAACGTAATTAACAAATTATGTATGTGTGCATGTAAACGCATTTTTTTTTAAATTATTAAAACCGATATAATATATATATATATATATATATATACTTATATATATATATATATATATATATTCATATTTGTATTAATATTATAATGGACTATCTACTAATAAGTTAACAAATCAAAAATAACTTAAATCCATTCAAATAACAACTTTTTTTAATCTTAGAACTAATTAAGATTAAATTGGTTTATTAAGTAGAATTTGCTAATATTTTTAGATAGAATAGTTGACATAAGCAAAAGCACTTTTATGTTTCTTTTTAAACAAGTAACTAGTTTTTATAACTATTTTTAGTTTCAACAAGTGTGATTTCTTTTGTTGAAATTTAAAGGTTTTTTTTTTTTGTATGTTGTTGTGACATATCAAGTAACTTTTAACCTTTGTAATACCGTCATAGAAAAATAACGTGGAATAATATCATAATAATACTTATTTTTGCAATATAATAATTGTTTAAAATTGAATATACAATAGTATATTAAGTATCAAGGACAGAAGCGACCATGGCAGACATTAAAGTACTGCAAATTCTTTCTTGCCCGTGCTGCTTACAAGTATTTTTTAAAAATTATGATGAAAACTATAACACAAACTCTAGTCGTAGGGTCCGTTTGAATTTTAATTGGTATTTAGAGGGTAAAGATTTACATTTTATAATTAAACTAAAAATTAAAATTGAAAAAAAAAAAGTTAGAAATTACAGTTTTAGACGCAATAGTAAAACATAATTGTCCGTACGGCAGAGAGGACATGTACGATTAACAGCGCTATCAAAAATTAAGTAACAGCCGGCAAAAACTGGATGGGTGATCAACAAAGTAATGTAGAGCGTAGCGTTCTTTACAATAGATTTGGGAAACTGGCTCTAAAAGCGGATGAACCGAAAAAATAGTTAACAACATAAGGATAAAGGCAACAAAAAACCACTGCATTAAAAACCAAATAGTATTTCTAGTACAATTATCATAATAAAGTTTAGAGCAAATTAATCCGGAGTCTCAAATCTCCTAATCAGATTTTTGAGAAAGATAATTTTGAACAACACAGTTTTGAACAACACTGCAAAGAAGAATAAAAAATTACCAATAAAAGTCTGCACCTGGAACGTAAAAACAATGTCACAGACAGAAAAAATTATCAATTCCATCTAAGAAATTAATAAACTTGGTATAGACATAATGAAAATCGGCAAAATGAGATGGCCCAGCTCAGAACACTGCATAATCAATGACCACTTAGTCTATTATTCTGAAAACACACATATACACAAAGTAGGTATGATAATATCCAACATAGTACAACAAACCGTCACAAGCTTTACACTCTTATTAAAAAGAATGTTACTCATCCAATTAAACAGCTTCCCAGTAAAAACAAACCTTATTCAAATAGACGCACCATCTGCAATAAACCCGATGAAAAAGTGGAAGAACATAACAGCACACTGTCAGATACACTTAAGCAACTTAACAGGCACAAAGTGATAATAATCATGGGTAACTTAAACGCCAAAATTAGAAAGAAAAAAAGTGGTGAATATATTGGTGATCATGAACTGGACGTCTGAAATGAACAAGGAAATAGTGAGTCTATCAATAATTTGCAAAGAAAGAAGAATACATAATATTAAACACCATTTTTAAGCTTACACCACGACGTCTACATACATGGATATCGCTTCAAGATCAGCTCAACAACGTCGTTAGAAATTAAATTGATTAAATACTTGTGTGAATAAACAATTTCACAATAGCTGCCAGTCAGTTAAAACCTATTTTGGATCTGAAATATTATCAGACCACAACGCACTAGTCGGAAGATTTAAATTAAAACTAAAAAAGTTGCTTAAAAGATAAACACGAAAAGGTGGAACAAGAGGAGATTAAAACAACCTATTACCACTTACTAAAAATTAAATGCCAAATAGAAATCTAAGACTTTCTTAAGATGTCAAAGTTATTCAAAAACCACAATCTACTCACTTATCGACAAAGATCAGATTACTAAAGTATTACGTTCTGTCAGCTGCAAAAAACTGGAAACTAACTAACTAACAAAAGTTGTCTTTAAAAAAATTGGTACAAAAAAAAAAACTCCTGTTTAAATTAAAAACACAAAAACTAGAATACTTGGGACACATTATGAAGATTAATCAAAAATACGGTTAGTTGCAATTAATCTTGCAAGGCAGATGAGAAAGAATAAAAGAAAGAAAAAAACGTATTTGTTAAACCTTCAAACTTGGTTTACCACAACAACGCTGGGCTTTTTTAGAACCGAGTCAGAATTGCAATGATGATTGCTAACATCTGAAACGGATAGGCAGTATAAGAAGAATAATCTTTAATTCACAAACTAATTACATGATGACTATACAGTCCCAAACTAACATAAAATATATAGAATAAAGACAATAAATACACTATATCAAATAGACAAACTAATACCTACAATTAAAGTTCATAAAAAAACAAACCAACTAACAGTAAAAAACAATTTTTCACAATAATGTAAATTGATGAACAAAATTGTTTGGAAAAAATTAAATCACAATCAAAAAAATTAAAAAAAAACAGCATTCAAAGGCAACCAACAATCATTGCAAGTATCAAAAAATAAAAAAAAAACTGAGTTAAATGACAGTGAAAAAAAAATTAGACAAATAAAAAAAAAGAAGAAAATTTGTATGCTAAAGCTATCACATGACAGACTAGATTTAAGTAGTCTGTAAACACTGACTATTTGTGGTTTATAGTCTTAAGAAATACTAATTTGGCAGTTTATTCTATGTGCCAATAGTACGACTAAAAAATCTTTTTTAGGTTTGGTCCTACAGTTACTTGCAGTTGTTTTGTTATGACACAAATAGTTATACAAATAGTTGTACCTACTGTACTATTTTGATAACAGTAACTTGTTATTTTTTTTTTTTTTTGCTTTTTTAACTTTATTTATAAATAACTTATAATTTGTTTTTAAAAAAGTGCTTTTTTTCTTAAAAACTTTGCTATTATTACACATGTTTGTCTATCTAAAACATGGATCAACAGAATCAACAAGTTAAAACTCTCAGAAACTCAAATACTAAATGCCGCCATATTGCAGCAACAAGTTGGGGCATGCGTATTATCTCAACATGAAAAAATATTTATTTATTTCAAATACCACATTGTAATACTAGTAAATAAAACTAGATAAAATTTATTGTTTTATAGAAGATATTAGCATGATTATTTATATACTAAAACATATATCTACAACACGGTAGGTTATATTTTATTATTTTTTCTATTCAGTTTACTTAAAATTCCAAACATAATCATTAAGAATATTTTTTTAAAAACTTTTTCAAATTCATACACATATACATGCTAAGTATGACTTATGGATATAAAAAGTAATATATTCACACATTTTTACAACTGAATGTTTGGTTGAAACCATAAAATTTTTTTGAAAAAAACTCCGATTTTGACAATTTTTGGATGTTAAAAACTTTTTGATAATGCTCGATATAAGTAAAAGTATTTATTAAAATTTTGACTAAAATCGACATAGGTTGCTAGCGCTTTTTGGGATCTGAAAATTACATGTTTTGAAGATTGCTAAAACATGTGCAAACTTTCTGTATCAAAATAGTGGTGTATACGTAATGATTCTATAAGTCTAGTGTGATTAAATTTTGTTAAAATTTTATAAAGTTAGAACGGTTTAAAAAATGCATAAATTTTGCAATTTTTCTAAATTTACAGGTTTTTTTGGAATAATGTTTTGAAGCTTGATATATCAAAATGATTGCCTAAACATTGAATATACAAATATGGTTTAAAAGTACATGTAATAAAAAATAATTTGAGCCATTGTAGACTTTTTATCTTTTTTTTTGAAGCCCAAAAATTGAGATATAAAGCTAAAAAAAGATGCTTTAGAGTGAAATTTTGTGAAATGCGTGTCATTTTGACCAGGCGATATTCTAAGGTCCAACATTTTAGAAATCTCATTTTTTTCATCTTTATTTTGATCCTTCAAAATTTGAGCAAAATCCAAAAAGTCGACTTTTTCAAGTTAGTCAAAAAGAAATGGAATTACCCTTAAATATATTTTTATTATACAGGGTGTTTTTTAAATTTATTTTTTTATATATAATAATCAAATACGTTTATATTATACAAACAAATAAAAATTGAAAAATTGAAAAAATGTTAAAGCAACAATCAACATATTCAGGACGCACAAAAACTATTCAATAAAAAATGTATAAAAAAACTAAGATTAAAAAATACGTTCTAAAGCACAAACAAAAAATAAACAAAAAATAAAAAAAGTTATAAGAAGTAGAAAAAAATTATTTTTAAACTTTATAAAAGATTTGACAAAAAAACAATAGACAACAGAAAGCTCAAAAACACAAATTGTAGTTGAAATAAAAAAAAATTATATGGATGCAAATAAAGAAACTAAAAAGTAGGAAATTGCTTGTAACAATAAATAAAATATGAAGAAAAAAAGGTATTTAAGTTAGTAAAAAGTAAATCTTATATGTCCAATGTACAAAATACAAAAGAAATAGCACGGAAAAATTATAAGAGTATAACGTTATTGAGTACATCGTTTAAAATCTACGCCATATAACTAGAAAAAAACTTAGAGTAGAACTAAAACTAAATGGGACATTGCCAAACGCAGATGTATTACGTAAACATACTAAACTAAGAAAAAAAAAGCTTACTAAATATTTTTGGCCTGTATTAAACAATTTGGGCATAGCCAATTTTTAGAAACAATTGCAGTACTGCACAACAAAATTCTAGACGCATTATTTTGTAAAAATTTTCTATACTAGACTTTTTCTCTTAAAGTTGTCTTGCAAGCAATTATAGTCTTCAAAAATCACATCGTTTTTTTAAATGTAAATTTAAAAAAATGTATAAACTCTTTTATAATTAAAATAATTTTTTTATTAGAAAATGATAAGAATAAAGTTTGATAAAAAGTATGTGTTTGTACAAAACAAAAATTTGGATATAGAAAGTGTAAAAAAAAATAGAAGCTACTCAAACAAAAGACTAAAAATAGGTATTAGAGGTATTGAAAGTAACACCAGCATACATTGTAATAGCAAAAGTTAAAAACAGAAAACCGTGCAATGAAGTATAATAAAAAATTGAGCAAAAATTGAATCTAAGATAATACAAAAGTATCTAAAAAAGAAGATAAAGAAAAAATTGTAAAAAAAGAATCGTGCAAAGAAAAATAATTTAACAGGAATGAATATGTAAATAAAAAAGTACATAGAATGAAAATGGATACAAGAAATTTACGGATAAATGAATCTAGGTACAATGTAAACTATGAACTTATTATAGTTGATGCACTTCTAAAGTACTTATAAACTAAAAGTTATAAAAAAACAAAGATGATAGAGTTAATGCAAAAAATGTGCAAATTTTGAATGGACAAGAAAAACTGCTGAAAAAATGCAATAAAATAATATAAGAGCAAATGAGAGGTGAAATAATTTAACAATTTACTACGTTTTTATCACAAATTTATTCTTACGAATACATTACTAGTTCTGGCTTTACTAAAGCCTTTTACAGATGAAATTAGTTTTACAAATTAAAAAATAAACAACAACAATATATATAAATATCTAAACTAAAAAATAAGGCTGGGAGAGGGAGGCAAAGTTACAAAAGGTGATTGAAAAAATTACTTTTAAAGATTTTAGTAATGAGCATGCGGTACCTACTAAAAGTAAAAGAATTACATTACAAAACAGATTAAAAAATATGTGGTAATTATCTAAAAAAAAAGTACTAACGGCTTTAAATATTAGGGAATATATTAAATTTATTTGGTCATTTAAAAGAAGTCCAGCGTACTTTTTTGTTTAAAAATTTTTACGTTTTCTAGTTTTGGAAAAGTAAGTTAATGTTTCTGAACGTGATTGGCAAACGTTGAATTTGTTTTATTATTTTGAAATGATTTTTTATGTTCTTTGTATCGGGTAACAACATTCCTGCCTGTTTGTTCTATATATACGCTAGTGCAATCTCTACATGTTAATTTATACTCCTAATTTTCTAAACTTGTTCATTTCTTTGCGTAAATAAATTGTTTGATATTTTTGACGTTTACCTAAGACCAATTTTCATGTTAAGTTTAGAAAGCACATTTGATACGGATTTGGTGACTAAGTCAAAATATGTAAGACAAGTGAATCTTGAATCGACTGTTTTCTTTATTTGAGGATATACGTTTTGAATGTTTTTTTTTTAGTTTTCTTAGTTATTAATTTTTCTATGGTACTAATGGGATACGTTTTTATTAATTATTATTATTTATTACAATTATAAAATTAAATCATAAATTTTCCAACTATATATTATTATTATTAAATTTGTAATATAACAACCACGGTTCCTGGCCTTTTGGATTTTTGGATTTTAAGATTGAAAGTTGGAGGGTAAACCAAAATGTACTGCACGTTAGGTCTCATTAGGCTCTTTGTACCTCCTTCAGTAGTGACCTCATTCTGTTGTTCTGGCATTCAACCTCCCTATGTGGCTGATATATGCAAGTACAACGCTTGAAGGGGTCTCCCTTATACTGGCTATGTCAAGCTACAGCTTCTCAACATGGACTCTATTGTATGAAAAAACCGGGCCGTGCTTGATTGTCTCGTGATCTATTTCACATCTTCTACACGTTGGATTGATTTCAATACCAATCATGTGCATGTGTTTCTTTAGTTGGCAGTGTCTTGTCAAAATTTCTGTTATAACTTGCAAGTTCTTTCTAAACAGTCGCAAGTAGTAATTTGCTTTCTTAGCTTTTGAAGCAGTTATTGCTTCTTTTGCCTGTCTTAGTGCAGTGTGTGTATTAATTTTTAAAAGATTAAATAAACTTTTGAGCGTTAAAGCGGTCCAGGGTTTAGATCCACACGCCATGAAGGTTGACCTTTTACGCGCAAGCTTGTCCGTTTCAATGATACCTACTTTGTTGGAGTGTCTTTTTACCCAGAGCAGCTTGATATTACTTCCTCAGGCTGCTAAAGTTAGGACACGATGCTATACAAAAATGAGCTTTGAAGTGATTCTAGGCTTGTTTATAGCAATTAGAGCCGTTCTACTATTTGTTAGAATTTGGAAATTCTTGCTAGATATTTTGCGGTTTATAATTTGCTGCTTGAAAGTTAGTCGTGTAAGCTCCAGAACCTTTACTGGTTTTTGAGCCATTTGTGTAGGTTCTAATTAAATTATTGATCACGTTCTGCTTCTTTTGTTCATGCGTGCGCACATTATAGAGTTTTTAAAACACAAAAAAGAGTGACATGTTATCTATTTGCGCTCCTAGCAGAAATGTATCCTTAACAACCTTTTCTAGGAGACTACAGTGTTTGCCAACCCTCCCAGTGTGCCAAAATCTAGCTGCATTTAGACGCAAAGCTGCCATTGTAGTTATTTCTTTGACGTAAATGTCAAACGGTGGCAGACACAACATTGCCTCCATAGCTGCAGTTGGTGTTGTCCGCATGACACCTATTATACTTTGGCATGCTATTTGTTGAAACTGATTCAGTTTGCTTGCAGACGTTTTTTGTCTGGCTTTTGGCCACCATATTAGTGCACCGTATGTGATCATAGGTCTTATGACTGCTGTGTACAGCCATAGTTCTATCTTTGGAGACAGTCCCTATGTTTTCACCTCAACTCGTTTGTATTGTCAAAAAGACATATGAACTTGTTTGCATCTTATATTTAGATGTGGTCTCCATGTAAGCTTATTGTCAAAAACCACCACAAGATATTTTGCCTTTCGTTGATAGCGGTAGTAGGGTATTTAGGAGTTAAGATTTCTACTGTAAGAGCCTGGTCTTTGCACTAATTTTTGATTATTCTTAAAGCGTTTTGCATCAAGTTGCAGAGTATGCTTTTGAATTTAACGCTTAATATAATTGTTATGTCATCTGCGTAACAAATTAACTGTTTAAGGCTGTCAACTACTATATTCTATAGTAGTGGAGATAATACATTTCCCTGAGAACATCTTTTAGCAACAACTTTCCAGATCGTTGAATTCTTTACATTAACAGTAACGGCAAATTTTTGCAACAAGTGTTTTATCCATCTACTAATTGTAAGGTTCACATCATAGGTTGCAAAAGCAGTTTTGTATTTTTTTTAGATGGTTTTATTCAATATCTTTAAACACGCACAAGGTAGACATTTTGTCTCTTAATATTTTTTTGATTTGGTCCGTTTTGCAAGAGTAATACGACTTTTACTTCCTTTCATGCTATAGATATGTATCAAAAAGCAATGCATGTACTATAGATTCTTGCCAGGTGAGTTAGTATGATATGTTTGACCTATTGTAAAAGAGCAGGAAACACTCTCTAATCTTGGCGCTTTATATGAAAAGAAGTTTTTAATTGTCTATACTATGCGCACCTCTTTAACAAGTTGTCGAGCAGTTACCTAGTCCTCCTTTGATGGAGCTGGAATTGCAGTACAACCTGGGAAGTAAATTTCTAGAAGTATTTCGGTTGCTTCCAATAGATTGCAACTTTCTTAAGCCGGTCAGGTTTTTTACACTACCAAGGTATAGTGTTGTCGGATTTGGTAGCCAGTCTAAACAAGCACGAATCTTTGTACGCTAGTGTTTTTTTCAATTTACTTACATAATTTTCAACTTCTTCGTCACTAATAGGTTCACTTAAATCTGCACAAGTACTTAAACTTCGCAATAAGTTGTTTCAAAAAACAGCTTCATCGGTCTGCTTCGGGTTTTGGTAAGGCCAAATTATTTATTTTTGTTTATGTTTTCTGCCATTAAATTTTATCCACCTATGATCTGATATTGAGACCGACGTAGATACGTGCTAGTCGTGGATTTTGCTAAGAACTGCCAGTGTGATATCTATAACAGTCTGGTTGCGGGACGTAACAAACCTTGGTTTAACGACTCGCTTTAGTATTTCTAGGTTAGTACTGATAATAAAATTGTAAAGTTGCTTTCCTTTGCCATTTGTGTCTTTACTTTTCCAGACAATATGATGGGAGTTGGCGTCACATCTAACTATAAAGTCAACATTTTCTCTTGTACAGTAGTGCACCAAGTCTTCAAACTGTGTTGTTAGAGGTGGTATGTTGTGCGCAAACTATGCCGACGCCACAATGGTGTCTGGCTTTTGAGCTGATCCTGTCGGTTGTGAGGTCACTGTTGAGAAGCTGTGGCATAAAAAACGCTGTTATGTGCTTGAGTATGTATATACACGTCTTTAGCTTATCGTTAGTTGGGTTTGAAAACTCCTTCGCACTTAGTTTGCCTAATCCGCAGTTTGCGGCATAGTGTCACTACGGCTGCTTGACAGTGATGCAGGTTGCATTGTATAACTTTAATGTGTTGCATTATCGGTCAGTTTTGGGATCAGTAGTGTATCTCCAACCACGTTTTGTCCGAGTGGATCAATTACTTTTGTTTCTATTGCTTTCTCCTGCGGCTGCACATTTTTTGTTATTTTGATGGTGGGTTTGCTAAACATATAGCTTAGCAAATTTTCCTTACCATTTAGTGTGTGTACATCTTTCTCACCTACTCCTAGAACAAGGAATTTGCCTTTTGGTTCCTTAAACTCTGCGGTGTAGAAAATGCACCAATCGTTTACTTTGAGCCACTGGTTTTGCTTTCCTAGGCGACTCATAACCAGCTCTACAACATCCGGTTTTCCCGAAAACTACAAAGTAGCTTTTGTCAGCCTAAGAAGCCGACTCAGTTACACAACGCCTAGTTGTGATTCCGGCTACAGAGGTTGTAGACCGAAAATCATTTTTTTAAGCCACCCCAGTAAGGCGTCATTATCACAGGTGATCCTAAGGATCTTTTCTCTGTGTGACAGCCCAATGAAGGTGGAAGGTGTTTTGCCTGGGGTGAATAAAGTATTATCCAGCTTTCAGGAAAAGAGTATCTTTAATTAAATTACTTTGCTCACTAGTGATTTTACCCTGGAGATGAGTCAGGCTGGTGGTGGTTGCTGGCCTTTTCAAAACTAACATTTTTATAATTACATTAATTATATTGAGATAACTAAAACACATTTACTATGTACTATATCACAAATATATTTAAAAACTATAACATGTTTTAACCTTCTACAAGGTCATCATCAGACGGTAATACAAACAAGTATCTAATTATATTGTATTAAAATGTATAAATTTTGTAAACATACATTTTTGAATAAATATACATATTATTATTAACTTTCCGATAATAGTAAATTTTGGTGCACTAATACTTTCAAATTTTCCTAACTCAACTCAAATTTAACGATTCAAGTTTACATACTTTATTTTACCTTAACACGTATTTAATTTTAAGTATTGATACTCTGAAATTGATAATAAAATGTGTTTGCGTTGTTTGCTTTTTTTTATCATTTAAATATATAATACTTTTTTGAACTTTCCCGTTTTCAGCTTAATATTAAACCTCTCCCATAATTAATTATTCAATTGCATGAAAAACTTTTGTATCATTAGTAAACAGACCGTCCAATATATTTACACACAATTAATTATTGATTGTTCAAAACCATGTATCTGACCGCACTTAGAGTATACGTGAAAATAATTAATTGCTTTTAAATTAACATTAATTACTAAATACAAACAAAGGCGCAGATGATGTTAATTAAAATATAATGTAGTTTCTATTTCATGTACTTTTTGTTAGTTTGCGTATAATATCTATTCATAGTCTTTTTGCTAATTTGATTTATCTTTAAATATAAGCAAACTCTTGTTTATAATTCACACTACAAAGCAAAGCATTAAAAACTATTAGATGTTCTTTAATAGCCTAACTATAAACAATGTACCTTAATTAAGTAATCAAATTACTGTAGAACATGAAAGGGACGGTGTTATAAACTAACTACTATATTAACAAAGGCGCCGTACCTGTTTCAACAAGTTTAATTAATCACTTAACCAAACTTTAGCAATAAATATCATTGGCTGATTAAAATATCAACTAGGCATAACAAAATATTTAATAAATAAATGTACATAGTATATGTATATTATTTTAATTTATTTCGTATTATGTAGTTTATGTAGAGTTGTTGCTATACAGGGTTAAACAAAATAACACCTAAACAATTTTCCAACCGTAAACGACTAAACCCGGCAATTCTATAGCGTATTTATGTATAAACAGCTTGCATTTAAAATTTAATAAAATATATCGCAATTTTTAGTTAAGAATCTATCTAAAACTTGAAAAAAACGTTTTATTTCATTTTATTGAGTGAGTATTATTTTCACGTAAAAATGTTTACTGAAAGCAATTTGTACAAAATAAGTTATTTATTTTCTCTCCCTTAAATCCACTTCTGGTTGTTTTAACGTCCAGTCCAAAGTAGTCGTCTACACTTAACGAAAACCCACGTTTTTACTTGGATTTCTAAATTACTTTTGATTTTTATTCTATGCATTTTTTATATTTTTGAAATACATAAAAAACTAATAAATAACTAAGATTTACTGTTAATTTTCTTTAAAAAACTTTTATATCTACATAAGTAATGTGGAAAATTTATAATTTGATATATATTCTTATTTTATGGTATAAATTATAATGTGTGTCAGTGTATTGTATCTTTTCAAGCGTGAATTGTAGTTCAAGGTTTAACATTGCAACAAAGCTTGTACTTATATCGTTCTGAATAGAAGTGGTGTTATTATTTTTCTATAGCATATTTAAGTGCGGATGAGACGGTTGGGTGGTTGGATACCTCAGCAAAAGAGGTAAAAAACTTCAAAACATGTACAAACATATTTTTTCTTTTTAAAATACTATACAATAATAAACAATTCGTATTTGTAAGCAAGTATTTTATTATCCTTATTAAATAATTGCAATTGCTTTGAGAGACAGTAATAAAATGTTTAGTTAAAATTAAAATTATTTTTGCATTTATATGTTCAATATTTAGAAATATAAATGTCTAAGAAAGTGTTGTTTATAAGTTTTAGTGTAGTTGATACTAATATTTTATAATACATTATGAAATTATTGAATACTTAAATAAATAATTAATAAAATATAAATCTAATTTAACCATTTAATTTATATTTTTGCGGACCTGTTACCCAGATTGAAATGATTGATTCATACATTAATTATTTATCTTGTTGCTCTTGCAATTTCAATTATTCAATTCAATTTAAATATCAAGATAACATACACAATTTAATTATCTAAATGACATTCATTCTTATTGTGACTCAAATTAAATGTTGAAAATGTCAGTGAGAAAATGAAGTGATTGTCTAAGTGAGAAATCGTAACAAAGATGCTGCTTGCTGTGGCAAACATTTTTGTAAGCTTTGAATTGATAGTGTTGCTCGCTGGACATTTATCTTACTGACATTCTGTAGACAAGACAACAAAGCACTGTTGAAAAATTATACTCAGAATTAAGCTAATGAAAACATGAATAATTTGCATAAAAATATTACGTGTATTTGTTATTAATAGTATAATAATATATTTACTACTAAAATTTATAGTAATTATTACTTTTATTTAATAAAAAAAGTTTGTAAACCTAATGTTTAATAATTATTTGTTTATAAAAAAATGGATTCTGTTAGTATAGAATAGAATAGAATAAAATAGTTTATTATATCTTTATGTTTGTATTATAATATTTGCATGCCTAATATATTTTTTAACAAATTTTTATTCTGCGTATTATTATAACATTTACGTTTTTTAATTTTTAGTGTTAAATTGTCTTCAGCATCAGTCATTTTATTGAATAATTGCACAAGTCTTTTTTGTAAATAATTTGTGCGGCGTACATTATAAATTGGTTGTTAACAAATAAACCTATACGAGACCGCATTCTATTATAGGTTTTTTTAGTTTCTTTTTTTCTTTTTTTGTTTCGTTTCAATTTCATGATTAATGATAGATGCCTCAACCGTGGAGAAAAACAATGCGAGAGTCAATAAAATAATAAAGATCCGGCTGATATTCTATTGATAGAAAGAAGACTGGAAATATTAATTAAGAAGAAAATAGCAAAGCAATTGGAGATAAAGACGTACATATTTCATTTTGAACGCTTTAGAACTACATGTCAGATAAGCAATTATACTTAATGTTGGTTAATATATTATTTTTATTTATTAATATATATTATATATAGTACAAACAGTAACATGACGTTATAAAAAGTGCAGATCAATAAAAAAAAAGTTATTGATAGCGCAAAAGCATAATAATATTAGATTATTGTTAACTGAACATCAACAGACTTTCCACTTATATACTACAATCATTTGTACAGCTCAAATCTAAAATCTTTTCTCTGCTGTTGAGTATTGTAATGCAGTTTATAAATTTAAACAAATGAATTACTTAATTAAATAATTAAAATCATATTAGATTCTGTATAAGTTGCATGTAGCGTTTAAATCTAGCCATTTTACTGAAGTGCAGTCTTTCATAGGCAGCTGCAAACACATTAAAATATTAAAGATGTCGATTTAAAGTTGAAAATTAAAGCTTTAAATGTTTTAATTTTTAACTGCTAGTGAAAACAAGGGTACATTTAAAATATTTGTAGTATCTATTTTATTTTATGTAAATATTGAACCAAGTATGTTTAAGATTAATTATCCAAAAACTGTTAATATTTTAAACATTATTGAATCAATATAAACAATGTTTAGACAAATATTTACGTATTGGTTATATGCAATAAGTTTTTGAAACAAAAGTACTACTAGATGCAAATTTCTTGACTTATTTTAGAGTTTTAAAACAAAAAAGCCAAACAACAAATTACAAGTTATATTTATTTTATTTCTGCTAACTTTAAAAGACATGTTATTATTGATTTGTAAATAAAAGTTTTTCTTATTTAAGATTTTTTTTAATTATTATAGTTAAGATTTTGTACTAAAGTCAAAACAAGTTTTCTGTAAAATAACAATTTATTAAATACATTTTTTAATCTTAAATCTGTTTTTTCTTCTAGTTTCATATCCAATTCTGATGTTGGTAACCATCTGAGCAATAATTACTTTATTTGCAGCTACACTAAAAAGTTTAATGGTGGTCATGTCAAACCAGTTTTTTAGGTTTATTATTCTTTTTCCTGCAGTATTGTTTGCAGTAGGTGAAATTTGTTTTTATTTTATCATAATGTGTAGATTTTTGCATTTTTTGTGTTTTATTTTTTTTATTTTGTAAAAGATTTTGACGTTTGTTTTGTAATTCTTTCACATAACTTTCAACATTTGTTAACAGTTTATTATAATTGCAAGTTTGTCAGGGAATTACTCAAATTAGATCATTTAGCTATAAAGGGTCCTTCCGGTTAACATAGGTAAAATGCCCCCCATCACGAATATGTAAATTATCTCAAAAATTACTTTCTTAGCATCAAAAAAACACGTTTGGTTGGATTTTAAAATTTTTCAATTACTTATAAAATTAAAAAATAAAATTTCATGCAATCGAAGATTTAGATAACCAAAAGTAAATTTCAACTGTTCTGGAATTTTTTTAAGGGTTGTATACAGAGTTTGAAGGGCGGAAAAAAATGTTTTTGAAAACCACCTAAAACCCTACTATCATAATAAAAAAAAAATCATTCAATAAGTACGGAGAAAAAAAAAATAGAAACTTTTGCCCCTTATGAAAAAATTTTAAAATCCTACCAAACATGTTGATTTAAAGCTAGGAAAAAAAATTTGAGGTAACTTGGATATTTGTGACGGGGGGCATTTCACCTATGTTAACCGGAGGAACCCTTTATTGATTAGTTTTTATTTAGTACAAAATCCGATATTTTAGTGTTTAAATTTGTGTTGCCATTTTACAGCTGCTTTATAATATGTACTTTTAATCACAAATATATATATATATATATATATATAATTAATTAGTTAATTAAATAAATAAAAACGCTGTAGATACTGACAAAGCCTAGTATATAGTTCACTCACACTTATATAACATGTAAACTATGTTTATATAAACATTAATCATGTATTTGACTAATAAATTAAATAAATATAGTTATAGTTCCTTAAAATGATTTGCTAGATAAAGCCTGCAATAACTTATGCACAAAAGTTTGAGTTTAGCGCTTTACCTAACTAAGCCATTCTACGATTATGACATCACATCTTTTACAGTAAAAAACAATAAATTATTTTTTGTGCACTCGGTTTCAAAATGATCATTTTGTGTACGCAAAACAAGTTGCATTAGCCTGTAGTGTCCAGTAGTGTTAAGCTTTTACTATATAAAATCTCATCTTTGTTCATTGTGGCCTTGTTGAACGTTCACCTCTAATGTTTTTTTTTTAACAGTTTTTTTTTAAACTCCAAATTACAATTATTTTTAATTCTACTTTGGTTAGGTTGTGTTTGTTAAATAAAGCTGTGCTGTATGTTTTTCTTCCATTCACTTGCGGTATCAAAGGATCCATTTTTATTCCCATGTAGGTTTTTGACGCCATCTGTCTACTAGGTAGTTTCCTTGTTTATTTTAAGGTATTTTTTTATCCATTTGTTTTATTATGGTATTATTATTTCAAATGTCTTTTTGATGCAATGACTTACTATAAAGTACGACTTTATTATTAGAGTTTTTTTCTTGTGCAACACATTTGTTATGTTAGATCTGTGGTGTCAAGCATAAACCCAAAATACTTTTTATATATGTATTTCCTTTATCTTCAAAAGTGTAGTTTTATACATTGCTAGGTTATTTAAGTCTGTGTACCACTGTCTTGTGAACGATACAATTGGCTTTAATGAAAAACAAAGGTTTAAAATCAATTACCCAAACCCAATCCAACTCCAAAGCGGCCAACCAAATACAGACAATTGTTTTGGTTTTCTCAAATCCTCATCAGTGCATTTTGGTAGTACGGCATTGCTTGATAGTGAAGAATGAATTCGAATAATTGATTTATGTGCTTTTAAACACAAGTTAGATAATAATTGGTGGTGCAAAGTAGTTGTAGCTCTATCTTTAGACATTGCAATTTGGTTGCCAGTTGTGATATGAAGTTTTATCGATGATTTCGATTCTTTGGTTGAAGCAACATGATGGAGCTACAACTACTTTGCACCACCAATTGATACAATTGCCGTTTTATTTGGGTTTACTAATAGCCATTCCTTTTTGCACCACTTTAAGTTAATTAAAGCATTCTGTATAATATTTGATACAGTTGCCTCAACATTTGAAAGTACAAAGATGGTAAAATTATCGGCGTGCTTTATAGTAAAGACGCCTATGTTGCTGAGTAGTAGGTACCTTACTGCATTTGCGGACGACATAGCAGTAGTAGGTAGAGACGTAGAAATAGAAGTACTAAAAGGAAGATTAGAGCTGGCAATTGATATGATACAAATATGGATGAGAAGTAAGGGCTTAAAACTAGCAACACAAAAAACTGAGGCGGCATGGCTATCGACTAAGAGGAATAATAGAGGAACAGGTAAGATACAGGTGGGAGATCAAGAGATAACCATAGGGAAAAAAATCAAATACCTTGGAGTGACACTCGAAGCAAAGGGATGGAATGAACAGGTTAAAGAAGCGGTCATTGGAACAAAGGAAATTGAGAGAAAGCTTGGTAGACTTATGCCAAACAACGGAGGTCCAGGAGAAGAAAGCAGAAGGCTAATAGCAACGGCAGCAAGAAGCAAATTGCTGTACGCCGCAGAAACATGGGGAGAAGCCATGAAAACAAAGAAAAACAGAAAGGAAGTAAGAGGAGCCACAAGAGCAAGCTCGCTAAGGATTTGTAGAGCTTACAGAACAGTGTCACAAGAGGCAGTAGAGGTAATTGCGGCAACACCTCCCGCGGATATGATGGTGGAGGAAAGAATAGAAATAAAAAAACTTGTAAAAGAAGGAACGAGTAAAAAAGAAGCAAAGATAAGAGCAAGAGAGAAGACTATGGAAAGATGGCAGAGAAAATGGGATACAGGAGAAAAGGGGAAATGGACGAGAGAATTAATCCCAGACATAAAAGAATGGGTAGAGAAGAAACCCGAGACGTGTTATTATACAACACAAATACTGACCGGGCACGGAGCATTTGGAAAATTCTTGCAAAAAATTAAAAAAATAAAGGAAGAAGAAAGGTGTACATTTTGTCAGGAAGAAACACACGATAACGCAGAACACACTCTAGTAGAATGCGAGGCGTGGGAGGAAGATAGAAAAAAACTAGAATATATACTAGAAAGCAAAGTGGATAAAAGAACAATCATTAACAAATGCTTAAAAGATGAAAATAAATGGAGGGCGTTAAAAAACTTTGCAACAAGTGTACAAAAAAAAAAAATTGAAGAGTTTGACAAAAGAAGAATATAGAAAAACAAACAATGGAAACAAACACACAAACTAAAAGCCATAGAAGAGAAAGGAAAGAGATGAGAGAAGCTAAATGGAAACAAGAAAACAGAGAAAAAGATCAAAAAGAAAAAAAATAAGAAAGGATATGACAATTGTGCATACCAAGAAACAGAAGAAAAAAGAAGAACATTTACAGAGACTACGATACCAAACGAAATTGCAGAGATAAGGAGAAGGAGAAAAGAAATATTGAAGGAAAGCAGAATAACAGAAATAACAAGGCATATACCAAATGGTAGATATGCTATCTCGAGGATGACTGAGAACGCAACCTTTCAGATAGTCAGAATATACCTGGCAACTAGAGGACATGAAGAAGTAATTCCTGATGGAGATACAAGGATATCACTGGAGGTAAAACTTACAAATCTAGGACTGCCAAAAGAAATACAACTGATGGAACTGCATAAATTATTCATGAAAGAGAGGGGATATGATAAAGAAGAAGTGAACGAAGACCTTAGTAAGCTAAGAGCACATCTGAGAACAAATTATATAATTAGAGTAAATAACACAAAGATGGGAGAAAGAAGAGAATGCAGAGGTAGATGCCAGTGCAGATAAGAAAAGGCAAAATGACAAAAGAGACAGACAAAGGTAGGGGCTATAGGGAGAGAGGGGCCGGGGACAGCATGCGTGCCGCAGATGATGCGTGAAAATCCGCGAAGCAAAAACCAGCCCGCCTCAAACTAGCACCAAATGTAGGTTAGTTTAGACAGGGACATTAAAACAACAGGATTTGCGCAGAGAAGAAAACCGGAAGGTATTACCATGCGTAAGTTATTCTTAAGGGCCACTTGTTGAGAGCCAAACAACTCACTACGTCCTAAAAAAAAAAAAAAAAAAAAAAAAAAAGGTACCTTTCAGTAAAGACTATAGTTATAGTCTAGTTTTAAAGCATATACATGACCCAATGGTAGTTTAAAGAGTTTATTCCTTGGCGGTAGCAATGGATTAAAGAGTGGTATTGTGTTTTCACACTAATTGACTAACGTGTGTAGCTGGTTGGCAGGATTTTTTGTTTGCTATGTATACTGGTGCTAGTGCAGTAACTGAGTCTTTAATGCTTCATTCCGTATATACCTGTTAACTACAGCTAGACACAAATAATGTGGCCGGTGTAATAAGCAACTTATTATACACAAAAATTATGTTTACTGTAGTTGCACTTATGCCTTTGACCGTTTTAGCATTTTTCAATTGCACTTACATTTTACACATTCTATTGGCGACGTTGTTCTAAGATTGAAAAATGCTAAAACGAGCAAAGGCATGAGTTTAACCACAGCCAACATAATTTTTGTATATATTAAGTTGCTTAATATATTGGCCTTACAATTTGTGTCTAGCTGTATTTTTTGTAAAAGTATTTGTATAAAGAATGTCAAGTTAATTGTTTTATATGATTTAGTTTAAACAATTTATGTATAAATATTACTTTTGCCGTTTTTTAACTGATTGTTATGTGTAAAAGTGCTAAACTTGTTCTAAGGATCTTGCATAGTCACTTTTTTAAAATTGAAAATGCTCTCTGTAGCATAATTAGATAGATTTTATTGACTTGTGGCAATTTGAATAGTTTAAATGTGTTGATCCTTTATTTTAAACTGTCCTGATTGATTATCTTTTCAAGTCTTTTAGATTAACGTAGCAGCTCTTACAGAGTGCTCTTGACCCACTCTGTATTTTACGTTTTTTGTCAGCAAGGATTCAATGTTTTCATTGCGGTCTTTGCTTAAAGTTTTTTAAAAGCGGTAACATGTGGGACCGTTTTGAACGTCCGCACAGTATCTTTTTCACAATTTTATTTTGTTTTTTTTTATGATATTATTATATGCTGAGAGACGAGTTTTAAAAGTAATTAAGTTGTCTTTTTTCTTGATTTGTTGAATAGCTTACTAGTGTTTGCCCTTGCTCTGCCAAGCTTTCAATACTACCAATTTAGAGGTGTGATTGACATTGCCTTAATAATTTACAAACATGTCATTATCTCCAATTTGTGTAACGTTTTTGCTGTTTTTGTACAACCTTTGATTTAGTATTTTATTATATAAACCCTAGTTTGTTTTTTTTGGGTTCCCGTATTTTACCGGGTTTTTATATTAAAGCGGATGTATACGTGATCATAAAATAAAATCTTTTCTTTTTTTTTCTGTAATTTTTGTGTGTTTTTATTACATTTTTACGGTAGCACAAAAAATAATTGGTATATTATTACTGCAAATTGTTTAGCAATCTCCTAATTATTTTACATTAGTACGCTAAAAAAAACATTTGGCGGCTTTACCATAAATTACAAAAAACTTACACATAAAAAATGTTTTAGTTTAGGTGAAAACATCTCTTAACCAACTTCTCAAGTTTTTGCAATCTTTAAACATGTAGTCTGAATTCTGTCTCTGAAAACTAACAACAAGTCATCTTGTTAATATTATTTTTATGGTCGTGCGACTTAAGATAGTTTTGTACTAAAAAATTCCGCAGTAAACTTTTTGCTTTCTACAAGATAAAATGTTAAAACTTTTTAGTAATATACTATTATTGCAGTTTTGTGTTTTTTGAGCAGAATCCTAAAAAATGGCGTAGCAGTCAACGTGATAATTGGTTACAAACTAACTATGGTTTCAGATGATTTTCAATGTATACAGTATATCTATTTGTCATTACCAACTTTACTAAAAAAGTTTGAGTAAATAATATATAAGAGTAAACAAAGTTTAGATAAATCAAAAATAATTGTAATAATGATAATAATTAAACGCAGGAAAGCTATAAGTAGCTTTCAAGGATTGGTAACTTTGCGTACCCAAATTCTCTGCCCCGGGACTATATATATCATTCTTTTTTAAACCTACTTCATAACCTAACTACTAACAATAATTACTAACACCAAACTGGCGGTAGGTATAAATTGTAATATTATATTATAATAATTTGTTGCAAATCTGAATATTCTGCACGTAAAACAATATCTTATTTGGATATGCGGGCAGAGGAAGTAGATTTGGAACGGGTCTTCGAAGTATTACTAACGCAAGAGTTTTATCGTTAAAGAAGACTTACGATTGTGGTTTAAAAGAAAATTTGTCTAATATTTGTGGTTTAAAAAAGAATTTAAATTCTTTTATTCAGCATCTTCAACATGAAAAACCCAATATTCTCTTTTTCACTGAAACAAAAGTAAATAATATCAATCCAGATTTAATCTAGTAGATTCCAATTATCATCTTAATCATTCATTTGCTGACCAACAGAGTGTCTGTGCTTACATCTACAAACAATAAACATATAAGTGACGACTTACAAATTTTTTTGCATATTTCTTAAACTAAATATTTTTAATAAAACTATTTTTGCACTAGGCATAATATCGTTCTCTAAATAAGACAACTTTTTTGATAGTTTTCTAAAAGTTTTGATGAGTTTGTTTATGGTAATCATAGAAAATCCAAAATAATTTTTTTATGAGATTTTAATGTACATAATACTGAATGATTGAGTCACTCATCTTCTACAACACTATCCGGACAACAAACTATATTTTTTGCAGTTTTTTATAATTATAATCTTTTCCAACTTATTCAGCAACTTATATATTTTTTTTGTGATAAACTTTTTGGTAAACCAATAATATTAGATTTGTATTTTTTAAATATTTTAGAGATTACAACAATTACTGTTAAGACAGCTTTAAGCAATTCTGATAAATATCATGTAACTTTTGTTGTTAAAACTTTTGTTTCTATTACTACCAAACCCAAACCGCGACTCATTTATCTTTATTTTAAGATAAACATAGCAATAATAAAAAAAATAAAAGAAATAGATTTTAATACTCATTGTTTATATTCAAAGAATCCACACAATGCAGCTAAAAATCTTACAAAAACTATTGTTCTGAATAAAATAAAACCATCAAAAAAATTGTTTTATTCTCTGTTATTAAATCAAAACAAAACTACATTTTATTTTAAACAAAACAGGCAGTTAACAAAAAGCAAAAAGCATTTAAAAAACACATTAGTAATAGTTAGAAATAGACTAAACAGGATTCATAAACTTTGTAACGGTCAGACAAAAACAAAGTTAATCGAGTTTCTTAACTTTACATAAACAGCAAAAATTTCTATAAAACAATAAATTCATTTCAAGATAATACAAAAGTTTTAATACTATGTTTTTGAAATGATCTAGTTAAAAGAAAAAGCAGATATTTTTGCAAACCAATTTGCATCTAACTATACTATTATAAATTTTTTTATTGCTGTACCTACAAAATTGGTTATTAGTAAAATATTAGGCTTAATTTATTTTAGGCAGATTAACGAAAACAAATGAAGAGCACTAAGAAACTATGCAACGACAGTACTGAAAAATAAAGAGGAGTTAGAAACTTTGAGATTTAGGTAAACCAAAATGGAAGAAAACACTCAAATTAAAAGCCACAGAAGACAAAGGAAGAGGAGCAAGATGGAAGAAAATAGAAGCAAAAAAATATAAAAAAAATTAATAAAGAGGAAAGAAACAAAGAAGGTCAAAACAACTATGCCTGCCAAGCAATGGAAGATGAATAGAAAGACTAAAGAAGAACATATACTAAAACCCTAGTACCAACAGAAATTGCAGAAATAAGGAGGAAATGGAGAGAACTGCTCAAGGAAAATAAATTGACAAAATTGACTAAACAATTTCCAAACGGAAGATACGCCATCTCGAGGTTGACAAAAAATACAACTTTTGAAATGGTCAGATTCAAGAATCTTACGAGAAGTTAAACTGGCAAATATAGGACTACCAAAAGAGATGAATTTAATGGAACTGCACAAAATATTTATAAAAGAAAGAGAATATAACAAGGAAGAAGTTATTAAAGATATAAAAAAACTAAGAAAATTACCTAAGGACAATGTAAATATCTATGCTGAATAACACAAGAATAGGAGAAAAGAGAGGAGAATGCCAGTGTAGAAAGTAGGACAAAAAAATAGGGTATATGGAGAGATGGGCCAGGGACAGCATGTGTTGCCGCAGCAGACTACGTGAATTCCGCGAGGCCAAAACCAGCTCACCTCAAACTAATACCACATTAGAGACAATGACTAGGACAAATTAACAGCAGGACGCAGAGAAGAAAACCAAAAGATATTGCCATGCGTTAGTTATTCTCAAGGGCCACTTGTTGAGGCCAACATCTCACTACGTCCTTAAAAAAATATATATATTTTAGGCAAAGTGTTGTCAAAAGATACAACAAGTAGTAGTAGTACACATTAATATACTATAGTGCGTCTTCAAACATTTTGTTATTACCGGGGTAGTAAAATGAGTTTATAGTAACTGAAAATTTACAGACTGATTGAATATTACAAGTTTACAAAATTTAGTAGACTACTAGGTGTATGTAAAGACAAAAGTTGGTCTACCAAACTCTTAGTATGTATAAAAATAAAATAATGTGAAACTGAATTGCATATGTCAGTTTTGACAATTGCATAAATTTTGTATACATACTTGGGACTTGACTGACCAACTCCTATCCCTACAAACAAATAAAAAAAATTGAGGACGCTAAAACGGCACCTATCCCAACAAGAGCTTTACTGACCGTAGTATAATAATGTGTACCACTACTAAAATAATATATAAAAAAAAAACTAGTGTTTATACATTTATAGTTTTGTGTGGCCCCGAGCTCTTGGACTATGACATAATATAAACATATAATTAAATTTATTCTCTACACATTTGGCAATTATTTTAATATTTTACCAAAAATGTTTACCTAGTTGTTTAACTTTTATTTTTAGTAAATTAAACCTTGTCACAATCTTTTTTTTTAGTTTACCGTAACTAAGATTAACTAAATACTTTAGCAATACTCATCATCATTATTTCATAATGTTCTTTATACTTATATTTATTTTATTATTTTATACTATTGTTTGCATTACACACATAAATACTCTAAATAAAAAAATACTGTTTAAGTTTTTTAAAACTATTTCTAATTTTTCTTTGTATGCTTTTTGTGTCTTTTTTAAACTTTATTATTTTTGTTTTTTAATTTACATTTTGCTTTTGTAAACTTTTTCATTTATTTTGTTTCTCTTCCATATGCTAACAACATCATTTTCTTTCTAGCTACTACAGCTCTCATTTGCAATATATAAGGCAAACAAACCAGGGCTAAGTAAACATTTATGTCTCACGTTATTTACACAAATAATGAGCTTGTACATGTATATTTTTATTATTTTTATCAGATGCTTATTTAATAAGCTGTTAAAAAAAAAATTGTTTTGCAAAACAAATAAACTATACCAAATTATAGCTCTTGAAATTCAAAAACATGTTTTACACTGCTTTTAAAGTTACAATACTTTTACTAAAAAAAAAACACCATTAGAATGCTTTCTGTAAATTTTATCAAAATGAGAAGAAAATACTTCAATTTGAAAGCTTTTGTCTAAAATTTTAGGAAACATCAAGTTTTTCTATTAATTTTTGTATACGAGCCTAGTTTTGGGCAAAAAATATAAAATATGATACAAATATATTAATTTAAATAAAATGTAGAATTAGAGTATATTGATGTAAAGTTTTCCGTAGATTCACTTGACTCAAATTTAAAAGTAATGATATTTATTATATTATAAATATATTACCTATTTTTTTCAAATCAGTGTTCTTTTAAATTTAAAAAGCTAAAGTTTAGCATGGTTCATTTTTTTTTGCATCATGATTTCTGTATCTTTAAGATAAAAATTTACAGACCTTACTTTGTTCTCTCAGACACTTTCACGTTTTTTTTTTCCACACTATCAAAAGCCGTGTTAAGTATTGTAATCCTATTATAATTTTTGCTTAATTTTTTGTGTGTATTGGACATACACAGCTTATTTTTTACTAGCTAAAGATTTTTTTACCAATCCACAAACTATTAATAATTTCTTTTTATTGATCACAAATCTTTTTTGTTATGCATTTACGATTTATTTTGTACTTTATCCACACATAGTATTTATAGTTTTTAAACTTTTTTGTATGCTTTTCTTTAAATTTGTTTCTAGTATTTTTTTTTTAATTTAAAATGTTTTTTTTTTATATTATCAATGTCGCGGATTAGTTCTGTTTTTTTGCAGTTTTTTGTTTTTGTTTATGTGTTTGTTTGTTGCTTTTTTTATTTGTAATATTTTTCTTTTTTTTTTGTATTTTGTCTTAATTTTTAATTTTTTGAATATTTATCAAAATCTTTTTTCGAGTTTGATTTTTTTTTGTACAGCATTTGCTGTGATTTTCTTTATTATTCTGAATGCACTTGTAAGACTAACATCTGCTTCTGCTTTTGTTTTCAAATAACTTTTTTTATTGCTTTATCTGCTAATATTTTTAATTTGTTATTTTTTTGTTTTTTGTGTGTACACATTTTGTATTTGTTTTTTACTCATTTTATACGTGCTATTTTATCTATTATGTAAACTTTTAGTTGCAACGCGTCTTTACTACTAGCACGTAGTCAATAATTAATTGCATCCTAGTTTTTATGTAAGTATATTCTTCTATTTTGTTTGCTGCCATGTTTTCATTCAATATGTTTTACTTCGTTTCTTTAAACATTTCTATTTTTTAGTTTTCTTTTTTTGTTTGTTTGTCTGATCGGCATACTTATTTTGAAACGGACAAAATTGTAAAAAAATTAAGTTTTAAATAAAAACCTTTCTTTTGTACTTGCATTACAATCCAAAAAAAACTTTGTTGTAACTGTAGTTTTAATTTAGAAAATATATCCGTTGCGGTTTTTTTGGAAATAAAGACTTTGCGGGCCAAATTAAAAATATATGGCGGGTCAGATTTGACCCGCGGGCAGTAGTTTGCCGACCCCTGGTTTAGACTATTAGTAAGAACATAAATGGATAAAAACAATAAATAGCTTTACAAAAATATGCCAAAAAAAAATTTAAAATGTTGAAAAAAAAAAAAAACTAAAAGTGAAATTATACTGAGATACAAAAAGAAAAGAAAAAGAAAAAACAACATTGACTACATAATAAAAAAAAAACTTTAGTCCGAAAAAAGAAATCATTTTAAAATAGTCTACTGTACCTATTTTAAAATGATTTTTTTAGAAGGATAAAGAACTCAATACAATACAATATAAAAGACAGGAAACAAAAAATAAAAATAAAAGAACTTTTTTTTCTGTATTAGTTTTAGTTATATTCTATTATTTTTATATGTATAGTGTTTTTATTGCTTTATAATAATATTTATTTATGCATTTATGTGGTATTTGGAATAATGTTATCTCTTGGCGCAAATTAAGTCTTACGACTAATTGTTCTACAGAAAAACAATTTTATTTTAAACACTTTCTCAATTCAACATAGTAATTTAAATCAATAAACAATTGTATTTACTTACAAGTTATTTTAAATACTTTTACAATTTAATATTGTAATTTAATTTAATACACAATTTTAATTATTTGTTTAGTGTTAAATGATTACAGTAAGACTGGAATTAAATATACAACGTTTGTTTAAAATAATCTTAAAATAAAAACTAACATTCCTAGTAATAAATCAATAATTATACGGGTTACTTTATATAAAAAGATATCTGTACGAATATAATTCGCGCATAATGATAACAATTTGCAATCTATGCGTTCAAAAATGAATTGTTACTTATAAATATCAAATTAAGATTATAACAAGTGTAAATGCTATACAAATATGTGAATATATTTTTAGTTTTAATAAAAGTATAATTCTATTATTTATGACTTACTACTTACTTTAGAAATAGTGTTAATATGTTAACAAATACACTAACATATTGAAATGGTTTTATTTAACGAGGTCATAAAATTATTCTACACATGTAGCTATATTCATAACTCATAGAAAACTCGACAATTCCTAATTGGATATAGCAAAATATTCTAAACTCGTTGCATGTTATGAAATACTATTTAATAAAAATATGTAATAACATACAAATTATACACATCGTATATCTTGCTGTATTACATATACGTTTATGTATAAGATTGTAATTTATGAGAAACATAATATTTTATAAATAATATTGTTTAGTTTGTGTAGCTTAACATTGTGATTTTTATTATTGTTTGTATTCTTTTTGCATTTATGTACTTTTATTTGTATAAGCATCTACGTTGGTTAAAAGGAAATGCTAATGTAAATAAAGCTTTGGGGCTTGTTCTCATTAGCAAGTTTAATACTTTTTAACACAGAAAACGTCCTTATTTTAAAACAGTATTGGATAGTAGATGTAACGATATTCGCAGTTTGAGATAGATAGGGTAGAGTTTGCGCGAGAAGAAAGAATGTGCGCAAACCTGAAATGGCGGTACGCCGGTGGACCGTCGGCGGCAAATCAGTCTGAGTGCGGTCGGCTTACCATTCGGTCGGTCTGTATGTCTGTCTGTTTGCTTGCATGGAACGTGAACAAACCGCGACTATAAACTATAGAAAAACCCGCGCTTCTTTGTTATTCGTTACCGTTTATTTTTTGCGTACATGGGACACCTGTTTCTTTTCAAATTTTGATGTGCACACAGCAGTCACAATACTATCTAGACAATTTTGCTAGTACCTATTTAGTAATTATGTAATTAAAAATATGCATTTTTTGTTGTGACGCTTTATGATAGTAATGTCTGATAAAAACTACCCTGTGATAGAACAGTCAATGTGATAGTTTCAATGATAATGGAAAAGCTGCTTGTATTTATATTGGTCCTACTGGTGGCCGAGCCACGTTTTATCGTCGGAATGTCATTAAGAACCAAGTTAGGGGGTCCGAGTGAAGGAGATCCAGCACCTGGGAGATCCCCGGGGCCACCAGTCACTGATCCTTCGTTAGGTGCCCCCTTAGCGCTGCACAAATGTAATATCGATGGGTCCGTAGAATATGCGGACAGGGAATACTTCAACCTTTCCATCTCTCATCATCTTTTCAACACAGAACTTCTTGTCACTGGAGTAGTCTATCAAGGCAAGTGCTTTTAGACTATATATGTGCAACACATTGTATTGTAATTGCTGACCTCGTTTCCAGCAATTTATGAATAATTTATTGGGTGCAGCGATTGTATGGGTTATTGTGACACGCACGGAATTATTCTCATATCAAATATTAAATTGATAATTATGTATAATGTTATAAATACCGTTTATTTAAAAAAATATTTAATTAAATCAATTGTAATTTAAAATGCCAAACATGGTTTTAACATTTGCTTTTCATAATTTGATAGTAAAGTAATAGATATAATACAAATTAAATTGAATTATTTATTATATATATTACATAAAATTAATTAAATATTCACATAATAATTGTGTGTTTTTACAAAAACTTTAATTTGCTGTTATTAACATTTTTATTAATTTTACTATTAATACAATACAATATATATATATATATATATATTATATATAACTAAAAAGTAACGTTTTTTTATAAAAAAGAAAAAAGTTGGTTTAAATTTATGTAAATTATTTTATAAACTTTTTGTAAATACTTAGATACAAAGAAACTATGTTTACTAAGCACAGCAGTTCAGTAATTGATTTTTTTTAATATAATTATAGCTAATGCAACTAACAACTCATTGTTTATTATTTTGTTTTATTTGTGCTCATAAAATAAAATAGAATGTACATACTAAATATTTGCTTAATTTATTACTTAGTGTTGATTTTATTTCTTCACTCAATACCTTATACAATTCGTTGATAAATGATTTTTATTGGTAGTGATATATAGCAGCCATAAAAGCTTACACCTTAGCCTCTCTCAGAAAATTTCATTCAATTCCTTGAGGGTTTTTAAACTACTTTGTGAACTTTTATATTTTACATTAAATTATTGCCATTAAAGCAAATTTATAACAATTATTCATTTGACCAAAGTAGCACCTTTGGTTGAATGAAGCAATGCTCTTTATTAGGAGGCATTGCGTTAACACTTTCGACACATTAGTAAAAATAAATTGTTTAATAGTTATTGTGATTTTATCTAAATTGTCTCTTTGACCAGTGAGATGCTAGGCACACTGATGTGTATGTGTCTCTTACTGGATGAGAGGCAATTTACATAAAATACATTATTTATTAATTTTAAATTATTTATTCATATTATTTTACATGTATTTTATGCAAATTTAAGCAGTATATATATTTTAAAATATGAAATTGTTGTACAACAGAATTTGCAATAATTCTTATCTTATTTTTGAACGACACTTCTAAAATCTTTTAGTTGAGCCATAGCAAAAAATGTGTTTTATTACCTGTAAAATTTCCTATATTTGTACGAATTGCGGAACCATGATATAATCAAAGAAGCCGTTTAGAGGGTCGCTTTTGAAAGGATATGCTTGACCCGGCGCTTTCACCAAATAGATCTACTTTTATGTATATGTGAAATTTCATTTGTTATGTAATGTTTTTTTTTTACAGTTGGACACATTTTTACAAACTAGTGTTTATAATATTACTTATATTATGCGTTTATAATATAATTTAGTTTTTGTTTAGATTTATTATTAAAAACTCATCAATTAGGCTAAAACAAATAGCCACTGTTTAAAATATTTTAAACTTTATTTTGAGCAAACAAACATTTTAAAATGACAGTATAATAATATTTTATTAACATTTATTTAAAAGCAATTCTTTTTAAGTAATTGCTTTGGCAATAGTTTTAGCGCTTTAAATTTGTTATAATATTTACAGTTTAAATTTCTATAACATAAAGAGTTTTTTATTATAAGTTATGTAATAAAAGTAAGTGAAAGGCATACAATTGTTTTGTTTTTCCATTTGAATCAATTGTAGATAAATGCTATTAGAATTAAAATAATCTGTCATGACAAACTAATAATTAATAATAACATTGGTAAGTGTTGTAAAATAAAGTCTGTAGTTATTATGCTACAATCAATGATTTTATTTAGGAATTAAGCAATGTATAAATTCTTACGTTTAGAAGTTAGCATTGTTTAGTAATATAAACATACATTTAGCTTTACTGATTACAAAACTACATTTATAGTATACTGGATTTAACAATAACACTTATCAACATGATTTTTTATTAAAAATAATTTGCTTTTTTTTATTATCTAACGCCTTTGCACTGCTACTTCTAGGTTTTATTTTGCACTTTTGGTTGATTTTCTCTTAATAGTTCTGTTTTTTTAATAAAGTCTAAAAACTTTAGCCGAAGCAGAAGTGCTCAAGACTTCTTTGATTAGCTTATGTTATTTCTTACTATGTTTTATGTAAAAGTAAAGATATTTTAATGTTTTATATAATTTTTTAAATTGTTATTATGCTAACATAAAACTATTTTTTGTCTAGGTAAGGCAACGTCTAGATTAGTATAAATTAAACATATTATAGCGTTGTCATTGTATAAGATGTGGTAATAGTAGTCTTTATATTTTTTGCGTAAAAATAACTTATTGCAAGTAACAAAGTACGTTGCTTGCAATAAATTATTTTTATATATGTTTTAAAAACATTTGATATAAACTTGTTTCTATGTGTTCTTTTTTATTTATAGCTTAACCTAAGTTTCTGTTTTAATGTGTTTTTCTAAGATAATTCCTGTTTTTATTTAGAGTACAGTTTTATACACGCACAGTTTTTGTCTATATAAACGCATATCATAAAATTCTCAAAAATAAGAATGTTAAATACAATGACAACAAACAATTACATAAGTTGATAAATAAGAGTGTCAAACAAAAAGTTTTCAATTTGGTAAAAATTTTACATCTGATTATGAATACGCGTAAAATATACGTGATTATGTAAAGATTACTTGATTATAAAATAGTTACGTAATTATTTAAGAAATACGTAATATTTGCGTAACTATGATTATGTGTAATAATTACGTAATAATGTAATTATTTTTTAAATATATTATAGTTTGCTAATAATGATTATGTTTACGTATAATTTGTTATAAATACGCAAACATAACAGCGTATTATTATTTTTGATTACAAAAAACATTTAATATTCAACATTTGATTATGTGAATACGCCGAATTAGTATTTCTTCATTTAAATACACGTCTTTATTTTATGATTTATGTAACATTATAATGAAGATGATTTTGTAAATATATAATTTTTATGTGAGTGTTAAATGATTATTTGATTATATAAGATATTACGTATTTAATATTTGTTTAGATTATACAAATAATTTGACTAACCAATATTTTTGGATTTAAGCAAAGTTTTTGATGTAGTTTGTTATAACATCTTGCTAAAAAAGCTACAAATTTATTATTAATTATATTAATATTATTATATTCTTATTTTGTATACTAATTGCACAGTTTGTAATCCTCTTAGTGTTAACAAACATTTTACATAGAAACTGAAAATAACCAAAGCAATTCTGCTTCTTATTATGTAATTTTATTATTTTTTTATGCATATTTACATATTCATCAAGATGAAAAATAGCTAACTTACATAAATCTTGTGTGAGCTGATAAAGTTATATAATTTTATCAATATATTACAAAAATTATAAATTTTATTTAACATTGTGCTAATTTATACAAACATTTTAATCATAATATAATAATAATCTATTAACGTAATTTATACCAATTTGTTTATCTAAATAGTAATGATAAATTTATCAACCTTTGCCAATAATTTTTAGTTATGTTTTAATATTTGACGTTTAAATTCTTACAACATGAAGGACGTTTGTTTTACTAACAAGTTGTCTGAGATGCGTACAATATCTTTGCTTTTGTTTTCAATTTAGAATTAAGATTACTAAAACCTAAATAAATGCAATTAAAATTAAAATAATCTGTCAATGTGTTTTTTTAGCGTTTCTGCTCTGCAGTTTATTAGTCTTATTATACACGTTTGCTTATTATTTCAATAGTCGTTCCGTTTTTAGAACAAAGTTTAAAAACTTTTGCCAGAAGACTGTCTTGAGCTCTTCTTTGGTAAGCTTGTGTTTGTCAAAAAAAAACTAGATATAGTTTCCTTTTTAACAAGTTAGTTTAAGGTTGTTTCTATTTAATAGCAACTATCTTAGCTTAAAAATCTAAGGCGTTTGCTTAAGAATAACGTAATTGACGTTTTTTGGCTTCTGTTTTCATACATGGTGTTGTACAAAGAAGAAGCTGTAACACTAAAAAAACTGGCAGTTAGTTACGAGAAACGTTGTATTGATCAAGAGTACAACATTGATTTAAAAAAAAAACGGCAATAAAAATCAAAATGCCAATGTTAATGCAAAAACTTCTAAAATAAATTCCATAGATGTAAATAAAATATCAACAGCTGTTATCGTGACTCCGATAGAAAACATAAATACTTTAAAACAAAAAGAAATAACAATCATGCATCAAACAGATACACCTTTTAAAATTGACAAAATTGTTGCACCTATTAGTCAAGAATCAAATTGGGAATTACCGCGTAAGAAGAAATGGAAATCAAAATCCAACACAATCCATGGAAAATCTTCTAAAATCTTACCAATTAAAGATGCTAAAAATGTTGCAGAAATACACGTTTATCGTCTGGATCCCAGTGTTACAGAACTTGATGTAAAAATTATCTAATAACAAAAAAAAATTGAAAATGTTAGGTGCATTAAAATAGAGTCTAAACATCCGCAAGAATATTTATTGTTCAAAGTGTCTGTGCCGATTGAACAAGAATCAGCAATTAAAAACTCAGATATATGGTCTAAATACACTTGCATAAATGATTTTTTAGGTCTATTCACCAAGAAGAAAGAATCAAGTTAAAAAATCTGAAAACTACAAAAAAAACAATTTGCAAATATTTCATACGAATTTGCAATTAGCAAGAAATAAAATACACGAATTTGAATCCTTTTTATATAGTGAAACAAATTGTTTTAATATAATCTGTGTTACTGAGCACTGGTTAAGCCCCAGTGAAATAAATTATTACGTTATTGAAAATTATAACGTGGCATCGTGTTTCTGCAGAGAAAATGGGTACGGTGACGCAATGGTATTAATTAAAAATAATATAAATTATGTAAATGATCAAAATATTGTTAATTTATCGATTGAAAATATTTGCAAACTTGCGGCAATATACATTAAATCATTCGATACAATTGTTGTATGTGCCTACAGACTGCCAAAATCTGACTTTAAAACTTTTTTATTAATTTTTATTAAAATATTAAAAAATCTAGATCCCAATCGTAATATTATTTTTGTCAGTGATTTTAATATAAAATTTGGATCAGTTGAAAGAGATGCAATACATTTCCAAGACCTTTTATCTACATATGGATTAATGACAACAATAACAGAGAATACTCGGAAAAACAATTGTATCGATAATATAATAATTAATTTAAAATTTTTTAATAACTTGAAATACACAGCAGCTATTGTAGACACATCTTTATCAGATCACTATGGTCAGAAAACTAAAATTAACATGCATATTGAAAATAATATAGTACATACTGAACAAAGACCTATTACTCAAGCTGGATTATTTAATTTATTCTGTGCATTAGAAAAAGAAAACTGGTCATTTATAGATCAAACTCATGATATTGAAACAAGCTTTAAAATGTTTATTAGTGTTATTGTTAATGCTGTTAATGTATCATTTCTTTTTATTACCATGTCTAGCCTAAATACTGTAAAAAAGTAACTGGTTTAATAGCAATTTAAAAGATATGCGTGAGAATATATTGTTTTTAACAGACTTAAATAAAAAATGTCCTTACTTGAGTTTAAATGAATCTATTTCAAAACTGAAATTAAATTATAAAACTGAAATAAAAAATAGTAAACTAAAAGCAAATAGTGACTACATCAACAAAACAAACAATAAAGCTAATGGAATGTGAAATTTAGTAAATTCAAAACGAAATTAATTAAAGTGTGTTAAAAATGATATATCTCTTAATGATTTCAATAATTTTTTTTATAAATATTTCTACCAAAATTATAAACAATATCCCATCAAGTAATCATGATCTCATAAGTGAATTGGGTGAAGAAATAATATGTGATGATTTTGAAATATCTGAAGTATTAATAGTTGAAGTTAGAGATATTATAAACGGCTTAAGCACCAGCAATAGTCTCGATTCAGATGGATTAAATAGTAAAATAATAAAACATGTAAGTAATATTATTATTTTCCCATTAACAAAGCTAATAAATATATGTATTAATAAACAATGTTTTCCAACTTGTTTAAAAACTTCCAGAGTAATACCCATTTTTATAAAAGGCAATGAGGAAAACAAAAACGATTATAGGCCAATATCAATTATTAGTGTATTTGGTAAAATCTTTGAAATTACATTAAAAACAAGATTGGTAGAACATTTTGAAAAAAATCAATAGATTGACAACATCAGCCTTATTGGAGTTTGTTTCCCATGTTTACAAAGCAATTGAAAATTGTAAATATGTTAGTGCAGTACTTTGCGATTTGACAAAAGCATTTGACTGCGTTTTACACGATATTTTATTAAAAAACTGAATTATTACATGAAAGGATTAAAAGTCAAAAACTTTTTCAAATGTTATTTGTCAAATCGCAAACAATTTGTTGGAATTAACAACAAAAACTCTGACACTTTGTCAATAAAAAAGTTGATATTGCATGGATCAATACTTGGGCCTTTATTTTTTCTTATTTTTATAAATGATATTTATAAACACATAAACTCACGTATTATACTTTTGCGGATGATACTACAGCGTTAAACCGTCATACCAACTTAGACGAGGCACTTCTGAAGTCTGAATTATCATTATATAAATTTCAAAATTGGTTTCATAAAAATAAACTACACATGAATCCAAATAAAACTCAACAACTAGTTATAAGCACAAGATGCCTGGATCAGTCTAGCTTCACAGAACCAGTCAAATTATTAGGAATTTATGGAAGCACGCCCAACTTGCAGCAAAGGCTAAGTGCTAGGCTTGTAGGTAAGCTCCTGTATGAATGCATAAAGTTTTTGCTGTAGGCAGACAAAAACTTTTTGCATCCGCATCTTTAATTACCGCATCTATGGTGGATGCAAATGACGCGTTATAGCTGGAATGGTATCTTCTGTCATGTAAATTGCCACGTTGTCAACGTATAAACATTTCTTGACATTAGTGTTGGCGGATTACGCTATGTTGTTGACCACAATAGCAAATAGAGTTACACTTATAACAGAGCTTTTGAGAAACACCTTTATCCAGTAATAATAATGAAAAGTTTGTGTCTTTAACTTGGACTCTAAACCGGCAATCTTGCATAAAGGACTCTATAAAGAGGGGCAGACGGCCCCTTAGTCTCACAGGTGCAGTTTTTCTAAAATTCCGTGTCTCCAAGTCATGCCAAATGCTATTTCCAAGTCAAAAAACACCGCAACTAAGTGTTTTTTTTTTTTTCTAGGAAAGCATTGCAAACATCGTTCTCAAGTTGAATCATTTGGTCAATTGTAGAGTGGAATTTACAAAAACTAGCTTGATGTTTTACCAGGAGTCTAAGTGATTCTAAAATTTACACCAAGCGGTTATTGACCATTTTCTCTATTGTCTTTGCAAGACAGCTTGTTAGTGAGATGGGTCTGTAACTAGACTAATAATCGCTTCTTTTCAAGTCGTTGAGTAAGCACCTTGGTCCTATATCAAATTATATATATATATATATATATATATATATATATATATATATATATTAAGCAATCTTGCTTTTATAGCATGGGGCAGATGCTTGACCATCTAATATGGGATATCATCTGCTGGCAGATTGAAATTGCTCTAATACCGCATCTGCTATTTTAGCCGCGTTAGTAATTTTATGTCCGTCAACTTTTTTTTTTGCTACTGCTACTTTCTTCCATACTTTATTAACCAAAGCAGCTGGTAATATTGTCAAAACGTAGTTTTCACAAGTTTTAGTTTTGCTTTCAAGAATTTGTCTGCAAGCAACGGCACGCAGTTTCTTGAAGACAACAATATTTTCTAACGACAAAATTCTGTTAAATTTGCTTAAAGCGCGCTTTTTGTTAATTTACCTTAATTTTATTATTCTACCAAAGAACTGTTGGGACGGCAAGTTTACCGTTAGTTTTTGGAATAAACTGTTTATGTAACGCATTGCGTAAGTTTGTTTACAACAGATTTGATGTTTACGTCCTTTAGTAAAGGTGGCGTTGTGCTAGAGACACCAACGTAGGAAAACGGACTTTTTTACCCGTTGAACGCAGGTTTTAATTGCAATTAGAAGATGATCACTGCCGTGAAGATTGTCGATAACTTCCCACAGAAAACGTGAAGCTAATTTTGGAGATGTAAATGATGATGAGGTTAATTACAAAAAAATCAGAACCTCTTGCGCTAAAGTACGTATAACTTTCAGTGTTAAGAAGAACCACATTGTTCTGATATAAAAAAATTCAATTAGACGACTCCGCGGATCTCGTCTCTAAGAGCCCCACAGAGGACTGTGGGCGTCAAAATTACCTTCCAAAAAAAACAAAGGTGGTAGTTGTTGCACCAAATCTTCTATATCTTCCAGTTGAATTTTAAAAGATACAAGTTGCAAACGGTCATTGCTATTGTTAAAGATAGTTGTATTGCCACGGTTTGAAGTCTACTTCTGAGAAGGATTTTTCTAAATTAGAGTTTTTTTTTTTAAATGGCAACTCTGCTTTTTATTAAAAATTCTTCTTTGTATACTGAGCAATTGCGTAATATAGCAGAATGTTGTACTTTGCAGTTTACGCAACTGATAAAATCAGCACATGACGATCCTTTGTGTGGTGTCTTATTACAGGTGCAGACTTGATCTATTGTACACTGTGTTGCGGTGTGGCCAAACTTTAGGCACTTAAAACAACGATTTGTTTTCGGAGTATACGGTTTTACCAATAAATTATAAAAAAGTTTTTTTTTATGAAAGAAGGAAGGTGTGGAGTATTAAAGGTTAAGATGTGAGTCTTGGATTTGACACCGTCTCTGTTTGTAGAGATGCAACGTAGTTCAATCACACTCTTGCTTTTTAAATTTTCCAAAATTTTTTCAGTAGAACAGTTTAATAAGTCGCGACAGTACACAACGCTTTTGCTAGTATTAAGCAGTTTGTGAGTTGTTACGCATCCTTCAAAATTGGTTAGTTTTTATGCTACCTTGCTACTACCAAGTGCTCCAGAAGCTGTTTCTACAAGAAAACCGTTTTTGACTTTACGTATTTGTTTTGTTTTGTCAATAAAACCATACAGTTTTAGAAATTAAAAACGGATAAATTTTTTTAAAATTGCTTTTTTTTTTCTAGTAACAAGCAAAAACCGAGAGAAAGATCCCATCTTCTCTCTGCTTGTGCTAAGTAAATTGTTTTGGCTTCTTTTCCTTCGCCGAGAAGAAAGTTGAAGGTTTATTTGTTGGTCCTTCAACCAAGTTTGATTCAGAGTCAAACTGTGACCGGGTAGCAATATTCATTGATGCAGCCCGGTTAACAGCTCTACTTTCCAAACAAGGTAGTGCCTACGAGAGAAAAACTTTGTTGTTAAAAACACTTATTTTTATAAAACTAGTTGAACCGTTTTAAATACACAACACAAGATGTAACAATATCATTTTAACACTATAATAATATGAAATAATATTATTGTGTAGTTTGTTTTTAATTTTTTTTTGTTTCAAGTATATAAACTGTTTATTAAAATAATAACAATGCGCTGCTGGTTTTTTTCTATTCTTTTATTAAGTTTTTGATTTTAGTTTTTATGAAATAGTTTGATTTCGATATAATTTGTTTAGTAAAATAATTTGTTTTTCTATCAAATGTTTTTAATTTCATATTGATAAATTTTATTTATTTTGTTGGCAATGTTTATGTTGAACTGAATTGTATATGTGTTTTTAATGCACTGGGAAATCATAAAAGTATATTAATTATTTTCAGCAAGTTGATAAAAGATATAAATGTTTATTTACCTGATTTTTATCTGTAAATCAGATGATTTATAAGCGATAGCATTGCTCATGATTGATTCTTTTGATATGTCAATTGCATTAGTTAAACTGTTAAATTGAACAATAATGTATGTTATTCTGTAATAGAAAAAAACACTCAGTCTATTGAATTTGTAAATTTAATTGCAAAATTAATATAATAAAGCATTTCAACCGTCTACAATTTTAAATTATTGAACAACGTATTGTAATTTAACAAAACATTTCAAAATAAATGTATTCAAAATAACGTTTACAATAACATGTTCTTAAGGGAATAAAAAGATAATATATTATTAAATGTCAAAACGCTGGTGTTTTCAATCCGTGCATGTAAATGAAACGAGCGCAAAAATATTTAACGTTCGACGGACGTCGTGCAATGTAAAATCATCATATCTATAGCGATAATAAATTATTGTAGAACATGAAAAGCTCATTGTGTAGCGTTTTAACAATGAAATATCATGTAAATGTGAGATACTCATTGCTCATCGTGCATGGACAGCAGCTTCAATGACATATGCTAACAACTTGCGGGTAACTTTTACGAATATACGGAATTTAACTTGCTGTATTCAATATGTGTCTGTGAGAATAAATATAGATGTTTCATATTTGTATGTATTATGGAAAGAGGTTGGAAGTAAAGGATTACATTATTTATAGATGAAATGAAATAAATCAAAACATGAATAATTCAATAGAATCTATGCAGCTTGTTTCTGTTCAGTGCATTTAATAGAGAATAATGTTTTAGTTCCTTTAGTATGAAACATAAAACAGCATAAAGCAGTCATTATTTATTAAATTTTAAATAAATTAAAGAATTGAGGAATAATTTTTGAACTAGTTTTAAGTAAAAATACAATTAATAAGTTAATTTAAATAAACCTAATATAAACAAACAAAGAAATAAAATAATATTGTCAATCAATTTGGTGTAACAAACATATGAAGCTACAGTAGTACAAAATTATAAAAAAACATTGTTAAATAAATGAAAACATGCAATATTTGTTTAATAAATTTTGTGACTAGGTTTGAATCACATAAAATGTTTATTATTATTATTATTGTTGGGTATTGTATTTAGTTGTGTGATTTCAAACTACATGTTTGTTGTTTTTTGCTGTATAAAAAAATAGTTATCTATTGCTTTAAATATTTTTTTACAAACCGTTTATAAGCATATCTTTTATAAAAATTGAATAGTGGTGGCTATTACTATGTGATAGTTCTATGTGATGTACTATATCACAAATTTATTTAAAAAGCAGTAACCTGTTTCAAGCTTCTACAAGGTATTATCAGGTGATGATACAAACAAGTGGGAATATAAAAGAAAAATTACAGTAATTGCGACAGTAAAACATCAAATGTTCGGAGAAGTGCAAAACTACATTGAAATTATTATGATTAAAATGATTATAAATTACATACAATGATTCAAAAAGATGGAAAACAGATTAAGCAGTTAGAAAAAAGATTAATCAATGGCGATGTTTACTTAAAGATAATTAAAACAAAAGAACATTCCGCAAAAAGGTGGGAGGATTAAATTATTTCAAACAAGGAGATTTATACAGGTTGGTTTGATTATTAAGCAAATTTACGGAAGGATTATTTTTTTATTTGTAATTTGAAGAGCTTCTAACAAATTAAATTTTTTGTCCTTAGAGCAGTTGTAAATAATTTCAGGTTTATTAATATATAAGAATATATAACTATTTTCTAGAATATGATTTGCAAAAATACTATCTGAATGACGTAATCTGAAAGAGCGGTAATGTTTTTTAAATATAGTTTCAAAATTTCTTTCTGTTTGCTATATATATTGTGCATTATTACATGAACAACTTAACTTGTACAGTCTTGGTGTTAAATTTGTATTTGTACGGGAAACGCTTGAATAAGTCAAAAAAACGCAGCAAACATAACAAAGATTATGTCCAGGTAATAACAGCAACAGTACCTATCTGCATGTTAAAAAAAACTGTTTTGTAGAAAAGATACATAAGCAAAAAACATACAAAAATCATCATAAAAAAGATAAAAAGGTAAAAAGGTAAAATAATTAAAAATAAAACAAAAATTAAAAAAAAATAATCGTAAAACAGAAGCAGAAATAAGAAAAAATTGATAAACAAACCGGGCCGCTCTTATAATATACGTGTCTAGTAATTCCAATACGGCATTTGTTTAAGTTAAAAAATTAATTATATTGTTTAAAAACGCGTTTACGTGTGCTTTATTGAAGATATGCAATTAATCTAAGTTATCAAAACTGCAAAGAAAAAACTACTCGTTTACTAATAAAACAATAAAATTGCTACACTTAGAAAATGTATTACAAAGAAAAAAACCTACACAAAAAAACGCAACAAAAAGCAACACAGAAATTAGTATTTTAAGAATAAAAACAAAAAAAACTTAAAAAACCTAACTTGACGGCTGTGATGTTTTAGAAAAACAGCTTTACAAGATAGTTGTAAAGAATCTGTTTTTTTTTTCAACTTTTTTAGGATTACAAATGGAAATGCAAATTATAAAAAAGATATTTATATATTTTAATCAAAATTAAAAAATATTGGCCAATAAAAACAGTTTTTTCTAAGTAAGTTAAATATATAAGACTGCAAACAGCAGGTATTATAACTACGCACAGGCGGCGCTACCTACTATGGCACTCCCTTGCAAATTCCAAATATGTTTTTTAACACTTGCAGAGAGGACAATTTTTAATTGATTTTATCAAACTTATTAGCAGATGAGTAGACATTTTAGTTTGAACTACTTCATGATAATCATAATCTAGAATAATCTACCCACCTGCCCAAGTATTGGTGATAAAGAGATTGGTTATAACCTGTTCTTTTTGTTATTAAGAAACTTCTAATTTTTGCTGAAATAAATAACTTCTATTTTTAAGATAAGAATCCAGGGCGGGTGAGTGAGCACCCCAGTTTAAACTTGAGATATAATCTTATTCCCTTCTAAATAAGAGACTTCTAACACTCACAGAAAGATGTTTTTATTTTATAACAAACACTTTGGCGGGTAAGTCTGCACTCCAGTTTAAAGTACACGCTCGTAATCATAATCTGAAGTGATTAACACACCCGCCCGAGTGTTGCTGATAAAAAAATTGGTTATAGCCTCTTCTTCCTTTGACTAAGAGATTTCTAAAACTTGCAAATAAAAAAAAACTCTAATTCAAACTATTTGATGGTAGGTAATCATAATATAAAATACCCCACCCAACCGCTCAAGTGTTCGTTTCCATATATCGAAAAAAATTAAGAAGAAATTGATAAAATTTACTAAAAACATGTGTTAAGCATGTAAGAATATATTTCCAACATAGCGTGCAAATATAAATAAATTTTATAATTTAATAAACTTAACGCAAATTGAAATCTTGTAGGCAACTGGGAATAAATAAAAAAATATTGCGAGGAAATTAATAAATTTTAATAAAACATTTGTCAAACATGTCAAAACCCAATTTTTAAAGTGGTGTCCGACTTTGATAGAGTTTAACAAAATTGCAGCCAATTAATACATTTTACGCAGATTAAAATCTTGTAGAAAACTGAAAACTGATAAAATTGTTTGAAAACATGTCAGAATGTAATTCTAAAATGGAAACCAAACATAATTAAATTTAACAAAATAGTCGCTAATTAATAGGTTTGGCAAATTTTAAAATCTTCTAGAAAACTAAGAATATATTAAAAAATATTACTATTGATAAAATTCAAAGAAAACATGTGTCAAACATGTCAGAATTTATTTTCAAAATGACGTCTAAATATATTTAAATTTAACAAAATGGCGGTTAATTAATAGAATTGGCAAATTTTGAATAGTTTTAGAAAATTAAAAACTTTAAAAAATATTTGGGGAAAATTGATGAAAATTGCTGAAAATTGCTGAAAACATGTGTTATGCTCCTTAAAATGAATTTCCCAAGCGGCGTTCAATTACAATTAAATTTAACAAAACGGCCACCAAAAAATCAACTTGAAGAGTTTCGAGTTAATTAAAAAAATATTGATAAATTTTAATTTTAACAAACTTGTTTTTTTACAGCTAAACCGCAAAACTCTGGCAGTAAACTTCTGAATAACGTTTTTTTTTAACTTTTGGTAATAGATTTACGTACAAATTGTACGTACCGTCCATCCTAAACAAATCTTGATTGGCAAAAAACCTGTTAGTCGCTTCAAAGCTAAATCCGGATGTATATCACCATTGCCAGTCCGTAAATCACTTTTGCGTTTACAGTCTGGGGAACGACTGCATTACAATTATCTCAAGTCTTACGTTTGTCAGAACCCCATGGTATGTTCAAAACGGCAACACATTAAAATTTTAGCTGAAAAGTATTTTTATAACCTTGCGGAATACCCCAACCCTGATCTGGCCAGACTTGCTGAGCCAGACACAGATGAATACTCCTATAAAAAAACAATTAATATCATTACTTCCTAAAGTGGGTTACCTCTCAATCACACTTCACAGCTGATAGAGAGTCTTAACTAACTTTTGTATAAAATACAATCTCCAAACGGAAGGTATATGAACTTTACTGTTTCAAACTTCCAGATATTTTCTAAGAAAGTTTATTTTGTAGGCATTTTTTTTAGAAAGTTAATTAGACGTCTTTACAAACACAAAAAAGTTGAGGCGAACTACCAGCCAAGGTAGCTCTAGACAGACATTAACTAAACTGCACCGCCAAGCAAATTTCAGAGTTCTAACCAACCAAGCAACACATGCCCTGTAGCACAGTGAAATCAAGATGTACTAGCAAAAATATTGCACAAAAACGCCACAACTATCCAAGTTATTAATCTAAATACTAAGATGTACTAACATAAATTAATGAATCCGATAGCAACATCATGGATTCTCACAGGAAGTGGGCGCGACTGATCTGAATCTAAAATCGAAACTATCCCAAAATGTCTTTCCTTTGCCCCGCAGTTCGTTTTGCAAAAAAAATTAAAAAAATTGGTTAATTTTAAAAATTTGTAAAAAATGGAAAAATTATCGCCGCTGCCTCATAAACGGCAAAAAAGTAAAACAACTTTAAAAATTTGTATAAAAAGTTAAAGAAAAAATAAATTGCTACTGGACATTTCGATTCTTTGGCGCAAAACAACTTTTTTTTTAAAGACTCTAAATCCGGTCCACTTCCAATATTTGTAAATTACAGAAAATGATTAAAAAAATTGTTTTAAATAACATAATGCAAATGTGAATCATTGCAGGCCACGGCGCCCATGACGTATTGCGTCTCAAAGAGGTGCTTACCTTGCTTACCGCTTAGCGCCGCCCTTAGTGCTACGGCTTGTTTAAATGCAAATGCAACGTAGTTTTGTCCACAGTAAATATTGTGCACATGATAACCTTGAACGATAAAAATATCTTTAATGATGCGTCTTGGCAGAAGATACTGGATGAGCTTAGACGAGATAAGAGTTTTATAAACATTGCAGCTACATATTTTGCCAAAAAAAAAGATAATTTTTGAGACAGAGAAAATGACAAAAACAAAATATTCTGCAAAGGTAAATATCAGAGCTGGTTTTGTGAAACAATCTGTACAATAATTTTTTAAGGAAAAAACAACACAAAGAAGTAGTTACTAGAGAAAAGAAATACTATTATACAATGTAAATATTGCACTCTACAAGGTTTCCAATAAGAAACAAAGTAAAAGGTTACAGTTTGCATTAGAGAAAACAAAAGTTGTACTACTTAAAAATAAAAAAAAAAAAATATTTGAATGTCCAGGGTACTTTAGTAGTTTTGTTAAGAGCTATAAATTACTTAAAAACCTTGTTAGGCACAAAACTCACGTTTACTAAACAAGTGATAAAAGCAGCAAGTTTGGAAAACTTGAAAAAAAATTGAAAGAAAAAACGCAATCCTGAATAGTTATAAACAATCAAAAAATGTAAATTTAAAAATTAAGCTTTTTTCGCTATTTATAAGTACTGCTGTGGAAACATTGTAAGATATTTCGAAGCGTAGCACATGGCACTTTCTAAAATTTTCAGGGTATTTTTTGTTCATATAAATGCACGGTTTTATCTATATTTGAGAAAAAAAGAAAATATTTGTCATTTTTTTTTAAGAAAAACTTTCTTTTAAAGTTCTGCAAAATTTTCAAAAATTGAAAGAAAAACAAATTTGGTTATGAAATCTTTTAAAGTTCTGCAAATTTTTTAAAATTGAAAGAAAAACAAATTTGGTTATTGAGACTTATTCTTAGGATAATTTTGATAAATAAAAATTCTTATAACTTTGATTGCTTATTACTCGGAAATGGCTTAATAAAAAAAATTGAAAAAATACACATAATCAGGATTTATGTAGAGAAAGGCATTTTTAGTGATTTAAGCAAAACCATACATGGCCATAAATAAATAGCTAAAGATTTTGTTTGTTTATTTTATATTAAAAACTAGTCAACAGTTAATTCCAATTTTTACATTTAGAAAATTTTATAACAAACTATTCAAAATATTACTTACTAGAGTAGAAAAAAAAACTAAGAATTATTTTTTAAACATTAATTTTTACTGTTTATTATTGTACATTTTTATTATAATGTTATAAGTTTTAGAATAAAATAATACGTTAATACCAAAAAATTGTACATGACATCTAGTTTAGATAAGCATTAATTGCTAAAATTTTAAATGTTGTGTGAATATTATAATTATGTTACTGTAAAATTTTAAACAACGGTAAATGCTAAGTTTTACCGGTAAATATTAGGATTTGTCAATAAATAATGTTAATCCCCAAAATATTAAAAGAACAGTTTATTTCAGAATGTAGTACTTTATAATTGCCTTGACTGTAATGTTTTTATATTTACTATTTGCTTTCTTTAGCATTCTTGGCCAACAATAAGATGCACTACTTCAATAACTTTAAATAAGTAATAATTTTTGCATTCTATCTATTGGCAGGGGCAATCATTTTTTTCTCCACCTATTTTTAAAACATTATACCGGTTTATGCGCTATAATAAATAGCATGCCTTTTAACTTTTAATATTTTATCAAATTCTTTTTAAAAACTAAAAAAAATTAAATTCTTATAACTTTTTTACTAGAAATAATAGTAAAATATTACAATACATATGCCATTTACGTAAAGCATTTAGATTTTTATTTGTAAACTATATGTGCGTGATTTAGATCTCAATAATCTAAATAATTTTTTTTAGTGTAATTACCAACTGAAATAAGTTGTATACATTATATGCATTATGTCATTAACGTTGAAATTTTCTAAATGTTTCAAAAAAATAGGTTTGTAAATTAATGTTTCCAGAAAATAAGTTTGTAAATAAATCAGTGTCGTGCAAAAGAATAAAATAATATTTAAGTTTCAATATAACAGTTTTTGTTTTTTTGTACGCTACTGTTTTATTTACAATTTTATTAATTTTTTTAGAACTTCAAGTTTGTTACCATATACGTAATGCAAGAATTATTAAAACAGAATCAAGTAAAAAATGTTTCTTTTGTAATTTTTTTAAATGTTAGTAATGTAGAGTAATTGCCAAATTTACTCTGTTTAATCCAAATGTACACAAACTTATAGCGTTTGAAGCTTTGATGTAGAAGTATATGTGTAAAATACTCAACTCAAGTTATATTGCTTAATTTACTTATAATACCATTGCTTTCTGACTATGTATATTATCTAACTACTACAATCATTATCACAATAAACGTTTTATTTATTTATATTATAAACATAAACATATGATATAATAGTATTATTAATCAAATATCATTACATATTACAGTTTTTAAAAAGATACATTTTATGTATGTATCTTTTTGCAAATCACACAAAATAGATATGTATAAAACATTTATTAATATCACATTGTATGTTGTTCATTATCACTTCTTTTATAAAACTATTATGAGTTTTTGATTATTTAATGGTTTTTTTTAATTTGTTTATTAATAAATTTATAGTTTACGATTTCTTTTACATAAATCATTTATATAATCAAGATGGCCCTCACATCAAATATTTCTACTGAGATAAGTAAGTTTAATGTTGGTTGCTTTGAAATAGTTTTCTTTTAGCAAATAAATTCAAATATGCTACTATAGTAATTTTATTAAATGATTGAAATTTGGCTTACAATACATTACTTTTATAATCAATAAAACATCAATTAGTTGATGAAAAAATGATCATATCTCTACCAGTAAATGGCTCGACATATTTTTGTGCCGAGTTTGTTTTTTTATTATTACGTATAATCTAAAAATCGTATGTTGAAGGAGCTTAACAACAGTTTATAATAAATTGAAAACAAATCAATGCTTTTTGATTAATTAACAAATTGATACTCACTGTGCTTTATCAAATTTATTAATAAAACCTTCAAACATAAATAACTTATTATTCATAGTAGTATATTGTGATAATGATGATTTTAATTGAATTAAAATATGATAATGGAAATATACTTAAAAATACATAGACAAAATGTTTTTGTAATAAAATAATAAAATGTTAATAATAATGATAATATTCATCAATAATATTGTAATTTATTTATTTATATTACTCAATACTTTCGCTGCCAAAATTATAATTTGTAGACACAACATAAATAATAACAAAAACTATCATGTACATTTTATATTTTTAGTTATTTTTTTACATAACTTCAGTAATAATTATATAACATATTTGGTATATAACTAAAACGTTAAGTTTGTTAATTTTAATTTTATTATATTGTAACTAATTTTCAACATTCACTCTTAAAACTACAGAATGTAGGAGCAAGGTCACTATACTTGGCTTACTTTCCATATATTAAACTCCACTTGTGAGGTTTCGCTAATTGTAATATGATTATTAATACAAGGATAAGTTGTAAATTAAAACTGAAAGTGTAATATAATGTATTATCTTAAATTAAAATTTATTTATGGTTAATAATAACTTTTAAATTGCAAAAATAGTTAAATATTTTAACACATTTAAATATGTTTTTTTGCGTTATATACTGAAAAGTGTTTTTTTTTTTAATAAATTTAATGATATTTCTTTAAATGTACGTACAAAATAGGCATTTTGTCATTTTATAATTGGTTTAATTTTTTTTTACTCTTTACTGTAATATATCTATTGTGTTGTTATTGCAAAAGAAAAGTATGTATCATACGAATGTATATTACGCACGCATAATGCTAAAACTTTCTCATTTCAACCACTGTTTTATATATAAATTTACAGCGTTCTATCCTTCATTTAAAATAAAAAACACAAAATAATTATCTCTATTAACACAATAAATAAATAAATTATTAACAGTAAAAAATAACGTCAACTTTGCTACGCTATTTTTAGCTCTATGAATACATTAATTAGTACATCGTTCTTAAAATATGTATGCCGTTTATTTTAACCTATAATGTTGTCTATTATAAACCTCATTATGCATATTTCAGATGCAAATTATATTCACTCGATGCAGAATTTAAATTACATTCAATTTTCAATGCCGTCATGTGCCGTCGTTGATATAAAATTGAACGTTGTTATTTTTAATAATAGCAACAACGGCCGATAAAATTTAATGGTTTCATATTCTTTCACGTAGCTCTAGTTTATCCAATATTATTATTCGAGCTGTGTTCCCTTCTGTGTCAATTTTTTATATCTATATACTTTAAAATTTCATATGTGAAGCGGATGTGAATTCAATATCTTTTGTATTATTTTTAAATATATTTTTATTAAATAAATATTGAATGTAAAACAATATTTTTTATTTGAAAAATAAATATAATAAATAGATATTTGCTAGATACACTGTAATATGTTAATTAAAATATTTGCATCATATCTAACACCGTATTAATAAACCAATTAAAATTATTGGTTCAGGTAAATTTGAAGACGGCTTATTAGCAGCAACCAAGAAAGCTCATCTGTATGTTGGTAGACTATTATTCGAGCTGTGTTCTCTTCTGTGTAAGTAAGTAATTATATCGGGCGATTTCAACGTAATTTTTTTATCAAACAATAATAGGACTTTGCTTTTTAATGAACTGCTTATTTCATATGGTTTAGAATACACAATCAACAAAAAAACTAGAAAACTAAACTGTTTAGATAATATTATTATTAATTTTACAGATCAACATTCAGCTTACACAATTGAACCTAATATTGCGGACTCTAAAACAATTGTTATTAAAGTGGAAAAGCATATTTTTAAAACCAAAAACAAAATTTAAAAAATTAGACCAATAACAGAACTAGGCAAGTACAACTTTTACAACTCTGTTTATAAATTGAAGTGTGATTTTATTGAAGACAAAAATATAAATGTTTCACACAAATTTAGAATATTTATTGATTGCTTACAGAATAAACTGTCTCAAGCTTTCTCTGATGAAAAAATTAATGTAAACCCTAATAAAATTAACAATAACTGGTATAATAGTGAATTAAAACAACACAGAGAAAGAATTTGACTTATCTCTGGTGTGTGTGTGACAGATACAAAACTTCTGAATGGTAAAAAATTTTAAACTCAGAAAAGAAACTATACAGAAAGCAAATAAAACTTGCAAAAATTGTGGCTAATTCTAAATACATAAACGATTCTTCAAACACACCAAAATCGTTCTGGAATGTCATAAATACACTTTTCAGCCGTTTGAGTCCACTGCAGGACATAAGCCTCTTCTCTGCTTGTATGCTGGCAACTTACATTACAAGGGACCTACAGTTTTAAGTGGATTCCGAACCACTGGAGAGAATTATCACTCCTCAGAGAAGGTATTTTAGCCGTAAAACCCCACGCTGGCAAGACGGGTTGGGGAGTGGGAGAGCGTATAGAACGTGAAAAGTATATCACGGTATATGGGAATCGAACTCACGATCTTCGGTACAGCGGCCGGATGCCTAGACCACTGCGCCACGCTCTCCTCCAATTTCATAAATACATCCCGTTCAAAATTGACAATACAAAACATTACATTATCACCAACTACATTAAATACATATTTTGCAAGTTTAGCGAAAAGTGTAATAACACATAGGAACACCTATATGTGACCCAATGTTATTTTGTAACTTATTAGTAACAAAAAGGTTTAATTTTAAAATGACATCTGAAGCACATACGAAAGATGTTATAAACAAACTAGAATCTAAAAAGGGAAAAGATATATATGGTTTTAACATTATGTTAGTCAAATGTATTTTAGATCTTATTATAACACCACTCACAAAGTTATTAAATTTATGCATCAAATAAGGCACTTTTCCTGATTGCTTAAAAATTTATAAAGTATCTCCTGTTTTTAAAAAAGGAGATACAAACAAATTATTGTTCCATTTTAATTATACCAGTTTTTGCAAAAATATTGAAATATATTTTAAAAGAGCAGGATGTCATGTATTATTTTGAACACATTTTTTTTTTAATGAATCACAATTTGGTTTTAGACATGCTAGAAGTACAGTAACTGCAATAAATGAACTTATTGCGCTTATTACAAAAGGTTTTAACAGTAAAACATACAGTGGTGTTACCTGTTGTGACTTGTCTAAAGCATTTGATTGCGTAGCTCATGATACAATAATAAAAAAGCTTGCGCAGTGTGGGCTTAATTTTCATAGTGTTCAATTTATTTTGAAATCTTATCTGCATAATAGGGAACAATCAGTATACACTTATAGTGAACATACTGCTCCAATAAAAATGGCACATGGTGTACCTCAGGGTTCCATATTAGGTCCAACCTTGTTTCTAATTTATATCAATGATTTAAAAATTGATCATGTGTCGACAGTTCTGTATGCAGACGATACTAGTATAATTTCACAAAATAGATCCAGAGCTTTTTCAAAGTACTATATTTCAAGCTGAAAATTATGCAAATAATTGGTTTTCAACAAACCAGTTAATGCTAAATAAAAACAAAACTTTGCATATAATGTTTTTAAAGTCACAGCATGATTACGGTAAAGATTCAATAAATTTTTTAAGCGTTGAAATTGATTCAAAATTAACATGAACAAATTATGTGAGTAAATTGTGCCAAAAACTTTCAAAACAAGTTTATTTGTTAAGAAATTTAACTCCAGAAGTCTCTCTACAAGTAGCGTTAACTGAATTTTATAGATTATTTCAATCAAATATACAATATGCAATACTGTGTGGGGGACACTCGTGAAATATCACAGATATTTTTCGTTTGCAGAGAAAAGCCGTCCGCATATTGGCTGGCCTTACATATAAAACAGAAACAAAGGAAGCTTTTATAAACTTAGGTATTTTAACATTTCCTAGTTTATATATATTTAACAGTATAATTTTTGTTAAACAAAATATTTTTACTTACAACTTAAAATCAGATATACATCATTATTCTACTCCACAAGCTTCACACTTGCATCTTAATTTCCAGCGTTTAACAAAATAAAAAATGCCGTAAATTCCATTGGGCCAAAGTTTTACAACATACTACATAATGCTTTTAAACAATTATGTATAGACCAACTAAAAAAACAACTAAAATTATTGATTCAAAAAGCATTCTTTTCATTTGATGAATATTTAAACTATGCTTTTTAATATTGTCTTATATAATTTTAACATGTATTCTAAATTTGTATCTATATTGTATTAATACTTATATGTTCTATGTGATTTAAAATGTATTTTTTTTTTATACATAAGTATATAAGTAAATTATATTTGTGTAAAGTATCAACATTTTTAAATTAATTTGTATTTTTTTTTCTGACTTGTGTAAACAGTTTGTTTTGTATTTACAAATATATATATATATATATATATATTTACATCTCGGTATCTATAAAGCGTCCGCTATGAGAAACTGTCATAGGGCGTCCCTTAAAAAAAAACGTACTTGTAGTGCTCGCAGGTGAATATACTCGAGCTCAAAAAGATTAACGCGGTTTTCTTATTAAATACAAATTAAAACATTTTTCTATTGTACATAAAACTACTTTTTAGCGTCCGTACATTTTTCTGTTTTTGAGCGTCTTACATATACACAAAAAACATGAATATGTGTTATAGAGCGTCCTGTTTGCTACCTTAAAGCGTCCGGCAGTGTTGCAACATGTTTTCTATTGTAGATATACATATTTGACACGGATCGTGCATACTATAAAGCGTCCAAACCAGTTTGACCAGTCTATTTATAGAATATCTGTGGTAAATTAACTATACGGCGTCCATAAAAAAATAAACAATAATATACCCACTTAGTATTGATTGAATCATTCTTTTGGTTTTTAGATTTAAGTAGAAAATAATATAAAATTCACTGCATTTTTAGTGTCGGAAACATTTTGGATAACTCAGGCTTTGCAAATCTATCGATGCCCTCTAACAGGTGTCTTGAATTGAAATGCAGAATATTAAAATTGTATCTGCTTTTTCTTGGAAACAATACCGTCTAACAATTTTGAAATATTAAAATTTATAAAAAAATTTGGTCTTGAATCAAAATAATGCAAAAATTAAAATGACGACATTAAATCTTTTTGCTAATGTTTAGAGTAGCATGCAAAGATAAAAAAATATTGAATACAAATATTGTATTAGTTCCTTCTTGAAAACAGTAGTGCCCAAAAGTTTGTAAACACTAAAAATTTAAAAAATTGAAAAGTTTTTAAATAATTACAGTTTATGCCTAAGTGTATTACTCAAAATAATTTGTGTATTTAATTTATTAACATGTATTTGAAATATAGGGTTTTCCAATAAGAGGTTTCATTTCATTTCATTTTATTTGATATTAAAAAAAAACGGGAAAATTTTTAAGAAACGCAATAAATGTTTATTTCATTGTAAAGAGAAAGGTATGCCATTAACATTTGAAAACAATATCGGTCAAATAGCCGCCACGGTTACGGTTGCAGTACCACATTCTTTTTATGAAATTTTTCATGACCAATTCGCATATTTGAGGCTGTATGTCCTTGATAGCTTCACAAATTTCATTTTTAAGGTTTTGAATCGATTGTAGAGCATTGGCATAAACCTTGTTTTTTACGTGACCACAGCAATATCTTTCAATTCCGGCCATAAAAAATCATTAATCATAGCTTGGTAGCACCATCCATTCACCGTAATAGTTGCACCAGCCTCATATTTAAAAAAAGTAGGGTCCAATCACACCGTCAGCTTAAAAACCGCACCAAACAGTGACACGTTGAGGGTGCAAAGACTTTTCAACTACCATTCTTGGATTTTCTGAGCTACAAATGCGACAATTCTGCTTATTAACGTAGCTTCCGAGGTAAAAATGGGCCTCATCACTGAAGATGATTTTTTGATGAAATTCCAAATCATTTTGATGCATTTGAAGGACCCAATCTGCAAAGAAACGACGTGGTGATCGACCAATTTGAGTTCTTGTGGTAACTGAATTTTAAAAGCCTTAAGACTTAAGTCAAAAGTGCAAAATACAATTTAATGTCGTTTGTAAAATGTCTAATTGCAAAGATCAACAAGGAATCAACAAACCTGGGTTTTTTTTAACACTACGCGCTACATCAGCAATATTCTCATGTGTTCTTAAGCGATGCACACGCTTTTAATTCTTTACATCACAAACTTGTTCCAACAGCTTAAATTATTCCACTAAGTTGACTATTGCCGGCCGAGAAGGTGCTTTACGACGACCAAAAAGTGTTTTAGTTTTGCGAACTGTGACTGAAAATTTTTCACCATTTTTGTAGTAAATTTTAATAATTTTAATGCGTTTTTGACGTGTGTATTGTTCCATTTTTAATAACGGCGTAGTTTTTACTTGTCAAATGTCAAAAGATAATAGCTTCAAAATTGACAGCTGCCCAAATAGCCTGCTATTCAAAATGAAACTTCTTATTGGAAAACCCTTTACAATAGAATGTTATTAAGTTTTCAAAATTAAATGTGGTATGTATTAAAGTCGACAATTGCGTTTTTTAATCTTTTCGCATAACGTGGATCATTAATTATTTTGATATTTTAACGAGACTATACAGTTTTAAATTCATTATGAATAGTTTCACTAGCATGTTCCTACCATCTATCCAAACCTAAACTCAAGTAATATAACGCATGAGGTAATTGGTGTAAAATAATATGAAGTTTTGTTTCGATAAAGTCCGTTGCTTCAAAATATTTTCTCAAGTTTCAAAATTTAAGATTTTTTTATCCGGTTTTGATGTAGAGAAACATAGATTTACAATTTTATCCATTGATTTGAAACATAATACGTATGGAATAATTATCAATGAGCTGATATTTCCTACTATATTGTCACTAACAAAAATATCAGTTTTTCAACATTGTTCGCCAAGCATTCCCCGCAAAAACTTTGCCATTGTAATTTTTTGATATTATTTTTAACTGTTTTGACCAAAGATGAGCTTGTTTACGATCTAAATTTTTTATTAATTTGCTTCAAACTATGAATTTTTGAATAACAGTTACATATATCATCGTATTCAATGAAGAGTAGAAGATTCACTACTGATTTGCTTAACATAGCAAATTTCTTATTACTTCCATTAGATTGAAATATTTTAAAGAAATTTCTTAAATTTCCGAATGGCTTCAGCCTGAAGCATTTGTTTTCTATTTTCAAATTTGCAAATTCAAACAATTAATTTAAGAAATATAATTAATCTTGAAAAACGAAATAATCGTTGGGCTTGTGCATACGCGTCTTACAAAGACGAAAACAAGTTACTTAGAAAATAAAAATAACTTGCACATTACAGTTAGTACTACTAATACTGCAACATTGAAAAAATAAAATTGAAAAATGTGGTTAAAATAAAAAAAAAAAAAATAATAATAATAAAATTAAAATTAAACTAAAAAGAAGTATTTTGAAAATAAATTATAGATAAAGGGAAAAATGAATTGGAAATCAATTAATATCTAAAATATCTAAAATTAAAATAAAATGGATTTTAGACCATTTTAATATTTACATTTTGTAATTTCAAGACTGTTCGACATTGTTGCAGGTTACATTTAGTAAACTTGAGACACTGTGTGTACATTTATACGAACATGTTTTACTTGTTCTAGTGTTGCATAGTCTAGATATTAATTGATTTCCAATTCATTTTTTCCTTTATCTATAATTTATTTTCAAAATACTTCTTTTTAGTTTAATTTTAATTTTATTATTATTATTTTTCTTTTTTTAATTTTAACCACATTTTTCAATTTTATTTTTTCAATGTTGCAGTATTAGTAGTACTAACTGTAATGTGCAAGTTATTTTTATTTTCTAAGTAACTTGTTTTCGTCTTTGTAAGACGCGTATGCACAAACCCAACGATTATTTCGTTTTTCAAGATTAATATTTAATCACTTGTGTCATGTATTAATGGACATTTGTTCTAATGTTTAAGAAATATAAAATTAAATTTAATTAAACTGCAATAAAAACTTATTAATGTTATTATTTTCTTCCTCGTCGTCATTTTTAATACCAACTAATAATTCATTATAATGTTCAGAGCAGTTGCTTACCTTTTCTTGCAAATATACATAGCGGTATAGGCAAGGATACTTTGCAGATGCAATTTGTTGACCGTTTACAATGAAATTTATTTTTAAATCGCCGATGAATTTGAATGAGAAATCATTCAACAATTTTCATTAAATTTAAATTTCTATAACTTTCCTTCACATCGGGAACAATACATAACAAAATAATCTTTTTTTACATTTGTAGCTTTACCAAATTTTTTAAGTCCGCACTGCTTTTATATGTAGATCTCAACAATCTTTCATTTGTGTTATTTTCTAGCTCAGGTAATATGCTAAAAGATATTTAAAAAAAAAATGCCATCTGCCATAATTTTAATGTCAACATTACCATTTTCTCCACGTTTATTAATTACCATATCAAATATTTCAGAAACGTTACCCCACACTATTGGTTTTTTAATTGTTTTAGTTGAATTTTCATTACCAACATCAAACCTAGGAAATCAATTTTTATAATGGAATCAAAGTCTAATTTCCTATTCTTCATATCTTCAGAAAAATGAGCAGGAATACATTTGCGTTGACCAGTTGGTGACCGAAAAAAGTTAGTTCGTTTTTTGTATATATAACGCAGACACATTCATGATAGATTTATAATTCAATAATTTCTCCAAACTGATCTGAATCCTTTGAATTTGTTTGGGAAACCTTCATTCTTTTTTTAGAGCTGCTGTATGATGCAATTTTTTATTGATCAGACAGTTCCGCAACCATATTGTTTGTTATGTTACTGGTTGCTTATTTTGAAGAACATATATTAGATTGATTCTTTTCTATGGTTGAAAAACATTTTGTGCAGACAATTGTTGCAGTGTTGGGTTTAGGATTTTTTTTTTCATTTTCTGAAGTGATTTTTCATAATTTACTGATGCTATCGTACCAAACTTAATTTGTTTATATACTTTTATATGTTCTCTTCTTTTTATTACTGCAGATCTATAGTTCTTTTTTGCAGTTATACTTATATAGCAATTACAATCAATTTTAATTCGAGTTCCTTTAAGAAAAACATTTTTTTCAAAATTCGGTATTGTAGAAATGTTTCTTTTAGGATTATCATTCTTTCTATTTTTTAGTGCTAAACAACAAGTGGTACATATAATTTTTGGAAAATGTAAATCTTGAGTATTAAATTTAGGATTTGAATGTCTTATTAATTCAGCTGTGTTTTTATTAACGTGGAAAAAAAATCCTATTTTGTGCGCAAAAAAAAATTCCACAATACATACAATTAAAACTGACTATTATTAGTAGTATTAGTATGAGAAACCATTTTCACAAATTCTTTATCACAAATCAATCAACACTTTGACAATATACTCAGTAAAATATTTTTTTGATCATAAATATTTAATTTAAAAAAATTGTTAATATTTAAAACTATTCACATCAGCCAAATCCTTCAGATCAGAAAGTACAATTGACTGCTTATGGAATCAAGTAAAACTAAAATAATACAACAAAATCCTCATAAAATCAAACTTAATTTTTTAATTTGTATCGTATCAGCCTACTTAGAACAATAATCGTATTGTTGTTGAATTTTTTATTTATGCTAACTCAAGTCAGACAATTTGTGAAATTTCAATTTTATAAACTTTTGGGCACCATTGTGCTTCAAGAAGGAGCAAATACAATATTCGTATTCAGTATTTTTTGATCTTTGCATGCTACTCTAATCATTAGAAAAGAGATTTAGTGACGTCATTTTAATTTTTGCATTATTTCGATTTGGGACCAATTTTTTGATAAATTTTATAAATTCTAAACTTTTGGGCGGTACTGTTTCCAAGAAAGAGCAAATACAATTTTATTATTTTGCATTTTGTAATCTACCAAAGCTACCCTGTAATGATGAGTTCCAGCGTTATTTTTAATTATTTTTTTTCCATTTAGGACACTCTGACTTGCTTCGCGACGTTGAACAAGAAAATTACGTCTATACGGTAGTGCCCAAGACTAAAAATCCGACGGCTCCAATCAAAACATTTTTTTTTAATATTGTAAATCTTTAAAAACCATTCTGTCAAAGAATTTTTTTAAAATTAAATTTTTTGCCCAGATTTTTGGTCAAAAGTGCAAAAAGAAACTTTTTTGGGTAATATTTGGAGCAACATTTTAAACAAAATTTGGGCGACTTATTTAAAAAAAAATCATAAAGATGCTGCGTTTATTAGCTATTCGACAAAAAAAAGAACTTAGTTAAAACCATTACCGAACTACGTTGATCCAAGTCGGGCAAATCACGCTTTTGGGGTTACTTTGAGCGGGACGCATTTGAATTGCACTGAAGCGCTTTGACACAGCTTGGTCGGAACACTTTCAATGTTTAGTATCAGAAATATTTTTGCTAACTTGTCTTCCAAATTCAATAATGTTCTCGGGTTTGCTCTGCAACCTAAGACATGAAAATTATGTCTATACGCACAAGGCGGTAAAATATTAGAGCTTCACCCCGAATGGACTTGACTGAGCATTGAGGCGAGAAGACATGGCCAAAAATCCGACGGTTCCGATTAGAACACACTTTCTAGCTGCAACCGTTACTTAGCTACGTCGATCCAAGTCGGGTCGCCTTTTGGGGTCGTTTTGAGCGTGACGCATTTGAATTGCACAGAGGTGCTTTGACCGTTACTGCTTGGTTGGATAACTTCTGATTTTTAGTGTCAGATATATTTTAATTAACTCTGGCCTTGCAACGGGGTCAGGGCTTGGCTGGGCAAATTGAAACGGGAAAACATGACATGAACAAAAATTTTGTGGAAGTTTTTTCATTTTTTGAAAACCATCCTGTTTAAGAATTTTTTTAAATTTTTGTTTTAAGATTTATGGTCCGAAGTGCAAATGATGACTTTTTTGGGTCAAGTTTGGAACGAAATTTAGACAAAATTTGGGCAGTTTATTAAAAAAAAAAATAAAGATAGCTGAGTTTATTAGATTTTCAACAAACAAAGTATCTAGCTGCAACCGTTACCAAACTACGTCTATCCATATCAGACGGGTCACTTTTTGGAGTTTTAAGCGCGACGCATTTGAATTGAACGGATGCGTTTTGACCGTCACAGCTCGGTTGGATCACTTCTGATTTTTAGTGTCGTGAATATTCTGGCTTATTCATGCCTTGCAAATTTATTTCTGCCCTCAAAATTGCATTACAATTTTGGACAAAAAAGTTAGAACTTACTGAACAAATCAGAATATTTTTTGAACGTTCCAGAGCGAATCAATTTTCACGATTCTTTTTTTGATGCCAAAATTAGACTGTTGTTTATTACATTATTATTTAAACCCAAATATTTGTGATAAATGTTAAAATTTTGCACTTTTGCAATTATGTTTTAAGCTGTTGGTCCCATCAAACCACTTTAAACAAGTCGTAGACTTACTGTGGCGATGTAAAATAGCCGTAAAAAGCATAAATAAATAAAAAAAAATGTAATTTTTTAACACCGTTGAGTTAGGTACCTCATTAATAATTTTTGATAATACCATTACAGTTGGCAAACTTAGTTTACTGAATTTTATTTGAATCCATAGTTATACAACACATGACTTTGCTCGCCCGGCATTAACTAGCAACCAAGCCAAGCAAATTTTGCCCGTCAAATTTATCTTGCAACTTGCAGGGATTTACCGTCTTTAACTCGCTAGGTTTTTAGGCATAAAAGTCGGTTAGTCTGTAACTAGATCGAGCAGCACAGGCTTCCGCCCGCCGGTTTTACATAAGAACTAATCATCTATCAAGATAAGAAACTAATTATATTGCTAACTCAGCCTCCGCAGCTGTGTTTATGAACGGCCACTTACAAGGACATTATGCCGTTTCAACGCCGCTCGACTTCGGAACTTCTGGTTGCACCCACATATGGATGTTTCCAACCAACGGGGAGCTCAACCAGACAATCCAAGCCACGGTATATTAAACCGAGGCCTTCCCGGCATCACTGCCCGCGACGCCGATAATCTCACACAGACGCCCTAGGGTAACTTCTCACCGGGAAACTTTTTCCGGGAGATTACTCAAAACCCGGCCCAACACAGCACCGGGCAAACAACAAACAAATAATTTTTATTTTCAAATAAATCTTTAAAATCCAAAACCACCTGTGTTTTAATTAATAAAATTTTTACAACGCTACTTTAAATATTCAAAATCTTATATTATTATTGTAAGCGGGAGTTTTCAATTCTTTAGTAATTCTTATATAAAAAAATTGTAAAAATAAAATGTAAATATACAATTTGGCGTCCGTTAGATAATATATGCCGACGTGCCTATAAATAGAAAAAGTAATTCTAATTTTAACTTGCGATCGATATTTTAAATGCGGTGTTGCCATATTACGCGGACGCTTAGTAATGCATTTTTTGTACAGAAAAATATACTTGTAAATATACGCCAAGCTCTTTACCGCCTCCTTGCGGCAAATGGTGTGAACTAAAAATATGCACGAAAATATACATTTTTACACAAATCGCCATATAGAGCGTCTTGGACTGAATTTTTTTTATATGTATCTTTCGACTCGCCTTGATGCGCAGAATCAATTTATAAAGGTTTCCTTTTGGCGTCCGTATACGGACGCTCTATTCTTCTCGGACGCTTCAAAGTGCGTAAAAGGACAATGTATGGACGCTCTATAGTTAGGTTGATGTAAATATATATATATATATATATATATATATATATATATATATATTCTAACTTGGTAATCAAATCTGACAACAAATAACTACAATAACGTATCCAACTTTACTTTGATGATGATATTTTTTAACTTAATTATTTAAATTAATTGCAACATGTTTTGATTGGTATTATATTTGATCTAATTTCACTTTGTTAATTGTATTATAACACAATGATTTTAAATAATTTAAAAACTTTAAAGCAGAAACAATATAGTGTATTGATTCTTAATTAAATATTAATATGTTTAATAAATATGTGTATATTCGACTTAATTTATATTAATTACTTTTTTTTTAATTAATTGTTTCACGTTTACATTAATATAATATCCAAGTTTTTGAAGTTATACTGTACGTCAGCAACAACATTTGTAATGTAAAGTTAAAATACATATAATTATTTACAAATGCGTTAACTTATTTTAACGCAAAAAAAATTATAAACAGTATAGTATAAAACGGTAACTAATTTTATTCAAATAGCTTTGGTTTAAGAGCATACCGACCGCTACCTTGATTTCCAGTATTTTAGTGATATGATTAAACTAAATTTGGTTTGAGTATTTTAGTCAAATAATAATTGGAAATAGCCAAAAAATGAATCCAAATATAGAAACAAATGCATTTTAATGCTATTTGCAAATATAATTTGACTAAAATATTCTGACAAAATATAGTTTAATGCTTTCTGAATATATTGGTAAAAAAATATATAATTTATCAAATTATATGTGAAAATAAGAATGACGCTATAGTAGCTGTTTTCACTACAATACTGGAAATCAAGGCAGCGGTCAGTATGCTCTTAAACCGGCAAATATTCTATTATGAATAGGGTGGACCTCTAATGGCCGATCTCACCGACACTTCTTAAATCGATACTTAGTTAAGTCTTCCTAATAGTTAACTTATCCTTAAATTTTATATGCGTCTCACCAACCATTTGAAACAGATGCTTACACTAAGTATAGTCGAATTTCTGACTAGCGAGCGGCACATCAGATTTCAGCCAAAATGCATTATATTGACTTGAACTTTTGCGTGCGCTTTCATCGCATTGTGTGCATAACTATATGAGAACAAAACAAAATAAATTTGACAGACATGATTTGGATTTGGTGTTGTGCTGGTTATATTATTGTTGTTATATATTATGTAACTTTTTTTAGTACAATATACTTTTCTTGAAGCTATTTTTTCACTTTTTAATTACTATAAAATATACGGTTTTTTAATAAATTCCTTAACCTTAAAATGATCCTTTTTATTTGACAAATGCTGTTGTGCAGAATGAGAATGCAATTAGGCACAGTTTCATCAACAAAAAGATAAATAATTATTTAATAAGTATAACAAAAACTATAAATTGCATGAACATTTATGGCTGCTTCAACGATGTGCACAGATATTTTACTACAAGCAAACTTACTGAGCATTTACTTTTTTGTCAAGGAATTCCATTATTAATTAAATCTAAAATAATTAAATCAAAGAAAATATCGTGTTGAGGAATTATTATCGGCACATCAGATTTCAGCCAAAAAGCATTATATTGACTTAAACTTTTGCGTGCGCTTTCATCGCATTGTGTGCATAACTATATGAGAACAAAACAAAATAAATTTGACAGACTTGATTTGGATTTGGTGTTGTGCCGGTTGTGATTGTTCTGTTAATGTAATGTATAATTTTTAATATTATTGTTATATATTATATAACTTTTTTTAGTACAATATACTTTTCTTGAAGCTATGCTTTCACTTTTTAATTACTATTAAATATACTATTTTTTAATAAATTCCTTAACCTTAAAATGATCCTTTTTATTTGACAAATGTTGTTGTGCAGAATGAGAATGCAATTAGGCATAGTTTCATCAACAAAAAGATAAATAATTATTATATTTTCCATCTTTAGTTTACTTGTCACACACAAATTTGAGGTTAAGTTGCACTTTAAGCCGGCAAAATTGACGGTTTATATTTAACCAATAGTTAAGCGTTAAGTACGCGTTAATAATGTCGGTGCAACGCGCTAAGCCTTACTTAGCAATTTAACTCTGGCTTAATTTTTAAGTTATGTCGGTGAGATCGGCCATAAGTCGCACTTTAAGCCGGCAAATTGACGGCTTATATTTAACCAATAGTTAAGCGTTAAGTACGCGTTAATAATGTCGGTGCAACGCGCCAAGCCTTACTTAGCAATTTTACTCTGGCTTAATTTTTAAGTTATGTCGGTGAGATCGGCCATAAGCCAATTAGATTATTGTTTTCCAGTTGTTATAACAACTGCAGTCTTGACGCAAACAGACCATAGTTACTATAAAAATCAATTTGTTCTATCTAGATACAAAATCAAATCTAATAAAATTTTACGAAACTTTGAGGGGAATCATTAAAAAGTTTAGGTGAGTTGGTTATAAATGATATACTCTAGTATGCTGTTTGTGGTGTTAATTTTTTTATTTAAATTGCGACATGTTTTGACAATGAATATGTCATCTTCTGGCTCTGTAAGGTAATACACAGAAAATATAGACATAGATAGGCAATTGACAGATGGTACATATAAGTTGAAAGTTAAAATATAAAATATATAAAAATATAAAGATAATAAAAAACAGAATGACTTACATTACTACATTTTTTATCATTTAAGGAAAAGTATGCAATTTTATACGCTTCATACATACATATTGCGTGCGAAAAGTGAACATTACGCAAAGAGTCAACAAAAAATGATATATCCTGTCAAATGACATATAATAACATTTAATATTTTTGTGAACGTTATAAGTTATAAGTACTTTAGTAATAAAAAAAAAAATCACAAAATTTCCATAAATTGGAATTTATATTTTTATTTATTGTAGAAAAAGTATAGTGTACTACTTGCACGTAATGTACAATTTGCAATCGTATAAATTTCAGCACTTGCCAAAGGTTTGTGCTTAAAAAATAGGTATCATTGAGTGCTAGTTGTATAATATATTATTGTAAATAAATAATGTAATTATACGGTGAAGCAACTAGAACAATTTGTTCATTTTTAATAAGCGTTTTCTTTTGTGTTATTTAACGTATTAAAAAATAATAATCAATAAAAAGTGCTTTTGAAATAACGCTTTAATAATATCGTAAAAAATCAACATTAACTGTAATATTATTTTATATATTTTGCTAGAAACTATGTTTAAAGTAGTGAGTTTTACGTGATCTGTAACAAGTTTTGATTGAGTAAAAAAAAATTCTACCAGTAATAACATTGTCGATGAAATCGAAATAACAAATTTACAAAAGCGTTAAAGTAGTAGTGAAAGACGCCAACGTTAAAAAAAACTATAAAAAACGTAAAAAAAACTTTCAGATAAGAATTGACATTTCTCAAACCATGCCAAAATCAACCAACAACCAACAAGACATTTTTGCTACTCACAAAAACCTTAGACAAGTTTACTGGTTGATAAACATACTCTATTATGGACTTTACATAAACAAACGGTTGCAGAAGCAGCAATTTATAATCACACTGAAACAAAAAAATACGTCAATTGACGTGATGCTGATTAACGTTATTAGTACTTCTTAAAAAATTGCAACAGGCAATAACATCAAACAACTAACTTAACTTAACGCAAAAAAAATATGTTTATGAAAATAACGTATTAATAGTATTATTTTTGTAAAAAAAACTATTGAAAGATTTTGTTTAAACGCTTTTAAGTTTACCAATTTATCAACCTTTTCAAATGTATTTTGAGCAATTTCATCCGAAACATTTATAAGCTACTTTTTGCAATAGAACCTATCCTTTATCAGACCAAATTTAGGCTGTACAATCTTATCTACAACAAAAAACTAGCAAAAAAAAGATAGTAAGTTTAAAAAAAGAGAATATTTTATGCTTTGCAATCAGGTAGAGTGCTTTTTAGACTGTTTGCAACTAAATTTTAATTCTAATTATTGACAGACTGTAAATATTGTTTAAAAATTGTTAAACATCATTTTTTATGTTGATGAAGTAGGTTTGGAGTTTTTGCACAGCAGTATCTTAATTTTTAGTTTTATTGTGCAATTTTGATTGTTACTTTTTTAAATGTTTTTTTTTTATTTTGTTTCTTTAATAAAATCTAAAAAATTTAACAACGTTTTTGATGTTCTTACATCTACGGCATAAGAAATTTGTCTGAACTTTAATTCTAAGCATGTGTTTGTTGAGACCGCAGTCTTAAAAGTTTTGTTAGTATTGCAGTTTTGTTTTGCTCATCTGCATCACTATAGTTTTGATAATGTTAAAAGTTTTGTAGAAAACTAGTTCGCTTTATAGTTACTTTCTTTACCCTAATATTTAATATTTTAATTAGTTGTTTGTGGTTTGTGGTTAATGCTTCTAAACTTGTTATGCAATCCATTAGCAGTTTGGATTTTATTATTGGAAAACGTACTACAGTTTCATATGGCTGCATAGCATAATAGTTATTAATTTGGTGAAATATTGTCCCAATGTTTAAAATACTAATCATTTATAAGATAACGTGCTTTTGTTTTTGTATATTTTGGGTATAATGCTACTAAAATCTTTAAACTTATCTGTACAAAACATGTTTGTACTTGTAGTTTGGTTGTCGTACTCTTAAAGATAGTTTTTTTAACACATACACACACTCCATATGTGATAATAAGTTTGATCGCTGCAGTGTATAGCCATCTAGCCATACTACATTCAACTATTAATTTGGTTGCAAACACTACCCGGGTGGATTTGGTGGCTACATTATTTAAATTAGTATAAAAAAATCGTTTAATATTAAGTGCAAGTTTTAAGCACTTTACTTTGTTTGTTATTGGATTTGTAGTTCCATACCTTTCAAGATTGTTTAAAATTACTGGTGTTTTGCCGTATAGCTTTGGTTCACTAATTGTATTTCTTTCTTGCACCACTTTTTTTATTGTATCTACATCAAGTTGGATACAGTTACTCTTAATTTCCGTTTACTAAGATAATAACATCATCCGCATAGCTTAAAGCAAAGGCGATAATGTTATTTATCAATCTCTTATGAGAAAATACTACAATAGAAATAATAACACTAACCTGTGGGCATCCACCAGCAACTTTAAGTTCTACAGTGATTGTTGGAGTTTAATTTTTAAGCATGAAATTTACCTAATATCTGACAAGACGTGGTATGTCTCTGTTTTCTACTGTCGTGGCAATGTAAGCAAAAATAGTATTGCTTTGAGTATCTGCAGTGTGTAGTTCTTTTGCACTTGTTTGCCAGTTGACGTATAACCAGTTTGCATTTTTTTTATTAGTATGCATATTAGTATTTGTGCAGAGCTTTTATAGTATAAAAGCTAGCAACGACTCAAAAAATTCATTTCAGGTTGACTAGTTTGTGAATATTTGCCATCCTTATTGACGATAGGTAGAGGCGCGCCGTACAGGTGAAAATTGAGCATTTTCAAAACATTTTACAACAAATAATTTTTTTTTATAATTTTCTGTCACTTTTTTTATTATAAATCAATTTTGCCATTGTTAACATTGTGTCCGACATAATTTAAATAATTAAACAATAATAATTTTAAAAACAATTTTAAATGTCTGGCAATTTAATATATAGTAATTCTATGATAAAAAATATACTGTTAATTTTCCAGACAGAAATTTGATTGTTAATCTAGCAAATTGATCATTTTAAGTCCGGGGAGAATAGGCGAGTTAGTAGAGTACTGCATTTCTTCGAGTGCGTGACAGAGATAGCGGCGAAATAGAGCATTTGAGGTCTAACTTAAAATGTCATACAAAAAAAATTGCTAAACAAAATTATTTTTAATAGACCAACCAGAAGCTTTTGGAGATAGCAAAGTTAGATATTTTAAGTAAGCGTTGCTCAACAATTTTGATACATATCAAACTTGTAATAATTGTTGCCGTAGCTTTGATTTACATGGAGATAAGTTTAGTGACTCAAAATTCTTAAACATTTTTTTGAAAGTGTTTGAATTTTTGGATGAAAACGTACTGGAGAATAAGTGAAATTTCGCACTCCATAAATATGGCAAACAAATTTCTCCAAGATAGCAAAAGGACGCTCTACAATGTCTTCATTATCAATAACAACATTTTGATGCTCTATGTTTCCGAGAAGTTTAATTATTATATCTGAGTTTGATCACCTTAACATAACTTCAGCGTCAACATTAATTTGGCAAATATGGTATCTTAGAATCGGCTTTTTCATGCCTTTTACAGAATATTCTTTGGTGTAATAGCATTGTTGTTTTCAACTTGATAGCAATAGCATTTATTCCAAATGACGTAAATAATTTTGTTACCAATGAAATTTGCCATATAATCAGTAAACCACTTATTAATTTTTAATTACTTAATTGTGTCGGGCACGATGTTAACAATAGCAAAACTGTCTGGCAAGATAGATTGATTTATAATAGTAAAGTGACATAAAAAATTATGGAATTTTGTTTTGTTTTGAAATATTTTGAAAATGCTTAATTTTCACCTATGCAAAAAGGCTGCGCACAAGTATACGCAACCGCTCCCAACTTCCAGACGCGGCATTACCTATCGTCAACAAGGATGGAAACTATCTACAAACTAGTTGACCTAAAAAGCCATCTCAAAACTGCTAGCTCTTTTACTATTAGTGCCTTATTTTGAATAAACCCATTGACTATTTTTTAAAAATAATATTAGCTTGAAAAATGTCAGATTAATTGGTTTATAAAAGCACACTTGAAAGCTCTGCGTTTGTTATCAATACTATCTTAACTGTTTTCTAGTTGTTTAGTATACATAAAAGTGTTGTTTTCTAAAAACAACTAAGCTTTTTATAAAACATAATGAAATAAATTCCGTGTCAGTTTTCTATTTTGAAATGCATTTGTTTATTACAACATTTGTTTCTGGCCAGTCTAATTTGTTTGATCTTTTATTAGGCTTTGTAAAGTCTTTTAGTTAGAAGCTTTTTCCAGGGCATAGTTTGAAAAACATATATGCAGTAGCTTTTGCAAAGTTTTTTGACCGTCTCTGTTATTTTTTTTTTTTTGTAAATCCAATGTGTGCAATGCAATTTTAGTTTAACGCTTTTTGAAGACAAAACCAATTGAGTTTGTTCTAAACGCCTTCACAGCATCTTCTACAATTTTTTTCCTTTTTTTTATAGCATTGTTACACACTGGCAATCAAAAAAATAGAAGTCTTTTTAAAATTATTACCTATTTTTGGAATTTTTTGTTTTAACTTTATGTTTACTGTTTTTACTTTATGTTTGCAAATTGTAAACCAAAGTAGGCGTTTATAAATTTATTATTTGTCAAATGTTATCTTTTAGTCAGTTATTATCACCGTGTTACAGATTTTTATGAAACAGCATCTATCTTGCTTTAGTTGAAATCTTACATTTTGTTGTGGTTATTTTAATTGTTGTGTTTTTTTTGCAAAACTTGTCATTTACTCGGTGTATTGTACTCAACAGGTCATAATGCTTTTAAGCTTTATTGTTGTGTCAAGAATTATAGCGTCAATTGAAGTTGGGCGAGAAAAACGTGAAGCAGCAAAGATTGTTGGTAAAAGCCTTTTATCTCTACAAAAAGTGTATCAGCGTTAATTAGATACTAGCCTAAAAATTAAGGTTTGGATAAAAAAAGTTACCATGAAAAGAAATGACCGTTTTTTGGTGTTTCTTCTTCTTATAGTGCCATATTCGCTACGAGTGTTTAGCGCCCCTCTTGTATGTTTGTGGTGCGCGATAATAGTTCTACACAAACATACGGGACCTACAGTTTAACGTGGAAACCAAACCACACCACTAGAGGGGTTTACTAAGCAAATATTTTGCTGGTTTGCCATTGCCTTGCAAAGGAGACGATCGCATCAAAATATATTCGACAAATTAGATATTGCCGCTGCCGGGAATCAAACCCGGGCTGCCTACACAACAGTCCTCGCACTAGACCAATGTGCTACGGTCGCCTTTTGGTGTTTACAAGTATGCAAATGCAGCTTCTGCAGTTTATCTACTAAACCAACTTCATGAAGTTAGAGATGTAAATGTTACTAAATAGACCGTTAGAAGAAGTTTTTGGGCTGCTGTGTTGTCTTGTAGAAAGATGGCTACAGGTTTACTTTTGCAACGCCAACATCGTGTTGCAAAATTGGCTTTTGCCCGAAATTACCGGGCATGGCACTGGAACAGAATACTGTTTTCAGATAAGTCGCGCTTTTGCCTCAATGAATCAAACGGATGTTAGATAGAGTAGAGAATATGCGAAAAAAAAATACGTTTTAGTTTGTATTAATAAGCGACTTCCATTTGGCAGTGGATCGGTTATGGTTTGGTCAGGAATTTCTACCAAAGCACGCACAGAGTTGGTCTTTATAGAAAATGGCTCTTTGACAGCTGACAGATACATTTTGGAAGTTTTTGAAGATTATGTTATCCTCTTCAAGACAACTATGGGCAAGCTTGGTATTTTTATGCAAGATAATGGTAGACCTCACGTAGCTACAATTGTCAGAGATTATCTGGATGAAGTAGAAATTTTGCGGTTTGATTAGCCAGTTTTTAACCCGGACATGTATCCTATAGAACATGTCTGGGATGAGTTGGGACGACGTATCTAAAAGCATTCACCTGTTCTAAGAACTGCTCAGAAGCTAAGACAGTTGCTATTGCAGGAATGGAATAATATCGACCAAAAGTGATCCTTAATTTAATTCAAAATGTTCTTCGTTGATTTCAAGCAGTCATTAATGCAATACTTGTTATTAGTGATAAGTTTTATTAAATATTTTTTGTTCTATATTTACAATTATTATTATAGACATTCAGATGATCTTACTAGTTATATAATACTGTTCGTAAATTGTGAATCTGAGGTTGACGTTCTTGCCGAACAAAGCAGTACAAACTTGGGGCACCAATTGCATAGCAATAAGTTCTAATCTGGCTTCGAGAGTGTTGTTAATCTTGATTTTTCCACGTTGAACAAAAAGTTTAACACCACCGGTCATTTCTCTAGGCAATGGATTCTCACTATCAATTTTTTCTTAGAAACAAAAATTCAAACTTTGTCTGAACTGTAAATTTGTAATATTTCCAAAATACGCAATAAATAATATGCTTTACGATTTTGTTTTTTTTTTTGCTTTCTTTTTGGTTGTTTTTGTAATGTAATGCCTGCAACGCAAGTTTTTGTTGTGTTTGCAGCTAATTATGGAATTGCGTGTCGTTATTGCGTCTTTGCCTTGTCTACTTTTGTGTATGGTAAGTTGTTTGGCTCCGCCGCCAAAGTTTGCCCAGTCGCTTACTCTTTCTGAGCTGTTTTATTTTTTCTCAGTTTCCATTTGGTTTTTTTGAAATATTTTGAACGGTTAGTGCTACCTACCTGGGAGTTTAAGTTATAATTTTTTGACATTTTTTTTTTAAATTTTATGTCTACTGACAAGCTTTTAGTTTGATAGCATTGCAAAAATTAGATTTAAGTAAAATTAAAGAATTCCACCCATGGCAATCAACAGTTCATACAGAAAAGAAATGGAAAATTGTGTGGTGTTTTATTGCAAATCAAAACTAGCGTGCAATTATGTCTAATAAATCAGCATCAATAAATTAAATTTTAACACACAATTACTAAAACTTTAATTTTATTTAAATTATAGTCATTATATTAAATTATATTACTAACTCTATTTTTTAATAGTATTTTAAGATATCTATCTTGTTAATCTGTTTTGACACCATACTTGATTCCAATTGTTAATAAATATTTTTAATTTACTTTCAAAAACAATGTAAACATTTTAATTTAATTTATAAGAATTGTGTTAATTTGTATACATAAACATAAGCATTATTAAAAAATCTTATTTGTTATATTGTTATGCTTACAATCTAATATGTATACAAACACTGATGATGTGCATGTTTTTAATTTCTCGCTACACTGTATTTGCACTAAGTAAATAAAAACTTGAAAACGCTCTGCTTTTAGTTATTATCACACACGTTTATTATATGTTTATTTAGAAAAAAAAATAGAATATAAAGTGGAAGCTTTACAACCAAGTTTTGTTCAATTATTAAACATATGTTCAAACAAATATAACACATAAAGCTTCTATGATGTGTTTCATAACTGTAGTATTATGTATATTTTTTGTACTTAATGAAGGAAATTTGCATATCAATTTATTACTAATTATTTAATATTAATTAATTACTTATGTCATTAATATTATTTATTTTGTTATATCTACTAAGATTTGTGCTTGGCATGCAATATTGTTGTAAGTAATTTCAAGATGAAATTAAAGCTATCTGAATTGATGTTAATAATAGTTTATAGAACAACTAGAGACATTAACATCTCGCAAACCTTCAAAGTATGCTTACAACTATTAGAATAGGGTGCCGAAAACGGTAAACTAAATTGCCCTAGTTAAATTTAAAGCCATCGTTAATGTTTGTATTGCTATAGGCTCATTACTAACACTTTATTGATACAGTAAAGACCACTGAATAATTAATATATCGATCGGGTAGAATGCAGTTCGTCGTCCTCATTGTCCGATTTTCTTTTCACGTGGCTCATTAGATAGGAAAAACGATGAACGGTAAACGAGTCAAACATTTATGTGTCCATTTAGAATAATGTCACGGAGTAGACCACGCAACATGGCGACTATTTGGGGGGCACTTTGGGAGGTATTAGAGGCACTTATGTCTCCCCGACTATTCCCACGGCGTCAAACAACCTTTTAAACTGAACGTAACATTTAATACAACAATGACTGGAAGCATCTTAGTTTTTACTTTGTTTATAAGGGTCAATTGCGGTGCACTGGTCTTACAGGGGTTATTTAACACATTAAAAATGTGTTGCTTGAAAGCATTATTAATAGTTAACAATGATAATTAGCTACTTAATGGACAGCGTAATGTTTATAATGGTTCAACAACACTAATGATCTTGGAATAAAATATAAATTGATTATGTTATACTTAACCTGTATTCAAATAATTAATATTAAACCAATAAATTTTTTTTGACAAATACGTTTTGTGACTTAAAATAGCTTTAAATAAATAATGTAATAATACATTAATTTTTACTTACTAATGTTCAGATTTGTTATTATTAACTTCTACTTAATTTTCTATGTTCATAAATATTAAATAATGACTTTTGATTTTATTGAATAATAATTATCATTATTCAAATCAGCAAATTATGGTAATGGATTTAGTGTATAATAAGCCATCATAACATTACATAATTATTTGTTGTCATTTTATCTCTGTTTTGTTCTAAAATAATATAAAGTTTTAAAAATATTATTTTTTATTTGGATTTAATTTTTAGTTCTAAATTTTTATTGGTTATTTTTTATCTGTACAGTTTAAAAAATATTGTGCCGGTATTGTACATCTTTTTCAAGGCCAAGAGTATTTAAAGGAAGAGACTATTTTATGATAGGAAGGATTAGCAGGTAGGTACAGATGGTGTTAATAGAAATAAATTGGGTTATTGGGATAAGTAATTCGGATGTTGTAAAAAAGACATTAGTACAATAATAATCATAGACAATACTAAATAATAAAATAAAATAATAAATGTAAATCTATACAGCTGTCGTCTAAGAATTCCTATAATCTAAAACAGATGACAAGAAATAACAAATGTATTTATTCTATAAACAACTAGAGTGTAAAAAGCTATTTAACTCAAATTAGGTGTCAAAGAGTATACATGCAAATGTATTTTTATAATATATTTTTTTAAACATACATTAACAAAAAATTATAAAACAATCTTAGTCATCTGGATAAGATAAAACCATACAATGCAACGTTTTAATTAACCTAGATTAGTTGTATACATCATTTACTAAGCCGTATACATGCCACTATTGGCGTATTAGGTAGTTTTCTGCACGTAATGCTAACAATTTAAGTTACTTGTAGACACTGAGTTTTGAGTAAATTTCAAACTACTGAAGAAATTAGTTATTACAAGACGAGGCCAAATATTTGGTTCAACCACATTCTTATATTAAATGTACTTATTGGTTTAATAAACACTAATTATATATTAAACTAATGTCCGGAGTAATTATTGCCATAATAATGTTTTAAATTTTTTTGCCGGTGCTAAGGCTTAAACCTGCAACAAATTGTGCGCCGAGATTCGAGCTAGGCGCTGCACCTAACTGAACCACTTTCAAACAACAAAAACTACCGTTTCTAGAACATGTAAAACTGTGAATAATCAAAAATTTATTTGCAGTTTTGTTTACTAATTATAACGTAAAATAAGTATGTGATGCAAAATAATGTTTTTGTTAGATCTTTTGCTAGTTGTAAAAAACTACAGTTTGGCTGGAACAAATTAAAATTAATTGTAAGTTTACTTTTAAAATTATTTTCAAAACATCTTCTCACCATGCTCGGTGACTTAAGGCAGTAAAACGGATTATAGTAGTTGAGGGGCGAATACTGTTTTACATACTATTTTGGTTTTAACTTTTAATAAAGTGAAAGGTCAAATCTAACTTAGTTGTAATTAATTTACTTGATATGATTAACTTTAGGGTAAGTAAGTATTTATGTAGTGTTAAATGATATAGTATTTTTTGTGTTTTTTATTTACATCTATATTACTTATTTCTTCGATTAGCTTTAACAATTACATCAGTTTGTGATGTAGCGCTCTACGTGTTGCACCGTAGTGAGTGGAGAAGTTAAGCGACAAAGTTGACAGAATTTATTATAGTAGATTCTAAATCTTTAACCAAGCAATCTAGCCAGTTTACAAACAAAAAAACCAATAAATTGATTGAAAAATAAGAAATAGTTTGTAAGAAATTTTATTGTTAAATGTTTAGAAAGTAGCTAAAATTAAAAAAAAAAGATTTCTTTCTTCTATATTTACATATACCATTTTTAATATTATTAATAGCACATTTAATTTTTGTAAAAAAACTAAATGATAGTATTTTACTAATTAAAGTAGATAAAGGATGCATTGCTTTACTTTGGAGCAAACTTTAAAAATACTGAAAACTTATTTTGAAAGTGAGTCTCATTTGTCTGCAAGAGCGCAAAGAATGCGTACGTTGTTTGGAAAAAATGAAGCGCCATCAATCAAAGGAATACAAAAGTTTGTGATAAAAGTGCGTGAAATTGGAATGCTGGTAAACAATGCTTGTGTTAAGCATACTTATCTAAAACGTTTTGCCAAAATTGTTGTTTCTGTGGCTCAAAGTGTACGCAAAAACCCAGGAACATCAACTCGGCGCAGAAGTTAGCAACTCAATATTTAACAAACCACTCTAAAACGGGTTTGTCACAATGACCTCGGTATGTTTGCTTACAAAGTGCAGCTTGTTTAAGAAATTAAAACGGCCAACCTTGGTGCTTGTTTTCACTTTAAACGAATTAAATGTTGACATAATTTTAAACAAAAAAATCTTTTTTTTGGACAAGGTCTGTTTCCATCTTAGCAGCTATGTAAACAAACAAAATTACCGTACTTGAAAAACAAAAATCTACATGCTATAGTCAAGAAACCAATGCATCCACTGCAAGTTACCGTTTAGAGCGGATTTTGGAGTGGTGGCGCTATTAAGCCGTTTTTTTTAATGATGTTGGAGCCAACGTTACTGTTACCGGAACATAATCACTAATTTTTTGTGGCTCAAATTGGAGAAACTTGATCTATGGCAGTTCTGGTTTTAACAAGATGGGGCTACATCCTATACTGCACATGCTACGATCAATTTTCTGAGCACCAAATTTAACAACTTTCTGCCGTTTTGGATGTGAACTGGCCACCTCGCAGCTGCAACTTGACACCGCTGGATTGTTTTTTAAGAGATGCATTAAAGAAAAGATGTATACTAACAATTCACAGACAATTAACCACTAAAAGCAGAACATTTCTAAAACTATTGGCAAAATATCACTAGAAGAAGTGGTGCAAATACTCAATAATTGGTCTTTAAGAATGGCCTACTGCCGAGCCTGCTATTTAAATAAAATAAAATTTTATACTTAATTGGAATATTCAATCTCTGAAATAAAATAATAATAATTTTTTAGTTGAATGGCATAATTATCTATAGTATCAGATTTTATACACACACTCTTAAAAAATGTAAAAGAAAACTGAAGTTGCAAGGCGTTATTAATTGCTATAAATTAATCTACAGAAAAGAGAGTAAAGTTAAAAATACAACATATATAATTGTAACATTCAATATTTAACGGTTTCCAGAAGCAGTTGTGAAATTACAAAAATTCTTAGTTAAGACTCTATTGCTAAAACTTAAAAATTGGTTGCGGGCTCATCAGGTTCAAAACCAAAACTAACTACAGTTTAATTTGGATCAAGGTCACAACAAATGGGAGTTTAACAAAAACCACTCAAAAAAAGATTTAATTTTAAACCAAAACCATATAAAGTGTTAGTTTATTTCAAGTCAAAGTCTCAACAAGCTAAAATTTAATCTGAATTAAAGCTTGCAAAGACGACAGCCTAATCTAGGCTACACTACCCGATGTACTGGCTCGTAGTAATTTTAAATAAAAGCAACAATACCTATTTGTTTGTGGCAAATAAATCATTATCAGTTATTGACTTTACAATTGGTTTTTTAAATATTGCAGCCTTGTTAGAATAGTTACCACTTCCTATTATTTATTTGAGCAATTAGTTTTAAACTTATTAAAGTTGAAAAATGAAAGATGTTTATTGAAATATGTTTAAATGTTTGATTATTAACTGTGTTTAAGCTACTATTGACAAAAATGTAAAAACTTTTACTGATTCTATTATACAAACACAATTTAGTCAAATTTTAATTGTAAACAAGCTGAACTTAACAAACGTTATTTATTTTAAACTTGATTATGGTTTTTAATCAGCACACGATCGCAGAATCTGGTTGCTATACAAAATTTTGGTTAACTTTAAAAACTAAATTTAAAAGTTTTATATGTCTTCTAACTGTCTTACTCGTGCAATCTTTGTTGGACGTTTTAACGTTCCAAGTTGAAGACTGCATTAACAAGAATATGCAAAGCATTAATTTTACCAGTTGAATATCAATTTGAGATTCCAACAATAAAACAAACTATTTAAATGCTATTTAGGTTTTTATCAGTGGTTCAAAAAGTAGCAATAGTGTGGAATATATTTTTTTGGTAGATAAGCTGCAGTTCACATTTGGTTTTTAAGTGTTAGCAGTGTTTATACTGCTGTTTATACTGTATGCTATCTTGTAGGTTTTTATCTACATTTAACTAAATGCAGGTACATCTTAGGTTATACAAGGTCTGTCTAAAGATTATCCAACCTTGAATTTTTTTGAGCATAGTAGTGATGCTATGCAGGCGCCAGTGGAAAAAAAACAGTTTAATAAACATGCTTGATTTTTGCTCGGCGCTCTGGTGCGTCAGTTATTGCCTACTAGCCGTCAAGTAAGGTGTTGTTTCACGCTTTTGTCGGATTTTGATATCTTTTAAAATGATTGAACAATTTGAATTACGTTACTGCATAAAATTTTGTCAAAAGCTTGGTGTTTGGGATGATTGTGGACTGTATAATTTATTCAATTTTAAATTACAAATAACTAACTTAAAAAATTGATGTCTTGCAGTCCAATACGGCTTGGTGGATTCTATCCAAATTAATTCTTGTAGATGACCATTTTTTCAACTCTGTTCTTAATTTCTCGGTTCCAATAGTGTCCTTTGTAAAATGATTGTTTAACTTCCTCCGTAGGTTCTTGTTTTTTTTTATATAATACTCATTACTGATAAGTTATTTTTTCATAAACTTTATCAGGTATAATGATAACAATTCAAATAAAACTTAACAATTGAAAACATGCGAAAAAGGTAAATTCAACAGGACAAAATTAATTCCAAAAAATTACTGTTTATATATTTCCACAGTAACAAAAAATCATCTTTTCTTCTTGCCACACAAACAAAAATTGGCTTACTAACTCTTTTCTAATACCAAACATACCTTCCACCAAAATGAACAATTTTGAAATTATTGTATCCCGTCTGGCAAAGGTAACGTATAAATTTTGTCAACCAGTCTAATGAGTTCACAAGTAGTAGATTTGAATTTTACCTCTCGTGTTACACCGTCCGCGCCCGGAAACAAATCAATAATTCGTCCTTCTGGCCATTCTGAAGGTGGCCGATCAGGATTGAACCAAAACACCAAATTTCCTTTTTAACTAAAAAATGATTGGTTTTAATATTTGAACGCAAAATCTGAATATAAATATATTCACTACTCCAACGTTTCCAAAAAGATTGCAATTACTAATTAGACAATTTCTAGCGTTTGACCAGATTTGTATTGACATCTAATAAGTTTTTTTCTAACCTTGACAAAATAAGTCAACCCACTAAAAAATGCCCAGGAGTTAAATAATCAAATCCATCTTGAGGATCATTTGTGAGTTCACACAAAAGTTGCAATTTTAAGATAGTTTCAACCTTAATAATTATGGTGTTAAATTCTTTATAAGTCCAATTACTCTTCAAAAATGATATTTAAACAATTTTACTCTAGCTTCCCAAATTCCTCCAAAATTAGAAGCATAAGGAGGTTGAAGTATCCAATCAATTTTCCAAACTGGAATATAATCTGACAAGACTCTATTATGAACAGACATCAATTTTAACGTTGCCTTGAGTTCTTTTGCTGCCTTACAAAAATTACTACTTTGATCTGAAAAAACTTTTATTGGTAAACCTCTTCGATTTGAAAATCTATCCAAAGCTCTCAAACATGCTTTAGTTAAAAAACTGGTCACACATTTTAAATGTATTGCTTTAGTCACCAGGCAAACAAACAACACTAAATAAAATTTTACTACCTTATTACTTCTAAGAAGTGATGCTTTAATATAAAAAAAAAACTGCATAATCGACACCAACATGACTAAAAGTCCTTGCCGTTCTAATCGATATGCTGGTAATTCTGCCATGATTGGCTGTATCGGCTTTGCCTTTAAACAATAACAAATTAAACATTGAAAGATCCGATGACAAATTAGACTTTGTGCTCTTGGAATCCAATAACTACGAAAAAGTAAAGACTGAATTAAATTTGGACTATCAAGTCCTAAAAAAATATAAAAATGATCTATTAAAAAAATTGCTAATCGACTTTAATTTGGAATTAAATAAGGATGTTTACTTAAATGGGTTAACTAAAATCGATAGATTCGACCCCCCACCACGACAAAACCCTAAGAGTTGAGGAACGGAGTCAAACCTCTATAACATTTTGAGATCTCTGCACTTTTTTTTAATCCCTTTCTTTATTTAACATGGTTTTTTGAGTTATTTTATTACCTCGTTTTGAAGGAATTTTGTTATCTGATTATATTATATAATAAAAACACCAAGAGAAAAATCCCAAGAAATTACCAATAATTTAATCAAATCAGAGACATTTTTAGATTTATGAACTACCTAATCCTCAGATTCTATAACAGACCAATGTGAACTGGTTCATTTTGCCAAATCAAAATCTTTGCAACGCAAAAGATTTATCAATTGAGCTTTTAATTCCAAAGCTTTATCCTCATCAGAACTTCCCCATAAAATGTCAACAACATAAATTTTATTTTTTTAAGCTTCGGCTCTTATATGTTCAAATTCTTTAATTGGATCATTAAAATGGGTCAATATCTGATCAATGTTTGTCTGCAGCTTTCTACCTGAAGAAAGAGTATTATTTAAAGAAATACCGTTAGAATTCTTTTCTGAAGGACTAAAAAATACTCTAACAGCTACACTAGACAGCTTTTCTTTTTTGACTCCATGATGTGTTAAAATATATAAAACTGATTGTTTTAAAAGCATCAAATGACCTTGATCAATGTAATTTTTTATGTTATATAATTTCTTAAAAATTTTATCTTGTTCAAAACGAGCTTCCAGCTGATAAAAACGTTTCAAAGCATGTTGTCTATTGTTACCTAAAACAAGACGAATATTTGCTTTGAAAGGTAACCGAGTATTGTAACGTTCATTTTTATTTCTAAAAACAGTTTTTATAAAATAATCTTCACACAGAATTTCTTCTGGTGATAAAAAAGAAATTGAAGGAAGTTTTTTCATCTCCCAAAAAGCACAAATCAATTACTCAAGAGAAAGACAAACAAATTCCGGATTCATGATCAAAGAATTCAAGGCCAAACTAGTTTTAATAATCTTGTCCGGATAAGAATTGCTTAAACAAAGTTTCTTCAGAGGTAGCAAACCGAAATTGATGTTAGAAACCTTGTTGAAACAAAACAAGCCATTAACGACGTACTTCTCTGCATCCGCAAAGATGGAAAGTTGATGTCAGAGGCCTTGTTGAAACAAGACGAGTCACTAACGACTCAACAACTCAACAGACGGTCTCAGTTCAAGCGACATCAAATCTAAATAAACACACATAAAATTTGTCATTTTCAATCCCATTTTTCACAGAATCCATTACTATCTAACCTAAATTAGTTAAGTTGGCACTCGGATTTCTTTTAATATGTTCTGGCCAAAGTGGAGTAATATCCAAAACGGATTCCACTCCCAACAAAATATCTACAGGTGACATTACATGAAAATAAGGATTGGCTAAAGATAAATTTGAAAACCGAGTTTTAATTTCATTAGAGATAGGAATAGTGGGCAAATCAGCTGTATCTTTAGGTAACACTACAGCTTCAAAATCTAAATGAAAATCTTTATTTAATTTAGGGCGTAAAAGGCAACTCACAAACTGACCCTCTCCATTAAAAGAAAAAGGACATCTACTTCTTCAATGTTGCAGATTCTGGCTTGTGCAGTTCCTAAAAGAATTACAAAATTTTTGAATGATTGAAGACTCACAGAATTTAAAGACATAGAATTTGAAGAAGACCCATTAATTGTCTTGACAAGTTTTTCTTTTCTATTAATCATTACATGTGAAATCTTGTTAGATGTTTGGTTAAAATGCAACAAAGTGTTGTGATCCTTTTCACTACAAGTTTGCACAAAAACTTTGAAATAAATCTTAAAGAATGATGAAGACCCAAACAAGAAAAACAACGTTTATGAACTTTGGCTATTTCATATCTGGAACTTGTTGTTCCCGCTAAGAGCACAAGACAGTTAATTAATTAATGGTCAGTCTTACACAATGGACACACAAAGGAAAATGTAGTTTAGATTTGATTTTTTTTTACCATCATGTGAACTCTTTTTGAAAACTTTTTTGGATAAGAATAAGATAAATTAGACTTTGTTAGAACTAAAGAAGTTTTCAAAACCAAGTCAGCAACCGTTGTCTGTTTGGTTAAAAAATCTATAAAATTTTTAAAAGAAAAAATCTCAGATTCTAAATGTTAAGATTTATAATCTTTTCTCATTTCAGAATCTAATAATCTTAAAGAAAATTCTAACAGAATGTAATCTAAAAGATCATTGAAACTTAATGTTTTCAAAGAATTTACACTGACTTGTATCACATCCAAAAGATGCATGACCCTTTTAGGATTATCTAATTTTACGAGACTTAATTTTAATATATTTGAAAGGTAATGATTTGCTATTTTTCTTTTATTTGTTTATCGTTTTATCAATAGATCATATTCCAAATGATAATTATCTGGCATAAAGGCAACAGTTTTAATGAGTTGAAGAGCATTACCTTAGAAATAACCTTAATGTCCGTAAGATCAGCACTATGAATCATGTTACTATATAAAGCTATAATTAAAGAAAACTTTTTATAAGAACCATCAAACTTGGCTAACTTAATTTTCGATAAACGTAATTTTGTGTGAACTACCACATTTATATTTGAAGAATTCTGAATTAACAAAATTATTAATTCTGACTTTATCAAATAATAACCAGACTCAAAATTAGTTGCCAGTTTATCAAGATCAACATTAAACTCCCCATGATTAAGTTCAATAAGGATAATTGATCTATCAAATTCTCATGGACTACTAAACTTGGCAATAAATCTTCGGCTCTCACCTTAAAGGTATTCCAAACGGCTGGCAGTTCTCCAATCATGTTCATAATTGATTCATGTTTTGCCTCCAGCCGGTCTCTCTTATTAATGAGAGCCGAAATCTTCTTCTATTCAGCGATTGTCGGTTTAGTCATTAGAAAATGCTAAATTTAAATGGATAAAAAAATAGAAATAAACCAAACCACCACCACACGCAATACAACAATAATTATTGAAGAAAATAATAATTTAATAAATTATATTAAATGTCAAAATGACTTTTAAATATTTTATCAAATAAACTAATCAAATTTGTAAATGTAATTTTCAAATTTACCTATAAAATATCCTGAGTTCGACTGGACCAATTTGTTTGGGATGATTGTGGACTGTATAATTTATTAAATTTTATATTACAAATAACTCACTTAAAAAAATGATGTCTTGCAGTTCGAGTACGGCTTGGTGGTTTCTATTTAATTTACTTCTAGTAGTTGACCATTTTTACAACTCTTTTCTTAGTTCCTCGATTCTAATGGTGTGTGGTGAGATGGTTGTTTAACTTCTTCCGTAGGTTCTTGCCTTTTTTTTATATAATAACCATTATTGATTATTTTTCCATAAACTCCATCAGGTATAATGATAACAATTAAGATGATAACTTAACAATTGTATAAATTAAAAAATAATAAAATTTATTAAAATACTTATACATGTAAAAAAAGTAAATTCAACCGGACAAAATTAATTCCAAAAAATTACTGTTTATATATTTCCACAGTAACGGAAAATCATCTTTTCTTCTTGTAACACAAATTGGCTTATTAACTTAATAATATCAAACACTTGGTAATTTTAGATAGAAACACAGTTGTCGCAATGGAAGCATCTCGCCAAGGTGAAAAGCAAAATCAAATTGATGCTATCAGTGTTCTTTAATATCCGTGAAATTGTGCATTACAAATACGCACCAAAAGGACAAACAGTGAGAAAAAAATACCTTGAAAAAGTACTCCACCGATTCCGTGTTATAGTTTGGCGCAAAATACTAAACAGACTGAACAGCAAAAAAGTGGTAGTTGCATCATGACAATGCTCTTTTTTATTTATTGCACCTAATACAGACTTTTTTGGCAAAACATAGAATTTTAGTAGTTTGCCAACCTTTCTATTTTTTAACATAGTTCCTTGCAACTTCTGGTTATTTTCAAAATTGAAATTGCTATTGAAGAGATCCTGTTTTCAGAGTAGAAAAGAAATAATGCAGAACGCTACGGCAAAGTTAAACACTATTCCGATAGAAGACTTTAAGAATTGTTTTTGGCAGTGGAAGGAACGGTGAGCTAAGTGTGGAGGCGCATGGGGTCTATTTTAAAAAGGATTAAAGCAAATTTATTTACTTTTGCTTTAGGTCGGAATTCCTAATCAAGTAGTTATCAATGGCAATAAAAAATTTTGTTAAACTGGCAGTACCTAACGCTTAAAATTAAAACAGCAATTTATGTAGTAAAAGTATTCTGGTTCTTTAAGACCAAACTAGTTCTACGTTTAAAAATCTGTTTTAGGCTAAGTTTTTTGAGATTGTCGTAAAGTAATCACAATTCATAAAAAGCTATAATTTTATTAACAGCTCTAGGAGAAAAAAATGGTAAAAATAAGATGCATTATGCTGACCAAAAGTGTCTTGCCAACACACAAATTGCAAAATGCAAAAAAACCTTTGCTGAATTTCTTTTTATTAAACTAACAATTCTTTTTTTTTTATTTAATAAGAATCTAAAAAAATGTAAAAACCCGGCGGAGAGCTGGCTGGCAAAGCAAGATACACATTTTTTTGAAAAGTTATAAATGTTGCAGAATTGTTGTATTTAACCAGTCTACAGAAATTTGTTTAACAACAATTTTATACACTTTACACCTTATATACATAGTTTTTGCATATTGTTTAATGCATTTGTCAGTCTTCTTTTATTTCTTTTATTCTAGTATTACACAATATTTTTTTAAGTATTAAATAAACGTATTTTTGTTATTTAATCTAATGGTTGCAAATGCCTTGACATCGATTTAAGAAAAGAAGAAGAACAAACACATAAATAAAAAGAAAAAAAGAGAATAAGATTATATTTTTAGTATGCAAAATGAGATCCTCGAGAACAATATATTTGGTTTTTTTTATTAGATCATGTCTGTTGGGACTTAATGTTACGAGGGTTAAGTAGTTGTAAACCTACTGACAAATGTATATAATCAATTAAAAAAGGTAATGTTTTTGTCATGTAATCTTTTAACTAAATCTAACCTTATATTATTATATTAGTACAAATTTTTAGTATAAATAAAGTAAAAATAATTAAGCAAAATTAATTCAATTTGTTATATTTATAAAAATAAGAAATAATATTGCGTGTTTCTAAATAATAATAAATAAAACTTAAAAGTGCATTTGTATGTATGACATTTCTCTCAACTAAAATTAATTAACTAGCAAACTGCAATAAATTTTAAATTGGCACTTCTGAATGCTTTCTCACTATTAGTTTATTTAGGATTGTCCTTGTTAGTTAATAGGAACGGACTCGAATAAATTGTAGGTGTCCAGGAGATGCTCCACAAACGTTTGTTCAAAGTTCAAAATTCCATTAGATCGAGGAAATTGTGCAAACACTATCACAAAACTTGTTGTTTGAATTGGAAAGTTTTGATTAAGCTAATAATTGAATTCATTATGAAGAAAACAATATTTTAATTTAAAATTTACAAGACATATTTAATTTACTTTTAAATATTACATCAAAGAAAGGAAATTAATTTCCTTCCTGCAAATAAATTAAATTTAATTATATTTGCTGCTAAATAAAGTTTGATATGCCACTTAAGTGAATAATAATGTCTTCATAATAGTTTACGTAAGTGTAATGTATGATTTTTATAGTAATAAATCAATTTTTATTATCTCTTAAGTGTAGAACTAATGATGATAAGGGCACAACAACAATTTATGATCGTGAAGAGTAGAGAATTTACATAAAAGCCTTTTAGATAACGCCCCGACATTAACGTAACATCAACAACCTTGACTTTACCGCTATAAATAGTTTATAGCCTCTCTCACTATAAAGTGTATATGATTTTCCGGCTATTTATTAATACTGAGTTTATATTAATTTCATAAGGGGCACGTTTGTGTTTACTACTGTTTTGGTTGGATTTACATTGACATGGTTAATTGTGTTGGAAATTATTCAAGGTTTCAAATCGAGACCCGAATTACGGTATATTATCGGATAAAGGGTGCCAACTCCGGACCAGTACGGGACCCTCCATCAGGGTTTGGATTGTTAAATTGGGTCGCCAGATTACGGCCCAAAGCGCAATGTTTATAAATAGGTCAAGTTTGGACTTTTATTTATGGTCTTGTTTTCGTTCTCCTACAGGAAACCCAGCCTGTCCCCATTATTTTAGACGCACCCTTTTGCGTTATGTAATTCTCGCACTATAATACATTGAAAATACCTTAAATGTTTCAATGGTTCTGTATTTGCACGTTTAAACTATGAATAATGGTATTAAATTTTTTATCATAAGTTAATTCATAATTAATTTAAAAAAATTATTGAATTATTATTAAAAATTAGTTTATAGTTTTATAAAAATCTATGTCACATTATTTAATTGTAAAGTATTGATTATTATTATAGTTGTGGTTAAATATTAGATAAAAGTATTTTTAATCTAGTTTTGAAATAATTTTGATTGTTTGTCAATTTTAAATTATTATTTGTTTTTGCAAATGCGAGTCAAATGACCTTCCTCATTTAAAAGTAAACTTTTCATTCATACGGTGCTACCTGTTGTGTGTGAAAAGTAAACGAGTAAAATGAAATTGGTCGATAAAGAAAACTAAAAACTAAAAACAAGAAATGTTGAAAAACAAAGTAGACAATCTATAAATTATTTAAACTAATACAACTAAAAAAATAAATAATAAAACAAAAGAGCATTTTTATTATGATAGCTTTGCTTTAAAATGTAATACAACAAATAATATAAGTAATTATTGATGTCAACAGACATGTAATAATAAGATACATAAAGTGTATATTTTATAGTAGACTAGAATGCTAGCATAAAAAAGTTAGTTAGTAACCCAATAAGTTTATGAAATACAAATAAACTTTACATTTTTTAGTTTCTATAGAGTTTCTAAGATTAGTGTCCAAGAAGAAGTATGAAATATATTTTGTACAATGGACATATTTAAACACTCCGCTATATATTTATGCAATATTGGTAACCGCACTAGTTATTTCTAACTAAACTTTGCTGATTTGTAGCCCATTTTGCTAAGATTACGAATATTTTACTGTTTTTAAATAAAACTTTGACACTATTTTTTTCAACAAGTTTCAAACTTATCTAGTAAACACATTAGCTTTGTGCTTGCTTATACCTCATTGGAAACACGCTAATCGTTATGCACTTATTGAACAGTTTTAGTATAAAGTGTGTGGTGTTCTACTACTTTATTGGGTAGTTTATCTATGTCATACAAATTCTCAATAAAAATATTACTGTTTTATCTTTTAATTTGTCAACTTCTAGTAGCGGCATTTCTATTGTCTCGTTTCTTTTGAGTTCTCAAACTACCTTACAGCTGCTTTTGAATATGTATCTATAAATTAATTATTATATGTACTTGTTAATTAAAAGAATAGATAAAATTGTAGGTACTTAAAAAGCTTAGTCTATCTACACTTTTTTTTTAGTATCTTACATTAGTCCAAATGTTGATAAAATATACAAAAGTGTACAAAAAAAACAACTTAAAATTGTGTTAAGACTAAATAAGCAACAAGATTTAAAAAACAGGTTTTTTGGTAGTAAAAATTATAATCATTATCAGGTATAGTATACCCATAGATATAGTGTCTTTACGTCATTGGCTTAATTTATCTCAGCGGATTATTTTATTACCAATCGCCTTAGAGAGGAAATTATGTTAGTGTTAAATATCCTGAGTAAATTATAATACCTTTTTGTTCAAGGATGAAAATGTTATATAAATATACAATATTTACACCTTTGAAAACTATTTCGGGTATCAGGTATATAATACAAACATAATTGGTTGGTAAAGGAATAACCAACCGAGATAATTTAAGACCATGTCGTAAAGACACTACATCTATGGGCATCTTATAATTACCAAGTTAACGTAGAAAAAGATGTTTATATAAAATTTTGAAAATAATGTAGCTAAACATTGTTTTTAAAAATTAGGATTTTTAATCAAAATATTAATCTATGAAAAGTTGTATGTTACAATTTAAGTTTAATCTAAAAAAATTATTAAAAAGCAACATTTAAACCAAGTCAAAATACTTGAAATTTTACATTTTTATGGCATCTTATAATGTAGTTGTTTTGTGACAGTTTTTCTTTAAAAAAATATGTTAAGTATGTTCTTTTTTTCTCAAATATGAATAAAACCGTGCTAATAAATACATATAAAAACACGTTTATATTTATATTTAAAAATAAAAAAAGAAAATACCAGTTTTTTTTTGTTAAATTGTCATTTGAAGTTCTGCAAAATTTTCAAAACTAAAAAAAAAAAACATTTTTTTGTAAAAACTTATTTTTTAGACAAATTTGAAAAAGCAGTTTGTTATAATTTTTTCTTAAAAATGCAATCCTAAAAAGTATTTCGGTATTTTTAAGTATTTCTGTGGATACATTGTAAAATATCTCGGAACGTAGCACATGGCACTTCCTGAAATGTTCAGTGTATTTTTGCACATATAAAAGCTTATTTTTATTCTTATTTGAAAAAAAAACCATTTATATTAAATAAAAAACTCTTTTTAAAGTTTTACAAAATTTTCAAAATTTAAGAATAATATTTAGTAGCTGGGCAATTCCACGTCCAGTGAGTAGTCCATTTCACGCGAGCCTCTCCGATTTAGCTCAAATTTTGTACACTTATATCCCAAAATATGACTTCATGCCAAGTTTTAGACTACTAGATCACATAGTTTGCCTCGTAGAGTCCATTGAATTTTACGGCAATTTTGTAAGTTCAACTTTATTTTTTTTTAAATATCATTTATCTTAATTGCTTTTTATTCTAGAAAAATTTTAGAACAGTCATAATTGATAGGAATTTTCCAAGGAATCGAATGCTGGGGTCAGTATACGCGCACGCGCAGAAAATGCAATAAACAAGTTTTTTTTTCAAAAATTCATATCTCAAAAGTTGCCACCGATTAAGACTCCAAATTTTGAGCAAAGACAACCAAAAGTATGTACTTTAAGATGCTTGAATAAAAATTTCCCACACTAGTCGTAGTTTTTGCTCTAGAGTTTCTTGAACAAAACCATTTTTCAATCAAAATTTTGATTAATATACAGGGTGTTAATGAATAGAGGTAACAAACTTTAAGGGTGGGTAGGGGGGTTTATTTGAGACACTTTTTAATCATAAACTTATAGTCAAACATGTTCACCATAAAAGCATGCACGTAAAAAAAAATTTTATACAATAATTGAAATATATCTCTTAAAAGTCTAAATTTAAGAAAACAATAGAATATAAAAATTATAGGCAGTCAAATTGTCCATTTTTTTTGAACAGCATATCTGGATCTATCTCTAACCGTACTTATGTATATTTTTTTTTTTGTTATTTTTGTTAAAAATTATGCTTAAGTCAAAAATAAAAAAAAAAAAGAAATTCAAAATTAAAGGCCATTCAATTGAGCATTTTTTACCTAATAACATGTTTTAATGTAGCTCTTACCGATTGTGTGCTATTAAAGAAAAACTTCAAGGGGAACATTTTTTAACCTTACTTAAAAAAACATTAATAAAATGTTACAAATTTGACAAAATGAAAAAAAATATGTACAATACGTCATTTTAAAAGTTTTTTAAATTAAAAAAAAAAAAAATAGGTTTAAGCCTTATTAAATTCTAATAATTTTAGTTTACGAGTCTAATTTTATGTTCAAAATTTAAAATAAAATAAAAATATTATAATTTAAAAAATATATATACAGAGTATATTGATGTAAAGTTTTATGTGGAACTTAATTAGCAAGTACTTAATTGCTTTTTTGGGGACCCAGGGTAAGCATCTGACTCAAATCTGGAAGCTAATGATACTTATTAAGTATATTAATTTTAAAAATTCAATGGTAGTGCGGCACGTGTTCTTTTGAATCTTAAGATCTGAAATTTCTCATGGCGTACTTTTTTTGTATAAAGATCACTTTCTAAAGGTGCACACAAAGAAATTCCACAAAAAAATTAAAAACCAGTCTAATTTCAAAAATTTTGATTGAAAAATGATTTTGTGCGTTTAAGAGACTCTAGAGCAAAAACTACCACTAGTGTGGGAAAATTTTATTTAAGCATCTTAAAGTACATACTTTTGGCTGTTTTTGCCCAAAATTTGGAGTCTTAAAAAAAACTGTTTTTTTTGCGTTTTCTGCGCGTGCGGAACAAGATAACAAAAATCTGACCGCTGCATTGACTAATCTAAAATTTTCCCAGACTGAAATGGAATTAAGATAAATAAAGTTAAAAATAGAACTTAAAAATTGCCGTAAAATTCAATTGGCTCTACGAGGCAAACTATGTAATCTAGAGGTCTGAAATTTGGAATGAATTCATATTTTAGGTATTCAAATAAGTGTACAAAATTTGAGCTAAATCGGAGAGGGTCGCGTAAAATGGACTGCTCACTTGACGTGGAATTGCCTAGCTATCAAAACTTATTTTTTGGACAATTTAAAAAAAAAAGTTTCTTTAAATTTTTTCTTTAAAATGCAATCGATGCAAGTTACAAATAATAAAAAAATGTAATAAAACTTAAAAACCGCAATTTTTTTAAATTTTGATTGCTTATTACTCGGAAATGGCTCACTAAAAAATCTGAAAAATATCACATAATCAGGATTCATGTAGAGGAAGGCATTTTCAGTTGTTGAGCAAAAACATTTTTTTGCTCCGTACACTTGAATCATACATGGCCATTATACATATACAGGGTGTATCGAAACATGTGTCGGAAAATAAAGGGTGGGCTAATTATAGGAAAAAAAAATTACATTAACATGGTTAATTATATTTTTTTAAATTTTTTGACGATATTTCAGGATCCGTTGAGATACAAAACTCAGCTTTTAGCATTCTGAAAGCACATTGTAAACCACCAATGTTTTCTACGCAAAAAAGTACTTATAGTCAAAAGCTCTAACGTAAACCGTTTTAGAGAAATACGGCATATTATGATGAAAAACTTGAAATAAAGTAGCAACATGTTTTGTTGTTGATAAAAACATTTGGTTTTGATCTAGTTGTCAGCGTTCATGCATTTGTTTTATGCATTTGAGTTATTGACAATTGTCGTTTAGTTGTTATGTAACCTTTTTTTAAAATGAGTCATTACCGCAGAAACTTATTATCTTTATTACCCAATTAATTTGCCCAGTACAGTATTTAGTATTTTGTTTGCATGGTGATAGGAAATTAAATAGTTACAGTAATAACGAGGTGTGCAATATGCATTTTGTTTATGGCGTTGCCGATAAAAATGCAGCAAAAGCTTGTCAAATTTATCAAGAAAGGTTTTTAAATTGACAGATTCCAAATGAAAAAAACATTTATTTGTATTTACAAAAGAGCGGCAGGAAATAGGAGATCTTGCCTGCTACCTCCGCAAATTTGGCTATGTGTCAATGGTTTCCAGAAAAAACTGCGCAAAATTCTCGATTCTTAGAACAAGTTTTATTTACGGAAGAAGCCAATTTTTTTTGCGATGCCATTATGAACTTTTATAATAATCATGTGCAATGACAAAAATCCACATGCCATAATGGAAGGCCATCATCAGCAAACATTTTCCGTTAATGTTAGGGCAGGTGTTGTAGGAGACCATTTAATAGGTCAATATTTTTTGCCGTTTACGTTAAATGGTCAATCATATCGTAATTTTCTTAAAGAAGAGCTGCAAAGACCTTTAAAGGACGTTCCGGTTTAATTAAGAAACGAAATGTGGTTTATGCACAATAGTTGCGCGTCAATTCTTAAATGAACAGTATAGGAACCGTTGGATAGGTCGAGGAGGCTCACAGGCTTGGTCTCCTTGGTCTCCAGATGTAAATCTTTTGAATTTTTTTTGTGGGGTTACTTAAAAGTTTAGTTTACACTACATCAGTTAATACTGATGAAAAACTAAAAAAAATTTGAACGGGTACGTTAATCACTAACACGTAAGTTAGAAGCCTGCGTTACCGTAAGAGGAAGTCATTTTCAACAATTTTTGTAATTTTTCTTGTTTTTAATGTTATTGCTTAGTTTTGTAAAATAAAGGTTTTGTGATCATGTTGATACTTTTATTTTCCGTTCCTGAGATATCGTCAAAAAATTAAAAAAAAAAAAATTAACAGCGTGTATCTCAAAAACGGTGCGTTTGCGGAACCATGTTAATAGGAACTTATTTCTTATAATTAACCAAGAAATCCCACTTTCTATTTTCCGACACATGTTTTGAAAAACCCTGTATATTAGAGTGGGTTTTAATTTTTTTTTGTCAAATTTTTATGAGCGGCGGTCGGAGTTATATATTTTGGCTATGTCTTTTAATACTCTTCCAATTTTTTTTATTTGTTAAAAACATTTAACAAATAAAAAAAATTGCTTTTATCTTAGTTTTTTTAAATGTTTTGCAACACCAATGTTTTTAATTTTTTGTTTTGAGTATAATGTTTTAATTTACTTTGAATTGTTGAGTTACATTACAAGGTTTTTTTTTACTGTGTTGTGTTGTGTTTTTCTATTTAATAATTCTTTTGGCCATGTTTTAATTTTCCACGTAACTTTTTTAACGTTTTATTGGTGAAGATTGATGTTGATGTTTTGAATTTTTTCTTATGTTTGCATTTTAGTCAATAATTCTTGTGCGTTTGTCCGGTTAAGTGTAGTTTACTTATTTTCTATTAGAACGCCTAATCAAAAATAATACCCTGTTCAACTAGGATAACGCATTAGATAAAGTTTTATTTAAAAAATAAGTGTTATTAATTTTATTGTGATAATAATAATACTTTTTTTTTTAAATTGGGACAAAAATCATTCTAAAGACTTGCAAGTGTCGAATTTATTCTTATAAGTACCTACCATAAAACTTGGAAATGTCGTAATGGGGAAAATTAAGAATGCATATAATGTGGCAGCCATATCGCCTATATGTATGTATGTATTGTACAAGGGACACTGCCAAAGTTTGCGGAAAATGTAAAGCAAACACAAATTACGTTAAGTAAATTGCTTTATTTATCAAAATATTCTCCTTTAAAATCTATACACTTTTGCATCTAATGAAACCAATCTTCACAACAATTATGCCACTCTGAGCAAGGTACTTCCAAATCAAGTGATTTAAATGCTTCAACGGCCTCTTCTTCCAGAAGCCCAAAAACTGAGATACAAAATAAGCTAAAAAAGACGTTTTATTGTAAAATTTCTGACCTTCAAATGTGTGTCATTTTGAACAGGCGATATTCTAAGGTCCAAAACTTTGGAAATCTAATTTTTTTTATCCATATTTTGATCCCTTAAAATTTGAGCAAAATCAAAGAGGTTGACTTTTTCAAATTGGTCGAAAAGTAATGGAATTACCTATATATATAAAACTTATATTTGTTCTTTAATTGTATAATGTTCCTAAGAGCATTCAAAACTGCAATATCTTTTTTAAACTCTAGATATTGTTTAATCAAAATACAAGATATATTGCCATCTAAACAAATATTTACTTGTAGTACAAGGTTTGCTAAAATTTTTAACAAATATTCACCGACAGTTAAGAAATGTTTTTTTTTGTTTTTGGTTATAAAAAAAATATTTAAAAAATGCTTTTTTTTATTAAATTTTTATACTTAATATTTATTTAAAAAAAAATGAAAAAATATTACAAATTGGTATCGTATAAATTTTAAGTTGTTAAGGCTTGTACTATTCCTTAAAACACTTACTATATATTTTTTTAATTATTATTATTTATTTATTTATATTATATTACATACTACATATGAACATTACATTACATTAATACAATATTTATATATTATGCAGCACCAGTAGGCTTACAGCCTGTTTAAAGGTGGTACATATTATTTATTACATTTATACAGTTTTAAAGAATAAATGACAGTAATACAGAACTATTAGATAATAATTATATATTTGTATTATCATTTTATTAAACATTACTTAATGAGTTAGGTTGTTTTTTGTGTATTTTATAATTTTTATGTAACTTATTATTTTGCCTTAATTTAACATTGTTTTAACAAATGAGTATTTTTTTCTATGTAGCAATCGCTACGCCTGTTGCTCATGATGCACTGCATGCGCGACTTCTCGACTCCTGTGTGGAAAACATGTGTTTTTTTTAATTGCCCAATCTGTACTTTACTGTCAACATTCTTATCAACTTAATAATAATATACTTATTGCTTTATCTTGTAATGTTAAATAATAAATTCATTGTAGCTATATGTCATTTCTTTATTTCTATACATATATATTATATAATTGTCAGTAGATTGTTAGAATTAAAATAAAGTAGTGCTATTTCTTAACGTTTGTTTTAATAGGCGTTAAAAAATTTATAACAATTACGATATTAATTTTCTTCTCATAAAACTAAAGTAGATATAATTGATGGTTGTGACTTCTACTACGTGATAATTCATGTTAATAAAATAATAAAAAATTTACTTTGTTTTATTATTTTACTAAAATAGGTACATAGAAAATATTTTAAAACCACGTTTTTTTTACCAATTTTACGTTTTACTTTAAAGTTTTTTTATTCTTCTCTTCAATCATATCTCTTTATAAAAGTTAAATTTGTTTGAGCATGTTCACAATAAAAAAATCAATATTGTACTAAAACTTATGAGCAGTATTTTATGTAATATGTAATATTATAATTTTATTACTAGTTAAAAGTTAGTTTTAATAACAATAACGTCAATAATATTGATATCTTATTTACAAATATAGATAACTAATATAATATTTTGTTACAGGTTAGTGATATTTTACAATAAGTCCATATCTAGTCGAAAAATCAGGTAACTATATATTACACTTGACCTATTTATACATACATAAAAAAAATTATTAAAAAATATTTTTTATAAATAATAACAAATCAAATCAACTAATGCAACAAATTTAAAAATAACAAACAAAAATTAATTTGTAAAACAAAGTTTTGTAATATTATTTTATCAAAAAGAATAATTTAACTATTTAATAAATCAATAACCTATTTTAAAATAATAATTTGTTTTCAAATATAATCCTGGGTAACACCAAACTATACTATATTTAAATTATTCATGCAGTAATAAATGTTAACTAGTTTTCAACTGAAACAAACAAGAAACCAAAACTAGGATGCAGAAATGTAATATATTTCTTGTTAGCACGAACCATTCATTGGATAAATTATGCATATTAAATTTTGTAATAACAACTAACTATTCATACATAAAATAAATATAATTACATAAAGTTTATAATATAATAAAAAATAGTTATTTTATAATAATTATAACTAGCAGTTTTTATAATAAAAAGATAATTAGTTGATTATTGTATGATATGATAATTGTTTAAAAAACTACAATAACATTTAATGTTATATTTAACAACTATTAAATTATACATAATAATTGTGTTGATCTTATGCATATATTATTATATAAGTTAATTATTTTATTTAAAACTAATAATAATGTGGTTGTGATCTGCTCTTATCAGAAGAGACAAAAAGGTAGTTTTTTTTTCAAAAATTAACGTTTTTACTATTGATAATTATTTTACTTGTTAAAGTTAATATTAAATGTTATTCTTTCAAAATATTTAATCATAATTATTTTAAAAATTATATTTTTTATATAACGCGTTTTATCACTGCTGGAGGAATTGTTTAAAGGAATACTTTTGCAGGCTCCTTGCTGGTTGCAAAAGTCGATAATTTTGTTAATAACTCCACAGTTTGTTGGTACAGCTCAATTTATGTATGCAAGTTAACTTTTTGCATGAAACTTACCTGCGTGTTTGCCGTACGGTAGCCCAAAAAAAGATGGCAGTTGAGAAACTAATACTCATGTTTGAAAAGAGTGTTAGTAGTAACACACTATTTTGGCACAAGCTTCTTGCAATATTTAAGAATGTACTAATCTTAGTTTTATTTAATTGATGTGCTACGCTATAATACTCGGCAGTATACAAACAAGTTTTTTATTTACGCTTATGAAACCTATATTACTTAGTTAGCCCTGGCTACTAGTATTGTAGCTTTTTATATGTAGCTTATGATGCGTGAGGAGATTAACCACCAAAATTGATAAAATTTATTATGATAGATTCAAAGCCTTCAAACAAAGAATTTTGTCAGTTTTTGAACAAAAAAGCAATAGAAGTTAATAGATGAGCAAATAATTTAGTGACCAGAATTATATATTTTTTTTTAATTTACAGCAACATTATTAATAGCACATTAAATTCTTGCAAGAAGTTAAAAGATGGCATGTTACTAATTGTCAAAAAAAAATGCTAGATTGTACATTATTAGGAGATATTGCGGAAATAGTTAAATTATATATTATATATAATATTTTTAAGAAAAGTAAACAAGTACTGTCATTTTAAAGCGTTGTCAATTGCAAAAAGTTAATTTTCAAAAGAGATGCTGAGGTCAAAGATACAACATTCATAATATTGACAAATACTGCTCTCAGAAAAAATTAAGGAACCACATTCTTGCCCGGTTTGTCCGTTTATTCTAAATTTTTTGAAGTGTTTTTAATGCTAACGTTTTGGACATTTTGTAGTTAGATGTTTTGACATTGCAACATGTGCAAAATGCAAAAAAAAACTTGATGCATGCACCAGTCTACGGTTATATGTAAACTGTAACAATAAGCACCTTTTTTATTCTCAAAATTGTCATAAAATATAAAAAAAATTAAAAAAATAGCTAAGATCACAGTACGGATAGACTCTCTGACAGATGCTCAAAAGAAATATAAAACAATTACGGCTCCCATTTTTTTAAATTATTTGCCGCAGTCATGTAAAATCACCAGTTATAAAATTTACTGCTATTGCAGAGAAGTTTTTTAATCTTGTAAAAAATCAAAAACTAGTTACGGGTTTAGAATTAAAATTTACTACAGTTCAAATTACACAAGAAAGGGGACCCAATGTAAACCACTGAAGTTGATGTCTATTTAAAAACTAAAACTTTCAAAGATGTTGGCTCATTTTAAGTCAATGCCTTAACAGGCTAAGAATCAATCTAGGCTTGTATCATGGGTAACCTAGCTTAGACTTACGCCACCCGACGTTCAAGTTTCTACTAAACCTGCACCCATAGACCTAAGTATTGACAAAGTGTCAAAGTCAATAAAAATAGAAAATACTTCTTTGCTTTCTATTCTAACAAATAAAATGTTAAATAATGAAAGTTTTACATCTTTAGATGCTTTAAAAAAAAGGTTTGCTTGGGGTTGTACCTGTTGTATACCTTTAATGTTGAGATGTTTTTAGTTAAGTTTAGTTTGCCAAAGATGGCTGTGCGTTGCTGTTTATAAGCTTTGCAATTACTCAGCAAGTGTATCAAAGTCTTATCTTCTTTCATACACTTGCGCCATAAAAAAATATTTTTATTCACATCTTTTGGAAGTGCTAGTTTAGACCACAATCTTAAGTTGGTAGTTCTGTGAGTCCTTTGCAGTCTAATATGACTTGTTTGTGTTACCACTGTTTTAATATTAAGCGATGGAGTTTTATCTTCTTTCATACACTTGAGTCATAAAAGGTTTATTTCTATTCCCATTTTTTGAAAGTGCTAGTCTTAACACACGCAGATCTGTGAGCTTTTGCAGTCTAATACGACTCATTTGTGTTACCACTGTTTCAATATTATGCTGTGTTATTTGTTAGACATATTTTTGAATGTGTCAATCCCGTACAGTTCTTTTACAGGTTGCAGTATGTTATCAGCAGAAGACATGCTAATCTCTAAACTTTGTCTTGTTGTTTGCACTACGGTATTTGTTTGATTTTGGTATAAATACCGCCTGAACCGCACTCCGGCTGTTTAACATTTGTGAAAATGCTAAGCTTGTTCTGAGAATCTTGCATAAAAGCTTTTTTAACACAACAAACCTTTTCTGAAGTATAATGGGATAAATTCTATTGACTTCCGGAGATTTGAATGTGCTGAACCCATATATCAAGTTGCATTTTTTTTTAGTTATTTATTATCTAATGTTAGATATAGGCCTCTTCTAAGTTTTTCCATGTTGTCTTATTTCAGGCAGTCTTTATCCAGTTTCTTCCGGCAATGCAGGTGATATTGTCTTTCTAACGCTTTTGTGGTCTCTTTATTTTGTTTGCTTTTTCTTGGTTTCCAGGATACTATTTTCGGTGTTTACCTATCATCAAGCGTTTTTGCAATGTGACCTGCTTATTGCCATCTAAAACTTGCAACTCTCTTTATGATATTTGTTACTCTTGTTTTACTTTGGATTTTGTAGTTTTGCACCTTATTTTTTAGTGTAATTATAACTTTTTAGTTGGTTCTAAGTTTTTCCTCCATGGTCTTGGTCAGGTCCGTAGTTTCTAAGTCGTATGTGGCCACTAGCAGTATACAGCTGTTGTTTATTTATTCTTTTTAATATTGTGGCTTTTGAAATTTTTGCCTTCTTTGATCATGTGGCTTAGATATACATATTAATCTGTGTTTTCTAAAGTTTTGCTTTTTATGCTCATGTTATCTTGGCTATTGCTTAGTCTTTTATTTTGTGTAAATAGTTTGAATGATATAACGTCTTCTTGTTTTACGCTTTTCTTGAGTGATATTTTTACCGTCCTGAGTTCATAGTTTATGCAGATTCTTAAGGTGGTCTCTATATATATGCTCTGTATCAAGGTCAAATATTAGGAGTCTATTCTGGCGTTGTCTAATGCCGCAAGAAAAGCCCATTTTTCTATGCTGTCAAAAGCTTTCCAATAGTATATAAAAGCTAGATGTAGCGGCACGTTGTATTCAGTGGTTTTTCAGAAACTGTTCTGATGGTTTGTAAATAGAGAAGAACTCCTTCGCCTGCGTGTTTTATAGGTTAATACGAATTGAGTTTTTTTATTAGGCTACTTAGCAATTTGCATTAGCAGTTTGTAAAGGTGCAATTGAAGACTGACCCGTCTGTAATTTTTAATGTTCGTTGTGTCACTTTTTTTGTGCAGTATAAGTACCTCCGCATTTATCTACGGTTGAAGTATATCTCTTTCCATTAAGCATTTGTTTAATAAAAGTTTTCTTTAAGAGTGCTACTTTCCATTTTAATAATTTTTGATGTTATGCGGTTTTCACCAGCGGCATTCCCATTTTTTATCGTTTGTAGTGTTGACCTAATTTTTGCTACAAATATTTCTGATATATCAAACATTTAACGATTCTTTAAGAGTGCTACTCCTTATTTTAATAATTTTTGTTGTTATGCGGTTTTTACCAGCGGCCTTCCCATTTTTTATTTTTTGTAATGCTGATCTAATTTTTGCTAAAGATATTTCTGATTTATCATACATTTTTAATTCATTTTGTTTTCCTTTTGTTGTTATCAAGAGTTGATGAATACAATTTTGTTAACGTACAATTTTGTATTAATTCTTTTTTGTCTGACAATATGTTTCTACGCTGGTTCATAATTTTTATAATGTTTGAGAAACAATGTCTTTATTTAGTTTCGTCTTTAGAATTTTTATATTTTTATTTCATTTTATTGTTTTTAGTATTATTTTGTTTAGTGTCTTCTCACATCTTGTTTTGTTTTTTTTTCTGTTTCTTTGCCCTATAATTTTGATTGTCTTTGTTTAATTGCCTTTAGATTTACATTAATTGCTTTATTTTCGCCGTGAGTTTGGTTTTCTTGGGGTTTTGTATGTTGTTGCAGATTTTTTTGGTCACTGTATGTATATATTTTGTTGTATTGCTGAATATTTTTTCGAAACAAACAGCGCAACAGGTTGGCCTGATTAACTACATTTGTTTCTTTCTAGTTTTTTTTTTTGTCTTTTTGTTAAACATTGAAAAAGCATATGTTATGACGTAAACGTACAATGTATAGAACGTTTTGTTTCTGAGATGTTTACAAAAGTATGTCATTGTTTATAGAGGTACGTGTAAGTGATTGCATCTTGGGCATACAGGCGCATCAAAATGGTATTCATTGAGGCTTTATTTTAGGTGTAACCTAATTAATAATAACTATTATCAAAGTAAATCAGTTTATCAAGCATTTGGTAAGCGAATGAAGGTTGCTTTTTGCATTGCGCTTTGGTGCGTTTACTACTGGATTAGGAACTTTATAATTTATGTGTTTGCAACTTTATTTTTACAAAAGTTTGTTCAACTGATAAATTCTTCATTAACTCTATTATTTGTGTTTTGTGAAAGGTAGTTCAACTATTACTTTGTTTTTGACTTAAGGTCTTAACTGTTAGATACGCCAAAAAACTAAATGCAAGACGTTTACATTCAACGTATTCTTTTGTGCATAATTATGATCTTGATTATTTACACATCATAATTATTATTTATTCCTTTGCTTTTTTTACTTTTTGGTGTAAGGCATACATAATTATTAAAATACATAATTAGTTTGTATAATATTCACGCCATTTTTTTTAAGCCTCTGTCTTTATTGTGCTTTTTTCATTTTTTTTCTGAGTTTTCTTTTTTTTGTTTTTCTGTTACCTTTGTCTCATATATTTTCTTGGTATTCTTCTTTTCACTCATTCTTCTGATATGGCCGTACCATCTCATTTGGCTATTCGTAGTTTTTTCATGTATAGGTTTTATTTGTATATATTTATCCTGAATGTCTCGTTACTTATTTTATATCTTTTTGCTTTGTTTTCGATCTTCCTAAGAAATCTCATTTCCATTGCATTTATTCTTTCTACTTGTTTTTTTGTTCATATTTGGCTACTATATGTTAATGTTAGTCTAATTATTTTTTTACTGTTTCTGTTTTTGTGGTTTTCATATTTCTTTTCTGTTGAAGAAAGTGTTTTTTAACATGTTATATAGTTTTCTGTTTTTCTTATTTTGTCCTTTCTTTTTGTTTAATTTTTTGTTGCTTTGTATTATTGTTCTTAAGTATCTGTATTGTTCAACCTGTTTAATTATTTTTCCTTTTATTCTAATCTTTTGATTTAGTTTTTCTCTTGCAATTATCATAGTTTTAGTTTTTTTATAGTTTATTTTTATGTTAATTTTCTTTAGTTGTTTCTATAATATTTTCATGTTGTATTGAAGCTCTTCTTCAGTCTCTGTAATCACTGCCATATCGTTTGCAAATAACAGTTCTGTTATTTTTGTTACAGAACATCATGATACGGTCGCAAAAATCGGTTTCTGAAAGTATAAGTTGTGTTTTTCTATTAATTAAACTGCAGTTTACATTTGGATTGCTAAATGTAAGCAGTGTTTATTTTGTAGAACTTTAAGCTATCTATCAGGCTTCTCTACATCAAATTAAGTGCATGCACATTTTATATGTACAAATTTGATAAGTGCAATACGTCACTGTTTATTTTGTCTTTATTTTTAGACAGCTTGCTTATATGATAATAACCAACGCAAAAACAGACAAGGTTTATGATCAATATATTTGTAGTTTTCTACAACAATTAATGTTGTCTAGTTGTCAAACTAAGTTTGCTATTTAAAACAATAAACTACAATGTGCCAAAAATGTAAGTATAGAGTAAAATTTGTCATTCAGGCCAAAACGTAAAGAAAAAGTTATACAGTTGCGTGAAAACTGGACATTGGTAACTACTGTTGATTGATCCATAGGCGTTTGTTGATGTTGATTGTTTGTATAAATTTGATCAACAATGCAGACAAAGCATGAGTAAAAAAGTCTATTTATTGTAATATATGTTTGTGATCCTTTACACCTTAGATACTGTATGAAATCATCTAGGCATATTTTGTTTATTTCAATTTTGTTATTTAATTTTTAATATGCCACAGCATTTTATTTTACACAAAAAAAGAATTAAAATATTAATAAAATGTTTAGTCTAATATGCCAAAAATTTTATCTTATTTTCTACTCAATACAAATTATAATTCTAATTTGATAAAAAAAGTTTTATTTTTGTTTTAAATACTATTACAAAAAATGATTTTTAAACTAAATAAACACTGCAATAAACTCATAAACATAAACAGTGCAAAATTAATGTAAACAGGTATTTTAAATTTACAACTCTTATCGGTGCATTTTATATGCTTGATAAATAAAAAACAATGTGTAACAAAAATACTTGTTTAATGTTTTTAATAGTGACTTAAAAATAAACATTTAAGATAGTGACTGCAGCGGAATTATTTAATAAGTTATTGTATTATATTATTAATTGGAATAAAATATATTTTATAACTGTAGAGCTTAAATAAGTCCTTCAGAATGTAAATTCCTTTCAAGCGTATCAGATGCACTTAAAATTGTTTGCGTACGCTAGTAGAAAAGAATTTTGTTCAAACTTTATAAGTTTTTTGCCTATTTAGAAATTACTATTTGTTGATACTCTCTACACAATTACCAATGCAATAAACTATGTAAAATGTTTCAAGTTTTATTTAAAAAAAATACTCAAAATAGTTCACTTTAACGTGTTATTAAAACATAGTTTTTATAAACTATTATTTATGTTTGTATAACTTGTAATTGTTGTAATTTAAAACCATAAAGTGTAGGTTATAGGATTTTATATTAGAATAAAAATAGATTATGAATCATTAATAAATATTTTTTATATAATTTCTAAAATAATGTTGTTAAAACTAAACAATGAACATAATAAAAGTTATCAAATTTTTTGAGTTTATTTATAGACAAAATCAATAAATTTATGTTGACATGTTTCCAACATTCCAGCATTCAATGAACTAACAAAATCGATTTTATACAATATTTTATTATTAAAACCATTTAAATTGATCGACAATTCAATCAGAAAAAATATCTGGTTTAATACGTTCTACAACAGACACGCACCATTATATTATTTAATATAGTTTTAACGTGAGGCTTTTCTCATCCTTTTCGTTTTTATTTTCTTCAAACAAGATAAAATGTTATATATTTTCTCTTATCTAAATGTATTGTTTCGTGTTTTTTTTTTCAAATAAATTCCGATTTGCCCCAGTTAACGTATATATACACTGTTGAAATAAATTCTATTTAGATAAATTGCAATTATGTTCTAACAACTTATTCTATTTTTCTGCTATCATTTATATTGATTATAAAAGCATGCATTCATTATTCTCTTTCTATTCATTTGTATACAATGTTGGTGTAATGTATTAACCTACTATTTTATTGAAATGGTTTAATTAATTTCTGTACGTGCGTGGATTCATACTATTTGCCGATTAATAAATATATTATTTACGTAACATATGAGCACAAAGAATAGATATTAGTTTCCGCCTTATTTCACTTTGCTTAATTAAACCTATTTATTTACAAAAACACATTTGTAGCATATTAACCTATATACACATATGAGAAATTACCATAGGAGTATAAAATTTTGTATTAATATTGCCTATTGTTCATATGTGTTTAAAAATATTGCTTTAATTAAACAAATTTAATACAAATATGCTTTAGTTTTTTTTAACGTGTTAGGATAAAAATATAAATAAATATATAATTTTTTAATAAGTTCATGTGATTATTTAATAAAAATAATATTGAAACGCTGTTAAATTGAATGTTACCCGGCACCTTCACCAATATTTTCTATTCTCCTTAGCTTGTAGTTGTTCACTGCTGGACATAAGTCTTCTTTAAATTGTTTCATAACTGTCTAGTGACTAACTTATGCTATTTGGTGCTATTTGTTTTTAGTTAGTAAGTATGCAGTAATCGTAGACTTTTTGTTGACATTTTTTTTTCATATTTTTACTTTTTAGATTAGTTTTAAAAATTAGTTAATTTATGAAACAATTGACAAATTGTCATTGACATGATGTTTTAATATCTGTTTTTGATGTTGTTGTTTTTTTATTTGTATGGTTAAAATAATTGTATTTGTCTGTGCAAAAATATTCTTAATATAAAGTTAAGGAATTTAAATTAATTGCTAATAACTTAAAAGTTATGCAATTTATAAAAAATCTAATTTTACAAAAAACTTTTGGAATTAACTTTGAAACTTAAAAATGTCCGTTTAAACAAAAAAAAACAAATTTCCATAACACATTATACTCTCTGTATATATTTAATATACATTCAATATATCCAACCAACAACTAATACAAAATCAAAAAAAATTGTATAAAAAAAATTTAAATTCTTTACGGTTAAAAAATTATTTAGGTGTTCCGGTAACTTTGACTAACCCTGTTAGTCTCAGTTTGCAAAAACATTTGTTTTTGGTGTTTTGCAAAGCATAGTTTTGAAAACCTTAATTTCAATACTGTTAAAAAACTTTAAACAGCACAAGATTTAAGTTGCCCTTCTAAACTTAGCAACTTGCTTATGCTTGCTAGAATTCAAATTGTCTCAGCTCTCAATTGTCTCTCGACAGTTTCTATCACCCAAGTACTGTTGACCTGTATCAGAGACAACTAGATGCACTATTATTAGAGAAAGTAAAATCACAATCATCTATAGAAATATATGACCACATAACGAGAAGTCTGTTGTCTGCTGCTAAGGAAGCTTTAAGAAAAAAGTCTTGTAACCTAAAAATAGAAACAAGTTGATGAAATAAAGAACTTTAGAATGCAAAAAAACTGAAGCAAAAATTATACCATAAGTGGTTCCAATCAAAATTAGAGCAGGATAAAATTGCAACAGACATGCTTTAACAAAATTTAAACAAACCGTAATTACGGAAAAAAACAACAGTTAAAAAGCAAAATGCCAAGAATTAGACTCTTACTTAGGAGGGAAAAAAGCACAAGAAGCCTGGCGTAATGTAAGGAATATAAAATCAGATCAAAACGATAAAGTCAGATCATTGAACCTTACAAATAGACAAACTATTATAAATCCCTACTTACCAAAAAAACAACATTCTACATAGATCAACAACTGGATGTAGGATACGCTCTAACAGGAAATAGGATACAGTTAGAAGTAAAGACGGTTGACACCGCTGTCAAATTACTAAAAAACAGAAAATTAACTGGACCAGAGAGTTACATAAACTAACAACCAACATTTTTCAAAAGTATCTCAGCGGTGACCAAATTCCTGATGACTGGAAAACAACGTGGATAACATTAATCCTCAAAAAAAGCAACAAAAAAACTGCAATAATTATCAAGGGATATTAGTCACGAGCACATTTAGCCGCCTATATGGTAGAGTTCTTAAAGAACTAATGTGTGAAGAATACCTCCTATACTAGTCAGAAGAACAAAGTGGGTTTAAAGATGGTAGATCAACAATAGATAGTATTTTTTGCTTAAGCCAACTGATAGAAAATAGAAAAGTACACCTACTCTTTGTCGATCTCAACAAAGCATATGAGAATGTACTAGTAAACAAACTATGGGAGGTACTAAACACTAGCAGCATCAACGTAAATTTCATCGGAACCTTGAAAGAGTTGTATAAAGATCAAACGTCACAGATAAAACTTTGAAACTATCTTACTAATAGTTTCCAAGTATCTAAAGGCCTACGGCTAGGATGTTGCGTATCCTTTACATTGTTTAACATATAGATACCGTACTTAGACAATGGAGACGAAAGTGCCACGGAATGAGTATGCCAATTGAAGACACCACTCTATACACCTTGATCTATGCCGACGATTAAGTATATAACCAGAAAACACCATGAGGAATACTCCAAATGGGGCCTAGAAATAAACCTAAAAAAGAGTCAGTATATGTGGTATAGCTGAAGAACTAAAGCTCAAAAGTGGAAAGAAAATAAAAACATGCAAAAAGTATACCTATCTTAGCACAGAAATTGATAATAACGGACTCGTAGAGTGCACAATCAGAGAACGCATAAACAAAGGAAAAAAAATTATTGGAGCCTTAAATACAATCCTGCGCAGCACAAAGATGCTTATGTGTAGTCTATCACCAAAGGCATGGAGAACAAACTATTGGTGGTAGAAATAGATTTTTTAAGTTGATCGGCAAGTATATCGCCTTGATAAAATAAAAAATACGGAAATTAAAAAAAGAATGAAATCAGAAAAAAACAATAATAGAGAACATTCAAAGAAGGCAACTAATCTGGTATGGCCACGTAAAACAAATGTCAGAGAAACGGCTGCCCAGACAACTATATGAATGGGCACTACCGGAAAAAAGACGTAGAAGGAGACCAGCAGTGACCTGGAACGATGGCATCTGGAGAGCAATGTTTCAAAGGAATTTCCAGGAAGAAGACTGGCAAAACCGGCGGGTGTGGCAACATAGAACAGAAAAGAAATCAATCTCTATAAAACCGGAACTATATAATAATACACAATCAAAAACTTTACTGAAAAAAATAAATAACTTAAAATGTAAAATGCTAAGAAATAAACTGAACATGATAGAAGTAAAAAAAACAAAGAAAAAAATTCTACAAAGATGCAAAGTATTATTTTAATGAAAAACAAAAGACAAATTGAGGTGGAAATGCTAGTAAGTAAGAAATTGTACCAGTGTGTAAAAAAAGTGATATACGACTGTGATAAGGTAATTGCAATAAAGATTAACACGGTACAAAAAAATATACTAATGATACAAGTTTATATGCCAACAAGCAGTTATAAAGAAGATGCGGTAAAAAAAATATATAGCAGAGTAGCAAACATCTAAGAAAAAAAAAATCAAGGTTGCTACAATATTGTAATAAAAGACTAAAATGCCAGTGTGTAATACCTTTACGTGTAGTAAAAGTTTTGAGCAAATATGGACTTGGTGAGAAAATTAAATAGAAAAAAAATGTAACTGTGTACTTGACAAGCATCTGGAGATTTATACAAAAAGTAAACATGTTTTATATTAATTAAAGAGAGATTTAAAATATAGTAAAAAAGCATGTGTATTACTTGTGGCAGATGTACACTGTAACCATATATTTAAAATAAAAAAAATAGATGTAGGGTTAAAAAAAATAAAAAAAGCATCATTAATAAAAATGTAGGACTTGGAAAATCTAAAAAGAATAGACAAAGAAGACTTTGAAAACAAAAATTTTATTTGACAAATAGTTATTTGACAATTTATTAGGCGTTAGTTAAATCGAACATAATATATGTTTGGTAAAAAAACCGATAAAAATTTTAAAAGTAAAAAGAATAAGTTGAAAAATTAAAAAAAAAGTAGCTATGAGGTTAAATGACCAAGATATTCATAAGAAAAAAAAAAAACTTTATACTGACACTTGAAGCAAAGGGATGTAATAAACAGGTTATGGAAGCGGTCATAGAAACAAAGAGAATGAAAAGAAAGTTTGGTTGACTCTTGCCAAACAACAGAGGTCCATAAAAAGAGGCCAGAATGCTAATAGCAACAGCAAAAAATATGTGGAGAAGCCATTGAAAAAAAAAAAACAAGAATAAAATGTGAGGAATTACAAGAAATAATTGAAATAAAGAAACTAATAAAAGAAGCAACTAGTAAAATATAAAATATATAAAGAAGAGACGCAATGTCCTCAAATGAGACAGTTGTAAAAGCAATAATTTCGAATAAAGCCTAGTTAAAAAGGTAAATTTATACGAATGCCACAACGACATATGTAGCGCTCGTTACTATTTGTTCAATCGGACAACCCAATAATAACATTAAAAAAATTAAATTTATGAAAAAATATTCTAAACTAAAAAACATCCATAGACGCGTTTCGAGGTTTACCTCTCATCAGTATGGCTTTATTTATTTAAACTAATTGATTTTTAACTTACTTCGTCAACATTGTTGACGTTGAATATTTTAAATATTCACTTTGAATTGTGGTGGTGAACAATGTTGACGAAGTAAGTTAAAAATCAATTAGTTTAAATAAATAAAGCCATACTGATGAGAGGTAAACCTCGAAACGCGTCTATGGATGTTTTTTAGTTTAGAATATTTTTTCATAAATTTAATTTTTTTAATGCAACTAGTAAAAGTTAAAGCAAAGTTAAGAAAAAGACAATGGAAAGATAAATGAGACAATGGAAAAGAGAAGAAAAGAAAAAGTACTATAAGAACTAATCCTGGAGTGGGTAGAGAACAAACCCGAGACGTGTTATTATACAACACAACTGACCGGACATGGAGCTTTTGGAAAATACTTGCAAAACATTTAAAAAAGTAGAACACGAGAATGCAGAACACATGTGGAAGGAAAATAGAAAAAAACTAGAAAATCTACTGAAAAGCAAAGTGGACAAAACAACAAATATTAAAAAATGCCTAAGAGATAAAAATAAATAGAGAGCGCTAAGAAACTTTGCAACAAGAGTACTAAGAAGAAAAATAAAGAGTTTGACAATAAAAAATATATAAAAAAACAAACAACGAAAGCAAACACACAAAATAAAAGCTATAGAAGAGAAAAAAGAAACAAGTGAAACAAAATAGAAACAAAACAGAAAAAAAAAATTAAAGAAAAGACAAGACAACTATGAATACCAAAAAACAGAAGAAAACAAAAAAACATTTACATAAACTAAAATACCAAACAAAATTGCAAAGATAAGGAGAAGAAGAAAAGAAATGTGAAAGGAATGCCGAATAACGGAAATATCAAGGCAAATACCAAATTGTAGAAACGCTATTTCAAAGTTAACAAATAACGCAACTTTTGAGATGGTCAGAATATACCTGGCAACAAAAGGACACAAAAAAATAATCTCAGATGGAGAAACAATGATATCACTAAAGGTAAAACTAATAAATTTAAGACTGCCAAAAAAAATACAACTAATAAAACTGCATAAACTATTTATAAGGGAGAAAGGTTACTGCAAAATCTAGTCTATTTGACTACAACATTATAACAACAGGTTTTACGCAGAGAAGAAAACCGGAGAGTATTGCCATGCGTATGTCATTCTTAAGGGTCACTTGTAACAACGTCTATAAAAAAATTTAAACAAGTGTACGAATGTAAAACACAATAAAAAAAGATAAGAAACGCATATATAAATTCAAAATGTAGCTTTAGAGGGTATTAATGAAATAAAAAGCGCAGGAAAGACCTAGAACAAAGAAAGAGTTAAAAAGAGCAAAGAAGGAAAGATTGCTAGCAAGTACAATAATAAAAAAAATAGTATGGGTAAGACATGCATTAAGAAAAGATTGTTTATTGAAAAACGTAACTGAATAAATGGTGACTGCAACCCCATAAAAAATAAAAAATATAAAAGAAAAATATAAATAAAAATAAAAATACAGTATACAAAATAGATAAAAAAAGGAAGTCCGAAGAAACTGGAGAAGAGGCTCGTATGACCTGCAAAAGCAGAAAAGTAATCATAATTAATACTAAAATAATTCTAATACCAATGCGCATAAAAATAACAAATGAATATGCTAGAAAAACATCAAATTAAAAAATTTGTTTTGTTGTATGTTTTTCGTACGGATGTAAAACATTTGAAATATCGATTTAAAACAAAATAATAAATATTACATGATTGGACAAACTAAAAAATAAAGGTGTGTTGAAAAAAGATTATTAGTAAATACAACTGCAAATTATAGAATAAAAGTTGGTTAAGCTATGCAATGTAAAAAGATTGTTAGTTAATGGATACTATTGTGAATTTAAAAAATTAGCAAAATGTAAAAAAAAATAAAGCAAAGGCATATAATAACAGCGCTAAAAAACAAATAAAAATTATAGTATTGTAGAAACGTTTTATAAATGTGTAATTGAGTAATGAAATAATGAATGAACAAAACACAAAACAATAAAATACATTATCATAAAAATATTCAGTTAGATTAAAATTATATAAAACCTTTTTTATACTATTATAAAAATAATTTGACTTTTGTTTAAACATTGAGTGAAGTCTTAGAATCCGAAACGCTTTGCATATTTACATAATTGCTTAATTAAAGGCACAATAAACCGCTGGACCCGTTGGTATTGTAACCCCTGTCCTGTTACTTATTTAAAAACAACATAAAACATAAAAACAAAATTTAACAGTGGCCAGAAACACATTCTATAATAAAAAGGGTTTGATTAAGTATCAAGTCTAAAAAAACGTGCCAATTTTGATTAATAAATTGCTTTGCTGACAACAAAAACAATGTTTTTATTCCATTATAATATTTAGGTATATGGAATTAATAATAAAAATATCTAAACTTTTTTTTATGTCTTAAATGACAAGTGTAGCGATTTTGTTATCATGGTTATTATTCTAATAGTTTGGTGCATATCAGAAAACAGTTTATAATATTATATAATATATTGTACTTCATATACTATTAATATAACTTTTTTATAAGATAATATTGCGTGTTTGCAAAAATATGCTCATGTATTTATAATCGGAGCTCAATGCTATGCTATAGATAGAAATTTATATTCTGCACGAACATAAATTATAACGAATAATATAATAAATTATAATATTACATAATTATTTACTAATGTATAAATATTATAAAGTAAAAATTTTATAATAAACTGTTTAATGACATTAATTTAGCTTTTAATAATAAAACTAATAATCATCCATTAAAATAATAATGCTTCTTATTATGACATACATAATTCAGCTTGTAGTAAATTTACGTTCGCTTGGAAAAACAAAGATTAATGATCGAGATCGACATAAAAAATATTGACTTTCGGAGCATCTGTTTGATCTATGAGATAAATGTTACAGCTTGTTTTAGTATAACGATCTTGTGAAAGCAAAGTTATATGGATATCACAAAATGTACATTTGAAACAATATTACTGTAAAATAAATGTTAAAATTAATTTTATATTACTCTGTATTCAAATTACATAACAAATACACATACTTTAGAAATTTTATTTTTAATTAAACATTAAACCTGTTTCCCATAACGTTTGATTTAGCTTTTTTTATTATATTTATATATTTTATATAACATTGTTTGAGTCATTAAAAATATTTATGTATTACTATATACTTTTTATAACATTAATAAATATTTTTATATAAACATAAAGAAAAAAAAATGATTCTAGCAATTCGGTAAAATGTTAGTCTTTGTTTTGTTTTATTTTGAAATGTTATTCTGTCTATATAGTATTATATAATGCTATGGGAAGTAGTAATGTATTTTATGTGTATGAGTTTTTTTTAAGCGTCAATCTTTGTTCTGTACTGTTTTGATATTATTTGTTACATAGTTTTTTAATAAATAATTATAAATATTTGCTGTGGTTTTTACTTTTCTTAATTTATACTGTCCGCTTTAGTTGTGTATATTTTAAGTTCAAGTTTATATGTAATAAATAGCATTTTTAATTTAATATAAATTACGTAATCAAATTTATTTTTATATTATAAAACTTTTGGAAAAACTGAGATACCTTTATAGAAATAAACATGTCAGTAAATATTGTAAATACGAAAGAAATCGCTCAATACTTCATCAATCATTCTTTCCAAGTTTATATCAGCAACTTATATTGAGAGCGTGGATGGCCCTTTAGTACTAAGTGGGTAGAAGATTGAGGGTGAATAAGAACATGAGTTCAAGTTAACAAAATGTGGTACATTAGCTAATGAAAATGTTAAATATATTCAGTAATATGTTGAAATTGTATGTAAGTTGTGTATGGAAATTATTTACGACAAATGCGTAATGGCACTCCAATGCGTTATTAAATTTGAATAATATTATTTTGAGTTGAAATATAAATATTAATATACTACAATACGAAGTTACTAGTAGTAGCATATTATACTTATATATACAAGGTGTCTCAAATTAACTAGTCATAAAATGAATGCCAGAAACAACAAGCAAATTGATTAATATTGGCCTAATAAAGTAGTATATTATATTATATTTAATAAATTCGGAATTATAGCTCTTTAAAGTTTACGGAAATTTTTAATTTTTTTTAATTATCATTTTTAATTTTTAATATTTTGTAACAATTTTTTGTTTACATTAGTTTATTTCTTATTTACACAAAATGTTAAAGTTTGAATTAAAAAAGTCATCGGAAAGATAGTTTTTTAAGATTCTTTAGATGTTTAACCTTCTGTAACTAAATTTTGAGGTAAATCTATTTTTTTGGTTATTCCTTTTTGTAGATAATTTAACTTGAAAACTTTTCTGATCCTTCTTAAATTTTGATCAGATACACTACACGGTTTTTGAGAAAATCAAGTAAAACCTGAGGTAATTTTTTTTTTAAATAATAAAAAAAATAAAAACATTATTAGCCGTGGACGTTAAATTAAATTTTATAAACCCAGTTTGTATGTTTTATGCTAGAAACCAAAATTTTATAAAAAAAAATGAAAAACTATTGAATTTATTACATGTGTTATATTTTGCAACTTTAATTTTGTAATAAAAAATAAGATATTTTTGCTTATATTGTAAAATGATTTATTTATGTAATGAAAATGCACGCCAGCATAAAATTTGTAGAATCGGTGCAATTATAATAGGATAATTCTAGTGCTAACAAACTTTACTTCCCGCTAATATTATATCATTAGAAAATTAATGTTTGTTTGCTTGGTGATTGTTTTTTGATGACAGAATAAATTAAATTACAAACGTAAATACTTTTATAAGTTCAGGAAAAACTTATTAAACTAATCTTTTAGATTAATATACTAAATCGTTTCAAGATAAAATGTTTACAAAATGAGTTTACTATTCTATTGTAATTGGTCAATTTTGATACTATATATATATAAACGATAACACCTAAATTTATATTATTATTGTAAATGTTTAATTATTTTTTTATATAAGTTATATTTTTAATTTTATTTTTTTTATTTTGTAATAATTAATAGTGATAGTAATATTAATTATATATTATTTAAAATAATTGTTAATTTGCAAAATTTAAACTATTTCATCCATGATGAAATAAAAACTAAGGTCTATATGAACCAACAAACACAAGTATATTAGTCGGGAAGAGTAGAGCAGAATTAAATTTTTTAATTTGCATATCTATTACTTTATTGCACAAAATGCCACACAGTTTTTAAAATATTTTAAATATTAAATACCTACATAAGACTTTCTATAATATTGAATTGTATTAGCTCTATTACTTTATTATAAAGCTACTGTCTTCTGCAAGATCTAGTAAACCAGAAACGCAAGCTAGTTAAATAAGCTGAAAACTCTCAAACATTTAAAGTTCAATTTAAACTTCTCGGTTACTTAGATCTTAAGTAACCGAGAAGTTTTATAGTTATGGCTATTACATGTAAAATTCTTTATTTTTATCTAACGCAATAATCTAAACTACTTTCAGTTGAAAGAATGTTGTTAATAAATTACTAGTAACGCGTTGGTCGGAAGCACAGTGCGTATTTCGCAGAAACAGCAAACTTAAAACAATCATTTCTTTTGCGACTGTGAAGGGTCTTAAATATATTATTTAACAAGGTAAATTTAGGAAGATTAGCTATACTAGCTGAATAAGGTTTTAATATTGCAACATTATTTATGACACTATTACTAATATTATTCCCTGTTGTATAATTTCTGGATAATGTACTACAGCCTACACGTTTAATTATGTAATGTACAATTCAAGTAATATGAATAATAATTAATTGAAATATTGCATATTTGATACGTTTCAAAATACAGAATAGAGATGAAAGAAAAAGTTTCTCATTTGTTATGTAAGTATTATATTTATTAACAAATGTTTAATTATAAATATTTACATAAACATGCACAACATATAATTAATTAAAGCAATTAATATATTAAAACTTTGTTTTAAAATTTAATGTGCAAAACCAATTATGCTGTAGTTATTTAGTTAAAAAATGTTTAAGAATTAATAAATTTAAAATGCTGCTGTGTTGTTGATAACTTACATAAAATATAGATTTCTATTAATTTTTAAAAACAAACATAAGTAAATAATAATTTATTGCAAAGTATTCAAATAATAAAAATAAATTGATCATATTATTTGCACATGAACATAACTAATTAACGCACATATACGCTGCGTATATCTATATCTACCAACTGGTCTTATTAAAATTCTGTAATTATTCTCCAATAGCAAACTTTTTTCTAATTAGGCAGTTTTACTTGTTTACGTAGTCGCTTAGATAAATATACGTTTTATCACTAAAGAATTTTTTTACAAAAATATGTTTTCTAGTTGCTCCAACACATAATGCTCTAAATATTCTGTAAGTTTCAGTTCTTGTGTTATTTGGATTTTGTAAGAATCCTTGGTAGAAATTTGTTTCGTAGTAAAGTACATTCAGTATAGTTCTTGCAATTGATGACAAATTGATGTTTATGGTTATGCAGTTACATTTTAAAAACATTGGCAATATTCTGCACAGAGCGACCGCTACGAGTATGTTGAGATACTTTAACGTTATAGTCCAAGAGCTTACGTCAAAAAATGCAAAAGTTTATAGAATCTTGATATTTTGAGATTGGGTTCCATTTCAATCATGTCTGCCGTCGGGACACCTGTAATGTAAAATTAATTAGCACCTCTAAATTGTTTTTGGAAAGATCAAAATTTGTATATCATTAGTGAATCTAATCTAAAACAAAACTTTAACAATCAGACAGCAAAGTAACGGAACGCGTAGAGTCAGCGTTACACTATACATGTGAAAAAAAGATGCACCAAAATAATCACGTAAAGCACAAAATGCATTTATTTAAATTTTAATTTTTATAATAGGTTTGGATAATTTAATGCGTTGTTCTGTTTTAGCCATGACTAAAATTGTTTGTTGATGTTTATAGAATACAAAACAACGTTTAATATTATATAATATTAGCTTATAAAATGATATTTTGAAATAAATTATGTCATGTGGAAGCTTAATATAAATTACGTTTTACTTAAAAATATCTAAACTGCCATTAGTCAATTCTTAATAGGAAATAATTCAAATAAAAAAGATAGTCTAGTTATATCAATCGCGTTCTGTTTTTTGCACAGCTTATTTTTACAGTTTTTTTAACCTTTGCCTTTTTATTTAAAAAAAACTAAATAAAAAAAAAATAGAGTTTAATGAAGATATGGCAAAAAAGGCAATGAAAACACTAAAAAACAAAACTAACAAAAGAAATATTAATTATTAAAAAACAGTAGAAAACCACTAATGCTGTCTAAATAAAAACAAAAATGAAAGATAAAAGATAAAAGATGAAAGAACGACTGAGGAATATGTTTTATAGCAACAACAATAAAATTATTCCTTGCAGACAATATTATTAAACAAATTAGAATGGCCAAAAAACAATGAGAATTTTGAAAAATAAATCTACAATCAATGCAATATTTATCCTACGACAAATCTCAAGCATTTGGGTAAAGGAAATTACCTGATGTCAATTTTTTTTTTAAATATAAAGTATAAACTTAATATTATCAAAATAATTAAAATTTTAAATACAGGCAACAAAACAAAGTTTATGATAAATTTTTACAGTGGAACAGCAACATGAGTCTTGTAAAGGTCGTTCTACTCATACAAATGTTCTTTGTTACAAAAATGATTTTTTAAACGCATTTGAATCAAGAGTTTAAATTGATTCTATTTACACAGATTTTTTTAAAAGTTTTTGATTGCGTTAACCATAGAATTTTAATTGCAAAACTTTGGGCTTTTATAATTCTGTTACTGCATGGTTGTCAAGTTTTTTGAAAAATTGTATTCAGTGTGTTTAAATTCATAACTTTTTATTACAACTAATTATTGTTCTGTCTGGTGTTCTTCAAAGATTTTATTGTAGACCAATTCTATTTTTTTTATTAATAATCTTTCTTATTCTATCTATTTTTCTTTTATTTATTGACAATCTAAAAATTTATCAAAAAATATCAATTATTGATAATTGCATTAGTTTACAAAATGACTTGGATTTTGTTTATTTATGGTGTCTTATTAATAACTTGTTGTTTAATGCGAATAAATGTTTTTCTATTAGCTTCAACAGAACTTTAAGTAAATTATTGTATGATTATACTTCTTTTTCTTCTTCTTATCAAAAGCCGTTCGGGTTGTGGTGACGCTTGGTTCCGCTGTTCCTGAGATATCGATGTCCAGCTGTCTCTCCATTTCTTTGGTGGTCTGCTGAGAGGTCTTTTTGTGTTTGTTTTGTAATCTTGTTCCACTCACGTTGTCTGCTTTGTACCTACCTTGCGATGTCCGGTAATTTCTTTGTTGGGTTTGCGGTTCATCAATGTGTGACCAGTTATCGTTTGTAGGGTTTATATTTTTATGGTTTTCAACCGCTTCTTTGTCTCTGCGGTGTCAGATCTTGTTTCCGCTGCATAGGTAAGTATTGGTCTGACGCATGATTTGTATATTCTGGATTTACTCTCTACTGATATGTGTTTATTCTTCCATATCGGTTTGCACAGGGCACCTGACATTCTTACTGCCTTTTTGGCCTGTTTCATAACGCTGTCTTTGAGATCTCCGTACGAGTTAATCTCTACCCCAAGATATTCGAATGCGGACACTTGTTCGATAATTTGATCTAGTACTACCACTTTGCAGTTAATTGGTGATTTTGAAATGACTAGGCTTTTGGTTTTTTTGTAGCAATTTTCATATTGACTATTGCATGCTGCTTTAAATGTGTTTAACAGCCGTTGTAGTGCCTCTTTTGAGTCTGCAATGATAATGGCATCATCAGCATAGCACACGATGTTTAGGACAGTCTTGCCTAGTTTGTATCCGTGGGTTGTTCTGTCCAGATTTCCTATTATTTTGTCTATTAGCATGTTAAAAAGTTATGGGCTAAGACTGTCGCCCTATCGTATACCTGCCTTGATTTTAATCTCTATTTCTTTCCAGTTTGCAGTTCTTAGTTTTGTCTTATTGTCTGTGTTCAGTTGTTTCACCGTCTCTATTATATTCGGATGGATGTTTTCCGCCTCTAAGGCTTTCAACACGTCAATAAATGCCAAGAGATTTGTGAATATCTTCATTAAAGTGTCTAGCAGGGTGATGCATTTGTAGTTATTTGTGTCGTCTAATCTACCTTTCTTGTGTAATGCGATGCTTTTGTTTTTGTGTTTTGTTTTTAATCTTGTGGCACATGTGTGATAGAAAGGATCTTATTGCCTTCCATATTTTAGGAGTTTGTTTCTGATGTTGTTTGGGCCTGGTGCTTTTCCGTTTTTCAAACTTTTTATAGCTAATTATTATTAATTATTATGAGACAAAGTTAAAAAAAATATATTTTTTTTTTAAATTGTTACATACATCGTGCGCTGAACAAGATCAAAGTTCAATATTGACAAATCGTTGTCTAAAGTAAATTAAACTTATTATTTTACATTGGCATTGTGAATACAACAATAAGAGAATTAAAAGTTAAAAGCTGTTTTGCAAAATTATTTACTTTTTCATTAATATCTAAATAATTATTAGTTTAATTGAAAAAAATTATTGATTAATTGGTTAAATGCTGCAAACAATTTATTTTTTGTTACAGCCAGATTTTTATGTTTTAAAAATTAATGTAGACCATAATTAATATTTTCTATATGTTTGTTGAAAGTAGAAAATTATTGTAATTATAAATATAAAAAATTGAATCTTTTGATCTAAATTCTTAACAAGTGTCTACAATAATTTTTATTTAAAAATTTAAATAAACTAATTTAACAATTGATAAAAGTAAATATTTATAACTTGACAAAAAATGTATTCAATATGAACCTATATTCTAATTGTGAGTATCAAAACTACTACCAAAACAAGTTTTTACATCAAACCTATCAATATAAGTAGAGATTATATTTTAACTATATTTTAGTTTATTTTAAATATGTTGATATTTATATATTTATTTAGTACAAAATACAAACTAGTTCTGCTATATAAATAGCATTTTTAATGTTATAATTAATATTACATTTAAATTCTGATTGATTGAAATATATTAATAATTATAACATTGAAATTCCCATTTATTTAACAAAACTAGTTTGTATTTTTTACTAAATAAATATATAAAAAATAACAATATAAGCATAATTTAAATAAATATAAATTTATTTTATAAAATTAACCAATTAATATTTTAAATATTAGTCGTTGTACATTGAATCTCATATAACAACTGATCACTTATTTAAACAGGATGTAAGTGTTTTTGTCGTTTAATTTCCGACCTAGTTTTAAAATATTTTATGCTTGATAAAAAATTAAATTGAGAATGTTTAAGAGCAACATAATTAGATTAATGATTTAAGTATAAATAATAATGTTAGAGAATCACAAAATCAATAAACTTAAAACTTTATTAATTTATAATCTATTTTGTTGTGATTTAATAGGAACAGCTGTGTATAGTTTAAAGTAATAATTCAATATGGTCATTATTATTAATAAACTTTACTTGAATGACAGATTGTACATGTATAAAAATCTACCTTACCAACTAATACATATTCTAACACTCTCATTTAATACATAAATTGTTTACATGTGTAATGATTATTCAGTATATGCACATATGTATGGTACAATATTGTTGTTTTTCTGCTGCTACGGCTTTTGTTAAGGTACATGCTATCATATTCTCCGTTGAGATGTGTTTAATTATTATAGATTTGTCTTCTGTACAGTCTCGGATATAATGATGACGTGCTCTGAATCCATCAGATTCTAAAGTTTTACTGCACTGTGGTTATTGCATCCAATCTTTATATTTAATTTGCTCATTGGAAAATTCAGTTCTTTATTAAGTTGTTTCAGCCACATTGTTTCTTGTATGGTGAACGCTAACGCCATATATCCTGTCTCAGCTGTGGATAAAGCTAAAGTTGGTAGTTGTTTAGAATCCTATAATATGGTTTTATTTGAAAACATATCCGGTACTTGATTGTCTTTTGTCTATATTAGATGCCCTGACTGGGCAGTCAGCATAACAGTAGCCTATTAGATTTTCAGATTTTGAGTAACGCAAGTTGTACTCACTTGTGCCCTTTAAGTAACAAAAAATACGTTCAACTGCTGTCCAATGAGCTTTTCCATTATTGTTGTTGAATTTGTCTAAATTATTTACAGCGACGGTTATATTTGGCCGTGTACTTTGGGCTAAATATATTAAACTGCCTACTGCTTTTTGATATGGTACGTTACTAACTAAATTATTTGTTTGAACCATTTCAATTGATAATTTCTGGTTAGGATCACTTGGTGTGGCAACTGGTATGCAGTTTTTTATACCAAAACTTGTATTTTATTTGTGTACTTGGTTTACTTAAATGTTATTTCATCAGGTTCATAGTTAATGTTTAAACCAACTATATCCTTTGCAGTTCCTAAATATTTTATCTTAAACTTGTTTACTTAGTTCTAGTTTTAACTTGTTTTAAATTTTGGCATTGTTCCAAAATATTAGCAAGTCATCTACATATATAACTATAATCAATTTACTAATTTTTTTTAAATATGCATAAATCAGTTTTGGATTTCTTTAGGCCTATTGAGTTTAAAAAATTACATAGTTTTAAATTTTATTTTTTCTATTTTGTTTTAATCAATAAATTGTCTTGTTTAGCTTGAAAGTACTCAAGCTAAACAACTCCTCCCGTCATTGTACATATCGGGTTGTTCCATATATATTTTCTCTCTTAATTCACCTTGTAAGAACGCCGTTACTGCATCTATTTGGTCAATTCTTAGGTTGTGTTTTGCTGCTAATGCCAACAAATACCTAACTGAAATATATCGAACTACAAGTGAGTACGTTTCTGTTTAATTTATTCCATGCTTTTGGGAGCACTCTTTTGCAACCAGTCTTGCTTTGTATTTTGAAATTACACTTTTTTCATTGGGTTTTTGTTTAAAGACTCATTTGCATTTAATTGCTTTTCTACCTTTAGATAATTCTATTATGCTCTAGGTCTGGTTTTCTTCTAATAACTTTATTTCTTTTTGTACTGCCAATTTTCATTTGCTAGAGGCTTAAAAATGCCTTTTTAATAGTTGTGGAGTCCTTTTTTGATTGGCTGGCTTCTGTTTTATATACAAAACCCTTCAACCTATTTAGCTAACGTGCTCGTAAACTTCTTCTGGTTTTTTTTGTACTTTTTTTGAAGATGTAAATGTGTTTTCACTTGCATCTTTGTGATTATTTTTACCTACTGAATCTATATTTTCCATTAAGTTTTCTGCTGCTACGTAATCTTTAGTTTCTAACTTGTGTTCCATGAATGTTACATTTCTACTGGTTTCAATTTTTTTTGTGGCTGGATTAATACATCTATAACTTTTGGTTGTGGAATGTAAACCATCACTAGGGATCCAAAAAATTTCATATGTCTTATGTTATTTTGTTTTGTCCATATGCTTTCTGGGGTCTTATCAATGTTTTTACTGCTTGTTGATCAGTTCATAACATATATTGCGGTGTTTACCGCATCCGCCTAGTAACATTTATTTAGCTTATTATCAAACATCATATACTTGCCATTCTCTATGATTGTTTGGTTTGCTTGTTTTGCCATGCCATTTTAATGTGGAGTATATACGTTTGACTTTTGCTAAATTATACTATATCTCTTGCAAAATCTAACAATTTTCTTTTCCATAGTCACTTCGGATAAATTTTATTTTTCTCTCCGTTTGATACCATTTTTTTGAACTTTTTAAATCTCTCAAGAACTTTTGTTTTTGACATATATCTCCTATATAAATGTTTTATGTGAGAAATTGTCGACCAACGTTAGAAAATATTGAGCTTCTCATATTGAGGTCGTCTCTATTGGACCACATAAATCAGAATGGATTATTTTGAGTGAATCACTTGTTTTTGATATTGATCTATAACGGTGCCCAAGCTTGTTTGCCTTTTAAACCCACCATGCAATTAGTCTTTTTGATTTCTCCTTGGATACCATTGACAACTCCTGTACTCATCCTTTGAATGTCTGCGCAGTGAATATGTTCCAATCAACGATGACACTTTTCCGCTTTGACGTTACTGACTGTTAGCTTACAACTTGCTAAATCATCAGCAATCCTCTACGCACCTGACCTACACTTTGTGTGTATCAATAAATCATTGTCTTTATTGTAAATACCATTATTTATCATTTTTGCGACCGAAAGTAACATCACACTTAGTTTTGAAACTATTAACACGTTGTCAACATTAATCCCACAATCATTTGTGTTTATAGATACGTTTCCGATTCAAGTCACGCACAACTTAGAATCGTCAGTAACCGTAATCTTTTTTATTTCGCAATATTTTGTTTGTTCTTTACGCAACCCGGCACGCGCGACATGTGTTGTTTTGCTTCACTGTCTAAATTGTTTTGCGGGAAAACTACAATTCTGTAGTTTTCCCGCAACAAATAACCTGCCGCAAACGCACCTTTACACGTGGTTTCTCTATAATTTGTCTTTTAGTTTCTGCATTCAGATGCTTTGTGATTTTTTTTTCACAATTGTAGCAAGTATTATTATTTTTGTTGAACTTTCTATTTTCACTATAAAACGCTATTGTGGATTTATTATTGTATTCCGTTTTTACTAGTTTTGCTTTGATATTATCACCTGTAATTTTAGTGTTCTCTTTTTCTTATCTAAAACCTTTTAGAGTCAACAAATTCAATGTCTTGTTTCCAGTTCTTATATAGTTGTTATGTACTTTTTTGTATATAAAAAATATAAATGTTTTTTTTTTAATCTTTGAGAATTTTTTTTTCATAGTTTATTTTTATTAATACGTAAAAAAAATTGGATTGTTGCAATTTTTTCAGAATCTAAGATGATGTTGGATAATAACATCACATCAATGTTATTTTTAAAGAAGAACGTGCCTATTTTTTCTATCTTATGATTAATGCTTTTGTCATTTTAAAAGCAAATACAAAATAGAATGTTTTTCTAAGCTAGTTGATTCAGTCATTATGAAACTACTAGGTATACTAATTGATTTAATTTATATTTTATAAAATTCTATTTTGCCTGCTATCATTAATCTTGTTAAGAATTTTTGTCAGGTGTCTGCTGATTTACTACTTGAAGAGAGGGTTGAGTGCCAAAACCCGTTATTAGTGCCGAGAATTCTTGTGGCTAGTTTTTTTAAGAAGCTGGCATTTTATTTTTGCTGTTATTAACAGTTTAAATCTATACTTGATTGTGTACTGAGCACTTTTTAAAGCCGGCAGTGACATAAGGCGTACTTAGAAGAAATTATTATGCTCCTTATGTTAAAAAGAAGAAAATGCAAATAAGTATAGAATCTATTATCAAAGATAATAACGAAAAAATCTTAATAGAATTAATACAAAAAGTTATACGATAGAAAGAACATATAGAAGAACTTTTTCAAGATACAAGAAATACAAAAACTAATCAAAATACCACAGAGGGACCTAACATATTAAAAAAAAAAATTTTTACGCTATAAAAACATTGAAAAGAAGAAAGGCAGTTGAACCAGATGAAATTCTATGTGAATTTCTAAAATTAATAGATGAAGATCAGCTTTATGTTATTGTAGATCTTTTTAATAAAGTATACAGAGCTGGAATAATACCAATACAATAGATAAAATCTACTTTTATAATTTTACCAAAAATCCATATGCCATGAGTCATACACTAAAAGCATTTTTTTTTAAGTATACTCAATTTCTTTTACAATAAACTAGAAGAAGATATAAGTGACAGTTAATTAAGCTTTAGGGAAAGCATTGGTCCAAGAGAAACTTAGTTTAAACGTATTAGCACAGAGATGCCTAGACATTAACCAAGATATACACGTTTGTTTTATAGATTACAAGAAGGCTTTTGATAAAGTTTGCTATGATATTCTAATAAACTTACTAAGACAACCAAATATGGACTCACGGGATATACTGATTATCGAAACGTTATACTGGTCACAAACAGCTATTATTCAAGTAGAGAATGAAGTTATTAATAAAATACAAATGCAAAAGAAAGTAAGACAGAGATGTGTATTATCTCCTATGCTGTTTAATCTGTAATCCAAAACAATATTCAGCTGGAATTATAGTAAATAGTCAGCCGATCAATAGTGTAAGATACGCAAACTACAGAGAACTGTTCAATAGATTAAATATGTTAGTTTATATGGTTTCAAAATAAACCTGAAAGAGAACAATAACTAAATCACAAACATCAATTTCAGAGTTATTCATCGACAACAATATGATTAAAAAAACATTAAAATATAAGTATCTTGGTACTTGAATAGATTGATTGAAATGATAATTGATAGAAATGGCCTAAACTTAAACTAAATTTCTTAAAATGCGTGTTTTTTGTGAGATTAGCAAACCAAGTTAGAACTACGTACAAGAATGGTAAGATGTTTTGTGTTTGCTGTTCTCCTTTGAGGAATGAAGGCATAAACTCTAAAGCAATTAAATATTAAAAAAATAGATGTTTTTAAAATGTGGTGTTATAGACGCATGCTAAAAATATTTTAGACAAACAAAGTGTCAAATATTAAAATACTGAAACAACTTGAGATTGCACTCACAATTTAAGGAAAAAAACTGCAATATTCAGGTCACATAATAAAAGGAGAAAAGTACAAATTGCTCTAGGTGATCATGCAGGAGAAGATAATAAGCAGACGTAACATTGGTAGACGCAGACTTTATGGTTGTGCAATTTAAAAGAATAATACAACGCAACATTCAAAGATTTATTCCGAACTGCCTTCTCCAAAATAACGATGATGATTGCAAATTTCTAAAAAGGTAATGCCACTTGAAGAAAAGAAGATAAATTAAGTTTATCTTTACTCCTCTTCCTGAAACATTAGTTTGTAGGATAAGACATTGCACATTTTACGCAGATGTAAGGTGCGTTGCACTAGTTTTAATTTACATTTAATCTTTAATTTTAAACGTTTTGTCATATAAGAACTAATTTTAATTTAAAAACGGCGCTGTACGTGTTAATATTTTTCTAGAGAGAAAAGTTTACTGATATTCTCGTAGATGTGATATGATTGAATATTTTTCCATAACAATACTACTACTAGTGGCACCACAACAGGACGGGGCGACTATCTCGGCAAATTCCTAGCGTTAATGGAAAAATGTTGGTGACTTTTAGACAAATTAGTTGGACGTACAACATGAAAAAAACTTGGTCTATTCTTCTAATTCTAGTGACTAAAACCGTTTTACAGTTCTTAATAGCATATTGATCTTTAACATTTTTAACCGTTAAACAGTTGGGAATTTTACCGCATTGAAAGTTTTTTTGGTTTCAGTTTGATAAAAGAAGTGATAAGTCTTTTACTTATCTAAATTAGCAATAGTTTTATAAAAATCTAACAAACTCCTTTACATTTGTATCATATTTATAATAATCCATAATTTACATAGTTCATTACGCTTCTTAATAACCATTTAAATCAAAAAGTTTATTTTCAAAACTAAAATCATTATCATCTAAAGATTGTGTCTTATGTTCATCAAGTGTATTGGATATTATATATCACACGTGTTGAATTGCATAGCTGAAAGTAGTAATAAAACATGTAATAGAAACATGATAAACAAAAACTATAATAACACACATTAAAATAAACATGTTTTTGTTTTTTTTTTTATAATTATTTATCACTTAACCAAGCAACTGTGTAATTTAATTCATGTTTTTATTTTACTATGAGACATTTTTTTCTATTTGTAAAATAGCATATATGTAAACTATTAACTAAAGTTTCTTTGTTTATAATAAGTATATAATAATCTAATTATGCTATAACTATTAATTTGATGTTCATCTAAATTTAAATTATTCATTAATAAAAAGTATAAATCAACAATAAAGTTGCTTAGATTTTCAGTAAAGTAATTTAACAGGTGGCTATTATATTACTGGTAAGTGGCGGTTATAATTGATAGCGTTAATTGATGGTAATTACCCGTTAAAACACCTTTTAAGCTATAATTTTTCATTTATTAACTCCCAACAGTAACATAGAATCTAAGCCCTAACAAAGGGTTATTATTTTTTTTTTGTGGGACTAATAAAACTACCACTGTAGGCTATTATTGTATTAAACGCTCTCTTGTTTAGTTTTGCTTTGATTTTATATGCGGCCGCCCCCATTTCTATTTATATACATCAAATCGATTACCGGGGGGCATCGGAACGGCAACGGGGATTTTAAGGGAGTTAAGAGATCAGCCGGTCCTTGGAGATCCTGAACTAATTTTAAGTTTGCCCTAGCCGATATGGTGATATTGAGATTTAGGCTGTTCATAATCGACGACTGTGTTCCAGCGCATCCCACCCTAGAACATGCGCCGCCACTCTTATGGAAAGTGGGCCAACGTGCCGCCCAGTGCCGCCACCGATTAATTTATGACGGCTTCTGCATTGATTAGAAAAAATATTACATTTTAAGATTGGAAAGATGTTGGAAACCGATTTGCGTTTTGTGGTTCAATATGAAATTTAATATTTTATCAAATTTCTTTTTTATGGTGCTATAAAATACGCATGATATTTTACATATAAATTGCAAAATCAGACATGAACGTAAAGTTTGATTATAATTAGATTATGGTTGCTATTGGATTAAAGATATTGGGAACGGTTCTTTACACCCACAAGGACTAGGGTTATGATTAACTTCTAGGGACAGATATGTTCTGTAGATTAAATTAATTGTTTGAGGAGGATTAAAGTGGCAAACCGTTATTCCCTTCCTTGCAAATTTCAAAACCAAAATTCCTAAATAAATAATATGTTGGCAATAATTAGATAAATTAATTTTGCATGATCAATATTATGATTGTTTATTTTTTAAATTTTGTATTATAATGTTATAGAAATTTAAAAAGTTATTATTATAGCACATTTAAACTGAAATTGTGTTTTATGGTTTATTTACAATATGAAATAGTTTTTTCCGCCTGATTGGTATCATTTTTTACCTGTTATGACAATACACTAACAAGTTTGTTATCATTTGTGTGGTTAAAAAAACAATGCTTTTTTCAATTTAAAATGTAGGTGCAGAAATTACTTTGTGTTTGTCTGAAAATAAACAAATAGCCGCTTTTTTATCATTTTGTTTGTAACAGAAATGTATTATAATCTGGCAATCAAATATGAATATGTACCTAATGTGAGAGATGATTAATGTCTATGCAAAATAGTTTATAGCTTAAATATGAATTTCATATGACCGTTGCGTAAACTAATTTAATCTCCCGTTAATTGTTTTTATAGTAACCTCTCTAGCATTACCATTTTTTATTATCACAGATATAAGAAAAACCAAGTTTTATAATAAGTACAAATAAATAATAAATGGCGTTTTCTAGATAATTATTTAATTTCACATTAAATCAAGTGATATAGCAATTAGCTTAATAAAATTGACTGTTAAAAAAAAATTAAAAGTTTGACATTTTTGTTTTATGTTTTTACAAAACTCGGATAAAATGTTTTAGAGATTTTTCCAAAAAAGTAAACGGCGCCAGTTTTCAGTGCATTCGTCTGCAACCTAAAAAACTGACGTTTTCTTAGTGTTAGAATTATCTACAGTTAAGAAATAGATTAAATCACTAAATTTTGACGGAGATTTGTTACTTTTAAATACTGTGAAAACATTGGATTATTGACAGGGATCCGAAGTTGGTTTAAATCTTGGAGTAGTTTATTTTTGGTGATAGTTTTTAAGTGTCAAAGTTGATTATGTAAATGTTTTTATTATTTTGTACAAAACAAAGAAAACATTTGTTCTCAAACAGTCTTACTCAGAGAGTCACATACGCCGTCACTAGAGTGTCTGTGGACTTACCCACAGGGTGCAGCTTAATTAAAAACTAGAATGTTTGTTTGTGGAGCGACGTGGTTGTCTTAAAACCCTGTCAGAGAATGCAGTCTCATGGACCATTCTGAGTGTTGACTGCTCTGGTTGTCGTTGACAGCACTAGGTGGAGATTGCACAAAGTGGCTTAAAATAAAAATATTTTGCCTATATGCGTCCAGGCTTGAGTTTGATTAAATACATTTTTTTAATAGCCGACAAGCACAATTTTCAAATATTAAATGTATTGAGTTGAGTTTCCAAGAGTATAAATACGCCCACCAAAAGTTAATTATTCAATTCTATTTCTAGGTACTGCAGTATCCATTCATGTAATAGATAAACATTTTCATAAATTTTTAGCTAATAATTTCTAGACAAAAAACCTTTACAAGCAGATTGTAGTTATAGTCTCATGTTTCGAAGTGTGCAAAACTGCCGTAACGTCAGCGTACAGTAACCGCACATGATGCATGATAAGTCTGATACATTTAAGTTAAAGAGCATCGGAGATAATACTAAACCTTATGTAACTTCTGCTTTCATTGTGCAATACAAGTGTTTATACAGTTTTACGGCCAGTGTCCTTCTTTTTAAAACAATTAATTTTATCAACTTTAGATTGAACGCTAAAACTTCAAGAGTAGACCTTGGTGTCAAACCTTATTAAAAACTTTTTCAACATCAAAAAATATAATCAGTGGTTTGTTTTGTATGAAAACCAGTTTTAACTTAAATAGAAATTTTAGTAAGTTAGTAAGTACTTTACTATGAATCGACAGACTAATAATTTTTAAAAATGTTTTTTTAAACCTTTGTGAGAAAACTTACATTAGACCTTTTTAATAAAGACAAAAATGCAATGTTCTTGGCTCAAATTACAACTTAGTGAAAAAATGTTTTAAAGCTATGTTTATAATGCAATCAAGACCGAGTGCCAATATGGATGTGAGATGTGATAATGTGATAATATTTCTTACACTAGATGACCAAACTGACTTAATTATTAAAGCGTTATAAATGTGTTGCAGACACCGTTTTACTTTTTTGAAAACTCTTTTTACGTAATCTAAGTCAAAGCCTAAGTTTTTGCCAAATACAGGCGTGCACCGAAATTTCAAACTGTCAGCAAATGTTTTGGCTTTGCCTTTTAAAGTGTATTTAATGCCTTTTTTGACATAAATAAAATTAGCAATTTACGCTTACTTTCAAAAATGTTAGCAATCTTTTATATTAGATTATCTACGTTGAAAAACTTAATAGCAGATTTTCAACATTAATTTTTGTGCTCTTTGATTGCTTTTTTATCTCACCCTTGAGTCAGTTTAACTTGGTTTGGTCAGTCGGGCTGGCAGAATTTTGTCATTTATGTTTGACATGCTTTTAAAAACGGATGAGCTTTATAGTATCTATGTCAAGACTCAATTAATTTGTTTTAGTATTTGGCAAAACCTTGATGCACTAATTCATTGTAAGTGAGATAAAACTTGTAAAATCTACAATCACATTGTCAATTCTTTTAGCCGTTTGAATGTCAAGTAGTAACCTGATGTTCTCTTTCAAGATGTAAGAAAACAGCTACCAGTTGGTTTTGTAGACCGACTTGACTTTCACCTTATATTTTCCTTAAAAATCTAAGATTACTCTTAGGTTGTGGTTTGAGCTGAAGTTGTTAATAACTAAAATATCAGTTTGAGCTGCAATGTTTTTGAGTATAGCAATGTCAAAAAAATTCTCAGTGTACCCATAGTAACTGTAATAAGTCTAGTCTTACTACGATATAGCCTTAACTATGTGAATACTTAGACAATACTTAACTAATAGCATTGGTTAGTTTGCTGTTTCAAGTTAGATGATTTGAGTTAAAATCTCTTGCAACAATTGTTGAAAACTGGCCGTATAGTATTGAGATCTGTAGTTACTAGCTGCTTAGTTGCCGACTGATATGCTAAAATCAATTTTATCAGTCTCAAGCCAGGAACATTAGTTATAATCAAGTTTTGTTTTGCTGCTGTTGGAGTTTAAGCCGATTTTTGCGTTTTGCACTGTGCACTTTCTAAAGCTGGCGGTGTCAGCTCTTTGACATAGGGCATCTGTAAGAGGAGTAAGTTTACCTACCCCTTATCTTCAAACACTGGTCTGTAAAATGAGACCTTGCGTATTTTACGCAAATGAAGCGTAGCACTTATTTGCCAAATGTTGTAATTTTTGCCATCTATGGCTAATAATAGCCAATTTACGTTTAACTTCTATTTTAATTTTAAAATTGCACTGATAATTAAACGCAAAAGTTTTGTGATTTTTATCCGTATTAGTAAATTAAACAAATAACATAAAAAAAAATTATGTTTTTCTTGTTAATCTAGTTACTAAAATTGTTTTAAAACTTTAATGGCAAGTTGGCCTTAACATTCTTGACCGTAAAACAGTAAGAAATGTACTTAACGACCACTTCAATCTCAGTTTTAAAAAAATAATAATTTTTTTCCTTATCTAAATAAATAATAGTTTTATAGAAATTATCCATTAAGCTTGCAATTATTTTGATTTAATGTTTTGTGTCAATTGCATAATGCATAAATATTTTTTTGTCACAAAACGCAGAAAACGCTTTTTGATAACTTTAAAAGTTAGAAGAGGTTTTTCTTGGTTTACAAGGGGTAAAGTCAAAAACGTATAATTTGTATTGATTTTTGTTTGTTTTTTTTTTATTTAGTTTTACGCTCAGTTATACATTTTTTTTATATAACTGACGCAACGCACGCTAAACATCCCAACCATCACACGTTCTATCTGAAATAAATTTACACTAATTCATCAGAAAATCTATAAACTGCTATTGCCGTCAAACTGCATTGCGAACCATTTGTGCCAAACCAGTCCATCTTGTCTTCTTGACTAGCTCGCTAATGTTCTCGTGTACTTTTTTAATAATTTATATCTTTATTAATACATTTCAATTAATAAATATATATTTTTCTAGCGTAGGACTAACTGGTAGTAATGTTTAAATCACTATATTTATCTTAATAAATTTAATTGTATAATAAGTTTTTTAAGAAATTAACCATGGATAAGTGTTATTTGCTTTACAATTTACTTCTAAACTTTATACTCATTAGATTCAGTCTAAGTTTCTAATAAAACTATACGGTAAGGTAATTGATTTCTACACATTCAAATAAAAGATTCTTTAAAGTGTGGAATAATATAGCGCAAACTATAATAATATAGAAAATAAATAAAACACATTTACTAAATATTTTATCACAAATATATTTAAACTGTGACTAGTTTCAACCTTTTACAAAGCTATTATCTGACAGTGATACTAACAAGTATGAATATAAAAGATAATTTACAAATCATATATACAACAGTAAACATAAAGTATATGGAGAGGTAGGAAATTACATTGAAATTATTATGATTAAAAATTATTATGAATTTCATACAATAATACAAATCGGACAAAATAGATTAAACAAGTAGAGAGAAGATTAAATGGCGGTTTTTGCTTAGAGATAAGTATGACACAGAACATTCATCAAAAAGGAGAAATGATTAAATTATTTCAAACAAAGGAGATTTATATAAGTCGGTTTGGTCATTAAGCAAGTTGATGGAAGAAGTATTTTTTGCTTAAGTACTAAGTACCTAAGCGCGAATGTTTTTTAAATTTAGTTTCCAAATTTCTTTTTATGTATTGTGCATTACATGCGAGACAAGTTAACTCATACACTCCTGATGTTAAAAATGTATCTGTATGGTATTTAACGTTGAATAAAATGTTTGATAACCTATTTAGTATATGGGTTAAGTTGTTGTTTTAAATAAACAAAGTATTATAATACCGGGTCAACAAAATTGGGTACGTCATTAGTCTTTGAAAGTTAGATTTAGCTTTTCGAGGTCAAAAAGACTCTCTGAAGCGTCAAAACTTGATTGCAAGTACATTAAGCCCAAAAACAAAAAAAGATTGGGCCAAATAGAACCAAAGCTACTACAAGTAGTAAATCTGTTTAAACCACTCAAGGGTACGGTTTGTTTTAGACCCAAGCCGATCAAGGTAACAAGTTCCTGGTCAAAACAACTTAAAATAGAAACTTTTTTGGGTCAAAATTTCAACAATCGGAGGTTTAATCTAAGTAACAGTTTTATTTAATTTTTTTTTATTAATTTAAAAATAAGTGCAACCATTATACAATAAAATTACATTAGATAAAATGCACACTATAAACTATTAAACATTTTATTAACAAATATTTTAGTATTTTGTAGTAATGTAATATTTTTTTTTTGTTTTTGCTTGATCTATATTCTACTAAATTTTAATTTTATCATTTTTTAAATACAATGTTTTAACAACTTCTTTTTTTAATTCTTGTTTATAAGTAGTTTTAGAGCCTATAACATTGTTGAAACATGTTAAAACTTTAGAACATAAAGTGCTGATTAAAATAATTTTGTTTGAATTGTGAGAATCCCAGTGGTGTTATTCCTAGTTAAAATTTTATGAATAAAGTCTTTATCTTAGGATAAAACGTCAAATTGATAGTCTACACAGTTTTTGTACAAGACTGAGCAGCTAGAAAATCAATTGTATCAAAACTTTTCTTACACCTAAATCTTTATGTAAAATTTATAAACTTGTATGATAGATGCTACAACTGGTAATGACAAAAATAAACTATAAGTATGATACTACAAAAATAAACAGCATAAACAACAATCAAAAGATTATAGAGATAATTTTTAAATTAAGTTAGTATACCGTAATTTAATTATTGAAATAAGAAATTTGTTTGATTATGTGCGTACCATCACATTTAAATTGAATATAACTTAATAATAACATTTGCAATATTTTTATTTAGAAAACATAAGCTCAATAATTTTTTATCAATTTGAATATTTGGTTACTCACTAAGTGCAGAACATTGGTCATTATTTCAATCCTAAAAGAACGATTGGCAGAGCTAATAAATCTATAATTGCAACTATCACTACTTGTACAATCTAAATATTAACAAAACAAAATTAGCTATAAGTGCAACAACAAAAACGTAGAACATAAAACAAATATAGTTGGCTGCAGATAAAAGTAATTATTAGAGATCTATATCAAGTTGAAGGAAAATTTAATAGCATAATAAAATGTTTAGCAGCTTTACAGTGTAAAACATAAATTAAACAGCATAAATGCTTAATTAAAATTTAATTACTTTTTTAAGATTTTAATTTAGTTTCTATTTTTAAATAATTAACATTTTATTAAATTGTTATCGGTAAAAAAAATCTATTGTATTTTTATCTTTATAAAAATAGAATAGAATATACTTTATTTCTATAGATTGAAAAAATCAATATCAGGTTCGTTGTTATAAAAAGAATATTAAATATATGGAAATTTAATATTTAAAATTCTTTTAAATAAATCATTCAACGGAAGAAAATGTGCTAACAAAATACACTTAACGTTTAAAAGGTTATAAAACTGCTTTTCAAATATTATCTTTAAAATGCTTTTTATGTAAATTGAAAAATATTAACTTTAGCTCAAACAATGTTAATATTAAAATGTCATAAAATTATAATATACAATTTTAATATTAATTACATTTAAAGAACGTGCGTTCTAAAAGTTTAAACAAACTGTAAAGCAAATGTACTTTTTATGCATTCAACAATAAGAGCTCTTTAACTTATTTTTTCTCTTTGCGCCGCATTTTCAACGCTTGATTTACTATAAGACCCAACCCGGCCGAACAAATCTCCACTAGTTTGTTAGCATCTCTGGAAAGCTGCAGTGATTTAGTTTGTTAATGTAATCTTTTTGTACCTTATTTGCAAAGCCACAATTTGCTGAGAATAATTTTGTGAAGCACTCGTCTCATTGCTTACATAATTTGTTTTCCCATTGAGATTGCCAATACTTACTAAAAATTACATAGAACCCTACTGTTCAGTTAAGCGGCTAGACGGAAAAATCTTGCTATATAGTATATAATCCGATTTAAAGAGTTTTCTCAGAATGAATTTATTGGATGAAAATTTACCTACATATTATCGACTTTTGTTTTCAATACAAGTAGAGAACTAACATTATTGACATACTTATGCATAGTTTGCTAGAACCAAACCTAACATTTTATTATTGTATATTAAAATACAAGTTGTACAAAACTCATTTTGTATGATTTAAGTTTAAAAAATAAATAAAAATATTTTTATATTTTTATCAATTATGCTTCTTTTATTTTTAAAATAACAATTATTATAATATACCTATATATATATAAAATTTATATAAATTAATTTAAAAATCAAATTTTTCGTATCGTATTGAATTAATTACAGTATAGTGTGCTCAAAGATATGCCGGCTTTATTACTTTGATTTATCGGATTAGCTCATTAGTAGTATACAAGTTAAATATTGAAATCCCGTATTTTATTAACTTTATGACATGATTATGAACGCAAAATGAAAGTATTTTTTGACTAGTTTATCAAACGCTTACCAGTTAAGCAAATACGAGTGAAAAATATGTTATACTTAAGTTTTTTTCCGTTTTTTGTATGGTCTATAATAGTTAACAGATAATGCTAATAATTAAAAAAAAAGTAAGATGCTGTTTAGTGATTTTTGGTTTACTGTTGAAATAATATTTATACAGGGTGTTTTAGACGTGTGGTCAAAACTTTGTGTTTGTAATTTTCAAACCAATAAAGTCATTACGTCACACTGTGACTACAGTTTTAGTTGAACTTTAGAGAATCCATGTGACGTAATAATTTGTTATATAAAAACATAGTAATTGATTTATTTAATTTTCTATTTTAAATTAACACTGAATTAGTTTTGCTGCCTCAAACCGCGTCATATTAGATCTTTAATAGTCTCTAATACAATTTTTGGAGCCAATGGCATTTTCTTTTATCAATTACATAAACATTCTTTAAAACGTTAATTTAAAAATTGTTTTACACTTAACGCAAATTTCAATAAACACTATTGTGTTGGTACTAGATACCATGTCTAATTGCCAGAAAGACATCATCTAATAATCTTTTAAATAATTCTCTAAAAAATTTAAATAGCTATTGGCAATTAAATAATTTTTAAAAACAAATACATCATTAAGCATGTTATTATTAATTTCACACTATACATTTACTATTAATAGTTTTAGTATTCTGGCTTTATGTAATATGTTTAAATCTTAAAAGTAGCTGTTATTTTTCTTTCTTAAACAACTTTATGTTAATGTTGTACTTTACATTATAAAACGTGCTATATATTAAATTATCATATACAGCGTTTTAAGTATTTGCTAAATATACGCCTCCCCAATTTGGTCCTAATGACTGCGGTCTATAGTTTCTCTTGCCCATTGTTTTCTTCTCACTTTTACAATGTTGTTCCTTCATCTTGTTCTATGTCGGCCTGGGTTTTGTTTTATAATTTTTGGTTGCCATTTTGTAATTTTCTTTATCTATCGTTTATATTCTCACTACATGCCTAGCCCAAAACCATTTTAGTTTTGCTATATACTGAGTTATGTCGGTTAATCTGGTTTTGTTTTTATCCATAAATTAATTTCTCTAATTTTTTTGGTAAGTCCTACATAAAATTTTCTGTAGTTTGTTTGTTATTTTCATTGTTTCCATTCCATTTTTTGTTATTGTTCATGTATTTGAAGCGTATGTAAGTGTTGATAGTAATCAAGTACGAGTTTTGAATTTAAATACGTTTCTTAGTTTATCATATAACGCATATCCTAGTTTTATTCTGCGGTTTATTTGTTTGTTCTGGGCAACTTGTTAGTTAAAAAAATAGATATACAACTCTTCTACTATCTCTAAACTCTCGTTCTCTATGTCAACATTAGATAATCTTTTTTTAGGTTAGGTAATTTGAATAAATTTTTAATACTTTAGTGTGCTAAATTTAGTTATAATTTTTATTATTAGGGTCGGTTTCTATTGTTAGACCAGCATCAGTAATTTTATTTTTATACACAGGTGTTGTTGTTTATTGCGGGTGGTGACTAAATAAATTCTTCTGTTCTTATTGTTTGTCTTGGTTTTTGATTTTTAAATGTTTATTTTTAGTCCTATTTTTTCAGTTGCATTTTTTAGATTTCTTATTATATGAGATAGTACTGGTACGTTTTTTGCTATAATTACAGCGTTTTTATAAATATCTGGGATTATGTAATCACTTTAAGTATGCCGCTTTTTAAAATTTGTGCACCATACTATTTACTTTGTTTTGACAGTTCAATTTTAACTGCCAAACAAATTTATAAGAATGTATACAGATAAAAAGAATATGTTTATTATTGAATCTTACTTTAGAAATGAGCGGTTTGATAATGGAAAATGGCTCTATTCCATTCCTGATTGAATTCCAGACTTTCGACAGCAGTTTCCGGATCATAAACCTAAAAAGAATATTTTTATTATTGAATCCTAAGAAAAGCTTTATTTACGCACATCAAACTTGAATTCACTATTTTGCTAAAATATCACAAACGTATATTAGATGGTTACTTAATTCCAAATTTTTATAATGACTTTGTATAAGTTTGACAGGTATGCTTCGTTATTGTTATTTTTCTTTTATTTCTGTCTTATTTTTTTGTTCAGTTTTAATTGAATTTGTATATTTTAAAAACATGTACTATGATAGAAGCTTGGTCGTTTAGACTTTTTATTAAAAATATAATATAACAATAATCAATCATGCATTTTTTTAGTGCATCAATAAAGGCCCATATTTTTACTGAGCCAAATGCTTTTTCCAAATTGATGAAAGCTATATACAGTGGTTGGTTGCATTTGTATGCTCTATCCATTATTTGTTTTATTGTGTGTATGTAATCTATAGACACGTAACTTTTTTTGTTGCTTTATTTGAATAACTGCGGCATTTTTTTATGAAATTGGTGTTTTTCCAGTGTTTAGGCGTTTAATGATTAGTTTTTCTAAAATTAATAGTACTTATTTCTTGTTTTTTTAATAAGTGTTGTTACTTTGAGGATTTTAGCGCTAGTTTTATTTTATGTATACTTATTTCAGAGATGTTTTCTGTGTAGTGTCTAGTTTTTGATGTTTGTTTGTTTGGGATAATTGCTGGCTTAAACTTTTTGGATAAGGCAAGTTTCTCATAGAATATTTTAATGTATCGCAAAATTTCTAATTTTTTAACTAGCATTGTTTAACGAGTATTGCATTAATGACTGCTTGAAGTTGACAAGGAACACTTTGAATTAAATTAAGGATTTTATTTTGGTCTATATTATTCTATTCCTGCAATAGTAACTGTCTTAGCTCCTGAGCAGTTCTTGGAGCAGGTGTATGCTTTTGGATACGTCGTCCCAACTTATCCCAGACATGTTCTATAAGATTCATGTCCGATCTAAAAACTGGCCAAACAAAACAAAAAATTCCTACTTTATCTATATAATTTCAGACACGTGAGTTCTGGCCTTATCTTGCATAAAAATGCCGCTCTTCCCATAGTTGTCATGAAAAACATAACATTCAAAAACTTTCATAATGTGTCTGTGAACTGTCAGAAAACTATTCTCTATAAAGACCAACTCTGTGCGTGTTTTGGTAGAAATTCCTGCTCAAACAATAACCGACCCACTGCCAAATGAAAGTTGTTTATTAATACAAACTAAAGCGTATCTTTCTCCGCGTATTATACCCTGCTCCACTTTTCATTATTCCATGCCCGGTAATTTTGGGCAAAAGCCAATTATTCAACACGATGTCGGCGTTGTAGAGGTAGACTAGTAGCCATCTTTCTACAAGACAATCCAGCAGCCCAAACTCTTCTCCTAACGATCTATTTATTAACATTTACATTTTTAACTTTATGGAGTTGATTTCGTAGATAAACTGCAAATCTGTTCTGTTCTGCAAACTTGTGGACGCCAAAAAAAAGATCATCTCTGTTTGTGGTGACATTCCTTGCCCGAATCTTAATCTTTTGATTATCAGGCAAGTATCCAAGTAACGCTGATACACCTTTTGTACAGCACAAAGGCTTTTACCAACAATCTTTGCAATTTTACGTTTTCCTCGCTTATCTTCAATCAACGCTATAATTCTTGCCACAGCAATAAGGCCTAAAAGCATTATGACTTGTTAAGTACAGTACCATGTGAATGACACATTTTGCAGAAAAAAAGTCAACACTAAGTAAAAAAACCGCAACAAAATGTAAGTTTTCAATTAGAGCAAAATGGATGCTGTTTCATAAAAGTCTGTAACAAGGTAATAATAACTGACAGATAAACATTTGTCAGGAAATGATTTATTAAACGCCTACTTTGGTTAACAGTTTGCAAACATAAAGGTAAAACAAAAAACTCAAAAAAAAGTCATAATTTTAATGTGATCTTTATTTTTTGCTTGCTAGTGTATATACCAACATTTTTAAAACTTATTTTTATAATATTTTTTCCAAACATGTTAAGTAAAAACAATGACGTTTTTTATAAGAAATTGAAAATTTATTGTGTTCGATAGTACATGAGATTATTAGTAAAAATATTGTAAATTCATTTGTGAGTACAGTGCACTATTAAATAAAAAAGTTATTAAAATAGGACTAAAGTTAATTGAAATAAAATTAAATTCTAAAATTAATTTATAATCTAAAGTTATAAACTAAAAATTAAAAATAAAATTCTAAAAAATAAAAAAAAAAACAAAAATAAATTATGTTTTGCTGTTCAATGCCATAAATTTTTGTGAAACCAGTAATTACTATACACACTTTTTTATCATTTAATTTTAAATTAACAGATGCCTGCACCACTAAAAACAATCTTTTAAAGCTGAAAGAGAATTAACTTCGTACTCACGCATTGTAGCGCATTATGAACGCCTTGATAGTTATTTTTTCCATCTAGACTAACAGCATATAATAGCCAAAACACTACAACCTATGAGATAACGCAAATAAAAAAGTGTATTTTTTGCAAGTGTTCTAAAAATCTTAACCAAATAATAAATCAAAATTACTTAATTAATAATGTTTTGTACAACGTTAAACGCGTTTTTTAAACTAATAGGTTATATTAGTAATAAATTGCTTAGTTGTTTAAAGCGGTTATTCTAAAATAAACCACTTGGTTCTTTATTTAGAACATTTATCGGACACTTTTGTTTTGAGAAGACATTTCCATAAATACTATTGTTTTAAAATTATTATTATTATTAAAGTAATTTGGGGACGGATTATAAAAAATACAATTTTTTAATAAATAAAAACCAGCAGATTTGTTGCCATTTTGTCTCTAAGTGTAGTTTACAATGTAAATTTTTGTTGAAAATTTTGCTCAGATATTTTGCAAAATTGTACCAAGAAATAAAAGCTTTGTTTAGGCAAATGTTACTGTATATGTGGATTGGTTTATTGCTGTAAAAACGAATAGGTTTGCTTTTCTTTAAGTTTACTTTAACTTGACAATTTGTCGGCCTGTTGGGATTGTATGTTGCTTTTCACAGCTTTTAAGTAACAATTTGATACAACATTGAGTTGTAAATTAAAGCTGTGTTGTGCCGTTTTTATCTTATGCTTGTGGTTCTTAGATATGTCGTCCAAGTATAGTTTAAAGAAAAAATGCAAAATAATGTTATATCTAGAAATAAAGCAAATATCATAAGATACAAGTAATATTTAAAACAATAAAACTTTGTTGTATTTTGAGTTTTTAATGTTGTTATCTGTTACAAAGAGTAGTTGACAGAGTGTTTGTTTGCATAGTCTTCATTGTAAACAAGACGAATTATAAACTTTCACTTTTCAGATTTAAGATGTTAATTACGTGGAATTGTTTTTAAAAGATTGGAAAGTGTCCGGTGCAAAAAATTGGATTTTAATATTAACAATTGCTATTGTTGTTTTGTGCAATCAAGCTTTAAATATTTTGTTGAAAATACCAAAGTTGGAAGAGATGAGTCAAGCGGACGCAGTTTGAAGTGTGCCTATCTTAAGCACGTTTATGACTATTGCGTTTGTTTTTAATGTAAGAGTGTCAAATGTATCTACCAAAATTTTTTTTGTTCAGATTAGTGTCTTACTTTTTTCATTTGATGTTCCTAAATACGTGACTATATTTGAAATTTTTAGCATGCGCCAAAATTTATAATTTGTTTATGAAACAAACAGCTAAGCTCATGTTTTCATTCTAAAAATATATTCTTATTGTGTTTGTCTTTTAATTTTTAAAGTTTAAAAACAGCAAACATAATATTATTTACTTATTAGAAAATGACAAATTGTTTGGCGTAAGCAAAAAAGGCAAGCGTACGTACAAACAATTTGTTTAGTGTAACGTGAAGTGTTTTGCGTTTATCGGAGCTTTTGAAAAAAAAAACGAGATAACAGCTAAAGCCGTTACAAACTTGAAATTGGTCTTGTTTTTGAATTGTGCGGACAACATTTTTTTGCTATTCTATGCAGCTCAGAAAACTAGCGGCTTAACATTTTTATTTAAAAAATATACTTTAAAAATGTGCTATTGCCAAATAACGGTGCTTGGTAAAACTGACCCCAAGTTGTGACGTTTGCAATTTTGACACTGCTCAATGCTTTTGTTTCTTTTTTTTTAGTTTAACGGTCATTTTAATATCAAGAAAATTGCACAAACATGATTAAAAAATGCATTTGTTTATATTCTATACGGTAAATATATTTGTGGAAAAAATCTAAATGACTCAAGTTTGTGGCTTGCGAAATATTTGGTTAAATATTTAGAAATACTATAGGTAATTACATTGAAAAAACATTTTTCAAAAGTTAGGCAACGTAGTAAGTTTTTTTAACTTGAAAGTAGTTGGAAGTTTTCAAGTTTATACCGGCGGGCTTATATCTAATGTTGGTAAAAGTTTTTTTGGTTTTTAAATTCTTTTATTTGAGCAAGGGGTCGTTATTTTGCTTGTTGTAGTTTATTAAACAAAAAAAACAATTATATGTTGTATTTTGTTTTGTTTTTTATTTGGCATTAAAGTTTGCGTTTAGAATTGAATTGCTGTTTGTTTTTTTAGTGTCTACTTTTTTAATTTTGTTGTGTTGTGTTGAAGCATGATTTTGTCTTTGTCTTTGAAGAGCCAATAGTTAGCGGGCAATTTAAACATTTTTTCTCATTAGAGAACCGGCTATATATGGATGACAGCTTTTGTATTTGAAAGATAAAGCTAACAGCCAAATTTTCGATTGTGAGTAGCATCTCAATCAATTAATTATTGATAGTTTTTAATTTTTTAGGGTTATTATTCTCTATGTGGTTTTTAAGTATGTATAAATTTTTTTTATTTGTAATCTGTTTGATTCTGTTACTATACAAAGTAGGTTTGTCAACTGCTACTAATATCAGACAAAACTGTTGTTTTTTTTGTTTTATTAGTATTTGTTGGCAAAGTATTGCAAAAAGAATAAATTTAATTTAATTACCTGTTGATACGTAAATGTTTAATCATGAATTTTTGCTAATTTTTGTGACTTCATTTTATTTTAGTAATATTTATTGTATTATATTTATTGTATTATATTTATTTAATTAATTGTGTTGTTTAATATGATGTTTTGCATTTACAATATTACTCTTTTTAAAGTAATATGCCAAAGACATAAAGTTAGTATCTCTAATTAATTAAAACATGTTAAGAAACAAAAGAATGGTTTACATTAGCCATTATAATTGTACAAAAAAATAATAAAAAGCTTATGCTTTTTTAAATTTAATAACATAGCTATTATGTTTTAAACTAATTGTTTCTTTTTATTATTAAAAAAATTATAAACAGTCCGGTCAATTTTTATTTTCTATAGCAGCTTACTCTGGAATATTTAGTTTTATTATTTACATTTTTTAATATATTTGTAGGAACTGCATTCGAATCTGCAGTTATTTCGTGAGCCTTTTGTGTTTAGCCCTTACTCTACAAAATTGCACAGCAAGAGTTGAATAGTGCATAAAATAAAATAACATTATCTTGAGTAATGAGTCGTGGTATTGTTGTAAACTCATAATAGAACATAAAAATACTTTTGAATTTCTACGAGTAAAATTACAGTCGTTGAAACTATAACAATAAAGACGAGACTTAATCAGTTTGTAAACAATGACCTTGAATGTTTGCGCCTTATAATCTTAAGTATATTTAGAATATTTTTCTACCAGTGTTAGTTTTCTAAATAAATTGCTTTCAAACCCCCTTTTTGATTCCGATGCTATTAAAACAACCAATTAATCAGTGGTGCAAAGTAATTGTCGTTTTATCATAAACAATTAAATTTAAAACATTTATTTTGACAACACTACACAAATTTTTGTTTGTTTGATTTCTGTAATCCGGATAACAACCCTTACATAAACTCTAACTTTTACACAAACGCTTACAAATATGTATAAACACAATTGTTTATTGTAGGGTATGTACCCTAGTGTGTTTTGTTATGTCTGGAAATAAATTACAAATTTGAAGATATTTTTTTACGTTTTAAAAAGTTTTTATAATAAATATTGTAAATTTCATATAGCACTTCTCAAAGCTTGCTATCTTTTACTTACTTTGCCATCTTATTTTGTTATACCAATGTAATATGCATGCTAACAACTCGTGAAAGAAAATTCTTAAAATAAATTCTATAAATTGTTTGATAAAATATCTTTTATAAAGATCTTACCTACATTAAGCATTTTGTATGAATACGTATTTTATATAGAACATATTGATAATACTGTTGTGCAGTTTATAATAAAAACTAGATTATGGAACATAATATTAAATTGATAAATAATACATTTGCACATTTTATGCCATAAATTATTTTCGCTTGATTATGTACATTTATTAAATGTCAAATGAGTTTTGTATGAAAATGCAAACAAGTGCATTATTTTAATTTAAAATTGATTTATGTCATTAGATATATAATAAACAAATACCACATTTTGTTATAAAGTGCGTGCTACATATAACATGTGGTATTTGTAAAAGTGGTAAAGCATACTCCACTAACTCACTGAATATTTTATGCTTTGCTCTAAATAATAATGAACATAATAGTAGTAGTTGCATATGGTGCACGTGCTCGTTACAGGTAAAAGTAGTAACAAGACATGTTCCTGTAGATCGATTGTGGGTTTGACGTCACGACTTTTAGTTCGCCCGGAATTTAGTTCAACGACCCGCATGTTCCATTTATTTCACCGTGTTTTTCCGTGTCGACCCACTATAAAATCCGTAGGTGCAGGACTATAGAAAGGAAGGAAACGTCACCGCACGTGCAACTTTGCCTTTTACTTGTAACTTATATATACCAAATAACCATCTAAAACATTAAAACCACCCCTGAACAGATGTTGTAAATGTAACCCGTTTCAAATCCTGCGGTGTGTATCATGTGGCGACTGCAATAACGTCAACTAAATTGATGTAACAATTCTATTATAATTACTTTAAATATGTTATAATCTGGTAAAATTATAATACGACTAATAAAGTTATGTAATATTAAGAGCAAACTTTATTATTAAATTAAGTATAAAGTTAAAATGTTCTATAATAAATTAAATCGATAGTTTGAAAGAAAACATAATTAAAATAATTTCACATAACAATTCAGTAGATTATTAAATAATAAGTCAAAAGTCGATTAGCTAATTAATAAAGTTGTTTACTCTCATAAAGTTACTTGAGAAAGTTTTATAAATTTATTGCTAGTAAAGTTTTTATAAGATTTTTATATAAACATGTAATTAAGTGCGTTAATTTAAGGTATTTAAAAAGAAACAAACTAAAAATATGTGTATTGTGATATGTATAATAGATATTATATAAATACTTACTATATCAATTATTTATTCAAATCAACTATATCAGATACATTGAAAAAATATCTGAATTATATAGTGAGCAAAATAATCTTATTAAATTAATTAAATTAACATTCTAAACTGAACCATACTTTTATAAAATAGCAAATTGTCTATTAAAGTACACAGATCCACTGGAATTAGACAGGAAACCAATTAAAGCATGCCTTATTCATTATTATATTGGACAACATATTTACACAGGTCAAGAAGGTATTCAAGGACAAAGTCAATTTACAACGGCTTATCTACAAGTTTAAAAAATTATGTCATAGTTTTTATCTATAGAGTTTTGCAATAAAAGGTTTCATTTTGATATTTAAAAAAAACGAGTATTTTTAAAAGAAATCAATAAATCTTTATTTCATTGTAAAGATAAAGGTATGCCATTAACATTTGAAAACGATATCAGTCAAAAGGCCGCCACGGTTAAGGTTGCAGTACCACATTTTTTCATAAAATTTTCTATAACTAATTCGCACATTTGCGGCTGTATGTCCTTGATAACTTCACGAATTCCATCTAAGGTCTTAAATCGATAATGGAGCATTTGCATATACCTTATCTTTTACGTGGCCGCAAAGAAAAAAGTCTAAAGGTGTTAAATCACAAGATCTCGGTGGTCAATTGTGATCACCTCTTAAAGAAATAACACGGTCAGGAAACTTTTCTTGCAAAATTGCGATTGTTTCGTGGCACGTAGCGCTGTCTTGCTAAAAATAAACTTAATCCACATCAATATCTTTCAATTATGGCCATAAAAAATTATTAATGATAGCTCGGTAGCACCATCCATTCACCATAACAGTTGCACCAGTCTCATTTTCAAAAAAGTAGGGTCCAATCACACCGCCAGCCCAAAAATCGCACCAAACAGTAACACGTTGAAGATGCAAAGACTTTACAACAATTATTCTTGGATTTTCTGAGCCCCAAATGCGACAATTTTGCTTATTAACGTAGCCTCTAAGGTGAAAATGGCCCTCATCACTGAAGATGATTTTTTGATGAAATTCCGGATCATCTTGAAGGACCCAATCAGCAAAGATACGACGTTTATGGTAATCGACCGGCTTGAGTTCTTGTGTTGACTGAACTTTAAAAGCTTTAAAACTTGAGTTTTTATGCAAAATACGGTGTAATGTCGTTTGTAGAATCTCTAATTCCAAAGATCGACGAGGAATCCACAAACCTGGGTTTTCTTCAACACTACGGACTACATCAGCAATATTCACATGTGTTCTTGAGCGATGCACACGGTTTCGATTCTGCACATCACAAACTTGTCCCAACAGCTCAAATTTTTCCACCAGGTATACTATTGTCGGCCGAGAAAGTGCTTTACGACGATCAAAAATGCTTTAGTTTTGCAAACTGTGAGTGAAAAATTTTCACCATTTTTGTAGTGTATTTTAATAATAACAATGCGTTGTTGAAGCGTGTATTGTTCTTTTTTTAATAATGGCGTAGTTTTTACTTGTCAAATGTCAAAAGATAATAGCTTTAAAATTGACAGCTGCTCAAATAGCCTGCTATTCAAAATGAAACTTCTTATTGGAAAACCTTATATTAATTTTGTCATGCGTAATGTAAGAACTGTATAGATGCTGTTTCAACTGAATAGTTTTTACAAAAACTATGTTTATTGAAGTATAACATTAGTCTGTTAAACATGATTCATAATTAATTTTTTGTTACAGGTGAGTTGGATCCACATTATTAAAAGAAACGTTTTGTCTAAAAAATAGGTAAGTGAAACATTCATATTTAACTATAGATGTGTAGGATTTGTAAGATAAAAAAATTAATTTTGACATAACTATAGTGCCATTACATATGTAATTATTAATAAACAATAAATACACGTATTATATTTATAAAATTTCATATGAGCCAATTGTCACAGCAACATTTTACATATAAAAGTTTGATATTAAAAAAGGGTTGTATGTTATTGTTATTTTGATTAATATCGATACTCATTTGGCGAAAGAATAACGAAAAACAATCTGTTCTATAGAATCATCGGTGTGGAAACATATTCACTAGCTGAATAATATTGTGTGTAGCAAAATGACAATACACGTTGGAATTAATAGTGAACAAATAACTTTTTAATCCTTTAACACAAAGTGCAGTGAAATACAGTACATTTTTTTAATATTAAAGTTTTATTGTTTTGCATTGAAGTTTCATATAGGATTTTGATTTGTACATATTTGATAGATATACAAAATAAATACAATCTCTGTAAAATTATGAACTAATCAGTAATCATAAATTAGTTAGCCAACTAACTGTTAGTAATGTAATTATTATCAAAGTTTGAAATTCAATGTTATGTAATTTATTAATTGGTTTATTACATACATAACACTGATTATAGTACATAACTATAGTCAATTTTAATTAAGATTTACAATAGTTGTGCAGCACAATGTTTGTTTTATTACATAGCATAATATCTCTACACAAACATGTGCCTATAACTCCACCTACAACTGTAATATCGTTGAGAAAACGAGCTACAAAATTTATGTTATGTTTATTAAGCAAAGCAAGTCAACGTTTAACATTATCATGTAGACCCAAGTAAGTTCTATAGAGTACATTTAATTTAACTTTTATGTTATTGGAATAATTTGCATTATTATTATTTGGACATCTAGTTTAAAACTTTTGGTATGTACTGCTATCTACTTATATTTTAATTTAACCCAACACAAAGAATCTTAATACATAATTATAGCAATTTAATATTTTCTCTCACTGTCATTTTTAACATGTGGAATGAATGCGTTTGATGTACATGCGTTATAATGCGGCATTGTTATTTTTTATGTATATAAAAAACGCTCAAAACAATTGAACAATTAAATTCAGTCAGACTGAAAATAATTAGCAGCAATTTATACAAATTATAATATATGATTTATTAGGTTGAAGACTAAAATTGTATCTAACTAAATCCAAATATTTCAACATGATCTTTTTATTTTTTTTATATGGAGTTTTGCGCGTATCATTTACACTAAGAAAAAGATTATGTCAAAGAACTAAAATTATGCATAGCATAATAACTCAAATTACAATTTAATAGCTTCTGTTTTCATCTTAAGCTTGTTTTTTCAAGTGATTGTCAATTTTTATCTACCTCTACATATTTTACTTTCTATCTTTCTTTACGATATGTACCATTTATGAAATACTTCCGTGTTTTATAAAATAAATATTCCTGTCTCTTCTTTATCTACTTATCCAACTTAAATAACTTTTCTAACTCATTACGTTTGTCACATCCATATAGCGCAGTACATAACAACTTGAATTTTATTTTATTTTTTTAATTTGTACATTTATGCTTTTTTTTCTTTATTCTTTTTTCTTTACTTGTAGCTAGTAGAGATGGTTTGCATTAGATTGGAATTTAAAAATGTGACAATGACAAATGTTTTATAATTTAAATATTTTATTAAAATAAGAATTTATCGCATAATAAATAACTAGAAATACAATAAAAAAACTAATAAATGGAATAAAAAAAAACATCTATAAACGAAGAAATACCCGATTAATTAATTTTATTTTTATGTATTAAATTAACTATTAAAGTTAAAGTTGAGTGCAAAACTATCATTGTGGAGGAAATAGCACTAATCTACAAAGCAAATCACTCGTAAGGTTAAACAAAGTTAATTAATCTGATTTATAAACCAATTTAATCAACCACAACATTAACTAAATTATTAATTAACAAAAAAAAATACTAAAATTTGTAGTCTAAACATAAAAACCCCATATTCTTTTCTTAACCAAAACCAATAAATTTACTAAACCAAATTGCTTTAATCTAGTAAAGTCTAATTATTATCTAAAACATTTGTTTGCCAATCAACAAAGTGTTTGTGCCTCCATCCACAAACATCAAGCATATTCTAGATTGACAACCTACTGACTAAACTTAGGATATTGATTATATAAAACAAAGTTGATTGTCTGTAAGCAAGTTCTAACTTGTTTTGAAGACTTATCATACATTTTAATATAAATAGTAAAGCTAAAATAATTTTGTAAATTTACATATTAAAGCCATGGATATACATAACTGGATACCTGACTTCCTATGTTGATGCGTTTCTATATTTTTATTATTATTATTATTATTATTATTATTATTATTATTATTATTATAGTGAAGCAAATTATATTACGGCGGTTATTTTATGTATGACTTTAGAGTTTCATACATTTAAAACATACATTATATGTCACTAACAGTAACAAGAAACTATTTAAATGACTCGGACAAAAATTGGTTAATTAGATCCAAAGTTGAGACATTTTTTTTTTGTTATTAATAAACAATTAATATTTTTTAAATTGACTTACCAACTTAAGCCAAATTTTTGGACAACATTATTACACGTATTACAGACGTTTTAATATCATAGTCAAACTCTAAATATGCAGTGGTTTTTGCAGTACAATAACTTGAAAAAAAAACACTTAAAAATTTCTAAATAATGTAAATCTGCACAACTTTTTTATGAACAATAGCACAAAAACCGGCAACAATCGTAAATTAGCACAAAATATAAGCCATTTACATGGTGTAATTTGATTTTTATTTGTAGACTTTCTGCGCGTGTCATCTGCAATAGAAGTGATGTTTTATATGCGCAGCATACTAAATTAATTCCTCCAGTGTAATTATCAACTAAAATAAGTTTTAACATTGTATAAATTATATGCATTATGTATATGGTAATAACGTTGAAGTTTTGTGAAAATTTCAAAAAAATTGTTTTGCAAATAAAACTGTAACGTGCAATAGAAGAAAAATTGTTATTCTAAAATTTAAATTCTATTTTGATCTTTAGCACGCTTCTGATTTATTTACAAACAAATTTTCTTGAAATTTTTACTAAAGTTCTACGTTATCACCATATACATAATGCATCCTCATGTATACAATGTTAAAACTTATTTTAATTGGTAATTACGCTAGAAAGTTTATTTAACATATAAAAAATCACTTTCTTTGCAGATGGCACGCACATAAAGTTTACAAATAAAAATCTAAATGCTCTACGTAAATAGCTTATGTTTGGTGATGATTTACGCTTCTTGCCAATTTTTGTATTGTTTTTCGTAAAAAAATTATAAAGGTTTAAGTTTTTTTAATTACTGTACCGCAAAAACCTTTGTATATACAAAGTTTAACTATGATAGTAAAACGTCAGCAATACGTGTAGTAAAGTTGATTTAAAATTTGACTCAAGTTGGTAGACTCGTTTAGAAGATATTAATTTTTTATCACAAACGCATTATTGGTCTTAACTTTGAATCTAATTAACCAATTGTTGTCCGGAACATTTTAATAGTTAGTTTACAATGTTAGTAGCATATAATGCTTGTTTTAAATGTTTAAAAAACTAAAATGATAAAATGTAAGATGATTTTAATACATATTTAGGATTATCAAGTCACTCACAAAATGGCCGCACTAAAATAATCTGTGTCACTTTATAAACGCTAGTCAGGTAACCATTGAAGTCATCAAATAATTTGTACTAATTCAGTATACTTAATTTAGACAAAACAAGCTGATAATTTTAAACAAAACACGTTTAACAAATTTATCAGTAATGACTGATTAATATAATTATGATTCTAAAAAGCTTGTAAACAAAGCCAGTTACTGGTAAAACAATTAAAAAAAATATCTCTTCAAATTAAATACCAGAAAAGCATTAGGTATAAATGAAATTTTACATATTATTCTTAAAACATTTGTAAATATATAACTCTTTTTTTTTTCTTGACTAAAGTATTTTTATTATCATATAAAATAAAAACATATACAAACTGTTAAAAAATTGCAAATGTTAAACCTATACCTATTAAGTCTATTTTTTTAATATACAAATACTAATTGCATTACTGTATAACTTGTTCAAAAGTTTTGAAAAATATATTATATTTTACAATGTAATTTTTTTTAAGGGGGCAGTTTGATGAGTGTCATAAAACTACGAGCAGAACTCACGCAATTTAACTCCTTTTTAAAATCGAATTTTTGCAACGTATTGAGAATGAACTTACCAATCCAATGAAATATATAAAAATCCAAAAACTTCAATTGTTTATTAAATTTTGAAATTAATTTGTAATTTTTTTGTCGAAATATTTGCTCAAAATGAAAGAGTTATACTTTATTGAACATTAAACTTAATAGACTTATTATTGTACTATAAGTTATTTTTCTAAAATGAACGTATGATAAAATGTGAAATTTGAAATTCCCGCGTGTATTAATTTTTTTAACAGTTTGGTACTGCTGCCACATTAATTAAAATCATAATAAATGTCATATTATAAATTTATAGGTTATAGCAGATGGTGGTTTAAAAATATAATATAATTGTGATTACAATAATATCAAGTTACCGTCTGTCATAATCTGTTAATTTATAATATGACTATTCATTCATTATGGTTTTAAATCATGTGGCAGCAGTACCAAACTGTAAAAAAAATTAATACACGCGGGAATTTCAAATTTCACATTTTATCATACATTCACAACTACGAGCAGAACTGTAACAATTGTTTATTAAGAAAAATAACTTATAGCATAATAAAAAGACTACTAAGTTTAATGTTCAATAAAGTATAAATCTTAAAGTTTAAGCAAATATTTCAACAAAAAAATTAAAAACTAATTTTAAAATTTAATAAACAATTGAAGGTTTTGGATTTTTATATATTTCATTGGATTGGAAATTTCATTCTCTACACGTTGCAAAAAACCGATTTTAAAAAAGAGTAAAATTACGTGAGTTCTGCTCGTAGTTTTATGACACTCATCAAACTGCCCCCTTAAACAAAATAATGTTATTTTAAATACTTAAATATAATATAATAAATTTTGATGAAAACAATTTGTAACCTTTTTTTCTATGTTAATTACGTATAAAATTCTACTTGAATAGACAAGTATTGAATGGTTGAAGCTAATACATGTTTGACTTCATTATAACATTTATAATAAAACACAAATATAGTATAAAGATTCAAATTTTTTGTTATTGTAATACTACAATTGTTTCACCACACAGTGGCTTCATCAGCTATAATTAACAATAATAAAAAAAGATATACACTAATTACTTATATACTAAAACAAATAAAAATTAAATACAATAGCTGGTAGGAAGAGTTAACAGAATAGGATGGATTAGTGCAACAAATAAATTGCACGTGACATAGAAAAGTGACACAATTTAAAATTGTGCCATTTTAAATTAATTCAATAGCAGCTTTCCCGTTACGTTGCCCTGTTGCACGCCAGGGCAAGATGCACTGCCACTGCGTTCCCGTTACGTATACATAAGTGGGGTAACTTGCACAAAGTCGTCTTTCCCCTTCCTTTTCTAGCCCCAACCTTTCAAGCGGGGCGAGTTGCACTTGCTCATTTGATTGGCTGATTTAAAAATTACATCTGACAGCAGCCGTTAATTAATTACTAGTATTTTGTATAACAAGAGTGGATAGTATACCCATATCGCACGAAGACGAATTTGGAGCACGACGCTGCAGGCGGAGTGCTCCAAACGTCTAAGCGCGATATGGGCATTCCACTCGAGTTGTACAGCTTACTTTTTCTACGACTGATAAAAATCTAAAAATTATTTTAAAACTTTTCAATTAATCATTTAACATTATTTTATATTGAAATAAATTCAGGTTATGTTTGACATCTGACGTTTCGCATAATTGTCAAATTCAGAACTACCTATAATTTTAGTTAAATTATGCTGTTAAAATATTTAATTAAAAACGTTTTTAAGCTTTATTGTATAATAACAGTTAATAAATAAGACGTTCTTAATCTATTTTTGACATTTTACAAATAAAATAACCATTTGTATTTAGCGACGTAATCAAATAAACATTGTGTTTTGTATTTTTTGTTTCTATGGTTGGTACGGCATATCATATCCACACTAGAGTGGATATATGATACATATCCATTCAGTTAGACGTGAATAAAAGTGACAATATATAGAAGGGAGTAGAAAAAGTATATATCAGAAAAAATTACAAACAAAAATTAAAAACTAAAGACAACGAAACAAATTAAATAAAAATTACATAAATGTAAGTTATTACTAAATATTAAAAAAAAAAATCTTATGTTTGATATATGCACAAACGTTGCAGAAATATGTTCCCATAAATGTGCAAGACGCTCGAGTGTAACTTACACGGGCGCGCGCTGTGGTAAGATGCCCTGGGTTAGTAACCTTTGTAATGGGAAAGCAGCTATTATGTACTTGTAAAAAAAGTATTTGCTTCATCGTTGTGGAAAAGCGACATATTTCTAGCTTAAATTTATTCCCACTAGAGGGCAGTTGTGTCGCTATTTTATATTGTAGACTTTGACTATAGTCTTCATAGATCAGTGTCACTTCTGAGTTGCAAAATTTATTTTTTTAGTAGTGTAATTTTTCTGTCATGTGCAAAATATTAATTAGTATTATCATTATACAATAAGAATAAAACATTATTTTACAATAAATAACAATGGAGAATTATTAACATTTTTGATCATTTAACATAAGCCCGCGTTTATTATATTTGTTAATTTTCATAAATTCTAACAAATTTAGCTTAAAAACTTAAAAAAAACTTTTTCTTTTATTTCTAATTTTATTTAATTTATGACATTTTATTTTCTGAAATTTTTGCAGCCAAATGACAAAATAAACAAATTTAATAAAAAACATGGTCAGCCAACAAGTATTGACAAATTTCGGAGCGTTGTGGTAAGAAAACTAAAAAGAAAAAGGGTAAAATCAGGTGAAAAACTTGTTAAGAATAAAATGCAGTTTTAGCAGAGGTTAAACCACTAGATTTTGCAAAACGTAGCCCGATTTGAGCAGACTTTATTAAGTTTTGCATAATTTTATCTGATAAAACGCATTTTTATTTATTGGGTTTTGTTAACAAATAAAACATGCAATACTAATCGTTTGAACAACCCCGTGCAATTAAAGCGCGTCTATTACATTTTGCAAAAATCACACGGTGTGGGTTTTCTGTTTTTGGAATATTTTGGCTTTATTTTTTTAAACAAGAGGTTCTGATGGTTACTGTAAATTTCCAACAGTATTTAACAATGCTAAAAATTTTGTTAACTGCCGATTTTAGATTAAGAAGGGACATAAGAGAATTGTGGTCTAGTTAAATGAAGCAACAAGTCACACTGCATGAGTGTGTATCAGAACTTTGAGACAAATGTTTCTATAAAATGATTTCACAAAACGGCAAGATCTCCGGATTTAACTCTCAGTGATTTCTTTTTATGGAGATATCGAACAGGTCCAATACATTAGAAAAGTTAAAACAAAACATTACACAAAAAAAATGTAATTAGTATGGATATGTTGCACCGTGCTTGCAACTATTTCGCAATGACCTTTAAGAATGCAAGGATTAAATAAAACGCATTTTTGTGTTTTATATAATAAGTTTAAAATCTTACCTTAAAAATTGTCAATATCTGTAGGCTGACCTTGTATAACTATTTGTTTGTTTATCGACTTGACCTCCCAAGAATTAATTATATTACTAAATTATATAACCACTACTTTTTTGAAAAAAAAAAAATATAATTAAAAACATGTAACAAACATTTAACATTTTTTAGAAACAAAACCTAACCAAAGCGACCGTAATGTCGGTCCTACAACAGGCTAATGTACAAAACGCGGTTACCTAAAAAGATTACAAAGGTTACATTATGAATTAAAAGGTAATTAAACTTTTCATAGGCTTAAGGGTTTTAATGTTAGCTGCTGAGAAGTGTTAATAAAATAAAACAAATTAAATTCAATTAAGTTAGGTTATTCTGCCATATTATGAGTTAGGTATTACGGCCCTAAATTATTTTTGTAGGTTTTATCAAAATGTGAACATTAACAAATTGTTTTGGAAAGGCATGAGTGCGGCAGAGCAAACATTATTATTGTGTACAGTACAGCAGATAGATAAATAAATCTAGGATCATCTAGGATGAAGCACTGAAATTAAAAAAAATATAATTAACGCTAATAACAAAGTTTACATAAATTATAATAAATAAATTTTTGAGATTTCAGCCTATAATATGTTTAACATTTCAGTTTTGAATTTTGTCGGTTTTATATCAACTAAGATTTTTTTGGCTCCGAGCTCTCGGTCTAATAGCCGTAACCTAACCGCCGGTTACTTTGGTTGATATACGGAACGCCCTATAAGTATTACAATTTTACTGAAATTTAACTTAAATTTAAATGTCTCGCTTTTTTCTGTACTTGGAGTATGATACATAACCTATTTGCAAATAATATATTATAACAGATTACATTGACAAAGTCATTCAGTTTTTTAATTACATTACACACAATTGATTTGAATCAAACTTCTTAGTATAAGCAAAAAATGAAAAAAAATTGTTATTGATTGATGATTAAACACATCTATAAAATTGCCATTTTTAAAGATTAAGATTACGCATCGTACTTTTAGTTTATATAATAATTTATTCAAACTTAATTTAACAATCACAGCGGCCAAGAATTAAGCACAGACAATTGTTTTAGTTTTGCAAACCTTGTCAGTGAGTTGTGTTCTACGGCATTGCATGATAGCAAAAGACAAATTTGAATAAATAATTATGTGCTTATAAAGAAAATTGATAATGTTTTTAATCAAGCAAACAAGTGTAGCTAACAAAATTTTAATATAATAATATATATGCAGCGCATTTTCACTACTGTCAATCGTAGAAAATTTACTGAACACAAGCAAGTATTTACTTAAACAACCTAAAATGTTTTTGCTGATTAAAAAGTTGACCATTTCAAAAATAAACGTTCTAGTGGCTAGTAATTTTTTTAGTAATAATTTTTTTAGTTATAACTTTTTCTGATTTATTACATTAAATTATAAAACTTTCAATTAAAGACAATTTGGCTTATCTCCGATAAAGGTATAAAGAACAAACGGTTTATTTTTTGATTATTTTTATTTTATTTCAGAGGGTGTATATTTCAATGTATGGAATATGATTTCATATAAGAGGACCGCCGCGGCAGGCTTGGTAGTAGGCCATTCTCGAGCACCAATTAATAAGTATTTGCGCCACTGTTTCCAGCGGTATTTTGGCAATAGTTTTGCAAATGCAAAACTATTGCAAAATTGTCATTGGAGAATTGTCAAAAAAAAAAAAATTAGCGGTGTCAAGTCGCAGCTGCGATGTGTCCAGTTTACATTTCCAAAACGGCTAATAACGCGGTTGTTGAATTTGGTGCGCAAAAAAATGATTGTGACATGTTTAGTATGGGATGTAGCCTTATCTTGTTGAAACCAAAGCTGCCGTAGATCAAGTTCTTCTAATTTGGACCTCAAAAAATCAGTGATCATATCTTTGTAACGATCTTTAATAACAGTAACGTTGACATCATTGTTTTCAAAGAAAAATAGTTCAATAACGCCACCACTCAGTGGATGTATTAATTTCTCGACTATAGCATGTAAATTTTGTGTTTCCCAAATACGGCAGTTTTATTTGTTTGCATAGCTGCCAAGATGGAAATGGGCTTTGTCTAAAAAGATGATTTTTTTGGATAAAATTTAGGTCAACATTTAACGTTTAAAGCCCACTGAGCAAAGCAAAATATTTTAAGTTCACTTTGTAAACATACCAAGGTTTTTGGAAAAAAGTCGCCTCAAAGTGGTTTGACAAGTTTGTTGACTTCTGCGCCAAGTTCATGTTTTTTCTTTGAGCCACAGAAGCGACAATTTTGGCAGAACGCCTTGGATAAGTACGCTTGATAGTTATCACAAACAAAGTGACAGCAAAGACAAGATTGTTCATTTTGGAAGTATACAAAACAAATCTTTTGATTGAGTGCACAGTCTTTTTGAGTAGTCTAAATTATTTTTTAATAATTTAAAGTATCATTTCACTTAAAAACATAATAATTGATTTGGTTTCGAGAAAATAGAAAAGAAGCTATACACAATGCTGTTATAACTTTGGGATAAATGATTTGGCAGCTTTTTTATCAAAATAAATTTAGAAAATGTGGTTTACATAACCATGGCTCATAATATAAACTTTAACAATTTTATTAAAAATAATTTGTAAACATTAAGTTTGAATATTTGTAAAATATAAATCTTAAAAAATTTAAAATTTAGAAGCTTATTTCATGTATCAAACTTTCCTTAAACGTTTTGGTTCTACATTTCTGAAATATTAGTAAATTTTTGTTAGAATTTCTAATTAATCTTATACAACAAGTAAATATTTAGTTATCTTTTGTATCTTATTTAACTAATTAGACCGAGAGCTCGGAGCCAAAAAAAACTATAAAAGTATAAACGCTAGTTTTTTAATATATCGTTATAGTAGTAGTCTATATTAACATACTACGGTCAGGCTCTTGTTGGGACAGGTGCCATTGGTGGTCCCCAAAGATATTGTGAATACCCAGGTAGTAAAGTAAGTTTATAAGGGCTGAAACTTTGCACGCTGATTAAATATTACGCATAATGAAAAATTATAGTAGTCAGTTAGGTGTATATAAAGACGTATAAAAAATTAACAAATGTGACTCTAAATTGTAAGTGTCAGTTTTGACATTCACATAAATATTTTTTATACATAGTTAGGGCTAGACTGACCATCCATAAGCCTGACTGACTACTACAATTCTTCATTATTTGTAATAATTAATCAGTGCCCAAAGTTTGAGATTTTATAGACTTATTTTAACACCCCGGTGTTTACGACATCTTTGAAGACGCACCAATGGCACCTGTTCCAACAAAATCTTGACTGACCGTAGTATGTTAATCTGGACCACTGCTAGAATAATATATTAAAAAATTAGCGTTTATACTTTCATAGTTTTTTATGGCTCTGAGTTTTCGGCCTAAATGTTTATAAAAAAATGCAAAGATCTGCAACATTAACCCAACGTTGAAGTAAGTCTTACTGTATTGATGATATTTTAGATTTTGATTTTGAAGCAGTAAGAAATTAAGTTTCTTTGGAAATAAAATTGACCAAATTAAGAACACTCTACTCAGACATTGTTTTAAGATTTTGTTTATTAATGCTACAGATTCTAACCACAAAATTTCAATATTGGTTAATGTTTATTAGAAAGTATAAAAAGTGATATCATCTTAAAAGGTATAAATAAGGATTTTAGTTATTTAAAAAAGTTTATGAATGTGAACCAAAATAGAATTAGCAAAGGAACAAAACCTTGAAGAACATCAACATTTATGGTTTTGGAGTCAGAGTTGAAGTTGATATATTATAAATTACTATAGAAGCAATAAAATAAAATAAAATTTAAACTAATTTGTTATCTAACAGTCTCAATTTAAAGTCGTAGAAATGTACCCATGTTTAATACATAGTAGCAATGCGGTTTAAAAAGTCATCTATTCTAGCAATGCTTCTGTTCAACATTCATTCAATCTATTTTGCAAATTTTTTATTTATAAATTATGTGATGTTTATTTACGCTATTTTTTAGTTTTGGGATAAATGTCTGTTTTATTTTAGATTAAAACAAAACGATTTTTTATTAAACGTATGGAAGTTGAGTAAAAATTAAAAGTTTTTGATCGATTAATACATAAAAACTATAATATAATATCAATATATTTGTATTATATTGTATACCAATCTTACTCATTCTGGTCATAACAATGAAAAAAGCTTTTTTCTAGAATGAATATAAAATAAGATGAGATGTAAAATTTACATTTAACTTACAAAAAATAGAAATTTTTAATTTACGTTGCAAACAAAAAACTATATTTTTTATTAAAAACATACAAATAACAACTAGTTTAGGTCTATGGTCATTAATTGCAATTGAAAGATTTACAGAATATATTTAATTATAAAATTCTAATGATGTAAAAATTATGTCACAGCTTATACACATTTTAAAATTAAATTTATAGTAATTATAGCTTGACATCAGAAAATTCAAACGCTTCTATTAAATTCATATTTATGAAGATGTTCCGGAGGAAAATTAACCAATATATTCCACTAAAACGAGTTCCGCTGTCAGCACAAGAATGTGTGTGGAAGCAAATTGATATTGGAGTCGGTTAAGGAGTACTTAGTGTTAATTTCAAAAAACCAGTTATGCATAATATATAAATGATTTTAAAAAAAACATTAAATTTACTATATATGTTTTAATTACCAAATAGTTGTTTTGTCATGACGGTTAATCAAATTAATAACTCAAAAATACATTATGGTTAATTACTGAAACAAGATAATAAAATTCATAATTTTTATTAAAAATGTTTTAGACCTATACATAAAGTAATGAAGTAAATATAGGAATTATGAAACATTAATTTGAGTTGTCACGCAAATGGAACGTTATTGATTAAATTATATTTGTTTTATATTCTAGAATATATGAAACTCAATGGATTCTTTACAAATATGAGCGTCATAAATTTGATATAAATGTTGATAACTGTTTCAATTATAATATTTATCTATCTACATAAATCATACAATGCGTATAACTATATGACAATATTTAAAAGTTTTAACTCTGTTGAGGTAAATTATACTTAACTTGATTAACTACAAATAACAATCATCTTTCAAAGAAACTTTGTAATTTAATTTATGTGATGTAACACTGATTCTATAATGAAAAATTATGTGTGTTTTTCCAAGTTCTGACGTGTTTAATTTGAATAAGATAAAATACTGCCTAGTATGCTGAAACACAAATGTAAACTATGTGACAATTAATTACACATTCTACTAATTTTGACTTGAGTAATATATTACTTGCAAATAAACAAACATCTAGGTATAGCTGATAATGTTTTATTCATACAGAGGACGTTTCTAATCAAGTTTCAGTCGTGCATTGAAAAGGTTTCAGTCGTTGCCGCTTTATATTTAATTATTATAAAGAAGAGAGCGCACAAGCATATGATTATAATGACTCTGATTTTTAGTAAACAATGTTTGCTTTTATATATTTTATTTTAATTATTTTTGAAGCACAAGCCAAATAAATTGTGAATAAGAATAAGAATAAGTTAAGTTATTTTTTTTTTTGTTTTTAAACAATAATATAATAATAATATTAGCAAGGTATAGTAATCGAGTGTAACTATAATCTACTCACACTCTGGTTGGTTGGTAATAGACATTTGATATATTTTGCGCGTTTTATATTAAATAACAAAGTTAAATACAAAATTCAGCTAATTTTAATTTAAGTTATTTGTCATTTAAAAAAAATGATTTATGTAAAATTGGTAGACTATTATCAATCTTTTCTTTATTATTATAGCTGTTATTTTGTGCAACTAGGCATTGTCAAGATTTTAGTCAGACATAATAAATTATATTTTTGTTGATTTGTTAAAATAAACATCTGCATAATTTCATATTTTCAATTTTGTAAACTCATTTTGCCGCGGTAGAAAAATGATTTTTTAAAGTCATTAAATTTATAGCAATATGTCTCTTTAAATTCCATAAGTTTTTATTGTGATTCTAGTTTTATTTATTTATTACATTACGCTATTAAGAACAGCACTTGTTAAGATTTAGGGTCAAAATGGACGATGTCACTAATGTTGCTGAGTAATTGACTTGAAAAATCAAGTAATAACATTTATCAATTTGCTGAACAGTTAGAATGATCAATGAAATGTTTATTTTCTTGAATGGAGTAAGACTTACCCGTAAGATTTTCTAAAAGTGTAGTGCGTTATTTATTGCGTACTTCAAATGAATCAGAATTTATTTAAAGTAATGGTGCGACAGTGTTACCAAAGATATCTTCTTAGTTCTACTTCTGCTCATATTGAGAATTATCCAAGTGCTAACCTGACCAACTTAGCAAATAGAATAGCAAACACCGCACTAGAAAAAGTGCAGTAGTATAGATATCTTGGAACCTAGATAGAGCAATCAAGTGACCAAACAAGCAAGATCAATATTTTTGAAATCTAAGAAGCTCTTCACTAGTAAGAATATAAGCGTAAAACAAGAATGCTGCGTTGCTATGTTTTTTTCTACTTTACTGCATGGGGTTAAAGCGTGGAATTTCAATAAGAATCACTTAGAGAAACTAAATGCGTTTGAAATGTAGTGTTACTAAATAATATGGCGTATTCCATGGACAGATAAAGTAACTAAAGTCTTAAACAAAATGCAAAAAGAATTGGAAATAATTCACATAATAAAGAAGGAAAAGTTACCATATTTAAGCAACATAATGAGAGAACCCAAATACGCGCTGTTACAATAATGATAGCACAAAAAAAGTTCGGATAGTTATGACGGTATCAAACCTTTAATAAGAGATGCACTGCAAAAAAAGATTGCAATAATCCACGGATAATAGTGCCACAATTTTATGTGTGCTTACTTAGTATCTATATTACATTAAAAAATGACCCTAAAGATTGACTGTTTCAATAAAAATAACAATCTGTCATTTTTTAGATGTAAAATAATGCGTTGTTCTAAACTCATTTTGTTTCAACAAGGTTTCTAATACCAGCCAAATTTTTTTTGGTATAGACAAGAACGTTTTTCCAAATTCATCTTGTTTTAACAAACCTTTTAATACCAAAAATTATTTATTAATTTTAGAAAAGTACGTTTTTTTAAACTCATCTAGTTTTAACAAGGCCTCTAACACTAGCTTTCTTTGTTTGGGTGTAACGGAGTACGATTCTTTAACTTCAACAATTATTGTTTATTGGATGTAGAAAAGTACGTTATTTTTAAATTTAATTTTGACACTACGTTGCACTCTTTGGTTCTAAAAATAAGTAATAAGTTACCTTTCAAAGACAATTTTTGTCCAAAATTGGATTTCAATTTCTTTAATTGGAATTTTTTATCAAAGTTATTTAAAAACTGCAAAACATGCAGTTTTTTATATTCTGACTTACCATAAGGTAAAACAGAAAAAAACATCCGAAAACGGCGGTGAGGATACAGTACAAAAAAAAAATTGAAAAAAAAATGTATTACTTAAAGAAATAAACCGTGGCATTTAAAGTGCTTAAAAAGAATTTGGTTTAAAAAAAATTGTTGTACAACAAAAAAAAAGTTAGGAAAGGAAGAGCAAAACAAAAATTTGATATCATACGCATAAATTCTTATCTTAATTTATTTCAGTATTAAGCATTTTTGGTATGTTTGTTTTATTTTATACATCTAGAATATAGATCATAGGATAATAAATTTTACTTTATTTGCAAAATATGTTAACAGTGTTATTTGCTTACATTATTTATAATAGTTAAAGTACTATAAATATTATTATTTGCATGCAAATACTGCATCTGTAGTTTTGTTAAAAGTATATAAGTTATAAACAAGTTACATATTGTTCTAATATTTGTTATAAAAATTAATTACATAATAGTTAAGGGAGCTTTTACCGGTGTAATTTTGTTACCACTACTAGAAGTTATTCACACATAGACTAAAGGATGCCTTAGAGGTTGTAATACAAAGTACATTGGCAGTAAGATAAACAAAGTACTGATAATTGTAGCATGCTTGAAAGACTATACAAGATTGTTATTTGCACACTGGCTGTTAGGGTTGTGTCATAACACTGTATTTGGCAATATACATAACAACCAGAAGCATATTGAGCACCACCATAGGGCCTTACAACCCATTAGGCCTTATACTAGAGAAAATTTCTATGATTGCTAATTTTACAAAATATATAAAAACTGTGTGCAGGATTAATTTATAAAAAAAACAACTATGCAAGAGAACAAAATAAACCAGACTAACTAGAACGTAACGTAGTGAGAAAAAAGCAAGACAAAAAAAAAATCAGTTACTGTTGCGCAGTAACGTGATGCGGTCAAAAGATTTGACAGGAATTTCCGTTATTTGATTGTTTGATGAAATTTTTTATCACCATACCAATTTGTAATATTATGGAAAACAGCAATAGCAACAATTACGTTTCTAGTTTAAGTCATAAAGGTAATTTCACAATAGTTTGGACAAACGTCCACACATCGACATTTTTAATTTTGTACACATGTTTAGGGTACCAAAATAGGACGATTTCTAATTTTAGATCTATAGGTGCAATAATACAGTGTAAATGGCGGCTATTTTAATTTTTTAGAAATATTTTGTCTCTTTCCAGTTTTTGTGCTGTAAATAAACAAGAAATAGTCAAATCGTATTTTTATAAGAAATTTTTTGTAGAACACAATCCCGCTATTGGTTTTCTAAAATTTCCTGCAAAAAATGGGAATAATATTATTTTATTAAAAACTTGATATCTTTGATTCCGCTACACCTGGAGACTTGAAGTTTGAATATGATACTCCTGAAACATAGTTTTTTCGCAAAAATAAAATAACTTGGTTTCTTTGTTCTAAGGTAAAATATAACACTTAATTGCTAAAAATGGATTTTCCGTAATTTTAGTCATTTTCCGTCTTTTTTTAGGAGATTTTAAAAAACGGACATAAAGATTACGTTTTACGAGAAATTTTCTTTTGATTACACTAATTCAATATTTTTTTACTTTTTTGCAAAATTATGAATGACCAAGAAATGCTTATTTTTATTATATATATATGTATACATATATGTATATGTATATGTATATATATTTTGAAAAAAATTATTTTTTTGTCTTGCATAATTTTGCAAAATAAAGTCAAACAAAATATTGTATTAGTGTAATCAAAAAGAAATTTCTTGTAAAACGTGATTTTTATGTCTGTTTTTTAAAGTTATTCTGAAAAAAGCTGGACAGTTAGTAAAATTTTGAAAAATCCATTAAAAGTAGAACCATTTTTAGCAATTATGTGTTATATTTTACTCTAGGGCAACAAATCAAGTTTTTTTAAATTTTGCAATCCAAAGTACTATGGTTAAAAGTATCATAATTAAGTCTCCAGGTAGCAGAATCAAAAAGACCAAATTTTTAATTTAAAAAAAGAGTAAAATTAAAAGCGGGATTGTGTTCTACAAAAAATTTCCTCTTTTTGAATATGTTTTGCTTATTTACAGCAAAAAAACTGAAAAAACCAAAAATTTATAAAAAATTTAAATAGCCGCATATACTCCGCATTGCACCTAGAGATTTAAAATTTTAGAAATTGTCTAATTTTGGTACCCCAACCATGTGTTTGAGCAAAATCGGAAAAGTCAATGTGGTTACGTTTGTCCGAATTATCGTGGAATTACCCATAAGCTAGTAACAAAAATCTTTTTTTTCAACCTTTAATAGTTTGTTCTACAACACCGGATTTTCTTATTTTGATTATTTGATGAGTAAAGTTTATTATATTTCATATTTCATAAATGTTTTACATTTTTTAACAATTTATGCCCAAATTTTATTACTTTCTAACAATATTTTAATATTTCCAAACCAAAATTTGCTAATTTTGACATTTTTAAACAATATTTTTAAATATTTTTTATTAGATTTTTCTATTTGAAAATATTTTAATGTTTTGTGACCGGCTTTAGCAATTTTTGATTTTTTATTAATTAAATTATACACTTTAACAGACGGCAATAACCACCAAGTAAGCCCGACCCAAATGTCAACCACTCTGCACGCGGTGCCCGCTGCTAGATAACGAACGAGGCTCTGGCGACCGAGTCATAGCGGTATAGCCATTCAAACAAGAATAATGAAAATGTATTCTCACAGCAGCCCCAGAATAATTCTGTTGGTAGGATATAGTCAGTTGTGGACTATTTCGACAAATATGGTGGCAGAAGATTTCAATTAAGAAACAATGGCAGCATATTAAGTTCTAGTCAGATAAACTACACAAACCCACCAACCCGCAAGGCAAGCGTTGTGGGTAAATGCTAAAATAAGGCTCCGAGTCCCCAGCTATCTGCCGCCTCCCAGCTACGACAACGGCTGGAATAGAGGACAAATCAAAGGTGCTAAGAATGACTGGGCTTACAAAGGTTGTCATGGGAAACGACTAATAATAGCAACGTAAAATATAAGGACTGAGATCAGATATAAAATGAGATGTTGTTGGGCTATGCAAAACGAGAAGATCAGAGGAGAAATGTACCACTTTTAAATCAAGACATGTCTTGTACCAAAACAACTCTGATACCAACTCGCAAAATGGGGGTGTAGGAATACTCATTAACAAACATCTAAAACATCTCGTTACAAAAATAAAATCTATCTTGAGAAGGGTTATATATATATATATATATAATGGTACAGATTTCAAAAAGGTATTGCCTCCAGATTATCTGTGTATATGCACCAACTAGTACATCCGACGAGAAAGAAATTGAGCAATTTTACGACGACATATCAACAGCAAGGAAGGCTGGAAATCCACAATTTTCCATTGCATGAACACCTTTTTCAAAAAACCGGAACATCGTAAATGGACATGGGTGAGCCCAGGTGGCAGAACAAAAAACCAAATAGACTACATTATATCGAATAAAAAATCACTAATAACAGATGTCTCAGTCCTAAATAATTTTAGAACAAGAAGTGACCATAGAATAGTCAGAGCAACATTACTGCTAAACATCAAACTCGAGCGAAATAAACTAATTCTGAAACGGACGCACCTACAAATCGGTGACTTAAAACAACATTCCGAAAAATATCAACTTGAGCTACGTTCCAAATTAAATTCACATTCTTTAAAAGACTTGGACATAGACTCACTGTCCGATAAAATCGCAGCTGATATAAAAACCGTAAATTAAAAAGTATGCATGAGAGCCAAAACGCACAAAAACAAAAAAATTAGTCTAAACACAATAAAACTAATAGAACAGCGAAGAAAGCTAGATCACAATTTCCTGGAATATAGACAACTAAACAGAATTATAAATACCAAAATTCACAAGGATACAAGATCATTTAATACTAGGAAAATCAAGAAAGTCATTAAAGATAATGCAAACATGAAAGTATTACGATCGTACATTCACAATGGGAAAACGAAAATCTACAAAACCAAAAATAGTACTAGACAAATTGTTAGAGGAAAAGAAGACTTCTACGCAAAACTATATGCTTCCTTAATACAGGAACCACCAACACTCGCCAGTGAAAGGAAAGAAATCACTAACGTTCATTCCGAAGAATTGCCACATATAGACACAAATGAACTGACAAACGCCCTACACCAAATGAAAAATAGGAAAACTCCTGGGACAGACGGAATTACATGCGAGATGCTCAAGTTTAGAGAACACGCCCTATTGGAGGCAGTACGCACTCTTTTAAATAAATGTTTGGAAGAAAGAAAGATCCTGATAGAATGGCAAAATGCACACGTAACACTGATACACAAAATAGGTGACACCACTAATATCGAGAATTATAGACCAATTAGTATACTCTTCCACCTATATAAACTGTTGACCAAAATCATAACTAATAGACTTATAACTAAACTGGATTTCTATCAACCCACAGAGCAGGCAGGTTTCAGGAAAGGCTTTGGTACAGCAGACCATCTTTAAAATATCCGCTCCTTAATTGAAAAGTCCGTAAAATACAATATACCCCTACACCTGGCATTTGTAGACTACGAAAAAGCGTTTGACTCTATCAAGATGTGGGCAGTATTACAGGCAATGTCTAACGCACGTATCGACTTCAGGTATACCAACATTATTAGATACATCTATAATAACGCTACTCTACAAGTAAAAACTGATGACAACACATTAACAGACAAGGTTCCCAATAAAAGAGGGGTGCGACAAGGCGATACAATCTCACCAAAACTTTTCACGCTTGCAATGGAAGATATCTTTAAAAGACTAGACTGGGATAAAAAAGGCATAAACATAAATGGAAAGCACCTTAACCATCTACGTTTTGCAGACAATATTATCCTTATTAGTTCAGATTACAGTGAACTAAAAGACATGTTCTTACAACTAAATACAGCATCTAAAGAAGTCGGTCTAAAAATGAACGTTAAAAAGACTAAGATCATGAGTCAGAATGGGACATCTATTAGCGTAGAATGACAAATAGTAGAAAAAGCGACCGAGTATGTATATCTTGGCCATATCATTAAACTAGGGATGGACAACCAAACAGAGGAAATATTACGCCGCGTAAAAATTAGCTGGGCAGCGTTCGGTAAACTAGGATACATTTAAAAAAATAAGACCATCCCATACGGTCTAAAGCGGGAAGTTTATAACAAGTGTATTCTTCCCGTCAAAACGTATGAGCTTGAAACAACCACCCTCACAGTAAGATCTGCAAATAAACTTGGAACTTGTCAAAGATCCATGGAGGGTGCGATGCTTAGTATAAGCTTGAGGGACCACATTGGAAACGACAAAATCTGCAGAAGAACTGGCGTTGAAGACGTAATTATACGATTTGCAAACCTCAAGTGGAGCTGGGCAGGTCATGTTGTCAGGCAGGATCCATCAAAATGGGCAATAAGAATTATACAGTGAAGACCTAGAACAACGACTCGCAGTGCAGGAAGACCCCATGGCCGGATTTTTATGCTTTCTGAGATTTTGATGTTTCAAGACCGGATTTTGCTATTTTTGACATTTTATTAAAAAAGTTTGCACTTTTCATTTAACAATTTTTTAAAATATTATTTAAATTTGTACATTTTATAAGCAAAACTTTGCACTTTTTAACCAGATTTTAATTTTAGAATATTGCAGTATTTAACATTTTATGATAAATTTTAGTACTTTACAGTGGTTTTATACTTTATAACCAAATTTTGCTATTTTTTGACATTTTACAAATAGAATATTCTTTTTTTTTTCAAAATTAACAACTAGAATTTAAATCTTTCTTCCAATATTTTGTCATTGTCAGGTTTTGCAATTTGATTTTTTTTTATATTTAAAGTTCTCAATTAAATTAAAACCGGATTTTGCTATTTATAATTTTTTATAAATAGAATTTTTTATATTTTACAGTTTATGCTCAAATTTTATTTTCTTGTTTTTTTTTTAATTTTTTTATACCATTTTTGTTATTTTTGACTTTTTATTATTTTTGTCCATTTTTAAAATTTATAACCGGATTCTGTTACTTTTAACAATATTTTAATGCTTTAAGACCAAATTTTGCTATTTTACAGTTTATAATTAGATTTTGGTGCTTTTTAACAATATTTAAATGTTTTTTATTTACTTATTATTAATACATTTTTGCAATTTTTAGCCAAATTTTGGTAATTTTTAATATTATTTTGATTGTTTCAAGGTTAAATTTTTTTATTTTTAATTTTACGAATAAATTCATTTTTTTATTCTATATGGCAAGATTTTAATGTTTTTTAACAATATTTTATAGCTATTTTTAATTTTATGAGTTTTGCACTTTTCAACAGTTTATGAACAAATTTTGCTATTTTTAACAATGTTTTAATTTTTTATAGCCAGCTGTTGCTATTTTTAAAATTTTAAATATTTTTTTACATTTTTTAGGATATTGCCGGATTCAGTGCATTTTGACAACGTTTTGATAGATAAAGTTCTTAAACCTAAACCACAGACGTGAAAGCAACGTCACGCTAGCACAAACGTGTGGTCACAATAACCCCTACTTAAAAAAATGCAAAATAATGTAAAAAATCAAATTATTTGCTAATCTGATAACATAATAATATTATTTAGGCACTAAATATTTAATGTTTACAAGTTTTAACAGATTGATACCAAAACAATTTGTACTTACATGCTAAATTTGGAATAGATGTTTTTTCATTAATTTTGACATAATATCACCTACATCGCACAAAAAAAATATTTTTTCTTTGTTTTGTAAACTAATAGGTAAATTAGAATCTAAATAAACATAAAAAGGAAGTAATACTATAAAAAAAATTTCAACCATATAATTTTGTGTCACTTAAATGCAGACCTGACGTTTTTTTTACTCCTGCAAACTTTTAACTCACGATAAACAGATAACTATCTAAAGGAGCAACACACTATTTTAGCAAATAGCTTTATAATGAAAATTAGAAAGATACTAACACGTACAGGTGTATATCTAGCAAGGCTGGGGAAATACCTAGAATTTGATATCTGGGCTAAGTTAGTTTCACTTGTCTGAGGTTACGTGTAAAAAAACTTTTGGTGTTATAAAACAACTTTCATTGACATAGTGCTACAAAAATGCTATAGAATAAGAGTATTATGATAGGTTGCAAAGCATTTGAAGATAAAATAGTTAAAATGCATAGGTCAAATAATAAAAAAGTGTTAAACGAGTTAATAAAAAAAAAAAAAAGAATTCAACAATAAAGATGTAACCAATGAAATGTATAACAACTGGAACGCGTACGCAAGTGAAAGTTTGCGTTAGAATTTGGTCTTGATTTAAAACGGCAAAATATACACGCCGCAACATCTGTCTCTTTCTAACGCACAAGTTAAAAAGAGTCATCATACACCCCGGAGCATTTTCTCTCTTCAACAAGCAAGACCGGAATTCATTTATGGGCGTGATCATTTTAGTTGTTATGCATTTCACTGGATGTAACTGTAGTTTGCTATAGAATAAAATTGTACAAAAAAAGTATCAGCGTATGATATAGTGAAATTAGATTAAAAAAAATTAAATGTTTGCAAACCCAATACTAATAATTTATTGTGCTTTTAACGCCTGTTGTACATTGCTAGAGTGAATGTACAACTTGTTTAAAGAGGTTTGATAGGACCAACAGCGTATTAAGTAACTTCAAGTATTTAACCAATTGTCAAAATGTCTGTCAAATATGCAAAATTTTGGTGTGAACACAAAAAAAGAAGATGCAGTGTAAAAAATGTATAAACGGAGAAGAAAAATGAATGTATTAGATAAAAAAATATCAAGGAATTTATTGAAATAAACAAGATAAATCTCAAAAAATTTGAAATAAAATAAAATAGTAAACAGAGTTAGAAAAGGAAATTTGTTAAGTTAAGCATTAATAATTTAAGAAAAAGTATTCTAGAGTTTAATAAATTTATTTTGGGCCAGTTGTTATTTTGAATAAAATTTTAATAGTAATATAGTTTGGGTTTTTGAGTATGTTTATATCAGTGTATGTACTAATTTATTAAAGCACTAAATTTTTAGTTGTTAAAAACAAACTTGTAGTAATAATATGTAATTATATTTGTTGCAATGTTAACAATTTAATTTTCTAGCATTTTTAAATAATTAAATTATAATTATAAAAACTCTGCTTCAACTAAAATTTCTAAAATTCAATTAAATCAAATTTATTGATTTTCTTTTTCCATTGGAAAATATTTTAAGTATTCATAATAAAAACTTTATAATAAAATTAAAAATTGTTGTAACTTCATCAAAAATATTAATTAAAACAAATGGAAGTTACGTAAGATAATAGATAAATTATTTCTAATTCCTAATCAGTATTTTGTGTGATCGGGTGATTTACATGACAATAAAAATAAATTGTTTATTGTACAAACGCTGACTAGTTTTAGTTGATTTTTATAATTTGTTTTAAACATTTTAACATTTGTTTACACTTTACTAAACTAGAAATTCTGGCTGACATTGCCAGAAACCTAGTTTAGCTTGTTCTATCCGGTACACAGGTTGCATTCAATTTGAAACCAATACATAGTTAAACCAGTAATAAGTAAACGCATAAAAAACATTAGTAGATAGGTTTTTTAAACAAATAAGCAAGGGTTGTTATTAAATGTGTTATTTGAACTGTATACAAAACATTTCATTTTTATAAATTATGGCAATTTTATGCAAATTGTAAGACACATGCATTAGTATTTACCTTTTATCAATGCATCTGACTGACTCGGAAACTATTTGTAAAAAATTATATTTGCATTTATACATGTTATACATTTAAAATAATAATAAAATTTAAAAAAAGGCGTTCTAACTTGTGCACAAAATCACTAAACATTATGCCTTTGTCGTGATTTTGAATTTAAATTTATTATGATTGCTTAAAAAAACTATTACTTGCGTAAAAAAAATTAATTCTGGTTTTTATTTAATAAAATTTACATGATAAACTGCTTTTTATTCAAATTGTTTATGTGAGAATGAAATAACTTACATCTTACATTTTATTCTTACATTAAATTTGATTTTAGCTTAAACTACATACACATATATTGAAATAACTGTAAAAAAATCTACAAAATTCAATACATGTTTTAAGTTACAAGTTTCTATCAATAAAACTATTTTATAAATGAAGTTTAAAGCATGGTTCAAACCAACTGTATGTTAAGCAACATGATATACCTACTGTAAATTTTATTATAACTAAATATTATTGTAGAAAAAGTGTTTTCTCAATTTAATATTTCAACTTTATATATCTCCATCAAAGGTCTAATAAAATAAGCTTTAAATTTTATTTATACGTTTTTATAGCTTTGTTTACGATACCAAGAAATAAAACATATCTTGTTCTTTATATATGGTTAGATATAAAATATTTCATATTTTCTTATAATAAAAACTATTTTAAATTATTTATTTCTAAAACTACATACATAATTAGTAAATAAATATATAAATTTTTTATAAATAATAAGTTATTTTTAAATGTTTATCTAATCAAAACTTTCTTTCTCTTCTGAACAAGATTATTATTGTTTTACTAACAATTTGTATTAAGTGGAATTATAATAGACAGACAGATTGCATTTAGTTAGTTGTTACTTACAAGTATTTAAAGGTGTTAAACTTGATAAGCCCGAACCTCAAACAAGTTTGTCCAATCGACATTTATATCCAACTGCTATCGGGTTTTAAAAGTTACAGCTTTGAAATTTTATAAAGCAAAAGTCCAACTATTTCTCAGTTTGAAGTTAAAAATTAATCATAGAAGTAATAAACATGAAATAAATTTGCTTTTACTGCAGATCATAAGTTTTAAAGTGTTTAACTGCGATTTATCTAGTAATATTCAATATTTTGAAAAATCTATTATCAATTGAATAAAAATTAATAAGCCATTTAAAAATATAAAATATATTATTCTTATATATTTCATAAAAGTTTCTTAAAATTTCTGAAGAAGCTCTTAAATTTACTACGTTACGTTAATAAAGTCGACAAAGTTCTTTATTGAAACTTCTTCTTCACTCAATAAATACAATAATAAGATTATTTAGTTAGAGCATGCCTGAAACCAATTATTTTCAGCCGGATGCGAACAATTACCGAAAGTGTTTCGAATAACGCTTCTGTTTCCGCAACCAATACAATTTCTATAACAAATGTTTGTTTAGGTTTAGGTTTAGAACCATCCACATTTATCCTATATTTTTTCTATAAATGTCAACTCCTTAAAGATAAAAAAAACTTTTATCGTTTCCTGGCTTTGGATTCTAATTCATATTTAAGCGGATTAAAAAGCGTTATTGGAAAAATAAATCAAATCGTGTTTATTTAATGAACATTTATTTTAAAATAGCAAAGGATTAAAAATGATTTGTTAATGAATGAATTTTTCAATCAATATTACTGAGTATTTTGCGAGTTTTCTCATCTAAGTATTGATTTCATAATTACAAAAATATGAAAAGTAGAACAGCACATTTGTATTAATTAGAAGCTCTTGTTAATCACGTCATAAATCATAACCATTTGCAGATGAGTTTTAATATTTCTTTGTTCGAGTTGCTGTAACTTTACGAAACTTTATTATTCGTCATTTAACATGATCTTAATTTGATTTGTTTACGCAGCTAACTTTATAAGCCATAGAAAATATAATTATAAAGTCAACTCAAAAATAAATATATTTATAAATGGAACTTAATGCTATTGATAAAATATATAATTTTTTTAAATAAGTTATAATGAGTTAACAATATCAAGCTAATTGAATTTGAAATGTACATAGTATGATTTATTTATTATTATTGAAATAAAAGTCAAAACAGCTTTTTTTTAATTACACAAAAACTTTAGCGTTGACAACTAAATTAACTGAACATAAAATAATAATTATCTATACTAATTAATACAAACAAATAAATAAATTAACATGAAAACTAGTAAAAGGCAACACAAATCTTGGATATATCTTTTTTTTAACCCAGCTTACGTATTACGTATATAATTGAAGCATCTTTTTATAAACTTTTTTTTAGTAGAATGTACAATCAATTACGGTTAGAAAAGTACGTTTGATATTTAAAATATGTTTACTGCCAGAGAGTTCTAACATGTTTGGCAAGTGAGCTGTTGGTTGTCGGTCAGAAGATACAAAAAGGTTAAATTGGTATTTTTGTTGGAATATGTATTAGTTAGTAAGTTAATGTAGAAGTGTACAACAGTGTAAGTGTACAATCTGTGATTCAAGTAAAGTTTATCAACAATAGTGACCATATTGAATTATTACTTTAAATTATACACAACTATCCCTATAAAACCTCAACAAGTTATGGGCCTAGAGTAGCAAATGCATAAGAAAGCTGAAAGTTTAAAGAAAAAACAAACTTAGAAAGCGTAACCCCAATTTTATCGGTCATTAAAAAGATATTAAAAATGGCTACTTACAAAAATATGGTTGAAAAACTTAAAGAAAGCAGAAATTATCATACATGAAAATTTGCAATGAAAGTATTGCTAAAATTTCAAGAATTGGATGAGTCTATAAACTCTCCGGTGTGGTGTAGGATCAAAGTAAGCCAAAGAAAGTAAAGGCACGTATAATTCTATCGATAAATGACTCATTATTTGTACATGTCCAAACACTAGACTGTGCAACCGACATATGGAAGGCACTCGAAGATATATTTGAGCTTAATCAGACAAATTGGTCTCTTGCGCAAACTAATCACAATTAGATTAGAAAATTGCAAAAGCATGTCAAATATGTAAACAGTATTATAGAAACAGTAAACAAATTAAAAGGTGTTAGATTTAATACTGAAAAATGGATAGGTGTCATTCTATTAAGAGGACTAACCAATAAATTCAAACTTTAAATCATAGAATTTGAAAGTATCAACACCAAAACTACCGGTGATAATATCAAAGCAAAACTAGTAGAAACTGAGTACAATAATAAATTGACAAATGCGTTTCATAGTAGAACTAAAAAGTTCAACAAAAATAATAATTAAAAAAAAAATGTTAACGTGCTACAATTTTGAAAAAAAGTATCACAAAGCATCTAAATGCAGAAACAAAAAAACAAATTATAGAGAAGCGAGGTGTAAAAGTGCGTTTACAACAGGTTATTTTTTGAGGAAAAACTACAATTCAAATAAGCTATTTAGACAGTGGAGCAACACATCACATATCACAAAAATATGACGGTTGCTGACAATTCAAGTTGTGCGTGACTGGAATTGGAAATGTAGCTATAAACACAAATGATTGTAAGATTAATGTTGACAATGTGTTAATAGTTCTAAACTAAGTGTGAATTTACTGTTGGTTGCAAAAATTGTAGAAAAAGACAATACGGTAATATTTAACAAAGATGATTGAAACATCTACAATAAAGACAATGATTTATTGATACACACAAAGTGTAGGTCAGGTGGGAACAGAATTGCTGTTGATTCAGCAAGTTATAAGCTAGCAGTCACCAACGTCAAAGCGGAAAAATGGCATCGTCGATTTGGACATATCAACTACGCAAACATTCAAAGGATAGGTAGAAAAGTTGTCGAAGGTATGGATTTCCAGCAAAAAGTTAAGAAGAGTAATTGTATGATATTCTTAGAAGACAAACAAGCTCCAGCACCGTTTAAGATTTTGAAATCAAAAACAAATGATTTAATAAAAAATTATCCATTCTGATTTATGTGATCCAATGAAGATAACGTCGATTGGAGGATCTTCTAGATTTTCTAACGTTAATCGACGATTTTTCACATAAAACGATTATATAGCTCCTTAAGTCAAAAACAGAAAATCTTGAGAGATTTAAACAATTCAAAGAAATCAAACGGAGAGTGTGGGGGAAGAAAGACTTTGGTTGATAGCCTTTTTCATATTCATATCCATACTCATTTCTATCTTACTTTTATATATGTTTATTTTCTTAAAATTCTTATATGAAATAAATTTGTTTACTACTACTACTCAAACGGAGAAAAAAAAATATCCAAGGTAACAAAAAAAAAATTGCAGTAAGGAAGTTGATGGATATTGCAAGAGAAATGCTATATTTCACCAAACGTCAAACGTATATACTCCACAACAAAACGGCATCGCAGAGCAAATGGAACGATCATAAAGAAAGCTGATGCCCGTACTAATAGTCAGAGATTAAATCTCGGATTGATCCTAGATTCATGAATCCAAGATTCATTTTGTTAATCGTTGATTGGCTCTAAACTAATACACAGATATCATTAGTAGCGATTGACCAATGCATTGCTTGCTAATTCTCGGATCGAAATGAAAACTATGCAACCATCAATATAATCCTAGATTCAAATAATCTTGGGTCCACCCAAGATTGTTTATTAATGTGTCATATATTAATTCTGACGTTTGGTAATAAAATATATTGGCCGATCGCAACTATGTTCACCATCACGATATCCGTAAATTGACTTAGAACCAATAAACGATTAGCAAAATGAATCTTGGATTGATGAATCCGAGATTTAATCTCTGACTATTAGTACGGGCATTATTGTATGATGTTCAATGCAAAGCTAGATAAATCTTACTAGACGGAGGCGGTAAACACCGCAATATATATATAATAAACAGATCAACAAGCTGTAAAAACATTGATACATATCCAGAAAGCATATGGACAAGAAAAAAAAAATTAATATAGAACATGTGAATTTTTTTGAATTTTCGGTGATAGTTCATATTCCACATCAAAAAATTAAAGCAAAAAACTGAAGAAAATGCTGTTTATGAGTTACAATAAAGATACCAAAGGTTATAGATGTAATGATCTAACCTAAAAACAAATTGAAACCAGTTGACATTTAATATGTATGGAACCCGAGTTAGAAACTAAAAATTACGTTGCAGCAGAAAACTTTATAAAAAATATAGATTTAGAAGATGAAAATAATCACAAAGGTACAAGTAAAAACACGTTTACATCTTTAAAAAAAGAAGAAAAAGAAAAACAAAGAGAAGTTAGAAATTATTTACGGTATAGAACTGAGGCCAGCCAACCAAAAGATTTAAAAAAAATTAAAGGTAGGAAAGCAATTAAAGTCAAATGGGTCTTCAACCAAAAACCAATAAAAAAGGTGTAATTTTGAGATACAAAACAAGACTGATCGCAGAAGGGTGCTTCCAGAATCATGGGATAAATTATACAGAAACGTACTCACAATGCCAAAATTCAAAACAAGTTGAAACTAGAATTAAGTAACGAGTTCAAGATAAAAAATCTAGAAACTGCAAAGAATATAGTTGGTTGAATCAACTATAAACCTGATGAAATAACATTCAACCAAACCAAGTATATAAATAAAATACGCAAAATTTGGTATAGAGAACTGCAAACCAGTTGCCTCACCAAGTAAACCTAACCAGAATATATCAATTAAAATGGTTCAAACAAACAACTTAGTTGGTAAAGTACCATATCAAGTGGCAGTAGGCAGGTTAACATATTTAGCCCAAGATACACAGCCGGCTTTATCTTTTGCTGTAAATAATGTAAGCAGATTCAACAACTACTATGAAGAAGCTTATTGGACAACAGTTAAACGTATTTTCCGTTACTTTAAGGGCACAAGTGAGTATAAATTACATCACTCAAAATCTGAAGATCTATTAAGATGCTGAATGGGCGCCTGATGTAGACAAAAAACGATCATGTACCGGGAATGTGTTCAAGTTTTCAAATAGAACCATATTGTAAGATTCTAAACGTCAACCAACTGTAGTTTTGTCTACAACTAAGGCAGAATATATGGCTTTAGTGTTCAATACACAAAAAACAATGTGGTTGAAACAACTTTACAAAAAACTGAATTTTCTAATGAGCAAATCAAATATAAAGATTGGATGCAATAACCACAGTGCAATAAAACTTGCAGAATCTAATGGAGAAAAGACAGATCTATAATAGTTCAACACATCCTATCGAAAGATATGATAGCAGATAGCTTGACAAAAGCTGTAGCAGCAGAAAAACAACGATATTGTACCATACATATGAGAATATACTAAATAATGAACACATAAAATAACAAAAATTAAAAAAAAAAAACAGCCAGTAAATAACAAAAATATTACATTCTTATTTAAAATACTAAAATTTGTTTATTAAATGTCAACTATACAAAAATCTATAAAAAAAGTATAAATAAAGTAGCAACATCCGTTTATTAAATGTTAAAATTTGGCCATATAATAGCAAACAGTAATAATGTCTGGCCAATAAATGTTAAAAATACTAAAATCTACTCATAAAACTTAATATTTATTTAATAATAATCTAAAACTAAAAACATTCTGATAGTAAATAAGAAAACTATAAAATTATAGTTGACAATGCAAAAATCTAGCTATAAAATACCAAACTACTAAAGTCTAGGCACAAAATGTCAAAACTATTAAAATCCGACCAATAATTTTAAATAAAATCCTGCTATAAAATTGAATTATAAAAACCTAAATTCATTATTAAAATCTTTTCAAAAAAAACAAAATCTAAGAAAAATTTTAAAATACTTAAATCCGGCTACAAAACTTAAAAATCACGTAAAAATATATCAAAAATCCGGCTAGAAAATGTCTTTAGCATAAAATAGCAGCATAAAATTATAAAATGTTAAAAATCCGATAAAAAACTCTACAATATATTAAAATCCGGCCACCAAACCAAACCAAAAAAAAAAAAAAAATACATAAAAAATCCGACCATAAAATATCTATCACTAAAATCCTACAACAAAACTAAAAAATTGTAAAACAAAGTAATAAAATATGGCTATAAACTGTTAAAAATATTGAAACTATTTTAAACTAGAATGCTCTCCTGCCCACGTAAGTGTTAATCATAAAAAAATTTAAAAGTTTTTCCTCTGTAAGCGTTAGTCTCTATATTCAAAAAGAAAAAAAGGTAATATAGTGTGTCCAAAGATATACCGGCTTAATAATGACTTTCACTAATCGGATTAGCTCATTAGTAGCCTCCTTGGGGAAGTTTATTAAGTGAAGAGATAAAACAATCTTTTCAAAAGAAAACAAAACATAAATTTAAATAAGTTACTACGTACATAACATAATAATATAAATTTAATTAATTAAAAAAAAAAAATAACAATGATTATATATAATAATAAATTCAACTAATCAGTATCAGTTTCATCTGATTCGTCTCTTATATTTATTATTATCGGAACTACATGATTGTTTCTATAAATATTTTCTTCTTTAATTGTGTTTCTATGTTTGAAGTAAATTTAATCCACTTCCGCTCTTATTTAATCCACAGTTCCACTGATGAATTTTTGATTTGTATTATGCCGCTTCCCATTTTGTTTTAGTTGCGACTATGTTATTTCAATGAGATTAAATATACAATGATACGGAGACAGCGTCAGAACTTTATGCCCACGTTCCTTTGCCATGTCAAAGTTGGTATTTATTTAATTGGACAGAATAGTAACTTGCATTGTCTAACACGATTGCACAATGTTGTGGCAAATTTGGTAATAATTGTTTTTAAACCATTCTTCGACTATATTTGCCGTCTTGTTATCGTGGTAATCTAATGCAGCATCTTTAACTAATTTTGCCAAAAGTAAGAGTGCATTTTTTAAAAAACCACTTTCAGAGACTGCGTGTAATATTATTACTTGTTTTCCACAACCAGGAAGTAGATCAACTTCACATTTCATAGTTCCACCGTTCCATCCTTTTTTTATTGTATTGTGATTGTGTCATACTATGTTTCATCTACATATATTATTTGTACAGTTTTTCAATTTCATTTAAATAATTATATCTCCAAGCAGATATGCGTGTGGACTCCATTAAAACTTGACGCTTATCGATAATGTTATATAAAAACCCAATTTTCTTTAAATATTTTTCTTTAAAACAATTAATTTTTAAACAGTGAATTACTTTTTTGAGAAGAATCGGTATAGACAATATAACGTTATTTCTATACTCATTGTAAATCACACGGCAAATTAAATAAATCTGCGTGATGATCTTCAAATAATTTTAGTGTGCCAGAGTCTTTTCTAATTTGTCCTAGCATAATAATACCATTTTTGTAGTGATATACAATATCTTTAACAGTCGATATAGGAACTACAGTCATCTTTGCTGTTTTTGCATACGCCTCAACATTTCCATCTGCTTCAGCAACATAATAGTAAACATTAAGCACTATTTCCTTTGCTTTTATTGGCAAATGTAAGCGTGAGTGTGTTGTATTTAAAATTAAGATACTATATAAAATACAGCAAAAAAAACACAGATTATAAACAAAAATAACCGCAATATATCACATATATTCTCACAGAAAATGTAAGAATAACAACCCTTGCTTTTATAGTATTCAGGTAACGTTTTAATAGCCCGTTCCATAAAAGTATAAAAGATGGGAGATTGTAAAGTACTTATTTAATGGACCCCCAAGGAGGCCACTAATGATCTGATCCGATAAGTCAAAGTAATAAAGCCGGTATATTTTTGAGCACAATAATACAATACTGACGAGTAGCTTGAAATTTGTTAAAAATTAATCGAAAACAAATTGTCCATGATTGTACATACACATAACACTAAATACCTATTTTACGTAGTAAATTAAAACAATTTCATAAATAAAAAATGATAATAATTAAAACGAATAGAAAATAAGTACTTGTATATATAATTTAAATCATTTTAAATCAATATTTTTTTTCAATTTTGATAAGTGCATCGTTAAAATGTTTGGCATTATCCTGTTTTATTTATTGTCATTATTCAGTTTAGCACTAAAACACTTTTTTTGTGTTTAGAAAACATTGTTATTAAACAGCATAACATCACAAGTAGTTTTTAGTCATTAATGTAATTTAAAAACGAAATGTGGCAAATCTTTTTATATTCATACTTAGATAGGGTTGATTGTCGATAAGTCGATTGAGCCAAGGAAACTAAAACCGTATTCCGTCGCACAATATCTTGGCAAATAGTTATTATTATCGTATACAAATGCATAATATTTATAATATAAATAAATTATATATTATATGTGAAAATTATATTTAAACATATCAAAACTAGTCTAAAATAAATAATAATAGGTATTACAGTAAAATAATTTATATTTTATAGAATTTACAAAATGAGTAAAAAAATATTTTTTTTTTTAGGTTTTATAATTCAATAGAATATCGGTTCCTCTATTGATTTTGTTAAAATGTTTGTGTATTAATAATTTTTTTTTTGTTAAAATCAATTTGCCACGTAATTGTTTGTTCCTATATTGTAATTAAACTTTTTACGTTTATTTATTTTTTCTAGACAGTTTTAAAATTAGTTTCTTATTAATATGATTTTTTATGTTTTATTGGTTTTTGCATTGTTTTACTTGTTAAAATAAAATAAAAACTTCAATATTTTATTGTAAAGATGACAAGATGATAAAAAACATATATTCTACAACAGACACACACAGAGTCGTTTTAGTATTATGCATTAAAACATAGCTTAGAATTTATGTTCATTGAATATTCATGAAACCAGAGCACTAAACCTTTTTTATTTTGATCTGTCTGAAGACTCGTATTTTGTTAATGTGTTTGTTTTCAGTCATGAATAGTTATTGTTTTTTTTTATTAATTTACAAATGAATTTTAAAATATATTTTATCGTATCTTACTACTACATATGGTAGCAAATCTTAAAAAGTTATATAAAAGCAAACCTTTAAACTAAAATATATATAAGCTTGAGAAATCGATAGTTAATTAAAGTATGTTAGAAACTACAAATGTATTAAAAACTTTATTCAATTTAAGTTACCGGAAGCTTAAAATCTGCAATGACAGTTTAATTTTATACATTAGCTATTCAATGTAATCTATTTATAATTTTATGTGTACAAAATATACAGTATTAATTACCAATAATATAAACAGCTATAAATTCTATATTTGAGTTATCAAAAACAAAAATATAAAGCGTATTTATAATAATCTGTGCTTAGTCTTACATGTACAGAGATTTTAGTATTTAAAATCAATAACGGTTTATTGTAAAAAAATATTCTTGTCATCTTATTCAAAGTTTTAAGTTAATATCCAATAATCTCAAAGATAAATAAATCTTTGGAATAGTAATAATCTCTATAAATCCTACATATGTCCGAATAACATGACAAGTTTATATTCAACTTTATAGCTTTTAAAGTACTTGAGTTGAATTTTAATATCCTACAAAATGGATCTAAAGTAAACTTTAAACTACTATATCTATCATTTAGTGATTTATGTTTTAAGAATGGTCAAATCAAATATAAATTATTTTTTTTAATAAATTTTATGCAAATAATAATATAATTATTTTTACAATACAATACTATAATTACAGTTGATTTGAGATTATGGGTCATGCAAATTTTAGATATAGTCGGTATATATAGCGTTCATATCTTCAATAACAAAAACAGCTTTGGTAGTACATATGTACTGATTGAAATAAAGATTCTAAAATAAAAAGTAATTTTTTTCTTATTATATGTACAAAATTGACAATAAAGTACATGATCAGCACACAATATATGCAATATATCCTCGGGTTTTTTCTACAAACCATAAGTTTCTAAACTCTACCAAAAAAAAAATAGTGTTTGAAGTTTGTAATTAATACGGCAATCAACATTAAAGCAAGGATCAAAAATCTAATGTTTTCACTAAGGAATAGATAAAAATCTTTCTATACCAAGCTTTAGATAAATTTTATTTAATTAATAAGGTAAATTGAATTATTCTAATATAATTTAGATGTAGTTAACTAAAAGGGACAAAAAGTCAAAGGGCAAAAAAGTATAGGTACAGGTACAGAAAATTAGAAATAGATGGAAAAATATACAATTAGAGTGATCAAGACTAAGAAGTATCAAAAGAGAGTGATAAAAAGCAAAAAGTAAATAGAGTTACAAATACAACAAAAAAGTAGACAACGTAGGCAAGCACCAAAGACATGATTTAAATACACAAAAATATAACAAAGAATAGCAAAAATTAAAGACAGTAAAAAAAACAAATAAACAGAATTTTGATTAAGCATTATGAGTTTTGAGTATTTACAAACTTTTGACATACATGGAATGGTAAAGACGTGGATAGACAAAAAGAGATGGGAAAAGTTAAAATCTAACATGCCGACCAAACACATTTGGAAATGCATCCGGTTATAAAAAAAAAAGAAAAGTAAAATGAGTAATAACCACAAGTACAAAAAAGGAATTTAAGTCAAGAAGACGATGTTGTTACGAAAAATGAGAGAACTTAAGAAAGAAAGTTTGTGTTAAGAGGAGAAAAATATAAAGTAACAACAATATACAACACAAGTATAAAAAGCACTAGGCAAAAGTTAGAAACCCTAATAAAAAAAACTGAAGACAGTAAATTGGTTATTATTACTTTAATGCAAAAATTAGAAAAAGAGGAAAAAAAAATTAAACAAGACCACACAAGAAACAGAAATTTGAAAAACACCTCATACAATAGAGAAAGATAGGAACTGATGAAATGAACAAGGTATTACGGAAATATTTTTTTTTAATGTTTTTTTGCACAAACAACAGCAAGAGCAATCACATTAAATGATGGCTCAAAAAGCAAATAAAGTAGTGAGACAAATATGGAAAATAAGTGATAGAAAATTTGAGTGTATAAGAATAAAAAGGCTTATGTTTGATAGTTTAGTCAGAAATATTGTATGACTCATAATTATAAGAATTAAAGGAACAAAAAAAATTAGAAGCAATACATGTAAAATAACGGAAATGAGTTTAAGAAACATTAGCATATATTGTGCTAAAAAAGTTAAAAAAAGATAAGTTAAATGTATAAGCAGAAAAATGAACAATGCGTTATGAGGAAAAAATGAGCCAGAGACACAAATGTAAACTCCAACAGAAATGCATAAAAAAAATTACAGCAAGAAATAGATCTCCTTACGATCAAAAAAAGTTATTACAAAACTGGGAGAAAGACCTGCCACAAAATGATGAAAAAATATAAAGATATTCAAAAAAAAGAAGAATACGAGTAAAAGAGTCTAAGCACAACGCAATTTATGAACATATTATAGAAAGTAGACTCCTAATGTGTGCAAGTGAGCAAGTGAGTAAAAATAATAAAAAGATAATTACAAGATTTAGATGTGGTAATAAAGAACAAATGACAAAATTTTAGATAAAAGAGGATTTAAAAATGATTAGTGCGGAGAGACTAAGAAAGCTATGAAACATAGGTTAAAAGAGTGTAACAAAATGAAAGAAATAGATGGAGAAAAAAGATATATTGAAATATTGGTTGCTTATTAGCAACGCCGTTAAATATAAATGCAAATGTTTAACCAAATGAATGGAAGCGTAGAATATTATAAGTTGTTTTAGGTTTAATTATTTTATCTAATGTAATAAATTTTTAGATGTACCTATATTACAAATGGTTTAAATAAAAGTTTTTAATTTTTTATGATTAGTTAGGTTAGGTTAGTTAAAAATAAATAGTTATTTGCAAAATTTTAATGCATGGGTACGTGGATAATTTATATTTAAAATGTTTGCATTGTACAAAATTTTTTTTACAAATTTAGAGTTATATTGAAAAATAATTTAAAAAAACGCTTTTTTAAAACCTTCTCAGATACTTAGAAAATTTAAAACTTGTTTATTAGCATTTTAAACTCCGTATTTTCTTTTTGACTAAAATTAAGATAAAAAATAAAAATCCATACTTTTTCTTGTAATTTAGACCTAACCTAACCTAACCCTGTTAGTCAGCTAATAAATGTGCCTATATCCACATAAAACAAGCATATTCTAGACTAACAACATACAAAATTTAATGCATTGGTTATAATAACATATTTTTTAAACTAAATTTTTCCGATTAGATTATTTTGGTAATAGCGTTGGCAACTCCAAACTTTTTTGATACATTTTTTAAAGTTTCTGTTAAGGTTTTTATAAAAAAAATTGAAATTCAACTTATACAGCAACCTAACTATTTTTTTTATGATAAACTTTTTAGTATAGCAAGGTTATTAGATCTGTAGATCTGTATTTTTTAACTAATTCAGAGGTTATAACAACTATTGTTAGAACTGCTTTAAAAATTTCTGATTAGTCTTTAATTATTTTTGTTATTAAAACTACTCTTCCTGTTACTACCAAACCTAAACCGTGCCTTATCAATCATTATTCTAAGATAAACATAGTAAAAATAAAACAACTTCTTAAAAATTTTGATTCAGATTTTTTATAAATAAAAAAAATGTCTATAAAGCCGTTATTCTTAATACATTTTCAATTGATTTAGCTAGCATTTTATTTAAAAATATTTTCAAATTTTTGAAAAATTGCAAATATTTATTTAATGTATACACCAATTTTATTTTTATTTTTTTTAATTAAAAATTAAATTAACAACAAATTTATATTTAAATCTTATTAGTCTTTTAGGAGTTACAATCTTATATAATCTTCTTTGAAACGACTATATTGTTTATATATTTCCAAACTTGTTATTTCCTAAGACTTATTACAAGTATTTAAAGTCAATATTTACAGACAACTTCACGTGTCAAGAATAAGTAACAACAAAACTATTGATACTGGTTTAGTTTATCTTTAGACTCCAAACTAAATCGGAAAAATTATGGAAATAAAGTTGCAAAAAACTATGCTCCGGTATTTATGCTCTTCAAAATATTACCAATTTTGTTTGAGTCAAAAATAGATATTTTGCATTGTGCTATACACATTTTTAATACAAATTAATTATTTGGGATCATTCTGCAATCATGAGTAAATTACTCTTGTTGCAAAAGCGAGCTATTTGAATTCTTGTTGGGGATGGTTATAGTGAGTTTTCTATTAATTAATTTTTTTTTTACACTTTTGTTAAAGTTTATTTTTGAATGTTTAATTTATGATAAAACTAATATTAGTAAGAATAGCACACACGTTAAAATACATTTGCATAATACACCAAATAAAGATCAATTATACCCCCTAAATCCAGACTACATAAATTTAATAATTATTTTCGTTATTATAGAATTAAGTTCTAAAGTACAACGTTTTAAAATGTTGTTAAAAACTCGTGTATAGTTTTTATCGACATTTTTACATCGTCTCCTAACTGGAAGCAAAAAATGAAACTTTAAGTACATAATTTCAAACAGAAAATCTAAATAACTTTTGTCAATCTTGCTTTGTTTTTGAAATAATAAAAAATACACATTATTTAAAAAACCTTTTTTTTGCAAAAAAACAAAACAAATTAACATTACTTCAACAAGTGTGCGTTGATGCAAGTTTTTGATACTAATTAAAATTGTTTTCTTTGCTTTGGTTAGTAAAATTTGATAAAAATGCTGTTTAACCACGGAGAATACGCAGATATCATTTTAGTTTACGGATTCTGTAATGGTAATGCAAAGGCTGCACCTTTTTGTTGCGTATTTTCGGACGCATTTCAAAAGCTCCGTGAATTTAGAATTGGAAATAACCGTAGTGAAGGTCCACTTCAACAGCACTCCGTGGCAAAAGAGGCAAAAATAGTTGACGCAGTTCTTGATAAACCAGGAGTCAGCGTTAGGCGACGTTTATAACTATCTAAAAAATTTGTTTGGAAAACCTTAAATAAAGAAATTCTTCACCTATATCATTATCAAACAATACAACACCTACAAGCAGGCGACGCAGCACAACCACTTGCATTTTCTTGATGGTTTCTTAAATGACATCAACAAGATTCTAACTTTTTTAGTTCAATATTGTAGAGCAATGAATCTATGCTTACGAGAGATAGCATTAACAATATACAAGGTTACCAACAAAGATTTTCAGTTAACACCTAGTGTGGAGTTTTTAATAAGTAAATACTTTTTATCTTACCATTTTGTTTAAAAGCTGGTTTTTACGCAGAATTTGTCAAAAATCAGTTGGAAAATTTGCTTGGATTGATAGAAGAAGTACTGTTAACTGGCCTGCAAGATCTATTGATCTAAATCTATTAGATTTGTATGTGTAAGAACACATGAAACAATTGGTTTATGCGAAGACAATAAACAACAAGAAGCAGCTACAAAAAAGAATTGCAAATGCTGCATTGCACATTCAAAACACAACAGATTTTGATTAGTTTATCATTCTTTTTTAGTGCGTTGCCAAGCATGCATCAACGCTTATGGTGGCTATTTTAAGAACTTATTAAAGTAATATTGTTTTGTTTGTTGTTATCATTGTTACAAATGTTATTTTTAATTAAATTTTGGTAAATAAAAAGTTTTCTAAATAGGTAATATGTATTTTTTGATTATCTCAAAAACAAACCAAGAAAAGTTACGAGATTTATTGTTTAAAATTAAAAAAATGTACTTAAGTTTTATTGTTTGCTTCCAGTTAGGAAATACCTGTACAGTAAGTAATGCATATTACGGTTTTAAAACATTTTTACCCAATAATTTTAATATGTAAATTATATTAAGTATGTTTTATTTTATATGCAATAATGTATCAAGTTTTGTGTAATTCATATAAAATTTATGTACTTTTATTCTATAATTTTACTTTTAAAATGTGTAAAATAATGTTTATTTTTATGTACTGCACAAATAATCAATTATTATTATTATTATTTGTTTTGACATATTAAGTAATTTCTAAATACCACAGTTTGAAATTTATCAACAAGTATAGAGCAACAATTCTAATAGCGCTATTTTCTCCACCAACATTATTTTAGGTTTTGAATTGAGTAAAATAAGGTTAAAACTGCTACCTGCCGGCCTTGTATGTATAAAACTAAATTAATTTCAAAAATATTGCTATTACCATTATATTATATATTAGTTTTTTTTTTAACTGTTACTTGTAAATCAATTTACAAGACAAAAAGAATATAAACATGTTAATAGATTTTTATGGTATTATTCAAAAAGGGATTTTTTATTAATATGGAAAGAAGCAATTATATTGCAGTTTGTTAATCTTTTTCAAGTGCCTATATTGTGCAGTTGTTGACCTAGATAATTGTGTTTACAGTTGATCTGAATATATATACATAATTCATAATTTTGCAGCTACAATATACGGCTTTGTCTACGTTATTTGAACTTTTATTTTTTCTTGTTTTTTTAAATTAATCAAAGTGGTTTATTATTGGCTTCTTGTAAAACTTCTTATATAATTGAGATAATTTATTTTAATTTTTTAAAGTACCTAAAGCTTGCAAGCATTAATTATGCAAACTTAATTTGGTTGTTTACAACAACGCCTGCCAATACACCTATTTAAAATTGTAATTACTGTTGAATGTTTTATTGAAATCAATAAATAAATGTCCATGACGTCAGTGATTAATCACGCTGCAAATTATATTGACGCTACACCTATAAAATCATTAAATTGCACACCATATACAATAAGCAATGTTTTTACCTTTTTTCTGTAACATGTCAGTTATTTTTATAAAGTTAGCATACATTTTCTATTTAAATTGATAAAATCTATAAAAAATTACATTATTATTTCTATTGAATTGTCTTAATAGTTTATTATAACTATTATTATCCGCTTGTTGTAAACAATTTGCAACTAAAGAGCTAGTTGTATTAGATTTAGTGACATGTAAACTCCTAATCGATGATAACATTATGTAATTTCATGAACATACAATATTTTACATTTGAAAGAAATGTATATGAAGTGCATACATTTTCATGAGATCTGATCGAAAATATTCTTTCAATCTACTAACATTTGAATCTGTAAAAGTAAATTGAGGTTTATAATGAATGTGTATTGATTGTTTAAAATTATTACACTATTTATTTAATTGCACTAAAACTACACAAGTTATTAACAATGCCTAAATCAATTTAATTGAAAAAAAAGGCCTACTTACTTACTAATATTTTAATACTAATTGTTGTTGCTAAATAAATAATATAGCAATATTATAGGAGAAACTAATTTAAATTAAATATTGTCTTTTATTCTTTTACTTAAATATTCAACTTAACTGAAAAGTCTATTTTTAGTATATTGTTGGCATTTTATTTGGTAATAATAGCATATAATTTACTTTCCTAAACTAGCTATTACAAAAATACTATTTATAAATTCACGATAGACTAAAATAAGAATATCGATTTGATGTATGAATTGCTGACATTAGTTTTAAATATTAAGAACTTATATTCTTTGCATATAAAACTACAATTTAAGAAAATAAATGTTCAAATTTATTCATTAATTACAATTCCATTTGAATTAATTTATCTTTTGTAAATCTTATATTAAAACCAAGGACAATAACAACAGCACTTTGAGTGAGAACGCAGTAGCTTTATGCTTGGAAATTCCCTTCAACACTTGGCATCACGTTTTGTAAACTTACACCAAACTTTTAACGTAGAAATGTTGTCTTAAGGGGGAAGCTAATTACTACTAGTACCCCCATCCCTTTCTAACCCAAATTGATAAGATTTAATTAACCAGATTTAACGCTGCGACTCAAAATGTGTATTTTAGAAACTGATTTTGAGATTCATTAATATATAGTATATATTAAATCCCTCATGAATAATTCATTTATTGCCAGCTTTATTTTATAGACATTTCTTTTGAGATTAATACGACCTTTATTAATGTTTTACTTCATTTTGATTGATGTTTCTAGATTTATTCTTTATACAATTTCTGAGCATTTATTTTGTCTTTAATATTTTTTTTTCCGCTTATTTGTTAGCCAATATTTTCAACAAAGATCATAAAAGGAGAATAAGACAAGGGTTGACTTTTACGATCCATATCCGTGCGTAACATATTATAAAGGTCAAGATATTATACCGGTGAATTTAAGTTGGGTCATTTTTTATTTCAGGTGCTACACTTCTGGGATAGAATTTATGCTGGACACTTGTTTGCTGACCCAAAAAACCCATACATTACATTATTTTATAAAATTGAAAGCATACACATATGAAAGATGTTTTTATATCAGTTTTATTTAATACTTGTGGTTATAAAAATATCTACATTTTTAAATTACTATGTAGGAATCTAATAATATATTCATATTTAACTGCATGATGATTAATGGATACTATTTAAACGTAAGAATTATTCAAACTTGTATATAAATTTTATTACTAAAAAAAGTTGCTAAGAAACATCTATAAAAAGGCATCTTTGCATCTTTTGGGGATAATTTATTTCAATTTTTTTGCTGTCAGTTACTTTAATTTATATTTTTGGCAAGTATTATAAAAACAATTATGTATTTTATGTAATCTTGTATACGAAATAAAATTCCCGCAGAAAAGTTTCAGTCGAACGTATTTTTACTTAAATTTGCATTTCACTTTTTTAATATTTAAAGTTTAACAACTGCAGTAGCAACCAAATTGTAATTTTTCCGTAAACTGTTGCAATTTGAGATTATATAAATAATGTTAGTATCTAGTGTTCTATTTTTAGTATATAAATAGATTTAATACTTAGCAATTGCGTCATACTTTGATTGAACGGTTAGTATATTATCATGAAACTATTGACCTAAATAATACTTAAATTTTCATTCACATATTAATACATTTGTTATATTTATAGTTAAAATATACAACTTACATGTTTTAAAATCGTTTATTTTTTTGTTTTAGGTAATTTTCTTCTAGTAAAATTAGCATGCTAGTTAATGTAAGTATTGCGCTTTTCAATGTAATAAAATATTAATTTTAGTTATTAAAATTGTTAATATCAGATAAGTTTATGTTTACCCTTTATAACTGCCGTAATAAAAAATTAAATTTGGCTGTTTATTGTACTGTTGGGTAAAATTTTATTCAATATAAAAAACGTTAAATAAAAATTATGCAATTTTTATTCTACATTTTATATAAGTTTAATTAAAATTAGAGCTTCTTAATATAATATATACTGCACATTGTGCACAGAGTGGTTGATAATAATTGTTATTAATAATTATTATTTTTTATAATAAGCAATTACCATTATTTGTAATATATTGATTGAGTTTGATATATCGCTAGACTATAAAGCTTATATTAATAAAAATTAAATAAATATGCCTAATATCATAACATACATAGTTAATCCGTTAATTGCACATTTCCGTTAGTTAGTTATCCAGATATTTTAATCTACAGTCAACATTAAACCACTTATACAGTGTATTTTTAATGTCTGGGAGATAATATACAAAAAAAAATCTTGTTTAATTCTAATACGAAGTTTCTATAAAGTTATAGTCGCATTTTACACCTTTTTTTTTTAAATACATTTTTTTTCTACAATTTTTAATTTACAGGAAAATTTTGATGCTCTGCATAACAACGATTTATTAAAATTAAAAATTACATTAATACTACAATAATTAATTAGGTTAATTAATTTAGGTGAGGAGATCTAGCAGACTACGGTTAAAGTCTACCTTAACCTATCTAACAAACATTAAATGTTCTGTTCAAAAACCGGCAAACTTTGATACTGAAATGTGTAGTGCATAAACCAGCCTTCATTTCTCATGTTAAATAAAATATTCTGAAAGAGATGCTCTTGAAGAAGTTTATGATAAAATTGTCTGTTGAGCTAACTTGGCAGGAAAATGGCCCTATCAAAACATCTTTAATTGTACTAGCTCACACATTTACGGAAAATTTTGGTTTTTAATTTGAAAATCTGTACAATTAATTTATTGATGGTTTGTGATAACGCAATTTTTGCATTTAGTTTCAATCAAAAAACGAAGCGTTTCTGTAAGTGTCAGTTGTTGCAGCAAATTTATAAAGTCATGGGGTGTATTAGAAGCTTTGGTTGCGTTTTTTTTTTTCTAGAAATGACAAATTTTAAAAGTCTTAACATTTAAGAATTGTCAAATACTGCCAACATATTCATAAATTCTATAACAAGTTTAAAAGCTTTTGAGGAAATTACCAAACCATAGAATATATTAAAAATTTTAGAATCATAAACACAAGCACTATTTAGGCAAGTTTATAATGATTTAAGCATCATAGAATTATTTAAACACATTTGCATCTAAAATGTAACTTTTTTGGATTTTACTCAAAAACTTTAAACTGGACCTATATGAGCCAATGTAACCACAAAAATCTACATTAAATGGTGCGTCTTTTGGAATTAGGTTCAATTTGCTAAGTGGTTATTTGAATTTTTAACAAGAGATAGAAACACGACATTTAGATCTAAAGTTTTAATTTGCTACGATAAAATTTAAAAGGGTAAGTAGGGAACTTAGTTCAAATTTTGTTGGCTTGTGGTTTAGATCCGTGTTATTCAACCACCTACTCAAGTATTTGTGATCCAATTTGTTTATCACAAACACTTGGCAAATGCGCGGGGTAGCCCTATCCAATTCACACGCCCAAGAAATTTGAACTAAAAAACCCACCCACTTACCCTAAGTGTTTATAATCTAATTTCTTGATTACAAACACTTGGGTGTGTGCGTGTAATGATAAGTGTACCGCGCCCACTTGCTCAAGTGTGTGATTAAAAAGTCAAGAAACTTAGTTTAAGTTTTGTGGGCGTGTGGTGTGCTCACCCGCCCAACTGTTTGTAATCGAACTTTTTGATCAGTTTGTTATCAGTTACACACACTTAAGTAGGTGGTTGGGTAACTTAGTTCATGTTGAGCATGTGATATGAATAGGTGTATCTTGCCCACTTGCCCACCCGCCCAAGTGTTTGTAATTAAAATAAATTACAAACACTTGGGTGAGTTGATTAATTTGTTAGTGTAAAAAAGGTTTTTTCCTCAATTTTTAAATGCCAAATTTTTGTTTTTCTTTGTTTTTTGACAAATTCTGAATGTATCCTGAGGTTTGTCAAAATGTACTTTTTCTTCGCAGCCAATTGACAAAACCTGAGATTGCTCACTTTTGCTTTTTGTTTTTGACCGACCATTGAACAGCGCTCTGAGCATAGAACACTAAAATTTGTTCTAAGCTTAGACCCTCGCACACCGCTAGAGCCTCGTATTTATATTAAACAGATATTTTTTATCGGAGTGAAAGTAAAATTATTTAGTAATTAAAAAATATAATGTAATAATTTTACTTTCACTCACTTAGCGGCGTTTTTAATTTTACTCTCACGCCGATAAAAAAGTATTAGTTTAATATAAATACGAGGTTCGAGCGGTGTGCGAGGGTCCGAGCTTAGAACAGATTTTAGTGTTCTATGCTTGGAGCGCTGTTCGATGGTTGTTGTTCGATGATTGGAACGCTATTGGATAGTCGGATTGCCGTTGTGTCCACACACATAGAAGTGCGCAAACGTGCAATTTTGGGGGGTAGGAAGACAAATTTGACAGTGCGAATCCAAACTAACTTCAACTAAAAACTTTAAAAACTGCTGGGGGAAAACGGAAAGTTACATTGACAACATTTATTCTAGAGTCTTCCTTACATGACTTAAATTTTTTAAAGTAACTATGCCAACTTAATAGGCTTTATTAACTTTTTTTTTTAATACTTTAAAAACTTCTATATTGCATTGTATTGAATTTTCTTTAACTTGCAAATTGTTATTGTGGAAATTTCAGATATAGTCCAGTCAAAGTAGCTTTTCACCTCTAAAAAGTTCCAAAAGTTTTAAAACTTTGTATACCTATTTATAGGTACTTAGTAAAAAATATACTAAAAATCCTAACAAATATGACGAGAAACATTTGCGAGAAATGAGATTGAAGACTGGCTCAGGTTCTGCTGCGTTTTCTGTAGTTACTGGGATCAACCGGTTAGCTCAAACTTCCAATCCACTGTTCTAGAGGAAGTTCATTTTCTAGCCCAACTTGAATTTGGTGGTATACACAAAAAGCATGCTTTATTGCTGTTTCTTCTGTGGGCGACAGCGCAGAGAGGTCTGGTTTAGCATTCAAAACTGATTTAGTAAAAGCTTTGTAATATTACATGTTAAAAAAAGTTTGCTTGTGAGGTGCATTGTACCATGCCAGGAATATTTTGATTTTAGCTTTAGCTTTATTACATCACTATAACTTTGCAGTGTAGCTCGCTTCTTGAACAAATTGAAACAGACAAGTTTTTGTTTACAATATGCTGCGGAAGTAGTATTACATCCGCTGAATGCATGCACAATAAGTATGCAGTTTTTTATTTCTATGGTTTGCAATTGCTGACTCGAATATACTTTCCTTTCTACTCTGCCGTGGTTTGGTTTAACAAATAATATCTGTCTTTTAAATGGGGTTAAAGCCATGAGGAGATCAATAAAATCAACAGCTTTGCCAACTATTGCTACTTTGTCACTAGTTTAGAGTTTTATGACTCCTGTGCAGATGATCAATTTACTAGCGTTACTAGATTTTTGTTTTGTTTTAATTCCATGTTTGTGAAGAGCAATTAAGAAGAATGAAATAAGTTTGGATTTATTGTGTTAATTAGAAAGAAAACCATCCTGTTTGACTGTGATTTGTGTTTTGTGTTTAAAATTTATGTTAACTGATCTCTTGAGTTTGTAGTTTGGTTCTATTCAGCTGTCTACGTACTGGATAGAGCCGCTAAATAGCCATCAAACGCAACGGTACACCTCTTGCATACTGCTTGAGAACATAGGCGACATAACCAATGGCAAATTGTTAAAGTTGAGGGTTTTTGGGCCACACCACCTTGTGTAACAGTAATTCTTTATCAAAACGATGTCAAAATTTAAAAGATTGGCTTTTTCTTGTAGTACATGAAAAGTATCGTATAAGGCAATTTTGTTTGTTTTGAGCAAACTTTTGTTATAAGTAGTTGTTTAAGTCCTTATTACTCTGCTTGTTAATAGCTATCTTTAAAAACATCGTTAAAGGGTTGATTACCACCTTTCTCTATGAACAAAGAAGGCAAAAGAGAGACCGCACTAACACTACAATTTGAACGCTATGTGGAAGAAAGGGCAGGTATTTGGGGAGAGGAGAAGGACTGTGAAAATAAACGGAGAACCAAACAAAAGAGACCGGCTTCTTGGCTTGTAACAATACAAAAAACTTTTTTTTTGTTCTTAAGTGCCCTATAACTCAGTAACCGCAACAAAAAAAAAATATGTGATTATTTTTATTGCAAATTTTATCAGGTTTCATTATGTATATAGTTAACTTTTACTTTCTACCTACAGTTCTTGAGATATTAACAAAAAAAACAAAAAAATGCCCTGTTTTCGGTCATACCGCTAAAGCTCGTGTCATATTTGTGAGGACTTTTAGTGTATTCTTTATTAGGTACATATAAATCAGTGTACAAAGTTTTAAAACTTTTGAAATTTTTTAGAGGTGAGATCAATATTTGAGCATAATTGGCTGGACTAACAGAATTTCTTGAAAAATTTGCTTTGTCAGAAAATAATACTTGTTGATTAAATAAGTGATTTTTAAGCAACATTTAAAAACTAACAAAAGTTCAGACGTAATTAAAAATCAGGGTTAAGAAGAGCCAGTACTTTTTGAATATAATATGGATATAATAAATAATTTTTTAAAATGTTTTATACATGCGTGATTGCCAATACTGACGCTATTTTTTTTGTACTTTTACTAAGATTATTTTTAAAACTGCTTTTTCAATTTCTGAAGTCTTGACATTTTCAAGTGCTGCTGCTAGATGGTTTGCGCGGTTAAAAATTTAAGTTTTATCTAGACGATGGTAGACTTGCAAAAATGTCTTAAAAAAGGTATTACAAGATTGGGATAATGCTGTGGATACAACCTCTTGGTTTTGTAAAATTGACCATAATAACTCCAACTGAAGACCAATTCAAACCAAACGTCACCACAATATGTAAAATTGTGAAAGAAGCCCTGTGTTTCAAAATGGAAGCATTTTTGACCATAATTTTATAGAAACTTTTAGTATAAAAATCAGACAAAAAAATATCCCTGAGTAATATCTCCTTGACATTAATTAACACTCAACCCAGTAACCTGATGGATAGCCTAATTAGTGGGTTAAACTTTTATTGTAATTTCGGCTCTAAGAAACCGTATAAACGTTGATTGATAAATGTACTAAGATACGCAGCCGGGGATAATATTATGTTAAAAACATGTATGTGGCGTATACACGTCAAAATATTAATTAAATTATTAATAAAGCTATGATAGCATTTATTGTGCAATTGTTATAAACATTTTATTTATACATATCTGCATAATTCACTAAAATATTATTGCGATTGTAAACAGAATTTACGTCATTTAAACGTTTACCTATAAATGTTTGTGTTAATGCTATATATAAATATATATATATATATATATATCTTGTGAACGGTATTTTTTTATATCAGATTGCGTATTTTAGTAAATTTTTCAATCAATTTTTTTTAGCAAAATTATTGTGGATGTTTGTATAGTTTACTTAGTCGGGCAAACAACATTTTTTTTATTTGTGTGTTAGACTAAATTTGCAAAAATATATTTTTTATTAACTGAAACATTTTATAGTAAATATAAAATATATAAAATTTAATTTAATTGTGTTTTTGTAATAAATAATGTACTATTGTTGTCCTCAAATTATAAATTTCATAAACAATTAATTACTTAAATTAAACTTTAGCAGTATGAACAGATAATAATTGTATAACAAAAGTGATGAGTAAATAGCGATTTATGAATGGTGATTAGCAATTCCACAACACATGAATCTCTATAAGCAGTTTAATTACTGCGCTAGTAATAAATTTATATACGAGTATTGTGCAGTTTATTGACAAATATAGTTTGAAATTAAATTATTAGTTTACTACTATTACTTTTCAAAATTACATTCCGACCATTTTCATTAGTGTTTAATTTTGACTAACAACTACTTCCTAATTTAACATTAATTTAATATTTTTAAAACTATTTTCTTATCTGCAAAAAAATTGCCCCTCTTAAAAAAATAAAATATAGATATATGTATATATATGAGGAAAATGTAGAATTATTATTATTACGTAATAAAAATTTTATTGCAATAAACATTCTACAGATCTTTCTAAATAAACAACTTTGATTTATAAAAAAAAAATTTATAACCATTCTCTTTTTATTTAAATTGCACGTTTTTATATTTATAATGCACTTCACCAGGCACAATCAGCGTTGTATTTTGCAACAAAAAGTTAATTACATTCTATCCACATTGCCTTTTTAATATGAAAATTAATTCAGTAATGTCATCTCAAATATTTACATATTTATGAATATCAAAGCAAATTAATAATTTTCAAAAGAAATTATGTAAAGTCTAATACAATTACACATTTATATTTTGCCATTGAACACGTAAATTTGTATTGTCAAACAAAACATTTTGTTTTAAATAAAATAAAATAATGTTAAGTATTATTTTATTAAAATAAAATTCAGGTGTAAAATACCAACTTTGCGTAGACAAAACTAGATTGAATCAACACAAAGATAATTTAAATTTATTGGTAATAGAACAAAAAATATGTTCAGACAACTAAACATTAAATGAGCTTTTAGTGCTATTTTTAATTCAAGATTAACGCTTTACAAACTAAAATAATCTATGAAAGACAAGAAAAAATAAATATACTTGACAATACGCAAAGTTTATGCTAAAATTAAAAAAACTAAGATTTTTAATTGAGCGGATTAGAACCATATTTGGTAAAAACGTCGACAGTAATATTAAAAAAGACAGAAGAAATAACAAAACTTTTGCTCTGCTTTATAAGAAACCTTTTATTTTTTTGTGTTTACTAAAAAAAACATTTTTTTTTATTGTTCTTTAAATCTATACGTAAAGATAATCAAATACTATCAACTTTTACAAATGGTGATTCTTAAAATAATACTACTGATAACATCTTTGCAAAGTTTTTAGGGTTTGTTTACAATCCACAATCACAAGTTTGCACTGCACATACTTTTCTTGCATAAGTAAATTACATTTCATTTTAACGGTATTTGATGTATTTAACTATTAGTGCTAAAGTTTAACAATTATCTAGCGTCTGTTAGATTAACTGCTCCCCTCCCCCTCAACAAGTATGCGTTTTCCATCTGCTGGCCATGTGATATAACGCTGTTACAACCAACATTTAAAAAAAAAATGTAAATAATGTATTTTTAGTATAATAATAAAAATTACCTAATAAAAATGAATTACTTGTTATGAGCTTCCATATATCTATTTTATTGACCATTTTAAAAGTGTTTGAAAAATTAGTTACTTGCCTTTGATTTTTTTTCTGCAATCAAAATTTTTGTTTTAGTTTTTGAACTGGCAAATCAACATTTGCAACTTTTTATTGTATAAATCATTAATAACATGCGCTTGAGAATTGATTTTAGAATCAGTTTACACTAATTCTTTAAGTGGTTGTAGATTTAAAAACACCTTGTTACACTGGATTCAATGCTTTCTACATGTCTTAATTTGTACGCATTGGTCAGTTTGTTTTCTGTTATGTTAATGTTACGTCAGGTATTCTACAGGAGGTACAATTTGGACCTCTCTTGTTTAAAATGTTTACCAATAATGTGGTACATTGATTTATAAATCCATCCATACTTTGCTAGCGGCATACAAATTTCACTAAAAAAATTTTTTTTGGATAAAGCTTTTTGATAAAATTGCATACTTTTACCAATTAATGTCAGGTTAATAACATGTTTTGTTGTTGACAAGATTAATGATGCAAACATTTGTAAAATTAGAACCAATTTATCAATAACGTTATGCTTGTTTCAAAAATGTTTGTACGACTCTTTAGATGTTTTTAGACTTAACAACAAATTTTAATGTAAGGTTTTACTTTTGCCTCTATATTTATGCCAACATTTACGCTGCTTTTACTATAGAATATTTTGTATTATTAAAGTACATGCCTGTAATTTGCTGACAACTGCATAAATAAAAAACTTTAAGATACTTTAAAACAATTTTTTAAAAATATTGTTGTAATTTAATTTATTCTGGAGGCTAAAAAACAGGAAAACGCCAAACAAAGATGAAATAGTCAATAAACTCATCAAGCACGGTGGGGAACTTCTCGCCAACAAATTATCAAGACTGTTCAATGCAGTATTAACCTTGAATACATCACACCCGCTTTTATATGCATTGTAGATCTCACAAAAACATTCGGCCGCATACAGCTTAGAGACGTCTTAACGATACTTGAAAAAAGAGAAGTACCTAAAGAATATATCCGTATAATTAAAGAACTAAATACCAACAATATAACCAAAATAAAAGTTAACAAGAAATTAACCAAAAAGATAAGAACCAACTCGGGAATCCGTCAAAGAGACAGTCTCAGCCCATTACTGTTCAATGTCATCATAGACAAGATCATCGACACCATTAAGGCAAGTGACCCAAGATACAGATTTGGTAACAACAAGGTAAACATCATATGCTATGCGGATGATGCAGCCTTAATAGCGGAAACAGAAAATGACTTGCAGCGACTATTGCACAAATTTAAAACAACGGCCAAAAAATATAACATGTCTATTGCAATAGCCAAAACCAAATCAATGACCATCTTAAGGAAGCCCGTGCGATGCAAACTAACAATCAACAACACCCCAATCAAGCAGGTAATGTTATTTCACTACCTGGGCTGCAAAATATCCAGCTACGGGAACCTGTAAGACGACGTCAAACACCAGGTTAACAAAGCTGCTATGATATCGGGACACCTAAAGCAAAATATTTGGAAAAACAAATATCTCACTACCGATTGCAAATCAAGAATCTACAAAACATGTGTACGGCCAGGCTTGACGTATAGAGTGGAAACGAGAGCGGACACGGCGGCAACCAAACGACAAATGCGGACAATAGAGATGAAAGCACTAAAAACAATTGCCAGATACACGATGTGAGACAAACAACAGACGACACACATAAGACAAAAATGCAAGGTAGAAGATGCAGTGCAATGGATAAGGCAACGTAGACGCTGTTGGAACGAACATGTAACAAGAATGTCAAAAACCAGAATAGCTAAAATAGCCCGCAATGCCAAACCCGGCGGAAAAAGGAGACTACCAAAAAGATGGCGCGACAGTTGGCAGTCGACATCCCAAGAGCAACCCCAATAAGATGAGGCTTCCAAAAGGAAGCAGAAAAAAAAGAAGAACTAACCATTTCTACAATGTAATATATATATATATATATATATATATATATATATATATATATACGGACATTCGCCTATTTACGGGCGATACATTTTCTACCTTTTAGAGGCGATCAAAATTTTTAGTTAAATAACAGCATCACGCTATTCAGCGATACTTATTATAACATGAAGCAGTAATATATTTTTGATCCAACCATTACATTCACAGATATTTACAAAATAAATTTAAAAATTGAAGACGAGGTTTATTTTTTGGCCGAGAGAGTTTCATTTGCTGCCGATTATTTGTGGTTTGTGTCTTAATAACTGTGACCATGCTAAAATGCAGTAGGAAAAGGTTCAACTAAATGCCACCAGAATTAAGATAAATTGCAGTATTGTATAGCTATTATAAAATGTGTGTAAAAGACCACTAGGCGCCTTGAAGTGAGCGTTTATGTGCGCTTGGAGAGTGCGGTTGCCTCAAAAGTTTTAACGCCTGCATCAGGTTAAAAGTATGCGCAAAAACGCCTCCATAAGGGATTTAACATTTGTTTATTCTATAAAACAATAAACATTTTATCTAGTTTATGTTAACTAAAGTTTTGCATCTACTTTCAACCACTTTTTTTGCCTGACTCTACTGAAACCGTTGTTTTGGCCCAAAAATGCGGGCCGAAACGACAAAGGCTTGTAAATTATTTGCGGTATTTAATTAGCTGTAAATCACGATTTCACATAATGACGCCATACTTTAAAATCTGACAGTAGTGACAGATTAAAATTAATCTTGAAACTTCCTGAAAAATGTATTTATTTGGGGCAGGCAAAAAAATATTGAGTGTAATTCGTACCAAAGTGCTTAAGCAGCCCTTCGCTTTTAGCAAGCAAAGCAATAGCAAACTGCTAAAGCCTATTTTCAACCCTTGATACACGATTCACTACATACTATAGGCGTTTTAGCTTTTAGTTTAAAGATTGTTTGTGTAGAAAATATATATTTCACAGCTAATTTTAAACACACACTTTTAACTTGTTCGAGGCGTCTAAACTCTAACACATTGTTTATATGCCTCTGATGCAACTATGATACTTGTATTACAAAAAAAAACAAACAATAATTGCTTATAAATTAACAACAAACAAAATGTGTACTAAGGTCAATAAGTACCTGTAATAATAATAATAATGCACATTATTGTGATAACTACTACTGTCGCGTTAAACCGGCAATTTATACTCATTTTTTGGTAGTTATAATGTTATCATGTTATTATGTTATCCTGTAATCGTGTTATCGTGTTATCAAGTAATCGAGTTATTATGATATTAGGTTATCATGTCTTAATGTTTTTTTTGATAACATGTTTTCACATTGTCAAGTTTTCATGTTAGTATGTTATCATGTTATCAAGTTATAATGTTAACAAGTTATCATGTTATCATAATATCATGTTATCATGTTATCATGTTATCATGTTATAATGTTATAATGTTATCATGTTATTATGCTATTATGTTATCTTGTTATCTTGTTATTTTGTTATCTTGTTATCTTGTTATCTTGTTATCTTGTTATCTTGTTATCTTGTTATCTTGTTATCTTGTTATCTTGTTATCTTGTTATCTTGTTATCTTGTTATCTTGTTATCTTGTTATCTTGTTATCTTGTTATCTTGTTATCTTGTTATCTTGTTATCTTGTTATCTTGTTATCTTGTTATCTTGTTATCTTGTTATCTTGTTATCTTGTTATCTTGTTATCTTGTTAGCTTGTTATCTAGCTATCTTGTTATCTTGTTAGCTTGTTATCTAGTTATCTTGTTATCTTGCTATCTTGTTATCTTGTTATCATGTTAGCTTGTTATCTTGTTATCTTGTTATCTTGTTATCTTGTTATCTTGTTATCATTTTATCATGTTATCATGTTATCATGTTATCATGTTATCATGTTATCATGTTATCATGTTATCATGTTATTAAAATGTCTTGTTATTGTGTTATCAAGTAATCATGTTATTATGTTATTATGTAATCATGTTATCATGTTATCATGTTATTATGTTGTCTTGATATCATCTTATCATGTTATCATTTTATCATGTTATTATGTTATCATGTTATCTTGTTATCTTGTTATCATGTTATCATGTTATCATGTTATCAAAATATCATGTTATCAAAATATCATGTTATCATGTTAAGATGTTATCATGTTGTTATGTTATCATGTTATCATGTTATTATATTATCTTGTTATTGTGTTATTGTGTTATCAAGTAATCACGTTATTATGTTATCATGTTATCATGTTATTTTGTTATTATGTTATCATGTTATCATGTTATCATGTTATCATGTTATCATGTTATCATGTTATCATGTTATCATGTTATCATGTTATCATGTTATCATGTTATCATGTTATCATGTTATCATGTTATCATGTTAATAAAATGTCTTGTTATTGTGATATCAAGTAATCATGTTATTATGTAATCATGTTAACATGTTATTATGTTATCATGATATCAAATTATCATGTTATCATTTTATCATGTTTCATGTTATCTTGTTATCATGTTATCATGTTATCAAAATAGCATGTTATCATGTTAAGATGTTATCATGTTATCATGTGGTCATGTTGTTATGTTATCATGTTATTATGTCATTATATTATCTTGTTTTTGTGTTATCAAGTAATCACGTTATTATGTTATCATGTTATCATGTTATTTTGTTATTATGTTATCATGTTATCATGTTATCATGTTACCATGTTATCAAGTTATCATGTTATGATGTTATCATGTTATCATAATATCATGTTATCATGTTATCATGTTAACATGTTATTATGTTATCATGTTATCATGATATCAAGTTATTATGTTATCATGTTATCATGTTATCATGTTATCAAGTTATCATGTTATCATGTTATAATGTTATCATGTTATCATAATATCATGTTATCATGTTATCATGTTATCTTGTTATCATGTTATCATGTTATCATGTTATTATGTTATCATGTTATCATAATATCAAATTATCAGTTATCATGTTATCATTTTATCATGTTATCATGTTATCATGTTATTTTGTTATTATGTTATCATTTTATCTTGTTATCATGTTATCATGTTATCAAAATATCATGTTATCATGTTAAGATGTTATCATGTTATCATGTGGTCATGTTGTTATGTTATCATGTTATCATGTTATTATATTATCTTGTTTTTGTGTTATCAAATAATCACGTTATCATGTTATCATGTTATTTTGTTATTATGTTATTATGTTAATATGTTATCATGTTATCATGTTATCAAGTTATCATGTTATGATGTTATCATGTTATCATAATATCATGTTATCATGTTATCATGTTATCATGTTATCACGTTATCATGTTATCTTGTTATCATGTTATCATGTTATCATGTTATTATGTTAACATGTTATTACGTTATCATGTTATCATGTTATCATAATATCATGATATCATGTTATCATGTTATCATGTGTGTTGTGAAAACGTAGTTTCAAGTTTCGCACGGTTATGAATGCGAGGTGATCAGAGCGTGCGGGCTCGCGGTCGGTAACCTAGTGAGAATAAAACAATGAACAATGACATTTATGTTTATGTAGAAGTGTAAGTGTCAGTCTGTAAACAAGCTGTAACGTGAACACACAAACTTATAAACCTAACTGAATAAATTCTATTTGATACTTGTTTTGTTGGCTGTGAATTATCAACGTTCTGCTACCAGAATTATCAACGCTCTGCTACCAGAATTAACAACAATGTGGTCATGTTGTTATGTTATCATGTTATCATGTTATCATGTTAATAAAATGTCTTGTTATAGTAATATCAAGTAATCATGTTATTACGTAATCATGTTATCATGTTATTATGTTATCATGTTATCATGATATTAAGTTATCATGTTATCATTTTATCATGTTATCATGTTATCTTGTTACCATGTTATCATGTTATCAAAATTCTATGTTATCATGTTAAGATGTTATCATGTGGTCATGTTGTTATGTTATCATGTTAATATGTTATTATATAATCTTGTTATTGTGTTATCAAGTAATTACGTTATTATGTTATCATGTTATCATGTTATCATGTTATCATGTTATTATGTTATCATGTTATCATGTTATCATGTTATCATGTAATCATGTTATCATGTTATCATGTTATCATGTTATCATGTTATCATGTTATCATGTTATCATGTTATCATGTTATCATGTTGTCATGTTATCTTGTTATCATGCTATCATATTATCATGTTATTTTGTTTTCATGTTATTATGTTATCATGTTACCATGTTACCATGTTATTATGTTATCATGTTATGATGTTATTAGGTCATCATGTTATCACGTTATCATGTTATCATGTTATCATATTTTCATGTTATCATGTTAGCATGTTATCATGATATCATGTTATCATGTTATCATGTTATCATATTATCATGTTATCATGTTATCATGTTATCATGATATCATGTTATCATGTTATTATAATGTGATGTTGTCATGTTATCATGTTATCATCTTATCATGTTATGATGTTACTATGTCATCATGTTATCACGTTATCATGTTATCATGTTATCACGTTATCATGTTATCATGTTATGATGTTGTGTTGTTGTCATGGTACCATGTTATCATGTTATCATGTTATGATGTTACCATGTCATCATGTTATCACGTTATCATGTTATCATGTTATCATGTTATCATGTTATCATGTTATCATGTTATCATGTTATCATGTTATCATGTTATCATGTTATCATGTTATCATGTTATCATGTTATCATGTTATCATGTTATCATGTTATCATGTTATCATGTTATCATGTTATCATGTTATCATGTTATCATGTTATTATGTTATCATGTTATCATGTTATCATGTTATCATATTATCATATTAACATGTTATCATAATATCATGTTATCATGTTATCATGTTGTGATGTTGTCATGTTATCATGTTATCATCTTATCATGTTATCATGTTATAATGTTATTATGTTATCATGTTATCATGTTATCATGATATCATGTTATCATGTTATTATGTTATCAAATTAACATGTTATCATGTTATCATGCTATCATGTTATCATGTTATCATGTTATCATGTTATCATGTTATCATGTTATCATGTGGTCATGTTAATATGTTATCAAGTTATCATGTTATCATGTTATCATGTTATCATGTTATCATGTCATCATGTCATCATGTTATTATGTTATCATGTTTTCATGTTATCATGTTATCATGTTATCATGTTATCATGTTATTATGTTATCATGTTTTCATGTTATCATGTTATCATGTTATCATGTTATCATGTTATCATGTTATCATAATATCATGATATCATGATATCATGTTATTATGTGGTCATGTTGTTATGTTATCATGTTATCATGTTATTATGTTATCATGTTTTTATGTTATCATGTTATCATGTTATCATGTTATCATGTTATCATGTTATCATGTTATCATGTTATCATGTTATCATGTTATCATGTTATCATGTTATCATGTTATTATGTTAATAAAATGTCTTGTTATAGTAATATCAAGTAATCATGTTATCATGTTATCATGTTATTATGTTATCATGTTATCATGATTGTAAGTTATCATGTTATCATTTTATCATGTTATCATGTTATTTTGTTATCATGTTATGATGTTATCAAAATATTATGTTATCATGTTAAGATGTTATCATGTTATCATGTTATCATGTGGTCATGTTGTTATGTTATCATGTTAACATGTTAATATATTATCTTGTTATTGTGTTATCAAGTAATCACGTTATTATGTTATCATGTTATCTTGTTATCATGTTATCATGTTATCATGTTATCATGTAATCATGTTATCATGTTATCATGTTATCATGTTATCATGTTATCATGTTATCATGTTATCATGTTATCATGTTATCATGTTATCATGTTATCATGTTGTCATGTTATCATGTTGTCATGTTATCTTGTTATCATGCTATCATATTATCATGTTATTATGTTTTCATGTTATTATGTTATCATGTTACCATGTTACTATGTTATTATGTTATCATGTTATGATGTTATTATGTCATCATGTTATCACGTTATCATGTTATCATGTTATCATGTTATCATATTTTCATGTTGTCATGTTAGCATGTTATCATGATATCATGTTATCATGTTATCATGTGATCATGTTATCATGTTATCATGTTATCATGTTATCATATTATCATGTTATCATATTATCATGTTATTATGTTATCATGTTATCATGTTATCATGTTATCATGTTATCATGTTATCATGATATCATGTTATCATGTTATCATGTTATCATGTTATCATGTTATCATGATATCATGTTATCATGTTATCATGTTATCATGTCATCATGTTATCACGTTATCATGTTATCATGTTGTGTTGTTGTCATGTTACCATGTTATCATGTTATGATGTTACCATGTCATCATGTTATCACGTTATCATGTTATCATGTTATCATGTTATCATGTTATCATGTTATCATGTTATCATATTATCATGTTATCATGTTATCATGTTATCATATTATCATGTTATCATAATATCATGTTATCATGTTATCATGTTGTCATGTTATCATGTTATCATGTTATCATGTTATCATGTTATTATGTTATCATGTTATCATGTTATCATGTTATCATGTTATCATGTTATCATGATATCTTGTTATCATGTTATTATGCTATCAAATTAACATGTTATCTTGTTATCTTGTTATCATGTTATCATGTTATCATGTTATCATGTTATCATGTTATCATAATATCATGTTATCATGTTATCATGTTATCATGTTATCATGTTATCATGTTATCATGTTATCATGATATCATGTTATTATGTTATCATGTTATCATGTTATTATTTTATCATGTTATCATGTTATCATGTTATTATGGTATCATGTTATGATGTTACAATGTTATCAAGATATCATGTTATCATAGTGTCATGTTATCATGTTATCATGTTATTATGTTGTCATGTTATCATGTTGTCATGGTATCATGTTATCATGTTATCATATTATCATGTTATTATGTTTCCATGTTTTCATGTTTTCATGTTATCATGTTATCATGTTATTTTGTTATAATGTTATCATGTTATCATGTTATTATGTTATCATGTTATCATAATATCATGTTATCATGTTATCATGTTATCATGTTATCATGTTATCATGTTATCATGTTATCATGTTATCATAATATCATGTTATCATGATATCATGTTATCATGTTATCATGTTGTGATGTTGTCATGTTATCATGTTATCATCTTATCATGTTATGATGTTACTATGTCATCATGTTATCACGTTATCATGTTATCATGTTATCACGTTATCATGTTATCATGTTATGATGTTGTGTTGTTGTCATGGTACCATGTTATCATGTTATCATGTTATGATGTTACCATGTCATCATGTTATCACGTTATTATGTTATCATGTTATCATGTTATCATGTTATCATGTTATCATGTTATCATGTTATCATGTTATTATGTTATCATGTTATCATGTTATCATGTTATCATGTTATCATGTTATCATGTTATCATGTTATCATGTTTTCATGTTATCATGTTATCATGTTATCATGTTATCATATTATCATGTTATCATGTTATCATGTTATCATGTTATCATATTATCATATTATCATGTTATCATAATATCATGTTATCATGTTATCATGTTGTGATGTTGTCATGTTATCATGTTATCATCGTATCATATTATCATGTTATCATGTAATCATATTATCATGTTATCATGTTTTCATGTTTTCATGTTATTATGTTATTATGTTACCATGTTATCATGTTATCATGCTATCATGTTATCATGTTATCATGTTATGATGTTACCATGTCATCATGTTATCACGTTATCAAGTTATCATGTTATCATGTTATCATGTTATCATGTTATCATGTTATCATGTTATCATGTTATCATGTTATCATGTTATCATGTTATCATGTTATCATGTTATCATGTTATCATGTTATCATGTTATCATGTTATCATGTTATCATGTTATCATGTTATCATGTTATCATGTTATCATGTTATCATGTTATCATGTTATCATGTTATCATGTTATCATGTTATCATGTTGTCATGTTATCTTGTTATTATGTTATCATGTTATCATATTATCATGTTATCATGTTTTCATGTTATTATGTTATCATGTTACCATGTGATCATGTTATCATGTAATGATGTTATCATGTTATCATGTTATCATGTTATCACATTATCATGTTATCGTGTTATCATTTTATCATGTTATCATGTTATCATGTTATCATGTTATTATGATATCATGTTATCATGTTATCATATTATCATATTATTATATTATCATGTTGATATGTTATCATGTTATCATGTTTTCATGTTATCATGTTATCATGTGATCATGTGATCATGTTATCATGTTATCATGTTATCATGTTATCATGTTATCATGTTATCATGTTATCATGTTATCATGTTATTATGTTATAATGTTTTCATGTTATCATGTTACCATGATATCATGTTATCTTGTTATCATGTTATCATGTTATCATGTAATCATGTAATCATATTATCATGTTATCAAGTTATCATGTTATCATGTTATTATGTTATCATGTTACCATATTATCATGTAATCATGTTATGATGTTACCATGTTATCATGTTATCACGTTATCATGTTATCATGTTATCATGTTTTCATGTTATCATGTTATCATTTTATCATGTTATCATGTTATCTTGATATCATGTTATTATGTTATCATGTTATCATATTATCATGTTATCATATTATTATGTTATCATGTTATCATGTTATCATGTTATCATGTTATCATGTTATCATGTTATCTTTTTATCACGTTATCATGTTATCATGTTATTTTGTTATTATGTTATCATGTTATCATTATATCAAGTCATCGTGTCATTATGTTTACATGTAATCAAGTTTTAGTGTTATCATGTTATTGTGTTATTAACTTACTAAATTATTATGTAATTATGTTATCAAATTATTATGTATTATTTCTGTTTTTAGGTTATCATGTTATCAAGTTATCATGTTATCATGTTATCATGTTATCATGTTATCATGTTATCATGTTATCATGTTATCATTTATCATGTTATTATGTTATCATGTTATCATGTTATCATGTTATCATGTTATCATGTTATCATGTTATCTTGTTATCATGTTATCATGTTGACATGTTATCATGTTATCATGTTATCATGTTATCATGTTATCATGTTATCATGTTATCATGTTATCATGTTATCATGTTATCATGTTATCATGTTATCATGTTATCATGTTACTATGTTATCAAATTATCATGTTATCAAGTTATCATGGTAATATAGTTTCATGTTATCAAGCTTGCATGTTATTATGTTATTATGTTATTATGTTATTATGTTATTATGTTATCAAGTTATGATGTTATTATGAAATCATGTTATCAAGTTAGAATGTTATTATGATATCATGTTGTCATGTTATATTATGTTATGCTATTAAGTTACCACATAATCGTATTGTCCAACTATTATTTAGTATGTCATTATGATTATTATCATAACATTAATACATAATACATGATAACATGGTTTACATAATAACATGATAAAGTATTACATAATAACATGACATCACATATTGACAACATTATAATAATTTTATTATGTTTTGCATTGTGTCAATCTCATGTTTACTTCTTGTTGTATAATACAAACCTGAAACTACTGGTTTTATATTTATTTGATTTAAATCCAGATATGATTACAATACTTTAAATTTGTTTAATTTATATAATTAATAAGTTAATTGTTATACTTTGGTACTTATTAACATCGAAACTACAATTGTTTCTATGCATAAATGACACGTTACATAATTTAAATTCCTTAGTTAAATAAATAAAAAAATTATAAACCACAAAATATTATTTATCGTAATTCCATTATTATACGAGTTCATTGAAAGTAAACAGACAAAAGGTTGAAAAGCCATAAATGGGCAAGGTCATTCAACACGTGAGGGAAATATTTTAAAACTACTTGCTGTTATATTTTACTACTCGTTTTTTGCATATAATTTTTTCTATAATCTGTCTTTTTCAAGATTTATAAAAAAATGAATTGGTAATATTTTTGCTAGTATTTATATACTTTAATTTGTTTACATAAAACAATTTTGAAAATACCAATAAAAAAACTAAACGCTATAATTATATTTATGTCATTGTCTATTCTTCTGCTTTTAACTACAAATTTACAGGTAACAATACTAAATATATTGATAAATATTAAGCACTGGTTATGTCATGTTTATGTAATATTCATCACTTTACCAGGTAATTTCAACAAGGTTTTGCTTAGGATTGTAATAGTAGCGGCGATGTTTAAAAAATATATGTTGTTGACATGATACTTCAATTTTGTTACATTGACGAAGAATTAACTACCTGAATATCGCATTGCTTAGTAAAAAGAATTTATCGTAATCTTTATAGATATTATTTTATAATAATTGCTTAAAATGTATTATAACATTTTATTACATCAAATATAATTGATTTGAATAAAAAATGCAATCATGACATACATAGCGACACTGAAATTTGCTTCAATTGACATTTGCATAAAAAGACAGGAAAATATTTTACACAGTAGACATGTGTAACTGTGTGTTGCCTTTTCTTATATCACCAATCGTCAATTCTCTATTCTAATAAAACTATTCTAAAAAGTAAAAAATTAATCTATATATTTTTACCTGCTCTTTTATTACGGAAATTATAGTGATTTTGTATATGTAGACATAATTAAGCCAAGAAAAACCGGAAGATTAGTATTTCCCTTTATGACAGAATCATGCAGTTGCGGGTCACAAGAAAGAAACAATCACCTGCTCATAAATCAATCAGTTTAATTATATTAATCATATTATCATCAAAAATATGTTTTGTTGTTAATGAATTGAGAAGTAAACACAACTTTGAAAATGAACGATCTTCTTTTCCAGAATGATATCATTTTACATTAAATCAAAGTGAATCAAATAATAATTAAGACATTATAAATAAAATAATATCGAATAATAATACTTTTAGTTACTTGGAATAAAAAATAACTAAAACCTCTTATATTTTTTTTAATTATTGCATATTTCTTTATCATATTTGCTAAAACAACATCAATCCAAAAATAAACTAATATTATTTCAGAGAACTAGTAATTACGAATCTTATGATGACGATCGCACGTTATAAACTTGTAGTGAAAAGAGAACGCACATGGCTTAAATTTTAATTATGGCGATGGAACCAATATATAATTTTTCAAAAAATTCTAATTTGTGCTAAAAACGGCATACGCGCACAATAGCGACCGCCATCTGGTCACTTATTTAATAATCTAACTAAATTATATATTTTTTTAATTTGATTATAAAGTTTTTAGTAATAGATTTTGTTTAATTTATTGTAAAATCATTATGTTTATTAGTTTTAACTAAAGAAATAGGTAATATCAAGATTTTTTATTTAGCAATATAACCTTATTTGTAACATAATACTATGATAATAAATCATTTTAGAAAAGATGAAACAAATGTTTATTAAAATCTCATTAGAAAGCATTAATTCTAATCCGGATGCGACTGAAAGGGTACATATAATAATACGAAAAATAGCATTTATTGCTTTACTCCTACCCTTTTTCATTAATTATTAGGATATATATATTGTAATTTAAGAAAAAGTGTTTACTGTTTAGTAAATTTGTGATAGAGTGGAGAATATAATTTAGCGATGTTTTATTTAGTAAAGTTTTTAGAAGATGGATTGTATTACATTTGTAATCAACGGCAAATGGATCGTAACGAGAACAATTCTGTAAAGAAAGTTTGCTACAAAAATTTGGGAACGTATGACGCGAAAGTATTATTTCGCGGTGGTAAGTAATATCAAATTATTTAAAATAATAACTTAATAATTTACTAATTTATTTAATAATAAATTCTGTAATATTATTTTTAGAAAAAGATGAGATGGTGCTGAAAATGAATGAGATAGAAGCAGCTACGTCCCAGGAAGACGAAATTATTCCAAATCGACAAGGTAATTTATAATTTTATAAATATATTTAATTTTTTTTAAATTATTGTGTTATTTCTATTGTAGAAGATGATTCTCAGGAAAGTTTGGAAAACGTAAACGCCACAAATAAAATTAACATTTTACAAAATATATCATGACATTCAAAAGAAATATTACCAACAGAAAAGAATATTGAAATTTACGAAGAAAGAAATATTGACATTGTTAAAAAAATTAAATACTAATGATAATATTAATATTTCTAAAGAAGGAGTTATATACAGTAAGTTCCCAGAGGAAAGTGTGTGACAATGTAGTCAAAGATGCAACTATTTCTATTTCCGTAGAACACACATCTGCCCAATTATATGCATTTATAAATAATACAAATAAAAAATAATAATTAATAATTAATACTGTTTTTCTATAAACCACCCACTATTTAGCTACACTAAAATTAAATTTTAATAATTCAAGTATTTTATAATAATTATGTAATGATTTATAAAAAACAAATAAGTTATCCATTTATAAACAAAATAAATTTATTATCCAATGGTATACATTTTTTTAAATTAATTATTAAGTGCTATTACGCATATAAACAATGTATAAAAACTTCAAACTCCTGAAACTGATCAAAAGTGTGCAAGATGCTACAAAAACTATTTCTATAAAGAAAGATAAAGTAAGGGACATTTATAAAACACAAATAATTTGTGTTGTAGTCATGGTCAAGGTCATGTAACACCTTAATGTGCGTGAATGACCGCTATAGACGCCTCAAACTAGATGTTTATGTGCGCCTGAAGCGGGAGCTTAGCTTACCTTAAATTTTAACGGTAAAATGTGCATAAAATTTCGCTTTTACGAGATAGTTAATGCGGTTATTGTATAAATGTACAATTATTACTATGGTTACAGATACACATTGACTATTTAAATATGTTATAAACCGCAAAATATAAGGTTTGCATTTTATAATATTAATTATTTTTTCTAAAATATCTGTATGTTTCAGACATAAACATGTACAAAAATGTAAAACTGTGGATATTTTATAAAACTGATGACGATATTCATTGACAACTATATTTTTTAAAAAATATTTTTTTTGTGATTAAAAAAAAGTTATTAACATTTTTGTTAAAATAACATTGTTACTGTTGTTTCAAATAAATATGTATATTAAATAATTCTAAATCTAATTAGAGCTTCTTATAATCATTTACAAATAATATTCATACAATGATTTTGATTTGTGGATGCCTACTGATGCGTCTAGCAGCGCATACAAACAACTTATTAGAAGCTTAGACGCCTCGAACCAGTCAAAAATAAGCGTGAAAAATTGCTAGAAGCCTCAAACTGGGTGTTTTTGTGCGCCTGGACCGGGCGCTTTTATCAAAAACTTCAACGCCTCGATCAGGTTAAAAGTATGCGCAAAACGCCTCTATAAAAAAGTTTGAAAGTGATAGGAATGTAAGATTGTTTGTTTTTATGCATAATAGTTATCGGCAGAGGTAGTAACGCAATGCCCCCTATTTATTTATTAAATTTAAATAATAATAGTTATGTTTTATTAAATTTATTATATTATTAATAATCAAAACAACTGACATTGTAACGTAAGTAAGTAATTTTTGGAATTAGCAATTTTTTTTTTTTATTAAACAATTTTTAATAAAATATTCAATATTCAATATTTATTCTTTTTTTTTTAATTCAATATATAGCAGTTGTTTCAGTACAATTGAGTAATTATTTATTTCTAATAACTAAATTGTTTGCATCAAACTACTTTTTGATTGTACTTTACTATTTATTATTTTGTTTATTAATCAATTGAATTATTTATAAACAAACATTTTTATTTAGAAAAAATATATAATATTACGAAATATTTATCTACGCTGCAACTCCCAAGATTTAATGAAAACAACATATGTTATCGAGATTTGTGCATATTTCTTAAAACCTGCTGCAGTAGCCATCTAGTCGAGCAAAATTAGTACTAACTGCTAGACGCCTCGAACTGGTTGTTTATGTGCGCTGGTGCGAGCGCTCGCTTCTAAAATTTTAACGCCTCGATCAGGTTAAAATTGTGCGCGAAAACGCCTCTATAAGGGAGTTTACATCTCTATATATATATATATATATATATATATATATATATATATATATATATATATATATATATAATATATAATTGGTTAACAGACTTCCTTGAATATTCTTATATTTGTTTATATTTGTGTATTTACTGATTATTTTTTAAAGCAAATTATTTGCAAAATTTAAATTTTAATAATATTTGGTGTATAGTTTCTCTGAAAATTTCTAAATGTGTATTTGTAAAAGTTTATATTGAAAAATATTAGGCATATTTTTGCAGTTTTTTTGAGTTTTAGACTCTTAAATCCAAATACACAAAACAAATTTATAATTTCCAATTAATTTACATCAAATACGCGCTTAAGAATAATTTAAAAATGCTTTATTTTGTTCAGCCTACTACAGCATAAAGACTTAAAATGGCGCCAGATTGATTTCATTTATAAATTATTTTTTTTAGGTAAATTTGCGATTTTTAAGAAAAAAATGCGATTAATTTTTTTGAGAGTTTTATACCCTCATAAATCAATTAAAAGACTACTAATAAGTTATAGAAACTAAAAAAAAATTAAACTAAATTTTTCAATGCACCGTCCGTTTGAAATGGAATTGGCCATGTATAAATTTCAATAATAAAAAATATTTTTTACTAAAAACATTAGTTAAATATAGGTGTAAAAAGGGTAAAACCTCACATCAAAAATTTATGTCAATTGTAAAAAATGTAGTTAAAAAATGTACAACATTTTTTAAAGCAAGCAAAATGTTCTTGACTAATTGGTTTAATTTTTTAAATATTGACATCATTGAAAAACTCATATCGGCTAATCTTAGCGGCAACAAGAAAAATGCTGTCAATAATATTTTGACTTCATAAAAAGCATGTTTAAGCTACATTTAGAATTTTATAGCAACATTTTGTTGTAAACCTTCACCGTCCTGGACGGTATTATTTATATTTTAGCAAAAATACGTGCTTGACACTGAATGCAACAGCCATTGTTATTCATGACATTTTTGGATTTGTTGGAACTATTATAAAACCTTATTTGAATTGACATTAAAAAAATTGCACTTTAAACGTCAAATTTAATTCAAACGTTTTCCAGGCATCTAAGAGCATAACCCACTATGACTCCTTTTTTAACCCCTTGCACTTACTTACAAATTGACAACAACAAAATTTATTTACGTTATCTGCTACTTTATCTTAGAGTTTTACGTTTGATTTAAGCTTATCGTTTACATTACATATTAATAACACAGTGGCTAAATCTCAGTTTTTAGAATTTGTGATTCGTAATTCTAAAAAGTGTTGTGACCTTTATAGTTAAGTTAATTTTTTTAACGTTCTGCTACTTTCTTATTTTAATAACTGCTAAAATATGTAGTTTATATACATCGCAGTTAGTAAAGAAATAAATGAATAGATCTTAAGAAAGGTTTAGCATATAAGTGCAAACAATCACTGTTGACAGCTACACATTTTAATTTAACATAACATAAAGAATCGTTATTTAAACGTAAATCAAGTGTTTTGTGAGATTAATGATTGTCCTAGCTTGCTCAACTCAATTGATTTTTATGTTGATGTTAATTATGCCTTAAGTTAGGTGGTCAAAGAGACACAAGAAAGTGCTTACTGTCAGTGCATGAAAGCTACTATTTGCAATTTTATATTTGCAAGTTTGCAGTCAGTTTGGTAGCATTTTTCAAAATAATTTTAAAAAAATTCAAAAAGTCGTTGATGTTTCTGCGTATTGTTTGTTTCAAGTTGATGTTTGCTAATACAAATAACGGTGTTTATTATATTATATATTAAAAAAAGTAGCTACATTACAAAAACTTGACCGTGGCAATCAATTTCATTGAAAATGGGATACAATATTGCAATTAAAGCTGTTTAAGATAAGAGTAGTGCGGTTTACAAGATTAAAAAACTATCTGAGCCCGGCGCATTCACCAAAATATTACACAAAGTAGAAGATTCTAAAAAGTTTATATTATTTTTACAGTTCATTTTTATTTCTTTAGATTAACTCAAATGTTTTTTTTTTATCTATTTGACTTTAATAAAAAATAAAAGTTTTTTAACTAACTGAAGCAAATTACTCAGTATATTGTACTAAATGCATATAAAGTAATATAATTAGTTTGCAGCTACTTATGTATAATTGGTATACAAATCTATATTCTATATTATATTCATAAAATAATATTATAATAAATTATTCTACCAAAGTACTAAATAACCCTAGCACCTTCATCTGATATTAGTGTAGATATAATCTAATAAAACTATTTACACCTATCTAAAGTTTGTATCATTTAAATTGTATATTTTAGTTATATTTAAACATACTAATTGCTAATTTAATAAGCAAATGACTTCCTGAATGTTGACCACATTCTCATAAATTATTCTTTATTTAATCAATATTTCTTGTTAAATTTTTTGGTTACTATGCTATAAAAGATACTTTTTATTGGCATGCATAAAAAGTCGATACTAATGAAGACTGAAGATAAAAAAGTTTGCAAGTATCAATTTTATTTTATTTAAAAAAAAATTAAATCAAATGTCAATATAAGTATGAAATCACTTTCTAATACTTATTTTTCCATTTTTAATACATATATAATATTATATATTAAGTGATATGCTTTTTATAACTGCTTATCAATTATTTTGCAAAAAACAAAAATTATAGTACACAAAATTAGATATAGAAATATAAGAATAAGTAAACCTTCAAACTTAGTATGACGTTTTATAAAAAAAGTTACATATATAGCTTTTATTAGTTTTATTATTTTTAAGTTATTATTAAACTTGTACAATAATTCTAATATTTAAAACATGTTTTAAACTTAATTTTTTTTAAATGCCAAATTCCAACCGGAATTCTTGAGTTTATAACCGTGCATGCAACATAAAGTATATTTGTTTGCAATTTTGTGATTTAAATTTTTTTTTATTTACTACTATTTACATTATTTACAGAAAAGCAAATTTGAATAAGATACATAAAAAAACAATCAACTCCTACCGACAAGTCGGTCCATTCAATATTAAGACAATTACAATTTATTTACATTTATATATATATTACAGAGAAAGTTTCTTTAAAAACCCTATTTTAGGCAATGATTTATATGCCTTTCTTACAAAGGCTGTATGAAAATAGGTAGCCTTTGGTAGGTCAACCTGTGTTTGGGGTTTTTGTCTGATGATCGTTGGTTGGTGATTGTCCTTGTTAGTCGGTTATGTCTCAGTTGATTTGTGTAGAATTTTTGTGACTGCGCGTTTACGTAGTCACTAATTCGGAGTATGTGTGATAAGTCATGAAAGTCAGCAATTCTTATGTATCTGTCTTTGTTAAAGATAAGTCTTAAAAGTTTATTTTGGTAAACTTGAAGCTTTTAAATATGTGTCTTTGCTGCACGACACCAGATTAGTGCAGCATATGTCATGATGGGTCTTATAAGTGCCGTGTAAGATTTTAAACCAAAGTCTAAAAATACTAGACTGAAATCAAATTCAAAGACTCATGCATTGTTACCAAGAGCTTGTTAATATCTCTCAGTACCGATAACTTGAGGTTGGTAATGAACTCGTAAACCTCAAGTGATGATAGAGGAAAAAACTATTTTATTATTATTTATTATATATTTTATGTACATTATTGTATTATATGAATATTTATTAATAAAATATATTATTGTTATTAAAAAAGATGTAAAACTATTACAAGGAACTAACAAGTCAGTTTTGAATATCTAAAAAAATTTAAAAATGTTAAACAAAACCTAGAGAAGGGTTCAAAAAGTGTAGAAATGAGATTATAAAACATCTTCATGTAACTTTGATTGACCAAAACAGCGTTGGAAAAAAACATTCCCATTCTTGATTTTTGCCCAACTTTAACGACAAATTTTACAATAGCAAGTAAGAGTATTTTATACTCAGTCGATACTTATTAGGAAAACTGACAGTGCTTCTAATTTTTGATATAACTCAAATAGTAAACAAAAAATCTGAAGCGATGTCTAACGATCATGAGCTCAAAAACAAAAACAATCACAGTTTGTCTGCCCCAAAAATGTCTAATGTAGTAAAACCAAGACTTTGATGGCATAGCTTGCCCAAAACTGTTTATTATGAAATGTTTTTTTTTTCTTATTAATAATATTAATTGTCAAACTGCACAATTGCAGTCAACAAAAAATCGACAATAAACTACGGTGCCAAACAACAGAATGTTTACCTTACTATAGATTGTTGCCAAATAGCATAAACAGCAATGATATGCTATCAATGTTAGACCTCTTACAAGCAAACAATCAAATTTTATCAAAGAACGTTAAACTATCACCTGGCAAAAGTGCAACTTTTAGAAATAAATATTAAACCTCCACTATTTGTGAATAATAACTCAAAGCAATGTCCAAAAAAATAAAAGACAAAATGCTTTTCAATCTTTTAAATTTCCGTTTGCACCTATTGTAAAACGGAATGCAACAGTACTATATTTGATTCAATTCTATGATAAAGTGCAAAAAGCCAACATTAGTCCAAAATCTGCTGTACTGTACTGAATCAAGAGTATATTTATCATTTCACAATATTGTATAACAAACGCACTAATAAAAAAATATGGCATAAGTTGAAGTCTTACAAAAATTATTTTATGTTTAGTATAAAACTTAGACACAACTATGAGCCCGAAGCTATACATTTTGTTTTTAATTTTAAAATTTGATGTTTTGGACTAATACTACTAATATGTCACAAAAACATAAAAACATCTTTAAATTTTAATGAATAAAACCACACTTGTTAAAACTATCACATTAAAGACTAAACATAAGCAGTCCGGGATCAACTTCAGAATACTTTTTGCTATCTAAACTATTTAACAGAAAACTGTTCACCTAGCAACTGCGCTATTTCTGTGTATATGCCAAAAATACTAGAAAAAAAGCAGTAATTTTAACCAACATTATTTCATTACCTAAACAAACTGTAGCAGGCATCTTCTTCTTCTTCTTCAGCCCTTAAACGTCCACTGCTGAACCTAGGCCTCCTCCATTCTCTTCCATGTCGTTCTATTCTGGATGCATCCAGTTTTTCCCTGTCAGTAGCTGCAGATCGTCACGCCATCTCGCCTGAGGTCTGCCAACTCTTCTTTTTGTTCTTTTGGGTCGCCACTGCATTATAGCTTTCGTCCACTTGACGTCGTCTCGTGCTACGTGACCCGCCCATCGCCACTTCGATGTCGCTATTCGTTCTATGACATCAGTCACTTTGGTGCGCTTGCGGATATCGGTATTGCGGCATTTGTGTCTCGCTCCATTGATCTTTGACAAACTTTCAAGCGTGCTGTGCTTTTCGCTGTAAGAGTTGCCGTTTGCATACCATAAGTTGCAACGGGCAGGATGCACGTGTCATAGACTTTCTCTTGAGACAGATAGGAACCTTAGGGTCTTTTAAGATGTGTTTCATCTTGCCGAATGCTGCCCAAGTCAAGCCGATTCGTCTGGTAACTTCTGTTGTTTGGTTTTCCCGACCAAGCTTAATGTTGTGTCCAAGGTAGACATATTGCTCAACGTTCTCTAGTACGTGGTTATCTAGTGTAACTTGTACGTTATCACGAGAGATTATCTTGGTTTTTTTAAGATTCATCTTTAGACGCACATCTTGGGAGACTTTCTTGAGCTTGTTTAGCATGCCTGCAAGTTCATTGGCATCTTCGCTGATAATTACAATGTCATCTGCAAATCGGAGGTGACTTAGATACTTGCCGTCTATGCAAACACCTTTTTGTTCCCACTTCATGTTCTTAAATACATCCTCCAACGCCAAAGTAAAAAGTTTTGGGGAAATAGTGTCGCCTTGACGTACACCTCGTTGAATATGTATCTTTTCGGTTTGCATATCTTCTGCAATTTTCACCGTTAGCGATGCGTTCTCGTAGATGTATGTGCCTGATTAAATCGGTGTACCTTGAGTCGATTCTAGCATTGTGCATGGCTTGCAGCACGGCCCACATCTCAATGGAGTCGAATGCCTTTTGGTAATCTATGAATGCCAAGTGCAGGGGTACATTATATTCCGTACATTTTTCTATGAGCGTGCGGACTGCCTGGATATGGTCAACCGTGCTGTAACCTTTCCTAAAGCCGGCTTGTTTGATTGGCTGGTAAAAGTCGAATTTCCTACTTAGGCGGTTCGTTATTATTTTCATCAGTAGCTTGTAGAATATAGAGAGCAAACTAATTGGTCGATAGTTTTCGATGTTTGTGCAGTCGCCTTTCTTAAATAGAAGGATTACCTCGGCGTTTTGCCAGGTTTTGGGAATGTTTCCCTCAGCTAAGCACTTGTTCAGTAAGGTAAGCAATGCTCTCTCTAATGATTCTACACCGGCCTTCAGCATTTTAGTTGTTACTCGATCTTCTCCAGGCGGTTTTCGATTTTTCATTGCTTTCAACGCTGCCCTGAGCTCCGGTCCATCTATTTCGGGAATTTCTTCTGAACCCACGTTCATGACATTTTGCTTGGACTGTGACTGGTTGGGTTCTTGAACGGATTTACTGTACAGAGTTTGGTAGAAGTCATGCACTACGGCCGATATATCTTCCTTGTCCGTAATGATTTCTCCCTAATTGTTTTTCATTTTCTGAATCATCATCTTTCCCCTGGCTGTCTTAGAACGTAGTACCCGCATATTAATGTTGTCTTCGATGGCCTCTAGGACTTGGTTTGTATTGTATGTCCGTATGTCCCTCCGCATGGCTTTTTTTACCAGTTTGTTTAATGGTTCATATCTTGGATCGTCTCTGTTGGTGATTCTCCTCTCATCTATAAGTTTGGTCGTACTTGCGCTGAGCTTATCATTCCGTCGTCTTTTGATAGAGCAGACTTTCTTTGTGGCTTCGTGGATAGTTTTCGTTATTTTGGTAGCTAGTTCGTTTAAGTCAAGGTTATTCAAAGCTCCGATTGGTTGGAGTTTCCGTTCTACTTGGTTGTTATATTCGGTTTCCTTTTCTTTTAGTTCTTGCATAGAAGGTATTTTCTCTATCAACTTTTTCCGTTCGAGGTAGATGTTAATTTTTAATTTTGCTCTAACTAACCGATGATCGCTGCCTGTATTGAAACGATTTAGGACTGTCACATCAGTGCATATGTCTCTCTCTGAAGTTAGTACGTAGTCAATTTCATTGTGGGTTATACCATCTGGGCTCTTCCATGTCCATTTTCTTTGAGCAGGTTTCTTAAAGAAGGTGTTCGTGCAGTAGATGTTTTCTTTGCATAAGAAATCGACCATCATTTGACCTCTACTATTTCTGCTACCCAGCCCGAATTTTCCAATGTTTAACGGATCGAAGGTTTCTCTAGAACCTATTTTTGCATTGAAATCGCCGGTGATGATCGTGTATTTAGTTATTTCATCATCTTTAGCTGTTGTAAGGTCTTCATAAAATTGTTCGGCTTCCTTGTCCGTCGATGCACTGGTAGGAGCATACCCGTGTATGATTTGCATACTGTACCTGCTGTTTAGTTTAACTATAACATATATTACGCGGTTTGAGATGGCTTTGATCTTTGTCACGAGGTGTTTCAGCTTTCTGTGAATCAGTATGGCCACGCCGCCAATGTGCGAGTTTGAGTCGCTGTTTTGCTGGAATAGCATGTGTCCTGACCTAAGGATTGTGGTGGCTTCTCCACCAAGTCTAGTCTCGCTCAGACCTACTATGTCCCACTTGATATTAGCCAGTTCATTCTCTAAGCCCTCTAGATGTTCCTCCTTTCGCATTGTACGAATGTTGAATGCAGCTATGTGTAGAGTTAGTTGTTTTTTCTTCTTGCATAAGGTTTGTTCATGGTTCTTCATCGAATTTGTACCTCCCCCAGAATCCATGAGGCAGACTGACGGTGTGTCAGCACGAGATTCTGAGCTGTGCGCTCTACTCGCCTGGGGTAGTTTCGTATTTAAAATCGACATTTCCATAATGAAGGGTTTTGGCATTAAAACGCCACGCTTGCCGAGCGTGTTGGCGAGTTTTAATTCAGCCGCCCATTTTGGGATCAGACGCTGTTTGTAGCCGCCCAGTCTGGAACAGACGCTACATTTTCACCATATCTGGCTACCCTCACTTTAGTTTAGCCTACAGGTCAGTGTAGTTTACCGGGGTGTGGCGTGTGGAGCCATAAAGTGAGAGTTGAGTACCCTGCAAGGACCAGTTATCATAGAACCATCTCCTGTCTATGACACTTGATGTGACCGTCCTATACGTAACCCTATATAAAAAAAATAGAATTACATTTCCTTAATTCTTAATTTTATTGGTTATACCGCCATGACTCGGTCGCCAGAGCCTCGTTAGTTCTCTAGCAGCGGGCACCGCGTGCAGGAGAGGTTGACATTTGGGCCGGACTTATTTAGGTGTTTCTTGCCGTCACCCCATCAGGCATGATATCTATCAATGACAAAAATTACCGACTGCGCCATTTTAATTCTTATGCTGTACAACATTCCAATAAACAAACAATTTAAAAAATATATAAACTTAAACAAACCAGGATGACAAAACATCTTACTTATCGACTAAGCTTTTTTAATTTGATTTCTGTGCTAATCAAAATCAAAAAATTAATCAATAAATATTAGATTAAATGTACAAAGACGCAAAACTGACTTAAAGCAATATAATTTTTGACAAATATGTACCAGCAATAATTTTTAATGTCAAATTAAATTTTTATCTACCGACTGCGTCTAATCACAGTTGTAAGTAAAATGTATCCAACACAAACAGACAAACAGTCGCAAAAGCTTACTACCATCCAGCCATTTAAAAAAAAACTCTCAATGTTTGACAACGATTCTTAACATCAAAAATAAAACCGGCAACAAAGTCTAACCACTATAGAGCCAAGTTGGTTATTTTAAATTTTGACATATCAGCTTAAAAAAACTATTAATGCCAATACTATAAAATCAAGAAAAAGATTGCTAAATACAACAAAGCAAGCCCAAAATGGTATAAGCAATATGATAAAGCAATTATTTATGCTACAGAAACAATGACTGCTATAACTTGGTCACAGATAGATGTGACATCATCTTCATCAATAGACGCAACTTTATCAAATTTCAGAAATGTTGATTTAAAACCAGCACAAAATCATAGGCAGCCTTAGTTAAAAGTATCAAAAAATTATATTATTTTTTATCATGTTCTTGAAGGACCACAATAATGCAAAACACAAGTTTGTAAAACATCATAAAGAATGTGACTCACTTAGTTTATAACGTAGACTGTCAACATAGTTTTCTTTAAAAAAATCAATCACTAATTGGAACATTAGAATGCACAGATGACATCAACTAGTACCCGATCAAACTCTTTTTCCACAACATTTTTCAAAACGATATTAAATAAACTGCAATTTATAATAACTTGTAGAGCGTATAGTGAAATTAAAATTAAGATTGAATGTCAATACTACAAAATATTGAGACCGCTTTTCTCAAAATAGGTTCAAAAGAAATGTATTTTTTACTTGTAATTTTTGACGCTCTTTTCTATAATTTGCAAAATTTAAAGGTCAATAAATGTTGCTATATTTTTAATAAACTAATCTAATCAAATTCATTTTTGGCTATTGTATTTATTTGGCCGCCGTATGCACGTTAAAAACGCTCAATACGTTGCGACTTGCGACGGCCCTGATTTCAGTTACAATAAAAGTTAGGGTCTATATAACACAACACAAGTGTATATTAGTAGAGAAGATCAAGGTTAATAAAACAAATATTTCAACGATTGTTTGAGAATGTTTTAAAATATATTTACAAAAAGCATTCAGAAAAGTTCAAATTTAACTCGCGGTTACAACTTATACATGCGGTAACCTTATTATAAATAAAGAGTAAAACAAGTTATTTGTAATTTAAAAAAAGATTAAATACTAAATTAAATTTTCAGATTTAATTAGTAATGTGTGTTAAATTTCATTCAATAATTTGTTGTGGCTTAAATTCTACAAATTTAATATTCTCTTGAGAGATCAAACTTCGAACTGCAACTGCAAGTATAAAGCTTATATTATTTTAAGTTGTAATAAATATTATTTTTTTACTTATTTTTTCTAAAAACATGATGGAAATTAATCTTGACATTTTTTTGGCTATTATAAATAACTGATTTCATTCTGATTAAAAAAGTTTTTTATGTCTTGTCGACGTTAAAAACATTATTTGCGGAAATATAAAGATATTGAAAACATGAAACACAACACATTTTCATTTGCATTATATGTGTATATAAATTGCTCTAAACTTTGAATTAAATTTAAAATCAACAAGAAATTTGTTCTTTGGTAATTAAAACAAATAGTAATTTAATTAAATACGTGTTCTATTATTTATATTCATGTTTAAATACTTTAAATAAAATTTTATCCATTTAAGCAAATTATAAATAAAAAAAAGTTACAGCTCGATGACATGACTAGAAAAAACTTCATTTGTATTCAGTAATAAAATTTAATTGCATGTTTCGTGCCGGTGAACGTTGTAATAAACATATAGTTTTGTACAAAGTTTTACGAATATTTTATTAGTTCTATAAAAATTTCATGTCATATCATATCAAGCATACTTGCGTCATTCAGAATAGACATACGAGTGTGTTTTTATAGAGACAAAAAATACAATACGAAAATGTGCATGCATTAAATATGAGCCGCTTTAATTAAATTTGCATAGATCCTGTACGCTCGTGGTTAAAAATATATGTTGCCGCTTTACAATGATATACTTTTTTATGTTAATTGCGGTATTACGGTTCACTGCAGTAATTAGTTAAATATGCATGAAATTGACATAAAATTTACTATTAAATTAAATGCTGCCGCTACGAATTGTATTTTTAGTTCATTAATTATTTTGATTGGTTGTAGCAATAAAATTTATATTTTTTATTTTTTTGCGGTTTTTTGTTGATTGGAAGCCAACATTAATTTATCATTACGTCAAAATATTACCATATGTTTCACCAGTCAAGTAAAATGAGAAAAAGAAAATTGGAATAAAATATATTTTTTTTTTCATTTGATAAAAATAAAAGCATTTATTTTACACTTTAGTGGATTAATTAAAATTTAAATAAATGCATTTTAATTTATTTTAAAGTTTAAATTCTATTTTATTTTAACTAAATAAACAATTTTCTATATTTATTTAAACTTTTTAATCAAAACATTAATGCAATCTTAATGGAATACGTTGATAAAACGCGTATGCTGATCATCAATCTAAATGTCGTATATTACATTCAAGACAGGTTATGAGATATTATACAAATAAAAAGCTACAGCGGTAGTGATATTAATAATGAGCTGATTTATTACTTGCAAAATATGCTGATATTTATTTGTATGAAAGACGCTCTATTTTAAATTAAGTAAATACAAGCAATTATTGTGCATCAAGCTCTCAATTTTTAAAACTATTATGGAATTTTCTATTTACAAAAAATCTGAGAATGATACGGAGATGACAGATGGCTAGCTGTTTACACTTAAAAAAAGTAAAAGTTAAGTTTTTTATTAAATAATCAATATTAATATTTACAAATATAACTGCAACTAAAAACAACACTTAAAAGTCTATACTTTTCACTACGCATTTACGTAGTTATATATTAAAACAAAAATTGATTAAAATAGTACGCCAAGTGTTTAGAGGAAATTAAATCGCTTAAAAAATAGACAATAGAGAATGAGAAAAAAGAAAAACTTATTACACTTGTCAAGGAAATTCATTCAAAAATTAGTTATTATATTTGATATAATTTATTTAAAAGATATATTTTGCTGTTGGCTATATTGGAAAAACAAACATGGATAAAAAATTAAATAAAAGGTACACAAACATTACATTAGAAGCCATTATGAACATATCTAAAGTTCAAGGCGCGGAAAACATGTTAGCTATATATGTGCAAAATTAATATTAATAAAGCAATAATTGATTGTGCAAAAGAATTGCAACATCCGTAAATCCTAACGTTAAAGTCCAAAAAAAAAAATAGAATTTTTAGAATAAAATTTAATGCCTAAAAAACATAAACAACAAAAACAAAAATAAGATACTCAAACAATATATTCAAAAAGAATGTTTTTTTTAAATTGATGCTGGAATTCATTCATCATCAATTAACAGTTTATTTGACAATCACAAAACTACTTATAATAATGTTTAACGATAAAAAAGAAAATAGAAGAAACAACAATAAGAATTGGAACGCCTGAACTCTACTGAAAGATGAAAAGCTAGAAAACATAAGACGTAAAATGCTGAAAACAAACTGGACATGATAAGAGTTAGCAAAACAAGGTGAAAAGGACATGGATAGCAGTGTGCAAGGAAACAAAATTTTGTTTTAAAGAAGAAAAAGAATGCAAAACATGGTGGAAGAGCTTTCAGTAAAATGTTATACAAGTGCGCGGGCAAAGTGATATACGACTATGATAAAGTAATATATTAATCATACAAGTTTATATTCCAACAAGCATTCATAAAGATGTTGCGAAAGTATATAGTAGAGTAGAAATCATTTTAGAAAAAAAAGACCAAAATTGCTACAATATTGTAATAGAAAAATAAAATTCCATTGTGAGTAAAAATAGTGTAGGAAAAGTGGTATGCAAATATAAACTTAGACAGAAAAATGAAAGAAGCAAAAGGCTAATTAAATTTTGCAAAAAAAAAACAATTACCCAAAACCAATCCAACTCCAAAGCGGCCATCCAAATACAAATATTTTAAACCTTTGTTTTTCATTAAACTATATATTTGATTATCTACCTCTTTAGACATTGCAATTTGGTTGCCAGTTGTGATACTGAAGTTTTATCGATGATTTCGGTTTTTTGGTTGAAACAAAGTGATGGAGCTACAACTACTTTGCACCACCAATTAAAAAAATAAAAGTTTTAATTAATACAAACTTAAAAAAAGACGTACTAAGCAATGTTTTGATAATAAATGTATAAAGATAGACAAAATTGAATAAGATGAATAAGCACAATTTGGTAAATATTTATGAAAGCAAAAAGTAGGCAAGCAATTTCCTAAGGTCAAAAATAATAAAGAAAATAAGGAAAAAAACAAACAAGTGCAAGGAATTTAGAACAATCAACTGGGTAAAGCACGCAGCAAAAAAGTTGTTAAGAGTAAAAAAAAATATAGCGGAAGAACAATTTAGTTTAAAAAAGAAGATAAAGAAGAGTATATAGAGCAATTTATATAGTAGGGACAATTAGAAGAGTAAAAAAGTAATTAGAAGACAAAAGCTTTTTAAGTGTGTGTTTTATTGACTTGATAAAATCATTTGATTTTGTTTGGTAAAAGAATTTATAAAAAAATTTAAAATAACAAAAATTTATTGAAAAGATAAAAAACTACAAGGTTAAAAGTCAAAAAGACTAAATAATTTATAATTAGAAAAAGAGTGCAATATGGTTGTTGTTTATTATCAACGTTGTTCAATATGTATGCTAAAAAGATAGCAACAAAGTGCTAAAAAGAAGACAAAAAATTGAACATAGAAAAAAAAAGCAAAGAAGAACTAAAGATGCTAGATAAAAAACTTAAAAAAATAGAATTGATATTTAAAGTGAAACAAGACAAAGGTTATAAAAACTAAAAAAACAAACAAAAAAAACGTGAACAAAGATAAGTTGGTGCAAGTAGAAAAATATAAGTATGTACTTTAGTACTAAAATTACAAAGAGTTAGAAGAACAAAAAAAATATAAGAGTACTCATAACAGTACTCATAAGAGTTGCAAAAAAATTTTTTAAAAGAATGAACAAAATTTTAAGTATCTAATTTAGATATAAATTTGCAAAAAAAAATTGTAAAATGTTTTGTATAGTGTGTTCTTATACGAATGTAAAACTTTAACAATAGAAAAAACAAAATAAAAAACGCATTTAAAATGTATATTTCAAAGAGATTAATAAGCATTAAGTAGTTCCAAAATTATTAAAAAAAAAATAGATAAAGCTTGCATTAAAAAAGAATTATTTATAGAATAGCTTAATAAATACAAATCTAAAAAAAAGAGAAAGAAAAAAGTACAATGAATTTAAAAAAACAACGGATGACCGAGAAAACTAAAAGAGAAACACTTAGGACCTGCAAAAAGCAGATCAAAACTAATAATACAAAAACTACGTGTTTTTTTTTTATTTGGCTAGGGCCAATATTTTAGGGCATACGCTTATGCTACTACTACACAAACTGCTTTTGAATACATATATCCCAAAGCGCTTTACTTAACTGAGCCACTCTCCGTTGTCTGATAAATTCTGTACTTACAATGTAGTAGTTGCAACTAGCTAATTTTGCAATAACTTTCTCATCCAATATGTTTGGTATAGATTTTAAAATAATAAAGGTAAAACTTTAGTTTAAGGAACCTTACGGTACGCACAATAAATTTAAAATTTTTGTAGTTTTTATATGGGCAATTCCATTTCAAACAGACCAGAGCTGGGGGGGGTGCATTATTATTAGTAGTCCTTTGATTGGTATATGAGGGTATGAAACCCATAAAAAAAAATTCTGCGATTTTTTTTTTTTAGTTTTTGGTCGTTTTTTAACTTAATTGTTTTTTTTTAACCGCAATTTTAACTCAAAAAAATAAATTTACTAATAAAATCATTCAGAAATTTTCCGTAGAATCCAAATCTGGCGCCATTTTAAGTTTATACCCTGTCTATGTTCTCAGTGGGCTGGGCAGAAAAGAGCATTTTAAAATATTTTTTTAACCGTCAAAGTTGACGTGTTTTGATGTAAATTAATTGGAAAATATAAATTTGTTTTGTGTATTTGGGTTTTAAAGGTCTAAAACTCAAAAAACTGCAAAAATAAGCCTATTTTTCATAAACTTTTACAAATGCACATTTAACAGTTTTCAGAGAAACTATACACCAAATATTATTAAAAAATTGAGTTTTGCAAACAATGCATAAATAGAAAATAGTCTGTGTCGTGTTTATCTGGCAAAGGCAAACCCATCTAGAAAAAAAAAAAATTTCCACATTTACTTTTTTTTATTTTTCTTAAAGATTATTTAGATTATATTTTTTTAAACATTAGAACATATGTCCATTAATACATGACACAAGTGATTAAATATTAATCTTGAAAAACAAAATAATCGTTGGGCTTGTGCATACGCGTCTTACAAAGACGAAAACAAGTTACTTAGAAAATAAAAGTAACTTGCACATTACAGTTAGTACTACTAATACTGCAACATTGAAAAAATAAATTTGAAAAATGGTTAAAATTAAAAAAAAAAAAAATAATAATAATAAAATTAAAATTAAAATTAAGTCTTCAAGACTGTTCGACATTGTTGCAAGTCTTCAAGACTGTTCGACATTGTTGCAGGTTACATTTAGTAAACTTGAGACACTGTGTGTACATTTATACGAACATGTTTTACCTGTTCTAGTGTTGCATAGTCTAGATATTAATTGATTTCCAATTCATTTTTCCATTTATCTATAATTTATTTTCAAAATACTTCTTTTTTGTTTAATTTTAATTTTAATTTTATTATTATTATTATTTTTTTTTTTTTTTTTTTTTTTAATTTTAACCCTAGTGTGTTTATAATATTTTTTGTAAATATAAAAAAATTATTTATTTTATTTTATTTTTTGCTTAAAAATTTTGTAAACATTTTTTTCTAGATGGACTTTTCTATAAACGATAAGTACAACACTGACTATTTTCCATGTAAAATTGTCCCCAAAATTCAAATTTTTAATCATATTTAATGTATTGTTCCTTTGAGCGCGGCTTAACGTGCATTTGTAAGAGTTTATGTTAAAGAATACGGTTTACTTTGCAGATTTATTGAGCTTTAAACGCTTAAAACCCAAATACACAAAACAAATTTATATTTTCCAATTAATTTACTTCAAAATACGTCAACTTTGACGGTTAAATAAAAATTAAAAAATGCTCTTTATGCACAGTCCTCTGAGAACAAAAACATGGTTTTATGGCTTTTGCGGCTAGTAGACAGGGTGAAGACTTAAAATGGCGTCAGATTTGGATTCTACGGAAAATTTCTGGTTGATTTCATTAGTAAATTTTTTTTTTTTTTTTAGTTAAAATTGCGGTTTTTAAACAAAAAAATGCGATTAAGTTAAGAAACGACAAAAAATTTTTTTACTAAACAAAATTATTGATTTATTGATGATTTTAGATATAAAGCAAATTGTTTAATTTGACAAAACTATGTTTATAAACCATCGTATGTTGTTTAAGATTTTTTTTTTATTTTAAGCAAATGCTGTGGAAAATGAAAAGCGCAAGCATATACGGCCGGTATTTAAACTTCTTCTAATTTGCAAACAACATTGTCTTAATAAACTTAACATGCTTAAACAACTAAACATAATGATAAAAATTAATGGGTTTGTACATAAATCTAAAGAAAGACCAAAATAGTAAGTCCGAAAATAATACAACACCTGTTGAGTGTATTTTCCCACTAACAATATTATATATAGAATATAATAATCAGTTTAAGTTAGTCATTTTTGGATCAGGATTGTATGAATCAATCTGACATCAGTGACATGAGAAATATGTGAATATTACAAAAAAACATCCAAGACAATTTTATTTTAATTTATTCACAACAGTGCGTTTTCATGGTATCTCAAATAATAACTTCATCTGTGAGCTTGCGTCTGTTTCCAAAGATTTCAAACCAAAATTTAAAATAAGAAATCAAACCTAAAGAAGAAGTCGACGACAACAGATTTCTTTGCAACATTTTATGGTCTTTTGAACCGAAAAATTCCGTAACGCTCATCTTTCAAAATAAAGCTTCAAGATGACATTGAAAGAGATAAAACTCAAAAGTAGAGTTTTCAAATAAAACATTGACTCGACTTCAACAATTTGCTTCTTTATTGGACAAAACAACCTGTTCAAACAAAATTTAGTAGCAAGTTGACAAGTTGAAAGACACAGAATTAAAATTTTAAGCAATTCAAGCCAAGATCTAAATTAACGAAAAGAAAAAATTAGTCAACCTCGATGAATACTAATGCTAGAGGATGGCAAATTTTAAAAAATTATATTGTTTATTAGCTACTGCATTTTCAAACGCTTTAACACGCAAATTAGCAAATATAGCCACAAGTCATTCATTGGTCAAAACATTCGTGACAATGCCAACAATTTCACTGCCTAAATTCAATGGCGCAGTTAAAGAATAGATTTTATTTATTGATGTGTTCAATTCATTGGTAGACACAAACGAGGCATTAAGTGACGTTCAAAAACTCATGTATCTCCAATCATGTCTGACAAGAGAAGCTTAACAAGTAATAGCTTCTATATTGACCACATTTGCAAATTATTATATTTACACAGTACTGCTCTATCTGTCAACATCCAAATTAGATAGTTTGACCAAGGATAATTGGAAAAACATAGTATTAATATACAAAATCCAACATTAAACGACGCGATTGAATTTCTGCAACAGCGATGTCAAGTGTTAGAAACAGGACCTACATTTTCGAGACCGCCAAAACTTCTACAACTACAACTATCTACAACTGCACGTTTTTTAATTTATCTTGTGAGGATAAATTGGCAAAAGCAAACAGCTTAAGACTATGCATAAACTGTCTAAAAAAGGTCACTTGTTGGATTAATGAAAATCAAGTTGATGCAAAACTTGCAATAAGAAGCACAATAGCCTTTTTTACAATCACTTAGCAAGTGTAACACTAGTTAGCTGCAATTAAAAAAGACAGACACCAATACGTCATTCTTGCAACAGCCAGTGTTTATATAAATGACAAAAACGGCAAACAACATATCTATTGTACACTTTTTAATAATGGATCACAATCCAACTTTATCACCAAAGAATTGTGTCAAAGGTTACGTCTTAACCAAGTGCTTATTAGTATTACAATCTACATATTACAACTCGACGATTAACATATCGCACAGAACAACAACAACAACAACAACAACAACAACAATTAACTCCAAAGAAAATCATTTTGTAAGAAATTGATTTTTTTTGTAATATGCACTATTACGTCTGATCAACCATCAATACCATTGCTCACATCAAAATACATAATTCCCAAGAATACACTATTAGCCAATCTAAACTTTGACAAGTTGGAAAGGATTGACATGTTATTAGAAACAAATATATTTTGTGAACTACTTTCCATTGACTAGCTGTCATTAACAAAGAAGATGCAAGGGCCAATATTACAAAAACCCAGATTAGGATTGATTGTGGCTAGCAGCACATATAGTACCGGTCATAATACAACTTGTCATGTGAGCACACTACAAATTGACAAACGATTTCACAAATACAATAAACCGTGGACGTTTTATTGTAAGATTGCCATTTAACAGCAACATACAAAAATTGAGTACTTCAAAGCAGGCTACTACCAACCGACTGTTATCAATTGAGAGAAAATTATTAAACAATCTGTTGTTACAACAAGATTATCGTAATTTTGTGGCAAAATATGAAAACTTAGGTCACATGATAAAAATAGAATGCAATGATACAAACGGATACTATCTACTACACTATTGTATTCTTAAGACCGACAGTAGTACAACAAAGACTAGAGTTGTTTTGACGGTTTTGCAAGAACATCCACCAGTGTGTCATTAAACGATGCACTTTATATAGGACCTACTATCTAGGATGATCTGTTTGCATTTATTGTGCAATTTCAAATACATCAATTTGTACTCACGTGAGACATCAACAAATGTAGCGTCAAATCAAGGTGCATTCAGACAATCAAAACTATCAAAAAATCTTATAGCAATACAATGAAACTGATGCAATAAGCACGTACAAACTAACAACCATATATAGAACTTTATCAGTTCCGTTCCAATCCATCAAATGTTTACATCAATTATTAAATTCTGAAGAAGACAAATATTCATATGCAATAAAAACTTTGAAGAAAGATATCTACGTAGATGATTGCATTACTGGAACAAATTCTGAAGACATGCTAGGTCTAATACGGTGTTTCGCAACGTGGGGCCCACGCCCCACAGGGGGGCAGTTTGAGTGTTAAAGGGGGCAATTCAAAAATGGACTTGACACGAGTTTAACCCTTTTGCTTCGGGCCATTTAAATGCAATGCTAGATTTTGGTGCTAAAATTGAAAGTAAAAAGCAAATTCTTAAATAATTGCGGCCAATAAATATTATAAATTTGTTTGACAAAACCAAAATATCAACTGGGTTTTAGACGTCGGCAAATCAACCTTCCTGCGGCAGACTGCAGGATGCTTTAAAATTTTGCTAAACAACGCAGTGTTGAAAATTTTTTAGTGATTTTTTCCTAAAATCTATCATATAAGTTTCTTAAGTGAACAATTCAATTTTTTAATATTAAAAATTATGTATATGTTACTTAGGGTAGGCATAAGAATTTTTGAAAGACTTAAGTGAGACATAGCATAAAAAAAGTTGGGAAACACTGGTATAATACAAGAGGAGTTGCAACAACTACTCGAAAAAGATGGATTCCATTTAAGAAAATAGTGCTCAAATTCAAACAGAATATTAGATTACACTTTAAAGAATGCTCAAAAAAACAAAAAAACTGTTGTTTAAAAATATAAGGATTATTATAGAACAGTAATGAAAACACACTTTAGTTTTCTTACCTATCATTGATCAAAAACCATGGAAATATTACAAAACGTGTAATTCTATCAAAATAGTCGCAAATATTTAACTCATTGAGATTACTTAAACCAGTCATTATCACTGCTAAGATAATCATACAAAACTTATGACAGTTAAAACTTGATTCGGACAAATCAGTTTTGATGAATCTCTATGCAAAGCGTATAAAAAAATTATAGAAATGCTAGATCAAATCAAGATACAAAAAAGAGCAGTAAAAGAAAACTAAATTGAATTGGACGGTTTTTGTGACGCTTTGGAAAAGGTATATGGAACATGCATATACATCATAACAAAGTCAGAAAATGGCAACTACAAAATACATTTACTTTGCTCAAAATCAAGAGTAGCTCAATCAAAATTTTATAAGACATTTGTAGCAAATAGAATTAGCAAATTACAATCATTAATTTTGGCAAATTAATAGCATCATGTGGCATCTCTGAACAATCCAGCAAATGCAATTTTAAAAGGATTAAATCCAATTCAACTAACTTCTCTTTCTTTGTAGTAGCACGGACCAGAGTTTTTAACAAAAAATTGAAAAACAATAGCTTCATCACTATATCAGAACCCAAAATTACTAAATCTTAAATTTACAACAGTCAGATTGTTGATTTTGAACGGTAATTTACAATATATTTTTAACCAAACAACGTCATTGACTTGTCTAAAACGCACTATGGCCTATTGTCTACGATTTGCCTCAAACTGTAAATTTAAGTTAAGAAACGTAATTATGAAACAGTAATGGTTGAAAAATTAGAAAGGGCACCTCAACTGATTTCATTGGCACAGAAATCCAAATTTGCCAGTGACATCATGGATTTGTAGTTGATACAACAAAAAAAGTAGTTGCAAATTGATTAGATTAAATCTATTTCTGGATAGTAATAACATATTGCAAGTTAGAGGACGTTTGTTACATTCAGAGCTGGCATACTGTCAACAACATCCAACTATTTTGTCAAAAAACCACACCATAACTAAGATGATCATAAACCACGCTTATCTTAAACTGTTTAAACACTTTGCATTCTAAATTCTGGCCAATCGATGATAGATTAACAGCAAAAAAGATACTGCAAAAATGTGTAAATTGTTGTTAGGCTAAACCAGTATTTGCACAACCAATAATGGACCAATTACCCAAAGAAAGAATAACGGCATCTGGACCTTTTATCCATTGCGCTGTGGACTTTCATGGGCAATTTAACATAAAACTTTATTAAACAAAGAAATCCAGTTGACAAAAGGATACATAGCTGTGTTTTTATGTTTTTGTACAAAAGCTGTACATCTCGAAATAGTCACTAGCCTCACAACAAAAGCATTCTTAAACTGTTTAAAAAGATTTAATTAACATCAGTGACATAAAAGATTTGTAAATATTACAAATAAACATCCAAGACAATATTATTTCATTTTGTTTACAAGGGTGCATTTGCATAGTATCTCAGATAATTACGCCATCAGTGAGCTTGCGTCTGTTTCTAAAGATCTCAAACCAGAGATATTTAAAATAAAAGATTGAACCTAAAAAAAGTCGACGTCAACAGATTTCTCTGCAACAACAACAAATAGACATTAAACTTATAGAGCAAGTTGACAATACATAATGTCTACTAAAATACATTTAGCTTAAAAAAGCAAACCAAACTGCAAAAGTCACCAGAAGAGAACGGTAAAATTAAGCGGCGTTTGGCAATCTCAGCTCTATCCTCAAAAACAAAGTTGTTCTACATTGCATTAAACGGAAAGTATACAACATGTAAATACCTATGTTGAAAGATTACGGATTTGTCAACAGCGCTATGTTGACTACGTCAAATGACTAACAAGGTTAATATAAAGTTACATCGCAGGAGAGAAAATAAAAATTACAAGGAGAAAAAGAAAAAAAAGATTAAATATTATAATATGACATTTGACAGGAATTCTGTTACTTTTAAATGGCTTCGTGCATAATATTTACTTTTAGCACGCATTATGTGCATAATACAACCTGTAAAATAGTGTACTTTATTGTAGCAATAACATACTACAATAATGAGTTAACAACATATAGCTGTTGAGTGTAGTAATTAATATCGTGTTTATACTTATATGAAAAAGTGTATAGTAATAAAACACTCTAGTTTTAATAACAGAATCAATACAAACAGGACAAAAAGTATGATAAGACAAACATGTAATTAGCTAGATAAATAATTTTATTATTACATTTGCAAACATCTACATGAAAGTAGATAATACCGATAATTTGTATATACATGCAATATGCACATATTAAAATAGTAAACTGTGCATTAAATACTGTTATCTATTTCACACGTGTGCAAAAGGACCATTACGTGCAAGTTTAAAACTGCTTTTTCTAATGTCAATTTATTGTAATAGTATATTGTGTAACAAACATGGTATAATATTCCACGATTTTGCAATTCTACGAATATGACCGTTGTAAATATATTTTGGCAAGTGGTGAAGTGCAATTTATCTAATTTTGTGCAAATTGTGTAAAATAATACAAACGTTTACAAAAAATAAAAATATATTAAGTAAAAATATACCATTAATTATTTATATGTGTTATATCAATCAAAAATCTATCTAATGTGATATTATTAATAAGTGTATACTAAGTATAATTATTAAGTATGTAATAAATTTTTTTTTTTAAATAAATGCAATGCATGTACTTTAAGATAAGGTTTTTTTGTCAAATTTTGATGCACACTGGTGAAAAATTAATCATTTTCTAAACGCGTAATCTTTTAAAATATTAATTGTATACGCATTGTATAATTTTCTAGTTGGTGACATTCAAATTGGAAACATAAAATCTAGTAGAAAACTATTGAACATATGTCCGCCCGGCGCTTATAAAAAAGTGACAAAAAAAATTTACCTTCTAATGTACATACTTTGTAATTGTTCTTAGTACCATTAATATGACAATAATGATGAAATAAAATCATTACTGTATCAAATTTTGTTTATTTAATCTAATCGATAAATCAATAAACTATACAATCAATTAAAAAAAAATTAAATGTTATATGACAGATAACGTTAATATATCAGGTTTTGCACGCACTATGCGTGAGTAATAAAACGTAAGAAATAGTAAACATTTCTTTAGCAATTTTATTTGCATAATGAACATATTACAGTAGGAAATAGAAACATATAAATAATCACTTATAAATTGTTACTTTAAAATCTCATGGTTATGCGATCTACAAAACAAGACTTACTTCTTATACAAGTTCCATACTTTAAATCGAATACTCATGTGCAATTGTCCCACTACAAAAGATGTTGAAATAACATAACAAAATTAAGATCTAAAACTAATATACGCTAAGATATAAAAACATACTTTTGAAATGTATGAGGATTTTTTATCCACAATTTCATCAACCTTTAAACTTGTCTGTTGTAAAATGTTGTATTTTTACATTAAATAATTAAATTTCGCAAGTTACCTAAAAAGTTTTAATTATACCAACATCACAAACGTTAACAATGTCTTACTATTTTAAACGATGGCGTTAACTTCACTGCTTTTGGTTCTATAGGCGCCAGTGATATTGCAGTTACTTTAAAGCAAATATTATTTTAAAAATTTTAAACAAATAAATTAAAACCAATTTTATAAAAAAAAAAACACAAAAATGAGAACAGCTATGTGCAGTAAATACTACACAATCTTTAAGAATGTAACTAATTTTCAATTAAAACAAAGAAAATATAATATGTGTTAATGTTAATTTAACATTTTTTTTGTTAAGCAACATACCTAGTTTATTCTGTATGTTTAACTTTTACAATCTCTATTCTATGCAGTACTATTTCAACAATATTTTTTGTATTATACAATATAATTTAATTAAATCAAAATAAATATAAATTGTCCGCTACGCATGAATAACTTTCTTCTGTATTTGATTGTAGAATAAAAGTTATATGATTATAATTACTTTAGCCTGGCGAATTAATTAAATAAACTAATATACTAAAAGTGACCACGTCGACCTTTCATGTTTGCTTTGGTATGTTTTTATATTAACCCAGTTCCTTGAACAAGCGGTGCTCATTTCTTGAAATATCAACTTGTTCTGTTTAGATTGCTAATAAAAGACTGCCGTCAAACAAACATCAAAGCAAAAAAAAAATCCCAGCAAAATAAATTTACTTTACTACAACCAATTGATATCTATGCTATCTACAAAATCAATTCATCATCATTAAATTCTGCTACACATTTAGTGTAGTGTATTAAATTTCAATTTCAATTAAAAATACCTATTGCATTTCTATGTTTTTTTAACTGTTTGTGTTTTGTATAAATGTATCAATTTTAAAATCATTTTTGATTAAAGTAAAAACTTTATGTACATATTTGTAGTAAAACTTGGTGGTCATCCATAAAATTCGAGTTTCAGCAACATTTTCAAACATAATCAAATAATTGTTTGTATCGCTTTGGGTTGTGAATTTTGTCATTTGAATCGTGTGTGTTTAATCAGTGACAAAGCAATCATATTATAGTTTGACAATAAATCAGTAATTAAATTATATCTATTTTTTTAAATATATTTTAAATTAAATTATTTAAAAATTAATTAGTAATAATTATTTTTTTAATTAAGTTAAATTATAAACAAATACCCATTTGTATTTTAATAAGTCAACTATTAATGTATATTGTAAATATTGCATAATGTCTAAAGTTACTTGAGACCCCATGCAAATGTACTAGTTGCTTACAGTGAATTAGTTATTAAGTTAGCATGCGGTTTTCTCTACCATATTTCATTCATAAACGAAACTATTATTATATAATCTCTTTCATATCAAATCATCAAATGGCGCTTACAACTCATATACCTAATTTTAAAAAAAATGCAAAATGAGTAATCTGATTAAAATAAAACTTGAGTCCCATCAGACAACAAACCTAAAACTGGCGTCAAAACGGGCAAACTGTTTTGGCTTTTAGCTTTTTAATCCTGGTTTTGTTTTTATTAAATTAAAACTCAGATTGTTTTTTAATGATTATTGTTTATTTTTAAATATATATCATTACTATTGTTAAGCATGTCAAAATATAATTTAAATCACAAACAGGCCGATAGAAATTAACAAATAATAATAGAACATTGCAAATATTAATCTTAAATATGTCGCCGCCATTGAAAAGTCTTTCAAATTAAAATAGGTTATTAAACAGTATAGAGTGTTTACGAATAGCCCGTTTTATTACTCCATCTGAAGTTTTTAATGTAACCAATCTGTTAATTCTATCTTGGCCAATTTACATCATAGTAGGTGACTGTTGTTCTTTTGGATGACTGCTATTTGGCTCATTTTTGGTATTGTACTTTTGTTTAGTATTCACTCATCTTTTGCAATTCTGATAAATATTTTCCTTTCCAGCAATTCCAAAAGTGTTGCTAAGATCTTTAATTGTGTTGTCATTGAGATAATCAATTCAATTTTATTTCTTGCAAAATAAGTTCTGCCACAACATTAGTTAAAACATCTAGATAGTTTGGATTTGCTAAGAAAGGAGTCAACGGCCTAGAATTTAATATGCATAAAATTCTTCATAAATTAATGTTGTTTCTCCAATTGTTTATAATTTTTTTTTACCAGTTTGTTTTTAGCCGCTAATTATTAACATAAAATAAATGCTGAAACTAACCTAATTTGTTATTGGTACCTACAAAATTAGTAACGTTTTTGGAAAATACTTTTTGATTAGCCTTCTTTTGGACACTAATCTTCTATGTGTATTGCCATGGTGACCATACAAATGAATATTACTAACACAACATTTTACAATTTTTTTAAATTGCCAGTTGCATTTCTTTATTTGAATAGGCCTACAATAGTTCACTTTGGTTTTAAAGAACGGATATGTAGGTATTACTCTTTGTCTTGGCAAATCATAAAGGTGCACGTCGTGAGTTTAAATTGAAAACACTTGGTACATTTTTGCAGTATGTTTTTTACTGTGCAAATGTTGTCTAGAGCCCGGAATGCAAGTTTGTTTTGTATGACCAATTTTGTAAAGTGCTGCTTTGATGGTAATACTATTGAAATCTTTTATCATAAGATAATACCGCATGTTTTAATCTTTCCTCTACACGCATAAGCATATTGTCATCAATAAACAAAATTAAGCTTAATTATACTTTTCTCTTCTTGCAATAGTTTTAACTTTTTGGTTAACTTAATTTTTTGTAATATTTTAATTAATTGAGTTTTGGCTTTTTGTAACTTATCGGTCAACAGTACAACATTCTTGGTTTAGTTTTTGATTGGCATGCATTAATAAATCGTAGGACTATTCCGTATTTCTAAAAAACGTGGTAAACGAAGATTTGTTTGTAGTATTAATAGTTTTTTTGTCAACTTTGGGCTGAGGTGAAAAATTTGTTTTACAAAAGAACTGAGGCCAATGCCACTATAGGTTTAAACTTTTTAGTTTTTTAATAGTACTTTTACGTAATACAAAATTTTAAGGGTTTTGGTTTGTGTATATATGGTGACATGTACTGACTTCATAATATTGACTAAATGGTAACGCGATTAGCAACAAAAGTCTTCTACTTGTTTGATAATCCTTGCCAAAGCTATTGTTGAGTCAAAGTAATATGCTATTTTCTTAAATTTGAGACCTACGTAGTATGCTAATTAATTGTGCAGTTAAGACTGCTGCACACAATTTCAGACGCAAAAGACCTATTGTTTTTACTAATGCTTTCCTTGACTTAGCATATACGATATTGCATAATACGCTACCTCTAACAGACACGTAAATGCAACATCTATATACCGATGCACTGGCATCTCCAACTGCATGCATTTACAGATTGAAAGTCTTATTTGTTGTCACGTACCTTAGTATGATGATTTCATAGAAATCCGTTAATTGTATCAGGTAATTGTTGCATTCTGTGTGTACAAGGTCAATCTAAAAAATACCCGACCTTGAATATTCCCGCGTTTAGTAGTGATGCTAGGCTAACAAAACTTTGGATAGTAAAATATGCATGCTTGATTATTTTTTTGCGTTCCGGTGGATCATCATTATTACCTATTAGCCGTCAAGTAATGTGCTGTTATATGTGTTTGTCAAATTTTTATTTCTTTTAAAATGACTGCTCAAGTTGAACAACTGCTTAAAATTTTGTCAAAAGCTTAGTGATTTTTAAACAAAAACATAATTGTCGCAATGGAATCATTCCTCCTTGCTAAGATCAAAAAAAGAACGACAGGTGAGAAACAAAATCAAAATAATTTTGATATTCGTGGAATTGTGCATCACATACGCACCGGACGGACAAACAGTGACAGAAGAATACTATCAAGAAATACTTTACCAGCTACGTGATGCGGAGTTATTAAACACCATTCTAATAAAAGACTTCTAAAAGTATTTTGGCAGTAGCAGGAACGGTGAGCCAAGTGACCTACTTTAAAAGAGATTAAAATCCCAATCATGTCATGTAAATAATGAATTTTTCTCATCAAAATATCGGATACTTTTTAGACAGGTCATATATTTAAAATATCCTAACTAACTAGTGCATTTGTATCCAAAGTAGCCGTCTTTGGTATTCTATTTAAAGTGATCGGTTTCATGATTTTTCTTTTTCTCGTTAATTGTTATTTTTAAAATTGTTAACTTGTGCTTACCACGTTTTACATCAGACAGTATGCACATGCCGGAGTTTATATAAAAAATAAAAAATGAAAAACATATTTATTGAATATCTAGAATTTCAAACAATAAAAATTGAAAATTTATTTTTGGTCTTAAATTATTATAAAACAAATGGCATATAAGAGGAATCTACTGTAAGCAATACATGTTCAAGCTTTGAATTTCAATTCCTAGAGGCGAATTTGATTAGCAAATCTTCCTTAAAAGGGACTTCAAATGAAGTCAATCTTCTTCTTTTCTTTAATAAAACAGTGCTTGCAGCATATAGTGTTGACAAAGTTTTTGCGTTTAATTATATTTTTACTGTTTCTAATGCTAAATGTTGTTGCAGGTGGTTGTTAAAAATACTCACGCATTTTACTGATTTGTTTAGTCTTGTTGCGTCTATAAATTATAAATGAGGTTTTTGTTTGGCCTTTTTTCTAACGTTTCTATCCAGTTGTTTGGGTCATAAACAAATTGGCAATGAGTTCGCACATACTTTTCTACCATAGCAAAATCTCTATTAGAGACTGGAAAAATATAAACCACCTGTTTAAAATAGTCCAACGCTATTATTCTTAGCCAAACAGTTATGAGAGATCAATTTTTGTTTTGACCAACGTAGTTGTCAGATATTGCAATAAGCTTTCCATCTCTTATATTGTTGGTTTCAAAATGTTTCAGCAAACTGCTTTTTATTTTGTCTGCGCTTCTACATGTTGTACATTCATCCTACATATAAAAGTATCCTTGAGAAGAATATAGACAATACATACTTAAATTATAACAATTTTTTTTTTTAAACGTTGGTCCTGTAGAAAGTTTTGGAGTTGGCAAAGTTTGTTGTAGATTGAATGTAATAGCATAGACACTCAGATTTTTTTTGATTCTTTTTTTGCATTTTTTATTGCATCCTGTCTAGCCTAATTCAGTAGTTAACTGTTTTAATTTAGGTTTATTGTTATTAGCTTTGGCTTTTCTGATAGAAATATTAGTAGAATTGCAAACACTACACAAATCTGTTTTAGAAGACAAAAATCTTATGTTATAATCCTCAGTAAATATTCTTTGAAATTTATCGAGAGACAAAAGAAGTGGATTGTTTGCTGTGCCTTTAGTCTCATAAACTTTATAGCAAGATTCAATAGTGTATTCTATTGTCATAAACATACAATTTGGATTGTCATTTCTTAAATAATTACTTTGATATTTTGGTAATTTTTCAATAAATTTTTGACCTGGGTTCAATTGTTTTTCATTGTATTTTCTTTTATGATTTTTATTGCGGTCTTTTTTGTCTATAGCTGGTCTATTAGAGTATATTTTTTGCTATATTGCCTGCTATATTTTCTACTTTTCCACAGTTATTTTGTAATCCATGTATATTTGAAAACATATCTTTTTTTTGTTTTTTGATTTACTTTACGGGATTTCAAACAAAATTTCTTAAAGAAATTTGATCAATTTTCTACCGATATGATATGAAAACATTTCTGTTTGCAATTGCAATCTGGTTTCGGTATTTTTTTGTATTTTTCTGCCCTTTTCTCTGTAAGTTAAGTAAACTTGTCCGCAATTTTTTAATATTTTGTTTTTTGTCTGCATGTTAGTGTTTTTCTTTCTCTTGCGTCCCTGACTTTTTTCGCGTAAATTTACCTACATCAAACATCATTAATTAAAAATAACGCTGAATCTGCATTTTGTTATTGTTTTTAATTTTAAAATAGTGTAAAACGTGGTAACTATCTACATATTTAGAGCCTAAATAGTAAAGAATATGGTATTTGCAGTAGTTATTGTTTACAGCAAATAGTTATTTTATATTTTTTATCACATTGTTGTTATTTTTATCGCTGGGAATAAAATCTAAATCTTTATAAGATGAATATGGATTATGAAATGACGACTTTTCATCTGTTAATTGATTTCTGCCTTCACTAACACTATCAAAAGATGTAGCCATCAGAAGCCATTTTTAACACATACCATGTTTTACAGTTTTGATAGTAGAAGATGCTATATTTTGCATTGCTCAGACAGAGCCATCTGTTAAATATATTTTAAATATTGAAGCAAAAACTACTTCTACATTGCATTTATCATGTTTTACATGCAATAACACATTTTTTTAAGTTTTGTCAGTTACCAGTCTGGCTTTAGTTAGTATTATTAGAACTTTTTTTTAATCTTGCTTGTCGACATTGTTAGTTTCAGTGATCATGTTTTTCACGTAGAAATCCTCATTAATAACTCGTGCAGCTGTAAGATATTTATCTCTTTTTTCTTCAGCTAATTTTTGTAGGAATTTAGTAGCCATATTTGAACCATTTCCTCTATACTGTTTTGCCTTAATATTTGTTAATAAGTTAAGTCATCTTCTCAAACCTTTATTTGTCAATACATAATAATAATAAAAATAATCTTTATTAGCCTAACAGAAATCCAATAAGGAAAAAATATAATAAAATGAAATATAAAATATAAAATAGATATAAAAATAGCTTGATATATTTTTAAGTTGTCAGCATATACAAGAACAGAACATGATAGAGAAGTAATCAAATCGTCTATGAATAGAACAAATAGTAGAGGCCCTAGGTTTTAACCTTGAGGAACACCAGAAGTAGACATAAATCTGCACGACTTAAAACCATTGTAAGAAACCATATTTGTTCTGCTATCAAGATATGAGGAAAAAAAACTCAAAAATTTTGATGCAATTCCAAAAGTACTAAGCTTGTTCAGCAAGATATTGTGATCAATAGTATCAAATGCACAGGAAAAATCGGTGTAAATCACATCAGTTTGTACATTATTATCCGTATTTTTACACAAAGTGTTAAGTTAGTTACTGTAGAGCGCCCTGGTAGGAACCCATGTTGTTGAGGAGAAACATATTTCCGCACATGTTTATAGACAATATCACAAATAATATGCTGAAATATTTTGGAAAAATTTGGCAAAATTGCAATAGGCCGATAATTATCTAGCAACGACAAATCACCTTTTTTAAATACCGGATTTATAATAGCACATTTCTATTTGTAAGGAAATACACCGGTTTGAAGCGACAAATTAAATATTAAAGAAAGCGGTTTTGCCCAGTATTGCAATCTTAAGGCAAAAAGCAAGGAATACAGTCAACACCACATGTGAATGCATTTTTTAAACGTTTGGCACTAGCAATAACAATACATGTTTTGTATACCCTTTAGTATTACATATTTGTGTTCTAAAGCAATATAGAATGTTAAATAAGTTATATTGGATTGCTGGACTAATTCTTACAATAATGTTTAAAGATTTTTCTTTATATCCCTTATTTTTACATTTTAATAGATCCATTAGTTGCATATGGCTAAGTGATTTAAATTCTGAGATAGTTTGACAGAAGTTGGTATACTTTATTTTTAAGTCAATATCCCCTGTTAGTTTCTGTTGTAATGTATAGAACCTTTTTTAAGGTAGTTAATGTAAATTGCTTAACTCTGGTGGATTTTCTTTATATGGAAATGTAACAGTAAACCAACAATCTAGTGTACGTTGATGGGTATTAATGAATTCGACTTTGCAAGTTTTTCTTTTGGCAAAAGTTCTTTTATTTTCCAGAGTTTTATTATTCAACTGTCCTACCTAACATTGCTAATGTGGCATATTACATTACTTATATGTTGTAGTGTGGTTCTTAATATAATCCATCCTAGCAATGTTTTTTGAAACAATACCTTATCGTTTGTGGTGCATATGTGTCCTACTCTTAATAGCTTGTAGAATATATCTTTAATTTGACTTAAGTTATTGAGTTTGAAATGCGCTAGTTTATTATTTCTTAAAATTTCAATTAAATATTTGTTGAAAATTTAACATGGTACTTTGATATTATAAATAATCAAACGAAAGACTGGTTTGCCATCTAGTTGCAATTATTAATACTAAAATGTCCGCATTAATCGGTATCATTTTTGCATTTATGCGGACATTTTAGTATTAATAATTGCAACTAGATGGCAAACCAGTCTTTCGTTTGATTATTTATAATATCAATTGTGTTCATAAGCACAGAAATATTTATTCAAAATTGTCTTCGCTATCATGCGATGCCGTGGTCGTACAAGGCATACTGACAAGGTTTGTAGAACCGAAACAATTGTCTATGCTTGACCCTTGGCCGCTGTGATTCGATTGACTGATTTTGAATAAATTATTAATTCATTTCATGGTACTTTGACGTGATATATTCAAATAAAAATCTTTTATTTCACGTTGAAATTATTATGTCGTAAACACATTGTTGTGGTTGTATGTGGGCATATGTAATAAACTTGCTGATGACCAATATAAGTAAAAAAGTTGCTTGCCTTTTTAATCCTTATTTCTTTGTCCCTTTTGTTTGTAGAAGATGCACTTAAAATCTTAAATCTTAAGCCGAGAATACACATGTCAGTTACTTGCACAATTTTATACCAACTACTTGCACATGCCAGCTACTAGCACGTGTATTTAGTCAAATGGCATGCTTCTAGCTGGTATGCAAGTTGATTGCAAAAAATTAAAAAGATTTAATTTTTTTGGCTTGCAATGTGCAAGTAGGTAGTGGGGAACGGCCAATAACATGCCATAGGTCTAACTAAATGCTTGTTTTCCCAGCAATGATATAATAATACCTTACTTGTAATACAATATAACTTGAGCTGGTTCTTGTCATTTTTGCTGTCTTAGACATTTAATTATTGCTGTATTTAAATTTGATTTATCTTTGTTCTTAATGTTGTTGTCAATATGCAATAGCGTATGAGGCAATTTCTTGTATTTTTTTATTTTGATGGTCGCATTTTCTTCCGATGTAATTTAATTTCATGCAATGTATAGACAGTTTCTTCTCGGTTATTTTAATCTCTCTGCAGAATGTTTATTAATTAGTTTCATGTATTTAAACAGTGTTCTTGATTGCATAGGTAAGATTTCAATGTTTTCTATAGCTGTAATTAATAAATTTTTTGTCGTTTTGTTTTGCGGCACTTTTGTATTTTCCTTGCAAACTTGCTGAGTCCTGCATTTAATTGTCAGAAATTCTCACTATTGATTAAATGTTAGAACATCCTTTGTCACCAACAATTTTTCCTACTAATTTTTTATTGTTTAATTTTTGAACTGTTAGGTGTGTTAACATGTCATTCTAATGCTCCACTTCATGCTTAATATACAAAGCGTATGTATGTGCTGTGTGCATTTATCTAGCAGTAAACAAAGCTCCTCATGTAAAGCTTTTGGCATCTAAAGAAAATTAAATCATTTACATAGCACTGCACTATTGTTTGAGTATCTTTGTATCGTTCATTTAATAAGAGCTCACACTACCTTATATTTGTCAACAGTTATTGATAAGGCACTTATTATTTCCGCCGCTTCCATTTTAGCTGCTGCCTTTAGATAGTGCATTTTCTCAATCATCTCTTTATTTGTTAATGAATCATGGGTGTTTTAAAATTCTAACTTCTAATTAAAGCCAGCAATTTGAAATTCTGCTTCCAGTTGATGCCATAGAATTTGTTTCTACTTCAGCTTTAGATATAAATTTCCAAGCTTTAGCTTGCACGTTGTCATATTTTGCATCTAATACTTTATCTAAAATATATTCGGTTTTTTTTGTCAATTCTATTATATAATTGCTACTTAAGTTATGCAATTGTTTTTATAGTTTTTTGCTGTTGGCTTCAGATCTATTTTAAGCGTATTTGAAAAACGCGTTAATTCCTGTTTTAATTGTTTACTGTTCTTTTCAATTGGAATATAATTTTTTTAACTATGTTTTTTTTTTTAATTGATAAGACCAATTTAAATGCTGTTGCGTACTTGAACTACTAGTTGATTATTTGTGTTAAGGTTTTTACGACCTATCCGGTTCAAAGGACCAATGTTTGGCTCAAGTTTTTTGATTGATCATTAAAATTGTTACGCATGTCAAAATATATAAATTAAAAATTAAACAGGTCGATAGAAATTAATATAGTAATGAATAATAATAAATATGTGCAATTATTTCTTAATCTTATACACAAACAATGTTTATACCAGCTTTTATTCAAAACTAGTTGCAAAATTTGACGGTTTTAAAATTTAAAATCTTAATTTTGTTTTTGGCAAAATATAAATTTTTCAAATTAAACATTTGGTGGTGGTAGTGTTTGTAGCAGCACAACAACTTTTTTGGAAGAATACAATTTTTTATCATTTTTGCAAAGATGTAAAAATATTTAAAAAAACAGTTTCCGTTATTCAACCTCAAAAACTGACAAAGTTGTTAAAAGCTTAAAAACTTTTTATTTTTAGTCCAAAAAAAACCTAAAACTAAAATAATCTAAAAATCAAATTGGTTTTTGTCTTTTGTGGCAAAAAGTCAACTAAACCAACAACCTCTACATATAATAAAAGCTAAGTCAAAACCAACTAACCAAAGAATTACCAAACGGGTTGCCTCTTAAAAATTTTGCGTGTTATGTTTTTGGTAAAAAAAAAGATTACTCTAGGCTTTGAAAAACTTAACTGAGTTTGGATTAAAAAATACACGTTATTATTATATAAGTTAAAAATAAAATTTATTTAAAAAAGATTGCACTAAAAGTAAATACTACATTAATGACAACGCGAAGATTACTGTATTCAATAAGATATTTAATTAAAGTACCTAAACATAATTTGTCATTATATAAAAAGTCCTCATTACATTAGTATTAAGCATATAACCTTTTGCCAAACAATATTAATAAAATGACTTCTGAAGTTTAAACGGCAAATCACCCATTCTAAATCAATATTGTACTAAATGCATATAAAGTAATATAATTAGTTTGCAGCTACTTGGTATACAAATCCCCATTGTTTCAATTCATAAATTATTATTATAATAAATCATTGTACCAAAGTTGTAATAAATAACCCTGGCACCTTGATCTGATATTAAAGTTGATATAATCTAATTAACCTATTTACACCTAACTAAAGTTTGTATCATTTAAATTGTATATTTTAGCAATATTTAAACATACTATTGCTAATTTGATAAGCAAATGACTTCCTGAATGTTCACCATTTGCCAATTTGGCTGTTAAAGACATTCACATAAATTATTCTATATTTAATCAATATCCCTTGTTAAATTATTCGGTTACGATGCTATATAAGATACATTTTATTGGCATAAAAATAAAGTCGATACTAATGAAGACTGAACATAAAAAGGTTGTGAATGTCAATTATATTTAAAATAAAAAAATATATTAAATCAAATGTTAATGTAAGTATGAGACCACACATTTATAATATTATATATTATAACTTAACTAGTTTCCTAAACTAAATAGTTGTACATTGGATATTTTTATTTAAGTCAAATATTGCTACCACAGCACAAAACTGAATTAAAAATTGAAAGTTATGTTATAATTGTCTTAAGAATAAAAAACTGATTATAATACATTTTTTATAACGGCTTTTTAGCTTTTTTGAACAAAAAACGATATACTACATACCTATTATATATAGAAACTACACAAAATAAGAGATTTTTTTAAAATACTTAATTCCTTAATTATTTTAGAAAGCAACATTTAACATTTTGTTTGGAATGAAAGGCAATTACAAACGACGCAAATTTAGGAATTCCAAGCGGAATTCTTGAGTTTATAAACGTGCACGCAACATAAAACAGGTGTAGGCAACTTGCGGCCACACGCACATAAAGTATACATTTTTTGCGGTCTACAAATCGTTGAACACATTTCTTATTATAATATTTCTTATTAAAATAAACAATAAAATAGAATCTGGGACTCTTATTGACTGTTGTGTTAATTGATTTTATGTACAAACTTATATACCAATGCCCAAAAATGTTTTAATATTTTTTAAAACTTTATTTTAACAATTGTATATACGCATTACGTTAATTGAATGCCACAGAAGAGTAAATTGTTGAAATCAAATTTATAATTTGAAATAGTTTATTTTGTTTTATTTAATAACTATAAAAAGCATGTACTATAAATATAATTTTTGTGTTGAAATATAATTTAATCCGCATTCAAAATTTTTGATCCAGTGGTTTTATTACTAAGCCAGACGCTATATTATTTAAATGGTCATGCTCTTTTATAGAACCACTCGACAACACTAATTAGGAGATCAAGCGGAATACAGCATGCATTTTTTTCCTGTTTTTTTTTTTTCATTTTATCCTACGGCAAGATTTTTAATTAATGCCGTATTTTAACAAGGCTTCCATTGATGGAAATATTGATTAGAATTAACAAAAGAATGTGTAGAATTAAATACTCACTTTTCAATATACATACAAATTAACAATTTCAAACGAGATAATTAATTATTACAATAAATAATCATCTGCAGCTTATAGAAAATGTTTAATTTATTTAATTAAAACAATGTTGTTGTCAATCATTACAAATGTGTTTAACAAATCAAAGTAAAAAATTGTTATTTTACGTTAAAATTAATATAGAATAAATTGCTGTAGATAAATAGTTTTATTTACGTTTTGAACTAAGTCTGCACATTTGAAATGACACAGACAAAACTGCCACACTCCTCTAATGAGTTAGCAAAAAACTGCTTTAAAAACCTTATTTGCCACAAATAAACATAATTAAAATGAAAAAATGATGGAAAAAATAAAACAAATTGAGAAAGATCAAATGGAAAATGAAAAATGAAAAACGAATAGAAGAATTGAAAAAAAAACATAGAAATAGAAAAAAACATAAAAAAGCTCTAGAAGAGAAAAAGAGAATGAGAGATAAAAATAAAAAGAAATAAGTGAAAATTAAAATTTAAAAAAGTGAGAAAGCATGCATTAACATGCGTTTACAGACAAAATCAAAATATTAAAAATAAAAATTGGCACATAGAATTCACGCAGTATAAATCATAAAAAAAGAAATTGATAACAAAAATGAAAAACATAAAAAAGGAATATTAGGAATTAAAAAAACAAAAAATAACTAATAAAATTAAATAAACACAAAATGACCACTGGATGTTCTGGTAAGAAATAGATGGAAAAAAAAGAAGAAAAAAAGTCTAATATAAAACAATCAAAATTTAAAACAATACAAAAAAAGATACATAAGTAAAACAATCATGTCAGTAGAAATAAAAGTATATAGGAAAAATACAATGACTATAATAACAGTCTACAAAGTAAACGAAGATAAAGATGTATTATAAAGAACTAGAAAATGTAATAATTATGAAAAAAAATTAAAAATATAAAATTAAATCAAAAAGTCCGAAAAACTAAAAAATAATCATGAATTGAATTTGGTAAAATAATGACGGAAAACTATAGAGATAATCAAAAACTATTCTAAGCAATACTAAAACAGACAAAAAAAAGAAATAATACAGTATGATTTGATAAACATAAAGACAAAAAAAAAGAAATATAATCAAAGAAAAGAATAAAACAATAGAAAGATAAAGACAATTTTAAAGAACTTAGAGAAAAAAACCTGAGCTTGAAGGAACAAGTGGAAGAAAGTATAGCCATACAAGAAATAGAAAAACTAATAGACGCCATAAAAAGGTTAAAAGTGTTAAATAATGTTAACAAATATAGTTACTTTAGTAGGTTGACATACCTGTGCTGGCAACAAAATGTAACTATATGTTGTAAAATAAAAACAACAAGTAGTCGGTGTAAAAACAAGGTAGAAACACGTCGTTTCATTTTCAACTAAAAAGTGTGTCTACTTATAACTTGATATATATTTCCACTTGATTATATAAAATACTACAAATAAGGTGTTTTATTTAAGCCCAATCAACTAGTTATGGTCTCAGTGGAATCAGTTAATTAGTAAATTCGTAATAATTTAAGACAACCTAAGAGTAAGGCTATACAAAACCGTCCGGGTGTGCCTCAAAGTATAAACTAAATAAACTAAATTAAGTACGTGAGTTACAATAAAAAGTCTGACAACACATAAATCTGGACAAAATTTCAGTAACAAGTGATGAATTAAATCAAGTTGCAAAATTAAAGGATTGTGACAGCTACAAATAATGGAAATTCAAAATAGATATTATAGAAAACTAAAAACATTTATGAAAAACAAGAACAAAGTTGGTGTATTTTAATGCAAGAGTTCTTTAATCATAAATATAAAAAAGAAGCTGGTATGGCAACATTTCTAAGAGAAATAAATAATATGGCGTTCAAACTTTAAAGGTTAAACGCAGCAATAAGTTCTTAAGTCAAACATTTTGTCAAACTTGCCTGATCAATTTAAACATTTTGTAATTGCATAGGAGTCAACACCTCAAAGTAAAAATGCATTGGAAAATCTAATGACCAGACTGCTTAGTAAAGAATTCAAAACAAAAGATTAAAAAATCGATGAAACAGTGGCGTTCAATGCAAAAATATTTTAAATGTAACAAAAAAAAGGACACTTATCAGCAAAATGCAAAACTAAAAATCTTCCATCAAGATGCAACATTTGTAAAAAAACAACCACGCAGAAAAAGATTGTTCCTACCGTCAAAAAGTAAAAACAAGTCTGCAAACAAAAGTGAGGTATTGTTTCTGGTCGAAACAAATAAAAATAATTAGATAGTAAACTCCGTATCTACGTCACACTTCACTAATAATCTAAAATTTCTGTGTAAATTTGTGGCTACTGTTCTACAATAAAATTACCAAAAAAGAAAACAGTATGTGCACAGAAGCAATAGGAAAAATGGTGACAAGGCAATGTAACCTGAAAAATATGATTTATGCTCTAGAATTAAATAAAAAATTTCTATCTAGTGCAGTAACCGAAAATGGAAGTAAAATTAAATTCACTAAAGAAAAGTTAAGAAAAACAAAAATAACATAAAGATGTTAGAAGAAAAAAAAGAAAATGGTCTTTACAGCTGAAATTTCAACAGTTATAAACAAGAAACAGCTTTAACAACGACATTGAAAAAATCAGAAATACTGTGGCATCAAAGGATAGGTCATTTAAGCAAAGAACATTTATTGAAATTAAGAAACTTATTCTCTGGTCTAATTTTTGACAAAAGACAAATTGATTTTTTGGATGAGATATGCGAATGTTGTGTACGAGCAAAACAAACACAATTTCCGTTTAAAACAGAGCAAACAAGAGCAACTAGACCAATAGAAATAATACACTCAGACGTTTGCGGCCCATTAAATTCTATAAGGTGGAATGAAAACAAATATTTCATCTCTGTCCTTGATGATTTCACTCATTACTGCATGGTATTCTTGTTAGAAAGTCGTAATCAAGTCAAAGATGCAATAAAAAAATACATAAATATGGTCGAAATGAAGTAGAATCTGAATGTGCACAAATTCAGACGTGACAATGGTGGCAAATACATCTGCAAAGAAATCAAAGCATGGCCTAAACAAAGAGGAATAATAACTACACAGTTCCACATACCCCTCAACATAATGATAAAGCAAAACAATTGAACAAAACCTTGTTAAAAAAAGCCAGAACATTAATTTTGGATGGAAACCAATGCAAAGAAATGGGGGGAGAAGCTGTAAGAACAGCAGCCTATTTAACAAATAGAAGTCCTTAATTAACTGTTGATACAACTCCACCTAAAAAATGGACAAGTAAGAAATCCGATCTTTCCAGAGTAAGAGTATTTGGAAGTGACGCTTTCACCAAAATGCTAGGTACACTAAAGAAACTGGATAATCAAAATAAAAAATTAGTAATGATTGGATATAGATTAAAAGGATATTGTCTATGAAATATGGACAAAAGGAAAATAACAACTCATAGAGATGTAATATTTAATGAGAACATTTGAGAAAAATGGACAACTGTAATAGAAAAGTTAGAAGAGTTCGAAAACAAAAAAAGAAAAAAAGTAGAAGAGAAAATAGAAACAAAAAAGATAAACCTAGAAGAAAGAAATAATCAAGAAAACAATAACAAACCACAAAAGTCAACAAAAGGTAAAATACCAAAAAAATACGACAATTTCTTTCTTTTAACTTTCAAAGAAGCAATCTAAGGTTTCAAAATGAATGAATGGATTAAAGCTAACAAAAAAAAAAAGGATTATTTTGAGAAAACAAAGATAAAAGTTGACAAAAATGAAGCAGAAGACATCTTAAAAGTAAAAAATAATGGAAGATTGGTGGTTAGAAGATGCAAACAGGAACATGGAATTGACTACAAGATATTCAGTCTTGTTGTAAATAGTACTTCACTGAGAATCCTATTTGCACTTGCTGCAGCTAAAAATCATAAAACTATAAGATTTGATATAAAGACAGCATTCCTCTACGGAGATCTACATGACGTAACTTACATACAAATGCCAAAAGAGTTTGATAATTAGAAAAGAAATTGTAAGTTGCAAAAATTACTATATAAACTTTAACAAGCTCCAATGCTATAGAATAAAACCTTCAACGATTTTCTGAAACGCAACGAACTACAACAGATCTCATGCATACAGTGTGTCTATAGAAGCATAAACAATAAATTTTATATTGGTTATATATGTGGATAATGGAATCATAATTGAAAGTGATCAAAACAAAATTGATAAACTACTAATAAATCTGACACAAGAATTCAAAGTGAATGTATATACTGAACTTAAAACCTTTATAAGAATAGAAATTAAAAAATGTGCAGATAAACTCAAGATAAAACAGATTGAATTTGCAAAAAGAGTGCTTGTAGGGTGTTTGGTGTAATAATAAATAACTTTGCAGGGTAAAAGTATATGTTTATTAACGTAGTCTGGTAGTTGTCGCTAACCAATATCAACTGACTATACATGTTTATTTTCTCCTTTTATATACAAACAACAGGTATATTTTATACAATAATAAATATTTTATTAGTATAGCATTAGGGAAAACCGGCCATTAAGTATCTTGGAATTCCTTAATGTAATCCTCTTAATGTGGGACGCTTTGAGGCATATTTATTACAGGGTCAAACCCTGTCCACCTGGATAAGATTAAATTAATAAAAATATAGTAAGTTTCGACAGTCGCCACAGATACCCCCCTGCTAGTGGTAAACTAAACATAAGAAAACAAACAAACAAACAAAATATAAATATATACATAAGAATAATGATTATGAAACTCCGGCTTGCAGTCGGTCTGGCAATCGTACTTGCCTTCCTGATCGAGTTTTGTTGTTTAATGGCTTATTTTTTGGTTGGCCGGCTTAAAATTCGGTAATGTTTTGTTGCTGGAGTTGCGTATCATCTTTCGTGATGACATATGCGGGTTTTAAACGATTGATTGACACTTTCACTTGTTTGCCTTTGATAAGAATAGTAAATATCTTATCGGATCGTTTGACTACTGGGTAGGGACCTTCGTGTGGCATTTGAAAGGCTTCTTGATACCCTCAATTCGCACAAAAACCTGGTCACAGAAACTGAGGTCCTTGAACAAAAAAGTAGGTTTATTCCCGTGGTTTGAGCCCGGAACTGGTTTTAGGTCTGCGAAATGTTTTTTTAAATTGTTGACAAACTGGGATGTTGCTTTGAGATTCGCATTTACACTAGGTACCAAAAATTGTCTTGGTAAACGCAGAGGATCTCCATACATCAGTTCCGCAATGGTAGATTTGAGGTCGTTGTGCCAAGCGGCTCTGAGACCAAGAAGAATTATTGGAAGGCTTTCTGTCTATGCTTTGTCAGCATGACACTTAATTGCGGCCTTCATCTGACAATGAAGTCGTTCTACCATACCATTGGAAGAGGGGTGATATGTCGTTGTGTTGATATGTTCTATTCCAAGAAGAGCGTTCAGCTTCCTAAACAGATTAGATTTAAACTGTTTGCCTTGGTCAGTAATAATCCGCAACGGTACTCCAAATCTGGCAATCCAGTTAATGTTACTATTTTAAGTTGAAGCACTGATCCTAATTGTAGGAATTTTTGAAGCTCCTTGTCTGTTGTCTGGGATTTTGCTAAAGCTGCAAAGTTGATCCTTTCGGAGACTCCTTCAATTCTAGACAGTGTGTCTGCCACAACGTTTTCACTCCTAAAAATGTGCCTGATGTCGGTGGTAAATTTCCTCGTAGAAGTTTGTTGAGAGGTGCTTGCAGAGCTGCTGCTTTTGGGATACTAAGTCTGTAAAAATTGATAGTTTCCAAAAAACGTCGTAGAGTTTTGATGTCTACCAAGAGTCTATAATGGGATAAAAAATCTGCCCCGATAATTGGCTTGCTGACGTCGGTGATAACAAAACGCCAGTTAAACACACGCTTGAGTCCTAAATCTAACAAAAACGATTCAAACCCATACGTTGCAATTGCGGAAGTGTTGGCAGCTAGCAGAGTATAGTTTGTTTTAGGTGCATTTCTTAGCATCTTCGGCGATTCTTGTTGTTAATATAGTTAATTGTTGGAACATGGCTTCCATAGGTGATAGAGTTCCGGCTAATCCCCTAAGGTGACGTAGAAATGGTTTTCTGTCTCCAATCTCTTCGTGTTCCAAAAGTCGGAGAGTTTTCTGGTCTTGTGAAACATTTAACCGGCGTATCAATTCTATTTTTAATTTCGTATATTTTTGGTCATCTGGTGGGGAAGTCAAAACGTCACGAACTTCAAGTGCAAGTTTTGAATCCAAGTTCCCGACAATGTAATTAAATTTTGTCTCTTCCGTGATGATGCCTGCAAGCGCAAATTGCGTTTTAACTTGGGCAAACCATAACTCAGGGTCTGTTGGCCAGAATGGTGGTATTCGGACCGCTACACGGTCAATTGATGTCGGTTCAGTTTCCGACATTGTTTAAATGTCGATGATGAGTTGTACCACCAGTTGTAGGGTGTTTGGTGTAATAATAAATAACTTTGCAGAGTAAAAGTATATGTTTATTAACGTAGTCTGGTAGTTGTCGCTAACCAATATCAACTGACTATACATGTTTATTTTCTCCTTTTATATACACACAACAGGTATATTTTATACAATAATTAATATTTTATTAGTATCGCATTAGGGAAAACCGGCCAATAAGTATCCTGGAATTCTTTAATGTAATTCTCTTAATGTGGGACGCTTTGAGACATATTTATTACAGGGTCAAACCCTGTTTACTTGGATAAGATTAAATTAATAAAAGTATGTCTCAACAGTCGCCACAGTGCTAGAAAAGTTTTAAATCACCGAAGCCAAAACAGTAACAACCCCCATAGAAGCAAAACGTCCCGAACAAAAAATGAAAATACAAAAATGTGCATTTTTGTATAGAGAAGCAATAGGACGTCTCTTATATCTTACTACTAAAATCAGATCAGATTTGACTAATGCTGTAAGTTTTTGCAGTTGTTTTGTAAAAAACCCAACTGACCTAAAAAGATGCTTAAAATATTTAAAAAGAACAATTAACAGTGGCATTGAATACAAGGTAGAACATGACATGAGTATCCTAAATGCATACTGTGACTCGGACTATGCAGGTGATATAAGTACAAAAAAAGCACAAACTACGTAATATTTTTGAAAAACGCTCCAATCAGTTGGTGCTTAAGTTTGCAGCCTATTGTAGCGTTATCAAGCAAATAAACAGAATTCATTGCAGCTGCAGAATGTACAAAAAAACTTTGATATTTAAAAGAATTAGTGACCAAATTAACAACTGTACAAGTATAACTGAAACTACGAATTGACAACCAGAGTCTCTAATTTAAAATGGAATTATGAATAAACGCAAACACATATATGTGCGCTCTAAGTGTTTACTAAACCTTTAAGGCTTCTAAAATTTAAACTGTTTAGAGAGCAATATGTAGTTTAAAACATGTTTAGTTTGAAAATATTTACCTTTAGGAATGTTTGTAAAAATTTATTTTATGTTAAGAGAAGTTGACATTAGGAGAGAGTGTTAAATAAAGTCAACAAATTTAGTTATTTTAGTAGGTTGACATACTTGTGTTAGCAACAAAATGTAACTATATGTTGTAAAATAAAAACAACAAGTAGTCGGTGTATACATGGTAGAAACACGTTACATTTTTAACTAAAAAATGTGTCTACTTAATTACTGATATATATTTCCACTTAATTATATAAAATACTACACATAAGGTGTTTTATTTAATTCCAATCAACAAAATGTACTAAAAATAATAAAATATATAGGTAAGAAAAAACAAACAAAACTACTAAATGACATAGCTTAAGGGTGGTATTCATAGATTAAACTCAATCTCCGACTCGGCGCGATCTCTAAAAAATACGCGTACAGATAAACTTAATTTTTTTATTACTACATTTGGTTAATACAAAAAAATCATACGTCTAACCCATATGTTTTTTTAAGCTCTTATTAAATTAAATTTAAAGAACTAAATATTTGATAATAAAAAAAATAAAAATAATTATTAGTAAAGAAGCAAAAAGAATAATTGAATTAAACCTATATGGCTATAGTGGCGGAAACAGAGGAAGACGATGGATGGTTTGGTTTTGTGTGCCAAATAAAAAATAATCACATAACAAAAAGATTATTTGATTTAAATTGTTGTAAATTAACTGTAAATTAACTGTACTTAGGAACAAATTATATTGTTAGGTTAAGTTTTTACTAAACCAACAATATAAGCTCCCTTAAGTATGTGATGCAACAAAATAAGCCACATTTGACGTTTTAAGAATAGTTTTAGAGTTAAGCGATGTTGGTGCAAACGTGCCTAGTGTTTTTATTGTAATTTATGTTGACTTTTTATATCCTATTTTGGCAATTGAAATAAAGCTTTTTATTATTATGAAAAGAAATCAAACAAATAACACAGAACAGAAAAAAGTAGAATGATTTATAATTATATAAATAAAATAGATTTTTATTCGCACCTTAATCTAATTCTACATATCAATACTTTTAATATAGTGAAACACCCTGTAATATTGCATAGTTTCATTTTACTTTATTTTTATTCTTACTACTTAAAACGCAATATACTCTCAAACACTTCATATGAATCGCTCATTACATTAACATATTTGCATGAATTTACGTACAAGATACCTGAAATTCAAACTAACATTACACTAAAACTAACCACTTTCACTGTCAAATCTACATTAAACTTTATATATGTTATCAATAGAATTAACTGTAACACATGTGCGCCAACAAAATCTCCATAACTTTTGATACAGGCCCATATTTCCTCGACAACCTACTAATGGAGTCTATTGTTGGATATGTAAAATCAATTAAGCTTTTCTCTCTCAGATAAATTTCAACATGTAAATTATTTCATCAAACAACATCACTAGCAATATGCATGCTCGCAGTTATGATTGCAAGTTAAACTAATTGTTGATATTGACAGAAAATGGAAATTTACTGCAATTAATTCAACTAGTGGCGTACTATATTTACAGCATTATTATGCAATTTTCGCATAATTATTGTGTGCAAAACTTATACAATAATTATTGGAAAGCTTTAGTGACGCATAATAAATCTAAATTTAATGTTTATTTTTAAATATGATCAAATCTGTTATGCGTTTATATAAGATAAACAGAAAACCAACTTGCGTGCTAATTATATTAAATATTAATTAGCTCTAAGCCTTGACCCAATGGTATACGTTTGATAAAATTACTGAATTTTTGACCGATATAAATGTAATCTCAAATGTTGCAAAGTGAACTTTGGTTAACGGAAACAAAACAAAAAGGAGTTTCGTCACGCAATTCTTAGTTTAAATCACTGTTTATGTAAAAAAATAGTGTATAATTTATTATTTGGTATGACATAATAAAATTATAAAAAATGTTGTATTAATCATTTTCTGTTCATTTTAATTTGCAAAAAAAACTATGTGGTATAATTAGTGCGACTATTAATTTGTATTGATAAATATGTATATATAAATTATGGCTCTAATATAACAGACTGAAAAATATTGAAACCTTTTTATATTGAGAAAAGTAAAAAGTAAGAAATATCAACATCAAATATCAACATAAATAACATAAATAAGATGAAATATGACCAATTCGCTCGGTATAAGCGGTTTACATTTTATAAGTTTTTGATTTATGAATAACCAATGATTTCTTAAATATATTTATATTTTATAAAATACTGAATGGGTTGATATAAATAAATATGATTTACTTAACAAATCTTTTTTTTTTAATTTTTATTTCAAAGTAGTTAAAATTATTCAGTGGTTAACTAAAAAATAAATTAATAATTCATATAGTTTCATTATTCATTTTTAATATAAAATTTAATTATTAAAATCACCTGTATTGATTAACAATATTAAATATTTAATGTTAATTCTTTAATTAATTCAATTGTTTTACGGTTTTAATACACAATTAATTAATACATGTAGTTATTTTTATAATAAAGATAACTATTTTAACAAATTAAATTTAAAAACTGTAAAACTGATATATAAATTTAAAAATAAATTTAATTAAGTTTTACGTAATTAAAGAAAACAATATTTAATATAAAATGTTTTAATTATTTTTATAGTCCTGCATTTCAAATAATCACAAAGGGGCTTACGTCTTGGTAAAGTGGGGCAATGGGTTACGTTAAGTAGGCTGAATAATAAGGTTTTGGTAATCAATAAGCCATAATTGGGTGATCTACAAGGTTTTATTGTGCAATCTTATTTCAAATGCGACGAGTCTGTGACTGCAACGCAGACGAGATTTTGCACGTACTTTGGTTTAAATTCAAACAAAAGTGTTTTTGAACAAAACATGGTATTGAAATAAAAAATTTAAATATACCTTTATTATAATTCAACACTACAAAGTGACTCCAACTGATGAGAACACTAGAGCGGTTTCAGTGTTTCAGCTCATAATTTCCTCTCTTTGTTAAAAGATCAAGTTAACAAAAATTATGCTAGATCAGCTTAAACTTATTTTAATTTTTTCTAGAAACCTATAGACTAGTTTAAACAATAAGTCAGTTTAAGTTAAGTTATCTTAGAAACTGCAGATAAACCTTGATAGATGACAAGGCAGCGCACAATCTGATAGAAATTAAATCCAGGTCTAGAGTTGTGAATTGAATCTGTACCTAGGACCAAAATGGTGCAGTACAAAAAATAGCACCATTTTGTAAAAAATGCCAAAAGATGGCAGTAAATTAACCAAAGCTTAAAAAACGTCAATTTTAATCAAAGTAGAGAAAAAAAACTAATGACTCCAAAATGCAGCTTAGCAAATTGATTCCAATCGGCAAAAAAATCAACAAAGTAGACCACAACCGTTAGGGATTTTTATATCTAGTAGTGTTGTAGAAGTAAAAATTTTGTTGCTGGCAGTTTGCATACTGAAATGTTGCAAGTCAGATGAAGGTTAGTAAACAAAGCAACAATAAGCTCCCGAGTCTAACAAGTTGCCAAACAAAAGTCCAAAAACGGTAATGGTGTGATGCGCACAAGTTTATAAAACTCTAAAATAAATACATAAAAAAGCAAAATAATCTCAAAAAAAATAATTTATTTTTGCATCACAGTTTTTTTTTATTTTTCTATAAATTGTCTACATTCAGTACACAAAAAGTGTGTTCAACTTTTTATTCTACAAGTGTGTTACTTTTTACTTTATATAGAGACTAAATATTTGTTGCAGAGAAATCTGTTGTCGTCGACTTTTTTTTTAGGTCTAATTTTTTATTTTGAATATTTCTGCTTTGGGATCTTCGGGAACAGACACAAACTCACAGATATCGTAACTATCTGAGATACCATTCATATGCACTTTTGTAAATAAAACGAATAATAGTCTCTTGATTGTTTATTTATAATAATGACATATATCTAATGTTATTTACGTAAAATTGATTTATACAATCCTGATCCAGAAATGACTAATTTAAACTGACAATTTTATTATATTCTATAATAGTATTGTGAGTGGGAAAATATTCTTAACACCCTCATACCTTGAAATAATGAATTTCAATGCAATTAACTAATTGGTATTACACATAAATTTCTAAAAATGCATTTTATATTGCTCTCGATTTTTCTAACTGTTGCAGTACAAATAATTCTATCCGCTTTTGGGTAAACTTCTTCAATTCTTCCTAGTTTCCATTGTAATGGAGGAATGTATTGCTCCTTGATACATACCAGGTTATCCTTCTTCAGTGGTGCGTTATGGGATGATGTCCATTTACTTCTTTTTTGCAGATGGTTGAGGTACTCTTTTGATCATCGTGTCCAAAAGACTTGTTTTTATTTTAGATATATGTTGCCAGTAAGATATTCGATTGTTTGGCAATCCTTGGACGTTTGATTTTGGTAGGTCAGTTAGTTTGCAGCCAATTAGAAAATGTCCTAGAGTCAATGGTTCCAAATCTTCAGGATTACTGGACAATGGAGAATGTGGTCTTGAGTTAAAGATAAGTTGCGTTAGCAATCTCTCAAATTCTTCATAACTAAAAAGGTTATTGCTAGCCATTTGTCTTAAGTGGAGTTTGATACTCTTTACTGCGGTTTTCTACAAACCGCCTAAGTGTGGAGATTTTGGTGAAATAAATTTTCATTGTATTACATTTTTTTTTTGGGCTGCCTGAGTCTCAATTGCCAATTTGTTTTCTTTGATCAGTAGTTAAAGTTCATTATTTGTTCCCACAAAATTAGTCCCGTTGTTCGAGTATTTGGAATGTGGTTTTCCTCTTTGTGCAGTGAATCTCTTTAAACAGTTTAAGAATGCTTCTGTTGTGAGGCTAGTGACCGTTTTGAGATGTTAGGCTTTTGTACAAAAATATATAAATACAACTATTTATTCTTTTGTCTACGAGATCTCTTTGTTCATTAAGGTTTTATGTTGTATGGCCTACAAAAGTCCACACCGCAATAGAAAAAAGGTCAAGTGTTGTTATTTTTTTTTTAGGTAATTGGCCTATTATTATTTGTGCAAATACTAGTTTTCCCCGACAACATTTTACGCAGTCTTGCAGCATTTTTTTGCTGTAGATCTCCTACTGAATAGCCAGAATTGTGAACGCAAGGTGTTTAACAGTAAATTTACCCCACCGTGTAGTTGTTCAAAGCGTGGTTCCTGATCATCTTAGTTATAGTGTTGTTTTTTGACAAAATTATTGAATGTTGTTGATTATATGCCAGTTCTGAATGTAACAAACGGAGGACGTTTGCAATATGTTATTAGTGTCCAGAAATGAATTTAATCTAATCAATTTGCTTGATTTTTTTATTGTATTTGATGCTTTCAAATCCATATTACTGGTAAATTTAGATATCTGTGCCAGTTGAAATAGTGCCCTCTCTAATTCTTTAACCGATAGTGCTCTATAATTACGTTCCTCTTTGAACTTAAATTTGCAGTTTGAGGCAAATTGTAGACAATAATCCATAGTGCGTTTTAGTCAAATGAATGACGTTGTTCGGTTAAAAATATATTGTGAATTCACATTATTCATATAATAATTCCATCAACGAAGGACCAAATAGAATGGAGAAGAAACAGGATGAAACAAATAAATTAATAAATATTAGCAATGAAACAGAAGCGGATGGACTGTCACAAATTTCTTTAGGCAATGTATTTGAAGGCATACAACTAAGTTCCGATCATCAAGTTTTTTTAGACTAAACGGCGACCTTATAATATTACACTTAAATATTTGTAGTCTTTTAAATATATTACAATATCTTGAATTAATTATTTCTGAATTTAATGTTAATGTAATTTGTATAGACGAACATTGGCTAACCGGTAACGAAGGTGAATTAATAAAAATTCCCAACTTTATAGTAGCCTCATATTATTGTAGAATAAATATAGAACGTGGTGGCACAATGATATTAATACGAGAAGATATTGAATTTAATGAAATTCAAGTTAATTCTAAGAAAATTTGTTTTGAAACATGTGCTGTTAAACTAACAAAATATAATGTTATTTTAATTTCATCGTACCGCACACCGAGTGGTAATTTTTTTACGTTTCCAACATATCTTAATGAACTTTTAAACTTAGTAAGCAATTGTAAAAATATTGCACTGTGTTCTGATTTTAATATTGACTTTTTAACATGTTCTAGTGATTGTAGTAAATTAATTTCTATGTTTAACAAATATGGACTTCAAGTGAGAATACATGTGCCTACAAGAAAAACTCTTACGTCAGAAACTTGCATTGATAACATAGTAACTTGCCTAACACATTTCGATAGTGAAGCTAATTAATATTGATATAGATTTTAGTGATCATGACGTACAAATTTTATATATGCAAAGCAAAAATAAATGTAATATTTTACCTAAAAAATCATTAGGCAGAGTATATAGTAAAAAAAACGAAATAAATTTTTTAAATCTTTTAAATACTGCTAAATTGGTTGGACTTTTAAATGCGACTGATAAAATTAATTGCACTTATAATATTATCAATGGAATATTCAATTCTGCATACCCAATAATAAAAATAAAGAAAAAAACAATAAAAAATGCTGGATAACTAAGTCAATAAAAATATCAAGCAAAACGAAAAGGAACATTTACAAATTAACAAAAATGATTCCCAATAATATTGTTCTACAACAATATTATTTAAAATATAAAACAATATATAACAAAGTCTTAAAACTAGCTAAATATAAATATCATTACAAACAAATATCTAAATCAGATAATAAGATTAAAACTTGTAGGAACATAATAAAACACGAAAACAATAAAAATACAGTAAACCGAGATAAAACCCTAACCTTAAATTTAAATAATAACATTATCACTTCTAATAGTATAATCGCTAACAAATTTAATGACCTTTTTACAAACTTGCCTTCATCACTTATAATTAATCTTCAACCTTTAAGTAGTATATATAATAATCAATCTATCTCTGATGACAGATGTCTTAACTCAATTGTATTGACTCCGGTAACTGTACTAGAAATACAACAAATTATAAAATCTCTTAAAAATACAAGTGCAAGTGCAAGGTTTTGATGAAATACCTATTAAAATTTATAAAAATACTGTAACCCATATATCTGAACCAATATCTTATTTAATATATCATTATTTTGCTATATCGGAATTTCCATCAGTAATAAAAGTTTCAAAAGTTCGACCTATACACAAGAAAGGTGACAAACAAGCCATAGAATACTATAGGCCAATTGCAATAATAAATTCACTTTCTAAAATATTTGAAAAAGCCATTTATAATAGACTTGAATCGTTCCTTTTAAAAAATAAATGTTTGTCAAAATATCAACATGGTTTCAGAAAATCAAAATCTACAACTACCGCTTTTCATGATATACTATACAGTATATATAATAATTTAAATAACTTAAAACATACTGCAAGCGTTAACTACGATCTTTCTAAAGCGTTTGATTTGGTAAACCATCAAATCTTATACTTTAAGCTGGAGCGACTTGGGATACAAGGCCATTTTTTGCAACTTTTAAAGTCACACTTATCAAATTGAACCCAATTTGTAGAAATTTTTAATAATAACCAGTCGTTTAAATCTAATCCTATAATGACAAATGTAGGGGTACCGCAAGGCTCTATATTAGGTACGTTACTTTTTCTTGTGTATATTAACAGTTTACCTAATCAAATACAGTACCCCATATCATTGTATGCAGATGATATAAGCATTACAATAAGCGCCGAGTCAAGCAAATTACTGCTTGAAAAGATTAAAGAAACTACCTTCAGAATAAATAATTGGTGCATATCAAATAAATTAATTATTTACAACAACAAAACACAAATAGTTATTTTTGGTAAACAATCTGATGTTTCAAACTCAGTTGAAAGCTGCAAAATATTAGTTGTTATTATTGATTCTTCACTAAATTGGTCATATCATTTCAATTATATAAAATCAAAATTAAACTCTGCAATATTTATGACAACTAAGATATTCAGTTAATCGGAAAACATTGATTATGGTGTATCATGCATACTTTGAATCAATTATAAGATACAATATAATATTTTGGAAAAATTCTATTTACCTTAGTGAAATTCTGTTATTGCAAAAAAAACAATTAGCATTATAAACAACTTAAAAAATCGAGATTCATGTAGAAATATTTTTTTAGAAACCGAAATTTTTACTGTAATAAATTTGTTTTTATACGAAAGTGTTTTATTTTGCTACAAGAATATCGAAATGTATCACAAAGGTAGCGATGTACATGCATAGCACAAGAAATAATTTAGTTTTAAAACCTGTTATACCAAAATCATTAGCGTTTGGAAAGTCTTACCTGTTTAACATGTGTAAAAATTTTAACAAACTTCCAACGACAATAAAAAATTCATAAAATTTCAAAGAATTTAAAACAAATGCAAAAGATTTTTTTCAGGCTAAAGTATTCTATTCACTTGAAGAATATATGTCATTGTAGTAGTATGCTACACTTTTAATGTCTAATTTATATATTTTATTTTACTGTTTGTAAATATGTTTTATGTACTGCTAATGTCTACACTTCTATGTTATGAATAAAGCACTATCTATCTATCTATCACCGTCCAAAATTAACAAACTGACTGTTGTAAATTTAAGATCTTGTAGTTTTGGTATCTGATATAGTAATAGTGGCTATTGTTCTTAATTTTTTGTTAAAAATTTTGATCCGGTCTTTTAAAAAGAAAGAAGTTAGTTAAATTATATTTGTTTTTTTTTTGAGATTGCATCTGTTGGATTGTTGAGAGATGCTACATAATGCCATTGATTTGCCAAAGTTAATGATTCTATTTTGCTAATTCTATTTGACACAATAGTTTTATAAAAATTTAATTGAGATTTGATCCAATCTAAAACTATTGTAAAATCTGTCCAGTAATATTCCTTTGCGATATTTTCATGTAGTGCATCTTTTGTAGCAGCAATAAGTTGAACTAGTAACAAGGCACCGCAGAGCACAAGACAAGAAATTGACTGCACTTTTAGCGGAGCTACTCTTGATTTCAAGCAGAGTAAATGTATTTTGTAGTCGCCATTTTTTTACTTTGTTTTGATGTATATACATGTTCCATATGCCCTCTCCAAAGCGTCACTAAAGCCGTGCAATTTAATCTGGCTTCCTTTTACTGCTCTTCTCGGTATCTGAATTTAATCCAGCTTTTCTATTTTTTTTTTTTCATATGTTATTCACTTTAAATAAAGATTCAATGGAACTGATTCGTCTCAATCAAGTTTTAACTCCCATAAGTTTTGTATGATTATTTTAGCAGTGAAGATGACTAGTCTAAGTAATCAAAATGGTTCGAATATTTGCAACAATTTTGATAGAATTATACGTTTTGTAATCTTTCTATGGTTTTTGATCACTGATAGGTGAGAAAACTGAAGTGTGTCTTTATTACTGTTCCATAATAATTCCAATGTTTTTAATGATGACTTGTTATTGAACAATTTTTTTTTGTCTTTTGAAGCATTCTTTGAAGTGTCATCTAATATTCTGTTTGAATTTGAAGGCTATTTTCTTAAATAAAATCTACCCTTTTTGAGTAGTTGTTGCAACTCCTCTTGCATTAGACCTAGCATGTTTTCAGAATTTGCTCCAGTAACGCAATTATCTCCGTAGAAATCTTTTATCAAAATTTCTCTTGCATATGCATATTTGTTCTTTTCAGAATTTGATAATTGATGTAAACATCTAATGGCTTGGAACGGAGCTGATGATGTCCCACATGTAATGTTTGTTAGTTTGTACCCGCTTATTGCACCAATTTTATTGTATCGCTATAAGATTTTTTGATAGTTTTGAACGTCTGATGCATTTTGATTTGACGGTAAATTTTTTGATATCTCCCTTAAGTACAAGATGCTTTGCACAATAATTGCACACATTATCCTGGGTAGTAGGTCCTATGTAAAGTGTGTCGTTTAACACCGGTGGATGTTCTTGTGTCAAAAACGACTCAAATCTTTGTTGTGCTACTGTTGGTTTTGAGAATGCAATGGTATAGTAGATAATATCTGTTTGTATCATCGCATTCCATTTTTATTATGTAACCCATGTTTCCATACTCGCCATAAAATTACTATAATCTTGTTGTAACGACAGATTGTTTGTTAATTTTCTCTCAATTAACAACAGTACGATGGTAGGGGCCTGCCTTGAGAAACCCATTTTTTGTATGTTGCTGTTAAATAGCAATCTTAGAATAAAACGTCCATTATTGTTACGGTTTATTGTATTTCTGAAATGTTTTTTTACAAATTCTTTGTTCTGATGTATGATAGCGTTTTTGAGTCACTTGTTCTAACTCCCAAAATTGTTGTAACCGTTTGTCAATTTGTAGTGTGCTGACGTGACAGGTTAAATTATGACCGGTACCATATGTGCTGCCAGACACAATGCATCTTAATCTTGTTTATTTTTTGTAGTATTGGCCTTTTCATGTTTTTTGTTAATGACAACTGGCCAATAGAAAGTAGTTTAAAAAATATATTTGCTTTTAATAACATGTCAATCTTTTCCGACCTGATTTAGATTGGCTAATGGTGTATTCTTAGGAATTGAGTATTTTGATGTGTCCAATAGTATTGATGGTTAATCAGACGTAATAGTGCATATTACAAAAAAATAGTTTTTTAGAAAATGATTGGTCTCTAGATTGCATTGTTGTTGTTGTTCTGTGCGATATATTAGTCGTCGAGTTGCTAATTCCGTTGGCTGGAATACTGATAGGCACTTAGTTTAGACGTAACCTTTAACACATGTGTTTGGTGATAAAGTTGGATTGTGATCCATTGTCTAAAAATGTACGACAAATATGTTGTTGTCGTTTTTGTCATTGATATAAACACTATCTGTTGCAAGAATGACGTATTGGTGTTTGACTTCTTTAATTGCATCGCATGATGTACTTGGTGTTACGCTTGCTGAGTAATTGTAAAGAAAGCTATAATGCTTTTTATTGCAAGTTTTGCAGCGTCTCGATTTCTATTGATCGAACAAGTGACCCTTTCCTAGACAATTTATGCATAGCCTTAAGCTGTTTGCTTTTGCCAATTTATCTTTACAAGATAAATTAAGGAACATGGTGCAGTTGTAGATGCCATGGTTTTGACTGCATACATAGCATTTATAACTGGTACGAGTTTTCAACGTATGAGTGTATAAAGGTTTTAGCGGTCTTAAAGATGTAAGTCGTGCTTCCAACACATCGCATCGCTGATGCAGAAATTCAATTGCGTCGTTCGGTGTTAGATTTGGTATTTTAATGCTATGTTCTTCCCATTTATCGTTGGTCAAACAATCTAATTTATTGTTTATTGCACTTAACGCACGAATGTTTTTGGTGAACTCATTGACATGATTTTCTATTGATGTCGTTGAATCTTTGTCCACCCTTTTCAATTCAAATAGTCGCTGAATATGATTTTCGACTAAAAGTTTTTAGTTTTTAAAACGATCTTTTAATTGTGATCGTGTTACTGGATAATTTGCAGTTGTGGTCGATATAGAAGCTGTTACTTGTTGAGCTTTTCTTGTCAGACATGATCGAAGATACCTGAATGTTTTAGATGTCACTCAATGCTTCGTTTGTGTCCACCAATGAATTGAACACATCGATAAATGAAATCCATTTTTCAACTACGCCATTAAATTTAAGAAGTGAGATTGTTGGATGTTTTGTCCAATAAATGACGTGGCTATATTTGCTGATTTGCGTGTTAATGTGTTTGAAAATGTAGTAGCTATTGAACAATATGACTTTTTATAGTTTGCCATCTCCTGACATTGGTATTTATCGAGATTGACTAACTCTTCTGTTTTGATTATTTTGATCTTGGCTTGAATTGCTTCAAATTTGATTGCTGTGTTTTTCAGCTTGTCAACTTGCAATTGAATTTTGTTCGGACAAGTTGTTTTGTCCATTGAAGAAGCAAATTGTTGAAGTCGAATGAATGTTTGTTTGAAAACACGTTTGAGTTTTAACTCTGTCAATGTCATCTTGGGGCTTTATTTTAAAAAACGAGCGTTACGGACATATCCGGTTCAAAGGTCCATAAAATGTTGCAAAGAAATCTGTTATCGTCGACTTCTTCTTTAGGTTCAATTTCTTATTTTGAATATCTCGACTTTGAGATCTTCGGGAACAGAGACAAGCTTAGATGTCGTAAATATCTGATACCATGCTAATGCACCCTTGTGAATGAAACAAATAATACTCTCTTGAACGTTTATTTATAATAATGACATAAATCTAATGTCATTTACGTAAGATTAATTCATACAATCCTAATCCAGGAATGACTAATTTAAACTGATAATTACATTCTATATTTAATATTGTGAGTGGAAAAATACACTAAACATATTATTAAAAAAAAAAATGTTTTTATTTTATTTATTAATAATTTTAGTGTTTACCACAAATATGCTCATTTGTTTTACATTTTATTATTGCATGTTTTCTAACGTGTTCCTGTTTTATAATTCTCACATATGCTTTCTTTGCATTCTTATACAAATAAATTAGTTAAGGGGGGAAGAATGGTTTCGCTATTATAAAGGTTACAGAATCAAACTCGGCAAGATGATGGCCTTGAAAAAGTTAAAATTAGATACGGTTTTTTAAATATATTCGTGATATAGTACATAGTAAAGGTGTTTTATTTATTTTTTAATGAACTATCACATTAAATTTTTATTTAGTTTTTTATTATTTTTTTACTCGTTAATTATAAATGCAAATCTTTAACTTTAAAATTTCCAACAATTATAATATAATTTAGCATTATATTTTATCATTTATGCATTATGTAAGTTTTAGTTATAGTTGTATTCTATTTATTTGAATGTGTATGTATATCTATATATGTATGTGCGTATATTTATACGTTTTTATGTAATGGTCTTACAAACTAATAAATATCTATCTATCTATCTATCTATCTATCTAACCTAAAGAATGAAGGCATAGACTATTCAATATAGTTCAACATATAAAGTTTTAATTTAAAAATGACACTCTACGTGTTTAACAATATTCTTGTAGATGTAATAGGATTTTAGTATGTAATGTTAATAATATTTTTCCATAACAATACTACTAGGACGCGGCAACTAAACCCTCTCCACCGGTAATTATGAAAGAATTTTGTTTAAATCTGCAATATAAATGATAATGATGCTAATTAATTCAGTACTTAATTATTATTATTATTTAAACTTGTCTTATGCCATTATTATGCCGTAGTCATGAGTATATAGATTATACAAATTTCTATCTAGATGCCTATTAAGTTTAAGATAAGTAATCATTACAATAAAATACATAATAAAAAAGTGTTATATAAAACAATAAATAAACTTTGTTTTTTCCGCTATGCACAAAATGTTTTATAAAAAATGTATTTAAAGTGCGCAACATACTTCTGCAGACTGCTAGACAGACTCAATTTACATTTTTTATATTTTATAATTTTCTATTTTACTTGTATGATTGCATGTTGTACGATATAAGTTGAAAACTTTGCTTATGATAATAACTTGCTTAGTTTTAGCGGCACATAATTAATTAAACCGAGATACAAACTAGCGACCAGGCCTCCTGCTCAGGTTGTCTTGAGAAAACAAAACTTTACCCATTATAGCATACAGCAATAGCTTATTCTTGTACACGTATAGTGCAGTGTTGCTTTACAAAAACAATAATTGTATTATTAATAGAACTATGTATATGCTTATAAAGTGCGCAAATGCAACGTATATTGAAGAGAAAATTGGATGCGCTAGCATTGTTAGTTTATTTTAGATATTTACTTTTTGAATAATCAATTAAACTAACGTTTTATTATAATAATAGATTAATAACTATCTATTAAATCGTAACACAAAGCTTACTAGAAATTCTGACAACAATTCAGCAACAGTATAAAAATGTAACATCAAAATTTAAATTCAATTGGACTACTAACAAACAGAGAAAGTTTTTAAAATTATTATTTATTACCTTAACATTTCAAGGTCCATGTTTACAGATTGCTTAAATCTCCTCTTGAATGTGATGACTGTGGTTTTACTTGTTAAAATTCAAAAATATTATGTTATTGTGACATATTAAGTAATTTCTAAATATCACTGAAAAAGAAAATGAAACGTCTCAGATTTAATAATTAGTTTGCAAAATACAATTTTGAATAGTTTAGTACATTCAAATGTGCGATCCGATAAAAAACTGATTAAAAAATATAATTAAAAAATTAATTAATTATAAATCTTGCTTGATCGAAAATATTTATAGCATGTGCTATATTATGTGAATATTGATTTGCTCTGCATAAAAAATACCATAAAAATTAATTGAATATTATGCACAGAATGGAATTAGTAAATTAGATATCATGAATAATTTATTATAATTTCATAATGGTGTTAACTGGGTAGTAATTATTTAAATTATGGATTCAAACATTCACTTTTGATATGTATTGAACTCTAAATCAAAATATGATGAAATATATACCTATGCCGGGACATATAATCAATACCTTTATTCAAAACTTCACAGTGTACTGTAGTTTTGTAACAAGAATATATTTTTAAATTCAATTTACAGTTCTAGTTTCAGATGTAGGTCATGTGTATGTCTAATATTATATTCAATATAATTTCATATTGTTATATATGGATATTGTAGCTGCAGTGTTGCTATTTTAATAATACTTAATCAGGCCATACAATTCAGTTGCACGTTTGCTCTTTTACATTTTTTATTATTATTGATTTAAACATTATAGGTAATTACAAAATACATAAGTTAATTAGTTTAACATTACTAATTCAAAAGCATTGAAGTTATTGTTGTGTAGTTGCATAAATGTTATTTCTATTTTACAATGTTTTCAATATTGGTTTTAATAATCAAAATTAATTTTGTTGCAGGTATAAGATGTCAGTGATGGTTATATTTACTACCACTACTTTTTTTAAATTTTAAAATAAAAAATATTAATAGAACTAGTTTTTATGATAAGCATAATTATTGTTTGGTTATGATATTAATTCATATTAGAATTGTTCTAAACGCTGTTCGGGGATTTGAGTACTTGACAAAAATAAAGAATATGTCTATAGAAATTTAACTGTCCAAGCACCTACATTCTATTGCCGCTTTTAATCATACCATTATTTGAAATTAGCAATTATACTTAGCAATACTATATTCAGGCAGTGTTTATTATAGTTACTAATAGTTACACCTAATGTTCTTTACTTAAGTTGGACTAATTATGTAGTAAACTAATGTCCTAAATTAATAAATGCAACTATTTTTTTTAATACTCTGTTGGAGCTAGGGTTTATTAACAATTTAAGTGCTAAAATTCGAATTTTGCTTAATCCAATCACAGGTTCTTTTTTTTTGTTAGCCTCCCTCCCCGTTGTCTGCTTTTTCTGCGTTGTCTTGGATCTTGCTTGCACTTACCTTTTTTATCTATCCCTCAAGTAATACGTCTTTCTTCTACCTTATTATGTTTATCCATCCTTCAAGTAATACGTCTCTCTTCTACCAATAGCGTGTATAATATTGTTCTAACCAGCACCATTGCACTCATAGCATTTTTACTCCTGTATGCATGGCAGACACAGATACGTTTTTCTACAGTTTGTTCAGTGTGCTAACATACTTGCCGTATTTCAAGAATTTTGTCCAAATTGAGGTTGCATACATGACAAGACTTTAATAAAGTTTAGAAAATATTTGTTTTCTTGAGGGCTTTAATTGTCCTATCTCTTTGTAATTCATCGTTATTTATGTATATAATGATGTAGATGTAAATGGTTTTTGTATATACCGTGAATAAAGTATTATTATTATTATCTCATAGAGCTGTGTTGAACGCGTTTCTAACATCAGTCGTGAATAGGGCTCATAATTCTCTGATCTAGAATTTTTTTTTATATCTTTGCTTGCAATGTTTTTGTCAATTTGCATGAGGTTTAGAATGAATTTTCCTTCTCTAAAACTATATACATAGTTTGACAAGTCCGTCTTTTTTTTCATTTCTATTTTAGATTTGTCACAATAACTTGCTGTCTTCCAGGAGGTCGGAAATTTTCTTTTTGTCAATATCGCGTTTACGGTTGCTAATATTTATTTTAGGATATCATCAGTTGATATTTTAATATGTTCAGCCGAGACCGTGTTTGCTTCTGAGGTTTTCTTTGCTTTCATCTCACTTAATCTTAGTTTATTCCAAAAAAATTGCCTTTCTTACTTTATCTTAAAAAGGATTTGGCCAATTTAATTCTACTAGATTTTTGTTTTTTGTGATGATATTGTTGTCATTGCATTGTTAGCACTTTACAACTGTTTTTAAATATGTAAATACCTGTAAATTAATTTTGCAAAACCCGTTAATAGAGTAAACAGGGGCGCTGTAAAAACTAATAAAACCAAGTATCTACTCTACTTACACTCTTATATTAAATGTAATTATGGCTACATGAACACTAATTATATAGAAGACTATTGTCTTGAATTAATAAATGCAACTTTTTTTTTTAATTTTTTTGTCAAAACTAGTGATAGTCGATATTTTGAGCGCCAAAATTTAAATTTTGTTCTACTCAACTGAGCTACTCTTTAGTAGGTCATAGGTCTATTTCTCTTTTTTGTTGGCTTTTCACGTTGTCTGCAATTTCTGCGTTGATTTGAATCTTGCTTGCATCTTATCTTTTTTATCCATTTTTCAAGTAATACGTCTTTCTTCTATTTTACTTTTTTTGTCTATTCCCCAAATAATACGTATTTTTTTTCTACCAATAGCGTGTATAGTATTGTTCTGACTATAGTCGGTTTACTCCTGCATGCATGGCAAACCTTGATGTCGACGTTTTTCTACAGTATGTTTAGTATACCAACATATTTGCCGTATTTCAGAGCTTCTGTCTAAATTAAGGTTGCATATATGACACATGTAACCACCAATCCTAGGATTTTCATTTTCACTATACTAATGCCTTTGCATCTTGGCATCATTCTGCCCACGGACGCTGCAACTTTTTTGCTTTTGCTGTAACTCTCTTGATGTGTTTCCTAAATCTAAAATATTTGATGGTTGTTATTCCTAACTTAATTAATTTGCTTTTAGGAGTAATTAAATCTGTACTTAATTTAAAATTTACTTCACTGCATTTCTTCCTCCAATAATCATAATTGCTTTTGTTTGTTTGGTTGCCAACTCAAGCTTATAGTCAGCTATTCACTGGTTAACTTTTTAAGCTATTGTTTGTTGTGGCTTCTATTACGGCCGGTTTTCTCTACAATTAACATTTCCAAGTTGTCAGCGTATGTCAAAAAGGTAATTTGTCTAGGAACAACTATTTTTAGTAGATTGTATAAAAGCGTTTCAAAAATAAATGCCCAAAAGAAGATGTTTAAACTTAAACCCTGTACTTTTCCCACGTGCTTCTCTATTTTTTAATCCACAATTGACCAGTTTGTAAAGTAGTTCTTTCACTTTAATTAGGTTTTGGAAATATTTGTTTTCTTGAAGGCTTCAGTTGTCTTATCCCATGGTGCTCTTTTGAACGGGTCTTTGACGTTGGTCGTGATTAGAGCGCATAAATCTCTGGTCTTTTTTTATTTTTTTCCATGCATGTTTTTGACAATTTTTATGAGTAGATTTTCTTTCTCTAAAACCCTATTGATAGTCTGACAAACTACTTTTTTTTCAGTTTATTTTTAGCTTTGCCATAATAACTTGCTCATATAAGTTTCCCAACAAGTTTATGTAGCAAATTGGGCAGTAGGATCTTGGGTCTTTTTAATTTTTTTGGTCAAATACTCTCTTTTTGTCCATATTGCGTTTACTGTTGCCAAAATTTGTTCCGTAATTTTTTTAGTTAATATTTTTATAATTTTAGCCGGGAATATATTTGGTTCTGTAGTTTTTTTTTTGTCTATATTTTACTTGTAGTAGTTTTGAGTTTTTTGCTGTTATTTCTATAATAGGGATTTCTTAGTTTGTTTAAAAAAAATGCGCTTTTTACTTTGTTTTAGAAAAAGTCAATTAGTTTAGTTTTACTAAAATTCTATTTATGTGTAATAAATTTGTAGCTTTCTTGGCATCACTGTGTTCACTCTCCTTTAGCCTGTTTTTTTTTTAATTTTTTTTTGTTTTTGTTTTTATTGTCTCCCATCTTTTTTGTATGCATATCTTCTTGGATTGCAATGTCTTTGTTCCATTAAAAAATTTGTTTTTTGCAATTTCTTCCATTTATTTTGAGCATTGCGGCTGCACAACTTTTTAAATATATTTATCAGAGTTGTGTGATCTTATTATTACTTTAAACTTGTGTGTTCTAAGTGTGCGTAGGTTCTACCCTTGTCTACTACTGTTTACTACCGCTGCTGGTGTTGTTTTTGCGATGCTGTATCTTAAGTCTTTATGTAGTCTCAATGCAGTTTTTATAACATGCCTTTTAATTATCTTGTTTGTCTTTAAGTTTCGGTACACATGGTAAAGTCAATATACAATGTTTGCGCTAAATTAATTTGTATTACTTCTATTAATAATTTTTACTTGTTCAGCCTTTGCACTGTTTTTGATCCCCCTACCTTTATATTTCTTCATTTTTTTCACTTCTCTGAAGGCTATTTTGTATTTAGAACATGCATGCCATGCTGCTCAATCGGCGACCTTGACTTTTGCAGACGTGGCACTTTAAAGTTGTATTTTGACATTCCTCTGCCTCGTGTTTATCTCCACATCTAATACAGTCCTCTCCATCTGTTTTTCCAATTAGTATTGGTCGCCCTTATGCCCGTTTTATTTACATTTAAAGCATTTTGGTAGTTTTATCAGTTCCTCCACTCTCCACGCCTCTCAGCTATTACAATTTTTTTTATGTTTTAACAAAGTTTGTACAACTTGGCCCGGTATTGCTATTATAGCATATTAATCGTTTAAGTGTTTATTTTCCAGGACATGATTATTGCCATGTTCATAATGCTGCTTTTCCACATCCGTTTTACCTCGTCCTTAGTAGTGCCTTTTTCAATATTTTTTACAAAAATGGTTGTCTGTTGGGACAAAAATTTGCTTTTATTTACTGCCTTTTTAATCTCCTTTTTTAGTGCAACACCGCCTTTTTTGATTTTTTTGTTGTTAATTACAAATTGAATATTTTTGTATTTTGTTTTAAAAAGGTTTATTTTTAGCTCTGTTCTCACAACATTTTTTATTTTTGTTTTTAGGTTTTGCAGTATTTCTACGTACTTTTTGGCTTAATGATTATTTGCCTCCGAGTGTTTTCTTTATCTTCACCGTTAGTCTGGTTTTAGTTATAGTTTTTTTTACTTTGGATAGTAAACAACTATCTGTTTTTTTTTTTAGTTTTTTTTTCATTTCTTTGTTTCTAGTGTATATGTTATTTTCTTTTTTAAGAATATGTGCACTTTATAGTACATATAGTACTCTATGTTTAATAAAGGGTTTTTCAGTTGGCGCGGGTAGATTTTAGCGGCCCGTGGCGGCCATTTTGTTTTTGTGACGTCTATCAAATCTTTTGTTTGTTGTTCAGTTACTTATGTCAAATCACCTTGGCAAGTTGCATGATTGAACATCACGTTAAAATGATAAAACTTTATTATCAAAATGAGTGTTCGTTAGTGCAAACGTTGCGCGCATTGCGCCCATTTTACGGTGGCCAAATTTAAAACAACGAGTTTTGTAAATAATCAGCCGACACTTGTACGTTCAAGGAACGCAAGATCGGCGGAGAACATCGCCGCGGTTCACGGAGTGTACAACAGAACTCGAGGCAGTCGATTCCTCACCGTGCACAAGAATTCGGGCTTTCGCAGACTTCAATTTGGCAAATTTTACGTTGGAACTTAGGCCTACACCCGTACAAGATCCAATTGAACCATAAGCTCAAAGTTCATGACCATAAACAACGCTGTTTGTTTGCTGACTGGGCTTCAAATCGTTTTGAAACGGACCCCAATTTTGGCAGAAAATCATCTTTAGCGACAAGGCGCAACTTTGGACAAACGTTAACAAACAAAATTGCCATATATGGGACGACACCAACCCACACCAGGTAATAATGCATCTTCAAAAAATTACTGTTTGGTGGGAATTTTGAGCCGTTATCGTCATTGATCCGTACTTTTTTGAAAACGACGTTAGTGAGACAGTCACCGTCAACGACGAGCGCTACAGAACGATGATAACCATTTTCTTATGTCCCAAGTTGAACCGTATGGACCTATTCAACATGTGGTTCCAGCAAGACCGCGTCACGTGCCACACAGCGGACGCCACAATTGACATTCTGCATGAACGTTTTGAGGGTAAGGTTATCTCTTGCAGAGGTGATGTGAATTGGCCATCAAGGTTATGCAATTTGACCCCGCTAGACTTTTTCTTGTGGGGTTTCTTAAAGTCGCAGGTCTATGCAAATAAACCACAATGGACTAATGTTCTAAAAGTAAACATAACACAAGCCATTGTTCAAATTCAGCCGGATCTATGCTGAAGAGTCATGGAACATTGGACCACTTGGATCCGTGCCACCATAAGAAGCCGAGGCGGGCATTTGAACGATGTCATATTTCATTTGTTAATACCTCACACACAGCTTGTTTTATTCCATTTCAACATCTACCCGCTTTGATTGAAAAACTCATTATATTAACCTCACCTTTTTATACCTATTAGATTTATCTCATATAGTTTTATGAACAGTCAATTATGTTTTGCTAAGAATTGTTTAAGAACTGACATTACTCTACTTAGATTTTAGAAATATTACAAACAATAGTACAATGGTTTTTATGCTAACAATGTTGTAATACTTGTGCAATTCTAAACACTACTAGTATTAAACAATGCTCACGGCTTAAACTTTTGTATATTCAAGAATTATATAAGTGTGAATGTTGTTTTTAAGAGATTTGGTATAATAAAGTTATGTTCAAGTAATTTTTAAATAAATAAATATAAATTTCTTCAAAATTCTAATTACTACTTGTATCTCATATTCTTAAAACAGATGTTGTTGTAATTTAATACATAATATTTAAATACTATAAAGTCTTGTAACATCAGAAATACTGAAAAATAAAAACTTATTGAATTTATAAAAGTTTAGCAAAATTTGCATTTGCAGAATGAACATAATTTCAGTTATAAAATGTGTAACTATTTAATACTTGTGAGTTGCTCAGAGAAAATGTAATAGAATAATTTGACTACATAGTGCAATGCGGCAAATTAACAACTTTTCGTATGTGACGTAGTGGATAGTTATTTTGTCTCGGTCTACAATGGGAAGCATACGGTAATTAAACGAAACGTTTTATGATACATTGTTTCGTTTAAAATTTAGCCGCTCAATATTTTGGAAAAAACTTAGTTTGGCCGTAAAACATTGCGTAGTCATTTAACAATTATTTATTAATACTATTTATAACTTAATAAAACAGTAAAATAATATAATATGTTAAAAACTATTTAAAAATATAACAGATTTGTTATTGGCCTTTATATGTGTAGAAGTTAATTGGCTTGTTTAAATTACCGGATTTTGTTTATAATCAAGTATTAATATACTAATTATACTAAACCAATTTAAACTAAATGCTATTATTAAATTATATACAAGCATTAATCATTGAGCTCACATAGGTGAGAGCAAAATTATATTACAATTCTACCTATATAAATTCTATAGTCCAGTCAATTATGAAGTGTGAACATGGTTCATTGCTGACAATTAATTATGCATTGGCGATACGTTTATAGAGGTGAGAATAATTTGATGTATTCCGTTTGTGTGGTTATCCACCTAATCTAGACTGCGCGAATTAGCATGGAAAACGGAATTTGGAGACTGCTGCTATGTCCGGCATTACAGTATTATAGTATTTCAAACCAGTTGTTATAATCAACACATTACAACAAATATACGACTATTACATTTTAATTATCTTTAATTGCTTGATTAATAATTTAATTTTAAACAGAATTAATTTACACAATACTATACACTGTAATTAATATACTTAGTTTTCAAAAAACATCAGTTGCAATAACAACAATAGTATATTTATGAAGAAAATTTATGTAAATGGGTTTTAATAATAAATTGTTGCATTATGCCGTTCCTGTTTCTGTTATTCATGAGAACGAGCATCCAAAATGCAGTGTGTTAATGGTTGAAAATAATTTCAATATTAGCTTAAAATAAAATGTATTCAAATTAGAAATAGTAGCTTTGCAAACGTATATAAATAGTTTACAGTTTTATTAATGTATGTGGTTATTAAAACTTACAATAAACATTTTGAAAATACTTGTTACTTTAAAACGGGAAAAATTATTCCAAATTCTTTATAATATTGTCATATTTAACATGCATTTAAACTAGTTTTTTTAAGTTAAAAATAACTGCTTTACCCTGTAGTGTTAAACATACTGTACCATTGTATGGCTTAGCCTCGTAAAATAAACATACTTATGTTAAATAGATAAATTAAACAAAAGTCGAGATAAAAATTATATTTAACATTTATAAAAAATGTTCATGTTCATGTATTGTTATTGGTATTGAAGATTTCGAATAACTTTAAAATTATTTATTTATATGTATAAAACTGATAAATTTGATTTGCTTATAGGATCTTGGATATAGATTGATAAGACAAGTAGCCTCAAATTACTATATTTTTTTTTAATAATAAATCATTTTTTATAAACTTTGACCATGTAATATAATTTAAAAATCTAAAAAATTATAAAAAAACTTGCATATTTTTAATTTTGAATCCTAGTTTATATACAATTATAAAAGAAAACGTTTTTATAGTTACATTTTTTTACTATTTACTACACGTATGCAATAAAACAATCAACGTCATTAATATCATTAAATTGTTTTATGTTATATGTACTTAATATTTAATAAATAAACTATATTGTATGATTGCATATGCATATAATCTAGCTGAAATAAAATGATTAATATTATTATAATATGAGCAAATCAATTTTAAATTTATTTTAAAATAGAAATAGCAAACACTGCATATTTAATTATTTTTTATAGAACTTTTTTTGGTATAATATTAATATATTTTTTTTGATATAACATAATAACAACACTCAATTGAAAGTAAATCGATTTTCGATAAGGCTTTGTGTATATGGATATAGATTTTTTATCAATTCGATTCAGAAATTAGCATATAAAATATCCAACATTGAGTGTGCAGACAAGCAACTTAAAGTGCAGATGGTGCCTAGCAGCGACTGAGATATATGAATAAGCAATTTTAAGATATGCTCAAAGAAATATAGATAAAAACTTTATAATACTTGATTTTTTTGTATATGTTTTACATATATGATGAATTTATTACAAAGGATGATTCATAGTTCATACAAAAAATTAAGGAGCGTCGTATTCATTTTAAAATTTGTATTCTCCGGCGGGTTGCGTTCTTTTGTTTTCGATTTAAATTTAAATTTCAAATATATCACAACGTACTACTACTACTACCACTACTACTACTATTATTATTACGGTTACTACTACTTATAATATTGTAGTTTTAACTTTTACTATAATATCTTGAAGACAAACATGTAAACACCAAATCAAATATTTTAAGAAACTACCAACATATGTATGTAATACAGTAATAAAAATATTATTATGTTTACATTGATTACATGTTTATAATTATCAGTTGTAAACTTTCGAACACAATCCGTAATAGAATAGAACCATTCCCCATATTCTCTTTATTTGTATACATTCTTATAACCTTGCTTGCTTGACAGCTGTCAAAGTTGAACTGTCAAAACAAATAGTATAGTGGACAATTTTTAAAAGGCGGCATATTTAAAGTGATTACATAATCCCATTCATTTATAAACTCCCTGAATATTAAGAACACAGTTGCAAAAAACAATAAATGTTATAATAATTAAAGAACCAAATACTATCGGTAGATACCAACATAACAACTGTCAACGTCAAATTTAACTATTTTTTTCAACTCTGCTGGGTCTATATGACTCAAATCAGAAGTAAATGTTAATGTTAATTTTTAATCTTGTCAATAACATAAATAATTAAATTTTACAAATTAAAAATCTAAATTTGCAAACATTGTCCATAAAATAAAACAATAACTAAGTTTTTATTACAAATATTTGAGTCTTAGTTATTGTTTTATTTTATCAATAATTTATTACATTTGTGTCTACAATATATAATAGAAAAATATCTGCTTATCAGTAAAAACATTTGGTTATCATTCAATTTTAGAAAAATGTTTTACTAAGTAAACACACTCATTGGCATAAAATTTGATACAACAATAATTTGTAGTTTAACTTTTATTATTATATATGTACGCATTGGAGCAAATAATAATAATAATAATAATAATAATAATTTATTTTTTATTTATTATGCTTTTTACGGCTATTTTACATCACCACAGTAAGTCTACGACTTGTTTAAAGTGGTTTGATGGGACCAACAGCTTAATACGTGACTTCCGAACCACGCTGGTGGATAAAGAGCAAGTTATCATTTCAGTCATATTTTGGGGATCGAACCCCGATAATAATAATAATAATAATAATAATAATAATAATAATAATAATAATAATAATAATAAACCAGGTTAACCTGTGAAAAAAAAAAAAAAAAAAAAAAAAAAAAAAAATAATAATAATAATAATAATAATAATAATAATAATAATAATAATTTTTTTTTTTTTTTCTGCCCGAGGTGGAATCACATTAGGGACAGAGTGTGGGACTCCCTTCTTATTCAAAAGAAAGTTTACCCACTAAACCACCCCCCATATAATTCCATTTAATCTTGAGTATTTGCCACTAAGCCGTAGGCTTATCAGTGGCAGTGGTGGTGTATTATTCTTCTTTAAAAAAATTAAACATTGAAAAAATTGAAAAATTGAAAAATTGAAAAATTGAAAAATTGAAAAATTGAAAAATTGAAAAATTGAAAAATTGAAAAATTGAAAAATTGATAAATTGAAAAATTGAAAAATTGAAAAATTGAAAGATTGAAAAATTGAAAAATTGAAAAATTGAAAAAATGAAAAATTGAAAAATTGAAAAATTGTAAATTGAAAAATTGAAAAGTTTAAAAATTGAAAAATTGAAAAATTGAAAAATTTAAATATTTAAAAATTAAAAATTGACAATTTGTAAAATGTAAAGTTAAATAATAATAATAATAATAATAATAATAATAATAAGCCATTAACACATATGCTATACCTATACTTACCTATTCCTTTGGAATTATTAAATGGTCTGATACTGATCTAGACTCATTAAATAGAACAACAAGAACAATGCTAACCCAATATAAAATGCACCATCCAAATGCATGTATAGAACGCATTAATCTCCCAAGAACAGAAGGTGGAAGAGGAATATCTGACATTTATAGCGTACATAATAAACAAGTTGCAAATCTTAAAAGCTACTTTTACTCAAGAAAAGACAGTCACTTACATCAAGCCATTATAAAAGCAGACAACAATTATACCCCTTTATGTTTAAAAAACATAAATCTTAATATCAAAGAACCCATGTCTATTAAACAAGACAATATTAGTAAGTGGGCATCAAAACAACTGCATGGGAGATACTACAACCATCCTCATAAAGATGAAGTGGATAAAGACAAAACATTTAAATATTTGCAAATTGGACAACTATACCCCGAAACGGAAGGATTTATTCAAGCAATTCAAGACAAAGTAATAAATACTCGAAGCTACCAAAGGTACATATTAAAAGATCCAGCTAATAAAACCGATAAATGCAGAAAATGTAATACAGACCCAGAGACGATAGAACATATTACAAACGGATGCAGAATATTAGCACCAACACAGTACGTAGAACGACACAATGCTGCAGCTAAAATTGTACATCAAGAGTTAGCCTATAAATATAAACTAATAAGTAAAAAAGAACCTTACTATAAATATGTTCCGCAATCTGTTCTTGAAAATAATATCTGTAAGTTATACTGGGACAAGACAATATTTACAAACAAAACAATAAATCATAACCGACCAGACATCACTATTACTATTAAAACATCAAATAGTACATTTTTAGTAGACATTGCAATCCCAGCTGATCATAACATTGAAACAAAATACGCAGAGAAAATAGAAAAATACTTACCTCTAGCTTCAGAAATAGAAAAACTGTGGAAACAAAAACACATTAAAATTATTCCTATAATAATATCTTCAACAGGAATAATACCATCAAAATTAAGCAATTCTATAAAACAATTAGACATAGAACAATACAATATTATAAACATGCAAAAGGCGGTAATATTAAGTACATGTAACATAGTACGATCGTTTTTAAAACAACACATGTAATACATCTATGTATTAGACTTGGTAGTATGTACCCGTCTAATACAATGAAACCAGGTTAACCTGTGAAAAAAAAAAAATAAATAATAATAATAATAATAATAATAATAATAATAATAATAATAATAATAATAATAATAATAATTCCGGGGGGAATCCTGTAACCCCTACGGAACGCGTCCCCAAGGTGGCGGATAGGGGAAAACCCTCTAGATATAGAGGGTAGGAGATTTTATACTCCCGCGGACCAACAGGACACAGGATAACCAACGGCTTAGGGCGGATGAGTTACTTGTGAGATAAGCGTCTGTTCCTCAAAGAGGCGGCTTATCGCAGGTGTTTGTATCCCAGTGGGACAACCTGTAAAAATTAAGCTTTGGCAGCAGCAACGCAAAAATGCCACACCCTCATTTATAATGGAGTACACTAATATTAAAGCCTCGGAACATGGATCGGGAAACCAGGATAATACATCCCGCGATAAAACTTGTGGAGCTGGAGTTTTGTTGAATAGTTTGTTACAGCCACCCCTGCAACCCGGTGAAGGAAATGGCATCGGACCAGGTCCTACTACCATAACACACGATATAGAGAGCAATGAACAACTACAAGCTCAACCAGCCAAAAATGCTTTGTTTCTTTCTGAAACCACCACTAAAGCTGGAAAAATCAGGAAACGCATGAAGTGGACAAATGAATTAAACACACAAATAATGCGTGCTTATTATATAGTAACCGAAAATGAAACCGATAGTACAGGATATGTGCAAAAACTTTATCAATATTTAACTCAAAAAATACCACAACTAGCAGAACTATCAAGCCAACGTATTGCTGACCAAAAACGTACTATTATCCGAAACAACCTAATACCAGAACCTCAATTGCAGAGATTAAAAGAGGAAGTATTGCAAGAATTAAACAGAATAGAAAATCCGACCCCCGTACAAGAACATGAAACACAAGCCGCAAACAAAACAACGCTAGAAAATCCAAAAAACATAAGAGAAGAAGAAGCTCCAGAAATAGTAGAAATTTATACTGAAGAACAACTAATAGCTGAAACTAAATATCAAGAAATACTTGCAAAATATTCAGGATTAGATCCTACACAAAGAGAAACAATCAAAAGACCACAAATGGAGCTAGTGGGTACAGTCACTAGAATAATTAATAAAATACTAGACAAAACATTATCTTTAGAAACTGAGTTTGAAGAACTACACGAACATATATATTGCGCTGCAAAAACAATATCAGATCTCACAAATCCAATAAAAAACAACAATGTTAAACCTGCAAATTTTATACATAAACCCCCATGGCAAAAAAGAATAGAAAATAATATAGAGGAAACAAGAAGGCAAATAGGGCAGTTAACGAGATATATACAGGGAAATATCACCAATAAACTCACAAACAAACTGATTCACGTGTTCAGAAAATCAAAATCTAATCACCCAATAAAAACCGAATGCCATAGAGAAGATATGAAGCTCGTTTCAGAGTTATTAAAACAAAAACTAGCAGTATATTCTCACCGCCTAAGGAAATATAAATTATCTTTGGAAAGAAAAATTCAAAATACTAATTTCAAAAAAAACGAAATCTTCTCTACCGCAAACTAAATGCAGACAATATTGAAAACTATCCAATGCCCCACAAAGAACAAATTGAAACATTTTGGGAAAATATTTGGAGTAACACAGATAAACACAAAGAAGAAGCTCATTGGATTCAAGAAGAAACCAAAAACCAAATGCATATCGACTAAATGGAATTATTTGAAATAACAGAACTAGATGTTAAAAACGCATTAACTAAAAGTCCTAACTGGAGTGCACCAGGAAAAGACAAAATACAAAACTATTGGCTTAAAACCTTAACATCTACACACAAACATCTTGCAAGACTTTATAACAACATAATAAAAAACCCTAAAAAATGTCCAGATTTCATGATGCAAGGAGTCACATATTTAAAACCTAAAGATCAAAATAATACCAAAGACGCTGGAAAATATAGACCCATCACATGCTTACTTACTTTGTATAAATTACTATCATCTATAATAACAACTAAAATATCTAATCATCTAGAGGGAAACAACATAATGACAGAAGAACAGAAAGGATGCAAAAAAGGATCACGCGGCTGCAAAGAACAACTTATAATAGATACGGTCATTACTAACCAAGCTAGAACTAAAAACAGACATTTATACATGGGATATATTGACTATCAAAAAGCATACGATTCTGTACCTCATTCTTGGATCAAACAAGTTTTTGAAATATATAAAATAAACCCTACAATCACTACATTTCTTAATTATATTATGGAAAAATGGAAAACAGAAATGCACATTAGTAACGGAAAATCCACCGTAACAACTAAATTAATAAAAATACAAAGAGGAATATTTCAAAGTGACACACTTAGCGCTACATTATTTTGCCTAGCTATAAATCCTATATCAAATGCGCTAAATAGGACACAATATGGATATAAACTAAAAGGTACAATAACAAATCATACTATAAACCATCTACTTTACATGGACGACCTCAAACTATACGGAGCCAACAAACATCAACTCACACATCTCATCAACGTAGTAGAAAAAATGAGTAGAGATCTACATATGACATTTGGCTTAGATAAATGTAAAATAGTAGCAATGGAAAAAGGCAGTTGGAGCAACACAGAAATTATCAACCTTGATAATAACCAAACAATACAAAATATGAATGAAACGGAAATTTACAAATATTTAGGAATTATGCAAAACACAGTTACTAACAACAAAGAAATGAAAGAAATGATAAAACTCAAATTTAAAACTAGACTACAATCTATAACTAAAACCAATTTAAACTCAAAAAATTTAATGAAGGCAATAAATACATACGCAATTCCCGTACTAATATATTCGTTTGGTATTATTAAATGGAACAATACAGAACTCGAAGATCTAAACAGACAAATTAGAACAAAACTAACTAAAAACAGGGCACATCATCCTAAAGCATGTTTACAAAGAATCACTCTTCCAAAATCAAGAGGAGGAAGAGGTATAATTGATGTAACACACTTATACTACAAACAAATTAATAATCTAACGACATATTTTAAAAACCAGACAAAGGGCACTCTTTATAAGACCATATCAGAAGCGGACACTCAACTAACACCCTTGAATCTAAACAACAACATTCAAGTTAATGAAACTAATACTATACAATACAAAGAATTGGAATGGTCACAAAAAGAAATTCATGGCAGACATTTCTATCAACTACATAAAGAAGGCATAGATGTAGAATTATCAAACATGTGGCTAACCAAAGGTAATTTATTCCCAGAAACAGAAGGATCTATTCTTGCAATCCAAGATCAAGTAATAAGAACTAGGAATTATGAAAAATATATACTGAAAGCCAACATAACAACAGATAAATGTAGAAAATGTTATAAAACTGCAGAAACTATAACACATATTATCACAGGATGTGAAAAACTAGCTCTAACTAAATATACAGAAAGACATAACAACGTAGCGGCAATACATAAAAAAATGATAAGTAATACAAATTTAGAAGAAGAAAATGACAAGGTACCATACTATAAATACATTCCAGAACCCATTAAAGAAAACAGCAATCATAAGATACTATGGGACATTTCTATACAGACTGACAAACAAATAATATATAACAGACCAGATATTATTTGGACCAACAAACTCACAAAAACAACATATTTAATAGACATAGCAGTTCCAGCAAGTGAAAATATCATAAAGAAAACCGATGAAAAAATACAAAAATACACAGAACTAGCATATGAAATCAAACGAATATGGAAATTAACAAACATAAAAATATTACCAATTATAATTTCTGCAACAGGATTAATACCTAAGGAAACGGTAAAAAATTTAAAACTAATAGGAGCTGAAGATACACTGGCAGATCTGCAAAAATCCGTTTTGCTAGACACAGCACATATAACACGTGCTTTCTTAAACTAAATTATTTTTTTAATAAATAACATAGTTATATATACCCTTGTGAAACCCGCGTATATATCGATAAAACACGACAACAAGTTAGTTTAAAAAAAAAAAAAAAAAAAAAAAAAAAATTAATAATAATAATAATAATAATAATCGGCCTGATATTGTATGAACAAATAAAACAACAAAAATTACATATTTTGTAGACATTGCAAAGAAAGAAAAATACTCAGAATTAGCGTACAAAATTAAAAAATTATGGAAGCAAAACGAAGTTAAAGTCTTACCAATAATAATATTGGCAACAAGACTAATTTCAACTGTTACTATCGATATGCTAAAGATTCTTGATGCAGAGCAATTAATTAGTACCAGGCAAAAATCAGTTTTACTGGATACATCACACATTACCCGTTCATTTTTAAATTCTTAACATCCATTTATCATCTATCTATAAAATATCTATAATATTTATACTCATGGGAAACCCGCGTATAGATAATCAAAACAAACGACAAAAGAAAATAAAAAAAAAAAAATTAAAAAATTAAAAAAAATAATTATAATAATAATAATAATTTTTTTTAGGCAGTGGTTGGAAATAAATGTGTATATCCTTGAGCAACCTTCATATTCACATAATAAACAGCAGCAAGTTAGGAAAAAAAATAATAGTAATAATAATTATGCTTTACGGCTATTTTACATCGCCACAGTAAGTCTACGACTTGTTTAAAGTGGTTTGGGACCAACAGCTTAATACGTGACTTCCGAACCACGCTGGTGGATAAAGAGCAAGTTATCATTTTAGTCATATTTCGGGGATCGAACCCCGGACTGCTCGCATGATATGCAAGTGCTCTACCATTGAGCTATCACACCATAATCAATAATAATAATAATAATAATAATTCTCATAGTAATTTTTGCCACAGGCGTAATACGTAATACAATTTAAGTTAGAAATGTATATTAAATTAAATATAAACATCAACAAACTTGAAATAATGCAGAAGGCTGTCTTACTGTCTTACTAGACACATCACAAGAGCGTTCTTAGGAAGCAATTAAAATGTGTATATCTTTGGGAAAACCGCATATACACAATATACAGCAATAAAAGCTAGCCTAAAAATAATAATAATAATAATAATAATAATATTAATAACAATAATAATAATGATAATCGTCTTTATATTTGTAATTATAGAAAAAAATTAGAATAGAATTTTATTCCAAGTTTATTCCAAGTTAATGTTTTTTGAAACATTTTTTGTAAAGTAATATGCTTACTTCTTTAACTACTTTTTTTTATTTTGTTTGGTATTTTTCACAATTAAAGTAAGATTAGTTAACTAGTTAAAATATGGTGTTAAATTCTACCACAACTGCTGCTTTTATTCAAGATAAAAAGTCCTAGTATTACAAACAAAAAACTACATAAAAACAGATAGCTTAAGCAATTGCACTAAATAATTTTAAAATGGAACAAAATTTTGTTTACTGATGTGTCAGGATTTTTTTTGGGTCCCCAGATGACTGTCATAGAATAAGAGAAAGCCTGGACAAAAGTATGCAAAGTGCAATATTGTGCTAAGACATTGATTTGATGATGTAAGTAGCATAAACCTAGAAGTTTGCACTAAATTAGTGCTTGTGAATATAAAATCAATTACTGCAGACCGGTGATTAAAACATTTCTGAATCCAAATGGTATGTTTTTGTCCAATTCATTAACAATAATTTTATGCAAATGCATGATGTTTGTTGTAAGATTGCCCATATTGTCAATGAGTACTTAAACAAAGTTCAAAACCATTAACCAAATTAACTTGCAAAAAGTCTAGATTTATATCCCATCAAACATGTTTGAGACATTATAGATTGAGCTCAAATTTCTGTTTTAAACATAGAAAAGTTAAATACAGCGCTGTTACGTGAATGGGAAAAATTATTTGACACCTTATTAACTTTTGACTGGTAAGGTGAAATATTGTAACACTAATGATATGGTGTCATCTAAGAGACTGCAGTTTTAAGACCTTAAAAACTACACTATTTTAATAAAATATTTAAATTTTATTTGTTAATTCACTTTAAACATGTATTTGGCATTACTAAAACTTATTATTCAAAAAATATTTACATAATAAAAAATAAAGTTGAATGAAGCAGGTTACAAAAAATGCGTATTTACGCATGATATAGTACAAAAACGCAGAAAATAAGTCAGTACTTGAATATATCATAATTTTTTTTTTAACTCAGATATAAAAGTACTAAACAAATAAATAATTTATTCCAAAAGATCTAAAAAGTATGTATAGATAAATATCACAGCAGCTCCTAAACTTTGTTATTATTTATGACAAATTTACTTTCAAAATACCATCTAAATTACTTACACATGTTTAATTTTATTAAATCATTGCATAACAGTTTTTTTTTTATAAATTGTAGACATTTTAGCAGTCCTGCTATACTGTAGTAAGTGTAAGGTGCAGTCTACAATCTGATGGAAATAAACACCGGCTAATTATTTAATTACTCCATATGCTAGAATGTTGAAAATAGAGTGGCAGAAAATGGGGGTATAAATAAAAGATTAGGTGAAGTTATAAGTTGCAGGTCAGAATTGTTTTGTAAATATCAACCAATTTATAAACAAATCAGTCTTACAGGCGGCATCAGTTAAGAGTTAAAAGAATGCCAAGAATGCCAAGAAGAATGGAAGTTGTAATTTGAGATCGCGGAAGGAATATACGCTATTGCCTATTAATATATTTATTTCTTTTAATTTTTAAATCAATGTTTTATTACTTGTTTAAGTTGCTGAACGTTGTTAAACTTATTTAAACTACGTCGAAATATGACTGAAATGATAACTTGCTCTTTATCCACCAGCGTGGTTCGGAAGTCACGTTTTAAGCTGTTGGTCCCATCAAACCACTTTAAACAAGTCGTAGACTTACTGTGGCGATGTAAAATAGCCGTAAAAAGCATAAATAAATAAAAAAATTATAAATTTATTTAAAATAATAAGCAAACATTTAATTTTATTTCCAAATAGTAGTTTTTTTCTTATAGCTAATAAAAAACAACCAACGGTTTGATTTTTGCAAATGACAATATAAATAAAACATATAAATGGTTCAAAAATATTGGCTCAATTGTAAATTCGAACAAATTGGTACTTAATAAAATTGTTTTAATAAGCACTAAATACAACATAAACGTCTATTAGTTTGGTTTGATAATAAAAATTTAAATCAAGTAAAATTTCAGAAAAATTATTGATTTTAATTGTAAAAAGCATATTTCTGTTAAATAGTTATGAAACAAAGACATGTTATTTGTATTTATCAAACAACTACATATATTACAATGTTGTGGGTACTTTCATGATTGCTTTGACTTCTATTATTGTGATTTATTTTTTTATTTTTTTGTGGAAAAGTTTTTGTTTGGTTAAAACTTAAATCGGGACAATTAACAGTCCCGAAAAAAATTGTCGGAACATCGGGATCTGAAAGTTAAAACCGGAACAAATCCGAGACGTATAGACACCCTTTTATTAAGTAACATCAGTGACGCAGTACCATCTCTAGATACGCACGCACAGTTGATAACAGAGCAAACTCTCAGTTTCAGAATAATAGTAAACACAATAATAATAACTCATTATGTTTCAATTCCTTACTCCAAAAATATGTCTATAGAGGGTCTAAATCTAATATATAGATATATAATTTTATATGCGGCCCGCGAAGTTGTGATGCATTTCCAAAGTTGCCCAAAAGTTCATTTGGGTTGGCTACCCCTGCTTTAGACCTTATACGCATATAACCAAAAGTCATCACTTGTAATAATGTAGTAAACAGCTTTGATTTTTAGGTTTTTTTTACCAACCAACACAAACAGTGTTCTGCATAATATGCATTCAACATTTGTTTGTCTTTGTTCTTTTTTTGTTTTGTTTTCTTTTTGTTGTTTGATTCAGAGTATGAAGTTTTTTACTTCAAAATTATACACTAGTTCATTTAAGTTTTACAGTTATTTTTAGAACAAAATATATTTAAATTAATTTCAAATGCCGCGTTATTAAGACATCTACACATTCTACTAAGTGGATGAATAAATCTATAATTAGTAAAAAGCGTAAGTTATTTTAATAGTGACATCCGCCAAAACTGCAATAAAGGATGATGGTGAGAAATAAAATGTTGATCAAAGGTTATTAACAAATTCTTAAATATATAAGACATTAGTCTAAAAAATATTGTAAATACGTTTAATATTACGTATTTTATAAGATGGACACTATACTGATAGAACATATTCTAAATGCAAACGCACTATGAATATTTTTTTAACAACCGCAAATATTTTACTATATTTAAAAACTCACTTTAATGAGGTCTGGATTAAGCAGCCTTGCTAACGACCAATTGCATGCAGGCTTGCATGTGTTTAGGTGCTGATCACGCGGTTTTGTTTACATATTGTTAGTGTAGCGTAGTTTTGAATACAGTATAGAGCACATTAAAATGTTGCATTAAATAATATTAAACTATTATTGACACACCAGTTATTGACAAAGTTTAAATTGTTCTGAAAAGATGACAATCTTTAAGAGATGATATGCTTTTATAAATATTAGGATCGTTCGCAAATAAAAGAAATAAAGATGTATAAATACAACATAAAAACTCATTAATAAAAAACAAAAAAATATTTGCTCACAATAGAACCCTTGAAGCACACCTGATAGAACAGTAATGATTTGTGACAAAAAGTTATTAGTTTTTGCACACTGTGTACTATTTTCTAAATAGTTTGTTAACCAGCAAACCACAAAAATATCAAATCTCTATAGTTTACACGGTCAAATTCTTTTGAAAAACCAATGTAAATAAAATAAATTTGTAACTTAGATTTAAAAGCATTTAATATCTTGTTTTTATAGCAAAACAGATTTGTCAGAGTGTAGACTAACTGTTAGGAAAACCAAATTGTTCTTGTACTAAAATAGTTTTGACATCTATTGTATTTGACTAATAATTATTTTATTAAATAATTTAGGTATAGCAGATTGGATACAAATAACTATAGTTTTTAATGTCTTTTTTAGGTTCAGTTAGTTTTATGCAATGGCGTAATATAGCTTTGTTTTGTACATTAGAAAATGTATTTTTATTTAAAGCCAAAAGTCCAAAACCAAACAAACTTAGCATTATGGCTATACAAGATTGTTTTACAAGTATTAGGTTCAATGTTAATTAGTAGATTGGTGAAGAGGGTTATCTTGTGTGTTTTCAAATAATTTGCCGTTATGATCAAATTTTGGTTTAAGATCATACAGACCACATTTTGTGTTACCATTTACAGTGTTTAACAATAAAACAACATTCTGTTTGAAGATGCATAATAGTTGCATGAGGGTTTGTCAAAGACCTAGTAAACTACACAATGATACATTCTATATAGCAAAGCCTGTGCATCTATCTTTGGGCATTATAGTATAGAATGCTATGGCTTATAGAAGTAAGTTTTATTTATTATATATTTAAGAAAATTTTAATATGAATATGACTCTGTTGGCCTCTAAATTATATGGTTTGGTAAAAACCCATAAACAAAATAATATACTATAAAACTAGTAGTATCATACATAAATGGTTCCATCAAAGATTTTGCCATAAAATTAAATCAGGACTTTAAACGGTTAACTAATTTTAAGTTTCCCAATAGTGTAAAAAACTTGGTTGAACTTACATTAAAACTCAGAGACATTAATACTCAAAATTGCAAATTTGTATCATTTGATGTATGCAATATGTTTTCAAATATTCCGCTTAAATAATGAATACAAATTATTCAAGACATCCTTGATAAATCTTTAATCAACATTTCCGTTAAGTCAGAATTCATGCAAATTTTTGAAATATGCATTAAACAAAATTATTTTAAATATTATTCTGAATTGTACCAACAAAACTCTGGCTGTCCTATGGGATTACCACTTAGTCATTTCTTTATGACAAATTTAGAGTCAAAAAATCTTTTTTTTACACTCCGCAAAAACACATACCTATAAAACAGGTTTAGCTCAGTTAGAAAATTTCCTACAGCTTATAAATATTATTTATCCGCGCATTCAGTTTATAGTAGAAACAAAAACTAATAACCAAATTAACTTTTTAGACTTTATTTTAACAAGTGAAAAAAGCAAAACATCATTTAATATATTTAAAAAAAAAATCGACGTTTACAGATGCCACAATTCCTCAGAACTCTAATCATTCTATATCTCATAAGGTAACCGCATATAACTCTACGGTTTATAGAGCTTTGACAGTTCCACTCAGTAAATAAAATCAAGAGTTTGAGTTTCAAACAATTAAACAAACTAAACGATAAATAATGAGTACATCTCAAATGATTGATATAATAATAAATAGAAAAAAAATTCCAATTTTTGGAATTTATTTTTTCATCAGTCAAAAATTCAGAAAAATTTTGCACTACATATTTTGGCCCAATCTCGGAAAAAAAGCAATATTTTCAAAAAACAAAAATTGAAAGTAGCTTTTAAATCAAACACAAAATAAAGCAATTTTCTCTATAACGCCAAAGAAAAAAATCTAAAGTAAAGAGATTAGAAGTCTATAAACTAACATGTACAGATTGTGAAAGTGTATACATAGGTCAAACTGGTTAAAATTTCAAACAAAGTTTTAGTGAACATAAAAAATTATATTTACACGGTAATTCAAAATCAACATTTACAAATCATATAATTAATGAAAATCACACTTTTCCAAATTTAGACACTTTATTAATTTTGCATAACGCCAAAAAAAGTAAAAAATTAGACTAACTTAATTCTATTAGGCCTGTTATTAATACGGATTCAATTCAATTGCCACCGGCAAAAACAATTTTATCCAGTACTTCTAACACCACTAATAGTTCACAATCAATTAAACCTAGAGTACAGCACAAAACTCCAACGATTTTTGGATGTGGTCCTGACAATGACCAGCTACAAGCCTACGTTCCCCCTTCATATATTCATGTGTCAAAACTTAAGCTTGGAACAAATAAAACTGAAATTGCAAACTATATGAAAGCTAAACTACCATCTGTTTTGATTGATGTTGTTGAGTTGGTAGTGAGATCTGGAAACTACAGCAGCTTTAAAGTATCTATTCCAGCCGATCAAGCTGGTTTAGTTCTTTCTAAAAACTTTTGGCCGGCAAACATTGCCGTCAAGAAATTTATTAACTATGGCCGACCACGAAATTTACCACCAACTCCTGCAGGGGATTTTCGGACGTTAAATCCGCTCAACAGTTTGGACCCGTCCCCAGGAATACCAACGGCCTCTCAATTTACTACCAAAACGTTGGAGGCATAAAAACTAAACTAAAAAAACTTTTGTTAGCTGTAGCTCTGTCAAGTTATGACATTATTGTTTTAACCGAAACTTGGCTATCTGAAGACATCGCTGACTCAGAACTAAGACTAACTGGCTATAACCTATTTAGATGTGATCGGTCTAATTTAACTAGCCCTAAAAAAAGCGGGGGTGGCGTATTGATTGCGGTTAGAAGTCATTTAAAGTGTACATTACTACATCCGCCATATCTAAGTGTTGAACATGTGTTTGTAATTGTCAACTTTAAGTTTGTGTCGTACATAATTGGTGCAGTTTATTTACCCCCTCGTTCGGTTATTGATAAATATGCTGACCACTGCTACTCCGTTGAATCTTTTGCTGATGTTTTTCCTAATAGTAAATTAATTTTACTGGGAGATTACAATTTACCAGATGCAACGTGGCTAAATGATGAATTTGGAACTGGAGTTACTTGCAACGAAAACTATCCTGGACATTTAATTGCTAATTCATTTGGATTTTTAAGCTGTGTTCAATGTATAACTATACCAAATAGTATGGATGTATTTTTAGATTTGTGTTTTACTAATGATAGTGATAATATTACTGTGATAAATGCTGTAGATGTTTTATTAGATATAAATCAACATCATAATGCCTATGTGATAGATGTCAAATGTGATACTTAACTGTAACTACGTTTTTAATGATTTTAAATGTGCCAACTTCAGCGCAATCAATGATTTTTTGTTGAACGCTGATTGGTCTGTTCTTTTTAACAACTGTGATATTAATGTATGTGTTGATTTATTTTATTCTGTTTTGTATTATGCAATTGATTGTTATGTACCTAAAAAAGTGTGGCATGACAACAACTTTCCTATTTGGTTTAGCAAGGAATTAATTTCACTTACTAAACTTAAAAAAATAGCACATAAACGATTTAAATCTTCAGAACTTCTTTCTGGTTACAATGAATTTGATTCTCTTCGGACTTCATGTAAAAATCTGAACGCACGTCTTTACAAACAGTACATTTTACGCACCGAGAATAACATTCGGTCTAATCCAAAACATTTTTGGAGATTTGTAAATAAAGCTAAGAAAACTAATGCTTTTCCAGCTACAATGTATTATGGTGATCAAACCTGTATTAATGGTGACGTTCTTGTAAACAAATTTGCAGATTTTTTCTCTTCCGTTTATAATTCTCAAACTCATCCAACTCCATTGTTTAAGTTTGATAAAAATGTAATTCATACAAATTTCTCAGTCAGTTTACTAGATATTTTTAATGGAATTACAAGCCTTAAATCTAATCTTAGCACTAGACCTGACGGTATTCCTTCTATGCTCTTAAAGAATTGTATTTATTCAATTTCAAAACCATTACATTTACTTTTTAACGCTTCATTAAATGAAACTAAATTTCCTGATGTATGGAAACAAACTTATATTATGCCATTGCATAAATCTGGTGCTAAAGAAAATATTACAAATTATAGAGGAATTTGCATTCAATCTGCTATCCCAAAATTATTTGATCAAATTATAACTGGTCAAATACGTTGGATGTGCAAAAGTATTTTAGTAGAAGAACAGCATGGGTTTCGTGAGGGTCGATCTACACTTACCAATCTACTTTCTTACGAAAATTACATCTTAAACGCATTTGAATGCAAAACTCAAGTTGACTCTATTTACACTGACTTTTCAAAGGCCTTTGATCGTGTGAGCCACAATATTTTGATTGCTAAGCTTCGTGCTTTGGGTTTTCATAATGCAGTGGTTGCTTGGTTATCTTGCTTTTTGAAAAACCGAACGCAGTGTGTAAAAATCAATAACTTTCTTTCACAACCTATTTTAGTTCCATCAGGTGTTCCTCAGGGATCTCACTGCGGACCTATTTTATTTTTACTTTTTATCAATGATCTTTCTGACTGTATTAGTTCATCATCATTCCTATTATTTGCAGATGATTTAAAAATTTATAGAAGTATTTTATCAATCGATGATTGTAATCTTTTACAACAAGATTTAGACTCTGTTAATGATTGGTGTCTTATTAATAACCTTTTGTTTAATGTAAATAAATGTTTTAGAATCAGTTTTAATAGAACGCTAAGCAAAATTTCGTACGATTATATTATCGATAACAAGGTGCTACAACAAGTGACACAAATTAAAGACTTGGGTGTAATTTTCGATTTTAAACTTACGTTTGTTGAGCATATCAGCTACATGTGTAATCGTGCTATAAAAATGCTGGGGTTTGTATACAGGATGTCTGCTGATCTTTCTCCAAATACTCTTAAATTACTTTACTGTGCCTTGGTGCGTTCTCATTTAGAGTACGTTCCGTCAGTCTGGTGCCCTTTCTATGAAATCTATAGTCAGAATATTGAACGTGTTCAAAACAAATTTTTTCGCCTGTTGTCCTATAGATCTGGTATATTGTCGGTTAATTTTGATCGCAATTACATTTCTTCACTATACAATTTACCGTCACTAAAAGTTCGGCGCAAAAGATCAGATCTCTCATTTTTGCGTGGTCTAGTGATGTCTGAAGTAGACTGTCCTGAGTTACTTGAATCTCTTCCATTCTACATTCCTATTAGTGAACGACGTACTAGGCAGACTTCATTATTTAGAGAATTTACACATTCTACTAATTATGGATTTCACAATCCTATTGGTAGAATTTGTAGATTTGCAAACAGTCTAACAAACAATTTAAATTTTTTTTGTTCTAAATCTTTGTTTAAGATTCAATTGGGACATATTGATTAAATGTTATGTATTTTATATTGTTTTTTATGTCAATCTTTTGCTTTTGTTTTTTATATATGTATTATATTGTTTATATTTATTGTATTTTTATGTAGATGTAAATGGTTTTACTTACCGTAAATAAAGATTATTATTATTATAACTTGAAGCAATTAAAATTCACAAACATAAAAAAAACAATTTACTACTTTTAAACAATAAGCTTGAACATATGTATACGACTTTTAATTTAATCTCACGCATAATTTATAAATAAATATATTATGTTAATGTCTTTTTAATATGTTTTTGTCATTTTAAATTGTTTTTCTTATATATAAATTTGTATTGTTTTTTTTATTAAAGTATTTATATATTGTCTGAAAAAGGCTGATTTTTAGCTGAAACTGTAGTCACAGTGTGACGAAATAAATGGTGATATAAAAACATAGTATATATTTTATTTAATTTTTTTTTAAAATTATGTTTCTAAAAATGTTGCAGCATTAATTGTAAGTAAATAGTTTTAAAGTATTCTTGAAAACTGAGTATCTCTAAACTGGCTCAAAATTTAATATGTGATATTAGTTTTTCAACTTTTTAGGTCATGATCTCAATTTTTGAAAATCTTACAAAGTTCGAAAAAAAATCACCTTTTTTCGGTAATTTTCAACATTTGAAATGAGAAAAAAAAATGTTGAAAATTACAAAAAAAAAATGTGATTTGAGAGATTCTCAAAAGTAGAGATCATGACTTAAAAAGTTGAATATTTGAGAATTATGTTTTTTTGCTACCTACTACCACATATTGAATATTGAGCCAGTTTGGAGTTACTCAGTTTTTAAATTTGGTCGAAAAATAATGGAATAACCCATATATATATTTAATAAATATTTTGTGTTATTGTGTATGTCATTTACAATAAATGAACAACAAATCAATTAAAATAAAATACTGCATTGAATTAAAAACTAATATAAACTCATTATTTATTGAACCAAACAATAAGGGCGTACTTAAATTTCATCTCTCATAAAAAAAAGATATTATATTTTTTGTTCTAACATCGCTCGTAACTCTGTAAGTACTTAAAACTTTAAAAATCTCGTCTGTAGCCGTTGAAATTCTTGAATCTAATAAAGTTTATTCGCTAACATCATTGTACAATAAATCTAAGAGTTGTAATAGCTCAATCGAGTGGTGCACTTAAATTACTCATGAAAAACGTATTTGCTGAAGCACGTCAAATAAATTTGTATATTGCATATTGATCAGAACATTTTATTCTGGATATAAAGTCAAACCTCAATGTTATGAAATTAAGTTTTTAATTTGCTTTGTTACCATTGATAATAATATAATAAGTTTTGAATTTCTTTAAATAATAATTTAAAGGTACATTTTTAATCATTTAAAAAAAATTTAAATGTTTTAAGTTAATTTAATTATAATTTAATTCAAACGGAATTAATATTGCATTAATTAAGTTGTGAATATTGAAGTTTAAATTATCTAAGATAGAATCAATAATTGCAGATTATAAAATAACTTTTAATAAAAGAGGATTTAAACATTTTATGGCTCAATATCTTTTTAATATTAATTTATAATAACATGTTCTGTAATTGCAGTTGTTCAAACGGTTTATAAAATTCAATTTTATCATATTGCAAGTTTATTTGCAATTATGTTTGTAAAACATTGTCGTATATATGTAGGTGCAATGTCTACTTACTTACAGGATTGTAAATTACAGATTTAGTATTTTTTCTAATTTGCATTCACAATGTTATTATGAAATAGTAAAGTGTATTGTAATGTACATGAGTTTTGTTATGCAGTTTGTATTTTAATGATGAGTATATTATAAACGTTATACTTTTGAAAAATTGATATACATATAATATATATATAACATTTTTATTGCACAAGTAATTTACAACATTTTTAACAGGTATAATACATAGAAGGAAAAAAAAATGTTTTGTACAAACGGCTATCGACCGTAGTCTTTCAGCCATTGAAATTATATTATAAACGTTATACTTTTGAAAAATTGATATTATTGGTATATTATCAGAATATAATGCAATTTAAATTATAATACAATAACTATCACAAATTACAATCTTTAGCATAACAGTATATCTGTATATAAATTCCAGTAACTGCAAAACAAAGCACTAATTTCAGTAGATGTGATTACTCATTACCTCTGCGTGACTACATTGTTTTATGTAAACAAAAGTACTTAAGTACAACAAATTAATCTCTTGGCAACAGTTTATAAAATAATAATAATAATCATCATTTCTCTATATTACAATATATAAAACTGAAATTAAATCAGATTCTACACTACACATAAATGGTAACATATACTATATAGAAAAAAAACAAACATGGTTCAAGTTGCTTTGAAGCACAAATACATTATTTGTGCAAACTATACGTTTTATTTCAAATATATACTCTCAGCACTACACAAGCTTATACATTTCAAAATCAATAAAATATTATGCACTTAAAGTAATGCCGTCGAAACGTATTGTATATTTCCACTAACTAGAAAGTTTTTTTAAATTTTATTATATCAAAATTATTAACTATTTATATTATTTTTTTGTGTTTCAGGTAAGCCAATTCTTCTATAGAGATATACTTAGCATTGGGTAAGTTAATAACATGTGACTATATAATAAACAACACACTTGATTTTTTCTAAAGCTATTGATTATTTTTTGCTTACGTTAATTATAAATATATTCAAACAAATGAATTTAAGATATATATATATACTCAGTTGTATGCCTGTACATCTTATAAATTTATTTATTGAACTATATATTTTAAATTAGACACCTAACTTAATACAATTATTACCGTTTGTCTAGAAATATTTAACAAATTTTTTTCCTTATTTTTTATTAAAAAAATTTGATATTATATTACAAATAGCCACATCAATGCTAAATGAAGTTATATTTTCTTTCTATTTTTATATATAAAAAACAAAGACATTTATAATATTTTCTGTATTTGGCAAAAACATCTTGTTTCTATTCATAAATCAACTCAAGAAATCAAATCATAACTACCTATTTTATTGGAATCTCTTTTTACCCGACACAGCTTTATAGTATTTACATAAGCCGCCTATGTGGGAGCACAACGCCACTCTAATATTAGCCTTGATTTTATCTTGGGTTTTTTTATAGGTAAAACTGCTGCTCTGTTGCCCGTTAGCATTTGCACATTTTTACAAGATATTTCGGTTTACTATTTCCGTCGCTCTATAAGATATTGCAGCTATCTTGTCCTAAAGGATAATGAAATAGGTGTCAAAAAAATTATCTTTGGGTACAAATTGCTTTTATTGTTTATTTATGTATGTGTAAACTGTAGGGTTTTAAAATATAATATAAAACGGCATGAGCAGCATAGTTGAGTAAAACACATTAACATCAAATCTCGGCATAAAATTGTTGCAGCTTTGATCTTAAGCAATAATTTAAGCAACTATTATTAATTTAAAACATTAATCTTATCTTACTAGATAAATAAAACATTATTTATTTATTATTTATTTTAAAATAAACTATCACTTGTCATAGTAAAAAAATGATGTCTGTTAGGTAGAAATGTTTTTTTTTTGTCAGTAAGTAGCAGTACATACAAGTTGCAGTTAGGCAAAAACCGGTTAATGTCACTACTTCTTTGACATTGACATCAAAATGCCCAAATAAAAGCACAATATGCTTTTATAACTGCAGTTGGCATTATTTCTATGCCACTAGTTACACTAAACATGTTAATAACTGCAATTGAATTGTTGATTTGCAATTTTTTTGCATAGTTTTTAGCCACCAGACTAGTGACCAGTTATCTTAAAAAACCAGTCAAAACTAAAAATAATAAAATACTATATTAGCATATTAGTATAATATATAAAAAAATATATGTTTTAATATAATCTATAAGTACAGACGTTTTGCCAACAATTTGTCTACAGTCTACGTATGTATCAACTCTTTTGGACATGCTAGGCATCAGTAAGTCTAATGTATCTTAAAGCAGCTTGTCACTGCTTGTTAGAAACGACGCGTTTGGTTATGCAAACGGAAAAATTGTTAAACAGGAACTACAAGCAAGAAACGCAAACGAAGCAGCCATAGAAAAGTTAAGTCAGATATCATGCTATCATGCTATTGATAAGCTCAAACAAACTTAAACAAGTGAAAGGGTGTAAAACGTAAAAAAAAAATTTGAAAAAACTTGAAAACATCTATCAAACCAGAGGACCAGCACAAAAGGCAACGCTGGTAAAAAGGCTGAATCAATAAAAATTGGCGGACAGCAATGCTTTACGCGAGCACTTGAACGTAGAAATAAACAACAATCTATTATCCATTTTGCTTTTACACAGTCTACCCGGCAGGTACAAAATTTTTTGGTTTGCAATCAAATCGCGCAACGAGTTGCCCACTTCAGAAGTTCTACGGGTGAAAATAATGGAAGAAAGCGATACAAAAAAAGGGAACAAAGCCGCGCGGCGCAAGATGCCATGTAGGCCAAAAGACCCAAGAAGCAATACAAGATCAAAGCAAACTGAACCAACAAAAAAAATTAAGTACAAGTGCCAAAAATACAAATAAGTAGGCCACATGTCCAAAAATTGCCTAAACAAAGCAAGAAATGAGGCAACAATTGCATGTTTTAATGTAAATGAGAATATTTACGAACAGTGGAGTCTTGACAGTGGCGCCACGTCACACTTGTGGAAAGACAACAAACGTTTCAAAACCATTGACAAAAATTGCATCAGGAAGCTAAGTTTAGCTAACGGGAATACAACAAACATATCGGCAATCGGCAAGGTAGATTTTGGGGCTAAAAACGACAAAAGTGTAGCAAACGTGACATTGGCCTGCGCTCCAGACAAACCTGATGTTAGTAAATAAAATAACCGATAAAGATCACAAAGTGCTATTTACGCGCGGTAAGGCAATAATTTGGAACAACCAAAATGAAATTGTACTTACTGCAAAGCGCGTAGGCAACTTGTATATAGTATTGAAAAGTAACGACATTTTCAAATACATAGCATGCTTAGTGAAATTGAACCATAATTTTTGCAAAATATCACCAAATAATGGGTCACTTAAACTTGCGTAGCTTAAAAGATGCATTAACAAGCAATAATCTGCATGCAACGGCAGTAAAATTCAAAGATTTTGAATGCGACGTGTGTGCAAAAGCAGAAATGACGTGTTACAGTTTTCTTAGTCCAGTCAGTCCAAAAGTAAAAGGAAGAAACAGAGACTCTTTGAGAAAGGTTTGCAACAAAGGAAAAGCAAACTTAGCCAAAGTCCCAATCAAAATCGCAATGTCGTCTCCAGAAGAAACAGAATGAAACAAAGCGATGGTAAACAAAATAAACTCAATTCTTTGCCATAATACCTGGAAATTGGTAAACAGACTAACAAATAAGCTGATCATTAGAAGCCAAATGATCTTTTGTGAAAAATTGAAAAAAAAGAATAAAGCCCGCTTGGTTGCTCAAGGTTTCTTCCAGACACTAGGTGTGCACTTCAATAAAACTTTTGCCCCAGTTGCTAGAATCGGCTTCATAAAGACGGTTGAGGCAGCACAGCAAAAAATGAACATTTGTCAATTTGACGTGTCAACCGCATATTTAAACGGAAATTCCAATTTAGCCAAACTACTACAAGTTATAATAGAAGAGAAAACTGACCTCTTAAGTACAGCGGCCAAAAAATGTTATACAAGTTTACAGTGGTATAAAAATTGAAAACCATCTTGCGCCAAATCAAAGCTGAACCCACACATGCAGATCTATGCAAGTACTTACTAAAGCTACCCGTACTGACTCCACTTGACCCGAACACAAAGGTAACAAAAGGCAAAAATGCTTTAGCAGATTAAGAAACAAAATATCTATTTTGTGAACTGATTGGTGCGCTGGTTTACTTATCTACATTAACAAAACCTAATATTTGTCATGCTGTCAGCTACCTGAGACTGTTTAGTCGCTGTTATAGACTAGCAAATACATAAGTGAAAAGTTTTGTGGGTGCTGACTGAGGGAGCGACTTAACGCACAGAAAATTGTTTACCGGTTATTGTTTCTTGTAGACTAATTCTCCAGTATTATGAGAATCCAAGAAGCAACAAACGGTGGCCCTAAGTTCAAACAAAACTGAATGCATAGCCTTGTCCGAAGCAACCAAGGAAGTCATATCTCCAAATTGTAATGCTTGAAATTGGTGTGGTTTAAGTACTTATTCTAATACACAATGACAATCAGAGAGCACTAAAACTCTTCAAGAACATTGTATTCCACAACAAAAGCATGCATATCGACATGAGTTACCATTTCTTACGCGACAAGGTTAAGGATGGCATCGTCATGTTTGACCACGTTTTCACAAACAAAATGATTGCCAACATCTTAAGCAAATATCTCTATAGACCAAAACACCAATGTGTCGTGTAATATTATTAGACTGCATAATATCTTTTTGAAAACCAATTGCTTACTCAATTTATTGCAATTGTTTGTGTTGATTTTTCCAGATTTTGAGTTTGTCAACGTCTATTGCTTCTAGAACAAGTTTTTAGATTTTCTTTTTGCCAATTTTTCCAAATTCAGCTTACACAGGCGTGTTGTCTACCAACACGTCAGCCAATCTCATCCTCATCCATTCCGATCATTTGTTCTCTTGCAAATAATGTAATTTTATAAAAATGAGCTCGTCTTTGCATTTGCGTCATTTTTTAAAACACAAACAATAATAATTGTTGATCAATTATTAGGTCAAACCAAAAAAGGTTAAGGCAAGATCGGTATTTGTTATTCCTGACAAATCTATGGTACCGTTCAGAGACAGACTATTTTTGTCAATACATTCTAAATAAAACTCAATTATGAAGTAAAACTTTATAACCTCTGTTTACCAAAAGGTTATAAACATATTACCAAAAAGTATGTTATATTTAATGTAATAGATTATACTACAGAAGGAAAAACACATGCAGATTTAGAACGCTCACAATCAGTTCTTGTAAAATTAATGTTATGTTAAATAATATAACTAGAAAAATTCTCATTGGATAGTATGCCCATATTGCACGAAGACGAACACTAAACGTCGTGCTTAAAAATAAGTACCTATTACCAAATTTAAGCTAAAACTAGCTTTTTTTATTAGTTTATTTAGTTTTTTTTGCTAATTTTTTTTGCTTTTTTTTAAAAGAAGGTAGACAGCTTTAACAAACTTGTAAGTTAAGGTAGAAAAGTAGGAGAAGTAGACAAAAAAATTAAAGGAGTCATTACTTATTGTTTGGACTGTTCATAACAACCTAATTTTTGTCTTTCATGTTTTAATAAGACTAATCAATATTTACTTGATAATTATAATTAATTCATTTCATACTTGATAATTGTTTTTTTATTCTTTTTTTTTTAATAAAAAAAGTGTATAACTTTAGCTTTGATGTACAGGGTCCGCCAACAGGTATTGACACATTTCGAAGCGTTGTAGTAGAGGAACTAATAAAGATTGGGAAAAAATCAAATGTGTAACTTGTTTAGAATTAGAAGAGTTACGACAACACATTAGACGTGTAATAAGAATCATTAATCAGTGTCATGCAATGGTTCCTAGAATGCGAAAGATTAAATAGAACACATTTCCTAAAAGTAGTGTAGTAAATTATTTATTTCATATTATACAGAAAATTGATTTTATGGATATAGGTAATTCCATTACTTTTCGACCAATTTGAAAAAGTCGACCTCTTTGATTTTGCTCAAATTTTCAAAATATAGATGAAAAAATGAGATTTTCAAAATTTTGTACCGTAGAATATTGCCTGTTCAAAATGACACACATTTGAAGGTCAGAAATTTTACAATAAAACGTCATTTTTAGCTTAATTTGTATCTCAATTTTTGGGCTTCTGGAAAATGATAAAAAGGTCTACAATAGCTCAAATTATTCCTTATTACATGTACTTTAAAACCCATATTATAATGTATAATATCGTGGCAGTCATTATGATATATTAAGCTTTAAACATTATTCCAAAAAAAACCGTAAATTTAGCAAAATCGCAAAATTTTTGCTTTCTTTAAACCGTTCTAACTTTGTCAAATCTTAACAAAATTTGATTCGCAAGGTCTAGATTTTCTTGTGTTTAATCTCTTTTTGAAGTGATCACACAATACTTATAGAATCAATACGTATACACCATTATTTTATTGCAGGAAGTTGCACATATTTTTGCGATCTTCAAAATTTGTAATTTTCAGGTCCCAAAAAGGCGCTGTCACCCTATGTCGATTTTAGTCAAAATTTCAGTAAATACTCTTTAGAACACAAGAAAAAAGGTTATTCATATGAGAAATGGTACATCAGGCATTATCAAGAATTTTTTAATATTCAAAAATTGTCAAAATCGGAAAACCGCACATTTTTGTATCTCAATTTTTGGGCCTCTGGAAAAAAATAAGAAGGTCTACGTTGGCTTAAAATATTCCTTATTGCATGTACTTTAAAACCCATTATTGTATATTTAATGTTGGGGCAGTCATTTTGATATATCAAGCTTTAACCATTAATTAAAAAAAAAAACGTAAATTTTGAAAAATTGCTAAATTATGCTTTGTTTAAACCATTATAACTTTGTCAAATCTTAAAGAAAATTGATCCACAAGGTCTAGATTTCTTTGTGGATTAAATTTTGTAAAGATTTGACAAAGTTAAAACGGTTTAAAGAAAGGAAAGTTTTGCAATTCTGCTAAATTTACGGGTTTTTTTGGAATATTGTTTGAAGCTTAATATATCAAAATGACTGCCACGATATTGAACATAAAAATATGGGTTTTAAAGTACATGTAATAAGAAATAATTTGAGACATCGTAGACTTATTTATCTTTTTCCACAAGCCCAAAAATTGAGATACAAAATAAGCTAAAAAAGACGTTTTATTGGAAAATTTTTGACCTTCAAATGTGTGTCATTTTGAACAGGCATTATTCTAAGGTCCAAAATTTTGGGAATCTCATTTTTTTCACCTATATTTTGATCCCTGAAAATTTGAGCAAAATCAAAGAGGTCGACTTTTTCAAATTGGTCGAAAAGTAATGGAATTACCCATATACATACATGCAATACGTATGTAATTAATATATTGATTTATTTATTTATTCAAATGCCTTTCTACCTTTTGATGTAAGGCGTACGTTTTATTAATTTATGTAATAATATTTGCGCCATTTCTTCCTATCCTTGGCTATCTCTTTTATTTCTTTCCAAATGTTTCCTTTTCTTGTAGCCTCTTCCTGTATTGCGCTGTTCCATTTTTTTTTCTGGGTCTTTCTTATTTTTTGTTTTCCTATTACTTTTGTTTCATATATTTTCTTGATGTTTCTTTTTTCACTCATTCTTCTGATATGTCCATACCATCTCATTTGTCCTTCCGTAATTTTTTCTTGTATTGGTTTAATTTGTAGATTCATCTTGTATGTCTCGTTCCTTATTTTATCTTTTCTTGTTTTGTTTTCGATCTTCCGAAGAAATCTCATCTCCATTGCATTCTTTTTATTTGTTTTCCTGTCATCGTCCATGTTTCGCTACAATATGTTAATGTCTTATTTTTTTTTTATTATTATTTCTGTTTATGTAGTAATTAATATACAGGGTGTCCGGAAAATACGTGTACAACGTTTGACGACAGACTCCTGACGTCAAAATAGGTCGATCTAAGCCGACTTAGTTATATCCAAAACTGTCTCGTTTAGCCGGTAGAGGGCGTCAAAAAAAACAAAAGTATAACAAAGTTGAAAGTATCTATTGTAAGAAACTAAGTAAAACAAAAACATTACTTAAGCAAATGTGTAAAATGACCGCCATCTTGCTGAATACACTTATTAACACTCTTTAAAAATGATATTGGACCCTATCTAATGTCTCGGAATTATTAAAATGGTTGCCTGCATTTAAAATCCGCTGCAATAAATCATCGCGTGTGTTTACCGGAGTCTTGTAAACTTCTGTTTTAATAGCGCCCCACAAAAAGAAGTCACACATATTTAACTCAGGAGAACGTGGTGGCCATTTTACTGGTGCATCATTGCCTCTTCCAATCCATCGGTTGGGATATTGATGATGTAAGTATTGCCGAACGGCAACGGAAAAATGGGGCGGGGTACCATCATGCATATACCACATTTCCCTCCGAAGTAAAAGGGTCAAATTCTCCAAAAGAATTGCTAATGTGTCTTGCAAAAAATTTAAATAAATATTTCCATCTAACCTGTCTGGAATAACAATGGGACCAATAAGGTAGTGATCAATAATGCCTGCCCAAATATTAATTTTAAATTGATGCTGATGATGTTCAACTTTAATGGCATGTGGATTTTCATCGGAATAAATATGTTTGTTGTGCAGATTGGTTACCCCAGATCTTGTAAAGCATGCCTCGTCAGTAAACATAATTTTTTTACAAAAATTTGGAACAAGGATTCTTTTGATTCTAATAAATTGACAAAATGTAAGCCGCATGGGGGAATCAGTCGGTAAAAGTTCCTGGACTTTTTGTATGTGGTAAGGATGTAACAACTGTTTTCTTAAAACCTCATTGACAATTGTTTTAGGAACATTTAACTCACGTTCTAAGAGACGGGTACTGGTACTTGGTTCTTCTTCAACTCTTTCCAGAATCATCTCTTCTGTTTCCACAGTTCGAGTTGTTCGCATACGACCCCAGCCTTCAAACTTTTTCTCAAAACTGCCCGTTTCCCGAAGATGACGCTCAATATTGGCAAATGTTTGGTGGTTTGGTATTCGACGGTTATGAAACCTCTCCATGTAAACCCTAACACTCTGACGCCCATTTCCTTGACAAAACCCGTATACCAGGAGCATGTCAACTTTCTGAGAGTTTGTATAATTTTCCATTTTTAATGGTGAAATGAACTTGTAATTCAAGAATGTTGATCGTATACTTGAGTAAATTTCATAGACTGGTGACAATTTGTCAATAATTGTCAAATTATTAAACGCCATAGCAACAAGGTGACTTAAAAAATTATTGTTACAGGTAATTTCTTTTTAATATTTACAAATTTTTGACGCCCTCTACCGGCTAAACGAGACAATTTTGGATATAACTAAGTCGGCTTAGATCGACCTATTTTGACGTCAGGAGTCTGTCGTCAAACGTTGTACACGTATTTTCCGGACACCCTGTATATTATGCTCATTTTTGTGTTTCAATTAATAAGCTTACAATTCTATTTTAAAAATTGTCAATAGCTGTTGGCTAACCCTGTATGTATGTATGTGTACTTCAGAGCACCTAAATATACATTTTTTCCTGTTCTTTTTAGTTTAAAATATTGTATGTAACAAAATATTTTTTTGTTTTTTTTTTAATGTTTTTCTTTTAACGGTGAAAACAGCATTATTTCATTTAAATATATTAATACGCAAATTTTGAAATTTGATTTAAATCAATCCATTAGATGCTGAAATGTTGCTAGTGCAATTTGTAGAATAAATGGCGTTCATAAAAAGCGGTATTTATCAAAAAAACTTATAAAGCTTGTCTTGATAATATCCAGATTGTAAGAATATTGTGAACATTATTTGTACGCCATCTATCTTATCCTACTATTTAATACCATACCATTTACTAACAATTGTGCTTTTTGTGTTTTTTTTACCAAATTTTTGAAAAAAAACATTTATTACTGTTAAAGTGATTTGTTTTTTTGGGTTGTAGATCTACTACTTGTACATCATATTTTTTCTACTTTTATCTAGGCGTGTAGTTTATAATAAAATTTGAATAAAGAATAATCTTTTGTAAACGTCAAAACTGTGGTGTAGTATTTGTAGTATGTTAAGTTTAACATCGGTTTACGTCCTACTAAAAACTCTGGGTGATAACCACATTTTAATTTTATGTTGACACTATTTATTGCAGCTGACCCTATAGTTTTTGCATTTTTTTTTTAAAACAAACATACAGGGTTCATTATGAAAGTAATGCGCATGATATTATTGTGACGCGACTATCCATCCGAGCCCGGTAAAACAGGTCGGAAAATGTGGTGGAGAATTTGCTTTTTTAACGCAGCCGGTTGCCAACTTGCTACGACTGTTCTGAGAGGAATGGCGTGTCTAAGCAAAAAGTGTGTTTTTTAACTTTGTAACACGGCGCGATTTTGCGCTGTCAAGAGTTTTTAGATTTGATTCAAAATGAGCCAGACTTTCTTAACTTTATTGTAACCAGAGACAAATCCGGGATGTTCGAGTACGACTTAGAACCAAAAAGGCAGAGCAGCGCGTGGTACACAAAATTATTTCCTCCTCTTCCTCTCTCCCCCTTCCCCCCAAGAAAGCACAAATAAGCAAGTTTTGCATCAAAACGTTGCTTATTATCTTCTTTGACGTCCAAAAAAAAATTTATTTTTAATTTGTACCGCAAAGAGAAACTGCCAACTCAACCTTTTACCTCAAGATGCTCAAAAGATTAAACAGCCGGATCGCGGATTTTAAAACCAGTACAATCAATAAATCTATTTTTTATAGAAAATGCGCATCACTTTTATAATGGACTCTATATATTTTGTTTTATCACCAGAAAACTGGTACAAGTTGTTAAATTAATTAATTCAATCCCTAATAGGGTTTTTGCATTTGGTGTTCAAATGGTATCAAATGTAGTACAAAAAATATAAAATTTTAAACGTATGGCTGCAGTGGCATATTGAATAGCTTGCAGTTAATAGATGCCATCTGCTAACGTAACCGGTTTTGTTTCTTTTAAAAACACAAGTCCTTTTTTTTATCTGGGACTGTTTCTAAATGTTAAAAAACGAAGCTTATTGCAACAGCAAAAAAATTTACTGTTTTTTTTCTATTTTTTGTACTTTAAAAAACTTAAATTTTATTTGAATTGCTTCAGCTGATTGCCTACTTCTCATGTATGCAATGAAGTTTTAATTCCAGTTTACCAGGTGCGGGCATTTAGTCACAAGTGATGGATAGAACTAAAAAGATGGAAGAGATGGAAGTAGAAATGGTTGAGTATAATTCTGAAACTTTAGATTCGTATAGAATTTGACTTGTGAATTAATAAGAAATAAGTGAAAACAATCTACAAGATAAAATAGGATAGTTTTTTAAGTAGCAAAAATAAAAAACAAATAAAATTCTTTAAAAGCAACGTTTTTATTGTTTGAATTCCAAATGTGTGTAAACAAAATTATAGTTTCTAGCCAGTTACTATATTTTATGGCAAATCTAGCTTTTGATCTTCTTACTTTATTCATTTTAAGCTAAATTTAGACTTAAAATGGCATATTTGCTATTTATGTTGTTTATATATTCTTCAGAACTTTTGGTTTGTTAATTAAATAAAAAAAATTTGTTTTATTTTATCCAAAACTTTTCAAAACATCAAACATTTCTTTTCCTGTTATAAACATATTGTCAAAACTCGTTGAAACCAACAAAAATAATAATTAGTATTATTATTATTATTTATGTCTTTAATTTTTAAAACCAAAACTGCAAAATTAAAAAAAAAATACCATGACTATACCATGCAAACAAAAGTAATATATTTCGATACACGATACACAACCAATTTTTACAAACATTGTTTTGCAGAAAAATTTACAATTGTGACTGTTAATTCTTTTTATTTAAGTGTTAAAACTTTTTTACAAAATCAAAATTTCTAAAAATATAATACATACTTCAGGTTAGCAACTTCATGACATACAAGTGAAATTTAATGCGATTTAAAAAACAAAACAAAGTATTTATAGTTTACTCAATAAATTGTTTTAATTACAACGCTAAAGACGGTTTACAAAACTTATTGTTTTCGATTTTGGCAAAAAAGACAAGAAAAGCGTTATCAATTTTAAGAAACACCTAGTTATATAGTCCCAAGTGTTGGCTACACTTTGCCATAAAAACAAATGTATTCACTGCACTTTATTTTTTTGAATTAATACCAGCTTTTAGGGTAATTGGCCTCAGTGTGCAACAGTGGCAGTGACGAAGATGGTTGAACGTTAAACTTTAAAATTAAAGTGTATAGGGTAAGGCAATGTTACAAAGTCAATGCATTTACAAACTGCTTAAATTTTGTCTTCAATGTAATAGTTTTTGGTGTGGTTTTACTTGTTGAAATTAGAATGTATTTTTTTTTAGTTGTTGCTCAAAAAAACAAAACATTTTATATTGTACTAAAATTCCGCACATCTATCTACTCTTTAGTCTCTAGTATTTCTTTAAAAATTAATTCACGTTAAAGTAAAGTATTTCTTAAACGTGCCTCTGAGTTGACATCAGCTTTTGTGATCTTTCTACACAAACACGCACCCATTTTTTTTTTAAATTCCGCACCACAAGTAGTAGTTGCTGCTAGGTCGTAAATTGTCTAAAAACTTAACAAGCAAGCTTTTTAACCACGGCAAATATATGATATTTTTTTTAGTTTTTAATTTTTCTTGGCATATCTTTTACTCTACATATTTAAGAATGTTTAAACAATGCAAGTGCTAAATAACGTATTTTTAAGAATGCATATTACCAACATTATTTTGCTACTTATAAATTTTAATTGCTCTATACGTTTTTATATGCATAAACAAATTTACACTTTAAACCATTTTTTTTTTTTAGATAATTCTCATTCTTTACTTCATATTTTTGGTTATTATGTTATAAAACTTACTTTAAATATAACTTGGAATTAATAAGAACATCTGACATTGTATTAAATTTTATTTTAATGAATGTGTTGGCATTTATCTCACTAGTGCATCATAAAATATTCCTCCAACAGAGTCCCGGGTTAGTCCTCTGAAACATTAGCTTCAAATGTTAAAATTATATATTATATGCCCTCCCTGCTATATAAAATAATTTTATCTACATGACAAATTGTCGGACTTTTCAGGTCATGCCATAAAACTTTAGGTTGTTAAATTTTATCTACATATTATATTGAATTAATCAGTTTTAAAATGTGCATTTGAATGTATTATGTGCTATATTTTACATCATTAAAAACAAAGTTCCTCTATGTAATACAAAATTCAATATAGAAACTGCAGATTGTTTACAATAACAAATTGACAGTAACATGCAGACAGGCCGACAGCTGACTGTTTAAATCAAGGGAGATAGTCACAACAAATTTATATAACTGGTATTTGATACTTTGAACATCAGTATATACTATCTAAATATAAGGCATTATAATTAACACTACATTCTATTGCAATATTACAGTAAAATCATTTTTTTTTATAAATTGTGCTCAGTTTTTGACGTGTCAACATATATTTTTTTTAAAGAAGAATGATTGCTTTCTTTCCTCTAAAAATAAAAACACGACACTACATCCATTTGTCAAACGTTAAAAAATACTAGAACAGGTTGTTTGTTCTTTCATCTTATATTGCTATTGATTTTCCAATAACACAGTAATTTCTTTTCTATTTGTAGTACCTTTAAAAGATGAAATGTTAACTATATTAACCATGTTTGTTGAATATTGCTTATTATGACCTTTAACACAACTACATTTAGACCGAATATGGTGATAAAATGATTTTTATTATTATCGATGCTGATCCCTAGGGTATACGTTTATTATTATGGCATTTTGCATATAACATTAAATGATGTGAATGCTACACGTGCAAATAACGGTGCCGTAAAAACCAGCACTGCGTATTAATAAATAACACAATTTTAATGAATAATGCGGAATTTTGAGCCGTGCAATGTCGTTAAATGTTCTGATTGATGTAAAAATGTGAAATATTTACATTATAAAGTCTAATTAGCATTGTTATTATTTAAAAAAAATGTAAATTATGTTCATTCATTCTTTGCATGTTTGCAATTAATCCATATTATAAAAACACGTGTGAAAAATAGCTTATATTATTATTTTGTGTATTATTAATAACTTTATAATATAAAATGCATTTTTGCGTCTGCTACATGATTTTTTAAATTTTTGTATATTAATTAATTTTAAAATTGAAAATGGTCTGTTGCTAAATATTTTAGCGTAAATTTATAATATCAATTCTTGCCGGCAATTTTTTTAATTTTTAACAACATAATTAAAAGTTTTTTATTTTATTTCAAAGCATGTTGAGTAAAGGAGAGTTTATGTTTGGCTGTGATAAACGATGAAAGCAGCAATTCAGTGTTTTTTACTGCACAGATTTTGATTGTTTTGTTTATGTCAAAGACAACTGGATACTAGATCACACGTTTAGTAGCGATAAGAACAAAGAAAGCATTCGTTTGCATTCCCTTGCTCCTAGTGCAATAAAAAATAAAAATAAAATAAAGAATATTTAAATTTTAATCTATTATATATTTAACGTTCTTATTTGCAATCATTGTACTAATAAGAAAAAAGCTTCTGTTTTAATTTTGTGTCACACAACTTGTAGGAACCAAGCATTTAATTAGTAAAATAAAATAAAAAAAATTTATTTGATTTTATAATATGAATTATTTTCACTAAATTTTATATTTTTTTTTTAAATATTGAATGAGTTACGTTTTATTCGTTTTCAATTTAAGAACTTTAAAACAAACATAAATTTTATTTTATGTTTTTATTTTGCATACATACTTGCAAACGGCAAGTTGCACTGGCACGCGCTGCTCAAATTATAGATTTGAGCAAAAACATAATTAAATTAATAAACTAAACTTAACCTATTACATCTGTAGAAGGCTCTAGTCAAGTTCTTCTTTCTTCTTCTTATCGAAAGCCGTTCGGCTTGTGGTGACGCTTTGTCAATCCTGGTTCCGCTGTTCCTGAGATATTGATGTAAAGCTGTCTCTCCATCTCTTTGGTGGTCTGCCGAGAGGTCTTTTTGTGTTTGTTTTGCCATCTCTTACAGTCTTTGCTAGGCGATCATCATCCATTCGTGAGATGTGCTCGTTCCACCTACGTCGTCTGCTTCGTACCCACCTTGCGATGCCGGTGTGTTACATTTTCCCCTAATTTCTTTGTTGGGTTTGCGGTCCATCAATGTGTGACCAGTTATCGTTTGTAGGGTTTTCATTTCTTTGGTTTTCAACCGCCTCTTTGTCTCTGCGGTGTCAGCTTTTGTTTTCGCTGCATAGGTAAGTATTGGTCCGACACATGATTTGTATATCTTGGACTTACTCTCTACTGATATGTGTTTATTTTTCCATATCGGTTTGCACAGGGCGCCTGATATTCTTACCGCCTTGTTGGCCTGCTTCATAACGCTGTTTTTGAGATCTCCGTACGAGTTAATCTCTACCCCAAGATATTCGAATGCGGACACTTGTTCGATAATTTGATCTTGTACTACTACTTTGCAGCTAATTGGTGATTTTGAAATAACTAAGCTTTTGTTTTTTTTTGTAGCAATTTTCATACTGACTCTATTGCATGCTGCTTTGAATGTGTTTACCAGTCGTTGTAGTGCCTCTTCTGAGTCTGCAATGATAATGGCATCATCAGCTTAGCACACGATCTTTACGACAGTCCTGCCTAGTTTGTATCCGTGGGTTGTTTTGTCCAGACTTCCTATTATTTTGTCCATTAGCATGTTGAAAAGTTGTGGGCTAAGACTGTCGCCCTGTCGTATACCTGCCTTGATTTTAATCTGTATTTCTTCCCCGTTCGCAGTCCTTAGTTTTGTCTTATTGTCTGTGTTTAGTTGTTTCACCGTCTCTATTATATTCGGATGAATGTTTTCCGCCTCTACGGCGTTCAACACGTCGGAAAGGCGCACATTGTCGAATGCCTTTTTGAAGTCGACAAAGCAGAGATAGGCAGGTTTGTTGAATTCAATTGCTTTTTCAGCGATTTGACAAATTATGTAGATGGCGTCTGTTTTTAAACAATTCTTCCTGAACCCTTGTTGTTTTTGCTACATTGTTGCATTTCTTCCGATATTGTTTGCCAAAAGTTTTGTGAATATCTTTATTTAAGTGTCTAGCCGAGTGATGCATTGGTAGTTATTTGGGTCGTCTAATCTACCTTTCTTGTGTAATGCTATGCTTGTGCTCTGTTTCCAGTCTTGTGGCACGTGTGTGGTAGAAAGGATTTTATTAAACTGCTTTGTTCTGCTAGTGGTTGCCCTCCATATTTTAGGAATTTGTTTCTGATGTTGTTTGGGCCTGGTACTTTTCCATTTTTTAAACTTTTTATAGTTGCTCCTACTGCTTTCGTTGTGATCTGGTCTAGTGTACAAGTGCCAACCCGTAGATGTTGACATTTTGCTCAATTCACCGTCTTCTTGTGAATACAATTGCTTTAAAAATTTTACCAGTTTCTGCAACTTAATGATACTTATCTGCGCTGTCTCATTGACCTACTTTCTGAGTCTTCTCAAGAGCTTCCAATTTTTTATTTGTGTACCATACTTGTCATTCTCTATCTCTTTACTGAATTCATCCCAATGGTTTTTTTTAATGTTTCGGATTCGATTTGTGGTTCTGTTTCTTATAGCTATGTATTGTTCTTAATCGTGTGGCGCTTTCGTAGATTTGTATCGCAGGTGGGCTTGCTTCTTTTCCCTTGCTAGGGTTTAGACTTCATTTGTGAACCATGGTTTTAGACTGCTTTTACAGGTCGATGTTTTGTTAATGGTTCTTGTCCCCAAAGCTTTTTTTTGCAGTCTTGTTTAAATGTTGTTTCAGTTTTTCCCATGCATTATTGATTGTGTCATTTTGTGTGATGGGATTCATTTGTATGTTATTAGCAAGTCGGCGTTGGTATAGGCCTTTTGTACTTTTGTTTTTGAGCGATTCAATGTTGATTTTTTCTATCTTTCCGCATTGTTTAGGTCTTGTGCGTTGTAGAAGATCCAGCAGTATCTTCTTTAGGACCAAGTTGTGGTCTGACCCTATGTTAGGGGATGTTAGAGCTCGTATATCAAGAACTTGCTCGGGTCTCATGTTTTTGTTTGTAATTATATAGTCTAGTACTGATGTTCCTCGTTCTCGTGTAAAAGTAATCTTATGTTGTGGTTTGTGTTCAAAATATGTATTGCATAATTGCATTTCATTGTGTGCACAAAAATCAGTTAGTGATTCACCTCTGCAGTTTTGTGTTGGTTCATTAAATTGGTTCTTGACCCCTGATATGATGGAGTTTCCTACTTTGGCGTTTGGGTCGCCTAAGATGATCACAATGTCTTTGTTTGTTATAATGTTAACCATTTCCTGCAGCTCTTTGTAGAACAGTGCTGTTTCTTTGTCCGGTTTACTTGCATCAGATGCATACACCGCAATTAAGTGCAACTTTTGTGGTTTGTTGGTCTTTAATGTTATGTGGAAGATCCTGTTGCTATGGTATGTTATATTCCTTATTAGATATACTAATTTGTTGGAAATGAATATTTCTGTGCCAGATGCTGCTCGATCCCCTTTCCTTCTGCCTGAGAAAATGAGTGTGTAATCAGAATACTGGGTTGTGCCCTTACCTGTTTTTTTAGTTTCAGAGATAGCACATATTATGTCTATCTTGTGTTTTTTCAGTTCTAGTTGTATTTCTTGGTCTTTGCTGTTAAGTGATCTGACATTCCAGCAACCAATTCTCAGCTAATTTTGTTGTTATTTTTGTCTTGTTCTTTGAGCGCTAATCCTGTTTCTCGCATAGTTCGTCAACGTGTATCTGTCCGGTTTCCAGGCTTGTCGTTTCGTCATATGAGCCCTTGTGTTTTTTTTACTCGAGGCAGGTAGCTAGCCTAACCTCAAAACTCTCCTCTTTTACCCGGCTTGAGACTAGCAAAATAGCATTCCGCGAGGTACTCAATCCCTCCGCGTCAGATCCTTTTGGCAGAGTTGCTCTAGTCAAGTTGAAACTAGTAATGTATTTGTAAGAATAAAATTGTGATAAAATCATTATTTTATATAACATTTATTATTTTACAAACAAACTAGAGTGGCTGTAAATAAAGTTCTTGTTACAGTTTTTTGTTTGTTTTTATCACAGGTTCAACATTAATAGAATTTCAACAGATTTATATAAGTTTAACTATCAGATTTGTTTGGTATTGCAATAGTTGAACATGTGCAATTAACAGCGAGTTTATTGTTTGGAAAAAGTAACTCGTTTTGATTCTTACAAGTTTTTTTCAAATTAAATGAATAAATTAACTATTTTGATTTTAGAAGTTAGTCCAATAGAGAAAATTTAATAGTGTTTGATTGTAGCGTAATTCATACCATATACTGATTGCAAAAAAGCGCTTTCAGTCAAATCTTGGTCATTTGTGAACTGTGTTGTAACTAGGAGTTAAAAATAGCATGTATTTTATACTTTTTCTTTCTAACTTCCTCCTCTCTAAACCGTGGCAGGATTGGAGGCTCCCAAAACATCTCGGACTCCTCGTCCCTCGGGGCCTGCTGGGCTTTAGCTACGGCGCTGTTTGTAATAAATAATCTGATATTTATAATTAATATTACTAAAAAAAAAAAACCATTGGTGAGCTAAAACATTATACGTGTTTTATTGGATGGCTGAAATAAATACACCAAAAAAAAATTTTAATGTCATCTACTTAGTTATAAAAATAAAGTAGAAAATTTTGTATTGATTGACTGCCAAGTAAGAGTTTTAGTTATTGTTAAACAAATAGGAATATCAGAAACAAGTGCTTTTAAAATGCTACCATATAAATTTGGTAAAATAAAAACTGTGTAAGCAACATATTTGCAACAAAAAATTGATTGTTTTATAAACTTTTTCTATAAAATAACTAGAATAAAACTTGGATACACCACTCCTACTAAACAAGTGTCCATGTCAAATTTATAAAGACTTTCCATGAAGTAAATACGCAATTTTCTAGGCAAAAGTAATGGCCAGTTTTCTATAACGCTAAAGAAGGGGATTACAATAACTAGAATCATTTTCAAAAATACAATTACACAGGAACTGTAAGAAGCATAAAATATAATTTATTTAAGAAGTATTTAATGACTAAAACTTTTAAAAAATACAACCTTACAAACCTAACATTGTGACTATTATTTTTTTCAAAATTTAAAATATATTTAAAAGAACGTCGCTTTTTATCAAAAACCCAAACGTTTTTTAGCACCTATGTGCTAAAAAACGTTCTATAACTCCTTGTTTTTATAGCTGAATAGATAACATAAAAAACTCTCCTTGTATTATTAAGTTTTTATAAAAAAAGAAAACCATTTTAAATCATACAACTATAGTTAATCCGCCAAACGTCTAAGGCTGATTTATTATGTTAAAATAAGACTTTTTTGTCTATAAATTTATTTTCAAAATATATACAAACTACAGTAAATAAAATTTGAGAAAAAGCTTACAACATCCACTTTACAAACAACCCTATTACCTGTGATGATTATTTCTTCTCAAAACTTAAAATATATTTAAAAGGACGTCGCTTTTTATCAAAAACCCAAATTAACCTGATGTTAAAATATTGCTTAACACATCAATGTTTTCTAATACTTTTAAACGTCTAATGCTTGTATTAAAGGTCAGAGATTAAATCTTGAACTGATTTTGGATTTATGAATTCAAAATTTTTGATTCAACTCACAAATATCATGATGAACAGTTTATGTTTTAATTTATGATAAATTTAGAATAAATTATGACTAAAATTTATAACTAATTAATAGACAATTGTGTTTCACAAGTTCAAGCTGGGTCTATGTATAGAGTTTTAAGTATAAATATACTTCACAAATATTGTCATAAATCTAAATAAATAATTTTACAATTTAAAAATCTAGGATTGTAGTTATGATATTCCCTAAACACTGTAAACAAGACTTTGAAAGCAGACAGTCGTCAGAATTTTTTTTCTTTCGGCAATATTTTGAACCAAAGTAGCAACTTTTGTCCGCACCGGTATTTAATCTTTAATCAACATGACGCTTGCTTAAAAATGATATTTGATTAAAGTTAAACTTGGCAGTGTTGACAAAATCTAAATTTTGTACGTTTTGTTTATCAGTTCACTATAAGAATAATCAAGGAATATGTTTACTAATGTGTTGACACATTAGTAAACATAAATTGTTTAATAGTTACTGTGATTTGATGTAAATTGTTTTTTGACCAGTTAGATGCTATGCACACTGATGATAGGTGCATACCCTAAAACACGTGTATGTGTCTCTTTTGGATAAAAAGGCAATTTACATAAAATACATTATTTATTAACTTTATATTTATATTTCTGTGATTCACCTTCACATAACTTAAATCTTTTTGACTTTTATTTTGATTGTCCTTAAAAATTTACCTTAAGAAACGTTATTTTAAAACAATACAAAACATTGATACAACTGTCAACAAACAGCTAAAGGCTAATCCAGTATCAAAGTTTCAGCACGGTTATAAAAAAAGTAATGTGAGGCTACTTATGGCATTCGCTTTAAGCGAAATAATGTGGAATTTTGACTTTAATTGAATAAAAAATCAAAACATGTCTGTTAAAAATTAAAAAAAAACAAAATAAATATAAAAGATAATTATTTCATACGTAACTTAAATTATCAAAAACAAAAACAAAATTGTGCAACACTGCAATTATTTTACGGCATCTTACAAAAAACAAAATATGATATGCCCAAATTGTCCAATATAAGCCAAAGAAAATCAGTTACAATTCTACAGTAGCAATCCAAATTTATTGTAATTGCAGCAATTTGTTGTTCTCAAAAAATTAAAGTTCCATGACTGCGCCAAACCAAAAACTACACTAAACAGTAACTCGTTGAAGATAAAATGTTTTTAAATATTGTTCTACAACTTTTAAAACTCTAGTTTTGTCGTTAAAGATGATTTTTTTAAAGCATTCCCAAAACCTAAAAAAAAAGTTTAGTTTAAAATCCCGATCAAAAACACAGAAATTATGCGAACTTTTTTGGCAAAATTATTTATATTGGAGAGTGTATTGTTTTTAATGTCAAATGTCAAAGATTCAAAGTTTGTTATTCAACAGATCAAAAATGCCGCATAAAGAGGATTTTTTATTGGAAAACCTTATAGTTGCAGTTGATGTACTACATAATGTTGCGTGCAAAAATGATGATTACTTACTTGAAGATCATAAAATTGTAGAAGATTGCGATAATGTACTCCTTTATCATTGAAAAGGGCCAATTGAAAAATATGCAAGCAAATTAGAGAATTATTCATTATTTTGAAAATGAAATATAAATAAAAGTTTATTTTTTATGTTTAATTTCAATAACAACATTTCCATTTAATCTATATTTTTCTGTTGTTATAAAACCTGTTGTTTCAGTAACAATTCTGTTTGCTGCAATTTTATTTTTTTGCGGAAAATATAAGTTGTGTTTTAGTCTTAATATATACAAGTTGTAGCTATTAAAAAACAAGATTGATACTGATTTTTTTTTTAATTTTAAATTTATACAAATTTATTACTTGTCCCCTCAATATACACCTCTTCTCTATCTCTATACTTTTTTATACAAATTTTCCATTGTTCAAAACAGTGCTAGAAATCTTCTTTAGTAATCTTATTTATAATACTTTCCGTTTTTTGTTTTACCTCTTCAACGCTATCAAAACGTGTTCTTTTTAACGCAGATTTGATCATAAAGAACAGACAAAAGTTGCACAAGAAGGTCCAATACCGGGATGCTATTATGCTATGCTTGGCAAGAAACGTCTTAACAGACAATGCACTGTAAACTGGTGCGTTGTTTTGACTTTTTTTCCACAATTTGGCTCAATTATTTAGCGCAGCTAGGCACAGCAGGAACCAAATAAATACACACAATACCATGAATATAAAAAAAAAACAATCATCATTGTCTTAAATTTTGATTTGCTTATGTTAGCTTTTTTAGCTTTCGGTAAACTAATAAACTGATAAACACTTATTACCCATACACTTTATATAATAATTTGTAAGTTTCCGTAGTTTTACAACAACTCTTTGCTCAACTAAAATACCTAATATAGATTAAGTTATGTTTTTATAAATATACTTTTATATGCTAATATGTTTTATTGTTTTTACATACCGGTTTTGGCTATTAGGCTATTGTCGGTGTACTATAAGAAAAACAATTACATAAATACATACAAGAGACAGAGAATTACATTAGACTTACATATAATATGATGTCATTATATATTATGAGTTAATGGGGGATGTTAAACTGGTTGCATAAGTTGGTAGTAAATGTTTCTATTGTTATCAACAAACATGCTAGCTTCCAAACTTTACCTAGTTTGTTGGACGTCTCAAAGGTGATTCTCATTATTGTAGATGACTACCTGGTTATATGTATAAGCAGTTTTTATGTGCGTTCAACTATTATTTTGGTTCCAAAAAAAACCCAAATGGCTATAGTTACATTGTCCAAATGAGTGTAGAAGTTTAACATGTTTTCAAGCCTAAATCTTAAATATTTTATTTATTTTGTCATCGTAAACGTAGCTCCATACGTACTACATACTGTTTCATTTTACATTTTTCTACGGTGTTTAATGCGTTCTATAATGTTCTAGACTGGCTGATATGCCAAAAATCTAACTAACTAAATTAATCCAAACTATTCGAGTAAAACAATTGTAAAATTGTTATTGAGTATCTGTTGTAATAAAATTAATCTACAGCTTATTTTAGTCAAACAAAAGCTAATTTTCAAATGTTTTAAACAAAACATAGCTCTTGCAAATAACATTAAAATGCATCTAAAAATTAGTTTATTTAGTTAAATTTATATTTTAAATTTTAATTTATTATTATGTCCGATCAAGCGTGCAAATGCAAAAGTGTTGCACAATCTGGCGTAACATGTACTAGTTGTGGAGTTATATTTCATAACAGTTGCGACATTTGTCATAAAAAATGCCACTGTGGTACGTCATTCAAACTTGACAATTCCGACTTTTCCAAGCTTTATAAAAAGACTATCGTACTGTATCAAGATTTGTAAGATATAGTTTGGTCTAACAATAAATTGCTATTAGATAAAAAATTGTATCTTGAAGAGAAGATTGCAGACAAAGATAAAGTAATACTTGAATACAAAACTTGTGTAGTTACACCAACTATTAATGAGGAAATTCAATTGCTTCCACCTGTAATTAATTCTGTAATTAATAATTCTTCTTCTTTTGCAACTTTTACTGCTCAAACTAAACCTAAAGAGGAAGTTCAGTCTAAAACTCCAACAATTTTTGGTTGTGGTCCAAGTTACAATAAGTTGCAGTCATATGTGCCAAACTTATACAGGGAGTTTATAAATGAATGGGATTATGTAATCACTTTAAATATGCCGCCTCTTTAAAACTGTTTACTATACTACATATGTTTTCATATGTTTGCTTGACAGCTGTCAAAGTTGATCTGTCAAAACAAATAGTATAGTAAACAATTTAAAAAAAGCGGCACATTTAAAGTGATTACATAATCCCATTCATTTATAAACTCCCTGTATATACGTGTCTCAAAGCTTAAACGCGGAACTAAAAAATCCGATGTTATTAACTACATTAAATTGAAATACCCTGATATTTCAATCGACGCTGTAGATCTAGCTGTACAATCTGGAAACTATAGTAGCTTTAAAGTCTCGGTTCTAGCCAACTATGCTCGAGCTATTCTTTGCAAAAACTTTTGGGAAACTAACATTGCTGTCAAAAAAAATTGTGAGTTATGGTCGTTTACAAAATGTTCCTGCTTCATCTCCAATGGATTTTCGGAGCCTGAATCCTGTCAACATCTTGGACCCATTTTTAGGAATGATAACGGGTTTTCCATCTACTACCAGAACTTCTTGCAAACTTTAGCCGTATCAGACTAAGATGTGATTGTTCTCACTAAAACATGGCTTTCTCCAAACATCAGTGACTCTGAATTAAATCTAAAAAGCTATCATTTATTTAAGTGTGATCGCTCGGCCTTTACAAGCCCTAAACAAAGCGGAGGTTGTGTTTTAATTGCTATGAAAACTCACCTCAAATCTGTATTACTTTACCCCACGTTTATTAGTGTTTAACATTTGTTTGTAGTTGTTCAATTTAATTTTGTGTCTTATATAATTTGTGCGGTATATTTACCACACATTAATTCAACTAGTGATAAATATCTTGACTATTGTTATTTCGTCGAATCTTTTGCCGACAAGTTTACAAACAGTAAACTAATTTATTGGGAGATTACAATCTACCTGCAGCGTCTTGGGTTAACGATGATTTATGTAGGTATAGGAGTAATTTGTAATGATAGTTACCCTGCTCATTTAGTAGCTAATTCGTTTGGGTTCTTAAACTGCTTACAATGCATTTCTATTCCTAATAGTGAGGGTGTGTGTTTTTAGATTTATGTTTTACCAACGATCGTGATATTTCTGTGATAGAAGCTGTAGATGTTTTGTTAAATTTAAGCCAACACCATACTGCGTACTTGTTAACTATAAAATGTGATACTACCTGTGATATTTTAAATTTTAATTATGTTTTTAATGATTTTAAACTTGCCGACTACAGCGCAATCAATAATTATTTGTTGAATGTTGATTGGACTGCACTATTTTATAACTGTGATATTGATATGTGTCTTGATGTATTTTACTCTGTAATCGATTATGTTATTGATTGTTTTGTCCCTAAATAACTGTGGCGTGAAAGCAATTTTCCTATTTGGTTCAACAAAGTATTGATATCACTTACTAAACTCGAGAAAACTGTACACAAACGTTATAAATCTTCAAAACTATTGTCGGACTATAATGAATTCCAATCTATTTGTACTACGTGCAAAAATTTCAGTGCATATTAATACGAGCAATATATTTTACAAACTGAAAGTAAAATTCAAAATAATACAAAACATTTTTGGAGATTTGTTAATGAGAACAAAAAAACTAATGGTTTTCCAGCCATAATGCATTTAGTTTATGATAACGAAACCCATCCAACTCTATTGTTTAATTTAAATAATAACGTAATACATTCAAAATTTTCTAGTAATTTGTGTGATGTTTTTTAAGAGAATTGAAAACCTTAAATGTAATTTAAGCGTTGGACCCAACGGCATTCCTTCTTTACTGTTAAAAATGTGCATTTATTCTATTGCAAAGCCATTGCAGTTACTTTTCAATGTTTTATTGAATGAAACTAAATTTCCTCAAATATGGAACCAAAGCTATATTACGCCTTTGTTTAAATATGGAGCCAAAGAGGATATCACTAACTATAGATGCATTTTCATTCAATCTGCTATACCTAAATTGTTTGATAAAATGGTAACTGGTCAGTTGCAATGGATGTGCAAAAGCATCTTAATAGAAGAGCAGCATGAATTTCGTGAAGGGTGTTCCACACTTACTAATTTCCTATGTTATGAAAATGATATTTTAAATGCATTTAAATCTAACGTACAAGTTGACTCAATCTACACCGGTGAATCAGGCGTTTGATCGTGTAAGCCATAATATTTTGATTGCCAAGCTCAGTGCTCTGGGTTTTTATAATGATGTGATTTTCTGGTTATTTTGCTTTTTGAAAAATCGCACGCAGTGTCTAAAAATTAATAATTTTTTGTCACAGCTCATTCTTGTTTCATCTGGTGTTCCTCAAGGATCTCATTGTGGACGAATTTTCTTTTTTCTTTTTATTAATGATATCCCACAGTATATCAATTCATCGTCATTTCTTTTATTTGCGAATGATTTAAAAATGTATAAAAGAATATCATCTCTCAATGACTGCCATCTTTTACAACTGAAATTCTATAAATACTTAGTGTTTTATTAATAAATTATTCTTTAATGTTGATAAATGTTTTTCAATAAGTTTCCATAGAACTTTAAGTAGAATTTCTTTTAACTATACACTAAAGTGTTGGACAAAGTCACACAAATAAAAGATTTAGGCGTTACTTTTTATCATAAACTTACATTTGTTGAACATATTAACATCATGTGCAATCGTGCCATAAAAATGTTAGGATTTGTATATAGAATGTCCGCGGATTTATCAGCCAGTACATTAAAACTTTTATATTGTGCTTTGGTGCGTTTGCATTTATAGTATGCTTCGTCAGTTTGGACTCCTGTTTATAAAATTCATAACCATAGTATTGAACAAATTCAAAAGAAGTTTCTTGGTCTATTGTTTTATAAATAATTAAAACGCATTTATTGCTATATTTACATATTTCTTTCGGTTATTTCCAACTATAATTTGAGTAAAATATAATTTGATCTTTTCTTTGAACTTGCAAAAAATAGACGACTTAAGAATTGATTTTTAAATTCTTCAAAAGTTGAAACTTAAGTCGTAAACTTTTGTTTGTATTAATATATTTTTTATAGTAATATATATTTACATCAATAAATTATTTGTCATAAAAACTTAGTTTTGTTATATTTTACTATTTTTATGGATTACCACAAAGTTCAACTATTCTTTATGTAAATAAACTTGTATGTGTATATTTTTAGTACAATAAAATAAAACAACAAACGCGTTTATTAAACACAATCGTTAAGAAAGTGGCAGATTTATTTGCTAAACACTTCCGTTAAATACACTCTGATTCTCAACAGTTTTGCGGTAAAATTGTGCACGAATTGTAGTTAGCGGTTAATGTGAACTGCAAAATAAGTTTGAAATAGTTTTGTAGCAGCAGTGTAAATACACTGTAACTTCACTTAAAAAACAAATTGGTTGCCATTGAGTATTTGATCAATAATACGGAGCGACATTCAGTACCTAACTAAACGTCTCCAACGCCAATTTACTAGAATAAATGTATGCTACAAATAAATTATAATAATATATCTATTCATATATTGTGATATAAAAACATAATACTTGTATTTAATCTTGAAGTAATAATAAGACAAAATAATTTTTTTTGTTATAAAAGTTGATTATAAAAACAAATATTGTTTAGCTTTTGTTGTTATACGTATTACCAAATATTTATTAAATAAATGATTTCAGAACACATATATTGGTATCTATTTCAATATTTAATTACATAGCTAAAACCATTTAATAAAATATGCACCTCTATGATCCATTAATAGTAATTATACTTAATGTTAAATTAGTTTAATCTAAAAGATCTATTTAATTAAAAGCCATTAATTTAAAAAACAAATAAAATAACCATGATACTATCAACATTTCCACTCAAAACGCACTCAATAGAAACAATAAACGCCATTCCCTCTTTACAAACTTCATAAACATTTCAATGGCCTCGGTTGAAGTTTTATCGCAAGTAAATCCAAGTGAAAGCTGCTATCGTTTAGAAACAACTCGACACTTTTCTTGCGTCTGCTACTTAAAATCGTCTCGTTGTGTTCGTAACGATCTCCATCTTCTAAACTGCTGTAAGATTACTAAGATTGTAGACGGCGCTTCCATTAACATTCCGTATCTACTTGACCGGCAAACTTGTAACGATTTCACCCATTTTTCTAACACACGCACTGTTTTAGAAGCGGAAACTAAATAAACATTTGCACGAATTTCTAGTGTTATTTATAGCTACATTGAAAGCTTGTTTTTAACGCAAATATCAATCAAGTTACCAATAGAGTTATAAATAATAGCTACTTTTCCGCTTTTATAGAAGTATAATTACCATATTTATGTTTTAATTAATTGTTAATTGCAAACGTTATCACAAAATTATTAAATGGCCAATTTAAATTTAATTAACCTTTTATCGGATTAGGTTTTTTTAATAAAAATTAAATAATTATAAAATGCTAATTTGATTCATATTCTGAGAAAACTAATTTCTTATTGATATGTTTTTCTATGAATTGTTACTAATGTTTAGCCTTAAATTAAAACACATAAATCAGAATTATAATAAACTTAAAAAAAAAACAATTTAAAAATTATTTTTTTGATTAAAAATCCAACAAAACTAATAAATTAAATATTATAAAAACTAAATAAGAACATGACACATTTGATTAATCTTTTTTGTGTACATCTAAACTCATATTTAAAAGATAATTTTTTTTCTATTTAATTTCAAGAGAGTTGATGAGATTTTTTAATATTTTGTTTTCTTGTTTTTGTATTTGTTATTCTAGAATATGTAATAACAATAAAAATAATTACTATTTAATTACACCATATTTAAAACGTCGATAAAGTTTTATTTTTCTGTTCCTGTTCCATTTTGTCTAATGTCTAAAATTTGCTTTCCAAAATTGCATAAACATTTTGTTTAATTCTATATGTTAAGTACCGTATTTAAAAACAATTTCCGACAACTTGGAATTGATTGACGACGTTGGTACTGCAATTGTCTCTTTGACCAATGAGATGCTAGGCACACTGATAATAGGTGCATATTCTGAAACACGAGTGTATGCGTCTCTTACTGGATGAAAAAGCAATTTACATATCAGATGACCTGATTTAAATAAATTGTCCAAAAAATGCTGTTGCCTGTCCTTGTAAGATTTAACTATATTACAGCTCTCTTTTACACTCACACAGTTTAACGTTTCTTCTTAAAAGGGACATTGCATTACCATCTTTGACACATTACTAAACATAAACTGTTTAATAGTTACTGTGATTTTATGTAAATTGTCTCTTTGACCAGTGAAATGCCAGGCACACTGATGATAGCTGCATACCTTGAAACACGAGTGAATGTGTCTCTTACTAGATGAAAAAGCAATTTACATATAATGCATTATTTATTAATTTTAAATATAAAAGATCAGTAACTTTTGCGCAGTGAATTGATGCAGTCAAATAATTTAACGGCAGTGGCTGTTCTTTGATTATTATATATAGCACAGTGTGATGGTTGGAAGGTTTAGTGTGCGTTGCGTCAGTTATATAAAAAAACAAATTTCAATAACTGTGCGTAACACAAGATAATAATCAGTTCCACATTTAGCTCTACGTACCGCTTTAGTATCTCTGATTAAACTTTTTAATTTTTTATCATACACTACAAAATCAATCATAGTTTTAGACTCATCTCTACACTACGTATACATGTGAATGAGTTAGTGTTTAAACTATGTTTTTAGTATAAAAATTCTATTTTTGACGCACAAACTCTCCATTTTTTTGCCAATTTTGTTCATTTTATTGTCACCTTCAAATTTCTTAATAGTTTTTGTTTTGCCGAAAGATCCTTTTTTTACCATTAACAGGCGTATACGCTGCTACTAAAAAATTCTAATAGTTCTTCTAATAATAACGCTCAATTTTTAAATATAAATAAAACAAGTTGTGTGTGAGATTTACTCATGTTTTTTTTTTTAGTTTTAAAGAATACTTTATCGCATTAAGTATGAGATTGCTTTGCTTAGTGGCACGTATTTGGAACGTCATTTTTGATTACTTTGTTTTATAAATCTGAATTTACTGGTTGGCGTTCTTGTAAACAACAAGAAATTTATTGCATTGAATTTTTTGTACGCTTTCACGTACAACAGCAATGTTTTTAGCAGACTTTATAATATATTAAACTTTACATTATGTTTGTTTTTTTTTTTAATTTTATTTATTTATATCCATAAAATTATAACTAATAAAGAAATCTATTTGGTACTATGCAAAAAAAAATTTTAAACAAGTTTACTCAATATTAAATTAACAAATAGTTAAATAAAAAAATTATTATTTATGCGCGTAATGTTTCTAAAGAAGTTTATTATATTAAGTTGAATAACTTTTTAAAGTAGTTGTTGAGACAACTTCCAAACTTTACTTTTTTTGGGTTATAACCTACTAATGGTTTAGTTTATGCGTTATATATTTATTTACTTTAGAAAGCACTTTATAGCTAAAAATTTAATGTCAAGATAAATTATATAAAATGTATTTTGAAAATTTGCCTACAATATTTTTAATACGTAAATAATTATTTGCACTATCAATTTTTATTATTTTGATTTGTATTAAAAACATTATTGTACTGTTTCTGTTAATTTTTGTAATGTTTGTGTCTTAAGCTTAATTTTTAACATTACCCTGTAATTAGTGTAATTTTTAATTGTTGTTTAATAAACTACAATAACAAACATAAGTAAATTCATTATTATTATTAAGTAAAATAAAATAATCAATAAAAAAACAAATAACATCAAAACAAATTTTGATTTAATATTAGAAGTAATTACAAGAATTTTATATACAATTTGTACGTTTATCAGCTATATTGTGTCAAGGGCACTGATAATAAAATTACTGGAAAATTATATCTAATATTATATCTGAACGTTTATTGACTAGTAATCCTTTAAGGCTGTAGGCTGAAGGAAACTATTAAGAAAATAAAACTATAAGTATTTGTTATTCAACAACGTACATACATTGGAAGATTAAAATGATTTGATTAAATAATTAACTGCATTACAAATTAAAAATAGAATTTGTTTATACTGTCTTAGTATTAACAACAATTCAAATAGATATTATAACTGCTTACGCGTAAAAAAGTTACATATTAAAGTTATAAAGAACAATAAGCAAAACCACATTTTCATACTTGCATTAACGTGAAAACTATTATTCATTAACTAAATAAAAAGACATATATTTCAAAAGTACTGTTATAGAAGGTAAAACAAGTGTTTTAAAAAAATGCAGAACTCAAAGCTCATGGCATGTTTTTTAAGAGCTTTTTTTTTAATCGGCTTTATTTACTTTATATTTGTTTGGTAACGCTTATGTTCTCCACATTTACCAAAATTACACAATTTACCGTGTAGGCAACTACTTCTTCTTTAAATAACTTAGATAGTATTTTATTGCCACCAGGCGCCTTCCTAATTTAAGCTGAAAAATAGCATTCTTTACTTCTTTTAGTGTTGGTATGTCGTCCAGACCCAATAATTCTTCTTCTAGCAATAAATTAATACAAGCTATGTTTTCTGTGTTGTTTGTATTTAAAAGCGTGTTTAAGTGTTTGAAAAAGAGCTCCAGTCACCTTTTTTATCTGCAAGCCTTTTCCATATGTTGCACTAATTAGTAGTGGTTTACGTTTTGTTAGTCCATATACTTGGTGTTACTTTTTATAAAAGAGTTTCATCTAATAAATATCAGCCAAAAACTAATTCTGCCATGTCAAAAATTTGTTTTCAACCCACAGTTTTTTAGAGACAAAACAATCAATAACAGAATGAAGTAGTGAGTAAATTACATCAAGACATATCAACATCACAGTTATAAAAAAATGTGGTCCAATTAACATTCAACAAATAATTATTGATTGCGTTGTAGTCGGCAAGTATAAAATCATTAAAAACATAATTATAAGTTAAAATATCACAGGCAGTATCATATTTTATGGTTAACAAGTACGCAGTATGGTATTGGCTTAAATTTAACAAAACATTTGCAGATCCTATCATAGAAATATCACAAACCGTTGGTAAAGCATAAGTCTAAAAAGACACCTACACTGTTAGAAATAGATATGCATTGTATGAAATTTTAAAATCCAAACAAATTAATAACTAAATGAGCAGGGTAACTATTATTACAAATTACTCTTATATACCTAAATTAACGTTAACCCAAGCCGCTGAAGGTAAATTGTAATTGCCCAATAAAATTAATTTGATGCTTCGAGACTTAGATATAGATATAGATATAGATTCGACGGAATAGCAATGATTAGGATATTTATTACTAGTCAAATTAGGTAGTAAGTAAACCGCACTAATAAGGTATAATATTAAACTTAACAATTGAAGAGAAAAAAATAAAAAATTAGGATCAACGTAATAGAAACAACTTAAATAGATAGTTTGCAAAATGATGTTGCCGAACTAAAACAGAAGTTAGAAAAACAAAAAAGAAATGAATAAAAAAATTATGTAATTATTCAGGGATTGAACGAAGGTATAATGGAAAAAACAACGTTAAAAGATAATGTAATAAACTGGACTAGAACTAAATTAAAAGAAGGTGTAAATGTAATAAAAGCTTATAAAATAAAAATTAAAAGTAAACTAGAAAGTATTCTTGTACAGTTAGATAATTGGAAAGATAAACTAAAAATTATGATGAAAAAAAGCGCATTAAAGAGAAGCGATATATTTATTAATAACGACCTCACAAGGAAAGAAAGAAAAATTCAAAAATATTTAAGAAATATAGCAAAAAAAGAGAATACAAAAGGCAAGACGGCTATTGTGGGATATATGAAGATTGTGGTAAATAGAGAGAAACGCTGTTACAAAAGAAACGGCAGAATAGAAGTATCAATAAACTAGTAACAGTAATAAACGGAGGAAGGAAAGTAAAAACAAACAACATAAAACCAAACCAAACTTTGTTAATAAAAAAAGTTCGGAAAAAAAGCAATTAACAAATTAGAAGCTAACAATGATAGACCAGAAATAGAAGATACCTGCAATAAAATAAATATAGAATTTTGGAATATATCAGAATTAAACAAAAAGATGAAGATTTTAAAAATAGATTAAAAAAATAATTTAATTGGAATGGTGGAAACATGAATAGATGAAAAGGGGTAGAGAGACATGGAAGATCAAATGCCTAAAGAATTTAGATGGAAATGCCAGCCAGGTATTAAAGAAAGAAAAAATGGGAAAAACAAAAGGAGATATCATAACAGGAGTAAGAAATGAAATACCACAAGAAGATGATGTAAATTTAGAAATGGAAGGGATAGTGCAACAAAATTTTATTCTAAGTGGAACAAAATAGAAGATGGTTACGGTGTACAGCAGAGAGATAAAAAAAGAACAACAAAACAAAAATAGTAACAAAAATAGTATTGACACAAGAAAGCGTAGAAATGTACAAGCAAATATTATATAAAAGACATAAGACAAGGCGTAGAACAACAATTAGCAGAGTTAGAAAACACAATTGCAGACGCAACAATAAAAAAAAAACGTTTACACAAAATACACACAGAAAAAAAAAAAGCTAAAAAAGTACTACAATATTGGAAAAAAGATAAAACAACTAAACAACAATATCAAAAGACGCAAAAGGTATACAAGGAGAAATTCAAAAAAGTTAAAGCAATGTATAAAAAAAAGAAAAATTAGAAAAAAAAGAAAAGAAAACAAACTAATTTCAATGAAAAACTGAAAAATACACTTTTTAAAATTGTATGAAGGATCGAACAAAAAAAACGATAACCAATGACAACACAACAACTGAAACAACAAAATAACAAAAAAAAATTATAGAAGCAAATAAAAAAACTAAAAAAAAAAACAATAAGCGCTAGGTGTGGATGGAATACAAAATGAAGCATGGATGTATGGTACGGAAGATCTAATTGAGAGACTGAGTGAGATAATAAATAAAGTATGAAAGAGAAAAGGGTTTCCTAGTCAGCGGAGAATAAGTCTTGTTTTGGTCAAAAAAAGAAATAAAGAACTTGCAGAAAATTATAAAGGTATAACGTTACTAAGTACGGCATACAAGATCTACGCCATGGTATTAGAAAAAAAAAACTGTGTGAAAAACTAGAAATGCATGAGATATTGCCAAACGGACAAACCGGGTTTAGAAAAGGAAAAGGGACCAATGGGTAATATATACATACTACATCATTTAGTAAAAAAGAAATTAGCAAATAAGAGAGGAAAATTGTATGCACTATTTTTAGACCTAAAAAATTGTGGATGTATTTGAGAAAAAAAAAATAAGCATCTAGTAAAAAGAATGAAAGAAGTATACGTGACAACAGTTAGCAGGGTCTGTATGAACGGCAAAATGAGTGATAAACTTTGGACTACAAAAGATGTGAGACAAAGATGCCCTAGTTTGTTTGCAATGTATGTCATTGCAGGTTTAGAAAAGATGCTATGTAGGGCGCAGACAGGAGGAGTGGTGATGGGCAGAGAGGAGTGTGGTTGCTGGCTTATGCAGACAACATGGTCGTTGTAGCAAAATAAGCAAATTGTAATGTATTGTCATATTGTAAATGTGTGCATCTTGTTTGGCGACATGCGCGACAACAATGAGGAGATTTTTACCCCGGACTCTTTTCAGTTAATAAAAATTATGTTAGGAATACGTGTGAATAAATACAAAATTATTTCCTTCCCTAACCTAACTACAAAAATATTACATTGGCGACGAGGAAAAAATAAAGTTAAACAGATTGTGATAGTGCGACAAATAATCCAATACGCAAGTGTAAAGATTAAAGGAGATTTACATTTTATGTGATTATAATAATAATAATAATAATAAAGTATCTTTATTTTACAATGACAAACTTTACAAAAATAAAAACTTGTACATATAAAACACGTCAAAATTGCATAGCAATAATAAAATAGAATAAAAATAATACAATAAAAATTTTAAAAATATACATAAACGTATTACAATACAAGACATATTAAAAAAAATTCATTTAAAATTACATGCATAAAATTCAAGTATATTGTACGGCTCCAAATCACAAAGCAAGCTAAATAGATTTCTTTTCAAATTATTATAATCATTAATCATTTTAATTCTGATAGAAAAATGATTATATATTTTTAATATTGAATAATAACATCCTTTTTCAAACTTGCTTAACCGGTGTATAAGTAAGGTATATACTTAACCATGCCTTGTATTATGATTTGACATCATTAAATTGTTTTCAAATTTTTCTTTGTGTTTTAAAAGAAATTTAATGCACTCGTATATATACATTCCACAAAGAGTTAGTATGTTGCCTTTTTTAAAAAATTTCTCTACATGTTTCTTTATATCCTAGTTTAAATAATATTCTAAGAGCTTTTTTTGCATTCCAAAAGCTTTTTCTACCGTGACACTACTTCCCTAAAATATGAGACCATATCTTAAGTGAGAGTGAACGTTGGCATAGTAAAATAGTTTTGTTATGTTATGTATGTATGATAAACCACGTTACAATGCCCGAACAAAAATTGATTATTGGAATTCAATTAGAATTCGATCCAAAACAACAAAAGTGGGAAATACACAAGAAGCGTATGGAAAAATTTTTTGTTGCAAATGCCATTTCGGATAACAAGATAAAACGCGCAATAATACTAAACAGATTATCGCAGAGTGCGTACAAATTATTATTGGATCTGACTTTGCCAAAGTTACCTAGTGCTTGTGAGTACGCAGATATCACCCAGTGCTTGACTGATTTTTATTCGGAGAAGAAGGCTATATTTCCCGAGCGTTTTAAATTCTACGCGGTGCATCGAATACAGTCCAAATCGCTGCAAGAATGGGCGTCCAGGGTGAAACACTTGTCAATGGATTGTAAATTCGGGCAGTACCTAGAAACAGCATTAAGAGACAAGTTTATCATGGGTCTGGAACTAGGAAAAACAAATGATCAATTATTTTCAGAGGAGGGTAAATTAACATTTAATAAAGCATTGGAAACTGCAAAAAATGCCAAATCAGCGCAACTTGGATATGGTGTAAACGAAGTGGAACACGTAACCAGAGTTAAGACGGAACCGTTGTACAAGCGAGAACATCGAAGGACTTCGGGAGGAAGTAACCCCGCACAGGAAGAGGCCGGTACGGAGACAAGAGGAGCAGCGCCCCACGAGCATCGACATCACGCCACATGACGAGTGCGATAAATCAAGGATGCGCACGCTGTGGCAGCAGCAATAACACATCGGAACAGTGGCGGCACTGTAATAAATGCGGGAAAAAAAGACATCTTGGTAAGGTATGTAAGAAAACCCAATCAAATGTAAATTATTTAGATGCATCAGCAATGGAAATATTTTCAATAAGAAATAAAGAAAATTTACCAATTATAATTGATGTATGTTTAAATAAAATTCCACTGCAAATGGAGCTTGATACGGGTGCCGCTGTTTCGGTTGTTTCGTGTGAAGCCTGGATTTTAACAAATTATACAAGAGGTAAAATTTCTCCCATTGGGAAAATCACGGTTAATCTGACTTATAATAACAAAACGTGTTCTATAGATATTTATATTATTGAAAACGATGGCCCACCACTATTAGGTTGATATTTTGTCAATAAATTTAAATTAAGTTTTAAAGAAATTAATTTTATTAATCAAGACATTAAAAACGAAAAGCTAATTGAAAAATACCCTCAAGATTTTTTGGACAAATTAGGAACTTTTAACAAAAACCAGTTTAGATTAAGGCTTAACTCACACGGGCAACTTTCTAACAACTTTTCGACTACAAAACAGCGGTCGACTTGTGGGTAGTAGCATGTTTTACATGTATTTAATAGAGAAACGCAAGTAAAGCCTCACACATGCAGCAATTTGACAGCAGACGCAGCCGTGTTGCTGGTATGGCCCACAAAATTGTCGCAGGTAAGCCTCACACGTAACAACAAACCGACCGCAAACCGACTGCAGTACGCACGCACGAATTTGAAATTTTTATTACGAAAATGGCAAATAAAACCGATACTTTTGATACAAAATTATTTATCGATTGAGCGATTGAAATAGTTGCTAAAATTGACTCTAGTCTCTATTTTGAATAATAGGATGAACCCAATAAATTTTATTTTGGCGGTGTTGTCTTCTTCGGCGTAACAAAAGCCAAAACAGTGCTTTCTCATCAAAATCCATAATGTAATTTTATTTATACATACATATATATATATACAAAATTGTAAAAAAGAAAGTTTTCATATAAATATAACATTCCTGCAGTACCGCCATCCATCCGTAAGGAATCCTGGGGCCTGGTATTGGAACATAGCAAATGGGGCATCCCAATCGTGCCAATTTTGAAAAATGATAATTCAGTTCAAATCTGCGGTGATTATAAAGTAACCGTAAACCCTAACTTAATAGTCGATCGTTATCTATTACCCAGAATTGAGGAATAATTTTCAAAATTGCAAGGAGTACAACAGTTTTCTAAAATTGACCTAAAACACGCTTATCAGCAGGTGCTGTTGGATGAAAATTCAAAGAAATATACCGCAATTTCAACTCATCGGGGATTATTTATTTATAATCGACTTCCTTTCGGTATAGCTAGCGCTCCTGCGCAATTTTAAAGATTAATGGAGAGATTATTAGGAAAAATAGATAGCGTATTTTGTTCTTTAGATGATATTGTTATAACCGGAAAGACAAAAGAGCAACACATTGATAAGTTACACAATGTTTTCAAAATTTTGCAAAACTCAGGATTAACTATTAAAAAAAAAAAATGCGCGTTTTTTCAACATTCAATTGAATATTTAGGCCATATTATCAAAGCAAGTAGTTGCAAAAATCACGTCGGATTAGGGAGGCAATTACAAAAATGCCGATACTTAATAATGTTATCCAATTAAAGTCGTTCCTTGGTATGGTTAATTTCTATAACTGTTTTGTACCCAACTTAGTGCATCATTTATATAAATTTATCAGAAAGGATCAACCTTGGTCATAGTCAAACAAGTGTAAAATGTCATTTGAGAAAATTAAAACATTATTAGCTTCAGATACATTTCTAGTGGATTATAATCTAGATCTACAAGTAGAATTAATGGTTGATGCATCGCAATATGGATTAGGTGCAATTATATTGCATGTATATGACAATGGCGTAACAAGGTCAATTGCTTATGCATCGCAAACCTTATCATCGTCGGAATCAAAATATTTCTAATCCGACAAAGAGACGTTAGCAATAATATTCGGTGATAAAAAACTCTACCAATACTTGTATGGGCGCAAGTTTGAGCTTGTAACAGATCATAAACTGTTGGTGTCTATATTCGGTCCTAAGCATGGCATACCTATAATAGCCGCTAACAGGCTTCAGAGATATGCTTTATTTCTATCTGCATTTGACTTTAATATTAAATATATTAAATCAAAAGATAATTATGATGATTTCTAGAAAACGCTGAAACTGAAGAGGAGGAATATGACCAACAAAATTTCATATCTGAATGTAAAGATATTCCGTTAAATATAGATCATATTAAAATCGAATCGCCTTATTACAAAAGGTTTCTAATTTTATTGTCGAGGGATTTCCTGATAGATGTGAAGTTGAAGTTAAACCATTTTTGACCAGGAAAAATAAACTGTCACTGGTAAATGAAATATTAATGTGAGGTTATAGGATAATAATTCCTAAAAATTTGCAAGAAAACATTTTAAGTGAATTATATAGCACCCATATGGGAATTGTCAAGACAAAATATCTAGCTCGATCATCTGTTTAGTGGCCATCGGTCAATAAAAACATTGAGAACATGTGCAAAACTTGCACGATTTGTCAACAATTCAGATGTAATCCGAAGAAGGTTCCATTGCATAATTGGCAAATTCCGAAAGGAGTTTGGGAACGGTTGCATATTGACTTTTTAGGACCGTTGTATAATGTAAATTATTTAGTTATAACTGATGCATTCTCTAAATGGTTGGAAGTATTTTCTCTGAAAAAGATTACGTCACAACAAACCATCATTAAATTAAGAAAATTATTTGCTAGGTTTGGAATCCTAAAGGTGATTGTATCCGATAATGGACGTCAACTAGTTTTGGAAGAATTTAATTTTTTTTTAAAGATGAATAACATAAAATTTATAAGTTCGCTCTCTGCTTTGAATGGTGCGACAGAAAATAGTGTTAAATCCTTGAAATTTTTTTTATTAAAACAATTTAAACTAAATATTAACACCGACGTTGAAGTAGGCTTGAGCTGGTACTTAATCCAATATCGGAATACAGAACACTGTTCAACGGGAGAATCGCCATCAAGGCTGATGTTAGAACGTTTCTGAATCCGATCCTGTTAACAGTGCACCGCTATACGAATATCTCTACCAGGGCGTCCTCAACGGGCATGTGCTTCTCCTGATAGGCTTAAATATTAGAATGTTATATAAAATTATATAAGATATTTACTTGTAATTTAAGTAGGAGGAGATGTAATGTATTGTCATATTGTAAATGTGTGTAAGCGCGCGCATCTTCAGCGACATGCGCGACAACAATGAGGGGATTTTCACCCCGGACTCTTCAGTTAATAAAGAGTATGTTAGCAATACGTGTGAATAAATACAAGATTATTTCATTCCCTGATCTAGCTACAAAAATTTTACACAAATGAAATGAACAAAATGATTTGATGTCAAGACAAATATTTTAGAAAAAAAAAGAGTTGAAAGTAAATGTAAATAAAACAAAAATGATGACTTTTAGAAAAAGGGGAAGAAAACGCAGAGTAGAAAACTAGATATGGGATGAAAAAGAAATTGAAGAAGTAAAATAATTTATATTTAGGATATGTTTTTTGAACAAACAATAATAAAAATGAACACATAAAAAATATGACAAAAAAGACGTTCTAGTTCTTAGTTATAAAACTGTTCTCTTAAATATTTATTTTCCAAGATATTTTTTTTAATTTTTTGTTATTTTTTTATGCATTGAAATAATTTAAATCTACAAAATTTAAAACAAAAATAAACGTTTTTTGTTTTTTGTTTGACCTGCATATTTTTTTATGATTACAATGTATCGGCTTGTAAACTAAAGTTGATAGCCATGCATGCGTTAAACTGATTAAATCTTAAGCGTAGTAAAGCAGTTTCAATAATTTGATTTGCTTTATAGATTTTCACAACATTATTATTTGCTGACGATATAATAATAATAATAATAATAATAATCTTTTTATTGACTTCAAAATTACATACTTAAAAAGAAGAACAATACAATAAATGATAAAGAGAATGTAGAAGTCAATTAGAAACTAGTTCAGTAAACCATTAGATGGTTTTCTGGTCTTCCACTAGCACTAATACTAATAACTAAAAACTAACAATAACAAGAAAAATAATATACGATACACACAACATTTATACATACATACAGGACAAAAATAGTACTGGTTTTATGAGTTTGTAATGATATTATGACAATGTTTTTTTAATTGCGTCGTAGTTATGTCTAAAAAACCTTTAAAATAAAAATAATTAGTAGCTTTTACAATGTTATAAGAAAAAGATCGCCTAAAAATTTCTGTTCTGAAACGTGGAGTAGTTAATAGCCCTCTATTCCGAATATTGAGGTTGTGAACATCAGTGCGAAATGACAATTTATTGGCAAGATATGGTGGTGTTTTACTTGTAATAATTTTATGATAAAAACAAATAGAATGTAATTTACGTCTATTGCTCATGTTTAACCAATTAGTTTCTTTCAATTTGTGTGATATTTGTTGGTGTTTTCAAGATTTTTGCATTTTTTCGATTCGATTTCTATCAAATGCATCAAGACAATTGCCATATACTGCATCACAATAGTTGAAGTGACTAAGTACTAAAGAGTCGCATAGTGTTGTTTTTATCTTTGTATTCATTACATGCCGATGAGCATATAGCGATTTAAGTGTCATATAAGCTTTTCCAATCATTTTTGAAACTTGTGTTTTAAATCTAAGAGTAGGGTCTATATGTAATCCCAGGTTTTTATAACATTTTGAGAATGTCATAATTTGTTGTTCAATGATCAGCATCATATTGTTTTCTACAAGCTGTCTATTTTTTTTATTTCCAAATACTATTACTGCAGATTTTGATGGATTAATTTTTAGTCCATGTTTTATTGATGATTGAATTAATTTTTCTAAGTCTTGATTAATTATTTCTTGCGCACTATTTAACTCCGTTTTATCAAAAGAATAATATAAAACGGAGTTAAATAGTGCGCAAGAAATAATTAATCAAGACTTAGAAAAATTAATTCAATCATCAATAAAACATGGACTATAAAATATAATATAAAAATCTTTATCAAAATTCAGTCTTTAGATGATGTTGTGCTACTTAATGAAGAAGTACAGATTTTTGTTAGTTGGTCAGGCTAATAACTTGCTACTTAATTTAAATAAGTGCTAAGTGAAAACATTTTCTAGACGTCAGCGATGTATGGTTACTCTCTCATGAATGAAATGTTGTTGAGAGTTAACACTATTTGTGATTTACGCATTACGTTTGATTCAAGTCTTTCATTTACACTACATATCGATAATGTCGTAGCTAAAACTTATCAACTTTTAAGATATATCAAGCAAAACTCTAAGGAGTTTTGTGAACCTTGTACTCTATTTATCTTTTACAACGCTCTAGTACGCCCTCATCTTGAGTATTGTTTAAATGTGTGGTCTCCATACACGCCGTCAGAAAGGGAAAATTCAAACTGATAAAAAAAAAATTGTTTGTTTTTTGGCGTATAAATGCAACATTGCAGGCAACTACACGGAACTGCTTTCTACATTTAACACAGATTATGAGCATTTACTCTGCATCTACATGTATTTTGCTGCATGCCAACAAAGTTAAAGTAATTTTTTTAAAGATTTTTTTAATACTCTCCCACGTGCACTTGTCACCCATACGTAACTTTTTTAATATTTTGTAACTATTTAAGTTTTATTCTAATTTTTAGTATTAGTTGTTTTATGTTTAATTATATATATATATATATGTATATTTTTTTTTTTAAGTTAAATTATATATTTATTTTGTAATAGCTTCCGTTGACTAGTAAATAAATAAATAAATAAACATGTTATATTATAAAATGTATCAGTTGCTTTAAAAAAAATAACGTATTAACAATTTAAGCCGCTTAAATATTTTTTTATATGTTTGTCTAGACATGGCATTGATGTATTAAGTGAACTAGAAGACATAGGGTTTTGTGTTAAAATGAAACACATTGTATACAACGAACGAGATAATAATTATGACAAATTAATAAATTACTATGTATCCACTAGGGTAGACATGTAAGTCACCCAATAAGCCGTTGTCTCATCAATCTACTTCAAATATGTCATAAAATTCTAAGCGATTTAAAGTAAAATCAATAGTTAGAAAAAATATATTTAATGGTTTTTGTAATTATTAATTTAATTTTTTAAATTATTATGTTATTTATGTACTTATGATTTTTTTTACAAAATTTACAAATGTAATAATGCAATCTATCAAATATATTAAACAAATTCATTGAAAGTAAATATTTGTTAATATGTAACATAATGACGTTTAAGATAAAATATAGCAATATTGTAATTTTGTTCTATCTAAAACTGATATTTACAATCATAGTTTTGAGTACTAACTTTTTTATATGGAGTTAGCGTAGATTAATATTTGGAAATTATTTTAGAATTCATACTAAGATTTTAAAAGTTAACTCTTTGTATTTATATAACTACTAATATTTAAGTACATTATCGTATTTTTTCTGTGGCGATTTAAAAAATCCGCAATGCTAAAAAGAAGATATTTAAAATTAGTAAAAATAACTCGTTCGTTAGTGGATATCGGATTCTTAGTGTTAATAACGTTTGCTATATTTAACATACACATAAGTACGTTAATGTAGTGATAATTAAAAAACAATTTTATTCTTGTTAAATTTATTTAAATTACAATATGTGCTTTTAACATTTAAATAGGATTTAACTAAAATAGTTTTAAATTACGACTGGATAAAAAATCAATTTTGTAATTCAACTAACACAAAAAATAAAAGCAATACTCATAACTACTAATTAATTACTACAGCGTTTCCATTAAATAATGAATATAACATAAATTTAGATTATATAGACCAGTTTTAAAACAATGTTATACAGTGCTAATGAATTATATTGTATTAGTTTGTTTTGAAAGAATTTGTACATTTCTGAAAGAATTTAAAAACGCAACAATGTAAAAAAACAACTGTAGAACAAAAATCTAACCACACGTTCATTAGTGATAACCTTTTGTTAATTTTAATGAGGATGTGCTGTATTTATCTTTGAAATGCGGCTCAATGGTGCTTTTTACACATTTTCTGTAAAAAATCTATGCTTTTCAATTTGTTTGTAACAACTAGTTGTTTTACAAAGTGTGGTTTTACTAACAGAGTGGAAATTGAAATGCGTAATTAATGATTGCTAATTGCAACACATATACCCACAATTACTTTGCGCAAAAAGATTTGAAATGTAAATTAAAAATTATTATTAAAAAAAAATAATGTCAAATTACTGTATTAAATAACTGCGACAATATAATAAAAAATAATTTAATAATTCTTCTATTATGTTTCAATATAATGTAATGTCTTGTCATTAGTATATATTTTTATGCAATATTCAAATGCTACCTCATCTGTCAACAAACACGTTTTTGAATTTAACTTTATTTGCTACACACAATTAAAAAAAAATATTTAACCAGTTTATGCTAATGATCTTAAAATATTTTAAATTATATTTCTATAAAATTTGAATTTAGAACAAACCTGTTTAGTCAGTAAATAATTGTTAAAATTTTTAGCAAATTAAGGATAATGCTTATTTATCCGCCGTTTTGTGTACGTCGTTTTGTTAAATTTAGCGTTTAATTAAATTCTATCAAAATACACTGCTCACACACATTTGAATTGGTACACTTATATAACATGCAGTAAAAGTAATAATAATAAAATAATAACAATAATAATAATAAAGGTTGTGTTTTGGAATGCAAACAAATGCCTATTAAATAATATTTTTGAAACAATTGTTGTTTATCTGTCATCAGTGCAGTTACTGAGCTTGTGGACGCTTATACTTATCAAGCTTAATAGAACTTTTTTCGAATATTGATATATAATATTGAGTAAGTTTTAATTCAAAGTAGTTGACTGCATTTTAAAAATGCCATTAAAACGTTTAAGTGTTGAAGAGATGAGCCAAGCGCTGGGAATGCTTATTACTGGTGCATAGCTAAGAACTATTGCTGCCCATTTCATTGTAAGCCACAATGTGATCAGAAGAGTTTGAATGCGTTTTAATAACACTGGAAAATAGGCACGGCAAAAGGCAAAATTGCAGTACAACACTCAGGAAGGATTGGTTTATTACGATTCAGTGTCGAAGGATTAGATTTTCTACTGCAAGAACACTCCAAGTTCATTTATTGATTCAATAGGTACTCAAGTATCCACTCAAACAGTAAGAAGAAGGCTTCATGAGTGGGCACACTAACATGCAAATTAGAGTGTTAAAAATTAGAGTCGTTATTTATTCAGTGCGTTTCCATAACTCCAATGAAAGAGTAAAAGTTTGGAGAAGCAGAAGAAAACGCTATATCGAGAACCACGTGACTTACAATCAAGCTTATAGAAGTGGTACAATTACCATTTAGGGAGTTATTTCTGCAACTCGTCGTACTAAATTGGCGATGGTTTTGTGTTTGTTGATGATAATGCGCGTTCTCATAGAACAAGATAAATCAATGCATTTTTTGAAGAGAACAATATTAGGCACATGGATTGGCCTGCAAATTCCTCAGATTTTAATCCCATAGAGAACGGTTGGAATTACCTAAAAAAGTTGATAAGGTCACGAAGAGTAGATTCAAACAATTACTATCAGCTTCAAACTGCCGTTTTGAAAGAATGTCTAAATATTCCTCAGCATTACATTTGGGATTTGATTTCCAGCATGCCAAGACGTTGCCAAGAGGTTATAAGAGCGCTAGAGGAGGTCCCACGCATTATTTATCTTTTCTGTAATACTAAAATAAAAGTTTTGTTATTTTTCTATTAAATAATTTGAAATTCGTTATATAAGTTTTATTGTTTTAATTCTTTGCCCTAAATGTGTTTCTAGAACCATATACTATCAATTAAGCAAGAAAGCGTTCCTCAAAAAGTAATCATTTGTTTTTTTTTAATATGTTCTTATAAATGTACCAGTTCAAATATTAAGCAGTGTATTATTAAAGAATTTAATACGGTTAGTGAATTAAAATGCTTTTTAAAAACCAAACAAAAGTTGTTGAGTCAAAGTACATGTCAAAAATGGTTTCTTTGCTCCAAAAATATTAATACCAGCTTAGACGACAAGTCAGGAAGTTGGTCTTTAAATTTCCATAGCCTGGTCATCAAAACCAATGCTATAAAAGAAGATAAAAGTTGCACCACTAGAACACTGGTTGAGAACTTTAACGATCAGTTTGTCATTTCATAATAAACTTGGAAAAGTGTGGAATTTGTTCAAATGTGTTTCTCATGAATTTTTAAACAAAGTCATCCAAATTTATAGCAGTTTGTTTAGAAAAATTAGCAAAACATAAAAACGGCAGATAATTATGCATCAACCTAATACTAATAAAATCTTATTATGTAACAAAAACAAAAGTAATTTAAAGCGGTTTAGATTGTCTACATAAATTTTAGTCTAAAGGAGTTTTTATGATTACTTTACATGCACTTTACTACCCATGGCAACTTATCTGAATATTAAAAGTATTATAATTTTTAGTGTTATACATTTTTAAAAACAAAAAATTTAAAACTAAAATTATATAAAGCACTTTAATTATAATATAAATTAAGAGGCATTAATATTAATTTAATAAACAGTAAATATTGTTAAAATTTAAATCATTTAACGTACATGTAATCGCATATTGTAAAATATGTTTTAATAAAAAACATTTTAAAGGTTTTTTGCTTAATATCTTTTTAATATTAATTTATAACAATTTGCGCTTTAACTGCAGTTATTTAAAAGTAGCCAGTTAACAAGTTACGCAAGTATAATTGCAATTCTTTTTGTTATGGTGCAATATCTGGTTAGTCATAGCATTGTATCTTCCATATTAACTTTTTTTTCTAGTTTGCATTTAATAATAAAGGCTATTGTAATGCACAGTATTTTGTTATGCAGTTTTGAAAAGTTAGTATTATTGATACATTAACAGAATATAAAACAATTTAAACTGTTAAATAATAATTATCATAAATACAATTATAAAATGTAAATCATTACATATAACAACAGTACATCTGTATATAAATTGAAGTAACTGCAAAAAGAACAGTAAAATCAGTAGAGGTGGTTACTTATTACCTTTGCGTGACAACATTCTTTTACGTAAAAGTAATTTGGCACACTAAAAAAGTTAATACAAGTACTACAAATTTATCTCTTGGCAACTGTTTATAAAATAGTATTTGTGCAAACTATATGTTGTTTTAAATGTATACTCTCTGCATTGCATATACTTTTCTAGTATAGATAAACCATTTATTTTTTAATTTATATTATCAACCATTAATCATTTATATATTAACAATAATTTGTTTGTTTTAGGTAAGCTAATTCTTCCATAGAAATAATACTTAGCATTTGGGTAAGTAACTTGTGACTATAATTGCTTTAAGGTTATTATAACTATTTATATAACTATCACCGTTTGTCTAGGCATATTTTACAAAATGTATAATTTATTTAGCAACAAACATTTATGATATTTCCTATTTTGAGAAGAAACATGTTTGTCATATACATAAATCAACTTGAAATCTCTTTTAACTGGCACAGCTTTCTTTTATTTACATAAATTGCCAATATAAAGACACAATGTCATTCTATTGTATAAAAAAGTTTAGGGTATTTAAAATATAAAATACAGCTGCATGAGTAGTTTAGTTAAGTGCCTCATCAAATTTTGGCATAAAATTTTTGCAGTTTTAATAGCATAAATTAATTCAAAACATTTTTCTAATACATTATTAATGTTTTTGTTGTAACCATAATTACATATAATATGAGAGTGTGGAAATACCAGATATTAGATTTCGTCAATATCTACCATTTTTATGTACAAGTACACACAAACTATTTAACGTTTCTCCTAATAGGAGGCACTGCGTTAACTCTTTCGACACACTATTAAACATAAATTGTTTAATATTTACTGTGATTTTATGTAAATTGTCTTTTCGACCAGTGAGATGCTAGGCAAACCGATGATGAGTGCATACCCTGAAACACAAGTGTATGTGTCTCTTACTGGATGAAAAAGAAATTTACATAAAATACATTATTTATTAATATTACATAATATTTTTAATTGATTTTTTTTTTAAATCTATTGTTATGATTTTATTTAAGTCCTTTTGCCAAAAGTTTTGTGTTAATAGTAGGCTAAAAATTCTGTGGACTATTAAATGGTAAACTGCAAATTTGTAAAGCTTTATAGGTATTCGTACCATATCTATGTTTATTTTATTTAATAATAAACTTTAGTTTACAAACCAACATTTTAAAAATGCAATAAAAATAGTGCAAGTATGTACACTAAAACACTGCCAAAACATCAACAGACCAAACCCGTTAACTGCCAACAGGCAAAAATAAAAAAAAGTGTAAGAACACTGCTAGAGCAAAACCTATAACAGCACTAAAAAATACCACATTGCTAGTGTAATAATAATAATAATAACACTTTATTTGTCTTAAAAAATACAATAAAATTGACAAATTAGTTAAGGTTCAGCTCTTCAGAATGAATAATCCGAAGTCTGGTCTACCACCATAACTATAATTGAAATAAACTAACTATTTAAAATAATATAAAAACTAAAATGCAATCATAAAACTATACAATACTACTCATACATACAAAATATTACTCTATTAACATAATTTTAAATTTAATTCTAAATTGCGCCAACAAACATGATTTTAAACCGGAAGAGATGCCATTGTATACATTGCTGACTATATAAGAAAATCTCTTTTTAAAATAAAAAGTACGAAATCTTGGTATATCTAAAAGGCTCTGGTTACAAATATAAATATTATGGACATCAGTACAAAACTTTATTTTATGATACAAATATTGTGGTGTTTTAAATAATATGATTTTAAAAACAAAAGTTGCAATGTGAAGTTTTCTTCTACTTTTCATATTAAGCCAATCAGCTTCTTGAAGTTTATGAGATATTCTATCATACTTCCTGATTCCATATATTAGTCTCAGACATGAATTTTGTATTTTCTGGATTCTTTGGATTGATACAGAAGTAATGTGTGCATCATCTATAACATCAGCATAATTAAAATGTGATAGAACTAGCAAATCACATAATACTAGTTTCAGCTATGTTGGTAAAATATGCCTACTAGAATAAAGCCGCTTTAAATTAGAGTATGCTCTTCAAGTTGCTAAGTTAATATGAGACACAAAATTAAGTTTTGTATCAACAATCAATCCCAAACTTTTGGCCTCATTTACTGGCTGCAATGGTAAGTTATTAATTAAGAACTGCAAATTATTTACCCAATTTTTATCAATTTTTCTTCCAAATATCAATAATTTTGATTTTAATCTATTAATTATCAAGTTATGTTTAGTTGATACATCAACTAAATTGCAAATATTTTCTTGAATTTTGTAAATATCTTCTACATTGTCAGGAAAGAAAGAATGATAAATCTCAGTTTCATCAGCATAAAAGTGCAGTTTGCACGATTTGACTGACTTAATATAAATAAATAATAAAAACCTGACATGTAAATGGTAAATAAAATTAGTCCTAAAATTGATCTTTGTGGAACACCTTGTATAATTGTTGCACAACTAGAGTTGATATTGTTAAAAGAAACATGCTGTGTTCTATCTTTTAAAAAATTAGAAAAAAATGTAACAACACTTTTTGATAAACCAATATAGTTTAATTAATATTAAAATTAATATATTATGATTTATTGTATCAAATGCATTGCTGTAATCTAACATAATTAATGCTGTAACTTTTATTTCATCCGTAGCCTTAACAATATCATCAATAACATTGGTAATAATAATAATACTTTAATAATACTTTATTCACGGTATATACAAAAACCATTTACATCTGCATCATTATATACATAAATAACGATGAATTACAAACAATATTACAATTACACAAAAATATATAAAAGAATATTGAAAAATAAAAGCATGGAAAAAAGTATACATAAATAAAAACAAAATATAAAATTATTCATCAACACATTTTAAATGACACTTAAAACTACATTTTGAAACACAAAATAAATCAATATTATTAGAGAAACTATTAGCAATTCTACACATTCTACCAATTGGATTATTAAATCCATAATTGGTAGAATGTATAGATTCTCTAAATAATGGAGACTGTCTGGTTCGGCGATTATTGTTGGGGACTTGAAATGGAAGAGTTACAAGTAGCTCTTGGCAATCAATCTCAGACATCATTAGTCCACGTAAAAATGATAAATCGGCTCTTTTGCGCCGAATTTTCAGCGGCGGAAGATTATATTGCAATGCAATGAGGTTAAAATCGTAATTTTCGGATGAAATGCCTAATTTGTACGATAATAAACGAAAAAATTTCTTTTGAATACGTTCTATATTGCATATATGAACGCTGTAGTATGAACACCAAACTGACGGAGCGTACTCTAAATAAGAACGTACTAAAGCGCAATAAAGTAATTTGAGTGTGCTAGGAGATAGGTCAGTAGACATTCTCTAAACAAATCCTAACATTTTCATAGCACGGTTGCACATATAGTTTATATGCTCAACAAAAGTTAGTTTTGAATCAAAAATTACGCCCAAATCTTTTATTTGTGTAACATGCTCCAAAACATTATTATCGATAGTATAGTCAAACGATACTTTACTTAAAGTTCTGTTGAAGCTTATCGAAAAACATTTATTTGCGTTAAACAACAAGTTATTAATAAGACACCATGAATGAACAGAATCTAAATCATTTTGCAAACTAATGCAGTCCTCGATAGATGATATTCTTTTATAAATTTTAAGATCGTCAGCAAATAAAAGATAAGACGAAGAATTAATAGAATAAACAAGATCATTAATAAAGAGTAAAAACAGAATTGGTCCACAATGAGATCCTTGAGGAACCCCAGAAGGAACAACAATTGGTTGTGATAAAAAGTTATTAATTTTCACACACTGTGTACGATTTTCTAAAAAGCTCAACAACCACGCAACAACAGATTCATGAAAACCCAAAGCCCGAAGCTTAGCAATCAAAATACTATGATTAACGCGATCAAAAACCTTAGAAAAATCTGTGTAAATAGAATCTACTTGAACTCTTGATTGAAAGGCATTCAAAAGATCATTTTCGTAACAAAGAAGATTTGTAAGAGTAGAACGACCCTCGCGAAACCCATGTTGCTGTTCCACTAAAATGATTTTGCACATCCATTGTATTTGACCAGTTACAATTTGATCAAACAACTTAGGAATAGCAGACTGGATGCATATACCTCTATAATTAGTAATATCCTCCTTAGCTCCAGATTTAAGTAAAGGCATAATGTAGCTTTGTTTCCAAACTGAAGGAAACTTGGCTTCATTAAGAGAAGCCTCAAAAAGTAAGTGCAATGGCATAGAAATTGAATAAATACATTGTTTTAACAGCATAGATGGAACACCGTCCGGTCCAGTGCTAAAGTTACATTTAAGGTTCTCAATCCCTTTAAATACATCCAACAAACTAATTGAAAATGATCGATGTAATACGGTTTTCTTAAAGTCAAACAAAGGAGTTAGAGCCGTCTTACACGAGACTGATTTTAATACAAGTGTCAGTACAATAATTTTGCGCGCCAATTTTTCAAATATTTAGCAAGCTTTTAAGCAAGAATTTAGAACAGGTTCTAATTTTTTGGATAAAATCTTACTAAATAATTGACACATACATCCGTCAATGTATATATATGTCGCCAAAAACACTGGATTATAAAATTAAATTTTTAAATAATTGGCGCGTAAAATTATTGTACTGACACTTGTATTAAAATCAGTCTCGTGTAAGACGGCTCTTAGATGAGTTTGTGTATCGTAAACAGAGGAAAAGAATTCAGCAAAACTATTAACATAGTCATCTCCATTACTGCAAGTTTTTAGTTTATAATACATTGTGGCTGGAAAATCATTAGTTTTTCTAGAGTCGCTAACAAATTTCCAAAAATGTTTAGGGTTACTTTGAATGTTGTTTTCTGTTCGAGTAATATATTGCTTGTATAGACATGTACTGAGATTTTTACACGAAGTACGAATTGATTGAAACTCGTTATAATCAGACAATAGTCTTGAAGATTTATTACGTTTATGAACAGTTTTTTTGAGTCTAGTAAGTGAAATCAATTCTTTATTAAACCAAACCGAAAAAATGTTTTCTCGCCATTGTTTTTTGGGAACAAAACAGTCAATAGCAAAATGCAACACAGAGTAAAATAAATTAACGCAATTATCAACATCACAATTATAAAAAAGGGCGGACCAATCAATATTCAACAAAAAATTATTGATTGCGTTAAAGTCGGCATATTTAAAATCATTAAAAACATAATTAGACATTAAAATATCACGGCTAGTATCACATTTTACATCAATCACATAAGCAATATGATGTTGGCTAAGTTTTAACAAAACATCCACAGCTTTAATCACAGAAATATCACAGATGTTAGAAAAACATAAATCTAAGAACACACCACCATCATTAGGTATAGAAATACATTGAGCGCAGTTTAGAAATCCATAACAGTTGGAAACAAAATGAGCAGAATAAGTATCATTACAAATAACACTTATGCCTAACTCATCATTAACCCATACCGCTGCGGGTAGATTATAATAGCCTAGTGAAATTAGTTTACTGTCTGGATATTTGTCAGCGATATATTCAACGGAATAACAGTGATCTAAATATTTATCACATGCCGAGTTAGGTGGTAAGTAGACTGCACTGATAATATATGATACAAACTTAAACTTAACAATTACAAACAAATGTTCAACACTTAAAAATGTAGGTTGTAATAAAGTACAATTAAAACAAGTTTTAGTAGCAATTAAGACACCTCATCCGTCAAGCTTAGGGCTTGTTAATGAAGAGCGATCACATCTAAACAAACTGTAACCAATTAATTGTAGCTCCGCATCGCTGATGTCCTGATTAAGCCAGGTTTCGGTCAGTACAATAATATCGTAGTTGGATACAGCTACAGCCAGCATAAGTTCTTTAAGTTTAGTTTTTATACCCCCGACATTCTGGTAATAGATGGAGATACCGCTGGTGTTTCTGGTGACGGGTTTAGATTGTTTGCTGGATCCAGATTTCGAAAATCCACCGAAGATGAAGCAGGAACATTATTAACTCGCCCATAATTTAAAAATTTCTTGACCGCTATATTTGCAGGCCAAAAATCTTTGCAGAGAATAGATCGAGCATGATTAGCTGGAACAGAAACTTTAAAGCTGATACACAGCTATAACCAGGTCTGAAACCTGACTGAGTTAATGAAAAGATATTATATTTGGTTAGATGTTTTCTTAACTGATTAGCAACTACTTTTTCTAATAATTTAGAAAGAGTAGGAAGTATGCTTATAGGTCCTATATCATTAAGGGTTTGCGGAGAATTTACTTTTGGCAACGGCAATATCTTTCCTTCTTTCCAGCTATCCGGAAAACAATTATTTTCAACAAAAGTTCATTAGATGGGTTATTAATGGAATGATGTATGGACAACATAAATTTAAGATTTTTAGACTAAGATTGTGTGACCCCACAGCGTTAGATTTTAGTTCTAATAAAAGTCTACTTACAATTTCATCAGTCACTGATTTAAAGACAAGTAATTCTTCAAATAAACATTTTTTGTTATTATTGTATAAAAATAAAACAACCTGAATGAAATATTGAAAAATTTACAGCAGCCTAAATATATTTTTCATTCAACTAAAACTTATGATCCCCCAATCACAACCTAGTAAAACTACTCAAAAATCATTTTTGCCTCAAAATTAAAAATTATTTCAAACAAAAATTAAACAACCTGAATGAAATATTGAAAAATTTACAATAGCTTAAATATATTTTTCATTCAACTAAAATTTATAAAAAAATTGTTAAAGTTTTCAACATTTTGAAGATGCAATGGTATAGCAGCACTTTTTTTAGAGTAAACATTCATTTTATTTAATTCATCCCAGGCTTTTTTAAGACCATCGGTCCTTTTTTTCTTTTTGTATTGCATAGTTACAATAGTTACTGAGAGATTTATAAGCTTGCCATTGTTCATTGGTTTTGTTTTTTTATATTTAGATAACGCATTTTTACGTAATTTTATTAAGTATTTTAAGTTGTCTGTTAGCCAAGGAGTATATGGTTTTTGTTTAAAACTACTAGTTTTGATAGGAAGATGATAGTTAAATAGCGCAATCAACGTGTTATTTAAAAATAAGACTTTGCTGTAAATATTTTCTAACTCAGTAATATGATACAATGGAAGTTTTTCTAAGTCATTATAGTTTAAATGTTTAAAATTTCTATAGTGTTAAGAATTGTTCAATATTAAATTTGTAGGAATAATGATTCTACAATAAACAAGATCATGGTCTGCTATGTTATCAATAAAATAAACATCACTCTCCGCTATCTCATTTTCTTCAAAAGTTGTCAATATCAAATCAATTAAAGTTGAAGATTGATCAGTGACTCTTGTAGGACTATTTATTAGCTGTTTTAAACTTACAGCTTCGCATAAAAATTCAAGTTTACACTTAGAGGTCGTTTCACTCAGCCAATCAATATTAAAACCAGCAAGACACACAATTCCATCTGCTTGAGGTACAATATCAGATAAAGTTTCTTCCAATGCTTCCAGAAAATAATCATTGTTTACTGTATGTGGTTTGTATAAAACTCCAACACTGACTTTTTTGTGATTTATGTCACAAGAAATCCATAATTGCTCTAAATTATTATCAGCTCTTATCATTTCACACTTAATTTAATATAAAAACACGCTCCTCCTCCACGCTCAATACAATCATTACGTATAATTAAAGCAAAGTAAAATTATAAAAATGATTAATCTAAAGATAAAATTTACAGGAATAAAATAACGTCATAATAAAAACAAATCCATATAAATCACAGAATAAAAGTATAAAAATAGGAGATCAATGATTGCATTAAAAAGTAAGCTTTAATTTATCATGTAATACATGATTAATTTAATTTGGTGTTTGCATTCCTTCCATTACTCCTAGTTTCTCTAGCAGTATTTTGTTTTGTTACTAGGTTTTGGGTGTTTAATTTAGGTGTACTCGTTTTCTGTAGAACTGACTTTGTTTTAGGTGAATTGGAAATTGTAATACAAACTTCCGTCGCTGCAACTGAACCAACTTTAATGTCAATTGCTTGTTTGTCAATTATATTATTAACTGACACTTCCTAAATACTATCAGACTTATCTAAGTCCTTAGCGGAATATACATATATCACCATTTATAATAAGGCTGTTGTTTTTTTTATTGCTGCGTTGAGTTTATTTGATCTAGCTTTTTTTAAATGAACACGTAATTTTTTTTGTTTTTCACGTTCTTCTGGTGTCATGTCATCATTAATAAAAATGGCAGTTTCTTTCAAGTTACTAATATCTTTAAAGATTTGTTTTTTTGTTAAATAAGAAACTAGTTCAACTTTGAGTGGTAAAATTTTGCAACTTGTTTTCCAAGTCTGTATATGTTATTAAAATCGGCACAGTTAATTTTAGTTTTTAGGTGAATTTGAAAGGTTTCAATAACAGTATCCACTAAATCAGTATTAACGCTAGATTTTAATCCAAATATAATAATGTTATTACGTCTTTCTTGTTTATTAAGCTGCAGTATCTGCTGAATTAAGTTAGTATTCTCAACTTCCAAACTTGTAATTTGATCAAAAAGTTTTTCACATCAATAAACAAAATAGTGCAGCGTCCAAACAAATACTGCTTGAACAATCACTGGACAACAACTAAAAGACTAAAACAACTTTCGAAAAACCAACAACAACTCAGAAAAAGCTAGAAAAGACTAGACGCTAAGCCTACTAAAACAATAAGTTTAATTAGTTTATTTTTATTTTTATGTCTCTCTGCTGCTAATTATTATTTTGTTAAAGTTTTTGAATTGCAAAGTTTAATTTTTAACAATAAAAAACCGTACAATCAGTATATGTATTTTTTTAAGTTTTTAGGTTTACCAGGTACTTATTGCCAAAGTTGAGTGTCAAAACTGATTGCTTTTTTAATATCTATAACTGAATTTATATAAGGTTGGTTAGCAAGTATATTAGTACGTTTTTGAGTAACAAAGTTTTAGCTTATTTTAAAAATAAGTATTTTTTATCTAATTTCTAAGTTGTAAAACCATTTCTCTTATGCAAAGAAAAACTTTGATGCATTTGCTTGAGCAAACTACAACTAAAAAATATGTTAAAAATATTCCTCCGCAAATATATCTGTTAGTTTATAGTTTATTCCTGTCCTGAATGTCTCATCTTGTTCCCTTACTAGGCCATAATTTTTTTTTAATAATTTTTGTTCAAATCTCTTTAATTTCTCTGCATTTTTCCTAAAAAGAATCCATGTTTTACAACCGTAGGTAACCACCGGTCGTATTCGGCATTTATATATTGTTAGTTTGGACTCAGCAGTTTATTGGTACGCAGTTTCCTGATTGCATAGTAGGCTTTGTTTTCTTTTACTATTTTTATTTTTCTTTGCTCTTGTCATTATTGTCCTTTAGTTGAGATATCAAACACGTTAACTTTTTAACTTTTTCAAAGCCGTAGTCGCCTACTTTGTATCTGTCTTCATTTTGTGTTGCTTTTTGGGTCATCAACATGTAGTTTTTTTTTCCTGATTCACGGTTGTGCTTACTTTCTTTGTTTCTTTGTCAAAGTCTTTAAAAGTGTCATTTATTTCATTTGCTGCGCATAATTATATCGTCTGCGTAGACTTCAACTTGCTTACTTTTGTATGTTAAATTTCCTGTTACATTTAGTTTTTCTAGAGCCACATGTAGTGTTAAGTTGAAAAGTAGAGGTGATGATGATGTCAACTGGTTGTGGCGGAATCCACACTGATTGTCATCAAGGGTATCTTCTGCGTAGGCATTCAGCCTATAGTGAATTATACTCCAGAGGATTTACGTTTCTCTGTAGTTTTTGCTTTTCATATCTGTCTGATCAGTTTGTGTATGCGCGTCTATAGTTCTGGCCCTGCTTTTAGTAGCTCTATTGTTATGTTGTTGCTACCCGGCGCTTTGTTATTTGTACAGACAGTTATGATCTCTATTGTTTCTTTAAGTGTCGGCGTCTGTACTTCCGGTTCAGTTGTTTCTATTTTTTCTACCTTTTTGTTATAACATTTTCTTTTCTTCTTTCGACAAGTTTTGGTTGCGTCCATTTGTTTTTTTAGTAGTCTTGCCTTTGGCTTTTCGATTCGATTCAAAGCATTTGCTTTTTGCTTCATTTTTTAGTCTTATTTTTTTGCTGCATTCTTTGTCGAACTATTCTTTGTTTTGTTTTCTCTGTTTTTCTCCTAATTGTTTAGCTCCTTTTAGTATACTTCTTTTGATGTGTTTTTATTCTTGCTCCACATCATCTCCGCCTGTGTGCTTACCTAGATGCTCCAATATTGTTTTTGATATTAATTTTTCTTTTGCGTATTGCTTAGTTTTTTTACTTTTCTTTTTTTTTTTTGCACTGCAGCATTTCTGAATATTGCTTATTTTCTGCCTTATTTATGTTACTACTAGAAATGGTCAAAATCACAGTTGATCCCTATATACGACATCTCTGATAGTTGATGCCTATCTTCTTAATATCACGACGTGATCGATTTGATTGCAATTCTTTGTTGCCGGGATTTTGAATGTTCCTTTGTGAATCCGCTTGTGCGGAAAGAGTGTGCTGCTTAATATTATGTTTTGCATCTCTGCTAGGTAGCTGTCGTCCAAAGACATTTCGATATCTCTTTTCTAGTTTTTAAATCCTTAACAAAGATTTGCTTTTATGTTGACGGCTGGAGGTATATAACGTCTAAAAAATATCTATTTTGCTTAAAGTATCTTGGTAAAACTTTTTTATTGCTATTGCCCAGACTATATTGTGGGTACCTCGAGATTGTGCTAAATTAGCGTAATCATTAGAATAGTACATTCTAATGATTACGCTTTGTATAATGTTTTTCCTTGTTTGCTTATCTTTTGTTGTTTTTTTTTTTTAAACAACCATCTAAAAACTGAATACTTTATTTGATTTGCTGTATGTTCTTTTTTATTGCAGGTTTTGCAGTAAGACAAGTATGAGATGCACTCACTGCATGCCATAAATTTGCGGATTTATTTGCATTTTTTTTAAGGTGACTAAAAAACGTAATACATTTTTTAAGGTAAAATTATTTTAATAGTAGTCAACGTCTTAGTATCAATGACAGTGACATTAGATACGGTTTTACCTAGATACACAAAATACAATCTTACCAATATTGTTAACCTAAATTTATCAAACACTAAAAATGAACAATTAATACAAAACTGTTAATAATTGCATAAAACAACTTGATAGCCACTATTGTTCAATTGCATTAAACAATCACCATTTATTCAAAACACCAAGATCTTCTTAACTGCTGTTGTTTTGCGGTCGGAAATACTACTAAACAAAAACATTTCACTAAAAACTTTATCTAAATTCAGATAATAGTGTTACCAACTATAATGTTGATACTGGCAACTTTTGTCAAGTAAGTGGAAGTGAATAAGAATGTTAAGCAAAATTAACAAATTAAATTTAGCTAAATTTAAAAACGGTTTAATTGTAAATTTATTACCACAAATTCTAGCACAGCCTGTTGAAGTGTTTTATATTTTAATTGATCAAAGTTTAACTACAACGTATTTTATGTATTACTTCATTGTTCCACTAATTGCAAAGTATTTGAGATTCAATTATTTTTAAATGCCAGTTGAATATTTACGAATGTTTTTATACTAGATGAGGTGCAAATTACACTTGGGCAAGTGTTTATCACAATTAAATTGTACGTTTACTTGTAAAAACTTATTTCAATATAAACTATAAGTAATATTCAAAAGTTTGTTAATATATCTATAGCTAATAAATATTATACACAGAAATTACAATACAAGTGTTACCTTAAATTTGTATGCTAACAATTTTAAAATATTTTAAATAGCTAATTATAATTTTTTTAAATTATAAATAAAATAAATTATACTAAATGTACAAAAGGCCAGGCATGTTATATAGACTTTGTTAGAAATGTAAAGCTATTGTAAAATTATGTATTTTAAGCAAATTTGCTTCTGTATTAAAGCCAGTGTTGACACGTACTTATAACTTTTTTATACAATATAAATATATACTAATTTATTTTAATATAATATTTATTAGACATTTAAATCTAGAATAAAAATTCTTTTATCCTTGAGTTGTCTTTAAAACTGGAAATAACAATTGATTTTACATTTCTCAATCAATTTCCTGCATTTAATATGTTTCCGAATATTGTCTGAGTTTCTTGAACATATTTAGCGTATGTAATATGCAATTTTATTAAATCAATGGTAAAGTTTTTATCAGTAGTTACATACATTAACATCTATTTTGTTATGCTTTATAAATTTTTATTATATTTTAAAGTATATTATATATATAAAAGTAATTTTATTTATATTTATTTGAAAAGCATGTCTTGGTAGTTCTTATAAATCTATTTTGGCATATCAAAATGCATTAACTAACACATTCCTGACAATTGTTTGTTCTAGTTTACCTACTTACAAATCGCTTGGCTCTTTTCCTTTTGGGCTTCGTCCAACTTGAGCACTGCACAGCTGATAGGAGTATTACACATTGCGACAATGCACACAAATCGATAATAAACTATTACTACAGAAAATGTGAGATTTAATCAAAGCAATTATGTAAGCTTTTGCACCCAGTACTTTATTTAAGGGCTTTATTATGCCTCTACAATCAACTTGTGCGTGAACTAAAACATGCTTCACCAACCGTGAAACAACCGCTTTTACTACGGTATGAATTGTTATACTTGTCTAGCCAACTCAAACCATGTATTGAATTAAAGTTTTAATCTGTCTACGTTCTATTATAGAAAGTAAACAATGATTGATTAAATAAATAATGGCTTAATTTAGATATAATCATTTCAGTTGTTACTATTTTTTAAAACTTTTTTAAAAAGGTTCATTCTTAAAACGTTATTTGTTTTTGATTATAATTGATTTGATGTGTTTGTGATAATATCAAAATGTAAATAATATGATTAATATTACTTGGGGTGAGCAAATTGCTGTGCTTTCAAAATTGTATCTCAAAGAGGATAAGATTGATTATCATTACTGTGAAGTATTATAGTAGCGCTGTTCCATCACTATAAGGTCGACTACCAGAATTGACAAATTTCATTTCTTGTCTCCCCAGGTATTAATAGGACACATATTTTCAATAAAGCACTAAGATTATTATCCTGTGTTTTTACTACTTTGTGTAATGTGTTTAGTATGCTTTAAAGAGAGTGTAAAATGAAATTTTTACAAAAGATTTTTTCTGTTTGTAACATATTATTAGATAATGCTTTACAGTATTTTCTTTTCATCTAATATGCTGCCTATTATATATTATAATGCATGATTGAAAAGTAAAATAATAATTCTTTAAAAAATAATTACTACTAGATACTTTAAGAAGATGTTTTAATATTGCTGCTTATATATAGCTATAACTAATTATCTGATATTATTGTGCTACTCATTATATAAATGTTTAGATTATTGATTTTAACATATTGATTAATCGTTGACTTTGACGTTGTAACTAAAACTTGTTAACTTGTAAAATATTAATAGGAAACAAATTTTAGTCTCTAACAGTCTTGTATACTAGAAGTGAACTGATTTTGCAATAAAATTGTACAATATAAGTTATCTTTAAGATACTAATAATTAGCTACTAAAGGATAATAGTCATTCTTTATCTGAAATTATTAATGTACATTTTATTAAAGAAAGTTGCTGCTTTTTAAAAGTTGTTTGTGTTAACTCAGTTAGTAGTGTTATTCAGAAAAAACTGCTGTTGGTATTTGTATAGATTTTGATTGTTTTAATGGATAGTTTTGCAAAAAATATTTAGTGGCTTATTATTATAAAAACTTATGTGGTTCAAAAAGTATTACTAATAACAAATAGTTTAAAACCAAATTTGCAATTGTAGTTTTTTGGCAATAAAATATTAAAACCGCAACTATTTTTTTGTAATACTGTTTTAAAATTTTGTGATTTATCAAAAAAACATAAAAACGGGTTTGATTAACTTATAATGGGCATTTACTGAACTAAAACCTGTTTTCGGAGTCTCTTACGAGGCTGAAAAGGAAATTATTAGCAGCAGACTTGAGGCAAAACATAGTAATTTGTATGAAAGCTGTAAGAAATTGACATACGTACAGAGCAAAATATGAGATCATAAACGAAGTGGATTGTTTTTTTTGCTGTTAATTTGTAAGTAGGGGCAGGAAAAAATGTTGAAAAAAGTTTGAGTTTAAGTTAAATTTTTAAATTTAATTTTTGTAAAGTTTTCTGTTAACTATGTTTTAATGTGATTTTTTTTTTAAACCAAAAAAACAATCTTGAACAAAAAGAGTTTGCAAAAATTGTTTTCTACAAAATTCTAAATGTAGCTTAAACAAGTTTATTTTTATAAAATCAAAATACTATTGACCACAAATTTTCTTGTTACTAAAAGGATAAATATGCAGTACTTTGACTTTACTAAAAAATACATATTGCATATTAATCCTTTAGGCAAATCTCTACTTACTAATGCAAAAAAACAAAAAAACCAATTCAAGTCAACTTTTTTTTTGTTATCTTAAACTATAACAGGGGTATTGCATAATACTAAAATTTTAGTAACACAAATAAGTTGAATCAGACTGCAAATACTTACAGGACTGACAACCGGCAACTACAGTCTTGGATTTTATACGCCGCGGGTGTGTGAAAAAAAGACGGCAACGTACAATCTTCTTTGGCAAACATAGCCTAACAAAAATAAAACTGAAAGGTCAAAAGAGTAAGACATTAGAGGTGTTACCCAGTATTTTTTCATTTTTTTTCTTTTTACGCAAAAAATGTACGTTTTAAATGACATTTGATTTGCATGTATACAAAAAAACTTATTCTTCAATTTCTAATTGCGTCTTTAAGTTAAAGCCCGTATTTCTTGTGCATAAAACGTGTAAAATACAAAATTTTAGGTATTAGTGATTGCATTCATTTTTGTGGGATAGTGGTTTTTACTCATTATTAGTGCTACTTTACTTACTCTAGTTTGTTTTTTATTTCCAGTCAAAAAGATTATTTTTTGTTCTGTAGATAAAAATTTCTAACAAAATTTATCTTGCGTTTTAAAAATACGTTGCTCTAAACTATAATACAACAAAACAAAAAAAAAAACTAAACTTTATCTTTGTTTTTGGCACACAAACAGCAAACATTGTTTTCTTTTTTACTAGTGTTTGTCATAGGTTTTTACAAATAATGGTTTAAAGCATAGGTTTCCAAATTTTATCTTACAAAACCTACAATGATAAAATTATGTACATACATAAGTTCACATAGTGGAAAATCCCCAATAACACACTCCATTTCCGGCGGTTCACCGATATCGGTCTTGTGATTTCAATAGAATTTAAGTGTGGCAACGCTGACATACATATTGCATCTAACATCTTCCTTAGTAACAACGTAATATAGATAGCGAGTAAAAGATTTTTAAAAAACAATAAGGTATTAAGCTTTCTAATTGAATAAAATAATAAAGCCATATGCATTATTTGCAATGAAGTTATATCGGTTTTACAAGAAGACAACATAAAACGCCACTATGACACTAAACATGGAAGCAAATATACTAAATATACAGAACCCTACAAAAAATATAAAGCAGTAAAACGCAAATTGAAATTTCAACAAATTATGTTTAAACGAATAAATCACGAGCAAAGCCCATTCTTTAGCCAAATGTGGGAAGCCATTTACTAATGGTGCATTAATTAAAGACTGCTTAATTGCAGCGGTAGAAGAAATGAGTGCAGAAAAAATATTCAAATCAATTATTTTGTCGGCAAACACTATTGCGCAAAGAGTCAATTATATTGCAAAAAATTACTTAACGCATTTGTCAAAATGCAAATCGGCACCGAAAATGATTCTTTCTGGTTTTGGACAAATCAACAAACATGTCATATATTGGTTAAGTATTAACCTATATTCAAACAATTAATAAAAATTGTAAAGTGTACGAAAAACTTCTTGATGTGTATAGCATTCACGGCACAACGACTGGCAAAGATATTTTCAAATTCTATCTTTGATGAAAAACTTAAAGTCCAACACAACTGACGTGACGGCGGCAAAAATATGGTCGAAAAAAATAAAGTGTTGTTGGTCTACTTTCAAAAGCGGTAGAAAATTATGGGAGATTAGCACCAATAATTTTACATTGTATAATTCACCAACAATTCTTAACAGTGAATTTTATCAGATCTCATGCGCTGAATAATCGCCAATTTTACAAATTCCTGAAAGGAATCAAAGAAAATGACTTTCCACGTTACACTACTGTACGCTGGCTTAGCTGTAGAAAAGTTCTTATGATATTTTTTGAGCTCCGGAAGGTTAGGTTAGGTTAGATTAGGTTAGGTTAGGTTAGGTTTTTTGATAAATATGCAGATCGATTGTTGGCTGAGCTACATTGCAATAATTGGTAATAGAAATTAGTTTTTTATTCCGATGTAACCAAACACATAAACGACTTAAATTTGAAGCTACAAGAGAATTGTAATACTTGTCAGGCTTTCAGTCAACAAACCAAGACACAATTTCTTATAGATTTTGCAATTGAAATTTTAGAAACTTTAAAACATAACTTTGATTTTTTTAAATTTTATTTTGATAAAATTGCAAACGACATCAAGCTATATCAAAATCCTTTTAATGTAAATATTGAAACAATTGATATGTCAAATTAAGATAACTAAATTGCAAATTAAGTATATTTAAAAACAAAAATTATAATTTGTGCAAAAAACGTTTTCTAAAATTAAGTACACAAAGAACGCTTACAGGACCAAATTGAACAAAAAGCATATGAAGTCGCTGTTTTAATCTACTCAAGACAATTTAATCCCCAACTACATAAATCACATTAATTGTTGTAACATATAATACATTTATGTAAGATAAATAAAATTAAAAAAAAAAATATTTGTTGGATTTGAATTTAAGCAAATGATTTGTTAAATAATTTACAGCAATTTGTATGCCGAGACTTTCCGGTTTGCCGCGGGCCGGATCAGCGAATCTCACGGGCTATAGCTTGGAGCAGGAGTAAAGTATTACAATATTAAAAGTAAAAAGTTTTTAATATTTTGTTTAAATAATATTACGTAATAACGCATTACAATTATGCAGATTTATTACGGTGATTTTTAAATTACCAAAATTTAAAAAAAGTGGCTTTTTATTTATGATAATTTTTTTCTGCAAATATAGGTCACGGTATGTGTATACTTTGCTGCAATTCTTAAAATATAATAATTTTGTAATAGTGGTAAAGATACACAATTTTGTAAATTATTTTTTCTGTTATTTGTAGAGCGCAAGCGCAAGTATGTTGACCTGTTCCAAACTAAATGACGATTTGCCAAAAAATTACATATTTCGAAAGATAGAATGTGCCATCGACTATATCATGTTAGACGGTAAAGTGTCAGAACTTTAAATTTCGTAAACAATCAGACAGATGGATAATTATTTAAAAATAAAAAGTTTTTTGTTTTAGTATGTAAAGGTTTTTTTTATTACTTTCTCTATTTAATAATTTAGCTTTTTTGTTACTTCTGCTCCTCAAATATAACGGTATTTGTATCCCGCAAAAATCTAGTTTAGTCAAGGATTGTTTTGGTTAAATCAGTAACCTTAGTTTTCTTTTTGATCTACATAGCTCTTTTGTGGTTTTTGAGGGTAATATGTAACATTCTTTGTACTATTGCTCTTTGTGTTACCAACAACCTACGTAAGCTGCTTTTAGTAATGTTTGCGCACCGTAGGTAAGTATTGGTAACACATAGTAGTCAAATAATTTAGTTTTTAAAAGTTGCGGTATATTTTCACTCTTTCGTACAAAGCTTTTAGTTTAGTTTTTCTTTGTATTTGGTTTTTTTAGTGTTTTGTTCTTCGTGTAATTTCTGTGATATATTGGTTAGTTTTTCTACTATCAGAGAATCCTTGAGGCAAACCGTGTAATTGGTGTGAGGCTGTAGTATTACATACACCCTACTTGGGGTACTGTTAGTTTTAAATTTTGGTTGATAAACTCAACAAAAAAAAAATACAAATCTTTGTGTATATATTTGAGAAAATACAACAAATATATAAAACATTTGAAAAATGTTATTTAGAAATTGGTAACTATAAAACTACAAAAATTATGATAATGAATAAAAATACGGCAATTAAACAAAATATAAAACTGGTGTTTCTTTATTATTCTATGCAGTGCAGACTTGTTGAATAAAATTTTGACTTAAGACATATAACAATAAGTTGAATTGCTTCTAAGTTTTAAAATGCTAAAAGCACTGTAGGAAATTTTAGAAATAACATATAATTATTTTAATTTAAGAACATGTTAGTTATTACATTAAAGAATTTAATAATCACTATGATAGCAAAATATTGAGTTTTATTGGTTTCGAAAAGAAAAATACACATTTTGTTATCTTTTTAACTTGTTATTTATTATCTAAAAAAAGTGCAAAATTATATTCATAAAAAATATCAATATTCGGTCATAAAATATAAAATATTAAAAAAAAACTAAAATCCGGCAATAGATTATTAAAAAATGTAAAATTCTATTCATAAAATTTTAAAAATAGCAACATGAAATATGAAAATTATGTTAGAAATAGCAAAAATTTTCCAACAACGGTTTAAACTTGCAAAATTATATTCATTTGAGATTTAAAAGTAAGAGGTGTTTTTTTTTAGAGGCGGCGAACTTTAAATTGGCAACACTCTTATCTTTGACAGCTGATTTGACGGATCTCAATTGTTTTGAGGTTAGTTTGGTTTGAACAATTTATCATAAATAAACTCAAGCCGGAGCAACGTTTGCAAATTGTTTAAATTTATTTTAAAAAACAAGGTTTAGTAAAAGAAACTCATCGGGCATGCATTGTATGGTGCTTATAATCGTCCACCAGTACGAATAATTCGAGAAACTGTGCATCGTTTTTGCAATACGTTTAATCTAAACAATAATAAACATCTAGTACGACGACGTACAGCGCACACAAGAAGCAATTCGTAGTATGCAGCGTAGTGTTAATGATAATCCAAATGTGTCAATTTGTTATTGTGTTCAACAATTAAACTTGTGCCCTTTTACTTTATAAAAAAATTTGCAAAAAAATATTGGTTTACAAGCTTACAAGATTCAACTTGTACAGGAATTAAAGCCACACGATCATTGTTTGCGTAGTACATTTGGTAAATGAGCCAAGGAAAACATAGCTATTGATCTACAATTTTTTTTTTAAATTGTTGCTTTTGGTGTAATAATAATTCATAAGCCCCTATCGAAACACAATTACATCCAGAAAAAAATACCGTTTTTACCGTTTGGTGCGCTGTATGGGCCGGAGGAATCATTGGTCCATATCTGATGTCTTCAAAAATGGTGATGGTCGGAACGTTACAGTAAACGGTGAGCGGTACAGAGACATGATTGCCAACTTTTTGGTGCCTCAATTGAACAGCATTAATGGCACACACCGCGCAAATTAATTTATTAAAACAAACATTTTACAAAATGGACCAAATAACTGGCCACCGTGCGATTTGACGTCATTGGATTATTTTCTTTGGGGATATGTAAAATTCCATATCTACACCGATAAGCCAGAAACAATTGAACACTTGAAAGACAACATTCGACACCAGATTACGCCATGTACGCTCCACCCGCGGCGGTCACATGCATAAATCATATTCAACATTAATGCCATCTGTCAAGAAAAGCCAATTTCATAAATATTAAAAACATTTTTCTATGTTTTATTTCAATTTAGTTCTCCGCTTCTTAAAAAAAAAAAACACTTTTTATTTATAATTAATAAATATATAACGTATGCTAATGATTTTATTGGTTAGCGTTTTGATGTTTTTGTTTGTATATTAAGTAATTTTGAAATTGTTTTATTTTTGTTTTTCTTAGTTTTGATGAAGACAGCAAAGAAAAAAAGAAAAAAAAAATATAAACTAATCAACAAAAATTATATATTTATAAAATGTCAAAAATAGCACAATCCTGTCTGAAACATCAAAACATTATTAGAAAACACCAAAATCCGCTTATAAACTGTTGAAAAAAGTTAAATTCTAATTTATATAATGATAAAAATTGCAAAATCTGGCTTTGAAAAGGTCAAATGTTTTTATTATAAAAAGTAAATATTATCAAAATCCGGTTATAAAATATTAAACGATAGTTACTAGAAAAGTCAAAATAGCAATTTTGGTCAAAAAGTATAAAAGTATTCTAAAAAACGGTTTTAAAGTGCAAAATTCCGTTTAGAAAATGTCAAAATTAGCTATGAGAAAATACTGTCAGATTACTACACTAAGATCTAGTCATAGACTGCTAAAAAAAGTATACACATTTTTACAAAATCTAAAAAATAGCAAACTTTTACTACTAAATTTCAAAATTGCTTGATTCTTGGCGGCTGTGATCGATAGATTGAGTTTAAATAAATTAAAATTTATATCAAAATTAATGTTAGATAGAACGAAAAACTGTTAGAGAAGTGCAAAATTCTTTTCATAATATATTAAAAGCTGCATTCGACCATAAAATATAAAAATAATGTGAGAAAGCTCCAAAATTTAGTCATTAACTGATCACAAAATCAAAACTTTATTTATAAAAAACCAAAAACAGCTAAAACCATAAAACATTAACTTGTGTTCAGATATAATCTGGGCTTGAAACATTAAAATATTGTTTTAAAATTACCAAAATCCAAAATAATGTTGAAAAATGTAAAATTCCTATTAATTATTCTCACGATCCTAGCATAAAGTATAAAAATATTTCCAGTAATTTAGTCTTATTTTCAAACAGAGCCCGGCCAAAAACGGTTGTTGTTGAAAATTACCAAAATTTTACCACAAACTGTAAAAATTGTAAAAAATCTTATACAATTTTTAAATAGCAAAAAAAAGTTAAAAAATATCAATATATTTTCGGAACAATTCAATCCCGGTTAAAAACGGCCAAAAAAGCAAAACAGACTGTTTATAAATCTTTAAAATATACCAAAATTAGTATTCCTTTTATAAAAATTTCAATAAAGACCAGAATTTGGACAAAAACGGTTAAAAAGTGCAAATGTCTTTTTATAAAATGACAAAAATTGCAAAATTCGGTTATAAAAAAATAGTGTTAGAAAAAACATGCATAAACTTTTAAAAAATTCAACAGATTATTCTAAATAGTAAAATATCTTTTTAGCTTTTCCGCATTGTTTACAAATAGCTACGCTACTGCAACATATACATTACTACAAACATAAATTGGCTATATTAAGCAACTTAATATATAAAAAAGTATGTTTTAGCCTGTTTTAGCATCATTTTAAATATCTCACATTCCATAAACTAAGCTGTACTGGAATTATTGTAAATAACTGCAATAGTTGATGACTTGGCGCATAAACATGGATAACTTTTCATAAATCCGTATCAAACATTTTAATGTTCATCTGAATATATTAGTCGTGCCGCACACAAGCTAGCGACAATACACAAACGTGATATGAAATGTGAAATTTTATTTTACTTTTGTGTAAACAAGACAGGTATATTTAAAAGAACAAAATATAAAAGACATAAAAGTTTTCGTGAATATATTAATGTTGCGCCTATTCTTAATATACATTCTTTTCGTTAAAATGCGATTATTGTAAAAGTAAAATATAATTAGACACTACTTTTGCACTTTATATGGACAGCACCAACCATGGCATAAACTAAAAACAAATGTGATAACATTACTCGTAGACAGAAAAAAAAAACAAAATTTACAGAGAAAAAACTTCGAATCAGACGAACGAAATAACTAACAATGGCCGGAAGTATTGCGCTTCCGAAATATTTGTTGGCAAAGATTTTTATTTTTTCAAAGTTATGTTAATTCTAAGATTGACCGTAAAAGCCAAATATAAATTATGTTATGTAGTGTTTGATAATAAAAATAATAAAAATTTTAAATGATACGTTTGTTATTTTTTCAAAACGCCATATACAAAAGTTATGTTGTTATAGTACATAAATATCAATTTTACAAAATAGTTAATTTCGTTTTTAAATATACATAAATGTTACATTTTTTAATTAAAATAATTTATTTTTTTATTAGTAATAATATGTATAATCAAAATAATAATCAATACAAACTCTAATAACTTTTATCCAAACCGTCATAAAATTTATAATTAAATTAATCAAATAAATCATCAGTTTTCAATCATATTTTAATTATCGTTTATTAATAACACAGTAGTTATTACGTAATAAATAACATAAATTTCATAAATTATATTTTTATTATCAATTAAAATATTTAAATGTTCTATTTGATTTATGTAGGTTTAAATGATCTTTCAAACGAAAAGGGTGACTTAATACGTATCTGTAACAAAAGGAATTAAAAAGAAAATGACGAAAAGAAAATGCTTTTTTATAAAAAGAAAATTTAATATACACGTCAAAGGAAAATTTAATTTAAATGTACTTTTGTACATGCTTGCCGACGTTTCCAATATCGTGAAAGTACTTGTTCTGCTAAATTAAAAGACTTCACAGAAAAATATGTAGTAACGCATTCATAAGTTTAATCAATTTTTGTTTATAGGAGTTTCCTGCTGATTTACTCTAGTAATAACATTATATTATTATTTTACACATTACTTATAATCTTTGTTTGATCTTTATTTTGTCTTGCTTATAAAGACACCTCTTGATAATTTAATAAAAATTTGTTAAAAACATACAAATTTTTAACTTAATAAAACAACAAAACATTTTATTAAATGATAATAAAAATTGATCAAAATATCACAAAAAAAATGTTTATGTGTTGGCAACGAATACACAAGTACTTGAAACTACATGCAGAAGAGATTTTTCTTATGTGCAGATTGGCGGCCACTAGAGTGGGAATTTAATTATAATATACATTATTTACATGACGCCATGCATATAACCGTAAAGTACTATATACCATGGGTTGGCAAACTATTAGGCCCCCATCAGTTTTTAATTTAGTCTCCAAAGTCCTTATTTAAAATAAAATAAATTGAACTATAGTTGGTATAACAACGTTTTTTGGATTGAAAGAAGTGCATACAAATTTTTTTTAAATCTGGTTGGTTTCAATAAAAAATTGCCGATCCCTACTATATACTATAATTCAATCATAATCTTATTCCCTTATCTCAGTATATAATTGATATAAAACTAGTTGTTTTGATATGATAGATGAGTTACTGCACGCAAATAACTTTAAAATGTCAATTTTTAATCTCTGATTTTGCAATTATTGCGTAATAAATATGACACCAAACGTATAACTAAAATATTAAGATTGTCTAAAGAGTTTTAATTAGATTATTGTTTTTAACATAGTTTTTTAATGATAAACAGTTTTGCAAATATGATTTTTCCAAGTAGTAGTTGCCTTCTAGCTATTAAAATAAATACGATTGCAATGTTTTTCTTGTTTGATATATACTTTGCTTTTTTAAGCTATACTTTGAAAATTGAAATTAGAAAATTGGTGCTAAAAGTTAGATCAGGTTATTATAATATTCAGTTTGCCAAGTAATTATAGTAAAATAGTTTAAAGTTTATTAAATTAACTTTGATATACAATCTCTGCTATTTTTTAATATAAATTTTACAGTCATGCAGTGTTATTTGCCACAACTACTAATTTTTTCGTCAAATAAGACAAAGTTGTCGTAAACATTATCTAACTCGGATTTAATTTGCGCAGACGTACTGCATCATTTCAATTGCAAGATTTTAATTAAAGCTAGTAATTTTATTATTTCTATTTGTACAAACGTTCTGTCATTGGCTAAATCGTTTATCGGCTTTACGTTTAGTATGCTATTTTGACAAATAACGGCAGCTGCATGTGTAATCTGATCTAATATGTTGCTTGTTTGGCGTATTAGTGCAAAACGCTATACATATGTCGGATTTGCACACAAATTCATTTACAGATCAAAGTTTTAAATTATTTCACAAAAACAGTGCTTTTGTTTTAAATTTAAAATGTGCTGTGACTATTGGTTCGGATAAAATTGATGGCCTTTTGTGGGTAAGCGTTAAGAATATGCCAGTACCCACGGTAATTGCCGCAACTAACTTCAAAGTACTTTGGCATTGGCAACATTTAAACGTGTTAGACCTTTGGAAAGCAGAATAGAACGGAACCGTACACGGGTTAAAACACAATAAACTGTGTGACAAATCTAAATGCAATGTATTTGAGAAGAAAAATGTGTCAAACATTGTTTCCAAAAAATAAGTTGAACATTGTTTCAAAAAAATGTGTTAAACATTGTTTTTTAAGAAACTGACACGCAATTTGGACTAATTGGACATAATTCAATTAGATGAGTGCGTTTTTGTTTTTTTAGCAACGCTAAATATTTAGTTGAGTTCATTAACGGCTGTTTTCATTAATGTAAAGTACGTTTTATCAAGTCAAAAGAAGAGATTTCTTAGGACCTGCAATAAATTAATACATTGCTTTTGTTGAAAATCAAAAAAAAGTCAAATCTCTACAAACCGGTAACGGCGGAGACGCTTGCTGATACAAACAGGACTTCTTCCAATGTTTTGAGCTAAAGCAGTAAATAAAGCCAACTACATTAGAAATTGTTGTGTCACTAAAAGTCTAGACAAATAAACTCCTTATGAAGCCTGGCTGAACTAGAAACATTTCAGATCTAAGTCATCTTTGAGAGTTTGGTAGTAGCGTCTATTGCAGTGACCAAAAACCCAAAAAAGGCAAAAATCAATGCCATAAAAACATTTTTGTTAAATATTTGGAACCATTTACAAAAATGATGAATTCCAAGATTTTTTCCTAGTAGATCTTTAAACGATGAACGCAAATAAACAAAACAAATTAAATAATTTTGTTAAAGTCATCATGGATTTTCTAGTTGTTGAGCAAGCTAATATTAATAATCGGCTTATAAAAAGTAAAAAAAAGATCAAACCAACCAAGAATCAAGCAAATTAGACAACTAAGTTGTCAGCAAAAAAAAACTGGAAACGGTTAAATTATACAAAAACATTTTGTATTATAAACTTGTTGGATGCCTGACGTATTTGGCATTAGCAACCAGGCCCGATATAATCTTTGATGCAAGTTATCTGAGTCAGTTTATTAATTCTTACAAAAAAGCCTACTGAACTGAAGCTAAAAAGATTTTTAGATACTAAAAAAAAAACATAGATTTGAAAATAATAAGAAAATCATTACCTGTATATTTTAACTCCGACTAAAGAAACTGTCCAGAAGATCAAAAATCGTACTCAGTGTACGTCTTTACGCTAAGTAGGTGCCGCTTTAGTTGGGATTCCTCCAAGCAACAGACAGTCTTCTATCAAGGCGGAATATATGGATGTTACGGAAGAAACCAAAGAAGCAATTTATTGAAAAGCATTATTGGGCAAACTGAGTTTTAAAAGTCTAGCTGGCAATTTTTAACAATAATTTTAGTGCATTAAAACTTGCAGAAAACCCAGGGTATCATGCCAGAAGTAAGCATATTGACATATGTTTCTACTATATTTAGTTTGACAATTTGAATAAAGATAGTCTAATAATGGTTCATGTTTCAAATTAAAAAAACGTATCTGTTTACCAAAAGTCTGCTAAAACCAAAGATTCAGAATTTATTGACAATTCAAAATCGTTTTAACCCCGCAAAATGACTGTAAATCGCATAAATGCTAAATAATGTCAATTAATGCTGACATTTAGTTTGTTTCATTATTAACATTATCAATTGTGTTTATAAACACAAAAATATTTATTTTAATTTGTATTTTGCTATTACGCAATGCCGTGCTTATACAAAGCACACTGGCAAGATTTGTAAAATTAAAACAATTGTCTGTGCTGGACCTTTACTTACTGTGATTGTTAGATTGAGTTTGAATAAATTATTAATTATATAAACTAGTTTTAAGGAAATGGGCAATTCCACGTCAAGTGAGCAGTCGATTTCACGCGACCCTCTCCGATTTAGCTCAAATTTTGTACACTTATTTGAGTACCCAAAAATGAATTCATGCCAAATTTCAGACCTGTAGGTCACATAGTTCGCTTCGTAGAGCCAACTAAATTTTACGGCAATTTTTAAGTTCAACTTTTAACTTTATGTATTTTAATTGCATTTCAACCTGGAATAATTTTGAAATAGTCATAACCGATGGGAAATTTTTCAAGGAATCGAATGCAGTGGTCAGATTTTTGTTATCTTGTCCCGCACTCACAGGAAACTCAAAAAAACAGTTTTTTTTCAAAAATTCATTTCTCAAAAGTTGCCACCGATTAAGACTCCAAATTTTGCACAAAGACGGCCAAAAGTATGTACTTTAAGATGCTTAAATAAAAATTTCCCACACTAGGTGGTTTTTGCTCTAGAGTCTCTTAAACGCACAAAACCATTTTTTAATCAAAATTTTAGCACATATTAATTAATATACAGGGTGTTAATGAATAGGGGTAACAAAGTTTTAGAGTAGATAGGGGGGTTTATTTGAGACACTTTTTAATTATAAACTTATAGGCAAACATGTTCACCCTAGAAGCTGCATGTCAAATTTTTTTTGTTTTTTTTTTATACAATATTTGAAATATCTCTTTTAAAAGTCTAAATAAAAAAAAAACAATAGAATATAAAAATTATAGGCAATTAAATTGTCTATCTTTTTTGAACAGCAAATCTGGATCTATCTCTAACCGTACTTATGTCATAAATTAAAGAAAGATTTTTAATTTTTTTTTTTGTTGTTTTTGTTAAAAATGATGTTCAAAAGTCAAAAATTTAAAAAAAAATTAAATTTGAAGTTAATTGCGCATTTTTCACCTAATAACATGTTTTAATGTAGCTCCTACCGAGTGTGTGCTATTAAAGAAAAACTTTAAGCATTTTTTAACCTTACTTAAAAAAACATTAATAGAATGTTACAATTTTGACAAAATTAAAAAAATATGTACAATACGTCAATTTAAAAGTTTTTTAAATTAAAAAAAAATTATAGGCCTAAACCTTATTAAATTCTAATTATTTTAGTTTACGAGTCTAATTTTATGTTCAAAATTTAAAATATAATAAAAATATTATAATTTAAAATATATATATACAGAGTATATTGATGTAAAGTTTCATGTGGAACCTAATTAGCAAGTACTCATTTGCTTTTTTGGGGACCCAAAGTATGCATCTGACTTAAATCTGGAAGCTAATGGTACTTATTAAGTATATTAATTTTATAAATTCAATGGTAGTGCGACACGTGTTCTTTTGAATCTTAAGGTCTGAAATTTCTCATGGCATATTTTTTTTTGTATAAAAATCACTTTCTGAGGGTGCACACAAAGAAATTCCACAAAAAAAATGTAAAAACCAGTCTAATATCAAAAATTTTGATTAAAAAATGGATTTGTGCGTTCAAGAGGCTCTAGAGCGAAAACTACCACTAGTGTGGGAAAATTCAATTGGCTCTACGAGGCGAACTATGTGACCTAGAGATCTGAAATTTGGCATGAAGTCATATTTTGGGTACTCAAATAAGTGTACCAAATTTGAGCTAAATCGGAGAGGGTCGCGTAAAATGGACTGCTCACTTGACGTGGAATTGCCCAAATAGGATTTGATCTCAGTACTCCAGCATCTATGCAACCGACTTAAATGTTTTGTTAGCTTATAACCTATAAACTCATACTTAATTTTATTGTCATTGCTAAGCAAAAATCTATTTGTAAAATTTTAGTTTATATAACATAGATGGAATCAAGAAAAAAATTAATAAATAAATATACAGAAACTATACGTATAAAACATTATTCCTATTAAAAATAAATTTTTATAAAACACACACTGTCACGAATTAACTTATAGTTTGGCTTCCGCAATATGTTGCATGCTCCAATTACAAGATAACTCGCAAGAGTTTTATTTCAAAAACTGTTTTTTTTTGTTTCAAACATTAATAAGTAATAAATTGTATTTTTTAATTGGAACTTTAAAAATTGCCAGTAGTCATAGTCCAGTCAAATATACTAAAAGTCCTGACAAATATAACACAAGCTTTAGCGGTAATGACCAAAAACAAGGCACTTTTTTCGTTTTTTTTGTTAATATCTCAAGAACTGTAGGTCGGAGGTAGAAGTTAACTATATACATAATGAAAGCTGATAAAATTTGATCTACTGAATTGTTTTAACAAGGTTATGCATAACCAATAAGCATCCTATAGATGTTAACACTAAGTTAACTAAAAAATCGAAAACAGTTAAATTACACAAGGACGTCTTGAGCGTTAACAACCAGGCCCAATATAAGCTTTGCTGCTAGTTATCTGGGTCAGTTTAATAATTCTTACGGAAAAGCATACAAAACTGCAACAAAAAGAGTTTTTATATACCTAAAAGAAATCATATGCTTGAGTCTATTCTACAGAGCTGATAAAAAATCATTAATTGCGTATTTTAGTTTTAAAAATAATAAAGTGTGCAAAAGACCAAAGATTGTATTTAGGGTCTTTAAGCTAAGTGGGTACCGCTTTAGTTTATCTTCTTTTAAGGCGGAATATATGAGTATCACGAAAGGAGCCAAGGAACTAATTTATTGAAAAGCATTATTGGATGAATTGAGTATTAAAGGTTTGGCTAATATTGTAATTTTTAACAATAATTTTGGTGCATTAAAACTTGCATAAAACCTAGTGTATCGTGCCAGGTTTGACGATTTGAATAAAGATAGTCTGAAAATGGCTCATGTTTCAAATAAAGAAAACGTAGAAGACATATTTAAAAAGATCTGCCAAAACCAAAGATTGAGAATTGCCGCTGTGATTGTTAGGGTACGTTGGGTACAATGCTGCACATTGACACTGGCTTCTCGCTGCCCATTGCCATTCAACATAAATGCACCTCGCCGTTATTTAATTACTGTCGATGTTTATTAACGAAAAAATTGTAAATTTTTAGCGCTTTCGGACCTTCCGTCGACTAAAAACAAACCAAATAATCAATAGAACACGCTTGTAAGTGCTTCAATTGCACGACCATGTTTGTGCATAAAATAGTTTCCAAAAAAATATTTTTTAACAAACAAATTGTAAAAGTTTGTAGATTTCTAGCGTCTCCGACGGAATAGTCTCAAAAAAAACAAACCAAATTAAAACATTTCTTTAAATAAATTGAATAGAACATGATTTAGTTAGTGATTAATAATTATATAAAGTAATTAATTTAAATTGCAAGTCAAGTTTTATTTAATCTAAAATTGTGACAATCAATCGTATTTGTTTTAAAAAAATATTACTATAATGAAATTATTAATATAAGTCAAAGTATTAAATTAAAATAATTAATTACTATGTTGCTTCAGTAAAAATACAAACATCTTTTAAATTTAAATTGAAGTAACATAGTAATTAATTAAAATAATTAAATAAGTTTGATTATATAAATTATATTATTGAAGATGTACGGCGATAGTACGATTATAAAAACAAACTATTTTGTACACATCGCAGTAGCAAGAATAGTAACAAGAGGCGCGGCGAGCTGCGAGGTGCATCATAAATGTTCCCATAAGATTCTACAGGTTTGTTTCATCCTTGCCATAACATCCCGGCGCCAATTTTTGCGAGAAGCGCCGGTGATGTGCAGCATAAACGTACCCTTTGAATAAATTATTAATTTATTTTATAAGATAATTATTGTTAGTAAATTTATTTGCCGCTAGCAGTAAACACAAAACTAGTTTTAAGCAAAGTAGGATTCGATCTGAGTATCCCAGCATTTTTCCAACTAAGCAACTTAGATGTTTTGTTAGCCTGTTAAATCAAATTCATAGTCAATTTTATTGCCATTGCCAAGCAACTAAAAATCTATTTGTAAAATTTTTAAATTATACAGGGTGTTTCAAAACATGTGTCGAAAAATGGATTGGTTGGCTAATTATAAGAAAAAAAGTTCTTATTAACATAGTTCCGCAAACGCATCGTTTTCAAGATACAGGGTGTAAAAAAAATATTTTTTTTCTCAGGAACTGTTTGAGATACAAAACTCAGCTTTTGTACACATCTTAGCATTAATATTAACTACTTATAAAGCGCTTATTCAATTTTTTTCATAAGTGCCATTGACGAAAATTTTAGGGTTGCGTGAGGTTTTTATGGCTCTAATTTCTATGACACTTGGGAAATTGGCATTCTGAAAGCACAATGTAAACCACCAATATTTTCTACACAAAAAAAGTACTTCCAGTCAAAAGCTCTAACGTAAACCGTTTTAAAGAAATACGGCATTTTATAATGAAAAACATGAAATAAAGTAGCTACATGTTTTGTTGTCGATAAAAACATTTGTTTTTGTTCTAGTTGTTAGCGTTCATGCATTTGAGTTATTGACAATTGTTGTTTAGTTGTTAAATAACCTTTTTTTAAAAGGAGGCAATATTGCGGGAACTTATTATCTTTATTACTTAATTAATTTGTCCATTCTTAGTATTTTGCTTGCGTGGTGATAGCAAAATGAATAATTACAGTGATAGCAAGATGTGCCATATGCATTTTGTTTATGGCGTTGCCGATGGAAATGCAGCAAAAGCTCGTCGAATTTATCAAGTAAGGTTTCCAAACCGAAAGGTACCAAATGAAATAAAATTTATTTGTATTCACAAACAAAAAGCCAGATGTTATCTTTATCTTTATCACATACAACGAGTACAAGCCCTTTTATTAGCAAATTTTCCGCAAAGATTGGCTATGTGTCAATAGTTTTAAAAAAGAGTTGCGCAAAATCCTTGATTCTTAGAACAAGTTTTATTTACGGACAAAGCAAATTTTTCTTGCGATGCGATTATAAACTTCTATAATAATCATGTATGGGCTGACAAAAATCTACATGCTATAATGGAAGGCCATCATCAGCAAACATTTTCCGTTAATGTTTGGGCAGGTGTTGTAGGAGACCATTTAATAGGTCTATATTTTCTGCCGTTTAGGCTAAATGGTCTATCATATCGTAATTTTTTTGAAGAAGAGCTGCCAGGACTTTTAGAGAACGTTCCGGTTCAATTAAGAAACAAAATGTGGTTTATACATGATGGTGCTTCTGCACATTTTAGTTTAGTTGCGCGTCAATTCTTAAATGAACAGTATAGGAACCGTTGAATAGGTTGAGGAGGCCTGTGGGCCTCCTCAACCTATACAACGGTCTCCTCGGTCTCCAGATCTAAATAATTTGAATTTTTTTTTGTGGGTCACTTAAAATTTTAGTTTACACTACATCAGTTAATATTGATAAGGAACTAAGAAATTGCATTATTTCATCTTGCAATACGATGCAAAACACTCTAGGCATTTTCGAACGGGTTCGTTACTAAGACGTAGGTTGGAAGCTTGCGTTATAGTAGGAAGAGGTAATTTTCAACAATTTTGGCGATTTTTCTTGTTTTTTATGTTATTGAGACCGTTGAATAGGTTGAGGAGGCCTGTGGGCCTCCTCAACCTATTCAACGGTCTCCTCGGTCTCCAGATCTAAATAATTTGAATTTTTTTTTGTGGGTCACTTAAAATTTTAGTTTACACTACATCAGTTAATATTGATAAGGAACTAAGAAATTGCATTATTTCATCTTGCAATACGATGCAAAACACTCTAGGCATTTTCGAACGGGTTCGTTACTAAGACGTAGGTTGGAAGCTTGCGTTATAGTAGGAAGAGGTAATTTTCAACAATTTTGGCGATTTTTCTTGTTTTTTATGTTATTGCTTAATTTTGTAAAATAAAGGTTTTGTGATCATGTTGCTACATTTTCTTTCTGGTCCTGATATATATTGTTTAGGATATGGAATCGTTCAATTGTAACAAATACTACAAATATCAATAATATTATTAGTTATGTAATTAATCAAAATTATTTATGAGATTAATAAGTAATTAATTAATTAAGTTAAACAAAACGTTTTTTTATGTTTATTTAATCGTCCCAAATGACCTGCTGAAATATTTTAACTAAATATTGAACTTGTATGATAATGAATATCAATTATGTAATTGGGTTGAAATAATAAAAAATTCTCAAATGAGAAACACATATCCTGAGATATTGTCAAAAAATTAAAAAAATTTTACACCCTGTATTTCTGTTTTCAAACACCCTGTATAAATAAAATCAAGAAAACATTTTTTTTAATTGTTCACAAAAAACAGAATATTTATTAATAAATAAACAGAAAATATACATATATGTAAATCATTATTCCTATTGAAAATAAATTTTTATAATCACTCACTAATATCACGACTGTCACGAGTTAACTCGTAGTTTGGCTTCCGCGATATACTTTCTGTTACATACGCCAACTACGAGATATCTCGTAAGAGTTTTATTTCAAAAACGGGACTTTTTTGTTTCAAACAATAATATGTAATAAATTCGACATGTATTTTTAACCGGAATCCTAAAAACTGCCAACAGTCAACGTGTTAACGCTACTGTTTTTTCAAAATCAATTAAATTATATTATTTTGTAATTTAATCTTTATGTAATGGCTCATATCTCTACTTATATTAAATTTTATGTTACAACATATTACGTAATTCTTAGATTAAATAAATCAACAACCGCAAAACCTTGTTTCATTGTAATATGAAGACTTAAAGGGGTATATAAAATATTAGTTGAAGCTGTTTTATCGACCAGCATGCACACATGGTGCCCTGCTGCTTTTACGTGACTCGTACTTGATTGTCTACCCACACTGACGGTTTGTTCTGATAGTCACTTAATGTGAAACGCTAGCCAGCGAGGTAAAAGAAAATCTTATCTTTTAAAAATACACGTCTGACCCGACTTAAAACCGACGCCCCCAATCCGATCGATTTCTACAAACACCATGCTGTGCATACGAAAACTATATATGTATACTCGTTTATATTAAAATATTAAAGAGGGTCGTAGTATATATATATAACATCAAAAAATATATGAAACAACAATAAATTCTTTCAAATGATTTATTCATAGAATAGCATGTATCTAACATGTATGAACCAACACCTATTTTCTGTTATTTCTGTATTATTTATTTAGTGTTGTTACATTCAAACCTTATTGATCTCGTACATGTTAAAATTGTAATAACATAAAAACAAATTAAAACAAAGCTTATGTTTATTAAGAGTTCTTGCTTGTTGTGGTTTGTAGTACCATTCCCTTAAATATTTTACATTTAACACCTTATGTACTTACGTGAAATTTAATGAATAATTATTTATTAATGCTAGTAAATGAAGACGCGTGGCTAGATATTAAAGCAAAATTGCAGTTGGTAATAAAATACATTTAGATTACTATCCACTAGAAATGTAGTAACAAAGTAAAATAAAAAATTACTTAAAAAGGTAGTATGAACAAACAAAGAAAAAACTGAAAAAATAATATAAACACAACAATTAAAAAAAATGTATGTCAAGTTAAAAAACCTAAGTAAAATCAGATGGTGGATTAACGAGTGCATGAAAAAAAAACACGGAAAATATTGGGTAAAATTATAAAAAAATAAACAATGAAAAAATTTAAAAAAACTGAAAACAAAAGCAATACAACAGATAAAAAAGCATAAAAATGCATAAATAAAAACAGAAATCACAAATAAAACAAAACAAACCAATAACAATGAAAGAATGAAAAAAATCTTTCGCAAATGAAAATAAAAATTTATTTGAATAACCTTATGTACAACTAGAAAAAATGACAAAAAAATATAATAAAGCAAATAAAAAAACTAAAAAAAATTTAGAAAAATTACATAACTCAATATAGCATACATGGTGCTAGAGGATCTAGAAAATTGAAACAAAATATATTTTCCGGATAGTATAAAAAAAATAACTGCAACAAAAGGAAAACTATATCCGTTGTTTTTGAGTCTGTGTAAACTGTTGAAATTTCATAGATTGGATGAGTGTATAAACACCCTGTGAGTAGTTCAAGATCACAGAAAGCCAAAGAAAGCAAAAGCACGTATAATTCTATCAATAAATGACTCATTATTTGTGCATGTTGAAACAATAGAGAGTCCAAAATATGAAAGGCACTTGAAGATATATTTGACGACAAGAGCTTAAACAGACAAATTAGTCTCCTGTGCAAACTTATCACTATTAGATTAGAAATTGCAAAGCATGTCGAAATTTGTAAACAATAAGAACAGAAAACAAATTAAAAGGTGTTGGATTTAGTATAACTAAAGAATGGATAGAATCCTTAATCATAGGAATTGAAAGTAGCAACAATAAAATTGAATACAATAATAAATTCACAAATGCGTTTTATAGTAAAAATAAAAGGTTCAACAAAAATAATAATAGTGCGGAAAATAAAAAAGTGTTAACGTGCTACGATTGTGGAAAAAAGAATCACAAAGCATCAGAATGCAGAAACAAAAAGACAAATTACAGAAAAGAAAGAGAAGCCACGTGCAAAGGTGCAAGTTATCTTTTGCAGGAAAACTACAATTCAAATGAGTAGTGTTTAGATAGTGGAAAGACATAAAATACACATAAAATTACGCCGTGCCGGTCGCGTAACTAACAAAAAAAAAAATGCAAAAAAAAAGTTCTGGTTGCTGACAAATCAAAGTTGTGCGTAACTGGAATCGAAAACGTATCTATAAACACAAATGATTGTGGGATTAATAATGACAATGTGCTAATAGTTCTAAAACTAAGTGTAAATTTACTGTCGGTCACAAAAATTGTAGAAAAAGACAATACGGTAATTTATAACAAGGATGGTTGTAGCATCTACAATAAAAACAATGATCTATTGATACACACAAAGTGTAGGTCAGGTGAGTACAAGATTGCAGATGATTCAGCAAGTTGTAAGCTTGTCACCAATGTCAAAGCGGACAAGTGGCATTGTCGATTGGGACATATCAACAAACATTCAAAAGATTGGTACAGGAGTTGTCAAATGTATGGACATTCAGGGAGAAATCAAGAAGACTAATTGCATGGTATGCTTAAAAGGCAAACAAGCTTAAGCAAAATTTAAGATTTTGGAGTCGAAGACAAATAATTTACTCAAAATAATCCATTTTGATTTATGTGGTCTAATGGAGACAACGTCGCGTCGATAAGAGGAACTCGATATTTTCTAACGTTGATCGACAATTTCTCACATAAGTATATTTATACATATACCTCTTTAAAAAAAATTCAGAATGTTGGAAAGAAGCCACCTTAGTACTGATTGAGAAAAAGAAAGAAGTAGGAAAAACGACTTCAATACAAATAATAGAAAAATCATAGTACGGAGAATAGAACAAGAAATAGAAAAAAAAAGAGTATGGGAAATGGAACAATTTTAAACCTTAAGAGCTATAGACAAAGTAAAAGCAATAGCAAAAGAACTAAACAGCGGAACGCAGAGAAAAAAACAAAACTGTGTAATGATAGAGTTAGACATTCAGAACGCATTTAAAAGCGTGTTATGGGAAGCAGTTTGTTAAGGATCTGCTGAGCTTACAGAACGGTGTCACAAGAGGCAGTAGAAGTGATTGCGGCAACACCTCCCGCGGATATGGTGGTAGAAGAAAGGATAGAAATAAAGAAACTAATCAAACAAGGAACCAATGAAAAGGAAGCTAAGTTAAGAGCAAGAGAGAAGACAATGGAAAGATGGCAGAGACAGTGGAATTTTAAGTGAAAAACAGAAGTTTGTGAAAGATTTAAACAATTCAAAGAAATAGTATAAAATCTATCGGAGAGAAAAATTAAAATTATCCAAAGTGACAATGGAAAACAATATTGTAATAAGGAAGTTGATAGATTTTGCAAGAGATATGGTATATGCAGAACGATCATAAAAAAAGCCTATTGTATAATGTTTGATGCAAAGCTAGATAAATTTTACTGGGCGGAGGAGGCAAACACCGCAGTATATATAATGAACAGATCAACAAACAGTAAAAACATTGATAAAATCCCAGAAGGCATATGGATAGGAAAAAAAATATGTTTGGATCCCCAGTAATGGTTTGTATTCTACATCAAAAAAAATTAAAGTTAAACAAAAAATTGAAGAAAATACTGTTTATAGGTAAAGAAACCAAAGCTTATAAATGTATTGATTCACCTACAAAGAAAATTGAAACCAGTAAAGATGTAATATTTATAGAACCCGAGCTAAAAATTAAACATTACGTTTCAGCAAAAAGCTTAATGGAAAATATAAATTTAGAAAATAAAAATGATTATAAAGTAACAACACATTTACATCTTTGAAAAAAAAAACAAAATAAGTTAGAAAATCTTTACGAGCACGTAAGCTAAATAGGTTGAACGATTTTGTATATAGAACAGAGGCCAGCCAACCAAAAGAGGATAGTGGAATTACCTAAAGGTAAGAAAGCAATTAAAAACAAATGAATTTTTAAACAAAAAAATAATAAAGAAGGTGTAATTTTAAGATACAAAACAAAACTAGTCGCAAAAAATGCCCATAGAAGCATGGAATAGATTGTACAGAAACGTACTCACCCGTAGTTCAATATATCTTCAATTAAGTATTTGATGGCATTAGCAGCAAAACACAACTTAAAAATTGACTAAATGGATTCAGTAACGGCGTTCATACAATGTAAGTTAAGAGAAGAAATATATATAAAACAACCCAATATGTACAATGACAGAAGTAATAAAGTACTCAAGCTAAACAAGGCAATTTATAGATTAAAACAAAGTGGAAAAGAATGGAAGTTAAAGCAGTGTAATTTTTTTAACTCAGTTGGCCTAAAAAAATCCAAAATTAATCCATACATATTTAAAAGTGATGACAGTAAATTGATTATATCTATATACGTAGAGGACTTGCTAATATTTTGGAAAAATGCCAAAATTCAAGACAAGTTGAACCTAGAACTAAGTAGCAAGTTCAAGATAAAAGATCTAAGTACCGTAAAAAATAAAATCGGTTTAAACATCAACTATAAACCTGATAAAATATCATTAAACCAAACTAAGTACATAATAAAATACTGGCAAGATTTGGCATGGAAAACTGCAAACCAGTTATCTCACCAAGTAATCCTAACCAAAAATTATTAATTGAAATGGTTCAAACAAACAACATAATAAGATACCATATTAAAAGGCAGTAGGCAGTTTAATATATTTAGGCCAAGGTACACAGCCGGATTTAATCTTTGCTGTAAATAATGTAAGCAGATTCAACAACAACCATACAGAAGCTCATTATTGGACAGCAGTTAAACGTATTTTTTGTTACTTAATAGGCACAAGCAAATACGAGTTGCATTACTCAAAATCTAAGGATCTAATAAGCTACTGTAATGCTGACTGGACATCTGATATAGACAAAAGACATGTACCGGATATGTGATTAAGTTTTCAAATAGAGCCATATCATGGGATTCTAAACGACAACTAACTGTAGCTTTACCCACAGTTGAAGCAGAATATATAACGTTAGCGTTCACCACACAAAAAACAATGTGGCTGAAACAATTTAACAAAAAACTAAATTTCTCAATAAGCAAATAAAATATAAAGATCGGATGCAATAACCACAGAGCAATAAAACTTGCATAATCAACAACAATTTATTTATTAAGTGAGAGTGTTGGAGTATGTATTAGTTAAGGTTGAGTTTTATACATATATTGTTGACGTTTGTTAGTTAATGTATAACAGTACAAAAATGTAAATCTATCATTCAAGTAAAGTTTATTATCAATACTGACCATATTAAATGATTACTTTAAACTATACACAGCTGCCCCTATAAAACAAATATGTTTGAACAACAAAAAGCTTGAGATAGGATGCTTTTTGAACCATAGTTTGTTTTATGTTTATAAAGACGTAAAAAAAGTTACGATATAAATGCAAACTCAGAAGCGGAAATTGTAATGGGTAGAAAGAAAGTGATGTTATTAGCATATGCAGACAATATAATTATCATTGCAAAAAAAAAAACAAAAAAATTAAAATAAATGATAAAATATTTAAAAAGAAGCAAAGTTTATATAGAATGTAAAAAAGAAGATTAAAATTGAAAGTTTGTAATGCAAAAAATAGTGAAAATAAAAACTAAAAAATGTAGCACAAAAAAAAGTAGTAAAAAAAATATATAAATGTAAAAAAAATTGTTTGTTAGTTTAGTAAAAAGCGTGATTTTTGGTGTTTGCAAAAATATAAAATTGAAAGAAATACGACAAACTAGAAGGAATTGAAATTGATGTAAGGATTAAATAAGGAGACTTCAGCATACATTGTGCTAAAAAAGCAAAAATAGACAAATCAAGACTAAACTCAGGAAAAATATTAATAAGATATAAGAAAAAACTAGAAGAAAAGCAATGCAAAAAAGTTTAAAAAATAAAATAAATTCAAAGTTGGAGTAAATACAAAGAAATAGTATAATGTAACCTGATATAACTGTAAAGAAGTAAAACTATTTAAAATGAATAGAAGAACACTATAAAAAATAGTTCTAGGTAGAATGACAATTATTATATTGTAAAAAACAAATTGTTAACGTTAAGTGTTGCATATTTTTCTTTTTTGTGACAAACTATTTTATTTTTTAGCTGTTTTCTATTTTGCTTTAAAGGTATTTTTGCAACACTAGTCGTCTGTGTTGTGGTTTTTAATTTATTTTTAGGTTTTGAGTTTGTTGTTTTACTACATTAATTACTAATTTTTACTTTAAATTAACTACAAATATTAATCTGTTTTGCTCCACAAGAATGACTCCTTACTCACACTATCTGACACAAAAACTTTGCTTAAACTGCACATAAAGTTGGCAAACGGGTTTGAAATTTCGCAAGAATTTTTTGCCTTCTGCCTTCTTCACGTTATGCATAGAATTTTATTGTTAATATTTATGTTTAGTTTTTTTTTTTGTTAACGCAAACAATCCTCTAATAACGAACTACAATATAAAGTTAAAAATTCACAAACAGTAGACGACATAATTATTATTGGATTTTATTTAGTTACTGCTAACTTTGAAGCATAGAATTATTTTCTATGTAGCTAATTTTAATCACCACAAAATAGTCGCTTTTATAAAAGTTTCATATAACAATGAATAAATATTTTTAAAATTACTTTCCCCGAAGATAAATAATAAAAGTTTAAACAAAAAACATAGATTCAAAAGGACTATTAACCAAAATCTATGTTGATGTATAATGTTTTACTGGAAAATAATAAACTTTTAAAGTGAACAATTTTTAATGGCACAATGAAAAAGTTTATAAGTTGAATATCTACGGTGCAATTGCTGTTATCCGGGTGCAATACTTATACACTTTTGTTGTGCATTAGCTTAACTGACAGTTTAACAAACTCAATACATTTATTTATCCTTGAATTCAGTTATTATTTTAAAAGTACACAAACTGTCAGTCAAAACTTCGTGCTCAAAAATAGTTAAAGCGCCGTAAATATTGCGATAAATATTTAAGAAAACATCTTGCTTTTCAATATATCTAACCCAGTGTAATAGTTTTAAATTTATATAATTAATATTTTTGATAATTGATTTGTTTAACAAAAATAAAATAATTTCATATTTCTATTAAATGTAGCGTGGTTTTAAATAATTTTGAGTAAATATAATTCACAGAACTAATAAAATAAGCAGTAATTAGTGATGCGTTAATTTTGTCCAATAAAATATTTAGAGAGGATTTAAATTTAAATCATCAATTCTGTTCACATCCCAGAATATTGAGGATTGGCAGATCGGTTTTATAACAACGCACCTGTAGAATAATAATCAAGGGTAGATATTGACAAAATTTATATATTCAATTTATGTATTTAATACAATATAAATTCAAATCATATTACGGAAAACTCATATTAGATTTTAGCACTTAGCCATGTTATTGTTGCGAATATTGTGAACAAGAAATTATGTGGCTTTTATAACGAAACTGAGAGCAAAAACATAGAGCGTGTATATGTCTATTTTCTACGCGGAACGGTCGTTACATAAGCCGTTTTTTTGTTGTTGTATCCCACATCACGTAATGGAAATATGGCTTAATATCAGCCGTAGTTTTTAAGTCGCATCGTATACAATATATTTTATTTGCACCCTTTCTTGGTCGGATTTATTTTTTTTATAATATTACATCCCATGATATATGTGTTTTTATACAAATATTATAAATAAATCAATACTTTATTTTATGTAGAATTATATTATAACGCATTACTTTTTAGTTGCTTTTAATTAAAAATCTTTAAATAGTTAAATGCACTTAACGTTTTTATATACATATTATATAATTTCCTTTTTCATGAAAGTAGGACATTTGGCACTAGCATATAAAATTGGTTTTTTTCTAAAAAGAATCAATTCAGTAACTGCGCCATAGCGCAGATCTATAAATAGAATTGGCAAACATTAAGCATTCCCCAAAAAAATAAATTTTCCACATAAAAAAATAAACAAACGTTACATTTCTTGTAATTGCTGGTGTGCCCAGTCCCTTTACTAAAATTAATGAACGCACTTTACCCTAAAACTCCACATAATAATTTTACGTGTGACATTATATAGAACACTTTGCAGCCAGATTTATGATTTACCCCATAAAATTTCCAACCATTAAATTAATGGTAATTTGAATTGATTCTTAACATCGTAATGCTTTTTTATTGCTTCATCATCATGTTTATTTGAAAAAATACAAAAACGACTTACATAATAAAAAAAACATGTTAAACTTTCCATAACAAACAATATTCATCAGTTTTATATCTATTGTGGATATTATATATAGCACTTAATATTTGTATACTTTCTTCTTCAACTTTTTAGTGGCATCTTATTTTCCCCTTCGTAGATTTTTTATATGTATAAGACGATATCTGTTGAAAAGTAGCATTTCTCTATCCACATTTCTCAATTGGCGAGACAACGGGGCGCCTAATTCTTTGATATGTGCCAAGTTGGGGATACTGGGCCTGATGAGATATCAACCGTTCATCAACTCGCCACTTCAACACACAAACAAATTTACTGCTGAGACTGAAAATACAACTTTCATTATGAAATTGCAAAATAATTATAAATTTAGTACATTTAAATTAGAAATAAACAACTTTCCAAAATAATTATCACAATTACAACAAATTAATTCATTCATTAAACTACTAATGTAATTAATCATGCCGCCTATTTGCAAACTAGACATACATACGTAGGTGTTATTTAATTACGTATAATAATCAGTAATTTAAAGCTGTGATGCATACATTAAATAATTAACACAACTTTAATTTTAATTAAATGCAACCATAATATGACTTTATTGTGCAGAAGCTTCACACACATGCTGTTTTATTATGTTAATTAGTAGTTTTTAATTTGTTTTGTTATGTATATTAAACAACAGGAAATCTATTGTTACACGTCTTCTTTATATTTTTGTGCAGTCAGGACTACCAAGAAGATTTCAACTAAAATACTATTAAAAAAAAAGTAGTTTATAATCGATTTTATACTATTTCAATTTTAGCAGACAGAAGGTTCTTTAAAAAATAAACTTTATAAAAACATCTAGCGTTGTATAATTTATTTGACAAGATTTTTTTGGGCGCCAATAAAAGTGCAATCAACAATAATTTGTTTATTCAACGCAAATAAATAGTAACAGCTTGTAATTTAGATTCAACGAAGTGTCTGATTAATATAGCTGCAAATTGCAATTAGGGATAAATTATACCCGGCAATGACCAATTACGCAGCGCAATAAGGTCACAGCGCAAACGTATAACTCTTATGGTTGCAATAAACAATAATGTAGACCACAAAGTAGGTACAACAATTATAATTTATCTCAGTCTAATTATAAGCGTATGAGCGTAATTTAAACGAGCAGCGTTAAAATTAGTAAACAAGTTAGACCGGAACAGACTAAACAGTCTGCGTCGAGTTTCAACTGTGTTAAGCGCTCAGAATGATTCCTTTTTTATACTGCTCGATCTATGACAACTGGCTCTAGCTGCTTATTGGATGTCCATTGCCACTGACTTTGGTTTTAAGAACGTCCTTGCAATGCTGGTAGTAAGAACGTTCTTGCATTGCCGTAAAAATTCTTGCGTCATAATATCCTTCTTTGATTTTGGAGGAAACAAAGAAGAGTCAGCAAGAGTTAAGTGAGCAAGATTATTTGTTGGTTGTCTTCTTCGTTGGGATAGGTAATACTAGTGCAACGTCACACGTAGTAGGACCATGGTAGGTAGTTAGTATAGAAGTGTAATACACTCCCAAAGTTTTTTTGCTTATTTTAGAAGATATTTCATACAATGTTTGATCATGTTTCTGATGATGATATAGAGTCCATCTTTCTTTAATTCCAATTTTGCACTATAATTTTTAGATGAATTGCTAAGTACATGTGTGGCAACTAATACATGGTTACCAGGCTGATAAGTTGGGTCTGGTCGACGATGACTATTAGTTATCTTCTTGTGAGCATTTTGGGCAACATCTTAAGATTTTTGAGATTTTTTAGGGTATTAACAAGTTTGAATATATGAGGTAATTTTTTTCACAAAGTTTTCTGTAAATCTCTTAAAAAAATTGATTTGCTCGAAATTTTTTGGGCCATATTGTTCCAACTAAAATGGCAAGTTGTGGCTTTAAATCTTTGTTTCTTTTTCAACTGGGTCAAGTTCAAGATGATAAAAAGATGTAAAAGAGTGGTTGGTGAATTAGAAATGTATTACTTGTTGCATGACAGAGCTGATACATTTTGTATTAACTTTGTAATAATTGCTTAATACTCTACGTGGTAATCCATAGCATACGCAAACTTTATTTTAGGAAGTGGCTTTTTCTAATGATTGTATGATCCCATCGGGAAGTCACATCTTCTACAATAAATATTATTGTTTTTCTATCACTTAAAGTTAGTAGTTCATTGAGTACTTATAGTTTTGAATATATTTAGCAATCATATTTTTCATCTTGCTTTAATGTTATTGTAGTGTTCATTGGGGAAGTAAAGGTATGTTTTTTACTACTAACTTTATTGAAGAAAACCTTAACTCGGCAATTAAACAATTTTAAATCAACGGTTAACTCCATCACAGTCATACAAGGAGTGACGTTCTTTACTCACCCCGTGCATTCCTTCGTACATGTGATTGCGCGCTCACACGCAGATGCGCACGCGAAGCTTAGTACATTACAGTTATTGTGCAAAGATTCGATAATAAGTGTTTTGAATAATTTAATGTTGGTAGGATCATAATGGTAAGTTTTAAAAATCGATGCTGTATCGTGTTGTGGGACGACTAGTTGGACTTTTTCATAATTGTTGTTTTGATCATACTACACTCTTTGTGTCATAATATAACTTTTTGTTGACAATTGAGTTTTTGATACACAGTAGTCTTGATAATCCATCTGCGACATGAGTTACTTTCCTGATAAATACAATATTTTTAAACTGTTGAGTTGTAACTCCCATCGTGCTAATATTTTGGAGATTTTAAATTCATTAATCTTTTTAATGCTTGATGATCCGTTATGACTGATATTTCACATCCTTCCATATATCTTCTAAATGTATGGATTGACTAAACGATAGCAAGAGCTTTGCGTTCTGTCGTGGAGTAGTTTTGTTTAGCACTAGTAAGTTCTTGCATACTTGATCAGATGTTAATTATTCTTTTTGCCTTGAACTAATACAGCACTATTTGCAAGTTACTTGCATTAGTTTTAAGTATAAACGCTTGATCAAAGAATTTTTTTTTGCAAAAGTTTTGCATATTTAAAAACAAATTTGCGGTACTATGCAAAGGTTTTTAAAAATGAAAGTGTATGTTTCAAAGATGTTGGTTTTGCTATATTTATAACTGCTTTTACTTTTTTTCAGTATTGGTTTTTTTTACGGAAATATAAATAAACTATTTTGTTTAATAAGCTTTGTTAAAACAATTTTAAATCATTATTAAAATCAAACTGAAATTGGAAGTTTTCAAAACCAACTATTACATAGCGAAATTTTAAACAAATTAGAAAGCTGTGCAGACAAAGTAGTTGCAATTTGCGGGTATCATTAACAATTAGGATAAAATTAAGAAACTCTAGTTTTAAATTATAGTGATCAAATGCTCTCAATCAAGACTTAGTAAATTTACGACAAAAACAAGCCAAATCACCAGATTTCATGAGCGATGCATTCAGCTATTAAATACTATTTGCAATTTTATTGATTTACACGAAAAGAAGGTATAAAATATCTTCAAAAATCTAATTATTCACAAAATAATAATAAAAAGTTGAATGGCACTAATAAATTTTACATGCACAAAGAAAGTCAAACTTTTATAACCAACCACGTAAATTTAATAACTCTTACAACCCCCAATATCAGTCTAATCAATATATGAATATGAATTAAATTTAGCATTTCCAAAAGAATTTCAACAAAAATACCAACTGCAACTTCAAAACTATTTTACTAACTCGCTCGTATTTGGGAAACTACAAACGCAAAACGTTTGGAATAAAAGAACTAAAACGCAATATCAACCAACACCCATGAATACTTTAACTCAAAATACCAAAAAACCCTCAAGTTAGGCAACACAAATACTTTAAAAATAATGAACAAAGACCTAATTACAAGTCTGAAGAACTATTTAACACAGATTATGTTGAAATTAAAATGCCTATTAGTGACGATAGATCCAATGGACAAGAACTATGTAAATCTCAATTGATCAAAAATAAAATTAATAATGAACAACAAAAATTTCATTATGAATTCCAAGATGAACATAATTGTGAATCAAAACAAGTAAATTTTCAAGAGGAATTTAACAATAAAAAAAAATTAAAATTTTACTTATATAAATTTTAAAGTTCATTTAAATTTTGCTCAATCAAATTCTGTTTCAACCTTTTTGCAAAATTCCATACAAAATTGTAAAATTCCTAAAACTTTATCAATAGCTCCAATGATAATATGACATTAGTTAAAATACTAAACAAAAACAAAAAAAAGATTAATTTTACAATGCTTTCTTCTATTAAAGATACCTCTTATAAACATTTCAAATGTTTTCATATGGAAGTACCTAAGAAAAACACAAAAATTATATTGATATCTTGACCCGTTCATCTTTCATGATTATAGAAAAAAAACATAACATTTTAAAACACTGTAATAAATACGTAGATATTTTCTATATGGAAAACAAAGGATTAACTTTTACTAACCAAGTAAAACATAAAATAACTACCAAAGACAATAACCCTGTATATTCTAAAACCTATCGTAATTCATTTATACACAAACAAAAAAATACAAAAGCAAATAAAAACCATGCTTGAACAAAAAACCATTTGACCTAGCAGTTTTCCATGGTTTTCACCAATTTGGATTCTCCCAAAAAAAGAAGACGTGTCAGAAACCAAAAAATGAAGGATTGTCATTGACTTTCAAAAAGTAAACGAAAAGACTATAGAAGACTGTTACCCGTTGCTCAATACAACGGATGTCCTAGATAACGTAAGACGCTGCAATTACTTTACCACTATCGATCTGGCAAGTGGGTTCTAGCAAATTGAATCGAGTCCCGAGGACATTGTAAGGACAGCAATCAACGTTGAAAATGACCACTATAAAATTTTAAGTAAGCTAAAATGCACCAGCAACGTTTCAACGCGTTATGGACAACGTACTGAAAGATTTACAAAACCAAATATGTCTAGTCTATTTGGAATATATAATCGTGTATTCAACATCACTCTAAGAGCTTAACGAAAGTATTTCAAAGGCTAAGAAAGACCAAATTTAAAATCCACTTGACAAATTTAAATTCCTAAAAAAAAAAATGGCTTACGTGAGTCACATTGTGACTACTGATGGGGTCTAGCCAAATTCTAAAAAGATAAAAGTAGTGCAAAGATACCCTATACCAAAAACATCAAGAGAAATTAAAAGTTTTTTTGGACTTCTTGGCTATTACCGGAAGTTTATTCAAAACTTTGCACAAATAAAGCCTTTTTCCTTATTTAAAAAAAAAAAAATGCCAAGATAAAACATACACTTAAGTTCAATAAATGAATTTCAAAAAACTTTTAACTTAACAACAAATGCAATCAATTTTGCACTATGTGCCGTTCTATCTCAAGGAGTCATTAGAGCAGACAAACCAGTAGTTTTTGCATTAAAAACACTCAACTCTTCAAAGCAAAAATACAGCACCATCAAAAAAGAGTTACTAGCAATTGTTTCAGCAACACAATATTTCCGTGGACACTTTAAAATAATTATTGATCATAAACCACTCCAATAGTTAATGTCACTCAAACAACCAAACTCTAAACATATAAGATCACAACTAAAGTTAGAAGAATACGACTTTAAAATTTATTACAAAAAAGAAAAACACAAATGCGGATGTTTTTTTAAGAATCGAGATACATACTAAAAAACATTTTAAAGATTCAGAAATTGATAACAACTCTACATGAGGCAATATTGATAAACCAATTTTAATGAAAGACGCAGAAGAAACGACTTGCGACGTAGATTCTAATAAAACAATTCATACCAACCTAGAAAAGCCAATATTAACTTTACCTATTTCAGAGAAAGCACTTAATACCTACGATCATCAAATTAAAATAACTTATAGTCTACAGTCTTTAGTTCCACCATTAATAGAACAAATTTTTTTTACAAAAACAAGACTACATGCTCAAATATCAATAAACAATCTTAAAGAAAACTTTATTCAATTACTTAATGAACATTGATCTTAAATATTTCTATGCTTTATATTTATCTGATGACAAATATAAAAAATCAAGAACAACAGTCAAAAGTTATCAAGAATCTACACGAAAGTAAAACAAACCGTTGTGGAATAATAGAAATCAAAGCAAAAACAAGGAAAAAAAAACAAGAACTTTTGGTATAATATTAAAAATGATGTAGCTAATCATACATAATCCATTGCAAAATATGTTAAACTAACAAGTATGACAGAAATCTAGCAAAACAAAAATTATTGATAACTCCAACTCCCGGAAAGCCATTTGAAATTATTCATATTGACACATTTTCAGTTAAAAGACAGCAAACCACAATCAAATGGATCTATTTTTTTTACTCTGATTGAACATTTAAGGATAATTGCAACAACTGTTACGATCACCAGGCGGCGCTGCTTACCTTAACCAAGCGCAACGTTCCCGCACCTTTCAAGAACGGAACGTTGGAATTAAAACCAGCGCAGAGTAGAAATTCCGGCAACCACTCTAAAGCATTGACAGTGACCACTTCAACGACTGAAACTTCCGTCTGAGAAAATCATATCCGAACAAAACCCGATTAAATATTACCAACGATTGACGACCCCTGCAACGAAACTGACTACGAGGATGGTTTACAATTACACAAACGGCACCGAATGCAACACCCCCGCACTCAGCATATACAACGACCTTTGCAAAACGCATAGCCACGAGAAGGTTACAAAGATACAATGACGACACCGAGTGCACCATCCACAAACTCGGCCTATATGACGACTTCCGCTACGCCTACAACCCCGAGAACTGGATATTGGTACACAACGCCGACACCTATTACTACAACCTCCGCGACCCCGGCCAACGCAACCTATATGACCATGATGACGACACCAAGTGCTGCACCCACGCACTCGGCAGTCTTTAATTAGTTCAATAAGAAAAGCGACCTTTAGCTGCTGAACACAATTATTATTTTTATATCTACGGACTCCCGTAGAGCCTTCCCAACCCCTGAGGAAAATTATCAATTTTACAAGTACAAAGATTAAAGTTGGTACTACCGACCCAGCTCTCTCATCCTACTGATGCAGATGGCTTCCACCACGTGCCACCTGCATCAATTGGCACTACCCACATGCGCTATGAGGGGGAGTCCGGTAACACAACCCATTTACAATTAGATATTCTTAACCAAATGCCATATGCAGTATTGGCTATAACCATTCAATACATTTCACAACCAAACAAAAACCTATTAACATTATAAACGGGCACTTTAAAAGTAAAAAACTTTTATTCATTTAAATAAAAAAATCATTAATAATTATATAACTTGGCATTGTAAAACTACGAAAAAAACATATAAGAAAACCAATGAGTATTTAATTAATTCTAAAACTAACAAAATTGAAAAAGGCAATATTAAATGTGAAAAACTATTCACTTATATTCCTAACACTGCACATCTTAAAATTACTTCAAATAACAGAAATAAACTTTCTCAAAGCAAAATATTGGTTCACCATTCTGTGCCTAGTATCCGCCTAGAAAATAAAGATAACTAACATGGAGCATAATCTTGGTATTTTCTCTTTCAAAAATTTTAGCAAAATTCTATACCTTTATACACTATTTTGACTCTTCACTTATTAGACTTCAAATTGATATTATTAATAACCAATATGAACACATCAAAAATATAATTAATGAAAGTCTGGAAACAGACAATCCTTATTTAAAAAAGTTTTTATCAAGCATTGCAATTTCAATTGAACTTTGTCTTACAAAAGTATAATTCAATAAACACTACAAAAAGAACAAAACTTGGCTTTGTTAATGGATTCGATAAAGTAATTAATAGCTTAACAGAAAATCTAGATTCAGTTGTTGCTATTAAGTATGATAAAGCCAATAAAAGAATTGGAAAAGAATCATCAGAATTTAATATCTCAATTAATTTCCGACTTAAAAATTACAATAAAACAATTAGTCTAATCAAGCACAATCAAGATATAATAGCAAATTATATTAATAGTTTAAGCACAAGCGTCAACAAATTTATCTTTAGCTTTGAGCAATATATATATACATGCAAAAAGTGCATTAGATCAGATGAACATTGCATTAAATAACATTTTACAGTTAATTAGACTTAGAAAATGCAGTCACATTCTCAAGACTTAAAATTGTTCATAACAGTCATAATAATAATTAAACAATTTATCAAAACTACACAAGTTGTAATAAGACAAGATTTACTACCCGCCAAAAAAAAAGGCTTAAAAATGTCTATTTTAGAATCTTTCGAAATTGATAATATAAAAAATAACAAAAAATATACATGCCTAAATGAACAAATTAACACAAAATACCAACACATTTACACTTTTCTTAAATCAAACATAAACACAATAAATAACACTTAAAAATTTTATTAATCAATATTACATAAACATAAACATATTTGTCAATCATATTAATGTCAAAAATATTTTTTTTATATATTTATACACGTAAGTTTTTATTTATATAATATTTTTATTTTAATTTAATACAATTATATTTATAGTTACTGATGATGCCTTAAACGGCGAAACTGGTTTATATATTAAAAATAAAAATAAAGCATATAAAAGTATAAAAAAATTTAATTATACAATTTAAAATATAATAAATAATGTTTTGAGCAGTAAAATCATTGCAAATTGATAAAAATATTATACCCAGAATACCTACTTGATGTAAAATTTTTTGTAGAATCCGAATTTCGGTATTTTGAAAGCTTTAAATGCTTTGCAAAGTCACAAAAGCAGAAAAAACAGTATAAACGGCAAAAAAGCGAAAAAATCTATTTTTATTAGTGGCGCAGATTTTTCAATTACTTAATAAAGTTAAAAAATAAAATTCCATGCAATCGAAAGTTTAGATAACCAAAAGTAATGTTTAACCCTTCTGGAATTTTTTTAAGGGTTGTATATAGGGTTTGAGGGGTTGAAAAAAATTGTGTTTAAAGACCATTAAAAACCCTACTTACATGATATTTTTGAGAATTTTTTATTCAATAGGTGCGGAGAAAAAAAAATAAAAGCGAGAAAATGTTATAGAAAAGGGAGGATATCGAAATTTTAAAATCCTACTAAACATGTTTTTTTGATGTTAAGAAAGTATTTTTTTAGGTAATTTGGATATTTGTGATGGGCGGCATTTTACCTATGTTAACCGGGGAGACACTTTATGCACGAATAGGTTTAAATACATATCCTAAAAATGTTGCATTTAATCTGTTGTTACGCAATTATTATATATATTAGGTTACATTACACAAAAAGGTTGGGTTTTAAGGTCACAGACTAAAGCATCCAGCTTAAAGCAACTCCACACTTTTTTATGATATTAGAGATAATTTTTTTTTTGTAGGTTTAGCAATACTTTTGGAAAATTTTCAAGATAAAGACAACCAACAGAATAAATTTAAAAGTACTGCTAAAAACTGTTAATAATCAGATACAAAAAAATAACCATAATCAAATAAACAGCATAGAATAACATGAAGCCAACCACCCATAAAACTAAAAAAACAATTAAGTAAAAGAAATAATAACATTTAGGTTTAGTAAAAAACAGAAAACTTTGCTAACAATTACATTATTGCACTATCGATAAAATATTACTGAATTATAAAACCCAACAATTAAAAATTGTATTGACACGTCTCCGTCTCTTCTGATTATATCTAATCTAAAAAACTGTATGTATTCTGTCCGTATACAACATTTAAAATACATGTGTAATGACCGATGATATGCATATTCTTTATTTTTTGTATATGTTACATTAAATTCAAGAAAAAGTTATTCTTATTAAAATATAATAAATTACTCTCAAATTTTACTGAAATGTAGTAAAATTCAGCTTAAGAAAGCATCACAATCTGCACCATCTCACATTTTTTTCTACTAACGTTGATTGATGTCGCAAAAAAGCTTTAATCACATCGATTCATTTCTATTTCCCTTTCCACGCATTTATCTAACGCATGTGCTTAGAACTTCAGATATAGCAATTTTTCATGAAATCACTGAATACAAAGAAGTCAAATATAAAACGTATTATTCAAAAGAAAATCGATACCGCGTATTTTTCTTTTGTTATTTAAATATTCGTCAATAACTCCGCCACAAAACTTGAAACAGATATAAAAAAATATATAGCTGAATCAGAGCTCTTGCTATTTGCAGTTATTTATGTAGTCATTCCAGCGTTATCTTGTAATCTTGCGTGAATAATGAATCGAACTCATTTCAATGTTGAGGGCACAATTTGGAATAGAACACTGAATTGAATTTTAATCATTGATCTTTACAAGTTCTTCTTCCTTCTTTCGTATTTTTTGTTGCGCCCCAACATTATATCTTCATATTTGAGATAAGTCGATCGTAAAAAAACAACGTGTCTATAAAAATAAATAAATACGAAAGGAAAACAACGATTATGCACATAAAAATTTTATCGTTGTACTTAGCATACATCAAGAATTATTAGTAATACTATTATATATTCTGATAAAAGAATTGGTGAGAATTTATTGTCAAAGTAATGCTTTCATAGTTTTAGCACTATTAAGTGTCATGGTATTGAGATAAATAGTATCCCATGACAATACGTAACCTAGCAACGTGCAGGTAAATTATAAAGTTTTATACGAGTAGATATGATGTAAATTGAGCAAAATGCATAAATTATTAACTAGTTTTCTAACGTGGTCTACATAAGTTGACCATTTTTATTAATGCATATAATATTTGAATACAAACTTTTTATTAAATGAATAAAAATATTTACTATTTGAGCACTCTTATTACATATTAGGAAAATGATACATGACACATATACAATTGTAAACCGCTTTTAATTATTGTGGCAGCAGTACCAAACTGTTAGAAAAATTAATCCACGCGGGAATTTCAAATTTTACATTTTATCATACATTTACAACTACGAGCAGAACTGTAACAATTGTTATTTTAGAAAAATTACTTATAGCACAATAAAAAGTCAATTAAGTTTAATGTTCAATGAAGTATATTTCTTAAAGTTTAAGCAAATATTTCGACAAAATAATTACAAATTAATTTAAAAATTTAACAAACAATTGAATGTTTTGGATTTTTATATATTTTATTAAATTGAAAATTTCATTCTCAACACGTTGCAAAAAACCGATTTTAAAAAGAAGTTAAATTACGTGAGTTCAGCTCGTAGTTTTATAACACTCATCAAACTGCCCCTTAAATATATGACATTTTTTTCAAATTATATTATTTTAATATTAAGGAGAGATTAGTTGCACTAGTATCAGGGTTCACAGCATCAAACTCAAGCAAGAAAACGCCAGAATATAATTGAATAAAATTTCACACATTGTAGAAGAAAGTCCAATCTGTGTCCTCAAATTTGTAGAAATTTGATGCAATAAGCCGTTTTTCCGCAATTAATTTTTAAAAAATGACGTTTTTAATTAGTTCTTTATTAATTTTTACTTGTTAAATATAACTTCAAATCATTAACCAAAAACATGAAGACATAGAATATTGTATGTAGTTCAACATATAAAAAGAGTGATGACTAAAATCTTATGGTTTGGATATTGAATTGGTTGGCGTTTTGTCCCATAAGATCCGATTTTAATTTAAAAACGGCGCTGTACTTGTCAATATTTTTCTAGAGAGAAAGGTTCACCAATATTCTCGTAGATGTGATAGGATTTAATATTTTTAAAACAATACTACTAGCGGTACCACAACAGGACGGGGTGACTAAACCCGGCAATTCTCTAGCGTTAAATATAATATTAAAAATCAATATAAAATATTGAATTAATTAATTAACTTAGTTTAAACTATTAGATACATATTGTGTATTTTAATTAGATGTATGTATGTTTTGAATATACAATATTGTCTAAAATGTTATATTAAAAAAAAATCATTTATATATTATTTGTATTGTAGTTGCTTTGTAGTAAGAGTTGCAATAAAATTTAAAAAAAAATGGGTGAATATACAGATTTATATGTTTTAATAGTCAACAAGGTAAATAGATATTAATTATACTACTACCACGTATACAAATTAGTTTGGAATAACAAAAATGATTTAAATATAAAATAGAAGTAACAGTTTCAAAGATACTATGTTCTACTATAGCTTTATCACAGGTCAACAAATTTTGATTTTTTGAAAGTTAATTTTGATCTGACATCTGATTTTATATAATTTTGATGTGATAAATTCAAATCCGAGTGTCATTTTGCTCTATCATGTAAGGTTTTTGTCAATGTTGAAAATAAATTAATAAAAAATTTGGTCAAAATAAACAATACTTTTATTGATACAGAGATAAAAACAAATTACAAATAGTAAATTAAATTGAAAAAAGTTTTAATCAACTTTAATTTTTTTTCTTTCTAGAAGATCTTTCCCTCTTGAATAAAAAACTGTTTAGTGGATTTTCTTCTGTATTCCATACGAGATTTTAACGTCTTCTGCCAGTAATTTTTTTTTTTAAGTGTGGATGCTAAAATTTTGAAAAGATCTATTGAAAGACCTAAGTATCTAACTAAATTGTTAAGTTTGGTCTTATTAAATAACTGCGGTTGCTTAAAACGCTTGATATTTTACTGACATCGATAAAAATTGTTTTCATTAATTTCAGGTTCAGAACTGTAACATCTTCTGAATTTGTTAGTTTCTCAGGCATTGGCACGTTTGAACCTTTGAACCATGTGGCACTGACCTAATTGCAGACTTCGAATAAATTATGTTTTTTTAATTTTTGTGTGTTATATCTATGAACATTGCACATACAGAAATAACAGTCATCATGGTGGTTGTTGGCTCTCGGCAAATCATTTTTATTCCAAAGGGTAAGTATTTTCTTGTTCTACAGGGTGATTATAAATGTTTGGGATTATGTAACCACCTAACGTACATGTGTGCCGCTCTAGTCTATTTGTATACATTCTTATATTCTTGCTTGCTTGACAGATGTCAAAGTTGAACTGTCAAAACAAATATTATAGTGGACAATTTTAATAAAGCGGCATATTTAAAGTGAATACATAATCCCATTCATTTATTAACTCCCTGTATTACTCTAATGCTTTAAACCCTCTTCATATATCTTACATACAACATATGGTGTCAAATGTTTGTTTTGATCACTAATCTTTACTTTAAAATACGCGTAGTATGAGTGTAAATTTCTGGACCACAAAACAACTACACACATAGCAAAAATTAACTGGATTATTTTGACAAATTTTAAACAAATTTAACTGCAAAAAGCTCACTAAACTTACTAAACAACGACTGCCTAGACCGAACGCAAACAGACAAATAAATGCGCTTGTTACACAAAGTCGTCTATTAACATCTCATTCGCCGACGGTCTGACTGCAAATCAAGGAATCCCAGCAATTAAATTTTACTGTTGGAAATTTTCCATACTATTCTATTGATTTGTACACAATTTATTTTCAGTGGCGTATCAATTTTTAGAATGTCATTTAATTTTTATTCGTAAATATTTAAAAAACCACATATGACACTTAGTAAAATTATTAAAAAACTGTGCCTAAAAATATTGATTTTTTATTAGATTATACACCAAAACTTCAAAAAAATAAACAAATCTAAATCACACATTTTTTGTTGATCTGCGTTATCATAGTGTTACAATGTTCAATAGTACACCAACTTTATACAAAAGTTTAAAAAAAATAATTTTAGAGATTTTGTAATTTTATTTTGATTATTTATTTACTATTAATGTACCAAACCTATCATAATATTTTCAGAAAATAGTTGAGAGCACATCATAATACTAAAATTATAGTTAAACTAAATATACAGGGTGTTTCCTAACTGTAGACAAAAAATGAAACACATACACATTGTTTAATTTCAAACAGAAAATATAAATATTTTTTTGTCTATCTCGCTCGAGATAATCAAAAATATACATTAAGCAAACTACAACCGGTAATATATGGGTTAAAAGTACTAAAAAACCACATAGACTTGCAACAATTAAAGACTGTGTACTATGCATTATTTCAATGAATTGCATCTTTTGCAATTATATTGTGGGGGCAATTTAAATTATTTTTAATACGCCTACAAAAGTATCTTGTCGAAACAGTTTTAAAAAGAACAATATACGGTTTATTTATATTTTAGACTTTCTTATTTTATCATAAACATAAACTAAAATTTGATAACAACACAAAAAAAACATAATCATAAAACAAGGTCAAATATATATTTTTTATCTCAAACATAGACTCGATGTTACGGAAAAAGTACAATCTATATGGCTATAAAGTTATACAACCACCTACCTGCTAAAATTAATGTTTTGTTGGCATCATGCAAAATTAATACATTGTCTAAATTTGGAAAAGTGTGATTTTCATAAATTATATGATATGCAAATGTTGATTATGAATTACCGTGCAAATATAATTTTTTATGTTTATTAAAATGTTGTTAAAAATTTTGTAAGTTTTCACTTTCACAATCAGTAAATGTTAGTTTATAGATTCCAGATGCCTACTTTATTATTTATTTTCTTGGCGTTATAGAAAAAATGCTCAATTTTGTGTTTGATTTAAAGGTTATTTTTGATTTTTGTTTTTTGAGAATATTTTGTTTATAGATTGTGCCAACATATGTGATGCTGCGAGTTTTTGACTGATGGGAAGATGAGTTCCAAAAGTTGGAATTATTTCTTCCTAAATATACTTAATATTATTTTGCTATTTTCTTTTGTTTAAGTGTGGTCTAAAAAGTTATTTTGGTTATTACTTTCCAATTCCATTGTAAACTGAATGCGTAGATGAATAGTATTTGTAAACCGTAGGAAATATCTGTACCTAAATTTTATGTAATTTCGCATAATATTAAGAAAAAAAAATTGACTCTAAATTTGTCATAAAAATGTTGGTTAGAAATGAACTAGGTAAAAAGCCAGAGTTTTGTTGGCACAATTTAAAATGAAATTCAAAATAATTTTGTTTAATGCGTATTTTAAAAAATTGCATAAAATGTTGATTGAAGATTTATCAAGGATGTCTTAAATAATTTGTATGCATATTTTAAGCAGAACATTTAAAAACATATTACACACATCAAAGGATTACTAATTTGCAATTTTGACGAATATGTAAGATGTAAGTTCAACAGAGTTTTTTACATTATTGGGTAATTTAAATTAGTTAACCGTTTGAAGTCCTGATTCAATTTTAATGCAGAGTTTCTGATAGGGTTATTCATTTATGATACTACTGGTCTTATAGTGCGTACACACTTGCAACAATGTGCCGTACTGCAACACAGTCGCGTAACATCCTCGCAACAGCATCCCATAGCTTGTCTGGTTTTGATTGACGTTGTTGCGGTACGGCACATTGTTGCAAGTGTGTACGCACTATTGTAGGATTATTCTTTTTATGGGTTTTTACCAAACCATATTGCGCAATACACAAAACCAATAAAACATGACAAAAATATCTGTTAATTGTTATGTAATAAACAATTTTATTCTGTTTGGATATGTTATAAGTATTTTAGTCATAATAAATTCAAAATGTGTAGCTTTCACTGAATTTATTTTTTTACTTAAAATCGTGAAAAATGTGTATACCGCGCTTATTTATTCTACAATATTTTGTCGTTGTTCAATATTTTATTTTCTGTTGCTTTGAGTTAATAAATCAAAATCAAAATTACGATTTTTTTTGCTTCTCTATAAAACTTAAGCCGAACAATATGTCAAAAACGTTCGTGTTTGTAATAAATTGCGCATTAGTTATTATTTTTTTTTTGTAAAGATCAAGCTTAAAATGGTATGTAATTTTGGTCTATTGCCTAATATTTTGCAGTAATGATATTTTTCAAATTTATTTTCTTTTTTTCCTGCAGTTTTGCACTGTATGATGAGCAGCAGTAGTTAATATTTTTGGTTGCGCAGTATAAATCATTAGTAAATTGTTTTTTATTGTACTCAATTCAGTAATATATTGTTTTTATTTATTTGTTGTAAGATTTTTTTTGTTTTTGAACTTAGCTGTTCAGGATATCGTTAGTATTTTGCGATACAACCACATCTCTGGAGCATTTATTTAAATTTCTGTGTTTTTTTAGTAAAAAAGTTTTCAAATTTTATTCTGATATTCCTTGTTGTTTTAAGGTGTTAAGATATAACTTTATTTTTATAAGTTGTAAATATTTAAATGTTATTTATCCAAATTTTATTAATTTTGATGTCTTTTTGATTTTGAGCACTTTGTTCATAATAATTTTATACAAAAATTTGAGTTGCAATTACTTTTACCTAAACTGTATTTTATTATTTTTGTCTAAAAAGACAATTTTTAATTTAAGTTTTCCTTTAGTTTTTCTTTTATAACTGTTCCAGGTTATTTTTTTATCTTTTTATTATTTTTTAGTTTTATATGCTAATAAAATTGTCATAAACAATATTCAATTGTTTAATTTCTTTACATTCTTATGTAAACTACTCTTTTTTAACCATTATTATTTTGTTTCTTATTGTTTTAGGTTTTTTTTTAATTGTTTTATTGTTTTGGTTTTTATATTTTCTACAGTTTTGTATTAGTAAAATAAGTTATTTGTTATTCAAATTTGATAGCGGTTTATTCTATATGTGAGTTATATTTTCTTTATTGATGTTTATTGAGATGTTGTACTCTAACTTATTTTATATTTGTTTATTTTAAATTTTCTTGGTCCAGTTTTACAAAGTTGATATTACGTCTTTTCAAAGTTTAATATTTATTACTAATACAACATTTGTTCTAGGATATGTACTTACAATACCTTTTAATACAATAGTCAAATTGTTTGTTGATCAGTATATTATCTATCCAGTTGGTTTACGGAAGTTTTTTATATAAACGTTCTAATAATTAAAACTATGTGTTGCAAACTTTTGTGTTTTCTTTTTGACAGAATTGCATTTTCTATTACATTATGTACTCTAAAACCAAAAAAAAGCATATAATTGGATAATGTTCAGGTTTATAGCTTTGGAATTAATTTTTGTGTGTGTTAATCAATCTGAGTAGAAAATAATAATAACAAATATCGTAAATGTTTAAAGATAACAATTTCTGTGGTTTTTGTTCCAGTTGCAAGAAAATCTATTCAAAACATCACATCAAGTTTTTTTTACCATAAATATTTTAAGTTTTTTTCATTTCTTGCTGGTGCGCTAGTTTTTCTGCTTTTTATAGATTTTGTACATTTCAGGTGTCGGTTTTAAGCTAGTTTTACATATTAAATCTTGTTTTCTTCTTGCTTCTTTTAAAACCGTTTTATTAGGTAGTTGCTGTAGATGGTTTTTTGTTTTCTTTTTTCTTTTTTCTAGTAGACATGTGTTTTGTTAAATATATTTATTTCTTTCTCCTTTTTAGTAACTTTGATCTTTTATAAAATTACTGTCTATCAATCTCATCTTTTCATCATTACACTGCCACGCAAAGACGTGAGTACTGTCAATTGATACTTTTTAGTAGCTTTCTACACGGATTTTGTTTGCAGTTTTAGAATGCACTTTATTGCATAGGAGTCTAGCAGAGTCACTACATTATTCTAATAGCTCTTGACGTTGAACAATTTTAACCAAGTACGATAGATGAACAAAAAATAAATTTTGGCGCATAATTTGTTGCAATTCAAGAAAAAACATTTAAAAAATACTGCTATTTTTTAATTCAGGACAAGTTAGTCATATTTCTTTGTTCAAAATTTAAGGTAGAAAATGACGTTTCATTTTTTTTCGTTCTGTTATAAATCTGATAACTGTAAGGTCGTAAGACCTAAAAATATTAGCTTGTCGGTTTTATCAAAAACTTTAAACAAACTAATTAATTAAAAAAAAAATATTGCTGACATTTAATTACTTATAATGAGTGTAATATTTACAAATTATATATAAGTCATTAATACGTACAAAACTATTTATCTACTTATTGAATAAGAACGAATTTTATGCTTATGCCTATCGTTGGCACAAAAACAAATAAAAGGATAAACATTAGGCAAGAAATGCAAACAAATATTTTTACAAATTCTAGAAAAGACTTATCAAATTGTGTGTGTATTACGAGGGACACTGCCAAAGTTTGCGGAAAATGTAAAGCAAAACACAAATTATGTAAATCGCTTTATTGCTTTTCAAAATATTCTTCTTTAAAATCTTTAGACTTTTGCATCCGATGAAACCAATTTTCAAAACAATTTTGCCACTTTGAGCACCTTGCTCAGAACAAATGATTTAAATGCTTCAACGGTCTTTTCAGGCAATAAAAAACGCTAGCCACGCATTTTATTTTTGATATGTCAAAATACAAAGAAGTCATTAGACAATAAATCAGGCAAATCTGGGCAATTAATTGGATGTTGTTACTGGTCAAAAACTCTACAATTTGTCGCGCTGTGTGAGCGCTTGCATTGTCATGATGAACAATGATTCAACAGTTTATGTTGATCTTTCTGATTTCAGCAATAACTTCCGACAAAGAAATTAAAGTATACCAGTCAGCATTAACTGTCCTTCGATACTCTAATGCAACAGTTGCAACATGACCTGTTTTTCCGAAAAAACAATCAATTATTTATTTTGAAACAATTCGTAAACGCATCACTTCGTTCGTTTTGAAACACCCATACAGTCGATTGCTGTTTAGTTTCAGGCTCATATGAATATATCCAAGATTCATTACCTGTTACAATGTTATATACTAAATTTGAACAACTTCTTCAAATTTCTTTAGCACCACTTGACACGTGCCTGTTTTTGTTCTTCTTTTAAATTGGGTGAGATCTAACGACTGCAAAGCTTCTTGACATGCAAATGATTGTGCAAAATCGTATGTATTTATTTTGCTGCAATGCCTAAGGATGCCTCTATCTCACTATAGGTCACATGCCAATCTGACAAAATTATTTTACGCACAGCATCAATTTTTTTTGCGACAACAGAGGTGCATGGACGACCTTTGCGTAGATCGTCATCAAACGTTGATCTTCCACGCTTGAGTTCTGCGAACTATTTGTAAACCATAGTTTTGGTTGGTGCTTCATTCCCAAATAACGAACTAAGTTTTTCCACACATTGCTGCGGTGTTAAACCGTATCAAAAACCATAAAATTTCACTTGAAAGTCTCGATTTGAAATTTTCATTTTTCATACAGTTATTACTCTCGTTAAATTTGGTTGAAACAAAACCGAGCAGTTTGAAATCGAACTGTCAACTGAATTATAGGAAGAAAACGTCAAATTTTACAAATATGGCATTTGCAGAACGTGGCAATACAGGCAGTACTTGATTCTGCAAACTTTAGCAGTGCCCCTCGTAATTGCGTGTTTAATTTTAAAATATATTTTATAATATTTTCTAAAACAAGCTAAGGTAACATAACCTTAATTCAATAGAAACATGGCCATATGTAAAGTTTTTAAATAACTGTAACGTAACAGTTTCATATCGTTAAAAAATTATGTCAAATTTGACTTTTCAAGACAATAAAAATACTTATTTTATATGTTATGTTTAAAATCACAATAAATTAAGTTTGTTATAAAAAAATACCATTAACGTGCAAACTTCTACTTTTATTCTATTTTTCAATTCATTAATAAATATCGAGTTTTATAGTTATTTTTTTCTCTATAAAATATTACATTAAATTATTTAAATTAAAAAATATAGTGGTTATAAGATCTCAGTAATTGTATAACAATATATTTACACTTAAGCAACCTTTAACCTTTAGTAGGTTGCTGGGCAAGTTCATAAAATCAATAAAGTATAAAGTAAATAATGAGAGTAATTTAAACTCTTAAACCTAAATATCAAGACTGCTTTGTTCGATCAATCAATTATAATTTTATATAATATAATAAACGAAAAATAAATAATTTTATTTAATTTAATAGCATAACTCTTTTAAAATTTACAATAAATAAAATTTCATAACTAGATATAAATTGAAGACGGTATTAGAATTCTACACGTTGAAATCAATAAAATGCCATCGTGGTAAGATTCCTAGGAATTTCACTACTCGCAATTTTATAGCTGGCATAAAAGCAAATATTCGCAAGCAATAAATTTTGAAATATTTGGTTCAAGTTTAACATTTGTAAAATAGTTTTATAACAAATGTTTTATTTTATGATGTAAATAAGCAATGTATTACAAATTAATGCATTCATATTAAATTAAGATATAACTTTTTAATTGAAATTTATTCACATATTTTTAAATATATTATGCATATGAATAATAGAAATTTATGTTCAAGAAACTTTTCACGATAATAATTTTATTATTCTTTCTACAATTTAATTTGCACAGAAAAATTATAATTACCCAATTTAAATATTTTGTGACTTTTATGAAGTTAGTTTTATTGCAAACTTGTTAGCAGAATAGAAAAATAATTGCTATTAAGTTAAAGATGCCAAAAGGAAAGACCTATAAAAGACTATTAAAGTTGATTCTTTCCTCTAACTATAAAAAGTTTAAAATATTATGCTGTAAGGTGACATTTTAAAATTTAAAAATAAATAAATAAATTCAAGTAGCACTTACGTACCTACCTTGCTTAAATTTTTGCAATTTCAGTTTGATATTCAACTGGCTAATTTAATGCTTTGCTTATTCTCCATAATTCAGTATTTATCCTTGGATGTTGAAATTGCACATTGGAAATCTAGTTTCCAAAGTATATTGCAATTTCTTACAGTAACCGATTTTTGCAACCGTATCCTGATTTATAAATAGTCGAGACAAATATGCCACAGGTAATTTACGAACTGCACTGACTGACTCAGGAAAATAGCAGTGGTTTAAATACTAGTTTTATTTTATGTCTGTCAAACAGCTGTTCAAGCTTTAAATTGTCACGAACAGGTATTTATAAATATAAATGTAAAGTGGCATTTTGCATTAGCCTGGATACCAGTTATAAAAGTAAACATTTTTTTATATTTTTTTCTAAAAATTGTCAAAGAGAGCTTTGGTTTCACATTGTCAATAAAGCATGTGGCATAAATATAAATTTAAGTAGTAAAACAATTTATTTCTGTTTCGATTATTGTGATGCATCAGCTTTTTTTAGTTTAAAATGTATGCAAAAATAAATTTGCCATTTTTAACTCTGCCTTTGTCGGTCTGAAGCCCAAAAATGAAGAGAAGAAAAAATTGCAAGTTTTAAAAATAGCGCCTTTATTGACGCAAAATTAACTCAGCGTCGCTAGGCGACCGTTTTACAAACTAAGGCCCGTACTAATAGTCAGAGATTAAATCTCGGATTCATGAATCCAAGATTCATTTTGTTAATTGTTGATTGGCTCTAATCCAATTGCATAGTTTTCATTTCGATCCGAGAATTAGCGAGCAATGAATTGGTCAATTGCAACTAATGATATCTGTGTATTGGCTTAGAGCCAATCAACAATTAACAAAATGAATCTTGGATTCATAAATCCAGAATTAATCCGAGATTTAATCTCTGACTATTAGTACGGGCATGAATCTCTGACTATTAGTACGGGCATAAATCTCGGATTTATGAATCCAAGATTCATTTTGCTAATTGTTGATTGGCTCTAAGCCAATTCACGGATATCGTGATGGTGAATATAGTTGCAATAGGCCAATGTATTTTATTACCAAACGTCAGAATTAATATATGACACACTAGTAAACAATCTTGAGTGGACCCAAGATTATTTAAATTTAAGATTATATTGACGGTTGCATAGTTTTCAACTCGATCCGAGAATTAGCGAACAATGCATTAGTCGATCGCTACTAATGATATCCGTAAATTGGCTTGGAGCCAATCAACGATTAACAAAATGAATCTTAGATTTATGAATCCAGGATTAATTTGAGATGTGATCTCTGACTATTAGTACGGGCATTAATGTTTCTTCTCAGGAGCCAAGAGAAGCGCAAAAACTTTTGGCAAAATTTGTATAGGGAATTGACTTATCTTCTATTGTATGATCTGTGGTCGAAACCATTATTATGCACGACAAAAAACATAAGATGCAAACGATTAGCTTTTAGTTTTGCGGCGTACCTAACAGTTTAATAGTTTAGCTGCTTTTAAGAAACACTAGAAATAGGGTTAGTGTGAAATGCGCCAGTTGCTAAACAAATTTTTTTATGGGGACAAGGTTCACAATACGTAATGTAGATGGAACTGCGGAGGCATAGATTATAGAGCAATAATCCAGATTTGAACGCGACAACTTTCATCTTGATCTTAGATTTAATAAGTGCAAACAGCAAGTCAAATCACGGTCAAATGTGACACCAAAAACCTAACAATATAGTAAAGTTTGTTTTTTTTTTTAAATAGATAATCAACGTTTCGCATTGCTATTATTTAGTTCATAATGCGGTTAATAGTTATTTAAAGTTGACGTATTAATGTTGATATATTTTACAATCCACAATTGATAGCTACGTAATTTTTAGCAATCCATCCACCAAAATGGACTCTTGAGAAATGCCGTTCTGTTAAGCACGTATGTCTAAGATACAATTACCTATACGTACCTTAAATAAACTTGAAGTTAAAAAAATTTATAAACAAGGCCATACTTACGCAAATACACTACCGTTAAAGCACTTGCAAAACATTGCATCTTCAAGTTATGTCAAATGCTTTTCTAATGTCAAAGAATACAGCGACAAAATGTTAATTCTGCAAAAATGCATTTTTAATTGCTGTGTCTAGCAAAACAAAGAAATCAGTTTTTGAATAATCATGCATTGAATTACATTGTATATTAGCAACTAAACCTTTTAAATCTAACAAATAATTAAGGTTTTTATTGATTATTTTTTCTGGTAACTTGCATAAGCAGCTAGTTAAGAAAATTAGTATATAATTTGTTGAGAGTTTTTTATTTTTACCAACTTTATGTACTGGTACTAAAATAGTAAGTTTCTCTGACTTAGGACCTCTTTTACAATCCCCAGTTAAAGCATAGTTAGAGTTTGGAGGAGTTAACTTATTCGGTGCTTGGAGCAGTAGTTATACCTAGTATAACGCACATAACCTCGTAACCGCCGCACATCATATTTGTGAAAATAAATAAGAAAAAAAGTAGGATTTGTTGCTCTAATTTTCGTCTTTTCGTTATCACTATCTGATTTAAACACATTTTCGTTTTGTAATATTATAGAGGAGACAATCTAAATTTGCTTATAAACAACTTATGTCACAATTGACGTTTCAGTAGGTTATCCTAGAGCAGTGTTTCTCAACCTTTTTTGTGCCATGCTCCACCTAAGCTTTTCAAAAGTTCTTATGCCCCCCTATGTAATATATACATCATTTTTAATATTAAAAAATTGAATTGTTCACTTAAGAAACTTATATAGGTTTTAGAAAAAAATCACTAAGAAATTGTTAACACTGCGTTGTTTAGCAAGATTTTAAAGCGTCCGGGGGTCCCCGCGGAGCCTGCAGTCTGCCGCAAGAAATTTAACTTGACGACGCCAAAAACCCAGTTGAATTTTGGTCTTGTCAAACAAATTTATAATATTTATTGGCCACATTTATTTAAGAATTTGCTTTTTTCTTTCAATTTTGGCACCGAAATCTAGCATTGCATTTAAATGGCCCGAAGCAAAAGGGTTAAACTTGTGTCAAGTCCATTTTTGAATTGTCCCACTTAACACTCAAATTGCCTCCCTGTGGGGCGTGGGCCCCACGTTGGAAAACACCGTTCTAGAAAATAAACTAACTTAGCATTTGTAAAATGCATAGCGTGTTATGCCAGGTATAACTTTGGATTAATTTATCCGACGATTGTAAAAGCAACCTTTAGAGCAATGTCCAGGTATAAAGTGCCAAAAATTGAAAAGCAACATAAACGCTTAAACTTAGCACTATGTATCAAATCAACACTTGAAGCAGTATTTTGCGCGTTGAATAATGCCAAGTCAAGTTTCCAAATACTAAACGGTACGTTATTTAATTTATCTTTGTCAGAGACAAATGCCAAAAGATCATTTTCCATAGAAATTTTTATTAATATTATCATCGTTAAAATCGTAAAAATAAACATTGACTACAGTATTCAGATATTGATAAACTTTGTAATAATTTTATCACCTGACAATAACCCGCTACAGATACAGATGCAGTTTGGCCAAATAAATTTTTGACTTTTTTTCACATTTTTCTAACGGTAGTTTTTGAACCAATATATGAAACGTACTCTAACCATGATTTTCTTTTAGCTTTCTGCAAGTTCTTTGCAAAACAGCTTTGTACTTTAAATAAACTAATGCGTTCTATTCTGTTCGAGAATAATTAAATCTACAAAAACGGAGTTTGTTTGGCCCAGCCTGCTCAAAACTAATTTCTTAAAAAATAGCAGAATACTCGCATGTGCCACTCATATGATAGAATTGGTATAAATTTTAACATTTTTTATCAATAGTAGCCAGAACACTGTTATCACAATCAAATACTTAAACAAACATATTCCAATCGGCATCCCCTATTCTTCAACTCAGATGACGGTTTTTATTAATTTTATGACCAAGCACGCAAATAAATATTGGAAAGTGGTCGCTATCTTAAAAATATTTTTAGCCTTCTCAATTCAGCAATGCTTCTATACTTGAAAAACAAATGGTAAAGTCAATTTCCAAAAATAGTTACAAAAAGGCAATTGTTATCTTTATTTAAAAAAACTAAATTTGTTTCTAAAAATATATTGGCCAAATTACAATTTTGCACATTTAACTTGAGCCCCACCTAATGACATCTGCATTAAAATTGCTCATTATTGAAAAAAATTAGACAAAAGTTGTTAAAGTGATTGATCAATCAAACAAATTGCTCAACGGTGCCAATAGTAGCACTTAAAATTTGCAAATATTATATATTATACAGGGAGTTTATAAATGAATGGGATTATGTAATCACTTTAAATATGCCGCCTTTTTAAAATCGTTCACTATACTACATATGTTTTCATATGTTTGCTTGACAGCTGTCAAAGTTGATCTATCAAAACAAATAGTTTAGTGAACAATTTAACAAAAGCGACACATTTAAAGTGATTACATAATCCCATTCATTTATAAACTCCCTGTATATTACAGTATATAAACTCAAATTTTATTGTTTAGTTGTTTAATTGTTATTGTAGTTTATGTTACACAACTTAAAATTTAAAAATATTCTAATGCAGTATAAAAACTCAAATTTTATTTTAAATAGTTTATTTAACATAAACTATTTAAAGATAAAATTTAAATGTGTATACTGTATTACAATGTTTGCTACTATTGCTGCAGGTGTGCAAAATGTTCAAACATTTGGCAAAACATAGATTGAGCAAAAGGAAATGCATAGGTTAAGTAAATTGGTTTGATTATAAAATTTATAAAAAGGTAATACATAAAAATGAGTAAGTATGATTGAAATGTTTAAATTAAACGCGTTAGGTTTTTATAAGTGTACTAAATTTTAATTGTTAGTTGAAATGTATTTTTATTCTATGAAATTGTGCGCATTAATTTAAACTACCAATTACAAATTTAAAAACTTATAAAATGAAACCATACTGTAGAACATTTTAAAATTAAAAAACAAAATATTGTAAAATGATAAAAATCTAATAGATAAAAAAATTACACAAAATGCATTACCAATAATACACAATTAGTACCATATAAGAAAGTAATCTCAATATCGCGGTCACATTTTAAAGTTTAAGGAATGAAAGAACTGTTTGAAGCAGCAATAATAAAATTATTATAGTCAAAACAAATATCTCGGAAATATTGAAACACCCAAAAGAAAGTAATTTTTTAAACTGGGGCCTTAACAATAACACACTGTCTAACTTTCTATATATACTATTTTAGGATTTGTAATACATGAAATACCGTAAAAGATGAATGTAGTTAAACTAATTAAAAACTTTTTTTTAATAAATGGAGGTCACTATAAATTCAAACCAAAAAAAAACTACTACTACTATGCTGTTCCAAAATGTTTAACTGTGAGACCGGATTAGAAAAATTAATGTGATGTAGGTACAATTGATCTATTGTATATTTATGACGTCATATTCTTTTAACAGTTTTGTTTTTAAGAACTTTTGCCAAAAGATTATCTCTAGCACTTCTTTAGTTAGTTTGTGCTTGCTAAAATGAGCAATGCGCGTTGTACATTGTATGCTCTACATTTATTTGCAACTGTAACAGTTTTTTATCTTCTAAGCATCTACTTCATAAGAGGTCTGTCTTTATTTCCATTTTATGCATGTGTTTATTTAGGCCACAGTGTCCGGTTATCAGTCCTGAAAGCTTTAGTAGTTCTCATATGTAATACCACGTCTTTGGTATTTTGAAATGTTCCTGTTAGAATAAATATGTTTTATTATTTAATAATTTTTCCACAAGTTGTTGTGTTTTATTGTACTGGTAATGCAAAGAGATTAAGGAAAACAAAAATAAAGTAATACAAACAACAAGAAAAGTCAAAAAACAGAAACGAAGGAGAGAAGATTCTGACTGAAGTTAAAAAAGAACTAACAAAAGAAGCAATTAGGGACAGTAACAAAAGATGCTAGAAAAAATGTTAGAATCTATAGATGGATATCTTTGGAGAAAGCCATACAAAATAATAATAAATAAATTAAAAGGAATGAAGACAGTTTGCTTAAAGGAAGAAGAAAGTAAAGAAGTAATCATTAATAAATTGTTTTCCACTGAAGAAATTGTAGAAAAACCACAAAATTAGCTGGCAAAACCAAAGCAGTTTCTGCAACAGTGGAGAAGATAAAACAGATTATAAAAAATTACCTAATAACTAGGCACCAAGACTGAACAAAATAAGAACGGAGATAGTGAAAGCAGCGTTAAAAGGAAATGAGATAAAGATAATTTAAATAATAAACAGATGTCTTATGGAAAGAACATTTCCGGCCTGCTGGAAGAAGGTGTTAAATAAAAAGAAAAAAAAAGCAGGCAAATGAAAGGCATATAGACCGATGAAAAAAGTTATTGTAAGGATAATTTAACAAAAAATAGAAAAAAAAAATAGAAACAAAAGAAACAATATGGATTTACAAAAGGAAGATCGACTCTAGATGCCAATAAAAAGGTAAAGGACATAGCAAATTGTTTTTCTAAAAACACAGACAAATTAACAGTAGAACCAACGCAAAGAAAAAAATCAAAAGGTATTGCCATGCCCTAGTCATTTTCAAGGGCCATTTGTTGAGGCCAACAACTCACTATGTTTTAAAAAAAAAACTTATTCCAAAGTCATTTTGATTTTTAGACTTAATGGTATGTCATATCAATTTTTTTTTATGTAATGCTCTTTTATAAACTTGATAAAATTGATAAACTTTCTTGATGATATTTTTGTCTAATTACTACCGTATATAACTATCTAGTCATATTATGTGCCATTAATCATCACTTTGGTTGCAGAGAGTACCCAAATAGTCTATGTAATTACATTTTTTGGTGACCGTAGCGCAATAGTCTACTACAAGGACTGTTGAAAGTAATATCTAATTTGTCAAATATATTTTGATGCGCTCAACCAGCAAAATATCTTTCTAGTAAACTCTTTTAGTAGTGTGGTTAAGATTTCAGGTTAAATTGTAGGTCTTGCATGTTTGTGATTTATTATTACACACTACAAACATACAAAAAGAGCTTTTACGCTTGTAGTGGACATTATAAGAAGAAAAAGTTAGTTATTTTATAAAAAAAAACAGTTTTTGCCGGTTAACTGTTAACTCCAAATTTACCGTTTACAATAGAAATAAAATAATTGCCATAGCCTAAGATAAAAAAAACTCATGTTGTTAAGTATCTCTAGTATTCCGTTTATAACAAAGCAACACATTCGACAAGAAAACACTCTGCACTCTTTTGCAACTTTAACGTCTACAAACTCTTCTAGTGTTAAAGTTAAATAAAATTGTCCCATTGTCAAAAAAGAAAATTTATTTATTAGTTTTCTATTGTCTATTGTCATTAACATAAATTTAAAAGTAGTATTAAGTGCGTACAGAAATGTAATTAGTTCCACAAAATTTTGGAAATAAATTTGCAAAACAAAATCAATCCGGAATTCTTTCTTTTTTGTACGCACCCAATATCAAATGTATTTTTCTTGCAATAGAGAGTCCTTCCAAACCTGCTATAAGAGTTTTCCAATAAAAAATTTCATTTTGAATAGCTGAGCTATTTGAGCAGCTGTCAATTTTGAAGCTATTATTTTTTAACATTTAACAAGTAAAAACTACGCCAATATTAAAAATTAAACGATACACGCTTCAACAACGCATTAAAATTATTAAAATTTACTCCAAAAATGGTGAAAATTTTTCAGTCACAGTTTGCAAAACTTCAACACTTTTTGGCCGTCGTAAAACACTTTCTTGGCAATAGTAAACTTGGTAAAAAAATTTGAGCTGTTGGAACAAGTTTGTAATGTAAAAAATCGCAACCGTGTGCATCGCTCAAGAACACATGAGAATATTGCTGATGTAGCCCGTAGTGTTGAAGAAAACCCAGGTTTGTCAATTCTTTGTCGATCTTTGGAATTAGACATTCCACAAACAACATTACACCGTATTTTGCATAAAAACTTAAGTTTTAAGGCTTTTAAAGTTCAGTTAACATAAGAACTCAAGCCGGTCAATTACCATAAACGTCGTATCTTCCTTCAAATGCAGCAAATTGATCAGGAATTTCATTGAAAAATCATTTTCAGTGATGAGGTCTATTTTCACCTCGGAGGCTACGTTAATAAGCAGAATTGTTGCATTTGGAGCTCAGAAACTCAGAAAATCTAAGAATGATTGTTGAAAAGTCTTTGCATCCTCAACGTGCCACTGTTTAGTTCGGTATTTAGACTAACAGTGTGATTGGACCTTACTTTATTGAAAATGAAGCTGGTGCAACTGTTACGGTGAATGGCTGGCGCTACCGAGCTATGATTAATGATATTTTATGACCGGAGTTGAAAGATATTGATGTGGACAACTTTTTTTTTAGCAAGAGGGCGCTACGTGTCACACAAGCAACAAAACAATCGCAATTTTGCAAGAAAAGTTTCTTGATCGAGTTATTTCTTGAAGAGGTGATCACAATTTTCCACCAAGATCTTGTGATTTAACACCTTTTTTTTGGGGCCACGTGAAAGATAAGGCCTATGGCAAAGCTCCACAATTCAAGACCTTAAAGATGAAGTTACCAAGGACATACAACCGCAAATGTGCAAATTGGTCATGGAAAATTTCATGAAAAGAATGTAGAATTGCAACCGTAACCATGGCGGCCATTTGACTGATATTGTTTTTAAATGTTAATGGCATACCTTCCTCTTTACAATGAAATAAACATTTATTGATTTTTCTTAAAAAATACCCGTTTTTTTTTTAATATCAAAATGAAATCTCTCATTGAAAAACCCTAACTTTTAAAATTTACGTAAAATGTAATTGCAAACAAGAATTTGTAAAAAAAATAAAAAGTTTACAACCATTTACGTCGTCGTTTAAATTTTTCATAAAACTATGTCAGCTACTAAATAGTATTCTGTTTTACTTTAATAAACACTTAATAGTATCAATTTCGTTTTAACATAAACAAAATGTTTTTAACAGAATATTATATATACCATCAGTCAAAAATTTAAAAAAAAAAAAAAAAAATTGCATCCCAATTTTTATCAAATAATATGTAAATTATTCACAATAACAAATTTTTAAAATTTTACTAAAAAACCATAATAAGTTTTTGCTCAATTTACCTTGGAAAATATAACAAAAGAAGTTTTATTGCTATTTTTGGAGATTAAATGTGCAGTGACATTACAATTTTATCGTGCAAATCAGTTTGTTAGCGTGGCGTACTTTAACAGTTTAACAATTTTTAACGCTGTATAGCAATCGGGCTTATTTAAGATTAAGCTTGCTTAAAAAGACCGATTTTGATCTACAAAAACAATTAAAAATATCTGAAGAAGTTTAACTAATCAAGAAATTTTTGTTCAATCAATTTACCGGAAAGTTCCATCTCAAGTCATACCGCCCTTTCTTTTGTTTGCCCTTGATATTTCACTATAAGGTGCTGTCTGGAATGGAACAAAGAAAAGTACTACAAAGGATTTAACAATAGAAACAAATTACTTTTAGCGACATATCAAAGTTTTGTTTGTAAACCCACAATAATTGTAATTTTTCCAAAAAAAAAAATATATAATTTGCTGCAAAACAACATACAGCTTTTGCACAAGGAAAGATAGTATGGGAAGCAATTGCTTATAAAAATAAAAAAAAAATTGTATTCATTCCAAGTGTATTAAACGCAAATTGAAATATTAACACTGTTTGAACTAGCATTAATGTTTTTTCAACATAATAATGCAAAGTTGCATACTGCTAGTGCTACTATAGAGTTTTTGAAATTAGTTAATTTTAATTTACTTATAACTCATTATTCAAATAAAAGAAAAATTTATAATTTTTTGTTAAAATTTTGATCATTTCTTAGTATGAATAATTTAAATATTATCTAAAGATTTCATAAAAATTGAGCATTTTTTTACTTTTGGCGGTCAGTATAATATAACTATATACTTTGAAAGTCCAACTAAAATTTAAAATAAATCAGAAAATTATGTACTACCCAAATTACGTTTGCAAAGCGTAACAATAAAAGTGTTTTTTTATAATACTAAATTAAATAATTAATATAAAACAAATAAATAATGTTTAGTAAACTATGTATTATTTCAACTAAACTGTCTATATAAAAATAATTAAAATAAGTATTACAAAATTTAATTGCAGAAATTAAACGCAATATAATATTTTATTTATCATAAAATATTTTTTTATACTATTTAAACTATATAGATTTGAAAAGCATATTATATGCCAAACGCTTAAATTTATTTAGAAAACAATTTAACATTTTTTTTAATTATATTATTATTATTTTTTATATTCACAGTTGTTTCTACTTGTGTATTTTCATTATCTATAATGAATGTCATAAACTTTGTAAATTAAGATATAAACATGAGTTATAATGACAGAAATTTAATAACTGCTTTTAACAAAACAAACAATATAAATAGAATTATGAAAACATTAAGTTATGTATGAAAATCTCTTGTACTAAGCATAATTTAGTAACTTACCTTTTATATTTATAATACAGGTTCCCTTAGATCCTTAACTAAACTTTGTTATCTCAAGCATGTACAAAGATTCTCCTATACTATAATCTGAGTAACCCAAGGTATAACCCTTCTCGTGCACCTTCTTTACTCTAACCGCAAGTTTATAAACAGCTTGAATTATCTATTCCGAAACTAACTATTATTATATTATATTGTATCCTCTCAACATAATTGTTTAAAAGATTTATGTAGTTTAAATTTTTTTTTAAATAATGCTCAGTAACGTTTTATTTAAATTCAGTTTAATTAACTAATTGAATTTGTCTTAATTCTGAATTATTCAGATTGTTAAATACTTATGTATTTTGAAATGTACATAAAATTAACATAATTTTGCTAGTTGAAACGCATTTTAAATTTAACTTACTGTTTTATATTTAAAGTATAAAAAATAAAAATTAAATAAATATCAATTTGATAGTCAAATATAAAATTTGATTAAACAAATAAATGGTTTTATTATTTTATATATTAATTTATTTTTTTAATTTCAGGTGAGTGAACAGTATAAAATATCATATCTAAAATCATAAATCATAATGGTAAGTTATACATTAGTTTGTTTATATTTTACGGTCTGCAGTTTTGTTATCTATATTTGTAGGCTGCAGGTAACTTTTATAGTCTAAATTTAATTTAAAAGTTTTAACTAATTTTTATTATTTAAATTTATTTTCATCACACTGTGCGTTTACTTTGTGTATTAATTAATTATTAAGTATATTTTTAATCTAACACCCAATATTGCTTATCGCCAATTTCTTATAAAAAATTAAATTATTGTTACCGCAATATATGCTATATGACACAAGTAACAAAGTATATAGTGGTTGGGAGAAGATTAGGGTTAACAAAATAATAAATTATGTGAGGACGCCCGGCGCATCCACCATTTTCTAGTTAACAAATTTACAGTTTTTTGTTTAAAAATATGCTATATTATACACATTTTTAAATTAGCTATTTTCAATTTATCATTTTTTTCAATAAAAGTAACTTTAAAATTATATCACAACTATATTTGTTTTTAATATGCAATAATGCTGCTCACATTGGTGATACAATATCGAACAAAGGGTTTATGTGTAAATATAATTTTTTTTCAACAAAACAAATTTAGATATCAGAAGCTGCTAGTGGTGTACATATCAATTATTTACTAAAAGCAAAAACTTGGTTAACTGATTTTTATTAAACTATAATGTTTACTTAACAAAACTTTATTAAACTTTTTATAATTATTATATTTATTATATGTAATTGTCATACAAATTAAAAAAAATTAATTAAAATATGTACCACTAATTACTATACAAAGTAGCAATTTTATCCTAAGAAGTAATGCTCATATATACATTAAAGCTTGTAAGTGCTGTTTTACGATCGACTGTATTGTTTGCGGCCCAAGGCGCAGCAGAATGGCGTAAAATACTAGAAACCGCAAAACACACTTAAAACCCTCGCTTCTCATAATATTTTGCCATCTACTACCTTTTTATTAAAGAAAAATATTAAAAGTAAGTATAATATGAACATAAGAAACATATATGTCTTATTGATGTTTTTAGTTTAATACAAATAAAAAGATTTAAGGCCGTAGTAATTAAATGTATGCTTAATACAGACGTTTAAAAAAAATAAAAATATTGCGCATATAATTTGATAGACACCTTTAGTTAGTAAAATAACAGTATATTATTTAACAAAGATGATTATTGGCAAACTTCATTTTTGTAAATAAAATTACTTGCAAGTAGAATACTATACTTTATTTATGATTATTTGATACATAAAAAACTATATAAAAAAATATAATACACATAAAAAATTTAACCAAGTTGCTGTTGTCTCTGTGCTCTATCAATGGTTTATGTTTTATAATAAAATATAATTATATTATATTTAAAAGTGTATGAAGTTTGTAATTAATTTTTTAAAATAAAAAAAGGTTTTTCAAGTACGCGACTAGAGATTATTAAGGCATCCAAAAAAAAACGTTAAGTTTGTTACCTGAGCAATCAAAATTAAAATATAATTATCCAGTAATTTTAAATTAACTTGTTTATATTTTATTCAATGCTAAACAGCACATTAAACATTAACAACAACATTAAAGTTAATTGCTAACTTTAGATAATATTTATTTTGCAACTTTGATTATTGGCATTATGAAAGTGTATCTAGCACAAGATCTGTGTTTTGTAAAAAAATGTATTATTGTATTTATAGAAGATCAAGCAAGCACTCTGGACGCATTCAACATAACGTCAGTTAAATAATTTAGTTTGTTTAATTATTTAATATGTTGTCATAGTTATTTGTTTAAAATTAATGGGTCTATTCTGAACATATTTTAACATCGATGTTAGCTAACATCGCTGTAGAAATTGATTTTTAACCAATCAGGTATCGAGTTTTTTAATTATTGCCTAGCAACGTTCAAAATGTTAACTAACATCGCTGTAAAAAATGTTCAGAATACGGCTATAATTTAATATTCAATAAATGTTTGAATAATAATACAAAAAAATTTACAACAAGTTTTTTTGTGTTTCAAACCAGTAAAATGTGCTTTGGTTTGCTTCCGCTTCAAGCAAAATCAATCGCAATCGAACAAGCAAGTAAGGTGGAATTGTGTGAGAACATGGGTGAAGAAGCAGCCTACTTTTAGAGATAAAGAAGGAGAGACAATATTTAAAGAGGACAATCACAAGGATTGCAAAGTTTTTGATAATTGTCGACGTCAAGAGCAGTACGGTAGAATCTCAAATTTGTCAGAGATTAGCAAAACTGGAAGAGAAATATCAAATATTTACGACAGTACAAAAAAGATATTTATAATCAATAAAGACACAACTGAAGAAGAACAGTACAAAGAAGTTACGAAAGAAAATTATCATAATAATTTTGCAGTTGGCAATAACTTGTTGAGAGATTTAAAAAACAAATTTGGGGTCAACTTGGCATTAGTACAACCAATTAGTCAAACGGTTGGCACACTGACAATGCTGAAATATCAAGCAAACCAACTAAAAACCAAACAAGTGTAGTGTGTAAGTACTGAATCGAGTGATTATAATAGTTCTAGAAAACCGTTTTCCATAGTAAACACGACTCAAATTTGCAAGCTACAACCGTTAGAACTTACAAAATTTGATGGCAATGTTGAACAATAGTTTAAACCCAAGAGTTCATTTAAAACACTAAGTTTTACATAAACTGCAATATTTGAAGACATCATTAAGTGGAGAAGCGAGTCAGTTAACCAGCTCAATTACAACAACAGCAGCAAATTATCAAAACCTGTGCAAAAATAAAAGAATCATAATACAAAAGCATGTGCATGGAATCTTGGAACTTCCAGAAACGGTTATTGAATAGTTTTGTTGGGTAAAATAAGTAATGGAGTAATTAACTATGTAAATGCACTAACAGCATTAGGAATGCAAAACAAGTGAATAAAGCAAGTTGTTGCTTAATTTAGTTGTGAAAAACCTAGATTCACAAACAGTTAGAAAGTGAGAACTATCATTACCTAATAATTTTCAACCAAATTTTGACTCATTGACAACATTTATAAAACATAAATGCAATGCATTAGAAGCAGTTAATCGTTCAGGTATTGAGATTAAATCACGATAACATGAACATTGGTTCAACAAAAAACGACCTCTGATGACGCACGTTTCTATAAAAATATATAAATTTTATTTTTGTGGCGGGGATCTCAGTTTGTATACGTGTGATAAATTTAAAGAACTTTCAATTCAAACACGAATTAATACAGTGCGAGAAAAGATGTTATGTAACAATTGTTTCTCTTATGTTTATTAAAAGTATTACTATTGATGACATTTGGATAATAATGTATATAAAAATAAATTATTTTAAAATAATAATATAAATGAAATCAACTTTGATAGTTAGAACAATATTAGAGTAAGTAATTAAATAATTATAAACAAATATTATTACCAATTATTTTCATTGCGTTTTAGAACTTTTAAGAAACAACTTCCTGTGTCTACATCTATTGTTAGTTTGTTGAATTGCATTTTGCGCAGTTGCCAAACGTATTTTAATGCTAAGGTAAGACGCTGTCACATTTAATCGGTACAACAAAATGTAAAACTTAAGGCGCCCTTATTACAAAACCGCTTTAGCTGAGCTGCACTTTAAGGTGCGTTGGTGCAACCGGGCATACAGCACATATGGTGGATAAATGTAAGGCTCGCGGATGTTTCAAGTGCAATAGAAAACATCACACACCTATACATCTTGAGGACACTATAGCAGCACACGCAGGGACATTAACGCGCGGTTGCACCAACGCACCTTATGTTGTAGCTAAAGCTTAATATAATAGGTCAAATAATGATATTACAAATTAACTTCACGTTCTACATTTAGTGTTAGTTTGTTAAATTACATTTTGCGCAGTTGCCAAATGTAATTTAATGCTAAGGTAAAGCGCTGTCACATTTAATTAGTACAACAAAATGTAAAACTTAAGGCTCTCTTAATGTAAAACCGTCTTAGCTGAGCTGCACCTTAAGTTGCGTTGGTCCAACCGGGAGCACATGACCAAACAGTATTGGCTACGGTTGTTATTAAAATTAAAGATGAACAAATGCGATACATACAGGCAAGAATGATGTTGGATACAGGCGCCTAAGTTATTTTTAAGCAGCCAATTTGTAAACCAGTTAGGTTTAAAATGCAAGACAATTGATATCCCAGTAATGGGCATCAAGCAAGTTAGGCGCAACATTAAGAAACAGACTCGTATTGAATTTGAATCACAATTTAATGATTTTTCATTATCAACAACATGTTAAGTGTTATCACAGTGCACAAAAACTAGACAAAAATAGCACAACAAAAACTCTGGGCAATGAATGGAATGCTCAACAAGACACACTTCAGTTTAGTATAAAATACAATATAGGCAAACAAGAATTTGCAACAAAACAAACTTTTTTATTGACTATTGCAAAATTATTTGATCTGTTAGGCATAGTAAGCCCAACAGTAGTATCAGCATAAATATTAATGCATATCAAGAGGCACATCGGTTAAAATAATTATAGACTCAATATGGTTTACTATCTCAGCATGGTTGGCTCAACCACAATCACAGTGGCCTGTATTTGTAATACAAAAAAAGGAATCACTTAAAAAAAGGAGCAAATTAATACTAAGATTTGCAATAGAAAAAACTTTGGTTGGTTGGATTCAACGATTTGCTACTAATTTAAACTGTAGCAACTAAGAAACCAAAAGAATAATAAATTAAAAAAAACTTATTGCTGCCAAACAAACTATTCTTAGAGTAGTTCAAGAAGAGACTTTTATTTTACCAGTAAAAATGTGCTTTGGTTTGCTTCCGCTTCAAGCATAATCAATCACAATGCAACAAGTTGTTGCAACCTTCATTTAATAAAAATTGAGGACATAGAAAATCACAAACTGGTTATGATAATAACAAACAAACAAACAAACAAACAAACCAACAAACAACTAATCAAAACAAAACAAAAGTTGTTTAAAAATTGACAATAACAGAAAAATTGTAAAAGCCAAATCTTTTTTTTAATTATCAAAACGGAAAAGACACTTTTCTTACTGCAAACAAAATATCATTTGCTATAACTGGTTCTACAATATCAACTGCCTCAACAAAGCTTACGACACTTACAACTTGTACTTTTCAATTAATTCAAAAACAAAAATAAAACTAAACTCAACAATAATGATACTATTAAGTAAATAATTTATATAATATTACATTTATATATATTAATTAAAAATAACTTAAATATTATACATTGTTAATTTAATTTAAAAAAGTGTTTTATTTTTTGGATGTTTAAATGAAATAAAATTGTAAAAAAATGTTGCCCGTGGGCAATGGTTTATTACTTGCAGGTACAAATGCATCCGTGAGTAATGGTAAATTACTCATAGGTGCACATACATTGACGTAAATATGTCATACGTTATTTGTAATGATAGGTCTTAACTACTTGATTTTAAGGAATTTAAACAGTCAACAATAAAATAAATCAAATTAAATTAAATTAAAAGTTTGGTTATACTGCTAATAGTTTATTAGATGCCTTACTAAGAATTAGATATTACTAAATAACAATATTCAAATAATATTAATTCTTGAAATTGCAACAGTTATTGCATATTTATTGATTTATTTAAGTATATATCTACAACTTAAAAAATATAAAAATTAAATATAAAACCAATAATACTAAAAAGTTACAAAAGATTTAAAAGGTCAATTATTCTTTAAAGTTACGTTTGACAAATTCTAAAAGCTAATAAGTTTTAGCCACGATAGTATCAAGTTGTAATGTAATTGACTGACTCTTTATTCACGAGAGTGGTTTGGAAGTCACCTAATAAGCTGTTGATTTCATCAAACCTCTTTAAACAAGTTGTATACTTAGTGGTGCAATGTAAAACAGCCAAAAAAGCACAAACAAATAAACAATAAATAAACTGTACAAACATATAACATTATTATCTATTACTTTAACCAAATAAGCTACAAAGCAATTTAATTTTTAAATTGCATTCAATAGTAGTAGGGTAGCATTCTTCTTTAGAGCATTAATTAGAAAACTTAATATATTTTTAACCCAAAGAATAATAAACATAAATTTTAAATGCAATAATAATTATAATATATTATTGTTGTCAAAATTACCCAATTTAATATTTTTTTAATCAAATAAATCTAGTACATTTTTGATATTTTGGCAAAATGTCTATTTAATGTTTTTGTATTTTTATATTTATTTTTGTTTTCACTGGTTTTTTGATTAAAAAGTTTTATTTTTTAACGCATTTTTAATATTTTTAATAATTTTAATCGATTAATATGTCACTTTTTTAGTACTGTCTTATTATTTGACAGTTCATGGCTAGATTCTTATTTGTTTATAATATTTTAAAGTTGGATTTTGTTATTTTTAAACTAAAATATTTTTTTTACATTTTTTTAAAGTTTATGGCCCGATTGTTTGTAATTTTAAAACTAAATTTTGCTGATTGGCAACTTATAAACAGAATTTTGCAGTTTTTAATCGTTTTTGGCCAAATTTATGTTTTTTTTTTTTAATTATATAAATTTTTTAATGATTTCTGATGCTATTTCAATGTTTTAAAGCCAAATTTTGCTGTTTTTAACTTTTTATAAATAAAAAACTGTTTTTGGTCGGTTTTTTTATTTTATTTTATAATATGTTATTTCAATGTTTGGTTTTAATATTTTTGACTTTTTATAAAAAAAAATTTTTACAATATTGTAGTATTTCATAAAAAGATATTGTTATTTTCAACTTTTAAATAATAGAATTTTGCATTTTTAAACCATTTTTGCCGTAATTTAATTCTATTTCAAAATGTTTTAATAATTTATTACCGGATTTAGTTAAGTTTAAGACTATATATTTGTGCATTTATACAATTATTTGCTGTTTCAAACCGAGTTTTGCTATTTTTGACAGCTTATGATCATTGGTGAATTTTTTATATCATCATTTTGATGTTTAAAGCCGGAGTTTGCTAATTTTAACATTTTATGAATAGAATTTTACATTTTTAACATTTTTCTGGCCAGTTTTTGAGTTTCCTTACAATATGTAGATAGTTTATAACCGGATTTTGCTATGTTTAAGATCTTATAAAAGTTTTTACACTTTTTAACAGTAATTATTTTGATGTTTCAAGACCGGACTTTTTTGACATTTTATAAAAAGAGTTTTGCACCTTTTGACCGTTTTTGACCAGATTTTAGTTTTTCCTAAAAATAGATTAATATTTTAGGACTAGATCAAAATTAAATTGTATGGGCATTTTTCCAAAAAGGGGAAGAAACCGTTCTTACTATTTTGCGGTGAAACCCGAAATTTCTAGCTACCACACTTCTAACAAAGTTTTGAGAAACTATTTGGACATCCTTGCTTTTATTTCCAACTACTTATTTGTGTAAAACCAGAATAGACTAGATTTTTAGCTTATGGCCAGATTTCAGTGCTTCTTATCAACATTTTGATGTTTAAAGGTCGGAGTTTGATAATTTTGACATTTTATAAGTAGAATTTTATAGTTTTTAACAGTTTTCTGGTTAAATTTTGGTGTTTTCTAACAATATATTAATATTTTATAACCGGACTTTGTTAATGCCTGAAATTTTTTACACTTTTTTCAAAAACAGTGAGGAAACCGTTTTTATTATTTTACAGTGATGCCCAAAAGTTCGAGCTACACCATTTCCACAAAATTTTGAGCATCTATTTGGACATCTTTGCTTCTATTGTCATCTACTTATTTCTGTAAAGCAATAATAGACTAGATTCTCAGCATATGGCCAGATTTTGGTGCTTCATATCAACATTTTGATGTTTTACATTTTTTAACAGTTTTCTGGCAAAATATTGGTGTTTTCTAACAATATTTTAAAATTTTATTACTAGATTTTGTTATGTTTGAGATTTTATTTTGATGTTTCAAAATCGGATTTATTTGGTATTTTTGACATTTTTTAAAAAAGGTTTTTTCACTTTTTGATTGTTTTTTGCTGGATTTTTGTTTGTTTCTGTAAATAGTTTAATATTTTAGGGCCAGATAAAAAAATGAAACTTGTGGGCGCATTTTTCCAGAACCATCCTCATTATTTTGCGGCAAGGCCCAAAAATTTTAGCTATACCATTTTTTACAAAATATTGAGCAACTATTTGGACAACTTTACTACCATTGCTAACTACTTATTTGTGTGAAGTAAGAATGGCACGCAGTGTATACTTTTTATAAACTTAACACTTTGTATAAGACTTTTTTCTTTTATTGTAGCGGCTCAATCTTTCCGTAACAATTATTGAATTGTAATGAAATTGTTTTGAGTTATGCAATAGACTTGTAAGTCTACGGTTAGAACTCAACTGAGTCACGCTAAACAATGTTCTGTTTTAGTATGTGCATATTTGTATTATTACTTTTATATTGTAAAACATCATTATTTATGTATATTTGATGTAGATGTATTATTATTCTTATATTTGTGTTTTAAGTCGCCAGTCAAAAAAGTTCAAAATTGCTGCCTTAAAGTTTTTCTATGTTTAAAAAAAGTTTGCTTTAGCAGCTTTTGAGGCTGTTTTTCAAACGGCTGTGGGACTTAAAGTGTTGTTTGGGCACTTTCTCTGAAAACTGAACCATTTCAACAAATTACACTATATTTTTTGTGTATTAACCTTTATGCGCAATGTTTTTTTTTAAAACCATCCAGGTTTATATGGTCTCAATAACAAAAACGCCAGGGTCACCAATGGAATAAAATCGTCTATATGAATTCAGGTTTTATTTGTGAGTAAATGATGGCCGCAGAAAAGTTTGCCAGCATTAATACCAGGTGTTATAATTTGAAGTGCAATATATATATATTGCCACTCTGAATGTACATTGTTATATCCAGAATGTATTGGAAGCAATATTAGTGCTTTTCAACAAAACAATACCAAATGGCATCTTCCAGCAAAACTACACACTGCTAACATTTTCTGAATACTTACAGCAAGTACAACTTCAAATATGCCTTGGCCTTCCAAATAGTTTTGACAACTTGCGACACCAGCAGAAGGTTGCATGCAACGATATGCAAAAAGAAAACATCGATCATCTTATATTAAGCATGCCACTCTTGCATTAATGTACGTGAATATGTCACTCATTATTAATTTTTTTGTGTAATGCTTGTATGACACTATCTATAATTTTCTATTAAATTATATAAATATAATTATGGATGAAACTTTAAAAGTCTGTAAAATGCACAAATGATTATTAATTTTATTGTAGATTAAAATTTTAAGAATATTTTTAGTTTTTATTTATAATTAGTTCAAAAAATGTAGGCATTAACAGTTGAAGAAATAGTTGAATTATATTAAAAATGTTATTTTTCACATTTTATGTGTTAATTATAAAGAAAAAGTAATAATGTATTTAAAATTTTAATCTACAATAAAATTAATGATCATTTGTGTATTTTACAGACTTTTAAAGTTTCATCCATAATTATATATATATAATTTAATAGAAAATTATAGATAGTATATATTTTACAGATTTTTAAAATTTCATCCATAACTATATATATAATTCAATAGAGAATTAGTATAGATAGTGTCATACGGGCATTAATTATCATTTGTGTGTGTTAATTGTAATTTCTTTTGTATTAATTGTAATTTTTTTAGTAAGATTTAGGTCAATTTATATTTAAACATAAACCATTATATTACCAAGTTTTTAATATCACAACAAAAATGTTCACTGAATGTTGCATTTCATTTGAAAATGAGTGTATAAAATAAAAGTTCTTATTGCTAGAATCACCATAAAATTATTGACTAAATTTAAAAACTAGCAACAATAAAAGATATACATGTTTTCAATGTACCTGTTATTACTCTATTTATGTCAGCGTAAGTTTTATTGCCCATATAAACACAGTTTATATCACATTGACATGTTATTACTGTTATTGTTAAAATATGAATTATTATTTCAATTCAATGTGTTTAAAATCAAATAACTTAATGATATATGGTTTAATAATCACATTTAGCTTTATAAACCCTATAGCATTACTCCAATTCCGTGAAATGACATAGCAAATCTTCTAAAAGCTTCTTATTTTAGAGATAAAAATATTCCGTAGCAAAGATTTCTTTACGAACGCAATCATTTTTACTTTAATATTTGAGATAAAAATCTTTTTATATAATGCAGTTGATATACTATCGTTTATCCTGTAATCCACATAGCTCAAATCTAATGCAACAAACTTTTGACAAATTCAGTGTGTAACCTTTATTGACTGTGATAAATACACACAGACCGTGCAACTTGAAATGTTAAAATAATTTTAGCAATTCACCGAAGCAAAGTACCGAGTGCATTATGAATTATTAATATGCGGTTAATGAAATGCAGATTGCAGAATGTATAATAAATGTTATATCACTGTAATATTGTAGATTTTCTAGTATATTTGTATGCATGAAGTAGCGGTAATATTTTTTTGCTTGCATGAACTATTCAATAGGGCCTCGCATCTGTCTAACTGGAATATATAAATATTTTCTTTAATAAAATAAATAAAATAAGATAAATGTATTTTTTATTAGCAAACTGGGTTATCATTTTAACCACAGCAAGTTACCTTCCTTTTTTATTTATTAATTATAACGGGGCATGGAATATTAATGTAAACCAAATACCTCATGATTTTCATATTCCACAAAGGCAACCAAACCGGAAAAGTCCCATGTTTCAAATAAACATGCCATTTACATTCCGACAGATAAATCTACCCTACCATCTCCATCTTTGGATTCATTATTCACTACATTCAATCCATTTACATGTCTACTTTATTTCAATAAATAATGGGTTGCTTACTAAAACCAGAAGACTAAGCAAACATTTCGTGAAGTTTTTTTTAAACTACATATGAATAACTCCAGTGCCAAGTTGAATAAGTAACAGAAAAGTTTTCTAATTCAAGTTTTAGTAAATTGAAAAGTATTTGTAGGTGTATTACGAATACATGATAAAGTTTCCACTTAGTAACTGGCACACACATTTCCTTTTTCAATTAAAGGCTTGGTTGATAGAGCTCTGTTGTATAATATGAGTTGTATACACAGTGAGATTAATGCAATACCAAAAAAATTCAAGTATATATTTTATAATAAATTGGATACGTTTAGAATATTAACTGATACCAGCTTTATAGCTGCTGCTGTCTTTAAAAATCACTTTGCAATATCCTGTGTACACTATTATAGATAAACTTAATGTGCTTAACCAATATCAGTTTAAACAAAATATTTTATTATACAGTGCAGATATAAAATCTGGAAACACTTAAATAAAAAAGTAATTAACGGTTAAAAAAATGCAGAAACACGTCGAATGGTAATTTTAAAAAGCCATCTGTTGATGCTAATTTTTTATTACATTAAAAAAGTTATGGCTTTGTTGCGGTTTATTTTAAATGGCAATTTTTATTTTTATTTTTAATAGGCCTTGTAATTTTTTAAATATCAGTCAAAATATTTCTATAACTTACATAATTATTTAAAAAAAAAACAATGATTATTGAAAAAACACATTTTTAAAACCAAATAAAAAAATATTTAAAATGTTGCTTTTGAACTATTGGAAATATTTTGAAGTGTTGCTTTTTATGTTGAATTAAGTATGTTTATAGTTGTTTCCTTAATCTATTTTATTTTACGATTATAGCATAGTCACTGTTAGATACTACAAGATATTTAATTAATATTGCACGTATTTGATTTATTTTAAATGAGTACAAATAATAAGATGAAATTTATAAATAATTACAAGTTTACTTTTATCATCCATTAAACTTCCAATTTGCTTTAAGGTATCCTAAAGGCGTTATCCATATTTGTGTAGCAAATACTGTGATGTTTGTAGAATGATGTATTATAATCATCAATTTACAATGAGATTACTTGTTATAATTACATTTGTGGCAGCATTGAGCCAAACGTATATTGATAATAGTAATAGTAACTAGTTATTTACATCTGAGTTTATACCATTGGTCCATTATTCGGAGTTATTTATAATAATCTTAAAGAAATAATAGCTTACTCTAAATAGCTTAAAATTTAATAACAACTCGTTCAACAATATTGTCTTATTTTTAAGCTACTAAAAAATGATTAAATGAAAAAAAAAATACATATAATAAACACACAAATAGCAAGTATAAAATTTTAAAAATACATTTACCTAAGACTATTATATTATACGTCATTAATCAAGTAATAGGCGCTTACATAGGTATTGATGTGAAGACACCAACAAAACTATGTTGACTAAATATGCATTTGCTCGTTTATTGATTACTAAAAAAAATGCATCATTCTTTAGCTCTTAAAATTTTGAATACTCCGATAAGTCAGGTATCTTCCTTCAACAAAATTATTGTATAGGGTTTTCCAATAAGAGGTTTTATTTTGATATTTAAAAAAAACGGGTAATTTTTAAGAAAAATCAATAAATGTTTATTTCATTGTAAAGAAGAAGGTATGGCATCAAATTTTCCATGACCAAATTGCACATTTGCGGCTGTATGTCCTCGATAACTTCACGAATTCTATCTTCTCTTCTATCTCGGTGGCCAATTGTGTTCACCTTTTCGAAAAATAACACGGTCAAGAAACTTTTCTTGCAAAATTGCGATTGTTTTGTTGCTTATGTAGCACGTAGCGCCGTCTTGATGAAAATAAACGTTGTCCACATCAATATCTTCCAATTCCGGCCATAAAAAATCTTTAGTCATAGCTCGGTAGCGCCATTCATTCACCGTAACAGTTGCACCAGCCTCATTTTTGAGTAGGGTCCAATCACACCGCCAGCCCAAAAACCGCACCAAACAGTGACACTTTGAGGATGCAAAGACTTTTCAACAATCATTCTTGGATTTTCTGAGTCTCAAATGCAACAATTCTGCTTATTAACGTAACCTCCGAGGTGAAAATGGGCCTCATCATTGAATATGATTTTGCGATGAAATTCCGGATCATTTTGATGCATTTGAAAGACCCAAACAGCGAAGAGACGTTTATGGTGATCGACCTGCTTGAGATCTTGTAATATCTGAATTTAAAAAGCCTTAAGACTTAAGTATTTATACAAAGTACGGTGTAATGTTTGTAGAATGTCTTATTCCAAAGATCAACAAAGAATCGACAAACCTGGGTTTTCTTCAACACTACGAGCTACATCAGCAAAATTTTTATGTGTTCTTGAGCAATGCACACGGTTTTGATTTTTCACATCACAAACTTGTTCTAACAGCTCAAATTTTTTTGCCAGGTTTACTTTTGCCGGCCGAGAAGATGCTTTACGACGACAAAAAATTGCGAACTGTGACTGAAATTTTTTTACCATTTTTGTAGTGAATTTTAATCATTTAAATGCGTTGTTGAAGCGTGTATTGTTCCATTTTTAATAATGGCGTATTTTTTACTTGTCAAATGTCAAAAAATAATAGCTTCAAAATTGACAGCTGCCTAAATAGCTTGCTATTCAAAATGAAACTTTTTATTGGAAAACCCTATACAAAGTGTTGGTACAAAACTTGTTTAAAATTAGTAGTAAAAAAAAATCTGTTTTGGAAAGTTGATCAAAACATTAATTTTCTACCTTCCATCACGTTAAAACAGTTCAAAGGTCACGTATCTTCTACCAACAAAATAATTATGCAAAAAGTACGCAATAATTTGTTTGAGTTAGTGGCTAGAAGAGTTTTATTGTAGAAAGTTAATCTTGACATCAATCCCTTATTTTTTATTACGTTAAAACATTTAAAAGCTCACTTATCTTTTACTAACAAAATTATAATTGAACCTCGGCTCATAATTTGTTGCAGGTTGTAGCCAAAGCTCCGGCAGAAAGTTTAAAAAAATTATGGCATTTATTAATTCAGGATGTTATTCTAATATATGATTAGTGTCTATTTAACCATAATAACATTTAATATGAGAGTGTGGGTAGACCAGATACTAGGCCTTGTCAGTATCTATAGAGCTTCTATTCTCTCAATTAAGACCATACCGACCGCTACCTTGATTTGTAGTATTTCAACAAAAACGGCAATTTTGGCGTCATTGCTGTTTCTACATATAATTTGATAATCGATTTATTTTTTACTAATACATTCAGAAAGGATTAAACTATAATATGTCAAAGTGTTTTTTGTGAAATTATATTTGCAAATAGCAACAAAATGCATTTAAAAATACATAAAAACGCATTTCTATATTTGATGAGTTTTTTTGGCTATTTCCTAACTATTATTTGACTAAAACACTTTGACATATCGCAGTTTGGTCCTTTTTGAATGTATTGGTGAAAAAATAAATTGATTATCAAATTATATGTAGACACAGCAATGACGCCAACACGTGTGGTAGTAGCAAAAGACTTTAATTATGAGTAGTACCGAGCTCGCTCTAGGCTAGTATACACTAATAGACCATGTTGCGCAATTTGTCTATAAACCGTCTAGAGACAAGGTCTGTAGACCGTCTAGAGACACCGTTCTTTGTCTTGTTTAGCGTCCACACTACGATGTAAATTGTTCAGTTTCATCTTTGCAGTCCACTATAGACAACTTTTTTTTGTTCCCGGTTGAATAATGTTTTTAAATTATGCATTTTCTTTGCCACTGTCACATTGTGCTTTGCAGCCAGATATTCCATGGCCACTTTTTTTATTCGGTTTTTGTAGTTGGGATTTGTAACATACCACAAACAATAAGACGCATGTTAATCTTTAATTAGTTTTAAAATTTTCTTGTTAGACCACATGTTTTCAAAAAACTTTACAATTTTGGAAAATAACTATAAACAGCTGATCCACACCACTCAGTAGCTGGAGGCAGACTAGGACGTGTTTTGCTTCTAGACGTCAAGTGACGTCCACACTGTCAAAATGTTGCGCAACATGTCTATCGTTGCATGCGGTCTCCCATTCGAATTGGGAGACTTTAAACCTGCGATTTTTGGTCTTGCAACAGGCCCGTAGACGGAGTTTCGTCTATAGACATGTCTACGTAGACAACCTGAGACACGTCTCAAAGACCAACATCGCGCAACATGTGTACTAGTGAGTACTAGGCTTTAGATAACATCAACAAAGACAATAAACTCAACTCTAGCGGCGCAGAATATCCGCTATCACAGTTCTAAACCGATGCCGATACGGACTGCGGGGACACTTTTATAACGTCAACAAAACAAAGTAGGTCAAAAAAGAAACAGAACTCAAACAAAAAGAGTAAATGCGTTGGTTTCTTTAATACTTCACAAATAAATAATTTAAATAACTACACAACAAAAACTAACAATACTACTGCAACAATTACCTTATCTACAACAACAACAAAAAATTATCAGTCAACTCCTAAAAGCAACACCGCATCCACATCAACAATTAACATGTTAATGGCACAACCAATTAACAAAATATAACTAAAAATATCACCAAACAACCCGCAAAACAACATTACACGTCTACAATAATTAGAAACAGCGGAATTAATTACAATTACTTATACTACATTAAAATGATACTACAAGTTACACAAACACAGCTTTTCGATTTATGGTGCATGTCTAATATAAATATCAACGATACTATATTAAGCACCAATCATGGTTTTATTACAAAAACCAGCACAGCCAAAGAAACCACATTAAAAATGTTGCAAGAGTTGATGATTAACTTAAAAGTTTTTAAAAGTTTCAAAGAAACAACATTACACAAACTACAACTGCCAAAAATACCGTCGACATTACCGACGACAAAATAGAACAGGTTCAAAAAGCTATCAACATAGACCACCGTTTCTGCAAACGAATAATATCCAGAGCAACGGGACTACCAACAAATAAAATTTGCATCATTACAGCTAATGTAGATGCTTACCAGAAACTGTTGCAACACGGCGTTTTTTTATAAAAACAGGCTCTTCTCTGTTTACGAAAGCCACGCTTCAGCTCCCCTACCGATACCCTGTGGCAAATGCAACTCATTTAACCACAAAACAAATAACTGCACAGCTCACCCCAAATGTAGCAAACGTAGACTTGCTCACAAAACCGCAAGCTGCACAACAAAACTACCAACCAAATGCAGCTTTTGTAATAAGGAAGGACATGAACCATGGTCTTTAAAATGCAAGAACAGTCCCACACAACCTATAGGTTGGTATGGTATGGTTGGTGGTATGCCTTCTATAGAAGGCATACCAAACTTCAAAACTAAGGCAGCAAACAAAAGGTCAGGAGACATTGAACCACAAATAACAAAATCATCTCAACTTCATTTACCTATTACCATCTATGACCATATAATCAACACATAAAAATTAACAACCTCAAATCTATAGACAGACAAGAACTTATACAAAAATTAAAATCACGGTTTATTGAGACTTACAATATAGACACAATAATTTCCTTTTCCACCAATCGCATGTTTATAGTCATGCTAGACCTTTTCAATCTTGACCATGCACCACCCAAGTCCTTATAAACGACTTACAAGTTACCATCACTCAATCCTAAAATGACTAGCATAAATATCCTATATTCCAACATTAATAGTTTTAATCGTAAATCCACATTTATTAAAAATTTTCTTATAAAGAAAAATATATCTTGTGCCATGTTTGTTGAGACCAAAACCCGAAACTCTATTTCATTCAGTAACTTGTCCATAATCTAAAACCCATCCAACATCCTAAACTGTTATAATAGAAGAAGTTCCGTAGTAATGACACACTCAACTATCCGTTTGAAAAAAGATAACTTTCCCAGCATTAACAATCCATTGAATGACTGTTTCCATTTTGCAATCTCATTTCTACAAAATTTAATCCATAATTTCCTAGTATATATTCACGCAACTTCCAACATTGAGGATAAAATCTTTGTGAAAGCTGCCCAATACCCGCATGCTATAATAGTAGGTGATTACTTAATAAAATCCCGACACTTCCAACAATTTTTTTCAACTCCGATGTTTCTAAAATTCCTACTTCTTCAACATTTATAATGTCGGATAATCAATGTACTACTCCTTTTATACTTCTTTGCACATCCAGTTTAAAACCACGTATTCAATCAGTTAACGTTATTCCTGATCTCTGCTCCGATCACCTTGCAATATTTTTCTAAACTAATGTACAAATGATAAATGTAACATAAAGAATGTGAATCAAGATGTATCCTCGTTTATCAGCTGTAACCCCATCATCTCGCCTAGTATTATAACATCATTCTTATCAATTGTTTCGTCATTTATTAAACATAAAACCCTTAAACTTTTTAAATCATATTACAATTACTTGCTTACATTCTTAGGTTAATAAAATACAAGAGACAATTATACAGAGAGTTTCGACTGACAAACGACAAGACTTTCAAAAAACAGTTTAATGACCTTAATAAAAATATTCACGATTTAATACTTTAATACAGAAACAACAAATACACAACCGCATGCAATAAAATTAATGACAAACAAAGAAAAGACTATTTCAATAAAATCAAAAAACTTACAAAACACAAACGGTCTAGCCAAATCTATTCCATTACTGATCCCATGAGAAATATATGCTGCTCGGCAGATATCAACATTGCGTGTACATTTAAAAAACATTTCAGTCAAGCTTTCACAATTTCACACTCAGACAATTTTGACAATGACAATTTAAATATTATAAGTAACTGGTATGACAATTTTTGTAGACAAACCCACGTTACACCAGATGACAAAACAATTGGTAATGACGTTTATTACGACGTGTTAAATAGCAAAAAAAAATGAGCACCTGGACGTGACTTAATGACAAGGAAAATACTAAAACAGTAAAATAAAAAACCATATTCACAACTATATAATTGACATATAACTATTGTCTTTTACAACAATATTTTCCTAAAGAATGGAAAATGAGAACTATTATATGTTTACTTAAGTCGTACTGTAGTACGTCTTACTCTTCTAGCTTCCGTCCCGTTTCCAAGTTCAAATTTGCTCCACACATTTTGATCCAAACTGCTATATCCTGCAATATGCACAGAACACTACAATTGTATCCCATGCTAAGTCATTAAAATTATTGGTCGTACAACTACAAGTTTTGTTGGATCGTACTGTTACGTGGTTTAATAAATGGCACCTGCTTGCAAATTCACTAAAAACACATCTCTTTATTCTTTATCATAAATTATCTGTCAACTCCCCGTACATCCATATGAATCAACAACTAATTCAACCGTCAGAAATGCGCAAGTACTTAATATCTTTTGATTCAAAACTCAAATTTTATTCGTACGCCCGTTTTCTTAAATCGAAAGTCATCAACAGAGCAAAACATTTCCGTTTACTTATGTATAAAAAAAGGCATTGATCTTAAATGTGCAACTCACATCTACAAACTAATCTGTCGCAGTTTTTTTGGTTATAGTTCGATTATATTCCTAAATTCCACTAACCCAACACTCCATAACCTGTATGTCGTTGAAAGATCCTCTCTACGCTCCATCACTAATATCTGTCATCCAAATAATCTTTTGCATAATCTATCCAGCGAGCTACTATATGACAAAACAAAGATAGTCCCATTAGACTTACAATTTCAAAAGCTACATTTAAAATTCGCTAAAAATCCTAAAAATCACAAAATCTTAAATATTTTAATAATACCTAGAAATCCAGCAGTTGCATCCAAGTTTAAAACTCTATCCCAATCACTTTACCAAAATATCATAACTTTGACTAATGACATGTAAGAAGTTTCACTTATTCATTCATACTCCATCGTTTTTTTTCTAACTAATTGTATCTATTATGTTTTGTATTAAGATCCAGGCTGACCAACTACGGTCAATGGCCATTTCACAAAAGATTTCTATTTTTTAGCAATTGTATTGTAAACAATGTTTTTTTTGTGAATAAAAATGTTATATATGGTTTAAACTTTTTATCCGTCTCTCCTACTGTTAACTCTTTACTTCTTTTAGTGTACTATTTTCTACAGTTTCTTACAAAACGTAAAATATATTGTATACATTTTTTACACTTTAATTTAAAAAAAATTGCATAATCCGGTTATAAAATATCAAAATATTGTGAAAATGTAGCAAAATTTAGCCTAATAGTCTAAACCGGTCTGTATAAAAACAATAAAACTTTAGCATATAAAAGTATACAAATTTAAGTATAAAAACATAACTATTTAATAACATATATGCATAAGATCAACACAATTACTTTTTTTATAGTTTAGTTTAATAGCATCTCTATTAACAGAAAACATATTAGGAAAAACTAAGGAAGTTCAAGATTTGTTTAAAAAACTTTTCTTCTTCCGAAGCGGCTTGGATAGAACAACAAATTAATTAATATTATTTTAACATAATTAATAATTTATTTTAATTTTTTAAAGAAGAAAAGTTTTTTAAACAAAAATGTTTCTCTAAAAACTTGACATTTAACATTTAAGTATAGTAAGTTTAAACATTAAATGAAAAAAATTAATTGTATTATATTGCTTAAGACTAAAAAAACAAAAAAAACAAAAAATAATCGTCAGTTGGCTAAATATACTATTCTAAGTGAGAGTTATTTCTGGATAGTTGAAATCACTTACAAAAACGATTTTATTGTTTTTAAAGTCAATCTGATTATGCAAACTGAAGAGTAATTTATAATTTTTAGTTAAATATAAACAAGAACAATAAACAATCAACTAGATTTAATTTGTATTTACATATGAGGAAATCACTTAATAGAACTTGTTAATTAATAAAATCTGTGGAAACAATTTTAACTTTAAATGAGTTGCAAATAACAATTAAAACTCTACTTTTCTGTTGTTTATTTTTTAATTTTTTTAAACATTATTTAAAATTTTACATTGCATTGGAGTACGATCTGGCCCAATACAAATATTTTTTAGGATAAATTTTTTTATTATTATTAAGAAAATATAAGTATTGTGTTTGTTATTAAAATGCACATTGAGAAATCTAGGTCAAGGCATTTATAATTAATTTAAACTCAATAGTTAGAAAAGTTTTATTGTGGAAAATTGTTCTAAATATACGTACCTTTTACTAACAAAATTATTGTATAGTGTAATATAAGTATTAATATGTCTTCGCTTAAAATTAGTGGTCAAAAAAGTTTTATTGATCTAGACGTCAATTCTATAGTCCATTACAATGAAACATTTAGTAGTCTCTTATCCTATGCTAACAAAAATATCGTACAAAGTGTTGGTACGTCATAACTTATTTGGTGGTTATTAAAGTTTTATTGTGGAAAATTAAACATTATAAAAGTCACGTACTCAACCAATTAAAAAAAAAAAAGTTTTATTGTGAAAGTTGATATAGGCACTGATCTTTTACTTTTTATAACGTTAAATCATTTTAAAGGTCACATTTACTACACCAAAAAAATTATTGTGTAAATTATTGGTACGTTATTGTTTGTTTAAAATCGGTTGGTCAGAAAAGTTTTATTGTGAAAAAATGTTCTAAATATTCATTTTCTATTCACGTTAAAACATTTTAAAGTCACGTATATTCTAGCTGGCACGTCATAACTTTTTTTTACTATCAAAATTATTGTATCAAGGGTTGGTACGTTATAACTTGTCAGAAGAATTTTATCATGGCAAGTTGTTCTAAACATTAATTTTTATCACGTTAAAACATATCAAAGGTCACGTATCTTTTTTTCTTTTCAAAGTTGTGTAGTGCGTCAACGCGATCATTCATTTCAGTAGTTTTCTTAATTATATAATTAACTACTTGACTTAAAAGGGATTTGTTATAAATTACTGAAAACAGATTTTAATTTGCTATCTTTTAGTATGTATTAGTTCTCTGCGACGCACGGTAATCGATTAATTAGTTTTAAATTATTTTTTTATAAAATTTAAATTAACTGGTCAGACTTTATTATTTCGTAGATCGTTTTTATTTGATGTAAGCTATATTTTTACAAAAAATTTAGCAATCTTGAAGTGACAGTTTGCTAATTAGGTCTAATTAACTTGTTAATTAAATGAATTTGAAATTCCAAGAGCTATCAAATGGTGTATTTATTTAATTTTTTTAGAATTAATAAGCGAGCAAATACATTTTTAGTCAACCTAGTTTTGTTTGCGGTTTTGTTGGTGTCTACGTCGGTTACTTAGGTTTGTAATTAATATATTTAGTAATCAAATATATATTCTTTTATTTATCGTATAGCATTCAATACGGAATGTGTGCAAACGTTTACGAGAAAAGGTTCTTTCAGTAGAAACATATTTATAGCAAAACAATTTTTTATATTGTAAAAAAAATATAGCAAGTAAAATAAAATGTGTATGTGACTACAGGACCGTATTAAATTGTTTTAAAAATAATGTTAATATTATTACTATTCTATTATTATATTTACAAGACCATTAGAAAAATTAATATTTAATTATGTACTTAAATAGGTTTATTGTACTGTTCGGCATAATTTGTCGTCGACGCTACAATATTATAACATAAAATCTCAAATTTGTTATATTTTAAAATTCTTTATAAAATTATTTTTACAGTAAATATTTGCTTTATTTATGTAAATCGCATCTGTTATTGTAACTTGTACACTTAGATAGATTAGATACAACTTACATCATACAATCGAGTCTTACTATGTAAATATATTTAAAGGCAACAAGTAGCACCATATGCCACACACATCCCCAGTTGAATTTTAAAAGACAAACACATACATATATACTGTTTACCGCGAGTGAATATATTAAGTTTAATTGAGATGTAAACATTGTTAAATTGTAAATTACGTTATTGACATTAAATTAAATTACATTAATTTTAGATTTATTAATTAAATTAAATTTGTTGACACTATTAATGCCGCAATATGAATAAACATAAAAAATAATAACTGTTGTAAAAGATTACAATACAGTTATTGTTTTAATAATAAGTACTTACTACAAAACTTTATTTTAACAAAAATAGAAAATGATGATGATAGCTATGATCATTACAGTGGCACAGTGGTGGTACTAGGATGTAAACACCTCATAGGGGCGCAAATTATATAACTGCTATATTGTGTTAGATATGTGCCTATCTACTATTTTCCACCTATTTATAGAAATCTTTTTGTACATTAGTCAAATAGTTCCAGAAACTTTAATGCAAATCATTAGATTTATGATTGATATAAAACGCATGCCTTAATATTAAGTTTTAGTTTTACACATAACTTTTACAACTTTGCATTTAATTAAATATACAAATAACAATTTTTTTGTTTATCAATTTTAATATAACGCATTTGGCGCAGTCAAATCGTATTATTCACTAAAAACCATAGCAAAAATCTGTGAGTACTAATTCTTTTGTAAATTTCAACAAACATTACGAGACCCTATTAAAGGATACCTTTAATGAAAGTAGCGTCAACAATATTGTAAAAAAACAAAGTAGTTTATGTCAAATTCCTCTCCATTTTCCAATTCTTCGATAAAACAGTAGTAATTTAGAGAGTAAATTAATTGATAACTTTAAGAAATTAAATATATTAACTATCAATATATTAACAATAGTACTGCCACTACTACAGAATTTTGGTGATTAAAGAGACAAAAACTGTCTAAATCAAAATTTGGTAAATCTTAAACTATGATCTAATAAATCCCTTTATGAGTTCCACAAAAAAAATATTTATTTGTTAAATGGGCAATTCCACGTTAAGTAAACAGTCCATTAATTTAGCTCAAATTGTGCACTTGTTTTGGTAGCCAAAATATGATTTATGCCAAATTTTAGACCTCTAGGTCACATAGCTTGGTTTGTACTTTTTTTAAATTTTAGTCAAAAACATGTTTTTCTGCTCATGTGCGGCAAGATATCAAAAATCTAATTCTTGGAATTGAATTCCTTAGAAAACTTTCCATCAATTATAACTTCTAAAATTTTTGCAGGCTAAAAAGCAATTAAGATGAATTTATATTTTCTATTCTATTCTAATTTATCTATTTGTTAAACTTCAAAAGTGATACATCTGATATCTTCAAAACTAAAAATTATACCTATGTTTATCGTTCATGCAACGGCAATAAGTCGTATCCCACAAAAAGTCAAAATCGATTTTATGGTATTATTTATTACAGATCATTATTCTACATCTCCTTATAATACATCGTATCCCACAAAAAAAACATGTAGCCTGTAAATTGTATTAAACTATTATGTCGGAACCCCACTGCACCATTGCAAATTGTCATAAGCCACATATCCCGCCATTTGTGTGTGGGTTGTGACATATTGCAATCGAAAACCTAACCCGAATAAGTGACAGTTGGTGGCGTACGACAAATTGAATTTAAAAGACCTTTAAAAACACCAAACATTAAACGTGATTTTTTTATTTTGAGGTGTCTAAAAAAGAAATTTGGATTCAATCATTTAAAGGTGCGTGTCGTTTGTACGCTTTAATAAGATTGGTAAGTATAATTTTAAATATTTATTGTAACAAAAACTTATTAGTTTGTATTTGAGGTTATACGTAATACAAACCCAATTTTTATTTTTATTTCGTTTACCTAGGATTAAAATATTTAAATTCATAATTTATAAACTAAAATGAGTTCAAGAGCAAAAAGAATGGTTGAAATGGTCCTTCAAAGAGAAACCTATACACCTGGTATAATTGGTGTACCGGTAAATATTAATCCAAATAATGAAATTTATATTATGGAACCGGATAGGGATCTTCTAGACGTTATAAACACAGGCGAACCTTTGTTAGGAAACTTAGATAATATTATGATTACTGGTGAGTTACATGTCTATTATTAACAAAGTGTTGTTTGTACATACTTATTTAGTAGGTAAATTCACTGATTTCTATGTGCATACTTTGTAGGGTCTCACATATCAAATTTAAATGTTGAAAACGGTTTTGATGTTATGATTGATACAAAAAAGGATGGTGGATGTAATTTTGAGATCCCAAGTATACACCAAAATAATATTATTGCTTTTGAAGAAATAATACAGGGTGAAGACGACGATAATGAAGTACAAGGTATAGACATAGTATAACATAGAAGGCGAAGAAGTAGTGTATGAAGCAGACAATTCTGGTGCCATACGCAATAATGAAATGAACAATAACGAGAGCAACAGTAGTGGTTCTGAAAATACCGATAAAAAAAACGTGGAGAGAAAATTAACAAAAGAAGACTGAATAAAAACCTGAGAATGAGTGGAAAAAAATATGTAGGGTTTACTAGAGTAGATAATACTGTTAAGCAAAATCAACCTAGAGAGGAAAGAAAAATGGGTCAACGTTGTAATTCTGCAGAATGTAAGCGCATCAGCTTACGAAAGTGTTCTGACATTATCGAAGATGAAAGAAAACTAGTGTATAATATGTTTTGGTCAGAACTATGGTGGGATAAAAAAAAAGTGTACGTAGCTAATAATGTTAAAAAAATTAATCCAAAAAGACGCTATACAACTGAACCAAATAGTAGAAGGTCTTATAGTTATTTGTATAGCCTGAGAATAAATAACAATCAGTATCCAGTGTGTAAAAAAATGTTTCTGTCAACACTGAGTTTAGGTGAACGATCTGTCAGAGAATGGGTTTTAAAGAGTACAGATGGGATACACCACTCTTAAGAAGTTGCAAATTCTAAAAGGAAGTCGGTTGAACATGATCGTAAAAAAGACTTGGAGACACTAAATAAATTCTTTGATGAGCTTCCAAAATTACCCCCACACTATGCTAGAAGAATACGTCAAAAATGTTTCTAGAACAGAATATAGACTCACTCGCACAACTGTATAAAATCTATCTTGAAAAAATAGATGACGAGGAACCTGTAACTGCAAAGCCAGTGAGTAGGACAAAATTCAGTTCAATATTGAAAAAAATCTGTCTTTGTACACATTAAAAAAAGATCAATGTGACACTTGTGCCTTACACGAAGTAGGAAACCTTACGGATGAAGCCTGGAATGAACATGTTATAAAAAAAGATTTGGCAAGAAATGAAAAACAAAATGACAAAGCTATAGCAGCAGAAAATAGATCAATTGTTCTTACGATGGATCTGCAAGCGGTAAAAGTCTCACCATCTATTCAGGCAAATGCATGTTACTTTAAAACCAAATTAACAATCCATAACTTTACAGTTTACAACCTCGCATCCAAACATTGTAAATGCTATTGGTTTACTGAAATAGACACTGACTTGACAGCATCCACATTTGCCTCACTTATTATAGACTACCTTAAATCACATTGTTTAGGGAATAATGAAGTTATTATCTATAGTGACGGATGCACATATCAAAATCGCAACTGCATTATGGCAAACGCCCTGTTAGATTACTCAAAAAATAGTCGGCAAACAATAATACAAAATTTTTTAGAACGGGGTCACACTTAAATGGAATGTGACTCTGTTCATAGTGCAATTGAAAGAAAATTGAAGAATAGGCCTATTCACCTTCCCAGCAACTATTCAACTGCTACCATACATGCACGTCAGAAACCATTTCCATACGAAGCAAAATGGATGAATTTCAATTCATTTACCAATTATTCAATAATCATTACATAGGTAAGTATCTAAATATTGTCCACAAAACAACTTTGCATCTTACTTTTCCTTTCCAGGGTAAACAGCATTCGTCCTGGACTACAGAAAGTTACTGACATTTGAGCTCTAAAGTATACTCCTGAAGAAGAAATTTTCTACAAGACAGATTTTTCAAAAACGTGGACGTTGCTACCTCAACGTATGAAACGCCTGAAAAATCCTCCTGAATGGCCCAAATTACATAGTGAACCAAGAAAAATTTCTACAGTAAAATATGGACATTTGCAACAACTTAAATTGTTACTTCCTAAGGACTGTCAGCCCTTTTATGAATCTTTGCCACATGATTAAAATATTTTGTGCAATGCTATGTTATAATAAAAATAAAAGTTTCATTTTCAATTAAAAAAAACTTCGTTTATTCTATAATGATGTTTTTTTATATGGGCAACAATAAGTCGTAATCCACAACTTTTTCATTTTCTGGGTTACAATATGTCGTAACCCATTTTTATTACTTATACGTTAACTTTAGTGACTTTTTGCCTTGTAGGACTGAGGGCAGATGCTAACAATGACTAAATAGTAATAGAACACAAACCAATTATGGATAAAACTAAAATTATGAAGTTGTCAAACAATCATTTTGTGGCTTACGACATATTGTCGTTGCATGAACGTTATATAACTTTTTTTTCTTACATTGGCCAATACTAACTTTTCTTAAAATATTTTTTTTCCCTCTTGGGCCACATTGTATATCTAGTTTGTTCTATTTGAGTCTAAAGTAATTGTCAACTAAACTGTCAATTCCATAAAGTAACTGTCGCACAAATCTATCATACAAACTGTCAATTGTTATTCACATTATTGAATCGCAAGAAACCAATACATATTACACCTTAGTTTCAAATTATGGCATTTAATAGATTTCTGACTCAACAAGTATTTATTTATGTTCTTTTCTATAATTGTGTTTTTAATTTTTAATATTGAATGTGATTTCAAACCTACCTAAATAGTAATAATCCGATTAGTACAATGTTCTTAATTGGAAATTGAATGAATTTCAATTCAATGTTCTTAATTAAGCGTTTATCTAATTTACAGACCCTCAACTCTGTTATTTTAATTATGTTTCAAGTTAAATATAACGATTTTCGCTCCAATTATTTATATATTTTGAGATTATTAAAGAATCTTTATAAAAGAAGTTGATTTTATCCGTAAATGATATTGGGTAACCAATATTATTTCCAGTTAATGTAATCTAAATGAATGTTTTTATTGTTGTAGAAAATAATTAAACAAATAATATTACTTTACTTTATTTTTTATGCATTTAAGATTTAGATATTGATATTATTGGACAGATGCAATTATTTTACTTTATTACTACATAATCTAACACGTCAGTAGTTAAAACCATTTTGATTGGAAACAAAGGTATAGATTTAAATAAACAGTTTTGAGTTATAATTAAATGATAAATGCTATCATACATTAACATTAAATTGTTTTAAATTAAAAATCAAAATTTAAAAAAATAGTTTTTGTATGTATATATTGTATTAAATAAAAATATGAAATAAATAATTCTATTATTATTTATTTCATATTTTTCAACAATTTTTCTAGTTTATTATATCATATTTCATAACATTATTTCAGTTTTCTCTGTATTATCTTTTAAATATACTCTTTCAAAATATTATAAACGTTAAATATGTTAACTTTTCAAGAAAATGCAACGTTTAATGTAAATAATAATTCTATGTGAACGAGAATAATTTAATTTTGTGCATTAAATTGTTGAAGCGTTTTAAAACGTTTTATTTTAAGCAAAACGGAAAATGCTTCAATGCACTTTAAAAGAATAATTCGTTGTAAACTTTAAATAGTGTAGGATTATTGTTGTACTAAAAGATCCGCATGGGATCTAAGTAAAATAGAATTATTTAAAAACAATGTAAATTTTTGCAAAAATTATTAATTTACTGATATATTTTCATAACATATATGCTCTTTTCAAAATTATTATTTTCATTATTTATAAAATTGATTTTTTTCCAACGATTATATTCATGTGGTTGTTATACATTAAAAAAATCATTGTGTAACGCATTTTCTCTCAGTTACTTGCCAGTACCTATTCTTCAAAATAAAATACGTTTAATCCTAATTGTAGCTAAATAATAAATATATTTTTTGTTGATATTCTACACAAAACTTTATTTTACTTTCTATAATGTAACTATTAAATGACAAAATTGGTTGCTTACTTTGATTTAGTCAAACAAAATATTAAAAATAACTGAAAGATCAATGACCTTTACACAAATAAATATAAAATATATTAATTGTTAACTATAATTTAGAGATGAACATTTATCATAAACAATTATACCATTATTTATATCCAAACATACCAATTATTACTATCAGAATAAGAAAAATAAACTAATAATTAAAATTCTTACCTTGCTGGCATGATTTCATTCATCACGACCCGGCACCAATAATTCCACCACTTGCACTGTTACTAACAATAAGTTTATCACTTTAACTAAGTCTTTTCACTAATTCCCGCACAAATTTTCACCAGTTTTCATTAAAAATCTGACTCGATAACTCATCCGGTGCATCACCACAAGAACTGTCACTTACTATAGAGGTCACGTATAATACAGAGTTGCCAATATTAGCATTTTTAATAATAAGATGAAAATGCTTATAATTAGGTTATTTATTAACAGATTTTATAAAGAAAAATAGTTGATAGATTGAGTTAAATTTATAGCAAATATTTTATATTAATTTGCAATTTGTGAAATTATTTACTGGTAAATCCGTATTGCTGTAAATTAATCAAAAAGAAGTATAAAATTTTATGTAAATTCTACTGATTATAATTTCTTTATACAAGTGCGACGTGTGGAATTTCTTTTATTGAAAAATGTTATTGAAGGGCACAAACATTAATTATAGATTTTGTATCAAATTTCCTATAATTGTTGTGTGATTATTTTCTAATAAAATAAAAAATATTGATCTATTTAATTCTTAACTAAAAACTGATTTAACTTTATTTCTTCAATTGAATTCTATTAAAATGTAATCTAATAATCTAACATGACATTTCCTATACAACATAAGCCAATATAATTCCAATAGTTATTATGTTATTATTTAAATACAAATTAGCATCAATCACTACTGGTTCTACTAGCTTCCCCACCATAACTACATACTTCCAACGGATTAAAGCTTTTGCAAAACGGGCTGGTCTTATTTTAATCTTACGCCGGCTTGCAGAAAACTGCTAGCGGAGATTTTGACAAATTAAAATTTGAAAAAAAAATCAATCATATAACAAAAACTGGCTTTAAGCATTAAAATATAGCTTCAAAACATTAAAACTTGGCAATTTGCAATTTAAATCTTTCCTTGTTCAGCTAAAGCCTACTAAGCATTCCTTTCATTTTCTTTGTTTTTTTTAACACTTTTTTTGTTTCATTTCATTGCTTCAAGTGTAACTCCAAGGTTTTTCTATGGTTATTATCTGTTTCCTTACCTCTATTTTCTCATTTCCCATATTAGTTCTCTTTGTCAATAGCAATGCCTCCTCAGTTTTCTGCAAAGCTAGATCTAACCCTTTATTTTTTATCCAGCTCTTTATCATCTATAGCCAACTCCAACTTTTACTTTAATACTACTATGTCTTCATCCGCAAATGCCGTTATTGTTAGTTCTTCTGGCAGCCGCATCTTGTGTAGCTCATTATAGACTAGATTCTACAGTTTAGGTCGAAGTGCAGAACCCTGTTTTACTTCTCTGGTCAGCTTAAATTTTTCATTCTAAGTTAGTACATTTCTTGCTTGAAGGTAACTCTATACTATTTTGATAGTTTTATTTGTTAGTTCTCTTTTTTTTTGCTGCATCTATAATTGCTTCTCATAGTATGCGCTATTATGACTTTTTATGTATTGTTTTTGGTGTGGTCCATTGTTTGCTTCTTTTGCGATGTCGTTTATCTTTTAAATGGCTCATAGAGTTCATTTTTCCTTTGTAAATCTATAATGCTTCTTATTAAAAATAATTGAATCCAATTATCGGAGTACCAACCTTTTTAACATATTGCATCTGTTTCCTACTCCCTTTTTTTTCTATTTAATAATATGAATAATAATAATAAATGACTTTTATTTATACAGTTAAATTAAAGTACAAACAATACATAAAAATATATTCTATAAAAAATAGAAGAAAAAATGAACAAATAATAATAAAAATACCCAAAGTAAAAGTAAAAATCAGACGAAGTTCAGTACTTTATTATCGAGGTGATGATAAAGCGTCTGTTCTACCACTTGACCTAATTAATAAAATTAAAAATAAATTGAAAACCCACAGTGTTACTACAAAATATACATTTTATTTTTAAAAGAAACCCATATTTAATATGTATTTGAAGGAATGCAGATTTTTTTTTTTTTTTTTTTTTTTATTTTGTTTTACTCAAATAAATAAGTATTTTGTAAAATTATTATTATCAGAGATCTTGTCGCTCTTGAAGAATTTTTTGATAGTATTGCTTGAATACATTTAAGGATAAGTTTTTTAAATTATTCTGAATAGCGTTGTAAATATGAGGTATATGGTAAGTAAAATATTTTTTAAAAATTGAGTTTGTAATGGTGGAGTAAGCCTACCCTTAAACCTTATATTCAAGTTATGTACATCTGTTCTAAACGTGATTCTTCTGTATAAACAACTAGGTTTGTGTGTGATTATTATTTTGTGAAAGAGGCAAGCAGAATGCAACACCCTACGGTGATCCATAGTTAGACATTCTATCTCAACAAGTTTATGAGAGATTCTATCGTACTTCCGAGTTCCAAATATTAATCGCATACATGAATTTTGCACTTTTTGAATACGCTTCATGTTATAATTATTGAGAAATGTGCCATATAAAATGTCACAATAGTTAAAACCTGACAAAACAAGCGAGTTACAAAGTATAGACTTAATATTTCTGTTTAAGAGATGTCTACTACTATACAACGATTTTAGTGCTAAGTAAGATCTTTGTATGCACTTGTTGACATGATTTGTAAATTTTAAGTTGCAATCTATAAGTACTCCTAAGCTTTTTACTACGTTTTTTGGATGTAACAGTTGATCACCTATTTTAATACTTATAAGATTAGATTGTAGTAAAGTTTTTCTCAACTGTTTAGGTCCAAATAGAATAAACTCTGACTTTGATGGATTTATAATGAGTCCATGTGATTCTGAAAATTTCTGTAAACTGTCTAAGTCAGAGTTAATTCTAGTTAAAGCCTCAGCTGTGTCGTCAATATTGAATGAATAGTAAAGTTGGGTGTCGTCCGCATAAAAGTGTGTCTTACAGATAGTAATGGCTGTATTTAAGGAGCTTGCATACAATAAATATAGTAGAGGTCCCAAAATAGAGCCATGTGGTACACCCGACTCAATTTTTAAACAATTAGATATTCCGTTATTAAGTTTGACTTTTTGTGTTCTGTTTAACAAAAACGCCGTAAAAAGTTTGATTGGGATGTTAGTCAAGCCTATACTTTTTAAAATAGCTATTAGTAATTTATGTATTATGGTATTAAAGGCTTTGGAATAGTCTAATAAAATTAAAGCAGTCACCTTTTTAATATCACTATTTCTGACAATTTTGTCTATAATATTAAGTAGAGCAGTTTGACAGCTGTAACCTGGACGAAACTTTGACTCTACTTTCGAAAGAATTTCATTATCAGCCACATATTTTCTTAATTGATTATCAACCATTTTTTCCATGACTTTTGATAAAATGGGTAGTAAGCTGATTGTACGAAGTTCTTTAAAAGACATTGGTGCTGATATTTTAGGAAGTGGTACAACTAATACCATTTTCCAAGCTGTAGGATAAACACCTTCTATAAGATAAGTATTTATTAAATGTACAATATATGGAGTTATGTAAGGGCAACATAATATAATCATTGGAATGTTTATGCCATCATCACCTGACGCAAGACTCGTTATAGAATTAATAATTTTTAAAATATCTGATTCAGTTAGTAATTTGAATGAAAATTGATTTAAGCTATTTTGTCTATCATTATATATAGTCAAAACTTCATCTAGATCTCCTCTGAATGAAGGGACTGCATTAATGAACGCTAAATTAATAGCATTGACATCTGACAAAACTGGTGGAATTATAAATGATTTTTTTCCATATATATTTAAATCTTTCATTATTTTCCACATATTTGAAGGTTATTAATTGTTTAATCTATACTGAATATATGCTTTTTTTTCACTTTTTATAGCTGCCGTAGTAAGATTACGCAATTCTTTGTAGTATTGCCAATGAGTTTGCAACTGAGATTTTTTGAATCTACATAAAGCCTTATTGCGTAGGGACTGCATTAATTTTATTGTATCTGTACGCCAAGGAGCACGTGGTTTAGTAAATTTAGAAGTAATAACGGGCATGTGTCAATCAAATAATTCAATAAGAACTTTGTTAAAAAAGTTTACTTTATCATTAATATCATTCATATTAAATATTAAATGAAATAGCACACTATGTAAGTCAATTTCGAATAAAATTAAATTAAAGCTATTAAAACTTCTGTATTTTCGAAATGTAGTAGTTGATACTGTAGGCTCTTAAGACAACGTACAAAAAGTCAACTCATGATCTGCAACATCTTCAATGTTATTTACTCCAAACGTAGAAACAATTTCGACATCGGTAACAAATATTAAGTCAATAAGAGTGGAGGTTAGGAGTGTAACTTGTGTTGGTTTATCAATTATTTCTTATTCAATTTTCCTCACAATAGTTTTTTCTAATGTGTTGATCAGGCATATCGGTCTATACGCTTTGGATTTGCCTGCTGTTTATAGAATACATAACAAAGATTTTTACTATAAAAGATAAAGGTTTACCTGTAATATACGGTTGATATTCATATATCATAATTTATAAAAATGGTTTATAATTGTCTTTGAATCAAAAATATTAGCGCTGAAAAACATTTGCTTGATATAGAAATATTGACACAATAGTTATATTACATAATAAATAGTCCTAAATCCTAATTGCCATTCCAACTGTGTTTGTTTTTATAAATTCAATAAACAAATCTCAACAAAGTAGTTAAATAATCATTTGTTTTTTTTTTTGCAAAAATACTAGAAGTATAACATATTAAATAATGTAAACAAATATAGTTACTTTAGTTGGTTGACTATACTATACTTGTGTTGGCAACAAAATGTAATTAAATGTAAAATAAAAATAATAAGTAGTCGGTGTAAAACACGGTAGAAACACGTCGTTACATTTGTAACCAAAAAAGTTTTTTTTTTCAATTACTGATATATATTTCCACTTGATTATATAAAATACTACAAATACGGTGTTTTATTTAATCCCAATTCCAAGGTTATGAACCCAGTTGAATCAGTTAAATTAGTAGAAGCGTAATAAATTAAGATAACCTTAGAGTAAAGTTATACGAAGACAACCGCGTGTGTCGCAAAGTAAAAACTGAATAAAATAAATAAAGTACGTAAGTTAGAATAAAAAATTCTGACAATTTATAATATAAATATATATAGTGTTCAAACTTCAAGAATTAAACGCAGCAATAAGTTCTGAAATGCTTATGTCAAAAATTCTGTCAAGCTTGCCCGATCAATTTTAACATTTTCTAAGTGCATGGGAGTCAACACCTTAAGATAAGAATACATTAGAAAATCTAACGACCAGACTGCTCAGCAAAGAATTCAGAACAAAAGATTAAAAAAAGGCGATAAAACAGTGGCGTTCAATGCTACAGAACAGCGAAAATGTTTTAAATGTAACAAAAAATTGACATCTGGCAGCAAAATGCAGAACTAAAAATTTTCTATCCAGATGCAACATCTGTAAGAAAAACAACTACGCAGAAACAGATTGTTACTACCGTAAAAAAAGTAAAAACAAGTTAGCAAGCAAAAGTGAGGTATTGTTTTTGGTCGAAACAAATAAAAATGATTGGATAGTGGACTTCGGATCTACGTCACACTTCACCAATGATTTAAAACTTCTAAAAGTTACTGTTTTACAATAAAATTAGCAAAAAAGAAAAACACAATGTGCACAGAAGCAATAGGAAAAAAGGTGACAAGGCAATGTAACCTGAAAAAAGTAATGTATGCTTTAGAATTTAGTAAGAATCTTCTATCAGTACGTGCAATATCCGAAAATGAAGGTGTAATTGAATTCACTAAAGAGAAGGTTGAGATATACAAAAATGACATAAAGGTGTTAGAAGGAAAAAAGGAAAATAGTCAGCACCATAAATTTCAACAGTAAAAAACAAAAAACAGCTTTAACAACATCGGAAAAATTAAAAATACTGTAGCATCAAAGATGGGCCATTTAAGCAAAGAAAACTTATTGAAATTAAGAAACTTATTCACTGGTCTAACTTTAGACAAAAGACAAATTGATTTTTTGAATAAAATATGCGAATGTATTGTACAAGCAAAACAAGCACGACTTTCGTTTAAAACAGAGCAAACAAGAGCAACTAAACCAATAAAAATAATACACTCAGACATGTGTGGCCTAATAAATCCTATAACGTGGGATAGAAACAAATATTTCATCACCTTCCTTGATGATTTTACTTATTACTGCATGGTATTTCTGTTAGAAAATTGTATACAAGTCGAAAATGCAATAAAAGAATACATAAATATGGTCAAAGTAAAATGAAATCTGAAAGTGCACAAATTCAGATATGACAATAGTGGCATATACATTTTTAAAGAAATCGAGGCATGGTCCAAACAAAAAAAAAATGATTTTGGACTACACAGTTCCACATATCCCTCAACTCAATGGTAAAGCAAAACGATTGAACAAAACCTTTTTAGAAAAAGCCCGAACATTAATTTTTGATAGAAACCAACACAAAGAAATATAGGGATAAGCTATAAAAACAGCAGCTATCTAACAAATAGAAGTTCTTCATCGACTGTTGATACAACTTCACATGAAAAATAGACAAGTAAGAAACCTGATCTTTTCAGAGTAAGAAAATTTAGAAGTAACGCTTTCGCTAAAGTACATTAAAGAAACTAGATGATCAAAGTTATAAATTAGTAATTATTGGATAGATTTTAAATGGATATCGCCTGTGAAATATGGACAAAAAGAAAATAACAACCCATAGAGATGTAATATTTAATGAGAACATTCTAAAAATAAACAACTGTAATAAAAGAGTTAGAAAAGTTAAAAGAGTCTGAAAACAAAATAAATAAAGAGAAAGAAATTCTGACAAAAATAAAAAAAAAGCAGAAGAAGAAATAGAAACAGAAAAGATAAACCAAAAATAAAAAAAGAATCAAGAACATAATAACAAACCACAAAGGTCAACGAGAGGTAAAATACCAAAAAAATATGATAACTTTTCTCTTCTAACTTAAGAAAATACTCAGAACAGATAGATCTTAAAAAAGAAAAATGATGGAAGATACAAGGCAAGACTGGTGGTTAGAGGATGCAAACAGGAACATGAAATTGACTACAACAAGATATTCAGTTCCGTGGTAAATAGTATTTCACTGAAAATACTATTTGCACTAGCTGCAACTAAAAATCATAAAATCATAGGGTTAGATATAAAGACAGCGTTCCTCTGCGAAGACCTACATGACGTAACCTACATGCAAATGCCTAAAGGATTTGATAATTAGAACAAAATATGTTGCAAAGTAGCAAAAATTAGTATATGAACTTAAACAAGCTCCAATGCTATAGAATAAAACCTTCAATGATTTTCTGAAACGCAACGGACTACAGCAGATCTCATGCGAACAGTGTGTCTATAAAAGCAAAAACAATGAAATAATATTGGCTATATATGTAGATGATAGAATTATAATTAGAAGTGATCAAAACAAAATTGATAAACTACTAATAAATCTGACACAAGAATTCAAAGTAACAGTGTTTACTAAACTTAAAACATTCATAGGGATAGAGATTAAAAAATGTGCAGATGAACTCAAGCTAAAACAAACTTAATTTGCAAAAAGAGTGCTAGAAAAGTTTCAAATGACCAAAGCCAAACAGTAACAATCCCCATAGAACCAAAAAGTCCAGAACAAGATATGGAAATACAAAATTGTGCATTTCCGTATAGAGAAGCAATAATAAGCCTTCTATATCTCTTTACTAAAACCAGACCAGATTTGACTTACGACAACTTTATTAAACGTAACTGACCTAAATAAATGCTTAAAATATTTAATAGGAACAATAAACAGTGGCATTAAGTACAAGTTAGAAAATTACATAAATATCCTAAATGCATACTGTGACTAGGACTATGTAGGTGATATAAGTACAAGAAAAAGCACAACAGGCTACGTAATACTTATGAGAAATGCTTTAATCAGCTGGTGCTCAAGATTGCAACCTATTGTGGCGTTATCAAGCACAGAAGCAGAACTCATTGCAGTGACAGAGTGTACAAAAAACTTCTATACTTAAAAGAATTAGTGACCAAATTAACAACTGTACAAGTAAAACTTAATCTACAAATTAACAACCAGAGTGCTATGTCTTTAATTAAAAATGGAATTATGAATAAACTTAGCAAACACATAGATGTGCGCTATAACTTTATTTGTGAAAAAGAGTCTAAAGGAATAGTGAATATTGAATATTGTCCCACAGACAAATAAATTGCAGATGTGTTTACTAAACTTTTAGGGCGTCTAAAATTTGAACTGTTTAAAGATGCAATATGTAGTTTAAAAAATGTTTAGTTTAAAAATATTGAACTTTAAGAATGTTTGTAAACACAAATATTTCTGGTTAAGAGAAGTTTACATTAAGAAAGAGTGTTAAATAATTTAAACAAATATAGTTACTTTAGTAGGTTGACATACTTGTGTTGGCAACAAAGTGTAACAATATGTTGTAAAATAAAAACAACAAGTAGTTAGTGTAAAAACACGGTAGAAACACGTCGTTACATTTCTAACTAAAAAAGTGTGTCTACTTAATTACTAATATATATTTCCACTTGATTATATAAAATACTACAAATACGGTGTTTTATTTAACCTCAATCAACATAACACAACCTAAAAATTGATTTAGAGTATGATTGTATTGACTGTGGTACCCATTGAAATAATTTTACTGTACACTTTCAGTTTTAAAATGTGATATGATATAGAAATTTTTTAATATATTATAACAACATAAAAATCTTTAAATTTCAACTATACTTAAAACTATAACTATACATTTTATGTAAAATGGCTTTCCAACCTATTTGAGATACATACACACTAGTGTTTAAGGATGCACTTTTCATTAGTGTGTCTAGCATTTTACTGGTTAGAGAAAAAAATCAAATAAAATACATCATTTATTTGATACATTTATTTAAATATGATAACAGCTTGCAAGAATTTACAATATATATTTACTAGTACTAGAGTGTACTCTTCTGTTGACACTGGTTTAGTATCAATGGAGTAATTATCCGTAACCTGTCATGTTTAATTTCTCAGTATTTTTATTTTTTCATGTTTCAAACATATCTTTTTAAATATGTCAAGATGTACTATATAATATAATTTAATAAAATAGTTATAGATAAATTTATATTGTTTCACTTATGTGTAATGGTTTATTTAACCTTATGATAACACAACATCTTAAACAGGGTGGGCGAGAATTCCCAAGGTTTACGATGTAGGCAACCAAATATACACTTAATGTAAATATTAAAAAACATATCCCTAGACTGCCCTTGACCATCGCCATAGGCGTAACACAAATTTTGTTCTTGTGGCAATTATGTAATTATAAACAATTAAAATATATACAAAGTACATAATAAACAATGATAAATTATTTTAAAACTTTATTTAAAAAGAAAAAAATCATTTCAATGGTTAAAAATAATATTTGAATAATTAAATAAACTTAAATAAAACGTTTCTATTTTTTAATTGGCAACTTAACTATTATGATAAATAACAAATGTATATTTTTATAGAGTTAATCATTATTGAAAAATTTAAAAAAATTATATGTGTAATGGTGTCACGCAAAAACAAAAATTTTATTTCTGACAACGCTAACAATTAAAATGAATACATAATACCGTTGAGTGACGATAATACACAACGATGAACTATTTTAAAATTTTATTAAAAAAAAAAACAATTTTAATGACTATACCTATAATATACAAATAAATAAACTTAAATAAAATGTTTCCATGTGTTAATTATCAATAAAAATTACCATTATGAAAAGTAACAAATGTTTATTTTTATTTGGTTAATTATTGATAAAAATATTAATACTCTGTATTTAAAATAATAATAATAATAGATAATTGTATAAAATTGTGAATTAGACGATTAAATTATATGTACACTACAATATACACAAAAAAGAATGTTTATAGTAAAAATTTATTATAGCAGTAGAATAATCAATAAATTTGGCACAGGGTGTACTCTCTTCAGTCGTACCTGAATCAGCGTAATAAAGTTTTATAAAAAAATATAGGTTTATTTATTCTTTACCTTAAAATACCCAAATACCAATTGAGTGTAAAATTGTTTTGTGTAGCTTCATCGGTAAACAATCTTATTCAATATTTCATCATTATTTATATTGTAAACAACCTCTTCAATTACAATGAACAACCTGTCAAGTGGTTTCTTCTTACAGGTGCATATTTTGTAATCTGTAATTTACAACATTTTTATAAGAAATTCTGGAGACCGAAGAGAGTACGATCATTGATAGTTGATTGCGACTATAGAATCACTCTATTCTTGTATAAACAGTATTGTACATATAACTTAAATATCCAATTCATAGTATGCATAACACATAATTCAAACTATTTTAAATTTACACTGCACTTTACAATTTATAAGTACGGCGAGAGATTGTGTTTATTTAATATACTGTGTTATAACAATATTATATATAATTTCAAATAATTTATAAAAGCTGTATAAATGTGGTATAAATGTGCTAAAATATAAGCAATGTTTTAATATAATAGTGGACGGGTACGTTAATTTAGACGTTATTTGCATGTAAATTTTAATTTTATAAGTTTATAACCTAAAACTTTGTTATTGTTTAGTTACAATTGCAATTTATTTTATTATAAACTAAATATTTTTGCAACTCATACTATGAAATATATCCAAACGGTCTTCATAGCTCGGTGGTATGTTGAATGCTTCATAATACGGTACAAATCTAACGCCGTGGTTCGAATCTCGGCCGGAGAGTTAACATTTTATTAAATTCTTAAATTAACATTTAATAATACTAACAAACCTATTTCGTGGCCATCCTCAATTTTTGTCTACCAGTCATCATGACAGGCCGTATGATGTGAAGAGTGTGTCCTTATACACCGTTCCTTATAAATTTTTGTTTAATAATTTTAAGAAATTAATTTAGTTTACCATCACGTATTAATTGTAAAACCAAAAGATTATAATAAAATGGCATCAAATAAGAAAAAAGACGAGATATTAATAAGATCAAGTCAACGCATTGCAAGAGTACAACATAAACCAAACAGTAATACTGAAACAAATAATAAAAAACCTAATTCACTTAATATTAGCAATATATCTATAATTGAAAAAAATTACAAAATGACGATGAATATAACGATATAGTATCAGATTTAAGAAATAAATTAGCAAGTAAAGATAATGAAAACCAAAACTTGCAAGAAAATAATGAGACATTATCTAATAAAATTAAAGATCTGGAAAATGATTTAACTGGAAAAAATAAAATTATAGAAACTCTTACAAATACTATAAAAAACATTTAAAGTAAACATCTAATACATGTGGCATCACAAACGGAACATATAATTGAAACTTGTAACATTAGTAATGTGACTTCTAATGAATCCCAAACCGAACCAGTTATAGAAAAAGAAACTTTTTCTATATTTACTCAAACTGATAATCAAGAAATAAATAATTATAAAAAAATTAAAGATCATAACACAGTTACATTCAATAATAAAACAATTAAAAATATAGAAGTTATCGGTGACAGTTTTGCCAAACAAATATCCTCACTTTTATTGAACGCCCTTCCGGATAAAAAATTTAATGTAAGTGGATTTGTAAAACCAGAAGCCATCTTTTCTGAAATTGTAAAAGGTATTCCACAAAATAATAAAGAAAATGTAAGATTAGATAAATGTGTAGTATTGATTGGAGGATCAAATGACATACTTTGCTGTTATGACTCCGAAGATATGTACAGTACTATAAATAACATCAAAAAGAATATACAAAGTCTTTCAAACGTTCCAATTATTATAACATCTATTCCATTAAAACATGACCGTCCAATTTATAACAGTATGATAAACCATATTAATGACGACATTAAACGTACATGTGAAGAATATTGTAATATAGTGTATGCAGACATTAATACTATTTTAGATGGTAGACATTATAACCGCAAAAATGGAGATTTAAATAACTTTGGGAAAAGAAGATTAACCGATTTCATAATAAAAATCATCAATCCTGAATCAAACAAAAATATACCAACCAATTTTAATTCATCCAAAATACCAAGTTTGAAGTATAAGTATATAGATTTTAAACGAAATCAAATAATGAACAAGGAAATATTAAGAAAACCATCGGCTTTGCTATCAGCACCTCAAATAGAAGTACTTAATCATCAAATCTTTCAATATAATAAAACAATAACAACAAACATCATACAGCAAGTGGAACCAAATTTTCGGTTTATACAAGCTCGACGAAAGGTTCATCCGAAATAATACATTACACTAAGCAGAGCAACTTTGTAATAAGTAATGATGTTTTAGATAACAAAGGAAATAACGTTAATAAAAAAAGTTTAACAATAACGCATCAAAATGTACAAAGCATAAGAAATAAAATAAGTAAATTAAAAGTTTTTTTAAGTAACAAAGAGTGTGACGTTTTTTGTGTGTCGGAGCATTGGCTCAAGAATGATCAAACTGCATCAATTTCAATGAACGGATACTACATTGCAAATTGTTACTGTAGACAGAATATTAAAAATGGAGGTGTATTAATATTTGTATCTAACAAATTTAAAGCAATCACTATTAATGTAGATGTGGAATGTACGGAGCAAGACTTTGAATATACTGCAATTAAATTAGAAACTAAAGAATTTACTGTGTGTATAGTTTGTGTTTATAGAAGTCCAAAAGGACAAACAAATATATTTTTTAATAAATTACATGATGTACTGTTAAAAGTTAGTAATAAGAATTATAAATATTTAATAGTATTGGGAGACTTTAACATTAATTTTACAGAACCTACTAAAGAGACAAAACAATTAATAGATATATTAAACGTATTCAATTTGACTGCAAAAATAAATTCTCCAACAAGACTTAAAAATTGCTTAGATAATATATGTATAAACAGAGAAGTAAAATGTGTCGGTGAAGTGATAATGAATGGTATAGGCGATCATAGTGTTCAACAACTAATAATACCAGAAAGTATTACTACAAATAACCAAAAAATAATAAAATTTAAACGCCTAAAAAATAAAGAAAGTGTAGTATCATTTTGCAAAAAAATAGAAAATGAAAACTGGAAAGATACAGTAAATCAAAATGACCCCAACGTAGATTTTATGCAATTTCATAATGTGATATATTATCATTTTGACTTGTCATTTCCTAAAATTAAAACAAGCAATAAAAATCACGAAAAATCTAGAGAACCTTGGATAACTACAGGTATCTTAAAATCAGCAGAACATCTAAAGGAGCTTTATAAATTGTCATTAAGTGGAAATATAATATTAATAGAACACTACAAAAAATACAAAAGGATATATACAACGGTACTACAGAATGCAAAACGGATATACAATAATTCTTTATTTAAAAGTAGTACAAATGTAACAAAGACTGCTTGGTCAATAATAAACAAAAATGCAGACAAGAATGATAAGAATAAAAACGACAAAGAAATAAAATTAAATATAGAAAAAACAATTACAAATAATTTATCAGTTATTGTAAAAGAATTTAATACGTATTTTAATAGTATTGCAAATGAAATCATGGACCAATCAGAGTTAGGTACAAATAATATTGGTATACAGGAGTGCAATCAAACATTTTATTTTGAACCAGTAACTAAAAAAGAAGTTTACAATACAATTCATTTATTAAAAAATACTGATTCAGCTGGTTATGACGAAATTTCTGCTAATATTTTAAAATCATGTGCAGAGCATGTGGCAGAACCATTGGCAACGTAAATAAATTGCTCGGTCACTCAGGGAATATTTCCAAACAATTTGAAAAAATCAAAAATTATACCAATTTAAAAAAAAACAGGTTCTGAACAAGAAACAAGTAGCTAAAGACCTCTGTACATTTGTAGTACGTATTCAAAAATAATAGAGAAGATTGTAGCTACTAGAATTATTTCATTCTTTGATCACCATAAATTATTTAACAGCAGACAATTTGGTTTTCGAGAAGGAAAGTCAACAACATCGGCAATTGTAGAGTTTTTAAATAATTTATATGAAAGTACTGACATTGGTGAACAAAGCTTAGGTATATTTTTAGATCTATCAAAAGCGTTTGATCTAGTTAATCATGAGCGGCTAATTTTTAAGCTAGAAAAATATGGCATCCGCGGCATTGTTTCTCAGTGGATAAGAAGTTATCTAACAGGACGAACTCACTATGTAGAATTAAACAATGTTAAATCAAATACTTTAATTATGACTACAGGTATACCTCAAGGCTCAGTATTGGGTCCGCTACTTTTTATTATATATATATTAACGATATTCCTGAGAAAAACACATTTTTATTTGCTGACGACACTTCATTGTTAATCAGTCAAAAAGATAGCAATAAATTAGTAAATAATTCCAATAAAATAATAAAAGATGTACACTACTGGTTTAAGGAAAACGGACTTGCTATAAACACTTCCAAGACTGCAGTAGTAAGGTTTAATCTTAAGAGTAAAAACATAAATGACTCTCTGCTGATTAAATGTAATTCAGTGAATATACGTGAGCAGAAGCATACAAATTTTTTAGGAGTGACAATAGATATGTACTGCAAATGGGATGTGCACATAAATAATGTATGCGGAAAAATAGCATCGCATTGTTATATTATAAAAAATCTTTGTCAAGAAGTAAGCATGTTTATTTTAAAAACATTTTATTATGCAAAAATACAATCAACATTATCGTATGCGATATTAGCCTGGGGATTATCTGCAAATGCGATCAGGTTATTCAGACTTCAAAAACGAGCTATACGATATATGTTAAGTAAATCTAGTCAAACTCATTGCGCTGATCTATTCAGACAATTAGAATTTTTAACTTTGCCATCATTATTTATATACGCAGCATTAATTTACGCAAAACAAAATAATTTACATTTAAAAAAACTGAACAATTGGCATGCTTATAATACCCGACATGGATCAATATTAGAGGTACCCAAACACAATTCAGCTTTTTTTTGAAAAAAGTCCAATGTATGTAGCTATTACGTGTTTTAATAAATTACCAGAAATATACAGAAACCTTAACTTGAAATGTTTTAAAAATTCAGTTAAAGCAATTTTAATTAAAAAATGTTATTATTCGTACAACGAATTTTTGGAAGAATCCTGGTAATGACACAGTTTATAATTGTTTTTTAGGTGTATTATGTATGTAATTGTTTAAGTGTAACACTACCAAAGTCATTTTAATGTGTATTTTGTGTTCCTAATAATAATAAACATTGTATTATATTTTGAATGTATTGTTATGTTATTAACAGTTAGTTATAATTTTATATTTTTTCTGTTTTTGTTTGCTATAATTTTATATTTTTTTTGTAATTTGCTTTGTGACGATGCCGATATCTTGTAAAGATCTTATGGAATAAAGTTATTATTATTATTATTATTATTATTATTATTATTATTATTATAAAGAATTATTATTAAATTGACTTAAAAATATTTTTAAGAAACATTAACCTTAAACAATAACTATTATATAATTTAAATACTCACTTAACACTTCTGTTCAAGCACAGTTTGTGCATAACACACTTCACACTATTTAAATTCATTCAATACTTTACAATTCACATTTTATTATAGTAAATTAACTTTTACATTATTTTTAATAAATATAAAAAGTGACGAACGTCTACGTTTATTCTTGTGACTTTTAGAATTATTTTGTTTAGGGGAAACAGGTTGACAAACTGGTATACACTAAAATCAGTAAAAAAAATTCCAGAAATATTTGAAAAACCTCATTAATTGTTGATCTCACTGTACAACACTAGCCACATTAATAATATTTTTTTAGTTTTTAATGTATTTTATTTTCAATGCAATAAACATAATTACCAATTTCTGATGTAAATTAAAGTCAATATTGAGTTTAACACTATTCAATAAATAATAATTAACAATATTATAGTATGCTTCAGTTCTCAATCAATATTACCGGCCAAGTAATCAACATCGGACACATTAAGCGCATCCATCTTATCTATAATTTACAGCAGCATCCATAAGGAATAATCCGTATTGGTTAACCTATTTACTAAACTGATAAAATAATTATAAAACAAGTTGTTTACATACGTAAATAATTAAAGATTTTATAAAATTTATATCATATTTTAATAAAATATCAGTTGTTAATATTGCAATTGATATTATAATTAAAAAAATTGAATTAAATAAAAAATTAATCATAAATTGTTTTAAACAAAACGATCAAAATAATAACTTTGTAAATGATTTTTATGCCAAAAACTAAAACATTTAACAACAATGTAATAGCAATTACATTAAACAAAGTTTTTTTTTTATATGTTCTTTATATTGTTTTTTTGTTGCTGCTATAGCCAATAATTTTTAAATTTACGCAAACTTATAAAATCTTTAATGAGAATATTGTTTGTTGCTTAATTTTATTGGACAGCTAATTACACTCAACACTTACATGACCTAAGTATATAAAACAAGTGCTCTTTCTCTAGCAAGTTGAAGATTTTACTTTAGCGCAGATATGATGTATTACGTAACTTTTGCGTTGTATACATTGATCAATATGTAAAAAAAACAAAAATGTTTTAACAACAAGGCACTTTCGCACTTGCAGTTATGTTAAAAAACTAGTATTAGAACTAAACACTAAAAAAGCGTTTTCTTAAAAATGTCAGGTCAATTTTTATTTTTTGTTTAAAATCTTGGCAGTATCTTTAAATTTAGGCCTCTACTGCACTTTATCATTACAAGACAAGAAAAATAATAATTTTAGAAGTGATCTAAAATAATATCAAACAAAACTTGGTCTTATATTTTTAAGATGTAGAAGATCTTGCTAATAGCGTATTGTAAGAACAATTAAAATAATTAACAATTTAAAAATGAAAACTTTACTACAGCAATGCATTGGCAGAACGGCGTTCTGTTATTTGTTATTGTACATTAAAAAAGTGAAACCTATTATTATAGATTGTAGAATAAAACAACAAAATGTAAATATTTATCACGCTAAGAGTATAAATATAGTATATAGTTAAGTCTCATCAACCTTGACACTTGAATCAATTTTAGCTGTGAAAGCCTCAGTGCAAGAAAATTATCGGGATTATTCTTGGTTAAGATTCTGGCCAATTTTTAAATTAAGATAGTAAATGATTTGTTCATATGTTTTCTTTATTTGCTGTTCCTTATTAAAGCACAAACGTGCAACGTGTAGCTAACATTTGTTGTCCACAACTTGCAGCATTGTGGATTTTGTCCTAACAACTTTTAAACAAGAGTTCTATACAAATGACTACAGTGCAACAATTGCATCAGTTTACACTAGCCTAGCGCTTAATAACATTAAAAGCTTTTTTTGAACTATCTTTGTATAGTTGCGATCAGTGTAAGTGTTTTACAATTTGTGCTGTAAAATTTGCAACTAAACATGTCAATAAAAGTATTGCGTTTTCTAAAAAAGATCAGTACCAAGGAAATTCTTATTTTTGATACTAACGGTACGTTTGAGCTAAGTCTGTACTTTTACTGCATTTTATTATTAGTGTGTGAATTGATATTTATCGTAAAATGAAGCTACAATATACTAACTTATCTTTGTCACACCAGCAAGTCTATAAACGTATAAATCAAAAATGTAATTGCTAGTGTAACTACTTCTCTCCGACCTGTACCTTAAATCGTGTTGTGACGTTTGAGTGACTCTTTTTTCTATGCTTTTTCTATCCGCTTAGTACGATTAACAAGTGGCATATATTTAATTAAATTTTTATTTATAAATAATAAAATATTCTACTATGAATATTTATAAATAAATATGTTAAACATAAAGAATTTCTACAAGATTAATGAAGAAAATATTAATTAAATTATTAAAGTTTTACAGAAGAAGCTTTCAGCTTTATAATAAAATTGGATATTTTATGTTGATAATAATATTATTTGCAGTTTATATACAAAAATGTAAGTTTTATTGTTATAAATAAATTATTTATCAATTTTTTTTTTAATTTATAATTTTATTTTGTTATGTTCATCATTTGCACTAGGGACATACTCGGATTAGACTAAATATTTATTTAAAAATTAAATTAATTCAAATATACTTTCCCTTGTTCTTTTTTTAGCTTGAAATATTTAAAATTGTAAATGTATTTAACTCGTAACCTTTCCAACACGCTTCATATAGCATAAAAAATATTTTTAGTATAAATTCCCTTGTGACATTTGTTGTTTAAATTAATTGCTTAATTACATATTCTTTATTCCAAAGAACGCAACGTTTAGTAGAGTAGATTGAGTAAGATTTGTAGAGTATGGGAATCATTCATTTGTCCCTGTTTTAAATAAAATTAATAGCAGTAATAAGTAGATTAAAATGTTCACCACTTAACCTTAACCCTAATCAAAGCACTAATGACTATTTTTTATGTTTACAGTGTTAATCAGAAAAAATGAATTAAACGAGGAACCTACAGAGTTCTCGATTACATCAAAATTAGAAGACGGTTCAATTGATGGCGGTTTTGATGGACCGGACAACTTGTGTGATATGGCTGGCAGTTATAGTACCACTTATAAGGGCCACCTTCAAAATGACCGTGCTGTTATCGCCCTTAATTGGACTGCTCATGAAGACAAAGAGTTTACGAAATCTAACATCACCTTTGTGTAAGTGAATTTCATTTTATTTTATGCTATTCATATTCGCATTACATTTAAACGTTATGTAAAACAGATTTAATCTTGCGATATAATCCGTTGTCAGTTTGAAAGAGAATAGGTTGCTGGAAATTACTTTTTTTTATTTAACTTTTTAATTATTTTTATTTTGAGTGGATGTTTTATGAATATATATGCAAAATATATTGTTTGATGTAAATAAATTTCAACTGCTATTATATCAATTCATCATTTTAAATAGTTTATTTATATAAAATTTTATTATGTATTAATCATTGTGTCACAATACTTTTATAAAATGATTAATAACAGTAACATTGTTTAATTAAAAAAATAAAGTAATATAAATTCAATTAAATAATTAGTACAATGCTTTTTTATTTTTAATACTATTTTGTACGTATTTTAATCCAAACTTTATTAAGTCGTCAAATAAGCACTGACAAACTTTATGCACACAAGAATACCAAATCATGTTATTGTGCTAAACTTTTGACATAGATTAGGTTAATTAAATTGATGGTTTTGCTATTACTACGTGATAATTCATGTTTATGAAATAATAAAACAATTTACTATGTTTTTTATCACAAATTAATTCTTACGAATTCATTACTATTTGGCTCTACTAAAGCTTTCTACAGATGAAATAAGTTATATGAGTTAACGAATAAACAACTTTATATATGAATATCTAAGCTACTTTTAGTAAATTTAATTTAAGTAATTTTTGTAAATTATGTAGAACTTTAACGTTCTCTAGTTTTGAAAAAGTATATTAATGTTCCTAGACGTGATTGGTAAAAGTTTAATCTGTTTCATTATTTCGAAATGATTTTTTATATTCTTTGTATCGGGTAATAAAATTCCTGCTCATTTGTCTTATATGTACCGGTGTCTCAGACCACCCGTACCAGCCTTTTATTTCGACAACGCTTGGTCGAATGTGACTGGGACAAACAAATTTATTACCAAAGTGAACCCAAGGAATCCACTGATGAATTTATTTTTTGCCGGAATAATTCGGAAGTACCCGGAACCGGAAGTAACTTTAAAATTTTAAATGGCAACATAGGTCGAGTATGGTACTAATTTCTTTTATTTTTGTAAATATGCAAAATACTAAAAAAAAACATATTAATAAAAGTTGTTTCTTTTAAAAAAACCTATCAATTAATACTACTCGACCTATGATGCTATTTGAAATTTGAAAGTTACTTTCGGTTCCGGGTACTTCCGGATTATTCCGGTAAAAAATAAATTCATCAGTGTATTTCTTGGGTTCACTTTGGTAATAAATATTTTTGTCCCAGTCACATTCGACCAAGCGTTGTCGAAATAAAAGGCTGGTACGGGTGGTCTGAGACACCCGGTATATATATACGCTTGTGCCATCTCTACATGTTAATTTATATACTTCCGATTTTCTAAATTTGTCTGTTCTTTTTTGCGTTAAATAAGATGTTTGATAGTTTTTACTTTGACTTAAAAACACTTTTTATGTTTAAGTTTAGAAAGAACATTTTACACGGGTTTGGAGACTGGGCCAAAATATGTGAGTAAACATAAAACTGTGATCAGGTGCACATTTTTATTTTATATTATATTAACAAAACTATTATTTTGTAATTGGTTTTATAATTTGCGTTATTGGCAACAACAAATAAAAATATGTTAGGATTTTTACTTATTCAATGTCTGACTTGTGTGTTACCACTTCACAGCTGTCTTTGAATATGTACCTGTAAATTAAACAAAATATATACTACCTAGAGCTGAAACAAATCATTTTTAAAAAGATTTAAATAATAAGTCATAAATCATTTTTAAAAAGATTTAAATAATAAGTCATAAATCATTTTTAAAAAGATTTAAATAATAAGTCATAAATCATTTTTTGTGTAAAAATTATTTAAATCATAAGTCATAAGCTTTAGTTCTAAATATAAATGATTTAAAAGTTTTTTTTTATATTTTAAGTTTCTTTAAAAAGATTCAGAGTCTCGCATTTAGAATCTTGGCGGCTGAATCTACGTATGAATATACAATAATAATAATTATTATTAATTTTAAATACTTACTTAATTTGAATATTTAATAAGAATAATACTGCATATAATATATAATTATTAAAAAAAAGATAAATATATATTTTATAGTAGAAAAAACAACATAAAAATACCGTTTCTAACGTTTTAAAGCGTTGGAAAAATTTACCGGTTATGTTATTTGTTTCGAATATGGAATATCGGTAATTTTTAAATCATTATTTTTGATTTAAATCATTATTTTTGATTTAAATCATTATTTTTGATTTAAATCATTATTTTTGATTTAAATCATTGATATTTTTTAATTAAATCATTATTTTTGATTTAAGTCTTTTGTATATTTTAAAGTATAAAAATAAACAAATCATCATTTATAAAATAATTTAAATAACAAGTCTTAAGTCATCATTAAAAAAAAATGATTTAAATCAAAAGATTTAAGTCAACAAAATGATTTAAATCAAAAAAATTATTTAAGCATTTTGAATCCTTACAGCTTTGAAACCGATTATTAATAAATGTTAGTGTACCATGGATTTGTCAAATTTTTAAAACCGTTGTTTTTGAAATATTGAACTAACTTTTGATTAGTTGTTGCAAAACTTTGTTTTTAATTATACCGACAACACGATATACACCTATCCATTAATTGATTATTACTAAATGGTATTAAATATGGTGGAATTAACTCTAGTGAGATTACAGTCAATAAATGCTTTAATGCTGATAACAAAGTTTCTCTTGTTAAATACAACTCTGATAAAGCAATAGGATAAGGTAAGCGTGCAGAAATGGGATATTATATTTAGCGATGCAGCCGGTGAAGTTTGAGAATTAACTATCAAAATTTAGTTAATTCTCAAACTTGAGAAAAAAACCAATTCCATTTTTCAAATTAAAATTACACAGGCGGGCAGATTGTGTTTTATTGATGCAACAAACACAAGCACATTGCAAAAAATTGCATGGCTCAAATTGTAAAGTACTTTGAATATGGCCAAATATGGACATATGCGCGGTCAATGTTTTTGAAACGTCTGATGGGGTTGCCATAGAAGAAGAAGCAAGTCCTAGTTAAGATTTAAGCGCAGGTAGTGTTATTTTAACCACTTGTAGTTGAATTATTTTTGCACAATCTGGAATAGGTTACATTGGTACATTGTTAGGATTGCTTAATTTTAGAGATTTTAACTTTTCCTTGCTTAAAAATACACCAGTAGTATTTTGACAGAAGTAATGTTGAAACAGTTAAGATGTGTCTCTGCAAACACAAAAATCTGATACTTAAATGTGTAGAGCGTGTTTTTTTTAATTTAATTATTTAACGTTAGTCTATTTGTGCTGCCAAAGCTAATCACCAACGCCAGAGGTTAAGATTACCACATTTGTAAATTTTGCCGGAAGTTCAAGAATTTCAACCTAAATTATTGGGTTCTTTAACGTGCACGCAACATCAAAGCTTCAGGGTATGTGCAACTAGTAATTGAGGTCTAGGGTAAAACTTTTTTTATTGTATTTGTAATCCCAAAAGTGCAGCACAATTTGGTCCTAAGTATAAGTTTTTGGTTCGGTATAGACATTATTCCAAATTTGCTTTTTAGTGTACTAAATAAGTTAGATTAAGGTGTGCTGGTATGGTAGAGCATAGTATTATGACTGACAGTCCACCAATCAAGACTTGATACTACACGGTAAGTTTGTTTATGCAGAAATTTTTGTGTGAAAAAGTCACAAACATGTTGGACTTGGGGTCATTGAGAAAATTTCCAATGGGTGGAGTACTCTCATTATAATAATTTTTATGAAAGACGGTACTCATCGGTTTTGCGTGAATTTCTGGAAATTAAACACTGTATCTTAGCTTTGCGCATACCCCTTGTTGTACATAGCTCTATTTAAACAGGATTAAGTAGCTTACAATATCTGAGTAGCTTGTGTAGCTTGTTGTGGCAGATACTAATGGTTAAAGTCGAGGTTTGTTTCATTTAAAAAAAATCCATTTAGACTAAGTGATGCATTGAGCAGATTTCAAGCCTTGGTGGACCTGATTTTTGAGCAGAGACTTTTTTAAATATGTCGACAATATTATCATTGTCATTTTTGGAGTTCTTTCTCAATAAAAAAAAACGCATATTTAGTTGTAAAAAAATAATTTATTTGGGTTATTTAGTAAACAAAAGGATTTAAATGTAAATCCCAGCAAAAATCAAAAACAATCCGAGAGGTTATAAGAATGGTGCTCTGGTACTGACGCTATATTTTATAAAAATGACTAAATGAAATAAAAAAAATTTCTATTCCCTTCTATATATTGTCACTTTTATTCACGCCTAACTGAATGGATATGTATTATATATTCACTCTAGTGTGAATATGATATGTCGTACCAACCATAAAAAAAATACAAACCACAATGTTTATTTGATTACGTCGCTGAATACAAATGGTTTTTTTATTTGTAAAATGTCAAAAATAGATTAAGAACGTCTTATTTATTAACTGTTATTATAGAATAAAACTTAAAAACATTTTTAATTAAATATTTTAACAGCATAATTTAACCAAAATTATAGGTAGTTCTAAATTTGATAATTATGCGAAACGTGAGATGTCAAACATAACCTGAATGTATTTCAATATAAAATAATGTTAAATGATTAATTGAAAAGTTTTAAAATAGTTTTTAGATTTTTATCAGTTGTAGAAAAAGTAAGCTGTATGTGGAATACCCATATCGCACTTAGATGTTTGGAGCACTCCGCCTGCAGCGTCGTGCTCCAAATTTGTCTTCGTGCGATATGGGCATACTATCCACTCTTGTTATACAAAATACTATTTTCTACTCCCTTCTATATATTGTCACTTTTTTTCACGCCTAACTGAATGGATATGTATCATATATCCACTCTAGTGTGGATATGATTTGCCGTACCAACCATAAAAACAAAAAATACAAATCACAATGTTTATTTGATTACGTCGCTAAATACAAATGGTTTTTTTATTTGTAAAATGTCAAAAATAGATTAAGAACGTTTTATTTATTAACTGTTATTATACATTAAAGTTTAAAAACATTTTTAATTAAATATTTTAACAGCATAATTTATCCTAAATTATAGGTAGTTCTGAATTTGATAATTATGCGAAACGTCAGATGTCATACATAAACTGAATTTATTTCAATACAAAATAATGTTAAATGATTAATTGAAAAGTTTTAAAATAATTTTTAGTTTTTTTTCAGTCGTAGAAAAAGTAAGCTGTACAACTCGAGTGGAATGCCCATATCGCAGCGTCGTGCTCCAAATTCGTCTTCGTGCGATATGGGCATACTATCCACTCTTGTTATACAAAATACTATTACTTACTACAACTAAGATGTGCTTTACAAATAACTTAACATAATGTTACTGAAAAAACTTTTTTTAAATTATTTTTGAGTGATGATCTATATAAGGTGTTTTCTAAGTGGAAGCAAAAAATAAAACTTTGGGTACATTTTTTAGTTTCAAACAGAAAATCTAAATAACTTTTTTGTCTATCTCGCTTTGTTTTTGAGATAATTGAAAACTTTTTATTTAGCAAAATTTAAGTAAAAAAAGCATTTGTAACAATGGTAACAACAACAAAAATACTTTATTAAGTTTTTAAAATAGTCACCATGAGCGTTGATGCAAGCTGATGATGTGTAGCTGCTCCATGTTGTTTATTGGTTCCGCATAAACCAATTGTTTCATGTATCTAGTTCACTGGACCTCTTCTACCAATCCACCTATCATTAAAATTAGTGTTGAGCCACCGAACATGGGATGGTCTATCGTCCTAGTACCACATCTTGTTACGTAAAGCAAAAAAGAAATTCTGCGTATTAAAGCAGCATTTAAACAAAGTGTTAAGGTTTGAATTGGCAGTAGTTGCTCATTAAAAACCCTACACCAGGTGTTAACTTAAAATTTGTGTTGGTATGCTTCTACCCTAAATGCGTACGGATTTCCTAATGACAAGATATGCTTATTATGTATATTGTTAATGCCACTTATTGTCAACATAGATTTATTGCTCTACAATATTGAACTAAAGAAGTTAAAATCTTGTTGATGTCGTTCAAAAAACAATTGAAAAAATGCAAGTCATTGTGCTGTTTTGCCTGGTTGTAGGTGTTGTACTTTTTGATAATGATATGGGTGAAGAATTTCTTGATTTATGGTTTTCTAGTTTTTAGATAGTTATAAACGGGTGGAATGTTGCATAAATCTGATCTTTGGTTTATCAAAAACTGCATTAACTATTTGTTTCTTTTCTGCTACAAGAAAGTTATTTTTTGTCGGAAAATCTTAGTTGATACTTGTGACATGCAATTAGGGCATTACCATTACAGAATCCATAAACAAAATTAATATCTGCGTATTCTCTGTTGTTGAAGTTTTACTAACCAAACTAGAAAAACCAATTTTGACAAATATCAAAAGCAAATCCCGGCAAAACAGCAGCAACGCCCACTTATTAAAGTAACGTTGTTTTGTTTGTTTTTTGCTAAATAAAAAGTTTTATGGGTAATTTGTATTTTTTTATTGTCTTGGAAACAAAGCGAGATAGACAAAAAAAATATTTAGATTTTCTGTTTGAAATTACCTCTAGTTAAGAAACGCCCTGTATAAAATACAAAAATTAAAGCAAAGCTTTAAGGTTAGTAATTCTAAAAGAAAACTAGTAAGTAATTTTTTTTAAGATTTACGGGTGACCTTGTAGAATAAATTGCAGGGAGCGCAGGCTAAGACAGGGTTTAATTTAAGACAAAAAAAAAGTTTAAATTAACTGATGCTTCTAAAAGTTTTAAAGCAAAATTAAGACAAAAATATTTAAAACCTTACCGTATTTGTAATAAATTTGCACAAGTTATTACATCTCAGGTGATTTTAAAAGGCAATTACCATGTCTAATACTTAAACCTCTTAGATGGTGCTTTATATTAAGGCATAATTAAAATGTTTTTTTTATCTATTTATTTATTTTTATTTTTATTCAATTTACATTTATGTTTATTTAGTGTTGGTTTTTAGTGCATTATAAACCGGTGATAATATCATACGCGGGCAAAACAAAAACTAAACATCCAGGAACTAGACAACTGCTAAGAACAACCAAAATTAAACCTAAAAACAACCACTGAAAACACACTATAAAACAGAAGAAAAAATGAAGACGTAAGCAATGCAAAATCTAAAACGTAGTGAGGTTTATCAATAAACAAAAATGAAAATAGAAAAATTACGTTGGTAAAATAACGGAGAATAGGCTGTCAAAAATAGCAAAAACTAAAAAACCCAAAACATTAAGATTACCGGGACAGCCGCCAAAGCAATAGTTATATAAACGTTAGACACCTAAGTTTCAAGAGTAGGAAACACAAGGTGATAAAGCAAGTAAATAAATAGAACCTGGTCCTAAATAAAGAAGGATAACCAAGAGATGATTTTAAGAAAAAAAAAACATTTAAAATCATATAAACAATTATATTACATGTATATAACATTAAAAAATGCTAAAAATTTAAATTAAAATTTGGTATAAATACTATTAAAATGATGTAAAATGATAAATATATTATACAATGTTACATCACCGAAGAAAGAAGTATATGTTTTAAACACTTTTTTAATATTTAGTACAATCAGTTACAACCAATTATATTTTAATTATTAAAAACCATCTACTTTAAAATATTGGATGCAACTTTAAAAAATCATTAAAAAGTGAGTATTTAAATTGTAGTTAATTATTTATGTTTCGTAAAAGTTAAAAATGATGTAATGACATTTTATGTTTATGAACAAAAATTGTGCGCAATCACATACCAAAAGTGTGCAGTTTTTCCGGAAAGGACTTTCAAATTTTGGTAGCATAGTCAAAAAAAAGATGAAAATTGATCTTTCAAAGCTTTACATACGTTTTCTCATTACAAAAAATCATATTTCTAATAATACCAAACATTAAAAAAAAACAATTATGTATATGGTAACAGAAAAACTTGCAAAGTTCAAAATATTTGCAGTTTTTTGGAGTTTCTGCTTTATTGGCAAGTAAAACTATTTTGTACTTAAAACAATAATATGTTAAAAATCACTACTTTATTGGAAGATGCTATAATTTATGCAAATGGCGGTAAATGTCAGTTCTGCTTTGACATTTGTGAAGTAAACAGATAAAATAACCAACACGAGATGCTGTCAAGTCTGGGCGGCTTCGGAGCAGCCGTTCTGTTGAGAATATAGCAGCTGTGGCTGAAGATGTTCACTGAACTCCGGAGTATCGACCAGATGACGTGCCACGCAATTGAGCATCAATCGGCGGATTTTACAGAAAATTATGGTAAAAGACTTGAAGATGTTTTCTTACAAAGTGCATGTAACATACGCTCAAGCCATCCTAAATTTCGACAACGAAGAAGACAACTTTTTATCGAAAATTATCATGAGCAACGAGGCCTATTTCCATCTCTGTAGATACGTGAATAAGCAGAATTATTGCTTTTGGGGTACCGAAAATCCGCGTATAATACACACGAAGAGCAATTACACCCACTTAAAGTTACTGTATGATGTGGTGTTTACGCTAAAGGCGTCATCGGGCTTTATTTATTTTTTTTAAATGCCGCGGGCCAAACGTCTACTGTGAACGACGAGCGCGAATTGGGACTGGAGAACATGTGGTTTCAACAGCATAGAGCAACTGCGCATACTGCACGACCCACAACCAAAATTCTAAAGGCTGCATTTCCGGGTCGCCCAATCTCTCGTTTTGGTGATTTGCATTAGCCGGCAAGACTGCTCGATTTAGCCGTTTTAGACGTTCTTTTTTGTGAGGTTTTATGAAGTTACGAGTTTTTGTCAACTATAATAAAGTCTTAAATTCTTGAAGCTTTCAAAGAGAATATCCGTCAGGAATGCGGAAACCTCTTTCAAGTTCGGGCAATAGTGATAGAAAATGCCATAAATTGAGCCGTATGGTCATCAATTCTGGCGGCGGCCACTTAACCAATATCATTTTTTTTTTACTTAATAAAAAAAAATTTAGACATCAAATTAACACAATCCAAAAACAAAACTAAAGTTTTTTATTTATTAAAAAAAATACAGTTAAACAATATCGGGTGACAACTTTTGCGCTACTTAGTATTTGTGTATTGTCAAATCCAACTGTGCCTTTTAGAACCTACACTATACAAATTAAATCTAAACTTTTTGATATTAGCTTGTAATAATAATTATTTATTGTATTATTTATATTTATTTAGTATGGTTTCTTACACATTTGTAGTTAGAAAAAATTATTAATTGTTTTTTATGTTAATATGCCAAAAGTCTAAACTAATTAACTGCTATTTTAAATTTGTGCAGGTTTGGTAACCATATTACCACTTGCACTGTAATGAATTAAAAAAATTAAAAAATTGTTTTTAAGGTAGTTATATTTTAAAAATGTAGTAACTATCTAACTACTGATGTGCGCTACCAATTTTTATTACTGAGTTTAAATTTAAGTTTGATCAAAGTCAATTCTACAATTCCTTTTAAATCTAACCATCTTATGTTACATAGTTTAGCAGCTTATCATGTTATAGCACATAGAGCAGTTTCAATTCTATTATCAAATGACAATCTTAGTTTAAAACTAAATAAAACAATATCCAAAAGAAATAAACTAGAAAGTCAGTTTTATTAAAAAAATAGACAAAATAAAAAAGAAAATCTCAACACTACGGTAAGAAAGATTTAAATAGATTATGGGTAATTCTATAATAGTTCCGACAAAAATCGGAGATGTTAATGTGGGGACGACATTGACATCTCTGGTTTTGCTCAAATTTTGTTCACTTGTATATGACGGTTCCTAAAATTTTAAATTTCTATGTGGAATTTAGTGAAAATGGAGGTTATTTTAGTTTTTTAGGAATATTTTGTTATTTTGTTGGTTTTTGTGCTGTAAATACGCAAAAAATAGTTAAAAACCATATTCAAAAAGGTGTATCTTGTAAGAAATTTTCCGTAGAACAGAAAAAATACCATTTTTATTGAAAATTTGATATCTTTGATTTTGCTACACCTAGAGACTTGAAATTTGAATATGATACTCCTGAAACATAGTCCTTTTAATTGTGAAAATTAAAAAATTAAAGTAAAATTTAACACATAATTGCTAAAAATTAGTTACTTTTAAGAAATTTTCCTCGGACATAAAGATTGCGTTCTACAAGAAATTTTCTTTTGATTACACTAATTTAATTTTTTTTACCTTTTTTTGTAAAATTATAAAAGACAAAGAAATAATTATTTTTTATTATTTTTTTTTTGAAAAAGTATAAAAAACTGAAACGAAACAAAATATTCTTAAAAAATTAAAATGGCCACCATTTACACTGCATTGCACTTAGAAATTAAAAATTTTAGGTATTGTTATATTTTCGTACCCCAAAAATGTGTACAAAATTTTAGCAAAACCGGAGATGTTGATGTGGGAACGTTTGTCCAAACTATCGTAGAATTACCCTTATAATATGTTCCAAATAGAATAGCATATGCTAAAGATAAAATTAGTCCCTTAAGGGCCGATTTCATAATCAATCTTATAGCTACATTAAAATTTAATGGAATCATTAACAAAAAAATTGATTTCATAATGAAAATAATGTAACATTAGCAACTAATGGAAGCATAATTTTAATGTGTCATGTTTGTCCCATTAATGACGTTAATGTAAAGTGTAAACATAATCTAGTTTTTTTTTATTTTAATTAGCGGCGTTAATAGTCTTATTAGGCTGATACGCTAAAAATCTAAACTAACTTTATTTTAATTAGTTTTTTCTATTAATAAACGTAAAATTTTGCTAGCAATGTTTAAATATAAAATTGTAGTTTATGATTTTTAATAAAACTATAAATTTTCTTCTAATGTAATTATTATTGAAGTACTATAATAATTAAATAATATTACAATGGTTTTTGCAATTTAAAAAGCCAATAATACATTAAATTATTACATGGTATATCGATTATTGATAAAATTTATATTTATTCTTGAAACTTCAAACTTGCGACAGATTTGATATTTCAAGGTTAAAAACCGCCATGTTTACACTGCAAAAAACACAGAAAATAGTTTAATCATAGCACCAACATAATCTTTTTTTATCTAATGAAGCATTAGTTAAAAACACGTCAAAATAGTATTATAAAATCAGATTTTTTAAAAAAGGCTTTTAAATCTCCCAATAAATTAATTGTCAGATTAATTAATTGATCATTAACGTATAACTTATGAAATTGGCCTTAAGGAAATCTGGTGTTTATAAAATCTCAAGTACCAAATTAAGAGAAATATTAGAAAAACATCCAAAAATAAAAAAGAATAACACAGGAAAATGTGGAAAAGTTTTAAAAACATAATAACAGATGCTACAAAACAAGCATGTGGAATAATAAGGAACTATAACAGAAAACAAACCAACTAGTAGAAAAGCAAAAAGTAAGAAACAAAACTGAAAAAAATACTTCAATACCAAAAAGGACAAAGACTACAAGAAGTACCAATTACAAAAAAATGGCTAAAAAAGCAAAATAAAAGCTTGGGAAAATTTTCTACAGAACAATAAAAAAATGTTGGAGAGTGTGTCTTTGCCGACAACCTTGCATAAGTATTTGGAACAAAGCTCTAAACAAGCGCAATATAAAAATAAACGTAAAGAAAACTAAAATAATAGTTATATTATCAAATAACATCACAACAGACGTAAAAATAGATAAAAGAAAAATAGAACAAACTAAAACGTTCAAACACTTACAGGTAATCATCAATAGTAAAGCTAAAAAGAAAAAAAAATAGCAGAATACAATCAGCAAACAAGAGTCATCACGCAATTAATCAAACAAGTATTAAAAAAACAAAAATTAATTAAAAAAAAAACAACTTGAAAGATGACATGCTAACCAAAAACAACATAAAACAAAAAAACACAGGAAACAGTGAAAAGTATATATGAGGACAATAGAATAAAGAAGAACGTCTTGACACTTGAACCAGGGTAAAAAAGATTTAAATAAGTTATATGTCCAGAACAGAACAGCGTACAAACTTGCCAAAGTCTTGAAACATGATTTACACAACATTTAAAGCGTTTAGACTAAATCACAATACAAGTTTATTTACAAATTATTTTATAAATTGTAATTATACCTTTCCCAAAACTAATAAAATTAAAATGTTACACAATTGCACAAAAGACACTAAATTTAATCTGTTAGAAACTGCTAAAGTTTACAAAAAATAACAAAGTAATCCAATGTTAATCTGCTGAATGAGCAAAAGAACTTACCACCACTTCAATTTCTATATTAATTTTTCTGTATAAATGTAAATTTTTGTTTGCCTTTAAAAGTTGAAACTTAAGTCGTAAACTTTTGTTTGTATTTTTTATATATTTAATGTTTTTTTTATCATTATTATAAATTTGTGTTTTTAATGTATTTACTGTAGTTTTTAATATGTTGTTCTGTAGTAAAGTTTTACCTGTTGTGCAATAAAATATTTATTATTATTAATATTATTATTAAACTCACCCATTAACACTCCGATGACTAATTATAACAACCTCAGTTACATTGTTGATATATTTACCGACAATTTTGATATATATTAAACTAATAAATGAAATGGTATAATATAAATAACTAATGTTTTTGTAAATACATATGTATGTATTTATTTAGCTATTGATATATTTTTACTAAACTTAATTTTTTTTATTAAGAATATATTTTATTACTTGTGCAATAAATGGTGGAGTACCGTATGTAAAATATATGGCAACTTTTATTTCTAGCTTAATAAATTACATAAAAAAATTTAAGCATTTATACCTGTAACCCAAGTAACCTGTAATGGATTTATAATTAAAATTTCCATTAAAATAGATTTTGTACGCTTATATAAATTTTATATAATGAATTTAATTATTTCATAGCTTATATTAATCCAGTTATAAAGGTTGAATCAACTAAGTGAATAATATTTGAATATCAAATTATGGACTAAAAAATGAAACCAAATGGCAATATTTATAAAGTTTGTTTTGAAAACAATTAATTGGTTACGCTTTTAACAAATTTGATTATTTTAACATTTTTATTAAAATATAAACGTTTATTCACAAAATTTTAATATAAATTTTAAAAGAAGCTATATATAAATATATAGAAAATACAATAGTATTTTTGTTAAACCGACTATATTTTATTTATTTTTATAAAAATCAGTATTTTTTCTATTTGTTTGTAATTAGTATGTAATACAAATAAAAACTAATATTCTGCTCACTAACTTAATTACTATAATCAATTAAATTTAATCTAGAATATTAATTAATATGATAACTATTCTAATTTGTGGAAACAGCTTTCAACAGGTCTCAAGTTCAGCTGCTAACCAATATGCTCTAATTAAAATTATTCCGTAATCGGAGTACGTAGCTATACATAAATTTAATAATTACAATCTAAAATTATTTGTGAAGATAAAATAATAGAAACAAACAAACTAAAACGTGTCATATGCAGTTTAATATAATAAAGGAAAGATCAAAAATAAACTTTCATATTTTATGTTATTTTTTAAAAAAGTTATAACATTTTTATTAAATAAATAATAGAAATAAAATTTACCTTTTAGTCAATCTAATCTATTCGGTTGAATAAGCTCAATTTTGAAGAAAAGGTGAGAAAGCAAAAGGGCGATTATTTTACTGCTGTTTGTAGAACTTCCAGCAATAAAATCGAAATCACATTAATCTTAATCATGACCTAAATACGGGTATTCAAATAATAATTATATAGGTAGATTGAATTAATTAAGGTAATTAAAATTCAACAAGATTTTTCAATAAAACTGTTTGTAAAATAATTCAACACGATGCAGCAAAACTTTAATTAACTAATTAGTTAATTAATTACTGGTTCAGCTTTATTTGTAGATTAATTGAAAAGACACCAAATAAAACATGTTTACAAGCAAACTGAAGTAGCAATTAATTAATTAGTTCTTATTATTGCATTTCATTTAACATTGATTAGTCAATATTTGTATTTCAAAATACTTTTTCCTAACCCTTATGTATCACTTAAAATTATTATTGCTAAGAAAACGTGTTATTTTATACGTTATTATGCACGGATAATACGTTCTAAAAAGCCAATTTTAAACATATTATTTGTAATTAATACTAGGTCTAATCACTACTATCTATCTATCTATCTGTTCATAAGTAGTGTCAGTCCCTATATCATCATTTTGGCTTCAAAAAGCTCTCAATTGGTCTTTGTAGTTATTTTTTCTAAGTGAATATTGAAGGTTAGTCTGGTATCAAACGTGACTTCTAAGTATTTTAGTCGTTTTATAAAAGAGACAATATCCGTTTTTCTGCACTCACTGTTTGATACGGTTGCCTCAAATTTTCTACTTAAAAGAATAGTCATCAATCTTAGGTTATGCTGTTAAGTATTTGTAAAAGGCCGTTTATAACAAAGCACTACAGTAGAAGTGAAAATACATAAGTTTGCTACTTTAAATATCACAGTTAATTATAGGTCAAATATTAATCGACAATCTATTGTAGTAATACACATTGAAGGAAGACTAACGGAAAATAAGGTCAAGGCAGGAAACGTTCAACCACTGCCATAGATATAGCGTTGCAAACACTCCAAAACAGACGTCAACCTACGATTCAAACAATATACTGAAAGAAGTTTGTAGATCTAAAACTTTGAGACAACTAAATTTTGCCTGAAAATACCAGAGTTAAAACTATGATGAATAAGATCAAGTTTTGTAGTATAAAAAGTTGACAGTATAAAAAGAATGAAAACAAAATGCATAATTAAAGATATTCTGTAAAACCATACATATTAGGGAAAATTTTGTTTTAATGCAAGATAACGCTTGTCTAAATGCCGTTTATAATGTGCTTTTTAAACAGAATTGGAATAAAAAAGTTAAATTTAGCAGCATGTTTTTTTAACCTAAATTTGATTAAACTTGTTTTGCTGGGCAAACGACTTAAGTCACAAATTCTTGTTATTTTTTGTTTTGTTTTTTAACAAGTTTTACAAACACATTAATTTTTGCAAAATAATTGCAATTAATTAGCTTAACTTTATTTTAAAATTTTTTGATAAAATTGTTACAAATTTTTCAAGATAAAAAAATTATTTTTGTTTTTTTTTAATTTGCCGGTGTGTGTAATACAATTTTTGTAACGTTTATCTGTTTTTGGGATGAAAACAGCTTGGGTAGCTTAACCGTGATCTTTTTTTTTATGGAGGGATGGAAAAAATCTTCTAAAGACTTTATGTCGAATTCATCTGGAACGCTGTATCATGTACAACCGCCAAACGTTTACCTACTAAAAAACCCCTCCTTAGACTAACCTAGGTCACTGTGGAATCGCATTTAAGTATTTTGTTGCAGCGGCTACTCGTTTTGTTTATTTATTACTTTATCGTATACCCCTTATTATTAGGTTTTTGCCTGCTTGGCTTTGGTTTGACGGTTCCTTTCTTCCTGTTCTTTCTTCTTGATAATTTTTGTGTTTGATTTTCTATTTTCCTCTATGTATTCTTGCCTTTAAGCATATACTTTGTCATATTTTTGGTTGATCTAGCTAAGCCTTCAGTTGTCTTCTGTCTTTTGCACTGTCACCTATTGCGTTGGAACATGGTGTGTTTGGGTCTATCTACTTTGTTACAGTATACGCATCGATCACTCTTATAACTTTATTTTTTTCAGATAGGCTTGAAAACAGGCGTGACTTGTCAAAATCTGGGTGAAATGGTATCCTGCTTTCCCGTGTTTTCTCGAAACCCATAAAATTACTTTTGAGATTTGCTTCTTTGACCATCTTTTCGTGTCACTTTCCATTTCCTATTTAGCTCCCCAGCCGTGTATTTTCTTTCTAGAATTATTAGGTATATGGGATGGATTCTGCTACCATATGTATGGTCTTGTTGGACACGGTCCGGTACGTGCTTGCCACATGTATCGTCATCTTTTGCTGTACTTTTTTTATGATTTTTTTTGTAGTTTAGGATTTGTGCACAGTCGCTTCACGTGGGTGCATCGTATAGTACGATGGAGTTGGCCACTGAGCTAATAGCCAGTCTTCTGTCCGCTCTAGCTCCTCTAATATTGGGCATAAATTGCGCAAGTGCTGCTACCGCTTTACTAGCTTTTCTGGTTGTCTTTGCAATGTGGGCTTTCATGTGTAGATTTCTGCCAAAAAGAACTCTATGGTATTTGGCGTTATTTTTGCTGGTGACAATGACATCACCTACTCCTTACGGTCACAGATTTCTGTGTTATATCCAACTAGTACAACCGCTTTGATTTTGTGCGGGGCCAGTTTCCTTGTCAGCCATCTTTCTACGCGGTTTGCGGCGTACTTAGCATTTTTTTAGTGAGATCATCCGCATACCTTACTAAAGTTGTATTCTCCGCTATGGTTTCTCTGAGCACCTTGTCGTAGTAGATGTTTTACAACGTAGAGCCAAGAACTGAACCTTGTGGTACTTTGCAGGTCATCTCTAACTTGCCGCTGCTTGAATTATCCTATTGTGGAGGTAGTTCCAAATCTGTCTGACAAGATACGGCCTCACTTGCCTCCTCTTTAGTTCTATAATAATGCTTTTCTACGGAACCAAGTTAAAGGCATTTTTGACGTCAAGCGTCAACACCACGTCAAGTTTATTTCTTTTTTTGGCTTATTTTGCTATGTTTTTGACCCTCTGCCTCCGCAAAACCATACTGCTCAAGGAGTTCTTTCTTCTTGTTATTTAGGATCAACTCGAAGAGTTTTCCTAAACTGTTTAGAATGCATAGAAATCTGTAGGCTGCTGCACTAATGTCCTTAGCTGGTTTCTCAATTAGGACCAACCTCGCTAGCTTTCACTATTTGGGAAAAGAGCCTTTTTTATCAGTGCGCTGAAAGTTATTGCTCAAAACTTTTATCGGCAAGCACTTTTGCTATTTTCGGCGGTATTCCATAAGGGCCTGCATTTTTTTTTGTTCTAGTTGCTTACCTGCTTGCTTTACTTTGTTGCAGGTGCACAGAGATATTTCTGCCGCGTTTATAACTCTCTCCTGCTATTCAGTTTTAGCATATTTAAAAAAAAACTCGCGAGCCAGTCTTATTTGTTTTTCTTCTGACACGGCTATTGAAGAACGTGTTCCTAATTTTTCTTTTATTATTTTATATTTAGTACCTTATAAGTTGTCGTCCACCTCTGCACATAGCTTGGTTTATGATTTTTTCTTTGATGCCTTAATTGCTTTTTTGAGCGCCGGTCTTTGTTTACCGTAGATCAGGTAGAGCTGCCTTCTTTGTTTATTATCTACCCTGACTCTGGTGAGTGCCTGTCTTGCCTTCACACAGGTTTTTTTAGCTATTTTACCAGTGCACCTGTCTGCAAGTGTGTTTGAAGCTTTTCCAAACAAAAGTGTCGTTACAGGCCTTGCGGACTGTTACATTTAGCTCCTCAGCCGTGTAGTTAAGGTTATTGCCAAATTCTTCGGCCCGCGCATTACAGAAGGTCTAGCCGTGTTTCTTCGTAATTGGGTTCATGGCAATTGGTTTTGCCACTTCTACCACGTACCTTATGTTCGTATAGTTGCTGAGATTTTAATTGTCTTTTCTATTGTACTACTTGCATGGTGATGTTCTGTCTACACACGATGACGTCTATGTACGAGTTGCTGCCGTTCCTCTCAAACGTGAGAGTGTTGTCTTTGTTTAAAAGGCAGAACTCTAACTCAACCACCCATTTAGCTATTAAGCTGCTCTTTTTGTCTTTTGTTGGAGAGCTCCATAGTGCTGACTTTGCATTAAAATTACCGCTTATTACTATTTTGTTGTTGTGGCCCCTTGTATCTCTGCCAAGATCTGCTAAAAAAATTTCAAACTGACCAATTGTTATATTTGAGAAGATGTAGCAGGAGTAGACTACCACCGTACTTAGTTCCGATACGATTGTAAAATCAATATTTTTAACAGAACATGTGTACATAAGCAGGTCCATTGTTTTCTTGTTCTTGTTCTTGCTTGTAGCAGCTTCATTGTGTGGTTGCGTTGCCTCTCCTTTTACTCTCAGCTTACGCAATATCTCCCGGTATCTTGGGGAGCTCATAACTTTTACTCTGTGGCCGGCTTCCTTGCAGAAGTAGCACGCACTTTTCTATTTACAGTCTTTGATTTTGTTACCCTTTTTGTCGCAGTTTTGGCAACTTTTTTTGCCTCTTTTGTACGTATTTGCAATGTGTTCCTGTGACACTTGTAGCATCTGGGCGGGACCGTCATCTCCTGCGGTTCCAGCAGTCCCAATTTTTTTTTTGTCAAGAGTAGACGTGCCGCGTTTATGTTGGTCTTTTCTGATAGCTTGATGGAGTTTACCTTATTATTGCCAAGTTCCTTCTCTAATTTCTTGCGCACTTTGTCTTCGGACAAGGTTTTGTCATCAAGGTTGAGAAATAACAGCGTTTGCTGTCTCTGTCTTCATTGGTTGAAGCACCATGATGAAGCTATAACTACAATTGTTAAATTTTTGCTTTGTAGGTGTGAAAACGCAAGCAGGAAATCCAGACTATTTAAGAAAAATCATCTTTAGCGACAACGAGTTACTGTTTGGTGTTTTTTGGGTCTTCGAAACGATTACAGTTAATGCAGATCGCTACTTTACAATGCTAACTGACTTTTTTTGGTCTATATATGTTGTTAATTGTCAGATAGAGTTGCTGTACTACTTAGAAATAAATATTTTTTTTTTATAATTAAAATGACTTCTCATTAGAAAACTTTTACTTAGAAACTGAAGTGATTTATATTTTATAATAAGACCGTTCGTTACAATACAGGCATAATAAAATCCAGTTCCATAATTTTTAATAAGGTATTTGGTAACGTCTTATGTTTACATTTAAAATATTATATCTATCAACTTTAAAACTTTAAAAACTCCTTTAATAAAATAATGAATAATAAATACATTAATCATAAAAACATATTATTTTTTATCTTTACTTTAATTATTATATAAAATTTATACCTTCTTGTTATTATAAAAGATTGACAGTAAAAAGTAACTAATCTATTCAAATATTATTTATAATCCAGATAGACCTACTGTAAGTCGCTTAATCATTTCCATTGTGTTATACGCTAATAATTTTATATATTTTAATTACTTATAAAATGGCTTTTAATTAAATCAAAATTATACAAAATTTCATTATTCTACCGTCACTTACGCTTTTCAAAGTAAATATTACTGAGAAGAACAGTATAATTCAGAATAATAATGAAGCTATTAAATAACAAAACAATAAATTACTTCCCATTTTCATCACAAAGAAAAAGAAAATTATATTTTGCATTCGTGTTGATTTATACACTTTATATCATGCTTTGTTTGCAATTTCAAGAAAAGTAAAAGAAACTGTTGACATTTACGTATTTACTGTATAATTATTAATATAATTATCAAATATCTCTTAATCTAAAGATTGTTCTAACACGATACGGACATGCATTATTTCAATAACTTTTATTTGCACGTTAACTTATTTGTTATATAATTATTATTCTGTAATATTAAATAAGATAACACCTGTTTAATGAAAACTTGTTCGGAGTCTGTCCAGTTAGCCCTACACGCATTAATTACAACCCTAATCATGTTATCGTATGATGTTCATGGAAAACCCTCCGATTTGCATATCTATAGACGCGAATGACACGTGCAACATGTGTAACACGAGCAACACGTGGCTTTGCGTAAATTGTAAGCGAAGGATTAAGCTCTCGGGAGTTATTTTGTTTGCTTTAAGATTTTGTGGTCCCATGCAAAATTCGCTTTTCTTCTGCGTCAGTGGTTTCATTTGCTTATCTTGAAATTTGGGCACTATTAAATATTTAATTTAATTATAATATTAAATGCTTTTAAAATTTTATGTAAAAATGCAGCTTAAATCATTAATACATTTAGGGCCGGTATTATAAAGACAAAATAAATCACAGAATAACAAATCTAAAATTAAATATATTCGACGAATAAACATATTCCGGTATTATAAAACTAAATTAACTATTCGTAAAATAAGAAATTGCAACGCCACATTTATATGTTATTTTAATATTGTAGCTATTGATGTGTTGTATTGTAGCCTGTTATATTACAATAATCCCCTACAACATTTTGAAAGTCAGCTGCATAACATCGTAGAGCAATCAAACGTTAATTTTTAACAGAAATTGCTCCACATTAAAAATAACCTAAAAAACATGACTTGTGTCAAGTTATTCATTGACTAAATTTTAATCCCTAGATTTTGGATGATTAATTTATTCCATAGATTTAGTTACCTACTATTATTATTTGACGTTTTTAATACCGAAATCAGCCAAGTAAAATTATACAACACAAATATTGACCGGGCACGGAGCATTTGGAAAATTCTTGCAAAAAATTAAAAAAATAAATGAAGAAGAAAGGTGTACATTTTGTTAGGAAGAAACACACGATAACGCAGAACACACTCTAGTAGAATGCGAGGCGTGGGAGGAAGATAGAAAAAAACTAGAATATATACTAGAAAGCAAAGTGGATAAAAGAACAATCATTAACAAATGCTTAAAAGATGAAAATAAATGGAGGGCGTTAAAAAACTTTGCAACAAGTGTACAAAAAAAAAATTGAAGAGTTTGACAATAGAAGAATATAGAAAAAAACAAACAATGGAAACAAACACACAAACTAAAAGCCATAGAAGAGAAAGGAAAGAGATGAGAGAAGCTAAATGGAAACAAGAAAAACAGAGAAAAAGATCAAAAAGAAAAAAATAAGAAAGGATATGACAATTGTGCATACCAAGAAACAGAAGAAAAAAGAAGAACATTTACAGAGACTACGATACCAAACGAAATTGCAGAGATAAGGAGAAGGAGAAAAGAAATATTGAAGGAAAGCAGAATAGCAGAAATAACAAGGCATATACCAAATGGTAGATATGCTATCTCGAGGATGACTGAGAACGCAACCTTTCAGATAGTCAGAATATACCTGGCAACGAGAGGACATGAAGAAGTAATTCCTGATGGAGATACAAGGATATCACTGGAGGTAAAACTTACAAATCTAGGACTGCCAAAAGGAATACAACTGATGGAACTGCATAAATTATTCATGAAGGAGAGGGGATATGATAAAGAAGAAGTGAACGAAGACCTTAGTAAGCTAAGAGCACATCTGAGAACAAATTATATAATTAGAGTAAATAACACAAAGATGGGAGAAAGAAGAGAATGCAGAGGTAGATGCCAGTGCAGATAAGAAAAGGCAAAATGACAAAAGAGACAGACAAAGGTAGGGGCTATAGGGAGAGAGGGGCCGGGGACAGCATGCGTGCCGCAGATGATGCGTGAAAATCCGCGAAGCAAAAACCAGCCCGCCTCAAACTAGCACCAAATGTAGGTTAGTTTAGACAAGGACATTAAAACAACAGGATTTGCGCAGAGAAGAAAACCGGAAGGTATTACCATGCGTAAGTTATTCTTAAGGGCCACTTGTTGAGAGCCAAACAACTCACTACGTCCTAAAAAAAAAAAAAAAAAAAAAAAAAAGCCAAGTAAAATAATTTACTTGGTTAGTAAATAAAATCTACAGATTTTAATGGTTTATAATATCGGCCCTTAAATATGTATAGTATAAACTCTAAATTATTTGCTTTTTAATTTAAATAAATTTTTAATATCTTTTATGTAAGAGAGAAACTAGAACAAGATTTTACTATAACTTAGTTTAGTTAAGTACCAGACATTGTAATGATAAATGTGTTAATAAAATACTCATTAGTAAAACTATTGCCATAAAAGTTAAAATTAAATCTTGTTTAATATCTCTAACGTCGTGAGGGTGAAATAAGGCCAAATGAGTAATATTTCTATCTGGTCTTCTTTTTAGCTGAAACCTCGATTAGCCATATATAACATTTATGGCTTTAAATCGACATCTAATGTACTGTAAGCTTTGTTATAAATCAAATTATACCTACAAACTCTTTTAAATTGATTTTTTTTATTAGATTTGCATATAAAGGATTTAAATGTTTATGAAATAGCTAGCTAAGCAGTGGTTGTGCTAACGTAACAAAAGTTTAATAGTGAATAACATAAATAAAGTGTGAATTAAAAACGACAAATATGCTTTACTCATGGGTTTTAGATAAATATGTTTATGCTAGATTTCTTGAATAGGGTGGGTTATAAACAGCCTCTCATGTGCGGACAGGGGCCGTAGATTTGCACGTTCTACTAACCAAATTAATTAACAAAACACTGACTTACTTTGTGGTTTAAAAGTAATTTTTAATATTTGTGAACTAAAAACAAATTTAAGTTTGGTTCATCAGCATCCTGAACATAGAAAATTCCATGTTTTTTGTTTGACTTAAACTAAAGTAAATAATAAAGATCCAGATCGCTTTAATCCAGTAAACTTTAATTATTATTTTGAACATTCATTTACTGACCAACAGGATGTTTGTGCCTACGTCGTACAAAATTTAAAGCATTGGTTATAATTGCGTATTTCTTAAACTAAATCTTTCAGACTATTTTTGTAATAGTCATACAGGGTCCATGAAAGTAATGCGCATTTTCTATGAAAAATAGATTTATTGATCGTATTGGTACAATCGCTTAAAATTCTTTGAAATGTTCTCCCCCAGCATCAATACACTTTCGGAGACGTGTCTGCTACACCTGGAAAGCTCCTTAAATCTTCTCGACAGGAATGTCTTTTAATAATCTTGTACCATGTTTTTGGATGTTTTTCACTCCCAATGCTTTTTTTTAGCTATTTTTCCAGTCGGGGAAACAAACAAAGTTGCCCGGAATCAAGTCGGGACTCTAAGGAAGCTGAGGATCACCGAGATTTTGCCTTGGGCCAAGAAATTGGTAACAATGACGGCTGTTTGACTGGAAACATTGTCATGGTAGAGCTTGACCGTGTTTTTGATGTCAGTCCTTACGCGCGCGATCCGGCGTTTCAATCTTATGAGCACCTTGAGATAAAAGGATGAGTTGACAGTTTCTCTTTGCAGTACAAACTCAAAATCGACAATTCCTTGGACATCAAAAAAGATATTGAGCAACATTTGCTCATTTGCGCTTCTTTGAGGCGGGAGGGATAATTTTGTGTGCTACGCGCTGCTGTATTTTTTTGGTTTTGGGTCGTACTTGAACATCCAGTATTTATTTGTCTCTGGTTATGATAGTTAAGTTAAGTCCGGCTGGTTTATTTTGAATTAAATCCAAAAGTTCTTGACGGCGCAAAATTGCGCCGTGTTAGTAAGTCAAAAAACACACTTCACGCGGAGACACACCTTTCCGCTCAGAATAGTCGGAGCAAGTTGGCGAGCGGCTACGTTAGAAAGGCAGATTCTCTACCACATTTTCCAACCGGTTTCGCCATTCTGGGATGGATAGTCGCGTCACAATAAAATCATGCTCATTACTTTCATAATGGACCCTGTATACTGTTGTCCAAATACTCCAAACTTTTTTGATAATCATTTTGAAAGCTTTGACAAGCTTTTTTAAGGTAAACATAGAAACGCCAAAATAATTTTGTTAGGAGATTTTATTGTACATAATATTGAATGGTTTTTGCTGTTTCTCATAATTATACCCAACTTATTCAACAACCAACATATTTTTTGCGTGTAGACTTCTTTGTGAACAAAAATTATTAGATTTGCATTTTTCATCTATTTCAGAGATTACAACAACTACTGTTGAAGATGGAGATAAAAATATTTTTTTTACTTTTGTTCAACTTTTGCAAGTATATAAAACTTATATTTGTCCTTGTATTAAAAAAGAAGATTGAATATTGTGCTCAAGTATGGGGAAGAGCATCGGAAACTACACTAGTTATTGGCATTTCATATTAAATCGTGGTTTAGTTAACTTAGTGGCACTATTAAAAATAATGTTGACCTCACTCTATATTGATGCGTTTTGGCCATTTTTGGGTGGCTTGGTAATACCAAAAATTAATTAAAAAAATTAAATTTAGATTTTTTTTTTCAAATTACTGTACCGCAAAAACCACTGCATATACAAAATTTATCTAAGATAAATATCAGCAATACGTGTAATAATGTTGACTTAAAATTTGGTTTAAGTTAGTAGGTCCGTTTAGAAGATATGACCAAGTCACCTACAAAATAGCCTTAGTTTTTTTTAATATATGACGCGTATATCTAGTAAAACTATTTTGAATTGTTAAAGTTCTAACTAAGCATGACTAATATAGTTGTAAATATCGGAGTTTTGAAGCAAACTGAGTTAAGTTTGTAAATATTTGTCAATGCGATAAAAAATGTTTAAAGTTTGATAACTGTTTTTTACTTGAGTGGCATTGTGTTCTAAAGCTGAACAAATGATGTTATGTTTTAGAGGCAATTGATAAACTTGTGTGTCAATATCGCAACTAATGCCTTATGTTTTAGACTTTTGATTTTAGGTTCTAACTTAGCTTATTGAAGAAAGCAAGACTAATTTTTGCATTTAAGATTTTCAGTACAAAAGACTATTTTTAAGTATTAGTTTCTTTTAAAATTAGTATGTCTACTTTTTGTAATTTAGAATAAAACATTGTTTTAAATGTTTCTAAACATTATAATACAAGTGTATTAATTTACTGATATATTTCCATAACATATCCACTCTTTTGAAAATTGTTGTTTTAATTATTTATAAAATTAATTTTTTTCAACAATTATATTTATGTAGTTGTTATACATTAAAAAAATCATTGTGTAACACATTTTATGTCTCTCAGTTATTTGCCAGTACTTTTTCCTCAAAATAAAATACTTTTAATCCTAACAGTGATTTTTTGTAGTTAAATAATAAATATATTTTTTAAACTTGTTAAGTTGATAGTCTACACAAAACGATATTTTACTTTCTATAATGTAACTATTATATGACAAAATTGGTTGCCTACTTTGATTTAGTCAAACAAAATACAAAAAATATCTAAAAGATCAATGACCTTTACTAAAATAAATATAAAATATATTAATTGTTAACTAAAATTTACAAGATGAACATTTATCACAAACAATTATAGCATTATTTATGTACAAACATACCAATTATTGCTATCAAAATAAGAAAAATAAACTAATAATCAAAATTCTTACCTTGCTGCCATGATTTCATTCCACACGACCCGGCGCCAATAATTCCACCACTTGCACTATCAGTACTATCACTAACAAAATGTGTATCACTTTAACTAAGTCTTTTCAGTATTTCCCGCACACATTTTTACCAATTTTCACTAAAAATCTGGATCGATAAATCATCCGATGCATCACCACAAAACTGTTATTTACTATAGAGGTCACGTATAATACAGAGTTGCCAATATTAGCATTTTTAATAATAAGATGAAAATGCTTATAATTAGGTTATTTATTAACAGATTTTGCAAAGAAAAATAGTTGATTGATTGAGTTAAATGTATAGCAAATATTTTATAATCTACTGATTATAATTTCTTTATAATTACAAGTCGACTGATGAAATTTTTTTTTTGAAAAATGTTAAAGAACATTTATTATAGATTTTGTATCAAATTTCCTGTAGTATTTGTTGTGTGATTATTTTCTAATAAAATAAAAAATATTGATCAATTTTATTCTAAAATAAAAACTAATTTAATTCTATTTCCTCAAATAAATACGATTAAAATGTAATCTAACAAAACATTTTCCATTTAACACAAACCAATATAATCTAACTATTATTAAATTTTATATAAAATACTAATTAGCATCAATCACTACTGGTTCTACTAACTTCTCCACCATAACTACATAGTTTCAACGGATTAAGGCTTTTGCAATACGGACTGGTCGTATCCTAATCTTACGCCGCTAACACTGCTCGCAGCAGTTATGACAAATTAAAATTTAAAAAAATCAATCATATAACAAAAACTGGCTTTAAGCATTAAAATCTAGCTTCAAAACGTTAAAATCCGGCAATTTGCAATTTAAATCTTCTCTTGTTTGGCATAAGCCTACTAAGCATTCCTTTTATTTTTTGTTCCTTTCACCGTTTTCTTAACCTGTTTGTTCCATCATTTTGCTTCAAGTGTAATTTTGAGGTATTTGATTTTTTCTTTATGCTAATTATTTGTTCTTCTACTTGTATTTTTTTTTTATTTTCCTTAGTAGTCCTCTTTGTTGAAAGCCTCAGTTTTCTGCGGAACCAGATCTAACCCTTTATTTCTCATCCAGCTTTTTATCATCTGTTGCTTACTTCAACTTTTCTTTTAATACTTCTATGTCTACCTATTAGAGCTACGTCATCAGCAAATGCTGTTATTGTCACATCTTCAGCCGCATCTTGAGTTGCTCATTATAGACTAGATTCCACAGTTTAGGTTTTAGTGCAGAACCCTGTAGTACTCTTCGGGTCAGTTTAAATTTTTTATTTTTGGTCAGTAGATTTCTTGCTTAAAGGTAACTTCATATTATTTTGATAGTTTTATTTGATTGTTTTCTTTTTTTGCTGCTTCTATAATTGCTTCCTATAGTATGCTGGAAAAAGTAATCATGAACACTTTTTTTAAACTTCTGCTTCGAAGACTATACACTTGGACATCGCCGGCAGATACTGTGGGGAGAATAATCAGGAATCAAATCGATTACATAACAATTAACCATCGTTTTCGTAATAGCATAACATCTGCAAAAACTTATCCTGGGGCTGATATAGGCTCTGATCATAACCCCCTTATCGGGGTACTTCAGACAAAACTTAAAAAAGTAAAAAAACAAGCTAAACTTCCGGTATACGATATAAGAAAAATTAGAGAAGACAACACTCTCAAAGAAACAGTATCTGAATCTCTGACAAAATATTTCAAACCGAACAACAGTGAAAGTTTAGGAGTAGAAGAAGATTGGAGTAGCTTACAAAATGAACTTGATACAATAATTAAGAAACATGTGCCACTGAAGAAAAAAGAAAAACACAAAGAATGGATGACACCAGATATTTTTAAAATGTTGGAAGAAAGAAGAAATATGAAAGGGAAAGACCAGGGCAGGTATACTGAACTAAACATACAAATAAGAAACAGCATAAGAAAAGCTAAAGAAGACGAAATGAAAACGAAATGTCTCAAAATAGAAAATCTGCAGAAAAAGTATGACCTGTTCAATATGCACCGCAGAATCAAGGAAGCTGCATGCACACATAAGAAACAGCAAAGCGGTAGATTAATAGACGCAAATGGAAATGAGATCTCAGAGATCAAAGAAAAACTAGCGACCTGGGAAGAGTATATCCAACAGTTATTCGAAGACGATCGCCCAGAACATCATGGCATGAATAACACGGATATCGGGCCTCATATTACAAAGGAAGAGGTCCAGAAAGCAATAGACACAGCAAAAAATGGAAAGGCTGTAGGTCCAGATAAAATACCAGCAGAGATCCTAAAATTATTTAGTGAAGAAGGAATAAACAATCTTACCCGCCTGTATAATATAGTGTATGATACGGGAGAAATACCCACGGATTGGCTCCACTCAACATTTATCACTATTCCTAAAAAACCAACATCAAAAAAATGTGAAGAATATCGGACTATTAGTATAATGAGTCATACACTAAAGATATTTCTAAAAATCATAAACGCTAGAATATACCAACAATGTGAAGTAAACATCGAGGAAACGCAGTTTGGATTTCGCAATGCCGTAGGTACCAGGAAAACACTTTTTGCATTAAACGTTCTAATTCAGCGATGTAGAGACATCAATTGCGATGTATATCTATGTTTTATAGACTTTAGCAAAGCATTTGATAGGGTGAAACATGAAGAGCTGATCAGTATACTTAGGAAGACGAGAACCGACGACAAAAATATCCGTATCATAGCAAATCTATATTGGCAACAAACAGCATAAGTTCGAGTAGGAGACCACAAAACTAAGAAAATAAAAATTTGTAGAGGGGTGCGGCAGGGGTGTGTGCTCTCGCCTATGCTATTTAATATATACTCAAAGCAAATTTTCAAAGAAGCACTGGATAGTGTAGAGGAGGGAATCATAGTCAACGGTGAACTACTCAATAACATCAGATATGCAGACGACTCCGTCATAATGAGCAGCAGTGCTGAAGGACTCCAAATTATGATGGAAAAGATCAAATCTACTAGTGAGAAATACGGAATCTGATTAAATATAAAAAAGACCAAACATATGGTAGTGAGCAAAAATAACCCGCCACCGGTGAACCTGTTTTTTGACAATACGCCTATCGAACAGGTAGATAAATATCCATACCTAGGTACCTGCATAAACCAACAATGGGACCATTCTGTGGAAATAAAATGCAGAATTGAGAGAGCAAGAGCTGCATTCATACAAATGAAAAAAATATTCACCAGTCCAGACCTGACTCTACAACTTAAAATCAGAATCCTACGATGCTACGTGTTTTCCACTCTTCTGTATGGCGCAGAATCCTGGACTCTTACCAAAGATTTTGAAAGCAGGCTAGAAGCGTTTGAGTTGTGGACCTACAGACGTATACTGAAGGTATCGTGGATAGATCATGTTACTAACGAGGAGGTTCTTTGGCGAGTGGGGAAGGATCGAGAAATAATGACTACAGTAAAAGTTAGAAAACTAGAATACCTTGGGCATGTTATGAGGCACAAGGAAAGGTTCAGAATACTCCAACTTATTCTAGAAGGAAAGATGCTGGGAAAGAGAGGTCCGGGGAGGAGAAGAATATCCTGGCTTAAAAATCTGCGCCAGTGGTTTGGAGTGACCTCAATACAACTGTTCCGAGGAGCCGTGGATAAAGTGAAGATAGCCATGATGACCAATATTCGCAACGGATAAGGCATGGAAAGAAGAAGAAGAAGTATGCTCTACTGAAGTAAACTAAATAAATTTGTTTTAACATAAATATATACTTTGAGATAAAATGTTTTTTGTGTGTACTGTGGTACTGAATTAAACAGTGTATTGTTTGTTAATGTTAAAACACCTCTAGATTGCTCAGAAGTATATTGAATACTATACACTAATATTAGTTTAGCTAAGATTTTGTGACTTGAGTAGTGTTGGTTTTGTTGAACTAACATTTTTGTTGATTGAATTGTTTTGTGATTTTTATTGCATTTTGTATTTGGTGAAAACATATGCAAAAAAGTAGTTATAATATTATCTGTCTTTATTTTGTGGAGTTTTGTTAGATTGTTATTAGGGAGAGAGTTTTTGCAGTGTAGTAGGTTGTCTCTTAGTAGATCGAATGATTGTTTAAGTGCTATTGCCGATTTTGGTTTTTTGATGTTGTTTTCAAATTTTTGTTAGTAACTTTGGTGCCTGAATAGTTGCATGATTGTTAAATATAAGTTGGTGCTTTGTTTAATAATGAATAGTAGTAGTAAAGTGTCCGGATTGTTATGCTCAACAACATATATATGTTGGATAGTTTTTTTAAAGCAATCTTGAAATCAAGATTTAGTCAGGATGGCCAAATGTTATATATGTTTGTAATAGTTAATGTGCTGTATGTGGTTTTATTTACATACGGGTAGTGTCTGAGAATCTATTAAGATTATTGACACATATATCAAGTAGGTCTTTGGGTTGTAAAATAGTACATTGACATTGAAGTACTTCTTCAACTGTCTGAGGTTATTCACACATCAGCCGAGAAGATTCTTAAATATATTTATAATTGTGTGCAAGTTCAGTAGTTTTTATATTACTTTTTGCTAGCTTTTGTTTTGATTTAAAACAAAGTAAAATGTAGGATTCATTTTTTTTTGTTAGTTAATATTTAATTATATTTTCTAAATGACCATACTATAAGTTTGTTTTGGTAATGTGCTGTTTTAAGGATTTTATTATATTGCATGTTGCTTAATATAGTTTTTATAAAAAAATATTTTTAATGTTTTTTTATGTTTGTTAATAAAGGTCCGTACAAAAAGCCGGTTTTCCGTAATTTTGGTAATTGATCCTTAATTGGTTCCGCTTTGAAAATTGATAGCTGGGTTGTTTATTTTCGGCAGTAACCGCTACAAATGTAGCGGTCCGCATTTGCCTTTTTAAGCGCACCCTTTATTACATTTTTTTGTGAAACATAAAGTATTGTATACATTACAAAATAACTTTGCAATCTAAAACATGTTGCGCATTGGACATTACAAACATTGTGTGCCAAAAATTACAAACAAACAGATTAGTGTAAGCTGTGGTACAATTGCTATATATTGTTTTGCCACAAATGTGGGACTTTTAAATTTAAAAAAAAACATTAATCAGAATCTACATTTGACCAAACTTTTCGGTTTTTTTCTTTTTATCTTTTTTCGGACATTTTTGATGAAATAATTGGGGCTTAACTCTGGCATTATGTCTATACACCCACATTTTTTTTAATAATTATAGAACGTTTGAGTAGTTTTGGATTTTTTGTTGACTTTGTTAAGCTACTTCGGAACAATGTTTTTTGGCACCGTTTTTAGTCAAATTTTATAATTTTGGGACAATCTTTGCTGCAACACGTCAAATGCCTAAACTAATAAAATCAAATAAAATACTAATATCATTTTAACGTTGCTATTGGTTGTTGATGTGCTGTCTAGGTAATTGTTATTATTAACTTCTTTGTGGCTTTCTTGTTAACGCTGTACCGCTGGTTGTATTTATAAGAAATTTACCAACAAAATTTTAGATTTATAACATTACACTTACGCCCGGGTTCTCCAGCATGTCTCAAGCTCTAACTAGATCTTAAGCTACGCCTTAAGCCGCAGGCTCAGTTTATTTCGTAGCACTAAAGCAAAATCTCATCTTATTTGCGTCAAGCAGAACTCAAATAAAGGATGCCGTTTTTGGGAGCTCAAGCTTTGAAACGTAACTTTAATATTGCATTGATATTTTATTAAGCTAGAAAAAATTACTTACTATCACTTGACTTTGTGTACTGTAGTGCATATTAATTTTAATTTTAATATTTAATAGATTACAGTGTAATTGGCTTTAAAATGTTCTAATTATTGTTTTCTTTAAAAATTATATTTATGTGACGCACAGATAACCCTAATGTAACAATATTTGACATTCATATTTTATAATAAACTAATGTCCATAGAACATAATAATATATACATATAGAATGCCTTTAATATATTTAAAAAAAAAATATTTTACAAAATGATTTACAATATAAAATATTATGTCGTTTTTATTTTGACAAACAAAAGTAAATATTTGTACTAACAGCTTTTAAAGCTATACACAATTGTAAACAAAACACATAAACTTGTCTATAGTAATAACGCACTGTAGTAATTCTCTAATGTTGTAATTCTTGTTGATAGGGTTGGTTTGGTTATTTAATTAAAACTTCACTTTAATACTTTAATAATATTTATTAATAATTAATTCTTCACTTGAGCCTTGCGGCCCAAGCTCAGAGCTACCGCTCTTTTCAATACTTAAAATATAACTAACTTAAAACTATTCCTCTTGCATATTTATATTGGTAGATAGGGATGAAGATGAAACCGACCCTTGACCATAAACAGATGGTTTATAATCTTAATGGGTTTTTACAGTCATAAAATCGGGTTGGGACACAACATTACTTTCCCCTCAAATTAAAAATTTTTATGAAAGAAAAATTTACCAATATAATTATGTGGAGTTTAAAAATTTACATTTATAATAATAATAATTAATTAACTAACTAAAGAAATACAATAAAATTAATAGCTTATAATATTAAACTAAATATATATACATTTATTTTTATTTGAATAAAATATATAAATAGTTTTGATTCCTTCTTTTACTAAATAAACCGTTTAAAAATGTTTGATTCAATTAATTCAACCTTTACAACTTTTTATGTCAATACTACTTCATATGAAAACTTTTTAATTTTTGAATACTTAAATTTGTCTTACTTTGAAACAAATAAATTACAAACATAGACGCCAGTCTTCTTGAATCGCACATAGCTAAATTTCAAGAGCAGGATACGTCTTGATTTACCCGCCAGCTCTTAGCTAAGGTTTAATCAACTAAAACCATTTACAATCTTCAAAGATTTATGTATTGATTTTCAAAGTTAAAATGTAGAATTATATATTGTTTATGATTTTACAATTAAAGTTTTAATATAGAGTAAAATCTATTTATAAATTAAATAATGACTATAAAATATGTATGTTTTGTTGATATATGTTTCATACCTTAATAAATTTACTGTAAACACATTTGCACATTTAAACATGATGTGGAGAATAATTTTCACAACACAGCAGCGGAGAAACGGCGAAAATATCTTCGTGCGAGCGGCAACAAGATGGCGATATTTTCGATTCTTCGGACGGCGTGGATGGCATTTTGTATGTTATTGGGCAGTGGCAGCGGCGTCGGTGGCGGTGGCGGCAGAACGGCAAAGGCAACTGGAATCTGTTCGATCCCAGCGCTGTCTCCAAAATGTAGTAATTCTCTAATGTTGTAATTCTTGTTGATAGGGTTGGTTTGGTTATTTAATTAAAACTTCACTTTAATACTTTAATACTTAAATATTATTTATTAATAATTAATTCTTCACTTGAGCCTTGCGGCCCAAGCTCAGAGCTACCGCTCTTTTCAATACTTAAAATATAACTAACTTAAAACTATTCCTCTTGCATATTTATATTGGTAGATAGGGATGAAGATGAAACCGACCCTTGACCATAAACAGATGGTTTATAATCTTAATGGGTTTTTACAGTCATAAAATCGGGTTGGGACACAACAGCACTAATAACAACACTTAGCAGATTGTTTAATTTCACAAATTAAACTGATTGATGAATGTAAAAAAAACACAACAACAAACAATTAATTTAAAAAAACGAATGGAATTATGGATAACCGATAGTGACAGGTATATATACAACAACCTCTCACAAATCTATTCGGATCCTAGCAAAAACGCCTTTTCTAAATGCATAGCTGGTGTGTACATTGATGTTGGCATTGCTTAACATTGAAACTATTAAGGTATAATACAATTGTTATTCATACATATACTAAAGAAATTTAGGAAAAGTATATACATAACAAAGTAGATTGACATTAAGGTCATTAGACAAATTTCCAACTCAATATGGTTTTACAAAAATACGCATACAGATAATTCTTTATTGCCATTTTCTGGCCATTACAAAAAAATTATGCATTCAATCCCTATACTTTTTAATACCTTGGCTAAAAAATAAGTTTTGGGTTGACCATATATTTTTCTTTCTTTTAATAACGGCAAAAATCAATATATAGTTGATGGAGTTGACCGTTACTATGTGATAATTCATAATACAAGAATAAATAAAACAATTACTATGTTTTTATATCACCATTTATTTCATCACACTGTGACTGCAGTTTCGGCTGAACCTCAGCCTTCTTCAGACAATTCATATATTTCATACATTCACATTTTGCGGCCAGAATAAAGTTTATCTAACTTATTAATTTTATTTTAGTAGTAATTTTCAGCTAAAATAACTTTGTGTTTGTTTCATTTTTATTATTTAAATAAAACGTACTATGTCAATTATATTTTTAATTGCTTGATTTTTATATAATTGTAAAAGTTTAGCACGATGAGAATCGGCGCCAAGCTTAATTGTTAACGAAGTACTAAACGCTGAAAATAAGATGATAATTACAAACAGAAAGTTGCTCTCACAAATTATTCCCAATAGTACAATTCATAATTTAATAAAAGTTGTGAAAAAAAAAAAACTTTATGAAGTGGTGCAAAGCGTGACAGCATCAATATTAACTCCAGCAAATTATCCGAATTGTGTAACGATGCCACACGCAAACGCACCGATCATTTATTTAACGATTATTCCATTTCATTAATTCGCATGGTGTGGCGCCTACGTCCCATCGAACATTTATTAATTGGACGCGCATGAGTCACCAGAGTTAATTGTTTGTTGTTATTTGTTTCAGATTGCGGTATAAGATGGGGGAGATGAATGCACTGTACGAGTACAGTTTTACATTACAGATAACACAAGGTGAGTTTTCTACATTTTTAGCAATTTAAATGATTGCAGTAATTTGTAAAATTTGCGCGTTACAATGCCTAAACACTGGGGATTAATGTAGGACATACGTATTTCGTTTTATTTAAATTACTCGAATTTAATACACTTCACAGTTTAAATAAAATACGTGATACTATGTTTTATTATATTGAATTCATTCAATTGATGTATTTTATTTGAAATTGTATAAACGAACATTTTCCAGTACATGGATTTGTTGCACATTATATTTAAAAGAAAATTACATGTAATTTTGAAACCACTCTCACCCGAATTTTGCACAAAATATAGTATACATATTCAGTTTTATATACTGAATATATTTATGAAATTTTTATATTAAAAACAGTACTGCACCACTCAAGTAATTATAGACCTAATCTTCAAATTTTAATAATTTTTGTTTACAAGTCTAATTATATGTTTAAAATTTAAAATGTAAAGAAAAATATGTTAATTAAAAAAAAATAAACTGAGTATATTGATTTAAAATTTCAGGTAGAATCTAATTAGATAGTACTCAATTGCTTTGTTGAAGACCCAGGGTATGTCCATGACTCAAATCTAGAAGCTAAGATACTTTTTTAAGTATATTATTTTTGAAAATTTAAAGGTAGTGCGACACGTGTTTTTTTTTTTAATTTTAGGGCTGAAATTTGGCTTGGATTACTTTTTTTGCATAAAGATCACTTTCTGAGGGTGCACATAATAAAATTTAAAAAAAATAATTTAAGAACCAGTCTAATATATATACTATATATATATAAATATCGAAACTACAAAGTAAGAGGTGGAGGGGCGCAGTTACAAAAAGTGATTAAAAAAAATTACTTTTAAAGATCACAGTAATGAGCATGCGGTACTGATGGTAAAAAGATTATATTACAAAACAAATTAAAAATATATGGTAATTATCTAAAAAAGAAGGATTAACTAATAGCTTTAAATATTGAATAATATATTAAATCTACTTGGTCATTTAAAAGAGGTCCGGCGTTACTTTTTTGTTTAAAATTTTTTAATGCTTCTAATAAATTTAATTTAAATCTTTGTTTGTGAACATTTTTACGTCCTTCAGTTTTGGAAAAGTTTGTTGATGTTCCTAAACGTGATTGGCAAACGTTGAATCCGCTTTAATATTTTAAAATATTTTTTTAATTTTTTTGTACTGGGTAATAAAATGTCTGCCTGTTTGTCTTATATATTTGCTTGTGCAATCTCCACATGTTTATAATATACTTCTAATTTTCTAAATTTGTCCGTTTTTTCCTTTGCGTTAAATAAAATTTTTGATAATTTTGACGTTGACCTGAAAACAATTTTTATGTTAAGTTCAGAAAGCACATTAGGTACGGATATGGAGACAAAATATGTAAAACAAGTGAACCTTGATTGACTGTTTTCTTTATTTGAAGATATACGTTTTTGAAGATTTTTTTTTTATGGTTCTTAGTTATTAACTTCTTTATGGTATTAATGGGATAGCCATTGTTAAGGCAATTTGTTTGATTGTCTTTAATTTTATATCTTGGTCTTCTTGTGACATAGGAATTGTAATTACTCTATGAATCTTTAAATTATATGCTGCCATCTTATGATTATAAGGGTGGTTTAACTTGTTGGAAATTGTGCCATCTGTAAACGTTGGTTTTCTAAAAATTTTAAATTTAAATTTATTTTTTTCTTACACAAACTGTGTAAGATCTAAAAAGTTAATTGCTTCATTAACTGATTCTACTGTAAATTGAATCTTAGGATGAATGCTGTTTATAAACTGAAATTGAAAAGTGGTCTTTGTGTGCCTTTGAAGCAGGCTAAGATATCATCTACATATCTATACCAAAAATGAATGTGTAATTTAGTCAGCGGAGATGATAGTATTTTTTCAAGTATGTATGTCATAAAAATGTCGGCTAGAAGGTGGCTAAGCGGTAATCCCATTGGCAGTACAGCGTTTTGCTTGTAAAATACTCCGTTAAATTGAAAATAATTTTAATTAATATACATTTTAAATGCATCTTCTAACTCCATCTGTGTAGTGACATCTATAGCGGATTTGTCTAGTATATCTCTGCAAACGTCAAATAAGACCAATTTGCAATCATTGGGTATGTTGTTGTTTTTAAGCAGTTGTGTTAGTTCTGCTGGATTTTTTACGCTTTGAGGTGCCTGGAACTGAGTAAAATTACAAAAAAGTGAGTTTAATTTAACTAAAAAATTTTTAATTGGGCAATTAATGTACGATACTGCCGGTCTAATGGGTAAATCCTTCTTATGTGTTTTGACCAAACCGTATAACTTTGAGGCGACTGGATTCATTTAAATTAATTTGTTTTTTTAATATTTAGTCTTGAAGAGACTATCTGCTTTTTCCAGATTTTGTTTTAACTGTTGTTGAAAAGTACCTTTTTTAAGTACTTCTAATTCTTTAGAGTTGATAATAATATTGAGTTTTTTTATGTACTTTTTTTTCTCAAGGATTACTATTGCATTTGATTTGTCTGCTTTTCATTTGCAATCTTTTGCTTTAATTGATTTTATTGTTCTTGTTTTTACAAGATATTTGTAAACCATCTTGGTTTTTTTAAAGTTTAGAAGATGTGAGCTTTACTTGTAATTTTGTCTTATATCTTTAGGAAAGCTGCTTTTGACTTGACTATCATGGTTTCTTTAGAGTTATGGGTATTGATTGCCAAAGCGTAGTTTGGACTTTTTGATAGTATATTTAGTGTTTTTTTTTGTAAATTCTGCTTGGGACAAGTTTACTATTTGTGGCTTAAACTGTAATTGTGGCTTGGATTTTTTGTTGTTCTTACTGAAAACATTAGTTCTAAATGCAATGGCAACAAATAAAGTCTTAATTGCTGTCAGAAATAAATTAAAATCTATCAAATATTAAAAAAAAACAATTTTGTTTTTTTTAAATTATAATCCAATCTGTATAACATTTAAAAAAAATAATCTACATTGTTAAGTTCTTAGAACTTTTTTCTCAGGAACTCAATATGGATTTTAATCAAAACGTTTAACAACAAATCTTCTAACATAACATATGTTAGAAGATTTGTCACAAATGTAATCTTACTTTAGACAAACATAGAGAAAATTTTGCAGTGGCTTTAGACATTTCTAAAACATTTGATAAGGTTTGTCATTCTAATATTATTATCAAGCTTCATATTAAAAATTTTGATTACAAATTTGTAAATTTTATCAATAAGTTTCATCAAAATTTAAGACTCAAAATTATAAATGCTGGTGTTTCTCAAAGTTCAGTTCTTTTGCCAACTTTATTTTTGATCTACTTTATATAACCAAAAGTCTTATTTATAATTTTGCAAATAATGGCACTCTAAAGACCATATCTACAAAAATAATAAAACGTCTTAAAATTTCTAGGTTAAAATTAGTAGCATCTATAAACAAATATCTTGAAATAATATCTGAATAAAGTACACTTAATTGAATTTCAACTCTAAAATTTTTATTTTTTTTTCTGTTTTAAAATCAAAACTCAAGGTGTTATCAGTATTAAAACTAAATTAAACAACAAATCCATGTACAAATTTTTATTATTTAGTATTTTAAGAGTTACAACTTTACATAATCTGAAACAACCATGTTATTAATAATAGCTTTAAAAATATCTATAAAATTTAACTGCTTCAATGTTGCGTGCACCTTAAAGAATCCAATAGTTTAGGTTAAAATTCTTAAATTTACGGCAAAACTTTTAGATGTAGTAATCTTAACTTCTGACGTCAGTTATTAGCTCTGGTAACAAAAAGTAGACGTTAAAGAAATTAATGAACTAATTAAGTCTAAGGGAAAAAGCATATGAAACTACTAATTCTCTTCTAAATTCTATTCAAAATCAGCCATTTGAATCATTGCCAATTTTTGCGTCCAAGCAAATTATTTTGTTTTTTTATTTTAAAACTTACCCTTTCCACGACTTTAAGTAGAAGTATAGGTTTTTTATTATTATTTGTTAATTATTTTTTTTAATAAATTTAATCTTTTAATTAAACTTTTTCTGACAAAAATACCGACATTGTACTCTTACCAAAACCGCATTTTTTTAATATCTTTTAGAGACAACATTAGTATTGTTAACAGAAGAAAGTTGCGCAATAAACCAAATTGTTTAGAATTCAACAAAGATTTTTTTTTTAAATATCAAAACATTCTAGTCGCTTTATCAAAATATTTTTTTCAAAGTAAAAAACTACAATTTTAAAAAACCAAAACGGTTCTAGAATTCCGAATTCAAATTTAATTAAACTAAAAAAATTAAAATTTGCTTCTAAGATCTAATATCAATATGTTGTTTAACAAAAACAAATTTTTGATTTAGAATTTAATTCTCGACCAGTGGCTCCCCAAAAGTAGTAATTAGAAATACTTTTTAAAAGTGCACTACTGCTTAAAGGATTTTTTTTTCACAACTAGTGACGGTTTTTAAAAGGTTAAAAATACAATTTTTGTTAAAAGCAGTGTTTTTTAGAGTGCGCCACTACTTAATTTGGACACGTACAACACTTTGCAAAGTCTCAAAAAAATCTATTACTTGTCCACAACTGATGACGGTTTATGAAAAAGAAAAAAAAAATTTACAAAAAATAATGTTAGAGAAAGTTTGTGCACAAACTTATTGCATAAATTTTTGAATTTTTACCCACTACCCTATTTAAGGTCTTTCAAATCTGACCAATTTTTCTTGTATAACAAAACAATGATGAAATTATTTTTCAAATTTTGATCAAGGTATCAAAATTAATCACTAAACTGATTTTTTTTCCAATCTAATCCAATGTGGGTTAAAAATACCATATATACAAGGTGATTCTTAACCTATGCGCATAAACTCTAAAAATTATAGTTTACAATCCATATTATTAAAAAATGTTAAAAAAATGTAGTAAAAGTTTTATAATAAGCGAGATAATGAATTATAAAGTTTCTTGAAAATTAAAATTTATTACTTGAAAGAAATTGGTGTACCATGCCAAAATTAAAATGATGCACGTTGAAGTCCCAGCGGTTGTTGCCAGAAAATTGAAAAAAAAAACTAGGTGGCGCCTGTCAGTGTGTAATAAAATTAAACTATGGCGCAACATAACATGAACAATGCAGAATTTGTGGATATGATATTGGAGTATGGAGAAGTTTATCAAAATTCAGTGGCTGCAGCTCGCCTTTATTCCAAGAGATTCCCTCAAAGGTATCATTCGGCTTATGGATCGTTTGTACGTTTGGTACAGCGTGCAAGAGAAACTGGGCACTTTCAGCCAAGACCTAGACAATATGGGGGACGTTTAGGCATATTTTTATTCTCAAAGAGGATATTGTCGATATTGCTGAAGAACGTCTTGACTTCTGTACTCGGATAATTGCCGATCAAACTGGGGTATTGCAGTCAACTGTAAGGCGCATATAAAAGCATGAATTACTGTATCCCTACCACGTGCAGCGTGTACATGCCTTGTTACCAACAGATTTTCTTTTTAGGGTAGTATTTTGCGAATGGCTGTTGCGTCAGAACAGATTTTTGGTGAATGTATGGGCTGGAATTGTAACAGCCATCTTATTGGATCGTTTTTGTTGCCAAATTATGTAACGGGCGCTGTTTATTTAAATGTTTTACAAGAGACCCTACCAGCACTACTGGAAGAAGTTCCAATTAATTTTAGACAGCGCATGTGGTATCTTCACAACGGAGCTCCACCACACTTTGCAATAGATGTGCGACAACATTTGAAAAATGTGTTCCCGAGGAAGTGGATTGGTCGGAGAGGTTCAACTGCCGGGCCTCCTAGATCACCTGACCTAAATCCCTTAGACTTTTATGTTTGGGGGCATATGAAACATCTGGTATACGCTACCGAAATTCAGTGTTAAAGAATTGCGACATTGCATACTAGCTGCTCTGACACAATTCGGCAACCACCGAGACTTCAACGTGCATGTAGCGCAACATGGCTTTAGCGGGCGCAGATGTGTTTGGAAAATAGAAGAAATAATTTTGAGCATTTAATATGATATTAAGTGTTCTAATAATTTTGCATGTTTGTTATTTGTTTATTATTTTGATAATTAGTTGATTAAATGCTTTACTACATTTTTATTATTTTAATTTTGGCATGGCACACCGATTATTTTCAAGTAATAAATTTAAATTTTCCAGAAACTTTATAATTTATTATCTCGCTTATTATAAAACTTTGACTATATTTTTTTAACATTTATCAATAATATTGATTGTAAACTATAATTCCTCAAGTTTAGGCGCATAGGTTAAGAATCACCCTGTATATGCCGTCAAACTTTTTTTACAATTTAGCATTAAAAAAAATTAAAACTTTAAAACGGTTGTTAGTAGAATCACAAATTCCATCATCTTCAATAGAATGTTATCTGTTTAATTATCTCTTTTTAGTTTTGACTCTTACTTTTGAGGTGAAAGCTGAAATCCACATAATTGGCTGCCATTTCTAAACGGTTTAACTTTTTAGTTGTTAATTTTTTTTTTTATCAATTTTTATAATGAAAAAATTGATAAAAATATGCAAATAAAATGGTTACAATATATAGCAAAAAGGCAAAAAACACTACAAAATTAATCAAAAATACAGCACAAAAAAAAAACAAGAGAAAAAGAGACAAATACAACAACTATATCAAACTAAAAAGCTTGATAACAGGCAAAAACAAAGAAGAAAAATATAAATACATAGCAGGAGAAACACAGGAAAAGTTAACAGTATTTTCCAAAATAAATAGTACCAAAACTGAAAATTGTATTAGTTTTTGAGTTTTTAAATTATATAAAAATGTTTAAAATGTGTACCATTGCAACGCAAACAAATTTGCAGATCATAAAGCATAGTTTTTTTTTTAAGTTATTTTAACAAGATTTACACATAAAATATACAATATACAATACATGTAAATAATAAAAGGTAAAGTTATTGAATAGTGTTTTGGCAGATATTAAAGAACTCTTTCATGCTGTATAATTCACTGTTTATCACAAATTGGTGTAGTTTGCGCTTGAAAGGTTTAAAACTAGTGATGTTTTTGATAGTATCAGGTAATTGATTATATAATTTAATTGAGGTATATATAGTATTTTTTTCAGTAACATCAAGTCTGTGTTTGGGATAGAAATAAATATTTGACCAAGTTTGGTGGCTATGCTTTTTTGAGTTGTTATTGATTTTAATTTTATTTTATTGGTGGAACAAAAGTGTCTGATATATGTACAGTCCATACACGGTAAGCATATTGTTGGATTTAAACACTGTTCTGCAAGAATTTTGAGGCTGCATACTAAACATAACTCGAACTGCCCTATTCTGTTGTACAAACAGTTTGTTTGTGTACATACAACTTCCCCAAACAATAATATCAGAAGACATAATAGATTGAAAACAAGAGTAGTAAACTGTTTTAAGATCTTGTTGATTAATTTGTTTTTTTAGAATTCTCAAACCATATATTATTGATTGTAGTTTTGAAATGGTGTAGTTAATGTGTTTGCCCGAGTTTAGAGTTTTGTCTAATATTATACCAAGACACTTATTTGATTTAGCAGTTTTTATTGTATTGTTATTGAGTAAAATATGATCTGGTGTTATAATTTTTGATCGATTTGTTTTACAAATAGTGCAGTTTGTTTTTTCAAAATTTAAGATTAATTTGTTTGTTTTTAACCATTGCTCTATTTTTGCCAAGTAAATGTTTCCTTCGGATAATATCTTGTGCATATCGCACCCATTAATTAGTAAGGTAGTATCGTCGGCATAATTCATACAAACATGATCACTATGGTTTAGCGTATCTGGTAGATCGTTAATGTAAATAACAAATAATAGCGGCCCAAAAATACTGCCTTGTGGCACCCCCATTTCTACTTTTTTAAAGCTTGATGTAATTTTTTCCGAAGCAGTATTCACTTGAACACATTGGTTTCGATTTGTCAGGTATGATATTATCCAGTTTAGTGTGGAATTGCAAACTCCATATCTATCTAATTTTTTAATAAGTATGTTATGGCATACGCAATCGAAAGCCTTAGAGAAATCTAGAAATATACCGCATGGAATATCTCCCCTCTCCAAGGCATCCGACACGTATTGACACAGCTCTTGCATAGCAGTTTCTACATTTCTGTTTTTTTAAGAAACCGTGTTGGTTGCTTTTAAATAAATTTAAGTTTGATGAAAAATAAGATATTTTATTATGGATAATTTTTTCAAAGACTTTGGAAAAAGAATTTAAGATGCTAATTGGTCTATAGTTGGCTAAGGTGTTTGTGTCGCCTTTTTTGTAAATTGGTATAATTTTAGCATCTTTGAGTTGTTGAGGAAAAATACCATACTTAAAAGAGTTGTTGACAATACGTGCTAATGGTGTCTTTATGTAATGTATGCACAGTTTTATTATATGAAGTGGTATTTCATCTAAACCAGCGCTCATGTTATTTTTTAAATTATTCACTATTTCTACAATTTCCAGTTCATTTATTTCATCAATATCTATATTTTGTTCTACATAAGGAATATTTGATTCATATTCTTGAGATTTTAAGTTCGACGTTAGTTTGGAAGCAATAGATGTAAAATAATTGTTAAAATCTTCAACTAGTTTTTGTATATTATTATCATTATTGTAAAAGTTTGTGTTTGCGTTTTTATTATTTACGTTACTATTGTTTTTTATAATGTTCCACATTGTTTTTGTTTTGTTTTGTGAAGTATTAATTAAACCTCCGATTTTTTTTTAGCATTTATTACGGCATCGTTGTAATCTTGTTTTGCTTTTTTGCACTGCTGCCTGTAGGTAGCATCACATGACATAAGTGTAAATAGAACATCTAGTTGTTGTTTCTTATTTTTAACTTCCGCGGTAATTAATTTTAAGTCGTTTTTTGGTTTATTGTTGTTAAAGTTTTTTACTGGAAAATTGATATTAAAGATTTTTATAAAAATTGATTTGAATAATTGTTCGTTCACCTTATGATCTTCAATATTGTAAATTGATAACCAATTTTCTTTTGCGAGTGACTGTAAAAACTTTGATTTATTTAAATCATTGTAAATACGGCCTTTTTGTTTTTTGCATTCTTGTTTTATATCATAAACAAGACTGCATTTTTGTGCAGTATGGTCCGATATACCAGTATGCATTATTTCAACGTTTTCAAGATATAGATTAGAAATAATATTGTCTATGCACGTAGCACTTGTTGGTGTTATTCTTGTAGGTTTATTGACAAAAGGAGTTAAATTGTATGAATTCAAAATATTTATGAACTGTATTGTATTATTTGATTTAATTAAAATATCTATATTTATGTCGCCGGTAATTACAAATTGACAATTTTGGTTGTGTAACCGTTGTAGCATGCAGTCAAGTGTTTCAATAAAAACGTTTATGTTACTAGACGGGGGACGATAGATGAGTTATAAAGATTAATTGTTGCAGTTGCTAAAAATGGTTTTTATCTTTTTTGTAGTTTTGCAACATTTGCTAGCAAATGTTTACTTTTTTGTCATGCTCCACATGCACGCATGAGGTGGCGTCAGATTGGACAAATGAAAAATAATTTTAAAATCTGTTGCACAAAAATAACAGAAATGAAGAACCGAACAAGAAAGCGTAAAAATATATACAGAGACAAGAAACTACAAAAATATACAGAATAAAACAGAACAAAACTATTGCAATTAAAAAAATTAAAAAAGATTTTTACAAAACTTGTTGTAAGAACAATGAAAATAAGAACAATAAAACTAGAATAAATTACGACATAAACGTCAAGTACGGATGGGATACAAAGTAAAACATAGGTGCACAGTACAAAAGATTTAGATTTAGTGAGATTATGAATGATGTGTGGAAGGGTAATTAATTTCTTGGATATTGGAAAGTATGTTTTGAATGCCTAGTACATTAAAAACAATCAACAAAAAAAAAACTGAATACAAAATTAGAAATGAAAGTATAATGCTAGATAGTCAAACTGAGTTTAGAAAAAACAAGTGGTTTAATAGACAACGTATATGTTCTACATCTTTAATAGTGTAGAACAAGAGCAATTGCTACCGTATCTATAGTGAGCAAGTAGAATCTATGTAAATAGAAAAATTAATAATAGTTTTTGGACAACATAAATCGTAAGACAGGAATGTCTATGATTTCTTGTAATATTTTTATAATAGATTTAAGGAAGAAACATAGCTTAAGCTATTAACTTTTTTTATTGTTATTATTCTTTATTGTTTTTGGTATTTCTTTTTTGACAATATGAGAAAATAAAGTTTTAGTTAATAAATAGTTAAAAAGTATTTGTACACTTAAAATTACTGTTTTTTATATTTGTGTGATGCTCAGTTATTAAAGTTTTTTTTTAATATATAACTGACGCAACCAACACTAAACCTTCTATCTACCACACCGTGCGTATACGTCGTTTATTAATTATTCTAACACTAATTCATCAAACAATCAAGAAACGGTCAGTTAAATCATTCAACCGTTCACGTTACTGCGCAAAAGTTACTGATAGTTTTATCTATGTCCCATTGTATCTGATATAAGTAAATGCTCAGCATTTTGTAATACACTATTCAGGAAAACACACATCGTTAAATACAACAGACAGTCATAGTTTAATCAATCTGTTTGAAAACGTTGATTAAAAAAAAAAAAATAAAAGTATAAACAACTAAAGAATAATTAAACTCGATTATCCAATGACATTTTAAAAACAGTAAGTACTAGACAAATTAATAAGCGTAAGTGTTTCAATATGTACAGCAAATTGAAAACCAAGACTTTTTGTGAAAACGATACATATGAGGCAGATAAAGAAACCAAAAAGTATTACTACAAGGTTTTGGCAAGTGCAAACGATTATTTAGACACACTCTCTAGTTTACTTTAAGTTGACCTTGTGCGCTCGAGTTAGTTTAGTTTATTTTGTCCTATCGGATCATGGCATCATTGTTACGATCAGCTATTGTTTCCGCGCACTTCTCCATAAATTGATGAACCTGCACACAATTACCAATATATACTGTAAAATTGTCAAACATAAAACTTACCTCTAGCATAAAACCCATTAGCTCTTGATGCCTAAATCTCTATAATAACATCAATACATATTCTACCATAATACTAGTCACTTAATTAATACAACCCTAAAGTATACTCTAATAGCAGTGCTTCTTACTAACGTAATGTGCTCTGCATACAACCTCAAGATTAACTGGCCAGTGTAAGGTCAACAATCTTTTGCAGTTATCGTGTAATCCCAAAGCTAAAACTGCCAGTGCACAACATGTTTTTGGCTTTACTAACAGATAGAGTGTTATTACACAACTTCTGCAATTAACCTAAAGGCTTAACTGGCTTACAATGTTTTGCAGTTATTGTGCAACTTTAAGTTTTTAACTGACAGTGCACAACATGCTTTTTGCTAATAGAGCTTTACTGCCAGATACAGTGTTATTACACAACTCTAAGGACTCTACTGCCAATGTGTGAATAACAATTTTTTACTGCCCTCCAAGCAATTCTTCAATGTACTTAGTATGGCAAACTTCTATAACCACCTTTGGTGTATGTATAAATATTTTCTGATAGCTTATTTACGCCCCTAAAAGCTCCCCCTAGTCTTGTTGAATTAAATCTTTTTCTCTTGGAACTTGTAAGATGACAATCTATAACTAGTCCATTACTTATGTACCCTTAACATAACCTTAAACGCTCTACCTACACGCAAATAACAATGCTTAAGGAATTTTAACTATTATAAACAATGCTAATAATTACAAATACTGTTAACATTAGTATGATCAAAATTTGAAACAATCTTAATTAGATTATATAATAATTTAAACAAAAGTTTAATATTTTGAATCATGTAGTGCATACTAAAAGCATGACTATTAAACTTACATTTAATGATACTATAATAAACAATGAGTTGCATGCGTAAATATCAAAGCTTTTGATATTAACCTATATCAAGTTTGTATTAATAAAATATTTTACTATATTTAATATAATAGTAATAAAATTTGTATACTACGGCATAATAAAAATAATTATTCAAAAATAATGATAATAACACAACTACTCTTAAATAAAACATAACTAATTATATATTAAATTATATTTTTAATGTAATAATCATAATAACAAATATTACTTATCAGTTTTCGGTTGGAAGAAAACTATCTGCTCTAATAATTTCTTATAACTTATAACCATAAACACATCTGGATATCATCTAAGCCTGAAAGCAAAGTTTCAAACTAGGACCTTTTAAATAAACACAACTATATGCTACTATGTAGACAAAGTATAGGATAAAATGGTCATTTATACTCTATTGATTTTATTTAACTTGGTCTCATGTAGGCAGAAGGCTATTCGGAGTGTAGTAAAGAAATGGGATAAGATAACTAATGTATGTATATTATTTCTAACTGAAAACTTCCGGATATGGCGGCTTCAATCATGGAGTCAAGCTCTTTACCACTCGATCACTCCTGCTACTTATAATATTTTTTTATCTTATACGAAGCATTACTCTCTGCTAGTATTAATGCTTAACATAAATTTAATAAAATAGAGTAGCTATTATTTTTGCACGTTTATCGCGTTGTTTTTGTGATAAAAACTCGTTATAATATTGCGTCATATTCTTAATGAATTAATGTCAGTAATATGTTCTTGTAAACGAGGGTTATTTTGGCAAAAACAAAGCTTGAAACTGTTAGTTATTTGACAACGTTTATATAGCTGTAGAATAATAAAAAATGTACGAACAAGAATTTCCAAGCAGATTTTCAGGATTGTCGCAAGTTTCCTGTATAACTATGATATAGTAGCGAATATTTTATTGAAAGATAGCTGAAGCTCTTTGTTAACGGTTGCAGTAGTGCAGCCAAATATTTAATAACTGAAAAAATTAAATGTAAAAAAATATTTTAATTGCTTCCTAAATATAAATTATAATAAACTTGATTTATCTAGTACGGCAAAAAACAAATTATGAATTTTATAAGCAAAAAGAAATGGTTGCGTAAAGCTGATAATATGTTAATACATTGTTTATATATCTATTAAATGGTATCTGGCTATAATTGGCTGCATTTATTGATCAACTTACACCAACACAACCCTTTAAACCGACAATTAAAACCAGGTCAACACTGTTTAATTTGAATATAATGCAAGTCTACGTTCTAACAACAGAGGCACTTGACAAAGACACACAAAAATAAACATGCTACCAAAAAATTAATAAAAACAACGGAACATTGACTAAACACTACACAGCAAACAATATTTATTTACAAATTATTAATAAAACTACAAAACCAAAGGTATAAAATGTTATAAAAGCACAAATAAGAACTAAAATTTATTAACACATGTACGTTTGCAGATTTAGAGTGTCAATGTTGGTTTAAAAAGTAATAGATGTGGCAGTTTACATTTAACTTGCCACATGTAAACGAGCAGTGTCTTTACGGCAGAGCTCTAGACCATATACCAAAATCTATTTATTTTTATGTGACTAATTGAAATAAATATTTTTATTACTCTACTTGACCTGTTTCAAGTATTGTAATGAATAAATGAATATCAACATGAATTCAGCTATTTAGTCTTCAAATGTCACTACTCGCTTTTAGCCCATCATAATACTTTTATTCTGTAGAAATAAAAGTGTCACTAATTAAAAAAGATTAATTCATTTAATTTTAATTTTTTTATTTGTGTTTGTCATATACCATAGGTATTGAAATTTATAAATTTTAAACTTTATTCTCTCTGACTGAATCAATTAGACAAAATTAAATACATAAATAGTTCGACGGGCGTCAGATTGCTTTCAGAAATTCTAGCAAAACTTTATGATTATAAAAAATATTATACTACTATAATATTTCCTATTGATATGATATAAAATAAATAGAATTATTATTATTGTCATTAAAACATTAATATTAAAGTAGTTAATAACATGCAATAATGCTGGTAATGCATTTTACGCATGCTGATCAAAGCAGAAATTTAATTTAGTTTATATCGTCACCATTGCTTGCTAAAGCGTAAACCGGGCGCGGTGTACTTGTCGCACAAACTTGGTTCCTGCTAAAACAAAAGCATCGCTATCGATCCGACCATTAGGAAATAAACATCATCATTTGTGCCATATATAACTGTACCCGTATCATTTTATTTTCAGTTAAATTAGTAATGATTTACTAGATGAAATATCCATTGTGATTTTTTGTAACTCTCATACAACATGCAATGCAACAAATCAACGCTTATAACAAACGAACAATGGTCGTGACACTAATTTTTCCATTTTCCAGCTCGACTTAAATTACATTTTTTAAAAGTGTAATAACACATGGCAAAATTAGAATGTTGAATTTTATGATATTATGTAATTTATATTTTTTCTAACTTTGTTTTTTTATTCGTCCCTTAACTCCCTTACGACTTGAACTGTTACATAACATATCAAGCATATGATAATATAATTCTAACAATTTTCAATTCAAAAAGACTTTAGTCGATAGTCTTTCTCATATTCATACTCATTTTTACTTTACTTCTAAATGTGTTTATTTTCTTTATAAAACTTTGTACGTGAGAATATAAAATAAATTTGTACTACTACTAAATATTTGAAGCTGATATCACAATAAACGTGGATAGTATTAGTTTTGTAAAGTATGATGCAATAACTTACTAACTAACAAAAAAACAGTTGTTTGTTTGATTATTTACCTCATCATTTGTGTTTATAAGTACATAAATATTTATTCAAATTTGTCTTTTGCTGGCATAAGGCATACTAACGAGGTTTTTTAGAACTAGCGGCCACAGATTGTTTGATTGAGTTTAAATAAATTATTAATTTTTTTTTTAAACAATTAAGTAACTAAAATAAAACTTACCGGCTAATATTGCAGTAATGATGACAACAGAGGTGTAAACACTAGTATTACAGATGGTTGCAAAAAACTTAAACGCCAGAATGTGCTCTTAAATTTTTTTTATGCAAATTATTTAACTAATATTACATCCAGCACTAAAGCTATAAAAAGCTTTGCTTAATGTTTCAGTCATTCAATAATCTTGTTCGGATACGCTGTTTAGAAAATCACGTTAATACTAATAAATCATAAGAATCTGTCAATAGACAACTTATTCCCAGCAATCGTATCAGATGATGTTTAAAGGATTTAACTGTAGATTATATTCTACCAAAGTGTGGCAGAAAGATTAGTATGTATTCTCATTTAATTTGTTGCTGTAACTATCTACTATTAATGTGATAGCAAATCTTTAAGTTTGGTTTTAGCGCCAATAAAATTAAAACTATTGTCCGACTGTATTACTTTGGTTTGCCACGTTGTTATGCAATACGTTTTAAAATTCTAAAAAACTTGCTGTTGTCATGTCGCTTACTAATTTAAGATGTACTGCCTTTAAGGTTAAACAGACAAATACAGCAACATGAGTTTTTATTTATGTTCTACTGCGATACCTTTTCTCCTTTATTTAAAATAGTCCACAGTAATCCCATGTGAAAGAATGGTCTTGATGCATTAAGTCAATTTTGTAACAAATTTTCTATTATGTCCATGTCCATTATGTATTGTGTAACATGTTCTGACAACTTTGCAAACTTGATTCTGTTCATCTAAGACCCAATAACGTTGTCTAGTTTTGTGGAGCGTTGTTTGATCACCGGCATGTAGATTATGTTTATGTGCCTGCTTGATTAACAGAGTTGTGATGTTGTAATTTTTTTGGCAATAAAATTTAGTTATCAAAACAGAAACTATATTTCTAAAGTTGTATTAAAGCCTTCTTTATCGATAAATGGATTTAATGAAAGTAATTTTTGGCCACAGGTATTTTCTGTACAAATATTTTTGTGGCACAAACCAAATTACTGCATTTTTAGCTATTAATAGTTTACTAACCTAAAATAAACTTGTTTGTTTTGTAAGTATGCCTAATAAAACGACAACAGTATGCCACTATTTGTTAAATTTTTGCAAATAAAGATTGATTTTTCAGAATAATTAAATTTGAAAGATTGCTTAACTTAGTAAGACAACATGTAGTTTTTTTCATCTTCTGTTGACGACTCTTGAATTGGTTATATTCTAATTAGTGGCCAACATGTTTTATTTTTGTTTACCCAATTCTAAAAGTTGTTGGCTTTTGGATAAAGCATCTGCAGGATTGTCTGGTGACAGAACGTGTCGCCATCCACAGCCCGTGGAACTCATTTGTAATTTGGATATTTAGTTTGCAAGAAATGTTTTTAAGTAACAAGATTTGGTTTTAATCTACTAAAAAACAATCATTAAGTCGGTCTAAAAAATGATTTTTTGAATGATTAGTTGACTTTGTTTTTAATTGCCTTTTATAATTTTGCGTATAGTTTGGCCCTGCATAGCTCCATGGAATCAATGTAGTTTTTAGTAAAACTACTTGCAATTTTAAACACAGTAATAATGTTTAAGTTATCTTTTTTGTATTGCAAAATAAGTTAAGTTGAACATCTATTGCGTTTTCAAGTAGATTTTTTTGGTAAAATTCAGTTTTTTTGATGTTGTTTAGTTTTGTACTAAAGTTAATCCAGTTAGTGTGTATGCTAGTAGGTACCGATTTGTTCTAATAGACATTTGTTTACTAAAATCTTTGTATTATCATGTTTGCCAATAAAATAACAGGTTTTAATAGGGTAATTGGGTCAAAAATCTGACTACTACTTTAGATAAGAATTTTTAATTTGTGCAATTTTTTATTATAATTATTGTATTATATATACAAAGAATTTTTTTTAGTATTGTACCAAATTCTAATTAAATTTGTTTGTTTATGCTGCTTTTGAAAAGATCTTTCAGAACCTTTTTAGAGTCTCACTAATTTAGTCTTCTACTGCGTATTAACTGGGTGATTTCTATTTGCGTCGCTCTAACTTAGTGTTTGTCGTCAAAACCTGCTATTAGATTGTTAACTTACATATTAGTTTTAATGATTTGTGAAGCTATGGAAAACATTTTTTAAAACGGATTTGAGCTATATCTTTTATCAGTGTTATTGAAATCATTTTGGGAATTTATTATTGTCTCAAATTTGGCTTTAAATGATAGCCTGTCTTTAATTTATTTTTATAAATATAAGTGTTATTTCTAGCAATTTGTAAATTTGTAGCCTAGCCGACACCCAAAAATTGTTACTTGAAGTAGGTTTTGAGTAAGAATTTTTAGACTAATGATCTTTTGGTTGATGTAATTTATATTTTGTTCATAATTTTGATTTTGATACTCATTTTATTGCTTATATTCCAATATTGTCACAGAAAACTAAACTTTTTCAAAAATTAACTAAAATAAAAGTTTGTACTCAATTCAGACAAAACAAACAGTTAATAAAAAGGATAGGATTTACAAGAACAATACCAGTTAATTTTTTAATTAAAATTTGTTGCAAGACAAAAAACAGAAATTTTGCAAACCAGCTTGCGTTTAACAATACTATTGCAAATGTTTTTATTGTTTTAACTACAGTGCCAATTAATAGTAAAATAATAACGGTTGTCAAAAAATATTTTTTTTAAACTAAATACTAGAAACGTTTATTTTTAGATTATTTTTATTTTATTTCAAAGAGTGTCTATTTTAATTAAGTAGTTTGCGCTACTGTTTCTAGCGGTATTTTGGCGATAGCTTTGCAAAAGTTTTGCTTTAAGTGGTCAATTGGCTGTGGATTGTCAACATACATTTTTCAATGCACTCCATAAAAAAATATTTGTAGTGTCAAATCACAGCTGCGAGATTTCATAATCGAAACGGCTAAGAACTTGGTTGTTAAATTTGGTGCACAAAAGATTGATTGTGGCATGTGCAATATAGGATGTTGTCCCATTTTTTTGGATCACAAAAAATCAGTGATCATGCCTCTGTAACAATCTCCGGTAACAGTAACGTTTGCTCTATCATCGTTTTTGAAGAAAAATGTCCAATAACGCCACCATTTTAAAATTTGCACCAAACGGTAACTTGCAATGGATGCATTGGTTTTTCAACTATGGCATGTGGATTTTGTGTTCTCCAAAAACGGCAGTTTTGTTTGTTTACATAACTTCCAAGATCGAAATGGGTCTTGTCCAAAAAGATGATTTTTTGGTTAAAATTAAAGTCAACATTCAATTTGTTTAAAACCCACTCAACAAATCAAAAACGAGCACCAAAGTCGGTTATTTTAATTTCTTAAACGAGTTGCACTTTGTACGCAAACATACCAAAGTCTTAAAGTGGTTTGCCAAATATTGAGTTGATGACTTCTACGCCGAGGTGATATTCCAAGGTGCTCTTGTACACTTTGAGCTACAGAAACGACAATTTTGACAGAACGCTTTGGCTGAGCATGCTTGATGCGTGCATTGTCTAGAAGCATTTCAGTTTCACGCACTTTTTTACAATTTTTTGTATTCCTTCTTTTGATGGCGTTTCATAACTTTCAAACAACGTACGCAATTTTTGCGCTGTTGCAGACAAATGAGATCTATTTTCAAAATAAATGTTTAGTATTTCAAAACGTTGCTTCAAAGTAAAACAATGCATCTGTCTACGGAGGTATCTAACATCACTTTTCTTATGGGATTGTAACGCAAAAATTGACAGTGTTATTATAAACATGTGATTCAAAATTGAACTAAAACATGACGCACTCATCAGATGAAATTTTACCGATTTTAGCTTTATACTTGTGTTTATGCCAAAAGGGACTATAATAATGTAATTCTACAAAGACACAATTAAAAACAATTATACTCCAAAATATTTGCTTCTGCACGAGAACTGCAGGGTATATAAAGCACAAATTGTTCAAGAAGTAGTTAATAAATGTGGCTTAAAGAATTACAATATTCGCATTACAGTCTCGATCTTACTTTGTGACAACTATCTTATTTCAAAACTCAAAAAAATATTTGAGAAGGCATTATTTTTTTTATCAAATATGATTTTAAAAAACGCTGTAGTTTTATATATTGCAGTATAACAAAAAAAATATTTACGGCATAATAAGTGTGTTAGTATTAATAGTTCTTACTGTGAAAAATAAAATTTTGTTTGTTCTGTAGCTCCTTGTTTTTATAGCTAGGTAAATAACATTAAAAATTTCTCATTAATAAAAAATAATAAAATAAAACATTAATATAATAATAATCGCAACATCAATTTAGAAATAGTAAATAGTTTGGTAATATTAACGCTGCTTAAATAAATTTTTTATCTATTCTAATCCTACTCTAATAAACAAATCTGTAGAACTAGGACAATTCCCAGATATCTTAAAACTGGCACAAATAATTCCTATTCACAAGAAAGGAGATCCTACTGTTGTAGATAACTTTCGACCTATCTCGTTGCTCAGTATATTTTCTAAGATAATTGAACGTTGTGTCATTAAAAGAATTGCAATGTTTTTAAATCAGAAACATTTATTGGCGGAAGAACAACATGGTTTTAGAGAATCAAAGTCTACTGAAACAGCAACGGTTCAATTAGTACAATATGTTTATGATAAATTGAATAATAAAGAACTTGTAACCGGCATCTTCTTTGATCTTAGTAAAGCTTTTGATTCTTTAAAATTTGAGTTCATCTTGTCAAAATTATATAATATTGGCATCCGTGGGTTAATGAACGACTGGATTAAAAGCTATCTACATAAAAGAAAATTGGTAATATCGGCTATGGGAGTTACATCCGATGAATTTAATATTGATCTTGGAGTTCCTCAAGGAAGCGTGGCTGGACCACTATTGTTTTTAATTTTTATAAACGATTTGCCCAAACATATACATAACGGAAGAGTATTTATGTTTGCCGATGATACCAGTATTGTAGTTAGTGGCAAGACAACATCAGAAATAAATAGCAACGTAAGAGATGTAATAAATCAATTTGACAAATGGTGCAATAATAACAACCTTATAATAAATGCTGCGAAAACCGTAATAGTTAACTTTCATGGTGTACAAAATGAAAGAATCATTGCTAATGGGTATAATTTAAATGGAGTAGCAATTACACTTAGCGAATCCGTACGTTTTTTGGGAACAATAGTAGATGAAAAACTAAATTGGCGCAGTCAGATAAATGATCTTGCAGCAAACTTAAACAAGTGCTGTTTTGCATTGCGCAAATTAAAAAATACTTTAGATCAAACTGCGTTAAAAAATGTGTATTATTCTATGGCTTATTCCAGGATAAGTTACAATATTATAGTATGGGGACAATCAAGCGATATAAATAGAGTTTTTATTATACAAAAAAGGATGATTAGATTAATGTACAATTTAAATTATGTAGAAACATGCCGCCACACCTTCAAGTCTGAAAATATTTTAACAGTTCCGTCTACTTATTTGTATAAGTTATTGTGTTATGTGTTCAAAAATAAAAGCAATTATCAATTAAATAATAAGATACATAACCACGAAACTCGCAATAAAAATAATATACATTTGCCACAAATCAAGCTCATGGCATACAAAAAATCGCCATCTTATGCTGGCGGACATATGTTCAATTTGTTGCCTGACGAAATAAAAAACATCAAAACCCTCCAACGGTTTAAGAAGAATTTAAAATTTTTTTTGGTTGATGGTTGCTTTTATTCAATAAAAGAATACATTGAAAGAAATTAAACTTTATGTATTTATTATCTGTATTGTAGTTTGTTTTGTTATGTTAATTAATTATGTAATATTTTGTGTATTTTTGACGTATCCTATCCATGTAAATGGCAAAAAGGAATAATAAAGATTATTATTATTATTATTATTACTCTTCAAACACTTAAAGTAAACTTTTGTTAATTTTTATAATCTTACTTAACTCTTATTAAGCAACCCATATAACTTCCTTAAAATAAACTTCTTGGTGAAGCTTATTAAATCTTTATCTTTTAACTACTCCAAAACTCATACTATACTACAACATTTTCTATACATTGAATCGACAACTAATCAATTTAATACATGAAAGTCGTAACTAGATACACACATAATAACATTGAATATATTAATCTTGGCGCTTAATTCCGATTGAAATCTAATTTGCTTAATGTTCGGTGACGCAGACTATTGGAAATTACCTGGAATCTCAAGTCACTTTTATTAGAAACGAGAAAGGATAGATATATATATATATATTAAAACAATGAGATGAAAATATAAAACAACTAACTTTATGTGTGTTATTTTTGACAGTTTAACTTTTGTACCTAAGCTTTATTACAATATTGTAAATTTTTTAATGTATATTTTACTTCAAAAATTATATTTTTTAAGCTTTGTTTAAGTTTTTTGCGTTTTCAATTCTTTAATGCAACAAACAAGTTTTAGTACATTTTTGACAAACTTTATGAAATAAGTTTATTCAAAGTTTTTAATCAATTTCTTGATTAAGACATTAAATTTTTGAACAATATTTAAAATATTTTATTAATAAAATAAACTACATACTTGCAATAAATGAGTTTGTGCTTTGTTATAAAACTATATTATTATTTTAAAAACAACTTCTTTATTTAACGTCTTCAATTTATAATAATTTAATTATTTGGGAATACTTTTATTTGGCATTCAAGGACAACTTATTTACTTTAAAATTATTGTTTTGTGAATGTTGGCAACAATTGTCTTATTTAAAAGGTTTGGCGTTGGTGTTGACGCTAAGTGTTGATCACAAGTGAATATAATATCTGGTTAATATTGCTAAACAATAACCCATCAACAAGTGATGCCATATTTTACAAACAATTTATTTACTAATGTGACGTTAGATTTTTTTAAATGTTATACTGACTGTAATTATTTTTTTTTAAACGAGACCCTGATGTAGATTCTATTTAGAGGAATTGAAACCGGTTGGTATGTTTTATAATAAAATAGTTTATTAAAGTAAAAAAAATGTCCTTGAATGCCAAATAAATGTATTCCCGAATAATTAAATTATTATTTTACATGGTTCTATTTAGAATATTATAAATGGACTTTGTTTGTTTATTATGTAATTAAGGTTCTCGTAAGCCCAATTACGACTATTTTGTAAAGATTTATAAACTTAGTAGTTGTTTTAGACAATTTTTATAAATAAAATCTTGTACTTATCAACCGTTAATGGCCGGATTTTTGCTATTTTTAACCATATGCTGTCTACTTTAGCCGGATTTTTCAGTTTTTAAAATTCCATAATTTTTTTACACGTTATAATATAATAAATCTTGTAGGAAATTTAATTTTGCTAATTTATATAAATTATTATTGTTGGTAATAAGCGAGTTAATGTTACAAATGTCTGAATTGAGGTTAGGTTAGTTTTTTGCTATTAAAAACGTTTTGGCAGGTGGGCGGGGATCATTAATTTAAACCACACGCCTATAAATTTTTTTTTAACTTAGTTTTTGCCCTACTCTCAAGTGTTTGTAGTAAAGAAATTAGATCACCAACTTCTGGGCGGGTGGGTGGAGAGCACAAATCAACCACACGCCTACAACTTTTAAACTTTGTTCCCGCTCATACACAAAAGTGTTTGCAATAAAGAATTTAAATCACAAACACTTAGGTGAGTGAGTAGGCAACACCAATTCAAAACACACGCTCATAACTTTTAAACTGTGTGCGCGTCCGTCTACTCCAGTAACAAATTAGATTACAAACTGTCAAACAAGTCTACAATTTCTTTATAACCAATAATAATAATAAAATTTTGTTCAAAATTATCTAAAAAATTTATCAAAATTGTTTGGATCAACATGAGCATAATTTTAGAAAGTGACTAAAGTCCAAACAAAATTAGTTCTTGTTTAGAAAGATCTAGCAAATTGAATTAGGCTGTTTAGACCAACTTAGGCACCAATTAAAAAACTGACAAACTTCCAAATATAATAAAATTTTGTTTCCTAGTGTTTCAAAAAAGTGATCAAAATTATTTCAAACAACATAAGCATAATTTTAAAATAGCCTGATTTTATCTCAACCGACTGGATTATCTTGAGTTAAAGTTTCTAATGCGTACACTTTCGTTGCACTTCTTCATCTCACGCCGTCTCCTTTCGAAGGTTGGCGATCCAATTGACCATTATGGTTTTTGACACGGCTGCTCGGAAGACATCAGTAGTCGTACAGTTGAACCAGCGGCGTAGGTCTTTAAGCCATGAGTTCTGTCGTCTTCCAACCGACCTTTTTCCCTGTATCTTCCCCTCAATTATAAGTCGTAAAAGTTCGTAGCGCTTCCCTCTCATGATGTGCCCCAGGTATTCGGCCTTTCTTCTCATCATGGTGTAAAGAAGTTCTTTTGTCTTTTTCATACGGATAAGTACATCAGCGTTAGTCACTCTTTGTACCCAAAATATTTGCAGTATACGCCTGTACAAGTACATTTCAAAGGCTTCGATCTTTTTTTCCATAGCGAGGTTTAGAGTCCAGCTTTTGCACCCGTACAAAAGCACTAGAAACACGTAGCATCTTAACATGCGAACCCTCATTTCCAAGCTTAGGTCAGATCTTATAAAGAAATTTTGCATGGTTATAAATGTTCTGCGAGCTTGTTCAATTCTCGACTTTATTTCTTTAGTCATGTCACAGTGTTGGTTGACTAGGGCGCCGAGATATTTGAAGTTAGCAACCTGCTGTATGAAGGCCCCGTTGATGGTTACGGAAACGTTTGTTGGACTTTTTGTAAAGATCATAGTTTTTGTCTTCTGTATATTTACTAACAAACAGCCCTGCCCTTTCACTGTACTGTACCACGCTATCTATCATTTTCTGGAGTTCAGGATGGGTATTTGCAATGATGACCGTGTCGTCGGCGTACTTCAAGTTGTTTATTATTCGTTCATTTACAGTGATTCCGCCTGAAGTTTCATTAAGTGCTTTGGTGAATATTACTTTTGAATACAAATTGAATAGAAACGGCAATAGTACGCATCCCTGCCGAACACCTTTCTTTATTTGTATGGCATCTGTAAACGCATGATCCACTGATACCTGAGCCGTTTGATTCCAATACAGTTCCGTGATAATCTGTATGTCTCTTCTATCTACGCCTGTTGATTTCAGTATGTTTATCATTTTCTCATGTTGAACACAATCAAATGCCTTTCGGTAGTCGATAAAGCATGCGTACAGGTCGCAATTCAGAAGATGTTCTATTTTGGCACATTTTTCTCCCAACCACTGTTCCTTAGCTTCCCTTATTTTTCTCCGTATTAATCTGTTCATCTCTTTGTATTTTGTCGTTTCTTTTGCCTTATACAATCTTCTTTTCGTCATTAATTCTAGAATTTCCTCAGTTATCCACTCTTGCTTCTTGTTATTTTTAGTGAACCCTATCTGGTTTTTCTGTATGTCAATCAGTGTTGTTTCAATTGTGTTTCATGTTGTTTCCACCTCTGTTGGTTGCGGGCATTCTATGTTTCTTAGTTACTCCTCTAGGGCTTTGCTTACAAGGTTTTTACGATCAGTATCAAGCAGTTCCTGTACGTCTACTCTTTTTCGTGGTTTGTCCTTTCTTACTGTTTTGAAGCGTGACATTCTAAAATTGGCAACGACTGGGTTGTAATCGGAATTGACATCCGCGCCCGGGTACGTTTTTACAGATCTAATGTATTTCTTAAAGTCGTGGCTCGCCAGTACAAAGTCAATCTGATTTCTCATAATCCTCTCCTTTGTGTCGGCTGGGGATACCCACGTGTACAATCTTCTAGGGTGTTGTTTAAAGAAAGTATTTGTGATAGCCATGTTAGATTCAGTGCAGAATTGTACCAACCGATTCCCCTGCTGTTTCGTTCTCCCAAGCCATACGCTCCTACCGACTCAATTTCGGAGCCGACACCCACTTTGGCGTTGAAATCACCCATTATGAATGTGATTTCGCCTTTCTTCGTAGCCTGTGTGAGTTCTTCAATGTTGTTGTAGAAATCTTCAACTTCCTCATCAGATTTGTCACTTGTTGGAGCGTATGTCTGTATTATATTCATTATTCTATAAGAGGTTTGCAGTCTGAGCATCATGACCCTGTCAGTTAGCGGTACGAAATCTATAACCGACCGCGCAACGTCTGCCTTAACCATTATTGCCACGCCATATTGATGCCTAATATCGGATCCACCCGAGTAGTAAATAAAGCCGTGTTCCGTTTTCTGATGTCCTTTACCAGGCCATCTGACCTCACTTAGACCGAGAATATCGACATTTAGTCTGCTCATTTCAGCTTCGACGTTTGATAGCTTTCCGGCCATGAAAAGGCTTCTTATATTCCAGATGGCTTATGCGCATATTTTTGTTGTATATTTGAAATTTTGATTTGTTTGTATCATGTTTTTTGGTAAACGTCGGGGGAATTCTTAGCACCCTCTCCTCATTTAAGAGGTGCCCCGGACTGAGGGCCGTGTTTTCATTTGTGTCTGTTATTTTGGATGATTTGGAAATTATATAGTATAGTAGAAGTTCCGTTTTCTTTCTATACCGCAGTGCTGGAACCGTTAGAGCCGTTCTGGCCGCGCCTCCAAGTATTCAGAACTGTACCATTTTAAAGTTATCTTTTCATGCTACAGCTTGATGATGGTGGAACTGCTGCCTTCCACCATGTTTCACCATATCTGGCTATCCTTACCTAGTTTAGCCTGCAGGTCGGTGCAGTTACCGGGATGTGGCACGTGGAGCCATAGGTAAGAGTTGGGCGCTCAGTGAGGACTAGTCCCCGCCAACCATTCATTAGTTATGTATAAATGCGACCGTTGCCGGAAAAAGGTGCTACCTCTACATCACAACCCCTACATTCTTCGTTGCACTGCAAAACAGAAAAGAAAAGTTGATCAAGTGCTGTGGTCGTATAATAAAAGCCGTTGTTCATGCGTTCCCAAAAATCCATAAACTTGGTTAACTTCAGAAACGATTCAAACTTGTACGAAAATTTCAGATCATTTGAGTAAAAAAATAATAATTTTGACAATTTGTTAAAAACATTTATTTTGACAGATAAACTGTCATTATTTTGACAGATGTCAACTGTGATTAATTAGACAGATGTCAATTGTTTTGATTATTATATCTTGATTACAAACATTGGTGGGCGGGGAACAAAAATCTAAACTAAACGCACAAAACTTTTAAACTTAGTTCCCGCCCACCCACCTAAGTATTTGTGGTAAAAAAATTTGATCACAAACACTTGGGCGGGTGGGTGGGCAACACCATTCCAAAAAAACGCCCACAACATTTAAACTTATTTATTGCACACTCAAGGAAGTGTTTGTGATCCAATATTTTGATCACAATCATTTGGGCGGCTCACAACATTTAAACTTAATTCCCGTCCATACACTCAAGTAAGATATTAGATCACAAACACTTGGGCGGGTAGACGGGCAACTTCAACTTTAACCACACGCCCACAACAGTTAAACTTAGTTTTCGCCCACCCATCCAAGTGATTGTGATTTAATTTTTTTATCACAAACACTTAAGCGGGTAGGTAAGTAATTTTAATCCAAATTCCGCGCTCACAATATTTAAACTTAGATTTTTTTTACTACTACCTATCAGAGTAAAACTAACTTTGCTTTAATAAACAGCAAAGACGCAACTAAGTCTAAACCGTTTGCTTTATCAAACCCTTTTATACCAATTATAAAATTTCTGGGGCAATGTAAAATATTTGTAAAAATGAAAATAAACAAAAAGTATATCATTGCAATCGGCACCGTTCAGGTAAACAACCAACATAAAATTGCTACGTTCTTGAACGCGCAAACTTTAAGCAAATAATTGATCCCGTAACTGATACAAAACTAAACTACATTTGATTACGTCAAACATTTCTTTTATTTTAAATTCAACAACCAAGAAATGATCTACTAGGCCCAACCTTAAACAAAATTACCATACCACTATCAATATTTCTTAAAGATTTTAGAACCAGCGCCGTTTTCTTCAAATTAAACTTAACCACCAGATAGTAGCAAATACCAATGCATATAGACAGCAAACAAAATGCTTTGGCAACGTTTTATAAGCTGATAGCCAAAGTGCAAACAAGGTGAATTATGTAAAATATGTGTTAGACTAACTACCCCGACTACCTGGAACACCTTTTGCAGGTGACAAAACATGTTATCGCAATATGAAGTGACCTACTCACCCACTCAAGTGTTTGTTATTAAGAAATTAATAGTTTAACCTCTCTGTGGACGGCAGAAGTTATTTTGTCACAAAAGAAGGTTATGATCTAACTTTTTGATAACATTTGAGTGAATATGTGGGTTATTCCAGTTTAAACTTTTGACTCGTTTTTGTGCTATGGAGTGACCTACCTACCTACCCAAATGTTCGTTATCAATAAATTAATAGTTTGACCTCTCTGCAGACGTCAAAAGTTATTTTGTCACAAAAGAAAGTCGTAATTCAACTTCTTGATAACTAACACTTGGGTGAGTCCAAACTATTGACTTGTCATCATGCTATAAAGTGACCTTCTCACCCAGCCAGGTGTTTGTCATCAACAAATTGATAGTTTAAACTCTTTGCAGATGTCAAAAATCATTTTATCACAAGAAAAGGTCGTAATCCTACTTTTTGATAATTAACACTTGGGTGATTCACTCCAAACCAAACTACTAACTTGTTATCATAATATGGAGTAACTTACCTATCCACTCAAATGTTTGTTTGCTGTTGAAATTGATAGTTTGACCTCTCTGTGGACGGCAGAAGTTATATTGTCACAAAAGAAGATCGTAATTTAACTTTGTGATAACATTTGAGTGGGTATGCACTCCAGCCCAAACTATTAACTTTATGAAATGACCCACCCATCTTCTTAAATGTTCATTATTAAGAAATTTGTAGTTTGGCTTTTCTGCGAAAGTCAGAATTCATTTTATTAAAATAGAAGATTGTGATCCAACTTTTTGATAGCTAACACTTGGGTAGGTGAGTGGGCCATTCCAGTCCAAACTACTGACTTGTCATCATGCTATGGAGTGACACTCCCACCCACCCAAGTGTTTGTTATTAAAAAGTTTGTAGTTTATTTAATTATTTTATTAGAGAAAAAATGCAAAATGTACATTTGTCGGTAAAAAAATAAATCTATCAAATCTTTGGTTTTAAAGGAAATTTTCCCCTATCCATAAACAAAACTCGTTTAGAGTCTCTCTTCATCACCAAGTTTAAGTGTATGGCCGCATCTTTTGTTTTTCTTAAAAATTGTGTGTAATACACCTTTGCTTAATTAAATTCAGTGTTTCTGCACGCTTCTTTAAAAAAAATTGAGTTATCTACAACTGACCCTATTGCTAATAATGTAGCTGCATCATTTTGATCGTATTTTTTCTTTGATTTCGGTAATTTTTTTAATAATTTTTGCAATGTTTTTTTTTAAACAATAGCGTATTGATAAGACACATTTCCAATACCGTTACATTGTATTAAATAAATACGCTCTTCTTTTGTTAAAATTTTCAAAAATGCCTTCACGAAATCAGAATACTGACACATGTAAAAAAGATTTTGTTTTTTGAGTATTATAAAGGCAAGTACACACATGTATGTTTTATTTTTAATACAGTTGCTATAACAACTAACTTTATTTTTTTATATGGTAACATACATTTTTTATTTTATTTTTTGGAGTTTTTATGATGTTTTTAATATATTACTATGTTATGCATAATATCATAAAAACATTAAAAAAAATAATTATTATTTATTTTCAACGCCAACTATTCAATTATGATCATCTTAAATTAAAAAAAAATATGTTTTTTTTTAATTTATCAGAAAATTTTGTTATAAAAGATATTATTATTTTACATGGTTGTATTAAGAATATCATAAAAATGTATGTTGGCATTTAAAAAATAAAATTGGTTGCTATAGCAACTATACTAAAAATGGAAACATGCATGTGTGTACCTGCCTTTATAATACTTAAAAACCATTTAAAATGGTTTTTGAATCATATAAATCGGTTAAAAAATAACGGAGTTATTCAGTCGTACGTTTTTTGTCTAACACCCTGTACTAACATAATTAATTAAAAATTACAGCATTTTAAATTTAAATCATTAATTTAATTAATAGAATAATTCTGTTTTTGTATTAACTACTTGCTAACTATTGGTGTAAATTCTAATTAATTTAAATATGACTTTGAGGCTTACTTTATTTTTAAGTATTTATTTAGTAAATAAAACCAAAGAAATAAATAACCACAAAACGATAACATATGCATAACTATTATGTAGTAAATATTGATATTAAAGCTTTCAAAAAACGCATTTATATTTAAATTAGGACTCACAAGTTGAGTAGTATTTAAAAGAGTATATTGAGTATTACTGTTTTTTATTAACTGCTTACTAAAAATATCAGTGTAAATGCTAATTAATTACAATATTATTGTAAGTGCTTACATTAATTTTTAATCATTTATTTAGTAAATAAAATCAAGAAAATTAATTCATTAAATATTTGACTTTAATTTTTATGATCAAATCTAAATTGAGCACTTCCCAATCCAATTATATTTTAATTGCAAGGGGAGAAAAAACAGATGAAATGTCGTTTTCAATCTCGAATTAATGATTAACTTATCCCCTTATCTACTTCATTACTTACAAAACACAAAAAACCTTGTTTACATCACTGAACATAACAAAAGTGAATATAAATATCTAAAATCGATTCAATCAAACTACATTTTATATATCTACGCATTATCTTCAGCAGACTGTTCTGAATAAGATAGACATCAGTTCAGCGAACTACAAAATTTAATTTAATAAATCAGAGGCTAAATCTCTATTGACCTAACAGATAAATTTATGCTTGAATGTCCCCGTAGGCTCCTCATAATTTAGAAAACGTACGGTATTTTACTTTTATTATAGTTGTAAATATACTGTTCTGAAGCTGCACCAAATCAAATCAATTTAAGTAATACAATAAATACAATTGTGTCCAACTATCTAAAAAGATTTAATAATAAATTATTTTGACATGTTGACATATATGTAATAATAAAATTTAATAATACCCTGTTTTTATTGATTTTGTTTTATTAATAACTTTTTGTTTGGTTTGGAATATTCAACTCCTCTGTTAGTTTTCTATATATTTCTATATCAATTTATTTATTTAACCCTAGAGTTCATGGGTGGGGTCTAATGAACCCTTTGTTTTGTTGATGCCATTTTCATATTGCGTTTAATATAATTATTTTCGTCAAGGAATGCTTTATCCAAACATATTAGAAGCTATTTATTGTCATAATATATTTTAAAAAAATCATAGTAATAAATAAAAGCGATTTTATACCTACCACATCTATGCATACGTCGTGCTCGGAAGACCATCATATAGTTGATGTGTTATTGGTTGATAAATAAAGTCACAACATCATTATTTTGAGTACACACAAGTTTATAATATATATTTGCTGGTTTTTGTAACTTTGGGTTTTTTGCATTTGAAGAAAGATCTAAGAATCATTGCCAACCTATATTGGCAGCAAAAGGCAGTTATCAGAGTAGGTGAACGCTCAACCGAAGAAATAGAAATCCGGAGAAGAGTGAGACAGGGATGCATTCTGTCACCATTAATTTTTAATCTATACTCCGAAAAAATATTCGATGAGGCAGTTCAGCAGGCACAAGAAGGAATAGTAATTAATGGAGTAACACTTTAACAACCTACGTTACGCGGATGATACTGTACTAATGGCAGATAGTCTCGAAGGACTTATACGACTTCTCCATAGCGTTACTGAAGCTTGCTCACTCTCCGGCTTAACGTTAAATACAAAAAAGACGAAGTACATGATTATCAGCAAACAACAAATAATCGATACCGGTATTCAAGTCAACGGAATACAGCTGGAACGCGTTAAGAAATTCACCTACCTTGGGCACACGCTTGATGAACAATGGGATCATACTCTCAAAATCAGATGCCGCATTGAAAGAGCAAGAGCGGCGTTTAATCAGATGAAGAGAATACTGTGCGGGCATGACTTAAACCTGAGTCTCAGAATGCGGTTGGTGCGTTGTTATGTCTTTTCGGTTCTTCTTTACGGGGTTGAATCCTGGACTCTCACGGAAGCCGCACTCAAAAAACTACAAGCATTCGAAATGTGGGTGCACAGGCGTATGCTAAAAATCAGCCGGATGGACCACATACGTAACGAAGACGTGATGAGAAGGATGAACAAAGATCTAGAAGTAGTCCCAAACATCATAATAAGAAAATTACAATATTTCGGTCACGTCATGAGACATCCCGAAAAATACGGTATCCTGCATTTAATAATGCAGGGTAAAATAAATAGTAAAAGAGGGCCCGGAAGGAGACGAACATCGTGGTTGAAAAACTTAAGACAATGGTTTGGAAAAACATCAACCGAACTCTTTCGCGCCGCTGTCAACAAAATTATTATAGCTAACATGATAGCCAACGTCCGCTAAGCGGATACGGCACTTCAAGAAGAAGAAGAAGAAAAAAGAGTCATGTTTGCTCATTTTACATCTAGAAAAACTTTGCAAATTTGCCAAATGTATTAAAAAAAACTTGAAAAGTTCATAATGAAAATATTTGTAATTATTCTTTTGTATAATATAAATTGTAGTACAAAAGTTTATAAATAAATAAATATTTAAATCATTTTAAACTGTAATATTTTATAAAGGGTTTGACGGAACCGTTCTATGTATAGATGTTAAAAAAATTGCGCATGCATTCTAGAGTTAAAAAACTCACTGACTTTTAACATCAAAGTGACCATAAATTGTGATCTTTAAATATCAACTTAGTTTGCATCAGATTTATTAATTTTTTTTTTAGAAATTTTTATGTTACTGATTGGATAAAAAAAAATGACAATTTTGCTATTATGCATCAAAATATATTTTTAAAGAATTTTGTAGCAACTCTGGCAGCTTACCTTACGTACTTTCGATGTATCAAATTTTAAGTTCTAATTGACCAGCCACCGCACGTCGTATCACTTCACGAGAGTGATGTTTTTATATTTTCCACATTCTTGAGATTTTTAATATTACTAGATTGACTTAGCTTAAGATCATGTTTTTCCAAACTTATCGGATGTAACTCGTCATGTTTAACCTTGAATATTTCATAATGTTTTACTATTAGTTTTTATTTACTCATTTACAAAAAAAAATTCCAGATAGGATTTGATAACAAGAGAAATTGAAGGACTCTACGTGAAGCAATTTAAACTCAAACGCACTGACAATAAAAACGGACAACGCAAACGGATTACAAATACAGAAGGCGTTTTGCTGAGCAGGAAAAACTTGGTTAAGCCAGAAACAAAATATTTTGGTAACAGAACGAGAACTGCTGCAAATTTACAGCAGGCAAAAGAGCATTAAAAAGTCACCTACTAATACATCTTTTGTGGAGCTAAAAAAAGAAAATGACAAAGTAGCTCGTATTTTACTACTAGTTATCGAAAAAGTTCGCAGAGCAGCAAATAGATAAAAAAACTAGATTTTTAAAATAAGAATAATTTATTTTTTTTGGTTAAGCTGTAAAATCTTCAAAATACTGACGGATTTGCGCGCAGCGCGTACCGACTAAAAACCGCCCGTTGAATGGTTTTTGGAAGTTTGAGTCTTTTGACACATGTTTTTTTTTGTTGTTGTCTGGTTGATAGTTTCCTAATAGAGTGTTTGGTTCCGCCAGTCTGGCCAAGGCGGCTTGAAGTGGGAATCTAATTTAGCAAAGTATTTTTTAGCTAAATTCTAAACGCCGTCGAAGCAGTGGAATGCCTAGGTAGTTACGAGTTTCTGCGTTTCTAACGTACCAAAAAGCTCCGATTATTCAACGCAGGGTTAGCTTTGAAATGTGTTTAAAGTTGTCCTTTAAAGTTGAAGCCTGATGATGCTTGTATAAGTGTTAAGCTTGTTTTGGATTGACAAACCGCTGTTCCGGTGTAGCATCTTAGCTTTGTCTAGAGTAACCTGGACGTGTATTTTATACGTTAGTCTCTTATCAAAATTGATGCTTAAATACTTTGCAGAATCCGACCATGAAATTGGAATTTTGTCGAAATGTACGTTGCCGTGAAGTGGTTTCTTTTCCTGGTGAAAAAGACAGCTTCACTCTTTTCCGGTTTGACGTTGACTTGCTAGTCGTTCAGCTACCCTTGCAGGTTGCTGGTGGCTTTTTGAAGTTGGATGGTAACCTGAAACTATACATAAATGCCGTATTATCGGTGTATTGAGCTATTTTTACCCCGTGCTTCTAACCCGAAGGTATTTCAGCGACAAAAAGGTACTACATTGATCAACCGTAAGAAAGCATGGTTTTGGAGTGTTTTGCATTTTAGGTATGAAGTTAGCAGTTTTAGTAGACTCAGTAAACTTTTTTCTATGCAGTTTAAGTAGCAAACCTTTGTGCCAAGCCTTATCAAAAGCTTTTTTGACGTCAAAAAAGACCACCTCTAAGGTTTTTTTAGTTCAAAACTCTGATAATGTAATCACGCAATTTAGCTGGTGTAAGACAGAGTATTCACGCCCGAACCGGTGTTGATAGTTGGGTAGAAGAGAGTTAACCTCATTGTCGTGCTCTTGGATGATGTCCAGAATTACTCTTTCTATGGTCTTGCTCAAAGTGCTAGAAGACTGATTGACCGATAGTTTTCAAGAATCTTTTGGTTTTTTCCAGGTGCTGCATACGTGCGAGTCTTTCCAGACTGTTGGAAAGTACCCTGGACGTAGAATAGCATTAGCAATATTGGTCAGGGCCATTGTTGTTTTATGTGAAAAAGTTTTCAGCGCTTAGTTCGTAATACCGTCAGGCGCAGATTAAGATTTTAGATTTGAAATGATGTCTCTAATGCGGACGGTCAAACAATGTTCAGCAGCGTGTCATCGTTATTGATCTCTAAGAAGCTTCTGACTTTTTGGTGGACCATTTTGATGTGCTTTATATCAGTGTTCTTTGTCATTGGAGCATTGGAGTTTACAATGAAATTAAGCAAAAAGACAAAATAATACAGAAGAACAAAATAAAGCGGAAATGGAAAAATTTAAAGTCGCCAAAATAAAGCTTCTAATAAAGATAGAAAAAATAAGTACTTAGACAAAAATAAATAGAAAAATTTAAAAAACATTTGCAAAATGATCTAACAACCACCAAAAAAAAAAAAACAAAATACCCAATAAACACCTGAAAAGTGAAAAACAAACAATTTCATAAAAACTAGCATTAAGAAGGAAAGTTTCATAAACGGCTCAAACTAAGACAAAGCAATATAGACTAAAAACAGGAAACATATTGCAAGCGGGGTATAATGTAGCTATCATTGACATAATGACATTTAACCGGAAAAGACAAAAAAAAATTAAAAAGAACTATGAGTAGCAAGACACCAAACAAAGCAAAAAGAAATTCTTCAGCAACCTAGCTCAAGAACTCCTGAACGGGAAACGCAAAGCGCTAGTATGGATGAGATAGACTAAGATAATTATAGGTAGATGACCGAGTGTGCCTTTCAAAAAGCAAAACAACTTATCTAAACAAAAAAGAGCTGGCCAGTGCAAAAACAACCAACGCAAAGAAAATGTGGGATTTAAAAAAGAAAAGAAAAAATAAAAGAACGGCGTGTTCCTAACAGAAAACACTGGAGTTAAAAGAATTGTATAGGAAAATGAGTTAAAAAATAACATAAACCCAAAAAAAAAAATAGACATCATCGTTAATCAAAACAAAGAACAGAAATGTAAAACTTTTAATAAACGCTTGAGAAGAAACCAAGGATGTTAAAAAATCAATTAAAGAAATATTGGCGGATAAAGTCAAAGTCAAGAAATCTCGAACAAAAAGAGAAAGGTTGACTATACTGATTTACCTGAATAAAACAAATACCAAAAAAAAGTAGTAAAGGCCTAAGAAAATATAAAAATAGATATATAAAAATGTAAAAAAAATATAGAGCAGTTAAAAGAAAAAATACTGCACAACGTTCAGAACCGCGGTACCAGATCAAACTTAGAGTTAGATAAACCACTGGGAATATGATGGAAATAAAGTTGCAACAACGGTTTCTAGTTTAGATATATCAAAGTAAACTGTAAAGAGAGTGCAACAAAGAAAATTAATATATAAAATGCTTTGAATTTTTGAATTGCAAAAAATTTGCAATAAGTTTTATAAGATGGATTGCGTACAAGGGATTATTAAAAAAAAAATCCAAAAAAAAAAATAAAACGTCCGGTCAAACTACTCATTAAAAAAGTTTTTCAAAGAATTAAAAAAAAGATGAAAAAAACTAAAACAAAAACAGTTGTTAGAGGTTTCAACTCCAAATCGCTAGAATAAGAAGATAAGAAAGAAAATATAAAAGAAAAAAAGCTTTGTGAAGACAAAAAACTAGATTGTCACACAGAAAAAATAAAAATAAACCAACCTTAGTAAAGCGCAAACAAACTTTTCACATAACTTTTTGTTTTAGAAAGACGTAGGTAGAGAACTTGTAGGTTTAGGACATGGAATCACTAAAACAACAAAATAAAAACTAAGCCACAAAGGTTAAAACACAAACAAATTTAATATGAAAAAAATTATACAGCATCTTGATAGAAAATTAGAAATAAAAATAGAGGCATTAACCCAGAAGTACCTAATAGACGCAATAACAAAAACATGTAACCTAGCCGCGTCAAAAAAAATAAAAGAGACTAGATGAAAACAAAAATACTGGTGAACAATAAGTATTGCAAACCAACAAAAAATCTGCTTCAAAACCTAAATAATAAAATTACAAGAGAAAAAAACAATAACAACAACAAAACAAACTTAAACAGTCTAGAAAACAAATACAAAAATAAAGTATTAAGAGGAATGAGAAGAGTTATTTCTAAAACATATGAAATAAAATTACTAATAAGAAATAACACAAAACATGATGCAAAAAATAAGTTTTACAAAAAAAATTAAACAAACTAGCAGAAAAATTAAGAACATAAAAGCATTGGGTTTAGACCTCATATCAGCAATAGTCGTATAAACGGTTGTAGAACTATTTCCGAAAATAATAAGAAAAACATAAACAAAAATAAACTAATATTAGTTAAAAAACCAAATATGGAAAAATCAAATTTCAAAATATATTGACCGTATTGTTTGTGTCTGCTGGACACAATGGGCAAACTAGTTAAACAGTTACATGCTAGAATTAAGAAAAAAGCCGATTTGTCATAAAACCAATTTGGGTTCTAAGAAAAGAGGAGCACTAAAAACCGTCAGAAACATTGTCAACGCTAAATTGGGAAAAACACTAAAAACGAGAGACTTCTGCACAATGTCAACGGTTGATGTAAAGAACGCTTTCAATAGCGCCTTATAGAAAAAAATAATCAATGAACTAAAAAAGAAAAGGATATCTACTGGAATCATTAACTTTATAAAAAGCTATTTAAGCAATAGATATATAGTAAACAAGGACAAAGAATAAATCTAAGTAACGGCAAAGTTCTCACAAAGATTGATACTAAGTCTTCTTCTTTGGAAAGTACTGTATGATAAAATACAGAAAAAAAAAATCACTTTGATTGCCTACAAACTAAGACGGTAAACAAAACGCTCAAAAATAGTTACCACTCGGATAATAAGAAAACGGACTTAAACTAGAGTCCAAAAAGACTGAAATAATCTTGTAAATTAGAAAAAAAACTCAGAAAAGACATCGAGTTCTTAATAAACAACATAAAAATAAAACAATACCTGGGAGTAAAACTAAATAAAAATCTTACTTTTGGACAGCATAATGACCAAGTGGCCGCAAGAGTGGTAGAAATATTTACACAACTGGCTAAAATCCTACCAAAAATAGATAAAGATGGAAAAGCAAAAAAAAACTTACCTTGGCAGCCCAATCAACCATTATGTATGCTTCATCTATATGGAAAGACGCTCTGAAGATGAAATAGAACAGAACAAAATTAAGCACTGCCTAGTCAAAACTAACGCTTAAGATCACAAGGTACATAGCAACATAGCAACCACAAATAACAACCTGGTAGTAGTATTCATAAAATAAAGACTATAACAACGTAGCAAAAAAAAAAATGGAAACAAGACAAAAAAGTGTGTGGTTGCAACGATTGCTACCAGATCTGAGCAGCTGGCATAACAGGAACCATGATAACATTGATTTTTACTTATCACTAGCGCTACCCAGACATAGTTGATTCAACCAGTATTTAAAGCAATTCCATATTAAAAACGACGCTAAGTGCAGCTACTGCAATCTATTAAAATTGCAAAACACACGTTATTTGAGTATTTACAATGGAAATCTATAAGAAAAAACATAATAATTGCAAAGATGGTTGAAAGCAAGAAGAAATGGAAAATTCACTAGTAAAAAATCATCAAGACAAAATAAAAAGATGAAACAGAGATCTGCAGGTGGTTTAGTGAGTAGTAAAACCTGAAAATGTAAGACAAACCCCACATACCTCGTCGGAGATAAAAAATGCATTCTACCGTTACAAAAAAAAATATCAGTGGCTTTATTTTTGTAGTAATTGGTTCTAATCACATCTAAGTCTGTGCATGATATTTTAAAATATTTTACACAATTTTTTAAAAATTTAATTGCTTTTGATCTAAGACTGAAAACAAATTCCGCAAGATGAGACTTTTTTCCACAATAAGTTTAAATTATAAACAAATAAAAAAAAATGATGAAGATGAAAGTTATAAACTATATACCCGGATATAATGTTTTAAATACAGTTACACAATTTAATTAAAAAAATATGTTAAAAAACCAAAAATAATTAATATTTATTATTAATAATAATAATTGTTATTATTATTATTAATAATAATTATTATTATATATAATTAATAATAATAATTATTATTATTAATATTATATTATATTATAATAATAATTAGAAATCCAGCGTAAAAATTAAAAATTCCTAACATTTTAATAAAAAATCAAATTTGAAAGTCCAGTAATGAATTTAAAAAATTGTGTTTAAAAGAAGTAAGAAAACTTAAATTTAGTATTGTTTTTTTATTCTATTAAATTTATTTGATTATTAAAAAAAGTAGCACGATGAGTCGTCATGATTTATTTAAGAACAAATGCTAAATTATTACCGCCAAACAAAAACTAATTAATTAACGATGTACAGCTTTATTCTTTTTGTTGAAAAGTTGATAATTAATTAATTTACAAAAAAAGCATGAGCAATTATTGCTTCAAACTTAAGATAAAAGAAAAAAAATGTAGTTAAAAAGGAAGCAAATCCATTTCTTTCTATCCACTTTAATCTTTTAGATATTTTTTTTCCTAATTACAAAGACAAAACAATTTTTTTTGTCTTGTCGTAATTCTATAGCGTAATTCCAACAAAAAAAGCATAGAATTTGTTAGTCTGGGTATATTATTTAATTGAAAAGGCCATTTTAAATTTATTATAGTTAATTTTGTATTTGGCATTAATTATACATGTACAGTTACCTCTCAATATACATCTGAACTTAATGTTTGTACCTAAGTGTTACAGTTAATATTAATTAAATTAATAGATGTTAAACGAATGATGATATAATACTTATAAAATTACTATTTAAATCTGTTTAAACTTGAAATAGTACATTTTACACAATACTCAGTAGTACAAAAACACTAAATGATAAGTTTTATAAGTGCAAATCTTGCTTTTGATAAATAATAAATTAAAAATTTATAAATTTAATTCACTTTTCATTAAAAACTTAAAGTAATCCTCAAAAAATTCTAACATTTACATTTTAAAATCATTCTTAAAATAGTTGAAAACAGAACTTGCGGAAGTGAAACATTAACTAGTTTTCTCAACCGTTAACTGCCGGAAGTTCATCATCTGCTGAAAAGTAAATGCAACTAAAATAAATTAAAATGAAATATATCCAAAGTTAAAATGAATAATTTGATTACTCCTTAAATTGAAATTATTACAAAAGCAACTGAAAGCGTTGTACTAAATATTGCATTATCAGCACTATCTTATATCGATCATTGTAAGTCTAATAAATTGTCTGCATTTGTGCAAGGTCGCTCGGTTGAATGCAATCAATTAGACAACATGCAACGTTGATCTATTAATTAAATTAATACACAAATAGAAAATTATAATTTTAAATTAAATTAACTACTTTGTTACGTACGTTATCCATTATATATTATTAATTGTATCTCTAATGTTAGTTTTTATTTTCAGAATGTCAGCTTTGGTTGAAAAGTGAAGAGGGAACAGTAAGCTGGAAAGATTTTCCCGGCATCGATTGTCAGATATGGTTTCCCGGTCATACCACCGGGCACGGAATTGTCATTGAGATGAGCAGATTAAATATTCCTTGTTCAAAAGGCTTTTTGCACTTTTCCGGACTGAATAGTTCTCAACTGCAGCAGCACCGAAATCACAAACAGGCCCATCTTTGTGGAAAGTTAGAAGAACTTGCCGATACGGAAAGACACATATATTTTCCTTCATCGCATACATCTCCATTCCTGCATGTACATGGAAATCCCGTATTTATATTTTCATATCATCTCGTTGATTATTGTTATAATGTAACATTTTTAACAAGAAATGGCACATTCGATTTAAGACCTAACGGAGAGTTACAATGCACTTTTAAAATTTATTTGCCTTACGGAAATCGTGTAGCACTTACATTAGATATCGGCGGGTCTTCAATAACAACCCAGAAACCTGAAACCGGAAGCATAGCGGAAACTAAATCTGGATCGGGAAAGTGTAAAGGGTTGATAATACAATTAGTGGACGGCGAGTATACTTGGTCCCATTGCAATAAACCAGGAGATGCGGATCGGAGAATTGAAATTGTCTCCAGGGAAAACAAAGTCATGCTGAAAGTAGGCTCCAATGTAGGATCTAATGTAGGAATGACTATGAGTTACAGAGCTGAACCCGTACCAGAAATCGTCGGTCTCTGCGGTTTTGGTTGGGTGGCCCTCAGACAATTTTGTGTGGCTGCCGTGGAAGGAGTGAAAGTGCCTTGGGCGCAAGCTGAAAACGAATGTGCAAAAAAGGGGGGACACTTGGCTAGCATACGAAACGAACACGCACAAAATTTATTAGACAACTTGCTGCTAAACAGGTAAATGATTTATTATTTAACTAATTATTGCATTCATATTTTCTATCAAAGTAAATTTAAAACTAATAATGTAATAAATTATATAGTAATATTTTATATAATTTACATAATTAACTGTCTTTTGTATCAATTTTCTTATAATGTTATATTATTTAACTTTATTATTTTAACATATAATGAGCCGTATAGCCTTGACAATTGCAATAATGGTTAGTTAAAGAGAGAATCAATAATCATATAATAATATATTTTATAGCAACACAAAATATATATTTGTAAGAAAAACATCTCATACATAAATTCACGCAGAGGAATTGGACGAAATAAAACCTTGATGTTGGCACGTAAAAAAAAACAAAACTAACTAAACAATATCCTAATAGTCTCTTCCAAATAGCCAGGAAGCGAAATCTCTCACTCCACATTCCACTTCGGTGACTCGAATGGTTCTCTGTTTTATTTGTTAAATTTTTTTTACTTAAGATAATAAAAAGACCTTTTCTGTCTACGTCTATCTAATTCTTTTTAAATCCATTGAATGTTTATGTGTCTTTAAGATAATAAGTTTTATCCCAACAATCAGATTGTATCAGGGAAATTACATAGAGATTGTAAACTCGAGTTTTAACTAGAATATATATTTTTGCAGATTAAATTAAATTTTATAGTATTAATAAATTGTTATAAAGAATGTAAAACTCTGACTATATATAAAAAATTAAAAAAAATTGACATTTTATTAAAGATAATAAAGTAATTAATAAAATTAAATATACAGTATTTTATAAAAGATTGTACAAAATGAATTTATTAAACGGACAAATTTAAACACAGATGTTAGCTAGCATCTCTGTTAAAACCAGTTGTTAACCAATCAAATACTAAGTTTTTCAAACATTACCTAGCAACATTCGAAATAATAATTAACAACGCTGTAAAAATTGTTCAGAAACTGCTATTAGTCATATAATACACAGTATTTTGTTAGTTTTTTTGTAAATAAAAAGTAAATATAAACTTTGCAAAATACAAGCAAGAAAACGTCATTTATCGTATAACAAAAAGACTTATTTTTCTTTGTTTTTTTATATATAATGAGATAGTTATTCTTTAACATTTTTATCTTTTACTTTTGGGGAGATGTGCGTTTTACACAATAAAATTAAATTAAATTAAAAGTTACTCAATAATTTCACATTCAGAATTTTCGGACTGTAAAAAATGATGTTTTCTAAAAAGTGGTTCCTAAAAAGTGATTTTTTTAAAACTTAAAATTGTTAGTTAAGTTTATAGTAAAACATTTTAAAGATTGCGTCAAACTGAAAACAGGTTTGATTCTGATAAACTACACACATAAGTTAAAATTTAAAAAAAAATGCTGTTCATTCAGAAACTTTTCTGCTTTTGGAATGTTTATTAACCTCGTTTATTTGATTAGTGTTGCATAATGTTTTGATCCATACGTATTATTTTTAAAATGTACAAACGAGTTAACTAAAAGAAAAATGTTTACGAATAACATTGAAGATTATTTTTACAACAAATTAATAAAAAACAAGCTTTTTAGATTTTAGCAGGAGAGATGATATTGCTGCATGTCGCTTGCACATAGGATAATAACTTGAATTTCTTGTATCTCTTAACCGGCAACGAACAATTAGCATGCTATACATGTCATAATTCTATGACGATAAAACACATTTTAAAGGAATGTCAAGTTTACTTTCCCTACCATAATCGGCTTGAGCTTGCTGACAATGTGTTAAATAAAGAGGAATCTATAAAAGTGTGCATCTTTTAACAAGACACTGCTACCGGTTTAATAATTATGACTCAAATATAGTGTTAATAGTTAATGTGAATATTAATGTTTCCAGCTTCCAGTTTCAGTAATATATGAGGTAGTTTTGGTGTTGCACTAAGTAGATTTCTTAAGGTACACCAAGAGTCATGTGACTTAGAGCAATGAACAAATGTAAAATTGTAGATTTGTCTAGATTTGTTAACGTGGCTTTAGTCAATATTTTTTTAATTTAAGGTTGCTTTTAAGTAAAGTATTGTTGCTCGTAAAACTTGTGTTGGATTTGGACAATTTTATTTGGAGCAGTGGTGGTGAATAAGGAGGTTTTCAAATGGTATGGTAATAAGTAAAAGTATCAATAATATGTACTTTTCAATCAAATGTTTAATAACTTGCGGCACGTGTTTATATCCAAAAATTACACTTTAGGTTTTTGTGGAAGTTTCAGCGGCAATCGTCTACCTGGCGTGTATAGTTTTACATCACAAGTACACCTGTGTTTTTTGCGTGGTTATTAATTACCATTCTAGCTACTATGCAATTTTATCTTTGTTTTTTTGTTTTTTATACTTGCCGATGTATACTTTACTATCTTCTCGTATTTAGAGTTGTATCTAGTTGTTAGTTTGCTTTTTGTGTCTTAAATACAAGTATTTTGGCTAGTTATTTTCTGTCACATCTGTTAAAGCTTCTTCTGTTAATTTTATGTAGTACCGCTTTGGTTTTTATATGATGCAATCTGCGTTAATTGTTGTTGTCACTTGCAGACATAACTCTTTTGCCATTTTGTACTCCACTATGTCTACGTCGGTAAGCTTGCAAACCTGCTTTTACGGTGCAAAGTCTTCTTGGTGTAAATGTTGATGACACAATCCGCAGGGTAAGCAGTATGGTTTATAATGTCAAATTGCTAGGCTTTCCGCTAATTTTGTTTAGATTTACTGAATAGGTTACAAATTGATCCGGTACTTTATGATGTCTCTGTTTATTATTTTTATATCTTTAGTAGTTTCTTTTAAGGCGATGTACCATTTGTTTAATGCAAAACATAAACTTTGGCGTTGCCACTTAATCCTTGTTTGCACTAAAGGTTTGTGTTTTTGGAATGCCCGCATCAGGTTTTTTAATCTTTTTGCGTAAGCTCCATAAGCATTGTGGCCAACCCGACGTTCATTTCTAACATCCAGTTATGAAACTAGTCATATGTCTGGTTATGTCGAGATAGGTTGTGGTGCATTTATAACTTGAGTCACAGCTATCTGCATGTCAACATGGGTTTCAACTTGTAATTTTGTGCGAAATTGTTGCTTATTCGCTTTAAAACAAACAGGAGCCGTAATGATGTTTTGTTCTTAAGGTATTATTTGTGGGGTTGGAACACAATTGCTGTAATTGTGCTCGCTAGTTGGGTGTCATTGTTACCGGTTTGGGATTTTATATGTTGAAAGTCCCAGCCATTACAAGTCAAGGAGTTGGTAAAGCCGCTCTTAGATAACAATCTTGAAAACTGTGGATCAAAAATAGTTTGTTATGGTTAATGTGATTATTAATGTTTTCAGTTTCAGTGAGATAAGAGGTGGTTTAGGTGTAAAAATTAAAAAAATGTTAAAAATGCAGCAAAACAAAAGAATTTTAGATTTAAAATATTGCAAATTTTGGAGGTGGAAGTAGATATCTACATTTACCTTACTGAACTTTGTTTTTATCTGTATGTAATACTACAAATTAAAAAAAAAAAACAACATTAGTATTTCTGAAAAAATAAAATTGGCGTTTTATACTTTATTGTTGAAGCAATAAACGTTACGTCGACTGATTAGTAGACAATTTTTTTTTTTAGAAAAGTAAGTTTTGACAGGAGAAATTATTTTGGAATTAGAATTATTTGTTCTACTTATTAGCTTTACGTTTATATTACTATTTAACCTGCAATATACGTTAAAAAACAATACACTGTGTCGTGTAATATAATTGGACTAAATCATCTCAAAGCTAACTGAACCAAAAAAAAGAATTTAAGTACAAGTGCCACAAATGCAGACAAGTAGGCCACATGTTCAAAAATTGCTCAAACAAAGCAAGAAATGAGACAACAAATGCAAGTTTTAATGTAAATGAGAATATTTACGAACAGTGGTGTCTTGACAGTGGTGCTACGTCACACTTGTGCAAAGAAATCAAACGTTTTGAAACCATTGACAAAAATCAAATTTTAATGCTAACGGAGATACAACAAACATATTGGCAATTGGCAAGGTAGATTTTGAGGCTGAAAACGACGGAAGTGTAGCAAACGTGACATTGACAAACCTGATGTCTGTAAATAAAATAACCGATAAAGATCACAAAGTGCTATTTACGCGCGGTGAGACAATAAAAAACCAAAATAAAATTGTACTTACTGTAAAGCGCATAGGCGACTTGTATATAGTATCCAAAAGCAACGACATTTCCAATGACGTAGCATGCTTAGCAAAATTGAGCCATAGTTTTTGATAATATCACCAAATAATGGGTCACTTAAACTTGCGCAGCTTAAAAGACGCCTTAACAAGCAAGAATCTGCATGCAGCGTTCCAGTTTTCAGAAACCCCCCAAACTATCAACCGATATACTTGAAATTGTTCACTCATACATTTGCGGCTCAATGAGAACGGAATCTCAAGAAAAAATGAAATACTTTGTAACCTTCACGAATAATGCTACAGGTTGGTGGGAAGTGAAATTCTTGCGATCAAAGGACCAAGTACTTTTAAAATTTATAGAATACGTGAACAGTGTCGAGAATCAAACTGAAAAAGTGAAATATCTTCAATCAGATAACGGTACAGAGTAAGTGAACAAGTCATTTGACAAGTACCTAAGTATGAAAGGTATTGGGAGAAGATTGACAATCGCCTACACACCGGAATAAAATGACATCTTTGAACGAACCAACCGGACACTCCACCAACAAAGTGTTTTTTCGGAAAAATTCTAAACCTGAACAAATTGAAAAAAATTGAACCTCAAGTATATTGCCTAAAATGAAGCCCGAAAAGAAAAGAGTTAGATATTCGTGAAAAACCTGGATTTTTTTTTTATTTAAAATTAGAAAAGTTTCCAAATCTGGCTTGTAAAGAAAAAAAAATGTAAGTTTTCCGTGACGTAAAATTTGTGAATGAAAACGACCAGAACTTGATAAAAATCATCATCAAAAATAACGTTAGAAACCAAGAACACGTTGATGAGCATCAAGTAAATGAAGTGGAAATTGAGAATTCAACAAAACCGGCAGTCAAAAATGAGAATAAAAGACACCTCGAATTTAGAAGAGTTCCCGGCAGACCAAGGCTAGAACGAAGAAACAGAGGCTCACCGAGAAAGGTTTACAACATGATTCCTATAATTGAAGAAAACAAAGGTGAAGCACACTGTGTAAAGACTGAATTCTGCCATTTAGTCAAAGTCCCAATCAAAATTGCGACAGAATGAAACAAAGCAATGGTAAACGAGATAATCAATAATCAATTCTCTGCCATAATATCTGAAAGTTGGTAAACAGGCCAAAAAATAAGCTGGTAATCGGAAACCGAATGATCTTACGTAAAAAAATCAAAGCTGACGGAACGGTTGAAAGAAGAAAACCCGCTTAGTTGCTCAAGGTTTCTTCCATACACTAGGTATGCACTTCAATGAAACGTTTGCCTTGGTTGCTAGAATCGGCTCCATAAGGACGGTTGTGGCATTAGCAGCACAATTTGACGTGTCAACCGCATATTTAAACGGGAAACTAAATAAAGAAATTTTTATGGAACCTCTTAAAAATTTAGCCGAACTTCTACAAGTTATAGTAGAAAAGAAAACTGACCTAGCTTAAGAAATGTTATACAAGATTAAAAAAGGCTCCTCTTCTCTTGAATAGAAAATTGTACGGCCTGAAACAGGCCAAAAAATTGAACACCACCTTGCGCTGAATAGGAGCTGAATTCACAGATGCAGATCTATGCATCTAACTACTAAAGCGAGGAAAAGATATTGCAGCTTACATAGCTATCTACGTGGATGATATCATCGTGGCGTCAAAAGCGATGAAACGGCAACGCAGCTACTATATATGTATGTTGCAAAAGGAATTTGAAGTAAAGGATTTAGGCAAAGCCAAGTATTGTCTGGGAATCAAATTTACCAGGGAAGGCGACAAAATACGACTGAATCAACAAGGGTTTGTGATAGAACTACTGAAACGTTTCAAAATGTCGGACTGCAAACCTGTACTGACTCTATTCGACCCAAACACAAAGCTAACAAAAAAAGAAAACGCTTTAGCAGATCAAAAAACAAAATATTTATTTTGTGAACTGGTTTGTGCGCTGATTTACCTATCTACATCCACAAAACCTGATATTTATCATGCTGTCAGCTAATTGGGGCAGTTTAGTCACTGTTACAAAAAGGAACATTGGCTAGCTGCGCAAAACGTGTCTTGCGATACCTAAAAGGTACCGCCGACATCAGTCTCTGCTATAGTTCATCAAATACAGAAATGAAAGGTTTTATGGACGCTGACTGGGGGTGCGACTCAACGGACAGAAAATTGTTCACCGGTTATTGTTTCTTGTGAGCAAATTCTCCAATATTATGTGAATCGAAGAAGCAACGTACGGTGGCGCTAAGCTCAAACAACGCTGAATACATGGTTATGTCTAAAGCAACCAAGGGGGCCATGTATCTCCAAAATCTAATGCTTGAAATTGGTGAGGTTCAAGGGCCTATAATAATATACAATGATAATCAGGGAGCACTAAAACTCTCCGAGAACCAAAGCAAGCATATTGATATGAGGTACCATTTCTTACGCGACAAGATTAAAGAGGGCAACGTCATGTTTGACTACGTCTCCACGAACGAGATGATTGCCAACATCTTAACCAAGGGTCTTCAGCCGCCGTCCCGAAGAGAGGTGTTGAAACAATAAACTTTATGTCGACTGATTAATAGGCAAAGTTTTTTTAGAAATTTCAGTTTTGACAAGAGAAAATATTTTTGAATTATTCGTTCTACTTATTAGTTTTATGTTTATATCACTGTTTAACCTACAATATACGTTTAAAACCAATACACTGTGTTGTGTAATATTATTGGACTGCATCATTTTTGTTTGACCAAAAATCCTTCCGAGTGTGGGTTATAAAACTATTATTAAATTGTTGAACAAATTTACAAATAATATTTGGCAGAGTAGGATTTGAACTCAGTACTCTCAATATTAGACACAAACACCTATGCAACTAACTCTTTCTGGCTTTAAATAACAAGAATGTCCTAATTTTTTATGTTTGTTACATGCTTTTATTTATTATCAGTTACATAATTATAATTTATTAAAATTTGTAAAACAAATATTGATTTAAACAACACGTACACGTTGCGAAATTTGTGCTCAGTTGATAATAGGTGGTGGGGATGCACGTTAACATTCAGTAACAATGGAGCAGTGTGCATTGTGCATACGCTGGAAAACTATGTATTAAAACGGTAGTTTTTACGTGCAGACACGTCGTGCTTATCAAAGGCATTTTTAAATTAAATAGAATCGACCAACCTGTCTGCATGTGATTAAAATGTTGGTTAGGAACTTTGAAAAGATTTTGTCAACGACAATAAAGAAGCCTGTGCAATCAAAAGTAAGAGTTGAAAAGTTGTGTAAGAGTGACAATCGACAGAAGTCCGCGTTGCTTACATGCCGCCACATTACTTTGAATTACTAACAGAATAGTTAAACGGATTTTACAGAACGATCTAGACAATTATCTTTACAAGATCCAAATTATTCCGTAAAGAAATGTTAAATTTAATTAATGAAGACATAGACCTTTTAAACAATTTATGAGTGACAAGACTCATTTCCATAAGTTTGATTACGTCAACAAACAGAATTTCGGGTTTTGGAATGACGTGAACCTTAAACAACTGCATCAGTAACTTCTCCATTCCGCAAGAGTTAAAGTTAGTTAGAGATCTTGTAAGTTTATATTTCTTTAAATTTTGAGGGGTTAGACCGTTTTTAGGGACTACCCGAGTTAAAATACACGTCTAGAACGCGTTTGGGTAGTAGTGTAAATCTGTTGCGAGGTGCCCATTTTGGACTTTTCCCGTGGTATGAATGTCTCCAAATAAGCCGTGTTTGGTACTTTTTGCGGCGACGCATTTAGATCACTTGAATAAGGCCGCGTTTAGATCTTTTCAAATATACCGCGTTTAAAACATTTTGGTGACGACGTATTTGGATCATTTCAATTAAGCCGCACTTGGGATCTTTCTGATGATACCGGTTATTGGATCTATCCTGTTTGTAAATATTAGGTGGCAAAGCATAGATGGAATCTCAAGGAATCTATTCTCCAATGAGGACCGAGTTTTTTTTTAGGTCATAAGTTTTATTATGTTAGTAGTATTAGTTGTTGTTTTTATGGGACACAATTACAATCCAGATAGTTTATTTTGGTATTTTTTTTCAGTTGAAATTGTGGTAAAAAATTATGTATTTAAAATTAACATTATTTATTTTTGATGTCAACTATTCTATTACGATCATTTTAAATAGAAAACAAATGTTTTTTTTTTAATTTGTTATAAAAATATATTATTATTTTACATGGTTGTATTTAGAATACCATAAAGATTGCAACTATACTAAAAATGTAAACAAACAAATGTATACACCCTACCAACCTTGGTATATACTTACCTTTATAATACTCAAAAACCATGTAAACAGGTTTTTGAATCATTCAAATCGGTTATATTTAGAAAAATCATAAAGATTCTAAAAAAAATGTATCTTGACGTTGAAAAATATAAAGTTGGCTGTCATAGCAACTACGAGGACTGGCTATTAAATAACGACACTGCTTATGAAAAAGAGTTTTATATTAAAAATTATTCTATAATCGAACGCTCCCCTTCAATGTACTTCTTTCTTCTCCCCACACACTGTTCCATTCGTTTTTTCCATCTATCAAAGCAATGCTGGTCTTTTTTTGTAAGAGCATTTAGAAGCTCCGCCAATTTTTGTTTCACCTTTCCCATCGACTCAAACCGGGTTCCTTTTAAGGCAGACTTGATCTTAAAAAAAAAGTCAAAGCTAAATCAGGCGAGTACGATGCGTGTTCAAGCACTGGAGTGCCTCTAGCGGCTAAATAACGCTTCACATGCAGAGCGTTTTTCCACAATTTTGGCCGTTTCTTTTTCATTTCACATTGATCCGTGGCTTGTGTTTTTTGTCAAACATTGATATCGATACGAGAAAAAAACACGTTTGTTTCTAACCGCTATAGAAAAAATACTACTACAGGGACAAAAACGTGGTTTCTTACTGGAATAGTAGACACTTCCAGCTATCCAACGCTGCATTTGTTTTCCCCCCTGCCCCTCTAGCACGCCTTCTGCGATCGCAGTCTCGTTATTTAATAGCACCTTGTATACTAAAAATAAAAATATGCATGTGTGTATCTGTCTTTATGATACTCAAAAAACCATTTAAAATGGTTATTGAATCATTTAAAAATATCGGGGTTATTCAGCCGTACGTTTTTTATCTTAAACCTGTATATGCAACTAAAAAATATATTTTTTCTACTTTTTAGTTCATTTTATTGTTATTAATAATTAATTAAATTAGTGTCTTATGCTTGTTAGTAACTTGTGTTGTATTTTTTTGTAATTTTAATAATATTTATTTTGTCAGTAATAGTTTTTCTTTGTATGATTTATACAAAAAAAAATTTACTGCAAAAATAAATATAATATGATTACAAAAAAATACAATTTACCATACGTTATCGTTCACTCAACCGCCGAATATTGTTTTACCGAAAATCAAACGAAGTTATCTATTATAATATTTATAAGTAATTTTTAATCAGTTCTGCATATTCTCTTGTAGTGTAAGCAATGGCTACTAAATCAACCCTGCAAGAGCCAAAAAAGTTGTGAAATGATAATTATGACAATGATGAATGGGTCCCAGATATTGATTCTGATGAATAATAAATAAAATTTTGGAATAAAGACAATATTATATTTTGTAATAAAAATTTTAATTTTTATAATAATGTTAAGAGTAATAAATACAGATTAAAAACTGAACCTGCCAAGCTTAGCTTATATCATCATTGGGTCCGTTTGAAATACCGGCCCATATTGGTATTCCACGTTGTTTTTCTATGACAGTATTACAAAAGTTAAAAATAAATTTATTTAAAAGATTGTTGTTATGATTAAGTTGGATAAAACTATTTCATTACCACGTATTTAATTTATTAATTTTTCTAATTTATATAAAAGTTTTTAATTTGGTGCACCTTACCAAGGGAATTAAAATCGCCGAGGTAAACTATTCATTTGCTCAAAAGTTTTTAAAATACGAACTAGTTTATCCGAGCAGCATAGATTGCGTTTTCATATAAAAGCTTCCGGCATACACTTGAGATTCTTATTTCCGTTTATCTTTTTCGGTCTTTCTCGACTCACTTCCTGATTTTATTCCTGTCTATTCCAATAAAATTTAGTTTACTTAACATACCCTTAAAATACTCTTTAGACGTCAACAACTGTGACATAAATTTAGATCAAAACATCAAAGAATATTGATGTAATGAAATAATTTATAAAGCTAATTATACTAAAAATATAGGATTAAATATAGATTAAATTAAAATCAATTTTGTGTGATTATATAACGTAAATATTATTTGTAAAATGTTGCTAATTTTAATTAATAATACACGCGGAAATTTCAAATTTTTCATTTTATCATACATTCACAACTACGACCAGAACTGTAACAATTGTTATTTTAGAAAAATAACTTAAGCACAATAAAAACTCATTTCAATGAAGTATAACTCTTAAAGTTTAAGCAAATTTTTCGACAAAAAAATTAGTTAATTTGAAAATTTAATAGACAATTGAAGATTTTGGATTTTTATATATTTTGCTTAAAACAACCACGGTCAGTTAGTAGAAAGTTGTTTATCTCTAGCTTTGTTTAGACTACCTGTTACGTTTAGTTATATAATATTGTTTTTATATATGTGTATGACGCAACAACCGCTAAACCTCCCATACATCACACCGTATGTATATGTTGTTTATTAACTAATTAAACACTAATTTACTGTTTTAACGACTTGAAGCCAAACGGTTATTTGCAGCCAAATTGTCTAACCGCATCAATTTACTACAAAAAGGGCACTGAGCATTTTTTTGTTCCGCATCATTTTGCAATTGCCCCACTTCCTCCATTCCTGCCAGTTTGGTCCATCTCATTTTCTCGCATTAGCGCGCTTATGTTACAAATTGCAATTGTCCTTTGTGGCTTTTTTATAAACTAAACCTGCACATAACTACTAATATCTTCTTTGCAATTAACAAATTAAAAAAAATTCTTTAGCATATGACCAACTGGTCAGTGTTTGTAAATGGTCAATTCTATACAATAGCTCTTGCAAAACCCCGTTTATTTTACTGGTTGATAAAAATCAAACTTTTTTGTTGGTGGGAGAGCAGATTTTAATGATAGAGTTTTGTTTTAATAATCATAAGACTTTTTCATATTTCCAATTTTCTGCAAATTATTAATATGAGCTGGGATCGTTGACTTATATAAGTTTTTATATAAGGTGATTCAGGGGAACCTTGTGATTTCTAAGCAAGCAGTACACAGCGAGTAGAAGAGTTAGGGAAACCGGTACAGTGTTATTCAACTCCACAGGCTACGCCATTTTGGTCACTATAACACAATGAAATATGCAACATTGTATGTTCGTGTACTATAATTATGTTAAAAGTGGTAAATCTGTTATCCAAACATAGCGTCTTTTTTGTCAGGTACTGTAACTTGATGCAAGCCCCCTAGTACCATTTGTACTGCGCGGACACCAGGCAACATTGACATTGTGATAGGCAATATTGATCCAGCGTCGTTCTGTTGCAAACACGTTGTCGCTTTAAGAACGTGACTTTCAACAACGTTTACAATTTGCGGAAAATATGCTCAATATTTTGAGAAATAACATCAATGTGTTAATTATTATGAGTGACAAAGCTTTAAACGGTTTGGCAAATAAATAAAATTGCCAATATTGGGTTAAGTATAATCCACAATTGTTGCATCAACGGTCCCTACGTAGCCCTCAAATGACGGTCGGGTGTGCTGTTGCTAAGTGTGGCGTAATTAGCACTTACTTTTTTGAGGAACATGGTGTTACTGTCGCCGTTATATCAGATTACTACATTGAAATAATCACCAACTTTCTAAAAAAAATTATTTCACGTTTTGGCAATGTGTAGATTTCTTGACCTATCGGTTGTGCACATCATCTACAAATTATTCGGATGTCTTACAAAAATCAGCGCATTGTGAGGAATGTGTTTTGTGCGCTTAGAGCAACTTATGGTTCATATAATTGACCTACCGAACGCACAATTTGCTGTAAATTATACCAAACCTTAAACTCAATATTTATTATTGGATAATATGCGACCAAATAAACCACATTCAGCATGTAGTAAAAAAATATAGTGGCTTTAGCTGAAAGTGTACGCAATGACCGCGATGAATCAATTTGGAGCAGTTCTTAACAGCTTGGCTTGTTATATGGAACCACTTGGCGTATTTTACGTAAGGATCTTGATTTAAAAACATACAAAATTTAACTTGAACAAGAATTGAAACCGGGCGACAATTTGAATTATTACCGTTTTAGCTTGAAGAAAGTTTACAGTTTTTTATCAACATTTTGTTTAGCGATGAGGCCTCTTTCTAGCTTAATGGCTCGATCAATAAGCAAAATTGCCGTATTTGGGTTGAAGAGCAATCCGAAGAGGTTCAAAAGCTGCCATTACATCCAAACAAAACAACGGTTTGATGTGGTTTATGGGTTGGTGCAATTTTTTAATGAAGCCGCCTGAAACGTAACTGTGAATAGCAACCGTTATGACGCCATGATAACAGACTATTTGCTGCTTGTAATTTTGACAACATTTGGTTTCTACGTGATATTGCCTCTCTAGGCTTGTTTTTTGGAGCTACGTAAAATTTATAGCTTACATAGGTAAGCCGGCTTCTTATAGTGCCGTGTCTGCTATGAGCGTAGACACCCCTTTTGTATGTTTGAGGTGTGCGATAGTAGTTCAACACAAACATTTGGAACTTACTGTTTAACGTGGAATCCAAACCACACCACTAAAGGGGTTTACTAGGCAATTATTTTGCTGGTTTGCCATTGTTTAACAATTCTTAAAGAACTGAACAATTTCGAGTTAACATTACTCAAGCAATTAGAGAAATTTGTCAAAAAGTTTGCAAAAATGTTATCAAAAACAATGTTATTATGCCAAACAAGCGGAAGGAGTCACTTGCATGGTATTATTTTATTAGATTAATGTTTTAAACTAATAAATGCTATAATTTTGAAAAATGTTCTGCTAAAGCTAAAGTTTGAAATAACCGTTTTAACCAAATAACCTACTCTCCTGTATGACAAAACTACAAAACTAAAAAACATGAGCAACTGTTTTTGGTTTGTTAGAAGTCAGTTTATGTACTGATAAAGAAATAAATGCAAACAAAACCCTGAAAAAAATTGAATAATACCAATGTATGTAGTACACTTTGTGTTTTGCAAATTATCAATTATTAAGTTTGCTTAAGACTACAAAGTTCTGCAGTATTTGATGAAAAAGTCCGTAAAAACAATGTGCACTATTTAATAAGAAAGTTAGTAAAAAAATCTGCAGAATGGATGGAAAACGAATAAACAAGAAAAACTAAAACATAAAATTAAATTCAACATATAAATATTTTGCTTCAAAATAACACTAAATAATAAAATTAAAATAAAATAAACAGACTATATATAAAAAAAAAACTGTTTGATTTATAAACTATAAAGATAAAAAAAAACACTATAATCTAATTTTAAGTACAGTGCATATCTAGTAAATCTACATCTACACAACCATAACTAAGATTTTTTAAACACACATGTTTAACAGCTATAAAAGTACTGGCTTTAGTTTAGTTTTTATATTATGTGTATTTATAATCTTTATTTGAGAAAAGGTAAATTTATTAGACATTTATTGCCTTCTTTGCCTGTCTACAACTTGGTTTTAGGTCCATACATCTTGAAGGTTGCCAATCTATCAGCTTTAACGATACCTATTGTGCCTTTTTACCTAGCACAGCTCAATTACATCCAGTCTTAGTGTTTTGTATTGTGAGCATTTTCTGAATGCCCAGGTTATACTCGTACCTTCTATAGGGTTTTCCAATAAGAGGTTTTATTTTAATATTTAAAAAAAAACGGGTATTTTTAAGAGAAATCAATTAATGTTTATTTCATTGTAAAGAGGAAAGTATGCCATTAACATTGTAAAACAATATCTTCCAATTCCGGCCATAAAAAATCATTAATCATAGCTCGGTAGCGCTATCCATTCACCGTAACAGTTGCACCAGCCTCATTTTTGAAAAAGTATTGTCCAATCACACCGCCAGCCTAAAAACCGCAACCAAACAGTGACACGTTGAAGATGCAAAAAAAATTTAACAATCATTCTTGGATTTTCTGAGCCCTAAATGCGACAATTCTGCCTATGAACGTAGCCTCCGAGGTGAAAATGAGCCTCATCACTAAAGATGATTTTGATTTGATGGACCCAATCAACAAAGATTCGACGTTTATGGTGATCGATCGGCTTGAGTTTTAGTGTTAATTGAACTTTAATATTCTTAAGACTTAAGTCTTTATGCAAAATACGGTGTAATGTTGTTTGTGGAATGTCAAATTTCAAAGATCGACGAGGAATTGACAAACCTGGGTTTTCTTCAACACTACGGGCTACATCAGCAATATTCTCATGTGTTCTTGAGCGATGCAGACGGTTTACTATTGCCGGCCGAAAAGGTGCTTTACGACGACCAAAAAGTGCTTTAGTTTTGCGAACTGTGACTGAAAAACCATTTTTGTAGTGAATTTTAATAATTTCATTGCGTTGTTGAAGCGTGTATCGTTTTATTTTTAATAATGGCGTAGTTTTTACTTGTCAAACGTCAAAAGATAATAGCTTCATAACTGATAGCTGCTCAAGTAGCCTGCTATTCAAAATGAAACTTCTTATTGAAAAACCCTTTATGCAGCGTCAAAAAATTTTAAACTATTTTGGTTGCTTCCAATAGGTTGGCTGTATATGTGCCATCCGAGCGTTTTAAGCAACCGAGTTGTTGTTGTGGGTCTTTTGATAAGATGTTTATAGAACATCTAGTTTGATTGGCTTTTTGAGTTTATTGTTCTATAGAAGAATTTTCTTGCGGCCGCTTTGTGGCGTTCAAATTTGTCACACCACCAAGGTATAGTACTTTCAGAAATAGACACGGATTGTAGTGGGCAGGGCATTTTTGTGCTAAAATTTATTATGTAACTAAGCATCGCATCTTCTAAAATATTTTTATGGGCAAATACAAGTTTTTCTGGTTGCATTAATTTTTTTTTTTTTTATTTATATAATAACATAAACTTTTGTTGTTTCTAACGCAGTATCAACTAGTTGAGCTGATTCAGCAAAAATACTTTAAGTGGTAAAATAAAAAATTGATATCAAATATTTAAAAACTAAATTTTATGCCTTACCCGTACACAAATTATTCGTTTACTTTTAGCTTGTTGACCTATCATTGAGAAAACTAGCGTTCATTTTGTAACACGCTATATAAAATGTACTTAATTAGTTAATATTAAAATAATAATAAAACTTTCTAGGAATTAAATTATTTTAGCAAGTTTAACAAAATTGGGTTTGAACAGCTTCACATTTGTTTGTCTAGTTAAAACCAAACTGTTTTTAATTTGTTATAATGATAAAAATATACAGGCCGTGTACTTAGCTCCGTTGTTAAAGCTAACTCGTAATTGAAATTTAATTAGAACTTTTATAAAAAAATTGTTTATAGATTTTAAATCTTTTTTAGTTATTTAAATAAAAAGACTATAATAACTAATCAATTCGGTGATATTTTATAAAAAAATTGTTTTTATTAAATCCTTCTCGATAAATTAATAAATTTTTATCGAAAACAGAACTGTGCGATTCAATTTAATATTGTCAATCTTGCTAACCTAATCGCTTATTTCTTATCTCTTCTACGTAACATGTTTGGCATTTGTAGCATCTAAGGGTACATACATAAGTGATTTTTGATGATTTGTTACACGCTTCTGTCGTTAATCCGAGCGTATAACTTCTTTCTTCCTGGAATGGAATGCTTGAAATTGCGCCAATTTTATTTCTTAAGATATTTCAAACACGAAGTGTGTCTGCAAACTTTAACTTCCCATCTTGTGGACGATCATTAAGAATTCCATTCTCTTAAAAAACGCTGTTTGATTTGAGGCAAGCATTGCGTTATATTTGCGTTGTTTTTGTTTATTCGTAAGTTATCCGGTAACAATATAAGTTTTTATATATATATTTTTTTTTTAATAACGTAATTTTGCAAATGACATAATAAATAAACAGCTTTTATATAAATAAAAAATCAATTGCAAATATTAAAAAAATTGAATGAACGTCACCAAGTTACGCGTTTTATGGCAATTTTAATAGATATTCTAAACCATCCCACCCTCAACCAATAATCCAATAACTCTCCATATTTTTTCTCAGCGCTCTCAGTTGGGGTTCGATTGAAAAGCTTTCAAAGCGTCTGTATATATACTACATGATTGTTTGTTTTTATAGCAACGAAAATGAGATCAATTTGGCTTTCCGCTGGGGACAGCAAATTTGCATATCGCTCGCTATCAGCTTTTTCGTACCCCACAACTAGATTGATATATACGCTATAGCATACGTAGTGCATGTGTATAAAACATCTTGATGTGATTCTGTTTTTTTATATATCAAACAAGGGTTGAAACTAAAGAAGAAACTTAATTAATGATGATGTGCGCTATTCAAAGCTCTGCCTGAAAGTTGGGTTCCTTTTATTAAGCTCAGCGTTAATGCTGCCAGAAAATGAGTGCACGCAGAGTGAAAGAAATAAAGATAATTAAATTTATACGAAGCGAAAAATTATTATACCGTGATATTTCGTGCATTTTGTTTTATCTCATTAAGAGTTCATGTTTTAAAACATTTTTTTTGCTCGTTTTGAATTATTTATATTGCATTTTCAACTCGGTTTCTCCTTAACACACAATTTTAAACAGAATATTCGTTATTTTTTACATTTCTTATTTTATACATGACTGATTAAATTAATAAATTATGAAATGATTTATGTGAATATATAATTTTTTAACTTTTTATTATATAAATCATATACAAAGTGGTTTACAATCTTACAATAAATAGTAATAAAATTTAAAAAAAATACCTAACTTATATTTATAAATTATATAACATTAAATTATTTGTAACTTACGTATTGGAATTATTACTGATTAAATCATTAAATTCATGCGCATTTTATTACTTATTATTTTTTTTCTTTTAGTTTAGGTTATTTATTTTTATTATACTTGTATATTAGTAAATTTATTTAACGTAAGTTGTCTAAGCATTGAAATCTTATAATTTAAGATAAAGGAGCAAAAACGACATTGGTTTTTTTGCTGATAATTGATTAGTGAGTAAGTGCAGGAAAGGGGTCGAAGAAGTAGTCAAAGCGGATTTTGCTCAGTGGCATTTTTTGTTTTTTTTTTTCAAAAACGTTATGGACTTCAAATATGGCGGTTGCATACTGTGTAGACCGGATTTCCATTATAACAAGAAAAAGGCTCTAGGACGCAAAGGCTCACAAAAAGTTTTTGCTACAAAATTTTGGATGCAATTTTTTTTGTCACCAAAAAGATTAAGTGCAATATGTGTTTTCTGGTGATGTCAAAATATTGCATATTCATCGTTTCGACAACAAGAAAAATTGCTGTCAATAATATTTTGATTTTATAAAAACCATCTTTGTAGAAAAAACTTTTTATAAACAGAGAGTTTACAATGTAGGCTCTTAAAGTTTTTTTTATTTTTAAGCAGATTTTTTTGGATTTTTTGGGACGTCTAAAAATATAATTTCAGTTGACAGCAAAAAACAAAAATTGCACTAGAAAGTTTAAATTAATGCAGAGACTTCTTTTTGGATCTTTTTTTTGCACTTATTTACAAATTGACAGCAAAAAAACAATCCAATCGTCTCTGCTGCTCTATCTTAGACTATTATTTTAACTGCATTCAGCTGGATAGACATTTTACCTAATGCTTGCCTACGGCTAGATTTATGAACAATACTTTATTCACAATCCACAGGAGTCAAGCTTGTATTTGTTTAAAAATCTCACGTCTATAAATACTGTGTTCATCAAAACTTAATTTTACCTGCACATAACGCGACTTTAATCATTCCTAACTCTTAACATGTTAACAAATCAATAGTGGCAATTGTATTCACAGTGTGGCATAGATACCAGTTGTTTTGATGCCTTATTTTAATATATTATCATAACTCACAATACAACTTTGACTGATTACTTTCTGTTTGAGCTATACCGACAAAAGTTTAAATTCTTGACAAGGCCATCTATACCGGTTAAGTCAATAAGCAAAAGCAAAACTAAATGTATCCAAAACCATTCTTGATTACCTATCCTTAAATGTCTCTATTATCATTACATTTGATTTCAATTTTTTTTTTTAATTCCTAACCTGGCGGTACATAAAACGCGCTTTAATTTATATCTGACAAGAGCTTTACAATTTGCACGTGTAAAACAACTATTAAAGTTGTAGATTAGTGCTACGGTAGTGCTAAGACTAATTGTTTGGAAGTTAATGCAGCTTATTAAGTTATGCCAATGGATATGGCTACACGTTCAATAACAATTCAGACTTTTTCACTTTTTTACGGTATATATATTGTTTGGCATTACACTCCTAGTGGAGTTTAACCGCTCCTCCTGGAGCTCTTGTGATTCATTTTAATTGGGTGAATCAGTCCCATTTTGCCTTCTTAATTTGCGCTATTATTTCTCTCCATTTCTTCCTGTCCTTTGTTGCATCTTTCCATTTCCTTATTCCTAGAGTTCTCAGGTCCTCTTCTACTTCCTTTTTCCATCTGCTTTTGGGTCTTCCTCTTCTTCTTTTCCCGCTGGGCTCCCATTCAGTTATTTTTCTTAACATACCGTCCTGATTTGATCTCCATATATGTCCTAGCCATCTCATTCTTGCTGCTTTTATGTTATTTACTACATCATCTCCTAGTAACTCATATATTTCTTCATTTGTTCTTCTTCTTGGTTCATCATTCTCGTCTTTAATTGGGCCGAAAATACATCTTCCTATTTTTCTTTCCAGTATTCTTATCTTATTCTGCTCCTTTTGAGTGATTGTCATTGTTTCAGCTGCATATGTTATTATCGGCCTTACCATGGTTTTATACACTTTAATTTTGTTTTTGTAGCTTATATTCTTGTTTATAAGTATTTTCCTATTTGCAAAAAATGCTCTGTTCGCAGCCTGAAGTTTCTCATTTATTTCGTTTTGTCTATCATTTCTATTGTTTATCATAGTGCCCAGATACTTATAATTCTCTACTTCATCAAATTTATATTCTCCTATTGTTACTGTACCTTCTTTGAATTCCTTCCCTATCCTAAGTACTTTAGTCTTTCCTGTGTTTATTTCTAGTCTCATCTTTCTTCCTTCTGTCGTCAGTTCCACTACAATTTCTTCTAGTATCTTCCTTTGTCTACTTATTATTACCACGTCGTCTGCATATGCCACTATTTGATATCCATTTGTCCTTATAGTTCCTTGTTTTCGGATTTTTCTTAAAGTGAATTCTAGCGCTATGTTAAACAGCGTGGCAGAGAGTGTATCTCCTTGACGCACCCCCACATCTGTTTTGAATTTTCCTGTTCGTCCATGTTCAGACAGCACTGTCGCTGTAGTATTTTTTAACGTCATGGCTATTAGACGTCTCAATTTTACAGGTATTTTTAGTTCATGTAGAGCTTCCATTAGTTTCTTCCTTTTAATTGAGTCAAATGCCCTCTTGTAGTCTATAAATAGGCATTCTATATTCATATCATGTTCATACGTCTTTTCCACTATTTGTTTTATAATATGAATTGCATCTATTGTTGATTTTCCCCTCACAAAACATGTTCATTAAGCCTGTTCTGGATTATCGTTGTTAGTATTTTATACCCATTGTTAAGCAACGTTATTCCTCTGTAGTTTTTACATTCTTTAGGGTCCCCCTTTTTGAGTACTGCTATTATTGTGCCCTCATTCCATTCCTCTGGTATTATTTCCGTTTCCCATATTTGTTGTATTATTTTAGAAATCTCTTCTTGTAATTTTTCCCCACCATACTTGAACATTTCCATGTTGATATTGTCTACTCCTGGTGCCTTTCCATTTTTCCATTTCTTTATGATTTCCTGGATTTCTTTAATTGTTGGTTTATCTATTTTTATTTCGTCTTCTTCATCATTTTTTTCTTCTATTGCCACTTCTTCGTTACACACATCTGTTAGTAGCTCTTTAAAGTGCTCTTCCCAGGTGTTTTTTGCTTCTTCATCATCGACTACCATATTTCCATTTTTATTTCTTAGTCCTATCGTTCTTTTCGTTTCTTTTTTTCTGTTATCTTTGATTTTTTGGTAAAATTTTTTTGCATTTCCATTTTCTTTCTCTATCTCTTCCATTTTTGTTTGTATCCATTTCTGTTTTGTGCTTCTTATGATTTTGTTACATACATATTTATTCCTGTTGTACTCTTCTTTTTTATCTTCACCATCATTTCTTAACCATTCTTTCCTTGCTTCAGCTTTCATTTCTACTTTCTCTCTGCATTCCTCATTCCACCAGTCATTCCTGTATTGTTTTTTTCTTTTTCCAATGTTCTCTTTTGCTGCTTTGTTTATTATTTCTTTTATGCTTTCCCACTTTCTGTTCATATTATCCTCATTTTTGTCTTCATCTTCCTTGATTTTTTCTTCAATATCGTTTACGAAAAGTTCTTGTATTCTGCCACTTTTTAGCTTTTCTATGTTCCACTTCTGTCCCCTACTTTGTTTCACATTTTTATCTATTTTTTGTCTAATTGTTGCCGTTACCATAAAGTGGTCACTGTCTGCGTTCGCACCTCTATACGATCTCACATCTATGATCATTCTTTCTTTCTTTTTCGTTATTGCTACGTGATCGATCTGGTTACCATATCTGTTCCCTGGTTCCATCCATGATATTTTGTGTATCTTTTTGTGTATAAATTTCGTGCTAGATATTACCATTCCCATTGAGTTTGCTGCGTTACACAACCTGTGTCCATTGTCATTTGTTCGTTCATGTATTGTGTGTTTACCTGCTACCTCTTTATTGTATACTTCCCGATTTGTGCGTTTAGGTCTCCCGCAATAATTATCGTGTCTTGTTTCTGCAGCTCATTATATACCGCTTCCAGCCTTTCATAAAATTCATCTTTGATTCTTTCCTCTGCAGTTTCAGTTGGGGCGTATACATTCACTACTGTTATACAATATGGTCTCGCTCTTATTCTTATGTATGCTATTCTACCATTCACTGGGGTGAACTCTATCACATTCTCTTTTATTTTATCTGTTACCATAAAGGCAACACCATTTCTCCCTCGTTTACTTTCACCTGAGTACCATAACGTGTATCTTTCTGCTTTCACTTGTCCATGTTCTTTCCATCTTATTTCTTGCAGTGCTGCTATGTCTATGCTATATTTTTGTAATTGTCTTGCTATTTCTTCCATTTTACCCTCTTTTAGCATTGTTTTTATGTTCCATGTACTTAATTTTAAATCTTTTTTCTTTCTCATGTCCTTATTCCTAGCCTTTTTCATCTTCTGTTTTTTCGCATTCGTTTTCGTTTTTAATAGTTTTTTGGGGCCTTTATTTTGCTTATTTCTGTCCATTCATATTTTACATCATCTATGAAAATGTTTTGGTATCCTACTTTTACTTTTATACCTTCACTTTTTTTTTCTTTTGCGATTTGTCTTAGTTCTTTTTGTATTTCTCGCTCATGTACTGTCATGTCATCATCTATATATATTTTTGTTTCTTTGATCTTATTTTTGTTCTTCATAATCTTCATTTTATCCTGCCAGCTCTCCAATTTGACTACTATGATGTACTCGTTGATTGCGTATGCTTCTTTAATTGCAGTATTTATTTCTAATTTATCCTGTATAAACTTCTCTACTTCTTCTTTGATTTTCTGTCCTTGTATATTTGCATTTTTTATTATAATATTGTTCTTTCTTTTCTCTTTTTCTTGTTTATTTATTCTGTCTTCCATTAAATTCAACTTGTCCATAATTTCTTTTTTTTCTTTCCTCCATTCCCGCTCTTTCTTTTTCAGCTCTTCTTTTATCTGTTTTAGTTCTTGGTTTGTTCTTTTTATTTCTGTATTTAGTGCTTCTGTTTGACTTTGCGACTTGACTTATCAATTCCCTCGTTCATATTTTTTGTTAAAACTCTTATTGCACTGAGTATTTCCTCCATCTCTTGTCTCTGTCTTTCTTCCTTTTCCGGAGCTGTTGTTATTATTTTCTTTTTCTGCGTGACCTCTTGCTCCTCCCCTTCGATCTTTTCTAGGCTCGTGTCTTGGATTTTTCTTTTATTATTCTCACTCATTAGTTCCGGCGTAAATCTTTTTATTGTTCACTATTATTACTATTCATTTATTTCTTTTTTTTTTTTGGTTTTTACAATCCTTCACTATTTTATTCGTTTCTTTTTTTTCTTGTTTTTAATTGCACTATTGATATTTGTTTTTGACTTTGCTTTAATGTTTCCCTGTCGCTTCTATGTTATAATTTTAATTTCATTTATTTATTTTCCTTTTTTATTCTATTTTGTTTTTGTAATCTCTGTACTCGTTTGATCTATTTATATTTGTTTGTTCTGAATGTTATCATTTATTTTCCATTTCAATATTTCTTATGTGCGTGCTGGCCTTGTTGATTATCCCGCAGCTGTTTTGAATCTTACTCTTTCTAGCGCACGCCGCTTCCTTTATTTCGCTCTCTCTGGTAATTTTATTTGTTGGGATTTGTTTTCCTTATCTTTGTCCCTTTCAGCTTCTAGTTTCACTATCACTTTTCATCCACTAATAGTTTGTAATCTATGTTATTAACTACTTATTTTCACTGATTCACGCCTTGCATGCAGCGCTAAATTCCCGTATTTTCTATATATTTTTACGGTCTCACCAAAAGCACGTGTTCTCTCAACCGATGCTCGAACAAATATCTATATATTTTTTACGGTAAAAGACCAAAAAGTTAGGTAATAGGATTAGCACTTAAAATGAGAAGGCAAGACCAGTTTTATCCCTGGTTTATCCTGCTGTTTAAAAAATGCACTTTTGATAAAGTTAGCAATTTTATAATAAGCAAAAAATTGTGTGGATTGATTGGTGACAATAAAAAAACTACGGTTTGTCTTCCATTTTAAATCTTTTGCATATTGAGCTGTCTACAATCCCAAAATTTCTATTATAATTTGCAGGTTTATTTTTTACAGTCTCAAATAGTAGTCAGCCGTTTTATAAATTGGGGCAATCATTGCTTTTTTTGCCTGGGTTGTTAGACTATTGTGCTCTAAATGCATTGTGTATATTTGCTTTTAATATGGAGTTAAGGTTTTTTAGTGGTAGTGTGATCTAGGGTTTAGGTCTACACATCTTGAAGGTTGATCCTTTGCGCCCATTCCGTTAGCCGATATTAGTGCGAACTGCCAATGTGAGAGCTCTATAGTATTCTAGTATTACATTGATGTGATTTTAGTAACTTAATAGCTAAAATTGTTCCTCTGCTGTCCGTTAAAATTTGCACGTTTTTACCAGATATTTTTTGTGTTACTATTTCCATCACCCCATGGGTTATTCCGGTTATCTCTGTCTAGAGGCAAGTGTTTCTAGCGGTAAGGATAAAGAGACGTCTAGATCGATCTTGAGAGTAAATTCTTGCTTCAAAGAGTTTTTGAGCCGTCGGTGTAGATTTGAAAGAATTTGTAAAGGTGTTTTTTACAGCTTCTTGTCAAAAATTTTTTTAGGTTTAACCCAGATTTTGTTTGTCTATTTTCTAGGTTTTAGGTTCTAAGTAAAAACTGCCGAAGGCTGTAAACTTTTCTTTTTTTTTAGGAGGCTTTTGTCTTAATGTGAGCTTCTTCTGTGTAGGGTTAGTAAGGGTTGTTTTGTCTAAAAGAAGGTTTGCCTGCTGTGAAATAGCCCATCACGTTTTCTTTAGTTTTTATACTTTGGCACCGTAAAGTTTGCTTTGTGGGGCCTGCATTGCGGACGATTTGAGTGGAGTGTTTAACTTAGACGCGTTCATATTATTTTTGGCAACTCACAGGGTATTTGAAGTACCCGTCGCTATTTTTTTTTTCTAAAAAATCTAACAACGCACTTTAGTTTTTATTCTCTAAAAATTATCTTTACTTTTTTGGCTCTCTGCCCTCTATGAAGCCTGCAACAGTGGCGATGTCAAAAATCAATCACCAGGGCTACTAGAGTTCCAAAAGTCGGTAGTACACGAACGGGTGTTAGATACAAAAACCATTAGAATACAAGAACTCAATTTCAATTGTTTTACAAACCTATCTTTAAGTGAGTAATTTTATCAATCAAAATATGCTTTGGTTGTTTAATAAAAGATCTTTTTAATTAAAACGATTTAACACGGGCTGTAGAGTGCAAATTTTATTGCAATTGATTTGTTTCTATTGATACTATGACTAACCACAAGTTTATTGTGGAATGTGTTAAAGAACCTTTGCTGCAGCAATCATTTTTCTATTTCAAACCATAGTTAACGGATCATACGGTTTGTCTTTAGTAGATGGTGTCTTAACTACGCAGTCCAACCTAGTCTGGCCTTATTACAATCAAATGATGAGAATGTCAAGACCGCCGTAAAAGTTTATACTGATTATATTGTCTAAGCAGAAAAGTTAATTATTTTTAAACCCAGTTTGGCTAATTTTTATAGGTTTATTTAAATTGTTTTAAAAAGAAGACACAAAGAAATATTATTGTTTACAAGGAAAAGCAAAATGTTATAGAAGAATTACGTGTTAACAATTAGGCCGTGTTGAGGAAAAAATATTTTTCTGTGGTTTTCATTCATAATGGTCAACAGACACACAGTCGCCAAAGTGCCTAAAATTGCAGACGTATTGGCGTTTCTATTTGCGTAAGCAAGTAGTTCTCAGAACTATAGTCAACATTTTGTGTATCAAAATCAAATAGTTTAAAACTTTTTTAAGATTTCTCCTTTCTAAAATCTTTTTCTTAAAATCATTTTATTGGACAAATAAAAAACATTTAATAATGGAAAGGGTACCATTTTTGCACAGAGACTAAACAACTTACTTTATTGAATTATGTGGCAGTTTTCTTAACACTTGATGAAACAGTTATAAAAATCTACAACCTGATATCACAAATAGGCGTCTACTTGGAATGTTAAAAAAATGTTATTACATTGTTGGTTTGTTAGTTTTGGACAAAACCACAGTACTGTTGGTAATGTAGTCTGTTTTAAATTTTTTATCCAAGATGCATTCTTTCAGTAAAAACACTTAGTAACGATGTTTCATTCGGTTCTTGTTCTTTATTTTTAAGCACATGTTAATAAACTGTTTACAAAATGAATAAAAAAGCGTTGAAAGTAATGAAGTGCTTAGTCAATATTAACTGCGGTGCGGCAGAAGAGATATTGTTGTTTGTTTTGGTTAAAATTGACAACGGCTGCGAGGTCATTTGTTTAAATTTTTTTGTTAAAAACTGGAGTACAAATCAAGCATTTAAATACGCTACAAGAGCATTTTAGACAAATCTTGCACCAAGATGTTTGTTATAAGTTGAAGGTACGCTCACAGCTCTTTTGCCACAAACAGTTTGTACTCACGTTTGACGTGACAGACTAAGGCCTACTGTCACTAGACCGTTGTGGATCTATGTGCAATTTCCAAACTATCAATGTTGTATATCCCATACTATTTAAAAATGGTTTTGGCAAGTTCTTTCCTGACTGTTGCTGGAGATAAAGATGTGTCTTGATCTGATCTAAAATAAACAAAAAAAATGTCTAGATGTCTTGAGCAGAAATATATGGAATATTTTTGATTGAACGGGCGGTTTAAGAGTGGATAAAAAAATGAAGCCTTGCTGTACTGTGAAACGCCATATCACAGTTTATTTTTTCTAGATTTAGACTTATTGCAATATCTATCCTGAGTATATATATATAATATGTACTGCTGCTGTTAACCTATTTATTACATACTTTGGTATTACGCTTGGCTTAAAGTTTGGATATAAGGCCATCTTTGATTGGACGCCGTGTCATGTGTGTATCGTACGTACTAAGTTGGCCGCTTGTCAACCGGCAGATACAGATCCTAAAGGCAACATTATTTCAAAAATCATCAAGGAAGCACTATTTGGAGCTAGTATTCTCTGACAACTATTTTGTCAAATACAGAAAAGTCTGTGGGATGGTGCTAAACTTTTCAAAATGTGCTATGTTTGTGTACTGGTACGTGAACCAAAATCATTTGTTACCATTTTTTCTATTAAGTTAAGGTTTTGGGAGTAAGCCCAAACTGGGTCAAACTTTAGTCCCGCAAAACTGCTTTTAATAGAACGCATATAATTAAAAGTTTATAAAAACTGTTAATTTAGCAATTGAATCAAGTATGTAACTAACCTAATCTAAATTTATTTACATAATCTAAATATTTGCAATTGCTAGTTGTGTCACAATATTAATTTTTTTGTGATTTAAACTGTTGCTCCGCAATTGACAGTTATGTTTTATTTTATTTATTTTTGTCTCTCATTATCTGTTACTTCAAAATTACTAGTTTTGTTACGGTAGAAATTGTTATTGTCGTCATTTCTGTCGCTTCTAAATTGATAGAAGATCACGTTATGGATCTAACTTAAAAATATTACTTAATGAATTACTGCCACGGATACATGTTGAAACTCAATGTTAGTTATTAAAACATTCTAGTAAATTAAGCTTAAAGTTTTTATTATATTGATCGTTAAAGGAATTACTACATTCTATTTAATGATTAGTAGAATGTTGATTTTTGGTCTGTTCAAAATTCATTGTAAAAAGTACTGATTTTACATGTTTTAATTTGTTAAATTATTTACTTTCATATAATTGTTAAAATTATATTATTTCCTGGATGGTATCAAGAATCCCCGAAGCGTAGTTGACTTTTACCATCTTCAATTAATAATGAGCTGAAGAGCGAATATTTTTTATTGCACAATACAATAAAATATGTTATAAATGACATTAAAAAATTGCGTATTATACTCACTTTTTTGAAAATATTGTGCTAAATGATTCAAAGCTTTAATTTTAAATCACTAATTCAATACTTAACACAAACATAACAAAATATTTATTTGACGCTACACAAAAACTTAACAAAAATCATGTTTTTGCGATACTTTTAAATAAAATCTATAAATTAAAGTGTATGTATATGCTTTAACATATAAAAATGGGAGTCACAAATACTTAATATTTTTATTGGGTAATTTAATGTGTATCAATTTGCCTCACATTCTTTCTTATAAGCTAAAAGTTTCAACATCAAAAAGTTGAGAAAAGTTTTGATACTATTTTGAGGCTTATTAGCTGTATTCGGAGATAATTATAATAGACTCTACATATGTTGTAGCTAGTATTTTACTAAAAAAATTTACAAATCATTTTTAATATACAAATTTTATATTTCCAAACGCATTAAATAATAATAATTAAATTAAACTGAATTTTAAGATATTCTTTAACATTTATTTTATATGTAGCGATTATAATAACATAAAGATTGCTGTTTAATATAATAAATAATTTTTAGTTGTTAAGGTATCTTGAGTACATTAACATTTTGTTAGAATTGATTCATTAATTTTAACACATGCTATAACCGATTTAATAATATTCATTAACAATAACGGTGGGTGACCTTAATTAATTCAATCAGTTCTCATTAAGCGTTTAAAGTTTCTCTATGGTCCTAGGTAACAAAACGTTGAACGTGTTTTTATTTAGCTAATTTTCAATCATAAAATTTTATATTCATGTATATTATTTTTAAAAGTCCAGGTGTTTGAGATTACTATAAATATTTTCGACTTTCATAAAACACTAATTTAATTAAAAACAAATTAATTTGCAGTTTTATAATAATATATTGGTTATAATAAATTTTAAATAAATTTTGATAATAATTTTGTTAATACACTACATAATTCATACATGGCTTATTGTAAACATGACCTGCCATTTATATAGATTATATAAATACAAATATGCAATTATCATACTGAGTAATACAGTGGTATTTGCAAATGATTTGCAATTGTATGAGTATACTGAAATGTTAATTTATTTCAGTCCTGGTTATAAAGACCACAACGCATATTGGATAGGAGCATCCGATAAAACGCACGAAGGAGACTTCCATTGGTCAGACGGACTTCCCTTCTCCTACACTAGTAAGTAGTATTATTTTATTACTCGCCGCAAACAAACAAAAATATATAATTATTAAGATCTATAACACAGATATTTTATAGACATTTATAATGATACAAATAGTTTCAATATAATTAATCGTTGTGACCTCTACTACGTAGAAATTCATGTTTATAAAATATTAAAACAGTTTACTATGTTTTATTTTACAAATTTATCAGATGTAATAAAATATTTAACATATTTATTACATCTGTAAAAGTTAAGAAAAAATAATAAGTAACATAGTAGTAGTAGTAGTTCATATATCAAAAAAATATATACCAGAGATTTTGTATAATACCAGTTATTGCGTATGTTTAATTAACACTCAGAAGATACCCAGCTTAATCCAAGTTAAAACCAGGAAAACCGTTGAATGTTAACGGATAAAACCAGGTATAATGTTTTGCCTAATTTATTTAAACTAAAAATGATAAAATATTTTTAAAAAAACTTACTTTTTTATTATTAGAGGTTTTGTAGTATAACGGTTATTACGTATGCTTTACACGCAGAAAGTCCTTAGTTTGATCTTGGTATAACCAGAAATAATTTTTAATGTATTATTCAATTTAAAATTTTAAAAAAATATTTATTCTATTTATTTCTAACCGCGTGTAGCAGAAGGTACCCAGTTTGATCCTGAGCTGAACCAACAATAAGTTTTTCTTGTTATTTTAAAATTAATCAGTCAACATGAAAATTATAACGGGTTCCGCTCAGGATCGAACTAGGGACCTTCTGCGTGTAAAGCAGACGTGATAACTACTATACTACAGGAACTGTTAGTAAAAAAAAAATATTCCTACAAAAATTAAGATTTATTTTTGTAATTTAAATTAAATCAGTAAACTTTAAAAAGTATTACTGGTTCCGCCCAGGATCGAACTGGGGACCTTCTGCGTGTAAAGCAGACGTGATAACCGCTACACTACGGAACCGTTAGTAAAGAGAAAAAGTTAATCTTACAAAAATTATAATTTTTTTTTTTTTTTTAATTTAAATTAAATCAGTCAACATTAAAAAGTTTCACTGGTTCCGCCCAGGATCGACGTGATAACCGCTACACTACGAAATCGTTGGTAAAGAAAAAAAGTTAATCTTACAAAAATTACTATTCTTTTTTTTTTAATTTAAATTAAATCAGTGAACATTAAAAAGTTTCACTGGTTCCGCCCAGGATTGAACTGGGGACCTTCTGCGTGTAAAGCAGACGTGATAACCGCTACACTACGGAACCGTTAGTAAAGAGAAAAAGTTAATCTTACAAAAATTATTATTAATTTTTTTAATTTAAATTAAATCAGTCAACATTAAAAAGTTTCACTGGTTCCGCCCAGGTTGAACTGGGGACCTTCTGCGTGTAAAGCAGACGTGACAACCGCTACACTACGGAACTGTTGGTAAAGAGAAAAAGTTAATCTTACAAAAATTATTATTAATTTTTTTAATTTAAATTAAATCAGTCAACATTAAAAAGTTTCACTGGTTCCGCCCAGGATTGAACTTGGGACCTTTTGCGTGTAAAGCAGACGTGATAACCGCTACACTACGGAACCGTTGGTAAAGAGAAAAAGTTAATCTTACAAAAATTATTATTATTATTTTTTTAATTTAAAATAAATCAGTCAACATTAAAAAGTTTCACTGGTTCCGCCCAGGATCGAACTGGGGACCTTCTGCGTGTAAAGCAGACGTGATAACCGCTACACTACGGAACCGTTGGTAAAGAGAAAAAGTTAATCTTACAAAAATTATTATTATTATTTTTATAATTTAAATTAAATCAGTCAACATTAAAAAGTTTCACTGGTTCCGCCCAGGATCAAACTGGGGGCTTTCTGCGTGTAAAGCAGACGTGATAACCGCTACACTACGGAACCGTTGGTAAAGAGAAAAAGTTAATCTTACAAAAATTATTATTTTTTTTTTAATTTAAATTAAATCAGTGAACATTAAAAAGTTTCACTGGTTCCGCCCAGGATTGAACTGGGGACCTTCTGCGTGTAAAGCAGACGTGATAACCGCTACACTACGGAACCGTTAGTAAATAGAAAAAGTTAATCTTACAAAAATTATTATTATTTTTTTTAATTTAAATTAAATCAGTCAACATTAAAAAGTTTCACTGGTTCCTCCCAGGATTGAACTAGGGACCTTCTGCGTGTAAAGCAGACGTGATAACCGCTACACTACGGAACCGTTGGTAAAGAGAAAAAGTTAATCTTACAAAAATTATTATTATTTTTTTATTTTAAATTAAATCAGTCAACATTAAAAAGTTTCACTGGTTCCGCCCAGGATTGAACTGGGGACCTTCTGCGTGTAAAGCAGACGTGATAACCGCTACACTACGGAACCGTTGGTAAAGAGAAAAAGTTAATCTTACAAAAATTATTATTATTTTTTTATTTTAAATTAAATCAGTCAACATTAAAAAGTTTCACTGGTTCCGCCCAGGATTGAACTGGGGACCTTCTGCGTGTAAAGCGGACGTGATAACCGCTACACTACGAAACCGTTGGTAAAGAGAAAAAGTTAATCTTACAAAAATTATTATTAATTTCTTTAATTTAAATTAAATCAGTCAACAATAAAAAGTTTCACTGGTTCCGCCAGGATCGAACTAGGAACCTTCTGCGTGTAAAGCGGACGTGATAACCGCTACACTACGGAACCGTTGGTAAAGAGAAAAAGTTAATCTTACAAAAATTATTATTATTTTCGTTAATTTAAATTAAATCAGTCAACAATAAAAAGTTTCACTGGTTCCGCCCTAGATCGAACTAGGAACCTTATGCGTGTAAAGCGGACGTGATAACCGCTACACTACGGAACCGTTGGTAAAGAGAAAAAGTTAATCTTACAAAAATTATTATTAATTTTTTTAATTTAAATTAAATCAGTCAACAATAAAAAATTTTACTGGTTCCGTAGGATCGAACTAAGAACCTTCTGCGTGTAAAACAGGCGTGATAACCGCTACACTACGGAACCGTTGGTAAAAAGAAAAAGTTAATCTTACAAAAATTATTATTATATTTTTTTTAATTTAATTTAAATCAGTCAACATTAAAAAGTTTTCTGGTTCCGCCCAGGATCGAACTGGGGACCTTCTGCGTGTAAAGCAGACGTGATAATCGCTACACTACGAAACCGTTGGTAAAGAGAAAAAGTTAATCTTACAAAAAAAAAATTTTTTTTTTTATTTAAATTAAATCAGTCAACATTGAAAAGTTTCACTGGTTCCGCCCTGGATCAAACTGGGGGCCTTCTGCGTTTAAAGCAGACGTGATAACCGCTACACTACTGAACCGTTGGTAAAGAGAAAAAGTTAATATTACAAAAATTATTATTTTTTTTTTATTTAAATTAAATCAGTCAACATTAAAAAGTTTTACTGGTTCCACCTGGATCGAACTAGGAACCTTCTGCGTGTAAAGCAGACGTGATAACCGCTACACTACGGAAACGTTGGTAAAGAGAAAAAGTTAATCTTACAAAAATTATTATTATTTTTTTTTTTTAATTTAAATTAAATCAGTCAACATTAAAAAGTTTCACTGGTTCCGCCCAGGATCGAACTGGGGACCTTCTGCGTGTAAAGCAGACGTGATAACCGCTACACTACGGAACCGTTGGTAAAGAGAAAAAGTTAATCTCACAAAATTTATTATTATTTTTTCTTTTTATTTAAATTATATCAGTCAACATTAAAAAGTTTTACTGGTTTCGCCCAGGATCGAACTTAGGGCCTTCTGCGTGTAAAGCAGACGTGATAACCGCTACACTACGGAACCGTTGGTAAAGAGAAAAAGTTAATCTTACAAAATTTATTATTATTTTTTCTTTTTATTTAAATTACATCAGTCAACATTAAAAAATTTCACTGGTTCCGCCCAGGATCGAACTGGAGACCTTCTGCGTGTAAAGCAGACGTGATAACCGCTACACTACGGAACCGTTGGTAAAGAGAAAAAAATTATATTACAAAAATTATTATTATTAATTTTTATTTAAATTAAATCAGTCAATATTAAAAAGTTTTACTGGTTCCGCCAGGATCGAACTAGGAACCTTCTGCGTGTAAAGCAGACGTGATAACCGCTACACTACGAAACCGTTGGTAAAGAGAAATAGTTAATCTTACAAAAATTATTATTTTTTTTTCTTTTTATTTAAATTAAATCAGTCAACATTAAAAAATTTCACTGGTTTCGCCCAGGATCGAACTGGGGGCCTTCTGCGTGTAAAGCAGACGTGATAACCGATACACTACGGAACCGTTGGTAAAGAAAAATTATTATTATTTTTTTTTTTATTTAAAATAAATCAGGCAACATTAAAAAGTTTCACTGGTTCCGCCCAGTTGGTACCGTTGGTAAAGAGAAAAAGTTAATCTTACAAAAATTATTTTTTTTTTTTAATTTAAATTAAATAAGTCAACATTAAAAATTTTCACTGGTTCCGCCCAGGATCGAACTGGGGACCTTCTGCGTGTAAAGCAGACGTGATAACCGCTACACTACGGAACCGTTGGTAAAGAGAAAAAGTTAATCTTACAAAAATTATTATTATTTTCTCTTTTTATTTAAATTAAATCAGGCAAATTAAAAAGTTTTACTGGTTCCGCCCAGGTCGAACTGGGACCTACTGCGTGTAAAGCAGACGTGATAACCGCTACACTACGGAACCGTTGGTAAAGAGAAAAAGTTAATCTTACAAAATTTATTTTTTTTTTTTAATTTAAATTAAATCAGTCAACATTAAAAAGTTTTACTGGTTCCGCCCAGGATCGAACTTTGGACCTTCTGCGTGTAAAGCAGACGTAATAACCGCTACACTACAGAACCGTTGGTAAAAAGAAAAAGTTAATCTTACAAAAATTATTATTATTTTTTTTAATTTAAATTAAATCAGTCAACAATAAAAAATTTTACTGGTTCCGCCAGGATCGAACTAAGAACCTTCTGCGTGTAAAACAGGCGTGATAACCGCTACACTACGGAACCGTTGGTAAAGAGAAAAAGTTAATCTTATAAAAATTATTATTATATTTTTTAAAATTTAATTTAAATCAGTCAACATTAAAAAGTTTTTTGGTTCCGCCCAGGATCGAACTGGGGACCTTCTGCGTGTAAAGCAGACGTGATAACCGCTACACTACGGAACCGTTGGTATAGTGAAAAGGTTAATCTTACAAAAATTAGTAGTTTTTTTTTTATTTAAATTAAATCAGTCAACATTAAAAAGTTTTATTGGTTCCGCCCAGGATCGAACTGGGGGCCTTCTGCGTGTAAAGCAGACGTGATAACCGCTACACTACGGAACCGTTGGTAAAGAGAAAAGGTTAATCTTACAAAAATTAGTAGTTTTTTTTTTATTTAAATTAAATCTGTCAACATTAAAAAGTTTCATTGGTTCCGCCCAGGATTGAACTAGGGGCCTTCTGCGTATAAAGCAGACGTGATAACCGCTACACTACGGAACCGTTGGTAAAGAGAAAAAGTTAATCTTACAAAAATTAATATTATTTTTTTTTTTTTATTAAATCAGTCAACATTAAAAAGTTTCACTGGTTCCGCCCAGGATCAAACTGGGGACTTTCTGCTTGTAAAGCAGACGTGATAACCGTTACACTACAGAACCGTTGGTAAAGAGAAAAAGTTAATCTTACAAAAATTTATATTATTTTGTTTTGAATTTAAATTAAATCAGTCAACATTAAAAAGTTTCACTGGTTTCGCCCAGGATCGAACTGGGGACCTTCTGCGTGTAAAGCAGACGTGATAACCGCTACACTACGGAACCGTTGGTAAAGAGAAAAAGTTAATCTTACAAAAATTATTATTATTATTTCTTTTTATTTAAATTAAATCAGTCAACATTAAAAAATTTCACTGGTTTTGCCCAGGATCGAACTGAGGGCCTTCTGCGTGTAAAGCAGACGTGATAACCGCTACACTACGGAACCGTTGGTAAAGAAAAAAAGTTATTCTTACAAAAATTATTATAATTTTTTTTTTATTTAAATTAAATCAGGCAACATTATAAAGTTTCACTGGTTCCGCCCAGGTCGAACTGGGGACCTACTGCGTGTAAAGCAGACGTGATAACCGCTACACTACGGAACCGTTGGTAAAGAAAAAAAGTTAATCTTACAAAAATTATTTTTTTTTTTTTTAATTTAAATTAAATAAGTCAACATTAAAAATAATCACTGGTTCCGCCCAGGATCGAACTGGGGACCTTCTGCGTGTAAAGCAGACGTGACAACCGCTACACTACGGAACCGTTGGTAAAGAGAAAAAGTTAATCTTACAAAAATTATTGAAGTATAATTTTTTTTTTAATTTAAATTAAATCAGTCAACATTAAAAAGTTTCACTGGTTCCGCCCAGGATCAAACTGGGGACCTTCTGCGTGTAAAGCAGACGTAATAACCGCTACACTACGGAACCGTTGGTAAAGAGAAAAAGTTAATCTTACAAAAATTATTATTAATTTTTTTTAATTTAAATTAAATCAGTCAACATTAAAAAGTTTTACTGGTTCCGCCCAGGATCGAACTGGGGACCTTCTGCGTGTAAAGCAGACGTAATAACCGCTATACTACGGAACCGTTGGTAAAGGGAAAAAGTTAATCTTACAAAAATTATTATTAATTTTTTTAATTTAAATTAAACCAGTCAACAATAAAAAGTTTTACTGGTTCCGCCAGGATTGAACTAAGAACCTTCTGCGTGTAAAACAGGCGTAATAACCGCTACACTACGGAACCGTTGGTAAAGAGAAAAAGTTAATCTTACAAAAATTATTATTATATTTTTTAAAATTTAATTTAAATCAGTCAACATTAATAAGTTTTCTGGTTCCGCCCAGGATCGAACTAGGGACCTTCTGCGTGTAAAACAGACGTGATAACCGCTACACTACGGAACCGTTGGTAAAGAGAAAAAGTTAATCTTTCAAAAATTATTGAATTATAATTTTTTTTTTAATTTAAATTAAATCAGTCAACATTAAAAAGTTTCACTGGTTCCGCCCAGGATCGAACTGGGGACCTTCTGCGTGTAAAGCAGACGTGATAACCGCTACACTACGGAACCGTTGGTAAAGAGAAAAAGTTAATCTTACAAAAATTATTATTATTATTTCTTTTTATTTAAATTAAATCAGTCAACATTAAAAAATTTTACTGGTTTTGCCCAGGATCGAACTGAGGGCCTTCTGCGTGTAAAGCAGACGTGATAACCGCTACACTACGGAACCGTTGGTAAAGAAAAAAAGTTATTCTTACAAAAATTATTATAATTTTTTTTATATTTAAATTAAATCAGGCAACATTAAAAAGTTTCACTGGTTCCGCCCAGGTCGAACTGGGGACCTACTGCGTGTAAAGCAGACGTGATAACCGCTACACTACGGAACCGTTGGTAAAGAGAAAAAGTTAATCTTACAAAAATTATTTTTTTTTTTTTTATTTAAATTAAATAAGTCAACATTAAAAATAATCACTGGTTCCGCCCAGGATCGAACTGGGGACCTTCTGCGTGTAAAGCAGACGTGACAACCGCTACACTACGGAACCGTTGGTAAAGAGAAAAAGTTAATCTTACAAAAATTATTGAAGTATAATTTTTTTTTTTAATTTAAATTAAATCAGTCAACATTAAAAAGTTTCACTGGTTCCGCCCAGGATCGAACTGGGGACGTTCTGCGTGTAAAGCAGACGTAATAACCGCTACACTACGGAACCGTTGGTAAAGAGAAAAAGTTAATCTTACAAAAATTATTATTAATTTTTTTTAATTTAAATTAAATCAGTCAACATTAAAAAGTTTTACTGGTTCTGCCCAGGATCGAACTGGGGACCTTCTGCGTGTAAAGCAGACGTAATAACCGCTACACTACGGAACCGTTGGTAAAGAGAAAAAGTTAATCTTACAAAAATTATTATTAATTTTTTTAATTTAAATTAAATCAGTCAACAATAAAAAGTTTTACTGGTTCCGCCAGGATCGAACTAGGAACCTTCTGCGTGTAAAGCAGACGTGATAACCTTCTACACTACGGAACCGTTAGTAAAGAGAAAAAGTTAATCTTACAAAAATTATTATTTTTTTTTTTTTAATTTAAAATAAATCAGGCAACATTAAAAAGTTTCACCGGTTCCACCCAGGATCGAACTGGGGACCTTCTGCGTGTAAAGCAGACGTGATAATCGCTACACTACGGAACCGTTGGTAAAGAGAAAAAGTTAATCTTACCAAAATTTGTATAATTTTTTTTTTAATTTAAATTAAATCAGTCAACATTAAAAATTTTTACTGGTTCCGCCCAGGATCGAACTGGGGACCTTCTGCGTGTAAAGCAGACGTGATAACCGCTACACTACGGAACCGTTGGTAAAGAAAAAAAGTTAATCTTACAAAAATTATTGTAGTATTATTTTTTTTTAATTTAAATTAAGTCAGTCAACATTAAAAAGTTTCACTGGTTCCGCCCAGGATTGAACTGGGGACCTTCTGCGTGTAAAGCAGACGTGATAACCGCTACACTACGGAACCGTTGGTAAAGAGAAAAAGTTAATCTCACAAAATTTATTATTATTTTTTCTTTTTATTTAAATTACATCAGTCAACATTAAAAAGTATCACTGGTTCCGCCAGGATCGAAAAAAGAACCTTCTGCGTGTAAAACAGGCGTGATAACCGCTACACTACGGAACCGTTGGTAAAGAGAAAAAGTTAATCTTACAAAAATTATTATTATCTTTTTTTAAATTTAATTTAAATCAGTCAACATTAAAAAGTTTTTTGGTTCCGCCCAGGATCGAACTGGGGACCTTCTGCGTGTAAAGCAGACGTGATAACCGCTACACTACTAAACCGTTGGTAAAGAGAAAAAGTTAATATTACAAAAATTATTATTTTTTTTTTATTTAAATTAAATCATTCAACATTAAAAAGTTTTTGTGGTTCCACTAGGATCGAACTAGGAACCTTCTGCGTGTAAAGCAGACGTGATAACCGCTACACTACGGAACCGTTGGTAAAAAGAAAAAGTTAATCTTACAAAAATTAATATTATTATTTTTTTTTTAATTTAAATTAAATCAGTCAACATTAAAAAGTTTCACTGGTTCCGCCCAGGATCGAACTGGGGACCATCTGCGTGTAAAGCAGACGTGATAACCGCTACACTACGGAACCGTTGGTAAAGAGAAAAAGTTAATCTCACAAAATTTATTATTATTTTTTCTTTTTATTTAAATTGCATCAGTCAACATTAAAAAGTTTCACTGGTTTCGCCCAGGATCAAACTGAGGGCCTTCTGCGTGTAAAGCAGACGTGATAACCGCTACACTACGGAACCGTTGGTAAAGAGAAAAAATTAATCTTACAAAAATTATTATTATTTTTTTTTTAATTTAAATTAAATCAGTCAACATTAAAAAGTATTACTGGTTCCGCCCAGGATCGAATTGGGGACCTTCTACGTGTAAAGCAGACGTAATAACCGCTACACTACGGAACCGTTGGTAAAGAGAAAAAGTTAATCTTACAAAAATTATTATTATTTTTTTTTTAATTTAAATTAAATCAGTCAACATTAAAAAGTTTTACTGGTTCCGCCCAGGATCGAACTGGGGACCTTCTGCGTGTAAAGCAGACGTAATAACCGCTACACTACGGAACCGAACGGAAAAGAGAAAAAGTTAATCTTACAAAAATTATTATTAATTTTTTTAATTTAAATTAAATCAGTCAACAATAAAAAGTTTTACTGGTTCCGCCAGGATCGAACTAAGAACCTTCTGCGTGTAAAACAGGCGTAATAACCGCTACACTACGGAACCGTTGGTAAAGAGAAAAAGTTAATCTTACAAAAATTATTATTATATTTTTTAAAATTTAATTTAAATCAGTCAACATTAAAAAGTTTTCTGGTTCCGCTAAGGATCGAACTAGGGACCTTCTGCGTGTAAAGCAGACGTGATAACCGCTACACTACGGAACCGTTGGTAAAGAGAAAAAGTTAATCTTACAAAAAACATTTTTTTTTTTTAATTTAAATTAAATCAGTCAACATTAAAAAGTTTCACTGGTTTCGCCCAGGATCAAACGTGGGGGCCTTCTGCGTGTAAAGCAGACGTGATAACCGCTACACTACGGAACCGTTGGTAAAGAGAAAAAGTTAATATTACAAAAATTATTATTATTATTTTTTATTTAAATTAAATCAGTCAACATTAAAAAGTTTTACTGGTTTCGCCAGGATCAAACTAGGAACCTTTTGCGTGTAAAGCAGACGTGATAACCGCTACACTACGGAACCGTTGGTAAAGAGAAAAAGTTAATCTTTCAAAAATTATTGAAGTATAATTTTTTTTTTTATTTAAATTAAATCAGTCAACATTAAAAAGTTTCACTGGTTCCGCCCAGGATCGAACTGGGGACCTTCTGCGTGTAAAGCAGACGTGATAACCGCTACACTACGGAACCGTTGGTAAAGAGAAAAAGTTAATCTTACAAAAATTATTATTATTATTTCTTTTTATTTAAATTAAATCAGTCAACATTAAAAAATTTCACTGGTTTCGCCCAGGATCGAACTGAGGGCCTTCTGCGTGTAAAGCAGACGTGATAACCGCTACACTACGGAACCGTTGGTAAAGAAAAAAAGTTATTCTTACAAAAATTATTATAATTTTTTTTTTTATTTAAATTAAATCAGGCAACATTATAAAGTTTCACTGGTTCCGCCCAGGTTGAACTGGGGACCTACTGCGTGTAAAGCAGACGTGATAACCGCTACACTACGGAACCGTTGGTAAAGAAAAAAAGTTAATCTTACAAAAATTATTTTTTTTTTTTTTAATTTAAATTAAATAAGTCAACATTAAAAATAATCACTGGTTCCGCCCAGGATCGAACTGGGGACCTTCTGCGTGTAAAGCAGACGTGACAACCGCTACACTACGGAACCGTTGGTAAAGAGAAAAAGTTAATCTTACAAAAATTATTGAAGTATAATTTTTTTTTTAATTTAAATTAAATCAGTCAACATTAAAAAGTTTCACTGGTTCCGCCCAGGATCAAACTGGGGACCTTCTGCGTGTAAAGCAGACGTAATAACCGCTACACTACGGAACCGTTGGTAAAGAGAAAAAGTTAATCTTACAAAAATTATTATTAATTTTTTTTAATTTAAATTAAATCAGTCAACATTAAAAAGTTTTACTGGTTCCGCCCAGGATCGAACTGGGGACCTTCTGCGTGTAAAGCAGACGTAATAACCGCTATACTACGGAACCGTTGGTAAAGGGAAAAAGTTAATCTTACAAAAATTATTATTAATTTTTTTAATTTAAATTAAATCAGTCAACAATAAAAAGTTTTACTGGTTCCGCCAGGATTGAACTAAGAACCTTCTGCGTGTAAAACAGGCGTAATAACCGCTACACTACGGAACCGTTGGTAAAGAGAAAAAGTTAATCTTACAAAAATTATTATTATATTTTTTAAAATTTAATTTAAATCAGTCAACATTAAAAAGTTTTCTGGTTCCGCCCAGGATCGAACTAGGGACCTTCTGCGTGTAAAACAGACGTGATAACCGCTACACTACGGAACCGTTGGTAAAGAGAAAAAGTTAATCTTTCAAAAATTATTGAATTATAATTTTTTTTTTAATTTAAATTAAATCAGTCAACATTAAAAAGTTTCACTGGTTCCGCCCAGGATCGAACTGGGGACCTTCTGCGTGTAAAGCAGACGTGATAACCGCTACACTACGGAACCGTTGGTAAAGAGAAAAAGTTAATCTTACAAAAATTATTATTATTATTTCTTTTTATTTAAATTAAATCAGTCAACATTAAAAATTTTTACTGGTTTCGCCCAGGATCGAACTGAGGGCCTTCTGCGTGTAAAGCAGACGTGATAACCGCTACACTACGGAACCGTTGGTAAAGAAAAAAAGTTATTCTTACAAAAATTATTATAATTTTTTTTTTTATTTAAATTAAATCAGGCAACATTAAAAAGTTTCACTGGTTCCGCCCAGGTCGAACTGGGGACCTACTGCGTGTAAAGCAGACGTGATAACCGCTACACTACGGAACCGTTGGTAAAGAGAAAAAGTTAATCTTACAAAAATTATTATTTTTTTTTTTAATTTAAATTAAATAAGTCAACATTAAAAATAATCACTGGTTCCGCCCAGGATCGAACTGGGGACCTTCTGCGTGTAAAGCAGACGTGACAACCGCTACACTACGGAACCGTTGGTAAAGAGAAAAAGTTAATCTTACAAAAATTATTGAAGTATAATTTTTTTTTTTAATTTAAATTAAATCAGTCAACATTAAAAAGTTTCACTGGTTCCGCCCAGGATCGAACTGGGGACGTTCTGCGTGTAAAGCAGACGTAATAACCGCTACACTACGGAACCGTTGGTAAAGAGAAAAAGTTAATCTTACAAAAATTATTATTAATTTTTTTTAATTTAAATTAAATCAGTCAACATTAAAAAGTTTTACTGGTTCTGCCCAGGATCGAACTGGGGACCTTCTGCGTGTAAAGCAGACGTAATAACCGCTACACTACGGAACCGTTGGTAAAGAGAAAAAGTTAATCTTACAAAAATTATTATTAATTTTTTTAATTTAAATATAATCAGTCAACAATAAAAAGTTTTACTGGTTCCGCCAGGATTGAACTAAGAACCTTCTGCGTGTAAAACAGGCGTAATAACCGCTACACTACGGAACCGTTGGTAAAGAGAAAAAGTTAATCTTACAAAAATTATTATTATATTTTTTAAAATTTAATTTAAATCAGTCAACATTAAAAAGTTTTCTGGTTCCGCCCAGGATCGAACTAGGGACCTTCTGCGTGTAAAGCAGACGTGATAACCGCTACACTACGGAACCGTTGGTAAAGAGAAAAAGTTAATCTTATAAAAAATTTTTTTTTTTTTTTTTAATTTAAAATAAATCAGTCAACATTAAAAAGTTTCACTGGTTTTGCCCAGGATCAAACGTGGGGGCCTTCTGCGTGTAAAGCAGACGTGATAACCGCTACACTACGGAACCGTTGGTAAAGAGAAAAAGTTAATATTACAAAAATTATTATTATTATTTTTTATTTAAATTAAATCAGTCAACATTAAAAAGTTTTACTGGTTCCGCCAGGATCAAACTAGGAACCTTCTGCGTGTAAAGCAGACGTGATAACCGCTACACTACGGAACCGTTGGTAAAGAGAAAAAGTTAATCTTACAAAAATTATTGAAGTATATTTTTTTTTTTAATTTAAATTAAATCAGTCAACATTAAAAAGTTTCATTGGTTCCGCCCAGGATCGAACTGGGGACCTTCTGCGTGTAAAGCAGACGTGATAACCGCTACACTACGGAACCGTTGGTAAAGAGAAAAAGTTAATCTCACAAAAATTATTATTATTATTTCTTTTTTCTTAAATTAAATCAGTCAACATTAAAAAATTTCACTGGTTTCGCCCAGGATCGAACTGAGGGCCTTCTGCGTGTAAAGCAGACGTGATAACCGATACACTACTGAACCGTTGGTAAAGAGAAAAAGTTAATCTTACAAAAATTTATATTATTTTGTTTTGAATTTAAATTAAATCAGTCAACATTAAAAAGTTTTATTGGATCCGCCCAGGATCGAACTGGGGGCCTTCTGCGTGTAAAGCAGATGTGATAACCGCTACACTACGGAACCGTTGGTAAAGAGAAAAAGTTAATCTTACAAAAATTAGTAGTTTTTTTTTTATTCAAATTAAATCAGTCAACATTAAAAAGTTTTACTGGTTCCGCCCAGGATCGAACTGGGGGCCTTCTGCGTGTAAAGCAGACGTGATAACCGATACACTACGGAACCGTTGGTAAAGAGAAAAAGTTAATCTTACAAAAATTATTATTATTTTTTTTTTTTAATTTAAATTAAATCAGTCAACATTAAAAAGTTTTACTGGTTTCGCCCAGGATCGAACTGGGGACCTTCTGCGTGTAAAGCAGACGTAATAACCGCTACACTACGGAAACGTTGATAAAGAGAAAAAGTTAATCTTACAAACATTATTAATATTTTGTTTTGAATTTAAATTAAATCAGTCAACATTAAAAAGTTTCACTGGTTCCGCCAGGATCGAACTGGGGACCTTTTGCGTGTAAAGCAGACGTTTTTTTTTTCCAATTTAAAATTTTTTTATTTTCTACTATTTACAATATTTACAAGAAAAGCAAATTTGCACAAAAAATCATAAAATAATTAACTCCTACCGACAGGTCGGTTCATTCAATAATAAAATAATATATAATATGTTTACATACAAACTTTACAATAGGTGAGGACATTTTTATTTACAAATATCACTTTATAACAATTCAATTTATTTACATTTATATGTACATTACAGGGAAAGCTTTTAAAAAACCCTGTTTAAGGTAATGATTTGTGTGCCTTTGTTACAAAGGCTGGGTGAAAATGGGCAGCTTTTGGTAGGTCAGCCTGTGTTTGGGATTAATCTCTGATGATCGTTGGTCAGTGATTGTCCTTGTTAGTCGGTTGTGTCTCAGTTGGTTTATATAGAATTTTTGTGACTGCGCGTTAACAAAGTCACTGATTCGGGGTATGTTGGATAAGTCGTGAAGGTCATCAATTCTTGTGTATCTGTCTTTATTCAGAATGAGTCTTAAAAGTTTATTTTGGTAAACTTAAAGCTTCTTAATGTGTGTCTTTGCTGCACCACACCAGATTGGTGCAGCATATGTCATGATGGGTCTTATAAGTCCTGTGTAAATAAGTCGCTTGTTAGTCTGATTGAGTTTACTGGATTTGCTCATCAGTGGGTAAAGTGTTCTCAGTGCGCCATAACACTTCTGTATAGTCCCGTCTATGTGTGTCTTGTAAGTCAGTCTTTTGTCCATCTTTACGCCTAGATATTTTACGCTAGCCGACTCTACCACAGGCCTGCCATGAAGTTTAAGTGGCACAAACACTGATGAACATGTGAATTTCCGAGAGAATGTGATAGCTTCCGCTTTGGCAGCGTTTAGCTTGATCTGCCATCTCTTAAAATATTTCACTAATACATCAGCATGTATTTGTACTTGCTTGCTGGCTACAATTGCACTGTGCGAGTGAGCGTATATTGCTGTATCGTCGGCGTAAAGAGCTGTTTTCGTTTTAAATTTTGTCGGTATATCATTAATGAAGATGTTAAACAGCTTGGGTCCCAGAATTGAACCCTGAGGTACCCCTGCTGCAATGATCTGTGATTTTGATGAGTTATCGTTAACTCTGACAGAGAACGAGCGCCCTTCAAGATATGAGTTTATGAGGATGATAATACTGTCTGGAAAATGATAATGAATGAGTTTATATATGAGTCCCACTTGCCATACTTTGTCAAACGCCTTTTCTATGTCAAGTAGTAGCATTGTTGTCACATTATTCTTGTTGAAATTAGTAAGAATATCATGTGCAATGCGTACTACTTGTTGAGTGGTATTGTGTTTGGCTTTAAATCCAAATTGGTGGTCAATGATTATCTTGTGCTTTTGGTCATACTGGTCCATCCGTTCCAGTATAACTTTTTCGGCCAGTTTACCCAAGACATTTAACAGGCTAATAGGCCTATAACTAATTGGTAAAGTTTTATCCTTACCAGGTTTTAATTTGGGGATGATGGTTGCTGACTTCCATACTTTGGGAAAGTATGAAAGCTTTAACATGTTGTTAATGATGTGTGTCAGCTGTACTATGGCCTTTTTTGTGAGGTTTTTTAGTACAGCATTGGTGATAGTGTCCGGTCCAGGTGCTTTACGTGAGTTTTGTCTGTTAATTATTGTCCGTATTTCCCTAGGCGTAGTAAGTTGTTTATGGCAGTCTGTCGGTAAGATGTTAACAGTTGCCAGGTATTCCTGAACTGTTTCTGTTATATGTCTATGTTCGTCGTTGTCAGTCAAATCTAGTTTGTGAGCGTCTCTAAAAACTTCGGCCATTACTTGCGCCTTGCCTTTGTCAGCCATGACAGTTGAGCCTCCGTGTTTGAGCGCTGGTATCGGGTCAAACTTTGTTTTCATTGACTTTGTCAGTTTCCACAAAGAATTGTCTCGTGTTGTCAGGTTTTCTAGTTTTTGAGTCCATCTGTCATTATTTAGTCTATTAACAGTCACCTTAATGAGTTTGTTAAGCTCTTTCAGGTTTTGTTTGTCAGTCAAGTCTTTTGTCCTTTGCCATTTCTTTCTGGCTCGGTTTCTTTCTCTAATGAGATCTGAAACTTCACTAGAAATAATGACTTTGTACGGAAAAAATTTCTTTTTTCGTACTGTTCTGTCTCTGGCACTTTTAATTATTTCTGTCAGCTTAACCGTTTCAACGTCTAGCTCGTCTGTCGATTGAATGTCATTGTTAATTAAAATGTTTGTGTCTAAAATATTTCGAAAAGATGTCCAGTCGGCGTTTTTGTAGTCAAATACTGTTCTCGTCGTATTGTTTTTAATGTGCTTTATTAAAGAGAACAGTATGGGGTCGTGGTCTGAGTCCAGCTCTTGCACAGTCCGCGCCTGTGAGCAGTCAACATTTTTATTTAATGTCAAGTCAATCGTTGTCGGTGTCGTGCCATTAGACGGAAAATTAGTAGGGCCGTTAGGGTGATTGATGATACAATTATAATGATTAGTGAAACGAAATAATGTATTGCCGTTGGTGTTGTTACAGTGACATTTCCACGTGTTGTGTCTGGCATTAAAGTCTCCAATTACAATAACTTTCTGTCCTATGTCAAGTAAGTTTTGTACGTCCTTGTCAGAAAATTTGTTTAACGGTCGATTGTACACTGATATAATAAATGTGTCGTCGGCGAGTTGAATTGCAATGTTTTCTATTGTCGTGTCAATGATTTGATTTATATGTATATGTGGTACAGAGTTTTTAACAAGAATGGCCACTCCTCCTGCACCGTCTGCTCTGTCATTTCTGAAAATTGTGTAGCCACGTATTTTAAAAGAATGCGTGGTTTTTAGTTTTGTTTTACATATGGTCATAACGTCTATGTCCATTCGTGTTAAAAACTCTGCAAGAATGGCTTTTTTAGTCATTAGGCCGTTTGCATTCCAGCCACAGACAAGTAAATTATCCATGACTTCTTTCTAGATTTGCATAAAATTCCGCCATGGCGTGGAACTTGTCTGTGACTGTTATGCAGTGGTCTAATATACGATTGAGTTCTTTTACTGCGCACAACATAAAATTTAAGTCTACTTTACCGTGTAGCACATTGAACTTGTTTTGCAGTTCAAAGAACGTGTTGTTGCCAGGGACGGTGGTTGGCTGCTTTGGTGTATTCCATGCGGGTACGGTGCGTTGATATGTAGTGGAACGTGTTGTGGGCTGGGCTTGCTGCGACTGCAGGGTTTGGCGTTGCTGTGGGTATTGCTGTGGTTGAGAGTTTGTCCAGCGCGGCTCAGGAAACTCTCGTCTGCTGCTTGTATCTATTCCTCTGACGGTTCTTGGTATTGGCGGTGGTTGATCCATTTTCTTTTTGTATAGTTTTTCTAGATATGTTGAACATTTGCTGTAATTTGCTGGATGTTCTTCATTGCAATTTACACATTTTGGTTTGTCTTCTATTGGTTTTGTGCACTCGTGCGTCCAATGGTTCTGCGCACATTTTACACAGCGTGGTTGCATGTTGCAATTAGACGTCGAGTGTCCCCATCTTTGACAACGGCGACATTGCGTGATTTCTCGAGACTTAATATACGTTTCCCATTCAACCCTAGTGTGAAATAAGTATTTGCATGATACATTAAGTTGTTTTTCAGTAACAGTTGGGTTAGTGATAACTAGAAAGTAGTTGCCTGTATGTGTATGCATTTTAAAAACTTTGCTTACACTAACGTTTTTTTCCTTCAAAGCTTCTAATATTTCGTCGGAATTCGTATCTATGGCAAAACCTTTTGCTACAAAAGAATGTGTTTTGTTGTTTTTAGCTGTGTAAGAGTAATAAAAGACGTTTTTGTTCTTGAGGTCTTCTTTCATCGCTAACCAGTCATTATAGTTGGTGGTTTGAATTAGAGTAGTGTTGCGAGTGTGTTTGATATTAAAATCGTTCGAAATTACAGATTTTATTCTGTTTACTAGTTGTTTGTGTTCCGTTGTCCCCTGAATTATTATAGGCGGTATGCGTTTGTTGTTCATTGCCATTGTTCTTGTTTCTGGTGTTGGAGGTATCACGTTTATATCGTCTTCGGTTTCCATATCTTCACTTTCGTTATCCGACAAGACTATGTAGCTGTTGTTTGTCGGAACTGTCGCAACGTTTGTACGTTTTCTGGTATTTTGTGCAGGTATTGCCGGCGCATTAAATACAAAGTTATAATTATCGTTTTGATTACCTTGTAGTGAAGCCATATTCTTTTGTTGTGTTTCTATTTGTGGTTTATTTGGTAATTTTGTCAAATCGTTAATTGATGAATTGTCATTAATAATCGTAGGGATAATTAAATTGTTTGTATTAATTAAGTCCTGTGTGTGTGTATTGGTAAATGTACTTGCGCCTTTATTTAAATTATCTGTGATAAATTTTGTATTTATTTTAAATTTATCTTTTTCAAGCGTTTGTAATCTTTTTCAATTTTGGTCGCTTTTATTTATTTTTTCCTTTTTAACCTGCGATTGTGCAGCGCGAGTTTTCTTTGTTGTTGTTTGTCTTGTTTTTCGCCCGGTTTTATTTCTAGATGTATTCATCTCCGTCGACGCGTCAGAGTATATCGCTCCCTCTCTCTCACTCTCCGTGGAGTATTGCCTCTTTGTTAAATTATTATTTGCGGGCTCTATTGGATTTTCTATTTTTGTGTTATCTTCCATAACAACTTTAACACTTCTTAAGGGACAAGCAGGGCTTGTCCCTTATTATTAAAATTGACTTTTGCAATTAATATCTCAATTTAATTGCACTTAACAATTAAAATTAAAATAATAAAATTAATAAAATTTAATATTTAAATAAACGGTTTTATACAGGGAGTTTATAAATGAATGGGATTATGTAATCACTTTAAATATGCCGCCTTTTTAAAATCGTTCACTATACTACATATGTTTTCATATGTTTGCTTGACAGCTGTCAAAGTTGATCTGTCAAAACAAATAGTTTAGTGAACAATTTAAAAAAAGCGGCACATTTAAAGTGATTACATAATCCCATTCATTTATAAACTCCCTGTATATCCGATATATAGAATACGTCCGCGCTCCTTCAATGCTAGAGCGCGTCTGTAAAGCAGACGTGATAACCGCTACACTACGGAACCGTTGGTAAGAGAAAAAGTTAATTTTACAAAAATTATTATTATTTTTTTTTTAATTCAAATTAAATCAGTCAACATTAAAAAGTTTTACTGGTTCCGCCCAGGATCGAACTGAGGACCTTCTGCGTGTAAAGCAGACGTGATAACCGCTACACTACGGAACCGTTGAAAAAGTTAATTTTACAAAAATTATTATTATTTTTTTTTAATTTAAATTAAATCAGTCAACATTAAAAAGTTTTATTGGTTCCGCCCAGGATCGAACTGGGGGCCTTCTGCGTGTAAAGCAGATGTGATAACCGCTACACTACGGAACCGTTGGTAAAGAGAAAAAGTTAATCTTACCAAAATTAGTAGTTTTTTTTTTATTTAAATTAAATCAGTTAACATTAAAAAGTTTTACTGGTTCCGCCCAGGATCGAACTGGGGGCCTTCTGCGTGTAAAGCAGACGTGATAACCGCTACACTACGGAACCGTTGGTAAAGAGAAAAAGTTAATCTTACAAAAACTAATATTATTTTTTTTTTTTTAATTAAATCAGTCAACAATAAAAAGTTTCACTGGTTCCGCCCAGGATTGAACTGGGGGCCTTCTGCGTGTAAAGCAGACGTGATAACCGCTACACTACGGAACCGTTGGTAAAGAGAAAAAGTTAATCTTAAAAAAAATAATATTTTTTTTTTTTAATTAAATCAGTCAACATTAAAAAACTGGTTCCGCCCAGGATCGAACTGGGGACCTTCTGCTTGTAAAGTAGACGTGATAACCGCTACACTACGGAACCGTTGGTAAAGAGAAAAAGTTAATCTTACAAAAATTTATATTATTTTGTTTTGAATTTAAATTAAATCAGTCAACATTAAACAGTTTCACTGGTTCCGCCCAGGATTGAACTGGGGGCCTTCTGCGTGTAAAACAGACGTGATAACCGCTACACTACGGAACTGTTGGTAAAGAAAAAAGGTTAATCTTACAAAAATTATTATTTTTTTTTTTTTAATTTAAATTAAACCAGTCAACATTAAAAAGTTTCACTGGTTCCGCACAGTTGAACTGGGGACCTTCTGCGTGTAAAGCAGACGTGATATCCGCTACACTACGGAACCGTTGGTAAAGAGAAAAAGTTAATCTTACAAAAATTATTATTAATTTTTTAATTTAAATTAAATCAGTCAACATTAAAAAGTTTCACTGGTTCGCCCAGGATCAAACTGGGGGGCCTTCTGCCGGTAAAGCAGGCGTGATAACCGCTACACTACGGAACCGTTGATAAAGAGAAAAAGTTAATCTTACAAAAATTATTATTAATTTTTTTAATTTAAATTAAATCAGTCAACATTAAAAAGTTTCACTGGTTCCGCCCAGGATTGAACTGGGGACCTTCTGCGTGTAAAGCAGACGTGATAACCGCTACACTACGGAACCGTTGGTAAAGAGAAAAAGTTAATTTTACAAAAATTATTATTATTTTTTTTTAGTTTAAATTAAATCAGTCAACATTAAAATGTTTCACTGGTTCCGCCCAGGATTGAACTGGGGACCATCTGCGTGTAAAGCAGACGTGATAACCGCTACACTACGGAACCGTTGGTAAAGAGAAAAAGTTAATCTTACAAAAATTAATATTATATTTTAATGCATTGCGTATACGCATATGTCAAAATATGCGAATGATATGCAAAATTTGTATTCTCGGTTTGAACGCATCGTGCGAGTACGCAAATTTGCGAGGGAAACGATGCGACTGGGTAATACCACTCGTAATTATAGTTACGAGTGAAAATGCACTCAACATAACCTTGATATTATTTATTTGAATGTCATGTTTATAATTTTTCAATATATTACAAAAATGAACAATATATTAATATATAATTTAATTATTTGTTAATTTATGAGATTATTATTTTAAAATATTTATTAGGGTAAAAATCCAATTAAAAATAAAACCCTTTTTCAAGGGTAATGGTTAATAAATAAAATAACTTTAATTGGTAATAGTTAATAAATAAAATAATTTTAATAATTTTACCTATTAACTAGAAAATTATATTTTTAATCTTCAAAATATATGGTTTTTAGTTTCACTTGAGTTTTTATTTTATAAGTAGACTGATTTACCTTTATAAATATTAAAAAATAATAATAATATGTATACTTAGTCGTTACTAGAAATAAAGCACAATTTCTTATATAAAATATCAAATAGAAACAAAGAAAATTTGTTATAGAAAATGATGGGCTTTTTTTAAAAGTGTCCAACTAATATATAAAAGAAATTTGAAGTACACTATATAATAGAATGTTATCTTCAATGCATCTAAATATATATGTAACAAAATTTTTACACAATACTTTATTACATAAATATAATACAAAGGTTATATTTCAACAATGTTTTAATTGTTTATAATGTCACCAAATGTCATGGAAGACGTCAAGTCCTACTTCATATCAGCTGTTCATGTGTCTAAATAACAGATTATAAACAACGTGAAGCTGGCAACTTATTAAATCACACGCATTTTTACAGTGTTGACAAGTTGTATTCCAAATTGCGTGCGATTCACTTGCGTGTCCACTTGGAGAATACCTATTTTAGTTTTCGCTCGTAACTTTTTGTTCGCATTTGCTATCGCACGTATATTTTCGAGTGAACTCGAGAATCGCAGCCCAGGATCGAACTGGGGACCTTCTGCGTGTAAAGCAGACGTGATAACCGCTACACTACGGAACATAAAAAAAAGTTAAGTTAATCTTACAAAATATAAGTTTTTTTCTTAATTTAAATTGAATCAGTCAACATTAATAATAATTATTACTGTTCCCCCAGGATCAAACTTGGGACTTTCTGCTTGTAATGCAGACTTGATAGTCGCTTAATCTTATAAAAATCAAGTTTTTTTTTCATTTTTACTCATTCTCTTTATTAGCGGTTCCGTAATGTAGCAGTTATAACATCTGCTCTGCACGCAGTGGGTGCTCAGTTTGATCCTGGGCGGAATTAAAACTAATTTTTAATTTTAACTGATTTAATTGTAGTAAAGAATAAACTATAAATAGTTTTTTTTTTTGTTAACGGATGATTCAATTTAAATTTTTTTTTTTTGCGAAACTTGCTTTGCTTATATACCATCGGATTTGTTGTGTAACGTGTTTTTTTTACTCTCAAAAGTTGCATTGTTCGATCTTGGGCAATACCAAAATTCTTTTTTGTAATCGTTATTTTCAAACTTAACTCAAATTTAATAAAATAATTATTTATTGTAAAATTATTTTTGTTCTTTAGCATCAATTTCATACTATAGCGGTTATTGCGTCTCTATAACATGCAAAAGATTCTCAGTTCGATTCTGAGCGGAACCATTACAATGTATGTTCATTGATTCAATTTTAAATTGAGTAGTGTAAGCTATTTCTTGTAAAATTGGCATTGTTCTTTTGTGTAATTTTGTGATTTTTTTTATTTTAATTAAATTATTTTGAAATATGCATTACATTTTTACTTAATAGAACTAATATATTTCAGATTTTGTATTTACTGTAAATTTACTAATATTCAATTTTGTTATTCAATATCAACTCTACAATATAATAATTCTTTGACCTATATTGAACCAAATACATAAATTACGATGCTTTTTTATCATTGTTTACAATGATGATTTTATTACTTTTTTGAGCAGTAGATAATATAACTACATGTATACAAGGTGTCCCACTATTAGCGATACAGTCTATACTTTTATTTTTATTTTTGACAAACTTTTGATTTTTTTTAAATAATTTCTGCTTTCCAATTAACTTTCAATATTTTACTTAACGCGGTATGTATATATTATACAAACTTTTTACACATTTTTTTGTAATTTTAAAAATTTTAACTTCAGAACGAATATTTTTTTTATTTTAAGAAATTATTTAGCAAGTTGCTTGTTCAAATACAGACAATTTAAGTCATTAGTTCTTAGTTAATGTGAAACCACAACGCAAACAAAGCTCTATTTAAAAAATTAATTTAACTGAAAAAATAACTTTATATGCATGCATCATTTCATTTTTTTTTTTTTTTTTTAATTAAAAAATAGTTATGGTGCAATTAATTCTTGTTTTTTTATATTTTTTGCTTAACTTTCTATTTAAATCTTTATCTTAATCAAACTGTTATCTTAAATTAAAAATTTAAAAGTGAACACAAATTGTGGAACATTTGATATACATTAAAAATTTATTACTATGCAAAATGAAACCAACAAATTTTATGAAATATATTTTAAAATGACACAAGTTATTGTTTGAAATAAATTTACTGTCATTTCTTGTCTCTGATGTATTAATACTTAACCCCTTTAATAAACTACACTTCCTGGTTTAATTTTAGTAGTAACCACATCTACGGTACTTTGCCTAATATACTAAGTGCACCTGAGCTTATTTATCATCTCGCACACGCTTTTGCTGACCAACAAGGGGTTTGCGGCTTACACTTATATTCATCAAGTGTACGCTCGACTAAGTAATTACATGGTCGAGGATTCAACGGTCTTTCTTACACTAACGTTAACTATTAATAATTTATACCAAAATGCACTATGTTATACCAAACAAAATATAATTTAAATTGTATTTTCAGATTGGTTTCCTGGTTGGTCTCAACACAGCGACTACAATCGGCAACCAAACGACGATGGTCTTAGCGAACAAGATTGCGTCGAAGTAAGGAGAATCTATACACTGCCTTCAACATCGGCCAGCCTCGCGTCCAGTTTTATGTGGAATGACAGGGATTGTTCCTCCTCTAACTATTTCTTATGTGAACGTTTGCAGAATGACGGTGAGGTCAAAGTTCATATTATTGATTTCAATTTGTAATTTACAACCGCTTCCAGAACCGCTGGAGGATACGTGGCCACCTGATTGTAATCGATCCGTGGTATTATCCCGACAACAACCAAGAGCGGCGGTCTCTAGCCCCGGGTTTCCCAGACAATATCCAGACAATGCTGATTGTGATACGGAAATAATAGCCCCACCGGGTTATCGGCTTGTATTGGACTTTGAGGAATTAGTCATTGAAAATGAACCATCGTAAGTTCTACAATTATTACTTAATTGACTTTAAATTATTTTTTTTATTTATTTATTTGTTATTTCAAGCAATCAATGTCACCAACTATTTTATTCATTCTTAAAGTGGATTATTAATTTTAAACTTGGATGTAATCTCGGCTATCAAAGATTGTAAACATTATTATTCTATTATATGCTGTTTTATTCAAAACCTTAAATCAATATTAGCAGTGAATTTGTATTGTCATATTATTATGAAGAATAACTAAATTATTCTTGATGATAATATGACAATACAATTTTACTGCTAATGTTGATTTAAATTTGACGATGCACATTTTATTTGTAAAATTAAAAAACAATATCTATAATGTATAACAAATATTCATTTAATAAGGGCTTTTATGCCTATGAATACCGCCTTAAAATATTTAGTTTTAAATTTTACTTATAGGATTAAAATTATTTTGTTGTATTTACTCCATGTGAAATTAAAATTATGGAATTTCAAGATCTACTATTATAATCCACCATTATAGAGTATACCCAATTTATGGCACCATTTGTTATTAACGATAAAACATCTTCTCAATTTTATCTTTAGTGAGATTTATGAGAGAGAGCATCCGTATGTTTTACCCCAACTAATGTTAGATCATTATTTCTATTTTTTGTACACATGTGTTTTTTTACAGTAATACATTGCCCTATTTTCATTAAAAATAAATCATAGTATTTTATTCCAATTTAAGCAGTTTTTAATATTCGAATTATTAAAAATTTCATGCTTGTTCATATTAATAAAATATTATTTGTATTATACTTATATTATATATTTAATCAAATGTATTGTTAGATTTAATTTTTACTGTAAAAATGTTAACGTTTTTGTCTATTTAAAAAAAAAACAACTGTTGCAAGGTTACAACTTTTCAAAATATGATAAAACCTTGATAACTTTTATGAATTGTGCATACTTGCCGGGGCTTGTGTGCAACATATACAAGGTTCAGAAGCCTGGTATCACCTATTTTTAGTAAGCTGTTACAAAAACAATATTTTGTTATTGGCAATTCTATTATCAGATTTGTGTGCGTTAATTTATGCTGTTTGATAGATCATGCATACGTTTTCTATTAATCAACGCGTATACGTGGTTAAAAGTTTAATACTATGTCAATCAACGGAAGTTTTGCCGCAAGTTTAATGTTGGAAGACACGTAAAATTTCTAACACGACAAATAATAATGAAGTGAGTGCAAAGACTTTAAAACTAGGGGGAACGTTGACTCATAATTTACTGGAGGCGTACGTACAGTAAGAACACCCGAAAATATCTAACGCGTCAGACAAGCTGTAGAAAGAAGTCTAAGACAATTGGCCTTTAATAGTGTTGCAAATTTCTGAAAAAAGCTTACTAAGAATTTTGAATTCTGATTTGCACTTCTACCCATATAAAATTCAATGGTTTACAAGCTAAAAGATTCCGATAATCCAGTTTTTGTGGATTTCTGCAGGCGGTTTTTGCAAATTTTGGAACGAATATTTTTTTTTTTTATTGATGTCTAATGAAGGTCGTCATTTTTATCTTAATGGATATGTTAACTAGCAAACTTTTACGGTTGAGCTGAAGAAAAACTCTACCTGTTTTTGAAAAACTACTTCATGATCATAAAGTTACCGTTTGGTTTTCTTTATTAAAATGCCACGCTCATAGCGGGCTTCAGTGCGTTAAAAATCCACTTTTGCAATTCTGCTTCCATCTTCAGGGGCTTACGGAGAATCGTACGTATTTTTGGTACGAATTATTGTTTTTTGCACTTTTCCGGAAAAAAAATTTGTCCTGGAATATCAGGGTACAATTACGAGTAGGTGAGCGCAGTTCCTTTACACATTATTGTCTTGTTCAAAATTAACTTTCGGTAATGTCACATCCAAGGTTTAGTCGTGGTTTGACCCACTAAAATGTTGCATACTTTTTTTAGAAGCTTTTGTGACAGCTTCCTTGAACTGTGATGCCCAAGGAGTTTCATTTAATGGGGTTTCAGGTTCTCGTCCATGAGCAAAGTTACAACGTCCATGGTAGTGTTTGGCTGGTTTTGGGATTTGTTCCCCGATACTCGCTTAAGTCGATCAAATTAAACGCAATATAATTGGTCACCTGCAGATCCGGTGTTAAAGCGGGAGTGTTGGTGATTTTGGTCAAGGAGCTGCGGTTGGTATTAGCTTTATACAATGCGTAGGCGTATGTTGGGTCTTTTTTGTCCGCGATCAAATGAAACCTTAACAAATGAATCTGTATCAGACAGTAAATATGCATTGTTAATTTGAAACTTTGCGAGGAGGTGTTTGGAGTGGCTAACCAGCTGCTTCTTTAGAGGTCTCAAATGTAAAATTTACAGTTTGGTCAATATTCTATAATGTTGATTAGCAGTACAATGTATAGGTAATAGTTGGTTTTACTGCGAAGGTACTCGTTTACATTTAGCAAAACCTATGTAGTTCTTTTCTTTTCCAATCAGGGTGTGTAAAGAAAAACAAAGTTACAAATTTTGTCGGGGCTTCTGGTGACGTCTCTTAGGTGAGTGGTCTGGAAGTTTTTTTATATATTAAATTTTATTGATAAAAATTCTTTCAATTCTTAGGGAAGGTTCTACCAGATATATGGGGTTATTTGGTGACGGGTCTGTTGGGTTGGAGCACATTTACTTCAAGATGCCCCACGTTGGGCGTCAATTGTTGCGCTCTATGTCGAAGGCGGCGGTAGACGGCAGTTCGCGGGTTGATGTTGTGCTTAAGAAATATTGGGATTAATAACATGGAGTTGCATTCGAGTGCTGTCTTTTCCTCTGTAAATTTCCGCATAGCCGGAAACTGAGCCTTCCATTTACACTGAACTAAAATAAATCCAACATACTGCAATAACGCTAGCAAGATATCAAGCTTTGTTATGACCACGAAGACGACAACAATGATTATTTCAACACCAACAATTGCACGGGGGATATTCACAATGCTCCCCAACTCTACTGCATTGCACTTCCTGCAGTAGGGCACCAACAAACCATAATGACGACCTTTGTTACGAATATAGATATAACAGTAATGGAATTGACGACAATACCGACATACCAGCCAGGAGTGCACTCCGCACTTCTCAACCAACTTGCAGTCAATAAGATAAGTTAGATGATGGTAATCCACACGCCAGCTTTCCTGAAAAGATAAGTGCATACAACTGGGTATCATCTACGCTGCCTCGAGTAAAACCATGTTGCACTTAATTCTTAAATGCATAAGTATCCTACCATGCATCCAGTGGCTTCGATCCACGGGAGACAAGTGGGTTTTCAAACCCATCCATACAACAAGTATGAACCGAATGCATACCAATATGTGTGTTCCGCATACACGGCCCCACCTTCTGAATGCCCAGTCGGTATAAAATGAAGCCCAATGTGAGGGATTATAAACATAGTGCTTTCACGCTCCTACAACAACATTCTCAAAAAAGACCACATAGAAAAGTCCCACAACTAGATAAAGCAATAATGGCGCAAATACAAGCGACCACTAAGCTTACAAATACCCACACACGCGCCTTCTAAAAACAAGAGCACTACTATCTGTATTAACTCAAACTAACTCGGTTTGGCTGTTCAGCCTTAAAAGACCTCTTTGTGTACTTTGCACAATTAGAACAACATTTTCTTCAACGCAATATACTTCAGTACGCTAACTATCGCATTTTGCAAAAAAAAAACATAAAATACGTCGCTCATATTTTGAAAAGCAACATAACCAGGAGCGGTACCCGTTGTACTAAGGCCCGGTTATAACAATGGTATACTGATCCAAGTGAATCAGTCGGCCGACCCCGTATGATTGTCATTATGAATGTGCGGTCTATGCAAGCCCTACGGAATAACGTGAACAACGGCTTCACCCTCGACTACACCCGAAAATGTCTACAATATGGCAAATATTGACGAATCACGATCTACTAAACTACACTACAGTCCAAAAGAATAAAAATCTACAAACCAATTGTGCTGCCAAAACATGCGTTTTCCGAACCAGCCAAGTTTGAAAAACTAGTTTTGGGACAGGACAGTATGCCACATCATTGAGCTTTTTGACCACACACCAGTACGGACAGCACGATACACGTACAATGCTTACAAAAAGGTTCAAATATTTATCCAAGTGGCAGAACTTTTAACCAACGGGATATACAAGCACAGCTTAAGCAATTACTGTGCACTAGTGGTTTTGGTAAAGATCACTAAGCAAAAACCGGCGCCACTTCCCAAGATCTATGAAACGCTAAACCACTTTGGACCTGCTTAAATCTTTGGTACTTAATGTCAAGATGCTGGCAAAGCTTACCAATTCAAGGTCAGCCGTTTTAGAAGTTCTTGTCCCGGCTACTAACGGGCTTTTTTGAAAACAGTTCTTGTGTATCTAAATGACATTCTTGTATACTTAAATAACTACAAAGAACACGTAGGATATTTGCGGCAAGTACTAGAACGCCTGCTAGAGTACGGCCTAAAGTGCCACATACGGAAGTGCGAGTTTGGACAGACCTCTCTGGAATACTTTAGCTAGCAAATTAGCTCAGTCGGTAATTGACCCTTAACACACCACATTGACAAGAACAAGAAACAACTACGTAGTTTTCTATGCCTGTGGGCCTGTAACTACAAAATAATAAGAAACCATTTGTTTAAACCTAAGTAATCAAAGTAGAAGATACGACGTTTGATCAAAATAAGACGGCCATGGACAAACCTCTAAAATTATCTAGACTATGACTTACCAACGTATCAGCCGGGAGTACACTCCGCACTTCTAAAGTAATTTGCAGCCGGTGGCTTTTGCACTACCCATTGCAAACACGCGGCCGAACCCTTCAACCGATTGGGTAAGCGGTAATCTACACGCTACAACTTTCAGCTGCACCAAATAGAGAAACAAGATGACACTTGATTTTCAGATGCATGAGTATCTTACCATGCATCCAGTGGCTCCAGATTACTGTAGATGTCTAGTTAGTAACAATATCAAGTCTGTAGTACAAGGTTTGATAGATATTCTAACAAATGTTCATTGACAAATCAGAGATGTAGGACTAGACAGATTTTTTTAACCGTACTAGCAATACATAGAATATACTTCCAAATTTGTTATTTTCCGAGACTTATAAGTTGCAAATATTTAAAGTCAATGTTTACAAACTGCTTAAATTTTGTCTTGAATGTGATAATTTTAGTGAGTGTGGTTTTACTCGTTGAAATGTTGAAATTTAAAGGTATTTTTATGTTGTTGTGACAAGTTAGGAAAATCTTAAATATCACATTTTAATTTTTTTTTAAAATGTTTGTTTGACCATCGATTTGGTTGCAAACAAAAACCAGATGACCTTTGTGGTCACATTATCTATATTATAAGTATGAAAGGTTGGTTTGGCGTCAAACGTGACCTCAAGTACTTTACTTCTTTTGTCATAAAAGTGTCACCTTTTTTTATTTTTGTTGATTTGTTGTTTTGTAACAAATGTTTCTTGCACGGTGTTTAGTGAAAGCTCCTAGGTTATCAAGATGGTAAGATCATTGGCTTAGCCTAAGGCAAAAATTCTCATGTTATTTTGTAGGCACTACAGTAGAGATTATAGAGTTTTACTGTATAATAGTTTGTAACAATCCAATTTCTCAGCATGGAATTTACGCATATCTGACAAGAGATGTTACACCTCTGTAACCAATGTAGTATTGTCAAGTGCCCTTTTAGTATCTAAAAATGCTTTCAGAACAATTCCTTTGCAGTATATAGGTTTTTTTTATTTCTTTTTACTTTTTTTTCTTTGATAAATCATACTACGAGTATATTGAAAAAAAATATATAACGAATAATAATACAAATCTGATGTACTTAATTATTGAACTAATGTGATTTATGTGTTTAAATTAACTAAAACAATCAGTTGTTAATATGTATATTCTTATACGTCTTGTGACATATAAATTATTTTCACTATAATGCCATTATGATTAAATAGTATTAACGTAACATAAATGTTTATAAAATTGTCTGCTATCTACATGCCAAGCAACGGTAATATTTGAATAAACGGAATGGGATGTCATACTGCCATCGATTTATTGATAAAACAATTCACCGTCACAATTGGCCGCCTTGTTTGTGGATTTAACACCGTTTGATTATTTTCTGTGAAGCTATTTGAAGTCAAACGTGTACGTTAATAAATCAACAACAATGTGCCAGTTAAAAGTTAACATTCCGTATGCTATCAACAAACAGCCGATTTATTGGAAGTGACTAAAATACGAGTTCAAAGGCTGGCTATTTGATTTGAAATTATTAATGTTATCGAATGCTCTTTCAAATAAAATTTAAAAAAGTAATTTTATGAATGATTTTGATTTTATTTACTTTTTAAATCCAATCAAGGTTATTGAAACCTCTTTAGTGCAATGACAAAAAATAATACAAATCTCACAACGTTCAAAATATACTTTAAAAAGCTTAAGATTAAAAAAACTTTATTTGGATTTAGAGAGTATGATAGCAAAAGATTTGGTTTTCTGAGACATAATTGTTAAAACCTAGAGAAGCATTTGTTAATTTATTATTTTGAAAGTTAAGTGAATGAAATTACTATTTTTCGAAAACTAATGAATATTGGCAAAAGGAATGTGATTTTTATTTATTCAATTCATGTGCCTATTATACAAATAGTATTTTTTCACAGTATATTGTGCAACAAGTACGGTTTGATAGTCATTTTCCACGAGTTTGAACGTTGCACGCAAACCTTGGCAAGTGGTGCAAATTCATATAAATCCAAAATGGGCACTTCATGCAAGTTTTACACATACAAAAAAATATTTATTAAATGTCATAATGTCACAATTAAGATATTTCGGTTTCAATAGTCTGATGCCATCAGAAATATCATTTACCACAACTTATAAAGAAGACAAAATCTGATCATATTGACTGGCCATGGCAATATTAAGTTAACCAATTACATACAAACAAATAAGAACAAACATTCAGCAATGAAGATGCAATAAAAAAGAAAGAAAATTAATTTATTCCATTATGTATATTATTATACGTAAACTTTTTGCCATAACTTATACATATTGAATATGTTGGTTTTTATACGAGCTTTATTGTCTACACGAAATTACCATTTTCTTTTTTTTATAAAAAAAAATGTGATTTTATTACATACTCCCAAACCTAAAAAACGTAACGACCTCAAATAAAAAATGAGCATCTAGTGTATCAGTCCGGTTTACTAACCGTTAGATAGCAAGTGATATTAAAATACAGACTGATCAGGCAACTAGAAACTTCTCGATACTATTAAATAATTGCATAAAATGGAAACTAAAATACTAACACAAAACAAACAACCAATTACATATAGATTGCTATTTTAAAATATACAGTATCGTTATTTCCTGAGTAATAATATCAACAGACACATCATTTTAACAAAAATATTTGTATTATCTTCATAGTCAACATAAACATAAACCCTGCTTAAATTTGCTTGTTTAATTAAAACACGAAATTTTATGGAAATAAAAACGTAATGTGTCGACAAAGTTCAGCAATAAAATTTCTTCATGAAACCACTCTATTGCTTTATGTAACTCAGTTTTTGTTAAAATCATTAGTTTTCTTACAATCTAAATCCAAATGTGAGGACAGCCGAGAGAACTCTTTTGCTCGTTTTAACGACCATAATAACTTTAATAATACTACCATGTCGTCAGATTTAGCAAAGTTAGTAAAATGTTATCAGGACGTGTAAAAGTGTAGAACCGCAATTAGTGAGATAAATGAAAGAGTGTTAGCGCTGACTTTTACGAGCCTACATCCTCCACACGGCAAATTTTAATCTTTGTGTTAATTATACTAAAACATTTGTTTAAAACAATAAAATTAAAACTATTTTAAACGTGGTATATTTTTTCTACAGAGCTAAAGCAATGCTAAATAAATTTAAGAATCTTTTAAGTGGATTAAACAATTAACTTTTAATTAGATAGAGTAAATCTTTTTAAGAGTACACAATCTTTTTATTCGATCAACTTTTAAAGTTAATAGAAAATCTCAATTTAAATAAAATTGAGAACATAAATTGTATGTTTGGCACTTAAAAGTTCTGTAGGGAAATAACAATAAAAAGAAGTCGGTCGTGAAAACGTTCTTCCAACAATTTATTGCAAAACAATACTTTTTATGAGATTTTACTTAAATTAAAACGCTGCAATCCAATTACAATATTTTCCTATTACATAGAAACTTTGATAATTATAAAAGTGTTCAAAAAAATTACGCTGTTAAAGTAATATAAATTACTTTCTCTTTGAGTTTATGCTTTTGCGAATGCCGCTAATTACTTTATTATTTGTAACCCTTAAATTAAATTGCAGACGACATAAGAAAAATATGATCTATGTGTTAGTGGTAAAATTGCTTATCAAAATTAATAACTTATTTTATCAAAGATATTGTTATAAATTGCTTCACCTTGTCTTAATATACAGTATGTCCACGGATTGAGTTAAATTTTTTTTAAGAAATACATTTTTTTTAAAGTCATTCTTTATAAAGTGACATGCTTTTTTTTGGTTTGGTTTTCATTTTTGGCCATGCATTTTTTTATTGACACTTGTTGTTATTATCAAAGATATCTATTGCAAATAGGTTTTAGCAATTTATAAATATCAAATTAATCTACTGCTTCTTAATATGTTATAGAAGGAATAGTCCATTTTTGTAACTCTCTTAAAGACCCAATTTAACCATCATAGATTTTTTTGTAGGGTCGATTAAACCATTAAAGTTCTAACTACAACCATAGAAGTTTTATGTTTTTCATTTCTATTATTAATCATAAAAATCACAGCCTCTCTAACCAAAAAACTACTTTGTAGTATCAGTTGAATTCACCGATGAACACACTAAAACCCAATAAGTCTTAAATTAATATTAATGTTTAACTGGTAGTCTATTACATCAGTTTTAATTTTTTTTGGTGTAACGTTCGGAGTTGAATGTAGTTGTTTTTGAATTTTGTTTATTTTAGTACTTACGGTTCGGTTTTTCTTATAGATACTCAGTGATCTGATGGTATGAAAGAACTGAAATTGCATTCTACATTTTTTCATGATTGTTTTTGTCTGGAAATTGATTTAAAAGGTTGATTTAATTAATATTAATACTAATTTTTGTCTTTGTTCACGTTTGGTTTTTTCTGCTGTGTCTGAAATAATATTGACATAAGAAGTATATGGATAGAATTTAATACCTGGAGCTCTGCCAATAGTAATAAAGTCAAAGTTTTAGAAAATATTGTAGAAAACAAAAAACTATTTATTCACCTGCGGAGCTCGTTCAATATTATCAATAGACCTGCAACAATTGGCGTCCAACGGGTGAAGTAACCAGAGACTTACACTGTCAAATCGCATTAAATCGTTTATTATTAATTATTCCGCAACCTTCGCAATGCAATCTAACGCCGTAAGAAACAACACTAAAACTATAGTACAGATATTGCTAATGGCCAGTTTTAGAGGCACCGGAAAAAAAACTCTAAAAGGCAGGATGTAACGCTTAACTGTAAGCCACTCCATCCTAACTTCAGCAATAAAACACCTATTAATGCTATACAAATTTTAACAAAAGTTATAGGAGTACAACAAATGTACAATAGCTTTCCAAGTGATGAAAACAACCAGCATATATCAAAATAACTTTTGATACTAAACCAAGCCCTAAACCAATTAAGAACCTGTCAACAACTAAGACACAATCAATAAAATAGAGATGCACTCTCAACGATCAAAACTAGGCTACAAATCTATAAACAACTACACAGACCACGTGACAAAGGAAGGATACCAGACATTAATACCTACGCACGGTGGACTATGGATTGCAGTTTTCAACTCAATAAAATGCTGATTTCAATTTTTTTTTATTGTTGATAAGTTCCATTAAAAGTTATACAAAACCCACAAAAATCTAGACTATTACAAAATACATATCAAAAATTCATTGTCCTCCAAACGGGTACTAAAACTTTACTTACTATGTCTTTGTAGATAAATTGAAGACCCAACCTTCAAAGACTTACTTACAACGTCCAAATGAGGCTTCTAAGCCACAGCTTCTCCATTAAGCAAAAATATATTGCTGACCAATACAACACAGAGAATGCTGGAAACAGCGGAAATGACAATACTAAAATAAATAACAGATATTGCAAGACAAGTCGACAAACGGCGGAGAAGACAGACAAAACGCCCAAGAAAAAGATTAACCGATGACTTATAAACCAGAAAATTAAAAAGATAACAAGCAATATGCCTGCTAATAAGCGGGTTCTTAAAGTAGACTAACTTTAAATTTTCTGTTAAGACTTACACTTAACAGAAAATTTAAAGTTTTATTTACATTTTAAATCGGGTTTTGGTATAGGTCTTAATTCGTATCTCATAAAAAACTTCAAATGTGGTAGAAACAAAAAATACTAGAAACAACATTTTGATCTATTTATTGTGCGTCGCACATAATGCACAATAGGTAGCGTTCGGTACCTGGCTGTTTATACTACTTTTAACCAAAACTTTTCTCCAAACATGCGCGGCACATTTTTTGGACTTCCAATCTATGCATGAGTTTGTTCAAGCCACAGTTGTTAGTCTTGTAAGTTTTTGCATTTCTGTTTGGCTTATTTGCATTACCAATATACAAAATAGTTTGGGTAGTGTATAATAGTCCTGTTAGGAATAGCTCGAGTTTATTCTCCATTCTTTTACTACAAGTTGCAATGTTTTAGTCCAATGATCCTCTTTGTGGTTTTCTTTTTGGCAAACTAGTCGGAGGACTAGCTTAATTGGTTAAGGTTTCCTTCTATGTCTTGATTCCTTGGTATCCAGATCAGGCGCACCTTGCTGTTTTTAGCTAACGCATTCATTATCAATTTGAATTTTATGACTGCTGAGCGTATGTAGTGCCGCTTGGACGATGGACATAACAGTATCGGTTTGCTAGCGTGTTGTCTTGCTAATAGTGTTCCTAACGCACCATTTAATGGCAATTATTTCTGCTTAAAAACTGAAGCATATTTTTGGACAACAAAGGTTTTTGCCTTCATATTTACTGGCTCCGATGCCATTGCAGTCTTTGGGCCCATTTGTGTACCAGATGGTTTATTTTCACTCTTCTCGAGATGGTATTATTACATCAAGTTCGTAATAATCTTTTATAAAATCTGATTTCATCTTTAGTGTCTCCTCTGTGTGTTACAAATTTGTTATTCCCGGTCTGTGAATCTCGAGATTTACATCTGTAGACAGTATGCTGCTTGTCTCGCCTTCATCATCACAACTAAGTGAAGCTGTGGGTGTTCTCATTGCTCTTGTTGTTAGCAAACATGATAACCTTTGTACTTTACCTAGTTTAGTTGCCGTACTTTCAAGTGTTGTTTTTTACTCCATACAAGTTTGTACGTGATAATGGGTATAACCATCTGGTCAAATTGAGGGTTAATCCCTATGATCATCCAACCATCGGTTTAGTTGCAAAGAGCACCCGGATGGCGTCGTTTGTAGTTTTTTTTAGATGATTATTAAAGGTTAGTTTAGTGAGTTTTACGTTACACATCATGCGTGGCTCCATAAAAATTTTTAGTTTTTCAGTTTTTTGTTGTCTTGAAAAAGGAACGATTGCCGTTTTAGTTGGGTTTGCTGATATCTCCTCCTTCTTGTACTACCTTATGACAGTGTTCAATGCATTCTGTATCATATTAGATACAATCCTTTCAAACTTTTTGCTTATGAGGGTAGTGAGGTCATCGGCATAGCCTATAGCACATACGCTCATGTTTATCAATAACTGAATGTCCATGACAAGACACCATATTAGCTGTCCGCCTTGTGGGTACCGATTAGCAACTTTAGCTCCTACTGTCTTACCATATAATGTGATTGTTACAGTTTGGTTCTTGTTTTGTATCCGCTACTAATTAACCTTTGGATTTCTTCTAGTGGCGAAAAACCCTGCTGATCGTAAGGAAGGGGTCTTGTTTTAAAAATGATTTTTCTTTGGATCCTCTTACCTACCGTAGGTGGCCATAACCTTGGTCTCTAAAACAAAAGCAAATAACATTAGGTTTAGTTTATGTTTTGCTATGATTGCCTGAGAGTTTTTCCATCTAAACAGAATGCTTAGCTCTTGTATCTTTTCTTTATTAATCTAAGGTTTCTGGATGTTTGCTTTGTCAATGTTATGTTTCATAATGTATTAGCTGAAGGCCGGGAAGGCTGCAGTGATGTACATTGATCTACTCAACCTTCAACATTTTACTTACCGTCATCATTCTCGTTGTCGTTTGGCAACTTTTTCTGTTTCTTTGTCTCTTTGACCCTTTTAGTTTGTCTTTATCTTTTTTAGGATGGGACAGTGCCCAAAAGGATTTTCTGGAAAAACCCAGGTGCAATTTGGTTCCTATGGTTTTTTTTTTCCAGGCCTCTTTGTCCATAAGTAGGACGTGTTAGGTCTCTTTGGGGTTGGTTTTGGGTTTACCACTCTCATCTCGGTGCTTATGCTGTTTTGTGTCTCCAGTTTTTTAACAGGATAGTCGGTTCTAATTGTGGCCCCGGTACCCATGTCAAGATTCTTTTTGGATCTGGCAGTTCTTTCAAAATGTCTTCCAAAAAGCCCTTTTTGGTGGATTTGCTTTGGAGCCACTTTTTGGTTGGTTCCTCAGCACATATTTTTTATAAATCCACCATTGTGGATGTATTCCAAAAAATCGGAATGATGCATGCGTCTTCTTTAACTTATCAATCTTTACAAAAATGAAGAAATTAATGAATCCTGCCTCTTTGGCATTGAATGAAAATGGTTCTTGAAGGTTCTTCTTGCAGTCCCCTCATTTGCCTTGCTCCTTTTACCGGTCGTTTTTGCAACGCCGGGTTTGCTATTGCTGGACAGGTTTTATCGAGTGTTGCTGTAGCGTTCTCAGCTTGTCCACTTTCATGTATACTTCCGTAGGGTTACTTATCTCTTCCGCAGAAGTTTGCTCGGTTGCTAGTGCGACCTAAGCTATTCTTTTTTCAGACTTTTTCTGGCCGCTTCCGAGAGTTTAGACCTCTTGGTTGCTATTGAGTAATTGCTGGCCCAGAGTTCTGGGAGCATCCCGATTTTTAGCCAGAGTGGGATTTTGCACTTTTAGTGCTACTCACTTGCGGTAATCTATTTTTATTCTTTGACTTTTTTTTTCATTTTATGTCTACTGACAGGTTTGTTAAAAATGAATAATAAAATTTTAGTTCCTTTGTTATCTACTAGTATCGGTGGCCAAAAAAGTTTGACCGAGGGAAGTTTATAGTAAAAAGAAGTGGAAAGAGTGGTACCAAGCCTACCGTGCACGTTATTAACATCCCTTGTCTCTAAATTAAGTTCAGGTCCTCTCTCACAGCTTAGTTTAAATTAGAATCTAAACCTTATGCATAATACCTGAGCATAGTCTATAATTACAATAAATGTCTCAAAAAAAAAACAAGCGGAACTTGGTAGCTACCTTTGAAACAAGTTGTGACTAACCTTTCGTTAAGTCAACATAAGCAAAAAGCAACAATGACATCAAACCAGAAACTTAAACTTAGCCTAATTTTCCTAATACTTAAAAAATCGATTATACCGGGTAAAACCATAATTACATTCATCGTATCCACAATGTTTGAATTAGTAGGAGTTATAGCATGTTTAGCATGTTTTAACAGTCATCGTCACGTTCTGTAACAAGTCGGGGAGTGAAAATTCAATACCAAATCATAATTAATCATTTAAACTACTCATGATCTCATAATCACTTTTCATCTATTTAAAATCGTATCTCAATATTATATATTTAAATTTTATATTTACGTCCATATTAATTAAAGAATTAATAATCCCTAACATACAAATTATTGTACTAAGTAATTTAATAATTTTTACAACAGATTAAAAAGAACTATTGAACTATTTATCTAAAGACCTTTACCAGCCATCGTTTATGAAGTTTCGAATGAAGTGTAAAAGCATCCAAAGTTTAATATATAGAGCTCTGCGGTAAAGTTTGAAGATTGATGGGCTCTAATAACTGAAAATATGCATAAGTGAATTTGCACAGCATAATATATCCTCCTTTACGTATCGACATGCCATAACATCTTAATTCATACAAGAGAAAAATAAAACAAGAAAAATATTAAATTTATCATATTTTCTTATTTTCATCTTTTATTTCTTAAACTCATATTTTCACAATCCTTTGTTTATAGTTCCCGGCCATTTCGTGAGTTATCATGTCTTGCGTGTAAATATTTATCCCTTCTGTTTGCTGCCTCTTTCAGTTTTGAGTAATTTATAGATGCTGGCCCATTTCCGTCTACTTTAGTTTCCTCCTTGACTATATCTTAATCGATTACTCATATATTTTATGTTGTTTTTTTAGGTGTAGCTATGATTACTTGGAAATACTGGAAACATCACACAATAATACTAACCAAACAGACAATCACAATTCACGTCGTCGATTATGTGGCGACTGGAGCTCTAAATTGAAATTGTTGAGGCACGTTAGTTCGGGATCAAGATTGAGATTAAGATTCATCTCGGATTATTCACACCACTTTGGGGGATTTAAAGCACGAGTCTCTATGGAAAGTGGTAAGTGTGTTCCTTTTAGTTAGTATATATGGTATTAGTTTCATATTAATAATTATCTATAAATTATATTATCTCTAGAGTCAAGAACGTAATTAGATTTTCTAATATGATTGTAGTATAGGGTATAAAACGTTATTTATAATGAATAATGAATATTGGATATTATAATAGAATTTTAAATTATACGCATGTTTTGTTTTATTAATATTTTTGTATTGGGGTTGAAAAAGAAACAAAACAATTAACTGTTGTTGTTCTATAGCACATCGCACTTCACAGCGTGCAGGTAAGCATCAGTTGCCAGTAATGGACGACTGCATGAAACATAGACTACTGATCATCTTATGTATTTATTACTGTGATTATAGCGACATTTACTTAGAGCTTCTATGCATTAGTTCTGTAGTATTAATTACATTGAAGTAGATATTTCAGTTGGTAGTAACCATTCTCAACCATTTTAAAGTATCTACTCTTATTATCTCATTGAAGCATTGAAATGTTAAGCAAACATTGCTGCGTAAAGTAAACCCTTATATAGGCGACAATAAATATTTATACTAACTGTTATTTTTTGTTATAGCGCTGCAATGTTCCGATGATCGACTGCAAATATTTAACAATTCCTGCTACTTATTTGTCAGCTATCCTGAAGTTATGTGGAGCACCTCGCAACAGATTTGTAAAGGAATTCGAGCACAACTGGCGTCTGTATTGACTGCAGAAGAGGAACGGTTTATCACAACAAACATACGTAAAATGTCAGAATATAGAACTAGCGGTAGATATTGGTTGGGTGCTCATGCTGATAACACTGGTAAATTTCGATGGACAGATGGAAATAATATGACATACTATGGATGGTTACCAGATGAAAAACACGAAGAAGGGGCATTATGTTTAGGTATTCAATGGACCCCATCGCCAACTCCAATGCTACCTAGTGGACTTTATTGGAAAGGACAAAGATGTAATAATGTAGGCGGATATGTATGCAAACGACCTACGCTAATTTCTGGTCAGGGAATTAACTTTAATAAGACAGTAAACGGATCGGAAGGGAAATTAGTAACCCCAAATTATCCTGGAAACTATTACAATAATCTCGACTTTACCGTACGAATCGTCGGACCTGAGAGAACTCGAATTGTCATTCAGTTCGATAAACTGGACTTGGAGCCACAAATTGAATGCTTATACGACTATGTTGAAATGAGAACGGTAAGTGCATAATGCAGTTTGGTAACATTTACCTCCATTCATTAATTTAATTAATATTAGTTTATAAATACATTAAACTATGATGCTTCAAGAAATTAACCCATCGCCTAAATTTAACATTGCATATGTTTTAACAATTTAATAAATTAAGTAATAACAGTATAACATTAAAATATCAGCATTTAATAAAGAATGTCTGCCCTTTATAGAACATTACTAGTGCAAAGTGCAAAAACTGTTTTCAATTTAAGAATGTGAGCCATTGAAATTACAATAGAATGTCATGAGTCAATATTAAAACAAGCACTTACATTAGAACATTTACATACATTTCATAAATTACATTATAGATGTAAATAAATACAGTAAATTATTTCTGATATTGTTCTACGATTGGGTAACTTCTACTTTTCCCATTAATGAACTTACTCATTTAGTGTGGTAATTTATTCATTACTATGTGTATGATATTAGATGTGTCGATTCATATTCAAATTGTATATATAATATAATATAATGAACAAAAAATATATAACTAAAATTGGAGCAATAACTGAAGGAATATTTAAGGCCTGGCTAGAATGCAATCTCTGCTGCCAGCAAGCAAATTGAACTTATTGTACAGGTTGTTTTAAAATTGCACGACAATCTTCTAGAAACTTTTTATTTGGCTAAAAATAAAAATAAAAACTTATAGTAAATGTATTGTTGCCGAGATATTGATTGTTAATCATTAAGTATATTGAATTGTCCACCACTTAGTTTAAAAAATAAGTTAGTCGTGGCTATTAGTATTATCAAAGATTCTATAAATATGTTTACGTTTAAAGAGATAGCGCACGCATGCCCTAAATATAATAAAGTCAATAAAAATTACCCAAATACGCTTTGGGAATAACCGCAATTAATATCTATATTTAATTACTTACCGTAAATTAAAAGCAAGGTGTGTTATCTCTCCTAAAATAGACATATTTGTGTTGTTTCCTTTAATAATAATAATAAAGATGGAAATTTTGATTTCAAAATGTTTAACAATAGTTGCGCTTGTTTTGCAATTTTACTGACGTTTTAGTCAAATTTCAAATATATCGCCCTCGTTTTTTTAAGTTTTAAAAACATAAACATTACTAAAAAACTATTACATTTTTACTTCATCATGTATTGGGTTGCACGTTGGAAATCAGAATGAGCCAATCAACGAGATCCGAGCTGCTATAAAAACGAGCTTCAAATTCCAATGATCTCCCTCAATGACTGAAGACACTAATCTAGAGCACGTCAAAAGGGTCCACTCAGAAGTCGATGACTTTTTAGAACACACTGACGACAACACACCATTTAACGGTGTGTCGTTCTCAAATCACAGAAAAAACTAAAAGCTCAATTTGCTCGTGGCCCTGATAGAATTCCAAACAGAACACTCAAATCTTTCTCGCATAAACCATTTTTTAAGACGTAGCGAGGTGTTGGTCTCAGCAAGTAGTAGCTCTTGAGAATGACTAGCGCATTGCAATATCTTTCGGTTTTTAATCTGTGTGTTTCCTTCCAATTTGTTTTATCTGAATCTTGAAGTTTCAAATTTTCTTAGTACTGTCATTGAATAGTTTCATAGTACTCTGCATTTGTTTTGTTAATCAGGCATACATTAATAATAGTAGAATTGCCGATTTAGTTTTCCAATGCCTTTTCTAACTTTTTCCTATCTTCTTCCCACGCTTTGCACTCTACTAGCGTAAGTTCGTTAGACGTGCTTTCTTGACAAAGTACACATATTTTTTTCATCTTATTTATTTTTGTAAATACTTTCCAAAGGCTTCATGTCCGTAGAGTAGTTGCGTTGTATAGTAACGTCGACGGTGTTTTCTCTACTCATTCTTTTATTTTTAGTATTAGTTTCCATCGTATTTTCTCTTACCTGTCTCTTTGCTTCTTGTTTACTAGTTTCTTCATTTGCCATTTTCTCTATCTCAAATCTTTCTTCTAGCATCAAATCTGCGGGTAGTGTTGCCGCGATTACCATTAGTGCCCCTGCTTGCTCTCGAGGCTCCACTTATTTCCTTTCTGTTTTTCTTTCTTTGAGGCGTCATTCTTCCTTTCCATGTTTCTGCGTTGTACAATAGTTTACTTATATCCGCCGTTGCTATTAGCATCCTTGACCTTTCTCCTGATCCTCCCTTGTGCGGCATAAGCCTACTAAGCATTACTTCCATTTTTTGTTTCTCTTACAGCGTCCTTAACCTGTTTGTTCTATCTCTTTATTTCAATTGTAACTCCAAAGTCTTCTTCTCTATGGTAATTATTTATTCTCCTACCTGTATTTTTCCCCTATTAGTCCTCTAATTTTTGATTGCTAATCCATCTCAATTACCAACTCTAACGTTTTCTTTAATACTTATATGCCTATATTCCTTCCTATCAGAGCCACGTCATCCGCAAATGCCGTTATTGCCACTTCTTCCGGCAGCCACATCCTGAGTAGCTCATAATAGACTAGATTCTACAGTTTAAGTCTTAGTGCAAAACCCAGCGGTACTTCTATGATAAACTTAAATTTTCTATTCTTGGTCAGTAGATTTCTTTTTTGAAGGTATCTCCATTATATCTATAATTGCTTCCCATAGTATGTTATTGAAAGCATTTTGTATATCTAGCGCTATTATGACACAATGTTGTCTTTTTCTGCGTGATCCACTGTTCGCTTCTTTAGCTATGTCTTTTACCTTTTTAATGATTTCTAGAGTCAATCCTTCCCTTGTAAATCTATACTACTCCTGTTTCTATACTTTTTTTCTATTTCTTGTTCAATTTACCTCACAATAACTTTTTCAATTATTTTTGCTAATGTGTTGATGAGGCATATCGTCTATAGGCCGTTGTTTTGACTGCTTCATTCTTCTTCTCAATTAACACTAGGTTTGACTCTTTCCATCTAGCAAATGTACCTTCCTTCAGACATCTGTTTATTATTTGTGTTATTTCTATCTCATATTCTTCTAGTGCTGCGTTCACTATCTCCGTTGTTATCCTGTTCGGACCTGGTGTCTTGTTATTAGGTAGTTTTCTTAAAATCTGTTTTACCTCCTCCACGGACTACTTCTATTTTGCAAGCTATTTTCAGCATCTTTTCTTACTGCTCTTGATCGTTTGTTTTAGAGCATTTCTGTCATTTTTTAGTTCTTTTTTAGCTTTGTTAGAATCGCCTCCTTTTCTTCTCTGTGGTATTGCTTTCTTCCTACTTTTCTTGACCTCTGGTAGTTCTTTGCACCGAGAACTTCATAAAAACTTGGAAAGGCTCTCACGTCATAAACATTACAAAACCTAGAATGTACCAAAAGTTTCCTCAAAACTACTGGACTATCAGTCTTCTAACTTTATTAGATGTAATGAAACCCAATTCAATCTTCGTTCTAAAACTTTCAGTACTTCCTCTCCCAGCGCTTTAATGTCTTAATAAACTGAAAACCACTATCAAGTATTTTGTGTTAACTTAGTAGTCAATATGTAGTATGTGACGCTATTCCAATAACTAGAAACATATAATGAGGGTTCATTAAAACCGGCTATTTTGAAATTTGAAAAAAAAAACAGCAGTGTTTATTTGAAAAGTTCTGATGTTTTTATTGTATTTAGTTTAGACATAGAGGTTATGTATGGAACACAATACCAGATAAATGGCCGCCTCGTGACTGCTGGTACTAGTTGCTCAATTACAGAATAAACTTACGTTAGCAAATAAATAACCAAATTTGTCGTCCATCATAGTCCAGTCACTATGTACATTTGAAAATGCAATTCAATTAAAAGTACAATTTGTTTACGATAGCTTCCCGACGTGGTACGAAACTACTACCATATAAATTTTTGTTGAGTTTTTTTTGCTCTACAATTAGGTTGTATGACTTTTCACGTACTATTGATTGTTGTCGAGATATTGAACAAGAAAGAAACAAGTTTAAGATATCCCCAACAGTTTTTTTTTTTGTTGATGTAGTATTGGCTACAGCAAGTGACCTTTGAAAATAACTTTTTAGCTTCGCATTCTACTGAAATGTATTCTGCATTATCATGAGTTTCTTGTTTTTTCCTGACAGAATAGACGTCATTTCTCTTCTTTGATATTTTTTTAATTTTTTGTAAGAACTTTCCAAAGGCTGACTGTATTTGTGTTGTATAATAACACTCTCGGGTTTGTTCTCTACCCATTCTTTTACTTCCAGAATTAGATCTCTCGTTCATTCCCCCTGTTCTCCTCTACTCCACTGTCTCTGCCATTTTGCATTCCATTTCCATCCAATTTGCTTCTTGCTGCCGTTGCTATTAGCCCTCTGGATTCTTCTCCTGAACCTCCTTTGTTTAGCATACGTTTACCGAGCATTCTCCCCATTTACTTTGTTCCCCTGACCGCTTCCTTAACCTGTTCGTTCTTTCGTTAAATTTTCTTCCCTAACGTTACCACTTGATCTCCTACCTGTATCTTACCTGTTGATGTTTTTGTGTTGCTAATTTTAAACCCCTACTTCTCATCCATATCTGTATCTTATCGTATATATTGCCAGCTCTAGTCTTTCTTTTAATACTTCCATTTGTATGTCACTACCTACTAGTGCTAAGTCGTCCGGAAATGCCGTTATGGTCATTCCTTCTGGAAGTTTCATCCAAAGTAGCTTATTATAAACTAGGTTCCACAGTTTTAATACTAGTGCTGAGCCTTGAGGTACCCCTCTGATGAGTTTGAATCTTCCCTTCTTGGTTACTGAGTTTCTACCCTGCTCCACAATCTGTTTTTTGTGTTTCATTTTTTATTTTTTGAATGGTGCCACATTTTCTTGGATAGTAGAATCATTTTCATTGATTCGTTGTCATGTAGCAGGACGCCAACTTTCAAAATGTTGTTGCATTTTTGCAATGTAAGCAAATAATAAAACATAATAACTACTTTTCTGCATCCACAAACAGCTTCGTATTCTCCTTTGCACTTAAACTATATAAGCTTTAAAAACTCAGATGCATCAGGTTTAGCTGTGTTGGTAATCGGTTCCTGTCCACTAGTTGTTTGTCGCCAGTCCCATTCTTCCTAATCCTTGTGAAATCCGAGCCAATATCAATGTGCCGTGCTGCTTGTATACACAAATTCTCAAAAATTGTAATTTCTTTGTATAGTGGACAGAATCCATGATTGATAAAATGTTAATAACAATTTTTATGCAGGAAAGTTCCAATATCAATATGTAGCGGAGAAAGCAACAAACAATGACGTACAGATGTTAATATTGCATGAACTATTCAAGTATATGTCCAATTTTCCAATGTGCCACGTTTATCTTTCGTAATGATTGCGGAAAAGAAAACTTCCTAAATCTCAGAAACAACGGCTTTAACATCTCTTGCAAGTTCATCCAAAGAAAGGTAACTTTTCTTTTCATAAAGTGCACAATGTCCTTGTGGACAATTGTTGCAGCTTTCCAAATAACTCGTAGTCTTTCTTTTCATCGTACCATTTCTCCAAAAACAAATTTATAACCTGCTTCCAAATCAAATCACGCAATCGCGCTTTTATTTATCGATAATAATAACGTCATGTCCGTAATTTCTTTGTATTTTTTTACGGTTTTGATAACAGGAATTGTACTCTTAATAGTGCTGAGCTCTTCAGCGATAAAATCAGGTACATACTGAATAGGCTCCAAGATTGAAAGAACCTTCATTACTTGATTTTTCCAATACTGAATAAATTACTTTTTGTCTGCTTATTGGAAATTTAAGTTGATCGGTAATTATTTCTCCACAAAACAAGCATTTGAAATCAAAAACAGGCCAAAGCTGCAGTTGTGTTTCTGGTTCTTCGGGTTTTTCAGGCTTAGATTCACTTTGTCGATGCAAACGACGCTAGTCTTTCATTCCCATATTGTTTCTAGCACCCAAAACTGAAAAGACAGTTTGTAACATTCAAGCTCGCCTCTAAATAAGTTCTTTTCTTTGCCAAGTAAACGTCTTTGATCAAAGTGGTTTTGCAGATGAAACAATGGCCCCTTTCCAGAACAGATTTGTTTCAGAATATGTAATTCCAGAGAATGCTCTAGTATAGAACAAGACGCACGTGTAGCATGGGGCAAGCTACGGTCGACTTTACGCGCAAAAAAAGAAAACAGTATTGGTCTACAAAGGTCATGAACCTAAATTGTAGAGATTTAAAAAAGCAACAAAAAATTATATGGTAACTATTTTTGTATCACGTAGAGAAGCCCGAAAAAAAAACAAAAAGCTCTCAAAACACCAATTTGAGGTTAAGATATTCTAACACAATATAAAAAAAAATTTATTCAAAAGCCTTATAATATTGATTTGTAGTACATAATATAGTAATATAGCCCCATTTCTTACCGGCACCGTCTACAAGGCTATGTACGCATTGACTTGCAAGAGACAAACTGGAAAAGTATGTTTTTGTAAAACACGCCCAAACTAGGCAAAATATTGAAGTGGAACTTCTATTGCAAATATAAATATGGCTTATTACAAATAACAATAAATCATTTTATTTATTTAAGATTAAAAGATTAAAGAATCAGTGAAAAACAAATTGCTAGTGTATGGCGTAGATGTTTAGTGCAGCATTGATTAGAGTTATTGTACAAAAAAAATCCAGAATACTGAACGTAAATTTGAAAGAACATTGTGAGGAACAAGTAGCAAAGCAGCTTGAATTATTATCTTCTAAGCCTAAGCGATTTTTATTTTTTTGCATTATCATCAACTTCTAAATATTTCAAATAAAATATCTTATATATTATTCAATCATATTCTTTATTATAATAATGGCATATCACCGTTTTACTAATATGTGAGTAAATTAAAATGTTTTAAGACATTCTTATAATCTTTCAAAAGGTGCATGTGGTTTATAAATTTCTGTAGCATATTTATATAAGAAAGAATAGAATATAACCATATTTTTTACAGGTTGGTAAAAATGGGAAACAATATAAAGACTCGGTTAAATGGTGTGGTTTACACGACACCGACATGCATCGTTTTAATTTTGTATCTGAAAACAATGAAGCAATATTGCGATTTCATTCTGACTATTCAGTAACAGGCGGTGGATTCTCTTTAAAATGGCATTCAGTTGATATCTCTGCATGCCCTATGCGTACTCTTACAGCTAAAGAAGGCAGTCTTATGAGTCCCAACTACCCTAACTTTATGTTAGGCCGTTTGGATTGTACATTTACAATTTCTGCTCCACCCGGTCGAAGAGTATGGTTAATATTTGAAGATGTAAACATTGGTGATACTTATGGTTCCGACTACAATGACGATGAAACACATTTAGAAATAAAATTAGGCAATTCCCAATGGTTTCGACCATATCAAATGTATGATTTGTTAACTGAAGGAAGCTTTATTTCAAACACTGAACAACTAAAAGTTAGACTAAAAACAAAAGAGAAACCTGAAGGAATTGGTTTCAAAGCTACATACAAAATCGTGGGATTAGTTCAAGAAGAGAGAGTTGTAAATTTAAGTAACAATAGTTTCGGCACATTGTTACATCTGAATTACCCTGACGATACGCCACATAAAGTAGATTTTCTTCAGCATTTTGTTGCTCCATTAGGTTACTTCATTGCATTAGAACTATTTCATGTAAAATTAATAGAAACCGATTGTGGAAAAGATAAAGGCACCATCGAAGTATACGATAATTACGCTGATGTAAATGGAACTTCTTGGCACCTGTGCTATGATATGGAAGAAGAAGAAAATTCTGTTATACCAAAAGCACCAATTGCAATTACATCTTTCTTGAATACATTGCATTTAAGACAAAAGCATGGTCAAATTGGAATACCGTTAAATGGTACTTTGCATGTCCTTCAAGATCCAGGTTATATGAATAAAATTTTAAAACATCGTAGTGATATTGTAGAATCTTGTCACCCAAATCCATGTCTTCATGAAGGTAGATGTGTACATAATGGAAGCCAGAAACTCTGCCAGTGCCTTAAACATTATACAGGTAAAATAATTTACGAAGTTATGCATGTAGCTACATATGGTTTTCTTAAATTTTAGGGATTTTCTGTGCATTGACCCAGTGCGATTTGGAACCATGCGTGTTTGGAACATGTGAATTAACAATTACTAGTTTTAAATGCCATTGTAAAGCTGGATATATGGGACCTACATGTGAACAAAGAAAGCGACCTTGTGAAGGGAACCCATGTGAAGGAAGGGGCGCGTGTCTAGAGAGAGGTGATAACTTTTTATGTCGATGCCATGCATGGTGGGAAGGTACGCGATGTGAAAGAAGAATGATGCATATACCATATAAACCGCTTAGTGAACGTATGCTGCGTGAACCTTTTTGGTTGGGACTTATGACGGTTTCGGTAGTAATGGGTGTAATTGGATTGGTTTGGTGCGCAAAAAGACATTTCCCAGAAAAAATAGAAAAATTGTTGGCGGAGGAGGAAGACCGCAACCGAGGAGGAGGTACGTATATTAGCGTATGCGTATGTTGCAGTACATTATTTGCTATTACAGTTTCGAGTCTACGCAGTGCCTCAGTACGTGAGCAGTTAGCGGCTTCTGGAGCAGCTGCGGTTACCGTAACGCCTAGTCCAGGTCCGGGAGCTCCCCGCTCGCTGTTCGGCCGCCTGGGTATCCGCAAGCCATCCATCTTAAGCCTCACCAGTCCACACGCCAGCGGCTATTCGCCAGCTACCGCCCGAACCTTTAGTTTGGACGATTTGCTAAAACCTCTCCCGAGACGTAAGGCTTCGTGCCGTGTCTGTCGTACCGTGTTGTACCGTGTCCTTTCAGTTCACACTATACTCTCTTAACTCTGTACATATCTGTCTTACTTACTCTTACTTACTTCTGGCTCTTGTAGGCCCCGAATGACCCTTTTATTCCTTTCACTGTGTTGCGTGTGGCTGGTAGGTTGCACTAAACTAACGTTTACGCTACTCCCTTCCATTGAGCTCTTGTACAAATGTTCACGACAATTTTTTTATTGCAAATCCTTAACATCATTACATTACAGCTGCCGTAAAGTACTAATTGTTGTGTTGGTGTATATGTACATAGCAATGGTTGATAATAGCATTCAATGTTTTAATGTATCACCTTTAACACATTTACACAACACCTTTTATCTTCTATTTAAATGTAGGTACCCCCTCACCAAAGAAGAAGCGAAACAATTCCACTCCAACCAAAAAGAACGCAGCAGAAAAGAAGCAAATACTCCAGCAACTGATCGCACCCAATACTAAGCAGAACGTAGCCGGAAAGGTGAGCCTGGGAGAATTGATGCAACTTAGTGAGCGTAAGAAAGAGAGCAAACCAACGGACAGCGATTCTGGAAATGCTATTAAAGAAACAAAATTCGGCGAGATCGTACCATCAGCGCAGATAACATTAACCGACCCCAAACTGGAGAAAAAAGTCACCTTCGCAAGACTGCTGAGTAAAGTATCTGCGGAGATGAGTTCCGGCTCGGAAATGGAGCTAGGTATAATGCAAACGAATAGGTTAAGTTGTGCGTTTGCACGTCCATCCAGTACACCACCCTCACCTGGCGCAACCACAAGATCTCCTAACAGCACATCTAGCAATCAAGGCAGTGATTCCCTCACCAGTTCAGATTTAGCCATACCATCCGCTCTAAGTTCTAGCATTTCAGATCTCGCGGCCAACAAACGTAAATCCCATCAAGGTGTACGCCAGAAGCCATCCAGTGCCGACTCTATATTGGCCATGTTCCGTAACTTCTCCTCCAGTTCTGCAGGCGCAAACTTGTCCTCTTCGCTCAAAGTGTCTCCATCCACAACACCTACTGCTTCCACCCCTCAAGACGACGTAGCTGGAGATGATGATTCATCCACTTCCTCTATCCATACTCCAGTCTCCTTATCTGAGAGCCCGATTCAGTATAGTTCGTCATTGCCAACATCTATACAGAACACCATCGAAGTTTCCGTTTTGGATACGTTAAGTGCGCACAAATCTGCATCTAGTGGGAGTAATTTCCTGCATCCGCCCACCATTCTTTTAGAGATACCAAGCACAATCAACAAGTGCCTTTCGCCGATTAGAGAGATGCCGACGCCATTACCGTCGCCTATGCCTTCTCCAGCCGTCACGCCTCTCATGAGACGAAGCGCTTTGTCGTCGTCATTAGAAGATGGTGATTTTAGTGACGACAGAATATCAATAGAACTACCTAATATTTCAATAGGTTATAGCGAAGATGAAGACGAGCACCCAGCCCAAGATATTGCAATTGATCCTCAAGCTGAAGATGGATTCATATTAGAAGAGGCTGCAGCTATGCAATCTGAATCTTCGAGTTCTACCAGACCAAAATTAAAGGTAGTAAGTTTAAAAATATTTTATAACCAATACAAAAACTTATGTTTTCAGAGTCGTCCGCCACCTTTGGGACAGGCATTGACAATTCCCAGTATCAGTATAACGGGCTCTCCAACAACCCCTCCTTCCTCAATAGTAATTCCTACATTTACAATACAAACGCCTTCTCCAACTCACCAAAGACCCCCAAGATTGTTACTCCCAGGCTCACCGCCACCTCGTTCCTGCACAGACGTACATGCATTCCAGTTCCCTTCTGTAAAATCGACACGTAAGATGTTGAAAGAGTTTGACAAGCCAACATCACTAGATTTACCATATCTGCCACCTCCCATGATTACAATTACTTGTAATATGAGTGAAGCTGAATCAGATGCTGAATCTATATCTCCGAACAAAAATGCAACGCATTTAGGTGCTTCCGCGTCTAGCGGTATGACATATTTAAGCCCATTCTCTATGGTTACCAGAGGAGACCATAATGCATCAGAATCAAATCTTAGTTCTTCAGGATATAGTTCTATGGCCAGTCCTGGCCCTTCACGATGTGGATCCAGTAATCCACTTTGTCCGTCTGAAATGGAAGATCCACCCGGTGGACCTCATGGCTCCGGTTTACATCCTCCTTTAGGTAGACGACCATCACCGTTATTAAAATCTAATACAGATTCAAGTGATACTGATGGAAATAGAACAAAGAATCAAGAGCAGAGAGGCAGATCAGATTCAGAAACTTTATCAGATGATATTTTAATGGAATCGAACGATGAAGGTATAGGCACTGATCATATTGATGAGAAAATAGAAGAAGGGGAGTTAAAAAGTGCTAAAGAACTAGAAGTATTTATGTGTGATGTAGCTAAAAATCAAATTGAACTACCCAGTAAATGTGCAAATATTGAGAAGATGGATTTATTATGTTTGCCTATGAAAACCGTTTTATTGCAACCGCCTTCTATAGTTGTGCATAGTGATTCTAGCGTTACGTTTGATAAATTACTGAGTCCTGTTAGTTCTCGCAGTGAAAGTCCCTTGAGTGATCGTACTTCTGGAGTAAATAGATTTTCTTCACAATTCTATGGGCGCAATAAAGATATACTACCGTTTACAGACTCTGATGGTTTATATGACTTTCCAAGTTCAGATAAGGTTAATGTAACTACAAATCAACCACATAGAAAAACAACATCAAGAAAAAATAAAAAATTGATTAGACAAAGCAAAACGCCTAGCCCGACAAAAGCTGCTCCAAATTGTTATCATTTAGAACTTCCTTATAAGGCACCATCTCCAAGAAAGCCTAGTCCAAAAAGGCGATCGCGTACTCAACCAATAACATCATCGTCGAGTTCATCTGACAGCATAGTAGCCGAATTCGCCAGAGAAAAAGACGCTAAATCATCATCTAGCCCTAGTCCAGATACCATTCGGTGCCGTTGGTCTCGCCAAGATTCCCTTGAATGGCCTGATACAAAACAGAAAATGAAGACCATCAAGTCGCCTGAAGCATCCGCGGAAGAAACGGGTGATGTACGTAACTATCCCAACAATTTATTTATTTTTAAGATGACTTTTATAAAACTGAGTTTGCATGTTTTTTTAGACGGAACTAAAGGTCCACTAATAACTACGGGATCTAACAAACACGCGTCTAATTGGACTAGTTCTCTGTGTGTTCCGAAAGAAAAATTACGATCAAAAACACAAGTATATACTTTCAGAAAAAACGCTTCAGTTTTTTGAGCTAGCGTCACTTTATATATCCTTATCCTAATCTGTATAGTGCTTTGCTACCTTAATATCATTACAATACATTATCATCAATCGCGTTGTTGTTTTGTAGATATATTGATGAATCAGTTATTGGTTGATTGATCGTCACATAACACATAAAAACTTTCAATTTTATTATCGGCATGTACTGCTTATATCATTATATCGTGCCTCGAAAACATTTTAAATTTTTATTATACATTCGTAGATAATAGACGTAGACGTGCATGGTACTTTTATCAATTGGCATCTTGTAAATTTGCATTTATTTGATTCAAAAAAATTGAAAATTAAATTGTATATAATTCGTGTAGTGCAATGGGTACTATTTGCCTTTAAATTTGAAAGTTTTTTTGTGCTTATATAAAAATGGGGCATACTTTTTAATCAAATTATTTAGTTATTTGCATTCAATTTTTGGGCAAATTTTAATTACTATATATGTTACAAAATTCTATATCATTTTAGGAAGCAAGCACTTCGATGCTACCAAAAGTGGAACCAGAGATACAGAAACAACGGAAAGTAAGCAGACTTAGAGCAATAAGTCATCAAATAAGGTAATAAGTTATTAACCTAATTACAAATACAATTTCCTTAAAAATAGTATCGATAGGTTTCTTCGAAGATTGGAAGTTAGTTTAAAACGCAGAGATCGCACCATCAGTCCATCTGAAAGTATGGATAGTGGAGATGGAGATGATTCTCCAAGAGCTACATCTCCTCTTCTCCAGACCAAAGGCCCCCGCGTAGAAATCAGAAAAAGCAACAGTATTGGAAAATTGCAATCAGGATCTGCAGGAGCACTAATAGGGACCAGAAACAGACGTGGTAAATTCAAACGCAGTGATTATCTTATACCTGAAGACGATGAAAGTTATTGGAAACAACGCGTAGTTATTACAGGCAGTGGAGGACATTCTGATTAAATATGTACATCGATTTAGGTACATTACGTTTAACCGGAAATAACCAAATCAATCATAAATGGTATTAATTTATTCATCACTTATTAAACAATCACTTAAACTTATTTCTTCTACCGAAAAGTGAAAGAAGACAGGTAAAGCACGAGATTAGAAACGGATTATTCTAAAATTGCTGTATTTACGTCTTTTGGTGTTGATTTGGTTATAACGTTGTAATAATAATAAATTGTAAATTGTAAAAAGATATTCTAAAACATCGAACAATCATAATTGTAAAATGAAGTTTAATTCGAATGCAATATTTTATAGGCGAAAAATGAATAAAAATAAATCGGTTTCATTGCTTCGTTGAATATTAGAGATTAACGAATTTACACTATTTAGTTTTTTAATGCTCAAAACTTACGCGATATTTAATAAATGTTGCACATCGATTATCAAAGCCCTGAATTGTACATTTTAAGAATGATCAAATTATATTTAAAAAAACTAGGGGCCTATACAAATTATATTATTAAAGAAAGTGTACATTTTGGTCGTCCACATTGTTTAAATTTTAGTTAAGGGATAATTTAAAAAATCAATAACGGAGATTGATCTACGAAAATGTAGTCGAGAAAAAAAAACATAAAAACAAGGCTTTGTATATGAGACTGATTTTCTACTGTTCAAATTTAGCTATTCCTTGTTGATAATGAAGAAGACAAACTATATATACTATTTGCACTTTAAATGTTATTATATATGTTAAGTGAGTAAGGCAAAATAATCATCATACGGGTATCTAAATTTGTCGGTACCACGCTGTGATAGCCATCATCCCTTCTTCACTTCTCCTTATGAAGATAATTGAATTATTTGAAAAATTGTATGTTTTAAATGTGTCTGTCATCATATCGTTTGCTTATTATCATTTCTTTTATTGCGCAACATTTTCAAATAATCAAATTATTTTCTCCTATACCTCTGGAAATAAATCTACCTATAACCCTAAAATGAAGATAACATCCTGTGAAGTTCAATACGGAACGTCTATATATCTTCTTTTTCACCTTCTTACAGCAATATTACGGCGGGAACAAATAGCTGTTAGCTGTCCTTTACAAAGGCACATAAATTCAAAATAATATATTATATATAAGTATGTATATTCAAAACGGAGAGCAATTACTGTATCTATATATAAGTACTCATAAGATAGCATCAGCACATATTAAAAAATAATATTGTTAATAAATTTTAGCATATTTAAACTAAGAAAGAGAGTAACAAATATATGACGATCTTTGAACTAATTATTTTTTGTTATATATTCGTACATATAGAATACATTGTATTTTATATGATATTTGCAATTTTAATGAATATTTAAATAAAATAAAATGCTTGTTTTATCTATGTAATTGTTTTATTAAATTTCTGTTTTGATAAGTTGTTAATTTTAGTTCTTATAGTGCGTACACTTGTAACAATGTAACATTTTCTTTCATCCGACGGCAGAAAACCGACAAGCGATGAGAAGCTGTTGCGGGGCGATGTTGCGCGACTGTGTTGCGGTACGCATTTGTGTTGCGGTACGGTACACTATTGCAAGTGTGTACGCACATTATATTTCCCAGAAATATTTTACTCTATATAAATATAAATGAATAGATTTTTCTACTATTCCTTACTACATCTTTACAGATTGATTTGAGATATTATAAAATTATACTTTTAAGGTAAGATTCTTGTACATTGTATTGCCGCAAAATACTGTCTACAAAAATAGGTGGCATATCTGTTTCTTTTTGTAGACTCACTCTTTAAGAAAAATTAATGTGCAAAGTAGCACAACAATAATAAACTAGAGGAAAACACGGTTAATTGCAGCAATTGTTCAGTTTGTAGAACAAATGGTAACACGCATATGCTACCTGCTACGGCGAGTGCCGATAAACTTCAGTAAAAGATCATAGATCCTCTCAGATATCTGGAGCATACGGCTCTGTATGTTACCGAGACCAGTGCCTCTACCCGGTGAACTAAGTAAGATTCCCGTGCCGTGCAATGAAATAATAATCGGCGGTTATATCTCGCGGTGGTGGTGTGGTTCAAGTCTTTGTTCCGGTGCCGTCATAACCGTAGCTTTGAAAGTGGGGTTACCACGGCCTTGTAAAAGTCATATCTGGATTTGTACTTAATCTTAATTTCAAATAACACATAAACTCTGGGTTGCAAAATGAACTTAGCAGCAAAAGATGATCCAGCGGTAGTCAGTGACGTTGAGTTAGCACAAATGGCAGTAAGTTCGTTCTGAACGCAACCATTATCGTATTTGTAATAAGCTTGGTTACTTTTAAAATATATCAGGAACATCGGGTAGTTGGTTCCTATCTTCAGATGTTGTTTCTTCGCAATAAAAACTCAACTGACTCCATTGTGTGTATGTATTAAGTTTCTTGGTAAAGCAAAGAAGGTCCCGCTAGTGAAGTCACTAGAAAATAGAATTCTATTCTAGCATGTATCGCATATCGCTTATCGCAATTAATGACGTCATCATTAATTAAAAAAATCTGCCGGTGATCTCTTTTCGTACTACAGGACCATCTAGTAATATAAACTCAATACCAAGCTTCATGTTAATTGTATTTTTTAACGTCAATATGTATTATTAATTACAAATTTATGATTTAAATGTCACACTTCCCCTCCATTAATTGCGATAAGCGATTTGCGATACATGCCAGAATAAACCCCCTGGGCTTTTCTAGTTGCGCTTTCCTGTTCTTTTTTAAGCTATCAATGAGATTTGACTGATAGTCCAGTCACAGGTTTTAAGAAGATTCCTTCACTTCATCGACTATACCTTGTTATAATCGTTTTTATTACTGGTGAGGAAGTTGAGGTAGACCTGTCTTGCCTCTAGAAAACTTCAGAAATTCGGCGATATCATTACACCCGCCAAACTGATATAATGGTGCTTTCTAGGCCTTCTTGAAAAAAGACGTTTTTAACGATAACTCGGCTCCACGACGTGATACAAAAATTGTGACGATATAACTTGTTGCTGCTCTTTTACGATTTACAATTTATTTATATAACTTTTTTACGTACTATCAATTTTAGTCTATATGGCAAACAAGAAAGTAAAAAATTAAACCAGTTTTTATTTAGCTTATTTCGTAGCATTTCAGGCAACTGTTTCGAACATTTCAGAGCAATCATAAGTATTTTGAAACAAATTTGTTGTAAAAATAAGCGATTAAAAAAAATATTTGATCTAAGACGTTTACGTGGCTAACAAAAGACTATAGACTTTTTTAGCAGCAAACATGAAAATAAAACGTGAGGAACATCAAGTTAGAAACTGTAGATTAGTAAGTGTTCACAGTTACCGATTATCGATCAACTTAAATTACCGTTAAGCACAAAAGTAATTTATTCAGTATCGAAAATATTCAAGTATAGAAAGTATTGCGCAACACTTTAATAGTTGCGATTATTTGACTCTTTCAATCTTATTCAGTATGTACCTTATCTCGTAACCAAGAATGCTATTTACGTGTGCTTGCAGTACCTGCTAAAATGACTAAGATGTTATTATGACCTACCGGGAAAAAGTAAACAAAACCATGAAAAAAATGTATCTTTTTTAACCAGAGAATTTCGACAAGTATCAATTTTTTATAAATGATTTGATAGAAAAAATAAAGAGATTTTATTTCCGATATCAAAATCGTAAAAAAATACGGGCCTGACATCAGGATTGTCGATAAACAAAGTCGCGATTTGCTTTCGGAATACTGGTGTCAGTCTATGCCAATTTACAGTAAAATTGCAAGATACAGCAGAAAGACCACTTTGGTGTTTGATATAACAACCGCTCATCTCAAAAGAGCAGAGATTAGGCTTTATGTTCATCTAAGAAGTCTCTCCTAACTTTCATGTTATGTTAACATAATCATTTTTCATATTTTAATAGGAAAATAAATAAATGTTATACATTTTCAGAACAAATTACTTTCAAACTTACCAATGCTAGCATCATCCATTCTCTAGTAGCCAAGTAGACCTCCATATTTTCCAGTTACCCGTCCTGAGCTAGTTAGTTTCTTCAATTTATACGTTTTGTAGTCATGCGCCCATGTCGTAAGTCTTCCTTCCTTTCACATACCTCGTCTTAGCCTACATTTAGTAAACCCAGCATCTTCTTAGTTCATTATACAGTCGATCCTCACAACTTGGCCATCCTTGACTACTATAATATATTTTAAATAAAACTAGTATTTAAAATATAATAGGTAAATTCTATTTATTCTTATATGCTATAAGATTTTCATATATACAAATATTCAATATAAATATATTCCAAAAATAACAATATTTAAAACCAAATTCCATCTTCTTCTTCTTGTAACTGTTGAGTATTATTTGAATTCTCCAAATTATTGCCTTCCTCATCACTTTCACTGACTGCTAAGTCATCATCAATCTTCATATGATGATGCTCCGGTTTCATTTCATCTTCTTTTTGTCTCATTGGTAGTCCAGCCATTAAGAAATCTGATGGATCATAATTAGGATCCACATCCATACTCTCTTCTAAAAATTATAATTACATATTATGAAATACAGTTACATTTTAATTCAATATCTACAACCTTTAAATATCATAGCTTGTTCGTTTCCAGCTTCCATTTCACCTTGATGGTAGTAACCCATAGTGCCTAACTGTACCATAGCTTCAGCAACTTGCTGGCTGTCATCATCAGCCCCACCGTCAACAGGTACTTCAGCTGAAATTAGTATACCCTGTTTACTATCCTCAAACTCGTGAAGAGGTACTTCATCTAATTCTTCTTCACTTGAAAATTGTAAATCTTCTTCTAAAGTAGCCGGTTTCTTTTTCATACGACCTTGTGCTTTCAGTTTTCTCATTTTTGAAGGTGGACTCATTTCATCAGTTGAAATGTTTACACCACCTTCAACGTCCACATAATCTAAATCTAATTCCAGTCCCAATTTTGAATGATACAAATGATGATCTGGTGAACTAGAAAAGCCCTAAAATAAAATAAATAAGTAATGTAAAAGTGTATTTCAACAATCAAATTGTACACCAAAAGTGTTTGCATTATAGCAGCAACTACTCATGTTAATAGGCTTCAAATTGGCCAAATAAAGGTACGCTAAATGCCGCGTCATTACATATACGTTATTTTTACGTTGCAACAATTTTAATTGTAAAGGGTACGACAAAAATCCAGTTATTCTGCACGTTGATGGGTGAGAAGAGACGGCAATGGAGATCAACTCGTTTGTTAGCAAGATATGTACAATTATAAATAGAAAAAAAAACTGATTTTCGTTTTAATAACATAAAATATCAATTTGTTTATTGCAAAAAAATCAATTTTTTGTTGTATAAAAGTTGTAAATATTAAATTATTTTTGATTTTGAAGTAGTAAGTTATTCTTAATTTTCTAACTTTTTACCTGCATGCAATACATACTCATTTAACAAAAATTAATGTTAAACATTATTTAACAAATCAAACATAAAATAAACAATAAGTTAAGTTAAACTGAAAATATGAAAATTCGGCTTTAAAAGTTCAAAATTATATTTTAAAAATGTATGCTGTTATGTAATTGTGGATTAAGCAACATTTGCGATAAGTGATTAATCTTTGGTTTTTAGATCAAATGTTAAAATCCATACTTAAAATAATACAGCTGTGATAGCTCAATAGTAAAGCTCTTGCATATCATCCGAGCAGCCCAAGGTTCAATGTCATGCCTAATTAAGAAGTCTCTTTATCCACCGGGGTTGTTCAAAAGTCAACTAATAAGCTGTTGTTCCCATTAAACCTCTTTAAACAAGTCGTAGACTTACTGTGGCAATGTAAAATAGCCGTAAAAAGTGCATTACTTAAAAATTGAAAAAAATAAAATAAAGACCGGCTTTAAAAAATCAAAACACGGCCTTACAGTACCAAAAACTAGCTTTATTGTGTCAAAATCCAACTCAATATCTACCCAACAATCAAAACTTTGTTAACTGAAATAATATGTAGAATTTGCAAAAGTTTGATCTCTGAGTGGGTAAAAAAAAGTCGTTTTTGAATCTTGGATAGACGAAGTACCATAAGTGGCAGAGATATCTCAAATGCAATTAAAGAAAACCAATTCTATTTCATACAAAAATTAAACGCCCTAAAATATTGAAACAATAATTTGCATCACGTTAGTGTGTCACTAGTCACTATCTTGTGATATAAAGTCCAACAATAACTCTTATAATCTTGATAAACTGTAAATGGGATGAGTCGTACTAATTGTAACTAACAATTTCTTGTTAATTTTACTTTAAAGAGCTGAAATAATTTAAAGTCATGATTAGTAACAGTACCTGTCTATCTGGTTCAGCAATTGTGTAATTTTCTTCATCTCCGCCCATCCACGTAAGATCGTCATCTTCATGTGCCCGTTCTTGTGCCAAAGATATTTTGTTTTCTAACTGTGTCAAGTGTTCATCATACTAAAAACAATAAGTTGTTGTATAAAAATCCTTACTTTTATCATATATTACCTCATCCAATGTAGCTCTGCATACTTTAACAAGCTGTTCAGCTTTTAATGTAAAAGCTGAATCTTTGCCATTATATAAAGTACAATTGTCTAAAATCTGTGTTATATCAACCAAAAACTCATGTCTGCTATGATATTTATGTGCTAAAAATATCAAACTTAATTTTGTTCATAATGCTTTTATTATCATTTAACCTACCAGCTACTTTTTTAGTAATCGTTTCTAAATCCATTGGTCTCTTAATTACATTATAATAATCTTTCACTTGTTTCTTATTAACAGGTTTTAAGAACGGCCATGATTCAGACATTGTTTTTAATTTGGAATTTACAACATTTTCCAAAATAAATGTTAAAGCAACTTGATCATTATCGTCGAGTAAGGGATTAATAGCTTTCTCCAGTCGCATAAGTCTTTCTTCTTTTTCTCCTAATCTTTCAACACATTTTTGTAGCATCCTATGTGCAGCTACTGTTAAACTGCTTTTTGGACCTTTATTTAAAGTTAAAAACTATTAATTAAGTTAATGATAATAAATAAAAATATTGTTACCATTGTACAATGATGAATTCTCCACTATTTGGTTCACATCAGCTAAAAATTCTTCTCGGCTTTGGTATTTCTTCTGACGTAAATTTTCTCTGATTGTCTGTAGATCCATCGGTCTTTGTATGATCTTGTAGTAATCTAGTACCAACTATAAAAATTGACAAGTTATTAATATTAGTTTCATTTCTTTTAAAATATCTCTGAAAGCTCTAAAGCATACTATAATATAACCTAATTAAATAAAATTTAAACATTTTGCTAAAAGTAGAGAATATATGGTTTACAAGTCATAACTTTAAAACTTTACAAGAATTACAATAAAACGCCCGAATTATTTATATGAAATAATTTTAATCTTTAACATGCATATACAATTATTCAATTCAATTTTTAACTATTATTCATTTAACATACCTTTGGATTGACAGGGAATAAAAATGGTTGAACGTCAGGCATATCTCGAAGTTCATTGAGGATGTTCTCCAGCATGGTGGATAAGACAACGACTGGATCGGTCCTCCTCCGGTTGGCAGGCCTGCTGTGTTTCTTCAGGTAGTCACAATGGATGTCAGAATTCCCTCTTCTTCTTTTCTTCGCACTCATGGCTTCTTTTGGAACCTTTAACAATAGCGTTCGTCTCTTCATTTCCTCCGCATGCTACAATATTATGGGGTTGCATTAATTGGTTCTTAAACAAAGGATACTCACGTTCAGCAACTTTTTCGAAAGTTTAACTTTAGTGCCATCCACATTTACCAAATCCTCATCATCAGTGTTGAGCTGCTTTTCAATTTCTTCTTCTTGTTCTTCAGTCATTGCCACGTTCATAGGTGCTGAGCCTCCTCCAGAATTTTGATATAATGGACAGGCTTTGTTCGTTCTGCATGCATAAATTAATTAAATATGCATAAGTATTTAAATAAATGAATATAAATATATTCCATAAAGTTACTGAAGAAAACATTAATAAATATTTAATCTAAAATCTTTGCAAAATAAGTAACATAGTTCTGTATGTACGCAGTATGTTAAAATGCATTATTATATGTATTGTAAATATTGTAATAAAAATGATTTTTGAATGAAATAGCATGCAGCAATACATTACAGTAAAGAGTAGAAAAAATCTCTATTTCTTACTATGATTAACATGAAAAAAGGCAAAAACCACGCCAAAATTTGTACACATAAATAAATAAAATTACCTCATATGTCCAACATTACCACAGGCTCCACATTTTAGTTTTAAATCTGGTTTCAACTTGGTTTTTCTTCGTGATTTTGGAGGTGACAATAAGGGTTGCTTATTGCTCGATGATGGTGTAGTTGGTGTAGGAGGTGGAGGACCTAACCAAATATATTATTAAACATGCTTCAAAATAGGATCATATCATTTACCTTCCAATGTAGTGGGTTTTTCAATAATTGGTTGTTGATGTATAGGTTGTGATTGAATCGTATGACTACTATTGTTGATAGCCATTCTCTCACGCTCTTGATTACGCTTAATCCTTCTTAATTGCTCTTGAATTCTTCGTTTCTCTCGTTTCATTTCTTCTTTTTGTGCTTCATCCAATGTAGCAAATTGTCGAATAAAATTCTCATCTTTAGTAGTGCGTATTTTGACATAAGCATCTATGACTGCTGCTTTCCGAACAATCTCTACTCTGGTAAATTCTTTACCTTCTGGATTTCTAAACGTTCGGAATATTTTAAGTACTCGACCTAAATTAATAACAAATAAATTTTAACTCAAATTTTTAAAAATTAAAATTAAAGTTATATTAAAACTTAAAAATTTTATACACAGTATTAAAAAGTTTGATTAAAAACAGCATAGGTTTTGTCCATAGTTAAGAAGATTTTCTTACATAAATCATCAGGATTGGTTTCAGGGTGTTCAAGTTTTGAAATGTAAAAACAAATGATACAGCTTTTTTAAATCTATTTGAGAGCATGCAAACAATTACAAAATGCTATTTATGACAATTATATGCTATGAAATGAATTAATAATTTATTCAAAATCAGTCAATCGAATCACAGCGGCCAAGGGTCAAGCATAGACAAAACAAAACCAGTCTTTCGTTTGATTATTTTTTAATTATATGCTAGATAAGAAAAAAATTTAAGAAAGCTTATCGCCAAGAAATAATCACTGAATCTGTGTACACAAAATGCATTATACCCAATTATGTACTATCTATTATAACAAATAATTTATAACACTAAAAAATCTTTATAATTGTGGACAAATAGCTTGCCGTTTTTTAGTAACACACTGTATATAGAGATCAAATTATATGGAAATTTTATAATACATCATATTTCAAACAAGAAAATATATAAGATCTAATTAGAGAAAAGAAGACTGCAGCTGTACTTTGGACCACTCTGTACAAATGAAAATTAAATATATTTTCATCTGTACAAAGTGATCCAAAGCATTACAAAACAGCAATACTAGTCATAAACAAGTTAAAAGATAAGAAAATAGATTTAAGGCCGTAATATCCAACTCCTAATAAAGCACCTAATAAACTATGAGCTGAATAACCTAACTTTTTTTAAACTTTAATTTGATTTATTTTTGTTACACCTCTGAGCAGTTAATAAATTATATGCCTAATGCTTTTATTTGTTATAAATGTATATGTTAAGCATATTTAATTAGCTGTACATTTACAGGTTTTAATAAAATAAATTAAATTAAAAGTTAGGTTAGGAAAATATGAAAAATCGGTTTAGGCTGCAGTCTCACTGCACCACCCACCGCCACCAACTAAAATTCGAACACATTACATCATATGCGACGGTCCGACTGATTCACTATTCTCGCCGGCATCTGTCATTTGGTAACCACCGCTTCATAATTTTAAATCGGTTGGTGGTAGCGTGGCAACAGTTGATCGTCATTTGAAACATACTAACTTGATATTTCACAAATCAAAACATAATCTGTCAATTTCGCTTTGAAATTTGAGAATTTTAAAAACGGTAACAATGAAGAAACATGGACACCATCCGACATTGTTAAACTAATTTAATTAGTAAATGAAAGGCTCAAAATATAAATATAGCACTCTTCTACTGACATAGAAATGAGCGGAAAATTTAAATATTTGGTGGTCACCAGTGGCTGCAGTGAGACCCTAGTACATTTTGGTGGTTAGTGGCAAACGGTGATAGTTGGTGGCGGTGGTGTAGTGAGACTGCAGCCTTATACAAATTATGGTAAATATTATACAACAGCATCAATAATAGATAGAAGCAAAAATACAATGGGCACTCTGCGCATAATGTATCTATTTGTCTATTTACATTCCTACTTAAACTGACAAGTGAATGGGCACCAACATTCAAATTTCACATATTTCAAATTAATGACAGACAACCACAAAACCAAAATTCAAATTGGAACAAGAAAACACACATTTTTGAGTTCCTACAACAAGTACCACTGCAGCCTTAACATGATCAAACTTTAGACTATTAGAAACTATTGAGAGCCAAACTAGAAGCACAGACCAGACAATGAGAAATAAATTACCTTGTTGTGCATAACTTGATTGATCTTGAGCGTCTTCTTCTTCCTTAATTTTCTTATCTTTTCCTTTTCTATCTTCACCTTCCATTATCATTTTTCTTAATTCTTGCCTCTCTTGTTCTTCCCTTTCCAAAGACAACTGTAAATATTACAATAAAAAACTAAAACGACTAAATTATGAATGAATTACCTGTGTACTAGTTTTCTTATTAGATAACATATTTTCAATATTTTTCCCCATTTCTTCAATATCCTCATCAGAATCTTCATCTGAACTTTCACCTTCATCAGTACTTAGAACTTCAGCGCTAGCCAAAACTCTATTTTGAAGATCAAATATTCTTTGGCATTCTTCTTTATATCTTTCTTGATGTTCAGCAATGGAAAATCGATTTCCTCTTGAAAACTTATCCATACCTTCCTCACCAGCTTTTGCTTTTTCTGTAGATAATGTTCGAACAACATCAATAACTTCCCAACGAGATAATTTTTTAATCTTAAAATTTGTTTTAAATTAAATTTCAATAGTCACACAATATTCTATTTAGACATACCTCATCTTCAGGTACACCAAATTTTCTTAGCAGCGCTTTCGCATTATTTAAGGATAATCTACGTAAATCAGCATCTGTTCCTGTTACAGTTCTTTTCGGTTGAGATTCTTGTTCTTCTTTGCTTTGCTAAAATTTTAATCAAAATAAAATTAAATACAAGCAATATATTAATAAATTAAAACTTACTGTTGGTTTGTTTGGTACTCGAATATAACTGAAACCTTCACCACAACCTGTTGGATCCGCAGGTCCAGTAAGTTGTAACAAACACTTTGATTTCATAGCTTGTATATATGCACGTGTAGTGTTCCACGGAGCAACTTTAATTTCATCATCCATTTTCAATTGCATTTCTTCATCATCATCTTCAGCAGGAGTGAATAAAAACTTCTCACCATAACCTGCATCCTATTATAAAATATGAAATTAATTAATAATAAATTTTTAATTGTAACAAGTTTACCTTCAGTCTTTGTTCTGCAGCTATCATACTGAAATATGAACAACACTGTTCAGGAGAAACCATTGCTCTGATTTCTTCTTCGGAAGGTAATCTAAATTCTGGCTTGATGACCCACCAATTCGAATCCATACCTGTTCGTTTGAAATCCGCACATAATTTAAGTCTTTTTCTAATACTGCTTTCAGAATGTGATGGAAAAGCTCTTTTGATATCATCCATTTTTATTCTCCTAGGCATATCACGACTTTTCCAAAATAAGCGATATATAAAAACCTATTAATAAAGATTATATAAATAGATGATAAATAAAATAAAATTAATGTACTTACTTGTAGAAAATCTCGTACAAAATTGTTTGCTCTTTTAGAATTAGGACCAGGAACTTCATACAGAGGACATTCCTGACCTGCTAAGAATAAGGCATCTACTTCTCTTATATAATATTGACTCCTTGTTCTTATAATAACAAAATCAGTCTCACTTATTTTGTGCTCATATATTGGTGCCCTAAATAAAATTACAAATTATTATAAATTTTAAAAAGAAGTTTCTAGATTTATTACTTACCTATACATATTATTTTCAACTGCTTGTATTGATTGCCCAGGATGTAAGATACCCAAGAATGGTGAGGTATGTGCATAAGCAGTCTCACCATACTTATAAACAGGTAAGCCTCTATCTTTTCCAGCCATCCTTTTATAATAGTTTTTAAGTTTAGAACACATACCAACCTGTAAAAATCAAAATTATTGCACGCTTTTTATTTAAGTATTGTTTCAATAATTCTACTCACTTGATTCATAAGTGGAGGATGTTCTTCACAAAATTCTAAAAGGATAATATCTCCATCTCTTCCAGTTAAATCTTCAGCTGTTCTCATAAAGAAAACATCACCACCTCCTGAGGCCATTCTTTCGGTTTCACGTGACTACAATATTATTATAATTTCAATAGAATCATACATTTTGTTTAATATATTACCTTAGATTTTTTCTTAATATGTTTAATTAAAGGATGAATAGGATGTGGTCCTGGATGTGCAAGTTGTCCATGTGAAAATCTTTTCATTGGAGGTCGATGGAAATTTCTCAGTCTCATTGGACCCATATGTGTTTGGATAAATGGTGCTCTTAACTCAACGACAGGTGTAGAATGTTGAATTAAATTTCCACCACCAACTTTCAGACGTAATGTTGTTTCTGATGATCGTGGCATGTAATATCTATCAATAAAATTTTTAGGTTAGTATACAGGGTGTTTACAGATAAGTGTGACAAATTTACTTTTAAGTTAATAATACTTTAAACGTTTTGCCGTGAGAAACCGTACATACCAGCTATTTTTGGGTGATCGCGGAAATCTCACGAAAACGTACTAGTTGTAAACGGTTACACCTGTCATTAATTTTTTTATGATTATTATTAATTTAGTAAAATATTTGCTATATATACATTTACTAACAAAGAATATTCATTTTATTTATAATTAATAGCAATTTTTACTAATTATTTTCATAATCATTCTTGACAATTCATCTCATTTATAGGTTATCATATTTAAATTTGACATACCGGACTTATTAAACTGCTTCCTCTAGTCAAAACTAAAATAACCGGTAACTCGCGACAACGCAACGGTTTAAAAACATTTCATACCACAACGTCAACGGTATCTCACGGCAAAATGCTTTTTGTATACAAATTATACAAATTTTTTTGCTTGTCTAAAAATCAGTTTCATAATTTAGAGCTGCTTTTGCAATTCCTGGTGGTTAAACCTGGTTTAACGCTATCTCCAATATAAATATGAAAATGTGCATTTACAATCTCCAGTTAAATCAACCTTGATTTAGGTTAGGTTATGGCACTTACTGTGCTTAGACCAGTAGTTATCCCTGGTATTGTACCAGTAACAATAGTTTCGACATTTTTTATATTATTTTTCTATATTGATTAATATTTTAGAATTTTGTTTTCCCCCAACCATCATATTCTCTCTTTGACAGTAAGTAGTTCCAATTTATACTTTATATTTATATTTTACATAAGAAAAATCATAAGCGAACAAAATTACAAATGTTGTGGTGTTAAGAAACATGGAAAAAAAACTTGTAAATGTGATGCATACAATGCATATCTAAGAAAACAAAATCTAGAATACTATGACTGTTTTATTTTTCTGATTATAAATTTAGTTTGCTTTAATATTCAACGACACAAAAACTTATTAAAATCATTTTTGAATAACTACTGGTCGCACTCAGTGCAACTTTATTCAAATAAATTATTTGTGTTCTATAATATGTTATTTATTGATATGCATTTTTTCGTGGTTTATGTTTTGTTTATTTCATAAGCTCATTAATGTTATAAATATGCAATCATCCAAAAAATGATATTAGTTAATATCGATTTTAATAAATTCAATAAATTATTAAACATAAAAAATGTGGATGAGGAAATAATTAGTTTCTAATAATAGTATGCAATTAATTATATTTTTGTTTTCAATGCATATTATTTGATAAGAAAACAATGTGTTATACAATATTAATCTGTTTATACTTAACCGTCATTCTATGAATCATGTTCAAATATTAATCATAAACTGCTGAGCAAGCTTAAATAATATTAAGATTATTAGTAGCCCCATTTCAATTTGTGTTGTATAAACAATATTATATTTGTTTGATTCCCCATCCTACTGCTTTGATTTATACACAAGTAAGTTAAATAAAAGTTTTAATGAATTCAATTATATAAAATATAATCTATTTTTCTACTCATGTGATTTCTAACCTCAATTAAGGAAGCAATCACATGGTTTCAATATATTGTATAATGCAACAAGTATTAAATAATATCAATTTCCCACATGCATATTAGCAAGTGAGAAAATTTATATAAAATGTAGGCAGATCGTGCGAGTTGTGCACCATATTTGTTTTAACTACGATGAGAATTGTATTCTTCAACAAAAAAATTATTAACACTAGAGAATTGCCAGATTTAATTGCCGCGACCTGATAGGGTGCCGCTTGCAGTATTGTTATGAAAAAATATTATTAGCAAACATTACATACTGAAATCCTATCACATCTATGAGAATATTGGCAAACCTTATTGAATGTTGACACGTACAGCGCCGTTTTTAAATTAAAAATTGGTTCTAATGGGACAAAAACCCAACCAAACGTATTTTATAAGTTGAACTACATACAATATTTTATGCCTTCATACTTTAGATTAAAAATTTGCAGTTATATTTAACAAAAAAAAAATTGATGAAGTATATTAAATAAAAATTCCAATTTTTAAAAATTTATTGCGAAGAAACGTGTTATCGCATAATTTTATTCTATTTAGGCGTTTTCTTGCTGAGTTTGATTCTGTAAACCCTTATAATACCGCAACTATTCTCTTCCGTAAACCACACTTAATCCACCAACATCACCTCAGGTGATTTTAAAGTTTCAAAAAGAGATGATAAATAGATGAAAAGAAATGAGAATTATAAGGTAAATGTTGTGATTGCCCAATTTCCTGTTATTGTAGTCAAACCTATTAAGCCTAATTAAGTCTTCCACATTTTCTGGTGGGTTCATAAACGTTATCTTTGAAATAGCCCAAGAAGAAGAACTCCAATCAGGACGCCAAGCTGGCCACAAAATGATTCCATGGTTCTCCCATCCACCTTTCGCCAAATTGGGTATTTCAGATTGGCAAGGTAAAGTTCGTCCAAGAAATTTTGTAGCCCATCAAAGAGTAAATCAAAATACTTATACTGATTCAAACAACCATTGATAAAAAATGAACCAATCAATTTATTATCAAGAACCCCACACCATACATTTAAGCTAAAGTCGTTTTCTTGCGAGAAAAAAAAGCTTCGGTAAGTTGCAGTTACACCTTACTCGTATTCTGACGACCTTACTGATGATGTCACACCTTACTTGAGTATGCTTCAGTAACATGAAAACAGGTTACTGAAGCTTACGAAGATCTAGACCTCCGTATGTGAAAAAAGTAAGGTGCGCGCCCCGATTTGTTTACATGTGCATTAAAATGATTTAATTTAATACAATGGAACATTTATTTACACAGAAACTACAAGATTCTTTTCTGTAAACTCATAAAATAGATAAAAAAACGATATGTTCGAAATTATTATTTGTAATTGTAAACAAAGCAATGGTTACTTTTTATTTTCTAGCGAGTAACTTTTTGTAGACTTTTTGTGACGTTAGCGTATGACGTCGAATGTAACTGAATCATACTTTTGGTAACTCAAGTAAGCTCGCCAGAAAACAACTTAAATCATTTTTGAGAATTAGTAACCATAACCACATTCACCATGCTTTAGAGACCTATAGTTCTTTCAATTGAAAATTCCATTTCTTCCAAAAGTACATTTGTCAACACAGATTATTTTTCTGTGAAATGCATAATATTTTCTGAACTTATTAAAATAAAAACTAAAAAAATTGATTCTTCATTCTGTCATTGTTGTCGACTAATGTGTGCAATTTGTTTTACAAACATTCTGTGTATTTCTTAGAATTTCAAAACAAACTTGAAATATGTCAGTATATTCCTCATTATTCACTTGTTGATGTTGATGTACTAAATTTAACTTATATTTTTAAATAAATTTAATGAAAGTGTATGCAACCTCATATTAGTTTTATACCAGTGTATAGAGGAAGACTTGATTAATTGAAATGTATAAAAAAACAAAAGGTGCTGCATTTCCTAAACACTCTCCAAGGACTAGATGCATATCACTCATCTCCATGTTACTGTACCAAAACATTTGAAGAAAAAAAAATAAATTAAGAAAGCACAATTGCACTCAAACTATTTGTGATGTTTATGAAATTTAATTTGACGTCCACGGCTAATGGTATTTTTACATTTTTTATTATTTTTAAGAAATAATAACCTCTGGTTTTACTTGATTTTCTCAAAAACCGTGTATCTGATCAAAATTTATCAAGAGACAGAAAAGTTTTCAAATTAAATTTTCCACAAAGAGAAATAACAGAAACAATAGATTTACCTAAATTTAAAAAGTTCCAGAAGATTAAACATCTAAAGAATCTTAAAAAACTATCTTCCCGAAGACTTTTTTAATTCAAACTTAAACAGTTTGTGTAAATAAGAAATAAACAAATGTAAACAAAAAATTGTTACAAAATATTAAAAATTAAAGCAGTTAATTAAAAAAATCAAAAATTTCTGTAAACTTTAAAGAGCTATAACTCCGAATTTATTAAATATAATATACTACTTTATTAGGTCAATATTACCCAATTTGCTTGTAGTTTCTGGCATCCCATTTTATGACTAGTTAATTCAAGACACCCTGTATAGTATTTACATTTTTGGATTTAAAATAACAAAAAGACTCCTAAAAATATGTTTATCATTTAAAAAACTAAAGTTGATTTTCACCAATTAAAAAAAACCATAAAAAATTATCATTATTGCACTTACATATCATTCGATATATTGAAGGGATCTCGATCGGGTGATTTTGATGGAGGAGGCGGTGTATCTTCTTGTAGAACATTGATAACTCCAGCTTTACCCAGTAATATTTTAGACTTCTTCACATGAGGATGTGGAATTTTCACTTTCGCTGCAGGTGCTTGTCCTATATAAATTATGAATAACAGTTTTTGTAAATAATTGATAAAATTAAACATAAACGATTACCTGCAATTTGTTTGGAAGGATCAATATCATCAGGAACGCCTAAAATAATGTTTTCATCATTAGGATCCAAAGTTAAAATTGAAGGTTTAGGCACTGAATTCATGCTTTCTGCATCCCATATAACATCATTTTCCCATACTCCATAAACGAGATCTTCATTTTCAACAGGAAATATGGAATACCAAGTATCATCAGGTTCTTGTTCAGTCCGTTGTTTTGCCAATAACCTACAGCAAAAAGTTTCAATACAAAATACCATTAAATAAAATGCTGTGGATAAACTGTGAAATTTTCATAATCTAAATAACAAGCACTTAACAAGTAGATTTTGAATTCTGGCCCAGAAAGCCAGCTAGTGAATTCAATTAGATACAAGCTTTTTAAAAATAAAAATATTTTTTTTACTATACTGCTATAACTGCTATAGCAGTCAACATATTAATATTTCCAACTTCAATAAACGTTTATTTTTAATGTATGTATAAAGTTAATTACATTTGTCCTTTTGATTGTGCTTTCGATCCTGGTAATGGAGGTGCTGGTATTGGAGGAACTCTGCCAGCACTACCAGGTAGAGCACCACCTTTCCCTGGTTGACTAAACGCTTGAGCTGTACGATTTCCGCTACTAGGGACCCAACCAGCTGCATTGCTTTTTGAATTCAATTTCTGTAACACCTTCAAAAATTTACGCAAAATAACAATTGAGAGATCAAACAAAACTAATAACATCCAGACAATATAAAATTTTAAAATTTAAACGAAAACGTTCATTCAGCATGGTTTTCATAAATATTACTCAATCCGTAGCTAAAACAGGTATTTTCCAAACCTTATTTTTTATATCATTTCCATCCCAAACAACATCATCTTCCCAATGTAACTGTGTAACCATTAGAAATGCATCATCGGGAAATTCATCTGTATCAGAACGATAAATTTCTTCAATGTTATCATTGTTATCAAGCATTTTCTAAAAAAAACATAGTCATTAAAACATTATAAGATAATATATTAATAATAAACCTCTTTCACTTTAAAACCATAATTGAAATCGTCTCCAGTTTCTGGAACTTCAAGCATATCATACCAAATTTGTGCTGGTCCAAACCTCCAATCTGCCGCTTTAGGTCCTGTATCATCTTTTAGCATAGTTTCTTTTTTAGTATCCACACTAATAGCTTCCAATTTTTGTTTAAATTTTTCCTAACAAAATAAAAATAAACTAAAGTAACGTTAGATATTTTAATACTCACTTCGTCATCACTTTTGCATTTATCAGATGTTGGTATTGGTGCATAATCAAAAACCCAACCTTTACTCTTAGGTTTTTCTTCATCAGAACCACTATCTGAATCAGGTTGATTAATTCCTTCTTTCATTTTTCGTTTTTTTCTTTTCTTTCTAACATTACGCCAAATATTTGGTAAACTGCTTGGTTTGCCTGGACCAAATAATCTAGAAAACCTCAAAACCTACAATGATTCAAATAAATTATGTGTGAATTAAGTATAAATAATATTATTACTTGTCCAGGTCGAAAATCTGGAAAAAGTTCAGTAACATCAACATTGGCATATTTTGATGGTAACATATCTGCAAGAGGCGTTTCAAGTTTCTTTTTATCATCATATTTAGTTGGAGACAAACATTCCGTTTTAGGAACAGGTGGAGGTGGCATTAATTTTTCATCTTTAAGTTTTAACTCATCATCAGCATCGTAATTCACTTCTTCTTTTATAGTCTTTGATAATAAAGTATAATGTAATTTATATTTATATAATGTTTGATAACAAGAGTTTAAGTCCTTTTATAAATTTAACCTTGTTATTTATGCATGTAGCATACAAAATGTCAGTATATTAAATGTAATTATTTATAACACGTTTTTAATTTATAAAAGAACTTTAATCTCCCATTATCAAAAAATATATAAATATTAAAGTGTGTATCAAGTAATTTATATATTTAATTTTGAGTTTTTACTTACTATATTCTCATTGTCGTCTTCTGCTAGTTCATTTATATCTGAATAATCAATTGCTGATGACAATTTTTCATCAATTTGATCTAAAACTTTATTATTTAGAATACAGTAAAAATGTGACTAAATTTGTAACTAACTTGCACTATAACCACTTTCTTGTGATGTTCCATTTGTACTTTCCGATTTTTGACTAGAAGACTCCTGTGAATCGTAATCACTATCTGAATTATTGTCTTGTGCATTTTCTTCACCAATCATTTCCCGTAATAAAGATCCCAATCCCAACCTGGAGCAGAAAATAATTACTTATCGTAATTATTACAACAATTTGATAGTTTTCTGATGTTAATTTAACAAAAGAAAACTTTCAATCATCCTTTATTTAAGTAGAAAACACATCCTTCGTAGTGCGGAAATAAAATAAAAGATGATAATTGTATGTAAAATTGTTTAACAAAAAAAAAAGATAATTACATGATATTGTATGTGGACAGGGTGTTGGAATACTAAAGCAAACTTTTGAATGCCTTAAAATAAAAGATAATAAAGGGCAATAGCTTCTTTACTATTCTCTAGTGGGTGGTGCAACAGTAACATAATATATCCCGATATTTCAGAGTACAGGACATTTTTTATAGAAAACTTGAGTTTCAGAAAACATTGTGAGATGTTTAATTTACATTTGTAATGTAAAAGTGCAGATACCTCAAGGAAACAACCGTTTACAGCCAAACTTCCCTTCCAACTCGTTTCATCAAGATATATTCTATCAAATCGTCAAGAAAAATGTTGTTATAGCAAACGTTTTAGCCAAGTTCCACTCACACAATTTATCAATGACAATAGACATCCTATTTACAAACACTTTCGGCTGAAAACAGGTCAAAATGTACACTACTAGCACCAGCAGAATTTTCATTGTTCTAAGATCAACTCTCAAAGTAACCTCAAATATATCAGCCGTAAACGTTCTATTAAAATGTCCATATTTAAAACTAAATCAAAGTATTCATAACAAGTTTTATCTATAGAACTTATAAATAAATAAAGAATATCATCTATATTTTCTTTAATGTTATGAAACTTTATTATATTTACCATTTTTATTATTATTCCAAGAATTATTTTTATTATATGAAAAAACAATAATAAAAATGTTAAATTATAGAATACTGTTCGAGCACAGATTGCCTAGCAACATAAACAAAACATTTTATCTCCATGTATCAATATGTCTCAAATCTCTCGTTAAAGATTCTACTGTACTCTACACAAATTGTAACTGACTAACCATAAATGGTTAAAATCCATAGCAACAATCACTTACTTTCCAAGCGATGCAAGTTGTTTCTGTGTGTCAGCATCAAAAACATCGCTATCCAACTGTCCGGTCTCATCAATATTACCAAAAAGAAAACCCGTAAGATTAACACCATCAGAATTTTCTTGATCATCATCACTATCTGCCATGGTTGATTATTTACACCTAATTAACAAAGAACAGATTTAGGTTAGAACATAGATTCCAAGTTTTTCCAACTCATACCTTTCTTTCTCAATATTAAGTCAATCTATAATTAGAATATAAACGATACACACATAAATATTAATTGCTGTCACTAATTTGTATTATTACATGGAATATAAACTAATTTATTTAATAAAATTATATAAGCGAGATGCATACAATTCAGCAACTTTCGCCATTTTGATTTTAATAAAACACAACACAAACAAAATTTTACTGCCAACATTTAAAAAATTAAATTGTTAGTAATTTATAATAAAATAAATAAATTAGATTTGATTATCATGAAAACACATGTTTTGAAATTTGAAATCACGTTCAGTTTGATTAAATTATCATAAATAAACATCCATGTACTTGCAATACACCACAAATGATTATATTTATTTTTATTATGTTTTCTCCAGGTAAATATGTGATAAGTCAAAAGTGTCAAAACAGAGAAATGTTTTCAAAAAATAATTTTTCTATAATAATATAGTGGTTTATTAAGTGCAATAGAAATATTTATGGACGTAACATAATTGAAACAAAAGGTTTATAAAATAACATCTGGTCAAATTAATTTTGTCTAAAAATATAACCTCAAATATAAGTCTACAAAATATACAATTAAATTTCATATAAAGGTATTTACTCTTATATTTACTACTATGTTATGTAATATAATGTATTTTAATCACAACTTAATATTGGCTTGTTAATAGTTTTAATTTGTTTCAGGAAATATGAACCCGTTATTTGATTTGTTTCAACGAAATCATGCATTATCTAAGATAGAGAATGCAATATCAAACAAATCTCCTAATCTGCAATTAGAGGATCTTGATTTACTCAAAGTACCTGATAAATTATTAAATTGCAAAGAACTTGAGAACTTATTGTTGGGACGTAATAAAATTGAAGAATTACCTTCATTAATTAATTTGAAAAATCTACACACACTAGCTGTGGATTACAATCGTTTAGATAAATTTCCATCTGAATTACGTTTATTAACACATCTGAAAATATTAAATATTAGTCATAACCCAATTAATGATTTGTCAGAGAATATTGGATATCTTATCAATTTAAAAACATTGTGGTGTAATTCATGTTGTTTAACATCTTTACCTGAACAAATTGGTCATTTGGAAAATTTAGATACCTTTGGTGCAAGGAATAATCGAATTGAAGAATTAGATGAAAGTATATGTAGGCTAGAGAAATTAAGGTATGTTATTTTGTTTGAGTCACGGTATCCAACTAACCTAACTTAAAAATGTTGGACGTAATCTGAAAATATGCAATTAATAGTTGATTGATATTTTGTTTGTTGTTTCTTGATTGAAACTTGTTTGGCGGTTATGTACTTCACTTTTATCATTTTGTGAATAATATTAATTGAAATTTGTTGCTTTGCAATTGACAGTACTTTTTTACTTATTACTAGTAACACCAGCAATAAATTTGACAGTTAAATCACGTACGCATTTCCAATTTTAAACCAACGAAACATGGATACTTATAAATAATATTTTTTTTTTACTTTGCTATACAATCTTTGTTTCAACGGTCTGTTATATCATAATAATTGGTGTGAGAATGTACATACATTGGAATAAATGCATTGTACATAAGTTATATTACGAGTTTGCTATAAAACTATTTGAAAAGTAATTTCATTGTAATATTAAAATGGGATACAACTTTTTATTAGTATTTTAATTTGTTTAAAAGTAATATATAAAATAAATAGTAAAATTATATTATTACTCAATCAAGCATAATACTCTGATAAAATAACTGAAACGTGGATTTAGTTTTTTTTATATTTAGTCCTGTTATTATAAGTTAGTGAAATACCTTTTTTTAAATTTGAAAATGTAATATTTAGGAATTACTTCATATGTGATAACAACATAAAAATACCTTTGAATTTCAATTAATGAAGCCACACTCGCTGAAACTATCACATTCAGACGTGATTTAAGCAATTTGTGAACATTGACCCCTCTGTTTCTTAAATAAAGTCTAAGGGATTGTCTTTAGCTCTTCTTTAGCTTGCATTGCAAATTGTATGTCTTATATTCACTCAGCAGATGAAATGGAGTCTCTTTGTGCTTCAAACATCTGCAGCATAGGGGTCCGTCTTTATTGTTATTTTATACATGTGCTTATTACAGTGCAGTTTTGTAAGCTTTGTAGTTTGATTCAACTCATATGTGGTAAGCTTTTGGTATATTGTAATGATTCTGTGTGTTTTATTTCTTTACAGTTTTTTACATGTTCCACTGCAAGTTTGCTTCTTATTGTTTAATAACCATAACCAGATTGCTGGTGAATGTAGCTTGGCTATTGGATATAATGGTTATCGGTCTGTTAGAGTATAATCCTGATTTGATTATGTTATTGGCACAACAATCGATGCAGGTACCTCTGCTTGGTATATCTCAGAAATTTTTTTCTTATATATACCAGCTCCGGTACTATTTTGGTCTTTGACGCCATACCAATACCAGATGTTGCTTTTGACTATGCACAGGTATTGTTTATTTTTTCATTTGTAACGCCACGGTATTGTGTTATGAAAGGATTTTTTGATGCAATACTTTCATGAAGTCTGACCTCATCATTAAAACCTCTTCTTCATAAAACACATTTGTTGTTCTCTGTCTGTGAGTACTGAAATTTAAAGTGTGTTCATTTATTTGTCCTCATGCCCCTGTTATCAGCAGACATGTCAACCTCTATACTTTACCTAGTTTAGTATTCGTACTTTTGAGATGGTTTGTATGTAATGATGAGACCCATCACTACTGTGAATAGTTATCTTGTCAAACTAGGTGACAGTCCCCATGTACCTCTGACCATTATATTGGTTACAATTAGTATCCAAATGGCCGTAGTTATATTTTTTAGGTTAGTCTGGTATCAAGCATAAGCGCCAAGTATTGCACTTCCTTTGTCATCCGTTTTTCAGGTTGTCTTGTAAAAGGGTGTACAGATAGCCTCTCCTTTTTGCATCACCTATCAGCGGTGTTTAGTGCACTTTGCCTCATATTTGATATGGTTGTCCCAAATTTGTTTACAGGGGTAATGAGAGATCATCAGCGTAACATAACGCAAAAATGCCCTTGTTGTTAAGTATCTGCAGTAGGCCGTTCAAGATGAGGCATCACAGTACAGTTGAAAGCACACCGTCCTCCCGTGATTTTAGCTCATATCGTCATTCCAATAATGTTATAGTTACTGAGTGGCTGAGTCTTTAGTGACCCATCCTGTATGTACCTATTTTTTCAGATAATTTTTGTATGAAGTCCATAAGGTTTGAGTATATGTAGGTTTGTCCAGCTTTTGTATAAATACCATCTTAAACTACTCTTCTGCTGCTCGGTATCTATGAAAGTGCTAGAATCTCACATAGAGAGGCCTTCTCAGAGCTGCCCTATTTGTAACATGATGTGATATATCTCATCAGCTCCTGATAACTTGAAAGGTTTAAACGTGATAATTTTGGTGTTTGTTTTATCCCAGTATCTTTTTTTTTATTCTAAGTCCTCTGGATCAGGAGCTTTCATTAGAACCAAGGAAATGTGTGCAGTAGCTCCTGCCTGTATATTTTACTTCTTCTGCCAGCAGGGATCAGTGCAATCTTTACTTAAAGACTTTTGGACGCGGGAGTTTGCTTTGAACGCTCTTATACAATATCTCCTCCAAGAGTCTCTTTTGGCTTTCTTTATGACATTGTTGTATGCTGTGAGAATGGTTCTATACGTACCCCAGTCACCGTTTCTCTTGGCTGTATTAAACAGCTTTCTAGTGCTTGCCCTAGCCCTGTCAAGCTCCCAGTTCTACCAAGTGACTTTGTTGGAGGTGTGGTTCTCATAGAGTTAACAAGTAAGTCTCCATCTTTAGACAGAACCCAATTTTGAACAATTTAGATGGTAAAAACGACATAACAATAGTATTTTCTATTTAACATATACCCTTGAGGGTGTCCCCCTAACAGTTCCTCCATTTTACTTACTTTTCTTTGCCAGTCAAAACAAGCCTTTTACAATCTCTGTGCATTTTATCCTGCAGGTTTTTAATAACAATTTCAGTCAGTCAACTAAACAACCTTAATTAGCACTAATGAAGCTTCACTAATACAAATAACATCTAACTGCCAAGCCACCGAGACATCAGCTTATATTATAATAAACTTTTTAACAGCAATTTTTTTGCACAAAACATTTTGGACAGCACTGACATAATTATAGTGTAGGTGCACCACTGTTGAATCATAATTCATACATTTTACAAATTAAAATTATTTGACACGTTGATACAAATCTTTTCCACAATATTTTATTGTATAATTGAAATGGCAAGTGGAAAAACAGTATAAGTTTAAAAATGGTTATTTTGAATTTACATAGTCAAAATGTTTTAAATTTGACTTTCTGTTAGTTGGTAAAAGAACACAATTTAAATATCAGTTTTTCTAATGGTTTATAAGGAGGAGCATTGTTTATATGTTGGAATGTTTTCCCCAATCTTTATGTTTTGTTTTAAACAATATTAAACATTGGTTTTTGTTAAATATTTATCTCCGGAAAATATGAAGCATAAATAGCGTTTTGGTTTGTTTTGATATGATTTGACAATTTTAGCTAAAAAGCAGTCGTGTTAGTAGAATTGTTTAACTGCGCCATCTCTTGCAAAAATAAAACATTTTCTAGTCGCGCCTGCGCACAGCAAACAATTTAAAAAATATTTACACAACTGTTTTAAACAAAAATTTTTTAATTATTTTTCCATACTTACTGTCACTACAATTTTTGTGTATGCACCACAGACTCTTTAGAGTTTACTGGTTGTTGCAACTGCCATCCTCTAGTATACTCTAGTTGTCACTAATGATACTTTAACCTTCTGTTTCAGATGGTTGACGTTGGAAAATAATAAAATAACATGTTTGCCAAAAGATTTCCATAAAATGCAAGCATTAGTACATGTAAACCTGAGTAAAAATAATTTTAATTTAATTCCTAATCAATTATCCAAATTGAAAAAGTTAAGATATCTACTTTTTCAAAATAATGAATTATTTACGATAAATGACTATGTTCTTAAGAAAATGAAGCATGTGTATAAAATTAATTTAATGCATAATCCTATTGTAACGACGTCTGATTTATTACAGGTAAGAAATATTGTTTATAAATTACATTTCTTTAGTACTTATAGTATTTATCCCTATTAATAATTTAAATATGAATTAGGATAAATACTGTTAACTACCTGAAATAGTTTCTACATAATATTATTCAAAATCGGTACTTACCTTTTTTTTCCAGTTCTTGAGGTCCTATTGTGCACCTCTGGTTGTTACTCTTCTAGTAATTCTATTTCTTCAATGAAGTACGTAATGTTTTGCCAAAGGACTGTTTTTAGTTCATATTTGGTTTGAAGAAGTCCCTGCATTGCATATTGTCTCTTTATGCATGTGTTTATTCAGACCACAGTATCTAGTTGTAAGTTGCTGTGTTTCGTTGAAAGTTTACTATGGATTATTTGTTTTCCGGTCTGATATGGAATCCCCAATGCAGGTTCAGGTCCCTTGTAAGGTATACAAGGGACCTGAATCCAGATCAGGCATATTCTATTGTTTTTAGCCAATTCCTTCAGACTTTACTTCATTAATCAGGAGTGAGGCTCCATACATTTTTAGGTTTTCTGTCGTCCAGTGAAAGCGGCGATTGCCGTTTCCCTTGGATTGATAGTTCTTCCTTCATGCACTATCGTTCTATATTAGATACAAATGAGATCATTGGCGTAGCCTATGGCAAAGGCGCCCATCTTATTTAGTAAATGCACTCTGTGGTCATCAGCTACAGTCTTACCATATAAAGTAATTGTTAGAGTTCAATTCTTGAGTATAGAGTTGTTCATTCTGTACAAACAGTAAGTATTTTATTCAAGAGTTTCTTTTATCTTTTTTATAGCATTGTTATATGTGCTGGTTCTATATGAAGCCCAGTCACCGAATTTCTTGGCAACTTCCTAGTGCTCTATCACGCTCCTTATTTCATCAAGTTTTTTCTTTCCCTATCTTTAGTGATGATTTTGACCATTATCGAAACTTAAATCGTCAAGTTTCACTTGTCTTAGATGTTTAATTGAATATTTCTCAATAAAGCTTGTTTAGGATACATTCATTTTATAACAATCAAAAGTAATTAATTTGTTACTATAAATATAGATAAAGTACTGTATAATATAATTTATTTATATTTTAGAAATTTACAAATATAATTCTACCTGGAGTAGAATTTGAGCCACAGTCGGAAAGAGAATATGATTCTGAAGACGATTTCACATCAGAAAATTGGGAAGAAAGTATTGAAAGTTCAGAATTGGACTATGCTACCTCAGGATCTGATTCCGAGGATGAAGAAGTACGCGTGAATTTGCTTCCAAATCTATCGAAATTTTTAGTAACATATTAGAACGAAATGGTGCCAATATGACAGAGAATGCCGTGATGTAATATTTAATTTATGCTTTCGAATACTTTTATAAACATACTCAGTTATAATAATCATATTTTATTTAAACAAGATATTTATAAAGTTATTATTATTAAACTCCAAAATAATTTTTATATTTAATATAAATTGTTTTAGGTTGGTTCAGGTTACGGTTTTCTAGATCAGGCTGTTTTATTGGAAAAAAGGACCATTTTTTTTAATTTTGTAAATAAATAGTAAAGCTTCCATGTTTTGTATAAACATCCCATACATATTTATGAATTGCAAATATTAAGAATACCGGAAAAGTTATCCGGAATTTACTCATACTGAATGAACGTTCTTTTCCGTATTATTTTCAGACAGAAATTCCTGATCAATGTGCCATATTAACTTGTATCTATCGCGTGTAATACAGTTAAGCCTTTCTTATTCAACTTTGAATGAAGTATTATCCAGAGGAATTCTTCCAGATTTCAGGCCAGCTACAGAAGGTTCTTTTTTCTAATTTATTTATTTAAATCCAGTGTATGTCTGCTGTTCAGGGTTGTTAAGCCCACTTTGAGGACAGCCTATAAAAGATTCCGACTGGCAGTCGCCGACCTCTTCTTTCTGCACTATCACCACTAGACGATCTCGGCATCTCACCCATGGCAAGAGTTATTGTTGGATCTCGAAAGATTTTCCTGCAGTCTTGGATGAGACTTATTTGTCCCGCAGTTCACCCTCTCCGAAGAACAAATAAACAAAACAAAAGCTCCACTGTTCTGGCATATTATCCTACCCTGGAGAGTATAGGATTAGGCTTCAGCAGATACATCGACATCATTTCCATCCAATTGCCTTTTCTTGAGGGGATGAAAAGAGCATCCGAACGTCAGAGGACGAACTACCACTTTCACAAAACCTTTTCAGGTCACATCGGGTTTTCAGACCAATTCCGATATAACAAAGTATAGGCACTAGTAGCTAACCGCCAAACTAAATGATAGCGCTTCTTTAAGATTATAGTGAGTTTATATTAGCAAAAGCTTCATCGCAAAGAAGGAAAAAAATTTGACCACTCAGCTAGTTTGGCCTGTTTTTGTATTCCAGTTATCCAAGACGCCTTCACTCCACTATCTAAAATTTGATCCAAATTGCACCAAATGTAAACTTAGATGGTTTTTAAATTACGAATTTTACTTGAGCGATCCATCGCAAATCTATAATTCACTACTGTCAATACTTTTTAGGTTATGTACGAGCTGTGGCAATCAACAAATGAAGTATAAAAAAACCAATGTTAACGTGTATAGTTAGATTTAATTTAATCCCAAAACAGGGATTTGAAGACAATCCTGGAAAACCGAAACGTCTAGTAACCCTAAACAAATTAATGTTTTCATTGCACTTTTTTTCATATAATTCCTGAAAATAAATCACCGATGAAATGTTGAACAGAATTACAATATAAATAATAATAACTGTATCTTTGTCATTAATTTATTTCATAATAGACACATAGGTATGCATGTAAAAATTGTATAAACCTTATTTTTACTATGACTAACATATTATTGTATTTTAATTTTCTTTAATGGCATAAAGTTCATAATCAATCTACCTAATATTGCTATATTTGCACAGAAAAATGACACACTTTGTAACCAAATAAACAAAAATGTGTTTTGCCCCCTGAACTCTAAAAAGTATGCCGACATTAACCAGGCACCTTGTGCGGCAAACCAAATACAAAGTAAAAAGATTGCAGTTTTTCCAGTCATTTTTATCTGCCAAATACAAAGAGGCAACACAACAAGAATCCAAACAAAATATTGAGAGGTAAGAACAGTATTATAAGTAACCATTGTTATAGTCGTAGTTAAAATACAAAAATTAAGGGTAAACTTGTTTAGACCATAACGAATTGAAAATACAATTAGCAAAATAAATTGAGGTAATACCATTAGGACTTTTTGCCATAAGCCAATATTTTTAACACCTGCTGTTAGATATTGTAAATAGAAATATACAGAGAAATTGTGTCTGGTATCCTTTCTAATTAAATGATATATGTAAGTTTCATATAAAAATGTATAGCCATATAAGTAATAAAATAAATAAGTAAGAGAAATCAATGTTGTCAAACATCCAATTATTAATTGTAACTGATCTAAATTTGGAATTAAATATAATATATATTGTTTCTTAAAAATTGTTTTTCTTTCAGACTGCTCATCTGTCAGCATTACTTCCTTTTGGTTATTCTGCATGATTTGAATGTCAAAATTTTTAATTTCCTTGTTCTTTTTTACATATCTATTTTCATACTGATAATATCTTCTCGATGTATAAATAGAGTAACTACTTAAATACATAAACATTCCTAAACTATAAACAATTGGATATAATCTAAGATGGACCGAAATTCCATGTAGTAATCCAGCTACAAAATATTTCTTTTGGCATTGAAGGAAATAAATAGTTAACAGAACTAATAGACCAGCTATAGAATCAGAGTTGCCTCTTGAAGAAATAGCTATAATTAATGGATTATATATCCAAACCATCATACTAATATCAGCTTGTAATTCATGTTCTGGTTTAAAACTAGCAAATTTTTTATCATATTTATCAAAATTTTTACTGCGGTTTCTTTGCCGAACATATTTAAAATTAGGCTTGTTGGAGGCATTACCTGAATCTATTTTCAATTTATCATCATTATTTTTTAAATTTAATTTCTGGTTGTACCATTCATATTCCTTTAATGAATACTTAACAATGGTTCTGATTAATAAACCAACTATTAAGTCTATTAGTGAAAATAAAATTTTACCAAAACAATGGTGCAAAGTGATATTTGGTATTACTAACAGTGATATTAAAGGAGAATATCTAAAAGTGTGTCTATTGTACGGACTGTTACCTTCCAATATATGTCTAGATGCATCAGTAAATACTTTATAATCTACATCAGTATATGGTACTGAAAAGTTTTCATCATGATATACACTATATATAACCAATGCAAGTCTAACAATGCCGGCTATTAATAAGTGCCATTTATAATTAAAGCTTTTAAATATGTTCCAAAACATTTTCAGTTGTCTTGTAGCAATTCAAAATTGATTTAATTCCTCAGTGCAGTTAATCAAATTAACCTTTTTTTCATTGTAAACATTTGGAATCTTCTTTTGGTGTTTCAAAGGTACTTGTATCGTTGCACTTCCGACAACAATTTTTCATATCCTCAATGGCTTGCTGACATGATGGTTCCTGGTAGAGATTCTCTGAAAAATAATTAATAGTAAATATCATATTAGTGGATTAAATTTGGTTTAGTAGAAATTACATTTTTCCCAAGACTACAAGATAATTTAATTCTGCAAATGCTTGTATTAAGCTATTGAATTATTTTAATACAAAACTTATTTGTTTACCATTACTATACAAGCTGTTTCTCTAAAAAACTTTTTTGAAAACGTAAAAAAAGTTGACAGCAATTTGGAAAAAAATAGTGCCATAGAAAAATGAAGCTTTTAAAAGCAGGAGTAAGATTTTGAGCAGCAAACATCAAAAACTGAAAAAAAGGTGTGAAACTTGGGCAATTTAAAAAAAATATTGAAAGCGTATAGAATTTGAGATGAAAAAAGCATTAAATACTAAGTGATCTGACAAAGTAAAAAATGAGAAGGTGTTTAGAAGTTTAGGAGAGGGAACGGTACTAAATGCAATCTTAAAAAGAAGGTGGACAGAGCATGCATTAAGAAGGGATTGTTTGTTAGAAGGAGATGTGATATGATTTATGTTCTGAAGAATGAAAAAAAAAATAGTGAGATGATGAGAAAGGATAGAGAATCGTGACAGGAGAAGACACATACATAGATGCTGCAAAAAATAAAGAAAACTAATTATGATGATGCTAATTAAAGTCAATCTGTAGCTTAATACAATAGTATTTACAAAACAAATCAACCAAAAGAGATTTAAATAGTATATACATTCATTATAAATTATTTATGTAAAATCCTAAAGACTTGTTCCTTTAGTCAAAACAAGAAAAATTATTCATTTAAATGGTTCGACTCAAAATACTTTGTTACCAAAATATATAAATACATTATGAATGATAGCAGTATTTTTTGTACACAGAATGTAGCACTTTAATACATTATACTCTGTTTTATTACAATTTTAATTCAAATAATTGCAAGTTAGATATCAGTTCTAACCTATTAAATTGGTTGTGGGTATATATCTTCAGTGTTTATTAATAATAAAATGCAATAATGGAATGCAATATAATTCCAATTTCCTGAAAAATTTATATATTTCCATCAAACAAAATACAGCAATAACCTTCCAATTACTCAAATGACTTCAAACACTAACAGAATTTTAAATAACATTGATATATTTAATTCTAAACTTAATAAGTTAAAGCGATATACAGGGTGTAGATTAATTGGCGGACAAACGTCAGGTAACTTTGTAGACCGTGCCAAAAGAAAACAAAAATCTTAATTCCAAAATGCTGAGAAACTCTTCGTTTGGCCTCACAAGATCTTCAAAGTTTTGTTACGCTTGGCAACGTAGCAAAATTTCTATTTTTATATTTAAACCTATAATGTAGGCAACTTAATACACACATCAAATGTTATTATTTATTATAAACAACAAATGTTCATATTGGCCACCGTTTACTTCTAAACACTATACGGTATCGAATTCATGACATTCTCAAGCATCACCGGCGTAATTTACATATGTATTCAAAGTATAAGTCATAATAAAATAGAAATATCAACTGACATTTATTGCATAGGGTACGTTATAATTTGAATTTTATTTCTATTACTATATTCAAACCAATAATGTAGGAAACTTAATACACATATCAAATGTTATTATTTATTATAAACTACAAATGTTTATATTGGCCACCTTTTACTTCTAAACACTATACGTTATCGAATTCATGACATTCTCAAGCATCACCGGCGTAATTTGCATATTCATTCAAAGTAAGTCATAATAAAATAAAAATATCAACTGACATTCATTGCATAGCCTACGTTATAATTTGAATTTTATTTCTATTACTATATTCAAACCAATAATGTAGGAAACTTAATACACATATCAAATGTAATTATTTATTATAAACAACAAATGTTCATATTGGCCACCGTTTACTTCTAAACACTATACGGTATTGAATTCATGACATTCTCAAGCATCACCGGCATAATTTACATATGTATTCAAAGTATAAGCCATAATAAAATAGAAATATCAACTGACATTTATTGCATAGCCTACGTTATAATTTAAATTTTATTAAAAAATTTGCCACGTTGCCAAGTGTATTTATAATTTAAATTTGATTTATTCTTGGAAAGTAATTTGCACACTTTTCAATATTTTTAATAAACTCGTTATGTCCGCCAATTAATCTACACCTGTATATACAGTGTGTAGATTAATTGGTGGACAAACGCCGGGTAACTTTATACACCGTGCCAAAAGAAAACAAAAATCTTAATTCCAAACCCATAATAAAATCAATATTGTAAGTGCCAGTTTTATTCCAACAATATAAAAAGATAAGATAAGACAAAAAAACGTCAAACTATCATAAGCAACAAATAGTAAATTACTTAATGAAAAAAAATCTTCTTTTTAAAAGTTAATATAAGCAACGGTTAGTATAATATTTTGTCAAAAAGCCATCAATATGTTAACATTAACTAACATTTCCAGGGCACGACCCTATAATTTTGAAAGTAATTTAGCAATATTTCCTGATGGGAATAATAAAATTCATATATTATCTAAAAATATTCAATTATTAAATAATATTTTTATTTGATTATATTTTTTATTTAATTAACTTTAGAAAACAAGAATACATAAAATGAGAAAATTGAAGAACTTTCAATACCTGTACTTAGATTATTTTCTGATTACCTAGCAATAACTCGTTACGAGTTTACATAACTAACAAATATAGTAAAGATAAGAAAAAATAAATAAATTGGACTGAGAGGAATATCATTTTATTAATGCAAACATTTTTTAATCCCTTTCAGGGTGGTGCTACTTAATTTAATTAAATTAGAAGGCAATTATATTTTTTATTACATACCAATAAAACTTATCTAGTAATACTACTCAATTACTTCATGGCACACAATAATAGTAAATCAGAATATAGGTATGAAACTTTGAAATGAATTGAAAATTTTTGATAAGAAATAAAACAGGTCTCATAAATAAAAAAAACTGATAAAAACATGTGAAATAATTTACATGCAAAGATAGCAATAATTTATTTACATTTCTAATTTTTTAATACATTATATTTATTACATAATAAGATTCTAGGTTATTGATTACTTACCTTTTGTTGTTGTTTTGAACATGATTTTTTATCGTATGACAACTGACAGTTCTAATCAATGAAGTAGAGTTCATTGGTTCTAATCAATGAGTTCTAATTCTCGTTCACTGACTGTCGAAAATCCAAATGATAAAATTCAAGATGGCAGATGGCAGCAGAATAGTATTGGCGCCACCATACAAATTTTGTACATTTGGTTTATTTTATTTATGTTAAGTTATTTCTTTCAATAATCTTACCTTTTCTTATTGAAATTGAATAGTCCCAATTTGAAATTGTTTGTTTCCAATTTGAAGTTAATTAATTCCAATTTGAAATTGATTAAAATTGATTACTAAAATAACACAATCAAGATTTATCATTCATCTTTTGTATTTTTTTTAATAAATAACAAAAAAAATAAAAGATACAAAAAAACGTGAATTCAAAATTTTATTTTGAAAAATATTACGCATTCGTCACATTATGCTGCTTATGAGGTCTTTTGTAAAATGCTGTGGGAATGATTCCGATTTTTCGGATAGAGCAACTCGAAGATTATTTAAATCTTTACGTCGTTCCAACGTGTCTCATAGATGCTCAATTGGTTTGAAGTCAGGGCGCGGTCAGAGTATATACGAACCGTGCAGCATGTGGCCGACCATTATTATGCATCAGCATAAAATTTTCTCCAATGAAGGGTGCAAATAGTACCACATGTTCTTTCAACATCTCTCACTACCAATACAGACAAATTAAATTATATTTCTGCTCATATCTTTAAAGAACTCCTACCAAACGAAGTTCTAGGAATAATGTTACAATATGCAAAACGTTCTCCCAGTTTCCTCCTCTTCAGAACTTTTTCACGCCTATCGGGTGAATTTAACGAGATGTATTTGCTTTTAGTATGATGTTTAGGCTTTTTAGTGGTGGTGCGGTCCAAAGTTTAAGCGTACACATTGAGAGTTAGATTAGCCTTAACGTTCCATACTTTGTTCGACTTTTTTATAGATAGAACTGCTGCTCTGCTACTCGTTAGAATTGGCACGTTGTTACCACATAATTGTCGAGACTCCAGCTCCAGAGCTTCAAAAAGTTTTTGAGCTATCTGTAAAGATCTGAAGGATTTTTGGCTTTGTCCCCACCTTGCTGTTGTTGGTTATGTGTGTGTACACTGTAAGATTTCTTAAATATAAAATGTTTTCTTTACTAGAGTTCGATTGCATTCAAGCGCAGTGCTGCTATTTTATCCTGTAGTGATCTTTCAATTTGTTACGCTGAATAACACCGATTTTGTAGATTTTCGACGGGTCTATACATGTTGATTTGTGTGTATCGGCGCTGTGGTAAGTACCGTTTCCAAATGATCTTTTGACTGTTTTCAGAAGAAAAAAACGTGAGACTTATCGGGCGGTAAGATTTAGCCAGGTCGTAGTCACAGCGTGGGTTAAGATTATGTCCTTGCATTATTGTAAAAGAACCGGGAATATCTCATCTAGTCCCGGTTCCTTATATGGTGAGAAGTTTGATTGTCCAAGCTATGCGCATTTCTTTTTTAAGGTGATGTGCAGCATCCCAATTGTCGCCTGTTAGTGGTTGGGTTGTAGCATCAGACCAACCTCTGGCGGAATGTTAGGCTGAGCATTGGGTTTCTATAGGTTGGCTGTATTGTTGGGAAACTTTTAATAATTTTTTTTTTAACCTTGCAGCAGTAGAGGTGTTTTCAACATACTCGCAAAAAGATCTTCATATGTTTCTCTTTGTCGTTGACGAATAATTTTTTTTGTAATTTTTCTGAGCGTCTTTGTAGGACCAGTTTGATTATAATTTTTTGGTTTGTTTAAGAATTTTCTTGCAATCTTGGAGCTATAAAGTCCACTCTTATTAACGTTTTGAAAGTAGAAATGAATTCTATTATTAAAATTGAACAAGACTCTCTGTATTCAACATAGAAGTTTTTGTTTTTAAACTTGGCTCATAGTTGGACAACCGTAATATTTTCCGACTTTCAAAGTTAGCTTGAAGCTGTATACTCTTATGCATCTAGCATTAAATAACATTTAGGTAACTCACATAAAGAATATTATATTTGACTTGTATTGGACATAGGAAGCGGTGTAATAATATTACTTTCAATTACACCGACATCTATGCCAACTTCCTGCTTCAAAACGTAGATTCTTGGTAAAAACATTTTAACGTTAACTAGCCAGAGCTAAGGAATTACTTACTTCAACCGGATTAATCAAGTGGTAACCCAAACATCCTGCTTTAAAAATAGCCGCATTCGATCCAAACATTTACGATCTCTTAGCATTTATTTAAAATTAACATTGTAGATAACCCACTCTGCGTCTGTGAAGTAGGTACAACTGATGACTTTTTTTTTGTTCTCGCCATAATCTAATGGTTCAATCTATTGTATGGCAAAATCTAAGTATATCCAGCTAAACTAACGTGACATGTCTCAAATTTAATTATTGATATTTTGTCTTCTCTTAATCTGCCGTAAATTATTTGTGGATTCGTTCTAGTTCAGTTTAAATTTAGTTTGAATGAGTGCGTCCAGGAAGGCGGAAGCGGACCGCTATATTTGTAGCGTTTCACGTTGCTACCAGAAATGAACAATAAAATGTCAGCTGCCCGCCAAAGATTTGCAAAGCAAAACCAATAAGGAAAAACGCTACCAATAGGTGCTTTCCTTTTATCAAGTGAGGTAAGCCAAGGTAAATCAAAATACTCACTTTACTTCACAAATATTTGTTCTTTTTAAAACTAAAATTTACTTGTTGTCCTTGGTTACAGTTTTATACATTTTTAAATGATTGTAAAATATCACTTTATTAATTTTTATTCCATGATAGGCCGCCAGGAGTAGGGTAGGTAAAATTCTTACTTTGGCTAATGCTCGTATGACACTATCTATAATTCTTTATTGAATTATATATATAATTATGAATGAAACTTTAAAAGTCTGTAAAAAGCACAAATGAACATCAATTTTATTTTGTAGATTGAAATTTTAAAAATATTTTTAGTTTTTCTTTATAATTAACACATAAAATGTGCAATAAAATTGATGATCATTTGTGCATTTTACAGACTTTTTACTTGCTATTTTGCAAATGGGAGGGTCTATTAAGTAAGATAAAGTAAGGCGAGGTAGCAGGACTCCTACAAATGTATCGGTTTGCTCCCACTTTCCTGGACACACCCATCGTGTAGCAAGAAGTTTTAAAAGCTTAACCTCAAGTTGTCAACCAAGATTTCCTATGAGCTTCCTCCGCCATCTTAAAAGCGTTATTTGACGTGATACGAATATGCAACCATTTGATTTTTTGTTGATTTTTTTAAGCTTTAGAAATTAGGTTATATGACTTTTTCACTATTGATCGTTGTCTAGATATTAAACGAAAAGAAAAAAACTTCAAACACCACCTCTATTTTAAGACACTTTTTGTATACGCATGACCCGAAACATTTTTGTTTACCCAATTTTCTGCGTAGAAAAACTTTTCAATCCTACTGCCCGACATGACCGATTGTTCCCATAAACGACTTCAATAGATGGAAAGTAAATACCGATTTTTTTACACAAGGTGATTCTTAACCTATGCGCATAAACTCGAGGAATTATAGTTTACAATCAATATTATTGATAATTAACATTTATCAATGTTATTATTTTAATTTTGGCATGGCACACCGATATTTTTCAAGTAATAAATTTTAATTTTCAAGAAACTTTATAATTTATTATCTCGCTTATTATAAAACTTTTACTACATTTTTTTAACATTTATCAATAATATTGATTCTAAACGATAATTCTTCGAGTTTATGCGCATAGGTAAAGAATCACCCTGTATAGGAAACCTCCGACACCTCAAGAACAACGTCTTCAACCTCTTTCATAAATGAATCCGATGGAGTATTTTTTTTCGTAGTCTTGTTCCGCAACAGAAAAGTGTTTTCCGAAATGGAACGCTCTTATATAGAGCGTGACGCACGTGTCGCATGGAGCAAAAAGACCTTTTTTATTGTTTTTTTTTAAATGGAGAAACAGCTCATAGGAAAACTTGTTCGACAACTTGAGGCTAAGATTTCCCAACCCTCTCCTAAACAATATAATCTTGCCTTATTTCACCCTCCACGCTCCTCAGTCAGCTTGAATCAAGTTCTGCATGGTTGATAAAAATTTAAAAACGTCAAGCTGACTGGATAACTTATTGTAATAAACATCAAAATTTTATAGGACAGGTCAAGTCATTTATACAACAGATTTATAAAGGAATGTAGGTGGAATCATGATAAATACAAATAAAATCGAATCTTATATAATTTATTGAATAAAGCAATATGGATAATTAACACAAGCAAACACAAAAATATAGGCAACTTATATAAATAAATATAGAAAATAATTGAATAGTAGAATGCCTCATTTTATTTAAATATAATATGTATTTTAAGAATAATCATTAAAAAAATCTCACTGCATATAAAAATATGAATATATCAATAAAAATTAACAATGCAGCATTGAAAAATTTGGTGTTTGTAACAAGCTAAATACTTTTAATTTAATTTTCACGTACCAAACTTAAATAGTATATAGAGCAATATAATTAATAAAAATATTTTGCACATTTAATCTCAGAATATAAAATCACATTTTGGTAAATCCTAATTATTAACAAATCTTAATCTAAAAACACATAAGGTTCGTAAAAATATACGTATATTAAAATTAATAAACACATAGATAATTAAACGTATATTTATACGACTTGTATTTTGTTGGAAGTTTCGTTAAATTTCCACTAAGAACATTTATGTTGGACATTATTTTTGTAATAAATTAAATTAACAGCAGATCAATATTCGTATAAAAAATTAAATAATATTGAGAATTTTTTATTGCACACTGATTTGATTTTTTTTTGGGTATTAGAATGGCCTAAAAATAATGTTTATAGCTAATAAATATTCCCATATACAACGGCGGTATAAAATTTAATACAATTATGAAATTTTGCTAGTAACTTGTTTATTTATCTTATGTATTTTTTCATGCAACTATTTTAATACGATATTATTAATAAACAAAATCAAATAAAGTGATATGGAAGATAAAAACTATAAAAAATGTAATTAATGTTTTAACAATTGTTCATTCCATGGGTATCTTAAATTAACTCGATTTGGGCTTAGGTCACATGGGCTAGGGGTTGGCGGACTAAATCCTTCATCTGCAGATAATGTCAAATCTTCTTCTTCTTCTGAAGATATATATTGCTCTAATGCTGCCGTACCATGAAAACTCTAAATAAGAAAACAAATTATATTAATACATAATATTATTTAGTGCAAACCAAACATGTTGTTGGGGTTGCACTGAATTTTTGTTAAAAAGCACATCAAAATAATATAAATATAGTAAAAATGTGCACGGTGACTAAAAATTCATATGTAAATTATTTATATGATATAATAATTTAAAAAAAAGTTTTTTTATTTTAAAAACAAATACAATTTACAAATGATGTCATAGAAGAGTACCACATGTTATCATGTGATCTATAAATTTGAAACTGCATATGTAATACAGTTTTTAGATTCAAATAAAAAACTCCATTGGGTATTATACAGGGTGTCCGGAAAATACGTGTACAACGTTTGACGACAGACTCCTGACGTCAAAATAGGTCGATCTAAGCCGACTTAGTTATATCCAAAATTGTCTCGTTTAGCCGGTAGAGGGCGTCAAAAAAAACAAAAGTATAACAAAGTTGAAAGTATCTATTGTAAGAAACTAAGTAAAACAAAAACATTACTTAAACAAATGTGTAAAATGACCGCCATCTTGCCGAATACACTTATTAACACTCTTTAAAAAATGATATTGGACCCTATCTAATGTCTCGAGATTATTAAAATGGTTGCCTGCATTTAAAATCCGCTGCAATAAATCATCGCGTGTGTTTACCGGAGTCTTGTAAACTTCTGTTTTAATAGCGCCCCTCAAAAAGAAGTCACACATATTTAACTCAGGAGAACGTGGTGGCCATTTTACTGGTGCATCATTGCCTCTTCCAATCCATCGGTTGGGATATTGATGATGTAAGTATTGCCGAACGGCAACGGAAAAATGGGGCGGGGCACCATCATGCATATACCACATTTCCTTCCGAAGTAAAAGGGGCAAATTCTCCAGAAGAATTGGTAATGTGTCTTGCAAAAAATTTAAATAAATATTTCCATCTAACCTGCCTGGAATAACAATGGGACCAATAAGGTAGTGATCAATAATACCTGCCCAAATATTAATTTTAAATTGATGCTGATGATGTGCAACTTTAATGGCATGTGGATTTTCATCGGAATAAATATGTTCGTTGTGCAGATTGGTTACCCCAGATCTTGTAAAGCATGCCTCGTCAGTAAACATAATTTTTCTACAAAAATTTGGAACAAGGATTCTTTTGTTTCTAATAAATTGACAAAATGTAAGCCGCATGGGGGGATCAGTCGGTAAAAGTTCCTGGACTTTTTGTATGTGGTAAGGATGTAACAACTGTTCTCTTAAAACCTCATTGACAATCGTTTTAGGAACATTTAACTCACGTTCTAAGAGACGGGTACTGGTACTTGGTTCTTCTTCAACTCTTTCCAGAATCATCTCTTCTGTTTCCACAGTTCGAGTTGTTCGCATACGACCCCTGCCTTCAAACTTTTTCTCAAAACTGCCCGCTCAATATTGGCAAATGTTTGGTGGTTTGGTATTCGACGGTTAGGAAACCTCTCCATGTAAACCCTAACACTCTGACGCCCATTTCCTTGACAAAACCCGTATACCAGAAGCATGTCAACTTTCTGAGAGTTTGTATAATTTTCCATTTTTAATGGTAAAATGAACTTGTAATTCAAGAATGTTGATCGTATACTTGAGTAAATTTCATAGACTGGTGACAATTTGTCAATAATTGTCAAATTATTAAACACCATAGCAACAAGGTCACTTAAAAAATTATTGTTACAGGTAATTTCTTTTTAATATTTACAAATTTTTGACGCCCTCTACCGGCTAAACGAGACAATTTTGGATATAACTAAGTCGGCTTAGATCGACCTATTTTGACGTCAGGAGTCTGTCGTCAAACGTTGTACACGTATTTTCCGGACACCCTGTATATCGACATTCGTTTACAATGTTTTAACTTTAATTTTTATTTTTTGATAAAACTTCCAAATTATTTCTTGAAAGTTTTTATAAATAAAATGACGGTGCTTCGTTGAGTATAATGAATTATGTGCAGTGTTGTATTTTAAATTTCTTATTTCTTTTTCATCAAGTTAAGATGTAAATTAGCATTTTGTGATTTGCACGCTGTCAAAATAGATTTAAAAAGCAGTATTATTTGTTCTAGTCAAATTTTAAAAATTCTGTATTCCGGGATTCCGGTATCCCGAGTTTTTTCAATATACATATATTTTCTTATAGATGGATGCAACCTTAAAATGTATGATGGAAACATTTGTTGCCCAGAAAAAAGTGAAATAAGTACTAATTTGGAAAAGGCTTTAAAATTTTGCATATCGCTTTAGATTTATCTCAAGTACTTCAGTATTTACACAGCGCATCGAAGAATGTAAATGATTCTGTTGATACAGATTTCAAAAAAATTGTTAAGCATCTATTACAATTGTTACAAAATCGAATTAAAAAACAATGATAACAAATGAGACACAATACACCAGCAAACTCTCCAGATAGCTGATAAATCCGAGCTTAATGTGTTAAATAATAAATGTCCAAATTATTGGTATCATTAACATTTATGCAATTGAAACTATATTGTTGAATTTTAGACAATTTTCAAAATTAATTATATAAGATGAATTGACTTATATGAATAAATTATTACAAATTTATTTTAAAAGTAACTATTTTATTTTATTGAAGTTTTATACTTATCTGGAAACACCCTGTATGTTTAAATTAAATTATATTAGCCAATTTGCCTATATCCATCTTGATTTAAGATAAAAATACACTTATCTAAATGTCAATATAATAATGTGCATATTTGTGTACAAAGTAGAAACATAATATTTGTCTTTTAATTAATCTTCAAATTAACTATTTCTATTGTTTGTTTGAAATAGTTATTAAATATTAGTGCTGGTGATAATTAAATATTATAAAACAATAACAATAACAATAAAAGCAATGACTTAAGTCCTGAATATGCAATTGTATTTTTCTTCAGGTCCAAAGTTGGAAAGCTAATGTGCACAAAGTGCTAATGAGGCAATGATATAACTTGCCATTTGTAGCCAAGCATACTTAGTTTCTATTATTGGAGCTTCCTTTGTAGCCTATTATAATTCAAACAAGAAAACTCATATTAATTATTTATATGATGAGTTTAGAAATGACATAAAGCACTAATACAATTAACACAATTATAATTTATAATAATTGGGTTAGCAATAATGTATAACATGAAATTTCTCACTAAAATAAATGTTATTCTTGTAATGAAACACTATGAGCATGTTATTTTATAAAAATTACTTTACATTAAAATTAATCTAATAAAACAGGTGATGAGAAAAGTATAATGACACAATGATTATGTTCAGAATTATTATTAGTCTGATGGTTAGTCATTGTAAAAAAAAACTGACATGGATTTCACAAACACTTTCTACTTACATAATTATGAACTGGGGGATATTATTGAGTATATTTACTGTATATATATTTTCATTTAAAAAAATTATAAAGTATTATACCAGGAACTCTTGGAGTTGTACTACAAAATATATTAATTGTATTACTAACAAATTTCCATTGATAATTGTAATTTGTCATTCATTATTACAATCAAATTATGAAGTAGAGAAGTTGTAAATCATATTTATAAAGTTTTTCCGATTTATTTTTAATATTGACTTATTAAAACAAAAAATCAATATTAATTGTACTATACATTAGAAATATAAAATATTTAATTACCTGTGATCGATGAACAGAACTAGAGTGTGATGGAGAACTATCACAATCTTGATTTCCTTCGTGATATGATTGTGTCATAGGATTATGGGATACCTTCTTCGCCAGCTCAGCTTTCCGTTTACCTTCAGCTGCAGCTTTCATGGGATCATAGCTCTTTCTACGTTTCCAATTTTGGAATTCTACTTCTTTACTCGTTAATGAAGAATTACTTCTAGGAGATGCTTTTTTACCTGAAGCAAAATTTATTATTAGATACTTATTATAATAGTTGTTCACAACACAACACAACAAAATATTGAATAAGATTTATAAATGATGAACATATTAAATTTATTTTTCTACATTAATGGTATAATAGTAATTGTGATTTATGTGAATTGTATCTGTGATCAGAAAGATGCTAGTTACACTTATGAAATAATACTACATATATGTGTCATAAAAAATCATTCATTAAATTTCATTCATCTCAAACGCTAAGTTGAAGTAAACTATTAAATATGTAAGTGATAATTACATGTATATCATAAAAATTATATATAATTTAACACTTTTAGGTTATTATTTTTTTTAAGTGGTAAATTAGCACTTTTTTGAAACATACTTATTTGTTATTACAAAATTTGACAACAAAAAGAAAACTTATTATGCATTTTAACCCTTTCACTACTAAAATAAGATAATCGCATATGATTTTAAAACGTTTCTGTTTACTCTACATTGTTTTAATCAATCACCAGTGACATTAAAGACTAGATTTTCGTAGGTTGGCCATTTATTTACTTTGTTCAGTTTTTGCAAAAAAAATTGCTTGTTTTACTTTTTTTGTGTTGATAATATTTTTACTGTTTTGAAATGAACTTTAGATCTGTTCTGTTCCAACACACCATTTTGATGGTTGGTAAACTGTTCAAACTATTAACACAATTAATTATTTGTCATCCTTTGAGTCAGCCTAGATGTTTTTCTGGTTTGAAACATTTACATATTTTTAAAATCGCATTATTCTAATTTTTTTTAAATTTTTCAAGCAATTTTATCAAAACTCAAAATACACTTTTTTTGATCGTGTTACAGTTATCTGCAAATACCCTGTATTCTTTGGTTAACACAAAAAGTCTGGTTATAACAAACTAGAAAAATATACCAAACAAGTTTGTTATATCTGAAGTTTGTTTTAATCAGAAATAAAAAATAAGTACATAATGTGTTTTCTCGCCTGCCTCTACCAAAACCATCTGTTTCGGCTCCAAAATGCGGACCAAAACGACAATTTAGCGCCCCAAAAGCCAAAGTAGTATATACTGTATCAATGGCCGAAAATAGGCTTATTAAATAGATACTCAATATTTTTTTGCCTGCCCCAAATAAAAACATTGTTTCAGGAAATTTCAAAGTTTATATAATCTGTCACTACTGTCAGATTATAAGGTATTATGTCAATCGTAATTTACAGCCAATCAAATACCGCAAAATGACTTTTTGGCACTTAAAATAACTTGTCCTACGCACCCCAAGAACAATGCATCAATTTATACATTTTAACACATTCACTGCGGCAGCAAAATTCATACTTTGTCTTTGACTTCGTTACGTAACCCCGGGGGAATGTATTTGGTTATTACTCATGTGCTTACATACCCCCGGGAGCTAGTAAACATTTTAAATATTTTTATGATTTAGTCCTTATATAGAAAAACTTACTTTAATTTCCTCAATTTTTTTGCTAGAATATGTAAATATAAGATGAAAATTCCCTAAAAGTTTATTATTGTACCAATTTTAGATATATTTCATTTCACTTTATCTGAAAGTTAAGCAGGTTCGATACCAGTAACCAGTAAAAAAAAGAATTGAGTTTTCAATTTGAAATTACCAGATTTTACTGTATTACAAACATTATTACTCTTTTGAAGATTCTATTTTTTATGATTTATAGCCCCCCTTTTTTGCAAGTATTTTCATTTCTTTAGTTATTTTTATTTCAAAAGTATTACTCATTTATAAATTCTATTAAATTCAACAATAAATCCTACTATTTAAATAGATAGATAGATATAATATCCACTATTAATCTTGGTAAATCTTAAAATGCTCTAGCAGTATTGCCAAACAATAGAACTTGCTATTTTCAGATCAATATAACTGAACTTTTATTATTTTATTACTTTATTACTGTCAATAGTTAGGTAGAGAAACAAATACAATTTTCTACAAAACATAAGAAAATTTAATGGCATTATTCCATTTAAAAGTATATTATTTTAAAACTAAATATGTACATAACGAGATTATAATAAAATTAATTTAAGAATTAATAAAATAATAATTAAACCAACCTGACATTTCCTTTCGAATAGTCTTCTGTGAATTAGTAACTGGTGGTTTGGTTGTTCTCATACTAAACCGTCCCGTATCAGTTCTTGAAAACACTTGAGATTTAGGCGCAGGTTTGGTAGCAACATTACCAATTTTTGGTGAACTCTTTGCTTCAACTTTAGGTGGTGGTACTGCATTCTTAGTCCTAGTAATATTCATCATATATCGACTTTGAATTTCAGGATTTCTCATTGGTTTTCGATCTACAGAAATAGCTCTTTCAGATCTCATAATATCCGATGGTTGAAACTTTCTTCTCATTTCTGGTGTGTTTGGACATTTTGGAGGTGGTGTGGGTTCATCTAATCTAGCACGACGTAAACTAAATGCTCGATTATATCTAGTATTTGTTATATCTTTTTTCTTCGATTGCTTTAAGTCTTCTTCTGAACTAGATTCGGTATCACCGAATTGATTCCTATCAATTTTATGATCGGAATTAATACTGGAACGTCTAAGAAGTAATGATGGTTTTATGCTAGCTGTGGATGATGATCGCTGTATCGATCCATTTCTTGCAAAACTTGGCGAATTTCTTATATTGCTTTCTTTTTGAGTTATGTTTGAACATTTTGTATTGATTTGATTTTTTGTTGAAAAACTACTTGATCTTCTAATAGGACTGTTGTTAGGTGAGTTTTGTATTTTGTGTACTTTACTATGGGAATATTGATTTAACACATTAGTATATGTTTGATCAATAAAGTTTTTATTCTGAAAGTGCTCAAGTTTGTTGGAAATTTTAAGGTTTCTATCATCTAATGAATTGTGCCTCAAATGCGTCGGTTTTTTAAGTAAGTTTCTAGCATCGTTGTTCAAATATTTAGCATCATTTTCACTTTCGTGATCACTATCTAAAGAGAGCCGTTGTTGTAATGAATTTAATAAATTTTGTGTAGGTTTTAAGTATGATTCAGTTTCTAAACTACTGTCAGAAAGATCAATGTTTAATGAATTTGAGCTGTTTCGACTTCGTGGCCTTGATGTATGAATTGGAGATGGAATTTTTGTTGGAGAAATTTTACCAGAAACACCACCAATCGGAGGAGGTAAATTAACTATCTTTCCTACAGGTACATTTGTATGGGTATCTTCAATGTCGTTTTTATATTTATCGTTATTTATCGTTTTTGGCAAATTTTCACTTACCAATACTAAATTCGCACTTAAATTAGTTCTAGGTTTGATTTCTGTAGGTTTACAAACGTTATCAGTATATGCTTCTACATGAACTTCCGATTTTGTCAAACTTAATCTTCTTCTGTGAGATTTTTCTTTGTCGGACTTAGATCTAAACGCACCACTTGATGTAACTGAAATTATATTTCCTTGATCTAGAGCTTTCTCTAAACCTATACCCGTTTTTGCTTTAGGACTTGGAAACATGATTTTAGTAAACATTTTATTATCATCACTGTTAATTGGTTTTAAGTCTTGTTGCTCGGTATTTTGAATTATTGACAGATTTTGTGTAGGTGAAACAATTGGGGAAAGTTTATTTCTCTGAGAATTGTTTTGACAGAATGACAGTGAACGAGGTTTCGGCATTTGTAATAATTCTTCTTTATTATTTTGCACTTTCTGCTCCCTTTCTGTTTTTCTCCTAGCTTGACTTAATCTGGCTAAACTCTGCACATATTCTTGAGTTTTACGATGAACAGACATTACTTCTATTTTAAAATCTCTATCAATACTCATTCGAGCTTTTTGTTCTTCTGAATAATTATCAGCATCAAGTGTATATGTACCGGCATCACTTACTGTATCTGATTTATCAAAATCAAACTCGGCTCCATCAATGAATTGATTTTCATCAATTTCTGGTGATAATTTATGAGTTTCAAATTCTGGACTAGATAATTGTCTTAAAGTTTTGTTTCTTTGTGTAACCAATGTAGGGGCTACTTCTGTTTGGGGACTAAATGGACTTAAATCTAATATGGGTACTACCACATCACTAGGTTCCACATCGGGACTTTCAATACTGGGTAATGTACAGGACTGAGTCATTTTATCACTATTCACATTTTTCAACGGCAATGAAAGTCGGTCCCGGGACCTTACATTATCTATAGTACGTATATTTCTAAGACGTTCATTTTTTTCATCTGATGAAAAATAGCCCTCTGATTGAAAATTTGCTTTTCTAGGCAGGTATGCAGTTAGCGGATGTTTCTTATTTGTAGGTGTCGTTGCACTGACTGTATCTTCTAACTTTGATAATGATTGACCTCGGCGATGCTTTTTTTGATATTTTTCGACTAGAGTTTTATGTCGTTGTGTATCGATTGATTTTCCTCCTCCAAAATCAATGGTGAATGCCATTGGTTTTGGAGAATCAGGTACTTTCTGTTCTTCTTCATTTGATATAGGTGTACTACTTTCATCCATGATGAGCCTTATTAATACATATATGTTGATACCTGCAACAAAAAAATATAAGATTATTATAATGTAGAATTCTTTTATTTTAAGTAAAGATATTGAAGGAAGCATTAGTTATTTATTTTTTTCAAAAAAAAAAAAATATCTTAAATATCTTTAAATGCCATTTTATTAAACTACTATGGCCCGTTTGAATCATAGTAGCTTAAATCTACACTTAACTAAACTATAGTTAAGTTTAAGTGTAGTTTTAATTTTTACTGCATTGCACTAATACATTTTAAGCATGTTGGTATTTGTGTCTATTTCTATTATGAAAACGTAACAATAACATAAAATAACGTGTGTCTGCAGATCATATTAAATTCAAATATTGTAATTAATATTGTTGCTTAATAATAGAAAATTAAGAAAATGTGTCCCCATGTTCAACTCAAACAAAGCCAGAATACCAAACTACATTGCAGAAGAAATAAATCTTATTAAATATTATTAAAAACAAATTTAGAACATTATCAAATCCTTTGCTTCTATTGACTTGTAAAAACTGAATCTATGCTATTAGTATGTAATCGTACTGCCATTACCTAAAAAATCTATCGTCTCATAATAAAAATATCACTTTACCTCACTTAAAAAAAAACTACACTACACATAATTTTCAGAGAAATTATTAAATTAAGTTTCTAAGAGGAGAGGAGATTTAACTGTCAGCTTCTTGTATGACATGCAACTTAGCAAAGTAAAGAGGACTTTAAATGATAGTTTAAACTTTAAAACAAGAAAGCTACAAAAGATTTGAATGTCCAAATTCTCTAAATGTTTGTAAATTTGTGTTAAATAAAATGGTCACAAAAGATTTTGATAGTCTTGAATGAACTTTTGTCTTACTTAAGAATATTCAGTTCTCGGACTATTTGTCTGTTGCTAAAAGTAGAATCTTGAACAGCATCCAAAATTTATTCTTTTATTTGAACCGTACAAAGCTCTCAAAGTTTACCTCTCTTACGATAACTAGAGACAAACCTGCCAGATTCACAGTCACTGATCCAATTTTAGGATACCTTGTTTCGTATTCTTCTTTTTTAATGTTTGCATTCCCATAGCAAAATTCAAATGTATACGTCAGCGTTTTTGTTAAAGAATCAGATAATGTTAAGAACAGCACAATAATAAAATAAGAATGATAGAAATGCAAGTCATTAACCACACTAAAAAAAAAATATCATCATCAATCTGACAAAATCAAGTCAAAATTTGCCAATTTTACTTTAAATTAATTTTTTTTTTTTAATGTATTTTAAGTTCAAACAATGCTGTTGAAAGTGTTAAAAATGTAAAGTAGTGGTAATAATCAATTAGCTACATCAACACCATTTTAAACAAATCAACTTGACTGTAAATAGTAATGAATTTCTATAAAATAATTCAAATATTTCGTACCGTACAAAGTTTTTGCATTAGGATTGTCAATTCAGAATTAATTACAAAAGATTGTCTGCCATTTTCAGAGCACCATGTATACTACCAAACCAGTTAATTGAGAGAATAAAATGTAGTTTATATTAATATAATTTTTTCAAACAAAAACATTAATTTTAAGTTTTTAAAAATGCTTTAGGTCGGCCCAACACATGATTTGGACAGTTTGTAATCCATTCAAACTGTGCACACAAATAAATATTTGTGATACTTAGTTAATTTTTTTATATACAGTAATTTGTTTGTATTCAAGGTTTGCAAATTGTTCAAATCGTGTGTTGGAAAACAGACCTATTGTATATAAAATTTGTTGCTTGTCTGAAAACATAAAAGTTGATTTAGATATACATGAAAAGTGTTCAAAAGATTACAAAAACAAAAAAATGTCATAAATTTATCGTTCTTGTTAAACTTATCCATAAACACCCTGTATATCCAAGCACTAGTTAACTTTTATATAATATTTGATAAATTAATTTGTTTATTCATTATCTATGTAAACTACATGTATCTAGTATGTAGGGTCCTAATCTAATCTATCTCATATCTAAAAATAATAAAGGATCCAACAATTTGTTTGTTCCCTTAATTGAGAACAAATATCAGTTATTTTAAATGTAAACTAAGTTATGATTATTTTAAATTTAAAACATGATCAAAATCAATAAAATAAAATCTGTAATTAATACATGTATGCCCAGAATATTTGTCCCATGCCATTTTCTAATAAAAAAATGTCTCATTAAAACTATTATGGGTCATTAGTGTGACATATCAATGCTTATTCAATACAATATGGTCTAAGCTGTTGGACAATAGTTCATTTTACAACTATATGAGCAAGAACAATATAAACAATAAACTGGTAAAAAAAACAACCAAATGAGACAAAAATATTAGAAATAGTTAATGATTTTTTTAAACAACTGTTTTAGTTAATTCAAGTACCGTTTGCACATCTGTCTTAACAAAACACATACTATTTGACATAACTTTGTAAAACAAACACATCCACTATGTCCAGTGATAATAGTAGTAGTAGTATTATTTATTGTTAAACAGAATGTTGTACAATATATATTTTAAAACTGAATTAATAAAGGATTAAAAAAATTACATTATAAAAATATGCAATACATTGAATTGCAAGACAATGCAATCAAATATTCACATTATATATATAAAATAATAAAAACTGTATTTTACAATAGTAATAACTTAAAATTAAAAAAAAATACTTTATTTCAAAATAAATGGAATGAGGATAACTTTAATATGTAATGTAATCCACAAAACTAAGAAATGCTGTTTATAACTGTACCAAATTTTATTGTTTTCATTTTACTTTATTTTTTGTATGTGAACAAGACGAAACAACTAATGTTGGTAATAAAAACACTTGCAAATGTAAGCAGTCCTACTAGAAGAAACATTATAACACCATGTAATCTGTTCATCAACACTAATGTTATGTTTAATATAAAAAATGCATAAATATTCTGAAAATTCAGATTCGGTATACAAGAAGTTGATTGTTGTGGTTGGTCTGTGTTGGCTCAGTGAGACTACAGACTAATCTAAAAACTCATAGAATGTCACTCATTAGTCACACTTGACATTGGACAATATTTAACCTTATTAAGACAAATATTTTATAATTTCATGTAAATAAAATTTTAATAACATAATTGGTTTCGCAACAATAACATAAGTTTTATATAATAACCAAAGAAAACAATATTCAATTATATGATCTAAAAAACACTTAAAGAACAGCATTTAAAGATAGTATTAAAAGTTCTTTGTTAATCAACACAATCAAATAATGTCATCTGTATGGTTTATTATCATAAAACATAAAATTCTGTTTTAAAAGGAATAATGGTTTATTTAAAAAAATGTAAACAATATGAGTCATGTTGGTTGGTATGTGGGAAAGGACATTACAAAATATGGAAAGGTTTTATTTATATCTGTATAGAGATGAAAATGTTAGATTGCCAAACTATTATAATTTCAAGGTAAAAGACATTTCAAATTTTATAACTATATTAATAGAATTTCACACTTTTTCTCAATAATTATAAGTCATAATTAGTAATAATGCAAGTTTATATTAAAAAATGCTGATTGTCAAAATTATACAACTGATGCAATGATAATATTAATTCTGATTATTTATAGCACTAATTATATTGTTTTGTAAGTGCAAACAATCAGAATTGAAACCCATAAAATAGTTTACCACATAAATAAACATGTAGGTATATAAGTAAAAAATGTTAATAGACTGCATTAGAAAATTGTTTTTCAAATTAGGTTGCAAGATAATAATCACCAACTGCTTGGTAATGATTTGAAATTGGATTATCTCACTACAATAAGTAGTTTTTAAATCTAATTGGTCATATTTAATAACAGTACCATTACAATTTTAATTGTTGGCTGCTTAGTATTTAGTAAAAAATAAAGCATTACATATATTTACTTTATTAAAAATATAACTACTATTTCAATAATAATAAATTATTTATTTGTGACAAATAACAGAAAAAAGATAATAATTACAGTTAAAACTCATGTGTTAGATTGACCTTAAAATGGAGTTGCTTTGCATAAATTAATATGCATAAGATTGATTGGTCACACTAACAACTTTAAACATTCACCAACAATGGAGAAATTTAAAACAATTTACAAATACCATTAGTCTTCTTAATAAGACTTAAATTGGGTAAATTTCTAATTATTGCTTCTAAAATAATGACAAAAACATGAAGGTGAGTTTATCAGTGTTTTTCTTTATTTTATCATATAACATTGCTATTAAATTTGTAAGAAGTATTTATTATTTTCATCATCAAGACTGTATTATTATTTTATCTTAGAACCCAATTTTAACTGCCAATATTATTTATTAATAAATATTTTAAAAAAATAAAGTCATGATCTTTGCTGATTTTATAATTATTAATATTTTTATATCATTGTATCTATATACAACATAATAAATAATTGATTAAATTAAAAAAATAGAATCTTTTAAAAATAATTAAAATATTAATGCAACAGAAAAGGTTTAGATGCTTAGATCCCGTGCTGAGATCATGTGTCATAAATTGTTTGTGGATTTGTTCACTGTTGTTACAGTATTGTGGCTTTTATGATTTCATCAACAAACAAAATTGTTTGTTCATTATTTCAGTAGTATTTACATTTTCCCAATTATTAGGTGTTCATTTAAATTAAATTAAATAATTTGTGAGCTTTTTCAGACTTAACAATTTAATCTCATTGCTTGTTGCATTCAATAATTTATGATAATTATGTTGTATTCTACAATCAATTAAAGGTGGATATTATCTGTAGATTTTCATCCCACAAACTTCATATTTGTTTGTTTCCCAAATATGTTCTATAGAGAATAAGTAAATGTAAAATTGTTATTCAGTTTTGTAATATGGCCATCTACTAATTTTGAAACCAAAGTTTTGGAAAATGAATTAGAAGAAAACTTGGATATTTTGTTGTCATTTTAAGATTCATCATTATAAACCATGTCATTTGTCATAATATTATTTATTTTATACAGTGTTCTTAAGGTTTCAAACTTCAAAATGAGATACAATAGATTTGTTCCAACCCATGGTTTGGACAGTTTGCAAACCATTCAAACTATGAACACAAACAAATTACTGTGTATAAAAGATTGCCTAAAGATGACAAATATTTGTTTGTGTGAACGGTTTGGACAGTTTGCGAACTGTCGAAACCGTAGGTTGGAACAGACCTAATAAAAGCTATTAAGTTAATATATGAGCCGTAATATCCAACTCCTAATAAGGTATTCGCAGAATAACCTAACTTTTAATTTAATTTAACCTTCCAGTAGTCGCGCTATAATTTGTAGTTAGTAGTCACCATGGTCTCACAGACCAGATTTTTGTTTTTTAAATAAAATAAAAAACAAACAACAAAATTTAATCAACATAGGATATAAATAAACTATCACAACTGGTAAAATATATACTTTTTAAAATTATTATTTAAGCTCTACATAAAAATAAAAATTTGTTTAATCCAATTATTTACATTAGTAAAAAAAAACAAACAAAAAAATAAAAAAGTTTTTTTGATAATTGGAACCTAATAAATAAACAAACGTATTATGTATTCAATTGTCTGTTGATAAAGCACTTTGTTAGCACACTTTGCAAATAGCTGATATAAAAAAAATTATTGACCCGGATTCAGAAACCGTGTGCGACTACTGGAAGGTTTTTATTTGTTATAAATGTCTATATTTTATATTTTCTCTATTTATTTTATAAAATCCTTTTATTTTATTCATATTATCGAAGTTAATGATTTTATTTATTTATTTATTTATTTATTTTATTTCAACATACATGTACATTAAGCATAAACTTAATTAGCTGTCCAAAGGTTTTAATAAAATAAGTTATTATGTAAATAGTTTATTAGGTACTTTATTAGGAGTTGGATATTACAGCAAGAATATTTTAACCGCAATTGTTAAATATGTTGTTTTTGTATAAGCACCAGTGGAGAAATTAAATTAATTAAATTTACCTAGATAATTAAATATCAATGTTTATTCAGAACCAATTTGTGATATTTGTAAGGCTTGAAATTAAATAATGCTATTTCACCATAAAGTAAGTGTTAAAAAAAACTAAAATATCAATTTAATTCCAATTTGAAACTAGATTTTAAAAACTATATTGTTCCACCAAGTAATACCTCCAATGGTAACAAAATTTTAAAACAGTGGATTTATGTTTCAAGTCAAAAAAGACATAAGAAATTATTTTCAGTATTTAACACAAACTTTCTGTTAGTAAATTATTCTGTGCTGTTTTAAAAGGATTGCTGCCAAAGTTAAGACTTATAGTTCTAGCAAGACATTTAAACCAACTCAGTTCATTAGCTAAAAACTTTAATGATCATTCAGTCAAAAATAAAATTGGCAGATTTGTGAATTAAGGAAAATAAACTTTTAGAAACATTTCTAGTTATTATAAGACATCATCCCTGTATACAAAGTGTTGAAATAAAAATTTATTTAAAAACATTTTTTAGTGTAGATATGGGCCTGGTCAAACTTTTCCTTCTAAACAATAATCCAAAACATATTTGAAGTTTTACTAATTCAAAATCGATAGCTTTTATGTTCTTATAACTTACAAAATGTTTTCTAAATACTGCATTTTTATTGTAAATAGAAACAAATCTGTAAGCACATGTGCATCTCTAGTCATTAAAATTTTTTATTCGCACACTGATAAACACTAAATGTAAAAAACTGATTGAAGGTGTCACTGAATTAAAACATCTTTCTTAGTGATTTTCATTTTATTTTCACTTTGTTAGCACAAGTATCCCAAACCACTTATCAACTAATCACATAACAAGCAATTATTACATTACCTGTTGAAATTTGCTATATTTTGCTATACAAAATCTATTTGGATTTATTTTCATGAATAAATTGAAATTGGGTAAAAAAGGGATGCAAGATGCGCAAGCAGTTCACAACTTTCCGATTTTGGCACTTTTAATTCATATTTATGTAACACCATGTACTTACATAGATGGGTCACGAGAAACCCTCAAATAACTTTAAAAATGTTTCATTTTCCAACGCATTTTTAATATCTTTGATAATAATAATAATGAAAATAATTTTACGTCTATTTTAAAACCTGCATGGCCAGATTTTGTTATTTGTAATGTTCTGTAAACAAAATTTGGCATTTAGACAGTTTTATAGCTGAATTTTACTATTTTTAAGATTTCATTCATCATTTTTAGACTTTTAGACTTTTTAAGAGACTATTAAAACTTTATGCTTGGATTTTGCACTGTTGAAGTTTATGCCGGATTTTGGTTCTTTCAAACTATATTTACCATATTTCAAAGTTATTCAAGCTATTTTTATGAATTTATAACAATAATTACATTTTTTTTAAACTTATGGTCAGATTTTGGTGCTTTGACATTTTATGAACAGAATTTTGCAGTTTTCAATTGTTTTTATCCAAATTTGTTTTTTTACTTTTACTGTTTTTGATTTATAAATAAGAATTTTTTAAACCTTTCAAAAGTTTTAAGCTGGATTTTGGTGTTCTGACATAATTTTAATATTTTATATCTTAATAGAATTTTGCACTTTTTTAACAGTTTACAGTTTGGTACTTATGACTTTTTAGAATCTTGCACTTTTCAACAGTTTATGACCAAATGTTGCTATTTCTAATAAAATTTTGATAATTTATGGCTGGTTTTTACCAGTTATATAAATAAACATTAATTTGTTTACATTTTTTAATAGTTTATGACCGAATTTCTGTACTTTATAACAATATTTTGATGTTTATAGATAGGATTTTACTACTTATGACAATTTATAAATAAAGCTTTCTACCGTTTCTTTCCGGATTTATACCTATCTGAAAATATTTTATGTTTTATCGCCGGATTTTGATATTTTTGACTTTTTATGAATTGAAATTTGTATTTTCAACAGTTTAGGACCAAGTTTTAGTGCTTTTTAACAATATTTAGACATTTCAAAGCCGGATTTTCCTATTATTAATATTTTATAAATAGAATTATGCACTTTTCAACCAGATTTTGTTTCTTTCTTACATAATTTTAGTACTAGGCTTAGTTATTTTTGACATGGCCAAATTTTGGTGCTTTGTAATAATATTTTGATGTTAGATTTTGCTATTTTTAAGATTTCATAAACATTTTTACACTTTGTGACCTGATTTGGTGCATTCTGACAATATTTTAATGTTTCAAGACCATTATCTTTGGCATTTTATAAATAGTTTTGCACTTTTTAACCGCTTTTGGCCACTAATCAATGATAATTAAAATATTAAATTGTTTTAACACGTTCCGTACTGTGTGCAACATATGCGCGGCATACAGGTACTCACACAGCCGAGGACTCATATATGCGGCATAGATATACTATGATTCTTTTATCAATATTTTTTTTATAGTTTACTGTAACAAGTTTATATTTTGCTACAGTCTATAGGAAACTATGACGCATATATAAGTCGCCATTGCACCCAGAGCAATTCATTCAGTTAGCAGACTTACAAGTACAATAATTATTAATAAAAATTATATGAAATATAATATATAATAGAAAATCAAAGTACTTGAAGATCATTACGGATATTTGAAAATTTAGGTTATAATTATATATTTGTTTTTTTATTAAATTATTTTAGAAATTTGTTATGTTAAGGTTTTGCTTTGTATGATTAAAAATATAAAATAAATAAAATGTATTTGGAGCAGTTTTATCATATGCCGCATATATGCGTCAATTAGTCTGCTCCAAAATTTGTCGCATATGTGCGACGCCGCAGTCTGTAATAATTATTTTCATTCGTATAGCCTATGACGCACATTTGTTCATTATAGTTATAATATATAAAAGAGATAAGTCTGAACGAGACACTTTAAAATTTTATTCAGTACGGAACGTGTTAATTTTTATTTTGTCATTATAGATATAAATTAGTTAAAATAATTTTTTTACTTTTCCCGTTATGTGTATTAATGATTGTCTAAGGATGACAAATATTTGTTTGTGTGCACAGTTTGGACGGATTGCAAACTGTCCAAATCGTATGTTGGAACAGACCTAATATATTCAGCATATATTACACTCATTTTCAAATAGTACAAGTTTAAATCCTCAAGAAACAAAATGTCCTACGTTTCACACACTTTCTCGAAGTTGTGTATGCGGAGTGAACTGTGTATACTCCACTTCATCATATCCAAACGCTTAAAAACACGCTCCTTTTGCTCTGTTTGACATTGCCGAATGCATAAAAAGCAATTAGAGTTAAAGGAGCACGTGGAGTAGAATAAACAAATGCACTAATACTATAAAAAAATTGTATTCACAAATTTGGACTTTGGATACATTAAGATAAAACATTAAAAAATTATGACAGATAGATAATAAAAAAAACAAAAATTAAGAATTTTTTAAGTTTTTTAATATTTTTAATTCTTTCAACACTGTTTTTATAATGTGTTTCAAGAAAAGTAAGACTATATGTCCCAGTAGTCCCATATGAGATTGTATACCTGTTCATTTATCTAAACCAAACCGTTTGAAGCAATTCGTGCAAATTTTATATTTACATTAAATTCTTAAAATTATATAGTAGCTATTTTATTTTTATATCATCATAACTCGTCGTCATAACTTTAATATAATTTATTATTGTAAAAATATAATGTGTAAACTGTCAACTGCATTAACTTCAATGAATTCGGTTTGTAAGTCGTTAAGTTTATTTGTTTACTCCAAACTTTTCAGTTCAAATAAATGAACAGGCCTATTTTATTGATTTGTTCTGTTCTTTTTATTAAAATTATTTTACACTAAAACTGTATAACCCTTTAAATAATACTACTAAAATGTATTGTCCCACTGAATATTTTGAAAAACCCATATTTCATGTTTTCTTACTTAAAAAAATGATCACACTAACCTAAACTAAATTATTGAATACCTGTTAGTAGGTATATAAATTGCATTAGTAAATAAAAAGAATTTAATTTTTAATTTACAAAACTAAAATAAAGAAGTTTATATTACACTTTACAGCATGTTGTTTGTAGAACTAATATGCTATAGTTGTATCCACCATTGTTTTATTCATTTACATATTTAAAAAAAAATGCAACAAATATTTATTCTAAATTATGAAACCACATCTTATTTCTGAAATAACTTTCTTCAAAAATTCTTGATTACTAACTAATTTTATTTTAGAAAATAAATGTAAATAATAAATCAATCAATTTCATGGTCAAATTTATAATAAACACAAATTTATTACAAATTCTTGTCAATAACTGTCTGTCCCTAATTGCTTATTTAGTTTCAATTGTTTTATAAGTATGTATGTATAAAATTAATGCTACTTTGTAAAAAACGTGCTAATAAGAGCATGAAATACAATTAAATTAGAGTTTCTTTGATAAATAAATATATGTAACCCGTACAACATTAACTTAAATTTAGTCTCACTTCAAATGATAACTGTAACATAATTTACATACAAAATATGTCATTATAATATAACCAGTTAAATATTTATATTAAAAAACTGGTCGAAATATTATTAAAACATTGATCGATTAATTTTCTGTTTATATCAAATACCTATCTATAATAATTAACTAATCTGTATTCAGAATTAATACTATACTAATTATTATATTTTAATGGAGTTACTGTACACAACCCTAAAATTAAATTAAATTGTTTTCCACTTTAAATAAATTTTTGACTATAATATTTTAGAATACACTATACACATTTTGGATTCAGTTTTAAGTTATATAAAAATCAACTATTCTTTGGAATTAATAAAACAATTGATACAATTTTGATACTAACATATCCGTACAGGTTAGTGCCCCATAACCGTCCAGTTTTTACTATTATTTAAGGGTAAATATAACACCACATACACAAATAGAATGAAATTAACTCACCACTAAGACTACGTAAGTAACAATACTGTGAATACTGAATTGCACATATTTAACACTCGTTTATTTTTTTAAATTCCACAAAGAAACGAAAATTTGACATTTGTCTGCTACATTCTGACAGATGACACAACCCGTGCTGGTGACTCGTAGTCGCCACTCACCGCGTCCGCACGACTCTACTCGAACGACTGTAAAAACGCGACTGGAAAAAGCATCGAAAATTTTAATTAAATAAGATTTTAATCAAACACGCATCCTCATTCGAGTTACACACCTTAACCCACACTGTTTTTTTTAAATCACAATTCACTGAATTATTTATGTTTAAATAATAATTTACAGCTGAATATATTTATAGCATCTAAAACTATAACATAGCTTTGTGCCAAAATTTGCACTTAATACCAAATTTATAAATAACTTAAGAATAACCATGTCTGTAAAATAAATAAATTGCACTCCCGCAATGAAAACATCTTACTGAAGATTGGAAGTTTGCATGGCAATTTACAAGCGCCACAAATCCATTTCCAGCAATTAATATCGTATTAGAGATTTGAGTAATGCAAAGCAAATTAGGGAACGTTAATGATTTTGTTGTATTTATAGTTTAGTATTACTTCACATTTTTGTAGCTACGTTTTGTGTTGCAATGTGCGAATAATTAATAGCACATAAACAAAAGTACAACCTCGACCGCGGATATTATTAGATTGAAGAGGATTATGTAAATTACAACAGTATATACAGGAAAATTTATTGTTTATAAATATGTTAGTTGTGAATGATTCATGTTGCGATAGTCATCGCATAAAAAAGTATTAATATATGTATGCAAAATAAAAATACATCATCTCATGGTTAATTTATATTTTTTTACAAAAAAGTACATTATAAAATTTAAATCAAAATAAATAATTGTAATTTTATGCAAAATATTTGTCCATCTTGTTTGAGGGACATATTAGTGTTTTAGGGTGTGCACCCTTCATTAGCGTGTGTAGAAACTCAGTTACATTGGATTTTGTAGTCTTAAATATAGCAAAACACGTGTGACAGCATAAATATTGAAATTGTTTTTTTATAAAAAAAACAAAATAGTGTTAATGGAGTTCTGTAAAAAGAAAATTGTTCATAGAAGAAGCAAATCTCAGTGAAAATGTTATATTTTACGTAACCCACAAAGGATTGGTGTGGTGAAAGTACATATTTCTAAGTCTTTGACCAGGTATAGCATTTTATTTACAAAATTAATGACTAATGTTAATTTGAGGAGTGTTATTGCAGAATACAGGTTAATGGATCTGGATTAACATAATTATGCCTAGAAAGGTACATCTTAAATCATTTAAATAAAGTATTCTTTTGTATTTTAATTTATGCTAAACCAAACAATTTAATCATATACCTATTACTGTTCAAATGTCATCAAATAATAATTATTAAACTGCATTATATATGTTTGAGAATGAGAGTAATCAGGGAATATATTTTAGCAGCCATTATGCAATAATAAACTTGTGTCTATGTATTTTATTATCCGGTCGACAAACAATTCTTATATTTTCAAATTAATATCTGAAGACTATTTTGTTTTGTTGTTTAATGGTTAATTACCATTAAACAACAAAACTTTAAAAACAATTTAAGGTTATGACACGATCCATCATGCTGTAACAACATGAGCCGCAGTCAATGGCATGCGACAGGAGGTAGTGTGGATAGTTGCTATAATAGTACAAATTGATTTTGTCAAACTTACGAGTTTTAATTTTTCAAAATTTAAAGAAAATAAAACTAAAAAAATGTATGTATCAACATCATAATTGTAGAACTCAAATGAATCAGTTGTAAACAGTAAACTGTTATTTTGTGTTATGTTTTTGCTTATTGCAGTTTTTTTTTATTCATTTTGTGTGTAATTACTTTTAATATTAGTATTATTTTTTAGATGGTTGTGGGTGTTGTCGTCAATATAATTATTAATTATAATTATTAATATTTGTTATAATTTTATTATAGTAATGACGCGTAGGGTGGCGTTGTGTTAGTAATATTTATTTAACGCACAATAAAGACAAACATAAGCGGGCGTTATAAATTATAATGATCTCTCGTAACACTCTAAAGTAATTGTTAACAAATAATAAGCAAACAAACATATCATTTTTCTAAAAAAAAATTAGTCTAACATTTCTTAAAATAATTTATGTGCTTGGAAATATTTACTGCATTCCTTTCAAGAGCATCACGTAACCATTCTGAACTGTTTTAAAAGGAACATTATTTAACGATGTGCGTTGACTGACAAAAAAATATTTACTTAACATTTTATTGATTCATTTCATAATTTTGCTATTGCATTGTATAATAATTAGAAAAGTTGTGTTACATTATTTTTATTATGCACATTGTGGGTTCTAAATTATAAACAATTTAATACATTTTTCTATTCCTATATTTTAGGTTTTAAGGTTAGATTTATAACCGGCGACAACAAAACCAGAAAATTACTATTAGTAACTTTGTTAGTAAGCTAGTAGTAAATACGTTTTGTTTAATTGCTTTACACTTGAAAAGAGGCATGATACAGGCATCAAATTTTTTATACTAGCACACAATTTTCAGTCGAGTATAACTACTAATTACTAATATACAAAGTGTATACAAACAAGACAAATGATAGAAGCTAACGAAATGTTTGGTTAGGTTACCAAGTAAACAAAATGTCAATGTCAATCAATTGATTTAATTATAAGATTTGATAACAATTTATTTTTACTTTCTTATAAATTTTACTTGATAATACGAGGGGCACTGCTAAAGTTCGCGGAATCAAGTAATGCCTGTATTGCCAGCGTTCTGCGATTGTCATATTCGTAAAATTAGACGTTTTCACCTATTTGATTTCAAACTGCTCAGTTTCGTTTTAACAAAATTTAACGAGAGTAATAATTGTGTGAAAAATGGAAATTTTTATGATTTTCGATACTGTTTAACACCGCAGCAATGTATGGAAAGACTTAGTTCGTTATTTGAAGAGGAAGCACCATTCAAAACTATGGTTTACAAAGGTTTGCAGAATTCAAGCGTGGAAGACCAACGTTTGTTGACGATCTTCGCGAAGGTCGTCCATGCGAAAAATATTGATGCTGTCAGATTGGCATGTGGCCTATAGTGAGATAGAGGCATTCTTAGGCATTGCAGCGAAACAAATACATACGATTTTGTACGTTCATTTGCATGTCAGGAAGCTTTGCAGTCGTTGGATCCCACACAATTTGAAAGAAAAACAAAAACAGGCACGTGTCAAGCGCAAGAAAATGCTAAAGAAATTTGAAGGGGGTCGTTCAAATTTGGTATTTAACATTGTAACATGACAAATCTTGGATATATTCATATGAGCCTGAAACTAAACAGCAATCGACTGTATGGGTGTTTCAAAATGAACTTAAACCCACAAAGTGGAGCGTTTACAAAGCGTTTCGAAAAGAATTATTGCTTGTTTTTTGGAAAAACGGGTCATGTTGCAACTGTTGCATTAGAGGATCGAAGGACAGTTAATGCTGACTGGTATACTTAATTTGTTTGCCGGATGTTATTGCAAAAATCAGAAAGAACAACATAAACCGGCAAATTATTGTTTGTTATGACAATGCAAGCGCTCACACAGCATGACGAACTGTAGAGTTTTTGAGCAGTATCAACATCCAATTAATGACTCATTGCCCATATTTGTCTGGTTTATCGCTCAATGACTTCTTCCTATTTCAACATATCAAAAATAAAATGAGAGGCAAGCGTTTTTTATTGCCTGAAGAAGCCGTTGAAGCATTTAAATCACTTGTTTTGGAGGTACCTCGCTCAGAGTGGCAAAATTGTTTTGAAGATTAGTTTTATCGAATGCAAAAGTGTATAGATTTTAAAGGAGAATATTTTGAGAAGCAATAAAGCGATTTACATAACGTAATTTGTGTTTTGGCAGTGTCCCTCGTACTAAGTTTGTATCATTTAAATTGACCTTTTAAACTTGTGTTTTTTTTTTGTATATGCAGCATGTTTAAAACTGAAGGTCACCGTATTTTTCAATAATCTTGCCAACAAGCATTTCAATTGCATTGTGTACTTTATAATCTGGATTTGATAGTACTCGGTAATCCAAACCTGCGTTTTTAGACGTCTCCCGTTGAGGGGATTTCCCTAACTTCTTAAATTCTAGATCTTATATCTGAGAATTTTAAGTGTGTACCTTCTTTATAATTGCTACGTATCGCGTTTTGAAGATTAATAATTGCCAAGTTGTTGGTTGTTGGTTGTTACATAGTATGTACATACGTGTTGTTTTATGTGCTATATAAGTCTATAAACATTTTTTATACATACACATATTAAAATGCCTTCTAAAAAAAACATACTACGTTGTCATTAAAACTCCGATATAATAGAAAGACTAGAGCGGTAGTTGCTTAGATGATTGCCCATGCGGGGGGTCCTAAGTTCAAATCCTACTCTGCCGTATTTTATTTGTGAATTTATTCACCGTTTTAACCGTTTTGGCATTTATGGTTTCAGCGACAAACAAATTTACTAACATGAACCATCTTGCCTCATTTCATTACTTATACTGGGAAGGACCATCGGCCTGCTAGAACCAGGTTAGTAAGGTAGATAGATTATAAAAAACCCAATTTAGTAAACAGCGACACTAAAAAAGTTTTAATTTAATATATAAATACAAGATAGCAATGGGTCGGAGCTTAGAATAAATTCTAGTGTTCCAGTGGTGGCACTCCGATGTAGGTATAGCATCGCATTCGATAGCGAAATGACGTCAGAGAAGTCACTCGATCGCATTGAGTTTTGGTACTCCCATCTGCGTAAAACGTATATAGAAATCTTCGCTCGGGAATAATCGGAATCGCGTATTAGAACGTGTGCGATGCATTGTTATGGAAATGCCGCAGACAAGGATGGTAAATAACAGGACTACTCGATAAGTTTTGCGAGCATTTAAACCATTTAAACTTATTCCGAATAAAATTTCTAGCGGCAATATTAACGTTTATTGTATATATTAATATAATGTCAAATTTATATTTTCAGTTCTTATTTCAATATTTAATATTCACAATAAAATAAATTATTTAAGTAATAAAAATTTCAGTCAACCGTTTTTATTAAAAAAATATACAAATATCATTTTTATTAATTTGTTTTAGACAATTAATGCTGTCTGAGTTATTTTTTCTACAACAACGTGTTACAAGGATTATAAAAATATAATCCGTATAAATGCTGTTTATTTCTATTATTTTTTGTTATAATCTTTATTATTCTTTTTGTAGTTTACTTCTCTCTAATTTTGTTTTAGACTTCCAACCAACAACGGTGTAGAATATATTAACTTATTAAATCAATATACATAATTTAATTAAATAAGTTAACAGTTACTATGTTATCATTTAACATGATGAAATAATAAAACAATTTACTATGTTTTAGCTTGCAATTTTCATTCTTAAGAATACATTATAATTAATGTGTTTGTAATAAAAGTTATAATAAAAACAGTAAATTGTTTAATTAATATATAATTAAATCTTATTTAAATAGAAAATACAAGTTGTATAATATAATGTATACATAAACAATAAAATTATCTTTTGCTATTTTTCTTTGGTTTTATTTCCATACCCCAAACTGTTTAAAGTATCGGTTAAATCGTTCCACATCGCACTATAATTTTGCCGGCTTTGAATTGTTGTAAACTTCATCGTAACAAGTTGTGGATTCGGTTGAAACCAAAATCTAATAAAATAACACATGTTGATGGTCTTTGTTAAAGCGCATTTTACTCATTTTAGTTTCATTTTGAATAGTCGGTACGTATGCGATAGCTTTACTGGTATCGTTTTCGTTTCGATGCGAGTCCTAACAAATTTAAAGAGAAGGGGCATGTCGATTTACATTGGAGTACCGGAATTCTATTCATACGGCTATCGAATCGAATACTACGTCACGATGACGTCAGGCGATTCGATTCGATAGCGAAACGACGCACGGGAGTTCCACCACAGGGTTGGATCGCTGATTGATGAGCGAGGGTACGGTACTATGATTGGAGCGAGATTGCTGTTGTGTTCGCACATTTAGTTAAACTGTAAGCGACAAATTATCAAGCTACATATTAAAGAATCAAGCACATATGCATAGAAATTAAATAAAACCTGACAGTAAACAAAATTCTACGTTGATTTTATGTTATACAAGAAAATATACACAACCAAGATACGTATAAAGTATTAGACTAACTGAAACAAATACCTTCAGCCTATTACTATACTTGCATTAAAGCGTGTCTGCTATTAGAACACATAGTATTCTGTTTCTTTAGTTGTTCTTTAGTTCCCAAGCTTGTGAAAACACAGATGCTAATTTACGAGGAAAATGCTACTGACTACGGTCACGTATTTCACAAATATGAGATTTTGAGAAGTGTTGGGATAAGGAGTTCAAAATTTTACTTTAACTCATCATACAAAATATGCAATATTATTTGGATAAGCTGTCAACAAAGTGATTCAATAACAAGTTTTTTTTGACCAAAACACTCTTGGACCGATACCACAGGAAAACATTGTAATTACAACAAAATGCATAAATACTACAAACATAATATAGAATAATAAAAAAACTTTTTTAGCTCTTGTACACTATACGGGGTGATTTTTAACCTATGCGCATAAACTCGAGGAATTATAGTTTATAATCAATATTATTGATAAATGTTAAAAAAATGTAGTAAAAGTTTTATAATAAGCGAGATAATGAATTATAAAGTTTATGGAAAATTAAAATTTATTACTTGAAAAAAATCGGTGTGCCTTGCCAAAATTAAAATAATAAAAATGTAGTAAAGCTTTTTATCAACTAATTATCAAAATAATAAGTAACAAAAATTAAAAATTATTAGATCACTTAATATCATAATAAATGCTCAAAATTATTTCCTCTATTTTCCAAACACATCTGCGCCCGCCGAAGCCATGTTGCGCTACATGCACGTTGAATTCTTGGTGGTTGCCAAATTGTGTCAGCGGCAGCTAGTATGCGATGTTGCAACTCTTCAATACTGTGAATTTCGGTAGCGTATACCAGATGTTTCATATGCCCCCAAACATAAAAGTCTAGGGGATTTAGTTGGACCTTCTCGACCAATCCACTTCCTCGGGAACACATTGTTCAAATGTTGTCGCACATCTATTGCAAAGTGTGGTGGAGCTCCGTCGTGAAGATATCACATGAGTAGGGTCTTTTGTAAAAAAATTAAATAAACAGCGCTCGTTATACGATTTGGCAACAAAAACGGTCCAATAAGATGGTTGTTTACAATTCCAGCCCATACCTTCACCAAAAATCTGTGTTGAAAGTTTGTACGCCGGGTAATGTGTGGATTTTCAACTGCCCAATAATGCGTATTGTGAAAATTGTGCATACCGCTACGAGTAAAAATTCTCATCTGTCACTAAAATGTTAGTAGAAAAATTTGGGTTCACATCATCTTGACGCAACAGCCATTTGCAAAATACTACCCTAAGAGGAAAATCAGTTGGTAACAGGGCATGTACACGCTGCACATGGTAGGGGTACAGTAATTTATGCTTTAATATGCGCCATACAGTTGATTGCGATACCTCAGTTTGATCGGCAACTATCCGGGTACTGATGTCAGGACGTTCTTCAGCAATATCGACAATATTGTCCTCGAGACTAAAACTATGTCTTGGTCTAGAACGTCCCCCATATTGTCCAGGTCTGGGTTGCAAGTGCTCAGTTTCTCTTGCAAGCTGTACCAAACGTACAAACGATCTACGAGCCGGATGATACCTTTCAGGGAATCTCTCGGAATAAAGACAAGCTGCAGCTACTGAATTTTGAACTTCTCCATACACCAATATTATATCCACAAATTCTGCATTGGTCATATTATGTTGCGCCATAATTTAATTTTATTACACACTGACAGGCGCCACCTAGTTTTTTTTTTCAATTTTTCGGCAACAACCGCTGCAATTATTTTAATTTTGGCATGGCACACCGATTTTTTCAAGTAATAAATTTTAATTTTCCAGAAACTTATTATAAAACTTTTACTACATTTTTTTAACATTTATCAATAATATTGATTGTAAACTATAATTCTTCGAGTTTATGCGCATAGGTTAAGAATCACCCTGTATAATATAAATTGTAATTTTTATTATTACTGTGAAAATTGATAATATTTCGTGCAATATTGATATAAAAAAAAAAAAAAACTAAATCACACATACGCCTCGAATATGGTTTTAGATTGCAGATTTCTAGCAGAGAATGGCTGCAACTGATTTGTCTTCGAGTAGGGCATAAGCTACAATAACAATAATTTACCAATGTAATACCCTGTATTGACAGCCAAAGACGTTAGCACCGATTGCAGGTTAAATAAATTTGTAAGATGCTGGAATCTATTTTTCAATTTCTATGCATACGTATTTTTTACATGAATGCTTACAATTTTATTTTTCCATATTGGATCATCTATGTATAATTTATATTTGTTAATAAAACAAATTTTCTATGTACTATACACTAACATATTTAAAAACCGTAACTAGTTTTAACCTTTAAAGGTAATCATCTAATCTTAATTTTTTTTTTCTATATATATAAGTAGTTGTAGTAAAAGCATAGTGTACAACTTGCACAAAATTTCCCATTTTGTGCTAAATTGAGCATCAAAACGTGCTTATTGCACAATATACTATTTTCGTTCGAGTTACACGATTAGCGGTAAACTGACGTTTTGCCTGCTTGTCCGTATCGTTCATATCTCTCATTGGAATGAATGGAAACACTGTATAATCTATTTTAAGTTTTAATTAAATGAAATAAAAATGCTGTTCAGATCTATCGGTAAACTACCGGACTTCCTAGTCTGATAGTAACATCGAGCTGTTATAACCATTTAAATGATGAAAAATTTATAAATAATAATTTTAATCATGAGTTAAAAAAATCTTATTTTTATCCGTTCTTCGTCCTTCTATTATTATTAGCAATTTGAATTCTCATGGTTGTTCTCGTTTAAGTGACTGTGACCCTTACCTAAATTTGACACGCTAGTCGGTCAATTACATACGTTTATTAAAAATAGATAAAAAAGAATTCATTTGGATTATACACTTAAATTATGTGTAAAATAAACAATTTATTGGAGTAGACGTTTTGGTATGTTGAAATTTTTTGACTTATCATGTACACACAATTGTAAATTTAACAAACAGAAATTACGTTCTAATAATATTTCAAGTATACATATTTCTTAATACAAAATGCAGAAAACACCTTCTTATCACACATTACAAATTTATTAAATTAAAATTATTTTATCATAACATATTTTTCTAGAATATAACGTGATATTTATTTAAATATTTATTTATTATTAACTAGTATGGATGCATATGAACACATAGATGATTTCACTTTAATACGAGCGATTTTAATAGTTTAATAAATATTGATGTATTCATAGATCCGCTGTCTTGCTACTATTATTTGTCGAGAGCTGAATAGGTTTTAAAAAACATGAATTTCAATTAGTTTCCTATAAGTTTCTAATATGTTATATAATAAACCCAATATAAATAGAATAAAATTGCTTTTTAAATAAAGCGGTTATTTTTTAGTAAAAAATTGCAATTATGTAGCAATCAAAATATTATTGGGTATGTTAAATTGTACACACTTTCGATTAATAGCAATGGTCGTGAGAAAATAGCAATCGTTAGTCTTTGTTCGCAGCTTTTTATGATATGTAATGAATTTCTTCTTGCTTAATGGTAATATGAAACAATTACAGCTGCATGTTTTACTATTATTTGTTAATTATATTTTAGTTACGGAATATGTAAGTCTATAATAATCGGGTATTATAATTCACAACGCACGCTTATAATGCTGCGGTTTCTTTGGAGATTTGTTTAAATGCATGTCAGTTATAAATAAATTAAATAAATGCCAGTTTGTCACATTGCGCGTTTTTAATATAATTGTGGTTTATATCACAAATTATTATAATTTAAAGTAATGCTATATTTTCTATCAAATTAATATTTTGAAATATCGCATCATAAAATTGTCTTGATCACAAATCTGTAAGTTTCTTGTCAACAGAAAAATTATAGTTAGAATTTTATAATTATAATTTCTTTTCATAGTTTTGCACATGATATCACCTTTTACAGATATAGTCCGGGAGCTCGCGACCGTTTTTGATGACCAATAGTACCAAAAGTGGAAATTGACCCTCTGCTGGTGAACTTGCTACACGTGAGTGTAGCTGCGGCAGCCTCCTAAAGACTTAAAATTATGATTTATACTAAAAACTGTCAATTCTAAAGCTTTTTTACCTTTATCTTTGTGTTAATAGTATTCAATAAATATTTGTTTTTGTAAAATTATTATTTTCATAAATAAATAAATTGTATTAATTATAATTTTATGCAATAAAAATATTATTTACACAAATAATTTTGTGCAATAAATGGGTTTTCAACTTAATTTATAATAAATTTTCTGCAATAACTTAGCGACTTATGATAAATTTCATAAGATAAATATGTTTTTGTGTTATTTTTTTTTTGTAATAAAGAAAGTTTCTGCTCAATTTATTAAACAAATTATAAGTTAAATTAGCTTTCTTGTGTATTTTCATGCAGTAGATGGGTTTTGTGTAATTGATAATAAATTTTATTATGTAAGTCAAGTTTTTGTGCTAATTTTATACAATAAATGATGTTTTTGCAGAATTTAACAAAATTTGTTTTTGTTTCAATTTCATGCAATAAAAGGTTTTTTTGCGCGATTTAGTATGAATTTTATAAGATAAACTAGTTTTGTGTGCATTTTTTTGCAATAAATGGGTTAAAATTTTGGATAAAATTTGAGATAAAATATTTTTTGTGCACATTTTTGCAATAAATAATTTTTTTGTTCATAATTAATTCCATAAATTAAACCAGTTTATAATAAATAAATTTTCTGCTTGGTTTATAATGAATTTTGTGAGTCAAATTAGTTTTTTGTTTCACTTTTGTGCAATAAATGTCGTTTCTATGCGTTTTATAATAAATTTTAATAGATAGATTTTTTTTGCGCAAATTATAATGAATTTAAATATTATAAGATAAATTATTTTTTTAATTTCCTAAAGTAAAGTTGTTTTTTTGTTCTAATTTCATGTAATAAAAAAGTTTTATGCGCAAATTACTATAAATTACTTACGTTAAATCAGTTTTTTGTGCTAGTAGGTTTTTTGGGCAATTTATGATACATTTTATATTAAATCAAATTTTGTGTGCGTTTTATGCAATAAAAAGGCTTTTTGCTTGTTTTATAATAAATTTGTGAGATAAATCAGTTTTTGTTTTAATTTCCTGCAATAAAAAGCTTTTTAAGCGATTTATGATAAATACTATGAGATAAACTAGTTTTTTTCTGCCAATTTAATGTAATACATACATACGTATTCTGCCCAGTTTATAACAAGTGTTTTGCAGTTATTTAGTTTTTTGTGCGTATTGTATGCAATAAAAAAAAATCAGCTCAATTATGTAGAATTTTTTGATGGATTTTCTGAACAATGCAGAGTTAAATTAAATAAATCAGATTTTTGTGCAAATTTTATACAATAGAAGGGTTTTTTACGCAAGTTCTATTCAACTAATGATAAATTTAATGTGATAAATCAGTTTCTTGTGCTAATTTTATGCAATAAAAGGTTTTTTTTTTAGTAATTTATAATAAATTTTATGCATATACTAGTTTTTTGTGATCATCCTGTGTTAAATCAATTTTGTGTGCTAACTTTGTGCAATAAATAGGTTTTCTGTGTAAAGTATAATGAATTTTATAAGATAAATTAACTTTTGTTATAATTTTGTGCAATAAAATTTATAATAAATCTTTTGCAATTATTAGTTTTTTATATTTTTTCTAAGCAATAAAATAGTTTTTTGAGCGATTTATGATGAGTTTTGTGCAATATATGGGTTTTTGTGCAATTTATAATAAATTTTGCAGAGCAAAGATTTTGTTTTCTACTTCTCCCTACTAAAATGCGAACTATAAGGTTTTCCAATAAGTAGTCCTATTTTTGTTCTGTTAAACAGCAAGCCTTGAATCCTTGACATTTGTCATTAAAATTATACAATTTAAGAAAATTGCACATACACGCTTCAACAATAGACACAGTAAAAAAATGTTGCCAAGACAGTTTGCAGAATTTGTAGTGTTTTTGCTCGGTATAAATTATCTTCTTGCAAAGCCATTGTAAAGTAAATCGCAAAATTTGAACAAAATGGTCAAGTTACTGATGTAAAATTACCAGTTTGAACCCGTAGTAGTACGACCTAGTAAGGTCAGACTAAAACATTGCCGTTGTTGCTAACATTGTTGCCAAAAATCCAACTTTGTCTATCCTAAGACGTTCATAGCCATTAAGGATTTCACAGGCCAGCCTTCATCACACCCAACTAGCACCAAAGTGGCCGCAACTAAGATGGGAACCTTGAACCAGTAACTGCTACGTAACTGCCACTAAATCTGCTACTTTGGTAAATAAATAACTTTGTTTAACAAATTTATAGTCGCTGCTACGTAGTTTTTACCAGAAATGGCTACTTTATAGTTATGTTACTTCTAGGTAGCTTTCCCGGTAGTTGGGACGTCGTAGTTACCAGTGGGACAACTTTAATGTTTTTGGAACTTAACGGTGGCAAACGATAGTAGCAACGACTACCTAATGCTACTAAAATGCAACTTTAAAATTTTAATTACTTTTAAGTAGCATTGATAGTTCCCTCGACGATTTCGGGACGTCTGCGCAACTTTAACTGCCTGGAACTTATAAGTAATATATATATTTGTGTCAATAACGTTGTCGTTACCTGCAGAGTTGAATGTAATTGTGCTGTAGACTACTACAAAGTCCGTGTCAACTCTCAAAATCACCATGAAGTAGATTTTACCATACAGTTCCTAATATGCCAATATTGAGGAGCGGTGCATAATATAAAATTAAAAAAGTTAACCCAAAAATGTGTGCTGAGTGCAGCATTATTGTTAAGTGCAGTGTATAGCACAAAATTTATGTTTTCCTATGTTTATGTGATGATTAACGGGACTAATTTAATTGAACATTAGGTTGTGGTTGTACTTGACACTTGTTGAGTAAGCCATGTAAGGTTAAAACCACCCAGTTCGAGTTTCGAGTCCCAGATGGTACTGTGAAGACCCACAGGGAACTTAAAAGTGGCATTGCAGTTCCATTTGGCACTTTGTAGTAATTATTACTTAAAAGTTACACATTCACAGTTCCGGTTTACTATTGATAAGTGACGATTACTTTGAAGTCACTTTTTTTAGTAATAACCACTTTAAATTTACTTTTTCAAAAATTTGCCATCTTTACGGACAACACCTGTGACGATATTATTTCAAAATATGTCATAATGTCTGGAAAATGGTTAATTTGTTATAATTTCTGCACAAAATATAACAAATGAATGCGTGTAATTGCAAAATAATTATTTTAAAATGTTTTTAGGATCTACGTGCCATATTTTCACATGACATTAAATATTTTAAAGACAATATTTTAATATAAACATACAATTTCAAATGGCGCGATGTTTGATTTCAACTTGGCACCTCTATGTTTATCACTAAAGTAACATTCGTTTTAATTTTGTAATTCAGACCATCGGGAATTAGAGTGTATGTTGTTTCGAGTATTATTATTTTTTACTAAGTATTCCATTTTGTTTCTGAGTGTTTAAGTAAACCAGACAAGGATTATGTAGGAGTGAAACAAAAGAATAACAAAGTCTGTTGCAAGACAAAGCAAGAACTATTAAAAGTTTTAAAAAGTAGGAGGGAGGTTCCATGTTCAACACGGCTACCACGCCGCGACGACGCCGCTACGTAACCACTACGTCTCTGGAACGTAGCCGTACAAGTTCCAGGCAAATTGCCGTTACGTTGCAGTCACCGACAAAATATTTCCCATTTAGGTCGCACGCACGTAACTGGAACGTTTCTATGTATTACGTGCTCATAGCTAGTGGCAAAACACTTTAAAGTTCTTACAACAGTTGCCGCTACGTTCCCGCGACTAATTGTGCTAGTTGGGCATACTGCGTAAAGATTTTAGCCTACATGCTTATAAAGTGCAGTAGAAGCAGGAATTAAAGCAGGCTGATGATGAACAACGCCAAACGTTTGTTACTTGAGGGTTGTAAATAGAGGTAGGAAATCCTGACTTTTTTAGAAAAATTATCTTTAGCGACAAAGTTTATTTTGTCTCAGTGGGTTTATCAATAGACAGAACTGCTGCATCTGGAGTTCCGAAAATTCTAGAACAATACCATGTTATGGGATTTTACTTTTTTGTAAACGACAAAGATGCTGCAATTTCATTCAATGCGGATCGCTACCGTAGAATGCTGACTTTTTTGGTCTATATTTTACAAGACATAAACAATTTTGATTTTTAGCAGGATGTTGATACAAGCCACACAAGCCATGAAACAATTACAGTGTTGCACGAGAAATTTCCTGGACGCATCAAACTGCAAAATTTGGACAAAAATTGACTCCAGGATCGTGCAATTTAACTCTGCTAGATTTAAATATAGATTAGTTTATTTGATAATTAAAACATGTGGACTTAAGTTGTATCGGCTATTACTTTGGAGCAATCATTTATAAAATTAAGTTATTAAGTTACATTATCATTTCTAAATTATTAAACGCAAATCGCTCTATTATCACTATTCTAGAACCAATTTTAATTCCATGTCTATAAAAACTAGAATTTTTTAACAAAACGCGCTAAACAACAACTTTACATAGTAGAAAATAACAACTTCAAACTATTTTGCAAAGGGGAGAAAACCTCCTCCTTCTAGAGACAGCCTTGTATTCACTACACTCACCGGCAAATTGAATCACTTTTTTCTTTTGTTCAAGTAACAATTGAACAAGCCAATCAATTATTATATTTATTTAAATAGAAATTCTGACCTTCATGCAAGTTTCACTCCCAAAAAATCATTTTTTTTTAAACAAAGCAATTTTGCTTACTGTTCTATATAGGACATAGGTTTAGTGTGCGGACACAAAGGCGATCTTCGCTTTGATCATAGCATAGTACCCTCGCACCTTGCTCATTACTTTGATTTTTGTATTTATATATTGGTTTGGAACGTTTTTAGCGTCATAAAAAATAAAATTGTTTTAAAAGTAAAAAATACAAGTTAAATTTGTGACAGAATTAGTGTATATTAATGATTTTACCCGCATGTTGCTTAAATTTTTTTATTTTAATATAAATACTAGGATCGAAACAATGACCGAGGGTCCGAGCTTAGAACAAATTTTAGTGTTAGGGTCGGAGCTTTGTTTGATGTGCGAGGATACGATGCTATGATCGGAGCAAAGATTGCCGTTGTGTCCGCATCCTTAGAGTTTAATGCAATCTAAATTGATAATTTATGATTACTACATGGTTGATTTATTAGACAGAGCAGCAATTATCATAAGTATAAAAATTATTGCTCAAGCTTTGGCTTTTGTAGATGATGACATGATGCTACAATTATTGGTTATTTTCTCGCAACAGTACACAGAGCTATTTAACAACTTAGAGGTACATCAGAAAACTAGATTTAGTTTGTCCAAGAGCCTCTTCAGATCGTGAAGCTTGCTTTCTTATAAGCCGAATTTTACGAAATTGTCATATTATTGCAGAGCACAGCAACATGTTTAAAAACAACAGACTAGTTGCTTTGGCAAGAAACGTCAAGAGAGTGATCAAAAACTAACAAAATGAAAAAAAAAGTACTAAATCCTACCACAGCATGTGGTCATGCACCACCAAAGAAGAAAAAAGAATTCGCAGTGCACACGTCTTTAATTTGCTTGCAAACATGTTGGTTTGACAATCAAGAACTGGAACTGGTTCTGTTTTGTAATGAGTCTATAATATGTTTGGAGATACCTAATAACTGCAAAAAGGTATGTAGAAAACGTGTAGAACAATTTGCTGAATTGAATTTAGATTTTGCCAAACCATTCGGTGGTGGTTAAATAATGATATGGACGAGAATTTTCTTTGACGCGCACACGGAGTTGTCTACAGATACATAACAGAGGTTAAACATTAGTATGTTGTACCATATAGTCCATTTATTGGTAAAGAGTTTATTTTTATGGATTATGTTTGCTTGCACATTGCTCGTTTTGTGACAATCAACAAATAAACATTATCAGAATGAATTGGCTAGCCGATAGTATATATCTTGTATGTCAGCATTTTTAGTTGTATGTCAGCATTTAGAGTTTATTAAAATGGTCTTGTCGTACCTGAAACAAAAAATGAATTCCTAAAGACGCTTACAGAAGAATAAAGCTTAATTGTATTTAGTTCTTAATACTTGAGTTTATTTATAAATGATTTAATTATTAATTACGTAATAAATTAATCAAATTTGAATAAAATTTATAAAACTTTTGTGTTCAAAAAAAGTGTTTTATAACAAATAAAAAAAAAATACTTTACGATCTGTTTTTGGTTTTTTCCTTCCAATTTTAAGCTATACTATTGTTACTTTAACAAATATTTTTTATTCACAAAAAAAATTATAGTTAGAAAGCAATTCTACAATTTTTTGCAGTAGCTATCTCCAAGTTTTAGGAACCATTGGAAATGATCTTCGAGATTTGTTAGCGTTGCTTTTTTTAGTTAGATGTTACATAATATTTACTGTTATTATTATTTTTTTTATTGTAAGATTTTATAATTATTTTTTTTGTATGTATGTATGTTTTGGTTTGTTTTAATTGAAATCTTAACTTTAATATTATTGACGCTATTCTATACCGTATGGTCTATTGAAAATAAAGAATTTTTATTAATATTATTATGTTATGATTGGTCAAGATGAAGTTGAAAAAAGGTAAAGTGAATACATATTGTAACCATGCATACAGAGTGGCTTAGTCGATTGAAGTTTCTCAAATATCCAAGCAGGAGCCAACCCCAGGACATTAGCCTAATTTAGTTTAGTGTCCATGTAGCCATAATTACATTCAATATTAAAATGTAGGTGATCAGATATTAGGCCTCATTATCCATTTTCTCAATTGACACATTTGTTAGTATATATTTGTGTTTGCAGGTTCATATTCAATAGCAGCTGACCTAACATATTGGTATTTAAAATAAAACAAAAATGCGCTAATTATAATTGTATAGTATAGTGTGTCATTTAATGCAAATGCTAGTACTGGTCTTCACTCAAGTAATTTAATTGTCGTCTAATATAATTACCCGGATCAGACAATTAAAGATAAGAGATCAATCGTACTCCAATTAACAATGTGTTAATTGTTTAACAAGCAGGTAATCAAATGTCATAATCACGTAAATATATCCACATGACTATTTTATAATAATATTTTATACATTGATAGATTTCAATAAATATTTCTTAACTTTACAAAATTATAAATGGATGACAGGTTACAGATATTGTGTATCACATTAAGTAGATGTGATTAGTGTAGCGTATTATTCTATATTATTACGTTACTCATCGAAACTAAACAAGTATATATGGAGTAATACAATGTCGATGTACCATTACTCACTAATATTACTATTTATAAGGACCACCATTATTCAATTAATTTTAGAAGTATAATTGGGTCATTATGACATGTTGGTTGATATTTAATTGAAATTTTCTTGTAGGGCTGCTATTTCAATTTCTTTTTTTATTTAAACTGGGTTTCTTAAAAAAACGAAGATAGTCCGGAGAAAGCTTAAATAAGTCCGGAGTCTCCGGATAAGGTGACCGATCTTTTCAACCAATTGTACTAAAATTGGTTATACTTATGAACTCTATATTTATTTTGATATAATTTTAAATAATAAATATTTTTTTTTTACTTTGAAATATTGCATAAGTGGGCCATTGTCGCCTCAATTTGTAATAAAGTAAACTGTTGATTATTTCATTGTTTATTTATCAACTGTGATAAAAAGCATTAACAGATATATTTTTAACTGTATAACTTACATAACTACAAGATGCACTTTACGTCTTTTAAATACATAAACTAGAAATACCAAAAGTCTACATACTCGTAGTTTATATTTGATTATGTCCAATTAAAAATAAATATTATTTATTTAACACAAGAGATAGACAATTTACTATGATTCTAAACTTGTTTTTTTATTTAAACATAATAGCTATTTAATATATTTGTCCTTTTCATTTCTTCATCCTTGACTTTTAAGAAGAAAATTTATTTTTAATGACATATGCATAATTATTTGTCGTAAATATTTAGTACCATTTAAGAATAATAACTTTGTTGAATTGTATTTGTTTGCAAACATAGATGCAATTGTTAATACTTTTGTATGGTTAATGTGCAGAAATTTTAAATTAATAAATATCGGTAATTTTAAATCAGAATTTAATTGGGCATGAAATGCCTTCTACATTATTTGCTGAAATTGTGTGTTAAATTAACTTTCCCTATTTAAAAAACAATATTAGGACAAATTCAATATGCCCCAATTAATTACTTAAATACAATTAAAAAGATGCATACGTGATTTGTAGACAATAGCTCTGTTGTGTTATTTAATTAGATTATTCAATTACATTATTTAAATAAATTTCTAACACGTATTTGAACTGTTATTAATGGCATTTCCTTTCGATGCAATACCTTTCCTTTTAAGTATTTCCTAGAAAATCTTTGATTGAAATTGGATTCATTGTGTAAATTAAAATTACTAATTACTGAAATACAAAAGGTGTGATTATATCTGTATTTACATTAGATATGTGCCAGTGCATCGTGTTATGTAATTTAGTAATATTGGCCAACAAAAATGAGTAACAATACTAATTAAATCCTTTGTATGCACTCTATGGTGTGTATATACGCATATTGTTTGCACAATAAAGTATATGTACATTTAACGTATTTCTTTGATAATTAGCAGCATGTTAATACTTAATCTCCGCTAACAATGCACGCGATCATTCTTGGAAAGATAGAAACACAATTGGAAAGGTGCTCATGCTCCATGACTACTTGAGTGAATACGCCAATTTTAGAACCAAAACAAGTATCCATTAGTCATCATTGTCATCAAGTGTATTATTTATAAAGTTTGCCTCATTATGAACATGTTTCTATCAAATCAATGGATTACATATTTAAAAACAGTTATAGTATATTGCTATTTATAATTATATTCGTTGGGACAGGTAGGTTGTTCACCTACATATTAAATGAATTCAATTACGGGACATTTTTTGATACTGATTTCGCGGCATTTGTTAATCTAGTTTAATTAACATAGGAATAAATCGATACCAACAACTTTCATAACGATTTTTTTAAATAGGCTATAAAATACACAACAATGCTAATTAATTTGCTAACACAACATTCATTAGGTATGTATGATACCGGCATCATATTATTGTAATTAAAACAAATAGGGCAGAATCTGCAATTTCATTTATCAAATATATTTTCAACTTTATTATACAAATTGTACCGTAACATGATACATGAACATTTATTCCTTGTATGAATAATGTAATTAATTTAATAATGTAATGGTACGTACAGAGTAAACAATGTAATATTTATTAAAATAAAAGTATAAAAAATGTCTTAGAATTTGTAATGAGTGTAAATAGATCAGATTAAATAAAACAAATACATCTTACATATGATACTAATTTATATATATAATATATTATATATCAATAATGCATTGTGATTAATCCCAAAGATCAAACTAGGAAATGATGTTCTTAAGTCGTTATTTGTTTTTACCAAATCTCGAACTATCTTAATGATATCATTACTCCAAGCTTGATTTGATTAAATAAAATTTATTTTCAAATAAAATGTCTACAATTTTGACCATATAAACTGGAAAATGTTTAACCTATTCCTAACTAAAAAGGAGACACGTCCTATATAGTTTAACAGTTTAAATGCAGTAAAATGATTAATTTTATCTATGACTATAATAATAAATCAATTATGATAATAAAATTAATTAAATAGATATCATTATTGAATTATCAGTAATTAGTCAGTGTTACAGAATTATTTTTTTTTTATTTAAGAGTAAATCAAGTTAAGTATTTAAAACTTGAAATAGAAGTCTTGTTATAACATTTGATTTTTGGCAATAAATAGAGTACTATACAAAATAAAAATGTCTGTAACTGATATAAAAAACAATCCAAAATCTGCAATAAAATTGTTTATTGCTGTTTTTGCAAATACAACCTCCAAAACCCTTAGATATTTATTATATACGAGGGCGGGTCAATAAGTCCGTGACTGTTTAAATGAGTTTGAGCTTTATACACTTTATCCAACGTTTCTCCATTTTTTTTATTCTCTCCAAAAAATAAGATTTGTCAAGGTCATCAAAATAAGTATTTGTTTTTGTGAGATGATTTCATCGTTAGTCTAATCTCTTTCCGCCGAGCCATTTCTTCAGATTTGGAAACAAGAAATAATCACTCGGTGCTAAATCTAGAGAATAGGGCGGATGAGGGAGCAATTTGTAGCCTAATTTATGGATTTTTGCCAAGAAAACTGCACCCTTGCATTGTGATGGAAAAGAACTTTTTTCTTGGCCAAATGCGGTCCTCATTAAATCAACCCAATAAGTTGGCATAATATTTGCCATTGATTGTTTTCCCTTTTGAATGAGCACAAAAAATTCACTTTTTTTTAATTTTCTTCTCAAATTACAAAGTAGTCTGCTATCAATGGCTGTCAAACACAAACTAAATGACGCAGCTTATTAAAATTTTGACAGAAGTCAGTTGACAGAAGCTTCTTGATAGGAGCAGTGCTGTCTTTTCAGTCAGGAGGTGGAAAACTCAAAAAGTCACAGACTTATTGACCCGCCCTTGTACATCAATTTTATTTTATTCTTCTATTAAAAAAAATGTAATAAAATTTGAGATCTTTTGTTGTATTTAACTCAAAAATTTAGTACTGGGCCTTTGTAAATCGATATAACCAAGTGAATCTCCAATAAACTACGCATTTTTATGCATTAATTTTATTCTAGAAAAACAACTGTTTATATCTCGAGACAATCAAAACAAAAATTCTTACTATCTGGCAATTTTTTTATGTTTCTCATATCTATCTGGTATGGTCTATCTAAACCATTACTCGTGATTTTATATTAATCAAAAACTCTTTCTCAGATACGGCATCGTTTTAAGCATTCAGACACAAACTTTTCGTTTTTTCAACCCCCCAGAGATCTAATCTCGATGATTTTTGTCATTGGTGAATTTTGTCATAAAAACTACGTCATTTTAGTAAAATCTAAGTAGATTTTTGTCTCATTTTATTGACATTACATCATTTCTATGAGAAAAGTCACCAATAACAAAAATCCCAGCAATCAGAATTTGCGCATTTTTATTACAGAAAAAATAAATGATCATCTCTTAAATGACATTCAAACACCAAAACTGTAACAAAATGCTATTTTTCTGATAGCTGTTAGTATTTTACTCATACATTTAATCCTGTATTTTTATTATAAAACAGTTCACATAATTATTGTTACTTCGCCAAAATTACTTACGGTCTCTGCACCACTACCATCCAAATCTTTAAAACTGCACTCCTGCTTGCACCATTAAGTAAAACTTTTCAAGAATTTTTGGCTCCGCTATTACTTAGGAGTACTACTATCTTAACAAGAAAACCATAGCTGTTTATACGCTAAGTCAACTTGCATACAAATCAATCCCAAATAAAAACAATAATTTAACTTCACGACAATCACAACCTTAAGCAACTCTTGCATCAAGATCAACTTTAAATCACCACATACAAGTTGCGGAAGTAAAAAACCTGTATCAACTACAAGCTGGATCAGCAATTAACTGCCCGGCAATAGCTTCAGACAGTGGTACCAAAAAATAGTTTTTGGAAACGGAAAGCTTCTGAGACATTTTCTTGTTTGACACATCTCATGACTTTGATTTTGTTTCAATTTATTGTTATGTTAATGTTAATGTTGTAATTTTATTTTCAATTTCTATAAATTTTTCTTGATGTTTCTTTCATATTAAGCTTTGTTTTTTCTTTTAGTAATCATCTTTTATTTAAAAATTAAATGAAAGTGGTTATTTGCCTTGTAACTTTAAAGCTTCCTCTACCAATTAGTGCTAAAGTGCCTTTTTTTTCTGAGGATGTGGAAAATCTTTCATTAAACACCCCGAATAACGATCTTCCTCCACCTCGGAATTGCATTTATTATTTTTATACACACATTTACATAAACTGAACACCTTTTTTTGGGCGCGCAAATATACATATTATTGACAAAACACTTTACAAAACATACATAAAAACTGAATTTACATTTACAAAAACATTAACGAGTAGCTACGGCACCTTCCCCCTGCCCATTTCATTCACCCCACACCATGGAGCTAACTCCCTCTCTTCCTCTTATTTCATACGTAGCATGGACCCTATCATAATGACCACGATGTCCCAATTGGACACTGAAGACAGCATTACTACCACCATGTTATCAGGGTTCAAGCTCTCTCCCATCAGTTTCACTTTTGCTCTTTCACGCGTCTTCATCCATTTCTTGCAATGGAACACGGTGTGCTCAACCGTATTCCTTTGCCCACAGTATAGACATTCATCACTTTCAATCAATTTCATTCAATGCAGGTACGCCCAGAAACAACCATGTCCCGTTAGTACCTGCAAGAGGTAGTAGTTTATCTCATCATGGCCCCAACCCACCCAACGCCTCACGTCTGTGATGAGCCGTCTGGACCATGCCGGTTTGCTACTACCCCCACTCGACACGTATTTATCCCAACTCTTCTGCCGTTCCCCCCACATCCATTCTTCCGCTTCACACTTATTAAAGCGACCCTCCCAGACCGCCGTCTTCACTTGCACCACAAGATCTAACGGATTCGAGCCTGCCACAACCAGAAGGCCCGCCGTCGACGCTGTCCTGTGTGCGCTACAGACCCTCTGGCAACACCTCCTCTGAGTCCGCAGAACTAATTTCCTATGCCATTTGTTGTTGCACACGGCATCTCCCCATATTTCGGCCCCATAGAGCACTATGGAGGAGACTACCGAGCACAACAGGCGCCTGGAAAAAGATCTCGCTTCCCCAGGTTTGGCATTGGCCTTGCTAAGGACCGAGCCGCTTTTTCCGCTCTCTTACACACCTCTCTCACATGCATTCCCCACGCTAGGTTAGTAACTAGCGTCACACCCAAGTACATTAGCCGACGTTGCGACTTGACGTCAATTTCCGAAAAGGTCATCTTCACTTGTGGCACTTTTCTTGAACAGGAGAGCACTACAAGTTCCGTTTTTTCTGGGGCCAATTTAAGGTCTATCGCGTTGATTTTACGCTTTATGAGGGCTACAGCGCGGTTTCCCGTTTCTTCCAGTTCCCCCCTAGAGCGCATCGTAATTATCACCGCCAAGTCGTCGGCGTAAGCTACCTTTCAACTCCCAGGGGCAATTTCAGACCTACCACGTCGTCGTAGAGGACGTTCCACAACGTGGGGCCTAGAATTGATCTCTGTGGCACCCCCCCCGTTAAAATTATTTCTTCACTTTCCCCATCCTTTCCCACTACCAAAACCCTGTCCCACAAATAGCTGCTAATGATATTTAGCAGGTATTTGGTAACACCCCTGCTCTCCAATATCCCTCCCCAGTTGGCCGTATTAAAAGCGTTCTTCACGTCTAGAGCAACTAGAACACATGCCTTCCTGTGCGTGAAGCTAAAGTTTTTTTGCAGCTTTTATTGCTGCTTTTACCTCAGCAAGCGCGTTCAGGGTTGAACGTCCTTTCCTAAACCCGTACTGGCGCTTGCTGAGAGCTTGATCCCCTTGAAGAGCTTCCAGCAGCCTTCTCGCTATCATGTGCTCGAGCAACTTCCCCGCTACTTCTAGGAGACATATAGGTCAAAACGCCCTTGCACCTACTCCTCCCTTCCCCTTGTCTAAGAGAACAAGCCCCGCCCTTTTCCAGACTTCTGGAAACTCAGCGTTATTTAAGCACTTGTTAAGCGTGGCTAGCCACACCTCGGGGCACCGATCAACCAGGGCTTTGACCACTACCGCAGAGATTCCGTCAGGTCCTGGCGCCTTTCCAGAGCGCATTTTTTTTTGGCTTCCCCAAGCTCTTCTTCCGTAAACGGAAGGACTACCCCTGCCTCTACACGCCACTTCCTGACCACCCTCTCCTCCTGCTTAGGAAAGAGCTCAACCACGGCCGTTTTAATAGTTTCTGGCAAAACTTTAGGCGGCGTTCTCCCAACTTTTCCCATAACTATCTTAAATCCCCTACTCCATATGTCTTTGTCTAAAGTGCCTAACCTAACCTAATCTAACCTAACCAAAAATAATTTATTAAGAACAAACACAAATTTATTTAGCCCAAAATACTTTAAAAAGCTATGAAAATCGAGTCTAAAACTTTATAGAGAGCCCACATATCATTAGACTATTTCCTCTAAATTGCAACTTACCATTCTGCAATTTATGTAGAAAAACCGCTATATAAATTAAAATTTCTTCAAGTCTATTTTGAACAAAAACCGTTTTACCACCTGAAAACTTTTATGCTCCTGAAAAAATGATAACCGTAAAAGCTTACGTCAAAACCTATTTACTCACATTTTTACAAAAAAAATGTATTAATTTAACCCACAATTTACCAATACCATAAATTAAATCTATTATCAATCAAAGAAAATTTTGATTATCTTGATCTAAATACTCTACAACCTTGTTGCAACATCATCAGCACATCAGTTGTTACAACAAATCTGCCAATAACCGCCTGCTACACCAGATAATTGCAGCTGGATGTTGACATGATGCATTCGACAAACTCCGATTAGATCTTACTTCAAACAAATCAATCTGCCGAAATTCAATGTAATCTTTGCCAAGAAGTACAAAAATTGCTGGTACAATCAAGATACGGATGTTTCTCAAACTTAGGACATGAAATTCTACAAACAACATCAATCCTTTATATGGATTGACAAATTTATCCAGTCAATTTGACTTTATTGCCAGCAAAACAACCTCAATGGAGATTGAAGGACGTTTATCTAAAAAAAACTGCATTTAGAAAAAGTTACCCAATGCCCACATCAACAATTAAAACTTGACAACCGCATTGATAACCACTATACTAACCGCAATCGTTGCTATTCTGGAAAAATTGTACTTAATAAAGCACCATCTTCCAAAACGTCAGCAACCCAAAAATTAAAACAAACTACTCCCAACTCTTGGTTTACTCTAAGAGGGAAAAAATTCAACATTCAGTTGGGTTGAACTGCTTATTGTAGTCACCATCATCATTATAATATTCTGAACTAATTAAATAAATAGTTATAAAATATCAATGTTTTTATAAATAAATAATTTTAGTACTTGTAAATGTAGTAGTCCAGAAATACCGTTGTGTTTGTTAAAAACTGCAATGAGTTTTTTTTGTTAATAGTTTATTGTATTTTTCATTTTGTAATCCCTATTCCCCAGCTTGATTACAAAAGTACAAAGTCAATCGATAAACCTGAAACTCTCGGGTACGCACCGAATTTTTCCTTCCGTAATCTTCTTAATCTTTGACCTGCATTGTATTTTTGTAAAAAAAATTTCCCGCCTACACACGTTTTATATGAACATAGGTTCTACAAAGCTTTATTTTTGAAATAATTGTTATATTTATTTGAGTTAGATACCACAGGTCAAATTAGTTGTTTAAAATAAACTCTAGCTTTCGCAAAGAAGAAAAATTTGCTTACTACGTTCTTGTAATATTTGTATGTTTGATTTTTAGGTGGCTCCACAAATAAACAGGTTGTCCTCTTTTTCCAATCCAGCAATTATGTGATTATTGTTAAGAAATTTTATCAATAAAGAGAGCCGGAGCTGTATTATGTATGAACCAGGCTTAACGTCTATTATTTAGTGAGACATCTTTTAAAAATTTTACTTCTAAGAACTGTTTATACGTTTGCCCAATTAAGATATTATCAATTAAACCGGCCTAAGTATTGCAAATTGCAAGAAAACTGATGTTATGTCGTGTTGAGATAATTGGAGATTTTTGTCTGCCCAATTATAATTTATTGCAAAAAAATATTATGGGTCCTACAAAGGCGACAATGATATAGTAATATTTCTCTAAAAACACTTTATATTGTTTTATTATAAATTTGAAGATCTGCGGCAGTTTGGCGCCGTGTACTGATTCCAGCATCCGAAAGAAAGTTGTTACTAGTCGTCTTAAATAAATCAAGCTTGGCAGAGGAAGAAGTTAGTGTTGTTTATTGTGGTACCACAAATTTGTTTGTTTGCTTTTGACTGACATTTTGGTTGACAAACATTTAGTTATAGATTGGTTGTGGTCTAATAGTCGTCTTGCTGTGAAGATTCTTTGCTTTATAGTAGCATAAATCTTGTTGCTGCAGGATTTTACTACTAAACATTTTTGTTGTCTAGGTAGACAGGTAACTCCTTGTGTTTCTCACTTTTAATAAAGATGCAAGAAACAATGTCTGCTCAGATCAATTTTTTCAATAAAGTTTATAGAACTATGTTCGTAAATGTCCATTATTTCGTTTTCTTATGATTTTTAAGAATCTAGAATTTGCAAAGTTTATGCAATATATATGTGTAGTTATCGACAGTCAGCAGTTTTGATCTGGTTTGTATACGTGCAAATATTTTATGGTGGATGTAAACTTGCTATTCTTTACTTATGCCAGTTTTTTAAATTATACATCTCTTAAGTAAGTGACATAAAATACATGGTATTTTGGGTTTTTTACCAATATATTCTTAGTTGTGTTAGTTTTTTTACTGATCTTTTGGACATGAAAATGACGTTTGCATCATAATACTTTAATGTAAGTAGTTAGGTTTTGAACGTTGTCCAATTTATCAAACTAGTCTTTGCAAATTTATTTCATAATCACGTTTATAGTAAAGCACCTACACCGATGCCCAATTAAATATGTTATTTTACCATTATTACTGATGCAAGGCGTGCTTTAAGAAAAGGTGTTACAATTGCTGACTAAATCTGTAAATCACCCAACAGCTAAATGTAGCTCAGTATCAACCAAAAACTAGACTAAACTGACTACTACTACTGTCCAATCTAGACCAAGGTTACAACGAGTAAAACTTCAACCTTTAAGCCTGCAAATGCGGCAGCCCAATCCAGGCTACCGTCATCTGAAATGCAGGTTCCTAGCAATCCTACGCCAACAGACCCTATATTGACATGTCACCAGAGTCGATAGAAATGGAAGATACTTCCGCGCTACCTACTCCTTCAGATTAAATTATGTCAAATAGTGAGAGTTCTACTCCCTCAGATGGCTCCTCTAAAAGAAACAGAAAAACGTTAATAAAAAAAAAAAGTTAAAATTACGTTTTTATCGTAGCTCTAAAAACGGTTTCAACCAGCTGCAGCGTATTACAAATCTTTTAAAATTTTATTAGTCAAAAATTTACCTATCTGCGTTTTCTTACAGGAAATTAAAAATTCAGTTAACCTTTGTGGTTATACTATGTATCGCATAGATCGTGTAAATGTTGATCGTGCTCAGGGTGGAGCAGCCTTATCGGTTTGTGATACGGTTTTTATCAAAAGAATTCCGTGACAATTGGACAACTCTTTTGCTCACCGGCTGTTTGCTCAATTTACATTTTGCCAAATGTCAGTTTGGACATTGGTTTAATTGATCAGTTACTTGAACAAATTTCGTTTCCATTCCTGCTAATGGGTAATTTTAATGCCTCTAACATTATGTGAGGCTCAAGTCAAAACGATGTTCGGGGTCGAAACTTAGCCAATCTATGCTCAGAAATGGGTTTAGTTATCTTAAATAAATACCTACTTTTCCGTGGCCAATTATTCTCGGCTATTGACCTTATTATTAGTTCTTTAAGTATTGCATCATTGTTGGATTGAAAAGTCTTGGAAGATCTTTATGATAGTAATGGAATATGATTGTTCAAGTGTTTGATTATGATAACAGTGTTCAAGCCACTATTTACAAAGATATTGAAATCTATTCTAACATACAGGCAGCACATGCAAGTTTTCCGCTATTTTCCGGAAAACCTTGCAAAGAACCCGTTCCTTGGAGTTTTGATTTTGCTAAGCTAAAGAAACGCCGTTCTTTTCGTAGGTTTAATCAGTCTCCAACAGAAGAGAACCTGTTAGTTTATTTGAAGTACAAAGCTGTTGCAAGAAGAACTTGCAGTAAAGCTAAAAGAGGTAAAGTGGTAACGATAAAAAGCTCCCGACAAGCTATTTACGGATCTCCGTAACTAGCTGCTTATGCAAGTTAATAGAGAGAATGTTCAATAAGCACCTTAACTTATTATTAGATTCAAAAGGTTTAATTGCTGATATACAATGTGGTTCAAAGCGTCATCGTTCAACGACTGATCACTTTGTTGTTGACATTGCAAAAGCATATGACGTGGAGATACATTGTTCTACAAACGCTTCATTCGTAGAGTATTCGCAAAAGTATGGCATTGTCTATAGAGAGTTTTTTTTTTATAAGGTACGTGTAGGTGATTGCATCTCGAGTATACGAACATAATGGTATTCCTCAAGGGTCCATTTTAAGCGTGACGATATTTATGATACCTATTAACGACATAAGTTAGTTCATCAAGCATCCTGCGGATATATGTATGCTGATGTCATAGTTATCTATTGTGCCTCGAAAAACATGCCAACATTGGAACTTCAACTTCAAATAACTATCAACCGCATTATGAAGTGGGCTAATAGCACTTTTCTGACCAGCAAAATGTTGCTTATCCATTTTTGTAGAAGGCGTAAGATATTGACTGCTAGGTAAAACTAAACGTTTCCATCAGACATTTTTTGTCGTGCATAATAATGGTTTCGACGATTTATACAATATCACGATAAGGTCTACTAACTGTCTTACTGTCGCGATCCTCTTACATTTCAACGCGCGAGGTTAGGCATATAGTTTTCGGAACAATGAGATGTCGATTGTCTGCTCGAATTTGTTCGACGGAGCAGACTGGGTATATGGATATGATTGTTTATTTATTGTAAATAGTATATGTTAATGGATCGTAAAATCCAGCAGTGTTTAGGACCTGTTACACCCTAGACACTGTTGGAAACATTTAGTCATTTTTTGCCATTATTTTAAATAGTTTGTGAAAGTTTATTTTATTTTATTACCTTACAGCATATTATTTTACAGTTTTTATAGTTATTAGAGGAAAGAATCGGCATTAATAGTCTTTTTAGGCTGATATGACAAAAATAACAAACTAACGATTCTCAGTTTTGACAGTGAAATAACGCCTTCGTTTAATTGGTGCGTCCAGGAAGGCGGGAGCCGACCGCTACATTTACAATAAAATGTAGCAAAGACCGCTACAAATGTAGCGGTTTGCTCCCGCCTTCCTGGACTCACCCATTGTGTCTGTAACTTTTGACAATATTTGTCACAAAAAAAATTGTTTGCATTTTATTTGTTGTTACACAATTGACCCAAATAATCTGCAGTTCGTACCCCGCCTCGTAAGTAGCTTTGAATTTTGTACTTCTAAAACTTTTTCAAAAATTTTGAACACTAGTTTTTTTCCGCCACTGAATAAGTTAACCAAAATATTGATTAAACTGGGTTACGTTTAACTTCCCTTTTAGGCAATACCGGCAAATAAAGTATTATGTTGATCCCTCTTTTTCTTACCTTCCGGCACGAACGGCGAACACCGCAGGTGAGTTTAACAACAGATTTGAAAAAACTGTAAGTTGGTTTTTTGAAATACATGTTACATCATGGGAACAACGTAATCTATAGTAAGTGGCTTTGTTGAAAAATCAGTTGCCAGATAGCGTATTAATTATTTGTAATCCTGGTTAGTCATCTTCCTTAAAAAAAACATTTAAGAGGTATAAAAATATTCAATAAAGTATTTATATAATTTTATTTATAATTTTCTATTTTACGCTTTTTAACAAAATGTTTTATTTTTATATATAAGTATCGAAAAAACCCCAAAATTTCTTTTGGTGGTTAAAAAAAGTAATCACATCATTACTTTTTGTATCTTTTTGTTCTCTTCTTCTAAAAATAAAGTTGGCATCAGGCACTTACAATTACATGAAAATTAGAACATTTATAACATATAATCTTCGAACATTATTTTTTTCCTTATTTAATTAAAATCCTAAGACCCTTTATATAAATTCTCTCCCAACAAGCCATCTAAAATTTATTTGTAATATTATATAAAAGCTATTTATATAAAATTATTGTATATGATAAATTAATATCATTGTTATAAAAAGAAAACAAAAATAATTAATAAGTGCACATTTTTTAAATGTGTGCGTTTGCTGCCATGGATGCTGTAAAAAATCTTCACATGTTATAAAATTTCTTTATATAAAAAGAAAATAAGTACGGCTTATTAACTATAAGTTCTTATCGATAGATATAATTTAAAGTCTTAGTTTATTTTTTAATGATTTAAGGAATTGGTTATAGATCTTCGATAAGAAAATATAGCTAGAAATTGATTGATGGTACCTAATTGGATTGTACATAATAAATAAGCACAGCACAGATTTAGTAACTGAAATAGTTATAACAAAACAAAAAATCTCAACAAATTATTTACAAATAAATAAAGATAATTAAAGCATAAATTTAAAAATTGGTGCAATACCAATAACATAAAAAATAGTATATAAATGTATTTATGTAAAATGACTATCTACTTAATTAATAATAAAGCATTAAATCATTTTTTAATAAAATATCAGTGATATATTATTAAAAATTGAGGTGATAATTTAATAATGTTAATTGTTTATATTTAGAAAAATATAAATAAAAACATAAATACATTCAAAAAAAGATAAAACTGTTTTTTAAAAAAGTGTTTCTTATACCTACTTAAAACTACCCGTAGAAGTAGTTGTAAATATATTTGTTTGCTATTTTGAACAGGAGAAAGAGGAGAATTAACCTATAACATCCGTAAGTTCTTGTCTGTGTATGGATTTTGAATGTATGATCTGTAAAATAAAAATAATATTATGTAACTGTAATTAAAATTATTTTACAATATAAACCTGAAAGTAATATACATTTCACACAATCACCAATAAAAAGAAGAAGTTTCAGCAAAAGGGACATGCACAAGAAATAAAATTAAAAAAACAAAACAGCAGAAAATCAGTGGGGTTGTAAGTTACTCCACTATAGAAAATAATAATTTAAAATAGAAAAAGATAAAATCAAATCAAATCTCTACACATGCTAAAACAGTGTTCCAACAATAAAAGACAAAACTGAAAAACGTATGCATTCACCAAAACAATTTCTTACCAATTATTCACTCAAAACAGGCAGAAGAGACCCATAGAAAAAAATAAAATTATTAGTTAGGTAAATCAAAACCAAATCCAGAGGATGGTGAAGGTGGGTGTGATAAGGGAGTGTACAAAACACATCAAATTAATGGATTTGATTACTTGTTTGTATAAATTGTGCATTTAAAATGTACGACTTCACAACAATTATTAATAATAAATTTACACTTACTTAAATCGTTTTTCCAATTTCAATTTCAGTGATCAATAGTGAAAAAAGTAATGTCATTATTGCAACTGTATGTAATTAAAGGCACAATTATTTAACCCTTTTAATACTGATTTGACAAAATAATGCCTATGTTATGACAAATATCGTTTTCAATTATTTTAATGATATATGATAAAATGTATACTGTTTCCAAAAACAATTTATTATTTTTTTAACATAAAAGTATAAAATCTAATTATATTTCAATTAATTTTAGTATATTTACACATTATTTTTGAAATAGTATAAAACTTGCAGTGTGTGCGTAATTCCCAATAAATCTGTATTTTTCAGATATAAAATATTAGATAAAGCATCAAAAGGGTTAATAAAACATAATATGCACTTACAACTCTATATTGTGGATTGTAGAAGTAGGACAATTGTCGTTCACTTTTACGTGGCAGTGTTTGTGACATTTTAATAAACAATCTCTGCATTCATATCCTTGCTTGCCGATTCTTCTTGCTATACTTTTACTGCAGACTTGACAGACAGTTCCTCTGTAAAATAATTAAAATTTAAATAATATTAATTTAAAGTATTATTATGTATGATTGAATTTTGATTATAATAAAGTTATGAAATAATAAAGATATACATGTTCATTTTTTTCTTTTGAAAGGCTAATGTAGGTTAGAACCTAGATGTTAGTATGCAAAAAGTGCTTTCTATGAACAGAGAAAAATTACTGTCCCATAGTAGATTTGATTTCCACACACATCTTGTAATATATAAACAGAAGAATTAGAAGAAATATGTAAAATTGAGTTACAGGAAAAGATTTTTTTGAAAAAACTGAATGAACATAAATTGTTTTTAATTTGATAGTTGCTTAGCTATCTATAAACAATGCAGAAAGGCAGGATTTTGCTACTTTGACATTTCGTGAATAGAATTTGGCACTTTTCGACAGATTATGGCTAGATTTAGGTTATTTCAAACAATATTTTTAATATCTCAAAGCTGGGTTTATTTTCAAGATTTTACAAAAAAATTGAAATTTTTAAACTGATTTTGGTGCTTTCTGACAATACTTTTTTTAAATTAAATGGCCAAATTTTGCACATTTAAACATTTTTGGATTTTGGTTGTTTCTAAAAATATTTTTGATTTTTCCAAGTTTTGGCCGAATATTGTTATTTTTAATGTTTTGATATTTTATGACTAAAATTGCCGTTTAGGACTACTTATAAATAAAATTTTGAATTTTTTAACAGTTTATGAACAAATTTTGGTGTTTTCTTACAATATTTTCATACTCTATGGCCGGATTTTGCAATTTTAGATATTCTATAAATAGAATTTTGCACTTTTCGTCAGTTTATAGCCAGAATTTGTTTTTTTCTTTAACAATAGTTTTAATATTTTATAGATGGATACTACTATTTTTAAAATTTCATTAAGATTTTTATTTCTAACAATTGTTTAAAAAAAATTGAATGCCGGATTTTGTTATTTTTGACATTAAAAATAAAACTTTATAAAAATAAATAATAAATTTTGTAGTTTTCAAATGTTTTTGACTGGATTTGTGATATTTTATAACCAGATTTTGCCATTTTTAAGTTTTCATAAATATAATTTTGCACTTTTTAAAATTGCTTTCAAAATGTTGATATTTCTAACAATATTTTAATATTTTATTGCCAAATTAAGCTATTTTTGAAATTTCACAAATTTTATTACATTTTTCCACATTAGCAATTTTGACATTTTGTTAAAAAAACGTGTTGATATTTTATGGTCAGATTTTGCAATTTTTGACATTTTATAAATAGATTTTTTACTTTTTTGACCAAATTCGGCACTTTCAATGTATTGATATTTCATAGCCAGATTTTTATGTTTTTAAAATTTCTTAAAACTTTTTACACATTCTAGTTTCTAACAATATTTTGATGTTTCAAGACCGGATTTTGCTACTTCTGACATTTTATAAATAGAATTTTACACTTTTTACAGATTTTCTATTTTTCCAACAATACTTTTATACTGTATTACCGGATGTTGCTATATTTGACATTTTATAAATAGAATTTTACATTTTTCAACAATTCTATGGCCGGATTTTAGAGCTTTTCAAACATTTTTGTCGGATTTTAGTTCTTTCTGAAAATATCTTAGTATTTTATGACTGGGTAGTTTTTGTTTGAATTTTTTAAAACAGGTTAAAAAAAATTGTCAATACTTTGCGGTGAGGCCCAAAGATCCTAGTTTCCCCACTGATTTTATCCCTATGGTATCGCGCGTTTGAAGCTAAAAATCGAATTATTCATAATCCTGAGCTATCCTCAGAGTGGTGTATTATCACTGCTACAGCATAACATAGTAGCAGACAGTCTAATTCAACATTTCAATAACTAAAGGCTCTGCATAATTGACTATGATATAAAGATCCTGCTAAGTGGAAAATTTAAAGCAAACTTATTTGATTTGCAAAAAAACTATACATGCTATACATATGTCATAAATGACCAAAAACGGTAAACAAATCAACTAATTCAAACAATTGCCTAAATCAAATAGGTGGTATGCGATGAACGCTAATTACAGTCATGAAAGCAATGACGCTAAATCGAATGCAAGTAAAGCGATGCCAACATATAAGTCTAAGCGGCGGCAATGTATAAACAAGTCTGTCGACGCTTGCTGAACGTTCTTTCTAGACGCGTATATATGCCGGCCGCTATAAGTAAACCAGAGTGAATTTTGATAACATTTTCAGTATTATGTATTTTATCCCTGCTAAGACGATGAAAATTTCAATAAGATTAGATTAATTCAATAGAAACAAAAATTGGTTTTTATTTGACGTTATTTATTTGTTCGTGACTTTAAATCAAACTTTTAAGCAAAATTAGTCTTAGTAGATTCAAAAAGAATGTAACCTGTCCAAAAACGCGCAATTTTTTGCCAAATGAGACTTTGAACGGCGTATGATAATCGGGTTACGCAAAGCCGGATTATCCATTCGTAATGATGCTAATCGCAGTGTCACTACAATTTCACTATGTTGACAAAGATGAACAGAAACACATAAAACAACGGTTACGGTCTGGACGTCCTAAAAGCATAAATGATACTGCTCTTCGGCTGGCGGCTCCTCGGAATCGTATTTCGTCAACAACAAAAATTGATGATAGGTAGAATGGTTTAATTAATCATCAAATCTTCATGCGATCTGTGTATCGTGGAATTCAAAGTTTTGGATTTAAATTGAACCAACCATTTCTTTGTTTACCTGTAACTCCCCAACATCAAATTGAAAGGACTACAGCAGTGTAACAAAAAGTTGCATTGAAATGATAAATGGAATAGAATCGTTTTTAATGATGAATCTCAATTTTGTTTATGAGCTCACAATGGTCGCAGAATATTCAGAAGACAACCTACAGAAAAAAAATACTGCAATTTTCTATAATATATAAATCTATAACTATATATACCGCGACGGTTACTCTTGAGTTCCTAGATAAAGCTAATGTAGATTTGCTTGCATGGCCTTTATGTTCGCTAGACTTAAACCATTCGAGAATGTGTGGGATTTAGTAGGACGCACGTTTTAGCCACCCTCAAACTGTATAAATGCTCTTCAGCGATAGATTTTGGACATTTAAGATAGCATTTTCCAAGAAGATTATATAGATGTTTCAAAAATTATCCAACAATGCATAAAACCACAAAACATTCTGCTTGTTTCAAAGCTGACACACTTTTTAGTTTGAAAGCCCAATCTATGCTTACTACAAAATTTTGGATTTTTGTCTTAGACCTTAAAATTGTTGCGCGCATATGTGTCCAAATGCCCACGTATTGCCTGTGTACTGTCTTTACTAAATTGAACAATTTTTTTTTAAATTTTCTATTTGAGTTATCTACTTAACAGACTAAGAATAAATTTGTTGTAAATATTGTATATTAGATTTTAATCGCATTACCTACATAAGCGTTAATTCAAACTCAAACCTAAGAGCGATTTGCTCGAATACTTTTGACAGTCGTTTGCTGAGATCAAAGCTAATCCGATGAAAGATGTAAATAGAATTCATGTGATCTATTATCCACCGCTTATAACCGCTGTCCTATCTCAACCAACGAGAAGCAAACGCAATTGTTAATTGTGAACTGTGAGCATTTGATCAGAAAAAAAATTCAAAATGTTTGTATAGAATCATGGCTTTATGCAAGAGCAAACCTTGTACCGTTAAGTAGTCAACCAATTAGAAAAACTCGCTTCGGGTACGACTAATCTGCGGATTTCCTCAGTCAAGTTGATTGAATTGATGCGGCAAATAGATGTTAAAACTCCTAAATATCAAGCCTAACTTCCGTTGACTGAAATTTAGAAACTTATAATACACATATCCACTGTTAAGAGACCCAATCACGTGTTGTATTTCAATAGGATTGAAAGAAACTCGAAGAATACACGTCTAGACGTGTTGCAACCGGTGACAAGCTTCGTTAAGAGCAAACAGGCATAACCTATATATAGTATATAATGTACCAAGGACCAAAAATAGGCTTTAGCATAAAAGATTCTTTCGGTAGAGGCAGGCAAAAAAACAAATATAGTAACCCAAGAACAGATTGGCTGGTATAATAAGCAACTTATTATACACAAAAAATATATTTGCTCTGTTGCGCTTATGCCTTTGTTCATTTTAGCATCCTTCATTCGCGCTTACATTTCACTTATACCATGAGTAACGTTGTTCTGGAATTACTGTAGAACTTATAAAGCCGGCAGCATACATTAAAGCCAGCATTAAGGCAACTGTAGGCGAAATACATGTAGCAAAGTGTATGCGCACATTAGAGAAAACCGAAGTATAATCCTAAACGCACTCAAGTGAATAGGTGCGTTCGCCGTAGTCAGTATTACTTTCTATTATATTGTAAAATTAATGACAAGAAATTTCCGCGTATAAGAACGCACTACACATGTGTGGACGACATGCCACAGGTTAGCTTCAATGGTTCAAAAACCGACAACTGACGGATACCGGCCAACTCTGAAGCAAAAATGTGGCCGCAACAGCTTTATGTCCACACATGGTCAACTTGCATTGAGACCAATATGTGAAGCCGCAATAATGCAAGCAAGTCTGCTCTACAAGCCCTAATTTCTTTATACAGACTGTCTGTTTGCTCTTGCCGACGCTTGCAATGCGCCCGCTTTAGACGCGTATACAGGGTTGGGTAAATGTATGGAAACACCTGATTATTGGCTGTATTTTTGGTTTATGTAAAAAATAACCTTAATAAAAGTTTTTGTAGACATTTTAATCTATATAGTGAAGTATTTTGATTTTTAATACATACAAGCGCTGTTTCAGGAAATATGACGTCATCATCAGTTTTTTTTTAAATAAAACACCCTGTTTTTTTTTTAATTTTTAGAAAGAGTTTTTTAACAATTACAATGATATAAAGTATTATGGGTTTACGATTTACAGTTTTTGAAATATTCATTAAAATAATAAAACAAAATGTAGTAGATTATGAGTATTGCTTTAGAAGGTTATTAACCTTTGAATATCATCTGTGAACATTCGTATATTTTGTTCTTAAATATATTTAAGTATATTTTTCGCAGCAGTTTTATTTACATCATAAATTATTCATATTTTTTTCGTAGTTTTTCCGCGCAAACAGAACAAACAGTTTAATTAATGAAAACCAAAAGCAGAATATGCAGAATGAAGAACTATCATTCTGCATATTCGAAATAAAACGTTCAAGTCAGACGTATGTAAATTACCTCACGTTTCTTTTCATTTGTTCTCATATCTGGTGAGTGAAATTTGTACGTTACAATTTTTGATCGTTCAGACACGGTTTTGAAGACATAATTACAGTAACATATCAACCACCTAAATAACCAGAAAATATAACTCATACTATTTAAGAAACTGCTGAAGTTTGTTACAGCAAATAACATATACCGAAACTGAAAATTTATGACCGGCACACCCTACCACAGTATATAGCCACAGGCCAGTCGTCCAGCCCTGTTACAAATTACTTCGCTCAGTTTAATTAAAACAATCATTTGAAATTCAAACTACAAATACAGTTCTATCGAAAATTATGTAAATATTGACTTTTTGTAATATACGAAACAAAAACGAACTAATATTTTTTTTCAATTTCGTTCGTTTTAATAATAAAAATGAGGAGATTTATTTAACTTGTACGGTTGCGATATATTTAGAAGCAATTCGGAATAATATACAAACATGAACCAATATTATGATGACCCATAAACATGTTCGAAGATAAAATGTTTTACATGACTGAATAGTATTTATCATAAAGCTAAATTGAGCGTTGTCATGACTAGTTTCAGTAAAAATATTTTATTACTTTGTTTTATTTAACTAATATAAACTAAGTATATAAAACTCAATCAAATTAAAACATCTGAATAAATTATATGTTAAGTAATAATGAAAAGCTATTGTATAAGGTAAGCAGCCAATGCAGTAAAGAGCCTGCTGTTCACGGAGAAGAATCCTGATTTAGATTTAGAAGGTCAGACAGATTCCGAGTGCGAAAAGACGCTGTATCGGATACATTTGCCGATACAATGCCGTAGATATGGGCTAGATAAAATTAGGGTTTCCCTTCTATAATACAAGCAGCTGCTTCTGAAAGAGAGCTGTATAACCAAGTATATAAGATGTGCAGTCAATTACAGGATCGTAAGGATCGCTGCAGTATGAAGACACGGAAATTCTGTGTCATACAAAATGCGTCGCCCAAATAGTCTGAATGGTTCCATTTGAACGTATTTATAAACCTAATTTCTGCAAAGACGGTTGTGATAATGGTTAGGAATACCGCAAATCGGTTAGCGGATTTATTGACAACTCAGAGAGGTATCGGCATTTCAGATATGTGTTAAAGAGGATGGCAATAAATACAAGTCACGGAGGTCGATAAATAAGCAAATTGATCAAGTGAGTGGAACAGAGTAGACGAGTCGTCTACGTGCTTGGTTTCCATGCTGAAAGTACTTAAATAAAATTTAATTTTGTCGTAAATTATTTGTAGATTAGTTCCCGCTATAACCGCCATAGTATTCAGTTTAAATGACAAAAATACGTTCATTTTGTCTGTCGAATGTTGCATATCGTCTACAAAACCACTTATGAGTCGGTAGCATAACTCAATATTCAAATTCATAACAAAACCTCGTACAGTACCAGTGCGAGGTTTGGTGTCCACGGTACTCGGTTATATTGCAATATGCTAATAAGAAATTAGGGCGCATCAATTTTACAGAAAGCAAGTACAGTGTTTTGTTATAAATCTAAACATCTCTTAAAAAAAAACATTCAGGATTCGGGGTCAGATATGACCATATTGTGGTATAATAGAAGAGGTTTTCTTACTTGAACACATGTGACGCATATAAAAAATGTGAGTAAGAAAGGCTAAAGCACTAAACTCTTCAAATCGACATGTGAACTTTGTTTTAAAGAAAAACTTTCTGCATAAAAAAGCAGTTCTTCTTGTAAAAACAAAGATAAACTTTGCTTATTAAACTCCCTCCATAACAAAAGGTCCAACAAGTTGATCGTTAATAATTCCACACCAAATTTTTACCTCACACCGATTCTGAAAATGTAATTTTCAGTTATTATTGATAACATTTCTACTGAAGGTAGCCTTTTGTAAAGCAGATGTCAATGTTCAATAAGCCAAAGACAGAAGCGTATCCGCAAATCAAAAACCGTTGATAACAAAGCCTGCACTCGTTGAAGATGACTATAAGCCAAATTTATGTAAGATCCTCCATATATTTATTCACACACATCAGTAGACAAATCACGTTCAATGAATTCCAATATCATATTCTCTTGATCAGCGTTATTTGTTTCAGCAGTAGATTTAGGAAAAAATCTGGTTTCTCTTAGAAATTGTTGAATTGCGCCGAAATCAATGGTTGTTGTTCTGTTACAAAGCATTTATGTTTATTCAATAATGGGACACCCTGTATAATAAATAAAGCGGTGCCCAGTTTGTAGTTGTTTCTGTATACTCTCTCATAAATTAATGCGCCAATAGCCATTTTTTAAGTCTATTTTGAAGTATTAGAGACTTGATACCTGTATTGCATTTTATCTAATAATCTATTTTGATGCTGACAAAAGATCATTTCAATCAGAGGTAACTATAAATGAAAGCGCCCAAGGAAAGCAAAAATCAAGCTTTTTATAATTACACATGCAATTTCTAAAATATTTCTACAGCCGTTATGCATCAAAGCCGTGAGCTATTTACTCTGTATTTTGCTATCAGATCACCACAAAATTGAATAAAATACTTCTGTGTTTTTAAAAATCATTTTACGGAAGAAACTCTTGGACGCTTTCGCAGAGCATGTACTTGGCTTGCCGAAAGAGGAACCGCGTCTGCATTACTATTAAAAAATCTTGAAGAAATCGGTGCCAAACTTTTCATTTCATAAAATCAGTTCAAACTTGCGTATTAGCAGAGCATCTACTAGAGGGCACCAAGACTGGTTTGTAGCTATCCCCGCAACAAAAATTACGGATCACGGCTCAACGAGAGTATGGAAATCAGAAAATTGACGCAAAGTTTTAATTCACTTTACAATTACAACGCTAACATCTTTTTTGTTGTATTTTTTAAATAATAACATATATCTTTTAATCGCAATCAAACTTTGAAAAAAATAGTAATTTTATTTGCAAGATATACAAACTTACCCTGTCAGATGCTTAGCAACAAAAGTATGGTCATTGAATATATGGAGTTTGTTGCCCTTTTTCCTCCATTTGGACTTTTGTGCAAGAGATAGAGGCACTAAATAATGTTTCTTAATGCCATTTTCGATTGTTTCAAGCACCAGAGTACTAGCTTCATTTATATAAGTTCTAGTCGATGCACTACTTAGGCCGGATGCTTCTGATATACTTGATCTGCGAGAATTTTCCATATCATGCCTACCTGGAATTCCTAGTCTATAACCTGTAAAACGTACAAAGTTTTATTAAATAAGAACTTATATTTGAACTAAAAATTTATTACCATCTTCTCCTCTAGATCTATCGGCAGATATGGATCTATTCAAGGAATCATCTCTACCATTCTCGTCGTCGCCAAGACCGGCAGACTTTGATCTACCTTTAGAACGCCCCAACCTTCTCTTAATTGTGCCGAAGAAATCTCTTCGTTTTCTAGTCCTACCTCTATAATCGGCAAGATCGGACGGAGTTTGTGATTGCAACGTATTAGTTGCCGATATATCACCACCAACTGGAGGCTAGATATTAAAAACAAATTAAGAAAAATTTTGATTTTATAAAAAATACTATAACCAAGCATACAGTAAAGTGTGCTGAAGAGATAAAAGTGCCAAATCTAATATTTTTTACTAATAGATCGCAAAGGTGTGCGTTAAAAAAATTTACTCTAATTTAATGTAGAAAGAATTTATCTAACACCATTACAAGAAGAATAAAATAATAGTTTAGAAACATTTTCATTCACTTTATCGTATGCTTATAAAAATGAGATGATATTAAAAGCATGGTAATAGAAGAAACAAATAAAAGCATATTTAGCAATTCACTACCTTCTCTCCATTTTCAGAAGTACCGTTTGTGGGTGTAACGCCATTCTCAGAGTTAACCTTTCCGTTAGTCTCAACTTTTTCTGTCGTCTCAATGACATTTTTTGTTTCGGCTATATCATTAGCATCAGCAGTATTTTCATCTTTGCTCTCAATTTCCTCGATAGGTTTCTCAACTCTTTCGATTTCTTTCCACGTACCATCACTCAACTCAACCTGTGTTAGTAAAACAAAAACTTCACACGTAAAAAAACTAAACTAAACATGGTGTTAATTATATTTAGAAAGCCACGCATTAATATGAATGATTTATATCAAAAATATAAATTTACCTTAACTAGCCGTTGAGATGGTTGCTAAACAAAATAAAACAATTTGATTAGTTTGATATTAGAAATGGGCTAATAATACTTACTCTTTGGACACTGTGAATCACTAATGTACTTTTATTAGTATTGTTAATATGTTCCTTATTTCTATCAATATCTTTTATCACTGCAGAAGCCATATGATCACCATTCATTAATTTATCTGTAATTGTAATATTTAGAAAATATATAACAAACAAATCAATACCAACCATTATGGAAGGTAGTAGTAGTTGTAGTAATCATTTTAGTGATACCTGGAGATACACTTCTAATGGATTCTTTAATTTTCATTGGGTGACCTTGGCTCTGTATATTTGGAATATCTGCTCCTTCGATAAACATAAACTGTAAACATAATTTAATAAACCACTGAAAATGGTAGATTATATTTGAATTTACCTCAACAGTTAAAGTTCCACTGACTTGATCACTTTCATATGGACGACTTTGTAAAGAAATGATTTGTCTCTGTGATGGATTAATCAGCAATTCTTCAACACCAACAATGCCTAAACCCAAAAATTTATGGGGGTTTGTGGCATGGTCATAAACTTCAAATAATATTTCAGCTGTATGAGGTGTTAAGTCGCTAGAATAAATTAATAATGTAATGCTGCATTCAATTTATTGATTTGTGAACATACAATAGGAAGTGTTCGTCCCATGTTGGGCAATCGGTGTTCTTTTGCATTGCTGTTTGATTCTTTTGCGGTGGTTCGTCCATTTCAACTACACAGAATGGTTCCTTGCAACCATTCGTTGAACCCAACTGGGAAGCTTTAACTACTTTAACTAATAACCGTTTATCGCCGACCAATTGATTTGCATTTTGGCCGCCCGACTGTAATTTGTAAAATTACAACTTAATTTAAACCATCTAATAAAGTTAATATAAACTAAAATATTGTACATATTTTAAACAATTTCATAGTTTTAATTAATTCTTGCAATATTACTTAATAGAATAAACCAAACTTTAAAAAGATCAATAAAAATATATTCCATTGTCATGTTATTTAAATTATCTAATCTCAATTATTGATGTTTAATATTATGATAAACTGTATGTAGATAATTTTGACCTAAATGTTAATGTAATAGCTATAAATAACTTTATGGAAGTTTAAAGGATAATGAAAATAACTTACGTGCATATCGTAATGCGTTCCATGCATTCTTCCTGGAGTATCCACATGACGGACTAGCCTTGGACAGGACGAATATGCAGCCAAATTGAGGTTTACTTCTGTATTTCTTATAGCGTTAGCAGCAATTTCTCTGTAATTAAAATACATTATTAGAATAAAAATAAGTGGAAAAATACTAATAGTTAATAGCCATTTTATAAGTTATAACATTAAAGATAGTATAACTATTTTCTAATCAATTTTCGTTATAACAAAGTTATATATTTATTTGCGGGATTTTAAAAAAGATGTTCGAAATATTAAAAAAAAAAAATTACGAATAGACTTTATAATAATAATATATCCTCAAAGTAAATCTAAGATACTGAAATAGAAGAAGAGTAATTAAATTAATTAGTAATAGTACCAAACTGATCTGCAAAACTTCTTCTCAGACAATTTTGTTGCCTTAATAAAGCTCTTTTACCTGATATGATAAATTATTGTCATACTTTTAGTAAATTTACCACAAAATAAAATGCAATTACGAGGATTTACGTTGTCAGAGCTGACAATCCGCTTTCTAATCGAAACAAAATGAAATCAAGACTTTGCATTTTTATCCATTTTTTCATTCATATAATACCAAATAAGCCCACGTTTTGAAATTGCCCAAGATGGCAAATTGAGTTCACGTAGTAGAACAGTATGCAGCAATAAATTTCACAATTTTTGTCTTTATTTCTATTAAAAAAAAAAACAGTGGGCATTAGAAAAAAAAAATATTTTTCTAGCTTGATTTTTTTTAATCTTTTCATAAAAGTATAAGTTGTAGTTAATAAACGCAAATAGACAATAGTACAACTGTTAGATATACATAAAATACCACAAATTTTTAACATAACCTTGTACCATACTTTCGAATATGAACGCCAAACGCTACATCATTCGAGATGACAATTGTACGGCAAAAAAATGAGCCACAAATCTGATCTAAAATGTTTGCCATTTGTCCAAAAACTTTAGATAGAAAGGAAAGAATAAAATATATAATGTGACATAAATCTTTCTAATTTTTGCTTTAGTAATCGTTTAATATTACAACCTAAATTATTTGATTATTTAACATGGATTCACCATTGAGATAGTACACAAGACTAACTCAACTTTTTCTTCTTATCCGAGTAGAAGCTTACTCATTATAATAAATTATTTCTTTAACAAAAAAACTGACTGAAGTAGCCCTTGACAAACTTGCCAAACTTACAAACGCAATATTAGATGCGTCTTCACAAAACCCACTTTGAGGAGACGGCGTCCTCTTTAAATCAAATGATTCTTCTAACAACGAAAATCACCAATATCACACTAAGTATAAAGAATTACCGTTCTCGCTCTCGCAGTCGTTTACAAGACCAACAACATAAACGCTCCCGCAGTCGATCTCGGAACGATAACTGTTGGAACCACACAAATTTCGCACACAAGTTTTGGGACAGACACAAAGCAGTGCAATCCTCCCTACTTTTGTGACAGGAAACAAGTTGTGCCGTAGTTGAATGAGGCCAGCAACAAGCAGACAAAAACACAGTTTTTGGTAGACAGTGAGGTCAATATCTGCGTACATAGATACATTAACACGTAGCAGAAAAGCAAAAACAAATTACACCTTATTTGCAGCTAATGATTCGCACATCGCAACATACGGATTCGAAACAATGATCCTCGATTTTGGTCTACAATTGGCCTTTCGTCAATTCCGATGTAAATAAAACAATCATTATAGCAGATTTTTCCATCACTACAAACTTTTAGTCGTCATTAGGAACCAACGACTGGTTGATGGCCTAACATCACTCTTTGTAGCAAAACTTTTGTCGTCATGTAAAGATCAATAGTTAGAAATCCGCACTATTGAGTTAGAAATCCGCACTATTGAAGGACATTCTCCATGCGATAAGCTATTAGAACAGTACCCAAAAATAACGCAACCAACAAGATGAAGCAACGAGATAAAGCACAAACCAACCATTCGCCATCTGTCACCAAAAGACCCAGACACCGCCACTCCATATGGTACCTAAAAATAGAAACGCAAACCATCCTGAATAAATACACAGTGCCTCACCTCCACGCTCTTCACGGCAAGAAGAAAACTAACATTGACTTAGTCCGGGTCTATAACCAGATCGCAGTTGTAAAAGAAGACAATCTAAAAACGGCTATTACAACCTCTTTCAGATTATACAAATTCCTATTCGTAACATGACAAAGATTCATAAACAAAACGTTCAGAAAATTAGATTTCCTTTACGTATACATTGACGACGTTCCAATTGCATCAGATTCAAAAGAAGAACATAAGTATCATCTTCTTCAAGTTTTCGAACAACTCAAAAATTGTGGAATTTTAACATCAATACAATTCCCAAGTTACCTCTTAACGCAACAAGATATCAAACTGCTTAAAAAAAAATTAAAGCCGTATCGGATTTTTCGCAACTAAAAACTGCAAAAGATCTCAGACAATTTTTAGGCATGATCATTTTTTATAAGCTTGCAATTCCTAAAGCAACAACTCAACAAGTTACTACGTGGAAACATATGCAAAAAAAATTACTTGATCCACAGAAACTTACGCGGCTTTCGAGATATGCAAGAAAAGTTTAAACAAAAGCGTCTTGCTAACTAAGCCAGCAACCTGAGCTCAGATTTTGCAGTCGATGCACCGCTGCAACAATTGGTAAACAGCAAATGGCAATCTTATGGTGTTTTCTCAAAAAAACTTAAGGGCGTGGAAAAAAAACGATAACAAGTTTATAAGACAGTATTTTCATCATATGGTAAAAGGGAGAGAAATCACTATCTTCATAGACCACAAGCTATTCACTTTGCTTTCCATCAAAAATCGGAGAAATGCTCTCCTGAACAATTCCGGCTCCTCGACTTCATCGACCAATTTATAACCAACATAAAACACATTTCCGGAAGCCAATTCGTTCTTCAGAATAGAAAGATTCGCCAGAAAATTAACTTCGCAGCCCCAGCAGAATCACAACGAACGGATTACAAACTACTGAAATGTCAGCAACCAGGTACATCTCTTAACTTAATGCTCTATTGCAACATCTTCATACATACGCCAGACCGTTCATCACCAAACCTTTCAAAAAAAGCAATCTTAAACTCTCTGCATCAACTGGCACATCCAGGAGTAAAAGCAATAACAAAACTAGTTTATAGCAATATTGCTATAAACTAGTTTTTATGTTTAGACTTCCATTAAAACAAATCGTAAGAAATTAAAACGTGCTTGCTTGCAATGTCAACGAGCAAAATCTCCCGCTTTATTAAGGACCTTAGTACGTGCAAAGCAGACGCCTACTAGCATCAGAGGTAGCATTGACCTACTTCCAACCTCAACACCCGAGAGTAACCTACCTTAGTCAATACACTCAGGAAGCCGCGTTCAATTTTCTTACAGACTGCAGGTTGGGCTTTCTTAAGCTTTTTAATTTTATTAAGTTATTTATTGTTATGTTAAAGTTTTAAATAGGAATTTTCTTAAGCTGTTTATTGTATTACTATAATTGATAATTGTGACTTCCACTACGTAAAACTCACGTTTATAAAATAATAAAACAATTTACTATGTTTTTTATATCACTAGTTTCGGCTCTAATAGTGGCTTCTACGGATAATTTATTAAATCTATATGTGTCTACATACATGGATAACATTGATTTTACCTTAGTATTTTATCTAATTCAGCAAAGTACGTAAAGAGAGCTGTATTATACAAAATAATCCTGATTTAGTTAGTCAACTTATGGAATTTGCTTGAACTTATTTTAAGAATAACAAAGAACCTGTAATTGCATAAACAAAACTTTTTAAGTGCTCTCCAAAAGTATATTCCACTGAATTGCTATCTAGAAAGCCAACAGACCGGGCAAATTGGACCACTGAACTCAAAACTAAAAGAGAGAATATATATATATATATATATATATATATATATATATATATATATATATCATTATATTAATTAATTGTTGTGATCTCTTTTTCATGTTTATGAAATACTAGAACACAAATGTATTATTACATTACTAGTAGTAGTACTTCTATAGATGTAATAATAAAACTGAGTTAGTAGTGGCAAAGTTACAAAGGTGATTGAAAGATTATTTCATAAACTTGAATATTAAAAAGTAAACTGACCAATTCGCACAAAATGCTCGTTTTGTACGAGTATGAATTGCAGCACTCGCCAATGCTTGTGCACAACGTTTATATTCGTAGAAAATAGGTATCATTTAATGCTCTTCGTACAACTCAACTATCATACCATTAGAATAATAATGTTGAAATAAGAAAATAACTAAAATATTTGATTATGGTAATTTACAATTTACATAGTATACTTACGAGATAAGTTCCTGCAGTTGAGTTTCATCTAGATTGTTCTTTATATTTCCGACGGGTGCTAAGGCAATTTTAATTTCAGGCCATCCATCACATTTGACAGTAGCCTGGAGTTTTTCGGAGACACAGAAAATATTCAGTCTAGCCCGGAATTTATTTAGGTCGGCCCTGTAATGGGAAACTTCGGTCTTTTCTCCTTTTTGGCGGAAGCATTTCACTTGAAAAGCGGGAGTGGATTCACAGTCACAAGTGATTGTCTGAAAGTACATAAACAAAAATATTAGCATACTAAATTGCAAAATGTGACAAATCTGGATAATAACTTTCGCCAGTTAGTCAGGTTTATAAAAAAAGTGTTTAATAAAAAAATCTTTCAATAACTGTGTACTTTTTATTAATAATAATAATTAGTATTATTCTGTCTTTATTCTATGTAATTGTCTTAAGTACCTACATAAAAAGGTAAACATAAATTTCTTAATGCTCTTCCACCTAACCATTTTAATAACTTTATTTACTGTATAAAATTATAAAAATTTTGTATGCAAGTCATAAGGACATAATTTAAGTAATCAATTATAATGTTGTTTGTATACAAGGTCTTTAAAACGTTGGCCAAACTTTAGCATTTGATAATTATGTTAAAGTAGTTGAGTATTGTCAACTAAGTAAATCCAAATATAATGTTGTTCTTACATACAGCTTAACATGTAAAAAATGTGATATGAATGGCGACTAAATTTTTTTTCCAAAAAAGTACATTTACAGTTTTTGAAAGAAAAAAACCGGCCATAATCTAATATTTATCAAACCTTTAAAAGGTAGCTTACTAGAGTCACAAAATAGTATCAAAACATCTATAAATGTACTAAAATTGCATGATTGAAGAAGTATATATTTTTTTAATAATACAGATACTTGCCACCAACCGGTCGCAGCACACCTATACCAGCTTAAACACAAATTTTAGAAAGTATATCCAAATAAATTGATATTACAATAACAACCGATAGATTGGAAACCAATAAAATATTATTAAAATTGCTCAGCTAATCAAACATATTTTTTTATCTAACCTGTCATTATGCTGTATCTTATAACACAATTTCACAAACCACCTCGGTACAATCTTTGTAATAAAAAAGTTGCTACTATGCACTAATAAAAAAAAACAGAAAAACATTTTTTAAAGTACAAACCATTAACATAAAGTACCTTGACCACTTAGGTCAACATAATACCTGTCTGGAAATAAAAAGTTTATATTTTATGTCAACTTTCTGTGACATTTTAGAGTGCTATCTACATGTTTGGTTCCAATCACTTAACATTTGTCATTTTTTATCAGATTAAAACGGCAAACATGAGTGATTGAAATTTGACACACCAACACAGAAACGTCATTAATTTTTATCAAAAGAAGACATTATCCCAAAGAATATCCACAAGAAAATGTTGGCAGTGTTTTTTCAAGTCAAATATTAATGCATACAGTATAAATGAGACAGAATATCCATTTATGATGACCTAAAGTGTGGTAAACCTCTAGAAGTACAAGTTGACATAACCATCAACAAATCTGAGTAAAAACTGTGTAGACAGCAAAAGCAGTCAAATTCCTAAGACAAAAACTTCTTCAATAGAATTGAAACTGTGGATGAAACCTGAGATCACTGAGGTCCTCTCACAAATCAAAAATCTATGTAATGAGTTAAGAAGAGTTCTCTACTATCCAAGAAGAAACCGCCCAAGTGATGTAGTAGTTAGCGTATTCAACTGCTACGTCGAGGGTCTCGGGTTCAAATCCAGTATCTAGAAGGATAATTTTCTGGTTAAGGAAAAATGTGTTGTGATGAGTATATCTTCTTTCGGATATGAAAAAAACTTTAATAGATCCCATGTACTGCCTTGATGTTGCGGCACAATAAAAAACCTAATAAAGTATTGGGTTGGAATTCCTAAATTTGCAGAAAAATTTCCAGATGTAGTAGTCTTAACCTCTGGCGTCGGTAATTAGCCCTGGCAGCAGAAATAAACTAACTTTAAATAAAATTAAAAGAATTAATTAATTAATTACCATCCAAGTAGACAAATACGCAATTTTTTGTGTTAAAAGTGATGGCCACATTTGTCTGAGACGCTGAGGAGATTCTCTTAATTGAATATATGCCAAACAGGACTACAATAACGAGAAATGTCTACAAAAACACAAATAAGAACTTGAAAGCGGCTATATATAAAAAATCTCACAATTATTCTCAGAAAACTCTGCTCTGCACGAAAACTGCAAGGTGCATAAAGCACAAATAAAAGCTGCTTTAAGAAATTACAACATCCACCTCCCGTGGTAGTCTCAACAAATTTCACAGCTAGGTTTCCAAACTTAAGACCATTAGATTATAGGCTATGGGGATAGATAAAAAATGATGTTTATCAAAAAAAGGTAAGCACGCGTTATAAATTAATTGCTTCAATTATGGCTAGCGCTTTACACATAAGGGGACGTCATGAAAAACTGCAAAATACAATAAAAACATTTTCACTAGAATAGCTACGTGTGTTGAGCTTAACTGTGGCATTTTTGAACCATCTCTGAAAATATAATATTTGATTATTTTAATTTTTTAATTTAACTAGAAGTATCTTAGTTATGGTTGAGAATTGAGCACATGTTCATATGATTTTGTTGTTGCTCAAAATAAACAATAATATAACATAAAGGGTGGTCCATGTAACGTTTGGAATTTGAACTACTGTTTATTTTGTTTTTCAAAGATATAATGACATTTATGAATTGACAGAAATTTAATTTTATGTTTAACATTTACGAAATGGGACGCTTTACACTCGAACAAAGTTGGGAAATAATAAAAACTTACTTCCAAAATGGCGAGTCTTCTACTCAAACGGTAAAAAATTTACGAAACAAATTTGATAAAAAAGAAGTGCCCCAACGCAGTTTGTGAACCAATTTAGTGTGCGTAAACATGCATCAATATCAACTCGTCATCGGTCTCAGGAACTGAACATTTTTAGCACTTCTCTGAGAAGAATTTTGCATAAAGACCTCGGTTTGAAGGCCTACAAAGTAGTCCAAAAAATGAAGCCGCATAACCATCAGATGCGTTTTCAGTTCACCCAATGAGCTAAAGATCGTTTAGCCAAAGATAAGCAATTTCATAAAAAAATTGTGTTTTTTAATGAAGCTCATTTTTATCTCAGAGGCTATGTCAATAAGCAAAACTGTCGCATTTAGGGACCAGAGAATCCACACATGACTATTGAACAGCCTATGCATCCACAACAAGTAACCGTTAGGTGTAGTTTTTGGTACGGCGGCATTATTGGGCCATTTTTCTTCAAAAATTAGCAAAAAGCCGCTGTTACCGTCAATAGCGAACGTTACTGTGCCACGCTAAATGAATTTTTGTTTCCAAAAATTGAAGAGTATGAAATGGATGACATTTGGTGTTACCATACAGCCAACGTAACCATCAATCTTTTGCGCACTGTTTTTGGAAATCAAATATGAACAATACAAACTGATATGTTGGAAAATGCTACTCAAAAAGAAAATAAAAATTAAGCTAAAGCCACATTTTCTACTAGTAACAAGTAACGCCAAATTGGTTCACAAATACATTTGCATAATTTTTTTTGCAAGTAAAAAAAAAATTATAGAGCAAAAATTAGAATTTTGAAAAAGCTTTTAAAAAGGCCTATTTGATAATAATGGCAACGTTTTATTAAATTACTTTTATAAATAAAAATAAAATATAATGTTTTAGCTAGTGATGATAACGAGTGTAGCTGGCGCAAAAAACTCGTAAAGTTGTCTTCAGATTCCCAAATACCAAAACAAATATCCTTTAAACATTGACTATTATTAAGTCAAGAAGACAAAAAAAAATTCTTGAAGCTTTTAGTAACAAATTAACTTATTACATTTGTAGAAGGCTTTAGTAGAGCCGAAACTAGTAAGGTATTCGCAAGAATAAACTTGTAATAAAAAAACATAGTAAGTTGTTTTATTACTTCATAAATTTGAATTGAGTATTTTTTTATTCCAACAATTAATTTAACATATATATTTTTTTAAATAAATTTCAATAACATAACGTATTTAATATTTATTTATATGATCATTAATATTTATTACTAAATATAATGAATAAATTCATTCTAATATCAATATTGTATTAATTATAACATTGTTAATTAATTATTTTATAATGAATATTTTAGAAAACTAACATAACATGTTCAAATGACTATTATAAATAATAAATGAACCTTAGCATTATTAGCAACCAATAGGCGTATTTCTGGTAAATATTTACGTTATCTAATTATAGGCAACAAAACCCACTTCCTTCTCAGATAACAAACCACACCAATTAAATTAAAATTGTTTACAACATTTATTACGTTTGCCAAACAGACTTAAAATTAATATAAAGCCAATTAAATGAATTACATGGCAGAGTAAATAAAGAAGAATGATAAAAAATTTAATTATTTTTAATAGGTATTGTCCGGCAAAATAGTTCCAAATTGTTTTTGTTGGTATAATTTACATTAATCAGAACAGAAAATTTAAATCAAAATAAAAGAAATAAATGTCATTTTTAAGTTATGATTTAATGCTCTGATAAGTTTTAGTTTTTATTATTAGAAAATCGAGTAATTTTAGTTTGTTGTAAAAATTATATGAACTGTGATTAATTGTTTTATTACTGTTATTAAATAAATAATGAAGATTTTTTTAAGTTCGTGGAATATAAAAATGAAATCAACATAATGAAAATATAGTATCATAATACTTAATTATTTTTTATTTATCTTAATACAAATTTAATGTTTAAAACATGAAACTAAGTCAAATACAATTCAAAGACGTATATAATTTTAACGAAATGTAGATTCCATGTTCCATGTATGAATTTATCACTGTCAGTTCTTAGGTGAATGATATATTATTTTAAAGAAATATAATTCAAATAAATAATGTTATGGTTTACTTCTTACATTATTTATAACATTTATTTTTACATTTAAAAAACAAAATCTTTGTTTATTTTTATTATGAATATTAAAATGAGGTGATTTATGTATTTAACATATTGTTTAACTGTAATCCCACTTTATTTAGGTTTTTTAGCAAACCTCTAAATTAGTTAAAATGTATTATGTATTATATCATATTACTATACAATTGGAACTGTGGCGACTATATACTAGTTCACACACAAAAGGTAATTATAAAAGCCATGATAAATGTTTTCTGGTTAGGTCAAAAGAATAGAGGAGAATAAGACATAAGACTTAACCTGTTCCGGATAAAGAGACTCTTAAAAGTCTTTACTAAAAATAAGACCAAAATCAATAGATATCGAAAAGTATTAGGAGAAACATTTTCTCCATTTCAAATTATCGTATTCCCAATGAAAAAATGTTTGACGACCAATAGAGATATGGTTCATCAACCACCAATAGCAAAAAAGATATATGTTGAAAGAGATTATTCGCAGAAAAAAACCCGGAAAAACCTCCAAACAAATCTTGAGAATTCGTATAGAACTCAAAGAAGTTTTGAAGAACTCAAAATACATCTAAATTCTGGTTTTGCACTTAAACTTCATTAAACAACCACACATAGCACATCTATGTAATTACTTGAAAGGCCAAGTCAAACCAGGCACGTACACAGTACATACTCGGTTGTCCATTTCACAAAATGATCATGATTACTCCACAAAATTCCCAAAAAATGTGACAAAAACCTTCTTACAGATTTTTAAACGAGGAACTTGTATGGATTAAAGAACCAGAATGCTTCCACTCCATAGATTGCTGCTTTGTTTTGCGTCGTAGAAATGTTCCCAAGTTTCACCATATTAACAACGCGGTTTAAAATGTCAGCATGCTCTTTAAATCAAACACAGATTAAGCAATTCCACCTAATAATAATATTTTAGGGGTAGGCAATCGAAATGTCGGGCACACCGACCCAGAGAATAGACATGTGTATGGTATGCGTGTATGAGGTAACGGATACATTTAGAAAGAAGGCTTTACTCTGCATTATTTTGTTGGGGACACCAACTTGTGACCACTCCGGCCGATGCGTAAAAATTCCACCTTTGCATGTCCAAATCGACGTCATCTTTGTGATACGCGCATATAAACTGCATCAATTCTTTCGAGATTCATCACAGATTGTCCCGGTCTCTATAATACGAGATTTGCTTTTGTTCAAGGAAAATTGCCTAGACTTACCGAAACTCCCTCGTACACCGGCCTATCTACAATGTCTATTGTATGTATGTGTTTTCTTAGTTGAAAAAGCCCTGTCAATACCCCTGTTATAATTTGTAAAATCTTTCTAGAAAGTCGCAAATAATAGGCAGTTCTTTTCGGATTTAAGGCAATCATTGCGTCCTTTGCCTGTTTATAGACCAAATTTTTTTTCTCTTGCAAAGGCGTATATTTTAGGGCATATTCTGGTATTACTTCCGCATAAGCTGCCTTTGAATATGTACCAGAAAACAAAAATATATACTATCGCACCTGTTAATTAGGAGAATAGAGGCGCTGTCGATACTAACGAGACCTAGTATCTGGTCCACCCATACTTATATTAAATGTAATTGTAGTTAAATGAACACTAATCATATATTAGACTAACGTCAATAACACTTTAAATGCGCCCCTTGCTACCAGCCTTCATATTGCCTACTTCATTAGATTACTCTTTTACATTTGCACCTTTTTGCTTTGTTTATACTTTTCCTCTAATATTACATGTTCGCCAGTGATCTCTTGAAAACGACGTTGTAACTTTCACTAATTATATGCTTTTACCTTAAAATTGCGCTCGTTTGGGTATTAGAACAAAGCTTCTAGAATTCAACAAAGGTATAACAAACTCAAATAAAACTATAACGTTTATTGGATTATGCAGATAAGGCATTATCTAATCATTTCAGAGAAATAACGATTGTCAATTTGAATACTAGGTCTAAAACAAGTTAGCAAACGCAAAGACAAAAAACTACAAATTGTAAAAAAATTAAATTCCATTTCAAAAATGAAACTTTTGTATTTTAGGTTAGGTTAGGTTACCTTAAAGTGATAAAAATACGTCTTTATTTGATCCTCAGGTAGTTAACATATATACATTTTTGCTCACTTTTACCGAGGTTTCCTAATACTGTTTTTTTATTGTATGGACTTGCAACTGAATAGCATATGTTAATGATTACTTAGATATGATCTGCTATTTAATATATACTACAAAAATGTATACTCATACAAAGTAACCGCCATAAATTCCTGGCCTACTACATTTTTAAAAACTTAAGACCAAATGTCAAATATTGTCAGTAAAATGTGATGCTTTATTAACGTACATGTGTAATTTCAACCCTCTACTTTAATTAGTCTTGTAGTGATATCCAGACAGACATGGTAAGATTCAACTATGCCAAATTTGCAAAAAATTACCAAGCAGTCATCAAATTCTTCACGTTTAAACAACAATTGGATGGCGTATATAGTAAAGATTCATCTTCTTATTCCACCGTAAAGAATGAGCCAAAAAGTTTAAACTGAGCTATGAGTTTTTAGAAGATGACTCACGTTCTGGTCAATCAGTTGAAGCGATCACAGAAGAGTCTATCGCATTTATTGAAGAACTGGTTTAAATTAATCGGCTACTAAAGGCAAGAGAATGATCAGCAATGACAAGGCTGTCAGATACATCAATTTGGCGAATATTCTATGACGTTTTAGATAAAAATAAAGATGGGTCCCAAAACTTTTGTCTGCTCTTCAAAAACAGCATCGAGTTGATTGTGCTCGAACTTTTTTGAAACTCTGTGAAAAAGGCAAGAACTTCTGCAATCTATTGTTACGGGGATAAAACTATGATCTTGTATCATGATCCTCTCTCCAAAACGGAATCCATTGAATGGCGGCGTGCAGGAGAACCACCACCAAAAAAAAGGCAGAAGCATCTTGATAATTGATTAAAAAAAAAGAAATACAACTTTGAATGGCGCTTAAAATGCTATCTCATTGCATAGGTGAAGGAAAATATTCGAGCAAAGCGTCGAGAAGAGAAAACTTTTTAAGTTGCTCAACAATACGGCTTTCAAAAAATCGTTCATCCGCCCTACGGTCCAGACTTGGCCCCTCATGCTAATTTCCTATTTTCAAAATTTAAAAAAAATAAAAAAACCTTCGTGGTAGAGGATTTCTCAATGATTAAGAGGAAAATCTGCTGTTTTGGAGCATTTTGACGACAAGTCTTCAAAGTATTTTTTTAATGAAATAGAATTACTAATTAAGCAATGGTTGCGTTCAGAACGACTCATCACTTGCAAGCGCTGAGTCATCAATCGGAGATAAGCGATAATTTTTTTTTTATATTATTGCCGATTAAATGCTGGTGTCTAATGAGTTGCTTTATCAACATAGAGACGTTCCTAAATGTATGATGAGTAAAATAACAAGCGCTTCCAGCAAACAGTGACTCAGCGGTGGCGTTCAGTTTGCATTATTGACAGTGATGAGTCGTTCTGAACGCAGCCAATGTAATAAGTGTGTTGAGGTTAAAGAGATTATATTGAAAAATATTAAAAATCTTTCTCATAAGTGCATAATTTTTTGGTTAGGCAAGGATTTATGGCATTTACCTCGTTTATCTCAGACATATAGGTAAAAGCCAATATTCATTTTCTTATCAAATTAATAACAATAAGCACTTGACGTTAATTAATTAAAATCGCATTGACTTTTGTATTAAAAAAAAGTTCGCCTGCTTTGCATATTATAATTACAGTTAATTATAGGTTAGATTTTTGAAAATGTTATAAGTAAAAATGTTATTCTAATTGTTTTTAAAATTTAATGTGATGACTTTATAATAACGGCTAAGGTAATAAGTTATTTCGCTAATGCTATCATAAAAATACATACGCATAAAATACATAATGTGCGTGAAATGAAAAGATCGATAAATAAAATATCCTAAAAACTAGGTAGTACTTAGTTACTTTAAGAGTTTTATACTTGCTGTCAGAAATAATTTCACACTACATCAAAAGAAACAATTATAAATATAGTATGAGAGACAAAAAATATTAATAAAACATTACATATATTTATAAACAATCGGTGACTAGAAAAGCAAAGATTGTTCTAATAAAAAAAAACGTTTCGAATTACTGTAAATCTGAAAGCTATATTCGGGAATGCTAGCGACAACGACAACACCCTATTAGTTAATGTTCCCTTCCCACTGGTTTATGTTTCACACGCAAAGTTTATGTTACCTAACTTGAAGCCGAATCCAAACACTTCAGTATATTACAGTGAATTGCAATACAACCGTAAACTACAATTACTTACACACAATATAATTATATATTATAATTTGAAATTAGTGTTTATCACAATTGTCTCAATATTAACTTCAGATAAATGTTTGAATTACATAATAAAATGACAGTAAAAAAAAACATTGTTTTATTATATCGCTAATTGTAGCAACTAATTTTGTAATAAACTTAATAAATCGTTTTCTTACAATAATTTATAAAAAATATGTTAAAACATGATAACACGATAAATCGATTATGAAGTACACGCTGACCAATAGTTAACATGTATTATTTTCTTCAACATACATTCAGTACTTACGTAACATGTATTATCAATAATAACTTATTTTACCTAGAAGTATTTTGTTAACATTTCATTTTCTTCTAATTATATTACAGTTTTACAACTATAAAGTTCAATCATATTTTTTAGTATATTGAATGTAATTTAAAAAAATGTATCAGTCTGAATTGTCTTCCCAGCCAGTTGTGATGCAAGGCACATTGATGAGACGTACATACCTCAAAACACCAGTTGGCGTCTTATACTACAACAAAAAAATATTTGCATAGTCCCAATATTTTGAGTAAATTAATACTTCGAGTACAATTCGCGCAATTTAACTTCTTTTTAAAATCGGGTTTTTTACATAAATTTTTTGAGGATTTTATTGTCTAAACTATAGTATTAATTCGTTGCACCGCAAATTTAGTACATTTTTTATTGTGCTATAAGTTATTTTTCTAAAATAACAATTGTTAAAGTTCTCCTCGAAATTGTGAATGTATGATAAAAGTAAAATTTACAATTTAATGTCAAAATTTAACAAACAATTTAAAATTTTGAATTCGAGTCACTGCAAAAAACCGATTTTAAAAGAAGTTAATTTGAGCAGGTAGTGCTGGAAGTTTTATTGTAGTTTAAGATTATCAAGGTCCATTGCAAAAACGAAACGAGACACCCGTGCTGAAAAACAAAGCAGAACCCATCTCGATGGTTTATTACTAGCTTGGCATACGGATAGACCTCAGAACACTCAGAACCAGACATCTGTCACCTCTACAAACTTCAAAAGTGATACGCCGAGAAGACTTAACTGCCTTGTTTTCCCAGCCTTTTCCTTGTAAAAGACTTATCGATTAAGTGGGTCCATATGAGGTAACACTCATAAAAAATAAATTCACCCCCGGAGAGTGAGTGGCTCAGTTGGATGATCTTGGCGCATAGTTTGTAGCAGATTCGAGCCCCAGCACCGGTAGAAAATTTCAAAAAATTATGGCAGTTATTAATTAAGGACATTAATCTAATATATGATTAGTACATTTCCAAAGCTTTTGATAGATAATAATAATAATAATAATAATAATTTATTCGTGTTAAAATAAGCTATAGCTCTTACACAAGTCAGGTACATCAATGATATAAAAAATATTTAAAATAGTATGTGTAAATTTAAAATACAATTGTACAATTAAAATATAAATCTTAAGTAAATACACTTTGTAAAACAAAAAAAATGCTAATACGAGACCAAAAATAAAAAAAAAATATAAACTAACAAAAACAGTAATATAAAAACCTACAAATTAAAATCTTGAAACTTATTGGATAGACATTCGTTTATACTATAAAAAGCTTTTTTAAGAAAGTAGCTCTTTATAGTTTTGTTAAAACTTATATTAGTAAGTGACTTAATGTTTTGTGGAAGTAAATTATATAGTTTAGGAGCAAAATGATATGTAGAATTTTTGGTTTTTGTCAAACGGGTTCGACTGGGATAGAGTTGTTGTCTAGCTCTAGTAAAGTGGCTATGTATTTGATCGTGAGTAATAAAACAACCTAAATTTTTTCGAACATAGTGTATGCATTTAATCATGTAAACACATGGTAGTGTAAGTATGTTCATTGAGATAAAAACTGTTTTGCAATTATCTCGGTACCCAGTTAAAGAAATAACTCTTACTGCGCGACGTTGAATACAAAAAAGTCTATCCAGAATGGATGAGTGACCCCATGTTAATACTCCGTATGTAATATTAGAATGAAAATATCCATAGTACGCAGCCATTAACGCTGTTCTAGGCAAAGAATTCGTTAACTGTCTAAGTAAAAAAATAATTTTGTTTAATTTTGCGGAGACCTCATCACCGTGAGAGTACCAATTTAGTTTGGTGTCAAGATTCAAACCTAGAAATTTAATTGGAACATTATGCATGTTTTCAGTTCTTAGGGAAAAATGTAAAGTCTCGGTCTTGCTATCATTTAGTGTTAGACGATTAGTTGAAAACCACTCAGATATGTTTTCTAAAGATCTATGGCTATTAAACCTTGCTGTTGACATATCGATAGACTGATGTATAAGAGTAGTGTCATCAGCATACAAGATGATGTTAAAATCATTTGCTTGTTGAGGTAGATCATTCACATATAAAATAAATAGCAAGGGGCCGAGAATTGAACCTTGAGGAACTACATGGGTGATATTGGTTTCAGTAGATGATAAAATATTATTAACCAATACTCTTTGACGTCTCTCACACAAATAAGAGTTTAACATGCGACAAGTTTGCGGGTGAAAGTTATAGAAATATAATTTCCGAAGAAGAATGTCATGAGACACACAGTCAAACGCCTTACTTAGATCAAGAAATGATGCTACTGTGCAAACACCAGCATCAAAACCCTGTAAAACTTGATCCGTAAGTGCCAAAACTGCGTCCTCTGTAGACTTACCTCTACGGAAACCATATTGATGTTTGTTGATCATATTATATGTGTCTAAATAACTGCAAATTTGATTAAACAATAACTTTTCAATTACTTTCGAGATGACGGGCAACAGAGATATTGGTCTATAATTATTTGTTTCGGATTTATCACCCTTTTTAAAGACTGGTACAACACATCCTAGTTTTAGTACATGAGGAAAACTTGCTGATGTTATGCAATAATTTATTAGTTTAGTTAATGGACAAATTATAACATCTAGAACACACTTAAGCAGGTTGTTTGTCATGCCATAAATATCACGAGCGTGAGAACTATTTAAGTTTTTGATCACATCTCTAACTTCGTTATAGCTGACTTCATGAAAAGTAAAATAAACGTTATCTACTTGATAGAGTATGACATCCTAATATTATCAACAAGCTCCATTGTATACGTCTTGATCATAAGTCTGTTAATCTTACCAATAGATTTCTTGACAAACAAAAATTATAGTTAGAATTGATGGTTTTAAATCTGACCCCAAAAGTATAAATGCTGGTGTTCCTCAAGGTTCTGCTCTTTTAACAACTTTATTTTTGATTTACATTAATGAACTTCTTCAAATAACTAAAACCAATTCATAGTTTTGCAGATGGTAGCACCCTTCATACTTCATACTTACAAGACCACATCGACAAATATACCTCAAAACAATATCTAAGTAAGGCCCAACATGGTCAATTTTAACTTAAAAAAAAAACTCAATTTCTATCAATTTCACAATAAAAATCTGGGGTATAATCAGTACCAAATATTAAACTAAACAACAAATTTATATCTAAATTTTCTTCAATTTGTCTTCTAAGAGTTGCAATATCGCATAATCTTCTCTGGAACAACCATGTAAAAGTATCTAGAAAACTAGGGTTTCTTAATAGATGTAATAAGTTTTTTACTTCTGTGCAACTTTTGCATATATACAACACTTATATTCGTCCATGTATTGAATATTGTTCCTAAACATGAGGAGAAGCATTGGAAACTACACTATCTCTTCTAAACTCTATTAAAAAACAAGCTATATAAATCATTGCTGATCCAAAATTGACTAATGATTTAAATACTTTACAGACGTAATGTTGCAGATCTTTGCAATTTTTATAGATATTTCCATAAACATTGTTCAAACTAAATAAAAGAAATGTTGCCAACTAAACAAATATTTACTCGTAGTACAAGGCTTGCTAGGAATTCTAACAAATATTCACTGTCAATTCAGAGATGTAGGACCAAAACTTTAAGAGAGATTTTTTTAAGCGTACCATTTCCACATGAAATAAACTTCCAAATTTAGTATTTCTAGAGACTTATAAACCACAAATATTTAAGGTCAAAGTGTGGTTTTACCCGTTAAAATTCAAAGATATTTTTATGTTGTTGTGACTTATTAAGTAATTTCCGTAATTCCTAAATATCACACAAGCATAAGCCCTAAAATATCGGCCTTTGTAACAATAAAAAAAATTAATGCAATGTGAACAAATGCGTTTTCGTAACCAACCGCAATCAGCAAAAAACCTACGGGCTCTTAGAGCAAGTAATTGTCTACCAGAATAAACAATAGTTTGAAAACCAACATTTGGCAACAGAAAAAACTAAAAAAAACCTTCGGATGCTGATTATAGATTGTCCAAAAAATAATTAAAACAAATTTCACTGGCCCTATTTCATTACCATCGAGTCACTAACAAGTTCACCGCCCTATCCCCAGACAAAACTCACCCATCTCAACCCACAACCAAGAAACACACAAGACAAACGTAAAAATCCCCCAAACACCAACAAGCTGATACTCCCGACAGGACAATCTGTCTTACCAAGCCTTTAAGTTTTTCATCACAATGAGTAGACCCCAAAAAATATGCACCACCACCAGAATGTCACAAACACCCAACCAACAATTAAACTCTGCTAAAGATTCGCTGTAGAACCTTGGCAGCAACAGTCAGCATCGACAAAGCAAAAACGCTTTGGGCTACCAGTTTAAGTCAACAACGAGAAACCTTCACCTCCAGGTAAAACTAATATATTTTTCGAAATTCTGCTCAAAACGCCTTTCGTGTTTATTTAATTTCTTGTTGAAGTTTCTTCCTGTTTGTCTCACATACCTATACATTTGGGCAATCAATGCAAATCACCAAATAGACTAGAGTTTTTTCTTTTGAATTATTGATAAATTTTGATAAAAAGTTATTGGTTTTAATTAATGTTATAATTTGCATTTAACCCATGTTTATTATTATGACGCGAGTAATAATCAAATTTAAAAAGTATATTCTTTCATTGGATTCAGTTTCTAAAAAAATGTTTCTGTGTATAATATTAATATATTGCAAAAATAAATGCAATTACCTTTTTGTGCCTGTGAAGCAGACTGAAATATCGTCTACATAAAAATACTAATACAAGTAGTTGGCAAAGTTTTTCAAACATAATTGTAAGATTTCAAGTTCTTAATTGTGACTTTGTAGACGTTCCCCGATATTGTTGTCCCTTTTAGCATATACTCAAAAGAAAATTCCATCAGCGCATTAGAAAATTGTGGCCATCACTTTTTGCGCAGAAAATTGCGTATTCGCCTTCTTAAGTGGTAGAGAACCTTTATAAAATCATTGCATGAACTCTTGTTTGTAGTAGGATCCCAGGGTATACGTAGATCTGATCCCCAGTTATAATTCTATAGAAAAAGTCTTCATCTTAGAAATAAAGCAGTCAAACTCTCCTCACAAATGTGTCGCCTACACAATTTTTGTTCGGGACTGAGCAGCTTTGGAATCAACTCATTCCCAAATCTTCATGTAGAATTTTAAAAACACTCGTTTTTGATATTTCTATTTTGTTTATATATATAATCGTTTATTTCTTGCCTTTCGGCCTTGAAAATTCTACAACTTAACATAACATAACATTTACCATATAACTTAATTTACTACTAATATAATATATATAATCTTAACAACCCTAAACCCTGTTTTTAATAAATTATTTATTAATTCTGTTTCAATTTTCTTTCTTCTTTTTGTTACCGCCATCATCCATTTCATTCCTTTTCCATCTTCTTTCAGTACCTCATTTCTTCCTATTTGCTTTTCTCTCATCTCATTGCATTTTAACATGTGTTCTATGCTTTCCCTAACTTCTCCACACATTCTACACATTTTCTTTTCCTCTTCCAACCAATATTTGCACACTTTCTCCTCATTTCCACATCTAAATCTTGCAATCATACGTTTTTCCATTTTTCCATAATTTACATTTTTTAGGTACTTTGGTAGTTCATCCGATATAATGTGTTCATAATTTGAATTGTACCTAGATTCATTTATCCGTGTTCTTCGCTCTTGCACTTGTATATCTCTATCTCTCATCATAATTTCTTTCCACATACTTCTATCTATTCTTAATCTTTCTACTTCCTCACTAGCATACCCATTCCTGTTAAAATATTTTTCTCTAAATGTTCCCATTTTTCCGCATTTTCCCTTCATTTTCTCCTTCAGACATTCTTGTAATATTTTACATTCATTCCTTTCTCTCACTCTTTCTTCATACCTCATTGCACGCTTTCCTGCTTCTACTCTTAATTTGTCTATTTTAACTTCTTCCATAACAATGTATGCTGGGGTCTCTTTGTTTACTCCTAATACCCATCTCCAGTATTTTGTTTGAATAACCTCTAACTTTTCTTGCTCTTTCCATCCCCAAATTTCTGCTCCGTACAATAACATACTTTTTACTAAACTATCAAACATCATTCCTTTTATTCTCATACATTCAAATTTTCTTTCACCAATTCCCCATACTTGTCCTACCGCTTTATTTGCTTTTCTTGTCATATTTTTTATGTGTTCATTTTCACTATTGGTTGTACAAAAAACATATCCTAGGTATTTAAATGTTTTTACTTCTTCAATTTCTTTCCCATCCCATTTCCAATTTTCTACTCTACGTCTTCCTCCCCCCTTTCTAAAAGTCATCATTTTTGTTTTATTTACATTCACTTCCAAATCTTTTTTTTCTAAAATACTTATCCAGGCATCCAATCATTTCGTTCATTTCATTTGCTTGTTTTGCTACAACCACCATGTCGTCTGCATAAGCCACCACCCCACCCGTCTGCGCCTTACATAGCATTTCTTCTACATCTGCAATGTATGCCGCAAACAAACTAGGACTGAGTGGACATCCCTGTCTCACACCTTTTGTAGTCCAAAACTTTTCACTCATTTTGCCATTCATACAGACTCTGCTAACCGTTTCCACGTATACTTCTTCCAATCTTTTTACTAGGTGTTCATTTATTCCTCTTTTTCTCAAATACATCCACAATTTCTCTCTACTCACACTGTCAAATGCCGCTTTTAGGTCCAAGAATAACGCATACAACTTTCCTCCCTTTTCTGCTATTTCCTTCTCTACTATATGGTGTAGTATGTATACATTATCCATGGTCCCTCTTCCTTTTCTAAACCCCGCCTGTCCGTCTGGCAATATTCCATTCATTTCTAGTTCTCCATTAAATTTTTCTTCTAGTACCATGGCGTAGATCTTGTATGGTGTACTTAGTAACGTTATAACTCTGTAATTTTCAGCAAGCTCTTTATTTCCTGTTTTGTGTATCGGACATACAAGACCTACTCTCCACTGACTAGGAAACCCTTTTCCCTTCCATACTTCATTTATTATCTCACTCAGTCTCTCAACCAAATCTTCCGAACCATACATTCATGCTTCATTTTGTATTCCATCCACACCTGGCGCTTTTTGTTTTTTTAGTTTTTTTATTTGCTTCCATATCATTTCCTTTGTTATTTCATCTACATCTTGTTTCAGTTGTTCTGTTGTCATTGGTCATTGTCTATCGGTTTTTCTGTTCGATCCTTCATACAGTTTTAAGAAGTGTTTCCTCCAGTTTTTTTTTATAACTGAAACTTTTATTCTGCGGTCAATCAACAACAAATCTTCAACTTTATTGATAATTTAGTTCGTGCTTTCAGAGATTTTTCACACTTTTGGTCATCATGGATGAATTCCTGTTCCATTTGAACCGCTTGTACCAATATTTGACTTAAAAATAGAACGGGCTATTTTTTCCATAAAATACCACTATGGATATTCTTAGAACTACTGCCTTCCTCTAAAAACTTCATAACGCTTCTGTGTTCAAGTTGCAAATCATTCAGTTTTGCCTCTTAAACTAATATAAAAATTGCTAAATGTTAAACAATTGGAACCAAACCGATGACACTATAAACTTGACATTAAAAAGTTTATAGCTAGGTTATTTAACATAAAAAACTCCTCTCGTATATAGAGAAATATTTATAAATCAGTCAGTGTTAAGTTATGAACTAAGAGTTTTAGTTCAATACAGCCTATACTCTAAGTAAAACAATACAGATATATCAAACTCGTGTGTGTTACAATAAAAGCAGAACCTACACTCATAGTAGCTCTATACGCAGTTAATGATATCATTACAGCAGCATCAATTAAATCAAATATACAAAGATTGTAAACTTATTTTTTCGCCGGCGTCTACCGAAAACGTCTATTTAACGGCACAAGGATTAATAAAACTTTAGCGGCATTTGATTGGCTGTAAATCACGATTTCAAATGTCATACCCTAAAATCTGAAAGTAGTGAACTGTTTTTATTTGGAGCAGGCAAAAAATATCGAGTGCTACTAGTGCCAAAATGATTTTTTTGCCTGTTTCTACCAAAACCATCTGTTTCGCCGCTAACATGTGGACAAAAACAACAATTTAGAAGTCCTCGGGAACTGAATGCAAAGAAAATAGTAAATGAAAGTAAAGAACAGATAAAAACAAAAGAACCGGAAAGAATGCAGAATGATTAGAAAAACAAAAAAATCTTGGAAGTGATCAAAGAAACCAAAACAAGGAGTACAAAAGATAGGTTGTGGCATTCAGAGTGATCTTGGAGAAATGGGGCACAGTGTGAATCCTATACCAGACAAAAGAGAAACTGCAGAAATAACGAATAGTCTAACGGAAGACAAAGTGATGAAACCTATAAAATCGTTAAAAAATAGCAAAGCCGAGGGTGTGGATTTCGAGTAAAATGTTAAAGTTTAGATTGATTAACTTATTCAAATTGTGCTTTAAAAAATCGACAGTGTCAAATAATTGGAAGAATGCTATGATTGTTTCTTTGTCAGGAAAACTGAATGTAAACATTACCGTGCTATTAGTTGGTTGAGTATCCCAGGAAAAGTGTTTGGGAGAGTATTGATGAAAAGAGTCCATAAAATAACGACTGAGAAGAGAAAAAGAGCAAATTTTTGTGATAAAGTGATTGAAAAATGTATGGCAGTAAATAAGAAAGTGTACTGTGCGTTTGTTAATCTAGAGAAAACATACAATCAAATAAACAGACGTTTGTTATAAAACTGAATATTTGGTAAATGCCATTATTGCTATACAGAATGTTAACAAAATTTTGTTTTAAAAATTTAGAGAGGTAGTAGTATAAAGCAAAATAAACAAAAAAGTCTTAATAAACATAGGTCAACAAAGTAACAACTTTGGAAACAAGAAAGTTACAAAGATACTTAAGATATTCAAAGTGCCCTCTTTTCATTTCCAAGCAGGCACAAGTAAGTTCAAATATCCAAACTCTTTCTAAAACCCCCTAATTGACTCAGATTGGTTGGCATTTTTGATCAATTCGTACCTGAAGGTCGTCGAGGTTATTTACAGCAGTGCTATAGACCAAATATCCCCAAAAAAAGAAAACTAAAAAGTTTAAATCAGACAATCTTACATTACAAGCCATAAAACAGGTCCGCCTCTTCCTACCCATCTACGTAGAAAAATTTGATGTAAATGCTCTCTAACGGCAACCCAAAAATGAGCTGAAGCACTATCATGCTGAAACCACATTTGTTGCCTTTGGTCAATGATAATTTTGTCAAAAAGATCATACATTGTGTTCTGCAGAAAGTTTAGGTAAGCAGCTCCTGTTAATCGGTTTGGCAAAACAACAAGATCTAGAAACAATTCGTCAAATGTTTAATGAAAAACGTGTCTAATGTCTAGATTCCATTAGAGTATGGGTCATAATCAAGTGAATTTAAGGCCTGCAGTCATTGTACATGGTACTGATAAAGCAGTAATTTCTACCTAGGCTGATATTCTCCGCACACTCGTCCTCGGATTATGCTCTATACGTGCTAGAATTTCTTCTTCTGGTCTACGAGTAAATTCCGACCTTGGTCTTCCAGATAAATAGTATTGTTTGCTGCATGAAAAAGTATCATGTATCTGACAATTTGGATAAGCTTCAACATACAGACAGACTCTTCGGTTGCAACCCCATGAGCACAACCATACATGAAATACATATCGGCTAATTTGGTAATTACAAACCCACGTTTATTAAGACTTTTTTGCTAATTTTAGTTCATTGTACTACTACGTCTTTAAATATTTTATAATATTTTTTTTAACACCCTGTATATTATATGAAGTTATTGTTAGTTTTGAAAATACAAACCATGTCCAGGCAAAATATAAACTCTGGTCTATACGACCCAAAAAACATAAGTGGATAGTTCTCGAAAGAAAAATATCAGTTAAATTTATATTTACAGAAAAAAACAATTTTCTATTTAACAATTCATTTTTTTTTGAATAAAATATTACTTGCATAATAAATATTATATTACAGTAAAAATATAAATTGTCATTGCACAATGCTACCCAAAGTTTTAATACTGGCCCGGATACTAAGAAAGTTTGCACTCCTGCCTTGGCTCTAAGTTTAGAAATTCTACACATTTAACAGCTGTGCGGTTTTGATTGCAATTCTCTTATCTTTTGGTAACATAATAACATTTAATTATAAAATCTATTTCAGAATGTAGTACATTTTTAAATCATTAAAATGCAATCAATTAAAATTGACTTAAAAAGTAATTGAAAATCTAAAACAATGGTACATAAAAACCAATTACAACATAAATCAGCATTACAACCCGACCAAATCCGATAATCTGGCGAAACCTTACTCAAACGTAAAATCCGTACTTGAACGAAAAATAAAACTCCGATATAAATAGGGATATGCACAATATTTACCCCGCAGAATAATCCTGAAATCCTATATATTTTAAGCATTCAAAGATAATCCGGTTTTCATATCAATCAATAAAACCTTTACTTTTCAACATAAATAAAATTTCAAAGACAGAATTTATGATTTAAATCATCAATTTTATTTGCATTACATTTTTTTCTATAATAATAATAAATAATAAACACCACATAATTGGCATATTATATCAAAATGTCAATTTCACACATTGTTATAAAAAAATTGGGCCAACTCCAAGAATGCAAAAAACGGATGTGTGTGACACACCTAGAGTAATATATTTGTGCCAAACTATTGTTTCGCTTTGTAAATTTACTGAAGCATTTTCATAATGCTGTTGGTTATTCGCGAAAAATGTAATTCCAAATTCTCAGACGCACATAAAATTTGTACAAACATAGGCGATATTTTTCGCCTTGGCACTGATTCAAAATTGTGCATCCAGTTTATTTTCATTGAGAACTTCACTGTTTATGAAATCTTTATTATATTATATGGAGTGCTTTTCATTACCATTTATAATTAAATGGATTATTTTAGATTTTATTTGCTATTCATACAAATTTGTAATATCTTATTATTGCATATGTTCTAATTCTAAGTTATTTATAAATAAGCAATTAAATTAATTACAAACAATTTATATACTGAAACCAAAACAATTTCGACCCAAATATACGAATGATCTCAATCCATTCAAAACAACATTATATTTTCGTAGTCAATACATGATATTTTTATGTTTATTAATTGTATGCAATTAGTATAACCTTTGACATAATTGATAACATAAGATTACTTACCACATCATCGTTTGATGCACACTCTGAGAAAACATTGGTAATTTGTGGAGGATGAGTCTCTGGAAGGATACGAACAAATTCAATGCCAATTCCTTCCTGAAATTAAAAAGATATTATTAAATATATGAAATAATAGTTATTAATATAAATAGCATATTGTCCCCATAGAAAACAATGTCACATTATCGCCCATACTAAAATTCCCATAATTTATACACGGTGAATATGAGGTCATACTTGCATATGATCCGTCCACTCTTGTAATTGCAAAAAAGCAATTTAAAACAAAGCAGTATAAGTTTTTGTTATGTAGGATTAGTCATATGAACGAGAATATTTGAAAGAATTATTGTGGAAGTGATCAATTATTAAATAGTATTTTGATGAAATCCTTGTTGAACACTATATTAGTACATTATAAATCCATTAAGCATTAAATATGATTTGTCATTTTTGATGTGAGAGTGAGTAAATATTGTGTTGTTGATAATTACATGCAATGATACCATATGCACATATACTATAAATTGTATTGTTAATCGAGCACGCGTGTTTTTTGTAATTTGTAGGGTAAAGTAAATATATGTATTTACAACAAAAACATCATGCAAAGACATGAGTTGAAGTTTAAATAAAAAATGTGTGTCAATGCATAATAATACATTAATATTAAAACAATAGAATTTTTTAGTACTTATTACGTAATTTAATTTAAATATAGTTTGGCTCTACTAAAATGAGTCATGTTAATAGGAAGTATAAATGCATTGAAACATTATTATAGAAAAAAAAGTCGTATTTTTGGTTGACAGAATTTATATTACAGATTTCCTCACGCATTTGCATGGAAATGCCGCAAAACATTTATATTTTAATATGCATGATCAAATATTTACAACAGTTTTGTTTAAATTGTATCAGCATTATAAAGCTTCCTGTAAAGTATCTTGAATACTTTATATATACTTATTGTATTTTAGTTTATTTATGTAGAAACTTTCATTTTGTTCAATACGATTCAAGTAATCTTTACTTTATTGATTTTATTGTGTACTATAGAATTTTATGTAGATTTGGAGGTGAATATTGAATATTAAGTGGTCGGACAAAGTAAGAAATAAAGAAGTGTCAACAAGAATTGTGGAAAAAAATCGTTAGTATACAATTATAAATAGAAAAAGAGGATAAACAGACTATGTAATAACAACAGATTTTACTGAAAGACGTTATTGAAAGTATGATAAAAAAGTAAACCAAAAAGATAAAGATGTACTGAGAAAATGACAAGGATGAAAAAAAGAGCAAAGAATAAACGAAAGGCACATAAAACCTGCAATACGCAGATATTAAATTATTGATAATAATAAAATAACAAATATGACCTTAAATAGATTTTTGTTGGACAATATCACAGAAAATATAGATCAATTCAAATTTATACAAATGATTTGGCAAAACCATATAAAAAATCTAATCTCTATAGACTTTAAGAACGTCCAAAGTCTCAATACAATGTTGTAGAAAATACAAAATTGTCACCTAAACATTTTTTACTGTAAGCAATATATACTATTTTAATTTGATGTAATCCTTCTTAAATTTTCATATAATTACCAAATATTTGGTACTACACATTAACCATGTAATACAAAAATCTATTTTCATAAAAACATAGTTTTTCTTGCACCAAAATAACATTTTTTTGAACTCAAATAGAAGCATTTGTCTGTGGTATGCTACTCAGTAACAAATAATTTTTGATTGGATAAGTTATTAACCAATTTGATTATTTTTTGAGTTAATGGATTGGTGATCTGTCTGAAAAAATATACAAAAAAAACTATAATCGAATAACAAAATTCAAAACATTTGTTGTATAAAAGTTGATAAAAAAACACATAACATTTTTAAAAAGTTTGATAGAAATATGAATAGTGTTTTTGACCATCATCAATTGTGATGATTCAACTTAACTGACTAATGCCAAAAAAACAAAACTAGAATTTAAAAAAAAATGACCAATTTTGGAAAGCCACAAAACGAATTGTAGGCTAAAATTTAATCCGCTGCCAAGTTTGTTCGCCCATTCTTATTCTTTCAAATGGGTCCATAATAAAATTGCTATCTTAAAAACTGGTGGAAAAAGAGACTTAACACTACTTTTCAATTTATAAAACTTTCATTTGTAACAGGGTTAATCAATAGAGCACTCATTTAATCGCTACTTTTGGGACGTCACTATTCAAAAACAATAACTTAAATAAAACATACGCTTTGTTAAGCAGAGCATTAGTACGAGATCTCGGGAGCTGATTTTCCTCTTTTCATTAATACGTTTTGAATGCGAAAATTGTAATTTTTCAAAAAACATTTTCTTTACTTAAAAAAATGGATGTGAATGGCAAGTAAAAATATAGAGTTTTCCTATACAAAGTCCCATTTTAATTATAAAAAAAAACATTTATTAATTCTTAAGTAGTGCACATTTTTAATTTAAATTTAAAGTTTGCCATTAGTTGTAGAAAATGATATTCAGTAAATCCTCGGCTCTGTCGTTCTTTTGAAAAAGTTTTGCACAACTGAGACTCTATCTAGCAAATAACAGCTCGAATATTATTTTTGAGGGCTAGAATTGTTTGCAGGTCATTAGCGTACACTCCTTTTTTCACGTAAACTCAAAGAAAAAAGTTTAGCAGAGTTCTGAAGAGCCAATTTATGTCAAAGTTTTGCAAAGTAATGCGCCAGAAAAATTCAAGTGCAAAACTACAATTGTTTCATAGGTTGTGTGTCAATGTCCAAATTATCAAATATAGGCTAAAAAAAATCAGTTAGCATCCTACTGTAGCAATTCGCATTGACTGCAGCACCTATGTCGTTCTCTAAAAAATAACATACATGACTCCGCTAACCCAAAAACTGCACCAAACAGTAACTTGTTGTAGATAAAAAAGTTTCTGAACTATTTATTATTTTAAAATTTTTGGAGCCCCAAATGCTGCAGTTCTGTCTATTGACAAATCCACTAATACAGAAATGAGCTTGATCGACTAAAATAATTTTTTCTAAAAAAGGATTAACTGCCTGTATTTCCAGCCAGTTCATGATCTTCTTCTTCTTCAAGTGGTATCTCCTTTCAGGAGGTTTGCAATCATCATCGTTATTTTTACTTTTGAGTAGGCAGCTCGGAACAGTTCTTTGAATGTTGTATTGTATCATTCCCTCAAATTTCGCAGCTATGAAATTCTGCGTCTGCCAATGTTTCTTCTACCAGCTATCTTTTCCTGCATGATCAGTTGTAACTTTCTTTGTTAAATTGTGAGTGTGATCTCAAGTGGTTTTTTCATACGTTCTAGTACCTTTAAGTTTGACACTTCTATCTATCCAGGATATCTTCATCATGCGTCTACAACACCACATTTCAAAAGCCGTCACTTTATTCATATCTGCTTGTTTTAACGTCCATGCTTTCATTCCGTAGAGTAAACTCTACTCTTATTTGCCGATCACATAGAAAAGCCCGTATTCAAAAGAATGCATTTCATGCCAATTCTATCCGGGTTTTCATTTCGGTTGTCTGGTTATCCAAGTTCCGAGATATTTAAATTTGATGTTTTTTCAATTATTATGATGTCGATGTATAACTCTTGTCTTAGTGTTGTTGATATTGTTACTATCATGTATTTTCTCTTTTTCAGGTTCATTCTAAGACCATACCGTAGACTAACATCCTTAATGTTCTGGACTACTCTTTGTAGATCGTTTAAAGTTTCTGCTATAACTACAGTATCGTCCGCGTATCGAATGTTATTAATTGGCTGGCTATTTACTCTAACTCCGGCCTGCTCTTCATTTAGAGCTTCTTTGAATATCGCCTCGGAGTACAGGTTAAATAGCATAGGGGACAGTGTACACCCTTGCCTTACTCCCCTTCGTATTTGTATTTCCTATGTAACTTCCTTATCTACTTGCACAACTGCTATTTGGTGCCAATATGATCAGACGGCATCAATTCAATCTTTCAGCTGCACTTTATAAACATGTAGGTTAAGACGTATGTGGTATGCGATAAAAGTCTTAACTGGTATGAACGTCTTGAGCTAGATAAACATGGGTTTTCTTTGACACTGTTAGCAACAGCAACAATGTTTCGAGCTGACCTGACAGTACAAGCTTGAACTGGCAATTTTACATCAGTAACTTGACCATTTTGCTAAAATGTTGCAATTAGCTTTGCTAGAAGTTGATTCATACCGACCAAAAACTTCACAAACTCAGCGAGCTGTGTCAGCAAAATTTGCACCGTGCCTATAATAAATTTTTATTATTTCTAAACGCTGTTAAACCATTTTCTTAAATCGTATAGTTTTTAATAATAAACGTCAAGGATTCATAAAATATTTCTAATAAGGTTTCTTTTTGCAATATGTTTATTGTGCATTAGTAACTGTCACCAATTTATGTATTGGTAAAATAAAATTTTATCTACAGAGCATTTTGTTACCACATATACTGGCCGCCATAAATAAATAAATAAACACCCTGTAAAACTTGATAGATTTAAAGATTTTCAAGAGACATGTATTTTATGAAAATTTCAAAAACTTAAACAATTATCATTTGTAAAAAAATAATAATGCGTCTCTCCTTCCCTGTTTTTTACGCATTCAGCATGGTAATCAGGCATACTTAAAATAAAACGAGTGGTACCCTGTGGTATGCTATCTCAAATGTCCAAAATCAGTCACTAGAAATCATCTATACCGTTTGGGATGAATATAAATTGTTAAACTGGCATCCTACCATACCCCACATATGCTAAATAAAGTTAAAGTCCGGCAAACGTAAAGACCATGCAAGCAAATCCACTTTAGCATTATGCAGAAAACCAATAGTAATCCTCGCGGCATACCGCCATTGTCAGGATCAGCCAGTTCTTAAAGGTATGCCATTAAAACTGATTCTAACACGTTAATGATATAACAAAGTGTTAGTTATCAAAAAGTTTGATTACAACTTTTTCTTGTGACAAAATTACTTCTGACGTCCGCGTAGATGACATTCATTTAATTTCTTAATAACAAAGTCTTGGGCGGGTAGGTGGGTCACTCCAAATTATAGTAACGCGCCAATAATTTGAATTGAATTGACCCACCCATCCACCCAAGTATTAGTTATCAAAAAGTTTGATTACAACTTTTTCTTGTGATCAAATGACTTCTGACGTCCGCGTAAAAGGCCAACATTAAATGAGAAACACTTGAGCAACTAAGTTGGACACTTCATAGCATGGTACCAATTCAATAGTTTAAAATGGAGTGGCCTACCCATTCGCCCAAGTGTTAATTATCAAAAAGTTAGATCATGATCATCTTTTGTAGCAAAATAACTTTTGACGTCCGCATAGAAGACAATTATTAAATTTCTTTATAACGAACACTTGGCAGGTTAATAGCCTACCCACCCAATGAAGTGTTAGTTATCAAAAAGCTTGATCACAACTTTCTCTTGTGACAAAAGACTTCTGACGTTCGCATAAAGTTATTAAAAGCATAATAATGTGCTAGCAGTGCGGTGTGTCATGCTATAGATAACTTAAAATGTTTCCCCCCTCCTAAAGAATCAAAATTCATCATTTAAGACGATTCTATTCAATTCCTTATTCCAATGCAACCTTTTGTTACACCACTGTAGTCGTGCAACTCGAAGTTAGAAAATTTGAAGTGAACAAAGAAATAGTCGATACAATTTAAAGCCAAAACTGATTAACTGATGAATAATTAAACCTCTCTCCACCTATCCCAAACTTCTATTGTTGACAAAAAAATATCCCAAAAAGTCGTCAAAAGAAAAACGATAATTTGTGCTTTTATTTAGTCTAGGCCGTAACCGGCGTCATTCATCATGTATTTCTGTCCACCTTTGTCAACATAATAAAACTGTAGCAACACTGCGTTTTACATAATTAGCAATATTACAAATGGATAATCTGGCTTCTAGTTGACCGATTATTCTATTCAGTTCAAAATCACACAAAACAAACAAATAATGTTTTCAAAACATTAGTCAATTGTAAGAAACTTGATAGTTGTTAAAAACGTAGTTATTTGTAGTTGTCTGATAGTGTACGTAATAGATTTAATTAATTAATAGTCGAGTTCACCAACAACAAAATGACAAACATGCATTTTCTGTATAGAACGGAGAGATCAGTAGCTTTATCATATTCAGCGTGTACACGCTTTTTTGCCTTTGCACTTTATTGCAAAATAAAATAACGACAAATTCAAGATTTTTATCCAAGATATTGTTTACAGATGAAGCGCATGGTTTGCATTTTGTGCGCAACCAGTGCTTAGCTTAGTTGGACGTCAGTGAATCGGACGCGACAAACCACAATCGAAGCCGGCTAGGTCGCTCAATAAATCCTTTGGATTTCTATGTTTGGAAGCACATAACAGCGTTAGTATACAGAACACCAATTCTTAATGTAAATTTTTTAAGAAATCGCATACAATACAAGTCATGTGCCATTATTAGAAATACTCGTGATATTAGTCTATAGCAGTAACTTTGTACTACCTAATTTTTGCCATAATTTAGCGTCTCAAACGCAACCATTTCACTAGATGTAGTTTAAGTTGTTTGAGAACATATTCACCCACCGGATATTTTATACTTGGTAGTAATGACAATTAACAAATTAAACAAACTAATAAAAACAAATCCAAACATTACATAAACTCCATGGAATCCTGTTGCTATAAAAACAAATCCATAGACAGTATCAGAAATTAAAAATGGGGCTCACAAAAAATTGTTTCAATTTTACAAAACAATCAAGCATCGCATGATGACAATAGACAAATTTGTCTAAATAATTCTGCGCTTATAAACACAAAAGATGATAGAAATAATAGAACGAGAACCATTCAATATTTTAGTTAATATCTAAAAAGTTTTAGAACCGCTGTTATGTATTCAAATTCAATTAATTTTACAATTTACAAAACAGGAACGTGTACACAAAATTCATTAATTGTTAATCATTGCTCAAGTACATATTATCAACGTCAATTAAAACAGAATGCTAAAATTTAGATTTAACTGCAGAGGATGTTTGCGTACTCTTTGAAAACAATAGCTCTAAGCGATTTACGGTAATTGTGACAAGAATGTACAATTATATTTCAACGTACAATAAAAATAAAAGTGTTAACGTAATACTTCACTCGCCTTGATATATTTAATATTTCCAGTTTTTTTTTCTTACTTTTTAAACTAGACAACCAGGCGACTTCATTACTTTCACTTAATGTCGTTGTTATACATTCCGATGTTTATATAATTTGACAAGTCCCCGGGCCAAACCATCCGTGTTTCATGCAATTTTTAAGGAACAAAAAATCATCTGGCAATTAAAAAGACGTAATATTTACTTTTTTATTCGACAAGTGTTTTCAATCGCAACAGATTTTTTGCCATTATTACGTAAGTTAACTATAATTATATCGTTAACAACATTACTAAGGAGATTTTAATATTTAAAATTACATCTATTATATAAGTTTATTTATTTTCTAACAAAAATCCCTGTTTGAGTGCTAAAGTAATAACTTCATAAAATAAGACTAAGCGTTGTGACAATTTTATCAGATCAGAATAGGTAAACATTATTTTTTAAATGGTTTATAATAATCTAATAGGAACAAAATATAAAATTAATAGTTGTTATTTTAATTCATCATAGTAGATGTAAATGTTTACTATACAGTTACGTAATAAGTATTAATAACTGTACGGAACTAATTATTTTCAAATTGCACTGCGTTGAATTATATTGTACATCTGTCACACGGTTTGAATAACAAACTTAAATGAAAATAAAATTAATTATTACGAATCCGTTTGAATAATTAATTCTGTTCTGGAGTATCGAGTTTTGCTTATTCGTAACTGTTAAAAATAGAACACATATTCAAATGAAGTCGTAATGCATTTTCCAGTATGAATGTTGAAAACACATACATACATACACATTAATTTTTAATGAGATGGGTTCATGTTATATGTATCAACAGGTTAATTAACGTGATAACGTTAGTAAATAAAATAATTTTAAAATATGGGTGGGTAGGAAAACGGTATAAGCTTTGATAAATACACTACGCCGATAAATTAGCGGCGCACTAAGTAAACTGGTTGTATTTTCTTTCTATGCTTTCAAAAAATCGTTGAAAGTCGTAGGTTGTTAACTTAAGTGTTAAAAAAGTAAATAATGAACAATTCGAATTTATCATTTAATAAAAAATAGTCGCATAAAAACAAAGCATAAAAAAAAGTTGTATTTGAATATCTCCAACTGTATTTTTATATAGCAATATAGAAATAATAGAGTAGATGACAGTGAAATGAAGCATCTAAGCAAAGTTGAAGTTGTAATATTAATTGAAGAAAAGAACAAGTATTTTTAACTTCATGATTTCAAATTGCTACTTAGAGACAGAGTTATAGTAGACCTGCTGACATACAACGCGTATCTACTGATAAAAAACCTGCAAAATTACCTCAGAAAACTAGTAAAGTTCAAGTTTGTACGTAAACCATAAAAAAAAATTGCAAACAATAAAAGATCCAAAAAGGCACTCCGCAAACCACGGTTGATTATGTCTCACAAAAGAAACAGGCCAACAATTGCTTAACAACATGCAAATTTGGGGATGGCTCAGTATCCAGATTTCAGTTGTTGTCTTCAAATTTAGGCATGTATAGGTAAATGTTATCGTAAAGAACTGGTTAAAGAAGTATACAGATTTGGAAGAGAATCTGACATAGTATGAACTTTTAATACTAAAACACATCTTGTTTCCATTCATAAACACATAAAAGCTACCCGATACATAGAGAAGTTTTCACAAACCATGTTTTACCTGTTAAAGCCTCTATAGACACCGCATCTGTTTCAGCTGGATAGGAAGATCAGAAACCGCCATATGGTCCCAAAAAGTAAATTTTTGTTAGCTATTCAGGAAAAATTAGCCAATAAACCTCATGAAGATGCTACAAAGGCCCCAGGCTATCATTCAATCTTGTGAGAATATAAGACATAATTCCATAATTAATCAAAAAGTGTACTAAAATGTATGAAGCTGCCGTTACACTTAAGAGCCAACACAATTTGGTCAAAAAATTGTTTTTAATTCATGTGTGCGTAGTATTCAGTTCTACATACTCTGTAGACGGTGCAAGTCAAACATAAGTTTCAGTTTTATTACTCTAATAATTGCTAAAAAACTTATTTAAACTTACAACTCATGCCTAACTCTAGCCGCAATCTAATCCTGTCAAAGTAATACAACTTCAAAAAAGTCATGATTAAGAAGGGAGTTTTTATGTTATCTACCTAGAATATGAAAATAAGAGTTACAAGACAAACAAAATTTTATTGTTCAACGTAAGAACTATTAACGCATACTGATTACAACTTTTCTAGAGACTTCGAGGAATACTTCAAAAAATGCAGCGTTCAAAAAGTTTTGGAAAAATAATAGTCACTTGTGCAAGTTTAGGACTGTAAGGTAGATGTAAAAGCAGAACTTTTTAAGCATAACTGTGGGGGCTTTTTTCGTGTATATCGCTTTCAAGTTCTCAAATGTGTCTTTATAGACTTCTTTCTGGCATATATTCAATTATGATAATCAGTGTCCCAGAAAACTTTGACTGTCACTTCTTGAGTAATAGAGAGCCCCTATAAACCCATTGCATGAAGTTATTTTGTGAGAAGACCCCAATGGTGTACACAAGTCTAATCCCCAGTTACAATTTAATTGTCGCAAATTTGTCGTCTGCACAATTTTTGTTTGAGACTGATCAGCTTTGGAGTCCATCGTTCCGACACTTTGCTAATTTCCAAACCTTCAAGTAGATTAAAAAAAAAACTTGTTCCTGATATTTCTATTTCTTTAGCAATAACTGAAACTTTTACTTGGCGGTCAATCAACACCAAATCTTAAACTTGGTTGATGAATTTGTTCGTGCATTCAGAGTTCTTTCCCATTTTGGGTCATCATGAATAAATTGCTTACCCCATCTGAACTGCTTAAACCAATATTTAATTTTAAAATAAAGTTACTTTCTCCATACACTGCAATATTATATTATATTTTTCGGGGTACTGGCTTCTTTTAATAAAAATTGTATAATGCTTCTTCAAGTTGGAAATGATTCATTTTTGTCTTTTTAAACTAATATAAAAATGTCAATCGATTGGAACCAAACAAAGAGATAACACTATAAAATGTCACAAAAACTTGACAAAATAAAATTTTTGCAATAACATAAAAACCTCCCTTTGTTTAAAATACAAATAAATATTTTGAAATACCATATTTACACGTGCCTCCTCATTCATTAATTCTTTTTCATTATACACTTTTTAGTTGTTTTGTGTAGCCCAAAAAAACATTGATTGAGTTTAGTTCTCGCATCGTAGAATGCTACTGAGTAGAACCACGTCCAACTTGTAGATTTTTTTTGTCTAATGAATAATTTTGGAATGCTGTTCAAGAAGCTATCGTAAAAATGCTAATATCTACTATAATAAATAATAGACACGCCAAAAACACAAACCATGTTTGCAAAATTTTCATTACATAAGTGCATTTGTGAATCAATTAAGAATTTAAAACCTAGTAAATAAAATTTTGAATTTTATCTAGTGATTGTAAATTATAGACACGCCATAAACAAGTATTATGTCTACATATTTTTCATTACAGAACTGCATGTTTGAAAGAAGATAAAATAACATTAACAATTAAGAAATTAAAACCTAGTAAATACACTTTTTTATAATTCACTTGTTTATTATCCGTTAATAACACCTTGAACATTGAAAAACAACTTAATAATCCACAAATACCCACGAGCTGTAAAACCCTTAGGGCATTATTATCATCAGTTAGTGTATAAATATCGATAACAAGCAACTTTCAAGGTATATCATTTTATGAATAAAATCAAAAAACCTTTGTATTTCAATTATAAATTCTTTCATATTTTTACAGTTTCTAATAATAATTATGCACGTTTAGTATAGTATTTCTAATACGAATAGCTTATTATCAGTTAAAAATATACTAACTCTGATAAAATACCCGATTGCGTGCAAAAGCTAGCAAACAGCACATGCTATTTGGTAAGCATATATTTATGATTAATGAAATCGTTTACTTTAAGTAGCAGGTATTTATCTTTAACTATGACTATACAAAACAGCTAATTCTATTAATAAAAATAAAATAAAAGAATTATTAACTTGTTTGTTACATGGATAGTATTAAGCAAATTATTTTATAAATAAAATATAGAAGTAGTAAATGCAATTATTCCATATTTATATGCAGACATTAATTGACATATTACATTGTAATAGGTTTGAATATAAAGAAAGCAATCTCCCCAGATTTTTCTGCCCACAAATCAAAAGTATTTTTAGATTTTACTTGCCTATTATTCGTTAATAATATCTTTGATACGTAGTATACGTGTACATCAACTAGAGTGTTGTGAGCGAGCATTATAATTTATAACGGCCTCGTTGCATTGTTGTTTATATAAATGTCTGTGATAACCACAATAAATAAACGTCTTTAACGCATTATTACAATAAACATTAATTTATATAAATTCAAAAATAACTCCATGCCTTCCGCGATTATTATTCTTTTCTTGCGCTCACATTCCAAAACCTTAATTTTCATCCCTCTTATGGTCTTCTAGGCACTATCATCATAATGTTGCACAAATAACTTTATCTTTAGGCATTATATATATATTTTCTTTTTGGTATGTTCCTAAAGTTAGTTAAAGTGTTGATCGTAGATCTTGGTAAAGTCAAATACCCCAACTGCAGTACCGTTTAGCTGAGCTTACGTTCGTAAGTGAATTTGTTACTTTATAATCGTTTAGATGTTTAATTATACCATCTCAGAAAACAGTAACAACCATTTGAAATACCAATAATCACTTGTATTGAATCAACAAACACAACAAACTCCCCCTAGTCCTACAAAGTAGATTTCGCACTTATACCAGAATTATATACTACCACCTTTAGTTCGATCTGCAAAACTCTGAACTTATTAAAGCCAGTGTTTCAAAAATACATACCCTCCAAGCAAAGCACATGCCTTGTCCCTTTTGATCCATTGTCAAATGTAGACCTTCCTCATATCTTTGTTGGTCCTGTGCTACTCTTATCCAGACAAATACGTCTACCCTTTTTACATCATCGTCCCACCTAGTTTGTGATCGTATCCGTGCTCATTTGCCAAGCCAAGATCTATTGCTGAAAGATGTTATTCCAGCAACAGTCTTTGTATCGTACATTATGTCCCGCAAAATTCCACTTCAGTCTAAGGACTGTTTCGGCTAAATTAGAAACCTTAGTTCTCTCCCTTATCCACAAAGTTCTTTTGTGGTCTCTGAGGGTAATGTTTAGCATTCTTCGTTCCATTGCTCTTTATGTTACTAATAAACTACGTAAACTGCTTTTAGTTAAAGACCATGTTTACGGTTCGTAAGTAAGTACTAGTAATACGCATTAGTCAAACACTAGTTTTAAAGTGTTGCGGTAAGTTTTTACTCCCTAGTACAAAGCTTAAGTTCCCAAATGCTTTCCATCCTTGTTTAGTTCGTCTTTGTATTTCGGTCTTCTGATGTTCTTTATTAGATAGTTAGATGTTTCTTCTGTCTCCTTTCTTGTATAGTGGTATGGTTGTAGTTGGTTTCCGTACATAAGATACCAGTTTTGTATTTATTCATTGTCAGCCAGGTAATCATACGCAAGGCCGTGCATTTGTTAGAGATCCAAAGATTAGACTTCAATTTTATTAGAAACATTTGTTTTTTGTAATGAGGCGCTCTTTCAATTGAATGGGTACGTTAACACATAAAACTGTCGGATTTGGGTAGCAGAGAATCCACACGTTAATAATAACAAAACAATGCAGCCACAACAAGTCATCGTTTGGTAAAGATTTTAGGCTGGAGTGGTTGGTCCATACTTTTTACTAAAAAAGACGCCGGCAATGTAACCTTTTTGTAGCCTGCATTGATCGGTATGGATTTAAACAAATGTGGTTTCAGCAAGATGTGGCACGCTGTCGCACTATTTAAATTGTCACATAAAAGATTCCCTAACCGTGTAATCTCACGCAATGACAACCAGAGCTGGCCACAAAAATCTTGCAATCTAAGACCGCACAACTTCTTCCAGTATAGTTCACCAGGCAACTGCATCAACTTGTAGGCAAATTTAGTAAGGGTAACCAGATATAGTACAGATTTGGTAGTAGTTAGCAGGTCTATCAATACTGCAATAAAGCAGCCGAACAATAACTTTCAAACAGCTTATAAGCAGAGGTAAGGTTAGCACTACTTCAACAACCAGAGCACTGACGTACAAAAAAATATGTGACCCTACCGCACTATTTCCCATAAAAGCAGAAAAGTAATGTCAATTTTTAACGTTTCATCTGGCAAACGGCGCTGCTCTACGTCCAATGTAGACAGTGTCAAATCAGCTACTGTACATGTGACAGCTGAGCTCCACATGCAAAATCTACGACCAGAGAAAAAACACGACTAGCTACCTGAAATATACAAAGAGTACTACAACCGGGTAAGCTGAAAATACTAACAAACATACTGATACGTTATAAGATTAAGATTGCTGAAATTGCCAAAACACACTCGCGTGGCCGCGGTACATTGGTACTACAGACTTCTATGTATTTTTTTCTGGCTTGGATGATGCGAACCAGGAAAAAATAACAATAGTGATAAGCAATAACATCAAAAACACTATAACTGGATGCACCATGCGCATGCAAAACCCAGCGTTATAAATATAATCCAAGTATATGCACCAACGACATAGACAAGACGTAGTTATAGAAGATTTCTATGACTCTAGAAACAATGACTAGCAAGATTTCCAATAGCAAAATCGTTATCATATTATGATACCTTAATGCAAAAGTCAATAATCACATCTGTAGAATTATTGGGTAATATGGCATTACACCAAAAAAATGAGAGAGGTGAAAAGCTACTGTAATTTTGCATAGATAATAACTATAGTATTACCAATACCGTATTCAAACAAGATATTCGTCAATTATATACCTGGACGTCACCAAACTTAAGCAGCCGTTGGCGTACATCTACTTTATCTGCAAAAACTCTTCCAAAGGCAGATTACCTAACCTAACTTAACTGAAAAACTAGAGAATATCAGCCTAGACTATAAACTAGAAATTAATATTCAAACAACTAAATCAATAATAGTTGATTGTGCAAATAATAACTGACCAAACCATCTTGGACTATAATCGATAATCAGGGTTGCTGCAAAGGCAAAATCTGTCGTCGTATATAACCGGGAAGACCCACTATGTCTCAGCTAACCACAAAATAGAAAAACCATAATATAACACGCTACACCAAGTGTAGTATAGTCCATACCTTCATATCTTCCGTGTTCAGTTATGTTGCAAAAAACTGGACAGTACACGCGGCAGGCCGTCAAAAGATAAAAGCCTTCGAGATGTAGTGCTAGAGATGAATGATTAGAGTGCAATAAGCAGCTATGCAAACTAATATACCGATCCACAAGATGTCTCTAGTATAGTCTACAGCCACTTTCTCAAGTGTTTCAAACATATAACGCAAGTAACAATATGGAAAAAGTAATTGCACATGGTTATCAAGACGGTAGGCGGATAAGAGAGATATCTCCAACACGCTAGACCAACACAATGCAACAACTACTCACAAACCTAGAGACCGGGGCTAGAGAATCGGCCAACAGGACCAGATGACCCTGGATAAAAAAATCCGAAGAAGAAATATTAAAGTTATTTCACTACATGTCTGACAAGACGTTGTATTTAAAAATAGAAGATTAGATCGGTAATAATTAGGCTCAGTTAGATAAAAAAATAAAATTGAGTATATGTATATGAATATTTAGAAACAATGAAGATTTAATTCGAAACAAGACTATGTAACAATTAGATTTATGGTAAGCAGAAGAAAGAAAGTAGTTTTTAGCATTTTTTATCATATGTGGTTATATACAAATTATAGACTTAATTGAAAGACACATGATAATAGCAGACAATAATAAAAACGCTTGATTAAAATATTGCACAAACTATGTGGCTTCAATATATAAACTTTAGAAGTGTTGCAATATTGTATTAGTTTTAGTTTTTTTTTTTAATTTTCCTGTTTAAGAATAGGTTTTAGATTTTTGCTTTTGTAAGCTGTAAGGTTGTGAGTTTGTGTATTACACTTTACATACATTAGAAAATAAATGTTGTGTTTCCTCTAACGCAGATTATATTTTATAAAGTATTTCTTGTTTGCTAAAAAGATTTCCTTTAAAAGCAACGATTAATTATAAAACACCCAAACAAACACGGAAAATGCTTTCAGTAAAGAAAACAGTCTAGCAAAGTTTATACAAGGGTTTAAGTAAATAGCGAGGCTTCTGCTGTACATTGAATGTAAATTGCGTCTAGACTCCAATAATAATTTTGAATTTAATTAATTATTATTCATAAGCATACAAAATCTTCTAAAAAAACTACGCACGTGTTGTTACCATGTAACTCTAACAATTATTAAAGTCATTAAAATAACTATTATGTAGACAAATACTAAGTATTGCGATATGCGTGTACTTTGTTCGCATAAGTTGAAAAGTCATGTTTATTTTTAATAAACTCACCTTGACAAACTCATTTTACACTACATTGCGTACAGCATTAAAAGATACGGGTATTGTTAAAAAATGCAAAATCATTAAAATAACTTAGACAAAAACATAATTAATATAACATAACCCTTTTGTACAAAATATTATTAATTAATGATTTATTACATCAATCAAACTGCACCCTGTCAATTTGTCAATTTTAGTGGTGATGTAATTTAATTCATTAAACTAAACACCATGAAGGGCAGGACCTAATTACAACAATAAAATATTAATCAAACAATAAATACATCCTGCGGAGACTGGCAAAATTCGGATGCAATTTAAACATGTTGTATACATATATAATCGATTATTTATTTATAATAAGTAAAAGTTAAGTAACTAGAATTTACATAAATTAAAATGAGTAAGAAATATAAAACAGCGAACATCAATTATATGACTCATACCTAGATAGAATAAATAATAAATGCGCCGAGTGAATGTGGCAATTACTTTCAAACCTGATAGGTGAGATTGCGTATATAAGAAATATATTTAATTATTATTATATAATGATTTTTATTTAAATAAATATAGATAGCTACTAATAATATTTAAGCATTAACTATTTTTTTAAATTTTTATGAAGTAAATTAGGTTACATAAATATTTTTGTTATAAATAATAACTTAATGGGCTTACTACTACATGCTTAGGAATTTATGTATAAACATACTATTACCTACATATTGTTCCGATTAAGTTAAAAAAAAATAAATTTAGCAATTCAATGTCACTTGGATATAGACTGGTCAGGGCCGTCTCAAAAGTAAATCATTTGTGCGAAAATAGCACCAGACACCTTCCTACTGTTTTGTTCTCGTTAATAATAGAACAGAATTTAAATTGTAATTAAACTTAACGCTTTTGCTCAATTTTATCTAATTAAAAGTTAATTGTTCAATTTATTCACATTTGTCATGCGAAAGAAGTCGATGCACTAATTCCATCGGTGCCAGTATGTCTACTAAAATTATTGATCTAACTCTAGTCAGTTCTTCCGACGCATAAAACCAACAAGCATTTGTATTTAATGCATATGAAAAGCTTATTTCTGTTATTCAATCATTTTACAAATGAAAAATGAAAAAATTATTATAGTATATTAAAAACAAGTTTAATTGCATGCGTCCAAGTTAAGAAAAGTAGCCGAAAGCAAGTTTTTGAAAGGATAAATGCAACAAAAATGATCTTATAAAACGAGTTTGTTTCTATTTTGCATTTCTAATTTAAATACTAAAATCAAAATGTTCAAATGTTCCGTATCGTAATGACTCCATTACAATACTCGTTAAATAATAAAATGTCGTTTTTTAATAAGTTTTGTTAGGTATTGTACCCAATAACGTTTTTTAATGAGATCATTATGAACGCAAAATATAAAAAAATATAGATATGGAAAATAGTTCAATATTTAAATTTATTAATGGAATAGATACTAATATATTAATGTTTAATAGATTGTTTTGGTAATTTATCATAATAATATTACATTTTAAACTGCAGTTATTATACTCGAAAGAAGTATAAAAAATTAATATGAACCAAGAGTCATTTACATGTTCAGCTAAATATGAAACATATATTAATTTATTGATCTATCTAACTTATACAGACCAAATATCAAAAATATTAATAAAACTGGTTTTTCTAATATGTCAGTTATTAGTCAATATTAATTTTTAATACACAGGATAAGTCAAAATTATTGGTTTAGGTCCGGTATAATAAATAAATCTTCAACCGTAAAAAAATTTAAAAAATGTTTTTTGATTTTTAAACAAGCTATTGTTTAAATATATTTTTAATATACAGAGTGTTCATTTTATTGTGGAAATTTGATGAACTTCAGTTTTCAAATAAAACACCCTATATATTTTTACATTTTTTGATTCTAAAATTAGATCTAAAAATGCCTTATTAAAAAAAAATAGACCGACAAATTTTGCATATTTATTAGGTTATGTACTAGGTTTCAAACGTTGGCAACACTTCTCAAAGTTTTAATTTTCTTCATCCTCACTTTAAATGTCAGATATGATGCTTATTTAATTTATTTTTATGTTAGTAGCTGGTCATTTGGATAATTTATAATAAGTAAATACTTATGCGTGAAATAATAATTTAAAAATTTAATCATTGTATTATGATTCAAAAATTATGCCAACACAGTCATTTCATGACGACATACTCTCTTTTAATTTAAATTAGACCTGTATGGCATAATTACAAAATATCGACTCAAATCAGCTTATGTTGTCTTATATTTTGAAAAAGTTTGTTCATGTTGAACAAATTGATTCATATTGTGTAGTTTAACAGATATGCTTTACTTGTTATAACTAGCTAATATTAAATTTCAGCATTTCACACTGACTGGATGTCAGTGGCGGAGCTAAGATTTTTGTGCTCTTGCTCCTGTGCATGTAGGCCCTTTTGCGTTGTAGGCGCTTGCTTTTAAGTAGCCCCACCAATAAATACGAGTAAATTATACATGAGAAGATGCTCACTATAATATATTCAATTTTAAAAAAGGGCAAGGATACAACAGACACACATCTCACTTTTATACACTTTCACTCAAAAGCCCCCGTTGAATAAAACCCAGAGAAAGGTGAGTAGAGTAAAAAGATAAGATTGTAAAGCACCTTCATGAAACTCAGATCAAGATTTTGTATGTGAAAAACGACCAAAATTGCCAGATGCGACGTCGAAGAAAAAACATTCCAATTCTCGATGTTTGCACGACTTACCAAATCAAACCGAGACTTCTGATGACATATGTTAGAATAACAAGTAACAGTACTTAATGCCCAGTCATCACTTAACGGAAAAATGTGTAGGATCTATATTAACAAAGATTAAAAAACTTACATTCAGTTTTCTACGACAAGCAGTTCAATCAGCATGACTACCGTACATCCATTAGACTAGAACGATCTTTCTGGGCAATGCGGATACACCAGCGCTATATGACCCTACCAACGAATAAACGATAATGAGTGGATGTCATTATCGTTTAATACCACCGTCCTCAACTCTTATTTAACTTACAAAAATAATCGTTTCATCAACAAAGTTGAACAAAAACAACACCTACCGACTGCGCCAATTTGGTATTTTACAAGAATTTTCCGGTTAATATTTTCATCAAAGATTTAATTTAATAATGGAAATCAATAGACGGATGTGTCCCTTAGACAAATCTAAACTGCGCAATAATAAACCACCGTATTGACACACAAAGATGTAACTATAACAAATTGAACAATAACACCACTTACCAACTGCGCCAATTTGGGGCATTTTTATATATATTTTCTTCAAAAAAAAAAATAACAAAATGAAACATAATGCCAGTAAGATTTTCATCAAAGGTAAAATTAAACAACAGCAATCAAGAGACTGCCTACCAACGGGTATGTCTTCGGACAAATCTAAACTGTGCAATGATCAATCACCGTATCTTTACTGCTACTAAGATGTATGCCAGTAGCAACTACGACATTCGAAGACTGACACCCAACAAACCTAAACTGAGCAGTGGTCAATCATAGTATGTATACACTACTTTCATCAACAAACTGCTTTTGGTGGGTGACTTATATCAAAAAGAACAAAAAATAACAAAAAACCTTAACCAATAGTGCTCCTAATGTTTGATACAACTCGAATAGCAAACAAGAAACCTGCAGCAATGTCTAACCATCATAAGTTTTCAAGATAGTAAGAACAAAACTCCAATAGCATAGCTATTTATGACAAAATAATTCTTTCAATTTTCAATCAAGTCGCAATACAACCGCTAAACAAAAAATCACCAACAAACTACAGTGCCAAGCAGCTGAAAGATTGCAAAATGGCATAAACGACAATGTCACGCCATCAATGTCATACCCACCACAGACAATCAAACCGCCAAGTTACGTTCCCTTACCATCCTTCAGAAACATCTAGACACCCACCTTTTATGAAAAGATAACACAAAGCAGGGCCGTATTTTAAAAAAAATCAAGGAAGGGGGGGGTTACAGATAAATATTTATATATAGCCACGTATGAGTCGAGTGTACAAAAAAAAAATTCTTTTTGCTCAATCTACTGAAATTGCCTTTCTTTATATGAATCCTGATTGTGTGAATTTTTTCAGATTTTTCAGCTAGCTATTTTCGAGTAATAAGCAATCAAAATTTAAAAAAAAAAAAACGATTTTTTTTGCGATTTTTTAAATTTTTTATCGATTGTAACTTTTCAAGGTTGCATTTTTAGGAAAAAGTTGTAAGAATCTTTTTTCTATAAAATTGTTCAAACAATTTGTTTTTTCCTTGAACATTGAAAATTTCCAAGAACTTTTTTTTCTCAAATATGAATAAAAACGTGCCTTTATATGTGCAAAATTGCAATGGTTCACGGTTTTTTAACATACGTTTTCTTCGCGCCGGAAAATTTTTAGATTTTAGATTTTGGTTCCAAAAATTACAATTTTTAATAAAAGCTGTAACTTTGTTAATTTGGACTACTAGACTCCAAAACAGTGTTTAAGATAAGCCAGTTTTGGATTTGGGCGTTTGCTATCGTGTTTTGTCACTTTAAACCACCGGAGGTGCGTCAAAATGTTTATCTTATTATACGTTATTTTCCTTCCAAAAGACGATGACAGACATTCTGACAAATCTGTAAAAAAAATGTGACCAGAAGCAAAAAATAGCTTATAAAATAAAACTGTGTCCATACCAAAATACGACTCCAAAACAGTGCTATTCTGCACTTTTATATTTTTGAAGAAGGCGCTCATATTCTCCCAACAAAAATTTTTTTTTGTTTGCACTCTCTAGTGATTTTTCAGTAGTTCAACATTGAAGATTGAAATTTAGCCAGCATGTGACCAAGAACCCATTTTTGCACTCGGAATTACTTGTGACTTAAGTTTCTTTTTTTCTCCAAATTTGTAAACAATTTAAATAGTGTTAAGTCAAAAAAACGCAGTTTTTGCCAATAAAGCTTTCAATAATTGCTTCTCGATTTGAACACTTGCGCTTGATCTGAGTTAATAGATAAAGTGCAGACTTTTTAAAAAAATTTACTGAAAATTATTTTTTTTAGTTGATATAATTAAATTAATATTAATTAAAAATTTTACGTGTTGTACCGTATACGGTTGAAACCACCAAGAATGACGTTTTGCATCATTTCGAGGGGGGGTGGGGGGTTGAACCCCCAAAACCCCTCTCAGATACGGCCTTGACCCAAAGTAATGTTCAACAAAATGGAGAACAAAATTCATTCTAATCTTCAAAATTCCCGTGGATACCTATTGTAAAACGGAATACAACACTACTATACTTTATTCAACTGCACGCTAAAACGCGAGATACATTAGCGCAAAATATGCTGTACGCACTAGATCAAAAATACCATTCCACAATATTGTATAATTTGAATATTATGCATCTACCAACTGCGCTATTTTGATTCATATGCCGAACAATACCAAGAAAACCATTGGTTCTAGCTAACATTACTTTGTTATCTGACCAAACTTCAATAGACATAATATGTATCAAAGACAAAATATTTCACCTATCAACTGCGTCATTTAGATTCTAAAAAAACAATTTGAAAAGAAATATCAGCTTGAACAAACCAATAAGCAAAAACATTTCACCTACTGACACAGTATTAAATAAAATAATAATAATAATAATAATAATAATAACTAGTCTTTATTCACTACATTTTACATGTATATAAAAGGGCGAAGTTCAGCTTATTTGCTGCTCTTCCACTTAACCCTTAAATTTTACAAAAAAATTATATTACACTAAATTAATGTCCGCACTGCAGCAACTACAGCTTCCCCATGATTTCCATACTATTATAAATCCAGGTGTTCTTTCGATTTACATGATAATATTCACTATACATTCCAATTCTTATAATTTTATCGAATAAAATATTTTATGTCAATATGACATTTTTCCTGTCAATAATATGCCAAACAAGAACAAATGTGCACCAAATGTTCAATTCTTAACATTAAACAAAAAACCAGCAACAAAGTCTAACCACCATTGAGCCAAGTAAGTTAGTTTACATCCTAAAAATACTATTAATGCCAATACTATAGAGCCAAAAAAATGCTATCTACAAGGGAGCAGGAACAATGGCGGATATAACTGGTTATAGATACAAATGACACCACCTTCATTAACAAACGCAACTTCATCAGTTTTCACAAATTGTACTGGACAACAACAAAACAGCAGAATGCAACACTGGCTTCAGCTGGTACCTGGCCAAACTCTTCTTTCATAAAATAATAAAAACAGTAGCGTAACTAGGATTGGCCTCTAAATCAAAATATTGGAAAGATCTACCGCAAAGTAGTTTAAAAAATGTATATTTTGCTTTACATTGCAATCCCCTCTCCCCCAGTAGGTTAAACCAAATGTGCCAGGACCCCCTCGTAGGCCATTACGCCACTGCTGGTAATCAATCCACCAAAATTTCACTTTGTCTAATAAAAAGGTAGTTTAAAATTTTGACATAACTAGAGTTTTTGCAAGTGTAAACTTTAATATCAACTTAAAAGCCTTAAGTCTAGGCTGCCTCTGTGTAGCGTCACACATCAATCTACAGATCAGATGCAATACGATAATGTTACGTGACACAAATATTAATTGCAAGGCAATCAATAAAAAAATAAAAAATAATTATTATGCGTACCGTGACATAACTATTAATCGCAAAGCAACAGATTAGATGCAACATTTTTAAGTTAGATAAGTGACTCAACTGTCCAGCACGCAGCAGCCAATAAATATAATTTTTATAAATGTGTGAATCGGTATACTAAAAAACTATAATGCATATAAAGGCTAAAAGCGTTTTTTTATTAAATATTCAATATAATATTTTTTTTTTGTATAATTAGATTAAGTGGATTCACTGAGCTAAACTTTGCTCTTTTTAACGTGTACAACATAAAAAAATCAATAATAAATAATTAAATAAATAAATAAATAAAATGTCTTTACCAATAACACAATAGATTAGATGTAATTTTATAAACTATACTATACTATATCAAAAACATTAAACCTACATAATATTGTTAAAATAAGTGATTATCGTAAAAAACTATCAATTGCAAACCGAAAATACGATGTTAGTAAACTAGATTAGATGCAACATCAATCACAAAAAAACACGTTTAAGTTTAAGATATAATGTGTTCGCTGTTGTACAGGGAGTTTATAAATGAATGGGATTATGTAATCACTTTAAATATGCCGCCTTTTTAAAATCGTCCACTATACTACATATGTTTTCATATGTTTTCTTGACAGCTGTCAAAATTGATCTGTCAAAACAAATAGTTTAGTGAACAATTTAACAAAAGCGGCACATTTAAAGTGATTGCATAATCCCATTCATTTATAAACTCCCTGTACTTGTAAAGTACACTCGACTTGACGTTCACAGAAAAAGCATGTGGAGTATCTGAAAATTGCTGCTCAATGTTTGTTATTACAAAACACTACTTCGTTTTTATTAAAAAAAAAATGAAGGCATCCGAAAGCTTTAGTGTAGTTTTCGTTTTTAGCCATAATGAGATACCGACGATACCGTGTGCAAGATCCAAGCTCGATCAATACTAACTTTCATAAGAACAATAATAGACATATATAATGCGTCTCGGGACCAATTCGGGGACCATCCCCAAAGTTTTGAGATGGCAGATAGTAGTAGTGTGTGAGAATGACTTTCTTTCTAATATTGAATATAATATTCACTCAACGGTTAAACGTTTACAACTAATCGCGTAGAAAAAAATAAAATAAAATTATAAATTTCTCTGTAGGCCACAAACATACAATTGTCGCTTATTTGATTAGTTTTTAATAGTCGATACTAGAAACCATCCATGCCTACTAACCAACCCCAAATATAATAAACATAATCAAACATTTTATTAAAAAAAATTAACTGCTTAATTTGAATTTCATAAAAGCACTAAACTTATAATTACATGCTGAAAACATATTATAAATATAACTTTTAATTGCCGTATGAAATTATAGCAATTGGTCTAATCTGAACCGTCGCGACCTTTAACATAAAAAGGTTATGATCAGTCTTTTATGTCAGTTTGATTTAATTAACTTATCAGACCAATTATTTCAACAGCTATTTAAAGTTTATACGTATTATAAAATATGAATAAACCATACCAGTCTATTTTTAACACATGATTCACATCGAATGGTATGTTAATAAATTTTAAATAGACAATAAAAATTCTGAAAAGCGATCCAATGACTTAATATTATTTATTCATGAGTTTATTTATATAAATAGTAAAGTTATTTGCAATAAATTAGAGTTGTTTGAGTTAATAAAGTTATTTAATTTCCATAACAAATTATTTTTATTAAATTGGTACAATGTTAATTTCGAATTGTTTCTGATATACGTTATTAGGAAGTAATTATGGAAGTATATAATGTGGACTGAAATAAAGTTTCTATGCACTATATATTGTTTGTGCAGACAATACATCTATTTTTGCCACAGGTTGATTGTGACTTGTTAGGTAACTTCCAAATAACATTTGTGGATAAAATGTTACATTTGATTTAAACCTTCCAAAAATCAGCCTCAGGATTATTTAGTAGTAGTTATTATATTACTCAAAAAAAAAAAAAAAAAATTAATTTTAATTTTATTCATAACAATTATTATTTTATTATTTTTATATAAAGCAATGTCTATTTATTGTAAACCATTTCGACATTATCTTCAAGGATGCCTCTGTTGTATGGTCTGTTTATACATGATGTTTATGAAGTGTAACGAGAAGAAAAATAAGTTAATTTTTAAGTTAAAAAAAATTCTGTATTTAGTTGCTCGCACGTTGCTGCAAGATAATTCATTTCAAGCTATTAAAAATCACAAAGTGACATCCTGCAAGAAAATAACAAAGACTCAACTGGATCAATATATAGATTCATGTAGAAGAATTAAATACAAAAACCAGTAAGTTATCAATGACAAGAGAATTGTTATTGATTGTATACTAGAATCAAAAAAGAAATATTTGGCTTTAAAACTAAAAAAAATGTTAAAGAATCTTTTTTTTTTGATGTTGTTTAACCTGAATGCATAAAAAGATATTGAAGTTACAAACTTTAAATATTTGGAATGAATAGATAAAAAAAAACTTTTAAAAACTAAAAGCAACCACCATAAACAGACTTGAAACATTTGAAATGTGAGTTTTGAAAGAAATGCTTAGAATATCATGGATCAATTGTGTAGAAACAATGAAACTTTGCAAAGTACCGAACTAGAAGACAGAACACTTTTCGAAACAATTATAAAAAGAATAAATATCTTATATCCTTATTCTTTAAGGTAAAATATAAGAAGAATGGAAGGAAATAAGACACATAAATTACACTGGCTACATAATATTAGTCTCAAGACTTTAACAGTTATTTAATAAGAAGAATAGATGTCTACGCATATTATTTCATTTGATTTAAATGAGGATAAATAAAGTTTATTGTAGAATGATGTAATTTTTTAAGCCCAAATAATTGACAAAGCGGTGCGGTGCGCTGAACACTATGCACTAATGCACGTTCCACTCTGAGTAGCAGATATATTTTCTAAAAGCAAAAAAAAAAAATGAAAAAAATGAAAAAAAATCTTCTATTATTTTATATATTTATTAATTTGAATATATTATTTACTTTTTATGTTACTATTTTAAAACAGACAAATAATTTAAATTTAGTTTGATTACCAATAATACTAAGTTAGTCACAAAATATCATTATACTAGAAATAAAATGGTTTTGTTTTACTTGTTGTGCAGACTGTGTAAAGTATTTTTTTATTTCTAATTATATTAATAAAATCCATTCTATTCCGTTCTGTTTATTTTGTTATAATTCTTGATTTTTTTGGCTAGAGCTAACTCAATGATTACCGCAAAAAAAAATTCCCATGGAAAAATAAAAGTTAAAGAATTTCCCATAGGAAATGTGTTTTTTGTATTTTGCATGTTATCGCTTATAACAATTCCAAGATTAGAAACGGCAGTGAGTTAACTCACACACCGGAAAACAATAAATTATTGTTGATTACTATTGCGAAAGTGGTTTTTATTTTCTTGTGGTTACAATAAGAATATTTATGTATGTACTTACATTTTAGATTTTAGGATTTGAAAATGAAGCTTTTTAATCACTCACCTGAAATAAAAGAAAAAACATTAATAAACTGAATATTATGATAATACCATTAAAATTTTATTATAGATAACAAATTGTAATATTAAAATTTGGCGAGAAAGAAATAAATACATTTAAATTACAATTTAATGTAAATTGTTATGCGTACATAAACACGGTAATAATATGTTGATGGATAGGAAACAACCTTGGCCCAATAAGCACAAGGATAGAGTCAAGATCATTGAAATAAATTAAATCAGATTATTCTTCTTTTTGACGGCCTATATGGATAATTTAACACCCTTTTCGGTGGTAATATCTGTTTGTTATGGGTAATTTTGCAAACAAACATACGCTACTGAGTCATCATTATAAATACAAATTATTTAAATTTTAATTAGTTAAATTCAGCCATGCGTATTAAAATGGGGTACATATTAATTAATTCCTATTAGTAAAGTATTAATATGTATTTAAAAATACAGTGTAGTATATTATGTACATTGTACAGTTTTAGAAAATAATTGCCTGTGAATTCACAAACAGGATGTGATATATGAAATATAATATTTTATATAACTCCCCTTTCTCCACCATACATTATATAATCCTGTTCCTGCATAATGCATGATGATACATACAACTAGGTAAATACTGGATTTAAGAGAAATGATTCATTATAATAATATATTCAATTCTTCCGGAAACAAATTTCAAAATTTTGATTCGCGTCACAAATCTCTAAGAAAAAATAACAATTATTAAATTTTAAATCTTCAAAGCAAAATTCTGGTTTGTAGTAAATATAGTAGATAAACAATTTAATAATGTCAATTAAATTGCATTAAAGTTCTCACATGTTTTCTTCAAATAAATTAAAATTATTTAGATTAGGTCTTTTAGTTCACCGTATTGTGTGAGAGAGTCACACGGGCTGCCGCACATAGATAATAAATTAAGTAGTATTGCTGACAAATCCCCTATTTCCAATCACATCGACTAAGACGAAGTAACAAAAAATCCAATTATATTTTATTAATCTTCTAGAATTATTATTTCTAGATTTGTTGCTTGTACCACATGTATTTGATAAGATTCATATGTAGTAAAGCAAATTCAGTAAATTGATGATAAAATATTAATGTGTGAATATTAGAACTGTTCAATTCACTCAGTACAAAGGCAAGGCAAGGTATTTATGTTGATATCTACGACTACAAGAAGTAGTTTATTGCTGACGTGTTCGTGTTCCTGTCTTTCCAAGAAACAGATCCTATTTATACGGTATTGTTAGTCAATCTGCAAGGACCGCATACAAAACCGCATCCAATAACTGGCTAACCGGTGGTTAGGTTATTAAACTATAAAATATTTGGACCAACAAAAGACCCGATCTTTTTACGGAAAATTAAAGAATTTTAAAATTTATATAATTGCATTTCTTTTGACAAAATAGTTGTTATTTTCTATCTACTACCGGTGCTGAGGTAAATTTTATTACTGTTTGAAGTCGCCCGACAAACCAATTGTTCATAATTCGAAAAAAATAATCATTTTATTTCTTTAAAGTATCAAAATATTTCAGTAGCACATACAATTTTCTTTTAAAACTCAACTCAATATCCCACGGTGTATGTCCAACTCGCTAATATAGCAAGAAATTATAAAACAACTGTAAAACCTCAAAATTAAAGTAAAGGTTAAACATAAATCAGACATCAGCCAATGCCATCGACGTCAAAAAAGTTGGGTCGTTCGACAAACAAATGCCACAAATCCTACAGACCAATGTGCAAAAAAGATGGGTAAAAAAAAAACACTCCTCCCAAGTGTGCCACAGTGCACAAGCATTGGCCAAAACTTCTAATAGCAGCAAAAACAAACCTTCATCTCATCAAAAACCAGCCACAAGTAAAGCTAAAAGTGCACAAGCAACAAGTTCTGGCACTCAATCACCATCTTCTGGTAGAAACAAAACTGATATAGTAGTTTCATAATAGCTAATAAGCCTAATAAAAACATTCTGCTTCGTATATGCTTTTGGAATAGCAACGGCATAAATCATAAGAAACAAGAGCTAAAGGCGTTCTTCTCCAAAAATAATATTGAAGTGATGTTATTAGCTCCTGGAAAAGCTTATATAAAAACACGTTTGAACACGTATAACGTGCAATCGTCAAACAAGCAGCTATTGAATTGGAAGAAAATTCGATTGTAATTAATTTTCCTGGATTGAGACTGATAAAGCTCATTTTAGCATACCAGTTGCCAACCAAGCAGGTAGTTACAGCAGATCTCAATTTAAACAATTGTTGAAGAAGACTAACTCAAAGCATCCAGCTTGGCATAGCAGACTAATAAATGCTAAAGGCAAGATACTGTTAAAGTATGCCCAAGAAAAAAGACTCTACTGCACTAGAGCCAAACATGGCAACCCATCACCATTCTTAGGAGTACCCTGAAGACGTTCTAGACATCGCGTTACTTAAGAACATCACAGCTCAAACTGCTATTTTGGTCATTAACGACCTAAGCTCAGACCACAGCCAAGATGTCTTAGATCTCTATAGAAGGTGTGAAGAGAGTGTCAAATCGACCATTTCTACAAAACTGGCTGGCCCTTGTTTTCACATGCCCTAGAAGAGAGCATAAGATCACTAATGTCAAACAGCCTCATCTCGCTAGCAATGGTCTACAAAAGTTTTGACAAAAATTGAAAAAATCGATTAAATCTCGATAGAGAGTCTAAAAAGTTCATCCAATCTTAAAGTTGATTCGGACATAAATAGCAAAGATCACATGACCCAACAGACCAAACCAAGCTAATCCAGCTCAATAATGAGGTTAGGAAAGCAACGAAGAAGCATAAAAATCAGTGCTAAAAATTCTCTCTCAAGTCCTCCAACAAAAATAATAATCTAATGTAAAATATAAAACCCTTTAAAATAAGCGTACACCGCTTCCTTTTATTCATAAATACATTTTAAAAGGCAAAGCCAAAGCATTTGCTGACAGCTTTGATCTCCAATGCACTTCTATGACAAAGATTTAAACATGTAAAAAGGGTCCACAAAGAAATAAAGAAGTGCCTACAGCACACTGACAATGATTCAATTCTTAAAAAAAAAACGTCGCATTTTCCGTATTCGTAGAAAAGGTATGTCATTTCTATCCCAAAGGTTAAAAAGAACATTTTCCACAAAACTACAGCCCAATCAGTGTATGCAGGATATCTAATTTAAAACAGGCTACTCACGTCATACTCTTCGACGTTGAAAAAGCCTTTGATAAAGTCTGGCACCAAGGTCTACTTCCAACGTCTCAGGTTCAATCCAAGATTGATAAAACTTAAAGCTTCCTATCTGAAAGGAAAAATAACCCCTCCCACAATCAAGGCAGTGATTTCTTAAGGTTCAGTACAGCACTGACATACGCATGTCCAGCATGGATTATGGCTGCTTTTTCCTGTCTAAAAAAGATAAAATAATTTCAAAGTAAGACTCAGAGAAGGATCCTCAAAGCACCTTACTACGTTCGTAATACCCGATCGGAAATAACATGTTGGACCAATTAACTTGCTCGCTGTATAAGAAAAACTCGTGGCTCTTCTACCGCCACCACACTAAATCAATGCCTACAATGCTCGCAAGACCTCTCAAAAATGTCACCTATAAGATACAGTCAAATAGAAAAGTTGTACACAGAAATGTGTAAAACATCCTAGTGTATGTTTCCACCAAGGAGAATTAGTCGATAGGCGCTTCCATAATTTTGTACAATCTGACATATTAAGTCTTTATCAAAGTTTTATAATGTATAATTATTTTTTTTAATTTTATTTATTTATCACAATTAAAACACGTATAATTGTTACCATTACTCATAGATACACATAACCTCAAAATACGTACTAGATATTACCCATTAGTGTTTGGATATAACTCTATAGGTCACAGAATAAAGATGCATTACTGTCAGATCTGGTTCCAAAAAAAAATGATGTAAAGCTGTGATATGAATGCCGCAAAGCCAACGGAAAATTTTATGCAGACACTATTTTCAGATAGCGACACCATCTACTGCTTAGAGAAGTAATAGTTGAGGCGTGCCAGAAACACCCACAATATATCTATTTTTTTAATCAAATTGAGAATAGGGTTCGCTAGATAGCCCAAAAAAAAAAAAACCAAAAAACCAACAACAGAAACTAGCTATGCACTGATGTGGGTCTTAACAACTGATCTCATCCACCTTCTACTACATCTACTACAACGACAAGATATTGTACCACTTTGTCTTAGGAGCTTCATGCAAAAGATGGGGTATATTTCCTAAATATTCGGTAATTGTTTGATTACGTCACTAGAAATCTTTACCTAAAAGATCAAATAATTATACCAATGTGTTTAGTACGCCCAATAATGCGTTGAAAGTATTTCTCCATATATCTCTTTACTTTAGTTAGTTTAGATTTTTTAATACGTCACCGTATTCAGCCGCTTCCAAATACGTCCTTCAAAGTAGAATCTATTCATTATATATTTTTTATTTCTACAACCCTTTAGACACGCCAATAGTATCAATGAAATATTTATCGGACATCAGTCAGCTTGTGCCCATTCTCTTTGTTTATAGCCAATACAGCTAGAACTAACCCATTCAAACTTTTGGTAATGTAGAAGCTCTTTAAATAAAGTTCACCACAAACCTTTTAGATCGGTGTTTCCAAACGTGGGGCTTGCGCCTCATAGGGGGGCAATTTTAGTGTTAAGGGAGGCAATTTGAAAATGAACCCGACACGAGTTTAACCATTTTGCTCCGGGCCATTTAAATGCATCTAGCATTGCCAAAATTGAAAGAAAAAAGAAAATTCTTAAATAATTGCGGCCAATGAATATTATAAATTCGTTTAACGAGACCAAAATATCAACTAGATTTTTGGCGTCGTCAAGTTAACCTCCCTGCGGCAGACGGCAGGCTACGGGAGGTTCCCCGGACGCTTTAAAATCTCGCTAAACAACGCAGTGCTAACAATTTCCTAGTGATTTCTTCCTAAAACCTATTATTTAAGATTCTTAAGTGAACAATTAAATTTTTTAGTTAAAAATTATGTATATGTTACATAGGGGGGCATAAGAATTTTAGAAAGGCTTAGGTGGAGCATGGAACAAAAAAAGTTGGAAAACACTGTTTTAGATCGTTTTTCCACAAAATAATACAAAATCAAATGACGGACAATTTCATCCGTTAACAAAAGTACTTGTTGGATAAAAATAACGGATGACAAACATTGAATGAACAAACGGCTTATATAAAACTACTATATTACCACATCAAAACATCATCTTAAATCTTAAATACAAAAGTTCAATCTGAGCTTATACATAAGACTAACAAGAGATCAGAAAAAAATATGTACGACGTTTACCTTCTTACTATACCAAGACCAGATGAATGAATCGCAACAAGTAAGTTGTCAATAAAGGTTGCAACAATCCAATTTCTATTTTTGCAGATTTAAAACTAATTGGCTTACACTTGGCCTGCAATCACAATTTTGACTTGAAGATGTTAATTAATTTATCTGATGCATAATTTTTTTATCAAATCATTCACTACTGATTCGTGACATCTGTATAGAAAAATAGTTAACCAAATTAACGCCATACAATTAAAACATTCAATAAATTAAGTGCAAGTTTGTGTTATACATTTGACCTACATTATTTCCAAGCAAGAACAAAAATAAATAAATATTAATGCACTAATTAATGGTGTTTTCGGCTGTAGCATTTGAGGTCGCACTGGGACGCCCCAAGTTTTGACGCAATATCATCAACTTTGCGGGTGCATATTTCTATTCTACAATGTGGCAGTTCTGAGAAAAAGTTTGTCAGCCAAACACAAAAATGTTCACGCAGGACACTCCAGTGCGCAAAGAGTGACCGAGCTAAAAACGCCATAAGTGTTTATAGTCCGCTTACCCAGTCGGTCGTCACACAATCTAGCAATTACACGTAAATATTGTAAGTGTTTATTTACTTCAGGTTTAGATTACAATTGATCAGATTCGATGGCAATGGAACAAAAGCTTATGTACTCATTTTAATAATAGTACAATTATCGTTAAATCTACAAATGCTTCAGAGCGTAGTTGATTAATTATATTTATATGATTAATACATGTGGTTTGGTTTAAATAAAATCCTTTTTAACATAATATGTGAATACATTTACATTCACAACTGTTCTAGAATGTTAAAGTTTGCAATTCTTTTTAATAATAATAGCAATCGTAATTGTTATAAGATATAACAGAAAATTAAAAATGTTCTTGTCATCAATTATTTTTATAAATACTTCCAAATATGTGTTTTAAATTAAAGAATCTAATCAACCGCAAAATTAATTTAAAAAAAATGATGTCTCAAATGGATTCAAGTTGACAGTATTATCTATTAACTACTAGATGCAACTTCAAATATCGGGTAAAAGTTTATGTGGTTTTATTTCCTCTCATCACTCACAGAATGTCTAGGGAGAGAACGTCGTGATATCTAAAGAGGATATGAATAGGATATGATACGCCATGACAAGGACGAGGAGTTAAGCTTGGTGAACGCAGCTAAGCAGTATATAGCAAAACACCGTCGTTGCCGGAGAAATTTCTCCTATGTCGCACAAAAACTGAATTTAAGTTTTTCCATAGCTCCCTGAAAGAACAACCGCCTATGTCATTTTTTATATGCCAAACCATTAAGAAATTATAAAACGTTGTATATAATATTCCTTCACTTTGCAAGTTTATCATATTAAAAAGTAAAAGTAATTGTACTTAAATATGATAGATAAAGATTAAACCTACATTTTTTAACTTAAATAATTGTTAACAACATCTACTAATATGAAATAAATTAGATAATATAATAGTATTCCTAGAGAATGAATACAAATTCTTCTGAATGAATATTTCAAAATGCAATGTGCATAATTTCGATTACGTGTTGCTTATACAATTTATCTTGCGTTCTGGCAAGATGTACAAAGTAAAATGCTTAATAGAATAATAAATCAGTATCATGTAGGAAGATAAGGATGCATGCAGCTGTGTACTTCAAACTATGTTAAACTATGAATTAATAAAATAGAAATTATGATAATAAATTGCTATTTACATTTAAAATTAAATAATTAAAACAAATAGAATGGTAATTAGTTCTGTGAATTAAGCGACCGTGAAGACTTTATTATTAATCTGTAAGAATGGATTTCAAGAACGGTTATAACAATATTAAACAAAAACCTTCAATTTATAATAACTGCAAAAAATAGTAATAATAGTTGTAAACTAGATTTATAATAATAAACGCCAATGTGAACTTCAGGAAGCTGCATATTATGATACCGTACCAGGTAACCAAATTTGATTTCAATTAAAAAAAACTTTTTCTAAAGTGTCGAAGGTGGTAATGGTGGTAATTTTCTAAAGTGTTCTGAATAAGCGATGTTTTCAAACGTCAGCTATAACAAAATCATCAAAAGTTTAAAATAGCTATAAAACCGCATTCTAGACAAATTTATCAAATGCTTCGCTTGATCTGTAGTGATTCGTACCGGAACTTTCTTTAGTCAAGTCAGTAAGAGTAACAATTCACATTACTATAATATTTGGTTATACTTTTCTGATGTCTAAGATGTAACTTTGCAATAAATGTTTTCATGTAGTAAATTGTATAGAAATGTTTACTAAGCATTAAAAATTGCAAACCTGTAAAAATTTATTACTCCTAGAAACCGACGTAAATTTTTGCGGAAATATATAAAAAATAGCTAAATTTCTTATTGAGCCTCTAAGTAGCTAAGAAATTAAAGAAACGTTTTAATGATTGATTAAAATTACAAATATATTCTAAAATTGCTAGAAAACTGTCTTCAACATATTGCTGCTTAACGTAGTTTACCAAAGTTTCTTATTCCCGTCCATTTTCTTATGATCGTAAAAATAAAAATTGTTTACAGACGACGCCTCTTCTGCCTTCTATCTTCCCATCTAGGGTCAGCTGGTGTATTCGGTATCTCGGGCTTCTTAATATATGGCCCAGGTAGCTGTTTTATGTGGTTGAATAGAAATCTGTCTACCCCGCCCTTCTTAGCACCCCTTCATTCAAAACATTCTTCGCAAAATCCACATTTTAAAGGCCTCGATCATGTCGATGAATGCTGCCTTTATTGTTTAGGTTTCGGCTCTGTACAATAAGACTAGCCAGACGTAGCACTTAACCATTCAGGTTTTTGTCACATAGTAGAGAGCGTAATTTGTTGAACGCTTATCTGACTTGTTCTACCCTACTCTTGATCTTCTGTTAAGAATTCCATCTGTTATTCACTAGTGTGTATCTCGTGTTCTCAGTTTTTTAAATCGTCTCCTGTCTGATTATTACAATTTATGACCATAAATTTTGTTTTGGCTCTGTTAATGTTTACTCCAGTTTCTGTCCCTTGTTTTCTTGTGTTGTTCTTTAGCAGTTCTAGGTCTTGCTGATTGCTCGCTATAATCACAGTGTCGTTCACAAACCTATTATTGTTGACTGCCGTTCCGTTTACTTTTAACTTTGAAAGATTATTTGTTGGACGTAGAGCTTAAATAGCATTGGTGACAAAATGCACCTTTATTCTTTTGTCATAGTTTGGTTATTAATCCTGAGATTAACCGCCTGTTAGTGCAGATTTTGGATTATTATATATTCGATAAGACCATCGTATCGAGCGCCTTCTCGTAGTCGATGAAGCATAGAAAGATGTCCTTCCAACATGCTATATACACCAAAACAAAATAACGGCGCGGAAAAAAAATTTAGTGAAAAGTGCAATGTACATGATCCATAACAAAAATTTACCAAAGGCACACAAACCCCCAATTGATGGTAAATCACCTTACCAGATATAGCTCAAACAATAGCCAAAAAAGTGAACAAGATCGATTGGTTAGACACTGTGACAATAACAGGTATAAAATCTGGTTACCAGAAAAGATCAAAATAATCACAAGTCGTAATGTAATATTTAAAAACGACAGTATAAGCTAAAGATCAAACAACTATTTGGCTTCATTTAAAGCTAAAATCAAAGTGATTATGCATAAAAACAACCCGACTAATTTCCATTACAAACAAAGCCAAATACTGAATCTAAACGGATAGAAGAAAAAAAAAACTGCAGATCCTTCAACAAAAAACGTGATTGCAAAATCAAATAATCAATATCAGAACACGTGTATAAAGTAAACATATCCTGGAGATCGTCAAAACAAACATCAGTTTCATTATCAATTTTACCAAAGCAGAATTTTGCTCTCTTGTGCAGTGAAGAAGTGAACATCAACCACAATGTAAAATAATTATAATTCGCAAATATCTTCCAAAAAAAAAAAAAAATCGAAAAGAAGGCCAAGAAAAAATATTGAGAGACGATGTAATGTGAGACCTACAAACAATGAATGTTACAGAGTGAAAGAAACTTTAAGAGAATGAAGATGAATAGAGGTTTGTGGTGGAGCAGGCCAAGACCCACCTAAGGTTGTAGAGCTAATAGAAAAAGAAAAAGTATAAACTGGAATGCTCACCCAACCGCCAAAATGTTAGTTATCAAAGAATTGAACTTTCTCCTCTTTGCAAGAGTTAGAAGTCTATTAGTCAAAAAAACAACAGATTATATATAATATTTTGATCTTTTGATAACTAACACTTCGGTGGGTAGTTGGATCACTCCAAATTCAAAGTAATTTAAAATAAAATGCCCATCCACTTGCCCAAGAATTTGTTATCAAATAATTAAAAGTTTCTCCTTTTTGCAAGTGTTAGAAGTCCATTAGTCAAAGGAAGAAGATCACCTCTTCAATCTTTTAATGACCAACACTTAGCCAAGTAAGTGGTTTACTCTATATCATAATTTCAACACATTAACAAGACATTGTGTTTCCTTTTTGCAAGCGTCTATTTGTTAGAGAAGAGAATAATGAATTTAATTTCTTGTTGATCAACACTTAGGTGAGTGGATTGCTCACTCCAAATCATGATTTCTATCAAAAAGTTTGAACTAAAAGCTCACACGCCCGCCCATAAAACTGTTAACAAAAAATTCGAAGTTTCTCCTTTTTGTAAGCGTTAAAAATTTCTTTGTCCAAGAAAGAGAATCCAATCGTGTGATGACCAACACTTGGACGGGTGGATGAGTGGGTGTGTAGGTCACTCAAAATCATGATTACCATAAAGTAATTTAAACTGAAGTGCCCAACCACTCGCCCACAAGTTTATTGTCCTCTTGACAATAAACTTGTGGGCGTTGGAAGTTTATAACTTTTGCAAGCTTTAGATGTCAAAAAAGAGGATGATAAATCCAATATCTTGATGATCAACACTTGGGTTGGTGGCTATGCTAGGTTAGGGAGAGGTAATATCCAATTTCTTGATGACAAACACTTGACTAAATTGGAAGTTTCTTCTCTTTGCTCAACAACTTTTCAAAGATAGTAATAAATTCACATGTCATTAAACCCATGGCTTTGTTGCCTGAATCTGTTTCAAGTAGCTCGTACAATACGGATTCCAAACCAATGATCTTCACGCTACAAATCCTTTTACAAATAGTAATAGGCCTATCGTTGATTCTTAAAGTAAACTAAAAATTCATAATGGTAAAAAAGTGTACTCTAATAATTAATTTAACCACGTGGTAATGACCAAACAACAGTTTTTTAAAGTCAACATAAAAATGAATCAAATCTGAAAGTTGAACGTATGGTAAGTCCAGATTTTGGTCACGCAAAAGTTAATAAAGAATTGCACTTTTTGAGAACATATCTGTTACCAACAACTACCTATCCAAAGTCGTTAGCGTTGTCGTTACCGTAAACAGTACTTGTTTGCAGAAACGTATTGTAAACTCAACAATCTTTATTTTCAGACACCAAACTCTTTGTATTCCAGTACTAGTTAAATCTTTTAGTTTTGTAAAACAATAAAATCAAGTTAAATTTTATTCTTGTATTTTCTGTATTTAAGTGAAGAATTTCACGCATTTCGATAACATATCTTCACCACAAAGTCGATAAAGGTCTCTCAAGCATAACCAGAAATTATTACTAAATAAAGATGGATGGCACAATAGTATATTAAGTATCAAGGGCAGGAAAGCAATGTTTGCAGCACGCCGATGTCTAGCCGTACGAGCAAAATAAGGAGACAAACAACAAAGTGTTGCATTGCTTGCTTGTCCGTGCTGCTTACTTCATTATATCAGTGTAAAGCAACATTAAAAAGAAAGACTGATTTTTCGTGATTTCTTTCACTTATAATTATTAATTATTTAATCTCCTTGTTTATGATACCTGATATCATATATTGCTTCATTATCATTTACTGGAATAATGATTGTAGAACGTAGATAATATACATAATAATAATTATGAAAAAAAAAAATGAAGAGTAAACTATACTCAAAATATAAATTTCAAATTTAATCAATAACAAAATATTATTTGCATAAACCATTAGAGTTGAATATCAAATCATAATAAGTGTTTACACCTGCCTTGAAAATTTCAATCAACTGCTATGCCATTACGTGGGCTTCAAAAAGGAAATATAACACCTAAACAAAGTCCGACTCATCTTATTCATAATCATACAGTTTCTGAACATTTTATTTGAACAAATTAACATTGTCATCCATCTGTTCTCACGTGCTAATTGTGTTTATCCGTAAGTTAAATTTAAATTCATTTTCATGCACGGAGTTATATTTATTATAAAATGATAGATGTACTCTGAACTTTACAACCTTCCGTAATATTATTAATGTAACAACTACTATTAATATGATATGACGTTTCCTATAAGCGCCCACCATTATGCGATCAAGTTTAAGGTGTGCTAAATTACATCACCATTCCACGTCACTGCCACGATTGGCATGTTTATTATTAGAAGAAAATTTCTTTTCGCAATTAATAGAACAAAAAAATAAAACAAGGCTGGAGTAAACAAAAATTGAAAATTTTAGAAAAACTATGTCTGGATTCATGATCGTCTAAAAAACCGATAATAAGATAATATTCAATATTCATGATTTCACATTAAAATGCATATCTTGATGTAACGCTTGTTACTTTAATTACATTTGTTATATCTAAAAATGTTTTATTTGTTGCTTGCTAATGTATTTTTTCAAATTAGTTTAGATTCTCTGTAAAGCCATTAGATATCCAGCACAATAACAATCAATGAATAAAACATCATCGTTTATAAATAATTCGAAATCAAAGCATTATACACAGTTTATCAACCGAGACGCAATTATTTGAAATAATGTTCCGTCATATTGTTTTATTTTTTGCAAAAGGAAACCAGGACAATAAAATGTTAGTTTTATTGTAAGTAGCTATAAAGTGTAGAATCAAGTATCGACATTTTAACAGCGGATATTGATAGTAAATTCCAGGTGGTATAATAAAATTTTATTTGTTTTGAATAATTAATAATTTTTTTAAAAATAATAGAAGTAAATAACAATGTAAACTTTTCTGTTTTTGATTACCACTCGAGTATTCTAATAATATAATAATAAATATATTTATTACCATGTACACAATATTTTTTAATAAAAGAACGGAATATTGCTACACTTCAATTGCATTAATTATCAATAGTTGACAACAACAAAACTAATGTCTGTCATTATAAAACCGTACCGTTTAATCTGTCATAAATGTTTTAAAATTTATATTAATCCTGTTGAAAGATAGAAATGGAATCAAAATAAGTACTTCCTTGCTGTCATCTTTGAAGTTAATATACATCATAACAAGTTTTCTTTGATTTATTTATTATAACACTAAAACAGTTATAATCAGCATATATTCCCACTAATATATTTCAATCCCAATTAAAATCTTCCATATTTATAAGTAACTGATGAAGTAATAATGCCATATTAGATATAGGTCAAATTTCCTTATTTTGTTAAAATCGCACATAATCATCGATTCAATCCAAGGCCACTTATAGTAACTGCATGTAACCTTCCTTATTTGGATGTTTTAACATTCTAGTCCAATTGACATTTTCATAATATTTACTCAGAGTTTCGTCCTTTAATCCACGTCTTTCTAGCGTGTCGGAATTAAATCAAAACATTTTTTTTCAAGTTCAAAGCTGCTTAATCATACTTTATAAATAGAAACGTGATGTGATAAACAAATTTGATTTGATTGATTGAATATTTATTAACTAACAAAACTTTTTTGTGTATTGATAATATTAGAACAGAAAATAAGAATTTGTAATCAATAAACTTTGAAGTGAATTTATATTATTATATAAATATTGTTGATGTAGATGAAAAGTCCTTCAGCTTAACAACACGATTTTATCTAAACATTCTATTGCTTTAATTCGGTAGCGTAACTAATTTCCATAGCAGAGCATACGGTTTGTATTGTTTTAAATTACTAAAGTTTTGTACGTTTTGCATCATTTATCTCGTATGAGGTAACAAAAATGCTCCCTGAATACAAATACTCATTAAAATTTATCACATATGCAGAGGGTTCTTTTTTCTCTAGCACTATTATTTTACAGTATTTAAAATTAATAAATAGCAATCCAATTCCCTTAACATCAAAAAAGGAGCCCTTCAATATCTAAACAAAGTATATAATAAGACGAGTGCAAGAAAACTGGTATGGTGGTATAGTCATAAAAAGGGTTCCCATAAATAATCTTCAGTACGTAGATGACACAGTCTTACTAGTACAGACAGCAAAGGAACTAGAAAAATTGATTAAAAAAACTGAAAAAAGCCAAATTTTTGGCATAAAAATCAATATCAATAAAACAAATAATTAAGCATGATTATAGACCAAACCAACAACAACACACCTGACATAACACACAAAGAGTATAAAGTCGTTAGCCAATACATATACTTAGAAGCATTCATTACAAAGTAAATGTACCAAGAAAATCAATAGAAGATATGAAATAACCAAAAGAACGCTAAGAAAATTGCTAAAAACATGGATAGATTTCGACTTAACATTAAACACTAAAATAATAATAACATTAGTCTTCCCTATACAAGATCAAATCATGGACACTAAAGGCTGTAGATAGGCAAAAGATTAAAGCATCCAAATTGTGGTGTTGGCAAAAAATACTGCGCGTACCATGGAGAGTCAAAAGATCCAATGTGTCTTTTATCTAAGATATAAGGAACCCCCCCAGCAACTTTCAAAAATAATCTTTTTCCGAATCCTTAAACATTTCAAACACATCACACAAGAGACACACCCAACTTATACAGAAGGTTATTAAAGACAACGCAAACATGAAAATACTAAGAAGAAACAGATCAAAAGGAATGAAAAAATTGTACAGGATCAAAAACCAACACGGAGAAGTCACCGCAAATAAACAAGAAACTATCAACGTCATCCAAAATTTTTACCAAGACCTTTACACCTCACACATAGCAAAACCAAACGAGGGTAGATATACAATCCGTAACGTAGGCTCGGAAGAAATACCAGAGATTACGAGAACAGAATTACGGGCCACGCTAAAACAAATGAAAAACAGGAAAGCCCCAAGAGAAGACCGAGTTACTGCAGAAATACTAAAAATGGGAAAGGCAACATTAGAACAAGCCATCTGCACCCTACTAAACAAATGCTTAAGCGAGGAAAAAGTTCCTAAAGCCTGGCTGAACGCGGAAATAATTCTGATCTTCAAGAAAGGCGACACCAACAACATCGGCAACTACCAACCAATTAGCCTTCTAAATCACATTTACAAACTGCTATCCAAGATAATAACAAACCGCCTGACGACTAAGCTCGACCAATACCAACCATGCAAGCAGGCAGGGTTCCAAAAAGGATTCGGAACAAACGACCACCTCCAGACAATACGCAGTGTGATAGAAAAGTTCACAGAATACAAGTACATGGGGGATAATAAAAGCAATGAATGGTGCAAGAATCGATTCACGATACACAAGGATCATGAAACACATATACGACAAAGCTACAATGCACATAACCATAGACAAAGACATGATAACAGATAAGATAAAAATCCGGTAAGGAGTAAGACAGAGCGATGTCATCACGACATCGTGCTGATCAGCAATGATAACGACAAATTAAAATCTATGCTAGAAAAACTTAAAGCAGAATCAGAACAAATCGGACTAAAAATGAACCTAACAAAAACAATAACAAATGAGGACGCTAGAATAATCATTAATAGAGAACCAGTAGAGGCAGTAGAAGAATACACATATCTAGGCCACAATATCAAACTGGGCAAACCAAATCATACAGCAGAAATAACTAAAAGGATAAAGATGAGCTGGGCTGCATTCAGCAAAGTAGATTACATTCTAAAGTCTAGAACCATTCCAATCAACCTTAAAAGAAAGGTATACAACAGCTGAATACTACCTGTCACAACCTACGGAATGGAAACCGCAACCCTGACGCTAGGAAGTGCAAACCGACTCATCGTAACGCAAAGATCCATGGAAAGAGCAATGCTAGGTATCAGCCTCAAAAACCGCGTCAAAAACGAAGAAATCAGAAGCAGAACAAAAGTCAAATACGTCACCAGAAGAATAGCAGAATTGAAGTGGAGATGGGCCTAAAGAATCATAGAATGGCGCCGAAGGACAACAAAAAGCGTGGGCCAGACGGCAACAAGATGGCGAGATGATATACAAAAAATAGCATTAAAGAACTGAATCCAAACAGCCCAATCTAGAGAAACTTGGAAAACGTTAGAAGATGCCTACATCCAGGAATGGATAAAAACAGGCTAAAGAAGAAGAAGACACAAGAGACGTCAAAAACCTGAAGAAATTAACAGTAGAGAGAAAAATAGAGGAAAGAAACCAAGTGTTTTCTCCAATTTTCTTATTTATTAATCGCATCTCTCGCCCCCATCGCATTTTTAAACTATAAATTATTCTTACACAGTTTTTTGGTTCGTTATTTTTTCTTCCGGTATTATTTTTATCTTAAGAAAGATATTCCGTTTGTCCGATTTCAATTTTCCAATGAGTAATCTAAAGTCATAAGCACTTTCTTATCAAAAAATCCCTGAAAGACCCAGCGGCATAAATGCGAGTGTGTGGTGTGCATTAGCCCATAAAGTAAAAAAGCTTACGGCGTTTACGTCAGAAAATACATAGTCTAGTACTGAGACAAGAAAAATAATAAAGAAATACAGAGTATTTATGGTTTCCCCTCGGTTCAGATAAGAGAAGAAAGAAGAAAAGCTTTCTAATGTTAATGGTTAGTTGATTCTTGTAGACCTTATTAAGAAGTTTTTTGTAATTGTTAAATTTCAAAAGTCAAAAATGTTTTTTTTTTGGTCCAGATGTAGAAACCAGGTACTAAATTTTTTTTGATTATTTTGATTTATTAATCTTAGTTTTTTTATTAGTTTGTGTTTGGAAACAAGAGGCGGCACTGCATGTTGTTAGTGCTCTTCAATTTGAGTCCAAAAAAGAATACCCAAGTTGCAATTAATAAATACTACAATCGTCTCTAGTAAATCTGACGTTCCCCCATTGTGCCAAAGATTGCTAGACATACACTCAGTGTTAAAAGCGGCGCTAACAATTTGTTTTGGCTCCTAACGCCAATGTCGGTTATTGACACCTTAAAATTATGTTTATTGATAAAAGTCAGCAAATTTTGTATTTTTTTTGTTATAAACCTACATTTAAATTTGCAAATGATAAAACTAATTTATTTCCAATTTTACTAGAAAAAAGGTTTTAGCAATTTTTTTTTTAAATAGATCCAAAAAACAAAGTAAAATTAGATAAGTCAAAGTCAACATATATATTTTTTGAGAAGATCGTTAGATACACCAACAATTTTTGTTTTAACCAAATTTGAAATAATTTTCAGTTAATTTGTTTAAGATTTCTCAAATATTATTATTATTTTTATTAGATTAAACAGCTTTTAATTTGCAATTGTGCCAAGAGTACGTAAAATGACAAACATATAGAGCTCAAGACCGTTGCGTTTGAATAATGACTGTAAAAGATTGTTTCACAAGTACCAGGTCAAATGCAAACAATTAACCGTCTAACCAGATCGTTTGGCATAAGATCGTACAGACCACATCTTGTATTACTACTCACAGCTCAACATTGACAGCAGCGTTTGAAGTGGTGCAGGTTTAGATTACTATTGCTTATAGAAGCAGATCCCCTCTAGTCTTTTTTATAGAAAATTTCAACGCCAAAAATATGTTGACAAGGTGCTGTATCCCCGCGTGCAGCCCACTTAAGGTGGCTAAAAAATCCCCCTTTTCAGCAAAATAATTCCCATCGGCATATTGCTAAGATTATCCAAGAATTCTTTAAAAATGTTTATATTAACATGTTGTCATGACCAGCTAAATCTTTTACCAACTGTACGTAGAGCATGATAAGAATAATAACAGAATTGACAAACCCTCCGCAGATATCAGTGGTTCTTCCCCATAAATTGCAAGTTGTTTGGGACACAATAGCACAAATAGACCTAGAGCCCTAGAGCTATTGATATCAATGACACAAATAATTAAGAAATGCATAAGCTATTCATTTTATATACTATAAAAGGGGGCATATTTATATTTTGCCCTCAGGCGGCCATACCCCTTGCAACGGTCCTGAGTGTTAGCTCACCACACATTATTAATTACAGATAAACCTTAGTTCATTTTCTTTCAAATTTGGTTAAAAAATTCTTATTCCTTCTTGGTGTTGCAATTTCTATGTCACTCATTTCAAACTACATTAGCTAAAAGGTCTCTGTTGCTGAAAATATTACATAAGCAACAATTATTAAGAAAGAAATAAAAAGTATACAATTTTATTAAACCAAAATATCAGTAATTTGGTTTTACAAATTTGAAACATTTCAAAATTAAAATTAATAAATATAAAAATTATTTCTCAAGCAATTATGTCTCAATTCTAAAAGATATAAAATTAAAAGTGACTGATACATTATTAACGTTAATAACTGCAATTAGGTTTTTTAAACGGAAAGAATTAATTAATTATTGAGATCAATATTTATCCACTCAGCTTTAATTAAAGTGACAAGTAAAAAAGATAATAAATCCATTAAAATGAACATTTACATTATTCGTTAGCACTTATAATTAAAGAGGGCGAACATTGTGGGAAATTTAATTAATTAAATAAAATGCATATCAAAGGCTAACCCTTTTATCTACAGGGTGTCCCATAACTCTAGGACGCGTTATTGAAGTCATTTAAAGTTAAAACTGCTTATTAAACACAAGAACTATTATAGTAGATAAACGAAAATATTGTTACATATTTTTGCATTCTATACTGTCAGAGGTCTGTAGTTTAAAGACGCGTTGTTGAAGTCATTTAGAATTAAAACTTCTTAATAATCATACCTCATAAATACTTCATAACAGAACTATAGCCGTTGATATAACGTACCAAAAATATTTAAGGGTAATTCCACGATAGTTCGGACAAACGTCCCCACATCGACATCTCCAATTTTGTACACATGTTTGGGGTACCAAAATATGACGATCCCTAAAATTTTAGATCTCTAGGTGCAATACAGTGTAAATGACGGCCATTTTAATTTTTTAACATATAGAAAATACGACAAACTCCAAGAAATTGGAATAAAGCAGTAATAATTCCGATCTACAAAAAAAATACAACAGAAACTGTAACAATAAAAATTTGAATCTATAAGTAGCTCTCTAAACTAAGAAAAAATTCCTGAGGAACAAAAAGACTCCTCTAGATTCAGAAAGTACCACAGTACGGTTAACCAACTGATACAGTTGAAGAATTCTATTCAAAAAACCTTCCTATAAAGAAAACATCTTATAGCGGTGTTTGTTGCACGCATGAGGAATCAAAAGTCATTCATGCAAGACCATAAATTTAAAGTTACGGTAAGAAACACCTTTTCCAAGACTTTATATTTAGAGAACGGAGAAGGGTCGACAATTAGCGTGACCTTCTTTGCTATAGCGGTTAACGACATAGCAGCTTTGATAATACCGGTTAAAAAGTGTATATTGATGATTTAGTGGTCTATATTTCGAGAAATACCATCCCCGCTATAATACTTCAACTTCAGACCACTATAGATAAAGTAAACCGAGATGCTGAGTGAAAAAGTTTTTGCTTTTAACCAGCAAAAAACCCTTGAGTGCAGTTTTTGACAACCTGTACAAAGCAGTAGATCTATCAAAAATTGACTGTACACTCATTCGCACAAAATTCTTGATTAAAAACCTTAGATGCTGTTTACCATGCAAGCATAAAATACGCAAGCTTTCCGGACAAGTCCTAGGCCAAGTCTCTGCTGCAAATCGAGTACACCCCTGCTAGCCATACGTCGCAAACGCATTGTACTTCAGCACAGAGCTACAACATGTGCCAAAAACAGACACATAAACTGACAAATATTTATTATTAACAAATCGTTGCGGCAAAAGATCGAATTTAGGCCTTCCATCAGTAGGAAAGTGTGCGTCCGAGCGCAAAAGCTAATGAAATTTAGATATTTGTCTTTCTATGGTATACGAGGTTGGGTTCTGCAAAGTTTTGCCCTGGCTTCTATCAAAGGTAAGATCACGTTTAGATCTGACCTCATTAAAAAAACGCAATACTTGTCTTATTTGCAGAATATCCGGATTCTCCTCGGTTGTACGCGGACGGCTCCAGAAGGAACCGCGGTTTAGGAAACGCTTTTATTGTCAATGATGCGGTTCACTCGTGGTCTCTTCATAAGTCGGACAGCATGTGCACCGCAGAATTATACGCAATATATAAATCTCTGCGTTACTGTAAAATGACCAATTGCAATTCCTACTCCCTCATTTGTTCTGACTCATTACCACTTGCCAAAAACTTTCATACATACACATACAAAAGAATGTGGCCCAATCAACTTTTTTCCAGTTTTAAATTTGTTTTTAATACATTCGATTTTATTGTTATTATTACGTTAAGTGCTGCTTTGATTCATTTTTAAAACTTCAATTTTTAAATAAAGACCAACATGTTTTATTCATATTTTTTTTGTTTTAAATTTTTTTTTTTTAAATTGGGTTTTACTACCCTGAGGCCTGGTAATGTTGTAGGTACAACACACTCATAACAAAACACAGATGCGCGCGCACGATATTGACTGGTTCCGCTATTCATAAAGAAAAAACAAATTCTTTGTATGTATGTGGAATGATTTCGGCAAGCGGTATATATATACTACTAAAGCTGATAAAATTATTTAGATTAATATTTAATAAAGACAACTATTTAGACAAGTGTCCGATTGATTGTTTTACATATCAATCATGAACTAGATATACTTTTATGATTAAATTATTATATAAATATTTATTTTCCATAAATAATTCATGGAATATAGCAAATGTTTCATGTTGAAATTACCTTTTATGTAAAATGCAGTTTTTGTTTAATTAATAGTATTGTTCTTTTTTTATTGATAAACAAACGGATGTATATATATATAATAGAAATTAAAGGTTATTTGATATCAAAAAGATTACGTCATAGTTAAAAATAGCGTATTAGGATAGCGTGTCTGCATAGAGACCTACTTGCATGTTGTTATTTACATAACATGTAATATTTTTCAGAAATTATACCGTGATGTGATTATTTTTTAACAAATGTTACGTAAACTTTCATTTAATATGATAAAAATGTATATTATTAACTATGACAACAGTTTCGTGATAGTTAAGAGATTATGTATTTCTGATTCATTACTGAATATACTATTTCTATATAGTATGTCTTAATTAACTTACGCAAAAAAATATACTATAACAAAATATATTCAATAAAAGTGCTCAAAAGATATTCAACAATTTCTTATAATATAGTGCTAAATAGTATATTGTGAAACAAATGTGTGGGTGACCCGTGTCATCGTTGTACACTAGCCTTAGTAATAACAGTAACACAAATCATACAAGCTATTACAGAAGTAGTTTCGATAGTTTACCCCCGCAAACAAATCGTATAGCACACGAGGCTTTAGGCAATTAAAGTGCTACTACAGACTATCAATGAGTCATAAAAAAGTACTAAAATTTACCGTAAATTTTATCGCAAAAACAGCACCTCTCATAAAATTCAAGACTATCAACTGGTTCGGATGATATGGTAATAAGCAATGCGTTTTTATTTTGTTTTGTAAATCAATTCAATTCTTGATGCGGATAACATACAAAAAACACTTATATTAGTATAAAAAGTGTAAAATAATTAATATCATAAAATAGAACCAACATATCCCAACTATTTAAATTAACTGTATATTACCGCACTAGTGCGCATATACTTAATTACGACTATAATGTGTTATAATAATAATAATAATAATTAAAAAAACACTAGCACACTTTAAAAAACCATTTATTGATATATTTTTCAAGACAATATTTGAAACAACTTTTAATAAATATACTCGAGGTTCGCAATTGTACTTCCCAGGGTGAGAAGCCGACACATACAGGTATTTTCTTTGCGTAGTTTATCTGTAGGTATTTGTATGCTATGGCTACACAAAAGGCTGGCACTTTTTAACTCCAAGCACGTAATAAAAGTTACATAAAGCAAATATAAAAATGGTCAGTGTAGTCAAAACATAGTAATTCCTTTAATAGTTTTAATAATTTATTCTAAAAAAGTGAAGATAAATTCCATTTTCAGAAATTCTAAATATTAATTTAAAAATTTAAAAATCATATAACTGTTGACAATAAAAAAATAAACAATTACATAATTCATTAATTTGCATTTCCTGCTTACTATTATTATAATGCCATCACAATTGGTAATTTTCTTAGAAACATCTTCATAAAGTATGAATTATCATGTTATTTGAAATCAAATGCATTTGTTAAATTATGATGTAGATGACATAACAGTAATATGAAATTAACCGCACTTCCATCTCACGCAATACACTGGCAAAATTAGTTAGCGCAACAAAATATCTAGGATATTTACTAACAAATTTCATTGAACTTGATAGTAAACTGTAAATATTAGTTTTAATTTATCAATCAAATATCAACTCCTTGCATATAAGTAAAATATTTAAGTGGCATAATAAAATTAATCAATTCTAATTTAGTTAATATTATAGATCTGTTATTGCCGAACGTTTATTACATTGCCGATGGATGCTGGCTGGACTGGCGCACATTATAATTTGATTAAACTTATAAATTAGGTTAGTACATCATGACTCAAATCAATATCCGATTTCATTGTTTGCAATTTATGAATGAATATATTCATTTTTTAATATTTTAGCTGTTATGTTATTTAGTGAAACTATTAATCAAGTGCAAATATTTGGAGTTATGCCAACGAAAAATATGCAGTAATTTGCATGAAAGATTCTTCTGAGAGATTAGTATTTACTTGGCTAATATTATCCTACATCTAGTATTTATAGAAGAAGAAGCATTTTCTATTAGCAACCTATTTCAATACTATTTAAAACTTTGTTTTAAATACACTGGTATTGATAATTACCTACTCTAGAAACACCATTCTAAGATATTTAACCTTGTAAACTTTAGTAACAATTAATTGTGCAAAGATACTGTCTTTATTTGTATTGATTATTTAAAGACATTAGACAATCTTAGTATATTTCACGGCAACTTAGACAACCTGCATAATCTCCTACCACTAACTAAAGCCTGATATGATAAAAAATCAAATTACTCTAAACAATATTATGTCCTTCGAGTGTTTCGTTCTACCTATGTTGGTGCAAAAAATATAATTATTTTTAATTTCTAGATAATTTGAACAAAGCATTGCAAAATTTTATTTCTCGTTTTATTTTTTACCTGATTAGTTCTTAAGCACTGAATTTCTCAGAAGCAGAATAAAATTTTAAATAAAACTGAATTAAAAACGTAAATTTGGTAAATGTAAACAACAAGCTGCAAAAAACTTTCCTGCTATAAATCCACAAAGCATTATCCGTTCTAAAATATAAGCAACAAATTATATAATTTGTTAGTTTTTGTATTTTTTTCTTGTAAAATAAAGTGAAACAATAAATAATAAATAAAGATCATACGGAATTGTACATTAACCTGAATGGGGTTAATGCAAAACAAACAACTCCCTAATAAACCAAATCATCTTAGATATACATATAGTAACAGTTGATCCATACTGCCCTCTTTCGTCAAAATTTAATAATAATGTATTTTTCTCCGAGGCAGACATTCAACTGTCAGCAGCCAACATGGAAACAACGAGAGCAAACCACTTCATCCCTGAAGCAAGCCCGTAAACCAAATAAATTCAATTTTTATTGCACCAACAAGCAACTTGAATGATTTGATTGCGTAGCACCATCATCATCTTCTATAATTAATTCGATTAAATTAATTAATTCAAATTCTTTCCAGCCAGCATAGACCCCAAACCCGATCTGAGCGATAGCCAGATCTTGGCATTGCTGTACGTCCAACTCCATAAGCTTGAGAACCTTCTGAAAAAATAGCACAAGAAGATAAATAAACTGGAAAAGTACGTCATTAGAATGATCAACAGCCAAAGACATTTTGCAGTAAATAAAGAAAATCAAAACTAATGTCATTTGTAGCCAAGCAGACCCAGCCACCTACGGCATCTGAAGTTCCAGCCCAAACCAAAGAGATCCCAAATTTTTTTGCAAACCTCCGAACGCCCCTGACCCAGACCTCCTTGAAGAGTCCTGCCAAAAACCCGGTGAATTCCAGCCTCTCCGAGGACAAAGAACAAATAAAAGTTCAGCTAAACAGCAATGACGCCGCTCACAAGAAAGTCCCGCACCTAAAGTCCAAAAAACAAAAGAAATAATCGGTTAAATCCCGTCAGTTTCTGCTTCTATTAGGCCATCAGCCGGCGCATCAATTCAGGTGCCTTTAGCGCTTTCAGCGTCATAAAAGCTGTCAACCAACAAAGCCAAAAGGTCTTCAACCCGGCAGGCTCTTAAAGCCCAAGCTACCACTTCCGGTTAGACTAATAGCTCCTTAGGCCCCTACAACAAACCCAAACAGTTCGGAAGCACCCGCAAGGAGTGCTGCATCAAAACGCCCACCTCCTATTGTCATACAGGACAAAATCGTATTTCAAGGGTACTCGGCGGTGAAGGATATAAACATCACCATCAACTGCGCCATAAAATAGTACCCACATGCACTCTCTATCACATGCGGATTTTCGAGCTGCAATCGCATACTGCAAAAACAATAATGTGTTTCATTACACATTTTAGTTAGAAGACAAAAAAACTTTAAAATAAGTTGTAAGGAACGTACCTAAATGTACCAAGACTAATGCAGTGCATGCCGAGCTTATCGTTCTCCCTTATCTATCAAACGCATGGCATAGAATGGGAACCTTTCCCATGTGTTACGTTTAACTACCACCGAAAAAAAGATGTTGTGTTAACTCACGGACCGCGTAGTAAACTCACGGACCGCGTAGAAAACAGAAGAAGGAAAGTTTAGTTGGTAGACGCTCGTGAGAGAAAATCCGTCACTTTCTAGATCATTAAAAAGATTCTCCTCCCAATCCACAAAAAAAAACCAGCAGATGATCAAACATTTCAATTAATTTTACAATCAATAAGGATTGGTATTTACTCGTCTACTACACCTCAGATTCGAGTCAGTTTTTTGAGTTAAAATAAAACATAGCTAAACTGAAGTTGCACAAGAAATCATAAAACAGATCAAATCCCAAAACCAATTGCAAACTTACATTGTTGCAAGAAACCTTATCCTAAATATAGAATGTTTACAGTCTTGTGATTTTATTTATAAGGTATGATTAAATACCTTAAAAGAAAAGCTTTAATAAAAGTTGGATAACAAGAAAAATAAATAGAAAGACTAACGTCTACACTTCTTTAGTGGCGCAATCAAGTAAATAAAAACTTTTTCAACAATTAAGCGGTTTGTCAATTTATGATAATGCACAACAAACTGGTAGAAGACAAAAACAACGACCTGGACGTCCGGGACCAATTGTAAACAACAAGAGCAATTGGAGTTGTCTAGAGAGGTTTAACTAACCAAGGAAATTCCGTTCGATCAATTTACCGCAGAATTCAATTATTTGGTCTCAAGTCGTACCGGCCTTTCCTTTGTTTGCCTTAGACACTCCTCACCATAAAAGGTGCTGTCTGGAATAATGCCATGAGAGACTACAATGTGTCAATAAATAGAATCAAGTTATCTTTAGCAATAAATCAAGATTTTGTTTGTATACCCACAATAGTCGTAAGATGGTTAGACCCCATCAAAGAGAACAAACAAATTTACATTTTACTGTAGGACAACATACAGCTCTTATAAGCGGGGCGAGGGCATGGGGAGCAATGCTTATAGAAATAAGTTGCCTCCAGTGTTCATTCCAGACATATTAAACACTAAATCGCTATATTAACACAGTTCTAAGACAATTTCTTATCTGAGAAGGTTGGAAACACCAATTTTCGGATAACCCAAAACCGCATACAGCCAAGGTTACTATAAAATTCTTGAAACTAGCTAATATTGATTTAGTTCCATGGCCTTCTCGTTCTCCAGACTTATCACCTACTTAATACGTGTGAGATACAATCGGTAGAAGACATTTTCAGCTACCCCCACTCACTTTAACTGATATACGGATACGTATTCAGGAAGCTTAATTTAATCACTTAGGCTAAGACTAACTATTTCATTTCTAGCATGCCTAGGCGAGTTACTGAGTGCTCCAGAAATCGTGAAAAAGCTACTGATTATTAAAAAAAAAACTTATCATAATTTTCTGATAAATTTTAATGTAAATAATTTACATATTATCTAAAATTTTCATCAAAACTTAGGTACAAGTTGTTAGTGTTTTTTTACTTTTGGCGACCAGTATACAACATTTATCAATATTATCTATAAGGTGAATATTAAATTAAAAGAGAAAAATATAAACTATTTATTATAATACTAACTTTTAATCGTTCTCAAAGCCAAGTTTATAGCTTTTATGGCAATAACAGATAAAATATAAGCTGATGTAATAAAAGTTTTATAATTAACCCATTTATGCAATTGTTTTTTTGTAATATATTAGCCACTCATTATAGTTGATTAAAAGACAATAATTTATTTCCATTTCCATAATATTATAATCCTACAACCATCTACATTAGCATGAACAAATAATACAAACTTAACAAACTGTAATTACTGTTTTGTTAATATATATATAATAATATGTAATTAATGTCATGTTATTTAGTGTCTAAATAGATTAAGATAATAATATTAAAATATATGCAACCATTTTTTTTTTAAATGTTGTAACAATTAAAATTTAATTTGATGCTGAATTATATATTCTACGATCCAATTAAAGTAAAAAGTGGAATACGTTGATTTTAATAAACCAACCCTGTTTTTTTTTCTCTGAAACAAAGCTCTTGTCTTATTTAACGCGTATTGTTCCTTCAATTAAAACAGCTTTATAATTCTACTTTATATAACAATATTATTTAAAAATTCATACTATTAACTCAGTAGATTAATTAATATAATAATGACTGTGGCATTGTATAATAGTTTTGTTGTTGCCAATGCAATCTGAGTAAACTGCGTTAGGAAAGTTTCTAATAATTTATAATAACATTATATATTTACAACTATATCCGAGTATAGATTTAAGATCAATGATGATAACCTTATTGGCACTATTAAAATTGGTATGCAGAAATGGAGAGAAAGGTTCAGCAAATTATGAGTCCGGTGATAAGAGCTAATAACGGAATATCTAATAGACATCTATTGACAGCTAGGTTAAATAAGCATATTAAATTTGCATAAATAATTGCCTACTTAATTAGTGCATACTAATAATGTAATTGAAATATAATAAATAAATAAACTCACCTCAACCATAGATTTTAAGCAGTAGTCATTCAAACTTTGGATCCAAACAGCAACCAATTCGTGAACAATCACAAGATCATTATACAGCCACTGAAACACATCATTAACCCACAAAACACTGATATTATCCGCACCCGTAGTGGTTGGAGCTGGAAGATATTTAACTTTCTTTTTCAATTCAGGAGCAGGACTTTGTCTTGTAAGCCTTCTCCTGATAGTAGGGGGTGTAGCCGCGACACCCCTAGCTCCGCTACGAACAGGTGCAGCTATAGGAGCACTAGAAACAACAGCCACTTTTTTAGCACCGTCCACGGTATCGATAGTCGCCACCGGCACTGGGACTTCAATGGGAGCATCGTCAACGACCTTATCAATTGCCTTAACGATGAATTTGTTGTACACTAGCTTGCTAAGCCATAACACGAAGAGGGCGGCCAGCAGCCAGCCGAATATAAACATGGCCAAGGTATCCATGCTTGTGTCTCCGGACCCGTCGAAAATACAAATCAAATCGTCTACGGTTTCAGCCAAATCCATTACACTTTTACTCCATCATATTGTTGCTATGTGTTATTCTTATTATGTACGGTCGGAAATCTGTAAAAACGAAAAGAGAGTGTGGTTATGTTAGAGAAGGAGAGCTTTCCCAGTCGCCTAAAATAATTCTCTCCCAGATTTCAACTTTATAAATATATCGCTGCTCTAGTTTTCAGGTATGCAAGTCTCGTTTTCTGAACTTTTCTATAGTTGTACCTCTGACATTTTTGTTGCTAATACAATGGCATATTTTTATATACACTATTCAAATTCTATTTATAATTAAATATTACTAATAACATTCAGCGTTATAATATATTTTAATTCACTACATATGATTTTATTTAAGATTAATATATGCGAATAAAATTTTTGTAATCAAACTATTATATAATAAAATATTGCATTGTTTTATATAACATTCGTTTTATGAAATGTTGTTGTAATCTTAGTAAACTATTAAAATAAACCATCAATACTATTTACTTGCTGACACATAATTCATGCCATAATGTAATAGTTTTATTTATATTCTATATGTTAAAAATATGGTTTATTTATAATAAAACTATTAATAACTTAATATGTTATGTGATGGCTACCAGTAATACTTATTTTTTTCTTAAAAATGCAACAATATATTACTAGTGTCAGATAAGTTCGCCACAATATTTAGTTTTAGTTTGCTATCCTTGAAAGATTGTAAGAAATCAATTATAGGAAAACATTATAAAATTTGAATATTATATAAACATAACTGAAAAATAAATGATTAAATAAATTTTAATAAATGTTAATATTAAAAAAAATATATATGCTTCGGGCAGAAAAACCTTGGTCATTAAATATAGTCACTACTAATATGCTTGATCAATATACCATCAATGGCAATATTAACTGAATTTTACCATAATTTTTATATTAATAAACAATCTTATACAATTTCAGTACGATTGATGATGGAAATAGGAAATAAATCTTTCGGTAGGGTACATGAACAGCAGATCTTAATTTTAACGTCTCACTGCAAGGTTGCAGCGGTTAGATGTTATATAATACCTTCAATACAATAATACCTATCGTAAAGAGCAGAAAAACATCACCCAACAATTAGCAGAGGTGGAGAAAAGACGTAAATTTTACGAAGATATTTAGTGGGCGCAAGCCCCACGCTACCTGCTGCATGTACGTCAAGGCAAACCCTACCCCATTCCCTAAAACGCAACCTGTATGCGCAAAACTAAAATGAATTACCTTAAATGACAAAATAGTATCAAAAATTCAATAGTAAACCAGTTTATTAAAAAAAATAACGTGACAATAGTAAAAGCACCCACAAGTTTAGTCCAGTCACTATTATTACCGACTCCTGTCGGGGTGAAGTCGGTGGTTGTAAAGAGGTTTGGTGGATAACCCTTTAGAGTCTCTGCATCAGCAGTGGGCAAATAGCCGTAGTTATTCATCTGATGTTGAAAATAGACTTATCTGGGAGTCGTTGACAAATTGTATGAGAGGTACAAACAGTCAAAAAAGTTTACGAACACCCAAAAATCCCTCAAAAATTCGATAAATTTTATATAGAAAAAAATTTGTTTATTAAAATATTTTATAGTACATTCTACAACCTTAGTACGCCTATCAACTAAGCGATTTTTTGCTAAAACAAACATGTAATTTCTGTTCGGGTCAAATCCCATATCAGCTCTCAGTTGGGTGTTACAATCGTAGTAAGGTGCTTTAAAGATTCATCTCAAAGTCTTACTTTAAAAGCAGAAGTTGTTGCTGTATTAGTTGATGTACCAGAAACATGACAAAGTCAAGACTATACTCAAACAGATAGAAAAGTTCGCCAGTAATAAAAATCTAAACTGTCTAGAAGCATTGGCAACAAATAAGAAAGTAAACCAAGAACCAGGGTATTATAGAAGTAAACCTCAAAGCGCACCAGCTCGTCAAAAAGGAAAGAACAGGAACATTTATTAGACCTGCCTTCAGAATGTCATAAAAAACAAAACAAAAATAATCCAAAGCAAACTTCGTCAAAACATAGCAACCTAAAAGAAGTGCCGAAGAATAAAACGCACAAGATAATTCTTAACAAAACGGAAAGCTTACAGGACCAGACACTGTAGCCTAAATAAGCACATGCTTAGAATGAGAATAAAGTCAGACACCAATGCAGAAAATGTTTAGAGGACAAAGAAACTCCGTTACATCTGCTGAGTAAATACAATATGCAACGCACAATTATCAAGCACAACATAACTAAAGAAGAATTAAAAACAATCTCTTGGCAAAAGCTCTTGGACTTTATTGAAGAAACAAAACTGCTAAATGATTAAGACGACATAGAGCAGAGACAAACTACGTCAGGAAGAAAACCAACTCTGTTTATAAATTTACTGTATAGGTACTAAAATAAACATGTACAAAAAGTTCATAACGCAATCAATGATAGATAAGCACGCGTCGTATTGCATAATATTTTTACTTTACTCCTTACTGTTAAGTGAATATTACGCACGGAGCATAGGAAAAGTGACCAATCACCTATGAAACGTCATATTAAAACATTTCATAATTTACCTTCTTATACGTTATAAGTAGGGTGTACATACGTCCCGGTTTTCCCGGATTTATCCCGGTTTTATCTTTCTCGTCCCGGTGTCCCGACAATTCTTTTCAGGACAGTTAATTGTTCCGGTTTAAGTTCAACTAAAAAAACTTTCCACAAATAATTTAAAAAATCACAATAATAGAAGTTAAAAGTTAAAGAATTAGAACGATAAAAAATAGAATTCATGACAAATTTCTAACTATGAAAACAATTTTTACATGTTTAAAATCGTTATTAAAAAATGTAATTTCTTTCACTGAAGGTGGATTCTACAACAAACAATTCTGCTATATTAAAGACACTCTTATAAGTAATTTAGTAGTAATGTGCACCACCCCTCAAGACTTGTGAACAACGTTCATATTCGTAGACCTAAATTAAATTTATTGTCATATCAAGTTCAGTGTCATACCGTGCTTATTGTACAATAAATTGTTAACTCTTTTATTTATTTTATTCGTAAAAGTATAGTACACAACTCGCACGTAATCCTATAAACTGCAGCACTGGCCAAAGTTTTGTGCTGCGACGTTCATACTTGTAGGAAATTAGTATCATTATGTGAATATACAATATATGTACATACGTACTATTGTAACACATTATACCATGACTGATTTTAATAATGAACATGGAAAAAATTATAGAAGAAACCACAAACCTCATTATATTAAATTATAATTTGATAATTGAAGTAATTTATTCAACAATTATGATAGTCATTTTATAGTTTTTTTTATGTAGATATAATTAGTAACACTTAATAATATTTCCAATCTTTTAAAATCATTTATTACGTACTAATAAATGTGAATATAAACGTACATAGCGTAATCAAATAAAATTCTTTGCAATTCAATCAATCATTCAACAAAGCAAACTAATTAAGTTTATAAAGTAAACAACATTCTAATTAAATTTAACTAGAATTAATGGAATATATCGATTACTGCCTCTAAATTTTCAATTGGTTGCAGTTCACTACACCATTACTTATATAATACATATTGATTAATACTTTAAACAAATGTTGACAAACTCAGTTTAAAAACTAATATCACATACATTTTATATAAAATTGCTTTTTAGAAGCAGTTTAGAAAGTTTCGTATAAAACTTAAATCCCGAAACATATTACTGAATGACATTAAGCCAAAGTTCACTCACGACACTAAACAAAAGCAACTTGCCCGCACTTTTACTGAATATATATTTCTAATAGTTCGATCGAACTTGATCGCTTCGTTGGCCCCATTCAACTTCACGATTTAGACGACTTAAATTATTCGCATAGAAGTTTTCAACCTGACTTGATGTATTTTAATGGTAATGTTAAAAGGAAACTTTTCAACAAGAGTATACCAATTATAATCATATTACAGTGAGTTGAAAGTTTCTATAAAATGGTTATAATATATATATTTAACTATATTATAATATAAAGACATTTTTTTACAATAATACTTGGGTTATTCACTTGAAATCATAATAAAAAAATATTAAGTACTTTTAATACAAGTTTGCTAGTGAAAGTTAAATTAATAAACAAATTTTCCTTTTTGTAATTGAACAATTCTTTAATGAGTTGAAGCATTAATAAATAATTTCATATACAATTGTACTGAAGTTATGTAGCAATTAGAAATGATTAATTGTAAATCAAAGCTTTTCCACACTATAATAAATGTATGAAATTATTCTTTATCGTAAGATTTCATCATGCATTTGTGTGGATATTCTAAAATATTTGCATTGTCTACCTACAATTACGTATATTTATTTACTGTCACAAAATCAGTTAAGAAAGACATCACCCACTTTGCGTTGTAGATAGCATTATAATTGTATTCTAATTTATCAATGCGTTGCTTCAGGACTATGATTAATTTGTTTTGTATACAAGCTAGGAACCATGAACAAATAAATCATTATTAATGTAATAATAATAATCAATTATAACGATATTCATAATAATTAATTATTTACCGGTTTATTCCTCTATCGCTTTTCAGTGAAATATTGATAACAACTATTATTGTTAATATTAAACAGTTATTGCATGAATATTACTATAAAGCCATTAGAAGTTTGTTCATTTCGCTAATTAAATTTCAGTCAAGTTTACTTTATATGTAATAAATTAAAATAATTTCAATTATAATTTAATTTTAATATAAACCGTTATGTATCGAATATGTTCCGTATTTATTTTGATATTCTATTATAACTTAGATTATTTTCTAAGAACGTTAAAACATTTTTTATATTCCCCCAATTTATTTCTATCACGCAATTCCCATTTACCTTTGCAGTATAAACTATCTGAAGACAAACTAGTATTAGGGAGTGATGGCGCCACGATCGTTAACGCAACCTCACCCCAAAAAAGGTGTTTCCATTTTCCTAAGTGATTTTAATCAATACTATAAGAATTCCAATTTGTGGTAGATTTTTTCTAATTATAGTATCATGGTTTTTAATTCAAGATAAATTTTAATTGAGTATTACAAGCTTTGTCTAAATTATATTTTTGGTATTAAATTTTATAATTAACAAACAAAAATTCACTGGCAATAACTGCAAATTTCTTGTTTTTTATGAAACTATTGCTGTGTTGAACTTGTTACATGTACAAATTTAACACAGCCAAAAGAACTATTTATAATATCACCCACGAAAATTATACAAACTAAAAGCTTTAACAACAAACTAAAAATAGAACATACAAACTAAAAGAATGAGCTGGTTTCTTATGAGTGCAAATTTAAATAAAATTTTAATCAAAATTTGTCGCTGAAGAACCATACCATTAAAAATTCTATATAAACTCTTGAATTTATAGGAAAAAAATATAGCATCAAACTTGCAGAAAACTTATTTATTGCATACATTTTGCATATAAAAACCTATTTTGTAGCAAAAAAAACGTACTAAAAATACCCCAAAACACCAATTTATCAAAAATTATCAATCTCACCAGTTTTAGCAAAATATTTGATTTCAGATAAGATGAGGGCATACTGCAAATGTATCTCCAAGCCCTTAGAAATGTTGTTTTGACAATTTTTCAAAAAAAAATCGTCACGCTGCCGTCAGCTCGGATTGAGGTTTTATTTAGGTTAAAATGAACACAAAACGACACCTGCAAATTCTTCAAAATAGTGTCCACACTACCCCTCAATTTTACATACAAAAAAAAGCTTAAATGCATCCAGTCATAGGATAGGGAGGCAAATCCGGGCAACCGAAAATAGTAGAATAAAATAAAATAACTCACGTGAACCAGCAGGATTGCATATAGAAACAAAACCTTAAAAAGTGTGTCCTAACCGGCATCCCATCTCTTCTATTCCTACATCCTTAGTCCGAATCGCAAAAGAAACTGCGGCAAGGACGACAAATTTCAAAACAGATTACCAACGACAACAACAAACACGTCAGTAAGAATAAAATCAACACACATGAGTATAAATGTATAAAATGTCGGTAGATAAATATAATTAACCGCAATATGATAGCACCGTAGGTGCAGAATCCTTCTCCGTAACGACTCCAGGCTGTTTCATAAATTTTGAGAAGATCATTCAAGCAACAAAACATAAAAACAAGGTAGTCGATAGGGTCCAAATCGGTCACCCCAATCAACTTCTACAAAAAAATAAATCTTATAATTTATGAAATAGAACTGTTGAACTAAAATAAGAAAAGAGTACTTAAAATCCCTACAACAAGTACGGGTAAAGAGGAACTAGATGAAAACAAAATAGTAGATAGAGGTGCTGCAGAAAAGCCAAAAATGATAATAGGGCCAAAACATCTCAAAAAATTAAAACCAATTACTAAATCGTTGTAAACAGCAAAAGGTAACCCAGAAAAAGATAAAAGTGGTTCTACAGCCAAAGTATTTGATCTAAAAAAGTGGATTAGAACATCAACAACCTCAGCGACAAAAAAGCCAAAAGTAAAAGTAAAGAAAAATACATTAAAAGAAAGAAAATGGTATCAAATGAAATAAAAAAAATAATTAAAAAGGATAGCACAAACCAAACTAAATGAGATAATCACATGAACCAACAAGGAAAAAACCAAAATGTGAAAAAGTAATAACTTATAATAAATAAACTTCTTATCGTTTTAGACATTTATGTATTATATTAGAAAATTTAAAAAAATATAAATATTATTAAAATCTGATAGGCACGAGCAGAGATATAAACCAATTAAAAAAAACTTATAAAAATAAATGGGTCATAGAAGACTCAAGCTTGAGTTTAAGAATACCAAGAGTATCATATTTTGAGACCAAATATGAGTAAACAAGAAATTCTGAATTGTGATAGAGTATATACTAAAAGGAGAAAAAAATTAAATGTTAAAAACAATGTAATTGAAAATGACAAAAGATTACAATTTTCCAAAAAAATTCATGAACAAATGGGTAGAGCGTCTTCTAGCAAAAAAACAAAAAAATATAGGAAAATTCAAATGACCTAAATCGTTTGGAAATTTTCCGCTCTACAACTTTTAATAGAAGTAATTTTTGCCCAAAATGCATAGTTTTCGCTAAAAATGAAAAAAACAATTCAAAAACGCAAAAATTGATTATACTTTAGAACACGTGATTAAAGGGAAAAATCGTGTATTATCCTGAATCTATATGAATTAATAAACAAGATAAAAATTGTGCAGTCCCTTAGAGCTGAACTGGGAAAGGATCTATGACTAGAAGAATAAACAATTGGTTTAAAAGTCAAACAAAATATCAAAACTAGACAAAATTAGAGTTGGGTGAATCAAAAGTAGGATAAAGGTCTTTATTCCCAATAAAATGTTTCAATTTTGAACACGTTGCAAAGAAATGTTGAGCAAATAGAAGAATGGATGCTATAAGTGAGACAAAGTACGTCACACTATAAAAATGAGTGTAAATAAAGCTCATTACTATAATTGCAAAGTAAATAGAAATAAAACAAATAACAGAAGCTGCTCTATTTACAAAAAAAAAGAAAAGAGCGGCAATGAATTTATTTCACAAAAACGCAAACATAAATGATGTGTATCTTAAAATAAACCAAATTAAAAAAAACCCTAGTTGGTAGACAAAGACATACAAAATGGAGAATAAACAATATTTTTTAAATTTCAAAATGTGATATTTAAGACCATTCCGACCGCTACTTTAATTTGTAGTATTCTACAAAAACAGAACTTTCAATATCATAATCAATAAATTTTTTTACCAGTACATTCAAAAAAGATTGAACTATGTTTTGTCAAAGTATTTTAGTCAAATTATATTTGCAAGTAACATTAAAATGCATTCAAAAGTACCTAAAGACGCATTTATTTCTATATTTGATTTTTTTTCCTCTATTTCCAATTATAATTTTACTATAATAATTTAGAGTTTTTCATGCTATTCCTATTCTACACTTTACTTCTTCGCTACAATCCCATTTTTTATTGATTAATGCCTACATCTTGGATCCTATGCTGACTCACTATGTAAGTTTTATCTATATGCAAATGTTGTACAGAAGTAAAAAACTGTTTACATCTATTAAGAAATCCCAGTTTTCTAAATACTTTCAACGCTATATCAACAAGATAGATAAAAAGATTTATATATGGTTTTGTAATCTTGACAATACAATAAGTTATTCATTTTATTGGTCTTCAAGTAAGAATCTGCAAAAAGTTTTAAAAAATCTATTAGATCTAGGTGTGAAGTTAGAAACCAAAATTATGATATACAAAGGCACAAGTATGGGTAAATTTTAGAATGATGCAAAGGGTAAGGGTCTGATGTGACTGATTTGCTTGTAATAAATGACAAAAGATACTCCACTTTTGGAAAAGTGTTATTCTCATTTATAAATGTCCCTATATGTTTGTAAACATTAATAGAATAGATCTTATGGTAGAGTACATATAGCTTTCTCGAAATAAAAATTAAAAACAACGAATTGAGATCCATGAAGAAATGATAACAACGTGGCAAAGTAGGTGAAAAAAAGATTAAAAAAAGACTAGATGAGAGCAAAACATAGTATAGTGGATTATTAATTTACCCAAACAGACATGGTTGTTTAAACGCATATTTAAACAAATTCAAACTAAAGAACAACAGTGTGTTTAACTATTGTAAAACCAAAATAACTACAAAATATAATTATTTATTAGACCAAGACCTAATTTTGGAATCCCATTTGAGACCGGAAAAGAAATAACCCAAAGCAAACTTACAGCAGAACATAGCAACCTGTGGAAAAACTGTCAAGGTATGTGCAAGGTACAATACATGCAAAACTGCAGCTGAATTTACCACTAACAGCCAAACTCAAGTAAAAAAAGGTCAACATTAACATTCTTTGCCAACTAACTTTAAACTTAAAATAATTTAGCAACTATATCCTTCTTATAAAGCAAGAATCTATCTTTACCACCGGCAGTCTACAGCAACTCCGCCTACTACTACCAGAAAATCTAGCAAATTTCAATCAAAACTAATTCTACGGCAATTGAACAAAATCTTAATTGCGGCAAAAGCAGAAGTAATATCATAGAGTTAGGCAATATTAATTCAAAAACTATATCCCCGGAGTTAATGTTGGCCTGACGCAATCAAACGTTGCAAAATTTATAAGAAAAAAAAAACTATATCAAACCCATCTAAAAAAATCTACGCTTTTTTATCAAGTGCAGCAGCATCATCCAAAAACTGAAATTTCATTTTTATATCGCCAGCAAACGCGTTTGAATAACTTTGCCACATCGTTGATAAAGATGTGTTAAACATCAAAAATCCAAAATATGATTCCTGAAAAACACCCGCCGTACATCAATATTACGAAGAAGGAACTGACCGTTGCGCACAAACTAAGTAAAAATATTTGTAGTTTATATTAACACTGTTTCTTCACAAGCAGTCATTATTAAGTATTCAAAGCAATTTAAATAGATTAGAAATTCATTAGAAGATGTTCATCATCTTCTTTGACCAACAGAGACGTACCTTTTAATGTTACAATTAAAAATGTAGGATGTAGTCTTAATTTAAAACCTGTACTAAAACAACAATTTTACAATTACCTCATAACGATCATGAGATGAGTAAACACATCGGTGCTAATCATCAAACTTGTGACATTGTGAATTGACATAACAAATCATTTATCATTATGTCCATAAAACAGAAGTGGTCGATTCAGTTAATAAAAACATAAGAAAAATTGGCAGATAAATCTTTACAACAACCAGTCATTAAGGCTTGCATAGTAAGAAGTGCAATAAGGTTGAGTAGATTTAAAAAAATAAATCTTTCTTCTTATACATTAGATCTTAAAAATCCCTATTTTCAAACATAAAATGAACCTTTGTAGTAATAATATTTAAGAATGGCATTTTGCACATTGCATACATACATGTGAGCTGTATTACACAATCATTAAAAGCCTAATAAAAACACCTAATAAATAATTTTCTTAAATATAAAATCAATATGTTAAGTATTCTTGAATAAATCTGTTAGCCGCAGTACTGCGATAAAAAAAAAACAATAGCAATCGATTGTACTAAAAATTGGCATTGTCTGATTAATATTGTGTGTTAATACAAACAATTTGCATTTCACTAATACTTATTTTGATTAATAACTGTTGTTTCAGTTTGAATAAAAATTGATGATATAAATTTATACTTTGCGCAAACACATAATTCGTCAATTATATACAATCATCAAGTTATTTGATACTGTATGACTAACTTGCTTTTTGAGATAGCTAAAATGATTTTGCTAGAAGCTTGAATGCATTACCTGGCAAGCAACTGCACCGCCGTGCTTGTAAATCCACGATATATGAAGGGATATGTTGATATGTAAATAATATCATGCACGTTCTGTACAGTTCTATAAACATTATGAAAATTTTCAAATATAAAATTGTATATGAGAAAGCTCAACTCATAGCATAGTACATATAACATCGAAAGAGTAAGTCATACTGTATCTTTAAACATATTTTCAAACAATTAATATTTAATTATTTAATATTTTATTAATTAATATTTCCCAAAAAATAATAGTAGTAACAATATTCCATACCCTCGTAATATTTTTTCTTCTCATTGTATCCATCATGCATTACATTAATTATAATTGGCACTGCTGGTCACCTTTCTTTTAATAATGGTGAAAGAAATTGTATATAACTACTTCATGTCACTTCCTCATAACAATTGGAAACTACTTTCTTCAATATTGTACCTAGCGGAAATTTAATTGATATTTCAATTAACGGTAGTGATAATTACATTTTAATTAACGAATTGCTTTGGTTATTAAAGAAAATATATTTATAATGATTTCATTTTCTCCTCAATTATTCGAATAAAAAAATAAATCCTTCACAGATCACGTACTGATTGAATCAATGTACTGTTTTTCAATAAACCAAAGTGGCATTTTTATTACCAATGTGGAACACTTAAAACGTTTACAATAAAATTTCACATCAAACAAAAACTTTATATAAATAAAGTGTTCCAACATCATTTCAAGTTTAACTGGATTTTTTTGTATTTTCAATCAATTATACATTGTGCGTTGTTAACGTGTAACATTTAATTAGTAAGATAGATTATTATTTTGTCTAATATAAATCAAAGGAATTTATATTTTATTAATCCAATAAAAACAATAAATAATATAATTATGATTACCTTGTACATACGGTTACAATCACAAACAATTCACTTAAAAAAATCCATCAATTTATATCAAAGATTCATAGCTGCAAAAAGGTTACGAATAAATACCCATTAAATGCAGTACTAGTTGAAAACAATTGAATATTTATACGTGCGTTATCACTTAACTTTTTTAATATGCATTGATAAAAATAAACGTAGTTAAAATGTGGACATACTAAATGTTTGTATAATGACATGAAAGCTATTTGTGTAATGAGTATATGTTTATCAGGTACTACAAACGCTAGTGTGTCTATAAATAATATTTATTCCTATTTATGCATTAGGAAGACAAAGGTTATGTTAATTAAATTTTAACATATTCATAAATTCTGATTTAATGTTAATTGTGGCAAGCAAATTAGATAATAATAATCGCAATTTATTTGCAGAAAAATATTAATAGTTACTCATTTTATATTACTAAGATAAAAATTGTTATGATTAACTTATTAACGTACGTGTTTTCAAATTTATCATTCAATTTAGTTTTTTTTGTGCAGAGCAGTTATTTGTGTACAAGTGGTACCGGATGTAATTAAACAATGCGTATATACTTTCGTTATAAAGAAAATGTAATAGAAACGAATATTACTAATGTATATGAATATATTTAATTAAGGGCGCGATATTTTAAGTGTCATGAAACTTCGGGTACAACTCGCGCAATTTTACTCTTTTTTAAAAATCGGATTTGCAACGTGTAGAGAAGAAATTTTCAATGACAAAATATATGTGAATAGAAAACTGGGAGCTGTTTATTATATTTTAGAATTAAATTGTATAATAATAATAAACTTTATTTCTATTACATACAAATCATACAAATAGAAAAAGGTGAAGTTTGTACTGGGTTAATTTTGATCTAAATTGGCTTCAAACTTCCTTTTCATCTAATCCTTTTTCTGCACTCCATAAAATACATGGAAACAAATTTGTTTAAAGTTTAGAAAAAACTTTAAGAGTATGACTTCTTCATTTCACCGCAAATTTAGTAGACTTTTATTGTACTATAAATTATTTTTCTAAAATAACAAAAGTTATAGTTCTGCTCAAAGTAGTAAACATATGATCTAAATGAAATTTAAAATTCAAACTTTTAGAATTGCCCTTGACAAAACATAAAAACTGATAAGCGTTAGCCACAATAATATCGATATGTGACGTAAATGATAAGCTCCAATCAAACGTAATGTCTAACTCACGGATAGTGACTCGACAACAGTTGATTCATCAAAGAATAACCATATATCACCGTAGACTGACGTCAAGAAAATTTCATTATTTTACACTTATTTAAACTAAGTAATAAGTTATTAGCCTGGCACCAACTAGAAAAATCTACATTTCTTTATCAGCATCATCCAAAAACTGAGTTTTCATAGAGTACCGCCAGCAAACGCATTTGAACAACCGTGTGCCACACGTTGAGATCCAAAAAATAATTCCTGTAAAACACCCGACATAACATCAATATAACAAAAAAAGCACAAATTGAGATCTGTCAGATAGATACGATTGAATCCAGTGTAACAAGATTGCATCAATTCTAGTACAACGCAGTTTTATAATTAGTAAAAAATTGGAAAACATTGATTAATTTAGTTCAAAAACGGTGCTGAATAAAAGCACGTTCCGATTACAAAATGACAGTCAATAACCATCTATCTTTTCCAATCATAAAATAGATGTAGGCCTACAGTTTTTTTTACATCAATTTTGCCATCAGATTTATAGATTCAAGTAATTGATAAAAGCTTGTTTCCACAAAATAAAAAAATAAAAAACGTAGCTGCGGCAAAAAATCTAACACGTAGTGCGCTTCTGTCAAGTATAACACTATCGTGTCAACACACGATAGTGTTATATGATCAACATCCTGGATGTCTTACTATCTAAGATTTCTATCTTAGGTCCTGATACAATCTGTATTTATGTTATAATTATTAGATAAAAATAAATAAATGTTGAAATTTGATATACCTGCACATTCAGCAAAAAAAATCCTTTGCGGTTACGAAATACTTCGCCGTTGTTCCCTCCAGGATTTCCAATATTGATATGGGTACAATCTATACATCTTGCTACACTCGGAAATCCTGATATATTAAAAAAATTACGTATATTTTTTTGTTGTGTTTCCTCATTTGGAAACCGAACAAAACGATCAGTTTGTGTAGCCAGTGTTATCGAAATATTTTTTATAACAGGAGAAATAGTTGGCTGACTTATTTCTTGTAAATCACCAGCAACTTTCTACTAAAAGACAAACGCACACTTGCTAGAGAAGAAGACAATCTATCAGGCCTTGGACAGTTGTTGAGCTTCAATACCGATAGTTTATTGAGTACATCAGATATCTTTGAAATAAAATGCAATTCACTTATGTAGCTATAAATATGTACTGTAAGAACTTATGAATAGAGTCAACTGAGTGTAAACAAACCCAAAAAAGTTTATAAAAAAATTTACAATGTTATCTGACGCAACATTAACAAAGAAAAATGTTACCAGCCCTAGAAATCAAAAGATGAATTCGGAAAACCGCCGATATCACATAGCCAATACACCCAAGAAAGATCCACCAAATCAGCCCTACATCTTGTAACGGACCAATTCGAAAGATCACTAAGAAACAAAACGTCCAGCTTGAGCATCTTTATAGCTTTTAATAATACAACCTTAAAAAATAGATAGTGATAGTTACCGTAAGTGATTCGACAATGAGAAAAGTTGCTGCAAAAGCTTAAGGTGTGTTATCTCTACTACTATTGAATATAGTAGTTGACAGCCTCAGACAGCTACTCAATAATAATGGTTTCTGTATAACTAGTTATGCAAATGACATAACAATCTTGCTAAGCGGTAAATTCAAGAGTATACTCTGCAACTTAATGCAAGAGACCCTATAATTAATCCAACAACACAAAAAACCAAAATGATTCTCTTCACAAAAAAAAATTAGAAAACTAAATCTACCAAAATTCCTAAACACCGCTATCAACTAAAGTATAATATCTTCAGGTAATATTTGACAACAAACTTACATAGAGAGCATATCTAAGTATGCAATGCAAAAAGACCATATGTCTACCTTAAGGATTTGCCATTACTTTTTTGAACATTGTTACATAAAACAGCAACAAATTCGGAATGCTTTGTCCAAAATTCAATTATGGACTTTCACAATAATTACGTATTGGCTGAAGAAAACCGCATGCTATAAGTAAAACCAATGATCAAAACCAGTTTTCTGAAAATGTTTGGATTAGAATTGCAGGCAATTTTTTAATTAGGCCTTTTTCCTTTCTGCTAGACATTATGGCAACTAATATCGACAGTTTATAAAAGTCGTCCTATCTGTACTAGAATGGTGCGCTACTTAGAGAAAGACTACGATTATGATTAATGCATGATGAATGCCACCGCACTTTAGCTTAGTTGCGCGTCAATATTTAGACCAAAATTATGATGCTCGCTGGATCGGTCGCGCTGGACCACAATCGTTGCCCCATAAGTTACCAGATATGAATCTTTTAGATTTCTTCGTTTACGACACCTAAAATCGTAACTCCAATTGATAATGTGTGAAGATTTAAGAAATCGCATACAAGAATCATGTGCCATTATTAGAAATACTCGTAATATTTTCGAAACATGTCCGCCAATCGATGTCAAGGCGCACAAACGCATGCATTAAGGTCAGAGATGGTCGATTTCAACAGTATCTATAGTAAGGTTATTAGTAGTTAAATTTAAAAAAAAAAAAATTGTTTAAACTGTACTCTGACGAAGCAGTTGTGTGTTCAAATTGAACAAAAAATTAAACCCCTTAAGTTTATCTGTGTACTTAATTAGCACCCTGTACAGAGTGTTTCAGAAGAAATGGTAAATATTTAACTAGCCTTAAAAGCACAATAAAAATCATAGTTTCTTAAATAATATAAGTTGTTGTGAAATAAACATATATTATTGAAAAAAGTTTCTATTATATTTTGTTACCCCAGAAAATGATGTACAAAAGTTTTATTATATTAACTCCATATCCAAGACTAATAATTATATTCATAATTATATTAGAATAATTTATTCAGTAAACTTCATACCACTAATAGAAAATTAACTGTACGAAATATTTAATCGTAGTAGAAATTCATTACCAACTAACTATTAATCACGTACTGCTTATTATAAATACTTATATTTTGCACATTTGTAAACCTTTTGCATGCTTAATTATGTATAAGAATATGTTTAATTGTTATAAATGGAAAGTTCCGTATAAGTTAAAGAACTGTACTTATTACTGTTATTTAACTAAAATTAAAAGCGCGAAAGTAATATCGGGAATTGTATTATTCCATTAATCTAATAACGCTATTTTTCACCAAGCTGTGGTTAACTATTTCCGTATAAAAAAAATAACGCCTATATCGAAATTAATTGCCTCGTACATGCGATCTGTGTATCCTGTTACTGCACTTAACTCTTATTAAATAAAGATAAATGGATCACACTTTTAAGTTGCTCTCATTAGATAATTATGTTCGTAAGGTAAGAATGTTGCTTTTAGTCAAGGTATTCAATGCATTAAGGTCAATAATAATAACACATTTGTGAAGAACAATAAAATATGTTATTTCATTCTAAACAGCTCTTTATGCTATTACTGTTATTTTTATAATATACTCCTAATAAGTAATTCTATAATAAAATATTTTACTGCTATAAATATCTTACCCAATGTTAAGGGTACAACCCGTACAACAGAAAACTTATTGTGAAGGAAATGATTTTCTATTTTCAGATTTAAATGATCATTAACTATTTTTGGTGTGTGGTATGCGTACACAATATTTAGAGGAGTATATTTATCTACGTGTTTAGTATCATATGGTATTTAATTTAGCACGTTGTCTCTCAGTATGCAGGTGTTGATAGTATTTTAAATTCAGTGTAGCCAAAATTCTAAACCGTTCAATAAAGTTAAGTGCTTTCAAATCTGATTTAATTTTAATTATCAACAACAACAAAATCAATTTTTTATAATAATTTCTGCATATTTTTCAAAACTTAATATGGTAAATAGGTCATATATTTTTTACTAATAATATACTGTGCCCCAATGGTTTGTGCGATTATCTTGTTATTAATGTAAATCATTTTTTAGTAGCCAATGTTGACTTTTATCATTAAAATATGTACTCATTGTTATTTACATATAATTAAAATGTACATATGTGCCCTATAAATTAAATTTTGAAAAAGCTCGTATAGATAATTTAAGTTTTCAGTTTCTCGCGCTGCTACATGGGCCAATCACTCATTAGAAAAATTTATTCAATATAATATTAAATTAAATATTTTATAAAAATGCAATCTGTGTGTAATTATTGGGTATAAATTTGTAGTGTATACAACTACAAACACAGAGTGACTTAACGTTTATTTCTGAGCACAAACCTAACCAAATTTATTTATTATATATATTTATGGTCAAAAACTCCATCTAAGCCAATACTTTTAAGTCGGCGTTTTCTGAATCAGATATCATAAGGCAAATTTAATAAACTTAATATTCCGCTGAATACAATACCACTAGATTTGTAGTATTACTTAGAAACTACTGCGTAGGTCTAAGTGTATGAAAGTTCATCTTCATCATGGATGCAATTCTGAACTGTTGAGTAGAGTGCTACGTAATTGCGGACTAGGTATATCAAAAGTATAAATTTTCCTGGATAAATGTTTTTTTTTTTTTAATTTGATTACAAAGCAAGATGATTTTCTCTCATTCCTTTCCTTTGTAAAATTTTGTTACTAGCCTAAACTATTCAATTTATATCCTTAATATTCCAATGACATCCTTATTTCCTACGCCAACTTATTGAGCAAATATTTAGCGTCATAAAACTTACACAACTCACCCCAGATAACTCAATTTACTGCGTGACCTAGAAGCACCTCCTATATTCAATTCTTATCTTTAACTTATAAAAACATAAGTAGTAATAGGACAAATCGGTGTAAACATTACGAGTAATGAGCAAACCCGAGTTGCAAAAGTAGGAAGATGGTTAAAGATTTTTAATTACGATGCAGTAGCCGCTAAGGTTTTTAATTACTTTTAATTACTAACTAACAAATCACAGCGCAAACAACTTCTTCTGTATTAGTGGACTCTTAGAAGAACTACTTTTTTTGTTTGCAGTCCGTGCACTTTTGCCTACTCTAGCACAGACGGACGCCTCAACCTGGTAAACACTACTAACACAAACACGTCAAACCAACAATTCGATGCAAAGCACTTATTGTCGACCACAAACAATGCAGCAAACACTCCTATAGAGAAGAGACATCCAGCTTCATTTGTATTGTCGCAAACTCCTCCAGGCTGAAGACTTTTTAAAACATTCCTAGACCACCAAAACATTCCTTAGAAAGACATTCATTGCACTCTAAAGAAACAAAAACATGGAAGAGCAAAAAAATTACGATAATGAGTCAATTGAAAAAATAAAACTGTGCAAAAAGACAAAAATAAGATCAATAAGTACACAAGCTGTCAATGACACAATGCAAAAAAAAACAGATAACAAAAGCAAAAATGAACGAAAAGAAAAAATTAACCAAAGACTATTAAATATAGCTTATAATTTTTTTCTAAATTATACTTAGGAGAAAGTATTCCAAGCAACCAATCTGAAATGCATATTTTCAGATCGCTAGTGGAACAAGATGAAAACCTAGCTGAAAACTGCTAGCTACAGAGAGCCAAAATAAGTAGCACATGTCGTATATAAAGCTTACAACAGAACCCCCAGATAACAACGGCTATGAAAGTACGTATTCAAACTCACGGTGTAAGCAGAGCCGTAAGAAACAAACCAGATCTTAATCTCATAAGAGCGGTAGAAACAACGCCGCAAATAAAAAGCAATAACGCTCAATTAATACACCAGCACCTGACAATATTAGCAAAGAAACAATGAGGAAAATGGTAGAAAATGTATTTAGAAAAACTGAAACAAAACTCATAATACATGTAGAAAATGCAATCAAAAGAGTAGTAGGATATGTATTTAGAAAAACTGATTCAAAAGTAGTAAGACATATACAAAAAAAAAACAAAAAAAGACCATATCACTAGAAAATACAACATATCTATAATACCTAAGAACGGGTTACACCAATCAAATTCCATAAATGCCAAGAAGCATTTCGCGCAAAAATTCCAAAAACCACAAATAGAGACAAAATACCTAAAGTGTAAAAAAACAACAAAGTAAAAGACTGTAAAAAAGAAACACTGCAAAACTATAAAAAATAAAGCTACAAAACAAAAAATATAAAATGTCCTACAAAAAGTTAGTTTAATAAGAAATGCAAAAAGGCAGTGAGCAGAGACTCTAAAGATGCAAAAAACTAAACCGCATGGAAGGTATCCCTGAGCACCTTAAACGCAATGCAGATAAATCTAAATAGGTACAAGACCTACTTTATAAAACAGTTAAAAAAAACAAAAAATTGAAACAAATCAAATAAAGTCATTAGCATAGAACAAAAGTAGAACGTTGATAAAAACTTAAATGCAACAATAGCCATCATAAATAAAAAGTGCAAAACTTTAAAGGTTTTATACACTTACTGAAGTCCAGCATTAGAATACAAAAAAAGTAAAACACAACAAAAAAATGATCATTAAAAAAATATCTTGGCTAAATGGGCATCAGAAATAAACCTAGTAATGGTAAATATTAGAAAAATTACCAAAAATTTGTAGGAAAAAATGAATTGTACCTTGATGTTACCTTTGTAGCAAACACGACAACGTATTAGAAAAAACAGACAAAGAAAAAAATTTCAGACCATAAAAACATAATTTTTTATATTAACCTGCATCAAAGTAAAGAAGCAATAAGAACAAAAAAAAAGATAAAAACTAGATACTATCAAAAAAAAACTAAAAGGTCATTAGTAAAGCCTGCAATAAAAACATGGCACAAAAAATATGTTGGTTTGCAAAAAACAATACAAAATGCCTGGCAAAACAAACGCTCAAACAGTACAACCCACTCAGCATAACACAACAAAGCAACATCCTAGAAGAAGGTAAAATGAACTGAATTCGCAGTACAGTCAACATCCAAATCCTCTCATTGCGGAAGAAATAGCCAAACCTGCAAATAAGATTAAGCCAAAAAGACACCCTCTGAGGTTGTGAAAATGGTGGCTAAATCGCTTACAAGAGACTGCCTGCACGTAATAAACGAGCTGTTACTGACCGGTGAGTTTGCACAGATCTAAACAGCCAAACAAGTACTGCTGGAAAAACTGCACAAGAAATGTAAGATAAGCCGCTCTAACTTTTACGCTATATAGGAAAGTTATTTTAGCAAATGATAACAGGCAGAATACTCAAAGCTAGAAAAAGATATAAGCTTAACTAGGTCACAGTAGGTTTTGTAAACAGCAAGTCGACGCTGGATACAATAGAAAAAGTCATAAAAGAAGTAAGCAAGGCAAAGAAAAAAATAGCTCCGCCTACTGGTGGCACTATACAAGAACATTATAACAACAGGATTTACGCAGAGAAAAAAACCGAAGAGTATTGCCATGCGTAAGTTATTCTTAAGGGCCACTTGTTAAGGCCAACACCTCACTACTTCCACAAAAAACAAAAAAAATAAAAATGCCTTTAACTTGGCGTCTTAGAAGAGTGTTGTCGTTTCTCTAAGTAAAAAGAACATTACCCCATACCTGCTGCAAATGGCTTTTTTTTCAAAGTTCTTTTTTTAAATTTCAAAATGTAAAATTTAGGAATTACTTATTACGTCATAACAGCATAAAAATACTTAAATTTCAACAAGTAAATTCACAATCGCTGAAACTATCACATTGAAGACTAGATTTAAGTATTGCTAGTAAGGAACCAGATTGTCTAAAAAGATACATGCAAGGTTTCTCTATTATAAAACGTGTACTACAACAACCTTAGCGTAAAAGCAAAAATCACGACTGTAAGATACTTAGCGGTAGTAATCATCGCCAAAACAAAAGAGACCCTAATAACAAGCGCAAACATTGCAATGCAGCAAATCACCAGATGGATAAGAAAAAACCGACTAGAAATAGTTGAGGAGAAAACAAAAGCAGTATTCCTAAGCAATACTAGAAAAATCAAAGAAGTAACCATAAAAGTGCTAAGCAAAAACATCACCACCAGCCGCAAAGTAACATACCTAAGCGTAGCTTTTGACATTGATCAAAAATAAAAAGTCGCATAATAACCATCAGCAAGAAAGCAGAAACGTCTTCCAGAATGCTTGCTTGTCTCATGCCAAATGTACAGGGTATCACCGCAAAAAAATTAGTATCCAATGCTTAGTAACACACTCCATAATGCTTTATGCTGCCTCAATCTAAGCTAGAAGCCTGAAACACCACAAATATTAAAGATATGGTACTAAAAGTGTAGAGAAAAATAGCCACGCGCATATGCAACGCATGTAAAACCACTGACTTAATCCTTAACTTTCCTAGTAGAAGAAGGGAAAAAACACTGAAACACAAATAAGAGACGCACTAACGCCAAAAACCATTATGCAGCACATGCTGAGCACCACAGTATAAGACATAATAAACGCCAAGAAGAAAAAGAAAGAAACAGAACAAACAAGAAAACTGCTCAACTACAATAGATGTAAAAGACAACCGACATCAAAGTTGACATCAATATTAGTAAGCACAATGTTAAAATATTGATTGATTTTGTATTTAAAACACAATCCAAATCAATTGGATTTTATTAATAATACCCGACTATTATTAGAGATGACAGTGTTTCGAGTTTTGGCTGTAACATTTACATTAATATCAAAAATTGTTTTTTATTCCCAATCTGTTAAGTAAGTAAAAAAAATGACTGATTGTCAAATTAATTAAGTTCTTTCAAAATTATAGCCTTTAACTTTAAAAACTAATGATCCAATTTTACAAATTATGTTACAATTCAAAAGTGTCACAAATGTATTGAACTAAATATGGACTTGAATTTAATCAATTTTCCATGTTTCATTAGTTAAAGAAAGAAAATTAAATTAATTTCTGATTTTAATATCCTTCGCCAATTTTAAATAAATCTAATAATCAGCCGCCCAGGATCATCTCTTGCACCCCCGGGTAGCATCTGCCTTTATCATCATACTAACTTATATAAATCTGTCTTATTTTCTGAATGTTCTACGATAATCATGTTTTAATACAACCACCGCTAATCCTTTAATCTCATGTTTGCTTGTTAGATCTGGTTTAATGTGTTGTTTGTAAATTAAATTTGTCATCTCTCAGTGATTTCATATTTTTGTCTTCATAGTTATTTGCAACTCTTGTCAGATGTCTTATCAGTAAAAGTTAAAACTTCAATTTTAATCAAGAACCGTCAGTCCCATTACAATTAGTGTAGATCAATCTTTCAAGTGGTTGGTTCACTGTGACGTAGAAAATGTATGCTTAAATTCTCTAGCCTCCAGAATCTCTCATACAATTCAGTTCAATTCAGCACATAATAAATAATTCAGTAAAATCAAATATTTAAATTAAAAAATTACAAGAGTACCCTAAATTAGCAAAGTGCTTGGGAGAGCGCAACTCGGGGATTAATAACACGCCGCACCCGACTATTAAATATACTCTTGGGATTTGGCTAAATAATCGTGGAATTTTATGATTATGCATTCTGAATAAATATAAATGCCAGTTTGCAAATTGTCTGTAGTTAATGTAGTGTAACAGAACACTCATATACCTACTAACTAAATTTATTTAAATGACGATTCAAGCAAGAACATTATTATAGTATATGTACTTACATTCTTTATTAAAGAATGTAATTTAATGCACATCCATATAAAACGAATGTATGTTAATGTTCTCAAATTTTATAAGATTTATGTGTAACAATAAAAGTTGTGAAGAATGAAGAACTTTCTTATAATTGCTTATATCAGTGAACGATTATCACTTACAATTCTTAATTAAAATGGTAGTAAATTGCATTAACAATTAATCACATCCAAGTAGAAGTGAAATAAAAATGTATTGATCGTTTAGAACAAAATCGTAAATAAACAATAAAATTTGTACATAATAATTTCAATCATTTTTATTAGTGTTATGTATTATAAAACAAGTTACAATAGAACTCGTATTGTTATAATATATATCTATAATATATTCCACCAAATTAATATTTTTTAGTAATCTTTAACAAAATAAGTAATTGTAATGAATAAAATATCAGTGTAAACTCAGCCAGTAGAGATTTATTAATTACATATATTTAAAAGAATAAAATGTTTTTTTACAATGATTAAATAAAACTAGCTGCAGTTTCGCAAAAAATAATATTTTATGCAAATTTCAAGCTTCGTGTGCTTAGATATAAAAAGATTAATAAAATAACGTCGAACTGTTAAAGCATGTATATATTTAACCTAATTAATTATTTTTAATTTTTAAAAACTGCACATATTGTTTGTTTGATATACAGTGCTTTAAAAATCAACTACATCTGCTATGCGATATTCTGCAGATAAATTATTTTTAAACAGCCACAAATACTGTATGCATTCAGCACATGTCGGGATTAAAATAGTCCGCAATAATGAATAGAAAAAGACCAGGTCATTGTGATGTAAGTAAACGTACTGAAAATCGATAGGATATGCATATGAATAAATTAAAACATAATGTTATTGAACCGTCTCTAGCTTTTCATTTTTATTATTTCCTGGTCAGGACGCCCGAATAATATAGGTCGTGCCTCGATGATTCAGAACTGGCACGCTATTGAACAAAATATATCTCTAGTTGTGACATATTCTGCTTGATGCAGATATAACAAAATAAAATAATTCAATTGTTTCATATAATTAATATATTCATTACATATACATATAAATAAAAATGTTGCCTGATTTTATTGTTAATGTTTTATGTTTGTTTAACAATGCGAAATAAAATATAAAATGAAAGGACAAACATAGTAACAACACCTTATCTTAAATTAAATTTACCATGTTAACGGAAGCTTTTTTGTTGAAGTATGTGTTAACTTATCAATGTCATTTAGTTTTAGCACTCACAACAACACTTGCTGGCCCATTAGTTTTTTTTTTGTTTTGTTCAATGTTTGCATTCCTAACAGTGACTTTATTGTTAAGTTGAAAATTTCAAGTTCCACTCAATTAGACACACGTGTTTGCATATTACAATGTCATACACAACTACTTTTCAAGATTGTAATCCTACTACAGATGGTGTGAACATGTACCTGCTCTTAAAAATATGAAATAAAAAACTTTTATTTAATTCGCTTCTTCCAAAACACCGTGAGTAGACAATTCAACACTTATTTAAAAACAATCTCAATGTGAGTTATGAAAAAATGAGTTACACAATATTTTATATTCTCACTGTGAGTTAGAAAACAATGGATGATTACCTATTAGTCTTTCAATTTTAATATTTCAAATGTAGAACAAACACTTAATATTGACATTTATTATGTTTTATTTTAAATTTTCTAGAATAATACAAGTCAATAAAAATTTGTAATCAAACTATGAATTCATAAAACCGAATGTAGTAATAACTTCCGAGTGTGCTTAAATGTAATAAACACGAGCGCATGAATCATTTTAATGGTCGGTACTATTATTTTTCTACTTTATTGAGATAAATTATAGGTAGCATACTAAATACAGTCTGTGCCTAAATGGTTATATTATATTTATAAGAAATAAATCAATAATTTACTGAAAATTTGTAATAAAATTAGTATATATTTAATCATTGTCAACAATAAGTCCTTTTGTTACATAAGATAATCCTGATATAGCATTCTTATTTTACGAACATGCAATAAAAATGAGTTATATTCTTATTATATAGAGCATACAATCCTTAAAAGAATTCAATATTTGCATTTACTGCATTAATAGTACCGTTGAGATGACAGCAATTGTGACTAACAACTATTATATTATTATTTAGTGCTCCTAGTTATCGAATTATACATGTACATGCGATTTAGATATTATTTTAAATCTCTTTCTGAAATATATTACTACTAGTTTTACCTTTTTAAGCTTTTGCTAATATTTGAATTAGTCCTTAGCAGTTTAAATTCAGTGTTTGAACTAGCGAACCTTTTTTTATCACAAATCCTATCTCTGGTTTGTTTAAGCTGAATTAAAAGAAAATATTTATCCAGTTCTAAATGGAAAAGTATTTTAAAGTTCGTTCGAGTATATTAATCACACAAAAAATTATAATAAAATTATGATTATCACTTGGCTTCCTAAATTACTGATTCAGTTTTTTGTTAGCTACATTATTTATATACTTAATTGTTTAATTTAATTGTATATATTCTTTATTTAATCTATTGTTCGACTAATATGGTAAAGTATAAAATATTAAAGAAAAATCTAAATATGTATCATATTAAGCACATATAATTCTACATAGTTCTTATCATGTATGTTCGTAAATATTATATTTATGTAATTTATTATTAATAGAAATAATTAAAATACTTATTAGTGAGTGGAAGAGCAACCAACTACACATAGTCAATATATCTTAGACATGTATTTTATTAATTGATCTTCTTCTTCTTATAGTGCCATACTCGCTACGAGCGTCGGCACCCCTCACGTATGTTTGTGGTGCGCGATAATAGTTCCACTCAAACATACGGGACCTACAGTTTAACGTGGAATCCGAACCACACCACTAGAGGAGTTTACTAGGCAAATACTATGCTGGTTTGCCATTGCTTTGCAAAGGAGACAACCATTGACCATTGTGCTACGGTGGATTGATAAAAAAAGAAATATAACCCGAGTTTTATTTAATTATAAAATCTTCACGAAACTCTAAAAACAACTATAAATATCAATCTTAACATAAAAAAAAATATTGCTACAATACCACATATTAGATTTCTTCTCTTTTTAGGTAGTCTCAAAACGACAACAACTGTCAATTTTACGTTAGATAAGCTGTAACGAGTCAAACAAAGATAAAATCCCAACCAGACGCGTCACCAGTTATCGGATGCTACTTCCACTGCCACTTTCTCTCATCCTTTCAAACTGTCGACCTTTCTTGGTCAAACTCTTTTCGGTTCTCAGCGCTATTAGGTCTCGAGGGCTAGACAACCAATATACCTTTATTTAATTTTTTTTATATCATTCTTATTTTTTTTCATACCACTTCTTTATCGCCGGACTGGAAACTTGACAAACACAAACTTGGCAAAAAGTAATAAAATGCAAGGACTACAATTACTTTAATATGCCTAATATGTTACTTATCCAAGGAAGCAAAACCCCAATACCGGCCGTCTACTAACAACCGCAAAAATAATATCAAACTGGCAAGTGTGAACTGTTGAAAATAATGTCTATAAAAATTTTAAATAAATTTAAAAAAATGCCATTAATAAGAAAGGAGTAACAAACGTAGATAGTAAACTAAACTTAGTTAATTTCAGTCAAGCAAGTACTATCACAACCAAGGACTTGCCCGATTCACAAAACACAGTAACAAGAGAGTGCAGGCAAAAAAGGAATAACTGTAGAGCAACAAATAATCTGACTGGCTAAAACTAAAAAGTCTATGGGCCAACGAAAAAAAAAAACGGATAAACTACTGCGTAAAGAACAAACAACTTTTTGAGAAAAACCATTTATTTTATACATACATAACAAGAATATACAAAATCTTAAAGAAACTCTTAGTAAAATTAAAAGACTAATTCAAATTAACTAAGAAAAGGCAATAGTAGTATGTGATTTTAACCCAAAATCGACCCAATTAAGTATGGAAATGATAAATAAAAAATGATAAATCATTGCGGATTGGATTGTCAAAAATGACCTAGTATCACTAAAAGTAAGAAGCCAACATTTCAAAAGCAAAACTTCTCTTCTATCTTAGATAACTTTTGAGGTTAATACAGAAAATATAAACTGGAACAAACTAAGCATTCCGTCTGCAAAGATATGCAATCGATCCGCAGAAAATGTACCAATAAAAAAAAAAGATCTTTTGAGACAAAACGCCAACCAACTCAATATACTCTACTTTTTTTAATTAATTGAGGAGAAACAACTTATCGCATCATTTTTGTTTTTAACTTTGAAGACACAGATTCGATTTTCTTTTACAATGTGATTACAATTTTATTCAACTATATTCAGTCGTTTCTTTTCCTGAGTTTGATTCTGTGAGTCCTTATAATAGCGTCACTATTCTCCTCCCTTAAAAAAACTTTGCAAAGAATAAAAAAGAGTAAAACGTGACTGCTGGAAAGCAATCTGTGATAGCGTAGACTTTACTATCTGAAAAGAGATAACTACAAAGACAAAAACTCTTGCCTGAGTACCCCCCCCCCCCCCCCCAAACTACATTTAAATAGCCATGTAAACCATAAAAGTCGACCACTTTTTCCGGTGCATCAATCAAACTGTAACATTTTTAAATTTTAGTGTAGAAGAATTACGCGCAAAAAAATCAAAATTAAAAATTAACAAGGCAGCTGAGCCTGTAATATACAGCTAGACCAAATAGTGTGGCAGGTATAATACGCAATTTAATATACACAAAAATGACGATTACTGTGGTTGCACTCATGCCTTTGACCGTTTTAGCATATTTCATTTGCGCTTACATTTTACACATTCTATTGGTGCCGTTTTTCTGAGATGAATGAAAAATGCTAAAACGAGTTTAATCACAGCCAATATAATTTTTCTGTATATTAAGTTGCCTATTATACCGGCCACACAATTCGTGTCTAGCTGTATATTACAGACTCAGCTGCCATGTTATTTTTTTTAATTTCGCTTTTTCCGCATGTCCACATGTTATCATCATCAGCGGGAGTATACGATGGCAGTACACAACAAGTTTGCAAGGACGGCAATCTTCCGCCAAACTGGTGCACCTTAGAAAAAGGGACAAACCCTAGATAACTCTTCAGCATCCGATATCAAAGACAAATTATACAAGCAGATATTTGTTGGTAAGCTGAAGAGCAACACGTCAAAAACGCCTTCAATAGTGCATATGATACTGGACGCTTAGAGAGAGAATCTCATAACATTACAGTTGCCTACTTGTAAAACAGAAGAGATAGCAAAAACAAAATAAATTAACAGAACTGTCCCGCAAGGGTTAGTAATAAGGTCGATCATGTGGAACATCCTGTACGAAAGAATTCTAAAGCTGGAACAATTTAAAGGAGTAAACACTCACAAGCTTTGCTGACAATGGCGATTGCCAAAAAGAGTCTCCAACTGGCTGCAAAGTAAATGGTTACAGCTTGCCGCAGAGAAAACAAAGACTGCTTACAAAATAAGTTAGTGGCAATCTATTTTAGCGTCCAGAGTATTCTAGTGGTTCCATCAAAGCTATAAATAAAATACATAGAAGTCTGGTTGGACACAAAGTTTACGTTTGCAGAGCAAGTCGTAAGAACAATGCAAAAAGCCGAAATTCAATATCGGTACTAGCCAGCCTAATGCCAAATACTTGAAAAAGCCAACTCTCAGATGCTGTACGCCGCACCTGCTGAACATACGGTAACAAAAAGCCAAAAACTCAATTAGTGTTCAAAGCAAATCAATCTCTAAAGAGACAGCAGTAGTGATAGCAAAAATCCCGTAAATAGAATTCCTAATACAAGATAGACAAAAGAAGTATCCGGGAGTAGACAGGGCGACAGTCAGAGCAAGAGACATATGGTAGTAGACCAAACCAAAACTGTCGGCTGGAAACTATCTTGTAAGTAATCGTTGTAATAGAAGCAATACTGAATTGTCATACGGCCTCAAGCAATTACTATCCAAATATAAATGGTAAAAAATCAAAGCAGAATTATCTTAGTGACAAGCATTGTAAATACCGTGTTAACCTACAAAAACAAAAGAAAAAATGGGTACATATATAATAAAAGTAGTGGTTTTTACTCAATAAAAATTTGACTAACAGTTCAGTGAAAAGTGGAACCCAATACCAGCAAAAGACAAAAAAAGATAAAGAAATAAAAATGCAAAATTCCTAAAAAAAAAACAAAACTCAAAAAGAAAATAAAAGTTTACAGAAAGCAACAAAGTTGATAAAAGCAAATTTTAATTATATAAAACTTTAACACTCCCCCCGAGTAAAGCAGAACCATTATGCAAAATGTTCAAATGTTTGGACAAAACAAATTATTAAAACCGTTTATTCTGACAACAATTTTTAAGTTGTCAAAAATAGTATTAACAGAGTTTACAGATTTGTAATCAAGACCACTTACAGAGTTAAAGTAAGATTTAAGATGATTGTTCAAACCAAAATTAACATTTGCAATAAAGATCATCTAAGAATTTGACAATGTAAAATATAATCAAATTTCAATTTCGATTATAAGTTTTCTTGGCACCTACCTACTGACAAACAACTTAAGACATTTTTTTCATAACATGATATCCATGGCAACATTGTTTGCTTATTAACGCAAATTATATTAATAAATATAACAGTCCCAGATTTATTTGTTCACGACTGCACGGCAGCAATTCTTTTCAAAATGTTGATAAACCAGAATATTTAATAGCATATAATGTATGCGTTAACAACTGAGAATAAATAAACAAATATTATGCCACCAGAAGTTAGACCTGATAAAATTAAAAAGGCCTTAGAAGATCGAAAGCTTTTCTCTTTTCAAAAATTCAAAAAATTCAAAGTTCTGAGATGTAGAAAACATTAAAAATACACAAGAGAAGTGGTATAAGACTCTAAAACATATTAGAATACAATGAAGTGATCGAAGAAGCTAAAAAAAAGCATTGAAATTAATTTTACTCTTAGTAAGTCTACCAAATAATGTTATGCATATTTTACCAATTTTACTTTCCATAAAACGTGATATTTAGAGAGTGTCTTCTAAATATCAATCAATATTTGCAGCTTAGGGCCTTGTAAATACAATTTTTTTTGTGTTGTGACATACTATACTCACAAATAATACAATAGAATCACAAAGACTAATAAAAAAAGACAAGATATAAATTCAATAAGTATCAATATAGTTAATGTGTAAGATAATATAAAAAAAGTAATAAACAAACTAAAGTATAAATCGATAACGACGTTCAGTCTTCATATAATATGAAACATAAAGTGAAATTTGTTTGACATGCATTATGATTGCGTAAATAATGGCAGATGTGCCCAATAGAGTATAAAGAGATTGCAAATTTGTAAACCTACAGCAACTACTTATAATTAAAAATGAAAATTACAATATAAATTACATTATGTCACAAACACATAAAATATGTTAATGTCATTTAAATTTACAGTAACAAAACCTGATTTTGCAATTCATTATGTATCTTTTACAATAATACAATAAATATTAATAACGTAGATATTAAATGAACATTTAACAAGCGCATTATTGAATTTCTTACTGGTAATTATATCTTTCCAGTAGGTCGATAATTAATTCCTTTTGTTAAATGAATTAAAAACTACTACTGGAATATGCATAAGATGTTATTACCCATATAACAAGCACAAACTTTGTAATAATATTTAATCTTTTAATACCTTACATAAAATCTACTTCATTTTGTCATATATTAGTGATGATGATCATTAAAGTTTATAGTTTGCAATATGTATATCAACATCACTACTGGCATCATTTATATTTATTAAATTAGTTATCATAAAATGCAATTAATATAAAAAAGTTGAATCGTAAAATGAGAACATATTTATTTATATTTAGCTTATTTGATATAAAATGTCGCATTTTCTTACTACATCCATATAAAATTCCATATGACTCATCATTAATAAAACTAAAAGATCGGATAAATATTATTAGACTTTCTTCATTTTACGGAAAATAAATTTCCAAGTGGATATTATGTATCCTACTCAATCACACTACTCAATTCTCATGTCATTTGTTATTGATTTGTGAATATAGTGCCTCTAATGTGGCGTACCAAAAATGTGTAATCGATTTTTTTTCAGTGGTAATAAACATAATAGTGTGCTTAAACTTATTACAAACTTACAAATAAATTTTAAAAATGGTACGGTTATATGAATATTTAGAATTTAATTTTAAGTTTGGTGTGAAATCGTCTTCACTTCAAGCAATTTAGCGCGGTATTAATTAACTTAGTCTGATTATCTAACAAAAGTTCTACCAAGTTCTGAATTTCAATACCAGTCGGTAAAGTTCAATTTAAAATGATTAAATAATATATAAATGTTGTATCATTTATAATATATGCAATAATTAATAAATCAATCGGAACCGGTCGCATTTTCTTAAGACTTGGCTCATAAATTATTCAAGCAATAAACATTAATTTTATAGGAAATACACATTAAAAGTTCTCTGTCATTATTAAAATATTAATATTTACTCCCTTTACATTTTTTAAATGATATAGAAAATGCAATCAATTAATTAATATTGAATAATATTTATTTACAATGCAAGTGATATAGGAACATTCGAACCACATGTTTATAAACATTGTAACCACATAAGTGCAATAATAATGTTATCTTGAATCTTACAATACTTTATGCACAATCATAATAAATTCATGGATCGATTTAATACGATCGCATTCCATAGTAAAATAAAATCAGTATTCAGAACACAAGTTACCTATGGGTAATAATTCTAATCGCTAGCAACCTAGTTTTAAAAGTTAGTTCTCAACAAGTTTATTTATCAAAAGATTGAAATAAGCATGAACTTAAATGAAATCATGTCCAATTTAGATATTCGATCTGATATTAAAGAAGGATTACGAGAGTTGTTTAATCTCTTTTATTTGTGAGCAGAAAAATAAATAATATTACCAACGATAAGGGATTTGAGTACTTATTAAAGAGTTGAGATGTCAGTGTTTTCAAATTTAATGCCATATTATCTGGAGTAAGTTCCTCCATTTTGCGATTACGCATCACTAAAGAGTTTACTTGGTAAATCGCTAGTTTGTTATTGCCTTGTACAAAATATCTCTGCACCGAAATATCTCAAACTAAGCATAAATTCAACTCGTAACAATTATTAGCAAAAACGTTAATTTTTAATTCTTATGACAATATTATCTGCAAACATTTATTTTATGAAACCAAGCAAAGGAAAATTGGAAGAGTAAATCTTCTAATAGTTTTAATTATCCAAATAAAATTGCGGATAGTATTTTATTCCTTCACGCATTCAGTAGATGTTACACAACTAAGCACAACCAATCAAAATTTGTCAATTTACTACAAAAGTGCACAAGATTACAAAACATTATAAAATGTTTTAAAAATTCTCACTCTGATTTTATAGATAAAGCGGGCCAAAAAGTTATCTTAGCCCTTTACAAAGCAGAATCCAATAAACATTATTTAAATGAATTCAATTATAAATCAAGTATAAATGTTTTGCCAAGTCAGTAGCAAAAAGTACATGCAACCTTGCATCGTTACCTCCTACTAAGTCTGCTGTACGGTAACAGTTTTTAAAAACCTATTACCAAATTCACCAATGGTACCATAATACAAAGAATCCACAAGATTAGAATCGGTTAAAAAAATTAAATTGTTTCCTACTTCAAAAAGAAGCTGATCCAATAGTTTAAACAATTTTAGTTTTAAAATTACCCAACCTTTAAAAGTAAACACTAAGCGTAAACGTGGTAATGTAGAAAAAATGTAAATCGATATTCCTGATGAGTGGCCTGTAAGGAAAGAGATTTTGCACGATTACCTGAACTCGTTAGATTACTTCTTATAGAATTATTAAGAATTATATAGAAACAAAAAACTGTAGAAGCTATTGCTAACATAAATTAATAAAATTCTTGCGTCAGTGAACAAAGAATTTAGACATCAAATAGTATGTAAATAAAAGTTAAGGTAGACGTTTTGATAGATAGTTTCATCATCTTCAGCGCTAAAATAACATTAAAAGATTTTTTTTCAAGACAATAATTATAAATCAAAAATTATTTGCAAAGAAAAAACTGATAATGCTTCTTGTTTATAATTAATGTCCTGGAAAAAATCTTTTAATGTTATATTTAGCGCTAAAGAAGATAGAAGTTGCTCTATCAAAACGTTTGCCATAACTTTTATTTAAACTAGTGAGTAAACTAATTAAAAATTAAAAAAATATTTTTTATACTTACAAAATAAACCTTAAATCACATAATAAAAAAAGATTTGATCTTCTTGATACAATTTTACGTTATACCGACAAATTAAAAAAAAATAGAAGAGTGGAAACACAATGTACATACATAAAGTAATCTCATTTGTCTATAATCGATAAGTATTTATATGTATACATATATCTTTAAAAAAATTATAATATATTTAAAGCAATTAGTTATAATAATATGTGCAATGTCACAAAATGAAATACAAAAAAAACTTTAGTAAACATATTCTAGATATGAAACCAAGCCTTCAAATAGGCTACACACATAGTTTAATTTTTTCGTATATCGGCCTAAAATTACTATTAAAGCCGTTGAATTATAGCTTTTCTACTACAAAATATCTAACGATCACAGTGTCCAATAGCCAAACACAGCCAATTGTTTCGGTTCTACAAACCACTTCAGAGTGCCTTGTATGACTGCGGGATAATAGCAGAAGACAAATTTGAATAAATATCTGTGCTTATAAACACAGTTGTTCGTTTGATTATTTACATTATTTATTAAAAGTATTTGGAATTATTCTAATACAATACTAAAATAAAGATTCTAGAGAATTCTAAAAAGAAAACTTATTAAAAATATATCAGCAAACGCAACCGTCTTTTGCAATTAATGCGATGTAAGTTATACACCGACAATATTTAACTCTCTCCGTTCCCATTGCAATTTTTTGAAAGCGTCCTCTAGGCTAATAGTAAATAGCGAGATTAAGTCTCATTATCGCACTAATTTGCCTATCTTAACTTTATTGGTGCTTAGTCCTTTCTAAAAAAAAAACATAATAGCACGCGGGCGTTAACTGCATTTGAGGACTCGCTAGTTCATGTGTTTTGCCACAGCTGGGTCGCCCCGTGATGTACTTACTAGCTCGGCCATAAATACTTTTCCAATGACCTAAGGGCGTAAATTGAAATTCTTAAATTCAATCGTATAATATTAGAAAAACCTAGCATACAATACACGTTAGAAGTAAGTTAACATAACTTGGCCTTGCATAAAGTATTTCGTTCTCGACCTTTACATTTAATAACCTCAAAATATATTGCTTAGCACTTACAATAGTTGACAATAATTGTGTAAAACCACTCACATAAATTGTAAAACAAACACAGCTAATCTTACAGTCAGTGTCGTGTTGAGAAAAACAACTCAAAAAATTAAAAAAAAAAACTTAAATCGAAAACTTGCGCAATCAGTACAATTATAACACAAACGTAAATAAAATAAATAAATATTGATTGGATTGACAAAACTGAAAAAAAAAAACTTAGGTGAACACATGATGACGCTTTTATCTGTCAATCCTACATGTATATTATTATATATTTTGCTAATAATAAAGGAAATATTGAATGGACCGCTGTAGAGATAAAACACACATACAACTTTACAGTACATCAAACAAATATTACTAAAAACAAAACAAAATTCCTGGTAAATATATAAAATAAATATAAAACTTTTAATTTAGTTCTTTTCTGCGTGGCTTCTAAAAACTGGTTAGGATTATGTATTAGCGAACGTGTTAAGGGTTACGGATGTGGTGTTATTGAATGATATTTGGATAGGAAATTATTATTTGTATCAGTTTAAACCTCATATCATTATTCTATTTTCATTTTAAAGAATATGTATTGCTGCAAATACTTTATCTGTGTTTGAAATGTTCAATTTTGTAGATTTAAATCTGCAGACTGAAATACTATAAAACTATAACAATAAGTATAGAAAGTAAACCTAAATTTACGAAAGAATAATATATCAAAACACAAAAAAAAAACAGAACAGTGAACACTAAGTTACTCTATCAAAATAACCAACAGACTTGAATAAAAAACAGAAAGGCACCAGTGCACATAACACCAACATAAGTACTAAAAGCATCAACAATAATGAACTTCTAATATAAGGTGGCAAATCTTTAAAAGCGCCGCTCCACTTGAGAGTAAATACAGACGAATGCCTCCGAAAAATAAAAACCGGCTAGTTGACAGAAAGTTTTCTCGGAGCTTTATCATTGGCTATTTCTTAGACACAAGAGATATCAGTACTGACAGTTAAACTGTTACATAAAATTAGAACAAAAACAGCAATTTTATAGTAAAGTTTATGACAGTTCATAAAGTTACAAAAGCTGCACAGTCATCAGTGAATTTTATTTTATGCAGGGCAATTCTGTGCCCAATTAATAAAAAAAAACAAACTTTGCAATCTGAAATTACATTAAAAATACTTATTTATACAAGAGTATGTTAAAAAATATAATTTTCAACCACATATGACGTCACAAGTTGACAAATTGATTTTTTTAAGTAAAATTTAAAAAATTATTCTTCTTTTGTCATCAATCATATGAATTGTTTCAAAATATCACGCTATTCTTTCCTGCTAACAAAAAAATGTTTATGCGTAGAGTAAGTTTCAACAGAAAATATGGGAAAGTACTTTTTTTGCAATGTTTGGAATATACTTTATTTATTATTATGAGAAATTGCCACTAGTTTATTTGTGATAACATAAAATACGCAACAAAAGTAACGTACGGCCCTAGTATAAATCAACAATATGACAAAAATATCAATGATATCAAAACACCTAAATTAACCCTTTTAGAAAATTTTGTACACCCCACTGCTTAAGACTTTCGGTCTTATGTGGTATTAATATCTTCATTCATATCTTGATTACAGCCAAATTTATTTATATTCATTTCTTGAAAATAATCAAATTTAATGAAAAATTAATAAAATATCTAATGAAGTCCAAAATTGTAATAAAAAGTCAAAAATAACAAACTCCGGGCATAAAATATTAAAATATTTTCAGATAAAACCAAAAACTAACCAAAAACATTGGAAAAGTCCAAAATATTAACTATAAAACTTCAAAAATAATAAAATTAAGCTTTGAATCATAAAAATGTTGTCAGAAAACACCAAAATCCAGCCATAAACTGTTATAAAGTAAAAAAATTTTTATAAAATGTCAAAAACAGCAAAATCCGGCATTTAAATTTTAAATAATTGTCACCAAGTTTAAATTTTGTGGACGGGTGATTTGGATTAAAGTTTTTGTCCACCCACCCAAATGTTTGTGATTCAATTCCTTAATTACAAACACTTAACTGGGGGGTCGGTAACCAAGTTTACATTTAGAGAACTTTTGGTTTAAATAAGTGTTCCCCGACTACCCGTCCGAGTGTTTTTGATCCAATTCCTTGACTACAATCACTCAAAGAATTGGGATTCAGATTGTAAACAATTCCATAAGTAGTAGCCTTCAAGACAACACCTCCGAACGCGACGCGACAAACTTCACCACCCAAAAAAAGCAAGCCCGCAGCACTTTTCACGGCAACAAGTCACGCCAAAGTTTTGATTGATTGCCAATCATGTCAACTTCTTGCAGCAAGGACCCTAGACTCCCATAACAGACAGCCAAACCCTGAAAACACTATAGTCCAACTACAGAAGCTGGAGCATCTTCTCAGAGACACAAAGTCAAAGTTTAACTCACTAGAGAAAAACCTCACAAATTGTGAGGCGGAACGCATCGAGGTCCAACAGGACAAGATAAAGAAGACCAAGAAGGACCTGAAAAACATCCTTGCCAATCAGCGCAAAAAGTTTACGCAGGAAATTGAGAAGAGCAAAGCCACCATAAGTAATTCTGTTTATAAAATGTCAAAAATAACAAAATATAAATATATAAAATTTTAAACGGTTGTCAGAAAGCACCAAAGCCCAGCCATAAACTATTAAGAATTGTAATAATAATAGTAATAATAATAACTTTACTTATAGTATAATATATACATAAAAATACAAGGTTTAGTAATTAATCTTAATTTTCAAAAAAATCTTCTCTTGTACTTGTACAATTTGAAGATTTTTTAAAGACAAATATTTGTCAGTCTGACATTTTTGCAAACCCCACCTTTGAAAAATAATAAAGTTTTAAAAAATTCCAAATTCGACTAAGAAATTTTAAACAATTGTCAGAAAATACCAAAATCCGGCCATAAACTTTAAAAAAATCATCATAAAACCTCAAAAATAGCAAAATCCAGCTACAAAATATATAAAATGTCGACAAAAAACCAAAATCAGGTCACAAACTGTCAAATTCTATGTACAAAATGTCAAAAATAGCAAAATTGAAATAGACATCAAAAGAGTCCTGTATGCTTGTAGATCCTTCCGCATTGCAGACCCGTGCTTAGAGATAGCTAAGCCACTGAATAGAATTAACAATACAGTCACATTAACTTATTTGCATTATGTCAGTCGCTCCAAATTTGCATCTCTATTTGTTATAATTACAAAATATTTAAAAAAATATTACAAATATTATATCAATGAAATTGGTTTAGTTAGTTTAAGTGCTGCGTTCTCATACTAGAAATCGAATTCTACTTTGCCGTAAATTATTTGTGAATTTGTGCATCGCCTCGGTTTTAATAGATTCAGCGACAAACAAACACAAACTTCATTTCATACTTAATAGTTGAGAGAACTTTGGGGCTGCTTATAGAAGATTGGTGTGGTCAATTGAGCATAATAACGTCAATTTCATTTCATTCTTTCTTAAAATTGATGTTATACATTGCCTAACGCATGTTTGTAATTTTGTTTATACATCAGAAAACATGTTTCCAATTTCTTTGTTGATTTAGATTAGGTTAGGTTCGGTTCATGATACTCTCGACTAAATTAAAACAATGTATAATTGACAAGAAATTTCAAACAATAATCTATTTGCAAAATTAACATTAATTGCTTTGTATTAACGTCAATCTGTAAATTGTATAAAGATTTATTACAGTCCTAATTTTATATTTACGCAGAGAAATTAATCGACAACGCTTCTCCTGTCAAACCCATCTCATGTTAAATCTAATTAAATTTAAATTAAACTATAATTATATCAAATACCGTAATTATAATATTACATTACTAATAACAGTATAAATGACTTCATTAATTTAAGTGTTTTGTGTTAATTTTTATTGATTCAAATGAAATCTAAAGATTTAATTATTTTCTTAATCTGATGAAATTTTCAGGATTATATTACATGATTTATAGTATCTGCAATTACTTACATACTTGAGCTAAATAATATTTAGAAGACGTTTAAATATTATGTAAATCTCTTCTGATATATTGACGTACAGTATTGTGTATATAAATTTCAGTTTCAAAACTAAACATTAAGTATCATTAATTATTTAGATTGGCATTTCGAAAATGTATGTTAAGACATTTCAGTAATTTTTCATTTGTTTAGATCTGTAGGAAATTCCAAATTGATATTATGACTTTTTCAGAATATGTTTGATCCTGCTTTATTCTAATTTGTAATCCACACAATTAATCAAACAATAATTAAAAATATTCATAATTGTTTGGATTTAGATTTTAAAATCAAATTACTTTTAGACAGAAAAAAAAACAGCAAAACGCAAAAGAATCAAGGTCACAATTTCAGTACTATATAAAATATCTAATTAATAATAATGTTAAATCAAAATAATGATTAATATAGTATCTATATTCATTATTGGAAATATTAAATAATTAAAATTATTTATTTAAAAAAAAATTCGAAGATAATATTGCGTAAGATTTCGTTTTTACAAAAGCAACTCTAATATCAAATAAAATCCTGCAAAATATTTATATGTATGTGGTTAAGATTATTCACTATTTAGGTTTCGTATTATTATTTACCTTAATTCAACCCTTAACAGTTCACACCCTTTAACATTGAATTTTGTTGTAAAAATATTGCAAAATCATTCTTTTGATAATTTATTTTATAAAATGTATAATTTATTATAATTATTGTTACATAATTTGTAATTTTTGTTATAATAAAATAATTATGAAATCTTTAATTCAATTGGCAATATTTTTATTTATTTATTACGTGCAAATTTATGTATTTTTCTGAGAGAGAAGTTATTTTTAAACTAGATTTTTGCTTAATTGCAAACGAATCTATTCTAATATTACAATAAAATAATTACTTACATTATTTTCATACATATATAATTGTAATAACACAAAAATGATTCAATCACAAGCAGGGGTAGTCCAATGTTTACATGCAATGGATCACTCAATGTACACTAGCAACATACGCAAGGCGAGAACTATGACTGCAGCAACAGCAGGAACAACACTGAGTCGCCATCACTGCTGCAGGTCGTATTTAGACTTTGCGAGTCGATACTGCTCCGTGCCATGCTTTCTTCTCCCACTAGCATACTGCAGCAGTACTCAACCATCATTATTATGATTTATCTCTGCAATTGAAGCCCAATAGACCTCTCAAAGATTTAGCAAAAATATTTTTATTTGTAAATATGAAAAATATATTTTATAATAAATTTTTATATTGAATAATTAATTTATATTGTACGATAAATAATAATTGATTATTGAAGAGATTGTTATTTCATATTATCGATGTTAAAAATAATTAAATTAATTGTCTCTGCTTGACTTTACGTTTGAATAAATTGTTAATTAATATATTGTTAACGTTATTACACTTTTGTCATAGTAATGACTGAAACATTGATTTACAATTTTATTGATGCTGTATGAAGTAATAATAATTCTTTATATATATAGTGGATTTGTCTAACGCCATGTTTCCAACTAACAAGTTTTGCTAGAATATTATGCACCCATTTACCCATTTTATAGCTGGAACTGTAGTTGCTTTGTTCGGAACTCGCTTCTCTGAAAGCTTTTATTTTAAGGATATATTTCAATTTTATTCCGTTACATAGTGGAAATGTTCTCATCTAAAGGAATGAAGCCTGAACATTATTAATCTGCTACAAATCCCATTCTCCAATATTTTGCGTTCTCTTTAATAGGTGTTTATAACAAGAGAGTTCTATACAAAATACTACATACATTTTAAGTTTTTTTAATTGCGACATATATTTTAATTTATAATTAACGTATAACATCGTAAGATGGAGAGATGCTACATAGCTGTAAAAGGCACAATAAAATTAAAAAAAACAAAAAATTTACACCTTGTATGTATTCGAATATTTAACAGATAAATATATTATAATTATATTATGTAATTTATGCAATAATCAATTTTAAATAAAAATAACAATTTCATGGAACTAAATGCTAAATGTATTTTATTTACTTTGTCATTGATTTTCAAAGATTGTGTAACATCAGCAGCAATATTCAGTTTAAATAAAAAAATAAGAATAAGATTGACTTTATTTGTCGCAACAACATAAAAACACTTTTGAATTTCTACCAACAAAACTCATTAAAACTATTACACAAAGGAAGAAATTAAATGAAAGATATTCGCGTACATGATAAATCCACCGTCAGCCGTGTATATTAATTGGCAAAAGAAGAAAAAAACGTGTTAGGTCCGGTCTAATAAACATTGCAGGTATAAACGTGACAATATAAGAATTGCAATATCTAAGATCTGTATCATTATACAAATATATAGCAAGAAAAAAAACCTAATGCTTTCAATAGCATTAGCACTGTTCAAAGATTTTGTTATTAGCAACAGTAATTGCATTGATTATACAAAATCTTTACTCACATTTGAAAATAAGTAATGATAATACAAGATGTTCCGAATTGAGAATTTAATTTTGGTATAAAACAATTTTATAATTAGTTTTTATGATTTGATTTATTGTGTATCAAAGTCGCTCTTTAAATATGATTATTTTTTTACAATCTTATAGAGTTAAAATAATAAACTAATGATATACCACTTAGTGTTCCTACAAAAACTGATAAATTGTTGATACTGTATATGTTGAGATGTAGCTCTATATATTCATTACTCTCCAATATCTCCAAGTGGCCAGTCAAAATAAATAAATTGATTCATTATATTAATTACAAAAATTGTTACTTTTGGTTACATAATACATAAAGTGCCACGTAACTTAACTTAATAAAAAGTAATACGTTATACATAAAATTTAAAAGTGGTATAGAAAATAGAATCAATTAATAGACATAAAATAATTAAGCAAAATTGTGTTGAAATCTTTTTAACCTAATGGGTTTTATTATAATCAGTCATTCTTATGTTTGGTTAAATAATTATGATTATAATTTCTGTTAAACTGGTCATTAAATTTGTCGCTTTAAAAATATAGAAATGTAGCGCTGCGAAGAATAGGAACAGATTTCTACTAAATGTAATCATAAAAAAAATAATGTATAGTACAGTTCGGTCCGTAGACTAATTACCCTGAGAGCATTTTACTGTCAGCAGCCGACCCATCTACTTTATCATAGATTGAATATACAACAAATGCATGATCTATTTCAACAAAGAACGTTAACTTAATTTAGGATTTTAAACCATCCACCCACACAATAACAAAGTTGTTATTAAAACTTCCGCTGTGGATATTGGCGATCATCATGACTATCTTTACCTTGTCGACGGATCTTCTAAATAGTTGGATTAAAGTCACTCCAAACCACTTTCGCAGATTTTTAAGCCAAGATATTCTTCTCTTCCCTAGACTTCTTTTTCCCAGCACCTTTCCTTCCAGATCAATTTGGAGTATTATATACCTTTTTTATGTCTCATAATATGTCCAAGGTATTTTAGTTTTCTGGCTTTTACGGTCATCATTATTTCAAGATCCTTTGTTATTCTTCGAAAAACCTCCTCATTCGTCACTCGATCCATCCATGTAGTCTTCAATATACATCTGTACGTCCACAACTCAAAAGCTTTTTGTCTGCTTTCCGAGTCCTTTGTTAGTGTCCAGGATTCTGCGCCGTATAGCAGAGTGAAGAAAACAACTAAACAGTTGCCCGACGACAAAGTTACAACTATATCCATTAAGCAATTATCAATAAAAATACAGGAGCAGCCAGTACTCAAAAAAATCTAAGTCAATACATCGCCGCATGACAGCAGGTAAGATAAAACCAAACCCCAAAAACCTATCCCAATCTAAACACATAATAGCATTGATGATTTCAGAAATGCATGTGGTATTCATGGGAAAAAATTGTAACTTTTATACATTCAAACAACTGACAATTTGTTTGTCAATGTAATAATCCAAAACATTTCCGCATCTCTTTTCTGCAAATAATGTAAAAAGAAAGCTGGTTTTGGTTAGAATAAACGTCTTTTCTTTAATTTGATTAGAGAACAAACAAGTCAAATTTCTAATGCTAAACCTTTAACTCAAAAACTCCGTCAAAAGCATTGAAAATTTATTGTAAAAGTTAGCCACATAATGCCTATAAGGTTGATGTCGGTGTATGTATATGTTAAAATTAATAAAATTACAATAATATTTAAAAGATGTTGTAGATAACATAAATAAATATAAGCAATTGTGATCTTTTAGAACATTATATTACCGCATTGACCTTAAAAGTAAACTGTAATCCAGAATAGTATTTTAAAGTATGCACTCTTCATCAGTATGCCTAACATCTCAATCGTTGGAAAAACAATTTACATAAAATCACAATAACTATTATACATTTTATGTATAAAAACTACTTCTCAGATTAAAATTTGGTAATAATTGTTCCACTGATAAAATGTAATTAGTTTTAAATCTCAAATAATCGATTCATACTCAAGAGTGGATAGTAGATAGTGTTGCAATTTTTGAAGCTCTGCGGAAAAACGTGTAACAAATTCTAACATTTTGCGTGCCTCATTAAAAATGTATTGTGTATTACAATAAAAAGTCAGTTCGTTATAAAATATAACATCTAAATCTGTACACTATTGTTTAGTATATACGTATGAACAATATAAATTTCACTTCTTATATGTCTATTTTTCTTTGCTTTATTGTTAATATGTTTTTTTTTGTATTCTTCTCATTACTTTTTTTCTTTAACTAGTTCTAATACCATTGTATTTGTTACCTTATAATGATAAATTTCATCATTCTTCTATAGTAAAACTTCAAACGTTTCTACTCTTTGTGTTTCTTCCTTCCATGCAGTTCAAGACTCGCAATGCTACATGTTTGTTAGTCTTTTATTTTTTTTTTTTGATTTTTTAAAATAAATATGTAAATAACTCTTTCAACGTATTGTTTTCTACTTTAAGATTGACTTTTGTCTTTTCTCTTACTTATAATCATACTAAATTTTTTTTTCATATCATTTATCACTCTTTCTCATTGCATGCAAAGTAAAAAAGAAAAATCATTTTTAATTTGCTGTTGTGAAATATCTTTTATTTCAAAAGTTATGTTTAAGAAGCAATAACATATAAATTTTGTAAAAAAAAGTTTAATTGCTATATTGCTGTATTAAAAACTTTTTTTTTTAATGATGTTTTCAGTTGGAGTTATTATGGTCAATTTTACTAATAAAGAATATGCAGACATACATTTTATGTACGGGCTTGCAAATAACAATGCTTACAAAGCCAGAATCAATAGCATTATCCTAATCGTGTAATACCTAATAGTAAAACATTTTCACAAGTGGACCATCGTCTATGTAAAACTGGAACTTTTAACCGAACAAACCATCTAGCAAAAGCACTTAAAGATGTCAAGACTCTGAAAAATAAGAAAACAGTTTTGAACGTTGTTGAAAATAATCCTAGTACGAGTACAAAAAAATAGCGTTAGTATTAGCAATCACGCATGTTCTGGTATGGAAAATCTTAAAAGGTTATTTATTATATCCGTACCATATTCAAAGAATACAGGGTTTGCTTCCCCGTAATTTTCAATTACGTCTAAACTTTTTTTGTCAGTAGTTTTTTCAAATGTTGCTTGAAAATTGATCAAAAAGTATTATTTTATGACAAAGCAAATTTTTCAAGAAATTTATAGGCTGACACGCAACAAGTAACCAAAAATTCCAAAAACTTTTTTCCGTGAATGTTGTTAGCATATAGAGATGTTTTCTTTGCGGTTGGCTTTGAAATTGTTTCTGCAAATACAAATATATACTATCAAACCAGTTTATTGGGAATGACCCAGTATCAGATCTACATACTCTTATATTAAATGTAGTTATAGTTACATAAATACAATGCTAATGTATTAAATTAATAAATGCAATTTTTTTTAATGTTTTGCTGGAACTGAGCTTCCATCTTGCGACAAAGTATGCAACGAGATTAAAGTTTGGCGCTTCATCCAACCAAGCCGGTATCAAAACTTTGACATAAACATAAAACACATTTCATAATAATAATCTAATGTAGATGTTCTACGCCACTGTGTTTGTATTATTGTTTTGTTTTGTGTGTAATAAGTGTCTATAATTTCAAAGTTTTTGTCTACTCTGTTGGTAATTATATAGGCAATTAATTACTTATATGTTTTGAACATTAGTACAATTTTTGTTAATGTTAATTTATAAGTACTTATTAACCAAAAAAATTATCTATCTTAAAGAAAAGATTGCTGAAAAAGACAAGGTAATTCTAAAATATGCAACTTGTGATGAGCAACAAACCGCTCCTAATATTGCTTTACCCACTAATGTAACGACTCAGTTGCTTGAACCGAATGCTTTTTCATCTTTAGACCAGACCAGATAGTTCACCCAAAAGCAAAAGTTATTTTTGGCAGTAGCCCTAATAATGACAAGCTGCAGACATGTGTACCTAATGCATACATTCACGTATCTAATCTAAAACGTGGGACAAAAAAATGTGATATAATTAATCACATAAAAGCGCAGTTTCCAGCAATATCGATTGATGTTGTTGACTTAACTGTCAAATCTGGAAGTTACAGCGGCTTTAAAGTTGCTATTCCTGCTGATCATGCGCGGTCCATTTTATCTAAGAAATTTTAAACTTGTTCTACTGGGAGATTATAATCTACCTGCAGCGTTGTGGATAAATGATGAGTTAGGAATTGAAGTAGTCTGAAACAAAACTTACTCAGCATATGTAGTAGCCAATTCTTTTAGATTTTTTAACAGCATTAAATGCATAACACTACTCAATAATGAGGTGTGTTTTTAGATTTATGCTTTACAAATGATCGTAATGTAAAAGTGGCAATGGCTGTTGATGTTCTGTTAAACACAAGCCAACACAACTATGCTTATGTAGATGTTAAATGTGATACCAACTGTGATATTTTAAAGTGTAACTATGTTTTTAATTATTTTAAATTAGCAGGCTTTAGCACTATCAATGGTTTTATATTGAGTGTTGATTGGTCTTTATTTTTTTATATCTGTGATATTAATGTATGTGTTGATTTATTTTATTTTGTTTTGTATTATGCAATTAATTGTTACGTACTTAAAAAACTGTAACAGTTTAGGCAGAAACTGATTTCATTTACTAAATTGAAAAAAGTTGTTTAAAAACGTTGTACATTTTCAGAACTTCTATCTGATTATAATGAGTTTGAATCTATTTGCACTTCATGTAAAAATCTTAGCGCTGACCTTTACAAGCAGTGTATTGCACGTACCGAGAATAATATTCAAACAAATTCAAAGCATTTCTGAAAACTTGTCAACGAAAACAGAAATGTAATGGCTTTCCGTCTACAATGTACTTAAAACTTAATCTGCACTAATGGGAATGACTATGTCAACAAATTTGCAGAATTCTTTTCTTCTGTTTACGATTCTGAAGTTTATATAGCTCCAACGCTTAAGTTTCAAAACAACGTAATACATTCAAATTAGTTTGTTTGATGTTTTGAAAGGTATTGAATACCTTCAAAGTAACCTTAGCACTGGCCCAGACGGCATCCCTTTCATGATGTTGAAAGCATGCATTTATTCCATTTCTACGCCGTTACATCTACTTTTTAATGCTTCCTTAAGCAAATCTAAATATCCTGATGTGGAAACAAAGCTACATTATGCCTTTATTTAAATCTGGGGCAAAAGAAAACATTCAAAGCATTCAATCTGCTATTCCTAAATTATTTGATCAACTTGTAACTGAACAAATACAATGGATGTGTAAAAGTATTATAATTGATAAACAGCATGGTTTTCGTGTGTGTCGTTCCACACTTACTAACTTATTGTGCTACAAAAATTATATTTTGAAGGCATTTGAATCAAGAGTACAAATTAGTTCTATTTACACCAATTTTTCAAAGGTGATCTGCTTTTTATCACTGATATTTCTCAGTATATTCATTCATCGCCTTTTCTTTTATTTGCTGATGATCGAAAGCTTTATAGTAAAATATTATCTGTTAATGATTGCCATCTGTTACAACAAGATTTAGATTCCGTAAATGCTTGTTGTTAAAAAGTTTTTTAAATAAAATTATTGATTACAAACTCACATTTGTTGAGCATATTAACTATATGTGTAAATTACTTTATTGTTCTTTGGTGCACTCTCATTAGAATATGCTCCGTCAATGTGGTGCCGGTCTTACAAAACTCATATTCAAAGTATTAAAAAAATTCAAAATAAGTTTGCTAGATTATTATCTTATAAATCGGGGATTTTAGCGGTTGATTTTGATCGCAATTACATTACATGTTTGTACAAACATCGTCGCAAAATGGCTGATCTTTCGTTTTTGCGTGGACTAGTAATGTCTGAAGTAGACTGTCTTAAGCTTCTTGCATCTCTACCATTCAGTATTCTTATTAGCGATCGACGTATCAGGCAGATGCTATTGTTTAGAGAATTTACTCATTCTACAAATTACGGGTGCAACAAGTTGTATGCCAAGTAATTTTAATTGGTTTTGTACCAAAAAATTTTTCACCTAATGTTCCCACTGTTGATACCTCTACTCCTAAACTTTAAAACTTTAGTTGCATTTTCGCTCAACCATTTTTTACTGTCTAAATTACCATTTTTACTACAAACAGTTATTAAAATTCCGCTTCGCTTAAAGCCAGCATTTCGACATTGAGATATAAATATAAATTAGTGTTAAGTTTAATCAAACATTGTAATAGTTTTAGAAAAAAATTTCCGTCATTTTGACACTCATCTTAAAAAAAAATCAACTCACAGAGAAAATCGTCTGCTATATTCAAGACATTCTTAATATATGCAAAAAAAATGCAGCCACTTAAAAAAAATATAATAAAAAAATAAAGGGGTTTTAAGAAAAAAGTTGTTATTAATTTGTTATGATGGATGAAGCTTACGTACTTCCTTTATCTTATAAGTTTTAATAAAATTTAAAAAGTATGTAAGCTTTATTCTTTATAACAAAGTAATAACAACAATATTTTTAAATCCCTTCCATCCAATCGTGAATAAATGTTTAAGTTTTCTAAATCCGGTCTCAGATTGTAATTATGTTAACCGATGCATTAGTTATCTTGGCGCTCGTATACATGTAATTCCCTATACCGGCCGGGGGTATAGAGTTACAAAATAAAACTTTATAAATTACATTATCTAATTAATTGTTTAAAGCGTTAAATTGTTGTATGCTTTGAGATTGATCACAGTACTAATTCTTCAAGGCTTAATATCTTTAAGTTCTTTTTTCATTTAAAATCATTATTAAATAATTGATTATAGCATCTTTGAAATGCAAGTGGTATTTTTAAAAATGATAGCCAATAATGCTTCGAATGACAGTAGCACTGTTTGTTAAATATACTGTAACTTAAAAGTTATGTTGGTTAGGTTACTAATATGATTTAAATTATATATTTTTTAAATAAATGAGAATAAAAGTTACAATTTTCATATACACCAAATAATTTTTTAACAAAGTAACAAATGTTTTTTGGCGTGATAAAACATCTAATCAAGTTATCACGTGTTGAGATGTTATTTTTATTCAGTAATAATTAACGTTAGAGCAAAGGTTACAAATTGTGCGATATAAAAAACGCAGTTTTGTGCAAATTGTTTGATTGTTGCATTAATTTTCAACCAACATCCATCTAAACAAATAATTTGAAGATCAATTTTGCATCTTGTTCACCCTGTGAGAAAAAAGATTTTTAAAAAAGAATTTTCTAAAATTAAAGACCTTTGTTTAATATTTTTCAAGATCCAGCTTGTAGTCAAAAATCTAATCTTAAATAAATTAATGGCTTGACCATCGTTTGTGTCATCTAACAAATGGAATTTGGAGTAAAGAGAATCCACAAACAATTCTTCAAAAACCATAACAACTAGAAATATGTACTAGAAGTGTCACCGGACCCGTACTTCTTAAAAACCGCCGGTTTAGCGTTACCGTTAATGGCAAACGCTACAGAGAATTGATAAGAGATGTTCTAATATAATAATATAATACAGCGCGTAAAAAAATTATTTAATTTATTCATCGATCAAGTTATTTCGCAAAACTTTCTGTTGTTCGGCTACCACAATCTTGCGACTTATTAATTTATGTTAGAATATGTAATGTCTTTGATGTATGCAGATAAACTAGCGATGTTCAACTATTTAGACTCAGATAACCAGAGAAAAGTGCTCAAAACTTGAACATTTATAATGCGCTATATTAGAGCCAGTCCCGGCAGTTATATGCCTAAAATAATACTCAAACACTAAATAGCATAAGATTTTCTATTAAATAAAACTAAAATTCCGTTTATTTGGTCAAATTGTATGATTTTAATTAAGTTCTATCACGTAAAATAACTCGCTGCACATAATATTAAACTATACTAACCGCCAAAAGTACAACATCACCAAAAGCCCGTAGCACATTTATTATCAAATATTAGATATAGGGGCTTTTTTCTATGCACATTGCTAGAAGTAAGATATATGTATATCACTAGCTAAAGATTTTTTTGTGACTTTTTTAAATTTTTTACATATATTGCTAGCAATAAGCAAAAGCGCTAAAATTAATTGCAATCTTAAAAAAAAATACTATTTTCCAAAACTTTTGTTTGTCACAAACAATTAAGCAATTTAATAAGCGGTGGAATAACCATGCTCAGAAAGGATGTTTGTCAATTTGAGATATAGCCCGGCAAGTTAGCAAAAGTCAGTATAATAGCTCGATGTTGATCGTAGATCGATGAACAAGAATAACGGCAGAGATTTCGATCTGGACGCCCTAGAATTACTACAGAACATAAAGATTGTGTTTCTGTTCGTTGCTCTCCAGGACTAATTTTCAACAACAAGAGCAATTGAAGATGTCTGAAGAGGCTTAACTAACCAAAAAATCTCCGATCGATAGACCAGAGAATTGGACTTTGCCAAAAAGAACAAAGATTTACTGTAAAAGGACATACAGTTCTTACACGCGGGGTGATGGCATAAGGAACAATCGCTTATAAGTCCCTTATGTTCATTCCAAAAAAATTAATCGCAAATTGCTACATTATTACGGTTCTAGAACCAACATTAATGTTCTATCTGAGAAGGTTGAAAATCCCCATTTTCCAACAAACTAATACAAATAAGCGTACAGCTGTGGTGAGTATAGAATTCATAGAAATAGCTAGTGTTGATTTACTCGAGACCTATCACCTATTAAATACGTGTGGGATACAATCGGTTGAGGACTGTGTCATCTTCAGCCACCCTCACTCACTTTTCCTGATATTTAGATGCGTCTTCAGGAAGCTTGAAATTTAATCTTTTGGGCTGAGGTTGACAATTTAGTTTCTAGCATGCCTAGGCAATCGTTATTAAAATCACAATTTTTGTTGAGATGTTAATAATTTCTAAGTGTAAATAATTTTTATAAAAACTGAGATGGGTTAGTCAAAACTACCGAAATACCTAAATAATTCTTCAACAGTGTAAAATAAAAAAAAAAGTTTTTTAGTTTTAAACAAGCATATTGTATTCATTTTATTATAGATTTTTTTTTTTAAATAGAACAACCTGTATATTGATATAAAGCATATATTGCCATCAGTTCAAACATCTTGAGGGCAAATTGCAAGTTATTATCCATCAATATTTAAATCAGTGCGTCTAGTAATCATCTGGGAGATATGCTATGGATTCGCTTCTGTGTCTTGATATGAAAAGGCCAATGCAATTCAAAGCCACTCTCTTTCATGGTTTCGAAAAAAGTACAAATGCAATATGACCTTTGGTTAAAAGGCATCTATCTTGCTTCGATACTCTTTCACATATATTCTGACATCTTCGAGATTCTATCACACTTCAATAACTCGAGGGGCTTTAGAATTTAGAACGTATTTCTATGTAATTTCTAATAATTTTTCTAGTTGAAAAAATGCCCATTGACTTCTAACTTGATGATATTCGATTTGGTATCCCTTGGCCAGTCGGGCATAGAAATTGCTGTCAATTTGTTGATTAACTATTTTTTGCGTCTATTCCACTTCATCACCAAGCATTTCTTTAATAATAATCTGATAAGTTTAGTTTTTGCATCGGTTGAATTCTCTAAACATGTCTGGCTCGTGTGGTTTGTTGTCATTAGGTGTAAGATATGAAACTATTTTCTCATAAAATACGTCCCTCACGCCGATTGCCACAAACAGATACACGCAATATAGTGTAATCAAATCATAAGCTTGTCCTGACAGAGTTATATTCATAATTATTCTAATTTGTCAAGTCCTTGTCAATTCTTCTTGGTACAACGTCTTGACAGACATGATGTATGTCTCATTCTTATCCTATTCATCATTCACAGCATCTATTACTCTTCTTACGGTGTTGCGCCATCTACTCCGATTTGCTGTTTCGCGGACTGCAGCCTCAATGTTAGTGTGCAGGAGATTTTGAATTGTGTCAGTTCATCGGGTCGGAGATCTTCCTCTTCTTTGCCTGCCATCTGGTTTACCCTGCACGATCAGCTTCTCCATATCATTTCCACTATGCCCAAAGAATTTTAGAATATGCCCAAAGAATTGTAGAATATGCCCAAAGAATTTTAGAATTCGACTACAGACCACGCTGGAAAGTCGTTGCTTGTCAATAAAGTCTTCCTAATAGTCTGTAGTCTCATAAAATATCAAACTTATTTCTTGTTTGGCGGCTACAAGTAGTATTGAATCATCTCTATTAATGTAAATGTAAAGTAATTACTTATTATTGGTTGCTCTAATCTAATTCTGTTCTGTGGCCAGTAAAAACTTTTATCTACGCCGGTGAGTTAAGAAGCTCTTAACTCACTGAATTTGCGTGAGTTAAAAGCTTACGTTAGTGACAACCAAATGCCCACAGACGGTTGAATTTTGGTACAATTATCCCAAACGTTAGCACAAGTAATTATTTCTATGATTTGAGCTCAGGATCTTATTTTCAATGCACTCGAGTGTATGGTTAGGTAACTATTAGTCAGTCAAATATAGAGACTAGTGAAATTTTGTTGCTGATGCGGAGATCTATTCATTTGACGTACTTTAAAAAAAAAACTTAATCAAACAAGTTCGTCCACTAAAACATCTTCTCAATCCCCTGCAATTCCAATAAATACTGCCACCTTTGGAAATTAATACAGCCAAGTATATGGTCTCAATAAACAACTGTTTTTATTAGATCACTGGAAATAGTACTACATCATCTTCAAATAATAATTTAAAAGTTAGGTCCTATTTGAAGTTCCAACTCCGTGGCCAAGATATTTTCAAAAACTATATTTTGACATGCTGCTCATAACTATGTTGTAACCATTCTAGCACCTTCCACAGGTAGTTCATGTGCTCTATGATTTCGTTAAACAAAAATAACATAAAAATGAAGTAAGATAAAGTAACCTAGCAGGACATCATTCAAAACATGACCGCAAAATTTTTAGTTCAAATTATTTCATTTCTGCATTAAAATTAACTAATCTCGATCACAAGTACGTTAGGACGCTCAGTTCGCGGCGAATGCAATTTTTAATTAACTAAGGAATACACATTTTTATAATCAAATTGTGTTCAACATCCAAAGAAAAGTGTGAAAACAAGAAGACATTCTTCTTCTTAATTCATTTATTTAACGTTGGTTAATTTTTACTAAGAGTAATTACTGACGCCAACTTTTTAGCAATTTTTTGCGATGTTGTGCATATATTGCAGCACGCCACTCCTTCCGAGTATCTGGCCAAGTTGAATATTTGCAATCTGGTAAGGAACCTTAAGCTATTAATTCCCTAGAAGAATAAACACATATATACATTGTTTAATAAATATTATACTTTTTTATTTTAACATATTCTTACCTTTATTTTAAATAGGTGTGTGCAACAATAATATTTAAACATTTTAATTATAAACACTGAAATTATAATATTTTTATTTATTGTAAATACATAAAACTGAAATGATGTTATACAAAAGGACTATTATAATGAAAATAATAAAAAATTGTGCAATTTTGACTTGAGATCACAATTAGAAACAAAGATACATTTCATACACCAAATATATAAAAAAGGAAATGCAAATAAAAATATCACAAATTTATAATCAAACATTTGTAAATTGCAATGATTATGTTCTTTTTTTTTATTATACTTCATATTCAAGTCACCTCAATACTTACTTGTTTTAGTAATTACAAGCTGAAATTTTTATAGAGATTGATATAAGTTTACAGATCGGCTAAAAAAAATGTGTTATAAAATTTGTGAACCCAAATTTTTTTATTTTGAATTTAAAACCAGTAATATCATACTATGATAGCTGGATGCTTTGTATCAAAATTTTCGTGACTTAAAAATGAATTTCTTGCCAATGCCTTTTTACCAACTTGATGTAAATGACAATTAATACTAATCTTTATAAAAATTCCATATTTACGATTAAATTAGTATAAATAACGTTATTTAAACTGATTTAAACGTGTTTTTTCTCATATAAAATGCAGTAAACATGAGTTTCGATGTATATATGTCGCGACACTAAACTATCTTAAGCATCACTTAAAACTCAATAGTCTAAAATACTTTACAGTTCTTTTATTTTCGTACCTTCATGTGTACTAAATAAAACAAATGTGCAGTGTATTGTTGTACAAATGATATCTGTACTTGGTTTCAACAGCATTCAAATTGTTGTTTGCTTTTGATTAAAATTCAAGATGGCACATGGTTGAATGCTTCGAATACCCATTACTAATACTTGTTTCTCTCCTCTCTATTGTTAATTATGTTAATAAATATTATATTGGAAGTCCTTAAAAAGTAATAAATATGTACAAAAATAAACACCTTCATAATAAGAAATCTAAAAATACAAATGGATGAAAAACAATGTCCTGGGGTTCTATATAATGCAATACTTCAATTTTTTATTAATGTGGCGCTTTAAATGCATTAGGAATTACTAAAATTATTAAATAGCTTCATTTAATATAACTTAATATTAAATAATAAATTAATTATTGTAAAACTTATTTATGCAATTTTATACGACATCTATATAGCTTTATATTAAAATCAGCCATTCTGTATCAATTTTACAATCGTTTTACCATCCTAAAAAATAAACACAGTAAAACATTCTTCAACACCCAAACAGCATTGATTAATATAACCAAATTAAAAATGTTTCAATTATATTATTCAAAACTGTTGCATGCATACAATCTAGACACAACCTGATTCGATTAAAACTTAAAAATGCATAATTTTTTACTCATTTAATTAAAAACATTATTTTGACGATTATTCTACCGTTTTCTACATAAAATACAGAACAGCCTTAGGAAACATTCATTTTTATACATAAATTTTCATTGGCTCAAATTATACACATTTTATACAAATAATGTAATATGCATAACTTCAGTTAATGAGATATATATAATTTTTTCATATATATTTTTTATATTAACGTATGCTGTACGTTACATACCAGTTACTATTAATATAATGTCATGAATGACTCGTGTAAAATTAAAAAATTCAGATGATTCGTCTTATAAATTATCTTCGGTTCAGTTCTGATTTGATAGCTGGAAACAGAAAATAAATTTATAATTAATTATATTATAGTAAAATATAATACTTACCATCTATAATATCTTGTCTTAGTTTGGCTACTTCTTTACGAACTTCTTTAATAATTTCTGTTTTAAGGGTTTCAAGGTCTGTTGGTGCAATAGTTAATCCATCCGATAAACCATTTACTTTAAGAATTGTTTCTTCTGATGCGGACCCAAATCGTTTACGTACACTCTTAGGTGAATCTCCATTGTTAAACTTACTGCTGTTTGCTGGAAGCGTATTTGTTTTTTCCCATGTTGCTTTCTTATCATCATCTGCATCAGGCACCTTTTTCTCAACCTAAAATTAATGCATTATGTAATAGACTGCAGTGAATCTATACTATAATAATAAAATATATAAATATATAATATAATAAATAAATAATATTAACAACTCAAATATTTTTCCAATAATTCGTTAAATTAAATTTGAGGAAAAACTGTGTAAGATTTTGTTTTAAATTTTCTTTACATATTCTTTATATAAACTAGAGAAGAAATTTTAATAAAATTTGTTAGATAGTTGCGAAATAGATTGAAATAGTAACAATAATAAAATTATTGTAATAAAAAGTCTTTAGAACAAACAAAAAACAAAAAAATCGCAACTTAGTTATAAGCAGGTCCATTGTACTATGAGTACAAAATGTGACAACCAGGTAATAAAGAATAGTTTTTCATTTAAACCTTAAATACCATAAAGTATTTACATCGTTGAACAAATTCACAAATAATTTACAACCTGGTGGTGAATTAAACTAGAGACCATAAGCGTTACAATCGAACACAATTTTTGTGGTTAACTCAAGGTAAGTTATTGCGTGGGCATCGAAAAACTTAGATGATTACAGTACTAATCCCAAACCTCTACTAAATTGAGTGAGAAAGTCAGTTTATAGTGAGACGCAAATTTTGTCATCTTCCTTTAAGTGCACCCAAGCAAAGCGATAAAATTAAAACAAAACATGTTCGTTCTTATAGAACCACGCAGAGGCGATGCGAACAAAGGTGCGCCTTTCGCAATGTGTTGCTGGTCCTGAATGACGGCCGAGATACAATTTAGGCCCCTAGGCATAGAGAGCAACGGCGTTTTGTGTGCGGACAATAGATCCAATCTCTCAAAAACACTGCTGGATCAGTAATTTAAAACTTTGCCCTCAACTCAACATCGTCAATTGTTATTCATGTCGGTCAACAGCAACCAGCATCAACAAATATTCGAACAAAGTACTTGTTGGAAGCGCCATTCTAATAGTCAGAATTTAAATCTCGGATTCATGAATCCAAGATTCATTTTGCTAATCGTTGATTGGCTCACGGATATCGTGATGGTGAATATAGTTACGATCGGCCAATGTATTTTATTACCAAATGTCAGAATTAATATATGACACACAAATAAACAATCTTGGATGAACCCAAGATTATTTGAATCTAGGATTATATTAACGGTTGCATAGTTTTTAACTCGATCCGAGAATTAAGCGAGCAATGCATTGGTCGATCGCGACTAATGATATCCGTGAATTGGTTTAGGGCCAATCAACAATTAGCAAAATAAATCTCGGATTTATGAATCTAGGATCGATCCGAGATTTAGGGCCGGTTTATTCATCTGTTCTGTAAGTTATTAATTAGTTACGTGTTCAATAAACTTATAGGTCTCTTATATAAAATTTGGGTGCATTCATCTCAGTTTATATATAACACGTAATTACTGAACGCTTATAATGTTTTTATACGGCTAGTACAACTTAATAGAAAAATATATCTATATACATATCTGTAAGAAAGACAGAGATAGACTTACTAAAAAGAAAACGATTGTGGTACTACTGCTTGTTGTTATTTGTTTGTGATTACATTCATGTAAAACAAAACGGCATAAGGTTATGTTCTTTTAGTAATTTTTTTAATGACGGGCCAAAGTGATCTATATAATTTATCTGTCTTGTAAATTTAATTTGATGACAGATTGTCACTATTGACAGATGAATAAACATTTATTCATGGCAATCTTATCAGTAATGCTACAGAGCACTTTATAGAAAGGTGAATAAATCGGCCCTTAATCTCCAACTATTAGTACGGGCATTAGAGCGTTTGTTTACACTCCGATACAATTTCGGACGATAATATCGAAAAACATTTTACGCAAGAAACCGATTTTTTTTCAGAAAATCAAAACTGGATTGATTGCTGAAAGTAAACTCTTTGGCCAAACTTCCGCTTTGGTAGAGTATCTACTGGGATTGATAGCTATCCGAAAGAGCGACGGCATCCAATAATCCTCCGCTTCTGCTTTAATAGAACATATATCATGATCTATCCAAACCACAAGAACAACTGCATTCTTCTGACTCAACAAAAAAAACTCGGCCATATGCACTTCTGCTCCAGTAGACCGCCTTGTACATTATATAAACCTGATTTCTGCACAATGTTTGAGGATTTTCTTCCAATAAATGGTTTCATGTGCAGTTTTTCATCGAAATCATTTTAGAATTTCTAGAGGTTATACAGCAGTGTTGCGGATACGTCTGCTTCGAAGACCACCCCAAAAAGAAAACTTTTTTTTTTAATTTCGCAACCTTTTAAGAAACGTACAAGAACCAACCCCTAACCTATGCCACCACCACGAAGTTATGGTACGACAGGAAAGTATTTTGGGGCCATCTAGTCATTAGGCATAGATCATACAATAGAAGATAAGTCAATTCCCATATAAATATTTCGCTGAGTTACGTTTGCGTCAATAAGAGGCGCTATTTTTAAAATTTGCCATTTTCCCTCTTTATTTTCGGTCTGGGAACTGACAACGGCAGAGTTAAAAATGGCAAATCCACACAGAATTTGCAAATAAATAAAAATTCTATTAAAATAAATAATAATTCTTTAAAATAAACAAAATATAAAGTCTATAAAAATAAATAATAATACATATTATAGTCCTATAACTGCTAGTTATAGAACTATAATATATATTATTACAAAATGACACTTTTCATTTGTATTTGCAAATACCTGGTGGTGACATTTTAAAGCGTTTGAGGTAATCCTTAAATTTAAACTACAAAACTAATAACAATAATAACTAAAAACTATGGAAACATCAAAGTGAACTCGAATAGGTTATGCCCGTTATGCCGGCATTCATGGCATGATGCGCATGAAATTGTGCGTCTAAATAAACAGCTGTTCGACCTTGACGGAAATAAAATAAAACCATTATTCGAGCCACTGCTTGGCTCCTGGGTCAGTGCAGTTCGTGAATTATACATGTGGCCATATCCGCTATACCTATTGATACCCCCAGACTAGGTACATATGAAAATACAAATGCATCAAAAGTGCCAAAACTCGGCCTCCCAGTCTTGATACAAAAATTAAAATAATAACTTTTTGTTTCCTTTTTTACGCTGTACAATTAAGGTTATTTAACTTTTTATACTATAATCGTTGTCGAGGTTATTGCGTGAATAACAATCTTTCTTCCTTAATTCTTCTAAACACTTCCACATCATACCACCACATTATTCAATAACCTCATCCAAAACCACATTTTAAATAAACCATTTTCGTTGATGATGATGATCATCATTCATACCAAGACGACGTAGAAAAACACGAACCGATTATGACAAGATCGATTGAGGCATGGGATACCAAGAAAAATAAAAAAAATGACAAGAACCGACTGCAAACTGTTTCCCAACCTTAACTCAAAAAAAAATGAAACAGCAACCACATACCCTTTTCTTACAGCCAACTTAGAAATTCTATAAAGTCCTGTCTTCATAGCCGATGACAACATTAAATGTTTTTACAAACTTTTATGCAAATTTCTAACAAAAATATAAAAAGCTACAAAACAAGACCAACCAGACGGCCTGAACACGATCCAAAAACTGGATAAAATCTACCTGACCCGAAACTAATCTCTACCATCACAAGCGCCAAGAAGTAGGACGCAGTCGACGGAATTGAAATAAAAAAGTGAAACAATTCTATAAAAAAACAAAGAAGATAAAGCTGCTGAAATAGAACCACTCCCGACTAAACCTTCCGTCGACATCTAACCTAGAGCTTCCCGAGACGCCACTTGAGGAGAGCAAAGACCCCAAAGTAAGTAAGGCAGAAAAGAAGGCCGATTTGTTTCAGCAAGACTTTAAACCAAGCCGGTCCAACATCAGCTTCCAAGATATTTCTTCTTCTTCTTCTTCGAGAAAGCTATCGCAAACCGACAAAGAGTGACGCATAAGATAGACTAGCAAAAAAGTCGACGATTCGGTTTTACGGGTTCGCTTCGTTCGGAAGGTTTCAAATTCGAATGCATTCTAGCTCGTTTGGACAAGCTCGGTAAGAACTAAACTCTCATCGCTCATAATTATTACTGGTTTATTTTCATCAGCAAAAATCATTAGAAAGTTGCTGGCGTTGCGAGCAAAATCTCCTTCATTCAGTTGCTGGACAAACGTAAGCTTATAGGGGTGAAAGTGAAAGTCTTGGTGTAGTATTCAACTTCTCATTCAAAGTGATGCAGCTCTTTTTTGCGACCAGAGCGCTCTGGACTTTAAATTACTGCTTGTCTCACTCTTTCTAGGAAGCTGGTGTCCTTATATTTCAGAAACGACCTCGAGGCTTTGAACTACTTTCAAAACTCATTTGCTGACGTTGTGCAAAATCTCCTTCATTCAGTTCCTGGATAAATATAAGCTTATAACGGTGAAAGTGAAAGTCTTGGTGTAGTATTCGACTACACATCCGAAGTGATGCAGCTCGTTTTCACGGACAGAGCGCTCTGGACTTTGAATTATTGCTTGTCTCACCCTTTCTAGGGAGCTGGTGTCCTTACGTTTCGGAGACGGCCTAAACTAAACAGTTACGACCAATATTGAAGCGATTCGCCCGATGTTAGATATTTCTCAACTGCAAACGGAAGATGCTCCCTTGTCCAGAGAACCATTATGTCTAACAAACAGTAAGCACTCCTAAATCGAATGACATCGGGCGCAAACCTATATCCCCTCCCCTTCGAGTGTACTACCCGTTCCAAAAACGCCATTTCATTCCGTCCCACCTTGTACAATACTTTGTAATCCACACTGCCATTCACTTGGATTATTTATTAATATTATAACAGTGACCAATATCTTAAATTTATTTTATTAATGTTCATTATAATAATAAATAATAATTTAGCTACTTTTAGCAAAGCAACTCTTAAAAATTCAGTTAATTAAACTAATTTATGTTATTTTAGTATTAATCACTTTAGATTCCCTGTACTAAAGCTTGTAAGACAGAAAATGCATCATCTAATTTTGACCAACAAGGTACTGAGATGTCTGTTATGCTTTGCAAAATACATACGTATAAAATCTGTGACATAACAGCAGTGCAAGGTACATTTTATTATTTTTATTACTAACAGAATTATTAAAATATATAACTAATAGTAATATTAATATTTTAATTATGTCCATACTTTACTTACAGCTGCCCTCCGACGTGCTAAGGTTTTTGCCATCTCATCCATCATGGAAGCCATGCTACCTCCACCACCTCTACCTATTGTTCCATAATTACTACTTCCCCCACTACTTGTTGAGGATCCACTATTTTCTGCTGGTGGTGGTGTATTCTAAAATTATAAGTACATTTTATTATAATAGACCAAAAAAAGTGATTTTTACTTACTTTATTTCTTTTTAATTTTGCATTTTGCAATTGAGCAGCTAAAGAGTTAATTTCAACCATATCACTACTAGCCGACCTGGACATATTCATGGGTGGAGGAGGTGGTGGCGGCGGTCCAGCACCACCCATCATCGGTGGCGGTGGAGCACCTCCTCCCATCATTATCGGGGGTGGTCCACCAACAAGTGTGGTTGGTGGTGGACCCATTGGCGGCGCTGGTGGACCTCCCATTGGTGGAGCTAATGGTCCACCCATGGGAAGTGGTGGAGGTGCTGGACCAGCAACCATGCTCATCATTGGCGGGGGTGCTGGTGGAGCACTGGTCGTACGTTGGTGACCTGAAGTATTCAAAGTTTATATTAGACAATGTGTATATCAAATATATTAAATTGTTAAGTTCAAATAATGTAAAGTTGCTAATCCTATGCTCGAATTGATAACTTTAGAGTAAATGTAAATATTTCCGAAACACGCGGCCGCAATAGCAGTCTAGCTCGCATACATCGAATTAATGTAGAATATAACTCGTATTGAAGAACGCGTTAATTGCGAAATCACATACAACGCGTTAATTGCGAAATCACAAACACAAACTATAGAATGCTAATTAATAATGTAGATATTACTTGCTGATAAGAAATCTTATTCTAATTAGAATATTTTGGAAATCACATGAAACAATAGGAAGTTGGGCATATGATATATTTATACTTGATAAATGGTTTGGATTTTATTTATTGGCAATTTTAGCATGCGAGTTTTATTACTTTATTAAATCATAATTTTACTATACAAGGTGTTCAAAAATAATGTTAGGTGGCAAAATTATACATAAACTTTATAATACACAATATTTCAAACAATAAGAACTTCATAGTGTCCCAAAAATTAAAGAGTGAAAGGCAACAACCAACTAAGAAAACACTTTTTTAAGCATGAACATAAAAACATGTTCATATATGTACAAAGATTCGTATGTGAATTGCAGTACAAAAAGTAAAACCTTATTTTACATTTCCAATCATTATTATTTAGCAGTTGCAGCATTGTTTTTTACATAATGTTTCCAAATCTATCCAAAGAACTGTTAAAAAAACTAATAATTGAATTAAATATGTAATTAATTGGATTGTTTATCCAGGAGTATCAGTCATTGTTTAGTTAAAACTGCACTACTCTCCTTTCGAATTTTGACAAAAAAATCAAATTAATATTTTTGAATCAAATCTTAAGACCAACTAAAACAACAACTTTAGCGACATTATTAGTTTTACAAATAATTTGATCAAATTTATTATTCAAAAAGAATCAATTTTAAAGTCAATTAGAGCCGATCTTTCAATAGTAGTTAAACGAAGTTTATCCAAATAAAGATTAATTTGCAATTTTTACGTCGCGCGAGACTTTCAATACAAGTTCACTTAAACAAAGATATTTATTAGGTTGGTACTAAATTAATGCCGATGTCCGATATATTATGAAAAAGGTACCTCAACTTCGACGAGGCGGAAAGTGTCAAGTGACTACTACTTTGAGTAGGATTGATAAATTGAAAAAAGAGCAAACATCACCCCGTTTTCAGAAATGCTCCTTTACAAACAAACTGTTCTTAGGTTTCTCCATAATAACCCTCCGGGCTCTGGCCCTTCCCAAAAAGAATCAAGAATAAACAATGACCGTCGAGGAAGCCATAGATCAAAATCCATCGCCGGTCGTCAAGAAACAGTAAGTACAATGTTAAATATCCTGCAAATCAATTTACATCGCTATAGGGCAGCTTCTGCATCCCTCAGTGCGTACATTGTCAAACGCGACATTAAGATCGCCCTTATCCGCGTTCAGTTAGGTGAAGCGCCTAACTCGAATCTCGGCGCATAATTTGTCGCAGGTTCGAGCCTCAGCTCCGGCAGAATTTTTTTAAAAAGTATGACATTTATTAATTCAGGACGTTATATATAAAAAAACGTCTAATATATGATTGGTGTCCATTTAACCATAATTACATTTAATATGAGAGTGTGTGTTGTCATATTCAAAGGCAGCTTGTGCGGTAGTAACACAAGCATACATAAGCCCTAAAATATCAGCGCTTGTAATTGGGAAAAACGCGCCAGCGTTTCGCAATGAGTCGCGTAGGTTATCGATAAAAAAGTGGTACGTGTCGCACGAGCCCTCATTCTCTGATCATACATCTGATTCAATATCAAATCTGAAAAACGTTCCTTTTGGAATACAGAAACCTGAGGAAAACTAACTGAAATCCAAAAGCAGCAAAAACGTCACACAAGCTAGAAATAATGACAAATACGTTCTCTCTGTTTAAAATGTTGTTTATTGTAAAATATATCTATTTAAAAAATATATTTTTCCCCTAAACAACTGATCGCAAAAAAATTTACTACTTAAAAAATAAATGAGAAAAGCGTATAACTAATTTTCATAAAACTTTCAAAAATATACCAAACTTTATAATTAAACAATTAAAAAATGTTTTAAATTTCATGTCACTGAAATTTAATTAACTACACATAAAATGCTGTTCAATTCGATGTTTAGAAAATATTTAAATTTTACAAATTGTTTCATTCGGTATATATGAAACGCCGGAGTGTTTGTGTACCCCTTATTATCTACTCGCACTTTTCTCCGCCTTGTATCCTGTCAGTTTTATTTTATCAACATGTGCCCTCGTTGCAAAATATAAAACATTAGGACCCTAACATAACTAACATAACATAATTAAAGATTGAATAATAGATGAAATTGCGGATTATACACGCGAGACCCAGACCACTCATAAGTGGCTATAACGGATGCTCGTTACAATATGCAACCCGTACAAGGAGAAACGCATTAATTCGGGCGCTTTCATTCTCCAAGTTGGAAGTTCAAAAGATCTTTATCTTTATTGTATAAATAACATGTTATTTATTTATATACCTGGATTAGATGGTGGTGAAACTGGACTAGGTTGGACACTGTTGTTAGGTAATGCAGGAGCTGCAGGCACATTATTCATGGGGGATGTTTGTTGAGGTGACATTAATGACGATGATATCCTCCTTTCTTGTATCATTGCTACATCTTCTCTTGTCATTGTGCGATAACCCATATCTTCATCAAATGGTTGTTGTGCAGGAGGATATTGTTGTTGTTGTTGGGGTTGTCGGACAATATTACCGAGTACCTAAAATCAGAAAACAAAAATTTTATAATATTTCTAAATAATTTACAGATATTTTGAGTAAAAACATACATGATACAATTAAATATTATACAATTAGTATAATTTAGATTTCCCGTACGCGCTATATATTATTATTATTATTATTATTTTATTTAAAGATTAGCCACGCCTCCTGATGTGATGACAGTTTATATTGTTATTAAACATGATTTGTTAAAACTACAGTTTATCTTGTTAGCAAGCAATATTTATCTTCCTTACTTCTAATGCTTAGTGAATTGCTCCTATAGATACGAATTTATAGCAGTTGACTTATACAAGGTGATTCACTGCACTTATATTAACTTTTTAATAAACAAAGATTTCTGCCAAATTGTGTTACTTTCCTTGTTATTTTAACTCATACAATAAGTTCCTAAAAGTTGGCATGCAATTTGAATCGCTAAAATGGACTATTTTTGATGAAATTTGCACAAAACATTTAATTCATTGATAATATAAAATACAATTACAGAAAAATTAATTAGTCAATTTTGCAATTGTTTTCAAAAGTTGAGTTCACTAAACCCATTTTTTCTAATCGATTTATTAACTACGCATTTAGTTAAAAAAATGTCATGTCTTCGAGAGTAATAGAGTAATTTAAGACCCATTTTATCTATAAAACTTGGGACTAAAATATATATTATAGCATCAAATAATATATAAATTTATAAACTAATTTCGCAAGTAATTGAATGTGAAATAGCATAGTTTATACCTAATTTATAATTTAATTAGAAGTTGACTTTATAATTAAATTCATGGATGTTGTAGTGTATATGGATTTATAATGTTATGGAAGAACTTCAGAAAATGCAATTCTAATTTCAATTATAAAGTTTTAATATAGCAGTATAATGTATAATGAGCAGGCTATTAAATTCTGATTCAATCAATTAAAAAGAAATAATTTAAATATTGGCAAATAGCAATCCAATTAAGCTAATTAATTAAGTTTCTCAGCTGTCAGATAATTAGTTTCATAAATTAATTTTCCATTCATTGTATTGATTAAATTTGCAAGATTGTCTTTCGGAAAATAACGTACGCGCAAACATCTCTACTACATTTTAAGGTCCTCAAGCTCATTTTGTCGCAAGGTCTGTCGGAACTTCTGCTTAAGAGGTTTAGGGTCATGCTATGCATAATCCGTTTTTATCTCCAACGCATAGTTTTCGAAATATCGTCGTTTTTTTCTGGATCGCCGATCGGCCGGGGAAAGCTACTGGAAAAACGTCAAAATCCGAATTTGATTCGCGATAACACCACGCGTCAGCAAGCCACAATCGCGCAAAACAAAATTTCCCGGTGAGTGGGAGATTTCCTTCTTGGTGACAAACACTTGAGCGGGTGAGTGAACCACTCCAGAACATGAGTACGGACAGATGATTTAAACTGAAGTTCCCGCTCAGTCGCCTAAGTATAAGTAAACTATCAAACAATTGGAAGTTTCCCTCCTCTGAAAGCGATAAAAACACATACATATGTCCAAAGAGGTGATGTTGACATGCAATCCCTGGATGACAGACATTTAGTGAGTAGGCGGGGCACTCCAGAGCATGATTATTGAAAAGCAGTCTGAACTGGAGTGATAATATCCGATCACTTGATGATAAACACTTAGGCGGTTGAGTGGGTGACTCCAGAACATGAATACGGACGGATGGTTTAAACTGGGTTTCCCGCCCACCGACCCAAGTGTTAGTCATCAAGAAATTAGAAGTTCCTTTCTCTGCAAACGTTAAAAGTCTGTATGTCGAATAAAGTGATAGTAACATCAAATCGCTTGACTTCGGACACTTGGTGGGTTAGCGGAGCACTTCAGAGTATAATTACTAACAAATAGTTTGAACAAGGTTCCCACCAAAATGTTCGTCATCAAGGGATTGAAAATTGCTCCTCCTCCCTGCAAGCGTTAAAAGTCACTATGTGAGAGGAGGCTATGATGATACCAATCTCCTGATAACCAACACTTGAGTGAGTAGAGGAGACAATTCATGATTACCATGAAGTATTTTGAAATTAAGTGCCCACTCACCCGTTCAAGGATTTGTTGTCAAGAGATTGAAAGTTCTTCCTCTCTACAAGAACTTTCTATGAAGGTGGTAACACCAACCCTTGTGATGATCAAAACTTTGGTGGGTGAGTAGGGCACTGCAATTCATGATTACCTTTAAGTAGTTTAAACTGGAGTGCACACCCACTCGCCTAACTGTTTGTCATCAAAATATTAAAAATTCCTTCTCTATGCAGACGATAGAAGTTTTTATATCTGAAAAGGAAGAGTACTATCTAATCACTTGATGACGAACTTTTGAATAGGTGTGTGAGGGCATTCCAGATCATGATTACGGACGGGTAGTTTGAATGAATTGAAATAGAATTATTTTAAATCTATATTTTTCATATAAAATGTTTTTTAGATTACAATTCTACATATTTTATTTATCATTTAAACAATACCTACTAGTATTGTCTAAATGATAAATTTGACCTCCAGAATGTCGATTTCTTGAACTTAACAATTCCTGCTAAAGCTGTTTCAAATCTAATTTTCTTAAAATTTCATACAAAATGTCTTTAGAATATAATTTTCAATATATTATTCCACCTATTGGTATTGTCTAAATATTAAACTTAACCTTTAGAGTGTTAATTTCTTGGATATAACAAAGACGGAGTAAAGGTCATTCAAATAATTTTCCCTAAATTTCTTTCTTTTTAGAAAATGTCTTCAAAAATCAATTCTACGTATAAATCCACCTATTAGTATTGTTTACATAATTGATTTAATCTCCAAAACGCAATTTCTTTGATTTAACAAAAATATATGTACTACAGACGTTTTAAATCCATTTTCTCAAAATTTCTTCAAATCAACCAATTTATTCTTCATATAAAACGTCTTTAGAAGACAATTATACGTATGAATTTACGGACGCTCCTTTGTTTTTAAAAAAATCCAATGCGCGGATTCGCCGGTAGTCCTATCGGTGGCCGTTCGAATAGAATATGTCATTGTATATTAGCAATGTAAAATAACAAAGCAAGAAAATATCTCTAATGCCTTGTTCAAACATGATAGTAATTAAGTTAAATAGAAAATGTAAACACTAAAACTTTACTTAATTTAAAATGTTTGCACAATCTTTTTGACTAAACTATTAGCTATGTAAACAAGAAATAAGTCGCATGTCCACTCCTACCATGCCTGCGGCAACATAAAGCTCACCGCTCAATAAATCCAATAAATCAACAAAGTTGCTCGTGCACGACATTCGAAAAAGTTTAATGATAAAACATATAACCTTAAAGACCTAGAAAATCGTTTATCTAGATATGAGTCACATGCAAAGAAACGCATACAAATAACGTATTAGCAAATATTGCAAAACAGTTTCCTGAAAAGCCACAACAACGGAGCTCTAGAAACGCAGATTAATTTTAAAGTACTAGGCGACTCATTAGAAGAGCAGTAACAGCTCTTCTGGTAGAGACGAATAACACAATGAGACACGACAAGGAGTCTGTGCCAATGGGGTTTCTTGGCAACGCTGTTGGATAGCGCTCGTCCGTCAAAGATTGTTATAGTCAATGTTGACGTCATTGTGGTATCATATTCTCAAAATCGGCAAATTATTGTAAATGATACCACTGACTATAGAAAAAAAAATCACACAAAAAGGAGAACTTGATAAAAGTATAAAGATGAGGTTTGCCAAAAAAAGTAAAAAAACGCAGCGCATTTGCAGAAAGGCCAAAGCCCAAAGCGTGATTCTTAGAATCTAATTTGTAAGGAAGACAAAAACAGTTTGAGCTACGCTCCCCCATAAAAGTCACTGACTCCAAACAAATAGCAAAAGATTTGTTTCCAGAACACAAACCAACTAAATGACATAAAAAAAAAATTACAAAAACAGTAGGCAGGTGTGCACAATAGACGAACTCAGACAAATGTATAAAAACAAGCAAAGCTATAGAACCAGACGGTATACAACCAAAAGTGTTGAATGCAACTGCAGAACAAATGACTAAACTACTGGTGGACAGCATGAACCATATATGTAATCAAAAATACGTAAAAAAAAGAAAAGTTAGCAGATTAATCCTATTAAAAAAAAAAAAACAACAAAAAAAACAAATAGTATGAGAGCATATAGACGTCTGTGTTTGCTCAACGTAGTTTCCAAACAAATTATAAATCAAAAACTTATAAAAGACTTTGGCGCAGACTCTGTTTGGTTTTCGACTGTGGATGCAATACAGGCGCATCGCAAACAAAATAAGTACAAATTCCAACAAATTTTTGATCATTGTAACGCTGGATGTCAAAAATGCTTTCAACTCTGCAAAGTGGTCGGAGATAACTCAAGAACTCGAGCGTAGACAAGAGCACCATACCCGACCAGGCCAATCCACAGCTTCCAAAAAGACAGAAATATTTTGGTCGGCAAAACCCTATATATGAACATAACGTGTGGGATGCCACAAGGTTCCGATCTTAATGCAACGCTGTAGAACCTATACAATGATAGCGTCTGAAATTTGCCTAACATTGGCGGCCCAAAAACAAGGAAAAAAAGAAACCTCAGTAATATAGCAAAATCCGTTATACTGTACGGTGCACCAGCGTAAAAAAAATGAACAGTGTTAACGACACAAAGAAAAACACTAGTGCCCAAAGAAAAGTTGCCACTAGAATAGTAAGCTCCTACAGAACAACGCTAATTAAAGCAATACAAGTCATTGCGGGTGTTATTTACTTATAATAGAATGTGCGCCAAGAAAGTCAATAAGATGGGAGGCTACACTGGCAACAAGAGTGTAAAATAAAACATTAAAACAGCCAATGGACTAAAGAACTGAAAGCACTGAAATCGCCCAAACATGAAGAGGTTGGGTACCACCTGTCGCAATTTCTAACCGGCCTGATACACCGGAGCACACAATCTTAAAATATAATAAATATAAGGAACAAAGTTACAACAAAAGTTGGAGCGCTACTTACCACCAAAAACATAATCGCCAGGACGTTAGCCTGATAAATCATGTATAGTGTTCACCTAACCATTATTACATTTAATATGAGAGTGTAGGTGTTCCAGATAGCAGGCCTGTTATTTTGACAGTGACAGGTGTTTTCCGTAGGAAATCTTGACAGAAAGTCAGTATCATATCTGTTATTTTGACAGTGACAGGTGTTTTCCGTAGGAAATCTTGACAGAAAGTCAGTATCATATCTCCGCGGAACGAAATGAACCGCTTTACGCTTGAACAACGTTAGAAAATATTGTAAACTTATTTCCAAAGTCAATGTTGTGTAGTCCAAACTGTGAGTTTATTGAAAAGAAGTTTTGGCCGAAATGAAGCTCCCACCGCGCGTGTGCTGTACGCAAGCTTGTGCAAAAAATTCGTGAGACTAGCATGCTAGTGGCCAACACGCACGGAGAATGTGTCTGCCGTAGCCGAGAGTGTGCGACTCAGTCCTGGAAAATCGACTCGCCATCGTTCTCAACAACTTAACATTTCACGCACAAGCCTGATGCAAATTTTGCACTAAGACCTCGCATTATTCGCTTATAAAGTCCAATTGACTCAGCAATTGAAAGCTATGTTAACAAGCAAAACTCAAAAAACCCGCACGTGATTGTCGAGAAGCCAATGCATCCTCAGAGTGACAGTTTGGTGCGGATTTTGAAGCGGTGGCATCATTGACCCATTTGTCTTTGAAAATGCTGCTGGAAACGCTATTTCGGTCAACGGTGAGAGCTATATAGGCATTATAAGCACTTTTTTTGCGGCCGGAAATTGAAGACGTGGACTTGGACGATCTTTGGTTTCAGCAGGATGGCGCACCATGCCACAATCGATCTTTTGCGCGCCAAGTTCGGTAATCATGTTATCAGCCGTCTAGGCGATATCAATTGGCCACCTCGGAGCTGCGATTTAACACCGTTAGACTTTTTTTGTGGGGTGCCGTGAAGGACCGATGTTATGCGAACAATCCATTAACGATTCAGGCCCTTAAGGCGAATATCGAGCAAGCCATTCGTGAGATAGAGCCAGAAACCGTCACCAAGGTTTTGGAAAACTGGGTTAACAAGCAAAGCCAGCCGAGGTAGCCACATGAATGAAATCGTATTCCATAAATAATAGGAATGTTTGCTATTTCGAATAAACCAACAATTTACCAAAAAAAATTGATTTTTGTTCATTTTTTTGAATTTTTACCCTTTAGTATTTTATTTGTGTGTTCAGGTATATATTCAAAGACAGTTTGTGTGGTAGTAGCACAAGCGTAAGCCCTAAAATATCGGCGCTTGCAACTAAAAAAAAAGTAATGAGCAATCAAAAAAGCAGTGATCAAGATATTAACAAAGAAAAAACAGTCAAAACCTCCTTAACTGTGTAATCTAAAAAATATAGAATGCAGAGAAGCAATGCTGCGAAGTAAAAACCCTCTGCATCAGAGAAAGTTTTTCAGTAAGAGTCTAGTACACCCCATAAACCGTATAAAAGCCCATAAAAGATTTCCCTTCCTCTCCAGAAAAAAAGTAGAGCACTTCTAGCAAATACGGAAACTGAGGCATATTAACTGTTTCTTTTGTGTCAAAAAATTCAAATTTTTTTAATTAACACGTATATGACGTGTCACATATAAATTAGTCTAAGACATAAAACTTTTTAAAAAAGTTTATGGTATAAGTGAAATAATACGCATACATCTTCAAAGAGTTCTCTGCTGATTCGGCAATTCTTATTTTCTGCACTTTTTTCACGATGCCATCGGTGGTTGATGTGCTGTGCCGTCATGTGCGCTCGGCATCTTCACATCCTTCTTGGAAACGTTTGTACAATTTCGATATGTTTGTTTTATTCAATGAATAGTCTCAACAATATTCAATATTTCCAATACAGTGGTGCTAATATCATTTTGTCTACATGAAAATATTATCGAACACACCAAGACTAGTATAATATACATTTCTACAAATGTCAAAAACACAAAATTAAAAATTCCGCATATTTATTAATAAAACTTCGTATTGTTTTCCTAAATCGGATGTATTAATAATCGATTTTTATATAAATTTGTTAAATAAAAAAAAAAACTATATATTCAAACTCACAAAAAACGCGTATAGCATATGTTACATGGTGTTAATTATTAAAATGATGATTTTTCTCGTTGAAGCTTAACTTATTGGAAAAATGAACAGTTTTTCACAAAGGAAGTGGTACTTTACATTTTATACGAACATTGCATTAAAGTATGTGACAAGCATTATTTTTTTCTAAAAGCAAAAATCTCCATTCTTTTATGAAGCATGTACATAGTTACATTTTTAACAGAATACATTTTTGATTTAAAATTTGTTTCTACGTCATAACTGTATTATCATTCCATGCAATTGCATATCTGACATTGCACAATATAAATTGTGCATACAAGTTTTAGATCGTACACTAATAAATGCATAACATAATTTGTACAATTTATCTAATCATTATATTCCTAATCAAAATTGATGCGTGGTCTACATAGGGGCCGCGATTATTTAACCATGTCCCATATAGAACAAATATCTTCATAATCAAAGTAAAAGTACATCCGTTGTTTAAATAAGCTACTTAACATTTCATTAATAACAATTCAAGATGATTGTTTCTAAATTAAATTATATTAAGAAAAAAAGTTGACATTTACTTACTTCTAACGAGTGAAACATGGCCCTAGCGAATATCTCGGCATCTTCTTTAGAGCTAAAATTCAGTCCATACACTTGCTTGTTATCTCTCCATTGGTGGAATGTGGCGGTGGCTTGATTATATTTGAGCCCTTTAAGTATCGCACAATTTATAACAACTTCGTGGTCTTGTAATTTTCGTCCGACCACCCGGAACGTTTGTTGGACCGTGTGCTGATAGATATGAACTTTTGATAAGCCTGATGATGTTCCCGATGGTACCCATTTCTTATTGACATCATCATAGACCATAACACTCGCCCGTGCGCTTGCAATCGACTGCTCACTGTAAACAAAGAAAATATATAATTAGTACATATTTATAAATTAGGATATTTAATAAAATGTTTACATGCAATCTTAACATAATTGAACAATAGATTTATAAATTTTACACATAATATAATTGAGATTACACGATCGCATTGTAAATTTACAATAGGGCTAAAGAATTTACAAGTTAATTCATTTAATAATTTACTGAAAACAAATTTGAAACAAATACTTATAATATCACTTTCTAACAATTTTAAACATTGATATTAATTGCATGCACTTATGATAAACAAAATATGAATGCTGTTTATTGCAACTATTGAAACTTGGATCTAGTTAGATGCCTATTTTTCAATTAACGACTTGATGATGTGAGATTAATAAATTAACGTGACATTTAGTGACAATATTAAGATTTTCAGATGCAAGCTCTTTTTCACTACCTGATATAATGTCGGGAGATTGATGGTTCACATAATGTTCATTACAAATAATTTCAATATGTAAACAAACTTTTCCTGTATTGAAATCTAATTTATTCGGCCACCAGATGAAATTTGGTTGGCTAAATTACACAATAAACAAATAAATTGGAAATTGTTGATGGTTAAATATAACCTCAAATGTAAATAAACAGCTGAGCTTCGTTCCAATTTAGAGTGTAGTTAAAGCAATCGTCCCGACGTAAAACGCCAAAGTACGTCCTTTATCCTTTAAAAAAGAAGGCACAATTTATACCTTATTTTCAGTCTGTCAGACTGACACAACTTCCTCTAAGCTCTTAATTAAACAGATATTTCAACTTATAAAACAAATTTATAATAAGTATTAAAGTAAATATATTTTTTGTTTTGCTATTTATTTTATTTAAAAAAAACTTAATTTCTATAGGTTATATATAATATTACTTGATATAATTAAAAAAAAAAACATTTTTAAATCGCCCGTTGCCTATCTGTCAGGGTAGACTCTACCCATGTCCGAAAGACGGCTAAACAATTCTACTCAGGCGCCTTTCCTCTATATTGACAAATGACTAGATGTACATACTCGGACAAACGTCCTGCATTTATGAACGAGTTGAGGTAAAATAATATCTTCCGAGCGCGTTTCTTCTCTAAATTTAAACCCTGATTTTCCCTGTATTGGAATCATCATAAAATCATATTGAAAATGATTCTCACAATTGAAGAAAAGACCAAAGTTTAAAACAAGTCTCAAAAAAATACCGACACTGAATATCATTGAAACCTCCACACGTCGACTGTTTTCGGCTGTGACATTTGACGTTGCCCTGGGGCGTCCCGAAATTTGACGTAAGAAGATATTGCTCTTTGCCGATGCATATCCGCCTATCCTACAATATGGCGTTCTGAAAAAGAGCGCTGTCAGCCGAATACAAAAATATGCACCAAGAGAACCCCAGTGCATAAAGAGTGACACAGCCAAAAACGCCGTATTAGTGGTTATCCATGCCGCATTCTAATTAGACAACGACTAAACGTTGCCGACAAAGATACAAGAAAAAGTTACTGTAGACGAGTATTAAGCTTAGTGATTAAAATCCCGATTTCATATAATTTTTGGACAAAGTCACATTCACAGTTATATCAATCACCAAACATCTCAGTTTCTTGAACTTCATAGTGCCTGAGTTATCATTTAATGTACTGTATTTGAGTATAGGATCATTAGTCATTATTTTATTGAGGGCAAGCATACAGTTACTGCGCAATTTAAACTGAAACTTAAGGTGCCCCATAGGAAAATATCCGCAAAAAGACTAAAAACTGATGACAAAAATAAGTTTTGTTATAAGTTCAACAAATTACTAGAACTAGACAAATAAATTTCCCATACAAGCATACCTAAAGAAAGATTAGAGAAACAACAGCACTGGATGACAGAAGACACCTTTAGTGTGGTAGAAAAACGACGTAAGTTAAAAAGCAAAGGTTTAAATAGTATGGAAACGCAAAATCGGTAACAAGTTCCCTGGACGGCCAGACGAACAAACGTGTCCATCCTCAACAAAATCAAAGAACCACAGCGACTCTCAAAAATTGTATACTCTCAAATTCTGAGATACTTAAGGCACGTTACAAGGAGAGAAGACTACAACTTCAAAATACCAAATAAAAGTCGAACCAAATAAAAGATTTAACAAACTCCACTGTAAATAAGGCTACCAAGAACGCCACACAAAAGAGCATCTTCAAAACAATGTTCACAAATTTAAATTTCCAATTTTCTAACCCACCCAATCGAATTTTATAAACTAAGCGCCACGTCCACCCACCCGAGCGTTGTTACCAAGAAATTGGTTTAGTCCGCTTCTTTTTTTTTCAACTTGATGACATCTGTCAATCATTCTCTTATGTTTGTGAGCTGCAGAACGCGGCAGAGTAACATTCAATTCTAAATAAGAAACACTTGGACACACACCCGCTTGCATATTATAAACTAAGTGCCCCGCCTGCCCACCCAATCAAATTTCATAAACTGATTGCTACGCCCACCCACCCGAGTGTGTACTTAGTTCAGCCCGCTTTTTTCAAAAAAATCGAGTCATAAAATTGAAATTCTATTCATAGAAATAGCAAAATCTAGCCATATAATATTCTCCAAAAGTACCAAAAAAAGTGTACAAATCTTCATAAAATCTCAAAAATACCAATATCTAAACTCGGCATAAATTGTTAAAAAATGCAAAATTCTTTTAATAAAATGTTAAAAATTGCAAAACTCTTTTAATAAAATGTCAAAAATAACAAAACCCGGCCACAAAGTATAAACATATTGTCAGAAAGCCAAAATTTAGTCATCAACTGTTACAAAGTACACAATTTTATTCATAAAAAGTCAAAAATAGCTAAATCCACTCATAAACCATTACATTTTTTAAAAAATTCGGCCAAAAACAAAAAAATCAAAATTCGGTCATAAACTGTCTAAAATTCTACTCATAGAATGTCAAAATAGCAAAATCCGGTCATAACATAATATTGACAGAAACTACAAAAATTCACCATGAACTATTAAAAAATGCAACATTTTATTCAGGGTTATTATGTTTAAAACAAATTTATCTCTAGAAAATATGAAGCATAAATTTAATGATAATTTCAGCAACATATGTATACGCTACAAGCAGTCGTGTCAGTAGAATTGTTTAACTCCGCCATCTCTTGCAAAAACAAAACATTATCTACTCGCGCCTGCGCACAGCAAACACAATTTTTAAAAAATGAATAACAAAGGCATAAAATCCATGACATATGTGACTAAAAACTATTCTATTTAAGAATACGGTACAATACACGCGCCAACAACGTATAGAAATAATGAAAATTGATTATAGACACGGAGAAAATTTTGCCGAGTCAGTTTGCAAAATTTGTGGCATTTTTGGCCATAGTAAAGCTAATTGCAAATTTTGAGCAAAATGGCCAAATTACTGATGTAAAATTGCAAAATTGCCAGTTCAAACTCGTCAGGTCAGCCCAAAACATTGCCGCTGTCGCTAAGTGTCGCAGAAAACTTAGGTTTGTCTATTCCAAGAAGTTCACAGCAATTAAAGATTTCACAGTCCAGTTTTCATCGCATAATGCATAAAGATCTTAGCCCACATGCATATAAAGTGAAGCTGTCGCAAGAACTAAAACCGGCTAATCATAAACAATTTCCGTTTTTCAGTGCTGGAAATACAAGCAGAAAAACTGCCGCATCTGGTGTTCCGAAAATCATAGACAAATAGTCGAGAAACCTCATTATGCCCAACAAGTTACTGTTTGGTACTTTTTCAACAAGGAAGTAGGTGCTGTGATTACAGTCAATGCGGATGGCTACTGGGGATTGTTGAATGACTCTCTTTGGCATATATTTAACAATATGAGCACCTACAATTAATATTTCCAGCAGGATAGCGTTACAAGCCACACAAGCCGTAAAACAACTGCTGCGCTGTACGAGAATTTTACTGGGCGCATTATTTCGCAAAACTCGGACATAAATTGGCCCCCCAAATCGTGCAATTTAACTCCCATTTCTTTGAGGCTACCTTAAGACAAGTGTACGTTAATGCCCCGCAAACAATTCCAGCTCTCAAAAACATTCTAGCTGTTATTGACACAAAAGTGCAAAAATGTCTTACAAAACTTTCTCAAAAAAATGACCTTTGCAGACCGTCAAAGTAGGCATTTACTGGATATCATTTTCCAAAAGTAATCGCAGAGTTTGTACTTTGAATTTAAATACTTGTACTAATTAAGAATAAATGTTTCATTTATAATTAAAATAAAATATCTTATTGCAGAAACTTATAGTTACAAATGGCTTACAGAGGGTGTTAAAAAAAATTAAAATATTTAAGGGGGTGGTAGTACAAACCACAACAAACAAAAAAGTCTTAATAAACATGGGTTGTCATAGCAACAGTTTCGGAGATATGGAACATTAATTATTTTTATTATTCTTTTTCCTTCAATTTTTTATTTTCAAAAACATGCATTTTTTTGTCATAGTTGGCCGATGTTTTGTAAAATAAACATTCAGTATTTGACAGTTGTTTGTGCACAAGTTTTCATTGCTATGGCTGATTACTCTAGCCGACATGCATTTGATGTATGGTCGTGCTAATGGGATTGCCACCAAAGCGCGACGTCATTATGTAGAAGCTTATCCAAATCACCAGACTCTTTCACATCGTATGTTTGGAAGAATTCACCAGAGATTGACAGATACCGGTTCAATTCGAAAACCGTGCTATCTTTCCGGCAGACCCAAGGACGGTATCTACTCCAGAACAAGAATCCAGAGACGCGTGTGCGGAGAATATCAGCCGAGGTAGAAATTGGTGCTACTCTTGTTTGGAGAACCATCCACGAGCAGCTGCTCTAACCATACCATGTACAACAAGTCAGGCACGTTTGTTTTTTTTGTCGCTGCTTTCTACGCAAGGATGCTGCTGAAGAACCGCAGTTTCTTGCCAAAATTCTTTTTGCGGATAAAGCCGGGTTCACACGAAATGGAGTTGTTAATTTTCATAATGCACACCGTTAGGCCAACAAAAATCCCCACGGTGTAATTGAACATCAGACACATTTTTCATTAAGCATGACGGTGCACCAGCTCATTTTTTGGTTGCCGTTAGAGAGCATTTAGACCAAACTTTTCCGCATAGGTGGGTAGGAAGAGGCGGACCAGTTTTATGGCCAGCAAGATCGCCTAATTTAAACTCTCTTAATATTTTTCTTTGGGGATATTTGAAATCATTAGTGAACGCTACTTCTGTCAATAGCCTCAAGTAGCTGCAGTTAAAAATGAATAAAAAGTGCCAAGACAACCGAGCCAATGAAGGGGTTTTAGAAAGAGTAAGAATGTTCTTCAGACAAAGATGTCGTGCTTGTTTGGTAATGGAAAGAGGGCACTTCGAACATCTTCTATAACTGTTCTTTGTAAAAATATACAAAAATAAATAATGTTCCATATTTTTTGATTATCCTGTATAAACATACAAATTGCAAAAATCTGCCCAATTCTTTATACATATTGCTAGATAGCAATATTGTTATCAAGCAAGTTTGCAAAATATAATATTACTACCTAGCAATATGCATAGAGAATTGAGCAGAAATATATGACAAAAATAGGTAAAAACATAGCTGGCAGATTTCACTCTTATAAAATAAATATGTTGAACTGCACATTCTGCTTAGCAAGGCGTTAAAATTTCTTTGAATAATTTTTTCGATTTTTTTTTCACAAAAAAAATTATTAAAAGTTAATACCTAATATTTTAAATAATTATACAGCTGATAATTGATCGCGAAATTTGATAACAATTTATTATCTTGTAAAATAAGTTTTAGTTTTACAAAATTGGATTTAGATTCTGAAAAATCAGTCGATTGATTTTCCTACCTGCATACTTTAAGATATTTTTATAATAAATGCTGCAATTCTAATAAACTATTTGTTAATGATAATTTAAAAAAAATACGTCTAATAATCATTACAATTCGTGATGTGTTTATTTTATAAAGCAACTGATAAACAAACAATCGAGAATTATTAATAAAGGGGTTGAATATCAATCAACCCACTTTAATATTTGTGTTTGATCAGACGTTATTATTCATCCTTGTGTTTTTGTTTAGTATACAACATAAAATGAAGCATCTGCAAAATAACAAGGATTATAGAGGATTACTACGGTTATGTCAGGATTATTATAGAGCATTAATAATATCCAAGAGACATCCACAAGATCATAATTAATTCAGTATATTTACGCTTCTGTCTAGTCTAGTATCCAATTACATTAAAAATGCAATTAAGCATGGTAATAATCATAATGTTGGTTTTACTTTATATGTCACAACAACATAAAAATACCTTTGAATTCAATTATGAATCATGTGAATGATATTTCTTTGTTCGAATTATTCGAATATAGTAACTAGAAGAATTTGTTAATAAAATTAATTCAAATAAATATAATCAACATTGCTTCATGTTACACGTTCATAAAAATATGGGTCAAATGATTTCGTTTATTAAAGAATAGCTAATTTTGCCGCAATGTAGCTCCGTAGCTTAATGTTTATATTGTGCATCCAACCCAGTGCAATAGTACATTAACATCGCATCCGAGATTTGATCACAGGAAGCGCTTTAATTGCAGCACAGTCGTAGAGTGAAAATAAACGTTCCGTACGTTAGATGAGAACTAAGTCACACGCACAGTTGAAATTTTCCTTTCAATATAAAAACGTAATATCTTGTTATTTTCAAGTCAAAGTAATTGCAATATAGCCTGTATGCAAGTAAACTAACAATATGATGGATCTGAAAATCAAATAAATAGAAAATATTTTACTGCTGTGGACACCACTAGGTGTAGGTAGTTTGTAGCATGAACTAAAATGATGTTGACGTAATTAATATGTTCGTTCCGTATATGGTAAATTTCGATTATATCCATGACACTTTCATTATTATTTATTCATTTATTATATAAAAACATAAATATTATATTTTTCATAAGCGATACATCTTTATTATCTTGCATTATTAGATATAGAGAAACTAATCATGTAATAACACCCGAAGAGTAAACGATTTATCAAAAGAAACTCGTTGATAAAATGGTTTTAGGATATTCGTGTTTGAATATTATCTTAGACATGACAGTATCACAAATACATATCACCATCTCCACATAGTGTAATCTTCAACTATTTGCATGTCTGATAAGCACATACTAGATTGAATCTAATGCTCTGTAAAATAGCTCATACCGATAAACTGATAGAGTGCATACCCTGAAACACTAGTTTATGTGTGTGTATGATAAATTTGTTTTGGTGATCTGATTCAAATAATACGTGCCAAAAATGTCATTGCCTGTCCGTATAAAGATTTAACTGCATTAGACTCCTTTACACACATATACAGTTCAACTTAATCGTAATAGAAGACGTTACCACACTGTTGAAGAGTGCATACCCTGAAACACTAGTGTCTCACACTCGGCGAAATTTATATAAAATACATCATTAATTAAATTAAAAAAAAGCTGTGCTTCACTAAAAGTTTGATAACTTGTTTGCAGAAGAGGAAGGTCAATAAAAATCATTTCAATTAAGATTTTTGACTTAATTTTTATTGTAAAATAGCAGTTAATCAAAGAGTTTATAAACGTCTTGTACATTTTATACAGGGTCCAACAACTGGTATCACCTATTTTGTTGTTACAAAAACAATATTTTGTTATTGTCAGATTTGTGTGCGTAAATTTATAAAGTTTAATAGATCATAGGTAAGTTTCCATTTAATCAACGCGTATTCGTGGTTAAAACTGTTATGTTGGAAGTCACAGACGATTTCCAGCACGACAAACAATAATGAGGTGAGTGCAAGACTTAGGAATTAGGGCTCAAAATACAGTAACAACACCCGAAAATATCGAACGCCTCAGACAAGCTGCAGCAAGAAGTCCGAGACAATCGGCAACAAGACATTCAATTGCAATGCAAATTTCGGAAAAAAGCTTACTAAAAATTTTGCATTCTGATTTACACTTTCACTATATAAATTCAAACTCTTCACAAGTTAAAAGATTTTTGGAAAATGAAGAAAATCAAATAACTTTGTTATTAAAATCAGATTAAACTCCTTGCCATCTTAGTGGAAAACAAACTTCCGCTGCTACTGAGCTAAAAACCTACACCAGATTAATAAAAAACCACTTTATAATTGTAAAGTCACCGTTTGATGCGGTACCATTAATTGTTGAGGTTACATTCATATGCTAGAAATATTTTTTAAGGCCAGAATTACGCAGACCAGGGCTAAACCAAATATAGTTTCAACAAGACGGTGCCACCGCACATACAACACGGCAAAGCAAACTAGAATTGTGTTGCAAAATATGTTTCCTGGTCATTGAGGTTTAGTGACATAACACGGCCGCCCAATTCCGTCTATTTGACGCCTCGTGAGTTCTGTTTGTAGAGATATCTGAATCAAAAGGTGTACGAGAGGCGTCCTCAAACAATACAAAACTTTAAAGTGCGCATTTCAGAAGAAATAAAGTATTGAATCAGAATTGTTGAGAAGAGTGATGCAAAACTTTAGACAAAGATTGCCAGTACTGACCCATGCAGGGAAGCCATTTAAATGAAGTAATTTCTGAGTACTAAAATTGCACACACTATTCATGTAAAATTTGTTTTAATTTATTACTTTTTATAGGCGATACCAGCTGCTTTGCCCTGTATAAACTTAAAAAGAAACAGATCTGAGGATCAATTCTAATTGTTGTGAGTTTTTTCATAAACATGACATAATGTCAGTAAAACGGGACAAAATGCTATTTAGATTTCACAGCAATGACGTAATTTTGATGACAAAAATCACCAATAACAAAACTCACTGAAATCAGAATTGACCCCCTGGTATCAATAATCCCATTCAGTGTCACATTTACATAATATATTATAATAATTTCCAACCTTCGATAGCTTGTAGCTTCTTAAGATTCTTTCCCACAAATTTAGATTTCGTTTTACAAGGTATTACATCCGCACCCAGACTCAACGAGCTCAGATCTGAAAATTCCAACCGCTTAGTAAATAGAATTGCATCGCACTTTAGCTGTTGAATTGAATTTACTCTTACACCTGTGTTAGATATGCAGCAATTCCTTGGTACATAATTTTTTCGGTAAACCAGAATTGCCATCTACTAGATATCAGGTGGAATGTTTACTCTTTTCTTTTCAATCCAAAAGTGAAAAGTCTAAAAACGGTCTTATTTTACAAGAATCATTGCTGGAGTTGACAAAAAAAAATAACAGATGTTAGAAAACTTTGAAAGTATGAGCAAACTCTTAAAAACTTTAAAATGCTTGAGAAAACATTTTTTTTTTTGGAAAAAAAAGACCATTTTAATGGCTTTTGGGCCAATATAACAGAATATTTTAAAACAATAAAACAATTTTAGAAAGCTTACATTAGGTTATTATAACTAAGATTTACTAAATGAAACCTTTGCTTGCTGCTTTTAGTGCGCATAACACCGCCCCCAAAAGTTTTGATAAGCAAAAAAGACCATACAAATACCTATTAGGTATAACGAACTGCTTTGCCAAACCTAAGAAATGAACTAAGATTATTGAAATAAAAGCCTACAAAACATAGTCGAGCAGAACTTAATAAATCAAAAAAAAAAATAGCTTCCAACACAGTTGCCACGCCAACTCTAATGACGACAGAGTTTAAAGGATGCTAAAACGGGCAAAGGCATGAGTGCAACAGAGCAAACATAACTTTTGTGTATATTAAGTTGCCTATTATACCGGCCAATCTATTCTGGAGTTACTATACCTAGCATTAATGTCAATATAATATACAGAAACAAAGAAAACGTAAAATTGTGTTAAAGCTAAAGTACCTGTTTACAGCAACAACATTAAAAATGTTATAAGTTTGAACTTTCTGTCCTGATTTTCTCATTGAAATAAATTAATTTTGAAACAAATATAATAAGTTAGCAAAGTTGCGTAGTTGACAGATTAAGTAATGACTAGTAGGTGGTTATATCACAACTTTATGCAGAGTAACAATTTTGTTGCTTAAAAATTGGGTATGGGTGAAATATCTTATAGTTCGAGAGTCAACTTAATTATAAATATTCTTTAAAGTTTTCTTTACATACAAAATTAATATTTTAAGATTTTGTTTTGTTTGGCTCAAAAATGGTTTAATATATAATAATTGCATTTATAAAAAATAGCAAATTTATATACTATTCGACATGGGAGTCTGGCTATTGGACCAAAGCGGCTAATCCACTTGCTCGGAAAATTATTATGCAACCAATTTCTTACTAAATTTGTAGAATGTGCAAACCCATCTTGCTAAAAAAGTAACTTTTTTCTAAAAATTTTCCCCTATCTAATTCGGGCCGAACAAAATTATATAAAAGTATATTTAGTTTAGTTTTATGGTTTAGGTTACATAAAAAAAATACTGTACAATTACTTTGAAAAACACATGCCACAAAAAACATTTACTTCATCAAAATGTTGACTACTTTTAAAATTTTAAAATGTGAGTATCCAAAAAAGCAAGCATACATGAATGCGTTTCCCAAATAATTACCTGTATGCGAAATACAAAACCTGAATGATTATACGCATAAAAATTTCTGTTCTTTATCATTTGAATGTTTTTGTTCGAATAAAATTACAATTCAATATTGTCTCCCTCAAAATAACTTCCTTGACAAGCCACACAGCGCTAGAGACGGTTCTTCCAATCCTTACAGCAGTGGTGGAACTTGGATACTAGAATAGCCTTCAACCTTCGGTTACAGCCATTTGAAAGTTTTTAACTGTTCCAAAATGACGTCACTTGAGCTGAATTTTTATTTAAAAGTATCCAACGGCTCAAGTCAGACGAATAAGAAGATTCAGCAAACACATGAATGTTTTTACTGACCACAAACTCGTTTATTGGAATTGCTATGTGACAAGGCACGTCGTGATGCGAGTTGCATATCAAGTTGTTCTTGATGTTATGTCTCACACGCATGACACTTTTTCGAAGACTTCAAAAACCTCTGGATAAAAGTATTGATTGACCGTTTAGCCTTAAGACACAAACTCTTTGTGGACAATACCCTGTTTATCAACATGCATTTGATCTTCGACTTTCGTCATTTACTTTGCTTTTTTAAAAACACCCAAAACTAGTAATCATTAATGACAAGTATAGAGATATTCAATTGAATCCAAAAAACCAAATTCAAAACCATCTGTGTGCAGATTTTTCTCATCGCTTGGTCAAAACCTGATGAACAGTAGGGTGAGCCAAACTTAAATTTTCCCCGACCAATCTGACAGTCAACCGATGATCTGAACGCACAAGATACCGGATTCTGTCAACATTTTGATTGGTTCTTAAAGATGAAAAATTTCCGCTGCTTGATTCATCTTCAATCGACTGAAAAAGCTCCAAAATACCAAAAAAAAATCTATGTACTTGATACTGTCTCCGTGAGTCTGCTAAAGTTTTGTAAACGTTTCTATTGCAAAGTCGGAAGCAAAACCTGATAGAATACCGTTGCTCAAAATGTATGTCACCCATTTTTAGAACGAACCAGAAAAAAATCGCTACGAACAACCAAGTGACTCTAGCAAGTACTGAAGCCATATCACAAGCTCACCTGACGCCTCGTAGATCAACTAATTTACTTAGTTAAATGTTGAGTGTAAGTGAAAACTAATAACTCTTAAAGACAACATTTTCCAAAAATGTCAATTACAATTTTCAACTCAACCTTAATTACTAAATACTTCCAGTCACATGTGCTACTTCTACCATAATGCAGAACAAAAATATCACCTTTCAGATAGCATTTTCAAATTTCATAGCTAAACTTACATCACATTAGAAGTAAATTTTGTTGCTAACATTCCGATTAATGCTAGATACTTCTGAAAATAAGCAAAACTGTTTATAAAAATATTTTTTGTCAAAAAATAAGAAATAGACATATCTTGAAGCCGATTCGTAGCTCTTAAAAAACATTCATCGTCTTAGGAAAATTAAAAAGATTTTATATAATTTAAAATAATGATAGTAAGCCTAAAAAACCTTAGTTCATTTTATAGTGATAAAGTTTTAAATAAGAACATGTTAAAAGCATTAGAAATTATAATTGCCTCAGAAGCACCGAACAGGTCTTTGTAACTATGTAATACTTCTAAATTACAATTAAAGATTTGCGAGAATTTCCTACGACTTTCTGAACTTTTTGATTCTATAATGCATCAGCCATCATCAAGAGCGGCTTGATAATTTTATATAACGTTTGCAACTCAAGTATTTGTCATCTCTTTATTCTGAAACATTAACTTAATGTGTTGTCTTCTCGTAACAATAGCAACTTTCCGAGACAAAAGTGTAATCCAAACATTTGATAAAAAATCTCCGTTTCAGATAACAGTTTTTAAAATCTGTACATCATTACTATACCCAAGATTCTTTGAAATTACATAACGTCAATTTGGGCTACCATACCGCAAATTTGCCATCAATTCTTAGCTAGAAAAGAATCCAAAACACTTCTTGGGCACTCCTAAAATAATTATTTTTCTAACCCACAAAATAAACTTGGAAAAAATTTCGATTTATTATACGCCTCTTCCGAATGACATTTTTATTACTATTTTAGTTGTTTAAGAACAAAACGCAGTTTAGTAGGGAAGCTTGAGTGTCGTCGGTGACATGACACAATGAGTATCTAAAAGAGATTTCCTCAAAATTGAATGGTCTAAACATTTTGACAATTCCATCAAAAGATTTTTTTATGAGATTAAAAACCATCGACTCTGAACTTAAGTCACCACTATCGGGATTAAAAACAAGATAAAATACTAATCAAACTACTCAAAAAAATATATACCAACAGAATGAATAACTTGAACATTCATAATGATCCTCAAGCAACTCAATCCTAAAAAATATAAAAATCACAGAACCATCAGCGTCATAAATCACACTCTAAAATTGCTGCTCAGAATAATCTATTCCAGAATCTATGAGAAACAAGATTGCCATATAAGCAAGACCCAATTTAGGTTTAGAAAAGTGGTTGCCACGATAGAAGCCTTATTCAGCTTCAAACTCATGGCACAACCATGCAGTAACGGTAAAAAGGATGTAAATACGTGCTTTATTAACTACGAGTAAGCTTTTGATAAGATATCATAAAACAATAAAACTACTGAAAAAAGACATTGGTAATCAAGATAAAACTAATAATAGAAAATCTGTATTTCCATTATACAGCCAACAGCTCACTGGGAAAATAGCCATTAGAAAAGAAGTACGACAATAACAAAAAAGCAATTAATAATCTAAGGTGAGCAGACGACACAGCCCTCAGAGCAGAAAACCTAGAAGATAAAGTAAATCAAATTAGTCAGCAAATACGAACTAAAATTAAACTTAAAAAAAAAACTATGTTTATGTTAATATTAAAATCACAAAACGCGATACCGCCAAAAAAATGCTGAAACATAAATACCTAGACGTATGAGTTAGCAAAACAGGCCACCAGTTAACCGAAATTATAATAGCAGTAGATAGAAAAGCACGAGCAACATTCGTAAAAATAAAGCAATTCTTTACATGCAGAGACATCCACAATGACATCAAACGACAAATATTACGAGATAGACGCAGCTACACAGAAAAAAAAATACATACGTAAACTGGAAGCAGTACTATAAGAATATCCGAAAGACAAGATCACTAACAAAAAAGTCTTAAAAAGAATGAGCAAAAAGAAGAAGGTCGCCATCACGGTCAAAGCTAGAATATCTCGACCACAGCACGAAAGGCCACCGATATCAACTGTTACAGTTAATAATACAGAGTTCCAATGCACATCCATTCGATTATGCCCTACAGCAGTAGATCTTCATGATGATCGGCAAGCTCCGTAAGTAGAAAGCACAATAATAAAAAAAAATATTAGAAACTGAGGCAGCATAGACATTTTAAAATGATATTATATTATGGATTTATTTTTAAACCAAAAACAATTAAAAAATTTGAATTGGCATTATAAAAATGCTGCAAATTGCTACATAAAGACCACCCGCCAATATACGTTGGCCTTAAGTCACCTCCACCGGAGTTCAGCACAGACATTCTAAAACAACATTATACAGGGAGTTTATAAATGAATGGGATTATGTAATCACTTTAAATATGCCGCCTTTTTAAAATCGTTCACTATACTACATATGTTTTCATATGTTTGCTTGACAGCTGTCAAAGTTGATCTGTCAAAACAAATAGTTTAGTGAACAATTTAAAAAAAGCGGCACATTTAAAGTGATTACATAATCCCATTCATTTATAAACTCCCTGTATAATAAAGCATAGGTAAACAAAGAATGACCAAAATGCTTGTAATTAATAAAAATTGTTAATCTGTCAACATCGCAAGTGGTACGCGTACCAGTTTGACCCAAAAAAACCTCAACTGTTGAACATTTTACAAAAACCAACTTCTTTGACAGTTACTATAATTGACTAAATCCGATTTTAGACATGAATGTTTTTACAGATCTTAGCAATTTTAAACAAATTATTTCACATGCAGATCTAAAACTCAAATTCCGTACTTCGCATACATGTTATATGTACCCTTTCAGACAAGGATACTTTTTCATACAGGTAATTATTTGGGAGACGCATTCTGTATCACAATGCTTGTGTCTGGACTCCAGCAATACAATTTTATAAAAAAATATTATAAAGGTTCCTTTCTTTGTTATTGTATATTTAGTTTCAAGTTTGGTATTATAGCAGGAGCTAAATTATTGTTAAATAAAGAGATTTCCAGTAAGAAGTTTCATTTTGAATAGCAGGCTATTTGGGCAGCTGTCAATTTTGAAGCTATTACCTTTTGACAATTGAAAAGTAAAAACTACGACATTATTAAAAATGAAACGATACACGCATCAACAACGCATTGAAATTATTAAAATTCTCTATAAAAATGGTGAACATTTTTCAGTCACAGTTCGCAAAACTAAAGCACTTTTTGGTCGTCGTAAAGCACCTTCTCGGCCGGCAATAGTAAACCTGGTAGAAAAATTTGAGCTGTTGGGACAAGTTTGTGATGTAAAGAATCGAAACCGTGTGCATCGATCAAAAACACATGAGAATATTGCTGATGAAACCCAGGTTTGTCGATTCCTCGTCGATCATTAGAGTTAGACATTCCACAAACGACATTACACCGTATTTTGCATAAAGACTTAAGGCTTTTAAAGTAAATACATCAAAATGATCTGGAATTTCATCGAAAAATCATCTTCAGTGATGAGACCCATTTTCACCTCGGAGACTACGTTAATAAGCACAATTGCGCATTTGGGGCTCAGAAAATCCACGAATGATTGTTGAAAACTCTTTTTTTCTTTCATCCTGAACGTGTCACTGTTTGGTGCGGTTTTTGGAATGGTAGTGTGATTGGACCCTACTTTTTCGAAAATGAAGCTGGTGCAACTGTTACTGTGAATGGATGGCGCTACCGAGTTATGATTAATGATTTTTTATGGCCGCAATTGAAAGATATTGATGTGGACGACGTTTATTTTCAGCAAGACGGCGCTACGTGCCACACAAGCAACGAAACAATCGCAATTTTGCAAGAAAAGTTTCCTGACCGTTTTATTTTTCGAAGAGGTGATCACAATTGCCCACCGAGATCTTGTGATTTAACACCTTTCGACTTTTTTCTTTGGGGCCATGTGAAAGATAAGGTCAACAATCGATTCAAGACCTTAAAGATGGAATTTGTAAAGTTATCGAAGACATACAGCCGCAAATGTGCAAATTGGTCATGGAAAATTTTATGAAAAGAATGTGGTACTGCAACCGTAACCGTGGCAGCCGTTTGACTGATATCGTTTTCAAATGTTAATGGCATACCTTCCTCTTTACAATGAAATGAACATTTATTGATTTCTCTTCAAAAATGCCCGTTTTTTTTTATATCAAAATGAAACCTCTTATTGGAAAACCCTATACAACATAACCAATTTTTTAATGTATTCAATACTAAATATTCTGTAATGTCCATGTTCTACGGCACTGTACTCGCAAATAATAGACCGCTGTATTTATACACGGATGCAGCAGCTTCTCCTCGCATTTCGTATCTCGCATACGGAATCTGGGAAGCTGTATTTCGTGTGAAAGAAGCTAATGCATTGTTTGACTTTGTAAGCACCCTGTATATACATAAATAGTTAATTATTTTTTCAATAAGATTTCCTTCAAAAATTAATTATATTAACTACTATCAGCTGAACCTATCGTTAATTTTTATTTATTTGAACTAAATTAAAAAAGTTTTTTTTTTAACATTTATGAACTAATTACTTACTTAAAAAACCTTGTATAAGGTATAAAAAATGTCATCTAAAACCATTGCTTAATAACAAATACTTTTGTATGTAAGAAAGTTTTTAATTACATTGTATCTTGAGAATAAAGTGAAAATGTAAATTAAAAATTCAAGTATACTTCTGTTAGCGTGTCGTTTTCTTGAAAATTATATATTACACAATTCATACCATCAAAAAGATCTCCGGAAATCTATAACTATCTATACCGCCCTGATTATATATTCACACCTTACTATTATTTTAACCTCTTGTAATTGTTCCATTCTCAATACAATAGAAACTACCTTTTTGTTCACAAAGACCTTTGATGTTGTAATTGGTATGGATTTTACAATATTCTCTGTTCCATACTATATCATCAGACACAAATTTTGTAGGTACAATTTATACAAGAAAATGACAATTATGTTAAAGAAAAAATATATCACAACGCAAATATAAAATCATAATAAAATATCGACCCCGTTCAACAAACCCTTTCATGTCCATTCAGGCATAACTGTAAAATCAGTAATGTGTTACAAGGGATATTGAAAATGTATTTGCTTGACAAAATTTACTATATAATTGAAATAAATATAAAAAAATTGAAAGTTAGTAACCATAATTAAATAATTTTAATGATTATAATACAAAATAAAAATAGATTACCGATTAATATTAATCTTCTGTCTTGCACAAAATAACCGCCACAATAGTTTGAAACACATTTTAGATACATACAAGACACAAACAATATTGAATTTCACGTGATTCATACATTTATTATTAAAATACAATGTTATCTAAATAAGCAAAACCTCAATTATAAATTGTTGAAACAAAAGATTTTGAAAATTTCAACAATCATCCGAATGCCATTACACAATGAAGGTTGATAATGTAATGCCACTGTTGGTACACTGATATTATACAATTATGTATTATTAATATATGCTGATTTTATGTGGGTAATTTATTTACAAATGAATCACCAATATTATTATATATTTCGTTTCAACATTATAATAAAATTATTGTATTCGTCCTTAAAATAACATTAATATTAAGTTCTCATTCATTGGAGATGATATGAAATTCATGCAAATTACTGTAGCAATTTCCGAAAGATTGAATATTAGATAAGTAGTACGACGACGCATCCTTGCGTTTATAATTGATGTAAATCACATGTCGTGTTACGTGGGTTGATTATGTATCAATTACTAACAAAGTACTTGTTATAACAACTTCTGAAAACTCTATATAGTCTAGAATTAGATAATAGTATGGCAGCCGGCATATTATAAACATAAACATGGTTGCGGTTTATTGCGACTTCAAGTTTCAAGTTACATTTTCGTATTAAATGAAAAATATACATGATGCTTCATATTTATCATAAAGCATGCATAATTTAATTCAAATTAATAATTTAATGTAATTAATTACATCATAATTAAATATTAAAAAAAACAAAATATTTATGTGTATAACACGATTCTATTTGTAGAGCTAATTGTGTGATTTAAAGTGTGAAAATAATTTATGACAACAATGAATTACTTTGGTAATTGTTTATTGTGTAAACATTACACCATTATTCATCTGCATAGAAATATAATAAAAACTTCACAGAAGCATTATTTCCTGTAGACAATTTATGAATAAACTTTGCAGGTTTGTTGCAGCAAGAAGTTTACAATCTACAAGACAATGTTATTAGTATAATGGATTTGTAAACAAACTTTGCGGTTTCATTGCACTGTATTATGAACTAGTTTAGTAATGAAATTTGATTATACTATGTGATATTAAAATTTGTGATGCTATTTATTCCGTTACTTTCTGTTATAATATTTTAATTGCCAGTTGAATATATTATGTAATTTTGCATATTTTGTATTTACTGTGTAAAATAATTATTTCCTTATTAAATGAAATGTATGTATTACGGAATATCTATTTGTATAGTTTATAAAGCTGTTTTATTATGTTTGATTAATGGACGTGAACAATTTAAAAAAATGCGAACAAAAATAAACTGGAAGAGGGCAATAAACAGTTAATAGTGTACTATTAATATTAATCATATAATTTGGATAATTTTATTGTTTGTTTCACTTAATTTATTTAATTTTTAAAGATGCGTAAATGCATAATTTTAAACAAAGGATTGTCATTAATTTTACTTGATTTTAAATAAGAGGTTAGCGACAATTCTTATATTTTAGATAAATCTTTCAAATGTCATAGGTTTAAAGAAACTTTTTGGGATACAAATGGAAACTGCTCAAGTCAAACATCTCAGTATTGTAACATATAGAAATAAACATCAAGAAAAACTAACAATAAAAACCAAAATCTATCGCTAAGTCAAGAATTGTTTTAAAGATTTGTTTATTCGATCAATAAAAGTTTAAACGACAATGACTTAAAACCAGGCGCAGCCAGCCCAATGCATAACCCAAAACTGTTAAACATCAGGTAAATAAACTGCAGAAACTGAAGTTTAATGTACATAATTATATAAGTTAGACTACATCTTAAGACCATACCGACCGCTACCTTGATAAGTAGTATTTTAACAAAAACTGCAACTTCCCCTTCATCGCTGCTTCTACAAATAATTTGATAATCGATTTATTTTTTTACCAGTACATTTAGAAAGGATTAAACTATGATATGTCGAAGTCTTTTTTGTGAAATTATATTTGCAAATAGCAACAAAATGCATACAGAAAAACATTTCTATATTTGATGGGTTTTTTCTGCTATTTCCTAACTATTATTTGACTTAGGTTTGTCGTTATTCGGCAAATGCATCGCTCGATTGGACGATTAGGTGAATCATAAAATTTGCAAATTATTCTATAAGTTTGGGCCACAAAACACAGTTTTAGGTAATAAATTTCTACTTACAAGTTCGACTGACAGCGATCTCTATCAAAAATTCGAACACACAAAAAAAATAGCCATTTATAACCAAAATGTACAAATAGTACAACTTTTTTAGATTTGTTTATTGATGCGTAAGATTCTTAAACACTCTGTGGAAACTAATTACATATGTGTCTGCAAATCGCAAATCATGCTGATTGGTCAAAGTTGCACGCTTCCATAAATACAGCATGTTATGGGTAAATATAATAGATATTCTTCTTGCTAGAACTCCACCAAGCATCGATAAAAATCGAATTACAGATAAACCTCAATAAAACAAAAATAACGACCTCCGAGAACACTCAGGTAACCATCGAAAACAAAACTAATACTTGAGACCGTAGACAAATACATCTACCTAAGCCATAAAATCCAGGCTGGCAAAGAAAACCAAACTACCGAAATAGCCAGGAATATAGTTCAATGCTGAGCGGCGTTTGGGAAACTGGAATTCATACTCAAATCAAGTAAATTTTCAATTAATCTTAAAAAGAAAAGTTATAAGGCGTGTATCCTACCAGTGCTCACATACGACGTACGACCTTGAAACCATGTCAATAATAAGCAAAACAGCAAATAAGCTACTCACTACCCAACGAGCAATGGAGAGAGCCATGCCGGAAATCAGCATCAGAGACCGAATCAGAAACAAGAAAATCCGAGGAAAAAGCTAGGTAACCAACGTTAAGAGAATATCACAACTGAAATAGAGATGAGATGGCCATGTAGCAAGGCAGGACCATACTAGATGGACAAATATATTGGAGTGATGGAGCATGAGGCGGCGCAAACTGCCCAAGGCAGAGAGACATGGAAAAATATGAAAGAAGTTTACATCCAGGAGTGGATAGATAAGAGCTAAAAAGAAGAAGAAGAACAGATATTTATTATCATATCTAAATTTACAAATATAATAATACACTCCACCAAAATTTTATATCACCTACGTTTTTCCTGTTAGAATATTTGTTTATTTTCTTGTTTCTATGAATATTAAACAAATTGATATATCAAAGTATTATTTCTTCTTCTTGTTCCACTCCTATCAGAAATTGGATCAATGCTATCTTCACTCTGTTCTAAATAATTCTGTTGTATTGCATCCGTACCATTCGCAAAAATTTCTTGTCACATTATCAGCCCTAGATATTCTCAATATTCGTCTGTCCACACCACATCTCCAAAGCCTGTATCTTGTATCATATTCATATGAGCTTGTTTTAGTGTCCAACTTTCCATACCATATAACAAAATCGAGAAGACACAGCAATAAAGCATCCTTACTCTTAAATTTGGAGTAAAATCTCCGTTATTAAAAAATGTATTGATTCGTGTAGAGGCATTTCTTGCTATCTCTATTCTTGTTCTTATTTCTATGGTTTGGTCGGTATCGCAACTTATCCAAGTGCAGAAGTATTATAGATGTCTACACATTTAGATGTTAGAAATTCTCAGGCTGTCAAGGATATTATTGTTCTTTTGAAATCGCCATAAATTTTTTTTCTTATGTTCATTTTAATACCCCATTTATTGCTACTATATTGGTACGTTCCACAAGTCGTTGGAGGTATTTTAAGTTAGTGATCAAAACAACACTATCGTCGGCATAGCAAACGTTATTTAGTATTTTGCCATTTATGACTACTCCTGCTTCCTCTTCTTTTAAGGCTAAAAATTTCGCTGTATAAGTTAAATAACAGTAGAAACAAGACACATCCTTGTCGCACCCCTCTGCACATTTTAATATCATTGCTGGTTTCGGTATCCACTCTGATGTTTGCTGTTGGGTTATAGTACAGATTTTGAATTATGCAGATACTAGAGAGTCCAAGTTTTTCTTCCAAAAAAACTAAAGTAATTTTTGGCAAACTTTATCGAACGCTTTTTCAAAATGTATAAAGCATAATCTGTATAGGTCAACATTCGTATCTAGACATCTCTGGATCAATACATTTATCCCGTATAAGGCTTCTCTTGTTCCGAACCCATTTCTGAACCCAAACTGAATGTCCCCAATATCCTCTTCTAGCTTTTGTATATAGATTCTGTTGTAGGTCATTTTTGGTAAGATTTTAAACGTATGGTTCATCAAGCTGATCATCGTATACTCATTATACGCACTCTGTAGCATTCTCCTTCTTTGTATGGTTATAAAAGTCAAAAGAAGCCAGAAGCCAGTAGTGTATTTTGGTTTGTTTGAAAGCGTGTATTACTTTTTCTTACTTGGCAGTGTTTTTCTGTTGTTTACAAATAATTCTTGGATGTATTCTGTCCATCTTTCTATCTATCTTTTGTACATCAAGTATTAGTTTACAATCCTGATCTTTCTATATTCCTATTTGCTTTCTTCTACTCGTTCTAGTAATTTCTTTAATCTTTTTGAAACTATCATGCTGGTTTTGGTATGTTTTTATTTGAGTGTATTTTTCAGTTAACCATTCCACTTTCTTCTCACTAATACTCGTAGTTCGTAGTATTTTTTTGAGATTCTTTGTTTTATTGCCTCACCGTTCTTCCATGAGGTTTGATATTTTATCAGTCATACATGGCTTGTGTTTTGCATTTGAGAAGGTGTCACATCTTTACTTGCCTTTTCTAATTCTTCTTTAATGATTTACTATTGTTCATTTACCTCCATATTTCTCGTGTTTCTTGCCCTGAATGCTTTTAAATTATTATTGACAAACTTTTTCTCGAATATTCTTCTCTTTTAGTCTCGTCCAGTCTTTTTTGGTTTTAGTGTTATCTTTTTTAGTTTAGTCTCTTTTACAGCCAGCACGAGATTACGCTCATTGGTATATTTTTATAGACGTGGTGTGGTGTGGAATTTATAGTAAAAAAACACTCAAAGAGCAGGACAAGGTCGTAAGAGAGCCACAACAGCTAATGATAACCAATTTGTACGTTTAAATGCATTGCGTATCAGACACTGTACCTCTAATCAGTTACAAGCTAAACTGTATAATACTCGCATCTACTGGAACACATGCATAATGCAATTATAATGACTAGCAAACATTTTGTTTACAGATGAATCCAGATTCTGTTTGTACTCTTCAGATAAACTTATACCCGTGTATAAAAAAAGACGGTGAACGCTACAGGCAGTGCAATTTTAGAAACATCACAAATTTTGGTGTTGAATCCGTTATGATCCAAGAGGCGCACATTAAAGAATGGAACGCTATAAATCAATACTATATTAAAAAACTTTTGATTAAAATGTACAGTCGGAAATAGCCTCTATTAATTAATTTTAGGCATCTGTATTTGTGGTGTTTAGTTTCTGTCTTCACAATCCTGCAGCTTTATAATTCATTTATTAATATGTTAAATTGGAATAATATATTATTTTGTACCATAATGTACTATTTAAAGTCAAAATATAAATATTACAAACTTGAGAAATAAAATATTATTGATGCAAGTGTATATTATTATCTTATCTTTAAATCGGACAATTGAGACTTTTTTGTAAACATGTGTAATCACTATAGAGTAAATGGAAAAGATTGATATTTACAAACTTTCCAAAATTATTTACGATAAAATTCATGTAGATGGTAATCGAAAAAAAAATATAGAAGTGCGTTTATTTTTGAAGATTAATATTATTGACGATAAAATCATTTATTATCAGATAAACAAAAACATAATAAAAATTAAAAATTGCATCTTTTAAAAAGTTGGATTCTGACCCAACCAACTTTTTTAAAATAAAGTTGTTATCTTAGATGTGTTGTAGTTCAGTAAACATGGAATCGCTTGTAAATGGTCTTTTAATAGCATGCACAAAGTTTGTAAGGGTGTAGCAGTCATGTTGTCAAATCTGCCAAATTTGTTGCAAATTGTTCAATAGTGTATGGCAAATTACCATGGAAGGTTGGAAATCATCAAATTTTATTATCAAAATCAGTGCTCCCTTTTAAAAAACGTTCCGCGGATTACGTGATTTTTATCCTTGCCACAGCCATCCTGCCGAGTCGACTGTTCGACGTTTGGTGGTCAAATTTTGAGTCATTTTTTTTATTATTAAGCAGCCAACACCCCTTTGTCACTAAAATGCAAAGTACTCAAGATGCGGCTGCCGGAAGAAGTGACAATAACGGTATTTGCGGATGACGTGGCTCTGGTAGGTAGGAATATAGACATGGAAGTATTAAAGAAAAAGTTAAAGTTGGCAATAGATATGATAAAGAGATGGATGAGAAATAAAAGATTAGATCTGGCTCCGCAAAAAACTGACGTGACATGGCTATCGACAAAGAGAACTAATAAGGGAAATGGAAAAATACAGGTAGAGAAACAAATAATAACCATAGGGAAGAAAATTAAACACCTTAGAGTTATACTTGAAACAAAAGAATGAAACAAACAAATTAAGGAAGCGATAAGAGGAACAAAAAAAAAAAAATGCTTAGTAGGCTTATGTCAAACAAGCGAAGACCAGAAGAAGGGACAAGATGGCTAATAGCAACGGCGGCTAGAAGTAAACATGCGGGAACGCATTGAAGACAAAAAATCAGAAAAAAAATAAGAATGAACCACAAAAACAAGCTCGTTAAGAATCTGCAAGGCCTACAGAACTTCACAAGAAGCACTAGAAGTAATCGCGGCAACACTACCCGCAGATTGATGATAGAAGAAAGATTAGACATAAAGAAAATAGTAAATAAAAAAATTAGAAAACAAGAAGCAAAGAGATGGGCAAGAGATAATACGATGGAAAAATGGCAGAGACAGTGAAAAGAAGGAAAAAAAAAAGAATGGACAAGAAAACTAATAGCAACTAATAGCAAAAATTAAAAAAAATGAGTAGAAAGAAAAACAGCAATGAGTTACTATACACAAGTACTTACCGGACATGGAGTTTTTGATAAGTATTTACAAAAAATAAATAAGATGGAGAAAGAAGAAAGATGTATATTCTGTCAAGAATCCCCAACCAAAAGCCTAAACGTTGACCTGAAGCGAGCAACAAAATAGTCACGCTCAATCAGTGTTCAATTTGAAAAGGATGATGGCTTGTCTATACAAGCTCCAGCACATATATTGCTCATTTTAATAGAACTAGTTCGTAATTTGAGTTTTTTTATTCCTTTTAAGTGTGTCATTCATCAGACATTTCTTTGAGTAAATTGATTAATTCAAGTTCTAGTGCATTTTAGGTTTGTTTTTGCGTATTTTTAATCAAAAACACAACAAATGCAGTAGTTGAGTACACCCGTAGATTCCCGATAAGGTGTTTTACTTTTCAACGTCTAAGAGAGACAAAATCAGCTTCATCGCAAGAAAAGAGTTTTCGCTCTTCTACTTCTAGGAAAAAAAAAAACTTTCCAAAAGATGGATCCTCCGGATATGAATCATTTAGATTTTATGGATGGGGTACGATTAAAGAAACGGTTTTAGCGGACGACAAAGCTGCTAGAAAAAAATAATTCAGACAGCCCGAAAAATCACAAACAAACTTAACCCATTATCTTAGCTCAAAAGAGGTGCATTTTTGGAAATAAATTATAGTAAAAAAGTGTAATTTTAACCTGAAAAATCGGCCCTGAACGTTTGGCGGTTTAACTATGAATCACTCTGTATATTGTATATGTGTGCCGTGACACAAATCGAATATTTAAGTGCTGTAACATAATAATAACAAAAAGTCTAGTAGTGATAACAACATATTAAAAACCAATTTTTATAGTTTTACCAACAAAATTGCAATATTTCTTGTTAAGTGCGTGCAGTAACCACCTGTCAATCTCAAAAAAACAGCTTAAAAATAAAAAAAATAATCTAAGATCACACGTGTATTGTGGCACAAAACAGTAATATCAATATTTTTAGATTATCTGAGTAAACATGTTCATTTTTAAATCACAAATGTCACAAATATTTAAGTAATGTGCATACCGTACCGCATCTATCAATTGCAAAACAACAACTTAGATGTCAACGTTTTTGTTAAACTATGTGAGATGCTACGATTTTTAAGTTATTTAGTTAAATGACCTTAACACCCACAAACGCAATTTTCTTACAAATTTTGTTAAAAGATAGAAATTAAAAATCTGAAATCAGACAAAACCGGAACGTCCAACCACCTTAGGTATTCCTCTACTTCTAAATATATTTTAAGTAAAATTTTAAATGCGTTTTTGCAAATTACTTCTACGATGTGATACAGGCACCGGTGTTTAAGAGGTATGTATACACCATCTGTCATCAGCCTGTCATGCAACACACCCGATGCCATGTTTTGTTGTGCTTGCCAGTATCTAAAGGACTAAAACCTACGACAATTCTGCGTTCAAATCCAAGAATGGTTTTTTCTTGTTGTATTTTAGTATTAAAATTCAATAAAACTCAACTTAATAACAAAGATCAGATATTTATAGCTTATTCATACAATTATATTGCAGAATTGAATATACCTGCATATGTAGATATTGATTGGTATCCTGTTATTATAAATAATTTATCATCTTACGTCTTTCGACCGATCTACTATCAAAGCTATATCAGTTTTTTATGGGATTTTATTTAATGACAAATATTAAATTATAATAGACTTTTCATTACTTAATTCTAAAGATAAGATAATGTAACAAAGTAATCCGGATAAGCAGTGATAAATTACATTAGAGAACGTTATTATTAAAAAATACAGAAAAGTCATGATTTTTTATAAACGTATTTTCAAATATAATAATATATTCAATTTACATTATTTAAATAAATTAAATATTAAATTAAGTTAAGTTTAAAGTAAATAAACAAACAAAAATATGCGCTTGGTAATTAAGACAGCATATTTTTGTAGTAAACTATTCATATCAAATTTAGTTTATCATATTATATTATCACAAATCTACATCAGTGATGTTAAGAAATTAAAAATGTACACACCATGCCCAATATTGTTGCCAACTTTCCCGTTTATTCCGCAGTTCCACATTGTACTGTTCGTCAAATTCTTTATAAAAATCCCCATATAAATCCATAACGTCTATTTTGTTAATTTAGCACTTAAACAACATTCCAATTCCACGTAATACACTAAAGAATGTCACATTGATTTTCCCCACACAAATATAAGTCGATAAAATTATATATAGGTGAATCCACAAGCACTTAGCAACGAAAACTGAAAACATACACACCGGGACTTATTTTGCTATCGCAAATTTTTTCGCAATGCATCAGCAGCCCATTGCAAACAATACAAACAATTTAATGATCCGATCAATTATAAAATCAAAAACAATAAAATGATTTTATTGATGCTGATATCTAGCGACCGCGTCGAACGTGATGCACACATCGGCTCAGCGTATCACTAATTTAATACTACTGACTTATTTAATTCATATTTAGTTAAAACCAGGAAGTGTTATAGTGGAGCCCATTATTCGTAGCGAGCGTTACTTTTACTTTTCAATTATTGTATTACGGGAAACACGATATGGAATGAGAAGTAGCAATACATCGTCACTGTTAGTTTTAGGAATTTTGTTTTGAGTCAGGTACCTTGAAAAATCAATTGGCAGGGGCGTAGAAATTGTGGTAGGGATATTGGAAGAATTGTAACATCTGTGAAGCAGACTATTTTTTTAATTATCTATTTTATCAGTTTGATAATTTCATGACATTAAATTATTGCACTTAATGCTTAATTTAATGACAAACATATTGTTTAAATAGTAACAAAATAGCAATTCGATCTAATATAAAAGTACAAACAATTATAATCCGCTTACACCAATTGTAATCACATATTCAGAGGTAACTAAATCGTGATTTAAGCTCGTTAACTCGTTTCAGGGGTCTTGAATAATATAAAAATCGTTACACCCTGACATTTTATGAAATAACCGTGCACTCCACAACCCTGATACATTTAATTAATAATCAATTTACTGTCCTAATTAATTATTAAATATTTATATAAATATTTAATTATCATTACTGTTGACCTAAATATATCAAACTAATATGACTCAATTATAAACAAAAGCAATTTTCAATCAAACTATTCATTGATTATGATCATTAAATTGTTTTTAATTAAAAATTAATCATGCTTTCCACTCGCATCACCTACTATTTTTTCAACAATTTTAATTTGTGCTCTTCCGCTTTGCACAATTAACTTTACACGGCACGAATATTGATGTGTTTAACACGAAACATCATGCACGACTGGCATAAGAACCAAACCCAAAGTAAAAAAGGCAATTATTCTGTAATTATCTCTACCTGTGTTAACATTACATCTATTGTTACGTTCCTGCGTACTTAAAAGTCCTATTTTAACACTTCTAATAAAGAGATTAACAGGCTAAAATATCCCATTTTTGTCGGATTTACCGAGGCAACTTTTAAATATGTTGTAAATAACTTCATTAGTATTCTGTGTAAATATTAAATCTAAATTTGAAACAGTAGCAAGAAATATTAATAAGGAAACTTTAATTGCTTCCTGACATTATTTTGATTTTGAATGAAAGTTCAAGTAATGTCCCATAAAATTGCTGTATAATTAGCGAACAAAACATTACTTTGCTTTTAATTAATGAATGAATGACAACAGAGTTGTTAGTGCATGTAGTTTCATTCTTATATCGTTCAGTTGTTTTACAATTAATTTGCACATAGTAAAACATATTATTAACATAATGACTAACTAAAATTTATTACTAGTTAAGCTGCAACACATTTCTAATAGTTACCGAGAAATTTTTATTGAGGTTTTGCACATGTTTTTTTTGTTATTCACATGGCTTTTAAAGTGGTTTGTTGATTATATTATGTCAAACTACGGAAATAATGTGGGTTTGTAAAATATGATATGGTATCAATAGGAAATGAAATGCCTATCTGTTATAATTGTTGTTCATTTAAAAAAAAAATAGAATATTAGTTTTAATTAATATTATTATGCAAATAAATTGATTTTAAACTCAACTGTAATTTAGTTATGAATTCTAATTAATTATACACATGAATAAACATGTAATTAAATATTTACATTTGCGCAATTATATATGCATGCATTGCCATATTAACATTGCGTTATGTATCAACATAATCATATTTATAATGGCTAGAAAGTAACAATGAAATAAAAAAATTAAATGATGTGACCAATTTTTCATTAATTAGCGAAATAGAATTTGACAGCGTTAAACGTCTTCAAAGAAGAACATTGATTTCATAATATAATTTTATTATCACAATACTAATCTCAAAATTTCCTTCTAAAGTTTCCTTCCTTCATAACATATACAAAATAAAATGATTATACTCTAACGACCTTGCCCAATCTGATTTTAAATTAGACCAACTGTGTACGTGATTTTTATCTTTATGCAGAAATGAATTAGGGCTTTGTTATGTAACGAGAAGATCTAAATATGCCGTGCTTGAGCTGATAATACAGCAAAAAATTAAAGTAAAACGTAAAGATGGCTGCAGAAAATTATGTTGCCCAAAAAAGTTGTATTATTGGTCAGGCTGCTTCAGTATGTAATGAACTCTTCCGAGCATCTGCAGTAAGATTCACGTATCCACAGAAGGTTTAACCCTTTGAGGACTAGTCGTCGTGTCAAAATACCAACAATATTATTTTGAATTTGTATTGCTTTAGTGGAGTAATTTTTAATCTCGGGTCGCAACCCAAATTTGGATCAAAAGAGGTATTTAGCTTAAACCAGTTGAACACAAAAATGCAAGATAAAAACCGTACTGAAGTAGACATAAGCAAGAAGAAAATGCCTGCGTTTTCAATATTGTTTTTGATAGATATTAACGACATCAATATTCGCATGAAAACCATGCCTATTTTTTAGAATATTTGATAAATATTGAAAATAATTCAGAAAATTTTTCCAACATGCATTGATGGAATATTAAAAAAAAGATTTGCCAAAATGAGTTTCACGAACAGTGGCATAACAATCTGTAGTAGCCCAAGAGCTCGGAGCCAAAACAAACTAAGAAAGTATAAACGCTAGTTTTTTAATATATATAGTTTGACAACCAACCAGTTTGTTAATAAATTTAATAGTATTTTAGAACATGCAGAATCCTAGCATCAAGAAAAATACAAAAAGGACTTATAATGGATTATTACGCATAGCAGCCCAGTGAACGCATACAGTTAAGATTAATTTAGACGCCAAATTTTTGTAATTATGTAAAAAGGTTAAGTGGAAGACCAGCCTTAGGCTGAACTTCGCCGTTTTCTTGTAGTAACTATAAAGAAATAAAGACGCTATTATTATTATTATTATTATCATTTTAATAGTGGTGCACTTTAACATACTACGGGCAACCAAGCCCTTGTTAGGACAGGTGCCATTAGTGAGTCCTTAAAGATTTCGTGTAAACCGGAAAAGTGAAATGAGTTGAAACTTTGTACGCTGATGAAATATTACATATAATAAAGAATTATAGTAGTCAGTCATGTGTATGTAGGGATGAGAGTTGATCAATCGAGTCCCAAGCATGTATAAAAATTTTATGTAATTTTCAAAACTGACATATACAATTCAGTTCCACATTTTTTAGAGCTCGTCTGATCAACTCCCGTCCATACATACACCTGAGTAACTACTATAATTTTTCATTATATGTAATATTTAACCAGCGTGCAAAGTATTCACGACAAACTTTAAAGGCACAATTGGCTCCTGTTCCAACAAACAATATATTAAAAAACTAGCATACAAGACTCTCTCAACATCTATTTCAAAACCTAAAGAACCGGATTTTGTTATTTTTAGACATTCCGTGAATAGAATTTGGCATTTTTTGACAGTTTACAATAGGATTTTAGTTGTTTAACAATATTTTCCATATTTTATAGCAAGACTTTGCAATTTTTTAAGGGTTTATATTACTTTCTTACAATTGTTTAAATTTCATGGTTGGATTTTCTAACAATATTTTTGATATTTTAAAACATACGTTTTAACATTTTATAAAAAGATTTGTGCAGTTTTTAATCGTTTCTAGCCTTTTTTATATACTTTTACAAATATATGATATTACCGAATTTTACTATTTTTTAAAAATAACATTTTTTGCATTTTTAATAGTTGTATGACTAAATATTGATGCTTTATTATAAATTGTACTTTATGCAATATTTGACATTCTGTAAATAGAATTTTGCACTTTTCAGCAGTTTGTGGCCGAATTTTGTTGCCTTTAAATTTCAGATGACTTTGATGTTTCAAGGCAGAATTTAGCTAATTTTGACATTTTATGGAAAGAAAAGTTTACATTTTTCAACAGTTTTATGACCCGATTTTGGTTCTTTCTGACAAGATTGTAACATTTTTGACTTTTTATAAATAAAAAGTTTGCATTTTTCTGTTATATCACTTATTTCTAATATTATTTTAATATTTTATAGCCGGATATTGATTTGGTATTTTCATAAACAAATTTACATTTTTCAAAAGTTAACCAAATTTTGGTGCTTTATAACCATATTTTGATGTATAAAGAACGGATTTTGCTATTTATAAAATTTTATGAAAAAAAAAATTCCGTTTTGGCTGAATTTTGATTCTATATATTTTAACGTTTTGTGACCGTTGTAAACGTTTTCTACGCCATATAGAACTAAATCGCCATCTATTTTTCAGGTGGTCGCCTTGAGATCTTTAGCCCATTCAGCAATTCTATTGGGGTCCAATCTATCTCTATTGTCGCCTTCGTGATCTGACCCATCTAGCTTCGTCTCAGTATCTAGTTCCTCTCTGATAGCGCTGCTTCTAATTTCATCACGTAAGACTCCTTTTATTGTTCTAAGAGTTTTCATTTCCGCGCTCCTCAATAATCCATTTGATTTTACATGTTTCTGCATGAGTTATAGATCTTAACTTTGCTCTTATTTCTTCTATCAAGTTCCTGGCGTCCCAAGAATTAAATTTCATTACTTGTTCTATGGATTCATTGCTGCATAAGATGGAATTCTTCAAAATTACCATTGACTTGGTCTTTTCGGTTGATATAATATGTGGAAAAGTTTGGTTTATATGCTTTCTAACGGCAATCAAAAAATGAGCAAGAGCACCATCATGTTGGAACCACATTTGTTGTGGGCCAAAGGAATATCATCCAAAAGATCATGCATTGTGTTCTGCAGAATGTTGAGGTAAGCATGTTAATCGGTTTGGTAAAACAACAAGACCTAGAAACCTGTCGCCTACAATACCCAACAGAATGTTTAATGAAAAACGTGTCCGATGTCCACATTCAATTACAGCATGGGGATTTTCGTCAGCCCAACAATGTGCATTATGAAAGTTAACAACTCCATTTCGTGTAAACCCGACTTTTGCTATTTTTAACACTTTATTAATTTTGCACTCTTTAACAGTTTATGGCAGTATTTTGGTTCTTCCTGACAAATAGATATTTTTTATCAATAAAAGTTACGTATTAACTGTCCTGACATTTTATGAGTAAAATTTTAAATATTTTAACAGTTATAGCAAGATTTAGTTTTTCTTTAACAATATTTTATGAATAGAGTTTTGCACTTTTCAATAGTTTATGACCAGACTAAAAAAATGAAAAAAAAAACATACTAAAACACAATTGTTTTTAGTTTTAATTCAACATTAATAAATTGTATACTAAACCTACCTGTGTTATTTTACTATAAAACGAAACAAGTAGAAACCCTGAGCTTTATGTAAAGGGTTTTCCAATAAGAAGTTTCATTTTGAATAGCAGGCTATTTGGGTAGCTGTCAATTTTGACATTTGACAAGTAAAAACTACGCTTCAACAACGCATTGAAATTATTAAAATTCACTACAAAAATGGTGAAAATTTTTCAGTCACAGTTCGCAAAACTAAAGCACTGTTTGGTCGACGTAAAGCACCTTTTCGGCATGCAATAGTAAACCTGGTGGAAAAATTTGAGCTGTTGGGACAAGTTTGTTATGTGAAGAATCAAAACCGTGTACATCGCTCAAGAACACATGAGAATATTGCTGATGTAGCCCGTACTGTTGAAGAAAACTCAGGTTTGTCGATTGCTCGTCAATCTTTGGAATTAGACAATCCACAAACGATATTACACCGTATTTTGCGTAAAGACTTAAGTCTTAAAGCTTTTAAAGTTCAGTTAACCCAAGAACTCAAGCCGGCCAATCACCATAAACGTCGTATCTTCGCTGATTGGGTCCTTCAAATGCATCAAAATGATCCGGAATTTCATCGAAAAATCATCTTCAGTGATGAGGCCCATTTTCACCTCGGAGGCTACGTTAATAGGCATAATTGTCGCATTTGGGGCTCAGAAAATCCAAGAATGATTGTTGAAAAGTCTTTGCATCCTCAACGTGTCACTGTTTAGTGCGGTTTTTGGGCTAGCGGTGTGATTGGACCCTACTTTTTCGAAAATGAGGCTGGTGCAACTGTTACGGTGAATGGATGGACTTTTTTCTTTGAGGCCATGATAAGGTCTTTGCCAAAGCTCCACTATCGATTCAAGACCTTAAAGATGGAATTCGTAAAGTTATCGAGGACATACAGCCGCAAATGTGCAAATTGGTCATGGAAAATTTCATGAAAAGAATGTGGTACTGCAACCGTAACCGTGGCGGCCATTTGACTGATATCGTTTCCAAATGTTAATGGCATACCTTCCTCTTTACAATGAAATAAACATTTATTGATTTCTCTTAAAAAATACCCGTTTTTTTAAAATATCAAAATGTAACCTCTTATTGGAAAACCTTATATATTTGTCTTTGAGTCGCAAGCCAAAAAAGTTAAGAACCGCTGTCTAGTGGTTATTTTGCGCTACCAGCCTGTGACCTAATGTTTTACTTTGGGGAACAAAAAGCAAACCCACGTGCGTTTACTAATAGTTGAAACTTGTTTATACAGTTTGTGATAACCAGAGTGCCCTACTATTTAACATAAAAACTGATTTAGTCCTGTTTTTGGTAGATATTTATGTAAGTTTGTATCACGTAATAGTAGTAAACATATGCAATTATTTAGTTTATACTGTAATTTTTTTGTAGAAATATTCACTATGCATGAATGTATATGTAGTCTTCTCTAATAACCACCAAGAACTTACACATAAAATATGATTTTTCCTTTAGAAATGGCAAAGAAACTTTGGACGGTGTGAGAGTTGTAAATGCTAGCTGCAGATGAGGTAAACGCATTAATGAAGAATATACCCTATAACTGTGAGTCGGTCATTTCATATAATTATAGCGACATAGGAAATGAAATAAAGCAGAAGATTATAAAGGTATAATTTGAAAAATTTGCTAAATTGTCCTGAGGAGCAAACAAATATTCAAACAGATCTTAGCAGTGATGAGACAATGACCAATCTTACGTCACGCCACAAAATATATTCAAGGAAAAAATAAGCCCAAACTTACAACGCAGAAACTCCTTTGAACGCATTTCTTTTTCAACTTTCTCTCATTTCTCATTTTAACTTTTTTTTTCTGGATATAGTAAAGAATATCGGTTTTCAAATAAATTTGTATTTTATACAAAAACATGGAGATGACGCTGCATATTGCTCCAGAACAAATAAAAATATCTCAATTCCCAAAGAAATCATCAATTGGACGACATTACGGCAGATTTGTAGGATTTCTGAATTTTCGGAACAAAAAGCCGTCAAAATATCGTGTTTTTTTGGCGTAATAAGAAGACGCCATGTCAAGAGATGTAATAACCATCAGAAAAATATTTCTCAATGAATGAAAGTATGGTAATGGTGAGACAACTTAATATCTTTTTAGAACTTACATTTTGCATCCAAACTTTTATTCAAAATTTTACATCATTTGCATTTGCAAACGACTAAACAAGAAATAACTTTCGTCGTTCAAAATTAAACTTTTAACCACTGTGATCTGTTCTTCTGTGTAGTAGCTTTTTCCTGCATATAATACCAACTCTTTAAAGTGCCTGACAGACATACGATGGTATGCAATTCAAATTTCTTGCAACTTCGTGCTGGTTAATTTTGTCTAGGTTGTTAAATCGTCTTTTTAACCATTTCCATTTTAATTTTAAAATTAATAAATGATGTATTTTATGTAAATTGCCTTTTCATCCAGTAAGAGACACATACATTCGTTTTTCAGGGTATGCACCCATCATTAGTGTGACTGATCAAAAAAACAATTTACATAAAATCACAGTACTATTAAACAGTTTATGTTTAGTAGTGTGTCAGAGGTGGCAACGCAATTAAGACGAACAGGCAACGGCATTTTTGGCGCGTTTTATTAGAAATTTAAATTTAAAAAAAGTTATCTAAAACTTGAAACTAGTGTCATGATAAAATATTAAAAAAAAAAAAATTCATTTCACACGGACCAGAGCAGGAGGCAGGGGTGCATTGAACTTTGTTTTAGTTTTTTATAACTTATTAGTAGTCTTTTGATCGGTCCGTATAAGTAGTATAAAACTCTTAAAAAAATTCTACAATATTTTTTAATTTTTCAAATAAATCGCAATTTTTGTTTAAAAATCACTCGAAAAAAAAATTACTAGTAAAAACAAAAAAAAAACATAAAGCAGCATTTTTTTAGATTTTTTAACCGCCAAAAGATGACGTATTTTGATGTAAATTAGTTGGAAAATATAAATTTGTTTTGTGTATTTGGGTTCTAGGAGCCTAAAACTCAAAAAAACTGCGAAAATAAGCCTATTTTTTATCATAAACTCTTACAAATACATATTTAGCAGCGTTCATAGAAACTATACACCAAATATTATTAAAAAATTGAATTTTACAAACAATTCTGCATGAAAATAGTCAGTGTCGTGCTTATCTGACGTAGAAAAGCCCATCTAGAAAAAAAAAATTAACAACATTTTTTCTTTAATTAAAGATTTTTTTATTATTATTTCAAAAGATTATTTGACTTATATTTTTTTAAGCTCATTTCAAAAGTTAAACAAAGGCATTTTTGTCGTTTGAACCAATTTTGGGCAATTTTACTCTTTGTTTGATAGTTTTTGCGCTTGCGGCACAAATTTCGACTCGATCTATCGGCGCCAAAATTTGAGAATATTATTATTTTTGGCAATCAAACATAAATCCGCCCGGCGCTTATCAAAAAAAGTTGTAAGCCACACTCTGTGTTATAATATTTTTTGTGAATATGAAAAAATAATTAATTTTTAACGCATTTTTTTGCCTGAAAATGTTGTAATTTTTTTTTTTCAAATGCACTTTTCTACGGCTGATAAGCACTACACTGACTATTTTCCATGTAAAATTGTCCTCAAAATTCAAATTTTTAATAATATTTAGTATATTGTTTCTCTGAGCGCGGCTGAGCGGCTAAACGTGTATTTGTAAGAGTTGTAAGACAGAATACAGACTTAAAATGAGGCCAGGTTTGGATTCTACAAAAAATTTCTTACTGATTTCACTAGTAAAATTATTTTTTTGAGTTAAAATTGCAATTTTTAAACAAAATATGCAATTAAATTAAAAAACAAAAAAAACTAAATAAACACCTAAAAAATACTAAGCAAGTTTCTCAACCCCCCCCCCCCCCCTCTTCTCTGGTCTGTTTGGAATTGCCCATATACAAAAGTGACTAAATAAAAACTTCTCTTAGCTGTATATATAAATACAAGATTAGGGTTAGGTTTAACCAGATGACATAGTTTGGTGCATCGTCAGAAGGCTATGTATGTCAAGAGCGTAATATCTAAGACAGGTGTTTTAGCCAGACAATAGTTTATACTTTGGCGTGCTACGAGGCTTGTACAACGCAACTGTCACCTTCACAACTTGAGCATCTATTACGGAAACTATGTTGCCTTTCGCATTCTAACTTCGGCTTCGTAGTGATCTTCCATACAAACCTTCCATCCCTCATTCTTTAAGCCAACCGCTAGAAAGTATACAAAACAATCATGCCGCAGCGCAGCTCTGGACAACATGCTCCGCTGTTTCAGCCGTACAGCAATAAACTCGGCACAGAAACAGCTCCCGACAACGCCCACAAAAATTGCAAACTGTCGTTGGTAAAGCGTTATTCCAAATCTGTTTTTTTTTTTTTTTTTTTTTATTATAAAATATTTACATATTTACATTTTTTTTTTCCCACTTGCTGCTCTACACCGTCTCCATGTGGATGGCTGCAGAGCTTCGTATTCGGGGCACCATTTTATGTTTCCATTTATCTTCTTCTATCTTCTTCTAACTAGATCTTGTTAATATATAGTGTTTTTTAATTTTAATTTTGAATTCTTTATAATTCTTTGTTTTCTTAATACTTTCAGGCAGTTGATTGTACGTGACTAGTCCATTGCCTAGTATTGTTTGTTTTGCTTTTTCTGTCCTTGTTGTGTGTACATGTATATTGCTTTTTCTGCTGGTGTTGTGTCCGTAAATTTCTTTGTTGGATTTTATTTGGAGATTAGTTTTAATTTCTTTATTTTTAATTTTGTATATTAGTTTGCAATTTTCTATTTTTATTTTTTCGTTAATCTTTGTTTCGTTAATTATTTTGTATACTTCTTCTGTTGGTGTTAGTTTTGGTAGTTTGTGTATTATTTTTAGAATTTTGTTCTGTTGTTTTTGTATTTTTTGTATGGTTGTTTTTGTTGTTTATTAAATAATTAATTTTTGCTAAAAATAGTGAATGGTAGATTCTTAATGCAGTTTCTTTTGTAATGCATTCCCTAGCTCTATACACAGTTCCTATTGTTGCTGCGCTTTCTTTTAATAATTGGTTGAAACCGATATACCGTCATTGGTTCTGCAATACCTCCTATGTGCAAAGTATGTGTATGTATGTTGAAAAAAATGGAAAACATTTATTGCTTTCTAAACAACCAAATTGTCCTTAAGCAAACATGTTGCAATAAAATCATAGTTGCCATAGTAATAAACTAGTTCCTTGTTATTTAGTATTCAAATAACCAGTTTTGTGTCTCTCCTGACAAAGTTTTTCTATACACATAAGAAGTATTGCAAAACCAACAACAATATTCAAACCCCGATAAACAATTAGTACTGTTACCAGCTCAGCAGGTACTTGCTGCAACAATCTATGCTTCAGAAAGCGCTCTCTCGCCGTTCGACTCATCTAGTTGCTTCACCCAAAACTTATTCAAAGAGCCGGGGGTCACACAGACTACCGGGAATTCTGGCCAGGCGCTTCCCAAACCTTCTCAGTTCCTTCAAATAGAAACCATTAAAAGCGCACTCCCTTATCTCCAAATTCAGCATAGCTGGTACCTCATATAAAAAATAAAATCGACTAACTACACAATACCCAACCCCCATCAACTACGGTACGTCTTTAGGCAGGTGCAACTACATATGTACTTGCTAATTGAGTCAAACTTCCCAACAATTCTGAATTCACTTGTACTTACACATCTGTTTTAGACAATTAATACTCGATTTGCATACTCCTTAAACTAATGATGCTCAAATCCTGCATATTTTAAAAACTCAGATTTTGTAAAATATTACTTTATAGTACAATTTTGGAGATTATATTTATCACCATATACCAAAAGTATGTATTTAATCCTCCAAATACATACCAAAAACTTATAATATATTTTTTTTACATATGTGTTATTTAGATTGGAAATTTGTCACCCAGTAGAAGAAAGAAGCTTGTATACTAAGTTGGCAGCATCAGAAATCAGTACCTGCAATGAAACAAATAATTATCGAAACTATTAAATAAGTTAATGCGTTTATCAAAAAGCTTAAATTATTATTATTATTATTATCATCTATAATATTGTGTAATAATGTATTCTATTCAAATAGTTCGCACAAATATTGCTTATCAATTTATCAAAAATAGATATTGTATATCTATCCACCTGAACATGTACCTTATTATCGGCAACAAAAAACATTTATTATTATTGTTAACATTTTAAAAATCATCATTCAAATTGAACAATGCCACAAAATGCAAAAGGCTATTAACCGATTCAACTAACGCTAATAGTAAAAATGTGTATATAGTACATAACTAATTTCAATTATGATTGTTAATTAATATTAGAATTAGCTAAAACTATTAAAAACTACAAACTAAATCATTCATATTTCAAGTGATTAATAAAAGCCTGTAAATGTAAATATTTTCCAATTTACTAATTAGCTGTCCAAAGTTACTTAACGTATGAAATTCACACTATAATTCAATTTTAATGTAATTTAAAATATTGAATAAATGTGAATGGAAGACTTTATCGACTTTATCGATAGCACTTAGTAAATTATTATTATTTTATAAAAGTAATCAAATATGTTGATTGCATATATAGATATGATCCAAATAGAATGTAATTCACATTAGACTTTTGTGGTAATCTATTGTATTGATACGTCATTGTGATGTGAAACACACTTAATTAAAACGTATATACTTAAAACTCCTGCGGCTAATTTTTCCGAAACTCTTAAATATATTTTAATTCTCAAAAAACATTATAATAATCTACAGAATAGCTGAAATTTATACAAAACTGATTTCTTTTATTATATTTATTATCCAAACGTTTTTTAAAAAAAATTTAATTCAATTATTTAACGTCGGTCTATTTCTGCTGCTAAGGCTAATTACCGACGCCAGAGGTTAAGACTACCACATCTGGGAGTTTTGCCGCAAACTCAGGAATTCCTACCTAAATTATTGGGTTCCTTAACGTGCACGCAACATCAAAGCAGTACAAGGGACCTACTAAAGTTTCTCTTCTTATCCGAAAGAAGACGTACTCATCACAACACATTTTTTCCCAAGACCCCTGGTATAGTAATCGAGAATTTTTTATTTGTGAGATAGAAGTTAATATCTTGCAGTATAGTAATGAGTACACAACAAAAAAGAAATAATAAATGCAGTACAATTACTATATACTATAAAATTACGGAATAAAATTTGATACAGTCAAAAAGTTGTTTACTAAAAATGAGAAAACAACACGGAAGCAGCCATTGTAGTATACAGAAAATACGCAGAAATATATAATAAACCGTTTTTTAAAGTTCAGGAGGCATAAGAGAGGTAAAATACATTAGGGAACAGACGGACGAAGCGTGGCTTATAATATTTGACTTTAAGGCGACACTTAAATCACAAACAACTTTATCTAGACAGTAGAAGAAATACAAGATCGCGATCATACCAGAAATATAAGTCATACAAAATCAGATACAAAAATAAAACAAACATAAACATTGAAATACCAACAATTAATATCATAGAAGCCTATAGAATAAACAATAAGAATCCGGATGCACCAATACTGGTTAAATTCAAATCAGAAGAAGAAAAAAAGAAAATAATGGAAAAGAAAAAAGAAAAAGGGTCAATTAAAGCCGATGAATGTGGATTAAAAGGAAAAAAAGAAATATACATCACGGAACAGCTTACATACGAAAACAACAGTATATTTTATGAAGCAAGAAAATTAAAAAAGCACGGATACAAATGGGTTTGGTATAAAGAAGGAAGAATACTTGCAAGAAAAACAGAAGAAGACAAGCCAATAGTTATCCATGGTATTGAACATGCCAAGGAACTAATAAACAAGGAACAATAAAACAGAAAACAAAAATATATATATAAATAATAACTATAACCAAAATGGACAACATAAAAATATACCTACATAACGCAAGAAGTATTCGAAACAAATTTGATGAAATACTAACAATACCTGTACTATACAAACCAGATATTATTGTAATAACTGAAACATGGCTATATCCAAATGAAGAAAAATATTTTCAAATTCCAAACTACGCAGCAATATTTAACAACAGATTGATGAAAGGTGGGGGCATTGCAATATACATAAAAAACGGAATAACAACAACAGTACAAGAAAGTAAAACAGAAAAAAATACTGAAATACTAACAATAAAACTTAATAAAACAAACATACATATAACAGCAATATATAAACCCCAAACCGCAAAAAACGATGACTTTTTAAAAGTAATAGACAAAATAACAAAAACAAAAACCAAAAATATAATAGTAGGTGACATGAACATAAATTTAAGAGAAAATAACAATATAACAAATAACTACAGAAACTTAATTGTTGAAAATGGTCATTGTATATTAAATAAAATAAATGAAGATGGAGTGACGAGAAACAACGCAGATAAACCTGGCACAATAATAGATCATGTTATAACAAACATAAAAGGTTATAACAAAAAAATTAAAATTAAAAAACTAACATTATCGGACCATAATGCGGTAATAACAGAATGGAATATAATATATGAAAAAACAAAATATGAAAAAGTACTAAAAAAGAAAATAAACTATGAAAAAATTAAGAAAGAATTTGAAAACATAGATAAAAAAACAGTACACGATTTTGACACACTAACAACAATATTACAAAACACAATAAAACGAAATACAAAAGTAACGGAAATAAAAAGAAAAGAAAACAATGAGTGGATAAATATGGAAATAATAACAATGATACAAGATAGAAACAAAACACAAGAGAGATACGTCAAAAATCCAAACAATGATGTTATTAAAAAAATATTAAAACAAAAGAAAAAAGAAGTAGAGGACAAAATTAAGGAAAGAAAAGAAAATTACTACAAAAACAAAATAAAAAACGCAAATGGAAATCAAGCTAAACAATGGTCGGAAATAAATAGTATGCTAAATAAAACAAAGAAAAAAACAAAACAAGAAATAACTGAAATTATAACAAAACACGGACAAAAAAAAACAGATAAAATTGACATAGCGGACGAACTGAACAACTACTTTGCAACAGTAGGAAAAAACTTGGCAAACAAAATTAAGAAGAATGATGGCAGGAAAACAACAACAACAACTGTAAGAATAGAAGAAGAAGCTAAGTTTGACGAAACAACAGAAGAAGAGATAGAAGATATAATCAAACAACTGAAAATAAGAAGCGCGCCAGGAGAAGATCAAATAACCCATGACGTAATAAAAGCTATAAAAAAAGAAGTAGCACCAATACTGAAAAAACTAATAAATAAAATGATACAAACAGGTGAATATCCACAAATACTCAAAAAACAAATTATAAAACCAATACACAAAAAAGGAGAAAAATCAAAATCAGAAAATTATAGACCACTATCGCTTATATCAGTGTTAAGCAAAATAACAGAAAAAGCAATATATAACAGACTTATGACACACATAAACAAACATAACATAATAAACAAAAGACAATATGCATTTCAAAAAAACTCAAACACTATGGGCATAACAACTGACATAATACAACACATAGCAGGAAAGCTAGATGACAAACAGTATGTAATACCAATATTTATAGACATGAGGAAAGCCTTTGACACAATCGACAAAGACAAATTGATTAACAAAATGGAAATTCTTGGAATAAGAAACACAAACTTAAAACTACTAAAAACATATATTAAAAACAGAACACAAAAAACAAGAATAAACGACATACTTAGTACATCTACAATAGCAGAATATGGGCTACCACAAGGTGGAGTACTAGCGCCAATATTGTATATATTATACATAAATGATATATATAATATAAACTTAGTTGGTGAAATATATACATATGCTGATGACACATGTATTATATATCACGGAAAAAATAAAGAAGAGATAGAGAGAAACATAAATGAAGACGTTAAGAAATTAACTAAATGGTACGACGAAAACATACAAACAATAAATGAAGAAAAAACAACGTATATGATAATAAGACAAAAAAACACAAAAGATATTAACATAAAAATTGAAATAAATAACATACCAATTACTAGAACAAAACAGACAAAATACTTAGGAATAATATTAACTGAAAAACTCACCTGGGATACACATATTAACAAACTATTAAAAGAAAGCGCAGCAACAATAGGAGCTGTGTATAGAGCTAGGGAATGCATTACAAAAGAAACTGCATTAAGTATCTACCATTCACTATTTTTAGCAAAAATTAATTATTTAATAAACATATGGGGAGAAACAACAAAAACAAACATTCAAAAAATTCAAAGGCAACAGAACAAAATTCTAAAAATAATATACAAACTACCAAAACTAACACAAACAGAAGAAGTATACAAAATAATTAACGAAACAAAGATAAACGAAAAAATAAAAATAGAAAAATGCAAACTAATATACAAAATTAAAAATAAAGAAATTAAAACCAACCTCCAAATAAAATGCAACAAAGAAATTCACGGACATAACACAAGAAGAAGAAGCAACATACATGTACACACAACAAGGACAGAAAAAGCAAAACAAACAATACTAGGCAATGGACTTGTCACTTACAACCAACTGCCTGAAAGTATCAAGAAAATAAAGAATTATAAAGAATTCAAAATTAAAATTAAAAAAACACTATATATTAACAAGATCTAATTAGAAGAAGACAGAAGCAGATAAATAGAAACATAAAATGGTGCCCCGAATACGAAGCTCTGCAGCCATCCACATGGAAACGGTGTAGAGCAGCAAGTGGGGAGAAAAAAAAACAAATAATATAAACTGTAAATATGTAAACATTTTATAATAAAAACTAAATATTAAAAAAAAAAATAGAGAACGCAAAACATATAATAAGAGATAGAGCTCATGTAAATTTATTAATAGGAAGACTCAATTGGTCGGCTAACAACAACCAAAGCATAACAGGACATGAAAATAAATGCCCTGGCGCAAGAAATAACAAAAAGCATCCAAACTGACACTAAAAAGATATGCATGCGATACGTGAAAAACATAAGAGAACAGAGAATCAAACGAATATAACCAATTAATAAAAAAACTGTAAGATTAGAAATACACAAAGAATAATCGTTACCATTAAAACTCGACATATAAAGTGTGGTTCAAAACTTGTATTTAGACCTATATAGTTCAGTAGCTCCAAAACAAAAAACCAACAGTAACAAAGCTGGCAAAATCCCTAATATTGATAAAGAAAAGCTAATGTTAGCGCTCAGACAAATAAAAAACAGAAAATCGCCCGCTAAAGACAGAATAACAAGCAATATGATGAAAATGAACAAAAAGGTGTTAGAATACGCAACCAGAATACTCCTTAATAAGTGCCATCACCAAAAAAAAACTCTGGCACATGGCAAAACGCAAAAGTTATTCTACTCTTTAAAAACTAGCGGCCAATAAGTCTCTTTGACAAACTTCTAACAAAAATCATCACAAACCGTTTTTTTTTAAATTATTATTAGTCCTGTATTTCCTAATAAAGTTAAAAAAAGATGACCAACAATTTTATTAGCAGCTAATAGTGCTGCTTAAGTTTCAGGGCGAATAATATTTCTAATTGTTTTAATCGAAAGAAAAAGATAAATTAATATAAAAAAAAGTACCAAAATATAAAAATTCCCCCATTTAGCATTCATCAATTACTACAAGAGATTCGACTCAGTAGACGTAGACGTTCTTAGCAGCAATGAACGTAGCCACGACATGCAATTTCTCTAAAGTTATTTACCTTAGCCATGGAAAATGTATTTAAAAGGCTATCCTGTGACACAAAAGGTGTAAAAATAGACAAAGTATACCATCTGCGGTTTGCAGATGATATTGTCTTAATAAGCAGCAACCCCAACAAATTAAAATGCATGATATCAACCCAACTGCACAAAGCATCCAACTAGTAAAATTCAAAATGAGTCTAAACAAAACAAAGATTATGAGCAATGGAAAACTACATATAACCGTTGATTGATAAATTTACTAAGATACGCAACTTGAAATAAAATACCGTTCTCGAGATATAGATGGCACTGACACAAAAATTTATAAACGTTTATATTACGTAAATTCTGTTTACAATCGTTATGATATTCTAGTGAATAATGGTGATATGTATAAGTAAAATATTTATAATAATTGCAAAATAAATGCAAATACAGTTTCATTAATATTTTAATTAATATTTTGACGTGTATACGCCATCTACATGTCATGAACATAATATTATCCCAGGCTGCGTATCTTAGTATATTTGTCAATCAACGATATAACGGTAGATAATCACGTCTTTGACACCGTAGAAGAATATGTCTACTTCGGTCAAACCATTAAATTAAGCAAGGAAAACCAACCAAATTGTCGAGATGACTAAGAGCATACGACTAAGTTGGGCAGCATATGGTAAGTTAGGTCTTATCCTTAAAGATATGCACATATCGATAGATCTCAAAAAAAGAGTCTATGACAACTGTATACTACCTGTAACCACATATAGACTGCAACCTTAAAAAATGTGAAATACACCCCAAAACATCACAAAGAGCAATAAAAAGTTCTATGAAAATTAACTTAAGAGACAACTTACGCAACACCAAAGAAAGCAACTCAAATAAAGTGCTAGAACATGTAGCAATAAGATCATAATAAGTGGACGGACAATAAGAACGGTTAAATGGCGTTCACGCCTAACAAAGAAAAACGTAGAAAAACCCCAAAAAAAGATAGCTAGATGATATACAACAAGCTGTGAAAAAGAAAAATTGTCCTGAATAAAAACATGTAGAAGAAGCCTTATTTATATTCAGGAGTGAATAAACGAGAGCTGCAAAAAAAAAAGAAGAATATGTACATTGCCTCACCACCCAATGTAAGTCAAAGTATGCACACACTGATGAAGGGTGCATACCCAGAAAAACTCGTGTATGGGCGTGTAACACTTAAATTACTCAAACTATTTAAAAGAAATTTTAATAAAGCACAAATTATGTATGACTATCGACCGATATTCCTACCGGTGAAGCACTTACAAAGCAAGCGGCAATAAATATGAAAAAGATGAAACAAACTTCTATCAAAGTAATTAAAAATATAAAATTTAATTAAAATATGAAGTTCTTACTTTGAAAAAAAAAAAAAACTTTGTAACTACAATATTTAGTTCATTCATTTCTCCTAATTTAATCTGCACACAATGAAAAAGTTAATTTGTGGAACTGTAGCATAAACTTTTCTCGTAACTAAACCAAACATAGCCCCAAGCTATTCATTCTAAACTGCCTTGATTCATCCGCTTCAGATGAAAAATCCCGGGAAACATGATACATATTTATTACGTAATCTATTCAATACTATATATTGATATTAAAGTAAATATGTTTATCAAATAATTTATGTTTGTACATGTGTCTGCAATAATATTATATATTTTGTTCCGTATTATGTTTTATAGATTTCTATAAATAAATATTAAAAAGAAAATTAAATTTATTTCAATATAATAATTAATTTGTAACAAACAAAATTATAAAAACATAAATATATGATTCCATATTCTTTGTTTATTCTCTTTTTATTTTATATTAAATGTATAATATATTAAGTCCCTTACAGCTCAACAAAACAGCCAAATATCCAACAAAAAATCCCTCCGCAATGTATCAAAAACTCCAATCAAATGTTATAATTATTATTAAGGCAAAAACAGACTGAAAAAGAAGCATTGGCAGAAAAAGAATATCATAGCTCCAAAACAACAATATAGTAATAGAATTTGTATACGCCTGAATTGTTTTCAAGCTGCTCATAGTTATTTAAAAAAAAAATTTACGTGAATGAAAATTACTGCTTAGTGTAAATATGTCATTTTGATTCTTCTTGTTAAGATGTAATAACAAAGAAGTGATGAGGAACGTAAGTACCCAGTCCTATAACTAAACTTGCAACATAACAGCAAAAAGGCGTGCTGCCAAGCAGATTATTGACCTATAGGACCACATTTCGCTTAGATAAGTTAAAAGCAAGGATTAGATTCGGAGACCACTCATCTGGCATATTTGTGGCAATTAAACAATATAACTTAGTATATAGATGGATTGTTAATAATTATTGATATTGCAAGCAAATTTCAGTATGATTAGAATTTGCTAACATATTTAACTTTTTACGCTATTAAAATATCCCAGCACCTTCATTGCAGATGTAAAGTCGTAACTTTATTTCCTATCTAATTATTTTCATATTGTATTTTTTTCCTCTCTGAATGTTTGAATAATTTAATAACTTTTAAATTATAAATATCTTGTTTTTTATTCCTGAAACTTATAAATTAATAACTACTTCAAACTCTTGCTTTGTTACAAATACACCTTTGTTTTATATTATAGAATATTTACATAGGATTTATTGAATACGTTTAGCTGTGAAAACAAACGTATTTCATGAAAATAATTTACAATTCATTTTTTTAATAGAGAATCTGTAGCCTTCGGCAAATTTTTACACATGATATTCATTATACAACCAATCTGATTTATTCCTGTTGTCTAGCATTGGAACAATTATTAATCAATATTTGAGCATGCGCTCAATTAAAAGAGAAATATTTTCATTTATTAGTATCGTATTATTTTAAATTTGAAAATTAAAATGCTGAAATAATAAAAATATACCTACAAATGATAGAATTGTTAAAATCATTCCACATATTACACAATTGCTATTTCAACCACATCAAATTAAGATATAACTTTGCAGACACATTTTTATAAAAGTGTAAATAACTTTCCCCCTTTTATGTGCTTTTCATATGTAGTAATATATGTTGAAGTTTTTAAATGTGATTAAAAAAATATTTGATTAGACAAGTAAAAGTATTATGCTATTCGAAAGATCATTTAATTTATTTAACAGTTTAAATTTACGAAAGATGCTTATTGTTTATGAAGAGCAGAAAACTATAATAAAATCAGCGCATGTAGTATTGTCTGTATAACAAATTTTTGAAAGATTTCAACTTTTGTCTGTGCATAACTTATTACTAGGTTTTAAGTGTTTTCGTTAAATACATTTTTAGTCATCGAGTTTGTTGGTCGAAGACTAAATATAACACGCTCAGCAGTTCGAAGGGTGTCTGAACGTTATGAGAAAGCGTATCCATTCAACGGCAATCAAGAACCGGCAGAAAGCGGTTTACAACAGAGCGAGATGATTGCTTTATTGTGTCAACAATATTAAGAAAGCGTCGGCTTAATACAGCTTAAAGACCGGTTTATTCAACTGTTCGGTAAGATGTTGATTAGTTACGTGTTCAGAAATTTATAGTTATCTTGAGAAATTGGGGTGTATTCATCCCAGTTTATGTCACGTAATTACCAATACCTTACAATGTTTTTATATGGGTTTGGGAGAAAAGATAGATATATTAACTTTTTAGTAATAAAAGGTGGGCCATCTAACTTTTGGAATTTGAATCGGCTATAAATAAAAAACTAATGAATATTTTTTCAAAATTAAGAGTTTATTAGAAAGATTAGACAATTTCATTTAAGAATGAAACACAACATCATTCAAATGACTGCCTCGGCTGGCTTGGCAGTAACCCATCCGATTAACCCAATTGTTTAGTACATTTTCGATTGTTTGGGCTCCAACCGCATAAATGACAACTTCGTATTTCAAGGCATCAATCGTCACTGGATGGTCAGCGTAACACTTGTCATTAAGATATCCCCACAAAAAAAAATCCAACGAGGTCAAATCACAGCTCTTAGGCGGCCAATTGACATCAACATTTCGGCTGATTATTCGATTTCCAAAAACAGTGCGTAAACGATCGATGGTTACGTTGGCTGTATGGCAAGTGGCCTCGTCCTGTAGAAACCAAATGTCACCCACTTCATACTCTTCAATTTTGGGAAACAAAAATTCGTTTAGCATGACAGAGTAACGTTCGCTATTGACTTTAATGGCGGTACCTTGCTCATTTAAAAAAAAATTGCCAATAATGCCCCAGACCAAAAACCACACCAAACGATAACTCGTTGTAGATGCATAGGCTGTTTAATAGTCATATGTAAAATCTCTGAACCCCAAATGCAAGAATTTTGCTTATTGACATAGTCTCCGATATAAAAAAAAGCTTAATCAGAAAACACGATTTTTCGATAAAAATGCTCATCTTCAGCCAAACAATCTTTAGCCAATTGGGCAGTGAAAACGTATCGGATAGTCATGAGGCTTCATTTCTTGAACTAATTGAACTTTGTAGGCCTTCATATTAAGGTCTTTATGCAAAATCCCCAGAGAAGTGCAAGAAATGTTCAGTTGCTAAGAACGATGACGAGTTGATGTTGATGCATGTTCACGCACACGCACATTTTTTCGGCTAAGCGCACTGAACGAGAACATGAACGTGTTGTTTTATGCACTAACGATCCAGTTTCGCAAACTCGCTTCACAAATTGGTCCACAAACTGCGTTGAAGACACTTCGTTTCTATCAAATTATTGTTTCGTAAATTTCTTACCGTTTGAGTAGAAGACTCACCACTTTAAAAGTAAGTTTTCATTATTTCCCAACTTTGTTCAAGTGTAAAGCGTCCCATTTCGTAAATGTCAAACATTAAACTAAATTTCTGTCAAATCATAAATGTCATTATACCTTTTAAAAACAAAATAAGCGGTAGTTCAAATTCCAAACGTTTTATGGCCCACCCTTTATATATTTGTGTTTTCAGGTACATATTCAAAGGCAGTTTGTGCGGTATAAAATAAATTATATTAAAGTGTCCCAACAATAACAAAAAATTGAAATTTGAAGCCATTGTTGCTGTTGTGTTTTGGCAGACAAACCATTATGACAGTTCAATGGTAGATTAAGAGTTCACCATTTTTAAAACTGAATAGCTATTTGACACAACATAGGACTTATTATTAAACATTATTCAAAAATAGTAACAAATTTTTCTGTCACAAATCGTAAATTGCGTGTATCACATTGTGATAATCATAGCATAGAAAATAATCTAAAAAAAAAAGAATGCTGAATCAGACCATCTGCACGTGGTCGTCCCAGCAGAAAACATTATAGCTGTTTGCCAGAATGTGGCCTAGAGTCCGAAAACATCCATTCGGCATCGTGCTCAAGAATTGAACACTTCAAAAGCATTATGCAACAATAAATTTGCGTCTTCCTGTCCACAAAATCCAACTTACTCAACCATTCAAACCTACAGACAACACAGAGCAAAGACACCCAAAATCTCGGTTATCTTAAAACTGTAAAACTTGAAATAAATAAGATAAAAATAGGCTTAATAAAATTAAGTTAATATAAAATAATATATTTCCACCATAACAGTATAAATCCTCACATGAATATGTTTTTTTGTGACATGTTCATGGAAAGTTTATTGAATAATTAATGAGTAAATAATGTTCCGATTTTTTGTAGTGTCAAGGTTTTATTAATTGTAATATAATATCCTAAAAAAAATATCAATCCATTTTTTGTTTGTTCAATAAATACTGATAATAAACAAATATATCTGTACACGCATATCAAATTTGATATCAACAACGTAGCATATACACATATAATTTTTGTTGCACTTTCGCATAAGGATAGAGATCACATAGTTCAGCAATCTATACATTGAATGATCAATAACATAAAAAATAATCCATAATATTAATCAATCAAATTAAATAGTAACATATACTTTATTATAAAATAAAATTTATTCACAATACTCAGTAATATTGAACACGTGTATACAACAATTTATTAATTTATTATATATTTATTATATATACAGAATGGTTCAGATTGAAAAACTTAAACAGTGTATTCAGCTCATCAAATGGAAGTTCCTGTACACATGTATCTTTAAATGCTTCTTAACAAAGATGCTTTTTTTGTTTAACTGTTGTGATTAAATAAATTAGGGCAGCTTTTACAATTGTCAGATAACTTATACCAGGAATAAATTTATCTACAGTATATACCTAGTATATCATTAGTTATGCCCTTGTTACAGTCTAGATAACCTATTGAAACGTCAATGATGACTTATAAACTGACGTATAAATCATTTATCCGCAAATTTGTTGTGCGCGTTACTTGGTTACTACACGAAAGGTAACTACTGCTCCAAGCACCGAATAAGTTATCCCTGGTTTATTCTCCTTGAAACATACAATAAAAATTTTATGAAATTGCTAGGACTCCTAATGTGATCGGAGCCATTGTAAAATTTCCCACATACTCAAGTAGAATCTCTATTCAATGAATCCCAAATTAGAACTAGAAATAAAGATGAACCACCTGAAGATTCCATTGATTAGGTCAATCAAAGAAATAATGCTCGTCAATTATCAATTTTCTTCTGTGCAAAAATTTTAGCAACAAATCCTACTTTAGCTGTAACGCGTTTTTGCATTTTCTAAAAAATCATTTACCACGAACATGGCCGTTTCTAGAACTGACTTATAAATTCACGTATATATTGTTTATACGCTAATTTGTTGTGCGCGTTACTTAATTACTATACTAGAGATAAGTTATAAGGGATTGTAAAAACGCATTTTTATATATTCTTTAGATAGCGCTATTCCTTGTTTAACCGACGATTGTAAAAGCGGCCCTAAAGTCAATAATACACATTTATGTACTGTGCATTTTCCTGTATTACTTTCTACAGGGTCTTTATAAATGTCTGGGAGTATGTAATCACTTTAAATATGCCGCCATTTTAAAATTGTGCATCATACTATTTACTTTGGTTTTGACAGTTCAACTTCAACTGTATTTATGCACATCAAAATTGAACTCACTATTTCACTAGAGTGGCACAAACATACATTAGATGGTTACAAAATCCCAAACTTTTATAATGACCCGGTATATAGTCGACTGTACAATCCAAAAAGATACAGTGTCATACACAAATACAATTTTCTATATAGTTGGTTATACAGAAATATTAAGAAACATCATTTTATTGTATAGTTTCTGTGCAAGTTTATGTTTAGAACACAAATTCACATATGTAAACAATAATGGCGGCGCATGTAGCCAGCTGATTGTAATTTTAATTATTAATTCTGCTAAATATAAAAATAAGCATGCTAGGAATAAAGCATTAGAACAAATATTAGAGAAAACTTAAGAACCATCCACAACAATAACCAAAATTAAACCAAAATATAATTTTGTAAGGGTTATTTTGTAAGGTTATCTCAACTCGATTACGTTGACGTAAATTATATAGAAACTACACAATTTATACAATCGACTATATAGAAAGTTGTACATTTTGCTGCAGATTTGGTGATGAACTACGAAAGGCGTTTTCCAAATGCCAAAATATTCATTGATGTGCACCGACGTTTTTGTCAATTAGGTTTGAATTGAAATACTGAACCAATGAGAAATACAAATCCAATTTAAAGAATAAATAATAACCGCATTCTTCGTTTATTTGATTTACCATTCTAGGCTCAGCTCTCGAAAAGCAACTAAACAACTTCAAGAATCAAAATTAATAAATTAGAGATTAGATTTTCATTGTTATTACTATTTTCTTTATATTAAATTTACATCGCTCAATTTTGACAGCTATGATTCACAGTGGCAGCACTTAAAATAACAACGAGCTGTGCTGGGTAAAAGAACACTCCAACAAAGTAAGCAACGTCAAGCCTGATACGATAGCGCTCAATCAAAAAGCTAACCACTAAATGTGTAGACCTGAACGTTAGGCCTCAAAAGCCTTACCACTCTACTAAAAGTAAATTTGTACCAAATACTAAAATAGCCGATTATTACCTACAACTATCTAGAAAGAACCTGCAATAATAACAGAAGTCTTGACAGAACATTGCCACCTTAGAAAGCACATGCATACTTTGAGCATTGAAAACAGCCCAAGATGTAGAGATAGCAACATTGGATACAAGACGATTAGGAAATTGCTGTCTCGACATGCCCAGCATAAGAAAAATCGATCCAAGCTCTGTCCATAGAGCACATCAACCTTTGTGTGTTGAAGTATTGAGGAGTAAGTGTAGTGAGCTTTCTCTCGCCGTCCTCTCGAAATCCAGGAAGATAGTTGCTGTACAGCTAACTTAAAAGTTTCAATATTCATATGAAGACATAGCAGTTGTAGCGCAGCATTACAATTAGCCTTAGAATTTTACGATTGGAGTGACTATGTAGTGCTTGACAAATTATTGGTGATTCTGTTTTTTTTTTTATAAACTAAGCATTTAAGTATGAAAAGTCAACTTAAAGTCGACATAAAGCCACCTATGATATTCCAGCGTCAACCAGCAAAAAGACAGTATCCTGGAAGAACCTCTATCCAAACCATGGCCCTATTTTCGTAAATTGCGGTCACCACAAAATGTTCATTCATAGATGATTCAACAACCATAAAAATAAAATTTACTAATCTGGCTAAAAACGTTGTCAGCATCTTCTAAACGATAATATAGCTGTTGACCACCAGCAATACGCCCATAAATGATTATATTAAAAAGTACTTGTATGACTCCCAGAATCTGATCAATTTTGCGTAGATTAGCGCATAATTAACAAGGTGCTGGTAAAAAAAATTAATATTTTGAAATCATACCTAAACAGAGAGTAAAATTGTAGAAGACCTTGTGGTTGTATAAAACCTCATAAAAGACACATTCAGACAATTTCCACACCTTGCCGAAAGAAAACTCGATGTTGACGTTCTAAGCCAGTGTTCTGGTGGTGCAACTTTATCACTTTTCCACACCCGCCAGAAGAACCTGGTCATCAACATTCCAAAATCGACCCCTTTTCAACTTGTCGTCTAAGCGGTATCACCATATTTAAAGCAAACAAAATACTCTTGGCATGCCCTTTCGCTAATCGTTCCTTAGCCAAAAAGATTGTTAAAATCGCAAAACGGCAATTCACACTTTCTCAAAGTAGTACAGCATAATGTGGCGTATGTGTATGGTTTTCAATGCGTATCGTCAATTAAACTCCAAATTCAAACAACAGATCGACGCACAAAAAACAGCAGATAATAATGCATCAACATAATATTAATTTCCACATTGTCTAAATTCTTAGAACAAAATGCTTTCAGATAAGCTATATAGATTTCAATTAGCACAACCAATTTTCTGGCATATGCTAGTCACAAATGGAATTCTACTTTAAACATCCATAAAGAAAATCAGGGAGTAGCTCTAGATCTCAATCTTATTAACAAGCTTCATAGTATAGTATAAGTATTGAACACAAACCTGTAAGTCTTATCAAAAGCTTTCTAATTTAGAAATTATAGTTAGAATTTATGGTTTTACCTTTGACCCCAAAATTATAAATGCTGGTGATCGTACAGCGCTTTCGCAAACTCTATTTTTGATTTACATTAATAAACTTCTTCATATAAACCAAAAGTTCTATTTATAGAAGACAGACAGAGAAGAGTGCAATCTTTTATACTTTCTAAATGCCGTACCAAATATGGCAGAGCTCTTCATATTTCTAGGTTAGAATCTATACCATCTATAAACAAAGACGTTGAAACAATATCCGTCAATGTTCACAAACTGCTTAAATCTCGTCTTCAATATGATAGTTTCAACAACTTTGTTTAACGTTTTAAATAATTCCTAAACATCACTTAAAAAAAGAAAAAAAGTGCGTAGTAATAGAATCGAGCAATCCATTATACACTGGCAAGCAAAAAATAGAGGACACTTTAAAATTATGACTAATTTTTAGAATTTTTTGTTTAAACTTTATGTTTGCAAATTGTAAACCAAAGTAGGCATTTAATAATTTATTTCCTGACAAATTTTATCTATCTGTCAGTTATTATCACCTTGTTACAAACTTTTATAAAACAGCATCAATTTCGCTTTAATTGAAAACCTACATTTCGTTATGGTTTTTTTTTACTTTGTATTGATTTTTCTCTGCAAAACATGTCATTCACACAGTGTACTGTACAGGTCATAATGCCTTTAAGCCCTATTGTTGTGGCAAGAATTATAGCGTCGATTAAAGATAAGCAAGGAAAACATGAAACTGCAAAGATTGTTGGTAAAAGCCTTTGTGCTGTACAAAAGGTGTATCAGCGTTACTTGGATACTGGCCTAATAACCAGAAAATCAGGATCCAGGTAAAAAAAAATCAGCACGAACAAAGATGACCGTTTTTTGGTGTCCACAAGTTTGTGGAATAGAACAGCTTCTGCAGTTTATCTACGAAATCAACTCCATAAAGTTAGAGATGTAAATGTTAGTGAATGAACCGTTAGAAGAAGGGTTCGGGCTGCTGGATTGTCTTGTAGAAAGATGACTACAGATCCAACTTTACAACGCCAACACAAGCAAGATTGGCAGGGTACTGTTTTCAGATGAGTCGCGCTTCAGTTTGTATTGATGAGCGACTTCCACTTGGCGATGGGTCAAAATTTCTACCAAAGCACCCACAGAATTGGTCTTTATAGAGAATGGCTTCCTGACAGCTTATAGATACATTATGGAGATTCTCGAAGAGCATGTTATGCCCTTCATGACAACTATGAGCGTGCGCGGCATTTTCATGCAAGATATGCTAGACCTCACGTAGCCAGAGTTGTCAAAGATTATCTGGATGAAGTGGGAATTTCGCGGTTCGATTGGCCAGCTCTCAGCCCGAACATGAATCCCATAGAACATGTCTGAGATGAGTTAGGACGACGTATCCGAAAGCATACACCTGCTCCAAGAACTGCTCAGAAGCTAAAACAGTTGCTATTGCAAGAATTAGTTTAGTTTAGTTTAGTTTAAGTTTATTAAATGTATGGAATAATATCGACCAAAATGTGATCCTTAATTTAATTCAAAGTGTTCCTCGTCGACTTCAAGCAGTCATTAATGCAAGAAGGGGTAAATAATTAGTGATAACATATTTTTTGTTCTATATTAGTCCTAGGGACAAAAATTCGAATTTCGTCTGAACTGTAAATTTGTGATATTTCCAAAATAGGCAATAAAAACAATCAATATACTTTACGATTCAACATTGAATTTTTAATTTAGTGAGCAAAATACAGTATAAAAAATTCCAAAACTAAGTCATAATTTTAAAGAGACCTCTATTTTTTGCTCGCCACTGTGTGTAACGCAAGATACCGCTTATTCGATAACTTGTGGTTTAGAGTGCCATTGCTGCCGTTGCTTATAAAAGTCGTTGTTTTTTAAAACTTTGTAGAATTATTAAAACATTGATCTTTCATATTCAACATCACGTGGCACAAAATAATTCATTAAAACTTTAATGTAATCCTTATTGTATTTGTATTAAAACCATTTAAAAAGCTTTTAGTAGCAGACACAAAATAAATTGAAACCAGTATGTATGTGTATTTAAACGGAATAATACTAAATGTCGGCACTTCATATGTCAATCAATAAACATATATATTAATTATTAAATCAAAAACTATTTTTATTGATTAATAATTAACTAGTTTTCTGAATAATGTTTCCTACTCCATTCAATAAAAAATAAAAATGTGTCATTAAAATATAATTTATAAAATAATCAGATTATATTTGAACAGATGACATCGCGGAAATATAGAATCCATTTTGTATAATGTAATATTGATCTAAATGCTAACAATGATATGATTCATAAAATTTACCTTAGAATATTTATTTAATGAATCATCTAAAAGCAGATGAAAGAAAGTATAAATGTAAACAGGGAAAGTTATTGAGATAAAAACGATTCATGATTAATTGCTACATCTTTTTAATGTACATTTATAAATAAAAAACGAGTGATAAAACGTTTTTAAAGATTGCGGACACATGGATACGATGTGCCATTTCAACCCCAACGGTGAAAGCTTTCAATCAACCTCTGGGTCAAGTGCTTGTATGTAGAAGGTCGCATATTATGCCACTTTATAAAATTTCTCTAAACAATCTACAATAAATTGGAAATAAAATAACTAATGTCAGCCTTGCCTTGTTATGTCTGTTAGTTACTGTTTATGTTACTCATTTACACAGATTATTTTATTAGGCAGCATTATCATTATATTAGTAATAATATTATTCCTTGTAACTTGAAAAACTACGTTGCTCAATTAAAATCATTATTTCTGGCTATAATATATAAAACAATACAAAAGCTAAGTCTTATTGAAAATTATCACATCAAACTTGTTATAAACTCCTAGATAATAATTATTTATTCATAAATGGTTTCTGATTGTTAATGCTTTGGTTTATGTTATTAAGCAAAGTTTCAATGCTTTTGATCGTACGGTATAGTATACAGAATACAATTTCGAATATCAATAAACTTTTGGTATAATTACTATTAAGCGAGCATTCGGGGACGATATAATAGATGCGAAGGCTATAATTCAAACTCGGAACACGATATTAGGATATAGGCTTGTTGATTGCGTATGTGCTTCCAATATTAAAATTGACTAATTCGCTAATTCACTAATATAATTATTTCATATGTTCATAATTTACATTTATGAATAGGTATCAGTGTTTTGACTTAATTTTGTTTAGATATAAATTAGCAATGTAAATTATAATTAACGCATCCGTATATTATTCTTTAAATCAGTGATTCTTAACCTCGGGTCGCAGTATTCGGGTTGTTCGCAGAAATCCCTCCAAATAACTTAAAAAAAGAGATTCAATTTCCAACGCATTTTTAATATTGTTGTAGACAATTTTGATTGATAGGTAATGTCACTTCACTTTCACATCTTTCGACAGTTTCCAAGTTCAGAGTTGATTCCCTTAAAACATAAATAAACAAAACTTTAAAAGTAGTGCTGATCGCTTCAATGACAAAATTGGCGTATTTAGGTGATATTTTCTAGCACTTAAACCAGTTAAACACTGAAATGCAAGGTCAAAACCATAGTGTAGTAGACATAATCAACACAACATTGCAAAACGACAATTTGCAGCGTTTTCAACATTGAACTTATTTTTGGAAAACAAAATTCTCATAGAAACCAAGTCTATTAAAAAAAAAAACTTGAGAAACCTTGAAACTGAAATTGAAAGATATATTCAACAACAAGTTCATACCGAGAAATATATTAGGACGTTAAAAATGATTTAGCTAGAAAAGAAAGATTGGCCAGAATTAGTAAACAATATTTTAAGCCAAACTATCTGGAAAACTACTTATTTGTGTGAAGCAAGATTCGCCAGTCATCGTTAGCTAGTCCCCATCATACATCTATTAAGAAACCCTAGTTTTCTAGATACTTTCAAAGCTATGTCAACAACATGGTCGTTCAAGAGAAGATTATGTGTGATTGTAACACCTAAAAGATAAATTAAAGAAGATTTAGATATGGATTCGTTGTTTAGTTTAATATTTGGTACTGATGATACCTCGGATTTGGATTTTGAAACGGTAAGAAGTTGAGTTATTTTTAGAGTTTAAATTGACCATATTGGAAGTGCCCCATTCAGATATTGTTTTGAGGTCTTTGTTTATAGATGCTACAGATTCTAACCTAGAAATTTCAAAACGCTCTGCCATATTTGTCGATATGGTCTTTGGAAAGTATAAAGTATGAAGGTGCTATCATCTACAAAACTATAAATAGGACTTATAGTTATTTGAAAAAGTTTCATTAATGTAAATCAAAAATTACGTTGAGGAAAGAGCCGAACCTTGTGGAACACCAGCATTTATGATTTTGGGGTCAGAGTTAAAACCATCAATTCTAACTATAATTTTTCTACTTTTAAGAAAACTATTGAGATTTATAGTTGTTTTTTTTTTGTATAGAGCTACTGCAAGATTTTCTTCTTGTTTGTCTAAAGTAAAACTCCATTTGTGACTAATATAAGTCAGAAGATCTGTTGTCAAACGTTTTGATCAAAATCCATATTGAGTATCTAAGATAAAGTTATTTTGTTCTAAGAACTTAACAATGTAGAAATTAATATATTTTTCAAAACATTTTGACAGTCTGAATAATAATTTTAAAAATCAGATTTGTCTCTCTTTTTAGGAATAGGTTGAACATTTGCAATTTTCCAACAATTTTCGGAATGATTAATTTTTGTATGATAAGGCAACTATTTTGGTCAAAATGAAGCTAATTCATTTGCAAATGTTTTAAGAATTAGGTAGAATTTCATCTATACCTGATGCCTTTCTGGTATTTAATTTAAGATATCTTTTGACAACCCGTTGCCTAAAATAAATTATTTTTCTACTAGCCGGCATTGAAGGTGCAGTAATGAAAAGACTTGAGTCATTTCTGCAGTAAACCAATAAAGAATCATTAGAAAATAATTAAACAAGTCTTTCGCTATTTGAATGGAACAACAAAATTCGGAATTTTCTTCGATGGAGATAATCAACTTTACGTCTATACCAACTTAAACTATAGAGAGGGCAAGTCAGGACATTCTACCAGTAGAGTACTTAACTCAGAAGCAACGGTTGGTAGCTTCTTCATCAGCTGAAGCAGAGTATCAGACCGCTCTATTAATAATATCAGTTGGATTAGGAGTATCAGTAAGAAACTTCATATCCTAGATGTCAAGGAACCAACTACTGAGAATGTGGACAACCAATCTGCAATTCTTATGTTGAAGATTACTCATAGTGGCAAAACCACCAATAAACAACATATTAAATTCTCGAGATAGTTCATTAAACAGCACATTGGTAACTTGCGTATATTTTGACAAAACCAATAAGTCAACAAGTTTTTGTAGAAAACAGGACAAAAATAATTATGGGTTAAAATATTTTGTTTGTGTTTACACTGATTTTTTTTGTAGCCGACTTATATTTAAAAAAAATATATAATGCATGAAGACGAAGTCAAAAAGTTATTTTTTTGCCTGTGAATATTTCCATCCAGTGCTTGCTAGGGAAAAAAACATACCCCTTCATCAATCAGCTATAAAAAGACAACATTGTAGTAAGAATGTTGTCGATACTTATCAAAAATCACATTTTTCAACTGTTTTTTTTTTTTTAATTTACCAATAATCGCCAGAATATTTAAATCCTAACCATTAGAAATGTCTAACGTATAAAATTTTAAAACTTTCAATACTTCTATTATATGTCAACAAAACAAAGCAATACGTTTCAGTTATCCTTTAAATATGTATTATAGAACATACACAACATAGTCAGTAATCGATTGGGCAAATATTTGTAGAAAGTTTAACCTTATCTAATTATATTTAGCTTCATGTTTGTCTACCTCTAATATGATATCAAATAAGCTTTCATTGATTAAATTTAATTTTTATAGAAGTGAACTTAACAAAATAAACATTTCTCTCAAATAAGTTCGTAGAAACCATGGATATACTGGATACCTGACTCGCGATTACAAAGTGAGGCAAATTATATTAAGGTGACCATTTGGTGTGTGACTTGATAATACTAATCATGTATTAAAAACTTATGTTTTATCAGACTGGCAGATACTGCTCAAACTAAAGAAAGCTCTAAAATCCCAGGCAACCAATCCAACAACAACACAAACAAAGGTAACTACGTCGGGGACGCAAGAGCGACACCTGACACCAACTACGAAAGGTACTGCTAAAGTTCGCGGAATCAAGTACTGCCTGTATTGCCAGCGTGGAAGACCAACGTTTGATGACGATCTTCGCAAAGGTCGTTCATGCACCTCTGTTGTCGCAAAAAATATTGATGCTGTGCGTGAAATGATTTTGTCAGATCGGCAAGTGACCTATAGTGAGATAGAGGCATCCTTAGGCATTGCAGCAAAACAAATACATACGATTTTGTACGATCATTTGCATGTCAAGAAGCTTTGCAGTCGTTAGATACCACACAATTTAAAAGAAAAACAACAACAGGCACGTGTCAAGTGGTGCAAGGAAATGCTTAAAAAATTCGAAGAGGCTCGTTCAAATTTGGTATATAACATCGTAACAGGTGAATCTTGGATATATTCATATGAGCCTGAAACTAAACAGCAATCGACTGTATAGGTGTTTCAAAATGAACCTAAGTGAACAAAAGTGGTGCGTTCACAAAGCGTTTCAAAAAGAATTATTGCTTGTTTCTTCGGAAAGACGGGTCATGTTTCAACTGTTGCATTAGAGAATCGAAAGACAGTTAATGCTGACTGGTATACTTTAATTTGTTTGCCGGAAGTTATCGCTGAAATCAGAAGTAACAACATAAACAGGCAAATCATTGTTCATCATACAATGCAAGCGCTCACACAGCACGACAAACTGTAGAGTTTTTGACCAGTAACAACATCCAATTAATGACTCATTGCCCATATTTGTCTGATTTATCGCCCAATGACTTCTTCCCATTTTGACATATCAAAAACAAAATACGTGGCAAGCGTTTTTCATCGCCTGAAGAGGCCGTTGAAGCATTTAAATCACTTGTTTTGGAGGTTTTGAAGATTGGTTTCATCGGATAAAAAAGTGTATAGATTTTAAAGGAGAGTATTTTGAGAAGCAATAAAGCGATTTACATAACGTACTTTGTGTTTTGCTTTACATTTTCCGCAAACTTTGGCAGTGTCCCTCGAAGAAACTACCACAGGTACATCAGGGTTACAAAAAAATGTGTCGAGCAGAACTACAACAGCGTGGCAAAAACGACCGGCAAAGAGAAGCAATAAAAATAAAGAAACTTTAAAAAGAAGCTTCAGAAGCATCCAAAGAGTTACCCCGATTGCTTCCTCAATTTTGAAACTAATATTCTTGGTAGGATTAATGAGCTTAGAGAAGGGTCAAACATAATTCCCGTCAAGTATGCACTAAAAGAAGATTCCTAAAAATCATGTGCACAGACGAGCCAACCAAGAAGTGAATCTTCAGCACATCAGCCAAAATAAACTCTTGGAATAAAGAAAACTTCAGATCATTGGCCTGATAGAATTGCCAAATTTAAGAAAATTAATTACATGAGTACCAACGCCACATTTGACACCGGACACCCTATTAAATAGATTAGCTAGCAACCAAATTCCAAAAAAACCAAATGTCTTACTTATGAACAAAAGTTTTTAGAAAAGCAGAATATACTTAGGTTTCTAGACAATAACCCTCCAGGCTCTGTTCCATTGCAAAAAAGAAGACAACAAACCAGATAAACCAAGTATCGTCAAAGAAGCAGTGGATAAAAATTCGTTACAAGTCGCCGAACAAATTTGACGGTAAGTTTAATGTTGAATATCGTGCAGATCAATCTACGTCACTGTGAGGCAGCCTCTGCGGTCCAGAAAACTGGATACACAAAAAAAAATTAAACAATTTCAAAATATGGCCAGGAACCCTAATGCAACCCTGTACTTTCATAGCAAAACACGTACTGCATCTAATGCCATTATATTATATGTTGCAAAGACCTAGCAGCATCAAACTCAAAACCGGGTACTGTCCATACGGCCAGCAGGGACCTCCACCACAGTAGCCATAGAAGTATTATTCTCAGTACCACTACTATACTTAGTTGTACTGGCTAAAACAAAACAAGCAGTGTACAAAGTAAATAAACGCACTTCCAATATTAGAGCTTACAAATCGAAAACAACAAATGTGTTGCATGTAAAAGAAGCTCCAATAATTGGATGAAAGGTTATCGCATTATAAAATCATGATGTAATAATACCGCATAGAGACAAACAAAAAATACGAAGGCATTGTCAAAGGAACCATCTGGTATACAGACGAGACAAAAAAAAACAGAAATGACACTAAAGCTAGTACGAGTAGTTAAAATCAGAAGAAAGCAAATTAATCTATTCTTGAGCCAAAAACATGATCAAGTCAGAACTACACTCCAATAGAACAATAACCATTATGCCCAATAACCAACAGGCACTGCGTTCGCCAGTAATAAAATCTAAACTAGTTATAGCTTGCATAAACAGTCTGGAAGCATTGGCAATAAACAACAAGTACACCTGGTGTCAACACCAAAAACAAAGATTACGAAAAAAATAACAAAAAAACGTAGTATCACATTTCAAAAAACAAAAATTCCAATTCCCTTTCCTGCCAGGTTGTATGTTGTAATCCCATTAGGATCTAAACTCCCTGTTCGGTAAAACGTACTATTTCGCCATGAAAAATTAAAAAAGGAATTTCCTTAATATCTACGTCGTAAGACTTACCCAAATTTTCAAAATATGCTTAGGTAGGCTTCAATTTGAGGAGTCCGCGGAACGCACCAACATGTTCTTCTCTACTAAAGCTCCTACCATAATTTTTTGTTGTGCAGCACAATTGATGATCGGATCAAGTAGTGCTGCACAATTGGGCAAGCCAATCGAGTAGTGCTGCACAATTGACAATCCGATCGAATAATGCTGCACAATTGACAATCCAATCAAATAGTGTCTCTTTTGTGTTCACTTTTGTTACATAAACTAATGATTTAAACCATCCCCAAAAGCAGTAGCCGAATGATTCAAATCTAGTGACCTCAATGGCCAATTTTGAAAACCACCACGGCCAACCCAGCGTTGTGAAAAGCGATAGTTAAGATGATTGATCAGAACACCGCTAAAATAAGCAAATTATCATTCTAAAAGTACATGTTTTGGCTAATATGCAAAGAAACATCGTCCAGTAAAATTATGTTTTAAAAATTCTAAATGTCTAGTTCCAGTGAGACTTATCATTTAGCACAAATAAGCCAATTAATTATTAAACATACCACACATTAATGCTGAAAGTTGCACTATGACGTGCACATTTTCACCTGACCAACAATGTTTATTGTGACAGTTATTTACTCCATCAAGTGTGAAACGAGTTTCATCACTATATTTGCAACAGTAAACAGTTTCCGTTAATCCAATTACAAAAATGCAACCGCAAAGGATCATCTCACGAGGCTATTCCTAATAGAACCATCATACTATACCCAAACTATAGTAAATGCCGAACAAAACTGAAAAAGCTTAAAGGACTGATAAGTAGACAATGACTTAAACAAACACATATATAAGAAGAGAATCCAAAATGAATCTTTGTACTACGAAAGTCTGGAAGATGAAGAAACTTCACATCTGCTAAGCGAGTGCGAGACTCACAATAAGAAACGCGAGATGTTTTTTGAAAGCTAACTAAAAAAACTCTCAAGACAACATGGCAAAATTTTATGAATTTCACCAAAGAAACAGAACTACAAGAACAGTACAAGAAGTGGACCAAAAACCAAGAAACCGCAGTGCAGGGACGCTGGACAACCACCTAGAAAAATCACCATCCTGAACATTCTAAACGCGCTAAATGTAAAAAAGTTTTAAACCATTTTTGCAAAGCACTTCCTATTCCATAGTTTGATTAAGTTGGAAACAAGTTGCAATACCTTGCTTTGTACTTATAGTCTACGCTCTACAATATTCAAAATTTCTTCTTCCACTACACTAAACCAAGACCAGCTTGCCTCTCAAATTTAATTCTCACACTAGAAAACATTCCAGTTTCGAGTGCATAATTTCTATCTGGAACTCTTCTGATGGAGGAACAGCGACGTTACTATACGATTAGCGCGCCACTGTTCCAATGCCCATAAATAAAATAATGTGTGTACAATACAGACTACACATGTAAAAATAAATGCGTATATGTAAATCATAATCTTGAAAGTGACAATTACTTATCAATAATATGATTTTAGTTTAGAATACATAACTTTCACAAAATAAAATACCAATAACAAATTTCGCATTAGATATTGTTGTTCCAAGCAAAAATAAATCTTAAATCGATCTTACTGCCCGGCACATTTTTCGAAAGAAGGTTCATCCTTCCTTTCCTCTTGCAATTTGTTTTGTCGATGTTTCCGCGCCCAGGCCGTCGACACTAGCTATCTACAATAGTGATATTTTACCTCGCGGGAGAACACGCCTATGGTTAAATGGTTTCAAATTTAATGTTAATGCACAAAGATTACATTAAAATATGCATACTGATATGTCGATGTTAGGCATGCTTTCAATTTTCGCAATAAGAAATATTAATTAAATAATGTTTTGCTACATGAAATCAGTATGTTAATACTTGATACTTCTAATAATAATGTTTTCGATATTTTTGGTAATATACTATGAAGGTAATAAAGAGTTAAGTTTCGTAAGCACCTGAAAAACAAAGTATTACAAAAGAATTCATACTAAAACTATTAGAATTATAGAATTAATGGAAGTAACTAATATCTCATGGCGTCTTAGGCGGTAGTCAAGTTGAGTTCTAAACTGTCTTCCGATATTTGTAGTTGCAGTTTACCTCCTCATGTACTTTTCCTTGCCACGAGATAATTTAAAAGATGTATTAAAAAGCATATTATATCCTATTAAAACTTTACAATACGAATAAAACCCAAATGTAAATTTGAGTTAATAGATATGGAACAAAATAAGTGCGTAAATATAGCATGCATTACATCATATACGCAAATATTTGTCTTTGTAATTAAAAAATGTATTGTCCCTCATGATTAATTACTTAAAAATATTAACGGTATAAACATGCAAACATGCAAAACATTTATGGTAATGTTGGGATCTTTGTTAGTAGAACACGATGCACATGCATTAATTTCATATTATGATAGACATCCGATTAAAAACCAGGTCATATTGAATACTCACCGACGCTTAATATAATCATGCAATAACGTTTAGAAAAGAATTATTATGACCTAGTTCATTTTTTAAGTAAATAACTAAAATTCTAATCTAATAAATAAAGAACATTTAATATACAAATATCAGCTAACACTGATACCTTCTACGTGTTTCTGGATTGGCGCTCATTTCGGCAATACTGAAAATAGTCACAGAATAAATAACAACATTGTCAACAACACAAGTCACGTATTTATAAAAAACGACCGGATATAAACGGATTCCTTCCGATAAAGAATAGGAATAAATTTTGAATTGTAAATATTAAAGATTAGAGATAAATATGACGCGCTTACACACCTAATTTTCCGCGGTTTTTCCTATGACATGAGCTGACATTCAATTTCCTTTCATATGCCAACTTCTCTTTCAGCAATATTGATTGCGGACCTAGTTTTAAAAACTGTGTCGCTCTGAATATGAGAATAATATGATGATGACTATGTGGGAACAAGAAATATGAATGTCAGGACAGATGTTTTATGATATCAAAATAAACAAATCTGTTTGGTAAATCATGCTTCTTTAGAAACAAAGGTTGCTGTGATACATTATGTTATATTGACCCGAATATTATTATAAATTAAGACGTGTAGTTAAATTAACAATTTGTGCTGATATGATATTTTTTTATTTATTTGTTTAATTAATAAGACATGAGTAATAGTAAACATGTAATTATTAATCATAATTGAATGAACTGCTATTGCAAACTTAAAAACTATAAACAAAAAAAATTATTATAACAATCATATTTAAATTAAATAAAATCTAAATATTGTTAGTTACTTCTTTTACTGACAAATTATTCTTTTACATCGTCAGCGCGGTTTTAGTATGTTGTTTGAGTAACAATAAATAAAATGCCAAATCGCATGTAATACCGGAATTTTATGGGCATGCAAAGAAAATATTTACTTTCCTATCAGATTTGTCATTTACATTCTTGCCCCCGAAAGTTTCAGTTTGAATAGTCCCGCAAACAAATTCAAATATCCTTGTCTGGAAAACACGTTTTGAGCTTGAAAGTGAAAGAAACCAAAGGAAAATGTAAAACTATTATAAAGAGTAAAAGTAATAAAGATTGAGATAAATGTTTCCCCTCGCACAGATTGTAATCAATATCTAAAGCTTTTTTACGTGGAAAATAAATTTGGCAAATATTTAAAGTAGTATAAATACGCGACGTAATGTATGTAATATACATGGTGGCGCAAATATATAAGATCATATTGTGTAATGACAAACAAGTCAAAAAGTCTTAACATAGGTCATCTTTATTTTTATAAATGTTTGTAGTGCGGCGAGAGTAAAGCTGGAAGAAGTTTTCAGCTTAGCTCCAAACATAAAAAATAATTTAAAGGTATACAAAGCTTTCCAACTCACCCTAAAAATAAAAGTACAACAGATTAAAGTCTATTGGCGTCCATAAATGGGACTTTCTTTTACACTGCATATTCCATTGAATGTTTCGTATGCGATAGATAATATGCATAAACAAAGTTAAACAAAAAAAAACTGATTAAGTATAGGAATTACCAAGGTACGTCAAAAGTTATTTTTATAAAGAGATGATACCAAGAAAATATTGAAGTATAATAATATGCAAAAAGCAATAAACTAATACAAGTGAAAAATACCTTGATACCAAAGTGATAAAAAAAAACAAGAACTTTGAACTTTTTATAAAGAAGAGCAAGGGTTTCAGTAGCAAACTTTATATTATCAAATTGAAAACAAGGATTATAAAACGCTTTGATTTGATGTTGATTCCATACGTATGTAAAACTTGAACTAAAAAAGATTAAAAGCGTATAAAAGAATTTGAAATTTAATGTTAAAAAAGAGCAAAGTAAAAAAAAATAAATGAAATATCGTATTGAAGCAGTAACAAAATTGGTTCTGTGATAAGTTATAGCAACATAAGCTGTTTTTTGTCCAACCCGTCAAACATTTTTGAAAAATTTATTAATTTCCAAATTGTCAAGTACTTAGAACAAAATAACTTCTTCTCAGATACATTATTTTAAGAAAAATGTTAAAAAAATAGTTGAAAAACTTTTAAAGAACAGTCACTTTTGTTATTGTATTTTTATTTTCATTTTTTAGTGACGCCAATTCTGAATAAAAACAGTGGATTTTAAAAAATATAATGTTCAGTCCAATCAACATCTAGCATACTTTACCAGGCCATACGTCATACCTTCAATGCAGATATCGCTGCAAAAAGTAGCTTTAAATACCAGTTGAAATGTTGAAACTTTTGAAAAATGGCTCCTTTCAACCATTATAACTATCCCAAAAAAAATGCCACCGATTGTTTAGATTTTAGAATATAGGACGACAAGCCTCGTCAGTCATATGCCAAAAATATTTCTAAAAATCACTCACTACCGAATTTATACAGGGTGTTCAAAGGGGTGGTAGTAAAACCACAACAACAAAAAATCTTAATAAACATGGGTTGTCATAGCAACGGTTTCGGAGATATAGAACATTATATATTCATTTTTATTATTATTTTCCCTCCATTTTCTTATCATAGTTGGCTGATGTTTTGTGAAATAAACATTCAGAATTTGACAATTGTTGTTGTGCCCAAGTTTTCATTGCTATGGTTGATTACTCTAATGCAGAACTAGCCGACATGCATTTCATGTATAGTCGTGCTAATGGGATTGCCACCAAAGCGCGACGGCAAACCAAAATCGGCATCTACTCCTAGAGCAAAACAAAAAATTATAGCACAGATAGAGCATAATCCAGGGACGAGTGTGCGGAGAATATCAGCCGAGGTAGGAATTGGTGCTACTTTTGTTTGGAGAACCCTCTACGAGCAGCTGCTCTATCCATACCATGTACAGCAAGTACAAGCCTTAAATTTAAGTTTTTTGCCAAAATTCTTTTTACAGATAAAACCGGGTTCACACAAATTGCAGTTGTTAATTTTTATAACGCACATCGTTGGGCCAACAAAAATCTCCAAGCTGTAATTGAATGTGAACTCGACGGGTTTCTAAGTACTGTTGTTTTACCAAACCGATTAACAGACGCTGCGTACCTCAACATTCTGCAGAACACAATGTATGATCTTTTGGATGATATTCCTTTGGCCCACAGGCAACAAATGTAGTTCCAGCATGATGGTGCTACAGCTCATTTTAGAAATATCACAAATTTACAGTTCAGACAAACAGTTCAAATTTTTGTTCCTAGAACTAATGTGGAACAAAAAATATGAAAAAGACTTATCACTAATAACGAGTATTATCTCCTCTTGCATTAATAACTGCTTGAAGTCAACGAGAAAAACTTTGAATTAAATTAAGTATCACGTTTTGGTCGATATTATTCCATTCCTGCAATAGCAACTGTCTTAGGTCTTGAGCAGGTGTATGCTTTCTGATACGTCGTCCCAACTCATCCCAGACATGTTCTATGAGATTCATTTCCGGGCTGAAAGCTGGCCAATCAAACCGCAAAATTCCCACTTCCTGACAACTCTGGCTACGTGAGGTCTAGCATTATCTTGCATGAAAATACCGCGCTCGCCCATAGTTGTCATGAAGGGCATAACATGATCTTTGAGAACTTCCATAATATATCTGTGAGCTTCAAGGGAGCCATTCTCTATAAAGACCAACTCTGTGCGTTCTTCGGTACAAATTCCTGCCCAAACCATAACAGACCCACTTTCAAATAGAAGTCGCTCATCAATAGAAACTTTCTCCACAATTTCCGACGTCCGTCTGACCCATTAAAGCAAAAGCGAGACTCATCTGAAAACAGTACCCTGCTCCAGTCCTCATTATTCCATGCACGGTTATTTCGGGCAAAAGCCAATCTTGCAACACGATGTCGGCGTTGTAAAAGTGGACCTGTAACCATCTTTCTACAAAACAATCCAGCAGCCCAAAGCCTTCTCCTAGACAAGAGTCTAGGGATCAAAAAAGAAGAGTGATAGTTCTCAAATCTGCCGCAAAGCGCTATCGCCGTTATTAATGCACGACTTGAACAACGGCTTGCATTCACCATGCTTACATTTTTTATGTCTAGATTTATTCGTCAAATGCAAACACATTCGCTTTTTATGCCAAAACCGTATGAGATTTAAATCTCAAAGTACTATTAACAATCGTTTTGATAATAGTACAAACTTAAATAATAAATGTAATAACAAAAAGCTGACAAAGAAATGGTTTTATAACAAATTTTACAAAAGAATGCAAACCAATTGAAAAATACTTGGTTTTTTAAATTAACAAATATGTACTCCAAGTTGTAATGGTAAACAAAAAATTCGTAAAACTGAACAGCAGCAAAAACTGTTTTTTAATAAAAATTATTTATCTGACAGAAGACAAAAATACTTTAGCTTTTAATTTACTACACCGTGCGGATCATAATTAAAATCATTGATTTGTTTTTCATTTTATAAATCATTAAAGTTTTTTTTCTTTATTTGTAGAATTTTTATTTCTGTTATATTTATTTATTACTTTTTTAATTTGAATATTTTTAACTGCACAATTTATATGTTTAATTTGTTTATTAGTAGTAAACAAATTTATTTCATATACACACATACAATTTTTTTTTTTAAAGAAAATTAACATATATAAAAGCAAGATAGAAATGAGTATAGATATGAATATGAAAAAGGCTATCGACCAAAGTCTTTCTGCCCGATTTGTTTATTATATATTGAATAATGTTTGTTTTTATATAATGACAAAAATGTGTTGCATTTTTCTGTTTATAATAAATCGACGGAAAACAATAAATTTTAAATCGGCGGCAGACTCGTGAACCATCGCTCTATTCGCTCTTTTTTTCTGATCCCTACACTCTTGTTCTCCTAGCGGTCCATTCACTAACATTTACATCTTTAACTTCATGGAGTTAATTTCGTAGATAAACTTCAGAAGCTGTTCTATTCCGCAAGCTTGTAGACACGAAAAAACGATAATCTCTGTTCGAGGTAACTTTTTTTCGCCCGGTGACACACCTTTTACCAACAATCCTTGCAGTTTCACGTTTTCCTCGCCCATCTTCAATCGACGCTATAATTCTTGCCACAACAACAGGGCAGAAAGACATTATGACCTGTTGAGTACAGTACACCGAGTAAATGACGAAAGTTTCGCAGAGAAATATCAACACTAAGTAAAAAAATACAACAAAATGTAGGTTTTCAATTAGAGCAAAATAAATGCTGTTTCATAAAAGTCTGTAACACGGTAATAATAACTGACAGATAGATAACATTTGTCAGGGAATGAATTATTAAATGCCTACTTTGGTTTAATTTGCAAACATAAAGTTAAAACATAAAGTTAAAACAAAAAATTCCAAAAATAAGTGACCTCTATTTTTTGCGCGCCAGTGTATATATGCTTCATAAACTATAAAAAATCAATAAATTCCGACATGCTAAAAATCCTTTCAAAACAAAATCTACGAGGTCCTGGCTATTAAATAACGAGACTGCTTATAAAAAAAGAGTTTTATTTTAAAAATTATTCTATAATCGAATGTTCCCCTTCAATGTACTTCTCTCCCCTCGCCATAAACCGTTCCATTTATTTTTTTCCATTAGTCAAAGCAATGCTGGAAGTCTTCTTTTGTAAGAGCATTTAGGAGCTCCGCCGTTTTTTGCTTCACCTTTTCCATCGACTCAAACCGGGTACCTTTTAAAGCAGACTTGATCTTCGGAAACAGAAAAAGTCACAGAATGCTAAATCAGGCAGGTACGGCGCGTGTTTTAGTACTAGAGTAGTGCCTTTAGCGGCTAAATAACGCTTCACAGACGGAGCGTTATAAGCAGGTGCGTTGTCCTGGTGCAAAATCCAAAACTTGTTTTTCTACAACTCCGGCCGTTTCTTTTGAACTCGCTCTTGCAGTGTTGCTTTCAAATAGTAAGTTTGGTTCACAGTTTGACCATCTCAAACCCAATCAGTCATCACGATTGATTTTGGTCACTGTTTGCGGAGTTGAAAGAAAGACAGGTCAACCTGGACGTTAGTCATCTTCGGTTCTCTCTCGGCCTTCAGAAAACCGTTTATATCATTAGAAAACACGCGTAAAAGATAGAAAATTCTCATCATTCTCCTCCTACCGTAACACGCCTTCTGCGATCGCAGTCTAGTTATTTAATAGCCAGACCTCGTATACTAGAACCAAATTGCAAATATTAGAGAATACAACAAAATTAGTAAAAGTATCAATATATGTAGAAGGACAATGCAAGAACGCATCCTAATACCACTGCTATTTAACGTATATAGCATAATATAGAGATCATTAAAAAACGGAGAAGATGCTGACGTAAGTATAACGATAATGTACTAAATAGAATAGGGCTTAAAAATAAACTAAGTTTATGGAAGTTTAAAAGACTGATAATAATGCTGCTAAATTAAAAGTGTCTAACAATAACATAAAAAAAGTAAACACATACAAATATCTTGATCTCCTTAGAACTTATAGTAAGAAAGCTTAGATTCTACTTCTCGTTAGTATTATTCTATAGAATGAAAAGCTAGACTATAAAATAGATCCACATGAACAAAGTTCAATCTTTTGAGATGTGGTGTTACCTAAGAGAATTAATTTCTGGACAGATAAAGTGACAAAGACTGAAGTGCTACAAAGAATGAACAAAGAATGTAAACTACTTCTCCTAATCAAAGATAAGAAAACTAAAAATATTTTTCACATCTGGTAAAACAAACAAAATATTCACTCCTCCAAATAATCATAGAAAGAAAAATTCAAAGAAACCGTAGAATCGGCAGGAAGCTGCTTAATAATCTGCGTGACTAGTTCGACTGCAATACAACGGACCTATTTAGGAAAGCAGCCAATAGAGTTAGAACAGCTATAATAATTTCCGATAGGAGCAGAACAAAAAAAAATGTAGTTCCGCTCCCAGTATGGTAACAAAAACTGAAACTTTGGCGACATTCCTATTTTTATATTCAGAAATCATCCAAATACAGAAACGCGTTTTTAGGTACTTTTAATTACATGCTATTTGCAAAAATAATTTTCTAAATGTGTCGATAAAAAATAAATCAAGGTAACGGTCGGAATTGTCTTAACTATACAAAACGTGATTGGGCGTTTATCCAAATTTTTTGGTATTTCTAGAACCGCAATGACTAATACTATCGATAAAAACATATAACAATATATGCATTAATCATACAAGAAATATTTTTTTTTTATATATAATATATTCAATCTTATCTTCTGCTATATTCATGGCCCCACATATTTGATTAATGTTTAAATTAATCAACGATAAATATTCCAATCTAAAATGAACTAATATTTGATAAATTGTTCAAATATGATTTTTATGATTTCACAATATTCTACGATACAAATTTATTTCCTTATCAGATGATGAAATAAACATAAATACCCAATTTCTGTAAACCTTTAACATCAATTTTATGGAGAAATAAAATATTATATGTGTTTCTAAATCCCAAGAGATAGATTTTTATCATCTCCGCCAACACCTATAATTCCGCTAATATCTCTACATAAGATTGCTGCATATTGATAACAAAAGGCATATAAGCAAATAACCAAAACAATAACAACAATTAATTACATACTTATGTTATCGGCACAAAACTACTTTCGAATTTCAACTAGAGAACCCAACTCGCTGAAATTATCACATAGAAGACAAAATTTATGCAGTTTGTAGACATATATAATAACAATTTAATTCTTTTTGGATACGCTATAACTTAAGTTATAGATTATAAATAAGTATTGCAGTCGTAGAAGAAGCATAGTGAACAAATTGTGCAACAAACATAGAATGCACTTGAATGAATTTCCCCACTCGCCGAGGCTCGTGTGTAACGATCGTAATCGTGAAAAATAGGCTTCAAACAGTGATGTTCCACAATAATTTCTATTTGGTAACCGATATAGTCATTTCAGCTATTAAAACTGTATGCTTGTTAGTAATACTTTCCAAAATAAACTTAAAGTGCACTTCTATCTGCAATTAAAATTTATTATTGTTATGGAAGTATATTTCACTTAATTATTAAATAATATGCATGCAAGTATTGTTATGTCAATTATATAAAATAAATGAAAATTTAATTACCAAATTGTATGTTTGAGTTAATAATTTCTCATTGTCGCATGAAATTTATATTGGATATTAACAAAGGCAACATTTTTATGATCCTATGACTAATTCAACATTATATAAATAATTGAGAATAAAAATACAACCATGCGAAACTGTAATTAAAAGATAGTGAACTTTGACTAATAATGTATACATAAGCTACTTTCTCATTTGTATATTTTGTGGACAATACTTTACAATTAGATGAAGAAAATTTTAAAGTTTTTTAATTATATTCCAGACTGTATAAACCTAATTAATATATAAAAAAATGTGTAATTTCATAAATTCCGGTAAGGTCAATAGAGTACAAACAGCTTTTTATTTAATATTTTATACAAATATAATATCATCACCGGCGGCTAGATTAAATAATACACAAAATCTAATTACATTTAACAAACATTGATTGATTATATATACTACACAGCAGTATATAACAATTATTGTTAAAGTAACGATAAATTCATTTATACTGCATTATTTCTACAATATTCTGAATTTTTATATTCTAAGCTAAATTAAATAGAACTTAAATTTAACTTATTTTCGTTTACAATACAAATTAGAACGTTTCTTTGGCGTTCAATCCAGTCGGATTTTTATATTTCAAATTACAATCTACTTTTAGTTGCTGCTCTTGTTCTTGTTTTAAATAAATTTGTATTTTTTTCCAAACAACGTTTTTTTAAGTACATACGCAAATCAGATTTAAAATGTCATCAATCAAAAAGATTTACATTCTTCTGCTAATTCTGACATTGGCAAATTTGTTAATTCCAAGAAAGATTTTTATATTTCAAATCGGGATTGCCTCATTAGATAACGGCATTTTCAAAAGTAATAATGTAACACAAAAAAATGAAATTTTTAATAATTCTGTAAAACCCAACAGTTTTATCAAAATTTAAAACTCCAACCCAATCATTGTTCCAAAATATCCTTTACATGATAACTGCCACCTAACATTACATAATTTTTTGTTATCAAATATTGGCAGTTTGACTAATTTAGGCTGACTAACATTTTTTGCTTATTGTAGATCTCACATCACACTTTTAAGTTTCAACCGTATCTTTTGTCTCACCCTGTATATAATATAATATAACAAGTGGTCTGATTATTATCGTATATGCGTATATTCCAGATATTCATAATAAAACGATTAAGAAATTATCGATTAAAATCAGACTACAAGTTATATTTAGAAAGAAAATATAATAAATAATAATACAAATCTGACGTTTCTAATTATTGAACTGACATGACGTTAAATTATTTTTTTTTAAATATGACATATATTCTATTAACGTGTTATTTTTTCAAAATGCGATTGCAGCAAGTTTTCAGTTATTAATACGACTCGTGTCATATGAATTATATTTTTCTCATTCAAAACCGAAACAAACAAGTTTGATTAAAATTACAGGTAGACACGAATAGTGTGGCCGGTATAATAAGCAACTTAATATATACAAACATTATGTTTACTGTGGTTGCACTCATGCTTTTGACCGTTTTAGCATTTTTCATTTTATACATTCTATTGGCGACGTTGTTCTGAGATTGAAAAATGCTAATACGGGCAAAGGCATAAGTTTAACCTCATCCAATATAATTTTTGTTTATATTAAGTTGCCTATTATTACCGGCAACACTATTCGTGCCTAGCAGTACATCTACAAACAAACAAAAATGATTTTAATATCCCAATAAAGTTTTTCATTTCATTTAATTTGTTTTTAATATCCAATTTTTATATTTGAATCGTTTCTTCTAAGAGCCAATACGCGGTGTTTCCATTCTCCACTTATTCATCTACCGTATGTTCTTCTTAGAAAAGTTGACCCTATCCAACATATTTAAAAACAACAACTTTCTTTTTATTTTATGAATCATATTTATTGAAGAGGCAGTTTTTTTATTATAATTAGTTTTATTTAAAATGAGCATCGAAACCATACACACATATGCCATATTATGCTGTACCACTTCAAGTAAGAGTGGAAAGTCGCCGAGTCATTTCGCGATCTCAATAATCTTTTCAGCGAAGAAATGATTAGAGCATGCTGAAAAAAGTTTGTTCCCTTCAAAGATGGTGATAACAGCTTAGAAGTCAAGTCAGGAATAGGTCGGATTTTGATGACCCAAGCCCTCCTGGCGGCTGTAGAAGAGGAGTAATCACCAGGACAGTCTACGATTGTCCGAAAACTTGAAGAAGTGGAAATTGTCCGAATGTGTCCCTCTTGATATTTCAGACAACCAAAAGACCATCAAAAATACGCTTCTAAATTTCTTCTTATTATAGTGCCCGTGCTCGTTATGAGCGTAAGCACCCCTCTCGTATGTTTGTGGTGTGCGATATTAGTTCTACACAAACATGTGGGACCTACTATTTAACGTGGAATCCAAACCACGCAATTAGAAAGGTTTACTAGGCAAATACTTCTCTGGTTTGCCATTGCCTTGCGAAAGAGACAACCGCATCAAAATATATTCGACAAATTAGATATTGCCGCTGCCGGAAATCAAACGTTTTGCTACGGTCGCCACAATTTTAAATCAATACTGTAAAAACTTTATCCTTATCCAGAATCTTTAGATAAGTTTATTACTACGTTGTTACGGCATTCACTTTATTTATAAGAAACGGGTGCAAACAAAATTTAAGAGACTTCTTAACAGCTTTACCAGCTCTCGGAAGAAAACTTCAGAAGACAATGAATCATAAAAAGCTTGAGAACTTCTACCAAAAGAATTAAAATAGAATCTAACTCTGAAGTCCAACTTCAGCAACTAAGTGAGTCATTAAGAACTTTAACAGTTGTTACATGACTGTATGAGAAGTTTTAGAAATTTAAGAGTCGTAGAGAGCTCTTAAACGACTTAATGTAGTAGTAGCAAAGAAAAATTAAAGACTTTCTTAAAAAAAAGATTTTGAGAGTAAACAATTCAAAATTTACAAGATCATTCTATACAGATCTTTACAAAAAAAAATTATGAGAGAAGTACACTGACCGGCAAAAAAAACCGGGCACACCAAAATGTTTGAGAAAAGCACTTAAAATATTTATTTATTCAAAATGATATTAGGTTGACAAACTATTTATTGGTAATATGGGATGCAAAGATTAGGAAAAAAAACAAATTAACAAAGAACTAGATAATTTAATTAAAGAAAACCAAAACACAATAAGTTTTTTTCTTATGTGTAAAAATGTGATAAATTTAATAAAACTCCTGCTTACTGTCAGTACCATGTAATGGCAGCTCTTCGAAAATTTAAGTTCCACAAGTCTTCTCCTAATCATCCTCTCACTTATTTATATCCCTCGCTGTTGCTGTTGATATGCAATCACTCAGTATGTTGAGCACAAGAAAACAATCATCAACGACAGTAAAATCCACCAGTATCCAAGTACCGATTCCACGCTCCCTGAAGAGTAGTATAGGATATTCGCAGTGTACAAGACACATACCGTTGACTACAACAATCCTCAATCAAAGCAACAAATTGAATAACGTTCGCAACAGTTAGGCCCCGTTCACACGCAGATTCAGTCGCCCAGATTCTGAATCCGTATACACATTCGCCCGGATTCGTTTACAAGTATCAGAATCGAAATTCAAAATCCACGTCTGAAAAATTCCATTTAAACGGATGGATTACCGAAATATGAGATACTGAATCCACAGCCCACTTGTATTTTAACAAACATGTTGATATTATTGAAAAGAAAAGAAAATTAGATCTGCCGTTGTTACAAAAAATGTCGTAAGTACCGTTAAACATTGTTTAGAAAAAAATCCCAAAAACACTGTTGTTGTTTGTGCCGTCAAATATTTTTAATTTGTTATTATTAGGCTTAAACTGTTTTATCAAACAAAATTACTAAAATTCGTAACAATATTTAGCATAAAAGGTGTAATTACTCAGTACACTACTGCCATACATTTCATGGTTTTTAAGCAATTTTTAGTAAATTTCGGGCTTCTACACTTTGAAAATAGATAAATGTGATCACAATATAAATAAAGTATGTTCCATACCGTTAACACCGTTACAAACGCAATATGTTTGTAAGACAAACTTAAGAGGCTTCTTAACACCTTTATCTGCTCTCGGAAAATCGGTATACTACCCACCAACAATAAAAGAACACCAAAAACCCATAGCCCCATTTTTATCAAAACTTCAGATATGTAGATATTTACATTAAAAATCAATTTACCTTGGAGTATAAAAATAAAGAAATTTTATAGCTATTTTTCTAGATTAACTGTGCAGTAACATTACAATTTTATCAAAATACGCCCCTAATTCGACAACATGGCGTTTTTCAATAATTAATCAATTTCAAACGTGGTAAAGTAAATAGGCTCAGAGAAAGAGGTTTGTCAATTCGTGATATTGTCCAACAAATTGGCAGAAGCACAATAGCTCGATGTTGGCGTAGATGGATAGGACAGGAACAACGGCGAAGATTACAACCAGAGCTGACCCTTCGCCATGTTGATTGCATCACAATCGAATAAAAATGACATCTATATCGCTTTGCGTTACTATTTCTTCATGTATAAGCATAGCAAAGCAATGTCAAATTGACGTCATTTCGATTCTATTGCGATCGGCATGGAGTAATGGCAACCGTGAGCTGACACTTCGCCATGTCGATCGTAATGTAATAAAATCGCAATGACGTTCAGTATAACGTTGCGTTGCTACTCAATTTATATAATAACATAACGCAACCTCATTGCGATTCAATTGCGATGCAATCGGCATGGCTGAGTATCTGCCCTGGACGCGCTAGAAACACTCGCTAGAAAGATCGGGCTCTTCGATCGTTGCTCTCCAAGACAGATTTTCAACAAGAACATCTGGAGAAGCTTAAATAACCAAGAAATTTCCGTTCAATCAGTTTACCGGAGACGAAGAATCAGTTGGTCTAAAGTCGTACCGCCTTTTCCTTTGATTGCCCTTAACTCCTCATTATAAGAAGTGCGGTTGGAAAAGTGTAATGAGAGACTAAAAGCAAGTTATCTTTAGCAACAAATCGAGATTTTGTTTGTTTGTCCAAGATGGTCGTAAGATAGATAAGACGTCGCCAAGAAGATCAAATAAATTTACAACTTATGAAAGTAAGTCTCCTCTAGTATTCATACCAACAACATTAAACGCACACCGATGCATTAACACGGTTCTAGAACAAACATTAATGCCTAGAAACCCCCATTTTCCAACAAGAAAATGCAAATTACTATAAAATTCCTGTAACAAATTAATGTTGATTTACCTCCATGGTCTTCTCGTTCGCCAGACTTATGATCTATTAAACGCAAGTGAGATACAATCGGTAGAAGACTATTGAGTAACTCTGTAAGTAGGGCAGGTGTTGCGTTACCGATGGGACCCACGACTTAATGTGCCTTCCAAAGCAACGTGCAGCGCTATTAAAATTTGCTTACAATGGAGTTTAAAACCAACGGCCCAGTATGCAAATAATGTATTTTAGCACTAAATTGTGTGCTCCTTTCTATGTGCTTGTGTTTTTTAAAAAGATGTTTCTCAGTTACTAAAATATTACAAAGTATAGTACATGAGAAAAAATGTTTAACCAAAGTTACCAACAGAATATTTATTTGAGAATTATTCAACTTGTTATAACTTTATATGTTATAAAAAAGGTTAAATTACCTATTTTATGGTGTGATAGCTCAATGGTAGAGCACTTCGATCCCCGAAATATGACTGAAATGATAACTTGCTCTTTATCCACCAGCGTGGTTCGGAAGTCACGTATTAAGCTGTTGGTCCCATCAAACCACTTTAAACAAGTCGTAGACTAATGCCCGTATGACACTGATCTATAATTCTTTATTGAATTATATATGTATATAAAAATATTTAAATCTTAAAAAGTCTGTAAAATGCACAAATAATCATCAATCTTATTGTAGATTAAAATTTTAAGAATATTTTTAGTTTTTCTTTAGAATTAACACAAAAAATGTACGAATTAACAGTTTTTTAAAAATAGTTAGGTTATATTATAAATGCTATTACTCACATGTTATGTGTTAATTATTAAGAAAACCTAAAAATATTCTTAAAATTTCAATCTACAATAAGATTGATGATGTTTTGTGCATTTTACAAACCTTTTAAGATTTAAATATTTTTATATATATAATTCAAGATATAATTATTGACAGTGTAATACGGGCATTACTGTGGCGATGTAAAATAGCCGTAAAAAGCTTAAAAGCATATATACAAATAACAGAAATTTATATGTGGGCAATTCCGTTTCAAACGGACCAGAACGGAGGGGGGGGGGGAGGGGGGAGTGTGCCAAAAAACATGCTTTAGTACTTTTATCCGTTTCTATAACTTATTAGTAGTCTTTTCGGTTAATGAGGGTAGATTTTATTTAGTTTTTTGTCTTTTTTTTTTACTGAAATAACCGCATTTTTTGTTTAAAAATTGCAATTTTCCGTAGAATCAAAATCTGGCGTCATTTCAAGTCTATGCCCTGTCTATAAGCCGCAAAAGCCATAATATCAATTTTTTGTTCTCAGTGAGCTGTGCAAAAAAGAGCATTTTTTAGATTTTTTTTAACCATTGAAATCGACTTATTTTTATGTAAATTAGTTAAAAAAATATAAATTTGTTCTGTGTATTTGGATTTTAAGGGTCTAAAACTCAAAAAATCTGCAAAAGTAGGCCTATTCTACAACATAAACTCTTAGAAATACACTTTTAGCCGCGCTCAGAAGAACAATACACCAAATATTATTAAAAACTTGAATTGTAAGGACCATTCTAGATAGAAAATAGTCAGTGTATCGCTCATCGGCCGTGGAAAAGTCCATCTAGAAAGAAATTTTTACAACATTTTCAGGCAAAAAATAAAATATAAACACAATAAAATGTGATTTAAAACTTTTTTTTATCAAATTTTGATAAGCGCCGGGCGGATTTATGTTTGAATGCCAAAAATAATAGCATTCTCAAATTTTGGCGCCGGTAGAAGAGTCTAAATTTGCGCCACAAGCGCAAAAACTATCAAACAAAAAGTAAAATCGCCCAAAATTGATTCGAGCGACAAAAGAAGTCTTTGTTAAACTTCCAAAATGAGCTTAAAAAAATATAAACCAAATAATCTTTAAAACAAAATTTAAAAAATATTGTTTAAGTAAAGAAAAAATGTTGTAATTTTTTTTCAAATAGGTTTTTCTACGCCAGATAAGCACTGACTATTTTCCACTTAGAATTGTTTGCAAAACTCATATTTTTAATAATATTTGGTGTATAGTTCCTCTGAAGGCTGCTAAATGTGTATTTGTAAGTTTATGTTAAAAAATAGACCTATTTTTGAAGTTTTTTCGATTTTTAGACCTCTAAAATCCAAATGCACAGAACAAATTTATATTTTCCAATGAATATACATCAAAATACGTCAAATTTGGCGTTTAAAAAAATCTAAAAATGCTCTTTTTTGCCTAGCCCACTGAGAACAAAAAATGTTTTTATAGCTTTTGTGGCTTATAGACAGAATATAGATTTGAAATGGAGATTTGGATTCTACAAAAAATTTCTGATTGATTTCACTAGTAATTTTTTTTTTAGTTAAATTTGCGATTTTTAAACAAAAAATGCGATTTAGTTAAAAACAACTAAAAAAACGCAATTTTTATTTTAAAGGGCAAACACCCTCATGAACCAATCAATAAACTACTAACAAGTTATAGAAACAAACAAAAAATACTAAAGCAAATTTCTCAATGCACCCCCCCCCCCCCTGCTCTGGTCCGTTTGAAATGGAATTGCCCATGTATATTTTATAATTAAAGTTTCTTGATTTAATAAAAAAAAAAACAAACCACCAATACTAAATTACTTTTATCTGAAAAATCTGTCCAAGCTACTTTAACTTGATTATATTCCATTCTCCACTTCCTGTATATTTTTGTTTGCAACATAAACTTCTTTTCACTGTTTTAATACTTATCTGTAAAAATATGTATAATAAAGTAGAAGATCTATTCTAACTGAATAAAAGTAACAAAAAACAAGAAATGAAATTTTAGATGTAGTCCTTTTAAAAAACATTTGCAATAAAAACTCCTGAAATTGTTATTTAACTTCTCTTCACTTTTGTATGTTTAGTGTTAAAAAATAAAGTTTACAAAATAAGACCTGGTAGCAATAAAAAAAACATAAAAAATATAATTATCTAGATTGTATTTTACAACTGCAAATTTCTGAATACAATTTTAAAATATATTTTCCCTGCTGCTCTCTACATACAATAGCTTAGATTATTTATATGTTATATAGAAGATTTGTATAGCTTATTTTAATTAGTTCTTGTACAAATATTTTTAATTTTTAGTTTTTAGTAAAAATGACTTATCACGTACTGTATATTATATTGTAATTCAGCATAAATATGAATATAAAGTGCTTTTTTTAAACCGCAATAAAAAAAAAAGTGAAAATATTAAAACATTAGTCTCTATCAAAAATAATTTATTTGTAATTTTTGAAAAAAAAAACTAAAATTTAAATTAAAATAAAATCATTTTCAATAACACACAAAAGTTACAGATGTTTTTAAACTTACAGTATATATTTTTTTAAATGAATAAATGAACTTGCTGCAGTATAAAAATAACTCCTCATATGTTTATATCATTACCCATTTTTTTTAAATAAAAGAAACAACCAATTCCTGTCATAACTACAAAGAAAGAAATGCATAAACCCAAATTATGTAATCCAATTAATAAGAATGTTAGATTGTTATTATTTAATTTTCATTTCAAGTTTTCAATACTACATATTACAAATAAAAAAATGCAAAATATATTTTTACCAAAATTATGAGTGAAACAATCATTAGGTCACCTACAGCTTTATAGAGAAACAAAATTTTACACTCAGTATATTATACAACAAGCAAAGCAAGCAAGTGTTGTAATCATCGGAGGTAATAACTGCTATTATAGGAAGTTGAATATTTTATAACTACGACTATACAAATTTATTTATAAATTTTAATTGTAACTTGTCAAACATGACATTTGTCATTTTTGAAGATTATATTTGAACTTATTTCGTAACAATTGTATAAAAGTTAGCATCTGCACAAGAAAAAAAGAAAAAATAATAAATAATATTATTATTTTAACAAAAACCACATACATAATAAATCTTTTTCAAACCTGATCAATTCTTAAACAGTGTAAATCCATGCACCAAAATAAAATAATTGTCCTATTTATCAAATCTTGTAAACACATTATTTGATCTGTATGATTGGTTTGTATAGTTCAAAAAGCTGTGAGTTTGGCACACAGCATTCGAAATAAAATTAATATATTTATTCTATCATACATAAAAAATATGTCTCAATAATTATGTACAATTTCATCTCTTATCTAAAAAAACATTTATTGATAACAATTTAAGATATAATAATAGAGTTGCATTATCATGTATCAACAGCATGAAATCCAAACTCTTTCATCAATCCAGTTACTAAGTATGTATTAAAGTATGACCAAAGCAATCATATCAAAACTTTATTTGTTATGTATTGCTTACCAATGTAAATTATTGTTAAACCAAATCATTTTTATTATAATAATATTTCAAAACAAGCAACCTATATTTCTACCCTACCTATGTATAGTAAAACATATCATATAAAATTAATGTACAAGACCCTTAACAGAAGCCTTATTAGACTCACCCCAGTAATTTGAAGTTAAATTATATATTAAGACAGTGTCTTGATTAAACAACTTTAATATCTGTCAAACTAACAAAACATTTAATCAATCAAATAATGTAGCAGGTAAATCCATAATTTAATTTCTAAATCAAATTTAAGATGTTGACAAATGTTAGTACCTAAATAATTTATAATTTTATTTATTTATTAATCAATGGTAAATTAGTATATTGTATATTATAAATAAAAGAATCAATTTTATTAATAATTAATTAAACAAACACTGCTTTAAGTTTATAATAATTTAAATAAATTAATAATTCATTACATACATACAATATGTTTAAGCAATCTAATATTATGCAGCTAAAAATGTTTGTGGTTAGTTATAAATAATTCTATGGTTAATAATTAGTGGTGCACAACATTAATTAATTAATAAAAATGTCTGATACAAAATTCTAATCTAAAACAATAGTATTAATAGTTGTTAACACATTATAATGCATTTAAACAAAAATAAACATATAACTTGCAGACAAAGTGTATGTTGTAGTGCAAAATGAGGGATTTTTACCCTTAGCGAATTTTCACATAAGGGTCGGCTCCATCCCTAGTCATTAAGTATGAGTTCAACACACCCAAAGTTTTCCGAAATCGATAAAAACTAACAAAAATATGTAACAACACATTCCGATCTATTGTTTACATAAACAATAACATAATATCGGCCGCAAATAATAACAATGAACTGTCAAAACGTATTTAATTTCCGAAAATCGGGAATTTTTAAAGACCGATCCGTCAAAGCCACACAAGATAAATAAAAACACGTATGATATTTACATATTTGAAACGATCGCGGTAATGATTTGCGTTATCAAATGATTGCTTTTCCTTAATTTGTAGTTTTTTATAGGATTGAAATAAAAACAGGCCGATAACTTACCTCATTTTACTTTGTTCCTCTGAAAATACTGCTAAATTCACTCATTCACGTGTGTAACATTGTAACATATGTACTTAACACTCACTTATTATTTATAACAATTGTTTTTACTTAATTTAATTGATAATTTACTAGAAAATTGTACTAGCCTACACGAGAGATGAAAATGACGGCCGCCATGTTGTCATTATGACCAGCCCGAGTCTCGCTCTCATGCCAATAGAAACAAACTCGAGACGCGCGAATTTCGAACAACATTGAATAAGAGCTGCTGAAGCATGCATCGAACAACAACTAATTGTCATGTTATTGATCATCAAACAACTATGTTTCATATCATTAATTAATATTGCTATAAAATTTACATATACGATAAGTATTGATGAATTCATTTATTTATATTTAAATACTTATAACAATATTTTATTAATACATAAAACATATAACAGAATTGATTGAACCATCAGACATTATACTACTTATTTTAAAATATTAATTAACCAACATTAAACTTTGATAATCAAAAATCCGATCTATATTTTAAAGTTGGCTTTCAAACTAAAACAATCCGGCCATCAAATTATAAAATTCGGCATTAAATATATTTTGTCTACTCATTGGCGTATAAATAGCCCGAGACGTTACCAAATTTTGGAGTCCTTACAAAAATTTTATAACATTACTATGATAATATTTGTTATCACCGATTCCTTGGACTTCATCCTTGTGCATAAACTTGCTACTGTCTGTCAGTCATCCTCTTATATTTGCTAGCTGCAGAAATACGACAAGAAGGAATAACATCTTGATGACACTGAGGCAAGAACACCTTTTTTTTTATAACAATCACTTGAGCGGGTGTGCTGAAACTCCTTTCTAATTCACCCGTTCGCTTTTCATAAACTAAGTGACATGCCCATCCACCCAATTGTTAGTTATGAAAAATTTGTTTAGTGCCTCAGCACAGTGAAATGTTAGTAGTATATTCTCAGTGATAAACAGCTCGAAACAACTACACCAAGCAAACAAAACCTATCAAAAACTAAAAATTATTTACAATGCGCATGTGTATATGTGTGTGAAATAAGCGTGGAGTTGCCTGTGAGGTATTAAAAAAAAGTGGCTTAAGTAGCCAGTGTGGCCTTGTAAACCCCGAGACATTTTAGTAAGCTCACTTACTTTGTTAGCATCCGCGCAGAGATACGTCCTACCACAAGAAATCAACTATGAGTAAAGAAAAATGAGACGTAGATAAAAACCAAGACCAGCTCCTAGTACTCCGGAGTCTCCTTTTAAGATATATCGAGTTGTGGCATTTTTCACTAGTCGGTGAAATCAAAGTACGCCACCAACTAAGGTTACAAAAAAGTATCTACCAAAATAAAGTAAGAACCAACCAAGATTTAGGTTCAAAAAAGTCTACCACTAATGCACACATTGGTAGAACTTGCATGCAAACTACAAAATACCTATTTTAGCTGCCAGGGTGCCAAAAAACCAAGCAACATTAAATTTGCGGATATACTATATGGTTAAGCTGCAACTACCCTCCAGCACTCTCAGATAAATCTAGAAGCATGAATTAGTGCAAATGGCAAAAACGGCACTACAGCCAGAACACTATTCTGATAGTGGTTATCAGAAACAGCTTTGCAGAAAAAACTATAAGTAAAATTTTAAGTGTAGACCAAGACTAAACTGTGAAGAACCGGACCAAGTTTGCAACACAGAAACCAAACAAAATCACAACAACCTCTGCAACTGGCTAACATATTAGAAACTGCCTGCACACTAACAAACGCCTCGCTTTCTTAGTCCAAGAGAGCAGATTACAACCACCACGTAAAACACACGCGCTCAGAACCATTATTCATATCGCAAGTAATATTTTATCAAAAAATTATATTTAATTAATGAGACATAAATATAACATTTGACAGGTGATCTGTCACTTTTTGATGACCGCGTTCACATTTTGCACGCTTTATGCGTGCATAATAAAACGTATAAAACTGCTTACTTTTTTGTAGGTGTAACAGTTGCACAATATACATTACATTACGAAGTAAAATAAAACATCAATGTCAAACTAACATATTAAAACTATATTCAGACTGAATAAAAAATTATATTTATGTTATTAAAAATTATTTTTTTTATAAGTATTACAGATATTGAAGTCGTAGACAAATTACACACACAATTTGCACAAAAACTTATTTGACCATGTTCTTACTTGTGGAAAATGTTTGTGTTTTTTTGTACAAATACAAACTTCAGTAGTTTTATTTTTTTCTTTTTTTGACCTTGAGCATTACACTCATTAAGTCACAACCATAAGTGTATTAAATGTGATTTTTTACAAATTCTCGTAACAGAACAAATATCCATATGTCTTACTCGGGATTCGAACCCAGGAACTCCAGTACTGTAACTAGTCTCGCAACCGCTGCGCCACCGAGGCCGGCAATTTTAGTAGTAAATAGGATATTGTAACGAGTGCAGAAACACATTAAAAACAAGTATAGAGTTTTATAAGAGATTTGTAATAAGATTTTTGCAAATGTATTTTATATTATTTTTTCTACAAAAATAAATCATTATTAACTTTTCTGACCAAACCTTCCTAAGGTCCTGTAGTTTTGCAATTTTTATAGTTTTCAGTGGTGTGTGTAGAAGAGACTCTTTTCTTACCGAGGTAGTCCTTGACACAAAGCCTATCAAAATAAGAAACAAAATATTAAAACAGAAAGAATGTAAAATAACTAATATAAAATATATAAAGAAGAGACGCAATGTCCTCAAATGAGACAGTTGTAAAAGCAATAATTTCGAATAAAGCCTAGTTAAATAGGTAAATTTATACGAATGCCACAACGACATATGTAGCGCTCGTTACTATTTGTTCAATCGGACAACCCAATAATAACATTAAAGAATTAAATTTATGAAAAAATATTTTTTTTATTGTTTTTTAGTTTTTTAGTTTAGAATATTTTTTCATAAATTTAATTCTTTAATGTTAAAATAACTAAGTTTATGCGTATGATATTTTGACAGTTTTTACACCTAATCATTATATTGAACATAAACAAACACTTTTAATTTCGGACTATAATCGCCTCTTTAGCTTGTCTATTTTAATAAAACTAACTAAAACTATTTTTTTTTTTTAAGAATAACAGATGACAACCAACAAAATATTTTGTAAACGTAAAAACCATGAGTGAAGGAGGAAGGAGACATCCGGTCGGAGACGGCCATCTGGGCATGTATGTCAAAGGAAGTAGGCGCCATTGGCGGCGGCCTTGGGATTTTGCATCCGGTTGGGAGCGCCCATCTAGGCATGTTTGTAAAGCGTAAAGTGGGCGTTGCCGGTGGCGCCCTTCTGTGCGCAAAATGGGCAGTACCGCCATAAGAGTGTGTGAGTGCGAGGGGTGTGCGAAAACTTGGAAAGAGTGGGATGGAAAATGAGTGCACATCAGCGCTGCGGTGACAGAAAAAGTAAGTTGGGATGGATGACGTAACTGAAATTTTGCATGTTGAGACTTGTCAAAAATTTTAATTGGGGTGAATCATCAATTAAAAATAAGAATTGTGTACCGGAAGTAGCAAACGCGATAAGGATTTATGTACCGGAATCCACTTTCTTGCCTGCCTGCCTGCCAGCCCGCCAGCCTGCTGGTAAGCTGGTCAGCTGGTCAACTCCATCCACTTTTTAGCATCCCATCCACTTTCCATCCACTTTTTGTATCCTTCTAGCATTAAATATTTATATATTGAAGTGGTAGTGGATGGTATATAATCACTTCATAATTAGGCGTTGCACAGCACACATTATGCTTAAATGTAAAGAATGCAATAAACGCTTTTCATTGCTTCAAAATTTGCAAAGGCATGAAAAGCGTTTATTGCATTCTTTACATTTAAGCATAATGTGTGCTGCGCAACGTCTAACTATAAAGTGATTACCAACCACTACTACTTCAATATATAAATATTTAATGCTAAGAGGATACAAAAGTGGATGGAAAATAGATGGGATGCTAAAAAGTAGATGGAAAGTGAATGGGATGCTAAAAAGTGGATGGATTTGACCAGCTGGCTAGCGTACCAGCAGGCGGGCAGGCAGGCGGGCTGGCTAAAAAGTGGATGGAAAATGGATGGGATGCAAAAAAGTGGATGGAAAGTGGATTCCGGTACATAAATTCTTATCTTTAATCGATGACTCACTCTAATTAAATTTTTTTACAAGTCTCAACATGCAAAATTTCAATTACGTCATCCATCTCAACTTACTTTTTCTGCCACTGCAGCGCTGACGTGCACTCATTCTCCATCCCACCTTTTCCGAGTTTTCGCACACCCCTCGCACTCACACACTCTTATGGCAGTACTGCCCACTTTGCGCACAGAAGGGCGCCACCGGCAACGCCCACTTTACGCTTTACAAACATGCCTAGATGGGCGCTCCCAACCGGATGCAAAATCCCAAGGCCGCCTTACAGATATCCCCATAAGAAATTGAGTCCGTTCTATCATTCCTCCTCTACTGTTATGAAACTAAAAACATAAATCTATCAATCTCTTTTATTTTGCGTATTTTAATCCGATTTAGATGTTCAAACCAAAATTTTAGTTGGTTGACTTTTTCAAGTGACTTAAATGTTAAAATAATCCTGTTTTTCTTTCAGATTTAACTGAGATTTATTAATTCTACTGAGATATTAATCGGAATTAGACAACAAGATAAACGCAGTAATAAACTGTCCCATAAACCAAAGTTGCCATAGCTTTGCTAGAAGATACATCATCTTATCGAAACTTTAATGTCTTGTTTGCTAACAACATTTAAAAAAACTGTAGACGTTTTTGGTAAAAGTTTTTTTTCTTTGTGGCTTTTCAAGAGATTGTTAATGCCTGTACTAATAGTCAGAGAGTATATCTCTGATTAATCCTGGATTTATAAATCCGAGGTTTATTTATTTAGATTTATGTTAGAATTTGTGGAGTATATAGTAGTATACTTATACTCCATAGACATTGTTTGTACTTGTAAAACATAATCGTCATTGATCATTTATCAATTTCAGTTATCTGTTACCAAATGTTATAAATACTAATAGACGGTTGCATAATTTTTTACTTCATCTCCTCCATCTGAACATCCGTGAATTGACTCAAAAAATCAAACAAAATAAATCTCAAACTCATAAATTAAAATTTAATTTCTGACTATTATTAGTAGGAGCATAAATGTTGTCTCTTAAGCCAAAGACAGTGTCGCTTACTGGTGCTGCAGTAATCTTTGCCTTGTCTTAATTCTAAAGGTCGTATTCAGAATCTTCCAAGCTTTTACTGGTGATTGACTTGTAAACCAAACTGAGTTAATGCCTCATGTATCCATGGGCGCCGAGTACATGGGGGCACCGGGGCGCGTGCCCCTATTAACATATTCTATGGGGGCAGCGCCCCCATTGGAATATTGGCTTATATCCATAAAAAATAAAAATTTTGATTTAATATTTTCAATTTGCATAAAGAGACATATGGAGACATAAATATATATAAAAAATGTGGTCATATAGCCCGAATATCTGAGCACAAGTAACCCGGCCCCCATTGACATTTTCAAAAGTCGGCGCCCATGCATGTATCATGTGTACCCTAGTAAGTTTTTTTTCAATACTGTTGTGAGCTCCTGGGCTGTTGCAAAAAAATATTGATAAGCCTAAAAACATAGCCTAAAAAAACTTTTAAGGTTTTTGATAAATAAATATGCTTTTAAAACTTAGAACAACTTTTTTATTCAATAAAACTTGTTAAAAAACTGCAAAAAAACAAAACCTCAAAAAATTTAGATAAATCTAATTCTAGACATTCTTATGATTAAAATGTCATCTGTTCTGGCAGAAACCAATAAATACTTGTTGCAGAAACCACAAACTTTAAACATTTATTTTTCACTAAAATAATATTGTGGCTGTTCAGACTGAGAATGGTTCCTAACTATCTACTTGATTGTTAATCTATATTTAAAAACAAGTGTTACAGGCCTAGTTTATAAAACATCGTTCCCAAACTATTATCGTTCAAAACTTTAGCATAGCTACTTTTTTATGACTTCGACTATTTAGGTCATTAGCTAAATAAAAAAAAAATAATAACCTCAGGTTAGAAACCTGAGAAAACACATTAAAATTTTTAAATAAATATATAAATACCAAACCTACTATCACAGCTGTTAAAACTAAAAACTAATATTACAAAACCTACTAGCTAAGCCTAACTTACTATCACATTTGTCATCAAAGCTATACAATGCTTCGATGGCAAACCCTTAAAACTAACTAAACGCAGATTGCATCAAAGTTGTAAAAGACTAAAGAGCTTTAAACAACTCAACAACACAAACTGATCAATACTGATGTCAATACCTATACATTAACCTAACCTAATATGACAGATGACAGATGACACCAAAGTTGTAAAATGCTTCAATGCCAGACCCTAAAAACTAACTAAACCTAATATCACAATCTAACCTAATTTCACAGATGACATCAAAGCTGTAAAATGCTTCGATGACAGGCCCTAAAAACCAACTAAACCTAATATCACAGATTGCACCGAAGCTATAAAAAACTACGGTTCTTTAAACAACTCAACAACACAAACTGATAAATAAAAATTAATTAATTAATTAACATCAATATCATTATAAGACAACACAAAAACTTGGTTACACCTATTAGAGATGTCCTGCGTCTTTCAAAAACTGGACGCACCTTCCCATAGACTCCTCCCTATTTCATAAAATATACGCCACGTTGTTAGGGAGCTCAAGCCGATTACGGTGGGAAAGGTAGGCACGGCATTCCTTCAAAATGTGCTTCACCGTTAAAAGGTAGTGACATGTTTAGCATGCTGGTTGTTTGTCGTCGGTCAGGAGATACAAAGAAGTCAAGTTGATATGACCTATGCGCAAGCAACATAGGGTGACCTCCTTTCTCCTGTTAACATCTACCGGCAACTTCTATGCCGTCACGGAGAGCTTGATTTTCTTTAATTTGCTCTCAAAGCAGTTCCATACTCTGCCAATTCTCGAGGACTTTTGATATAACGTATCCTTTGAAATCATCGCGTCTTACAGAAATGTTGTCCGTAGGATCCATCAACCACCTAACAGGCGGCTTTATCGGCCAGCTCGTTGCTCTCGATATCCACATGACCCGGTGTCCAGACAAAAATAACTCTCTGTCCAAACCCGGCCAGGCAGAATATCAAAATTTGTACAAGCTGGACCAGCGGATCGACCAAGTACATAGACTGTATACTCAAAATGGCGTTCAGCAAATTGGAACAAAAAAAGAACGGACTGTGAGATAACGTCTAACAGTTTAGCAGAGCTTTATGTAATGCATATAATTCTGCCATCTAAAACAAAAGCACTTCCCACTCCCCGATCCATTTTTAAACCGTCCGTATACAACTGCAGAGAGTCTGTATTCCGCAACGATTTCAAGAAACTTGCTCCTCAAGACGTTGGAGCAAGTTTCAATGTTTGCTCTGGGAGATCAGATTCAGATGAGACGGCATCAGCCAAGGTGGAAACTCGCCAGAGCCAACCTCAAATATCATCGGATAATTTACATTTAGACTCTCCTTTAGCTCTTGCGCTCAAACGCTCACCGACTACGACGAGCGGTTAGAGGGTACACCCGACTTGCAACAATGACTTAATGCAAAACTCGTCCAAAGTGTTCCCGTGGCGTATCTAATGCCTGCGTTGTGGACAGCGTCTAAGGCTTTCAACCAAGATTTTTTGGCGGATAAGTAAACCGCGCAGCTGTAGTCGACCCTGAATAAAACCAGAGCTTTGTACAGCCGCAACAGTACCTTTCTTCGCGCACCCCGGTTGATGTCTTGCAAGCACTTGATTACGTTTAAGGCTTTTTGCACTTTGTGACCAATTCATCAATATGTGCTCAAAAAGATAAGGTCCTATCGAGCACAAGCCCTAAGAAACAAACTGTTTTGACGCACGTGATTTTAAAACCTTGCAAGACAAGCACCGGGACTTCGTGAGGTCTTCTGAGGCGGCAAAAATGCCTCTGTGTCTCTGACCACTTTGTATGTTGTGATCTGGAGTTGACGTGTTATAGCAGGTATGGTATTTCTTGCTATGTAGATCATTAAATCGTCAACGTACAGACATTTTTTACAGGTGTAACCACAAAAGTTGCAATATTGTTTACCGCAAACGCAAAAAGTTAACGCCGAGGGTAACGCTAATTGTCGTCCTTTAGGAAACACCGTTCTCTAGACATACTGTCTTTGAGTTAGTGGTTCCCACTAAAGCATGGCTATTATTATTGTCTTTATGTTTTTTTATTTGTAGTGAACTAAATAAAAGTTCGTACTTTTCATATGTAATATTTAAAATTGGCAAAATAAATGTATTAATATTATTAATAATAAAAAATATATATATATGTCAAATTGACATTTTGCAACGATTGTCAGCAAAGACATCGTTTGTCAACGATCACATCGTAGCAGCCTAATCATTTAGCAACAATTATTAAATTGTAACAAGATCATTACAAATTATAAAATAGGCCTGTTTGCTTAACCTCAAGTTGTCGACCAAGATTTCCAACGAGGTTTCTACGCATTTAAAAAAAAAAAAGCGACCAAATAGTTTTTTACAATAACTGGCGTAATACAAAATAGCAGCAATTCTGAGGCGCTAAGGGCGTTGAGTTGTAACAACCGTGTTAAAACATGCCAGGCGCGTAGGAAAATCATGCACTGAGCTCGTTACGTGTTAGCGTTTATTCACAACGTTTTTTCTTACGTTAGAAAAAGTGTAAATAGACCTAATGACCTTAATATAAAAAAACGGCTTTTTGTAACAATGATACATGATTGTTACTAAGCCATGGTAATAGTAATCAGTTTTTTAATTTATAGTTTTTACAAATTTGTTAGTATGTTGACTTGACTTGACGCACATAGGACCAAACTCCAGGAGTGTATTCTACACGTGAAAATAATGTAAAAAACTTAAATGTTGTTATCTAATTTTTATTTGTTTTCAAGTTATAGCATAATTAATTTTTTTATCTAGTATGCTATGTTCGACGTTCTAAAACATTTGATAGCTTTTTTGTTCTAATAATGTGTCAGTGTGACGGTAATTTAACGTTTATTTTGTTTGTACGATTAAAGTGGTACAAAATGCTACACTCTTATTCAAATTTAGAATATGCAAATATGGTGTTTATGGTTTTTGTAATGAGAATGCTACAGCTGCTGTTGAAGAATATCGTCAACGGTTTCCACATCAGAGACATCCTAATAAAAATGTATTTATCAGAGCTTTCAACAAACTGTGCAAGACCGGAAACATAACATCTGAACGAGCTACTCGACAAGATTTAGAAGAGGTAGAATATATTCTGGATGTAGTAGCAGAAGATGCAACGACCAGTTCACGAAGGATTAGTATTCAATTGGGTATTCCACAAACAAGAGTAATAAACACACTCCACGAGCAAGGCTTACATCCATACCATGTACAGAGAGTACAACACCTATAACCAAAAGATGATCCTAAATTTTGTAGGTGAATAAATAATAATCCTCGTGTTGTATCGCGCATATTTTTTAAAGATGAAGCAACATTCACCCATGACGGCATTAAGGTAGGAAAATTGTCGCATAAAACTATCGTGCAGCTTTTCTCAGAAGTTAATTAAGATAATTCATTTTCGTTTTTGGCATTATTATGAGTATAATAACAACATTTGAATAAGCTATTTTGGTAAAAATATATTAATAAATAAAAAAGTTTAGTGGTAAAAATTGTTTAATTTATTTCAAACTTAGTTTATATTAATGATGTTTATATAAAAAAAATTATGCCGCAAAAATGATCACAAAATGATTATTTGTTTGCTTTAAAAGTAACACCGAAGATGAGGATATTTTTGGGTGTAAACAATAAGGCCACCGATGGCTCCGCCCATTACGTTTGGTACTGTTTTTATTACACAATTGGTAGTTTGATTTTATTGGGTGATCGTCGCCATGGGCGGTATTTTACTACAGTGTGAATGAAGCGCTCCCGGTGGTTTATAACGGAACCATTCCTGACAATTCTGTCCTTAATAATACTCACAACTGTCATGTATGTTCAGACGAAAATCCCCACGCAACAGTCGAAAGTAATTTTCAATATAAGTTTTTGGTAAACGTGTAGTGTGGTATGGTCAATGATTATTTAATTGGCCCTTTCATTTTGGAAAATCACAGAAGCCAACTACTTAATTTTTTTACAAAATGAATTACACGGACTACTATAAGATGTTCCTTTAAACATCAGAATGCAAATGTACCACCAGCACGATAGAGCTCCTGTACATTTTGCTCGTCAGGCCAAGCAACATTTGGACAAAAGGTTTCCAGAGCGTTCAATTGGTCGCGGTGGTCCTATTAGTTGGCCTCCAAGATCTTCAGACCTCACAGCATTAGATTATTGTTTATGGAGCTGTCTCAAAGATGAAGTGTACATAGTAAAAGTGGACACTCAGGATGGACTAATTCTACGTATTAAAATTGCTGCAGCCGATCTTAAAGACAGACATGACTCCATCAGGAGAGCGCCCTTCGTAGACAAAGCAGAAAATGTTTAGAGGTAAATAGCGGTATTTTCGAACATTTATTATAAGAACGCTATGATAAACAAAACGTTAATGTATGAAATTTTGTTTATTTTTAACTACGCTGTAACTTGAAAACAAATAAAAATCGAATAACAACATTTAAGTTTTTTTACATTATTTTCACGTGTAGAATACACTCCTGGAGTTTGGTCCGTTTTATAAAAGTAAAAAACAGTTTCAAAGACCGCCTAGGTGGTGATTAAGCGTACTCAACTACTATGTCAGAGGTTTTAGAGAGTTAGTTGTTCTGGTTAAAAAAAAATGTATTCTAATCAGTGCAACTTTTTTAAGATATAAAGAAAAACAATTTTTCAAATTTTCATTAATAGTAGTCAAACTTTCTTCAATCGCTGTAGCCTTTCGGACTTTCTCCTAAATGCAATATGTTTAGTACTGCCAAACTTCCTAAACCTAAAACATAGAACAATTTTACGTAGAAAACCTATACCCGGAACACCTTAAAACATTTTTATTGTATAGTCGGACAAAACATCTACCGAGTCACAGAAGCAACTGTTATCCAGTTGGCACAAAAATTAAATTTTTTGAAAAATATTATAGTAACAGGAAAAAAGGTTACTAAAGCCTTGTTTTACAAAACATCTACTGCCACAAGTGTGTATTACTAAAAACTACGCAACAAAAAGCAAATTTTACACGCATATTTATAATTCTTGCACGTTTACTCAACCAGGTGTCTGACCAAGACTGTATTGGCCATAAAATCCTTACGCCTCTGTGTGCAGTTTGAAATCATCCTGTTTATAGAAATATACATCTGTAAATATATCTATGAAAATAAATATTTAAAATTCACAAATATTTTCTGTAAATTTAATAACGAATATATCCACAAATATCTAGGTCGCATCATCTGCTTGATGGGACATATTTCTCAAGGAAATCAGTTCAATCAATTTCAACTTATAGGTGAGTCGATGCTTGCATTACAACCGATTTGTCACCGAGCTCTAAAATAGAACTTATTTATTTGCTCCATCGCCTATAATCACTTTATGCATTTTAAAATTGTATGAAAATAAAAAAGTTTTATAAAATATAATTCAATAACAATCAATTTTAACGAAGTAAAAATGCATTAACAGATTTAATTAATTAGTTATTTATTATGAAAGGTCTGATTAATATCAAAAGTATTAATTGTTGAAATAGTAACCGGTAAAATATATTATCAATATGATTCAAAATTAAATGACAAAACATGTTAAAAACATTTCACAATGTGCATGAAGCACTGTATGATATGAGTATGAACGTTGTACATGAACGAGTGTGAGTGCAATTCATAAGAGTGGAAAATAGGCACTACGTGCGAGTTGCACATTATTATTGCAACAAAGTATGAAATAGCGTATGTTTCCTTAAAATTAACAGTTTTGTGAGACATTACAGTAAGAAGTAGAAAAATAATTAATTCGCCTGCTTCTACCGAAATTATCTGTTTCGGCGAAAAAATGCAATACAATTTAGAGACCTGCTGAAAAGAGATTTACGGAATTTGATTGGCTGTAACTACGATTTCACGTCACGTCACTTAAAAATTTCCTGAAACTTTGTTTTTATTTGGAGCAGGCTCCTTCGTGCTGTTAAAGTTTATTTTGATACACTATACTATAGGAATAATACACAAATAAATATACCAACATAATTAATAATAACAAACTATAAATAATGAGGTACATGTATATACTGTTCATCATAGCATACTCAATGACATACAGTTGATGCAATAATGTGTAAATATAATTAAAAATTAAATATGTATATGCAATTATAAGCTTTGTATTTATACGCATTTTATACCTTTTTCATAAAATAACGCGAGTTCTTGTAGAATATAAAATACAGTTTTTCTGCCCTTCGTGTTTTATTTTCTCGTATCTTTTAGATAAAAATCAATTTAAAAAAAATTAAATTAAATACATAAGACCGAATTAATTTTAAATTTAGTAGCCTAAGAGTAATTGTTATTTATGCATATGTTTCAAAATTTAAAAAAATATAAAATTAAGAAATAAATTTTGACGATAGAAAATTATTAATTTGATTTATCATTGTAATTTAACTTCATTTCAAAACAGAAAAAAAGGATTCTAGGTATTTTCATTGAAAAAAAAAAAAACAATACATGATTTCATTACCTGAATTAAAATGTAAACATTTTATTTGTTATTAATATCTTATTGAGATACTTTTAGTTACGTGTTTTAAAATAGTAAAAAGTACTTTGTTGCTTCATTTTAAAAGTAATAAAATAATATATTGATTTTAATGAACATGATTTCCTTTCATTTTTTTTTTTTTTTTTTAAATTTCAAAATGTAATATTTAAGAATTACTTAATATGTTATAATAATTACACTCGTTAATACTATCACATTGAAGACTAGATTTAAGCAGTCTATGAACATTAAACATGTGTTAAAGTACGGTTAAAAAAATCTCTCTTAAAAGTTTCGGTCCTACATCTCTGAACTGACAGTGAATATTTGTTAAAAAAATTCCTAGCAAGTAATGTACTACAAATAAATATTTGTTTAAATGGCAGTGTATTTTTATTTCGTTTAAACAATGTCCATAAAAGTTTCTATAAAAAATGCAAAGATCTGCAACATTACGCCTGTGCTGTAAAGTATCTAAGTCATTAGTCAATTTTGGATCGGCAATGATCCAAATAAATGGTTTTGAATATAGTTTAGAAAAGCTAGGGTAGTTTCCCCATACTTAGGAACAATATTCAATACAAAAACAAATATAAGTTTTATATATATATATATATATATATATATATATATATATATGCAAAAGTTGAACAGAAGTAGGTTTTTTTTTAACTATTAAGAAATCCTAGTTTTCTAGATAGATTATGTGAAATTGTAATCTCTAAATGATAAATTAAAAAAGATTTAGATATTGATTTGTTGTTTAGTTTAATATTTAGTACTAATAATACCTCAGATTTTGATACAGTTACGAGTTTTTTTAGAGTTAAAATTGACCATGTTGGAAGTGTCCTATTCAGATGTTTTGAAGTCTTTGTTTATAGATGCTACAAATTCTAACCTAGATGATTCAAGACGCTCTGTCATATTTGTCGATATAGTTTTTGGAAAGTATGAAGGGTGCAATCATTTGCAAAATTATGAATAGAACTTTTAGTTATTTCAAGAAGTTCATTAATGTAACTTTGAGAAATAATAGCATTTATAATTTTAGGGTCAGAGTAAAAACAATCAATTATAACAAATTTTTCTATTGCTAAAAAAACTTTAAAATAAGATTTACAGACTTATAATCAAGACCTATACAATGAAGCTTGTTGATAAGATTAAGATGCTATACTCTATCAAAAGTTTTAGAAATGTCTAGAGCTACTTCAAGATTTTCTCCATGTTTGTCTAAAGAAGAATTCCATTTTTGACTAACATATGTTAAAAGATCTGTTGTTGAACGTTTTAATCAAAATCCATATTGAGTATCTGAGATATTTTGTTCTAAATACTTGGAAATTGATATATTTTTAAAAACTTTTGACAGATTGGACAATACAATTGGTCTATAATTTGAAAAATCAGACCTTTCTCCTTTTTTAAGTAAACATTTGCAATTTTCCAACAATTTAGAAATGTTTCCTTTTGATATGGCAAATATTTGATTCAAAATTGGAGCTAATTCATGTTTTAAAAATAATAAGTAGAATTCCATCTATACCTGATGCCTTTCTGGTATTTAATTTAAGAAGATATCTTTTGACAACCAGTTTACTAAAATGAATTGGACCCATTATTTTACCACTAGCCGGCATTGTAGGTACAGCAATGGGAGGATTTATAATAGCAGAATTGCAAATTGTTTTGCAAAAATATGTGCTTTTTCTTTTGAATTAGTAACTAGATTGTTTTGATCATTTCGAATAAAAAGTATTGATAATTTTCTACTAACTTGCAATGAATTTGTTGTTTTAAAAAAAACTTTTGTTGTTTATAGAAAGCTGGAAGATTCGATTAGCTTTATTTCTGTCAATCCTAACTTTTTCAGATTGTATTAAACTGTCACAATGTTTACAAGCATTCTTATACTGCTGTTTATTCTGTACAGAATGATTACTAACGTGTTTCCTAAATGATTTTTCCTTTTTTATTAACTGCCTGTTTTGCCTGAATTGAAAACAAGTACTTTTGTTTTGGTTTTATAACAGAGATAGGACAAATTTTTCAATGACATTCAGAATAGTTTTTGTGAGATTTTCTGCTGCAATATGTGAATCCTTAACAATGAGTATCAAAATCAAAATCATTAAGAAAATCGTTCATTTTTACTATATTCATCTTAGAATAATGATAGATGAGGCGCGGTTTAGGTTTGGTAGTAAAAGAAAGAAAAGTTTTCACAACCAAAGCTATAAGTAAATGATCAAAATTTCCTAAAACAGCAACAGTAGTTGTAATCTCTAGAATGGTTGAAAGATGCAAATCTAATAATCTTGGTTCTTTAAGAAGTCTATCACGCGGAAAATATGTGGGTTGTTGAATAAGTTGAGTAAAATTAAAAGAAGCAGCAAAAACCATAGCTTGTTGTCCGGATAGTGTTCTGGAAGATGACTTAACCATTCAGTATTTTGTACATTAAAATATCCCAAGTCCTAAAAAAATTATTTTGGCGTGTCAATGTTTACTTTAAAAAAGATTGTCAAGGCTCTCAGAAAAGTCATCAAAATAGATTGGAGTTAGCTTATTTGGAGAACGGTATATGCCTTTTATAAAAATAATCTTATCGAGAAGGTTTAGTTTAAGAAATAAGCTTTTATAACCCATGGCTTTAATTTAGTACGTCGTCGTCTGGAAGATTGTTGATGTTGTTTGTGGATGTTGCACAAACACCCTGTTGGTCAGCAAATTAATGTTCAAGACACATATCATAAAAACCTCTTACAATTTGTTAAAGAAATGAGTGTTTTTTTAACTAGCTAGCTAAGATTATTATAACTAGTAAAAAATACATTCAGATATCATAGATCATACAATAGATATAACCTCCTCCAATATTTTAAAATCTAACTTAACTTACAAAAATTTAGTAATTAATTAAGTTAGTTATAACTCTAATTGTTTAGAAAACCAACTTAAAGTAAGATTTAATTAATATTCAAATTAAAACCTATTTATTCAATTCATAAAAGTAACGCAAAACTCGCGTAAACAAACCAATTCATGCTGTAGAATTTATTTTTTTTTTTATTTCTTAGCACAACAAAATTGTACTGAAAAATTAGTCAAAAATTACTAAAAACATTATTGCATAAAGTTCTCCCAAAAGTGTAACAATAAAGATAGGCCAACTAAACATACTTACCCAAAAGTTATTTTAGCGAAAACAATTTTTGACTTTTGACCAATGGCGTTTCAAAAATAGCTTTAAAAAAAATCTTTGATCATTTGTGTTGTATAATAACAGATCTTGGGTTTATTCTCTACGCATTCTTTTATCTCATTCACCCTTTATTCCACTGTTTCTGCTATCTTTCCATGGTCTTTTCTCTTGCTCTTATCTTTGATTCCTTTATACTGATTTCGTACTAGTTTTTTTATTTCTAACCTTTTATCAGCCATAATATCCACGGAAGGTGTTGCCGCAGTTACCTATTCTACCTCCTGTGACACCATTCTATGCTGCTGATCCCTAACAAAGTTGCTTTTGTAGCTCTTCTTATTTAATTCCTGCTTTCTTTTGTCTTCATGGCTTTTCTCCATAATTCTTTTCCTAGACCTCTTTTGTTTAGCATAAGTCTACCAAGCTTTCTCTTTACTTCCTTTGTTTCCTTGCTTCCTTAACCTGTTCGTTCCATCCTTTTGCTTCGAGTCACTCCAAAGTATTTAATTTTTTCCGTTACTTGTTTCTCTAAGTTCTCTTAGTCGACAGTCTGTATTTTTGTCTGTTTCAGCAAGTCTGCATATGTCGCGCCCTGTTTGCTGACTACTATAGCTTCTGTTTCAGTTCCTGGTCTTCTTTCTCTATTTGTATCTGATACCTGTAGCCGTGTTAGAACGTACAGTCTCATTTTTGTTTAAGTTCTTCTTCAGGCCACCTGTAGATATCGGTATGTCTATTTATTCGGTATTTAAATCTTTTGCTTTGTTTAGTACTTTTTCTATTGCCTTTAAAATATTTATATCGTTTTTCCTGCGGTTTCGTACCTCTGTTTAATGCTGTGCACCTTTCCCATATTGTTCTCTCTTAGTTTTCTTACTAATTCCACGTGCGGTGTTTTTCCTCCATTAATTTTAGGTTTTTAATATCCGATTGTTGTAAAATCCCCAATTCTTTGCCTATTTCGTCATTATTTATTATTATTCTTGCATCGCTCACTTTTTTCACTGTTGATTTTTTTTTCTCTCTTGTTGATAATTTTTGTTATTCATTACCTGTTTCTATTATCTCTTGGTCCGAGAAGATTATCTTTGAAGCTTTATTTACTATTATCTCCCGTATGCATCGTCTTTGTCAACATTTTCAAGTCACCAGACGTTAGATGTAGAGGATTAGTAGTAATTTTTTGCTACAAATTTCAAACTTTAAAATTTTTGTATGGTATTTAAACTTTTGAAATTTTTTAAGTAATTTTGAGCTTCTATTTTTTGTGATTTTTATCTTTTAAAAAGTTTGGTGTTTGTGTGTTTCTCATTGAACATCAAAATCTCAAAAATACAAAATTATACCAAAACTTGACTAAAACCTATAAAACTCATTACTCTCTTTGAGATGTTCGTATAAGCAACAGGACGACAAGAAGACGCCACAATGAAGTTGGTCTATCTAATGGCAATAAAACTTGCACATAACCAAGATCTTACAAGCAGCATAGAGTCAGCATTAGATTATGAAGCCCTTTTGGCTTTGCAAGTATTGCCATTTGCAAGCTCGTACATAAAAAGTATGTCTGCATATTCTTCATTTGTAAAATTGACCATAATAACTTCAACTGAAAACCAATTCAAACCAAACGTCTGTACAATATGTCAAATATCATTCAATCAAAACCATTTCGATCCTGTAAATTTAAAATTGTGGGAAAAATGCGCTGTATTTCAAAAAAAAAGCATTTTAGACCATAACTTTATAAGAACTGTTCGTGTTAGATTCGGACAAGGAACCTGCCTACGTAATATCTCACCGACATTAATTAACAGTCTGTATACAGTAAACCAAAAACTGTGTGACCGGTGGTAAGAAGTTCCGCACAGTAAGAGATAAAGAAACCTATAGCCAGAATGTACATGTACATAAATAGATGTTTTTTTTTTTTTTTTTTTTAATTGAGGGGGGAAAATGCCTTACGCACTTTGTGTGGGGCTCCCGGTTACCCGTATACCCACTAAAAACCCTAACCTCTAAGCCCTCCAAGCCTTGCGGGATTACCGTTGTGGTATTACTTCACAAAGTCTGGACACCTTCTATTTATCCTACTATCCTTGACTTCCTGCTCTTGCTTTCTCCTCTTCTTCTTTTGTTGCCATTATTCTCCGTATGCCATCATCTATGGCCCTCCAGTTGTATGCACTTTCAAGCATGAGTGTGGTCAGGTTGTTTACGGTTATCTCTTTACCGACTCGTAGCTGCATCTCTTCTCTGGTGCTTCTCCAGCGAGGGCACTTTACCATTGTGTGCTCCGGGGTGTCTTTCTCTCCACAATAGGGGCATTCGTCCTGTTCTGCTAGGCACATTCTTTTTAGATATGACCCAAAACAACCATGACCTGTTAGGATCTGTGTGAGGTGGTAGTTCAGGTTACCATGTTTTCTGTTTACCCACGGTGTCACCAGGGGTATGAGGGTCTGTGTCCATCTGGCGACGTCACCCTTGCACTGCCATTCTGCTTCCCATTTTTTCATTGTTTCCACTCTCTTGTCTTTGCTGTGCCCCTTTGGTTGTTTCCCTTTACCTTCGGCCCGCTCTTTGGCGAGAAGGTGTATGGGGATTGTGCCCGTTATTGCTTGTATGGCCTTGGACGAAACTGTTCTGTAGGCACTGGCTATTCTAATTGCCATTTTTCTTCTGGCCCGCTCTAGTATTATTCTGTATTTTTTTTTCTCGCAGCTTTCTATCCAGATGGGTACGGCGTACAACAGTATTGAGTCCACCGTTGCACCCATAACTTTACGTTTCTCCGCCCTTGGACCCCCTACATTCGGCATGATACGTGCCAGGGCCATTACAAGTTTCTCTGCTTTTTGCTTTACCTCTGTTATATGAGGGCTCATATTCCAGTTTTTACCTATCCTCATCCCTAGGTATTTGATGCTACCTTGGGATGTGATTGTTGTATCCCCTAGATTGATTTTAACTGTGATGTCCTTCCTTCTACCCACCAGGACAACAGCTTCCGTTTTATGGGTTGCCAGTTCTAGACCCATTTTTTTGATCCACCTTTTTATCTTGTAGGACGCCCACTCTGCCTCCTCTTCTATTTCCCTTATATTGTTACCCCTGACAACCATAGCTAGATCATCAGCATATGCTATTGTGGTAATCCCCTGTGTCATCTGCTCTCTCAGCAGACCATCATAATATATATTCCACAAGGTGGGACCCAGGACAGACCCCTGAGGCACCCCGCAAGTCATTTCCAAAGTTGCTCCGGAGCTGCATTCTATGATTCTATCCTGTAGATAGTGGCATAGGATTTTTCTGAGGTATGTTGAAATTCCCCTTCTCTCTAATTCTTCTATTAGTCCCCTCCAGGGCACCGAGTTGAAAGCATTCTTTATATCAAAGGTGATCAACACCGCCAGTTTGTGTGTAGGATGTTCAGCTACCTGCCCCACTGCTTCCGTAACATGTCTAAGTGCATCCAGTGTGGAGTGGCCACCTCTGAACCCGTGTTGGTTTTTACTCAGGCCACCATAAATAGATGTTATTGTCCCCAAGTTTTATGCTAAGACTGATGCGTTTTAAATTTTTGCATGCGAATGTATCTATCTTAATATCCTGTCGTTTAACGCTCTCATAACACTTTTGTCTCAGGAGTGACCAGTCAGTGTTTTTGGTTTACTGTAATTTATTTTTGGGCAGTAAATTTACGAAACAAATGAATAATATTAAGTCAAATGAATAAAAGAATCTTGAAAAATTTACATGTTTAGTGATTTGAAGGTCAGAGATGTGTATGTTAAATTAAGTTTTTTCTGAATTATTTTTTACAATTAAGTTACATTCCCTAAAATATGTAAAGCAGTGTTAAATCAACTTACCTTTATATATACAGGGTGTAGATTATTTGGCGGACAAACACCAGGTAACTTTGTAGACAGTGCCAAAAGAAAACAAAAATCAAAAAATTCCAAAATGCTGAGAAACTTTTTGTTAAAAGTTTCGGACTTACATCTCTGAACTGTCATAAATAAAATTAAAATAAAGATTTCCCAAAATCAAATTAAAAATTATTTTAAATAAGCAAAATTTTTTAACAAAAATACTTTATTCATAAACATGAATTAATACAGATGATAAAATTGATTATAGGTACGACTAGATATATTACCAACATTAATATAATTATTAAAATAATTTTATTATAGATTGTAAAATATTTTTATAAGATTATAATATAAATTGATCTTCAGAAAACATTGTGCAATTTAGAGCAGATGATTATTAATTGCACAATACAGTCATATTTATCATATTAATGTTACAATTAATATAACTAAATTCCCTGAGTGCTTGACTTTAATAATAAAAATAAATACTTTATGATCACAAAATATTATATTCTTTGGGCTTCATTTTTATATGCATCACAGAGTTCAATAAAATCACTGAAAAAAAGTATACATTAATTTCTATAATTACAATTTACAAAATCGTAATTTTAGTGTGAATAGAGTGCAGTATTTGTGTTTTAGAATCAGTACATTGTATATAGGATTATAATAGCTACCTTATATATCCAGGTAATTCCGGTGCTTTATATATCCTAAAATGATCATATCCAAATATTGCTGCAAACTGGTGGTATGTAACATTTCCATATGTTTTATCCCGATCATCTGCAGCTATTGCAGCTAGCTGTAAATGATATTAATAAAGTTTTATTTACTTGACTATTATCAAGTTTGTGAATTGAAAAATTTAATAATAATTTTTAAATTATAATTAGTTAGTAAAATTATACTAAAATTACCTTCTTTCCTAAAGTGTATGGTATTACACTATCGTCTTCTGCATGTAGAATCATGATAGGGCAAACCACATTTAAAATGTTCCTACTACTGTTAAATTTAAATCCATTCTCGTCTAATGGATCTAAAATTGTTTGTTTAAACCAAGGTAGCCAAGCAAACAACTAAAATTAATATTTTTGGTATTAAACAATATTGACAAATTTAAGCCAACCAAATTTTATCTGGTAGCAGAATATGGAAGATTTTGTCACCCAATATGAAGAATGGTCTCATCCTCAAATTGTACATAATTTCAAACATGTAAAATACAGAGTGATTACAGATAATGTGTGTAATAAGAGGTTTAATTTATAAATTTTAATTAACTCTGAAAATTCTGACTTTTACAAAACCGTACATAAATATTATAGTATGAAATATTCCTAACAAAAAGTTAAAAACATAACTGTATAATAATTATTAGAACTTCTGTCTAAAAAGATTTTTATAGAAACTAAACTTGGCTGTATTCTTTCATTCTCTACTTATTTCTTGTTTTAAATAATATGGATTATAATGAGTGCAATTTTAAATGATGCGAAGTTCAACTCAAAATAACTTTTTGTATCCGAGAAAAAACATGGATTTTTAATTTATAAAGAGTATAAAATGTTTTTGTTGTATCTTATTTAATTTTTGAACACCACTCCCTCTTCTCATAAAAACGTATTGAGATTACTTTTTAAGCTGTTAGCACCATGGTGGTTGACATGTTAATTACTGCATGTTGACCAAACACAGATGTGTATCATATGATTGATATGTTTTGTTTATGTGCCGCATATTTTATATTAAAAACTTAAAATGTAAAATATCGTCATATTTGTTGTGACTGACATGTAAAGTAAGTAATTTATACATTAATTATAACAGTTATATTGATGACACTTAATAGAAATTGATAAAAAACATACCCATTTGACAGTTGTAACAATCTCAAGTGACATATTGAGCACAATAGCAACATTTGAATGTCAAAGTTTCATAAACAAACTTCCTTTAGTTTATAAATGCCAAACAATATAAACAAACAAAATGGTCACTTTTGGAAGCTGTATTTACTCTAGTATAATAGTTATATTAATCATACCAGCAATTTTCAACATCTGTCAAAAGTAGTAAACAAAAATTATGCCAGTTGTAAAATTTCATTGTCAATTGACTTATTGAATAAAATGGCAGTACTTGACAACTGTCAAACATACAAAAATATTATAAATAAATCTAATCAAGCTGCCACATTTTACACTTAGGCCCGTTTGGTGTTTATGGCTTTAACAGACCTTTAACTTAAGCGGTCAATATTGTCGGCTTAGTATCAGTATTCTGGTTTTATTTCCATTACTAAGCAACAATATTAATTACAATGTACAAATTTAATATGATCTGGACTGACACACGCAATTAAAGGCTAGGTTTTATGTTATTTTTGCGTTTTTATTAAATAAATAGGCACAAATACCAATAGTTTTTATAAAATTTCTAGATATGTGCCATGTGTAATCTATTTTAAACATCTGTTTGCTAAACTACGTTTAAAATATGTTGCAATCAAAATTAAAACTACCCTTAAAGTTAACTATGGTTTAATTAAGCGTAGATTCAAGCCACTTAATTAATATACTTAAATATTTGTTATTTCAAACGCAACATAATCAGTAGAGTTGCTATCTGTTAGCAAAGGTCTGCAATGTAGAAGAGCCCACAAGCATACTGGGCCATTTCAATGACTCTTTTCAACAATTTATGGTCGGAATTTAGTTCTTTTTAATAATATTTTTCATATTTTATAATCCAACTTTTATATTTTTGGGATTTCATGAAGAATTTCACTATTTTTAAGGATTTATGGCCGGATTTTAGTGCTTTCTGAGAATTGTTCAAAATTTCGTGATCGGATTTTGCACTTTTTAACAGTTTATGCCAGATTTTACTTTTTTCTAACAATATTTTTGATATTTGAAAGTTAAACTTTGCAATTTTTAAAATTTTATAAAAACATTTAAACATTTTTAAAAGTTTATGGCAATTTTATGAACAGAATTTTGCAGAATTTTTGTTTTTTCTTTTAATATTTTATGACCAGATTTTACTTTGTTTTCTGATCATATTTTCATACTTCATTGCCAGATTTTGCAAGTTATTACATTTATGAATATTTTGCACTTTTTGACAGAATATGGCCGTTTTTTTTTAATTAATTTTGATATTTTATGACCGAATTTTATTTATATATAGAATTTTTCATCCGGATTTTCGTGCTTTTAAACAATATTTTGATATTTCATAGACGGATTTTGATATTTTTAGAATTTCATAATTTTTTTACATTTGAATGCTTTCAATATTTTATGATGAATTTTACTATTCTTGACATTTCATAAATAGAATTTTACACGCTTCTACAGTTTATGGCAAGATTTAAGTTTTGTCTAACAACTTTGCCATATTTGACTTTTGACATAGCTATGAATAGAATTTTGCACTTTTTAACAGCCATTACCAAAACGTTGACACTTCTAACCATATTTTAATATTTTATTGCCAATTATTGCCATTTTTGAAATTTTATAAATTGAATTTTGTATTTTTTAACCGTTTTTGGTTGGTTCTTTCATAAATAATTTATTATTTTATAACCAGATTTAATACTTCTGAGTTTTAATGAAGTTTAGCACTTTTCAATAGTAAATAGTCAGATTAAAAAAATATCGGATATAAATTAAACTCCTTTAATTCCAATTCAAATTGGAATTGGAGATAAAGGAGTTTACGACTGAGTCTAGTCAACACCAATATGCATAAGGATCATGATGCTGAATTATTTAATGTTAGTCAATAGAATATTTTAATTTTAATCAATAACTTTACACACAACAATCAAGTGTTTTTAAATGCAAATTACACAAATTACTCTTACTATAGTCCAATATCAAGATGTATGAGACTACTGATTATTATTATATTTTTGAGAAACAGTTTAATGATGTGGCAAACAAATACAAACTAATTTATTCACTGTTTTCAGATGGCTCATTGCTTAAATGACACCGAACCTCGCCTATTTATGTATATATTATACTATAAATAAAGTCATTATTATTAATATTATTATAAATGGTAATAATTAAATATTACCACCAAAATGTAGTACTTGCGTAAGATATATTAAATAAAATAAAGATTGGTGTTTTGGCAGCACAATTAAAACCATGCAATGTAAAATTAATATGGCAGCAGCAAACACATCTGATGCTATACATTTCACTCTTTTAAATCTTGCACCGACTGAACAAAATGGTCATTTATAAATTTTAATAACACATCAAAATTATTATCAAGTCATTATCATTATTAGCAAAATCTATTTTAGATAATATAAAATTACATTTTAAAACAAAACAAAAGTATATTTATACATTTGCATTTTATTCCAATATACCTATTATGTTAATACTAAACAAATGACTATGAATAAATCTGATAGTTATTTTTTAGTAAAAATTTTAATAAAAGCACAGGTTATTAACTTCTCACAAATTTAGTACCCTAATGAAAATGTATATTCATCAATAGTCATCCACAATGTTAGTTACATTCAGTTTCCACAATGTTACACTTACCCAGTGTACCTTATATTAACCTTTTTCCCTCTTGTCACACTTATCTCTAAGCACCTTGTATGTATATAGTTTTAAATATTAAAAATTATTTTTAATTAATTTGTTTATAACATACTTTTCCATAAGGATGTACAGGAATTTCCTCCCTCATATTGGTAAATGGAGCTTCTAAAATAAGACCTGCAGGAGCAATTTTGTCATTTACATGTAAATCTGATAACGTTAAAGTGCTTAACGCTGCTCCCAATGAATGGCCCCAAATGTAAATATCATTATTAGTTTGATTGCGAACCCATTTATACAACTGCCTTGAATCTCTAGCAACTGCATATTCATTTAATAATGCATCTGTAGAGTCACCATATCCTATAAAAACATAAATAAGTAACAAATTTCAAAACTTTATAACTTAATAGCTCACCTCTATAATCAAATGCAATTACATGAAAATATTCATATAGAACTGCAAACATATTTAATGAGTCCATTCTAGTCTCTCCACTACCATGGAAATGAATTATTACACTATAATTGCTATTAGCTAAAGCATCCTCAGAGGTTGTATAATTAATTAATTTATGTGGTAGAATATGCCATACTCCTAAAGTTATCTCTTCTCCGTGGTCGTCAAATGTCAAATAAAAATTTGTTAAACCTCTTATTGGTCTGTTAAAGTCAGCTCGATCAGATGGTAAACCAACTAAAATATATTAAATTAATATATACAATTAATATTGTACTTATAATACTTACTATTAGTAAACATTAACAATCTTTGAAAACCCTCTGAACACATAAATACTATAGGAACTATTACAAACAATATTATAAAGCAAAGTATTATTATACATAATCTGAAAATAAACTGAAAATTATATTATGGTTTATGCTATAATTAATGTACTTACAATGTTATTAAAACATATTTAAATAATCGTTTTTTGTTCACCATTGCACTAGGTTCATAGCAATGATACACCTAAAACAAAAAATTGTATGTAATAAAACTATTTGCACTTCATTATCAATTAAATTATATATAAATATATACATATATAAAGTGTATATATAAATATATTAACTTGACAAGAAAGCAACTAAACAGTTTGCTTATTAAAATTTATAACTTAATATTTTCATTATATTTAATTCAATTAAAAAAATATACTACTATATACTATAGTAAATCTTTTTAGGTATATATTTAGCACATAAAATGCATTTCAGGATATTTTAATGTAAAAATTCCTAGAAATCTTGAGATTATTGCAAAGTATAAAAGAGGTTCTTTCACTATTAAAACATATCATGATTCTAGCTAATGATAACGACTGACTAACAATATCACCTGACAAACCATATTACTGCATCATACATCATACTTCATGCACCATTTTTTAATTATTTGTTTTTAAATAAAGTTTACAATTACCTTATTTTGATGGCTAAAAGACTACGATTGATAGCCATTTATACAAAACATTTTTTTTTTAATTCTATGTTTTATACTTGTTCAATAGTGTTGTAAATTACTTGTGCAATATAAATTTATATATATATATATATATATATATATATATATATATATAATGTGAAAAAACTCTAATACAAGGAGTTTATAAATGAATGGGATTATGTATGCCTTTAAATATGCTGCCTTTTTAAAATTGTTCACTATAGTACATATGTTTTCATATGTTTGCTTGACAGCTGTCAAAGTCGATCTGTCAAAACAAATAATATAGTGGACAATTTAAAAAAGCGGCACATTTAAAGTAATTACATAATCCCATTCATTTATAAACTCCCTGTATATTAACAACAGCCGCCTCTTCTCTACCCGCAGTGCTGGCAGCTTACGTTACAAATAGAGCTACCGTTTTGAACAATTTTAGAGATTACATATTTATCTACTCCAAACCAGAGAAGGATCTTAGTCGTGAATAATTTTAATCCTTCTGTGTTGTTAATAAAATATTATAAAATGAACATAATTTTAATCTATAACAATCAAAAGATATGTTATACGTATTTTATTCGTAAAAAAGGCATAGTGTGCAACTAGCACAAAGTCCCCATTTTCCACTTGTATAAACAAACGTTCGTACTTGTAGAAAATGTATTTCACTCAGTGTTTGTTGCACAATAATATACTATTAAACTTAATAAATTTTTGCATAATAAATCTTCCATATCTTGCAAAGCACAACAAATATTTTATCTATACACTCCTCTCCTACATCGCACTATTAAATTAATACAACATTTATGCAGCTCCTTGTATAAACAATTTGCACAATCACTATTCAATTACACATAAGTATTACTGAGTTATATAACGATTACAATTATAAATCTAAGAACATTAATAAAAATACCATGCAGATACAGATAATATAAATTTACGTGCACATTATCTTGATATTGAACTTACCACATTAATTATAATTTCTTTAAATATAATTTATAAATTCCACTATTATTGTGTTCTGATGTTGTTGAACGCTAAAAATTGATAAAAAAATAGATAATATTACTTATTAAACCTTATCTCAATGCTGATAATCTAGTGAGGACATAATTAGAATATTGTATTTTACAAAGTGCAACCCACTACAATTGAAACCATAACTGTGATAAGAGAAATATTTCATTTCACTTATATTTAAGTTTTACATTAATTACTGTATATTTGATACAGTTCAGCATGCCACTAATATGGCTAGACATTTGTACTAGTTGGAAGAATGTATGAAATATTATGATATGTATTAATGCTTTGTTTTATATTATTATAAAACTGTCAGTGGTGTCATTATTTAACAATTAGTAATATTAGATTATTTTAAATCTATTGTTAGAGATATTCATTGTTAAATATTTTATAAGTATGTTGTAGCATACACTATTTTGTTTCCTAAATCAAGATAGCCATATCACAATTGTGTTTTCAGATTAACACAACTTCTGTTAATTTATTGCAATTTTTTTTTTTTTTTTACTTTATGCTTAAACCATAAAATTAAACCTTGTGATCCTCTAAAATTAGCCTAAGTTTATCTGAACGCATACTTTTGTGAGCACACCTTCAGTATGAAATTGAGATTTGACTTTAAATACCGTATATCCAGACATCAGTTAACATACTATATTGTATATGGCATTATACAGGGTGTCCGGAAAATACGTGTGCAACGTTTGACGACAGACTCCTGACGTCAAAATAGGTCGATCTAAGCCGACTTAGTTATATCCAAAATTGTCTCGTTTAGCCGGTAGAGGGCGTAAAAAAAAACAAAAGTATAACAAAGTTGAAAGTATCTATTGTAAGAAACTAAGTAAAACAAAAACATTACTTAAGCAAATGTGTAAAATGACCGCCATCTTGCTGAATACACTTATTAACACTCTTTAAAAAATGATATTGGACCCTATCTAATGTCTCGGGATTATTAAAATGGTTGCCTGCATTTAAAATCCGCTGCAATTAATCATCGCGTGTGTTTACCGGAGTCTTGTAAACTTCTGTTTTAATAGCGCCCCACAAAAAGAAGTCACACATATTTAACTCAGGAGAACGTGGTGGCCATTTTACTGGTGCATCATTGCCTCTTCCAATCCATCGGTTGGAATATTGATGATGTAAGTATTGCCGAACGGCAACGGAAAAATGGGGCGGGGCACCATCATGCATATACTACATTTCCCTCCGAAGTAAAAGGGGCAAATTCTCCAGAAGAATTGGTAATGTGTCTTGCAAAAAATTTAAATAAATATTTCCATCTAACCTGTCTGGAATAACAATGGGACCAATAAGGTAGTGATCAATAATACCTGCCCAAATATTAATTTTAAATTGATGCTGATGATGTGCAACTTTAATGGCATGTGGATTTTCATCGGAATAAATATGTTCGTTGTGCAGATTGGTTACCCCAGATCTTGTAAAGCATGCCTCGCCAGTAAACATAATTTTTCTACAAAAATTTGGAACAAGGATTCTTTTGTTTCTAATAAATTGACAAAATGTAAGCCGCATGGGGGGATCAGTCGGTAAAAGTTCCTGGACTTTTTGTATGTGGTAAGGATGTAACAACTGTTCTCTTAAAACCTCATTGACAATCGTTTTAGGAACATTTAACTCACGTTCTAAGAGACGGGTACTGGTACTTGGTTCTTCTTCAACTCTTTCCAGAATCATCTCTTCTGTTTCCACAGTTCGAGTTGTTTGCATACGACCCCTGCCTTCAAACTTTTTCTCAAAACTGCCCGTTTCCCGAAGATGACGCTCAATATTGGCAAATGTTTGATGGTTTGGTATTCGACGGTTAGGAAACCTCTCCATGTAAACCCTAACACTCTGACGCCCATTTCCTTGACAAAACCCGTATACCAGGAGCATGTCAACTTTCTGAGAGTTTGTATAATTTTCCATTTTTAATGGTAAAATGAACTTGTAATTCAAGAATGTTGATCGTATACTTGAGTAAATTTCATAGACTGGTGACAATTTGTCAATAATTGTCAAATTATTAAACGCCATAGCAACAAGGTCACTTAAAAAATTATTGTTACAGGTAATTTCTTTTTAATATTTACAAATTTTTGACGCCCTCTACCGGCTAAACGAGACAATTTTGGATATAACTAAGTCGGCTTAGATCGACCTATTTTGACGTCAGGAGTCTGTCGTCAAACGTTGTACACGTATTTTCCGGACACCCTGTATTTATAACAATAAGAAAAAAAAAACTAAAAACGTTTTAAAAACAGTAATTATTAATTTATGACAAATATAATTGCCATTAGCACATCGTCACCACAATATTACAAGGTTCTATGTCATATTTTTGTTATAGTTATAAATATTGAAATCACCAATAACAGTTTTGCAATCTTCAAATTCTGTAAATATAATATATGAACAATAATAAGAAAGTTGCAATGCACAAGAAACTGTTAATTTATAACTTAACAAAAATATAACATAGAACCTTGTAATATTGAGGTAACAATATGTATTGCCAAAACGCTATGCCACATGTATTCGCATCAAATGAAACAGCACAGACTAGCAAACATAAATTTCTCAGCTAACAGCAAATATGAGGTTAGAAGAATATCAACTGATGCAACATTTGATGACAATATAAACAATTAAAATATTCTCCAAAACTGAAGAGAGTATCAAAATTATTAAATTTTCTATACACGTTTTTACTATAAAATAGTGTCAAATTATGTAATATTTATGTCTAAGAGTGAAATAATCTCAACACCCAAGAATTGCTTACAAAACTTGGCACTCAAGAGGTTAACAATTGCCTATTCTATCTATATTGAACAGATAAACAAATAAGTACCCAAATAAGAAACAATAAGACATCAAATGCAAAATATGAGGCAGCCAGAAATACCATTTTTCGCCTGCCTCTACCTGTTTCAGCCCTAAAATGTAAAATTCTCTTCAAAAAATGTTAACAGTAGCAAAATCTGGACATGAAATATCAAAATATTTTTAGAAAAAACTAAAATAAACTGTTAAAAAGTGCAAAACAAATCATAATATGTCAAAAATTAATAAAGCATCAACATATTGTAGTGTGCAAAATTCTATTTATAAAACGATTAAAGGCCGCTTGCACCACCTCACTTAAAACTAGACCTTAGTCAAGTACCACTTATGTCCAAGTGAAGCTTAAAAATATATTTTGTTGCACCACTGTATTTTAAGGTCCACTCACGTAAGATACAGATATATGTGGCAACACAGCAAAGTTTGCTTTATTCTGTCATTATTTTTTGACAGCTGAGAAGACAGACAGCGTCTGAACAACTAATATAGTTGCATTTGCAGTATATAGAAGGTTAGGTATCAAAAAAGACCTAGTTAATGGTAATAAAAACTTTTAATTACTCATATGGGTGATTCATTTGCCCGACATACGTAAACACGATCGGTTCATTTTATTTGAAGTATTTATTACACGTTTATTCTTAATAGAATTATTAATTAAATGGGGTCTCTTAATAGAATTATTAATTAAATGGGGTCTTACGTGGTTTTGATATTAAATATTACTTTTTAATATAAGTAAGTTTTACATAATTGCACTGATAACTCTCCAAAACCTCTGCATTTTTAAAGTTTTTTATTATTATTAACCTTATTGCTACCTAACCTTTTACATACTGCTAATGCTCAAAAAGGACATAAAATAATTTTATTCAAGTATTGCATTTGTCTATAATGCGAGATGCTGTAGATATGTGCACTTCTGCAAAGCTCCCTACACTTGTATGTTGAATAAAATCTAGCCAATAGGAGCATCTAAAAATCTATCCATTTGTAACTTGAAGTAGTGTGTAATACACAGAATTTTAAGATTTTTTATAAAAGTGACAAAGACAATGCAATTTTGTAAAGCAAATTTTAGGTTATTCTGCACCTTATATGCGTAAACCAAACTCAAGGTTCGGCTTTTGCCATCCACTTGTTGTCATTAAAGCGATCACTAATTTTGTGTTTTTTAAATTTATTTGAAGGTTTCCCACGACCCAAGATTAACAATCACTGTACTACATAATGCCCACTTATACAACCCTTATCGGTTTGAAAATCTGTATATATATGATAAATGACATTAATAATCAAAATGAATTATCATCATTCATATATGAATTAAGTCATTTCTTAACAAAAGATTTTTTAGAGTAGTAGCAGTAGAACATCAAATGTCTAAAATTACAAATCAAACAGCTACCAAGTCACTTTGAGCAAACCAAATCACAAAAATCCCTTGTACTGCAAGATCAACTAAGAATTTGTAATCAGTTGAAAGAGTCTTTAATGATCCAGGTATGTATATACAAAAGAATTCATCATTCTTCAAAAGTAAACAGAAAAAAGCAGATTCTTTATCATGCAATGAATTAGAAGCTATGGCTTTATTTCAAACAACAATCGCTCTACATGGCACATATCTGATAGCAATTGGGATGTGGTATAAGTAATTTTTCAAAGTCAGAAAATAGGGACATCAATTGGCCACCTAGATCATTTGACGCCGATGGATATTTTCCTATGCAAATAGTAAAAGTGATATTTAGTCTATACTAATGGTTCATAATATTAAGCCAGAAATGTGCTAAAAAACCATGAAAAACTTCCCCAAAAAGATGATTATTTCCCACTTAACCTCTATGATTGTACATTAAAACAAAATAAAAACATTAGCACTTTCTTAAAACATTAATGTCCACAGTTGATTTAAAAAAAGTATGATTAACAAAAAAAAAAACTAGTTTAAAATTATATATTTAGAAATTGATTGATTCAAATCAACCAGGCGTTGGTGGTAGATAAAAAAGTATTTTGTATTCAGTTAAAGCAGCATTTTTATACTAACTACAGCAAAAGTCATTAAGCAAAGTTTTTTTGTAATATAAAATCATCAATCCATGCAAAACTTCAAAAAATATCAGCTTACTTTTATTAAATCATGTCTGCTTATTGTTAATGTAATAGTACTGAATAAACCAGCTGGTGACCCAAAGTACAAATATTTGAAGCCTGCAACCCTACCTGTTTTATTTTATAATATAAAATTTATATTCATTATGTAAAATTAAAAATTAAAACAAAATTTGTTTTGTTTAATATTTTAAAAATCAGCATCATTAATTACTGTTGTATTTTTTGAGCAAAAAACACTTATATGAGAAGTTAAGTTTATATTCCAGATAGTTCTGCCCAAAATGTCGTAAAACTTATTCTGGTAAATCTTTCTTGTAATACTCTTCACCTTGCACTTTTCAAGCAATTTAACTTGTAATCTAGTTAAATAATTTTCAATGGCCATTACATCTACCCAACCATATTTTTATTTTTCCAAATTTCTCAAATTTCTAAGAAGCCTATTTTTTAGAACATTTAAAAAACCTTGAAAAATATTGTTGCCCTTAATCTTCCAAAAACAAATTTAATGTTAAAAATGCTGCCAATTGACGTCTCACAATTATTTCTTGCTTATATCTACAGCAGTATGGTTTTAACCTTGCATTTCTGTGTTTAACTAATTTAATAGGTAAAGAGAATCACCCAAATATACCAATTTTGCCATCCACTTGTTGTCATTGAAGCAATCAGCACATTTGTATTTTTTGTGTCAAAAATATTTCTATTTCTATTTTAAGAGAAATAACTCTAAACTTGAAAACTGTCAGTAGTAATAGTAATGATGAGACAACAATAATGAATTGACCTATCAATCAAAATAAACAATATTAAAATCGTGTTGGAAAATAAAACTTACTTGGGGGTTTCCCACTCGAATACCTCCCACATCCCAAACTTGGATTAGGGGCCGTCGCGAGAAGTACGGCTGCCTGTGTGCAAAATGGGTGTTGCTAAGATGATTCAAAATTATTTTGAAATTTTTGAGATTCATCGCAAAATATTCAGAGCGTACAATTCCATCAGTGCTTTGTCTTACAATTGAATATAATATCTAACTAACCCTGACCCACACATAAAAAAAACCTAAAAATTCTAAAAATGCTTATAGACGAACATATGTTCAAAGATGTAATCACCAGCATATATACAAAGTTTTAGTTATGTTGGCAAATAAGTGTTACAGTAACAAATCAATACACTTGATGCCCAGTCCACACTTATTAGGAAAATGTGTAGAATCTATATTAACAAAAATTAGAAAACCTGTCCCTAAAAACAGCTAAAACTTTCAGTCATTAACCGATTTTGGTAACTTTTATTGCACAAAATTACATTTTTATTACTTAGTCTAAAAAAATAGCATTTTTTGAAAACTTTAATCCAAAATTGCTTTTTTTTGTTTAAATGTTAGTCTAAAACAGTATCTTTTAATGTATTTTCTTTTTTTATAACTTTTTTTGCAAACATTACATTTTTTATTACTTTTGGTTTAAAAAGCATTTACTTATTCAGTATTTTGTCAGAAACACTTTTTAGTCTATATTTGATTTTTGTTTAATTTTTAATCTAAAACATACTTTTGATTACTTTTTGTTCTAAAATGCAGTTTGTAATCAAAAACATAATTTTTTAACACGTTTTAGTTCAAAATTGATTTTTTAATTTAATTTTTAGTTTTTTTTTTAAGTTTTTGTAACTTTTTTGCACAAAATCACATTTTTTAATTACTTTTAGTAAAAGATTGCTTCTTTTGTTTAATTTTTAGTCCAAAAGCAGTATTTTCTATTTTCTGTAACTGTTTTTGCACAAAATCGCAATTATTATCACTTTCAGTCTAAAAACTTAATACTTTCTAGTCTAAGAAAAAAGTTTTACTCAAAAACAGCATTTTCTGAAAACATTTTAGTCCAAAATTGCTTGCTTTGTTTAATTTTTAGTTAAAAACAGTATTTTTATGAGTTTTCTATAACTTTTTTGCACAAAATCACATTTTTTTATTACTTGTTGGTCTAAAAAGCATTTGTTATTAAGTTTTTAGTCAGAAACAGCATGTTCTAAACACTGTAATCCAAAATTGTTTTTTTTTTGTTTAATTTATAGTTCAAAACAGTATTTTTTATGAGTTTTCTTGTAAAAACACATTTATAATTATTTTTTTGGTCTAGAAAGCATTTTCTATTAAATTTTTAGTCAAAAACAACGTTTTCTAAACACTTTAGATAAAAATTGCTTCTTTTGTTTAATATTTAGTTTAAAAATATTATTTCTGATAAGCTTTTTTTAACTTTCTAGCACAAAACCACATTATTTCATTAATTTTTAGTCCAGAAAGTATATTCTATTAAGTTTTTAGTCAAAAACAACGTTTTCTACACATTTTAGTCCAAAATTGCTTTTTTTGTTTAATTTTGAGTTCAAAACAGTATTTTCTAATATATTTTTTGTACCTTTCTTTTATAAAACCACATTTTTTAATTACTTTTTGGTCTATAAAGCATGTTTTTATTAAATTTGTATATATATATAATAATCTGAATTCAATAATCAATTGAGATACATTTTTGGCCGCCGTATGCACCGCACACTATGTACAGGATGTTCAAATCAGTAAACTTTGGTTACTTCCTATAAAATAAGAATTATAGCACAAATATTATTCATTTTAATTATGTTTATAATATTTTTTTTTTTTTTAAATATTATAAACATAATTAAAATGAATATAAGAATACCTTGACAAATATTATTGTTTAATTTAAGAAATTAATAAGTAAAAACTTTTTTATTTAAAACTTAATTCTCTATTCTTCTGGGACTAAAAAGTATCTTTGCATTTCTAAGCTGTGGTAATGTTTACAAAAAATAGTAATACATGTAGAAAATGATTTAAAATCTTTGGATTAGTCAATAAATAATTATAAGAAGATGACAACTTTAAGTACGTAGAAGCAAGATCAGTTGTAAGTATTTTAACCACGAGATTTTAAATTTTGTGATAATAGGTTTTCTACATATTATTAAACTATTTAAGTAGTACATATTTCATGTTATTTTTGTTATCTATATCAGTAGTTAATAAATAGGTATATTAACATAAAATTTGCAAATAAAAAATAATGACTTGAATAGAATATTGAGTTTAGTACTTGATATTAAACAGAACAGTGTTTTGAATTGGTTAAGTAGATATATTACTTCAGGGGTAAAGGTAATTATTCAATAGAAAAATACAGCAGCGGCAATGTTACTACTAAATGATTCATTATAAATTTAATAACCAATAGGAACTGATACAATATTTACTCAATTGATTAATATGGTGAAGTCTACATTATAAATAAATTATACCCCTATATTTAAGTACTACTTTCAAGTTTATAGAATATTTGTGACATCTAATTTTATTCAACCCTTGTACATTTTGTAGTTATATACATAAATTATTTCTATTGTGTAAATAAACAAAATTTAAATAATTAATATTTACCATTTCTCCCTCAAATGTTAATAGTGGTTGGTCCATGTATAAAGTGTTATTTAAAAAAGTATTTTCAATGTAATAATCACTGTTGACTTTGAAAAAATTCCCAAAAAGCCCACATAATGTTTTGTATAACCATAATTTATTGTTTGACACTGACAGTTCGATCAAGCAGCGAAGCCGCATACATAATTCATCAATATTATTAAATAACACTGCAGATGGCACTAGCGGGCACAATAAGAAGAACATACAGGGTGGATCCATTATATTTCATAGATAACACAACGCACGAAATAAGTAATTCTTAGGTTCTGGAAGTAAATTCGTTTTATAACAAATTTTAAGTGCGTTACCATAGACGGTGCAACAGAAATTAAATACTATGATTAGTTTTTGACACACTATAAATATGTTTTGATAACTTAATAAAAATCCCCACTATTAAAAACTAAACCCACCAAATCGAAATGCCACAACAAAGGCACACTGAAACCAATTCAATCCTCGAAATTGGTTATCTACTTAATTATTTTTTGTCACGTCAATGTTTTTCAATATTCAACAACATAATGAGTGTAGTAAATATGAATATACATAATAATATATTGTTATCAAGCTTTGCGTCAAACAAATTGCTATAGTGCATTGTACTTTTGCATTGTTTTCTCAACTCAATTGCATTGTTTTAATTAGACAGTACAAAATTGCTCTATAAGCACACTACAAATCAACTTACAGAAGTTAATAGTTGAACCTGTACTATTTGTTGAGGAGGTTCGATAATAAAATCCATTTTTATTTTAATAATAATTGTAAATTATGTATTTATTGACAGATTTTGTCACTATAACCACTAAGGAACAATCACTTGAACTGACTAAATAGAGCATAGTGTACTGCTACAGATCCAACATTTAAGTATTAAGTAATGTCATTTGTTGACGTAGGTATTACGTTATCATCAAAAACATGCAAGTTTTATTTACAATCATTGGCCAGATTCTGTTTACATTTTTACAGACGGATCCGTAAAACAAAACCCTCATTCGGCGGCCTACGGTGTCTACATACCCTCCCGGCACTTGAAAGAATCTGGAAAATTACCCCAACATGTCTCGATATTTACAGCTGAATTATATGCCATTTATAGAGCCTTGATTTTGGTCGCATTTTACAATTGTCTAAGGCAGTAATTTTTACAGACTCCCGGAGTTCTCTTGATGCGGTATGCTCCCCAATATGTGTGCAAATATGTCAGAGAATCAAAAATTATACTATAAGTTTCACTCACCACAATCCAACAACTACTGACATCTTCCCGACCGAGGCTCCCCCCTGTGTTGTGACAGAGCCGCCCCGGGGCTTCGGCTCGAGAAAAGTTTAAATCCTATTCTTATGTTACCATTGTCCTTGTAACTCAGTTTTGCTTCCACTGGCGTGCACACACTCCTAACTGGTGGGTACAAGCTAGTGATTGATGAAACATTTATTTAAAAAAATAAATATAAAGGCGGTAATGGCTACAAAGTACGTGAAGCTAGAGTACGAGCCAAGTAAGATGCAGCTTACTTCACAACCGAGCTGACCAATCAACAACAACAACAACAAAAACATGCATTGAAACTTTTTTTAAAATACATTAAAACTTGTTTTAAAATACATTAGAACTTGTTTTAAAATCAACAGCTTTGAATATTTGGTTACCAGTTTTCTTATGCTAATGTCATTTTTTAACAGAACTTTTATGTACAGATTTATTTCAAATTGTGGCTAGTTGAGGTACCAAAGTAAAAAAACCCTGAATGGCAAGTTTTGTCTAAGAAATATATTTTCTTTTTTTATAAATTTTCTGTAACAAAAAAAGGTCTTGACAAAATTTATTCAATAAATTGTTGTTAGTTTTCTATGCAATTTTGATAAATAATTGTATGCATTTCTTCTTTAATACAAATTTTAAGCTATATAGGTATATAGTATTCTGTATAATTTTGAAAAAATTTTAAGCAATAAAAAAATCGAATTAAATGAATTAAATTATATACGTGAATTTATTAAAAAAGCCAGTAAATGTCTCGGTTTCAAAGTATTGCCATGTCATTTTGAATCAAACTGACAAGACGTATAAGTTATTTACGGTATATACTAGAAATTCTTACGGAATTTAATTTAAACATATTTAATATGATAATTTTCCGAGATCTTTATCTCAAAGACAATTATTTTTAATTTTACATGTTCAAATTTAATTGAGCAAAAAATTAATTGAGGGCTAACTAAAGAGTTATTATATCATAAAGATTCTGGCTTACTCTAAAAAATATATAAACTTTTTTTTGACATAAATATTTTATAAAGTTGCACAGTACATTTTTGAAAGTTTTAAAAACATTATTTTTGAGAATTTATTTGAACCGTCCTAGCATGTTTTTGAAAATATTGGTTTATATTGGTTTGTTTCTTTTTGAACTAACTACAAAACTATCTGATAAAACTTTTCTGCAAGACCGTCCTAAGTATTTTTGTCATAATTTATAATATCTTCACGTGTTAAAGCTTTTGAGTTTACATTTTTTTGAAGAAAAACTTTACAAAGTAATGGAAAAACTATTAAATACTTTAAAACGTTTTTTTTTTTAACTTTTTTTGCGTATCTAAATATTGTAAACTCCACGTCAGTAAAAGGATTCACATCTCCGCCATAGTCGTACATTTTGATAAATTTTGATACTGCGTTACAAATTGCTTTGACTGAATATTTGTTGTAGTCTGTGCCATCACACTTTTGCATGTTAAATGTAATGCAGTATTAATTTCTTTTAAAGATTTTTATCAAATCTACTTATTGTGCTTAAACTATAAAATCTGACAGTTAAGTTGTGTTAACAATTGGCAAACAAACTAAGGTAGGTTGATTAAAAGTTAAAGAGTATTTTGTAACGCTTGAAGTGCGCTTATATAAGTTCATACAATATAGTTAACGCCGATTATATTAACTGATATTTAAATATGTGCAGAAAAACAGTAAAACAAGATAACAAGTACGGTCAAAAAGATCTTGGACGTCTTTTTGATATTTAAACCATCTATTGTCAAACATGTATAAATAATTTGTATATAAATAAATTTACTACTACTACAATAACAAGCGGCAGAATGACTCAGGCACTTGTATATATTAAACAAATGTTTGTTTATTAATATTTTTAGTTGTTATTATGTTTTATTTTAGACAGTTATTAATACATACAGGGTGTAGATTAATTGGCGGACAAACGCCAGGTAACTTTGGCCTCACGAGATCCTCAAAGTTTCGTTACGCTTGGCAACGTAGCAAAGTTTCTATTTCTCTACAACTTTTAACTACAAATGTTCATATTGGCCACCGTTTACTTCTAAACACTATATGGTATCGAATTCATGACATTCTCAAGCATCACCGGCTTAATTTGCATATTCATTCAAAGTAAAAGTCATAATAAAATAGAAACATACTGACATTTATTGCATAGCCTACAGCCAGACACGAATATTGTGGCCTCTATATAGGCAACTTAGTTACACAAAAGTTATGTTGAATGTGGTTAAACTTATGCCTTTGCCCGTTTTAACATCTTTCAATCCCAGAACAACGTCGCCCATGGAACGTTTAAAATGTAAGCGCAAATAAAAAGTGCTAAAACGGACAAAAGCATTAGTTTAACTACATTTAACATAATTTTTGTGTATACTAAGTTGCCTATATAGAAGCCACAATATTCGTGTCTGGCTGTACGTTATAATTTGATATTTATTTCTATATTCAAATCTATAAAATAGGCAACTTAATACACACATCAAATGTTATTATTTATTATAACCTACAACTGTTCATATTGGCCACCGTTTACTTCTAAACACTATACGGTATCGAATTCATGACATTCTCAAGCATCACCTGACATCTATTGCATAGCCTACGTTATAATTTGAATTTTATTAAAAAATTTGCTACGTTGCCAAGTATATTTTTTGTGTAAATTTGATTTATTCTTGGAAAGTAATTTGCACATTTTTCAATATTTTTTTATTATTAATTTTGAATAAACCTCGTAACTTTTATTATACTAAAAAAGAAGGTATTTGGTACATAAAATACGCAATTAAAACAATATTTGTATTGACAAAATTGAAACTTTGAGGACCTCGTGGGGCCAAACAAAGAGTTTCTCAGCATTTTACAATTTTCTTTTGGCACGATTTACAAAGTTACCTGGCGTTTGTCCGCCAATTAATCTACACCCTGTATATATATATTAACAGGAATCAACAAAACTAAAAAGTAAATATTATTTTATGTTTAAAGTATATTGGGCAAGTAATAATCGACATATTAATGTGTAACAACCGTTCTTATTTCTAAATTAATAAATTTATTTGTACATTGCTTTAATTTTGTTTTTAATTATAAATAAAGCAAAATAATAACAGATACGTGAAAGCCTTTCCAAGCTTTTAGAAAACGCTCTGTACAAAAAATTGTATTAGCAGTGTTGGTGAAGAGCATTATTGTTTTATGCAAAATTGAATTAAGAGTTCTGTTAGAAATTTTGTCAGGGCCAGAAAAGAATCTTTATTTTTTATTTGAAAAAAGCGGACGCTATTCAACAAGATGTCGTAGTCTGTTTTCTAAAAAGTTGTTAACTTTTCGGTGTACTCTTTTAACGTGCTCCAGGTCAGTGTCTTCAGTCACAGTCGAAAAACGTTAGAGTTGAAGCTGTCAGCAAATAATTTGGGTTTTACCTTGACAAAATACTATATGCCATTCTTGAGATGATTGAATTGAGAACTGTTGAATAAGGTCTTTGCTAATTTTCTACATTAAATGTGTATCCTCTGTAGTCATTTCCAAAGTTTTTTTACTAGCACATATTGTGGATCAAGTTTATAATATTAAAATACCTAACATTTATGTTGAGATTTAGATTAGTAAAAACCGTTTTGAAATCCTCCGTTTCAATGAGGATTAATGTAAGTAGATGCAATTCTGAATGTGCTCAACTCAAGCGCACTCACAACAATCGCATTTGTTTTAAGTGTGAGAGTGTCTGTAGTATCCACTTTTGGTTTATTTCTGACGTTTCTAAGTACGTAAACGTGTTTGGGATTCACAGCGCATGTTTGGGTTTGTGAATTAACTCGGACACTAACATAACGTCAATGATTAAAAAAAAAAAAAAAAAAAAATCTTGCCCATTTTATTTAAAATGCTGTTTGCATTACAGAAGCATACTTGTGAAGTGTCTTATCTATTGTTTTGTAGATCGATGATGATGATTTGTTAAAAAACAGCAAACTGTTTGCAAAGCGTGGCTATCTTTACTTTTTTGTAGTGAAAACAAAACTTGAACAAGCAATGTGTATGTTGCTATAGCGGCTGACTTGGGGGTACTAAGCTTTTCAAAAGAAAACGGGACCAAAGCTGTCTTGGGTTTGAACACAGATCTAGCGGTTGTATTACTTTTGCTTTGTGAAACGATTATTTTAATATATGCAGAGTAAAGATTAGATAGTAAGAGCTCAAATAAGACCGGCAGACCAAAATTGCTACAAAGCATCTTTTGGCAGTGTGCCCATAGTGTTGGCACTTTTACTTATTTTTTATAGGCACAACTGTAACCCTCAGTCTAATAAACCCAGTAAAGTCATTAAATTTTGTGTTTTTAGTTTCCTTAGTAATTTGCACAAAAAATTATAAGAAACGCAAAAATTAGTTAGAAATTTTGATGAAAGTTGCTGGGAAAAAAACCAAAAAACTCAAGTTTTAAAGAAAACAGTTGTTTTCCTGTTGCAGTTATTGCAACCGAAATTACGCTAATACTGTTGTGGGTATTGCGTGTTGATAGAGTAGAAACGTTGTTGTCGCTAACATGTTTAAAAAAACCGGGAATTTGTGTTTGTCGGTTATTACAAATGCCGGAAGGCGGTAATTAGAAGATGTGTATAAAAGCGGTTAGGTGGAGTTGTCAAAGGCAGTGTGTTCATCTGAAAAGTCTAGATTCATTTAAACGTGTTATTACATTTGTTTTTAGTCTGAAAGACTAACAGAAATAGCTGCTGATAGTTATTGTGTCTGAAGGAACGTTAGTTTTAATATAAGAAAAAAGAAAAAACTTAACCTGAATTTTTGTCTTTTTTCTGTTTCCGCTGAACAGTTGTAAATCTTTCAAAATTAATAGCTGCCTTATCTGTGATAGCGCAGTTTGGAAAAATGTTTGCTATCTTTCATGCTGGCAAGTCTAATTTGACAGCGACATTAGTATTTTTGTCCTCGGAGATCTGATAACGGAATGTACTTCTTCTCTTTTTGTTAGACCGATGTAAATCTTTTGTCAATAGCGTTCTTTAAAGAAATGTTTGCTTTTTTGGTGCAAGAAAATCCACATTGTCGACGACATTGGTTTTCTTTTCTTTTTTGGGCATCTAGTGACAAAATGTAGTTTTGTTTTTGTTTTCCAAAAAATAAATCCATAGCCGATCTTTTATGACTAGAAGAATAAAACTCTTCATCCTTTTCAGTTTCTATAACCATGTCTTAATAAATTTAACCGTCTGTTTGATGATGCCATTGTGTGGTGAAACATAAAGCAGATTTTTAATAAGTTTTTAAAACCCAAAACCTCCTGTGTTTTAATTATTAATATAATATGAAGTTTCTACACGTATCTGCCACATTAATCAATCGACACATGGTCAAAAATACGTAAATGATGTAAAACAAATAATAACAAAATGCTTTAGAATAATATTTATTAATACAAAAATAATAATAAAATGTAAAAATATGATAAATAAATTAATTTCTGAATTATTGATGTGTGTTTTTTTAATAAATAAGTAACTATATTGATCTATTATCCAGTGTGTACCAATATTTTGCATCAATTTTCTAAATTAAGCGGACCAATCATGTATTAATAGACGGATTTTTGCAAATTAAACTTAAATTTTTTGGTTTCCCTTGCTTATCTTTAAAATTGGATGTCAGGAAATCTCTGCAAAAATGAAAATAAATAATGTATACATTTATAATAAGGTTGAATTAATAGTAGAGTACGTAGTTTAAGCAGCGTTTTATGTATTAATATTTAAAACTTATTTAAGAGATTAAAATATAATATCTAATTAAATCCTTTAAGTTTACAACGTTAAAGCAAAAGAAATATGATACTGCATAACAGTTAGTCGGATAATAAAATAATAAAAGACTCCGTCTAAAATTTAAGTTTTTGACAGTAAATATATTTCCATCCAGTGCGTGCAAATTATCAAATGTTATTGGCCCAAAACTCTTTAACTAAAAAACCTTAAAATTAGAAATGCTGATTGCATAGTCATTGTTAGCCAATCAATCGTCAGCCAGCACAACAACAACAACATTTGCTTTTGTGAGTCCAATATTCTCAAAGACAATTTTCCATCTTCAAATACGACGCTACAATATCAACCGTGGAAAACTGCATAAATCTGCAACAACTTGTCTAAGACCTTTAAGCGAGAACATTAAAAAAACTAGATTTTATAAAGAATTCTGAGATTACTACTTAATATTGCTGCTGCCAAAAAGACTTTCTCCAAACTTGTTAAAGATCTACGATTAAAAATGACAGACTAGATGAGATTGATTCAACCCAAAATGCTTTTGCTGCAAAAATAAGCTATCTGCTAAATATGTAATTTATTGCAAAAATTACTACTGTAATATTTGCAACAAAAATGTCATTTTGCCAAAGATTGTCTGCAAGGAAACTCAAATCGTAATAAAACTAAAGAACCAGATTAAAAAAACATTAGACTAACCAAAAGTTAATCTTTTATTACCATCAGACTATTAACATTGAACATTTACCATCGATATGTGAGCCAAAACAGTAAGGACTTCTTGTATTATATGTATACTTTTTAAAAAGAATTGCTGCCTACCTTTATTAAACTAGAAGAGTACTCAACTGTCACAATTAAAAATGCAAACAAACTTAATAAAATTGGTGTAGGCTACTAGAAATTTTCAATAGACGAGAATAGAATTGAGTAACATTGAAAAAGGCTACTATTTTTGTGACACAAAGTTTAGATAAAAAAAAGTTTTTTACTATTTGAATGGAACAACAAAATTTGAATTTTTTATAGATATGATCAACTTCCTGTCTATAATAACTTAAACTGTAAAAGAAACAAGCAGCCAAGACATTCCACCAGTAAAGTATGAATCATTTGAGGTAGACTCAATGTCTGATATACTCAAAAGCAACAATTGGTAGCATTTCATCAGCTGATGCTAAGTATTACTTTTTTCTAAAAATATTAAAATAGTAAATAAACTTGAGCAAACCCAGATAAAAGAAGATTTAATAAAATTGACTATATTCTTTCAAACAACATCCAAGTAGTACCAAACGTAGTTCAACACTAAAAGCAATTATTGTTTGGTAAAAGCAATCAATACTCAAACAAATAGACAAAAAAAAAACAAATTTTAATCGTAACTGAAAAATAAATTCAAGAAACAGTAATTTGTTACTGATGACATAAATAAAGTTAATAAAAAAACTACTTACATTCTAAAACAACAACGAAAGCCTACACATAAACAAAACCTAATAAAACAAACGAATTAAGTTCCCAAACACTAAACACGTTAAAAAAAAACAACAAAATGAACAGTAAACTACGTCATGACAAAAGATTACAAAAACAACACAAATAGTAAGCAAATGTTACAACAAACACAAAAAGAAAGATTGTTAAGACTGTTGTTTTTTCCCGGTGTAGATAAAAATGTTGTTTTTAGTGGTAGACTTTTTAATTTATACTGTTTGCAACTAATATTTAATTGCTGCTAATGACAATTTTGTAGGTCACATTTTGTTTAGGTAATTATTTGTTATTTTGATAGTGACAGGTCTTTTCCGTAAGAAAGTCAGTATCATATCTCCGCGAAGCAAAATGAATCGCTTTACGTTTGAACAACGTTAGGAAATATAGCAAACTTATTTTCAAAGTCAATGTTGTGTAGCCTAAACAGAGCGTTTGTTGAAAAAAAGTTTTGGCAAAAATGAGGCTCCCACCCAAAAAGTTTGTGAGACTGGCATGCTAGAGGCCAACACACACGATCCCCGCCGTCGTACGGTGAGCACTGACAAATGTGGCTATCGTAGCTAAAAGTGTGCGACTCAGTTTTGGAACATCGACTTGCCATCGATCTCAACAACTTAACATTTCACGCACTAGCCTGATGCACATTTTGCACAAAAACCTCACATTATTCGCTTATAAGGTTCAATTGACTCAGCAATTAAAAACACACAACCATCCGGTTTGTTATCGCTTCTCAGTTTGGGCCTTAAAGCTGCTCGAAATGAACAACAATTTTACTAAAAGAATTATCTTTTCTGACAAAGGGCATTTTTATTTTGGCAAGTGTATGTTAACAAGCAAAACTGTCGCATCTGGGGATCGGAAAACCCACACGTGATTGTCGAGAAGCCAATGCATCCTCAGAGAGGGACAGTTTGGTGCGGATTTTGAATCGGTGGCATTATTGGCCTATTTTTCTTTGAAAATGCTGCTGGAAACGCCATTTTGGTCAACGGTGAGCGCTACAGAGACATGATAAACAATTTCTTGTAGCCGAAAGTTGAAGATGGACTTGGACAATCATTGGTTTTAGCAGGATGACGCGCCATGCCACACAGCCCATGCCACAATCAATCTTTTGCGCGCTAAGTTTGGTAATCATGTTATTAGCCGTCTCGGCGATGTTAATTGGCCACCTTGAAACTGCGATTTGACTCCGTTAGACTTTTTTTGTAGGGTGCCGTGAAAGACCGATGTTATGTAAACAATCCTTTAACAACTCAGGCCCTTAAGGCAAATATCAAACAAGTCATTTGTGAGATAGAGTCAGAAACCGTCACCAAGGTTTTGGAAAACTGGGTTAACAGGGTTTTTAAAAAGGTACCATTAAATGGACCACCTTTTATGTGTGTGTAAAGAGAACTGTAGTACAATCAAATCCTTAAACAGACAAGCATAGTATGCACCTGTTATTGATGTGCTTGTCATATCACTGGTTATTGTGATTTTATGTAAATTGTGACTTTGACCAGTGAGATGCTATAATACCCCAAAGCACTAGTGTATGAGTCTCACACTAGGCGAAGATATACACATCATTTATTAAATTTAAATAATAAATTTGTAGTTATTTAGTTGTATAAGGTAGCTTATGTAATAGAACAAATAAGACAACATGCCCAACTGAATGTAGCGTCTCTTTAGTTTAGATCCAGAAAAGACAATCTCAACTATAATAATAGTTAAATATATAAAATAAAACAATTAAAAAAGAAAATTCATTTAAAATATTACAATCTAAAACAAATAAAATTAAAAAACTACTTTCTCTGTTTTCTTTATTTTCATTTAATTACAAATGCTAAAAATACTAACAAAAAAGATGATTCAAGTGAAAGCGAAGAAAAAACAACAAAGATATTATGGAAACCTTAAAAGCCCTAAAAAAATCGGTGGAATACATGAGCAATAAATTCGATGAAGTTTTGAAAGAAAATAAAGAAATAAAAAAACAATTAAAAAAAGCAGAAAAATCAAATGAAGAACTAAAAGAAAGAGTTGAAATTTTAGAAATAACATTAGAAAAAAACAAAAAAAGAAAAAATAAAAAACAATGTCATAATATTTCGCGGCTATAACGATTTTGAATCGCCAATAAATTATGAAATGAATTAATAATTTATTCAAAATCAGTCAATCGAATCACAGCGGCCAAGGGTCAAGCATAGACAATTGTTTCGGTTCTACAAACCTCGTCAGTATGCCTTGTACGACCACGGCATCGCATGATAGCGAAGACAATTTTGAATAAATATTTCTGTGCTTATGAACACAATTGATATTATAAATAATCAAACGAAAGACTGGTTTGCCATCTAGTTGCAATTATTAATACTAAAATGTCCGCATTAATCGGTATCATTTTTTTTTTTTTGCATTTATGCAATTGGCAGTCATGACTGCCAATTGCATAAATGCAAAAATGATACCGATTAATGCGGACATTTTAGTATTAATAATGTCATAATAGTCGGAGTTGACAAACAAGAAAAAAATTAAAAAACAAAAGAAGCTGTAATAAAGATAATAAAAGGATTAAACACAAACATAAAGAAGGAACAGATAAAATCAGCCTATAGAAAAGATACTTTGAACGAAAAAAGTCCAATAATAGTTGAATTCAAAAACAAAGAAGATAAAAAAAATATACTAAAAACTCAAAAAACAATTGGATCAATTACTACTCTAGAATGCGAACTAAAATGAAAAACCAATGAAATATATATATATAAACGAACAATTAACAGCACAAACAAATATGCTGTTTTATAAAGCAAGAGAACAAAGAAAGGAGCTTAAATATAAATACCTATGGACTCGAGATGGAAACATATACATAAGACAAACAGAAGCAAGTATAAAAATTAAAATTAAAAATCTTTCCGATATAGAAAGTTTAAAATTAAAAAAAAAGCAATTGTAAACTAAATAAATAAATACAAAACTAAAATGTATATTATATATCTGCACAACGCAAGAAGTGTAAAAAACAAATATCACGAAATTGAACTTATACCTACCATACACAATAATCCTACAATAATTGCTATAACGGAAACTTGGCTTAAACCATATAACCAAGAACTGTATACTTTAAAAAATTCCAATGTAGAATACAACTCTAGAAACACAAAAGGAGCAGGAATTGCAACGTACATTAAAAAAGGTACAGAATATAAATTAATAACTAGTAAAACAATCAAAGACATACAAATATTAACAATACAACTAAAAGAGGAAAATACTGCAATAACTCTAATATACAAACCACCTAGAATAAACTTTAAAGATCTTAAAACTACATTAAAAAACAATATAATCAACAGAAAGAAATCACAAGTAATAATAGGCGATTTAAACGTCAACATTGCAGAAAATGATAATACAACAAAAGAATACAAGAACATGTTATTAGAAAATGGATATAAAATAGTAAATAATACATCAATAAAATACTACCCAAGAAAGAATCCAGATCCAAATAGAAAAAATTCCATACTAGATCATGTTATTACAAACAACAAACAGGAAATAGAAGATTTAAAAATATTACCATCAAACATATCAGATCATTGTGAAGTAATAACCAAAATAAAAAGAAAACAAGAAACCAAACAAATATATCAGTACTTTGAGCACACACTCACAGATTACAAAAAAATAACAAAAGATATCAATAACATGTACACAAAAGATATAAATAACTTTCAAGAACTATCAAAAAAACTGCAAGCAATTATAGAAAACAACCAAACCAAAATATGAATCAAACGAACAGAAAAATGCACATGGATCAACAAAGAAGTGTTGGACAATATTGAAAAAAGAAACAAACTACAAAAAAATCACTTTAAATATCCAAATAATAAAACAACAAAAAATGAATATTACAAACAGAAAAAAAAACTACAAACATCATAAAGAATACTAAAATGTTATACTATAAAAGAAAATTTCTAATTAATAAAAATAACCCTACAAAAATATGGGAAATACTAAATAAACAACTTAACAAAAAACTCCAAAACAAAACAACATTGAAGAAATAGTAAAACAAGATGGAACAAGAACTAAAGAACCGATAGAAATAGCAAACGAAATAAATAAATACTTTACAAATATTGGAAAAACAAATTACAAGAACGAGCAACAAAACACATAAAACCACAATAAAAAAGAAAATAACCGACATACATTTTGAACACACACCACAAGAAGAAATTCACAAAGTAATAATAAAACTGAAAGAAAACAAAACACCCGGCTTTGACAAAATTACAAACAACCTTATAAAAGAAAATAAAACAACAGTAACACCAGTTTTAGTACACATAATAAATTAAGTCATTGATACAGGTATATATCCAAATTACATGAAGAAAACAATAATAGTGCCTATACATAAAAAAAAAGATAAAACAAAACCAGAAAACTATCGACCAATTTCTCTACTATCAACATTAAATAAAATATTAGAAAAAGTAATCCATATTAGACTAACAGAACATATAAATCAAAACAGTATAATATACAAACAACAATATGCTTTTCAACAATACTCGGGAACAACAACAGCAGCCTATGATCTTGTAGATCACATAAAAAACAAACTAGATCAAAAAGAAACCGTAGTAGCAATTTTCATCGACATGAAAAAAGCTTTTGATACTGTATCAAAATCAAAGCTTATAGAAAAACTAGACGCGATAGGAATAAAAGGCAACGAACTGAACCTAATAAACACATACCTCAAAGACAGACCACAAAAAACAAAAATAAACTCTATAGAAAGCGAACCGATGCAAGCTGAATACGGAATTCCACAAGGAGGAATCCTACCGCCGACATTATACATACTATATACAAAGGACATATTAGAACTAAAGCTACACGGTACACCTTACAAATGTATATGCCGACGACACCTGCATTATATACTCAGGAAAAGAAAACAAAAAAATAGAAAAACTTATCGAAGAAGACATAATAAAATTAAAAACATGGTATTATAATAACCTACTCACTATTAACGAAACAAAAACAGAATTCATGATCTTTAATAACAAACAAGAAAAAAACCCAATCACAATAAAAATAAATAACGAAAAGATTAAACAAATTAAAGAAGTTAACTATCTAAGATTAACAATCCAAGATAACTTGAAATGGGATACACACATAAATAAACTTGTTAAACGAAATTCAGTAACTATAGCAGCAGTATGGAAAATATAAAATTATCTCCCAAAACAATTAAAAATATCTATATATCATGCATTATTTACATCATATAATACATACTTAAACCATACAAGCAAAAAAAAACATTAATAAACTACAAAGACAACAAAACAAACTTATCAAAATTTTATACACAATGGATAGAAGAACACCAACAACCGAACTATACAAAGAAAAGCTAAATATTAACAAAATGATAACTTTAAACAACATATTAATAATATATAAAATAAACAACAAAATGATAAAAAGCAATATAACGTTACAGTCCAACAAAGAAATACACAATCACCAAACAAGAAGAAAATCACACATAAGAACAACAAAATATTCAACAGTCAAGTGCATCCAGATACTAACAACAGAAACAATAAAACAATATAACAGCCTACCAACATACATAAAAACTTTAAATTATGTACCATTTAAATTAAAAATAAAACATATGTTATTACATGACAAAATATAAAAAAATAAACAAAAACAACAACAACCACGAGCCCTCAATACCGATAACTTGAGATGGGAATAAGCCCGCAAACCTCAAGTGATGATAGAGAGAAAAATCTATTTTTATTTTTATTATTATTTATTATACATTCAGTATTGTTTTGTATTATATAAATTTTATTAATAAAAAAAAATATATTATTATATCAAAAAAAAAATTCAATTATGAGAGACAAAACGCTCAAATTGTATGAACAAGCTCACTTAAAAACGATATTATTATTGGCTTTACCGGTAGACAAAATTGAAACTTGATTAGCCTGCTTGAACCAAAGATTAATTGATGTAAGAAGGAACAAGCAGAACTGTCATTGTTGACAAATACAAAAATGTAGAGTTGAATAATAAAATTTAGTAATGATAATATTATATACACAATAATGCCACTATTAAAATAAGTTAAATCAATTGCAATACTCACTTTATTTTATTTGGCAACTCTGGCCATTTGTTAATATCATTATGATCACAATTGGCCGATGCAGGTACTTGGTGATATATAACGTTTAAGTTGCTATTATTTGCAACTGTATATAACTGTTTTCCTAACGTATAGGGTATCATTGAATCGTCTTCCGCGTGCACAATCATAATAGGACATTCAACAGAAAGTATATTATTAATTGTGTTAAAGTGGAAACCATTTTTTTCTAAAGAATTTTGTACGGTCATTTCAAACCAAGGTAACCAAGCAAATATCTAAAAATAATAATATAGTAGTAATAACCAATAATACAAATTAATACTTTTCCTGCTGGATGATAAGGGATCTCATCTCTCATTGAAGTGAAAGGAGCTTCTAGCATCAGCCCTTTAGGTTTAATTAATTGTTTTTCTTCGTAAATTTTTTTAACAGTATGAGTTGACAAAGCCGTTCCTAACGAATGTCCCCAAATATAAACATTTTTACAGTTAGTATGATTGAGAACCCATTTATAAATTTGTAAAGCATCATTTACAACTGCCTTTTCTGTTAATAATGCTATAGTAGAGTCTGCATAACCTATAACAATTGTATATAAATACATATTACATAGCAAATAATATTTTCTGTACTTCTATAATCAAATGCAATAACATGAAAATATTTTCTCAATACTTTATATGTGTTATACGCATAAATTCTGGTACCACTATTTCCATGAAAATAAATAACTACAGGTTTTCTAGTAAACATTAGTTCGTCATCAAAATCAAAAGTATCACTTTCTGCAGCTTCAATTTTATCTTCAGGCACGATTTGCCAAACGCCAAGTGTAATTGGTATTGTAGGATCGGTATCATTGACAGTAATATTAAAATTTCTTACTCCTACAGCATTATATAATTTATAGTTATTAAATTGAGGATTTTCAGGTATATTATCTAAAAAAATTAATAATTATTATAGTTTTTTAAACTTTTTAATTGTGATACTTGCAATTAAGAAACATGACCATCCTTTGTATTTCTATGTTATCCATAAAAACTAGTGGCAAAACTACAAATATGTGAATAAAGACTACTAACGATATAATTAATCTGCAAATTAAAAATAAATCATTTCTTAAAAGAAAGTAATTATTAAATTAGATTTTTTTTTATGGATTACTTACAAAACAATAAAAATCCACTTTAACACTTTTAGCCATATAGGGGTCTTATAGTTTGGATCATAACCTGTATCATCATCAATGCCTTTATTTCCCTATAATTTTGTTAACGTTTTCTTAATTAGTATTGTAATGTAGATCAAATTTTACTTACACAGCAGCCCATATTTATTTATAAAATTATTATATTATTTCACCAGAAATCGTTATCTTAAATTATATCAGTTGCTTCGATTACTCCAACCCAATAGGTATTGCAAAGTATTGCATATTTTTATTTGATATATTTTTATCATATTATTTGATAAAGTGTGTTCTGTTGTGTGTATCTTATCATTATACATAGATATGAGCTGGTAAAAAATATTAAAAACGAAAACGACAACTTTGGCGTCGATTTATTTTTTTACCAGTACATTCAGAAAAGATTAAACTATAATATGTCAAAGTGTTTTTTGTAAAATTATATTTGCAAATAGCAACAAAATGCATTCAAAAATACATAAAAATTTATTTCTATATTTGAAGTTTTTTCGGCTATTTCCTAACTATTATTTGACTAAAAAACTTCGACATATCACAGTTTGATCCTTTCTGAATGTATTGGTGAAAAAACAAATTGATTATCAAATTATATGCACACACAGCAATGACGCCAAAGTTGCCGTTTTTGTTAAAATACTACAAATCAAGGTAGCGGTCGGAATGGTCTTAACACGCAGCATTTTGTAAATATATAAGTTGACTTATTTTACATTTATTGCAACGCTAAAAAATACTTCAGAAATAGGATGAAGAAGCTTGTGAGTACTCAAGGCTTCCCTCTTTATCACTAGTTGAAGTATGAGATTCAAGCTCAACTCACGCACATCCACGAAATCATGTTTATATTATTGACACCAATTTAAAACTTATTTTTATTTTTTTACATAATCCATAAAGTTATTTTTTGTCGAATGAGTTAGTTAAGGCATGCGACCCGTCACCGCCTTTGTAAGAACTATATAAATATATTATTGTATCAAGATCGCTGACTTAGAATTAGAAGAACTTCTTAAACACTTGCAGTAGTAGCGGGAGAACGCTAATTAAACATTTTGTTTTATAAAGGGTGGGTCATGTAAGGTTTAGAATTTAAACTACCGTTTATTTTGTTTTTCAAAGATATAATGACATTTATGAGTTGACAGAAATTTAGTTTTATGTTTGAAATTTACTAAATGGGACGCTTTACAATTGAACAAAGTTAGGAAATAATGAAAACTTACATCCAAAATGGTGATTTTTTTACTCAAACAGTAATAAATTTTTCGAAACAAATTTGATAGAAAAGAAGTGCCTTCGATGCAGTTTGTGGACAAATTTGTAAAGCAAGTTTGCAAAACTGGGTTGTTAGTGGATAAAACAACACGTTCACTGAGCCGGAAAAATTAGTGGTGTTGCTCAGAGTGTACGTGAACATGCATCAACATCAACTCGTCATTGTTCTCAGGAACATGCACTATTGGGCCATTATTGAGCCATTTCTCTTTGAAAATGAGCAAAGAGCTGCCGTTACCGTCAATAGCAAACATTACAGTGCCATCCTAAAAAAAAATTGTTTCCATAAAATGGATGACATTTGGTTTCAACAGGACGGGGCAAGTGGCCCCCACTTGCCATACACCTAACGTAACCATCAATCTTTTGCGCACTGTTTTTGAAAATTAAATAATCAGCCAAAGTGCCGAAGTCAATTGGCTGCCTAAAAGCTGTGATTTGTTAAATTTTTTGTGTGAAAAGACCTTACGTTAACCATTCAGAGACAATTGTTGCCTTGAAACACAACATTAAATTTGCCATTTATACGATTAAAGCTCAAACACTCAAAAATGTAGCCGTGGCAGTCATTTGAATGATGTTGTGTTTCATTCTTAAAAGAAAATGTCCAATCTCATCTCTCATAACTTTGAAAAAATATTTATTATTTTTTTATTTATAGCTGATTTAAAAGTTAGATGGCTCACCCTTTATATATACTCAGCTACTACAGTTTTGATGACACTGCAAAACCATATTTTGTTAATACCACCATTTAGAAGCGACTCAAATACTTTAATACATTTCAAACAAAACTGTGTAGGAAACAATTACAATTAATTAGTTGTCATAAAGATATAACAACATAAAAACCAATTAAAATTATTAAAATTATTAAAACTAAACTTCTTCAATCAGAAAACTGTCTAGTACAAAACCTTAAAAATGTGAGTATGAGTTGTAAGAAAGTTAAAAATTTACTTAAAACTAAAATTAAAATAACGGAAAGGAATGCTAGTAAATAATACACTGGCAAGCAAAAAATAGAGGTCACTTTAAAATTATGTCTTAGTTTTGGAATTTTTTTGTTTTAATCTTATATTAGCAAACTTTAAACAATTGTACTGTATTTTGCACATTAAATTAAAAATTCAATGTTGAATCGTAAAGTATATTTATTGTTTTTATTGCGTATTTTGAAAACATCACAAATTTACAGTTGAGACAAAGTTCGAATTTTTGATTCTAGAACTAATATGGAACAAAAAATATGTAAAAATTTTATCAATAATAACAAGTATTATCCCCTCTTGCATTAATGACTGCTTGAAGTTGACGAGGAACACTTTGAATTAATATAAGAATCACATTTTGGTCGATATTATTCCATTCCTGCAATAGCAACTGTTTTAGCTTTTGAGCAGTTCTTGGAGCAGGTGTATGCTTTTGGATACGTCGACTCAACTCATCCCACATATGTTCTATAAGATTCATGTCTGGATTAAAAACTAGCCAATTAAACTGTAAAATTAATTCTCACTTTATTCAGATAACCTCTGACAACTCGGGCTACGTGAGGTCTAGCATTATCTTGCATAAAAACGCCGCGCTTGCCCAAAATTGTCATAAAAAGCATAACATGATTTTCAAGAACCTTCATAATGTATTTGTAAGCTGTCAAGGATAAAGATTAACTCTGTGCTTGCTTCTGTAGAAATTCTTGCTCAAACCATAACCGACCAAATAGAAGTCGCTCATCAATACAAATTAAAACGTATTTTTCTCCGTGTTTTTTTCACACTTTCCGACGTTTGTCTTATCCATTGAGGCAAAAGCGCGTCTCATCTAAAAACAGTACCCTGCTCCAGTCCTCATTATTCTATGCTCGGTGATTTTGGGCAAAAACCAATCTTGCAACACGATGCCGGCATTGTAACGTTGGACCTGTAGCCATCTTTCTACAAAACATCCAGAAGCCCAAAGCCTTCTCCTAGCGGTCCATTCACTAACATTTACATCTTTAACTTCATGGAGTTGATTTCGTAGATAAACTGCAGAAGCTGTTCTATTTCGCAAACTTGTAGACAACAAAAAACGGTAATCTCTGTTTGTGGTGCTTTTTTTGCACGAATCCTGATCTTCTGGTTATCAAGCCATTATCCAAGTAACGCTGATACGCTTTTTGTACATCACAAAAGCTTTTACCAACAATCCTTGCAGTTTTACTTTTTCCTTGACCATCTTCAATCGACGTTATAATTCTTGCCACAACAATAGCATTATGACCTGTTAAGTACAGTAGACCGTGCGAATGACAAGTTTTGCAGAAAAAAATCAATACTAAGTAAAAAAAACTACAACAAAATGTGGATTTACAATTAGAGCAAAATGGATGCTGTTTCGTTAGTCTGTAACACGATGATAATAACTAACAGATAGAAAACATTTGTCAAAAAATAAATTATTAAACGCCTACTTTAAGTTTACAATTTGCAAAAGTTAAAACAAAAATATGTCATAATTTTAGTGACCTCTATTTTTGGCTTGCCAATGTAGTAAAAATAAAAATACATAATAATACAACATTTCCAACCTATTTAAGAGTTATAGTTTTAACGCTAGAGATTTGCCAAGTTTAGTCGCCGCGTCGTGATTGGGTGCCGCTAGTAGTATTGTTATAGAAAAATATTGTTAGCAAACATTACATACTGAAATCCTATCACATCTACGAGAATATCGTTGAACCTTTTTTTCTAGAAAAAAGTTGACATTTTTAAATGATTTTTTGACAAAACGCCTACCAACTTAATATTCAAACAATAAGATTTTAGTCATCACTTATTTTATGTCTTGAAATACATACAATACAAATTGGTTTTTAATAAATAAAAACACAGTAACAATAAATAGCATTACACTTAACTACTACAATTAGACGTCACACAACTAAAATAATATATGGCATATTAATACTGCTCAAAAGTTTGACCGATCTACTCGAAACCAAAATCCCACTCCCAAGAAGAGATGTCTAAATCTTCTGCTTTATATTTTGATTGTCAAGTAATGTTCTTTAAATGTCAAATGCTCTGTTCCTTAAACTGCTAATAATGTTCATGAGTCTAAAACAGTATTCCAAAAATGTCAAAAATATTCTAGTTCAGAGTGAGCAAAGTTGAATGATCACTAAGTGTTTGTTTGTTATTAAGTGTCAAATGTCTTATGAGCTGCAAATAATGTTCTCAAAGTGATAAATAATGTTCCTGTTAGAGTAACCAATTTTCAATGATCACAAAATGTTTGTTTTTTGTCATAAAATGTCAAACAATGTTCACTAAATGTCAATTAATGTTTCAATTGTCAAGTGATGTTTTCTGTATGTCAAAATAATGTTTATTGAGCTGCAAGTACTATTCCAGAGTGTCAAATAATGTTGAAAACATAGTATCAAGTAATTTCTAAAAAGTCAAATAATGTTCTAATCCAGAGTCAACAACTACGTAATGTTTGCTTTTGTCTAGAATAAATCTTTTCCTTCCTCATTCTTTCATACAGGTTTGGAATCGGCTTTGGCAAAGTTAAAAAGTGAAAAATAGGTGGATAGTCAGAGAAAAATCAAGTAAATGAAGGTTTACAAGAGTCAGAACAAGCATGGTAGGTGAACCTCACCAAAAATTAAGAGACGACTGTTGTTATAAATTTAATTATAATCAGCTCAAAAACTGGAAATAAAACTAGTTTAAGAACGGATAGTAAAAAGATAAAGAAGAATGACAAAATACGGGCACTTCTCGTGGGTTTTTCAGGCAAAAAGACATCTTTATAGAAGACTATACGGACTGTTCTTATGCTACGCTCTATAACAGGTAGAGAAAACTTGCAAGGCGTTGCTGTACACAGTAAACTTTACAATTTTTTGATTGTGCTTTTTGAATTGGTGAGATGGCTCAGTTATAGAGCGTTAGCGTAGCACGCTAACAGTCCGGGGTTTGATCTCCAAATATGACTAAAAATAATAACTTGCTCTTTATCCACCGGGGTGATTTGGAAGTCACCTAAAAAGCTGTTGGTCCTATCAACCCCCTTCAAACAAGACGTAAGACTTTTGGGGCGATGTAAAATAGTTGTAAAAAGCGCAATAAAAATGAAGATCAAACTAAATCTGATAAAAAAGTTAACAAATCCGTTAAGTAGTAAGCTATAGTTTGATTAAATCGTAATTGTGTAAAAGAACCAAATTAATGCATTATTGAAATTTTTTGGAAGCTGTAAATAATTAGTATTAGTAAATAAAAATAAAATAGCATAAATAAAATATGTAATTGTATCAATAAAAGACTATCTAAAATATAGCATCTTTAAGAGTGCGACATCTACTAAAGTAACCTTGAACTTCTTAGTCAAAAAATTTCTGCATTTATTATAGATCTTATTGATGCAACTAAACAATAAAATATCTTTCTAGTTTTAAAATAACTGTCGTTTAAATACACACTGATATTACCAAATCCAGGAGGAAATGATTATTTTGAAAAACAAAAATGTTTTTTTGGCATGTGGACAGATGATAATATTTTATAAAATTAGAATACATTTGCCACAAAAAAACAATTTTGGCCAAAAATACTTCTTAAGGTAAACAAAATTTACATTAATTGTGTGTTACCAATTAGAAGACACACCGAAAGTTTGCAAATTATTCACACAAAATTGTTGAGTGTGCCTCTACAAGTCAAATTTGCTGTGTGTTCTGCACACAATAAATTTGACTTGTTTTAGCTGAACTGGATTTTTAACAAGGTTTCTATCATGGTTTATAGATTGCTTTAAACCAGCAAAAGAGCTTGCAGAATTTAACGCACTTTCCCAAAAACTCTTCTTATTTGATAAACTAGACGCCACATTGTTAAGAAACTCGAGCCGATTACGGTGGAGAAGGTAAGTTCAGGTTTTAGAGATATATTGTCAATAAGATCCGCGTTTACCGCGTGACAGGCGGTTTTATTGATCGGTTTGTTGTTTTTCATATCCTTTCTTACAAGCTTGCATATTCATTTTTTTATTATAATAATTATTGTTTTGCTTTACTTTTTAGTACATTGTTTTAACTTTTAGACTTTCTGCTACTACTCTTCCTATTTTTTTTTATTTTATCTAGCACAATGTATGCTAACATTTTTTATGTAACCTCCAGTACTTTACCTGTAGGCTCTTAGCGATTTTGTTCTTATCACCTTCAAATTTTTCTACTTTCTCATACATCATGTTTCTTACTAAACTGTCAAAAAGTATCACATGTTTTAAACACAATTTATTTTACCTGTTTATAAGAAACACTTTACCTACCCACTTTATTTGCTTTTTGTGCTAGATCTTATTCATATTTTTAGTATTGGACAAGAAAAACATTTAGTTTTTGCAAAATTTAATTTTAACTAACACAAATATTTTTTATAAAAACTAAACTGTCAAAAATTAAAAGAAAACCTCAACCATAAACCCCATGTCATCTTTAGTCTATGTTCTAACTTAAGTTTCTTTTGCTTTGTACAAACTCCCCTGCTTATAGAACGCTTCTAAGTTACACATTTTAGAAGAAAACCCAATTTTTAAAGTTTATGGTTCAAAAAATTGGTAATTTTGTGTAGATTTCTACAATCTATGCTGATAGAATATATATATATATATATTATATATATATATATATATATATATATATATATGATTGTTTTATTATGGCTTTTACTTTAAATGAATATGCAAATATACAGGGAGTTTATAAATGAATGGGATTATGTAATCACTTTAAATATGCCGCCTCTTTAAAACTGTTTACTATACTACATATGTTTTCATATGTTTGCTTGACAGCTGTCAAAGTTGATCTGTCAAAACAAATAGTTTAGTGAACAATTTAACAAAAGCGGCACATTTAAAGTGATTACATAATCCCATTCATTTATAAACTCCCTGTATATATGGCATATGGTTATTGTAACTGTAGTGCAAATGCAGCCAAAGATGGCCGCTTTTATATTTGTTCTAGATCAATAATTTAATAATTTAAACAAATTGTTCTGTTATTTTCCTCAATGGTATTATTTAGCAATAATTAAATAAATAATAAATTTAATACATCTGCAATGTCAACAAAATATTTAGATATAAATAGGTGTTATTAAATTATAAATATAATATTAAAACGGCGTTTAATATTTTTACATGAATAATAATTGGTAGATTTCAAATGTTTTTACAAAAAATTGTTTCTTATTATTTAACAAATAGAAATAAACTTTTAAATTTCTGGAAATCAATAAAAAAACTTTTTATTGCGCTAATTTATGAGAGATCTAAATAATTCGGCTAATAATTTAATTTAAGGTTGAATAGTCAATGTTTAAGCTAAGAAATATTTAATTAAACAATAATAGAAAAATTTTAAACTTCTATTTATTCAAAAAAAATTGTTTAAAAACGGAAAATGTAAATTACAGCTAAAATAATTGGTTATATTTCTTGGCTAACACAATCTTGTTTAAGAAATTGATCCGCAATGTCTCAGCTGATAAATGTTTTCATTTAACTAGCAAATGAAAATAAAAATTCAAACTTCCGGATATCTTACCGGAAAATGGCTCAAAAACGGAAAATGTAAAATTAGCTATATTGGTTGATTCAATGTCTCGGCTAACACAACCTTATTTTAGAACTTGATCCCCAATATCTTAGCTGATAAATATTTCTATTTAACTTGCAAATAAAAATACAAATTCAAACTTCCGGATATCTTACCGGAAAATGGCTCAAAAACGGAAAATGTAAAATTAGCTATATTGGTTGATTCAATGTCTCGGCTAACACAACCTTATTTTAGAACTTGATCCCCAATATCTTAGCTGATAAATATTTCTATTTAACTTGCAAATGAAAATACAAATTCAAACGTCCGGATATCTTACCGGAAAATGGTTCAAAAACGAAAATGTAAAATTAGCTATATTGGTTGATTAAATGTCTCGGCTAACACAATCTTATTTGAGAACTTGATCTCCAATATCTGAGCTGATAAATGTTTCTATTTAACTAGCAAATGAAAATAAAAATTCAAACTTCCGGATATCTTACCGAAAAATGGCTCAAAAACGGAAAATGTCAAATTAGCTATATTGGTTGATTGAATGTCTCGGCTAACACAATCTTATTTTAGAACTTGATCCCCAATATCTTAGCTGACAAATGTTTCTATTAAACTAGCAAATGAAAATACAAATTCAAACTTTAGGATATCTTACCGGAAAATGGCTCAAAAACTGAAATGGTAAAAAAAACTAAACTGCCAGATTGAGTTTCTCGGTAACACAATCTTAATTAAGAACTTGATCCGCAATGTCTCAGCTGATAAATGTTTTCATTTTACTAGCAAATGAAAATAAAAAATCAAACTTCCGGATATTTTACCGGAAAGGGGTTCAAAAACGGAAAATGTAATATTAGCTATATTGGTTGATTCAATGTCTCGGCTAACACAATCTTATTTTTGAACTTAAGATAAAATTGTTTTACTCAAGAAACTCAATCTGGCAGTTAAGCTGTTTTTACTTTTTCCGTTTTTGAGCCATTTTCCGGTAAATTATCTAGAAGTTTAAAATTTTATTTTCATTTGCTAGTTAAATAGAAATATTTATCAGCTAAGATATTGGGGATCAAATTCTCAAATAAGATTGTGTTAGCCGAAACATTCAATCAACCAATATAGCTATTTTTACATTTTTCGTTTTTGAGCCATTTTCCGGTAAAATATCCGGAAGTTTAAATTTGTATTTTCATTTGCTAGTTAAATAGAAACATTTATTAGCAAAGCTATTGGGGATCAAGTTCTAAAATAAGGTTGTGTTAGCCGAGACATTGAATCAACCAATATAGCTAATTTTACATTTTCCGTTTTTGAACCATTTTCCGGTAAGATATCCAAAAGTTTGAATTTTTATTTTCATTTGCTAGTTAAATAAGAACATTTATCAGCTGAGATATTGGGGATCAAGTTCTCAAATAAGATTGTGTTAGCCGAGACATTGAATCAACCAATATAGCTAATTTTACATTTTCCGTTTTTGAACCATTTTCCGGTAAGATATCCGGAAGTTTGAATTTTTATTTTCATTTGCTAGTTAAATGAAAACCATTATCAGCTGTGACATTGCGGATCAAGTTCTTAATTAAGATTGTGTTACCGAGAAACTCAATCTGACAGTTTAGCTTTTTTTATATTTTCTGTTTTTGAGCCATTTTCCCGTAAGATATCCTGAAGTTTGAATTTGTATTTTCATTTGCTAGTTTAATAGAAACATTTATCAGCTAAGATATTGGGGATCAAGTTCTAAAATAAGATTGTGTTAGCCGAGACATTCAATCAACCAATATAGCTATTTTTACATTTTCCATTTTTGAGCTATTTTCCGGTAAGATATCCGGAAGTTTGAATTTGTATTTTCATTTGCTAGTTAAATAGAAATATTTATCAGCTAAGATATTGGGGATCAAGTTCTAAAATAAGATTGTGTTAGCCGAGACATTGAATCAACCAATATAGCTAATTTTACATTTTCCGTTTTTGAGCCATTTTCCGGTAAGATATCCGGAAGTTTGAATTTTTATTTTCATTTGCTAGTTAAATAAAAACATTTATCAGCTGAGACATTGCGGATCAATTTCTTAAACAAGATTGTGTTAGCCAAGAAATATAACCAATTATTTTAGCTGTAATTTACATTTTCCGTTTTTGAACAATTTTTTTTGAATAAATAGAAGTTTAAAATTTTTCTATTATTGTTTAATTAAATATTTCTTAGCTTAAACATTGACTATTCAACCTTAAATTAAATTATTAGCCAAATTATTTAGATCTCTCCTAAATTAGCGCAATAAAAAGTTTTTTTTATTGATTTCCAGAAATTTAAAAGTTTATTTCTATTTGTTAAATAATAAGAAACAATTTATTGTAAAAACATTTGAAATCTACCAATTATTATTCATGTAAAAATATTGAACGCCGTTTTAATATTATATTTATAATTTAATAACACCTATTTATATCTAAATATTTTGTTGACATTGCGGATGTATTAAATTTATTATTTATTTAATTATTGCTAACTAATACCATTGAGTTAAATAACAGAACAATTTGTTTAAATTATTAAGTTATTGATCTAGAACAAATATAAAAGCGGCGCTAAATTTCAATGCTGGTACGCATGTTGATGATTTAGCTGGGCGATGCTTGGGTGAGAGCGCGGATTCACAAATACGCTTCTTAAACGAATCCGTAGCCGTAGCTAAGTTCAGCCACGTATTAATCTACACTCTGTATACTTAATACAAATGCTATCAAAATCTAGAATTTCCTTGACATTCTTGAATTGACCTTCTTCGACTTACTAGATTTCTCTAGAACAGACTACGTTTTTATAGGCTCCCATTTCAATATCTTTATTAATTTGCAAGACCAAACCGTGCTTATCTAAATGGATTTTGTATAGCATTCTCCGCCTGTCAAAAACTGTCTGTGTTAAATGTGCAGTAATGTTTTAAAAAACGAGACGCTTTATGGCATTTGACATATTATGAGATAACGGTCCAAAATGTAGGAATGTCTCGTAAAAGTTTTTTGTTTATTTTTTTCTTAACTGTTTAGGTGAGTTCGCTAAGTTTTAAAGTTTTTAGTACACAAATAAAGAAAAAACCTTTAACCTACTACACGTAATAACTTTATTATTATAACAAAATTAAATATTTAAATGATGATCGATCAAAGCTCCGTTAAGAGGAGCGCTCATCTTCATATTTACAACCAATACAAATTTAAAAGAACTTTTTAAAATAAAATTTCTGTTTTAAAAATAAACTAAGTTAAAATACCTATTTGTCATCATTCTCTTTTACTTACGCAGGAAATATTTTGTTAGAATAACTTATCACGTTGTCTGCTCATTACTGTTGGTTTTATATTAATATAATAAAATTTCGATCCAACTTTTTTATTATTGTTATAATTATTGAGCAAACAATTTATAGACATCTCTTAGTTTTCCTAAGACGTTAAAGTAGACTAACCAACTACTTTAAATAATTTTATTTTTATAAATACCATCCTATTTGGGTTATATTACATATATCACGTTGATTAAGTTTTTTGTTTTATTGTAAGAAATATAAATAAAAAAAGGATTTGTTTATAATTTAAGTTGATATTTGTTTAATTTTTGCTACTCCATTTGTGATATCCAAAAATTCCCTAGAAAACAAAACAATTAAAATAAAAGATTTTATATTAATTGATTATTATAGAATAGTAATAATTAATTATATTACGTTTATTTAAATTATTATATAAAATTAATTAGATTACTTACTTAATTTTTTCAGGTAATTCATCCCATTTATTAATCTCCAGATGGTCACTCCTGACTCTTGCAGGTACTTGATGATATTTAACTATTTTATTATTATCAATTGCAACTTGAGATAATTTTTTTCCTAATGTATATGGTATTATTGAATCATCTTCTGCATGCATTATCATAATAGGACATTCGACTGAAAGAATATTTGTAGTAGTTCTAAAAAGAAATCCATTTTCTTCCAAAGGATCACGAATTGTTGCATCAAACCAAGGCAACCAAGCAAATATCTAATAAAACAATAATTATTAGTAATATAATAAAATACGTTACTACAATTCTACCTTTCCAAGTGGATGATGTGAAACTTCTTCTCTCATTGTTGTAAACGGTGCTTCAAGCATAAGTCCTTTTGGTGATTTAATTTTTTTTTCCATAACTTTTTTTAATGTATGTGTAGACAAGGCAGTTCCTAATGAGTGACCCCAAAAATAAACGTCCGCATTAACTTCTTTAACTTGTTCTAATACCCATTCATATAATTGCACTGCATCATTTACTACAGCTGGTTCAGTTAGTAGTGCTTCGGTAGAATCACCATAACCTAAAGAATAATCCAATAAAATATGTATTAAAATATCAATTTTCTAATGTATAAATTACTTCTATAATCAAATGCTATCACATGGAAAAACTTCCTCAAAACTTTATAAGTAGGATACGGATATATTCTTGTACCACTATTGCCATGAAAATATATTACTACTGGTTTATTAGTGTTGTTTAATTCTTTATCATAATCAAAACCTTCTTCTTCCGAAGCTGAAATTTTATCTTCAGGCACCACTTGCCATAAACCCAGTGAAATCATTTGGCTAGGATCCGTATCATAAACACTAACATAACGATTTTTCACGCCAACAGCATTGTATAATGCATAATTTTCATATTGTGGATTTTCAGGTTGATCAACTAAAATACAAATTAAATTAAAATGTTTATTGTTGAAATTGATATATATGTACTTACAATTAGGAAACATAAACAATCTTTGTATTTCGACGCTTTCCATAACTACTATAGGTATAACAACAAAAATTATTATGAAGCCTACTAATAATATAATGGCACTGAAAATCAAAGAAAGTTGGGATTAGTTAGATAGTTTATATAATAATCTATTTATGTATTATGTAGCAGATATATTAATTATGAACATATTATTAATCATAAATGCATAACGTGTAACTAAGGTGACTAGCACTTTTACAGAAATATATTGCTATTTCATTTGCAATTACTATCAAATAAATTTTGAACTCTTGCATACCATATGGTGTTAGAGTTAACATCAAGTTTTCATAAAATACGATGTAACATTAAAAAAAAACTGTTGTTAATATACAATTAAAATTTATAAAAACAATTATGATAATTTTTAGAATAATTAGAACAAAACATAACACTTACAAAACTATTAGGGTCCATTTTAATATACATAACCATCGCGGCGTCCTTTTACTATTACCCTCATCATCGAACACGCTCCCATATTCGGAATCGTTATCTTTTTTCTAAAAGAAATAATTAAATATATAAAAATAATTTAATTAGTATTAAACAAAATGCTTACACAGCAGCAACCCATATTACTTTTTCAACTGTATCAAATATTCAGAATTGGCAAATATATTACATTTCACAAACTGTATTCGTTATCTAAAATTATCAGCTTAGATTAAAAATTGTTGATCGATAGGGAGATGAATAAGTAAAAATTTGTGTGTTCTAATTGCACTCATTCGAATGTAATATGTAGAAATATAAAAGTGTGTACTCAAATTCACGTAAATATTAGTTCAATAATGTAATCAATTCTACCGACTGGGAAATTTATTTAAAGTTATTTTTCTAAACATTATCTACAAAATAAATATTTAATATAGATATATTTTACATAATTACATCAATCGGATTAAATTGTAATTTAATTGTTTTATTTTTTCCACCTCACGCGATCTTGTCTTAAGTGGGTCAAGAGCTCATGGAATAATATGTTTCAATTAAAATAATATAATAAGTAATAAACAACACTAATTTATAATCAATTTAAAATATTAATATTATAGTGTATCGGAAGTAGCTCACTCGTGATCAAAATAAAATTAAAATTTCTCAAATATTATATGAAAACCTGGAAATAATATATGTATAAAGTGTTATCTACATATGATGAACACAAAGACATACATTTATCTAACTATTCGTATGTAGTTTTGTAAGCGACTTTGTAGACTAATGATATCAGTATTATCAGTATACCAAAGAGTATCATGTTTTGGTCGAGTCGGAAATATACATTTGAGCGGTAAAAAAACCCCACTCTACTGACATGCGTGGTGTGTGTGTAAATAAATAAAAAATCACGTGCATGGTTCATTACAGTTTAAAAAGTTACAATTGTTTGAAAGTTGATGTTTGATTTAAGTTTATATACAAGGTTAGTCAAACTAACCGAAACACCTAAATAATTCTCCAAATATAGAAAATTTCAAAAAAGTTTCAAACAAAATTTTTTTGCGACAAACAAAAACAATTAGAGACAATTGGAAAAGCCAAGCTCGGCAAGCAAAGCCAAAGTCAAAACCTCTAAACCTAGGCTTTTGGGAGCAATCGGACTTAAGCTTTAAAGACAAAAAAATGCACAAGGGAGACTGCTTTAAGAACACAGCAATACACACTATTTGCACCAACTTGCACTACTTGCACCAAACACTCCGGGTACATAAAAGCAAAACCTGTCCACTAGCAAAAACAACCGGCAATAAAAAGACTTTAAAAAAAACTTTGAAAGACACTCTTAAGAGCATTACGCTAGCAATAATTTTAAAAAAATTTTGCTACCTCAACTCTGAGAAGGCAAAAACCGGAAAGACAACTATTTTAAATAAAATTGGCAGAAAAAGAGCAGGCATTATCTTTCCTGAAAATCACAACAAAGCCAAATAGAAAGAGTCTTACGGCATATAATAATGCTATAAAAAAACAAAAAACCTTTTTAAACGGTTCCACATGCTCCCGTCTCCAAAAAACCTTAAGCAAAAACTGCACTGGAAACATTTAATCCTTGCCGATTGAACTCATTCAATGCAAAAAATAGCTTTGGGTGATTTTCTGGATATTAAAGAGAAATTCGAATTCAACTAATAAAGAACCGAGAAATAGTCCCTCTCGTTCAACAATAGGTCAACTATATGTTGTAGAAAGCAAAATTGCCGTCGGATTACCAGAGGGGAGTGTACTTTTACCCTTACCGTGGTGCTTAGTCATATACAACTTACTACGGTTACTTAACAACATAAGCATCTTTGCCAAAAGCTACGCAATTGATCTCACTACCTTGCACATAAGAAGTTGGTGCACTAAATACCGTAAAAGATGATTAAAGAAAATTTACTGTGAATGCAAGCAAAATGACCATTTTAAAGTTTACAAAACAGCAAAAGACTACAGATCTAAAAAACCTAAAAATATATCAAGCTAACGCTTAAAACTAGGCTAAACTTTAACACCCATCTGACTAATATAACTACAAAAACAATTTTAGTGCTTTTTGCAACCAAAATGATGGTTGGACGTACATAAGAAGTAACACCTAACATAACCATATAGTTATATACGGTTGTGGTAAGACCTATTATCACATACGGAGCGCTTGTATAAGGAGAAAAACCAATCTTCAGTATATGGCCAAAAAACTAGACAAAGTTCAAAATTTAGCACGTCTGTTGATAACGGGAGCAATAAAAACGACGCCCACAGCAGCTATAGAAATACTATTACCCTTAACGCCACTTCACCTAATAGTAATAGTGGAGGTTAAGACAAGCAGTATTTAGACTGCGGATAAATAAATACATAGTAAATCTTGGAATCTACAGACCTAACATAACAAATGTGTTGCATCAGAAAGAAACTCTAATAATAAGGTATAATTTTGTAAAGCGCCATTGCATCAGTAAAAAATTTCATGTGATGATACCGCAGCAAAACAAATGTATAAACAAACGATACTTAAAAACAGTCAAAAAAACTATCTAGTACACAGGGGCCAAAAACTAAAAGAGGCTAAAATCTACTAAAACAAATCCCAAAAAAGACAAACTTTGCTACCCTTAAGCAAATATGCCTGAGCTTTCTTGGCAGAGGTTGCTATTGAGTGGTGTTTCAGAAACATGATTCATGATTAAAAAATAATTAAAACTTGACAGACCAATAACCTTTATATCAAACTAGTTATGACAATCTAGAAGCAATGGCCACAACCCGCAGAGTCTACCTAGTAAAAATACCAAAAAACATTTACTAAACCAAAACATGCTTTTGGAATTCCATACAAAAAAATAATACGCAGCAGACTTAAGGCAGAATACAACAACCTGTAAAAGAGCTGTAAGAGATTGACACATTCAAGAATATTCTTAACAAGACCATTGCATATAATATAAAAAACCGCGGTAACATAAATAACTACGTTATTATATAATAAGCACCTGCATAAAATAGAAATAAGGATGAGTCCCTGGAAGGTGTATAGACAAAAATGAGACTCACCTAACCTAACCAAAGCAGAGCAACCCATTAGCAAAAAATACTAGACTAAAGGAATAAAACATTAAACGTGTACAACAAGACCGCAGTGCAGGTGGCGCCAAACAAACCCTTTCAAGGTAAGAAAAGAGAAAATGGCTTTTTTAGTCAGTACTGTTTAGATATTTCCTAGTACTATCACCAAATAGTTTCAATGTTTTATGTAAATGCGTATAGTAAAGATTGCACAAACAACAATTGTATTAATTTTACGTTAGGTCTGTACAAAATTTGTTGCCAGTAGATTAACGTTCCTAATCATCATCACAAAATCTTATTTTTCGGTGCTCAAAGTAGTTGAATTGTTAAAACAATTATTCTAGTTTCTTCGGTTTTTGAGCTAGAACTTTGCATTAACAATTGCAAAAATGCATATTTAGTTGTAACTAAAATATTAATTTTTTTATAAGCTATATGTACATATATACAGGCTGAAAAATAATAAAATTCTTGCTGTACACTACGACGGATTTCCATTTTTTGTGTTACTTTGTCCTCAAGTTTTGTGTGACTCATATAAAAGGTAGGCTATGTTTTAGTTAAATTTTGAATCACATGTTTCTACCAAGACTGTCAATTTTTGCGTCACAATTACATAAGAAAAGTATGGTTAAATACCTCCGTAGACAGAAGATCGTTTTACATTGGAGCAAAGTTTTGAAATATTGAAAATTTATTTTGAAAATGGGTCTCATTTGTCTGTAACAGCGCAAAAAATGCGTACGTTGTTTGAAAAAAATGATGCGCTATCAACCAAAAGAATACAAAAGTTCGTAAAAAAAGTGCGCAAAACTGGAATGTTGGTAGACAATGCGCGCATCAAGCATGCTCATCCAACTGGTTCTGCCAAAATTGTCGATTTTGTGGTTCAAAGTGTATGCAAATAAAATACATTTATTACAATTCTTCTCATTACGTTTGCTTCTTTAAGTCAGAATTTTAAACCAATTTTTCCGGAAAATTTTTAATCAAAGATTAAAGTACATGTGCCTGAGGTTTAAACTGAAAACTAAAATTATAAAACTTGGCAACACCCATAGAGATACCGGTTTTTCACTGCAATAAAGTTTGCTCAGAACATAATGTCAACAAAGCTCCAAAACTACAATTACATAAGAAAAACCTGACAGAAATTGAGAGGCTCATTACTTTTGGCTAGTTTTCCAGAAAAATATTCCTTCTTGATTATGGCTATAGAACATTGAAGAATAGCCATTACAACCGACACGTCTTAAAAACTAAATTGTTGGGTATGAACGGTGAGTCACTGCATGTAAAGTAGAGAGTGCATTCTTCACAAAGAAAAAAAGAATTGCAAGTATTATGATCAAGTTGGCAGCACTGGCAAAAATGACAAAACTGACAAAAACGTCAAATGTTTTATGGCAAAAATCAAGCAACACTTTTAGTGCGTTTTTTTTTAAGCGGCAATTTCTTTTAACACTACGGATTAGGTGTATAGTCATTTTAAAAAAGCTATGTTCAAAAATCAACAAGACCACAAGATTAAGATATTGAGATCAGACAATGGTAGAAAGTTCTGCAATAATAATTTCAGATGTAAAAGTAAAAAATTTTGGGCAAAGGCATACATAGTTAAAAAATAAAAGTAAAGTTGCTAGGTTAGACAAGACCTCATACAAGCTATGGTGGCATAGGAAACCAGAAATACTCAAAACTTCATAAGAACCCTAAATGTCAGAGTCAAAATCGAAAGAAGTGTTAATGGTTCTTACGTTACAAAAGTTTGTAATTTCTTGTTTTCATAATTTGGTAGATAATATAAAAAAACTCTCTTCGTAGTTACAATATAGTGTACAAATTGAAAAATAATTATTTCTCACATTGCAGCACTAGCCAAGGCTTGATTGGATTTTTTGTATTTGTAGATGGGTGTCATGTTGTGCTCTTTGCACTTAATATTATAAAATAATTATAGTTTACATTTCAATGAAAATCTAATGCCAGCTATTATTCACGGCTAAGGTTCGCGCCGTGAGCTCAATCCAAGTGCATAATAGTCATGAGACGTTTATCAAATATAATCTTTATTTACAACTAAATGTGTACGTGTAGACATTTGCATAGTATTTAACTGACCCTGATGTAATATTAATTTGTCGTGTTAATTGTCACGTCAATTTCAATGTCAATTTGGGTCAATGTAATTTTACAAAGACTTATTAAAATTTTACTGATAATGAATTAAAACTGAAACTTAACAGAGATCTTGTAAACAACCCATAATGTATTATATACCGACATGTAATTATAACTAATAAATCATATACATTTATTATTAATTTAAAATTTAGTACAACACGTACAAAATAGTGATTTTGATCACATTCAAATCAATTCCTGAACTACCTATTAAATAATATGATAAATTACGTAAAAACTGATTCTGAACTAAAAAAAATATAAATTTAAATTTTTGTACCCTGCAATTGTATCAAAAATTTGATTTGAAAGATAAATTAAACGCAACATTAATCAAAACATAAATTAAATAAAAAAATTTATACAGTACATAAAATTAGTTGCTAAGAAATTAAATAAAAAACAAGGCATATACGGTGTTAATGACTAACGCACTACTACTAATCTACTAATCAGTAACTAAAAATAGTTTGTAGGAAATAAAGTACAAATGTAGAAAGAAGGTATAAATCTTATCTAATATTAATTTTATGATAAGCTTTGGTTTATCCCATGTTTGTGTAAAAATTATTGTTAATTATTGTCATAACTTCAACAAAAAAACCAAATACAATTTAGAAATTTTAGTTTTTTTTATCAAATGTGTTTATATTGGCAAATTTTGAGAAAAACTAATATTTTGAAGAGCATAACTAAATCATCCAGTTGACATCGTTATGCAATATTTCTTATTTTTTATAAAAATATTTCATTATTTTGTTGATTTAGATATCAAAGTACAATTTAATTAATATTTTTTTTTTATCTTACCATTATTAATATGATCACTAGTCCACACTACTCCAAATTAAACCCATCTATAGGATACAGCATATTTTTCTTGTTGTATTTTAACCCTATAACAAAAATTTTAATTTAGATGATAAAAATACTATATTAAATTATAATATATTTGGCATAAATATTACCCCAAAAATTACAAAGAATCATAGATATAATAAAAGAAAAAAAAATTAAAAATCATATAAAATTAAAAAAATGCTCAAAAATTGTTTTAAATGTAACGCAAAGTGCTAATATCACATATGTTTAATCGACAAAGGTACATCATCTAACAATCTTCCAAAAAGATCTTCTGGAAAATTTAAATGGCTGTCGTCGGTTAAATGGTTCTCAACAATAAATAAACACAAATATCAATAATTCCACACCAGACATTTGCTAAAAACCTAAGTTGACCAATTTACACTTTGATTTCATATGTGTTCTCTAAACCCCAAAAGTAGCTGAGTAGCATTTTTATAACAAATGGATTAGAATAGTTACTTATCCGTAAATAAAATTTGTAGGTGTCGATTTTGAATGATCCATCGGTAAAATTTATATAACTAGAAAAATACAACAAGCTTTATACAGGGTGACTAGATATACTTTGATCCTCTTTTTGAAGTTAGAAGAATACTCTTAACTTTTTTTAATTTAAAACAAAAAGTACTTTTTTTCACGTAATTTTATGTAAATTTATATAATAAGAAAAACTTTAACTATCTGTCTGTACTCATGTTCTAGAGTAACCTAACTACCCGATTAAGTGTTTGTCATTAAGAAATTAGATAATACCATCACTTCCTTTAACATTGAAACTTTTAACGCTTGCAGAGAATTTGTTCATAACTTACACCGCAAGTGTGGGTTTGTTTGTTTGTCTCTGAACTAATATAAATGTTATAAAATGTTTCTAAACGTCATAAATAGTTTCTGAGGTGTCATAAATTATTTATAAGTTGTCATAACTATCATAATATATTTGTAAGCTGTCGTAGACATTATAACTGTCATAAACGTCATAAAATGCAGTAATAAACTTCATTTTTTTTTTGAGCTATTATAAACGTTATAATATATATAATATATTCGTAAACTGTTATAAACGTCATAAATTGTTTGTCATTAGTTGTTTCTGATCTGTCATAAAATGTTTCTAAGCTGTCATAAACGTTATAAAATTTTCGAGAATTGTCATAAAATGTACTGAGTGGCCATAAAAGATATTATAAACGTCATAACTATTATAAAAGCCAAAAATTGTTAGTGAACTCTCATAAACGTTATAAAATATCTGTGAGCAGTCAATGATTGTTTCTGAACTATCATAAATGTCATTTAATATTCCTAAAAGATCATAAACGTCATAAAATGTTTCCGAACTATCATAAAACGTTTAAGAAATATCGTAAAAGTCATAAAATGTCCCAGATCTATTATAAACGTCATAAAATGTTTAAGAAATATCATAAGCTTCATAAGACGTTTGTGCGCTGTCAGAAACGTCATAAAATGTCAATAATTATTTTTGAACAATTATAACAGTGAACAGTCAATATGTTATTAAACTGTCATAAATGTCATAAAATTTTCTAAAGCTGTCATAAACGTCATAAAATCTTGCCAAATTGTCATAAAATGTTCACAAGATAACAAGGCCATAGTCATAAAATGTCCGTGAACTGTCATAAACGCCATAAAATGTTTCTGAACGGCCATAATATATTTGCAAAGAGTTATAAACGTCTAAATGTTTGTGATCTGTCAATAATTGTTTCTGAACAATCATAAACGCTATAACATAATTTAAAGAATAATAAACGTTTGTGAACAGTCAATATATGTTTTTAAACCTCCTAAGCTGTCATAAAATGTTTCCAAGCTGTCATAAAATATTTGTAAAATATCATAAACAACATAAAATATCTGCAATCTGTCATAAATATTATGAAACGTAATCAAATGTTTGCGAATGTCGTAAATTAATTCTGTGCTGTCATAAATGTCATAAAATGTTTCTTAGCTGTCATAAACATAAAATGTTGAATTATTATAAAATGTTTGTGAAATATCATGATTGTCATAAAATATTTGTTAAACGTTATTTTATGTGTATGAGATATCAGAAACGTCATAAAACGTTTGTGAATAGCCATTAATAAAACTATTTCTTAGGTGTCTTAAAATGTTTACAAATTGTCATAAAACGTTTGCCAGATATCATAAGCGTCTTAAAATGTTTGTGAGATGTTATAATTGTTATAAAGTATCTGTGAGCTGTCATAAATGTTATCAAATGTTCTTGAACTGTTTTAAACGTCATAAATTTCTGAGCTTTAATAAAACTCATAAAATGTTTGTAAACTGTCATATGTTATATAATATGTTTCTGATCTATCATAAACGTCATAAAACAAGTGTTATAACTGTTATAAGCATCATAATATGTCCGTCAGCTGCCAGAAACGTTATAATAATATTTCTAATTTCTGTAAGCGTTAAAAATTTTGTCAAAGAAAATGATGGAGGCATTCAATTCTTTCACCATCACTTTTTCTAACATAGTGACTAACAGCAATTGCAAAGATGACTAGTATTTTATAATTCACCAAGAAATACCGTGGTTTGAAAGATCGGATTGCAGTTTAGAGCTCAAATTTGGATTTTGCTTTTCTTCCCGGTTCAGACGTTGTTATCTATAGTTCAGATAGTCTGAATCGTCTGGGGGCGCCAAACAGTGTCTCAAAAAAGAGCGGCCGCTCGAGGCTCACATCGGTTTTTTTTGCGTTCCAGTAAAATAACAAAATCTCAAAACAATGCGTCGGAGAAAAGAAAACCGCTTATGCAAAGCAAAATCTTCAAGAAGAAAAAAAACGTTCCGGCAGACCGTGCAACAAAATCTGGAATTTGTTAAACTAATAAATGAAAACAAAACAAAAATATATAAGATACAATGAAAACATTTTTTTTACTTTTTTTACTTAAAAAATCTAGTAACACTGCTAAATATAAAATAGTTATAAACTATAATGGTTTAATGTTTTCCAAACTTGCATTTGCAGTACATTAAATTAACTAAATACACAACAAACAAAGCTATTGAATGTTCAATCTAGAGCTTTGAAAAAAATCCGTGTTCACTCGTTGGAAAACTCGTCGGTCCAGTAATCGCAGATTTAGAAATCTCAACCCATATTCTCAAGCAACTGCTACTGAGATTTCAACAAAAAAACCGTAAATGTAATGTAATAAAAAAGCTTGTTGGTGCTTTACTGTTTGACATACAAGTAAATATTTCTATAGTAACGTAAACCGTTTTTATCAAATCCCCATTAATATTATTTATTGCTTTGGCTGCTTCAGTATTTAACGAAAACAGGTAATATCTTTTTTAATAGTCACCTTAAAAAAATTATAGACGACCCTGTATATACGCCGCTGAATGTATGTAAAACCTGTACAAATGTAATATTATAATAGTAAAAAAATAAAGTCAACTAAAATAAAATAATAATGTAGCTAAAATACTAGTAAAACTGCTAAAATGTCAAAAAATAGAAACTAAAAAGCAGAATATTGGCATACATTAAAACGGAGAGTGGCCAAAAAACAAAAATGTAACTAGCAAAAAAACTGTGTTAAATACAGGACAATTAGCCTAGTAGAACATGTAGTATTAAATCAAAGACTAGAGAGAAAGATAAAGAAAATATAGCTAAAGAACAATTGAACTCGAAAGAAACGGTTGAGAAAAGTCATTTTATTAGTAATGGCGCTTTTAATCAATTCTTACGTCAAGTAGCTTACAGCTGTCGCGTTTGAGAGATAACGTTTTTGAGTATACTAAAATAAGTGTTTTATCAATAATATCAAGTAACCAAACGTTTATGCAGTTTTTGGTAGTAAAATATAACAAAATATATTAGAAACCAATAATATAAGTGTATTTGGTCTGGATTGAATTCACAAAAAGTATCTTCAAAACTGTTCATTAAAATTTATTTTAGAAAACATTGTATACATTTAATATATTATTATTTTTCTTTTTAACTGTACTTCTAGACTTTTAGAAATAAAATGTTTGTTTTCAAAATTAATTTTGTTTAGCAGTATAAACATAGTACTATTTTTTTATATACATTGATAATAAAATAAAATTTATAATTGACTAAGCGCGTGGTATTTGATAACTGATAACAATTATTTATTTGTATTGTTTACAAATTCTCATTAAGTATAAGTGATTCATGTATTTAAATCGTATGAATCACGTACATATATAGTAAGTGAATATGTTTGTAACTATATGAATTTCCAATCTTATCTAAACGTTTAAGTGTATAAAGTAATACCAATAGCGGCATTCCTTCTAGGAAACATCTGTACAAATATTTCCAATCATGTTTCATTTTTGTTTTTTGTAATTTTGATGTATTTAGATATTGTTTGAAGAGTAATATGCATTTGTTAACTTTTCTTACCTACTCTAATTTGTATTAGCATAGATAACAATATTGCTAATAGAAAATGTTAAAATTTAATGAATAATTTATGAGTGCTAAATGAATCATTAAATAGATATCAATATCCATTACTTTTGTACAGTTCTCAAAAATTTGATGTCTCAGAATTGCACCAAATTTTAGTACATAAAAGTATGAACCAAAAAAAGAAGATTCGCAAAGTTTAGCCTTTTAGACCTTTTTTTGCCCTTTTTAGACTCTCAAAAGAGCCGAAAAATAGCTTAAAAAAGGCTATTTTTTAACTTCCGTTTTCGTAGCCCTGGAAATAGGTTATTTTATGTACTTTGATCTAAAAATTTCGCATATTGAAGTATCTTGTAGATACATTGATATATACCGCTCCGATTGTGAACACATTTTATAAAATTTGACCTGACTTCAAAGTGGTGCCACATTGCGAAATCACAATATAATTATATTCACGAGAGCTCAAAATGTTTTTTATTTAACACCCTTTCCGAATACTTAAGGTTTTTTATAATCACTCAAGCACTTCCAGAGATATAATGTTTCAAAGTTGGCCATTTTTGACAAAAATCGCAAAAATTGACATTTTCAAACAGGCGTAAAATGAAATGACTTGAAATGAGATGACAGATGACAGATGACAGATGACAGATGACAGATGACAGATGACAGATGACAGATGACAGATGACAGATGACAGATGACAGATGACAGATGACAGATGACAGATGACAGATGACAGATGACAGATGACAGATGACAGATGACAGATGACAGATGACAGATGACAGATGACAGATGACAGATGACAGATGACAGATGACAGATGACAGATGACAGATGACAGATGACAGATGACAGATGACAGATGACAGATGACAGATGACAGATGACAGATGACAGATGACAGATGACAGATGACAGATGACAGATGACAGATGACAGAATATTATGGTTTCAGTGGTACAATCAAACGAACTGTCATGCGCTAAGAAGCATCACTGTTTCATACCAATAGATAAAATTACAATAAAAATCATCATTTGATGAGCAGAAACATTTGTTTAAATACAGAAAAAAATCAAATAGAAACAAATAAAAAAAAATACAAAAAGTCAATTGAGGATTTTTAAAACCATATTCATTCTTATTTTCTCAACTTTTTTATGTGATACATAAAGTTTCAATTTTTCTTGTTTGAATTATTAATCAATTTAATTATGAATATAGATGATCGTTATCTTTCAGTCAAATTCGTAGTTTTTTCTCTGTTCATATCGACAGAAAATTTTTCGTTCTACAACTTTGTTTTGTTTTGAAAAAAATGCATATTTCTTGATCAAAACTTTAAAAAACAATGTGATGAAACAAATTTTAACTTTTTTAGAACTCGTATTAGCTACTTCAAACTCCGAGTTCCATATCCAAACTTTCAGAATTTATTTATACATGTTTTTCCAAAATTTCATTTTATTTTGATAGAAAAATTATACGCCTGTTTTTCATAAAATATGTTCGCAATCGGAGCGCTATATATCAATGTATCTACAAGATACTTCAATATGCAAAATTTACTGATCATAGTACATAAAATAACAAATCATTTGCAGCCGGGTACGTATCGGTACCTATTTCCAGGGCCATTTTTCGGCCCTTTTAAGGGTCTAAAAAGAGCAAAAAAAGGTCTAGAGAGCTAAAACTTTGAGAATCTTTTTTTTTTGGTTCATACTTTTATGTTCTAAAACTTGGCGCAATTCTGAGACATTGAGTTTTTGAGAATTGTACAAAAGTAATGGTTACCCATATTTATATTATAAATATTCATTGTCAAAATTAATCTACAAACTTTTGAAATTTGCCGTTAAGAAAAAATAATTTTAAAATTACATTCATTATCTCTTAAATATTCTACATTTATAAATGGTGTAAAACAGTATTTTCATAGAGACCTACTCACTTATTATTTTTTTTATGGGCCATGGGTAAATTTTCACGATACTCGATACACGATGTAGTCTTAATTATATATTACTATTATTCTTATCATAGACATTATTAAATGACTCAATTTATTAGATTTTTAATAAGTTTATTAATTTGTTTTGTTAGTAAATTTATTGTTTATATTAATACGATAATATAATAAAATTACTCATGCAATGAGAATTCATAAACATAAAATATTTTAAAAGAACGGTTTTACAAGAATGATTAAACAAGAATATATATGAGTTAAATTCATTTTTATTACATTATTTTATTAATTGTACAAAAAACATAATTATTATTAGTGATACTGGCTTGTTTGAAACAAGTGCTAGCTTGCTCGACACGATAGGATTGAGCAATAGTTGCTTTTGTAGTAAATTGGCTAAATTGTGCCAACATCAGAAGGTATTGCCTTACCGTTAGCAGAGAAAACTGCACGGGGGCGGGTACAACCAAGCTAGTATCCTGGTCTACTTGATTAGTTAAGTACTACGCAAAATACAATAATTTCAAGTGATCAAAGCTAGGATAGGCAGCTTTGTTTTGGACATAATTAATACGATTAAATTGGCAGAGAAAAGCTTAGCTAACCAATTTAATCAATGAAATGTTTACTTAGTTTGTGGCTTAAAAGTTAATTTAATATTTGTGATCTAAAAAAGAATTTAAATTCTGTTCATCAGCATTTTGAACATAGCAAATCTCATATCTTCTTTTTGACTGAAACCAAAGTAAACAATAAAGTTCCAGATCGCATTAATCTAGTAGATTCTGACCACCTTAAACATTTATTTGCTGACCAACATTGCTTATATATTTTTTAAACTTAATCTTCCCGATAAGACTTCTTCTGTAATAAGAATCCGTTCTAAAAATAAAGCTGCGCCAAACTTTTTTAAATGCTTCTCTAAAAGAGTTGACAAAGCAATTATAGAAAAGCTGAAATAATTTTGTTAAGAGATTTTAATGTACATAATACTTAATTGGTAAGTCCCTCATCTTTTACAACACTATCCGGCTTTTCTTTCTAATACTACCAAATCTAAACCATGCCTCTCTATCATTATTCTGACAAAGATATTTTTTTATTTATGTCTAGTCTTGATGAGTTATATTTGTTCTATACATATAAAAATTCAATTAGTAAAAAAATATTTTCAAAAAAAAAATAATTAATTTAATAGTCGCAAGCACAACGCCTTTATCTCTAAATGACAAAAGCAGCAACAAAATATAAAAAATAAAAATAACTTAGAGCCTGATTATCGCATATATACAAGGTTACCGCCATAACCTAACCTAACCTAACCTAACTAAGTAATTATGCACGTATATGAAAAAGATATTTTATTATTTTTCAACATAATCCCTCTTAACCTCCACACACTTATTGCGTTTATATCTTTTTATAAAAATATTTTAAAAACTGTAATAATGTAAAATGCTCCAAAACAGCAGTTTTCACCTCTTCATTATCAAAAAATCATTTACCCTTCTTAAATTTTGAAAACGGAAAGAAGCCAATCTGAAGTGTAGGAAGTAATATTATCCCTCGACCTATGTTGTACGGATTAACCGCGCAATTCACCGTAATATTTCTTTTTTTAAAAGCAATCATCAAGACGCCCTCACAATCCCATAATGTTGTGGCTATAACCTTTTTGAGGAAATTATCTTCTAAAGACTTATAGCCCATCTTAAACCTTTTCGCCCATTATTTTAAGGTGGAATAAAAAGGTGAATCTTCACCGTATACGCCTACAATTTTAGTTTAATTTGATGAATGATAAGACTTTCCAATGTGAAGAATTTGATGATCACTCGGTACTCAATTTTTTGCAAACCTAGCATAGTTGAAACCTTACAATTTTTTTCTGCATATTACCACAAAACTAATTAAAATAGAAAGTTAAAATTGCACATGTGCGTTAATAAAACATCACACTTTATTGATAGTACTTGTCATATGGTCAAAACTTTATAAAAATGTAGTAGACCAGGAGTTTATAGCGGTTACCTCGTATTAAAAAAACTCGTTCTTTATAGACAAATTTGCATATTTTTTATCAACCTAATTATAATTCAATAGTCTATCTATTTTAATCTATGACCAATACCAAAAAAAAAAAGAGATAGTTTAAGTATTTATAAATTTAGTTATTTTCTAGTATTAACAAATTCTTTTTCTAAAGTCACATGTCAAACCTAAACGTACCAGTAATCAGATACCATCTACTTTCACAAATGGTAATTCTCAAATTGACACCACTGACGGCATTGTAAATCTTTTTGCTAATTTTTTTGGGTCAGTTTACAGTCCGTTGACGGCATCTATGAGTTCACACTGCTCATATTCTCCACCATCTATTCCTACCCACATAAATAAATCGCATCTTATTATAAAAATATCTGATGTTGTCAACAAACTATCAGTATTAAAACCCAACAACTGTCCAGAGCCTGATAGATTAACTGCTTTCTTTCTCAACAAATGTACGTTATAATATATATACAAATATTAAATTAACTTTTAAGTCACAAACTAAGTAAATATTTGATTGATAATTTGTTAGTAGAGTAGCGAGGCTTTTTTCCGACAATTTAATCGTATTATTTATGTCCAAAAACAAAACTGCCTACCCTAGCTTTGATCACTTAAAGTTATTGTATTTTGAGTAGTACTTAACTAATAAAATAGATATATATATATATATATATATATATATATATATTATTTTTTAAATTTTCGCGGATATAATTATTTTTATTTAAATTTATTTTCGGATTATCCCGCGTTTTCTTTTTGAGTTGGACTCGACGTTTCGGCTGATGAGATTCAGCCGAAACGTCGAGTCCAACTCAAAAAGAAAACGCGGGATAATCCGAAAATAAATTTAAATAAAAATATATATATATATATATATATATATATGTATATACTAGTTTGATTATACCCGCCCCCGTGCAGTTTTCTCTGCTAACGGGAAGGCAATACTTCTGATGTTGGCACAGTTTAGCCAATATACCACAAAAGCAACTATTGCTCAATCCAAATAAATAAACAAACAAATAAATAAATAGTTTAAAGTTTTTCCAATAAAAACTTTACAACTAACCAATAATAATATTGCAAACTATATTTGCAAGATTTGGAGTACCAAAAATATTCGTATCTGATAACGGACCTCAATTTAAATCAACAAAATTTATCAATGTTTAAAAAACAAACAATATTAAACTTTTTTTTACATTAAGTTAATTTTGAAGTTGCCAACAATTTTTAATTAACTATTAAAATACAAAACATTGTTTTACATGAGAATTTTTGGCTAAAATCATGTTTAGTAGAACATTGAGCCAAATAATAAATCAAGACAAACAAAATCAATAGAGCTTATCAACAACAGTTTACAAAATATTCAAATTTGCAATTCAGATCATTACAAAGAGAATCAAAACATTTGATGATGATTTTGATATTAATTAAAGCGTATTGTTTAAAAACTTTAGATTTAAAAAAAGTAAATTGAAGAACAAAAAATTGTAAAATTATATCTAAATATTTATACAATTTTAATGTTAATAAAATAAAGTAGCAAAGTGTTAAAAATTAAAAACTACAATGTTTTAGAAATTAAAAATAAATCTAATACAAAAGTAATAAAGTTCTAGTACAGTGATTCTGAACCTCGGGTCAAGACCCAAATTTGGAAAAAGATAAAATTTTATTTTACAACCCTTTTTTAATATCTTTGATGTTATAGTTATATCAATAGGTATCTCACTTCACTAGTATTGTCTTATCTGGTATATTTTCTACCACTTAAATTAGTTGAAAAATTAGGGAATGCAAGGTACCGTACTGTACTAGGCATAAACAAGAAAAAAATGCAATATTTGACAGCATATTTGAAGTTGTTTTTAAAAGATCTTAATTACAACAATATTCTCGTGGGGACTATGTCTATTTTTTAGAGATAGATATATTCCACAGAAAATGTCCACATCGACAAATATATACTTATTTAAAGTAGTTGCAATGAGTGTTGAAAATGATTCAGAGAGACAAAAAATTGCCCAAAATAAATAGATATCTGTAAGCTAAGGTCTGCAAGGGCCGACAACTATACAGAGCTTTCTCAACGTTTATTTTATAACCTAACAATATTTTTGATATTTTAAAACTGTATTTTGCAATTTTTAAGATTTTAAATTAATTTTGACAAATTTTTAACATTCTACAAATTGAATATTGCACCTTTTGATGATTATGGCCAATTTTGCTATTTATAACAATATTTTAATATTTTATAGACGGATTTTGCTATTTTTTCAGATATTATATTTTTTCTAATTTTTTTTAACTTAGCCAGATTTTGCTATTTTTGTGCACTTTTTAAGGTTTATGGACCAATTTTGGTGCTTTTTGACTATGTTTAAATTTTATGACCAAATTTTACTTATTTTGACAATATTTTGATATTTTATTGCCAGATTTTGCTATTTTTTTTAAATTTCTTTGCAATGTTTACACATTTAATAGTTTATGGCTAAATTTAAAGCTTTCTGAAAATGTTTTTAAGTTTTAAAGGTGTACTTTATTATTTTTAAAATTTTATAAATTTGTTTTCACTTTTAACCTTTTTTAGCCAAACTCGGTTCTTTCTGAAAATATTTTAATATTTTATGACCGGATTTTGTTATTTTTTACTTTTTATAAAAAAAGTTTAGTACGTTTCGATAGTTTATGACAAAATTAAAAAAAAAATTACTAAATTGTGTACGTTTTTTTTTCCAAAACAGTAATGCATAATATTTTGCAGTGAGGCCCAAAAACTCTAGTTATGATACTGCTCACAAAATTTTGGGCAAAACTATCTGAAAAACCTTTTTAACTACTTATTTGTTTAAAGCAAGCTTTTACTGTTTTGCTGATAAATCAGCTCAAAAATACATCACCAGAAAAGTCACTAATTAATGATGCTGATAATAATTAAAAAATTAAATAAAAAAATTATTTTTATACAGACAATTGTTTTTATTTTCAATTTCACATTGTGAATATAAATATATATTAGTACTTTGGGTTGCCATCCAAAAAGGTTTAATTAATTCTCCTTTCGACCACAACGCAAAAAAATTCTACGCGTTTTGAGTTTAAACCTGATAGATAATTGTAAATAAAGAGGAAAGTGCATGCGCAACCATCCTACATTTAATATCAAATTTGTTGTCTTTTGTAATTTTAAAGAAGCAAACCTAAGCACATATAAATGTTTCCATACTTTTTTATCTCTTTACTATACTATTCTTTGATTAAGAATAAAAGTAATACTTTATTAATCCTTTAATTTTCTTAACTCCAAATTGATCTTGGGTCAGTCTTTCTTCAACTTGATTTTTTTAGCGTCATGTATGTTTATGAAAAACAAACATTTAAGAAATTTTACTACAAAATTTCAATATTAAATTTGCTCAAAAGAAAAACTTTATGCAAAAAAAGTGTTCTATGAAAACTGAATGAAAACATATTTGCTTTATAAAATTCATTATTTTTTTGCTAAATATGATTTGCTGCATTAGATATTTTGTTGTCATATGTATTTAATCAATATTAAGAAAATATCAATTTATGTCAAAAAATATAATTCATTCATTAATTAAGCGACAAATTTCAAAGTTCGAATCTTACTTTGCCGTAAATTATTTCTGAATTTGTTCAACGCTTTTCTCGATTTTATAATATAATAACGCCAATTTCATTAATTTTTATGATTTGTTCCTTTTCATGCAGCTCTTTTAGATATTCTTTTCATCATATAGTGTTGTCTTTTCTTTCTATAATTCCTCTTCCTTGTTTATCTGTTATTGTATTGCCTTTGCTCTTGCTTTGCCTATATTTATTTTCAATTTCTTCACATTTGATTTTTATATGTTTGCTAATCTACTTTCTATTGCGTTCAAATCTAATATAATTAAATATTGAATGATTGTTAAATTGTTGTTGATGATACTATTCTTATCTTGTTTTCGTTGATTTTTAAATTTTTGAATGATTATTTTGAGTTATATTATGTTGTTTACATCTCCTAATAAATTTAATTTATAGACAAGTTTTAATTTTTTTATAGAGCAATATGATTGCAATACATGTTGTATAATGATATGCAGTATGTAAAATTAACAGCTTATAATAAAACAAAAATTAACTTAACTGTTTAACATATTGTAATTAAATTTTAATCTGTTTGAATGACGAACCGTTTATAGTGTGGAATCAATCATGTCAATTAACATAAGATCAAATCAGTTTAGACATAGGTTAACTATTTTAATAACAACACCTACATAATTTTACATGGCAAATAAAAGTTATTTTAATTTATTATAAACAGATTTGTACAGTTATTATTAGGTTGATGTATAATAATTTGCCTTTTTAGAGCGTTGTTTTATTGTTTCAATTTGGCGTTTAATTGACATTTCTTATAATATAATTCTTTAATAAGGTTTGTTAATCAAAATGCGCATAATAAAAAACATACACACGTACGCCATATTATGTACCACTTAAAAAAAAAGTGAATAGCCAATAAGTCATTTTGCAATCTCAAAAATCTTGTCGGCAAATCAATGATTAGCAAAAAGGCTTGCCAAGAGTGGTTTGTTTGCTTCAAAAATAATGATTCCAGCTTAGACAACAAGGAAGGAAAGAGTCAATTATCAAATTTTAATGAGCCAAGCCCTTCAGGTGGTTGTAAAAAAGTACAAAAGTTGTGCCACTAGAAACACTGGCTGAGAACTTCAACACCGATCAGTCTACAATTATGAAAACTGTCCAAATATGTCCTTCATGTTCCTTCTGACAACTACAAGGCCATCCAAGTCCAAACTATTAGCGATTTGTTTCAGAGAACTGCCCAAGACTTGCAAATAATGGTAGAAAGAACGATTATTTTGCAATACGGGTTAAAAATAAATTCTAAAAAACCCAAATATATAATCATTTCAAAAACAGCAACACCTAATGATAACCTTGGTACTTGGATAACAAGCAACAACGTTTAGACAAAAAACTCAAATACAGAACTAAATTAAGCAGACCTGCCTTTATTAAAACGAAAGACCTCCTTTGCAATCATGATCTTAAACTGAAACTCAAAATTAAAAGGTGAGGTGCTACGTATTTCTATATTAATGTACAACGTAAAAGCATGGACACTAAATCAACAAAAATATTGTAGATCGTCAAAATTGCGAACAAAAAAGTGTTACAAAAAAAATAAAAACAATTAAATGTAGGAAATAGACATTCTATAAGAGGTGAAAACTATAAAATACTTAAAGAAAGTAGAAGTGCGGGACCACGCCAGATTTCCTGGTTAAATTTTTTTACAGATTAGTTCCGGTGTACTTCAACAGAACTGTTTAGAACAACAATGTCAAAAGTAAAGATTGCGTTGTTGGTAGTTAAACTCCAAGTAAGAAGCGCGACACAAAAAAAAGCGTCAATATAATTGTTTTAGTTGATTGTACTGGGTAATAATTCATACCTTTACATTGCTAGTTCTTTTTCTATGTATTATAGGTATTATTAGTGTAGTATAGAGTGGTGTATATTTTTCCATGTGTCAATAATCAAGTTGAACAAATTTTTAGAAGTTTTGGTCTTGCATCTTTGAACTGTCATTGAATATTTATTAAAATTTCTAGCAAGCCTTGTGTGCTATGAGTAAATATTTAAGCATGTGTGCATGCATTAACTTTGTAATTTCCAATTATTTTCTATGTCTCAAAAATTAATTGTATAATTTTGTTTTGTTTCTTTTCAAATATCGATCCGATTATACAGTGTATAAAGATAAAAAATTTATACAATAATTAATTATTAACAAAATATTATATTATAAATTGCCTACTCATAGTCTTAAAACTAACACACTATTTTATTTAAATATGTTATGTTTATGTATATATTTTCGGTTATTTTTTTAAACCTGACCAATATTTGATTAAGGATGGTTGATTACGTTAGAATGTATGACTAAGATTTACTTAAATTGTATTCAAATATTATTTTTTTAACAGGAAACTTGGACGTGATATGACGTCAACATGTAGTTGCAACAGATTTCATTTTCCAAGATGGAAAACATTTGTATTTAAATAATAAACAAATCAAGGATATTTTAAGACATTCACGGTTCTGCTCGTTTTAGATAATAAACAATATGTAATTTTAATATGAAAGTATGTGTAGCACAATGTATTGAATATTTTTCAACTTATATGTAAGAATAAGAATAACAACAATTATAGTAGTAATATATATTTTTATGAAACATTTAGCTTATCCAAGGTTGAGAAATAACAAAGTATAAAGTATATAAAGGTTATAAACGTATTTCTAGATAAACAGAATAATATATTCATTCTCAAATAAATTAAATGTTTTAATTAATATAAGCAATACATACCTGCTTATAACTCCTCGATATAGAAACTTTAACTAAAACAACGAGCGATTTTCACCTAAGAAACTTTCTTTAATATCCAACCATAACATAATTCTACTAGTATAGATAATTGTGTATCCAATTAAGTATGCGATGTAATTGTAACTGATAAAAAGTAATTTTGCTAAATAATGTATTTTCTTTGTGAAATTAGTATTTGTAAAAACTATCATTATTATCATAGTAGTAAGTAACAATATATAATCTTACCGCTATTCCAACTAATAGTGTCAATACACTAACGCACAATGACTTCCAATTTTACATTTTTTTATTAGCTCCTGCTAGTGTATATTAATGACGTTGATCGTGTAATAGCAATTTTATGACTAATTATAAAATAAAGTACTACATCATGTTCAGGTACTGGTTTAATTAATATTTATTCAATATATTCAAATATATATTGATTAGTTAATTAAATGTTTTCTATTTTACAATAATTAGAATAATTTGTATATAATTACTAATGTTTTTATACATAAATATAATATGAAATCATTTCCGTTTTGGTACAGGAAAATATAAGTAAATATAGTACAGGAAAATATAATTATATATAGCTCAATACAATATTTATTTTTATTTAATAATCTGTAAGTACTGAGTACTAGTGTGCCATTTTAAAATATTTTGCGTTTTTAGTTTCCGCCGTTACACCGTTTACATTTTGATATGTATTAAAAAGATTTCTTCGTAAATGCATTATTACAAAACAACACATTTTGCGGTTTTAATTAATAGCATTAACCGGCAAATTCATTCCTTGCATCATCAACATTTTGCTACATAAAACAAATTTAAAATTTAATTCATATGTATGTATATATTTAAATGGAAAATTACTTGATTGAAAAAAAGTCGAAACCAAAGTGTAGTCATTTTCTCTAAAACATCTATTAAAGAATGTATAGCCTCTTAATTTAAATACTGTCGCATCCGAAACAATAAAAGAGGTGTTTGATATAAACTGTCTACGTTACTATAGAAATATTTACTTGTATGCCTAAACAGTAAAGCACCTTAAAGTTCATTTTTATGTTTGCGCTTATTAACAGTGTTAAATTACTTTTATCACGCAAGAATACGCTAATATTCATTACGCTTATGATTTTTGTAATGAACACTCGGTAGCATTGAGATTTGCAAACCAGCGACTACCAGACCAACGAGTTTTCCAACGACTGCACCACTTACGTGAATATAAAACTTTCTCAAAACCGTTAACAATACATCAAGTAAGAAATTATAAGAACAACATATTGCAAAAATTAAATAATAATGTCGCCACCAATTATTTACCACAAATGCAAACTTAGACGACATTAAAACGTTATGATTATATTTATCCCGCTTCTTCTTACTTACAGATTTTTCTAGTCGTATAGATTTTTGCAGTTGGATTATTCTGAATCAACAACTACAAATTTTATTTATGAATGCGACAACATTTACAAGGAATAAATTAATGAACAGAAAGAAGAGAGTTTTTGAGAACTATTTAACCACCAACAGCTTTTGAAAATATTAGATCTCATGGAAAATCGTCAAACTTATAAAAACAGAAATGAAAAACTATATAAAAAATTACATAAAACAATAGAAAAAGAAATAAAAATAGCTAAATCAGAATATATCTCTAAACAATGTAAAGAGATCGAGACGCACAAAAGTATTCACGATAACTAGAGAGCGGATTCCTAGCTATTATGCTTACGCTAAATAGTTAAAGCATCAAAATTATGTCTAAATATATGCACAAATTGTGAAAAATGTAATCATTTGGCACAAGTTTTTTACGCTTTTTTAGTACTTTTTTTGAATTTGGTGCTTATTTTAAAATTTTGTGCTTATTTTTAAGCTTTTTTTCAGTTTTAGTACATTTTTTTTTGATAAATCAGTTCTTCTATGAAATTTAGTAGATTGAAATGTAAATAAAAAAAGCGTATATTATTTTATTATTTAGCAAAATTTTCGTATCGAGATCTTGCATACTTTTTATAATATTATTTAGACAAGTTTAATATAATTCTGTAAATCCCGACTGAGCTCATAGGTTAATTTAGTGCCACCTCTTCAAGCAAATCAAACAACTGTATTTTAAAAAAATTAAAAACGTTGTAATACAATTTTTGGATCCTGCAAGTAAGTCAGTGAAAAACTGTCAAGCAGTTCTAAAAAATAAGAAACTTCAAAATAATTTAGGTTTCGGTTTTGTGAGTCATGCCATAAAATCGCTAAGAAAACAGGAAAATACGTTAAATGGAAGTCTAAGTACAATTATAGATTTCAACGATGCAATTTTAAAATTACTAGGCTGTATTAGGCAAACAGTGAAATCAAAATCTAAAGATGTATTTTTGAAAAATAGAGATTTATCTACATTAAATAAAATAAACAGTATTTTGAGTGGAGAGAATGTTCCAGATTTCAATATGAATCCAGCTTGTAAAGCAAAATTTAAACATGCACCAATAACAAGTGTGCATGTTGAAAGAAGTCTTTTTCCCTTCAAAAACATTTTAAGGGACTGAAGACAGAATTTTACAGTTAAACTCTTAGAGCAACATTTAATTATTAACTGTTTTTGTAGATAGTTTTTTTTAGTTATTTAAAAGTTTTTTTTATATTATTTAAAGTGTGTGTGAAAAATATCATCACTCAAACTGTTATTAAAATATTTTATAGTTTTAGATTTTTAAAGTTTTCTTTTTTTTAAATTGTTTCATGCCTTTTTAATGCTTTTTTACATGTTTGGTACTTTTTTAATGCTTTTTTAGTTACATTTTCATGCCTTTTTAAGCGCTTTTATTCGTATTTTTAATGCTTTTTAATCCGGATAACTTTCATATGCACAAAAAATTAAAGAACTGACAGGAGTTAAGAAAACCTTAACAAATAACCAGAAAATTAAGGGTACATACGGCCGCATAGTGATAGATGTTAAAGAAAAATTAGAACGATGGAAATCTTACGTCCAAGAACTTTTTAACGACAAAAGGCAAATACAAATTATTTTGAAAGTGAAGATGAAGAACCTAATATTATGAAACATAAACTTGAGCACGCCATGAAGAGTATGATACCTAGAAAATCCACGAGCCCAGATCAGATACCAGTAGAGATGCTGTTTGATGAAAAACTAACAGATAGACTGCTGGATTTCTTTAACACGACAATGATTCGTTTCAACATTTGTACTGATTCCCAAAAAAACAAACGCTAGAGAATGCACAGATTATAGGACTATCGCACTTATGAATCATATACTGAAGATTTTCCTAAAGATTATATATAAGAGAATATACAGAAAACTAGAAGACAACATAAGTAACACTTCAGAGAAGACTTGAGAACAAAGAAGACTCTTTTTAGAGTTAATGTTATTTTTCAACGCTGTTTAGACATGAACCAAGATCTATTTGTATGCTTCATTGACTTCCAAAAGGCTTTTGATAGGGTTAAGCACGATATATTACAACAACTGATACTTAAAAATAGCTTGGACAAGGAGAATGTCAGAATAATCACTAACTTATACTGGGGTCAATCTGCAAGTGTAGAGACCAAAAATAAGCTGACAGAGTAGATTAAAATTGAAGTCAAGCAAAGCTGCATACTGTCTTCGCTCTTGTTTAACATATATAGTGAGGCCATATTTGATGAGGCTTTGTCTGGGAAACCCATGAGTATAATCATAAATAGAAAAGTACTAAACAGCATCAAATACGCGGATGATGCAGTGTTACTGGCAAGTAGTATAACAGAACTTCAGCTCATGATGGAAAAAATGAACAATAAATGTAATGAGTATAGACTACAGATAAACCTAACAAAAACTAAATATATGATAATTTCAAAAACACATATCTATCAGGTTCAACTAAAAATTAGTGAAACTGTAATAGAGAAAGTTGATTCGTATAAGTATCTTGGAACTGTGCTTTGTGAGACAGGTGATTAGACAAGTGAGATTAGAAGAAAAGTGGAGATAGCAAGAGCGGCTTTTATAAAGACGAAAAAGTTTTTGTGTTGGAGAGATGCCAGTATATAACTCAGAACAAAAGTGCTGCGCTGCTACGTCTTTTCCACCCTGCTGTACGAAGTTGAAGCCTGAACTCTAAAACAACTAAAGCTAAAGAGACTGGAAGCTTTTAAAATGTGGTGCTATTGTAGAATGTAGCAAATTCCCTGGACACATAAAATTGCAAACATCAAAGTCCTTTGCAAGATTAAAAAAAAATTGCAAAGATGTACCATCTCTGAAAAAAAGAAAACTTGAATATCTAAGTCACGTCATAAGAGGCTCCAGATATAAACTTTTGAGGCTCATTATACAGGGAAAAATCAAGAGAAAGCGCAGTATTTGTAAGCGTCGGGTCTCCTGGCTAAAGAACTTGCGTGATTGGTTTAACTGTAGCAGTTTTGAGTTGTTCAGGGTTGCAGTAAACAAGATGAAAATTGTTATGATGGTGTCCAACCTTTGATAAGAGAAGGACAACAAGAAGAAGAAGCTATTTGATTTTTCTAAAGAATTATTTGAAAAGATTATTAGATAATGTCCCTCCCACTTCTGGTTTAACAAAAATAAAAATAAATATTGGTTTTTCTAAAATTTTAGTTATTTAATCAATAATAATTAAACACTACATAATGTAATTTGTAGTATGCAAAAAGAACTTAAAATAAAATCATATATGGTTAGGTAAGTAATAGTAAGACTGATAACTGCAAATCATGTAGTGAACACAAAAAGATATCAGATAACCAAAAAAGTTTACGCGGTTTTTAATGGTAATTCTTTACTGTTAATCAAAATAACTTCCATCACACTTTTTATGTTCTTTAACAAAGTAACGCCAACTTTTGTATCCCGTTATTGTAAAATACAAGAATTTTAAATAAAAAAATGACTGTCTGCATTTAACACATACACTCGAGCTTTTAAGCTGCATATGTCTCATATATTTGACAAATTCTAAGAAAAAATAAACATCACTTAGTAAAACATCAAGGTAGGGCTATGTTATGTAAGGCTCAATCCAAACTGACATGAGACTATGTGGTACAAAAGAAACTTTATATTATCTACTTGGTTTCAAAACAATCACAAAAATCTCAAGTTACTGTCATCTCCAAGTTTAGTTCTAATCGTTTAACATTTGTCGTTTTTATATCAGCTTAAAGAAGCCAAATGAGTGATTTGCAATTTTAAAACAGAAACATTATACATTTTTAATTAAAAGAAGACAATATCCCAAAGAGAATAGTAGTAGTGTATGTACATAGACCGTCTTATATTTACAGTTCAGATGAGTTCAAGGTGAACCAAAGTGTAGAAGAACTCTGGAAGCACATACTAACAAATCATCAACAAAGTTAAAGATTTGGTGTTAATTGTAAAAGTAAAGTTTAGTTATCGTTGGAATAGGAAATAAGCAAAGTGTCGGCACGATAGATTTTCAAGCTGAGCATTTCAACAAAAACTGTGTAGAAAATTTGACTGTTTTACACTAAAATAAAATATTGTTGTTATTACCTTCCCAACTAAAATAAAACTTTTTCTATAGAACTGTAAGAAAAATCCCAATAAGTTCATAAAAACTATTCACTTTATATATATTACTTTAATTTTAACAAAAACATCAACTTTGGAGTCATTCCTATTTTTACATGTTATTTGTTAACCGATTAATTTTTTACCAGTACATTCAGAATGGATCAATCAATTTCATTGCACAAGAAGATGGCACTCAAAAATTAGAAAATTCATCAAAGTATTACAGTACATTTCAGAATATCAAAACTATTTTTAAAAAATATATTTTTTTGATATTACACTCGATTACTTTGTCGCACAAAGATTTAATATGTATAATAATAAAATATTTTTTTATTAAATTAATTTCAACAAGATAAAAACTTTTAATTGTGTATTTTAGATGTACTCACAATTGTCTACCAGTTTATTTTTTGTTGTTATTAATTAGTTGATTGTATAGCATTTTTTAAAGTATTTTTTCTTATTCAGCTTTTGATATAAGTCCCTTTGTGTCTTCTAGCTTTATGACAAAGCAATACATATTTTTATAAGAAAATACATTGTATTGCTGAGTAATACTATTAGTAGTAGTGTAGTAAGTAGCAGCATCTTTTTGCATATAAAAAAATATTAGAAATCCATAAAATAGTGCTTTAAAATTGTATGTGGCAACCCTGTATGTTGGGCATTGAATCAAGTTTAATATGTACTAAGTCTTGCCAAGTGATGCGCGCGTCTAAAATACCAATAAATACTCACCGAAAAAACCGACAATCAATACGGAGGTAGTAAAAGCGTAAATCCAAATTCAAAAAAAGTTCCTAACATCACTACCTAACACTTTAAAAAGACAAACATTACCACTACGAAATTTATATCACAGATAATTTGTACCACTGTTAAACTTTATAATGACAGATTTATGACAGGTGCGTCCTTCACCGTTGCCAAATTACAAAAAATGGTATATTTAACAAAAAATAATGCCAGAATAGATCTTTGCAGAATACAAACATTTACTTTTATTGTTATTTATTATTATGTATTATTTTTAATAATTACTTTATTTACTGACATAATGCAGAGTAGCAAGTAATTGTGTTTCTGTGCTTGTGCTAATAAATTTAGGAATATAACTAAAAAAAATTATGAAAATTATTGCTCATTGAGTGTTGTTGTAAAGTTGAAAGGGCCGCTTGCACCACTTTACTTAACTGCTTAAGTGATGCTATATTTCCAAGTGAAGCTTATATTTGTTGCACCATCTACTAAGCAAAACATACAAGCCTCTAAGTAGAACTTTGAGTTTGGTTGTAAAGTGCAGAATATAATGTTTTATTACTATTAACTGGGTCCTTATTGCTACATAACCTTACACAAACTGCAAATGCAACAACATTAGCTGTCTGCCTTGTCTACTGACAGAATATATAGCAAGTTTTTCTGTGTTGCCATATTTATCTGTACCTTACGTGAGTGCACCTAAAATACATTTATGCAACAAATTATACTTTTAAGCTGTACTTGGACATAAGTAATACTTGACTAAAGTCCAGTTTTTAGTCTAACTTTAACCATGTACCGCACATAGCCTTAATTTAGTAGGCGTTCACACGGCCAGTGTTACAAGAAGTATGGTAACTTTTTTTTGAGATTTTCAAAAACTATTTACATTTTTTTTGGGTTCTATTATTTGCTAGGAAATACTTATAAAGCACCTTCAGATTAGTTTGTCAAACAAGCGCAAAGCGGCTGCAATTCCGCAGGGTAGTTTTGTTTACCTCGAACGGCCGAGCACGCTTCGAACTATCTGAAACTGTCGAATATACGGAATATAAATATATTTATATATAATCCTTTGATTTTTCACTTCTGTACAAAGACAGTAGGCTAATTATCTTCACATTTGAAATTTTGTAATAGTTTTTATGTGAAGAATTCCAGAAGTTTGGATATAATTTATATGTTTTTATAAGAATCGACATAACTTTTCTGTTGAACCCGTACACAAAACAGGTCATAAATAAAGAAAACTTTAAACAAAAATTGTCTTTACTAGGACACCTTGCCACAAACAAGCCAAACGCCAGCGACAGATTCCTTAGCTTTCGACTGAAAAATGAACAAAAAGCGGGTCGCAGCGAACTATTCGAGGTACGTTGCGAAAACGACTCAAATCATGTTGAGCACTGCCGCGTTACATCCGAATTGCGCTCGTTTGTCTGCTCGGACAACTCAATAATAACATTAAAAAATTAAATTTATGAAAAAATTATCCTAAACTAAAAACATCCATAGACGCGTTTCGAAGTTTTACCTGTTATCAGTATAGCTTTATTTATTTAAACTTAAAATTAAGTTTAAATAAATAAAGCCATATTGATTAAACTTAATTTTAAGTTTAAATAAATAAAGCCATATTGATGAGAGGTAAAACCTCAAAACGCGTCTATGGATGTTTTTAGTTTAGGGTATTTTTTTCATAAATTTAACTTTTTAATGTTAATATTATTTTTCTTCATAGCAACATTTTTTATAAATAAAATTTTGCACTTTTTAGCAGATGATGGAGTTTTGCTGTTTGTTTTTTACATTTTTCAACAGGACAGCTGTAGACAAGCCAAGTTTAGCATTCTCACACTGCCTAGATATGTATATATAACATGAATTTATAGAAGGATAATCTACAATCACTAACCTAACCTAACATACCTGTCAGACATTCTTCAAGCTTTTGAAAATAAAACGCGAATGGATGCTATATACTCGAATTTGAGTAAAGCATTTGATCGAGTAAGCCATATAATTCTGGTATCCTAATTAAAATCACTTAGATTCAACAAAAAGGTTACAGAATGAATCCACAGTTTTCTTGTTGGTAGGACTCAATCCGTAAAGTTAAAAAAGTATATTTCAAAGCCTGAACATTTGTTACATCGGAGGTGGCACAAGGGTCTCACTGTGGACCCATTCTTTTCTTGTTGTTTATTAATGATTTATGTGACACTTTAACCTATTGTAAATGTCTATTGTATGCGGACGACTTAATGATATACTGTCCCATTAATTTGTTAAATGATTGTTTATCGCCCTAAAGTAATTTAAACAATAATAATCAATTTTTAAATATCAGTAAGTGGTATTATCTTTTAAATATTTTTGTAGAGTGCAGGATTCAATAAATTGATTACACTACTGATAATACTCCATTAAAACCTGTGAGCAAAGTTAAGTGTTATGTTTGACTCAAAACTAACATTTTGTTCTCATTAAGCATTTTGCCGTGAGATACCGTTGACGTTGTGGTATGAAATGGTTTTAAACCGTTGCGTTGTCGCGAGTTACCGGTTATTTACTTTTGACTCCGAATGTACCAACCAGCGGTGAATTTAAAACCCTTGTTGGAAGCAGTTTAATAAGTCCAGTATGTCAAATTTAAATATGATAACATTGATAACCTATAAATGAGATGATTTGTCAAGAATGATTATGAAAATAATTAGTAAAAATTGCTATTAAGTATAAATAAAATGAATATTCTTTGTAAGTAAATGTATATATAACAAATATTTTACTAAGTTAATAATAATCATAAGAAAATTAATGACAGGTGTAACCGTTTACAACCAGTACGTTTTCGTGAGTTTTCCGCGATCACCCAAAAATAGAAAGAGATGGAAATAAAACCGCTGTTTGATCGCTGGTATGTACGGTTTCTCACGGCAAAACGCTTTTAGTAATATGATGTGCTCAAAAACTAGAAAAATGCTTGAGTTTATCACAAGAATGAGCAAATACATTAGTGTAGATGCCTATATAACGTTCGCTTGTGAGATCAATATTGAAATACAGTTGTATAATATGGTCACTTTATCAATTTAACTTTACAATAAAAATTGAAAAGATTCAAAATTCATTCTTAAGATCATATTGTTATCTATCCTACTCTCGCAGCCAAGAGAATTTATCCAAAGAGATATTAATCAGTTTAAAAGAAAGGAAAATTACAATAGATCTGAACTTTATGCATAAGTTAATTAATGACCACATTATTTGCCCAAAACTGTTGAGCAAACTTAACTTTAATTTTTGCAAAATTCGATATAGCAGACATTCACATACTTTCGTAGTCCTGCATCATAAAACAAATTATGGATACTACAGTCTTCTTGACCGGATGCTGCGTAAATGTAACATTTTACAGAACATTTCTCATTTTGATTTATTAGTTATATCCGAGGGGTTAACAACTAAGTAAAAAAATGTACACCTGATTATGAATACGCGTAATTATTACGTGATTATGTAATGATTACGCGATTATGTAATAATTACGTGATTATGTAATGATTACATGATTATGATTATGCCTTGATTATGTGATTATTTAATGAATACTCAATGATTACGTGATTATTTAATGAATACGCAATGATTACGTGATTATTTAATGAAAGCGTAATGATTATATGATCATGTAATGAATACATGATTATTCAATGAATATGTGATTATGAAAATGATTATGTGATTATATAATAATTACATGATTATTCAATAAATACACAATTTTTTAAGATCTTATAATCTATTAAATCTATTAAATCTGCATGCATTAATTATTTTATATATATATAATAATCGGTTTAGAACGTCTTTTGACGTTGTCCGATGCCCGTTTGCCACTCTTCTTTATTATCCCACTGTCCTTCTACTAGGTTTTTTGCAGTCATTGCCGTTTTAATTCCCTGAATCCACCTTTTCTTTGGCCTTCCTTTTTTTCTTCTTTGTTGTGGCACCCATTCCATTGCTTGCCTAGGTAGTCTATTTAAGTTCATTCTTTTAACATGTCCGTACCATATTAATTGTCGTTTTTCTAAATCATCATAGACACTCCCTTCTATTCCCATACGCTGTTTAATAATCTCATTCCTAATTCTCTCTATTCTTGATATTCTTGTCGATCTTCTTAAGGCGTCCATCTCTACGGCTTCTATTTTCTTTTTATATCTATCTGTAACTCTCCATGTTTCTGATCCATATAGTAGCTGGTTTTTTATCATGGTATCATATATGTAGTATTTGTTTTTATTTGTGATATTTTCACTCCAGAGAATTCCGTTCAGACATCCTATTGTTTTTTTTGGCTTGTGTTATTTTACCTTTTTTGTCCTTTTCGTCAGATCCGGTATTGTCAAATATTGTGCCCAGGTATTTATATTCATTACATGCCGCTATCTCTTTGTTATTTTCTAAGATTAAATTAATTATTTTATACCGATCATAAAATTATTTTGATAATGTTTAATATTAATATATTATTATAATACTTATGTTTTATAATAATCTTCAATAAAGTACTTACTGCAATTTCTTATAGATAATAAGAAACAAACTAAAAATATACTATATATATTATGTAGATTAGAAAAAATCCACCACCAAGAATAAAAATGTGATTTATTACATTAAAAAATAAACATAAAAATCTTTTCAACAAAAATAATAACAATACATAATAAAATTTGTACCACTGAATAATTATATTCGACTGAAGTAGGTTTTTATTTTAATATAATAAATAAATATCTGCACACACACACACACACATGCCAAGGGTTGTATAAAAACACCTGTAAAATTGTCTGGGAATAAATCTCTAGCGGCACAATTAGATACGGATTGGACACGACTGAACTTACCATGCGAATATAAATGATTCCATAAAACCAATATTTGATTATGTGAATATGCGTATTCAACATTTGATTATTTGAATACGCGTAATCAACATTTGATTATTTGAATACGAGTAATCAATATTTGATTATTTGAATAAGCGTGTTTTAATATTTGATTATACTATTTATTACAAGATTATGTAATGATTTCGTGATTATATAATTATTACGTGATTATATAATGATTACTTGATTATGTATGATTACAAATATTACGTAATTATTATTTGATTCTGTAAATATTACTTTTATTTTGTACACTGATTACGAAAATTGTTAACCCTTCGGTTATATCACATAACATTTTTAAACAAAACTGTAAACTTATAAACCTGAAATTGTATTTTGATCTGTAATCTTTTTTGTTATTATTTATCATTTGTACTATCAAGTACTTCGTTTTTGGTTCCTTTATTTATTTTGTTGTATTGTATTTTCAAATATTTGTTATACAATGTATACGTTTGTATTATATATTTATTTATATTATTATTATGTAAAGGCAGCATGTCGTAAATAAATGTATTATTATTATTATTATTATTATATAGTCTACTTAAAAAAAACTCTGAACTATACACCTAAGATTCAAACACATTTATTTACAAAACATATTTTATAGTTTCAACAAGTTCTTAAATTATAACTTTAATCTTATGTCTCTGTAAACATTATTTTATATTTTTATTTTGTTAATTCATTTTGATATTTTTATTGATTTTTAAATGTTGGAGAAGTTTTAATACTTGCTAGTTTACATTTTAATCTTTATGTAACCTTGTACTTTCTTAATATATGTATATATGTACATTAATTTGTAGTTAATGTCAGCTTAAATCAAACTCCATTTTTATCTAGATATGTATTTTTAATGATATTATTTTATAAGACTATCCAGCTCTTAATAAGGCACCTAGTGGATTGTTGGCAAAACTACCAAACATTTAATTTAATTTATTTTATTAAAACTTGTGGACAGCTAATTGACTATATGCTTAATATAGACATTTATAACAAATAAAAACATTGAGCATATAACTAATTAGCTGCTGAGAAGTGTTGATTAAATAAACTAATTTAAATTGAATTAGAAGTTAGGTTATTCTGCTAATAGTTTGTTAAAATCTTGCTAGCTCACTTTTAAATTTATTATATTTTATATTCTTTGTTTAATCCATGTTTTATAGTATAATATGTAAACTAACCTGACGTGTCTAAACCTATGGTTACTCAAGAACACTAAACTACACAGGACTACCGGATTCCTATGATTTACCTTTTGATATATTGTGACGTAGCTCGGGGTACACAAAATGTCAACTAATCATAGTTTCGCTTGACAATTGTCATTATCCAGTAGTCCTCTAAATACATTATAAAAGTTAGGAATTATGTAACCATCTAATATACGTTTGTGCCACTTTAGTGAAATCAGAACAAAGTAAATAGTTTGGTGCACAATTTTAAAAAGCACATTTAAAGTGATTACATAATCTCAGACATTTATAAAGACCCTGTATATTGTTCTTGATGGTTACTGACACAAAAAATATTATTATTATTTTAATATTTCATTGCCCAGATTTTGTGTTTGACGTTTTATAAAAAGTATTTTACCCTTTTCAATAGTTTATGACCCAATTTTTATGCGTTTTGATAATATTTTGATATTTTAAGACCGGATTTTGTACATTTTATTAATAAAATTTTGTACGTTTATACCGCTGTTGGCCGGATTTTAATGTTTTATTCGGAGTTTAGTTATTTTTGAATAGAACTTTGCATTTTTCAACTGTTTATGACTGGAATTTTGTTATTTCTAAAAAGTTTATAACATTTTATAACCGGATTATGCAGTTTTGAAAATTTCATAAAATTATTTAACTTTTTAACATTTTATAACTGGATTTTGGTGCTTTCTAACAATATTTTAATGTTTCAAGACCGAATTTTGTTATTTTTGACATTTTATAAATAAAACTTAGTACTTTTAACTATTTTTTGCTGTAGAATTTTGCACTTTTCAATAGTAAATAATCGGATTAAAAAAAATACATAACTGTGTACGCTTTTCTTCAAAACCGTGTGAGGGCTTCTTAATATTATCCAAAAATAATAATCAAAAAGATTAAAAATTGATACTTTCAACAATTGTAACAATGTCAATTGAACAAAATGACGGCATTGGCAACTGCTAACAGTTTCATAAACAAACTTAGTGAAATTTATAGTTGTCAAACGTTATAATGAACAAAATGGCTACATGTCAGTTGCAAGACAATTAAATGTTAAAAAAGTTGCATTGACAGTTTATTTGTAATCAAGTTTTATTTGTAAATGTCAAACGTTATAGTAAACTAAATTGTGTTACTCGACTGCTGACTTTTCACAACAAAAGGTACAAATCAAAACAACTGTTCAATACTAAACATATCTTAATAATTCAAAATATGTTAGTATTTACTGAATTTGGAGAAAAAGTATAATGATGTAGCAGACAAATACCAACTAATTTTTTATGTGTTGTATAAAAACATTCAATTTTCAAACACTACTGCACAAAATTTTAAAAATATTGTTCACTATTGTCAGGCTCATTGCACACAAACTGGCGGTGTTGATCACCTTTGATATAAAGAATGCTTTCAACTCGGTGCCCTGGAGGGGACTAATAGAAGAATTAGAGAGAAGGGGAATTTCAACATACCTCAGAAAAATCCTATGCCACTATCTACAGGATAGAATCATAGAATGCAGCTCCGGAGCAACTTTGGAAATGACTTGCGGGGTGCCTCAGGGGTCTGTCCTGGGTCCTACCTTGTGGGATATATATTATGATGGTCTGCTGAGAGAGCAGATGACACAGGGGATTACCACAATAGCATATGCTGATGATCTAGCTATGGTTGTCAGGGGTAACAATATAAGGGAAATAGAAGAGGAGGCAGAGTGGGCGTCCTACAAGATAAAAAGGTGGATAAAAAAAATGGGTCTAGAACTGGCAACCCATAAAACGGAAGCTGTTGTCCTGGTGGGTAGAAGGAAGGACATCACAGTTAAAATCAAACTAGGGGATACAACAATCACATCCCAAGGCAGCATCAAATACCTAGGGATGAGGATAGGTAAAAACTGGAATATGAGCCCTCATATAACAGAGGTAAAGCAAAAAGCAGAGAAACTTGTAATGGCCCTGGCACGTATCATGCCAAATGTAGGGGGTCCAAGGGCGGAGAAACGTAAAGTTATGGGTGCAACGGTGGACTCAATACTGCTGTATGCCGTACCCATCTGGATAGAAAGCTGCGAGAAAAAAAAAAACAGAATAATACTAGAGCGGGCCAGAAGAAAAATGGCAATTAGAATAGCCAGTGCCTACAGAACAGTTTCGTCCAAGGCCATACAAGCAATAACGGGCACCATCCCCATACACCTTCTCGCCAAAGAGCGGGCCGAAGGTAAAGGGAAACAACCAAAGGGGCACAGCAAAGACAAGAGAGTGGAAACAATGAAAAAATGGGAAGCAGAATGGCAGTGCAAGGGTGACGTCGCCAGATGGACACAGACCCTCATACCCTTGGTGACACCGTGGGTAAACAGAAAACATGGTAACCTGAACTACCACCTCACACAGATCCTAACAGGTCATGGTTGTTTCGGGTCGTATCTAAAAAGAATGTGCCTAGCAGAACAGGACGAATGCCCCTATTGTGGAGAGAAAGATACCCCGGAGCACACAATGGTAAAGTGCCCTCGCTGGAGAAGCACCAGAGAAGAGATGCAGCTAAGAGTCGGTAAAGAGATAACCGTAAACAACCTGACCACACTCATGCTTGAAAGTGCATACAACTGGAGGGCCATAGATGATGGAATACGGAGAATAATGGCAACAAAAGAAGAAGAGGAGAAAGCAAGAGCAGGAAGTCAAGGATAGTAGGATAAATAGAAGGTGTCCAGACTTTGTGAAGTAATACCACAACGGTAATCCCGCAAGGCTTGGAGGGCTTAGAGGTTAGGGTTTTTAGTGGGTATACGGGTAACCGGGAGCCCCACACAAAGTGCGTAAGGCATTTTCCCCCCTCAATTAAAAAAAAAAAAAAAAAAAAAAAAAAAAAAGGCTCATTGCTTAAAAAGTGCTGGCGTCAGTAATAATTGTAAATGGTGTATTTATGTTAGTTTTTAGTAATATAGATGAGAAAAAACCCTTTTTGTTTAAATAGTTGAAATTATGCTATAAAAACTAATTTTTAGACTCATATTTTCTATTATTTATAATTAAAAAGTTAAAGGTTAATTTATACAAATAAACTTGCTCCAAACTGTTGTCTAATAATATCCCTTTCTTGGAAACGGAATCTAGATACAAAAAAGATTTAAGATTTAATGTTTCAATAAAATGTTCTTAGCAACATGTACAAAAATAACGCTCATAAAAGTTGTCAATTTTAATTAAACTTGAGTTCAATTGTTATGAAATTAGAAGTAGAAGAGCGTAAATTTAAAAAAAAAATGTTATCAAATAAACCAAAAGCAATACGCAATCAAGTTTTTAATATCCTAATTGTCTGTTCCAACAAAATCTTAATACCGTTCTCATATCTCGATTACAATAAAAGACAATTTGTCTTGCACAACGCAAAGATTTAATTTTTGTACTATGATAAAAAGTTGCATTATATTTCTTCATAAAGTATTCATAATTGAATTGTACAATTCTCCAGCTAATAATGATGTGAAACATACCACAATCATTAATGTGCCACCGACTAAAATTTATCATGCACCGCTGAAGACCTGTAATGATTAATTTCATACCATTTACTTCTTATTTCATAGTGCTTATTTAATGTTCTACTTAATATATTGAAATGAATAGAATATACTACATAATAGACTTAATAATATTGCATTTTAACTTATTAATAAAATATGTTATGAAGTAAATATAAATATGAGATTGAGTATAATAATAAATATTAAAAAGCACAATTCTAATTAAAGTTTGTTCTCCTTCTTGCTCTTTGTTTATCAAACCGAAGCTCCATCTCTTCTAAAACTTTGGGAGTATAGCGAACAACCAACTTCACAGATCCATGAGCCTGTTTCAATAACTCAACAGCCTTCTCATGATTTTCTCCTTCAACAGACTGAAATAACTCAAAATTAATATACATAAATAATTTAAAACACATCATCTACTTACAACTCCATTAACACTTAATAATTGATCCCCCCTTTTTAATCCACCATGTCTATCAGCAACACCACCGGGAATAATTCTAGAAATATATATAGGAGAATTCTGTTCCTTGCCACCCATAACATTGAAACCTAAACCTTCTTCGGTTTTAGGTAGTTCAACAACTCTAGGATGAGCATGTCCTTCACTAGCAGCAAAAGCAGCAACAGTTGCTTTGGCTGTAGCTGAAGCACGGACATCTTGAGATCCTTGAATATCAACAGTTTCATAAACATGTTCATACACTTCCCTTACAGCATTCAGAAAGTCCGATTGTAAAACTTTTTGCAATGCTGCTAACTTTGTTGCTGGAACTTCTCCATTCTTTTGAAGTTTCTCTAATAATTCCACAGATCTTTTTATATCTGAAATATAATAACATTGTAAATTCCTTAAAAAATATTAATAAAATCAATAAATGGGTGTATATTTAGGTTAGATATTTTATTTTATATACCTCGAGATAGTGTTAGTGGTTCCCCAATTGCAGCCATTTTGAGGAGCCTTTAGCTGGATATTTATTCAAAAACTCTTTTGTAAGAATTAAATTTAAAATGTATTTTTCAATTTGTTTACGATAAGTCCAATTGTCACAAATTTTTGGCAGTGTTGCAAACAGTATAAATATAACATTCTTGCCAACTATAGAAAAATATTACCACATACAAGGTGATTAAGAAATATTCTTTATAACTAGTAGTAAACCTATAATATAATAAATATGAATTTAGTTTGTTTAATATCTTTTGTAAAACTCATTTCTCTAGATATAAAGGTAAGGAGAGCAATATTGTACACGTGCAGTTCTGTAAAATAATTAAAATTTAGATTTCTTGCTGTTTCCTATGTAAAACTGTCATCTAGTTTTGATTTCAAAGAACTGACACGCATGCAACATAAATTTTTAAAAAATGACAAAGATATTTAAAGCAAACAATAAAATTTCTTGCCACTCTACTACTTAATTCTTTAAAAATATATTAGTTTTGAGCTACTATTACTTTTAATCTAATGAATGACATACAATTTCTAACATTTATTTTCACAAAGTATCATTGAAAACCTTAATTAATTTTTAACACAAATTATATTAAAAAAATATAAATGTGCTAGATTTGTTTTCTCACGACAGTAGATTCATCACTACAAAGATAATTATTGATAAAATGCGCATAACAAATTATTATGCTTTCAATGTTTTGTAAATTACAATATGCCAAACTCGACTTTACCAGTTTCTAAAATTTATTGTTCAACTAACTAATTATAAGACAGTTTTAATATTCGTTTTGTCAATAAATCAACAAAAAACTAAATATCAAAATAGACTTCACTTTTATAACACCCTGAATACAATTATAAATTCTTTTAGTCGACTCTTCAAATTGTGATATAAGTGATTTCTTCAGCAGTTCCGTTGCTTTTCTATCCGCTAAATCTTATCTTCTAGCTGTCGTTCCAAATCTATGCGGTTCAACTTTAAAACAGCTATAAAATGTGTCGCATTCAAGTGAATAATTGCAAAGCCGCCATTCTATTAACCAAGCTGTTTGAACCTCGAGTTGTTAAAAGTGGAAACCCAATAAAATAAACCTAGAGAATTCAAAACTTTCAATTCTTTATTAAGTTTTGAAATTAAATCATTAATTTTCTTAAATTACTTTATTGCACCGTAAATTTAATACACTTTTTATTGTGCTATAAGTTATTTTTTTCTAAAATAGCAATTGTTATAGTTCTGCTCCTAGTTATGAATGTATGATAATAAAATTTAAAATTCTCAGCTTTCAAAACATCGCTCACTTAAACCAACCAACCACTTACCAGTTTTGAGTATGTGGTTTTCCAAGATAACGTAAGGGTGTAGACACAACGGCGATCCTAGCTCCGATCATCGAACACCTAAAAAAGTTTCAGTTCAATATAAACACGAGGCTCGAGCGATGAGCGAGGGTCCGAGTTTAGAACAAATTTTAGTGTTTTATGCTCAGAACGCTGTTTGATGATTGGAGCTAGGATAGCCGTTGTGTCCGCACGCTTAGACCTAAATATGCATTTTATTAAAACTAAAATGTATAATCAAAATATTTATTTAAAAGAACAAAACAAATTTACACATTTTTGATGAATAAAATTAAAAACAAATAAACTGGGAACGTTTCCATTGCTGTCTTAAATACAATATTACATGAAACAATAATGAAAAATAATAGTAAGAATAATAAAACCACGCACACTAAAACTAATTGAATCCGAGTTATAGAATTGCCAACGGAATGTTTCTATAGTTACACAAAAACATTAAAACAAGCAAATAATAGATTTATATTATAGCCTTGAGCTCATCGTATAATACAAGTACAAGAGCTCCACCAGTTCCACGGAATACGTTAGAAAACGCACCTTTGAAGAAAGCACGTGTTCCTTCTTGCTTGGAAATTTTTACCCAACAGTCGAGTGTGTTTTTATACATAACATCTTCGGCTTTACGGCCAGACTGCATCATCATACGTCTTCGTACAGTATCGAAGGGATATGAGCAAAAACCAGCAAAAGTTGTTATACACTGTGAAATACAAAATCAGATATTACTAAACTATAATCGACTTATTACGGTGCATTTAAATCATAAAAAACAAACAACTAAAAAAATCTACCCGTCCTGATCACAATTTGTTGCTATAAAATTTTATGCAAATAAATTGGTTCGTTTTGTTCTGATTTAAATCCATCTTTATTAACTCTGAATAAACAAACATTTAAACATTAATGCCAATAGAAATGTATGCGCTTACCTGAGCAATTAAGAATGATAGTAAAAACGGCGTATTCTTAGGATCTGGTAAACTTGCCTTGACAGTATCAAAACAGCCAAAATAAGTAGCTCTATAGATTATAATACCTTGTACAGATACAACAAAACCTCTATACAATCCAACAATACCATCAGATTTGACAGTTTTCTTGATACAGTCAATAAGACCAGTGTATTGGCGCTCAGCACCAGCACGGCCAACATCAGCACCTAATCTATAAGTTAAACAAGGTTAAAATAACTTTTAATATATAAGTAGAATAATTTTTACTTACCTTGTTCTTACGTAATCTAAAGGATATACAAAGCATAGAGATGTAGCTCCAGCTGCACCGCCAGATGCTAAGTTTGCAGCAAAGTACCGCCAAAACTGAGTTTTCTTATCAACACCGCTCATAAATATCTGTTTGTATACATCTTTGAAGGCAAAGTTAAGAGCTTGTGTTGGGAAGTAACGAAGAACGTTGGCTAAGTTTCCTCTCCAAAAACTTAAAAACCCTTGTTCTTTTGGAATTCTTACCAAACAATCAATTATACCTGCACAAAAAAATAATTAAAATCAATTTAACAAGCTTTATTTAGCAAGCAACTTATATCTTACAAATCAACGTGTAAAAAAATAAAAATGTTTTTACTTTTGTTAACAATGGTTTGTTAGCATTGTTTATAATAATTAATGTACTGTATACAATGTTATTTATGTACAGTGTTTGAGGTGTGAACAAGTCATTGACACTGAGGTCATTGAGGTATTTCACTACTGTCAGGATATTCACATAAAGACCAAAAAAGGTTTTGAAAGTGTGTAAAACAAAGTACATTGGCGTCATTGAGATACTTGACAGTTGTAGCATGCTAGGTACGATGCCAAAGATTCTTATTTAAAAACTGGCATTTAAAACCTTAGGGTATTTGACATTGAGGTCTTTTACGTAATAGCCGTTAAGAGCATTTTTTGAGGTTGTTGTTATTAAAGTTAAAGTGTATTATCTCCACTACTATAGAATATAGTAGTTGACAGCCTTATACAGCTACTCAATAATCGTGGTTTCTACAATTGGTTATGCAGATGACATAACAATCCTGTTAAGCGGTAAAACGACACCATTGAACACTTAAGAACCTAGTTTGGTGTACATAGTATACCAGAAGTTATAAAATCAGATAACAGCCCACGATATTCTTCTAAAAAAATCAAGAAACTTAAAAGTACATAGTGTTTTGAACACAGAATTTCAAGATCATACCACCCAAGAGGAAATATATTAGCAGAATGAAACGTATAAATTGCAATAAACATCCAAAGCGTACCATGAACAAAACAGATACTCGATTGGCTATACCAAGAAATTAATTCATTGTGTCTCCAAACCAACGGTTAATGAGCAGAATGACTAGAAAAACTTGAAAACAACACTCCTCCATATCTAAAAGTACATCTAAAACCAAAAACAGTTCAAAATGTACATAAAAAACTTAACAAACTAAGTCAAAAACAATTATCATATGCAAGTAAACAAAAAAAACACTCAAGATGGGACATAGAAACTAGGAAAAAAAAGTGATAGAGACCACAAATTAATGTTAAGAAGAAACTCACTATTGCTCCACATAACGAAAGCAGACTTGAAGAAGCCACATAAAATAGTAGCAGTTTCCAATGAAAAAACTCAAAGCGTAGTTCTAGGAATTCCAAACATGGCCAAAGCCCAAGCTAACCCAGAAGCAGACACTAAACAACCAAATAACACCACAACAGCTATGACAACTAGATTTGGTCAAGGTATCAAACCAATAATTAGAATAGACTTATGTTATGTAATGTATATTATTGAAAATCACTTTATTTCAAAAAAGAAAGATATAACCTTAGTCGGCGCTTGGATCTACCTCTACTATCTACTTAGTAATATTTAATTCAGAGATTTTGATAATAACGTAACCTAACAATAAACCACGCTTTAATAGTTATGTGTGTTTGAATTAAACCTAAAACACAAACGAGCACCTCTCCACTATCATTGTGATGTGAGAACTTATCTCTATAAAAATCGGCCAAACAGATAAATTGCAAAAAAAGATGCCATCAAATTGTCCCCGCGCTCTCCAGACCTCACGCCATTAGATTCTTTTTTGGTACTTAACAAAAATAAAGATTATCAGTCAACACCGGGCACAGTGAACCAATTGAAGGTAGTGAAAGTGCAAAGACAATATAGAAGGAAGTTTCTAGTTGTCATTTCAGATAGATCCACTTACAAGAATCACCATTAGTTGCATCAAGGATAAGAAATTATTCAAGATGTCTACAAACAGCGTTCTGTGAGACCACATCCACAATAGCCGCAAGAGAAAAAGAAATACTAAACTTATAGCAAAATTTCAAAAAAATCGGTTCGACAAGCGGCGCTTGAGTTAAGCATTTCAAAATCAAGTATCCAACGCATTTAAAAGCGCGCATACTGAAAGAGTAGCATTTCAAGATTAATCCACGCCATCAATAAAGTTAGTTATGGTCGGAAAGTGAAACTTTGAAGTGTGCATTGTGATGTAAAAGCTTATCTTAATAAAAATTTGAAAAATAAATAGAAGTGCCATCGAATACAGATAGAAAGAGCAACCAATCAGGAGCAAACGTTCTCGCTCAGAGAAGAGCGTTTCCACGTTCCTGTACGCAGACAATTTATAGTAACAAACAATTGGTAATACGGTTGACATAATATATCATTTAGTATAAATATGAAATAGCTTAAATGCCGAGTATTTGTTTACTAATTAACTTTTTTTTTAAATTTACCTTTTCGTTTATATATCATATGCCCAGTTGAAAGGTTTAATTAATAATAATTAATATAAATTCACTAATATAATTGAATATAAATACAGGGTGTAGATTAATTGGCGGACAAACGCCAGGTAACTTTGTAGACCGAGTCAAAAGAAAACAAAAATCTTAATTCCAAAATGCTGAGAAACTCTTCGTTTGGCCTCACGGCAACGTAGCAAATTTCTATTTCTATATTCAAACCTATAATGTAGGCAACTTAATACACACATCAAATATTATTTAATGTAGCCTCCTACGTTATAATTTGAATTTTATTAAAAAAATTGCTACGTTGCCAAGAGTATTTTTAATTTAAATTTGATTTATTCTTGGAAAGTAATTTGCACATTTTTCAATATTTTTTTATTATACTAAAAAAGAAAGCAACTTGGTACATAAAATACGCAATTAAAACAATATTTGTATTGACAAAATTGAAACTTTGAGAACTTCTCAGCATTTTTGAATTAAGATTTTCGTTTTCTTTTGCACAATCTACAAAGTTACCTGGCGTTTGTCTGCCAATTAATCTACACCCCGTGTAGATTAAAATTTCTACAAAAACTTTTATTAAAGTCATTTTTTACATAAACTGAAAATGCAGCCAATAATCGCCCATACATTTACCAAAGCCTTTATTTATTTTTGTTTGTATACATTAAATCAGTTGGTACACAAAATTAATGGTAAAATTCAATAAAGCTGATTAACGTTAATTAGCGTTAAATCTGACAACACAACCTCAACATTTGATAAACTGTCAAAATTATTTTTATTAATTCAATATAAATACTTGATATTTACTTGCGTTAGTATCAAATATTATTTTCTTTTTATTGCTGATTCAACCGTTACTTTAACTGGTTTTCATGAATTCCAGCATAAGTTACCAAAATACAAAACTTATTTATTTAGCAACTTTAAACATTTGTTTATTTTTTGCATGTTTAGCAAAAAAAAGTAAAACAATTTGAACAATTGAGTGGTGCGTCGAGCGCATGCGAATAGAGTGCCACGCCCGATTTTTCTAGCAAGATGTATAATGGCGGATAAATTATGTTTAGCTGATTAATTAAGGTTAAGAATAATGCATTATCATCTCCATAAATCATAAAATAATATCAATTTTAACTGTCTATAACAATCTTAATGCCAATTCAATAAACTAAACCAAATTATTAATAAATAAATTATTAACGAATAATTTAACAGACATTTTGTTTTTAAAACTAACTACTTTGATATTAGTGACCTAAATACCGACACACCACTACTAACAAATAAATGTTTCTTAACATAATACATTACATATCATGTCATGCATTGTAAATAATGTGAATATATTTTATAATAATGACTAACAATTATTTTACCTTTATATTGGTGTTCCGCAGCAATCTGATGAGAAGCATGTTGCACTTGTAGCAGCAATTTTACTCTTTCGATAGGAGCCACGGATGTTTTTGCTATGGCAGCGGAGATTCCCCCTGCCATAAAATCCTTAAAAAATCCCATCGCATCAGTCGGCATGGTGAAGCTTTGTATGTAACGGCTTAACTGTAAAACACTCTTCACCAACGTCTGGTTCGTCTGACAGCACGCTGTACAATGACGGTAAAACTCACACTTTTATTATCACGTGACGTCACAATGCTCTAATAAACCAATCACTGATTCAACAAGTGCCGGCATCTAACTGTGAGTTGATTTTTCGTATATTTGCGGGAAACATTTAATATAAATTAATATGCTATAAAAAAACTGGAAAAATATTACAATTTTTAATGGTATGAGAATATATTAAATATTGCCGACGTATGTCATGCTAAAGTTATTATTACTGGTTGACTTGACACACCCAAGCTACTATTTTTTTTTTAATTTTAAATTTGTAAATGACTGCATAACCTATTATACATTTGCTATAATTTATTTCTTTAAATCCAGACTAAATATGTTTTTTTTTTGTATAATTATAAAATCTGTAATCTATAATATGACTGGCGGCCTAAAAATAATAATGAAGAATTAAAATATCGATGTTGTCAAATCTATTTCACAATTAAAATAATTAACTGTGATTAACTTTTATAAATACCATAACATAATTGGCATTAAACATTTAATCGTAATGGCATTTTTATGAATTACACCATAAGAATAGTTCATACTCAGCAATTTTTTTTACGGCTAAAAATGACCGATTGTCACTATGAAGTAGTTGTATCAATTTTATCATTTTGCAATTTTTGTTTATAATAAATGTACTTTAATTTTATTAGATAATAATGAAAATAAACGTGCATATGTGCTTTTTAGTTCAGTATTGTTATTTTTTGTTACGCATAGTAATGTATTGAATAAAATAACTCGATTGATTGCTTTAATTCCGGAATTGACTTAAAGCCAAACTATATATCTGTGGCTTGAAGTTAAATAGCCCATGTTAAATTCCACATTCCACAATTAACATTTGTAGAAACTCAATTCACTTCTGAGTTACAAAACTTGGATTATTCTAGAATTCCTTCTTATCTCTTCTTTTTAACCCATATGCCGACTCTGCCAAATGTAAGTGTCTGGTTTTACCTTCTATTGGTGTACGTTCTGTCTCGTTTTGACAACATTTTAACAGCATGGCAAATTTTTGCGCATTTATCATTTTTTGGTTTATATAATGATAATGATGATGATAAAATATACACAAGATACCACAGTAAGTTCCGTTAACGAGCAATCCTCCACTGCTTTATGACTAAAATCGCAAGTGATAAAATAATAATTAGGGCCAGCAAATAACCGCAAATCCAAAACTTTCGGGGACGGCCAGGCGTGAGCTCCGAAGATTATAGCAGGCTCAAGAAAGCCAGGCAACTGAGGCAACTAAGACATCGAATAATATGGCAAGGACACCAAACACTCCCAGTACACCACGGATGCAAAAGTAGAACCTGTTTAGCAGCAGCATGCCGGAATCGCAAAAAACAACCAGAAATGCATCTTTAAGAAAGGATTCCTAAATCACATGTACAGATGAGCCAATCAAAAAGTACAGTGGCCAGAAATAACCTGTTGTAAAGTAAAAAACTTCAGATTATTGATGATAAACACTGTTAACAAGTTATCAATTCAAAACTGAATCTCAAAAAAACCCTGCACGTCCTGCTTTTAAACTTCATTTGATGAAACAAGAAGCTTGACTAGGAAAGGGCAAACACTAGAAAGCTGTTTAACAAATTCAAGAAAAACGTTGACTTTGCCACTTATAGAACCATATAACAATGCCATAAAAAAACAAAAGGGAATCGTGTAGTAGATACTGTAAGGACGTTCAAAACGGTCCCACATGCTCCCGCTGACCAAAAATGGAAAATGCACAGAGTCGGCCAAGAGCACTCTGCAAGAGCTGCTGCATATACACTTCCAGGGCTCTACGTTGATTTAAACTCCTGACCCAGAAGACCTAAAACTGTATAAAAAACAAGCAAACAAAAGTGAGAAGAATAAGGCAAAAATCGAATCATTCAAGTTGCCAGGAACCGATGAAATCTACCCTATCGTGCTACAAAAAGATTTTGCAGTTTTGAAAAAGGTCCTTAGAGCAAGTTTAGCACTTTCTCACATACCGAGCATCTGGAAAGCGATCAAAGTGGTATAAGGCTAAGTCCTACAGACCAATCAGCTTGACATCCATACAAAAACTATTGGAAAAAAATAGTTGACTGACACATACGAGACAGGGCACTAAAGGCTAAGCCACTACACCAGCATTAGTTATAACACGGAAAAATCCTGCAAACTGGTCGCCGGCTGGTGCCCATATAAAGATGTACTTTCACTCTTACTGTGGTGCCTTGTCATGAATGATCCACTACAAATACTCATCAAACATGATACAGAGTGCACTAAACACCGTAGAAAAGTGGTGCGAAATGAAAGAGATATCAGTGAACCCAAGCAAAACGGCGAGTATACCGTTCACTATACGGCGAACACCAAGACCTAAAAAACTTGAGGATGTATGCAGCTACGCTCCAGATGAGAAAGGAAGTAAAATATTTAGGACGCTTGACACCGGGCTAAAGATTCATAAACACCTGAATATTATGACCAAAGTCATTCGGATGCTCTTTACACCCATTATTACACATGAAGCGCTTGTATATAAAGAAAAACTACCCTCAAGTGTAAAGCCAATAAACTAGGTAAAATTCAAAAGGTAGCAATGTCTGCTGACAACGGAAGCAATAAGAACGACGCACACAGAATCTATGAAGGTACTACTATTGCAACCGCCACTTAACTTGATGGTAATGGCGGAGACAAGACAAGCAGCATACAGACTGCATATAAATGAACACATTTGTAAACCTCAGAACCTACAGACCTAGCATAACAACTGTTGCATGAGGAAAATCTCTGACGGAATAGAACTTCATGAAAGGTCAAACTTCGCTACCCGTGAGCAAATATGCCAGGCGAAAGGGACTTGTCATCGAATGGTGCGCCAGGGACATGATCGGACTCTAATAAACTGATGATAACCATCATGTGCCAAATAGTAAAACGGCATTGCAATTGCCAGTAATAAAATTAAAAGCTATATTGGATTCAATATTTAGACAATTTAGAATCTATCCATTAATCATAGCAACATTATTAAAAAAAGCTTCTCCTTTTTAAAACCGAATCTATATCTTTAAATTGTTTTAAACGCTAATCCGCTATGTGTTTTGTGTAGTCAATAAATTTACGTTCTCATTATGTGACAAAGATATTTCTTTTCTACTGTTTTGGCATATAAACGACCACAATTTAGTTGTGGAACATATGTATTATTCACTTTTCAGTCATTTGCCTGTTGGCAAACTTTTTATTTAATACTGTTGGCTTACCTCACTTGGCAAAAGGAAAGCACCTATAGTTAGTTAGTAATGCAGTTTTTCGTTCTATTAGAACCTGTCCTTGATTCACATACTCCATTTCACCCATATTCAAACCACTACTGCTGCTTTGCCACTATCATAACTTCTTCAATCTCAACACCACATATTTAACTGTACCTCATTCAGAACTTCTTCCTTCACACACTTACCTTTACCATAGCTTCATATATTCATTCTCTCAATTGCGACATTAAAAGCAATAATAAAACCCACTATAAAAACATTAATAGTACAAAGGAATGGGAGAAATGCAGCTCCCAAAAATGATGAGTTATTCAAAAAGCATCAGCAAATTAATACAAGAAGAAGCAGAAAGTTTAGATAAAAATTAGAAATAGTATTTATAAAATTTAAATTCCCGGTTCATATGTAGTTACACCAAACTTTTTAACTAATGTTGACATTTTGTTTGCAAGAGAGCACAACTACTTGCATAAACAATGTTTTTCAACAATTCATCTTCATTTATTAATAATTCTATACATTTATTTACAAAGTTTTCTACATTATGTATATTTACATAAATCAAATATACAAAGCAAACTAATCATATTATCAAGTCATAGAAAGTATATACAAGCAGGTATTTAATTTTATGATTAGTTTGAAGCACAGCTAATAGAATAGCAAGTTTTAATTTATTAATGTAGATAATAATAAATTTATGCTGGTAACAGATCAAAGTCATCACTAACATGCACCATGGGCACATGTAATTCATCAATAGTTGGAACTGATTTTGCATCGCATAAATTTATTTCTTTCATTTTCCATTCCCAGTCCATTTTTTGCACAGCGTATAATGATTCTGCTTCATTATGATGTCGAAGAAGCATGTGTTCTTTAATTTTTTCCCATTTATCATCAACATCTTGTAACCAGCTTAAAAATAGTCGGCCTAAAAAGTTATTAATTAAATAATTTAGAACTCTTAGAGGTTTTTTGAATTTTAAGTCAATATTAGAAAAATATTGAAAAGAATATTAATTTGAAATGAATAGTTTCAGTTCTTCCAGTCTTCTCACCCTTATAATTATAATCTTATTTTATATTTTGTGGGTACATTCACATTTTCTGTATTAAAGTATTGATGTAGTAGATAAAAATAATGTTAAAATTATATTTACCATTGTATCTCGATCTAGCATTTCTATCTTTTTCTTCTTGTTCAGGAGTAATTAAATTATAAACTTCCTCATCTCTTAAAATCGTGCATACTGAAAACGGAAGTGATTGGTTTGCCAATGCTCTTGCAGCTCTACCATGAACCCTTAATATTTCTTGTTCCACTGATAACACTAATTTTTCTTTTTCAATCACATGCTAAAAATTGTAATAAATTAGCCCAAATCAAATAAAATTATTATTTGCATTAAATACCTGCATTCGCAATTTATAACGTTCCTTTTCTTGATCAGCAAAAATATCCTTTAATTGTGCTTGTAATGTTACAGGATATGTAATATTTGGTGTTGTCGGTGCAGTACCATCCAAAACATAAGTGCATCTGTTCATTAAGTAATCTTTAAAACCCTGTGGTGGTTTTGGTTGAACAGGAAATAAACCCTTTCTACGTTTATCAATCTGTTTCCTAATATTTAAAAACAGTTGGTAACAATTCGTTATAGGTTGTTCATGGGGATGCACTTCTGAAACGGCAGGAGCTTCAGGAGTATCATGACTTTGTGCCGGTACTGTTGCTTCTTTATTAGGCCTCATTTTACGTTTCCTTGGATGTAATTCAACTGGAGCAGGTGTTGTAGTTGTTGTGTTAGTTGTGGCCGATGTTGAAGGTTCTGTATCACTACTAGTTGTTGCTTGTGTATCTGATGATTTAGATGTTGTTGAAGTTGTGCTCTGGGTTGTCAATACAGGTGTATCAGTTGGTGTAGGTGCTGCAGGAGATGCTGATGGAGAAGGTGAATGAGATCTTTGTAGTTGTGGAGATGAATTATTACTGCTTCGATCTGCACTACCTTGAGGACCTGAACGATGTGAACTTCGTAATACTCGTTGATGATGACCACTAGACCGCTAAATTAATAATTAAATAATATTTTGTTTCAACATAAAATATATTATATATTTACCTGATCATCACCGCCACTACTACCATTTCCATCTTTGTTTTTATCATCCCCCTTTCCGCTCATATTTTCAGTAGGACTGCTGTTGCCACTATTAGCATCTTTTTCTCCTTCACTATTACTAGGAACAACATATGGTAAACCTTGATGCGATCGTTGTGAACTACTTTTCCCATTTCTACTTTGACCAGATTCTTGTTCATTAGTAGTACTTTGTGGTATCACAATTTTTAAAGGAGGTACTTTGAGATCGGTTTTGCCATCTTCCAATTCAGCATCACTTGTATTGGCCGGCTTTGGACTATCAACAGGACTTTTCCTGTCAGCTGTTTTCGATAAGTTTACATTTGATTTATTTCCAGCACCTCCAGTTTTATTATTTTGTCCTTTAGGACCAATGTTTCTTTGTTGTCCGCTACCTTTTCCTTCTTTTAAATTATCTTCTTTACGCTTTTTTCTACGTGTTTCTTCATCATTACCAGTCTCTTCAGTGGTATCAGCCATATCTGTAAAGTTACGTTTGTTGTCATCTGATTGATTGGATGTGGGATTTAATGTATCTGCAAGATCTCTATCTTGATCAATCGTTTCATTTTTATCTGTAGGAGAATCTGAATCTTTTACAGATTTGAATTCGTATATATCTTCAGATTTGTTTTCCATACTGTCTTCGGGTTTCTGCTTACTTGTCTCTGTGACTTTCTTTTCATCCCTCGCACGAGGTTGTAACCGAGTCGACACACTAGATTCTGAAAAATATAAAAATATTTATTAGAAAAAGAACACCTGAAAAAGCAATAATTCAACTACTACATATAGTTGAATATAAGAATTACATACATTTCCCGCATGAGTCATATATATATTGCCTTGTAAGCAAACACATCTGATAAAGTATATAAAAAGCATTGGTTTGCATTAATGTTTGGTTGATTTCTGTTATGTCTAATTTTTAGTGTGTGTCTACTTAGGATACATAATGCTATTTTAGAATTTCTTACTGCATTTTATGTGTATACCTGAGTGATAGTACAATGTCTTCAAACCACTTTACTCACTATGTCAATAATATAGATAAAAATGAAAAATAATAACGATACTAACCATTATAAGACTATTCAGACACAAAAATAAGCAATGATATAAGACCTCTTGCCAGGCTGCACAAGTTCTCTTCAATTGCAGTTGCTTTAATACAACATAACCCAAAATTCCTAGTAGGCTAACTTCAAGTTACAAAAGATCAATCAAATTAGTTAATTAATTTCTAATTGCAACAATTTTCAGCTAACATGGCCAAGTTCTTTGGTTTGGACAGGCTGTTTTATATGATGAAGATAATCAGGGGAAATGGTGGCATAAGAGCTTCCCTGTACAAAATATACATAATGGATGAATTGAAAATTGGAAGTCTTGTCGGTACTGATAAATATGGCAACAAGTATTTTGAAAATCCCAGATTTTTCTTCAGTCGTAATAGATGGATTGAATTTGCACCTAAATATGGTATAGAATATGATGCAAGCCAAGTACCAGCTGAATGGTATGGTTGGTTGCATTACAAAACAGATTTACCTCCAATGAAAGATCCTAGCAGGCCAAAACATAAATGGATGGCTGACCATACAGAGAATGAAACAGGATTCAAAGGGCAATTCATGCCGTTTAGTACAACTCGACCTAAGGTCAAGGCGTGGATTCCATGTAAGACAAGAAGATAAATGAATGTACACTTTATAATTTAATATAAATCTATCTACATTTTTATATTTAATTTAATAATTTAATGCATATATGAACGGTTGGCAAACTGAAGCATGTAAGTAAAAAAACTACATTTATTTATGAGTACTTTTTCATCAAATCACAATTCACAACCTGACTAAAGCACAACTTCATCTGTAGTTTGATAAAATCAACAGACGTTATTTTTAAACCGTAACTATTGTTTTACATTGTGAATGTACTAAAGCACAAAATTAATTACTTATTTAAAAGAGAAACAATAATTTGTTAAGTTGACTTATGTGCTTGAGTCTACCGACCAAGATGTGATATCTTTAATAAAAACCAGTCAATGTGATTTTTAAAATAACCCTACATTAGGTTACTAATCGTATGTTGTTCTCCATTCTGAATTATGCAATTAAATCATAATTTTGCCCACTAAATTACAGCTAAAATAATTACTCACACATTGATTTGACAACTTCAGTATATTATATGCTAATAGCATGCAAGGTTAGTAGAAAATTTGTATTTAGAAGGTTGCCTGGTTTTAGCAAAGGGGCGGAGTCGTTTGTACGGGTCTCCTATTTACACAATCAAACAATATGTTACTTGGTTACAGTAAACAAACATTGTTATTAAATATTATATGTGTTCTTTAATAATAAAAATATAATTAAATTAATTAATTATTTTTACACATAACTCATATAATAAGTTAGAGGATATTAGCGGGCAGTGGTGTACTTCTACAACTACAAAAAAATCAAGATTTTGCTTGCTTTATTAAGCTTAACTTAATTTAGAACAACCATTTATGTAAAAAGAACATATCTAAAGCGAGACTTTGGTCTCCCCCTACGTCATCAAACAATTTTACTCAGCACCACTATATCATTTAGAGGCAAAACCAGGCAATCTTCTATATACGATTTTCTACCAACCTTGAACAGCATGAACATTAAAAAATTGAAATTTGTAGTCACATCTTAGATTTAACATCTCCTTAACAAACTGCAACTCAGACCAACATTGATAATATCTAAAGAGTATTTTCTAAGTTCAGTATTTTATACAATTGAAAGAGTACATGGCTGGTTAATTTTATTATTCTATTTTAAGTAATTTTTATGTTATTTGTTAGTATTATTTTATATATTATCCACTTTTTATGTTTTGAATAAGTTATTATTATTATATATGCTAACGTCTACACATTTTTTTAAGTTTTGAATAAAGCACATACTTACACAATAAAAATACTTGTTCCAAACTTTGCAACATTTAAAGTTAGAATATTACCTTTTTGTTATAACAAATAACTTTACTTCAGTCTATTTCCTTGCTATTAGTATTTTATCTGTAATAATTTTGTTTTTTATGATTATACTACTTTTTATAGACAAAATGTTATTTTCAGCAATTTAATCTGTTTATTGTGTTACTGTATTAATTTAGTTCATTATATTAATATTTCTGTTGACCTATGTAATCTTTAATACTGCATCAGCAATTATTATTATTGTTATTATTAAACCACAATTAGCTTCAAAGAAGCTTCACTAATTTCATTGAGAATTAGAAGTACGTATTAAAGAATTATTTAACAAAAAAATCGTTGGCATATACATACATATGTATATAAGAATATTTCTTATTTTTATTTAAAAAAATAAGACGTTTCTGCTTAGAGTTTGCACTATACAGGGTGTTTCAAAACATGTGTCGGAAAATAAAGGGTGCGATTGGTTGGCTAAGTATAAGAAAAAAAGTTCCCATTAACATGGATCTGCAAACGCACCGTTTGGAAATGCAGCAAAAGCTTGTTGAATTTATCAAGGAAGGTTTCCAAACTAACAGGTACCAAATGAAAGAACATTCATTCGAATTCACAAACGTCAAACTGGAAGTGTTCATAAAGGAGCAGCAGGAAATGGGAGACCTCGCCTGCTTCCTCCGCAAATTGAAGAAGATGTTCTTCAAGAAATCGAAGATGATCCATCAAGTAGCACTAGAAGAATAGCTTTAAACCTAAACCTTAGTTAAGTTACAGTGTAGAGGAAAATAAAAAGCCAGATGTTATATTTTTATCACATACAGCAAGTACAAGCCTTTTTACCAGCAGATTTTCCGCAAAGATTGGCTATGTGTTAATGGTTTCAAGAAAGAATTGCGCAAAATCCTCTATTCTTAGAACAAGTTTTATTTACGGACAAAGCAAATTTTTCTCACGATGCGATTATGTACTTCATCAGCAAACATTTTCCGTTAATGTTTGGGCAGGTGTTGTAGGAGACCATTTAATAGGTCCATATTTTTTGCCGTTTAAGCTAAATGGTCAATCATATCATAATTTTCTTGAAGAAGAGCTGACAGGACTTTTAGAGGACATTCCAGTTCCATTAAGAAACGAAATGTGGATTCATGCACGATGGTGCTCCTGCACATTCCATCAATTCTTAAATGAACAGTATAGGAACCGTTGGATAGATCGAGAAGGCCCAAAGGCTTGGTCTCCTCGGTCTCCAGATCTAAATGTTTTGGATTTTTTTTTGTAGGGTCACTTAAAAAGTTTAGTTTACAAGACATCAGTTAATACTGATGAAAAACTAAAAAATCGCATTATTGAATCCTGCAATATGATACGAAACACTCCAGGCATTTTCAAACATGTACGTCAGTCACTAAGACGTAGGTTGGAAGCCTGCGTTAACGTAGGAAGAGGTCATTTTCAACAATTTGTGATTTTTCTTGTTTTTTAGGTTATTGCTTAGTTTTGTAAAATAAAGGTTTTGTGATCATGTTGCTACTTTTTCTTACCGTTCCTGAGATATCATATCATATCAACTTTTTTTTCTTATAATTAGCCAAGAAATCCCACCCTTTATTTTCCGACACATTTGAAACACCCTGTATATAAATGCTCAATAGAGAAATTGTTATTCACCTGAATAGTTTAAATGTTACAAATCTATCCAAAATCTTTTCGTTGTTCTACAACCTATTTTAAATAACACATTTTTTATAATAAAGTCCCTATTAACTCAACAATGATTGCAAATTGATTTTTACTGTAAAAGTTAATTTTAAATTAGTGACATGTTAATTAATTCAAAATTCTTTATTAATAGAATTAAAATCATGACAATTGCAATACAAACATTATTCTTAATAAAAAAATTTAAACAAACATTTCTTTACTTACGTATAATAAATATGTTAACTGATTTTCAATACATCAATAACACTTAAATTTATAAGTAGAATTTTTATCAGCTTTGTGTAGCACGCTTGAAGATCCTTCAATTCTATTTTTTCAATTTAGATAATATGAAGTTTTTTTTTATTTGCATTATGAGAAAATTGCAAATGATGTCAATAACTTTGAAACAATTTTTTGGCATACATTTTTGAATTATTGCCTTAAAGCCATGTTTCTAACAACATTGAATGATCCTTTTATAGTTTTTAGTCATTCAAAACTAAATCCGTATTTGTTCCTGCCTGCCTTCACAGAAGAACATCCCAGGATATCCGGTTCAACTCCACAAAACTAAATAAATATGATCACTAATAACCCAATTAAATTTTTTTTTATAGTTTTGTTGAAAATTTAGTTGTATTTCCACAAAACTATAATTATTTTTTAACAAATTATTTTATTTAAATATCAAAAATAAAAATTATGTGGTATGGATAAAATCAAACTTAACCATTTATTTTCTTTTAATTACCTATACAAAAGCATCGTAATAATAAATATTACAAAAAGAATATTCTACTTCAAATTGTAAAAAAAATGATTAATTAATAAAAAATTAATTTCAATTATTTCATTTGACATTTTAAAATTATTGAATTAATCGATTCTTAGTTAGTTCCTCACATAGTCCATCAACTTCAGGTGCTTTATTACATTTAGTATCAGAACTACACCTTTACCTTTAATTGGGATAAATCTTACAAATCATATCAGCATTTTTCAAGTATAATGGATCAAAATAAATATTCTTTGATATTTGTAGACATTTTTGTATCAATTATGAATTAATGTTTGTTGGATTTAACAGGAAGTATTTCATACTTGAAATATATGTTATAATTTTTATGAATTTATAAGCATTAATTTTATTTATGGTAATTAAACCAGGTAGATTTTGCAAATAAGAATCCAGGTATAAAAATGAGGGTGAGGATGAATCAGTCCAATACCCTTTTTCCTAATAAGATCTAAAATCAATTTTATAAAACTTTGTTCGCTTTACTCTGAATGAAAGTGTATATGCAGTTTTCCTATCATTGAAAAGAAAAGACCCTAAATGAGAACCCTGTGGAACACAATTACAATAATCCAAACTTTCTATTACACCTAGCAGTTTTTTTTTAATCAGAACTCCTTTCCAGGCATTTCCAAGAACTCTTTCTCAGTGGCAATGAAGAATTTCATAGCAAAGATTGCAAATTATCCAATAACTAATGCAAACCCACTTTTGTATATTATGATATAGGAATATCATAATTTAATTACCCCAGAAAGTTCCCCTTTATAAAAGTTCATTTATATAGAAACTTTTCACCATTTCTAATAATAATTTTATTGCTTATCCATAACTGGTTATTATAAATTCCTTATATGAACTAAATTAAGTATGCAAATCAAAGAAGTTTTAGTAAATCATTTTTCATAACATGTTTTTAAATATGACTGCACAGAAGTTTAATAGTTATTCATTTTGAATAAAGCAGTTAGTATGCAAATGCATTTTATAAAAAAAATGTCAAAACAAGATGGAAACTGGAACATAAACAATAGAAAGACGCCACAATTAAAAGACACATAACCACTTAACAAAAACGCATAACTCGTTAAACATTATTTTATGGATGATTTACTTTAGTTTCAAGTTTAATTACTTTATTAAAAACGTACCTTTGTGTAACTGGGATGCCCGTCGCATCTCAGGTTGAGTTCTGCACTGATGCACTACCTGCCACTATTTACACTACTTGCACGACAACTACCGGCTATTATGCACAAACAAAGGATTGTACAGCTGAACAGAATCGTTAGCGGATTATTAAATTCTTGGAATCTCTGCAATGTTTCCTAAATACCAAGACGCTGGTCGGTTGTATAGTACGACCGCTTTGGTTAGTTTGACAAGATTTGCATAGAAAATTGTATCATATATTTCACTCAAAGTGCTTTTAATCAATGTGATGTGAATTCCTTAATTGTTATCGTTTAAATTATTGAGATAAATAGAATAAATTATATAAATACACGATAAATCACGACCTTTTAATGAAATGGCAGAGCTGGATAAACTTATAAAAACACGATTGTAGCGCCACTTTTGACAGATAATTACAGGTCGCTGCCATTTTTTTGACAGTTACCAAGAGATGGCGGCAGTGCAGATTAGAAAACAACAGCTGCTACTTATCAGACTTATCTACATTTCTTCTATTCGATATTTAGGAATCAGCTAAGTACTAAGAAATAAAAACATTATTCTTTCCGTAAAATATTTGTTAGTATTATTTAATTGTTTTATGACGGTTTTAAAGAAAATACATATTTGTGTACAAGAAGCATGAATGAAATGTTTTTATCTATTATTTTTCTGATTTTTAGTATGTACAATTAATATACATATAATTGTATTTATTTCATATGAACGAATGTGAAAACAATGTGATGTTTGTATTGCAAATAAATATGTAATGCCGTGTTCAATATGCGTGCATAAACATTCGTGATGTTTGATCATTAGTTATATACTAACAGCCTGTTTGTTCAACGAAGGCTACAATTGCAAACAATATTTAATTGCACATGTCCTCAATTTATTTTATTATTTTAACTTTGAAAGACAAATTTTGAATACCGGCTGAGCCAAAAAGACTGTTGCTTGTTTGAATTTAGCGCGCAGTAGTAGTTTTACGATTATAAACGCGCCACTTTTGTTTATAAATATGGCGATCTATCATTGCCGTACATATTAATTTTTTGTCAAATTATATGTACCGAATTATTTTTTATAAAATCACTTACATTTGTACTAAGTATTCGGTAATTACGATTTATTGTACTGTCTTTGGACATTTCTATCCAAGATTCCATATTCCTGATACTAATCATTGTCACTGATCAGTATCAGTAGTAGATGATATTCCAGTGAATGATTCACCTAACACACTACATCACCTTCTTACAATGCAGAAGCTTTGGCTCTAGACATTTAAATAACTGGCATGCAAAGTTTCATTTCGCGTTTTTGAAGAAAACCTTTAATAAAGGGCATATTGGCAAAAAATGAGACTCCGTCGACCTCTTTGTTGACTGAGAAGTATATGTGGAGCATATATTTTCTTTCCTGATGTGATATCTGCACCTCTGACGCCTTACTTCTTTAGCAATTCTGTTTCTTCAAAGTCCAAGAGCTTTTGCCAAAGAATTATCTTTAACTCTTCTTTAAATAGCTTGTGCTTGCCAAAGTGGCAGTTTTGCGTCATGTTAAATCAACAAATAGATATCTTCTCTAGTCTCTTTGTCCTCCATATATTCGCGACAAAAGTGGTCAACTTCATTCCCATTCTATGCATGTGCTTATACAGACCACAGTGTAAGTATCAGTCAGTGTGATATTACGGTTTTAGTATTTTAGAAAGTCTTGTGTGCTTCATTCTCCGACAGTTTTCCACAGGTGTAAGTGTTCCGCTGCAAGTTTGATTCGGATTTTTTTCCGGTCTCGTATGGGGGGGAAGCAGATTCAAGACCAATAAATGTCTCTGTTCTTCCCTTTTTTTATTTCCTTCTATACATTGGTCATTGCTTTCCAGACTATGTGTACTCTATTATTTGTTGCCAATATCTCTAAACTGAGTATGGCTTGCATTTTATACCGCTTGGCTATACATCATGATGATTGGAGTATAGTTTCGGATTATGCCACACCAATAGCAACCACCTCTGCTTAGAAAACCGAGGTATGTTTGAACAGAGATAGCAGTATCTTCCCCGGTTCTTGCCTTCAAAAGTTCCAGCGTCGGTGCCTTTTTTCGTCGTCTGGGTATATTGTGTTCGTCCACTCGCCTCGCTGCGTTATTGTTACATCAAATGATTGTTTGATGCAAGTTTTTCAGGTGTTTGTTGTTTCCTTGTCTTGTGAAAGAGACGATCGCCGTTTTGACCTCGTTGTTTAGTGCACTCTGCAACATGTTTGACACAATTGCCACAAACTTCCCGTTTACAAGAGTAAGCAAAAACGGATTTATCGTTAAATATTTGTAGTAGGCAGTCCATGACGAGGTGAGGTTCCACAGTAGAGGTGAAAGCCCTGGGGCACCCACCAGCAACTTTAGCTCTAACAGGCTTTCTATACATTGTTATAGTTACAGACGGATTCTTGGGTATTTAATTAATCTCTCGTCCTACATTCGAGAATATCTAATCCTCGGCAGTCCATTGCCATTGTAATGAATATTAAGATAGTATTATCATCTGCTTATTTGTATAAAGAGTGTCAAGTTGATTAACCTACAAAATTTAACTAGGGCATACGTAGATAGCCCCGGTATTGGTATATATACCACATTACCTGCTCTTCAGTTGATTGGTAAGTGTGAAACACACTTGCTCTGTGAATCTCACAGAAGCCCTTCAGAGCTGTAAACTCTTTTTGTAGCATGATAGTAACATACCAATATTTGGTTTTTAATCTTTCAAGTCTTTCAATAACTTTCTAAAATAATCTCTCGGGACATTTTAAAATCAGCCGGTATCCTACAACTAAGTGAATCATCGCTGCGATACCTTTTTCGTTTTCATTGTTAACTGTTTGTTAAAATAAACAATCTTAGGTTTTCTATTTAGTGTTTCCCGCATCCGATATCAGGCCATTTATTTTTTACAAGATCTTTGATCTCACATCAAAGGCGTTTCCAGCCAACTAGTCTATGGGGGTAATTAAACAAAAAGATGAATATATATTTTATTTCGTAAGTACAACAAACAAACAACATAGAAAAGGACCTTTTCTAACGTTTTAAAGCGATGGAAAAATTTACCGTTTATGTTATTTGTTTGAAATATAGAATATCGATCATTTTTAACATTAAAAATTGATAAGCAAAAAATTCTTAGGGAGGGGGTAATTACCGTATTCCCCCCCCCCCCCCCCCCTCCCTGAAACCGCCACTGTCTCACATTCTATTCCTATAGAACTTGATGATAATAGATAACATCAGTAGCAATGCCGCACAAGGTTTCTATGCTTATAGCATTGTCTCTTGGTGTTTTTTCTTCATTCAGTTGATTGGATTGTGTTCGTGGTGTCAACACAAAATTACGTAACACTTAACGGTAGTATAATCTATGCTTCAGGCGTTATTGATGGCTGTGCGCAAAGTAAGAGACATGCTGCACTACGTTAACTGCCAAGCAAACGAGTGTAATCTCACTCCTATAATCAGAGCTCCGGACCACTCCTGCTTATTACTCAATGTGGACCTTCGGAACCGCTTGGCTGCGCAGACTGCGTCGTGCAAACAAGAACAATTTTAACGGTTATTTCTGCTCGACCTTCCAGTCAGTCAGTATGATCGCAAAAAAATTAACCTCTGAAAACGAGTCAAAATAAGAGAAAGCAACTTTGTTTTTTTGTTTTATTGTTTGAATTTGGCTTTTAATTGACTTTTGTCATAATATAATTCTTGAAGTTAGTTAATTAAAATATGCATTGGAAACAATACACATACACTACTTCGAGAAAAGGTAGTAGCTGACTTATTTCCCGATCTCAACGATCTTTTCGGAAAAGAGACTATTAGCAAACGAGAATGCCAAGAGTGGTTTGTACTCTTTCAAGATTGTGATACCAGCTTAGACGAGATGTCAGAAAGAAAATCTTCAGATTTGATGACCAGGCCAAGGCTGTTTAAGAGGACGAAAGAACCAGGACACTGGCTGAGAACTTCAACACCGATTAGTCTACGATTGTTCTCAGAAAACTGGACAAGTTGTGGAAATTATCCAATTGTATCCCTCTTGAGTTTTCAGACCACTGAGGCCATATGCTGCTTACGCCTCAAAAGACAATTTTACATAGAAAATTAAAAAAAAAAACTTCCAAAAAAATCTAATTTTTCTTAAATAAAAAGCAATATCGGACTCGCCGCTAATCTGTCATATAATTAAACTTGCATTTGATCGCCTAAAAACAACGTTACCCCGGACTTCCAAAATGTATACTTTGCTATCCGCTGCTCAAGAAAAACGATAAAAAAATCAAACTTGCTTCCACTTTGGTAGAGCATCTACAGAGTCGATACCACAAACCACAACCGCATCTTTTGTTTCATCAAGAAGTGGCAAATTTTCTACGGTCGCGACGTAACCTAATACACACAGCGCAAGTGGGCATTTATGACAATTTGATAAGTTTTTATTTGTGTAGACTGGGTTTGGTTGCTGCCGCCACAAGAAAAAAACCTTAAAAATAAGTTCATTTACACAATAATAACAAAGATTATTTCTTATAAAACCTTAGTAAGTGTAAACAAAACTAGTGTTTACTTTTCATTTTGTAATTTTCTAACTAGTAACTTTTCATAGACTTTTGTGACGTCAGAATAATAACATCAAATGTAACTGGCACAGATAATTGAAGATCTTCTTCAATTATCCAGAAAAAACTTGTATCTTTTGTTTAATTTTTAAATATAACTTTTTTGCTAAAACGATTTACTTAATTAAGCGCTTCAGATACAAGATCTAGTCTAATTAATCACATACTAAATTGCAAGCAACTCTAGAATAATATAGGATAAAATGGTCGCTGCACATAACAATAATGTGGTAAATACCCTAAAAGCTGTTGCTCATGTTATGCGCTAATTGTTGAAATTAATGGCGTTTTCGGCTTACTTACTTTTTACGCACGGTGGCGCCTTCGGTGCATATTTTCGTGGCACACAATTCAAATAATTTTGTATTATAATTTATATTTATAAACTCATTAAAAATAAAACAATTTTTTTAGGTTAACACTCTGAGCGCTTTCAAATGTCTCAGCCAAAAACATCATAAAAGTTGTCAAAACGTAAAATACCAAAATTATTTAAATATTTGAAAACCAATTTTGACAATTCTGACTTAGGTATACTCTAAAGTGTACATCCCTTAAATTCTTAATATCAAAATACATTACCTGGTATTGGTAGACTTGGATTCAATAGTAAGGCACTAACTCCAGGAGCTGCTATATCCAACGGCGTTTTCCCTTTTGAATTCTTTGCATGAATATCAGCCCCCCTTTCCACTAATAATTTGACTAATTTCATATGACCATTTATAGCCGCATCATGCAAAGGTGATTCATTATCTAAACCCTTCGCATTCACATTAGCCCCTGCTTGGACTAAACGAAAGGCCACTTCGTACCAACCATGATTGCATGCCTCGTGCAAAGGCGTCCAACCTGCAACAGAAAGTAATACAGAAATATAATTGTTTCCTATTCTATTCCAATATATGAGGTGTTTAAAGTTTAAGTGACAATATATTCACCTTTCAGTAAAGTGCTTAGTAGCGTTACTAATAAGATTGAGTAAACGTCTATTCATCTGTCAGTAGTGACAACCTTTCATCCAATCAAATTTACAAAACAGATAAATTAGTGGTTTTGTTTGACAACAACAAAAAAATAACAAGCAATAGTATCACAACTGTATTACTAAAAGTCATTCTATCTCTTTCTTTCTTACAAAAATATACAGGGTGTCCGGAAAATACGTGTACAACGTTTGACGACAGACTCCTGACGTCAAAATAGGTCGATCTAAGCCGACTTAGTTATATCCAAAATTGTCTCGATTAGCCGGTAGAGGGCGTCAAAAAAACAAAAGTATAACAAAGTTGAAAGTATCTATTGTAAGAAACTAAGTAAAACAAAAACATTACTTAAGCAAATGTGTAAAATGACCGCCATCTTGCTGAATACACTTATTAACACTCTTTAAAAAATAATATTGGACCCTATCTAATGTCTCGGGATTATTAAAATGGTTGCCTGCATTTAAAATCCGCTGCAATAAATCATCGCGTGTGTTTACCGGAGTCTTGTAAACTTCTGTTTTAATAGCGCCCCACAAAAAGAAGTCACACATATTTAACTCAGGAGAACGTGGTGGCCATTTTACTGGTGCATCATTGCCTCTTCCAATCCATCGGTTGGGATATTGATGATGTAAGTATTGCCGAACGGCAACGGAAAAATGGGGCGGGGCACCATCATGCATATACCACATTTCCCTCCGAAGTAAAAGGGGCAAATTCTCCAGAAGAATTGGTAATGTGTCTTGCAAAAAATTTAAATAAATATTTCCATCTAACCTGTCTGGAATAACAATGGGAACAATAAGGTAGTGATCAATAATACCTGCCCAAATATTAATTTTAAATTGATGCTGATGATGTGCAACTTTAATGGCATGTGGATTTTCATCGGAATAAATATGTTCGTTGTGCAGATTGGAACATTTAACTCACGTTCTAAGAGACGGGTACTGGTACTTGGTTCTTCTTCAACTCTTTCCAGAATCATCTCTTCTGTTTCCACAGTTTGAGTTGTTCGCATACGACCCCTGCCTTAAAACTTTTTCTCAAAACTGCCCGTTTCCCGAAGATGACGCTCAATATTGGAAAATGTTTGGTGGTTTGGTATTCGACGGTTAGGAAACCTCTCCATGTAAACCCTAACACTCTGACGCCCATTTCTTGACAAAACCCGTATACCAGGAGCATGTCAACTTTCTGAGAGTTTGTATAATTTTCCATTTTTAATGGTAAAATGAACTTGTAATTCAAGAATGTTGATCGTATACTTGAGTAAATTTCATAGACTGGTGACAATTTGTCAATAATTGTCAAATTATTAAACGCCATAGCAACAAGGTCACTTAAAAAATTATTGTTACAGGTAATTTCTTTTTAATATTTACAAATTTTTGACGCCCTCTACCGGCTTAACGAGACAATTTTGGATATAACTAAGTCGGCTTAGATCGACCTATTTTGACGTCAGGAGTCTGTCGTCAAACGTTGTACACGTATTTTCCGGACACCCTGTATATAGCTAACATTTTCTCTTAAACTGTACTTACAGTTTACAGTTTTTATACAGGAGTAGTATAAAAACTGTAAGCGTTCAGTAATTACGTGACATAAATTGAAATGAATCTACAGTGGTAGAGCTACCTGTAATCAAGTATCTATAATGCGAAAGAGCCCACAAGCCCCTATGACGTTAAAAATTTAAAAAATTGTATTCTTAGAAAGAGCCAAAAATCCTAAGCACGCCACTGTGAATATACTCAAATTCCTTACAAGAAACATATAAGTTTAATGAACACATAATTAATCAACACCTTACTGAACAGATGAATATGCCGGCTCTAAGAAAAATAAACATTTTTTGTTATAACTCCAAACAATTTGCCATAACTAAACTTCGTAGGTTATTGATAAAAATTTACATATTAGATACAAAAAACTAAAATCAGTAACGTACAACCTTTGAGTGAAAAAAAGCCGGCGGTGAATCAGGTTTTTTGGTATACCTCATTATATCTTGCGCGACAAACAAATATTGGTTTTTGAAAAAGTATATAACAAGAGTTACATTATATGAAGTATAGACGCAAATTCCAAATCGGGATTATAGGAAAACCCAACTGAAAACACACGTGTAGAATGTTTGCAGATTTATTAGACAAACGCGAATTAATTATTTTAAACTTAGGCAGCAAATCAACTTTTGTTGGCTCAGAAGACTGTTTAAGCTTAATTAATGTGACAGCTTGCTCCGTCAACGTAATGATAAAAGTTGGTTCTTAAAGATCATTCAAGCGAGGGGATAAACAAAACGGCGGAGACAAAAATAAGATTTTAATTGAGGTAACCGACAAACCGTGATGGATAAGAGAGATTGACTATTATAATGCAATATATACGTCGATTTAAAAAGACGCAGAAGAATAGAGCGCGAGACTATAAAACCGAGTATATAAAAACAGACCACAGATTACAAAAAAAAAAACTAATTTAAGACACGTGATGAAGAAAATGGAAACAATTTTGAACAAAATCCTCCGTGGGTACTCATGTATAAAGTAATACGGCAAAGCAAATAGCGGAAGATCATTTCGAAAGTCAGATGCAAAGACAACACATTCAACCGAGACTATGAACTATGTCGTGGGCGTTATTATATAATTTTTTTCCGAGAGATGAAGATAAGATTGAAAACAAGACATAAAAAGATATACAGAAATGAACAAAAACCTGACGCAGACCAAGGAAATAAGGCCAAAAAAAAACGCTATAAAATCACGATCAAAATATGTTAACCATTTTGTTTTTATGCACAAGAAAGAGTTTCTCCAGCTTCCTTTAAAGACATATACGTAAGATTGATATCTAAAGTTTAGAAAGACTACTGATATTACAGACATGAGTAGCTACCGACGAGAAGAAATTTTTACATTGGTTTTTGAGGACGGGTGGTGAAAACCCACAATTTCTCTCTCGTGAACTATTCACAGACGAAACGGCGTTTACCAAAGATGTAATATTTAATTTCCACAATACTGGGCAGACGAGAACCCCCATTCCATAATGAAATCAGCAGCACAAGTTCTCAATAAACGTTTGGGTGTACATCATCGGTGATTTTCTGATGGCCCGTTCTTCTTGCCTAACAGATTAACCAAACCTGTACACCGAGATGTTTTGAAAAACTCTCTTGCAGAATAACTTGAAGATATTCCCTTAGAAATAAGAATGCACATGTGGTTCATACATGACCGTGCTCCAACGAGTTCAAAATGATTGCCAAACAATACGATACAATGCAGTTATAGAGTAAGGCCATTTTTCAAAACAAATTAGTAGCCATAAATGGTAAAACGCATTAAGCAACAGACGGACGAAGCGTGGCACACAATATCTGACTTTAGCATTTTGTGATTGTCTCAAAACATATTTAAAATGAAGTATTTGTTTTTACGTTTCCATGAATACAATAGCAAGCCCATAGAGAAAAAGTAGTATTTCTTTACACTTTTTCTCCGTCGACAATCGTATCCTAGCCGTGGTGGGAGTTGCATGTTCCAATAAAGGGCGTAACCTTTGGTTCTGGTCGGGAAAGAAGCCTCCCAGTATCGGAACCTTAAACTGGTAAAAGACCGGTAGGCGTGGTTTCAGACTAATTACAATCAATCCGCAGCGTAGAAGTCACTACCCACGTGTTTGTGCCGTGCGTGGAAACCCGTAAGAAAAGATTAAAAAAACCTGATAGCTGTAAGCTGAATCAACTCAGAGATGCGTCTCTGGGTCCTGGCAACACTCTACTTTGGACTGGACTTTTTTAAACGGATGGTTGAGACAACCCATTTCCAAGGACTAAACTTCTATGATAACCCTGGTGATCAATGTTCGACGTACCCACAGCTGCAAGCTCCATGAAAGTGAGGATGGCAACGCCTGCTAACCATACACAGAGAAAACACCAATCTAGCCTGCTAACCATACACAGAGAAAACACCAATCTAGCCTAAAGCCTCCTCCTCAGAAGAAAAATTCCAAGCCTTTAGGCAAAAGAACCCCTTCAAAACAAAGAGAGGCAAAAAAAATGTCCCGCTCATCCAGATTCCCATCCCTTAGGCAAAACTAAGACACAAGCAAAGTTAATCAAAGCAGCCCTAACTCGAAAACTGTATAAAATCACTATACCGCAAACTAAAAGTGTTGCAGAATACAATAGCCATAATCCGGGAACCATGGATAGTAAATAAAGATTTGAGGATTTGGCAAATTTAAAATATTCCCTTGAAAACCTTACAAACAGTAAGCTAAGGACGTGCATTTGCACACCCAAGCATATAACAGCTTTTCTTATAACCCAGCTCTCTAACAGCGACGTTACAGCTGTTAGAATTAGCTCGGCCCCGGGACTAAAAACGGACATCACCTCTAATCACAGCTATGGAGGAGTTAATACAGTATTTCATAAGTGGCAACAAAACTAGGTTCTAAAAAAACCCGAAGCTGCCTTTTGAGACAACCTATCGCAGCGTTTAAGAGCTTATTGTTAGAATTAATATAGAACTCTATGACTCCATATATGTATCAGTAACGCTGTAGTTGGCTGTAGTCAGTTGCACATGTAAAAGTCAGTAATAAACATTTATTTTCATAATCTCCTTGTGTTCTCATTTACTGAATATCGAACAGGTTATGGGCCCAGTGTTGAGATAACGGGAGTTTTGAAAATTACGAGAAAAATCGTAGTGAGATTAAGGAACAAAGAACAAAGCAAAAAAATGGCTTCAATGGAATCGATCACGTTGCCGCAACTCAAAGACGGAACGAACTTTGCAAATTGGAAGTTTCGCTTAAAATTAATACTTAAAATGAAAGAAGTATCGGATGTCCTAGAAATAGAAAGTGTAACAGAAGCGAACAAGAAAAGGGATTGCAAAGCAAAAGCAATCATAGTGCAATGTCTGAGCGACAAGTACATTGAGTATGTGAAGAAGAAAGAAACGGCAAAGCAGATGATGACAGCGCTAGAAGAAGTATTCGAGAGAAACAGTACGTTTAACAAATTAAACTTGAAAAAGCAACTGCTAAAGTTAAAGTGTTCAAATAATGATAAACTAGTAGATCATTTTCTGAAATTCGACACGTTGATAAACAACATTGAAGCTGCGGGATCCAAAATGGAAGACACCGACAAAATATGCCATCTACTAATCACAATGCCGGAGAAATATCAACACGTGGTATCGTCTATAGAAACGATGAGTATGAGTAGTACACCTACATTAGAGAAAATAAAATCATGCTTGCTAGATGCAGAATTGACACAAGCTGAAAAAGGACCAGTGAGAGACACAGCGAGAGAGGAAGCAGCATTCGCTACACACAAAGAAATCGAATGTTTCAAGTGCCATAAGAAAGGCCACAAAGCGTACGAATGCCGGTCGTCGAACAAGCGAGGCCGAGCGAACGGTAGAGGATACAGACGTGGTTACTATCACAGTCAAAGCCAACGCGGTGCTGCCGGTGCAAGTAATAGTGCATCTTCTCAACAACAGACGCATGTAACGCAAAACGACGAGTCGTCAGCGTATGTGTTTGTAGCCAGTATGGTTCATGGGGGGTACCCTAAAGCCCGCCTGAACGTAGCAAGAATTCAAAGGAATCTGTAAAGTCGATGGAGATCACGTGATTGCATCCACCAATGGCAGCAGCAAACTTGGCTCCATCAAAGATCAGCTGATTTTAATAAGGTTCTAACCCATGCTAATGTTTTTCTAACCTAGATGTTTCACACAACTTCCAGATTGTTTCATCGAGATGTTCCTGCTTCAGGGCGGCATTAAATTGTGCTATAGTGTATAAATACTAAAAAGTAAGTAAACTATTAATTATGTCTCCTACAAAATCAAATCAGTGCTTTTATTAAGAGTTATATTAATTATATATATTTATAAATATAATTATAGATAAAACATTAAATTTTAAGAATTATTATAGTTTTTATAATCATGCAAAAAATGTAAGCATTAGCAGTTTTAACAAAATAGTTGGGTTATATTATAAACGCTATTTACATTTTATGCATTAATTATAAAGAAAAACTAAAAATGTACTTAAAATTTCAATATACTATAATTCAAGATATAATTATCGTAAGTATTAATATATAATTTAAAATATTTATTTTATTGTATAACGGGATATTAGTCTTTATTATAAAATTTCTTCTTTTAATAAAATTGATTTCTTATGTTACATACATAATTCTTCAGATTAAAATCAATGTAAATATAAAAATAATTTTATAATAAAAACTAATATCTTGTTATACAATAAAATAAATATAAAGAAAAGTCTGTTAAACATTTTTAATTTAAAATACTCATCTTAAAAAAATAGCTGATATCCTGATGTCAATCGAATGAGATCAATCTAAACTATCTATGATTAGGGTTGTATTAATAATAATTGTTAGCATATAAGAATTATTATTAATTCAACTAAACATAACCTAAATGTGCAAAAATGATTAAGAAAATCAAAACTATGTATATGTTGCGTTTTAAGAATAACACGATCTAGAGTATGTTGTTTTGAAATTTATTTTTTAGGTTTGTTGCACTTTTTTGTAGAGCTTATTGTATATAAATATGATAATTAAAATGGAATGTGAAATATTGTCATTGCACTTTCCAAATCTTGTATATGATTTTTCCTACTTATTAGGAAATGCAAAATATGATTAATTATTCACAAATGTAGATTTGTTATAAAAACGTAGAATTTGTATGTTTTTAATAATAAGTTATATACAAATATGCAATTGCATATAATCCGGTCACTAGTAATGACTATGAACAATGATTATGAGTATTATAAATTCAAATTATTATTTGATTTACATATAATATTGATATATAAATGATTAACAGACTTTTTTTAATAATAATAGGATATAAAAGTCTTTATATTAAATTATAAACTTTTTCTAATTGTTACAGTAGTAAGCACCAGAGAGTTGTAGTAGTACACCACTTCCAAAGATGTAATGGACAAGAATGTTACAAACTGTTTGGTAAGTAGTTGCAATATATTTATATAATTTTATAATGTGATAAACAGTCTGTGATATTTTAATATATATATATATATTTAGTATATTTATAAGTTTTATCTGTTACATAACTATGGCGCCGTGTAAAAAATATTCTTGTAAATACCCAGAATGTAAGAATTCTTATTTTTCAAATCCCGCAATTCCGAATAAACATTTTTTTCAATTTCCATCTAAAATTCAATTTAAAAAAATTTGGATGCATGTTTGCGAAATTGGTCCAAATGTCAAATGTGATTCATTTCGATTATGTGAAGATCATTTTTCATTAAAACAGTTCAAAAATAATCTTAAAATAAATCTAAATTGGAATGCGGTTCCAAGTTATCCTGTTAAAGAAGTTTTGAAGGAAAATTGTCCTAGCTTGTCAACTAAAGTGCTTTCAGCCGCTAAAGAAAATACAAATAATGAAATTCAAGATGGTAACTGTAATATTTTAAATTCTATTTCAATTAATATTAATAAATTGCCTTCCGCAACAAAGACTCTACAACCAATTTCCGAAAACAATTTAAAAAGAAAGGCAAGTACATTTCAACACTTTTGTCATGATCATGATTATGTTAAATATTATGATAAAGTTGCTGAAATTGTAAATATTGAATGCATTCATAATGAACCAGATGAAATTATTCCAAATTTAAATGATGGGTATGATTTTTTAAATGAAAAAATTAAAAAACATGAAGGCATTTTAACAAAGATAGGAATATCTAAAAAGTCTCTGTCACCACAAATGTTGCAGATGTATAACATTCATCGCAACATTCAATCTAAATTTTGCAAACTAAAAAGTAAATTTAACAAAGAACACGATGAATTTTTGACTTTAAAAAAACTATATGAAAATAATCGCTTCAAATTTATTGAAGATAATTTGAATAATGTGACAAAAGAGTTTATCAACTCCCAATTGCAAAATTGTGACAAAAAGCCATCAGCTCGTAGGTGGACTATTGAATATAAATCGTTTGCATTGTCGGTTTATAAACGAAGTCCACGTTTATATAGATATTTGGCTACCCATTTTCAATTACCATCAATTAAAAGTCTTAAACAAATATTGTCAAAGATTCCATTTGAAACAGGGATAAACAAGCCACTAATGGATCATCTTAAAATGGTGGTTCAAAAACTAAGTAAACTTGACAGATGCTGCACTCTCATTTTTGACGAAATTTCTTTAAGTCCGGGATTATATTATCAATATAATAAAGAAGTGATTTGTGGGTATGAGGATTTAGGTAAAGCAGGTCGTACTCAACGAAAAGCAAATCACGCTTTAGTTTTTATGGTTAGAGGCATAATAAAACCCTGGAAGCAAGTTGTTGCATATTATTTTGTTAAAGATACTATTGATACTCTGGTGTTAAAGGACATCATAGTAGAAGTAATTAATCAATTGCAGCAGATCGGTTTAAATGTTGTAGCCACAGTATGTGATCAGGGTCCTACTAGCAAATCTGCTCTTACTCAACTTTGTGGAATAAATAAAGAAAATCCTGCTTTACATCAGTTTTCCGTCAATAATAAAGTTATATGTATTATATATGATGTTCCTCATTTAGTCAAAAACACCAGAAACGCGTTATTAAAAAGTAAGATCGAATATGCTCCAGGAAAATTTGCTAAATTTCAATATATTGAAGAATTATTTTTGTTTGATACTAAAAAAAAAATCAAAATGGTTCCAAAATTAAAAAGAGAGTATTTTAATTTTTCAAATAGTTACATTAAAATGAAGGTCAAAGTTGCAGTTGCACAACTTAGTCAGACGGTGGCTTGTGGCATTGAAACTTTATATTTAACGAATAGTTTACCCTCGGAGTCAATTCACACTTCCGAATTTATTGAAGGTATAGATTCACTTTTTGATTCATTAAATGGCACAGGCTTAGCTGCACCATCACATAAACCATACAAATGTGCAGTTTCAAATTTAACTAAACATTTAGAATTTTGGGAAACTAAATTAAAAGAAATTAGAGAATGGAAATTAATAAATTTAGAAACTGAGAAAAATGTTACTGCTCAATATTCATTTAAAGTGGGCTGGGAAATAACAATTAAATCTGTTATTTATATTTTTCGAACAATAAGTTTGTTGCCAGGTTTTAAATATTTAAACTGTAGAAATTTAAATCAGGATCCCATTGAAAATTTGTTTTGTACTATTCGACAACATGGAATTTGTAATACAAATCCAAGTTGTCATCAATTTGTAGCTGCTTTGAAAACGGTAATTATTAATAAATTAAGTTCACCTTCAACTAATGGGAATTGTGAATTAGACAATTCAGCCCAACTGGATGATTTGACAATATTTTTGACAAAAGATTATGGTGCAGAGACTTTTTTAGATAATCCTGAAAGTTCAGTTATGGATTTGGAATATGAACCTCAACAAGTTATCGATACAGTAGACAGCCAAGGTTTGACGTATGTTAGTGGCTACATTGTCAATCAAATTAAGATTGAAAATGATTGCGAGCAATGTCAAACCAAAATATATTCCAAAGAAGTAACTGATAAACATATATTCACTCAATTTAAAGATACCACGAGTAAACAAAGCCTTATTTATGTAACAGATAATATAGTTTTTTTAATAAATGATATACATAATCATTTAAATAAATATTTAGAATCAAATGGTCACAAACATAACTTAGAAACAACGTTTAAATCTGTTTTTAAAAATATCAGTCATTATTATAAACAAATATGTGCCAAACATGCTCCCGAAGACATGATTTTAAATGAAGCTGTCAGATTATTCATATACCAATATGTGAACAAAGTGACAGAATCATTAAAAAAGTCAGAGCAAAATCATGCAAAAAAAATGAGGAAACTATGTAATTCATAGTAATATATTTATGATTATGTATATTATTTAAAAAATGTTTTTTATTTATTAATTTTATTTAAATAGTTTATAGCAATATAATATATATTTACATATTTATTTTTTTCCTAAAACATACCCTACTAAAGAATTTATTATTTATTTTATTATATTTTTATTGTTTTCTAAAACATATCTACCAAAGAATTTTTTTTTTTAAGAATTTATTTTAATTTTATTCCTCTCCAAAAACATCTATTAACCAAAGAATTTATTTTGTTTTTGATGAGTTATTTTTAGTTTTATTATACTTATATGTACATGTTAACAATTTGTTTATTTTGTTTCATGTATTTATTCCATCGTCCATCCACTGCAATAGCCACCCACCCCCCGGTAAGTTTTGTTACTTTAAAATAAAAGTGATTATTTATTTAAACATAAATGATATTTCATTGTTGTTTTATTTTTTGTTTCATGTTATTGGTCACCAATTCAACTTACTACAACTACAAGCGAAGTGGATATATTTTTATAATATTTGTTTGTAATATAAATTTTATTGTATATAATAAACATGATTTAAAATAGAAGTGTTTTAGTTATTTTATTTTTATTATTAGTTATTATTAAAGTTTTGTCATAAATAATGTATTCATTATATATTATTTATGACAATTCAGAAAACATATTATAGTATTTAATAATTTAAATGGATTAGTTTCCCGCTAATAATTTTGTGGTGATGTGGCGCCATCTCTTGAGAACTTCTATAGCTATTTTGATGAACAGCGCCTCTTATTTAACGATGGAGAACTATTTTCGATTCTAGCCAATAACATGTAAGGTTCACTTCTTATATTGGATATTCTGTGGTATGGTTAGCGCGGAGTGTTTAAGTGCAACGCACCATACAAATCCGAATGAGGTCAACTTCATCGTCGACTCAGGGGCGTCTGAACACCTGTTAAGAGCAGATTTAACAGCAATTCAAAAAGTAAACAAACTGCCGGTCACAACAAAAATTAAAATAGCAAACGGAGAATTATTAAAAGCTGAAAATAGAGGTGAAATAACAGTGCTAAGTGACAACAAGAAAATTAAAATTAACGGTTTGATAGTGCCTGGACTTTTTGAAAACATTTTATCGGTAAAACAACTAGTGGAAAAACGCTATGTTATAATATTCGACGAATTCGGTGCAGAAATAAGCAATGGAATACAGTCTTGGCAATGTAAAGAGGAAAATGGACTCTTTATCATGAAAGGAAAGCATCTCGACAACAAGGAAAACAACGTACCGAGGAACAACGCACACAATGACAGCGAGGAAGCGGCTCTTACTGTTTACAAAAACGGTAACAAAGACAACTTGTGGCACCAACGCCTAGGACACCTGAACAGGAAAGGATTAGCAAGAATGCAACTACCAACGTCAGATAAAATATGTGAGCCATGTATAAAAGGTAAAGCAACTAGGTTACCATTTATGACTGTAAACAAACCAATAAGTAGTGCAATAGGTGAGCTTTTGCATACAGACCTAGCGGGTCCAATTAATCCAGCATCAAAAGACGGATTTAATTATTTTCAGACAATCACTGAAGATTTTTCGCATTATATTAAAGTCTATTTACTTAAGAATAAATCGGAAGCGGAATTAAATTTACAAAATTATGTGAGGGAAATAAATACTCAATTAAACGTTAAAGTCAAGAGAATTAGATTTGACAATGGGGGAGAATTTGTATCAAATCATTTTAAAGTATTGTGTCAAAATGAAGGGATAAAAATGGAATATACCAGACCATATTCTCCGCAACAAAACGGCGTTGCAGAGCGAATGAATAGAACTTTGTATGATAAAGCCAGAACCATGTTAACAGAGCAGTTATGTGTGCTGCGTATCAATTGAATAGATGTCCCTCAGCAGCTATTAATAATCAAATACCTATGCACATTTATACCGGAAATGTAGATTTGAGCAAGTTAAGAGTTTTTGGCGCAAAAGCGTGGTTTGTCATTTTGCCAAAACCAGCTAAATTTAATGATAGGGCGCAAGAAGCGCGTATGGTCGGATATGCTGCTAACGGATATAGATTGTGGGAACCAGTGACCAAAAAGATAATAATTTCAAGAGATGTAAAGTTTGATGAGACTAATTTTGTATTTAATAAAAATAAGACTGGAAATGAAAATCAACTAATTACATTTGAAAGTAATGAAAAAGAAAATAATGATGTAAATAATGAATCTGATGTAGAAGATAGAAATCAAGATAGTGAACAAGAATCAAATCAGAGTTTGGATGACGACAAAGCCGAAAATGAAAATAGACCAAAGAGAAGTAACAAGTTACCAAACTATTTAAATGACTACGAATTGCATACCGCATTTTGTCTTGTCTCAAATAATGAACAAGTGCCAGATAATTTTGAAGAGGCTAATAAAAATAAAGAATGGTGCAAAGCAATTAATGCTGAACTAAGCGCACATGATGCTATCAACTCTTGGACTGTAACTGAGCTACCGGATGGAAAACACCCGATTGATGTTAAATGGGTATTCAAAATTAAAGAAGACGGTACTAAAAAAGCACGTTTGGTTGCTAAAGGATTTCAAGAGAAAGAAAACTTTGAAAATAACTATGCTCCAGTAGCAAGATTGAGTACGATCCGATTGTTGATGGCACATGCAGTTCAATGTGATTATAAAATACACCAACTTGATGTACCAACTGCATTCCTAAATAGTAAACTAGATAAAGAGTTATATGTAAAAATTCCAGATGGATTAAAGAAAGAAAATAATAATAAAGTATTAAGGTTAAATAGAGGACTTTACGGGCTAAAGGGTAGTCCAAAGTATTGGAACAATAGATTTAACGAGTATATGGGTTTTATCAATTTAAAGAGATCTTCATACGATTATTGTTTATACACAGGAAAGAATGTATGGTTAACTGTGTTTGTTGATGATATTTTAATAGTTGGAAACGAAGAAGAAGCCAATAAGTTAATAACATTGTTAAAGAAAGAATTCAGCGCCAAATATTTGGGCGAAGTAAAACGCTTCTTGGGAATGGAGATTGAGAGAGATCAGAATGGCTTAAAAATTACTCAAAGCAAACAAATACAAAAAATGTTGGAAAATTTTTACTTAACTGAAGCAAAAGGAGCCAAGTCTCCAATAAACAAGGGTTTTCAAGTTGAAGAAAGCGAAGAAATGATAAATGTACCTTACCGAGAATTAATCGGAAGTATTATGTATGTGAGTGTTGTATCAAGACCTGAAATTGCCTATGCTGCTAGTTATTTAGCTCAATAGGTAGAAAAACCAAATAAAAGTTGTTGGATGGAAGGAAAAAGACTTTTACGATATCTTAAGGAAACGAAAGATTTAGGTCTAGTTTATAAGAAAAGTGCAATAAAAAGATTACAAACATTCTCAGATGCCGATTGGGCAGGCGACAAACAAAACAGGAAGAGTGTAAGCGGGTCAGTCACTTTGTATTCGAATTGTGTAATTGCATGGTTTTCGAGAAAACAAAACTGTGTATCATTGTCCACCGCTGAAGCGGAATATATAGCTGCGGATCTTAGCGCATGTGACCTAATCAACTTGCAGGGATTGTGTAAAGATTTGGATGTTGAATTAACCGGAAAACTTTTAGTTGATAATCAGGGGGCAATAGACATTTCACAGTCTTATGAAAATTCAAAACGAACAAAGCACATCGACATTAAGTACCATTACATTAAAGACCTAGTAATAAATAAAAAGATCATATTGATACATGTCGATACAAAAATTAATATTGCAGATGTTCTCACTAAAGGCCTGACCAACGAACGATTTTTAATGCTGAGAAAAATGTTAAACATTCTATGAGTAATGAGTATGAAAACAAAACTTGTTATTTTATTTACATTATATTTCATATTTGAATTGTTTAGCGATTGCGAAGTTTGTTCATAAAGAAAAACTTCAAATCGAGGAAGAGTGTTAGAATTAATATAGAACTCTATAAGGCACCTTACACGATCAATAATACTGTCAATATTTTAGAATATTGACAGTATTATTGATCGTGTAAGGTCTAGTACTGATGGAATGATGAAAATACTGAAGTATTTCCGGATAATCCGTAATCCAAGCATCAGTATTTCAATATCGTGGCCAAGCCCACGAAGTGGTAGGAATACTGACAGTAATACTGATAGTGTAAGGTCATTTTACATCAGTACTTCAGTACAGGGCTGCAATTCCGATGCAAATTTTAATAACGTTTGGTCAAATAAGCTTAAATTCAGAAAAAAAGTAACAAACATCAATGCGTGTAAGAATATATGAGCATTTCTTATTTTTAATATTAACTATATTTATCCAGCATTTGAAATAAATTATAAATCTTTTTTTTCGAGTATTCAAAATTGTTATCTAAAATTATAATATTCTGCAACTTTAGTGTGCGAGCGTCAAGCTTCTTCAACCAATCTTTCATCTATCGTTTGAGCACTACCTTGCGATTTGTATAAAAAGCGAGAATTATTGCAGGCAGTTTTTTTTTCGTTTATCCATGCTAAAATACTTCTATACTAGCCGGTGTATCTTATGATACTGAGGAAAATACTGGCGGTGTGGAATGACCGTGTAAGGTGGACAAAATACTGATTCAGTATTTTGTAATACTGTCAGTATTTTGGAATGTCAGTATTATTGATCGTGTAAGGTGCCTTTATGACTCCATATATGTATCAGTAACGCTGTAGTTGGCTGTAGTCAGTTGCACATGTAAAAGTCAGTAATAAACATTTATTTTCATAATCTCCTTGTGTTCTCATTTACTGAATATCGAACACTTATAAAGTTTTATGTGAACCTAAAAATAGATAGGTAAGTTGGAAAACTCTTGAACACAAGCATACAAGAACTCCTGCCCATTAAAGTCGGTGTCTGGTTCTAACAGTACCATAACCTGGTAATGTGACGACAGCAAAAAAACTGTCCTATAAAGACGTCCAAAAAAATTACAAAAAAATTATTCGTCAACGACGTAAGGAAGAACTTTTTGCAAGAATGTTGTAAACACCTCCACTACTGCAATACCTAAAAAATCTTATAAAAAGACCCCCCAACAACAACTAGGTTGCCTAAAACGCTAGGACGGCATATACACTACCAACCTCAAAAGCAACCGAGATAGTTTTAGAAACTGATGGTCTAACAGTGCAACCCCAACCCCACCAAGAGATGACTGGGACGCTGCAATCCACCTTGTAGAAGATACGTGTATAATAATAATAATAATATATTTATTTCCCAACAGGCCTATGCCCAATAACAGAGAAACATCACAAATACATAAAAATAATTTAAAACATTTAACAGTAGAAATAAAATAATGTAGAAATTCCTATTCCAACAAATAATAGTAATACTATTTTGTTAATATGATACCAATCGCAACAAATGCATATAAAAACAATATAAAACAATTTTTCTTTCCATAAAATAGATGATAGTGTAAAGCTTTTATCAGCAATAAAAACAAATGCCATGGGATGTGATAGAATTAACATGCATGTCATTTATCTTTAATAAGTAAATAAAACAACTACTATGTTTTTACCACTAATTAGTGGTAAAAACATAGTAGTTGTTTTATTTACTTATTAAATATGAAGTACCACATAGTAACCGTCGCAACCATTTTGATGATCATTTATCTTTGTTGTCGTTTCATAATAACATATACATTAAATTGCTGCATAATACTTTTCCATCTCTCAATAGAAAAAAGCAATAGTGTTGCCTGTACCAACGACTAAAACTCCCAAAGAGTACAAATTTTTGAGTTAGCATGTCTTTCAATTTTTCTGGAAAAGGTACTAGATGTATAACTTAGAAAATATCTAGATATCAATCATATTTTTCCACTAAACCAATCAGGCTTTAGCAGTACAACATCAATGACTTCTATCCAAGCAACTGATAAAGGTAATGTGACTGCATTGGTACTATTAGACTACAGTAAGACCTTTGACACAATGGGTCAAAATGTGTTACTCCTTAACTACATCAAATTGTGTAAAATACTTCAAAACTTATTTTTATGCGTGAATCTTTAAATATAAAAATGAAAATTTACACTGATTTACAAAATATTATTAATGTATCTACTAAATACGGTTTAGCAATAAACCCTAATAAATAAAAAATTATACTCTTTGAGAAACAAATAGATGTAGCAGGCAGAACGTGTACTTAATATTAATGATCAAAACATAAGTATTACTACTGTAAAAGAAGCAACAAGCCTTGGTTTGGTATTAGACGACACTTTAAGATTTTGCAAGCACAAATCGAAATGCTGGCAAAGAGCTTTTAATCTTAAAAATATTTATAATCATGGTGTATATAATACTAAAAAAATCTCTGTTATAGCATAGTTTTCTCACATTTCAACTACTCTGATGTTCTTTATTGGCCTTGCCCAGATAGAAACAACAACAAATTAAAAAAAAAACAAAAGTGTTGCCTTAGAGTGATTCATGGAATAAGAAGAAAAAAGCCAGTATCTAAATTTAGAAAATGCACAGAATGGATAGCTATGTCTCAACAAAAAGAATATCAATTTAAAATATTTATTCATAATATTATGATTATATATATTTATAAAATTCCTAGCTATCTGTATAGCAAACTTGAGCGTAGAACAAGTGTTCATAATATAAGTATTAAAAAGAAAGTCACTGTTATCCATTCCTGCACATAAAACAAAAATAGTTAAAAGATGTTTATCTTATAAAGCACTAAATGTACATAACGGCATTACATCTGCAATAAAAACCATATCAATTTAGCAGGCTCTTGGATTATCTTTCAGATTGATATTACTACATCTAGACTATAGGCAAGGTAAAGTGGAAGAACAAGTCTAAATATTCGAAAGCTTCAACCTCACCATTTCTCTAATGTAAAATTTATAGTATGGTTATTCTTTTTATTTGTAATTCCTCAACTGCTTTTTGTAATGGAAAATAAACATTATTATAATTTTGGAAAGTATGCCGTTTCATTTTTGACAAAAAAAAATTCTAACTAGATATAAAACACCTCACAATTTCACATCCCTAAATCTATCTAAATTTGAAAAATATAATACGCCATCCAACTACATTAAAGTAATTAATAGAAAAAAGAAGAAAACAGCCCCACCGATTATAGGAAAAGCTGATAATTCTACCATTAAAAGTGTTCCTAAATTAAGTCATTTATATGTGAGTAGATTTGATCCAAATGTGACAGCTGATGAGATTAAAAAATATCTCAATGAAATGAATTTTAATTCAGTAAGATGTGAGAAGAAAGCTTCAAACCACCCAACGGAATATTCATCTTTTCAAATATCAGATACTGCCAATAATATTGAAAAAATGAAGAAGCCCTCTATCTGGCCATCAGGTGTCTGGGTTAATCTGTTTTTTCCCTGGCTAGTGAAGAAGAAAATAAACCCTTAATGCTAAATATATTCCATCAGAATGTACAATCATTAAATCCTAAAATTGGCGAAATTGAGTTGTGCTTAGAAGTTTTAGATATTAGGTTTGTTCCAACCGACACCAAACGCGGTTTGGGACCGTCAGGATTGTGCGCAGATGAACTTTCGCGTTCCAACCGTACACAAACCATGACTCTGACTAGAAGTCGGGCGTTCCAACCTGACCCCAAATCGTCCGCAACCAAGTTGTGGACCGTCAGAAACAGTCAGCGATCAGAAGCATGTATTAAAAATCCGGAACCGTCCCAGTCATGCGCAGAGAGTAAAAACGTTGCCGCTATTGAAATTAATGAAATTGAAATACTTCCTGCAGCATCTTCCGCAATTAATTTAATTAGTAGAATTTAAATTTAATGATAATAACAGTAATTTATTTATCTGAAACTTAATTATAGTTTTAGTGAAAAATAAAGAAATAAAGTTCATTGTAAAATAATTTTTTTCAAGATGAGTAACTGTTTAACTATATATTTATTTGTATAAAAATAGTAATAGAATGTGATACACAACGTCAGGTGTGATATGTTAAACAATTTTAGTTTTTAATATTTGTTTACACATGGAACGACACAATTGGAAAGATACTCGAGAAAAAAGGAAAAACATGGAAAGAAGCAAAGAATATGGCAGACGATAGAAAGACATGGAATAGATTTATCAAAGGAGAATAACACATAGTAGCCTACACCCAATGGGTAGAAGGGCGATCTGATTATATATATATATATATTTGTTTACATTACATAACCTCACTTTTTAAAACTGTTTGAATCTAATATAATTGATGGTTGCGACCTCTACTACGTGATAATTCATGTTAATGAAATAATAAAACGATTTTTCACAAATTTGTGATAAAAAAACGTAGTAAATTGTTTTATTAATTCATGTTTGAATTTAGTCAAAAACTTGGTTGTGGCGCGTTCCAACCGGCAAGCAATTTGTGTTCAGTTTGGGGTCAGTACAAAGTCGGCGCTTGCGCAAAAATAATCCATGTATTAGTCGCAACCAGTTTGCAAACTGCCAAGCGATGTCGGTTGGAACAAACCTATTAATTTTCATGTTTTATGTTTTAGCGAAACGTGGTCGAAAAGCTATGAATGTGTAGCACAAAAAATTGTAAATTTTGAACTGGCAGCATTTTTTACAAGATCTAACATTAGTCACAGAGGAGTATCAATATATACTCATCATTCGATTGAATTTAACGTAAGGAATGATATTATGAATTTATCCCAGGAAATACACTGCGAAGTGGCGGCGGTGGAAATATCTAGGTATAATTCTTTAGTTATAGCAATATATAGAACGCCAAGCGGCGATTTCACCGAGTTTATGAATACATTTAATAATGTTCTGTTGCTAGCAGAAGCATCTCAACTAAATATTATAATCAACGGTGATTTTAACATTCTATTTGGGCAAAGAAATTCTCAAACAGACAGCTTTATGGATTTATTAAATATGTTTAATTTGTGTGTCACTATAAAATGTAACACGCGTCTTAACAATTGTTTAGACAACATATTAACCAATCTTGATCACTATACTTCGTTTGCAGTTATCATAAATGCGCAGATTAGTACAAATAAGGATTACAAATCAGAAAAGGTATTAAGTAGACCTATAACTGAAACAAGCGTATATAATTTATTCAAGTTAACTGAAAATATTGACTGGAGTTTTGTAAATAGTTTTGCTAATGTGGAAGAGAAATGGAACAATTTCACAAATATTTTAATAGATATACATACAAAAGCGTTTCCTCAAAAACATCAAACTTATTCCTCACGTTTTGCTTCTGGTTGGTTTAACGATAGATTAGCTTATATTCGCGATAATGTAAACTTACTGCTTGATATTTATAAACAATATCCCAATGAAGCAAATAAAACAGCTTTTTACAATCACAGAAGCTATTACTGATCAGAAATCGAAAAAACAAAAAAACAATTTAACGATAAAAAAGTAACTGATTCTATAAATACTCCAAGAGCTATGTGGAATATAGTAAATAATAATTTAAATAAGACTAATTGCAGTTCACAACCTAACCATTTTTCTTCATTAGAGTTTGCAAATTATTTTAACAACATTCCACTCGATATAGTGACTAATATTCCTCAAAGCTCAAAAACGCCTTCAGAATATATGTCTTCTGTCCAAATAAATAACGACACAGAATTAAAGTTTGGTGAAGTATCACATTGCAAAATCAGAAACGCTGTCAACCGAATAAAAAACAAACCTAGTAAAGATGTGTACGGGTTAAGTGCAAAACCTATTACAGCTATAATAAATTTAATAATCTCACCTCTTGCTAAATTGATAAATATTAGTATAAATGCTGGCATATTTCCAAAAGTCTTAAAAACTTCAAAAGTAATTCCCATTTTTAAAAAAGGTAATGTGGACGATTTAGCAAACTATCATACCTATTATTAGTAAAATTTTTGAAGCTGTGTTGAAGAATAAAATCGCGGAATATATGGAAGTGCATTCCTATTATACCTCTAGACAGTTTGGGTTTTGTACCAACCACTCTACTGCAATGGCAGTAAGTGAATTAACCGAGTCGATTGCAAACGCATTTGAAAAACGACAATACACGGGAGCCATTTTCTGTGACCTAAGCAAGGCATTTAATTGTGTATCCCACCAAGTTCTAGAAAAGAAAATGTTGCACTATAATTTTAACCCACAATCAGTGAAGCTTATTATGTCATATTTGAGTTACAGAATAGACATAATATGCTGCAAAAATAAGCAGACAGAAAGTTTAAGCGGTGAATATAGTGTGCCTCAAGGTTCCGTACTGGGCCCTATCCTGTTTTTGATCTATATTAATGATTTACCAAATGCAATATCAAAAGCCGAGTTAATACTTTACGCGGACAATACTGCTAGTATAAATAAACACCACATACTGAACGAGTTAGTGCGGGATCTGGTGGATACACAATTGATGCTTTCAGAATGGTTTTCGGCTAATCTTTTAAGTCTAAATGCTTCAAAGACTGTCAATACAATATTTTCGCAGCGACCAGTCAACAAGGAACTAAACGTAGAGGTAGTAAAGTTTCTTGGGGTTCAAATAGATCCGGGGCTTACGTAGAATTGTCATATTGACAGCATAGCTTCCTCAGTTAGTAAGAATATCTTTATATTACGTAATATTGCAAAAATAACATCGCTCAATGTGAGTCTTGCAGTTTACCATGGATATATCATGTCAAAACTTACATATGCTATTACAGTATGGGGTCATTCTTCGGCTAGTCAACGACTGTTCAAACTTCAGCGTAGAGAAGTCCGAATACTATCTGCTTTAGATTATAGAGCGGATTGCAAATATGCTTTCATTAATCTTAGCCTCTTAACAATGCCTGCAATTTATATATATGAATGTTTAAAATATATGAAAACAAACACAGACAACTACAATAGTAATGAAAGCTTTCATGGATATAATACAAGAAAGAAAGAAAACATCAGACCTGATTTTTTAAGATTGATTAAATCTAGAACATTAAATAATTACTATGGACCAAAGCTATTTAATGTCCTTCCTCCAAATGTAAAAATGCTGCCATTCAAACGTTTTCTAATTTATGTAAAAGTGTTATTGTTGAAATTGGCACCATACAATATTGAAGAATATGTAAACCATAACTTTTTAAATACGTTCAATTAATATGTATATTTTAGACCTATGTAATACATTTTTGTAAATGCATCAATAAACACTATTATTATTATTATTACAATAGTCTTAATAATAACAAACTTTTATATTTCAACTACAGTGGCCTCATAAATTAATTGAAAGCAGCTGTTCATATTTTAGCAATCGTTCATGATATTCATGTCATTGGGTCTTTAACCTTTATGTGACTGGGAAATAAAACACCTTCTAATGACGGCATAGGTACCCGGGTACTTTGTAACAAAAACACGTTATGCACATGCCGTTTGTTGCTTCTAATATATATGTATATATATTCAATAACCTCTTAATACCGTTAGGTGTCGAGGTGTAGGACACACTGAGCCACAGAGAAGACATGTGTATGTATGGATGCCTATATGAGGTAACGGACCCATATTGGGAAGAACGCTACGCTCGGCATCACTTTGAGTTCACCCATCAAAGTTGTGACCAGAGCGGCCGTTGCTTAACTTTCGTTAGCGCTTGTATTCATACAGGCCCTCTCTGCCTTACTGCCGACTTATCAGGCACCAAATTTTGTTGCTTCTAATAAAAAGGAATATGGTTTAGAACTAGAAAATAGTAAATCTGAACAATTTGATGTAAAAAAACAATCCAAATATTGAAATAGAAAGTTCCGATTCAGATAAAAACGCGATAAAGATAAAACGCTTCCACAAAGTGCAACGTTAGTTGGTAAATATGGATTAACTGGTATAATTCTTCTATAATACTAGTTCAAATAATAAGACAAAATATTTTGCGTTTAGTAAAGAAGCAACTTTATGCTCCCTAAGAAGAACAAATTCGTTGTTTTTTGTTATTGATGCATACAACAGCTCTGTAGAAATGATTCTAAGACGTCAAATAATAGATCCCACTGCTGCAATCATTAGAAATCTAACTTGCAATACTTCTAGGAGTACTCTGGTAGTTCCAAAATGTTATATTTGTTAACAAGTTAACACAAAAATCATGTAATTCTTGTGCAAAACCTGTTTGCGTTGCAAAGACAATACGCGGTAATAATTGTGAACAATTACCAAATTAGCCATATTATATGTACCGTTAATTTTTTATTAATTTTAATATAGATGTAAAAAGACATTTGTTCAATTAATTACAATAGTTTTTGTCTTATATTATTTTAAATTACCAAAAGTACCCAGGAATCCAAACCGTCATGTCTGTATGTAAAAAGTTTAAACGTTATTTTCTCAGTAAGAAAGAAAAACTTTATAATAAAAATAATGTAATACGGTACATTAAGTATAGTTAAGAGATGTCACTGAGTCTCAAAACTTAAAAACTTTAAACGCCCAAAAATGTATATGTTTAAAGTTCAAAAAGGTACCCGGTTATCGTTTATACTAATCTTTGTTCACACTACTACAATTCATCAGTAAAATGTTAGTTAATGTTTTTTAATTATATCATTTTTATAAAATTTAAGCATAATTCTGAATTAACTTTTATGTACAAAGTAAATAAGATTTGAATTAGTACAAAAAATATAAAACTGTCAGAAACTTAAATCTATTAAGTTTACAAATAAAAGATCTTAATCTCTAGAACAATATAATTTAGATATACCGATACATAATAAAAAATTAATATTATTAATGAAGTAGGCCCTTCAGAATCATTTTGATAGTATTTTATCATAAACAAATATTTAATGCATCTGTTTTGTTATCTTATAGAAAATGAGATAGTCAAAATTATGTAAATATATAATTATTATTCAACAAACCAGCAAAATCAGCAACATTAGGATCAGCCCGATGAGCTAACAATCTGCAAACTTGCTCAACATCACCCCGAATCGCTGCCAAATGCAAAGGTGTTTCTCCTCTCTCATTACGATCACGCGATCTGGAACTTGACGGACTTCGAGAACCAGCCTCGTTGTCTGACGATGTCATTTGCATTAGTAATGCCATTTGTTGCCTTTCGGACATAGGGGTCACCGGGAGAGAACGATTCCCTCCCGCCGACCCCTTTGCTCTCACAAACGAAGGCATAATACACCTGCAATTAAAAAGGAAAAATCAAATCGGAGAAGTCATTTAACATGCAAATTTATTTACAAATCAATTTCGTTGCCATGACGACGGTGACAAACATCGCTAAGCAATGCGATTTGTTAGTTTTTATTTTGAAAATTGTTTAAATTTTATTTAATAAAGTTTTGAAAAGTTTTAAGAGTTTTTTTGGGTTCCTAACCTTAAATGTTATTGTCATGGAAACGGAGGGGCGCGCGCGAAAAGAAACTATTCTTAGGGGTTGTTAAAGAATGAGGATTGGGTGTTTAAGCAGGATATTTAGGATGGCTTTATATGCGGATAAACTTTTTATTGTTATGTACCTTGTTTTTTCTTGGTTTTCATTCAAAAATTGTTCACGACACACGAAATCCGTGTACGGCCACGACCTGTTTTATCATTTGCGTCGTTTTTTATTTAAAGTGCGCTTTTATTAGTATAGATGGCTCCACGGCCTCCACGTAAAACTAAAAAGTTTGCTGATGAAGTAAAAATGAAAAAAAAGTTGATCCATATTTATTATTAATTCTGCTAATTTGACATTACTTTTTATACTTAGCACTTTGTAATAATAGAAAATAAGTTATATCGTTGGTAAAGTTATTTTAATGACGAGTGTGGATAAAATTAACTTTTCTACGAAAAATGAGACTGATTTTAATATTATGAAATATTACAATATTAGAAATCAGCTGTATCTAATCTTATTAAATCTCAGTTTTTTTATTTTACCTTCATACCGGAACGCAATTTATCATTTATATAATATAATCGCGTACACATTAACAAATATTTACGTTATGTATTATCATTATTTAAAATTAATAAAATATGATGAATTTTATGTAAAATGACGTTGCCTGTCCGTGTAGGATTTTTCGACATATCATTATATTTCAAAATTCAACTCACTGTTGATTTGCGGCGCGCTACTGTTATGCGTGGGCATCATTTTTACTCAAATAAATTTATTATGTAAGTTATATTTAGGTACGTGACGTCGATGTAAATTCAATTCATAAGTCGTTTTATTGTTAACAATTTTTTGCGCTTTTCTGACATCAATTTGGAGAAAGTTCTCTCAGAAAGCTGAAGGGAAACAGTTCATCAACCAACATTAAGAATAAGTCATAAAGAAAGACCTCTCACTATTTTTGCAGCGATCGTCAAAGTACTTCTCAACAAAATCTACAAAAAATTAACACTATCTATCAAAGACCATAAAATAAGCTTTAGCAGCACAAAGGAGCAAAGCGAGAAGATTTTTACGAGATTTGCTTTTAACAGTTCTCATTCTTTTCGCTCCTCTGTGCGAGCTGCTAAAGCCTATTTTTGGCACAAAAGTTTAGAAGTGTAAATAACACTTAAATGTTGCAAAATAATTAAGCCCAGTAAAATGCTTTCAATACAATCTAGCAGAAGCAACTTCTGCTTCTTTTTGAGCTGCGTTTGGTTGGTCCAAAGCCGCCGTGAGTAGCAGCAGTGCGGCACAACTTGCAGCAGTACTTGGTCCGGACTTTATATTTATTGAATTTTGATGTTGCTGCGGAAACGTTTTGGCTTAAAATAAAGTGTTAAAATAAGAATGTTATATAAGATTAGTTTAGGCTACCAACTAATACAAAACAACCACATACAAAACTGTGTATTATTTGGCCGTTTGAATAAAAAAAGTTGTTTAATGAAAATGTTAGTTAAAGTTTACTAACGTTTCTAAAAACTCTCCACGTTTTAATGAAGACTTATAATCATCTTTATCAGTTGTCAGTTTTGCAAAAAACAAAATTTTTCATAACATTTAACACAACAGTGCCGTAGCTTACGATGTCTTTTTGAACGGAGAGGCGGTTAGTAGTAGTTGGTTTTTTATTCTGGTGGTTTAATTATTTTATATTTTTTTGACTTTCTGGACTGTTGTTTTGAAGTTTTTTGGAGTAGAATACACAGCCTTTGCCAAACATTATAATTGTAATGTTGTGTGTAGAAATTTTTATTTTTGTTTGTAATCTTTGGTATGCACAAATTGGTTGAAAACGGTAAACCTTATGCAAGGCAGAAATACAAGCATAGCAGCCAAATGAATAGACTCTAAGCAAAGTGACGTTACCAAACATAAATTTATCGGATGTAAAGTGTATCCGATTTAATCCTCTTAGAGCTAATTATGATTAAATGTGACCTTCAAACCCAGGCACCTGTGCGCAAATCCAATACCTAACAGTATTTTGCAGAGAGTAAATGTTTCTCAAACAGTAATGTTTCTCAAACAGTAATGTTTAGAAAAACATATCGCTAAATTAAACTTCACTCAACACTTCCGTTGCAAAAACCTGACTTTTTTAAAGTACTAAAACGGGAGTTTTCACTTCCGCAAACGCAGTGACAAACCAAATTATTGATCCTAGTACAAGACAAAAGAAGACTAGCATAACGGCCAATTAGATGTGACTCAAGCGACTAGAAGACTATTTAATTCTGTGATCAAATATCGGACATAAATCTATCGAATGTGAAGTGTATTGGACTTGACTTTCTCAAAGTGACAACCAAATGTAACTGTCGCTAACCGCGCGCAATTTTTACCAAATGTAAATATTACCTAATGTAACTATTGTGTCTAGATTTATCATACAGACAACCAAAACCAAAACCTGAAAGTATTTTCCAGAAATCTTTCACGTCACTAAGATAAACATGCAAACAGCTTAATAAATTGACAGACAACTCAACGTTAAACCCTGCAAGACAAAGTCTACTGTTAAAAGTTGCACCGTCTAAAATCCTAATTGCCATAAACAAATTTTTACAGGTGCAAATAGTATATAGTGTATTATGGGCCAAAAATAAGCTTTAGCAGCTCGCCGCTTTTAGCAGCACGAACGAGCAAAACAAGTGAGGGCTGCTAAAACAAAGGACTGCTAAAGCCTTTTGGCACGAGTTACACTCGATATTTTTTTGCCTGTCCCAATTAAAAACATTATTTTCAATATTTATTATAATTTGTCGCTACTGTCAGATTTTAAGGTATGACATGAAATTGTAATTTACAGCCAATCAAATACCGTATATGCGGGCCAAAAATGATGCTTTCGGTAGAGGCAGGCAAAAAACACCATTGACGTTCAAGAACGGCTTTACAGCAATTTCTCTAGATATTGCTACCATCTTTTTTAGACAAATTTTACATGCAGACCAATTCACCTTTTAAAACATATTTCTTCAATGACTACAACATAATATGCCGCCGTTTTGCTAAGCACAAAGGTGGCGTACATGTGTGGCCGGCTCTCGTTGGGCATAGTGAGAGGAGAAATTAGCAGTTGCAAAAAAATTAGTAGTAGTAGTAGTTCTTCAACTATAGTTGTTATGCTTATAGTACTCTTGGAGTTCTAACAAACCATATGTCAAGTTTAGTTGTTGATGCCGGTATTGTCCTAATGCACACAGTAATCTTGGTGAAAGCGTTTCTCAAAAGTTGAAAACTTTTGACTAACGTAAGGAGTTGGCCCATAGCCTGCAGGAATTAGTGCATTTTTTTTGTTGTCGGCGTAGAAGTGAATATATAGCGTCTTACAATAGTAAGCTTACGCCATGCCAAACAAAGTATCAGTCTAATTCTAATAATTTTATGGGCAATAAAAATTTATTGAGCTCTTCATTCCCCGGACTGACAACCAAGCCTTGGTTTGGCTATACAATTCAACTGACGCTAAAGTTAAATTTACAAGCTGGACCACCTCTTGCAAGAGACACTGTAAACCTGCATAACGCCCTTAGTTGGTACCTTAGTAACAACCCTATAGCCACCTAGGTAAAAGAATTTGAGTGATTGTTATACAATGCCATCAAAAACTTAGCTGAACTCACAATCCGCATAAAGTCCGACTATGCTTGCTGATAAGCGAGACTTTAGCGGACTTAGTCCGGCAAACTCAGCATATAATCCGATAACTGAATGCTTGATAGCTTCTCAAAAATAAACGTGAGCGTAAAATTAAAGAAACACGGAGCTGATAACGAAAAACGCTGGCCACTACGTGGCTACGACCATCTGGCGGTACCACCAAGAAGTCATAAAACAAGACCACTAAACTTGGCCAGTCACCTAGAAAGGGATAAACCCACATGCTCTATCAGCCGGACCTATTACTAGCCAAATGTGAGCACATTTATTTGTGCAAAGATTAAATCTGAACAACCACAACTAAAAGCACCTTTAAAATCTTACACACCTTTCCAATCATGGAAATAAATTGCCGTTGATTACGCAGGACCTCTAGATACTACACGGCCAAGAAATAAATACGCACTTACTATAATAGACTTGTGCACCAGATGGTTGACAGCAATACCGGTACCTGCGGCCACTACCAAGGCAACAACAAAGCTTTTAGAACAGCAGTTAATTCACCTATGAGAATACTAAGAAAATATGTTTTCCAACAACGGGTCTTAGTTTATGAATCAATATTTCTAAAAAACCGTGCAACATTGGAAGGCTAAACACCACACTACCACTACTCCCACTACCACTTCTAGGCCAACCTGGTAGAACGCAAATACTCTGAGCTCAATAAATACATAAGAACGCTGCAGAAGAATGAACCCTACAAACTTTTACCACTCGCGGTGTTTTACTGCAACTACAGGATAAACACGGCCACTAGTCAAACCCCAAGCAAACTTCTGTTAGAGCATAGTTTGGCTGCGCCAGGAAGTTGAAACGCACTAAAAGAAAAGGACTAAGATCTTTGTTTGCAACAAGGTCAACAACGACAAACGGATTACCGGAAACAACTATACCCACTATTGTCCAAAAATACAAATCCGGAGATTTAGTAATGGTGCATGGGTAAGCAAAAGAACTAAATAACAAGTGGTTATAGCCCCAAAACAAGTAATCATCACGACAGGAACAGACACCTTGTCTAACTCTATTTAGACAAATTACGCCTAACGTCACCTAATCCAACATCAAAGAATAAAATTGCAGTCTAGAAAGTTAGAAGAAATTAATGCGGGCAAAGCATCAGCTAGCCAATGTCCCAGATCAAACGGCCTTGCACACTATGTCGTAAGTTGCTTTTTGATCTGAGAATAATTCTTTATTAACTTTCAACGCCGACTACTGCTAAGCTTATTGACTATTTTTTTTAGAAATAGAACTACACCAACGAGCGCTCTTAACGTCATTCTTCATGGCTTCAAAAACTACCTATACTTACGGCATTTTACTCTCCACCTTGTGTCTAGTTTTAATCCCTGAAAAACTAGACCATCAACAACTTGATGATATAGTCACTTGTTTCTATTGTCATTTTTTGTAGTTTAATTTTAGCTGTAAAGCAGCTACCATCAGTTAAGTTTTGCACTTTAGACTAAACTTTATTCAAAGTAGTACTTAAAGTCTTTGAGTAGTTTTAATATAGCCGTAGTTTGTATAAAATTATAACTATCACAAACTTGATAGCCAAGCTGGTGTTTACAGTTTTTATTTTATTGTAAAACTAATCATAGTATTGATTAATTTAAACCGTCCCGCTTGCAGTAAAAGTTGTTAGTGCAAGATTGTATAGGGCAGTAAGTGTGATACTTTTGCTTTTTTATCTTGAGACATCTAAGTGACATACTTTTTTCTCAGGTAATGTTAGTAGAGTTGGTATACAATTGCTTCTATATTAAGTTGTGCGACATTTGTTATTGGCACGACTTTAAGTGATAAGATGAAGGCAGCCGTAACAAGCCCGAAAGTAGTTTAAATCGCGGTGGTTAGTAACAAATTCTTATGTTTGTGTTGCTGTACGGCGTAGAAAAACGCAATGCTACAACTTTACTTTATTTATAGCCGGCGTAGAAAAAACACAAATACACGCATAGTTTATTCAGCAAGCAAACGCATTATTAATAAATAAAACAAGCTCAATGCTAAAACAATATGTTTATTTAGCAATAAAAATAAGATTAATGTATATAACAAATATATAAATTTAATGGCTGAGACTTTTACTATGTGGTAATCCATAATAATTGAATGCAATTCTATTATCAAATTACAATCGTAACTTAGATATATATATTCAATAACCTCTTAATACCGTTAGGTGTCGAGATGTCGGACACACCGAGCCACAGAGAAGACATGTATGGATGCTTATATGAGGTAACGGACCCATATTGGGAAGAACGCTACGCTCAACATCACTTTGGGTTCACCCATCCAAGTAGTGACCAGAGCGGCCGTTGCTTAACTTTCGTTAGCGCTGGTATTTGTACATGCCCTCTCTGCCGTACTGCCGACATCGTAACTTAGAACTGAATAAAATTATATTCATAGAAAATATGTTAATTCAAAACTTTATTAATAATAAATTATATCAAAACACAATTTCTCACATTTGTCCAAATGTTTAAAATTTAAACAAAGATTTATGCACAACATTAACTTATTTTGAAAAAAGATAAAATTAATCTTTTAAAAAAATATTTATAAAATCTTATGCTCTGAATGCAACGTATACATATAATGGTCAAACTGACCAAAGTTTTGAAATTTTGTTTTTTTAGTAAAATTATAGTTAAAAATAGACAAACAGAATAAAAATAAATGCATTTTTAAGTACTTTTGAATGCATTTTAATAATATTTGCAAATATAATCTGACTAAAATACTTTGACAAAATAGTATGATTTTTTTTGAATATTGGTAAAAAAATTAATCGATTACCAAATTATATATAAAATTAAGAATGACTTTAAATTAGAGATAAAACAACTTAAATAACTCTTATTTAAAGACTCATTTTAAAAAGCTTTGTATTTGAACACTCTGTATATCTAAATTCTATTTAAAGTTGGCAATGGAAATGTTGGTATCCAAAATATTTATTATTTCATGTCGGTGTCTGCGTTACCGGCTTGCTTTGTGACTTGACAGAAAAGTGTGGTTAGGAAATGAATAGGGAAGAAGTTATGTGACCAAAATAAGATACTTTTCGAAATTAAAATACATATTGATATGGCATATAGATTATTAAATACGAGTAGAAAACTAGAGAAATTTTTATGGAAAAATTTTAAGGTTCACAATGTAGAAGCAGTTAAGGTAGTAAATTAACCAAAAAATAATTCACATTGATTGCAATGAATTTCATCATGATTTTTAATTGTATTTTATTAATTAAATTTTTCAGAAAACATCAACATTCAAAACAGTATTAAATGAGTGGAGATTATTTTGTGAAAAACCACCGAAAGGTTTTGAAAAATATTTCAAACCAAATGATAAAAAAGCACCTGCAGCAGCAGCAGCAGCAGAGGTGAAAGGTAAAGATAGTAAAGAAGCGAAAGGTAAAGATGGAAAGGAAGAGCCGAAACCAGAATCTAGTACACCTCCACCGAAACCTACATCTACGCCACCAGGAGGAGCACCACCAGGTAGTAGGCCGTATGATCAGTGGTCATTTGGTTTGTTTGGAGGCACTGGGAATAGGTATGATTACGTTGCGAATATTCTTTAAAACATTTTACACTATAATAAATAATTGCAAACTTCTTAAATATAAATAAGTAATTTCTTTTTATTAAAATCTCAATTCAATATTTATAAATTAAAATGATAATCGATTTTTCTATTTTTTGGTGTTTGATTTAAGTAAATAATGACATGTGAATTTTAAATTGTTCTCTCCATTCACTTATTATTATTATGAGGTATACATGCATTTCCTACAATAATTTGGTTTGTTTATCATTACATACAATAAATCAACAATTTTGTAACTCCTGAGACAAAAGTGGGATGAGAGCGTTAAACAAACCAATAGTAAAATAGGTACATTTGCATGCAAAATCAATCTTAAAACATGTCAGTTTAGCATGAACTTTGGGTGGGGACAATAACATTTGTTTATGTACATGCGAAGCCGGCTCTACCCGGGAATAAATATATTTTTCTACTCCCTTCTATATATTGTCAATTTTATTCACGCCTAACTGAATGGATATGTATCATATATTCACTCTAGTGTGGATATGATATGCCGTACCAACCATAGAAACAAAAAATTCAAATCACAATGTTTATTTGATTACGTGGCTAAATACAAATGGTTTTTTTATTTGTAAAATGTCAAAAATAGATTAAAAACCTCTTATTTATTAACTGTTATTATACAATAAAGCTTAAAAACATTTTTAAATAAATATTTTAACAGCATTATTTAACCAAAATTATAGGTAGTTCTGAATTTGATAATTATGCAAAACGTCAGATGTCAAACATAACCTGAATTTATTTCAATATAAAATAATGTTAAATGATTAATTGAAGAGTTTTAAAATAATTTTTAGATTTTTATCAGTCGTAGAAAAAGTAAGCTGTACAACTCGAGTGGAATGCTCATATCGCACTTAGACATTTGGAGCACTCCGCCTGCAGCGACGTGCTCCAAATTCGTCTTTGTGCGATATAGGCATACTATCCACTCTTGTTATACAAAATACTATTATATTGTTTAACAGTTTGTGTCTCCGAGTGTATTGTTTTTTTTTTTCTTGCATTATGCATCCTTCATTCTGGCTATAGGTTTTTTCTCTCTCAATGCGTGGAAACTTCTACTACCGGTCACATGGTTATTGGCGTATTGTATTTGATTTTCACAACTTAAACATGGAACAAAGAAAACTGTATTTAGGTTGGTTTATTATCGATTTTTGCTATGGATCTAAATGCGAAATCCAGATAATTTTGCTGTTGTGATATAATATGAAGCTGTGGGTATGTAGAAATGGATCACCAGTTAATAGGGGCAGTCATTTATATGGGCCAAATCTTAAAGAACAGAAACCAAACTAAAATAAATAACTTCTGTAGAACCAAAATTTTGTTCTAAATTCCTTATTTAGAACAAAATTAAAATAAATTTTAATAAAAAAATATGTTATTGCATAAATACAGGGTGTCAATAATCTACATGTGCTCTATGGGCAAATTAGTTATTGTAAATGTTATAGAGATAAATTATCAAAGTTGGGCAGAATTTTCTAGGAAAAGTGATGACATTTTTCAAAATCAATTTACTTCTGTCTATTTACTCTAAAGCAAAAATTAAAAAAAAAAACATTCTGTAGATATTTTGTGTAGAATTCAAATAAATTAACAAAATGTCATGGCAATTTTGATTTTTGAGATATAAACTAAATTTTTCTTTATTGGCATCTCTAATTTGCTATGGGTTTATTAAACAGCTTATTTTTTTCTGATTTCTAAAATGTATAGATTGTTATATCTCATTTAATTAGTTGGAATAGAAGAATAGCTCTTGACAATACGGAATTGTATCTGAAGAAATACTGGGCATATACCAGTTCTAAAAACTACTGCTACTGAAGTAGAGCAATACATGTTTTTAGTATGTTGAATGATTTATCTATATTTGTTATAGTTTATTTGTTTTCTATTTAATAAATATTGACTTGTTTCAGGGGAAGCGGTGGTAAGCCTTTTGGAGAAGGAGATAAAGAAAAATGGTATCTTTTTGGAGCTGCTGGCGCCATTGCATTTTTAGCTACTCTTGCTTTTTATGAAATGGGGTATAAAGAAATTGGGTGGAAGGAATTTGTTCATAAGTAAAAATCAATTATATTCTGACTAAGAACAATATAATATATATTTTTTTCAGCTATTTAGCCAGAGGTGTTGTAGAAAAACTTGAAGTAGTTAACAAAAAATGGGTCCGTGTTAAACTTACACCTGGAAATGCAGTTGAAGGAAATGTAAGTAAATAAATTTTTTATTTGGTATAGCAAAAAATCAATAGTGTTTTTTCTATTTTGTGATTATAATACAGTTATCTCAGAGCACAAAAAATATATTATCTCTGCTGTGCTTCTCAGGCTCTATATGCCATATTAGTTCAATAAAAAAATAAATGTTTATATTTCAGTTATTTGGGTTTAAAATAAAATTATCAAATGAAAAATGAATTTGATACACTTGTGTCCTAGGGTCAAATAGAGCCCATTGTTATAATTTTCAATTGTTGAAAAATCAATTGTAAGAATAATCATAGTGCTAAACAAAACTGGTCAAATCGTATGTTGGAACATACTATATTATTGATATTTTATTCTTAAAATAAATTATTTTGTATCATTTGTTATAATTGAACGTTTTATATTCTATATTTTAAGTTTTTTTTGAATATATTGAATTGATGCGACGGATACATGTTGAAACTCCATATATCCCTTCTCCAGAGAAACAATGACGTAAGTGACAATGAGATAGTTCTTTAGAAATTGCGATTTAAATCATTAAAATCAAAACTTAATAATTTAGCATTGGAATAATGAATGGGGATTTTGATACGGCTAATTTACTCTAATTTCAGATAGTGCAAGCTATTTATTAATTTTACAAAATATCTAAGATTTTTGGCCCATAATTGTAAACTAGTTTTCAGAAGTCAATGTTCCGCTAAAAAATGTCACACTATTTGTATATTTTAGTCACAATTAAATAATATAGTTTGATAAATTTATACTTGCAAACTTCACCGAATCAGAGTAAGTAACCAAAGTATGAAATAAATTTAAGAAAGTAACTCCAAACTCAAATATTTATTATTATGAGCTAGATACAAAACAAACAAAAAATGTTTCTTAAAATAAGCCATTGAAAAACGGTTCATAGTATTTTGGTATAATGTTTAATTTTAATAAACTTTGTAAATTCTTTATTTTATTTTCAGATAAAGGGATTTTTGAGCTATATGCAGGGCTTCTTTTTTTTTGCATTCTGCATTTCAGAAGAACGTCTAGCTCTAACTGTTCCAGTGTTAGCTTCTTTTTTTTAAAGTTTGTTCCTCTGGGAAAATGAATTTATATTCTTGACTTATGTCAATATTGCAAAAATTTGCACTTGCGTCATTGTTTCTCCAGAGAAGCAATATCATGTTAATTATTAAAACACTTTTGGTTTATTATACGAAAAGGTAGGGGTTTTTAAAAACAAATTTACAAACTGATTAATAGAGATTAGTGAACAATATTCAAAAAAAGATTTAAAATAGTTCAAGAACGGGATAGATTAAAAAATTACAAATTACAATTACAGGTATAAAACAATTATAACATTAAATATTAGGTAAAGGTGATTATATCTCTGATCATTTAATAGAATGCCTTGTTTATTAAATTTATTCATTTCTATTGATTCTAGTAGATTATGCTTAGGGTCTATTAAATTTATGTAATATTTTAAATTAACTGTTGAAAATATGACTGCATTCTATTAAATGATTAGCATATGGGGATTTTTCAGTATTCTAGTCAAAACTCTTCTTGTGTTCATTTATTCTCTTCTTATAGCTTCTTCTTGTTTCTCTCACATATACCTATGGGCAATCAACCCAAGTCAACTGATAGACGCTACAATCCTTGTTACTGTCATTTTTGTCTTTTGAATTATTGATAAATTTTGATAAAGAAGTATTGGTGTTTTAAATGATGTTTTAATTTGCATATTGTTAAATAATTTACTTAGTAGAGGCTTCACCTATGTAACTCGTTGACGTATAAAATTTTAAAGTATTGGTTACTATTGGAAAGGCAAGTGATATTGTTTGTTTTTGTTTAATACATTTTTAGTAAGTGCTTCTGGACAGCTATTATTGTTTGCGATTATAAAAATAAGATAACTAGTTGAGAGTATGGGATATGGGGTATAAAGACTTAAAGTGAATAGTTGTGTTTGTATGAGTGGGCTTCTGATATATTATAAACTCATGTTATTAACTTTGCGTAATAGTTAAATCTAAAATGTTAATACATTTGTTGGATTCAATTTCTAAACATTAGAATCTTGCTTTTGTCTTTACCTGTTAGTACCCAAGTTCCTTAACCGTATGTGAGTATTGTCCTAATTATTGTTTTATACGCTTTCATTTTTGTTGTTTTTGTTTATTATTACCTTTCCTGGTGCAAACTAGGTCTTGTTTTTGGTTTGTATTTTTTTAATGATTTCTACTTCTTGTCTTCCATTACTATCGACTGTGACTTCTAGATATTGATAGCTTTCTACCTGTTCCATACATTCTCCTTCTATTCTTATATTTATTTTTTCCTCTGTTGCTGATAAGGAAAGTATCAAGTGACTTTAGTTTTCTTCTTATTAATTTCAATCCATTTTCTTTTAATATTTCATTCCAGACATTTAGATTGTGTTGTGGGTCTCATTTTTGGCCACGATCCCTAAATCAATTCCTGTTTTTTCTATATTTCTGAAGCCGACATATAGTGGTCTAGTTCTTAACTGGGCTAATGAACTCAAGCTACACTTTCTTGTCTTACTCCTTTTGTTGTTACAAATGCTACGGATTTTATATAACACAATTTATTTTTACTTTGTACATACTTCTGATGATGTTTATTAGTTTTTCATTTATCTGTATGTTGTGTCCTATTTTCCATATTTTAGCTGTAGGTACCCTTTTGAACGGTTTCTCTATGTCTATGAATGATCTTGCTAATATTACTGCTATTATGGCAAAGACATGATTTTTTTCTTTTTCTGAACCTGCTCTGTTCTTCTGTTCAAGTTTTTGCTCGATTTGCCTTCTCAACCGTTCTTCTAGTATTTTTTCCATTAATTTTGTTGCCGTATTAAGCAGAATTATTCCTTTATAGAGCTTAGATTCTAACTTGTCTCTCTTTTTGGATATTGGTATTATTAGACTGGTTTCCCATTATTTTGGTATTGTTTTGTCTGCCCATACTTTGTTATATATTTAAAGCAGTAGTTCTTTTCTCTATGAAGTAATATGGTTGTTTCCAGCAGCTTTCCCATTCTTAAGTCTACTTATGGCTTCTGTTTGCTTTTTTCTATCGAGATAATTTGTGCTATTTTTGTGGTGTAATGAAAGTAATCCTTCCAGCGTTCCATTATATTTTTCTCATATGATAATATATCTTTCTCATCTTTGATTTCCAGGGCTGGTTCTTTGTATTTGTTTGACCTGCTGTTCTTTCTTTCTCTGCGTTTCATTTTCTATATTTTCTTAGTATTTCTTTGCTATTGTCTTATACTTTCTTATTATTTCTAAATAGTCCTTTGTTGTAAACTAGCTTTCTTCTTAGTCCTGATATTTCTGTTTTTGATTTCTGGGACTTATATATTATTTGTTTCTTTGTTTGCCGTTTATAATGCAATCACATCAATCACATCAGCTCTGTTGTGTACTAGTGTATTTGTGGATAGTCTTTGTGTTCTCTTCATCCAACTCTAACGTTTAGGTCTCCACAAGTTCTTCCCAAAAGTTCTCTCAAGTTTTTATTTAGTCATATTTTAGATTGAATCTCAGACTGTTAGTGTGCAAACTAATGTTTTATTACTGACCTATCTCACCGCAATCATATTCTGAAAAAATCAAGAAAAAAAAGTTTTAATTAAGGGATGAAATTTTAACAGATAGATTTTAAATAAAATAATGAAAATCGGAAGTAGCTATCAGCGAGTCCTGTGTCTTTTTTCATTACAGAAAGTTTATTTACCGGCCGATTTTAATGAAAAATATAGACAACTCGCTCATTGCAAGTGGAATTATGGCATAAAATTAAAATTACAAAATTTTCTTGGGATAACGGTAGTGGAATTATTTGCTATTTTAAAGATTAAAGTTAATGCGTTATGTTTCTGTTTTTTTATTTATTGATGTTGGTATATAATAAAAATTTCATGATTTTAATGAAAATTGTATGTATTTGCTTAAAGTCGACAAAGTTATGGTAAAATGGTTATAATTTTGAAATAAAAGCAACGTTCTATGTTTGAGAATTTCAAGATGATCTTATATATACTTTGCGAGATAATGGAGATAATTTTTTTACATTATATTGATTTTTTTCGTTTTATTAAAGGGAAGAATAATGTTGGTGTGGAACTGAAACTTATCTCTTAGCAAGGGTTTTAAAAAAATATATGGGTTGACTCTTTCGTATCAGTTAGTTATGTTTTTTTTTGCTCCAAATTTAAAGAAAAGCGTAATGTAGCTTTGTCTATATTTAAGGGAGTATAGTTTTGTTTAAAGAAGCATTAAAATGTAGGTGTAATGGCATAGAAATCGAATAAATGCATTCCTTAAACAGCATAGAAGGAATTTTGTCTGGACCAGTGCTAAAGTTACTTTTAAGGTATTCAATACCTTTGAAAATATCCAATAAACTGATTGACAAATTTGAATGTGTTATGTTGTTTTTAAACTTGAACAATTGAGCTGTATGGACTTGATAATCTACAAATTTGTTCTCATTATTACAGGTTTGGTCTTCATAGTACATTGTAATTGGAAAGTAAAGTTTGTCAGAAATCCCATTAAATAATTGAAAATAGCATTCAACTCATTTTCTGCATGAAGAAAATTTATTAGAACATTTATTGTGCAAATTTGTCAAAAATCTTTCAGAAATCCCAAAAATAGCAAATAAACATATTTACCTGATAAAAATTCATTAAAGTTACCTAATTATATCAATTTATTGCGTAAAATTAATAAAAAAACGTTTAGAATACCTATTTAAAGCAATAATGGAAAAAACCCTAAAAAAACTTATTTCTTAAAATCTTTAGAAATCAACATTTGCGGCTACGTAAATGTAACATTTAAAATTTCAATAATGGATTATTCAAAAAAGGTTGCTTACTTCTCTCACATCAATTTATTTTATTTACTAATCCATACAGCTTGTCTGGAATAGACGATTTAACATATTGTTTGTAGATTTATCTTTGCCATCTTTTCTTCTTACAATTTGGTCAAATTCGGGAAGCCACCTATTGATAGATTAACTGTATATCTGAAATCGATAAGTAATTTTTATAATTATTTTTATTTTCAGTCTGTATTATGGTTCAACATTGGCAGCGTAGATTCATTCGAACGAAATTTAGAAAATGCACAAATGGATATGAACATAGAACCACCAAATTTCATCCCTGTTATATACAAAACCGAAATCGAGGCTTCCAGTCTATCAGGAATACTTCCTACCTTACTTATCATAGGTTTTCTTATTTATATGATGAGAAGGTCGGCAGAGATGATGGGTGGTCGTCGGGGTAAACGTGGCGGTGGACTTTTCGGCGGTGTTATGGAAAGCACTGCAAAATTAATTAATTCCAATGAGATTGGTGTTCGGTTTAAGTAAGTTTAATTTTTATTAATTTTTTTTCTCAAGTTAGTTCAATTATTTATTATTGTCAGATGATAGTAGCAGCGTTACAGGAAGTTACAAAAGTTACTGGAAAAACAGTAAATTCTTATTTTTTATATAGCGTGTGTCCTAATGACACATAATTTTGCACAAAGAGTTTGCTGTTTTTACCAACTTATTGTAATACCCTGTATGTTTGTTTTGATGGTAGAACAAAGAATTTTTGAAACATATTTACATGTATTATATTAAAAATATATGCAACAATATACTCTTTTATTCTATTTAGGGATGTAGCTGGCTGTGAGGAGGCAAAGATAGAAATTATGGAATTTGTTAATTTCTTGAAGAATCCTCAACAATATATCGATTTAGGAGCTAAAATACCAAAAGGAGCTATGTTAACAGGTAAAAAAATACACAAAAATCTTACCTAACATTAATAATAAAAATAATTTAGGTCCACCTGGTACTGGTAAAACTATGTTAGCCAAAGCAACAGCTGGTGAAGCAAACGTTCCTTTCATAACCGTTTCTGGATCTGAATTCTTAGAAATGTTTGTTGGTGTAGGACCATCAAGAGTACGTGATTTGTTCTCCATGGCACGTAAACATGCACCTTGCATATTATTCATAGATGAAATTGATGCTGTTGGAAGAAAAAGAGGCGGCCGTAGTTTTGGTGGACATTCAGAACAAGAAAATACCTTAAATCAGTTATTGGTTGAAATGGATGGTTTCAACACGACTACTAATGTTGTTGTTTTAGCGGCAACTAATCGAGTTGATATATTAGATAAAGCTTTGCTTAGACCTGGTCGCTTTGATAGACAAATTTATGTGCCAGCACCTGATATTAAAGGACGTGCTAATATATTCAAAGTGCATTTAGGAGCATTAAAAACTAATCTTGATAAAAACGAATTATCCAGAAAAATGGCAGCTTTGACGCCTGGATTTACAGGGGCTGATATTGCCAACGTATGCAATGAAGCTGCCTTGATTGCAGCAAGAGATTTGAATGATTCCATAAATCTAAAACATTTCGAACAAGCAATTGAACGTGTAGTAGCGGGTATGGAAAAGAAAACTAATGTGCTATCACCAGAAGAAAAGAAAACTGTTGCATACCATGAAGCAGGTCATGCAGTAGCTGGTTGGTTTTTGGAACACGCTGATCCTTTACTAAAAGTATCAATAATACCTCGTGGAAAAGGATTAGGTTATGCTCAGTACCTTCCCAAAGACCAATATTTATATTCCCAAGAACAATTATTTGATCGCATGTGCATGACATTAGGTGGACGTGTTTCTGAAGAATTATTTTTCAATAGAATAACAACAGGTGCACAGGATGATCTTAAAAAAGTAACCCAAAGTGCATATGCACAAGTCGTTCATTATGGTATGAATCCTAAAGTAGGTAATGTTAGTTTTGATATGCCACGTGATGGGGATATGATGATTGAAAAACCATATTCGGAAAATACAGCCCAAATTATTGACCATGAAGTTAGGATATTAATTGATGGTGCCCATAAACATACAACTGAATTACTAACTAAACATAAAGAAGATGTAGCTAAAGTTGCTGAACGTTTATTAAAACAAGAAATAATCAGTCGAGATGATATGATTGAAATTTTGGGTAAAAGACCTTTCAAAGAAAAATCTACTTATGAAGAGTTTGTGGAAGGTACTGGATCATTCGAAGAAGATACCACATTACCAGAAGGTCTTAAAGAATGGAATAAGGAACGTGTTCCACCAAAGGATCCTGCGGGAGATGGTAATGTTAAAGTGTGAATTTATGATAGGTTAATTTGTATTATAAATTCGACCAGAAGGTACATCTGTATTTATTTAGTATCTTCATTTGTTTTTGTATAATTTCTTGTTACTGTAAGTAGTAAAAAATCGAAAAAATATAAATATCTTTATAATAAATATTTATTATATACGTATATTTAAATTTTCACATCCTTGAAATGTAATACAAATGTTTTTGCTGTTTGATAATATTTATATTATTTAAAATTAGATAAATCTGTTGAAGAAAGTTGACATAAAATTTTCTTATTGGTACAAACAAAATAAATTTAGGTAAGTAACTTTTGAAGACAAATTTTATTTCTACAGGGGGATAGGGCCGAGTTGAAAATTCTTAGTCACAGAACAAATACAAGGTAGTTCATAAATAAGTTCAGATTTAAATCTTACTCTGGTAGGCTGGCCAAGATTAGTAAAAGTGTGATAAGAATGTAGAGCGCTTGCAAATGCTGGATGAAATTGTTTTTGCTAGTTTAAAAAATGCGATAGGCGATATAAAATGATATACATGGTTTTTAGAAAACGGAAAATTGTGTTTATTTTAATGTACATGAACGCTAAATTATATGTACAACTCATTTCAAACTAATAATATCATAAAGGGTGTCCCAATGAGTGAAGAGTGAAACGCTAATGCAGGGTTGGCACCAATCTGATAGTCAAACCAGTCGGTTTGGATCGATTGTTTTTAACGGACCGTCGCGACCGGATGTTTTTTCAGTTCCACCTACACAGCCATTGAATAATGCCGCTCTGAATTTTAAATTTAATTGTCAAAATAAGTAAAAATAATTGACAAGTTTAACATATTAATAATTATTTATTTATTTATTTATATATTCAATTGTCTTTCAACCTTTTGGTGTAAGGCTGTATGGCGTATTATTAATTTATATAATATTCACGCCATATTCCTTGGCTATCTCTTTTATTTCTTCCCAAGTGCTCCCTTTTCTTGTAGCCTCTTCCTTAATTGCGCTGTTCCATTCTTTTCTGGGTCTTTCTCTTTTTTGTTTTCCTGTTACTTTTATCTCATAAATTTTCTTAGTGTTTCTTTCTTCATTCATTCTTCTGATATGTTCATCTCATTTGACCTTCCGTTATTTTTTCTTGTATTGGTTTTATTTTTAAATTCGTCCTGTATGACTCGTTCCTTTTCTTGTTTTGTTTTCAATCTTCCTAAGAAATCTCATTTCCATTGCATTAATTCTTTCTGTTTGTTTTCCTGTCATCGTCCATGTTTTGCTACTATATGTTAATGTTGGCCCGATTACCTTTTTTTTCAATTACTGTTTTTGTGGTTTTTTATTTTTTTATTGTTAAAGAAAGTATTTTTTAACATGTTATATATGTTTGCTGTTTGTCCTCTATCTCTTTGTCAAGTTTTCCGTTACTTTGCATTATTGTTCCAAGGTATCTGTATTGTTCAACCTGTTCTATTATCCTTCCTGTTATTCTGATGTTGTGATTCAGTTTTTGTTTTTGTATTTTCATAGTTTATTTTCATGTTTATCTTCTTTAGTTGTTCCTCTAATATTTCCATGTTGTATTGAAGCTCATCTTCTGTCTCTGCAATCACTGCCATATCGTCTACAAATAGTAGTTCTGCCATTTCTATTACTTCTATCTTCCAATACCCTATTTTTAACATTTTCATCTTTTTCTTTGCTTGTTTTATAGCCTTGTCTAAAACAATTGAAAACAACAATGCGCTTAGCACGCATCCTTGCTTCACCTCTTTCTTTGTTTGGAATTCTTTCGATTCCTCGTTGTTTATTCTTACTTCGTTTTTATTTTCTGTATACATGTTTTTAATTATGTTTATTATTTCCTTCTCAATTCCTCTCTCTTCAAGTTCATTCCATATATCCTCCTTTTGATCCTGTCAAATGCATTTTCGAGGTCAACAAAGCCTACGTGCATTATTCTATTTTTTTAAGATCTTCTCACTTAGCTGTCTTATTATAAATATAAGGTCTTGTGTGCTTCTTCCTCTTCTAAATCCACATTGGCTGTTTGCTCTTGTTAATATCTTGCTTGGTATTCTTGTTGTGTGATTCCTCTGTAGTTTTCACATTTCCGTTTATCTCCTTTTTTTTGTATGGGTAAGATTCTTCCTTTATTCCATTTTCTTGGCATTTTCCCATTTCTGATCATGTCATTTATTAGTTCCGTTATTTGTGCAATTCCCTCTTCTCCCATGTATTTTATCATTTCCGGAGTTATTTCATCTGTTCCTGTTGCCTTTCCATTCTTTAATTTCATAATTGCTTCTATTATTTCGTCTTTTTTAATTTCTTTTATTTCTTCCGTTCTTCTGTCCTGTATCACCTTTTCATCCTTTCTTATTTTGTTTTCTTCTACTTCTTGTTTTGTTAGTTCTTGGAAGTATTCCCTCCATCTTTCTATTATCTTGTCTTCTTCCGTTATTATTTTACCATTTATATCTTTTATGTTCATCATATTGTGTTCTTTCTTTTGTTTTAACGTTCCGTAGAATAGTTTTTGGTTCCGGTTGAAGTTCTCATTCATCTCTTTTCCAATATTGTTCATGATTTTATCTTTGCTTCTTTTATTATTCTCTTTGTTTCATTTCTCTTTGTATTTTTCATAATCTTCTATTTTTTTTGTTTCTAGATATCTTCTCCATTTTTCTTTTTTATATTTTATCTCCTTCTTGACTTCCTCTGTCCACCAATTGGTTTTTTTTTTATATCATTATTTACTATTTTTGTTGTTCCACAGCTCTCTTTTGCAGCTTCAAGAATGATTTGTTTAAAAGTTTCCCATTTTCTATGTCCGTTCTTTTTTCTTTCTCTCTAAATTTTTTTGTAGTATCACTTGGTTTGCCGCTTGTACTTGTGCTTTAAATTTGTATGTTTTTATTTTTATCTTAGACAGGTTTATTTATTGCTTTCTATTTCATGTCCATTCGTAATAAATGGTGGTCGCTTCTATTTCCGCCTGTCTTGATACTCTTACATTCTATATTTTTTTCCAGTTGTTTCTACAGGGAGTTTATAAGTGAATGGGATTATGTAATCATTTTAAATATGCTACCTTTTTAAAATTGTCCACTATACTACATGTTTTCATGTTTGCTTGACAGCTGTCAAAGTTGATCTATCAAAACAAAAAGTATAGTGGACAATTTTCACTTTATCAACTTACTTAAAGTGATTACATAATCCCATTCATTTATAAACTCCCTGTATTAACTAGGTAGTCGATAATTGATTTCTCGTTTCTGGTTGGGCTGTGTTCTTGTGTATTTGTGGATTTCTCTGTGTTTGAATTTGGTGTTTGTTACTATTAGATTGTTTTCGATGCATAGTTGTATAATTCTTTCTCCGTTGATGTTTTTCATTTCTTCTCCTTCTTTTCCCATTGTGTCTTCTATTCCGTTGTTTTGATTTCCTACTCTCCCATTTAGATCTCCTAATATCATTATGTTTTCCGTTCCCTCGTCAATTTCTTGCTGTAGTTTTGTATAAAAACCGTCTTTCTCTTCTTTCTTTGCGTCTTCATTTGGTCCATATGTTACTATCGTGGTCCATGTTTTTTTATCTAACAGTTTTATTTCTACTGTCATAATTCTTTCGTTTATGTGTTTTTCTCTTATTGTATCTTTTATCCTCTCCGGAGCTATTATCATTCCTAATCCTCCTTTTGCTCTTTCCTTTTCCTCCACTCCCGTCCACATAAGCCAGTATCCTCTATATATTCTTACTATCCCTTGCCCTTACTTTTTTGTTTCTGTTATTCCTAGTATTTCTATTTTTTGGTTAATCATTTCTTCCACCAGTTCTGCTTCTTTTCCCATGTATTTTCTTATATTCCATGTTCCTATTCTTTCTTATTTATTTTTCATTTTTCTCTCACCTTTTTTTTCCTTTCTGTATTTTTTCTGTTCATGTTTCTTTTCTTTTCTTTGGTCGCTGTCGTGATTATCTTCTTTCTTGTACCATTTCCTTGCCGTGTCTTATTAAGTATCTTTTTCTTTTCTTTTAGCTGTTTTCTTGTTAGTTTTTTTGGAGCTTCCACTTCTTCTAGACCCTTTATCGCTTTATTCCATCTATATTCCTCTACATTAATTGTTAATTTTTGGTATCCTATTCTTACGCTCTTGCCATTCGCTTTTTCTTTTCTTGTTATGTCTCGAATTTTCTTTTTGTACAAATCTTTCTTCATGTGTTAGGTCATTGTCAATGTAAATCCTGGTCCCTTTCAGATTTCTTTTGGCTTTCATTATTTGTTTGAAAGTATAAAAGAATAGTTTAATGATTAATAATCACTTCACCATGGAAACATCAGGCCCATAATTTAAAAAAAAAAATTTGTCCCCGACATTCTAATTTTAAATTTAGATCCTTTTATTAAAACAATTAATTATAGTCTGATAAAACATTATATACATCTATTATCTCGCAAATTCATTCTTCTTTCACTCGCACAGCCATTCGTCATTCATTCAGGAGAAACATTTTTAAAAAGTATTATGATTAGCAAACATTATCGTAAAGGTTTATGTTTATAAAATTTTTGTTTTGAATATATACATAAAGTAATCTAACCTAACTCTAATATATACAACTATTTATATAAAAACAATAGTTATGAACATAAAGAACAAAATTACAGGGAAGGTAGTATCGACTCGATTGTTTTGGCATCGACAACTAAGCTTATGTTTGATTCTAAACGGTCTATTTATTATGTGATCGAATGCTGGTGAGCACCCTAAGGAGGACGTTATTTTCTAAGTTTATAAAATTTTTGTACAGTTTCCATTATGTAGTCCGTACCCCTTACATTTGCCTTATTATTTAAATCTCAAGTTTTGGCATACCAGTCTTTGCAAAGTGCTATTTGCAGACTTGTTTTTTTTTGCAATCTACTCAGGTTGGTTTTACTTGAAGGTCTAATAACTGCTTTGTAGAAATGAATTTTGTATCTGCTGAAAGTGAACTATTTTTGTATATAAATGAATAAATTGGTTTGATGGCCTGGTTTGTAACGTGTTAGTAAAGTAGTGTTGGTAATTTAGACGCGAGTGTACGTAGATTCTGAGATACTTGACGTGCAGCTTTGTTGGTATAATATTTTTGTCGAATATTGTTGTTGTAAACGTTTTTATGTTTGGGAATCGTGTGAATAAAATTTTTTCAGATTTTTTTAAATGCTTATTTTGATTGTCCAAAGGTCCAAAAAATTGCAGCTTGTTTAAATAATTTTTTTTTTGTTATTGGGTGGCACTGCATAAAAAAACTCGAATGTGTCGGCTGCATTAAAAGCAAAATTTGTTTAGCAAAGACAGGAATGGCATTAAAATAAATATTAAACCACCTTGTGGTGGTACAACACCATCAATATGACAGAGTGTCGTTGACTTAAAACTGCCTGCTTATTAAATAACTGTATCAGTTTAATTGAGTAATGTAGGTAGTGTTTTTTATTCTTTGTTAAAGTTGATTTTAAGGTCTAGATTTTAAATATTTGCTGAACCGTCCTGTGTCCAATTCTAAAACTAAACTGTTAGTCGTCAGTTAGTTGTCCGATTCAAAAGAATCCAGTCTTTTTATAATAATTTGTTCTGTTACCTTACTTATAGTCTAAGATAGGGCAGCAAAAACAACGTGGATTGGTGTTTTTTGCTGTCAATCTGTAAGTAGGATCAGGTGGCCGAAGAAGGAGTTATAGAGGGTTGTGCTCTGCGGTGTCGGGAGGATGTTTAAATTAAAGTTGAATTTTTGCATTTTTTTTGCCAAAAGGTTTAATATGGGATATGTGTTTCCTAGTGATGTCAAAATATCGAATATTAATTTTTTGGGCTACAAGAAAAATTGCTGTCAATAGTATTTTGACTTCATAAAAATCATCATCTAGATTTTAATAGCAAAAACTATTTGTAAACACTTTGCGGATGCGACAGCTATATTTGCTGCCCATGACTTTATTGAATTTGTACCGACGCACATTGGGCCAGTTACTTTAAAAGCTGGTATTAATTTAGAAAATAAGTGCAATGAATACACTTGTTTGTATGGCTTAGTGTAAAAATTACTTTAGCCCCAAAATACTGCGCGTCTCAGAACTAATAAGGACTATAACGATTTTAACCTTCTATAAGAACATTGGATTAGTTTAGATTCATATTCACTAAATCTAATGTCACTATCACAATTTAGTCCAAGATTTTTTGCAGATTTTTTCCTTTTCAATTTGTACTTTTAAATAAAAAAAAACCTTTTTTTATAATTGTTGCAGAGATTTATTTGGATTTAATACTATCGCTCGCAAATAATTGAAAAAATATTATTATCATATCCGATGTTCCACAATCATATCATATCATCAGCATAACAGTAATATTGGCGATATATTAAGTAGTTTTGTAGTTCTCTCATGTAGATTAAAAATAAAATTGTTAATAGAACTGCCACGTACAAGTTGAATAGGTGTTGATATTTTGCTGTTTAATTTTACCATCTATGTTTGTTTGTTCAGATAACAAATAAAAAGATTGATTGCTTTGCTGCTAATTTCAATTGATGTTAAAATAAAAATATTATGATCTATACAATTGAAGAATTTTGAAATAGGTAGTAGTACTGATACTGTTTTGGCTTTATCTAAAGCACATGAGATATCATCTGATACTTTTAATAATGCTGTATCGCAGCTATAACTGGGACAAAAACCTTATTTATATAAAATCGTTTTTAAAACTTTTGAAAGCGTGGGCGATATACTAATATTTTTTAGATCCTTTAGATTGTTACATTTAAGTAGTGTCAGTATCTTCTTCTTCTTCTTTTTTTTTGTTTAACCTCTTTGCAGAAAAGTTTTGATCATGGTTTACTCTTTTTTCTTTTTCTTACTATACGACGCCATCTATTAATGTTCCTGGATTCTCTTGTTGCTTTTGAGATCGTTTGGTTTATTATACGGTCGATCTATCTTTTTGACAATAGTTTGTTTAAGGATTTGGAAATAGATTGTTTTTGAAAGTCGCTAGGAATTGTTTATTTGTTGGATAATAGACACATTGGTTCTTTTGGCTCTCCAGGGTACGCGCAGCATTTGCATGGCTTACTCTTCCGCCTTTCTACTGTCTTTAGTATTCATTTATCTCCGTTTAATAGTAGGAAAGAAATGTTTTCTTCTTAGTGTTAAGTCGGAATTTATCGTCGTCAAAATGTTTTTTGCAGTTTTTTACTGTTTTTATGGTAATTTCACATCTTCTATTGATTTTCTTGGTACAATCAAAGATGTGAAATGACCATATATTTAGAAATTCATTTTTATTAATACCGGCTGCCACATGTAAAAGAACACTAAGAGCTCAATTTTGATGAAAATTTGAGTTAATATGTAAATTATTCACATTAACAACAAAAAATTATGATAAGTTTTTTTAAATTTCAATAATGAGCAACTTTTTTAGGCATGCCAGAAATCAAATTGTCAATCTCAGCTTGAGGAATTAAATTCCAAGCTTCCAAGCTAGTGAGTGACCGCTAAAGATGGAAAATGAAGATTGTAACAAAAACATATCAATATACAAACAAATACTTGTTTGTATTACCGTCTGATAATGGCTTTGTAAAAGGTTGAAACACGTTACGGTTTTTTAAATATATTTCTGTTTTATTTATCTTATTATAAACTATCACATAGTAACGGCCATCACCATTCGATTTTTTATTAAACTATGATTGAAATATCAGCTCTAAAAATCGTTCTCTATTAATTGTCAAAAAATGTTGGTACATCAGGACTTCTGGTTCCCATGTAAAAATAAACCAATAAGATAAAAATTTTGAACATTAAAACTTTCACAGCTCCAGCAAAAAAATGACGTTTATTATTCAGTACATTAATCTAATTAATGTCAATAGTTGCGTTAGTTTTCATAATAATTAAATGTGATTTGTTTGTCATAATTATACATTAACGCCCGGTTTCTCCAGCATGACTTGAAACCTTACTAGATCTTAAGCTGCGTTTTAAGACGCAAGCTATCTTATTCCGTTGCACCATAGCAAAATCACATCATATTCGCGCCAAACAGAGCTCAAATATAAGATGCCGATTTTGAGAGCTGAATCTCCAAAACGTAAAGTAAAGTAGGAAAGTAGAAACTGTTTTGTTCCATTTGATGAGTTGAATACACTGTTTAAGTTTCTCAAAAACAATTTGAATCATCTTGTATAACTGTCATTTTGTTATCGAACATACAATTTCACTAATATTTATCACTTTATATAATATAAAGTAATAATATTGGACCACCAAATGCACACCACGTAACCATAATTACAATTATTGGATAAATCAAATTGTTAAGATTTTCTAAAATATATTATTTTGATTGTTTTTATAACCTCTAGAACAGTGTTTTCCAACCTTTTTTGTGCAATGCCCCACCTAAGCCTTTCTAAAATTCTTATGCCCCCCTATGTAACAAATACATAATTTTTAATATTAAAAAATTGAATTGTTCACTTAGGAAGCTTAAATGATAGGTTTTAGGAAGAAATCACTAGGAAATTTAGAAAATCAGAAAATCTTTCTTTTAAATCAGCCGATAAAACTTTCAGATGATTGACAATAACAAGTATAGCAATATCATTTACTTCACATTTTTGGAGCCAATGAAACTGTTCAAAGTTTTTGTTGTTAATATATTTATGACATAACTCAATAAGGGTAATGAAACCTTATATCTTCGCTTTTGTATCGACAAGAGTTTTATTTGTTCCTTGAAGTTGCTTGCCCCCGAACGCTTTAAAATTTCTGTCTGTCGCAAGGAGGTTAACTTGACGACGCCAAAAACCCAGTTGATATTTTGGTCTCGTCAAACAAATTTATAATATTTATTGGCCTCAATTATTTAAGAATTTGCTTTTTTCTTTCAATTTTGGCACCAAAATTTAGCATTGCATTTAAATTGCCCGAAGCAAAAGGGTTAAACTCGCGTTGAAGCCATTTTTGAATTGCCCCCTTTAACATTCAAATTGCCCCCCTGTGGAGCGTAGGCCCCACGTTGGGAAACACCGCTCTAGAACATTCTTTTAAGAATTACACTTAACGTGTGTAAAATATGCCAGCCGAGCGGTTTTGTGTGCTCGCGAGCTTACTGGATTTTTATTGATTCAATTATGGAATATTGATAATTATTAAACTAAAACATTTTTATGGGATCATCACCAAAATCATTGAGCGTGTCACACGAGTCTTTCTTTATAAACAAAATTGTACATTATATAACCTAATATAAGAAGATTTTGGAACATACAAAACGTTAATAGTCTATAGCACAATCTGGCACTTTATTTCTTCATAACTTCCAATTGTTATAGAAATTTGTAATCAGCCAAAGCATGAAAACTATTCAAAGCTTAGTTTAATCTTGCCTTTTAAATAAGTAGTCACTTCAACAACTATACACTACAATAAATTAATATGTAACAAAAAAATCTATAAAAAAAGGTACTTTTAATATAAAAAAATTATAAATTATAATCGATATTTTTGCACGTTTATTCTTTCCAAAGCAAGTCACATACAGTTTATAATAAAAATATCCAACAAAATCATATACGCCAGCTGAAAAAATAAACAAAAAGGTTATTTAAATTATATCAATAACGAGAATTGTTAAATGTTCATGCCATTGGCATTGTAGCAATCACTGGTCTAGAAAGCAACAGATCGCAACTGTTGCTGATATTATGACATGTTATATATGTTATCTTATAAATTACACCACAATGTACGTTATTTAATTGAACCATTTTCAATGGGGAAAATGTATGCATAGCGGAATGGATAATAAATTGTTACTGTTGCTGTAACATAGTTGATATGTCGCGTCCAGAGAGAGTCCAGTTTATCCTTTTCATGCATCGCTAAAGATGTCACAGAATACACACGTGACGTTAACGTGACGCCGGCGACTCCTGCATACAGCATTTAATTATCTCGCAATTAGATGGTCCCGTGGCCATTCTCTCCCATTCCCTTGCAACCTCCGACTCGCAGTCATATTTCAGCAAGTGTCAACGCAATGTGTTCACCGAACAAGGATATGTTGTGTAAAAACCGCTCGTCTGGTTTATTTTAATGAAAATGGAATTTTATTTAGTGCGACGCATCCTGCCGTTGACAACTGTTAATGACTCATTATACCTCAATGGAAATGATTTATAACTTGCGCTTCCAATGATTTTATTGTTCTCTGACTCTTTAATTATGAGGTTGTATGTTGTGTATTGATGAGGCAGTTAGATTGGATTCGATAGAATAGTAATAGCTTTTGCAATTAAGGCTAATTTATAAAGAATTGTTTTAAGATTTGATTTAATAATAAATGAGAAATAAAAAATAATAAATAAATTTGTATACATAATATATCTACTACACTACCTATTTGAATTGGTGAAGTTAAGAAACATGTTATTACATTAAATTTGGGTTTTATCTTACAGATGCGGAGAATGATAAAAATAAAATTACAACATAGCACACATTTGGCTTTTGAAAACTTATATCCGGCTTTTTTTTGTATAAGTCTAGTCTTTTATTTTGCGGACGTAAAAGCTCAAACTTGGTTAATTTATTTAACTTTATAATACATTCTAGCCCTTTATTAGCACACATCCAAGTTTCAAATGACAAATGTTGGCCTTTTATGCAAAATTTTGACGTTTAATATTTAAATTCGATTTATCTGCAATAAAAAGTTTTTTTGATCTATAAATCTGGCATTCTAATTTATAAAACCGGTAATACCAATTATGTGTACTAGCAAATCAAGTTTGAATATGCACAAATCTGGCTTCAACTTTATCATGCCAAAACCGAGCGTTAAGCTTAAAATTCAGTTTTATAGATAGATCCGGTCTTTTTAAAAGCAATAATCTGGTCTAAGCACTGGATTTTGTTATTTTTAATATTTTGTAAATAGATTTTGTCATTTTTTGACTTTTATGTATAGCCCAATTTTAGTACTTTTTTACAGTTTTTTATATTTTATAAGATTTTGCTATTTTTGAGATTTTATAAAGATTTTTACACATTTTTTTTTGTTTTACGACAATTCTTTAAAATTTCATTTTTCTAACAATGTTTCGGATATTTTAAAGCTTAATTTTGCTATTTTTGAAATTTATAAATTTTTTACACTTTAAAAGTTTATAGCCGGAGTTTAGTGCTTTGGAAATTGTTTAAAAATTCAAAAATAAATTTTTGTTTTTTTTTTAATAATAAAATGACCGGATATTATTATTTTTAATTTTTCATGAATAGAATTTTGCATTTTTTACAAATGTCGAGAGTTTTCTACGCATTATAATCTTCTGAGAAACTCTAGATACTTTTAAAACTTGTGCCAAAGATTTTTGAAAAGTTTTTAAATTTTGACAGATTCTAAAAGTTTTCTACATATTTTAGAATTTTCTGAGAAGATCTAAAGACTTCTAAAAATTTTGGAGATGATTTTTAATTGTTTTTATAAATTCTATTATAATCTTCTGAGAAGCAATATATACTTCTAAAAAATTTGCATTTGATTTTTGAATTTTTTTTTAAATTTGGCAGATCGTTAAAGTTTTCTCCACATTTTTTAATCTTGCGTAAGGTTTTTGAAAAGCTTTTACAAATTCTGAGAGTTGTATACACAATTTATAATCTTCTGAGAGCTTTAGATTTTTCTGAAAATTTTGTAGAAGATTTTTTTAGAAGTACTAAATTTTTTTTTTAATTTTAATATCTTTTCAGAAGCTAACTACTTCTAAACATTTTGTAGAAGATTTTTGATTTTTTTTTTACAAACTGTATAATTTTCTACACATTTTGAAGAATTTTCTGGGATTTTGCTATTTTTGACAATTTATAAATAAAACTTAGCACTTTTTAACAGTTTATGGCTAAATTTTGGTTATTTCTAACAATATTTTTGATAATATATAATTGGTTTTTGCTATTCTTGACATTTCATGATATTTTTTACATTTTCCAACAGTTCCGACAATATTTTGATGTGGAACAGTTGTTATTTTTGACATTTTATAAATAGAAATTTTGTTTCTTATTATGTTAATATTTTGACATTTTATAATCGGATTTTGCTATTTTTGACATTTCATAAAAATGATAAAAATATTTAAATTTTATGGCCAGATTTTACTATTTTTGACATTTTATAAATAGTATTTTACACTTAAACAGTTTATGGCCAGATTTTGGTAATCTTAAAATAATATTTTGATATTTTATAACCGGTTTTTTAGTTTTTAAAACTTCTTGAAATGTTGGTACTTTCTGATAATGTTTTGGTGTTTCAAAGCAGAACTTTGTTATTTTTGACATTTTATAAATATATATTTTTTTTATTTTATTATTTTATGACATGCAACAAACTTTATCAACTGATTATAACTTGAAAATAAATTTAAAAAAAGTCATGAGATGTGACAAACATGTACAAAAGCAAAAATTAAATGTTAAAATAAGAGAAGACAAATTAGAAGAGGTAACATACTTCTGTTACTTAGGAAGTAAAGTTACAAATGAGAATAAAAGCAAGCTTGATATTAAATGTAGAATGGCTCAAGGCAGACAAACATTTGTAGAACAAGAGAAAATCTTTATGTGACTTAAATCAGAAAAAGATTAATAAAAACATACGTATGGAGTGTAGCACTGTATGGTTGCGAGACTTGAACAATAGGAAAGCAAGATAAACAAAGAATAGAAGCGCTTGAAATGTGGTGCTACAAGAAAACGATAAAAAATAGCTGAAAAGATAAAATAATAAATGAAAATCAGAACTAGTTAAAAAAAAACATATAAAAAGTATTACAACAAAAGAGGGACAGAATGGTATTACATATTCTTAAGCACGGCGGAATTATGCTAGGGTTATAAAAGGTATGGCAGAGAGAAATAAATACATGTAGAGGCAGACTGAGATTGGACTACATAAAACGGATAAGAAAGGATGTACAAAGCAACAACTACAAAGAAATGAAGACATCAGCCCAGAACAGGATAGAATAGCGTGCTATTTCTAACCAATCCCACGATTGATAACTATTTCATCATCAGTATTTTATGACCAGATTTTGTTATTTTTGACATTTTATGAATACAGTTTTGCACTTTCCAATATCTTATAACCGCATTAACAAAATTGTGCACGCTTTTTTTTCAAAACTGTGAGTATCAATATTTTAATATGTGAGGCCCAAAAATTCTAGCCAGCCAATGGTTTTCTTGTTATATTTGTTCTATTGAATTTTGTGTAATAAACGCGTTTTGTAGGCATTCTTTGTTTAATTTCATGCAGTAAATGAACTGAAAACCAGAATCATCATTATTTGTCGGCTTATTCTACGTACTTTATCCCTCAAGATCCTCTAGATACTGCCAAGTTGGTTAAATGACATTTGATTAAATATAAACCGTTTACTAGATTTTAGAAGATGTAATAGTAGTTTGACATTTGTGTCATTATTTCAACATTTCTGTTGTCTACTTGACAAATTGAGGAGTCAATTTATTAAATCTATCATTTTGACAAATTGTGACAACTATTTAAGAATTTATATTATAAATTTTACAGAATGTGTTATTTCATTTGTGGCTTTGACAGTTTTTGTTTGTTTTTTGGCAAGCGTTACTTTTTTTTTCATTGTTACCTTTGTTAACAGATTTAAACGTAACATCATTTTGTCGTGTAGCATTTTAATAACTTTTAATTAAAATTTGTTTGATACTAATTTGGCTGTTTATAGAATAAAACTATTTTGTAATGTTACTTTATCAATTTTAGTTTCTAATGTCAATATGGCAGTACCAAACATAATTTAAAAAGATATTTTAATATGTACAAAAAAATAATTGACAGTTAATTAAATAACAGCTGAGTAAGTTCCATTAAAGTTGGCTGGCAAGTTTAGATTGTCTCCTCTATAACGTAAATGTGTTTAAATCGGATAGTAACAACAAAAAGACTAAAATTGGAGCAACAAATCCTACTTTTTTCCTTATTTATTTTTACAAATATGATATGTGCGGCGCTTAAGAGGTTATGTGCGTTATACTAGGTATAACTATTGCTCCGAGCACCGGATAAGTTAACCCCGCTTTATTCCCCTCCAAACCCTATCTATGCTTTAACTGTGGATTGTAAAAGCGGCCATAAGTCACAATTGTCAGCTGAATTAATGTTTCTGTTTAGTGACTAATGCCCGTTTGCACCGCTTTTACTTATCTCGGATTATCTATTCAGTTTCACTTAAGTAGTAGACCCTAAAGTTTTAAAAGGTTTGCACGGCACATAAAGTAATACTTAAGTATTACATAAGATAAGAATTGTAAGGCTTAAGGTACACATAAACATAACCTATTATGAAATGTCAGTTTAACAAATTCAAAAGATGGATTTATCTTTGATATTTATAATAATATAGATCTAGCTGCATTAGAATTAATTGAATATGACATTTATAGTGCGTTCCGTATATCAACCGAAGTAACCGGCGGTTAGGTTACGCCTTTGATCGGTTGCTGAAAATCTTGGTTGATTTACGGAACGACAGCGGTTATAGAAACGTCAAAATACAAAACTGAAATATTATAGGCTCAAACTTCATGAATTTATTTATTATTAGCTTTAGTGTTATATTTTTTTAAATTTCAGTGCTTAATCTTAGATGATTGTATGTATTTATCTACCTGCTAATACAGTAATCCCAGTAGAGGTTGGCAGGTATAACAGGCAACTACAGACAATAATAATGTTTGCTCTGTTGCACTCATGCTCATAGATCTCATGCCTTTGCCCGTTTTAGCATTGACAGGAACATACATATACATTATAACCTAATTAATAGTTTAATAAAATACACGAGCAACATTTGACGCTTTTGTTCACTTTTGATTGCATTTCAAATTTAACGCCATGTATAACCACGATTAATAGAAATTCACCGACGTTCGTTCATGGTGAGTGCGGTCGCAACCTTTGTAACCTTTTTCAGGTAGCCGCGTTCCGTATATAAACCTGTTTCAGAATAACCGGGGTTTCGGTCGCTTTGGTTGATATACGGAACGCACTATTATTGTCCAACTGAAATTTTAAACAATTAGTTTTGAAACCTGTAATATTCAAAACAAATATTGAAATCAATAATCTACATTCAAATTAAATTTATACAAAACATTTAATTATTTTTTTATACTACATATTATTTTTTATAGCTTTCAGCGACTTCTTTTTAATATCCAATTCTGCTTCCATTATACAGGGTGTCCGGAAAATACGTGTACAACGTTTGACGACAGACTCCTGACGTCAAAATAGGTCGATCTAAGCCGACTTAGTTATATCCAAAATTGTCTTGTTTAGCCGGTAGAGGGCGTCAAAAATTTGAAAATATTAAAAAGAAATTACCTGTAACAATAATTTTTTAAGTGACCTTGTTGCTATGGCGTTTAATAATTTGACAATTATTGACAAATTGTTACCAGTCTATGAAATTTACTCAAGTATACGATCAACATTCTTGAATTACAAGTTCATTTTACCATTAAAAATGGAAAATTATACAAACTCTCAGAAAGTTGACATGCTCCTGGTATACGGGTTTTTTTTTTTTTTTTTTTGTTATACTTTTGTTTTTTTTGACGCTTTCTACCGGCTAAACGAGACAATTTTGGATGTAACTAAGACGGCTTAGATCGACCTATTTTGACGTCAGGAGTCTGTCGTCAAACGTTGTACACGTATTTTTTGTTATACTTTTGTTTTTTTTTTACGCCCTCTACCGGCTAAACGAGACAATTTTGGATATAACTAAGTCGGCTTAGATCGACCTATTTTGACGTCAGGAGTCTGTCGTCAAACGTTGTACACGTATTTTACGGACACCCTGTATAATGCCGATAATAATAAAACCAATTTAAATTAAGGTAAACCTTAAACTTAAGTGTAACCTACAAAAGAGTAAGATAAGCAACAGAACGGTGCAAACGGGCATTAGTGGTTAAATGACAATTGGTCAAATGACGAGTATAGTAATTAATAATTGACGTCCGAGTTTAAAATAATCTTAAACTGAAATAGACATAAGGTCACTTAACAGTTGCTTAAATACTGAAAACTGCCTGTAAGCAAGAATATGGAATGCGGCAATGCGGAAGGACCTACTCGACCTACTAGCACAGAAGGCTACGTTTTTTTCAAATCCGTCTTTGAGTGTTTTTTTTTCAATATTTTGCAGTAGGGCTCAAAAATCTTAGCTCCGCCACTGTTTTATACGCGTAAATCCGGCCTTGTTATATTATTACCTTGTTACTTATATTTAATAAATCCCGTTTTCTATTAGAAATGCGTATTTTTTTTAATTGAATGCCAATTTATGTCATAAAAATACGCATTTGCATAATGCATGCAGCTAATATTTAAATACAGTTAATTCTTTAATTAGATTCCGATAGATATATCTTTTTAAAATCTTTCTGTTAATGTATTTTATTTTGAATAATTGAAAGCAGCTGTTAAAATATATGTTTATTGCAAAATGTATAAAATTGATTTTGAATTACTTAATTCTAGCTTGAATTGGACTAATACAAGTTTATAAACTTAAAAATAATGCCATTAAAGCTCAAATAAATTTTTAAAAAGATACATTTATGCTTTGGCTAAAATTGCTAATCAGGCCAATAAAATTGTAAATCCTCCTTTTAAAACTAATAATGACGGCCTTTAAAATTAAAAATCTGACCACAAACATGTTAGGTTAAGTAAATAAGGCATTAAACAGAAATCCAACCACCAAAGTGTTAATTATAGTTCCAAACTGTAAATCTGGCTTTAAAACTGGAAATTTTTGATTTTAAAAGTATAAATGCGAATTGCAAAACATTTGGATACCAACACATTGTAATCCAATCTCTAAAAATGTAAATTTGGTTTATTTTTAGTAATTGAATTAAACTTTCAAAATACATTAACTTCAATAAAAAATCTTAAAAACAAACGTATGAGAACCCTAGTACTACAAGAACTTTAAATTGTTAAACGTATCACATCTTTAAAATTCTGCACACTAATAAAAAAATTGTTTTGAATGTTTTGTAGAAGTAACATGAAAAAGACAATGAGGACTACTGCAGACAGAATTTTATGCAAGCAAAATAACAAGTAAACAAAATCTAGCTAAAAATTCATTGTGTTTAAAAAACGTTATATTGAGTAAGGAAAGAAAAAAATAAAATAAAGTGTAAAAAGGTATTGATACTAAAGTTTTAATAAATAAACAACTAACAAATTTTTTAATTACAGAAAAATGTATAAATTTTGATCTTCTGTGTAATGTAACAATTCAAACGCCAATTTTGCAAATATCAACATAGATAAACATACACAAATCTATCTCTCATGTCTTTGTAATATTATCGGTGCATCTAAACAACGCAATGGCACTAATTTAGAACTCAAATTAAAAAATCAAAGCAGATAGGAAAAAACCGCCGTGAGAAATGTTAACACAATCTTCCGTATTACAAGTACGTTAAATTGTGTGTGTGCAAGAAGTTTGTATTAAGTTAAATCCTTATACAGACAGGCAACGGCATACATAAAATGTTGGTGTGATTTTATGTATATTGTTCTTCTGACCAGTGAGATGCTAAGCACACAGATGAAGAGTATGTGTCTCACACAAAGTAGAGAAGCAGTTTACATAAAATACATCATTTATTAAATTTAAATAAAAACCATTGTATTTGTACCAGCTAGCTAAGCTAAATTCCCGATGTAAACCTTTTAAAGTTTTAGTAGTGGGCCCTACCTATAGTACTTTGGTCTCTTTCATCTAATTTTATGCTGTACCTACTTGCCATCTTATACAATTAATATCAGACAGGAGCATTAGAATTATGTTATCACAATTTTGCTCCATTAGAACGCTAAGAAGTTATAAGTAACTTGTGTGCTACTCTTTCAATCAAACTAGATGTCAGTTCACATGTAAGAAAAAAGAAAGAGTGCCAGGAAACGGTGGCCGAATACAAATATCATGGTGACACAAATAACAAGAGACTTCCAAAAAACATAAAATGATGGCAAAATATTTTAAGAAAATGACAACAAATAAATCACAATCAAACTAAAGTAAAAAAAAAAAAACAAAAACAAAAAATCTTTAGGCGTTTGTCAGGTATGGCAGTTTATAATATACAGGATGTTATCTGGAAGAGACATTTTTTGTCTATCTCGTTTTGTTTTCAAAATAATTGAAAAATACTATGGATACATATGTATATAACTGAATACCTGATGCGTTTCTATAGTGAAGCAAATTATATTACGGCAGCCATTTTATGTGTGACTTAGTAATACAAAGCAAATATTAAAAACATCTTACATTTGATTATTTTAGAGTTCTATACATTTAAAACATACATTATATGTCACTAACAGTAACAAGAAACCATTTAAATGATCCGGACAAAAATTGGTTAATTGGATCCAAAGTTAAAACAAAAAATGTGTTTTTAATAAACAACTAATATCTTTTAAATTGACTTACCAATTTAAGCCAAATTTTTGGACTTTTTATTGTCATAGTCAAAACTTGTATATGCAGTGGTTTTTGCAGTACAGTAACTAAAAAACACTTAAAAACTCATAAATAATGTAAACCTGCACAACTTTTTATAAGCAATAGTACAACTTAGTTCTGTGCAAATTTCAAAATAATTCTTTTGCAAATAAAACAGTAACGTGCAAAAGAACAAAAATTGTTATTCTAAAATTTAAATCTAATTTTCATCTTTTTCACGCCACTGATTTATTTACAAACCAATTTTTTTGAAACTTTTACAACACTTCAACGTTATCATCATATACAAAATGCATATAATGTATACAATGTTAAAACTTATTTTAATTGGTAATTACGCTGTAAAAATTAATTCAGTTTATTTAACATATAAAAAATCACTTTCATTGCAGATGGCACGCACATAAAGTTTTCAAATAAAAATCTAAATGCTCTACGTAAATGGCCTATATTTGGTGATGCTTTACGATTGTTGCCGATAATTGTATTGTTATTCGTAAAAAAGTTATACGGCTTAAATTTTTTAAAAGAATTTTTAAGTTTTTTTTTTTAATTAATGTTCCGCAAATCCCTTGTGTATACAAAGTTTAACTATAATAGTAAAACGTCAGCAATACGTGTAGTAAAGTTGATTTAAAATTTGGTTCAAGCTGGGGTAGACTCGTTTAGAAAATATTAATTTTTGATCACAAACGCTTTATTGGTCTTAACTTTGGATCCAATTAATCAAATGTTGTCCAGAACATTTTAATAATTAGTTTTAATGTTAATAGCATATAAAGCATGTTTTAAATGTTTAAAAAACTAAAATAATAAAATGTAAGATATTTTTAATACATATTTAGTATTATCAAGTCACTCACAAAATGGCCGCAGTAAAATATTTGACTTCATATCCTGTATATCCATAAAACATACACATTATTTAGGCTGCAGTCTCACTACACCACCCACCGCTACTAACTAAAATTCGAACACGTTAAATCATATGGCGACGACGGTCCGACTGATTCACTATTCTCGCCGCCATCTGTTATTTGGTAACCACCGTTTCATAATTTCAAATCGGTTGGTGATAGCGCGGCAACAGTTGATTGTCATTTGAAACCTTGATATTTCACAAATCAAAACATAATCTGTCATTTTCGCTTTGATATTTAAGAATTTTAAAAACGGTAACATAGAAGAAACATGGACACCACCCGACATTGATAAACTAATTACATTAGTAAATAAAATATAAATATTAAATAAATATAACACTCTTCTACTGACATAGAAATGAGTGGGAAATTTAAATATTTGGTGGTCACCAGTAGCTGCAGTGAGACCGTAGTACATTTTGGTGGTTAGTGGCAAACGGTGATAGTTGGTGGCGGTGGTGCAGTGAGACTGCAGCCTTAAAAACATTTTATATAGCAAAACTTAAAAAAAAACAAAACAGTAAGTTAAAAATGACCATCATGAACGTTGATGGATGCTTGACAACGCACTAAATGAGAATGATAAACTTTATAAACTGCTTCAAAATTGTGTTTTGAATGTACAATGCAGCATTCGCAATTCTATCTTGTAGCTGCTCCACGTTGTTTATTGGCTACGCATAAACTAATTGTTTGATGTGTCTTTCAGGCCAGTTCACTGAACCTCTTCTACCAATCCACATATCATTAAAATTATTGTTGAGTCACCAAACTACATATTGGGACAATGCTCCATCGTGTTAGTACAACATCCTGTTACGGAAGGCAAGTGAGACATTGTTATCCAGCAAATTTTATATCTGATTTTTAAAAACTCTGCGTATAAACTAGCGTTTAAACGAGGTGGTAAGATTTGAATTGACAGTAGTTGCCCAATAAAAGCCCCACACCATGTGTTAACTGAAAATCTTTGTTGATAAGCTCGTACCCTAACTGCGGATGGATTTTCTAATGACCAGATATGCTCGTTATTATATTGTTAACGTCATCTCTTGTGAACATACAGAGAGTTTATAAATGAATGGGATTATGTAATCACTTTAAATATGCCGCCTTTTTAAAATCGTCCACTATACTACATATGTTTTCATATGTTTGCTTGACAGCTGTCAAAGTTGATCTGTCAAAACAAATAGTTTAGTGAACAATTTAAAAAAAGCGGCACATTTAAAGTGATTACATAATCCCATTCATTTATAAACTCCCTGTAGATTCATCGCTCCATAATATTGAACTAAATAAGTTAGGATCTTGTTGATCTTGTGAAATGCAAGTCGATGTGCTGCATTGCCTGGTTGTAGGTGTTGTACTTTTTGATAATGATATGAGTGAAAAATCTCCTTAGTTAAGGTTTTTCAGACAAAGTTTTTAGATAGTTATAAACGGACAGAACGTCGCTTAACGCTGACCCTAGTTCATCAAAAACTACGTCAACTATTTGTTCCTTTTCTGCCACGTTGTGCTGTTGATGTAGACCTCCAATACGGCAATTTCCAATTTTAAATTCAGGGAGCCTTCAAAATGCGTCTGAAAATACGCGACGAGAAGGTTGCCTTCTATCGGGAAATCTTAATTGATACTCGCGACATGCAGCTAGGTCATTACCATTACAGAATCCGTAAACAAAAATGATATCTGCGTATTCTCAGTTGTTGAACATTTTTATAAAATTTTACTAACCGAACCAAAGAAAAGTATCAAAAGCTTGCATCAACGCACACTTGTTAAAGATCTAAATAATGTGATTATCTCGGTAACAAAACAAGATAGACAAGAAAGTTATTTAAATTTTCTGTTTGAAATTAAAAAATATACCTAAAGTTTCATTTTTTGCCTCCAGTTAGAATACACCTTGTATTTATATGTACCAATTCAGAACCGCAATTTCATAGTCCGGACATTTTCAATTGGAAGTAAACGTCCGTCATCTGAAATAGGATCGGACCGTGGACAAACCCGCTTTGAGTATTACCTCTGCAACTTATATTTCAGCGATTGTGTTAAAGTAGTACTACAAGCTCAAGGAAAACTACGATGACAAAACATGCATGACGCCTGCCAGGAAAAATGTGCAACAAGAGACTATAATGTACAAGCCAATTGAATTTAACATTTGCCAAGAAAATTCTGCTAACGGGCAATCCTCCACTACCCAGAAAGTAGTCTGCTTCTTAGATTCTGGGAAGCAAACTAATGATTGCAGACAAAAGTGTGGCAACAACAAACATAAAAACAATTGGGGATTCTTTAAAAAACCCAAGCTCGGCAAACAAAAACAAGGTCAAAACCATAAAGTCTAGGCTTTTAGAGGCGGCTAGGCGTAAGTTGCAAAGACTAAAAGAAGTGCAGGGGCGACTGAGCTAAAAAACGCCCGGTATCCACAAATGTATGCTCTTGAAGTTTACAGTTAAAAATACAGTTTTTAAAATAAATACCTATGTTTTTATAAATTATTATAATAAATTTACAACCGATAAATGCCATAATTGCTCTGGACACCACTAAGGGTGTAAAGTGATTGTGTAACTAAATTAAAACATTATTTTGTAATGTAAAACAAGAGACCATATTTCGTGAGTTTTGTAAACATTATATACAAATTATTTTCGATTATCTACACTGGCATATTATATTCTTCCAATTTAACTCAAATCTCTTTTTGACAAATACACGTAATTACAATCGACTAACACATCAACAGTATAAGTAACGAGAAGCCTCTTTGTTGTGAAACTGTCGTTTTATCGTCGCGCTGATAGATTAAGTCCACGTCGTAATATTTTACGTTGTATTTTTAGTGGCGCTGATAAAGACATCAAAACGTCGTTCCGATAACTCCCTTGTTTATTTGCGTCTCCCCGCACTTAATGGCACTTTTAGCACACGCCAAATAAATAAACGCAAAAAAATAAACGCTAGCCACAATTTTACTTAAAGCCATTACCAAAGTATGTAAACTTTTGCATTGTCTGAAAGTATACTAGAAAGGACCACTATATATTCTCACTACAAGAAGCAAATAAATTTAAAGTATACAACAAAAATCTTTCATTAAAAGTTATTTAAGCATTAAATGAAAACATAAGTGTATTTACGTAGTTGTTTTTCAATTTAAATTTAGTTGATATCAGAATATTTTTGAACATAACAATTTTTTATCTATGCTTGTTAAGTCAATGTTAACGAGCTAACTTGATTGGTCTTATTAACAGTAATAGGTTTTGCAAGACGTTATAAAATTTGGGAAAACTTTTTATTTTTTATAATTATTAACAAAAAGGAATAAACAATTTTTTATAATAGTATAAATATAAATATTTATGAAATGAAAATAATTGTACAAACAATATACGTATATAGCCATGCATGAGTCAAGTGTACCAAATAAAAATTTGTTTTTGCTCAAACTACTAAAAATGCCTTCTTCTACCTGAATCCAGATTATTTGAATTTTTCAGATTTTTTTAGTGAGCCATTTTCGAGTAATAAGCAATCAAAATTTGAAAAAAATGAGGTTTTTAAGGTTTTTTACATTTTTTTATCATTTGTAACTTCTCAGAATTGCATTTTAAAAAAAAATTACAAAAAACTTTTTTTCTTCAAAATTGTTCAAATAAGTTTTCAACTTTATTCCTTATATTTTAAAATTTTTGCAAAACTTTAAAAGACAGTTTTTCTTTAAAAAATATGACGGGTATTTTTTTTTTTTTTTAAGTACGAATAAAAACGTGCTTTTATATGTGCGAAAGAAAATTTTAGTGTCTTTATACTACGTTCCGAGATATTTTACAGTGTGTATTCACAGAAATAGCAAAAAAGGCTTAAATTTTAAATTTACATTTTTTTATTGTTTGTAACTTCTTAGGATTGTGTTTTTAGAAAAAAATTAAAACAAACTTTTTTCTTCAAATTTGGCAAAAAATAAGTTTTCACAAACAAAATTTTTTTTTCTTTGAATTTTGACAGTTTTTCTTAAAAAAATCTGATAGATATATATTTTTTTTTCAAATATGGATAAATATATAAAACACGATTATATCCATATTTGAGAAAAAAAAAACTGCCACTTAAAGTTTTGCAAAATTTTCAAAAATTAAAGAAAAAAAAAATTGTCTATGAAAACTTAATCTTTAGACAAACTAAAACAAAAAAATCGTAATTTTTTCTAAAAAATGCAATCCTGTAAAGTTACAAGCAATCAAAAAATGTAAATTTAAAATTTAAGCCTTTTTTGCTATTTTTAAGTATTTATGTAGATACATTGTAAGATAACTCGAAAAAAACTCAAAACCTCATTTTTTTTTTAAATTTTGATTGCTTATTACTCGGAAATGGCTTACTGAAAAAATCTAAAAAAAATCACATAATCAGGATTCATGTAGAGGAAGGCATTTACATAGCCATATATATTATTATATTCTACTTAAACAGATAAATACAATAATTTGCTATACAGCAACTTTTCTGACTTTTGAAGTAATCACAAATAAATTATTAAATATAAATTTGTACTACCATATAGGTAACGTCTTTTTGGCTATTAGCGATGATGGTAACTATTGCAATAAAAATATTTTGTGACAAAAAGTGACTTAAACACAGAGAAATCCTTACTAAAGTTTTAAAATTGTGTTTTTAAGTTAAATTTACTCTACCGCTGTAAGGGGGTTTAAACCTCTTCTCATAATACATCAGAAAATATTCACAAAAAAAAAATTTAAAAAAATTAAACAAGAGTTTTTGATTAAAACTTGGGTATAAAAAATGTGTACAAATTTGGTTTACTACCTTCCAACGTTCGCAAGAACAATCCCTCTAGTATTTGTGATAATTTTATTTTTAATGGTCTTAGCCAGTACAATGGTGTAGTCAATAAAAATAATAAAACCCTGGATTTAGTATTTTTAAACCAATCAATCAGTGTTATTAAAGAGGCTCCGTTGTTGCGCATTGATAGTCACCATCCACTGCTTCTTGCAAGTATTGATGTTACTGCTTGCAACAATAATTATATTCAATCGGTAAAACCAAATTTCAAAAAAGCACTTTATAATTTAATAAATAATTATTTGGCATCTTTTAACTGGGACATATTAAATTCCATATCAACTAGTGACGCCACTACTTATGTTTATACGGTACTTGATTCTACTGTCGAAATATTTGTCCCATTTACTCGTAAAGTAAAGTATTCTTACCCCATATGGTTTACTCCTGACATTATACAATTAATAAAAGATAAGAAACTAGCTCATAAACTTTTTAAATCTACTAATAAAAATACTCAATATCAAATTTTGTCACAATTACGTCAACGGTGTAAAAGTCTTTTGATGAGACTACCTAAACTGCATGACAAATTAGGTTCACAAAAATTTTACTCACTGTTTTCAAATGTTATCATTGATCAACAACATGGTTTTTGTCCTACAAAATCTACTACACTAACCTTATTTATATTACTTTTATATCCAAAAGCTTGGAATCAGGAACAATGGTTGACTCTATCTACACTGACTTCTCAAAAGCTTTTGATAGAGTCAATCATAAAATTCTGATTAAAAAGCTAAAGTCACTGGGAATTGGTGGAACTGTTTTACAATGGATTGAATCATATTTAAATAACCGAATACAACAAGTCGTCATTTCTAACTCTAAATCAAATCTGATTAATATTACTTCTGGTGCTCCTCAAGGCTCACACCTAGGACCCCTTCTTTTTAATCTATTTATAAATGATATCAGTGTCGATATCCGTTTTTTGCATAAACATGACAATTTTCAGTTTGATTATAGAATTGGTACTACTATTTTAGAATCTGTGAAAAGTATTAAGGATTTAGGTGTTAATTTTGATTGTAAATTAAATTTTATATCGCATATAGATATTATTATTCAGAAATCTCTCAAAATACTTGGATTTGTTAAAAGAATAACTAAAGACTTTAGAAACATCAAACCAATAAAAGTTATATATAATAGTTACGTGAGATCAATACTGGACTATTGTTGTATTATTTGGTCACCGCATTTTCAAAACGCTATTATGCGTCTAGAAACGGTCCAAAAAAGATTTATTAAATATCTTTGTTATAAATGTGGTATTGTATTTTCAAACCAATATTATGATTTGTTGTTGTCTCACTTTGGATTACATCCACTTTTAAAAAGAAGAGAATACTTTTACACTACATTTTCTTACAAAGTTGTAAATGGTAATTTAAAATTTCCTCAAATTTTATCAATGTTTTTTTTAGTATGTCTTAAATATAATACAAGACTGCAAACAGTGTTGAAGACTAAACACCATTCAACCTGTTATGGTTATAATAATCCCTTAAACCAATGTGTAATTAGTTTTAATAAATATTGTGATAACTTGTATTTTTTTAATGTTAACTGTAATTGTTTTAAAATATGTGCAAAATCTGTTATATTTTTGAATTAATTGTTTTAAATTAATGTAAAGGTTGATCCGTAAATAAATATATTATTATTTATTTATTATTTAAAATAAATAAATCATAAAATAGTGTAGAACATAATTAAAATGTACTAAAAATTAGTCAAAAATTATTAATTACAGTAAATTCTTTCAAAATTAAACACAGTTCACATATGGCTTAAAATTTGCATAGAAAATTAATTTATTGTGCATTTATTAACATGTAGGTTAAAAAGTTTCTCTTTTCGTGTATGTCTGCATTAAGTAACTTTTGACTGACACAGTGTCTACAAGAAAATCTCTGACATTTTTTGATACATTTAGTTTTACTAATCAAAAATGCATAAATAAACAACTGCTTTCAACGAAAACTTACTTAATCAGAAATTTGAAATACTTTACTGCAGTAGCCAAACCAAACAATTTGGTTTGGCTCACCAGCATTGATCTATATAACTACGCAATTAGTCTTTCAAAAATCAGAATCACTTGTGATGTGTTAGTTCTATTTGGTTTATTTGCTGCGAGTTATAAAAATAGTTTCATTTGTATGTATTTGGTATGTCAACTTTCTGTATCTAGATTTTTAAAAGCGTCTTTTCCGCTTTTAATCTGAATATTAAACGCAGTGTAAAACTGATCTAATTTTCAACAAACTTTTCTTTGTGTTTCTGTACATTGTCTGCATATCTAATATAGTTAATATATTCCCAGTTTTGTTAATGTCTTGTATTTTTTGCCTTAGAGCATAAGAATTTAAAAAAGTTTGTTGAGGTTTTTCTAGATTACAATTTTATTGTGCAAATCAGTTGATTAGATCAAATATGCCTATGTTTGTCAGCTAGGCGTTTTTCAACAATTAAGCAATTTCAAACGAGGTATAGTAATTAAGCTCAGTGAAAGAGATTTGTCAATTTGTAATATTGTACAACAAATTTTGGCCTAGATAGATTGAAAAAATCTCAATTGGAAATGTTTAAAGAAGTTTAATTAGCCATTTGGTTCTTTCATTTGTATACAGCTTCTACACGCTGGGTGATAGTATAAGAAGCATTTGCTTATGGAAGTAAGTAGTTTTTTCTAGTGTTTATTCTAGGAACATTAAACGCAAATCGCTACATTAACACAGTTCTAGAACCAACATTAATGCCTTATCTGAGAAAATTAAAAACCATTGCTTTCCAACAAGATAATGCAAAGCCGCACAACTAGGGTTACTATGGAATTCCCGGAACTAACTAATGTTGATTTACTTTCATAGACTTTATGTTTTCCAGACTTTTCATCTATTGAACACGTGTGGAATACAATTGATAAAGGGATGAGCAATCTTCAGCCACCCCAACTAACTTTACCTAATATTTGGATGCGTATTCAAGAAGGTTAAGATATAATCCTTCAGTCTGAGATTGACAATTTGATGCTTAGGCAAGTTCCTGAGTGCTTAAGAAATTCTAGAAGAGCAACTTGTGAATAATTTACATATTATCTAACTTTTTAATAAAAATTGAGCTAGCTTTTAGCGGTCAGTAGAATAACATTGTTTTGATAAATTTCTGTGTTAGATTACTAGTGAGCCTTTGTAAATGTCATTGCTGATATTTCTCCACCAATCGTAAGTGTTTTGTGTGCTCCTACACATTTTGCACTAATCGTATACATTTTTTTACGATTATCCCAATCGTTTTGGTTTTTGTCTGGGGATACTTAAAATCATTCGTTAATACAACCCTAATTAAAAATTTTAAAAATATTATTTTCAAACAAGTTTGGCAATCTAACGTTTATTAAAATTGTATTTTAGTTGGCGGTGCACATTTTGATCATTTGCTCTAAAATGTACTATCTTTATTACACCAATACCACAAACTAAAATGTTATTACTTTTTGTACAATAATTTAAAACACTTTATAACAACTCTTTGTCATAAAATTGAGTTACTTACAATAATATTTCAGATTATTATTATCCATTTTTTTGTTAACAGAAATAATTTAATTCAACTTCGACTAAGGTTGATGGCCATTGCGCAAAAAAATGTTAAGCCTATTTACGTATACAACATTTATATATTATTTAATCTTTTGTGAATAAAGATGATATATATGTATGTATATGGTCATGTATGAGTGTACGGAATGAATCATAATTTTTTTTCAAATTTTTGCAGTGAGCAAGTAATAAGCAATCATTTTGCGTTTTTTTTCATTTTTTGATTGAGTGTATCTACTCTGAATTGCATTTTTTTAAATTTTAAAATCTTTTTTCTTCAAAATTGTCCATAAAAGAATAAGTTTTTACAAACAAACAAATTTTTCCTTAAATTTTGCAGAACTTTCAGACAGTTTTTGTTTAAGGTTTTTTTCTCAAATTTTATATGTTTTTTAAGTTTTGCATGCAAAATTATCAAAATTTAAAAAAAAAAATTTTGGCTGTGGAAACTTATTTTTTAGAAAATTTTGAAAAGAAGTTCCTTATAATATTTTCTAAAAACGCAATCGTGAGATGTTACAAAAGATTAAAAAACAAAAAAAGGTTAAATTTCAAAATTTTTAGGTATTTCTGTGGAAACTTATCTCGGAGCGTAGTGCACGGTACTTCCTGAAATTTTTAAGGTATTTTTTGCACATATAAAAGTACGTTCTTATCCATCTTTCAGAAAAAAGAAAATATTCTTATATCTTTTTTTTAAGATAAACTGTCTTTTAAATTTCTGCAAAATTTTCAAAGTTTAAGAAAAAAAACTTTTGGCTGTAAAAACTTATTCTTTGGACAATTTTGAAAAATAAAATGCCTAATATTTTTTCCTAAAAATGCAATTCTAAGAAGTTACAAATAATAAAAAAACGTAAATTTCAAATTTTAATTGCATATTACTCGAAAATGACACTGAAAAAATTCACATAATTAGGATTTACGTAGAGTAAAGCATTTTCAGTGGTTTGAGCAAAAAAAAAATAGAATGGCTTAAAATAGAAGAGTACTAACAAAAAAACTAGGTCTAATATTAATTTGGGTATGCCAGTAGGAATAGAAGAAAACCAAATAATAGAAGTATTTATGCTAATGGGGTGCCACAAAAGAATAATAAAAATTATAAAATTACAAAAAAAGTATGGAAGAAAAAATAAACATATAAAAATAATTACTTCAGGGGAAGTGCAGAATAGTAGGACATATTACACATGGAAAAATTATGCAAAATAAAATAAAAAAATAAAGACATTTTCAACTAATCTATGTAATTAATGACTCAAAAAAAAAAAAACATATACAAGGAGTTAAGTAAACATGCGGCAAAAACTCCAGGAGTTGTTCCTTGTCCTATTCTAAGAATGTTTTGTCCTGATGATGATTTCTGAAAACCCCCTTTTTTTAAGATACAGGGTGAACAAAATTTGCAACAGTTACAACATTTTATTATCAAAAAGTACATGTAAAGTTGCTGAATCTACAATAAATGTTCCAAATGACTTCATCCATGTCAATTAGACAATTGCCCATAACTCCAACCCAAACATTCAAGAAGAACTGATGTTGAAAACAATTTTCACATACCAGATCAAATTTTCATTTGCCCACACATGGTTGATTTTCTTAAAAAAACTGGCTTCATCGATGAAAAGAATATGTGTCAGGAATTGAGAGATTAGAACTAATGTTTGCAAAAGCATTGACATAACTCAATACATAAAAGAAAATCAGCTGGTAGTAGTGCCTGAACACGCTGAATGTGGTATGAATACAACAAATTGCCCGTAAAAATTTCCAAACTGTCCAATGACTTACATTCAATTATCAATTTTTTGCGAACAACTACCTGGATCTTCCTCTATCATGTCCAGCACTTTCTATTCCAATTGTACCGTTCTTACAGTCTTCCTGAATTTTCATTTCGTTTCAATGAGCCTGTTTCACAAAGACGTCGATGAATGTTTTCAAAGATTTTTTTGGTCATACATGAAATGCATGTCAGTCATCTTGGCGTTCGTATAGTGACTCCTAGTAGAGGAATTCACTAATTATTAAAGACACGTCAAATAGCCAAACGTCATTCAATATAAACAACTGCAACCGATACATGTGATAATTAATGACGAGACAAATTCAAATAAAATCTGTTGATTGGGATTAAATAAAACACCGTATTTGTAGTATTTTATATAATCAAGTGAAAATATATATCAATAATTAAGTAGACACACTTTTTGGTAAACATATCTTAACAAAAAAAAAATTATTACAAACATTCTTAAAGTTAAACATAACTAAACATTTTTTAAACTACATATTGCATCTTTAAACAGTTCAAATTTTAGACGCCCTAAAAGTTTAGTTAACACATCTGTAATAAATTCTGTTTCTGTGCTTAATAACGCTACGTTGCAATCTTGAGCACCAGCTAATCGAGAGTTTCCCAAAAATATTATGTAGTTTGTTGTGCTTCTTTTTGTACTTATAAAAAAGATATAGAAGGTTTCCTATTGCTTCTCTATTCGGAAATGCACATTTTTGTAATTCCATCTCTTGTTCGGGACGTTTTGCTTCTATAGGGGTTGTTACTGTTTTGGCTTCGGTCATTTGAAACTTTTCTAGCACTCTTTTTGCAAATTCAGTCTGTTTTAGCTTGAGTCCATCTGCACATTTTTTAATCTCTATCCCTATGAAAGTTTTAAGTTCAGTATACACTGTTACTTTGAATTCTCGTGTCTGATTTATTAGTTGTTCATCGATTTTGTTTTGAACACTTCCAATTATAATTCCATCATCCACATATATAGCCAATATTATTTCATCGTTTTTGCTTTTATAGACACACTGTTCGCATGAGATTTGTTGTAGTCCGTTGCGTTTCAGAAAATTGTTGAAGGTTTTATTCCATAGCATTGAAGCTTGTTTAAGTCCATATAGTAATTTTTGCAACTTACATATCTTGTTCTGATTATCAAATACTTTTGGCATTTGCATGTAGGTTACGTCATGTAAGTCTCCGTAGAAGAATGCTGTCGTTATATAAAATCCTATGATTTTATGATAGAGCAAATAATATTCTCAGTGAAGTACTATTTACCACGAAATTGAATATCTTGTTGTAGTCAATTCCATGTTCTTTGCATCGTCTAACCACCAGTCTTGCCTTGTATTTTCCATCATTTTTCACTTTTAAGATCCATCTGTTACTGAGTATTTTCTTGCCTTTTGCTTCATTTTTGTCAACTTCTATCCAAACTTTGTTTTCTCGAAGTGATTCTTTTTTCACTTCGATAGCTTTAATCCATTCATTCCTTTCGGAACCTTTGATTGCCTTTTCAAAAGTTAAAAAAGAAAAGTTGTCATATTTTTTTAGTATTTTACCTCTTGTTGACCTTCGTGATTTGTTATTGTTTTCTTGATTTTTTTTTTTTTTTTTTGGTTCATCTTTTCTGTTTTGAATTCCTATTCTGGTTCTGGTTCTTTTTCTTTTTTTGTTTTTTCTGTCGGAATTTCTTCTTCGGTTTTTATTTTGTTTTCCATTTTTCTTGAATGTTCTCATTAAATATTACATCTCTATGGGTTGTTATTTTCCTTTTGTCCATACTCCACAGGCAATATCCATTTAAATTATATCCAACCATTTTTAATTTCTTACTTCGATCATCCAGTTTCTTTAATATACCTAGCACTTTGGAAAAAGGCGTCCCTTCACCAATACTCTTACTCTGGAAATATCGAGTTTCTTACTTGTCTATTTTTCATGTGGAGTTGTATCAACAGTTGATGAAGGACTTCTATTTGTTAGAAAGGCTGCTGTTCTTACAGCTTCTCCCCACACTTCTTTGTGTTGGTTTTAATACAAATTAATGTTCTGGCTTTTTCTAACAAGGTTCGGTTCAATCGTTCTGTTTTACCATTAAGTTGAAGGGTATGCAAAACTATGTAGTTCAAAATTATTCCTCTTTGTTTGGACCATGGTTTGATTTCTTTGGAGATATATTTGCCACCATTGTCACATCTGAATTTGTGCACTTACAAATTCCATTTTACTTCAACCATATTTATGTAATCTTTTATTGCATCTTCGACTTGATTACAACTTTCTAACAAGAATACCATGCAGTGATGAGTGAAATTATCAAGAAAGGTGATGAAATATTTGTTTCTACCTCACGTTATAAGATTTATTGGGCCACACACGTCTGAATGTATTATTTCTTTTGGTCTAGTTGCTCTTGTTTCCTCTGTTTTAAACGGAAATTGTGTCTGTTTTGCTCGTACACAACATACGCATATATCATACAAAAAATCGATTTGCCTTTTGTCTAAAGTTAGACCAGTAGATAAGTTTCTTAATTTCAATAGGTTTTCTTTGCTTAAATTCGATGCCACAGTATTTCTGATTTTTCGGATGTAGTTGTTAAAGCTGTTTCTTGTTTTTCACTGTTAAGATTTATGCTGTAAAGCCATTTTCCTTTTTTCCTTCTAACACCTTTATGTTATTTTTGTATATATCAATCTTTTCTTTAGTGAATTTAATTTCACTTCCATTTAATTCGCTTAGGAATGTTGCTATACCAGCTTCTTTCTTATATTTATGATTAAAAAACTCTTGCATTAAAATACACTTAGGCTGTTCTTCTTGTCCTTCATAAATGTTTTTAATTTTCTTATACATGTCATTGTTTGTTGCAAAATTTAATACATGTGCCAGACATGTCTTCGAGATCATCGATACTATAATGTATTGAGCCTTTGCGTCTTTTTTATTACATTCTTCACGTGCATTTGTTGCAGTGTCAAGTGTAATTTCAGACTCACCGTTTGCTACTTGGAGTTAGCCTGAGCTCTCAGAATAATATCTATCTCGAATTTCCATAATTTGTAGCTGTCACGACCCTTTAATTTTGCAACTTGATTTAATTCATCACTCATAACTAGAGACCGGATTAAAAAGCATTAAAAATACGAAAAAAAGCGCTTAAAAAGGCATGAAAATGTAACTAAAAAAGCATTAAAAAAGCACCAAACATGTAAAAAGCATTAAAAAGGCATGAAACAATTGAAAAAAAGAAAACTTAAAAACAGTTTGAGTGATGATATTTTTCACACACATTTTAAATAATATAAAAAAACTTTTAAATAACTAAAAAAACTATCTACAAAAACAGTTAATAATTAAATGTTGCTCTAAGTGTTCAACTGTAAAATTTTGTCTTCAGTCACTTAAAATGTTTTCGAAGGGGAAAGACTTCTTTCGACATGCACACTTGTTATTGGTGCATGTTTAAATTTTGATTTAAAAACTGTATTTATATCGAAATCTGGAACATTCTCTCCACTCAAAATACAGTTTATTTTATTTAATGTCGGTAAACCTCCACTTTTCAAAAATACATTTTCGGATTTTGATTTCACAGTTTGCCTTATACAGCCTAGTACTTTTAAAATTGCATCTTTGAAATCTCTAATTATACTTAGACTTCCATTTAACGTATTTTCCTGTTTTCCTAGCGATTTTATGGCATGACTAACAAAACCGAAAGCTAAATTATATATATTGAAGTTTCTTATTTTTTAGAACTGCTTGGCAGTTTTTCACTGACTTACTTGCAGGATCCAAAAATTGTATTACAGCGTTTTTAAATTTTTTAAAATTGAGAGAATCTTTGACCTACCGACTATTTTAGGAATTATAAAATACAGTTATTTAACTTGCTTGAAGAGGTGGCACTAAAATACGCTATGAGCTCAGTCGGGATTTACAGAATTATATTAAACTTGTCTAAATAATATTATAAAAAGTATGCAAGATCTTGATACGTAAATTTTGCTCTAAGTTTTCTAAATAATAAAATAATATACGCTTTTTTTTATTTACATTTCAATCCACTAAATTTCGTAGAAGAACTGATTTATCAAAAAAAAAATGTACCAAAAAAGCTTAAAAATAAGCACAAAATCTTAAAATAAGCACCAAATTCAAAAAAAGTACTAAAAAAGCAAAAAAAGCGTAAAAAACTTAGTGCCAAATGATTACATTCTTCACAATTCGTGCATATATTTAGACATATTTTCGATGCTTTAACTATTTAGCGTAAGCATAATAGCTAGGAATCCGCTCTCTACTCATTACTGACATTTTGTCCAGATGTGTTGTCAGACTTTTTTTATTGTAACTCACGTATTTTTTTATTTTATATATCTACAAACTTAACTGATTCCACTGGACCCATAACCTGTTGATTGGGATTATACATCAGTAATTAAGTAGACACACTTTTTGGTTATAAATGTAACAACGTGTTTCTACCGCTTTTTTACACCAATTACTTGTTGTTTTTATTTTACAACATATACTTACATTTTGTTCCCAACACAAGTATGTCAATCTACTAAAGTAACTATATTTGTTTACATTATTTAACAAAATCCACTTGTACATAATAGATGAAACAGCCGTTCCAAGTTATCGTTAACAGTTTTTTGTACTTGTTAAACAAATTAATTTTTGTACTTGATATACTCATTGGCGAACGGCATACTTTTATTTACATTAACGATTTCAACAAATATCGAATATGGTTGTCGCAAATTTTGTTTACCATGTATTTTCAAAACAAAGAAGTTTTTCAGAAATCATACTACAAAATATTCTTAGAATAGGCTAAGGAATAACCGCTTGAATTTTTGCTGCATGTTTACCTAACACCCTGTATAATTTTTAAATATCACTTTTAAAATTAAATAAAAAATAAAACACAAGAAACGCAAATGTTGCTAAGATCAAACTAAATAAAAATTGCATATAATTTAACTTACGGTGGTTTTTTAATTAATATACGTGTATATTAGTTTTAAATATAACGTTTTTTGTTACAAAATCTATATGATACTAATAAACCTTTACTTTATATAACCCACCCTTCAATTTAACTTACTAAAAATATTAAAATTATAGAATAGTTTGGTCGGGTTGGCTGCGTAATGCTTTATAGATTTTTTTAATACAAAATAAGTGTATTATCTAGTTTTTTTTTTTATAATTTACGTTCAAAATACTAAATAAACAACTCAGCGTGACAACAACAATTAATATTTATGTAAAAATCAATCTGCCAACATTTAAGATAGATAGAGAAAACTGATAAAAATCAACAATTAGATATTGTCTTAAATTTTGAATACATAAAGCTTATTGATAAAAAAAACGTTAAAATTAAATTTGTTCGTTATATAAATAAATGCGCAGGATTAAACTTGTACAAAACACACTTGAAGTTTACCAACTTTATAAATCAATGATAATCGGCAAGTTGTTGCATTATTATCATTGTGCGTGCAGTGATCGTGGCAATTTGTTGAATGTCGGCGGTTAATGTTTTCTAAACGTGTGCAAAGTTAGGGTAGTAGTGTGTGTATGTTATCTTAATATAGTTATCATGAATATTTGATGTTTTCGTGGAGTGGCGAGTGGTGGAGGTAGGCACAGTGGGAGCATTATGGGAGCCTTGCATGCATACAAGTCCCATGTTACAAGTGTCAGGGAATCGCTGCATATTTCACAAATGTAAGCCGTGAGTAAGACAGGAACCGCCGCCTACACCGCGAATGGTACGGTTTGTCTAAACCGCTACCAAACTCGTTACGAACAGAAATGTTGTTGAAAATATTAACGAATATTTTCCAACAGATAATTATAAAGTTTTATTTCAAATATCTAACATAAAAATTATTCAACATTGTTTGCTGAAAATATTAAACATTTCAATAATATTCAAATATCCATATTAAACATTATATAACATAACTGAAACACATTATTAAAATTCTGTATTATTTTGGAAGCGTAATATAAAATCTGAATCTTTTAATCTAATATTAATGAAGCATTTAATGAGAATAATCCAAGTATACTGCATTCAAAAGGAATACTAACTAAAGAATAATATCTATCCGTATGTAATTGTGTAACATCAAGATAAATGTTTCCACAAAACACAAAGAGAGTTGGACTTTATTCGAAACAGATACGTAAAAGCTCTCCGTACGTGATATTGTTCATTGTAAATTATATAAAAGTAAATAAATTCGCAAGAGGATTTGATGCTACGTAATTCGAAATGTGTTATTAAATTTAATTATGTATAACGGATTACTTGTTAAACTATTATATTGATACTGGTGCAATTTGTATTCGTAGATAGTAGCGAGTTAATCCCATGCAGCGGTTTTCCCTCCAGTAACCATATTTCCCGATTTAGTCAAATTTCGGCTATTAATTCGGCTTCATTACACAGGAAATTCGTGTTTGGGCGGCAATCGACGGTCCGCTCGTTTAACCGGATTTAGCGATCCATCGATACACGTGGGGGTACATATAAAGACCAGCCCCTGGGCAATGCACAGGGGGTGGAATTGGTGGGGGCCAAACCGCAAGTGTCAGCGCGTGACCGCTGGCCCCGTTATTTATCGCCGTCTTCGCTATTAGCCGAGCGGACGACGGTCAACCGTCCCCTAATAAACCTATCATAGCTGAATTACTAGCTGCGGTCGCTCCCGCACAAATTGCGTAAGATTGCCCCGCGGGGATAGAACCATTTTTAATCCTAATATCTACGAAAGTATTATAACTGGGGAGAGCGGTTTTGTTATGCTTGACCACGAGTTGAAACCCCAATAGGGTTGAAGCAATTATATGTACTAATCTTAATTTGCATCAAATATTCATAACAACATTAATATTCAAAAATAGCAGTGCTATTATAAAGCTTAAAAGCTTAAAAATCATCTTATATAAATATAAATATCAGACAGTAGATCACAAAAACTTGATTTCCAACGTTTGTCAGTAACATTGATGTTTACATTCTGAAAACCATATAATTAATCCAGTTATTACACGATTGCTAATTTATACGTATTCTAACATATACATAGTGCAATCTTTAACATCATAAACATCAAGATTAGCTATAGTTTCAAAATTAATCACAACAAATACTAGAACGTTAGTAAGCAACATCAGGATGTTTAAGTACAAACGTTTTAAAAAGCTAAAGTATTATTAAAAGCAAATCAATAACATCCAAATTGGCTGTAAAAAGAGATAGAGAAATAAAGTAGACAACGTCAAGGTATCTAAATACAAACATTTCTAATGCTAAAGTATTACAAAAAGCAAATCCGAATGTTGCACTAAAAGTATTAGGCGTAAATTCTACCCGTCGTCGTACTTAGGGCCGCTTTTACAATTGTCAGATAACTTAAACCAAGAATAAATTTATCTACAGTTTAAACCTGGTGTAGCATTAGTTATGCCTTTGTTGCAATCTAGATAACCTATTAAAACGTCAATGATGACTTATAAACGGACGTATAAATTATTTATACACAAATTTGTTGTGCGCGTTACTTGGTTACTACACTAAAGATAACTACTGCTCCAAGCACCGGATAAGTTATCTCTGGTTTATTTTCCTTAAAACATACAATTAAAATTTTATAAAATTGCCAGGACTCAATCACCCACATACTCAAGTAAAATCTCTACTCAATGAATCCCAAATTAAAACTAAAAATAAAGACAAACCCCTTGAAGAACCCAATGATTAGGTCAATCAAGGAAATAATGCGACAATTATCAATTTTCTTCTGTGCAAAAATTTTAGCAATAAATCCTACTTTAGTTGTAACGCGTTTTTGCATTTTCTAAAAAATTATTTATTACAAAGATGGCCGTTTCTGGAACTGACTTATAAATTGACGTAACGTTGTTCATACGCTAATTTGTTGTGCGCGTTACTTAGTTACTACATTAGAGATAAGTTATAAGGGATTGTAAAAGCGTATTTTTATATACTCCTTAGATAGCGCTACTCCTTGTTTAACCGACGATTGTAAAAGCGGCCCTTAGTGAATTTCTCTCTTTACACTTAACTTCCGTGTTTTTGAAGTTGCTTTATCGTTTCTTTAATCTTCTCATACTATAATGTATCATGATGTACCATGCAGTAGTGAATCGAACACAATTTGAGGTCAAACTCAAATTTAGTTATTTTAAACATTTTCTATAAAAACCTGCTCTTACGCTAGCTTCTATTTGTAGTAACATTTTTGTAAAGTGCTATTGAAAATAAAGCATACTTTTAAGAATACACCCTCGGACGTTACCAGAATAACCTAGATTGTCACCACACCATCTCTTTCTTCCTTCTTGGTACTTTGGCATTTGTCAAAGCCATGTTTTAAATCAATCATGTACACTCTGAAGTTGAGTTAAATAAAAGTTGCCACCAAACATCCTCTTCAGCCATTTTGGGACTTTTTTTAAGAGCCATTTTGTGCGACTTTTGTGTTCTTATCCCATGCTTCTTTCTATTTCAGTATTTTCTCCTCTTTTAGATGCCTCTTGACAGTAAAGTGGTTTATTTTGTGGCTTTCCCTTTTAAGTTTGACCTGCAAATAGATCAGCATGACCAAAGCAATTACAAAGCAACCTCCGTGGTAATCGTTTGATAGCCACCAATTATTCTCAACGCCAATCATCTTTGCCGTTTTAACAGCATGTTCTTATAATATCCGTATCCTTAAGTCTTTCCCAATACCTGGGTTTCACACAGCATTATTAAATGCTCCACGTTTGCCAGCATTCTTGTCTTATATTAGGTATTAAGATGATTAAACCTTTTTTTTATTTTTCCAACTTTTTAGTCGTTTTTGTCAGATGTTTGCACATCCGCGTGTTCTGGTCAAACCACACTACTTAACATTTTAGTACTTTATTTGACATCTATATAACCTTTATTACAATTTTCTTAAATTTTCTGCCTTCATACAGGATAAAGGCTTTGGTTTTCTCCACGGCAAACTCCAACCCTAACTCCTTGATTGCTGGCATGACTTTGTTGACCGCCACGTTGGTTATGGCTATTAACTCTTCCTCCCTTTTATCCATTTTGACAATGCTCGTATCTTCCACAAAGTACAGCAGCGTCGTTCCATTTAGCATAACCACTCCTAAAATGCTGTTATAGTAGATGTTCCACAGCAGATGACTAGTCTTGTGGCACACCACAAGTGATTAGCTTTTTCTTGCTAATTTCTATCAGCAGTTTTCTACTCTCCAGGTATTTCATAATTATTCTAATAGTTCTTTTGCTTACACTCATGCTGATTAATTCCCGTATGGCGTCAGCATGGCGTCTATAGTGGACTTTCCTTTCCAAAACCCAAATTGGTTTTCGGGTAGCTGATAATCTTCTGCAATTAGGTGTTTGTAGATTATGAGGCAAATTGGCATGTTTCTCGTGTCTTTGTTTTTAGCTTTCTGCGGTTTATCTAGCAACACTAATTTTGACAGTTTCCATACTTTGTAACCTACCTTCCTTTTGGTTCATTATGTTCAATATAATTTCAAGAGAAATCTTCACCCCTTTGCAATTTTTTGTAAGTATCCAGTCTGGACTCGAAGCTTTGACGTTTAAAAAAAAACGTTACTTTGTTCTTGGAAACTTTTAGCCATTTTAATAAGCACTTTGAAAAAAGTTTTTTTGGTCTCCTTTTATTTGTACTTAAGTTTGACTCTACACGCCCGGCTAATTTGTCCGTGACAATTTTAAACTCTAGTCCCCATACGTCGTTTTCACCTTATCTAGCAACTTCTTCCACGTTTTCTTTTTGGTTAAAATAATTATCTTTTTAAATTCCACGGTTTTGTTTTCCGAATCTTTGAACAGTTTTTCTTTGTGTGGTTATGTGGTTCAATTGTCAGTAAACAGCTCTGTTTAGGTTAACATTTGCTCTTCTTTTAAAGGATGAATCCATGGCACTTTTTATGGCTTTCATCAGGTTGTTGCTATTTAAATTTGCATATTTAATCAACTCAATGCGCAGTTTGTCACGGAATTTTAGGATTTGCGAGTTGTTTGTCTTCATCCTCTATTTACAATTGACTGGGTTTAATTGTTGTTACGTTTCAATGAGTAGTGGATGTTTCTGTGTAGGCTAAAATTTACTTCGTTATTTACATTCCAACCGGAGATGTAACTTGCTATATATTTAGTACTTAAGATTATATCTAAGTGCAATCTAACAAATTTTGGCACATTTTCTTAGCTTGCTGCAGTAAATTGCGCCATCCAATCCAGAACCTTCTCTCAAATTCAAGTTCCCGTCTATAACTACATATTTTTATGTCTTCTGACTTCTGTTCAAGCAATACTTTTTTCTTTTTGCTGATATTCAATTGATTTCAATATTTCTACCTTTGCTGACCAGTATGGCATACTCCTTGTCCATTCCAAAGTTATTTTGGATCATCCCCATTTTTCTTTGCCATCACACAGTTTGTCCTCATCTCGGCACAGATATCCCTATATTTTAGGCATTTCATAGTCTCTGCTTTGTGGCTTCATTGCTCGAACAGGTAGCATGCCTCATTATTATTGCAGTTTTTATATGCCTTGTTCTTTTACAGTTGTGGTAGACCTCGTTACCCTTTTTATGCATTTGGCTGCCTTGTAATCAAATTACCTGCATCTGTACTACCAAGAGGAATCTACCACTTGTTCTATTTTTTGAAAATCCATTTATTGCAGCTTTTGAGTAAAACAAAACAAAAGCATGCTTTTTTCCTTTTTGGCTAGTTTTGCTTGACGGAGCTTTCCAATTTTTGTTCTCCATCCGCCAGTTGTTTCCCTAAAACCTCTCACCTCTTCTTCCAAAGCACATTCATTAAAGTCCACCAACATGATAATTAACTTCTTTTTTATTTTAACATTTGCTATGCTATCCAACTTTAGACCTTGTGATTCTTTAAAAATGTTTGTAGATTTCTCCATCTCGTTCTCATTCTTTTAAACCAAAGGCTGCTATATTCTGTTTTGGTAACGCTATGTACTAAGACTTCTTTTGCAGCTACCTGGTTTTTTACGTTACGCCTTCTTTGGGTTTGAGGATGATAATTTTTACATTCAATCTTCTCCCGTTTTTAAACTTAACGCTGTCTGTGCGGCTAGTTTGGATTTTTTTTGTGTTTGCTTTGTTTGTGTTTGGTTTTCTGTTTTCCGTGTACAAACTAACCTCTAAGTTTGCCTTCAAAAAGGTTTCTACGTCCGGCGTATAGGCGTTCATGTGATTGCGTTTGCCAATTTACTTCTACCATTTTGTCCGGCAAATTTCTTAACCCGCACTAGTTATTTGTGCAGATTGTTTATAAGCTGATACTGTTGGTATCTCTTCTCTGTTGCAATCATGAATACAAACCTCTTCTTGTTCTTGTTGATCATACTTTTTTCAGATATGCAACTTTCTGTAACGCTGAAGGCTGTGTCGCCGGATTACTTCCTTTTTTATAGAGCTTTATCTAGCTGCTGCTACTGATTCAAAAATCATAACTATCAGATGTTCTTCACCAATTTAAATTTTTTATATGCCTTTTCGGGCCATTTGCTGCTAACAGTGGCAAGTCTTTAATATAAAGGATGGTTGAGACCTTTATTATGTGGTAATCCATAATAATAATAAAATAAAACACAAACTAAGTTAACTTAGCAATTCTTTAATCTTTATTTAACTTGCTTTCTAACGCCTACTTAAATTTGATTAGCAAAACCCGTTTTATCATGAAAAACAGTTGTCTGCGTCTCCTTTTTGGATGTGCTTTCCTGCTTCCTTAGTTCCGCTGTTGATTTAAGTGTAAGTAAAAAAGGTTAATGCTCCTTCTTTTTTTATCTTGTTAGCCACATTTTCCAGAGCAAATGTTGTTTTATTTGTGTTGAAGTTACCCTCCACAAGTTGGTTTAGCTTTTTGATCTCTTCCAGCAACTCTTCAATGAGTTTTCTTACTTTGCTCGGTTGTTTTTCCAAATCTTCCAGTATTCTTTCCTGTTTCTTTGACGGGGTATTATTTCTCTTCCTTTTTGCACTTTAGTTGAACTCTTCCCAATCTAGCCCAATATGTATAGCAACGTTAGTTGCTTTTACAATGCTAACAGCTACACTTTCACCGTATTCTTTTTAAGGGTAAAACCTTTTGATTGTATGATTTGGTCAACCTTATTTGGTATTTTACCTTTCCTCTTGGCAAAAGAGTGTACCTCCGTGACCACTTTATATTCGTGTTCACTTCCAGTTACTGTTTTTTTACCTTTTGTTTACGTCTTGTTCCCGAATTTGTTGTGTGAGTTGTCATTGAGTTCTGTTAAAAGCTTGCATAAACTCCCACTCTGCTTTATGTTTGTCCATATCCGTTGCCTTAACTTCACTTTATTTGCTTTTTAAAGCAATGTTTGATTGTGCGTTCATGATTTAGGTTTTCTATTCTGTAACGGTTAAATTGACTAAAGTAGTCACATAATACAAATACATTAACACTTATGCTAAAATTTATATAAGCCAATTAACGTTATTAACCATTAAATATAAAAACATAACCACAAAATTTGAATAAGTGTCAAAACTGTTTTTATTGGTTCATTATAAACACTTGTTGTTTAATTTGCTTTATGATTAAATCTTATTTTCTTCCATTTCTGATAGTTATCTATTATAAAAAACTTGTTCTTGCAGTAGCATTACTATAAATAGTTTTGCAGTTGTCAAATTTAATAAACTGACTTACTTACTTTAATTACCTTTTATGAATTCCAGCATTAATCTATTGCTTCTCGTTATTAGGTCACGGCATACACATTACCTAAATAATTTCTTTGAAAGCTTACTGCTACGCATAGAAACTACATTTTGTAAAAAATATCAATTCAAAATAATAACATTTTTCCTAATTATAAATATTTTTTATTACTATGCTATAATAAAAAAAGTTTAGATTAATTTGCTTTGATTGTTAATATTGACTGCAATTATTGTATTTTGATGCCCATTACTCAATTATGATATAAAAGTTAATAACTGTAATTAACAAAATGCATTTGAAACAATTCAGTTGATTTATCATTGCTGATTTTTGTGCTATACAAACTTTTTACACTGTCTAGTGTAGACAGCTCTTTTCCGTACCACTCGGTTCGGATCTGGTAATTAAAAGCCGCGTGCTACTCCTTTCACTCGTTTCTTTTTTCATTTGCTTTAAAGGGGATCTACCAATATACAACCCAAACACCCTTCCAAACACAGCGCCGTAAACATTTGCTAAATCTAGCGGGATAATGACACGCCCGACGTCCAATAACACGGCCATATCTGTATCACGGCGCACACGTCATTAATTTGTCTTGAGCACCATTTGATGTCTAATTGATGAGGGTCTTTTCTCGATTAAAGCATTATCGAGCAAACAAGGTTATACTTAAAACGTAATTAGCTGGTGAATTAATAAAAGGGGTGCACCTAAAAAAACAGAGGCCAGCAATAAATAACAGAATGTTTTGGAATATAAAAATTTACTTCGCTTACAAGATTAAATCTTTATTATTCTACATAAAAAATATTTACGAAGATTATAAAATTTTAAATTTGATTTAAGCCCCATTCTTATTTCTATTGCGCAATTCGATCAAATAAAACAGATCCGTGGATCTGTCGTAACATAAAATTACGCGTCGTAATATTTTACGTTATATAGAAGCAACCAAACAGTGTGATAAATTCGAATTAATAAAATTTTAAATAGCACCTTTAGTGTTTAGGGAAATATATTTTTATGAAATGCATTCCATTGTGACACTTGTTGAAATACCTTTTAAATTCCTTTGGGAAAGTTGATTTAAAGTTGTGCTCAAACAAAAACCGTTGGAATGAAGATGCGAAGCATCCTATTCAGAAGCCACTTCCTATATAGTCATCTATCTAAAATGAAATGGGGTGGATGGGTGCAACTGTAATCAGGGCTCACGTTCGGTATTTCATTTATCCGTTTTAAGTTGCGCTGTAAATTTTCCAAGGTACATTCTAATCTGGCGGACAAATTTATTGCAGTCTTGTAGCTTAAAAGGCCAATAAATTTCCTCGAGTATATAGACATGTAAATAGAGTGCACGGCAGCAGCGGGAGCACGTCGTCCTGGGAGGGTTGCAATCGCCTAGCCCCCCTTTCTTTCCTTTTATTCACCCCGCACATATACACGCCATCGTCGAAGAAAAATCTACATGCCCCGAGCGAACGCAAACAAATTTTACATTTCAAACGGACATCATGTAAAGAGGGGAATCGAAAATTGATAAACTCACAACTCTTGACTCTTAAGCGCAAGTATAATTCAATTTGCTTCGTTTCCGATCTAATTTGCATTTTTCAGTCCTATATTTCAATTACAAAGTTTATCAAATATTTCATATTCGAATGTTTACAATTATAATGTAAAATATGATACTAAAGTTAAGATATTATGTTATAGTAATAAATAATATAAACTTACAAAAATGAAGTTTCTACTTGGCCAACCTGGTATCTTCTCCATCTAAGAAAGTTGTTTTTTATTGTATTGATATAAAGAGAATAAAAAATCAAAGTAAATAAAATTCTATATAATGCATTGTGTCAAATGAAATACATAATGATTCAATACTTTTAATTTTAGTATGTTCATCAAGTATTAGTGTAGTTTGGTTTATATATTTATAATCTCAAAAATAGTTTATTACATTTATTATATAATGCGTAATTATTTTATCAATAAATTTGTTCTTAAACGTTCTTATTGTAGCTTACAAAGTAGTGATTCTAAGCAGTTTTCTCAGTGAGCTGAATAATGTTCTTAAACTTTCTATCGTAGAAAAGTACAAAATACGTACGTACTCGATCGTCTTGTTACTATTTTATACCCTATATACATACATAGGTCCTTGAAAATGTACATTTGCAATGACCGTTGTATGCATACAAAAGTCTTTGAAAATGTACATTTGAAATGACCTTTGTATGCGTCCATTTCCTAAATTTTACCTTAGTTAGATATGTTTTATAAATATAATATCATAGATTATTTTTGTCAAAGTAGCAAGTAGTAGAAAGTTTTAAAATTTAAACAAATCATTGCCTTTTCTGTCTATGAGCATTCCTTGGTTTAACTTGATTGTATGTATTTGCATTTATTCATTTATGAAATAATTTATTCAAACCGACAAAAATCAAGACTTGTTTTGGTTTTACAAACCTTTTCAGTGTGCCTTGTATGAGTTTGATCATTTTTTGGCGTATATAAAAGTTTTGCACAAATTTTGATATATTTTCTGCAATAAATTGACTTACTGTGCATTTACTTTTTTGCCTCATTTTAGCGTGTTAAGCGCAATAGTTGGTAGATACTATCTTAGATAACTCAATCTGCTAATAATACAATCTGGAAAATTTGTTTGATAGCATTCAAAGTGATAATTCATAGAATAGGTTTTTTAGGCTACCGTATACTATATTCTAAGTTTGTGTTTTTTATGCAAGTTCCAAACCATAAAAAAAAACTGTTTAAAAAAAATCAATTGCTAAAACAAACAATTTATATTTTCTGCAATCCAATAACAATATTTCTGTTTGTTAAAGAAATGCATTTAGAAACAGCTTGACCAAGTGGCAACTAAACTTTATTTTCTACACAGGTAAACAGCGCTTTGACTAGAGTTTGTAGTATTCATAACACTGAATGCAGTTATTTATCCATCTGCCAAAAATATAGATCTGTTCGAGGACAAATAACATGCTGATTTTTTATGTCCATTTTTTTTTCCATCTGCAAGTTTATAGGTTGGCTAGCTTTGACTTTTTCAACTTCCTTTACACAATTCTAAGACCGGAACATTGTCATAAAGCTAAAAAAATTGCATTTTCTTAACTTTCTTTTTAATTTGCACCAGTTTCCTTTTACTATGTCTTTAAAAAACTTGTATATTTGGCCACATTGCGAGACAAACCTCAAATTGCCATCTTATTATGCAGCTCATCTTTCAGTAACATTGATTTGTTTAACAAGTACAAGGGTGCGGAATTCTGTTGGTATTGCATAGGCTCAGGCGTCAAGAGCCTTCACAAAGGGCAATGAGAAAAAATAAATCATGTATACCAATCCTACAAAAGTTTTGAAGAAGCCAATGACTATAAAAACACTAACTAAATAAAATCATCCTCAGAGGGTGTTGTTAACTAAAACTTAAGCAGACTTTGAATGTTGATACCGGCTAAGACCACAATAAAATGTGCAGGCAGCGCTTTAAACAAAATAAAACTACCTCGAAAAGCAAGATTTTGACTTGGCTAAAAAACCTCAAGAAGGCAGTTGCACGATTATATTCAACTATCGTAAACACAAAATGAGCAACAACCATTCCCAAGGTGAATCCGTACTAAGAATGAACAAACTAATAAGTGCAAATGTTGTCCTACGTCTTATCAGAGCAAAGATGTTACTATTACTACTACAGGACCATTACACCAAGTTTTGAAGTTAACTAGAATCCACATAAACGCTCTGCAAACCCAGCGTCCAACTACAACTTGACAATATACCCAAATGTTTACTATTTTTAAACTTCCTAAAGGAATTACCCTAAAAAAAACAGCTTTTTGTTTTGGATTATACCATTTCCTAGATCACCTCTCAGAAAGGACGGTTACAATTGCAGCTTTAACTTGAGCGTTACATTACGTTTCTTTAATAACACTATCCGCAAAAAATATCTTCAGGATTTCTACAGCCACCCCAAAACTTTGCCGCCACTTCCAGACTACAAGACTAATAGTTTTGGCACAAATTGTAATGTTCCTTTTTATAGGGCTTTTTTTTTTTAATTTATGCAACAAATATTATGTAATTTAACAAATTTCTTAAAATAATTTGATTTTTGGTATGCAACTTTTAAAGAATTTCAAGCAATAAATGTGTTTCTTTTTATTTATTACTAAAATGAATAACAAACATAAATTTAAAACAAATATGTTAAAATAAACCGGAATTACATACTAAAAAAACCGCATGCAGCTCTTTAGACAGACATTTTGGGTAGCACAACAGCGTCTGAACCAAAACAAAATGTCCCATTTAAGCAAATAATCTTGCGTGAGCTTTAAAAACTTATTTTTACATTTGAACAATCAGTAAGGATGTGCTCTACGTAATGTGATTTTTCAACAAAGTGCCAGAATATTTTTGTTTTGCTTTTGCCAAAACGCTTCCGATTGATAGCGGATGCACCTGTAACGCGTCACAAGATCCAATAAATTACTAAATTGTGGTTTTAATTTTAACTTAAACCACACGTATTTTTTATATAAAAAAGGAAATGCGTTTACACAACTCCAATCTACATGGAATCCAACAGATTCTTTTACTTATTTAAAAAAAACTCTTTCTACTAATCGCACTTTTTTGTTGATCCTCCAACTAAATAGTATAACTAAATAGTATCATTTTTGCATTCTTCTTTCAGTTAGGTTTTGATAATGGTTTTCTTTTTTCTTTAATCTTTTATGATTGTAATGTGGCTTATTATTCTGTTGATCACATTTTAGTGTTTCACACTTGCAAACTTTAGTTCTATACTATTTTTTGCTTTTAGTTTTATCTAAAGGTCCTATTCTCTATCATTTTTTTCTTTTAACAGATACATGCTAGCAGCGTATGTTGTGCAGTGTAGGCCACATTGCAACACACGCATTTATCTTCAAATTTTTATCAGATAGCTACTATGACTTCATGAGTTTATGTCTTTATGTTTTTTTTCTATTTGTGCTTTTATCTTGGATATTAGTTTATGGGTCTACTGTTCCTTTACAAATTTTGCTCACATCTGCTGCTACTTGTTTAATGTTTTGTTTATAGCTTGTTTTTCTTTTATTCTAGTGCTACTCCTTTTCTCAGCTAGCGGGATAAATAAAACCATTTTTGTTAAACTATTGCGTTCTTTGTTGTTATCGTATTTTATGCCCTGCATACCCTAACGGCCAAACTTTTTTGAAAGCTACTTAGCGTTTTTACGTTTTTGTCAAATTTGTGTGCATCACGCCACACTAAACATGCTTTTAACGGGATTGACGCGGCTTCTAACGCCAGACGTCTTTTTTTTTACTTTTTTCCTCTATCCTAGACATAATCATCTTAAAGGAGATGGTTGTTTTTTTTGCTTTTGCTGTCACCAGTTTTACATTTTCCTCAAAACATTAGGATTATGTCCCAATTCAAAATTGATGTTGTTGCATTTATTTCTTCTATGGTAATTAGCATTACCGCCGTATTCGTCTTCTCAGTTGCCAGTTCCAGTTTATATTTTTTATCCACTAGCAAATTTTTTCAAAAATTCTGTTTGTTGTGTTGTTCTTTGCCATCTTTTTAACCACCACCGTTCTTAGATCATTGGCAAATGCTAACAACTTTACGTCTTTGGAGGTTTTCAACATCACAGTCACAGTTCATTAACTAGTTGCAATACTGATCCCTGTGGTACCCCTACTGTGACTTTGTGCTTCTAACTTTTCTATTAATATCTAATTAGTAATCCTGTCGTCCATTGTTTTGTCTTGTCAAATTGTTATTATTTGTTGGTATAACTTTTGTCCTAGAAGACCACGCACTTTTGGGGTCGATTCTGATCTTAGTGACTTTTGTCGTCGGTAAATTTTGTCATAGAAATTGCGCCATTTCAATAAAATTTAGTAGCATTTGGTCTCATTTCACTGACATAGCGTGACTTCTATAAGAAAAGTCACCGATCTCAACAATCACAACAATTAGAATTGCATCCTTAGTTGTCAGTTAAACTTTTGTTTATCCAGCTTGCAAACATTACATCCTGATTTGTAATTTACTATACTTGATTTTAGAGTTTTGATTGTAATGCCATAACCATTGTATTTGTATATCTCTGAGTCTTGAGCTCCATCACGTGCCACTTGTTTATTTTTCAATCTATGATGTTTGCTCCCTTTTCATAAATGTTGGTTTGTTATCGTCATTTAAAATCACTATTCTATTTTTGGTCATCCACTCTGTGAGTATAGAAGCTCTTAATTCTGGAGATTTTGAGTTGAAGTCGGCTGAAATTAAAATATCCCTGTTTTTTTGCCCTACATAAGGTTCTATGGTATTGATTTTTGTATTTACTTTTATTACATTTAGGTGATATGTAGCTTGATATCATTCTAATACTGTCCAAAACAACACGTCTAAAAAAATTACTAGGCAGATACTTTGGTAGTTTGCCGTTGCTTTGCAAAGAAAACAACCACTTCAAAATGTATTTAACAATTAGAAACTATCGATACTGTGGTTAAAAACCTTAGATTAGGATCAGTGTACTCTATTCTTTCTTTACTTACTTTTATCAATTTTGTTGACCTGGCTTTAGTAACGAGTTTGGTATCCGTAAATAACGTAGTTCAAGCGTTAGATTTTTTTTTAGTGGATGCACAGGCTTCTAAAGACAAAGCAACGCAAAGTAGCTTAGATGCAACCACCAAACAAACAAATGTACTATCCAATTCTTCAATAGCTGTTTCCATGTGGTCACTGAATAGCTTGTTCTATTCTAACTTCCAAGTAAATTATCTCTTTTAATAAAAGTAACGGTTATTTGTCTATTTAATTAAAACCTTTATGCAATAATCCAATTTGCTTTACAATTTCTTGCTATGGCAACATTAAGTTGCTTCAGTTTTTATTAATTTATAAAAATTATGTTTCTATTCTTTCATCTGCCTTACAGCTTGTTGTAGTATGGTTTTACGCTTATGATTTTGTGGGTTAAGGCAACCAGCGCATATGCATACAGTACTAGTTCTCTTTTCAGACTGTTCAGGTTTTCTGATACGTACATGGTTGCTCGTCATTCAGTTTTGAGACCATGTTGTCACTGCTTCAACATATGGCTGCAAACTAGAAAAGTAAACAATCATGTAATTCAATATTACTAGTGTTTATACAAAATAGTAACATAAATTTATACAATATAAGTAGAAAATATTAATAGAAACAAAATATACACAAATTTACGATATAGTAGTATTGGTAATTTTTAAATCTACTAGTAGAAACACTTTAGCCACAGCACGTTTATAAATATCATTTACGGTTCTTACGTTCACAACTCGGATTATTCCATCATTCCCTGGAAAGATTACCCGCGTTTAGTAAACCTATTGTTTTAACCTCCAAGTTATTAGTAAGTTGCAGCGACTTCTTCCGTTGTTGAAAACTGTGTAAAGATTTGGCATAATGCTTAATTTCTACTATAAAATGACCAATGCTCTGCGTGGTATAATTTTTTATGTTTTGACAAAAAGAGTAGTTCAGTAACACAATCTTTGGCTAACAGAATTTAGTGATTCTTGTTGTAGCTTAAATTTGAGTTTTGTAATTTATCAGCAACTCTAAGAATTCCGCTTCCATCTACAAAACGACTAAAATTAAATATTTTCCTTTTGTTTGAAACTGGTTTATTATTTCTCAGACAATTAGTTTCTTTAAAAAACCCTGAGGTTTGCAATCATCATCGCTATTTTGACTTTGGGGATGGCAGTTTCTAATAGATCTTAGGATGTTCCCTCAAATTGCATAACCATGAAATTCTACTAGTTTTTCCTGTATGATCACTTGGAGCAGTTCATACTTCTTTCCTCTTAGTATGTGACCTAAATATTAAAGTTTTCTTCCTAAAATTGTGAGTGCAATGTCGAGCTGTTTGTTCATACGGTCTAACACATTAATGTTTGACACTTTGTTCGTTCAAAATATTTTTAACATGCGTCTATAACACAACATTTCAAAAGCCGCTAATTTTTTTATGTTTAGTTGATTTAGATTCCATACCTCTACTCCATAAATGAGAACAGCAAACGTAACATCTTACCATTCTAATTAAATAGATGGCTTGGTTTAAATCAACTGTAAGAAAGGTGTTATTCTTATTTTTGAGTTTCATCAAACAAGCAATAAGCAATTGATTAAAATTTGAAAATCTGTTAAAAACTATTGGATATTAATTTAATATTAAGATCAATGTCAATTGCATCTTGAGTGTCTACTTTTACTTTAAACACTTCATCTTTGAAACAGCCCTATAAACAGTAATCAACTGCTGTAAAGTCTGGAGATTTTGGAGACCTACTATTAGGACCACCGCGATCAATCCAACGTTCTGAAAACCATTGTGCTAAATAAATTCATTTTGTGAAAAATTTCTTCAAAATAAAAAAGCCAGTTAAATAACTAGCCGCAAACATGGCATTCTAAATTAACATTATTAATTACGCTTTAAAAATTAAAAATCGGAACTACATTTGAGTTTTTTACATCATTTTTATGTGTATAATACACTCCCGAAGTTTGATCCGTTCCTCCCGACTCAGCATGTATAAACAGTTATATGTGCAGTTTCATTGTTTCTACTTAGCACTGTAGTGAAGTAATGTAAAAAATTACATCCTAAAAGTAGTCACATCTCAGTATATTTGATTTTTAAATTTTGTAATTACAATCTAATCCATTTATAAAATTACTAAAACGATGTATAATTAAAAAAAAATGTAAACTAGTTCAGTACGTATAACATATTCACATCGAGCTAAGAATAATTAATGCTACGAAACAAGGCCATCCATTTAATGCGTTAACCATCCATAAAAACAGTTAGGACGTTAGAGGATTCCACAGTGGAAATTATTGCATAAAACTGCAGCTGCTCTAGCTAACAGCAACAATTTAAAGCGCCAGCCATAAATAATATTCTATAATTGCATGCAATTTGCACTACTGGGGGTGGATGGGATAGGACAGAATGGGATGAGAAGGAGAATTGTCGGGAATGGGATGGTTGCAATACGAGAGCACGCGAGCGAAACTCTTTCCAGGAGAGATGCTGTCAGCTTCGTTAAAAGAAAATAACGAGAGATGTTTCGTAATTAAAATCTGAATGGCAGCCATTCGGAACGTTCAAATTAAATAACACGTAAGCGCGGAACGGCGGACGATTTCGTCCCAATTAAAAATAATAGTAATAACAAAAAAGTAAGGTGGAAAAGACTGAAATGTAATTGAAATCCCAATGACTACTTCCAAAGTAAATTTACTTTGCTAACATAATTGCTTATTTATTTATTGATTGAATTTCGCAAAAAGCTTAATTGCTACTTAAAATAGTTAGTGATTATTGATGAAGTGGATGTTTGTTAATATTCACAATCAATGTTAAGTACATGCCGCAGAAGGCCCGTACATCGTTGTTAAATGCTATTTTACAAGCTGTTCGAGGGGGTTCGATGGGGGTTTCAGCAGGATTTAACTTTTCATATCCGAGGCTGGGAATTGGATTTACGGCGGTTTAAGGGGGTAATTTAATAAGCAATTATCGGTTAGCGCGCGCGGCTAACTGCCTTTATGGGCCGTTGGGGGGATCGGGGGTTGTTGTTACAGGTTATATCTATCCGACTATGTATGTTACGGGGAGCAACTCCACTACAATTGCGCAATGCGGGCAATTAAATATACTCGCATCGACGATCGAATTGTTGATTTGCATTTTTTTATACGTGCCTATTTAGAGTGGATTATAGTGATGGTTTTTATCATCTTCTCACCGAAGATGCTGTAACGTGACGATTTTTCAAGAAATAATTCAGGCGTCTCCGTTCCGGTGCCTGCAAGTTTACGTCCTATGCGGATTGTTTTTATTTGCGGCACAATGTGGCCAATTGCCAGAATACATGCAGAGGCGTGGATTGCACAAAAATATGAAAGTATAAAAACAATTTTCCAATAAATAAAGTAGATTTATGCATATAAACACTGTATTTTATTCTGCTTTATCGTTTCAATTATATTTTTTGTAATTCGATCCGCAATTCATATGTAGTTTATTGCAGGCCACCAAAACCGTTACAATATTTTACAGCAAGCTATATAATTTATAAAAAACAGCTTTTATTTTATTCTTTTTTGAGAAATAGATATTTTACTGGATAAACATATCATTCCTGCAACAAACAAGCTAATATAATTGATCCACACCTTTTTATCTAATATATTATGTATGAATTTCATATATAAACATTAAATTGTACTAATAATGCTTATAGTAGAACTAATCACATTAATTAGTGCCTGCAAATATTGCATAATTTAGTTAGTAAAATAAACTAAAAACCACAATTTGTTATAATGATTAAAAGTATTTAAAATTTTTGTTTATGTTGTTATTTACAACATTGCAATACCTATAAACCCAGTTAGATGACATTTTCCTAAGTTTTATTTCAAAGATAAAGAGAAAACTTGATTAAAATATTCTTGGTAAAATTGTATCTACTCATATTATTTTTTTTTAATTATCTTCAAATCGTTTTCAAAAATTATAAGAAAACTTTTTTTAAATATTTAAATCAAATTGCAATCATATATACATATAACTATCTTGGTCAAAACTTTTATTATGTGGTAATCCATAATAATATAAAAATAAAACTTTTAAAAGATTTTTACCACAAATACTTTATTGATAAGTTTATGTTGAAGAATATGCCTACTTTGCAGATTTCTCGAGTTTTAAATCCTTAAAACCCAAATGCACAGAACCAATTTATATTAATTAATTTACATCAAAATACGTCAACTTTGGAAGTTAAAATTTAAAAAAATGCTCTACTAAGAACAAAAACATGGTTTTATGGCTTTTGCGGCTTATATACAGAGCATAAACTTGAAATGGCGCCAGATTTAGATTCTACGGAAAATTTCTGATTGATTTCACTTGTAAATTTTTTTGAGTTAAATTTGCGATTTTTAAACAAATAAGTTATTTTAAATGACAGTTGTTGTTATTTTTTTAAATATTTCTTAGAGTAATCATTCTTTTTTAATATAAAAATTTAATTAAAAATTAATATCATAATATTATCTTAAGAAATATAAAAAAAAACTAAAATTATAGTAAACATTTAAAAAAATACATAAAACTAAACTAATGTATATAAATTAGAAGTTAAATTTTCAAAGACCAAACACAAATACCGGTTAAAAACTATTCAGCAAATTTATTTGTCAAGCATAAATCCTTAAATATTTCTAAGGGAGTTATTTCATGGTATGAGTTGTTATACATAACTGTTGACAAATGCAAACAAAAACTGGCTTTGCAAGGCGTTATCGATATCAAAAAATTAGCCCGTAGAAAGGATGAAGAGATCAGAGATACAACATCTATGATTTTAACATTCGATTCTGAACGGCTCCCAGATGAAGTTAAGGTAGCATATGTTACTCGCCCGGTCCGCCCGTTTATTTCTAACCCAATGAGGTGTTTCCAATGCCAACGTTTTGGACACACTGCAGTTAGGTGTCCAGGTGTTGCAACATGTGCAAAATGCAGTAAGGAGAAACATGACCTCGATCTATGCAAAAGTTCACCTTTATGTGTGAATTGTGGTGGTAAGCATCCTGTTTATTCCCGAGATTGTCCAAAAATGAAAGAGGAAAAGAAGATAGTCGAGATCAGAGTAACAGACAAATTCTCTTACTTCGATGCTCAAAAGAGAAATAGAGCAATTACTGCTCCTACCTTTTCTAGATCGTTTGCTGCAGTTGTTGAAACGCCTATGTTCAACAACTACCAAATATGAAATTTATTGCTATTGCAGAAACTTCTTTAAATAAAGACAAGGACTCTAATGTGAAAGGTCAAAAACCGGTTGCGGGCCCATCAGGCTTAAAACCAAAACTGACTACGGCACAATCACAGTCCAAGGTCACAACGAGTGGGACTTCAAGCAAAACCACTCAAGATGGGGGCTTATTTAAAGTCTAAACCTTCTAAGGTATTGGCTCGTATCGGGCCAAAACCAACTAAGGTTGCGACTTACAAGTCAAAGCCTAAACAGGCAAAGGCTCAGTCCGAGTCAAAACCGGCAAAGACGGCAGCCCAATCTAGGCTACCGCAATATTGACGTGTCGTTAGAGTCGATGGATGTGGAAGTTCTTTCCGCGCCATCAACTCTGACAGATAAAATTATGCCAATTAGTGGGAGTTCTACTCCCCCAGATGATAATTCAGAAGTTAAAAATAAAAACGCTAATAAACAAAGAGTTAAAATTACGTTCGCAACATAACACTAAAAATGGTTTCAACCATTATACAATGGAACTGCAACGGATATAATTCACACTACAAATCCTTTAAAATATTATTAGCCGAAAATTCACCTATCTGCGTTTCCTTACAGGAAACAAATTTTAAGGTTGACTGTTCTGTTAATCTTCGTGGTTATACTATTTATAGAAAAGATTGTGCAAATGTTGATTGTGCTCAAGGTGGTACGGCTTTATTGGTTTGTGATACGGTTTTCAGTAAAGAATTCCGTGTCAATACTGCATTAGAAGTAGTAGCCGTTTAAGTACATATCCCTTTCGCACTGACCATTTGCTCAATTTATATTCTGCCAAATGTCAGTTTGGACATTCGTTTGATTGATCAATTACTTGAACAACTTCCGTCCCCATTCCTGCTAATGGGCGATTTTAATGTTCATAACACTATGTGGTGCTCAAGTCGAACTGATGTGCGAGGTCGTAACTTGGCCAATCTTTTTTCAGAAACGGATTTAGTTATCTTAAATAAAAGTAACAATACTTACTTTTCCGTGGCCAATAGATCTATCTCGGCTATTGACCTTACCATTTGTTCTCCAAGTATCGCAGCATTGCTGGATTGGGAAGTCTCGGAATATCTTTATGATAGTGACCACTTTCCCATATTCGTTCGCGTGCTTAGTCATGTAATTAATGAAAACCGTCATCGAAATTGGAGAATAAAAGATGCCGATTGGAATATGTTTGTTCAAGTGTTTGATTACGATGACAGTGTCCAAGATATTGAAACTTATACCGATTCTATCATACAGGCAGCACATGCGAGTATACCGTTATCTTCTGGAAAACCTCGCAGAGAGCCCGTTCCTTGGTGGAATTTTGATTGTGAGCAAGCTAAACTGAACAAACGCCGTTCTTTTTGTAGATTTAACCACTCTCCAACAGAAGAGAACCTATAACTTTATTTGAGGTACAAAGAGCTGTTGCTCGAAGAACATGCAGAAAAGCTAAAAGAGAATCATGGTCAGAATATGTTACTTCAATTAATTCGAGAACCCCCGTCGGAAAAGTGTGGGAAAAAGTCAGAAAAATTTCTGGCCAAACCGCATCATCACCTATTAGTGGGTTATTGTCGGGTGATCAAATTATTACCAATCCCCTTGACATTTCAAATATCCTGGCCGATTTTTATTTTGACGCTTCCAGCGATAATAATTACGATGAAAATTTGCGAGATATTAAAATTAACATGGAGAAAAACATTCTGTCATTTGTCTCTGCTGAAGATGAATTATATAACGCACCGTTTAGTGTTTGGGAATTTGACTCGGCATTATCTGAAGCACACAATACTGCTCCAGGTGTCGATTCGATACACAATGATATGCTTAAGCAATTAAGTCGCTCTGCCAAACTTCAATTGTTGGCACTCTATAACCAGATATGGTCAGCAGGGTATTCTCCTGAGTCGTGGAAACTTGCTATCGTAGTACCAGTACTTAAACCTGGTAAAGATAAAAAGTTCCCGACAAGTTATAGGCCTATCTCTCTAACTAGCTGCTTATGCAAGTTACTAGAAAGAATAATTAATAAGCGTCTTACATGGTTATTAGATTCAAGAGGTTTAATTGCTGACATACAATGTGGTTCAAGGCGTCATCGTTCTACAACTGATCACCGTGTTCGGTTGGATACAGCAATTAAAAATGCTTTTGTACAGAATCAAAATCTTGTCGCTGTATTCTTTGACATTGCAAAAGCATATGACATGACGTGGAAGTACAATGTTCTACGAACGCTTCATTCATGGGGTATTCGCGGAATCATGGCATTGTTTATAAGCTTTTTAACTTCCCGTTCATTTAAAGTACGTGTAGGTGACAGCATCTTGGGCGTACGTCAGCAACAGAATGGTATTCCTCAGGGGTCTATTCTAAGCGTGACACTATTTATGATAGCGATTAACGGCATAAGTCAGTTCATCAAGCATCCGGTAAGCGGATGTATGTATGTTGATAACATAGCTATCTATTGTGCCTCGAGAAACATGCCAACATTGGAACGTCAACTTCAGTTAACAATCAATCACATTTTGAACTGGGCTAATAACAATGGATTCACTTTTTCTACTAGTAAAACGTTGCTTATCCATATTTGTAGAAAGCAAACCCCACACTTTATTATATTTTGGGGGAGAACCTATTCCTGTACAGAATAGTGTTCAATTTCTCGGTGTCACATTTGAACGTGCGCTGACTTGGCGTCCTCATTTAATAAATCTGAGAACAAGATGTGTCCCGGCACTAAACTTGCTCAGGTCGTTGAGTGAAAAGTCATGGGGAGCGGATCGGAAAACAATGCTACTTTTGCATCGCGCTTTGGTGCGCACAAAACTAGATTATGGTTCCATAATCTATGCTTCCGCAGCTCCATCCACATTACGTATTGTTGATCCTGCTCACCATACTGGAATTCGTTTAGCAACTGGCGCATTCCGCACAAGCCCTATTGCTAGTGTTTTGTGTGATGCAGCTGAACCATCACTCTGTCTTCGGTGTAAAATCTTGACTGTTAGGTACGCCGCAAAACTAAAAGCTAAACGCTTGCATCCGACGTTTCCTGTCGTGTACAATAATGGTCTCGACGATCTATACAACATCAGGATACGATCACAAAAACCGGTTGCTGTAAGAAATTACACTATACTTCAGGAACTGAATTTCCAACTTCCTGATGTATATCAACTGTCTTACTGTCGCGATCCTCCTTGGACTTTTTAACGTCCAAGGTTAAATACTGCATTATCGAGAATGAGCAAAGCTTCAACTTTACCAGTCAAATATCAAACTGAATTTGCAAAAATTTAAGCAAAGAACGTAAATGCCACTTGGATTTATACCGATGGCTCAAAAAGTAACGAAGGTTTGGGTTCTGCTTTTCTGGTAGATGAGCTGCAGTTTACATTTGGCTTGCCAAGTGTTAGCAGCGATTATACTGCAGAACTGTATGCTATCTATCAGGCTCTTCTCTACATCCAACTAAGCGCAGGTACAAATTATGATATACGTACAGACTCGTTGAGTGCATTAAACGCAATAGATGACCAATATCCTGATCATTACTTGCTGAAGCAAATTCATTCAATTTTGCTTCAGGTGTCTCAGATAAATGTCACTGTTAACTTTGTCTGGATTTTCAGTCACGTAGGTATCAGTGGCAATGAAAAAGCTGATGCGCTTGCCAAATTAGAAATAACTAGCGCTGAATATGTTTCATTTAAAGTTCGCGTTAGGGATATTTGTAATTTTCTACATCAAAAGCTGCTGTCTAACTGGCAAAATGAGTGGTTTTCTATTCAAAACAACAAGCTGCGATGCACTAAAAGCGTTATTACACCGTGGAGTTCGTCATGCAGGCCGAAGCGTAGGGAAGAGGTTATCCTCACGCGACTTCGCATCGGTCAATGTCGATGGACTCACAGGCATTTGTTGACATCTGAGGTGCCGCCAGTTTGTGATACTTGTGATGTTCCATTAACTGTTTGTCATATCTTATTTGAATGACGGCAGTTTTCGGAACAAAGAGTTGCGTCTGAATTATAACCCAGTTTGTCGATTGTCTTGAGCGATCAGATCGTTGAAATCGATCGTCTGCTCGAATTTATTCGACGGAGCAAATTGGGTGCATGGATATAATTGTTAATTTATTGTGATTAATGTTTGTGTATCGTAAAATCCAGCAGTGTTTAGAACCTTTTACACCCTAGACACTATTGGAATTATCTAGTCATTTTTGCTATAGTCATTAAAGTTTGTGAACGTTTATTTTATCTTTGTTGTTTGTTTATTTATTTATTTAATTTTATTCTTTAATATGCCATTTTACAGCATATTATTTTACACTTTTTATAGTTAGAGAAAAGAATCGGCTTATTAGGCTGATACGCCAAAAATCTAAACTAACTAACTTAAGATTTTTTAAAAGAGCATTGAGATAGGTCGATAATTTTTGGTGTGTTTTTTTGCCCGATTTGTAGGTTCTCCGTAATATAGCTTTTTTAATGATTTGAGAATAATTCTTTTTTTATTGTTAAGTTTACCAGTTTTGTAATTGTAACAACAATAATGCTTTTTTTTATGCTTTTTACTGCTATTTTACATCGCCACAGTAAGTCTACGACTTGTTTAAAGTGGTTTGATGGGACCAACAGCTTAATACGTGACTTCCGAACCACGCTGGTGGATAAAAAGCAAGTTATCATTTCAGTCATATTTCGGGGATCGAACCCCGGACTGCTTGCATGATATGCAAGTGCTCTACCATTGAGCTATCACACCATAATAATAATAATAATAATATTTATTGGTGTTGCTTTTACTACAAAGTATTTAAACTAGTCAATAATACAATATGATAGATAGAGAAGAAATATTAGGTTAGTTTATTGTAAAACTTACTAACATAGTAGTTTGCACCACCATCTTTAGATTTGTTTATTCGTTTTAAATTATATCTTAAATTATAGTTTATCCGAGTTGAATAGTTATGTAAGGATTTGTATATATAAATGCATGGAGCAGTTAGTATTCCAAGATCTATACATTTTTGTTTGCAGTTATCTCTATATTTAAGGCCACCTATTAAGCAAACACCTTTTCATTGTATTTTGAAAATGTTCACTCTTGTTGCATGCTCCCAGTAAAATTCTCCATAATAAATTGAAGAATGTATATTTGCATAATACAAACACAGCATTAGTGACTGAAAAAAAGAAGCAGACGTATAAAACATATAATAATTTTTTTTACAGCAAGTACGGTAGATTTCTTCTTTCTATTGCCCGTATTGTTGTTCAGATATTGTTGTTTTCAAGAAGATATTTGCAAAATAATTAAAGAAACACATTTAGATCTTAATATTTTTTTTATTTTTAAGAATATGCAAATCTTATAACGCTTGTGAGACTGTGCGAGACACGACTCAAGAGAGAATATAAATAGACTACATACTATGCAACGACAAGAATATATGTAAGGTTCTAAACAGAATAAACACCGGGAGCGACCACAGAATGACCCGCGCACATATACGGATTAGCACAAAAGCAGAAAGAAGGAAGCTAACAAACAAGAAGAAATTTCCAACAAAAGAGGTCCTGGCCCAAAACCAAACGGAATACATTATCAAAAATCCAAAGGAAGTTGAAAACAGGAATAGCACTGCAGGAAATAAATATAGATGATATCATAACAAACAAATCGCTAAGCATAGAAACAGCTAGAAAAAAAGGATCTGCAGCAAAATAAGAAACCAGAAGAAAACAAAACTGACAACGGATACACTAAAACTAATACAAGAAAGAAGAAAACACCAAACAAATCAGTAAAGAAAAAAAATCGCACAAAACAAAAACATGAAAGTGCTTAAATTAAAATTGTGTAAAGGGAAAAAGGGCATTACAAAAATAAAAGATCTCGAAGAAACCATAGTTTATAGTAATGCAAAAATCGCCTACAAAAATTCTACAAAAAATTGTACACAGCATCCATACCTAGCCCGACAGGAGACTCTGGTACAGATACTCAAGTACTGGTACAGGTACAGGAAATACATACTAAATTTTGGCTCAGACTTACCGAAAATTACTATACCCAAAATTAAACATACACTACAGCAATTAAAAAATCGGAAGGCCCCAAATAACAACGGAGACAACTTCAAACCCTGAAAGTACTATTAAATAAATGTCTACAGGAACGGAAAATACCAAAAGCATGGAAAAACGCAAAACTCATTATTATACACAAAAAGGAGACTACACAAATATAGGCAACTACCGCCCAATAAGTCTTCTATTACACCTATACAAGCTAATGAGTGGAATCATTAACAACAGACTAACAATAAAAATGAACTCCTACCAACCGGTGGAACAAGCAAAGTTCAGAAAAAAGTTCGAAACAATGGACCATCTGCAAACAATCAGAACAATCATAAAAAAAGACAACAGAGTATAATATCCCCATACACATGGCCTTCATAAACTATCAGAAGGCTTTCAATAGTATTGAGACTTGGTCATTCCTGACAGCTATGGAAGATGCAAGAATTGACTCAAGGTACTCCACGCTAATAAAGGATATATACAAAGATGCGACATTAAAATAAACGACAATCTAAACACCTATAAAACATCACTTGGTAAAAGTGAATGGTAAAGGGACACAATCTCTCCCAAGTTATTTACTTTGGTCTTAAAAAATGTCTTTAAACAACTGGCGTGGGACAAGATCGGCCTTAACATTGACGGCTCATACCTTAACCACTTAAGACTTGCCGATGATATGATCATAATAAGTACTAACATCGAAGAAATTCAAAACATGATGGAAAAACTAATCAATGCATCTAGGAATGTGTGGCTAAAAATAAACCTAAACAAAACCAAAATCATAAGTAATAGCTAACAGGAAGTTGTCATAGATAACATCAAAATAGAAAATGTGAAAAAATATATATAACTCAACCACTCAATTACGAAAGACAAAAAAAAACCAAACTGCCAAAAACAACGTAGAGTCCAACTAGCTTGGGCTGTCTTTGGAAAACTCAGTTTCATATTAAAAAACAAAAGAACATCCCACTACTTAAAACGTAAAGTATACGACAACTGCATCTTCCCCGTTGCAACCTACGGATTAGAAACCATGGCAACAACTAAAAAAACTGGCAAAACAACTCATAACCACCTAAAAAGCCATAGAACGTGCAATGTTAGCTATCACCCTCAGAGACAAAGTGCATAATAGCAAAATTCGAAAAAAAACTAAAATAATTGATATCATGGAAAGCACTGTAAGCCTCAAATAGAAATAGATGGCCACGGCGCAAGGCAAAGCCCAGAACGGTGGTATGTAACCTTCTGGAAACCAAGAGAAATTAAAAGAAGCACGGGAAGACCCCAAATAAGATGGATCGACGATATTAAGACCGTAGCAGGAAAACAATGAATGAGACTAGCAAACAACAGGAAATCATGGAAGCAAATGGAAGAGGCCTATACCTAACAATGGCCGAATTAAAAAGCTAAATAGAAAAAGAAGAAGATAACGCTTTATTCAAAGACTCACTTTTTAGATAACAATAACAATTCAAAAAAACTACAAGAAACAAAATGAAGTATGCAATCAACCTGCCTATATAACGTAAAATTCTTAAAAAAATTTTGTTCATTAGTAACGCGTGTGTCTTCCATTAGCACAAATTACTGCTTTACACCTTTAAGGCATACTTTGTACAAGCCGACAAATGTCTTCTTGTAGTATATTCTCCAATTCTTCAATTAGGGTTTTTGTTAGCTGTTAGTTAAAGGGTCTGAGGTAGATCTAGGCTCCTCCAAACACGCCTATCTAACAATCCATAGTTTGAACCGCGTGGTACTGACAGTAGTTCATGGTGATGGCAGCAGTATGAGGCTTAGCGTTGTTTTGCATAAACACAAAATTTTGGCCTACACCCTAAACGGCTGGTATAACGTAATCCTCCAGAACAAGATTGATAAATCGTTTAGCGTTTAATTTTCCTAGAACTGGCACAAACTGTTCTTTCATCAAAATTAATTTTGCCCCAAACCATCACAGATCCACCATCATATTTTTTGACTTTTTGTATGGTTTGTGCAGAATAGCGTTCATATGCACGTCGGTATACACGTATTGTTTAGTTATTGATAGTACCACTAAAACAAATGTAATTTACAGTTATGCTATGTCATTTTTTTTATATAAACTTGAAATGCAAAGTAAGTTAATATACTACTCGCCAAAAGTAAAAGAACACTAAGACCCCGTAACCCAATGTTTATCAAAATTTCAGATAATATGTAAATTACTCACACTAACAAATTATTCTCTTATCAAACAAAGATATATCTCTAAAACACTTTGTTCTGATAAAAAAATTACAAATAATCAAGGTTTAAAATTATTTGGGTGTGATTATTTAATGCTCAAAGGTCTCCAGCGACAATAAAAGGCAAGCAATTTGATTTATGACGTGGATTCTGCGCCAAAGCAGACTGCTTGACTAGATGTTATTATATTTGCACGAACTCTTGCTGTGCATTTTTAGCCTATATGCCTCAAGGTAATGGAAACGCTGAGTCTTATCTTTAAATTAAAATTTAATATATTGGTTTATTAAAGGATTTCTGGTTTCGTGTTCTTTCTATTTACAACACCTAAAGAATGATTTAAAGAAAAATGCTTTTTTAGCAAACTACCCAATTCGTGCTTTAGAATAGATTCAGATATCAAATAATTATTATTAAACGTATTTTTGTTGTTTTTTTATAAAAGACGACAAATAGGATTCACAAAATTTATAGGATTATAGCATCTGTCAAATTTGTTGTTCAGTAGTATATGGCAAATGACTATGAAAAGTTGTATAATTAATTTTTTTAATCAAAATCAGTGTTTCGTTTAAAGAACGTTCCGCGCACTACGTAATTATTATTCTTGCCACAGCCGTCTTGACGAGTCAACTATTCAATCTTTAGTAGCCAAACTCGAGTTAACCGGTTCAATTAATAAGCAGCCAACACCCGTATCATTGCTGCTGTCCGTAAGAGTGTACGGGAAAACCTAAGGCGGCAGTCAATTTTGTGTCGTTCACAAAAATCAAATGTATTTACACAAAATTATTTATTCAAATTTGTCTTTTGGCATCATGCCATGCCGTAGTCGTTTTCAGTCTTACATCAATTGCTGCCAGTACATGGCCATATAAAGATTGTCCTAAAATAAACGCAAGATTTGAATTTGCCGCCATTTGTGCAGTAAACCCTGAAAAAAAAAACAATTTGAAAGTTTAGGGTTAGTAAAAATGGAGCCTTACACAATACAACAACGTGTTTTCATTATTGAACAATATCTCAAAAATATTGAAAGTTTGGCGGTTGTGTACTCTCGTTTTAGTGATCAGAATTGACTCCCTAGATTGTGTAATTAATCACCATTAGATTTCATTTTATGGGGTTATTTAAAATCAAAGGTCTATGTCAACAAGCCCACAACCAACCGTGCATCACAGAAGAAAATTGCTTCATCAACGAAATTCAGCCACATTTATGCAAAATGGTCATAGAAAATTTCGACAAAATAGTGCGTATGTGCCAGCAAAGCCGTGGAGGCCATTGCCAAATGTGTTATTCCATAAATAACCCTATTCTATGTACTTTATGATTCAATAAAAAAATAACAATCTAAAGACTAAAAACAGTGTTTTCTATTTAATTCAAATCTTGCGTTAATTTATATTTGCTACACTTATGCGCTTTTTATAGTTTTTAAACATCTGTTTGTCACTATCATTTTCTTATATTTACAAAATTTTATCAGTATATCTGCTCTCTCGTTTTTCTTTCAAAGTTCATAACATTCTTTTTTTTAGTACCATTTTGCATTCCAATCTTGTATCACACTTTTGCGGCATTTTCAGCCTTCTTCATGTACACTTCTTCTACTACATAACGTTTAGTACTAAATAGCAATAAATTATGCATTATAGTAGATTCTGATAATATGCCTCTTTGGAAACAGGAAAAAGAACATTTCTTCCAAATAATCCGTTTGTCTGTTTGTCCTTGTCGAAGAAACCTTTGATTGAGAATGTGAGTTGTAAGCAACTGTGCACCGTCATTAATTTGTTGTATACGAGGGACACTGCCAAAGTTAACAAAAAATGTAAAGCAAAACACAAATTACTTTATGTAAATCGCTTTATTGCTTCTCAAAATATTCTCCTTTAAAATCTATACACTTTTGCATCCGATGAAACCAATCTTCAAAACAATTTTGCCACTCTGAGCAAGGTACCTCCAAAACAAGTGATTTAAATGCTTCATCGGTTTCTTCAGGCAATGAAAAACGCTCGCTACGCATTTTATTTTTAATATGTCAAAATACAAAGAAGTCATTGGGCGATAAAGTATTGGCAATGAGTGATTAATTGGATGTTGTTACTAGTCAAAAACTCGTGTTCGTTGTGCTGTGTGAGCGCTTGCAATGTCATGATGAACAATGATTCGCCGGTTTATGTTGTTCTTTCTGATTTCAGCAATAACTTTTGGCAAACAAATTTAAGTATACCAGTCAGCATTAACTGTCCTTCAATCCTCTAATGCAACAGTTGCAACATGACCCGTTTTTCCAAAGAAACAAGCAATCATTCTTATCAAAACGATATGTGAGAGCATCACTTTTGTGAGTTCAGGTTCATTTAGAAACACCCATACAGTCGATTGCTGTTTAGTTTCAGGCTCATATGAATATATCCAAGATTCGTCACCTGTTACGATGTTATATACCGAATTTGAACAACCCCCTCAAATTTCTTTAGCATTTCATTGCACCACTTGACACGTGCTTGTTTTTGTTCCTCTTTCAAATTGTGTAGGATCCAACGACTGCAAAGTTTCCTCACATGCAAATAATCGTTCAAAATTGTATATATTTGTTTTGCTGCAATGCCTAAAGATGCCTCTATCTCACTATAAGTCACATGCCAATCTGACAAAATCATTTTACGCATCATTATTTTTAGCAACAGAGGTGCATGAACAACCTTCGCGAATTCTGCAAACTGTTAACTGAATTATAGATGAAAAACGTCAAATTTTACGAATATGACAATCGCAGAACACTGACAATACAGGCAGTACTTGATTCCGCAAACTTTAGCAGTGCCCCTTGTATAACGAGATGAACCAGTAGCTTGGCTTCCGTTGTCCTAAGATTTAAATTCTGTTGATTTCCTTTTATTAAGATATTTTAGAACAAAGTACATCATACCAAAATACAAAATAACAATAAGTTATTGAACACTTTACAACCGCTGTCAATAATTCGCATCTTTGGAAACAGCAAGAAGGACAAACATTTGAACTAGTACAAGAAAATTTGGATTACTCAACTAGTAACATTCAATTATTATCATATTATAACTTTGCCATTTTTATTACTCTTATGTTATATCACGCTTTCGGTATTTTGTGATAGCCCTGTTAAGAATAATTTTATGTGATTTATTGCTTGACGGTTGCTATGTTCCGCTTCAAATTTGTTCAAGATTATATTTTCTTTTTAGTCTCCCTGGTCTTCTCCTTTTAGCCAGCTAATTTAATTTGCATTAAAATTTTCTTCTACACCCTGGTGATTGGTCATTTACTAGCCAGATCAGATGTACTCTATTATTTGTTGCCAACGCTTCCAGATTAATTATACAAGCCATAACCAGAATAAATTTGAATGAACGAAGTACCTGTAATGCCAATTAGCTATCGTACAAAATGGTTGTGAGTCTGTTGGAATATAGTCCCAACTCAATTATGCTTCTGGCACATCAATCAATAGCAGCTACCTTTGCTTGAAAAACCAAAGCTTGTTTATGGCCATTAAACTTATCTGTATATTAGACGGTTCTTTTGATTATGCCTGAGTAGCTTTTGTTTGTTCATTTGTATTAAGCGTGAGTCCTGAGTATTTTACGTCTTATGTTACAGCGAGCGCAGCTTTATAAGCTTTTTAGGCCAAGATGTTTTGTTGTCTAGTAATTAGAAAAATCGTCGGTTTTCACTTATAATCCGTTGATTTATACTACAATTTTTGTTGTTAAGTATCACAATGTAGGTAAAATCTCATTGCCCAGTAAGCACTCGTTTGCTACTTTAACTACCACAGTCTTACCATATAGTATTATAATTACAATCCAATGTGTGAGCATAGAATTGACACAATGTTGAACAAAAGAATTGTTATAAAAATATATTTATGAAATGCTCCTTTAATGTTAAAAAAAAGTACATTTTTTTTGTTTGCAATAGATGGTCTTTTTGCACCTGCTCACTAGCTGAGGATTTCCCGGTGAGTGTACTGATGCGGTTGCAGTAGTCAAGTCTTTGGTACCCCATCCCGTATGAATCTGCCAAAAAAAATATTGTATGTATAAATAATGTACATAGAGAACAAATATGATTAAGTGGTTAAGAGTTGAATAGGTGTCCCCAACAAAGTGATGCAAAGCGTAGCGTTTTTTCCAAATGGATCCGTTACGAATATACACATACCATACACATAATTTCTGTGTGGCTCGGTGCCCGACACCTCAAATGCCTACCTCAAAAAAGAACGGCGTGATTAGGTATTTATTTATTTATTTATAAGTCTGTGAGATTTTGCCAAAAAATAAGTAGATTGCTCCAACTTTAATTTAAATACCACTTTAACTGCTCATCAGCTGCCTGGTATGTGGGTTCACAAAATCTTTATCAAAAGTCTCTTTTGGCTTTTTAATCGAATTTTTGTATGCCGTGAGATTGGTTTTATAAGTATCCCAGCCACCGCTTCTCTTGGATGTATTAAACACCTTTCTAATGTTTGCTCTAGCCTTATCAAGCTTGCTCTTTCTAACAAGAGACTTTGTTGGAAGTGAGTTTATCAATGCTTGAGTAGCTACCTGTAAAAACGGTACTCATAAAGTTAAAAATTATCATTATCTCCAGTTTATCTAACGTTCTTGTCACCTTTTGGACAAACCCTAATTTGACTAACTAGTATTTAATTACACTACTCCCAGTTCGGTCTTTGTTTTCCAACGAAGGCATTAAAAATGTCCATATTGAATATCTAAGATAAAATTATTTTGTTCTAAAAACTTGACAACGTTCTATATTTTCTATTAATATATACATAATATGATGGATTGCAAATGATCGCATTTACTATAACAATAAGTCAATATTTTGTTTAAATTTAGGTGAATGCGCCGGGTTAAGTGTGTTGCCCCTCTTAAATTTTTGATTTTTAATTATACATATATTATATAGTCTTATATAAAATAAATACTTAAAACGTATAAAAAAGTTAGTGTCAAAGAACAATCAATAAACCATAAAATGTTCATAAAGTTTGATAGCAACAAGTGTAATTACTATTAAAACCATAATTAAATTAATCTAAATAGGTAGAAACTTTCTAATAGCTTGCTTCGTACTAGTCAGGTTAATATAGATATGCAGCAGGTATTGTGTAATAATATGTCATGTCCATGCTGTTACATATAATTGACATTCATATGATATAAATATCATGTGATATTAAACATGGTATTTCCTGCTTCAATATTTAAACATAATACGGATTCTCCGCAACATGGGGCTAAATATAGAATATTATAAAGTCTGCTACATGACATGTATCAATAAAACTTGGGTCCCCAAATTTAATTTAAACAAGCTAGGAGGAGGTCTTTTGCAGTTGATATCGTGTTGCTTTTATTAATAAGAAGGAATGTCAATACAGCTATTTTGTACTTGTTTCATATTTACGTTGTTTGCATTTAAGAAAATAATACTTTGTATACTAGTAGTGGTAGTAACTTTGTAGATGATAATATATACGAAGCTATAAATAATTTAATATAGAAAATAACGATATGCGTGGTATTTGCCAACTCCCATAATCATATTTTCGTATAATTAAATTAAAACAATACTATCAACATATTCACATATTCACAAAATTTACAATATAAAAACATTTCTATAAATAGTAAGTTTGTTATTAAGTAAATACCTATTAATAAAAGAAAAGTCAACATATTTACATAACTAAGTATTTCCCGTTGCATCTAAAATGTAAATTTAATTCTATGATTAATTTACCAAATTAGAATATTTAAATTGTATTACGTTAGATTAATGAACGATAATTACAGAGTCGCATAAAACAAATCAATTTTGACCACAATCTTGATCGTATTCCGCACCAAGAAATGAAGATTGATATATAAATAATGCGACGTGATTGCAAATTAATTAAATCAAAATAACTGATTGCATTTTAATATAAAACCGTGTCACTCTCGTGTGGGCCGTGCTGTGCACGATCGTTTCTCCAAAGTCCCGTCCGCTCAATTTCCTTCCCCGACAGAGTGTGTATTATAACCCAGTAGCGGGAGAGAGCTAATCTGCGGCAGTTTGAAATAATTCCGCGGCGCGCGGCCTGATATTCTTATTATTCGGAGGAAATTAGCAGTCAGGCCACGAGATCGTTAAAATAATAACGACGCGCCGTTCCCAGCACCGGTTACGGTGGGGGAGATCTTGTGGGTGGGTTGCACTTCATGGAGACGGCGCATACAATGCCGCCGCAGATATGAAAATGAACAGCCGCCGCTCCATGCCAGCGGTAGCCCTAATCCAGATGTTTCAGCGTCATTTAACACTTTCCTCGCCCGCAATAAATTCCGATGGAGATGATCCCTCTGGTGTAACGCGCCATCGCAGCGTTACCGTGCACACGTCACTTCACAATCGCGACGACTGGAGCTCAGTGTTTTTTTATTGCCACGCTTCACTTTGCATAACAAGACTAGACATTAAAAATAATAAAAGAATATCACTCTAGCTGCATTATCTATGTATATTGGGTGAGCTTACACCGTCAGATTATTCCGCCATTCCTTTCTACCTATACCTGTTTTTTATAAAACTTATTAGAGATGATTCTTTTGAATAAACCAATTATTTTAACGCTATTGTTTAAACATTATTTATAACAATAACAATAAAATAACCTTTTGTTACATATGTATTATGATTTAATTAACAGTGCGTATTCTATGCTTGTATTCATAAACATTTTTATAACGATTCATTATCAAACGGATCATTATAATTTAATGAACATTAAAAATATAATTATATTCATAAATAAATTGTCATTAATTAAATTATTTAGTAACTTTTTAGTAATTTTTGTTTTTTATAAGTTATTAATATGTTAACCTATACTATTTAACCTCAAATACTGTGAATTAATACAGAAATTAGACATTTTTAAATCAAACGGATGTGTCAATTTAATGATTTGTTTTGTTTTAATGGACCAAAAATGGTGCGTTAAATAAATAATTTAATGAACATTATTGCTAATGAGTGTTTATGAATACGAAAGTTTGATTAAACGTTCCGTTATAATTTTAACAAATCATTATATATTTAATGACGTTTTATGAATACGGGCATTAATCTAATGAATAATTTAATGAGCGTTATTGCTAATCAGTGTTTATGAATACAAAAATTTGATTAAACGTTCAGTTATATTTTTAACAAATCATTATATGTTTAATGACGTTTTATGAATACGAGCATTAAACTGTCACTAGATTTCCTAAAAACTTGAAAACCAACTACAAAGAAAAATACAACAAACAATAATAATAATATTTTTAAATTAATTGAACAAAATAACTTACATAAATAAGAAACTATTTAATGTTGGCTAGAATAATAACTCAAAAATATTTGTAAATAAAAGTAACCTAACCCAATTAATAGTTTTTCTTCTAAAAATAATTTCATAATATATGCTTTAGGTATGCTGTCGTTGGTATTGACTACTAAGTTTTCGGTTACAACACATTCTTTAAAACAATTTTTTCAACATTCTCTTTTTGTCTATAACTTTTCTCGGCCTATTTCTTTATTATTAATCTGTTCTTAACAACTCTTCTGGAAAATAATTAGTTAGTTTTGTTTTTATCACACATCATATCCAGTGATGTTTACTATGCCAGTGGAACTGGTGTAGACAATGTGCAAATAAACTGCAGGCAGCTAAGACTACGACTCCAGGTCCAAATAGACTAAAATACGCTAAGAAAAGCAGGCACATACTGCAAAGTACTAACCTGCATGTACAACAAAGTCAACCGTTGTAATGTGGTCCCAGATTTATAAAAATAAACTACCATAATCCTAATTTATAAAAAAGGAATTATTAGATAGTGGACAATTAGAGACCCATCCTGCTTGTATTGTTGCCAAACAATTAATAGAGACGTTTACCAGTCATTCGTATCATTATTTACATCATCAAACTTGTCTTTCGCTATCATGCGATGCAGTGGTCATACAAGGTATACTGACGAGGTTTGTAGAACCAAAACAATTGTCTATGCTTGACCCTTGGCCGCTGTGATCGTTAGATTGAAATTGAATAAATTATTAATTCATTTCATAATATTAGTTGGTCAGATTGAGTTCTGTCTCTTTGTCATTTTTTAACAGATATAAACTAGAAATAAAAACAGACTTAATTATTAACTATATTACGTCACAGGATTCAGGTCCCTTAACAAAACAACCATGTTAGACCTTGGCGTGATATTCCACGTTAGAGTTTTTTTTTTGTTCAAGTCTTTGTCTGGCCAACAGCAATGTTGTTCCGGATCTCGGCGTTGTTAGCCAGTCATTCTTCTCAAATCCAGGTAAAGGTAGGATTCTAAGCTTTCGAGCTCAAGGTCTTCCTCCAGATGTTGTTTGGGTTCCCTAGGCTTAAGAGGTTCTCAGTTAAGATAATCTTCCAAGGTTTTTCTTTCCAGATTAAAGTCTTAAACGACTTCTTCCTGCAGGTTTTGGTCGGAGTTGCTTAATGTCAAGTAAGCCATTGTTAAAGTTATTAATTATTCTTTATCTAATTAACAGCACTAAATCTAGATATTTAGTTTCTTTGCTGCAAGAGTGCTTGCTTACATGTTGCAAAAACCTATGTTGTTATACAAAATCAGGTTAGAACATTTGGGGACGTCCCATAGGTAGTAGTAAGATCCGGAATTTGTTCCGGACTAAATGGTCCAATCCATCGGTAAAGCTCTCTGGTGTCAGGTCCATGTGGTTTTAGGGGCTTGCACTTCAAGTCGTGCAGCCTTGAGTGCCACGAGTGCCAATTGTTACGGTTTAGATTTTTTTAGAGGCAGTTGATGACGGCGGTTCTTTGGCTAGTGTTATGAATGAAAAAGTGTATAAGTAGTTAAATGGAGTTAGTGCTTGTTTGAAATTTGTTTCTTCTAAAAAAATGCCTCCAAGAATGGAACAATGTATTGAGGTCTGTCCGTCTAGTGAATTATGTCTTGCAGGTGAGCACAGGTAACCCTCCATAGTCGGGACTAAGCTATCTAAAGCCAATGGTTCAATTGGTTCAATAGAGTTGGAGGTCTTAGCAAAGGTAGTCATCCTCCAAAGAATTTAAGTTTAGATAACTCGACCCATCACGGCCAGTAGATGTATCTCAGCGGAGTATTGTTAACTTGAAGCCAGGTCTCTTGCAGACAGGTGTCTGCAAACAATACAATAATGGCAAAAAAAACCAAAAAAAAACGTTTTTCATAAATACAAAGGCAACAAATACATAGTCAGTCATAGGTACTCCGCAGGAGCTACTACAGACACATTTCTCCGTTAATAGAAGCTTCTGATGAAGATAACCTTGAATTGCCAAACAAAAAACAGACAAAAAGGCTATGATACGACAACACCATAACTAATCAAGGTAGTCTATAATGGGAAATTGACACGTTTAAACCATTTAAACGCCAGGTGTTTGTGAAATATACCCTATCATGTTAAAAAAAGCAAGTCTTTCACACATACCGAACAACTAGAAAACAGTTAAGGTGGTATTTATACTAAAGGATTAAGACGTTAGAGGTGCACCATAAGATAATTATCCTAATTACGCGTGCAATGCTAAGACGCTTGCTAAACCACATTACAAAAAAAAAGGAAAAAATAAATTTTAGTTTCTTATCTATCATCATCTATCTACATTAAATTGTGCATCTTTGGGGACTAATTTAAATTTACTACTACTTTCTGGTGGATTTTCCATTTTACTCAAAAAATTTAATCTAGGCATAATATAAGCCAAGCTAACAACATGACTTTACAATAAATTGTGCTACTTTTAGAACTAGTTTCAATTCACTACGGAACAATTTGAATTCTCGACGCTGCCCGGCTTTTTTCTTTAGCGCAGTCCTGCCATTAGCAAACGTTGTAATTACTCAAAGTCGTAGAAGCAGAATTTTGTAAATGTGATTGTCGGGCCTTTTTGTAGTATAGTAGCTTTCAAGTTATTAATTAGCTTAATAAAAATTGATTTCTAAACAACTCAAAATTGTCAGACAAAAACTGACTTCAAGGTGCAGACATTTTCCTGTGCGGTATTGTTAAAACAACTTGTACGTGCAAAATTCCAATTAAAATATCAGCGTAATTTCCAGACACAAAGTATTTTTTATCCATTGCCTCCCCTTGTTTAAATATTATCTTTTATCTCAAACATTACAAAGTCTTGCTTTGTGATATATACGTATGCGTGTCGTTGCATGATTTAAACATTCAAACGCGTAAAGCGTGCCGTATCTCGTCTGCATCTCATCCACCCTCTGATCTCATAGAACTGTCCGCCCGCCTGGAGATCTGGAGTGCATCCGTGCGGGTCTTCTCATTATTGGGCCGTTCCTTTCTCATTCAACAGGAGAGAATGAGAGTGTGCAGTTTATCGCTTAATCCCGTCTGTCCTCATATATCAACTGTTCCTTCCTTTCCCCCCAAGCACGTCTCCAACAGTTAGATTGGATTGCACGCAGCCGAAGAAAAAGTTTAATGTAATGCAATTTCATGCATTGCTTCTTTCAAATTACATTTAAATTTTTTAATATGAATTAAAAACTAATTTATATGAGATATTACAGTTTTAATTTTATTGAAATGTTCGGTATTATAACGATCTCCCCTTAAATTTTTGAAATAATATATTTACAAAACTTTATACCGACGTTCTAATTTCATTTATTACTCCATGATATAACAATGCTAATAATATAACAATAAGGGAATTCCGGTTTTGTATCTCTCTCCCTAGCTTCCCAAGCCTGGTGCATATTTCTCTTAATTATTTTTTCGCGTTGCCAGTAATGGTGATATCGTTATAAATTCGAGCCGCATTTAATTAGCGTCGTTTACTCCTTGTTTTTTTACTCGTTGTTTTCGCATCTAAATTAACTCAATTATGTGTTTGTATGTGTATGCTTTCGTTATTAACGAATTAGATCTGGACGTCGAGGGAATAAAACAGAACAAAAATAAATACCGCAGAGAAATTTGAGCAGACATTTTTTTCTTTTTGCAGTATAATTTTTGTTCATCAAATGAGTTAATAACAATTATATTATTAAATTATGCATACATATTTTGTTAGAATTTACATTCTGTATTGTTGGAAAGAACACGTAATACATTACATTATTCTCAATAGCGTTGAATGTGAAATATAATATTTTATTTATATCTGCTGTGAAAAGGTATGCTTATGGAGTTGCAAAGCTGATCGTTGTTAGAGAATAATAATACATATTGTGGTCAACTTATTGTAATTTATTAGTATTTTTATATTTTTGTAATATAAGTAGTATTTTAGACTAATAATTATATTTAAATTAGAATATCAAAACATACAAATATATTGTAGATTTTTAAATTTAAAATATATAATCAAGTTTATAACAATCGGGGCGTTGTCATTCATAACGTTAGCTGCAACGTTGCTGGTTTCTTTAAAAAATTTGATTATATGCTTCATCTTTTCGTGACTCATCAATCACATGATTTGGTTGGAAATAGCACACACCGGTTTGTCTTCTGATGTAGTTTGGATTTTTTTTTTATTTTGCGCATTTCTACATGCTTTCTTATATAATTTTATAGTTTAATTCGGTCTTTCCTTGCTGTTTTTCTTCTGCCATGTCTTCTATATCCAGTTCTTTAATTTTCCCATATCTAAGAAAATGTTCTAATATTCTTTCCCTACGTCGTTGTAATACTTTCAATATGTTACTTTTTTCTTCAACTACTTCTAATATTTAATTTTAATTTGTTACTTTATTCTTCTAATTAATTCTTAACATTCTTCTGTAATACTATATTTTAAAATCTTTTATTTTTAGACTTTTTACTTTCTTATTGTCTAAGTCATACATCCATACAGTGCTCTCTACACCAAAAACTGACAAAACTAACGGAAAAAACTCATGATTGCAAACATACAACACCAGAACACTGCGTCTAGACAATCATCATGCATTGTTAGAACACAAGCTCCAACATATCAAATGAGACATAATAGGAATATGCAAAACAAGACTACTTGACAAGAAGACAAACATCTGACCATATGATATCCGACACAAACTCTCACACCGGAAGAGTCGCCATAATGAATCACAAAAATATAAAACATCTCTTAACTAAAACGTACTCAATATAACCCAAAGTAATCTTAAAACTAAATAAAAAGTATAACTGAGCACCAACCAGTACATAAAAAACAAAAAACCTGAATAATTCTATGAGAACATCACAACTGCATAAAGAGCAGAAAATTTCAATGCAAAAATTAAAGAGAAAGAAAAAAGATAACAACCATATAAGCAACTTTAAACTGGGGAATAGAAATAACAGAGAAACAGAATGCTTATAGATTACATACAAAATAAACACATTTATTGTAAAAAAAACCAATAGAAAAGATGTAGAAATGTCAAAAAGGAAATTGATTACATCTTCAGTATCAAGCATAGAATATGTACAAATATATTAGTACTAAACAAATTTAATACCGCAAGTGAACATTGAATAGTTAGAGCTACATTCCAAATTAACACGCAAATAGAAGGTAACAAAACCCTCAATATGCAACAACAAAAACACTTAAAACACAAACCGTCTATGTAAGAAAATAGATTTTTACTAGCCGGTCAAACAGGTAGGGTTCAGGAAAAGGTTCAGTACCACCAACCACTTACAAACAATCCATAACTTAATAGAATAGAAAAAAGTACTGAATATAACATACTCTTCAATTTGTCATTCGACTCAGTAAAAAAGTAGGCGTTCTTAACAGCAATGAACGTAGCCAGAATAGACTTAAGATACTCTTACTTTATGAAACACATATACCAAAACGCAACACTTCAAGTTATAATTGAGAAGGATTTAATGACAAATAAAATGCCAATTAACAGAGAAGACACTATCTCTTCAAAATTAATTATTTTGGCCATGGAAGATGTATTTAAAGGGCTATCTTGGGATACTAAATATATAAACAGACTAATAAACAGCAACCCCAACAAATTAAAATGCATTATAACCCAACTGCCTAAAACATCCAAATTGTAAGAATAAAAATGAATTTAGACAAAACAAAAATAGCAATGAGGAACTACATATAACAGTAGATAACTATATAAAAAATATGTCTACCTCAATCACACCATTAAATTAAGCATGGAAAACCAAACTTCCAAAATTACTAGAAAGATACAAATAAGTTGGACGGTATATGGGATGTTAGGTAATATCCTTTATGATGAGCTTGCCAATAGTATGGATATGGATAGGTGAGACATGTAGAAAAGCAATATCATAATAAGTAGACAATAAGAACGGTTAAATGACATCCACAACTAACGGTTGAGCGTAGAAAAACCCCAAAAAGAATGGCTAAATGATATAAAATAAAGTGCGAAAAGAAACTGGCACCCAACTGCTCTGTTTAGAGACATATAGAAAGCGACTTTTGCAAATGCTGTTCTATCCTAAGTTATTTTTTTGTTGTTTATTGTAATTCTATTTCATAAGTAATAGAAATATGTGACTTCTTCCATCTGTCCGCCTTAATTTGTTACTATCCAATTTACATTTTTCAAGCATGCTGTTTTTGGTCTTTTTGAACTGCAAAATTTTGTCTTGCATAACATTTTGCAATAGCCTATACTTCACACCTTTCATTACGTGTCCATAATATTTTAATTTTCTTTATTTAATGTGTGGGATTTTGGTACTGTTATTTAGACGGATAAGCGTGTCATTCTTGCGTATCTTATTGACCCATAATATTTATTAAAATTTTCCTAACACCTTATTTGAAACGCCTCAAGCCAATTAATTTCATTGTTGCCATAAAAAAAATTGAAAACAAATAGAAACGTAGCAAACGGGTTTTTAAAAGCAGAGACTTTAAGTCTGTATTGCAGCGGTTCCCAACCTTTTATCATTAACGTACCCCGTGATGTGTCATTTCTCTAGTCTAGTACCCCCCATTTAAGAAATTTGGTGAGTAATCGCATTAAATAAAAATAAAAAACCTAATTCATTACGTTATCAAAAAGAATATATTTGTTTTTTTATACATGTAAAAATACATTTACAATACAAATATAAAAACTTTAAAGATGATTTTTTTACATTAAAAATATTATTGCACAAAAAAATTTACTTTAAAGTATTTAATTAAAGAAAAGAAGTTCAGTGTGAGTTTTTTCTTGCATAATTATTTTATGTCAGGTTTGACTGATGTGAGGTATAATTTGAAATCTGGAATTTTTTTTGTAACCCTAAAAAACCTATTGCGTACCTCCCAGGTTGAGAACCGCTGCTCTACTGCATAAAACCTTGGTCAATTTCTTGAACGCTGTTCCCGTCTGATTGACTCCTTTGTTGTTTATTTGACATCCAAAGTACTTAATTTTATTATGCTTTTGTAGTCTCTTGTCTCAGACTGTTATATATTAAACAATATTGTAATCTGTTTGATTGATATTCTTAATTAAAGATCAGTAGTCTAGTACCATCCGCATTTCGCAAATTGTTTATGACTTCACCATTTACTATTATGGCATGTATTTTTTAGAGATTGCTTTTATAAATATTTTTTCAAAGTTGATATTAAACAGTAATAGTGGTAAAATGCTTAACACCTTTTTTAATACTGTACTTCATGCTTTACTCAATCAAAGGTCTTTTAATGTGACAAAGATATACTATAACTACTCTTGGGGAGAGTGTCTACTGTTGTATAGGTCTGTTAACATCTGAACAACTTTTTGATCTATTAGTTTGTATATTTTGCACGGTATCTTATCTGGTCCTAATGCTTTACCAGTTTTTGCAAGTTTTTAATGGCACATTTCACTTTATTGCACGTTATTACAAATCCTTCTAGTGTTGTTATTACTGGTAATTCATCTGTTTCAACATCATTAAATAAATTTTTAATGTACTTTTTTTACTCTTCTAGTTTTTCCATTTTTTTTCATATTTGTAATTTTTGCAGCTTTCTTAATTCTCTTGTACATGTTGAACGCATCGTACTTTTATTCAACTTCTTCAATTTTTGTACACTATTTAGTCTTACTGCATTTTGGATCTCTTTATATTTGCGCTTATGTTGGTTTTTAAGATTTGTGGCTATTCTATTAAATCAATTATCTCGTCCGTCATCCACTATTTCTTTTTGGTTTGAGATGTATTCTTTAGATTTTTATTGCAAATTTTAGTTATTTATGCTTTAATTTTTCTCCAGTCATTTTCTGAGTTAAGATCTCATATAATTGTTTCCAAACTGAGCACTATACCATCTCATCCTTTAGTTGTTCTCTGTTGATTTTGTTTTTGATAACTCTCTTAAAGAAAAATCACCTTTTTTCAATCAATCATGAATAACCGCAACAACAGGATTGTAATCAAAACCAAAATCAAAACATTGCTTGGAAGGGTTTGCCAGCATAAGCTAGCCATGTCAAGCCAGCAATTATCTAACATAATCTTTCTTGCAGGTACATAGTACGTGCTAGGTGGTTTCGTTTTTCATTTCACATCTTTTGCATATTGGGCTGTCTACAATGCATATGCATAGCATGCACGTGTTTTTTTAATTGAAAGTGTTTTTCAAGATTCCTGTTATGTTTTGCAAGTTTTTTCTGGACAGTCGCAAGTAGAAGTTTTAAGATTTGGGGCAATCATCGCCTCCTTTCCCTGTTTAAAACCTAGCTACTAGCCTTGATGTGATTTTAGGCATTTTTTATAGCTAAAATTGCTGTTTTGTTGTCTGTTAGAAAATGCACGTTTTTACCAGATATATTTGAGTTACTATTTCCTTTATCACATGGTTATTCTTTTTCTATGAGGGAACAGTGTTTGCCGGCCCTTTTTGCAGTGTGCCTGTTGCTGTTCATTGACATAGATGTCAAAGAGAAGCAGATACAGACAGCATAGCTTTTATTGCTGCAGTCGGTGTTGTTTGCATACCGCCTGATGCATTTAAATACGCCATTAGTTGCAACTAATTTAGTTCTTACTGCTTGGTTTGGCTTAGTTCTTAGTTCTGTGTATAACCTTAGTCCAATCGTTGAAGACATTCCTCATGTCTTTTTAACAGCCCGTCTACATTGCCAAAATAACATATACACGTTTTTAAGCAAATCACACAAATCATGAGATGTAAAACGTGAAACGTCTACAAATGCTCCTCAAAAAAAATTAAGATAGCAAAAGCAAATTGTTCTCTTGGACCTCCTGTCTCTTTTGATTAGTTCAATAAGAAAAACAAATTAGACATGTTGTAAATGGAGTCTATAAAAAAACAAATTGTAGATAATATTAAGCAATCTTCCTATGTTCACCTTCTAAAGTTTACAATTATTACAAATAAGTAATACTTTTTATAGCCATCTAATATTTTTGCAGTATATCGGGTAAGTCAATTCAGTTCCAATAAAAACTAAAATTTGATTCTTCAAAATATCTAAAAGTTAATTCAACATCATCAACATCAGGATTTGACTGGTGCATAGCGGAAATTAACGGATGTAGTCTCTTGCAACAATAAAATTCTTGCTGTATAAAAAGCTGTCCATTGAGTCTTCTGCATAAACCTTTGCCTTAACCAAAACGTCCACTAATCCACTAGAGTCTATATGTTTACCAATTGCTTTGAAGAACTCCGTCTTCTAAACTGATAAAAATATTATCAAATTTTAGCCAATGCAACTTTTTTAAGGTGGGTAATAGTTTCTTCTGACTTTGAGAATATAACGTTAATCATTTGCTGGCCAATTTTCTTTTGTAAATAATAAAACAGGAAAACTACTTCTCTATTTGTTGTGGACGATGACGACTGCGATAGTGGTGCTTCACCAGATGAAGCATGTACAACCTGCTCCAAATGCATTAAATTTTCACCAAATACTGATAAATCACTCTGAGCAGTTTGGTTAGGTGTCATCGATGGTGAACCTAAGTGTCTCGCTTGACATTCGTGATGTCGATGCACACGGTACCTAGAATAAAAATTAGTTTGAGTTTCAAAAAGAACTTACAGCATAAAGTTACACTTAATTTCTACCATATTTATTTAATTAGATAGTAAATCATATAAAAATTTAAATAATTAAATACATAAATAAAAAAAAATTCTTTAAAATAGTTTTAACACCTTCTCTAAGTTCACAGTACATGTGCGATAAGTAATTGTATACAAAAAGTACAACTTAAATAGTTAATAAAATAAAACAACTAAAAAATCAACATAATAAATTATTACGAAATTAAATTGTAATAAGTTATTTCCATTTGCAAATTAAAATAAAAAAATATTTTTATGTTAGATATGTATATTAGACAGGTAATTAAATTTTATTTTTGACATTTATTTAAAAAGTTAAATAAAAATTCAAAACTCTATTCTCATAAGTCACTATATTATTTAAATGATTAATTTAAATTCAAATTTAATTTTTTTTCATTAATCTTGTTTTGCTCTATTCACATCTGGTGCAAAAATTTAATTATATTTTATTATATATAAAAAATTACCCAATTACAATAATTTAATAGTGTTTGATCAATTATCTTTAAGTAAGGAAATTATCATGCAAACAATAGGCAACAGTTCTAGTTAAATCAAAGTATGAATAAGAGCAAATATGGGTGGAAGTTTAGTTTACTTTAAATTAACGCAAACCACACAAGTCTCAAGATAATGCACAAACAAAACTATCAAGTTTCTTAAAACTACAAGCGCCATTAAAAATGAAGGGGAAAAGTTTTGCGTATTCAAGGCGGTTAAAATCCCATGAGATGTAAAAACTCCCTATTCAACAACGAAGTTAAATGTTCAGTATAACAAAACATATCAGAATTAAAAAATAACAGATCCATTTGAAATGAAAATAATATTAATATTTAATATAAAACATTTGTCAGATATAATTTTTTTAAATATTTTTTGTTTGTTTTAAAACAAATAATTCTTTAGTAATAATGTAATATTTTAACACAGCAAGTTCTTAGAAAAATAAGACAGCAAAGTTAATATATAGTTATTTAATTTAGTACATTTCCATTATGGTGAGTTTTAGATAATCTCGCCAGGGGCGTTGAGATATTGTGAAAACAATTTTTTGTATATAATATTTAATAAAAGTATTTTAAAACTTGATTCTCAGCTAACTGGCGATATATTGCTCTTCATTTTAATAACTTTATTGAATATATTAACACGCGTTGGTGCTTTTAAAAACATCTGAAATAGTCAAGATAGTGTTTCTTGATAAGACTATTAAATTAAACTATTTCTGATAAGCTAATTATTAGGAACATTACAATTTAATAATAAAATTACAACAATATTATAATAATTATAATAATAATGAGCCAAATGGGCCTTCAACTAGTTACAGCCTACTAACTCTATGTTGTGTTTTATAGTATTTCTAAATATATATGACAAACGTCGCAAACCCTGCTGCAATGAACAACATAATTACATTTATCAACTTGTACACCCACCTGACAAAATTGTTCTTTACGGCTCGAGATTTGAAGTAGTTTTTTTTTAATATGTACTACAACAAAAATATCTATGAGATCGTGGCCCAACTGTATATCATGTAGTCGTTTTGTAATAACGTACTGCGACTGCAAATGAATACCACCAAAAGCAACATAAAATCATTAATTTAGAACTGTTGTTTCGGCACAGAAGATTCGTGAATATCTAAAATACATTTTTCATAAAGTTATTTGTCGAATCTTATCTTGCTAAATTTTACAAAACCCAATTTATAATGCAATTTCATATTGTTTTAATTATGCTTGTACTATTGCAGCTTTTGATAAAAACCGATAAAAACACTAATAGGCGAGCTAATAGGTATAAATACGCTAGCCTTTAGTGCAGTTCTAAAAGTGTTTGAATTTCTTTTTTTGAGAAATAGTTATTATAGTTATTTATTAGTCCATTAAACTCTTATGATATAAAGGTTATAAAAATAGTTTCGGCATTAAATAACATTTTTATTATTATTTTTGATTATTTAATGTGTGCATTGGAACGTACGGTCGTAAAATACAGGTAGACAAATTCGAAGTATATCCCGCGTACGGGGATGCATTAAGCCACACGAAGAGTGCGACATAAAGCCGGGTAATGGCGTTTTTTACGCGCTACATATCATTGTACTTAGCGGGAGATAATGTTTATGGCGGCAGCGCGAGGAGCTTTAATGTCCGATAAGGTGCGGATCGTCCTGTCGATTGTGCGGTGGTTTTTGGGGACGATGTTAAGGGGGTGGACTGTATAGTGGGGACTAATCCACCCTTTCGCTTCACTATACTGTGTGCGCCTTGCAAATGGGGGCCCACTGAGTAATGGGACCGATAAATCACGGCAAACTCGTAGGGCTCCTCTTTTTCTTCAACATCTTCAAGACTGACATTCCCGTGACGGCAATCAGTTCGACCATTATCTCTGCCACCATTACTCAGGACGTGATTAAATTAAACTGGAGGCTATTGTGGACGAAGTTTTTAATTTCCGACTTGCATATATAGAACTATTCACCCCTTACGTTATCACGTTGATTTTTATCAATGACACACACATACACGATGCAATAAAAAGTGAGACGTGAATAATTATTTCATTGACCTACTAACATTTCTGATAAACCCAAATGTCATTTGATAAAATCTTTAAAATTTTATCAATTATTTACACAAACTGGAAACAACATAAAATTTGCAAAATGATCACAATTTAAAAATTATTTTTATTCAACACAATCTATAACTTACTTCAAATGTACATTATTTTAAGTTTGATATTTGTCAGTAGTTCTCAAATATAGAAAAAATAATGTAAGATAAAGAGAAAGGCAAAAGATTTTGAAAGATGAAAAAAGGTCAAGTAAAACCTAGAAAAAAAAAACTAATAATAATAAATTTATATATTTAGATGCATACCTACAATTTCTATCTCAGAGAAAGGAAGAACCAAATAATGTATAAATACCTCACACGGAAAATTCCATTTGATGATTATTGCGTTTTATCAACATAAATTGTCATATCCATAAAATGTATAACTAGATTTATTGCCACAATTCATAGATTAAATGGATTATAAAAAGCAAATTGACTTTATAACTGAAACACACTAACAACTAGACTAATGTGTCTCGAGTCATATGAAGAGATTATTTTCATAAGATTGCAATCATTTATTTTCTTTAAATAAATACTTATTTTGCTCACCGTCTCAGGTCGTTTTAAGTCAGTTTTGTCGACTTGTGTTCAATATTTTTGCCAATTTGTCTAAAAGTTTTTAAAACAGCTAAGAAACTAAAAAAATGTACAAATACAAATCTAATTTTTTAACCTAAGTATTTTTTCAAATATTAAGTCTCTTCTAGCATATCGGCAAATTTGTTTTTAAATTTTGGAATACCCATTAACACTTTATGACAAAAATATTGTTAATAAAAGCAAAGGGATCAAATTTCTAACAAATAGTTTTAATAAACAATTTACTTATTATGTACATTTGTGCTATAATTGTATTTGTGCCATAGCATCTTTCTAAAAACATCATTGCCAGATGGTTAACTGTTGCAAAAACATAATATACAAAACACGTCAACATCTTCGACACAAATGTATAACATAATCCAAACATATATGGCAGAAAAAGGTAAGAAAAATAGACATAGCATGTAGTGAACCAAATTAAAACAAATTAAGTAGAAAGTGAATAAAAGATAACGCAGCTATCTTAGCAAAGAGTAGGTGTAGAGATAATGAGGTCGGACTTCATAAAGGGTCACTGCATCAGTAAGACATTTGATGAGAACAGTCAAAGGTACTATTTGGTACATAGATAGGTCCAAAGAACAATTGGGTGCCTGGTTGGAATCTACAAGGACAAACACCAAGGAAAGCAAATTTCGTTACCTCTGGGTAAACATGCATCAATTTTCCAAGCAGTGGTGGCTGCCATTGAGTTTTGCGCCAGAGACATGATCGAGAAGAGACTAAAACAGAACAGACTGATAACTATCATGTCAAACAGTTAAGCGGCATTGCAGGCCCTGCAATCGCTAGTAATAAAATCTAAACTAGTTATGACCATATACAGTCTAAAAGCAGTGGCCACGACCTGCAAAGTTCCCTGGTATGGATACCAAAAGACAAAAGAAAACCTCATGGCAAATCAGCTTGCCAAACAGGAGCAAAGATAGAGAACATTCACAGGACCAAAACCCGCTTTTAGGATCTCATACAAGACCGGTAAAGATTTAACTCGCAGCAAACTTAAGGTGGAACACAGCAACCTGTGAAAAGGCTGTAAGGAATTGACACATTCAAGAATATTCCTAACATGATCATCGCATCAGACTGCAAAGGCTCACAGGACTGATAACCGGACACTCAACAAGCACTTACATATAATGGGAATAAGAAAGGACCTTCTATGCCGCAGATGTATGAAAGAAGACGAGACTCCAATACACTTACTGAATGAATGCAAAGCTTTCAAACAGCAACGCATAGCTATCTTTGGCAAACACAACTCAACCGCAGATATGTTAGAAACAACGCATTGGCTAGAAATTGAAGATACTGAGCTGCTAAAGAAGTAGAACAGCAGAGATGTACAACAAACCCAATAGGACCGCGGTGCAAGCGGCGTCAAGCAAACCACCTCAAGGTAAGAAAGGAAAAGTTGAGTTTTTCAGTCAGTATAAACCTGACACTAAAGGACAGTACAAGCTGCCTTGGGCCTTTTAAAATAAAATCCCTTTCTTTCGCAAAAAAAGTGTAAAAATAAGATAGAAATACGGGGAACACCCAAATTAGAGAATAGTGTCGGCCGATATAGGAGAAACAGTTGACATTAATAATAAATAATAAAAATACTAATAATAATTTATTGGTCTAAAGATCAAAACATGATATAAGACAAGTCAAGTCAAGTACACATAAACATATAATAAATTAAATAAATTAGTATACAAATATAGTAAAATAAGTAACAAAACCAATATTTTTAATAATAACAAATAAATAAACAAAAATAATGATATTACCATAGCAACTTGCAAAACGGCGGAAATAGTAGAATGCTGTACAATGACAAAAAAAAGATCGTTGAGTTTACATAAGTACCTACATACAATATAGTACAAACAAAAAAAGAAAATAAGAAGACAAAAGGCAAAAAAGATAGAACATAAGAAAGATGGACAGAAAAAAGATAAAAGGAGCTATGGAAGCACAGGAACTGACAGAAAACAAAATCATAGAAAAAAGATGCAAAGAGTACTCGGAAAAGTTGAGGAAGGCAGCAAAAGAATCTGTCCTCAAACACAAAAATGAGAAGAGGAAGAAAAAAACGTACTAGTTGTGCAAAAAGGTAAAAAAATCAGAAAAAAAGCAATTCTAACAGCAAAAAAGGTTAAAAAACAGAAAACAAGTAAAAACATTCTAACAAAGCTAATAATGAACTAAAAAATTACAAAAAAGCTTTAAAAAAAGTGATCAAGAACAATAAGAAAAGATTCTGAAAAAAATGTTAGAATCCATAGATTTTTGGAGAAATAAAGGCAATGTGCATAAAGAAAAAAGAGAGTGAAGAAGTAATAATTGAGAAATTGTTTCCCACTAAAAATTGAAAAAGAACCAGTAGAAATAGCTGGCAAAACAAAAACCTTCCCTGCAACAGTAGAAGAAATAAAACAGATAATAAAGAAACTACCTAATAACAAAGCACTAGGCCTGGACAAAATAACAACAAAGATAGTAAAAGCAAAAAAAAAGAGATTAACATAATTTAAATAATAATCAGATGTCTGAAGGAAGAAACATTTCCGGTTAGCTGAAAAGAGGTTAACCTACTATTAATTAAGAAAAAGAAATAAACTGTCAAAACATCGGCGTATAGATGATATGCCTGATTAACACATTAGCAAACATTATGGAAAAAGTTAACGTGAAAAGATTTGGACAAGAAATAAAAAAACAAAAGAGGATGAAAACAGGAGCAATATGGAAAAAAGGTCAATTCTAGAAGCCATTAAAAAGGCAAAAAACATAACATAAAAAGGAAACAGTAGACTACACAGAAAAACGACACTGTATCATAATAGCGCTAGATATACAAAATGCTTTTAATAGCATACTATGGGAAGCAATTATAAAAACAGCAAAAAAAAAACTATCAAGATAATATAGAGTTACTTTTACAAAGAATGAAAAATTAGGCTGACCAGTAAAGTACCACAAGGCTCTGCACTAGCACCTAAACTGTGGAATTAAATCTATACTAAGCTACTTAGGATGCGACTACCGGAAAGAGTGACGGCGATTACGGTTGTCGTAGCTTTGTTAGGTAGTAATGTGAAGACAAAAGTATTAAAAAAAAAGGTTAGAGTTGACAATAGAGATGGGTAAGAAATAAAGGGTTAGATCTGGCTTCGCAGAAAACTGAGGCGGCATGGCTATAGACAAAAAGAACTAATAAAAAAAAACAAGAAAATACAAGTAGGGAAATAAATAATAACCATAGGAAAAAAAATTAAATACACTTGAAGCAACACACAAGTTAAAAAAGCGTTAAAAAAACATTCCGAACAAAGTAGAACCAAGAGAAGGGGCAAAAAAGTTAATAGCAACGGCGGCTAGAAGTAAACTATTGTACATGGGGAGACACCTTGAATACAAAAAAAACAAAAAATAAAAGAAAAGCCACAAAAGCAAGCAAGCAAGCTTGCAAGATCTGCAGGACCTAAAGAACGGTGTAGCAAGAAGCACTAGATAAAATAGTAGCGACACAACCCGCAGGTTTGATGCTAGGAAAAATATCATACATAAAGAAAATGGTATATGAAGAAAGATGATAGAAAGAAGGTAAAGACAACTAAAAAAACGAAAAAAAGAAAGAATGGAGAAAAAAACTAACACCAGAAATAAAAGAATGGGTAGAGAATAAACCGGAAATGTATTACTATATAGAACGACTACTCACCTGTCATGGAGCCTATGGAAAATATTTCCAAAAAATAAATAAAATGGAGAAAAAAATAAGATGTAGATATATTCTGTCAAAAAAAGACACATGTCAACGCAGAACATACGCTAATAGAGTTCAAAACGTGGGAGAAAGATAAAAAAGTTAAAAAAAGTATTGGAAAACTAAATCGGCAAATCTACAATCAATATTATATGCCTGAGTAACAAATGGAAAACAATAAGAAACACAACAATAATTGAAATGTCTTTTAACAAGTTTTTTATATATTTATTCAGTTGGTTTAGACTTTATGAAAAAAATGTTTTTAATAAAAGTGATCTAAAATGCTATTTAGACTCAAAATATTGCACAACAATACTACGAAAAAGAAAAAAAGAAAAAAAGTTTAAAGCTTAAAAATTTAGATAAACCAATACTTTAAAAATCACACAAATTAAAAGTTGTGGACAATGCCACATTTTGTTGCTTTTGTTCTAAATTTATAAGTTCTATAGTTTTAATAAAAAGCTATTGTTAGTATCTGACCTGCACAAAAAACTTTATAATATAAACTAATATTATTAAACCAATAGGCTAATATTTCCATTTTTAATATATATTTTCAAAATGTGATATTAAGAACTACTTGTGTCCCAAAAACTTACCAATACCTTTGAATTTCAACAAGTGAAACCACACTTGTTGAAACTATCACATTAGAGACTAGATTTGAGCAGTCTGCAAACATTGACCTTGAATATTTGCAGCTTATACGGTCCTATATCTATACTATACTAAACTATCAGTAAATATTTGTTGAAATTTCTAGCAATTGTATTACGAGTAAATATTTGTTTACATAGCAATATGTCTATTTTGTTTGAACAATGTTCATGGAAATATTTATAAAAAATGCAAAAATCTGCAACATTAAAGTATCTAAGTGATCAGTCAACTTTTAATGGGTAATGATTCAAATATCTCATTTTTGAATCAAATTTATTTATTAGATAATATACAGTTATGAGTTAAGAAACAAAAAAATATGAATAAACAAAAAATAAACAAAGAGTTTTACAAAATATATGAAAATGATACAAAATGGTTAATAAAATGCTTGATTGGGCGCTACAAAGCTTACTGCATTCATTACTCGGTTCATCGGTGCATTTAGTCCTAAATTACTGTGCGACCTAAAACAAGTAAATGTTGGTTGGTTTCTAGCTGCTCGTCTTGGTACATGGAAGTTCGAACTGCGTAATAAGATTAAACATAGCCAGCGATATATCAGCGCGTCTACGACGATCTTGTAGAGAGTCAAAATCAAAACGGCTTAATAAGACTTCATAATATGTACAACCGCGAGGCGGGTAGTGGCCATCTTCTCTGTAAGACATATACTTTAAATAACGTCTTTGAACTTTTTCCAGAGCATAAGAATAAGTTGCGTAGTAAGGAGACCACACCGTACTACAATATTGTAATTTACTTCTGACAAAAGCAAAATAGAGTACGTGCAAAGATTCTTTATTAGAGAATAGTTTTGCTGACCTAATAATAAATCCCAGCAATTTTAATGCTGAGTTGACAATATTGTCTACGTGACTATTAAATGTTAAATGAATGTCAAACAGCACACCAAGATCTTTGCAAGTTGTAATCTTTGATAATGGTTAGTTGTCAATAGTATAATCAAAAATTATATTTGATTTTTTGCGAGAGTATGTCATAGTACAGCATTTTTATATATTTAGTTGCAAGCAGTTCGTTTTACACCACGTAGATAGCATTTGAATGTCAGATTGAAAAGATATGCAATTAGCCATAGATAAAGTTGTAGAAAATATTTTTAAATCGTCAGCATATAGATTTAACTATTTACTATTATTTATTTATAAAAATAATAAAATAAGTATAATAAGTTGGATATTAAAATTGTGTAGAAATTTACGTTAGGCAAACAACATTATACTTTGAGCGATTCAGCTCCACTGTCTGAATTAATAACAAATTCTTGTTTTTATATGACAAGATAATGATTCCTTGAATTGCTCAAGGTTTTTTATTGTCAGCGATTTCGTTTCCAGGGAAATACATTTAGATAACGGATTCCCGAGATGCTTCGTTGTCGTTCTTGAGTGCAGGTGTTAACTCCTCCCTTCTTAGAGTGAACCAAGGGTTGGGACGAGTTTGTTCCAATTCTTGGGTTGCTGACATTTTGGATGATTGTTTGAAGGTTGTTTTCTTCTAAGGTACCATATTCCGATAATAACAACGATTGCGATTGCCGTGGTAGTTACTAAGGCGGTCGTTGAATTCCAGTTGTTCGTGGAATGAGCGTTGGATAACTTCTCCAATCGGGCGTCAAGTTTGGCTAACTTTCCTTGGGTTTCATTCAATCCTTTCAAATGCAAGTTTTTTAGGTAGACGTCTTCCAATCTCCATTGAGGTTGTTTTGCTGGCAGCTGGGTCAAATTTATTGGTGTTAGGTGAATTTGTCGATCCAAATAGTGAATTGATGTGGTTCGTAGAACTTCGTTTCCTAGACTTATTGAACATTCGGATGTCGATTGTACAAGCAGGTTGCCTTGTAATTTTCTTACTTCTTGGCGAAGATCACATTGAACTTCGGCAGATAGATTGGCTTGAAATAGGATCCAATCGGAGTTTGTGGGATGGATCATTTCGGCATTCAGTTGCGACCATCTGGTGTAGCTGCAGGCTGTTATTGGCAGATGTCGTAGTAGCTGATGTTCACACGAGGTGTGTTTTATAGCATCTAAACTAATGGCTGAACACAGATATTGTTGATGTTGCAATAATTTGCATGGTTCTGACATTGCAATATACCTATCATTATTTTCTGCCAGGTAAGGTTGTGGAATATTTAAAACAAGGTAATCTGGATTTTGTTGGATTGGTAATGGAATCAATTTATGGTATTGGTAAATTTATAAAAATAATAAAATAAGTATAATAAGTTGGATATTAAAATTGTGTAGAAATTTACGTTAGGCAAACAACATTAAACTTTGAGCGATTCAGCTCCACTGTCTGAATTAATAACAAATTCTTGTTTTTATATGACAAGATAATGATTCTTTGAATTGCTCAAGGTTTTTTATTGTCAGCGATTTCGTTTCCAGGGAAATACATTTAGATAACGGATTCCCGGGATGCTTTGTTGTAGTTCTTGGGTGCAGGTGTTAACTATAGTAGACATTGATTTTTTAAAGTTTTGCAAATATCAATAATAAAAATGATAAAAATTAATGGCCCTAAGTTGGACCCTTGGAGAACACCACTAAGTGCTGGATAGTTAGTAGATTTGAAGTTTAAAACCTCAACATACTGCAATCGGTCATTACGATATGACTGTAATAGATTACAAAGATTGTTATCATCCAACAACACGTAGTTTACCTATTTTAATCCCGTGATCTAATGTGTCAAAAGCTTTACTGAAGTCAGTGTATATTACATCCACTTGCTGCAAAAAACATTGGCAAATATGTTAATTAAAGCAATTGGACGATAGTTTGATGTTTTCTTTGTTTCCCTTTTTAAAAATTGGGCTGTTACGGGCAACTTTTAATAGTTTTAGAAAAGTTCTTAATATTAAGTTAAACAAATAATGTAGTGGATTGGCTAAAACAGTAGCGCAGTTTTTGACTAAGAAAAAAGGAATGCCATCAGGAATTTAGAAAAGATAGTGTAGTTTCAAATGCTCCTCCTTATACTTGGAAACAATATTTAATACAAAAATTAATATAAAGTTCCGGCCCAAGAAATGTCTTTTTATAAGCCTATTTTGTACATATTTTAACATCGATGTTAGCCAACATCGCTGTACAAATCACTTTTTAGCCTACCAGGCACCGAGTTTTTCAAATATTACCTAGCAACATTCAAAATATTAATTAACATTGTTGTAAAAAAAGTTCAGAATACTACTATTAGTTTCATTTTAGCAAGCTTCCTTCTATGCTCTGATAGTTATAAGCAAAGAGTTACACAACTTATAATCGCAAAGCATTCAATGTCTATGTTGTATGCTGTGAGACAGTTGTCAATGCGACCAATATTTTAGTTTATATCACAGATAATATTATTAAAATAACTTGAGCGTGGCACATACATAAAAAAAATATTTACATGTGCAGGGTATAATTTTTAGCTTATCTACGTGATTCGATTGTCAATTGCACAGCAACAGATGGAAGGTAAATAAACATCTTTTATGCTTTCTATGTATAATCGTTAATCAAAAAGCAAACTTGTATAAATTTTTATTTAATTATACACACTGTGATTTAACCGATATTGTGACTGTGGCTGTAATGTTTTAATTGAAAAACAATAAATAAAATTAAAAAGAAACAATCTCAAAACAGTTTAAATTATGCAGTTTTTCTACACATACAATACTTAAAGTTAAATATTCAATATATCGGAAAAAAGTTGATAGTGGTTCCCAAAAAAAAGTAATGTATGTATTGAAACAAACGTACCCTATCAACATTTTCATAGCAAGTCTACTGCTCTGTGGTTCAAAATTAATTTATGTATTTCAAATTCAAAATATTGTAAGTAGATTTGGTAACGTGGTGACTTACAGTTTACACACTGCAGTAATAAGCGTAGCATAACTACTCATCTGCTACGCGATTTTAATGAGCGTTATCTCACAGAATTACATTGTAATTTGTCGTACAAAAAACAGTTAAAAGAAACAAAAAAACATAAAAAGGTAATTGAGAGTTAAGTATCCAAACAACGCACATCTTTGTGTGTTTTTTATATTTAATGAAGTTCTTATAATTTTGCGAGCTATATTTGAATCGTCTGCAATTTATTTCTGCTTTTACTGTAACATAAAAAAATGTAGTATTGAAGTTTCAGCACTAAATTATTAAAAAAAAATTAATATAATAAAAACTCTTTGTAACTCTACTTATGAACACACTTTATAATTAATTATGTTTATTTTAGTTGTATGTATTGTTTTGTTTATTTTTGAAAAGACATAACTGCAATTCATAACATTAATCATCACTTCTATAAATTATAGCAATAGTGCAAGTTTCATTCGTTGTTACCGCTGTAATAAACGAGCTGCTTTACAATTCTAATGGTGCAAAATGGGCGACTATGTGCTTACAGCATACATATAAATATAAATCAGCAGTACATTGCAAAAAGATTCTTATTAAATAATTTTCGCTTGAAAATCCTCCCCCATTAAAGCTGCGAACCATTGTGCTGAACACCAATTTCCCGTACTGCTACAGGTGTAAATTATGCGGGGCCTTGCAAATAAAGAGCTGCACGTCTGCGAACGAGCACTTTTCCCACATAGCCATAGGCGATAATACCCTCATACGACCTGATACTTCTTTGTTGGCCGTAGTTTTCCGGAGGACGTTAAGTCCCGCCGCCATCTCCTTTTGTTCATGCGGGTTTTCCTCCCTAATGATGTCGCATTACTTTCCCAATAAACCGTGCCATTACCCGGAAACTTTTATTATTATTCAGGGTACTACCTGTTACTCCCCGTTCACTTGTACGACCGTAATAAGCGAGTGTGAGAGCGAGAGCCGCGATCCGGCAAAACTACCTACCCCTTGGTATTCGGGCGCGGTGTAATCAGTCCCGAACTTTTTAACTACCCACTAATACTTTCCGGGAGCGGACGGAAAATGCCCTCATTGCCCTCTCATTACTGAACTTACTTTCGGTGTATTGCAGAAATTCATTTAAAATTACAACCGGAATTATTTTTCGAGCAATTTTCCTGGAAGTTTTCCTTGATGGTAAGTGGTTTTTATAAAATAGTTTTCACGCTAATAGCATATTTTTGTTAAACATGTTGTTTAGTGGTGGCGATATGTTTTCAAACAACTAGGTCACAAAAATATATAAAATCTTTCTATCCATCGTCTAACAATATTGTAGCGCAGACACTATAGTTTTAGTTTACTGTTTACAGCCATAAACTCAAATAGTAAAACTCTGAGAGCTTTTATTAATATAAGGCATACTAAAAAATTGAATCTGCAAACACAGTGAAACTTGATTTTATCTACTGTTGCAAAATCACCCTTTAAAAACTTACCGTATACCTAACTTTTAACAGCAATAAAGTTTTCTTTTTTCTGCAATAATAATCTAATTATAAGTTTGAGCATTTTTAGTTAGTTTTTATTCACAGTATAAGAATATATCGATTTACCTGTACATTTATGTTCCTACAAATAATGCATTTTTTCTCATATACATAAAATTATTTTGTTCACGCAATAAGTACTTAAAAAACTTGTATGAATTGCTCGAAAAAATCTTGTGTTCATACTAATCATTATTATATAATGCTTGTTGCATAATCCATCCATATACATGTATGTACAAGTATAACTAATTGAACAAATTTATGCTACTTAATTTTTAGTAAATGTGCGGGGAAACGAAGAAATCATTTATTTTGTTTGTTATTATCCAATTTTTAAAGTTGTGCTTGATCAAAGTGTGTGTATATTATTAAGAAATAATAATAATATTATGATTTACTGCAACTAACTAGTTTGAAATGTATCCCCATGAATTGATTTGTTGAACATATGCATTTCATTGATTTTTTTTGTACGTTTAATGTCTTAGGACCATTATGTTAATAGTGTCCGTGTCCTCTGTTTTAAAGTATGTAATTCAAAAAAATGCGTTGTCTTTAGGTTTTATGTCTAGTTATTAATATAATAAATAAATTATTAATAAACAATAGTAGGTAACATTGACTTTAATAAAGGTGAATACGGGTTATTGTATTTGGACTACGATGATGATAAAGCTTAAAATCATTTGTTTTAAAATAATGTCGGAATTGTAAGGTGGATGTTGTAATTGTTGTTTTGTGAGCATAATTGTGGGATTTTTTTTTGCCACTTCATGGAAATATTTATAGAATAAGCTAAGATCTCAAACATTGCGCCGATGTCTAAGTCATTAGTCAGTTTTGGATCGGTAATGATTCAAATATCTCGTTTTTAAATAGATTTTAAAAAAGATGCTCCTCCTTATGCTTGGGATTCAATATAAAAACAAATATAAGTTTTATATATATATATATATATATATATATATAGGTTTGTTTTAAGTGTATTCGTCCTACATTTCGAGTGAATAAAGCGTTGTAGTCCTACACGGTGCGCTACTCCTACGTAGGAGTAACGTTTTGCGTTTAAAGTGGTTTTGTGCTACATTTTTCAGAGATCCGACGGAAGCAAACTTTGTGTTTGTGTAGGACTAACGTCTGCCCCGCGGCAAATTTTTATGTCCCGTTGCGTTTTGTTTGTGCAATAAATTTCAAATGCTCGTTCATGTTATTTTTACAAAGTAAGCTGTTGTTGAAATTTCATTGTTATTTTTTATACAATTTTATAATTGAATGGTTTAGAAATAGAAATTTCTTTATAACATCTCTACTATTTATTATGTAATGCATACATTTGATTATTTATTATTTACAAATAATTTAATATAGCAAATTATTAACTATGTATTACAAACAAATTATTGTCAAGTAATTATTGATAATAGTAGTATTACTAAGATAACATTGCCATAGTAGTATTTAATAACTGCAAATATCCTGACATTAACAATACCGCAGATAAAGTGCGGAAGACAGACGGGTGAAGCATCTTTATCCGTCGGTGAGCATGTTTTAATATTGCACAAGGCTCCTGTGCACTCTGTGCCTTTTTGCAGTTTGTTATTGCGCTGCGCGTTGGTTCGTTGAGTTAGTTATTATTATTAGTTTTAATAATTTATTTAATCTGAATAATCAATATGTATTTATACGGCATATAATATATTTTTATACTGACATTTTAACTTAACTAGAAATTGTTATTTTGTAAGTTTGGTTGATATTGTAAGAGTGTGAGATACATAATTTTATCAATTTTTATCTTTCAATAAAAAATAACGTTTGCAACATTTATATTTTTATTTAGTCGTTTCCTAGCCATTAAAAAATTTGTTAAAATTTTGATAAAAAATCTAATAACAGTTTGCAACTAACTGCATAATTATAAACAAATCAATTATAATTTTGTTTATATATTTGGCAAAACAATTTACAATTTTAGCAGCTTACAGGTAGCAACATGCAGTTTTAAAAATAATTATCAACAAGTGAAGGATTATATGTAGCAATGTTTAGCTTATTTTCAGTTATAGTTTAAAACTATAAGCAAATATCTTACTATTTAGTTCTTGTTATCTGAATACCCCCATATAATCAAGACTTTTTTATACTCTTCAAGAATAAATAATTCGCTGAAATATCAAAATTATTGACACAAATAATAAAAACTATTGGATACAAAGTCAATCTTTAAATCATTTTAAAACAATAAATAATTGAATTATTTCAAATCTTACTTGTTGCAATAAGTATATCTTAGAATGTCTGGCGCCAGTTATTATCATAATTGCAATGCAATAACCAGATTTGTCATTCTTTAATTATTTATCAAGTGACCTTGTTCTTTTCAAATTAGTACCATCGCTCTATTTTTTGACGGTTATTACTGAATTAAGTAAGTAATGCGACGAATTTCTTAATACCGCCAACTATGATGCATAAAAATTATTAGTTAATCACGTACGTGTATTCACAATCATTTCAGCACTGAATGGAGTTTTTTATTAAATTCTAATTTAGAGCTGATGATTATTAAAAACAAAACTTATTTCAATATTTTTTATCTGTTTGTCATTGTTATAACAATAATTCATTAATTATATTTGTTATTTATTAATTATTTATCAATTTATTTAATTTGACAATTTGAAATTATTATTTTGCCGGTTATAAATAAATGCCAGTTTTCATTTTAAATTTTCTGAATTTAACAGTAATTAATAAGTTTCTTTTTATTGGCAGAGCGGGCAGAGCCCACTTATTTTAATTTAAAGATACAAATTTATTATCTTTGCAATACTTGCAATTTATTTATTAAATTTAATTTTTACAAACTCAAATAACAGTTAAAGATTAAACTAAAATTTATACAGTATATTTTGAAAGCATTAAGATTAGACCGATGATCTTCAGTTATAAGGCAATTGTACGATTTTTTATAAAAAAGCAAAATAAAATAGATGACAAATAAAATGCCGGTTATAGTAATATTTTTCTGAGTTGTCTCTATTAAATACTATAATAAAATGCCAACAAAAAGCACTAGCAACCACTAGCATCAAAACTAGAATAAATAAAAACGCGTTTGCTTGCCAAATACATCAATTGATAGATTTAAAAATAGCAAATCCAGTGATATGTAGTTGAAAAAAAAACTTGTGATTAATAGCTTAATTGGCAAATATTGCTATTTTGGTGCTAAAATTCACAATACTACTTTACTTCTACAAGTAAAACCATACTATAAAAAACTTTCTGACTTGTACAGATAATCAATTATTATGGGTCACCAAAATATTTTACTTATACATTCTCACTCTTACAGTCTACATTCTTATTTTCACATTTTTATTTTGAAATTTGTATTCTCATTCTTACATTCTTACATTATCACTCTCACATTCTCACTTTTACATTTTTATTCTTACTATTACATTCTCACTCTCACAATTTTACTTTTATATTCTCATCACCACATTCTCAAACTTACTCACTCTTACATTTTTATTCTTACTGTTAAAGTTTCACTTTTACATTCTCACTCTCAAATTCTTACGTTTACATTCTCACATTTTCATTCTCACTCTTACATTTTTACGCTCACATTCTCACTCTCACATTCTTACTTTTACATTCTTGCTTTCACATTCTCACTCTCATATTCTTACTCTCACATTCTCACTCTCACATTTTCATTCTCACACTGTCACTTTTACATTCTTACTCTTACATTTTTACATTATCACTCACACATTCTCACCTTTACATTCTTAAACTCACTTTATTTTTACATTTGCATTTTTACTGTCACATTTTCACTTTCGCATTTTTACTCTTACCATCTCACTCTTGCATTCTCGTTCTAACACTTTTATTCTCACTATCACTCTCACATTCTTACTCTCACATTCTCACTCTTACATTCTCACTCTCACATCCTCACTCTCATATTCTCATTCTTACTCTCAATTTTTTACTTTTACATTCTCACTTTTATATTTTCACTGTCACTTTCTTACTATCACATTCTCACTCTCACATTCTCATTCTCACATTCTCACGCTCACAATCTCACTCTTACAATCTACATTATTTTTTTTACATTTTTACTTTCTTGTTCTCACTCTCACATTATCACTCTCACATTCTTACTCTTACATTTTTACTTACTGTTATATTTTCACTCTCACATTCTCACATTATCACTCTCACAATCTCACTCTTACATTTTCATTCTTACTGTTAAATTTTCACTCTTACATTCTACTCTCAAATTCTTACATTTTCATTCTCACATTCTCATTCTCACTCTTACATTCTCACTCTTATATTTTCACTGTCACTTTCTTACTATCACATTCTCACTCTCACAATCTCACTCTTACAATCTACATTATTTTTTTTCACATTTTTACATTCTCTATTTTACTCTCACATTATCACTCTCACATTATCACTCTCACATTATCACTCTCACATTTGTACTCTTACATTTTTATTCTTACTGTTACATTTTCACTCTTACATACTCACTCTCACATTCTCACTCTTACATTCTCACTCTTACATTCTTACACTCACATTATCACTCTCACATTTGCAATCTTACATTTTCATTCTTACTGCTACATTTTTACTTTTACATTTTCATTCTTACTGTTACATTTTTACTCTCACATTCTCACTCTTACATTTTTACATTATCACTCTCACAGTCTCACTCTTACATTTTCATTCTTACTGTTATATTTCACTTTTACATACTCACTCTCACATTCTCATTCTTTCATGCTTACTCTCACATTCTCATTCTTACATTTTTGCTCTCTCATTCTCACACTCACATTCTCACATTATTGCTCTCACATTCTCACTCTTACATTTTCATTCTTACTCTTACATTTCACTCTTACATACTTTCTTTCACATTCTCATTCTTACATTCTCACTTTCACATTCTCACACTCACATTCTCACATTATCAATCTCACATTCTCACTTTTACATTTTCATTCTTACTGTTACATTTTCACTCTCACATACTAACTCTCACATTTTTACTCTTACATTCTCAATCTCACATTCGCACTCTTACATTTTCACTCTCATATTCTCACTTAAATATTTTTACTCTTACATTCTCATTCTTACTCTCACATTTTCACTTTTAAATTCTTACTCTCACATTTTCTCTATTTTAACATTTTCATTACTCTTACATTTTTACTACTTTTCATACTATTACATTCTTACTATTCTCACTACTTTCACATTCTCAATATTCTTACATTTTTACTATTTTTACATTCTTACTGTTCTTACATTCTCTCTCCACTCATATTATCAATACTCTTACTCTTACTTTTACTTATACTAATAACTACTCTCACATTTTCCCAATTCTCATACTCTTACTACACTTACAATTTTACAACTGTTTTTGCTCTTACATTTTTACTATTTTTACTATTCTCACTATTCTCATATTTTCACTACTCTCATATTCAAACTACTTTTACATTCTCCCTACTCTCAAATTCTTACTTCTTCCACAACTTTCACATTTTCACTACTTTCACTACACTCACATTATCACTATTAATTTTTAAACTTTTCCTACTCTCACATTCTCACTACTATCACACTTTTACTATTCTCACATTTTTTTAATTTTTACATTTTCTCTACACATACATTTTTATTTCTCTCACATTCTCACTGCTCTCACATCTCACTAATCTCAAATTCTATTTACTTTTATATTCTCATTACTCTCACATTTTAGTTACTCTTACATTCTCATTATTTTCACTACTTTTACGTTTTAAATTGTTTTTCAATTTCACTAGTTTTACTACACTTACATTCTTACTATTCTGATTATCGTTTTACTTTCACTACTCCCACATTATCACTATTCTCACATTTTCCCTACTGTCATATTCACAATATTTTCAGATTCTCACTATTCTCGAATTCTCACTACTTTTTTTCACTATTCTCACATTTTTAGTATAATTATATTCTCTCTGCTCTTACATTCTCACTACTTTCACAACTTTTACGTTTTCACTATTTTTACAAATCTTACATTATCACTACTCTCACATTTTTATTACTATCACCATCTTACTATTCTCACATTCTTTCTACTTTTACATTCTCACTATCACATTATCACTATATACAGTATTCTCATATTTCAATACTCGCACACTTTTTTTACTTTAACACTCTTACTACTCTCACATTTTCACTAATTTCACATACTTACTACTTTTACATGTATAATACTTTCACATTCTCACATTGTCATTACTTTTACATTTTTACTGTTTTTACATTCTTACTACTTTTACATTCACTACTCTCATATTCTCACTAGTCTAAAATTCTAATTACATTCACATTCCAACAACTTTTCAATTTTTACTACTCTCACATTTTAACTATTCTCACATTCTTATTACTCTCACATTCTCACTATTCTTATATTCTCACTACTCTCACATTCTTAATACTCTCACATTTTTACATTTCCTACAATTTCTCTTGTTTCACATTCTCACTACTTTTACATTTTCACAACTCTCACATTGTCACTATTCTCACATTCTCCTTACTCTCGTTCTCACTACATTCACATTCTTATTATTCTCACGTTCTCACATATTATCTATTTTACATTCTTTCTACACTTACATTCTCACTTTTCTCATATTCTCACTACTCTCACATTCTCACGAATTTCACATTTAGACTACTCTCAAATTCTCATTACTCTCACATGTTAGTTACTCCTACATTCTTATTATTCTCACTACTCTTTTGTTCTTACTTTTCTTACGTTCTCACTAGTTACCACTCTCACATTTTTACTATTCTTACATTTTCTCTACTTTTACATTTTCACTACTCTCATATTGTCAGTATTTTCACATTTTCATTATTCTCACAATCTCACTATTTTCATATTCTCACTATTCTCACTATTCTCACTATTCTCACTATTCTCACACTCTCACTATTTTCACACTTACTATTCTCACACTCTCACTATTCTCACAATCTCACTAAACTCACATTTTTACTACTCTTATATTCTTACTATTTTCAAAAACTTTCTATCACATTCTTACTAATCTCACATTGTCACTATTTTCAATATTTTCACATATTCCCTACACTGACTGAAAGTGATTGAGAATGTAAAAGTTCTCACTACTCTTACATTCATACTACTCAGACAATCTCATTTTTCTCACATTTTTACTACTTTCACATTCTCACAATTTTACTATTCTTACATTTTCACTACTTTAGCGATTTCACTATACTCACTACTCTCACAATGTCACTACTTTCACATTATCATTATTCTCACATTCTCACAACTTTTACTACTTTTACTACTCTTACTGCTCACATTTTCATACACTGGTGCAATTGTGCAATTGTGTTCACAGACACCCATACGTACATACATTATATAATATCATTTTGACATAAAAACAATACTTTTCTAGTAAGTAGCATTACATTAGAAAAGTAAAAAATGTTTTTGAATTAAGAAAAAGAAGAAAATTGGCCATAATATTTATATCAAAGCAACTAAATAAAGTGTTATGCAGTGGTTATGTACTTGCAATCTTATATTACAGTTTTTCTAATTTACATTTTAGTAATAACACTTGTATAATATATATTATATCACCCACATGTTAATTTTATTAAAATGGATGCGATGGTCGTTTTAATTGTAATAAATGTGCAGCTGTTGACTAATAAGATTTTGTAGAGCTACATTTACTAACCTGATAGTAATTATAAACCAATTGAAAATAAATGATATGGTTAAATTATTTTCAATATATTTTGCACATTATTTTAATTTTAAAATTGGCATAATTATTGCAATGTCCGTTAGAATAAGGTAACACACAATATACATATTATCAGTTGAAAAGAATAAATTCCACGTCCTAAACAAACATCTTGATAAGATTTAAATAACTCTTTTATTCCATGTTACTTGCTCGACCCTCACAGCAGGCGGTATCTATACGTATCTATAAGCCCGCAGGCTGATTTTTGTGTGTTAAGATATAAAGTGTAATGCTCCTACATTCAAATGTAGGACGACAACACATACGATTATATATAAAAATTGTAGGACGAATACACTTCTTACATCTATATATATATATATATATATATATATATATATATGTTATTTTTTAAATTTTCGCGGATATAATTATTTTTATTTAAATTTATTTTCGGATTATCTCGCGTTGTTTCTTTGAGTTGGACTCGACGTTTCGGCAGAATCTCATCTGCCATCATCATGAGAGATTTATTATATCTATTTTTGATATAATATAATATACATCAATATAACATTGATATATAAAACTAATTTTGTTGTCAAAGCTAACTTACAAGAAACTTTATTGTGTGTAAAGTTTCTTTGTCTGACTTCTGGTAGTTGGTCGATTAATTGATCTTTCTACAGTCAAAACTTGTAAAGGAACTGGTTGTGATTTGGGTGCTGTAATTAAATTAGTTGTTGTTGGTAAAGAAGCTGTTAGTGGTTTTTTTAAATTTAATTTAGTTGTTGCCAAAGCTGTTTTCCAAGTAGATGGTAAACGCAAAGCATCATCTCTCTTATTGAGATTGTCTGGTCTTTTTTCAATTTCGATGGCTTCTCTTGTTATTCTAGTATGAAAATGATTAATTTTTGCTAAAATTTTAGTTCCTTCAAAGTTAATTTTGTGATGACTTGAATTTACATGTTCCGTTAAAGATGAAGTAGATTCATTTTTTTGAATTGCTCGAATATGTTCTTCTTTTCTTGTGCTAATTTTGCGGTTAGTTTGTCCAATATAAGATCTCGTACAATCTGCACATGGAATTTCGTACACGCCTTGACTTTCTAAAGGGATAATATCTTTTGGGCTTTTTAAAACTTGACTTATTTTTAAATTTGTATTAAAAACTGTTTTTATGTCGTATCTTTTTAAAACTTTAGAAATTTTGTTTGTGGTACCTTTGACAAATGGTAAAAAAGCGTATTTTTGAGTTTCATCTTTTTCTTTGTCGTTGTTTGTTTCTTACAAAATGGTTTCAATAAAGCATCATTAAAACTGTTATTAAACAATAAAATTACAAATTCGAAAAATCGTGTTTTTCGGTACATTTTTATCTCGATAAAACGTGAAAACAAACATACTTCAAGTCTCGCGGCAAGCCAGCGGGTTCCGGCAGATGCTCGTGCAAACCAAAAATCCGTAAGTCAAAAGTTTTTTCTTCGGCAATTAAAAGAAGTGAAATGGTGGAAAGAGGTTTTTTTTCCTTTTTTTCGAGAATTTTTGCAACAAAAAAGTCTTTTTTTTTGCATTTCCTGACGTAAAATGAATCCCTGATTACAATTTTGGGTTTCCAACCCTGACATTCCTAGCATTTATCTGTCAATTTTAAAATAACCACAAAAAACATGTTTTTTTTGCATATCAAAAAGTAACATTGACTTCAAAAACAAAACTTTAATACAACTTCACAAATACTCATAAATTGACTATGTATTAGAAAATAACCTCAGTTGCTTTAATTTTAAACCAAAATTAATATAAATAAATGATGTCATCAGTGAGATGACCTCATTAATAAATAAATTGTAAAGAATTTGCTTTAATTTGATACCAACTTCAACGAACTTATTATAATTTATTATCTGAGAGTACACCTCAGTTAACTTCAATCTTGACCTCAAAAATAAAACCTTATAATAACCTCACAAATACTTATGTACACTCATCAGTAAATATCCTTATCACAAACAAAAGATTTAGCAACTGAAACTTGACGACTGTGCTTTACGATTTAATTTTTGCCTATGGATTCAAACAAATTTCAACTAGTTAGGTTTATTTTATGTATGGCTTCACCATTTAGTATACAAGGTAAAAGTTAATACCAGAATTGAACTAAATCAGCGTATTATTGACACGTGTAAACATAACCTTAAACTTCTACGTGCAGCCACTTAATCAATTTTAAATAGCATTACACATTATAGCAAAGATAAAGTCATTTTGAACAGCTTATGTAAAAATCAATAAACCATACTAAAAACTTAGTTTCATACTGGTCAGCCGTTACAAATAAACTCATAGAAGTCATACCAAATCATCACTAAAGCATATAAAAAACAATAAATGTCCGGAAGAAAAACGTATTAGGCGTATTTAAATTGTCCTGGTTAGGGGCACCAGACATACCAAAAGTAAACTAATCCTATTTGAGTGGGAAGCAATGACGTCACGGTAATTAAACGCTGTCAACTTGCCGTACCGTGCTTCAGAGCATAGTTGGGCTGATTTGTATATCTGCGTCTCTTTCAAATTATCGTTTGCAACACATTTTGGAAACAACAGCATACCCATAAATCGAAAAAGAAAAGTTTGCAATACAAGTATTCTACCGGTAGCTACAAACGACTTAGAACTTAGAACCCATGAGTATTACCAAAAAAAGTATAAATAGAATGCAAACAACACAAAGAACAATGAAGCGCACTATGATCAAAATCTCCTTATAGAACAAAAACAAGAACAATCAGAAAAAAATTAATGGTAACGAACGTGGCTAAAAAGATAGCAAAGCTAAAACGATACTGAGCCGGCCACGTTTCAAGACAAAGATAGAAACAATGAGGAACAGAAGCCGGCCACAAAGGAGATAGTTGGACAATATTAGATCAACTGCGGGGAGAAATTAGTATATAAAACTAAAGATCACAAAAAAAAGCCGACGCCCAGGAGTGAACTAAAAAAGCTAAAAAGAAAATGTAGTCATGCAACACCTTGAATAAAGGGTGGTCCATCTAGTGGTATCTTTTTAATCATTTGTTATTTTGACAGTGACAGGTATTTCCCGTAGAAAATCTTGACAGAAGGTTAGTATCATATCTCGACAAAACAAAATGAATCGCTTTACGCCTGAACAACGTTAGAAAATATTGCAAACTTATTTTCAAAGTTAATGTTGTGTAGCCCAAAAAGCCCGAAAAGAAGTTTTGGCCCAAATGAGGCCACTACCGCGCGTGCTGTACACAAGCTTGTGCAAAAAGTTTGTGAGATTGGCATGCTAGTGGCCAACACACACTGTCCCCGCCGTCGTACGGTGCGCACTGACAAGAATGCGGCTGCCGTAGCCGAGAGTGTGCAACTCAGTCCTGAAACATTAATTCGCCATCAATCTCAACATTTCACGCACCAGCCTGATGCAAATTTTGCACAAAGACCTCGCATAATTTGCTCTTAAGATTCAATTGACTCAACAATTAAAAGCAGTTGACCATACGATTCGTTATCGCTTCTCAGTTTGGGTCTTAGAGCAGCTTGAAATGGACAACGATTTTGCTTGAAAAATCATCAATCATCAACTGTCGCATCTGGAGATCAAAAAACCCGCACATGATTGTCGAGAAGCCAATGCATCCTCAGAGAGTTTGATGGGGATTTTGAGGCGGTAGCATCATTGGTCCATTTTATTTTAATCGCTGCTGAAAACGCCATTTTGGTCAGCGGTGAGAGCTACAGAGGCATGATAAACAATTTTTTGTTTGTTTTTGCGCGCCACGTTTGGTAATTATGTTATTAGCAGTCTCGGCAATGTCAATTAGCCACCTCGGAGTTGCGATTTGACGCCGTAAGACTTTTTTTGTGGAGTACCATGAAAGACCGATGTTATGCAAACAATCCATTAACAAATCAAGCCCTCAAGGCGAATATCAAGCAAGCCATTCCTAAGATAGAGCCAGAAACTGTCACCAAGGTTTTGGAAAACAGGATGCGATACTGCAAAGCCAGCCGAAGTAGCCACATGTTCCATAAATAATAGGAACGTTTGCTCTGTCGAATAAACCAATATTATGTAAAAAAATTGATTTTTGTTCATTTTTTAGAATTTTTAAAAAGGGACCACAAAATGGATCAGTCTTTAGTCTATTATGTTTTTTTGTATGTTGTATATGTTTGTGTATTTGTGAATATTTCTTTGTTTATAAAACGTAATTGATATAGCAAGATTGTTTATTTGGTAAAAATCTACAATTTGCCTACCGTTATCTTCTCTATGCAAGAGTCTTGGTTTTGTATACGTTTTATTTTGTTTTCATACTCTACCATTAAAATTACCATAAATAATAACTTTTACTTGCTCTTTTATAAATATTTCATTGCTCTTTTCAGTAAGAAATACACGTATACGTGAACGGATATAAATTAGGAAAAGTAATTACCTTAGTACTGAAATTGCAGATAATCAGAAAGAAAAATAAAGATACACATAAAATGACAAGGAAAACTTTTAAAAGGTAGAGCAAAATATTGAGTTGCAAGTAACTACTGAAGGAGGTTCAAAGGGTCTAATAAAGCTTAAATGCAGTAAAAATATTTACATTATCTCATAAATCTAAAGGCTCTAACAGGTACCAAGAGAATGTTCTCTATATATCAGACAACATTTATTTGTCCAGAAATGAAAATAAAATCTATTCGAGTATTAAAGAAAATGCCAGATCCTCCTTCAAACCTGTCTACTTTCTGAACCATTTACAATCACGTATTAACCCAAATTTGAATTATACACTAAATAGAAATGGGGACCACTGCGCTATCTCCCAATTTGTATGTTGCTATGCAAACGTTGATCTCTTCTTTTATGAAGTATAGTCAACCATGGCTTCCGGACTGGCCGTCTAGATCTTATATTGTTTTCTTGCAACTTTTCTCTTATAGTTTCCGTACGACCTTAAATTTTACTAGTTCTTCTGAGATCAATCTGTAGTTTCTAGTAGTAGATCTAAGTCGTTTAGGCGCACAATTGCGCACAAATCTGTCTTGATAAGGAGTTGTCACACGTTTTTGACCATGACTTTGTCTACTATAACTTATTTGTGCTCTTCTTCAATTATTGTTACAGATTTTGCAACTTCAACTTTGCTTAAATGCATTATTTCACTGTCATACATTAATGACAATATAAAAAACCTAAAGCACATTAGATTAATTTTAAATAGCTATAACAATGTAGTTGGAGATATTGAATGCTGACTATCATGTTCTGTTTTTTATGCGACTATTTTTTTTTATAAATAATAAAGTTGAAATGTTCATTATTTATTCATCTTGAAAAAGTACTAAAGTTTACCTACCTAAGCTTCAATGTTTTTTTAATGTAAAAAAAAATCATTTTATTTAATGTAATTTATTGACGCAGTGCTAATTTAAAGCTATTAGTTTAAATATTTTCCAAACTTTCGGTGTTTTTCTATTCTTTGTTTTCGTTTTGTAAGAAGTTTTAGATGTTATAACAAAATACAATAACAACTTTATTGATTATTTTTTAATACGTTGAATGTACACATGTCTAAAATTATTGGCCGTTAACGCCTGGATTTGTAATATATTTTAGTTTAGTTAGCATATTTGCCGCTGTTATGATAATAGAATTTGTAATATAATCCCAGATTTTAAAAACAGAATTTCAAAAACAATATTCAAACAAATAAAATATAAAAAAATCTCATCATAATATTGAATATAAATAAAAATATGTGGGTAATCTACTTATTATAACTTTGACCTAACTTATGTTGATGTATTAGCGCATTTAGAATAATATTACCATGAATTTCAACTTGAAATTATTGGTTTCTTGAACAGACACGCAACATTATACTACACAGTTTTTTAAGGAATAGTTCCATATAACTTTTCTTATAAAGCCCATAGTCATGCCACCATAGACAGTTTTACATCTGGATTATCTATACGATTGATGAGAGCTTTTGATTGCTGTTGAGTTATTGTGGAACCTGTTGAAGAGAACCTGCCAAATGCAGCCCGCCCAGTCCTGCAACAGTACATGCGTATTGATTAATTATTGTTCCATCACTGACAAACAATTAATCAACATTCTGATATATGGTAGGAAAGTTGTTGTATATTAATGAGTTGTGTTTATACTGAAGTAATCCATTACAATATGAAATTAAAAAGGTCTCATAAATAATTAAGTGATAAAAATGTTTCATTCAGTGCTATTCTAATATTAACATAAAAATGTACACCGCTACATGTACGTCAATTAGTGAAAACTATTTTTATAATATCTGCAAATTATTCTAGAATGTTTCATGATTGCAATTAAAATGTATCTCGCGTTTCAATCTTGTCTCGTTTTCCTCGGTATATGTGTAGTTTGAAAATTGCGTTCGCTAATTGTGCGGGGGCATGTTTTGCATAATCAAATGAAAGCGTTTATCAGTCCCGACGGACGCTCGCTCCTCATCGTTATATGGGAAATGGTAATTGGCGGCCGTAAAAGTTCTAAAGACCGACTGAACGAAGGCATTTGTCCGGCAAACAGGAGTTAAGTTAATGCATTAAAAGGATTTGCGGATAAATAACGAGCGCGCCGCGGCCCCGGACTGCTGATCCTCCATAAATCTGCAGCTCGGAGGTCCCCTTTAAAACTCGCAATCAACATGCGGCCATTAGTGTGTCGTGGACGGGTATATATCACCCGGATCGGTGGGAGGATCGCCTGCGGGATATGGCCACGGACGGGCATTATCTGTTTGGATTGTCCTCTAGGCTCGTGCAGCGACCACCGCACGCACTGCTAAAGTGCTTTCATACATTCAGACATGTTTTTGCTTCGCCCTCTCGATACGTTACATTAACGCAGATTAATGTGCCGTCCTTGTGGGTGGACGTCCACTACAAGATACCGAACGGAAAAATAATACGACAAACTAAAAAGCAGCGACAAAAGACATAAATATTCTAGGGAATGAGGACAAAAGTACGCAGCACCCACACAAATTCCAATTAAAATGAATAAACAACCCTTTCTAAAAATTTCCAACATCTGCTACCTACAGCATTTTTTACCCAATTATACCTACCTTAATATTGATGATACTAAAATTATCCTGTACACACACACACACATTAATGCTAACACTCAACCCTCGCTATTCCACTGAATTCATTGGGTTATGTAATACAGTGCGAGTAATATTTGCATTTTAATAAGACATTTGAATAGAAAATGCGGTCATATTACTAATTCACATTAGCAGCATTTAATTGAGCATGCTAACCGCTCTCATCTTCCAATTAGTAGAAATAATCTGCAAACGACTTACAAAACAAAATTATACATTACTATGCGTCATTCTAAAATACATTAATTCAAATTTCATTGTTACGTTAATTAAAAAAGACAAATTTAATAAAATAAATTAAATTTACTATGTTATGTAGCAGGCTCGTTTGTAGAGGTGATACTGTAAAGAGAACGTTGTAGATCCACATTACAATTAGAAATAGTTTCAACAAGTAACATTATTTTTGGCTAAATTCATCTGAAAAGAACTCAAGTGGAGAACGATGTAATATTTGTTATGGTTAAAGCCACATCGTCGTCGGAATGCCAAAACCTGTCGGTGTGAACAGTGCAATGCAAAGAGTGCGGCCAAAACAGTAATAACTTTAGGCAGTCCTAGATTGGCAATCTTGATGTTTCTGCATCCGGAGTAGTTAAATGTTTACTTCTCTTTTGTAGTTTAAGTACAATCTTCCAAAACTAAAGTATCGGATTATTGTTGCAAGCACATTCTTACTGAGTAAACTTCACCTTGTTAATGGCCTGAAAATGTTTTTATATTCATATTCCTGATATAGAGATTTGGTTGCAATAGATGTTTATTGATGCATACCCTCATTGTTTGTGGTAAAAAGTAGACTACAAATTATGTTATAAAATGACGGAAGTATGAATAAACTGCTTATATAAATATATCATAGATTGCTATATTGAACCGTCATCTCGGATTTAGATGTTTAAATTGAAAGTAAGTCGACTTGTCCAGTCGACGATAAAAGACACTCTTGGCGCTAAGTCGGCTACTTTCTTGCTAATAAAGATTTTTTTGAAGAGACGGTCTGTGCGTGTAAGTCATAGTAAACATCATTAATAAGCATATAAAGATGCTTTACTGTGTTCTCTTTGTAAGACAATGGAAATTCGATCATTTTCTTGTTTCAAACTGATTTTGGTACATTGAATTAAGAAAAAATCAACAAAAATTAGGATTGTTTGGATTCGGCTTCAAACCTTGGACTAAACTAGTCGTGTCTTACGCTGTTTTTTTAAATTTCATTTAAGCCATAACGTGACATCCATCTTTATTGTTTTTAAGTAAGAAGGGTGCCTACGGTCGCAGCAAGCACAACATCATAAGAAGGAAAAGGTAAGCTTGTCTGGCTCAGTCAAGCCACCCACATTGCCCCCGTTGGTGGTAATGAGGATGGTAATAATGGCAATAAAGATGTTAATATGGTTGTTATGAATAATAATGCAACCAATATCCAACCGACACAACCCGTTATCATAACAACCGAGGTAAAAATCATTACTAAATGCTAAAGTAGCTGGTGGTTTTAAATTGTTGAGGATAATAAACCGTTAAGGAGCAACTTTTGTATTAGCCATAATTTAAAATCTTACATTCTGTCTCACCTCATATCCTACAAGGGTTTGGTACGTAGTGTAAACTGCAAATTTGATGTTGCCAAAATCAAAAACAATGCCTGTAACTCCCTTAAAGCCAACGTCCAAAATCCAGATATAAACGGATTCAATGTTCATGTTCTTCCCACAAATTTTATTTTTAACCTCAATTCAATTCACTATTAGCGTGTATGTACCTAAAGTAATTCAATGTGTAAACTGCATGCGGTATGTCTACACTTCTAAGGTCAACACAAAATTGAAAATTGTAACAAACCTTATTCTCCATGTTGCAATTTTTGCTAAGCCTGCACTACACCAATTCAGATCTTCACTAACTAAACAAATTTTCTCTGAACACGCCGGCAATCCAAAACTAAACAAATAGCCTTTTATGGCACAACTTAATTCATCTAATTTTAACAACCCTACTACGCAACTAGATAGAAATTTTTTGCAATCCCTGCCCGCAATCAAACTGCCTCGGCAAACTTGTTTTGCCTATCATAGTCTATGTTTTACCTTATCACGTCCCTTAACATTTAGTATCTCAATCTAACAATAAATCATGTGCCAATACGTTACGGTTACGTATGATGCATAAACTAAAGATGCAGTTGTACTAGGTAAAACTTAAATTCGTCTAAATAAATCCTTTGCAATTTCTTGTTTTAGTTTTTTCAACAACATAAAAGAGGATGGTTATAGAGGAGTATCCTCTTTCGTTATCGGTGATATTTTTTTTAAATCCAAAACTCCTATGTTTAATGTCTCACCTTAACATTCATCAATTACAAGAAGACGTTTGACTCCATTGAACTATGGGTAGTCTTTGCCTTAATAAACAATGCCAGAATCAATTCAAGATACATCAACTTGCTCAAACAAATCTACACAAGTGACTGTAGACAAAAACCCAAATACAAAATAAATCAAAATAGGATAAAGAATTAGCCAGGGAGACACAATCTTACCCAAGCTATTTTTGCTTGCCCTAAGAAGGCAAGAGAAAGAAATAAACATTGCCAACGATATAGTCTTGATAAACTCAGACTTCAAAGAACTAGCAAAAACTAAATGTAGCATCCAAGTTAGTGGGTTTCAAAATAAACATTAAAAAATCAAGATCATGACCCCCAAACAAAACTAACCGCACTACTTAGACGGCAAAAACATACAAAAATAAACACATATACGTATTTGGGATAGCAAATAACACTAGAAAAAGAGAAGCAAAAAGCAGAAATTACCAAAAGAATATCACAAAGCTGAGCAGCATTTAGCAAAATGAGTTATATACTTAAAGATACAGACACTTCAATCTGTTTTAAACAAAAGCAATTTCTACTACCAGTTACAACATACGGGCTGGAAACTACGGCTTAGACGGTAAAAATGCAAACAAACTAAGAACCTGCCAATGAACAACAGAACAAGCAAAAAAATCAGACGTCAAACTAAATTAAAACACTTGAACAAATAACAAAATTAAAATGAAGCAATCAAATCAGAATACTGGGAAACGTTCTCGTCTGAGATGGAACTCAACCTATATGGTGCTCAGCGCAATGTCTGGAAACTATTCAAAAAGTACAAAAAACCTGTCGATGAAGCCGTACAGACTACAAACATAACACCCGAAAGCTGGACAACGTACTTCAAAGCACTATTTCAAAACCAACAATACTCAACAAGAAGAAACAGAGGAAATACCACTCAACCACACCACAAACGAAGACTGCATAATTACTCAAGAAGACGTCACGTTAAACATCAACAAACTGAAAAATAGAAAAGCACCGGGCTCTGACAATATATCAAACGAGATGATAAAGAACGGAAGAAATGAACTGATATATAACCTAACTGCATTATTCAAAAAATTAGTAGACACTGCGCAAATACCGGAAAACTGGAAGCACACTATCACCATTCCATTACACAAAAAAGGTTCTAGGAAGGATCCAAACAACTATAGGGACATCTCGCTCATAAACTCGGTCGCAAAATTATTCACAAAAATAATATACAATAAAATGACTACTAACATCAACATTAATGAAGAACAACAAGACTTTCGCGCCAACAGATCCACAATAGACGCCATCTTTATATTAAGGCAAATGGTAGAAAAATCAATTGAATATGCCAAACCGCTTTTCATGTGCTTTGTAGATCTAAGATCAGGTATACCCACCATCTATCGCAGCCTATAGGGCTAAATCTATTTATATTAACTATCTAATTAAAGGAAGGTACATGAGCCGTAAGGTCTCGAACTTCCATTTGGCATTCATTATTGGGCGGTTTTTAGTCGGTAGGCATTTCAACCTGAGGAAATAAATCCGACACTTGCCAGTCTTATAGAAGATTTTACCGCCTAGCCTCCCCCAAAAAAAAAAAAAAAAAGTTCTAAGTAAGGCCTTCGATATGATTAGAATCCGAGATGTCATCCTCACGCTGCAAAGAAGAGGAATATCACACAAAACTAGCCAAGTTATTAAAAATTTGAACACAAACAATCAGACGCAGATTAAGACGGCACTTGGTACAACACGCAACATACCCGTAGCCGATGGAATCCGCCAAGGCAATAGCCTAAGCCCGACATTATTCAACTTAGTTATGGATGAAATTATTCAAACCATCAAAGCACTAAACATCGGCTATAGCATGGGCTGCAGTACTACAAACATCATCTGTTACGCTGATGACGCAGTGCTCTTAGCGGACAACGAGGACGATCTCCAGCGTTTACTATATAAGTTCTCCCTATCAACAGAAAAGTCTTGGGGTAGACATAACGGACAGCAACTAGTTTGATCTATAAATTTAAGAGCATTTTAAAGCATGCAGAGTCCAGTTCCTGTATTAAGAAAAAATAAAACAACTTTATAATGGACTACACAAGATAGCAGCTAAGTGATTATATAAAATTAAATTAATTTAACACCAAATTTTTGTAATTTGTTCAAAAAAGTGGAAGACCAAACTTAGGCTGAACTTTGCCATTTTCATGTGATAAATACAGAGAAATAAAGACGCTATTATTATTATTATTATTAAAGAGGAGGTTAGAAGATCAAAAACTAAAGCAGCACAAATATCCGGAGCACTACATAACATCATTTGGAGAAACAAATATATGTCCTCACACAGCAAAGTCAGAATTTACAAAACATGTGTTCGTCCCATTCTAACATACGCGGCCAAAACGAGGGCCGAAACCAACCCAACTAAACATCAAATGCGCACCACCAAAATGAAGACACTACGTGCAATATCAGGCGTGACTCTTCTTCATCAAAAAAGAAGTAAAGAAATCAAAGAAAATCTGAACGTATAGGACGTGGTGCGATGGACCAGAGCCAGACAAAGAGAGTGGGACAGACACGTCAACTAGATGGGCCCAGAACGACTGGCAAAATGGGCCAAAGTAGCAAAACCCAACACAAAACAACCCATGGGAAAACCACCAAAGCGATGGAACGAATCATAGAGCTTAAGGTCACAAGAAACGAGAGATGCGTAAAGAAACAGGACAATGTCCTAAAAAGAAATATGAAGTTATCCTCCTTCCTTAGAACCAGGAAAAATATTAAAAAATAAACCAACAGAATAAAACACTGAAGACCAAAAAGCACAACAAAAGCAAACCACAAAAAAATGGGTTGACAACATCAAAAAAATTTCAGAAAACAAATGGCACCAAACAGCAGAAGAAAAAAGTTATGGAATAATTTAAAGAAAGCTTACTTCCAGCAGTCGGCAATTTGAGGCTGAGAAGAGAGAGACATTCCTTGTTATTGTAGTTTCTTTTGGCATATACTAGAAAATGCCTCTCTACCGTGTACCAGAAAACCGTTGCCATCACTTTTTACAAACCTATCGCATAAACTCATGTTTTGTTGGAGGACCCCGTTGATGTACCCAGGTTTTATCCCCAGTTACAATTATATAAAAGAAAACTTCATCTTGGAATATAGCAATCAAATTTTCATCGCCGTATACACAGTTTTTGTTCAGAACTAAGCAACTTGGAAATTCATCGTGCTTGCATGTCAATCAACACCTTCAATTGTGTTAATGATTTCGTCAGTTTGTGCTTTCATTAAGAATGCATTCCTTGCCTATTTGAACTGGTTACAACAATAGTTGAGTTTAAAGGAAAATGAGATTTTTTCTCTATACTATTATTATCTAATAAATATTTTTCAAATTACAGTTTTTTATTAATAAAAAATATACGACATTTCTGTGTTCAAGTTCCAAATCACTTATTTTCTCCTCTTTAAACTGACATTAAAATGATAAATTTTAAGCAATTGGAACCAAAACTAGAGTTGACACTATAAAATGTCACAGAACATAAAATAATTTTTTCAATATATCAGTAACTAAAAACTTCTACACAAGTATGTAATAAATCAATCTCTAGAAAAAGTTATAAACCTTCTATAATTGAAAGTATATTAAACGCAACGCTAATATATTTTTGAGTACTTGTCCGTTATGCTTGTAACTTACCTTATGGGTAGACCTACAGTTTTCAGAAGAAACCGAACCACTAAATAGATTTTTAATCTACTTCGGACCAGATATTGGAAAGAGCTTGTATACGTTTGAAAATAATTTCAGTTTTCAGGTTTAAACCTACGATCTTTGGTGCAGCAGTCGGATGCCTTGACTACTACGCCACGCTTCCCCTTGTATATGGCGTTAAATAAGAAAATGAATTAAAAAGCTTGTGCCTTTTTTTCAAAATTATTTTAATTTGTTACTTAATGACTTAATAATAATAGTTTTAATTTATTCAAAGTTAAATACTTCGTTATTTAGTTCAAGTAATTATGTCATATATTATTCCTATTTTTTCTGTAATAAATGATATCCCGTGTTGATTCACTAACAGTAACAATTCAAGATTATTTTTCTTAGGTAAGGTAGAATGTGTTTAATGAAACTGTCACGAGCTTGCCTTGAATGCGAAGGGAGCGATATTTGGTTTGTGATAATCAGTGTCATTTCAGTCAAGGAAAATTAATGCGGAACGTGCTCCTGGAGGATGATTGCGTACCGCTAAGGACTGATTAATGATGATCGGAAAATAAGAGCACCGCGCAACATCAGACATCAGAAGTGGCTGATGGATAAAGACGAAACGTGCGCTCCAACGCCGTTTGATTAATAGTAGACTGCACGCAAATCATATTAACATATTAAACAGTTCGGCGCTATCTCGCGGCCTATTATTCATTATTTATCCGCCCCCCGAATGCCCCCCGGTTGATTAATACGAAGCCATATTTCACATGCATCGAACGCTTCTTATATAATTGCCGTGGCTCCCCTTTAATCCACTGCAAACATTATTCGCATGGAACGCCTTGGCTGCCATCGACGACGATGCCGCAGCCGATATTTGTTTGAGGAGCATTAAGGGGGCTGTTTGCGCTCAAATTAGGAGGACATGGAATTGTGTAGTACGCGCTATCGAGGAAATCGGGAAATAGGCGGTGTTCTGTATTCTGGAGTAACGAGACGGTGTCTTTGGCACACTCGAGAGCAAACATGGGACAGCGATAAGCTTATTATAGACGCGAGAGTGCATCAATTTATACAGAATTGGATATCTCTACATATAACCGGATGTAATACGACTAGTTTTAATATTACGTATATACACACTAAGCTGTGTAACGAGATATCTCATCTCAAGTGTAAACATTTCGTTATTGGTGCTGAAGTCGAAATAAAAAGAATGTATTTCCGCATCATAACATCACATTATTGTTCTGCTTATGCTAAGAACATTTTAAAAGAAATCTTAAAAATAATTTCTTTTGATTTTTATATTAAATTAATTATATATAAAAATATTTTTTTACAAAATTTATATTATTTATAATAATTAGTATACATAAATATTTAACGTTAATTTAATATGATTATTTTGCAGCTTTTTTTTAGCAGTAGAACATAAACAACCTATATAAGTAAATAACGTTTCAATCAATATATGCAAACCTCTTGATACTTTTTTAAATAATTGATGCAACTAAATGCTCTAAATATTTACTTTTTTGTTAACTGTCTACACTTTAATTGCTCTACAACTGCCATTGCAGCCAATTTATTCTAAGCGTTTAGTGACAACCAGTGACGACTACATTATTCCACTGCAAAGTGAACTGAATGTGCCAAAAACGGTTAAAAAGTGTAAAACTCGGTCAAAATATTGTTGTAGAAAACCAAAACGACAAGAATAGTAAAATTATAAAAGTTAAATATTGTCAGAAAGCATAAAAATTGATAAAACTGATAAAAAGTGCAAAATTAATTATAAAATGTCAAAAATAGCAGAACCTGGTCAAAAGATATCAAAATATTGTTTAATTTTAAACATCAAAATGTTGTTAGTAAACATCAAAATCCGACTATAAACTGTTGAAAAGTGTATAAAAACTTATTAATTTCCCAAAATAGCAAAATCTGGAAAAATTCTATTTATAAAACGTCAAAAATAGCAAAATCTGCTTTGAAATAAACTTCAAAAAAGTGCTGTATGTTTGTAGGCTTCGATATGGATATTTTGTAGAATATATCTTTCCATTTCATTTTCAAAGTTATAATAGGCAGTAGTACACCCCAAAAGGCCTTTATGCTGTATGTGAGAACAACCTCATTCTCATAATACGCTTCGCCAAGCCTTCTTTCACTATGTGCAAATAATCTCAGATAACTGTAAAGTATCTTAATAACTAAATTGCAAAAAATTAAAAAAAATACTTTATTGTACACACCCCTATGGCCTTTTTGGTTTATGTATCCCAATGTTTTCTATGCCTTATATAAATAAACAAGCTTACAAAAATTCAAAAATGTTCCAATATTTCATTAAATCTTCAAGTTATAATTAAAACTACTCAAAATAAATTTAATAACCTTAAAAAGCCAATATTCTTAAATTATTAGTATATATTATTATTCATTAAACTCTTTCCCGACTTTTGTAGATATTTTGACAAACTATAAAATATTTGAATCTACTTAAAACCTATGTTATTTTTGTTAGCAATAATTCGTTATTGCCGTTCTTGAAAGTTAATTTGTTTGACTTTAATAGCCAGTCTCTTCTAAACTCCGTTTGTTCCTTTTTTTATAACACTAGGAAATATCAGTCTTTTTCATACAATTTTGTTCCATATTTGCAAAATACTTTATTGTCTACTGTTTTCATTTACCTAAAACTCAAACACTGTTTTTACAATTTGACTTTTAGTCAGTCTATTATATCTTCCAATTTTACAACCCGTTATGTAGACGGCCATAATAACTTTAATTCTGTAACATTCGTAAAGCACTATCTGGCTGAAAGTTGTTTTTTTAACAAAAAGTTTTTTTTTTTACTTTATCTGCACCCAGATGCAAAAAAAACGGGTCATTGGATATTTTTTTGCTAAAAACCCGGGTAATTTTTTTAACAAAAACAACATTTGGTACTTATCAGTTTATTTAATAAACATTAATAAGCGAAAACGATAATGTACGTATACACAAAAAAAAATGCATTTCTACAAAATAAACTTAACAGAGATTAATAATGAATTTCAATTAAATAAGATTTCAGTTCACTTTGTATTGCTTCTTCAAACTCTAACTATTGCCTGCATACAGTGGCCCGTGTCACTAATGAGCTCACAAATATTATTTTGTGGAATATTCTACCATTCTCCATTCTTCCTGAAGTGCCACACAAAGCTCGTTTATTGTGATTGTGCACCAACTACAATAAACGAGCACTGGACGTCCTCTAACCCAACATGTTCCAAAATGTTATATAGGATTTCCATCTGTGGTCATGCAAGCCAGTTGAATTTTCTTATTCCAACTACAACCAAGTATTCTGTGAAGCACCTCGCAGAATACAGTCTCGCGTTATCCTGCATCATAATAAAGCATCGCCAATAAATAAAGCAAATGGAACTACGTAATTTTCCAAAACCTCCTTAACATACCGTTGTGCAGTCAGCAATCCTCCATCAATGACATTCAATTTGGTGCAGGCATCCATTGATATTCCTGCCCATATCATCAAATAACCTCCACCATGACTAATCCGGGGTTTAAAGGTGCACTCCACAAATCGTTTTCCAGTTCGTCTCCATACTCGTTCTCTTTCATCTGGCAAATGTAGGCAGAATTTAAACTCGTCAGAAAACAGTACAGTTCTCTATTGTGCCAATGTCAAATTGAAATGTTAGCAAGAAAATTGAAGTCTTGCTACTCGGTGACGTAGAAATAATTTTAGTCCAGCTGCGGTCTACAAAATTTTAAACAAGTTTTTTGCAACCTTCGACAAACCGTCCACACACTTACAGCTGTACCACAAACCTTACAAAGTTGGTTTCTGGTCTCCACTAAAGTCACATGACAATTCCGTATAGTAGTACGAACGATAAATCGGTCATCGATAGCAGTCGGTTTTGTTTCCTGCCAGATTCCGGTTTCTGAGTATTTCTGCCGGTCTCCCTAAACCGCTCAAGTGCCCTTTGCACGGTAGAAAGACAGACATGAAAGAATCTAGACACATACCGCTGGCTTCTTCCATCTGCAACAGCTTTTGCACAATCTTCAGAACGTAGATCCATAATCAACACACCAATCTGCCCCGAGTATGACAGTTAATCAAAAACAAACAAGCCAACCTAGTAGCCACCTTGATGCATAATGTCAAATGAGCAATAGGTAGTGAAGAACGCATACCTTTAAATTTTATTTTCGCTTATTATAATAATTTTTGATTATTAATGTTCATTAATTTATAAAAAAAAATTAACTGGTTTTTTTGCAAAAAATGACCCAGTGACCCGGTTTTTTTGCACCTGAGTGTATATATTAAACTATAATGAGCTTAGTGGTCATCTACCTCTCAGCCATCTTGTCACTTTGTATTTTTTAGACGACCAAATTTTACTATATAGCTCTTTTATGATATTTAAGTGTTTGTTCATTTACTTTTTCTTAATCTACTGAGTTGTAAATCGCTTTTTAATCAACAATAGTGCAAAAAGTTGTCTTCCTCATTTATTTAATACTTTATTTATCAAATATTGCAGAGCAAACGTATGTTTGGTTGTTTTCTTGCCTTTTCTAAATCCAGATTAGTATTACGGTTATGTGTTCAACTCATCCACGCAATAGTTCGCCTTCTATAAATTTTGCAAAAAAATTATATATTGTACTCATAAGTGTAATTCTGTGATAACATTCTACACTACTTTTGCCTCTCTTTGTTGAAGACGGGTACAACAACACCTGTTTTTCGGTTTTCTTGAATTGTCTATTAATAATCACATTCAATTTTTTCAACTTGTTAGTTGTTAGTCTTTGATATATCTCTTTCTCTAGAAAGATATTACTTTTTCCCATTCCTCCTTTTAAGCCTTTCATATTGCTTTAAATAATCTTGCGTTTTCTTGAACCCCTTCTAAATCTCTTATCTTTATTTTCTACCTTTCCAGATTGGCACGCACTTTTTTCTTCTTCATTTAAAGCATGTGCTTATCAATTAATTTTTTGTTCTGTTTGGTTTGTAAAAAAACAAATAACAAAAAAGTACACCTTTTCGTTAGCATTGTTTAGTGTGGTACTATTTTCCACGCAACCTTCTCAAACTTGCTTTCATTTTCATTGGATTTCTTATGGAAGGACTCAAAGAAGTCACAAGAAGTACGGCTGCCTGTGTGCAAAATGGATGTTGCTAAGATGATTCAAAATTATTTTGAAATTTTTGAGATTATGTAACTTTTTTTGCACAAAATCACATTTTTATTACTTTTTGGTCTAAAAAACAGCATTTTTTGAAAACTTTAATCCAAAATTGTCTTTTCTGTTTAAAGGTTAGTCAACAGTATCTTCTAGTGTATTTTACTTTATTGCAAAAAATACGTTTTCGTATTACTTTTTGGTTTAAAAAGCATTTTCTATTAAGTATTTTCTCAGAAACAGCGTTTTTTAACACTTTTTAGTCTAAAATTGTTTTTTGTTTAATTTTGAAGCTAAAACAGTACTTTTATGAGTTTTCTGTAATTTTTTTTGCACAAAATCACATTTTTTTGTTAATTTTTGTTTGAAAATGCTGTTTTTATTAAGTTTTTATTCAAAAACATCATTTTTTAATACGTTTTAGTAAAAGATTGCTTTTTTTGTTTAATTTTTAGTTCAAAAGTCTTCTCTATAAGTTCTCTGTAAATGTTTTTGCACAAAATCAAAATTATTATCACTTTTCGGTCTAAAAAGTTATCACTTTCTAGTCTAAAAAGAAAGTTTTACTCAAACACAACATTTTCTGAAAACATTTTAGCATTGTTTTATTTTTAGTTAAAAACAGTATTTTTTGTTTAATTTATTGTTCAAAACAGTATTTTTTGATGAGTTTTCTTTTACAAGATCACATTTTTAATTATTTTTTGGTCTAATAAGCATTTTCTATTAAATTTTTAATCAAAAATACGTTTTCTAAACACATTAGTTAAAAATAGATTCTTTTGTTTAATTTTTAGTTCAAAACTTGATTGCTGATTTTTTTAACTTTCTGGTGGTACGTCTAACGCCCCTGCACTGCAACCCCTTCTTTCTATTGTACACCTTCGATTGTTACTCTTTTAGTAGATGTATTACCATAGTTATCAAAAACCTGTTCAGGTCCATTAAGCATTTCTGTGGTTTTTTATTTGCTTCAAAGTTAACTTCTTCTTCTTCTTCTTGTTTGCAATTAAGAACTAAGTCCTGTTATCTGCCTCCATCCATCTTTTAGGTAGTCGGCCTAGAGGTTTTCTACTTTGGGATCTTAGGCTTTACCTTATTTGGCAATTCTATTGTAGTTCATTCTATCCTCATGATCTTCTATTGCCATCTTTGTGATTTGACCAATCTAGCTATTTTTTCAGTGTCTAGTTCTTCTAATTTTATCACGTAGTTTACTGCTTTTATTGTTCTACGACTTTTTATTTCCGTGCTCCTCATTGGTATTTTAATTTTAAATGTTTCTGCATTAGATTTAGCGACGTAGGTTAGGATCGGCCGCACACAAGTTTTATAGATTCTAACTTTGCCCTGTTATCTTCTATACTCTAATCCTTTGGAATACAGATCACCAAACGCGCTCCTAATGTTCGACTACAAAACATTGAACAAGAAACTAACAACAATGTCAAACCACCATTAAGCCGGAGAACTATCTACAACAAAATAAGTCTAAAATGGCAGAAATAATATTTTGATAAAGCGACTATGTGTGTCTTGTGGCAATAACTTGGTCACAGATACAAATTTACAATTTTTTTATAAATAACCTTAACTCAATAATCAATTCAAATACATTTTTGGTCGCTTTATTTATTTGGTCGGCCCTGGAAAGACTACACTAAAGCAACAGCAACCACGGTTTGATCGGCAATTTAAGCCACGTCTACTGTTGGATTACACTGAAGCAACTTAATTATTGTTGATAATTGGTAAACATGAACGTTAAAGACAATTTATTGTTTTTTTGTAAGATTATTTAGCAACAAATCTTATTATTCAAAGTTAAACTAAAAGTTAAAGGTTTATTATTTTAAAGATAAATTATTAGGTTTTTTTCTTACTCATTTTACAAAAATGTCAGTATTGAATTTCAATTTATATTAATTTTGCAACAAAATTATATAGAAAATCAAAGTTTGAGATGTAGAATAAATTACTTTAGTGGTACCAGGCCACAATTTGCTCCAAATTATCCACATTTGACCGCACAAAATTTGAAACTTCGGGTTATATTGCCGGCTTTATGTGACTGCAAGTTTTAACATTCCAAATTGTCTATTAACACAGGCCAGGGGAAAAGAGTCGCCTGGTAGTCTCGCTATAGTGTAACCCTGCCATTACTCCATTCTTTTTCTTGTCCATTGCCTCTTCTAATACTATTAACTTATCGTATTTTATTTACTTGCTACAATTGCAGGTTCTTCTTCTGTTTCTCCATTAAAATGTTGCAACTTCCAATCTTTAATTTTTCCATATTTGTATTGTTTTTTTTTTTAGATGTTACTTTTTTCTTCTTTTGCATTACTTTAGTACATCTCTTTGTTTAATTTTAATTTTTGTTTGAGAATCGTACTAAGATTATTTGCTTTTGCAAAGAATTATATTTATAATACTGTCAATTCTTTATTTTGTGGAAGAAAAAAACATGTGGTTTCAAATCTAAACTGTTTCCACCTTTCTTGTGTCAGCCAGTAGGCTAAAACTACTACAACTTTTAAATGTTATAATTTCATATATTTATTGCACTGACTATCTGAATATGTGCTCTCACGCTATCACAACCTTAATGCTAATGTATCTCTGGGTGTGTCCAACACCTAAGGCATTTTCGGTTTATGCGTAAATAATCTTAGATAGTTTAAATTGTTCAAATTATTCCAGTGACCTCAATGCATATGACAAATGACAATATATTTATTATACACACCCCTAAAAACTTTCTTGGCGCAAAAAGTGTTAAGCAGTTGTGAAATAAGTTGCAAAGACCAATATTTTAGGACTTACGCTTATGCTACTACCACACAAACTGCCTTTGAATATGTAGCTGAAAAATAAAAATATATACTATCCCACCCGTTAATTGGGAGAATAAAGGTGCTGTAGATACTGACAAGGCCTAGTATCTAGTCTACCCACACTCTCTTATTAAATGAAATTATAGTTAAATGGACACTAATCATATATTAGACTAACTTCCTGAATTAATAAATGCCAAAATTTCTTAAAACATTTTTAGGCTTCATCTAACTGAGCCATTCTCCGGATAAACCTCAATACCAATGTACTTCATTATACTCACCAACAAAACCTCTGCGGTCTATGTCTAATAAACAAAACATCAACATTAATATTATTATAAAAAGCTATTTGTAGTTTTAAAAAAATATTTAACCAAATTGTAAAAACCTGCATTTATTTTTTATTTTACATTCTGCCTAGTCATTTGATAATTTTATAGTAGGCTGCAATATAATATACAGAGTGAATTACATTACAAAGCAAAAAATTAATATTTGTGTTTAGGATTGAATAGAAGCAAGAAATGCAAAACAAGTTTTTCTCTAATCGGCCTTTGTTGTTGAGATATGCAAGCATAAAGTTTTTTGAACTTATTAAAACTAAAAAAATATTTGCTAGTTATTGACAGTTGTCACATACTTTATGTATTTTGTCAAGAATGCAGTTTGACAATAAAGATAAAGATTTTCGATGGCTTCTCAAACAGCAAGATTCTAATTTTATTCGTGATGTGGCATCAACACGATGAGGAGCTACCGTTTGCGGCAAGGGTGGTTGTAGAATGGCAAGAAAACTATTTTAATGAAAGGTAGATGGGAAGACACAGTCACTAAATATAAATCCACTAAAACTTAAGACTACGCAAAACAACTAGTTTATACAGAAATGTATAATAAATTGCAATTAGAAGACTAAATTATAAATGTTGGCACTTCACATTCAATTTTTGTTTTTTTTTTTCAGTTACAATGTCCAATATTTTAGGGCTTACGCTTGAGTTACTTACTTTGAATATGTACCTGAAATGAAACAGAAACATATACTATCGCACCCGTTAATTGAGAGAATGGAGGAGCTGTAGATACTGACGAGACCTAGTATCTGGTCCACCCACACTCTCATATTAAATGTAGTTATAGTTAAATAAACACTAATCATATATTAGACTACTGTCCTGAATTAATAATTGCAATAATTTCTTAAAAAATTTCTGCCGGAGCTGGGGCTCGAACCTGCCACAAATTATGCGCCGAGATTTGAGTTAAGCCCTTCACCCAACTGAACCACTTCAGTGGTTTAAACCAGGCTTGCATCGTTGCTGGTCGCAGACTTTTCGAACATGAGTTGTAAGTTAAAATAATAGCTTTACTTTCTCTGTAACCGTTACAGTGATTATATAAAGTTGTTATACGGTTTACTATTAGTTTTTTTGCAAAACTTGAAATTAATATATCTTTTAGAAGTATAAATCTTGATATCTTTAAAACTAAGGCCAATCGGAAAACTCAAATATTTATTTATAGCCTTCTGGTGTAAATCACCCTGTATACATATTTTACAAACTGTTATGCAGAGTTCATTAAACTTCCTGTTTTCAAACATGTATTAATAGTTTAAATAATTTCTATTAATTCTGGTTTCTTAATTTTCCAAAATATGAATACAGTCAACCAATATTATTTTAGGAACTTAATATGAACATGTTTTAATTATTTTAATCGTAAATCTATTCTTTTTGTAAACATTATAAATAACAAACTGTCTTAAACACTAGATTTGTAATCCAGTATTTCAAATCCACTTGGCCTACTTCAATAACAGCGGTGGTGCATTTTTAGATCGTAATTGTAACAATGTGATGCTCTAAAAATGTTGTCCGTATCTCATTTTATTATTTGGGGCGAGACAAGGGAAGCTGGAGAAATTATTACTACGTGAAAGTTTCGCAGTTATCGTTAAATATAATCTCGACCTTAAAAAGATAAGCTGTAAGTGCCGAGAGCATTATATTCCCTGTATGTTGGTGCCTGTTTTTAAAGATCTCTCATAAATTTTACTTTCCAACTGCATTTATGGATTATAAAAAGCGTCCGGCAGTTTGCCGGATTCAATGCCAAAAGTGTATGAAATTATCTATTAAATTGCTTCATTTTGTTTAAAATATTGAAACGGTTGCGGGTATTCGATGAATCATCAACCAGTTGGGTGTATTGTTTTTGGCTATATATTCTGAATTTATTGTTTTGTTTAGGTTTCCATTTGAGAGGAATATAAACTTTAATGTTTGTTTTATTTTCTTCTCTATAATGCTCACAGGAAATGAAAATAGTCACACAATTACTATTATGTTACAATAAAAATAATTATCAATTTAATTAATGACTGATTTAATTATTTTAGAAAAAGTAAGTTTTAAGTTACAATACACTATAATAACAATAATTGTTTATTTTTGTAGTGTTCATTAAAGTTCATCGCAATTAATTTGATACATAAAAAAAAATAAAGGAATTCTGGTAACTGGTTATCGCCCTTATTTTTTATTTATTATGTATTATACTTTATTAAATTTGAACTTAGCAAATAGTTTTTGTATACAAACTATTGGCACTAGTTTGCTTTATTAATTTTAATTTATTTATTGCAGGTGTATTTCTACTACAAGACTAATTACCAACGATAGATGTTAAAGACTACCATATCTAGAATATTTGTTGCCAACTCAGGGATTTCTGGAGTCAAAAATAATTAACTAAAATAAAGAAACGATAGAAAACTTTCTTTCTGTATATGTTGACGGTATTTCTATAGTATACTAATTTCTTATAATTTTATGCGTATTATTTTGTCATTTAGGTTCTGATGTTATTAATTAATGTTAATAAGTATTTAGTATATTGTACAGGGAGTTTATAAATGAATGGGATAGTGGACAATTTAAAAAAAAACGGCACATTTAAAGTGATTACATAATCCCATTCATTTATAAACTCCCTGTATATAAATAAAACACATTTACTACGTACTATATTACAAATATATTTAAAAAACCATAACACGTTTCAACCTTTAGGCCATCATCGGATGGTAATACAAACTAGTGTTGTTACGCTTTTCTAAATATATTCGAATTCGTGATATAGTACATGTGTTTTATTTATTTTAAAATAAACTATCACATAGTAATGGCCACCAACATACAATTTTTTTATATTGTATATGCTTTATTTAGATATTTACTTAAATATCAAGATCATTTGGAGTGTATTATAAAACAAAAATGATCATTGCATTTCAATTTTTGTAAATAAAATCATGGAATTTAAACCGAATATATCTAATAAATGAAGCTTAATAACTATTAAGATATTTCACTAGAAGCGGGAATTTATTGCTTGGCTTTCAATTCTATTTGGCAACAAGTTTGAAATGTTTAGTAAGAAAAGAGAAATCTAATCTAGGTTAGAGTGTGCCAAGTTGTAATTGAATTATTAATTAGAATATGTATACTACCGCAAGTAAATAAATCTTGGTTATATGCAATTATTTGATCTATGCTTACCTAGGCATATTAGCCCAATATCCGCGTCTTAGAAGTTAAATGCAGCAAATTATATATAAATTAGAAGAAAAAAAAACTATAATGATAAAATAAAAAAGAATTATATTCGAGTCTTTACATTTGAAACTTGTAAAACTGTCTTTACATTAGTCAATTTTTGTTTAATTTTAATAACTTATTTAAATTGATTATAGTATTTGACGTCAATATTTCGGCAGTTCATTGCAAATTATTTTTGTATGTTAATCTCTGAAATAAATATATGGCATTTTCAATAATATACAACTCTTTTTTTAATATTTGCATATTGCATTATAAATGATAAATGGTATTGTTTTTAAATTAGATACTATTTAAATAGTATAATAAATATCAATGTTTATAAATTATTTTTAAGATTACAATTTTATAACACAAAAATCTTTTTAAAATGACACTAAACTTTAAAAATAAATTTAAGCAAAATAAAACATGTTTTAATCTGATATTTTAATCTCACTAGAAATTGAACTTAAAGGTCAGCAAATCTTTAAAATTGAACAATAAATTAAAAAATGTAAAACACCTTTATATTATGTAAGATTAATTGGTTAATTAGTTTAAATGTTTAGAATATAAATCTAGAAAACACTATTTAAAAGTGTAATATAATATGCCTTAAATAGGCATATAATATGAAGCTGTATTTACATTTACCGACCTTGAAATCCCAAGTTTCTAGAAGATTGTTGTGCAATTTTGAAACACCCTGTACAGTAAAGGATAATTCAAAATGGAAATAGCTGTCAAACAAACTGTAAGTTTGCGCTCTTCAAGTATCAAAATTATTCAGTATAGTCCGGCAAATTATTATGAAACGTATAACATCAAAACGCTTACAAATTCTCAAAATTTATTATCAAAACCAGTGTTCTGTGCGCCATTTAATGCTGCGTATAATTGCTCAACCGAGCAATTATTGACAAAAACAAGAAAATGCGTTTCTAAAAAAATAACGCCGTTGTTGCTAGAAGTGTTGATAAGGACTCAAGTTTATCAATTCGTAGACGGCCGCATGAAGTTGGGTTTTGTTATTTGACTACGTGAAAAAAACGCTAATCTGGTGCTATAGAAGATCTAGCTTGTCTAAGAATTAAAGCGGCGGTTTTGGAACAAACTACATTGCGTATTAACCGCAGTTTGTCTTTGCTCATGTAAAATAGCTTGTAATCGTTGCTTCTTTTATACAGCAAGTTAATTCTGCAATTTAATAGAAACATTGGCTAGTTTTTCTGCGGTTATTTCGTCCTATATTTTATACACAGCCGCAATAAATTCATCGATACTGGACAGGTCCCTTTGGGTTGTAATGATTAAAGGCCTTAAAGAAACCTAAATTAAGGCTGGTTGACAAACCATTCTTATGTTTCACCTATTTTCAGTACCACCGCAAACAACTTCCTTATTATCAACACTGCAATGTGGTATAGCATTATCTTGCTAGATTTTGATTGACATAATTCTACAACCAATAGGCCATTTTTCTTTTATTGCGTAATACATTTTTCTGTAATTGTTCGAATATAAATATCGAGTAGTTTTTTTTTGCTGGCTTTCACCAAATCTCTAAAAGCCAAATACAACATTTTCAATATCCACGGTTGTGCAACAACAGCAAATAACATATGGGTAATTCCATTACTTTTTGACCAATTTGAAAAAGTCGACCTCTTTGATTTTGCTCAAAGTTTCAGTGATCAAAATATGGATGAAAAAAATGAGATTTCCAAAATTTTGGACCTTAGAATATCGCTTGTTCAAAATGACACACATTTGAAGGTCAGAAATTTTACAATAAAAAGTCTTTTTTAGCTTATTTTGTATCTCAATTTTTGAGCTTTTGAAAAAAGATAAAAAGGTTTGCGACGGCTCAAATAAAAATAAAAAAACCCATATTTTTATGTTTAATATTGTGGCAGTTATTTTTATATATTAAGCTTTAAAAATAATTCCAAAAAAAAGAACCGCATATTTAGCAAAATCGCAAAATTTTGTTTTCTTTAAACCGTTCTAACTTTGTCAAATCTTAACAAAATTTGATCCACGAGGTCTAGATTTCTTCGTGTTTAATTTCTTTTTAAAGTGATCACACAAGACTTATAGAATTAATACGTATACACCACTATTTTGATGTAGGAAGTTGCACATGTTTTTGCTATCTTCAAAACTTGTAATTTTTAGGTCCCAAAAAAGCTCTGTCATCCTATGTCGATTTCAGTCAAAATTTTAGTAAATATTCTTTAGAACACAAGCAAACAGGTTATCTATATGAGAAATAGTATATTGGGCATTATCAAAAATTTATTAATATTCAAATTTTGTCAAAATCGGCAAACCGCACATTTTTGTATCTCAATTTTAGGGCCTCTGAAAAAAGATAAGAAGGTCCACGATGGCTCAAAATATTCCTTATTTTATGTACTTTAAAACCCATATTTGTATATTTAATGTTGGGGCAGTCATTTTGATATATTAAGCTTTAAACATTATTTAAAAAAAACAGTAAATTTTTTAAAATTGCAAAATTATGCTTTGTTTAAATGCATCAAAATAGTGGTAAATATGTATCGATTCTATAAGTCTTGTGTGATCACTTTAGAGAAAGATTGAACACAAAGAAATCTAGACCTCAAAGATCAATTTCTTTTAAAATTTGACAAAGTTAGAACGGATTAAACAAAGCATAATTTTGCAGTTTTGCTATATATACGGGATTTTGTGGAATAATGTTTGAAGCATAATATATCAAATTGACTGCCCCAACATTAAATATACAAATATGGGTTTTAAAGTACATGTAACAAGGAATATTTTAAGCCATCGTGGACCTTCTTATTTTTTTTTTAAAGGCCCATAAATTGAGATACAAAAATGTGCGGTTTGGCTCAATGTATAAATCTGAAAAAATCACACAATCAGGATTCAAGTACAGGAAAGCATTTTTAGTGGATTGAACAAAAACAAATTTTCATTCCGTACACTTGACTTATACATGGCCATATACAAAAATCTAACTTAACCCTAATATATATAACAAATTACAATATATAAACAAGTTTACAGAGAAGGTAGTATCAATTGTTTTGGTTAAAGATAGGTAAGTACTAATAACTGAGCTTTTGTTTGATTCTAAATGATCTATTATGTAATCGGATGCTACTCAGTAAACACAAGTTTAGATAATATAAGTTTATTACACGTATATATGGTGTAAAAAGCGTATATGGTATATGTGTATTTGTATAATATACATTTCTTGTACACGTAAGATATGTATATTTGTATATTATACGGTAATATTTTCTCTTTTTTCCACCGTTGATTAATATACGTATATTGACCATTAGAATACTCGTATAAATAACTTGCATATTTACTACGTATATTTAACGTTTATTATTTCTGGGTTTGGTTTGCCGACCAATTCTGTTTTTTATGTTCGTACGCCCGAGGCTACCCGAACGCGTAAATATAGTTTGCAAAGTGTATGTTGAGATGCATGATTCATCATTTCATTCATTTTATCTATTTTTTTATTAACCATAATGTGCATGTGATATAAGCTGCGTTAGCCGATACAGTTTTAAGTTGTTTGTTGTTACACAACAGTGTTGAAGTGTTGTTTAATTAAACTGGAAGCGCAGATTTAAAAGTACCAAGATGAAATACCTAATTGTGGTAAGTGTTAAATCTGAAAATACGCAATAACATCTTTGTTTTAAATAACTTGTCAGGTGCACTATTTTTTCTTTGTACAATAGCCATTACAGTAACATTAATATCAATTTATTGATTCATTTTTTTTAAATTTAAATTTAATATTATTGATTGTTATTGTTATATATATGTATAGTATTATAAATACAAATAGCATGCTAGTCAAGTTATTTGAGTTAAAGATGACTACATACAGTATATTTTTCAGATGTCACCAAAAGACTGGAATGGTTCTTTAATTTAATTGTAATGTTTTTAAATATCTATGTTAAATATTATAATGTTTATTTATTTATATGTAATACTTTGTATTTTATGATAGAATGATATATTTATTTTATGTAACAGTTTAGTTTACAAATACAATAATTTTTTTTTATTACTTATTTAAAGTTTATAATTTGTATAACAGGTACATATTTTACATCATTATACATACGAAAGAGTCGGCAGTACGGCAGAGAGGGCATGTACGAATATCAGCGCTAACGAAAGTTAAGCAACGAGTCACCAACCAAGTCACGACTTGGATGGGTGACAAAAAGTGATGCCGAGATAAATATATATCAGAAATACACGTTTAATCGCCGGATAAAGTTTAACCTATAATACACGTGTATTTTAATTGAAGAATATACAAATATTTTTATTATATATTAACGCATTTTTTACGTTAAAAATACATATAACGGATACATATAAGTACAGCTTAGATTAAGAAAGGTCTTATAACAATTTTGTAATGATGAAATTAGGTATTTGCCAAAATTAAACTTATAAATTTTTTTGATGGCCTAGTTTGTTTTGTGTAATGTGTTAGTTAAGTGCTGTTGATAATTTAGATGGAAATCTACATAGACTCTAAAAAATTTGATGTGTTGCTTCGTCAGTACAGTATCTTTGTCAAATGTTGTTAGTATTTTATGTTTGTGAATAAAATTCTTTCAAATTTTTTGTGTTAATTTTAATTTCATTTGTGAATTTAATTTTGTTTTTGCGCGGCTACTGAATAAAAAAACCTGAATAAACTGCAGTATAGTCTACATACAAAACAAGATTTGTTTTAACAGGACAGGAATGTCATAAAAATAAATATTAAATAATTTTGATGCAAAAATTAAACCTTGAGATACACTAGCATTGATATTTTTAAGAAACAAAATGTCGATGATTTTCACCTAATATTGCCAGCTTATTAAATAATTGTGTGTAAGTAATGTGAGTAGTCTTGTAACTACATCTTATGGATCAGTCAGTCACTCCATACTCGGTCAAAATCTTTTTTGATATTGTTCAAGATCATGTTTGTCATTTTATATATATATATATATATATATATATTTTTAAATTTCAAAATGTGATATTTTGTAATTACAAAAATCACTCTCGCTAAAACTATCACATTGAAGACTAGATTTAAGCAGCCTATGAACATTCACTTTAAATATTTGTGGCTAATTAGTCTCAGGAAATACTTAATTTAAAAGTTTATTTCATTTGTCCATAGTACGGGTAAAGAAATCTCTCTTAAAAGTTTCGGTACTACATCTTTGAACTTGAACCTTGTAAATACTTGTTTAGATGGCAAAATATCTAAGCCATTAGTCAATTGGATCTGCAATGATCCGAATAACTCGTTTCTGAATACAATTTAGAAGATATAGTGTAGTTTCCGATGGTCCTCTCCATACTTGGAAACAATATTCATTACAAGGACAAATATAAGTTTTATATATATTCAAAAGTTGAACAGAAAAAAAACTTTTTATATCTATTAAGAAATCCTAGTTTTCTAGATACTTTCAAAGTTATGTCGACAACATGGTCATTCCAGAGAAGATTATGTGTGATTGTAAATTGAAAAAGATTTAGATATAGATTCGTCGTTTAGTTTAATATGTAGTACTGATGATATCTCGAATTTGGGTTTTGAAACAATTAAAGTTGATGCTAATATTATTAATTTTGATTTTCCGATTTAAATTTTTTTTTTCTGCCATCTTACTTGCGTTATAAGTAAAGATATTAGTCAATGTAAGTCGGATAATGTAGTTATCTATCCAGATTTGTGTATAGGAATGACGTGAGCTAACCTGATTACTCCATTTATATGTAATTGCACTGTTCTTTCGTGTTACGTGTTTTAATGTAGTATTTTGTATTTAGTCATGTCCTGCTGCTTAAAGAAGTAAAAAAAAATTAAACCTTTTTTGAACTTGTCAAGAACACTTGTTCCTAAAAAATCAACGTCTTTTTTTTACAAAACATGTACGTCGCCAGCATTTCTGCTTTGTCAACGTCAGTGAAGGCAGTATTAATACCGTTTTCACTTGTGTTTGATTGATTTCACCAGGGCCCAAACTAAATTGTCCTTGTGTGAAACCTTTAAATCCTGTCGTTTGATAATTTGTTCTTGTATTCACTAATGTCAGATTTAATTTGTCTTTTCAATTCGGTCATGTTGTTTTTATCGTTTCTGTCTCAAGCCTAGTGCAAACATTTTTTAATCCTAGTTTTGGAATGAATTTTAGTCGACTATATTTTGAGGTAATCTGTTAGCCAAACAGTAATTGTTTTCATTTTAACACTTTTGAAGCGTTTTAAATAATTTTGGTTAAGGTTTTAATGTGTCAATAATAATGTCTTTGTCCAGAATTTTTCTAAAGAGTGACCCGTTAACACTTTTAAGGTTGGGTTTTTGTACAAATTGTTTATTGTATTGTACATTGTGCATATAAACGCAATTTGTCCACTGTCTTCAACACAGCTACATTTGTCAGTTATCAAATCTATTGTGGTAGTATCATACAATTAGATAGATAGTGAGTGCGTATATGTGGATGAATAATGTATAAATTATGTGCAATTAATATATAATATTTAATTTGAATTGTGTACAAAATTTGTAATGATTTATATAGCACCAATATTACATTTTAATCAAAATTTGTTAGTGTTTCTAATAAACTTAGCAAGCTTAAGTTTCTTAAGACAAATGTCTAGTGATATTTCAATTTTCAGCCGAATAACGATATACAATACAATAATAAGGCCACATTGCCAATACTGCGTTACTCTGTTATATATAATGAATGAAACGCAAAAATACCAATTAAATATTTCGCAAAATAAAGCATTTCTGCAAAACAATTAGTATAGTCCAATCAATCTTATATTAGGAACCCTTAATTGGCTTTCAGTACATGAAACAATTTACCTCTACAGTATAATGTTTATATGTATATGTTTATAAAGCAAAACATGAAAAACTACTTAATTATTTAAAAGTAATTCAAAATAATGAAATACACAATTATTCTATCAGAAATACCTTAAGACTAAATTGCGCAAGTAAAGTAAGGTATTATGTATTTATTTATTTATTCTATTGCCTTTCTACCTTTCGCCTTATTAGTTGGTGTAATAATACTCGCACCATTTCTTCCTAACCTTGGCTATTTCTTTTTATTGCGCTGTTTCATTATTTTCTGGGTTTTCCTTTTTTTTTGTTTTCTTGTTACTCTTGTCTCATATATTTGTTTGATGTTTTTATCACTCATTCTTCTGATATGCGTGTACCATCCCATTTAGCCTTCCATAATTTTTTTTTGTATTGGTTTTATTTGTAAATTTTATCTTTTTTTATTTTGTTTTCGGTCCTCCTAAGGAACCATTGTTTATGTTTCGCTAATATATATTATATAATTGTTCTGTTTTTCCTATTTTGTCATCTATCTCTTTGTCTAATTTTCCGTTGCTTTGAATTATTGTTCCCAGGTATCTGTATTGTTTTTCCTGTTCTATTATTTTTCCTTTTATTTTTACTTCGTGATTTAGTTTTTTCCTCGCTAGCAGTTCTGCTATTTTTGTGTTTTCCAACTTCCAATATCCTATTTTTAGCATTTGCATTTTATTCTTTGCTTGTTTTATCGCCTTATTTAGCACAATTGAGAAGAGCAATGCCCTTAGCACGCATCCTTGCTTAAGTCCTTTCTTTCTATAGAATACTTTTAATTTCTCGTTGTTGATCCTTACTATGTTTTTGTTTTCTGTGTACATGTTTTTAATTACGTTTATTATTTCCATCTCATTTTCTCTCTCTTCTAGTTCTTCCTATATATTATCTCTTTTGATCCTATCAATTGCTTTTTCAAGGTCAACAACGTGTGAAATCCACATTGGCTGTCTTCTATTGTCGTTTCTAATTTGTCTCTCATCTCTTTTTCTAGAACTCTAGTAAATATATTGCTTGGTATACTTAACTGCTTTTATCACTTCGTTTTTCATAATTTCTTCTATTTCTTCCGTTTATCTGTCCTTGAGCATTCCTTCATCTTCTCTTGTTTTGGTTTTCTTCTACTTCTTGTTCTGTAATTTCTTAGAAGTATTGCCTCCATTTTTCCATTAAGTTGGCTTCTTCCGTAATTATATTTCTATTTTTTTCTTATATGTTCATCATATTGTGTTTTTTCTTTTGTTTTAGATGTTTTAACGTTCTGTAAAATAGTTTTTGGTTCCGGTTCAAGTTCTTATTCAGTTCTTTTCCAAATTTTGTCCATGATTTTATCTTTGCTTCTTTTATTATTCTCTTTGTTTCATTTTTCTTTATTTTGTATTTTTCCTAATTTTCTGTTTTTTTAGTTGTAGGTTCATTTTACTTTTTTGTCCCTTATCTCCTTCTTGACTTCCTCTGCCCACCAATTGATTTTCTTTATATCTTTGTTTACTATTTTTTGTTTTACAATAACTGCAATAAAAAAACCATTAACACAGTATATACTACCTAGTTAATCATATTTGATAGAGTTGACAGTTACTACAAAATAATCCATAACAGAAAATTAAAATAAAACAATGTATTTATATTTATTACACAAAAAAATTAAAATTAAGTTAACACAGGGTTTATACAAACTCGAAACAACAAACAAGGTGTTTATGATTTGTGTATCACTTTTATTCTGTTCAATTCTAAAATAAAACTCAGGAAAACAACAAGACAAGATTTTTACAAACTGCATTAAACAGAGTAGCATTTATCATTTGTGTATAGAGTGCTCCAGTACAGGTTACCGTGCAATGTCTTTCTACAATCTATTTTTGATTTAAATTTAATATAATATCAAAAGAGCTAATGTAGTAAAAGAAATTTTAATTAATTATATAACTATTTACATAAATAAAGTTTGAGTAAAGTAGATAGTAATTGTAAAATATGTCTAAGATCACAAAAACAATTAACAATAATGTAGATTAAATTTTTATTAAAAATAAGAAGATTTCTAGTTATTTACATCTTTGAACACCTCACAATCAAGATAAGAAACTATCAAAATGCATATTTGAAACATTGTCTATATTAAAATTATTTTACAAAAGGTCAACAACTGGCCTAAAGTTTCATATAATATTCAAATCCATAATAATCAAGTTAAAATTGATATTAAAATACACGAAGCATCATACGCTATATTGTATTTAACATATAAATAATGATTGGTGTGTCAAAGTATAGTTTTATAATACAGATTATTTAAATATTTCCAGAACACAAATATCCCATTTTTGTTCTAAACTTTAACCTTAATCGGATTAAATAATAAAAATAATAAATCAGTTTTTTAACATAATTAAATATATGGAGATAACTATGGACATTTGTGTATGAAAAATTTACATATGGATATTCCGAGCGTGAAAATATTACAATTTTATGTCCCTTGTCTGCATTAAATTTTCAACATTTTCCATAATCCAATTTATTTTACATTAAATTTTTTATAATATTTTAATAATTTTTATGATAGTAATTACTTTAGAATAGCGTTTTTAAAATAGTTGATTTCACGGTGTTGCTCCAGCAGGTGTGTCACAGCTGACGATGAGATTTTTTCCTAATAATTCTCCCGGTGTTGGTTGTGAGCTCGCGCTCCTCTGCCTCCACTCTTTTAAATCATCAAAAACGCTGAGCCAGTGCAGCGGCGGGGTCCCACCATAACATAGCACATCACTGCCGCCACCGCACCGCCGCCGGCCGGATTAACATCGCAGAAAGAGAGGATATATGGGGATGATTCCCACTTTAAAAGAAGATAAATGTAACGTTTTATCTCCTCTGAAATTTATGTGGAAGCGCGGCATAATTGTGATCTGTTTATACGCTCGGCTGCCGCGTCTCTATTCTCTTGTCGGCGTTTTAAAACCGTGCCCCCCATATTTCACTAATTTCACGGCAATATTAGCTTGGGATGTAATGTAATGGTCGTTTCGCTGTTTTTTTTTGTCGTCATCCGAAACGCGTTTCACGGACGGGACTTGTTTTTCTTTTCCATGATCTTATCGCTGCTGAGGCAGGCTCGGGACGCCCGGAACTTTCCTGAGGCCATTAAGATAAAATCGGCCTGCCACTGCAAATTTTATCTGCGCACATTTCACCCCCTTCGCGACAGGTCAAGCAAGAGACAGGAAGAGCAATTTTACATTTTAAAGTCGAGGAATTTTTTAATCCGCACCGACCTAAATTTCAGGAATACGTAACCAACAGGAATTAACGTAAAACACATAAAAAAGGATTATTAATGTGGTATTTTGTCGAATTCAAATAAAAAAAGTATTCAACTGTAAATTGAGCATTGTTTATTTTGTATATGATAGTATGCGGTTTGCAATAAGTTTTATAAAAAAACATATTAGTTTTTTATGTAGATTATAAGAGACATGCAATGTCATGTAAAATATTGACCTTAAAACCATGTGACATTATACAGTATTAATTTTAATGCAATTGATCATAGATGGCGTGAGTGTTAGTTCGTTTTAATATCCAAGATTGTGACCTTAATATGCATCGTAATAGTCAGGTCGGTTTAATATTCCACGGTGGGAGCACAATATATGTCACAGAATTACAGTAGTGGCGGTAATAAGAAAATGGAAATAAAACTTGCGGAATTTACTGCCTTAATCTCCGATTTTTACGAGACGACGTAACGTTTATGACGAATATTTTCGCCCCCACCAAGAAATGTATAAACATGGTGTCACAGGTTTTCTTGGCAAGGGTTCCAAAAAAGTCCCTAGCTCCCCACAATACGACCCCCGTATAAATTACATATTGGTATCGCTGTAAACAGGTCCATAATTCTCCCAATCGCCCTTATGTCCAAATGGGTAGAAGTGAGACGGCAATAGAACCGATCCACTTTCGCCGATGATCGAATCCGATCCGCGGCACCATTATAAGATTGAATAAAGCAATTGAAAGTTTCGAACGCGGCCAGTGGGGAGGAGTGGGGGTTTATAGTCGCAGTGATGTAGGGACTTCTGGGGGGCGGCGGTTGCACTTTATTCCGGCGAATATCGTCCATAAGTTAACGCCGGATGTGCAAACTTCACACACAGAGACTGGAACAACTTCTCGCAAGGGAATTTAGAACATGCCGCACACTCTGCAACTTGCAGCTTGCTAACTACTTATTTATTACAAAATTAATGCATTTATTTATGTTTTGTTTTCTGATTTTATTCAAGTTGTTATTTCATTAATTACATCATTTTTGACGGCAATTTCTTGTTTATTATAGTCAGAATTATGTATTACAGAACTTTGAAACTTTATGTATTTATTATAGAAAGCTGGTTTCTAAGTATAAACAAGATTATTAATTTACCTCACCATTGGTGTAAAAACAAAGAACTTGATGTGTAGTTTTTGTGTGTAAATGTTGTTTATAGTTTGAAGTTTAAGTTATGCCGTTTTCCTTAAAATCAAGTGTTATTGTATTATATTTTGATTTATCCGTCGGTAAGTTGGAGCATAAAGAAATATTTTAAGTTTTTACACATAAATCAAAATTTAAAATGTCATATTAAAAAAAACATACAACACATTTTATTTTCAATAAAATCAAAATTTAATTTAAATTGTAATAATATAGATAGTAATCTTTAGCGCTAACAAAAGTTGAGCATTTATTTGTTCATAAAGCCGATTTAACCGGGTTTCTATTTAAACTATTTCAGACTTTAGCCCTAACAAATGCTTAGTAGTAATAAATGTTCTTCTTTAGAGCGTGAAGCACTACTAGTCTACTGTTACATCAAACATTGTTTAGTCAATTAACAAAAGTCAAGAAAACTATTTTCCAATAGAAAAATTTTAAATATTTGAATTTGAAGCATAGTTAATGTATTAACGTCAATCATATCTCAGTGCTAAATAAAGATAAACAAATTTACAGTATAAAATGAATTAATAATTTATTCAAAAAACAGTCTAACGAATCACAGAGGCCAAGGATCAAGCATAGACAATTGTTTCGGTTCTACAAACCTCGTCAGTATGCATTGTACGACCAAGGCATCCCATAATAGCAAAGACAATTCGTTTCATTATTTAAATTTACAGTATTTGAGATGTTTAATCATTGATAAGATCACAAAAAATTGCCCAACTACTTAGCAATACCACCTAATTTACAAACTATATCTGACAACTTACCACTAGCAGATCCCTTATTTGACTAGCCAGACAAAATTTAAACACTTATTGGTGTTCAACTATTGTGGTCGCTGATAAGACTAGGACAACTTAATACAAGAAAACATTGTCCAAAATTACAGAATAGTCAATTAGGTTGGATACTGTAGAGTCCAATAAAACAAACATCTCAAATTTTGTACTGCTACTTATCTAAAACGATTGAAATTTTGGACCAACTTAAATAGTTTTGTAATTTGAAAGAATGCTTAACCTCACAATCGTTCTCTAAAGAAGAGTAATTGTGTGAAGCACACTTTCTTAATAACATTAAGCAAGATATTACCGCTAGATACATAGTTTCAATCCCTTTTAAGTAATTTATCAAACAGTTAAAAAACTCAAGACCATCAGCATTAAAACAATCATATACTTTAGAAAAAAGTTTAAATACCAATCCTACATTTAAAAAGTCATACATTAATTTAATAAATATGAATCATTACATGTCCCATGTCAAAGATTAGTAACCCAAATGATAATGAGGCACACTTACCTGCCTCATCATTGTGCTATAAATGAAACCAGTAAAACCACAAGATTCAAAGTGATTTTTGACGTGTCTATAAGATAGAAACAACGCATCCTAAGATAGCAAACATGGTTAAAGAAGATTTCTATGTTAACAATATGCTCTCTGGAGCCAATACACCAAAAAAAGCATCTGATTTTTTAATTCAATACAAATGATTAAAAAAAAATTAAATTTAAATTATACAAGGTGTCCAACAACCCTACCATTTTTGACAAAATTCACCAGGCATGTTTTGATTGGCTCAACAATATTACAAAGTTTTTAGTACTGTATTAAATGCCTTCCTGCTATACATTAAATTATTTTCTTTAGTAAGATATTTATTACATCCACTAAGTCTGTTAAGTGCAAGTATTATTGAGTAACAAAACTTGAGATGGTATGAATAAATCCCACAAAATATATTCGACAAACGGGTAGTTTCAAAAGAAATTATCAATCTTAAATAAACTAAAAATTCCGAGACAGAAAAATTAACAATAGCCCGTTTGGAATTATGTAGAGTTTATTTATTATCTAAACTTTTAAACATTGTAACAATTGCTTTGCATGTAGAAATATACACAATTTATCTCTAGTGTGATTCAACCATTGCACTTCAGTAGATAAAGACTTCTCCCAGTATTTTAACGTAAATTGTGTGCCACAGAGTATCAAATAACCAGCAAAGAACAAAAGATAGTATCCGGTTATATATACCTGCAGCAGATAATCCTTAATGGGTTAATACTCGCTAGGAGCGTCGGCACCCCTCTCATATGTTTGTGGTGAGCGATAATAGTTCTACACAAATATACGGGACCTACACCACTAGAAAGGTTTACTAAGCAAATAATTCGCTGGTTTGCCATTGCCTTGCAAAAAAGACGATCGCATAAAAATATCTTCGACAAATTACATATATACATTGCCGCTGCCAGGAATGGAACCCGGGCTGCCTGCACAACAGTCTTCGCATTAAGACCATTGTGGTATGGTCGCCACAAATGATTAATTAATTATAATCAAATGCAGGATAGAAAAAGCGAGAACAACATTTAACCAGATGAGAAAAGTTTTCAACATCCCAGACTTGAGCATGCAAATTAAGATCAAAATGTTGCGCTGCTACGTTTTCTCAACACAAATGTAAGGCGTCGAATCCTGGACCCTATCAAAAGATACAGAGAAAAACTCAAAACATTCAAACTATAGAGATACCGTCGCATCCTCTATATCTGTGGTTAGGAAATTAGAATATCTCGGGCACGTAATAAGGCATAGTGATAGATACAGAATACTCCGATTGATTCTGGAAGGAAAAGTGATAAGAAAAAAAAGCCGGGAAGACGCCAAATTTTATGGCTTAAAAATCTACGCCAGTGGTTTGACATGACATCGCTGCAACTTTTTTGCAGTGCAGTGAACAAGGAGAAGATCGTGATGATGATCGCTAATATCAGAAGCAGATGAAACACGCCAAGAAGAAGAATGCTGATATGGCATCTCAAAATAATCTTTCTGATCAATGAAACTTATAGTGTCATAGACCATTATGGCTAAAAATGATGAAACTCAATAGCTCAGAACACTTTAAAAGACAAAACAGGCCAAAAATGGCAACCCGTAAAAGTTACATTGCGTTATTTGTTTACCTTTCATCTAAAGCGATACATATTGAGCTTATCTCAAACTAAAGTACAGAGGCGTTTTTGGCATCATTACAACAATTTATGTCCCGTCACGGTAAACCAACTTTTTCAAATAATTTTTTTTTATTGAAGCAAATAATGAGTTCAATGAAGTTATACAACAGTTATACTCAGATTAACCTTGAAATAGCAGACAAATTGGCATTAGAAGGTATATCTTGGCAATTTATTAAAAAGTTTAAAATTTCATATTAATCGCATTACTTGCAAAGCACATTTAACGTACAGACAACTAGTATATACTCCGCTCACTCAAATTAAGAATGTTAAAAAAATTAAATTTGCGTCTACTAATTTCTCTATCCTCTGAACCAAACTATTTTGAACCAATCACTCCATCCCATTTCTTAATCGGTAGAAAACTTACTGCTAAACCATATCAAAATCTCCTACAGCTGCAAAAAAACTGTCCTCCGGGCTTTGAAAAAATGCAACATTTTTGGTTCCGGTAGCAAACTGAATATTTACTCAGACTTCAATAAGAAAATGGATTGAACACATTTGGGTAGATAATTAATAATATTCGTAGTTAATCGAAAATGCTACTGATGATTTCAACATAATTTAGACTACACAATTTAAAAAAGACTGAAACAAAGATTGTTATTCAGCACAGAAAAAAATATTCTGAAAGACTTAGTACCATGCATTGAATGGTAGTGTGTAAAGTATTTCCAGTTCTTTTATAAATACTTTGATCATCAAAAATACCCTTTAGTCCAATAAACGTCAGCAAAGTGTTTCCCAAGTTGTGAACGTAAAAACCGTAAATAGTGTTTATAAGCGTGCAATGTAAGTGTTTTCACTATCTACCTATCCATTATCAACTAAAAATTAAGTTGTAGATTTAAAAATTACCAATGCAATATCGTAAATTTATGTATTTTTTGTTTTTGTAAATATCTTACATATTATATAAACTTATGTTACTAAAAATTAATAAATAATGTATTTTATGTAAATTGCCTCTCCACTCAGTGTGAGACACATGCACTAGTGTTTCAGGGTATGCACCCATCATCAGCGTGCATTAGACTGGTTCCTAAATTTTGTTGTTGATTTTTTTTGTGTGCACCCTCAGAATGTGATCTTTATGCAAAAAAATAAGCCATGCCAAATTTCAGCTCTTAAGATTCAAAAAAACTAAGTATCATAAAAAATAAGTATCATAGCTTTCAGATTTGAGTCAGGTGCATACCCTGGGTCCTTTAAAAAGCAAATGAGTACATGTTAATTAGATTCTACATGAAACTTTACATCAATATACTCTGTTTTTCTTTTTCTTTTTAATTTACAAATTTTTTCATAATTTAAATTTTAACCATAAAATTAGACTCGTAAACAAAAATTATTAAAATTTTGGCTTTGGTCTATAATTTAAATTTATAAAACATTTAAAATAACGTATTGTAAGTATTTGTTTTACTTTGTCAAATTTGTAGCATTCTAATAATAGTTTTTTTTAACTTCAATGAGAGTGGGAGAAGTGTTCTTTTGACTTTTTTTGCATAAATATTACTTTCTTATGGTGCACACAGAAAAATCTACAAAAATGTTACTATTTTGTATGGTTGCTTCGTATAAATGTTTTGAAAAACATACACAATAGTTTACTTGCTAGAAGTGATGTTTACAGTTTTTAAATAAAACGTTGAAGTATCTCCAAAATTTAGGAAATGTCCCAAACAACACAAAATTTATATTTAAAAAGTTAGTTAGACTAGTAAAAAATGACAGGCTTAATGTCTATTTGTAGATAATTTATGCCACCTGCTACAAAACAGACCCCTAGTAAAATTAATTTTTAATTCTCTTGTTAATGTAGTGGTCGAATAGAATCTTTAGAATGAGTAGATAGAAATGACATAAATTTTAATACAGTAGTACAGAGACTGATGTTTTTTGTGGCGTTCCTTCTTAATTCTTAATTAACAAAAGTTGTAAGTTGTTGTAACGTGGTATTTTCTTTAAAATTTTGTCATAATTTTTAATTAGATTTATTGCTTAAAAATGCGTTTTAGTTACAACAATTTTAGCTCTACAAATAAATTAACAATCTAAACTGGATTTTATGACAATTGAAAGAAAACAAGTTCATTGAGTAATTTCTTATAATAGTGCTGACGTGGTATTCATCTACATAAAAGTCTGTATCTGATTAAGCGTATATTTCTATACAATTTATTTTAATTTACAATATATAAAATTCCTTTTATTATTGGTTCCAGTGTTTTATTCCTTTTGTGACGGGTGACCTTGCTGACTTACTACGCCGCATAGAAGGGAAACGTACATGGTATGGTCCATGCAGTAAAAAAATTGTGGCAGTTGAGTCAGCAGACTGTGATTGATTTGTGCGTCGCAATTCTTTTCTTACAAATGTGTAAATTAGATATGCGATAGTGTGGTGTGGTGTTTTTTGGATGTCTATAACATCGGCATGATGATTCTAGGCAAATTGATGTTGATATTAAAAGCTAGGGTAAGCAAACATCATTATATGCTTTATTTTATTTATGAGTGTTGGTGAACCTAATTTATAACATTGATACTGTAAATTATTAGCTGGGATAGTAATGACATGTTAAATGAATCCGTATACATATTATATTGAAGTTGAGAATGTTTACATCGCTCATGATTTATATTGAGGTTGGAAAAACAAGAGATTATTTTGTGTTTGATAAAGCGCATATACTTCTATACAATTTATCTTAATTTACAACGCATAAAATTCTTCCTTTTTAGTAATGACTCGGAGTGTTTTATTTGTAATGATAGAAGTGACCTTGCTCGCCTAGTAGGCAACTTAAAAAAGGAACGACATAGCCCATGTAGTAAATCAAAATGAGTGGCAGTTGATGAGTCTGTAGAATGTGATTGATTTGAACGTCGCAATTCAATTCTTAATAATATGTAAATTACATTTATGCTATAACTAAGTGTGGTGTGGTTTGTTTCTTTTAAAGTTTATAATATTACTATCATATTCATGATGATTCTAGGCAAATTTGTGTTCATTTGGAAAGCTATGGTAAGCAAATTAATGCTAGAAAACGGAATATTTATTGTTATTTAATTTGCTGATAAAGGTTATGAATATGCTTGTTGTAGTACACGTTGGTTGGACAAAGTTTGTGCTTTAGTATAGGGACACTGCCAAAGTTCGCGGAAAATGTAAATCGCTTCTCAAAATATTCTCCTTTAAAATCTATACACTTTTGCATTCGATAAAACCAATCTTCAAAACAATTTTGCCACTCTGAGCGAGGTACCTTCAAAACATGTGATTTAAATCTTCAATGGCCTCTTCAGGAGATGAAAAAAGCTCGCCACGCATTTTATTTTTGATATGTCAAAATAGGAAGAAGTCATTGGGCAATAAATCAGGCAAATATGGGCAATATATGAGTCATAAATTGGATGTTGTTAATGGTCAAAAACTCTACAGTTCGTTGTGCTGTGTAAGCGCTTGCATTGTCATGATGAACAATGATTCGCCGGTTTAATAATAATAATAATAATAATACTTTATTGTCATAAAAAGCTTTACAAGCCGACTACGTCAAAACTAAAAATTACAATATTAATAATAATAATAATATACAAACAATAGTACAATACATAACATTACTAATTCAAATACAACCTTTATAAAAGTCTTCAAGCTTATAAAAACAACCAGTTATTAAAAACTGTTTTAAATGTTTTTTAAATGATAGTACTGATTTTATTAATTTAAACCGTACGGGCAATTGGTTGTATATATAGCTTGCTGCACATTTGGGAGATTTGATGTATCTACTAGTTTTGTAAGTACCAAATAAAAATGTTTTGAGAAGATCGAAGTGGATATTGATGATTAACCATACTCTCACTAGTATCAAATAAATGGTTGTTTTTATATACAAACAAACATAACTTATAAATATAAATTCCATAAATTGTGAGAACATTATAGTTTCTCTTGGTCCTAAATTATATATAATTCTCAGAATTCTTTTTTGCATAACAAACACTCTATCAATTTATTTGCTTTGGCCCCAAAGAATAATGTTATAGCTCAAATAGGAATATACGAGTGCATAGTACGCAGACATTACATTTTGCAGTGGTAATTGGTGTTTTAAGTTTAGTATTGCAAAAGTTGACTTTGCTAGTTTTGAGCATACAAGATCAATCTGACTACACCAATTTAATTCAGAATCAATTGATACACCCAAAACTTACTGACAGTAATATTTTTCATTGTCACGTTTGAATGAATTTTGGTTTTAAATAATACACACGCACAAATTAATTTTTTTATAACTTTATCGGATTTCTTTTCCAATTCTTCTAATGAATGCGCTTCCACAATAACAGATGTGTCATCTGCATACATTATGACGTCTGAACAATTTAAATAACTGGGAAGATCATTAATAAATAAAATAAAAAGTAAAGGACCTACTATTGATCCTTGAGCTACCCCTAACTGTATATCCGCTTGCTTAGATTGAATACACTCAAAGTTGACAACAATAGACCTATCTTTTAAATATGACCTAATCCAAGAATTAATTGGATCTCTTAAGCCCATACTGTGTAGTTTATTTAATAAAAAGTTATGATTAATTACATCAAACGCCGACGTAAGATCAAATACAAGTAATAAGACCCATTTTTTGCTCTCTAATTTTTTATGAATATTGTGGATGAGACCATATGTTGCTGTTTCTGTAGATCTGTTAGGTCAAAAACCATGTTGGTACTGGTGTAAAACATTATACTTATTTAAAAAACCAATGGTCCTATTGCAAAAAGCTTTTTCAAATATTTTTGAGAAGTAACTCAACAAAGTTATAGGCCGATAATTGTCAATGTTTGTAGCGTCTCCTTTTTTAAATTAAAGTATTACAGGACCACGTTTTAAGTTAGTTGGAAAAATACCTGACTGAAACGATGTGTTAATAATATCTGCTAATATTTTAGAAATATCCGATTTTATGTGTTTTAACAACATCACTGGAACTTCATCCAAACCCGTACTGCATTTGTTTGATATTATATTTTCTACTTCAAAGTCAGTTACCGGTATTATAAAGATAAATGAGCTAATAATTGGTGAAGTTGTACCTGATTTAGAGTATTTATTACCAAAATGCAAATTCACTTTATTTTGACCAAGATTTGCAAAGTGTTTAACAAAAATATTGCTCAAGTCATTTTTATCTTCAACAACAAAACCGGAATCTTGCATCAAAATCTTAATGTCATTTTTGTTGGACTTGTTTTGACTTAAATGATTCTTTATTATGTGTCATTTTCGATTTATTTTGAGCGTTGTTTATTTTATTCATGTTTTGTTTGCACTTTTCTAAATTGATGTTTATTTTTAGCTGTTTTTTATGATCAATAAAAGACCTTCTTAAAGTATCGCATTCACTTAATTTTGATAGCCAATTAAGAAACCTTAAATCGTCGTATTGGTGTTTTAACTCTTGAGTAGTTTTGCACGTGTTAATTTTGTGTTTTTTAAGTTTTTGTTTTGGACAAGCAGCGTTTAGGCACCATTTAAAATGAATCCAAAAATCGTTAAAATATTCATCGACGTTAATTGTATTAGATGTTTTATCATAATACTTATTAAAATAGTGTTTGAAAGCTAAGGAATTATTGCAATTGAATGATCTTTTTTCTATATACAATTTTTGTTCTTGTGGTTTGTAGTTTTTTGTAAATAGATTAAAAATTATGCTTTTGTGGTCCGAAATACAAAATTCAACTACATTACAAGAGAGGGCATAATTTATATTAAAATTAATCAACATGTAGTCCAGTTGAGTTGAAGAATTACAGTTTTTTCTTGTATCAATTCGTGTTACTTCTTTCACAAGAGAATTTAAATTATAAGAGCTAAAAATGTTATTTAAAGTTTTTGTTTCTTTGGAGTTTATTAAACCATCTACATTAAAATCTCCTGTCATAATTATGTATTTAAAATTAGTAGATGTATAGTTTAAAACACATATAAGTTGCTCAACAAAAATATTGAAGTCAGCAGTTGGAGAGCGATAAATACAAATAATAAGTATTACTTTGAAAAGACAGCGCTGATATTTCAATCGATTTTTCATAAGACATTGATTCTAATTGTAACTGTCTTTTATAGTGAATTAATATACTATTTTTAACAAATAAACAAGAACCACCATGAATAAATTTTGATCTGCAGTAAAATGATACTAACGTGTAGTTGTCTAAAATAACAAAAGAAGCTTGCATATTATTCATGAAATGCTCTGAAAAACAAATTATGTCCGGTGTTAATGAGTTTTGTGTCATAGCCAACTCAAACAGAGATTTCTTACTGATTAAACCTCCAACATTTGCAGAAAACATAATTACAATACAACCTACATGATTATGCTTACTTATTGTGTCGTTTTGATTTCTCCTAAAAAAGAAAGCTTATCAGCACTTGCATATTTGGCATGTGGCTCATTGATATTTATGTTGTTCCTTCTGATTTCAGCAATAACTTCCGGCAAACAAATTGAAGTATACCAGTCATTATTAACTGTCCTTCGATCCTCTAATGCAACAGTTGCAACATGACCCGTTTTTCCGAAGAAACAAGCAATCATTCATTCATTTATTTTGTTTAGGTCCATTTTAAAATACCCATACAGTCGATTGCTGTTTAGTTTCAGGCTCATATGAATATATCCAAGATTAGTCACCTGTTACAATGTTATATACTGAATTTGAACGGCCCCCTTCAAATTTCTTTAGCATTTCCTTGCACCACTTGACACGTGCCTATTTTTATTCTTCTTTCAAATTGTGTGGAATCCAACGACTGCAAAGCTTCCTGACATGCAAATGATCGTGCAAAATCGTGCGTATTTGTTTCGCTAAGCCTAAAGATGCCTCTATCTCACTATAGGTCACAAGCCGATCTGACAAAATCATTTCACGCACAGCATAAATATTTTTCGAGACAACAGAGGTGCATGAACGACCTTCGCGAAGATCGTCATCAAACGTTGGTCTTTCACGCATAAATATATAGTTTTAGATAGTGCTTCATCCCCAAATAACAAATTCAATTTTTCCACTCATTGCTGCGGTGTTAAACCGTATCAAAAATCATAAAAAATTATCACTCAAAACTCATGATTCGAAATTTCCATTTTTCACACAATTATTAAATTATATTAAACACAAATGTTTGTCCAACCAACGTATACTACAACAAGCATAATTTTTATTTTCTACATTAATAATTTTATGTAGTTATGCAAGATTCTATTTTTTTTAATTTTTGGATTTTTTTTCAACTATTTAATAATGCAATATCTTGTTTAATAACATGAATGCTATATGCTTAAAAAGAAATTTGAATCTATATAGCATCGATTTACCAATCTTTTAATAATTTTTTTTATAATGCAATATTTGGATTAATACCATTATAAATTGCTATATGATTGAGAAGAAATTGGTATCAATTTCAAATTTCTACTTAATTATTTATCATTTTGTCGTATTTTGCAAAGGCTTCCCAAATTTTAAAGATTTATTTGACATTCTAATATCTGGTTACAAACATTATAAATTGATATATGATTGATTAAGAAGATATTTCAAATAGATACAGCAAATTTATATTTGTAAAACAAACAACGAACTTACAAAATAGTTTTTTGTCTACCAAATTATTTTTGAATAATTTGTACTTTATGCACCCTGCAGTTATCATGCAAAAGCAGAGTTTTCTGAGCATAATTATGGGGTCTTTTTAACTGTATGTAGACATTCCCTGTTTTTGTAGTCCCTTTTGGAATATACTGATTTAAGAAAATCACCTCAGCATCCTAGAAAACTTTCCGCGCAAAAAATTGCGATTTTCCCTTTTTGGGTGATGGAGAGCCCATATGAACTCATTGCATAGACTTTTGTTTTGTGAGATAATCTCAGTGGTGTATCCAGGTCTCATTCCCAGTTACAATTCTATAAAAAATATCTTCTTGAGATAAAGCGGTCAAATTCTTGTTTCTTTAGCAATAACTAAAACTTTTACTTGGCGGCCAATTAACATGATTTTGTCAGTTTGTGTTTCCAGTCTTTCACTCTTTGGACCATCACAAATAAATAAATAAAACTATGGATAAACAACAGACATTGGCGATGATCACGTGAACAATTCCATCGACACTATTATTTGCTATACACCTTTAGAATTTTTAGGTTCTTTCAAGTAGACGAAGAGTACAGATATAGTACAATCAATTCTAAGATCTTAGAATTAAAAATACTACCTATTTCCTTGCATCAATAAAACGAATTACGATAATTTTTACGTGCAACTGTAATGTTATTGCTGAATCTCCTACAACAACCGCCACTGAGATCACATTATCAAAGATCCATGCAGCATCATCTTTCCATAAAGTCAGAAAAACCCGCTAGACAATAAGACCCACTATGGGAACAATTAGAAAGTAAAGATTTAGAATTCCAGTGCAATATTAGTAACAATCGTTAACGCAAGGTACATTTGAATTTGAAGGAACTAACGAGACAATCTCAAATATTTACAAAATTTTAAGAATGTTGAATAAAATCTAGATAATGATGTAAAGAGATTGTAAAACACCTTCAAAGATCTCAAGTCAAGATTTTGTTTGTAGAAATCGACTAAAATTACCAGAAACGACGTCGGAGAAAAAAGCATTTTAATTATCAATTTTTGAACGTCCTACCAGAGCCAACCAAAAGTCTTGATAACATTTGTCGTATATCTTTAATAATAAATATTAAAAAACTTACATTCCTCGGATAAGCATTTTAATCAGCATGACTACCGTACATCCATCAGACTAGAACAATCTTCCTACCTGTGGCTACCAACAAATAAGACATCCACTTATTATAGGACAGTTACTGTCCTTAACTTTTATTTAACTTAAAAAAATAACATGAAAACCGTTTCATCAACAACGTTGAGCAAATAGACTCACCAACTGCACTAATTTAATGTTTTGCCAATATTCACCATATTGACAATGCAACCAAAATAAGGGACGATGGCACGCCATTAATGCTATTACAGATAAATAAACTACCGTCATCGAAAGACGTTATTCCTATACCAGAAGAAACTGCAACTTTCAAAAACATCTACTAGACAGTCGCTCTTTGTAAATAAATCATTCAAAGCAACGTCCGAGGTAATAGGCAGTCGTAAAGAATATTATTACGTGCTCACTATAAAACCAAAACACAACAATCGGTCTTAGGCTATGGGCATAACTATGAAATACTTCTTGCAAGTAAAACCAAATTCCAAAAGAAAACTGTCCACTTACTAACTACGCCATTTTGGTGCATACTCCAAATATACCAGAAAAAAATACTGGTTTCAGCCAATATTATTACCTGACCAAACTGCACCAAGCATAACATCTATTGATAATAAAATATTCCACCTACCAACTGCGCTATCTCTATTCATATGCCGACATGCTTTCTTTTAATTTTAAAATGAATATCAGCTTGAACGAACCAGGTTCACAAAACATTTCACGTACCAACTGTGCCATTTCGATTCCTATGCCAAATACATGTCTTTTCAATGAAAAAATCAAAAACAAAACCACAATGAGATCTTTGATGAACACCTAATGAAACACGAATGGGCTGTGACAACTATTAATTTTTACACACTGCCTGCGATTTTTCAAAAAGCTTAATAACCAGGAAACCACATCATGATAAAAACCCAAATCTCTAAGTTTAGCAATCAAAATGTTGTGGCTCACACGATCAAACGCCTTTGAAAAATCGGTATAGATAGAATCAACTTGTACTTTAGATACAAATGCATTTAAAGTATCATTTTCATAACAAAGTAAACTAGTAAGTGTGGAACGCCCTTTACAAAATCCGTGCTGCTCTTCCACTAAGATGTTTTTGCACATCTATTGTAACTGACCAGTTGCAATTTTATCAAACAATTTAGGTATGGCAGATTGAACGCATATACCTCTGTAGTTAGTGATATCCTCATTGGCTCCAGATTAAACAAAGGCGTAATATAGCTTTGTTTCCATATTTGAGGAAATTTAGTTTCATTCAATAAAGCATTGAAAAGTAAGTGCAATAGCTTTGCAATAGAATAAATGCATTTCAAGTCCAACGCAAAGAAAGAAGGCTTTAGTAAATCCAAAACTAGTAATGTATTCGTAAGAATAAATTTGTGATAAAAAACGTAGTAAATTGTTTTATTATTTCATTAACATGAATTATCACGTAGCAGAGGTCACAACCATCAAGTATATTAAATTCTTTTCTTGTAACCTATAGTGTTAAGTACTACTTCATTATAGTTTAATCTTCTGCTTTGTTTTTTAAACACTACATGGTTTGTATGTTTGATTAGAAATTTGTTGAAATAAAACACTAATAATTACCATTAAAATGCAAATAATATTGCTAATCAAATTTCAAATAATATTAATTACGGCTTACATTAAGTCTGTTTTATACAAACTGGACATTTTGGAGTTAACTTCATCAGCTCAATATAAACCCCATAATGACAAACAAACAAAATCTGTACAAGTTAGTGCAGTTTATAGTTTACAAATTGCATTCTTAAAATAATAAATAGCCTTAAAGTTATTTTATAACAATGTTAAAATATAATAACTTCTATATTATTTATAATTTTAAGCAACCAGTAGCATGCACAAAATCTGTACGTTTGTATTTAGGTTAATATTGAACTAGTAACTTCACATCCAGTTTATTCAAAACTGTTCAGTTCAGACAATCAAACAGACCATTGAAAAACTATAAGTGCAAAAAGTTTAATAAAATGGGAAATAATAATGATCTTGTACATTTTTTTAATAGTAGTAGCTTCTTCGACAAACTTAAAGAGAGTCAAAATTAAAAAAGGCAAGAGTTTATGAGTTAAGTTGTCCAACATGTAATGCACGATATACAGGGCGTTTTTTGGCTAATTGTAAGAAAAAAAGTTTCTATTAACATGGTTCCGCAAACGCACCGTTTTTGAGATACAAGTGTAAAAATTTTTTTTTTTTCAATTTTTTTGACAATATCTCAGAAACGGAAAGAAAAAGTAGCAACATGATCACAAAACCTTTATTTTACAAAACTAAGCAATAACATAAAAACAAGAAAAATCACAAAAATTGTTGAAAATGACTTCCTCCTACGATAACGCAAGCTTACAACCTACATCTTAGTGACTGACGTACCCGTTCAAAAATGCCTGGAGTGATTCGTATCATATTGCAAGATGCAATAATGCAATTTCTTAGCTCTTCATCAGTATTAACTGATGTAGTGTAAACTAAACTTTTTAAGTGACCCCACAAAAAAAATCCAAAACATTTAAATCTGGAGACCAAGGAGACCAAGCCTGTAAGCCTCCTCGATCTATCCAATGGTTCCTATACTGTTCATTTAAGAATTGACGCGCAACTAAACTAAAATGTGCAGGAGCACCATCGTGCATGAACCACATTTCGTTTCTTAATTGAATCGGAACGTCCTCTAAAAGTCCTGGCAGCTCTTCTTCAAGAAAATTATGATATGATTGACCATTTAGCCTAAACGGCAAAAAATATGAACCTATTAAATGATCTCCTACAACACCTGCTCAAACATTAACAAAAAATGTTTGCTGATGATGGCCTTCCATTATGGCATGGGGATTTTCGTCGGCCCATACATGATTATTATTTAAGTTCATAATCGCATTGCAAAAAAAATTTGCTTCGTCCGTAAATAAAACTTGTTCTAAGAATCGAAGATTTTGCGCAATTCTTTCTTGAAACCATTGACACATAGCTAATCTTTGCAGAAAATCCGCTGGTAAAAGGGCTTGTACTAGCTGTATGTGATAAGGATATAACATCTGGCTTTGATTATCTTCCACAATGTAACGTGACTAAGGTTTAGGTTTAAAGCTATTCTTCTAGTGCTAGTTGATGGATCGTCTTTGATTTCTTTAAGAACATCTTCAATTTGCGGAGGTAGCAGACGAGGTCTCCCATTTCCTGCTGCTCTTTTATGTACACTTTCGTGAATACGAATGAATGTTCTTTCATTTGGTACTTTCTTAATAAATTCGACAAGCTTTTGCTGCATTTCCAACCGCAACGCCATAAACAAAATGCATATCGAACATCTCGCTATCACTGTAATTATTCATTTTGCTATCACCACGCAAGCAAAATACTAAGAATGGGCAAATTAATTGAGTAATAAAGATAATAAGCTTCCGCGATATGAACTCCTTTTGAAATAAGGCTATTTAACAACTAAACGACAATTGTCAATAACTCAAATGCATGAACGCTGACGACTAGATCAAAAACAAATGTTTTCATCAACAACAAAACATGTTGCTACTTTTGCTTTCAGAATGCCAATTTCCCAAGTGTCATAGAAATTAGAGCCATAAAAACCTCACGCAACCCTAAAATCTCCGTCAATGGCACATGAAAAAAATTGAATAAGCGCTTAAAATGTAGCTAATATTAATGCTGAGATGTGTACAAAAGCTGAGTTTTGTATTTCAAACGGTTCCTAATATCGTCAAAAAATTAAAAAATTAAAAAAAATTTACACCGTGTATCTTGAAAACGGTGCGTTTGCGGAACCATGTTAATGGAAACTTTTTTTCATATAACTAGCCAACCAATCCCACTCTTTATTTTCCGACACATGTTTTGAAACACCCTGTATAGGGCAAACAGGTAGAAATTTTGAAACTAGATTTAAAAAACATTACCGCCTTTTCAGATTAATTTTTTGCAAATCATATTTTAGAAAACAGTTACATATTCCCAGATATTGATAACTTAAAATCAATCACAACTCCAAACTCGCAGCTAATGGGAAAATTTCCAATCAAGAATTGAATTTGATTACTGTAGTCAAATAATGATTAAAAAAACAACAGAAGATCGCAGCGGAAGTACTGTTTATGTGTGCATAGTAACCAAAGCTCTGCACCTGAAATTGGTCAATGACATAAGTACAAACTGCATCAATTCAAATAATAATAGCTAACAATAAGATAAACAATCTAATAATTCCATGTCTGACAAAGAAATCCAAAATTTCCTCTCCAGCAGAAGTATTAAGTAGAATTTCATCCCTCCAAAAAGCTTCTAACTTTGTAAAATCTACAAAAACTCTACGCACAATAGGAGAAACTAAGCTGACCTGAGAGAAGCTGTATTGAACCATCGCCCTCTAACCCTATTAACAAAGGGTCAAAGTAATTTCAAATATAAGTATATTTAAAGGAGATCTTTCAAGGCAGGTGGTATATGTTGTGGACTTTCTAGTAATCACACAGATGTCTATCCTATTATATTTATGATTGGTTCACTCCTCTTTAATATTAACAAATAAACGATCGCAATAATAGAAAAAAAACCAACACGGTTCTTTAGATTATGTGCCACAGTCTACAACGTATAACTGTATAAGCATTGTCGGCGTCGTCTTCAATAGTAAATTTAAATTGTTTGTTTTATTTACTACCTAATATAATATTTGTCACCCCTAAGTTACGAGTTACGGATTTATAGTAGTTATAAAATTAATTGAGCATAAAATATATTATAAACCGTTACAGAACACAATCGTACAATTTAAAATTAAAAAAAAAAAAACATTTTAAATGTGTTATCATGTTGGTTTTAGTTGTATATTGATATAAAAGCTTGTTTTTAATATTCTTGAAATAAATAAATTGATTATGAATGGAATCAGAAAGACCACAAATCAATAAAATTTAATATTAAATTTACTTATACGACGCATAATTATATGCTATTATTTAGAACAGAAATTATATGAAATAAAAATATCTATAAATAACAATAAGCATTGAACAATTAAGTCTATAATTTTTATTTCAAATTATAGGTTTTTATTAAGACATGGTTAACTTTTTCAGTACACAGAACCGCAGCTGGATAAAGAATCCGAAAACTTGCCTAATACGATATAACGCAAATTGCACACTAAAAACATTTAATTCCACTAGATTTAGTCCGCCCGTTACGTCGGCTTACTTATTTAAATGGTGCTTAAAGCAGTCTTATAGTCCAGACAATAGCCCATTGCGAAGAGATACTAATGTGGCGATTAATATTATTAAAAATTGCAATAAATGCCATAATCATAATTTAATTTACAGAATAAAACAAAAATGTATACCTTCATATTGTTTCCAATGATTGACACACATCACAAATTAATTAAATGCACAGAATTGAATATTAAATCGGTAAAACAGTCAATCAAAATTGTAAACACGCGTGCACTACAATACGATCGACATCTACACTCGTACTGGATCGCCTCACCCCACTCCTGCCCGTATAGGAAAAGGTATTGAAGATAAGAATTAGTAAAAAGTCAGCAACAGCAAAAAAATACATTGATAATCCAACCAAATAAATTTATATTGATAAGGAAACTGAAGTTAATTTTACAATAAAATGAAATATAAGATTCGAGCAAATGTTTTTATTTTATGATTGATAGAAATGCAACCACAGTAAAGTAGGAACAATAGATCACAACTAAATAGTTATAAAAAGTGATGTCTGCACAAATACAATATGTAAGTCGTATCCGGATGTGCAAGTGGATAGATAGATAAATCGATTGACTTGCTGTGTTTTTGATGCTCACTGTCCCATGCATGATATATGATACACAGACGTTTTAATGCTCGTGTGTCTGATTTTACCACGAATATATCTTTACGTTTTAAATTGAACCATCAGGTTTGATTTATCCTGTATTGCTAATAAAAACAAAGTTTTTTAAATGAAGTAATAGCGATTCAAATATTAGTAAATAAATTAAGTGATAATTTTGGTAATAAAATGTAATTATGTTTTTATTTTTATTTAATGCAGTTTAAAATGATGTCATTCAAAATAATTTATGTCTACTTTTAGTAACACCTACATAAGCTAAATTTTACAATACAAACTAAATTGAGGTAGCTAGTTATTTGCACCAAAGAAACGTACTTGCTGAAGTAACAAAAGTAGTGAATAAAAAATATTCTATTTACTTGAGCAAAGGGTTGCATCCGATCTACAACTAAAACAAGAAATAAGAAGCTCAAATTAGTTAAGCAACTGTATGTTCAATAATTAATTATTATAAATAATTTTTCAATTATGCTGCATTGTTAATTAAAATTGAAAGGATTGATGGATAAAAATGTTAGCAAATAAAAGAACTAGGTAATTTATTATCTCATCTTTTATGAAAATTAGCAATTTTATTATCTCAATAAATATGTAAATTTGCATGAAAAATAACCTAAATACATTTATCTATATAACATTTAAAAATGTTAGTTAACTTCTTTATTCAGCAACTTTGTCAATTGTTCTTTAGTCGTTCTTATATAATTCCTATATTTCTTCTTTGGTATTTTTTTTTTGCAAAATATCATTACATTTACTGTAAATTACATTCTGCTTCTAATAGTTCAAATACTGGAATGTGAAGTTATTTAAAATAGATTGCACTTCTTGTGTCTTCTTTATTATGCAATTTACAGTTATTTTACATTGTCCCACAAATCTTACGACTTGTTTGAATGGGTCGATGGGACCGACGGCTTATTAGGTCACTTCCGAATATGTCTCATCTTTTTTTATCGTCTACACATGAAGTTAATTGAGTTATATTTCTCAACCATTTGCTTGTCAAATAACTGTTGTGTTTAGTACCAAGTTTACATTTAAATGTTTAGCAATAGTTTTTTGCTGATAAAACAGTCCTCGGTTCTTAATCAATCGCCTTGAAACACCAAACATTTTAATGACGCTGTCTAATTATTTAAACTGGTGTCATTGATTATTTAAATCTGTTTTTATGGAAATAAATTTTCTAAAAAAATCCACTCTAACATTAAACACAAATTCTATAAATTGCTTTTTACAAAAAATCCAAGTTTTCTTACTGCATAAATATTCCATACACAAATTCACATATTTATAAACATACATTTTTATCTCCGGAAACAAGTAATCCTTAGTTAATAATCTAATAATTTCAGATATGTGTTGAATAGTATCATGATGCCATAACATTAGTTGGTGTTTCACTTTTATCTACTGCAATAAATAACCGGCAGCCTCTGTAATAAAATTCCTCCACATGCATTAGTATGCATCTTTTTGCTAAAATCATAGTGTTAAAACTGGTAAAAATATCCTCTAACTTAAAAACTTTTATATTTTACAGACTTCTGTTAGACATGAAACAAATTCTATTGCTTAGGTTTTACGTTTACCTATCTTAATTCTATTCCTATAAATTTTATAAATTAAATATGTATCTGTAAACAAGAAAAGTAACATTTAGACAAATTTAGCATAATATTTGGTAGTTTTGTAAACATTTCTTTCAAGCCATTTTAGTGTTTCCAAAGCATTGTTAATAGCTTACTGCATCACTGCAATTAAAAAATTCCGTCCTACCAACACTAAAATCAACAAGGTTTACATTTAAGAACATGACGTCTTCTCCAATAATTGCTAACATTGTTAAAGCTTCAACGTCTATGTACATATGAGATTAAAAATCAGATGCGCACTTTTTATATCAATGTACCCTCTAAATAAAACATCATTAACTTTATAACCAACAAAACATTTTGGTCAATTGATTATTTGATCAAGTTAATAAGATTTACCTTGTTGTCATATGATTACGTGTATTGGATTAATGGCTTCTAGCTTTTTTGCTCATAGAGCTTCTTTTGGCTATCTACACATGTCACTCCACTATAAAATTATAGTTATTACGTACAAAATTAATTGCAAAAAGTATCGTTAAATATAGATCGCACTTGAAAGATAAAACAAATTAGATAGTTTAGATTTTTGGCATATCGACCTAATATAAAACAAATTGATCATCATTTTGGGGCTACTAAGCTCGGTGCCCACTAAAACAAAGAGCGTTGATTTGACAGTCGCACAAAACTTTATAAATTAATTTGATTCTGCATAGTCGACGTAGGTCCTTAAAAACAAATTGTTTTAATATAAAATATAAAAATTGTTACGCTTTGACTCGCTTTGCTTTAAATCAATCAACTTTACCTAAAATTGAATTTTGTGTTTTTGAGATAAACTATCGGACAAACAAGTCATTGCTAGCAGAATTATACTTTAAAAGAAAAAACACTAACAAACGTAAATGAAAGCTAGTTGCAGTCATAAGGTTTGTTATACAGCCCAGATTTAATTTAATCAGCACTTATTTACTTAAACACAGTAGTAAATTTCTAAACAAAATCAAACATTTATTAATTGAACTTAACAAAGATGCTAAATTGTGCACAAAAACAATGCAAATAAGGTAGCTATATCTTTATTGCATCTTTATCGCGTTTCTATTCTAGTCTACATTTAAAACATTTTTGAGTAATCTTTTACAAACATAATATATAAGTAATATTAGATAAGATAACACTTTATCTAAGAATGCCTAAACATTAACCTATATATAGTTATTATGATATATCATTTGTGAAATGATTTTTTTTAATATACTATTTTAACATTAATATGTCTTAAACGTAAATCAAAAAAATTAATCATCACCTTTATTTTGGAAAATTACAAAAAAAGGCAAAATTTATCACATTAATTCCACTTAACCTTAATTTCAACAGTTAATTTGATAGATGAAATAAAAATTAATAAAGGGGTACTTCTTGGTTTTTTGTGTTAGATGGCTAACTTATCTTTCCATTTTGTAGTTATTTTGCATTTCTAAACGCTTAATATGCGTTAACATTTTAATATTTTTATTTCTTGTACTACTAAACATAATCTGCTAACAAAAATCTGCTTAAAATTTTTAAAAGTCGTAATTCGTTTGTCTTTAAAGTTTGTGCCAATGTTCCAAAATTGTTTGGTAAGAAGTATCAAAATGTTGTTTTATTTTTACAAAACTAAGTTGTTTTCAATGCTACAAATTAACAAAAAAATATAGTTTTTTAGTTTTCAAGAAGAGATACATAATTGAGTTGGGACAACAATTCACCAAATTGATAATCATCATGTTCTTTAGCCAAACGGCTAAGTAACCTTAAAACTGTACAGCTTTCTAAAATAAAAACAACAAAAACGTTTATTAAACCTGAACCTACAAAAGTAAAAAAACGCAAGGTTATTTCTAACAGAACTTTACTTCACACACTACCCCAAAGCGTGGTAGTTAACAAAACTGTAAAGGTTTCCACAAAACATACTTTTTTATGTGTGATTTTCTTAGGGACAATATTATTGGCCTTTTTTTACCAACAAAGCTTTCAAGCTTTCAATTAACACATACAATACCTAGCCTGCATGGTCATTGAGTAGATTGAGTAGCTCAATGATTATGCTGCCGGTCCTAAGACCGAATAAAGCAGGAAGGTTCCAGAGTCAGGCTAGCACCCTACCTTGGCTAAAAAGAAATTACACGCTTGCAGAAACACTTGCCTTGGAATAAGACCGATGTAACCACAACAACCCACGCAAGAAAACAGACAAGGAATTAGAGAAAGAAGGATCTGTTCCGGGTTGCCACTTGGAATGTGAATTGAATGAATTCTATGATTGTACTGGGGGACTTTAATGCACAAATTGGCAACGGAACAATCCTAAGAATTAAACAAAGGTTCAACGAGAATGTGCTGAATGATAACTAATGATAAACCTATGTGCTTACAATGAACTGCGTATCATTAATACTTTTTTTGACATAAAACCTCAGTATAAATTTACATTTGCACACACCAGAAGCCACACATCAACCATCGACTACATTGTGACTAATAGACAATTCCACCCAACTCAAATACTAGAAATCAAAACGTTCAACTCGGCAAATATAGGAAGCGACCATAACCTTTTACTCGGAAGAATTGGAATAATAATCAGAATACCAAAACAATCAAAACCGGCGAGATAAGCACAGAAAACCAATATTGAACTGCTATGGGACCCTACAATAAAGACCTATACAAAAATAAACTACAACAAAAAATCTAAGAAAATCCGATTTCAAATATTAATGACTTCAATCTAGCTTGGGAAACAATTAAGAACAATATCAAGAATTTTGCAAAGGAAGCACTTGGCAAACAAACTGTGAAAGTGAATTAAGTAAAAAACTAGAAAACATCATGGTTTTGCCCGGAAATCAAAGAACAGTGCAAAGAAAAAAGAAAGGCTTATCTTAAAAAGTCGAGTATAAACAAGTTAGGAACAAAACAAACGAATTAGTGAGAAAGATTAAATGTGAACATTGAAAAATGTTCTCTAAACGTCTGGAGGATAATTTCTACGGGCTTCAAATGATATGGCGATTCATAAAATCGCAGAGAAATAAAGTCAATGAACTTCTAGAATCAAACCACATAAAAAATGAAAAGTGTATCAGGTATCTAACCAATCTGTATAAAATAGCAAATACGGCAGACGAGCCTAACACACCAGAAATAGCCATTAACGAAGATGCCACGATCAGTACATCCTACATAGAAAATGCACTACAGAAACTAAGAAATAAAAAAATTGCCGGACAAGACGGTATGCAAAAATAATTGCTCAAGTACGGTGGGCAAAAACTAATAGATGAATTAACAACTTTAATTCAAGAACATCAACGACTGGGTAACAGACAGGAAGAAGGAATGAATTGAACACATAAGCAGGATAGATGATCGCTGACTAGTAAAAATTGCTTGAAACAAGTCTCCATTAGGACAAAGAGACGTTGGGCGGCCAAGAAAACGATGGAGCGACAGCCTAATGCAAGTGGACTATGATTAAACAGGCAATTCGCCTAAAATAAAAAAAGAAGAAGTAGAAGCTTTTGTCAATTTTAAAATAGCATTTGACTCAAATCAAAATCTATGAACAACGCAAGAATTCATTCCAGAAACTCTACTTAATTAAATACATCTATAACAATTTCACATTCTCAGTAGAAGTAGAAATGACAACAAAAAACATCAGAATTGGCAAAGAAGTAAGACTGACTTTTGATAATATTTTTAAAAAACTTAATTAGGATCAAATAGGAATACATGCGAATGGAAAAATATTAAATCATTTGCGTTTTGCGGACAACATAGTTTTGATTAATACAAGTATAGCGTATATCAAACAAATGCTAACCAAACTGAATATTAAATTTAAAAAGTCGAACTTTAAATAAACGTAAAAAAAGTAAAAGTAATGTGCAGCGACTAAGTAGACATCTTTGTGAATTAAGTAAGATTGGAAAACTTTGAAAAATATATCTATGTATATATTGTTTGGCAATACATTCCTAGTGGAGTTTAACCGCTCCTCCCGGAGCTTTTGTGATTCATTTTAATTGGGTGAATCAGTCCCATTTCGCCTTCTTAATTTGCGCTATTATTTCTCTCCATTTCTTCCTGTCCTTTGTTGCATCTTTCCATTTCCTTATTCCTAGAGTTCTCAGGTCCTCTTCTACTTCCTTTTTCCATCTGCTTTTGGGTCTTCCTCTTCTTCTTTTCCCGCTGGGCTCCCATTCAGTTATTTTTCTTAACACACCGTCCTAATTTGATCTCCATATATGTCCTAGCCATCTCATTCATGCTGCTTTTATGTTATTTACTACATCATCTCCTAGTAACTCATATATTTCTTCATTCGTTCTTCTTCTTGGTTCATCATTCTCGTCTTTAATTGGGCCGAAAATACATCTTCCTATTTTTCTTTCCAATATTCTTTTCTTATTCTGCTCCTTTTGGGTGATTGTCATTGTTTCTGCTGCATATGTTATTATCGGCCTTACCATGGTTTTATACACTTTAATTTTGTTTTTGTAGCTTATATTCTTGTTTATAAGTATTTTCCTATTTGCAAAAAATGCTCTGTTCGCAGCCTGAAGTTTCTCATTTATTTCGTTTTGTCTATCATTTCTATTGTTTATCATAGTGCCCAGATACTTATAATTCTCTACTTCATCAAATTTATATTCTCCTATTGTTACTGTACCTTCTTTGAATTCTTTCCCTATCCTAAGTACTTTAGTCTTTTCTATGTTTATTTTTAGTCCCATCTTTCTTCCTTCTGTCGTCAGTTCCACTACAATTTCTTCTAGTATCTTCCTTTGTCTACTTATTATTACCACGTCGTCTGCATATGCCACTATTTGATATCCATTTGTCCTTATAGTTCCTTGTTTTCGGATTTTTCTTAAAGTGAATTCTAGCGCTATGTTAAACAGCGTGGCAGAGAGTGTATCTCCTTGACGCACCCCCACATCTGTTTTGAATTTTCCTGTTCGTCCATGTTCAGACAGCACTGTCGCTGTAGTATTTTTTAACGTCATGGCTATTAAACGTCTCAATTTTACATGTATTTTTAGTTCATGTAGAGCTTCCATTAGTTTCTTCCTTTTAATTGAGTCAAATGCCCTCTTGTAGTCTATGAATAGGCATTCTATATTCATATCATGTTCATACGCCTTTTCCACTATTTGTTTTATAATATGAATTGCATCTATTGTTGATTTTCCCCTCACAAAACCACATTGATACTCCCCTACCACTTGTTTCGCATGTTCATTAAGCCTGTTCTGGATTATCGTTGTTAGTATTTTATACCCATTGTTAAGCAAAGTTATTCCTCTGTAGTTTTTACATTCTTTAGGGTCCCCCTTTTTGAGTACTGCTATTATTGTGCCCTCATTCCATTCCTCTGGTATTATTTCCGTTTCCCATATTTGTTGTATTATTTTAGAAATCTCTTTTTGTAATTTTTCCCCACCATACTTGAACATTTCCATGTTGATGTTGTCTACTCCTGGTGCCTTTCCATTTTTCCATTTTTTTATGATTTCCTGGATTTCTTTAATTGTTGGTTTATCTATTTTTATTTCGTCTTCTTCATCATTTCTTTCTTCTATTGCCACTTCTTCGTTACACACATCTGTTAGTAGCTCTTTAAAGTGCTCTTCCCAGGTGTTTTTTGCTTCTTCATCATCGACTACCATATTTCCATTTTTATTTCTTAGTCTTATCGTTTTTTTCGTTTCTTTTTTTCTGTTATCTTTGATTTTTTGGTAAATTTTTTTTGCATTTCCATTTTCTTTCTCTATCTCTTCCATTATATTTGTATCCATTTCTGTTTTGTGCTTCTTATGATTTTGTTACATATATATTTATTCCTGTTGTATTCTTCTTTTTTATCTTCTCCATCATTTCTTAACCATTCTTTCCTTGCTTCTATGTAAAACAAACTAAATAGGCAAAATACTTTTTAAAAGACAAGATTTCCAACAAACTAAAAACTCGTTTTTGGCAAATGCATCTTTCTCGTTGAGGTTGAGAAAAAAAAAATGTATTAATTTTTAAAAGACATTCCGATTGCCATTATCAAATCCTTTAAATGGTTACCACAATTTCCTGATCTAACGCCATTAATTTATTTTGTGCGATGTTTCTAATAGACATGGTTTAAATTTAAATAATCCTAATAAATTTTGTGACATGATCTTTGAAAAAAAGAGGAAATCGTTAAAGCAAAATGCAACTTACATATACATAAAATGCAAACTAAACCTAACAATTAAATTCTAAAGTCAAACCAGACTTAGATAATTTCATTATTTAAAATTTTTTTACAGAAACCTTAGTACAGCAAAAAAATTAAAAAAAAATTAAAAGAAGAACAAGTAGGTAAATTACAATTCAATGTTCTCTAACTAATAATTATTTTATTTAACAATTCTTTCTTAAATTCAATAATTATTATAACATTATGTTTATTTTGGTCAATAGACTAATCTGGATTTGTCTGAGGTGTATGCACCCAATTTGGAAAAGTAACTAAAAAATAACGCTCACTGCAAAAAAAAGTAAGACGACCTTATTCAGATATGGTAAGTAATTACTATTTTACCATTAACAGTTGCATGTATTTTTCTAGATTCCTGGCTGTACATGAGGGACGTTACAAGATACTGTTCAAACAAAATTCAAGACATATTGCCATCTAAACAAATATTTACTTGTAGTACAAAGCTTGCTAAAAATTCTTACAAAATGCAACTGATAGTTTAAAGATAATAGACCAAAACGTTTTCAAGGTTTTCAAATTTATTATTTTTTTAGACTTACATCCGGAAATATTTAAAGTCAATGTTCACAGGCTGTTTAAATCTTGTCTTAAGTGTGCTTTCACTAATTTGAATTTAACGGTATTTTTATGTTGTTGAGATATATATCACATTAAGAAATTTAGAAAAAGGTGCGTTTTAAGGCTTTTTATACAGTATAAAGCACTTATTTGAAGAAACACACAAAATATACCATACTATATTGACTAAAAGTTAAAAACCTTCTGAATAAGATTAGCACTTATGCTCCAACTATTAAATAAAAAACAAAACACAAAACTCTATAATATTAAAATTAAAAAAAAAAATAACGCTAAAAGCTGTAAAAAATCAAACAGATAATGACAAACAAAATGTTTATTTTGTATGTTTGCTTAAGTAAGTAGAATAACGTCAGTTTTGATTCTTTGCCGTAACTTTTTTCAAATAACATTGTTTTGTGGTTCTAATATTATAAATATATGTATGTTGACTTAATATGGCTCAATTTAATATTATGAAGTTACTTACTTTTAATAGCACTATTTTAACAAATGTCATCGTACAGATTAAGTTATGCAACTACTTTTCGTAATCAATAACAAATTTTGTATAAACAAATTATTAAATTTCATGTTATAAATTAAAGTTCTTAAATTTCAGATTAAAACGGAGCAGAAGCTTTTACTAATTGACATTTAAAATGTTTTTATCCAGTTTATTTTTATTTTCACTTTATTTACTAAGCAAAAGTTTAATTTAAAAAATATGAAAATTGTTTATTTGATTTATAGATTTTTTAAAGTTAGGTTTGGTTTATGACTTTCTTATAATAATAATTAAATGAGCAAATGTTTGAACGTATATACTTTGTTTTACTATACAAGGTACACATAGTTCTTTGATGTTTATAACTTTGTAAAACCAGTTTACACATGAATAAATATCTATCTATATATCTAGCTGTATATGATATCAACTGCAGAATAAAGCCACTTGATATAAATGACATTTCAATTGAAAAATAAAATATAAATTGGAATGTAAAGACCTATTTTTAAATCAAATATAATTATTGATATTTGTACATAAAGTAAAATGATTATTAATTAATATAGAACACATTTATTATGGGTGAATTAATTTGACTGAGCAATAAATGCTAAAACACACAATTATCTAAAGTCTCCGATAATAATTGTTTTTAAAATTTTTGTATATGAATTCGGCAATATTATGATAAATAGCTTTTGCTTCCTCAACATTAACATAAGCGAGGGCGTAAACAATGTGAATATCGGCCGTTTACACATAATTTATATTTTTGATTTATTGATTTATGGATCTTTTTAAGTATGCACTATTCTACATTCAATATACATATATTTATGTTTTTTATAACTTTAATTCTTCATTCTGCAGATACCATCTACAGGAAATATTATACTTCAGATTTTGATTTATATGTAAAAGTAAATCAATATACAGATAAATGTGGTTATTAAAAGTATTGGATAGAGTGGAATTGTTAATAAAACAGAAAGTATCTGCAGACACAAATACAAAAACACATCTATCCACGTCTGTCTGATTCTCTTCTCCGTTCCGCTCCATCCTCTCAATCCGCCAGTTAATTTGCAGTGATTTATTTGGCGATGCACCGCAGTGTGAGACTATGCGTAAGTCAGCAGTTTCAGTTATTAGGTGGAGGGGGCGATAGTGGTGTTGTATTTTAGCTGCGTCGTTGCAAAAGAATAAAAAAGAAATCGAAACGAAACATTCGTCTTGATTTGGCGGCGTCGGTGGCGGCAGAATATCGGCGTCTTGCGATAAAAACAGACACCGCACAAGTCTGCGGAAATGCCTGCGACTTCCGGGACAGCCAATGACGGCGCCCATGTCCGGTTCATATTACACAGACACTAACTTTCATCCGATAAAAAATCTAATACTTTTATATTTTTGATTTTTATCTGAATCGATTTGTCATGTGCATATCTGCTAGTCATGTCGCTCACGTTTCAGAATTTACATTGTGCTTCGTATATATGGGGTAAATTACGCTGGGGCTTCTCCTGCACCGGTTCAGTCGACGCGTGAGAGATTTCGCCTCTCGGGAGATGACAGTTTATTGGGATAAGCACTTAATAGGGGGCGGCGGGGGGCTGCCGGGGCCGTGCTCCGAGACAACTTTGTTACGCCGCCGCGGCCCTTAATTCATAAAGCTTTTGTTTCCTCATTGTCTTTGTCTGAAGGATATTGCCGCTGATGGCTGGATGCCTTCATTATTTTTATTATATAAAAGAGTAGAGCTTGAGACCACCCCCGCGAAACTGGAGGGGGACTCCTTATTATTAACTTAATTAGGCGGATTCGTGCAGCGAAAATATCATTTTGAAATTGTATTGTTTTGCAGCAAGGAACTATATTAATCATATTATGAATTTTCTTTCTATTAAATTTTGAAACAATGAAGCTGAATGTAGAGAGTTTATATAATACATTATGCAAAGAATTAATTAGAATTTCATATAAATGAGCAAAAAATCTTCAATGGCTTCATAACCTTATTTCGTTCTTTATGTAAACAAAATTAATATGCGAAGTAATTTGCAAGATTTTAAGAAAATGTGTAGCAATATTGTTCAAATTGTTAATTTATATTATTAGAATTATAATGCATTAGATAGAACAAAACATATTAATGACAATTCTAGACAAATTTTAATATTGATGTTAGTGTTTAAATCACTTTTCTATCCAATCAGGTACTAAGTTTTTTAAATATTACATAGCATCGTTAAAATGTTAATTAACATTGCTGTAAAAATTGTTTAGAATAAGGCTATAAATAATATATTTATATAAAAATAAAAAATGTTTTTAGTTATCAATATGTATTAATAAATCCTATGCAAATCAAGTTTTTGTGTAGTCTAGACATTTCCATACCTACTACCTAATATTTCAATTAAAACTTCAGAAAAATTCATTTATTATTAATTACTTACTTCATCAACAGTTCAAAAGACAAGGATCCACTTAGTTAATTTCAATATTTAAAGATATAATGTGAACAGTGTCTGGTTGACATTTTACAAGACAGAAACTCATTAAAAATTGCTAGAAGAATTAATTTATAATTTATTGTTGTAAAACAACATGAAATCATAAGTGTTATTTTTTATAGACAAGCTAGTTTTTATTTTTAAGCTTTGCAGCAGATTATTCAGTTAGTTATGTTTTTTTTTATAGACGGTGTCTCACGACGTAAGTTTACAACTAAATATAGTTCAATAATCTAATAAAATAATGCTCTAAAGTAAACCGTTTTAAAAATAAGTCTTCAACAATCTCTGATAATGTTTGATATACCAGATCTTTCATATAGCCTCACAAATAATAATTGCATCAAGTTAAGTGCAAAAGTCTTAGAAACCAATTACAAGTGCTTTAAATACGTAACGCAGTAAAGGTATTGCCAAAAGGTAATGTAGTAATTTTCCCAAATAATCCTCTAAAAAAATTAAATAGCTGTGAGAAGTTAAATGGTTTTCAAAAATAAATAAACCAATAAGCACGTTATCAATAATTTCACACCAGACATTCACTGAAAACTTTTGTTGGTAATTTGACGTTGTAAGTTTGTGTGAATTTACCAAATCTCAAAAAAGGCTGTTCTTTCTGTTCATTAATTCATTTTTTGTAAATGAAGCCGCCGCGGCAAAACTTCATACAAATAGCAAAATCTGCACAAACATCTTATAAAATAGATATAAAAGTTTAATATTTCCCAAACTTACAGTCGTGGTACACTAAATTGTACAAGTATACAACAAACTAGTGCCAAGGTTATTATTAAATTCTTGCAGTATGTTGTCCTCAATGTCTAATTTGTACTGTGAATGGGCGCTTAGTTTGCATAAATGATTGTGCACTCATTGGAAAACAGGTCAATCTGGTAGTTTTTGCATATTTTTAAGCAGTTTCTACTGAGTTTATTAGCAAGTACATGACAAGAGACAGATTCACACAACTGTTGCGTTATATACATTTTGCTGATAATAATAACCCTCCGTCATCAAAGAACAATCAGTTATGAAAAATAAAAACTATATAAAATAGAATAGAAAATGTTCATAATTTTCTTTTTCTTTTTAAAAGCTAGTTATTGATGAATTATTGATATTGTTTAAAGGCAAGCTTCACTTCAATTAATTTATTCCACCCAAAAAATATCAATTTAGAATTAAATGTTTGTGTTGCGTGATTGTGAAAAGAGAATTGTTCTAAAGTTACTATACAACACAACTACTCACCAGACATGGAGCCATTGGAAAATACTTACAAAAAATAAATAAAATAAAGAAAGAAGAAAAATGTATATTTTATCAAAAAGACACTCATGACGACGCAGACCATACGCTAGTAGAGTGCGAAGCGAGAGAGGAAGATAGGAAGACGCTAGAAAAGTATTAGAAAACAAAGTAGACAAAAACAAGTGAAGAGCACTAAGAAACTATGCAACGACAGTACTGAAGAAAAAGATAGAATAGTTTGAAGTTTTGAGATTTAGGTAAACCAAAATGGAAGAAAACACACAAATTAAAAGCCACATAAGACAAAGGAAGGCGGAGCGAGAAGTTAAATGAAAGCAAAAGAATATGGAAAAAAGTAATAAAAAGGAAAGAAACAAAGAAGGTTAAAACAACTATGCTTGCCAAAGATTGAAAAGTAAACAGAGAGACCAGAGAAGAACATATACTGAAACATTAGTACTAACAAAAATTTCAAAAATAAGAAAATAGAGAGAACTGTTTAAGGAAAATAAGTTGACGGAATTGACTAAACAATTTCCAAACGAAAGATACGCCATCTTCAGGTTGACAAAAAATGCAACTTTCAAAATGGTCGTAGTATATCTGGCAACCAAAGAACACGAAAAACTAATCCCAAATAATGATTCAAAAATTTTACTAGAAAAAAAACTGGCAAATGTAAGATTACCAAAGGGGATGCACTTAATGGAGTTGCACAAAATACTTATGAAAGAAAAAGGATACGACGAGGAAGAAGTTAATAAAGATACAGAAAAATTAAGAAGATACCTAAGAACAATGCAAATATCTCGGCTGAATAACACAAGAATGAGAGAAAGAAGAAAAGTATGCCAGTGTAGGAAGTAGGGCAAAAAATAGTGTATAAGGAAAGATGGGCCGGGGACAGCACGTGTTGCCGCAGCAGATTGCGTGAATTCCGCAAAACCAAAACTAGCCCACTTCAAACTAGTACTACATTAGAGTCAATGACTAGGACAAATTAACATCAGGAGTAACATGCTAGCAAATCAATAACTATCTTGTCCAACAGCCAAGTGGCACTACAGGCAGTACGCTTGCCAGTTATAAAATTTAAACTAGTAATAGACTGCACAACCAGTCTATAAACATTAACTAACAATAGCAGGGTACGAATAATCTGGGCACCAAAGAAATCTGATAATTTATATATTATCCCCAAACTGGCAATTTACTTGGATCAGCAGAATACCGGTTTATGTAAATAAAAACATTTTCCAAAATTTACAATTACAGAAAATCTGCAAACGCAAAAAATTGCGGAAATATAATGGTTTGTAGGTGGAAAATAAATGTGATATGTTAATGTTTCCAACATTTTATTAAAAAGTAATAAACAATAGCGGAAAATCGGATTATAAAACTGGCAAGCATATTTAAAAACCAGACCGTGTAATAGATTATACTCACAACATGCGCATGATTGATAAATGTCCAACAATCAAACAACTAGTATAAAAACAATGTTTTTATCTGATTGGTGTTGCTATGCTAAATGCTTACTACCGCTTTTTTTTCTATTTTTTTTTGCTTTATCTCTATGCCAATTTCTTTGTAAATTCTTCTAGTTGTACATAAAATTCTTAAAACTTATCTTTTTGTGCTTTTTTTGTTTGTTTCTTCAAGTTTTTTTGTGAAATGTTTTCACATTCGTAAAAGTGTTGACGTCAATAGATTGATGTATAAGTGATAGTACGTACATAATATAAAATACATAACCTAATTAAACAAACATAGTTTGTCGCAAATAATAAATTGCTACTGTACTCAGGTAACCTATAAAAATTATATTTAGTCTGTAGTTTTGCAATTGACAACAGATGCATTATAGCACTCACATTTTCTAAAAACTGTCAACACAGTTTGTCCAGCTAACATAACCTAAAAATTTTTGAGACAATTTGTCTTAAATAATAAACTTTTCCTGCACTCACGTGACACATACATAACGTTATTGCCTGATTTACACGGGATAGTAAATTGCAATAGCACTTCTGAGAGTAACTTGCGCTAGCGCTTACATATAAACAAATTTAAAAAGCAATTTCTTTCGGCAAATGCTCTAGATAGAGTAAATTGCGATCTATTGTAAAATTATTTCTCGCGCTGTTGTTGTTATTGCAATTTTACAAAAACAACAAAAAGAAGAATTTAAAAAAATGTGGGTTAAAGAATGAATAGCCAGAAGGCTGATTTACACGAGATAGTAAATTGCTATAGCACTTCTTCAAATTTAGGAAATTGATTTATTTTTCTCGACAAATGCTATAAAGACAATACTTACTGCATACTTCTAGCAAGTGTTTGTATCGGCAAATACATGGTATAGTATACTTTATTATAAAAAAAAAATGTTTTGCCGTAAAAAGAAGGTTGCTGCCGCTGGTGTTTTTATTTCAATTTTACAAAAACAACAAAGAAGAAGAAACGTGGGTTAAAAAATAGATAGCCAGAAGGCATACTTTTTGTGCTTACGCGATGTCATGTAACTTGATCACTGTTCTTTTTTTTTTTAATTTTGTTGCACTCTTGGTTAGCTTGGATACAAAGATTATGAAGTTTTTGTCAAATTTTAACTTTGGTTGTGTTACATTTTTTGGCTATAAAGTTCCTTTCTTATAATTTTCTGATTATATTTGGCATAACTCCGGGAATTCCTTTTATTAAAGACAAGGTATAGTTTTTGCATCATTTACTTGCTCACAACTTTCAATAAAACCGAAATAAATTTTAACTTTCTCAGAGCGCTCTCCCAACTTGTATACAATTGCAAGCAATTTACGTCGCAACCACTTGCCGGGAGAGAACTCTCGGACACTGTTTACATTGCGCAAATCATTTGCAATTACTCTCAGATATAAACTTGCTATAGTTTTCTTGCTCGTGTAAATTGCGCTTATTATCAATTAATTTGTTGTTACAACATAACCAAAAAAAAAAATCTTATCTATCAATTGCGAGTGATAGTACGTATATAACTTTTTGCTTTTCAAATACAATATGTGTCTGTTCCCAAATTTCATAATCATTTTCAAGAAAATACTAATAAATGTTTTCCGGAAAAAATTTACAAGACAAATACTTCAAGTAATGGATTTAACTGGTTCAATGATGATATTGTGTCGGCTCATTATAATCAAGCTGAATCAACATCTGTTAATAATTATATCAAGAATTTAAAAAAGAAATATAAACAATTAAGTACAAAATTTAAACAAAAATCAAATGATGATATTATTAAACAATCAAATAATAAAAGTAAAGCTTGTTGAAATATATTTAATAAAATGAAGAATAAAACATATCAAGATACAAACAGCAAACTATCATCGGAAGAATTTGCAGAACACTTTACAGAAACACCTCACAAAATAATATCTAACATAGAAAAAAATGGATGCTCTATTGGCATGGATAATGTAGTGACAAGTTCTACTCTTACACTGGAACCAGTTACTTATATTGAAATTAGAGATATAATTCAAAATTTAAGTAATACTATTAGTAGAGATATATATGATATAAACTCTAAAATGATTAAACTGGCAACAAATTCAATTAATAGTCCATTAGTAAAGTTAATAAACATTTGTTTTAATCAAGGTACTTATCCGACTATACTCAAAACTACAAAAGTTATACCTATTTTAAAAAAAGGAGATGTAAATAATTTAGACAACTACAGACCAATTTCAATTATTCCAACATTTTCAAAAGTACTTGAGACAGCAATAAAAAATAGAATTGTCAACCATGTGGAAAAACACAATATTTTCCACAAAAACCAATTTGGGTTTAGGAAAGGTTTATCAACAACACAAGCCATATACCATCTAACATCAAAAATAATGGAATGTTTTGAAAATGGCAAGTATATGAAAGTGGTATACTGTGACTTAACAAAGGCATTTGACTGTGTGTCTCATAGTTTATTACTTAACAAGATGAAACGGTATGGCATGGACAATTCTATCATTACTATAGTACATTCGTATCTGTCTAACAGGAAACTATACGTGTATTACAAGGATGACATTTCAAGTGTAAAAGATATTACTGTAGGTACACCACAGGGTTCAATATTAGGACCAATTTTATTTATTAAATATATTAATGATTTTTTTGAATTTATACCTTTGCTTGAAAGTATTTTATATGCTGATGATTCTACACTTTTGATAAGTGATAAATGCTGAAACAAAATCACATTAGCTACAGACAATGCTATTGATAAAACAAAGGAATGGTGTGCATTAAATGATTTAGCACTTAACAACAATAAAACTGTTATAATGGAATTTTCAATGCGTTCATTACCTATGGAAATAACTGGAAACAACTCAGCAAAATTTCTTAGCGTATATGTAGATTCAAAATTGAATTGGAATCTTCACTGTGATTCAGTAGCCATTAAAACAAAAAAAAAACATATTTGCATTGAGAAATTTAAGGGGAATAGTTTCTCAAGCAATATTGAAAATAGCGTACTACGCTAATGTACATTCCCATATAAACTACGCCTTACTTGTTTGGGGAAATTCCAGTGACTCCAAAAGAATATTTTTGTTGCAGAGAAAAGCAATTAGAATTATAGCGGGTTTGTCATATCAAGCTGATTGTAGGGAAGAATTCAAGTCATTAAAAATTTTAACTGTGCCATCTCTTTTTATGTATGAATGTATTTTATTTGTGAAACGTAACCAACTTTTATTTATGAAAACCAACGTTGAACATAATCATAACACAAGACAACGCCACAATTTAAGACAACCACAAGTGAGATTGACTAAATCATTGAAATTTATTAACTACGTTGGAGTAAAATTGTTTAATAAACTTCCAAATATAATAACCAAACTTGAAGAAAATAGCTTTAAACATGCAATTAAATTATTTTTATTAACTAATGCATATTATACTGTAAATGAATTTTTAACTGAATCAATTAATGCTAATCATTTTAAAAACTGTATTGTCTCGGTTTAAATTGTGTAATTTTAATATTGTATGTAATTGACTTAACGTTTTGTATAATGACGATTGTAAATACTTATTGTATATTTGACATGAATAAATATATTATTATTATTATTATTATTATTATTATTTATAAAATACATTTTTTAACTTCATAAGTAATTGAAAAACCTACTTTTTTTTGAAATTTTTGCAAGTGATGCGCTACTATTAAAAATCAATTTTTTCAGTTTTTTGCCATTGATACTGTTTTTTTTTTGTTGCTTTTGTGACTCTGCAATGCGTTTATAGCTTTCAAAATACTGAAATTGAGATTTTATAGAAAATTTTACATTGAGTAGGTATTTTGGGTATAATATTTTCATCAATTTGCAATAATTTGACAGCTCAAAACACAATTTATCGTATTTTTTACGAGACAAAAAACAAATTAAGTAATTTTTTTTCAAATTTTTAAATGTCAAAAAACATTAATTCAAACTATAAAAATCACAAAACTAACAGTCAAGACAGCAAATGAGCACGTAAATTTCACTCACTTGCTATCTTTGCTTCTAGCGATTGTGCAAATTCAATGCCTTCTTCAAACCGTAGATGTTGATATAACATGTCTGAACGTACTTTGAAAGTGAGATCTGAGTGCTGGAGCTACGGGGATATTAGGCTAAATACCAATCCTTTTTTCATTTGTGATCCGAAACTGCATACTACTTGGCTTTTTGTTTACTGTTTCAAAATCTTAGAACCTATGTACTATTTCCACAAGAGTAGATCTCGGGATGTTTAACACATTGAATATCTAATGATTAGAATATCTAGCATCATTCAGAGCAATAATTCCTGCTCTATTAAAAGCTTGCCTAACTATTAGTTAAAACTGATCAATGCTTAAAAAATAAATAACAAATAAACAGTTTTTTTATGACTATGATTTTGTTTATTAACAAACTAAGGGTATTTTGATAGCTAACGTTTTATCATAATAATAATATGTTTATTTTTTGCCTTTTGGTCTTGAACATTACATTTACAAATACATTTATAACTTTCCATAATAATAAAATTTAATTCTTATAAAATTAACACAATTAAAAATATTTACTACTTATTTTCTTCTTTTTTTAACTGTTCTCATCCATTCTATCCCTCCTCCGTCCCTTTTTAGTATTTCATTTTTTTCCATCTGTTCTTTTCTCATTTTGTTACACTTTTTTAACATATGTTCCATAGTTTCCTTAGTTTTTCCGCATATTCTGCACATTTTTAAATCCTCTTCTATTCAAAATTTTGTCTCTCGCTCTTTATTACCACATCTAAATCTTGCAATCATCTTTTTATCATCTTTACTATATCTATTGCTCTTTAGGTACATTGGCAGTTCACTTTCTATAATATGATCATAATTTGCGTTGTACCTAGACTCTTTTACTTGTATTCTCATTTTTTGCCTTTGTATATCTCTATCTCTTTCTATAATTTTGTACCATGTCTCCCTCCCAGATTGTTTCATTCTTTCAATTTTTTGGCATGCATACCCATTTCTATTGTAATCATTTTTGCTGATCTTCTCTAGCTTTCCATTTCTTGCTCTCATTTTCTCTTTCATGCATTCTTGTATAATTTTACATTTGTGTCTCTGTCTCATTCTTTCTTCATACTTCATTGCTTTTTTTCTTGCTTTTACTTTTAACTTCTTCCAGTACAATATATGCTGTTTTTTTTTTAAATTTAAACCATCTCCAATATTTTACATGTCTAACTTTTCTTGTTCCTTCCATCCCTATATTTTTGACCCATACTCCTAAGTAAACTATCAAACATAAGTCTTTTTATTTTCATACATTTAAATTTTCCGTAATACCTTGCCCATTCCATTTCTAGTAATCTACTTTTTTTCTCCTACTCCTTTTTCTGAACATTATCATTTTTGTTTTTTCTACATTAATATTTTTCTAAACTTTTCATAATTTCTTTCATTTTCCTTGCTTTTTTTTTAGGTTTTAATTTTGTATAGTTTAACTCATCGTTTATTATAAAAATAAGGTATATCAAGTGCTTAGTTTTGATACTATATGTTTTTCATGTATATGTATATCCACAAATTAGAGTAAGATTGAGAACTCGGTATATTCTCATCTAGTTTGTTAAGCTGAAATATGAGTCCCTTATAGTCTAGTAATGTTATGAATAAAAAGTACAAAATTTTAAAACATTTAAAATTCAAAAAGAACGACTTTGGAGATATTAACCGTAAACATAATTTAAAAACAAAAAAACCTGCAAATAGTTTTTAATAATAATAATTTCGAAACCAAGGAAAATTAAAATAGCAGTAAAAATGACAATAATAATAGTTTGCAACCTAAATAAAAAAATGGAAAGAAAAGTAAACATTTATAGAGCAAGAGTTGGGAATAATAACCTGGTTATATCAATTAAAAAAACTAAATTTCACAAAACCAGACAAACAAATTTTTAGTTAAAATTGTTTGCAGTTTTAAATATTAAGTTTTTTTTGTAAAATTGTATATTTGATTTTTACCAAGTTATTATTCTCAGATCCTCAATTATGCTTTTTTAGTATTTAAATAGTTCTGTCATGATATTCAAGTAAACAAATATAATTAATTAAGATCAAAACTATTTAACTTGCAATAATGTAATATTGAGATATTTAGTGCAGAAGGAAACTATTAAACAATTGTTGTTATAATTTATCTATTTAATTGCAATTATAAATTGATAACTATTTATGATTTATTTAATTATCAACATGCTGTATTATTAGATCCTATTAAAGATTTATTGGAATCTAATTGTGGTACTAATTCTAAATTAATGCTTCTAGTAGATTTTAATATTAACTGGCTAAATGTAACAAATATTTATAGAAATAGATTATTTGATATAGTTTTAAGTTATGAAATAAATAAACTTATTAATTTGTCTACTGGATTAACAAATAATACCTCAACAATAGATTTAGTTATAAGTAACTTTTTGAAATTTGTATAGTGTTTATAGTAATATTAGTGATTCTAAAATACTTTTCTCAACTTTAAGAAACCTGTATAATAAATTAAATAATTTAGAAGTAGAAGTTTTAATAACAAAATATTCAAATTATTTACAAATAACTCAATAGACGGTAGAGAGATTTCATCACGTCATCAGAGAAGGTTTTAGCCGTGAAACCCTACGCTGGCAAGGCGGGTTGCGGAGTGGGAAAGCGTATAAATATGCGAAAAGTTTAAATAAATATTGGGCCAAGCCAAACAAGTCAATACAGATAAATAAATACATCATTTAGTTTTAAAAAATACTAAACTATGATTAAAAAAAAAACAAACTTAAAAAATATTTTGTTTGTAACAAGTGTATTATAGTTATTAGTTCGTATGTAACTGTATATGTAGCAAAACTGAATAAAACCTCATTAATTAATCTGCTAAGTACAAAAATGTGATTTGTTAAAGTAATGCTACTCTTGCGTGTACCAGTTATCTGAATAGTACATTCTGTTTTTGCTAGCATGTTATACATAATTAATTTGCATGTTTGACTTATTCGATTTTAATCCATATTGTTTTCTGTTCTTAAAATATCAATTTTGCTAGTATCAATATTTTTTTTGTATAAGGCATTATTTCAGCATTGAATGAAAATAAATAATAAACATATTTTGATTATGAGTTAAATAAAACACGTTTACAAACAAGTATATTTTTTTAAACAACTAGTGCCTGGTTTCTAAATCACTGTCCAACGATAAAGGTTGAAACTAAATAACGAGTTTTAAATATATTTTGTGATCACATAATAATCACCATTCATAATTGGATTAAGAGTCCGTAGACAATTGCCAAGTAGTTTTACCTGCGGGGCAGACGGAAGGGGAATTATCACAAAATTGTAGCAATAGTAGCAAGCAACGCCGTCGAATTTAGCGCTAGTAGCGAAATATTAACTGTCCTAAATATGTAGGTATTATACATATTTCGGCGCGTGTTTCCTTCCACCTTCTATTCAGCTCAACTGAAATTTGGCGGGCATTTGTCTCGCACGTACATATCTGCTATTATACACAAACAGCTTATAAGTTATAGTAATAAACTCTTGCAATGATAAATTATTTAATTTTAAATTAACAAGTAGTTTATGATAATGAAGGTTTTATTATTATAGATTATCTTTATTATTAATAAATAAAAATCAATCTTATGAGTTTAACTTTTTTTAATAATATACTTTCATATATTTAGTAGGTACAAGAGTTTTTAAATATCAAATTTATTTGATTCTGAACTCATCAATTGGTTACATTTCTAAAATATTTAATCATAATTTTTATATTTCTTCGTGATATTTTAAATCCGAAACATATATACATTATTATTAATTATAGAAAGCAATTGAAGGGTCGTACCGGACAAAAGTCGAATAAATTTTGTCGAAATAGCTAACATTATCTATCTTGAAGCTAATAATAATAACCGTTTTATCCAATAGTATGAATAGAACAAATATCAAACAACAAACAAATAATATATTAAAAAATTTAGTTTATATATTTTGTTGATTTAATAAACGCGTAATTGCGAATCTAGAACGGCTAGAAATCATGTTTTTACATTAAATAAGTTTTAGGAGGAAGGGGGATGTGGATATGTAATACAAAATTGTTTCATATATATACACTCATTTATTTATTAACGGAATCTCCATTGTTATAAACATAAAAAAATAAATGTTAGTAAACAGAGCTGTCAGACTTGTAAATATTTAAATCAATTTTTTGAATTAAATCATTTTTGTGATTTAAATCATATGAATTAAATGACTTAAAGACTTTTGATTTAAATCATAGTTTAAAGACTTTTGATTTAAATCATAGTTTTTTAAAGAGTGACTTAAATCTTTAATTATTTAAATCATTTATTTTTTAACCGGTGATTTGACTTATGGTTTAAATCATTTTGATCTAAAAAATGACTTGTGACTTATTATTTAAATCATTTTTATTTAAGAAATGACTTGTGATTTATAATTGAAATCATTTTGAAATTGATTTAATATTTTGTATCACTTAGTTGAAATTTCTTCTTGATTTAAATCAAAATTGAAATTATTTAAATCAATTTAAATGATTTAAATCAAACGTGAATTGATTTAAATTAAATTAAGTGATTTAAATCAAATTAAGTGATTTAAATCAAATTTGAAATGATTTAAATGAAAATTGAAGTGATTTAAATCATTTTGGTTAATAAAATAATTTGTGACTTATGATTTAAATAATTTTGAATAAAAAATTGATTTGTGACTTGTGATTTAAATCATTTTGGTTTAAAAAATGATTTGTGACTTATGATTTAAATAATTTTGAATAAAAAACATGATTTGTGACTTATGATTTAAATCATTTTGCTTTTAAAAATGATTTGTGACTTGTGATTTAAATCATTTTGGTTTAAAAAATAATTTGTGACTTATGATTTAAATCATTTTGATTTTAAAAATGATTTTTGACTTATGATTTAAATCAATTTAAAGATGACTTGACAGCTCTGTCAGTAAATAAAATAATCTAACATTTAAATTTGGATTTTTTTATGTTTACTGATAGCTTCCATAATTTCTTGTGGATCCCTAATAGCCATGTTTCTTGTTCTTCTTGGATCAATAATTTCCGGTAGCAAACATTTTTCATAAAAAAATACTAATTTATTTACCATTCTAGTTTTCCAAAATTCATCGTCTTTCATGATTATTTCAGTTTTAATACCTTTGGGAGTCCACACAGCAAATAAACAATACGCCCGTTGAGTTATATGCAATTGCCCCTGAATTTGGAAATACCATTTATGGTTGGTGTTAATAGTGCTCAACTTCCAAAATGTAATTTTCTTTTCAGAAATTCCTTGGTCAGGTGTCATATCCCGCGCTGAATAAGGACACTTAATTTCCACTATCCCGTCATTGTCAATTAACCCATCTGGTGTAGCTCCTAAATATGGAATGGTTTCATCCACAAATAAACCGCAACTTTTAATTTCAATGTTATTTATGGTTTCCAGATGTTTAATTGCCGTTTTTTCATTTAATTTTCTTCACAAGTATTAATGTCATTAATATTGTCTAAACAGTTTATCGAATCCTGCAGGCTAACATTACTAAAACCATTAAAACAAAAATAAGAATAAGAAGTCACTAGTTCTAACTTTTTAATTTACCTGCAAGTAGATGTTGTTTCATTGCCTGGCACAACAACTAAATGTAATTCTTCCGAGGATATAGGCGAAAGATCAACCTGAGTTGGTATATCCTTCAGTAATTTTCTGAAAATTTGTATTACAGAAGTTAGTAAGATGCGCTATTTGTTATTTAATCCGCAAAATATTGAGAATGTTTCAAGGAAAAGTGCAACAAACCAAAATGCGGCGTTTTTTAGGGGGTGAATTTTTCAAGATTTTTTATAGGCTTTTCTATAATAGTTATGAAAAATAGTTTGAAACAAAAGTTTTAGGGGCTACAATTTTAAACAAGTTTTAGGAAGTCCTAAGGATAGATTTGTAGATAAAAAAACACTTTAATAAGTGATGATGTAGTTTTGGAAACTATACCTATAGTACAGAACACTGACTCTATGGAAAGGTTTGTAAATTGCAAAATAGAAATTTATGACAGCATTTCTATGGCAGAAGGCAGTGACTGGATACATCCATCATAAAAACTAAAAGAGAATAATAATGAACTAAATGTAATGAATCTTACTTTACCCAATAAAATTAAAAAGAGGGGTAGGCCTAAAGGTAGAAATAATACCGTTATTGGTTTGCAGACAAAAAAAAGAAGAGCGCCCATAAAATGAAAATGGTTAAATTTATTAATTATATACACTTTTGTATATCCTTATAAAAATAAAGATATTTTAAATTATTTTTACACAGCGTATTTTAAATTGTGAATTGTCAAGTTATAATGTCTAATAAATTATTAATACTTACTGTGCATGCCATTTTGCAATATTATTATTAATATTTTTCTTCCTATGAGCACTTAATCGTAGTCTAGTTTTGTTGCCTTTGCGTGGATCATTCATAATAAATAATAATATATAAATTATTTTACAATTCACTAAAACTTTGCACCCGTAAAATAAAACGTAAGTCCAATTTATATTTGACGAATTTATATTCTACTTATATTATGTTATCATAATATTAGCAAAGGTTATTAGAATACCCGCCCAACGTTTCCAGAATGTGTAATACAGCACATTTGCAGAGCCCGATATGAATATCGCTTCATATGTAATAGGTGACGCCACCTCATACAGCTTATTTAACTTATAAACATGATTTGTAACCGCTTACTATATTAGAACTTACTCGTTTATTAAAACAACTAAAGTTATAAACTAAATTTTGTAACATACACAATAGAATACACTAGGATTCTGTGTTTCAACTTTTTGATTTGAAACACATTTAATAACAGAAATGAAGGTCAAACTTTGCACTTTTTATTAAGTTTTACACTTAATTAACTAACAAACAAAAATTATTAAAAATAAAACTATAACGGTAAATCATCGATTAGAGTGTTTTTTACTAGTCATCAAAATTTGAAGATGATAGGTGGTCAAATAAGTGCAGTAGAATTTTTTTACTAAAGCGCTTTTTTAAACAAATTTTTAATGGTACTACGGACTCTTAACCCTAAAAAATACTGTATGTATTGATTGTTTATTTATTATAAATTACTTTTTATTCATACAATTAAATAATAAGATAAAGTAATTATTACAGCATATATTTACAATAAATAAATGTTAATATCACAATTAAATCAGAAAAATTTATAAAGTTTTTAAATTTGCAAATAATATTAATGACAACAGGAAGCTTTAGTTGACAGCTAAAAATAGCTGTTCCCCAAAGATAGATGAAATGGGAAAACTTAAGGCGTAAAGTTAATTTGATCTAATCTCGAACAGCTTTAATTTTGGAAGTCTAGCAAACGTAAAATTAATTGCATTAACTGTTGCTCGCTCCTATTGAGTTTATATCTGTATAATTTTGGCTTTCAATTTGAATTTGAATCCGTCCATTAAGGAGTATTAATTCCGGACTGCAGCCAGCCTAATTTCACTTTCTAAACATGGGTTGAAGGGGGCGACCTCAACGCGGTCTGGGGAGACATCAAAAGGTCAGACGTCACGGTTCCGTGGCTCTCAACCGCGGACTTACTTACTACATTACTAATCCCCACTTCTCTCAGCACCGCCACCCACACAAATTCTCCTCTTTGGTCCCTACTATATTTAATTGTATGTTTGACGTGCCGGCGGGAGACGTTTTAATTATGGATTGTCAGTTACAGCGATCGGTGTCAAAGTTTTGCGAAAGAGTTAATTCGTAACCAAACAAGGGTGTATGAATTATTCGCTGGATCAACCCGATTTATAATCAGAAGTTGCGTGAGAGGCGCGCGCGGAGTCGGTGGTTAATTAACGCGATTTGGGGCGGCTCGGCGAGGTGGGTGAAATCAAATAATGCTCCGCATAAAACAGCGAAACAAGGAGCGGAGGATAATCGTATTATTCGCGAGCACGCAGCGGCTCCAGGGAGGCTATTGATTGACGATTGTTCGTTTGCTCGTTAGAGCCCTCATGCCACCCCTCTCTGTCCCCATCACTCTGTATCTTCAGCTTGCCCTCTTAACGCACACACATATACAGGAAGGGATGAGATAGAGAGGTTCAGCAACAGGGCCTGCTCCACTTCCACCCCTGTGTGTAGGAATACAGACTGTTGCTCTGGCGTAGCACCTGCAAGACCCCGGGGGATCCCCACATTACTACATCCTTGACGCGTCTGATTGCCTCGGGACCTTCTATTCCCTAGATAGGCCTTTTGTTTATGCAATCGAAATTGCCGGCCGGGATAATTGATGGGGGCAGCTATTTTCGACGCTATGAATTCTCTCTTCCCTAAACGTAAACGGGGAGAGTTACACATGTGAAAATTAAAACCGCCTATGCCGCAATAAATGGCTTCATATATATTTACTTCGTGTACTCGTTTTAATGAAATTTACATACAACAATGTGGAAACAGTTTTTTCATTATTTGTTGCATATAACTACGCCAACATATGGAATGTACAAAATGTGAGAGTTACTTGTAGAGTAGGTTAGATTATCATTAAGTTTGTATGTTATTTTCGTAAATAATCATTATCAATTAATTGTTTCTTTTAAACAAATGAATCAATTTGCAATCCAAGATTAGTATTTAAGACTGAAGAATCAATTACATATTCGACATTTCTCAATTAATTATAAAATTTTATTATGCAAATAATCAAATTCTTTATATTGAGCACAAATATTTTTTTTAATATCTACTGAATATTGTTATATTACACAGGGTAATTGAAAAATATTTAAAGAAGTAGTAGTATAAACCAAAATTACAAAAAAAATAATAAAAATTTAATACTAGTAGTTTTTAAAAAAGTTTCTGTTTTACAAAACAAACAATACATATGTTTCAGTTTTAATATATGATATATGTCCATAAGCTCTTTTGATGGAGTCATAAATCAAATGTAAATGTAGTAAAACAAAACAAAAAATACTACTACAAGAATAAGCTACGTCAGTTGCAATACTACACCATCTTCATGTGGGCTTAGCCGCCATCTGTCTTATTATCATACATACTCAATATTGCTTTTTAAAAAAACTACATGTTTGTGCGTTAATTATCTGCTTGATAATGCTATTGTGTGGTAAAGCATGCAGTTATTCAAATAAATCTTTAAAACCCAAAACCACCTGTTTTTAAATTATTAATAAAGCTACTTTCTTTAATAAAGATACAAAAGTACGCAGTATCTATAGGGGACTGAACTATAGTTGTAGATAATATGAATTTTTGACTAATATTAAATCAAACGTCTTAATCTGATGTTATTTTAATTCATATTTAAAAAGTTACATTAACGCAAATTTCGTTTTTTTTACATAAATTGTTTTTTTCGGATTAACTTTTTGGCCGGAACTGGATTCCGGAACCATCTCCTACAAAGAAAACCGAAACCAAATCCAAGACCGGATCCAATCGGATTAGGCCGGATCCATAAAATATAAAAAATAATTAATATTTATCAGCGCCGGCATACAGCGTCTTTAGCAAAAGACTATTTTTTCTAGCTGGCAATGTTTATGAAAAAAAAAATGAAATTGACTGACCGCAAATCATGGAGAAAAATTAATATTTCTACATTATAATTTAAATATTATTTGATAATATTAATTGATATAATACATTAATTATTATTTATTAATATTATTATAATATATTTATTTTTATAATTTGTTTTTTTTTTCATTTATTCTACTTTCATTAGTTTCATTTATTTAAAAAAAAATGGATCCGGCCGGATCTGGCTAAATCCAACCGGATAGTTATCAAGATCCGGCCGGAACAGAATCTCAAATATTGGCCGGATCCACCGGATACCGTATCTGGATCTAGTTCCGGCGGCATCACTAACTATATCTTAATTACTTATTTTACATTACAATAGAAAACGTTTGGGCAAGAAATCCTACTGCTACTACTAGTACAACGCAACAAATTTGACCAAACAGTATTTAAATAAAAATTTAAAAAAAAATCAGTTGTACTACTTGTAAACAGATATAACAAACACTTCCCGCCAAGATTAATAATAGAGAATCTGCTAATTAAAGTGCAAACCACCTCTAAGTCGTAAATCATCTAAAGAAGAACCCATAAAATGCAAATTAGACTATTATAGCTAAACAGACAAATCTATTAGTTAAGTGTTTCCAAATCAGGAACACTACAAAGCTACTGCGCTTCCAAGATTCTTGGCAAATCCCAAATCTACAACTACTAATGGTAAATAGTGTTAAAACTACTATCCCACTAAAATACATTAAAAAATCACTACTTTTTAGTGTTTATTACATTTTATATTGCTAAAATATAGTCCTACTACTCATAGAATCGACTCTATTTGATTAAAAGTTTATTGAGTTTTTTTAATTAAAATTTTATATTCAATACTGGTACAAATAACTAACCAAGGTTTGATAAACTATTTAAAAAAAATCTAAAAAAAATCAAAAGGTATTAAGAAAATTTATGCAGCATTAAAATGGATTTAAAATAAATTAAGGAATTTAAGAAAAACTAAAAAACAAAATTTTTTTTTTAAACAAGAAAATTTGAGACAATGTTTAAAATATTAAATTTATTTTTAATAAATGAAAATGTAAATTATGTTATAATATGTTTATGTTTAAATATAGTATTTTTTATTCACTCATACGTAAACTAAAGGAGTCTTAGATGTGTGTAAAACAAAGTACATTGACATTGGACTCATTGAAGACTTGACAGTTGTAGCATGTACGCTGCCCGAGAGAACCAAAGAACTTGAAAGAATAAAAGTAAGCAATTACCTTCTTAACTTTAACTCAATAATAAGTCAATATTGTTTGATAAAAAATAAATAAAAGACAGCTGCGGTATACCACAACTTTCAGTATTAGGCCTGGTTCTCTGGAACATTTTATACAACCAAGTACTAAGAATTAAAATAAAAAAAGAAGTAGAGATCTTTAAACTTGCAGACTACACTACAATAGTCGCACACGGAAAAACAAAATACAATATTGAAGCCAAATTATCTAAACCATTAAAAATATAACTAGGCTAACCACAAGCCTTGGATTTGAATTGCCCAACAAAAAAAAAACAGAAGTGGTGGTCGTATTTGACGGAAAACAGCTTATAAAAGTAGAAATTGATGCTCAAAAGGTAATAACTGCCTTAAAATTAAGTATTCAATACCTGTAGTCATCTTTAGCAGAAACAACAACCAAGGAAAGCACCTAAAAAGAGCAAGTACAAAGACTGAAAAAGCGCTTACGGCACTGGCAATGCCCAACATAAACGGTCCTAGATCCAGAAAAATGAAACTTCTGCGCTTGATTGTAAACTTTATAATCCTGTAAGCGGCTCCTATATGGGAGAAAGCAATCCAGAAGAAGACGAAACAACATATTCTTAACAGAATCCAAAGGAAAAGTAGACTAAGTGTGAATAGCGTGCAGGTAATTAACATTCTCACAGAAGAAAAACAAAGATGTACATAATACGGGAAAAAAACTACAAAATTAAAAATAATTTTGTAGAAAAATGAGCAAATAGATGAAAAATAAGGCCGTAAAGCTAACTCTACTAAGTCACTAGTCAGAAAATTAAAAACGTGGATTAACAAAGACCACAAGGAGGTAAACTAATACCTTACGTACAGTTTGGGAAACACGGATGTTTTGGTAGTTACCTCTAAAAATCAGGGCAAGTGACTTATGCCAGAACTGTGAGGAGATAGACACGGTCACGTACGCCGTAACAAAATTAGAGATAAAACGTCAGAAAAGTATTTAAGGGAAACATGGTTGAAGTAATGCTATACCAAATTCAAATCCACGCTGAACTTAAAGTATGTAAACAAAACCGCTTGATAAGCACGTAAACACACGCAAGCCTGCATGCAATTGGTTGTTATCTTGGCAGCTCAATCCAAACCCCATTAAGTGATATTTTATTTATTTAGCTGTGCACGTAAACAACGCGTGTATTTGTTTACTTCTAGTCCAGCGTGGATTTAAATTTGGTATAGAAAACTAATACATGTGGAAGCTAGATTGATAAAATAATCTCACACATAATTAATAAGAGAGGCATTAGACATTTGATGTCTTAAGGTTATGTGTACTATATTTGGCATAGAGGTTTTATGCTTAACAGTTGTTGAGAGTTTGCTTTGTGCACTAGTATCTGAAGTTATACTAAGGGAGAGCTAACTGTAAGAAAGTGTCTGTAATCTACGACGTTCAAAACCAAGGAAATGTTACAAAACAGTACAGTACAAAGCATTACAAAATTGTATTTTTTTTTTCAAAATAGTCCCTGAGTTGGTTTTTTTAATATTTTGCGGTAGAACCCTACATTTTTAACTCCGCCACTGCGTCACTGCAAATAGTTTAACAGTTTAAAATATTGTTTTACATATACCTTTCTGCCAAATTATGATATTATAGTAAACTGTTTAACAGTTTTAGTAACTTTTTGACAGGTATAATAATGTTTTTAGAAACATATTATATTGCAGTAAACTGTTTTTGGAACGTTTTGACAGTTTTAGTAACAATTTAGAATACAATTTATTAGATTTAACAATTTGTTGCTTCCAACTTATTATTATACATATATATTGCTGAAAATTATGCGATTGATGCAAAAGAAAGAAAATAGACCGGAATAACTTAAGCAATGCGCAGTGAGGAATACTTAACTTGAAATGGGACAAAAAAAGAAGTCTCGTTAATTTTATTGCAGTAAAATAATTTAACGGCAATAGGCGTTTTTAAAATGAGTTAGTGTTGATTAATATTATACAACGTAAACGCACGGTAAGGTGCATGAGTGAATCAGCCTTTGTTGATTTAGTTATATAAACACAAATTGGGCGTAAAAAATTGTTTGTATTTTTTTTGAATTCAATAAAATTATAGCATTTTAATTTTTTTAAATTTAAAATTGATTTTTTTTTAAATTTTTTGGTAAATATTTATTTTTTTTTATTTTACTTATATTTTTTAAATTTTATTATATATTATGTAAATTTTACCTAATTTTTTAATTATTCTTAAATTTAAAATGAGAAATGTAATTTTGAATAACTACATTTGTTAAAAATTTCTAATATATATTTTTATCAGTCTTTACTTTTTTAAATTATTAATAATTAGTCAAATAAATGCAATGTGATTGATGATTGACATATACTTCAATACAAAATAATTTCGACTAACCATTTGTCGCAAGTAATTGCCTAATGATCAATCTGTAATTGTGTATAAACTGATTAATGACTAATCACTGTAAAAATAATAATGTGATTAATGACTAATGATTGATTAGTTAATCAGTAATCATTAAATCAAACTCCAGCAAAAATAAAAAATGTCGATGCTAAAACCAAAACTGGTTTACACTACAAAATTTTTAGCGTAAACTTTGACGCATTTGCCTATACATTATTTTTGTAGTTGACAAATTTTACAAAAGATTACGGCAAAAAAAGTAAACTTTATATTCCTCCAAAGAGTGCTGTACCGTAAAAAGGTAATAATATGTTTAGCATACAGACTTCTGGTGACCTACCTTATTTTTCCTCTTAAACGTACTCAAAATGTTTATGTAACTTTGAAATGTTTGAATTTTTAATTTGTTTTCAAAATTTTTTCATAATATTGCCAATCCTCAATGACGGTTGAAATAACGTAGTTCTTAATGTTCAATTTCTACTTTGATTATTTTGATGGACCATTTTTTAGTCGTTAACAACGGTCTTAATTACTAAAAATCCTTAATCATATTTGATCACAATCTAAGTCTATTATTAGTATCTATTGATTAGTACAAGATACTTTTTAGACTGTTTTGACCTTGACCTTAGTTGTTTATTCTTTGTATCTCTTTATGTCATGATTTTGTTGAAATTGTTTAATACAAGTATTTTCAAAGTCCAATTTTTTTTGTTCTTAATTTTTTTGATTTTTTTAGGAATAATCTTAACAATTAGTTTTTGTGCTTTTTGAAACTTTTTACAAAACTTACTACTATATACTATATTTTAAATTAACAAAAATAGCATTTCCTTGAAAGTGATCAACTCATTAGTATTCTCTTTGGAGCTCCATAAAATGATTACTTGACAATTTCCTATCTTTTATACCCGGCTATTAAAATGTTATCTGAATGCTATAAAAGCAGGAGTTGTATTAAATTTATTCTTACATTTTCTGTGAACGGCTATGTTGTTTTTTTTTTTTAAATGTTTTACCCCTTTAGTACAGGTATAAAAGACTAATTATAAGCTAATCCGATAAGTCAAAGTAATAAAGCAGATTTATCTTTAGGTATACTATACCTAGATTTTTTTTCTTGTGTGAAAAACTACGCGTTTAAAATTGGAATTTTTTCTTTATAAAAAAAATGTTTTATTTTCTTGGAAGTGGTCACTTAAGTATTTTTTATCTGTAGATTTAAATCACCATGCTTAAAACAAGCTCCACGTTAGGCGCCAAGAACAAAATGTTAGAGGTTAATTTTGTGAAAAATAATATTACTGATACTTTAAAAAATGGACAATGGTGACTGCGGCAGTTCCTTTAAACATTTTTTTTTCGAAACTTTTGGAACAGCGGTTTCCGTTTAGCAGGTGCCAAGGAGACTCGGAGTAAGTGGAGGCTTAGCAGTAAAAACTGGAATAGATTGAGTTCTTTTGCAAACCTTATTATTGGTACAGCTAAGGTCAATGCTAAAAACTAAGTTTGCCGGTTCATCCGTTATTATAAGTCGGGTCTGACCTAGCTGCCCTATTGGAATAATAATGTTGCAAAATAAAACTAAGTAATGTGGTTGCTGTTTTATTTTAGCTAATGTGTTTGCTGATCTATTTTTGTAAACTGTTACCATTCAATTGTAGACTAATAGTTTTCTTGCGTCTTTAAACTTACATTTAGGCGTTTTCTAATCTGCAAACTATACAATGGTTGATTAAGTTTGTTGACAATATTTTTTAAAAGTTTTTAGCAATCAAAAATAAACGGAGAGCATTGAGACAAGTTTAAAAAGCGCAAGAAAAGCATAAAATAATTGATCTTCTTCAGTAAAATGATAAGGTCGCATAAAATGACAACTGATGACCCCTAGAACAACTTGCGGCAATCAGTATTGGCCGTTAGAGTAATAATATACTTTGTTTAATTAAGTAGTTAAACATTTGTTACGTCAGCTATTTAAAAAAATAATGTTTGTTCTGAGCCATGGGATACTCCTTGAGTTAGTGTGAATTTTTGCTTCTTGGTCACTAAGTTTCTACCCTAAAAGTAACTTTATATTATTTTGATTGTTTTCCTATTTATCTCTATTTGCCGTTTATTAATTATATATTTTTGTTTAATTTGCTAATAATTTTTTATTTTTGTTTCAGGTCAGTACGAATGTGTATGATAGTACTACTATGTAATTAATGATTTTAACTTGAGTAAGTATGATTAAAACATACATATTTTGTATTAAAACACAGATAATCTTACTTACTGTATGTAAGTTGAGTATTGATTAAGCATATTTGCTTGTATGACATTGCTTTTTTCTTCTTCTGAATCAGTAGTAAGATTTTTTTTTTCCAGCATTCTCCTATTTGTATTACTTGTTTTTTGTATTTTTTTATTTCTTTGCACTATCAGTATTTTGCATCACTTTTCTATGTTTTGTGTACTGTTGCCTCTTCTGTTTCTATTTTTTTAATCTTTTCTCTGTCTATTCTACTTACGTTTTATCTACCTTTTATTTTGTGTCTTTTTGTTTGACTTGACTTGACTTGACTTTCAGCCTTGGTCTGTCCACTGCAGGACATAAGCCTCTTCTCTGCTTGTAAATGCTGGCAACTTACATTACAAGAGACCTACAGTTTTAAGTGGATTCCGAACCACTGGAGAGAATTATCACTCCTCAGAGAAGGTTTTAGCCGTAAAACCCCATGCTGGCAAGGCGGGTTGGGGAGTGGGAGAGCGTATAGAACGTGAAAAGTATATCACGGTATATGGGAATCGAACCCACGATCTTCGGTACAGCGACCGGATGCCTAGACCACTTTGCCACGCTTTCTCATTTTTGTTTAATACCTTAAAAAAAAAACACTTGTTATATTTAAAAAACACATTTAATACATATTGTAAATTATTGAATTGTAGATTAAAAAATAAATCTGATTTCAGTTATTGTACTAGCGCATTTTTAATTGTAAATTAATAATTTATTTTTAATATTTAAGTTTTTTGCATATAACTTTTAAACAAAACAAACAATTTTTGGTTTCTAACAAAAAGCCCGAGTCAATTAATTTGAGACACCTGGTATATAACTCAACTAGTTAACAACTATATTATTCAAGTTTCTAAACCATTCATGTCTTTTGTATTTGATTAAGATATCAAAAAACATTCATTTATTATGAAACATATTTACAATCTATAACCACAAGTGTTATTTGCGAGTGAAGACAGAAAAAAAATCAAGTTATATAGTTTTTTTAAAACCTCTTATGATAAAAAATTATTAACACAATAGAAATATAAAGAATTATATTACGTATTTCTTGTAATTCTTATAATGACGCTTATTTTTTTAACGCCCCAGACGTAAGGTGATTTATTTTTATACATGATCGTATCGTTTCTTTTTTAGTTGTCTGCATTACTTATAAAACAATTCATCTAGTCATGTAAATCTTTATCTTTCTATTAAATATTCTATCTGCGTGTAACTGCTACAAAGAATAAGTCATTGTGCAAATACTTCATTACATATTCAATTCATATGTTAGCCAAACTGATGATATATTTCTGCAAGTTTAATTGTAAAATTATTACATGATCTGAAGCGATACATTTTAATTTTTTATTTAAAAAACATGATAAATGGTTGAAAATGATTGATTTATTTAATGCGTGCTTTTAATAAATTGCTCGCTCCATAGTTGATAAAGTGTCTTGCAGTTAATCTAAGTGGAAGCAACTAGTCCTCCAGTATCGCAACGCAAACAATGCTCAAGTAACAACAGGTGAAGGTTGTTTATCGACAATGAGACCGCGTGTGGGCGAAGCCATGCCCGACAGTGTTGTAGACAGCGTACGGGGGTGGCAGCGGGCCCCGAATCACGCTATCATCATTACTCATTTGTGCCGGAACGGTCGGACCCTGTCGACACACGCGAAACGTCAGCTGAAATGCAATTTATTCAGTCGAACAATAGCATTTGTCAATAGCAAATCTCGGTGCGGGAGGAGCCCGATGATATGTGGTGGAGGCGCAGGGCCGCGTGACCGCCCGTCATAGATATAATGCGTTCCTCCGGTTTCCGGAGCGCCCCGCGGCTACGAAGCGTTCGCTTCGTGTAATCCATTGAAATTATCGCCCGGTTATCTTTACGTCCGCGATTTATTGGCCGCCGTCTATATTTAGAAAAAGGGGAAAGGGTAGTATAAAAGGGGAGACCCCTTGTCATCGCATCATTTGCACGCACTCCCAGGAAATTAATAGTGTGCATTGCTTTTACATTGCAGTATTAATCTTTGTTTCGCTTCTGATTACTTTCATTAATTGTACAACTGTTACTAACCGGAGTATTCATTTGAAATTCAAATTCTTGAATAACACCCACAAGACATTTTTTTAATTTAACAACTTTGTTATCCGTCCCTGGAAACAGCTTTAGAAATCTCTAGAGGTTAATTGTCATTATAAATAAACACTTTAATTTAAATATAGTCTGCTGTAGACTATGTATAGATCAAGTATTAATTTATCATTTTCTAAATAGTAATATAATTGTATTTAAATATAAGTTTACAATTCCGCAAGTACAAAGTGTCTCAAAACAATCCAATTATTTTACTTGAAAATAAAAGAACTTAAAACTGATTATAATTATTATTTTTTGGAATCAATATAAAGATAGTAAAATAAATTTTACTATCTCGTTTCAAAACGATTCAACTATTTTAGTTGAAAACTAAAAAACCAACATAAAACTGATTGTAATTATTATTTTTTTGTCTAATGCAAAAACCTAATTTTTTTAACTTTTTAATTGTTGGCTATTTTTTTAGCGGCATTCGTAAAACCTTTTGCAAAAATTTAAAAAAGAAAAAAATTAGATTGGTTCAGTGATTGCTTCTTAAAAAAGTCTTTGGTAATATTTGCAAAAGGTTTGAGTGTTTACAACAAGATAACCTTCATATATACAATCAACAACAAAAAATAAAAATAAATATTAAATTTTTTATTTTATAATCAATTAAATGTATCATGTTTTGAGATTAGTTCTTCTAATTCTTCACATTTCTAGGCTACCCACAGCACTTAATGCTGCTTTAATTCTTTTTTTATTTTACTCTGATATTTTATTATGTTATTTTTCATTAATCTGTGTAATTCCATCCTGTTAAGCATGTCATCGGTCATCCAAGGTTTTTTCTTTTGACTATATTTAGCTTGTAGATGTTTTCTGCTGGTTTCTTTAATGATTTTTTGATTAGTTTCAGATTTTGTTATTTGGCCCAGTTTCGTGTGAAAACCTTTTATTACGATGACACTTACATTTTTATAATGTAACTTATTTTTTAACAGATTTTAGCTTTAGTTCTATACCATCAACTAGTAGATTATGGTTCAAACCTATGTCAGAGCTGGAGTACGTTGTTGCCCTTTTGATACAGTTTCTATAGAGAAGTTACTGATTTGATTCCTAATTAAATCTCCGTTCATATTTAAGCATGGACCATGTGTTAGCTTCTATTATCTCTGTTTTCTGCCAGAACTCACGAAGTCTATCAGCTCAACCGTTGTTTTCTCCCAAGCCGTATTCTCCACATCCAAGTTTAGCATTAAAGTCGACAATTATTATAGTTATATTGTTATTGAAAAGTGTTTTTTAGAATATCTCTGATTAATGTGTATTTGGTTTTATTATTGTTTATTGTGCTTTTTACGGTTATTTTACATTGCGACAGATTTACTGTACAACTTGTTTGAGAGGTTTGATGGGACCAAAAGCTTATTAGGTGATTTCTAAATCAACCTGGTGAATAAAGAGCAAAATATTATTTTAGTTATATTTTGGGAATCAAACCCCGGACTGCTACGGACATAATATGCAAGAGCATTACCATTGAGTTATTACGCTATACATTTAGAGATAACAAAGATATCTACGCCATGTATGTAGTAGCGGTCATAATCATTGCGTCCAGAGATATAAATAATTTGTGAGGGCATGTTCTTGCACCCGGACAACTAAATTTGCTAATTTCCATGATTTTCACATCATTTCTTAAAATTTTAAGCTTGTGCCAACAGCACCCGTGTCGGAGCAGAAACAAAAAGAAAATACCCATCCATCCGTTTGCATTCTTTAAAAGAAAAATATCAAAAATGACAGAACTTAGCCGAGAGTCAACACAAATATGCTATGTAGTTTTAACAATACGTTTTTAAATGTTTTTACAGATTTTGTACACAGACTATTCACATTTTAATAAAAAATAAATTTTGAAATAAGATGCTGAGTAGTATCTACTTTTTTGTAAACAATTTTTTCACAATTTTAGGTTGATTGTTTGTATAAGTTAAGATAAGTTTTTTTATCTTTATTACAAACGTCGTTTTAAATTATTTAAAAGTTTATTGATCTCTAATCTTTGCATAAGAGTTTTATCAAGCTGGATAGATATGGAAGTTATTTTTATTTAATTTTAAAAATCTTTTTAATAATTAGATCCTGGATGACTTTTTCAAAGTTTTGTTAACTTCAACTTTCAACTTCCCTATCGGAGGACAAAACCAAATTTGTCCTCTACTTCCAAGTGTTTGAAAAAAACTTCTACTCACCCAACATCCTTGATTTTACCTAACACGGAAAGACAAACAACACCGATACAAAGACAAAAGTCAATTCTATAGTTTAGAGAAAATAAAAAAGGATACAGGGTGAGTTTCTACAGTTTTTATTTATTAAGAAGCCATCAACCAATCCCAAACAGTTGCCAGTCAATCATCAGCAGTTAATCCTGCGGTCAATCTTTAAAAAACGTTTTTTCCAGGTGAAAATCTGGAAAGCCCCAAAATACCTAACAAAAGTAAAAGTTGGCTAATCCTTTAAATTTGCTCTAACTAATATTAATAAAATAAGAAATAAATTTGTTTGTTTTCCATTGAACTCTGTGCAACTCCCAAAAGGAGCAAAAAGCGCAGATATCATGGATCTAACAGAGCATTTAGGCTTGAAGTTTACTGTTAAGCCAAAAACACGAGACAATGGCATTACCGAAATGCCAAAAGATGCTTCAAAACGTCATCTGATGTAACTGGTTGGGCGCATACTAATTGGTGGAATGCCTAAAGGGCACACCTTTTAAATGTTCACTCTGATCCGTCCTTCATGCCGTTAATTTCAAAAAATGCAAGCCATACATTAAAATGATAGCTTTCCTAGGCAAAAATAAATCAATAAACACTAGGCCGGAGTTTTTGTCAAATTATTTGCTAATATTCTTTCTTTACCAGCACCAAACACAGTAATTGCCTCTATTTGCTCCCAATTTATTGCTTTTTAAGAAATTATTATGTCTGCCGTCCCCAAACTCCAACATTATGGATAAAAAACCAAACGTATTCCGAGTCTGCTTCTAAAATGCCAACATTATTTAAAAAAAAAAAATTAACAAATTAAAAGAATTCTTCTTTGAACAAAACATCAACATCATAACATACATCCTAACTTTTAAATCTCTTTGTACCCTTTTGGGTGTTAAGATTTTTCTCTTTATTTTAAATTAGCTTTTAACTTGTTCCTTCCATTCATTTCTGTTCTTTGCTATTCTTCTTGCTTCTTGACAACTTAAATTGTTTCTGGTTAATATTTCTCTATATTGTTTTTCCATGTCTTCAAAGGTCGTCTTCTTTTTTTAGGTTTTGTTATCCTTGCCTTAGATACTTCTTTTGTTGTCAATCTTTTGGTATTTTTTCTAGATGTCCATACCATGCTAACTGTTTAATGTCTTTTGTATTGTGTATGCTTTTAACTTGAAGATTTTTTCTTATTAGTTTGTTTCTTATTTTGTTTATTCTTGTTACATCTTCTACTCTCCTTAGATATTTCATTTCCGTTGCCTGTATCCTACTTTTATCTTTTTGATACTCATGTTTCGCTTCCGTATATTAGTGTAGGTCTGTATATTGTTTTGTATAGAGTCATTTTTGTTTTTTTTAATACTTGTTTGTTGTTTCAGATCACTTTATTTATTGAGTGATAACTTCTGTTTGTTGTCTGAATTCTCTTGTTTATTTCATGCTCCATACTTCTTTTGTTATTTAAAGTTGCTCCTAAAAACGTAAAAGACTCTACTTGTTCTATTTCTTATCCATTTAGCTATATATCTGTTTTTATATTTACTTTTGATACCACAATTTTTTTTGTTTTTTCTATCTTTATTGTCATGTTGTACTTTAGCAATTCTTCGTTCCATAAGTTTATGTTATGTTGCATATCTTCCTCATTTTTTGTTATTATAGCTAAATCATCAGCAAATGCACATTCTGCTATTATAGTTTTTTTTAAGATTGTGATATTCAATTTCCATTTTTTGTTTTATTTTTTATATTCTATAATATATCATATAAGAAAATGATAAACAGTAATGGGTTTAATGTTCTTCTTCTGATGCTTCTTTTCCTGTTCTTATGTAATTAATTGTGGTTCTATATATGCTTTTTATTGCTCCAAGTAGTTGTTTATTTGTCTTTCATTTAGTATTTTTCATAACTGTTTTCAAAGTACTCTATCGGAAGTCTATAAACGTTATGAAAAGTTTGTTGTCGTGCATTATAGTTTTTTTAATTAGCTTTCTAAGCGTGAATATATGATCTTGTGTTAAATATATTTTTCTAAGCCCACTTTGAGATTATTTGAGTGTTGGTTCTACTAAAGTTCTAAGTTTATTTTCTATTATAGATTTTTTACTTTAGCTGTTGTGCATAGCAAAGATATCCCTCTATAGTTATTATAGTTTCTGCTGTCTGAATTTTTCCTATTTTCCAAATCCTATTTAGCATCTCTAACAGTTATTTTTTTCTTCTGGTTTTCCCTTTATATCCTTGTTCTCTTTTAGTATTTTTCCTTGTTTGTTTTGTAGTTGTTTTTTTTACAATTCTTCAGTGTTCTATAAAATGACTTCTGGTTGTCTTTGGAGTTTTTATCTAGTGTGTTTTCAAATTTTTTCTAACTTCTTCTTTAGGCTATTTTTATGACTTCTTTTACTTTTTCCTTTGTGTTTTACAGGAAAGTAAAATAGTTCATATGGTTGCACACAAGTCAGTGCTAGAAAAATACTTTGGAGTCAATCACTGAGGACAATAATGCAATGTAAAAAATTGCAAAAGTGTTACAAAACAAACAAGTTTTTATTCCAGCCATCCACGGCAAAAATGGAGTTCAATATTTATTTGAGGGAAACGTCAAAACAACAGCCTCAAACTTTAATGCTCCTCATCCATGACTGAGGACACGGATCTAAAGCACGTCAAAAGATCACTAAAAACAAAACATAATTTAATATATTTTGTTAACTAATCAATTACAAAAAAAATATGTTATAATTTAAACAGATATAATAGTTTTTACTTGCACTTAGTAAAGACGTTTTATATTGCAATTATAATAAGTTTTATAAATAAATAAAAACATTTAAGCAATATATTTAATTCTAAAGTTAATATAAAAAACGTTTGCTATTTAACAAATAAAGAAATTTTGTTTAACGTCACTGTAGGAGTTGTATAAAATACTTATTCAATAGTAATATATTTATCATTTTAAGTGCTTGATTTCAAACCGCAACAATCCATTAAAATAATTAAGTTAGTTTAAAAACATTTATAGACAAGTATAATCAAGTCAAGTCTTGCAAAAAATATAAAATTACAAAAAAACATTTTCAATCAAATGCACGGTTACAATTGTGTTAATATTTACTTTTTAAATTGTCTTAATATGAACTTGTTGCAGTTGAAAAAAAACTCCGTATTTACTCAAATATGTCATTGATTATAAATAATAAAAATCACAATCAATATACCTTCTACTAACAAAAATATCTAAAAATTAATATGTAGACAAATTATTTTATTATAAAATCAAAATTTATAACAAAATATAAAAACAAAAAATTTATTATTTATATTTATACAAAGATCTAATTATAAAATAAATTAAAAGCAATATACATATATATATATATATATATATATATATATATATATATATATATATATATATGTTATTTTTTAAATTTTCGCGGATATAATTATTTTTATTTAAATTTATTTTCGGATTATCCCGCGTTTTCTTTTTGAGTTGGACTCGACGTTTCGGCTGAATCTCATCAGCCATCATCATGAGATATTTATTATTAATATTTATTAATATACAACGGTCAACGATATAAACAAATAGAAGGCGCACCAATGGGTTCTCCATTATCCCCTGTCATAGCTAATTTATTTATGGAAGATTTTGAAACTAAAGCTATTAATTCTGCTCCACTAAAACCAAAATTATGGCTTAGATATGTAGATGATACATTTGTAATTTGGCAACATGGTAAAAATAATTTAGATACTTTTTTAAATCATCTAAACAATATAAATAATAAAATTCAGTTTACAATTGAAATTGAAAAAGAAAATAAAATATCCTTTTTAGATATTTTATTAATTAAACAATCTAATGGTAGTTTAGGGCATACTATTCATAGAAAATCAACTCATACAAACCGTTATCTTAATGCACTTTCTCATCATCATCCAGCCCAAATAAATTTAGTAACAAAATCTTTATTACATAGAGCTTTAACATTATGTGATCAAAATCACATAAAAGAAGAAATTGAAACGTTAGAAAACGCCCTCTTACAAAATGGTTTCAATAAAGCATCATTAAAACTGTTATTAAACAATAAAATTACAAACAACGACAAAGAAAAAGATGAAACACAAAAATACGCTTTTTTACCATTTGTCAAAGGTACCACAAACAAAATTTCTAAAGTTTTAAAAAGATACGACATAAAAACAGTTTTCAATACAAATTTAAAAATAAGTCAAGTTTTAAAAAGCCCAAAAGATATTATCCCTTTAGAAAGTCAAGGCGTGTACGAAATTCCATGTGCAGATTGTACGAGATCTTATATTGGACAAACTAACCGCAAAATTAGCACAAGAAAAGAAGAACATATTCGAGCAGTTCAAAAAAATGAATCTACTTCATCTTTAACGGAACATGTAAATTCAAGTCATCACAAAATTAACTTTGAAGGAACTAAAATTTTAGCAAAAATTAATCATTTTCATACTAGAATAACTAGAGAAGCCATCGAAATTGAAAAAAGACCAGACAATCTCAATAAGAGAGATGATGCTTTACGTTTACCATCTACTTGGAAAACAGCATTGGCAACAACTAAATTAAATTTAAAAAAACCACTAACAGCTTCTTTACCAACAACAACTAATTTAATTACAGCATCCAAATCACAACCAGTTCCTTTACAAGTTTTGACTGTAGAAGGATCAATTAATAGACCAACTACCAGAAGTCAAACAAAGAAACTTTACACACAATAAAGTTTCTTGAAAGTTAGCTTTGACAACAAAATTAGTTTTATAAATAAATGTCATATTGATGTATATTAATAAATATTAATAATAAATATCTCATGATGATGGCTGATGAGATTCAGCCGAAACGTCGAGTCCAACTCAAAAAGAAAACGCGGGATAATCCGAAAATAAATTTAAATAAAAATATATATATATATATATATATATATATATATATATATTTTATAATAAATTTCTTTAACAATATTTATCATTTGATATTCTAAATAAACTAATTAGTTATTTATTTATTTAATTATACTAACACATAATATTTATTATTGGTTTACTTTACTGAGTTAAATAAAGAAATACGCTTTTGCTACTGATAATTTTACTATTTTAGAAATTGATATAGAAATTTGTTAATTGGCACTCTCACATTAAAATCTATTTTAATTTAGATTGAGTTATTATTGTCTTTTCGGTTAATTCATAGTGCATTTTAAATTGTGTCAACTATTTCTGCAAAATTGTATTCATATGTCATCAATTTAGAACTGACATTGTAGTAATAACATAATGTCATGTTGAAATTATTTAAATTTGCAAAACTCTATATACGTCGATGTGCAATGCGACTTGAACATGCCATTTAAATTTGTATGCTTATCATGCTGTCTATCTATTATCTCTAAATTTGTTATCGACAAATATATGACTCTTCACCCTCATAATTATATCTGTATAAAGGATATATGGCAGATTATTCATTGTTTATTTTTGTATCCCGCAACTAAAGCTTCAAAGTAATATTTTGCTGTCTGCATTTATATGCTTTTATCTTGATATCAAAATTGAACTAATCCTGTTCATAAGCGTGAATAAAATTTCAGTGGAAAATCAAGCAAAGGTAATATTTAATATTTTCTTAACTAACAAGATTGTATGCTTGCTTTTTATTAAATAATATAATAAGTTAGTACTAAGTTATAGCCGACATTAAAAAAAGAAACCATTATCCTTGGAAAGTCTTCAAATGAAGTACCAAGGTGTTCGCGCTTGCTTTAATGCTAAAAATTCCCCGGACCTTATCTCCCTAATCTGGGATGCAATCTGTTTTATTTTTTTGTTTCGGGCGATGAGCACATTAACGGCTCTCTCGTTCTCCTTATGCTAATGAAGGGTGGCAGGAGGCTACCCGGGGATGGCCCCGAGTGTGAGTGGATGCGCTCTTAAGACGGCTGCAGGGCCGTTTATTTTATCCGTGAGCGGAGGACGCATTTGCAGCTATAAGGGGGGCTATGGGGCCGGGGATTTGCGAGCTGAGTGGATCCACTTCATCTAGAGAGAAACGGGAGGATCAAAGTATTCCCGGGTCCGGGATACGTTCGACTGGATTTTCATTAATTTCATCTAATTGTATGCAGCACATACATAGTAAGAGTCGATTAGGCACATACAGCGTTCGAGGGATTATGCGATGGCAAGGGGGCGAATGCCTTATCGCAGAGAACAGAATGATTTGATGAATACCTTTTTAATACCAAATCTACATTGCAGTTTTATATACTTTAAATATATCTTCGTTTAATGGTCTTCCATTTTTATGTATATAAAATATAGTATGACATATCTATTACATTGTATTATATTATATATTTTATATTGTTAATAATATGGAGAAACTATTAATAATATATATTTATAAAATTAAATATATTTGCATCGAGTACAACAAAATAAACTTAAAAAAAAAAGCAAAAAGTAATATCCCTTAAACTATACGTTCCTAGATTGCATAAGTATAAAATAATCCTTCCAAGAAAACTTTTATCTCTATATTTAATAGCTTTTAATGTAGAATTTAAGGTATTAACATTTTTATAGTGCAATTTGCCTGTTATCCTTTGTATTGGAAAATTGCCATAAACAGTTATTTCAATAATGTATAATTACTTATAATAATAAATATATTAAAACGTTTGTATTTGTCCACGGTCTAATCTTATTTTGGGTGACGGACGTTTACATCCAATGACAAATCTTGGATGATGGGCATAAAAACAAACGGCCTATATAAATATACTATATGCTTATAGAAACACAGAATATAAATAAATAGAATGTAAAATCATTTAAATTTTATTAAAGAATGAATAACAAAAATTACAAAATAAATGTTGCAAATAAAAATATAATATAGACTGCCACATTAGACTCTTATCACAAATCTTTGATTACGGATTCGGATGTTTGCATTGAATTGTTGGAAGATCGTATTTATTGAGAAGCGTAAGTAAAAAAAATCAAAATGACTACTCCGTTTCTTTTTAGCATTCTATTATTATTAATTTCACCATGAACAATTTTGAACTAAGTTACATTAAATAATTATTAAGTCAAACTAACCTAACTTAATCTAATTTTTCCTCTTGCTGTTTTTTTTCAATCGCCAGTGCTCTAACTCTAACTGCCTATGTGTAGCTTTGTTTTGACATATGATGCTACCCAATATAATTTTAACTAAGCTATATCTGATTGTATTGCTATTTTTTTTACTTATAAAATGTATGTATGTATTCTATATGCGTTGTATTTATAAATGACATCACGCATGTTACATATTATCAGCTATTAATATATAATGTTTGTTTCTTACTTAACTTACACACATTTTTGTCACCTATTAATTTCTTTTTTAGCAATATACAGCTTTCTCTCTACTATTATAAAATAAAACATTTTGCAAACAAATTAATAACCAAGATCATACTTTTACTGTACAAATGATAACTTTATTTACAGTATAATATTGCGTTTATAAACATTTATTATGCTTAATGTAAAATAATAAGTAATACTACAGTACGTAGTAAAAATTATCAATGTCTAAAGCAGGGGTAGCCAACCCAAATGATTTTGCGGGCCACTTTGGAAAGGCTTTATAACTCTACGGGCCTCATATAAAATTATATATCCATATATTAGATTTAGACTCACTATAGACATTTTTTGAAGTGAAAAAATTGAAACAGAATATAATTTAAGTGTTCTGCGAACTCTAAACCCTATACTCTTTGCAACATTAATAGACAAGGCTGTAAAGAAAAGTCAAAAAAGAGCCAAAGACACAAGGATAAGATACTGAAAAATGAAACAAATTGGTATTCAAATCTTAATGTTTGCGGATGACATGATATTAAGAGCAGACAAAGAAGAGAAACTACAAAAAAACAAAAGAATATACAAAGAAAAACTAAAAAAGATAGGCATGGAAATAAACACAAGCAAAACAAAGACAATGGTAGTAGCGACAAAACCAAAGAGGCACAAGATAGAATTGGATTGACAAATAATTAAACAAGTAAAATATTACTACCTTGGTACAATAATAGAAAAAACAAGAAATATAGACATGGAAATAGGTGCAAGAACTGGAAAAGGAAGAAGAATATTCAATGCACTCAAAAGACAATTTTTTATTAAGAAAGAAATAGACAATAAAAACAGAAATACAAAAGGTTGTTTTTTTTTTTTTTTTTTGACGTAGTGAGATGTTGGTTTCAATAAGTGGCCCTTGAGAATAACTAACGCATGGCAATACTTTTCGGTTTTCTTCTCTGCGTAAGTCCTGCTGTTAATTTGTCCTAGACATTGTCTCTAATGTAGTAATAGTTTGAGGTGAGCTGGTTTTGGCCTCGCGGAATTCACGCAGTCTTTTGCTTCCATTTAGCTTCTCGCTCCTTCTTCCTTTGTCTTCTGTGGCTTTTAGTTTAAGTGTTTTCTTCCATTTTGGTTTACCTAAATCTCAAAGCTTCAAACTCTTCTATCTAAAAAAGGTAGTAAGGCCAACCCTAATATACTCGAGCAAATCTTGAACAACAACAGAAAGAAATGAAAGCAAAATTAATGCATTAGAGATGAGAAAAGAAATAACAAGAAAAAATTAAGTAAAGAGCTCGGAAGTAAAAAATAAACTATTAATTAAACATATAGAAACATTAATAGAGGAGAGACAGCTAAGAAAGATAGCCAACACATACACAAACTGGATAGAACCAGAATAACAAAAAAATACAAAAATTGAGAATACAGGAAAAAAACAAAGAGCAGATTCGAACAGGCTCACAAAGCAGCAGAAAAAACAGAAAAATCAAAGTAAATTTTTTGCCAAAATTTCTACAATTAATTTTTAAATTATGAATGCACAAATAGTGTATTATTTATATAAATTGGTTTTCACTACTTTAAATATCGCGGGCCGCAAAAATGTTCTAGGCGGGCCGCGGGTTGACCCCTGGTCTAAAGACTTGCTTTTTTTTATTGAGGTTCCCGGTTTAATATTATGGTTGCTGTTAACTAGTTGTAGTTTTAATTTATAACAACTACTTAAATCAAAGTAATATTTGTATGACAGCATGCTTATAACTAGAGAGCGGATAAAAAATCATTAAAAATACGAAAAAAAGCGCTTTAAAAAGCATACAAAATTTACTAAAAAAGCATTAAAAAAGCACCAAACATGTAAAAAAGCATTAAAAAGGCATAAAATGTTACTAAAAAAGCATTAAAAAAGCATTAAACATGTAAACAAACATTAAAAAAGCATGATACAAATAAAAAAAAACTAAAAAATTTTATAACATTTATAATTACAGTTTGAGTGATGATATTTTTCTCACACATTTTAAATAACACAAAAAAACTTTTATATAACTAAAAAAGAATGATCCACAAAAACAGTTAATAATTAAATGCTGCTCTAAGAGTTCAACTGTAAAATTCTGCATTTGATCAAATGTTTTTTAAGGGGAAAAGACTTTTTTTGATATGCACATTTGTTATTGGTGCATGTTTAAATTTTGCTTTAAAATCTGGATTTATATCGAAATCTGGAACATTCTCTCTACTCAAAATACAGTTTATTTTATTTAATGTAGATAAACTTCCATTTTTCAAAAAAATATCTTCAGATTTTGATTTCACTGTTTGCCTAATATAGCATAGTACTTTTAAAATTGCGTTTTTAAAATCTCTAATTATACTTAGACTTAGAACGTATTTTCCTGTTTTTCTAGAAATTTTATGGTATGACTCACAAAACCGTAATTAGCTTTTAAGAAAGCTAAATCATTTTGAAATTCTTTATTTTTTAGAACTTACTTGCAAAATCCGAAAATTGTATTACAACGTTTTTAAAATTTTTGACATTGAGAGAATCCCCGACCTACCGACTATTTTGGGAATTATAAAATACAGTTTTTTGACTAGCTTCAAGAGGTGGCATTAAAATACGCTAGGAGCTCAAACGGGATTTACAGAATTATATTAAACTTGTCTAAATAATATTATAAAAAATATGCAAGATCTCGATACGTAAATTTTGCTTTACGTTTTCTAAAGAAGAAATAATTTACGTTTTTTTTATGTACATTTCAATCCACTATATTTTACTGATTTACACAAAGAACTAATTTAACAAAAAAAAATGTACCAAAACTGAAGAAAAAGCTTAAAAATAAGCACAAAATCTTAAAATAAGCACCAAATTAAAAAAAAGTACTAAAAAAGCAAAAAAATCTTAAAAAACTTAGTTTCAAATGATTACATTCATTACAATTCGTGCATATATTTAGAAATATTTTCGATGCTTTAGTGTCAATTAAAAAAAAAAAAACAGCACAACATTAATCGGAAAATTTTTGACGGTAGAGAATGCTTATAATGTGATAAAAACTAAAATATTTGTAACAATTTTAGCGCAAGATTTTGCTATAATTTATTGAATTTACTTAGACTTTTTGTAATTTAACTAGCTATATTAAATCAACAAGTGTTAATAGTGGTTTTTGTTAGCATTATATATAATAGTTAATAAACATTGTTATGTGCGTACAAATAGAGCGTCTGAGGTTGTCTTAAGGGTAGATAAGTAATGGATTAGTTATAGGTTGTTATATTTGTTGATAAAAAGATTAGGTAAATCTTTACTTTAAAAGTTCTAAAAGAAAGAAAATTGCTCAATGGCTAAGAAAGCTTTTATGGATGTAATAGAGTTTTAATTACACAATGGGAAGCTTTAAAGAATGTAATTTAGGTCATCAAAGTACTGATAGCTATAGCATGCTTGGAGGGCTGTAAAAAATTGTTATTTTACACACTGGTACCCAAGGCCTTAGCAGTGGGCCTTATACGTAACAGCCAAAAGTATGTTGTGCACTGGCAGTTAAAGCCTAGGGCTGGGGCTCCACGTGCTACAAATTGACGCTAGCAGTAGCAGTAAAATTACAGCGGCAGTACAGCAGTAAAATCATGGCTCCACAAGAGCAGCAGTTTACAGCGCGGATAGCGCCTCATCTTGGTCTTGTCGTGGCTCCATGAGCGTTAGTATGACGTATCTACAATCAGTATACGATTGTATCTTCTTGTATGTATGTAAAAAAAGATCCCTGTGAATAGTAATGGGTAAATTCATACTGATAATATAGTATGGATAATTTTTCATTTCAACAAAAAGTTGCCATAATATTGGTATTGCGCCGTCGGCGTTGGCTTAAGAAGCAACGGAAATGGTGGATTTACCCTATGCTATTACATAGAAGGACAGAGGGAAAATTTGTTATTTTACACAACAAACTAATAGAATATCCTGAAAAGTTTTTTGAGTATTGCAGGATGTCAGTCTCTTTTTTTAATTTTTTACTATGTGAAATATGTAAACAGAACACATCAATGTGCAATAGCGTGGGCCCAGAAAAAAGATTAGCAATCACTTTAAGATTTTAAATTACATATTTTATAGTACCTAGCTAAAAATAAACAAACAAAATAATGAGCAAAATAATGTTTATTTTACATATGTAATGAATATTGTGTGTTAAAACTGAAATTATAATATACAATATATAAGTAGGTATAATAAATTAAACTACATTATGGTGAACAAATCTTCATTGGAATATTGAGTACAGCAGCACAAAACTGCCTATGGAGCCAGGAACGAGCTGTAAATAACTGCTAAAAAATAGGTCCGTACCTATCCGTCCACGACACAACCTTGACGACGCGCCTTTTCCCTCTCTGGAGCGACGTTCTACAGCTCAGTGGAGCCATCCACTGCTGTCCCCGTTGGGTTCATTTATTACGCTTCATTTGACTGCTGCAGCTAGCGACAATCTGTAGCACGTGGAGCCCTAGCCTAAGAGTTGCAAATAACTGCAAAAGGCTGTCAAGTTTATACAGGCCGGTTAGGTCTAGAAGTTGTATGCAAGGCACAATACAGCAGTAAGGAGCAGTTATAATGGGACACTTCGGCGCCGCCGTTTTGGCGCGGCCAAATCAGCGCGGCCGATTTGGCGCGAGGACACTTCGGCGCTGTCCGTTTTGCCGCCAGCCGTTCTGCGCCAGAACTTTTCAAATAAAACAAAAAAATATACATACATTACAATAAAAAATGATTTGTTTTATAAGACATAATAAATAATGATGATAAATCAAATATAGAATACATATAAATTACATAACGTATCAAACAGAAATTACAGATAAAACATAATATATGTACGTACATTTAAATTGTCAAATATACACTATATATATAGTATAATAACTAAATACAGTTTTGGCAAGCAAATAATTTATGGGTGATTAATTATCACTTTTTAATTATAGGTAATGACTTGAAAAGTATAAAGGATAACAGTCTATTAAAATAAATAACAAAAAAACTAAAAATATAAAATGATAAAAAATACCATACTAAAGATTTTAATTATCATACATTATTTATTATGTATAAAATAAAACAAATAAATGATTATGATTATAATATATATGTATATACTTATTTTATTTGAAAAGTTCTGGCGCCAAAATAAGTATAGCTTGGGGATGTGTTAATTAGGTAATTGGTAGTTTGTTTTGATATAATTATAGGGATTCTGGCAAAACAATTGTTCTTGTGCTAGAGAAATATACAAGGTGTTCAAAAAAGGATGTAAAATACTTAAGGGAGTGGTAGTACAAACCACAACAAACAAAAAAGTCTTAATAAACATGGGTACTCATAGCAACATGTTTCATATTTCCAAAACCGTTGCTATGACAACCCATGTTTATTATTTGTTTGTTTGTTGTGGTTTGTACTACCACCCCCTTAATATTTTACATTATTTTTTGAACACCTTGTATATTTATTAATTGGACAGAATGTATTTATAGTTATGTGCAGGTTCAACTTATAGAAAAATAGACGGGAACATTAATGGATTGCAATGCAGTGGAGTGGAGTGAAAGAGGATCAGTAACATTGGCGCAGCAAAGATATGCGGTCAAACAATAACAATAGTCGTTCCTTAAATAAATTAGTGTTAAGTTAATTAAGGTACAACAATTCAAGCACGGTGTGGTGGTTGGGAGATTCAGCGTGCGTTGCGTCAATTATATATATATAAAAAAATTAAATAACTAGGAAAACACAAGTTTAGAAAGTTCTGTCACCAAAAACTTTGACTGAGCCTAATTAATACAAAACTCAGTTTAACATGACACTGATCTTTTAGTCAAACCGCCTACAAAGTCAAAAATGGTTATAATATGGTTAAATTAGCGGAACAAAGGCTAGTTTGTTCCACAAACCAATTAATTAACCAAGCATCAATCTTTTCTATTATTTGTGGTATAAAAAATATTCTGATTATTGGCATTTTAATTAAAAAAACCCATACCTTTTTTTTTATTAAATCTAAAGTCAACAATAAAAATCCAGATCGCTTTAAACAGGTAAATTCGATTTTAATCTTAAACATTAATTTGTTAATCAACAAAGTGTTTGTGCTTACATCCGCAAATAACAACCATATTATAAACTAACAAATTACAAAAACCAGGGCATTAGTTATCTAAACCAAATTTACCTAATAAAACTATTTTTGTAATAGACATATACTGTTTTCTAAATAAAGCAATTCCAAATTTTTTTGATAAAATTGTTAAAAGTTTTGACAAGTTTCTTCAAGATAATTATAAAAAAAAAAATGTTGTTAAGAAATTTTAATGTACATAATACTGAATGGTTAATTATTTTCTTCTACAACACTATCCGGCTAATATGCTATAACTTCTGCTGATTTTTTGTAATTTTACTTAACTTATTTAGAAATCTACCAATTTAGTTTGTGATGGATTTTTTAGTAAACCAAAAGTGTTAATTATTTCTAGACTACAGCAACTATTGTTGAGGTTGGTTTAGAACATTCTAATAATTTTTTTTTTTATTTTTTTTGTTAAAATTTATGTTCTTATTATTACTAAACATAGAAAAAAAATAAAAAGTTTTTGATAATTTTAGATTTATTAGTCATTGTTTATACTCCAAGGATCTACATATTGCAGCAGAAAATCTCACAAAAACCATACGGAAAGAAAAAATGTTTCATTCTTAGTAATTAAACCAAAACAAAAGTACTTCTACTAAATTCAGATAAAACGGGCAGTTAATAAAAAGAAAAAACATTTATTATTATTGATGGTTGTGACCTCTACTACGTGATAATTTGTGTTTATAAAATAATAAAATAATTTATTTATGTTTTTTATTACAAATTTATTTTTACGAATACATACACTCTAGTTTTGACTCTACTATATAACTAATTGTTCGGTATTTGCAAAAGTCGTATTGTCAGCAAATAATTAATGTAAATTAAATACAACAATGGCCCCAAAACTGACCTTTAGGGCACCTCGTGGTTTATAAAAAGTTTTTGTAACAAATTTCCAGAGCTGTACACCGTCTGGACACGATTTGACAAATACAAACTAATCATCTGTACACTATCACGGTGAAATTTATAGTGACAGAGTTTTTGAATGAAAATATCATGTGACACACAATCAAAAGCTTTGCTGAGATCAAAAAACGTAGCCAAAAAAAACGTACCGTTTTCAACGCAATTGATGGTCTCTTTCAGTAAGTATAGCTAAAGTTGTAGATAGACCTTTGCGAAATCCGTACTGTTTATTAGTAAAAAGTTTATTATTTATAAAATGAGTGGTTATTTGCTTTTTAAGTAATTTTTCTATGATTTTAGAAAAGAAATGGAATTAGTGAAATAGGGCAATAATTATTTAAATCTTGTTTATTACCCTTCTTAATAATAGGAATGATCTTTGCAACTTTAAAAGCACCTGGATTTGTACTTGTGCTAATGCATAAATTTATTAATTGTGTAAAAGGTTTGATAATATCGTCCTTTATACTTTTGATAACTTCAACGTTGATTCAGTATATATCTTTGCTTGTTTTGTTTGCTAAACCATCAATCGACTGTGTTACCGGTAAAAACTTGAATACCGAGCAATCAACTATATTGGCTTTATTACAGTTTATGTCACAAATGGTATCACTTTTTATTTTCTAAATTACCCAAAAGCTATGTGGCAACTCTTGAGTGCAAACAGAAAAAAAAATTGTGATACCACTTGTATATTATAAATATATTATAAAAAGAATTCCTAGTCACTAAAAGCTTAAGACATTGATGTTGCCTCTCACCGACGTTGTTTAAATATATACTGAAAGCGCACTTAAACAATTAAAAAAATCAAGAGAAATGTAATATCAATTAATAATAACAAATGTCCCTAAAATTTGCAGACTATAACTTTTTTATAGAGACTTCAAATTTAAAAAACCTTTGGTAACTACTAAATACAACTTTAGAATTTGTAAAACCGCGATTATTAATTGGTACTTCACTGCTTCAAGCTAAAATTGTAGTGCAAAAGCAAATTTTTCTGAGAGTGGTTATGGGATTTTTTAACGCGTACATAGGCTTTTAGTTAGTTATTCTTTCTTTGAAGACATTTCTAACTAAGAATTAGTTAGGTTACGTTGCACAAACCTATGTTTTTTTGTAATCTTGTAATATTGTTCTCAGTTACAATTAAGAAAAAATAAGCTCATATTAGAATAAAATTGTAGTTTGCAGAGCGTGCACTAAAATATATCTTGAAAGTAAGACTGACTGTTTTCACAAATATGATTGCTCTATTAACTACTATATAAAGTGATAAATGTTCACATTCAAAAATGTCACAAAAAACAACATAATAAATTCGTCACAACTTATGATGTAAACTGTTTAGTTCATTGTTTGCTTTATCGAGCTACGATTACTAATAATACTATTGTATAAACTCCATTTAATCTAGTTAAGCAGTTTTTTTTTTAACATAGCTAAGAATATTAGCATAGGATTTTTGCTAGTTGTCTCCTAAAACTAAATTATGCGGAAAGGAAAGTTTTATAAAAAAAGTTTTTTTTTTAATTCAATAAATATCATTTTTTTGGCTTTTTTATGTATAATGTATTCTATGATTCAAGTAATCCCTAGTTTTATACATATAAAATTAATTAATTAAGACTGTAATATTGGTTCTATAATATTAATATTTTAAGCGCCCTCGTAACTATTTTTAAAAACCAATAAACTTTATTTACAAACAAACAATGTTTCTATGTCTCAAAAACAAATGTCATTTTTAATTATTTTATATATATTTATTTTTTTTAATTTGTTTTTAAAATATGTTATTATTTTAGCTTAAAACTATTTAAATATTAATTGTAGTCTGAACTATTTCAAGCACTTTCTATAATGACTATATTCTAACCCCGTGTGGCATATTTTAATTAAAGTAAATTTCGTAAAAGCAGCTTTCAAAATGAAGCTACCCATCATAAAATACTCTTTTAAGACTACCATTAAAAAAACAGCATTTAAACGTTACAATCACTTAATTCTTATAAATTATTTCAACTCCTAACACTAAACGATCCATCCTATTTTTATTTTCAACAAATTAATTCTGTTACAACCTCCATTCCTCACTATTCCCACGATTTACATCAGGACCCCCCTGAAATCATAATCGCCTCTCATTAATCAGAGACGAATTTAGGGCAATTTTAATAGATGCGAGTGTTTTTTTCAACACTTCTCTCGGACGATTTGCTCCTCGTGCCGCCGTTGTTGGTGTTTGCGTCATCTAAACGGTATCATTAATTATTAAATTAAATATAAATAATTGTCGTTGTCGCGGCGGAGCCTCCGGAAGAACCGCACGATTTGAATACGCAATTCATTAAGAAAGGGACGTTGCGGCGGCAAGAAATGGACCGGAAACGCGATAAAAAATATTTCAGTGGGTGCACAGTGAGAGAAGTAAATTAGCTGAAAACTTGGGGTGGAATTATGTTGTAATTTTAAAATAAACAAATTTAAAATTTCTTTGAAATAAGATAATTTACATTCCATTTAGCAAACTCAAGGCTATTAATTACATCATTAATACACATTGAAATTAAATGTATTGATTTCTTTATAAATTGAGTTTTTCTTTTTCTTTAGTTATTTCAACATATTATGTAAAATTATAATTTAATACTTCGTTTTATGGCCTAATGAAAGATAGTTAATGGTTTGTAGTGCCGCTCATTGTACGTGCTTTAGTTGTTCGTTTAATTTATGTTATCTTTATATAGAAAAATAAAACTTTGAAGATGTGTACGCTAAGACTACGACGCGACGTGCACATGAGCTGATGTTGCATAAGGTTGTACAAAATGTTGACATCAACAGTACCAGTAATGACTTGTAGTGTTTGCCTAGACATGTTCTACCCGATGTCTTATGTGTGTAGTTTTCCTATGAGTTTGTCTTTAGAGAAGTATAGCATAACCCGATGGCAATCGCTAAACACTAGATACTAAGTTAATCTTGGTTTGTGCTGGTTAGTTTCAGCAAAATTAAGTATTGTAAAAATAGTTCCATAAATTTGTAGCGTTTTTGGAATTGTTGCTCTTTTAATTCAATAATTTACACGCAACTGGGGTTAGTTTGTTTTACTGCTAGCAAGCTCTCTAATTCTTCTGAAAAATATTTAGTAAAAAATATGTTCAAATTTTGTTTAATTATTTTTTTTTTATTTACAGTAAATTCAAAACCATTTTTATTTATTTGTCGATAGCTTTAAAAAATTTGTCGCCAGTGGTGTATGTTTCAAACAGTACACTTATCAAAAGTTTTTTTTTCTTGCATTTTAAATGAATACCTCACAAAAACAAAAAAGTAGCCGTGCATAGTCGGTACTTTTATCAAGCTGTAAACTAAAAAACAAATTTTTTATAAACTCATTACAGACTCGCCGTTTGTGCGCCAAAAGCTCTTTTATACTTTTTTTTTGTTGAAAAGTGACGCAAAGCTTTATTAAATTGCATGTGGTAAGTTTTTTTTTAGTTTCAAATTTTGTGTTGACGCGACGGTTGAAAAAACATATTTAAAATGTGATTTTTAGAGCTTCTACTCCAGAAATCTCTTTTTTTCTCACTTGTTAGCAATATCGTAGATTCTATAACTTTGAAGATAAAGCAGTGTTCCATAAAATTAAAGCTTACTAAATTCTTTGTAAAAAATGTTTAGCAAATTTCTTTTTAAACCAATAGCTGTTCTCAATTGCCCAGTGAGCCTTTTTCTAGGTTTTTTGTTGTTATCTCAATCCAATAGTGGTGCTCATGCAGTGTTGTGCTCATTGTTATCTTCCCGTTTCCCCGGCTGTTCTTTGATGTTTTTTTTTTTTGGGGTCGTACCAAATGGCGTGATGTTTACTTTTATCAAAAACTTGCTGGAAGCCAAGTTGGTGGCTTTGTTAATTTGTCGTTTATGCTGAAATAATGTTAGACGGATTGTTACAGTTTTTTCTAGACTTACTTTTGCCGAATTATATAAGTTGATGGCGGTAGTGTGGTGACATTTACACTTCTTAAAGATTTCTGCCTATTTGTGGTCTGTTGCAGTTGACAGGATGATCCGGGAGTATCCGTAGAAGTAAACAAATTTTAGCTTAAGAAATCTGCACGTTTTCTATTACTGGAACCTAATGATACGACAAAAACATTGGACGCACATGTTCAAAGGCGTTTGCCTCTTCCGAGAAAGTGGTAAAGTTTCACAAACTTGATAGCAATCTTCTTCTAAAATTTGTGTCGAATGTGGGTGTACTTAGAATTTTTCTTGCGCTCTTTTTTCTTTGATGATAGCAAAAATAAACTATTTCTGAGTAAATCTTTTGACGTCTTTTTTACCTCTAGCCAATAAAATGCTTTTAAGATACTCTCTCTTCCAGGATGACCCGCAGCTAATCCTCTATTTAAAAAAATAGAGTTTTTAAATATTTTTAAATGTGATGTCATTTTTCTGATAAAGGTTTTGTGTTTCACAAGTTCTGCAAAGTAACAGATAAACTCTCGCGTCTGCAGAAACACAGTTAGGCAACGGAGGGATTTTCTTGTTCAAAAATAAAAAGTTAGTTGGCTAGTCAACGTTGTTTAAATCTTTTTGATGTTGTAGTGCTGGGTTGGTACCATCCGGTCTACCTTTTTGTCTTTTTAAAATTTTTGTATCAGTTTTCTATTTAGTTGACGGGATACGGATTTTAGTAGATAGTTTGTTTTCTTTTTGGAAATTATACTTAATCCAGTAATCTATTCTAATTATGGACATTGGCGGAAACGTTCTTCAATTCAAACGGCATTATCACCTATTTGCTTGCATTTAAATGTCATAAAAACCAGTTTTAAAATCCAACTTTATAAAAACACTCACTCCTCTAAAATTGTTAAAAAAATTGTTGATCTAGGGCAGAGAAACAAATTTGTTTCGGGTGCCGTTGTAAAAGTTCTTGTAATTTACGTTGAATTGGGTTAAGCCGTCGTTGTTCTTGACAAGCACTACGGGTACGTATTCCTAGCTGGTGCTTAGTTCTACAATGTTCACCGCTTTAGAGGTGCTAGGTGTGACAAATTAAAATTCGCTTATCAACAAAATTTTCCAAAACAAATACTTTGGCTATGATCTGTTTAGCGGAACAAGACATGAAAAAATAGATGTTTGTCACGGGATCTTTTTTGATGTAACAGCTGTTATCTACTACCTCCTTTAACCGCTATGAAGTAATTAAAAAAGTTATAGTAATAGAAACGTTTGTTGCTTGCGCCTTGCTTTTGACGGTCGGGAATTTGGCAAGTCAAGCCTGGTCAAATTTCGGCTAGTTTTAGGAGCTTTATTTACAGGACAATTTGTGTTCCAAAATAAAACCTTTTAAGGTGCTGCCAACATCAATGTTTTCATATCTATTTCAAGCACTAATTATTTGTTCTGTTCCCAGGTCAATCCCATTAACTACCTACGCAAGATCTGAATGCAACTCTTCTATTTAAGCCACAAAAGCGGACCCGCAACAGTATCATTTTATAAATTTATAGTTTACCAAAATATTATGTATTTTAGTTACTGCGTTATTTTAGTGTTGTTTGTAATGCTGTTTATTGCCAAACCAGGTCCTTTTTTTTTCAGCACACATTTAGTTTGATAATTATTTTAGCTACAACACTATCTTTTATCCATCATTCCTGTGCGTTATTTCTTTGAAGCGATGTAGTACAATTTGTATTCTACTTTCTGTCACATCCAAGTAAACATTTTTTTTCATTACCGCATAGCTGGACCTCATCCGCCGTAATCCTACTTGAGCAAACAAGGTTCCGGGCTTTGACTGCTCTTATTGCAAAAGCATCTATTATAATTTTGTACTTTTTTTGGCCAGTCTAGTTGCAGCTGTACTTTTTGGGTTTTATTGATTGCAAACTTACAATAATATTTATTTTAATAAACACCAATTTCCATAACATGTGCTTTGATCCTTTCTCTTAAAAAAATTATTATAACCTCCACTAACTTCAAAGTTTTGGTAGGGTTGAGTTGTAACTCTAAAATGTTTTTTTTTTAAACTGCTGCCGGCGGCCAATTAACCATCGTTCATTGTCAATTATATTCCGGAATAAACACATCTGATTGTTCTCTTACTAAACACCAGAAATAAAAATATTTTTTAACTTAAATTTATATTGTAGTTTACAATTTTTTATACAGTTAGGTGTTGAAATGTTGTTTGTAATTTATTTAATTCACCTTCTAAGTATGTTGTTAATATTTGATTAACAACATACTTAGAATTTACTCACTACAATAATTGCAGTGTGAACTCTCAACGTGTTTAGTTCATATTGTTTAGAATTGTTATTTGTATGTGGAAAATATAACAAATGACAGATTGTGTCTAATATGAGGCAAAATATATCTGTTGCACACTTCATATTGCAGTTTACAGTACAATTCTGAACATTCCCAACAATCAATAGTCGATTTGAGAAATTTAATTGGATTTTTAAAAGGGAGTCAACTGTTGCTTGGTACTGCAGTCCCTCCGAATAATGATTGTGCCTTTAGAATAACCCGCATCTGTATGTCTGTCACAGAAATCCTGCGAATGATCTCTCCGTGTGTGACGTATGGCATCAACTTGTCCAATTAATCCTGCCGCATGCACGTGAACACAATTACCGACGACATGTGCAGTGTGTACTCGCGATGCAGCGGCCGTAAGGACTTCTGATTGACGTGCGACGAGACTCACTGGGACCCGTTGATTGTGTTAGTACATTGGAACACGTACGCCACTGCCTCCTAACGAACTGTTCTAGATATGAAAGCGTGGATTACGTGCGAACTTTGTAATCCTCGGCGGGTAAATATTTGATATTTTTGAAACTGGCACAATTCTTTCAAACAAAACAAATTGAATAAATTCAGTATATTGAAACAACTATGTCGCAATACATTTAAAACAAAAAGAATTTATTATAGCAACATTATATACATTCAATCAAAGATATATCTTTATGGCTACATTTTATGATTGAATAATCCCAAGAAAAATATTTTTGTCCCCTTCTTAGCCTCTCTTGTCAACAGTGGCTTACACACACATAGACACATTTATACAGATCTATTCACTTGTATATCTCAGGATGAAAGTGAAGGAAAGTAAAAGACAGCTTTAGTGATGCACCCCATTCGACCCTCTTTTACAGAACGCTGTCTCAATTCACATTAATAAGATTCTGTACTAAATAAAAGACGAGGACAAAAGAAAAAAAAAATATATAAAAGAAATCTGAGTGAGGCGTAAATGTTTTAGGGGAAGGAGAGTTTCGGATACAAACATTTTCATCAAATTTGGTAATTGAATTATATAAAAATACGAGATTTTTTCACTTATCTAATTTTCTTATGATACGGTTCACATTCTATTCCAGATTTACCCTTACTTATTTTTGGATTTGCGCTAATCGGGATTTCTGGGATTCGGCCGCATATCTAGGAATCAATTAGAGTGCGTGCGAGAAGCGTGCACGATAAACGAGCCACCCGACCGAGCCAGATAAGAGTGAATCATGACGGGATATCACTCTGCGGGAGAGATGATATGCCGCAACTAACCCCTGAAATCGGTCCCTGGAATTACAACCCTGTTATAATTAACGCACACAGCTAGGTTACGCACAAATAAATGTCGGATTGAGGAAACGGGTATGCGTATTTCATTCTAATTGGCACTTCGGCTGGGATGGAATTATCGCCGGAAAAACCTAACGGTCTGCAAGGGGCAGACATTCAAATAATGGTTATGCCGTGTAAACAGACTATAAATTTGAAAATGGCAGTTTCACTTGCAATCACGGGGATTATAGTGGAATAAATCTTCTTGTTCCCCTTTTTTGCATACAGAATTCTGCTGTTTGTGGAGTTATTATGTTGTGAGAGAATAACAAATACATAAAATTAATTATTTTGCGGCACGTTTTGAAATAACACTGATTTGGGTAGTATATATACGGCCTTGTAATAGGTTTGTGGGGGGAGGGGGCGTTTTGGAACAGTATGTCAGAATAATAAAAACACACACACACAAGGTGTTTACGGATACGTGTGATAAGTATTAATTACAAAGTTTATTTTTTGAGTTAAATAAACATTTTGCTTGTCTAAAAAGTAAGATTAGCAATATAATATGATCAGAAAGTTAAAAAACAAATAAAATGTTATTTTATTTTTTTAAATAGACTAAATTGTATATAATTTTAATATAAAAAATGCAATAAAAATATAATGTGAATGAGATGAGTGAAAGAAGATAATTAAAAATAAATAATAAACATTGTAAAAAATAAGAAAGGGTAAAGTTACAGAAGCTAAATGCAAAACAGCAAGACAGAGAACGTAAAAATATATGCCAGTAAAAATTGCTGAAAGAAAAATTATAAATGATAAAAAAAAGTTAACAGATATTTAAAGATTTTCCAAAATTTTAAAAAATACGCACAATAAAAACTTTAAGAACATCAAAGTATTAGCTTTATTAAATATTACAAATCTAGATCTAGATCTTTTTCACTTTTTTTTCTATATAATTTTATATAATTGTTTGCAACAACTATGTAGTTTCTCAACAGTAACTAAAATACTAGGATTTTTTAATACACTTTTGCACATAATATATAAAACTTATACGCCCTTGTGTCAAATACTATTCCCAAGTAAAAGAAAAGCATCTAAAACTACAGTATTTTCAAATTCTTTTCAAAAACAAACTATTCAAATTATTGCATATCCAAAATTGACTAATACACATATATTTAAATAAAATGGGAAAGAAGGTAACATAGGTAATTAATAAATATATGGGATTTCAACGTACAACGCTGTAATAGTGGGATTTAATGGCATTACATATTGAAAAAAAAATATATAGGAGTCGCGGTCAATGTCCGACGGAGAACGGACGCGCTCGCGAATGTGCATAAAGGCGATTTAAATAATGGTGAATAATCTACGTTATTTAAAAAAAATTAAAAATTCTGTGAATTAGAACAAACAGTGGAAAGGTGAAAAGTTTATTGTGAAAGTTCAAAAAAGTGTAAAACTGGACACACAAAAAATAAAGGTGCGGTCGTGTTTTAAAACACACTCGTGTCGTGACGCGCGACACGTCTAGTGTTACATAATAAAACATAAACGCGGAAACAGCAATTTGATATTAATTAAAAGTGAAACTAGGCCAAGGGTCAAAAAACTTAATAAGATGGATGCATTTTTAAAAAGCGGGATGTTGCAAAGAACACCGCCGGATAAAAATAAAGATAAAGAATTAGGTCAAACGAAACAAAAAAGAGGGAGAGAAATAGATTCGCCAGGAGGTAACAACGAGGCGAAGAGAGCAAATAACCCCACAACAATCCAAATAATGGGGAAATTAATTAGAGAATTAAAAAACTTAACCAGTGAGTGTACAACCACTAAACTGGAAATTAAAAAGGTGGCGAATCAACTAGAAACAAATATGGAGAGAATGGAATTTGAAGAAATCCAAAAAAAAGAACAGGAGAATGAAAATAAAACAAAAATAGGTATAGAAATGTCGACACAGACAATGGAAACTGGAGATAATAGGGAAGAAAACCGTAAAAACCATTTCATCTCCGACGAGGAGATATTAAAAGTGGCTAATGAAGAGGATATAAAAAATATTATAAATAAAGAATGGAGAGATACAGACTATAAATATGTAAATGTGGAAAAAAAAAACCCAATAATGGGAAAGGAAATGGATACAGGACTTTTAATAAATAAAGATGAAATAGGCAAAGAAGGTGGTATCTTGCAACAAGCAAAAATAAAATACCCTGAACTAATGGAGGAAGAAGGAGAAGATGAAACGCCATATATAGAAATTGTTAAAAATCTAAGCGGAAAAAATGTGGGAAAAGTACACATCATTAAGCAGAAAATCGAAACGGCAGGGAATAAGGAGATACTAATAGCTATCGAAAAAATGCTTATCAAAACAAAAACATTACGTATTGAAGAAATAAATATACCAATACCAACGGGAATTACGGCAAGAGATGCAAAAAAAATTATGGAAATAGCAGGAAGAAGAACTAACACAAAAATAAGACTGTGCGTGCCAACACAGGGACAGGTAGCGGAGACACATAGAGAAAAAAAAACAGGTACGGAAACAGGTGCTATAGTAGTGAGCAAACAAGGTGTCACATATGCAGATTTGCTGAGACAGGCAAAAACCCAGATAAAAGGATCTACGTTCAAGGAGGTAAGAGAAACAAAAAAAGGGGAGTTGTTACTAATTACAAAGGGTAATGAGACGGAGAAAGAGATAGAAAAAATTAAAAATGGAATGGAAGGCTGCAATGTACGAAAAGCCAACAACAAAACTACAGAACTGGTGATAATCAAAGATATTAGCCCGGAAATTAAGAGAGAAGAAATACTGGAAGAAATTATGAACAAAGTGAACACAGAAGGAAGTACAATAATTTCCATAAAGAAAGGATATAGAGAAATACAAACCGCTATAGTCAAAATGGACAAAAAAATAGCAGAACAGATAATAGGAGAAGGAAGAATAAACATAGGACTCATAAGATGCAGAGTAGAGAAAGTTAAAGCAAATGAAAGAAAATGTTATAAATGCTGGAGGAAAGGACATGTAGCGGCAGAATGCAATGGGGAAGACAGGTCTTCGCTATGTATAAAATGCGGAAAGGAGGGACATCAGGTTGCCGAATGCAGAAACAAAGAATACTGCATTGAATGCAAAGTATTAGGACACAGAACGGGAGAGAAAAGATGTCCAGCTACAAAGAAAAAAGAAATGAGGAAAACAAAGAAGAATATGGAGGACAACAACCCAGATAACTGGAGAGAACAGGAGGAAAAAATAGTATCACATAATGTATAAGTTTATACAAATAAACATAGGGAGGGGAAGAGAGGCTCACGATTTACTAATAGCAACAGCGGAGAGAGAGGAAATAGACCTAGTGCTAGTGAGTGAACCTAATAAAAACAAACTAAATGGTAAGTGGATAAGAGACAAAAGAACAGATGCAGCAATTTTAGCTAGGGGGAAGTGTAGGGACAAGGTGGAAAGATGGGGAACACCAAAAGAAGGAATAGTGTGGGCAGAAATACAAAGCATGATAGTATACAGTTGTTATATCAGCCCAAACTGCGGTCTGGAATACTATCGAGAGTGGATAGAAGAATTAGAAAGAAGTTTAAGAAAACAGAAAAACAAAAAAATTATTGTAGGAGGAGATTTCAACGCAAAATCACCGAGATGGGGAGGCTACAAGAACGATTTAAGAGGAAAAATCTTAGAGGAGATGATAGCAGGGTTAAATCTTACAATCTGCAACAATGGAGACAAACCGACGTTTGTAAGAGGAAGCTCAAAATCGCATATTGACATCACCATAGCAACGTGGGAAATGGCAAAAATAATAAATGAATGGACCGTGACTGAAGAAGAATCACTGAGTCTACATAAACATATACAATACAATACAAAGGAGAAAGAAAAACAGGAGCACACGAGAGAAGGTAAATGGAACGTAAGAAGAATGGACAAAGAAAAGATAAAGAGAGGCATGGAAACAGAAGAAGTGACAGAAAACGAAAATATTGAGAAAAGATGCGAGAGGTACTCAGAAAAACTGAGAAAAGCGGCGGAGGAAGCAATTCCTAGGTACAGGGAAGGCGGACGAAAAGGACCATACTGGTGGTGTGAGGAAATAAAAGAATGCAGGAAAAACACAATACAAACAGCGAGGAAAATCAAAAGGCTGAGAAGAAGAGGAGAGAACACAGAGGAAATAGAAGAGAAACTAAAAAACGACAGAAAAATTTTAAAAAAGGCAATTAGGGATAGCAGAAAAAGATGCTGGAAAGAAATGATAGAATCTATAGATGGGGATCCTTGGGGAAAACCGTACAAAATAGTGATGGACAAATTGGGTGGAAGAACAAAAGGAATCTGCTTAAAAGAAGACGAAGAAGAAGAGGTCATAATTAAAAAACTATTTCCAAAGGGAGAACCAGTAGAAGAACCAGAAACAAAAGAAGAAGAAGCAACAGTTATGGCAACAGTGGAAGAGATCAAAGAGATCATAAAAGAATTGCCTAACAACAAAGCACCAGGTCCGGACGAAATAACAACAGAGATTGTTAAAGCAGCATTAGACGGAAACGAGATAGAAATAACTCAAATAATCAACAGGTGCCTAAAAGAAGGAACTTTCCCAGGATGTTGGAAAGAAGCCACTCTGGTACTGATTGAGAAAAAAAAAGAAGCAGGAAAAGCAACATCATACAGACCAATATGTTTAATCAACACACTGGCTAAAATAATGGAAAAAGTTATTGTACGGAGAATAGAACAAGAAATAGAAGAAAAAGGAGGATGGGAAAAAGAACAATACGGATTTACCAAAGGAAAAACAACCTTAGGAGCTATTGAAAAAGTGAAAGCAATAGCAAAAGAAGCAAACAGCGGAACGCAGAGGAAAAGACAACACTGTGTAATGATAGCGTTGGACATACAGAACGCGTTTAATAGCGTATCATGGGCAGCAATTATAGAGGCGGCAAAGAAGAAAGAACTGAACAGAAAAACAATCAAGATTATATGGAGCTACTTACAGGACAGAAATCTAGTGACCAAAAATGGAAGATTCAAACTTACTAGAGGGGTACCGCAGGGCTCAGCACTGGGACCAAAACTGTGGAACCTTGTCTATAACGAGTTACTTCGAATGAAGATGCCGGAAGGCGTGTCAATAACAGCATTTGCGGACGACATAGCAGTAGTAGGTAGAGACGTAGAAATAGAAGTACTAAAAGGAAGATTAGAGCTGGCAATTGATATGATACAAATATGGATGAGAAGTAAGGGCTTAAAACTAGCAACACAAAAAACTGAGGCGGCATGGCTATCGACTAAGAGGAATAATAGAGGAACAGGTAAGATACAGGTGGGAGATCAAGAGATAACCATAGGGAAAAAAATCAAATACCTTGGAGTGACACTCGAAGCAAAGGGATGGAATGAACAGGTTAAGGAAGCGGTCATTGGAACAAAGGAAATTGAGAGAAAGCTTGGTAGACTTATGCCAAACAACGGAGGTCCAGGAGAAGAAAGCAGAAGGCTAATAGCAACGGCAGCAAGAAGCAAATTGCTGTACGCCGCAGAAACATGGGGAGAAGCCATGAAAACAAAGAAAAACAGAAAGGAAGTAAGAGGAGCCACAAGAGCAAGCTCGCTAAGGATTTGTAGAGCTTACAGAACAGTGTCACAAGAGGCAGTAGAGGTAATTGCGGCAACACCTCCCGCGGATATGATGGTAGAGGAAAGAATAGAAATAAAAAAACTTGTAAAAGAAGGAACGAGTAAAAAAGAAGCAAAGATAAGAGCAAGAGAGAAGACTATGGAAAGATGGCAGAGAAAATGGGATACAGGAGAAAAGGGGAAATGGACGAGAGAATTAATCCCAGACATAAAAGAATGGGTAGAGAAGAAACCCGAGACGTGTTATTATACAACACAAATACTGACCGGGCACGGAGCATTTGGAAAATTCTTGCAAAAAATTAAAAAAATAAATGAAGAAGAAAGGTGTACATTTTGTCAGGAAGAAACACACGATAACGCAGAACACACTCTAGTAGAATGCGAGGCGTGGGAGGAAGATAGAAAAAAACTAGAATATATACTAGAAAGCAAAGTGGATAAAAGAACAATCATTAACAAATGCTTAAAAGATGAAAATAAATGGAGGGCGTTAAAAAACTTTGCAACAAGTGTACAAAAAAAAAAAATTGAAGAGTTTGACAATAGAAGAATATAAAGAGACAGACAAAGGTAGGGGCTATAGGGAGAGAGGGGCCGGGGACAGCATGCGTGCCGCAGATGATGCGTGAAAATCCGCGAAGCAAAAACCAGCCCGCCTCAAACTAGCACCAAATGTAGGTTAGTTTAGACAGGGACATTAAAACAACAGGATTTGCGCAGAGAAGAAAACCGGAAGGTATTACCATGCGTAAGTTATTCTTAAGGGCCACTTGTTGAGAGCCAAACAACTCACTACGTCCTAAAAAAAAAAAAAAAAAAAAAAAAAAAAAAAAAAAAAAAAAAATTGACTAATGATTAAGATACAACATTAGGGTAATGTTGCAAATTGTAGTTTTTGTAATATATATTTTTTGGTACAATGATCAAAAAAATAAATAAAAAACTTATTACTATATAAACAAATATTTACTTGTACTACAAGTCTTGTTAGCAATTCTAACAAATTTTTACTTACAGCTGAAAGGTGTGGGACAAAAAAATTTTCAACGGAAAAAATGTAAAGAAAATTAAAAAAAAAATAAGAAAACTGGCAATTACTTATGTCAAACCAATAACACGTGTTTGTTTAAGACGTTCAGCAAAAAACATCCAAGGTTATTTGCCAGAGTCTAGCTGAAAATCCTGAAATATCAATTCGACATTGTGCTCAAGAATTGAACATTTCAAGAAACACTATGCTGCATATTTTCTTCCGCCTGTTAGGTATTACTTTAAAAATTTTCTTCCAGTGAGGTAATGTTAAAGTTCTTTTTTTCTTTTAATTTTTTTCTTTCTTTTCTTTTTCGGCCATAATTTTACTTACCATTCCGTTTATGACTTCCCAGTTTTTTCGTTTTCAAGCGCAAAGTAGTAATTTATTTCCCCATAATCCTTGTCTATCCATTTTTTTATGTTGGGTATCAACTTGTGGGTCTACGTCACTTAACATTCTGTGCCCACATCTTCTGTTACTTATTTAATGATTTGTTTTTAGCTTGCTCCTTTTCCTGTTTTTTCTACTTGTGCTACTCTTTTCCCATCTAGCAGAGTAAAAACAATGCGTGCCAGGACTATTGCACTCATTGTCAATATCGTTTTATATGCCCCAGTGACTCTAATGGTTAAATTTCACTGCAGACTGTTATTATGTTTTTATAAAATTTAAGATCATCACTTCATATTGGCGCAGCGTATAGCACAATTTATGCGGCTACTAACGCCAAAAGCTTTCTCTTGCTTTTGCTGATTTATTCTCTTTATCCTAGGCATCAACTTTCCAACGGAAGCGGCTGCTTTTCTTGCCTTACCATCAATTTTACATGTTTTCCAAACGTTAAGTTTTTCTTGACTACTACTCTTAGGTACCTAATACTTTTTTTTTTGCTTTCTCATTTCTTCCTTCCAATCATTATTAACGTTTTTGTTTTTTTAGTTGTCAGTTCTAATATGTGTTCTTTTATCCATTTGTGATTTTTATAGTTTTGTTTGCCGTTTCATATGCTAATAGCGTTAGTTCTTTGGTAACCTCAACATTCCGCCATATAAAATATTTTAGAGATGAGAATTCAACACTAACTCCTGTGATACTTTGTGCTCTTTTTCTTTCTAATTCACTATAATTTGATCTAAAAATTTTGTTTATAGTTTTTACTAGATAGCTTGGTATATTTCTTTTTTCCATAGCTTTTACTGTTTTTTTTTGCAATTTCCTTTACGGTTTCTAGTAGTCCTAAAATTGATTTTCCCTCCCTTTCTTATTGTGTCAATTAGGAATTTCTTCTATTTGTTTGCATACCTACAAAGCCCAACTTACTGAACAAATTAAGCTTACTGACCAATCACAACTAAATGGTGAGTTTTGAAAACTATCTTTTAAAATAAAGCTCATTTTTATGTTCATGATTTTGTAAACAAGCAAAATTGCTGCATTTAGACTGATAAAAATCCACAAGTATTTTATAAAAAAACATCCAAACATGTAAGAGCAGATTTTGAGCAAAGACAATGCCGACAATTTACAAACATTTAATAGCAAGTGGTGTCATAAAATAATAAAAGTTTTGTGCCTCAAATGAATAATACGCATTTCATTCCATAGTAACCTTAGCTGTTTGCAACTTTGCGTTATTCCGTTCAAAAATTATGGTTTTTAACCTTCTCAAATACAGCATTCATGTTGGTTCTAGAACCGTGTTAATTTAGCAATTTGCGTTTAATGTTTTTGAAATGGACACTACAAGACACTTACTTTGATTAGCGATTGCTCATTATATTCTCACCCCGCTTGTAAAAGCTGTGCTATTTCACAGCAAAGTGTAAGTTTTCTTTATTTCTTTGGCTACGTCTAACCAACTTGCTTCTATTGTAGAATTTCATTGCATCATTGCAGCCTGGTAAATAGTTAAAGGCAAAGAACGGAAAAGGCGGTATGATTTGGCTTTAACGATTGAATTTTCTGATAAACTGATTGATCACAGATTCTTTGGTTAGTTAAGCTTCTTCAGACATCTACCATCTTATAAATGTGGCAAATAACTCTGATGAAAAACATATCAAAACCTACCCATTAATCTTAGTAAAAGGGTTCTCAAGTGCTGTTTGTGCTCAATTCTATTGTATGAATGCAACATTTTGACTCTAAAAACAATAATTATGAATTATCTGGAAACATTTGAACTATGGCATTATTGCCGCATGTTAAAACTATCCTGGACATTGCTACATCCAACGAAGAAGTGTTAAATCTTATGAAAATTGAAGGAAGACCAAATTATTACTTATTACGTCTAATTATACAAGAAAGGTCAAGTGGAAAAGATGGTTAAGACTTAAAAATCTATCATGGAAATCAGATAATGGCAGCCTTAACAGTTGAAAAACTGGTTTGAGCTGCAAGTGATAGAAATAGATACGTCTGAATACAGAAAAAACACTACAAAAAAAAGACATCACCAAAGAACTCAATCTTCAAGTTTTGTAGTGTTTTAAGAGCTCCAGGTAATAATCTCCGTCGTTGTTTCTGGTTGTCGATTTATCTACAGAACATAAATTGTATCAACATTTCTGTCACTTTGATTGCAATATCACAAATTGACAAATCTTTTTCTTAATTGTTAAAAAATATTACGCTGACAAATTCGGCGCATATTTTGATTCAAATAAGAAAATAATTAATTAATTTGCACAGTATAATTGTAATATCACTTCACAATTAATCTCAAAAAATAACAATAAACTTTTCTCAAAGTTTTGATTTTTGTGTGTTATTATTGCTACTTATTTATTTAACTTTGTTATTGTACATTTTATATAGTTAAAAAGATATGGCATTCATATTTTAAGATCGATTCACTAGAAAACTAATTCTTTATGACTGGTACAGTTTTTTGTTACTTTGTTAACACTTAATTTTTTTAAGAAGAAGTACCTTTCTAAGACCTGCAGTTGTCGTATTTACTTTTAGAAACGCCTACTTAGTTTAGTCAACACTCCGTTTAAATTTCCTAAAACTTTGCATTAACTGATGCATTGACCTTCTGCCTAACGCATAATGTTTGTGGAAAATGTGTACCAAGACTATGCTAAGATTCAAACTAACGGACAAGTAAGTTTCTAGCTTTTTAAGTTAAATAGTGCATAGATAATAAATAAATTTCTTTGAAATCAGTTTTGCTTACTTGAGAAAAGAGAAACTGTTTTTTGACTAATAGTGTCAATAAGTTTTACGCCTGATTTTCTGTTGCCTGTGCATAGGGCTTTTTCTTGCGAGCGCTGCAAGTACTTCGAGAAAAAGAGAGAGTCTGCCTTGGGTTGAGTATTTGTAGAAGGTTGGCTTGTCTTTGCTTAAATCTTGCGGTGTGTAGCCTTTTGCACGCGGCGCATGTTGTTACATGCCTTGACTTCTTTGTGAATTCTTCATACATAAAGAGAATTGGAACAAGATGCATGTGGTCATAACGCTGACAAAGGTGGCATTGACAATAAGTTTGCGTTAGTATTCAACGCCCAGTTTTGTGACAGACATAAACTCTCAACCAGCTGCGTTCTGGGGCATTGAGAAGAAATTCCCATCTCTTCCCATGCGTTTGACAAATAGTGGAGCGTATCTTAGAGCAGTTAGCTTTATTTGCATCATATCAGCCTTGATGCATTTGAGTACGTTCTTAATGACGTATTATTGAAATGTGTAATGCCACACGTTGATGCTTTCAAAGTAAGCAATCGCAGCTCAAAAATCCGACTGCAAACAAAAGTGCATGCAGATACCAACAACCACTTTTACGGTGCGGTCGGATATGAATTTAGCCCTTGTAATACAGAATAAATCTGTTGTGTGACAACATCTTTAAAAGTTGAAAACTTGTTGAAGGGTTTAAAGAACTAGTGGCTGCACCAAAAGTGACTTTTGGCTTAAATGTCGGTCGGGTCGTAGAACTTTGTTGGTTATTGGTTTTAATGGCGCTGAAGGCACCTGCCGTAATAAGCCAACTAATGGCCTAATAGAAGCACACACTGGAAAAGATTAACTCGTGTTCTTCTTTGACTTGTTTTTGTTCTCTATGACAATGTATTCTTCCTCTATAAGCATAACTTGGTTGTTCTGCTAGACGTTCATCACCTTTTTGGTATTGAAAGCGGTGTCGGATTTGACCAAGTTTTCTAAAGGTTTCTTGAGTGAGGACTGAACCAGGAATTCCGCTGGCTTGCTATTGGCAAGTTTCACACTTGTTTCTACATTATGGACGTCAATTCTCTTTATTTTTTCTTTCACCAGAGACAAAATGTAGGCTTTGAAGGCGTTAATCTTCGTGGCCTGCTGTTGAACAAGCTTCTCATTATTTTCCAGCTGTCGGTACGTCATCAAGATCTCGTTAATGTTTTAGTTGTTGGTGTCAGTGAAGTGGTCGTGGTTTATACAATTTTTTTTTTTTTTAATTATTTAATTAATTTTATAGTTAGAATTAATGTTTTGATGATTAATTGCGTGACTAGCCCAATCAATTATTTGTGACTCTGATGCAGTAAGAATTGCAATTTTCTTTTAAATTGCTGCACTCGGGTGTGGTTGCAGGTGTTGTCTCGGCGGCTGTTTTTAGTCCGTTTGCTTGCTTGGTTGCTGTATTCGGGCGTAATGTTTCCAAAAATGTGTTAAGATGTGGATGCATTTAATTGTTGCAAAATAGTGACTATTTTTTTCCAAAAACCAAAGCATTTTACGTGCTGGATAATACTAACCTTGCTTTATATACGGAAAAATAAAACAACCGTATTTTGCAAAGTAAAAAAAAAACATTTATTGGCACTAATTGTTTAGATTTATTGAAATTTAAATGATAAATTTATTTTGGTCATCTGATTCAAATAAAACGCGCCAAAAATGCCGTTGCTGTCCTTATAGAATTTAACTGTATTACAGTCTCTTTCACACACAAACTGTTCAACGTTTCTCCTAATAGGGGTTTGCTTTGCGTTAACACCTTTGACACATTAGTAAACATAAATTGTTTAATAGTTATTGCAATTTTATGTAAATTGTTTTTTTGACCAGTGAGATGCTAGGCACACTGATGATGGGTGCAAACCCTGAAACACAAGTGCATGTGTTTTTTACTGGATAAAAAGGCAATTTACATAAAATACATCATTTGTTAATTTTAAATGATTTTGTTTAACTGTATAAGAGCCGCTTTTACAATTGTTGGATAAACTATTCTACAGTTATACCTGGTATAAGACGCAATGCATTTTACAAATACTAAGTTAGTTTATTCTCTAGATAACCTATTAAAACGTCAATGGTGATGTAAGTTGATTATAAGCAACTTTAGATTGTCTCTTTTATAATAATACAAAACGTAAATATGTTTGAATCAGATAGTGACGAGAAAAGACAAAAATCAGAGCAACAAATCCTACTTTTTTTCTTATTTGTTTTCACAAATTTAATATGTGTGTACAAGGCTATGTGTTGTATAGCGTTATACTAAGTATAACTACCGCTCCGAGCACTGGATAAGTTATCCCAGGTTTAATCCCTTCCAAACCCTAACTATGTTTTAACTGAGGATTGTAAAAGCGGCCCTAAGGTTCATTTCACACGTATACGGTTCCATTTGGTTTGGTTCGTTTTTTGGTTTGTTTTTGGTTTGGTTTCGGTTTCTATTTGGTACGTAATAGAAATAGTATAGCACTGAATACTCTTTTGAAAAGTGATGAGAGGGTGCACCAAAAAAATTCTTTTTTTTTATAGAGAAACAACATGGCTTCAATTCGACTTTTCTCTATTACAATTACTACTGAGCCTGTGTACAAAAAAAAACACAAAACCTGATACAAACCGATTATATGTGAAATTTTTTTATTTGTTTTCGGTTGCAACCAAAATTAAACCAAACTGAATAGAATCGTATAAGTGTGAAACGAGCCTTAGTCTCCTTCACACACAAACAGTTCAACGTTAATAAGGGAGCATTGCGTTAACACTTTCGAGAAATAAAGTTATTAACTATGGACAAAAGTAAAAAAAACTTTACTATTTTCATTCCCGTTGAAGCCAGATTATGTATGCTAAAACATAAGTGGTGTGTAAATAAAACAATAAATTTGGAAGCGTAGCGTTTGCTCTGTTAACACTAGGGATTTTTGTTTAGAGAAAAAGCCATTTGGTTATCCGGTGTGCTATCACGTTTTATTTCAAACCTTGGCATGATGCAATTAAACTTCAACAGGTTTATATCTTTTTACATTTTATTTTCTACACGCTTCAAAAACCTAATCTGATTGAATTTAATAAAAATAAACTTTGCGGAATTGCTATTATTCAAGATTTTGTGCAATCTTACTCTTGGCTGACTACAAGAATGTTTAAAAAAATTACATTATACAAAGAGTTTGAAATGAGGAAAATGGTAAAAACTGTCTGTCTTTGTGACTGCTATAAAAAATGAATAATTGGCACTAACCAGCTGAAAACGACTACAGTATTTGAGTCTGAAACTTGGCTATGTAGAATGAAAAATTCTGTTTCTAGCTTTGTTTGGTTTTCATAGCAACTACTTTAAAACAAAGAATGTGGATATTTAAAAAAATGTTTTATTACATTATTAATACACCTCAATGCTTAGAACGGTTTTTAGAAAATTCACTTTTTTTAACTCTTAAATTTTAAAAAGTAAACTTTGGACTATCAAATAAGTGTTTCAACAAGATCAAAAAATTTAAATTTAATTTAAACACAGTTTTGATTTAGTAATAAAGTAAAAAACATCTGATACTTTTTTTAACTTTGCTGCCACGTTTGCGTTATTTTGACAAAATACGATTTGGCATAATTGTGGTTGTCTTCTCTTTTAAAGCTTGGATATTTGTAAACTTCTTAGCATAACAATTTCTTCTTTATTTCGCGTTTTACAGCTATTTTACATCGCCCCAGAAGTCTTACGACTTGTATGAAGGGGGTAGATGGGACCAACGGCGTATTAGGTGACTTCCAAATCACCCCGGTGGATAAAGAGCAAAGTTAATATTTTAGTCATATTCTGGGATCAAACCCCGGACTGTTAGCGTACTACGCTAACGCTCTATAACTGAGCCATCTCACCGTTTGATTTAACAACACCAAAGAAAGAATTCTAAAGACGTAAAATTGCAAAAACTATAATGATTTTAATTATTTCTTAGTTTTAATAATTTACTTATTATCTAAAATATTTATAAAAATTGAGATACAAGATTTTTTTAGTCTACAAGTATTAGTAAAATTATTTTTTATCCAATTTGAGTGGTCGTGTCGTATATCAGACCTATTTGATGTAAAACTACTTAAACCATTTTGTATTGACATATTGAATTTTAGTATTTCAACTAATAATTTGTAATTTGCCTGATGATGTGGTAAATCAGTTAATCAAATAAATTTTTAATACCTTAACAAGGTGTTTCAGTTTTTAAACCCAGTTTAAATTTGTGATGTGACTAGTTTACGTTAGGTATAGATACAATTTTTTTTATAGTCTGAATATCAGTTAGAGATTTGTTTTGGGTATAATCAAAACAATCTCTAACATCTCTCTGCATCAGTCACAACTCTAGTGCAAACTGTAGAAGATTTACCTTTATCAAACTGAAAACCCTGTAGCGTTTCTTCTGTTTTCTTGTACAATAACTGAATTTAACGCTGCTTATAGTGCTTCTGTATGTTGGTTTGCATATTATACTACTTGCGAAAATGGTAATTTGATAGTATTTCTATTATTATTTCTTTATAATGTCAAACTAGCAAGAAATAAGTTATTATAGACCCGACACGTAAATTTTGGCAAATCATCCGTAATTTAAAGCTAACTTTAGTTATTCTACACTGAAGTGTAAATGGGAATAAATAGTTTGTAATTACAGGTATAAATGCTGCACACAAGGCAAGTGTTGCATTTCATACTTCTGAAAAATTAAGTTTTGCATGATGAAAAACTATTATTTAATTGTCAAAATGACATGTATAGGTTATTTTTTACTTTTTCAATTGTTTCTTGCGTAATAGACCTATTTTGAACGGTTTGAGCGTGAAATGTATTGATTAGAATTTGTTTCATATAATAACTGTTTCACAAATAAAATAGAAAAATACTTTTGCTTCTGCGTAAAAATTATACTTACACTAAAAGCTAGTCACCCGATCATTAAAATATTTTGCAAAAATGTAGAGGATTTTTTATTCAAACTTTTATTTAATTTAGATATAACCAAAATAAAACTTTTAAAGTTTATTGTTTATATTTTACATTACTAATAAAATTTATCACTTTTTGTATGACTTCTTAGATCAATTAAAAATCGGGTTTTTAATTATTGAATTATTTGCAAAACTGTTTGTTACTCAATTCAATCTCATTTTTTTTTTAATTTAATTAGAACCTAACTGAAATTTTTATTATTTATATTTTACATTAAATGAAACAAAATGAATACTCTGTGATTTTATCAATTTAAATTTAGTAGTTATAACGTTGTCAGTAATTTGCTGTGACCTTGTTATTTGTAGATTTAAAGAGAAAAGACACTGACTCACTTTCCTCGCACACGTAAATAAAGTAAATTTTGTTCACCCTGTATCTTTGAAACAAAAGGGTTTTTTTCCGAAATCATCATAGAACAAAATATTCTTAGAATAAGCCAAGGAATAACCCTTTCAGTTTTTGCCGCATGTTTACCTAACACCCTGTATACGTATTCTCCATCTAATTTAACTTTTAATTAAATATCGTTTCACATAATTGACAGCTAACCAAGATTAATGTGTTATTGTATAAAACCAAAATACTATTCTATTACATTTTATATACCCTTCTCATACGTATTATTTAAGAAAATTTGACGGTTTTTCGTTGGATTGTTATCTACTTTATGAATACAATATGATACTTTCCAAAACTTCTATTTAGAAAAAAATGTGACAAGCTGACTATCATTCTGTTCGTGACTAAGCCTTTAATCAGATTTTAAACTCCCTCAAAATATTCATCCAATTTCTATGCATGTACTTTTAGATTTTTTTCCCTATAAAATGCTGACTCATATTTAATATCACCATTTATTACTTATCAGATTTTATTTTCGTTTTACCACTTTGAGGAAGTTCTTATATTCAACACGATGGCTTTATTATATATTGGTTGTATATATTTAGGGCGACGAATATATTATAAAAGTTTGTTATATTTTTATGTTGTGTGTATTTCAGAAATAATTAGATTTAATTAACATCCAGACCACGCTTCATTTATTCAATTCGCCACAATTCAGTTACCAAACAAACGATTAATTAAAATTAATATTTCAGTTAACTTGTTTGTTTGCATATAGAAGATCATGCATCTGCATGTCGAGGGGTTGTAATAGAGTTAAAATGTTTTGACACGCCATCATTCAAGAATTGCAGGAGTTTAAGGTGGGTGCAAAAGAGGGCATAAGTGGCGGCTATGCATTATGTATAACGAACGCGAGGAGGCCAAGGGGACAGTGGGGGATCAGTTATGGGGCACATTTCGATATTGTTTACCAGACTAAGGGCCGGGTTTTGGGCCAAAGGTGTCAGCGAGCCTGTAATATGATAATAGCCGTGTGATTAATCGCGGGGGTCGCGGCCTCCGCCATCGCCGAACTTTGCCTATTTGTTACCCCTGTCAGCCGCCTTTGCATAACGCCGAACTGTCTGTTGCCTCTTATTAGAGAAATTGAGGGCCCTTCTTTGCCACCCTTTAGGATACTTTAAAGTTTCATGTTTCTTTATGTACTAAAGGAATTCCAAAAATAAAAATACTTCTACCAATTAAGTCCTAATTAATAAATAATTAAACCTTTTGATTATTATAATTAACATATTTTAAACAGATCAAGCTCATACTACTTATTAAAATTAGGAAAATACAATTAAGATTATTTCTTCTTCCTTGGGGTTCCTTTCTGTTTCTAAGCTGGAAAACACGTAATATTCTCTATTTATTATTTCATGTCTGAGCGTTTTGGAAAGTTCACGGACGATTAATCATCGTTTCCGACCCCACGTCGCGTCCGAAAACGTTTAGCAAAATAAGATTCCCATTTGCTAATTAGCGTTCGACTCCGGGGTAAGGCAAAATATTGAAAAGTGCGCAATTAAAAGTGATAAATTACCGTTCCAAAAATTCATTCCAAAAAGGGGAAAAAGGCAATATCGAAATTAATTCTGAGCTATTTGTAAAATATTTAATTTTGAAAAGATTTTTTTATAGAAATAATTAATTAAGTTTAGTTTGACTCGTCGCTGTTATTGGTTAAGTTTAATAATTAATACTTTACAAGAGAATACAAAACCTAATTCTAAAAAAATAATTAAGTAAGTCGTATATCGTGACAATGAAAAGTGAATAAAATTGTATGGCTTATTATATGAAAGGGTTACACAATGGTTTCGGAAGCCTTGTAAAATACGAACTTAAGAGCTTAAAATACAATAAATTGAATGCATTCAATTAAAATAACAATTATTTACATTGTTATCAAAATGTATTATTCAAGATAATTTTGTTCAAATTTAAGAGCACATCAATTTGTATTAAATGAAACATATTGCTATGCTATGTATAATATTATTTATAGATTTGAGCGTGACTTTGAACAGGCATCAATCAATATTTCCTGATAGAGAAAACGGGTTCGATTTAATCTATAATGAACATAAATTCGTCATCTAAAAAAATATTATTTCCATGAAAATATTAAGAAGAGGTTATATTTAATATGTACAAAATCATTCATGCACCAGTTCAAGTGGATGTGATATATTTGCTATATAAATATTAATAATGCATAAGATGAGATATATTGTGCTGAGATGTTGCAATAGAATAACGGAAATACGAAAAAATCTCCAAGGCCATAACACTTCCTCATTTTTATATCTGTTTTATTGGAATATATAAAATAGTATGTGTTCACTTTTACAATTGAAAAAATAATCAATTTTTATTCAATATTACAATAAATCACACAAGTTGTGGTAGACTGAGTCATTGGACTAACATACAAAAAGTCTGCGGATCGATTCCCCGTAAAATTATTTTAACAAAATGACATATAGTAAAATAAATAAAGTTATAAAATTTAAAATCAAGTTTATAACCTAAGATAAAAAATACATCAATATCTAGTATGTTTGAAGCACTTAAAAGTAATACTTTCTCAAAGCCTTATTTTTATAGCAATCTTCTCAATAATATTATTTATGCCAAATTGATTTTTTTAAACTAACCTATTTTTATTGGATAAAATTGTTATTAGTATTAAATATATTTAAATGGTATTAAAATAATATTAAAAATCTCCAATTTTTAAACTTTTATTTCAATTATTGTATTAATAATCACTGAATATTTATGTTTCATTTCATGATAAAAGTGTAATAAAAACTAAAGCTTTTTAACTTCACACTAAAAAGATAATTAAAATATATATAGTTAAGTTGATCTTGTGCATATATTTTATTATATAGGTTATGTGGGTGTATTAATATACTTTTATATGCTGTATAATTGTTTATTATATTGTACAGACCGGTTTCGGCTGTTAGGCCATCTTCGGTGTAAAATTGTGATTACATATGTATGATGTTATGAATATGATATCATATTCATAACATTATATAACCTATAAAATTAAAATTAATTGCAAAATAAACTGAAAGATTTTTTCAAGTGATTAGTTTTGTATTAAAAACAAAATTAAATATTAGTAGTAAGTGACATCTCTTATAAAGACTTCGCTTAAACATCGGGTTTGCTAGTCCTAAATCATATACATTGTGATTTACGTCAAATTAAACACTTTTTGGGCGAGAAAATTGGGTATGAATATATTCTCTACCTTTACACCAACGCACTCAATAGATTGTAACTGTTTAGACAATTCCCACCGTCTAGCCAAATTTAATTTAATATCTACAAGATTTTCCTTGATTCTTGATAAGAATAAGTTAGGTTAGATAATCAAAATCATCATCCAGACTGTTTAAGAGTTCACACAGAGGTCTTGAATTTAAAATCCCTTCTATTTGAATTATTGTTATAAAAAAAATTTCAAAGTTGCCTTATTCTTGATAAAAATTATGCTTAAAGAACTCTAGACTCTAGATAATGTATTAATCTTCATTTGTTTTTGACATAATCTGAAACATTTGTTGTAGTCTTTCTGCATCACCACAAAAATTAGTTTGTTGATTGAAATAAAATTTCATAGACAATACTCGTCGATGCAAATATCAATCCAAAGCACCAAACAACTTGTAGTAAAAAACTAGATACACAATCAAAATAATTAGCTTTTGTAATCATATAAATAAATAACGCCAAATAACATTTAATAAACTTTCTAAACATGGTGCTTTTATGAGATGGACCCGCATAATCTAACCCCACATAGCTAAAAGTTCTTGGTTTGATAGTTTTTGTTTTGAAACTATAACAATTGAAAAAACAAAAAAATGCATTGTCTGGTTAAACTCCTAACTCTTTAAATTCAATAATGCCAATGATTGAACCAATATTAAACCGTCATCTTTAGAAAGCAGATGCAAATAATTTATCAAAAGGATACCTAACCAATTTTTATTTAGAATAAAAAAGATGGCAACTTTTATTTGCTAATATTCATCTTCATCTTCTTTTGTCGTTTTGAAAAAGGTTTGTCCAGTCTCTTGTTTTTGAGCTAGGAGTGTTTTTTTTGGCCTGGGCTTTGTCGGACTTCATTATAAGTTTGACACCTCTACACCATAAAACAACACAGATTGAATGTAGCATTTCACAAAACAATAGTTTGATTGAGGTTTAGGCGTTGTTTGCGTAGTATTTTTCTCATTTTGAGAAATTTTGTTCTAGCCATTTCTATTCACGATTTTGCTTCTATATCTAAATCTAGGTCTTCAGTTATCCAGCAACCTGCTCTATCTGATTAACTTAAATATTTGGTTCTTTTACTGAACACTATGATTTTGGTTTTAGCCGTGTTCAATTTTAGTACAAACACATTGCTTTCTGATGTGATTTAGTTAAACAAGCGTTGTAACTCTCAGAGCTATCTGAAAATATTGCCGTATCGTCTGCATATCTGAGGTTGTTCAGTAGTTTGCCGTTAACTTTGATTCCATCTCGCAAGTTTTATAGTGTTTTTCAAAAATATTTGTTCTGTGTCTATATTAAAAAGTAAATGTCACAGAATGCATCTCTAACTCATCGCTCGTCTAATAGGGATATTGCTGGTCATATCGTCTTTAACTTTTATTGCTGCTGATTTTTGTTCGTATAAGATTTTTATAATAGCAATATTTAATATAAGATAATTAAATCATAAAACTAAGTTCAGAAGATCTTATCTATTGCTTTCTTGCAATATTAGCGATCATCTTCTTCCATCACCTTTTCTTCCAAAATCGGTTGGAGTATTCTGTATTTATAACTATGCCTTATTACGTGCAAAAGATATTCCAATTTCCTAACCTTCACAGCTTTCAATATTTCCTGTCCCTTGCACATTCTCTGCAAAAACCTCCTCATTAATAATATGACAATATGTCCATATTTTAACGGCTTCTAATTTTTCTCTGTATCCTTTGATAAGGTCCAGGATTTGACGCAGTACATTAGTATTGAGAAAACGTAGCAGCGCAACATTTTGATCTTAATTTGCATGCTCAAGTCTAGGCTGTTGAAAACTTTTCTCATCTATATAAATGTTGTTCTCGCTTTTTCTATCCTGCATTTGATTTTTACTAAATGATCCCAGAGTTTATTCACGCATGTGCCTAAATATGTGTATTTGGTCTATGATTTTGTTGTTAAGAAGTATCGTCCGCTGTGATGGATTATCTTTATTGACAAGCATATATTTGGTTTTTTTGAGATTGAGATCAATTCCGTATTTCTCGCTGACTAATTTGATTTTATGCACCATCAGCTGAAGTCTTTGAGCTGTACTCGCCAATATAACAGAGTTGTCCGCATACCTTAAATTGTTAATTATCTTGCCGTTGATCAATGTTCCTTCCTCCACTCCATCCAGCGCCTTCTTAAATCATTCTTCCAAGTATATGTTAAACAAGATTGGCAAAAGCACACAACCCTGCCTCACACCTCTGCGCATTTGGATATTTCCGTGCTTTGGTCTTCAACTCGTACTTCTGCCGTCTGTTGATAGTAGAGGTTTGCTATTATGCGGATGTTTTTGTCGTCGGCTTCGGTATTTTTTAATATCCTCGTGTTTATCTCGATCGAATGCTTTGCTGAAATCTATAAAACGCAAGTGTACCTCACAGTTAACGTCTCTGCATCTCTGAATTAATACATTAAGCGCAAATAGTGCATCTCTGGTACCCAACGCATTCCTGAAACCAAATTGCGTATCTTCAATATGATTTTTGGATTGACGGCAATATATATTTTTAAAAAATATCTTAAGAGCATTGCTCATTATGTTATAGTACAATACTTGTTGCAAAGCTTTGATGTTGGTTTTTGGAGCCATTCTTCGAGTATCTTTCCGGTTGCATTATATATTTGAGTAAGCTTATTTATGGCATTTTTGTTAAAAAGCTTGATTATTTTTGTCGAGATTTTATCTGGCCCTACCGCTTTGCCTTTTTATTATGTGTTTATTGCATTTATAACTTCCTCCTTTGTTCTTTGAGGTCCAGTGTAAGCGTTCTTCGTACCATGATTCTCCGGACGAACATCTTCAAAAAGCTTGTGGATATAGTCTTTCCACTTATCTTATCTTTTGATGCATATTAAAGTGACCATGTTTCTTTTGTAGTTCTTCTATTTCTAGACATTCAGCTCTCATCAGTTCTTCCTTAGCATTCCTGATTTTTTTCCGTATTTGTTTATTAGTTCTTTGTATTTTTCTTGGTCTTTTCTTTTAAGCATCCTTCTATCATTCATCATTTCTAAAATGTCACTTGTTATCTGCTCTTTATGTTTTTTTTGTCTCTTTTTTGATACAAGTTCTTTAATTATAGGACCAAGTACGTTTCTGATGGTTTTTCATTCCTGCTCTACGCTTAAATCTCCTGTGTTTATTGTTTCAAAACTTTTTGGTTATCGAGTTGGTTATAATTGTTTTGAGATTAACGTCTTCTCTCACTTTTCTTAAGTCGTATATTGGTACTGTTTTTTTTTAATCTTTTTAATACCTTTACGCAACATAAGCTTAATTCAATTTAATTCAAATAAGTCCAAACTTGTAACATTATAATTCAAACTAACTTCTTTTATTTCAGGCAAATCAGAACGTAGACATTTTTAATTTATCACAGGTTTATCCGTTATAAGTTGCACCAAACTTTAGAATCTACTAATTAAAATGATAATAAACTTTTGCTAGCAAAATCAGTAAAATTTTATATTCTTAAAATATTTATGTTTCCAATCACATTTTGGATTAAATTCATGTATTTGTGATACACGATTTGCCACAAAGGTTTTCAAAAGATATAGAAAAGTGTAAACCCAATCCAAGAATTGTAGTTGATTCAACAAAACATATTGGTAATTCTAATTAAAACCCATAAAATGCAGAAATAATTAAAAAAAAAAATTTGGACAACAACCAAGCAGTAACGTAACGTAAATCAACCAAAATAATACATTTCTTTATCACTATCTTCTCTAATTCATGTATTTCTGTCATAATTTGATTTTATTTATTTAAAATCTCAGGAGGTAATATGTCATCCCAAACTACCTTGAGCAACCATTATTCTTGCGGTAGTACTTTCAACAGAGCTACATGTAAAAGTACTGCCTTATTACAATTTTTTCTCAGAATTTACAATCAATCTACTGGCTCATTTAGTTAATTTAAATCTTCAACATTGAAAAAGCCCAACCAACTGGTTTTTTTGTTCTAATGTTATAGATTTGTCTTATGTATCCCATAAAATATCATAAACATAAACACCTAATTTTAAAACCTCAACAACTAGAAAACCAATTTTTTTTTGCCCCCAATAAATTGCGGTAGGTATAGACTTGATGTTGTTCCAAATACCACTCCGGTATGTTCTAACTTTAAAATGAATTCAACAGGATAAAAACGCCAGTTAGAAAGTACAATTTTTTAATATTTATGGAGACCTACCTTTTAAAACATCTGACAAATATTGTATGTTAAAACAGCTTGATCGGGTCAGTATTTGACCAATATCCAATTGTAAGTTTTTTTTTCATAAAATGTGTCATTAAGTGAAATACCAATACTGTTTTTTAGCAGGTTTGAAAACTACCATTACCGCCGTTTCTGATGTTTTTTTCTTTTTCTACTTCATAGTGAGTCAAAATATAAAAGACCATCTAGTCTTTTATATTTTGACTCTTGTAGGTTTTAAATGATTTTGTTCAAGATAGTTTTTTTAAAAACAAAAATTTTCAAATACAGAATCTTGTTTAAAATAAGTTTTCAATTAATAAAAACGTTTTAAAGCATGTTCTCTATTAAAACCCAAGTGTAGACAAACATTGTCCTTAAAAGATAATATATTGTACATAACTCACCTTTAAACAGTATGTGCAAAAAATTTCTTTAGGTGACAAAATCACATATTGAAATATTTCTTGGATTTTCTAAAAGGCATAAAGCGTTTTATCAAGAGATAAACATTAGTTTTTTTATTAGCTAATAGGGGTTCCTTATGCGGTAAAAGATTACAGAAAACAAATCTATAAATAATAAAAAGCGATTGATTATTCTTGTGGCCACGTCAATATGCAAAGACTTCAAACTAAAGTCACCATCTTAAACCAAAGTTATACTCTTGTTCACATGTTGTGTGATAGAACTTGTGGCAACATAACAGATTTGTAAGAACGTGTTTCTCTACACCCAAAGAATGGTGATTGGTGCTAGAGGTTAACTGCGTGTCATTCTGTTTGCGTTTAAGTAAATTGCAGAGCTTGTTTCATGTAGCAACCAAATTTGTGGCATTATCAGAGTAGATCGTGCTTGTTGTTTCTCTTTGCGCATAGTATTGTTGCAATCAGTTCACACAACAACAGTTTGATCTTCTAGTCCAATAAGCTTTCAATTAAAAAAAAACTACAAAACTTCAGTTTGTTAAAATTACTCAAATTGTAGCAATTAGTCCATATTATATTGTATAGGTTTAGGGTTTACTTAGCAACATTGTAAAAAAATGCGTAAAATTGCTTAAACCGTAATTTTTTCGGAAATTGGTTAATATCTTGTACGTATTGTGGCTAGTATCAGTTGTAGTTTATTGTACTAGATATTCTCAACTAATAATACCTTTTTTAAGTGTGTAATTATTTGGTATTATAATTGGGTGGCGCTGTGCTGCAGTAATAATAGCATGTTTTAACCTTTCATCAACTTAGAGAGTTTTTTGTTGGTTGAAGAATTGACGCTTAAAACTCTAAATGTTAGATTTAAAGCAAGAAATCTTGAATATTTTTTTTAAAAGTAGGTTTTTCTCAGAATTGTTTTTTATGTTTAAAGAATCTTCTAAAATGTTTTTTGCAGAGTTAAATGGCTGTTAAATGGCAGTCGTTAAACGACCATCTTTATTTTTGGTTTGCTTTTTTAAGTGATTTTCACAAACCAACTTTTCAACTGTATGCGTCAAAAAATGTGTTGATTGTTCTAATTTCTAAAATGTTAAAGTTGCTTTTCCAATCAGGTATGTATTGAGTAATTTTAACCCAATCTTTGTAAAACAGGTTTAATTGAGTACCGGTGTGTTATGCTTTGATTAGTTAAAAAATCTTTCAGAAAATACCAGGACCCAGAAGCATATTAACTTCAAGTCCTGTAAAATAAGGATTGGTTGGCTAGTATTTCTATTTAACTTTATGCTATAAAGTTAGACGAGGCCTAGCTGCCTTTAAGTAATGTTCGGAATGACCGAAATTTCTAATTTTTATTAATAAGTTGTACTTTTGTAATGAATTGATTTGTGTTGCTACTTGGTGTTTGATAAAATTTTCTATTTTGATTAATAGTAGATTTATTTTGATTTTCTCCCTTCCTATCATTAACTTTGATGATAATTGTTGCTAAGAGAACATGAGGTGTATCTTGGTTATTGTGGTATACGAAGTGTTGGTTATTTGTAATTCTTTTTGTCTTGATAAGACTACAATTAACTTTTCTAAGTATAGCTTGTAATTTTTTTTATGTCAACATTATAGCTGCTGGACTTAAGGTTTTTTGAATTATAGTTTGGTAATAGACAGTTAATGCAGAGTAATTGTTTCACGTCTTCTTTTTTATTTTTCCAGACAATAAATAATTAGAATTTTAATACTGGGCTGCTCATAACTTCCAAAAACTCACCATCTAATTCTTTACAGCCAAAAAGTCATTGTATAGTAGGCTTTGTCCTCTGTAAGCATTGTGAGGCTTAATTTTTAAAGAGAGTGGCGTCGCTTTACTTGCAACTTTCAACCCACACTGTGTCGTATTAAAGTTTTTTTACTTTTCTTAAAATAGAGAAATACAATACAGATGATTTTTGAGTTAAACAAGATAAAGCCACAACCCATATGGCTTGTTGTTTTGCCAATTTTACAAGAAATGTTTTTTGGTCAATTAATCTCTTTACAAGAAGCCATGCAATAATCTCCGTGCTGCCTTAATTTGAGTTCAGGTTTTTAAACATTGTACTTTACAAGTACCCAAGTAGACATGAATAAAAAAATAATAGTCTTGAGCGCTTAATGACGTGTGCCGCCAAACAAATTTAAAATCATTTTGCAATTACACTGAAACTATTGAAAACAATATGAATACTTCTTCTACATTTGTTACTTGTTTAAACCTCAATAAAAATAAATTTAACTTGCACAATTTGTACTACTGATGATGGGGTACGTTATACAAAATTTTATTAATTTCCAATAGAAGTTATTTGATTATTATAAAGCAACAAAATTTCATTAATTTTTAATAAACGATTAGAAAGTTATTTGTTTATTTTGAAGCACTTAGCCTCAAAGTAAAAAAAAATTGAAGTTATGTAAAATTTACCGAATCGATTTGATTTAATTTTGCACAATTTGTACTAATGATGAGGTATGCTTGTACTAAATTTTATTAATTTTCAATAAAAGGTTTAGAAGTTATTTGATTATTATAAAGCCGCTAGCTTTAAAATCAAAATTAGTAAGATTTATTAATTTGAGGTTATGTAAAATTTATAGAATCAATTTAAATTTAACTAGCACTACTGATGATAAGGTATGATTGTACCAAATTTTATTAATTTTTAATAAAAGGTTTGGAAGTTATTTGTGATAGCTCAATGGTAGAGCACTTGCATATCATGCGAGCAGTTCGATCCCCGAAATATGACTGAAATGATAACTTGCTATTTATCCACCAGCGTGGTTCGGAAGTCACGTATTAAGCTGTTGGTCCCATCAAACTACTTTAAACAAGTCGTAGACTTACTGTGGCGATGTAAAATAGCCGTAAAAAGCATAATAATAATAATAATAAAAGCATTATAATGACCTTAGCTTGAAAGTCGAGATGAGTAAGATTTATAAATTTGAGGTTATGTAAAATTTACCAATTCAATTTAAATTTAATTTGCACAATTTGTACTACTGATAATGAGGTATACTTGTATCAAATTTTATTAATTTTTAATAAAAGGTTTGTAAGTAATTGCTTATTATAAAGCCGCTAGCCTCTAAGTCAAATTTAGCAAATTTGATTAAATTGAGGTTATGTAAAATAGATGAAATAGATTTAAATGAAATTTGCTCAACTTTTACTACTGATGAAAAGATATATCGGTACTAAATTTAATCAATTTCTAATGAACGGTTCAGAAGTTATTTGTTTATTATAAAGCCCTTAGCCTCAAGGTCAAAATTTGCAAGGTTGATTAAATTGAAGCTATGTAAAATTTATCGAACCAATTTTAATTAAATTTACACATTTGTACTAATGATAATAAGGTATATTTATAGCAAATTTCACCAATTTCCAATAAACGGTTTCAAAGTTGTTTGTTTATTAATGCAGTCTTTAGCCTCTCAATCAAAATTGGTTAAGTTCAATAAATTGAGGTTATGTAAAATCAATAAAATATATTTGAATATAATTTATACAGTTTGTACTGCTAATGATGAGGTAGGTTTGTACAAAATTTCATCAATTTCCAATAAACGATTTAAAAGTTATTTGTTTATTTGTAGAACTACTAATCTCTAATTTAAAATTGGTAAAGTTAATTAAATTGAGGTTACGTAAAATAGACAAAATCAATTTAAATAAAATTTACACGATTTGTACTACTGTTGAAAGATGTATTGGTACTAAGTTTGATCAATTTCCAATGAACTCTTGGAAGTTAATTGTTTATTATGAAGTCCCCAGCCTCAAAGCCAAAATTAGCAAAGTTGATTAAACTGAGGTTATGTAAAATTGACTTTAACAATTTAAATCTTTTTTACATAATTTGTACCACCAATTTTGAGGTAAGTTTGTAAATTTTTTTATTAATTTTTAATGAACGGTTTGAAAGTTATTTATTTATTAATAGAGCCCCTAGCCTCAAAGTCAGAATTAGCAAGATTGATTAAATTGAGCTAACGTCAAATTTACAAATTCGATTTAAATTTAATTTGCACAATTTGTACTACTAATGAGGTATATTGGTCTCAAATTTCATCAAGTCCTTAGCCTCAAAGTCAAAATTGGCAAAATTGATTACATTGAGGTTATGTAAAATTGACTAAACAAATTTGCACAATTTGTACTACGGACGACGAGGTATATTAGTACTAAATTTCATAAATTTTTATTAAAAGAGTCGGAAGTTATTTCTTTATTAATAAAACTTCTAGACTTCAAGTCAATAATAACAAAGTTGATTAATTTTAAATTTATGTCAAAACTAACTGGATAGATTTAAATTTAAATTGAATATGTTGTACAGCTAATTATGAGATATTTTAGTACCAAATTTCATCAAATTCTAAAATACTGTTTAAAAGTTATTTGTTTATTAATAAAGTTCTTAGCCTCAAAATCAAAATAAGCTAAACTGATTATATTGAAGTTATAAAAAATTTACTAAATCAATTTATATTTCATTTGCACAATTTGTACTACTGTTGATGAGGTAAATTAGTACCAAATTTCATCCATTTCCAATAAACGGTTTAGAAATTATTTATTTGTTAACATAGCTCCTAACCTTAAAATCAAAACTGGTTAAATTGATTAAATTAAGATTATGTAAAACTTACTGAATCAATTCGAATCTAGTTTTTTTTTTTATTTGGCTGAATAATTATAAAGTATACTAAAGTCAAATTTTCTAATTTATTTTTTAATTTTTTTTGGCATCATAACCTATTTGAAGAAAAGCTGAAGGTAATGTTTTGGAAAAAGATTGTGGTCTTTATTGAAGAAGCTTTCTGTATTTTAGTAAATATTGTCGTTACTTTCTCCATTCTTGCTCTTTTTTCTAGTTTAGGTAAAGTGATGCAAATTGATGTTAACTATTCTTGCGGTATTATTTTTGTTGTGTATATAGTGTTAAACAGCTCTGTTGGTATTATGTAGTTTTGTATTTATCATCTATTAATTTTAGTATTTTATCTGGGAGTTCATCTGGTCTTGTTGCTTTTCCCTGTATTAATCCAAGGAAAGCATAGATTACTTCTTCTTTTGTTCCTATTTTGAAAATTATTTTTGTTTCATAGTTCTTTATCCTTATTTATAAATTAACTCGGGTTTTTGCGTGTTTGTGTCCATGTTAGTTCTTTTACTTCTTTATATATGTAAGTTCTTCTATTTACTCGGACTTTCTTTTGTTGATCTAATTTTATTTGAAATTTTATTTGAAATTTTCTTAGGTTTGTTGGTGTTAGTTTCGTAGCTTTAACGGAGTTGTATGATTTTAGTTGTCATTCTTATTTGACTGTTCGAATTGTTTGGTAAGTATTGATTTGATTTTTGACTAGTCTATCTCCTGTATCTTGAAGTAATTTCCAGGTATAAGGTCTACTTTTGGAAAGTTGATAGAAGTTGTTCATTGTAAGTTGTTCTATTGACAAAATTGAATCAGATAGTTTCCTTTTTTATTTTTTGTGCATAGTCCCACAACTTTGACGTTTAAATCAGTTAATATTATAATAATATCTTGTTTTTTTTTTAAATGTATAAACTAATTGAAGTCGGCTGTTAGCCGGTATTTGGTCACCTTGCGTCACCAACACCTAGGATCTGAGCTTTATTATTTGCGTTTCTTGTTATGCAGTATTCATGTTTTGTAGATGCTCATTATATTCTATGTACCAGTTTTCATCGTTCTATTCAAAACTGTCACCACTGAAAATCCGATTAGGGGACTATTAACTTAACTAAAATTACTGATTTTGAACATAACTCTGATGATCTTTTACAAGAGATATTTATATAGGATCTAAAGGCAGTACTTTCTTGTTACATTTAACACCACTATGTTGTTGATCATTAATAATTTATGCCAAAGACAAAAAGATGCTCCTGCTCCTGGCAGATCTTCTACCCAAAAAATGCAGGGTTCACCACGTGCAAGTGTGGTTGTCATTTGAGTTGGCGTCAATACCCAACCTCTCTCACAGTTTAATTTGATATTTAACAGATAATAAAAAGCATAAATAACCTAATTGTTTATCTATTAATTTGCAACTCATAGTTGTGTCACTGTATACAACTAAGTTAAAGTTGTTGCATCTAATGTATCGCTTTGCAACTGAAAGTTAGGTCGCACCACATCAATAACTTGTTTTTAATATTATATTTTTCCAATTGTATCATTGTAACTAAAAAGTACAGCAAGTAACTTAATCTAAACAAATTTCATATAATCTAATCTGTTGCATTACAGTATGAGTGTTGCCTAAAATTTAAATAAACAGTTAAATGACAGCACATACATAACCAAAAAAATACTGCATCTTTAGCTTTGTAATTTAAACAAATTTTATATAATTTGCTGCATTACAGTATTAACAGTGTAATTACAGCACGCATGTTTATCTTTGTTTAGAAATTGACCTAAACCCATGTATATTTACAATTGAGAATGGAACCACGATTCGTTATCTGGATTTTATTTTCTGCGTAGCGCGTTTTTGAAAAAAAAATTATAATTAAAATTTTAATACATATTTTAACTAAATTACTTGCCAGACAAGCAAAGTTGTTAGTACAGCAATCAGTAGTAATAATTACATATTAGTTTTTGATTATGGAAATATGAAGGGTTTTGGTATGATATTTTAGTAAACAGATTTTATTGTATGATAAAATAAAAATATAAAACTACTTACAATCAATTTGATGAATTGAGTTTGTCTTTAGTATTAGTAATGCTATCAACTATTGTTCTTGCCAATTTAAACGTAAAAAGCCATTCTGGTGGTTTATTCATGGAATTTCCGACAGGCACACTATAAATAAGTGATTCCATTGTCTGTCCGAATCAGTGCAGGATCGCTTTCGGGCCGCGGGCAACAAGTAAATCATGAATTGTTGATACAGCGCGAATGGAATCTCTCTATGCAAACGACAGCCGGAGTATGGAGTGCTGGACTAGGGCTCCCTCGTTGAAGAGCATCCCCCTGTCCACCACCCACTAAAGCTTTCCACCCAGTCTGCAAATTCCTCTCTCTAGTTCTATCTCACTCTGTTATTGCATGGAGATTAGATGGGATGCGATACCAAACATACTGTTGATTTAAGATATTGCCTCGGTAAACGTCATGTTGTTCCAGTATAATGCCGTAAATTATTGCTTATGATTGCTGCCTGCGCGACCGCATAATGGAATCGATGCAACTGCGGCTAACATCCATCCCACTCGGATATGATCTAGTTTACTTTTTCTATTCAGACAGATACTACATTTCGTATATTTCTATTTTCAATGCTTACTACAATATTATGTTATATGGTTCACTGAAAATATAAGTAGTTAATATTTTCAATTAATTTCTTTTATTTCAAATTATGTATTAATCTCCATTGCGTCGGTGAAATATCCAAATGCAATTATCCAAATTGCACGATTATCATTATGCGATTATAATAAACAGATCGCTATTTCCGTTTAATATGCGGAGCTCGATTTGTTCTGTGCATTGGTGCTGCTGTCCAGGGTATAATCGGCCTGAATGAAATTTCGCAATTACGGTGATCAATTGAAAATTGTCGAGCAAAGTCCGTTCATTACCGCGTTTCGCACGGAAGAATAATCGACGGACAGACGAACTCGCATTGCACATACAAAACATACAAACGCACAGACACAAACGATTTATGCGCGCTAATCATTCCCCGTTATGTGGACGATGCGTGACCACCATACACAAACTCATTAGCTACAAATTGGGGGAAAAACAAACAAAAGTATTTGATGAAAAAAAGTCTGAAACAAATACAACATATTAATTGATGTAATGTAAAAACACATATCGAGATATAATCAAACAAATTAGTACTTTTTTTCAATAAGAATGTTCAATACAATTATATCTTATTAATTAACAGATTTTTTTTTAACTATTTGTTTGTTATTCACATGAATATTTATAATCAGAAAGAAAATTTTAGAAAACATTTCATCATATTTTAACCTATCATTTCAACGGTTAATTAATCGTTTAAAATTTGCAATTAATTTTAATATACAAAAAATTGTTATTGATACACATAATTTCACTAGTAAATACTTTAGATTCTAGCAAAAAATAGTAATGCAATAAGTTGCAGTAAAATATTGAAAAGAGACAGAAACATACAATCATACAATTTTGCAGTTTACGGATTAGTGTAAAAATCTTTATAAGTTTGCATATCTGTACCAAATCACTCAAATTGTATACAAAACTGTTAAAAAACTTACTATGTCTATCAAAAAATTACTAAAATTGCCAAACAAGTTACAGTAATAATTTATGTTGACAGAAATATAGCAGATCTTCAAATAGTATTCTAAACTGTCAAGAATTTTTTTTTTAAACTAGAATATTTTACAGTAATGTGTAAAAATGTACTACATCTGTCAAAAATTATACTATCAAGTTACAAAAACTGTCTAATAGTTTTTAACAATTTAATAAGTTGGTATAAATCTGCCAAAATGTTTTGTTAACTGTCAAAAATGTTACTACATCCGTCCGAAAAATACTAAAAATAATAAAAAAGATTTTAAAATTATCAAACAATCTACAGCAATGTACTAAAATGCGTACCATCTGTCTATTGTGTTCTAAATTTTCAAAAATATTACTTCATCTGTCAAAAAAATACTTTATTATAGTTTATGTTGGCAGACCTATACTTGTTTTTATAAACGAGCAAAAATACGTTTGTCAAAAAGTTACTAAACTGTTAAACTGTTACTACATCTGTCAAAAATTATTAAAACTGCCAAAAAGTTTTTAGCAATGTAATAAGTTGACATAAATTTGCCAGATCTGTCAAACCAGATTTTAAACTGTTCAAAATGTTACTACAACTGTACAACAAATGTTACTGAAAATTACAAAAAGTTACTACATGTATTAGCAAGTTACTTAAAATTTTAAAAAGTTTCTAAACTTGTCAAACTATTTACAACAATGTATATGCCATAAGTTTGAAGCAACTTTCCAAATCTGACTAATTGTATTCTAAACTTTCACTATCATATTAGAATAACTGTCAATTAGTTTACAACAACTTATTACGTTAAATTGTGTTTTAAAATGATATGAATATTACTAAATCTGGCAAAATATTAAAAAGTTACTAAAATTGTTAAACAGTTTACAATAATATCATAGTTTGACAGAAACTTATCAGATTTGTCAATTAATATTTTAAACTGTTAAATTATTTGTAATAATGTATAAAAAACATTATAAGTTTGCAGAACTGTACAAGATTTGTAAAGTTGTATTTTAGATTAGCAAAAAGTTACTACACCTGTTACTAAAACATCCAAAAAGTTTTCATGTTGAATGTATATAAACTTTGTAAGTTGGTAAAAATGTAGCAAATCTGTCAAAAAAATGTACTAAATCTGTTAAATTTATTCTAAACTGTCATACAAAACCGTGACTATAGTATACAATGAATCTCTACGCCACTGAATATGTGTTTTGTTATTAGTTATAAATTTCGCAGTTTTGAGTGGAATTTAGAATGCTTATATTCTAAATAATTTGGCATTCCTGCTGGTATTTATAGCAGCAATCAGATATTGTAACAATTTTACTGGTTTAATTGTTATGGTTATTGTAAATAATTTTAACCTAAAATTATAGATATCCGCTTATTATTTCGTCGCGCTTCCCGAGGCTGCATTATTAACCATTTATACCAGTGGCGTAATTTCTGTTTTTAACGAGTGATTTTTATTATTAATTTTTATAATCTTACTGTTTCTTGTGTAACCTTACCGGGGTCTACTTGCATTTGTTGTTTGTTTTTAATTAGTCACTAGTGATCGACCGCATCGGTGTAAATTGTGTTCTTAAATCGACTTGATCCTGTTTTTATTTATTTATTAACTGCTTTAGTTGTTTTTGTAACAGCATCTGGTAGTATGAGCAGCCTAAACTGTAAATGCAAAACAGTTGCACAATCCGGTATAACTTGTAGCAATTGTGGCATTATCTTCCACAACTAGTTGCGCTATTTGCTACAAGAAATGCCATTTTGGAACTTTATTTGATTTGGATAATTCCGAACTACCAATACTTTATAAAAAAAGAACATAATTCTGTACCAAGTTCTATGTGATAAATTGCGGCCGAACAATAAATTACTTTCTTTGGCAAACTTCGTTGTTAAGGAAAAAGGTAATAAAAAAACTTTTAACGCTTATTTGCCTATTTCCTACGTACACGTTTCTAAACTTAAACGTAGAACTAAAAAAACTGATATGTTTAATTGTATTAAATCTTATTTTTCCACTATATCGGTTCATGTTGTTGATTTGCCTGTGAAATTTTAAAACTACAACAGCTTTAAAGTTTCTATTCCAGCTAATCACGCTTGATCCATTTTTTGTAAGAATTTTTGGCCTGCAAACATAGCTGTCAAAAAATTTATTAATCCTGGTCGAGTTTATAACTTTCCTGCATCATCTTTGGTGGATTTTTAGAATTTGGATTTAGCTAACAGTCTAAACCCGTCATCAAGAACACTAGCGGAATCTTTATCTATTACCAAAACGTTGATAGTATAAAAACTAAGCTCAAAAAACTTATGCTGGCTGTAGCTGTATCTAACTACGATATTATTGTGCTGACCAAAACCTGGTTTAATAATGACACTGGCTATGCTGAGTTACTAATAAATGGTTACAATTTATTCAGATGTGATTGCTCTACGTTAACAAGTCTTAAGCTAGACAAAGGTGGTGTCTTAATTGCTGCTAAAACTTGTTTTAATAGTACTTTACTACACCCTACTTTTCTAAGTGATGTGTTTGTTTGTGAATATTAAGTTTAAGTTTGTAACGTATATTGTTGGTGCAAATTACTTACCACCTTACTCAACCTGTGAGAATTATCTAATTCATTGTTATTCTGTTGAATCTTTTGCTGACAAGTATCCGGACAGTAAATTGATTTCACTAGGCGATTATAATCTACCCGCAGCGGCATGGGTAAATAATGAGTTAGGCATAAGTGTTTATTGTAATGATAGTTATTCTGCTCATTTTGTTGACAACTGTTATAGATTTTTAAACAGCGCTCAATGTATTTCTATACCTAACAATGGTGGTGTGTTCTTAGATTTATGTTTTTCTAATATCTGTGATATTTCTGTGATTAATGCTGTGGATGTTTTGTTAAAACTTAGCCAACATCATAATGCTTATGTGATTAATGTAAAATGTGGTACTAGCAGTGATATTTTAATGTGTAATTATGTTTTTAATGATTTTAAATTTGCCGACTTTAACAAAATTAATATTTTTTTTCTGAATGTTCATTGGTTTGCGCTTTTTATCATTGTGATGTTGATAATTGCATTAATTTATTTTACTCTGTGTTGCATTTTGTTATTGACTGTTTTGTTCTTAAAAAACTATAGCGTAAAAACAATTTTCCAGTTTGGTTTAATAAAGAATTCATTTCACTTACTAGACTCAAAAAAACTGTTCATAAACGTTATAAATTTTCAAGACTTTTGTCTGATTATAACGAGTTTCAATCAATCCATACTTCGTGTAACAAGCAATATATTACTCGAACAGAAACATTCAAAGTAGCTTGTATGATGCGCTCACACGGTGCGAGTAACAGCACTGCAGTAACTGACTTGGCCAACCCGGATGCTAGCTTGCATTGTGTAACCAGGTTTTACTCATAAAAGGGTTTGAATAAAAAAACGTACAATTTTGTAATTTTTGTTTAACTGTTACCCTCTATATATTTAATTGAATAAACGCCCCTTCTGTGTTATAAACTTTTGCTTACAGATAACTCCGCCCCTGACCTAACACGTGTTCTGGCAACTTTACTGATGACGTCACATCTTACTGAAGTATGCTTTAGTAACATAAAAACATGTTAGTAAACTTTACAAAAATCAAGACTTTAGTATGTAAAAAAAGTAAATTGCTTACGCCAATTTATATGTTTACATATGCTTTAAAATGATTTAATTTAATACAATGCAACAATAATTGATTTTTGCTGTGAATTTGTAAGTAAGTGTATGAGAAAAAACCCAAAAATATCATAGCTAGTTCTGCTATGCAGTGTCGGAAAAACGATTTTTGTCAAGTTTTCTTAGTGTCACCTTGAATTATGTTTTTAAGCGTCTTAACAAATCTAAAAACGTCTTGGACAGCAAATATAGCTGACGCATCAAGTGCCACAGCCAAAATTCCGTTAATTAAAAAAAATAATTAAAACTCAATGGGTTTACAAAAAAATGTCTGCTAAGAAATTGTAGATGTAGCTTAAACATGGTTTTTTTATGTCAAAATACTATTAACAGCAGTTTTTCTTGTTGCTGAAAAAGTTATTGTGGAATATGTGTTTTTTTGAAACCAGTTAAACAAAAACGTCTTGCTTGCATCCGGTCTAGAAAAACTACCAGCTGAAACACTCAAATTAATCAAAGAGAAACATCTTTACACTATAGTAAATTTCTTTAATACCATATAGTAATTTTTTTGATAAAACAAATAAAAATCAATGGCCAATGTGTGTGAACTAGCACTGTCATGATGAAAAATAATCCTTTGTCGGCGGTTTGTTTTCCTTTGACTACTTATAGCAAACTAATTATTGTGTACCATTTAGAGTTGACCATTTAACGTTGTTTTAAAGGCACGATTGCTACATGTCAATTCATACTACAGAAACAGTCTTTCAAGTACTGTTTATCTTTGAGCTCATAACAATAAATTTAAAAATTGTCATCTGTGTAGATATTATACACTGCATTTGATGCAACGTTTTCTATTTTTTTATAATCCTCAATCTGATAGTGCGTACACTACAAAAAGTTCGCAACAATGTCGCACAACATCCTTGAATAACATTACCTTGCAATATAAAACTTTCCTAGAGTCCTATCTCTTGTTGATTTTATACCGTCGGTTCAAAGAAATGTTACGCGGCAGTGTTGCAGCTCTCTAAACAAGTTACACGATGCAGCACGGTATTGCGGTACGGCAAAGTGTTGCAAGTATTTACGCACTATTACAATAGGTCACATGACAATCTTGCATTATCAATTTGTACACAACATCAATATTTTTCGGCACAACGACTAATTTTGGACAACGTTCTTTAAATTTTGAATTCACTGTTAACAGTATAAATTGCGTCTATATGTCAAAATGTTTGGATTCCACCTAGCAACAAAAGTGTTTCTATTTTTCAATACCTAAAACACAACTGCCTTATCCAACTCTTTAAAAAAGAATTTTGACACCAAAGACAACAGAATTATTGTTAATCTATACGACAATAAAAAAAAAACAGTCGTACAAATAGACTGCAGCAATTAGAAAAATTAAAAAAACAAAGAAAGAGGTCCAACAAAGATGTGTACTATCAGCTACCCTATTCAACATATATGTAGCAGAAATCATAAGACACAATTAAAAAAACAACACAAGTAATGACAATAATATAGTTATAATTTCAACTAACTAACTAAGGGCTTCAAAAAATTGTTAACAGAATAACACATACTAGTAAAGAATGAGAAGTGAAGAGTTGAACATAAAGAAGATTGACAAAAAACAACACAAAACAACAAAAACATTTATATACACAACAAACCAATAGAAAAAGTAACAAAATATAACAACTTAGCTACATCTATAAATGAAAACAACAATAGTTCAGAGAAAATAAAAATAAGAATAGCAAAAGCAAGAACAAACTTATTAAAAACAAAAAAGTTACTATGCAAAAAAAACCTTAATTTGGATTTAAAAATTTTACTAACTAAATGTTGCATATATAACATACTATTATATGTAGCAGAAGCATGGACAACAAGGAAATCAGACATCAAAAAGTTAGAATCATGGTATATCAGATAACGAAAATAAATAATGTACATGGTATTAGGTAAACAAGCGGCAATAATTCAAGGGGTTATTTCTTGGCCTATTCTAAGAATAATTTGTTCTATGATGATAATTTGTTTTGAAGATACAATGTGAACAAGATTTGCTACAACCATATTCAATATTTGTTGACATTATTAATGTAAATAAAAATATAGCGCACTCCAATGAGTATATCAAATACAAAAAAAATATGAATTTATCAAGTACAAAAAATTGTCAACAATAACTAAGAACGGCTGTTTTATCTACTAATGTACAAGTGGATTTTATTTGAATTTGTCTCGTCATTGATCATCACATGTATCCGTCGCAGTTGTTTAGATTGAGTGACGTTTGGCTGTTTGACGTGTTTTTAATAGTTAGTGAATTTCTCTACCATGAATCACTATACAAACGCCGAGATGTATAGACTTGTTGAAGGCAATTCATTAGAAACTAGACGATTGTACATTGAACGGTATCTTGGGCGTAATATCCTTAACTAAAAAATCTTTTAAAACATTCATCAACGTCTTTATGAAATAGGCACATTAAAACAAAATAAAAAGCCGGGTACATCAATGACAGTAAAAACGGTACAACTGGAACAGAATGTGCTAAACATGATAGAGGAAAATCCAAGTAGTTCTACGCAAAAAATTGCCGATACGTTGAATGTAAATCATTAGACAGTAAATTTTTAAGGGCAATTTGTTGTATCTATACCACATTCAGCGTGTTCAGGCACTACTAACTGCTCATTTTCCTTCACGTATTGGGTTTCGTCATTGGCTTTTGCAAACGTTTCTAATCCCACAATTTCTGACACATATTCTTTCACCAATAAAACCAGTTTTTCAAAAAATGCAATTGGAAATTTTTATAACAAAAATGTGTGGACAGTTAAAAATCCGCATCAGGTATGTAAATATCGTTTTCATCATCAGTTCTCCTTGAATGTTTGGGTTAGAATTGTGGGCGACTGTCTAACTGGACCAGTAATTCTACTAGAAAAACTTACCGGTGAGGTGTATTGCAACTTTTTAGATCACGTGCTACCTCAGTTTCTGGATGATGTATCATTAGCAACAAAAATTGCACTGTGGTTTATGCACAATGGTGCACCACTACATTTCAGTTTAGTTGCTTGTGATAATTTAACACCAACATACAAAGATTGCTGGATTGGTCGAGGTGGGCCACACGCATGGCCTACTTGAAATATTTTTTGTGGGGCTATCTGAAGTCATTAAATTACGCTATAAGAGTTTGGACAACTTGCAAAATTGAATAATTGCTGGGTGTAACTTAATTAGAAACAACCCTGGTGTGTTTGAAAGAGTTTGGCACTTAATGACAAAAAGATTGAATGCTTGTATCCAGGCTAGAGAAAGTCATTTTGTACATTTATTGTAGATTCAGCAACTTTACATGTACTTTTTGATAATAAAATGTAGTAACTGTCGCAAATTTTGTTCACCCTGTATCTTCGAAACAAAGGGGCTTTTCAGAAATCATCATAGGAGAAAATATTCCTAGAATAGGCCAAGGAATAACTCTTTAAGTTTTTGTTGCATGTTTACCTAACCTAATATCAAATTAAATAAATTATATTATTTTGAGCAACTTATTTTTCTTCAAATATCTGATGGCTTCTTTCAGTTTTTTCTATCAAAAACTTCTTTTCTTATTTTTTAAAGTTTGGTATTTTATTTATTTAGTAAAAAACAAAATAGTTACATAATGCTTTCACTCTGCTGTATTGTAGTACATCTTTGGTTACTATAGCATCAAAATTACGCATTGTTTACAAAAGTGCTGCTTTAAATATTTTTGTTGTATTATATATTTTATAGCCATTATCTTTTTCTTCTTCTTCTCAGCCTGTGTTCATCCACTCCTGAATATAGGCCTCTTTTATATTTTTTTATGCGATTCTGTCTTTGGCAATTTGATGCCAGTTTCTGCCCGTAAGTTGTTTTATATCATCAAGTCATCTCTTTTGAAGTCTTCCTACGCTCCGTTTTAATTGTCGTGACCGCCATTTAACAATGCGGATTGTCCATTTGTTGGGATCTTGCCTTGCAACATGTCCCACTCATCGCCACTTTAATTCAGCTACCCGCTCGATGATGTCTTTCACTTTCGTCCATCTTCTTATTTCTGTATTGCGTATTTTATCTTGCAAGCTTATTTTGAGCATAGATCTTTTCATTGCCTTCTGCGTTGTTCTAAGGCGTTCTGCACTTTTCTGTGTTAGGGTTGCAATTTCCAAACCATAAGTAGCTACTGGCAAAACACAGGCATCATATACCTTCTTCTTGAGATTAATAGGTATATTCACATCTTTTAGGATATGTCCCAACTTCCCGTATGAAGCCCAATTCATTTGTATTCTCCTGGTGATCTCAGCAGTCTGATTATCTTTACCAAGTTTGACAGAATGACCGAGATAAACGTATTCTTTTACCGTTTTGAAGACATGGTTGTCGATAGTTATAAGTAATTTTTTGTTACTCATAATTTTAGTCTTATTTAAGTTTATTTTTAGTCCAACTTGTTTTTTAGAAGCTTCCTGTAGCTTGGTCATCATATGTTTCAGTTCATTAGGATCGCTGCTAATCAAGACAATGTCGTCCGCAAAGCGTAGATGGTGTAAGTATATTCCGTCTATATTTATACCTCTGGCTTTCTAGGATAGTTTTTTTAATATATTTTCCATGGCCAATGTAAAAAGTTTTGAAGAGATTGTATCTTCTTGACGAACGCCCCTGTTGATTAGGATTTGATCGGTATTTGAATCTTAATCGATTAGAACTTAGAGTGTTGCGTTTTGGTATATGTATTTTATGAGGTTCGTACATCTCGTGTCTATCCTTGCCCCGTCCATGGCTGTTAAGAACGCCCATTTTTTATCGAGTCAAATGCTTTGTGATAATCGATGAAAGCAAGATAAAGAAGAATGTTGTACTCCGTGCACTTTTCGATTAAGTTGTGGATTGTTTGCAGGTGATCTGCCGTACCAAATCTTTTACAAAACCCTGCTTGTTCAACCGGCTGATAAAAATCAAGTTTTTTAAATAAACGGTTTGTGATTATCTTTGTGAGAAATTTGTACAGGTGTGACAACAAACTTACTAAACGATAGTTTTCCATGCCAGAATTATCACTTTTTTTTTAAGTAGATCAACCTCCGCATTTTGCCATGTGTCTGGAATTTTTTCCTGGTGGACACACTTGTTTAAGAGTATTCTGACTCCCTCTCCCAAGACGTCTTTACCTAATTTAATCATTTCAGCCGTTATTCTATCTTCCCCGGGTGATTTCTTGTTTTTCATTTGTTTAAGCGTCATTTTCATTTCCGCTTTATCGATATCGGAAATTTCCTCCAAACCCACATTTATTATTGTTTGTTGCCAAATTCTTGGCTCTAGTTCTGAAACGGTTGAGCTATATAGATGCGTATAGAAGTTTTGAATCACATTTCTGATTTTGGTTTTATTTGTAATGACGATTCCATGTTCGTTTTTATCTTGCATATTTTGAATTTACCTTTTGACAGCTTGGATCGTAGTACCCTCATATTTATATTATCTTCTATAGTGTCTTGAATAATTTTAGTGTTATATGAATTTAGGTCTTTTCTGATTTCTGTGCGGATTTTTTGTTTAATTGTTTGTATTCATTTGACTGTCGGCTAGTATTCCAGCGCTTTTCCATAGTTTTCTCGTTTCTTGACAAATTTTACCGGTACCTTGTTGTGATAGTGTGTATAATTTTTTTTGTAGCTGTTTGTATACTCTCTGTTATTTTCTGTGCTACGGTATTTATTTCCATCTTTTGTAATGGTTTAGTTGCTTTTAATTTTTTCTGTAGTGTTTTTTGATACTTGCTCTTTCTTTGCTCAATTTGTTCTGTTGTTGCATAGCCAGTTTTTCTTACTAGTTTTTTGCGTTCAATTTGAGTGTGGTCGCTTCCAGTATCAAATTTGTTAAGTACCGATACATCCGTGCATATTTCTCGCTTACTGCTGATGATATAATCGATTTCAGGTCCACCTTTTCTGCGGCGGTTTCTTAAAGAAGGTGTTCATGCAGTAGAGGTTTTCACATTGGAGGTAATCTATAAGCATTTCTCCTTTGCGATTTCTATGTCCCAGGCCAAAATTGCCAACGTTTTCGATGTCGTCTTCTGTTCTATTTCCAATTTTTGCATTAAAGTCCCCAATAACTACACAGTATTTGTTTTTTTCAGATGTTTTTGCAGCCGTGATGTCTTTGTAGAATTGTTCCACGTCTTCATCATCTGCTGCGCTGGTTGGTGCATAATATTTTATAATTTGGAGCTGGTATTTTTTAAATTATTTTTATTATGATATATATTACTCTAGTTGATATTGCACACATTTTTGTGACAAGGTGTTTTTTATTTTTATAAACCATTATAACCTAAATGTAAAATAAGTTTAAAAATTTTCTACTCTTTTATGAAATGGTTATTAATAAAAAATTGTTGCAATTTTATACGTTTTACTACACAACTATAAAATTTTTAATATTTTCATATTACCCTCATCTCATTCTCTTTTTGTGAATTTGATTATTGTACACCATTCATAATTCATCAAAAAAAAAAATCACAAATATTAAATCTCTCATTTTAAAAGAATATCGCATAGTAATTAAAACTACACTATTTTTTTAAGTAACTAATGATAAGAATGTTCAATAAATAACCTAATTAAATTGTTACTATTATTTTTCAACATTCAAACTTTCGAAAGTATATATCAATAGCTCATTTGTAAAATATAAGTGCTTTTAAAATATTAAATCATTAAATTTGTAACTGGAAGCTTAAAAGAAATCTTGAAATGGCAAAAGTTTTGTAGCCCGGTTTCATGAGTAAATACTTAATTTGCCTTTATTGCTTAAACTATAAAAACCCTGGACAGCTTATTTTGTTTTACTGTCTGTTTAAAATCGCATCTAAACAAACACATCTAAACAATGTTGCTAAAGTAAAAAAATCTAAAAATGAATACCACTATTCTTAATATTATATATTTTCAGGATTTTATCATATTATGTATGCTTTAAGATTTATTATATGTAAGAATAGAATGCTACAGGCCCATTGAGATTTAACCTTCCTCCGCCTCGTTTTATTAAGGATTTGTCAGAAGTCTGTTACATGTTCAGCAGCAGCATGTTTCAGCATGTTTTATGGATCTTGTAAACATTGTTTACTCGCTTATACCTCAGTCACATAGCGGTAAACGCACACAGTAGAAACTCATATTACATTATTAATTTTTATGTGAAGTTGTATTGTCTGATGTTTAATAAATTATAATTTATACTTTTGAAATAGAATAGGTTATTTGACAAAATTTTATATGAAATGTTAAAAACGTTATTGCATTTTTTGTTCACTTTATTTCCGCATTCTATAATATTTACAAACAATGTGCATATTGCAAATAACATGAGAATTTAATGGTTTACATATACATATAAATGTTTTTTTTAAACCCTACTAAAAATTTGTTAATAGTAATAAAAAAATAACCAAATTTTTTTTGGAATTTCAAACTAACTGAAACCTTTGAGAACACCAACATTTTTTTTAGAGTCAGTAATACAAATCTTACCTAGTACCAGTAAGCGTTACGCTCGTAGGTTAATTATATGAACAAACGTGAAGTAGCGATTACAATAAAATTAGTTTCTTGTCAATACAGAAAAGTGAATAAAAGGACAAAAAAGTTATCCCTGGAGAAAAGAAAATTCTCAACGTGCATTTGGCTATCATACTAGATAGAATGAAAAAAAATGGCAAGTTAAATACTCAACATATAATAAAAGTCTTATGATTCAGTGCCCTCTATATTTTTACATAAATTAAATTTAAATGCGTTGATATTTTGGAAACGCACCTAGGGATTTCGTTTTGCTGATTCTTTTAACATTTAACTGTGAGAAGGTTGAAAGGAGTCAAGTTGTTTATCAATCGAGTCGAGGATGTCTGAACGGCACCTACAAGTGTCCCACCTCTCCTACGACGCTCCTGCAGCACTTATATATCCAGCAGTAGAATCAGCCCGAAATCCATAATTCCCCCTATGAAATGGCCGCCGTCTCCACTGCCGTCTATGCTAATGGATCCCTCGCTCCGTCTCGCTGACTACTGACGGGTAGAGGGCCACTTGTCATCTGTAGGGTAAACATCCAAACAGCCCGCCGCGGCCCGATGTTTGCTTACTTTGCTCGCGCGTTTTGTCCCACTCCACCCCGTGCGCTATTTGTCAAACATTTTATTTTCTTTCCTAGTTGGGCTCTCTTGCGACATGAAGGGATGACATATTGGCTCATTTAACGAGAGGCGAGACTTCTTGTGTACTTTTATCGCTGCAGATTACTTTGTCTACACAACAGATTAAATCAAATATTTTTCACTCCCTTAAATGGATGCGTCTCTTATTTATGTTTGTTTATACTCTCGACAACTCACGTTAGTTTGGATGGAGGGTGAATATGGGTGGGGAACTGGAGGGCTTCGACGGAATGAAAGGCACGATTCCAAATTACACCGATCGCTCAACTCGTGACACCTTTTAACGTGCTGCTTTGAAAAAATCATGTTAAATTACTTCGTTCGAAGGACGGAAATCGAGAATTCGCGTTTCAAGAAAATAATGTCATCCAGTTGCGTGGCATGGGACTATAAGCAAGAAGATATAATTCTTTAGCATACATAAATATTATTATTTTGAGAAATAACTGTTCATTTATAAAATCAATACTAATACAATCAAATCATATTAATCTTACTTAAACCATTGATACATAAATTAGAAGTGATGTCATAATAGAAAAACTTAATTATATATGGATAAACCATACAAAAATATTTAAAATTGCATCGTATGAACCAAATAATGTATTCTTCGTAATCATAAATCTTGTATTAATTAATAATATAAACAACATTACTTTCAATGCAGTCTCTAAAAGGGGTTTTCTATTTAATGTTTTATTGTAACTCAATATCTTTCGATTTGTTTGAGAAACGAACAATTTGTCAGTTGGAAACACATGTCCTGAATAGTATTTTATTTTTATGCATATTTTGCCATCAATTGCGTTTTTCAATACAGTGTAAGAGCCTAAAAAAAATTAATTTAAATTATTTAATGCGATGTTAAAGTGCGGTACTATTAATTTACAGTATACCAAACTTTCAATTAAAATAGATTTTTTTTTTTAATAATTTAATGCATTACTTTTGAACTTCAATAATGCAAATTATACTTGGTAATAATAAATTTTAAATTTATGCATTGTTTTACTATTAAGTTGTTACAATTAATATTCATATTGTAGTTATTAAATCTGTTGCTTTTAATTCTCGAAATGCAGCTGTAAGTAAAAGTTTTAAAAAGTTTTTTTTTGGTAGCAGTTTTATAATTTAATAATCTAGAAAAACTAAATGATTTCCATACTAATTTGTTGTTACATGAGATATCACAAATAAGTATATCCATCACAATCACTACAAATTTAATTTACGTTGCAATCAAAGAAGCAAATCTCAAATTAATAAAATTATCAACCGTACAATGTCTCCTTACCTACTACAGCAAACAAAAATTAAAAAAGAGGCAATTTTAAATAGTTTGACCATCAGGTCAGTACAAACACAGAAATAAAAGAAGCAATAAGCAAATTAAACTTCTATTTAATTCAGATAAAAAAAAAAATAGAATAAAATTTTTTTGTCAGAAGTTAGCAAAAGCTTCAAAAGCAAAATAAATCCAATCAAATAAGTAGAAACAAAGAAAATTAATAAATCAAACAAAAATTAAAAAAATAATACAACCACAAACTTAAAAGATTTATTTGAAAAAAAAGAAGATGATTTTATCCTACTTCTAAATCATATATAAAAATAGTTAGATTTAATCATTGGAATAGACAAAGCTGATCAAAGCATCAGTACCAAAAAATATAAACAAAATAAGAAAAACACTTTGTGCAAAATTAGGGAAGTTAGAGTTAACACGAAATCAATACAAAATTAGAGTATCTTATAGAATTAACAGGAACAAATATAAGTATGATGTGATAAACCGGCCAACAGCAAAAATAGATAAATCACTTCAAATAGTTAAAATAAAAAGGATTGTCACGATGCATAGAAAGTTATAGAAAGGAAAAACAAGTGTGGAGAGATAGGCTGTAAAAAACTATACTATTCATATGGAGTTAAAAAAGTGCTGAAAAACATGAAAAAAAAACAAAGAAAATACAAAGAAAAAAAAAAGAGAAAATGTCTCTAAACTAATATACACAGACTGAGAAAAGGAGCTATGGACTTATTTCATAGAAATATAATGTTTAACAAAATAGAGAAAAATAGTACCTGCAAATACTGTAAAAAAGTAAGGTTAGAAAATGTGTAAGGTGGCATAATTTTTTTTTTTAACAGAAACAGACCTACAGATAGAAATAAACCTAAACAGCGTTATAGAGGCAGTTCTATTTTAAACAGACCATGGTTGATTTCATTAGTAAATTTATTTCTTTGAGTTAAAATTGCGAGTTTAAAAAAAAAATAAAAATAATCGTCGATTTTTTTTTAAGAGTTTCATACCCTCATATACCAATCAAAAGACTACTAATAAGTTATAGAAACAAAACAAAAATACATAAGGTTTCTTAATGCACCCCCCCCCCCCCCTCAAGCTCTGGTCCGTTTGAAATGGAATTGCCCATGGACAAAATGCCTAAAAGCAAAAGAAATTCGAATATTGTTCATAGATATGTTAAATAAAAAAATAAAAAAAAAATAAACAGAAGACTGATATGATCTAGAAAGTGCAGAAACCACGTTTGATCTATTTTCGATGCAAAGATTTGGCTAATTCCAGGATTGAGCACTAAACGTCAAGTAGTACATGATAAATGTTTTTGTAATGAATTTTGCATTTTTTTAATATTTGAGTTTATTTTAGAGAATTGTAAGTAATAATAAGTTATTTTAAAGTTACTAATTGTATAATAGTAAAGCATTTTATATCTTGAAAGTAGAATCCCGTTTCTAAACTTTGAGCTGTTTTAAAACCATTTTGGTAGATTTGTTGAAACTTATTGTTATTTTCGTTTTGCTCTTGCTGTTGCTGTATCCGTACATAGTAATCTTTTTAAAACGTAAAATAAAGTAGCATTGTGTCTGTTTGCACTCCTAGCCATGGTAACCTTTAAGTAAAATTACTATGAAACAAACTGAGCTGGTACAGCTTCAACTAAAATACTAACAAAGTGAATGTGAAGTACACCTCAGTTAATCTAACACGTGATTTTTCCCAAAATGGCACATCTAGCTTTCCTACACTGCAGGTTTTTGGGTCTATTGTATGTTTTTACTTTTTTAGCAAATCTGTTTTTTTCAATAAAGTTTATACATTTCTGTAATAAGAGTTTAATCACTACATTGTATAGCTACTGATTATGTCGAGTGTTAGTCACCATGTTTGCCCAATCAATTTAGTTGCTAATGGTTTTTGTGGTAACATTTTACAAGCAAGTAAAGAAAGAAAAAATACTATCATTTTGGCTAGCTAAATCACACATTCACTTTTGGTATAGATATGTAAATAAAATCTTAGTTTGCTTCAAAGTCACACAAAAGCAACTCTTCAATTTTTTTACAATTTGTAAACAACATCCATCGCAAGATTCAATTTACAGTAGAGTTAGAAGTCAATATAGCAATTAACTTTTTAGATCTTACACTAACTAAAGAAAAATAATTGACTTATTTTTTTTTTAATAAACCAACTTATATGTATATATGACACAACTCCCAGCGAGTACAATTTAATGATTCATAAAGCAATCACAATTCCAATAGCACAAGAAGACTAAGATATAGAATTAAAGACAATTAAACAAATTGCACTCAACAATGGCTATCCCATCAATACCATATAAATTGAATAACTAAAAAAAATTTAAAAAAAATTAAAACCGTATATCTTCAAATAAAGGAAACGGTTGATTCAAGATTTACTTGTCTCACATATTTTGGTCCAGTCACCAAATCCGTATTAAATGTGCTTTCTAAATTTAACATAAAAATTGCTTTTACGTCAAAACTATCAAACATTTTATTTAACGCGAGGGCAAAAACGGAAAAATTTTGAAAATCAGGAGTATGTAAATTAAGTTGTAAAGATTCTTCTTCTTTAGGTGCCGTCTCTGTTTCGGAGGTTGGCAATCATTACGGCAATTTTTACTTTTGAAACCGCAGATCTAAATAGTTGGTTGTTAGTACAGCCGAACCACTTCCTAAGGTTCTTCAGCCATGAATTTTGTCTTCTTCCTATGAATCTCTTTTCTATAATTTTTTCCTGCATAATAACTTGGAGTATTTGATATTTTTCTCCTTTCATAATATGTCCCATATTTAACAGTTTTCTTCGGTTGGTTGTCAGAATTACTTCTTTTTTTTTCTATTTGTCTCATCAGTTACTCATTGGTTATTTTCTCTACCCTTGAAATCTTTAGTATTCTCCGACATATCCACAGCCCAAATGCCTCCAGTCTCTTAACGTCGATTATTTTCAATGTCCAGGCTTTTATTCCGTAGTATTGTATCGACAGCAAAAAAGCCTCTTCATTTTTGTAAATGTGTTTCTTGCTTGTTTTATTCTGATTAAAAAAGCAACACGGGTATTTGAAAAATAAAAACATAGATTCAACAATATATAGCTTCATAGAAAACGTTATTGATCACAACATGCTGTTAGAAAAATTATATAACTATAGAATAAGAGACGTGCCTTACAGATGGTTTAGGTCATACATCCTAAAATGAAAATGAAAAGAGGTGTAGTACAGGGCAGTGTATTAGGGCCAATCTTGTTTATCGTTTATTTAAATAACATCTTTCAATTGCCTCTAAGCAATAAGCATCTTATTATAACCGCAAACAATAATAATAAATTAAAATTAGAAATACAAAACATAACAAACAAAATAAAATACTGGTGTACCCAAAACAGATTAGTTCTCAATAAAAATAAAACTACCTACGTCCTTTTTAGAGCAAACAACAGTAAGAAACTATGACATAACTAATATTGAAGTAGATGTTAGCAAATTTTGTCAAAATATAAAGCTACTGCGTAAGAGTACTAAAGGAAACAGACGGGACACCAGTACTACTACAAGTTTATCACTCTACATTTTTGTCAAGTTGCAGGTATCGTATAATACACTGGGGCTACGTCAAAATCGACAATATTTTTAAAAATCAGTGTAATTAGAATAATATTTAACAAAAAACACACGGAATCTTGCAGAGAAATAAAAAACAAAACAAATTTCTAACAAACAGCAGCAAACCGGAGTCTAGATTTACAGAAGATCTTTTATATCCAATGCACAGAGTAACGTTGAGCGAAAAATGCGCATTCTACACTTCCTTAAAATTTTTCAATGCCTTACCAAATAAAATAAAATTGCTAAAAAATTACAATAATTTTAAATCTGCTGTTTTTGATTTTGTCGTTGAAATTGAACCATATAAAGTGCAAGAATGTTTAGTTTATTAAGATGTTTAATATATTAAATAACATTATTGCTTACTCGATTTGCAAGTTTCTCTGATTTGCTGCGCACGCAGCATTGGTTTACAATAGAAGGCGGCCAGCGTGCGGAACGGGTTGGAGGGTTTGAGAGTCCAATAACAAACCAAAAGCTAATTAATAAAAAAATGTTGTTTATTTATAGTTGTGAAACACAAAAACATTTAAAATAAATTTGTATATTACATATCAAACTTTAATCTACCAATGCAACCATAACGTTTTCTTCAACTTTTACACTAATGTATATTTTATTGTATTTTTTTTTTGTATGTTTATGAAAAAATAAACTTTATTATTTTTATTATTATTATTCGTATTTCTTGGGAACTGTTGTTGTTTTCATTGACGGCTGTGCCTATTTATACTTTTAATAGATTGATTATTTGCATATACTCTACGGTTGTCTTGAGTTATTTTTGTTATTAGCATATATTTTGTTTTGCTTATGATTAGTGATATATATTCTATTAATTAGTGTCTGTAGCTTTTCGGGTGTTCCTGTTAGGAGAACCGTGTCGTTGGCATATCTGATTTCCGTCAGCACAATAGACAAAATAATTAAGAAACATACACAAAAAAAAAACATTACTTGACAACATATCACTTCTTACACACAACACCAAAAACACAAACAACCAATACAGAAAGTTAACATATTACAACAACACCAGTAACAAAATACAAAAACTATTGTACAAATACGATCTTAAAGCTTCACTATCTAACCCTAACACTATCAAAAATAACATCTGCAATCAAAAACATACATCAGACAAACTAACTAAATCAGGAATATACCAAATAAATTGTCAAGATTGCACAGCTTCATATATAGGACAAACTGGTAGAGCACTTAAATACAGACTCAAAGAACACATTCACAAAAATCACAACTCCACTTTTTCCAAACACTTACAAATACACAAACACACTTTCAATATCAAAAATAAAAATAATATAAAACTCCTACACCAATGTAAAAAAGGCTTAAAAATGACAATACTAGAATCATATGAAATGGACAAATTAAAAAACAATAAAAACTACAGATGCCTAAACGAACAAACCAATAACCCATACCAACATATCTATACATTTTTAAATAACAATAACCACACTACAGTTAATCACTCGACATCAATAACCACAATACACAATAACCAATTAATGTAACAGTAACCACAACAAATTCACACCACCCGCAACACACAACAACACATGTGAAAAGAAAAGAAAAGTAAGTTTTGTTAAAATCATCTATGTAACACATATATTTATAATTAATGTAATATTTTAGAACTGATGATGGCCTAACCGCCAAAACCGGTCTTAATATATAAAAATAAAATCAGCACAATAAAGTATAAATTTTTTATTAAAATACCCCAACCTCAATTATTTTAAACTGTGCAATAATCAGAAGCAAATACTATATCTCAGATTATTTATTGTATTGCCGTTGATTTTATTACCTATGATTATCAACTGCTTTATTTATTATGTCTTCTGAATACAGATTAAAAAGGATTGATGAGAGTATGCATGCAGCCCTGACGTACTCCTCGCTTTATTTTCATTTTTTCGGATGTTATGTCTTCCACTCTTTTCTTTTTATTAATGTTTCTATGAGTTGGTCATGTCTAACTTTATCAAATGTTTTGTTATAGTTTATAGAACATGCATATATTTACATCTAAGCATCTTTGCAACAGGACATTAAATGCAAACAGTGCGTCTTTTTTAGGCCTTTACCGAATCCAAATTGTGTATCGCTAATCTCTGCATCTACTTTTTTATATATTCTATTATGGATCACTTTAACAGGATTTTCAAAGTGTGAGCCATTAAGTTGATTGTTCGGTAATTGGAGCAATGCTTGCCACTCTTCTTTTTTGGGAAAGTTATAAAAGTTGATAGTCACCATTCACTCAGTATCACTTCAGTTCTGTATATGGTATTGATTAATTCTACCAGAATATGAATTTGGTCCTCTATTAGTTTAAAAATTTCCGCCGGTAATTGGTCTGGACCTGGCGCTTTTCTGTTTTACAGTGTGTTCAATGCATACATCACTTTGTCTTTAAGTATGTCCGGGCCCAATTCCTCTTCTATATTTTCAAGATTAGTTTTTTGTCTCATCTTCAAAAAGGTGTGTAATATAGTTCTTCCATATTTCTAGTTTTTGTGTTGTTTCTGTGACTATTTTCCCGTAGGTATCATACAATATGTTAAACTGTTTTTGTTTACTGGTGCCTGCAAGTTCTTTAACTTTTTTGTGTATGTTAAAACCTTCGTGTTTTGCTTGTAACTTTTAAAATTTTCTGTTTTAATTTAGTTCGTATCTTTTGTTGTTTTAGGTGCTTTACATTTATATGATTTTTTTTTCTTCGTTGTTTTTTTGAATTTGATATGTAATAAACGTTTATTTCTTGCCTTTTGCCCTTGAATATTCTACAACTTAACATAACATTTACCATATAAACTTAATTCATTTCTAATATAACATATAATCTTAATTACCCTGTTTTTAATTAATTATTTATTACTTCCGTTTCAATTTGTTTTCTTCTTTTTATTACCATTTTATTCCTCTTCCGTCTTCTTTCAGTACTTCATGTCTCCTCATTTGCTCTTCTCTCATTTCATTGCATTTTAACATGTGTTCTATGTTTTCCCTTGCTTCTCCACACATTCTACACATTTTCTTTTCTTCATCCATCCAAAATTTGCCCACTTTCTCCTCATTTCCGCATCTGAATCTTGCAGTCATTCTTTTTTCTATTTTTTTATACTTTATACTTTCTAGGTACTTTGGTAGTGCATCAGTTATAATATGTACATAATTTGAATTGTACCTAGATTCATTTATCCTTGTTCTACGCTCTTGCACTTGTATATCTCTATCTCTTATCATAATTTCATTCCACATACTTCTAACTATTCTCAATCTATCTACTTCCTCACTAGCATATCCATTTTTGTTAAAATATTTTTCTCTGCAAGCTCCCATTTTTCTACATTTTCCTTTCATTTTCTCCTTCAGGCATTCTTGTAATATTTTACATTCATTTCTTTCTCTCACTCTTTCTTCATACCTCATTGCACGCTTTCCTGCTTCTATTCTTAATTTGTCTATTTTAACTTCTTCCATTACAATGTACGCTGGGGTTTCTTTGTTTACTAGTAATAACCATCTCCAGTATTTTGTTTGAATTGCCTCTAATTTCTCCTGCTCTTTCCACCTCCAAATTTTCGCTCCGTACAATAACATACTTTTTACTAAACTTTCAAACATCATTCCTTTTATTCTCATACATTCAAATTTTCTTTCACCAATTCCCCATACTTGTCCTACCGCTATATTAGCCTTTCTAGTCATATTATTTATGTGTTCATTTTCGTTGTTGTTTGTACAAAAAACATATCTTAGATATTTAAATGATTTTACTTCTTCAATTTCTGTGCCATCCCATTTCCAGTTTCTACTCTGCGTCTTCCTCCCCCTTTTCTAAAAATTATCATTTTTGTTTTATTTACATTTACTTCCAACTCTTTTTTTCTAAAATATTTATCCATACATCTAATCATTTCATTCATTTCATTTGCTTGTTTTGCAACAATCACCATGTCGTCTGCATAAGCCACCATTCGAAAACACTTTCTCTCTGCCCACCACCACCCCACCTGTCTGCATCTGCAATGTATGCCGCAAACAAACTAGGGCTGAGTGGGCTACCCTGTCTCACACCTTTCGTAGTCCAAAATTTATCACTCATTTTGCCATTCATAGATACCCTGCTAACTGTTTCCTCGTATACTTCTTCCATTCTTTTTACTAGATGCTCATTTATTCCTCTTTGTCTTAAATATATCCACAATTTCTCTCTACTCACACTGTCAAATGCCGCTTTTAGGTCCAAGAATAATGCATACACCTTTCCTCCCTTTTCTGGTATTTCCTTTTCTACTATATGGTCCCTCTTCCTTTTCTAAACCCTGTCTGTCTATCTGGCAATATCCCATTCATATCTAGTTCTTCACTCAGTTTTTCTTCTAGAACCATGGCGTAGATCTTGTATGCCGTACTTAGTAACGTTATACCTCTATAATTTTCTGCAAGCTCTTTATTTCCTTTTTTGTGTATCGGACATACAAGACCTACTCTCCACTGACTAGGAAACCTTTTTCCCTTCCATACTTCATTTATTATCTCACTCATTTGATATGTTTTTGGGCTATTAAGGGATCATGGTCCAAGAAGACATCAACAGCCGGGTAAGTTTTAACTGACTTGATGCAATTACTGTATCTTGCATTTACTAAGACGTAGTCTATTTGATTTCTTATTAATTTTTGGTCACTGCCTTGTGGGGATTTTAACGTGTAGAGTCGTCGTTTTGAAAGCTTGTAGAATGTATTCGTTATCATCATCTTTTCTTCTTGGTAAAATTGTACTAATCTATCGCTTCTTTTATTTCTTGTCCCTAACCCATATTTGCCTATGTACTTGTCACAACTCCCTTTGCCAATCTTTGCATTAAAGTCTTCTAATATTATAGTAATATCTCTTGACTTTAGTGATTCAAGTGTATGTTTAATTTGTTCGTAGAATAGCTCGATTTTTTCTTTAGGTTTGTCTGCAGTAGGAGCATATATTTGTAATATTTTTAGTTTCCTTGAGTTTGTCGGTAATTGTAAGAGTATTAGTCGGTCTAAGATAGAGATAAAGTTGCTTACGGATTTCATAATATCTTTCGAGACAATAGTTGCAACCCTTTGTCTGTGATGATTATCTTCATTTCCAGGGAAATACAGCGTGCCATTCTCCGTTGGAATTTCACTGGCCTGGCCTGGCCATCTGGTTTCACTGATTTCTAAGATGTTAAGTTTTAATCTTTGCATTTCGTGTATAACATTATGCATCTTTCCAGGTTCATACATGGATCTCAAATTTCATGTACAAATTTTTAATTGTTTGTCTTTATATTTTTGTTCATCACTGTTCCCCCGGAGATCCGATTAGGGAACTTATTACTCCGGAACGTTTGGTTTTGAACATCGCCATGATGATTTTTATACTAAAGTTATTCGTAGATCTTTAAGGCTGCAGTCCCACTGAACCACCGCCATCAACTACCATCGTTTGCTACTAACCACCAAAATGTGTGCGGTCTCACTGCAGCTTCTAGAAACCACCAAATATTTAAATTTCCCACTCATTTCTATGTCAACAAAGAGTGCTGTTAACATAATTTTTGTTTGAAGCAAAATAGCTTATGTGTATGTTTGTTGTTTACTAAATAACAATATGAGTTCAGAATATTCAAAATCTGAGTTTGATGCAATAACTGCCATGTACATTTACAAAAAGCAAAAATGACAGATTATGTTTTGATTTGTAAAATATCAAGTTAGTATGTTCCAAATAACGATCAACCGTTGCCGCGCTACGACCAACCGATTTGAAATTATGAAACGGTGGTTACCAAATCATAGTTGCCGGCGACAAAAGTGCATCAGTCGGACCGTCGTCATATGATTTAACGTGTTCGAATTTTAGTTGTTGGCTGTGGGTAGTGCAGTGAGACTGCAGCCTAATGCAGTAGTTTACTCTTGCTTTTTGCATCCTTATACCGTTGATTGCTTTTTAGTTCGTCCGCCTTTGAGACCAATTTTTTAGTCTCAGGACAAAAGGGTGCCCTTCTACACCGGTTCATCCACCCAAAGCTGTTGACGGGTTGAAGGTGGATCACTTATACCGGTGATTGCTCGGTCCCTATCTGCGTTAGCGCTACCCGCCTTCTACCACAAGAAAGTGCAGATTCGAATTTTTCCTTTATTGAGATTAGGACCGAGAGGCATTTCCTAATCCCTCCGGAGCTTTAAAAAACTTGTAAAAATTGCACAAGCGTATATATACAAACAGGCAGAAATTGCGTTACCCGGTACGAAGAACATAAAAGATCATTTCAAAATAATAAAACAGATTCAACGTTTGCCAATCACGTCCAAGAGCATCAACATACTTTTACAAAACTGGAATACGTAAAAATTCTACATAATTCACAAAAAGGACTTAAATTAAATTTATTAGAAGCATTAGAAATTTTTAAACAAAAAAGTAAGGTTTTTTAATCTTTCCCTTTTTTTAGATAACCACCACGTATTATTAGTCTGTTTTGTAATATAATCCTTGCACAATTAGTACCGCATGCTTATTACTGTAATCTTTAAAAGTTATTTTTTTCTCTTTCCCACTTTTTGTACTTGCCCTCCCTCTCTAACTTTGTATTTTAAATATTTATATATAATGTTGTTGTTTATTCTTTAACTCATATAACTTATTTCATCTGTAGAAGGCTCTAGTAAAGCCAAAACTAGTAATGAATATTAAAATAAATTTGTGATAAGAATTTGTGGAAAAAACATGTATGATTGTTCTGTATCTTTACAGTATCTCTTTTAAAGTTTTTTTTGCTTTTTTATAGCTATATGCAGTAAAGTTAATTCTGTATAAAACCCAACCATCGTTTCTCTTAACATTATTAAACAGATTATTAAATTAATAAAAATTTGTTTAATAATAATGTTAAGAGACTTGTTCTGTCAAACTGCTTATTCCACCACATAATCTTATTGGTAATATGCATGTTCAGTGCTTGAGCAGCTATTTTCAATAACTGATTAAAGTAGACCAACATGGTGTTATTATTTCCGTTTGAGCAGCCCTTAAACAACTATTTTGTTATACAAATCTCAGTTAGTGTTTTTTGGGTTTCTGTGATCTTGTAGGAATGTTTCATCAGATTTAATATTAAATTAGATGTATGATGTATGCGCAGTCAGACAGTAAAAACTCATATGACATATGCTACTTTTTGATAGCTTTGATTAGGTTTCTAGAACAATAATACCATAATAGCATTAAATTTAAAATACACAAGCGTAAGTCCTAAAATATTGGCATTTGTACTAAAAAAAATTATTGCTGTGATACATGTTTGGAAAATGCATAAAGGTTTAGTTAATAAAAATATATACCAGGACTTCTTAAACTCTTTGTCATTCACTTGAAAATTCACGGTTAATAAACAAAAAGCGTATCAATATTATCTACCAAAAATCACGCAGAGTGGGTGGGTGAAACGCCTAATTTAATTAGTGTCTATGTAACCATAATTACATTTAATATAAGAGTGTGGGAGGGCCAGATACTAGGCCTTGTCCGTATATAATTAATTTACAAGTACATATTAAAAAGACATCTGTGAAGTAGAACCAGAAGCAAAAGCCTATAAATATCAGCCATTGTAATTGAAAAAAAAACCCGCAAGTGTTAAAAAATTATCTTAAAAATACTAAGGTGCAGTTTTATTCTTAAAATTGCTATCTTTTTTCATGCTTTTTTGTTTATAAACAGAACAGATTAGTTTTCTTTGAATTCTAACTTAAAGTTTAACACTTGCCAAGTTCTGATAATTTAGTTGTTCTATATCTTCAGATGGTTTAACAAAATGCCTGGGGCCAGTACTGTGCCATGTTAGGACCCTCCTTGAACTTGGAAGTTTTTTTTTCAGAACAATTATCTGAAATTTTTTAATTTTAAGAATGCATTTTTTTGTCTGCACTTATAATTTTCAAAAATTAACTTTGAAATTTTTAATTTTTATAGCTTTTTTCTGTGTGCTTCCAATAATTTTTGCTTCTCGGTTGCTGTTGGCTAATTGTTTGCTCCAAAATCCTGAGTGCTGCCTAGTTTGTGACCTGATTGGGATTCTGCACTATTAGTGTTGCCCACCTAGAACAACTTTAGGAACAATGTACAATATGTATATTTTGTAACTCTTGTAAACAATAGACAGCAATTGAAAATGGAGTCTAGGGTAAAGCAAAAAGTTTGATTAAAGAAAAGCATGCCCTATTCCCAAGTTATGAAGCCCAGGTAATACATGATTAGTGTTTTTGTACCTATCATTAGATTTAAGATGAAAATGTAAATGAACCATTTTTTTAATTAACGTATTCATGATCAAACACAGTTTTGAGGTAGTAACGTTAAAATAAGACCTAAAATATCGGTCTTTAAAACCGAAAATAATATATGCTCATCAAATAAGTTACTGAAATAGTTCAAAATAAAACACAGTAGTAGAAATAAAGATCAAACAAATAGTTGAAGTACCCAGTCATAGATAAAAAAAATACACTCCACTCCAACTTTACAAATTCCAAATAACACATTATTTTGATATAATTTTATGCAATTTGCGTCACTATCAAGCAACCGTAGCAACAATAATCAAATTTTAGATTTGGATGTTTGTTTGTAAATCATTTGTAGGGTAAAGTAAGTGCGCACATTTATTATATAGCAGCGTTTGTTATGCATTGCATCAACATTATTTTAATATTCAATATTCTTCAGTCTAAGAATGTTAAACAAAAATTGGAAAATATTGTACAAGTAGCATTAACGTGTCGTAGCTGGTATTGGAAACAGCCAAATACTTTAATATAGAGAATAGAAAATAGACGACGAGACTACCAAACCTACAAAAAATTTGCTTACAATAACATAAACAAAAACATCGTTAAGTAATCAACAACAAAACATAAAGTTGCTATAAACTATTTTTTGGTTGATAGAAAATAGAAATAACATGTATTAATAATGGACCAAACTAGATATGAATAAATTGCAATAGTTTAGAAGTTATGCAGACAAATAATATTCTGATTTGATAATGAATGACTTGGTACTCGGAATAGTTAGAATATGACAAGTTTGGTATAAACATTCTTTATTTGTAATACACATTTTTCACTATCAATGCATTAATTATTAATCTACTACTATAAATAAAATAAAATAAGCTTTTTGTTATATTCTATTTTTAGCTATTAAAATAAATATTTCTGAAATAAGATTTGTATTTTTATTTAATTTTGTATGTTATTTTGTTGACTTGTTAATGTTTTATTGATACTACACGAATAAACATTATGAGTAATACTAAATCCACACACCCTTTAATAATTCAAAAGAATAGTTAAAATTGTCCTGTCCTGTTTAAATGTTAGAAAAGAATAAACACTATACAAAAACTAATTTAAATCCTAGAGCAAATACAAGAAAAGGACGGATAACGCCCGACCCGTCCGATTCCGTTTGCAATTATCGCCGACGCGGCCGGGACAAATATTTGCATAAAGTATTAGGAAAATTTATGTTTTCAACGAGATAATTATTCAATGTTTGTGCGCGTAAGTATTTGCGAATCTAAAATGCTAATTTCGTATTGTAACTTCGGCCTCGCAACGTCGTGCAAACAGAGTAATTTATATCCCCGAAAACAAGCTCCGCGCGGCTCTTGCTCGAACGAACCGACAACTTTTATAATTGGCGCACGCACAGTGAAAACAACATCGGGGAAACGCGTTTCAATTTTTTTATATAAAACATCAAAAACTTAATTAACGCGAGCTCTTTTAGATGGATTGATACTATTCTTAGCTGTGGATTTATGCAAAACCGCTTTATTAAAATGAAACACAATTATAAATAGTAGTAAAACGTGACAAAAAGAAAGTAAGGCAGCGGAATATTAAACGGAAACTCTTATTGGAAATTATACAGTTGTTTAGATAGATTAGAATTTGTTTTTAGAAAACATTGCTGGGAAAATTAGAATAATTAATTTCGACTCATTTCCACACCAGTTGCACCCCTCTTTGTAGACAGGAAATGTAAGTAAAAATTTGAACAATTGCTACAAATTTGTCACTTGTAAAATGTTACTAATGATGTTTTTTTAGATGAATAAATTTCTTTAATTGTTTTACATGATTGTAAGCAATGCTCAACGTAACGTATTTAGAAAATTTATCCATAAATAAGTACCAAAAAAAAAAAAATTAAAATTAAATATATGCAAAATAACAATAAAATAAAATAACTTAGTAAGTTCTCAAATTTATAAAAAATAAACAACAAACTATACATTCCAAAAAAACTTTAAAGATGCTCAAAAAATCTTTAAATCTTAAGTAAGACATAAAACTTTAGATTAAAAAAAAAAAAATGTGTTGTATTCTGGAATAAATTTAAACATACAACAAAAAGGAAAAAAATTCAAAACGGTGATCTTTCAGATACATAATAAAATACAAATTTATACTGTATACAAAGATTGTCTTTTATATTTATAAATTTAGTAACCCTACCGCAGTCATCTAACAACTGACGTCTCTATCGTAAAAATTGCTATTTTTGACAGTATATGTACTCAAAACAATTTGAGGTACGAGCGCTATTGACATTGTTTACAGTAATTTAAAAGATTCATCTTTTACAACGTTTGGCTTACCTAATTCAATCGGCATCGTAGTTTGCTTAACAACAAATTTTGTAAAAGTTGTCTAAAATTGGTTGTTGTTCTAAGAACATTGATGCTGTGCATGAACCAATATTCTAAGATTGTCACGTGACGTTGTGAAATTGAGGCATTTTTGGGCATTAACAAGAAGAAATGTTTGTTATTTAATATATAAATATTTGACGACCGTCAAAAAAATAAACAACAGTCGACTGTGTGGGTTTCTTAGGATAATCCAAATCTAACAAAAGTCGTTTATGCATAAAGCACTTACAAGCAAATATTGGCCAGTTAAAAAAAAAACTAAAAATATTGCAACCATACTATTTGAGCAACGTAGAATGGTCTACTCTAAATAATTCACAACCAGAATTTTTTGAATAAATAAGGAATACCAACCAAATTATGCAAGTTTACACACACCAACACAAAAAAAAATTGAGCACTCAAAACGTCGATTTGCTATATAGTCATGATTTGGCACCCAATAACTTCATTTAATTCCCGCACAGCAAAGATAAATTATAAAGTCAAAGTTTTTTGAAGCGGTTGCATGTTTTAGAAATATATCAAAAAGGTAAAAAAGTGCTTTAAAAATTGGTTCAAACGTTTTTAAAAATGGAATATTTTGAAAAACAATATAACCATGTTTAATAATAAATATTTGTTTTTGTTTTCTAATCCCAAAATATAAAAGACAATTCTTGTATTAAAAAAAAAAAACAAAAATTATCTTCTAGACCAAATAAAATAAGCAAAAATGTTTGATATTTGTTAATACCGTAACCAAAATTGTTAAAAAACAAATGAAACAAAGTGATACGCTTGCCAAACAAAAATTGAAAACCAAAACCTAAAAAAAAAAAACGTATTTGTGACTTCAAAATCAGTTTGAACTACATATAACTGTTGCCCAAAACACAAAAAATAACATAAAAGCAAAAATTATTTTTCAATGACAAAAAATATTTGTAAAAAGTGTACCAAAGAATTACAACTTCTACTATAACGTTTCATTGGCATTTTAGTATGTTCTCTATAATATTTTCAAATAGATTAGTATAACATAGAACAACTGAGAAAGTAGACAATGGAGTATAAAAAAAATCAATCATCTAAATATCTTAAAGAAGCAAATCTATCAAGCCACACTAAATCAATTATAATTAATATTGTAAAGAAGTTGTGGTAATTTAATGTAAATTATGGAGGTAAAGTACCAATTACAGAAAAATACCAAAACAACTTATTTATCATCATAGGTTCCTCACAAATGCTGTATATAGTAAGTGCGAAAACACAACATTTAGCGTACCTTTACTTTTACTGCAGCCCACAATGTGATAGTATATTGCAAGCCCCATTAAAAACCCGCACAAACAATTTGTAAGAGAGGATGGTTAATGCCAACCTATAACCAATAAGGTAACCTTATTAAAAACACTTAGTTTGTCTCAATTAATTAATAATTTTTTAAACATTAATATAAATTAATATTAATATTAATGTTTAGAAAAATGTTTAACACACTACTTTGAACTTAGTTTCTAGCAAAACAGAAAAATAAGAAATTAATTATAGCAATAAATAAAAAATGTACACTATGCTACGGTTTGAGACCCAGCAGTATTCTTTGTTTTTGCGGAAATTTTTAAAAACTACATTGATTTGTGGTATAGCGTCCCATTTGAGGCTACTTGCTTGCTGAAATATAATTCATAAAACCTTCAACAAAAAAATGTTATTGGTTTTTGAATGAATAAGCACAGAGTAATAAATCTTTTAAAAGGTATGTTACGCCCAGTTTAATTTATTTTTTTATATAACTGACGCAACGCATGTTGATCCTCCCAACCACCACCCTGTGCTTAAGCGACGTATATTAATTATTTTAACACTATTTAACAATAGTATTTTTAATAATGAATTGTCGTCAAATCATCTGACCGCATCGCTTCACTGCGCAAAAGTTACTGATCTTTCTTTCTTGGTCCCGCAATGGGTGGGAGAGTGGGAGTCGCACTCTACTGCATTGCAATTCATTTGTGCTGAACCGGTTCATCTTGTTTTCTTGCAATACCTCGCTAATGTTCCTGTGTACTTTTCTATAAACTGAACTAAACACAATTATTAATACATTCTGTATAATTAATAAATATGTATCTTTCTAGCACAAGACGAATTGTTATGCCAGAATCCTCATAATTATATCAATACATAGTATACTACTAATTACCTAATTAATACATCCCCAAGGTATATTTTAATACCAGTGTGTTTATAACTGTTCCTTACCGCTGTAATGTGCCCTGCATACACCCTCTAGACCTAACTGTCTTGTGTAAGCTTGACAATCTTTTGCAGTTATTGTGCAACCCTAAAGCCTTAACTGCCAGTGCACAACATACTTTTGGCTGTTACGTATAAGGCTTTACTGCCAGATACAGTGTAATTTACACAACCGCAAGGCCTTGGCTGCCAGTGTGTGAAATAACAATCTTTTTGCAATTCTGAACTATAATATTGACTTTTCAGTTGCCATTTTCGATGTTATAACTACCTACTTTTTTTCACTAGTGAAAAAAAATAAGCACTTTTTTTCACTACTAATAAAATTTAATTATTTTTTTGCAATTCTGAACTATAATATTGACTTTTCAGTTGCCATTTTCGATGTTATAACTACTTACTTTTTTTCACTAGTGAAAAAAAGTAAGCACTTTTTTTCACTACTAATAAAATTAAAAAAAAACAATAATTATCAGAAACTTGCGGATTATACTCCAAAATTGCAAAAAATAGTGTATGTTACACGTGTAAAATGCGTGTTTTTTTACTCGTCGCATTATAGATCTCGTTCTTCGAACTCGATCTATAATTTGCGACTCGTTAAAAAAACACTATCATTTTACAACTTGTAACATAAATAACTATTTTAGCACTCCAAGCATGCTATAGCTATCAGTACCTCAATGACCTTCCTGCCAATGTATTTTGTATTTACACATCTCTAAGACCGGTCTATGTGTGAATAACCTCTGATAGCTAAATTACACCCTTTAAAGCTCCCCTAGCCATTGTGTAATTAAGTCTCTTTTCTCTACCCAAGTCTATTTCCTTTGCTTTTTTTAAAGAAGGTGTTAAGACAGAACAATTATTTTTTGTTTAAGTAGTTAGTTTACTTAATCTGTACTTATTAGCACGTTTAGATAAGCAATTATTTAAAATTATTAATATCTAAAATACTTTGAGCAATGTTGATTATAATTGATGGTGTAAAGTAGTTGTAGCTTCATCATGTTGCTTCAACAAAAGAATCCAAATTTCATCAATACAATTTTAGTATCGCAACTAGAAACCAAAATGCAATATCTAAAGAGGTAGACAATCAAATATAGTTTAATAAAAACAAAGGTTTAAAATCAATTACTCAAACCCAATTCAACTCCAATACCAACTAACCAAATACAGACAATTGCTTTGGTTTCTACAAACCTTCATCTGTACATCTTGATGGTACGGCATAGCTTGATCATAAAGAATGAATTCAAATAAATGATTTATGTGCTCTTGAACACAAGTTCGATAATAATTGGTGGTACAAATTAGTTGTTGCTTCAACCAAAAAAACCGAATATAATCTGGAAACCAAATTGCGGATGCAAAAACTGTGTGATCCAGAAATCACAAATATGTTTTTATTTTATGTATATTTTTGTGTATCAGATCTGAAATTCAGAAAATGCAGAAAACATAGATTACCACTTTGTACAGTAACAAAAATAAAATACATACAAATATTTTGTGAAAATTAAGACAATATGTTTTTATAATTTATGATTTAAAAACACAATAACAGTTAATAAAAGTATATCACAATAGATTAAAAACACTACAACTACTAGTAGAAAAAACCACCAAAGGTATATATAATACGTTTATTTCTTGCTTTTCGGCCTTGAAAATTGCATTTACAAATCCATTTTTAACTTCCCAAAATTATAAAACCTAATCCTTATAAAATTAACACAACTAAAAGTATTTTCTTCTTTGTTCATCTACTTTTTTTCTTTGATTTTTAATTGTCCTCATCCATTCTATTTCTCTTCCATCTCCTTTCAATATCTCATTTTATCCCATCTGTTCTTCTCTCATTTTGATACTCTTTTTCAACATATGTTCCATAGTTTCTTTAGTCTCTCCGCACATTCTGCACATTTTCAAATCTTCTTCCATCCAAAATTTTGTCAATCGCCTATCATTACCACATCTGAATCTTGCAATCATCTTTTTATCATTTTTACTATATCTATCGCTCTCTAGGTACATTAGCAGTTCGCTTTCTATAACATGTTCATAATTTGCGCTGTACCTAGACTCTTTCACTCGTATTCTCCTTTCTTTCCTTTTTATATCTATATCTCTTTCCATAATTTTGTACCATGTCTCCCTCCCAAATTCTCTAATTTTGTCAATTTCTTGGCTAGCATACCCATTTCTATTGTAATAATTTTCTCTAATCTCTCCTAGCTTTCCATTTCTTGCTTTCATTTTCTCTTTTATGCATTCTTGTAAGGTTTTACATTTGTGTCTCTGTCTCATTTTTTCTTCATACTTCATTGCTCTTTTTTCTGCTTTTACTCTTAACTTGTTTTTTTTTTGACTTCCTCTAGCACAATATATGCTGGAGTTTCCTTATTTAAACCTAGCATCCATCTCCAATATTTTACTTGTATTGCTTCTAATTTTTCTTGTTCCTTTCATCTCCATATTTCTGACCTATACAATATCATACTCCTAACTAAACTATCAAACATAAGTTTTTTTATTCTTATACATTCAAATTTTCTTTCATTTATTCCCCAAACTTGTCCCACTACTTTATTTGCTTTTTGAGCCATCTTTTTTTTTGCTCTCAGTGTTGTTCGTGCAGAAAACATATCACAAATATTAAAAAAAATTATTTCCGTAATACCTTGCCCATTCCATTTCCAGTCTTCAACTTTTTTTATCCCACCCCTCTTTCTGAACACCATAATTTTTGTTTTCTCTACATTAACTTCTAAACTTTTTTTTCTAAAATATTTTTTTAAACTTTTAATCATTTCTTTCATTTCCTTTGCATCTTTTGCTATAATTACCATATTGTCTTCATATGCTAGCGACCACACTTTTTCTCTACCGACTACTACCCCTCCTGCTTGAGCTAACCTCATTTTTTTTCCTACATTTGCTATGTAAGTTGCAAACAAAGTGGGACTCAATGGACATTCTTGTCTTACTCCTTTTGTTGTCCAAAATTTTTCAAAACCGTTCACCCACACCTTGCTTGCTGTCTCTTCATACACTCCTTCCATTCTTCTTACCAGGTGCTTGCTAATTTCTTTTTCTCTCTTATACACTTCCACAGTTTCTCTCTATCCACACTATCAAATGTCGCCTTTAGATTTAGGAATAACTTAATAATACTTCTCTCCTTTTCTCTGCTATTTCTTTTTCCACAATATGGTGTAAAATATATACGTTATCCATGATACCTCTTCCCGTCCTAAAACCGGCCTGTCTGTCTGGAATTATCTCTTTCATACCCAGTTCCTCATTCAACTTTTCTTCTAATATCATGGCGTAGATCTTGAATGCCGTATCCAATAGTGTTATACCCCTGTAGTTATTTACAAGTTTTTTAGTTCCACTGTTGTGTATAGAGCATATAAGACCTTTTCTCCATTGATTTGGAAACCCTTCTCCTTTCCATACTCTATTTATTAACTCACTCAATCTCTCAATCAGTTTTTCCGTATCATACAATCACGCTTCAATCTGTATCCTATCCATACCTGGCGCTTTTCATTTTTTAAATTTTTTCCTATATTGCTTTCTTTGAAGTTTCTTCCGCTTGTAGGATTGGCTCTTGTTTGTCTAGTTTTTTTTCTTTTTACTTTCGTTCTCTAAACTGACCCGAAAAGTGTTCCTTCCACGTTTCCATTGGTATTGCCTCAATATCTCTCTGTTTTTTTCTTAGTTCTTTGTTTATGCATTTCCATGCTTTTGCTTCTGTCTTTATTTTTTTAATTTCTCTTTCTTCTTTTTTTATAAACTCGCTTTTAGCTTTTTTACACTGATTTTTGTATGTCTTCTGTTTTTTTAAATATTCTTCTTTTGTGCATTTGTTGTTTCTCCAGTGCCTCAACATAACTCCCAAAGGTATAACGTTTCTATACATTTGGATTTTATAGACAGAAACAATCAATACGTTTGAATTTATAGAAACTTGGTCATTACTAAGATCAATGGACAGGCACAAATCGACTCCAGATGTTTTAACATCCTAGAAAACATTTACAAAAACGCATCCATACATGTCAAAATAGATGAAGAACTAAAAACAAATATAATTCTTGTACATCGAAAAATAAAAGAAATCTTAACCCCCAAAATTGTTCACTCTAGCGCTAGAAGACGCATTCAAACAACTAATACGGACAAACAAAAGCAAGATAGATGGCAGTTACTTGAACCACTTAAGATTTGCTGACAATATAATCTTTATTAGCAAACATACTAAAAGTCCAGCAAATTTTATACATCCTACCAAGAGCCACATATAGCGTCGAGACATTATCACTTACAAAGAAGAGCACAAATAAACTAAAAATAACACAAATGACAATATAGCAAGCAAAAGATCAGAAAACAAACTAAAATCACTAACATCATGACACGCGTGGCCAGAAATAAGTAACAGGAAAAGGGTGATTTAAAAAAATCTAAAAAGAAAGAATTAGAAGAGGTTTATTGTCAGGAGTGAGTAGTAAAAAGCTGATAAAAAAGAAAAAGAAGCATTTAGTAATCATTTCCTGCTGTTGCGTGATACATTGTAATTTGTAGATTCATTCATCTAATTTTAAAAAAATTAAAAAGTTATTATGTCATGCATTTTTCTTCTGTGTTGATGCCAATTGAATTTCTTCATCTCCCACTTGATCAAATACTAAATGTCTCTATATTTTGTTAGTTTTTAGCAGATTACTACTGGTATGTTTGAGCATATTTATGTGTTTAGTAATACGTGCAATTCATTTCATGCATTTCTACATACCACAAAATAAAATAAATTACTGCTCTTATAGTATATCTGCTTAAATTGTTTTTGGTGGAGTTAGTATAAGTTTATTTTTCTTCAACTCAACTCACCGCTTATTCTATGTTGTTCTCTATCTTTATACCATACAACACTATTGCCAGTGAAGCGGCATATTTGTTATAAACACCGTTGTAGTATGCATTTCATGAAGTTGGCTAAATGTCAGTGACCCTTTTGACAAAACTGATAAGATAAGATAAGATATCAAATCCCTATAAGCTTCGTGGTTATCTTCTTACAGAGCCGTACTAGCATTCTGAGTTGTATGTATAATGATGTTTAATAAAATAATACACAAGATAGATTTTGTAAAGTTTTTTAAATTTATGTCTACCTAGACAGTGTACTCCTGAAGTTGCAAAACTGTTTACGTGTTGTCATTATTGAGTATCACCTAACAACAACCCTTAAATTAAAAATTTTGGTAGTTTTAATAATACATTCTTTCTTGGGTGTTGCTGTAAAATTTTAAACAATCTGTCTTAATAATTCTTATTATAATAAAAAAAAACATGATTATTTAACACGTATCAATATAGAAGATTTTTAAAGGTTGGTAACAGAAAAACCAAAGAATTTAATTATTCATCACATACCATATTATATTAAAGTTGCGGTTTCTACAAGTGAAATATAAGATAAGATATAAGACCATTTTTATTGCATCTGTCCTTTAAAAAACTTTCTCTGAGCATTGTTTTTTAATATGTTTTATAAAACTAATTTTTAATATACTATTAACGTATTATATTATGTATTATATTTTTTCTTCAACTAAACAATTAGAAATTCGTTATTTTCTAAAAAATTATAAGCCTGAACACTATATAATAAAACTGTTTTTCATTTTAAAAATGTAATAAGTTTTAGTACAATTTAACAGAATTTGTAGAATGATATAATATTCAAACAGCTAATATTGAATTGTACTTTCCATTAGATTGAAGTGAACTACAAATATCAAAGGCGCTAATCTTTATAATTTGTTTGGAGAATATATATTTACTTTGCGCAAATTAATATCAAGATGTGTTAAAGCTTGAAATTATTGACTTTGTTTTAAATACAAATATTGTTTTAACTGGAATTTGTTTAAGCAAACATAATAAACAACGAGCTACGTATAATTGTACCGCACTGGAATTCGTCGATACAATCTCGCCGCTACGTGTTTGTGTTATAATAAATTAAAATCCGTTTTAAATGAAAACGCAAACAGACCGGCGGTGACACTTTTAACACTGTCATCTCTTATTTACCGCGCGCAAACAAGTGTCAATCATTGACGTTGATGAAGTTGCCAATCCGTCCGCCCAACATTACCTATACATTTCCCAGTTGACTAGATAAAAACAATTTGATTTTATTTAGAGCTATTTTAATAATAAACTAAACATCGTCTGTATATAGGGGGTTTAAGGGTGGAAACGAGGCACTTAGGCACTTAGAACGGACGACCGCATCCTTTAATGTACTAGTTTTTCGTCCTGGGCGTGGGCTATGGTATACACATAAGGAGAGACAGAGTATAGTGCGGGTTGTTTTTGCCCCGCGGGGACGGCAACAAAAGACCGCGAATTTGACAAAAAGTAAGAGCGATGGACTTTTATTGTCGGCGACGTCACGGCCACCCGGAGTCGAAGACAATCGCTCGGAGGCACCGGAGCCTGTTGCTATGGAGACTGGGGATGACGGCAACTTTGGTGACTTTTTTCGGCTGCGTTCCATTTTCCCTCTCTCGCACCTCGATCGCTTAACGAGCTAATCCGAAAAATCAACATCGAAGAATAAATCGGATGGAGCAAACAGCCATAAACTTTTTATATGGCTACTTTTAAAACATGGAATTATTGTTCTTTCTTCTTTTATTATACAAATATAAAAACATAACTTCGTTTTGTTAACTGTACTAATTAATTTTCCCCCACGTATAATAACACTCCGGTGTTTTGTTAAACTTATATTTATAAAAGCCAATTTAAAGCGTTGGGGATGTATTTGTCAATAAATTCATAACTAAATATATAATTTTGCCCTCAGAAGTGGTAAAGTTATTAAAATTATACATGATAAGTTTTTATTTTACATATTAATTGCTTAGATAAGTATTAGTTTTAATTTTATAGTACAGTAATGTATATCTACAAATATTAAAGAAATGTAGTAAGTTTTCTAAAGCTTTTTAAAAAAAATATAGTTTTTTCCTGAAAACTATGTAAAGTTTAGTCTATAGAGTCGCTTTAGATAATAACATTTGGAGTAATTAAAACTTATTTAAAGACTATACTTTTAAAACAAATATTGAGTTATACAAGGTGTTACAATGAGATTGTAAAACAATTAAAAAGGTAGTAGTATAAACCAAAGTAAACAAAAAACTATTGATAAACATGGGTGTTTAAAGTAACGGTTTTGCAGATAAAGAAGTTTGTTTTTTTTCTTCTAGAAAATCAAGAAAGAAAATTACAAAAGAAGTTTGAAGTTTCTTTCATTTCCAAGCAGGAACAACGTTTTAATCTGAAGAATATTGAAACTCTTACTAAAACCCACTCATTAGCTCGGATTTGTTGGCATTTTTAATTAGTTTGTAGCTGTAATTTCTCAAGAATAGAAACTTTAAATAAAGTGATCTGGCAGGCCATAAAATAGGTCCGCCCCTTCCTACCCATCTAAGTGGTAAAGTTTAATGTAAATGCTCTCTAACGGCAATAAAAAAATGATCTAGAGCACCATTATGCTGTTACCACTTTTGTTGCCTTTTATCAATAGTAATGTTGTCAAAAAATCATACATTGTGTTTTGCAAAAAGTTTAGGTAAGCAACGCTAGATTCTATTAGAGCATAGAGATTTTTGTCGGCCTAAACATCGGTATTGTAAAAATTACTACATTTTGCGCCCATCTTACAATATCCGGTATGTTGCATTTCTTACGTATTTCAATGTTAGTTTTTTGGTCGGCAAGTGAGTAGCTAGTGATGGATCTGAGGGTACTCATCTCTGCGCATCTTAACCGGCGTTATGTCTTTGCCGTATCGGCTTTGGTATTAGCGGAGTAGGTGAGAATTGGTCTTACGCACGCTTTGTAGATGTTGGCTTTTAGGTCTCCATATGAGTTTATAGTTATTCCCAGATATTGGAATTCTGAAACTTGTTCAATGATGATGCTATTCACGGCTAGCTTGCATCTAATTGAATTCTTTGCAATGACTAGGCTTTTGGTCTTAGCTATTATCATGTTTATTGTTTCACATTCCTTTCTGAACGTGTTCAGTAGCCATTGTAAACCGTCTTCCGATTCTGCGATCAGTACGGCGTCGTCAACGTAGCACACTGTTTTAATAAGTTAGTTTCCCAGTTTGTAACCATGTTCTATTGAGTCGAGGGCTGCTACAATCTTATCCATGAATAGTTTGAATAGTAGAGGACTCAAGCTGTCCCTTTGCCGTATCCCAGTTCTGATTTGGGTATCAGTTTTCTCCCCGTTTGTAGCTCTTAGTTTGGTCGTGGTATCTGTTCAGTTGTTTTATTGTTTCAATTATGTAAGGGTGTATGTCTTTAATAATTAATGTTTTTAGTACGTCTGAGAGCTTGACTTTATCAAACGCCTCTTTTGAATCCACAAAACATAGATAGGCGAGTTTGTTGAACAACGTCGCTTTCTCTGAGATTTGTTGTAACACGTAGATAGCGTCTATGGTGGAGCGGTTTTTTTGAAAACCCTGTTGTTTTTCTCGCATCGTGGTCTTCTCTGTTGCAATGTTTTGTGAATATCTTTATTAATGCATCCAGTAGAAAGATGCATCTGTAGTTTTTTTAGTCATTCCTGCTGCCTGGGGGGGTTGCGTTGTTTATAAGACTAGGTTATGTTGCTTCGCCAGCTGCCTTGCAAGTGGTTGTGCTCCGTATTTCAACAATTTGTTTTTGATGTCAATAGGACTATGCGCTTTGCCGTTTTTCAGTTTTGCAAGGATGGCTTCAACGTCTTCGGTGGTTACTTGTTCAAGTGCAGCCTAGTGTGGTCTTGTTGTTATTGTCACTTTTTCCAGTTTTGTGTCTTTTTGATAAAATAGTTCGGTAAAGAAGGATTTTAGCTTGTCTAAGCTAACGTTGTTTATTTGTACGGTTTCCTTGGATTCTTTTTTCAATCTTCTGAAGAACTTCTAGATTTGTTTTTGTGTCCCATATAGGTTGTTCTCCATTTCCCTGTTAAATTGTTCTTTTTTCTTTCTTTATATAATGCGGATTCGGTTGTTAGTTTCGGATTATGCTATATAAAAAAAGCACTGTTTGCTGAATGAACCAGTATCATGCAATTTTTGGTGAATTCTTCCAAACATACAATGTAAAGAAATTTTTCAACATAAAGACGTTGCGGTTTGGTTGGAATTCTACAAGCACAACCATACATAAAATGCATAGATTAATATTATACAAATAATTTTATTAATAGCTAGAACAAAAACCAGGTCTGCATTATAATGATAATCTCTTGGTAGCCTATAATTGTTTTTTTAAAACCCAAGACATTCAGAACAAAAGTCACCTAAATTTGCTTTTAATGTTTCTTTTTGTTGCAATGTGTAATTTTTACAACAATTTTTATTAACATTTAGCTTAAAAACATTATTGTTGTTGTTATTGGCATCTACAGTGCCGGTGCTAATACATTTTGATATAACTGGTTTTAATTTAACCAGGTTAGTATATTAAACGTTGCAATTTGCGTTTGCATATTCCAAAGTTGGCCTCAGTGGGAAGGCGTTTTTAGGCTAAACACCAGCGTATTCCAATTGTTTAAAGCGCTGTAAAGAGAAAAAAAAAACTTTAGTGCATAAAAAAACTATTATAATATTTCTGTTGTTACTAAAAATTGTGCAAATCTTATTTACAAAACATTGTTTGTTGTAGATATACGCTAAATCCATTGTAATAGAAAACAGTGCGTCAAGTAGTGTAAACTGTTGGACCAGTGTTGATTTTTCTAAATATTTTATTTTTGTGTTGCAACAATACTGTATCTTTGTCCAGATTAACTGCTATAGCTTTAAAAAGTTAAAAACGTCACCTCTTGCATGCGCTAAAAAAAAGGTACTATAAATGCGGCAAAGAAGAGCACGGCCCCAAAAAGTGCCCAAACAAGCCTTAGTGCTACATCTGCTTTAAAGAAAGACACAAGGAAGAAGATATGACCTGCCCAAAATACCGTAACGGTAGCAGTAGCGGAGGTCATCTAGCAAAAAATGACTTCCAAACAAAAATAAAGATTTTCCAAGTAAACATTGACAAAAACAAAGCGGTAATTGACCTTCTGTTCCAAAACGCGCAAAACAACGGCGAAAACCTTGCAATAATTTCAATACATGCAAATCTAGAATCCGCACTGGTACGCAGGTCTAAACAAAAACAATCATAACAATAAACTCAAACCTACAAGTGACAGGGAATAGGCTTTGTCAACATCAAATTGCAGAGTATCACGGTATACTCCAGCTAGAGCAAATAGAACAAATTGAGATATGGGACACACCTTCACAAACTAGACTAAAGCGTGAAGAAACATAAAATGACGTTGTTATTAGAGAAGATTTTAACAGCAAATTCCTGGCCTAAAATGGCAAAAATATAGACAAGAGAGGTAGGCTGACGTTTGACTGGATGGCAAAGCTTAGACTGTCAGTACACAGTTCAATTTTCGTACATGGAAAATGCTCATCTATCATAACATTAAAAACGCAGCACACCGTATAACAAAAAAATGTCAGCAAAAAGGTTAACCGTCCGCACCAAAGTATCAACGGCTAGCACAGGTTTGACTAACACAAAACCAGAAGGTTTGGAGGCTTGACACAGAAAAACTGCTAAAGTTTAAAAAAACTTTAGCAAAATATTTGAAGAAGGCGCAGCTTAGAAGAAATTTTTTTTATAGGAACTACTGTAAAAGCCGCACATAAAACATACTATAAAAAAAGCGCGGAACCAAAAAAATAAATGCCTGGTTGCTTAAAGTCAACCCACGCTAACGGCAGCAATAAAATAAACAGTTCAAAAAGAAGCGCGCCATAAGTACAAAATCAAAAGAAAGACGCTTACTACGTGCATAGAAAATACAAACAAAATTCTTACAAAAACCTGTTTCAAAAACTAACAAAAACGTGTGGGGTAATAGCTACAGAAAAGCCACAAAAAAGTTGCGGTGACGTCGGCACATTTCCCCGGAGATTGAAAAAAAAAATTTATAACTTAGCAAAATAGAGGCAAGACAAACCCCAGAAATCAAGAAAACATTAATTTTGAGATAAACTAGACAAATTAAGAAGCAGAAGGCACCGGGTCCGGTAAAACTAACGGCAAAAAACTGTAAAAAAAAAACTCTGACAGAAACGTTTATTTACAAAAGTTTTGATGCATTCCAGGCTCATACAACTAGAGAAAAAGAAAAAACCAACAAGCAAACATATAACCCAATCTGATTTTTGGACGCTGAAGGGAAACTGCTAGAGCAATACCAGAAAGTGGCTGAGTTGGGCGAAGCTCCTAACTCAAATCGCGATGCATAAATTGTTGTTGGTTCAAACCCCAGCTCCGGCAAAGCATTTTTAAGAAGTTATGACATTTAATACATGATTATTGTCTATGTAACAATAATTACATTTATTATGAGAGTGTAGGTGAAACAGATTCTAGGCTTCGTCAGTATCTACAGCGCCTCCATTCTCTCATTTAACGGGTTTAATAGTATAAATTCTGTAATTAATTTACAAGTGTATATTCAAAGACAGTTTGTGAGGTAGTATCACAAGTATAAGCTTTAAAATATTGGCTTGTACCTTAAAAAAATAGCTTATAAAAAAATAGATCACATGTTAAAAGCCAACCAACGTAACTTTGCAAGAAAAGGTCGACTGTAGACTTAATGCACCCAATCAAAACATAGATCCAAAAGAACAAAAGTAAAACGTACAAACACAATAAAAAATTACGTCCTGATTACCCTAGATGTAAAAGATGTCTGTAATTTCGCCAGATAAAGCAAAATAAAAAAAATATAAAAAAGATAAAGGTCGTAAAGATAATTGAAGATTACCTTAAAGACAGGTTTTTTAGGTAATTGTTATAATTCAAAAGTAGGTTGTGATTACTTAATAAATTATTCCTGTTAATGCCGTAGGTCAGGGGATCGAACGATCGAGAGATGTTTTTAAGTCGATCGCCTTTTATCAAATATTTTTGAAATTTTTGACATGTGTTGTATAAAAGTACACTAAATATTTATTTTATAGCAATTATTTTTACCTAGAGATTAGGACTTAGATTGCCGAAGCTCTAAGTCTGAGCGCCCCTGCCGTAGGTTTTAAATTTAAGTCAATAGGTTTAAACTTATAATAAAATTTTGTGCATAAAATTTTTAAATTTGTTAGTGGTATAATCAAACAAGCTTTTTGTAAATTAATATTTGCTAATGTGCAATTAGCAAAAACTTATGTTAGAACTTACTACTACTACTACTACTATACTATATATACAAAATTTTAGAAACAGCTGATGCGGTTTATTTCAAGCACCCCAACATAGTAAGTACCTGTAGATTGGCAGTATATATCTGATCTAAAACATATAAAAAAACAGCAAATATCACCGCTCGTATCAAGAAAAACTGGAAATTTGCATCCACATTTAGTTATATGTTTGGTAATTCTATAAAAATTCTTTCAAAAAAAGCTGCCCAAACACAGCTAAACACACCTCATACAAGATTACTTAGCAAAATAAAATACAGAACTAGCTTTACAATGCTATAAAAAAGGAAAAAAAAAATAATTATGAGAAAGTATCTAAAAGGCTCTTAACAAAGATCAAACTGCAAACATTCATTCCTTTCAGACAAGCAATAAAGTTTATACAAAAACAGTCAAAGAAACTCTGCAAGAGCTACTGCAGACACACTTTCTAGGCTCTACGATGGTAAAAACTTCCAACCAAAAAAACTTTAATATGTCTAACAAAAAGGAAAACAAAAGGGACTGAGCGGAGACAAATATCATAGTGAATAAACGCATTGTAGAACAGGGAATCAGTACGTTTAAACCATTCAAGTCACTAAAAATGGAATTTGTCTTATCATGCTACTGCTGCTTTTAAGCAAACTTTTATGTAAAATTCTTAGAGCCAACTTAGCGCTTTTATATATGCCAAGCTTGGAGGATATTTAAGGAAGTATTTATACCAAAGCTAGAGCAACCCACATATGCCCTTTACAAAACGACAAAAATAACAAAAAACTAAAAAAAAAAATAGAATTGTATTAAGCCACATTCCGCTTGACAAATAAAATAAAATATCTGATAAATATGACAACAAAAACACTTTGTAACTAAAACGATGGTCGTTCAAACAAACATTAACACTTAATATAACCAGATGGTTGAACATTAATAATAATTCTTTATTTACGGTATAAGTAAAACCATTTACATCTACATAAAAATACAATAAATAAATGATGTTAACAACGTAAATGATGATTGTATATTAAACGCAGAAAAATGGCCTAAAGGAGTATCTGTACGTTTATTTACAAATTGCCGCCGCCAGCATAAACTGCCAAAAACTGATTTTTTATCAACAACAACATCCAAACCTTCGACATCGATGTAGCGCCTTCTCAACGTCTATCTTCATCGACATTGTCTGCACGTGCCTTAGATGTGACTTTCGGCTGTACCGAGTTAGAAAACGTAAGAATATTTTATCAAAATGTGCGCGGATTACGCACAAAATTGTTTACTTTAAATGCCAATATACCATTAATGGAGCATGATATTTTTATTCTTAGTGAAACGTGGCTTATAAGCTCTATTACAGACTTAGAACTAGGATTTTTAATTATAAAGTGTACAGGTGTGACCGTAACCATATTACAACATCAAAATTACGTGGCGGAGGCAAACTTATTGCCGTGTCCAATGATTGTGTTGATATTGGCAGTATGAAAATAGTTTTATGTTCTGTTTATATTCCACTTGGTTCGGATTATTCTAGTTACCAACGTCACTGTGAAAGTGTAGAATTAATTAGTGAATGCAACACTGTTTATATTATTGGCGATTACAACTTGCCACAAACGTTGTGGATTAATGATGAATTTGGTGTAAGAACAGAATCCATTTGTTTTAAAGGTACTTTAGTTGCTAACACGTTTGGATATATTAATTCGCATCAATTGAACTACATACTAAACATAAATTTGGTTTTGCTAAATTTATTGTTTGCGCTTTTGGCATTTTCTTCAAACTTGAGTCTTACAGAATTGCTGTTTCCTATTGTACCATGCAATCTTTAACATCCTGTTTTAGATGTAGTTTTAAAACTTGACTCTTTACAGGATACACCTGACAACGTATGGTGTTGAGAAAATAACGTGATGCAATATAATTTCAAAGATGCTGATTATGTTTTCTTAAATGATGTTTTTCTCAACACCAGGTGGGATAACATGTTTGTCGATTGTAATATTGATGAAGCATATCACCGTTTTTATTAATTACTTTTTGACACAATTGACCATTAAGTGCCCAAAATAAATAAGTGTTATAAAAAAACCTATAAATTTCCAATATGGTTTACAAGAGAGCTAAAAGACCTTGTGTTTTCTAAAAAAAAGTTACACAAAGCATATGTGCTGTCTAGATCAGCAGCTGACTACCACAAATTCAGTTCGATACGTGATATGTGTAAGCAATTGGCTAATACGTGTTATTTTAATCACATTAAGAAAGTGGAAGATTTGATTAAATCTAATTCTAAAGCTTTTTGGGTGCACGTCAAATCTAAACGTAGCAGTAATAAAATACCATCTACTTTCACAAATGGTAATTCTCAAATTGACACTACTGATGGCATTGTAAATTTCTATGCTGATTTTGGGTCAGTTTACAGTCCGCTGACGGCATCTATGAGTCCACACAGCACACATACTCCACCATCTGTTCCTACCCATATAAATGAATCGCATCTTGTTTTAAAAATATCTGAAGTTGTCAACGATCTATCACTATTAAAACACAATAACTGTCCAGGGCTTCATAGATTAACAGCTTTCTTTCTCAACAAATGTGCGTTTGCTCTGTGTCGACCCTTATAGCTTTTATTTAACTTATCTCTGGTTATGGGTACTTTTCCTACTTGCTGGAAACAAGCTTATGTCATTCCGATTCATAATTCCGGTGCTATAAATGATGTAACCAACTATAGACCTATATCTATTTTATCAGTTATTCTAAAAGTTTTTGAAAAGTTAGTTACCTGTCAATTGACTGCCATTCTGCAACCTGAAATTGCTCTCAATCAACACGGTTTTCGAACTGGCAAATCAACATCTTCCAATCTTTTGTTGTATGAATCTTATATAACAGATGCGCTCGAAAACAAATTCCAGGTAGATTCAGTTTACACTGACTTTTCAAAAGCTTGAGCAAACATGCTTCAGTTTTTCCAGCAAAAATAGCTACAATTGAATCGGATCAACACGTTAGGTAACTATTATATTTGACAGCCAAGTGGCATTACAGGCAATACACTTGCTAATCATAAAATCCAAACCGACGACAGATTGTATAATCGGTCTAAAAACATTATCAAAAAAAAAAAAGTAAACCTGCAAATAAACCAAACAAAACTACAAAAGCTAACAGAATTGATAACTGAATAGTGTGGTTTAAACAAACACACACATAAAATGAAAATCTAAAAAGTATCTTTTATGCCGCAAATGTCTGAAAAATGAAGAAATTTTATTATCTGTTGAGCGAGTGTGAAACTTACAATAAGAAAGGCAAAGTCTTCTTTTGTAAAGCAATAACTAAAGAAAAGCTCAAGACAATTCGCAATTAGCAACGGTTTACGGGTTTCATTGAAGAAACTAACTACAGAAGTAACAATCAAAAGTGCTCAATAAAACCAAGACTCTGGACAAACTACCTCAAAGAAAAAAATATCTTGCATTACCAACTTGAATATTGAAAAAGACTTGGCCAATAATTGAAATAATATTTCAATTTTTATAATATAATCTACTGCACGATAAGTGTTTTTGCCATCAAATTTAGATTAACATTTTATATAAACATAAGGATTAGTATTTAAATAAAGTTTATTTCTGTTCATATTATCAGTAATCAATGTTTGAGTTTCTTTACATTCATTATTTCTATCCATAGTTTCAAAACGTTGTTTATTATACAATAAACGAATGATAAATTAGTTGATGTACACATTAATTTTGATTACGTTTAAAACAAAAGTTTTTCGTTTGTTATATTCCATTATTATAGTATATTAGACAGGTGATTTGAGAAATGTTGATTTACTAAAGAGTAGTGTTTCAAAACTTAATTCTTGTAGAACCTAACAAAAAATACGGTGTAAAAGATTGTTTTACAGTAAAGTCCGGTTATAACAAACCCGCTTATATCGAACTCTCGAATATAACGTACTTAATTTGAAACAACAAAAATTTTCTCATAAACTCAACGCAATTTTTTACTGGTTATAGCAAACTCGCTTATAACAAACTTTTGGATAAGGCAAACCAAAATATTTCTAAAATTAGCACAATATTCCTGTTATAAAACGTACTTTTCGGTTTTTTTATGGTGTTACCCAATTTATGAATTACGCGGTATTTTCTTGGAAGTATTGTATTTTGATTACATCGTATACCCTCATTAGAGTGTCCTTTATTTCCCAAATTGCGATTTTCTTTGAGAGGATTAGTTAAATGTTTTCTTTTTATGATAAATAATTATTTTGGAATAATAAAACGGTAAACCGTAAATTTTTCATTTCATTAACATGGGAAAATCGTCTTTAAACGCTCAAAGTTTTTTTACAAATTGTAGGTCATATAAGTTCATATAAGTCAACATACCGTTTTTTTTTGTAAAAACGATCTTTACGTTACTTTTGACATAGAATAATAAACATATAAAACAAATTACGATTTTTTTTATTACCGATTATAACAAACTTACGATATAACGAACTGGTTTTGGTACATTTTTCGAGTTTGTTATAACGGGACTTTACTGTATTTATAAAATGCTCAACATGGTTATGCGTTTCAAATTATTTCTATGATCCTCATCTTTTTTTAATCATGATTTTCATATTGTAAGGCATGAAGCAGAGTTTTTTACGTTTAAACAAGTAATAAGTTATGCATGTCATATATGGCAAACCATTCTAATAAGTAAATATCATTCTTTAAATTAATAAAGATTAATTTTTTTAATAGCAACTAATATTTTTTATCTTTATTTGCTCAGTTCTTACAAGCAAAATTGTTGAAATCAATAAAGTCATGTGGTTCTAAATTGCAATAATAACTTGTTATAATAAGATCAATTAAAGTTTGTATGATTGGCATGATACTAGTAAGTATTGTATCAAATATCAAGTTAACCGTAAAAATAATTAATTTGTTGTTCAAGTTAAACAGATTTACATTTAAATATCTCAATCATAAAAACCTTTTATATAAATTGTATTAAAATATCGCATCTTTAAGTTCAATTACAAAATTTTTATAATGTAAAACAATCTTTCAGTAAGCTAAATTTATTTAAACATTTTTCAAATAAGTATTTTTTGAGCAAGAGAATGTACGTAACATTCAACAATCGGTTTCTAAATTTTAGTTAAACATGCTGATTGAGTTTAACCCAAATATTAATGTTCTGGTGTAAACATCATTGTATAATTATACGTTCAACTATTCAAAACTTTGTACATTAGTTTGTGTTTACAGTTACAATAAAATCCACTCTATTCACAATTTATTGGCACTTTAACGTTTCTTAAATGTATTATGACAAATACTAGCATTTTAAAATTGTTAATAATAATTAACCTTATAACAAAACACTTTTACTAACTTTTATAAATAGTTAATATTTATAATAATCATAAAAGCTTATACCTACGTGTGCATTTGATTGTATACATTTGCAAACCTCAATATTTCTTGATTACTCTGAATAAAAGGCTTAATTTAGTTATAATATATTTTGTACTTTATTAATTAATTAATTTTATAAATTTAAGTAAGTAATTATTGCGTAAATAAGTTTTTATTCACATCCACTTTCTCTTGAGTTGCAATCAAACTCAATTCTCATTTCTGGGTGTTACCGCATTATTGAACGACACCTTGAAATTTATTATTTAACATAATATATGAATGAGTAGATATCATGTAAAATAAATTCAGTTTAATACAATTATTATAATTATACATAATGATATAATAATTAAATAACATAATTATTATACTGATTGATTATTATGATAATTCAATTCTTAAGTACATTTGTACATATGTATGTGAACTTTTCAACGTTTCACTTCTGTGAAAATGAGAATAAAGAATAAGCGAAGAGTAATTAATTCGTGAATATTGGGGCAAATAATCCAGATGTCCCAAAAGCCATGAGGTCGCAGCACTGCTCTAATTTATGCGGCTTTCTTTCCACGTTAGGCGCCAGTGCCAAGTAGCAAGCAGCACGACGTTATCCGTTCCAGTGCGTTCCGGGCGAGCGCGCGCTAATTTATGGCATGTTTTGGTACGAACTCTGTTCGCAGTGCCAACTCGAACCTCGATCTGTTACAAATCCCCCACCTCCCACGCCCGCACATACACATAAAAAACCTTTGAAAATCCATTTGGATTTCGGAAATTCGCTTTAATTATTTTTGCGAGAGAGCCGAGCCGAAAGGGCACACTTTTTAATCCTTTGATCTCCTTTTTGATCGGCCACTCGGAAAATTGACCGCAAATCCAGAGGAAAAATCAAATAAGCAACTCGCCGTAGGGGTCTCCACTGTTATTGCTAGTGTTTAGTGCGAATTGTTAATATTGCTGCACACATTCAACGGGCCGTTTTCGCGATACGTGCTAATTACAATGGGAGATAAGCGATAAGCGGCGACGAGATAAATCACAATTTGCACAATACACCGGGGAGCCGGCATTGTTTCCTGCTTGTACCGCCACACGCCGATTATACCGCCGCTCACCAGATACTTCTATCTTACATCTGAATTCAGATTATATTGTTACAGCACACGAGTGTCTACTCGCCCCAATGCACAGATACACAGATATATTGTAGATACGTAGATATAACCACCCTGTTAGCCTTTACACCTATCTCACTCCGTACCTTTGTCTTTATGTGAAATATTATGTACTGTTATTAGTATATATTCCATCCACTAACTATATTCCATAATCCTCTGATGCAAATATTAAATTTGGAAATTTATGATTAAGCCGTTTACTTGAATTATTGCCACCTGTTAGTGTGGAGGTAATGTTTCAATATTTATTTGTCTGATTACGAGAATTTAGCATTAATAACCTAATCAATAAAACGTGTTATTATTATATTTATTTAACAGATTCGCTGAGTTACGGGATAATACAATCCTATTTTTATTTATTGATTGATGTTAATTTATTGCAAACTTTGCAATTGTATTGAGATTACAATTACCAAATATTTTTAATAACATTGTATAGACTATATTAAATAATTATGTTTAATAAAATAAATAATTATTATATTTTATATAATATATTAAATATTGTATTTTACTTTCAGTGACCCATCATAGCATCATTATTGAGTTCTATTTTAAACATTCTTTCTTTACTATTAATATAATAATAATCAATAAATTAAAAAAAAAATACTTACAATTTTTTTAAATTAAGATTTTGGCATACATTCAAAGTTGTGAAATATTTAAAAAAAATGGGCAAAATAAATGTGTCTTTAGTGTTAATGCTATCAATGCTATGATTTTAGAATCATTTCATTATTTAATGTTGGTTGGAAAAACTGGACATACTCTTTTAAAAGATGATTTTAGAACAGCAACGCGTGTGCTGTTCTAAAAAAAATATAATTATAGACAGTATTGCATGGGAATACTAGATAAAAATATAATTGTAAATAAATTAAATCTCAGAAGATCATTCATTTTAAAGTTTAAGTCATACTGCCCAAGTATTAACGCTCCGTGATGTAGAGACGCACTAATTACCAGGAAAAATGGTGTATCTAGAAGTGGTGACACTCCATATGCCCGCGCAACAAAGTCAAGCGTTCAGAAAAATGTTTGCAGACGTTGCTCTCAATGTATGGCAAGTTGTTTTATCTAACCAAATCTACACTATGTTAAAGTTAATGCGTCGACTTATTAAACCTGCTGAAAAAATCACACAACAATGTAGCAATTTGGGTTAGTTACTGTTTGTCCGTTTTCACAAAAAAATATAACCCAACAATGCAATTTAAAGATATGTCACAGCAAGCAGTTATTTTCTTGCAGTGTATCAAGTAGTTTTTAAAAGTTTTTGGATGCTCAATGCCAAATTCTGTTAGTTTACTGTTCCAGATAAATAAAAGTAAGACTCGTTACTCAAGATCAAAACAATATCGTCCATCAGTAATTAAACCATACCGTTTGGGGAAGCAAAGACATAAATGCTAATGGTAAGATAAAGTACATAATTTTATTATCAGTACTAACTTAGAAATACTAAATCAAGGCGTTTAAAATTTCTTACGTCACGCAGCCAGACTGTAATAGGTATTACACTAAACAATTTTTTTTTTAAACCAAATTCAAAACTGACATGTGGCTACGTCAGCCTCAATGTTGAATCATAGATTGACAAAATTCAAATTAGAACATAAACACAAAAACCTATCGCATAGCTAACCTATCGAAAATAACTCAAAATTTTCTAGGCTGTACGACTCCAACATAAGAGTAGTCTTATACTGCAACACTAATCTCATCAAAGGATGACTAAACCGCTGCATATTAGTTAATAGAGAAGGCGAGCATAGCCTAGGTCTAGATAATCAAAAAAAGTTGCTATACAAGGCACCAAGATTAGGTTTTTCCAGCTCTCATTCAATAGAGCAAGGATATGATTTTCATTCATTTGGCAAACATCTATAAAGCGTGTATCTTTTTTTGCTACATTCCCATAGCATAGAAAGAAATAAAAGTCAAATTTATACTAAAACAAAGACAAATGACTATACCCAAGAAAAATCTTATTGCCCAATAAGCTTTACCTATTTTTACTTGAAAATACTTAAAAGACTTTGCAAAAAATCAATGTGAAAAATGGCACTAATAATCAAGCTAACCAACATGCTTACATTCAGAAAAATTTACTAAATTGGCTACATCTTGTATCAGATTAAACCAAAAAAATGAGCAAAACACATACTGTGATTATGTGTTCTTGCTAAAAGTTACCCTTAAAGAAGTGTACTATCGCAGTTACTATAAAACTTAGTAGTAAACTCAATGACCGTGGATTTTATAGAATTGGCTACGCAGATAATATTACGATTTTGGCAATAGCAAATTTAAAGCAATGCTCTGTAGTTTGATGCAAAATTGGTGCAAAGACTTTTATACTGTAAATCCTCAAAATCCAAATTAGTTCTATTCACAAAAAAATTGGTCAATTAAATCTACCAAAACTCTTAAATATCCCATTAACAATGTCAGCCAAAATAAAATACTTAAGTGTTTATTGACAACAAGCTCACATGAGGACCACATCTAAAAATAAAATCTAATAAGGTATAAATGTTGTTCTGGCAATGTAGTTGGCAAACATGGGAATTGTCTCCAGAAATAGTATTATGGCTATACACTGCTTTCACAAAATCTATGCTTATATAGGTTAGTTGTACATTGGGGCAACAGTGAGGTTTCCACTAAAGAAAATACAAAAACAGTCTGTGTTGGAAAAAAACCGGCTTAACATGGCTAGCATAAAGAAACGCCTCCAAGTAGTGTCCTGCCATACATAAGTTGATTGTGCGTCGGGGCAACAAATTGAGGTTACCATTAAAAAAATACAAAGGGTTTAAGTAGAGTCAAACTTGTTTTAGTCTCCATCCAAATCCAAAATTCAAAGTAAATGAATCCAAGTAAAATTTTGTCAAACCTACAATATAAAAAGGTACACTTTCCATTACTGGTACCGCCAAAACGCTGTAAAAATTAATCTTAAAAAAAACAAGATTTATTACACCAACATTGTCAACAAACTAGACTAAGCATTCCAATTTGCTTACTAGTAATAAATCTACTTCAATTTTTGTAAAAATAAAATAATTGGATACTTTTTACTCATTTATCAAGCGGTCACAAAAAACACAAGTAAGACAACACAATTACGAGTTGTGTTTAACAGTTTAGCAAAAAGTCTACCATCATTAAACAACAAACTACTAATTGGGACACGACTACAAAATAAACTGTTTTTCATATTGCTCTATTAAAAGCATGCATTTTATTACAAACGTATACATTTTGTCACAAGATGCTTAAGAACATTAACTGAGAAAGTAAATGATCAAGAAGTAGTCATATTACAAAACACATTAAAAAAACCTAAAGAGATAAAAAATTAAATCCCAGCAACACTATCAGCCGCAAAAACTGATTAAAGAAAATTTACAACTAATGCTCACAAACTACAATTAAATGAACCAAACTCAGAGTGGATGGCAATCAACAAATACACCGTAGAAATTCTGAGAGTGCTAGTACAAAGTACAATGGATAGCATGTTTGCTACTATCAAGAGCAATGAAAACAACTTCAACAGCTGCCATGAAAACATTGCTGTCACTACAACCACTGCACTTAGTTGTAATAAAGAAGACAAAACAAGCAGCGTACTTACTACAAATTAACAAACATAATTGTAAATCTCGGAATTCACACACCAAAAATAATAAATGTGTTACTTAAAGAGGAGGCACTAAGGATAAGATCAAACTTCATGAAAGATTATTGCATGCAAAAGTTTGATGTAATAATACCGTCATGAAAAACGTAGATAACAAAAATGACTCGGGCAATATCTCAAAAAAACTATCTGGTACACAAATGAGGCTAAAGACAACAATGGCACGAAAGCCGGAATATATGTAGGCAGAAACTAAGAGATGTCAATTAGGTTAACACAAGGCAAACATGCTTCAGTTTTTTTATGCAAAAATAGTTGCCATCAAATGGTGTGTCAGGTATAATATTGAACCCAATTTAATAATGTTTTAAACAACACATTAGCAAACCAATAACTATAATATCCGACAGTTGGCACTACAGTCAATACGCTGCGTGTGAAGTCAGCCATTCATACGCCACTGGTGACTGCATTTGCTAAGAACAGAGTACACCAAATATTTTTACTGATTAATACACAAAGATCACAAATTTGCGGATGCATGCATGCATGCATAAAAAAGTTATGATTGTTGCATCAACCGTCACATCATCAAATTAGAATAATAATTCTACTTCTCTTCTACAGAAACTAATAGAGTCAACTTTTTTTTCGACAAAAAGACGCGTCCCTTTACAAATTGACTGGAGCAAAACTCAAAACAGCTTGGAGAAACCAACACGAATGTTAATTTTAAAGATTCTCAGAAGCCACCTATCAGGAAATCCTGATAGTAAATTCATTACCAAGCTATCCAAGAAACAGAAAAAAAAGCTTTCAAATGCCACAGATTCAAAAAAATCTAATAAAGTCTTCTGTATTTTAATCTAATTATACTAAGTTTGATAAAATATGTCCACAGAAGTATTAATTATTTAAACAAAAAAATATTTTATGTATTAAATCAAAGTTGGAAAGACTTTTTAGGAAGTTCTTAGGGTCATTTTCAATTGTTTTATAGTCAAGGATGTTAAAAACCAACTTGCAAATAAAGGTTTTGAAACTGTGCCAGTCACTAAAATTAGAAGAAAAGACAGGGTTTTTTCATATTGTATGTCCAACTCGCCATTACGGCTAAAAGCCGTAATATTCTGTGCAACTTCAACATCAAAGTAAAGGTTAAACGTAAATTGTCAGCTAATGTCACAGACGTTAAAGGTTAAAATATTCGGTAAATAAATGCAACGCCTCTAACGTTGGCGTGAAATGCGCGGAGTGTCATCATACAGAATAATCTCTCAGGAAAAAGAGCTGTAGCATATTTGTATAATGTCAACAGAATAAACTAAAATTAAAATAAACTCTTCTTTAAAAATAACATTAATTTAATGTTATTATTCAAAATATTATCACTCATCTCAAACCAAAACTAGCAGCAGATTTGAATTGCATTTCATTCAGTTTTGAGATTTTTTTTTACAAGGTTGTAATGTTCTTCACAAACATTACAAATGCTATGCTAAAAACGTCGGATTTTTTGTCTTTATGAAAGAAGATATTTACATTTTTTACAAAAATACCGCTCAATTAGTCTTTTGTCGACTCTAAGTAAAGTGACAGAAATCTCAGATAGAATCGAAGATCACACGGCGGTCAAAAACCTATTGCCAAATCATTAACATAACATCAAATATGAGCTATCTATAACATATTAATTAACCAAAATTGAAAAAGTCTGACACCAAGATCTACTCTTAAAACTGCAGGTTCAATTCAGAATTGATAAAACTTATTATTTTCTATCTAAAAGAAAGGATACTAGCCGTAAAGCTGTTTGAGCACGTGCCTAGCCCCAGGACAATCAAAGCAGAGTGTTTTTTTTTAAGGTTTAGTACTATCTCTAATGCTTTTCAGTTTGTATGTATCAGACATACCATGCACCACGCTAGATGTCAAAACTGCCTAGTAGTACGTTGACAATGCGGCACTGTTGTATACTTCAACGCATCCAAAAGTGATAATGCTAAAACTTCAAGCGGCTTGTAAGACACTTAAAACTTGGCTTAGGTACAAGAAGGTAAAAATCAACTCCGAAAAGAGCAATGCTATACTGTTTTTTAGTAATTTTTAATTAACTTCTTACAAGAACGTTTATTTTAATAGCGTTTCAATTCCATGGATAAGTACTGCAAAGTACAAGAAGAAAAATAAAGTTTTATAGAATCTTAGTTTTCTAACTGCACATAATGGCCATACTGGGTAAGACTAAAATAGCAAACAATATTTTAACTCCGTTGCTGCGCAGAGACAGCAATATGAATACTACTAACAAGTTCATAATTCTCATTTACCCAATACTGACATACGCATGCTTGGGGTATGACAGCTTTTTCCTATTTTAACAAGATAGAACCATTTCAAAGTAAGACTTTAAGGCTGTAAACACCTTACTACGGTTGTAACACTCAACTGAAAAATGGTAAGGAATTTGATCAGAAATGTTAGTCTTAGCATAAACTTTTTGATAAAATTGCAAATCAATCAAATCCTGAATTATTTTGTTTTGCTAAACAAAACAAGCAGATTTCAAAATACAAGTGACCAATCAACATGTTCACTGTATAAAATTAACTCGTCAAACCGCTACCACAGTTTGTGGTACAAAGCTAGCGCACCTATAATAATTTCTCAAAAGATTGTACACAAAAATATTCTGGTCTTAGTCTTGTTTTCTTTATTTACGCCAAATGGAAGAAGCTAGTTGGTTGGCGCTTCCATAGTCTTTTGTAGACCAGTCTCTTGTTGCAGAATCTTTCAACCGTCCTAACCAACGTTATACTCTTGCAGTTGCTCCCAACAAATCTTCGATAAAAGAATTACGTTTCACAAGAAACCCAAAGGTTATCAAAAGTACTTTAGCACCAAGAATCACACTTGTCCAAGGTCACGTCACAGACAAGTAAAGACAAGTCGCAACAAGTACCATACTGCTGCATACAGTAGCAACCCTTATATTTATCATCAAAATCACCAGTCCAAGAATTATTTTAATGAATTTATTGTAAATTAATTGTTAAAAAAATATTTCTAAAATTAAAAAAAAATGTAAAGAATTCCATTTAAAAAACTGAAGATCACGTAAAACGTAGCATGCATTAAAAAGTAAAACACGCCACTGTATAGATTAAAAAAATCTACAAAAACTTTTATTAAACGCATTTTTAAATTAAACTAAAAATGCAGCCAAAAATCAAGAGTTTTCACACATTTCACCAATCATATTTGGGATTAGGGAGAGTACGCAAAGTTACTAGTCTTAAAAAGATAAATTTATTACAAGTTTTTGAACATTTTTTACAACATTGTTAATTATTATTTTGAACGTTACTATGTAATTTTTGAATAACTCAGTACCTAATTGGCTAAAATATAATTTCAAAGATGAGAAAAAAATTTATAAAATTTAATAATAGTTTTATTAAAGATTAACATTAAAAAAACATACATTTACTTTTTTAAATAAATGTATTGTGAACTTATTTCACTTTTAAAGAACAGGCTTGCTACATATTCTTTTTTAATTGGTACTTAAGCCTCTTGGTCTTTAATAGATAAAAAGTACAACAAAAACAAAATTTTATTAAATTAGAGAGTAAAGAGTTTAAATATACATCAAACGTATTGATTTTATATGAAGCGTGCAATACATAAATTTGAGTTACTCTATAAATAAGCAGTTGCTGAAATTCCACCACTATTCTCATTCTCCTCATTTTAGTAGTTACTTTTTATTTTAGTTAAAAATTTGAAGCAATATGAAATATAATTAATGTTTTATAAATCAATATCTATAGTAGTTGTACCTTTTGTAACGTTGAAGTTTGATAATTAAATTATTATTTAATCAAATTTCAATTAATTATGTACATTTTATGATGTTAGGTTATTTTTTATACTACAAATAAATTATTATTAAACGATATAACATGTAGACAGACTCCAGCTTGGTTTGCTTGCTTTGTACATACCCATTAGATTAATGAGATTCAATTAATTTGTCTGGAATTCCAAAGGATCCAATTCACAATAGCCTTTTAAAATCTTGATTTAGATATAGTGATTTATTTTGATCCTTAGAAAAATCATTTGATTGATAAGATCAATCGAAGTAAAGCAATAAAACCGTTTTAAAAAAGTTGAGATTTATTTCTTCGGCTTTTTATCAGGATCTCTCTCCCGTACAAACCCAAAGTGGCGTTCTAAATTCTATCTAATTCCGGTCCGGTTGTTATTTCAAGTGAACGTTCGCAGTGATCCCGGCTAGCCAGGGACGACGCGAATCAAATAAAGTGTAATCCCGGAGGACAACAGGACTATTAGACTCCTTTCTCCCTGCGCTCTCTCACCTATCCTAGGACTATCGTTGGTTGAGATTTTGCCGGCCCCAGAGCGACCACCTGACACCGGGGATCCGAGAGGATTTCCTTGTCAGATAGAAGTTTGAGTGGATTCAGTCTAAACACGTGTTGTATATAGCACTGTTGCTTCTTCGTGACACGAGCGGACGAGTTTAAGCGAGACGGGATCCAGGGACTGGATGTAAACTATCCCAACGAATAAGGCCGCAACAGTCAGGATGCGGATGACACTTGAGAAGTATTTATTTAACATGTGGAAGTGAAAGGGCACACCATATGTAACTTATACCCTTTTACATCCAGCGTTATTAATTATAACCCGAAAGTATATTACTAAATGAGATTATATATTTAGACAAATACACAACAGCAAATTTACAATGTTAAATATTAATCATACCACGCATATATACAATAGAAGATTTATTACTATCAAGAATTTATTACTATTAGTATAAAATTTATTACTACCAGTATGCAGCATGAATAAAACCGAACCACTAGATATGCTTTTCATAATAAAACATTGCAAAACTAATTTTTATTTATTTTGCATCTTATTATTACAATTGTGAATTTATCAGTAAAATTGACTAAATGAAATAATATTTTACATTCTATTGATCTTATCTAACATAGGTTTAATGAAAGATCTTATCTCCAGTATGCAAGTACATGTTTTATGTAAATAAATTATTCTACATCCAGTATGGAAAACACAGTCAAACATCTTGGCATATCAATTAGAATACATTATAAAATGCGTAAGCTAACTTTTACATATTATTGTGTCGTGCTAACTTAAGTTAACAAAAACATAATTTTAATTCTATTTTAAAGAATAATTAAATGTTTTTATAAAGTTTTAAAGTTGAATATTTTATAGCCACATAAAATATAAAATTTGTTAGCAATATACAAACTTTACTCATTAAATATGAATGAAGTTTCAATTACTATCATGTAAAAATTTGATTAAAAAAAACGAGTTATAACTTGGATTTGTCATAATATTCTTGTCAGCAAATCCTCATACATTTTATAATAATTGCAAACAATTCTTAATTCTTGATTATGTAAGGTTACTTGAATAAGATGTAATCATCTGCGTAAGTTTTTGCTAAAAGTATTCGGTTCGACCAGCTACGCCCATAGTCCACTTTATTATACATTTCTGCCTAATAAGTTTTCAAGTATCATTTCTCTGTTGCTATCAATGTATTTTTATTGATCTATAAACAAATAAAAATAATTGAGATCTTTCAAAATGATAATATTAGATATATTTTTTTAGCTTTTGTTTATAACATTGACATTATTCATTGTTACTTGTTGTCAACATATTGTAAATAACTAATATTAGATTTATTATTGTTTTACAAATTACATTTGTTTACAAAGTTCATACATATAATATAAAAATTAGAATTAGACTATGCAGGTTAAAAATATAAAAATTACAATTTACAAATTTTATATTAAATTATAATAACAATATAAAACATTTACACATCCTACATGTAAACAAAATACATTTAAATTTTTTTGATGGAATCACACAAATACTATAAAAGTTTATTAAAAACTGTACTTACTTTGAGAAAAATGCATTATTGTTTGGAACTTAATATCAATTAGAGCTGTTTTTATATTTCTCTTACTGCTTAAGAGAAGGTCCTTTATTTTACATGTCATTTTATTGAAGAACTTTTGTCTATAATAACCAGTTCCAGTTCTACTTTGTAACAGTATTGAAGCTGAAAAGATAACATTTTCAAAACGTGTATCATAACTATGCGCTGTTGTTTATTATTAAATGATAATAATAATAATAATAATAAGCTTTATTTCGAAAACATTTATACAACAAATTAAATTTGAAAAAAGTTGCATATAATGTTAGAAACAAGTCACACATCTGTAGAATAAAAAAAAAACATACATATAAAACAATATTTACTAAGATACAAAAATTAAAATATACATAAATAGTTTTTAAAACAGAATTTAAAATTCAATTTCATTAAGATTATAAAATGCTTTATCTTTTAAAAGAATTTTAACAGACAATTTAAAATGCTTAAAATTTGGCAAGTTTTAAATTAATTTTGGCATTTTGTTGAAACAAGAAGACCCGCTACCGATAATACCATTATCAAAAAGTCGTGAGTAGTGTTTTGGTGTAACTAAAAAGTGTTTTTTCCGTTTATTATAGTCATGACTTAGATTATTTTTTTCGAATATATTTTTTTTATACACAAAGCAAACAACTTCATAAAAATACAAACTTGGAAAGGTTAATAATCCTTCCGATTTAAATGCGTTTTTGCAAGAGTCTCGCCGTTTTTCTTACTGCATCTTTTTGAAGATAAATACTCATTTCCAGTCTCCGTTTTGACCCCAGTGAATAATACCAAATCTCATAATGCTTTCAAAATTGGCATAGTACAAAGTTTTAACAGCGTTCTTAGTTGATATCTTACTCAAAGTTCTTAATGCATAACATACTTTTGAAAGTTTACAGCACACTTTGTCAATATGTTGCAAAAATATAAGTGGCGCATCTAATGTGGTTCCCAAAACTTTTGTGCTTGCTACTAGATCAATACTAGCATCATTTAGATTTATTTCATCAGGAAATTCTTAGTTTAATCGACCTGTTGTAAATAATACACACGTCGTTTTGTTATCGTTCATTGTAAGTTTATTTTTATAAATCCATTCACTTATAATTGAGAAAGTCAAACAAGCTCTATCTTCAATATCCTTAAAATTGCTACCGTTTACTAAAAGTGTCGTATCATCTGCATATGTGACAAGTTTACATATATCATCCCAAAAAATATTACTTAAATCATTGGTTGGCTTAAATGGTGCATAACAATGGTCCTAGTATTGATCCTTGTGGCATACCGCGTATTAAGGACAATGCACTTGATAGTTGTTTTCCAACTTTACTACCTGTATTCTATTGCTTAGATATGACTTAAAAAGATTATAAGCATTTTCACAAATACCGTATCTATGCAGCTTAGTTAGTAAAATATTATGGTCTACACTATTAAATGCCTTGGATAGGTCAAAAAAATACCCAAGGCAGGTTGATGCTGGTCTACAGCTTCAAGTATATCTCCAAGCAAACTACACAAAGCTGTATCTATGTTTTTGCCTTTTACAAAACCGTGTTGTTTTTCTGATATAGAAACAACCAAATCCATAAAGCTAACAACTCTATCTTTAATAAGAAGTTCAAATATTTTTGAGAAATTTGATAATAGACTTATTGGTCTATAACTTGCGAGTTCATTATGATTAACTTTCTTAAATAATGGACAGACAATTGCTAGCTTTAAATGATTTGGAAAAATACCAGTTAAAAACATAAGATTGCCTATGAACACTAGTGGCCCAGTAATAAAATGTATACATTTCTTTACAATAAATTGAGGTACGTCATCTATACCGCATGATCTTTTGTTAGTAATTTTTTGACATACTTTTACAATATCTTAATCTACTATTGGATACAAATACATTGTTTTTCAAAAGTTGTAACGCAATTATTTAAATAATTCAAATCAATTTCTAAATTACTTGCATAATTTGCAAAAAAAATTATTAAATTTATTTGCCGTTTCTTTTAAACTGTTTTTATAGCCGTCTGGATATTGATTTGCTTTATTACTAGTACTTTTTTTGACTGAATTTATGATATCCCACATCGTTTTTGATTGGTTATGAGAACTTAGTATAAGAGGCGGGAGTTTAAACTCTTGGCAGGGCCACCCATGCCGGATAAATTAATGAGCAAAAGCTAAACTAAACGTAACCAAAGCCATTCCTGACTACTTTCCCTTTTTTCCTTTTATCTCTATATACCACACCTACCTTTCACTCCTAGTTTTTCCCAACCTGCCGGTAGGTTAAAAATAAGCTCCTTAACTTTGTGAACTTTTTTTGCTGCATTTATCATAACTATATATTCTTTGTTCATTTGTTTGAATTTATTTTGAAGTTCTGGAAAGTGTTCAGATAATTCTCTTACAAAGTTAAGATTTTGTTTGCAGTTTAAAATGTCTGTTATTATCCAGTTTTGTTTATTATTTTTTTTGTTTATATTTACTTTAAAAAACGGAAAAGACATATTAAAATGATATAAAAAAGTATTTAAAAAAATGTTAAAGCTTTCATTTGGGTCTTCTATGTTGTACACATCAAACCAATCTTCAACTTGCAGATTAGAAACAATATTACAATTTAAACAATTACTTATAATAAAATTATCTAAACAGTTACTTGTGGTTTTTGTAACCCTAGTAGGTTCATTTATTGTAGTAAATCTATGTTAAAATTACCACCGATTATAATGTTTAAGTTTTCTAATTGCAGTTTCTCTACTATTGTAGTGAATTTCTCATAAAAAATATTTAAAATTGTTCCTGGAGTCTGATACAAACACACAAACACATAACTAACTTTTTCAATTTTAACTTGTATGGCACTGAATTCACATGTTAATTTACAGGAAAGCTTTTTTATGTCTTGACGTTCCATGGCTTTAAGTCCTTCTGTAGTAAAAATAGCAACTCCACCGTGTTGGTTTTTAGATCTGCAGAAACTTGCCTGAAGATTATATCCTTGAATCTTGATAGTATTAAATTGATCTTCTGACTGCCAGTGCTCTGAAAGCATTAATATGTGTGGTTTTTCTAATTCTACTAGCACTTCCATGGCTGCCACTTTGTTTCCAAAACTTTGCATGTTTTGATGTATTATGCATATATTGTGTTTTATGTCTTTGTGTTGCTTTGAAGTCTTGATTGAAAATTTTTGTTTGATTTTGAATCTTGTTTCTTAAAGTAAAATGAATTTATAAATGTACCTTTTGGCCAGAAGGTTGGTTTTACTATTATATCCGTTAGTTCAATAGGGAACCCTAATTTAAATGAAGAATATGTGACGTGTTTGTATTTAGGTGTTAATTTTTCTATAATGTACTCCGCATTTGCTTCCTGTGATAAAAAAACGTTTTACTTCTTCTATCGAAACATCTTTATCTGAACGAGAAACAAATATCCATTTTATTATTGTTGATTTAGCGATAGGTAAACCGTTTCCACCGGTTCCTTTAAAATAATTACGATTTTTGTTTTTCTCTTTTGTATTTTTTACTGTTAACCAGTCTCTATCTTCTGGTTTTGAAACGTCTTGTATATTTTGTTTTAACTTAGCATCGAGTTTATTGTTCTTTATATTATTATTGGTTTTTGTATCCTTTTTATATTCGGTACTTTTTGTTTGGTTAGAATTTATTCTATTTATTTGATTTTTATTATTTATATTCGAGTGTGTGTGTGTGAGACCCATCTGGTATTGTTAGACTGCAACTCTCCTTTTTATTGTTTATAGACATACTTTTTGGTGTAGAACTAGTATTTTTCTCATAGATTTGTTTCTCTTGTGCAATAGGTGGCGTTATAATTTTATTTGTTAAATTAACTTTTGTACTTAAGTTAGTAATTATTCTTAATTTTTCTAATAGTAAATTACCTTGATAACGTAGCTCATTTTTCAATTTCTTAATGTCTTTTCTTAAAAATATTAACACTTGTAAACTACTTTTTTGTATACCATTTTTTTCACACTTTGAGCATGCTAGCTCTCCAAACTTATCTTCTGATTTTGCACATAATTTATGATAAATTAATTCACAAAGACATCACTGTACTTCTTCTTGATCATTTATTACATACTTATTACAACCCGCACAAATTTTTGTGTAAGTATTGCTATTTAAATTACTAACCGAGAGCGAACGTCTTCTCTCCGAAATATTTCTTTTTATTATGTTGATAAGATTTTGAAAACAAATTAGTAAAATACTTAAACGAGTTAATTTCCTCAAAATTTATTTCTAAAATAATTTTGAAACTAAAGCTAATTTATCTATAATTTCTAATGGTAGGAAAATTGTCCCATAAAACTATCGTGTAGCTTTTCTCGGAAGTTAATTAAGATAATTCATTTCTGTTTCGGCATTATTATGAGCATAATAACAACATTTGAATAAACTATTTTGGTAAATTGGTAAAAATATATTAATAAATAAAAAAGTGGTAAAAATTGTTCAATTTATTTCAAATTTAGTTCATATAAATGATATTTATATAAAAAAAGTTATGGCGCAAAAATTATCACAAAATGATTATTTGTTTGCTTTCAAAGTAGCACCAAAGATGAGGATATTTTTGGTTGTAAACAATAACCCCACCGATGGCTTTGCCCATTACGCTTGGTACTGTTTTTATTACACAATTGGTAGTTTAAATTTATTGGGTGGTCGGCGCCATGGGCGGTATTTTACTCCAGTGCGTGTGAAGCGCTCCCGGTGATTTACCACGGAACCTAACCTAACAAATCTGTTCTTAAAATATCTTAACTTCTCTGTTTTAAAAAACCCGTAACAAAACGCTTTCTTGTCTAGTCAGTTTTAAATTAATGGTGTTGGATGCCATTTAACCAACTTTTACTCCTGTTCTGTAAAATATTTTCAAAGTATTTGAATATTTTTATTGCATTTGTATTTAATGTTTTTCATTTACCAATTATCCAGATGTAAGATATATGAGTTTCTTCTTATTCCTTAGCCGTTGTCTATTGTATAATGTATTGCTTTGAATAGAACTTGAGCATCAATTTGCTGAAACTTTAGTTGAATTATGATGAAATTTAAGTTTTATGGTTTTGATTGCTTTTTTTATAAATGTAGTTTTTTGGCGTATGTAAATTGTGAAACTTTTTTATGTTTGTGTTTATGTTCTCAAAAAAATAAAACTATTTTTAATAAATCATCATGTCTCATTAAGCCCCCCCCCCCCCCAGTAGTATCCTAACTCCGTCGCCTTAACACAACTCAATTTATTTGTTCAATAAGTGCTTAAACATTGCTTAAAAAGGTTGCTTGTTAACTAACTTTCAAACCAGTTCTTAGCTTGTCTTAATTCTTATAAGCAGATCTGAGGTCCAAATTCATACAGCTGAATTTAGTCTAGACGCTATCTTGTTTTTTACCATATTTTTATTGGTCATTTCAGTTTTTTTTACGTGTTATCGCAATTTTAATTTATTGATAAGTTTAATTTTATTGTTGCCTACGTTGTTTAACCATATCGTTTTGTTCCTGCCATCACCCATTCCTCAGAGGATAAACTGTAACAAATTATATTACTCCGCCTCAACTTTTTTTTCTGTCTACAAATTTTTTTGTTGTCAAAAAAATGAATTTCTTTAGAACTTCTTTATTAGTCACATGCCCTATTTAAGAAATGTATACAAAAGTACCTAAAATGTCCCCAAGCTTAGGTACAGTTTTTTATATTTCTTATTTCAGGAAGAGTAATCTTCTAATAGTTAAAAAACTATGAGTTTTATAAGTTTTTTGTTGTATGATTACATTACATTTATACATTTGATCTTAATGTCTACCCTGTGGTTGCAAAAAACATTTTTAAGTCTTTTTTAGTCAATGCTGGCTCAAATTAATAATTCAGCAGTTACATAAATATCACACTTTATGTTGCAACAATTCTAAAACTGCACTTGAGTTCTGAAGATTTGAGTTTACGGTATTTTTTTTTCTTTTTGATATGGTTTATTACTAGTGTGCACCGCATCTCTGGTTGTAACACTTCTAGTAGTTTTGTTTCATCAAAAAAGATCAAAAACTTTTGTTAAAGAACTGTTTTTGTTTCAAAAACCACAACGTTCTCAAGGTTTTTTAAATGAAAAAACAAGCACGCAGTTCAGCAGTAGCTAGAAAATTGTCGCAAAAACTAATAAAAATAAAACCCATATTATTCATAGAGCAAAGCCTAAAGTTGCACAAATCTCCTTAATGCGTTTAGGTTATTTTTAATTGATACCATCATTGATGAAATTGTTATTTATACCAATAATGAAATACCTGTAAAATCAATTTTGACGTATTATCGTCAAAGTGCCAAAAAAATATTCATTTGCCCAGTGGAACAAACTTTTACAAAACTACAAGCAGACAATCTAAAAAGAAATTAACACTAGAACAGTTAGAGCTAGACGTTCTTCTAAAATTCAGAACGCAAAATACATTATTAGAAGACCTGGATATAGCTTAAAAATTGAGACTAAAATATATAGATAGTGTGAAATTTTTTTAGCGGAATATTGACGCAACTAAAAACTAGTAGACAATTACGGGCCAAAAATCTTAGATATTTTGTAAAATTAATAAATAGCCTGCACTATCTGAAATTAGAGTAAATTAGCCGTATCAAAATCCCCATTTATTATTGCAATGCTAAACTTTAAAAGTTTTGATTTTAATGATTAGGGTAAACATATTTATAAATCGCAATTTCTAAAGAAATTTCTTATTGTCACTTACGACATTGTTTCTCCGGAGAAGCGATATGTGCACTCAGGAAAATGAAACCAAATCTTTTATAACTGATATGGAAATCAAAGCGCTTATCGGAACATTAATATTTTTAGCAGCACTTAAGATAATCATTTAAGCCCTAATTTTGTTTTTAAATTATCTCAAAACAACACGGTTAACTAAAATAGATCTTTTTTTGCGATAAGAAATATATGAGACCAGCTAATTGACAGTTGTCATGTTTTGCCTAAAAACACCTTTGTCAAATTTCAAGATTTAAATAAAAAACTGGGTAAGGATACAAAGCAGAAGAGGTAGAGCCGTTGCTGATTGTTAGAAATTTTAATATTGAGTCCCCCATGTAGTAGAGTTCTGCAATGGTAAGAGGTTTATTGTGGACATCACAATGTGCTCACTTAATATGGCAACAACATTGCAATACTTGAGCGGTGAGCAAGGCCGTCAATCTAAGCAACCTTTGTAGTACATTGTAATGACCATTACGGAAAACGCGTCTAATGGGCAAAAGAAAGAAAACCAGTCCAGGATTGGTATACTAGCAAAATTAAAATAAAAAAAACTGCAAATAAACTAAAGCAAATTGTTTATCAAGACGTAAGCGATGATGCTACCAACTTTACCACCAACATAGTTAAGATTTGCAAGAACACATTTTCTAAAACACCGGTTTAGGCTGAACCAAAATCCTGCTTTTTGGTGGAAATTGGAAATTGTCGGAAATTTTAACAAATAAGCTGGGCACCCGGAGCCCCGCTATGATCCTAGCAGAAAAGCAGTACATCTGGTGGTGACTGTATGACATGGTCCAAAATTAAAGCTGAAAAAACGGCAGGCCTGGACCAGATTTTTCTAAAAGTGGTTAAAATTTTTGTAACGGATATCCCAGTAAAATAAAATTGTTTTTTTAACAAGCTGCTAAAAACAAAAATTTTTTTCAATACCTGGAAAACCGCTATGCTATTCTTAATTGAAAAACAAAAAAATGGTTAACTGTGGCCCGGTTTATAAAACAAAATGTCTGATCAACACGCTGAGAAAATTTCTGGAGCATATTCTTAACAACAGGCTTCTAGAAAAAATAGAAGAAAATGGAGGCCTGTCCAGAGAACAATTTGGCTTTTGCAAGCGCAAATCCACGGTAAACGCCATATAATGAGTAATAAAAACCGCAAAAGAGACCAAAAATAACAGACAATATGCTGCGCTATTTACTGTCGATGTGAAAAATGCTTATAAATTTGTTACCCGGTAAAGCATTATACAAGCATACTTGAGAGATTGGACCATAACAGTCGGAATTAAATTATGGCAAAAACGTGCGGTGTTCCACAAAGATCTTATTTTAGCAAAGATTTATTATGACGGTGTACCAAGGCTTAACACGGAGAAAGGTATTGTGGTTATTGCATATGTTGATGACCTGGTGGTAGTAAATGTAAGATATTGAGATTCTAGCGGAATGGGCGCTCAAAAAGATTGAGAAATAGTTGGACAGAGAAAACCTAATGCTGGAAAATAATTAAAAAAAAAATTCTAATCATAAAAAACATTACCGTAAGAGTGAATAGATTGAACATCAACAGCCGACAAACCATAAAATATTTTGGAATAACGTTAAGCCATAACTTAATACGTGCAATCCACATAGCAAAAAAAAGCCAAAGCAGTTAGGATAATAAACGCGTTAGGCTGCAGTCTCACTGCACCACCCACCGCCACCAACTAAAATTCGAACACGTTAAATCATATGGCGACGGTCCCACTGATTCACTATTCTCGCCGGCATCTGTCATTTGGTAACCACCGTTTCATAATTTTAAATCGGTTGGTGGTAGCGCGGCAACGGTTGATCGTTATTTGAAACATACTAACTTGATATTTTACAAATCAAAACATAATCTGTCATTTTCGCTTTGATATTTGAGAATTTTAAAAACGGTAACATGGGAGAAACATGGACACCATCCGACATTGATAAACTAATTACATTAGTAAATAAAAGGCCCAAAATATAAATATAGCATTCTTCTACTGACATAGAAAAGAGTGGGAAATTTAAATATTTGGTGGTCACCAGTGGCTGCAGTGAGACCGTAGTACATTTTGGTGGTTAGTGGCAAACGGTGATAGTTGGTGGCGGTGGTGCAGTGAGACTGCACCCTTAAGCATTTTATACCTTACATAGGAGGTGCAGGTGCAGGAACCAGTAAAAGAAAAACGTTATATTATATTAAGCACCAATGTGGTATGATCAAGTAGCCAACAAAAACTTTAGAACTTAATAGAAGCGACACAGATAAAAGCGGCAGTTAAAGTAGCTAGCGCTAGCCAAACCGTCTCTATACGGACTATATAGGTAGTGGCAGGAGTAATTCCAATTCATCTGTTTGTTAAGAAAAGGTACTAATCCAAAAGCAAACAAAAAGTAAGAAAATGCTAAGGCCAGGAAATCCCTTGCTACCTGGGATATAGAATAAAAGAGTCAAAATGCCACTACAACCGCGTAAGCCATGACCTTGATTAAGAAGGTCATACTATAGGCCACCAAGAAACAATGGAAAGTTGGGTAAAACTTATGAATATTAAGATTAACAACAATTGCACCTATTGCGGGGAGACAGACACCCTTGAAAGGAAAGAGAAGAAAAATTAAGGTAACACCTTATGCAGTTTGGCTAGGTACGGGTAAAGCAATGCCGAAAGGTAGATCCTACCCTTCCTAGCAATGCACAATCAATAGTTTTAACCGGTAGAAACCGACACAACTGTGTAGCACTAACAACCAGTGTTTTAAATAAAGATTTCCTCTTTTCCAATAAAAAAAAAATGACAATTGAAGACCTTAGAATGATAAGTGGATAATGCCCAAAGCAAGTATTAAGAGTAAATCGAGAAAAATTATGTTCGTCCAATTATCATACTCAACGCACGATACAAAATACAATTAGACATCCATCTACCAACGAATATATATGTAACCTACATGTCTTTTTTCATTTTAAACAATAGAACATTTTGTATATTATAAGAATTCATTATAAAGTGGATATGGCCAAAATTAGACTTTATCCACTTATTATTTTAGGGTCTTCAATTGTTAAAATATTCCACTTCCACTAAAAATAAACAAATTGTATGTTTCATTCCTCAACAGTTTTTCTACCAATTGCATTGTTTGATGTAAAGTTTAGTACGGATTATTTGTTTACCGGTCTTGTATAAAACTCCAAAAGCAGGTTCAGGATTAATAAAAATCTTTGTGTTTTTTAGATTGGCAAATTTGTCTGTCTTAAGATTACCTCCTATATGTTAATTCTTTGGTTCCTAGATTAAGCGTACCTCGTTGTTTGTGGCTACTGCTTCTATTACTAGTTTGAATTCTAGTACTGGCAAAAGTATTGCCTGAAATTCCGTTTGGCTGTGTTGGTCATATTTTTAGCACACCATTCATTGGCAGCTATCTGCGCTTGAAAGCCGGTGGCATGGTTACTCAGGTATAACGTGATCAATATTTCTTGACTACTGCCTTTGCATAATTCTGCTTTGGTATCATTGTAATCTGTAACTTTATCTGTACATTAGTTATCTCATTTGATAGCTCCCAAGTATTTTTATTTGACCATTTGTTTTGAGACAATATTATTACATCAAATGACTTCTGTATACAATAACCTTTCATAAAGTCTGATTTCATATTTAATGTTACTTTTTTATGTAACATATTTGGGACTAAAACTTGTAAGATTGTTCTAAACGCCCTCACAGTATTTCCTTTAAAAGTGCCTTTTTGTTTATTTATAGCATTGTTAGTTGCTGTGAGACTAGTTTTGTATAAAACCTAGTCACCGTTTTTTCCGGCTTTGTTGAACAGTTTCCTTGCCTTTGCTTTGTCAAACTCTTTAATCTGCTAAGTAATTTTGTTGGTAGTGTTTTTGATTAATTTATGATAGTTAAATTAGTTTCTAAAATATATTCTAAACGTTTTTCACTTCTTGGTTTGATGTTGGTACTTCTTCATGAATTGTAGTATGCATTAGGCTGCAGTCTCACTGCACCACCCACCGCCACCAACTAAAATTCAACGACGGTCCGACTGATTCACTATTCTCGCCGGCATCTGTCATTTGGTAACCACCGTTTCATAATTTCAAATCGGTTGGTGGTAGCGCAGCAACAGTTGATCGTCATTTGAAACATACTAACTTGATATTTCAGAAATCAAAACCTAATCTGTCATTTTTGCTTTGATATTTGAAAATTTTAAAAACGGTAACATGGAAGAAACATAGACACCACTCGACATTGATAAAGTAATTACATTAGTAAATGAAATATAAATATATAAATATAGCACTCTTCCACTGACATAGAAATGAGTGGAAAATTTAAATATTTGGTGGTCACTAGTAGCTGCAGTGAGACCGTAGTACATTTTGGTGGTTAGTGTTTGCCCCACGTGATAGTTGGTGGCGGTTGTGCAGTGAGACTGCAGCCTTAGCATCGCTCCCAGGGATTAACAATATGACGTTCCCGTCTCCCTCCTAACTCCCTACCTTACTATGGCCACCTTAGTGGTCACTTGTCACCAAAACAAAGACCCTATAATGGTATTAAGTTTTTTAGGATACTGTCAAGTGTTGCTATAGCGTTCTCGCCTATCGTCGTTTGTATCCAAATAGTTTTTTGGCCCTGCCGATAAAGTATGCTCAACATGCCATATTCCCAATTTATAGAATTCAAGTACAAACAATAATATTGTCAAAAAAACTGTGTTTTATGTCAGTAACTGCAGAATCTAAATTGTTTTGTTTTTAAAATGCATATGCCGAGTATTTATAAATTTTCTGTTTCTGGTGTCGTTTTAGTTGTTTAGAGAATATAGGGAATTGACGTTTTATTATCTTAGCTATATAGTTATTTTTTATTTTTTATTTTCAATTTTTGTTGTGTTTAAAAAAGTATAGTAGTGACTTTGTAATTTTTACTTGTATAGACCTTTGTTTAAACATCGCCCATCACAATAATCGGTTCTGTTTATTTGTAATATAATTGCTAGTGTACTCTTGGTTTCATCTTCTTCATCAGGCCAACACTTCTGCAGTAGGCGTATACCTAAAATGTGTGCAGTTTGTATAATTTAATCTATACTGTTGTTTATTCTATTTATCAATTATCACCCGTTTTCAGAGTAAGGTCTTTTTACCGTAATAAAATTTAAAAGAACTAATAACAAATGACATCATTTTTTTGTATACTGTTTTTTTTTTATATAAAATGTTACGGAATGTACGTCCGTCATTACATATGATAATAGTCAAATTTCAAATATGAAATATTAAAATAGAAAATATTTATGAAATATTTCCTTGTATCAGTAAATTTAATAACTCATGTCTATCTTTCTAAACCAGACAAGAGAGAGAGATTTATTTCAGTATAAGATAAACATGTACATTCATCAGGTTGAATGCAAATAGGTCAAGTGAAACATAGAAAAAATGTTTGCAAATCTTTCCATTTAAACGTATAATCGCTTTATAATGTTCAACTTTATTTTTTAGTATTTCACAAATATGAAAAAAATAAATTATGTGCTAAGTTAATTCTGTAAGTGTAATAATTAAAAATATTATAAAACATTTTAAATATAATCAGGATAAATAAAATTTATGGTCTAACGTGCCGTTATATACAGCATAATTCAACTCCCCTTGAAAAAACATTTTCTAATCAAAAATTAAGTGTTTTTCATAATAATTAATTAACACGTTGTTTGTTGAGGTTGTCATCAATCAACATTTAACACTTGAGGTTTGTTACGTTATAAATCATATATTTTCATAAAAAAAATTATTAATATTATTATTAATTAAATTGTATGAAATTTAACAAATGATACCATATTAAATTTTGATACAAAAACTTTCATATTTTTAAACGATAAAGAGTTTAAAACCAATTAATCCTATTTCCAAATAAAAAATATCAAATCTAAAGCGGCCAACTAAACACTGATCATTGTTTCTGTTTTTTCAAAACTTTGCCAGTGTATATCAAAGTACCAGCAATGTTATTTTTTTTTCCAAATTTCAAATGTCTTAATTCGGAATGAAACAGTATGTCACAACAACATAAAAACTTTTAAATTTTATATTCATTGAAAGAACCCCTAGTCAAATTTGGTTTCAACTTGTTTGTTGCTATATGTATGCTACATATAGCCATTGGGGTTTGTCAGTTCCTCTATGGGAAACAAAAACTGACACTTCTACATCGTCTAACCCAGACTGGGCGGCTGTAGACCAAACCAACACGTAGCGTCTGTTGTCTGTTCCAGTTTGGGCGGTTACATACAGCGTCTGAGCCAGAATGGGCGGCTGAACCAAAAACCTGCCAACACGCTTGGCAAGCGTGGTATTTTAAATTCCAAAAACTTTCTAAATAAAACTGAAATAAAATGTCAACTATAAACACGATACTACCCCAGTCTGTTTGTTCAAACTTATGCGCCAACGTGTAGTCACAAAGATGAAAAACTAGAATATCTTTATGAAGACATAACACATGCTATGAGACAGACACCTACCCATTATACCATTCTAACCGGTGACTTTAACGCAAAAGTTGGCAAAAAACAAGACACAACCTAGACGACAATTAGAAACCATAGAGTAGGGGAAAGAAACGAAAGAAGTCAAATGCTTCTGAATTTTTAGCACAAAACAACTTTTACTTGATGAATAGCTTCTACTACAAAAAAGAACATCGTAAGTGAACGTGGGTCAGCCCAAATAAGAAAACAAAAAATAAAATTGATTTCATAATCACGGATAAAAAACAAGTAATCCGAGACGTAACCGTATTAAATAACTTCTCAACGGGAAGCGACCACAGACTAATTAGAGCAAATATTTAGATAAATCTACAAAAGAAAAGATACAAAATGATCAAGAAATAAATAAATGCTAGTTGGGTGCCCCCAGAAGATGTTGATAAATATAAAGAACTTATAACGGCTGACTAGAACATTTTGACTATAACAATAAAACAGTCAAAGAAATAAACAATAAAATACTAAAACCCATGGAAAACGCTAGGAAAACATGCTGCCAAACAAAACGCACCAAAGTTGACAAATTTAGCAACAGCACAAAAGGACTAATAGCAACGAGACGACAACTAAGAAACATGGAAGAAGCAAACTCACAAAATCTAAAAAACCAAAACAAGAAAATTTCAAAAGAAATGAGGAAAGATGTACAAACGTACAACATAGAAGTAACAAAATAAACAATAGAACAAAACGGCAGTATGAAGGTACTAAGGAAACACCTATCAAATAGTAAATTCGAACTATTTAAACTAAAAAATTGAACGGGTCAAATAACCACAACCAGAGATAAACTTCTACAAATTACACATAAGTTTTACACACTTCTAAATAAAACTCACAGACCAGAACGTGTAAATCAAAACATAGAAGAACAAAACAAAAAGGTAATAAAACAAGGCTCCAAAAAACTGCTGGACATAACCTTATACGAAATTAAACTCGCACTAAAAGGAATAATAAACAACAAGTCGCCAGGGAAAGATAATCAAAGAAGCAGTCAAGTTGGGGGGGGGAGAAGCTTTATTAAAAACATTAAAATTGCTGTTCAATTCATGTTTACAAAATGGTACTGTAATAACATATTATTATTACAATTAAAAACTCCCGCGTTACCTCATATTCCAACGGATGAGCTGCGCGCAATCTTCCCTCACTCCAACAAATAAAGCCGGTGCGCGACGTCCCTGTACTCTCTCAGACAAAGTGGCGCGCAATGGTTCCCACTCCATCCCCCCACTCTAGTGACGTAGCACAGAGAGCAGGGATTGGCGGATTATGACAACAGCAGACTCAACCGCTCTAGAACTGGGTATAAAATCGCGAGCCCACCACAAAACGGCAGTCTTTCCTAGAGTCAGACCAGCCTCAATACGTAGTATAGAAGCAGAAAACTGGTGAGCCGAGCAGTGCAAATTACATTACCAATACCCTACTGTTAAACATTACTTGCTTAGATACCACATACGTGTTTCCGTTTAATGTTTTATGAATTTGTTTAATGTTAAACGCTTAGATGGCTCATTTGAGTCTTCCTTTAACATTAAACCTCTACCATCCTCCCATCACTAAGCATTTTTTGCTTCGATAGCACATACGTGTTTCCTGGCAATGTTTAGCTTAAATACTTCATACAAGTCTCCTTCTAACATTGTACCGTAAAGTAATTAAAACGCTTACAGAAAAGTGCGTTGAATACAATAAGCCCCTGATTCTAACGTTAATCGACTTCAAAAAAGCTTACGGTACCGTCGAGCTGCACGCAATTTTAGCAGCTCTGAAACAATGCAGAATTGACTATCAATACGCAAAAATAATTCAACATGTTTACCCAAATGCTTCTGCAAGCGTTAAACTACACGAAGCTACGGATAAATTTAGAATTGAGAATTGCTTCTGGCATAACTGCGGAGTCATGATGGATAGAGAAAAGTTAAGTCACTTGAAGTTCTCAGACGACATCGTATTAATATCTAGTATTAATAGACAGTATTGATAAAACAAAGACTATGCTCAGCGAGATAAGACAGGCTTCTGAGGAAGTAGGTCTCAAGATAAACATGACTAAAACCAAACTAATGACAAACTTTGTTTTCAGTGAAAATATCACAGTGCAGAATACAGAAATTGAACGAGTTGATGCATACAAATACTTTGGACACAAAATTAATAACATTCTCAAAGAAAAATTACAAATTTGTCTAAAAAAGTTTTTGACCAATGGGTTCTGCCAGTATTAACGTATGACGCAGAAACATTAACTCTAACTAAACCCTCGTTTTTAAAATTAAAAATGGCACAAAAGAATATGGAACGGGCAATGTTAAGAGTCACGCTGCGCGACAAGATTCCAAACTTCCACATCCGCCAACATAATCGACAGAGTCGCTAGACTAAAGTAGAAATGGGCAGGACACCTTGCTAAATTCCAAGACGGCCGCTGGACAAAAAAACACCTAGAATAGCGGCCATAAGCGGATAAACGAAGTAAAGGTAGACCACCAACCCGATGGACAGACGACTTGAAGCGTTTCGCGGAAAACTGGATGAACGTAGCCCAAACCCAAAACAAATGGAAACATTTAGAAGAGGTTTATGCCTTGCAGTGGTCACAACTGGTGTTTGCGACATAACCGACAGAGTCGCTAGACTAAAGTAGAGATGGGCAGGACACCTTGCTAAATTCCTTGAAGCGTTTCGCGGAAAACAAATGGAAACATTTAGAAGAGGCCTATGCCCTGCAGTGGTCACAAATGGTTGGGTAATGATGATGATAATAATGTATGCTACATATTCTAAACTAAAAATTTCAAAACGTTTTGTTACATTTGCTTTCAAAACTATAATGTATATAATAGGTTATTTAAAAAAGTTTATTATTATAAATTAAAAACAGAAGTCTGCAAAAAACAAAACCTTGAAGAACACTAACATTTAAGATTTTGGGATCAAAGTTAAAACCATAAATTTTAACTATAAATTTTCTATTATCCAAAAAGCTGTTGATAAAAATCACATATTTATAATCAAAGCCTATACATTGCAGCTTGTTAATAAGTTTAAAATGTCAACCTATTGCTTTTAAAATGTGTAAAACTATTGCAACATTTTTTCAATCTCTAAAGTAGAATTCTATATGTCTGAAGATCAATTGTCAAACTAAGTTAAGTTGTTGTAAAAACTAGTAGTGTGTAAGTTCAAAAAACGGCTTTTTAAATATTTTTTTGGTAAAATAGTAAGGCACCTGTTATTGGTCCAAAAACCATCTTAACATGTGCTACAAGTATAAACTAGACAATAGCGAGGTGATACCATGAGACAATATGTTTGTTGTTTGCATTGCTTGTGCTGTGTGTGTACGATCACAACATAAACCATTAAACCACTTTTTCTTCTTAAAGTTTCCATTTTAAATCTATAGCTTATGAGCAAATGAGATAGTTAAACAATTTCACCAGCATTTATAGACACCGATTGCCTAAAAGACAATCAACAAACCAAAGTCCTTCTATAGTTCACCATTGTAACACCTGTGGAAATGTTGTGTTAAATAAACTTAAATTAGTTTTTAGAAAGAATGGCTTCTCTATTAAACTTTTAAATAAACTATTGATCAATACACAGTCAATTACCAAATTCTTATTTAAACTAATTATAATCATATCTACAATAAATTATTGTACATTTAAGAAATAATTTAAAAACAAATTTCCGACCGCATTTATCAGAAAATAGTTTTTCACTATCTTAATAAAATTAAATGATTAATTTGGAAAAATATACTATCAAAATCTGCATTTTTATCGTTACAATATAAATTTCAAATCAAAATTAATTTGACTAATGCTTACTCATATAAAGCAAATTTTGATAATACTTTAATTAAGTTATACTTCAAAAAAATTATTTAATAATGTAATTATATTTGCTAATCCTAATCCAACTATAATAAAAGTCCGGTGTACGACAAAATAATATTTAATATAAATTAACTGTGCAACAGTTTTCAAAATATGTAATTTTATTAAAAATTGCAATTGTATTTATAAAATTATACTTGCAGAAATAAATATGTTTCTCGTTATTTGAATAAACCTATTTTATGGATAAATATCTATAATTATGTAAATTATATGCATGCCACTGCATACCGTATTAAAGACAATTTACAACATTCTCTCAAAGTAGTAAAAATTTATGCGGCAGGAAAATATTAAGCGCCATAATTGACATATTTTATAGGGTGTCCTAACTGCCGTAATATTTTACAAGTTGTTTGCGTCCCCATTCTAATTTCTCCCGGACCGTTGCGGATGATAAATGGGGAATTAAAATTAGAAATCTAGGCCAAGTGTATGCACACGTAGCTCATAGGGTGAATAGATCGATATTTGCCATTTTTTCTCAATTGCATAGCCCGCTTTTTTTAAATAAAAAAAATCAATGTATATAGTGAACCCAGCTTGCGCAAATTTATTGTCGGTTTTAGACCAATATGAAAGTTATAATTGGGAAAATATACAATGGGGCATGAAAAAATAACGAGCCGGCAAACAATTAGAAACGTGCGATGGAATAACACAAAAAAAAATCGTGGGTATTAATGTTGAAAAATTGTTAAAAATGCTTACAATGAAATAAATTCAAAAATGTTGATTCCTATAGCAGCAATGAAAGCAATAAAAAAGATTTGTCTTTTTATATGGTTGTTAGAAAATAATATAAAAGGACTTTTTTGGATTACGAAATACCCTATGAATAATTATTAAATTAAACGGTGCGTAAAAAATAATCCCTCTAAATCTCATCCCTTTAGCTGGATTAGCCCTGACCGTAATATATCTCTATCCCCCATTTTTACAACTAACATGTATGCATATAAAAAATATATATTTTTGTCGGCCGTCATCTCTTCCGGCCGATTGAATCGCTTTTGCTTTTTTCCTCTTCGATGTAATGGATCTCTGCAGCCCGCTATGGCTGACATTACCCGAGATCTGCATCTCTCATCAGATTGGAAAAAGACCCCAGAATATCGCGGGCGCCGAGTTAAGTGCAAAATCGATGGCGGTCCTCCGTTCTCCACTCGCCTAACTGCTGATTACACAGCGAGGGATGGGATGCAGGGTGAATGGAGGAAATAAAATGAAACAAAATAGCGCAAGAGGTGGAATTTTGCAAGCTACAGGTTGGAATATACTACATCTGGGTTAATTATATGCTAATAATTTCTAGTAAATGGAAACAGAACATTATACCCTTGAAAATATATTTATATAATTGCTTTGGTTGGCATGCTAATAATTTTTTAAGCATAATAAGTATAATCAAATACTGTATTAATTCGTACTATTTCTATACAAGAAAACAATAAATAAAAGGTAAGTAGAAATAATAATAAATTTGCAACTAAATCGATGTAAGAAAAGTAGCATGTGTAATAGCGCAATATAAGTTTAACACGTTTAAAAGATTGGTAAAATTTGGTTAGTTAGCTTTGTGATAAAAATTAAAAACCACAAATATAAATCTATTTTGCGACAATTCTTTATGCTTTCTGAATATTAAAAACTTGCGGTAATTAGTAGTTTATAATAGTAGTTGTTACTTTAATGCAGAATTGAATAGTTAAAAACATACAAAATTCATTAAAATATCAACAATATTTTTAAAGTAATATTGAATTAACACAAATATCATAAAAATTACTTGAAATAACTTTTAGTTGGTGCACCAACTCTTCCAGTGCCAGTGCTATTACCTATTTGTTGGTATCCAATCAACAGACCTTCTAATCTATCTCTTTTTAATTGTTATACGTCACGCAGAAATCAAGTAGAGTAAGTTGCTATTAACCTGATTGTTAAGCACATATTGTATTGAATTGTTTGAATAGCAAGAATGTAAAAACTGTTTGGATAAGCTACCAAATATGATTGTTGCTATGCAGGCATATTCTAAAGTTCTATTATTGAGAGTGTAAAGCGCAATGTTTCTACTTATTTGTTAAACATTATTTATCGCATTAATGCAGTATAATCTTTTTATTCTTAAAGTTTAAAGTGCCTATCCGTTCCAGATGTTGGCTATTATGTTGACAATTTTTATTTAATTTAAAACTGCCGGGAAAAGACATGTTGTCGTAAAGAACCAGTTTCTTAGATTTTTGAGCCATACAATTTTTCTTTTTCCTTTTACTTTACCTTGTAGAATGCATTTTAGAAACCCGTATCTACAAAAATTCCGCGTAATGTGCTCTAGGTATTGTTTTCTAGTTTTGATAGTAGTGAGGGTTTCTTTAATTTTGTCCATTTTTGTATTTCGTCATTGGTTATATGATCTTTCCATAATAACCTTCAATAGAGCTACATTTTATACGCTTCTAGTTTTTTTATGTTTGCCTCCGTCAACGTCTAAGCTTTTACTTCGTAAAATAACGCAGATAATACGTAGCAGCGTAAGAGTTTTATTTTTGTGTTTTTAGTTATAGTTTTTTTATAAAATAAAAGCAGTAACCAGCAGAATATTTATAAGCAAATAGTGGCAGTGTCTGAAAAAAATAACCCATCCTGTTTTTAAGTCAAATATTGTTGGGAGTTGTTTAAATAAGACCAGAAATCCGAATGATTATCTAAAAAATGGAAGACTTGTGGAAGCACAAACTGACAAACTCATCAATAAAGATAAAGATATGGTATTGATTAACTGTTGACTAAACTAAAGATTTCAGTTATTGTTAAACAAACATAAGTAATAAGTATTGGCACAATAGATCTCAAGTTGATTAGTCTCAAACAACAAATTTGAAACAAGATTTGGCAACACAACTGAAATCATTTTTCAAAACAAGAGTTGCGGTTTCAATCTTGACTTTAAGAGTGTGAATTGTTTCTGGCTTATTGTCATAAACTTTGGTTTAAAATAACTTAGAAAAACCTAATAACATAATCTTGATGATGTCGCTACTTTTTAAAATTAAGCGTTCAAGGAACTTATAGTCCAGTCAAACATGTTCATATATTGATCTTACCTCTAAAAAATTCCAAAAGTTTTAAAACTTTGTGCACTAATTTATAGGTACCTAATAAAGAATATACTAAAAGTCCTGACAAATATGATACGAGCTTTAGCGGTAATGACCGAAAACAGGGCATTTTTTTTTGGTTTTTTGTTAATATTTCAAGAACTGTAAGTAGGAGGTAAAAGTTGACTATATACATAATGAAAGCTGATAAAATTTGCAATAAAAATGATTATATACATTTTTTATATTTACAGCGGTTACTGAATTATAGAGCGCTAAAGAATAGAAAAAAAAGTTTTTTGTATTGTTACAAGCCAAGAAGCCGGTTTCTTTTGTTTGGTCCTCTGTTTGTTTTGACAGTCTTTCCCCTCTCCCTCAACTACCTGCTTTTCCTTCCACATAGCGTTTACGATACGCGTGGCATACGCGTCAAATTGTAGTTAGTGTGGTCTTTTTTTACCTTCTTTGTTCATGGAGTAAAGTGGTAATCAATCCTTTTACGATGTTTTTAACAATAGCTATCAACAAAAAGAGTAATAAGGACTTAAACAACTACTTATAACATAAGCTTGTTCCTTAGCCATTATTTTTATTTGAGGAAACTGGAATGCTGAAAATAAACAAATCCGGCTTATACAATACTTTTTCTGAACTACAAAAAGAAGCCAATCTTTTCAATTTTGACATCGTTTTAGATGGAAGATTACTGTAACACAAGGTGGTGTGTCCCAAAAATCCTCAATTTCAACAGTTTGCCAATGTTATGTCGCCCGCCTATGTTCTTAAGCATTATGCCGGCAAGAGCCGTATCGTTGCGTTTGATGGCTATTCAGCGTCACCATCCAGTACGTAGACAGCTGAATGGAACCAAAGTACAAGCTAAAAATGCCAGTTAACATAAACTTTAAAATTTAAACACAATACACAAATCACAGTCAAACAAGATGATTTTTTTTCTAATGAACACAATAAATCTAGATTTATTTCATTCCGCTTATTTGTTCTTTACAACCATAGAATTAAACAAAACAAGAGTTATAAATTTCTAAACTAGTGACAAAGTAGCAATAGTTGGCAAAGATGTTGATTTTATTGTCCTCCTCATGGCTTTAACCCCATCTGAAAGACAGATATTATTTCTTAAACCAAGCCACAGCAGAGTAGAAAGGAAGGCATATTGGGGTCAGCAATTGCAAATTATGGGAATAAAAAATTGCATACTTCTTGTGCATGCATTTAGCGGATGTGATACAACATCCGCTGCATATCGAAAATGGAAACTTGTCTGTTTCAATTTGTTTAAGAAACAAGATACATTGCAAAGTATTACTGATGTAATAAAACTTAAGCTGAAAACAAAATATTCTTGGCATGGTACAATGCACCTCACAAGCAAACTTCCCTTAACATGCATTGTTACAAAGCTTTTACCAAATCAGTTTTGAATGCTAAACCAGACCTTTCTGCGCTGTCGCCCACAGAAAAAGCAACAATGCAGCATGTTTTTTGTGTATACCACCAAATCCAAGTTAGGCTAGGAAATGAACTTCTTCCAGAACAGTGGAGTTTGGAAGTTTGAGCCAGCCGGTTGATCCCAGTAACTACAGAAGACGCAGCAGAACCTGAAGCAGTCCTCAATTTTATTTCTCTTACTTTAGTCATCTATCATATGTTTTCTCAATCACCTAATTATACCTTTTAATCTCCACCTATTATTGTAATTTTACTATTTGTAGCTATTTTGTTAATTTTATCTAAAATTCTTTTTCTCTCATTATTATAAATTGATATCTTTCTATATTTTGTTTCCGATTTTAACTTTTTTTTCTTTTCCTTTTGCTACTACTTGATAAGTTTTTCTAATCTCTTATAAATTCTTTTACTTCTTGGTATCTTATCTGTATTTAGAAGTTGACTATAACCCTGTCGGTAATTTAGTGGTATCTATCTCAATAACTTGCAGTTTGAAACAGTTCTTTAACTGATAAGCCTAATCATTGTCTGATATTGCGTAGTCATGATAGATTCTTACTTCTAAACCATCTTTTTCTCTCAACCTTCTCTAGTATAAATAGGCGTAATAAATAACATTTTTGTTTTCTGACAATACTTTGGCATTTAGTTTTCCATGTTTTTATTGTATTTAACAGTTCTCTATTGGTTTTCATTAAATTTAACACTTTTTCGTTAAATGTGTGCGTTGTCTAAGATATTTTTAGCATGCAGCAATAACACCATAGCTCAAATGCTTCCAGACAATTCATGATTGTTGTTTATAGTCTACTAGAAACACTTGACCCTGTACAAAGATTAATGAGTAGATTTCAATTAGTTAAAATAGTTTTCTAGAATCTGAATGCAACTTGAGACATTGCAATACTTGCAAGGATCTCTTTATCATTGAAGTGTTCCACGCGCTCAATAAGTTGCCCTTCAATTAGTAGCCTGCTGTTTCCGATTCCCATCCATTTAGTTTTCTTTATGTTGATTTTTATTCTTTTGTAATTAGAGTTTGTCTTGCTGAATGCGATAAGTAGACTTTGCAAATCTTTTAAATTTTTGCATATTTTGGCAGTATCATCTACAAATTGTTTATTGTAAATGTTCTTTCCTTCAATTTTTACGTTTTCTGCTCTATTGTTTGCAGCCTCTTGAAAGATCTTCTCAGAGTAGATATTAAATATTGTTGACAATAAAACACATTCTTGCCTCATCACTCGTTTAATTAGGGTTTCCAGTCAGTACATCGTCGACTTTAATTCTGGCTTCTAGATTATAATACAGCTATGTTAATAATAGCCTTAGTTGCTTAATTTTATTTTGTTAAGGTATTCAAAAAGTAGTTTGTGATAGACTCGGTCAAATGCTTTCTCATAATTTATAAAGCAGACATATACATTCTTGCGCAATTTGACGTTTTTTTGTAAGAGGGTCCAAATGCAAAATAAAGCTTCCTTGGTTTCTTGGCGAGTTGTTTGTCTCTTATGTTGTTTTTGCATTGTGAGCATATAAAGGTATGGCTCATTAAACTAGTTAGTCTGATGGCTTTAGCTTTCTTCAGCTGTGCTATAAATAGTGATTCTAACTTCTCCCTCCTGTTATTATTTTTTTAACTATTTAGCGCAACTTTTCTTAATATACCTACCAACTATTACCAATTTCAATTTTCTTATACTCTACTTTTATTCTTTTTCAATTTGCTCTATTTTTTTACCAAAATCAGATTTTGTTTTTTTCTAATATATATATAAAGGGTCCGCCAATAAGCGCGCTCGATCTTTAAAATAAAATAAAGCAAGTTGTGTGTGAGGTATAAAAGAAATTTATTTTTTGTTTGAAAGAGTATTCGAAGGCATTATGTATGGAAAATAATATCGTTCAAATGGCCACCTCGGCTTTGCTTGGTGGCACGCATACGAGAAGTCCAATTTTGAATGACTCTGGCGCATAAATCTGGCTGTATTTCATCGATGGCGTGGCGTATGTTGACTTTGAGGCCATCAGTGTTTTGTGGTTGGTTTGCGTAAACCTGCGATTTAAGAAAACCCCACAAGAAATAGTCTAGTGGGGTTAAATCGCACGATCTCGGTGGCCAGTTGATGTCGCCTCCGCGCGAGCTAACCATTCCTCCAAAGCGCTCGTGCAGAAGATCCATTGTGGCGCGCGCTGTGTGGCTCGTAGCGCCGTCCTGCTGAAACCATATATCCTCAACATCCATATTGTCGATTTAATGCCAGAAAAAGTTCGTTATCATGGATCTGTATTGTTCGCCGTTTACCGTGATGGCCACACCATCGTCGTTCTCGAAAAAATACGGCCCGATGATGCCTCCGGCCCAAAATCCACACCAAACAGTTACCTTTGCTGGGTGCATTCCGACCTGGTGGACCTCCTGTGAATTGTTCTCGGCTCAATAACGGCAATTCTGCTTGTTGACATTCCCATTTATCCAAAAATGTGCCTCATCGCTGAAGATGATTTTGCGACCAAACTCGGGGTTGACTGTCGCGGATTTTCACGCACACTATCGCGCACAGCGGCGACATTCTCGGCAGATCGGACGTTTCGACGACGCGTCGGTGTTGGCTGATTGTTCACCGAACCGGTTGCCTTGAATTTGTTTATCAAACGACGGATAGTCGACTCAGCAGGACGACCAATTGCACCGTAAAATTGGCGGAGCGCGCAGGAACGTTGCCCGAACCGATGAATGATTTTCGTAATAAATTTTAATGATTTGCACATGTTGCTCGCGGCTGAATTGGTTCATGGTAATTTGTGAAGATACACTGATTAATAACAACTACGTTTGACATCTCTACCACAAACAACATGGCCGCCATGAGCTGTCAAAGATCGAGCGCGCTTATTGGCGGACCCTTTATATATATATATATATATACAGGGTGTCCGGAAAATACGTGTACAACGTTTGACGACAGACTCCTGACGTCAAAATAGGTCGATCTAAGCCGACTTAGTTATATCCAAAATTGTCTCGTTTAGCCGGTAGAGGGCGTCTAAAATTTGTAAATATTAAAAAGAAATTACCTGTAACAATAATTTTTTAAGTGACCTTGTTGCTATGGCGTTTAATAATTTGACAATTATTGACAAATTGTCACCAGTCTATGAAATTTACTCAAGTATACGATCAACATTCTTGAATTACAAGTTCATTTTACCATTAAAAATGGAAAATTATACAAACTCTCAGAAAGTTGACATGCTCCTGGTATACGGGTTTTGTCAAGGAAATGGGCGTCAGAGTGTTAGGGTTTACATGGAGAGGTTTCCTAACCGTCGAATACCAAACCACCAAACATTTGCCAATATTGAGCGTCATCTTCGGGAAACGGGCAGTTTTGAGAAAAAGTTTGAAGGCAGGGGTCGTATGCGAACAACTCGAACTGTGGAAACAGAAGAGATGATTCTGGAAAGAGTTGAAGAAGAACCAAGTACCAGTACCCGTCTCTTAGAACGTGAGTTAATTGTTCCTAAAACGATTGTCAATGAGGTTTTAAGAGAAAAGTTTGTTACGGTTCAATTTTCCACATAGCTAAAACAGAGTAAAATTTAGTAATACATAATTAATAACTTGTGTGCTTATCTTGTTGGTTGAGTTTTCCGTTTGGTCGTTACGATTGTGGAGTTGCCTATGTCAAAAGTAGCATGACGGGTTCCTGGAACATACAAAAATGTCATTGATAGTGAAGGAAGTGTGTGATTGTTATTTAGCTGTGATGGTTAGAAATGCTAACAGCTGATTGATAACTGTTGTTGTTATTTGAACGATTTATATAAATTATTATTAAATAGTTACCGATAAGAGTAGTTCGGGGTTGATGATATAAACTTGATGGTCAAGTTCCTTTATTGTCCTTTTTTTTATCCCTCTGTTTTACTTCCTTCCTTTCCTATTAATTTAATTATTCTGCTGAGCTGCTGTTTACTTGAAATTAACCTAAAATTTAGTTTTGTTTTTATCAGGCTGTTTCATTCATATAATATCTTACATATAATTATGGATTGGTTTACTTACGGTCAAAAGTAATGATTGATCTCGGGTTGTTGTTTTGTTCTATTCCATATAAAATTATTTGGCACTCACTCACTGACATAAACAAACACCGGCGATAAAACACAAACAAGACGAACTGACTGAACATAGCCGCTTGATAATTTCGTGACTTTTGATGTGTAGCGTTTTCGATGTAAGCGGGGTTCGATGTTCGAATTGATGTGTATTTGGCTGTCGCCACGCGTTTCGCTTTTAATTTGAATTTGAAATTAAATTAGTTCGATATAATCGCGTTGCGGTTTGGTATGTTAATTAAATTATTAGATATTATTCCTTTTTTTTGTTGGTCCTTATTCCTAATTTTCCTTGGGTTGCTTATTTGAGTTTGTCATGCGCAGGGGGTTTTCTCTGCAGGGTCCCAGGAAGATCTCGATCGAGAGATCCTTTTCTACCGCTGATTTTTGCCGTGACACATCGCTTAGCGGATTACTAAGTGTTCGGTAAAATTTAAAGTGTATAATTTCTTTCGCTTGGCGGATCTACTGTAACAATTATCAGTCAGTGGTAGACTTTCAATTATTTCCTGGGACAACAATTAAACTCAAGTAAGTACCCCAATTATTTTAATTCTAGTGTATATTTTTCTCCTTTTTTATTTTCCGCGTTTTCACTTACAATTCTCTTGTAGGCTTCTGTTAATGGTTAAAGTTAATTTATTAATTACGTTAAACCTACTTTCCCTTCCCCGCGCTGGCAAATGGAAGTGGATTAGTTTAATTAAAATTAAAATTACATCGGCCACGTGTTGGAGTAAATTTATGAAGAATTACAATTAATCCGGTTTTCCTCATTGCATTGGTATTGATTTTATAACCGGCCACGTGGGAATAAGTTTAAGAAGAATAGTTTAGCAAGATCGTATTAATCATTACCGGCCACGTGGAGTATTTTTCTTCATTAAAGGTGGAAGCACCAAGCCCCTTTAAGAAGAGTAAAAGAACCTGGAATCTTTCCCAAATAGTAGCCTTTTAGGCATATGACCAAATTTAGAAAAAGAATTGTTTTGTTAGTTATAATTTTTGTATTTTGTTAATCGAAGATTTTTTTTTTGTGTTAAATAGTATGGATGGAGTGTGTGAGTGAGTACTGTTGCTGCATTTATATTTTTTTATGACACCTTAAGTTGGTGTGGTAATTTTGTTTCCTTTTATGTACGTATATATTTTACTTTAATAGAATTTTTTTTTTTTTTTTTGTTAAGCAAGGGAATTGTTTTTCACCCTACCCCTCTTGATTTTTTTTCCTACCCCAACAGGTTTATTGATTCGTCCTGATTGTGGTGGAAACGGAAACCCAACTTTCCAGTGGAAGCACCTATAAAGAGTTGAGTGACGGCAGTAACAGTTTAAATTAAAAAAAAAATCAATTGGCGCCCTGGCATTTGTAAGGATCATATTGGTGAGTGACTTTTATTCTATTTTCTTTACTGTCTGTGAATCTGTGTGTTTCGGGACCCGCCCCATTCTTCACTGAGCTAGTCTGGCTAGCCCTAGATTTGGTTAACTCGCATAGGGCTAAAGGGCGCGTTACAAGTTGTTACATCCTTACCACATACAAAAAGTCCAGGAACTTTTACCGACTGATCCCCCCATGCGGCTTACATTTTGTCAATTTATTAGAAACAAAAGAATCCTTGTTCCAAATTTTTGTAGAAAAATTATGTTTACTGACGAGGCATGCTTTACAAGATCTGTGGTAACCAATCTGCACAACGAACATATATATTCCGATGAAAATCCACATGCCATTAAAGTTGCACATCATTAGCATCAATTTAAAATTAATATTTGGGCAGGTATTATTGATCACTACCTTATTGGTCCCATTGTTATTCCAGACAGGTTAGATGGAAATATTTATTTAAATTTTTTGCAAGACACATTACCAATTCTTCTGGAGAATTTGCCTCTTTTACTTCGGAGGGAAATGTGGTATATGCATGATGGTGCTCCGCCCCATTTTTCCGTTGCCGTTCGGCAATACTTACATCATCAATATCCCAACCGATGGATTGGAAGAGGCAATAACGCACCAGTAAAATGGCCACCACGTTCTCCTGTGTTAAATATGTGTGACTTCTTTTTGTGGGGCGCTCTTAAAACAGAAGTTTACAAAACTCCGGTAAACACACGCAATGATTTATTGCAGCGGATTTTAAATGCAGGCAACCATTTTAATATTCCCGAGACATTAGATAGGGTCCAATATCATTTTTTAAAGAGTGTTAATAAGTGTATTCAGCAAGATGGCGGTAATTTTACACATTTGCTTAAGTAATGTTTTTGTTTTACTTAGTTTCTTACAATAGATACTTTCAACTTTGTTATACTCTTGTTTTTTTTTGACGCCCTCTACCGGCTAAACGAGACAATTTTGGATATAACTAAGTCGGCTTAGATCGACCTATTTTGACGTCAGGAGTCGGTCGGTCGTCAAACGTTGTACACGTATTTTCCGGACACCCTGTATATATATATATATATATATATATATATATATATATAGATTTTTATATTTGTTTCTAATTTTTTTTCTTAACTTAACTTTTTTTTGTTTTCTTCTTCTTTAATTTTCAATAGGGCCAGGTTTTGTTCTCTATTTTTTGAATTATTCCTTACTTTTTTCTTATTGTACCGAAAAAAAAATAGGTACTCTAACTGATATTAAAGTGTTGTGATAGGATAAGTATATAAGTTTGTTTACATACACCTCAGACTTAAACCAATATGAATAAAATTAGGATTGTCTCGTCCAGTCTGTTCTTTTTCGGTTATTTTCTGATTTTGGTGTTATCTTTTGTAAGATTAAAAAAGTATTTGATATTGAAATTTTATTTGGTTTTGACAGTGCATCCAACTACCTTTTCTTTTCTTACTTTAGCGTTAAAATCTTGCATTATAACTGTAATTTTATGTTCTTTTGACTGTTTGTTGTATGAGTTACTGTTTTTAGTAGAACATTTCCCAGACTTTTGAGATTGGACATTGTTATTGCTAAAATATTTATTTTTAATCTTTGCATTTCTATAGCTATATTTTCTAAATTGTCAGCTTGGTGTAAGCTGCGTGCATTGTAAAAGGTGTTTACTTAGAGACGGAGAACTTTAAATTGAAATAAAACACAGATTTTTTTTTATATCTATAAAATTAGCTTTATTTGACAGATAAATTTATAGTATTAACCTTTGAATATGATTTTGGGCATGTAATTGCCGCGGCTGGAGCGTACATAGCGTAATCTGGAAGTCCAATTTTTACTAACTGTTTGCAGTAATTCAGGCTCTATTTCGACAATAATGCATCAAATGTTGACTGGTTTATCTCGGTGTAGATATGAGACTTTACATATCCCCAGAAAAAATAATCTAATAGCTTCAAATTACACAATCGAAGTGGTCAGTTAACAAGTCCATTTTGTAAAATTAATTGTTTGTGAAATGTTTCTTTCAGTAAATTAATTGTATCGCACGCTGGGTAGCGTGTGGCGCCATCCTAATAAAACCACATGTCTGCAACAATAATGCTGTCCAATTGAGGCACAAAAAAGTTGACCGTTCCAACCATCACCATTATTAAAGATTATGGACTAATGATGCGACCATAAAGCGCACTAAAAGGTATTTTTTTTCGAATGTAATGGTGTTTTGACAATAGTTTGTGGATTATTATTGCACCAAATGCGACAATTTTGTTTGTTGGCATTTAACCGAAAGTGTGCTTCATCACTGAACAAAATTTTGAAATAAAATTCTGGATCAATATTAATGTTTTCCTTGGCCCATTTACCAATTGTACGGCACAAACGATGATCGCGTGGTTTTAATTCCTGTACAAGTTGAATCTTGTAAGCTCGTAAACCATGATCTTTTTGCAAATTTTTCCATAAAGTGGATGAACACAAGTTTAATTGTTGAGCACGATGACAAACTGACACATTTGGATTATCATTAACACTACGCTGCACACTATCAATTTCTACTTGTGTGCGCACTGGACGACGTTGTACTAGATGCTTATTATTGTTTAGATTAAACGTATTGCAAAAACAATGCACCGTTTCTCAAATTAATCGCTGATGTACAATTATAAGCATCATATATTGCACGTAATGCCCAATGAGTTTCTTGAACTAAACCATGTTTTTCAAAATAAATTTAAACAATTTGCAAACGTTGCTCCGGTGTGAGTTTATTCATGATAAATTGTCAAACCAAATTAATCTCAAAACAATCGCAATCTATCAAATTAGCTGTCACAGATAAGAGTTGCAATTATCATTCAAACTGTTTTGTGTAGCGTTCCTACTCTTGTGAAACAGTCACTGTTCTTTTGTATTTTCTCATTCAATACTTTCCACCCAGGAAATAAACAAAGTCTTCTTGATGATTTTTCCTCAAGATAAACATAGAGATTTTTATTATAGTAGTTTTTTGTTGCCCATCTTTTTCTTGAGGCAAGAAGTTTGATACTTACCCTTCTGCATTAGCTACCGTTCTGATGTTTCCATACTCACCTCGAGGAAGTTGCAGATAAAGATTTTTCTATAATTGAGCTAAAGACTTGAAAGCCTTTCTTCAGCCTTCCAGTACAGAGCACGCGGAAACTTCAAAAGTAACCAGTTTTCTGCGTATTATTAGTTTATAAACTGTTATTATTGTTTTGTTTTCACCTCGTGTTTAGATTATAGTTTTTTTTTGAGGTACGTCAAATCAAAACTTTTACAAATGGTTATTCTCAAATTAACATCCCTGATGGCATTGTAGATCTCTTTGCAATTTTGTTAGGTCTGTTAGTTCACTAGCGGCATCTATAAATTCACATAGCTCATATTTTCCACTATCAATTTAAACCTACATAAATGAATCATCTTGTTTTATTGATATTTGATGTACATCAGTAATGAAGCTTAATAACTGTCTAGGGCATGAAGTGTGCGTTTGCCCTCCGCCGGCCTTTAAAACGTTTATTCATTTTATCTTAGGTCATGAGTACTTTTTCTACTTGCTGAAAAAAAGTTTTTATCACTCCGATTCATAAGTCTGGTGCTAAAAATGATGTAAAAAACTATAGACCTATATCTATTTTATCAGTCATTCCAAAAGTGTTTGAAAAGTTAGTTACCTGTCAATTGAATGCTATTCTGCAATCAGAAATTGTCTTCAATAAAGAGGTTTTCTGCTAAATCAACAGATGCGCTCTAGAACAGATTTCAGGTAGATTAAGTTAACATTTTATATTACATTACAACTTTTCAAAAGCTTTAAACACAGTTGACTACAAGATAGTAATTATAAAACTACATTGTATTGGTGTTGATAACACCTTTGTGCGCATCGGTCAGTGCGTTCCTCGTAATATTGATGTGTTGTCGGGTGTTTCACAGAAATCACGTTTTAGACCTCTATTGTTCAATATCTTTATCAACGTTTTTCTAATACGAGTTGTCCATTGTTTGCTGACAATATAAATTTTTTTATAAAAATTATATTAACTTACTATTTAATTTAAATAAGTGCAAAGTAATGACATTTTCTAGCAGTCTAAAGTTAATATTATTTGTGATTTATGTTTGATGCCTGTCATTTACACCACATCAATACTATTGTGGTTAAAGCTTATCAACTTTCAATTCAAGTTCCAGGATTTCCTAATTCAGCACGAATTAATAATCTAAGAGAACTTCCAACTATACCTGCTCAGGCTTAACTTCTTAACTATCCTTTAGAGCGCTGTAGTACGCCTCCATTTCGAGTATGGTTGAAATGTGTGGTCTCTACACAGCCATCAGTAAAAGAAAAATTAAACGGATTAAAAAAAAAACATAGTTTAATCTTTTCTAAATGTAGATATAAAAAATAAATCGATTATCAAATTATATTGTAGAAGTAGATATTACGCTTGTTTTCGTTATAATACTACACATCTAGGTAGCCGTCGGAATGGTCTTAATAATCACAAATTTATATAGTGTAGAACTCGATCTCTTTACCAATACTTTATACAAATATAAATCAATTTGGTGTAAGTGATCGATATAGAAGTTACGAGAAGCAAGTTTGCATAATAATTTCATTTGCGCGAGTTTCAAATTAATTAAAAATTGGCGTGCAATAAATCACTCTATAATTATAAATTAATTAAATAACATTTATAATTAAATATAAATAAAAAATGCTTATACTGTAGTTCATGTGCGGCAGATTACGTGCGCTCGACCTTCAATCGATATTGCAATTCAATCTACATATTGATAAAATATGTGTGGCATTGCGGAAACATATTTATTTATGGTTGTTGTTTCTTTATTTTTTAATTTGTTGAAAGTAGAACCCAAGAAAACCGCAGTGAGAATACGGTCCGCCGCATATCAGAACCCGACTGGAATTCCTAATACACACATGATTTATCGATTTAATGTTCCCTCCTCGGCTGTCCGATAAAAACTGCAAAACTTTGCAGCGTATATCATTCTTTAATCTGGATATTTGGCAAACAAAAATAAAATATCGCGCGCGCGGGCCGGCCCCTCTAGAAAAAAAGTCAATAATCGAATCGGGATAGGGAATGGATGGCGACCGGCAACAGTTATTCATACACGAGAGGCACCCCGCATCGAAAAGCTCCGCATAAATCCGACGAAACAATTTGGAATATCACCGCGATAAATTAAATTTTGTATTTCAATACGAAACGCTATTCAGGACTGCTCGGATATATGGAATATTTAGCGTAAGGAAAATAAATAAATACGAGCGGGATCTTGAGAGATGACGGGGGCCGTAGAGAAAGAGGCCGTCGCTGCAGAGCGATGCGATTATTCATAAATATGTAGATGCGTGCGTATTGTAAGAGGATTTTTCATTAAATTCCTGCTGCCTATAGAGAGGCACATATTATTTACGCAAATCCCAAGCAAACATACGGCTTCATTCGACGGGATTGTGATGTTAGCTTAAGGAAAATATTGCACGCCATCACTGTATTTGATTTATATCTGCATTACCAACTTTGACACCTGCATATGGATATACGTAGAACTCTATAAAGCTTTTCTATTTCACATAATTTATATGCAAAATAGACAAAGTTTCCGAGAAATGGATATTTACCTATTTTACTGATATATCTCAGGTAATTTATTCATATACATTATACTAAAATCTATGATTAAAATCCAGTCATTTATTAACAGTTTGAGTACATAATACCGCCCCAATTAGATAAACTAATAAGAAATATTAAGCATAGTTAACGGTAGATTAGAATAACCAGATTAGGTTAATTGGATAACACATTTAACGTTTAGTATATTTGTATCAAAGTTCACACAACCTGCTGCTTTATTAACACACAGTATAATTGCCCTTTTAGTCTAGACGCATATATTATTCATAACTCTTGGAGTGTAGTTATATGATTACCTGCAAATTTAAAATCTTTCTTTAGACTACATAAAAATGCTGTACAAATGTACGTTTCACAAAGGAAACTTTAGAATATAAAAATGAAGAAATAATACTCATTTGCATAAATGCGTATTTTAATCATAATACTGCTTCTCAAAGGTATACTTTTTATAATTGAATTTAGTTATAACTTTAATAATAGTTACGTAAACAGTAATCATAACAATAAATAACTATAAAACGAATGAAAAACATTTTAAATATTTATTTGGTACTGTTAATGATTTTCTTGATTATATTTTGTACTTATTTTAACATATGGATTAAATAATCGCAAAGTAACATGTTTTTTTAAATTATTTTATGAAACGTCAATTGCCTTAGCTCCTTTTTACTGTAAAATAATAACTCACTAAATGTTATATTTTTTTACTGCTTGGAAGAAGAACCTTCAAAAAACTTAACGTGTCGGAAGTATAGCCTTGCTCTTTTCAGGGTTGATTTTTAACCCCTAGTAGTAGTATTTTTAGCGTGATGACTTTCGGATGTCTTAAAGTACATACAACAGTGCCGTATTGTCAGCGCACTGAGCGATTTTGATACCAAACGTGATGAATGTTATGATTGATACATACAAGTTGAAGAGCATCGGAAATAGAACTGAACACAGAGGTACCAAGTTCAAGGCTGTATGTCAGCAAATGCTTCGGATTTGCCTTCCAAAATGTATTTAATTTATTTGCCGTAAATAAAAATAGCGGTGTACACTTGTTTGAAAGGCTTTAGCAATCCTCCACATCAAATTATCATCTTTGTTGTAGAATTCAATAGCGCACTTCTAGCATTGATTTTTGTGCTTCCTGATTGCTTTCTTAACCTTACCATTAAACCGATTTAGTTTGGTTAGTCCGTTAGGTTTTGTGACCTTTGCCGTTTATATCTGGCGCAATTTTGAAATTGTATAAGCTCTCTGGTCTCTCTATCCAGATACAATCAATTTGATCCGCAAAACCTTGATCTTCTTCTTTTACAGGTGCATATCCGATTTCGGATGTTTGCGATGAGCTATTCTGAAGAGCTCCTTCGTCTATCCGTACCACGCCCTAAGATTCAGCAGCCATAATATTTTTCTCCGTTCTGGACTTTGATTGACGTGAATTTTGCTTTAAATTATGGTTTGTAATAGGGCGTACCTGTTCTTGTTCCTCATAATGTGGCCTAGATATTAAAGTTTGCGGGTTTTGATGGTGTCTATGATCTCCGTTTCTTAAAGACTGCTATGTTTGTTACTCTGTCCTTCCAAAGTATTTGCAGGATGCGTCAATATAGCTACATTTCAAAGGCTTTTTGTTTTTTTGTTGATGCTTCATTGAGTGTCCATACGTATTTTGGTATCAAGATAAAGTTTGTGGTTTTTGAAGAGGATATTCATTGTATTAAAAAAGCTCAAATTTTACCACTTCTATTCTTTATCTCTTGACTATTGTCCCAGTTTTTGTTCACAATTGTGTTTAAGTATGTTGTCTGCTTCACTCTCTCTATTTGTTGATTGTGAGCGTATAAATTTACATTGGGTATCTTTTTTTTGCTTATGACCATAAACTTTATTTTGTTGCTATTGATATTAAGTCCAAATTTGTAACTAGCCGCTGCAATTTTGTTTAATAGTGTTAGAAGTCCTTCAAGAGAGTCAGCAACTATCATTGTATCGTCGGCATATTTGATGTTGTTCAGCTTAGCTCCGTTCAGTAAGACGCTTTCTTCTGTTTCTTCCAGGGCTTCTTTGAAGATTTGTTCAGAATATACATTGAACAGAATCGGCAAAAGTTTGCACCCCTGTCATACCTCTCTTGCTATTTTGATGTTTTTTACTTGTTTATCTTTAATTTTCAGGGATGCGTTCTGGTTTCAGTTTAAGTTGGTAATAATTAGGAGACTTTTGGCGTTAATCCTTACTTGTTTTAAGATTTCTATCATCTTGTAATGTTGTTTTCTGGTAGTCAATTAGGCATACGTAGATAACGCAGTTTACGTCTCTGCGCCAGTACTGAGAAAAGTGTTTTGTTTGTATCTACAACTTTAATCAAACTGAATTGATTTGCTAAGATTTGTTTTTTGCATTTGTTGTAAATTCTCTTGTGTAATATTTTAAGGAATATTTTGAGAAGATGACTCATGAAGCTGATACTTCTGTATTCCTCACATCTTTTTGCTCCTATTTTCTTTGGTAATACGATGAATTCCGACTTCAACCTTTTGTTTTATATTCTATTAAATATGTTGGTGAGACTTTTGATGTGCTTCTCATTTAGTAGTTTCAGGATTTTTACTTGTTTTATTGCTGCATCTATTTCCTCTTTCACAATGTGCGGACCTGTTCTCCTTTGGTGATTAGTGTTGCTATACTTTGTTGAGATATTCCCTCCACGTTTTCTTTTTATTTTCTAAGTTTATGATAATCTTTTCATCATTGTTGACCAGCTTCCCTAGGTTCTTCTTTTTAATTTGACTAGTTCATTCACTAATTTTTCAGTGTACATTAAAAACGTCATATCTTTTTTGCAGCTCTTCTATCTTTTGGCATGCTTCCGTTCTTTCTCTTTCTTTGGCCTTTCTGATTTTTTGCCTAATTGTTTTGTTAATTTTTCTGTATTCTTCATTGTTGTTTTTTTTTATTTCTTCTTTGTTCCATTAAGTTTATTATTTTATTTGTCATCTATCATTTTTTCTCTTTTTTCTCTTCCCCTTCTTTCAGATGTGTTTTCTTAACATTTTGGATGATTTTATTCAAAATTGTTATTTGTTTTTCTACTGACTTGGTTTCGTCCATTTCTTTACTGATGTTCTCGTTTATTTCTTTTTTTACTTCTTTTTTGATGGTAGGATCATTAAATATTCTCATATTGCATTTGTTATTGTTTTTGTTTTTGTCCTTCTTTTTCTTAAACTAAACTTTAAATTCCACAAACTACTGGTACATAATCGGAATTAATATCTGAGGAATGTTTTAACACAAGTGTAACTTATTTGTTTTTTTTTTATTTATGAGTATGAAATCAATCTGATTTCTAATGAGATGTCCTGGTCTGCTGAGTGGAGATTTCCTGGTATAAAGCTTTCTTGGGGGCATCTTGAATTTCTATCTCCTAACCAGTACGATCCAATATATTTTGACTAATATCCTGTACTAATTTTTGAGTTACCATTGTGATGGCGATTTTCTGATTTGACAAAGCTTGTCAAAGTTAGTTCTGTAATGACTTTATAGAATTTTTCCATCTTTTCGATTGGTTATCCGCAGTTGGTGCGTAGACCTGGATAATATTGATGTTTACTGAAGTTGCGTCACGTTGAATAAGTAAAACTCTTTATGATACCGGTGTGAAGTTCTTCACGCTTCTAGCCATTTGTTTGGTCATAATGACGCCAACTCCATATTCGTGCTTGTTATTGAATGTTCCAGAATAAAATATTTTGTGATCGTCTATATCTATTGCTCTTGTGCCCAGCTACCGCATTTTGCTTATCCCTATTATGCCGATGTTTAGTCGTTTTATTTCTTTTAGTGTGTTGTGCAATTGTTCTAACATTCTACATACAAATTCTCATTTAACATTTTTTTTTTCATCTATTGATGTAGTTGGTTTGCTCGTCACTTAGAACTTATCAGGTTGGATTTTTAATGCCGTTCACTGCATTGAGTCTCTTTTTGCAGTCCATCCGCCTTTGGGGCCAATTTCTCAGCCGTTGGACAAAACAGAGCCATACTTCTTGCAATTCCTCTACCCGAAGCTGTTGATCGACAGAAAGGGGACTAATTTTACCGGTAGTCGCTCGGTCGACAAAGTCTTGTTAGTTTCTGGCAGAGTGCACCACGTGCAGCTAAAGTTGTTGGTTGAGCCAGCTTTTGCTGTCACCCTTTGCACCCTTGGTAGACCTCTCTATTGCTAGCAAGATAGAGTTTGTAAAGTCGTCAAGTGCGCTATGAAGTCCTTTAACTGTTCAAATGTCAGGCAGTGATTGGATCTTGCTTGTTGACTTGACCCTTTCTTTACACTTCCCATAGAAATCTAAAACTACAAGACTGTGGTTTGAACTTAGGTTGTTAATGACCAAAATGACATTTTGAGCTGCAATATTAATAATAATAATGTATTTACGGATTTTTCTTTTACATAAAACATACAAAATAACAAAAAAATAAGAAATAATAATTTGCTTACAATAACATTTCTCATTAATTTAACTATAATGGACAATTAACTTTTATCAACAAAACCCTGCAATGCAGCATTCGCAATTCTGTCTTGTAGCTGCTTCATGTTGTTTATTGGCTCCGCATAAAACAATATTTTTATGTGACCCCACACAAAAAAATCCAATAGATTTAGATCAGGAAATCTTGGCCAGTTTACTGGACCTTTTCTACCAATCCAACTATTATTAAAATTATTGTTAAACCACCAAACTACATATTGCCCAACATGGGGCGCTGCTCCATCGTGCTAGTACCACATCCTGTTACGTAAGGCAAGAAGGACATTGTTATCCATTTTCCATTTAATTTTTGAAAAATTCTGCGTATAAACCAGCATTTAAACGAGGTGGTAAGATTTGAATTGGCAGTAGTTGCACATTAAAAACCCCACACCATGTGTTAACTGAAAATCTTTGTTGGTAAGCTCGTACCCTAACTACGTACGGATTTCCTAATGAATAGACATGCTCATTGTGTATATTGTTAATGCCATCTCTCGTAAACATAAATTTATCGGTCCACAGTATTAAACTAAAGAAGTAAGATATTGTTGATGTTGTTCAAGAAGCTATTGAGAAAATGCAAGTCGTTGTACATTTTGATGATAATATGGGTAAAGAATTTCTAAATTTAATTATCCAGACAAAGTTTTTAGATAGTTATAAACGGGCGGAAAGTTGCCTAACACTAACCCCTGGTTTATCAAGAACTACGTCAATTATTTGTTCCTCTTCTGCCACGGTGTGTTGTTGATGTGGACCTCCACTACGGCAGTTTCTAATTCTAAATTCACTAGAGCTTTCAAAATGCTTCCAAAAATACGCGATCAGAAATCTGAATTGATACTCGCGACGTGCAGCTAAGACATTACTATTATAATAAAGAGAAATTGTGGAAGAGTATAAAAAAGAAAGGAATTAGCAAGAATAGAATAGTAAAAAGTATAGAAAAAAATGTATGAAGAGACGGCAAACAAGATGAAGTAAGATAAGGCTGCCTATTGAGACCCACTTTGGTTGCAACTTACATAGCAGATGTAAAAAAGAAACAAAGGTTGGCTTAAGCAGTAGGAATAGTAGTAGTGTTTTGCTAGCGTCTGCTGACGACATGGTAATTGTTGCAAAAAAAGCAAAAAAAAAGAAATAATGATAGAAATAAAAAAAAGTTTAAAAAGATATTTTAGAAAAAAAAGTTTGCTAGTTAATACAAAAAAACAAAAATTATGTAGTTCAGAAAAAGAAGCAGAAAAGAAACAACAGAAGACTGTTAATAGAATGAGCAAGGTATTGTAGAAGTAAAAAATTTTAAATATTTAAAATGTGTATTTTGCTTAAACAACAGCAAAAGCAAAATATTATAGATAAATGATGGATTTGAACATAGAAACACTAACATATATCGTGCTAAAGGAAGTAAAAACAATAAGTTTAGGGTGAAGAATAAAACAGAGCAGAAATATAAAATCTTGCAAGAATGCACGTAAGAGAAAATAAGAGCAAAACAAATGAAAGCTAAGGAAAATCAAAAATAAATATTACAGTAAAAACAATCATAATAGCTAAGAAATTGAAAAGATGAGAGAAACTAGAAGAGACATGGCACAAAATTATGAGAGATAGCAATATACAAAATCAAGAAAGTAGAATACAAGTCTAGGAATACCAAATTATGAATATATTATAGAAAGAAAACTGCAAATGTACCTAGAGAGCAATAAATATAGTAAAACCATAAAAATATGATTGCAAGATTTAGATGTGGTAATGAAGAGCAAGTGTCAAAATTTTGGATAAAAGATGATTTAGAATAAAGAAAATAAAAAAAATAAAAGAAATGTAAGAGAGATAGAATGGATGAAGTTATTAAAAAAAAAAACAAAACAATAAGTAGACAAACAAAGATGCAAACATTTTTTATTGTGTTAATTTATAAGAATTATAATTTATTACTTTGAAAAATTATAGATATATGTATTTGTAAATCTGATGTAACTCTGAAGGTCAGTACATCCACAGTTCAAAAGCCTCTAAGCTTTTGATGTCCGCATTTTTAAATGTAAATGTTTCTGCCCCATACAATAGAATTGGTTGTAAATAGCATGCTGTTAATCTTGATTTTAACTCTAGGTTTAGATCTTTTCCACATAAAGCTTTTCCATTTTTATAAAAGCTGTACGTAGATGTTTCGTTATTTTGTGGTGTTTTTGTCGTTATCATAAATTTGGTCTTCTTCGCGTTTAGAGATAGTCCACATTCTTTGCTTGCCGCTGTCACTTTGTTGAGAATTCTCTAAAAGTCTTCTAAGTTAGTTAATTAGAGCTGTGTTGTCAGCATATTTTATGTTATTTATCGGTATGCCATTCACTTTTACCTCTATTGTTTCGCCATCTAGTGCTTTCTTCATGATTTTTTCTGCATACAAGTTGAATAGTGTTGCTGACAGTACGCATCTCTGTTTGATACCCCTCGTTATTCCGATCTCTTCCAATGTATTGCTGTTTATTTGAACTATTGCTTTTTGGTTATACTACAGGTTATAGTAATGATTTGAATAATAATATAATAATAATAATAATAATAATTCTTTATTTCCAATAGACCATACGGTACAGGATAGTGTCAATAATACAAAAATTAAACAATACATACATACATACAAAAAATAAATAAATAAAATCTTACAATAATAATTAAAAAAAAAAAAATAATAATAATAACAGTAAATATTATGTAACATCTAAGAAAAGTTATATTCATCTAGATATTCACCAATTGTATAATACGCTTTGTTTAAAAGAATTGTTTTTAATTTAGATTTAAACTTTTTGCCATTTAACGCTTTTAATTCTAACGGTAACTTATTGTAAATAGTTATACCCATATATTTGGGACATTTTTTGTAAAAAATGATAGTTGATCAATATGGTTTTTCCAACTACATGATTGATCAACTGTAATCCCTAGAAATTTAGTGTTTGTTTTTTGCTCAATACTTTTGCCATTACACTTTATCAAATGGCACCTATCAGTTATAGTAGCTATGATGGGATTTATTTGAATAAAAACCGATTTTTTTGTATTTAAAAATAAGTTGTTTTTAGTAAACCACTCATTCAATTGGGATAGGTAATGTGTTGCTTGTCTAACAAGGCTCTCTGTGTTAGTTGCAGAAACAAGAAAAGAGGTATCATCAGCAAATAGAAATGAATTTGTCTTACTAATGTTTATGTCGTTAATGTACAGAATAAATAATAAAGGCCCTAATACAGATCCCTGAGGCACCCCTCTATTTGAAGTTAAGGTTTTTGATGATTTTTGTTCAAACTCAACGTATTGGGATCTATCTTTTAGATATGATGCAAACCATTGATTGGCTACACCTCTAACACCATATCGATTTAGTTTGTTTAAAAGAAGATTATGATCAACAAGGTCAAAAGCCTTGCTAAGGTCTAAAAATATTCCTGCACAGATTTCTCCCCGATCAATATTATCACATGTTTTGTTAATAAAAGCAACAACAGCATCGGTTGTAGATTTACCTTTTCTAAAACCAAATTGATTTTCGTTTAAGATATTATATTTGTTTAAAAAATTAGACAATCTCGTAGAAACTATTTTTTCTAAAATTTTAGAGAACGTACTGAGTAGAGATATAGGCCTATAATCTTCAAGAATTGATTCAATATTACTTTTTTTGGTGTTTTTGTGAAGTGCAATAACTTTGGTTATTTTTAACAAATCAGGAAATATTCCTTGACTGATTGATTCATTAATGATGTTAGTAAGAGGTGAAGATAATAAATTAATTGATTTTTTAATAATAATTGAATTTAAATTATCATGCCCAGATGACTTTGAATTTTTTAGGCTATTTGTCGTTAATATAACCTCATGCTCATTTACAGGTTAAAAAAAAAACGTGTGAGGATTTATAGTTATCCCATCTGCTGTATTTACATTTGATGTATTTTCAGAAATCAAACTCTCTGCTATAGTGTTAAAATACTTATTAAATGTGTTGGCAATACTTGAATGATCTTCAACTATATCATTATTAATATTTATAGCGATGTTATTCTTTTGTTTTCTTTTACTACCTTTTATTAGACTCCATGCTGCAGATATTTTGTTAGAAGATTAAATAATTACAGAATCGTTATATAAACGCTTTGCTAATTTTATCACTGCATTATAAGTATTTTTACATTGCTTATAATATAATTTATTTCTGATGCTAAAATGTCTTATTTGATACAACTCTTTGAGTTTTTGAGCAGAAACTTTGATACCTGTGGTTATCCATTTATTTTGTATTCTTTTATTATTTTTAACTATTTTGTTTTTGATGGGAAAACAAGTTTCAAATATAATAGATATTGTATTTATGTATGCTTTATACTTATTATTAATATTTTCCGAATTGAAGACATCGTGCCAGTTTTCTTGCCGCAACATTTCCAAAAAACTTTCTATGTTTTCAGTTTTATCTAATTGCCTATACTTAATATTTTCTTTATGAGAAATTTTATTTTCAAATGAAATTTTAGCGTTTTGTAAATGATGATCGGACAACGCATTGCAAACTACAGAAGAAATAACATTAGTCATATCATTTGATAAACATATATTGTCTAAACAGTTTTCATTTCTTGTCGGTTCATTGATAACGTGTATAAGGTTAAATGATTTAAGAACATCTGCAAATTTATCGAGTTCTGTAGATTTTTTTAAAAAGTTAATATTAAAGTCTCCGCAAATTATTATTTCACAGTTTTTATATTTATTTGACATTAAAAATAAAATATTTTCGAGTATAGAACAGAACTGATCAACATTACCAGATGGGCTTCGATAAAAAGCAATAATAATAAAATGATATGTAGAAAAAGAAATTTTAATTGCAGCCGCTTCTATTTGTTTTTCAATAGAAAATTGTTTTACATTATCAATACTTGCAGCAGTTAAGTTATTCTTGACTAAAATCATAACGCCGCCTCTCTTATATTTAGATCTACAAAAAGCATCAACAACGTAATATCCATTAACACGAAGAGATGGTACATTATTTACATTTAACCAATGTTCACTTACACAAAAAATGTCAGTATGATTGGAATCAAAGTATACATCTAATTGGTTGATTTTATTATCTATGCCTTGAACATTTTGATGGCTAATAGATATGCACTTTAATTGGTATATATATATGGAATATCTCTAGTGTCGAGCGTCTTTTCTTTAAGCAGATAGATAAGGCGGTCGTGTTGTATTCTATCAAATGCCTTGTTGTAGTTGATGAAACATATATATATATATATATATATATATATATATATATATATATGGGTAATTCCATTACTTTTCGACCAATTTGAAAAAGTCGACCTCTTTGATTTTGCTCAAATTTTCAGGGATCAAAAAATAGATGAAAAAAATGAGATTCCCAAAATTTTGGACCTTAGAATAATGCCTGTTCAAAATGACACACATTTGAAGGTCAGAAATTTTACAATAAAACGTCTTTTTTAGCTTATTTTGTATCTCAATTTTTAGGCTTCTGGAAAAAGATAAAAAGGTCCACAATGTCTCAAATTATTTCTTATTACATGTATTTCAAAACCCATATTTTTATGTTTAATATCGTGGCAGTCATTTTGATATATTAAGCTTCAAACGTTATTCCAAAAAAACCCGTAAATTTAGCAAAATCGCAAAACTTTGCTTTCTTTAAACCGTTCTAACTTTGTCAAATCTTAAGAAAATTTGATTTGCAAGGTCTAGATTTCCTCGTGTTTAATCTCTTTTTAAAGTGATCACACAATACTTATAGAATCAATACGTATACACCATTATTTTGATGCAGGAAATTGCACATGTTTTCGCGATCTTCAAAACTTGTAATTTTCAGGTCCCAAAAAAGCGCTGTCACCCTATGTCGATATTAGTCAAAATTTCAGTAAATACTCTTTGGAGCAAAAGAGAAAAGAGTATCTATATGAGAAATGGTATATCGGGCATTATAAAGAATTTTTTAATATTCAAAAATTGTCAAAATTGGCAAACCGCACATTTTTGTATCTTAGTTTTTGGGCCTTTAGAAAAAGATAAGAAGGTCCACGATGGCTCAAAATATTCTTTATTACATGTACTTTAAAACCCATATTTGTCTATTTAATGTTAGGGCAGTCATTTTGATACATCAAGCTTCAAACATTATTCCAAAAAAAACCGTAAATTCAGCAAAACTGCAAAATTATGCTATGTTTAAACCGTTCTAACTTTGATAAATTTTAAAGAAATTTGATCCACCAGGTCTATATTTCTTTGCGTTCAATCTATCTTTAAAATGATTACATAAGACTTATAAAATCTATACATATTCACCACTACATTGATGCAGGAAGTTGCACATGTTTTTGCGATCTTCAAAACTTGTAATTTATAGGTATCAAAAAACCTTAAGTCGATTTCAGTCAAAATTTCAGTAAATACTCTTAAGACCACAAATAAAAGGTTATTTATATGAAAAATGGTATATTGGGCATTATCAAGAGTTTCTTTATATTCAAAAATCGTAAAAATTCAGAAAATCTAAATCACTTTTTGTCTATCTTGCTTTGTTTTTGAAATAGTCAACAAATACAAAATATTTAAAAAAAAATTTATTTAGCAAAAAAACACAAACAAAACAACATTACTTTAACAAGTGTGCATTGATGCAAGCTTTTGATACTTGTTAAAACAGTTTTTTTGGTTTGGTTAGTGAAATTTGATAAAAATGCTGTTCAACATAGAGAATACGCAAATATCATTTTTGTTTACGGACTCTGTAATGGTAATGCCCTAGCAATTGAGATTTTCTGACAGAAAACGACTTTTTTGACGCGTTTTTTAGTGAAAATGTTCACCCATATTATTATCAAAAGTAAAACACCTACAACCAGGCGACGTAGCACAACGACTTGCATTTTCTCAATGGCTTCTTGATAATTTCCAATATACCTTTCTTCATATAAATAACTATTGTTCTTGTAGTCTGAAGAGTATTTACTGAAATTTTGACTAAAATCGACATAAGGTGACAGCGTTTTTTCGGGACCTGAAAATTACAAGTTTTGAAAATAGCGAAAACATGTGCTACTTCCTGCATCAAAATAGTGGTGAATATAAATTGCGCTTTTTCGGGACCTAAAAATTACAAGTTTTGAAGATCGCGAAAACATGTGCAACTTCCTGCATCAAAATAATGGTGTATACGTATTGATTCTATAAGTATTGTGTGATCACTTCAAAAAGAGATTAAACACGAGGAAATCTAGACCTTGCAAATCAAATTTTGTTAAGATTTGACAAAGTTATAACGGTTTAAAGAAAGCAAAGTTTTGCGATTTTGTTAAATTTACGGTTTTTTTTTGGAATAATGTTTAAAGCTTAATATATCAAAATGACTGCCACGATATTAAACATAATAATTTGGGTTTTAAAGTACATGTAATAAGGAACAATTTGAGCTATCGTAGACCTTTTTATCATTTTCCAGAAGCTCAAAAATTGAGATACAAAATAAGCTAAAAAAGACGTTATATTGTAAAATTTCTGACCTTCAAATGAGTGTCATTTTGAACAGGCAATATTCTAAGGTCCAAAATTTTGGAAATCTCATTTTTTTCATCTATATTTTGATCCCTGAAAATTTGAGCAAAATCAAAGAGGTCGACTTTTTCAAATTGGTCGAAAATTAATGGAATTACCCATATATATATAGGTCTTGATTGACATCTAAACATTGCTGCATCAGGATGTTTAAAGCAAAAAGTGCTTTTCGCGTACCAAGGCCGTTTTGAAACCCGACTTGTGATTTGCTTATTTCTCGTTCCAGTTTACTGTGTATTCTTATGGTGGTCCGCACATAGCTTTGCGTTCGTTTTTTTTCCTGTGGAGTATATAGCGTTAAATAGGTGTACTATGATGTAAATGTGATCTTCCTCAGTTAACTTAAGTACTTTGGCTGATAACTTATTAGGGCCTAGTAACTTTCCGTTTTTTTGATTTCATATGGCACGCATTACTTCCTCTTTGGTTATATCAAGTCTATTGTTTTCTGGTTCATTGCTTTCTTGGTGTTCGTTTGTGATATTATCGAGCCTTTCGTCTTCGAACATTTCTTCAATATATGTTTTCTACAGTAGAATTTTTTTTGTGGTCTTTATGACAATTTTACCATCTTCATCCGTCAGAATACTTAGTTGTCTTCGTTTTTGTGTCCCTGTGAGTTCTCTGACTTTCATATGTATAGTAAATAGGTCATGCTTTACTTGCAATTTCTCTATCTCCTTGCATTTGTGTTTGTACTATTCTTTTTGTGCTTTTCATATGTGTGTGCGTATTTGTTTTTATATCTTCTTGTATTTGTGTACGTTGCTTTTTAAACTTTGGCGTTTCTCTATTAGTTTTAGTATCTCGGGCATTATCTATAATGCCCGTACTAATAGTCAGAGATTAAATCTCGGATTGATTCTGGATTCATGAATCCAGATTCATTTTATTAGTCGTTGATTGGCTCTACGCTAATTCACGGATATTGTGACGGTGCGGAACGAGTTGAAAACTATGCAACCGTCAATATAACACTAGATTCAAATAATCTTGGGACCACCCAAGATTATTTGAATATTGATGGTTGCATAGTTTTCAACTCAATCCGAGAATTAAGTGTAAAATACATTGGCCAAATGCAACTAAAGTTGCCGTCACAATATCCGTGAATTGGCTTAGAACCAATCAACAAATAGCAAAATAAATCTCGGATTTATGAATTCACTCTGACTATTAGTACGGGCATTAGTGTTTTGCTTTTTGGGGTTGTTTTCTGAGTACCGTCTTGCTTGGTTCTATTATAGAGTGTTTTAGAAATTCCCAATTGCTATTTGGTAATTGCCTAGAATGATTGTGGTGTCTTGTGATTTGATTGATTTTAAGATATTAGAAATGTGCTTGTAGAAAGTCTCTATCTCTTTGTCTGGTTTGTCTGCGCTGGCGGCGTATACTTGAATTATATTGAGTTTGCAGTGCTTTGTTTGTAATTGAAGTAGCATTACGCAATCTGATACTGGCGTAATTTGTCGTTTCCTGAGTAGTAGATAGTCCCATCCGGTGTACTGTGTTGGCCGCTGTTTGGTCATCTTGTGTCGTTGATGCCTAAGATGCTTAGGTTCATTCTTTGCATCTCTTGAAAAAACTCATAATATTAGAGTTTTTCCAAGTTCAAACTTTTCAAAATCCCCCCCACCCCCACGAAATCCGATTGGAGAGTTTTTAGCTCCGGAATATATTTTTGTAAAATTGGTCATAGTGATGATTTGTACAAGGGATTTCCTTTTGTTTGGATCTTTAATGCAGTGTTTTTTTTTGCCTTCTGCATCACCATGCCGTTGACCATTGGTTGGTTTGTCCGCCTTTCAAGTTGATTTTTTACCCTGAGGACAAAAGGGTGCCCTTTCTCTTGATAGCTCGTCCGTCTTTCAAAATGATTTTTTACCCTGAGGATAAGAGGGTGCTCTTTCTCTTGATAGCTCGTCTACCCAAAGCTGTTGGCTGTCAAGAGGAGACTACTTATACCGGTAGTCATTCGGTCGACATTGCCTCGTTGGTTATCTAGCAGGGATCACCGCGAGCAAGTGAGGTTGTCATTTGGATTGGCCATTGCCATCACCCCTTACACTTAGTTGTGTAGTTAGTTGAGATGTAAGAAGCAAATTTTTACGTTAGAAAAATTAAATATTGTCAATTATCCACATTTTCCATTTATATGTTAAGTGTCGTTTATTTGTCAAACCATGTTAAGTTGCTTTTATTTTGTCTCATATAAATCTTTTTCACATTTAGTATTTTTTTAACATGCCTATTAGAGCAATAATTAGAAAACGTACTGATTTTTTTAATTCTAGAAAGGTATTTTAAAAGTCATTTCAACATCAAGAAAAGATAAAACCATTTGGCACATAAATACATTGAATATTCGATAAACATTGTTTGTAATGTAAACGCAAACCTTACATCTCCTTAAGCTATAGTCATGCCAACTAATATAAAACTGCTTTATAATTTTTAAAATAAACTTTAAAATATTTTTTTTAACTCGTTAACAGCAGCAACATATGTATGTATATATATATTTGTGAAGAAAATATTAAGGCTTCGATATATTTTTTATTTTAGTGGTCTATGCGCTAGAGAGTCAATTCTGACTCACTTTGTATTATAGGATATTTATAAGTAACTATTAATTATTTTTTATTATCCGATAAAACATACAATTTTTTTCTTTTAAACTTACTTAAATTCGACAAAGTTAGATTATTTCATTTTGCATAAGCTTTCAATTTATGTTTGAATAGTTGTGCTTTATATTATATACCCTGGCATAGTTTGCAATTCAAATGTAGTTTTTTAAAGTAGCTATATCTTACCTACTATTTTACTTAAAATTTGCGTTAAACCCACGTGTTGAGTTCTTAAATTCCGATTATAAGTACCTGCTTAAAAACAATAACTTATAAATAGCATAGTTTCTAACCGCCACCTCTAGACCCTTTATTATCTCATGCTTCAAAAACATATTGTAATATAAATGAAATACTCAAAATGACATAGTTTGCAGGCAAAAAAATAAAATACTTTTTTTCTGTAGCATAGAAAAAATATTGTTTGCATATATACATATGTAAATGTACCTTTCTGCATTGAATACATATTCTGAAGAGTCTTCTTAACCTGAAGGGCTCCCTCTTCTTCTCTACAAATTATTAATATTCCGTAATTAAAGCCGTCCGCCTGGTTATCTGCCGACCCGACCGGCGACTTATTAATATTCACCGGGAAGCAATTAGATTTAATAACAAAGCTCGAGATTTTAATAATTAAGAATTTAATCTAAATATTTGAATATTTCTTTGGGACCGCGCGCGAATTTTAATTCAATTAACGAGCCGCACCAAACGTCCGTTATCCCCCTTCAGCTCCTTTGCGATTATTTACCCGGACAAAGCACAATATTCAGATTATTATAGTTATTTGAATTTTATAATTGGAGAGGCAACCGCACAATGTATGAATAATACAGAAGAAGTTTCGCATAATAATCTTGTTAGTAGAACACTCTATATTATTTTATTCTTGTATAAATTGAGTTTTTTTAGTTTTAATTATTCGGATGAGTATGTGCTTGACTATCTGCATTTGTGGGGAGTTATGGGCTATAAAATTGCAATTTGAAATAAGGAAAGGGGCGGCTCGGCACAGCAACCGTAGCTTTGTCTTGTTAGGAATAATGTATAATGTGCTTTTCAAAAGTTTCCAAGACATTTCGGAGACGGAGCATGCATAAAGGTGGCTCGAAATTAAATTTACCTTTCCCTAAGGGTTGTTTTCTTTAAAGAAAAAAGCGGTTTAAAAATATTAATTCAATATTTAAATGATACATTCAATTAATAATTCATTTACTATTTACGTCCTTTAAAAATGTTATTTATTCACTTTGTTTTAGAATGTTTAAGAACGTTGAAAATGTACGTGGCAATATTTTATAAAGCAGCAAAATATTTCATGAATAAATTGTGCAGACATCATGAAGCGTTGTGGCCTTATTTGGGTTATTTTTCCGATGTGTGAGTTGATTTTAGCGAATCAGTCTACGGTTGGTGATTTCAGTTTCGGTTTGATATTCCGGTCAGGTCTGAGGAGTTGGGAACCGTGACAGAAGGCAGGCAGATTGTAATTTGAGGAGCAGAAGAACACCTAGGGGACAGGCAGGATCCCCCCTCTGAGCGTCGCAGAATACCCAAACAGAGACTGACAGTAACGACGACATAAATTCTCCCTGGGGGGCACACCGCCCTATATATATGCAACTTATCGGACAGCGAGAGATAACTCGACCCTCACCGCACTAGATGTGTGCTTAATCTCTATACACGACAGGAATTTCATATATGCTATCTCGAATTACATTAGTTAGTGGTATTACTGACTTATTCGTGTGGTATTCACATACAAAAATTTACTTAAATCTATAATCGCTGCATTACCCAGAATTACCTCAACATTCATTTTGAGAAATATTTACTGATATAACAAAATTATTCAAATTCTTCTTAAATAATGCATGAATTCAAATTGCATATCAATATAATATAAATTACATATTTACAATTTATAAAATTCCATATTTTAATAAATATTTGATAAAACATTCTCTGTTATAAGTTAATGCGATAATGAGATACTTGCTTTATAATTTTGAAACTCGAAGCAAGCAATTTACAAATTATATACGCAAGTAAATTATATATTCATGAATAAAATTGTAGAAACTCAACCCTTTGCTAATTGCTTCTAACATAATATATAAAATATGTATCATTAACAGTGCCATAATTCACAAAGTTGATATCAAGATTTTAATTAGTAATTTGATATATTGCTGCATTCATGTTATATTACCTACTTATATTTGTTATAAAAAAATATATTTATTTCATATTTAAATACAAACATGTTTCTCATTGTATAGTAAAAACAAAATAGTTCAAAAATAAATCTGTTCACAAATATTATTTAACAATAACAATAACGATTTAAATAAAATAACTTAAAATGGTATAAACATTTGATTGATAGACAATGATAAAACCGATGAAAGGTGATCCATAAAACCCAAAATCTATTAAAGTATTAAAAAAATAAAATTAGTGTCTTCTACTAGTATTGTTTTCTAATACATAAATACAGATAGAATATATAAACAAATAAAATCAATTTAGTTAAGACAAAAGTAATGCTAAAAGCGTTTACGTTAAATAAATATAAATTACTTAAAAACAATTCACCTAAATTAGACAAGATATATTGAGAGTAGAAACAAAAAGCAAAGCAAAGCAAAGCAAAAGTCAAGTCAAGTCATATAGATATGAAGACTGTCTTTAAAAATAGTACTACACACAGCAGTTACTGAAAACTATTGTGGTAACTAAAAACCAAACTGATAACGCTCGAAAACCATCTAAATCACTTTTTGCAAGACATAGATGTCTAGAAACAAACACAATTTATTAAATTTAGTAATTACGTTCTTTGGCAGCTTATCTAAATAGCATCTCAACTCTCTAAACTCAAAAAATTAATAGGCATCATCAGATATAAATATAAGACGACCTAGTATGTGCAGTGTGGCACGTAAAAAGAGCTTATGTTAATAATTTGCTTGCTTGCAATAGCAGGCATAATAATAGAAATTCTTTTTAGCAATATTCAACCACATAGGTTAATTGTGTGTAGGGCAACAGAGTGATTACTACTAAAATGGGTACAAATTTGTAATATTCAATATTAATAAATCAAATCAAAAGCATTTGTCTTCAGTTCAGATAAAATAAACTTAATGTTTTTCCAAAACCATATCAATAAACATAACAAAATTTTGTTAAATTTCTAAACTAAAATACGTAAATTGTGTAATAACTTGAAATCAATTGATCTCAAGTAAGGGAAAAACGATCTCTTTTAAATTCTACTCTGTCTTTTTTAAATTCTATTCAAATCTATTTGAATCATTGCCCATCCAAAACTGACTATTGACTTTTGACTATTGAATTTTAAATATGTTTTATAGATTGTTAGAATTATTCAAAAATGTCCACAAAATAAATAAATATATATTTTTTAATTTAATAAATATACTAATATAGTAAAGCTGTTACAAATCCAATTTTCTCAAAAAGCATTCAAATAAATCATTTTTTTTTTTAATTTAAATTTTCTTCAGAAGACAATTTTATATAGAAACCTATTAGTTTTGTCTAAATAAACAATTTAACCTCTAAAGTATTTTTTTGGGTTTAGTACAACACTAAATAACACTGTCCAAAATTCAGTATTCTTAAAATTTCTTTAAATAGACTTTTTTTTTTCTTTTTATCTTTTAATAAAACGTCTTCAGAAGACAAATCTATATGTTATGACTTATTGGTTTTGTCTAAATAATTAAAAATGTCAAATTTTTAGATTAAACAAAAATACAAAGTACGATTGTTTCAAATAAAATTTTCTCAAAACTTCTTCAATACACTTATTGGTATTGTCTAAATAATCAATTTATCCTCTAAATTATTGCCGACCTCGGTGCCAGCGGTTGCGTGACTAGTTACGGTACTGGAAGTCCTGGGTTCAAATCCTGGGTAAGGCATGGATATGAACATTTAATACATAGTTGTGACTTAATGAGTGTAACGCTGGAGATAATTTTTTTTATAAATTAAGGAATTAGATAGTTAGACAAGTGATATCTAAAATGAAGTTTCCGCCCACCGGCGGTTTGTAATTAAGAAATTAAAAGTTGATCTTCTTTACAAGCGTAAAATTTTTTTTGATCATAATTATCAGCAAACAGTTTAACTGTAATACAAAAAATTAAAGTTTCTCTTCTCCATTAGTCACATTAGATATTCAAACTCTCTTGTTGACTAACTCTTAAGCGGTTAGGTGGGTCACTCTAGATTATGATTACTATCAATTAATTTAAACTGGAATGCCCACCCACCCGTCCAAGAGTTATCATGAAATTGAAAGTTTTTCCTCTTTGCAAGCGTTACAAATCTCTTTTTTCAAGAATGAAAAAGTTATATCCAATCTACTAATAACCAACACTTGGGCGGGTAGGTAACTCACTTCAAATAATGATTACCAGCAAGTAGTTTGAACTAGAAAGCAAATTTACCCGTCCGATTGTTTATCAAAAAATTTAAAGTTTTTCTTCTCTGCAAGTGTTAGAAGTCTGTTATTCAGAAAAGGAAGAGATGATATCTAATTATTTTAATAACCTTTATATTTTCATTGTTAGATATGTTTCTTTTATGTCACTCCGTGTTTTTTTGTTGTTGCTCTTCTCTTCTATTGTTTTCCGTCTATGGTCTTGATGCCAATAGTCCAGCTTTTTTGAGGTATTTCTGTATTCTTTTTAGTTTCTCAAATTTTCAGAAAGTAATTTAATACGTTTATTATGCTATACCTTTCTAAGCTATGCATCTCATCCATTGCCATTTGAAGACCGCTGTTTGCTCCATGACTTCTATTACTTTTGTCTTTGCTACTGCGCGATCCATGGTTTTTTAAGTAACTCCGTGCTTTGTTGCTGATTTTTTAATAATTGTTATGGCATCTAAGCCGAATGTAGCAACTGGAAAGATACAGCTATTCTACCTTGTATTTTAAGCATAAGACATCTTTGTCGTTTAGTAAAAACTGCGACAGATTTTTGCAGTTTGATTTTTTTTGTCGATCTTTATTGTATGCGCCACTCAGTGTATGCTGTTTGTTAGTTTTGTGCTAGTGTGATTTTGTGCGTAATATTTATTTATTTTAAATCTTTTTCTGCCGTACAATCTGGTAATAGTAAAAGGTTTTTCAATAAAAAGTTTCATATTGAATAATTAAAAACATTTGACAAGTAAAAACTACGCCATTATTTAAAATGGAACTATACACGATTCAACAACGCATTGAAATTATTAAAATTTACTACAAAAATGGTGAAAAAATTTCAGTCACAGTTTGCAAAACTAAAGCACTTTTTAGTCGTCGTAAAGCACCTTCTCGGCCGGCAATAGTAAACCTGGGGGAAAAATTTGAGCTGTTGGAATAAGTTTGTGATGTGAAAAATTGAAACCGTGTGCATCGTTCAAGAACACATATAAATATTGCTGATGCCCGTAGTGTAGAAGATAACCCAGGTTTGTCGATTCCTCGTCGATCTTTAGAATTAGACATTCCACAAACGACATTACACCAAATTTTGCATATAGACTTACGTTTTAAAGCTTTTATAGTTTAGTTAACACAAAAACTAAAGCCGGTCAATCACCATAAACATCGTATCTTTGCTGATTGGGTGCTTCATATGCATCAAAATAATCCAAAATTTCATCAAAGAATTATCTTCAGTGATGACTGTGTGTAACTTAAACAAGCATTATTTAAATGTTATACAATGTGTTACAGCCGTAAAAGGTCTGCTTTATCTTTTGAATACACGTTAAATAATACTATTTTAGTTAAATGTGATAAAGTAGTTGATTTAGGTGTGATATGTAAATTGTCTTTTGTACCTCATATCGATAGTGTTGTTAATTCTTGTCATAAACGTTTAGGATTTATTGTTAGATCAGGAAAAAACTTTACTTCAATTGAAGCACTAGTGTTATTATATAATGCGTTTATTAGAAGTAAATTGGAATATTGCAGTATTGTATGGTCTCCACATTATGCTAACCATATTAATACACTTAAACAAGTGCAAACAAAAATTCGAAAATATTTGTATTTTAAAAAACATTTTGTATATCCAGATCGTGATACTGTTTCATATTAAGATTTACTTTTAATGTTTAATGTTGACACCTTGCAGTCTCGACAATGTGTAAGTTCTATTATTTATTTGTATAAGCTAATAAATAATATCTGTGATGAGGCCCATTTTTACCTCGGAGGCTACCTTAATAAGCAGAATTGTTGCATTTGGGGCTAAGAAAATCCAAAAATGATTGTTGAATAGTCTTTGCATTCTCAACGTGTCACTGTTTGATGCGGTTTTTGGGCTGGCGGGGTGATTGAACCCTACTTTTTTGAAAATAAGACTAGTGCAACTGTTACGGTGAATGGATGGCGCTACCGAGCTATGATTAATGATTTTTTATCGCCAAAATTGGAAGATATTGATGTGGACGACGTTTATTTTTAGCAAGACGGCGCTACGTGCCGCACAAGCAACAAAACAATCGCAATTTTGCAAGAAAAGTTTCCTGACCGTGTTATTTCTCAAAGAGGTGATTACAATTAGCCACCGAAATCTTTTGATTTAACACTTTTAAACTTTTTTTTTTGGGGCCTCGTAAAAAATAAGGTTTATGCCAATGCTCCACAATTGATTTAAGATCTTAAAGATGGTATTCGTGAAGTTATAAAAAACATACAGCCGCAAATGTGCAAATTGGTCATAGAAAATTTTATGAAAAGAATGTGGTACTACAGCCGTAACCGTGGCCACCATTCGCCTGATATCGTTTTCAAATGTTAATGGCATACGATAAAATGAACATATTTTATTGATTTCTCTTAAAAAATACGTTTTTTTAAATATCAAAATAAAATCTCTAATTTGAAAACCCTATATTAAAGCTTTATTACGCTTGTAGTTGCTGCATCCATGCCTTTTGCGGCAATATTTAATATTTAATATTTTCAGCAGTAACTTAGTGGTTTTAAGAATTTTAAATTATTAACTTATTAACTTATTAATTTTAATTTTTGATTTTAACAATTTTATCTTATTCCTATTGTTTCATTAAAACCTATCCGTGGTCTGTCTGTTTGTTTTTTAGTTAGTCTCACTAGATGAAAGATTGCACCAGTGTAAAATATTGTGTCCCTGTTATAACCATTTCCTTTAACTGTTTTTATTTGTTTATTATTTTTTACTATGACGGCTTGTAAGTGTAAAAGTGTTGCGCAGTCTAGCATTGCTTGTGTTGAGTGTGGAATTGTTTTTCATAATAGTTGTGCTATTCGACACAAAATATGTCATGATAAAAATCTGTTAGTGAGCCTAAACCTATAATTTGTAAGGTGATACCTAATGGTAAAGTGGTTAATTTCATCCAACCAACAACTTTAGTTCTCTTGCTCAGCACTGTTGTAAGATCAACCAAACCTAAATTGCAGCCAAACACGCCAATTATTTTTGAAAGTGGTCCTAGCAACAACAAACTTTTTTTTTTTTTTTAATATTTATTATAATTATTTACATATTTACAATTTGTATTTAAATATATAATATTCCAGCAGTGCCGCCATCCATCTGTTAAAGACTCGAGGGGCCTGGTATTGGAAATAAATTTCTGCTGTCTTCTTTTGTTTTTTGTTTGTGTCTTAGTTTTGTGTTTGTTCTATCATTAGATGTTGTTTTAATTTTATTTTAAATTGTTGAATGCTGGTAAGGTTTTTTATTTCATTAGGCATTTTATTGTATTTTTGGATTCCTTTAACAGCCAAGCTTTGATTTTTTGTGGTTGTTCTATTAAGTTCAATATGGAAGTCATTTTTTTTTCTAGTGTTGTAGGTGTGAAATTCTTTTCTGCTTTTTAATTTAAATTCCGTTTTTATTTGTCCGAGTTTGATCTTGTGAATTAATACTATATTTTGTTGTTTTATCTTGTTATTAATAGTTAGTTGTTTAGATAGTTCATGTATCTCTTTAGTAGGTGTTAGTTTTTCCAGTTAATAAATTGTTTTTATAGCTTTGTTTTGTTGTCTTTGCAATTTCTTTATGTTTCCTTGTTTGGTATTTGCCCATATGTTCATTAAGTAATTTGTTTGTGAGGTGAATAGTGCATTATAAATCATATTTCTTGTAGTTAGATTGATTATATTTTTTAGTTTATATAATGCGCCTATAGCCTTTGTATTTTTCTTAATTAGAGTTTGAATGTGATTGTCCCATTTTAGATTATTATTTATTGTTAGTCCTAGATATTTTGTGTTAGCTACCTCTCCTATGTTTATGTTATTAATCTTTAATGTAAAATTTATATTTCTTTTCTTACGTGTTATAAGCATGTAGTTGGTTTTTTGTTCGTTTATCGTGAGTAAGTTGTTGCAATACCATTCGTTAATCTTATCTAGATCTTCTTGAATCTCTTGTTGCAGTTTTATTTTTTTTTTTCGGTGTGGATTAGGCTTGTGTCGTCAGCGTATATATATAGTTTTCCATGTAGTTTAATTTTAAATATGTCATTAATATATAATATGTATAGAAGCGGTGCAAGAACGTCTCCTTGTGGTATACCAAATTCACTATATGTTTTGGTACTTAGTGTGTTGTCAATTCTTGTTTGTTGATATCGCATTTTCAAAAATGTTTTTATTAATTGTAATTCTTTTCCTCTTATTCCCATGTTTTCTAGTTTTTCTGTTAATTTTGTTTTTGATATTGTATCAAATGCTTTTTTCATATCTATAAAAACTACAAGGCATTCTTTCTGCAGTTCAAGATTGTTTTGTATGTTAAAATTAAATCCATAGTTGCCGATCCAGTTCCAGTATGTTTTTGAAACGCATATTGCCTTTCGTTTATTATTTTATGATTTTCAATGTGTGTAAGTAATCTGTCGTATATGATGTTGTCTATTATTTTAGCAATTGTTGATATTAATGCAATTGGCCGGTAATTTTTGGGTAACTGTTTATTTCCATTTTTAAATATTGGTTTAATTATAGTAGTTTTCATACATTCTGGATATTCACCGACTTTAATAGCTTTATTTATGAGCTTAGTTAAAATTGGTGTAATTTCTTCTTTAATAATTTTAATTACTTCTGTCGTTATTTTGTCTTTTTCGGGTGCTTTTCCATCTGAGTTTGTTTATGATTTGTGTAATTTCAGTAATTGTTGTTTCTTTGAATAATGCATTTGTTTCGATTATGGTTTTGAGTGTATTTATTGTTGGTCTTGCGTTGTTGTGTATTTTTTTTGTGCAAGCGCTTTTCCTATGTTTGAAAAATAGTTGTTTATTTCATTGGCTATATCTTCCGGATTTGTTAATAGTGTTCCATCATCTTTCATTATTTCGGTGATATCTTCTCTCTTGCTTTTTTTTATTATTTGGTTTATTTCGTGCCAAGTCTTTTTGGAATTTTCTTGTGCTCGTTCAAATTTGCGTTGGTAGTAAAGTTTCTTTTTATCTTCAATCTTCTTTTCTACTTCCTTTTTTGTTTTATAATAGTTCTGTTTTACTAAATTATTTACTTTGTTTTGTTGATATCGCTTATATAAATCATTTCGTCTTTTTATGTCCTCTATTAATTCTGTATTTATCCAGTTATTTCCTTCTTTATATTTTAACGTCGTTACTTTTGTATTGGATTCTGTTAGTTTTGTTAGTGTCTGTGAAAATTTTTCAAAAGTATTTATTTCAGTATGATTTATTTCATTTGTCCGTTTTTTACTGTTAATGTTGTCAATTTAACTGTAAAGTCTGGAAGCTACTGCGGCTTTAAAGTAACTATTCCAGCTGATCATACTCGTCAATTTCTTTCAAAAGACTTTTGGCCTGCCAATATTGCCGTAAATTTTTTTTATGACCTACTGCCGTGCACAACACTTACCATCTGAACCAACCGTGGATTTTCGCACTTAAAACCAGTTTAGACCCAACCTCATAAATGACATCGGTTTTTCCTGTTATTACCAGAACATCGGGAGAATAAAAACCAAATTAAAACTATTGTTAGTCGTTTCTGTCTACAATTATGACTATAGTGTTAGCAGAAACCTGTCTCTTTCCAAATGTTTGTGATTCAAAACTAAAACTATCTGGCTATAATTTATTTAGAAGTGATTGCTTTACTATAATTAGCTTGTACATTATTACAACCTATTTATGTTACTGTTGATCATTTGTTTGTGTCTGTTATGTTTAAGCATGTATCTTACATTCTCAGTGTAGTATATATTCCACCCCAATCGCCTTTAGATAAGTAGCAGATCATTGTTATTCTGTTGAAGCTATAGCTAACGATTTCCCAAGACAAACTTATTTTGTTGGGTGATTACAACTTACCCTCCGCTACTTAGATAAATGATGATTTAGGCATCCGAGTGATTTGCAATGACAACCACCCTGCGCATTTAGTTGCAAACTTATTTGATTTTTAAACTGTATACAATATATCTCTTTACCTACCATTGGTGGTGTATTTTTAGACGTGTTTTACAAATGACCGTGATATATCTGTGATAGATGCCATTGATGTTTTATTAAATATTAATCAACACCATAATGCTTATGTGAAAGATGTAAAATGTGATACTTGTTGTAATAATTTAGTATGTAATAATGTTTTTTATGATCTTCAATTTGCAGACTTTGGCTCAATTAATAACTTTTTGTTTGATATTGATTCGTCTATACTATTTTTAAACTGTTGAAGCGTGTGTGGATTTATTTTATTCTGCGTTCCATTACGCAATTAATTGTTTTGTCTCTAAAAAAATATGGCGTAAAAATAAATTTCCAATTTAGTTTAGCAAAAAACTAATCTCGTTTACCAATCTAAAAAAAACTGTACATAAACAATATAAGTCTTCTGGACTATTATCAGATTATACTGAATTCCAATCACTTTGCAGTTCCTGTAAAAATCTGAGTGAACGTCTGTACACTCAATACATTTAACGTACTAAAAATAACATTCAAGCTAATCCAAAATATTTTTAGAAATTTGTTAACAAATCTAGAAAATCAAATGGCTTTCCTACAACTATGTATTATGGCGAGCAAACGAGTAATAATAGAGATGATAGTGTTAATTTGCTTACTGACTTTTTTTTTGTTCTGTTTACGATTTGCATACTCATGTTGTATTATAAATACAACAAACAAGTACTCTATAGAAAACTTTCAATAAATTTATTGGATGTTTTTAATGGGATTGAAAGCCTCACAGGCAACCTTGCCATTGGACCCGATGGATTACCGTCATTACTATTAAAAAATTGCATTTATTCAATTTCAAAGCCATTGTGTTTTCTTTTTAATAAGTCTTTAAACGAAGGGACGTTTCCTCATATGTGGACGCCACTACATAAAACTGGACCCAAAGAAAACATTAAAAACTATAGAGGTATTTGTATCCAATCTGCTATACCTAAATTATTTGATAAAATTATTACTAGTCAAATACAATGGATGTCCAAAAATATTTTAGTAGAAGAGCAACAAGATTTTTGTGAGAGGCGGTCCACACTGACAAATCTGTTCTGCTGTAAAAACGCCTTTTAATCAAAGTTGCAAATTTACTCTATTTACACTGATTTTTTAAAGGCATTTGACCGTGTAAGCCATAGTGTTTTGATAGCTAAACTTTATGTCACTGTGGTTTGCTGGTTGACAAGCTGTTTGAAAAACCGTACGCAGTGTGTAAAAATTAATAACTTTTTGTCACAAATTATTGCTGTCCCATCAGGGGTGCTTCAAGGGTCACATTGTAGGCCAATACGTTTTTGCTTTTTATCAATGACCTTTCATGTTGTATTCATTCATCTTCATTTCTTTTATTTGCTGACAATCTTAAAATTTTTAAAAACATCATCTCTTGAATATTGTCATCTTTTACAAAATGACTTAAACTTTATTAATAACTGGTGTGTCAATAATATTTTATTATTTAATCCACAAAAATGTTTTTCGATAAGTTTTGTCCAAAATCATAGGCATATAACCACAATTATACCATTGACAATGTTGCACTTAAACAAGTAAATCAGATAAAGAATTTACGTGTAATTTTTGACTAGAAACGTACATTCATCGATAATATACACTATATATGTAATCGTGCCACAAAAATGTTAGGATTTGTTTATAGAATGTCATCAGATCTATCCCAAAATACACTCAAAATACTATATTGTCCATCCTACGAAATACACATACATAATATTGAACGTATTTAAAATACATTTTTTTAAACTAGGGATCTTGTCAAATTTTTTTAACCAAAGTTTGATTTCACTGCAGTTTAATCATTTTTTACTGCAACTTTGGCAAAGAAAAGCAGATCTTTCCTTTGTGCGTGGGCTTGTAATGTCTGAGATTGATTGTGGAAATCTACTAAAAACGTTATCATTTTATGTTTCCTCAAATGATAGGGATACTAGACAAGTGTCAATATTTAGGGAGCCTACGCATTCTACTAATTATGGGTTTAATCATCCACTTAGTAGAATCTGTAGATATGCTAATAACGCGTCGTCTGAAATTGATTTTAATCTTTTTTGTTCTAAAAATACCTGTAAATTTCCAAATGTACCAATTGTAAAGAAGATCTGTTATTCTATGTTATGTTTTTGCTTATTGTAGTTTTTTTAAATTCTTTAATGAGAATATATATATATATTATCGGTACGCCTTATTACCTTTCGGTGTAGGCTTTAAATTTAGTTTACATTGTTATTTACAAATTCCTTCCACTTTCTTCTGTTCCTCGCCAGATCTCTTGCTTGTTTCATAGTCTTTCCTTTGTTGTTTATTAATTCTTCTATTTTGTTGTCCCACTTTTGTCTTGGCCTGCCTTTTCCTCTTGTCGTTTCTGTTCTAGCTTCCCATACTTGTTTTGCTTGATTCGTGTTATCCATCCTTATTAGGTGCCCCCACCAGCTGAGTTGTTTCTTTTCTATATACTTATCTATTGCCTCAGTTTCTAGTTCTTCTCTGATGTCTACGTTCCTTATTCTGTCTCTTCTTGTTACTTGTTTCATTCTTCTCAGGTATTTCATTTCTATTGCCTGCAGTCTACTTTTATCTCTCTTTGTTATTATCCACGTTTCGCTCCCATACGTCAGAATTGGTCTGTATATCGTTTTGTATATTTTCATTTTTGTTTTTCTACTAATCTCTTTCTTGTTTATAAATATGTTATTCAATGCGTTGTATGTTTTAATTGTGTTGTTTATTCTGTTACTTAATTCACCTTTCATTTTCCCATCTTCTGTAAGTTCTACCCCTAAGTATTTGAATTGTTCGACTTGCTCTATCTGGTATTGTCCTATTTTTATATTTATGTGATCTTTCCGTTTTCCTATTACCATTACTTTTGTTTTGTTGTAGTTCATTTTCATATTATATCTTTCTAGGTGTTTATTCCATACATTTAGGTTGTGTTGAAGGTTCATTTCATTTTCTGCTATCATTACCACATCGTCAGCAAAAGCGCCTCCTGCTATTTTGACTATTTGCATGTTTTTGTATCCTATTTTAGCTTTTATGATTTCTGTCTTCATGCTCTTCATAATTTCATCCATGTATAGGTTGAATAATGTTGGGCTGAGCCCTCCTCCCTGCCTTAGTCCGCTATTTGTTTTAAATTGCTTTGAGGTTTGCCCCTTATATATTATTGCATTATTGTTGTTGTTGTATATGTTCTGTATTAGTCTAATTATCCTGTTTTCTATACCTCTCTCTTTAAGAATTTTCCATAGTTTCTTTCTTGGTATCATGTCAAATGCTTTTTCTAGGTCTATAAAACCTAAGTATGTGTTTTTATTATTTGCTATTCTTTTTTCTGTGATTTGCTTTATTGTAAAAATGTTGTCTTGAGTAGATCTTCCTTTACTGAAGCCACATTGTAAATCTTCTAGCGTTTCCTCTATTTTCGCTATTATTCTCTTGTTGATTGTTTTTTCTAGTATTTTTATTCCGATACTTATTAGTGTTATACCTCTATAGTTTGAGCATTTCGTTCTATCCCCTTTCTTGTATATCGGTACAATTAATGCTGTTTGCCAGTCTATTGGTATTGTATTTGTTTCCCATATTTTGTTCAGTAATTTGAGTAGTTTGTCTTTTCCTTTCTCTCCCAAATTCTTTACCATTTCTGCTGTAATTTGATTTTGTCCTGATATTTTCCTTAAATATTTCTGTGTTGTTCTTCTCACTGTTTCTTGTAATTTGTTCATTGCCATTATTTGTATTTAGTAGGTCTTCAAAATATTCTTTCCATCTTTCTATTATTTCTTCACTTTCCTTCAGCATTCCTCCCTGCTTGTCTTGTATGTATCTCGCTTCTTCTCTTTTTCCTTTTCTGGCTCCCTTTAATATTTTATAGAACACCTTCTGGTTTTCCCTTGCGTTTTTCTCCATTGTCTCACCAAACTTATCCCATTCTTTAGTTTTTGCTATTCTGATCTCTTCATTTACTATTTTCCTCTTTATTTTGTATCTTTCGTAGTTGTTACTGTTTCTGTTATTTAGGTATCTTTGCCATGCTTTTTTCTTTTCTTTTACTTTCTCTCTGATGTTTTCCGTCCACCATGCTGTCTGTTTTTTCTTATTTGTACTTTTTATCCTACCACATGTCTCTTGTGCTGCTTCAAGCATGTTTCTTTTTAGGTCATTCCACATTACTTCTACTTCTTCTGTTTCGTTAACTTCTTCTGTTTTGGCCTCTACTCTCTCTTTATACTGCATTGCAGTTTCGTTCTCTCTTAATTTGTATGCTCTTATCTTGCTGTAGTTTATTGTTATGGTTGGCTGCTGTATTTTTCTGACACTGTTTTGATATTTTTCCTTAATTGTGGTCAATACTAGATAGTGATCGGTTCCTATTTCATAGCTTTTCTTTACTCTTGTGTCTATTATTTTGTTCCTGTTTCTTTGTTCTGCTATTATATAGTCTATTATGGATTTTTCTTTTCTACTAATAACTTCCCTGGTGTACTTGTGTATTTCCTTATGGTTAAATAGTGTATTCGTTATTATTAAATTATTCATTCTGCAGTAATCTAACAATTTTTTTCCATTTTCGTTTATTGTATCTTCCCCATATTTTCCTCTCATCATTTCATTCCCTTTTACTTCCTTTCCAATTCTGCTGTTAAAGTCTCCTGCTATGTATATGTCTCCTGTGGCGTTTTCGGTTGTTTCGTTGAGCTCTTCACAAAACGCTTCTTTGTTGCTCGCCTTATCATCTTCATTTGGTCCGTATACTATAATTATTGTTCTGCTTCTGTTGTTATCTTTTAGGGTTACGGTTAAAATACTTGGTGATATTTCTTGCCATGTTTCTATTTGTTGTTCTATATCTCTGTGTATTATACATCCTACCCCTTCGGCTGCTCGCTTATCCTTGTCTACCCCGCTGTATATTATTTTGTGCTTGTTATTGGTTGTAAACATTCCTTTTCCTTTTCTTTTTGTCTCGGTTATTGCTAATATTTCTACTTTCATTTTTTCAAACTCTTTTTCCAGCTCTTCCTCTTTACCGTATACACTCCTTATGTTCCAAGTTGCTATTCTCCATATTTTGTTTTTATCATTTGTATTATTTTTATTACTTATTGCATCACCTTCCGTATCTTCTATCTGTGCATTATTTACATTTCTTTTATTTACATTATTCTGTTTTGTATTACTTTCCTCTAGCTTTAGTTTTTTGGACTTGGAACTAGTTTTTCTTGTTCTTCGTCCCATCTGTACCATTCTTCATTGACGCTGATCTTTTTGTATCCTATTTTCACTCTTTTACCGTTCTGTCTTTCCATCTTTGCTATCTTCCTTATCTCATATTGTATTTCTCTCTCTTTAATGGTCATATCATCTTCTATGTATATTTGTAGCCCTTTTAGCTTGTTTTTATTTGTCATTATTTTCATTTTATCCTCAAATGTTTCCATTTTTATGATGTTTATGGTGGTTTCGTCTTTTTGTTTTATCTGTCTGACCATTTTTACTTGGACCTCAACTTCCAACTTTTTTTGTATGAATTTTCTTGCTTCCTCTTTTATATTTCCATTTTTATCCCAGCTTACTCCTTTTATTGTAATATTTTTCTTTTTCTCTCTTTTCTCTATCTGTTCCATTTTTATTTCTAGCTGTTTCATCTTCCTATTCAAATTCTTTCTCTCAACTTTCCACTCTTCTGATTGCTTTTTCATTTCCTCTCTTAATAATTTGTTTTTATTTGTATTTGTTTCTACTTTTTCTATTAATGAGGCTATCATTTTTTCGAGTTTTTCCATTTCTTCTACTTCCTTATCTCTCTGTTTGTACAGTTTCTGTGTCTTTAATGTTTTGTTTTGATCTTCTATCTCTGTACTGCTGTCTAAATCTGCTATCTTTCTTTTATCTGCCATTCATTTACTTATTCTTATATTATTTCTTTTTAGATTATTCACGTTATATATTGTATTTTGCAATATTTTACTTAATTGGTTTTTAGTCCGGCACTGTTCTTTTACGCTTGCGCCGTGCTCAGTTTCGCCGCCCGGATCGTCTCCTCGGGAGCGACTTAACCTCTCCGTGCCGTGTATTATTTTACTTTACACTTACTTCTGCTCTTAATTACTTCTGATTTTTATGCTTATTTTCTCACTACTTCTTTCTACTTTCACTACTTCCCACTGCTTCAGCGTTATTCCACCTGCCTATGCTTATTCAATAGATTTAATATGCGAGGCGAAATAACACGTCTTCACTGTTTACCATGCAGGTCCGTACCCCCTCTTTAATGAGTAATTATTTTTAATATTAATATTATTTTTGTATACATATGTACTTGTTTGTTATTATTTTTTTATCTAATTGTGAGGTGCATACTAAATAGCTACGTATATTGCTCTATTTTTTTATATAATTGTATTCTCTGTAAACACTTTTTGCAAATTCAGACATGATTTTTGTTTTACTTAGGTTCTTTTATAATCCTACTGGATTGTACAGTTTGTTTACTTCTTCTATCAAAGTTGCAAGTTGTCATCTACAAATCTCAAATGGTTTACGTAGTTTCATCAATCTTTGCTTTTTTTGTACCAATTTAGTTGTTTTAAGACTTTTTTTATAGCTACGGTAAATAGTTTGGGAAGAGATATCCTTTGATGAGATTTATTTTTTTTGTGTTTAGGTTTTCATTTATTTTTACGTGGCCTTTGTAAATGTCTTTTGTTAAAATAGTACAACTTGAGTCTATTCCTGCTTTGCACCTACGCCTCTACACTGTCAAACGCTTTCTGGTAATCTATGCATGCTATGCGTATTGATTATTTTATTATGTTGATTTTCTATGAATGTTTTAATTATTTGCAGATAATCTATAGTACTAAAACCATTTTAAAACCCAAGTTTTTTTGTGTAATATAATGACTTTGGTATTTTGTTTTCAAACAAATGTTTATACTCAACAATACCTGCAGGGCTGCCTATAACGTGACACTTTTCATTTTTAGCATTTCTAATGTTGTTTGAACCTCAGTTGGGATTTTTTCGTTTTTTATCTGCTTCAGAGCGTGTGTGATTTGAGGTATGTTCTTTGAGCATGCATTCAAGATAATCTTTTAAAATTTTGTTGAGTTAGTTAGTTAGTTAATTCATTTATTTAAGGTTGGTTTATTTCTGCTCCTAGAGCCAGAATTAAAAATCTGAGAATTTTGCCGCAAATTCTGAAATTCCAACCTAGATTATTATATTAGATTCTTTAACGTGCCTGCAACATCGAGGCAGTACACATGTTCTTGGTACTAGTAACATTTTCAGATAGTTGTTCAAAAGTTTTGACGTCAGCTTTGTTGCGTGATGCAAAGCAGATGTAGTACTTGATATTTAATTTTAGTACTAAGTAAGTAACTTATTCTAAATAATGTACATTTTATTATTATCTTGAAATTAAAAATTGTACCTAAAGTTTTGAAGTGTTTGAGTGTTGAAAATGAATGTGAAACAATTATTTTGGAGATTATAAAATAACAGTTCAAATAATCAAACAAAAAGCTTCAATTATTATTTATTTCATGTGTTTAAAAATCTCATCTATATTATTAGTTTTAGTTAGCAAAAGCTAAATTTTATATTACGTACTTACTTAGGTATTATTATCTATACACGTTGTAGCGTAGATTGAGTTGTTATATACCTATATAGATGCTGATAATGCTGCTATGTTGAAGTTGTTTTTAATTATTTGTCTGTCTTACATAAATTGTTCAAAATTAATCATACTCTGATAGTTGTTTTTGTTTGGAAGTTTATTGATAAATTCGCGTAATGACAGATTTAGAGTGTATTTTGGTTTCACAAATCAAATCAATGTTAGTCAAGACACTTCTCATCCAAAACTAGTTTTATAATTTTAAAAAAGTTGGTCTACCAAAAAGACTTGATTTGTGCAACTGGTTGAACCACAATCTGTTCTTTGCTTTCAAAGCAATATGTTATACCACTGCTTCCACAAAGCGTGATTTGCTTGTCACAGTACTTATTTGTTATAACAATTATAATCGAGACGTAATATATTCCAACAGAACAAGTAATGCTTTAGCAATGTCATAATTACATTGTGAAAATTGCTTTGAATCGTTGATAGACCCGCATTTGTGACAAGGGACGAGAAACAGTTTTATATATAAATCTGATTGGACATGAACTATGATGGATCACCAGAGCAAAGCAACGTGTTGTGTTATGTCTACAAATGGATAATTAATAAATTAGAGGGAAAACCGAATTATAGCAGGCAATTTACCCCAGCAGCACCATCCGTTAATCATAAAAGCCATGGTGCCTACACTTACACAATTGTATCATGTAAATTAATCGGCGACAACCGCATCCTGCAAATTGGGGCGGCGGGATGGATATAGGTAGATTCCTTAAAGCGATTACGGTTGCCCGCACGGCGCTACCAGGACAGAGATGGATGTCACTGTGATGGTCGCAATTAATTAGGATGCAACGGCGCGAGACTCGTTAGTGTGCTGATTAGAGGGAGATGTAGCGTGCCCTCCTACCCCACAGCCACTAATTGAAGCAACTAACCAGCAGCAATTGATTGAGGAAGTGAAAAAATGAACCGTTTGAATTTTGCACCGGGGACTGTTATTGACGATGCAGTTGGAATTGATAGATGACCCATATGTGTTTACGTACTGTGAAATATTATTTGCTTAACTAAATTGTTTGTACAAATTTGTAAACTAAGTTTACATATGCAGAGAAGAGAGAAACATATTAATAATTTACAGACATTTTATTTGTATAAAAAAATTAAACCAACGATAACAATGACAATTTATAAATCTTACTAATGTACCTTGCTGTACAAAGGCATTTTTTTCAAATAAACTCAAAAACTAAAAACATTAATATCAGTTCAAGATTAAAAAATAACTTGTATAGTAGTATATATCAAATATTTAAGCAGAATGATTTAAAATAAACTTTTTTTACTAGTAAATAATGCTTAAGGAAGTAGAAATACATACTTACTAGTGTTGCAATAATAAATATTGTAGCAAAAACCAATACTTTATTTCACTAATGTAAAAACAGAGTAAAACAAGTTTTTTTACTGCATTTCAACAGTAGTAAAAAAAATGATAAATAATATTTCAATACATAATTGCAAAAATGTACCTTTTTCAATAATATATTTAGTAATTATTTGTTATAGCATATTTCAATTTTATCTAAAGTATGCTTCTTTTCTATTCTAAAAAGTTCAAAATAAAACATTTTATGAAAGTACAACAAGAAATGGGTACTGTTACGCACAGAATAAGACACAAGGTAAAAGTTATATAGAAGAGATTGATAAGAGAAAAATAATTAAGAAGTTGCATATAAATTATGAATTAATAAAACAATTTACTATTTTTTTTTACAAATTTATTCTTACAAATACATTTCTAGTAGTAAATTGATTTATTATTTAATATACATAAATTATCTCATAGCAGAGGTCACAACCATCAACTACATCAAATAAATTATTTTCCGCCTTGACATACATACATGCTAGTAGACTCTGTGCAGTCTTGTATAGAGCAAAGTGTTGCTAAACACATTATTTGAGCTCTATTTCAATAGTTGCCAGTTTTTAAGTTAGGTCGTCATGTTCCACGCTTTTACAATGTGCAGAACTTAACATTTAAAGATTTTGTGCCATGGGATAGTATCTCAAACAAATACTTCAAGAGCAACTTATCAGAAAAAATAAACAAAATTTAAATCGCAACATTTAAAAACTTAATTGTCAAAAAAATTATTGTAAATTATTTTATGGACCCCGAAACCAACAGGAGATATAGTAGTTAGCATAAAATGAAAGAATACTCCAGCTGGTGTAAACTGTTTAAAGGACGTCTACCAGTATCAAAACAAAAATATTAGCACTACATTATGTCAGTCTAATGCAATATGCTATACCTAAAAAAATGTAAAGCTTTTGCATGGTGACTAATAAAGATATTTTGGCAGAGAAGAAAAAATAAATAATAAAAAAAAATATAACGCAGCTCAGCAAATATGCCTTAAATGTGTTTAAAGAATCTCGAAAACTTTATTACTTTTTTAAAAAAAGTTTATTTTTTAAGTTATTGTTTAAGTTATTGTTTTTTATTGTTACTTTACTGCTTAAATATTTCAGTACCATTATTGTTGATTTAATGATCTCAATTTAAATAAAAAACAATTATTATTGTCATTTTGTTTTATTTACATTTACGCCAGGCAATATCAACACATTTAAAAAGACATTTATTGAGGGTTAAAGTGACAGTATTAAATATAAATATATTCTGTGCAATTATAAAACATCTAAACACACTACCATTAGGTAACAATGCCAAAAGATCTGCAATTATGTAATTTTAAGATAACTTAAATATCAATGATAATAAAAAACTGATCAAAAATGCATTATTCAATCAACACAACACTAAAGTACATTCAAATACTAGTGTGTTTATAACGGATCTTCATACAAATTTAAGGCTCAATCGGTCTGTGTAAAATTGACAATCTTTTGCAGTCAACGCTTCAAATGCCAGTGCACAGCATGCTCTTATAGAGTTTTAACACTAATGTCTTAATTCCGTTGTGTAAATAACAATTTTTTACAGCCTAGTATAACTTTAACTCTATACCTAGCTTGAGACAGCTGCCAAGTACCTCAATCTATGTGTGCATAATCTTCAGCTGTGAATTATACTATATATGGTAGATTAATTATCATATGCAAAAAAAATATGTTTTTTTGCAAAACAACGGCAACGGTCTAAAAATGTAGTCGTTAACTTACTTAGTTAAACAATGCAGTTTAAATAATTTAAAATATAATTTAACACCGCATTTTAATATACAATGTGTTAAAACATTTTTTAAACTAAAAATGCACCGTATTAAAACCACCATGATGTTTCAGTTGTTGACAAGCGTTTATAATTCTTTGTCAAAGTTTATCTTGTATGTGTGCGTAAACAATGTTTCTTCAACCAACTCATCATTATCTAAACTGTTCATTTAAATAGTTTCTCGTACTATGCAAAAAGTGGAATAAAGCTCTATCTTGCATAAAATACAAGTACTCGTAAATAGTCTAAGTAGGATTCACCATTCAAATGATTTGTCAAACAAAACCATACAACAAAACAATCATTTACAAAACTTGCTCAGACTCTGATTAAAAGAATAATTTACAAAGTAATTTAAAATGAATGTGGATTTTTATCCGCTGATTAATAAATTGAAATCTATATCGCAGCTTAAACAAATTTTACAATGAGCTCAGTAAAGATTTGGGAGGAGTTGCAACTCGGTTGAGAATAAACCTGGACTCATGGATAACGTATTAAACAATTTAGCTAATTTTGAGACTTCAACTGCCCTTCTAGAACGATGGTAATAGCATTTTTAAAAAGTCGTACTAACTCACGCATTAGCCTTTCGGATAATTTTTTTGTTGTGGCATACTAAGCAGTAAACTACTACTAAATTGTAAACCATAGTCAGCTAATATTCTACTACACACCCCAAACTTGCTAAAATAATTGTCCGTTGAATCGCAATACAGCCTCGGTAGTTACTTTTTTTAGTATTAGTAGTAAGTATATAAACATACATATTATGTAAAAACGTCCACTACAATACATACACTGTTAATTTTCCAACAAGAAAACTAAATAGTATAGACAATGTTTTTAGCAATATTAGCATTCTATTGACATCACAAGTAGACACGGGATTGTCGGATCATTTTGCTATCGGTATACAGGTAAAATTGCAAACAAATACACCTGAGATTGTTCAAACTAAAATTACTCGACCGATAACAGCAAAAGGTAAATTTTATTTTTATAACAAACTTCGTGAAGTCAATTGGGATTTTACCAAGGCAGCTGATATTGAAATAAATGAAAAATTTTATATATTTATGGACAACTTTTTAATTGCTTTTTATGAATCATTTCCAAGCAGATGCAACCAAGGAAAACCATCAAAAAAAGAAATCATTTGGTACAATGATAAATTACGTCAAATGCGTGATTTGTGAAATTTAATACGCGACGATCTTAAAATGACAGAAAACCCGAATACAAAACAGTATTACAATGTAGTCAAATCTCAATACAAATCGGCTTTAAAAGAAGCTAAAATGAAAGCATATAGTGACTACGTTTCGGATTGTAGCAATAAGCCGAAAGCTTTGTGGAATCTAGTCAACTCAAATCGTTCTAACTGTGATAAAAAACGTGATAATATAAAATGTGATGTTAAACCTAATGATTTTAATGTGTTTTTTGTAAATGTTGCTGAAAATATTGTTAATTCATTACCACCGTCGAATAGAGATCCAATACACTTAATGAATCGTATGCCTTCTCAACATATAACTTTTTTATTCAAATCTGTTAGTTGTATGGATGTTAGATCAGCAATAGACTGTTTAACAAACAGCAAAAGTAAAGACTATTTTGGTATACCGGTTGCAGTAGTCAAATGCGTAAAAGATATAGTGATTGAACCATTAACAACTTTGTTCAATAACTGTATTAATATAAGATGTTTTCCGGATGTACTTAAGCTGTCCGTGGTAATACCTATATTTAAGAAAAGAGATGAAAACTTGCCTGACAATTATCGTCCTATTTCACTACTACCAATATTTGCAAAGGTTTTTGAAAAAGTGTTGAAAATTCAAATTTCTCAATATTTTGAAGAAAATAACATTATCTCAAAGTGTCAATACGGATTTCGTAAAGGTATGTCTACAACGGGAGCCGTGTTAGACTTCATAGAAGAAACTATTGATTGTTTTGAAAAAAGTCTCTATTCGATGGGTACTTTTTTAGATTTAAGCAAAGCATTTGACTCGGTATCGCACAGTATTATGTTACGAAAGCTGTATTCTTACAACTTTATGCCATTAAGCTGCAGATTATTAATGTCTTATCTGTCTAATAGAAAACAGTGTGTAAAAATCAATGACGAAGTATCAGACTTTCAAGATGTTTTGCACGGGATACCTCAGGGCTCCATATTAGGTCCTTTATTATTCTTAATTTACGTCAATGATTTTCCATATCACATTGAAGAGGGAAAAGTCGTGCTCTTTGCTGATGACACGACTATATCAGTAAAAGATAAAAATCTAATCACAGCATCACAAAAGGCTAAAGATGCAGAAGTAAATGCTAAAGAGTGATTTACTGCAAATAAACTTTGTTTCAATGTTAGTAAGACTATATCAATGGCGTTTACTAATAAGAAAGTCGATGAAGAATTGCATACTACTTCATCAAAATTTTTAGGTTTTTATCTTGATAGAGAGTTAAATTGGCATCAACATGGGAATTACGTGGCTAACATTTTGAGTAAGCATGTATTCTTACTTTTCAATCTTGCTGCTTTTATAAACTCTACAGCTGTGAGAACTGCTTATTTTGGTTTGTGTCAGCCGTATTTGCAATACGGTCTTATAATATGGGGACATTCTGCAATACGGCATAGACTTTTTGCTCTGCAAAGAAGAGCTGTAAGAATTGTCGCTAGTGTGGGATACCGAGAAAACTGCAAAGATAGCTTTAAAAAACTGGAAATTTTAACTCTACCATGTTTATATATATATTGTTGTATGTTCACAAAAACAAAAATTACTTTACTGCAAATTATCAAATGCACGCATATGATACCAGACATAAAAACGATTTGAGAGCCCAAACAAATCGACTTTGCAAATCCCAAACAGGTACACGCTTTTACGGTTTAAAGTTTTTCAGTTTATTACCAATTCATGTTAGAAATTTGTCTTATAAAAACTTCAAACAAAAAGTGAAAAGATGTCTTATATCAAAATCTTATTATAGCTGGGATGAGTTTTTATTGGACGATTTAAGAATGTATGTTTGGTAATTTTATATATGTAACTGTATAGTAATTATTATAATTATTATACTGTTTTTTTTTTAACTATTTTGTAATGAACTAATTATTTTTTATTTTTATGTTATTTTATATTATTATTGTCTATGACGAGTGTAATAAAATGTATTTTTTAAACAACACAATAAACTTGAACTTGAACTTAAACTTGAACTTGAACATATGTATGTCACGCCACCTTCAAAAAATGGAAAAAATAGATCCAATGCTAAGAAGCCATTAGGCATTTTTGTGATAATACATTGAAACTGAGAATGGGCATTAGTACGAGTTTAGTACATCACATAATTTTAAAATTACTAATTTAAACTTTACATCTTGATAAAGATATTTCTACCATACTTAGCGTTTTAATGCAGCCTATGTCTTATAATATAATGTTTGCCATATAAAAACGTGGATCTTCTAACGCCGATATAATGTTAGCTAGAAACGTTTTAAAGTGGCAAAACCCAACGTGTAATGCAAGCAGATAAAAATTGGCACATCTGCAAATAAGAAAGAAAACAAAGTTCACTTAGGATACCCAATAAATAAAGCCGCCACTTATTGCGTGCAGTAATGCTTCAATTTCAGGAATGCTGTAATTTTGTTTTTTGTCCAAATATAGTCTGCTGGCATAGACAATAACACGGTTTTGATTATCTACTTTTTAACAAAGCGTAACTCCAATACCTACGTGTCGCATGCGTCAGTTTGAACAAAATATTAAGTTGTAATCCAGGTGATGTATTTTTTTTTTAATTGTTGAACATTTTTTGCTGTAACTTTTCTTATATCCATTTATTTTTACTACATAGTAGGTGTACTCATAATTTGGCAAGGCTAACAAAACTTGGACAACATTTTTGGTCATAACTACAGAGGTCTAGAAAAGCATAATCGTTTTATACTTCTACGAGTTAGAAAATCCAACACAACTTGCACTTTCGCTACTGTAAGTCGTCAATGAGATTACCTCAACACGAAATAACTAACATATTTTTAAAACTTTAACTACTACCTTGTGACAATCTAGTAAAAACTTTATCTTCATTAAAATTGCTAGAATAGATTATGGTAAAGGAAGCAACTGCTGAAAAAGGAGTTGAAAGTTGACTATACACATAATGAAAGCTGATAAAATTTGAAATAAAAATAATCACATACATTTTTTTGTATTCACAGCGGTTACTGAGTTATAGAATTTTAAAAAAGTTTTTTGTATTGTTACAAGCCAAGAAGCCGGTTTCTTGTGTTTGGTCCTCCGTTCATTTTGACAGTTCTCCCCCTCTCCCCCAACTACCTGCCCTTCCTTCCACACAGTGTTCACGATACGCGTCAAATTGTAGTGTTAGAGCGGTCTCTCTTTTACCTTTTTTGTTCATGGAGAAAGGTGGTAATCAACCTTTTAACGATGTTTCTAAAGATAGCTATCAACAAGCAGAGTAATAAGGACTTAAACAATTACTTATAACATAAGCTTGCTCTTTACCTTTTATTTTTATTTGAAGAAACTGGAATGCTAAAAACAAACAAATCCGCCTTACACAATACTTTTCCTGTACTACAAAAAGAAGCTAATCTTTTTGATTTTCACATCGTTTTAGATGGAGGATTACAGTTGCACAAGCTTAAAAATCCTCAATCTCAACAATTTGAAAATGTTATGTTGCCAATGTTCTCAATAAATCCAGACTTATTTCATTCCTCTTAACTGCTCTTTACGACCATGAAGTTAAAACAAAACAAAAATCTAGTCACGCTGGTAAATTGATCATCCGCACAGGAATCATAAAATTCTAAACTAAGAACAAAGTAACAATAGTTTGCAAATATGTTGATCTTATTGTCCTTCTCATGGCTTTAACCCCATCTGAAAGACAGATATTATTTGTTAAACCAAGCCACCGCAGAGTAGAAAGGAAGGTATATTCGAGTCAGCAATTGCAAACTATGAGAATAAACTGCATACTTCTTGTGCATGCATTCAACGGATGTGATACGACTTTCGCTGCATATCAAAAATGAAAACTTGTCTGTTTAAATTTGTTCAAGAAGCAAGCTTCACTGCAAAGTATTACTGATGTAATTAAGCTGAAACTGGAAACAAAATATTTCTGGCATGGTACAATGCACCTCACAAGCAAACTTCCCTTAACATGCATTGTTACAAAATTTTTACCAAATCAGTTTTGAATGCTAAACCAGACCTCTATGCGCTGTTGCCCACAGAAGAAGCAGCAACGCAGCATGTGTATTGTGTATACCACCAAATCCAAGTTGGGATTGGAAATGAATTTTTTCCAGAAAAGTGGGGTTGGACATTTGAGCCAGCTGGTTGATCCCAGTAACTACAAAAAACACAGCAGAACCTAAAGCAGTCTTCAATCTTATTTTTCGCAAATGTATAACTCCCCTCTCGCAATAATCCAACGTATCCAAAAGTGTAGGCAAAACATTGTCAAATATTAATTTACAAGTATCTAACAAAAGTTGGTAAAAAATACACTTATTTTTTCTTGCTTTGGCATCTTCAATAAATTACATATTGAGCCGTACTAACTTTTTTTTGAAAAAAAAATGCAATCATTAGTGCTCTATAACTCTTTAACCGCTAAAATACAAGAAAAATGTATTTAATAATTTTTATTGCAAATTTTATCAGCTTTCATTGTGTATATAGTTAACTTTTACCTCCGACCTACAGTTCTCGAGATATTAACAAAAAAACAAAAAAAGTGCTCTGTTTTTTGTGATTGCCGCTAGAGCTCGTGTTATATTCGTCAGGACTTTTAGTATATCCTTCACTAGGTACCTATAAATCAGTGTACAGAGTTTTAAAACTTTTGGAATTTTTTAAAAGTAAAAACTACTTTGACTGGATTATTTTAGGCAATTTAAGATCTACTTCTATCACAGAGTTTAAGCAGAATTATATTTCTCCATCTTATTCAGCTTCTGTCAAACGCCATTTTGTTTAACATACGGTATTTGGTATGGTTCTATCTGAAAAGGTGTACAATCGTTGAGTCGTATGTCAAACTATATTCCGTTCTACAACCAAGTATAAGTTTTTTCAAACGCGTACTAAATTGGTTTCGTTGTTCAATAGTTAGATCAACGATTTTGATAAAAACATAAAAGTCAATGTTGTCGTTGGAAAGGTTAGGCAGTAAATTTATTATAAGTGTATTCCTATTAACAGAGCATAATTTTAGTTTAGACAAGTTTGTAGGTTTAACTTCAAACACTGATCCAATTTCCTCTATTTCTAAATTTGATGTAGTTAGACAGAATTTATCCAAATTAATACGAACATATCCCGACAGGTTTTACCGGGCTGGGATAGTCGTGTCACAATAAAATCATGCGCATTACTTTCATAATAGACCCTGTATAGTGCAATAGATTGTTTAATATCATTGATGATAATATTGATTGTCTATCGGCACTTTTAAACTAATATGTTTTAAACTAAATGTTAATTGCATTTGCTGAAATATTGTTTTACGTGCTCCTTAAAATGCTCCCAATACTCTAACCCCACAAAGTAGAAATACCGGTATTGTTTTGTCAAATATCCTTATTTGATCCCACACAGTGGTTGACAAACAGCAGACAGAGCTACCAGTATCTAAGAGTGCAAAAAAATTATGGCCATAAAGTGATATGCAAACAACTAGAAAAAATATTTCAGATTTATGATTGAAATCTCAAGTGGTTCTTGTAAAAGTGTAGATTGTTAATAGAACAAGTGCTCGTAGGCACTTTAGAGTCGCGGAATTCAATTTTTCAAGTTTTCCTGAAAAAATACTTGATAGGAACTTCAATTTTTTCGAATATAATTATTACTATTATTAGTTATTAGCATAGCTTGGGCTTTGTGAACGCGAATAATTAATACTAAGCGGTCGCGACTGTTACATTGTCAATTGCCGGCTATTATTAGCATGAATTTGCGGTTGAATTTGAATTAAACGGTAAGTTGTGAGTTGTAGCTTGTATAAAATCGAATTAGCAGGTGCTTGATTTATTGTTGTCACTTTAATAAGGGACGAGGTAATATTAAGTGATCTAAGTGGATAACTCGACTAATAATTGAAAACGCGCTCAGGATAATGTGGTTGCAAATACTTAGTTTCAATTTAGAAAAAAATCTACATAATTTCCAGAACGCTAGTGATTTGTTTCCAAATCATATCTCGCTTACGATTGTATTATCTGGTCCCAAAATTGATTTAAAAACGCGTTACTAAATTGATCAAAAGTATTATATTCATTAATAAATGCATTTGACCACGTCTTAATGTTTTTGCTAAGTAACATTTTTTTCAAATTATTACATCTGTAGAAGGCTTTAGTAAGGCCAAAACTAACAATGAAAATATTATAAAATAATTGATAAATTTACATAATTGTTAGCTTTTAACGTTTTCCACAAAAAATAATCAAATAATAATGCGTTCATTAGCAATAACTCATGATTATGTTTCAACTTTAATGCAAGAACACATTGCAGTTTTGATATCGCATTATGTAGCAGGCAAAATTGTCAACATAATGCATGCATAATCATATTCGCCATCGGATGCATGTCATAACAGTATAGGGTGACCAAACGTCCGGGTCTCCACAGACATATCCTGGTTTGTTGCACTTAAGCGGGACTGATTTAATAACATGTCTGAATTTTCAGTGGAATACATTTTTTAATATGTTTTACAAGTACCACATGTAATTTATTTCATTTTTGTTTAGCCGATATTAATGATAATATTGTACATTTTACATTTTGCATCTTATATCAGTACAGTATAACAATGTTGATTTGCAAAATTAAATCGTTGTTTTATTATATAGAAAATAAGTGTAACTAATATCAATCAGATATTAGAACTGTGGAATTCATTAACTAAATATGTTGCAGTTTTGAATAACTTGTTAGAAGAAATGTTTAAACCCATTTGTATTTGTACAATGCTTTTATTTTATCTAGTAATACATTAGAAACTATTTTTCTAGCCTTGTAAAATGTTATTTCTGTAATAATTTAGTTGTGTACACTTGAGAAGACATACACCGTGAGATATTAATTATGAAGGATAGATTCTTTCCCAGTAGAGTGTTCCTTTGTGCTGCAGTGTACGTGCCTGCGGGTTGCGTGCAAAAAAGGTGGGAAATGTGCGAGGTCCGCGACTCGTACGAAGTAATCTCGAGTATAACACGATGACACAATTTATTTAAGTGCTTGTCTCGCATTAAAGCATCGTGAGAACGGTCGGGGGAGGATGGGTGTATACCGGGAGGGTGGTGGTGGTGGCGGCGACGAAGGGATGGGAAGGAGATATCATGTGACACCAGGAACAGCGGGAGAGACAGTGGGAGACGCACAAATCACGTCACGAACAAATGCCGGTGGAAATGTGGGGAGAATAGAAATGCGGGCGTTAGCGGTGTGCGAAGTTGACGCCGCGGCGAATACTAAAACTCGGTAAGAAATATGTGCTCGGGACGGGAATTATACGCGAGAAAAATGCGTCCGGAGAGAAGAGACGGGCGAGGCGGGCATCATCCCGACCGCGCTGTTTTTTTGCCTTCCCTAGGTTCCTAATGGAGCCGCGGGATAACTTGCGGGCCATCCATCACTGGGAAATAGATCGTCGATAACAGCGAACCGCGTGCGGAATTCAAATGGTTTCATTTTTCAACTTTTCCAATCAATTGATATCGCTTAATTGCTTCAATTAAATTGTATTCAAACGTAAACGACGTAACATTATCTTCTCATAATTATCAATAACAAATTTAATAAATTCAAAATTATTAAATCTATTAATTAAAAAAATGTATATAACTTGAATAATATTATATTTAGTTTTTTGTTCAAATCTAAACCTTTTAAGCAACAGCGTGCTACTAAAAAAACGTATATTAATTAGTTTGACTTTGATAATGTTAAACTTTTTTAAAGAAACTTATTTCAACGAAAGAACTAGAATTACGATTAATATTTTAGTGATAATAATTACAATAAATAATTTGTAGCTATAAAACATTGAAAATACCACCTATATATTGTCCTTACTAAAGTAATATGTGTTTAGAAGTTATATTTGGCAATATCTGAAGCACATAATATTATTCCAAGTACTAGTGCGCTTTTAATTTGATAGAACGGTTATTTGATTTCAAAAATTTAATTAATATACAAGTATAAAGTTTTATCGTTCTATGATTTGATTTTTAGCTGTCTATAAAAATTAAATAAGTAATTTTCTAGTATTAGTTTGATATTGCAAAAAGAATATGACATAAAAACCAATATTTTACAAACGTTTTATTTACTTAATCTTGAAATCGTATGCAAGAAAACCAAAATGTATTTCAATACTAAACTTAATTGCTTGAATGGAAGTTCATGAGGAATTAATTAGAAACCAATGTTGCTTTTTACACTTTGTATTAGTAATTCTAAACTGGATAGTTTCAGAATGTATGTTTTAGAAGTTTTATATTTATATTCAATATTGGTTTGATCACTTTATTATGCAGAATGATGCTGCGTAATATTGTCCATTTCATATTGCATTTGTTTATTAGTTCAACATTTCACTTGTTATTTTGTCTTTGCAAGAACATTTGTTGCTTTTATCTAGACTAGCGCTAATGTAAGTTCATGTTGGTTTATTTCTGAGATCTCCTCTGAACCTGTGTTTTGTAATTTATGTTTTCGATATTTGTGGTTTTGAGTCTTGGAGCTATATAAAATCTTGAGGAAATCTTGAATCGTCGTTGTCATTTCTTTTTTACTATTGACCATTACACCTTCCTCGTTTTTCATTTGTGTTATTTTTAGCTTTTCTAGAGATAGTTTTGGTTTGAGGGTCTTCATATTTTTCCGTTTTGAGTTTTATTATAATTTCTCAATTTTTTTTCCTATGCTTTGCTTATGTTTTTGTTTATTTCTTTATTTCTCCTCTTAATTTTTTTCTATGTTTGTTTAAAAAAACACACGAGTTTTTTGTATGTTAAAATTTGTATTAGAGACACTGGGGTGTATTCTGTAAAAATAAATGTTAATTTTAACAGCCTGTTTAAATTAAAAGCCTGTTAAAGTCATATTTGGTATTCTGTAAAACACAAATCTGTTAAAATTTTAACTGGCACTGTTAAAATTGCCTGTTAAATTAAAAATTTTAAACGCATGTAAATACATGTCTTTAATTTTTAACAGGGTGTTAAAATTATAAAATGGCCAGTGCAATAGGTTATATTGCTATTCAAATAAATGAAAATTTTCATGAAAGAGGAAGAAGGTAATGTATTAAATAATTCTAACATGCATCAATAAAAGAATTTTATATTTTTAAGGAATCAGATGAGATTATATAATCGACAGCTACGGACGGGATATGCAAAATTTATTTGAACTTCCTGAAACTTAGTTTTTTTTAATTATTTTGTCTAATTAAAATTGCAGCCTAATATTTAATTAACGCTATTACTCCATTTACATTTGGCAGTTATACGAAGAAATACTGCAACACCAAACTATTTAAAGGTTTTGTGTGCTTTGCATTTTTATGGACATGGTAGTTACCAGTTAGTCAACTAGCAGTTAGTAAAATTATTGACACAATTTCATCAATTATAAATACTACACTATTAAACAAATGGATTAAATTTCCAACTCGGCAAGATCTTATTGATCAAAATTAAACATTGTATTTTCAAAAGTATGGCTTTCCAGGGACAATTGGCGCAATTGACTGCTTGCATGTAGCTATAATTGCCCCTCCTGTGCTCTTAATATCATATTTTATTAATCATGACCTGCGTCTTGTATTTGATTTTTAAATCTGCAAACACCTAGAAGAAATAATACGTATTGCAAAACTGTGTATTTTGAGCAACGATATAAAACAAGCGTAGTTATTTATTTGTTATGCTAGCATATATGTTGAATAAAAATTAATTTTGCAACAAAACCAATAAAATAATAAAATATGAATTAAAATTTAAATGAATGAATTAATTATTTATTTATTCTCATAGTACAAATTTTTGTTTTGTTCTATATATGTTATCAGGCTTTTTAATTGCCGTTTAGTCATTCTTTTGCGTTTCGATATTTTAATTCACTTTTCAAACTAATGCGATTATTGTGTTCTGAGTTGGGATTCCGATAGCTGTCAATCAGTCGCCGATTCGAAAAATATTTGCTTTTTAATGGTGGCGTTCACACATTATTCTATTATAGTAGAAACCAATCACATCGTATTTATGCGTAGGCGTCCACAAACTGTAAACGCGGGAATTTTGAATTTGAGGAAAAATTAATGTAAAAAATCAACTAAATACACAAAACAATAATTAAAATATAAATACTAATTAAAAATTAAAACTATAAATACACAACCTCTTTGTTATTATAAATATGATGATTTTGAAATAATTATGATGTGTGATATATTTGATGTTTATTTTAACCTACAAATTAAATGTTTGGTAGATAGATAACAATTTAAAATGCTCGATAAAAATATTACTTGCACAAAAAAGATAAATGCTAATAATCATAAATAGACATAACTTATTTCAAACGCTGGATAAATATAGTCAGAAAAATAAGAAACGCTTGATAAAATTTATAAACGTTTGATAAAAAAAGTAATTGTTCGATAAAAAGTGCGAATGCTTGTTAAAAATATGAATCGTTTAATAAAACTAGTAAATGCTAGGTCAAAATAATAGATTTTTGCTATAAAATGATAAATAAAACGAAAACAGTATAAATACACTGGAACGATTAAAAAATATAAAAATCATATTTTCTAACTAATAAATGCCTAGAACATATCGGTAACAGTAATAATAATAATTATAATAAATATATTAAAGAATAAACTTTGTTAAACTAAGCAATAATAATAATTAGAATGCTATGCTATGTACGGTAAACAGCATCGATGAAGAAATTGGTGTTTCTAAGGCTTCTATTGCAAATTTATCTAGCTGCTATTTTTCTACCATACAAATATTATTAAAATAATAACTTGCCATTAAAATATACAACATTTAAACTCTTAGATTTCTTGTTGGTTTTAAGCTACAAAATGTTTATCAATTTGCACGATACATTATTTCGATTAAAAATTGTAGTTGCAGATTATTAAATACTTATTATACTAATTAAAATTAAAATTTATTAAAAATGTTTGCCTGCAAAAAAGAAGAGATGCATGCTAATAATCTTAAATGGTTCATAAATTATTTTAAATGCTAAGTAACTGTTAATGCGTTTTAAAAATAAGGAATGCTTAATAAAATTTATAATCATTTGATACATATTATACTTTATGTTTCATAGAAAGAGTAAAAGTTCAATAAAAAATGCAAATTTTTAAAAAATCAGTAAAATGTTGGTAAAAATCATCGGTTCTTGCTACAAAATAAATATATTTAATAAACTATTAAAAAAAATAAAATCATATTTTTCTCACTAATAAATACCTAGAATATAATAACAATATTTATAATAAATATATTAAAGAATGTACTATATTAATCTAAACAATAAAAATAACCACAAGATTGCTATGATAGACAACATCGATGAAGATATAGGTGTTTCTTAGAAACTGCTTTGGCTTCTATTACAAATTTATGAAGCTTTTCTTCTCTTTACTTTGTAAAACTGTCTCAAATTTATCTGGCAGATATTTTTTCAACATGCAAATATTATTACATTAACAAGCGTTGATTGCGTTTGAAATAGTTTGTCGAGCATCACAAAATTTTAATTTTTTCAAATGGGGCTTCATTAAAATTGTTATATTATACAATAAGAACAAACCTTTTCTACTTATCTCAATTTTTCTCTTAATAAATTATAAACCTAAATAAATAGTAATAAAAAATAAACTATAGATTACTTATTAATAATAAATATATTCACATAAGCAAAATATACAATTAATATAAAATATATATTCTTACACATTGATTTAACATTTTTTGTCGCTTTTATCTCTGAATTTAAGCTTATTTGAACAAACTTGCTACAATTTTAGCACAGTTCTATCGGAGTCGCACCTCAGTGAAAAAACAAATATAAAAGTTAAAACTACTAACACACATCATAACACCACACGATGAAAAAAAAAAAAATTCCAATACCAGGCCCCAGGATTCCTTACGGATGGATGGCGGTACTCCAGGAATGTTATATTTATATAAAAACTATTTTTAACAATTTTGTAAATTTTGTAAATATATATATATGTATGTAAAAATAATTTTAATAAATGTATAAAAAAAAAAAAAACGATCACCGGCGTTTGTCATATTTTGAGGTTAAATCTGACGCATTATATTTTGTGGTTCAAAAAAGGCATGACTTTTTCGCATAAATGTAGAGATTTGTATCTAACTTCATGACTAATTTTTAACATGCTGATAAACATATGTATTATAACAGCCATGTTAATATTGCAGTTACAAAATATCAATATAACGTTAAAAATTAACAATATATATTTATATTTTTAACAAGCTGTTAAGTTAAAATAAACTTAAAATTTTACAGAATACACCCCACTGTCAACTTTGTATTCTATTGTCATAATATATAAATAACTGCAATTTGTGTTAGGTTGCTTATTACAACATCATTAATTTGAGATTAATTGGTTCACAGTATTGTCTGTAGTTTTATCGTTTATAATACTTCATATTAGCTGCTTTCCCGTTATTAGGGTTACTAACCCAGGGCATCTTACCCCAGCGCGCGCCAGTGCAAGTTACACTCGAGCGTCTTGCACCTTTATGGGAACATGTTTCTGTAGCGTTTGTGCATATGTCAAATGTAAGATTTTTTTTAAATATTTAGTAATCACTTACATTTATGTAATTATTATTTAATTTGTTTATTTCTCTTTAATTTTTAATTTTTGTTTGTAATTTCTTCCGTTAACTGTTCCTGATATATATTTTAATTAATTAACGGCTGCAGTCAGATGTAATTTTTAAATCAATTAATGAAATGAGAAAGTGGTTGGGGCTAGAAGAAGAGAAAAGAACGACTTTTGTGCAAGTTACCCCACTTATGTATACGTAACGGGAACGCAGTGCATCTTTCCCTAGCGTGCACCAGGGTCTGTTAGAACGTAACGGGAAAGCAACTATTGTTTTTGATTTGCTAACAACTGGAGTTAGGAAAAAACTTTCTAACTAGATCGTACTTTTGTCAATGTTGATGTTAGAATGAAAATTCAATAATCTAAAGCAGATAGTATTCGGACTACTCTCTAAAATTTAAACAGTCGTTGACTAGCTGAAGAATGGCCTTATACTGTAATAGCATATGTATGTTTTGACATGATATATCCATGGTAAACTGCAAGACTCACATTCAGCTATGTTATTTTTGCAATATTACGTAATATAAAGATGTTCTTACTAACTGAGGAAGCTATGCTGTCAATATGACAATTCCACGTAAGCCCCGGATCTATTTGAACCCCGAGAAACTTTACTACCTCTACGTTTAGTTCCTTGTTGACTGGTCGCAGCGAAAATATTGCATTGACAGTCTTTGAAGCATTTAGGCTTAAGAGATTAGCAAAAAACCATTCTGAAAGCATCAATTGTGTATCTACCAGATCCCGCACTAACTCGTTCAGTATGTGGTGTTTATTTATACTAGCAGTTTTGTCCGTGTAAAGTATTAACTTGGATTTTGATATTGCATTTGTTAAATCATTAATATAGATCAAAAACAGGATAGGGCCCAGTACGGAACCTTGAGGCACACTATTTCACCGTTTAAACTTTCTGTCTGCTTATTTTTGCAGCATATTATGTCTATTCTGTTACTCAAATATGACATAATAAGCTTCACTGATTGTGGGTTAAAATTATAGTGCAACATTTTCTTTTCTAGAATTTGGTGGGATACACACTTAAATGCCTTGTTTAGGTCACAAAAAATGGCTCCCGTGTATTGTCGTTTTTCAAATGCATTTGCAATCGACTCAGTTAATTTACTTACTGCCATTGCAGTTGAGTGGTTGGTACAAAACCCAAACTGTCTAGAGGTATAATAGGAATGCACTTCTATATATTCCGCGATTTTATTCTTTAACACAGCTTCAAAAATTTTACTAATAATAGGTATGATAGAGATTGGATTATAGTTTGCTAAATCGTCCACATTACCTTTTTTAAAAATGGGAATTATTTTTGAAGTTTTTAAGACTTTTGGAAATATGCCAGCAATTATACTAATATTTATCAATTTAGCAAGAGGTAAGATAATTAAATTTATTATAGCTTTAATAGGTTTTGCACTTAATCCGTACACATCTTTACTAGGTTTGTTTTTTATTTGGTTGACAGAGTTTCTAATTTTGCAATGTGATACGTCACCAAACTTTAATTCTGTGTCGTTATTTATTTGGACAGAGGACATATATTCTGAAGGCGTTTTTGAGCTTTGAGGAATATTAGTCACTATATCGAGTGGAATGTTGTTAAAATAATTTGCGAACTCTAATGAAGAGAATTGGTTAGGTTGTGAACTGCAATTAGTCTTATTTAAATTATTATTTACTACGTGAAATATAGCTCTTGGAGTATTTGTAGAATCAGTTACTTTCATATCGTTAAATTGTTTTTTTGTTTTTTCGATTTCTGATTTGTAATAGCTTCTGTGATTGTAAAAAGCTGTTTTATTTGCTTCACTGGGATTTTGTTTCTAAATATCAAGCAGTTAAGTTTACATTATTGCAAATATAAGCTAATCTATCGTTAAACCAACCAGAAGCAAAACGCGAGGAACAAGTTTGATGTTTTTGAGGAAACGCTTTTGTATGTATATCTATTAAAATATTTGTGAAATTGTTCCATTTCTCTTCCAGAATAGCAAAATTATTTACAAAACTCCAGTCAATATTTTCAGTTAACTTGAATAAATTATATAAGCTTGATTCAGTTATAGGTTTACTTAATACCTTTTCTGATTTGTAATCATTATTTTTACTAATCTGCGCACTTGTGATAACAGCTTTATGATCTGAAAGTTTAGTGTTTACTGCAAAAAAGTATAGTGATCAAGATTGGTTAATATGTTGTCTATACAATTGTTAAGACGTGTATTGCATTTTATAGTGACACTCAAATTAAACATATTTAATAAATCCATAAAGCTGCCTGTTTGAGAATTTCTTTGCCCAAATAGAATGGTAAAATTACCGTTGATTATAATATTTAGTTGAGATGCTTCTGCTAGCAACTGAACATTATAATTGTATTCATAAACTTGAAGCAATCGCCGCTTGGCGTTTTATATGTCTCTATAACTAAAGAATTATACCTTTTTTTTTATTTACTTATTTAACGTTGGTCGTCTATTTTTGATGCCAAGTCTAATTACCGACGCCAGAGGTTAAGACTACCACATCTGGGAATTTTGCCGCAAATTCAGGAATTCTAACCTAAATTATTGGGATCTTTAACGTGCACGCAACATACTCATCACAACACATTTTTTCTTAACCATAAAAACTGACCCTCCAGATAGGGAGCTTGAGGTTCGAACCCAAGACCCCCGGTATAGCAGTCAAGTACGCTAACTACTACACCACCCGGGCGGTCAAAGAATTATACTTAAATATTTCCACTTCGCAGTGTATTTCCTGGGATAAATTCATAATATCATTCCTTACGATAAATTCAATCGAATGATGAGTATATAGTGATACTCCGCCGTGACTAATGTTAGATAATGTAAAAAATGCTGCCAATTCAAAATTTACAATTTTTTGTGCTACACATTTATAGCTTTTTGACCACGTTTTGCTAAAACATAAAACATAAAAATTAATATCTAAAACTTCTAAGCACAACTCAATTTCTCCAATTTTAGGATTTAATAATTGTACATTCTGATTCTATTTAGCATTAAAGGTTTATTTTCTTTTTCACTAGCCAGGGAAAAAACGGATTAACCCAGACACTTGATGGCCAGATAGAGGGCTCCTTCATTTTTTCAATATTATTGGCAGTATCTGAGCTTTCTTTTCACATCTTACTGCATTAAATTTTATTTAATTGAGATATTTTTTAATCTCATCAGCTGTCACATTCGGATCAAATCTACTCACATATAAATGACATTTAGGAACACCTTTAATGGTAGAATTATCAGCTTTTCTTATAATCGGTGGGGCTGTTTTCTTTTTTTTTTCTATTAATAACTTTAAATCCCTTGAAGTCTACATTTTTTATTTCATTGTTTACGTTTATATTATTGTTTAGCGTTTTTGCTGTTAATATTTCTTCTTTCTTTTTGTCTTTCTCTGATAATTTCTTCAGTGTCGAACTAAAAGTTTTTGTTGTTTGCGTATTATCGTCATTCGCATTTTTCCGGGATTGTGTTGTATTATTTATATTAGTGTTTGTTGCTACAAATGCCTTCTCTTGGTTGTTGCTATAAGAATCGATTGATATATTTGCAGAAATCTTTGTTCCAGATGAATTATTAATGACCTCCTCTATCATTGTTGTATTTACACAATTACAATGTAAGGTTACTAATTGCTTTTGTAACATCTTTATCATATTAAACATTTTGATTAGTTTGTTATGCACATTATAATCATTATTTGTAGTATTACTTAGCTGCTCACTGCGTTTTATCGGGTAACCTTCACTGCACTGGTCACATATCCATTTGTAGTTTTGGTTTTCAGGAGCAACATTTATTCTCTTTAATACACAAGATATATGATAATTGGATTCTCAAATGAAGCACAATGGTTTCTTTAGAAATATTAATTTCTAGTTTACATGTTTCACACTTTGATATTTTAGGAGGGTCCTTACTAGAGGCCATCTTGAAACAAAAACTACGACGACTACAAATAGGCAAGCCGCATTTATTTCTTTAAGTTGCGGTTCAATACTACAAAAACAAAAAACACCAGAATGTTAGTCAGTATAAAACATCTAATACCGTATAACGGATAGGTTCTAAAATTCATTTGGAACCGGAACATTAACATTCTAAAAAAACTTCTTAAGGTTGCAAAAAGGCAAAAAATGGCAGATTTTTTGAGCAGATCTACAAAATCCCGACCAACACTCTAAGTAAAAAAACTCACATCAAAGTCACCGGTTTGCAAAATCTATGCAAATAATTCATAGAAAACAACAACATATGACTTCTATTAGCTACAAAAAACCAGAACAGTTTCTACGTCTTAAGGAGCCTACAATAGATATAAAAGAACCTCTTAGTAAACTAAGTTAGCATTAGTTTCTTAAGAATTACTTTGCGAACGTTAATATCTAAATTCCAAATACTATTGGAGTTGATTGCTGATTAACTTTAAAAGAAACAGCTAAGTGTATCATATTTGTAAACGTTAAAAAAGTGGCATCTTGGTTTTGCTTAAAACTATCTACAACATTGGTGTTATCACCTCCTACAATGGTATTCACTTCTAAACTACTTCTACTGCTGCCAGTAAAAGAAATTGTGCTAAAAATACTTTTTAGAAGATGTAACATTATCATACTTTTACATATAGCACACAATTATTAATAAAATAGAACTCAAAAGCTAAAAAAATAATCCCAATACCTTACACAATGCTCCTAACTCCACTGCGCAAGAATGTTGCATACATAAAAGCGGCATGCAGTATGATTTAAAAAAACATTGTAAACCATCATTAAGGAGCTCTTTTGTTACCGGTGTGATCCAAATACCATTAATCGCATTAACCTGGGTTTAGTTAAATACGAATGCTTGCGGCATTTGTTTTCAGTTAAGCTTTCAGCCTTCACAACTGCTACATGTACTTTCTATTCAAATATACGATACACTTTACGACGACCTTTGCTTTCCAACCTGACTCTCTTCAATTCCAAGATATTGCCCCTGTTGCTAACAGTGCCGTAATATCTTTATCGCACTCCACATCAGGATCGAGTACTGCTGCCGTTGCTAACGGTGCCGCAGTACTTGCAGCGCACTCCACCACAGACGCCGCTCCTATTTGACTGCACTTCAGTCAAACCCCGGACACTCTGACGCCGCTGATCAACAAGAAACCGCAAAGCATTACCTATTTGCCAAACGCCCCCCTAGTCCCTGAAAACGGTCCTGTTACCACGCGTCAACCCCGACCCGGCAACACTTTCAAATTGCGTTCTGTATGCGCTCCGCGTAGTTTTATTATAAATAGTCCTCACATCAACATTAAAAACCACAATCTAGACTTAAAATATCCGTTTTCGCTAACCGTACCGCACCACTGCAACCCACAAAGAAATTGAATCAGCTGTTTTATTAACGGTTAACCATGGGAAACTGCAAAAATCATCACAAACCCAGCTCAAAACAAAATTTCTATTGTTAAATTGTTTAACATCTACCAAAGAAAACCGTTTTGTAATATTCAAACCTACCAGAAGGGTACTTCATGGCTCAGCACTAAAATCAACAATGTGGAACCTAGTTTATAATTAGCTACTTAAGATAAACCTGTCAAAAAGCGTAACAATAACGTCATTTGCAAATGACGTTGTACTAGTAGGCACAGACGTAGAAATGGAAGTATTAAAAGATAATCTAGAGCTGGCTGAGATATGATACAGATATAATTAAAAAATAAAGGTTTAAAATTAAAAACTCAAAAACATAAATATTAACTTAAAGAACTAATAAAAGAACAAATTAGATACAGGTAAGAGATTAAATAATAACCATAAAAACTTAAATATTTTAAAGTAAATGAAGAAAAAGCTTAATATACTTATGCGTAACAACAAAAATCCAAAAAACTACAACCAACAGCAGCAAGAAGCATTTTTTTATTTGTCGCAGAAACATAGAAAGTAGCTATAAATCCACCTCAAATCATCATGCTAAATCTAGATTAAAATGGCAAGGACAGTAAAACAACTGGATTTACGCAGAACAAAAAATCGAAAGATAAACCTTTTTGCAAGTTATTTTCAAAAACCATTTGCTGAAACCTAGATTAAAAAAGTAACGTTGTGTTTAAAATAAATTAAAATTTTTAATAATTTAGTAGGTTTATTAGCGACATCAGATGCGACAAAAAAGCAAAAAGTTGCAACCAAAGTAGATTTACAAGTTTCAAATTAGACCAAAAGCTGCGGTCATAAAATAGCCTTTTAAAAGACTACAGCGTCATAATCGTCTAGACAAAGATTTGCACATAAAAGCAACAAAGCCATATATATATAAATATGGGTAATTTCATTACTTTTCGACTAATTTGAAAAAGTTGACCTCTTTGATTTTGCTCAAATTTTCAGTGATCAAAATATGGATAAAAAATGAGATTTCCAAAATTTTGTACTTTAGAATATTACCTGTTCAAAATAACACTCATTTGAAGGTCAAAAATTTCACAATAAAACGTCATTTTTTAGCTTTTGTATTTCAATTTTTGGGCTTTTGAAAAAAGATAAAAAGATCCACGAAGGCTCGAATTATTTCTTTTTATATGTACTTTAAAACCCATATTTTTATATTTAATATTGTAACAGTTAATTTAATATATTAAGCTTCAAACATTATTCCAAAAACAACCGTAAATTTAGCAAATTTGCAAACTTTGTTTTCTTTAAACCGTTCTAACTTTGTCAAAACTTAACAATTTTGATCCACAAGGTCGAGATTTTTTCGTGTTTACTCTCTTTTTAAAGTGATCACACAAGATGTATAGAATCAATACGTATACACTACTATTTTGATGCAGAAAGTTGTACATGTTTTTGCAATTTTTAAAACTTGTAATTTTCAGGTCCCAAAAAAGCGCTGTCACCCTATGTCGATTTTAGTCAAAATTTCAGTAAATACTCTTTAGACCACAAGAAAAAAAGTTATCTATATGAGAAATGGTATATCGGACATTATCAAGATTTTCAGAAGCCCAAAAATTGAAATACAAAATAAGCTAAAAAAGACTTTTTATTGTGAAATTTCTGACTTTCAAATGTGTGTTATTTTGAACAAGCAATATTCTAAGGCAATTTTGAGAATCTCATTTTTTTAATCCATATTTTGATCCCTGAAAATTTTAGCAAAATCAAAAAGGTCAACTTTTTCAAATTATAACGTTTTCCGTCTTCAAATTCCTAATTTCTACTTGTTTTTATTAATTCAGATATTTTCCACTATTCTTATTTTTTGGATTTTTCCGTCGATACCTTCTCTTCAGTTTTTTTGTGGTCTTCCTCGCCTTCTTTTTCTTGTGGTGTCCAAAGTAGTACTTTCTTTGGTAGACAATCTTGATCCATTCTCTGTACATGTCCGTTCTATTTGAGTTGCGTAGTTCTTATATCATCTACGATGTCATGTTTGACTTTCATTTTATCTTTTATGTTTTCGTTTCTATTCCTTTCTAATCTAGATTTTCCAGCTGCTCTTCTCCAGTAATCCATTTTTGTTGTTTTAAGCGTTTTTTGTTTGTTTTATCTTTTACATGCCACACTTCACAACTATATGTTATTATACTTCTAATTATTGAGTTGTATATTCTGTGTTTATATTGTTTTGATATGTGTTTATCCCATAGTATACCGTTTGGCATGGATACAGCCTTTCTACCTAGTAGATTTCTCTCGGCTATTGTTTTGTCAAGTATTCCTTCTTTTGATATTTTTACGCCCAAATATTTGTAAGAACTGCAATCTTTGATGTTTTGCCTATCCGAGATAGGTGGATCTTGTTCTCCTCCTATACACATGTATTTTATTGCTTTTATTATTTTAGCATTCATGTTAGTGTGTTGTAAAGTTTTCCAGAGTTTAAACTACAGGGATGTTGTCATATGCTTTTTTAAGATAAACAAATAGCAAATGTACTTCCTGGTTATATGCTATTTTCTTGTCTAAGATTTGTGTTATTGTAAATAGATGATCAATGGTGGACTTTTCTGCTCTGAAATCGGCTTGTTCTTCTGCCTCCATTGCAATGTATTCGTCTTCAATTCTGTTTTTGAGTACTCGTCCATATGTTCTGCTGGTAGTATTAGTTACCGATATTCCACTATAATTGTCACATTTATTTATATCCCCTTTCTTTCTTTCTTTTGGTACTTACTATCTATTTATACATTTTTGAAACACTTGTGAGCACCTGGTTTAGTTTGTCTGTCCCATATGTAATTCTCCAGGAATATTACCCGGACCCGTCGCTCTTCCATTTTTTAGCGTTGCAATTGATTTTTTTACTTCTGATACAGTTATTCTTATTGGTGATCCTTGCGTAATTATATGTGTGTTATTGTTATCTGTAATTTTAAATTCTTTTCTATTTTTTGTTAACATCTTTTGAAAATATTGATTCCATGTTTGTTCTGTTATTGAAGAAATTATGTATTTTTTTTGTTTTTGTCTCTTGTTTTTGAGTATTCTCCAACTTTCTGTGCTTTTTCTTCCTCCTAGGTATGTGTTAATTCTAGAACATGTCATTTTTCGTACCCTTGCTTGTACTTGTTTGTGTGCTTGTTTATCATTTAAATTTTTGGAGCCTAAAACAGTGTTGTATAAATTCCGTTTTTTCTCAATTTCGGACTTGATCTCTCAATCCCACCAATATGGCATCTGGCTTTTTTCTTCTTTTTCCTGGATACCTAACGCCTCTATCGCTGCCGTTTACTTTCATGTTCTAGACTATTTAAATTATATCTTATTTCTGTTTCTGTTTCTTTTTCTATTTCTTTTTTTGTCGTTTTCATATTTTGTTCCTTGTTGGTATTTTGTTGTTATTGGGAATATTAGCTGTGTCTTAAGTAGGTGATGGTCACTACCACATGAGGCACCTCTCATAACTTTTACATCAAGAACTTTTAGGTTACTTTTGTTTTGTAATTACATAATCAATAATAGTTTTTAAATTTCTTGTTGTCTGTATCCATGTGTATTTATGGATGTCACGATGCTGGAAATATCCATTAAAAACTTTTAACTGATTTTGTTTGTATATTTGTATTAAAAATCCAAAATTTTTAATCACATTTTTGTTTTCCTATCTTTCCACTCTACCATTAAAATCTCCTAAAACTATTATTTCTCTTGATGATGTTTCTTAAAGAAATGATTTTTATTAGCCATTAGGCTGTCCTCATTTACCGCATATACTCCAATTATGGATACTTTGTATCCGTGTATTGATAAATCCATTTTTATAATTCTTTCGTTTATCCTATGTTGTTATAAAGTTTTTTGTGTATGACAGTTGATACTCCCTGCTTGGCTCTATCTTCCTTTGGACTCCACTGTAGAAATAATCATATATACCCCAGTTTTCAGACCCTTTGTCTTTCTTATTTGTCTCCGTCATGATTGCAATGTCTACTTTTAGATGTTTTAATTCTTTTACCACTTCATTCAAATACCCTGAACATTCCACGTGTCTAAAATTGTTGTCCTTTTCTTTTGCTTGGTTTGTCGTCTTGAGTTTTCTGTCCTTGTCTTAAGCTCTTGATTAAGTTTTTTACTATTATAAGTTTTTTTACAAGTACCAAAGAGTTAGCCCGATGACTCAACCCCCAACCTGGAAGACCAGTCCAGTTTTTATTTCACGATTAGTATTTTATTTTCTCCTTTGGATATGCTGGCTTGCATATCCAACGAGCTTTTCCCAATTCCCCACACTGGGACTAAGCCATCAAAACCTTAAAAAAAATGATGAAAATCAATCAAACACCTAGGCGTCAACATAGACCCCAATCTCTAGTAAAAATTAGCAAAAGATGAAAAATAAAAACAGCAGTGTCATTAATTGTGCCTTACGTAAAAGGGCGGGAACGCAAGCAAACATATATGTCTAATCTAAAACTTTAAATGTTAGCAGATTTCTAACCTACTGTCTGTTAAAGTACTTAATTGACAATACCTGTTCAATACTTGTGCCGTTGACTTCTAATTCGCATCTTTGTTACCATGTATTTTGATTTTTCTGTTGATGTTTGCGTACTGTACGTGTTTGTTGTGGAGTTGAAAGTGTGGAGTTGCTTTTGCAGATCGTCTTCGTTGTCGGCTATCACTACCGCGTCATCGGCAAAACATATTATGGTGATTTTGTTAAATCACATTCTGTAACCTTCTCGTTTTTTTACTTCGCATATTATTTTATCCATGACCATGTTTAGGGTTGAGTGAATCCCCTTGTCGTATTTCTCCTCTTATAGGTATTTTCTGTGTTACGCCTTTTGTCATTTTGATTATGGTCTTGTTAATCTTATTAATTTGCTTAATAAGTTTTTTTACTTCTGGGTTTACGTTTTCTGTTTCTAGCAGCCTCAGTATGTCATTGCGTTTTATTCGATCAAACGCATTTTTTAGGTCCACAAAGCACATATATGCGGGTTTGTTGTATTCTACTATTTTTTCTACCATTTGTCCGACAATGATTGTTGCATCTGTGGTACTGCGATTCTTTATGAAACCTTGCTGTTTTTTTGTTATAACTATTTGTTCTTCTAGTTGGTTTTTTATTATTGCCGTTAATAACTTTAAGAGTGTTTTTAATTAAGCTAATGCCCATATACTTTTCCGGTTTCTTCCTGTCTCCTTTTTTAAATATTGGCAGTATTAGACTATCTTTTTATGTTGCCGATATCTCTCCTATACTTATTATATTCTTAAAAAGTTTTAGTAGTCATATGTGTAGTGTTGTTCCTCCATATTTTATAAACTCATTGTAGATTCCATCAGGTCCTGGCGCCTTTTTGTTTTCTTAGCTTTTTATTTTTATATTTACTTCTTCTTGTGTTATTTGCACCCTCTCATCATTGTCTTCTTTGTTGTTGCTTCTTGTATAAGTTCCTTTTTCGGTTTCTCCATATAAGTTGGTAAAATATTTAGTCCATTGTTTTTCTGTAATGTCGTTGATGTTTATAAACTTGTTCATGTTTTTTCTTTATCTCGTTTCCATTTTCCAGACTTTTTTTGGGAGCCGTATAGATTGTATTTCATATCCTTTGTGAATTTCTCGCCGGTGTTCTTTCTTGATATTGTCTATTTCTTGGTTTACTTTGTTTCTTTTTCTAGACTGAAGTGTTTGTTTACTTTTATAGTTAAGGAGCGCCTTTTTCTTAAATTTTACCCAATGCTTGTTAGATTTTTTTTTTATATTTTTCATGTTTTTTTTATATCTGTGATTGTTTCCAAGTTGTAAGTGTTTAGTTTTTCTGTCAGCCTGTTTTGGTATAGGATCCTAGTTCCTTAATTTTTTATGATTAATTGTTCTTCTGTGTTTGTATTGTCTAATTTTACATGGTCAGTCTCCAAATTTATTTTTCCATAATCGGACCCAACGTTGGCTGCTGATGACAGAGTGTGTACATCTCTTATATTTTTGAGTTGTATTTTTCTGTTTGTTTTAATGTAGTCAATCATAGAGTTGCGTCCTCTTGTTTCTGACCAAGTAGTCTTGTATTGTATGGGGTGATTAAAGTACGTGTTGTTAATTCAAAAGCAGTTCATTATGCAAATTTCTATGAGACGTTTTCAATTCCCATTAAATGTCTCTTTGTTGTATCTTTGCTTTACTGCGCTTATTAGTATGTTAACCACACGTGCATTAAAATCACTTAAGATAATTAATTTGTTGTTAGGTTAGGTTAGGTTAGGTTAGGTTAGGTTAGGTTAGGTTAAGTTAGGTTAGGTTAGGTTAGGTTAGGTTATAATATTCTCTGCGGAAGTCGTCAAAGCCATGGTTGATCGGTGCCCCAAGGTGTGGTTAGCCACGCTAACAAGTGCTTAAATAACGGAGAGTTTCCAGAAGTCTGGAAAAGAGCGGGACTTGTTCTCTTAGACCAGGGAAAGAGAGGGGTAGGTGCAAGGGCGTTTCGACCTATATGTCTCCTGGACGTGGCGGGGAAGCTGCTCGAGCACATGATAGCGGGAAGGCTGCTGAAAGCTCTTCAAGAGGATCAAGCCCTCAGCAAGCGCCAGTACTGGTTTAGGAAGGGACGGTCAACCCAGAACGCGCTTGCTGAAGTAAAAGCAGCAGTGAGAGCTGTTAAAAATTTTAGTTTCACGCACAGGAAGGCATGTGTTCTAGTTGCTCTAGGCGTAAAGAACGCGTTTAATACGGCCAACTGGGGAGGGATATTAGATGCTTTGTGAGACAGGGTTTTGCTAGTAGGAGAGGGTAGGGAAAGGGAGGAGGTAATTTTAACAAGGGGGGTGCCACAGGGATCAATTCTAGACCCTACGTTGTGGAACGTCCTCTACGACGTCGTGGTAGGTCTGGAATTGCCAATGGGAGTTGAAAAAGTAGCTTACGCCGACGACTTGGCGGTGATAATTACGAAACGCTCTAGGGAGAAACTATAGGAAACGGAAAACCGCGCTCTAGCCCTCATAGAGCGTAAAATCAACGCGCTGGGCCTTGAATTAGCCCCAGAAAAAAACGGAAGTTGTGGTGCTCTCCTGTTTAAGAAGAGTGCCACAAGTGGAGATGATCGTTTCGAGAATTAACGTCAAGTCGCAAAGTTGGCTAAGGTACTTGGGTGTGACACTAGATACTAAACTAGCGTGGGGAATGCATGTGAGAGAGGTGTGTGAGAGAGCGGAGAAAGCGGCTCGTTCCTTAGCAGGGCTAATGCCAAACCTGGGGGGAGCGCAATCTTCCTCCAGGCACCTGTTGTGCTCGGTAGTTTCCTCTATAGTGCTATATGGGGCCGAAATATGGGGGAATGCCATGTGCAACAACAAATGGCATAGAGAATTAGTTCTGCGGACTTAGAGGAGGTGTTGCCAGAGGGTCTGCAGCGTATACAAGACAGCGTCGACGGCGGGCTTTCTAGTTGTGGCAGGCACGAAGCCGTTAGATCTTGTGGTGCAAGTGAAGACGGCGGTCTGGGAGAATTGCTTTAATAAGTGTGAAGCGGAAGAATGGATGAGGGGGAATGACAAAAGAGTTGGGATGATTGCGTGTCGAGTGGAGGTGGTAGCGAACCGGCATGGTCCAGACGGCTCATCACAGACGTGAGGCGTTGGGAGGGTCGGAGCCATGGTGAGATAAACTACTACCTCACTAACGAGACATGGTTGTTTCCGGGCGTACCAGCATTGGATGAAACTGATTGAAAGTGACAAATGTCTGTACTGTGGGAAATGGATACGGTTGAGCACACCGTGTTCCATTGCGAGAGATGGATGGAGACGCGTGAAAGAGCAAGAATGAAACTGATGGGAGAGAGCTTGAACCCGGATACAAGGTGGTAGTAATGCTGTCTTCGGTGTCCAATTGGAACATCATGGCCATTATGATAGGATCCATGCTACGTATAAAAGAAGAGGAAGAGAGGGAGTTAGCTCCATGGTGTGAGGTGAATGAAGCGGGCAGGGGGAGGAGCCGTAGCTACTCGTTAATGTTTTTTGTAAATGTAAATTCAGTTCTTATGTAAGTTTTGTAAAATGTTTTGTCAGTATTATGTATATTTGCGCGCCCAAAATTGGGTAAACAACTAAAACCACAAAAAAAATGGTGTTCAGTTTATGTGTTTAAAAAAAAAGTCAGTAAAAAAAAAAAGTGATTGCGCCTAAATTTTGGCGCGCTGGAACCTCCACCTCGACGTAATACTTAAATGCAATTCCGAGGTGGAGAAAGATCGTTATTTCCGCAAGAAGAGGGGGAGGTGTTTTTAGTCAGTAAGAATCTGACACTACCCTTCGGGGTGTTTAATGAAAGATTTTCCACCTAATCAGAAAAAAAAAGTTATAAGCGTAACCATCATCATGTGATCATTGACGAATCCTAAATGTTGTTTAAAAAAATTATTTAGCATTAATTCTACACATGTTAGAGCTCTTTTGTCTTTGCTTACCTTACTTATTTTGCTGTATATCTTTTCTTTCACTTTCTTTTTTTGTCTCACCCAGAGCACATATTTCAATTTGTGGAATTCTAATTTTTTGATAATTTCCCGATCTCTTTTGTTCTGTGAGGCAATGTTCCACGTGCCAAATCTTATTTTGTGTATAGGGGTTTGGGATCATAAGTTACATAAACTAACTTTTTGTGCTGTGCATTTCAAAATCATTTGATAATGTTAAATGACCTAATCTTGTCATCAAGCTTTATTATGCTTTGATAATAAATGTATAAATTTTATGTTTTTGTAGCAACCAAAAAATGATGTTTCTTAATATTCAATTGTATTAGAAAATTTACATTAAATAACTTCTTCAAATAAATAATTTTTTTATTCATAGTTGAGCAGTTATTAGAACCATGCATACTTCATTTGCAAAAACCGTTCTAATGTATTGCTGCGTGCTTTGATGTTTCAAAGTTAGATCAGTTGCATCCATATAGAAATCTTACAAATATTTCTCGCAAATTCCAATAAAAAACTTTTTTTCTTTCAAGTTTACAAAATATTCAACAAAATAAAACAGCATCATTGGTGTTCTGCTTTTCGCAAGTTCTATGTGTTTCTCTTTTCTTTAAAATATCAGTCATTTTTTGTCTTCTACTTTTTCTTTTTGGATTTGCATTCAACATTCCTTCAATCACAGTCGTATATCATTTTAATTACAGATTTGTATAACTTCATAATCACTAGCACAACCACCTCATTTTGCTCTCTTTTGTTTTCCACCTTGTTTTACTGACCCTTATTATGTCTAGTTTGATTCTCAACATTTTACGTTTTAAGTTTTGTAGTTTTGTTTCCTTCGTAGAGTTTTAATCTTACATGTTCAAATTTTATTGTTGTTTCATCTATTTTTCTTCGAATTTTAGTTATTATATAAAGTTATTTTTTCATACTATCCCCTCCCCCCTCTTCCTTTCCAAAGATTCAATTAGAAAACTGTTTTTAACTCTTGTATTGAATTTAGCTTTAAAAGAATTTATGTTTTTTTCTTTTCGCATTTCCCAGGTGGAGTGGTTTTCTTTGGCTCTCTCTACCTCCATACCGTTGATCTTAAAGGATTCATCTACTTTTTGGGGGAAAATTCTTACTTCTACGGCAAAGAGGTGCCTAGACTTTCTACTTGCTCATCCGTTCTCCGAAGAAACTGTTGATACATAGTAGAAAAGTGACTTCTTATCGCCATTGCCTCGTTAGTAGTAACAGGAAACAGCACGTGAAAGACAAGTTGACATTTGAGTAGAAGATGATGCTTTTGAGAGGGGTAAGATATTCCTGCATTTTATATACATACATAAACTATTAAGGTTATTAAAATATATAATATAAAATTTCCAAAATATTTAAAAAAACCACTATGTATTCTTAAAACTTTTTGATCCAATCGTGAATGAATGTTTAAGTTTTCTAAATCCGGTCTCGGATTGTAATTATCATAACCGATGCATTAGTTATCTTGGCGTCCGTATAAATGTAAAATACCTATACCGGCCGGGGGTATAGAGGGCTCTTTAGCAAACACAACAGTTGAAAGTTGCAAATCAAATTCTTAACGAGAAGAACCAGTAGAAGCATTAATTCTCTCTCTTCTCTATTAAACCAGTTCTAAAAGTTTTAAAATTACTAAAACAAATATTACATAACATAATTAAATAATGTATAAACTCAATACAACAATAACAACGGTTAGAAGTCAACCATGCGTGTCTACAACATTGCATGATGACAAAAAACAAATTTGAACAAATAATTGAAACAATAGAAGATATAAATAATAATACTAACAAATGCAAATATTTAATATTTACAATATGTTGCATTAGAAGAAACCACAACCAATCCTCTCATAATTACAAAATTAAAAAACAAAATATGTATCATTTAGGAAAACGTATTTTATACTAACTCTCAATTGTTATTTTGCTGAAATATATTAACGCAACATAAATATTTAAATTTATTAATGTGTTAACCCTACCACACTTCTCAAATGTAATATATTCTAAGCTTTGTTCAAGACAACATATCAACTGATTGACAAACTAGTAATTACGTATATATCATCATCAAATCACGCCTGTTTTCTTTTAACTAACAATAATTTGTAACAATATTATGATTTTTTACTAAATAAAAATGTGTAATATTAATAAATAGTTTATTTTAAAATAAAACATTACTATTTATAATTTAATTTTGTCCACGATGCGGAAATTTATAAATTTCTACTAATTATAAGGTAATTTTAATGGCAAGTTTAAATATTGTTGACCCAACCATTTATAATTACATTATATATAGTAATAGCTATTCATAGAAATATACCAACTGGAAAATCCTTTCGTGAATAACGTTGCTAGAATACAAATTACATTAAAATCGCAACACGCCGAGTTTGAAATAGTAAAATATTAATTGCTTTTATAAAATGCACATTAATTTGTTTCTGTGACATATTTTCTCTTTGCAAAAAAGTTATTTTCATTAAATTTAACATTTCTACCCGACTTTACAAATGTGTTTAGACTTGAACTTATAAAAATCCGCTGCCGTTTTTTATTCCTCCGGTCCGCGTTTGTAAGTTGGAAAAAAATGTCGCCCCCGCATTTAGAATGTAACGAATGGTACACATAAATATCCCTCGCCGGTGAGGCGTAATTAAACACATGCACTCTGGGGGCGCTCGCTAGAAATGTCATGACATTATATAGGCACGCTGGCATTAGAGTGAGTTTTTCGTTTTGAAAAGTGAGGGGAGGCAACGGGCTGCAATGGATTTAGAGAATCGGTTTCATTTCCCGGTCATTTATCAGTGGATAATGGGCAGCGTTCCGCGACAGGTGGCTCTGTCGCTCACTGAAAATCTGCAATCTTCCTTACAACTACTTATAAATCACCCTAGAGGCTTTCGTCCGCAGAATTTTCATATTTCCCTATATAATAAAAAACAACATTTTTTATAGTTTACTGCAATGTATAAAAATATACTGCAATATTTTAATAAAACAGTTACTTTACACTGATGCAGTCATTTAGGAGGTTATTTGGTATCATACATGTTGCTAATGATAAGTAATAGTATTAGTATAGGATTGTTTTATAAAAAGTGTAATCAGAATTCCAGCGGTGATTATGGTGAAAGCGCCGGGTGGTCGCTCCCTCGTTTATATTTCCACCCGTTAATATATCAATCGTTTTCTGTAATAAAAAGAGCTCAAAAGAGTATGTGATATATGAGACTCCACAGCCATAAACGTATATCTTAATTTCAATGAGAGCAGTAATTACAATCGAACGTTTTTAATGCCAAGCCAGAAAATAGGAAGGACGTGCTCCAGTTTTGCGGGGACTCGCGCGCTCTCCTCCATATATAAATCGTGCTGCCGTTGGTACACGTTGCCGCTGAACTTCGGGAGAGATTACGGGGCTGTAATTTATGATGTTTTGTAGTTCAAACAAAATGTCAGATTACATCCACTTGTTTACGTTGGGGCTTTTGTCTTCTTCCCTTTTCCTTTTGGCGGTGGGTAGGGGGGTTAAGAGGGCATCCGTCAATGCCGCCGCAGATTTAGTGGATTTCTATTTGGTTGTATAGCAAATCAAAGAAGGATATATAACAAGCTTTTAAAAAATATTCACCGCAAACTTAAAGTCTCACGCACTTGTTGTGCCATTTGAAATTTTAATCGTGGATATTTTGTTCGTTTTATTCGTACCATCGCTTCGGGGGCGGTTTGAAGCAGGAACTTAATTGGCCAAGCGTCCGCAGACGGGTTTTAATTCTAAACTCCTATACCTGGGAATTGCCGGCGTGCTTTTTGCGATTATTCCCTAACAACCACAGTTTTACACAACTGCAATAAAACTGGCAAACAAAGAGGGGCTTATAAAAGCAGACAAATACCTACCGCTACAATCTGCTTAAATAATATTGCTTTATGCATTAAAATAACAATAAAATTATGTCATATAATAATACAATGGAACAAAGCTAATTAAGTACCAACATATTGCTTCAAATTTAATTTAAGTAAGCAATAATTAAATAATAAATGTGACCTATTCTACTTTAAAATCTATAATTATAAAATTATGTATTAGTAATAAATTAATATCGTCATGTGGTAATCAACCAGTTACAAGCTAAAAAAACGGATTTTTGTAAAATACGTCTAATCTAGAACATTATAAGCTGGTAAGACAGTAAACACAGTTGTCTTACTTAGTGGCTGTCCAAAACCCTTATTATCAAGGATATTTTTGCAATTATTTCTAACACAACAAGAAATCTAAAAGTACCAATACTGCAAACTAAAAAAAAAAAAAACAAATCCCTCCAACTCCTATAACATTATATTTTAAAAATTACATACTGGCAAATTTTTCTAATTTATTGGTGAATACACTAATTTTATAAATTTTGATGATCCATAACATAAGTTTTTGTTTAGAAAATTGGAATACAACAACAGGTTCTGCACTAATCAAACAAAAACCGACGGCTTTGCACAAGAAACATATTAGTATCAGTTTAAGTTTTATTATTGTCGGCGTCACTTTGCAAGGTAGTGCCGACGGCGTCGTCACACGTTGACAAAAATTGATAAACCCTGCCTATTAAAACTCTGGTGTGTTTGTTTGTTTTTGTAGAGCCGGTAAACAAATATTTTGGTAGCCCGGACTCTAACTTGCATACGACTGAAGTGCATTTAAAGAATTAGTCCTGTGTAATAGTGTGCAGTGGCCGCCGGTGACCGATAAACAAAGATACAATGTCAAGCAGCGGAAAATATGATGTAATAGCGTTTTGTCAATGATGCAATATAGATGGTCTTTTACCATAACTTGTCAATGATAGTGGAACATTGTGTTTGTTCCGGAGTTATCTGCATTCTCTTCTCAGTTTCTATCTTCTTCACTGTTGCTGCTGCTTGTTTTATTTTATATTTTTAATATTATAGTATAGACGGCGTTTTCCGGCGCTTATCTCTTTGACAATGGCATCATCAAAAGTTGGTGGCGGCCGGAAATTGTACACGTGAATGTTTGGCGGTGCATGGTAGTGCTGATCTTTGATCCAGTAACAACAAATCTTCGGGCCCATCTATTTGTTAATCAGTATTTTAGAGCGGTTACGCCATTACTAAGTCGCCCGGTTGGTATTCAGAAACCAACTCTCCTTTGGTGTAGCAACTCAATACGAACGCGTCCCGTTTTCATAACTTTGCGGTGGTTGTGAGTGAGTGTACAATGGTTCTTGGTTTTGTATTGCATCAAACCATATCCTCAAACAAATGTCCGCACGTCTATGCTGACCGTTTATGTGTTCGGTAGTTTCGGATGCTTGATAACGACTCAATAGGCTGCTGAAGGTACTAGTTGGTTGCGGTTGTTTGATGTTTGATATAACTCTCCAGTTTTGTCAAGTCTCTACCCCATTACCAATTTTATTTTCTGACTTATTAAAGTCAACCTTTACAGATTTGCTTTACTGAGTATTTATTGCTTTAGCTTGTAGACACTCTTGCTGTGCGCGCCTTACTGTGTCTGCCATCGTCTCGGCCAAGTCAGACAATCGTAGAGTCTTTATCAATGTTTTTGCCAACACGTTGATAAAAATTAAATGTTTGATTTTTTTTTAGTTTTAACTGGTAATTTTTTATCCGGAAATTCTCATTAATGCGTCGAGGAGTAGATTAATTGTGTGGTACATGCTCTACTATATAGTTGAATTCTTCAAATATTAACGTTGAGTTGGTGAATTTTGATTTATATTATATATTTATGTAAACATTTGTAACACGTAATGTAGACCGTGGCGTAGATGTGCAAACTTCGGTCTATTGAGATCTTCACATTTTTAAACTTTTTGTCAGCTTCTTTGTGATAATTCAAAATGCTTTTTTGTGCCTTGTAACTTTATGAGTAGTTTGATTAAAATAGATTTGTACTCCCGTATATAGGTGCATAAGTTCATAAATTGTAGGACTTGCTTCTTCTGCGTAGGTCCATTATGGTAAATATGCAAACGGCCCCAAAATCTTTTAAAGTTTTCTAAATACGGGACAGGGGTGCCGCTTTGTTTTATAAACGGCTTTGAATTACCTTATTAACTTTGCGAAAGTTCATACAACGTTGTGCTACTTTTTTTGCGTACTAGTACTACTGGTGAGTAGTAGTTGAATATAGTTTCTTTTTTCTGAGCATTATAAGCATATTTAGGTGTCTGCATAACTCTTAAATTATTTTGTGCAGCACTAGACATTCAAAATAACCTTTTGTCGGTTTAGGTAACAAGGTCGTGTTGCTTGGTAGAAGTAAGTGTTTCCACTAGATTGTAGCTTGACGGTTTTCACCAAAGTGAACGTAGCGCCATGCATAGTCTAGATTAACATAATTTTTTTTTTAAGTACGGACATTCTATTATTAGATCTTTACCTAATTGAAGAGTGATTAACACTTTGATTATGTGTGTTTATTAGCCCACTTACATGTTGGAAACTTTTAATTTTACAGCGCAATCCGCTTCAAAACTGTTTTTGTAGTCTCCTATTCTTGGTGTAGCATTAATTTTTTTAAACTTTTATTTGTCCTTGAGTCAATTCAAGCTTCTACCAGTCTTCCATCAATTTTTATTTTTATTTGTGCAAGTTGTAGCATCGGCCATGCCAACACGCTTGCTTTGATTTTGGGAAAGTTTTTGACCGGTATTTTAGGCAATTTAGGCTTGTTTTAGGTGCTTTTTCTTGTTTTAATGTTTCTCTCAACCTTAGTGGTTTTCTCGTTTAGACTTTCAATTGTGTGGAATTTCAAGATATCAAAAAAATGTTGAAACCTATGTTCCACTAAGCTAGCTAGTGCATTTATCATTGTTTCTTCCTCATGATAAGAAAAGACTCCCTGGTAGAGTTGCTAGTAGCAGAATTTTTGCAACAGAATCTCTTAATCATCAAGAAATCGGCAAGTTGAGTCACCAGGGTATAATCAGAATATTTCTAAAGAAATCTCCTCTTAGTGTTACGTTAGCTTGACATTTGTTTAAGTTTCTGTTTGTTCTGTCATCTTACCAAAACTTTGGAGTAGTGCTGCGTCTCTATATATTTCAGGTACTTATAATTTTGATTTTTAACAAAGTGTGTCTTCAGCCTGAAAAAGTTTTCTGGTTTATCGTAGTGATATCAAGTTTTCTGCTTAGGTTTTCTCTTGTTGATTACACGTTGACATCTCTCTCAACATCACTTGTTTTAGGTCATCGGCCGTAGCATCCATAACGCTGATGTTTTTTTTTCATTTTTATATACATAGAGTTACATTTGACAAAGTCCTCTTTTTCTAAAAAGTTAGTTTTAGGGTAAGATTAAGCTACACGCTCTAAATTAATTATGGGTGCCATTTGTAGCTAGCATTGCCCCACAAAGTAGTAGAGACTGCGTTTTTGTGCGTTGTCATGCGTTGTCGTGCGTCGTCTTGCAATGTTGTGCGTCAACGGCGGTGGAGTAAAACTCTGGTGTGTATCTTCTTGAGTTTTTGTGGAATCCGAGAGTTTTCCCGGTGGCGTAAGCCCCAACTTGGCTACAACTAAAGTGTAACACCGTAGGCAAAGCAACGACTTAAAGAATAGTATAGTTTAGGCGGAGTTAATCTATCCGGTCTTTCTCTATTCTTGTAGCTTATTTTTTGACTGCTTTGTCATGCGTTGACAAAAGTTTATAGACGGTGCCAATGATTATTTGCATTGGATGTCACTTGGCAATACTGCAGATACTTTTATCGCTTTATTTATCGCAGTGTCGTTTTATCAATCAAATTGGTTACCTGGAAGTTACTACTACTACTACTACTACTACTACTACTACTACTACTATTACTACTACTACTACTACTACTACTACTACTACTACTACTACTACTACTACTATTATAACTTTAATGTTGTTTAACTAACCAACAGACAACTAACCGACAACAAAATTAACCTTATCAACCAAAGGACATTACGTGCATTACTATCTATCAAAGAGCTATATTATCCACGCTTCCAAACCAACTGAAATAAAGATGGTTTATTTATTTTGAGTCAAGAGCCCAGTAGACAATAGCACGATCGCAAACCAAATAGGTTCTGCCTTGTACACGCAGCCAAACAAAGTGTCAAACCGGATCATTTCTTTGAAAAGTCCGGTTGCAAACATCCCAAAAACATCACCTGAAAAACACGCAAAGTTGATAAAACTGATTGTAAAACCTGTACTACAATCCTTGATTGTCTAACCTGCAATTTCCTAAAAATCCTACTTGAAAGATTGTTGGCACACCTCTAGAATATGTCAAACTACTTTTATCACCAGACTGATTAACTTTGCAAAAGTATGACTGGGGTAAACCCAAGCTGGGATAATCCAAAATAACTGGCTGACTTAATCCAAACAGCGCAAAACCTTTAAGATGTTTTGTATTAGCCAGATTACTGCTGTTATCTCTAAGTAACCTGATATGCAAAGCAGTACTTGCTGCCAATATACGACAAAATAATTCAACAACTGTCAAAAGTCAAAGCACCAATCCAAACAAATACCAACGCTAGTGGTCATCCAAGATAAACCAAAAGACACAAAGACAGGAATGACACCGTCTTCACCCGCTTATACAATTAAATAACTAAAAAATCATCCAAAATTGTTTAAAAAAAAAGACAAACAAAGACCAGAAAAAGTTACGTCACACTCCACCCTCAAAGACATCACCGAACAAAGCACCAGACAGTAGGCGTACATCAACGTTATTGCCTCAACTTAGAAAAGTCAAGATCAACAAAATTCCTATTCTACCGGCCCGCTAAAACATCGGCCACCTGAAAGAATAGTCTACTGTTGGAACTTTGGCTTTGATATCATATTTTTGATGCAATGAACTGTTCTTCTTTGATAGATTTGCAACTCTACTACGCTGTGAGCTAAATCTAGTTAGGCAATAATAACAAAACTAGCTATTTATGTAATAAAATAGGGTTTATGCCAAAAGTCTGTCTAAGTATAAAAAATAAAATAAAGCTAATAATCAATGTATGTAAAATAGTTTGTTTCTGAAACTATAAATGATACAAGAAGGATACAGTAGTAAATAAATTCACAAATAATTAGAGTAGAAAACCCTTACCGTGAGAGCAAAGCACGTTTACAACTCGGATGCGGCTTTTGTATAATACTTTAAATACTTGTTTTGATTCCGTATAATTAATACTTAATTCAAATATATTAAATGTAACATAATTTATTAATATAAGTAACTTTTATTCGATAAAGTAATAAATCATGATATATAGGCTTAAAACATATTTCAACAATTCATTTCCCTATAAATTAATACCATAAAATGCCTACACTCAAGCATTAATAAAATATTATGCAAACCTATCTTAAAACATTTAATTTATATCGTGACTACCCGAACGCGACATTAATAGGCAGCTATTAAAATTCCTACAGAGTAATGCGAACATATTTTACATTTATTTACAATGTTTTAATGTTTATTATGAATCATACCCTGATAAGCCGGTTCAACTTAATTATAATTATACGAACAAATATATAAAACTTTTATAGTTAATAGCAGACCATTAATATAAATAATGTATGTTACGATTTTTACTAAATAATATTGTATTAATGGTATTTGTAATACATATTTCATTATGAGAATGGAAGAGTAAATATCATTTGTTTTATTATTCAAACATATATTTGTATTTAGTAAATTTTATTACGCTCAGGAGCAAAATAAATAAACATAATTTTTTTAAATGTTCAATAACTTTATCATTATCATTCAAATAAAATGTATTTTTTACAATAAATTACAGTTTAGTTTTTATAAATAATAATAAATCAAAAAGATGTACGTTTTTAACATATTGTTCGAAATAGAATCAATTTGATAAGTTTGTTTTTAGTTTTACAACAGTCATTATACTGGACTATGTTAAAGCTGTTGCTTTTGGAAGAAGACAGCAGGAAAATGCTACAATATATAACTGTTGCTTTTAATACAGGCGGATATAAATTTAACGATTGGAAATTAAAATCAACAGCGTATTGAAGTGTTTAAAATATAGATTTGAAAGAGTTATTTAATATTATGTAGTCGGACAAAGTAAAAAAAAATGTTAGTAGGAGCATATAAATGTGCTAAAGCACCTTACCCAATACTAAGCAAACTAATTCTTAGTGTAAAGATAAAACTTCAAACTCTCCGATGCTACGTATAGTCGGTGTTACTCACAAGTGCAAAACTTAGACTTTGACAATAGCATTATTGAACAAACTGAAAGTATTCGAAATGTGGTGTTATTGCAAAATACTGAAAATTTTGTAGACATCAAACACTATCAACAAACAAGTACTTTGTCTGATGCATAAAGATATAAAACGCCGTAAAACAAAAAAAAAACTTTTGAGCCAGCTCTTCAAGGCAATGTCAAAAGAAAAAGAAAATAAACCAACATAACTGTAGAAGAAATAATCAGGATTGCAGCAGACCAGTCCGCATACCTACAGCTAGTATAAATGATAATATTCAATAAAAAGAAAATATGTAAAGCGGCCAGAGTTTTTTAATTACAGGTCTAATTTAAAAATTATAAATGACACAGTGAATTCCTTGATAAATTAATAAATGTTTCCAAAAAAGTTATTATATACTATAGAATGTAAACAAAAACTGGCGGCGTTGACTGTAAGCGGTTAAGCCGTAGAAAAGATGGTGAGTCAGTCATTTATACAACATTCATGATCTTAATAGCCAATTCTGAAAGACTAAGAAGAAATTAAAGTAGTATATAATTCATGCCCAATTTGCTTATTTATCTCAAATCCATTAAGGTGTTTACTTTTTTAAGATTGTTTGCTACAGTTGCTAAAATACCTATTGTTCAAACACTAGGTATACAATTTAATGTTATTACAAAAGTATCAGTTAATAAAAACAACTTTAAAGTAAGGAAATAAATCGGTTGCAGGCATATCAGGCTCAAAACTAAAAGTGACAACAATATAATCTGGATCTAAGGCATAACAAAAACAACTTAACTTACACCAATCAAGATAAAGTCCTACTCTACAGACAAAGACTCAATCTAAATAAACGCCAACAAAAAACGACAACGGCAGCACTATAGCTCAAGCTCAACTATAACCAGTTCATGATAGCTATTTTCTTAAAATTTCACAACCATGTAGCAAAATAATAACCATACATACCACTTAAAAATCTTTTTACAAAAATTGATTAAGATGTTTCTGTTATTTAAGATTGCCTTTCAAAACATAAATTCTAGACGGGACATTTTGATACATGTTAGGATCTCTTTATCGGAGTAATTTATAATACTCAACAAAATATCCAAATATTTAAAAACACGTTCAATAAGTGTTACATTAATTAAAAGTCAGTTTAAAACCCCGTTTATTTTTAAAGCTGCAATTAATTTGGTTTAATGATGTTGCTCTTTGATGCTGCTTATCTCTTTGACTGCGTTAAGAAGAGTTTAAAGATTTTTTTAAAATTTGGCAAGTATAGCAGTGTTATCTGCAAATCATATATTATTGATAATTTCCGTACCAATCTTTACACCTTCTTTTCTATTGTTTGCAGCCTCTTAAAAACCTTTTTTTGAATAGAAGCTAATCATTGTTGGGACAAAACACATCCCCGTTTTACACCTCGGTTAATTGGAATTTTATTTGTGGACATATTTTCCGTATTAATACTAGCCACTTGGTTAATCTACAGTAATTTTAGCATTTTCTAAGATCATAGATGTCTAATCCTACTTGTTCAAAAAGTTTACAAGACATTTTCTTTGAAATCTAATATGTATATCTAAAATATTGTTTTTGCATTTTTTATACATTAATTCTATAGATTTTTTAGTGGATTTCAGAGAGTGGCTCATTTAATTAATATCTCTAAAATCAGCATGGTTTGCTGCAAGATTCTGTTTTGGGTCCAGTGCTTTTCTTAGTATACATTAATGATTTTTCTACTTGTTTGAGCTCTGTAAGGTCTATACTATACGCAAATAATACTACAACTTTTACATCTAACAAAAATTTGCAAAAGCTTAATAGTCTGTATAGAGATGCTAAGACAAGATCCAAAAACACATAATAAAACATAAACGCGGAAACAGCAATTTGATATTTAGTTAATAAGTGAAACTAGGACAATGGTCAAAAAACGTAATAAGATAGATGCATTTTTAAAAAGCGGGATGTTGCAAAGAACACCACCGGATAAAAAAAAAATAAAGAATTAGGTCAAACGAATCAAAAAAGAAGAAGAAATAGATTTGCCTCGTTGTTACCTACGAGGCAAAGAGAGCAAATAACCCCACAACAATTCAAATAATGGAAAAATTAATTAGAGAGTTAAAAAACTTAACCAGTGAGTGTACAACCACTAAGCTATAAATTAAAATGGTGGCGAATCAATTAGAAACAAATATGGAAAGAACGGAATTTGAAGAAATCCAAAAAAATAAGAGGAGAAAGAAAATAAAACAAAAATAGGTATAGAAATGTCGACACAGACAATGGAAACTGGAGATAATAGTTAAGAAAACCGTAAAAACCATTTCATCTCGGACGAGGAGATATTAGAAGTGGTTAATGAAGAGGATATAAAAAATATTATAAATAAAGAATGGAGAGATACAGACTATAAATATGTAAACGTGGAAAAAAAACCAATAATGGGAAAGGAAATGGATACTGGACTTTTAATAAATACAGATGAAATAGGCAAAAAAGGTGGTATCTTACAACAAGCAAAAATAAAATACCCTGAACTAATGGAGGAAGAAGGAGAAGATGAAACGCCATTTATAGAAATAGTTAAAAATCTAAGCGGAAAAAATGTGGGAAAAGTACACATCATTAAGCAGAAAATCGAAACGGCAGGGAATAAGGAGATACTAATAGCTATCGAAAAAAATGAAATATGTCCAGCTACAAAGAAAAAAGAAATGAGGAAAACAAAGAAGAATATGGAGGACAACAACCCAGATAACTAGAGAGAACACAAGGAAAAAATAGTATCACATAATGTATAAGTTTAAACAAATAAACATAGAGAGAGGAAGAGAGGCTCACGATTTACTAATAGCAACAGCGGAGAGAGAGGAAATAGACCTAGTGCTAGTGAGTGAACCTAATAAAAACAAACTAAGTGGTAAGTGGATAAGAGACAAAGGAACAGATGCAGCAATTTTAGCTAGGGGGAAGTGTAGGGACAAGGTGGAAAGATGGGGAAAGATGGGGAACACCAAAAGAAATAATAGTGAGGGCAGAAGTACAAAACATGATAGTATACAGCTGTTATATCAGCTCAAACTGCGATCTGGAATACTATCGAGAGTGAATAGAAGAATTAGAAAGAAGTTTAAGAAAACAAAAAAACAAAATAAAAATTGTAGGAAGAAATTTCAACGCAAAATCACCGAGATGGGGAGGCTACAAGAACGATTTAAGAGGAAAAATCTTAGAGGAGATGATAGCAGGGTTAAATCTTACAATTTGCAACAAAGGAGACAAACCAACGTTTGTAAGAGGAAGCTCAAAATTACATATTGACATCACCATAACAACGTGGGAAATGGCAAAAAAATAAATGAATGGACCGTGACTCAAGAAGAATTACTGAGTCTACACAAACATATACAATATAAAATACAATACAATACAAAGGAGAAAGGAAATCAGGAGCACACGAGAGAAGGTAAATGGAACGTAAGAATAATGGACAAAGAAAAGATAAAGAAAGACATGGAAACAGAAGAAGTGACAGAAAACAAAAATTATTGAGAAAAGATGCAAAAGGTACTCAGAAAAACTGAGAAAAGCGGCGGAGGAAGCAATTCCTAGATACAGGGAAGGCGGACGAAAAGGACCATACTGGTGGTGTGAGGAAATAAAAGAATGCAGGAAAAACACAATACAAACAGAGAGGAAAATCAAAAGGCTGAAAAGAAGAGGAGAGAACACAGAGGAAATAGAAGAGAAACTAAAAAACGACAGAAAAATCTTAAAAAAGGCAATTAGGGATAGTAGAAAAAGATGCTGGAAAACAATGATAGAATCTATAGATGGGGATCCTTGCGGAAAACCGTACAAAATAGTGATGGACAAATTGGGTGGAAGAACAAAAGGAAACTGCTTAAAAGAAGACAAAGAAGAAGAAGTCATAATTAAAAAACTATTTCCTAAGGGAGAACCAGTAGATGAACCAGAAACAAAAGAAGTGGAAGAAACAGTTATGGCAACAATGGAAAAGATCAAAGAGATCATAAAAGAATTGCCTAACAACAAAGCACCAGGTCCGGACGAAATAACAACAGAGATTGTTAAAGCAGCTTTAGACGGAAACGAGATAGAAATAACTCAAATAATCAACAGGTTCCTAAAAGAAGGAACTTTCCCAGGATGTCGGAAAGAAACCACTCTGGTACTGATTGAGAAAAAAAAAGAAGTAGGAAAGACTAATATACTTAATCAACACACTGGCTAAAATAATGGAAAAAGTTATTGTACGGAGAATAGAACAAGAAATAGAAGAAAAAGGAGGATGGGAAAAAGAACAATACGGATTTACCAAAGGAAAAAGACCTTAGGAGCTATTGAAAAAATGAAAGCAATAGCAAAAGAAGCAAACAGCAAAACGCAGAGGAAAAGGCAACACTGTGTAATGATAGCGTTGGACATACAGAACGCGATTAATAGCGTATCATGGGCAGCAATCATAGAGGCGGCAAAGTGAACTGAACAGAAAAACAATCAAGATTATATGGAGCTACTTACAGGACAGAAACCTAGTGACCAAAAAGGGAAGATTCAAACTTACCGGAGGGGTACCGCAGGGCTCAGCACTGGGACCAAAACTGTGGAACCTTGTCTTTAACGAGTTACTTCAAATGAAGATGCCGGAAAGCGTGTCAATAACAGCATTTGCGGACAACGTAGCAGTAGTAGGTAGAGACGTAGAAATAGATGTACTAAAAGGAAGATTAGAGCTGGCAATTAATATGATACAAATATGGATGAGAAGTAAGGGCTTAAAACTAGCAACACAAAAAACTGAAGCGGCATGGCTATCGACTAAGAGGTATAATAGAGGAACAGGTTAGATACAGGTAGGAGATCAAGAGATAACCATAGGAAAAAGAATCAAATACCTTCGAGTGATGGAATGAACAGGTTAAGGAAGCGGTCATTGAAACAAAGGAAATTGAAAGAAAGCTTGGTAGACTTATGCCAAACAACGGATGTCCAGGAGAAGAAAGCAGAAGGCTATTAGCAACGGCAGCAAGAAGCAAATTGCTGTACGCCGCAGAAACATGGGGAAAAGCCATGAAAACAAAAAAAAAAACAGAAAAGAAGTAAGAGGAGCCACAAGAGCAAGCTCGCTAAGGATTTGTAGAGCTTACAGAACAGTGTTACAAGAGGCAGTAGAGGTAATTGCGGCAACACTTCCCGCGGATATGATGGTGGAGGAAAAAATAGAAATAAAAAAAACTTGTAAAAAAAGGAACAAGTAAAAAAGAAGCAAAGATAAGAGCAAGAGAGAAGACTATGGAAAGATGGCAGAGAAAATGGGATACAGGAGAAAAGGGGAAATGGACAAGAAAATTAATCCCAGACATAAAAGAATGGGTAGAGAAGAAACCCGAGACGTGCTATTATACAACACAAATACTGACCGGGCACGGAGCATTTGGAAAATTCTTGCAAAAAATTAAAAAATAAATGAAGAAGAAAGGTGTACATTTTCTCAGGAAGAAACACACAATAACGCAGAACCCACTCTAGTTGAATGCGAGGCGTGGAAGGAAGATAGAAAAAAACTAGAATATATACTAGGAAGCAAAGTGGATAAAACAACAATCATTAACAAATGCTTAAAAGATAAAAATAATTAGTGGGCGCTAAAAAACTTTGCAACACGTGTACTAAAAAAAAAATGAAGAATTTGACAATAAAAGAATATAGAAAAACAAACAATGAAAACAAATACACAAACTAAAAGCCATAGAAAAGAAAGGAAAGAGATAAGAGAAGCTAAATGGAAACAAGAAAACAGAGAAAAAGAAAAAAAAATAAGAAAGAACATGACAATTGTGCATACCAAGAAACAGAAGAAAAAAGAAGAACATTTACAAAGACTACGATACCAAACAAAATTGCAGAGATAAGGAGAAATAGAAAAGAAATATTGAAGGAAAGCAGAATAACAAAAATAACAATGCAAATACCAAATGATAGATATGCTATCTCGAGGATGACTGAGAACGCAACCTTTCAAATAGTCAGAATATACCTGGCAACAAGAGGACATGAAGAAGTAATTCCTGATGGAGATACAAGGATATCACTGGAGGTAAAACTTACAAATCTAGGACTGCCAAAAGAAATACAACTGATGGAACTGCATAAATTATTCATGAAGGAGAGGAGATTATGGTTGAGTTTTCCTCTAGACAGAATTCTTCCAATCTTTCTCTTTGCTTACGTGCTCCTACTCTAAACTTGCCAGTCACGCCTTTCATATGTTTTCTACCAATTTTAGAATTAAAGTCACCTATAATTAGCTTAACTTAATATTTCTTTGTTATTTTCAGAGTTTGTTGTATTTGTTTATAAAAAATTTCTGTTACCTGTTCTCACTTATCTGCAATGACAACTTAAACATGGATAATATTGATGTTGTAAAGGTTTGCATACAGTTGTATTTGCATTACTCAATCTAATAATGATACAAATTTTTTAAGAGATCTGTTGATGGATTTTTTTTATTACTACTGCCACCCTAGTCCTGATGATGTACCCGTTTGATCTAAATTTGAGCTATCTATGGTCACTTATTCTACAGATTGTAATATTAAATCTTAGGGTTAGGAATGTTTTTCTCACCAACAAGATAACAGAGTTCCCTTTTTCTACACGTAGAAATTGGTTACTTATTTCAACAACGCTTCGGTTTTCTTCTGCATTAGCCATCATTCTAGTGTTCTACCGCAGCAAGGTTGCAGGTAAGATTTTTTCTTTATCGGACTAAAGACCTTACAGCATTTTCTCAATCCTCTAGTACTTTTAGAACACTATGTCGTTATATCAAACTTTCATTATTGACACTGTATAACCATATATAGTCGGCAGAGTATTGTCTTAGATCGTAGAAACTTGTAATTATAATATCCGTACTTAACCTAGTAAAAATAGAAAACTGCCGACAAACTAACAACCCATCTTCTAATTAGCTGCTTATGTAAGTTACTACAAAAAATAATATATCTAAGAGTAATTCCATTACTTTTTGACTAAAAAAGTCGACCTCTTTGATTTTGCTAAAATTTTCAGGGATCAATATATGGATGAAAAAAATGAGATTCCCAAAATTTTGGACCTTAGAATATTGCTTGTTCAAAATGACACACATTTAAAGGTCAAAAAATTTACAATAAAACGTCTTTTTTAGCTTATTTTGTATCTCAATTTTTGGGCTTCTGGAAAAGGATAAAAAGGTCCACGATGGCTCAAAATATTCTTTATAACATGTACTTTAAAACTCATATTTTTATGTTTAATATCGTAGCAGTCATTTTGATATATTAAGCTTCAAACAATATTCCAAAAAAAACCGCAAATTTAGCAAAATCGCAAAATTTTGCTTTCTTTAAACCGTTCTAACTTTGTCAAATCTTAACAAAATTTGATCCGCAAGGTCTAGATTTTTTTGTGTTTAATCTCTTTTTAAAGTGATCGCACAATACTTATAGAATCAAGACGTATACACCAATATTGTGATGCAGGAAGTTACACATGTTTTCGTAATTTTCAAAACTTGTAATTTTCAGGTCCCGAAAAAGCTCTGTCACCCTATGTCAATTTTAGTCAAAATTTCAGTAAATACTCTTTAGAACACAAGAAAAAAGATTATCTAAATGAGAAATGGTATATATTAGGCATTATCAAGAATTTTTTAATATTAAAAAATTGTCAAAATCGGCAAGCGGCACATTTTTGTATCTCAATTTTTGTGCTTCTGGAATAAGATAAGAAGGTTTACGGTGGCTCAAAATATTCCTTATTGCATGTACTTTAAAACCCATATTCGTATAATAATAATAATAATAATAATAATAATACTTTATTATACGGCAAATCGCCTTTAAATACAAAAATATAAACAATAGGAAATATATATATAGTGTACATCTTATTCTATTACAAACAATTAAAAATATAAAGCTAAATTAATCTTTCGAGAGTTACATTTAAACATATTATGAGGTTGAAACAAATCAAAATTAATATCATTTTGTAGAATATTACATTCTCGCATTAAACGGGATACAGGATTAAAATATCCATAATTAGTTTTATGCTGTTTGCATCTGAAAATAGAAGTGTGGCGCGTGTATCGTTGTTGACCTAAATTGAAGTTGATTCTGCACAGTAGATCTGAGCAGTCTATAAATCCATTTATAAGTTTTTGAGCAAAATTTAGGTCTGCAATAATCCTACGGTGATGCAATAATTGTAAACTGTGCAAGTTAATAATTGCTGCATTATTAACATTGTTGTTGTTGTTCTGGAATCCTACTTTATACGAGAATATTTTATTTAGTGTTGAGTCATTTTGATACATCAAGCTTTAAACATTATTTAAAAAAAACGTATTTTTTGAAAAATTGCAAAATTATGCTTTGTTTAAACCGTTCTCACTGACAAATTTTAAAGAAATTTGATCTACGAGGTTTAGATTTTTTTGTGTTCAATCTTTCTTTATAGTAATCACACTAGACTTATAGAATCAATTTATATTCACCACTATTTTGATGCAGGAAATTGCACATGTTTTTGCGATCGTTAAAACTTGTAATTTTTAGGTTCCAAAAAAACGCTGTTACTTTATGTCAATTTTAGTCAAAATTTCAGTAAATATTTTTCAGACTACAGGAAAAAAGGTTATTTATATGAAAAATGATATATTGGGTATTATCAACAAACCATTGAGAAAATGCAAGTCGTTGTGCTGCGTCGCCTGGTTGTAGGTGTTTTACTTTTGATATTAATTTGGGTGAACATTTTCACTAAAAAAACGCGTTAAAAAAGTTGCTTTCTGTCGGGAAATCTTAATTGCTAAAGCATTACCATTACAAAATCCGTAATCAAAAATGATATCTGCGTATTCTTCGTTATTGAACAGCATTTTTATAAAATTTTACTAACCGAACCAAACAAACCTGTTTTAACAACTATCAAAAGCTTGCATCAATGCACACTTGTTAAAGTAATGTTGTTTTGTTCGTGTTTTTTTGATAAATAAAAGTTTTTTTAAATATTTTGTATTTGTTGACTATCTCAAAAACAAAGCAAGATAGACAAAAAGTGATTCAGATTTTCTGAAGAACAATGCCGATTTTGACGATTTTTGAAAATAAAAAATTCTTGATAATGCCTAATATACCATTTTTCATTAAAATAACCTTATAAGTTTTGTGTAATCACTGTAAAGAAAGATTGAACACGAAGAAATCTAGACCTCGTGGATCAATTTTTTTTTTTAATTTAACAAACTTAGAACGGTTTCAGCAAAGCATAATTTTGCAGTTTTGCTAAATTTACGGGTTTTTTTTTATTAATGTTTGAAGTTTAATATATCAAAATGACTGCCCCAACATCAAATAAACAATAATGGGTTTTAAAGTACATCTAATAAGGAATATTTTGAGCCATCGTGGACCTTCTTATCTTTTTCTTAAGGCCTAAAAATTGAGATACAAAAATGTGCGGTTTGCCAATTTTGACCCTATTTTGATGCAGAAAGTTGCACATGTTTTTTTGATTTTCAAAACTTGTAATTTTCAGGTCCCGAAAAAACTCTTTACGGGTTTATTTGGAATAAGGTTTGAAGCTTAATATATCAAAATGACTGCCACTATATTAAACATAAAAATATGGGTTTTAAAGTACATTTAATAAGAAATAATTTGAGCCATCATGGTCTTTTTATGTTTTTCCAGAAGCCCAAAAATTGAGATAAAAAAGACGTTTTATTGTAAAATTTTTGACTTGCAAATGTGTGTCATTTTGAACAGGCAATATTCTAAGGTCCAACATTTTGGGAAAATCATTTTTTTCATCTATATTTTGATCCCTGAAAGTTTGAGCAAAATCAAAGAGGTCAACTTTTTCAAATTAGGCAAAAAGTAGTAGTATCAGATTTATAAATGTAATTGTTCTTTTAGATTTTTTGCATATCAGCCTAAAAAGACTATTAATGTGGTTTAATAAACACATTAATTAAAAATGCTATTTTAAAAAATCAACATCTAGTCATTTTTTGACTTTTCAAAAGCATATGACATAAATTGGAAATATAACGCTTCATTTGTAAGATATTTGAAAGTTTCTTAACTTTCCGTTTATTTAATGAACGAGTAAGTAGTAGCACTTTGGCATGCATATGAAATAAAATAATAATTCTAAAATTTCAATTTTAACCGTGGTGCTATTTATAATAGCTATTAACAGCATAAGTCAGTTCATCAATCATTCCGCAAGCAAATGTATGTATTTTGATGACGTAGCCATCTATTGTATTTTAATAAACGCGACCTTCAAATAACTATTAACAGCATTATGAACAGCAATGAATTAAATTCTTTTATATTTTTTGCTAAATTGTATGTTTGGCTTTGTCTTATTTGGCAGTGAAAAGCTTTTAAAAAACTATTGCATAAATTTTTGTTTTGTGAAGAAGTCCCAGTGGTGTATCTAGGTCTCATCTTTAGTTACAATTCTATAAAAAAAGTCTAGTTTTATCTTAAAAAAAACAGTCAATTTCTCCTCAAAAACTGGTTGTTTGCAGAGTTATTGTTATGGACTAAACAGCTGGGAAATCCATCTTGGGGATACTTTATTCATTCTCAAAATTTAATGTAAAATTTTAATAACACTCGTTTCTGATATTACTATTCCTTTAGCAATAATTGAAACTGTTGATTAATCATATTTTTAGCTTTGTTAATAATTTCTTCAGTTTGTGTTTCAAAATAAATTTATCGGCAATTCTTGGTGCTTATACTATATACCTCAACTTTTTCCTTAAGTAGGAATTTAATAAACAAAGTTTTTAGCAAAAACTCCTAGGGTTCTCGGGCGTTGTTTTGCTTTCCGCTTGCAGCAAAACAAGTAGCACTTGTTTCAAGACCGTTGAAAAGATTGCTGTTGCCGCAATGTTGTTATAAATCTTCAACACCAAACTTGGACTGCACAGAGCTATTTTCTTCAGTATTTCTGCTAAAATACTTCTGGGTTCTAGAGATTTGTTGTTTTTTAATTTTGCAAATCTGTTACTAGTGGCACTTTAAATTATATTTTTGATTGGGCAAGAAACAGATGTTTCACTATTTTCCTCATAGTTAACTTTGGCGGAAATCTTACCATAATGTTCATGGTTATTTTGTATTTACTTCTTGTTACACACGACTAGAGTAATTCAGCAATTTATGCATGGTCGTTTATAGTCATCCATTTAGTCATAATCTGTTTTTTTTATCAGTAAGTGGTATGCATCCTCTACTAAAGCAATTTTGCAATGTAGTCACCGGAAACAATTGCACTCTCCATTTCACATCTGACTTACATGCCAATAAATAAGCAACTATATATTGTAAAAAAAAATGCATTTAATTATTAAGTTGAAGTATAATATTTTTATTTCCGTATTCATTTTATTGTCACAGAGCCAGTTTTTCTTAATCATTTTTGGTAGGGTTTACTTATTTTTAATATCCTTTCTTTAATATCATTTGCAGTAGCTAAGGTTAAATCATAAGCAGGACAGCTTCTGTTAGTATTGATCTAAAAGATTTTGATCATTATTGGTTTTTGTTTGTCTCAACCTTTTTTATTTTTTTCTTGGCAATTCAGTTTTCTTCTCAAAATTTCTGCCTTATAGAATCCTCTTATCACTTCTTTCACGTTAATTCTACTTTTGCCAATGTTTACTTGTTTTCTTATAAAGTTTGTATTATTGATTTCAAAATTAATATTTTCTAAATTGAGAAGTTTTAGTGCTGGTTTTTAGTATTTTGCAGACCTTATTGGTGTATACATTACAATTTGTATTATTGTGTGAACAAATAAATAGTTCATAATTCTTTTAAAGATAAACTCCATAAACCTTCCAATTTGGGTACAGCCAACTTTGTTTTGTTGAAAAGTTTAGACTTTGATTTGTCAATATGGGGTAGTATGTGCATATCATCAAACATACAACATGCTTCCCTCATTATCAGAAAAACCGAGTAAGTAAGCCATTATAACCACCTCTCCCTTTGTTTTGTTTTGCTTTCAAATCTCAAATTTTCCGCAAACAAGTCCTGTTGCTTGAATCAAAATTCTTGTTACATAGAAAAATTAAATCTTCTTGTGATAGTCCTTTATATTGGATCTTTATGTATTTTGAGGTTATAAAACACTTTGTAATCTCACTCTTCTTCAGTTATTAGACATAAACCATAAAATGTATATTAAAAATTCTAAAAAAAAAATATTGGCAGCAGAAATATAAAATAATCTACTGGTATCAAACAGCAAAGGTGAAAGTTGGAAAAAATCTGACTGATATATTTCAAACTCCTCACTTGTGATATGTCGGAAAGTCAGACAAGGGTGGTACTGTCAGATCTGCTATTTAATGTGTAAAGATCAACAACATACGTTACTAACATCATAACTAAGAGCCTCCAGCACCTAATTGAACCATTAAACACCAACCTAGGCCTAGATATAAACATAAAGAAAACCAAAGTCATGGCCGCCTTAAAACACCCAAATCAATGCATATTAATTCTTAACAATCTCCTATAAAAGCAAAACTTAAAGAAAAAAAAAAAAAAAACAAAAATTGCAATAACCGCAAATTGTCATTGAAACACAAATCACAATACAATCAATTGCAAAGCGGCATTATATCAATAAATCATAACCTGCGTGTACAATGACGACATTTGTTTAACCTAACCTAAAAAGTTGATGCAAAAACAAAAAAACAAAAAAAAAAACGTTTCTCAGTAGGTGCGTGTGCTCCTTACCTGCTGTAATAAGTTTTCATTTCAGTTTACTACACGGCAAAATGTTATTTAGATAAAATATTAAAATTTTATTTACAAACTTTTGACTGTTCCAAACAAAATGTAAGTTTTAAAGGTTATTTTGTTACATATATCGGTTGTCTCGTGACTAGATTCCTTAATATAATAAGCCAATCTTGAAAAATTCCTTTTCAAGCAAAAAAAGCAATTATGTTTTGTTAATTGTACCAATTAACATTTAATTCAATCCGTGTAAGTAAATGCTAGATGATTGCACGCAGTTAAATTTATTTATAATTGTGGAAGCAATCAATAATATTTCAACTTGTTCTGTAAAAAGGATTGCATTTGTTAGTAAATTTAAAAACAAAGTTTATATTTTAAAATTATGTTAACCAAACAAAAAAAAATACATTATATGTAGTAGTATAGTAACAAAATAACACTATATACGTACATAAAAAGTTATATTTATTCTAGTGCCTCGCAATTTGTTCCAATCTAATTATAATAAAAACTATAATGCCATTAAAAGAAATATTAAACATATAGATTCAAGTTAATTGCATAATAATGCTTTCTTTATACATCGTAATATTGTTTTGGACGTAGCAGATTATATAATAACAAGTCAGTCATATAGTTATGATGTAATAATCCTTGATTTTTGCTATTAGTTTGCTGAAGCATTATCTTTTATGTGATCTTTTAGGCACCCCAAGATATTATACAGCAGAGCTAATACTTGAAATACAAATTGTCTTTGCGGTTAAAGAATCGATAAAATATACATCAGACAGCCCATTATTTTTATATGTTTTTACTGCATACTGCTTCAGAAGCAAATAGAATTATGCATATTAAGTGTTATGATATTTATACATACTTAATCTTACATATTTGTAGCGCCGTGCACACAAAAACAAGTTTATTGATCGTAAAATTATTTACGGTTTGGTAATTTTGATTGATTGTTAATATTCCTTATTTACTTGATAGCTACCTATCAAATCAAACTTAAAGAGCATAGAACGGCTTTATATCTTTTTTATTTAATGTTCAATTTTACGAACCGTATGTGTTAAATTATTTCTAAATTAATAATATTATATAAAATAATTAAATTAATCTAGTTAAAAAAAATCTGCACGCATCAGCTAACCAATTCTAAAATTTATATCATTTCTGCTTAACCCTCAACCTTTATAAGTGCCTTAAAGGATTAATGAAAATAATCGGATTTTTAATTCTGGAAAATTAAAACATTCTCTGATAAATTAAAAGTTTGTTATATAAAGACCCCTTTTAAATACTGCTTGCAATAGAAGTTACAGTTTTAAAATTTAATTAAATATATATATTTAAAAAAAAAAATATATTACATTTTTAAAAGAATAATTTATATTCCTCCATATACCATACATTTTTTCATTTCATTTTCGACAGCAACAAATTGTCGTGTTTAGAAATAAAATGGGGGGTACAGGTGGTTGGTTGTAGCAGCAGTCCATACAAACCCCTACTGTATACTTGTGTTGTATATATATTTTAAAGCACGCGAATAGAGCACACGAAAGCTTGTTGAATGCAGCCCTATCTACAGAGCACCAACCACACGACGGACATTAAAAAGTATAAATCGTACTTGTGCGTGGCTGCCGTTATTTTTATTGCTTTTCATTATTATCGTTCTGGCTGCCTTGTCGCTATTGATGATTCTCCCTATCGCCCGTTCCACATCTACTACATTATGGAACGAAAGAAAGAGTCGGATGGCTGATTACTACCAGTAATTTGTATGATTAATGACTATTAACCACCTACAGAATGGTGCATGCAATGAACCATCCGTGCAGATACCGGGTTCGTTTTTTCACTGTCCTTAATGCGGTTCTACAAAAAAAAACATTTCCTTGTGTAATTAGTATAAGAACGCTACAAAAAGCTTAGATAAGCGTAATGGAAAAAAAGCGTTGGCAGTAAATTATGCAAGGCAAAAAAATCTGGGTGACAGCGACGTGAGCTTAATTTATTTTTTAATCACATTAATATGAAATTAAATTAACCTACACTTTGTTGTTGATGAAAATAACATACATCTTTAACGAATATCACTTGAATAATGCATTAATGTAATTAGAATACAATAAAGCATTACAATTTGTGTACCAATTATTGCATCAGTTTTTTAAGTATTTATTTGGAACAAATGGCGCAAAACAATAGCAATAACAAAAATCCATCTAAATTATCTATTTTCCAATGTTTTCTTTGCATAATTTTAAAGCCTTATAATTAGTACTTGAAAACCAAATTTTAAAAATTAGTAATATAGAATTGTTTTAATAATGTTGTAATTTTATTCTTAGTTTTTGCATAATGATAAAAAATAAATTGAAAAGTCTTGATTGTGATTAAAATAGAAAAATAAAAGACTGCACAATTTAGATTTAGTTATGCAATTTAAAGTATTATAATTGCCAAAAGATGGATTATCTGGTATTATATTATCATATCACCAAAATCCTTAAAAATATATTTATTATGTAATTATTATAGTAGTGCTGTAAACTGAAAGACACATTACTTCATAAATTTACATTGCTTTAACTACTATCATTACACAACTATATGCAGTATACATTTGTAATAGAAAAAATAACAAAAAATTTCTTGGCAATGCCAGTCGCATAATGAACAAATTTAAATGTTCCTGAAATACAAAACTCTGCAACCATCCAATGGAGACGGTGGAGAGCAGCAAGTGCAGAAAAAAATTAATTGTAAATATGTAAACATATAAAAAAATAATAAATAAAGATAAAAAGAAAAATATTTTTGAAATAAGTGAAAATAAGAAACAATAAGTCAAATATTCTAGAGTTTGTGTTTGACGGTAAACTAATGTTTACTGCACGTAGTCTTTATTAGGTCCTTTGTACCTCCTTTAGTAGTAACATCAGTTTTTTCTAGACAGTCGAAAGTAGTAATCAGATGACTTGGCGTTTGGGATAGTCATTGCTTATCCCAACACATTCTCAGTACGTTGTGTAAATTATTTAGTAGGTTATTAAAGTTTTTGAGTAGTAAATCGGTCCAGGGTTTATGTCTACACGCCATAAAAATTGCCCATTTACGTGCCAGCCCGTCCCCCTTAATGTTACCTACTTTGTTTGTTTGAATGTCAAAGTACCTCGATGTTATTTCTACAGGCTGATGAAATAAAAACACGTTAACATTCAAACTTTAGACGTGATGTGATTTTACTTTATAGGTTATCCTAACTATTTCTGCTTAAAAAAAGTTGTGTGCGTTTCTAGTAGTGAATGGTTTTCCAATAAAAAAATTCATTTTAAATTTGAGCAGGTGTCAATTTTGAAGCTATTATCTTTTGACATTTGACAAGTAAAAACTACGCCATTATTAAAAATGAATCGATACACGCTTCAACAACGCATTGGAATTATTAAAATTCACTACAAAAATGGTGAAAATTTTTTAGTCACAGTTGACAAAACTGAAACACTTTTTGGTCGTTTAAAACACCTTTTTGGCCGGCAATAGTAAACCTAGTAGAAAAATTTGAGCTGTTGGGACAAATTTGTAATGTAAAGAATCGAAACCGTGTGCATCGCTCAAAAACACATAAGAATATTGCTGATGTAGCCCGTAGTGATGAGGAAAACAAAGGTTTGTCAATTCTTCGTCAATCTTTGGAGTTAGACATTTAACAAACGACATTACAGCGTATTTTGCATAAAAACTTAAGTCTTAAAGCTTTTAAACAAGAACTCAAACCGGTCCATCACCATAAACGTTTTATCTTTGCTGATTGGGTCCTTCAAAATGATCCAAAATCCATCAAAAAATCATTTTTAGTGATGAGGCCCATTTTCACCTCGGAGGCTACTTTAATAAGCAGAATTGTTGCATTTGGGGCTCAGAAAATCCAAAAATGATTGTTGAAAAGTCTTTGCATCCTCAACGTGTCACTGTTTGGTGCAGATTTTGGGCTGGCGGTGTGATGGGACCCTACTTTTTTCAAAAATGAGGCTGGTGTAACTGTTACGGTGAATAGATGGCGCTACCAAGCTATGATTTTTTATGGCCGGAATTAGAAAATATTGATGTGGACAACGTTAATTTTCAGCAAGACGGCGCTACGTGCCACACAAGCAACGAACCAATCGCAGTTTTGCAAGAAAAGTTTCTGACCGTGTTATTTCTCGAAGAGGTGATCACAATTGGCCACCCAGATCTTGTGATTTAACAACTTTAGACTTTTTTCTTTGGGGCCACGTAAAATATAAGGTTTAACCTTAAAGATGAAATTTGTGAAGTTATTTCATAAAAAGAATGTGATACTGCAACCGTAACCGTGGCGGCCATTTGACTGATATCGTTTTTAAACGTAAATGGCACACCTTCCTCTTTACAATGAAATAAACATTTATTGATTTCTTTAAAAAATACCCGTTTTTTTTTTTAATATCAAAATAAAACCTCTTATTGAAAAACCCTATAGAAACATTTTAAAATCCAGGTTTTTTAAAAAACAGCCGCTTAAAAACCTGCTTTCTTTTTAGTTTTAAACACCTCCTAACTACAATAAGTCTACAACTACAATTATGCACTGCGTTTGATGTCATACGTCAAAATCTTCCTCTAAATCTTTACCTTTGTAATATATTTTTTAGCCATCTATCATCTTGATTTGTAGCTACGTTACTAACATACATAGTTCTATTTAAATTTTGCTATCACTTGGGAGCAATATTATATTATTATACCCCAGATAGACTTAATTTGAGACTATTTCGATTATCTGACCTCCAATGATAGTTTGAGAGTCCTTTCTACACAGTTTTTGTATTTGCAATGTTTATATGTAAACCAATTATTGCCAAATTTTCTTCTAATTCCTACAAAATTTCTTTTAGCTTTTTTTGATTTTCCGCTATTAGAACTATTACATCCGCATACCGTAAGTAGTTTAAACAATATTTCTCAATTCTGCTTGGAAAATAGTATGTCTCTATTATTATGCCTCTATTGATCTGTATAGTTTTTGAGTTGATATTTAGTTGTAGCAAAAGTTGGGTATTGTGTCAATGTTGTGTTAAGTTGAATAAATCTGACAACTATTCTTGCATTTGTTAATAATTTAAATTCTGCTCATTGCTCAACAGCATCGTAAACTTTTTTGAAGTCTTTAAAGCTAAATATACATCTAGATTGCATTTGATTGTTTTTTTGTCATTAGTACCCTATTGTTAATAGTGGTTCTGTAATATTTTCTAAATCTAACATGTTTGGCTGGTATGTATCTAGTTTATTTGTGAGTCCGTTTGCTACTACTTTTGTAAACTTCTTCTTCTTTTAGTGCATCTCCTATCGGAGGTTTGTTATTATCATAGTTATTTGCATCTTATTGACTGCAGCTTTGAAAAGTTGAATGTTGCTGCAATCAAACCAGTCTCTAAAATTTTTAAGCTACAAATATTTCTTGTTCCACTAATCTTTCCTTTCACGATTAATTAAAAAAGTCTTTATTTTGGGTCTCTCATTATGTGCCCTGAGTATTAAAGTTTCCTCTTTTTTATGGTACTAATAACCTTTGCTTCTTTCTGCATTCTGGTTAGCACTTCGACGTTAGTAATCCAATCTATTCAGGGGATACGCCACATCCTGCAATAGCACCACATTTCAAATGCTTGAATTTTGTCTATGTGATTTTTCTTAAGGGTCCATGTTTCACCTTCATACATCAATGTGGAAAATACATAGCACCGCAGCATTTTCATTCTAAGTTCTATATTAATGTCTCTACAAGTGAATAGCTTTTTCATTTTTATAAATGTTGACTTGGCAATTTCGATTCGTGTCGATTTGTATCTTTTTTGTTTGATCACCCAAATTCTCTATGCATGTTCCTAGGTATCTATAGGTCTGTATATTTTCTACAACAGTGTTCCCTATTTGTAAACAGTTATATATATTTATGATAGAAAAAAGATCAGGCTTTTACTTTTTAATATTTTTGTTAGGATTTTATCATCTCCTAAAGATTTGTTGTTTCTGGGAATTCTTTTAAATCCACGTTTTAAATGGTTTTAGTGCTCTTATCGTTTCAAGTACAAAAACTTTAAAAACATAGAAATCCTTATAAATTTTTTTAACTGTATTTAGTATAATCTCTTGATTATTTTCAGAGTATCTTTTAATATTTGTTAGTTTATTGGTTTTCTCTAGTAGTTTCTTAATTTTGCACTTTTACATTTTAAAATCTTGTTAAAAAAAAAAAAAAATACTCAGCTTCTAACTTCCGCAAATTTCCTTTTACTGAATAGATGCTTCTATTACGCAATTTTTATTTTTTTATTTATTGCTGTTGTTCGGACTAGTCGTCTTTATTTTTTTATTTGTCTAATGTTTTCTATGAATTTGCTATTTCTCTCTGCAGCTCTTGATCTATTCTAATATGTTTTCTTATGTTTATGTACTTTTGTTCCGTTGAGTCTTGTGGACTGTATGATTTTGGCTTTCACCATTTAGTGGATTTACCATGGAATATAATTGTTGTTCTGTTAGGAACTCTAATTTTTATCTTTCTTCTTTATACTTCTTTATTTTAATTTCTAGTAAGTAATTGTCATTTTCTTTTCTGCTTCTTGTGTTACTTTTACGTTTTTAACGTTGTTCTAGTTATTTTTATTTATTAAGAAGTAGTCTATTATCAGTTTCTCATTTCTAGATGGCTGTGCTCTCATAAATTTGTGTATTCTTGTGTTTAAACTTTGTATTTAATATTATCAAAATGTTTATTATACAAATTCTATAATTCTTTCTCATATTTCCTGCATTGACAAAATTCTGTCGTATTACTCCATAGTAACATTTTTTATTCTTTTAAATTCCCATCTGCCGCATTTATTTGTAAAGACATTATGCACCGAACTGAAGTTGGATCTATAACATCGTTTAAACGCATGCTATAAACATAGAAAACAAAACGCATGCAATGTGGAGAGTCAAATTCTGCATACAATATTGTAACACGCCTTTTGTTCTTCAGTGTTGCCTTCGTAAAATTGCGGTTTTAACGTGTTGGACTCACTTACCAATAGTGTCGCCTATACTGAAAAATAGAACTTTATTTAAAGGATTTTCTTGTAAAAAGTTAGCAAATTTATCCTAAAAAAAGTATAGCATTTATGTTTCTTAGTTTGTAGCCTTAGCGTATTAACTTTTGGATGCCTTATAGTACACAAAAATGCTGTATGATTAACACCTGGCATAATTTGTAGTATGTCGAAGCCATACAAGTTAAAAAACATTAAAAATAAAATTAAACCCAAAAAAACCACTGCCAATATTAGGCGAATAGACACGCGCCTAAAAATTTCATAGCCAATGTTCTTTCTTTTAAATAAGAAGCAATATGTTTTATAAATTTTAGATTGATCTAAAAATAACAAATTTCAAAAATACGCCATTTATACACCTTATCAAAAGTTTTTTCAACATTAACCAATAGCATGTTTTAAACAAAATCCAATGCTTAGATAAAAAGTAACCCATGTCTAAAATCATGTTAATAATTTTGCAACAAATCCTTAACATTACATTTGTAATGTTTGTGAGAAACATTATAACCTGTTAAAGAAACAATTTCAAAACTCAGTTTGAAATGGAATCGGATATAATATTTCTCACCTTAAATGAACTATTTAAAAAATTTGAAAATGTCACTATGCTAGATAAACTCTGTAAACTCTTCCATCGTAGTCCAAAACAAGGTTATTGAAGTTCAAGACTGTTTTGGCTTTGCCAGATTTTTTGTCACAAATAAAAGAAAACGCATACGCTTATTTCAAAACCTTTAGATTTTTTCTATATCAGATTTTCAACTTCAGTAATAGACTTAAAGGCAAATTTGTGATTAATTAAAATAAATGAGTTCTTTGATCTTTTTGGGGAGATCAGAGCAATTAGTAGTAGTTTTTTTTTAATTCAAAATATAAAATAAAACACATGAACCCAAACAACAACCTTAACTGCAAATTAAACATAAATAAAGTTTTCACTCCATTGTCTTACAATTAAAAAATTAGTCTTAAAGGCGAAAAAAGTAAACAACTGATCAACGGCATAAAAATTTGTAACGCAACAAGAAATAACTACATTAAAAGTTCAAATAGATACACTCTATTAAAAACTCATCATGACTATAATCAAAGATAAATTTTCTGGAGTTATAAGTTTTCCAACCGGATTTCCGCAAAAGACAGTTTTAAACAAAGCTAAGACAAGAAAAAAAATTCAAGAAAGTACCGACCTAAAAATAAACACATAAAATGTCCAAACTATGCCAAGAAAAATCAACAATGCCCAAATAAAAAAATAAGAAAAATGAACAAATTAGTAGACGGAAACGTAATCATCACCAAAAAAAAAAAGATACCTAGAAAAAACTCCTGCCCAGAACCTCCTGCAAAAAACGGCACAACAAAGCCAAGCATTCTCAAAAAAGAGGTATGCATTGCAATAATAACAAAAAAGAAAAAAACGCACCCGGCCCAGACACCACAGAAGCAGAATTTTTAAAAATCCTCAACAAAGACAGCATAAAATGGTTAACATCAGTACTAAACCATATATACAACTCCGGAAAAATACCCCCACAATGGCTCACAGTAGAATTCATAACGCTACCAAAAAAACCCGTCGCAAAAACATGCGTAAAACACAAAACAATAAGCAACACCTTTTAAAAATATTCCTCAAAATTACCCCCAAAAGAATATATAAACTTTGCAAAAAACCCAGGTGCACCAACTCTATTCAAAAACGTAATTAGCACAAGGGAAGCTTTATTCAGCGTGCAAGTACTCTTCCAGAGATGCAGGAACATGGGCGTCAACATATACGCTTGCTTTATCAACTACCAAAAAACGTTTAACAGAATTCAACACCACAAAATAACATCCTAAAAGACGCAGAGTTAGATGACAAAGACAGATTAGAGAGAAGGAATGCAGGCAAAATCAAGATCCTTAGTGGAGTGAGACAAAGGTGCGTACTTTCTTCTTTAATCTTTAACCTATACGCACAAAAAATCTTCAAAGAAGCCTTAGAAAACTTCAAAGCAAAAATTCTAATAAATGAAGAAAAACTAAACATGCAATGCGCAAACGATACGATAATCTTTGCCGTCACTATAGAAGGATTACAAAGACTCATGAACAGAATAACAACCTCAACATCAACAAGAGCAAAACCAAGTTTACAATTATAAGCAAATCCATCATACCAAATCTCCACATCAAAAGCAACCATCAGCCTATTGAACAAGTAAGCAAATACACATTACACATACATTCGCACTAAAACCAACAACCAATAAGATCACTCACAGAAAATAAAAGCATGCATTAAAACGCTTACCATAGCAACAAGCAAAAAGTTAGAAGCATTAAAGATATGATTCTATAAAAAAAAACTTGATTACCTTGAGCACATCATGAAGATCGAAAGCAGATACCAACTATTACAAAACATACTACAAAAAAATGCAAAGTATAAGAAGCGCAAAAAGACTTTGCATATCCTAGTTCAAAAACCAACAAACCTGGTTCTCAATGACTACTACACAATCGGAAAAAATATGCTGTTACAGATAAATACTAGTCCAACTTTTTACAAACAAAACACAAAAAAAGTTAAAAAAATATTCAGAAATAATATAAATCCTAAAAAAAACCTAACTAAAAACTAACTATAAAAAACTTTCAAGCTAAAGTGAAAAAAACAACGTATAAGACCTTTCGGACTAAGAAAAAAAAATAAGAGAAAAAAGTTGTTGAGCACGTTTGCAAAACGTTTTACGAACTAACAAAAAAATAACATAAAAACTGAATTTAAAATCAGATTCACTATATACTTAAAAACAAAAAAACCTACAATTTTGGGTGAGAAAAGCCGACATACAATCAGGCCTAAATAAACTGAAAACAATAGTTGGAAAAAATAAACTCTTAAAACCAGATATCACCAAATAGAAACTATAAACAACTAAAAAATTCTGCTAATGTCACAAACAAATGTATAAAAGAAAATAAAAACAAAGAAAATTGCGCAAAAATAAAATTCTAGAAGAAATAACAAAAACAAATAAAAAAAACTGTTAACAACTTAGTAGGCAATAATGAACAAATTGTTATTAATCAGAAAGTTATTAAGACAACTTAGAACAGGTATGCGGAACAGCTAATCCATATGAATAGACCAAACCTACCACATATAGAAGATAAAACCAAGTATTATAATAAAAAAAGTTCAAACTACACACTAAAATGGTTGACTTGTTCAACAATATCTACAACTCAAGTACAATTTTTAAAGAAAGGCTACTAATTAAATTTATTATTTTGCTAAAAAAATTCAAAGCCAAGTTGTGCAGTGATTACAAAACAATAAATCTCAAGGTAAAATACCTAAATACCTGGTTTGACCTGGTAAGACCACAACCAAATTATACAGAGCAACGGTCAACAAATATAAGCCATAATAAATGCCTACGTCCAAATCAGATAGGAACAAGAAAAAGAAAAAGGTAGATAAAGTCTATTTAAGTCAACTGAGCAGTGCTAGACAAACAAAACAAAAATCTAAGACTATTATTTTGTGGTTTGAGTTAATATCGTTATTGAGCTATAATATTCTTAAATAAAACAACATCAAAAATATTTTCAGAAATACCCCTGAAGTTGTAATAAATTTTTATGTCTCATCCTAGGCATACCAAAATAACACTTTGCTTTTAGTGTAACTAGATGTTTAGAGTTTAAATCTCTTGCAATAATAATTGAAAACTGATCGTCCAATATTGCATCAAAGTCAGCAAATATTAGTTATTTAATTTAGGATTTCTAAGCTAAAATCAACTTAATAAAATCCTAACCAAAAAAATGTATTTCAGTACAATTAGCCTCTATTGGGTGGGTAGGAAACTCCTAGTAGCCAGCTCATCTTTAAATAATAATAATATCTTCTTAGGATCTAAGAAGGTTTTAGATAATAGCATCATGTCTCCAGTTATCTTTTCTTTATGTTTATGTAATTAATTAAAACGCTTATCAAAAACTATACACACAACTCATTTTGCAATCTTAATATTCTTTTTGGTAAAAAAATAGTTAGCAAAATGGCATGCCAAATGTGGTTTGTTTGCTTCAAAAATTGAAAACCAGCTTATATATGTCAAAACGGAATCAATCTTTAAATTTTGCTAACTAACTTTTTTGGTGGTTGTGAAAAAAGACAAAGATGCACCCACTTGACACTGACTAAAAACTTTAACATCGATCAGTCTAGGATTGTTTGTTATCTCAGAAAACTTGATAAGGTGTAGAAATTGGCCGTACGGTTTCCGCACAAACTTTGTGACAACACCCGAGTATCAATTTGCTCCAAAGAAATGAGCAAAATCCGTTCCTCAATAAACTCGTCACAAAAAATGAATATTATTTCATCCACAAAAACGCAAAAAAACGAAAATGAATTTCAACGGTTGTGCACTACAAAAAAGCTATGTGGTATGTTTGATGAGACCTAAGCAAAAACATTTAGAAGTAGCACCGGACAGAAATGGCCAAAGGCAAAACAATATCAACAGCTACATATACCTGACCCAGCTTGATTGTTTTTACACTACCACCATTCAGCAAAAAAAACGATTGCCTTATGACAAGTGCCATGTAATCAAATCCAATATTAGCAAAAAATTCAACCCTACTTTCCCATCGAGACCCTCCCTGGCTAATGTATCAAACTTTATTGAAAAAATGGAACTAATAGAAAAATAAGCATCAAAAGTGCACTATAGGGCCTAAAACAACGCAGTGCAAGAACAAAAACTAATGTGTATTAATGTTTTTCTTTTCCTTACTGTCATTTATAAAACTGTTATTGTTAACAGTTACAAGTTCACATAATCTTCTCTGGAACAACCTTGTTGTTGACATAGCATTAAAACTATCTAAAGTGTCTACAATACTAGTATTTCTTAATAAATGTAAATTGTTTTTTACTTTAGAACATTGGAGTAATGTTCATTTTCTAAAAATATTTCTATAGACATTGTTCAAACGAATTACAAAACATGGCTATCTAAACAAATATTTACTCATAGTACAAGATTAGCTAGGAGTTCCAAAAAATTATTGACAGTTGTAAACCAAGTTGTTTATTTCCCAAAACTTTGCGCAAAAATATATGATTAAATGTTAACAGACTGTTTAAATGTCGCCTTCAACGTAATAATTTCAACAAGTGTGGTTTTACTAGTTAAAATCTAAAAGTAATTTTATGTTGTTGTAACATTAAATAATTTCTAAACACCACATTTTAAACTTTTACAAAAAATGAAATAAACTATATGGTTATTTGCACATATCATTATGTACGCTCAAAAGTTGCAAAATATTATGTTATTATATAACATTTAATTATTAAACTGTAATTTTTTTTAATATGCAAAATGTCATACTTATAAAATATTGTTATCATTTTATAGTTCTTCCATATACTATTGATTGTATAGTTCCATAATAATTGAATTTTGGAAAATTACCTAAAATGATTTCCTAATTCAAATAATGTAGTCAGGACCGCTTTACCCGGTACATTTCAGTCGCTTAATATTGCATTATGATAGATATCAAAGTGTTACCTTCAACAATACATACGTTCAATTATTAACAGTGCTTCATTGAATGGTTTGGTTTGTAATTTATGCTTTGATATAAATTATCACCCCTATTCCTGAAATAATTTCAGCATTGAAAGAAAATGATATAAATCAAAATATAAAGAGCCCTTTGCTGGATGCTATCGTGAAAATAATGGTTTATTTTCCATGGCAGTTAAATATTTATAGTTCCTGCCAGCTATAATCGAGTCCTTATTTGTTATGTTTTATCGGATGTTACTATTTGTATGTCCCGATGTAAATAGCGGATGCATAATAAAGGAGATCCTATTATGCATTCAATTTCTGTCGTTACCCGAATTGGATTATCGTGACTCGTCAAAAGGAAACAAATCAAATTGATTTTGTAATAATAGTTAGATGAAATGCGCGGAATAGATTAATGAAATATAAACATTCCAATACGCCACTTTTTTTTCTAAGATAAAGCTTGGTGCGAAAAATGTTATCTTGTTTGTTCAAGTTTCTCGCACAAAGTACCATTAGTCCGAGCTTAACCGTCATAATCCGCTGACATGTTTTTGCAATCGTAACCCCTTCTCATCCGCCCTCCATCTACCCCAGCAGCAGCAGCACTTTATATTATGTGTGCTGCAAATGACAGCAGGACGAGACGCAACAGACGATATACTCTGTGTCATCCAGACTGATGCTGCCACCCACACGCACACCCCATAACCAAAATTTTAGCCTATCTGTCCGAGATGCAGTTCCCATGGGATTGAATCGTGTGGAATCCTCCTCTTTCGGTCATTCATTATTCATGCGCGCACTCCAAACGCTAAATATTTAGTGCGTGACGCGACCTGAGGATTGGGACCTGCTGCTTGGAGAGAGCCGAACAAACGGCACAATCAAATGAGATCTGACAAGATAAATAAAATCGCCGATATCAAGTAGAATCGCAAATAGAAACGTTTTCAAAAAAGGAATTTGATTTGATCCTGCATCAGCACTTTACATTGTCGAATCCAATTACATGCTGAAATAGACTAATTGCATAAAAATTAAAAGCGTTATTTTTTGAGGTTTAAAATGAATGTTCAATCACTTATTCGCCATTACTTCTTATGTGCAAAAAATCACGTTTAATTGGCACTGATTTTTCGTCGTTCATTTCAGTCGAGAAAAGACTCTTGAATGAGTGAGTTCGATCTGAACTCACTTCCACGAACAAATAAAACTGAACGATTGATGACCGCCTCCGGTAAATTCGATATAATCATTGTAAAAAATTGACTAATCACTTGTAGAATTTCCTAATGCACCACTGGAATTAAGCATTCTTTAAAATACTTTTTTTAAATCGTGATATATGAAGCCTCTTTTAAAATCATTACTTTTCTTGCGAGAATATAAAAGCATTTCTATTTGATTTAATGTTGTAAAAAACTTTAAATAAATTCTTAATTTGCTTTCAGACGTTCTAAAAATGTAGCATATTTATAAATAAATTACATAAAAATCCATTAAAATGATTGACCCATATCATTTTTTGACAGGTGTTTTAGAGACCCTTTAAAAAGTAGAAAAGGATTAATAGTTCAACAGTTTAAATAATATATTGCGCTTCTCTATCTATTAACATTATTTTAAATTTATTTTATTTATACTTTAAAATATTATTTCGAATAGTATAATATATAAACAAACATAAATAATAATTCTATTTTTATTTTGTAAGATATGTTAAAATTTACTAGTTTAGATTATTAAATAATAAAAGACAAACATGTAATGTATTTTATCAAAACTGATGTGATTTAATTATTGAATTAGTTAGATTTTTTAAAGCAACAAGTTTTAAATAATAATCAAATACATCATTGCAATGTTATTTAAATTATCACTTCAATAAACTCATACACATACAATGTTTCTTGAGTATCCAATTACACTTCCTAACTTTCTCCAAATGCGTTGTTGTGTTCCATCAACCATCAACTTAAAATGTAAATAATATTTCAAAATAAAACATTATCTTTATTTTCAATTTCTGAAAGAACTACATTAACCTTAAATGTACAAGTCAAGCAATTATGGTATTTTGCACTGCATTCAAATAGACAGTTTTTTTTTATAACATACACTTTGTTAATGGTTGCGTTTACAAAATTAATAATCCCTAAGCAAATGTGTTAAGTATGCGTTGATTGTCAACAAATTATCATTTCAGTCAACAATAAAAAAAAATTAAAATTTAAAAGATAGCTTAGCGTTTCAAGAAAGTTTCACCGGTTTTTTCGGATATAAAGGCCAATGTTTTAAGGCTTACGCTTGTGTTGCCATTTTATAGCTGTCTATGTGAATATGTTATCAATGTCTCCTTCTGCTAAACTTTATAATGAATTTTATGCACCTAGACAAAACAAACTTTATAAATTTAAAGTTGATAATTATATTTTTTTATACAACACAAAAATACAATGCTATGTATGGTCAGTACTGCTGTATGAAGTAGAAGGGAAGACGTTAAAAGTTGTCACAATGAATAGGCAAGAAGCATTTGAAATGTAGACCTATCGCCGCATACTCAAAATCCCATAGAACAGATCGAATTACAAATGAAGAGGTAATAGCCGCGTACAAAACTACAAAAACTTTTAACTTGCATTAAACGTCGAAAGACTGCATATTTTGGCCATATCATTTTAAACCCAAAGTACTACATATTACAGCTTATCCTGCAGGGCAAGATAGAAGGGAAAAAGAGAATTAGACTCAAGATAATGTCATTGTTGCAAAACATCAGAGCCTAAACAGGCCTGAAGACAGTTCAAGAACTTTTTAGCACAACAAGAAAGAGAAACAAAATAAAAAATATGATCGCAAACATCCTTAGTAGATATGCAGCAGAAGAAGATTTTCTTCCTTTGCTTCATCTTTTACATCTTCTTGATCTTTTGACTTTCTTAATCTTCTATATTCAACTTCTTAATCTATTTTATTTTTTTCATCTTCTTTTTCTATTTACTTAGTGTAATGGGTGAAACAAAGTCAAAATTAAGTCTAGTCATTTTTTCTGTAGCATTTTGCTTGTTAACAGTGTTGATGATTACTTTTACAACTTCAGTAGCAGCTGCTCAAAACATAAGTTAAGATTTCTATATTAGTGCCTAACTACTAGACCGACAAGTTTACTAACGAGTGTACAATTACCTACGTATACACAAAACTTTCCCAATATCAAGCGTCATAAGCAACAAAAACTATACAATAAAGACATACTTGAAGAATTTGATAATAATTCAGACCATCTGCTATCAGGCAAGTGTATTTTTTCTACTACTATAAAACATAGTAGTTAATAGCCTCATACAACTACTCAATGATCATAGTTTTTATACAATTGGTTATGCAAATGACAAAACAATCTTGCAAGGACGCAAATTCAAAGACATATTCTGCAATTTAATGCAAAAAACAAGAATAATTAAAAATTAGTGCAAAAGACCACCGTGAGGAGTTGCTAGTCCCCCATCGGGCACCCAAGTGGCGGATAAAGGATTGCTCACCAGATATGGTGGGTACCGGGAAAATAAAATAGCCGAGGCGGACCAAAACTAGCACCTGATGGAGAGCAGCAGAGACCATCAGTACCAAGAAAAATAAGTTGGACTACTATAAGAAAAACTGGAGCAGTTTGAAATAGTTATGGTACTGCAAAACTCACCAGCCCGCCTGGCTAGCATGGCGTTTCAAAGCCTACAACCTTTCAATAAAATCATGTCCAATTTTAAAAATATAGTACCCCAAGCAAGCAGAGCTATCAACGCAAAATCTTGCTCCAAAACATTGGACTGCCTCATAGATTTTGGAGGAGGCAGAAATTTAAAAAATAATAAAAAACTTCAAAAAATAAGCGAACAAAATCAATACCAAAAAATAGAAAAACATCAACAAAAAAAACGAATGATAGCTACATACAATATTAGAACCAAGAAAAGTGACAAAAACCTAAAAGTACTAGAACAAAAACTAAAGAACATAAAGTGAGATATCCTAGGCATACGCAAAACTAGACTTAAAAGCAAAAAGTCAACTATATCAAAATCAAAACACTTGTTATACCAAAAAAACTCAGAAATAAGGTCACATAGGAGGAACAGCAATAATGGTAAAAACGAAACTAAAACATCTTGTCGTAAAAACACAAACCATCTCAAATAGGGCTATTTACATTATGCAAAAAAATAAACAGTAGGTATAACCTACAAGTAATTCAATGATATGCCCCAACTAGCACAGCAGATGACAAAGAGTTCGAACAACTGTATGAAAATATCACAAATGCACAACAAGCAAAAAATGCACATTTTGTTATAATCATAGGCAATCTAAATGCTAAGATTAGTTAAAAGACAAATGACAACCTAATAAACACAAGCAAGTTTGAATTAGGAACTAGAAACGCCAGAGGTAAAATTATGCTTTAATACCTCAGAAACAAACATATATTCTAAATGAATACTTTTTCCAAGAAACCGGCGCAGCAAAGATGGACCTGGAAAAGACCAAATGGACAGGTCAAAAACAAAATTGATTATACAATAACAAACAATCAGAAGATCTGCCAAAATGTATCTGTAGTAAATTGTTTTGACACAGGCAGCGATCATTGACTTATTTGTGCTACTATAGTCTTGAACATCAAAATAGAAAGGAATAAACTACTCCACAGACCAAAGAACTCAACTGCAAAAAAACTAACAACATAGACAAATTTTCAAAAAGTACTTAAAACAAAACCACACAATACAGAAGCACTAAAACAATTGGAACTCGACAAGCTCACCATAAAAAGCGTAGCAATCTCCAAGTAGCAACTTAAAAAGTATGTGCAAAAACATAACAAAAACAAAGCAACAAAAAAATCAGTGCAAATACAAAAACATTGATGGAACAAAGAAGACAAACAAATCGTGATAGCTTAGAATACTTTGAACTAAACAGGATTATTAAAAAAGAAACCCAAAAAGACATAAGGACGTATAATACTGTACTTATAAAAAACACCATAGAGGGTAAGTGTGTTTACACAACGGCGATCCTAGCGCTCCGATTATCAAACAGCGCTCCAAGCATAGAACACTAAAATTTGTTCTAAGCTCGAACCCTTGCTCACCGCTCGATCCTTGTATTCATATTGAACTGACATTTTTTTAGCGGCGTAATAGTAAAATTAATTTATAAGTAATTATAATTGTACTCTCACGCTCTAAAAAAGTTTCAGTTTAATATAAATACAAAGATCGAGCGGTAAGCGAGCGAGTTTAGAACAACTTTTAGTGTTCAATGATCGGAACGCTGTTTAATGATTGGAGCAAGGATCGCTGTTGTGTCTACACCCCAACACAAACATAATGGTGCTAAAATAATGTCCAGAGGCAAAGCTAGAATAACAACGATACAGAACCAACAAGAAACAATAGTGAGCAACAAAGAAGAAATCATCACAGCTACACAAGCCTTCTACAAATAGCTATATAAAACTGTCACCCCAAACCCACAACAACAGAAGCAAAATATCACAAATGTAGATTCAGAAAACATCCCTGAAATCAGTAAATGGGTAATAACAACTGCACTAAAACACATAAAAGGCCGAAAAAGTTTAGGGGAAGACAAGATAACAAGCAAAATGTTTAAAATAAGAGACAAAAATATACAAATGCCGCAAAAATTCTCCTAAATAATTGCCTGGATGTGGAAAAAATTTCATGTATGTGGCAAAATGCCAAAGTAATATTGCTGTACTAGAATGAAAAAATCAAAACATCAAAAATTATGGACCAGTCAGCCTATTATCACACCTATATAAGCTGTTTACTAAAGGAATAACAAGCCGGTTAACAGGAAAAATTGATTTTTATCAGCCAGTCAAACAAGCGAGCTTCCGGAAATACTATAGTACAACCGATCACCTACAAACAATACGCAATATCATTGAAAAAAGAACTGATTACAATATAACTTTACATCTGGCTTTTATAGACTATCGCAAAGCGTTTGACTAAACGTAGGAAATCTTAAAAAGACTCGACAATGCAAGAATTGATTCACGATACACGATTATTATAAAAAATATGTACCACAACGCGACGCTCTAAGTTAAGATCAAAGAAAAAATGTTTACAGACAAAATACCAGTCAAAAAAGTGTTTGACAGGGAGATTCAATTCATCAAAGTTATTTACATTGGCGCGAACGACATTGTCCTTATAAGCAACAAGGCAGAGGAAATTAAAACAATGATAGAACAACTCCACTAAGCATTTTAAACAGTCGGCCTAAATATGAACCTGGCAAAAACCAAAATACTGAGCAACGACCAAATACAAGTTACTATCAATAACAATACTCTCAAAAATACGTCAGAATATGTATATCTTGGACACAAGATCACACTTGAAAAACAACACCAGACCGCAAAAATAACTAGAAGGCTAGGACTGATCTGGGCTGCGTTTAGATAGCTAGGATACATTCTGAAAAAACCAGATATTCCTCGATCTACAAAAAGAACTCAAAAACGGTGGAGAGACGACATCGTCCAAACCGCGAGAAAAATCTGGATAAGAACTGCACAGGACAAACAGACATGAAAGAAACTGAAAGAAGCCTACATCCAGGAGTTGATGGCACTAGGCTAAAGAAGAAGAAGAACAAAAAGCAAAAACCAGGCTTTTATGGTTAACCCAGAAAAGGCTGGCAAACAGAGTACCTACCTGAAGAAGACTGTTAAGAAAACACTACTGTTAAAAACGCATACAGATAACATGTTACCATATTTTATGACCCTACAGCGTGTGCAAACATAAAAAAAACCAGAATGTAATCAACAATTTGATTAGAATCTATACGGATTGCTAGTGAAGGTTCTAAAGCGGAATTCTATTCGTAAGACCTGTACCATAAAATATCTTTACCATTATCAACATACACAACTATCTCTATCTTTCCAAACAAAAATAGTTGAGATAAAATACATGATTTTATTAATTTTAAATGATACATTTGTTTTGGTCATGTGAATAAAATAAAACGTGCCAAACATGTTGTTGCTTGTCCGTGTAAGATTTAACTGTATTACAGTCTCCTTCACACACAAACAGTTCAACGTTTCTTCTAATAAAGCAGTTCCTTACCACCTTTAATTAATTATTTTTCTTACTGTAGTGGTATTGTCATGTTTTCTGTTTGCAGCTTTTAATGTAGGCTAGATGTGTTGCTATCTACTGTGGCATCACCACAAATTTATGTGCCAATAAAAAACTGTTGCAAATATTCTAAACACTTGTTATTTATACCTGAACATTTATATAATTTTAGGTAAGTACTTCAAACCTCTTATAATCAATTCACCCCGTTAACGAGTGAATCCCAACTTAAAAAAAAGCACTGCACTCTAAGCCAAGCTATCTTACACCTTAAGCAAAGCTAACTAAAAACTGCAACAACAGAGAGAGCTCAAAATCTTTTCCCCCTAGCCACATAAAATCATCATAACACAAACGCTCAACTTTCTTTAAAAAGGGGAAAAATCTTCCAGTTAAACCTAGAAAATACATAAACAAAAATCAACAACACTAGAAGACTGTTAGTAAATCAACTACAGAGTAAGGCAGATAAGGAACCGTATCCATCAACTCATACGTACATTAGCCAGCCAGCAAACAACAACGCAATTCCAGACAGAATCAACTAAACAAGCAAATTGAAGAAAATCAGCTACAAAATTTAATAACTTGACAATGAATAAGTAAGTACAAAATCAAACACATACACAGTACAATACGTAAAAACTAGTAGGAATCAAAGGTGTTGCCTCCAATTAGGATAAATATTAAACTGTAATAGGAGGCATTGCGTTAACACATTCGACACATTAGTAAACATAAATTCTTTAATAGTAACTGTGATTTTATGTTACTTGTCTCTTTGACCAGTGAGATGCTAGGCATACTGATGATGGGTGCATACTCTGAAACACGTGTATGTGTCTCTTACTAGATAAAAAAGAAATTTACATAAAATACATTGTTTATTAATTTTAAATATTAAGAAACAATATATCGTCCGTAGAAAAATACTAAAAAAATCGACGTCCATACACTCAACAACACAAACTATGCGTCAACGCCGTACATCAATTTAAACCTCAATATAGATACCGCTGTTTTGAAACAGAATATTATCTTTAGTTCACCAGGTAATATAAAATTACCCAGACAAGCAACTGAAAAGAAATTCCAATTAACCGTAAAAAATAACAATACTTGGAAACAACAATAACCAGCGACCTTCGACACGTATTTGCATGCTCTCCAATTCTTACACATCATTCATAAGACACCCCCCTTTTTGAATAATGTGTAAAAATTTAAAAAAGAAATAAAAAACTTGTTCTTATAAGGCAAGCATATAAGAGATAGTGCATTAAAAACAGAAGAAGACACCAAATACTCTACTTAGCAAAACCATAATTCCAAGACGCGTCAAATACTTTTTGTAAACATAAAAAAATAATGTCAGTTGCGTTACGTATCAACAAGCTACCAACAAACAGGTAAACAGCACTATTTGGACCAACATAAAGCGCAATTTCCAAAATTTCTTTACTGACCGCAAGTTATATAACACTGTTACCAAAAGATCAAAAAAGTGTAATTTTCTACCAAAACCAAAAAAAAAACACCTTAAACCTTAAACACCGACTTTTGACCGTCCGCCTTTTGTGACACTCTTTACATGGAACACAAAAATACTAGCTTATAAAAACCAAATAAAAACATACTCTCTATACTGAGCAAACGACCCAGTACAAGAATTTGTCAAACAAAAAATCATAAAAACTTTAAGTAATTAAAAAAATTAAAAACTTTGTATTAGTATAAATTACTACAAAATCAACGCAGTATATTTATCCAAACCAACTCCGCGTTTATAATACAGAACACGTTACAAACTATGGAAAACGTAATACCACTCTAGATCTAAAGAGTGGTTAGTAGCAGATATCGATAAAGATAAGACCGTCATAGCACAACTGAAAAAACTACCAATTCCGGGTGATGCAATTTGCGCTCAAAAATAACTCAACAAAGTTGCAAGTCTGTTTCACAAGCCAGCAAAATCTTGAAAAATACCTCAAGAAATTTACATTGATATACCTAGACAATATAACCATTTACAGCAAATAGTACAAATATAAATTTACAACCTCTATCCTTCAAGTATGAAAAGATACAAGAATTTGGCTTCAGCCTAAAAAAATTAAATACAAATTTGCTAAAACCTTTATTAAATGCTTGCAAATCAAATAAAAATAATTACAAGAATTCAAACCCATAGTAAACAACTACAAATTCGTAATTAAATACAAAAATTTTGCTATGCTAACAGCTCCAATCAACGAGTAAAAGGCTAGTATTAGAACGTTTAAAATAGACCACATTGCCACAACTAATAAATGAAATCCAACAAACCGTAGCTGTTTTGCTGATATTTTACAGTGCAAATGCATATACAGATCTATGTGAGTTACTCCAGAAAGCAAAAAAACAAATTAACAGTTTTGATTTAACAAAATTAAACGTAACCGAAAGCTAATATCACGTCAACAAGTAAAAATGCTTTGCACTAGTAAAGGCATAAAAAAATTCCAGCCGCTACTTCGTGGGCGTTATTTTACAGCCGAAACAAACTTGCAAGTTTTCATATGGCTACGCAACTTTAAAGACCAACTGGTAAAAATACTCTATTCTTACAATCATTTAACTTCAAGAATAAACATAAAAAAGTACTCGACTTATTTTGACACAGAGTATATGTTTTCTCTACACACCGCCATACCTCTGATCAAAAAAATTAAAGCAGGATTTAAAAACCATTCAAATCATAACAAAAAACCAGATCATCAAAACTTCAAAAAATACGCGGCACACAACAAGACCGTTACCTCTACGTGTCCACAGAATACCGCCTTTGCGTATTACACTAATTACTCAAGGCAATCTACACCAACCGCTACAAAACCAAATTCAAAGCCAATATTACTAGTTAAATATATCTCAATAAGTAAAAATACGTACAGGAATGCATTGAATTGTATTACAAGTAACCAGTGCATCATTTATCACCGTTGGCATAGAACTTATTGGTCCACTTGGAGAAACATTTGAGTTATGAAAAACCAAAGTAACCACCCGCATTCTAAAAGTATTTGTGTCATCGCTTCAAATGTCCATATTCATATCCTATAAATAGATGCAAACCTGTTGACAATAAAAGTGCTCAACATACTAAACCTTAATCTACCATCTTTAGCCAAACATTACAAAAAAAAAACAGAAATAAAAAAGATTGACAATAAGGAAGCAGAGGCAGTCGGCAAACCATTGGACCCAACACATCCAAATTCTAGCATATGAATTACGGACCCAAAACAACGCGGTCAGACTACACGCTCAATGCGATTTTCTCATTGGGTTTAAACTAACCAGTCCTAAGAATTAGAAAATCTCCACAACCATTTAGTTTGTCACTTCGTACTATCACGTGCAACAAGTTGTAATTCAAAGATGTCAATCATGCTTGTTACGTAAAACATAAAACAAATATGTAGCAGTATTTATTCTTTCAAAATTCTACATTGTTCCAAATTTGTAATGTGCAGTCGACCCTAGACTGTAACAATGTGTACTTAAATTATTATAAATATATTACTTCCCACATTTTTTGAAAACCATATCATAAATTAAGCTATTTTTAACTTTGAAACATTGTGTTTAACGGTCCTCAATATCAATGTACATACAACTAATTCAACAGAAAAAGAATGTAGCTAAAAAAACGTTTAACGTTTAAATAATAAAAGCCATAAAAAAGACAAAGTAAAAAAAATATTCAGTAAAAATTATGATTCAAGTTATAAAAAGTATGTTAAGGTTTTACAAAATGCATTATGAAAAATAAAACTGTTTGTTCTCTAATATAAACAAATAATTTAAAACAAATATGTTAATGTTATCAATGCTTTTTGCAAAATCCTGTATGTCCAGTGGTACAATCCACATGCATAGAAGCCATTACACTGTCAGCAAAAAAACACAGCGACAGTTTAATGAATTTATGTATCTGCAAAACAAACAACAAAGCACTTATTGAGTTATAACTAATATATTTCATTTTGCACACTTTTTATTTGGTTAACGGTTGATCGACCATCTCGCAATTTTCATTTCTGTCGCCGCATTTTCACCACAATCTAATAAATGTATGTGTTTTTCTGTTGTGCGAAAGGGAAGCGATGGAAATTAAAAATAGTCAATCAAAGATAGAGACGAAAAACATAACAGAACAAACATCGCCTCCGCTTTCATTTCCTGAAATAAACAGCTATGACATCGTCCGGAACGAATAACGGGCGCCGCTTCAGACGTTCCAGTCCCAAACCAGTCTGTTGCTCCTGATATGTGCCACCCCAATATTGCAAAAAATATATAAGGATCGATTAGTAATGATTTTTGCGCTGTTGAATTTGGATGGGGTATTAGGAACGACTATATATTTTGTTGTAATCTGAGGGACATTATAGGGACTAACCTTAATGTCTTTGCTTTGATTCCTGCACACATACACGCAGGGATTGAGCGGTATCAACTCGCTTATCTCATGCCGGATAAAAACGGTGTGTTGCTTCACTAATGCCACATGCAACATTGCCCTGTAAGCGATCCCCTATACGTAATTACTTCTAGATAAATAGAATATCAAAAAAGAGGGTTTATGTTAAATAAATTACTTTATCAGAAAAACGGCATTAAAGGTTGGGCAGTAGTTAATAATTAATGCTAAAAAGCAATAAAAATATCAACACGATTTAATTGATACTTTATTATAAAATATTCTTAAATTCCTATTACCATTTTAACTACTTTTTATTGATCAGTATTCAATTTTATAAAATATTTTGCGGTTCAGTTCGTAATAGCAAAAGTAGAATTTTACCACAGACATCTTAATTATTTCACGCTTCATTGGATTTAAAACATTTCATTTTATACGTCCTCCAGATTTTATTGAGTGCCATAAAATTATTTAAAAAAATTCCTCCTAGTGTTGATAGCGCTGGAAACTTCTATGATGCTCAGTTGGATAAATTATGATTAAAGCAGTATTGATGTAATCTGTAATTAAAATCGCAAAATGCAGCATTGTTACCTCATTAAGACTGAAGAAAATTTCTTTTTTTAATACCGCTGTGATGTAGGTGATGTCGGATTGCGTTCTCATGTATATACAGAATCGGGAATGGGAGGCAGTTGCAAGAGGGTTGTTTTTGTCGTCTGCGCTGCGAGAGATTATGCATGTCGGGAAGACATTAAGCGACAATAACAGGGCGGAATAAAGCACTCCGAGCGTCGTCAATCTTCCGATAGCACATCCCCAAAAGGGTGGCTTATACCATCCTCTCACCACCCATTATATATGTGAAAATTTCCTTTCGAAATAATCGTTAATTACTGGTCCGAATGTGCGGCTGACATGGAAATTAATGATTCCGCACAATCTTTAAAACGGGGATAAAATATGTCGACAATTTTCTATATTTCCCTCCCACTGCCATTTCCCGCGGGAGCTTCACTTTTGCATTTCGCAAATTGGGAATTAATTCCGGGACGCCCCGCCGGCCGGCGCTCATCAAAAATCCCTTTCGCGGATATCCATCTTCCGACAGATTACCTCTTAATCTTTTAGCGATTTTATGCTTGTGCCCGATTGAAAACGACACAATTTTTCTCTCGTTGCTTGGTTCTTTTTTAATCTAAAATATGGAGGAACAACATCAGGGGAAATCTTATGGCTTTCAATCACGATAGAAGTATTTTACTTTGAACGAGATTTCGATTAATTTCAAACGACAAAAATATGCAAGTATGTAAAGATTCAGTATATTTACAAAAAAATATTGAACTCTGAAATGAATTGTGACATTGAGATTATATATCACAAACTGGTTGCATTGTTGTAATTTTTCATTATATGTTTTCTTTGGAATAATAAACTCAAAGGACGCATTATTAAATATGAACAATAAACATTTTTTGATTATTTGGTAGCATTCTTTTATTGCCAAATAAGAAAAAAAAATGGCTTATTTTTGTAACAATTGATTTAACATACTACAATTAAACAAATAATCGACAAGAGTTAGTTAATTAGTTAATTCCTTTATTTAACGTCGATCTATTTCTGCTGCCAAAGCTAATTACTGGATTCTTTAACGTGCACGCAACATTGAGGTAGTACATATGTATATATGAATGACCGACTATTAAAACCCGCAATAATCTTCGGAAAGAGTCTGGTGCGTATACACATCACTAAAGCAAAACATTAGAAAAAATAGTTCTTAGCAAACCTATATAATTGCTGGATAAAATACTAGCAAAAAACTAGATATACCTATTAGGTAATTTTAATACATGCATTAAAAATTAAGCATTTGACAACAATAAACAAAAATTCAATACTCCATATACAAAATAAAAAACTATTAGTCGACACATGCACCTACAATAAATTACGCATAAACAACACCTTCTTTCTAACCACAAAAACACTTTTTTTTTTTTCGGAAGTGTTTCAATAATCTGCAAGACTCACTATCAACTTATTGGGTTTCTCCTAAGTCAGTGTGAGCCGCTTCAGACGCCCTTAGATGGTATTTGGGCGACGAGGGTTTTTTACCCCTTAAAAAGTTAACCTGTGACGATAGTTATACCACCTTGAGATCGAGCTGTCTTCAGGGTAGGATCGTCATGGCGAGCAAGCTCACCATAGATCTTACTATAACTTCTTGCGTTTTGTTTTCTTTCTTCGTTATTATCTCCCATTCTTGTTTGCTTTTCAGCATTGCTTTCACGGTGTAGTCCGGGGTTAGCTCTATTTTAATTTTTGTTCGAATGCTTTCTTTTGCGCTGCTTCATTTGCAACATTCGTAAAATGTGTGCTGTGAGGTGTCCTTTTCGTTACAGAACATGCGTTGGTCGCTCTGCTCAATTTTGAACCTTTTCAGGTATGCCATGTAGCATCCGTGTCCGCTCAGGTATTGGGTTGTGTAGTAGTCCACATTGCCGTGCTTCCTACTAATCCAGCCTTCCAGGTTTTTGATTAGCCGCTTGGTCCATGTTGCTTTGCCGGATTCCTCGCACCATGCTATCTGCCATTTGTCTAATTTTCCTTTTTTGATACTAGCCTTCTCTTCCTTGCTCTTCCTGTGTGTTCTCATTTGCTGTTCCACCATGTATTTAATGAACATGACGCCCGCTATCACTCTTACAGGTTCAGTGGATATAGTGCAATATCCGCTGGCTATGCGTAGTTACATCGTTCTTTGTTGTGTGTCGAGTAACTTCCGATGATTTGCTAGCCTTATTGTTTCTCCCCATATGGGCGCGCCATATAACATGATTGAATGGGTCACTGTGCACCGTATCCTCCTTTTGGCGGCAGTCGGCCCTGTAATTCTGGGCTGATTGCCTAACGTGTTCCCTCATTGTCATGTTGTGGTCTATCCATACTTCGAGGTACTTTATGGCTTCCTTGGATTGTATTTGCGTATTTCATTTTCATTTGAGTGAGATCTGCTTCAGTTTCTTTCCCCCATATAGGATGACCAATTCTGTCTTGTTTTCTTCAATCTCTAGTTTAAGTTCTTTTATTCTCTTCTTGATTAGTCGGATCGCGAGGTTTGCAAGAACAAGTTTTTTGCTTCTTTGGTCCATACTACAATTGCCGTGTCATCAGCAAAGCATACAGTTTTGATTCCTATCGGTAGTTTTATTTTTATAATGTAGTTGTTGTAAAGTATCCACAAAAGTGGTCCCAACACGGAGCCCTGCGGTACTACACAGCTCAGCATTATCTACCCGTTTTTTTCCCACGTCTAACTTTCTGCTTTTGAGGTAACTGCTTATCACTCTCTTTATATGCTTTTTGAACTTTTTTCTCTTGAGCATTTCCATGAGTTTCTTCCAGGGTACTTTGTTAAATGCGTTTTTAATGTCAGTGTTGCATAGCTTTTGGCCTCTTTGGTTGCCTTCTTGATCTATTTTATCTACCGTCGACTTTCCTTTCATGAAGCCATACTGGTTGCTGGAGATTTTTTCTACAATTTCCTTCCTTAACCTTTCCGCTATTAGCTGCTCGTAGAGCTTGGCCATAGAGTTAATCATACATAGTAGTCTGTACTTCGTCTTTGCTTCTCCTGCTTTCTTGGCTTTCTCTATCAGGACCAGCCATGTTTTTTTTTTCATTTGTCTGGAAATCTTCCTTGTTTACTCGTAGTTAATAATTCCGAGTATCAGTTCAGTATCAGTCTTGGCGATGCTCTTTATGATTTCGGTGGGGATGTTATCCGGCCCGGGCGCTTTGTTGTTTTTCATCTCTTTTAGGGCGTCTTCCACCTCTTTAGTGAAGGGGTCTGTTGTTTCTTTTTCTATATTCTCATCTCTATAAGGATGGTGCGAGGGGAATAGTTCCTTTGCTATTGCCATCAGTTCATCGTCGTTGATTTCCGTTTGCTGTGCCAGGTTAAGCTTGTTAGTCACGATCCTATACCCTAGGCCCCATGTGTCTTGTTCTATTTTATTGCACACTTCATTCCAGGCGTTTTCTTTGGCTTTATCTATTGCTATTTTAAATGCGCTCCTCTTATTAGCATATTCGGTGATTAGCTCAGTTTTCCTCTCTACATTAAGGCTGCGCTTGCAGTTTGCTCTAGTCGATGCTCGCCTAGCTTGGTTACACTTTTTTTTATTATGTCGAATTCTTTGAACCACCAGTATATTGTGCTATTCGTTTTAGATTTGCCTATTTTGTCAAATGTTTCATCCATCCTTGATAGACAACATTAGATTACTTGTGTCTTTTGTGCTCATCATTGCTTTGCTTTAGCAAACCGTTTTGTGAATGCAGGTATAAGTTCAGCCTTGACCTTCCATCTTTTCTTTATGGTGTTATTCCCGCATTTTCTTACTGTGTTCATTTTGAAGTAGATGTTCCTGTGCAGGCTCAGGTTTTCCTTCCCTGATACTCGCCAGTTTTGTATCTTTGCGTATGTTTCTCCTGTACATAGGTTGAGATCTATGTACGATTTGCTTGCTCTTCTAATAAATGTTGGATCCTTCCCGTCGTTTATAAGAACGAGGTTTCTCTCTGCCGCCCAGTCTTTAAGCATCATTCCTTTGTTGTCGTCCCTTGTGCTACCCCACAGTGTAGCCCTAGAATTAAAGTCCCCCGATATGATAATGTGCTTGTTTTGCAAGTTTATGCTTTCTCCAAGTTTGTGTAGGTATGCTTTGTACTCTTTAATGGTCTTATTTTGGGACCAGTAGCATTTGTATAGAGCTATGTTTTCCACTTCGGCTCAGGCAAAGCCTTTGCCGCTTCCTTCCCATTTTGTTGTAGTCAAGTTTTTGTTAAATACTTTAATAGCCACATCCTTGTTTTGGTCCACTATCCATGGGCCCCCTGTTACCATTTTTTTGTTGAGTTCGGAAATGATGCACAAGTCCACCTCATTATTTAGAGTCGTCTTGTTTAGAAGGCTCAATGCAACTCTGCCTCTGCCCACGTTAGTTTGTAATACTTTTATTGTTATTTTTGGAGCTTATCCCTTTTTGACCTTTTTTCTCCTTACTATCTCTTATTGCCTTCCGTAGAATGCTGCACTTGCCCGTTCCAGCTTTGTGACCCTCTACTTTACATAGTGGGCAATTTTCTTCATTTGTGCACTCACATATGTTATGCCCTTCTTTTCCACATCTGTAGCATAAGTTGGACCTGCCAGCCCCTTTGTAGTCCGAAGCTTTATGATTGTATGACCAACACTTGTAGCATGTTTTTAGTAAGATACTTTTTTTTAGGGTACAGTCAAATATCCCACACTGATCGTGCCAGCTTGCAGTAATTTCCTGGCTTCTTCTTTCTCTAATAACAGGGTCGTTAATTGGGTATCTCTATCGTTTTCTCTAAGAATCACAAAAACACTAGCACAAATTAACGTGGTCCAACAAATACTGAATGTTCAAATCGCTCACATCATCCAATATAAGCAGCGACCGTAAGCTGGTGCAATGAATTCCGTATAAACGCAAGTTACGAGTGCAAAAAAATACCAACGCAACTCCAAGAAAAACTTAATATAGAAGCCTTTTCAGACAAATCCACAAAATATTTGTACAGCTAACAACTAGCGGACAAAATAAAAAACAACCCACAAGAAGCATAGCAAAAATATCAACAAACATGTTTGAGGCCACCCATAAAGCACTCTTATGTAGGTAAATCAACATAAACGCCACAAAAAACCTACCTAACATACAGAAGTCAAAAGATAACAACATCAAATTTTCAAGAATAAAATGTAGCTTCTAGAAGAAATTCTCAAAAAGCATGAAACAGGTCGTGTTTATTATGCTTTTTATGGGAGGCAGAAAAAGGTGTAGAAAATGATCAGAAGTAAGAAAAAAACAAATATTAAGCTCATATAAAAAAAAGACAATCCCAGATACAATATAGATAAACTATTTCAAAACTTTATACAAAAAAACCACATATGCACAAAACAACCTGAGTCAGACAGAAGCAGAGAGCAAAATAAAAATGAGGATAACACAATAATGATAGATGAAGATATGACAAATTAAGCAATTAAGAAACTAATAAACTGGAAGTTTCCGGGCCCAAACAGCATTACACACAACATAATCAAATATCAAAAAACAAAACTAACACGGAGACAATACCAAAAAAGTAAAAAACCAGTATAGTTATATTTAAAAAAAGGTTAGAGAAAAACCCTAACAATTACCAAAGAATGCGCCTTTTAGCAACAACAATAAAATGATTTACTAAGACTTTTGCGCAGACAAGAATGTTAAGTAAATTGGAATAGCTGAGAAACAACAAAGTATATAAAAAAATGTACAATCAATAAAATATTTACCCTACAACAATTCTCTAAAATGTCCATTAAATATAATAAAGCGTTCGTATGCATAGACCTAAAATAAAATTATGTAAAGTCAAAAAAATCCTAAAAACAAAAAGTAAACTCCAAAACTATCAAAATAAATAAAGCTCTAAACACAGGCAACAAAACAAGGTTTATGATAAATTAAAGACCAACCCAAAAAATACCGCTCAATAAATGTATTAGACAAGAGGATAGTTTAAGCCCAACACTTTTCGACACAATCCTGGACAAAATTATTAAAACTATAAATGCCAAAAATATCGGATAAAAACAAGGATGACCTACAGCGCTTGCTTTTATAAGTTCAACATAATAACAAAGCAAATTTGTGCAAAAATACAGCAAATTGCAGATATACATAACCTGCGTCAGACCTATTATAACCTATGCAGTTAACAATAAAATATAAATAAAGTCTATCAATCCTTATTTGGTCTTAATCTACAAAACAAAATACAAAGCAAAAAAAAATTAAAAAGAATGTAGTCACATCAATGCGCCTCAATTAACAACAGCACATGCTACGTATGAACGGTAGCAGACTAGGAAAAAAAGCTTCAACATTAAAACCACATACAAACAGACCCCTTTTTTTTTGGTTTTGATCAAATTTGATTATACCAAAGTTATTTAGAATTCAGATCACAACAAGTTAATTATAAAAAATTATTTATAGTAGTCATTGAACATTTCTTGAAGATAATATTGTCAAAGTTGCTGACTTAGAGTAGAAATGGATAAAAAGCTGAACACCCAGATCACAGAAAGCACAGTAGTAAGAAAATAACAAAATTTTCCCTACAATTAGGAAAAAAGAAGATAAATTAAATGCCAGTTTATGTGCTAACAGCATAAATCCACCGGAGCCCCAGCGACTCTGTCACAAGGAAAGGAACTCGGTCAAAATATGTAATTACTAATGTTAGAGAAGTAAAAAAAAAAATGTTGTGTTGATAAAATATAATAGAAATTTTACAGTTTTAAAGTGATGAAAAGCAAAAAATAGACATTTGCTTTAATACCACATAAAGGTAGGTAATTAATTAGGACGGTAGATTGAGAATTTTTTTGTTTACATCTCAATAGAATATGTTCAAGTGTTCTACTACACCACACTCACAAAGTAATGTCAGTAATGTTTTTTTTTTTCTGAAAAACTGCAACGAGGTCAGACAGTAAGTAAATCTTAAACTGCTAAGCAAACTTACATTTTTTTTTTAAAAGAATATCTTTGAACCAAACTACCTCATAGTAATTCTTTTCTTTGGTTTGGGAAAAAACTTATTCCGCCACGAATTTTTTGCATAGTTTTTAAAGATTAAAAAAATCGGTGTAATTAATTGATATATTATTACACCGCTTTTTGTGACCACCACTGACTCATTTCCGTCTATACCTATGTGACTGGAGACTTAACACAATTCTACTTTAAATTTTTTTTTACGTAGATTACCCAAAACCACTTTAATAGTAGATACGCAAGAGTTGCTTCTAATGTTTTGTGGTAGGAAGTACATAGCAACGAGAAAACTTGAGTCTATAATAATAAAAATTTACTTCCAGTTATGACTCAAACTTATAATTAACGCTCTATCGATAGAGTATAGTTCTGCAGTAAATATAAACGATTGATTGCCACGTTCATTAACCTTAAATTGGGGAATATGACCCATATGATTCAGATAAAAAGAGTTTAGTTTTTAAATCGTCTATATACACTTCAATATGTTGAAACCAATATTTGTTAATAAAGTATCGGAAAGCTAAATTAACTGTTGAATAAGATTGATAAAAAAACTATTCATGTGAGCAGTGCTGTAAACTGAATTAAAAGCAATAAATTGTTAAATTGCCATTATAAAAGTTTCTACTAATTTATTATAAGTTAGCATCACTATATTTGTTTGGTTTATCAATAGGAAAAGCTAGAGAAGTATATTAGAGTACAGAATCAAAAAAACGTTAATTTGAAAAAAAAAAAAAGGTTTTAAGTATTCTGCAAGAGAAGATTTAAAGACGTTTCTTCTACGTTTTGGAGATTGAAACAAAGTAGAGTTAAATTTAAAGATACTTTCGGTAAGGTAGAAGAGAAACGCCTAAATGGGGTTTGTATTTGTTAAAAATAAATTGTTGGCTTCGTAAAACAAATAACTATAAAATGACATGGAAAGATTTTTGAGATATTCTGGGCACATTCTATTTGCAAAAAAGTTTTATTTTTGGTAATAAAATGCTTACCGTTACAGAACATACAAGTAAGATAATTTTTAATAAAGCAATAATCTATTTTATAATTTTGCAGTTTTAGAGGTATGCTTATGTCGCAGACAGTTAAAATATATTACTGACACAAATAATTCAATTAGCTTTGCGTTAAGATTATATTAAAAAGTTTGAGAAAGAACGTGTATCCTGAATGTGACTAAGTAAGATAGTATTTAAAGGTTCAAACTAATCTTTCCACAAATAAATAAACGATTTTAAGTTGTTAATTGAAAAATAACAGCTTACAAAACTTTAAATATAACAACACTATTTTACCTCTAGAAACAACCGTATCCGCCATATTAATATTTGCCGCATTGAGTATATTTTCAATTCCTATTGAAGTTATATTTCCATTGGTATTATAAGCTGGTTCGACGTAAATTTGATATGGGCCAATATCAGATTCAGTAAACTTATCTACGAAGTGTGGTTTGATCAGTTTATCTTCTTCATTTGACACTTGGATTTTGTCCACCACCCTTGAATTACCCAACTCAACCAAAATGGGAGCTTGTCCAAAACAAGCACACCCAAAATTAATATAAATAAATTTTTTTTAAAAAAACTACCCAGATTAGTTAGAGGGAATAATTTGGACAAGTACCACCTACAGATTGGTAAAATAAACAACCTCTTTTCACCGTGGTATAGAAAGGAATGCATTATTAAGGTTGATGCCGGTTGCTTTAGATACTCTCACTTAACTGTCACAGCCTTCAAAAGACATTTTACTTGATTGACGTAAAGCGTGGTTGACTAAGTACTGGTAGAATAGTAACTATAAGTTGTTGCTGATACAATCCGGCAAAATTAAATTACGCAACACATTCTTGCAAATTGTGGTTCATTAAGCGTGGTTGTCTATCATTCTTCTTAACAAGCAAGTAGAATAAATCCATAACCCGATTAACTGCTCTTTAAGACTTGAGTAAGTGCACTACTGTTAGTAAAGTTAGTGTGTTATGGCTAAATAGTTATTTTGGTGTTATTGTGCATTTAATGGATGCGGATCAATTAACTCACGTGAATCTCGCATAAACACTACAAAGCCGCACAATATTTTAAGTAAGATTAGATTAATGTAATAAGAGTAACATTAATTAGTTTTAAATTGTGGTTGTAAGCTTCTTTTTTAATTTTTACTTTACTGGAGTCAGTGTGAGTAGACGGTCAATAATTTCTTGGAAAGACTAAAGATTCTGTCAATCTAAAACACAAAAACGGTAGTAACCTTTTAGAAAAAAATCGGATCCAATTGCTAGATGATAGATAGGCAGTTAATAAACATAATGCCAACATAAGTACCAAGCGGTGGTAACCCATAAGGGAAGTGCTAAGATCTAATTGCTTGTTGATTAAAGTGGGATGCTGAGTGAGCAACAAAGATTGATTTTAATCATCGAATAGGAAGACTTAATGATTCCAATCATTTACTACATAAACTGGAGTCGAGTTTGAAGAAGCTGTTATTGTTTTATTACATGTTTTGAATTGATTTTTCTTGTATCAAGGCAACTTGGTTTTGTATGAACGAATAAACCAATTAACAACATACTTTTGAAAAATTAAGAACTAGAACTTGTTCTAATATTTTTTTGGGTTTTAATATGACCTATGAGTGCATGATACATAGATATAAATATATACTTTTATTCTGAAAATAAAATTGTTGTTGTTATTGACGTGCCTAGTGGATTCAAAGCAGTCTTTAATAAATAGTTAGTTTTTTGTCAAATTATACTTGCAAATTGCAACAAAATGCATTCAAAAATACATAAAAACGCATTTATTTTTATATTCATTATTCATTAAGTCGTAGACCTAAAAAACTTTTTAACAATGTAATTGTTGAAAAATTCTTTTTCTAAAAATAAAAAAAAATATACATAGTGTTTCATTAAAAAAAAAATAACAATGACGTCATATCTCCTGCAACAGGGCTTGTATTAAAATCAAAATACATCAACAAAAACTTTTATCAAGGCCATTATTTATATAAACCAAAAATTCAGCCAATAATTGGGTTTTTCCATACATTTACCTAATCTTGTATAGTTTGCTTTAGATTGTAGCACACTCAAATCTATTTGAGAAAGATTTATTTATTTGTTAACATTTACAAAAACCAGTTTGTATGTCAATAAGAATAAATTTAATAAAACTATATAATAAAAAATTAAAAATATTATTTAAATGTTTTAAAAACCGCAGGCATCTACAGTTTCGTAAATATCGCATATGTAACGCATTTTTTAAAAATACTGTTTACGTTAAATAAAAATAGAACAATTATTGAACCCCGTTACAATATTTTACTATAAAACGAAACGCAATGAAAAAAATGCTTTAAACTAAAACTAAGAATATAATGTGGAATGCTAATTATAATTATCTGTTTTCATGTTTGTTTGCAATTTTTAATATAAGGTAGTGTTATTAGTGTTTTTAATTTCACTAAAGCATTTGCACTATTGTGTTATTGCCGGAATGAGCACGGAACAACTTTGTAAGTGTACTCGTAGGTCCCATGTTTATTAATTTTATAGTTTTATTTAATTCTTAAAACTCAGTAAAAAAAAATAAAAAACGTTATGTTTAATAATTAAATCTTAATAATATTTTACTTATATCTTGATTTTGTACCAAATCTATCTACAAGATTTTTTTAATTACAACAGTATATAGATAAATATAAATTTCAATGTATTTTAAATAATTTCAACTGCATTAGTTATCTCAGTTTTTAGTAATTACAGTTCAATGATTTAATCTGTGTAGTCAATCTTAAACGTGCTTCAAAAAATACTTTTATATCTTCAAGCGGTCACGCACAACTATATCGTCAAAACTGTAGTAAAAACAAAATCATCCTTAGAAGTCGTATCCAAGATTTGACCAAAAAATTCTACGTAATTAATTGTAATAGGTTTCTTATTTCTTAAAAAACGTGAGTAAACCTCAACTAAGTGCTTTGTAGTGCCTATATATTGCAATTTAAATAACGCTGGCAAATGTATTGGTACATACCAACTTGTCTAAGAAAAGCTGCATCTGGTTCAACCAATTACTTGTAGATGTTGCTTAGCTTAGTTTCAACAATTTTAAACAACTTTGCTTGCTCTTTAGATTAAGAAGATCCTGTTAAGGAAAACCTTAATAAATCTTAAATAAAGCACCTTAAACAAGTTTGGAACAAATAAATCAAAAATTCCAATGTGCATTTAAGCATTAAAAGGTACTATTACCGGCAACAGTTGTAAGAGCTTTAAAAATCTTTGAAATTGATGCAACAGTAGTAATTAGAATGCTGACGAAGGCTTTGCAATCAAAAAACATTCATTTTGAGGTTTCTGGAATTAACTTGATGTTGCATACATTGCAAAAACTATTTCTTTTATTACATTCCAACACTCTTTATTTCTTTTGCTGTTGTTTAAAATTTTTGTCATTAAACGTCTTTTTGCTTATTTTTATAAGTTCTTTGTACTTTTTCTTTAATTCTTGGTACCTGTATGTATACATTGCACTATTTATTTTTTTACTGATTTCCGACATTTCTTTCAGTAATGTTGTTATCCATTTCTTATCATTGCTTGTTTTAATTTTATGTTGTGTAAAAGAAAAGGTTTTATTATAATATGTTTTTATTGTTTCTGCAAAATCGTCGTACAATTCATTCACGGTTAGTAAAGTAGCTCTTGAAAATGTAACTTATTAGTATTGCTAAAGATTCTTTTCAATCTATTTTTTATTCTAGTTTTGTTTTGTTTTGATGGTAGTTCTAGTATTAGTTTAGTAAATTAAAATTATTCGTGGTCGTTTTTGAATCTCAATCTAAACTTTGTTTAATTGCAGCAACGTGGTCATCGTACTTAATTCCTAAAAATAATCTTTAAATTATGATTTTAGACAGAATAGTAGAATACCAACTTCCTCAAAAAAATGTACGCAAAAGTCGCAACCAAAAATATCTTTTACAGATGACAAATAAAAAGAAGTGTTCATAACATACGTCTAATTCAGAAAACTAATTGTTCTTTACTAAAAACGCCATTTAAAAATCAATCCTGTTAACATTGACCAAGCGTTTCTTTCATCACATCAAATAATGCTCAAACTGTTCTTAAAGTTTCACCATTTAGTTGTAAAATTACTTTTCTAGAGTATATTGTTGTGAACGTTTACTATATTTGTATAGAGTGCACAGACTGCAAAAATACATTGCAGGTGCAAAAGCGGCTAGCTGACATAGCAAGCAGTTAAAAAATATACGTCACCACCACTAAACCTTCAGAAACCAAAACTACATCAGTAAACCTAAAAAAAAAAAACAATAAAAAAAAAAAATTATTAAATACAACGCCATCACCCTCAACGGAAAACTCCAAAAAACAACCAAAACATCAAAATAAACTCCACGTTCTGATTGTCTACGGTAAATTCTCCGTAACAAACTATGCAAAATTGGCAAAAATACGTGTAAGTGTTAGTAATCAAAAAAATTGTTATAACGCTCAATTTTGACGTTTTAGTAATATTTGTAATTTAAGTTTACTATCTTGATAAGTTACTCTAAGGCGAGTAGGTAAAATACAACATTCTAAACCACCTGTCCACAATCCACAACCATCTACCCAAATGTTATAAAAAAATTGGTTATTCCGCCTTCTTCTAATGTTTCATGTGTCACTTATACTGTTTTATTCAAAAACTGCAAAAATACAACAAGTGTGAAAAGTGTAATACCTTAATAACATATTCCTAGGAAAGTAGGCTAGATACACCATTTTAAACTACCCTACATTCCTACATTCCATGTACTGAAATTGCACAAACCCTTAAAGTTTTGTCAGTTCTCTATAGATACGTCCCGTAAAAATTAAAAAACTTTTACCGGCTTGCCTCAAGGAACCAAAAAAATTAATACCTAGCGTAAGCAATGCCAAACAAAAAACTGCTAAACCTAAACTTTTAGAAACAGCCAGCGTAACCTACAAAGAAATGCACAGAAGACTCAAGCAACTGAGTTAACTAAAACATCCGGTAATGCAACAAAGACGCAGCAGCAATACTTCACACTACATGCATCAAACACTAGCAATAATTTCAAAAAGGTTCCTCAATTGTTACCTCAACTCTAAGAAAGCAAAAACCGTAGAGTCAACTATCTAGAGTAGGTTCAAAATTAAAAAAAAACAAGCATTGCCCGCCCCGTTTTCAAAAATGCTGCTTTACGAAAAAATTTGTATAAACCAGCCAACTAAAGAGTGGCTCCTCAGTATGTTGGCCAAAAAAAGATAGCAAAAAAACTTCAAATCATAAATCTGAAGGACTTACCTAAACCAAAAAGCCAATGATATAGATACCAAGATCACAGTTGGAACCAGCAACTTTCCTAATAAGGTTAGCGGTGCAAAACACATTAAACACTAAGTGGTCAACTCCACACCAGAAGCAAAGAAGACCCAACACTTGTTCCGTGTAGATAAAAGCGCTTGGGAAAAGATGGCTAACCAAGAAGGTAACCTGTGCCTAAATTTTTCAAAAATAACGTTTTGGGTTCTAACCGCTTCCAAAAACATCAAACCAAAAAAGACAAAAACCGCCAAGAAAGCCGTGGATCAAAATCCATCATCAAATGCGAATTAACAATAAAGGTTCTATGTTAAAAATTGTTTAAATCAATTTACATCACTGCAAAGCAGCTTCTTCAACCCTCGGTGCGTGTATTGACAAACACAATATTGACATCGCCCTTATCCAAAAACTTTTGATCTATAAGAAAAAGATAAAACACTTAAGCATACCGGGCAGATGGCTGCTAGTAGCACAACCTTTATGCAAACCGCGTACATGCATCATAACAAAACATGTATTTAATCTAATGTTATTACGAGACCTTTGTTTCAAAAATCTAGTGCCTGCTAAAATAATAATAGTAAGGAAAAGAACAAAGAATTTTTTTTTTAGATCTAGATACCTTCTCTACGATCAACAAGGACCTCCACCACCTGCAGAGATACTGCAGCTGGCAAGCGATGGAGATAATGCGCCGCTAATTCTTTGATGCAACGCCAAAGCCCACCACGTAGCCTAGAGAAGCAAGGATATAAACCTAAAAAGTGAGAAACTCCTAAATTTTTTTTCAATACGTTGCGTAGCAAGGTTATCGACTTAACACTAGCAAATTATAAAGCAAGTAAAGTGATTAAAAAGTGAAAAGTGTCAAACAAGCTGTTATTGTCTAACATGGATACATCCAATTCAATATCAAATTTAAAGAATCGCTCCTTTAAAAATATAAGAATTCTAAAAAAACTAATTGAGATATATACAACAAAATGAGATATATTTGTCAATTCCATTAAAACTGCTTTTTAATGAAGCTGCCCTAACACTGTCAAGCACACTTCCAACAAGATTACTTAGTAAAACAACTCTAGCTTTCTAGTGGTTGCTGTGTCAAGCTGAAAAGGCTAACACTAGAAAACTGTTTAACAAAGCAAAAAAACGGTAACTGGACTACATATATAACTACTCTAAAAAAACAAAACAAAAATCATAAAAGAGATACTGTAAGGACGTTCAAAACAGTCCCATGCTTCAGCCTCCAAAATGCCATCGGCAAATATCGTACTGGGAACATTAGATACCCACAGACCAAAAACAAAAAAAAAACAAGAGCAGCTGCAAACACACTTCCCGTGCTCTACGCTGATCAAAACTCCTGATCAAAAATACCTAAAATTGCCAAATAAAAAAACAAACAAAAAAAGCTTAGAAAAAGCAAAAATCATAACTAACCAGAACACTAATATAGGAAATCAACTCATTTGAATCATTCAAACCGTCAGAAACGAATAGAATTTAAAAAAACAAATAGTTCGCAGTGCTAAAAATCTTATTAGCAAAGTCCTTAAAGTTAGCTTAGTACTTACCGATTACCTGGCCAAACCAATCAGTTTGACATCTTTTATGCAAAATCTATTAAACAAAATGATATCTATTAAGCCTGGAAAACTCTGCAAACTAGCTATACACCAGCAAGTTAGCAACTGCAAAATCACCATCTAATGCAAAAAAAAAAGCTTTGAGTGCATTTCTAAATAGGAAAGGAATATACCCTTTTATAGACCTAAAAAAACTGCATAAGCTCACAAGAATAACCATGCATAGTAGTCTTAACAATCACTTGCTGAGTGAATGCAAAGTTTATAAACAGCAACGCACAGCCATCTTTGGCCAACATAACCCAACCAAAGCTGAGCTAAAAACAACCCATTAAAAAAAGATACTGGACATCAAAATCACAGAGCTGCTAAAAGAATAAAAAATCAAAAATGTTAGGTCCAATAGAACCGCAGTACAAGAAGTTTGGCAAACCACCTAAAAATAAGAAAATAAAAAAAAATGAATTTTATAGACTGTGTAACAGTAAAAAAATTTCCTTGCCTACGCAAAAAAAAAAGTTATACGACTACCTACCCAAGTGTTATCTATCTAAAAAATCATCATTGCCCCCATTTTTGACGTTTTATTAACATCTCATTCATGCAATGCATGTTTTTACAAACATAAAGACCTACAATAAGTTCGGTAATGGACATATTTAAAAAAAAACGACGTGCCAAAACCAGCAGAAAAAAATAAAAAAAACTATATCTACTAATATCTTTGTAGGTCATATTAAAAACAGCAAAAATTCAACAAGCGTGAAATGTATCCAATATGTTAATCATATACACTTGGGCTGGTGAGCGGGGTAGACCATTCTAAACTACTCACCCGCAATGAATGTAATAAGTTCTGACCCACTCAAGTGTTTATCATTAAGAAATTGTTCACTTTGACGTATGGAAACTACTGTCTTTCATACTGTCATATTAAAAACAGCAAAAACACAACAAGAATAAGAAGTATCTAATATATTGATAACATAATCTTAGGCAAGCAGGCAAGGTACAACATTCTAAACTACATACCGTAATCAATAGATGCTTTCCTTTCACTGTTCTGGACAGTTTCAAACAATTCTGTGCTTGACGCCCCATGTACCTGTCACAAAAAGCTTGACTTGTTCCGAGTTTCCTTCCCTTCTCCCCTCATGCACCACCTATCACGACGGTGCATCAGAACGGTTCTGTGTGTCAATCCCCGGGAGCATGTTGCTCTTGAAAGGAAAGCAGTAATTGTACTAACTTTTCCGCACATCCACCCAAGTGTTAATCATCAGGATATTGTTTATTGCGCTCACTTCTAACGTTTTAATGACACTCATCATACATTCTTCCAAATTAAGAAAACAGCACAACACCTGATGCCGTCTACATACAATTTGTGCAAACATTAAATGCATGAAAATGTTTGCAAAAATTGCCAATAGCCAATATCTGCATTACTTCAGAAAAGAATACAGCTTCTTGTCATATTTTGTAATCATTTTTTCTTTTTTTGCACTTTTTTTCAATTTTATCATGCTCTATTGTTTGATTTGATTGTCAATACTTTATATATGTATTTTTGCTTTTTAACGTTAGCTTCAATCCAAAACAAGGGTAACAACGTTACAAAAAGGGGGCAGTAATGGTTTTTCCAAATCATTAAGTTTATTTATAGATTGAAATTTAAACTCTTTTATTGCAGCATTAAATAATAAAATATTTTATATCAACTTTTTTAAAACAAACCTTCGGCAAAATTTAAATAAATATAATAATGTAAACCATACCAATGCTTGTAAAATAATTCCACATCTCTAACCTAAGCCAATATAAATTATGTATAATTAAAGTGTTTTAAATTTTTAATAAAACTCTAAGTAATTCTTAACGACGTGATAAAATTAATTTAATACATACATAAAAGAGCAATTTCAATTAATTTCAACTGAAAATTTAACACGTATTTGGGTCTGGAGTGAACCTGTTGCCATTTAGAATTCGTACAGGGTCCGAGCTAACATCACGTTCCGCTTTTATTGGGGCCATCTTCCCTGTGGCAGACGAAAACCTGCGGAGGCGGCGGTAATCTTCGACTGCAAAGCAAACAGCGCGCAACTTCCCAACATTTAGTTACTTTCAGTTAGTGTTAACGTGATAAAGATAAAAAGTAAACTCGTTAATTTTAAAATGACTGAATGAAATTAAGCATCAATCAAAAGAAATACGGGGGAGACGTCGTTTCCTTCCGTAAAGATATAATTGTCAAAAGGGGGTTGAAGTTTCTTCGGAATTCTCTGATTGTGTCTTTCATCGCACGTGGACTCACCCCTAGTTTAGATCGTAAAACGTTTTCTTGGGTTGAGGGTTCTTTCAGTGTGCCGACAGCGACGGAAGTAAAATTATATGTGGGTTCGATTCCAACAGCAGCGTCTCTGGCTTTGCGTCGGAGGGTGGCAATTCGACGTTGAAGTCATTTATAGCCGGGACGAAATTTCCACGTTTATGCGACAATCAAGTGTAGTTTTCGCCCGGCGTCTCGTAATAGAATTAATGTGATGGCGCATTACGGAAAGGTAGGTGCAAGACGTTGGAGAGACTGAAAGGAATGAAGGAGAAAAAGGAGAACTTTGAAAAAAATAGAACGTTATAAGAATTTCCGATTGAATTGAATATGAATGTGGGCGATTTCAATGAAAGTTGTTTGTAATTATATTTATGCAAATTCTGTTTAACTTTGATCATTAAAAATTAAATTTAAATTGCACGTTATTCCAAAAGTAATATTTTATAATTAACAAGGTGTTATTTTAAACCACGCAATAGATGTCGCTACAGCTTTGTTTATATTTTACTTCTTATAAAACCAAAAAAACAATTAATTCTGTATAATTAAAAATTATAAAATAATTCTATTATTTTATTTTAAATTTTGTTTTCTTGTTTTTACTAAATATAAGTACATTTTTAGGTATTTCTAATCACAAAAAACCAAATTCTTAATGCAATCTAATAGCTCCTGAACCTTAAACTAGTTTAAACCAAACATTCTATCCTTTACACAAAAAAAATAAAATTTTATACTCTACTAACCTCATAAACCTAGTTCTAGCAGGCCGAAGGTCCTTCCAAGTATGAGTGATGAAATGAGACAAGATGATTAATGTTTGTAAACTTAAAACCATAAATGCCAAAGCAGTTAAAGCGGTGAACAAATTCACAAATAATATAGGCATCTTATAAAATCGTATAATGTTGCATTTATAAGTGTTCAAATACATTTCATTCATTTCAAACCACATTAAAATATTATTTAATTCGTTTTGAAATAAAACATATTTTTTTAAAAAGACTTTTTTAAATACTTGGTACTATCCGCAAAAACAAAACTTGGCATTGTAAGTTTTGGCAGAGGTTGTTAATGAACATAATGATTCTAATTAAAAACTTTAAAAAACTTATAACTTATTGTGTCTAACCACATATGTATAAACTAATCCAATCTAAATAGAACCAACCTTTTATTTCGTTTGAACAATGTTCATAGAAATTCTTATAGAAAATGCAAAGCTCCGCAACATTAAGCTGGTGCTGCAAAGTATCTAAGTCATTAATCAATTTTGGGTCAGCAATGATTCTGAATAGCTCGTTTTTGAATAAAATTTTAAAAAAAGTTGTGTAGACTGGGATTCTCCTCCCCATACTTGAGAATAATATTCAACACGCTAAACAGAAGTAAAACACTGTTTACATCTATTAAAAAATCTTATTATTTTAAATCCTTTCAAAACTATGGCATGTCAACAACATGGTCATTTTAAAAAAGATCATGTAAGATTGTAACCTCTAGAAGACAAATAGAAGAAGATTTAAATATGGATATGTTGTTTAATATAATATTTAGTGTTGACTAAAGAAATAAACTTTGACAGAAAAATTTCTAAGCTGGCAGTCTAGTATCGGGTACCAAGTTGAGAAAATAAAGATCAAAATAGTTGATATCTGGACACCAATCGACAAAGTTGCAACCACAAAAACGGCATTTGCACAGCGGTGTAGAAAGCAAACAAAAACAACCCCAAGAGCGGGCGTTCATTAAATAAAACAAGAGTGCAAAGAATCTCCCGGACAGCCACTCTCAGATTAGACAAAATAATATTTTCAAAAATTGGTACATAATTCACTATCAACGAGATAAAAAAACTAGATATCTCAGTTTTTGGTATAAGTGAAATGCAATGGGGCAAAACAAGCCAATGTAAAGTAGAAGTACAGGTTATTTATTACTTAGGAGAAGATAGCGCAAACATTACAAAAATAGAGTGACCATAATAGTCACCAAAGATGACCAAAACCGTTTTAAAAGTTGTTTCTTTTTCAGACTGGATAATTATGCTACATGTTCAAGCCAATCTAATCAATTTAAATTTTATTCAAATGTATTAACCAACTTCAGACAGTGATAAAGAAGTTTTTTTTTTTTTACAGAAAATAGAACAAGTATTGCAGATAAGTAAGAGAAATGAAATCACAATTTTACTCAGAGTTAAATCTGGAAAAAAGGGAGAGACGGTCGGAGAATTCAAATTTGGGCAGAGAAATAAAAGAAACGACTGATTCTTAAATTTTTGTTGGAAAAATGGATTAGTTATTATAAAAACCTCCTATAAGCTCCCAAAACGCCGCTTGTTTACGTGACAATCCCCTGCACATACACCTACAAAGATCGTCCGTAACCAGATAGAAACAGTCAAAACTTATCCAGCGCTGATGTAAAAAGTGATCCATTTAAAGGTACTTTTTTTAAATATTAAAAAAAAACAAAAAAAACATTTTTATCGGGTAATTTTTATAATCATACAAAAGAACCGTTTTGTTCATTTGTTTTTTAAAAATTTTTTTTTCATATGTTGGTTGTAACTATGGGTAACATCGTCTATTCAAAAGTTTCAATTTTTGATGATGCGTTCAAGCAGTTTGAGTGGTATTTGGCAACTGACAAAAGTAATGTTGGTCTCTAATTCTCCAAATGTAGTCGGCTTATCCATGTAGATTTTGGACTATACGTAGTACAAAAAAAATTATTAAAGGTGCAATGTTACATGAACTAGGCGGCTAACTCACCGGTCCAAGGCTTAAATTTACTGATCATCAAATCGTTCTTGCAATAAAGCCATGCTTTCATGAGCTATGTGGCAAGTACCGTTTTGTTAGAACCAAATGCCGTTGAAATTTACGTTCCGGCCGGCCTTAATTTTCAAGAAATGTTGCACCAGCTTATAAGTTACACTAAACCGTTGTTTTGTTTGAATGTAATGGCAGCTCTTAAATTTCTTCTGGTTACTTTTCAGCTCAAACACTGCAATTTTTCCTATTGACGTAGCCATTAAGCCAGAAATAGGCCTTATCGCTATTATTATCTTTCTAAAACTTTTCAAGAGCCTAATGCTTAAAACGGTGACAATTTGAAAAGTTGGCTAGTTCAAATAATGCACGAATTAAATTTTGTATGCTTTTAAACTAAGATTCTTACGTGAAATACGCCAAATTGTTCCAAAAAACAAGCCAAACTGTTAAGAATGGCGCCAAATTAATTCATCACTTTCAGCTACCGCCGCTATAATTTTTTTATAATAGACCACATTTGGTCTCGGATTATCTAATAATTAATTTTGACTTTAAATTTTTTTTAATAATACAGCAAATTGTGCGTTTGGTAGGCCAATTATGTAAACCATAAGTTGCTCTAAGCGTACAAAACACTTTCCTCTTAAAGCGTTGACGCTGTGTCGAGCTAATTCTTTCCATGATAAAATGTCGAACATTACTGAACAAAAATACCATTACAGTTTGACTAAACCCACGCTTTATCTACCATAAAACCTCTACAAAAAAAGTACCTTTAAATGAATCAGACATTATATACAGACCACAGCTTACTGCTAGCGCATATGTTTATTAAATTTTAAAACTAAAGAAGGAAAATAAAAACCCCACCATTAAACCAAACAAAGTTTAAAAGTATGCAGGTTGCATAGGAAATATCTAAAATGGTGGAAAATCAGCTGCTGAAGACACAGTTCAAACAGAGAAGTGGGTATAAATTATGAAACTAATTCAAGACAACAGTGACGGACGTAAGAAAAGCTATGCTAAAAAGCAATAAACCTAACAAAAAAAAAGGAATAGATGACAACCATAATTCTGAACTTAATAAACACAAAAATAAAATACAAGAATAGTGACGCAAACACATACAAGGAAGTGAACAAAAAAATCAGAACGGAAATCAAGAGAGCTGGGAAAGCAGAATCGTTCAGCAATGAATTCAGGAAAATCAAAGAGCTTAAAAAATATTATAACAGTCTCCATTTAAACAAGAAAGTCAAAGAGTTGGCTGGTATCAAAAGTAACAACAACTCTAATAGTAGAATAACAGATGTCCAAAGAAACATAATTCTAGATATCAAGCAAAAGTTAATCAGATGAAAAAAATATGTAGCAGAGCTTTTTGCAAATGACAGAAATTTAAAACATAATGTATCAAATACTGTAACTAATCCTCCAATAACAAATTAAAAAAATAAAAGAAGCAATTACTAATGCAAAGAATATAACAGCTGCCGGACCGGATAAAATCCAAACAGAGATGCTAAAGCTGCTAAAAAAAATTTAAAAAAAATTTGCCTATAATTCAATTTATACGAATGAAATTATTCTGCAAAATTGGCTAGAGTCTACATTCATCGCAAGACTAGTAAAAAAAGGCCAACTCAAAAAACTGTAGCAACCACAGAACAATAAGCTTGATGAGCCATGTCCTAAAAATATTTTTAAACATCATTCATCAAAGAATATATTATAAAATAAAAGGTGGTTCATTTAGTAGTCCCCTTTTAAAAATTTAAAAAAATGAACAAAACTCTTTTTTTTTTGGTATATTATTGGTTTATTCAAAAGAGCAATCATTCTCATTATTTATGGAACACAATTTCATTCATGCGGCTACTTAGGCTAGCTTCGCAGTAGCGCATCCTGTTAACCCAGTTTTCCAAAACCTTGGTGACGATTTCTGGTTCTATCTAACAAATAACTTGCTCATTATTTGCCTTAAGGGCCTGAATCGTTAATGGGTTGTTCGCATAATATTGGTCTTTCACAACACCCCACAAAAGAAAATGTAACGGCGTCAAATCGCAGCTCCGGGGTGACCAATTGACATTGCCAAAACGGCTGATAAAATGATTACCAAACTTGACGCGCAAAAGGTGCAACAGTTTTGCTTGTTAACATAGCCGCAAAGATAAAAATGCGCTTTGTTAAAAAAGAGGATTTTTTTAGCAAAATCGTTGTCCATTTCGAGCTGCTCTAAAGCCCAAACTGGGAAACAATAACAAACTGGATAGTCGTGTGCCTTCAACTGCTGAGTCAATTAGACCTTATAAGCAAATAATGCAAGGTCTTTGTGCAAAATTTGCATCAGGCTGGTTGCGTGAAATGTTCAGTTGTTGAGATCGATGGCGAGTCAATGTTCCAGGACCGGGGACCGTGGGTGTTAGCCACTAGCATGCCAGTTTCACAAACTTTTTGCAAAAACTTGCGTACAGCACGCACGGTGTCAGCCTCATTTTGGCCAAAACGTCTTTTTAATAAACGCACTGTTTGGGCTATACAACATTAACTTTGGAAATAAGTTTGTAATATTTCCCAACGTTGTTCAAGCGTAAAGCGATTTATTTCATTCCGCAGAGATGTAATATTGATTTTCTGTCAAGATTTTCTACGGGAAAGACCTGTCACTGTCAAAATAACAAATGATTAAAAAATACAATACAATACAATACACTTGAGTTCAGAAAAAGACTAGGTACCCGGAATGCACTATTTAGCATAGAAGTGTTGGTACAAAGAAGTCGGGACGTCAATTACAACGTATTCCTGTGTTTTATTGACTTTGAAAAAGCGTTTGATAGAGTCCGACATAATAAGATGATTGAGATCTTAAAGATAACATGTATTGACTATTAAGATCTTAAAATCATAGCCTAAATTAGCAGCAAAAGCCGGTTATCAGAGTAGAAAAACGTTTAATGAAAAAAATAGATACCCGGAGAAAGTTTTGATTCTGTCACTATTAATTTTCAATCTATATTCTGAAAAAAAAATTCAATAATGTGTACTGCACCAGACACAAAAAGAAAGAGTAATTAATGAAGTAACACTCAACAATCTAGGGTACGCAAATCAGGGACGGCGCTAGACGGTAAGCGAGGTAAGCGCTGCAAAACTAAATTTTTAAATTCCATCAATGAGACAACTGCCGTAACTGCAAATTACTCTAACAAAGCCATATAGACTTAACAACTGTGCAGATTACGCTAGTCCTATGATTATAAAGAATAGAAAAAAAGAAAAAACGAGCTCCTAAAATGATCAAAGAATACGTATGTTTTTTATTTTTTTTCTTAAGCTATTTTTTAAAGCTTGTGAAAGATTGCAATACCAATAAAATATACAATAGCATTTTATAGCTTTTAAATCTTTTCATAAGAGAAAAATCAGAAATAAAATTAGTAAAATATCACCTAAAACTAGTTTCATCATCTTCCTTATAAACCATTTAATACTACTCTGACTCAAGTTAAAGCATGTCTAAATTATCGATCGCTATCAGTTGTTCAACAATTCTTTTGACTTCTCATCTTTTATTCCAATTCCAGAACCAAACTTGATAAGACATCCGCAAATCCAGACATTCAAATTTCTAACGCTGTCAGCTACTCACCCAACGTTTCAAAAAAGATAAAGCAGAAAACAACAACTTTTTTTTTACTTTACTGGAAAAGATATCATTCTTCAATTGATAACAGTAGAAACTGCAAATGGTGTTATGCCCCCCAAACCGCAAATAAAATAATAGATCACACATTGATTCCACACAGCATTTTTATTACTATCGAGTTTCATAATCAAATTTCTGATTCAGTAAACAATAGTTTATTAATATGCGCTATTAATATTTATGTTTATTTGTGTGTTGTTAAAGGTATTTTAGACATAGATTAAAAATGTTCATCAAACATATTTGCTATAAATTTTGTATTTGTAAAAAAAATTCACTTGTTTTTTCAAAAATATCTAAGATTATTATAATTATAGGCTATTTGTCAACACTATCAATATAGTTTAATAAGCTTTATCATTCAAAAACTTAGACTGTTGTCTTATATGTAAAAACTTTTGATAGTTAGTTTTATGAGTAGTCTTATAAAGTTTCTAAGCAACATTTAAACTATTAGTTAGTCTAAAGATGTGATACCACAATTCACCGGTCCGTAGCTTTAAATTAACTGTTCATTAAATCGTTCTCGCAATAAAGCCATAGTTTCACAGGCTGTGTGGTAAGTAGCGCCATCTTGTTAGAAGTTAAAGTGATTAAAACTACGGGTTTTAAATTACAGACTGCTAATAGTGCGTCAACATAACGCGATAACGGGCGACATTCACAATTAGGCCAGCTTAATAAAAAAAAAAAATGAACTCATGATTCCACCAGCCCATAAACCACACCAAACCGTTGTTTTGTTTAAATGTAATGGCAGTTCTTAAACCTTTTCTGGTTGCTCTTTGTTCAAATACGGTAATTTTTCCTATTAACTTAGCCATTAAGAGGCCTCTATACCCCTAGCCAGTATAGAGAATTACATGTATAATTACATGGACATGAACATTAACATTATCAAAAAAAAAAAGTAAACTGTCTTGTTACACGAAAACGTTTAATTGTAAAATCCAATAATAAATTTAAAAAAACATACCAATCGCTTATAAAGTTATGTGTTCAGTTTGATGTGCATAATTGTCCATCGCAACTTGTTGCCGCTGTGAGTGCTGGTGTCACAAAATAATAAAACGCCAAAAAATAGACATTACCGGCAGTACTCTTTAATAAATTCTAGAAAAAAATGTGAACTATCAGTGTACAAAATTCAGTTTATTCAAAAACTGACGCAACAGAATGCTCTGACTTCCAACCAGCCACAGAGCAACTATGTCGTATAATTATTTAATTAAACACTAATTTACATTAGAACGGCCATTGACATTTGTAGACGATGGCTACTAAAAATTTATCCATCAGCATTGTTTTACTGCAGAACAGAAACTGTTTCTCCTTGCTTTATTACCACTCATTCTTCACTTTTAAGTTTGTTTAGCAGGACAAATTTTGGTTTTGTGTTTTTGAGAGAGTTTAATGCATCACAACTAACCTTGTTTGTCTGTTTATAAATTCAACCTCACGTAATTATTAATTATTACACAACTAACAAATATAAAATATCTATCAAGAATAAAAGAAATCGTAATTCCAGAATCACTAAAACACATAATACACCATAACACCAAAGTATTTATAAAACCTCAAACCACAATCATATAATCAACACAATACCCTAGATAAATTTATCAGTATGTATTTAACAGTTCTTCATTAGTATTGCATTGTGTCTCAGTAACCAGTGTACGCTTAACAATCTTATGCAGTTGTTGTGCAGCCCCAATGCACAGCATGTTCTCAACTACTGTTATGTACAAGGACTCATTGCAAATATAGTATTAAAACACAACCCCAAAGTCTCAATTGATAGTGTATAAATAACAATATTGCACAGCTTAGTTCAAACCACAACTTTAGTAACGTACCTAGCATGCTGCAGCTTGCAAGTAATTTAACGATTGCAACCTCTAAGATTTCTTCATACACCTGTTAAGTAGTCCAATAAAACAATTTTAATATCAATGTACTTGTTTACAGCCCCAAGACACACTTAGTCTATGTGTGAATAACCTCTTGCACACACACACACACACACTTGGACAGTCTACCTGTACCTCAGTAACAATGTATATAATTTATTAAAAGTTAGCAATTACAATTTTATTGCAAATCTTTCTATATCTTCAACCACTCTTATAAGATTTCTCCATTGTTGTATGTTTCTTAGCCACAATGTTTTTTTGTAAATTCCTCAGTTTCCCTTTATTTTTCCTTAAGTATGTGTCTCAGATATGATGGTTTGTGTGTTTTATAGTATTGTTCTCTCCCTGTGTATAACTTTTAAAGTTCTATTGTATTTGTGGTATCTGGTCCATAGGATTTAAAAAATTCCTCGGTACGTACACAGTTTGAATGCTTCTAATGTATATAGTTGATGTCGTAAGCGTCCAAAATTCTGCTCAATACAATAAAATCCAGTAGATATAGTACTTTACAAGACGGAGTTTGAGGTGGGAGTTGCAAAGCGGTTCTTAAAGTTTTCTAAACCTACTTCTTGCTTATTCAATTTGACATTTTATTTCATAGTTGAGATTAGATTAAGTTTCTTGTTAATCTTGAACCCAATTTTTTTAATTTTGGGTACTTGTTTTAGTATTATTCCATTGGATCTATTAAGTATCAATTATTTCTTGGATTTATATATTTTTATAATTTTTGTTTTGGTGGCGTTTCCTAGATCAATAAGATGTTGCATCCTTCCATTTATGTACGCTGTTATAATAGTGCTATTAGCACATTTAAAGCTGTGTATGTTAATTCCAGTGACTTTACATACTTGTACATTTTTCCATATTTTATTCATTGATATTTCAGAGTATAAATTAAACAAAAGAGGCAAATAGTCCACAGTCTTGTCTAATTTTTCTATAAATTTGTAACTTTTAGTTTTGTCTATTTGGAGCCAGCATACATTTTTAGCCTAAAGTCAAACTGTGCACATGTTTAACTCGCATTTCTGGTAAATTCTATTGTAGATAACTTTTAAAAATTAAAACTAAAAAGTCAAGTTTTCTTGGCAATATTTTTTTTTAATTTCTGGCTAGATATCATTAAATCTAAGACTGTTGTATTTGATTGAGTTGTTAATTTTTATGTATAACTCCGCATCTTAGTATTTTTTATCCGTTTAAATCTTGTTCGGGTATTGTGAAACTTGTTATATATTATGTGCTTGCCCTTTGAGTTGATTAAGTCGTCGGTTGTTAAATGTAAATGTTCTGTCTGGTTCTCGTTTTTCATATTATATTTGCTTATTATATCCTTTATATCTTGCAAAAAATTTGCTACGTGTTTTGTGTTTAAGTGTTTTGTGTTTATTAATGAGTTTGTTGTTTAGCACATTGGTTAAAGTTTCTTTTATAATTAGGATTTGTAAGCTCCTAATATTTGGTTTAAGACTATATCTTGTTATTTTTGGAACCTTTAGTTTTAGATGCGTTTTAGCAACTACTAAGTTTTAGTGAGAGTTGATATCTTTTTCAAGATAAATATTTGTATATGTAATTGATCTGCAAAATCTCTTAGTTATCAAGATGTAGTCTAATTGATTGCGGACTGATTTGTTCTTTTTGTATGTTGCAGTAAGGTTTACGTATATAATATTTTTAAAACTAGCTTAAAAAATGTGTTTCCAACGACCATTTCGTAAGTTTGAGCAAATTCAAACAGTCATTCTTCCCGTTCGTTCTGGTTCCCCAACCCAACATTTTTTTAAGTGAATTTTGTCTTTTGTACCAGAGTAGTGGAACATTTTATCTCGAGTTTGTAGTTTTCCCAAGTTTGACCATCTCACTTCGCTTATGCCTAAAACATCAATGTTGAGTCTGTCCATTCATAAAACAAATTAATTGTGTGTCCTTCCAACTTGTTGAAAAATAAGCCGTTTAGCATGATTTTAGGCATTACTTGTAATTTATTGTTTTGATTTTTTTAAACTATTGGCGTATTATTGTTTAGTCTACAAACTGTTTAAAAAGGGTTGACTGGACAAATAGCTTATAAGGTGACTTCCAAATCCCTCCGGTGGATAAACCGTTAGTTCTTATTTAATCATGTCGGGGATCTAACCCTGGGCTGCTCGCTTGATACACAGCTTGCGTTTTTGTGCTAGCAATTTTTTTGTAACACTTGTAACAGCCGTTCCAGTTTTTTCTAAAAGTGAAATAAGTCCAAAATCAAAGCAAAGATAATTTGTAGCGTTCTAAAACTAACTAATGGATTCAACTGACCTTTTCGACACAAATTTGCGTTTTTTTTAATTTTTTTTGTTTAAACATCAAATGTAAATAGTGTAATCCAAATCTTTTCACATGCAATTAGTAATATTCCGTAGTTAAAAAAAATGTAACTACGCTAATTGCTGTGTTTTAAAAAAAATTAAACAAGTTAAAATCCTATATAAAACAACAATAAACAACAATTCAAACTATAATTACATTAATAATAAAATTTAATCAACAAAATAAAAAAACTATTTATTGCTACCTAGTTTAATACTGATAACATTCGATTTGTGAGTTAAATGATTGCATTATAATTCCTGAGTATGTAGTAATAAAGATCTACATTTATGTAATATTATAATTCACCAATTTATTACCATGTAATTAAACTTATATAAACAATTTCCATTCTGCATGACTTGATGTCATTTCCAACTAGTTTTTAATCGCTCTATAAATTATTCCATAATAAACTAATTTCGTTCATTAGATATTCCTATTCTATACTAAACTGATTTGGTTTTATGAAAGGCTGGAGCATTAAAATGTTTTATGGCGAGAAAAAGGCTTTCTTCATATAAAAGGCTTCAGCGGATGGCACGCACCAAAGAGGTAATAAACCACCCGTTAGTGCATTAAACGTATAGGATTACTATGGCAACGATACCTCATTAGCATGTTGTAACCTGATATCTTGTTCGCATACACGTGCATACGATTAGTACTTGTTGTCTGGCATGGTGCATAATATATTTTCCATAGGTATATTATAATATCAAATTACTAATAAAATTAATTAATTGAGCTTGATGGGAGTTCTCGTTATACTAAAGGGTATCTGCCATTAATGATATTTTTTGTAATATGTTCATACATATTGACAATTTAGATTAAATGTAAAAATTTTTCAATTCCAAACCTTTAAAAACATTACCATTGTATAATATATGAATAAATCTAATAATATGCAATAATTATCGACGTATAAAGTATAAAGTAATTCTTTCAGTACTTATTAAATATTAATTTAGTTTAATGATACAATAAATGGATATTGCAGTTTTAATAATTTTATCGTTTACTGGTACCGCCTATTGAAATCATACGTTGCTTTATTCCTACAGCTAATTATTTATTCATAACATAATATGTTATACAATCAGTTACAATTCTGATTAATATTTTAATATAGAATAGCCACAGTTTTGTTCATCGCCATATATTAATTTAATATTTTATAATTTCTTTTGTTACAGGTTTGAAAAAGCAACCTATTCATGAACATGTGTAAGTTTTTATATATCCACTGTAAAAAAGATTTATTAATAATTTTATAAACGGTATGGTGCATGTTTATATAAAATATTAAAAGAATTTTAACGCAATGATATGTATTGTAGAGAAACATAATTTCTTAGCAAATATTCATGTTTATAATAGTTTTCTTAAGATTTAAGTGTATCACGAAGGACTACATTCAATCATTTTCAACAATAATAAAAGTAAATTTAACAATAAATACAGTGTATAATATATAAACTTTAACTAATCTTACTCGGCAGTACGTCATAGAGGACATGTATGTTACAGCGCTAACAAAGTTAAGCAACAGCCGGAGCGGCCATAAGTTAGATGAGTCCCCAACAAATAGATCCGTTACCTCATATACGCATCCACACATACAGTTTGACACGAATAGTTTGGCCGGTATAATAGGCAACTTAATATATACAAAAATTATGTTGGCTGTGGTTGCACTCATGCCTTTGACCGTTTTAGCATTTTTCATTTGCGCTTACAATTTACACATTTCATGGGCGACTTTGTTCTTGGATTGCAAAATGATAAAAACGAGCAAAGACATGAGTTTAACTACTGCCAACATAATTTTTGTGTATAAATTGCCTATTAAACCGGCCAAACTATTTGTGTCTAGATGTACCATTCACATATCTTTTTTGTGCCTACTCCGAAAGAGAAGGGCGTGATTAAGTATTTTATTTAAGTTTTTTATTAAGTTAATAAAAAATCTTTAAGCAAAATAAGAAGCACTTAACAAACTTTTTATTAAAAAAAAATCATCTAGTTTGTACTAAGAATACAAAATTTAAAAAAAAATTGTTTTTAAAAATAGCTAATGACAAGCATCCATTTACATCCTAGACTTTTGTAAGCTAATTTTGTTTGTTGCAGATCATGGTTTTGATCTTTACGTTGTATGCTAAAGCAATTCAATGTGCAGCTACATGTGCAAAAAAAAAACAAAAAAAAGCAAACAAAATATAAAAACTTCAAGAATAACCTTCATAGATACCCTCAAGTGTATTGCATTAGCAATACTACCAAAAATGATCCTAAAAGCCTGTGCTTTTATTTAACTGCCAATAGCCAAACTATAAATAACTTCATAAATTACATTACAAACAATAAATGTAATTTTTATTGCAAAAAATAGTAATAAATTATTTAATAAGATGAGTCATATAAAATAATTAAAAAAATCTTTTAGTGCCAATCTTCAAGCTGCTAAAATAGAGCCCCTGTCCCGATATCTTATCAGAAAACTTTTAAACCATCCTTGCAGTAAATAAAAATCATGAAAAAAAATGCGAATCAAGAACAACAGTCCTTGCCCACCAGATGCAAGAAACAAATCATGATAAAAACAATGACATCCAAATTTGACCTTTAGATCCAAGCCCTATAGATTAACAATAACGTAAACAACCGCAAACTTCGGAAGCCAAAAGTAACTTCATCCTTTACCCCCATGTGCATGCAGTCATCATCGCACCCAACCAAGACTCCCCCGCTCAAAAAATTCAAGGTAAGTTTCCCGTTCTGCTTATTAAGAATGCGCCTTTAAACATCCCCAAGCAGTCGTCTTTAGCAACTGCATGCAAACTATTAGCGAGTTTCACTGCCATCAGACCAAACACACAAAGACCTTCCGCCCTTAAAAAAAGCGCTGCCCACGCTTAGAAAAAAAGAAATCTGCGGATATAAGCCTATACCCCGCCGGTGACGGCAACCCCACCCAACCTTCATCTAGTTCCTTATCTGCTTCCCGCCCACCGGCATTTGTTTTAACTGAAAAACATTTGTTCCCGAGCTTCTCCAAAAACATTAAAGTTAACAAAATCGTTATAATCTCTGCCCAGAATACTTACGATGGCATTCGGGTAAACCCAACCCAGCTACAAACGCCAATAATAAAAAAAACAACTGCCTTCCTTAAGTCCAAAAAATCCAATTTCTTTACATAGTCAACCCATTAAGAACGTCGCCTCAAAATAGTAATCCGGCATATGCCGCTATACTTAACTGAGAATATCGTAGGACAAGCATTGAAATTGTTAAGTGTCAATTCATCAAACATTCATATATTGGAAAACAAATTTGGTCTCTAGATAAGAGCAAAAAAACATAAAAATCATAGAGTTAACAGGTTTTTAATCTAAAAGTCAACGAAGCGCTAGCATCGCACAATGCCAGAAGTGGCAACGCAATAGGCCTAATAGATGCTTTGTAGCAATTTTTGTCTGCTGCAATTGTTTAGGCCCCATTAATAAACGGCCCCAAACACACACTACCCAAGTGTGTTCTCTACTCCGACCTTCAAACTTCCAAGAACGCAAAGTATGTATAAAAAAGCCGCTGAATCTACATTGAGCCCGCATCGTTCCCGGTCCTAGCTACCTTAAAAAACAAAAAAACTGATCTCTGACTCTCCTGACACTCATACGCATGAAACAAATGCAATCGTCGTAAACGTGCCGGAGCTCAGCAATATCAAGCTAGCATCCGCTTACGTCAACTTTTTTTTTTTTCAGCTAAGACACCGGCAGCCTATGATGTACGGTAGTGCCGGATTTCTACCAGCTAAAACCCTCCTCCCATTGGGATATATCTGTTTTTACTCCACCCCGGGATTGCATTAAACCATTACTTTGGGGTGGAGAAACCAGGACGACAGTTAATCTTTTTTGCCGCCCTCTCTTTTTCAAAAAACAAGATTTTACAAAACATACAATTCACAATTCAAAGGTTACAAGCACAATTTTTACAAAAAATTTTCATTCACACTATAACAAAAATAAGCAAACAAAAACCAGCTACGGGCCCACCCAAGGTAAAACCCTCACCCCCATACTTCTACCGAAACAAGCTCCTTCTCCTCCTCCTCCTTCTTCCAAAGAATAATCCTTACCATGGTGGACACATCATCCCAGCCGGCTTGAGACGCCATTAATGTTTCCACCATGTTGTCAGGGTTCACACTTGCTCCGCCCATTCTCACCATCATTCTCTCCCTCACTTCCGTCTACCGCTCGCAACAAAACACAATGTGCTTGACCGTGTTCCGCTGCCCGCAATACAAACATTGCTCATTGCTCTTGCTCACTTTCACCCACTGCAGGTACGCCCGGAAACACCCGTGTCCCGTTAATACCTGCGAGAGGTAGTAGTTTACCTCGCCGTAGCCCCTGCTAACCCACCGCTTTACGTTTGCAATGAGCCGCCTGGATCAACCGAGTTCACTACTACCTCCACTCAACTAGCACTCTTCCCACCTATTCTGCTATTCTCTCCACACCCATTCATCTACTCCGCTCCTCAAAAGATGGCCTTTCCACACTTTCGTCTTCATACGGATTACAAGGTCTAGTAGCCTCGTTCCCGCAACTTCCAGAAAAACTGCAGTCAACGCCGTCCTGTAGGCGCTGCAAATCCTCTGGCAGCACCTACTCCAAGTTCTCAAGACCCACTCTATTTGCCTTCTGTTGCTGCGCAAGGTCCCCCCCCATATTCACTGACATTTAGTTGTATTGTAGTACTCTCTTTGAGCACGAGAGTACCACAAGCTCTGTCTTCTCCGGCGTTAATTTCTGCCCTAGCTTGCTCATCCTAAGCTCAATTAGGTAGACGGCATAGTTACCTGCCTCTTCCACCTCAAGCCTAGAGCGTTTCGTGACCACCACCGCCAGATCGTCCGCGTATGCCACTACTTTAACTGCTTCCGGCATCTCTAGGCACACCATGCTGTCATACGAGACGTTCCACAGCGTAGGTCTCAGAACTTACCCCTGTGGCACACACCCCGACAGCTTTACCTCTTCCCTCTGACCCCCATTGCCCAGCAACAAAATCCTACCCCACAGGTACTGAGTACTGCTGATTATATTCAGCAGGTAACCTGTTACCCCCCTGCTTTCCAGCGCCCCCAAAATCCTGCCACAGTTGGCAGTGTTAAAAATGTTCATCACGTCCAAAATGATCAACACGCACGTCTTTCTGTGCGTGTAGCTAAAACGTTATGCAGCAACTACCGCCGCCTTCATCTCCGCAAGCGCGTTCAGGGTTGAAAGGCCTTACTGACGCTTGCAGAGAGCCGCGTCACCTAGGAACGCCTCCAAAAGCCTTCCCACCACCAAATGTTCAAGGATTTTCCACCCCACGTCCAGGAGACATATTTGCCCTCTTCCACACTGCCGGAAAACTTCCTTCGACCAGGCACCGATTGTAAACTCTAAACCAGGCTTCAGGGCACTGTCCGATTAGGGCTTTGACAAGTTCCGTAAGAAACCCGTCATGCCCCGATGTTTTCCCCGGTCTAATCTTTGCCGTGGCCTCTAAAAGCTCTCCTTCCGTGAAAAGTCGGACGCTCCCAGCCTCTACTAGCCTCTAAAAAACCCTTCCTACCTGCGCTGGAACAAGCTCTTCTACCACCACCTTCTGAACCTCTGTGTTCATCTTATCAAAACGGCAAATATCAAAACACATTGAGCATGGAACAGTACCAAAACCAACTTCAAAGATCAAACATCGCAAAACTGCAAAGAAGCAAAAGGCTACCAAATACTGGGTTTAGTAGAACACACGTTTTACAGCTCTGGTGGTTACCAAGAGGATGTTCTTAAACTAACAAAACTCAAAAACGTCAACTTTTAACTCAAAATTATAACATTCAATGACTTAAACTCCAAGTACAACCCATATTGCTAGAATTCAACAGAATGGGATCAAATGATGAAAGAAAAAAAATTGTTACATATTAGACTCTCTTCTTAAGATACTAAACCGCGTGACCACATTGTCAAAAGTTTCAGACTGAAATAAACCACAAGAATATTCTTTTTCGACGTTAAAAAACCTTTGATAAGGTCTGGCACAACGGTCAACTTTTAAAATTGCAAAGATTAATTTTTTCTCTGCATCTTATAAAGTTGATAACTTTATATTTAAACCATAAAACTCTGACAGTTAACTCCTAAACCATATTTTTAACTCACAGCAGTTGTTCCTCAAAGCTTTATTTTTCAGCTAATGCTATTTTTTCTGCAATGTATATGGGTATCACCTTTAATAAAAAACATACAAATTGCATATACAGTTCATTTTAATCGTTCCGGAAAAAACTTAAATGTACACGACTATCATCAAACTAAAAATCACGTTTGCATTCCCAGTCTAGGGAATGGCTGCAAACACGCAGCTTTATGCTGGATTGCCGGAGCCCATCTACAACACATCAAGGCTTTGACCTAAAAATACTTCGTAAATTTTGCAATTTACTGAAACTTGATCATCAGACCGCAAATAAAATTTGCGTCCCTAGTTTGAGGAAGGAAGCGGCAGCAAACACGCACCTTAAGCTCTCAAGGTTTTTCAAAGTCTAACTTTGCGTTAGATACGTTATAAACAAAAAACTTTATAACGACCTCAGCGTCCCACCGTCAACACATCAATGTTTTGGCCAAAAAATACTTGTAAATCTTGCAATGCACTCCAAATCTAATCTGGCCAAAATTGCTGAGCCAAACATCAAGAAGAAGTATACCCACATAAAAAATTGAATATTATCTTTAATCCTATGGTCAACCCCACAACCTATAGGGCATCCAAACTAACCAACTAATACATATAAGCTTTACGGTTTCAAATTTCCAGGTATGATCTAAGTACAAAAGATGGAGTTTAGTCGGTAAGCACTTAAGCATTCTGCTGCAGAATTCGTCACAAAGCTAATTTCTTACATCTGTAGAAAGCTTTAGTAGAGCAAAAACTAATAATATGTTTGTAAAAATAAACTTGTTTTATTATTTAATAAACATGAGCTATCACATAATAGAGGTCACATTATATTAAATCTACTTTGTCACCTGGGTCAACCATCAGCAACTTCTAGCAATTTTGTCCCAGGTGAGACAATATATTATTTTGTCACATATTAACAGATTTTTAAGTGTTATTCCCAAAAACTATCAACATAATGAGTTCAGAGAGTTAGTAAATAGACCATCAGTTTTTAAGTAAAAACAACTGGAACCGTACGGACTGTCGGCAAATAGTTACCTAGATTAGCTGAAACTGTCATACGCATCAAAAACTCAACAAACGCAAATACGCAAACAACCTTCTGATTGGTTTTTACAAATAAGTAAAAATGATTAAAAAAATTTAAAATTATAAAAAATATAACTATCTAAATTTCAAAAATTAAGATGAAGAATTTATTTTTCTTTAAAATTTAAAGCAGCGCTTATTATAATAATTAGTTTATATTAATATTTTCAAAAATACCTACCAAGCAAATTTCTAAATGAAATTCAAACAGATAGATAACTACCACCCACTACCCCCTATAACCACGTTTAAAGTCCCTAATGCAAAATCCGTTCGTACGTTAAAAAAATGTTGAATCTCGATCATTAATACAGTGAGATTATGGCGTTTCAGCCACGCACACAATCAATCAAACGAAGTCTGCGGATAGGGTGGCTCATCCTCCTCCCTCTGCGCTTATTCCGGCCTCTGTTTTCGCAATCAATTTGCATATCTTAATGAAAGCGATTTATTTTTTTCTTCTTTTCCGGCAGCTGGGGGAGGCGGAGGGGGATAGAAACGGCGCTTTGGCGGGGGACACGCGGAGAAAAGGCGTTTTTATGTGCCGCCGTTATTTTCGCCGATTTAACAGAAGGTTTTTGTTTTCGTGGGGAAACAATTTTTACTGCGCCCGGGCCCATAAAAAAGTTTCTTTAATAGAGAGAATAAATCCGGAGGATGGTAGCTCGGAATTGCTTTATGCTACATTTGGATGGGTGTTGTTTGGGCCCGACTTGAGAATCTCTGCAAAAATAAGCATAGCAGTCTATAAGATTGATTTAAAAAAGTGTAATTATAAATTATATTATAGTAGTTATATTAATAAATATTGTTGCTTTATTTCATATTTAATTTGCGTCTAAATAAAAGTTATAATTGATATTGCATGGAACAAAGTAGTTGGTTGAAACATCTTAATGGCTGAAAAAGAAACTTTTGTATTAACCCAATTTTTAAAGTAGAAGTCTTATTAACAAAACTTTGTAAAAGAATATAGTTTAGTTAACAATGCCATATATCTCAGTAATTATATTTGAAATTGTCATAATAAAATATTTTATGCGGAAATTATATTTTCATGGTTACTCAACACTGATGTATAATATACTCCATTATTTATTCCTGTTGCATTCATGCTATTTTCCCTTAATGTTCATGTAGCATCATAGAGGGTGAATCGTAGAGGGGTCCCCAGTGATTAAAATTGCAGCGACTTTGTAATTATCATCAACTGGAGTCTTAATGGAATGAATTTCCACCCTTTGTATCGGGCTTGTACGAGCCCTAAGACGTCCAAAGAAGCAACAGCATCATCATACAGTTCCATACGCAAACACAAACGGAAGTTGCACGCCTTAGCCCCTTTCACAGGACTTATCCCAGTAAAGTAATGAGTTCACTCTGATGGATGCGGCCCTTTCACGCATCCGGCCCTTTTAAAAGGCGTCGCGTGCAGCTCAACACATATCCTGTCTACGGAGAGTGAGTGTAACAGAGATAGAACATTGTCTGTATCCAAGTGAAATTTTCGATGCAATTAATGGAATGGAAAAATCTTCTCTGGGAATTTGTGTTGAATAATTAACAATGTATCAAAGTTTGCACTTAACTTATGCCAACAAGTCAGGGTGGGATAATAATGCAAATAATTATTTAATGTGACCACCACATGACTTTCCACATACATTACCAAATCAATTAATCCAATCAAACTACGTTTCATAACAATCCCTAGAACTTGATGAACAGGGATTTATTATTGATAATACTACTCACTCACTCTCGAAAACAGATATATCAGATAATTATAGTTAAATAAGTTCATAAACTATGTACATATATTATATGAACAAAAAAAGTTACAAATTAGTTTAAGAATGAATATTCCTATTTATTTATGTAATATGTTTCAAAACTAGTGTTTTTACTATTTGTAAAACATTATTAAAAATGTTGACATTTTATAGTAAAAATGTAATTTAAAATATTAATTGTTATTTAATTAATAATAAGAGCAAACCCTAAAACACTAGTGTATGTTTCAGGGTGACAAAGCAATTTACATATTCAAATAAAATGTTTCCAAAATTTTGTTACCTGTTTGAAGAAAGATTTAACTGTACTACTGTCTTCTTCAACTATTACAGTGTTAACAGAATGTAATGATTAACCCTTGAAAAAGGCTAACTCAAGAAATACTACTAAGTTCAAAGAGGATACTGTGACATGGCGAGTTGTGCCGCCAGTAAACAAGCACATCCAATGGTGGAGGGCAACAGCAACCACTTAAACTGAACTGAGGCAGAGAAGATGAACTTCAATACAACTAAAATCCAGATTTCACTAGACAAAATCTGAATATAGGTTCCAGCTCTTTAGTACAATTATCATGACAGACACTACAGAACAAACGGTCCCTAGTCTCTGGTAGATCTTAAATAATCAAGAGGTACTAGGAATTAATAGAAAAAACTTTTAATAAAAAATAATAAAAAGCATAATCCAAGTACATGCCCCAACACTAAACAAATTAATTAAGAAACACAAGATATATATACAATTATAGGTGACTTGAATGCAAACTGGCAAAGGAAGGCACACGGATATAATGAAAGATTATAAATTGGGCAAAAGATATAAACGCGGAAACCGCCTGATAGAATTTGCAGAAGAGAATGAAATGGCTATAACATATACATGCTTCAAAGTGCCAACTAAAAGACTTCCTCACAAACACTAAACATCACAAAGTAAAAAATCAAATTGACTATGTACTAATTTAAAAAAGATATAAGAACAGCATAATATCGGCAAAAACATATTCAGCGGCAAATGTCCTATCTGATCACAACCTTGTGGTAGCTAGCTAGCTTCAGAGTAAAGCTAGTAAAGTCCATGAAATCCAGAAAAAAAAAAGGAAAAGGACCGGTTTTGACAAAGTTAAAACCCTTAACAAACGCTACTACCTTTAAAGAATTGCCAAAAAAGTTGTTGTAAAAAGAAGAATGCCAAAAGAGTATTCACTGAGGTGAAGTTAAAACCTGCCACTTTGGACCTTAACCCAGCCCGTGACAACGGCGCTTCTAACCCTACAGACCCTGCTGTAACAGTTTCATCTAAATCCCGTCCTCCGGCATTTGTGTTTAGAGATAATTACTTAATCCCGGGTTACTCTAAACACTTTAAAAATAACAAAATCGCTATTGTTTTTTGCAAAATACTTACAAGAGTATTCGCATTATAAAGCCATAAACGCCGAACTCAGCTAGACTAGTGCCTACTTTTAATCAAAAAGAGCCAACTTCCACACGTGGTCGACCGCCAAAAAACGCAGTAATCTGATACGTCCCAAAATATCTAACAAAAGAAGACATTGATTTAGTTTTAGAATTTCTTGGATTGTCTCTTTTAAATATCCACAAAATATAAAACAAATTTGTTCGCTTCTCAATGGTCTCCGTGCACCTCCTAAAAAAAAACAAAAAATGTACAGATCATGTATCTGATCAAACTCTAAAGCTTAAAAGTCATTGTAAAACCCAAAAAACAAAACAGTGGCATACCTCAATGTCAGAAGTGCCAGTGACACAGGTACGCCGTCAAAAGATGCCATATAACGTCTTTTATCTGTCAAAACTGCTCGGAGTTCCACCAATTAAAAACCTTCTAAAAATAATGGCTTTGCAAAGGAAAGGTATTAAGAACGACAGACCGGCAACCGAGTCAAACCACAAATCTAAAAAAATCTTAAAAACACTCCAAAATGAACACGCCCAACACGCTCTGAATATATCAGACCGACCAACCGTAAAATAACGGCGGATTTGATACAATCTTTTTAAATCTATTAATGACCCTAACTTCAACCATAACCCAATACTATTACAGCTCTACGGAAAAGGATCACGTATTTGAAAAAGACGATAACACCTCAAAGGCATAGGACACTGATATTTGTAAATAGATCTTTAGACCACCAAAGTAAAATACGCTTACGGTGGAAACAAAAACAATCATAGTGACGGTGCCTGGGCTCGACGCCGTCAGGATCGCATCTGCATATATCAATCCAACCAACCGTATCAACGACGGTTTTTGATACGATTTATGCAAATCTTTTTCGCACAATAATAGCTGAGGACTTTAATTCAAAGCACCCAGCAGGAACAGCTTACTAACCATGATGCCAACGGTCATGTTTATAAGTACTGAGTCCAAATAAACCCACTTTCTACAGCTCATCTTACCACCAAAAAGTCTTTCTTGACGTAGTAATACTCAAGAACGTCAACTTTCGAGTTGAGATAAAAATTATCAATTTCTTTAGCTCCGACCACAACCCAGAACTACTGGAGTTCTACAAAAGGGAATCAACTAAGAAAGAAGGATAATTTGTAACTCATACAAATTGGACTTTCTTCTCACAATCCCTAGAAAAGAGCATTATTAGCCTTGCCTTAGCAAGAATTCTTGCGGGCACTATAAAAGCATTACTAACTCTCCTAATCCACCAAACCAAAAAAAAGCTTCAAAAACCCATCAGGTTTGTAACTCTTTAGAATTAACACGGGCTATCAAGACATTGACTATCAAAAAAAACATTAATCATAAAGGCATCGCAAGTCCAAAGATCGCACAATTTTAAACGCCCTCCACAACAAAGTTAGAAAGGCCATAAGGTTGTACAAAAACTTGTGTTAAAAAATACTATAAAATCTATTACAGAAAATGACTATTTAGTGTAAAAAATCTCCAAAATTTTACGGAACAGACAAATAAAAATTGAGAGCAAAATAGAAGCATTTGTCAATTGCTTCAAACTCTATTGCTCTTTTTTTACTACTGAGAACACAAATATAGAGCACGTCAAAAGAGTCCACCAGAAAGTCAATGACCTAAAAGACGCTGACGACGACAAACTGCTTGCTTTAACCTAAAACTCAGTCGGCTCCTAGTCTGAATAAAATACCAAACAACAAAAAAATAATTCTCGCATTAAGCAATAATGGCAATTACCAACATTGCCAATTTAAAAGACTTTTCTACTTATAATAAAGACCAAAAGTTTCTCCAAAACTACCGGCTAATCAGTCTTTTATGAACTTTAAGTAAAGTCATAAAGAGAAAGATCTTGGACATTATACAAAAACACACAAAAGTTAATCATCGTCTCCTACCCTATCAACATTGGTTTAGATAAAGTCATTCAGCTGTCCGTCAACTCGACCACGTGACGGACCACATTATCAAAAGACAGCAAAAAACTACAAAATAAGTCTTTTTTTGACGCTAAAAAAGCTTTTGACAAAGATCTGGCGCAAAAGCCTCATCTTAAATAAAGTTTATAGCTTCATAGAAGTCTACCCTAGCAGTCAAACTTGTAAATCGCATTTTTACTTCACGGCAGATCACGGCAGAAGTTTCTTAAAGCCCCATCCTCTTGACTCTGCTATTTAAACGGTTTGTCGCTGACATACGCACGAAGTTTAAATGGCTAAATATCTTCTCTATAACTCAAAGTCGCTATAAGGCTACAAAAACCCACCACCAATCTTAAAAAATCTGGTTAAACAACTAGCAAATCAAGTGAATCCAGAAAAAAACACATGCAGACGTCTTATTAAACTACGTTCCCGTATCGTGATAAAACCAAATTGGCTAAAAATCCTTTAATGTCGATGCTGCGGCGGAACAGTGGTTTGTTGCTTCGGATCTACACATCAATTCGTCTCAAAGTCTTCCAAAGTACTACATTAAGGATGCTCCTCGAAGCTCAATGGTTCGTCTGAAACAAAGAAACCAGATCAATATCCGGATTCTCACGTTACGTCAACACATCCACCAAAAAGTATTTCAATAATCTCAAGGCTCAATTCCAACTCTGATCTGGCCAGACTTGTTTAGCCAGACTTCACGCATATAAGCAATCGGTAGGCACTCTCTTCTAAAAAGTGTATCCGACACGTTGAATCTTTAAAAGATTCCAAAACCACAAAAAAAAATACTTTTTTTGATTTTTAAATAAAAAATTATATAACTTTTAATTGCTTTAATATTTACTGGCACATACTGGTCTCAAGCAGATTTGTTTGTAATTATTGGAAAAAATAAACTAAATATAATTAAAACAAGCTTGTTTTCGTTTCTAGTGTATATGAAATTTATAGCCATACATTAAAAATATATAAAATAAAGACCATTGAATATATTTGAATGCTTCTAAAAAAGCCAGACCATCACATATAACTCATCAATAAAACATTCACATTCATCTTCAAATACGATTAATCCACCCCATTACAACTTTTCCATCAGCTCTTTTCCGTCCCTGTTTAATATATGCATGCAGTTTGATTCGTTATTTCTATCACCGACATAAACATAGGGCAATAAATTGCAATTGATTTTGTGTCGCAACAATTCATACATATATAATAAAAACTAAAAAATGAGAGGGTCATAATAAAACAACATTATTTATATTTATTCGTTGCACGGTGAAACACCATGCAATTTTATTATTTTTGGCCGGAACAATGCTTGTCCGGTGTTAAAAATTGAAATGCAAAAATTCCGGTCGAGTGGCTGCAAACAATGATACCCGTCTAGTTAAATTTTGCACCAACAAATTGAAAATTCATTTTTCATATAAAAATGGCATGCATTTATAAATTACTATACTATTGATATATATCAAAACATATTTTTAGTTAAAAAAATAATCCAAAAAGCTTTTTATATCAATATATTTAATAGTAATATCAAAATAATGCGAATATGTTAATCATTTTTTATATTATATAGCGCTAAGAAAAACATTTGACAAAACCGTTGATGAATGATTTTCATATTTTTATGTGTCAGAAAATAAAATCATACAATTCTACATGCAACAACGCGATCTATCGCTGTAAACGAAAATTGAAACACGCATCGCTACTGAAAATTACTGGCTATGCAGGTTGTTTAAATGCTGAAGGTGCCGGGCACGTACCAATTACATATTACTACATAAATTTATTACCTTCGGCGCTATGCATTATGCAATAGAAATTGTATTAAATACGTTCCCAAGATGAATTAAATTGTTATTACAATTGGATTCTGAAATTGTATGAAGCGTATGTGTAATTATGGTAATAAATGACTAAAAGTTATTTCCAAAAGCCAACCCGAAGTAGATGATTACTTAAGACGAAGTTAGAATACCCAAGTTACATTGTGGCACAATTCTCAACCTGTTGTCTCTGCAAACTGTAACTCGATGTTTCCATTATCGTCGATATAAATTAGACTAATATTTCTACCACCCCCACTTCTACTCCGCCAACATTTTGCCCTAACTTGAGGGCAGACGATGATCCCGGTCTGTTTCATATTAAACAGCCCCCAAATTAAGTGAAACGTTTTACAGTGTTCCTTAGTTAAGGAACAAGACATCTCTCCGAGCGCCGTATTTTATATTCGTTAAGTGCGCCCTCCTCATAAATTACACGCGCTACATCCCTGTTGCACGGATGTTGCTGCCCTAACAAAACTTTATGTTTAAGTGGTTTCGCCTTATCACGAATTTATTTATTGCCGTACATCGTTTCACATTAGTCTGACGAATTACCTGCGGCTCCCTGCATTAAGCGTGTATTATCCTCGCGAATAAAAATTTAATGGCGATAAATCAGAATTTTTTAGATGGGGAGAGCGTAAAAAAAGTAAATTAGGATTAATGATGAAAGCACTACGTGTTTTTTTGTATATTTTTAATCGTTGAATATATTATTTTAAATTTAATCAACTCGTATTATTTATTGCGGCCTATAGAAAATTAATTAGAATAGTATTGATTTTAACCAGAAAATTACTAAAAATCATATAAAAGTAATTTATAATATTATTATTAATTATTTTTTTTAATTTTTAATTATAATCTGTATCTATAATTTATTGTAATAATAACAAATTTTAATGTAAAATTGTTATCATATAATATAGCATACATAACTGTGACTTTTCTGTTAGTTATTATTTATATAAGTAGTTTTTCTTTAAGATAGTAAAAAGAAATTTATAATCTAAAACAAGTCGATGTAAGATAAGAAATCAAAATTAAATGAATAAATTATTATTTTATGATTTCAAAACATTTATTATGGATAATTCTAGCACATTAGAATGAGCATTTTAAGCATTAATGAGTTGAAGTAAGTATAGATTGTATTGGTTTTGAAAGCAGGTGTGTAAATGCTACTTTAAAGATTTAGTCGGTAGGATTACATTAGTATTTTTTCAATGCTTGCTACGTTGCTGTAGTCGTACCACCGCTGGTAGTAACGTCGATAATTGCCGACAAAAGTTGGTATTATAATTTGTTTTATTGTGCATACTTTAAGTTTTAAGAATTCTCTTAATTAGAATCTTAGAATCTGCACTGCGTATCATAAAATGAAGTGTTTGGTTTCTTTTTAAGTAGTTTGTAATAATCCAACCAGAATTAGTTAGAGTTTGGCCAGGATTGGCTTGTCTGAGCATGGTTTAATTAAAAAAAAAATGTTTTTGTTGCATTTGCTTTTCTATTTTGATATGATTGGTTGCAATTGCTAATTTTACAATTTAGTTTAAGCGGTTAAGATTTTTTCAGACAATTTTGTCTGATTTGTTGCCAGCAACCTAAAATTATGCTGAATTGTTAACTTTCTGTCTGCTAGCAAGTTTATGTCTATATGCAAAAAGCAAAGGCAACTGGAGCTAGTATACAATAACTCAGTACGGTACACGTCAGTTACATTAACTACTATAAAACTCAATCCCCGCCAAACATAATAATCGTCCAATAAACTAAACCCGCATTATTTGTTTCTTAAAACTAGTTGACAACAATTTGATAGAAATATTGAATGACCTACTATATACAGTATACATATCAAATAATCTGAACCAATATTAATGATGAGTCACGTTTTAAAAATACTTCTAAAAATAATACATAATAGAATTGCAAGAAAGCTTGACGTTGACATGAGCAATTTACAATTTGGTTTTCAAAACGCATTATAGATACTAGGAAAGCATTATTTGGGTTACTGAATCAAATATGTTTGGATACGAACAACAATGTGTATGCATATTTGCTAAAAAACTTAGTTTTCATTCTAGAAAGTTCTACACAAGAAATTTCTGGGTTTGATTAGATTTGAGTAGAAGAGTAAAACTATTTTTAAAGCATTTATGCCTTATTACGTCCATTTGTACTTCTTTCAGTAGTAAACTCCTCCGTCCCAACAAATGTGATTTTTATGCACATTGCTTGAGCGCTTGGTTGTCTCGTCAACTATTTTTGGTCTTCTGCATATTTAGCCGTCTACAATGCCCATAGTATGCATATGTTTTCTAAGTTAAAAATGCCCTGAAAATATTCCTATTTTCATCTAAAAGTTTTTCTGGAAAGTCTCAAATAGTAGTCGGCTGTTTTAAGATTTGGGAAATCATTGCCTCATTTGCGTGTTCACAACCAGAGTTGTTATACCATCGTACTTTAGATGCACAAGAAACATCAATAAAAAATCGAAATAATAAGTAATTTATATTGAGGTCAGTCAGTTAAAGTTCAAATCAAAGAAAATAAAGGAGTAGTAATAAATGAAAAAAACCAATTAAGGTTTGCCAATGACACCGTCCTGATAACAAATAAGCTAAATTATTTAAAAATACTAATCTTAAAAACCAAATGTGAAAAATGTACCATAATTTAAATAAGTTCAAAAATACAAAATTGATGATAATATTAAAAAAAAACCACAGGCTAATGCAAAGTTAAACACAAATAACGTAAAAGTAAGAAGAGTAGACAAATACAAATACCTAGATACATATATTACAAATTAAGCAGACTAATCAAAGAAAATACAAACACGCATCCAGAAAGGCGTAAAAAAAATCTTGATTTCTAAGCCTCAGGAAATAGTTTAGAACAACTGCTACCCCACTTTTTAGAAACGCTGCAAATAATGTAAAAATAGTTATAATAATATCCAAGATCTGCTAAGTGATGGCTAACTTGAGATAGCCTAACTCAAATGCTTATCAGCTAGATTAAATGTTCAAACCTCCTCCGTCAACAAAGGCCTTAATTGTAGCTAGAGGAATTGTAGAACAAGCCATATACGCAGACTGTACCCCATTCCAAATAAAGGCTGGTCTTCCCACACGTAAACATCAAAGCCCATACTATCCACTAAAGAACGGCACTGCTACTGCCACCCGGTATGGCTTAATTGTAGCTAGAGAAATGGTGGACAAGGCCATATACGCAGACTGTACCCCCTCTCAATCAAAAAAAGGTCTTTCTAAAGCCCATTATATCCACTAAAGAACGGCACGGCCACTGAAAGACAGCATACACGCAAGCGCACGCAGCCACCCGGTATGGCCTTTACTCTCCCACAGTACTCAAGTCACGTGTGATTAGCTTGCGCCGCCTGTACCTCACATCGTATGGTCTAAGTGGTTTTTCTTTTCACCAACATTTTGAGATCAAGTAAAATGTGCACTTAATTCAACAGTAGCCTCGGCAACGTTTGATGGTCCCCGTCGTAGCCACTTATTGGATACCACTACTTCACATTAATTCTAAAGATAACGCCTTTTCCTCTAAGAGGCTAATAATTTTTGCGAATGTTCTGTTTAAAGTAGTCAATTGTCTGCAGATTGTCAGCATACACCTTTTCCTTCAATGCGCCAAAAGAAAAAAAAATCCAGAGATGTTAAATCGCACCTGCGAGGTGGCCAGTTTACATTTGGTGCGCAGAATTATAAATAAAAGATTAATCGTGGCATGTGCAGTATGAAATGTTGCCTCATCATACTAAAAACAGAGTAATCATGCCTCTGTAACAATCTTCGGTATCAGAATGTTTTCGAAAAAAAATAGCCTATTAACGCCACCACTTCAAAACCCGCACTAAACAGTAACTCGCAATAAATGCATTGGTTTTTCAACTATAGCATCTGAATTTTCTACGCCCCAAACACGGCAGTTTTGTTTGTTTGCATAACCTCCAAGATAGAAATAAGCCTCGTCCAAAAAGATGATTTTTCGGTTAAAATTAAAGTCAACATTTAATTTGTTTAAAGCCCACTAAGCAAAGCAAAAACGGACACCAAGGTCAGTTATTTTACTATCTTAAATGAGTTGTACTTTGTACGCAAACACACCGAAGTCTTTGTAAATAATCCGCCTCAAAGTAGTAGCCAAATATCAAGTTGCTGACTTCTGCGCCGAGTTGATATTCCTGGGTGCTCGTGTACACTTCAAGCCAAAAAAGCAACAATTTTGAAAGAACTTTTTGGATGAGCATGCTTGATGCGCGCATTGTCTACCAGCATTCCAGTTTCACGCATTTTTTTACAAACTTTCGTATTCCTTCGATTGATAGCGCTTCATTTCTTCTAAACAACGTGCGCAATTTTCGCGCTGTTGCAGACAAATAAAATCCATTTTTAAAATAAATTTTGATTAATCGATGCTCTAAAGGTAAACGATGCATCTTCTGTCAACGGAAGTATCTAACCACACTATTCTGATGCTATTTACATATATATATATATATATATATATATATATATATATATAAATTTACAGCGTCGGTGGAAACATGTGATTCAAAATTCAATTAAAACATGGCCTACCCTTTAGATGTTAAAAAGCAAAATGTTTGTATTTGAGACAACAAAAACTTGCATGTGTTTCATGAGAAGAAAATGCATTCCAAACTATTGCCTGTAAAGGCACTATTAATCCTCCTTAAACGTTGCAAGGAACACATAAACAGTCAATAGCAAACAGTATTAGAAAAAAATAACCCAGTTTTTGTTCTTCAAATGACGGTATGAATCACAAAGACATGTGGTTCCAACAAGACAGTGCCACTTGCTACACATCACATTTTGATCCAAATACAGGTGGCTTAGACTGTTACTCTAAAGTTTTTTAAAACAAAAAATTGTCAACAAACCCACAACCACCCAAGCCTGATGTCAACACTTCAATTTCCTCTTGTTGGGACACCTGTTTAAAATATCAACCAATGCGATCTACTGTATGACAAATATATAAACATAACTAGTTAGTCAAAAGCAAATTTAAGTATAAATACTAGAAAACATTCAATAAGCTTACGTCAATCCGTTAGTTCTTTTAATTCGCTAATCACTTTTACCAGCTTGTTCCTATATTCCTTAATCCAATATCTCGCTTATCTCGTAAGCACGCTAGTGCACGACGTAGTTCTACAAAAAAACATGTAAAGGTAAAAAATAATAATAATTTTAACAACTAGGTATCTCCAAATTTACATTTTACGACAATACCAGACCAAGTTCCAAAATAATTTTTTTCTAGTTTTTAATTTTTTAAATAAAGCAACAAACATATGTTTTGTACTCAAAGTTCATAGTTCCATTAATATCTTTTTCCGTTTCTATCAGCGTTGTGCAATTTACATCTTTGTCATTCTCCAATCAATGTTATTTTGTCTGCAATTCCATTTTAGCTCACTCCATTTTTATGTTTTGTTTTTATCGCAATAATATGTAGCACTGTCGTTCAACTTCTGATGCTATAACTGTTTTTTTTTTAAATAAATTATACAAATACCTCGGCAAAGGTAAGATCTGTGTGGGAATATTTTTGGACTTGATTTGGTTTGTCATGACACCTTGCTGAAAAAGCTGCATACGTAGAAGTAGCAAACAAGAAATCAAATATGTTGCCTAGAAAATATTTTTATTTTTGCTGACGATACCTCCCTTTTAGTTAACTCTACAGATAACCAAATTGCCGTAAAAGCTACCGCACATGTTGCTAAAGTTAAGCAATGGTTTGATGCGAGCGGTTTGCATTTAAATAAAAAGAAAACCGTGTTTCTTCGATTCTGTAAAACAAGTATAAAAATAACAGTAGTTTACTTATTTGATGTAATAAGTCAAGTATAACCTAAAAAAACAAACACAAAATTTTTAGGTGTAATTATTGATCAGGGATGCAACTGGAGTGCTCATATAGACTACTTTGCAAAAAACTATCATCTACCTGTTATGTAATAAAACAATTACAGCGAATTTTAGATTTAAATGTACTTTTAAAATATTATTACGTACATTTTCATTCAGTGTTGTCGTATGGAAATATTGCATGTGTCTGTCAGAGTATTGGTATTGCAGAAACAAGCAATACGCTCTATGTTGGCTGTAAATAGCCGCACTTTATGTAGACCATTGTTTAAACAGCTAAACATACTAACTGCGCCGTGCATTTTCATCTATCAGCTATTAATATATGCAAAACAAAAAAACGGAGAGTTTAGACCTTTAAACTTATCTCAAACATACAATACCAGGTATGGTTCAAGCATTTTTGAAGTACCGCAACATAAATTAAGCATATACAAAAAAAGTCCACAATACCTGGCTATAAAAGCATACAACAAAATACCAAAATCTTTGAAAATGCTGAATTTAAATTCTTTTATATTCAAACTCAAAGAGCTACTAACTTGCAAATGTTATTATTCGTTTACAGAGTTTTTGAACGATACAGCACTGCATGATTGATTGTTATAATTTTATTATATATATACATATTTTAATTTGTTTGTAATTGTAATATTTTTATTTATACTATTTTTATATTATATTTTACATTATGTACCTGACGTATCCCATATCTGTAAAGATCGAGAGGAATAAAATTATATTATTATATTATTATTATTATTGTACAGTTTGAAACAGATCAATATTTTAAAATCTTATTCAGATTCAGCAGTTTTCTATTAGTTGGTAAGCATAATTGTTAAATATAAATAACCTGCACTTTAAACATTACTTGTTAACCTACATTGTGTATAATTCCTATTCATACATCACTGTTCCTACACACCTCATTTGACTCACCAGTAAAGTCATGGACTCCTTAAAACCAAATTAGACATATTCAAATTCATATTTTGCTAAAACCATTACATGTTAAACATACAAACTAACAAAAAAGAAATTAGTATAAAAATAAATCCTATTTATTGTTATTAGGTGTATATTATAAATAAAAAACGTTTTGAATATAAATCTATCTCATTTTAAATAATAAAATGTACAATGTTTCTAGTATTTATTATGCAATTTTAGTAATTATCGCCACAGCATCATTAAAATAGCTTGCATCTACTTACATACATTGTAAATTGTTAATAAAGCTCAATAGTTATTAATATTTCTATGAAAACAATATTTATATTATACCTGTTTATAAAAAAAATGTCGAGTACTATTAATCATTCCTTAATGTCGAATCGTATTACCTAATTATGAGTGGTGAGTTACGCATTATTATAATCTATTTTTTATCGTTATATATGTATGACCTATAATCTATAAGAAATGACTGATATATTAACTAATCTATTTTTTATATTGTTATTGCTTCCGCGTAATAATTAATCTTAATGGTAATTAAGTTAAATAAATTACAAAAAACATAAACAAAAAATGTGATTTAAATATTATTATTCTTTAAATTTTTTTTTTTTTTAAATTTTTTAATTAGTATTTTTTGCCAATTGTGTTACTTTTCGAAAATGACATTTCATGTAATATATTATAACGATACTATTTCCTTCAAATGTTTAACAAAAACGTGCATCATTTCGACAAGCAAGTCAAAAATAATTGAAATAAAAAGTTAACTATTAATAATTAATGGTTTATCTCATTGCTTGACACGAGATTCTCATGGCCAAATTGTACCTCAATTGGCTATGACTGCAGTACAGAATTTAACCAGACAATAAGATGACCAATATGCTTGACTAACTGCCATCACTCCTCAACTAAAATGTTTATTGCAATTTTATTTACAAACATCCTGTTTTTCATAACATGTCTCAAGTATAATGTTTTTGTAGTCTTTACTATCTTTAAAATTTCTCTTTCAGTTTGTATGTGTCTGAACACTTCATCGTTTATTATGTGCCCTACTTTAGTACATGCGTCAGTACTATATAGTGTTGAATATATGTAACATTTAAACATCCAGAGTCCAATTTTTAATGACACGTCTTGGCAGCAAAAGAATTTCTTTATTTTCTTAAATGTAGAAGTTACTATCCCTATGTTTATGTTGATTTCTGTGTTTTCATTAAAATCTTGTTTCCATCCTTTGTGTTTTCTAACGCCATTTCAACTGTGTGTTCTGAATAGATATTAAAAAGTAAAGAAGCAGGATACATCCTTACTTCATACCTCTTCTGATGTCGGTCTCGTTGGTTTTGCCGTCTCTTAGTTGTATCAATGCTTTTTGTTCCCAGTAAAAGTTCTTGATAATGTTAGTTTGCATCTATGTTTATGTTGTTTAGTATGTTCATCATTTTTTTGCGTTTGGCTTGGCCGAATGCTGTTTTGTAGTCAATTAAGCACATGTAGATGTTCTTGCTTACATCTCTACACTTTTGTAGTATCACTTTTGAAGTCATTAGTGCTTTTCCCAGCTCGTCTTTCAAACTAATTGTGCGGTTTTATTTTTTAGTAGATGACTCATGAAACTAGTCAGTCTAAAGCTGTCGCAGCAATTAGTAAGAAAGTTGACTATAACCATTGGGCTGTGCTAGATATATATATATATGTTAAAAATTTGCACAAAAATATCTATATTGTCTTCATTTGTGGGTTTAATCAATTCACTGTGTATTTGGTCAAGCCTGGCTGCTTTTTTTAGTTTAACTCGTTAGATATATATTTTATGGTTTCTGATTTTATTGTTACGGGTCCAGGTTTATGTAGGTTTTTATCAATATTTGTTTTGTTTTGTTCGTTTGAAAAGAAATCTTAAAAATGTTTTTTCCCAGATGTACGCCAGATGTTCTTTGTCTTAAATTAGTATTCCGTCTTTGTCTGTCATTGCCAGATTAGCCTGTTGCCAGCAAACTGCTTTAGCTTTTGGTGTATATTAAAATGGTCGTGTTTTTCTTAAAGGATCTCAATCTTGCAACAATTAGATTCTATCAATTTTTGCTGTAGTTATTTTTCTACTTATAGTCGCGTAAGTGTTCTTATATTTCTGAAAATCTTATTTTTTGTATTTATGTTTCTCTTACATTAAATTCAAAATTTTCCTTGTCATCCATTTATTTTTGCTTTGAATTTTGTTGCCTATTAGATTATTAACACTTCTTTTACTATTATGTCTATGCCCTCTTCATATGCCTAGTTAATGCAACTATTATTTGCCGTATTTTGTCTGTTAAATTTTTCTTTAAAGTTTTTGGCTACTCTGTATAATGTTTTGCTTCGTGTATCTTCTTTAATTGTATTTTTATATTTGCCACAGGTGAGTTGTGTTCTAATCCTATATCCGCCAGAATATGTCTTGGACTATTTTACTGCGTTTTTAATTTTATTGGTCATTAAATTGTAGTCAATATATAAACTTTTCCAGTAAGAATACCCATTTTAATTATTAAAAAAACCATTTATTTATTCTTGAGTAATACAATTTTTTTAATTTAAATTCAAAGTACAAATTCTGCAATTAGTTGTAAAAAATAATATTCAGCAAAAGTTTTTAATCAATTAAAGCTCTATCTAACAAATAACAGCTCAAATATTGTCTTTGAAGGCTGGAATTGATGAAGGCCATTAGGTTAGACTCTTTTCTTCACGTAATATCAAAGAACAAAAAATAACTGACAATCTGAGAAACCAATTTTTATCCGAGTTTTGCAAAATAATGCGCCCAAAAAATGTCTTGTGCAACGCTGCAACTGTTTTACGGCTTATGTAGCCCAAATTGTCCCAAGACCTTTATGCAGTATGTATTGAAGACTGGATTAAAAGATCTTTAATTACTGTGAACGTTTAGAGATAAACAAATCTGGGTTTTCTGCAACACTGTAAGCAACAACGACAATGTTTTGGACTGACCTGATAGTGCAAATTTAAACTGGCAATATTACATCAGTAACTTGACCATTTTGCTTAAATAGCTTTACATGGCTTTGCGGAAAAGTGATGCATTCCAACCAAGAACACCACAAACTCTCTCGGCAACATTTTCATTTGAATCACTCCGATTTTGGAATGCACACATAAAAGTAAATTTATAAAAAGTTATGTGCAGTCAAACCAGCCAAAGCGTGATTATAAAAAACATCTACCAAAAAAAACTTTCTGAAGTGCAAGAAACTTCAGATAATTGGTTTGAAAAAAGTGCCAAACCTAACAAAAATATTAATAAGTACTGGGGCCAAAAAACCCGTAAGAAAAATGTTAAAAGTTGTGCAGATTTATGAACACAATTGCAAGGCAGCACCCGCGTCCCAGAGCATACGTTGTAAAACATAACTTAAACATGAGCTAAACATTCCGGACAGAAGATTTTTATTAGCCAAACTTTCGTGCAATTCCTAACTAAACTTAATGCCATTATAAAACCTTTGTTTCAGAGACCAAGTAACAACCAAGATGGCTATAGTAAAAAAATTAACCAGAAAAAAATTATTTTCTGATCAGAATACTTTCTCTACAATCAACATAGTTTTGCGCCACTAGACAGAATTCATAGATTGATTATAACAACGGCATTAACCCAAAAAGTAAAAAACTTTTAGAATATATTTTGAAAACTAATATGCCGCTGCACGTTTCGTTCAATATGATAAAATTGTTTGCCAAATAGAATCTTGTCTGTCTACAACGCCATGTTACGTTTATTGGCAAAATTCTAATAAAAAAAAAAACACAATCAACTAATGCCCGGTGATGTGTCTTTCCGGTAAGACAATATCACAAAGTACAAAACAAGTTGTAACAAGTATGTACCTGGTTGCAAATAACCTGTTAGAAACAAACAAGTAGTAGCTTAAGAAACCTAGACTTCTATAATATAGAGACAGGAAATGGTAATAACCTCTTCCAGGCAAATCCCTGAGTGGCGGGTAAGGTATTGCACACGCGGACCAACACCATTGCACGATAATCTTGCTTTGGCAATGATATTACCACTTCTTTCCTTAATAAACTGTACCTCACTTGGCCAAACCCATTGGTCTAATTTTGACCCTTTTTAAGCACTGATGCTATGAAGTGACAAAAAAAGTTTCTTCAAGATATCCCTTTGGATACTGTCTCATCTTAATTTTCAAACAACGACGAGAAAAATTATAGTAAGTAAAATATTGAAAGTCGTACGTTACTGCAAGGCAGCCTTCGCGGCCCTCATTGACATCACTCTTGTCAAAGAACCCTAAAATAACAAAAGAAAAATATAAAAACTATAGCATTCCAAGCAAAACCTTCTTGTAATCATTTAATGTCATTATAGAACTTTTGTTTCAGAGACTAAGTATCAGCCAAAGTTGCTATAGTAAGGAAAAAGATCTAAAAAGAAATTATTCTCAAATTAAGATACCTTCCATACAATCGTAAGGCCCTTTGCTACCAGATAGAACCCAAAAGCTAATTTTTAAGTTCAATACAAATGTACACCAGATCGCATAGGAGATCATCAACAGCAACACAGAAAGTAAAAAAAAAAAAAATAAAATATATTTTAAAAACTAATATTAACATTATAAACAAAGGTAACTTACCCACGTTTAGAAAGGTAACGGAGAATGAAATTAAACATAAAAAATGAAAAAAACAAGTAAAGTAAATAAAAAGTGGCATGTGTCAGATGAGCCCTTGCTTTCAAACTACGCATACATTCGATTCAACATTGCATCAAAAGAAACGGTCCTACAAAAATACCACAATATTAGTTAGTAAAATTGAAGATTGCACAAATACAGAAAAAACAAATCACAAGCTGGAGATAATAAAAGACATATTTGTTAACTCGATAAAAAAAGTATCTAAAAAAAGTATCCAAAAAAAGTATTCAAAAAAAGTATCCAAAAAAAGTATCCAAAAAAAGCTTCCCAATCACCATCCAACACACCTTTAACAAAATTACTTAGTAAAATAGAGAGCTTGGCAAATCTGTTCAACATTGCCAAAAAAATAATGACTTGGCCTTATACAAAAACAGCCTCAGCATATAAATTGCAATAAAAAAACAAAAAAAAAAACTCTTCAAAAAATATTTTAAAGCATTTATAAAAATTCTGCAGAATGAGCCATACATTTTTCAGGCTATACAATAGCAAAAGCTTCCAACCAGAAAAACTTTCATATATGCAAAACAAAAAAAAACAAAAAAATAGGAAATTAATACTTTTTAACTAATTAAGTCACCAAAAACTAACAAAATCTATCCTATTATGACAGAGAAGGTGCTGGCTGTTCTAAAAAAGTCTCTATGTAAATTTCTTTAAACCAATTTAGCACTTTTATATATGCCAAGCTGCTGCAAATTAGTTTGGTACTAATTTACCAAAACCAAGACATCCGCATGTTAAATCCTATATACCAATCAATCAGATATCCTTTATGTTAAAACTATTAAAAAACATAGTTGATAGGTATAACAATATACGTGTCAAAGCATTAAGCTTTATTTTTATTCCAACACCAATATGCATACCAATCAGAAAAATCTGATAATGGAAAATGACTATGCACTGCAAATAAAACGCGTTGCAAGCTTTTTCAAACATTAACAATATTACCTTAGCATCTATTGCAATAAAAAACAGAAAAATAACAAGTCTTGTTTGATGTTGGGTAAACTCTATCTCAAAGAACCAAACTGTAATAATCATTGGTAGCGGGTGCCCGCAGGACAGAGTATTACTACGTCTACTACAATATAATGCCTTGTCATGTACAGCCTACTGCATTTATATTGAATAATTTAAACTAAGCTATGCCATTTTTAGAGCGGTGTTTCCCAACGTGGGGCCTACGCCCCACAGGGGGCAATTTGAGTGTTAAGGGGGACAATTTGAAAATGAACTTGACACGAGTTTAATCATTTTGCTCCAGGCCATTTAAATGCAATGCTAGATTTCGGTGCCAAAATTGAAAAAAAGAGCAAATTCTTAAATAATTGCGGCCAATGAATATTATAAATTTGTTTAACGAGACCAAAATATCAACTAGGTTTTTGGCGTCATCAAGTTAACCTCCCTGCGGCAGACGGCAGGCTCAGCGAAGTCCCCCTGACACTTTAAAATCTCGCTAAACAACGCAGTGTTAACAATTTCTTAGTGGTTTCTTCCTAAAACCTATCATTTAAGATTTTGAAGTGAACAATTCAATTTTTTAATATTAAACATTATGTATATGTTAGATAGTGGGACATAAGAATTTTAGAAAGGCTTAGGTGGGGCATGGAACATAAAAGGTTGGGAAACATTGGATTAGAGGAATTGTATATAACATGATGCAAAATGCACTAAATACTGTCAAAAGTTGGCCTCTTTTTGTACCACTATCACTATCAATAAGCCCAACCAAAATTACTATTGTTCTATTTACAAGACAACAAAAAACCGAAGAAATGTATGTCAAGTACCAAAGCAACAGTACTCAATCGCTTCGGCAAACACCGGATAACTGAAAAAACACCCAATTCGGCTTCAAATCAATTAAACTATTCAACAAAATATTTATTACACGGTTCCCGAATAACAATCCCTACAAAACCCAATGATAAAAATGTAAAAATCACAGAACCATTAGTTTCATGAATCCCACTTTAAAACTGCTGCTGAGAATAATTTACTCTAAAATCTACAAGAAACTAGATGGCATTATAGGCAAGACCCAATTTGGGTTCAAGAACGCAATTTAATTTCAAAGTCACGACAATGCCATGACGTAAACAAAGATGCATATAAACGTGCTTTATTGACTACAAGACATCTCAAACTAATAAAACTACTGATGCATCAATGATCAATATAGACAAAAAATTAAAATGTGTTTATCCATCAAATAGCCAACATAATAATATAAGGATAACTTAAAAAAAATAGTCATTAGAAAAGGAGTATAAACAGATTATATTTTGTCTCTTTTATAGATCTACTCAAACGCAATCATAAAAAAACTCTTAACAACAACAAAGCCAGAATTATAATCAACAGAAAACCAATAAATAATCTAAAGTACGCAAACAACACAGTCATCATAACAGAAAATCTAGCAGATCTCAAAAACATAGTGGAAAAAGTAAATCAAATTAGTCAGCAATCCAAACTAAAATTGAACCTAAAGAAAACAAAGTTTATCTTAATACAAAATCACAAATTAATTGCAAAAATATAAATAACTAGACGTATGAGTTAACAAAACAGACGACTACTTAATGAAAATTAGCCGTAGGGTAGAAAATGCTCAAACCAAATTCGCCAAAATAAAGCAATTTTTCACAAACAGAAACATCGAAAATGGCATTAAAACACAAATGTTACGGTGCTATATGTTCCCAGGCTTACTATAAAAAATAGATACAGTTACACTCAGAAAAAATGAAACTGGAAGCCTTTCAGAGGTGGTGTGGTGTGCAAAATGCAGAATTATGAAAATATCATAGAATGACAAGATCACCAACAAAAAGGTCTTAAAAATGAACAAAAGAGAGAAGTGCAATCACAATCAAAACTAAAAAGCTAGAATATTTTGGCTACAACTCAAAAGTCCACCGATATCAACAGTTAATTATACAAGAAAAAATAAAGAAAGGCATAGACAGAAAAAAAAATGTCGTCGCTCAAAAACCTGCGCAAATGATTCGAATTATTTAGAGCCGCTGTAAATAAAATATTCATAATGATCGCCAACTTCCAGAAAAGACAGAATAAAAATATTTATTAACAGAGGTACTAAATTGAAACCCTGCACCAGATCACCAAATTTGACAACGATATGACTGAAAAAGTCATATAATGTTTTTTGAGGTACCAAAATTGTTTGGTTTTTTGTTAAAATTATGTAATTGACATGGTTAGAAAGCTTTAAAAAAAGCTATTATAATCAACTTGGTACTTCCAATGAAATGCTGGTAAAATTGCACAAATTAATACACGTTGATTTACCCTTCATAAATCTATGCTTATGAGTTGATAATTTATGTCTCACATGAATGTAGATTTCATCTGATAATATTTCAAACATTTTGCTAACGCTAGATAATTCAAAGGCAGCCCTAAGATATCGGCCCTTGCACCAAAACAAAAGAACACAGCACCATAAGTCTATAATTTCAATTTCATTTACTAATATGTCGCATTGATAGATAAATATCACACTGTAGCCATACTATTTCAATTAGAATAGTGAAATAGTAACGTTAGACCTCATCAGGATTATTTGGTAATGACATTTTATTTTGATGTAACAATCAATATAATTATAAATAATCAAACAAACGACTGTGGATCCAGTTAGTGCGGACATTTAGTATTAAATTACTAAATGTCCGTTTATGTAATTAAAAAATAGTGTTGTAATCATTTATTAATTTTCAATACAATTACGTAAAAACTCACTTAAAAAACTTTTTCTTAATCTAAATACCTGTGCGACTATGTCCCAATAAACAATTACAGTTGTGTTCAATTCGGAGCAAAATCTTCAACAATTCATTTAATAACAAAGTACTTTTATTAAAAATTGATATTAATGATGTTGTTGCAGTAATATTTTAATTAGAAATTTGTATGCATATTATTTATTTTATGTATAAGTTATAATTCCATCATATAAAATATATAGACATTAAAACAACTAAAAAACATCAAATGTGTGTAATCAATATTTAAATTAATAATAATGTCATTTGCTTATGTAATATTGCACAATTGGTTAATTAGTTTCTTTAAATAAGCTTTGAAATTAGTTGCATAATAATAACTTAGTCATCACAATGATAATGAAATAATAGATTGTATGGTATAAATTAACCCTTAGACCTGTGGTCGTGGACAATGCTAGTTAACAATTACCATACTAACAATGTACAATGAATTAGTCTTTATTGTAATTCAAAGATTGTCCAATATTGATGTTACACATCTATATGCAAAATGGGTAAAAACCAAAAATTTTAGTTGTACATATTCGGAAATGTTTTTCGTAGTCCAATTACTAAGGAAACAAATTCCAATACGTATATCTTGATATTGCTTTCCATTTATGTAATACATTTTCATATTATATTTCCCCCAAAGAAATGTTTCTGATTCAAAGCTAATGCTGGGAACCTTCATGCTGCAAAAGGGCAGACCATCCCATCGTGTGTAATAATAGAATAAATAAATAATTGGAAAGAAGGACGTTAGTGTTGTTGTATGGGAACAGGTAGCTCGTTAAAATGATAGAAAAACTTACCGGGAACCGGTTGAACGGTTCGTGCAACATTTATCGGGGTGCGATCAAATATTCGATCAAATATGCATGGCGTCCGTAAAAAGGATTGCTATTCGAAATATCAACCGGTGGCCATGAATGTTTAAACGACGAAGAATCGATGCGGATTGAGGATTGAGTGCACGTTACGAACGTTACGGCGTGGCGCAGCCAGTGGGGACGACAGATAAATAAATCAACTTATCGGCCTCACCCTGCCTCCGACGGAATATTTTCGGCGCGGGGCGGCCGAGGACGTGGACGATGCTGCAGATACGGGGATGCGTCCCACGAGGCTAGAGAGAGATAGATTCTTACCGCAGAATGTACGCTGGCAAAAACTTAATGGATTTTGTTTTTAAATTATTTTATTTTTGTTAAGAAAATATCATTACTTTCGTGCGCATTATACATGCAAACCACAAAAAGTCAAACATTTATCATTTACAAAATTAAAAGTTGTTGAATTGATTTTAGGCAACGCTATAATAGCGTAAATAAACAGAGATTCTATATTTATTAATACAGCAATGTTGTGAAATAGTAAATATAATTATTTCATATTTATGTACGGACAATAATTAAACATTTTAAATGATGTAAAATACAGAGTGCCCCATAAAGTGAGGTCATAACTTCAAACTTAGTGTTCGTAACCTTTAGGACAAATATTGTTAAAAAATCTAATAAATTTATGCCTTAAAGTAAACCGGTTTGAAAATAGAGAATGTTCAAATATTATTGATTAAATAATTACAATTTTAAAAAATATATTTATTTTGATTTTAGTTTAAATTCACTTCTTAATAGAGATCTGGATGCCCAACGTAATACTTTATTGTTATTCCAAATTAGTTGTTTTCTCAAAAATGCGTCTTATATGATCGTCAATATAGTCTATGATGTGTTTGGTATACCAGATCTTTCATATGACCCAAATAAAACCTAACAAGTTAAGTGGAGACTTTGAGAACCAAAGATGTTGGTGTTCTCTGACAATTACACGTGCTTTAAATGCTTTAAACAGTTGATACAAAAGTTGTCTACACGTAACGCAAAGTGCTAAATACCAAATGATCTATAAAATTTAAATAGCTGTCGGCGGATAAATGATTATATCAAACAAATAAAGCAATAAGCATGTTAGAAATAATTTCTTATCAGTCACTCACTGAAAAACTATGTTGGTAATTTGACACTGTAGTTTTGTGTGGCTTTTTTTATGTTTATTAATTCATTCTTTGTAAATGTGAATACAATTTTAAAAGTCAATTTTGAATGAAGGCAAAGTTCCATACAACTAACAAAATCTAAACAAAATAAGAAAATTGATATAAACCATGACGTTTTAATGTCCTTCAAACTTCATTTGTAGTAAAATTTAAAAATGTCAAAATCTAATGATGCAAATACAAAACAAAAAGAGGTGCCGTAATTATTATCAAATAATTGCAGTATGTTGACCTCGTTGTTTGATATTTGCTGCATTAAACGCTCAGTAGACGGTTTTGTAGATGGTTGTGCACAGGTTGAAAAACTTGTAGGTCTTGTAGTCGCCAATTTGGAAATATCAACCCATATTCTAGAACAGCTGCTACTAAGTTTCCATCACAAAAATCGTAAATGTAATAGATATCGGCGTACTTTTGCGTTGTGAAAATAAATATCAACATAATAAATATTAATAAAATAAATGCAACTTTAAGTTTAATGTTTGACATAAAAGTGCATACAAGTAAATATTTATATAGTAACGTAGACAGCTGGTATCATATACAACTTAATTTAATTTGTTTTGGTTGTTTCAATACTTAACTAACACAGATCATAACTTTTTTAATAGTAACTAAAAAAAATTACCACGTTTTAGTTGTAGATAGATGAAGAAGTAAACTTATATCATAGACACCGTTTTAGTATCACTATAATTATTATTACTACTATTAACAGTGGTTTTAGTTAGCATTGTTTATAAAATTAATGTACTATATACAGTAGAATGGTTCTTAAATTTTTTTTTTGTGTAATATTTTGAATGCACCCTCAGAAAGTGATTTTATTGCAAAAAAAGTAACCGATGCTAAATTTCAGCCTTTAAGAATCAAAAGAACGCGTGTCGCACTGCCTTTGAAGTTATAAAAGTAAAACCATATACTTAAAAAAACATTATTAGAATGAAACAAATTTGACAAAATAAAAAAAATACGTACAATATGTCATTTTAAAAGTTTTCTAAATTAAAAAACAATTATAGACTAAAGCCTCAAATTCTAATAATTTTTTTGCCTAGTCTAACTTGATGTTCAAAATTTAAAATATAATAAAAATATGTTAATTAAAAAAAGAATAAGCAGAGTATATTGATGTAAAATTTTATGTGGAACCTTATTAGCAAGTATTCAATTGTTTTCTTGGGGATCCAGGTAAGTATCTGACTCAAATCTGGAAGCTATAATACTTATTAAGCATATTAATTTTGAAAATTTAAAGATAGTGATCTTTTAAATCTTAAGGGCTAAAGTTTGGCATGGCTTACTTTTTTTTGCATAAAGATCACTTTCTAAGGGTGCAAAAAAATGTTTAAGAACCAGTCTAATATACATGTTATTTGCATACAATAAGAATGTGTTGAAGTTATTCACTTTTAAACCAAATGCGTATAAACCACAGTCAAAATATACTTTTTGTTTCCTGCCTAAGCAAAAGTATATTTTGACTGTGCCACTAGTAATAGATATGTCGTCAATACAAGCAAAAAACTACAGAAGGCGTGTGCAAAACTGAAACACCACAAATGAGTCGGACCCGCAAACAGAAACCAGCAAAAGTGTTGAAGGAACTAGCTTTACAGTCTAAATCTGTTACTGAAGGTGTATAACAACCACACAACCACAGTAACCTTTCCAACGGTGTGAAAACAAACGCTACTTGTTTTGCTAAAAAAGTGAAGCAAATTAACGTAGAGAACAAGCTTTACAAACACTTGCTACGCAACCGGCTAATAAAAAGCTAGAACGTATAGAGGTCTGTAAAATAAAAAATTGTATTTTGAAAAGAACGGCCGCGTATTCAGCAGTACACCAAAAACTGTGTGTGATAGTAATCCTAGATGTCCAAAAAGCGTTTAACAGTGCATTGATACAGTTGATTGTAGATGACCCAACAAAAATACAAGACAACCTAACTGCTATTATAGCTTCTTATCTAAAATCAAGTAGACTATGTTGTCCGCATTTATTACCGTATTTAGTTCACATTATTAATTTTTGTATATCACACAGTGTTTACCCTACTGTGTGGAAAGAAGCAATTGTTAAACCTCTACCAAAAATTGCAAAACTTCAAAGTTTTAAAGATCTGCGTCCAATAAGCATATTATCAGTGCTATCTAAAATAATGGAAAAAGTAATCGCAAATTAAATGCAAGCACATATTAAATTTTTAAACATATTACCTGATAAGCAGTCTGGATTCCAAACAGGGTACAATTGTGCTTCGGCTCTTTTAGATGTAACAGATGATATACATAAAGCATGTGATGAAAACAAGGTTACACTAACAATATTATCAGACAACACTAAAGCATTTGATAATAAAGATCACCTTATGCTTTTAAGTATTTTAAAGTACTTTTGATTTGACTATGCATTTGTAGATCTAATTAAAGCATACTTGAAAAATCGTTCTCAGCAAGTTGAAATTGATGGTATTTCTTTGTACATTGTAAAAATTAATAAAGGGGTGGCTCAAGGTTCATTTTTAGGTTACTTGTTGTTTATTATTTATACTGCACCAATGTTAAAAAAACTTAAACATACTAAAGTACATAGATTTGCAGACAATACTTAAATGTATATGTAATTTTTTACTGACAGAGTAGATAATGCTTGTCAGATAATTAATAGTAATTTATATTCACTTTTTCAAGATTCATTGGACCATTCTCTAACGCTTAATGCAACAAAACGTATTGGTATTTTGTTTGGAACTAACAAGCAAGTATCAAATACATCTAATAAAATAAACATCTGCACCAATAATCAGTCAATAGAGTTAAGTTTTTCCGATAGAAACCATGAAGTAATTATGTATTCTAAACTGAAATTTTTTGAACACATTTCTAAAATCTGTAGCTTATCATTTATGAAGTTAAAACAACTGTACCCATATAGGTCATTTTTAAGTAAACAAGTGAAAACAATGCTTTGTAATGCAACTGTTTTAAGTTTTGCAAACTATTGTGATATAGTACAAGGAGTTTATAAATGAATGGGATTATGTAATCACTTTAAATATGCCGCCTTTTTAAAATCGTCCACTATACTACATATGTTTTCATATGTTTGCTTGACAGCTGTCAAAGTTGATCTATCAAAACAAATAGTTTAGTAAGCAATTTAAAAAAAGCGGCACATTTAAAGTGATTACATAATCCCATTCATTTATAAACTCCCTGTATATAGAGCTTACATTAATGTTTAAAAAAAAACAAGATCCAAAAAATTCAAAATGCGTGGTTTATTCATAGTGTTCGAAAATTTCAAAGAGTATCTCATCTATTAAATCAAACAGGCTAGCTAAACATGTGTAAACAAAGACAGGTACATAGTGTTGTTGCATATCATAAAATACTTAAAACTCAAACTCCAAAACACTTATTTAATAAAGTAAAACTTTGAAGGGATGTCCACAGAATTAACACTTGTCAAAACTGTGGCCTAGATATTTTTAAACATATAAAAAAAAATATAGAGGTAGTTTTAGTTATCAAATTGCGCATGTGTACAATAACTTACGAACGTCAATTAAATTAAAAAAATTCTAATGTTTTCGATTTGAGTTAGGTAAATTTCTTATGTTAGAATAATTATTTTTTACTCATTCATTTTAATTTGTGTTAATTTTTTTTTATATAATTATTGTTATTATTTTTAGTTACTTTATTGGTTATAAAGTTGAGTGTAAGAACAGCAAACTGCTTTTGCAAAAACACTGAACTTCACCATTTCCCAGCAAATATTTATATAGATTATATTATAATTATATTACATTTAGTATGTAAAAGTTCTATGTAATATATGCAGAAAATAAAGTTGTTTATTATTATTATTATTATTATTATTATTAACTATTTTAGAGGTAGAAAACAAAAGTCAGTAATAAGCCTAACCTTTTGGAACATTCGTTACAACAACTTACTGCTAACCAAGATGCCCAAAAGAACAAGAGTGCTTAGCTTTGCGGACAACGAAGAATTGGTCAAGACAACAAAAAAATAATAAACATGGTCAAGACTGGACTTCTGCGTGTGACATTTAGATAAATAAAAAAAGTCTAAAACTAGAACTGTATAAAACCGAAGTAGTATTTCTGACGCCAAAAAGGCCCCAATTCTCTTTAACACCCTTAGTAAAATAGTTACGCTAAGCACAGCAGTTAAATATCTAAGACCATTGAAAAAAGAAATCTTCCATAAGTAGATTGATGGCAAACGTTGGAAGGCCTAGTTGTAGATGTTGTATAGGGTAGCAGCAAGGCACATAGTAACCAACAAAAAAAAATGTCTCAAAAACTAAGTAAGATACAAAACGCAATCCATCAAAGTATGCAGTGCAAACTGGTCAACATTGGCAGAAGCTGTTGGGGTTATTGTTTGAACTTCTACAATTGAATTTCTAATTAAAGAAAAAGTTGCGGTATAGTAGACCACTAAGAAATACTGCCCAAAAATTCAAATGACGGACAATAAACGTAAAAATTCATAGATGATATCCAAAAGTGGCTCGACAAATTATATAGGTATGTAGATCATTTTATTATCCAAGCACGGGTGTTTCAGAAAACATTGACACGACCGTAAAAGAGCAAAAACAAGCAAATGCAGTCATTGGCAGAAAGTTGGTGATGCAAATCAAACCCTGTTTATGTGTCCCAAATAAAATGACGTCAGATCAGCACATGTACATGTCAAAAAACCATTAAATGCTACAAACATAAAAGAAACAGTCAACGTAAAATCTGACAACCTTTACATTGAAGAAATGCGATAACAAAAGCCGGTGTAAAGCGTAACAAGAGAGAAACGGTTGTTTTAGTGAGATCAGTTAGCTTACATGCATTTAATCTCACACTGTATTCTAAAACTGTCAAAGCTTTGCCTATAAAAGTTTGATCTAAGTCTGTAATAAAAAAAGTGGGTATAAAAAAGGTGACATTGAGATTTAGATCATTGAGGTAAACAATCTGCGTTCCGGTTTTTGTCGCTCAAGGTACATTTTGGCTGCTGCCTCTGCATTTCCTAAACACTCTCCAAAGACTAGACGCATATCAGTCGTCTCCGTGTTACTGTACCGATACATATAAAAAAAAATAGTTAATTAAAAAAGCACAAATTCACTCAAACAATTTGTGACGTTCATGAAATTTAATTTAATGTCTGCGGCTAATAATATTTTTATATTTTTTTATTATTTTTAAGAAAAAATTACCTCTGGTTTTACTTGATTTATAATAGTTTTCAAATTAAATTATTCACAAATCAAATAACAAAAAAATAGATTTAAATAAAAATTTAAAAATTCCAGAAGATTAAACATCTAAAAAATCTTAAAAAATTATCTTTCTGAAGACTTTTTTAATTCAAACTTTAACAGTTCGTGTAAATAAAAAAATAAACTAATGTAAACAAAAAATTGTTACAAAATATTAAAATTTAAAACAATTAATAAAAAAAAATCAAAAATTTCTGTAAACTTTATTAGGTCAATATTACTCAATTTGTTTGTAGTTTCTGGCATTCATTTTATGACTAGTTAATTTGCGACACCTTGTATAAGTTATTATTTCAAAACCAATTTTATTATATTTTTCTGTTTTAATTCAATTCAATAATAACGTATAAATTTTGGTCGTAAAAGTTTATAGCTGTGTTTCTAGAACCGCGTTGCTAGTTCTAAATATTACACACCACGTCCTACCGTGTTTATACTTCTTGTATAGAAACTAAACCTAAATTTGAAACACGCGTGACAACAAAAATTTGTTAATAATACAAATTAAAACAATTAAAAATTTTAACAAATAGTCTACAGTATATGGTTTTACAAACAAATCGAGTTATAAAGTAATAATCTAAACAAAAACCAATCGAGCACTAAGTTCGGAAACCTACCAAAAAAAAATTATGACAAGCCTATTAATCTAAACATTGCATATGATATAGATGCGCAAAAAAAATTAAATACGAATACAAAATTTGTAAAATTTAGTATAGGCCATCTACAAAAAAAACTGTAAAATGTTAAAATGCTAGTAAATAAACATAGACTAGACTAAAATGCATGCAGTGTAAACTAAAAATAACTGATTAAAAAACACGCACAAACTCTGTCTCAACAAATGCTAAAAAACAGGACTTTATTTTATTTATCAAATTTTCAGTAATGCATAAAACAAGAAAAGCAAAAAAAAAGTAAACCCGCATAAACTACTACCAAAACACACAACAAAATTTGGGTCAAAATTATTAAAAGCACCTAAGAGAGGAGCGTTGCACTGGTCTGGGCATCCAACTCCTACACTAAAAATCATGGGTTCAAACTGTTTTTTTTTGTCGTTTTAACGTTTAACGTTTTTCTACTCCCAAATTCGTCTTGTTAGCGTAAAGTTTCCAGAAAAAAAGGTGAAGAATGATAAAGGTTAAATGCTGCTAAACTTCCAACAAAACAAAATTATGCACTGTTTGAATTTATTGAAAAACCCCCAAACCAAAAATAGACCTGCAAAAACCCAAAACTAAAAATAAAAAATAAAACAGACTATATTAGTGCCAATAATAAATAAATTTAATGATCATAGGTTAATCCGTGTAACAATCTCAATACGACCTAAAACTAAAAGAAATAAGCTTGTACAACTTCAAAGATTTCTTACTGGCAATAACCTAAAACTCACAAAAAATTTAAGCAAAGATTACAAGTCACAGACGTTTTAAATAACCTGAACTATAACCAACTCGCTCAAAAAGTCAAACAGGCCTGCACACAGCCACAAAGAAAATATGAACAAATACCAAAACGCAAAGCATTCCAAATAAATAAACAAAAAAACAATTTTGTAAATGTTATAAAGGTACGTAACACAGAACTAGTAAAAAAAACTATAGAAAATAATTCAAATATGAAAGCTATAATATCTAAAATATTTGTTAGCAGATCAAAAATAAATCAGATGAAAAATTCACTATTTAAAACTTCTATAAAAAGCATAAGTGCATGATTGAAGAAAAAATACCGCAACAAAACATAAATAATTATACTGTATAAAAAAGACAATGCCTCAAATACAAAAAACTAACTTTACTAGAAAAATAACCAACCACTTAACTAACCAATTAGATGCATACCAACTAGTAGAACAAGCTGCTTTCTGCAAAGGGTATAGTACAACAGATCATTTGCAGACTTTACGTTTAGTAATATAAAAAAAAAAAAACTACTGAATACAATAACCTCCATCATCTTGCATCGATTACCACAAAATATTCGGTTCTATAGAAACATGGTAATTTTTAAGAACAATGGATCAAACCAGAAATGATATTAATACTCAAAAATGTTGGAACATATTTACAGTAATACAACAATTTGCGTGACAATAAACAAATCTAACATGGTAACCCCATATCTCCAAAACAATTCACGCTAGCACTAGAAGACCAGCATACTTACCTAAGTCATCTAAGTTTGACCAATGATATTTCTCTTATTTCTAGTTTTGTCAAGAAACAGAAAAAATGCTAAAATATCTCAAGCTGTAAGACTTAAATCTTTAAGAAATCAAGAAAAACAAAAAAATAAGTTTTGTATAGATAGCTTTTGAAAATCTAAGAGACATGATAAAAAAACTGAAATATCATTATCAAACTGAAAAGAAAGGTTTACGACACATGTGTTCTTCCATTTGGTACTTACAGCGCAGAAAAAAACAAAAAAGTAATAAAAAGAGCAAGAAGTCATAATAATAATAAAGAAAAGAACTAATGTAACCAAAATCATCAAGAGTATAGCCAAACTAAAACGGCAATGGACAAGTCATGTTGCTAAGCAAAACAAAAAACCAAGAACTAATTAAACTAATAACGCCAAAAAAATAATTTAAAAAGGAGTTAAAAAAACCACAAAAGATATAGCTGGACATCGTAAAGCTCGTACCTGAAAATTACTAGACCTAGGAACGCAAGTCAGCATGTAGCAGTAGTACATGTAAAAAAGCTAAACGCTAAAAGTGGGATATACGAGTGTTCAAAAAAAAAATGTAAAATATTAAAGAGGGTGGTAGCACAAACCACAACAAACAAAAAGTCTTAATAAACATAGGTAGTCATAGCAACGGTTTTGAAGATATGAAACATTATTTATTTTTATACATTTTTACAAAGAACAAAGTTATAGAAGATGTTCAAAGTGCTCTCCTTCTATTTCCAAACAAGCACAACATCTTTGTCTGAAGTACATTCGTACTCTTTCTAAAACCCTCTCATTGGTTCGGATCTTGGTACTTTTCATTAATTTTTAATTGCAACTCCTTGAGGCTATTTACATGAGTAGCATACACTAATGATTTCAAATATTCCCAAAGAAAAAAATCAAGAAGGTTTAAATCTTGCTGGCCATAAAACTGGTCTGCCTCTTCCTACCCACTTATGTAAAAAAGTTTGGTCTAAATGCTCTCTAACGGCAATCGAAAAATAAACTGGAGCACATTTTTTGCCTGTGAGCCGAAAGAATATCATCACGTACCTTTTCATTAAATTTCTGGTGTGGTTTTGTTAACAAAACTTTCAAAAATATCTACTTGCATGTTTTGCAAAATAATATCTATAAGCTGATAAAAGACTTTCCAATAGCCAAAGGCAGATAATGTAGTTTATGCATGCATGACAGTGCCACTGCTCACTGTTTCATATTGACACTGATTATTTAAACATAACATATAGTAACCAGTCAAAACAACCTGTTAAATAACAATCACAACATCCTAATTTAACGCCGTTAAATTATTTTGTCTAGAGTTGGAAGTCTATTAGCACAAAAAAAAGATGCATTGTGTTTACGCGCCAAACGCCGCATATTGTCACTATTTTCAGTTACTGTTAACCCTATAAAAATTGATAATATTAAATAGAATAAATAAAAACAATAAAATTGACTAGCACAACAATTACTACTATTAAAAAATAATGACCAGGTCAATTACAAAACGACCTTAAAACATATTTATTCAAAAAATACTTACTTCCGTCACAAACAAAAGCATGTTTGTACTTATTAAGTATTAAATAATTGTAATAAACGGTAAGCGGTATAAACAGCATGGTTCTTAAATTGCAACGTTTCAATAAAATCGAAAACGCCCCCCCGCTCATCATACTGAGAATTTTAAACAAATAGTTAGCAAGACTTGCAAGTACGCTTCACAAATAAAATAAAAATTGTCAAACTTAATAATAATTTAAACAAAAACTTTGTATTTTTAGAAAGTATGCAACAACAAAAATGTAATACAAATCTGAAAAATGTATAGAGAAAAATCACAGAACGACCACTATATAGAGATTGTGTGCAAGGTATGTTATTATTTCCTGACACACCAAAAATTGATTATAAAAGATTGTATTATTTTCTATATACACGATCTATTTTCATACCTTATTTACAATTCCAATGTTTATTTCTTAAAAAATAGTAAACAAATAGGTCAATACTAAAATTACCTGGCTCCAACACTACTAAATCTTTTAAATCATACTAATGATATCGATCATACAAGATATATATGCAGGATATCAAGGATACGCCCTCCTGTATTGAAATAGGCTATACCCATTCCCATAATATACTCATTCTTGTATGGCTTAAGGGGACCTACACATTGTCCTCCATAAACATAAAAACCCGACCGTAACTCCTTGCTATCGCACTCGGAATATCATTACAAACAGCCATGCGAAGGTAAAGAATCGAACGCGGATCAAGTCCTGCCGGTCCCATCTTAATATTTTACGAGTGCCCCCCGGCCGCGGCTTTTACAACGAAAACATCAATAGGAGAGTGTTGATCTCAAGAGTGAATAGCCGGGCACAGTAATACACGCATTCAATTCCCATCGCCCCCAGAATATCCCGAGTTTACACTGTGTCAGGAGCGAAACTTTATAATGTATAAACGGCGAGGCTACCGGAGATCAAGGGATAGAAGTGTGGGTGTGTGGAGCTACGTCAAGCGCATAAAGAAGCCACCTTTCATCCCCTTAATGCCACATTAAATTACATTAACTATTTTTCATTAAAGTAAAAGCTATCGATTATCCCTAATTGCATCCATAGCTTTGCAGTTTCCAATGGATATATCTATTACCGAATGTAATTAGGAAAATGATTCATATTCAAAAATGTTGCAAAACTATTAGTTAACATTGCTCAATATTATATAATAATCAACCAAAATTTAATTGGAAACATTAGAACGTTATGAGTTGTACAAATTTAATAATAATGACCATAACATAGCAACAATCAATGTTTCCCGATAACTTTTAAAATGTTGCCGGCAACATTTCAGCATTGGCCGAGCATCCAACCAACTGCAACAAATCATAAAAGGTTAGATGTTGCAACAATTGTATAACATTATTTTTATACAGGTTATTTTTTTATCAAAAAATATACTTACAGTAAATAAAATAGAACAACAAAAGTTTCTATTTGTTTTTAGAAATTTTTAATGCTACTAAATGTAAATAATGTTTCAAAATCTATTACTTACTTACTTTAACATAGGTTTTAAATAAAACATTAATATTTTTATAACTTTGACAACGGATTGTTTTTATAATTTATTTATATTTTACATTTTTGATATTTAGGTGCACAAATTATAATAAAAGTGACACTAACGCCAAATTCTTTTATTATAAAATTTTGACTGCACATACAACAAAATTTTTTATTATATATAGTTTAGACGCAAAACATTGACGGCACCATATTGCATGCACGTTGCTGTCTTTAATGTGATAGTTTCAGCAAGTATGGTTTCACTCGTTGAAATTCAAAGGTATTTTTATGGTGTTGTGAAATGTTAAGTAATTCCTAAGTTTTTTTTCTATAACTTATTAGTAGTCTTTGATCGGTTCATGAGGGTATAAAACCCTTAAAAAAATTCTACAGCTTTTTAGTTTTTTGTTGTTTTTTAACTTAATTGCACTTTTTGTTTTGTTTTGTTTCAAAAATTTTCCGTGGAATCCATATCTGACTATAAGCCGAAAAAGCTATAAAACCATTTTTTTGGTGTGGTCTGTGCAAAAAGGAGATTTTTTTAGATTTTTTTAGCAGCCAAAGTTGCATACTTTGATGTAAATTAGTTAGAAAATATAAACTTGTTTTGCGTATTTAAGATTTAAGAGTCTTAACCTCAAAAAAACCTGCAAGAATAGGTTATTTTTCAACATAAACTCTTACAAATACACATTTAGCAGCGTTCAGAGAAACTATCCACCAAATATTATTAAAAGTTTGAGTTTTGCAAACAATTATACATGGAAAATAGTCAGTGTGGTGCTTATCTGGTGTAGAAATATAGACAAAAAAATTTTACTTAATTTTTTTTTTTTTTTTTTTTTTTTAATATTTGAGCTCATTTCAGAAGTTTAACAAAAACTTTGCTTGAATTAATTTTGGGCAATTTTACTCTTTGTGTGATAGTTTTTGCGCTTGCGGCACAAATTTAGACTCGATCTATTGAGAAAAAAATTTGAGAAAATTTTTTATTTTTGGCATTCAAACATAAATTCGCCCGGCGCTTATCAAAATTTAAAAAAAAAATATAATAATAATAATATAAAATAATAAGCTTTATTTCAAAAACATACATACAACAAATTAAATTTGAAAAAAGCTGCATATAATGTTAGAAACAAGTCACACATCTGTAGAATAAAAAAAAACATACATATAAAACAATATTCACTAACATTAAAAAATCAAACTTATGAAAAAATTATCCTAAACTAAAATTGTATTGCTTTACAACTAAATATTTACTAAGATACAAAAATTAAAACATTCATAAATAGTTTTTAAAACAAAATTTAAAATTCAATTTCATTAAAATTGTAAAATGCTTTATCTTTTAAAAGAATTTTAAGAAACAATTTAAAATGTTTAAAATTTGGCAAGTTTTGAATTATTTTATATTTTCCATATTTATTTTATAAAATCGTTTTATTTTATTCATATTAATTAGGTTGATGATTTTATTTATATATTTATTTTATTTAGAAAGAAAGAGCTATCTTTATTTTATTTATATACCATACATAAGTTTTGAATTAATTTTGGCAATTTGTTAAAACAAGAAAACCCGCTACTAATAATACCTTTATCAAAAAGTCGTGAGTAGTGTTTTGGTGTAACTAAAAAGTGTTTTTTCCGTGTATTGAAGTCATGATTTAGATTTTTTTTTTAATATATTTTTATTTTTATACACAAAGCAAACAACTTCATAAAAAAATACAAACCTGGAAAGGTTAATAATCCTTCCGATTTAAATGCGTTTTTGCAAGAGTATCGCCATTTGAGATCGGCTACTGTTCTTACCGCATTTTTTTGAAGAACAAATACTCGTTTCCAGTCTCTGTTTTGACCCCAGTGAATAATACCAAATCTCATAATGCTTTCAAAATTGGCATAGAACAAAGTTATAACAGCGTTCTTAGTTGATATCTTACTCAAAGTTGTTAATGCATAACATACTGTTGAAAGTTTACAGCACACTATGTCAATATGTTGCAAAAATGTAAGTAGCGCATCTAAGGTGATTTCCAATACTTTTGTGCTTGCTACTAGATCAATACTAGCACCATTTAAATTTATTTCATCAGCAAATTCTTGGTTTAATCGACATGTTGTAAATAATTCACGTCGTTTTGTTATCGTTCATTGTAAATTAATTTTTATAAATCAGTTCACGTATAATTGAGAAAGTCAAGCAAGCTCTATCTTCAATATCCTTAAAATTGCTACCGTTTACTAAAAATGTCGTATCTTCTGCATACGTGACAAGTTTACATATGGGCAATTCCACGTCAAGTGAGCAGTCCATTTCACGCGACCCTCTCCGATTTAGCTCAAATTTTGTACACTTATTTGAATACCCAAAGTATGACTTCATGCCAAATTTCAGACCTCTAGGTCACATAGTTCGCCTCGTAGCGCCAATTGAATTTTACGGCAATTTATAAGTTCAGCTTTTAACTTTATTTATCTTAATTGCATTTCAGCCTGGAATTAATCGGTGACAACTTTTGAGAAATAATATTTAAAAAAAAAAACTGTTTTTTTTGCGTTTTCTGCGCGTGCGGGACAAGATAACAAAAATCTGACTATTGCATTCAATTCCTTGGAAAATTTCCCATCGGTTATGACTATTCTAAAAAATTTTCAGGCTGAAATGTAATTAAGATACATAAAGTTAAAAGTTGAACTTAAAAATTGCCGTAAAATTTAATTGGGTTTACGAATCGAACTATGTGACCTACAGGTCTGAAATTTGACATAAAGTCATATTTTGGGTACTCAAATAAGTGTACAAAATTTAAGCTAAATCGGAGAGGGTCGCGTAAAATGGACTGCACACTTGACGTGGAACTGCCCATATATCATCCCGAAAAATATTATTTAAATCATTGACGTAAATAGTGAACAACAATGGTCCTAGTATTGATCCTTGTGGCACACTGCGTTTTAAGGACACTGCATCAGATAGTGTGTTTTTCAACTTTACTACCTGCATTCTATTGCTTAGATATGACTTATAAAGATTATTGGCATTTCCACGAATACCGCATCTATGCAGCTTAGTTAGTAAAATATCATGGTCATCACTATCAAATGCCTTGGATAGGTCAATAAAAATACCCAAGGCAGGTTGACGCTGGTCTACAGCTTCAAGTATATCTCCAAGCAAACTACACAAAGCTGTATCTATGTTTTTGCCTTTTACAAAACCGTGTTGTTTTTTCTGATATAGAAAAAAACGAATCCATAAAGCTAACAAGTCTATCTTTAATAAGAAGTTTAAATATTTTTAAGAAACTTGATATTAGACTTATAGGTCTATAATTTGCGAGTTCATTATGATTATCTTTTTTAAATAATGGACAGACAATTGCTTGCTTAAATGATTTGGAAAAATACCAGTTAAGAACATAAGATTGCACATGAACACTAGTGGCTCAGTAATAAGATGTATACATTTCTTTACAATAAATTGAGGTACGTCATCTATACCAGATGATCTATTGTTAGTAATTTTTTAACATACTTTTACAATATCTTGATCCACTATTGGATACAAATACATTGTTTTTTTTCAAGTTGTAACGCAATTATTTAAATAATTCAAATCAATTTCTGATTTGGCGTTATCTAAACTACTTGCAAAATTTTCAAAAAAATTATAAAATTTATTTGCAGTTTTTTTTAAACTGTTTTTATAGCCGTTTGGACATTGATTTGCTTTATTACCATTACTTTTTTTGACTGAATTTATGATATCCCACATCGTTTTTGATTGGTTATGAGAACTTAGCATAAGAGATTCATTGTGAGCATTTTTTGCTGCATTTATCATAACTATATATACTTTGTTCATTTGTTTGAATTTATTTTGAAGTTCTGATAAGTGTTCAGATAATTCTCTTACAAAGTTAAGGTTTTGTTTGCAGTTTAAAATGTCTGGTGTTATAAAGTTTTGTTTCTTATTTGTTTTGTTTATATTTACTTTAATAGACTTAAAAAAATGTTAAAAGCTTTCATTTGGGTCTTCTATGCTGTACACATCAAACCAATCTTCAACTTGCAGAGACTCCTCAAAGTTTTTAAAATTATTGTCATTAAAGCACCTTCTATAACAGTACACAGCTTTAATATTTGAATGATTTATCCCTTTAAAAATTAATATTTGTGCATAGTGATTCGATGTAGGTGATTTAATATCATTAGAAACAATATTACAATTTAAACAATTACTTATAATAAAATTATCTAAACATTTATTTGTGGTTTTTGTAACCCTAGTAGGTTCATTTATTGTAGTGGTTAAGCCAAAAGATGCTAACAAATTTATAAAATCAATTGCGTTTTTTTCTTTTGAAAAAAAATCTATGTTAAAATCACTACCAATTATAATGTTTAAGTTTTCTAATTGCAGTTTCTCTACTTTTGTAGTAAATTTCTCAAAAAAAATATTTAAAATTGTCCCTGAATTTCGATACAAATACACAAACACACAAACACATAACTAACTTTTTCAATTTTAACTTGTATGGCACTAAATTTACATGTTAATTTACAGAAAAGCTTTTTTATGTCTTGACGTTACTTGGCTTTAAGTCTTTCTGTAGTAAAAATAACAACTCCACCGTGTTGGTTTTTAGATCTGCAGAAACTTGCCTGAAGATTAAATCTTCTGACTGCTAGTGCTCTGAAAGCATTAATATGTATGGTTTTTCTAATTCTACTAGCACTTCCATAGCGGCCACATTGTTTCCAATACTTTGCATGTTTTGATGTATTATCCATATATTGTGTTTTATGTCTTTGTGTTGCTTTGAAGTCTTGATTGAAAATTTTGGTTTAATTTTAAATCTTGTTTCTTAAAGTAAAATGAATTTATAAATGTACCTTTTGGCCAGAAGGTTGGTTTTACTATTATATCCGTTAGTTCAATGGGGAACCCTATTTTAAATGAAGAATATGTGGCGTGTTCGTATTTAGGTGTTAATTTTTCTATAATGTACTCCGCATTTGCTTCCTGATATGATAAAAAACGTTTTACTTCTTCTATCGAAACATCTTTATCTAAACGAGAAACAAATATCCATTTTTTTATTAAAGATTTAGCGATAGGTAAACCGTTTCCACCGGTTCTTATAAAATAATTACGATTTTTGTTTTTATCTTTTGTATTTTTTACTGTTATTCAGTCTCTATCTTTTGGTTTTAAAACGTCTTGTAAATTTTGTTTTAACTTAGGATCGAGTTCATTGTCCTTTATATTATTATTGGTTTTTGTATCCTTTTTATATTTGGTACTTTTTGTTTGGTTGGAATTTATTGTATTTATTTGATTTTTATTATTTATATTTGAATCACTCGTGTGTACAGACCCATCTGGTATTGTTAGACTGCAACTCTCATTTTTATTGTATATAGACATACTTTTTGGTGTAGAACCAGTATTTTTCTCATAGATTTGTTTCTCTTGTGCAATAGGTGACGTTTTAATTTACTTGTTAAATTAACTTTTGTACTTAAGTTAGTAATTATTCTATCTTTTTCTAATAGTAAATTACCTTGATAACGTTGCTCATTTTTCAACTCCTCAATGTCTTTTCTTAAAAATATTAACACTTTGCACTTGTAACTTTTTTGTATACCATTTTTTTGACACTTTGAACATGCTAGCTCTCCAAACTTATCTTCTGATTTTGCACATAATTTATGATAAATTAATTCACAAATACAACACTTACTTTTTCTTGATCACTTTATCGCATACTTATTACAACTCGCACAAATTTTTGTGTAAGTATTGCTGTTTAAATCACTAACCGAAAAGCGAACGTCTTCTCACCGCCATATTTAATTGGTTAATCTACTACACCTTACACCCTAGTGTGTTTATAATATTTTTTGTGAATATGAAAAAATATTTAATTTTTAACGCATTTTTTGCCTAAAAATGTTGTAAAATTTCTTTCTAGTTTAACTTTTCAACGGCAGATGATCACTACACTGACTATTTTTTATGTAAAATTGTTCACAGAATTCAAATTTTTAAGAATATATATATTTGTTCCTCTGAGCGCGGCTAAACGTGTATTTGTAAGAATTTATTGAAAAACAGGTCCTAAATACACAAAACTAATTTACATCAAAATACTTCAAAACACAATTTTGGCGGTTAAAAAATCTAAAAAATGCTCCTTTTTGCCCACTGAGAAAAAACATTGTTTTATGGCTTTTGCGGCTTATAGACAGTATATAGACTTAAAATAATTGAAATAGCAAAATGATTTCAGTAGTAAATTATTTTTTTTAGTTAAAATTGAGATTTTTGAACAAAAAATGCGGACGAGAACGTGAGTAACGTGAACAAAAACTTAGTTAAAAACAATTTCGTTTTCATAATGAGCTTTGGATACGAGAAGCTTTTAAGTTATCTGTTCTTCTGCAAAAATGTAATGACAAAAGAAAAAAAGTTTATATCTATTTTATTAACAACTTTTAACTCTTGACCAAAAACACATCGCCTTCATAAAAACTAATATCAATCACCAGCAATAAAGGTCAAAAGCAACATTCCTATTAATCGAGAAGTACGTCAGGAGTTTGTTTTATTAACTCTACTTTTTAATATATACTCAAAACAAAATTCTTAAAAACACTAAAAAACTCGCGTGATGGAATCAAGATTAACGGCAATTGAGAAATAGAATAGAAACCGCAAAAAGCAAGCCAAATGAATTATGGAAAATATTTTCGGAAGAATTTGGCAAAACTAAAACTAATAAAATAACGCACATCACTCATAATGGCAGCAAAGTATATTGTAATCAAACAATCAGTAATGTTTTTGGAGAACACTTTGCCAAAATAACCACAACAAAAATAGAAACTTATTTTAAAAACATGTTATCAACACAATGCACTACTTCAAATTCTGCATCCAGTTCATTGTTTTTTAGTCCTGTTGTAAACAAAAACATAATTAATGTTGTAAATTTGTTAAAAAATACAAACTCTAAAAGTTTTGATGAGCTACCGGTCTGCGTCATCAAACATGTATTAAACTCCATAATACATCCATTAACAACTTTAATAAATAAATCAATCGTCGATGGAATTTTTCCAACAGCTTTAAAAGTAGCTCGGGTAGTGCCGGTTTTTAAGCGTAATGATGCTAGTGATATTAATAACTATCAACCATTATCTATCGTCAGTGTCTTTTCTAAAATTTACGAAAAAATATTTTGTAAAGAACTATGGGGTTATCTGGACAAATTTAATCTGGTATCGGATTGCCAACATGGATACAGAAGCAACAGATCTACCAAAACAGCAACCATAAACTTCTTTGACTATGTTTATAAATCTTTAGACCAAGGAAAGTGTGTAGCAGAACTATTTTTTGATTTTACTGGTGCTTTTGATTCTGTAAACTTTAATTTTATTGAAACAAAATTGTATTCGTTAGGCATAAGAAATAATGTACTTAAATTAATAATCAGTTTTATTAAGGACAGGAAATTTTATGTGGATGTTAATGGTATACCCATTAACAATCAGAAAATAAAAATTTGGGTGCCACAAGGATCTATATTGGGACCATTACTAATTTCCTTATTTATTAATGATCTTCATGCTTACATTGACAGAGAAAATATAGTAAAGTTAATAAATCATGCAGATGATACTAGTGTGGCTGTTAGTGCAAGTAATGAAACGGAGTTACAAATAACAGTCAATGAAATATTGCAAGCGATGAAATGTTGGTGTAAAACAAACCAGCTAATTTTCAATGATAAAAAAACTGTTTATCTACATTTTTTTATTAGAAAGCCACCTCGGTTAAAAATTTCTGCATCTATAGAAATTTCTGTGTTTGTAGGTGCATATGTCGATGAAATGTTAAAATGGGATCGTCATATTAAGTTCACCGCAAACAAACTAAATAAAGCTTATTATTATTTATTGAAATTAAAAGCATATGTTAATATTTTAGCTTTAATAAACATTTATTAATCGCTTGTATATTCCCATCTTTCATACAATATAATAATTTGGGGCAAATCTACTACTGTTCATCGACTATTTGTATTACAAAAAAGAATTTTAAGACTGATATACAACATGAATAAGAGAGATACCTGTAAACAAATTTTTATAGAAAACAAAATTCTTACCTTAACATCAATATTTATTTACAAATGTGCTGTTTATACAAAATTAAATGTTAAAAATTTTCAGAAACTTTCAAATAATCATTCTTACACAACAAGAAATAAAGATAGTTTGATGATTCAGCATCACAAAACAAAATTAGATGAAAGTTCCCCAACATATAAATGTAGTATCGTATTTAATAAGCTTCCATCTCATTTAAAAGATTTACCAATACTGACATTTAAAAAACATCTTAAAAAATATTTAGTAGAAAAATGTTATTATACGTTAAATGATTTTATTTGTGATTAATTTATTTGTTTTTAGTAAGTAAATGTGTATATTTGTATTGTTTTGTCTATAAATTTTAATTTTATTTGAATGTATTGTTACAACTCAAACAACACTATTTTAATGACTTTATTTAGATGTATATATGTATATAACATGTCCAATGTCCTGTATAAGATCTTATTTAATGGAATAAAATATATTATTATTACTAAATAACGTTAGATACGCAAACAATAGAGCAATATTTGCAGATAGTCCCAAGAGTTAACAATAATTAATTATCCAAATTACGAAGGCAATGCGCTTAGACTAAAATTAAACACGGCCAAAACTAAAGTCATGGTGATCAGTAGAAAACCAAATAAAACAAGTTGTCAAATTTAGATATTTTGAATGCTAAATATTTGAAGACGTAGATTCAGACATAGAAATAAGTTCACAAATAAAAATAACCTTCTCAAAACATAAATAATGCTGTATAAATAAAGCCTAATCTTTAAACATTCAATATGTACTGCTTCATAGTGTTCGGCATGGACATTGAGGGTGTAGACAAACTTGAAGTTTTCAAGATGTAAACATTTTGGCTTTTATGTTTCAAAGATCTTGAATAAACCACATCACAAACACTAAGCTCCTTGCAAACATAGAGAAAAACATAAAACTACTAGGAGTTCTCAAAGGCAAAATACAGCATACCTTGGAGATATCCTTAAGCGGCCCCTAGACGTTCAATATTATAGACAATATCCTGCACAATAATTAATATTATACAATAATATTGACCGTCTGTAGATAATATTGAAAAATTGCACAATATATTGAGTCAATTCATTTTATTGTACAATCTAACCTAAAAGTGTTTATTTTATTTTTTTAACCATTTTATTATCTATCTGCGTCTTTTTTCTCCTTCTTTTTTAAAGTGATAACTAAAGCAATGGTCACACAACTTGCTTTATTTTATTGCAGAAGTGTCAGTAACTGACAAAAAGTTTGCGCAATTATATTGAAACGTCTAGGTGGTTCTAGCAATATATTGTGCAATAGATTGTTCAATATTATTGCTGATAATATGATCACCTAGAGGCACCTTTAGAAGCAGTAAATATAGTCCACTAAAACTTAATAGAATGCAAACTTGAAAGCAAAATAGACTGTCGACGTGGCACAGGCCGCAAAAACTCCCAGCTAAAAAACATAAAAAATTAGACTGGACCATACTCCTACACCTTATTCTGAGCAACAAAATATTAAAGAAAATTTGAAATAATTGTTGCCAAACATCAGTAACAAAAAAAGTTAAAAAAAAAGAATTGTCAACATTATACTTACATAATTATAGATAAAACAATAAAGTGTCATGTGCCTGACAATTAACTTAACCTAATCAAAATACGACATAATCTATTAGTCATGCATTAGATAGTATTAGCGTTGATTGTGATATAGATGGACGGACACAAAAAATTATAAACGATTATAAAAAGTGTCTCAACAAGAGCGCCGAATTTAATTAATAAATAAAAACACATTTTTTTAAATTAAACAAATATTTTTAATTCAATGTAAGATGGAATAGTTGCAATTAAACATAAAATAAAACATTTGTCAAATGGCCACCACAAAACCTTTAGCACAAAGTGGTCAGTTTATCTTAAATTTTTGACAAACGTTTTTACATTACTGTTGCTTTATTTGGTGTTCAACTGTTTGTGACTTGTTTGCACACACCTTTTCTTTACGTCCCAAAGAAAAAAATCCATTGGCGTAATGTTGCACTATCTTGGTAGTCAATTTTGGTTGCCAAATCAAGAGTTGACAGGGCCTGGAAACTTAGTTTGCAGTAACACCATTATTTTGCGTGCTGCATGACAGGTCGCTTAAGATCTTGTGTCAATTGAACCTTGTACGCGTGCAAATGCAATACTTTTTTCAAAACTTGTTGCAGAGTGGGTCTGGTAATGTTCAATTCTTGACTACAATGCCGAATGAAAGTGACTGGACTTTCGGCTACACTTTTTCTCACTGCGGCTATGTTTTCGAAAGTCCGACCAGAATGGTGACAAACAGTAGTCTTCTCATCCATCAGCGTGAATTTTGTCTCAAATTTTTAAATTAAATGGTTAATTGTCGATTTAATTAGCGCATTATTGCTATCGACATTTTTACGTAAATTGCACACAGTTTTTGCAAAACTTTCCTGTCTTTTGTAGTGCGTTTTCACAATAATCAAACGTTGCTCGTTTAAATACTTCTTCATAACTTCTAATCGCAAAGTCTATACTTAACAGTTGTCAAAAAACAACTACAGTACTACTCACACTAACAAAATAGCGGCAAATTCAAATCCGACGCTCTTGTCGAGACACCCTTTATTACGTAAATTCTGTTCACAATTGCAATCGTATTATAGCAAATAATAAATATGAATAAGTAAAATATTTATAATAACTGCAAAATAAATGCTATTACATTTTTGTTAATAATTTGATTAATCTTCATGTCGTAAATAGTATAATATTATCCCGGGCTGCGTATCTTATTTCAACAGTAACTGTTTTGCATTGTTTTAATAAAAAAACATCTGTTTACTTTTTTGTTTATAAACAACCTTGACAAATTATAAACTCATATCAACTATTTATCAAATATAAGAACAAGAATTCTGGAAGAGCAATTACTAGACAAAAAACAAAACTATAACCTCTTAGGGGCAGCCAGACAAAACCTTAAAAACAAACCAGGCAGCGCAAGCAACTCAGCAAACTTTAACAAAAAAAAACAAAAAACCCGCAACATTCATCAGCAACACAAAAGCAGAATCTGTCCGGCAATAGTACGCCGGCCTCGCAAAAACAACAAAACAACTGACAAAAAAAAAACAAATAGACTTAAAAAACCTTTAGGGTCACTCTTATAGTATTAGACAAAAAATCTATTAAATCCTTTTACTTCAAAAATTAATAAATTAAAAAAAATTTATGAGCAAACAAACCAACTAAGAAGTGGTTTAGCAGCATCTCAAATAAAACATCTTCTTTAAAACAATTAACTTTGTCAAGACAGACTAAAAGCAGAACATTATAAAAACTAACACTTGGCAAATGATTAAATCAAAATCAAAGCCTCCTGAGAAAACCTTAATCGCAAACTGTAAATGAGTTTCTCCAGAATAACCCTCTTAGCACTACCCCATTAAAAAAAAAAATGATGACAAATCGATAAAAACGCGTCTCGTCAAAAAGGCTTAAAAAGAAGACCATTTGCCAAACGACAACAATAAAACTGGGCATCGCCACAAAACAGCCTCTGCGAACATTATGTGACATGACATCAACATTGTCTTTATACCAAAACCCTTAATTCACAAAAAAAATAAAAAAAATAAGTATTCCGGCCAGATCAGCTAAACTACTTTTACTACCAGAAGCAATCCAAAGCCAAATCAGTTTCAAATCAAATACAACCATAATCTTTGAATGCAATACCAATGCACACCATATTGCATAAACAAGCAAAAACATCAACCCAAGGCATTATAAACTTCTAAAATATATTTTAGAAACTAACATAGTCATTATAAATAATAGAAACGCAAGTAAAGAATAGTTATAGACCTACCACTAGCCTTGCACTAGCTGCAAAAATCCGAAAAAAAACTGAGATTTGTATAACTAAACATTGTTTAGTCAAAACAGCTTTCGTCCAAACGTAGCAAAAACTAGTAATAATCTAAAGATAACAATAGAGACAATTTTAAACTCCATTTTTTAAAGAAAGCTTTACATACAAAATAAAACAAAAAGCTTAACAAAGCAAAGGCAACCACAAAAAACTACTTACCAATGACAAGAAAAATGGTGACTGATTTTCTATGCATATTGGTCAATAACAATATTGCTATCTAGCAATATGCATAAAGAATTGGGCAATAAACCTCATACAGAACTAGCTTTACAGCAAATAAAAATGCTATAAAAAAATAATCCAAAAAAAAATATTATAAACACGTTCAAAACAAACCTAAATGTTTTTGTCTCTAAAAAACGTTTAAAGATATTCAAACTGCGCTGACAACAAAATGAAATTTCACAAAAAACTTTGCAAAAGCTAAATAAAACGTAAATTTCATATGGTAGTTTTGTCATTGCTATATATTGATTTTCACTAACAAACATAAACATAATTGTGACCCAATTTATTTGGCTGAAAGTCCTTTGAACATGACCTAACTACTACTCTTTGCAAATAAATGTTTGCGGATACTTCCACCAATACGGTAGGCTGCTTGCTATAGTAGTATATCAAATTGGTTAATATGGTTTTTTATTTGGAGCTATCTCGTAACTTCTAATAAAATTCTCTTTCTCAAAGCTTACAATATGCAACACCTTTTTTGACAAGCGCAAACCAACCAAAAATAAACTCAAAACATCCCATAGCAAAACTTTTTAAACTCTATTCAAGAAAAAAAATTGTCAGAGCAGTAATAACCAAAGATATATAATAAGACCAAAAACTTGTAGTGCAGAAACGCTTAACCAAAATAATAATAAATTTAGAATATGGTACCAAAACAAACATACAGTATAGATAATGCTTATGCTGGAACAAATTATTTAATTAAGAAAATTTCTTGCTGGCTTTGAATTTATTAAAACTTTCATGCCATTTGCTGCAACTGCAATAAAACTAGTCATAATATAAGTTTTAAAAAACTAAACAAGTTTGAGCTGCCTCTGAATTTTTAAAATATTGAGATATTATTAGTGATGCCGCCGGACCCACTTTTTGGCCGGAACCGGATACAGGAACCATCACCTACAAAAAAAACCGGAACCGAATCCAAGACCGGATCCAACCGGATCCGGCCGGACCCATAAAAATATAAAAAAATAATCAATATTTATCAGCGCCGGCATCCAGCGTCTATAAAATTAACTGACCGTAAATCATGAAGAAAAATTTATATTCCTACATTATTGCTTAAGTATTATTGATAATATTAATTAATTAGTCCCTTCAAATTAGACAAAAAATTGATGATTTAGAGAAATTTTATCCACAGCTTAGCGACCTGTATACGAAGTTGTGTTTAGACTGTCTGAAGAATATTTTCATCTGGCGTACGCATAAAAAAGAGTGGTTTTAGAGTAATTTGTTTTTTATTTTTCATTTTTATTCTACTTTCATTAGTTTCATTTATTTAAAAAAAATTGGATTCGGCCGGATCTAGCCAAATCCGACCGGATAGTTATTAAGATCCGGCCGGAACCGAATCTTTCAAATATTTGCCAAATCCGCCGGATACCGGATTTGTTTAAATCTCAAAAAATCTAAAAAATAAATATACATGTTTAACAAAAAAATACGAACCGGCTAAACAAGTTTTGTCATAATTTGCCAATATATACACAAAAAACAAAGTAAATACAGCAAATATAGAAACTAATCTACTTCTAAACTAAGTAGAACAAAAACTATCGGCTCAACAAATTTACTCCAGATAACCACTACCAATGAATATAACATTACAATCTCTGGCAACCTCGGCAACAGAGTCGTCTGACTGTCAAAAGATAATAGGCGCTTTTAGTTGATACATAGTTTTAACATTTACATTTTTATGTAGTTAATTTTTTTTTGCATGTTAAATCTGTTATCAATTTTATCTGATAATCTTTCTTGACATACTTGAATATGTTGTACTTCGCCAACCGATCGGATTGCACAGTTTGGACGGTTTGCAAACTGTCCAAATCGTATGTTGGAACAGACCTATTGTATTCAAATCAGAATAAAATATGTGCTTTAAAAAAATAAATTTATAATATTAAAAAAAATACAGCTGATTAGTTTAATTTATTGTATACCTAGACTATCTCACTGTACTACAAAACAGTCTAAGTAAATTTACATTAATTATATAAAGGCATTTCAAAGATAAATACAATTTTGTTTCCCTAGTTAACCACCTCAATTAGTTACTTGTAAATAAGTTCTTATATGAACCAACAAAGTTTTTTATTAGTTTTAATTGCCAATTGTTCTTCAAATAATAGAATGTATATTCTGATTAAAAATAATTTGATTAAAGTCAGTCCTTGCAGCATAATGAATTAATTATAAAACGCCTTTAGTGCGGACGCGACGGTCGAAATCTACATCGGCTAGAAATTGAAGGAAGCAATATAACGAATTTGCATAGAGAAAATGATAACCAGGAAATTGGTAATTTGCGGATTGGAGCTTCAATTATCCGGCCGCTCTTTCGCGGCTGAATTTCTAGCGCACAATGCCAAAGTTTTCGCTCAGAATTACTGCCAACTCTTTTGTTGTGTGAATTGTCATAGGAAACGCTTTCTAATCACCATTAAAGGGAACGAACGCTTTTATTGAATAGCTTTTACGAAATTGAGAAATGTGTAGCTTTATAACTTTGAGAAATATATAACTTGAATATATTCAGTAGGGGATAAAATTAGATTATTGCCATTACAAGCATATAAGCTATATTTTACGCGAACAATAACCTTTGTTATATTTTAATTAGAACAATATATGATATTACATTTTTATATTACGTTTGCGTTATGAATAGCTTAATGATTAATGACATTTTTGACATTTAAACTCAACTAACATTTAAATATGACATATACGGTGTTATGATTTAGACATCAACTATATTTTTGTTAAATATAATTATAAAAAAAAAATTAATTAATACGTTGAATTGAATGCTCTCCAAATGAATTATTTTGTGATGAATAAACAGAAATAGTTAGAATTGCTCGATCTTACATATTTAATTGAATTGATTACTTAGTATTCCCCGTTTTCGCGGTTATATGATAATTTGCAAGGTTGAATGCATTAGTATCTGTCTGTTTGATGTTGATTTCGTTTCCACTGAGTGTATTAGCGTACCAGGATGCGGACTATTCATAAGCGTCCAAACACAGAGACGAATAGATTCCTCAAGACGTTCCATGCTGCCGTTCCTTTTCATTTTCCACTCATACATCACCCTAGTACCCCCGTCTGTCAGCGGACTAGTGAAAAGGGGGGGGCGAGATATTCGAATGAGTTTAGATTATTCTGAGATGAATGGGCCCCCTCTCAGTTTTTATTCTTAATGATTTATTGTCGGACCGTATCGACGGAGTCGATATCCATTTGCGTTCGGATGGAGATGCGGCGTGGGCAATGATCGTCATTCATAGTCGGCCACTGCATCTAACGATACAAATGCCCCGTTTTATCTGCATCGTTTGCTTTTCATTCAGGGAAACGTGATATATCTGGAGGTGTGAGCTTTCCATCCATCCATAACCGATTGCATTCATTTTCCATTTTCCTATTGATTTGTTGAAATTTCCGACTATATTTCACACGTCAACACTACTTGCTTTTTTGTTGAACAGTGTATTCCATGAAAATAAATTTATCTATTGTCAATTTTTCCATTTGTGCATGATGGTCTTATGTACATACATTTGAAAATGTATTTGTTGAAATCAAACAACAAAATCAATATTTACGAGTAACCTATAGGCTTTGTTTAATTTGCATTTATCCTAAATTGTATTGTTGTATTCAAATAATTCAGATAAAAAAGTATTTTTTCTCTTTTATGATCTCTAAAATTCACATTTTATGATTACATATACTTTTTAACTTTATCGTTTGAATATTTGTTTTAGTCAGTCTAATAGTCGCTGAACCTTATCAGTTGTTTTGGTTTGATGGTAGCTATGATGCTGTACGTTCATTACTTCTCCAATATTGTCGTTTTTTAGCTTCTACATTCTTTCGGTTAATCTCATTCTGAAACTTTACTGTTATTAGAAAAACGTTCTATAACTGAAACTACAAATTATTTTAATTTTAATCAATAAGTATGTATGATGTTTTATAATTTTTTTTATTTGTTTTTGTTTTTTACATTTTTATCCTATATTTTAAAACAATCCTACACAACTTCCGGTTGTTTGAAAGCCCTATATTTAGTTGCGGCTATCAACTATTAATTTTTGATGCTCAATAAAATCAATATGCCGTTCTATGTAGTTGAGGTCTGGTCTTATAGTGCTACTTGTACCGACTCCGCTATCCGAAACTCATAAACCGCCGTAAGCTTCAACGCAGCACAAACTTAGCAGTTACTTTAAAAATCAACTATGCAATTTTCTTGTTAGGTTCAGTTAGATGAAGCGCCCAACTTGAATTTCGGCGCATAAATTGTCGCAGATACGAGCCACAGCTCCGGCATAGCATTTTAAGAAATTGTGGCATTTATTAATTCTGGACATTAGTCTAATACATGATTAGTGTCCATGTAGCTATAATTACATTTAATATGAAAGTGTGGGTGGACTAGATACTAAGTCTTGTCAGTATCTACAGTGCCTCCATTCTCTCTATTAGCAGGTTTGGTAGTATATATTATTTAAATTTACAAATACATATTCAGAAGCAGCTGTGAGGTAATGTAAACTCTAAAATATTAGCCCTTATACAAAAAAACAAACAAATAATGTTGAAGTACTTTAAGCTATAGGAAATGGTGGAAAAAAATATAAAGATAACAATCTGGAATCTGAAAGACAACAAAATTTCGTTTAAATCAATTTCTAGTAACCAAAACAAAGAAAAAATATTATCAACATAGAGTGGATCTAGAGCTATGAATAAAAACTCTGATGCAGTATAACTAAAAACCAAAGAAAAACATTAAAAAAAGTAAAAAAAAGAAGATGGATCAACAACTAATGAGAAGAAAAAATATTAAAAAGAAAGGATTGAATGTAAAATACATAAAAAACTGAAAAATATTATAGACAATATTAATAAGAAAGTGTTACACTAACTGACATAAATCAAAAACATGTCGGTACTAAAACAAAAATCAAAAAGGCAATAAATATGCCAGAGTACCAAGGAATTGGCTAAGGACTATAAGATAAAGATTAAAGTAGAAAATGCAATTAAAACAAACCCTAAACATGAGAAAAAAAAATTTATGAAGAAAAAATACAAAATTTCAAAGAATCAAAAAAAAAAAATTGAGTTAATAACTGTATCAAAATAAAATGAAAAGAAAAAGATTTTGTGAACAAGTTAAACAATGTCAAAAAAATATTAAAATCTTGGACGCTATAACAAACATAGAAAAGTATGTAACACTGACAAAAATTACGAAAAAAAAACTTACAAACCAAAAAATTAATCAAGAATGGCTGAATCAAAATGGGAGTCTGTAGATCTTAAGAACAAGCATGGCAATAAAGGTAGATAAATAAAATAGCATAAATAAAAAAAAAAAAAGTTAATGACAGAAAAAGCATATAAAATTAAGTAGGAAAAGTATTAAGTTTATTTTATTAAAACTAAGAGTATATTTTGAAGTAAAATAAAAAAATCTAAATTAAAAAATACGCAAGATGCGAACCAAAAATGGCAAACAGCTACGAAAAATATAGTAATAAAACAAAAAGAAGCAGGTAAAAAACATATAAAAAACGTTAAAAAAACTAGAAACAAAAATAAATGTAAATAAATACATACAATTAAAGAAAATAAGACAAAAAAACAAATGAAATCATCAAACTAAATGTTGTAAGAAAGGAAGATAGTAAAAAACTTGGAAATGTGGAAAAGTAATGAAAGACAAAGTGTCTATTCATGTATACTAAATATACATAAAAATTAAACTAACAAATAATAACAGACTTAAGTATGCTGTAGTTAGTCTAACTACAGTAGGCGTAAATAAACTAATACAGAAATACAAAATAAAAATTAGGTTAGTCAATGGGAGAGTGACGGATTTTACTGCACCAATAAGGTTATATAATTGCTTAAATTTCGGGCATAAAATATTGTAAAAAACTAGAAAAAAAAATGCTACAAAATGTGACAAGGAAGAGCATACGGATAAAAAATGTAAACATAAAAATATTAGTTATGAATCCCTTTGCTAAAGCTGTAAAACAATGGGTCATAAAGCAGACAATAGAAACTGCCTGTTGTTACAAAATAAAAACAAAGTAGAAGCAGCAATAAAAATTCTTCAAATTAATGTAAAAAAAACAGCTATGAATACATTCCATGCAAAAATAATGTTGACATAGAAATCATTTCTAAACAAAATAAAAAAATTACCAATAGAATTTCATAGATTGTGGACAGATAGGTTAGTTAGTTAATTCAACGCCAGAGATAAAGACTACCACATCTGAAAATTTTGCCGCAAATGTAGAAAGTACCACCTAAATTATTAAGTTTCTTCTTATCCAAAATAAGGCGTACTCATCACAACACATTTTTTTTTACCAAAAAAAAATAAACTGACCTCCAGAGAAACTCGTACTCAAAACCCCTAGTGAAGCAATCGAGTACGCTCACACGCCCACATGGGCGGTGACAGATGGCAAGATACACTTACGGTGTATAATAAAAATATAAATTTTTTTAATATAAATAACAAAAAATTAAGGACTCTGTGTAAGGAGAAGTACAAAACGTAATAATATACTAGTGTTACTGATCACCAAGTAAAGACATCAACAAATTTGAAAATGTTAAGCAAACTAATAGCATAAGAGCATAATGATTGCAAGCAACTTTACAACAATTCTAAGGCAAAATATTGAGGAAAAACAGATGATGATGCAAAGGGTTGGAGGGTGACTGAAAACAGTTTTGCTGTACTTTAAAATAAAGAAAAAAAAAATAATACAATGTCAAAAAAGTAGCAAAAAAACTTTTTCCTAGTCATCCTAAACGGCTTATTAGCTTATTATATTTAAAAGCTAACTAATAGTTAATTATGGCACTTGAACCGTATAATACCCCAGTTAAAATAGTTTTAAAAACTATTAATCAAACACCAGGTAAGATCTTGAAAGTAATAAACCAAGAACTAGAAAAAGGAATTTTTCTAATAAAAAAACAAAGCAAATATTTGTAAAAAACCAGTTAAATAAAAGAAGCCATTAAGTTACAAATTTTTGTGCATGGCACACTGCTTTAAAGTATTCGAATATATAATTGCAACTAGAATCAAGATAAAAGTAAAAAAATAATCAATACGGATTCAGGAAAAGTAGATCCACAATTGGTGTTATGGGTAGTGCTGAAAATAGTTGCAGATGCCACAAATAAAGCAGTACAAAAATAAATCTGTTTTCTTAACACGGTACTATAAAAAAGTAACATAAAAACTCGTAATTATTGGATGCTAGCCTAAAAATAAAAAAAAAAAAAAAATTATCTAATGTATAATAATTTATTAATAAAAAGTACCACAAGAATTCATACTGGGCTCTCTACAATAAAATATCTAATACAACAAAATGCTGAAGTTGAAAATTAATAAAGATGCAAACCTGGTATGCTTTGCAGACAACACGGCAGTAGTTGGCTGAAAACCTAGTAGCAATAGCAAATGCTACGCAAGAAAAAATTAATAATATGATAAAACAAAAAAAATTGCAAATATCAAAACATAAAACCAAGGCTATAATTATGTGCGGTGAAAGAAGAATAAGGGAACTCACAATAGAAATACATAAGTAAAACTAGGGACATAAAGTATTTTGCAATATAGTTCGACCATAATCTTAAAATAAAAAACCATATTAAAAAGGTTACTAAAACAGCCAAGAAAGTAACAAAAACACAAAATAAAATGATGCCAAATATAGACAATCCTTCGTGAAACAAGAGAAAACTATTATGTTCTGTGATGCACTCAAAAATTATGTATAGATCACAAATGTGAAGAAAATTATTGAAGTATGCAAAGTATAAACATCTGTCTCAACATCAGCAGTATATGTAATTATCAAACTATTAGTTGATCTACAAAAAATTAAAAAAAGCAAAAATTGTAAACATTGTAATGTGAATGACACGGCTGAGCACATCTTTTTCCAATGTGGAAAAAAGACACTGAAAGAATTAAACTAGGTGAGGTAATATCATAGAAAAATATAATCAAAGCAATGCTAAACACTAAAACCAATTGGAGCAAAGTACACTACCATATTAAAAAGATAGTCAATTCAATTGAACAAAAAAAAAAGAACAATATCTGCCAACAAGTAATAAAAAAGAACTTAAACATATAGGGTGCGCATAAAGCGTGCCTGGGCGTATAACTTCTTATAAAAGACAAAAATTATTTCCAAAAATGTATACTAACGTTTAACTAAGAGGAAATAGAATTTTAGTAAATAAGAGCCTCGCACACAAGCTGACAAAGCTTTCTCAAAACCACATAGACAAAAAAAATCCTAGTATCATCGCGCAAAAATTGCAAAAAAATTAAAACACGTGATATTACGACAATACTAGATAAGTGCAATTTTACTTAATTGATTTTGTCTATTTATATTATGTTTAGGCACAACTATATTGACGAGTTGTGTTGATTAGATTATCTTGTGTTTTTTCAAATTTATGTTACTACCAATCCAATTATAAATGTTTAATAAAAAAAAATAAAAAGTTAAGCTAGAATTTCTTTATTGAATCATCCACTACGCCGCAAGCGATTGCAACAACCAAACAAACTTTCCAGAATATAGAAACTGTTAATGTAACTCACAAGCCTGGGCTCAACTCATGGTACTTACGGCTGCTTCTACAACTGCCGGGCCGGCTATCTCAATCTTAGGAGTTTGGTTCACCGGACTCTTGCTGCTCCTTTTAAGGAACTACTCTTATTTTTTTTTTAAAAGATAAGAGAAACTTAGCACTTTAAATTTTACGTTTTATTATTAACGATTAACTAACTAACACTATTACTTTATACAGTTCTTACACATTAACAATGTTATATCCGCTTTTGCAATACTATACTGCACACACGTGCCTTTTTGATATTTCGCACACCCGTGCCTTTTAGATCTTTTCTCAAGAGTGACCCGCTCTTCTAGCAAGACACTGAGGACCTCTATATTTTAAGTAAAGAAACAACGCGGCATATTTGAATGTATTGCGCGTTTACATTTGATACGTTACAAATCTTCCCTCTTCCTCCAACAAAAAAAAAAGATGTAAACATTTTTTTTAACCTATTTAACCTAACTTAATGTAGTCATAACCTATACTTAAAGTAACCTACCCTAAATAAATTAAAAAAAAAAATTATACTTGTACTTATACTTAAAATAAAATTATATTTGTACTTATACTCTAAAATTAAAAAAAAACCTTTACATTACAGCTATACTTATTTTAATATAATGCAACTAATACCCAATAACAATTCAACTAATCAGGCGGGTGATTTTTTAAGTCTTTTATATGATAAATTCCGAAATCTTTTGTTCTATCTTCCGACTCAAGATGATACGTATTCTTTGTTATTTTGCGTCGTACTTTACACAACAAAAATTTATTTGCCAGTTTAGCCGTGAAATAATTGCTGGCGTCGGATAAATGATCATTCTTTTTCCAAACAAGATCTCCGGTTTCAAATTCCATTGGTCTTCGTCGCAAGTTATAGTAGTGAGCATTTCTTTCAAATGATTTTTTAAGGTTTTGACTGACCTAAGATTAGAATTCGGGTAGTTTCTTTAGATTATCTGCAATCATTTTCCGGTCTGCTATGTCTAGCGGTTTGTTACCTTGAAGAAGTTCGTATTGGTTACCAGTTATAGTTAACTCCCTTCCAAAGGTAAGGAACGCTAGTGTAAAACCCGTAGCATCATGACAACTCGTACGCAATGCAAAACCAAATTGTGCTAAATTTTTATCTCAGTGACGACGATTTCCTCGCAAATAAGAAAAAATCATCGTTTTGATGGTACGATTATATCTCTCGGTCGGATTGGCCTAAGCGAGGTAGTAAGGAGTAAAACGTAAATTGTCAAACATTTCCTAAAATGAATTATTTGCCGTTATCACTAACAATGATCTGTGGCTGATTCCTGACTTTGCATCCCTTAATGCACTTAAAAATACATTTTTTGTAAACAAATCACATATTACTAGAATAGACCTATTTCTACGTGTTGGTAATGGAAATGGTCCTATTAAGTCGATCAACAACACTTGGTATGGTCTATCAACGACGTGTGTACCTAATAAGCCACCCGGTTTTTGTTGGCTGACTTTATGAGCCAAACAAATCTTACAGCGCCTACAATAGCGAGTGATATCCGCGTGTATGCGAGGCCAGTAATAATTTTGTGACACACGTTGACATGTTTTAGCTATACCTAAGTGACCGGCAGTAACGTCATCATGGCATTCTTGTAACACCTCAGCTTTCTTAGACCGTGGTACTACCCATTTCCAAGAATCATTATGATCTATTGAACTCCGACTTTCTCTCGTTAGTTTTTGAAGCCTACCATCAACAATGCAAAAAGACGTGTAGCTCTGAGGATCCCCTCCCACCAATCTTAACAGTTTATTATACCATCGGTTGCAATCCTTTAGCGTAGCATCTATTAGATGTATGGAAAAAATATTCTCATGAGTTAGACGCGAAAGAGCGTCCGGCAGCTGATGGTTTGTGCCAGCTCTATGGATGATATCAAATGAATATTGTTGTAGCTTCATCAACCACTGAAAGTCTACCCGGAGGGTCCTTAAAATGCCATAATGATTTAAGAGCAGCATGATCTGTGATTACAGTGAAATGCGTAGCATCAATATATTTCCGAAACTTCTCAATCGCAAAGAGAACCGCTAGGCACTCTAGTTTTGTCGCGCTATATTTATTTTCTTGAAGGGTAAGCGATCGGCTAGTATAGGCTATCATATAATTTCCCTCATTGGTACGTTGACTTAGTACACAGCCTAAACCCACTGCGCTAGCATCGCATTCTAAGAAAAATGGTTTGTTCCAATCAGGGACAGCTAAAATTGGTGCGGAAACTAAAAGGGTTTTTAAATCCGTAAAAGCTTTTTATTGTTCTGAGAACCAGTTCCACGGTTGACTTTTACGAGTCAGTTTTGTCAAATGTTCCGCTTGAGTTGCAAAGTTTGGAATAAACCTGCGATACCAACTAACAACTCCTAAGAATCTACGAATATCTTTCACCGATTGAAGCGGAATTTGCAAAATTGAAGACACCTTTTCTGGATCAACTAATAATCCTTTCTAATTTACTTCATAACCTAAATATTTTAATTCTGAGCAACAAAAATTACATTTATCCCGCTTCAAGGTTAATCCAGCAGCATGAAGACGTTTAAAAACTTCTGCTAGTAGTAAAACATATGGTTCCAATTCCGGGCCTAGTATCATGTCCATAAGTCTATGAAACGTTGCGGGACTGTTGTGCAAACCCAACGGCAACTTTTTAAAATGGAACAACCGACGTCCTTGAACAGAAAAAACCTCCTTGGAATCATCTGTGAATAAAATTTGCCAGTAAGCATTTTCTATATCTAAAGATGAAATATATTTCGCCAGTTTTTTTCTTTATTATCACTACTGATGATGACCAAGGAGATCTACTGGGTTCAATCACATCTAACTTCAACATCTTCTCCACTTCAGCGTTTATTATTCTTTGCATTGCTGGGGACACTGGATAGTACTTCTGTTTAATAGGTAAAGCCTTTCCTACAGCAATATAATGTTCGATAACGTTGGTATAACCCAGCCTATTACCTATTTTTGCAAAATAAAAATCAACTAAACTATAAAGTTGAGAAGTTTGATCAAAAGTTAGGTTAGAATCATCCATTGCGGCAACGTAAACTTCTTCAGGCAATACAAAATTACAACTATTAATATTTGGAACAATACCAGATTGTCTCCAAAAATCTATACCCACTACAAGATCACTTGCTAAACTTGGGATTACAAAACAACTAACTATAAGTACATTATTTCCTAAAGCAATTGGTGAGTCTACTGTTCATACCACACTAACATGCTGACCATTTGCCACTCGAATTGACAATGTATCAGCCTTTCTAATTTTTATATTTTTGCCAATTTTTTTAAACAAACGTTTGCTTATGCAAGATTTAGAACAACCACTATCTAATAGAGCTGCCACAACCGCGCATTACCTGGTATCAATTTTAAACAAAATTTATCGGTGGCCCAATTTGCTCCCTTGCAATGGTCTATTTGGCCCACTGAGACCTCGCAGGTCCGTTTCCCGATCTATTACAAAACGAACATTGATCTCTTAAAACATCTCTCTTCCCACATCCGGTACAAAATTTAGATTTTGGTCTAACGCATTTTGTAGAGGGATGACCATATCCTTTGCAATTGTAACATTGAATTGAGTTATTTGGTTCAAATATTGAAGTAGCATTTGAATGAGAGGAAGAGATGGCTATATTCAATAAAACCCTACGTGCTTCAATATTTTTGCGTAATTCATCGAGAAATTTGGTATTACTATAGCTTATACAATCCAACAGATAAGAAGTTAAATTCCGCTTAATTGTAAAAATTTTGTTCTTCTTCCGAGACTTTAATATGTAATCGTTGATACATAGCTAACATACATGCAAAATAATTTTGCACAGCTTTATTTGGCTGCTGTTTCCTGCCCTCTATTTCGCAACGCAATTCGTATATATAATCCGGCCGACGGTATTCATTCTTTAAAACTTCTTTGAATTCTTCCCAATCTACAAACAAGTATTTATATGACCGAACCCAGAGCAGCGCTTTACCGGATAATAATTCAGGTAAACTACAAAATAATTCTGCCTCTGAAATTTTATTAATGACTTGTAGTTCTTCAATTCTTTCGAGAAACGCTCCGACGCTTAACTCCTCTACTACCCCGGAAAATATAATTCCCCATTCTGATACATGTTTCCTAATTCTTCCCTGAGTAGTTGAACTATTACTTGCGTAAGAATTGTCAAGAGCTGGTAATGATAACCTACTGCTAGCCCTATCCGCATCTAACTCAAGATGTTTACAATTTTCTTCTATCAACTCTTCAAGATTATTTAGAGGCGACTTATATTGTTTCACAATTGTTTTATGCGCATCTTCATTGGGTACCCTATTGAGTCTTCCCGTAATATAAATAAATTTTGTTTCAATAGTTTTAAATGCATTTGTATATCTGTCTCTTTCAAACACATTTATTTATCATATCATTTAATATTGAAATTTTTTGTTTGCAAGTTCTAATTTCTTGATCCTCATTTTCTATCATACTAATACTTTCATAGTTTTCTCCCGCCAGTATTGGAGCTAATTTTGCTCGCAATTGGTTTAATGTAAAGTAATTTATTTTTCTTCTTCTTATAGTGCCATACTAGCCACGAGTGTCAGCACCCCTCTCGTATGTTTGTGGTGTGCGATAATAGTTCGACACAAACATACGGGACCTATAATTTAATGTGGAGTCCAAATCACACCACTAGAGAGGTTTACTAGGCAAATACTTTGCTGGTTTGCCATTGCCTTGCAAAGGAGACGCCCGCACAAAAATATATTCGACAAATTAGATATTGCCGCTGCCGGGAATCGAACTCGGGAAATTAAATAAAAGAAAATATTCAGTTTGAAATCCAAAATTTAAACAATTTTTTTTATAGCAATAATCCACTTAAAATTAATAAATTAAACCTAACACATTTAAACAATTTACTAAATTATTTGTCTTACGTTTTATAACAAAACGCAAGTAGATAACAAAATGAAATGTAATACTATTATCACTCAAATTTTGCTTATTATGCCCGTGCAAATAAATTGTATAATATATTTAATATAAACATAATATATTATGCACAAAATTTATAAAATTTAATATAAAATTTTAAATATTAAATAAATGTAATAATGTCATTCATGAATAGCAAATACGTTTATAGTCTTTTGTACTCACTAATTTTTACCATGATTTTACACTTCTGGTGACATTCTGGAGGTGTTGGTGATGATCGATCTCTGGAGCTGCAGGTTGCGGCTAGGTGATAGGTGTTCATCCACGTGTTGGAGTATTTTTTCAATAGGTCCCACGTTGCAGCGTCAATTTGTAACTCACGAGCGTGGTATTTGGTATTTCTACAGCTGCCGGGCCGGCTAGCTCAATCTTGGGGGTTTGGTTCACCGGACTCCTGCTGCACTTTTTAGGGAGCCACTCTTATTTTTTAAGGAAGATAAGAGAAACTCCGTACTTTAAATTTTACGTTTTATTATTAACGATTAACTAACTAACACTATTACTTTATACAGTTTTTACACACTAACAATAGGTTTGTTCCAACCGACACCAAACGCGGTTTGGGACCGTCAGAAACTATGCACACAAACAATTACTGTGTATAAAAGATTGCCTAAGGATGACAAATATTTGTTTGTGTGCACAATTTGGACGGTTTGCAAACTGTCCAAATCGTAGGTTGGAACAGACCTAATGTTATATCCGCTTTTGCGATACTATTTTTTATCTTTCGCACACCCGTGCCATTTAGATCTTCTCTCAAGAGTGACCCGGTCTTCTAGCAGGACCTCTATATTTTAAGAAAAGGAACAACGTGGCATATTTGAATGTATCGCCCGTTTAAATTTGGTACGTTACAGGTAAATCAAATTTACCGCAAAGAAAGTAAAACTAAAAAATAACAAACTAATGTTATTGCACAAATGTGTGTACAGGTATCTTTTAATTATTATTACTAACCATGTTTGTTACGACTGAAACTGCTTTTGTAAACAATTTAGTTTTAATAACCGTGCAGCTATACTGTTTTAGCAAATCAAGTTGTTAAAAAAAGTAAACAGCTTATTGAGCAACATCATAATGCCAGTTACCCAAAACACCAACATTCTGCAAAATAAGTAAAAAAATGTTAAAATTCAACTCAAAAAAATTTGCATTTTGTTTTTTTTTTACACAAAATACATAGTAAATACCGTTCAACTGAGCAAAATGATACATTTTTGGCATATATGTTTGATTACTTAATAACCGGAATTTCCACATACATATTGCGCATTTTCTTATACCGTAAACATCTAAAATGCTTTTTAAAAAATAAATACAGTTTAATATTTCACCCAAAATGTATTATCACAATCTTCAATGCTGACTTAAATGTAAAAAAAAAATCAAATATATAGTTTATAAACTACAACCTCTTATACCGTCAGGTATCGATGTGTCTGTCGGGTAAATCAAACCATAGAAAAAACATCTGTATGCCGTGACGGATCCATTAAGAAAAAACTCTACGCTCTGCAACACTTGTTGGTCACCCGTCCAAATCGTGTGTTTATTGGCGTGTTGTAAACCAAACATTTTAGGTGTCCCCAAAAGAAAAGAAAAACAAGACTAGTCAGGAGACCTAGCAGGCCTCGGTCGACTTCGATACTGAAATGTGCAGGTGCTCCGTCGTGCATAAACCAGCTTTCTCTTCACATGGTAAGTGAAATATTCTCAAAAAGATGCTCTTAAGGAAATTTAAGATACAATTGTAAGTTAAATTTTGTTGGCATAAAAACTGGCCCTAACAAAACATTTCTTATTATGCAAACCCACACATTCACAAATAAAATTTCTACTTTGTCAGAAAACAATCCTTGTTATTCAAATAAAGGATTTTTAAGCAACATTTAAAAATACCACTGACAAAAGTTCAGACGTAATTAAAAATCATGAAAAAAATAAGCCCGTACTTTTTGAATATGGTAAGGATATAATAAATAATTTTTTAAGATTTTCCATACCAAAACATGCGTAATTGCTAATACTGAAGCTATTTTTCTTATAGTTGTACTAGGATCATTTTCAGCAACACTTACAATTTTTTCAGGTGCTTCTGCTAGATGGTTTGTTCGGTTAAAAGTTTCAGTTCCACATAAACGGTAGTAAAAATGTTTTACTAATACACCCAATTGAGATAATGCTGTTGATACAACTATCTGGTAAGTATTGCTATTTGCAAGCCCGTACATAAAATGTATGTCTGCATATTTTTAATTTTTAAAATTGACCATAATAACTCCCTTTGAATCACATTAAGAATATCCTTCTATAATACCTCCCCGTCATTAAGTAACACCTAGTATAGTTAAATATAAGACTTGAGTCTGCTTCATATTAAATACTTCAGCAATTTCATCAAGTATAACCCAACAAACTTTTTTTGCAAAAGCCTAACCTTACAAAATTGAGTCAGACGTTGCAACATAATTTGCAATAATCCAGTATTTAAATTTGTTTCTCAACCACTTTGTACCTCTATTTTACAATGCACATCATTGTGTTTCACTTTTTCAATATGCAAAAATCAAATAACAAAACAATACTCCAACCTAGTGCAGTGCTCTAGTGTCAGTTTTAAACCGATAATGTGTCAGCACTTTCAAACTGTATCTACAATATGTCATTAGGAAACCTTATATATCTTATCTGCCAACTTGCATTTTTTAAAGATTTCACTTGACTCAGCCTTGGATATACGCATTATTATTATTGTTTACTAAAAAATATTTAATCAGGCAATTAATACAGATGTCATATTAATTAATTAAGCTTATTATATAATTATAGACGTATATTCGTTGATAATAATATTTATTAGTCAAACAAGAATAGCTGAAATGCCAACTATTGAACATAACATATTTTATTTTACTCTCTAAATTGAATTCCAATTCCAATTTTATTTCCAACCCATCAATTACAGTGTAAATATAGTTGTAATTTCGAAATAATGGCATTATAACAATACGACATTAAATGGGGTTTTATAACGGCGGTGGTTTGGGGTGGCTAAAGCAGGAGGCCGATAAAATTATTTCAGGGCATCGATTAATGCGCGGGTGACCGCCCCGATGCAACGGGAAAAACGTGCGCGAATGTGTGGCGGGCCAGTTCGCTATGTGTTGCACTAAAATTATTTATGGTTCGCATAAAAGTGCCCGTTTTTATAGATTGTGAGACAAGTTTTATATGCGATTATGCTTACAGAAAATGCACAAACAGCAGGACTACCAAAGAAATTTATCATTAATGGGCCATCGAAAAGATATTAAGGATAATAATTTTGTCGTGCAATTTGTTCCGAAAATGTCTACAGATGTTACCTAACTGATGTTAGAAAATAAGAAGATTTTATAAATAATTGTTATGGTTTGGATCAGTACTTCTGTTCCCGATTTTTCAAAACATCGTTGTTAGTAAAAGATTGCAAAAAAACAAAAAACAAAAAATCTTAAAACCATTTAAATAGTTCTATGAATATTACAATACTAAAAAATTTTACCATCATACTTATACTATAAATTTTAACAGTAAAATTGAGCTGCATATGCTATTCATTAATAAAGTTTGCTAAAAAAAATTAAAAATATATCCTTGGTTCTTATTCAGATTATTAAAATATTAAAGGTCAAGGCTAAAAAATAACCATACATAAGTTTCAAGATTAAAACTCCTGGTAATGTAGTAAACCAAGCAAATAAATACAGGGGACTAAAACAAATTAAAAATTAAGGGTGCAAAATTTTCCTTTTGTTTCTCGTTACAGAGTTATTAATAAAATTTTATAGTCAATACTCTTTCATTGCTAGCTATAGCCTTTCAAATAAAAAAAGTTTACCTACAATCAAAAAGTATGAGTCAATTTGTTGAGACGTGGTCATCCAAATTTTGTTAAAAAACTAACTTTGTTAATATAACAAAAGTTTTCATACAAATAGTTCAATATAGATTGAGACGCAATTGAAAAACATATTTCTCCAACAACTGCAACTGTTGCAATGATTTCTGGAAACAACCTCTCTAAATTACAAAAAGATTACAATAATCCTGAACGACTATAAAACGGCCGTTAATGCTCAACAAAAAATGATATTGATTACAACTGAGTTGATTTAACTCTGTCTATGTTGTTTAGGAAATAGTAAACTGGGCCTATAAAAGCCTAAAAAACTAAGTAATTCCACATTGAATTGTGAATCCTTTGAGATTAGTTTCAATTTGGTACGATGAGTTCTAACTTCCTAACAAGAGAGATGAATACAACATTTACATCAAAACTGCCACTTTCTTACAGTTTTATGCATTTTATTCAAAAACTTTAAACTGAGCCTATATAAACCAATCTAACCACGTAAATCCACATTAAATACGCTATGCTAAGTATATGTTTCCAAACGAAAGATACAAACATGACATTTGCAATAAAAGTTGACAGTTTTTTGAAATTTACTCAAAACTGTACCGATTTTCAGCTCTTTATAAAATTATTTGAACGTTTGCAATACATCAATAGTTGGAATAATAATACAATAGATCAATTTTAAACAAGACAAAAGTAAACAACGCAAAGTGCACATCATTTATGAAATACTCAATTCATAGCGTACCGTCCACCTTGCAATCCTAAAAACAACTAAATAATAATATAGTAATAGCGCATAATAATTTAAGAAATAATGATTGTAACACATCTTGAAGGCAAATATAGAACAAACGCATACAGTTTATTAATGTGGTCTCATTAACTCAAAACCTTCTAAAAGTGCATATAGTACAAATGTAGATTGAGGTGATAAGTTATTTAGAAAATTGGAAATATTTAAAAAAATAAAATAAACATTAATATCTTTTATATAAATTTCTTAATATTGTACTACTAAATTAAAAGATTTGATTGTTTTGACATATACGACAAATTGAAAACACATCATATTGCAACAAAGTTTTTCCATTGAATTTTCAATATTCACTTTGTTTAAGTTTCAAACAGCGTCTCTTATCTAACGGCTCTAGCTGTCGGGGTTCTTAGATGTGGGTTTAAAGGGACGCCATGTGTTTACCTCGACTTTTCGTACTGTACCGCCCTCATGAAATTTCAATTCGGGAAATCTCTTCTTATATACGCTGTGGGTTGTTGCATACTTTTTATTAATAGGACTGCTATCCGCCGGCTTTGCATGCCACTGCGGCCTATTTATTTATGTAATACTTTTTTGTTAAAGTTTTTCATAAGATATCCAAATATATACAATATCCAAGCATATTATGTAAATAGTTTATTTCATATATATACTTTATTAATACTAAAAACAATAGAACCAGTAGGTATAGTTTGTTTCAAATCGTTGATAATTGTAATAAAAAACATCATAAGTAAAAAATTTGTTTACAAAAGTAAATAAACAAACTAATAATATATAAAATTAGTGCCCAAAAGTAAAGCTACGTTAATAACTAAAAAATTAATATAACATATTCTAAAATAAAATAATCAGATAAATAAACAAAGTTCAACATAAACAAATCCAAGAAAATGGAAGATAGCTTTGAAGAAAGCTTTTCCAAAACAACAATAATTCAAAGTTTGAACGATTGTAAGCAATGCAATATCTTTCTACATATTCATCATATCTATCTGCCGTAAAGTACGTCATAGTTAAAAACGGTGTAAATGTCAACATCAATGTAATAAACATCGCAAAAACCTGATTCTAATAGCACGATGACTTTCATAAAAAGCGCAACAAACAAAGTTTTTTTTTACAAAATGTATATTTTAATGAAACAAACAAATAATTAAAATTTAAATAAAATCTGTTTATCGCCAGATAAAATCGTATAGACTGCATTCGTACCGTCCATTTTTGTGTCTTCTTATTACTCTACTTCAGATTAAAATGAAGCAACAAAAGATCAAGTTGGGCTTAAAAATGGTGTTTAGTAACAAGTCTGAATTTTGTTTGTGAGCCCACGACGGTCGTAAGAGAGTCAGACTTATGTGCAAAAAACGCAAAAATTCAACATTTTTTGTGGAACGCTATTCAGCCCTCACACAAACAGTGATAATACGTGCAATATGTTATAGTAGAAGATCATCTTTAGTCTACAGTGATAATAACTTAAACGCATCCAGTTACATTGCCAATGTGCTAAGGCATTTTGCATTTCCATTTCTATATGGGTTGAAAAATCCCAATTTCCAACAAAATAACTCACACTTTTGTGCGCCAAGAATCACAACTCATTTTTTTTTAAGCTAACATTGTTGTTCTCCCTTTGTCACCCATTAAGCATGTTTGGGATATGATCGGTAAAAGGCTGCCTAATCCTACCACACCCACAAATCGACTTGCAGCATCTTCAGCTGCGGATTCAGAAAACTTGGAATGATATACCGTAAAAAATTCATCACTTGGTTGACAGTATGTTCCACCGTTTGAATGAGTGCATAACAAATTGTAGTGGAGCAACTCATAATTGAAAAAAATATATATTTCTGTTATTTTGTTTTTAAACTTTAATCATTTTGTTTGTTTCACTAAAATTAAATTTTTAAATAATACAAACTGGTTAACAATGTTGGTTTTTATTGTTGTTCGTACTAATTAAAACCATAACAACAATAAATGCCAAGTTCAGCAAAAATACTTTTTAATAAACGTGTTCATCCCATAGTAAAATACGTCGTTAGCACACTTAATATTGTAATAACAAAACTCATTAAAAGTGAAAGCATTTTAATTTAAACAAAACAACCTCTACTTGACATATATTTAATTTTTACTTTATTTTAAAACTTAGACCAATGTTCGAAACAAGGTATTGTTCAAATATCCACCACGGCTTTGTCTACAATGATGCACTTTATTGCTTTAATTATTGATAATCTTTTCCAACATTTGCGGTTGTATGCCGCAATAACTTGATAAATGTTGGCTTTTAAATGGTCTGCAGACTTTGAATAGTCGGCATAAACTTGTTTTTTAGCTTAACCACAAAAAATAATCCATTTGTTTTCTTTTTCTTCTTTTTGGCGTGCTTTAACCACTCCGGATAATAAATATCATTATCACAATTTTCTCCTTGCCCACTGCACTGCAAAAAAGTTGCAGCAATGTCATGTCTAACCACTGGCGTAGACTTTTAAGCCATAAAATTTGGCGTTTTCCCAGGCCTCTTCTTTCCATCACCTTTCCTTCTAGATTTGGAGTATTCTGTATCTATCATTATGCCTAATTACGTGCCTGAGATATTCTAATTTTTTAACCTTCACAGCTTTCAATATTTTCTGTTCCTTGCTCATTCTCTGCAGAACTTCTAATTTTTTCTCTGTATCTTTTGATAGGGTCCAGGATTCGACGCTTAATAGTTCGTGCCTAGATATGTGTGTTTGTCCACTGGATCCGCTGTAATAGATTATCTTTACTGACAAGCATATATTTAGTCTTGTTGAGATTGAGATCAATTCCGTATTTCTCGCTGACTAATGTTATCTTATGCATCATCAGCTGAAGTCCTTGAGCTGTACTCGCCAATATAACAAAGTCGTCCGCATACCTTAAGTTGTTAATTATCTCGCTGTTGATCGATATTCCGTCCTCCACTTCATCCAGCGCCTCCTTAAATATTTTTTCCGAGTATATATTAAACAAGGTTGGCGAAAGCACACAACCCTGCCTCACACCTCTGCAAATTTAGATGTTTTCCGTGCTTTAGTTTTCAACTCAAACTCTTGCCGTGTGTTGCCAGTAGAGGTTTGCTATTATGCGGATGTTTTTGTTGTCGGCTCCGGTGGTCTTGAGTATCTTAAGCAATTCCTCGTGTTTTACTCGATCAAACGCTTTGTTAAAATCTATAAAACACAAGTGTACCTCGCAGTTAACGTCTCTGCATCTCTGGATTAATACATTAAGCGCAAAGAGTGCCTCCCTAGTACCCAACGCATTCCTGAAACCAAATTGCATTTCTTCAATATGGTCTTTGCGTTGTCGGTATATACGGAAGTGTATAATTTTTGTCGCACTGCTTTGATGTTGTTTTTTTTTTTTCGGAATTGTAATAAATGTGGATTTTAGCCATTTTTTCCGGTATCATATACTGCATTATATAGTTGAGTAAGCTTATTAATGGCTTGATTATTTCTGTCGGGATTTTATCTGAGCCTACCGCTTTGCCATTTTTTTATGTGTTTATCGCATTTCTAACCTCTCCTTTGTTATTTGAGATTCAGTGTAAGAATTCTTCATACCATGATTCTCGGGATAAGCGTCTTTAAAAAGTTTGTGAATATAGTCTTTCCACATCGATATTTTCTTTTTGGTGTGCGTAATTTCATTTCTTTTTTTATCAACAAGTCTTCCCTGTACTCTTTTCCTTCCAGTACCTGCTGCCTTCTTCGTCTTCTCTCACCTTCGTATATTGGGTCTGATAATTACTGTTTCATTTTTATCTTTTTAAATTTAGTTTTAAATAATGCCACAAAAGGGTTATGATCAGAGTTTGCTGCTGCTCCCGGATATGTTTTTGTAGATTTGATGCTGTTTCAAAATCTCTAGTTGATAGTTATATAGTCAATTTGGTTTCTGACTACTTTTTATGTTATATTTGCTGGTGTTGTCCAAGTATATAGGCGCCGTATAGAAAATTTATAAAACGTATTTGTTATAACAAGTTCTTTTTCTACAGAATTGAACAAGTCTGTCCCCTCTATCATTCCGTGACCCAAGTTTTGTTGTCCAACCTTAGCATTAAAATTTCCCATTACTAGTGTAACCTCGTTTTTCTTGGTTGATTTTAGAGCATGTTCTATCTGTACATACATTTTTTCTACTTGTGTCATCCTTGTTAAAAAGTTGGAAAGTATACCTGTACAATGTTTATGTTAAATGGCTTTGCTTTCAGTTAAACCATTATGACTCTATCTGAATAAAATATTACATTTTTGACTGAGCTTTTGACATCTCGGGTTACTATAATGGCTACCCCATTTTAATGTTGTTTGTCGTTGTTACCTGCAAAGTATATGCAATGATCAAATACTGTATTACATCCCGAGCCCTTTCAACGCATCTCACTTATGCCCATAATTTCCATCTTCATCCTAACCATTTCTTGCACAATGTTGTGAATCTTTCCATCTTCGTGCTTACTCTTATTGGTTTTGTCTTTTTTGTTGCGTTTTTGCGCAGTTGTGTACTGTTCTTTTCTATTCTAAACTCGGAGATTCTTTGCACCCCTGTCCCATTTAAGAGACGACAATACTCGGGGCCGTATAATTTCGCACTTCCGGGGCAAGGAATTGCCCCACTCGAAGCTGTTGGCTGGCAAGAGAATGCTGCTTATACCGGCAGCAACTCAAGTTTCAAAATTACATAATATTTTTGACTGACAAACGTCAAACTTATTTATTATATTTGTTTTGTTGTGTAGAAACTATTCTCCTTGTTTAAAAATACAAAAATTGCAGTTGGTTTAAAAACTTTCTATAAAAAACCTTATAATTTTGATCCTTTTGTACACCATGTAAACAACTCAAACATAGCCTTAAGAGGTAAGCCAAAGTAAGTTGTTATCATTGGTTACAATTTTATACATTTTTAAATGATTATAAAATAATACTTAATTAATTTTTATTACGTGATAGGACACCAGGAGCAGGTAAGAACTAAAGTTTTCACTTTGGCTTACTGTCTATTAATTAAGATGAAGTAAAAATAACTGAGAATAGTGACAAAAAAAACACCTATAGTCTGTTAGTCAAACTGTACGTGTACGTATACCCACATTTAAGAAGAGATCTACCCAAAGTTACATTTAGTTTTCCCAGACAATTATCGATCTAAATTTTCTAAATAGAAATAAGTAAAAAGCAAGTACAACCAGATTTGAGCGCCACTACAATTACAAATGTGTCTTAACAAATACGAAAAAAAATAATTTGATATAATAAGGCTGGTTGAAACCATGATTATGTGGTAATCCATAATAATTAAAAAATAAAACACAAACTAAGTATAAGGTTTTCCAATAAGAGGTTTCATTTTAATATTCAAAAATCAGTCAAATGGTCGCCACGGATACGGTTGCAGTACCACATTCTTTTTATGAAATTTTTCATGACCAATTCGCACATTTGCGGCTGTATGTCCTCGATAACTTTACGAATTCCATCTTTAAAATCTTAAATTGATTGTGAAGCATTAGCAAAGACCTTATCTTTCACGTGGCCCCATAGAAAAAAGTCTAAAGGTGTTAAATCACAAGATCTCCGTGGCTAAGTGTGATCACCTCTTTGAGAAATAACACGGTCAGGAAACTTTTCTTGCAAAGTTGCGATTGTTTTGTTGCTTGTGTGACTCGTAGCAACGTCTTGCTGAAAACAAACGAAGTCCTCATCAATATCTTCTAACTCCGTCTATAAAAAATCATTAATCATAGCACTTTAGCGCCATCCATCCACCGTAACAGTAGCACCAGCCTCATTTTGAAAAAGTAAGGTCCAATCACGCCGCCAGCCCAAAAACCGCACCAAACAGTGACACGTTAAGAATGCAAAGACTTTTCAACAATCATTCTTAAATTTACTGAGCCTCAAATGCAACAATTCTGCTTATTAACCTAGCTTCCAAGGTGATAATGGGCCTCATCACTGAAGATAATTTTTTGATAAAATTCCGGATCATTTTGATGCATTTGAAGGACCCAATCAGCAAACATACGACGTTTATGGTGATCGACTGGCTTTAGTTCTTTTGTTAACTGAACTTTAAAAGCCTTAAGACTTAATTAAGTCTTTATGCAAAATACGGTGTAATGTCGTTTTTGGAATGTCTAATTCCAAAGATCGACAAACATGGGTTTTCTTTAACACAACGGGCTACATCAGTAATATTTCCATGTGTTCTTGAGCAATGCACACGATTTTGATTCTTTACATTACAAACTTGTCGCAACAGCTGAATTTTTTTTGCCAGCCAAGAAGGTGCTTTACACAACCAAAAAGTGCTTTAGTTTTGCGAACTGTGACTGAAAAATTTTCCCCTTTTTTGTAGTAAATTTTAATAATTTCAATGCGTTGTTGAAGCGTGGATTGTTCCATTTTTAATAATGGCGTAGTTTTTACTTGTCAAATGTCAAAAGATACTAGCTTCAAAACTAACAGCTGTCCAAATAATCTGCTATTCAAAATAAAACTTTTTATTGGAAAACCCATAACTTGACAATAGCCTTTAAAAGTCAAAACTCAAGTAGTGAACTTTTGTTTGTATTGATTGTAACGGCATAATTTCCGGGGAGTTGCTGTCGTTGGAATTCCTAAAATCAAAAATAGGGATTAGTGGTATGCAACCAAGTATACACTATGGTTAAATGAAAATGACGTTGAGGTGAATTAGGAGCTGTATTTTTATTTTGAAATTAGTATCTAACTACTTTATAATTAAGTTATTTTGCGGTTTTATAAATACTTAATACTCACATGTTTCCTGTGCTGGTCTTTGCTGTAGATTTAGTGTCAATCCTGAACTGGCCCCGATCCTCTCGGTTTTAATCTAAAAACAAGTTGCGATTAGATTATTTTAATGCAATTGTTATTAATTGTTAATCGAGAAAGGTTGTATTATGCTGTAGATTGCATGGGAGAGTGCTAATAGGGATTCGATTAATTGTTTAGTTTGAGTATGATTGCGGTTACGATGATGGGTTTTATTCACCTCAGGAAGTGTTAATAGTAGGATTTTTGGATATCGTTAGAGTTAATTATTGTGAATACTACTCAAGGGAGGATTTACCACTTTGTTAGAGACTGGGGGGGTTGTTATTTTGGATATCAAGTAATTGTTGTTGTGTAGTGATTCGAGGTTAGGTGGTTCAATTCTGCAAGGATGATTTCTCAGGGGCAAGAAAGTTACAGTAAGTAGTTGGGATGATTTATATTGTTAATTTATTAATTTGAATTGCTGTACTTACTTGTGGCTGTTAATCCACTTTGTTGTCACTTTCAACTTGACACCTGTCAGCCATCTTCTGATCACATTGTTCAGCGCATATGGGTTTGGCGCAAAATTTGAATTTCACCTAATTAGAATCATCTGCGCATCGGTTGGATTGGCAAGACGCCATGCTTCACGGAGGATGAGATTCATTCCTTTTCCGGTCGTTGAGGTGTCGTGGTGTGGTGTTGTAGCAGTGGCGAGTATTCTGAGAGGATATGTAAATCCTTAGGCATCGTGGCCTGATTTATATACTCGCCATTTAAACTGCATTGAGTGGTGATATATTGTGCTGTGTGCTACCCGCAAAGGGGTATTTTTGGGATTTATCGTTTATATCACATCTGCATGGCGGATTTGTCACACACCCACATCTCATGGCTGGAAGTTATCTAAAAGGATTGTAGGACCGTATTAAAATCTCAGGTTGGTTTAGTGTTTATTTTCTCTTGTTTTTATTGCTTTCTGGGTTTTGCAGAATTATTTGTAATTCTGGTTTTGTATGGCATGTTTTAGGTTCTTTACTACGGGCGTTCTGGTTTATTTTTTTTAACGTCCCAGTACGGTCACCTCGCTGCTGTATCTATCGCAGGTACGGGAGACCCCTCTTGACGTTCCGCATAGGACGTGCTCAAGGAATACAGAAGTGTGTTCAAGCGTGAAGCCGCTGATGTTCCCAAGTCTCATATCCTGCTCCCAAATGAAAGTGATTGGTTTGGTTAATTTGAAGTATACAGAAGTGTGTGCAAGCGTGAGGCCGCTGGTGTTCCCAAGTCTCACATCCTGCCAATTGAAGTGTAGTGTCTTATTTCCAAGAGTCCAGAAGAGTTTAACAGGAAGAAGTCAATCACGTGATATCGACAACCTACATGTCCAGCCTTTATAATTATTGTTTTTTTTTTGTGCAATGCAATATGTGTTTTGTGCCTTCTACCACTTGGTGTAAGGCGGCGAGATAACTGGCTGTAAAATTTATTATTTTGTTTTTTTTTTCGAGCGTGCTAATAATTTGCCTTACAGGATCTTTGGACGGGGATAGCGCTTTGCCTGGACAAGGACCTAAACCGTGAGTACTCCTTTTTATATACATATATACAGGGTGTCCGGAAAATACGTGTACAACGTTTGACGACAGACTCCTGACGTCAAAATAGGTCGATCTAAGCCGACTTAGTTATATCCAAAATTGTCTCGTTTAGCCGGTAGAGGGCGTCAAAAAAAAACAAAAGTATAACAAAGTTGAAAGTATCTATTGTAAGAAACTAAGTAAAACAAAAACATTACTTAAGCAAATGTGTAAAATGACCGCCATCTTGCTGAATACACTTATTAACACTCTTTAAAAAATGATATTGGACCCTATCTAATGTCTCGGGATTATTAAAATGGTTGCCTGCATTTAAAATCCGCTGCAATAAATCATCGCTTGTGTTTACCGGAGTCTTGTAAACTTCTGTTTTAATAGCGCCTCACAAAAAGAAGTCACACATATTTAACTCAGGAGAACGTGGTGGCCATTTTACTGGTGCATCATTGCCTCTTCCAATCCATCGGTTGGGATATTGATGATGTAAGTATTGCCGAACGGCAACGGAAATATGGGGCGGGGCACCATCATGCATATACCACATTTCCCTCTGAAGTAAAAGAGGCAAATTCTCCAGAAGAATTGGTAATGTGTCTTGCAAAAAATTTAAATAAATATTTCCATCTAACCTGTCTGGAATAACAATGGGACCAATCAATGATACCTGCCCAAATATTAATTTTAAATTGATGCTGATGATGTGCAACTTTAATGGCATGTGGATTTTCATCGGAATAAATATGTTCGTTGTGCACATTGGTTACCCCAGATCTTGTAAAGCATGCCTCGTCAGTAAACATAATTTTTCAAAAATTTGGAACAAGGATTCTTTTGTTTCTAATAAATTGACAAAATGTAAGCCGCATGGGGGGATCAGTCGGTAAAAGCTCCTGGACTTTTTGTATGTGGTAAGGATGTAACAACTGTTCTCTTAAAACCTCATTGACAATCGTTTTAGGAACATTTAACTCACGTTCTAAGAGACGGGTACTGGTACTTGGTTCTTCTTCAACTCTTTCCAGAATCATCTCTTCTGTTTCCACAGTTCGAGTTGTTCGCATACGACCCCTGCCTTCAAACTTTTTCTCAAAACTGCCCGTTTTCCGAAGATGACGCTCAATATTGGCAAATGTTTGGTGGTTTGGTATACGACGGTTAGGAAACCTCTCCATGTAAACCCTAACACTCTGACGCCCATTTCCTTGACAAAACCTTCTGAGAGTTTGTATAATTTTCCATTTTTAATGGTAAAATGAACTTGTAATTCAAGAATGTTGATCGTATACTTAAATAAATTTCATAGACTGGTGACAATTTGTCAATAATTGTCAAATTATTAAACGCCATAGCAAACAAGGTCACTTAAAAAATTATTGTTACAGGTAATTTCTTTTTAATATTTACAAATTTTTGACGCCCTCTACCGGCTAAACTAGACAATTTTGGATATAACTAAGTCGGCTTAGATCGACCTATATTGACGTCAGGAGTCTGTCGTCAAAAGTTGTACACGTATTTTCCGGACACCCTGTATATATATATATATATATATATATATATACCGATATTTTGAATTAAAATTTCACGGCTTATTTATCACTCACGTATTGTGTTATGTTCATTGCTTAAAGATAGTAAAGGCATTGGTTGATACGTCGGAAGCACGTTTGTTCGATTTCTTTAGATCGATGTTTGTGAATAAGTTGTATACTGTTGAACTTTACATTTAATTTAACTTGTCAATGGCAGATTGGCCTAAACTGTTGTAAATACTTTTTTTTTTTGGGAACAATCCAATAAATTAGGTGTATTTGTACCTGTATGTTTGCATTTACCTTTTTGCATTTACCTTTTTTTTGTTCATTTAATTTTGTACATTTATAGATGTTCCTCTCTCGAACATTAATTTGCCGGATATAATTAAGTTATATTAGCTTCCTTTACATTTGATATCCGCATACGCCTTTGTGTCTAACTTTTTGGTATCGGGTTCTACCTTTAGAAGGTGTGGCCAATTACAAGGTGGACTTCATAGAAAGATCCCGTGGCGCTCACAACTTACCACCCCCGTCTCCACTGAGCTACGACGGTAAGTGAAACCCTGTCCACCTCTTACCCTCACAAAAGGGCGTAGATTATCAAATCGAAGGTTGCTGTTTTGGTAGCGTTACATGATACGTATTCTTTAGTAATATACAAGGTGTTAGGTAAACATGCGGCAAAAATTCAAGAGGTTATTTCTTAGCCTGTTCTAAAATTATTTTGTTCTATAATAATTTTTGAAAAACCTCTTTGTTTCAAAGATACAAAGTGAACAAAATTTGCGTCAACCATATTCGATATTTGTTAAAATCATTAATGTAAATGTAAATGTAAAAAAGTAAGGCGTACGCCAATAAGTATATCAAATACAAAAAAATTGTTAACTATAACGTAGAACAACTGTTTTATCTACTGATGTATAAGTGGATTTTATTTGAGTACGTCTTGTCATTGACCATCACATGTATCGGTCGCAGTTGTTAGATTTTTTTACCATGAATCACTATAAAAACGCCAAAATAACTGACGTGCATATCATGTATGGACTTGCTGATGGCAATTCATTACAAGCTAGAAAAAATCTTTGAAAACATTTATCGACGTCTTTGTGAAACAGACACACTAAAACAAAATAAAAGGCCAGAAAGATCAATGACAGTAAGAACGGTCAACTGGAACAAAATGTGCTAGACATGATAGAGAAAAATCCAAGTAGTTCTACGCAAAAAATTGACAATACTTTGAATGTAAGTCATTGGACAGTTTTGAAAATTCTTAAAGGCAATTTGTTGTATCCATACCACATTCAGCGTGTTCAGGCACTTCTACCTGTATTGCGTTATAATAATGGCTTTTGCAATCATTAGTTTTAATCCCTTAATTCCTAATACATATTCTTTTCACCGATAAAGGCAGTCTCTCAAGAAATGCAATAATTAATTTTCATAACAACTATGTGTGGGCAAATGAAAACCCGCATCAGGTATGTAAAGATCGTTTTCAACATAAGCTTTCCTTGAATGTTTGAGTTGGACTTGTGAGCAACTGTCTAATTTGACTAATATTTCTACCAGACAAACTTACCGGCTTTTTGAAACACGTGCTACCTTAATTTGTGGATGATGTACCATTGGCAACAAGAATTGCAATGTGGTTTATTCACAATGGTGCACCACCACGTTTCAGTTTGGTTGCTCGTTATTATTTAACAGCAACATACGGAGATCACTAGATTTGTCGAAGTGAGCCACACGCATGTATATTTATATCAATAAAGTATTTGTAATAAAAAACTTAGTTTGTGTTATATTTTATTATTAAATATAATTTGGTACCATCTTTTTTTTGTGCTTTTACAGTTAAACCACAATTTTTCAACTAAACATTATTGTTATTTCAAAATTGGTATCAAATTTACTGCCACAACAAATAAATTGTGTCCAGTTTCTGGTAATCAAAATGTTCTAGGTGCATCAACTGTAAAAAAGCATTATTGGACAATTTTCCTTCAAATACGCTATCTGAAATGCAACAGTCAATGACAAAAATGATAATCCAGTTTTTTATGTCTCATGTGGATAATATGATAGTTCCAATAAGACAGTGCCACTAGTCACACATGACGTAAAATAACGGTATTATTGCACAAAACATTTCATAGTTACAGAAATTCCGGTTTGAACAACCAGAATTGGCCGCCAAGCAAAATTTTATATTAATAAACTCACAACCATACAAGCTTTCAAAAAAATTAAGCAAAAATTAGCATTTATCAGATGTGTTAATAGATACATATTTTTTTGTTTAGTCTTTTTCAACCCTTTGGGCATAGGACTTACTCTTATTTTTAGTGATACCAGTATAGTCCCGCAGCTCGTTTCATATCGTTGTCAGTGGAGCAAAATCTAAAACATATCAAAAAGGTCAAAATTGAGCATGTGATTACAAATAAAATAATTAAAGAATTTTTAGGGAATAGAAATAGAAACGACCGAGTAAAGTTCTAAAACTTTGAATTTGTATAAAATTCAACATCAAAATTAACTACAAAATAATAAACAAGGTTTCCTGAATTATATAAGACGGTTTTTAAAGTGACAAAAACAAAAATAATTCATGTAGAATTCGCTCTCAAGTCAAAAGAAAAGTAGTTAACAAAAATCCATTTGTTCTCACAGAGTAAAAAATAAAAGCATTTCTGTAGAAATATTTTTACAAACAATTAAAACATTTCTTTTACAAAAAACTCTTATTTAATTTAAATAAAGCATTTTTATTCAAATTTTGTAATATGTATTAACAAACTGTTATCAGAATCAAAATGCATGCAACATCATCATTACCATTATTATCATCGTGTTGACATTAAAAAAACAGGTAAAAGCACCAAATCTAAAACCTCGTTTGGCAAACACTTAAGTTTCTTTTTTGCTACTTGAACAGTTTTATTTAACTGTAGGAAGCCAATTACTTTTTTTAATAGCAATTGTTGCGCGTTTTTGTTGTTTTAATTCTAAAAGTTTGCAACGTATGTATTGAAGTTTCTAGACAATTATATTTAATAACAAATTTAACTTTTAATTTTTCTACATTCATCCATCTTGACTTAAATTAATCTTAGCATATTTTGATATCAAGGTAATTTATATGTTTTTGAAAATACCTTGTAATCTTCGACTAGAATTTGTTTAGAATTTCTCAAAATATCAAAAAATTTCTTTCAGCTTATCAAGTATTGCTTTTGTAAAGGTCTAAATTTGTAACTCGTAAGTAGTTACTGGTTGAGTACACAAGTTGTATAATTCAGTTTTAAGATAGAGAAAGATGTCCATAGCCTAGAATCTCTTTTATTTTACTTAACCTTCCGTCACTGGCACTTGATCCTAGCTACACTGTCACTGGCAGCGGACTGAAACTCGGTTTTTCCTCGGTTTTGTAAAAAATATAAAAATTGGTATTGATATGAGTTAAATACATAAAAATAAACAAAACATATTTATTATTTTAAATAAAAATATAATCCCTCAGGTGCAAAATTAAACACTAATTAAGATCTCAAAACTGCCTTGAATTTCCTGTGTTCTTAAAATATAAATTTACATCATATATAAATCAAAAATACACCAATTAAAAAAAAAAATTGGTTTATTTTGGTTCAAAATGTGAAAACATGTGTATTAATTTGTAAAATATTTAATAATTGCAAAAATGTGTTATATCTCAAGTAGTGTATTTGTTACTGACAGCGGACTCACGCTCTGCAATTGTTTATAAAACGCAAACTATTACCCAAATTTGCTTCTCTCAAATATTAATCCTTGTAACTAAAGATTAATGATATTAAATAAAAACAGATAATGTCATATAGTATACATTTAGCCCATTTTACGCTTTTATGAATTGCAGCACCGTCATGGCTCATGTTCACAATCATAGAAAATTAATTCATGTTGTGCTTTTATATATTATTTCCCCCACTCTGACCATAGCAAAGAACATGGTTGGAAAACAAAGTTATAACAAAACAGAAATAAATCTTCTAACAGTGTTATAGTTTTATTCATAGAAATATGTTGCAAATTTATAACTTTTCTCATCAATGCTATTGATACTTACAAAGTAGAGTCATACTGTGGCCTCTTATAAATGCCTTCTTCGATTCTAGATCCTTCCAATTCTAGAAACAAAAGAAAGATTAGAATAATCCTTCATATACATAGAAAATATGTTTTAATAATGAACTAGTCTCCAATTATTATTATAAATATCTGCCAATGAAACGATTATGTATGCATTTTGTATTGTCGTCAAATAAAACTTGAATAATAGATTTATTTATAACATGCTTTATATGGTATTTTTAAGTTTTTACAACTCAATAATAGATGTTCTGAGTCACCCTGTAAATAACTGAACGTTATTTAACAACTTGCCATCAATATTTATTTGGTTGATTGCTTAGTGGTCATTTCAAATAATTCTTAAATTTAATACAAAAAATACATTTAATTTGTAAAATAATCTATTTGAATAAAAAGCATAAAAAAAACAAAAACTTTATAACTAGGAATATAATAGATTATTTCTTATCCTATTAAGCGTACCTTTTATACCTTAATATGATTAATACCCATATAGATTTAAAATATTTGCAGATATTTAAAACAATTTAATCCGATTTACTACATAAACTATTTTTATGTATGTTTAACGTATTTGTAATTAGTTTTTGATGTTTTATAAACCCAGCTTATTTTTTTTATAAAATGTTAATTAGTAGTGCAGTTGTTTTATTATTTTATAGTTATAATGAATTGAATACATAAATATGTATAGAAAACAAGAATTAAATACCAGATCGAGTTGAATTAAAACATAGTAATTAGTAAAGATTAATGGGCTACATTAGACTAGTATTAATGCGGCTCACTAATTTATATTTGTCTAGAGGCCTGAAATAAAAGAATACTATCCAGTTTGATTTGAGTAAACACATAATCAAAATCTTTTATACAAATTAACAAATAGGCCACTTATGTGAAATTCTTATATATTATTATGCATAAAAAAGAAGATTAATTTCTCATTAACTAAATGTTTTTTCAAAGTATACTAAATCAAAAGTCGTTAAAATCTACACAATTTTTTTTTGTAGTATTTCCTTTATCTCTTAAAGGAAAATTGCAATACATGTGAGAAAATCATAGAAAATTTAATCTAACTAAGTAGTGGATTTATGTATTGCAATCGTTGCTAGTAGTAAATCATTATTTGCATGTGATGCTTGCATTCCCGATGGAGGGTCAGCAGATATTCATATCTGGTAATGGATTCTATCTATCTATATGTGTTCGCGGCTGCTGCAAGTGTGTACACCATATATGCTATTTCCATCCCCACACTAAGTGGCTGTCAATCACGAGGAAATGGAAAGTGATAGACGGGGGCACATTCACACATACACCCGCTTCGACAGGAATACACGTGAGACGTCTCGTCACGGGGTGCATGCCATCCCTCTTTTCCTGCATTACTCTGATTTATGGACAGGTCCTAATCTAACAGCAGGGCCATTCTGGGAAAGATGAGAGTGTAGTGGTAGGTGACCCGTCCAATGAAGCGGACGACTGATAAGGATTAAGGTCCGCGGAAATCGCGCATCGTCCTGCCGCTGTCGGACAGTGACTGATGCGATCATCGGCGGTTATTTGATTAAAAGGGACTGTCACTGATACCCTCTCAGATCCTATCTAGCGCGCCGCAGTATTTAACACATCATTTATCACCCGGCTATGATTAATACGGGTCCGCCACTGCCTCAGCCGCCTCCGGCCCACCCGCCACCTCCGTACATCGCGTTTTTTGTGTGTATCCGCCAAAAATACACACCACATAGAAAATAAATTACATATCTCGGCAGAAGGAGAAAAAAACGCCCCTAGCAGTTAATAATACATTATGTGTCCGCGAAGGTATAATATAGTAGTAATCAAATATTTCCTTACGTACTGCTCCCTTTTTATTAGCCTTCCTACCAAGTGGCTAGGGGGAGGTTAATATTTTATTCTCCCGCATATATTACATACCAAACCACCCACAAGAAAAAAGGTTAATGATAACATCAATCAAATGTAATGTATAGTTAATATTTAATTGGTATATTAAAAATGTATAAATTTATGAATTAAACGGATCTTTTATGAATTACATCAAATTTTAATCCTAATTACATCATAAGTAGATTGATAGTGGTTTCTACAATAATAATAATTAGATACAAATTATTAAATATAGCAGACAGACAGCTTAATTTAATAATAAATTGAACTAAAATATTTGCAACATGTAATATACATTTTCAAGATCATATTTCTTCATTAGTTGAACTGATTGATGGATGAATAACTTTATTGTGTTACATCGGCGCCGCAATATTAAAACATGTTTCATTTTTTGTTTATTTATTAAATAATAAAAAATATGTAATGTAATAAAACTGTAGATTAAAGTAACGTGATCAATCAATTTACATAAAAATATTGTCCATAAAAGTACAATGTTTGACAAAGTTTATAAAGACTTTTTGTAAATAATAATTTGCTACTATTAAAAATATATTAATAAATTTTGTGTAATAAATCACATTCGGGAAAATTATTAGACTAACGGTAGTTTTGACAACCTACACTCATCAAGTCTATCATATAGAATTCAGTGTACCTTCTTCAAAAAAGTGTTATAATCGAATGAATCTGGTGTTGGTGCTTTGGTTCTTTTATTACCTATAGAAAGAAATTTTCAACATCACTTAAATAAACTATATCTTTTTTAATTTGCACTTTTGTCTTCTTTAAAGCTTCTGATTTTATAAACTTTAGTAGTTATTTTTTATATTCTAGTAATCACAACAAAACACGTTACCAAATATCTACATACATTTTATAAAGTTTATAAATAAATTCAAATAAATTCATTTAAGTTTATTCAAATTGTAGCTGAACAGCTCTATTTGTATTAAACAAAAACAACATCTTTGCCCAAAAAACATTTTGAGCAAATTGCTTGTAAAGTCAATAGCAACGATATTCTTGATGTAATAAATTAACTTTTAATTATTGTTGCAACATCCACGCCGTTTGCGGCATATTTTTATACTATTTGTACCAGTGGCGTAACATAGAGTTTTAATTTGTGATTTTATATTTTAATTTAATTTTAAAGGTGTTTTTAATTATCCCGTTGTCTCTACTGTAACCTATCCGTGGTCTATCCGTGTTTGTTTTAAAGTGAGTCACCAGGTGATAGACCGTACTGGTGTAAAATTTGTCTCCTTGTTTTAAACCTTTTCCTACATATTTTATTTTATTTTATTCACGTTTATATTTACATTTACATTTTTTATTATGACTGGCCTTTGCAAGTGTAACAGTATAGCACAATCTGGAATTACATGTAGTGGTTGTGGAGTTATTTTCCATAATAGCTGTGCTATTCGCTACAAAAAATGTCATTGTGGTGTTTTATTTGATTTTAAATCGGAGTCTGATCTATGCAAACTATACAAAGAAAACATCGTGTTGTATCAAGTATTAACTGACAAAATTTCTTATTTGGAGGAGAAGATAGCTCTGAAAGATATAGAAATTTTAAACTTAAAATCTTGCCGTCAACTTGAACCTGCTTCTATTAGGCCTGTTATTAATATAGATTCAATTCAATTGCCACCGGCAAAAACAATTTTATCCAGTACTTCTACCACTACTAATAGTTCACAATCAATTAAACCTAGAGTACAGCACAAAACTCCAACGATTTTTGGATGTGGTCCTGACAATGACCAGCTACAAGCCTACGTTCCCCCTTCATATATTCATGTGTCAAAACTTAAGCGTGGAACAAATAAAACTGAAATTGCAAACTATATGAAAGCTAAACTACCATCTGTTTTGATTGATGTTGTTGAGTTGGTAGTGAGATCTGGAAACTACAGCAGCTTTAAAGTATCTATTCCAGCCGATCAAGCTGGTTTAGTTTTTTCTAAAAACTTTTGGCCGGCAAACATTGCCGTCAAGAAATTTATTAACTATGGCCGACCACGAAATTTACCACCAACTCCTGTAGAGGATTTTTGGACGTTAAATCCGCTCAACAGTTTGGACCCGTCCCCAGGAATACCAACGGCCTCTCAATTTACTACCAAAACGTTGAAGGCATAAAAACCAAACTAAAAAACTTTTGTTAGCTGTAGCTCTGTCAAGTTATGACATTATTGTTTTAACCGAAACTTGGCTATCTAAAGACATCGCTGACTCAGAACTAAGACTAACTGGCTATAACCTATTTAGATGTGATCGGTCTAATTTAACTAGCCCTAAATTAAGCGGAGGTGGCGTATTGATTGCGGTTAGAAGTCATTTAAAGTGTACATTATCCGCCATATCTAAGTGTTGAACATGTGTTTGTAATTGTCAACTTTAAGTTTGTGTCGTACATAATTGGTGCAGTTTATTTACCCCCTCGTTCGGTTATTGATAAAGATGTTGGATTTTTAAGCTGTGTTCAATGTATAACCATACCAAATAGTATAGATGTATTTTTAGATTTGTGTTTTACTAATGATAGTGATAATATTACTGTGATAAATGCTGTAGATGTTTTATTAGATATAAGTCAACATCATAATGCCTATGTGATAGATGTTAAATGTGATACTTCTTGTGATATTTTAAACTGTAACTACGTTTTTAATGATTTTAAATGTGCCAACTTCAGCGCAATCAATGATTTTTTGTTGAACGTTGATTGGTCTGTTCTTTTTAACAACTGTGATATTAATGTATGTGTTGATTTATTTTATTCTGTTTTGTATTATGCAATTGATTGTTATGTACCTAAAAAAGTGTGGCATGACAACAACTTTCCTATTTGGTTTAGCAAGGAATTAATATCACTTACTAAACTTAAAAAAATAGCACATAAACGATTTAAATCTTCAGAACTTCTTTCTGATTACAATGAATTTGATTCTCTTCGGACTTCATGTAAAAATCTGAACGCACGTCTTTACAAACAGTAGATTTTACGCACCGAGAATAACATTCGGTCTAATCCAAAACATTTTTGGAGATTTGTAAATGAAGCTAAGAAAACTAATGCTTTTTCAGCTACAATGTATTATGGTGATCAAACCTGTATTAATGGTGACGTTCTTGTAAAGAAATTTGCAGATTTTTTCTCTTCCGTTTATAATTCTCAAACTCATCCAACTCCATTGTTTAAGTTTGATAAAAATGTAATTCATACAAATTTCTCAGTCAGTTTACTAGATATTTTTAATGGAATTACAAGCCTTAAATCTAATCTTAGCACTGGACCTGACGGTATTCCTTCTGTGCTCTTAAAGAATTGTATTTATTCAATTTCAAAACCATTACATTTACTTTTTAACGCTTCATTAAATGAAACTAAATTTCCTGATGTATGGAAACAAACTTATATTATGCCATTGCATAAATCTGGTGCTAAAGAAAATATTACAAATTATAGAGGCATTTGCATTCAATCTGCTATCCCAAAATTATTTGATCAAATTATAACTGGTCAAATACGTTGGATGTGCAAAAGTATTTTAGTAGAAGAACAGCATGGGTTTCGTGAGGGTCGATCTACACTTACCAATCTACTTTCTTACGAAAATTACATTTTAAACGCATTTGAATGCAAAACTCAAGTTGACTCTATTTACACTGACTTTTCAAAGGCCTTTGATCGTGTGAGCAACAATATTTTGATTGCTAAGCTTCGTGCTTTGGGTTTTCATAATGCAGTGGTTGCTTGGTTATCTTGCTTTTTGAAAAACCGAACGCAGTGTGTAAAAATCAATAACTTTCTTTCACAACCTATTTTAGTTCCATCAGGTGTTCCTCAGGGATCTCACTGCGGACCAATTTTATTTTTACTTTTTATCAATGATCTTTCTGACTGTATTAGTTCATCATCATTCCTATTATTTGCAGATGATTTAAAAATTTATAGAAGTATTTTATCATTCGATGATTGTAATCTTTTACAACAAGATTTAGACTCTGTTAATGATTGGTGTCTTATTAATAACCTTTTGTTTAATGTAAATAAATGTTTTGCAATCAGTTTTATTAGAACGCTAAGCAAAATTTCGTACGATTATATTATCGATAACAAAGTGCTACAACAAGTGACACAAATTAAAGACTTGGGTGTAATTTTCGATTTTAAACTTACGTTTGTTGAGCATATCAGCTACATGTGTAATCGTGCTATAAAAATGCTGGGGTTTGTATACAGGATGTCTGCTGATCTTTCTCCAAATACTCTTAAATTACTTTACTGTGCCTTGGTGCGTTCTCATTTAGAGTACGTACCGTCAGTCTGGTGCCCTTTCTATGAAATCGATAGTCAGAATATTGAACGTATTCAAAACAAATTTTTTTGCCTGTTGTCCTATTGATCTGGTATATTGTCGGTTAATTTTGATCGCAATTACATTTCTTCACTATACAATTTACCGTCACTAAAAGTTCGGCGCAAAAGATCAGATCTCTCATTTTTGCGTGGTCTAGTGATGTCTGAAGTAGACTGTCCTGAGTTACATGAACACATTCTACTAATTATGGATTTCACAATCCTATTGGTAGAATTTGTAGATTTGCAAACAGTTTAACAAACAATTTAAATTTTTTTTGTTCTAAATCTTTGTTTAAGATTCAATTGGGACATATTGATTAAATGTTATGTATTTTATATTATATTGTTTTTCATGTCAATCTTTTGCTTTTGTTTTTTATATATGTATTATATTGTTTATATTTATTGTATTTTTATGTAGATGTAAATGGTTTTACTTACCGTAAATAAAGATTATTATTTTTAATAATAATAATAATAATAATAATAATAATAATAAATTAATTTATAAAATATCCACAGAAAGTACTGCATTTTTTCACGCAAGGAGTAACTTCATTAATATATAAAAAAGGAAATGCAAAAGATCCCAGTAATTATAGACCAATAACCTGTCTATCAACTATTTATAAAATAACCACAGCATGTCTCAGTCAACTAATATATAATCATTGTGATAGAAACAACATACTTGCAGAACAACAGAAAGGATGCAAAAAATTATCGCTAGGTTGCAAAGAACAACTTATAATTGATTCAGTAATAATGAAACAAGCATACAAAAAGAAACAAAATATTTACACTGCATACATTGACTACTGTAAAGCTTTTGACTCAGTACCTCATACATGGCTTGTTGAAATTCTTAAAATTTATAAAATTGATCCTATTATTATAAAGTTTTTAACTGCCACTATGTCTTTTTGGCAAACTATAATAAAATCATACAAAGAAAATAATTACATAATTACTGATCCAATTAAGATAAACAGAGGAATATATCAAGGTGACTCATTAAGCCCAATTTGGTTCTGCTTAGCATTACAACCTCTTTCAAATATGCTTAATAAAACTTCTTATGGATTCAATATTAAAAACAACAGAAGAACTATCTGCAATTTAACTCATCTTATATATATATGGATGACATAAAATTATACAGCAGTACTCAACAAAAACTAGCACATTTATTAAAAACTGTTGAGGTTTTTAGTATTGACATTCGCATGAAAATGGATCTTGATAAATGCAGAACACAAAGTATTAACAAAAGTAAACGTGAATTATTAAACTACCAACTACAAAATGACCAAGAAATAAAAAGACTTTTAGAAGATGAAGTATACAAATATTTAGGAATGAACCAATCAAAATTAATTGATCAAAAACAAACGAAAAAAGACATAACAGAAAAATATCTTGAACGAATTAAAAAAATAACTAAAACTAAGTTAAATGGCAAAAACATTATGAAAGCAATTAATAGTTATTCAATTCCCATACTTATATATTCTTTTAGTATAATAAATTGGACAAATACAGAAATTAAAGATTTCGAAAGAAAAACTAATAAATTACTAACTTTGGCAAATTTTCATCATCCTAGATCAGCAACAGAAAGATTAACATTACCAAGAAAAAGTGGTGGAAGAGGTATAATCGATATACAAAATATGCATCACAAACAAAAAATAAAAATTCGAAAATATTTTTATGACAAAATAGAAATAGAATTATAATCAATGCTGACAAAAATAGAAAAATAGAATCTTGGAAAGAGAAAGCATTACATGGCAAACATTTACAAGAACTAATCCAAGCTGATGTTGATTTTACAGCATCAAACGCTTGGTTAACTTATAGAGCACTCTTCCCTGAAACTGAAGGATTTTTAATAGCAATTCAAGATCAAGTGATTAAAACAAAAAATTATCAAAAATTCATTATCAAAGACGGAACACAAGACGACAAATGTAGAAAGTGCAAAACACATAACGAAAATATTCAGCACATAATATCAAGTTGCTCTATTATTGCAAATACCGACTATAAAAATAGACATGATAATGTAGCTAAAATTATTCACCAAGAGCTTGCATTTCAAAATTCTATAGTAACTAATAAAAGACCATATTATAAATATACGCCAGATAAAGTTTTGGAAAATGAAAATTACAAATTATATTGGGATAGAACAATTTTAACGGATCAATCAATAAGCCACAACCGCCCGGATATAACGTTTGTCGATAAAATTAATAAAATTGCATTTTTGATTGATATTACAATACCGAGTTCAAACAATTTACAAAAGTCTTACACGGAAAAAATTACTAAGTATACAAATTTATCTATAGAAATTGAACAACTTTGGAGCATGAAAAAAATACGTATAATTCCTATTGTGATATCTGCTACCGGCATCATTCCATTAACATTACATGGCGCCTTAAAAGAATTAAAGCTGGATAAAAGAATCTACATTCAATTGCAGCGTGCAGTTATATTAGATACCTGCAGCACCGTTAGAAAAATTTTAAAATAATAAAAAATATAATATATTTATTTACTTTAACCGAAAGGTTCGTAAATTAATTTATCTTCTTTCCGTATTATGTATTACGAGTTTTGAAAAATAAAAATAATAATAATTTTATTAAAGACAAAATATTACATAAAATACAATCATACATAATACCAAGTAACGTGAAACAAGTCAAAATACAAATACATACAAATTATGGTTATTTACAAAATTTTACAAATTCATCAATTGAATACGGTTCACACAAAATAATAAACTTATAAACAGTTCGTTTAAAATATTTAAAGTTTGTAATTTTTCTTTAATGATTTGGCAATGAGTTATATATTTTAATAGAAGCGTATATAGGTGTATTTTTTGTTAGTTCAATCTATGTTTTGGGTACAAGTATATATCAGATCTGGTTTTGTGATTATTTTTTTTTATTATACTCAAATTTTTGTTGAATAAACAGCATGATTAAATGTAAACTACCTCCCCATATAGTAATACCAAATTTAAGTAATGACTGAAATGATGAATAGTATACCATTTTCATAGTATCTAAATCTACTATATTTGCCAAAACTCGTAATCCATATATTATAGATTGTAATTTTGTCGATGTTTATTTTATGTGACTATCCCAGGCTAAATTTTTATCCACACTGATACCAAGACATTTACTACAATTATTTAGTTTAATTTCAGTGCCATTTAAAGTCAAACAATTTGGAATAGTTATATTTGAATTATTGTTGTTATTCAGAGATGCATACATTGAAAATATGTTGGAAAAGTGTTTTGTCTATATTTAACAACTTATTAGATTTAAGCCACTCTTCTATTTGAGTTAAATATATGCTTCCTTCAATTTCTAATAACTCGATGCTTTTGCTGTATAATAGTAAAGTGGTATCATCAGCATAATTTGTTATATCATGTACATCAATTTTTACTACATCTGCAAGATCATTTATATAAATAATAAATAACAACAATAATAACTAATTGTTTAGTTGTCATCATTTTGGAATCTGGTTAATCCATTATTGCGGTCTGCCATTTTTTAAGAGTTTGTTTAATACTCTCTATATTTTTCATTTTTATATTTTTCTGCTAAACTCTTTGGTTCATACAGCTCTTTTTGATCTAATTTTCTAAGTTTCTATATTTGTCTTGATTTCAGTTTTTTTTTGTTTGTTTGTTTTCAATAAGTCAGAAGATTGTTTTTTGACATTCTTATTATGTACATTGTTTCCTATTGTTATTAAAGTATTTTTAATTCTGTGTTTATTTCTGCTTTTTTATCTTTAATTTTTAACATTTGAAGCAAAATATGTTTCAGGTTATTGCTTACTTGCCTTAAAGTCCATATATAAATCTTAATAAAAATAACAAAAAAATTATTTTAGTTTTTAAACATATGGCAAAACTATTTTCATAAATTACCAAGTATAACAAACTTTTCATTATCATTTATGTTTTGCTTTTTGCAAATCCTCGTGCCTCTCCTCAATTTTTTTCGGTCTTTTGTGTTATTCTTCATTTCACTGTAACTTTCTCCTTTCCTTAGAACATTAATCATCTTGCATCTTCTCTTTCCTCTTGTCGGATTTCCATTCACCATTTCTTCAATCAAAGCGATCATGTTCTTCAAACAATTTCGTTTCTATGCTCTATTTCTTTTTATAATTGTACTTAGTAGAGCTACTTTCTTCCCTGTTTTTCTCAACACTTCTTCATTCTGGATTTTGCACTCATATTGCACAAATTCTCCTCCAGAGACATATTTCTTTAATTTTTTTATGTTAGTCTAAACTTCAGAATCGCATAGAAATACACTTCATACAAAACATTTTACAATCCATTTTTATAAATTTTTCAACTCATCTACAACACTATCTGGACAACAAGCTACCATTTTTGCTGCTTCAGAAACTATTCAGCAAACCACACATTTTCCTTGTGATGAACTTCTTGGTGAACTAAGATTATTAGATCTGTATTTTTTAATTATTCCAGAGAATAACTACAGTTAAAGCTGCTTTAGAAAATTCAGATCATGTACTTATAACTATAGTAAACCGCCCTTTATCTATCATTATTCTTAGATGAACATAGTAAAAATAAAAGAATTAGTTAATAATTTTGATTTTGATACTCAATGCATGTATTCTGAGAATCTACTTACTGCAGCAAAAACTGTTGCAAAAACTATTCAAAATGTTATAAAAAAATTATTCTATTTCCTGTAAGGCAAAACAGACTGGTAATAAGAAGCAAAAAACTTTTAACAAATACGCCAGTAATTGTTCCAATCAGACTTATCAAAATTATGAAAAAACTCGTAAACATTGTGATACAATCTAAAAAAACAAGACTAACAAAAACAAAACTAATCAAAATTTTTAGTTTTTCTTAAACAACAAAAATTTATAAAACAGTAAATTCATTGCAAGGTATTTCAAAATCAACACCCATTCTTCAAAATACTCAAAACAATCTATTAACTGATAAAAAAACAGATAGTTTCACAAACCAATTTGCATCTAATTCTAAATCTTCCTACTGTTGTACCTACAATGCCGGCTAGTTGTAAAATAATGGTTCAAATTCATTTTAGATAACGAGTTGTAAGAAAATATCTTCTTAAATTAAATAGCAGAAAGGCATCAAGTATAAATGAAATTCCACCTATTATTCTTAAAAGATTTGCAAATATATTAGCTCCCATTCTGGCTAAAAATTTGCCTTATCACACAAAAAAGAAACATTCCAAACTGTTAGAATATTGAATATATTCAACCTATACCTAAAAAAAAAAAACAAACCTGATTTTTCATATTATAACTAATTTTTTTTTTTTAAATATATCAATTTCCATATTGTCAAGTACATACTTCGAACAAAATAACTTCATCTCAGATCTCAATATTAATAATGTTAGTCACAAATAGACTTCTACTTTAGACAGACATTCAGAAAATCTTGCAATAGCTCTAGACATTTCCAAAGCGCTTGATAGGGAATGGCATCCTAATCTTATCAATAAACTCTATTGTGTAGGTTTTGATTATAAATCTTATCAATAGTTTTCTTGACAAAAGAAAAATTATAATTAGAACTGATGGTTTCTACTTTGACCCCAAAACCATAAATGCTGGTATTCACTAACATTATTTTTAATTTACATTATTAATCTTCTTCAAATAACTAAAAGTCCTATTCATAATTTTAATGTAGCGGAGTTTTTTCTTCCTCCAAACATCCGCGGCATAAAAGATTCTCAAGCCACAGTTTTATAAAGTTTTGCAGTTTTGTTTGGCTCATTTGCATCATTATATTTTGGGTAGTGTATGATGGTCTTGCTAAGAATAACCTTTATTCTTTGATAGTTTTGCTACAGATTACTTAGTTCTGTTTCAAGTATTTTACAAAATATTGGTTCACCGGTCTTGTATAGAATCCCAATAACAGGTTATGGATCAATAAACGTCTTTGAGGTTCCTTTTTGACAAGCTGGTCCGCTTTAAGGTTTCCTTCTATACTCTGATGTCTTGATGTCCAGATCAGGCGTACCATTTATCATCAGTTTAGATTTTATGACTGGTAAGCGGACATAATAGTTATTGATTTGTTGGCGTGATGTCGCAACTCAATAGTGTTATTATCGCATTCAATGGCATTTCCGTATAAAAAAGCATGTTTTTTTCTAGGGACAACGTAACTAACATCTCTTAGTTTTTGCATTTATATATTAATTGCGCTTCTCGAGACGGTGTTATCACATCAAACGACTTTTGTATGCAATAATCTTTTATAAAATCCGAAAGCAATATCAACAAAACCATTTTGTATGTAGATGAGACTAAAGATTACAATAACACCGGAACCGGAATATACAAACAAAAAACCCATAATACGTTATCTTTGAGCAAATCAGTTTTTCAAGCGGAGATAGCTGCCATTAAATAGTGAGCTAGAAAACTGATCAAATTAAAACAACACTCCAATATGATAATAACCATTATGTAGACAAAAAGCACTGCAAGCAATATGTTTGTCAGTAATAATAACCAGTCTAAAAATATTAGTCACAAACAGAAGAGTATGCTTAATCTAGATACCAAAAGATCAAGATTTAGAAAGTAACTTTAAAACAAATCAGTTCACCAAAAAAGAAACCACAAAAGATGTTCATTAAACCGATCTGCTATTGAGATTAAATACAAAGACCAAGCAGAGTACGTCTAATTTAGATACCAAAAAAGAACAGAATAGAAAGTAACTTTAGAACAGCCAAACAGCACTGCAAACAATATGTTTGTCAGTAATAATATCCAAACTGGCAATAGACTACATAAAAAGTCTGAAAGTATTAGTCACAAACAGCACAGTACGCTTAATTTAATTACCAAAAGATTAGGATATAGAAAGTAAACTTAAGGCAAACTAGTTCACCCAAAAAGAAACCACAAAAAATGTTGAACCTGAATCTGCTTTTGAAATTTAATACAAAAGCCAGTCTAAGGTAACTTTAGGGCAGACCAACTTGTCTTTTTAAACTTCATACAAGACCAACAAAACAAATAATCCGTAATTAACTTAGGAACTGGCAAAAAAACTGTCGGGGATATAACTCACAAAGCAATCACACGTTACCTAAACTAACATAAAAATAAAACTTGAACAAACACATGCATACAATAAAAAGTTTAAAACATGCAACGTATTGTCTTCTTTGGCAAAAACAAATTAACAAAAAAAAACAAACAAAACTACTCCTAACAACCAGATGTGCACAGTAGGACCAAGAAACCAAAGTGCAGAGACGTCAGACATACTATCTCTTATAAATCTATCCCAGACCTAAAGCGTGTTCACAAAAAAACAAATACAGATAAACTAAAGTTTTGTATTATCATCTTTTAGCTGAGAGTAAAGCATTTAACCTCAATTTATTTTAAAATTATTGCTTAAAAGGCAAGCTTTGTTTTCAACCCACATTTGGTCCTTTATTAAAATAATTTTTTTAATAATAAATAAATTTATTTGTATATTTATACTAAGTTTCATAAACAAATTAAACAGATTTAGAAGTAAAGTAAAAATTAATAAGAATGTAAAAAAGGTGCATATAAGAAGAGTTGTTTGTGCCACCTGTTGTTGAAAGTTGTAAACTGTTAAAATTGTATTTATTTTAAAGAAGATTTTATAATTTTTTTTCCAACTTTATTAAATATAAATGTAAATAGGTTTTCTATATATGGTGATATTTTATTTTTGAATGTTTTTATTCAATTTTTTTTAATCTCAAAATATCTTTCAAGTGGTTACAGTTGTGAAAAATATTTTTGAGTTTTTTTCTTTTCAAACGTTTTTTCATACTACGAGATTTTCTAAATTTTCAAATATTTATCAATAACCAAGAAATTTTACAGTTTTCCAAAATTTTTCAAAAGCTTGATTGATGATCTCAAAAATATCTCGACAATTTTAGGTTGTGCCAATATTTATCAAAAAATTTGCAAAGTTTTTTGATATTTTTTTCAAAATTTTATATATTTTTTCTTTGTGGTGATGTTATATCAAAGTCTTCTATTGTTATCCAAAATATTTTGATAACTTTAAAGTTTGATTGATGTTTTTGAGATCTAATAAATTACAAAGTTCTCCAAGGTCTCATGGATGACCTCAAAAAGATTAATAATATCTTTTAAGGCTTTTTGATGTTTTCAAATTTGAGGCTATAAGAGCAATAGTGGCTCAACCTACAAAAAATTCTAGATAGAAAAACTAATATTTTTGCAGTGAAATGTTAAAGTTTTATAACATTAGACAACAACTAATTAAATTAATATAAATTATAAATATTTTGAAAATTGTAAACATTTTGTTGATAAAAAAAATAAAAATAATCTTCTAAAAAATACCATTAAACTCCATTAGATATGCTAGTGGGTTAGGCCACTGTTGCTCTCATAGCCTCATTTATGCCAAGATATTTTGATAACTTTAGAGTTTGTTTTATATTTCATGTCATCTAAAAATGTCCTTTAAGTGGTCCAATATCAATCCATATTTTATTTATGTCCACCATAGATCATGATTGCAAAAAGTTTATTGATGTTGGCTAAACTTTTTTCTTTTTTAAGATTTTTTAATATATTATTTTCCAAAGTCCAAATATTCAGAATATTTTCTAGTTACTATCAACGTTGTCCAAGTTATAATAATTTTGTTTAGACTTCTCCTATGTTGCATTAATTGTCTCAATGTCTCCTAAGCTTTTTCTATGTTTTCCAAGATCTATATATATATATATATATATATATATATATATATATATATATATATATTGAGGTATCATGACCTGACGTTAGGTCGTAATCTGCGCCCAAAAGCCAAACATATAGTAATATTGCAATGGCAAGATGATGTGTTTATAGCTGTTGTCCAGTCTACAAATTTATCTTGTACAGATGTCGGTCTATATGTAAACGTTGCTGCTTATTTTTACATGCAATTGTCCACTCTGATACAAATGTTTTCAACAAACAGGACGTACACGACTCTTTATAAGCATATCTGTTCCTTTATGCACATCCTACCAAGAAAGAGATAAACTTAACCTAACAGTTATTAGGGCTCAGGTCGCATAAAAAACCAGTAAATCTTAAATCCTAAAAACAAAATGTGGTGATATTGCAAATCTATTATTTTTATTTTTATTTTTATTTTTTATAAACAGTTTGAGTGTATTATGCATTTTTTTTACGCAATAGGTCAGCAATAAATTTAATTTAAATCACCAAACTTTAAGAAAAAAATTATAGCACGCAGCTATAAATTAAAAGCAGTAAATTATTAGTTCATAGCAGGAGGTTTAAAAGAGTCAACTTTTAAAATAACTTAAAAGCTACCTTTATGGAAATTCTTTCATTTACTATTGTTTTCTTTGCAGTAACTAAAAACTTACTGATTATCCAGTTTTGTAGTTATTAATTTTTTTTCCACTTTTTTAATTGTGCTGTGTATTTTCTGAGAATATTGCAAAAAACTTATTAGTTACTTGAAACTTGGTGTAACTTGTGTATGAAGTCAGTCTGAAGTTGATTAAATTTGTAGTTTTTTTTTGTTAATATAATTTAGAATTGATCCAGAGTGTATAATAGTTTTTTTGTTGTGATAGATCAATGGAGACCCAAACCGTTAGTAAGTTCTGTTTAACGCTACCAATAAAAGTAAAGTTTTAAAAATTTGGTTGGTGGTGCAGATAACATGTGTATCTTTAAATACACCAATGTTGCACTTTTGGTCTAGATACACTAAACCAGTCTTGCTTGCTTACGTTTTGATTAATGTACAAACGGTGGATTCTAATCAGGTTTTATTTGAATACGTATTGTTGAATACAATTTAATCAATAGTAAAAAACTACAAAATATTGTTCTAATTATTCCCAACAAACTGTAGTTAATTAACAATTGCAGAACGGCAAACTACCTAAAGTGTGCCCTATTGTCCAACATTATATTGCAAAACCACAATTGATATTAAAACTAGTTAGACAACATAAAAAGTGTCTCAAAATTAACGCAAGATTTGAACTTGCCGCCATTTGTGCAGTAAACTGTTGGCAACCCTGAAAAAAAAACAATTTAACTACTGAGAGTTTAGAGTTAGTAAAAATTAAGCCAAGATGGTGCCACATGTCATACAGTCCGTAAAACAATTCAATTACTGTATGAGACATTTCCTGGTCGTCTACTCTCTTGTTTCCGTGATCAAAAATAGTACCCTAGATCGTGTGATTTAACATCATTATATTTCTTTTTATGAGGTTGTTTGAAGTCACACCCGTGCATTACAGAAGGAAATTAAATGCTGCATCATCAAAATTCAGCCACATTTATGCAGAATGGTCATGGAAAATTTCGACAAAAAAGTGCGTATGTGCCAGCAAAGCCGTGGAGGCCATTTGCCCGATGTGTTAATCCATAAATAACCCTATCTTATGTACTTTAAGATTCAATAAAAAAAATTACAATCTTAAGACTAAAAACTGTGTTTTCTATTTAATTCAAATCTTGCGTTAATTTTGGGACCTCATTATAATCAACAACTTAAATTTTTCAATTTTTAGAAGCGCGTAAAAGATTAACATGTATTTTAAATTAACTTTTTTGTTAATAAAAAACTTTTACATAGTATCGTACTTTATTTTGCTGTTAATTTTTGAATTATTATTGTCTTAAAATTGATTGTTTTTAGTAAATTCAATACTTATTGATTAGTTGGAAACACGGTAGCTACTTATATTATACTTATTAAATGCCGAATACAATCAACTCTAAACAACAAAAATGCTTTCTGATTTTTAATTCTTTATCTAAATAACAGAGCTACGTTGTCACGACTATTCAAATAATCGATTATGTCTATGTATTCCAATACTTGATAGCAACTCACAACAAATCACAAATTATACATATTTATCACATGGTATTAACCACGTAATCAAACAACAATTTTTTGTATAAAGTACAATTATGTTGCTTATTTAACAAACACTAAATTATATAATATGTATAATATTTACTAATAAATAGTTAAACTGACCAACTTTAGATTATAAATCATATTCTGTATTTCATTAATGTTAAAATAATAACTATACGATTAAAATCATGTAATACCTAAAATTCTAACTTTATTAAATAATAGTGGTAGTTTAACTTCAGCAATTTATACACGTTCTGTTTATTAAACATATTGAATTGAAACTGTATGTAAACTCTATATGGTCATTAAGTAAATTTTCCTGCAAAGCTTAATGAACCAACATTTTATCACACTCAACACGTAGTATCATTAGTGTAACATATAAGCTTTTCAGTAATTAAAACTGTATACTTTATTATTTCGAAGTTTTAATTTAATATGCGAACAAATATCTGGGTGAAAAAATAACTTTGTGAATTAGAGGTTTTTCTCTACTTATATCCCACATGAAATAATAAACTACAGTTATACATTACATAAATTTTCATATAAATTTTAAGTTAAATGTAACATTTTCATTTTATAATTATATAATCTTCATATGAGCAAGTAAAGATATTTTTCCATTAAAATATCATTTATATAAATGAAAAAAATCTTGCATGATAGAATTGAATGATTTAAATTACGATATCGTTTCTATTTATAAAACATAATAATATAAGTTCATGTTATTTTAGCATGAAGGGAAAGCTACATGTGGTTGGTGTGTAACAGATCGATATAGGATTTTTCTCGCGCAGCAATTTGCTAGGGCTAATGGACACCCACACATATAAATAGCGATCTGACCATCGCACACACATACATATACACACACAATCCCCCTACTTGTTTTTTAGACGTGCTCGTTTAAAGAGTATCAACGCCACTTAGTCAGCACATTGCTCGAGAGGCTGCCGCCTCCACTGCCACCGTCGCTGTGCAAATGCCCCACTTGTGTCCACCCATATAATGCCACTCTCGTACAAAGGGGCGCAGTTTTCTGCAAACTTGCCAAAAAATTCCTGAACACCTATTCAGTACACAAAGCGTGCGACACGTACAAGAAAAACGGCCACTTCCCTTTGAATTAATTTTTTTGTATTATCTCAATGAAAATCGTTTGAAGCCAAAAGGAAATAACAACATTGAGTGCTTACAATGGACTGGCTTTTTGTTTTTGTGGGATATAATGGAAATAATGTGAGACGTGTTTGCGAGTTTTTATTACAAAAAAAATAATTCAACTGATTTTTTAAATGTTATATGGTTATATATTTATTGAAACTTATACTATTAAAATTATAAAAAAACTTGATAATATTTTGCATTTCTCTGATTTTGATATTAACCGTAACCCATATTCTTCTTAATTTAATTGTTTTACAAATTCAATAAGTATACCACGGTACAATTAAAATAAAAAATAATTAAATGTTATTGACTAAAATATTGTAATAAAAATTGATCCTGAAGTATATAATAGACGTTTAGCAAAACAGCGATTTTTCTACAAACATCGATGACATTGACAATTGGCGTGACATTTGATGACAATATAGACAAAACATTGTTGCTATATAGTTCAACACACAAATAAACAGCTGATTTCCCGTATTGAATTTTATTTTATTTTACTACAAAATGGAATTGGATTATAAACAATACAGAAAAAACTAAACAAGTTTACTGGATGTCTTTGAAATAATGAAAAATAAAAATAACAAATGTATATTTTATTAATCTTTATTGCGGATACATTCAAACAAGAACCTAATTACATAAGTAAAGAAATCTTATCTTCTGAAAAAAATTAGCTACCTAATTTATTAACATTATGGTTACATTTGGTACTATAGTACTAATTATTTCTACGTAAAATCTTTAGCCGGTCTACATCACATTATGATAAATACTAATGTATAAAATTTCTCAAATTTTTGATTAATTGCATGGTGGTTTAATATTTTTCTATAGCTTGTGGTAGGCTAAAGCTTTAATAAACTCTTTTTGGTATTTTACAATAATTCTTTTATAACTAGGACTTTAGTATTTTGTAAATTATTTTATGTATCTTTTAGAGGTTTGTAAGAATTTTTTTAAAGTTGCCACTTTAGTAGTAATGGTTTTCATGCAAATTATTTTTTCAATTTCTAAGACTTTAGTTTTTTTTTTTAAATATTGTAAAAAACTTCTAGAACTTCTGAATCTATTTTTTATTTCAATAAATAAAAAAAAAATCATCCACTTCTAGACATACATAAGCCTCTCCATTTTTCTTCCAAGTCTGTCGATCTTGTGCCTTTTGATACCACAGGCTACCAGCAACCGCTTTAATGTCGATTAGCTACCAGTCAGTTACTCATGACCTCTTTTTTACTGTTTCGTTTTTAATTCTATCTTTCAGTAATATTTCCAGTATTGCACGTTTCATCACCCTTTGTGTTGTTCTTAGTCGGTTAGAACTATTTTTGTGAGGCTCAATGCCGAGCTCATATGTAGCTACAGGTAGAACGCATGTGTTGTAGACTTTGCTCTTGACATTTATTGGTATGGTCTTATTTTTTTAGAATAAGCCGGAGTTTGCTAAACGCTTCCCATATAAGACCAATGCTTTGAGTGACAAGGTAGGTATATTGTTCAACGCACTCATTGAGTTGTTGGAACATTTCCCCTAGTTCATCGAGATCGTGTGAGATAACAACGATATTGTGTTTTTGATGAGTATAGGTCAGTGTAATACTTTTAAATTACTTTTGGTAGTTGTTCTAAGTTTGGGATTTCCACTCCGTTTTTGTTCTTAAGTTTGGTTATTCTTGTTTTACCAGACAAGAGCTTGAATCTAAGCACTTTTATATTGAAATTGTTTCCAATTATTGTTTAGATCATATTAGTGTTGTATTATCGTATGTCTCTGTTTTATTTTACTGTTCAGTATTTTGTACTCGTCTGTTCCCGTTACCATGTCTTTTCGTTGTTCTATGCATTTCTTAGTGGTTGCAATTAATTTCGGTTTTACTTTACCGCATATTTTCTTTGTTGCTACTTGAGTAGCAATTTTTAACTTCCTTGCAAGTTGATCTATGTGCATGTTTGTCATTTCTGTAAGTTGCAAGTGTTTCGATAATTCTTGCTAGCATTCTTCCTTGTTGGTTTCTAACTCTTTGCGTGTATGGAACCTCGTTCGTTTATTAAATCGTTTCTCTCCTGCTTAAGGTCTATTCTTATATTTGCCCAAACCATCCTGTGTTGGCTTCCTGTATCAAACCTGTTCAACATTCCAACGTATTTGCACTTTAATCTGCTATTTGCAAAAATAAAATCGTTTCTCAAAAAACGTACTTAAACAATACACATTCTCTTTTTTAAAAAAATTCGCCAGCATTACTCCTCTACTGTTTTCCGATATACTGAGAGTCGTTGTTGTTGGTCTTCTTACCAATTTTGGCGTTGAAATCTCTTATCACTACTATAAAGTGTGATTTTTTTAACTGCATTTGCTCTTGTTATATTTTTATACATTTGCTCTACTTCTTTATTGCCTGATCTGCTTGTCAAAGCGTAGATATTTATAATCTGCAATAAATAAAGGTTGTTCAATTTTATCGTAACTCTGTTAGATAAAAAAGTGTATATTGTTACTTTATGTTTGATTTGCGCGTTGACAAGACACCCATGTTCCTTAAACGGTCTTTATCTGTTATGTTTTTCTGGTATAACACATGTCTCAAGTAGTAGTTTTTTCATCTTTCCAACGTGTTTCCGATAGTACCACAATATCTTCTTAATAGGTTTCAACTTGTGAGTTAGTTTGTCTAAGTGGTCAAATTTTTGCTCTTTCCAGAATCCATAGGACACAGTGTCAGATTTTGAGTAAAGGCCCGGTTACACAGTGCGAGTTAGCATCCGAGCTGTCCTAGTCTGTTACTGCAGTGTAACTACTTGCGTCATAACGAGTTATTATCGGTACCTAGCATCCGAGTTACAGTAACATTTTTTCTTTTTACTTGCCTCACGCAGTAGCGGTGCACTGTCAGGTCAGCAACTCGTAATGTGTAACCAAACTATTAAGGCCTGGTTACACAGTGCAAGTTAGCATCCAAGCTGACCTAAAAGTACAACACCTACAATCAAGCAACGCAGGACTTTTTTTCTATCAAATTTGTTTCTTACATTTTTTTTACCGTTTGAGTAGATAACTCACTATTTTGGAAGTAAGATTTCATTATTTCCCAACTTTGTTCAAGTGTAAAGCGTTGCATTTTGTAAATGTCAAACATAAAACTAAATTTTTGTCACATCATAAACGTCATTATAAACAAAATAAACGGTAGATCAAATTACAAACGTTACAGTAGCCGATTGCTTACACTTACTACTTATAACACTAAATTTGTGCTTGTTGGCTGCTGATCAATGCTTTGTGTAAGCTAGTTTTAGTAAATACAAGATCTTTATCTCTCTTATAATCCATATAAGAATGTTATAAGTTTTCTTATAAGACGGATTTATTTTGGCCACATAAAAGTCAATTGTGTCAAGAACTTAGATATAAAAATCTTGTATACATTATCTTTGCCACACCAAACGTAGTCTGGTATATCATGTAAAGAATCAAGTTTTAAAACTAAATATTAAAGCAGAAAGTTGAAAATTACACTATACAATAGCAAACAACAAATCCAGCAAAACTAAATTTATGGTTAGTATATAGTTCTATCAAACCTAAACGTGTAAACGAAAATACCTTTAGAACAAGTGAACACTAAATTCTTCGTTAATAAAAACAGTGTTGCATTTATTAATAAACTCTACACAGTAACGTTAATAAATAAAACTACTTTTAACAAAAGTATTAGTAAAATCTCAATTTCACGACATTTTCAAGAATTAAATCTTTGATAAATTTTGCAAATGTATTTAGTCTACATCTTTACAAAATCCAATTAATTTAAAAACTAAAGCTAATTGACTAATTATTGCGTTGTACTTTTGCAAATTAGTCTTAATCTTCACTTGAATAACATCAAAATATCAATTTTTACCAAAAAAATGTTGCATCGGATGTACACAAAATAGTAAATTGCTATAGCACTTCTAAAAGTAACTTTTGCTAGCGTTTACATATAAGCAAATTGTAAAAGCACTTTCTTTCGGCAAATGCTCTATAGACACAACATGCTGTTTACTTCCAGCAAGTAATTGCATGACCGTATACACGGTAAAGTATACTTTATTGTAGAAAGAAGATTTCTGCCGCTGCTGAAAAAAAAAACTAGAAAAAAAAATGTGGGTTAAAGAATGGATAGCTAGAAAGCCTACTCTTGGTGATTACGCAATGTTATTAGATAAATTAAAAAGTGAACATTAATAAGACATTTTAACGATTTAAACTATTTCCAGAAACTCATATAAAGGTTGTTAGTACCTTTACCACCTTTTCTTTTTTTAATTTTGTTCTACTCCTAGTTAGCTTGGGTACGAAAACTATGCAGTTTTCGTCAAATTTCAACCTCGGTTGTGTTAAATTTTTTGGCTATATAGTTTAAAGCTTATTGTTTTATAATTTTATCCCTATAAACTGCTGATTTTATTTGCCATTACCCAGAAAATCTCTCAAAAATATTTATTAAAGAGAAAAAATCTTTATTTAACCATAAAAGTTTTCGTTCTATTATGTATGTAGTTTTTGCACCATTTACTTGCACACAACTTTCAACATAACCAAAAAAAAATGTTAACTTCTCTACACCGCTCTTCCAACTTGTTTAGACCTGCAAGCAATTTATGTCGCAACCACTTGCCGCATGTTGTGACACTTCCCGGAAGAAAACTCTCGGACAGTGTTTACATTGCGCAAATCATTTGCAAGTACTCTCAGATATAAATTTGCTGCAGTTTTACTTGCCCGTGTAAATTGCGCTCAACATTCGCCACGATATTGAATGGGTATCATAGCTGCAACCGTGATAACTGCTTTGTAGTTATTTGAAAATACTCTGTTAAAATTTATTACTTGGCGTTTAAAACCCGTTGTAAAAAGTTCTAATTTTTGTCATTTTATAGTTTGGGTGTTCCTTTTTATTAGTACGTTCACGTAAATTACTGCCGTAACAATTTTGTTATAAAGCAAATGTATATTGAAAACTTTAGCTAGATTTATTAAATCTCAAAAATGCAAGCGCAAAAGTAGATGCTAACAAACTTGAAAGCATGAGTTCAACATAATAAACAGTATTTTTGTGCATATTAAGTTAAGCCTATTATAGCGGTCAAGCTAAATTGGCACTACGACGCGTTTTGTACGCTAAAACCAGGTTTATATAATTTTTCATTATTAAAGAATCTTTCAATACAAAAACAAAATATGCAAGATAACAGCCATGTTGCTATAACAATTCAATATTTGATCAATTGTTTAGTAGCGTATAGTAAATTACTATGAAAGGTTATAGCGTTGATCAATATGTGCAAATCATCAAATTTTATTTTTAAAATCAATGCTCCGTTTGAAAAACGTTTCAAGCATTACGTAATTTTTATCGTTGCCACAACCGTCCTGTCAAGTCAACTATTCAACGTTTGATGGCCAAATTTAAATCTTCCGGTTTGATTAACAAGCAGCTAAGCTCCGTAAGTCACCAAAACGCAAAGTATGCTATAAACATTGCTGTTGTGTCGTTCACAAAAACTTGGCCTTTTTGCAACTTCAGTTTGGCAAATATTGTATCAGAACTTAGGTTTGCTCAAGTATAACTAACCAGGAACTTAAGATAAAATACAATAGACAATGCCGTGTGTGCTGGAGCAGTTAGAATTTGACACAAGTTTTGCTAAATAATCTTCTTTAGCAACAAGGTCTGTTTTTAAATAAATGGATATGTAAACAAGCAAAATGTATTTAGATTTGAAACAATACCAATTCACACGAGATACAATAGCACACAATGCATCCCGTAAAAGTCACTGTTTGGTGCAGATTTGAGTCTGTATTTCTTCTAATTTTGTCTAACAAATGGAATTCTACTTTAGACAAACAAGAAGAAAATCTTAAAATAGCTCAAAATATTTCCAAAACGTTTGATAAAGTATGGCATCTTAATATGGTCAACAAGCTCCATTGTATAAATCTTGATAAAAACTGTAAATCTCATCAATAGTTTTCTTGACAAAGAAAAAATTATAGCTAGAATAGGTTTTAACTCCAAAATCATAAATGCTGGTATCTTTCAAGGTTCTGATCTTTTGCTAACTTTATTTTTGATTTACTATATTAAACTTCTACAAATAACTAAAAATCCTATTCATAGTTTTGCAAATGATAGCACCCTTCATACTTTATACTTTCTAAAAAAGACCTATAAGTCTATTGCCATCTTTCTCAAAAATATTCGAATCAGTTATGCACATACGTATTACAAGTTTTATGACAAGATTAAATTTGTTCAGTCCTTCACAACATGGATATCTAAAAAAAATCTACAGAAACAGCTGTTTTTGAACTTACAAGTACTATCAGATTAGCACTGGAGAATAAAGAAATGTGCTTAAGCATATTTCTTGATTTATCCAAGGCGTTCGATAGCATAGACAATAACATCTTATTAAAAAAAAGTATTCAAATATGAAATCAGAAGACCAGCATTTGAATGAATAAAATCATATATACAAAATCGGTACCAAAAAGTAGTCGTAAAACATCAAAATAAGCAAGCAGAATCTAACTTATTGCAAATAAACATGGAAGTTCCACAAGGAAGTTTACTAGGGCTATTATTGTTTATAATATATATGAATGATATTAACTTAATCAATATTTCAGGATGGTGTCGAATTTGTAAGTTATGCAGACGATACAAACATTTTAATAAAAACTATAAATTATTCACTTTTGTTAAAAAAAGTTAACGTTGTCATGTCAAGGTGTTCAGAATGGTTCACACAAAATCGTTTAGTACTAAACAAATGTAAAACAATCTTTATTTTGTTTAAAACCTGCCAATCTCAGTTTGAAACGCCAGCTTCTTTAACAGTACAAAACAAAACATACACGTTTGGCAAAAATGTTAAATAATCTATGTAGACGAACTGCTCAAATAGTATAATCATATTATACAATTATGTGTTAAGTTAAACAGCGTGTGTTATACAATTAGAATAGCTACAACGTATTTGCACTTAGAAACAAAAAAATTAATGTACTTTGCAAACTTTTGTAGTCTACTGCGATACGGAATCATTTTCTGGGGAAGATGCGCAAATATTGAATCGGCATTTATAATTCAGAAGAAAGCAATTAGATCAATGTTAAAACTGAAATTTAATGAATCATGTAGGGAAAAATTTAAACTAAATAATTTATTGACATTAACTGCCATCTACGTATTAGAGTGCGTTTTGTTTATGTTCAAACACAAAAATAAATTTAAAATGCATGAGTATACGCATTTGTATAATACAAGACATTGCAATTACAAATATCCAGTATATAGACTAACGTCATCTCATACTAGTACAATATACTCATGTATACAATGTTTTAATATACTTCCAAATAGTATAAAAATTATTGAACAATTTAATTGCTTTAAAAAAACAGTTACTAAATTTTTAATAAACTTGGAACCATATAATTGGAACAAATTTTCTAATCTTACCGAACAGTAAAATCAATTTTATGTATTATTTGTACACTATGTACTTTATGTAATTATTTTCTAGGACGCATTTTATTTTCTGTTTACTAATATAATTTATTTATTTTTGTATTAAATTATGAAATAAACATTATTATTATTATTATTTTTATTATTATTATATTAAAAACCACATTAAAATTTATAGGTTATAATCTGTAGCATCTATAAACAAAGACCTCTAAACAATATCTGAATGAAGTACTCTAAACATAATCAAACTTAACTCTAAAACGACTCAACTTCTTACTGTTTCAAAATCCAAATGCAAGGTATCATCAGTACCAAATATTAAACTAAACAACAAATTCTTACCTAAATCTGCTTTAATTTGTCTTCTAGGTATTATAATCTCACATAATCTTTTCTGGAATGACCATGTTGTCAACATAGCTTCAAAAGTATCTTGAAAACTACGATTTCTTAAAAGACAAAAAGTTTTTACTTATATTCATCTTTTGCATATATAAAAAACTACTCTTTGTCTTTGTATTGAATATTATTATCAAATATAGGGAGAAGCATCAAAAACTATACTATCTGTTCTAACAAGCTTTTCGGATCATTGCCAATCTAAAATTGACCAATAACTTGGATACTTTACATCACAATGTTGCAGATTTTTGCATTTTCTACAGATATTTTAATGAACATTATTATACAAGACATATTGCCATCTAAACAAACATTTACTCGTAGTACAAAGCTTGCTAAAAATTCTAAAAAATATTCACTGATAGTTCAAAGTGTAAGACCGAAACTTTTAAGAGATTTCTTTAATTGTTTTATCGGCAGAAAGAATAAACTTCCAAATTCAATTTTTCTCGACACTTATAAGCAACAAATATTCTCAATGTTCACAAACTGCTTAAATCTAGTCTTTAATGCGATAGTTTTAGCAAGTGTGGTTTTACTAATTGAAATTCTAAGGTATTTTTATGTTGTTGTGGCATATTATGTGTTTCCTTAATATTACATTTTGAAATCAAATTGAGGCTTAAACTGGATGATATGGTTCTAACAAGACGGCGCGACGTGCCACACAGCGCATGCTACGATGGACATTCTGCAAGAGCGATTTGTGGGCATGGTTATCTCGCGCAATGGCGATGTAAACTGGTCACGTAGATTGGCAATTTAACAGTTTTAGACTTTTTCTATCTATAATAATAATAATTAATAAACCGCAAACAATTGATGCTTTCAAAGTCAACATAAAAAATGTCATCCAGCAATCTGGCTGAATTTCATTTATACGACAAAGTAATTAAAAATTGGATTGGATATTGGACCAAGCAAAGCCGGCATTTGAACAACGTTATAATGCATACTTAATGCCATAAAATAAACTTTCAATAAAAAAAATGTGTTTCACCCATAAATATAAAAAATAAATAAATAAACATTTAAGTAATTTTATTATTTAAGTAATTAAAAATAAATTTTCTTTTTTTGTTGCTTTTATTATAATTTTACTACATATTTTTCAAATAAAGGTATCAATATTTGTTGTCATAATTTGTATTGTTTTTTAATTTTCATTTACTTTATCGTCTCTTTAATTAAAAAGTTAAAATTTAATGTAGGTTTGTGATAATGAGCAACGAGTTAAAGTATTCCAATCCATGCTAAATTATTATTGAGAATATAGATTGATTATGTTCATTAAATTAAACCTCAATTAATATCATGAAATTACATTAATGTTAGATTTTAATCCATTCCCTTTTTTACCATTAGAGCTTGTTAGGTTAATTGTGTGATTGATTCCGGTATTCATGAAAGCAATTACTGCCGTTAAACGAATTAATAAATGATCGATTGGGTAATTGCGGTGGGGCCGTTCTTATATCCACGCACACACATACACACACACATGTTCTCGTAAATAATATATAATCCGCTTCCCGGAAGGTGCGCACGTATAATTGATACGTATCGAGTCTTGTTAATAACAACAATCGGTTGCGATACGCGATACCCAGGATGTAAGGGTTGCATAGTGAACATATATATCCTACCCACCTATCTATTATACATCACATGTGCCAAGTGAGGAGAGCATAAAGAGGGTGGCGAGTAAGGCGGCCGGTGGTTTATTTATGCCGACAATCGGGAACTGCCGCTTCCAGGAATCACCAATCATTGATCAACATCTCATCAATGATTCAATAGAAAATTGAAGCTTGATGCAGTCGTACAGAATGATTTCCTTGTGTAAAAATATATTTAACTAATATTTCTTTTAGAAGAAACTATAATACATTTAAATTAACATCTAAATGTTATATATTTAATCACTAAACAATTTAAAAAAAATTTGTTCATTTTCAAACATTTTTCAATGCGGTTATAAGTTTTAATAAATAAAATATAGGTCAGTAATTTATCTACATTCGTTTTGCTTACTGAAGCTAATCATAAGTTGATGAAAGCATAAAAAAGTTTCTTCGTGCATAAAGTGTACCTGCTGTTTTGTATAAGTTGTAAAATTTGTCTGTAGAGACAGTAATTATAGAAAATTAAAAAAATTGTAAATTCAGAATGTTTTACAGCAGACATATGAAAAAAAAAATGTTTAAAAATTTGACAGCTGGCAGAATTTTAACAGATGACAGTTAGATAAGAATAGTTTGATATAGTGTTGACAGTAATTTGACAGACTACAACATTCTTGTAGATCAAATAGTTATGATTTTTGACAGATATCTCTAGATATATAGACTTAAAAGGTGTGTAAATTGTTAAAACATTTGGATCAAATAGTAATTTGACAGTAAACAATAGTTTGACAATTGTCTTAATTTTAAAGTGTTGCGGTTGAAGTGATGAATTATAGAATCGTTTTACCTAGAATACTTAAAAAATAGAAACAAGACACTTTAGACCCGGATCAAACAACAAAAGCTGTTTTTATGTTAAGCCTAGCTATTCTGCGTATTTGATCCTCCTTAACTTAATTTACGTTATGCAGAATAAAATAATAATAAAACAAGTTCATCATATTATTTTAAATTGTAAAACTATAAAAATTTTATGAACATAGCATAATATTTTTATAACCAAGTTTTCTTAATCAATTTTCTTAAATTAAATCTGCTCATAAGACAATTTCATATCTTTGATCAAATTTTATTTTAATCAACATCATATTAAATTCACGTAAATAAAACTCGACATATTAAATATGTTTTGATCCATTTCCGTCCATCAGTATATGTATCGCAATGGGTTTTAATCATAAGAGTGGGCAATTTTCCCGGGATGTGATGTATATTTATGACCCGGGCGATATTCGGATGTAACGTCGAAATTATTCTGCGGCACAATAAAAATATATCTGCATGGGACGAAACAACGCGCTAAAGTTGAAGGACGTGGTGGATATCTGCCCCGGGACATCGCGTGCCTACATTTATGTATATCAATAATGTAGATTATACGTATATAATACACACTGTTGATCGAGTTTTAATTGCGATTACTCCAATTTTACCCGTAGTTTTTATAATAGATCCTATTAGCATTATTAGATTTTAAATAAATAAAGAACCAATATTTCTTAAAGAAATCTTTTATATTTTATCCGTCATTGCAATAATAAAATTAAATTGGTTCTAAAATTAATAAATATTATTATATCTTTTAAATTTTGCTCAACTTTTATATAGTCGATTATTAACTTTGTTTTACAAATAAAAATTTTAAAAGAAATTAGAATTTGGGGTCGCATAAGTACTGAAATGACTAAGCAAAAAGTTCACTAATTATATTTCTGTTTGTGTTTTATTTGTTTACTTTCTCAACTGTATATATAATCAGCCCAATAAAATATTGACTCAATATTGCTTTCAATGGTAAATTAATTATCAAAATATGTATATTGACATTATACTTTACTTTTATATTTGTAGTTGTATATTATGTCGTACGTTGATAATGAAATGGCTGATATTTTTTATTTTATTTGATAAAACGAATTATTATAGACTTGGTTAAGTTAGGTTAGGCCAGGATTCGACAAAATTTACATAAAAAACCCATATTAAAATATAAGATTTTAGTCATAGTTTGTATAAAAAATTCTAAATAAAATGATAGTAATATATATTTTAAATTATAGAAAAAAAGCAAATGTTAATATAGTACTGTTGGTTTGTTATTAAACAGATTTGCGTTAAAATAATAAATATAAATATTATACAATAATAGTATCATAAGCTCCAAGCTTTTAAATTTTATTCCTAACCTATTTTCATTTATGTACCTATTTAGAGAAGGGTATATTTTTAAAGTAGTATCGACCAATATTCCAATTGTCCTTTAAAGGAGTTTTACGACATACTGTACAACCAATAATTACAACTTGGCATATTTCATTGCAACGACATATGAACACTAACATAACTCATCTCCACACACAGTTATTCGCTTAGCCACAAATCACTGCATTAAAGGTTCTTTTGGCAAAATATTTAAAAACTATCTATTACTCCAGACAAGAAGTGAGATGTCAACTTCTCCTTCACGCGGTGTAACCTGTTACTACTAACAAGGCATTTTTTTAAATTTCAAAATGTGATATTTAGATATTACATAATATGCCACAACAATATAAAAATACCTTTAAATTTCAACGAGTGATACTACTCTCGTTGAAACTACAGCAACCAAGCAACTTCCGGGATATATAGTTTCCTTCCAACTAAGTGCTCAACGGACAGCGGACAAACCAGACTTTCTGTCTGAGAACCTCATTCCCTAGTAGTAAGAAATTACTCCTAAAAGCGAACAAATGCTTCTGAATCAATAATAGAGAAAGCCAAAAAAAACTACTCCATTAAAGACTTTCATGATATCCCACAAATGCCTAAGAAAAACGGAATAAAAAATTACAATAAGTATTGGTATTTAGAACTCTACTGAAAGAAGAAAAGCAGAAAACTTGAGACGCAAAAATTTGGATTGTCTAAATGATGCGGCAAACGCAAAAATTATCAAACAAGAAGTAAAATCAATTTAAGCAAACTTCTGAAATGAGTTTTTTTTATTATACGAAGTGTTTTTCTACTAGATTTTATGTTTTAAAATTAAAAGTCACTAAGTAGAAGGTCATAAAATTTATTAAAAAAAAAGTCAAATAAACTAATTAAAAAAGAAAAAAAAAAGATTAATTTTTTAACACTTAAATTTTTTTTTTCTGTGCATTGTGTAACCTTCTAGTTAATGAAATCTAATTTAAAAACATAAAACCTAGTAGAAAACAACATTGCGGCACCATTTACTAAGTGTTTCCATACTGAATGAAAAAATAAAATTTAATTTTTTTTTTAAATTTGTAACAGAAAATTTAAATAATTTTTTTGTCTATCTCAATTTGTTTCCAAGGTAATAAAAAAATACACATTATTTAGAAAATGCTGCTTAACAACAAAACGCAGATAACATTTTTATTTACAAAATCTGTAATGATAATGCCCTAGCTGCATGTCGCAAGTATCAATAAAGATTTTCCGATCAAAGGCAACCTTTTCGTTGCGTATTTTCGAACGCATTTCAAGTGCTCCGTAAATTTAGAATTGGACATTAGAGGTCCACATCAACAGCACACCGTGGCAGAAGAAGAACAAATAGTTTACGTAGTTCTTGATAAACCAGAGGTCAGCGTTAGGCAACTTTGCGCCCGTTTATAACTACAGTAGAATGTCAAAAATGTGAACACAAAAATCCAAAGCATCTTCACATAAGCAAAGGTGTTCATGTTAAAGCGAATGGAGTAACGGTCATCCCGTATTTGTGTTCTTCAATAATCTTGGCTTTTAGCGCACTTTAATATTTTTTGTTTTTGCCATGTTACCTTACACATAAATGTATTAAACTTAGTCACTCCACTGGCTGCACGGCAACTATGCTCCTACAAATATATAAAAACGCATAAAAACAAATTTGGGGGTTCCCCTAGGTATACGCACAACGCTATAACATCGACTATTTCCCTCCCGTCATCCGTCCGTCAAAGCAACCAATCACATTTAGCAAATATTAGAAATTCGACCAATCATGTACGAATTTAGCGACAATTTTTGTTATTGTGGTATTGTCAGTAATGACGTAAAAATTGTCGCTGTAATTTGTTCAATGCAAAATTGCCGATATAATTGTTACGTTGCTATGACAATAAATGAACATAACAATGGACATAAGCATACGCGACTTGAATTTTATATTTTTTTAATATTAAAATGTCATTCTAAAAGATGAAATGTCGCTCAGGAAATAGTCTTATTAAATATCCCTCGTGCATAGAATATTGCTTTATAATTTATTGGAATATCACTCATGCATTTTCGCGATAGGCAATCGGCACTTGCCTGCGGCTCGTGCCGATTGCCGACCGCAAAAATGCATTCGTGAGATTCCAATAAATTATCGGCAATATTCTATGCACTAGGGATATTACATATAATTTTAGTTCCAAATAATCCCGAATTGCAGTTTGTGTTATCGAGTGAATCGTTGTTCACGTTAAAAAGAATTTATGAAAAAAATCGCGTGTTCACGTTTCCGAGACGTTCATGACAACAATGTTTACGTTATCGAGCATCTACTGTATCTAAAAACTTTGTTTAGAAAACCTTAAATAGGAAAACTTTTCACCCATATCATTATCAAAAAGTACAGCACTTCTTGAACAACATCAACAAGATTCTAACGTCTTTAGTTCAATATTGTGGAGCAATGAATCTATGTTCACGAGAGATAGCATTAACAATATACATAATAAACAGATATGGTTATTAGGAAATCCGTACGCAGTTAGGATATAAGCTTACCAACAAAGATTTTCAGTAAATACATAGTGGGCGGTTTTTAATGGCCAATTTGCTGCCAATTCAAATCTTACCACCTCGTTTAAATGTTGCTTTATAGGCAAAATTTCTCTTAATAGGATAAAAAAAATTGGTAGTTAACAATGTTCCTCTTGCCTTACGTAACTGGATATGGTACCAGCACGATGGAGATGTAGTTAGGTGGTTGAACGATAATTTTAATAATAGGTGGCCTGCAAAGTCTACTCATCTAAATCTATTGGAGACACATGAAACAATTGGCTTATGCAAAGCCAGTAAACGACAAAAAGCAGATACAAGATGAAATTGCAAACGATGAATTGCACATTCAAAACACAACAGATTTTAAAACAGTTTATCATTCTTTTTTAGTGCGTTATCAAGATTGCATCAACGCTCATGGTAATATGAGGTAAAGTACCTGAAGTTTAATTTTGCTTCAAGCTAAGAAACAGCCCTGTGTAATAAGGATAAATAACAAAAAACCGAGTGGTTTGTAATTGGAAAAAAGACGTATGCCAAAAAAATGGTAGCGGAGTGCTAAAAAAGTGACAAGAAAATTAGTGTCTGAGAAAAAAAATATAATAGATATAATTTAATTAATTTGCCAATATGATCGTACTTGCAAAAAGCACAACAAAATTGAAGATGATATTAAGTATTAACAAAAACAAGACGGTTATAATAATTTAATAAAACAAAAAAAATGGACGTGTACCTTAGTACTGAAATTACATAGAATTGGTAAAACAAAACAAACAAAAAAATACGCATAGAAATAGCAAAAAAAATCAAGAAACAGAAGCAATATCTTGAGTAGCAATGCAGATATAAATCTGCAAAAAAAGTTGAAAAACGTTTTATATCAAGTGTGTTCTTAAACGGATGTTGACAATAGAAAAAAAAAAAGTAAAAACACGTTGAAAAAACGGAAGAGGAAAGGCTAGTACTAGTATCTACTATTGCTCTTTCCTTGACCCAAACATTAAAAAAAATCAGATAGATAGAGCATCCATTCAGAAAAGATTTTTTATTAAAGGACGTAATAAAAAAATATTGAATGTAAATCTAAAAAAAAAAAAAAAGTTGCATAGATACTAATGTTTTAAGAAAAAAAAATACAAGAAAATAAAAAAAAGAACAAAAAACAGTGAAAATTTGAGGAAAGACAAATAAGACCTGCAATACAGCAAAACAATAGTAATGACAACTTAACATACATGTTTTAAAACAAACAATATTTTGATTAAAATGTAAGCTTATTTATCTGCAAATGTTTTAAGACTGATAAATAAAATATTATCTATAAACAACCAAAATTAATATCAAACTAGTGAACCTTAATGACATTGAGTCCACAAGAATAGTTATCAAACGTTCGCTAAAGTTAAAACTCCATCATCTCTTGTAACTCTCAATAGTTTTAAATTGAAAAGCCACACAACATTTAGTACTCATTACTCATAATCTCTCGTGATCAATCTACATTTCAAATGCAAATTTATCAAAAAGTTAAGAAAAATATATCAACTTAAATTGAAGCTGGAAAGAAGAATTTCAGTCATTTCAGCTTACATTCTTTTGGCAATAAACCTGTTTATAGTATAGTATTTAAAGCTAATCTTGTGTAAATTAGTAAATAAATAATATTTTTCTTCAATTAAAATATCTTTGATACGTTTTTTATAATAAAGTGCAATGTGTTCAACATACTTATAGCATGAAGAGAAGTAAAAATCGTATTCATACCAAAACCGGGGCGTAACAATTACACCGTTACAACTTGTAACAAACCAAATTGAAAAACTCTTAAAAAATAAAATTTCCACCTTGTGCGTATTCATAGATATTAATTTTTTTTTTTAATTAAATAAATAGAAACTGCTCTTGCAACACATTGTGTAAAACCCACAATTAGTAAATGGTTAAAACACATGTTGGACAAAAGAATCGTGACATAGAAATAATCAAAAATTGGGCCAGGCTTTTATGGTTAACCTTCTAAAAACCAAACTGGTTCACAAAAAAAAAATGTTAAATTAAACTTACTTAAAATCCTAAATACCTCACTAACTATCAACCAAGGCAAACAATTTGAGGGTAATTTTTAACAACAAGCTTATATGGGGACCATATCTAAATATCAAATGCAAAAAAAAATATACGTCTTTTTGGCAATAAAGATAAGCTGTAAGAAAAACATAAAAACCGTCTTCAAAGTAAACAACAATAACAGCTTTACTTCTGAATGTAGTTGGACTTTAGCGCATTGCAGGGAGAGCTGGCAAACACTGTACCCTCCTAGATAAAGCTGTTAAAAACATCTCTGTACAGAGCGCAAACAGATAACATTGTGTCTCAAAGACCCTTCAACGTGTGCATAAACAGAAAGAGCTAAATATAATTGATGATTCAATTAGAATCTACAAGAATAGCTCAAAAACCAGTAAAATTTCTAGAGTTCAAATCTTCTCAGACATGGACCTTAAAATATATTTACCACTAGAAACTCACAAACCTATGAGGTTATGGAAATAGTGATCCGCAAAAATGTCAAAATTCTAACAAATAGTAGAGCAACTCTATAAACCCTGTGAATTGCTTTAGCAGCCTGTAGAAATTACATCAAGCTGCTCTGGATGGAAGGACATTTTAACAAACTAGGTAACATTAAAGCGAGCGGTCTGGCGAGTAAAAGGTCAACCCTCATAACCTGTGAACCTAAACCCTGTACCGCTTTACCACTCAAAAACTTCAATACCAAAAACTAATACATACAATGCACTGGAGGCAATGACTGCCTCAAACGCCAAAACATCCAAAAACTACTAGAAACTGTCAAAAAAAAACTTGACATAAATCTTGGCACTGTCAACTAAAAAAAACACATGCACACAAAAGACCTGAAGTCAGTCCAACGTGTAGAAGATGTGACAGAAACTCCACGTTGGAGAGCTGTTGGACTAACATGGCCAGTATAAGAGAGAAAAGCAATGTACTTGCATACATCAACCACATATAGTAGATAAAATGACAACAAACTGAAGTCACTACTAAAAGATGTACAAAAAGCCTAATTTGTCATTTAACTCTAAATCCAAAATTCAAAATGTGTTTAACATATAGTAACAACTGTTTATCTAAAAACAATTTTTAAAAAACCTCTACAATGTTGTAGCAAAATACCTAAAATATCAGCCCTTTTACAATTTTGTAATAACTCATTAGTAATTCGACAAAATTATGGTGTTGATAAGTTTTCTATGCAATTTAGTCGTATATCTTTATTAATAAATACTTTTCTATTTATAAATGCTCTAAAAATACATAATTCTTACCCTGGGTATTTTTATATTGTTTAAAAAATACTTGAACTCTTTATTTATGATAAAATCTAAATTTAAGCACAGTAGGTAAAGCTCTACAGAAACAAATTTAACAGTTTTACCACAGGTTTTTTTTCAAAAGTATAGATAACAAAGTGCAAACGTAATTTAAACAGATTATCACGTGCATTCGACACAATAGACCACAATATTTTGCTGAATGTTATAATATGTTATTATTATTGTTATTGGATTTAAATGTATGTATTGTTATTGTATGGGTAAGACTGTACCGCGCGCGCAGCATAATTTTAGCAGTATGGATCTTCCATCTCTTCCTGCACACGCCTTACCAGTGGTTTTGCTCTATCCGGAATTACCGTGTGGTATCGCGCAGAAAAAGTGTAAATTTACTGTCGTCAAGCACGTGTTCCCGTTCCCATGTATAATTTGTGGGACCACAGTGATTGTACGACAGAAAAGTTTGTGAATGCAATTAAACCATACGTTAAAGACTTTACGCTTTTTATTTAAAAAACTTCGTAAAGTGGCGCCCTACAAAAGATCATCCATCTCCCAAAACCTCACCGTTTCCCCCATGACTAGACGAGGCAACCCCATCAGCAGAGTACAATGTTATAGTGTGATTAGTCTTTTTAAAATTACATCTAAATTATTGAGTTTTTTCTTCCTTTATCTATAGTTTATTCAACAGAAATTCAATAAAAACCTTACATGTACATTAGCATACACGCATAGTGCGCAAGTTATGCAATATCATAGATTTTGTGCAAACCCTACAAACTCGTCGTCAAAATTATTTTAAAATAAAAATATTTCTTTAGTTTTTATAAATTAAAACACAATGTTAGCGCCTCAACAAAGTTGCTAGCAAGAAGAATCAACGCATTTCATAATGTTCTGAAATGATTGCATCGCCACGCATTCCTATGTAGGCAATAAGGTTTCAACTGCTAGTTTAGTCATACAAGAATAAACATATATAAGGGATAAGGAGGCGTATGTGGACAGTAGGTGCATGTGGACAGCATTGATTTGAAAGGTATTTAATGTCTTAAAAATTAAAAAAAAAAATCATATATCTCTACTTATAACATTATTCATGCTGTATCTTCCATTGACGTAGGTTGGAAGTTGTGGTAATTGTCACCAAACATAAAAGTTTTATGGTCCAGTATTTTTGATCCTCAAATAAGTACAGTGAACTAAGTTTATATGCGACATAATTTTCATCCACTATTTGTATTATTAAGGGCCGTTTTTACAATCGTCGGTTAAACCAGGAATAACGCTATCTAAAAAATATATAAAAATGCGCCCATTTTATTTACAATCTCTTATAATTTATCTCTAGTATAGTAACTAAGTAACGCGATATTTATAAGTCAGTTCCAGAAACGGCAATTTTTGTGATAAATGATTTTTTAGAAAATGCAAAAACGCGTTACAGCTAAAGAAGAATTTGTTGCTAAAATTTTTGCTTGATTGACCTAATCATTGGGAGCTTCAGATGGTTTGCCTTTATTTTTAGTTCTAATTTGGGATTCATTGAATAAAAATTCTACTCGAGTATGTGGGTAGAGCAATGGTGGAATAATATAATTTGTCATACTTTAACCACTGTCGTCTAATAAAATTGAATCTCCCATTTGAAATGCCTGAAACCTGGTTTTAGTACTTGAAAATGTACAAAAATGGTTTGATTGATGATTCTGGCCATCTTGCACTATATTTCTTGTATACAAATTTGCATCAAATATTACTTGCACAAAAATATCCTTTTCTATTGAAAATTCAGCCTCATTTCTTCCGGGTAAAATTTTACATGGGTACAATCAACGGCCCCAATCACTTTGAAGTCCTGGCAATTTTTTTTTTAATTCTAATTGTATGTTTCGAGGAGAAAAACCAGAGATAACTTATCCGTTGCTTAGAGCAGTAGTTATCTCTAGTATAGTAACTAAGTAACGCGTACAACAAATTTGCATATAAATGATTTATACGTCAGTTTATAAGTCATCATTGATGTTTCAATAGGTTTTCTAGACTGTACCAAAGATATAACTAATTTTATACCAGGTATATACAGTAGATAAATTTATTCCTGGTGTAAGTTATCTGACAATTGTAAAAGCGGCCCAAGTGTTATTGTTTGCTTGCAATTAAATAAATACCATTGTCCACATGTGCCCAACGTTGAGGCACATGTGAACGATTGCAACTTTTTTTTAAGTGCCAAAAAAATATCCAAATAGTTTCAACGCACAATAGTAGTAATAAACTGTTAAGAATGTCCCATTTTAGCAACAACAAAAAAATTTGTGTTTAAAAAAAAGTAAAATAAACTACAATGTATGTGACGTTTTGAAAAAAAGTGTCCACATGCGCGCCTTCTCCCCTACTATGCATCAGCATTGTAAATAAGTTAATAATATCTTGCAGTATTATTATTAAGTTAACTTTTAACAATTGCACTTGATGATATTTCTGAACAGTTTGGATACATAGACAAAAACGTGTCCCACAAAGAAAATAACTAGCAGTGCCACCAAAAATAAAAATTTAATATTAATATTATAATAACCAACAAACTAAAAAAAACATAAAAAGTTGCATAGCAGACAAGAAAACTGAAAATGTCAACAATACAGATAGATAAGTAAGTTTTATTGTATTTTCAACCAAATTTAGTTGTTTTATTACTTTAGCCAAATAATTAAAATAAACATTGAGTATTATTTATATTTTCTAGGTCAGCAAACCTATTAGCTCGCAAAGTCAATTGTTAGACCTTTTCCTTCCATATAGGTATTCTATCAAAATAATCAATCTCGACGTATATTAAAATTCATTGACTATATTTAAGTAATGTTTTATTTATTTTCAGTACTGTGTGACGTATAATTTTGGCACATAACAAACGTAAAAAATAAAATTGCACTAGAAATTAAAAATACCTTTAATATCCTGTTCTAATAAAAAAACATATAAAAACTTCTTGAAAAAAAATTCACAGTATATGCAAAACACCGGGTCGAGCTATCTAAGCAAAAAAGAACTTAAGATCAGCAAGACTCTTATTATATAATGTAGATTATGACGGAACTCTAAAAAATAAAATGGTAATCTAGAGTAAAAACAATAGCTTTTGCAAATAATATCATTGTACAAACAGTACAAAGTGGTCCACAAAAAATATATCTTAGACACAAAGTTACAATTAACTATAGAGCGACCATGCTAATCAATCAAATATCTTTGTATATTAATTAATGTATCGCTTACATTTTTAAAGCATAACACCAAACCTGAAAAAAATTATGCCAAACTTAAAAACACCGTCAAGTTGTAAACGATGACTATTGAACTTAGTTGCCAAGCCAAAAATTTTATAGAGAGCCCGATATAGTACATAGATATAGTACAAAACCATAAAATATATAAACACGTTATTGAGAGCAGCAAGCTTATATAAAACCGTCTCAGGAGAGACGCTACGGGTGCAATACCTATCAACCAATTAAAAACAAATTAATAGATAGAACAACATAGAAACAGTCACTCAATGGATAAAACAACTTATAGCAAACATATAGCTGAAATAAAAATTTAGAACAACCGACTTATTCCTAATCTAGCTTGTACAAGACACGAGTCATTAAAAGATTAAGAAAATTGTAAAAGACAAGACTAATGAATGTAAGTACAACAACAAAATAAATGTCGCAAAACAGTCTGTATTCTTATGCAAATGCAACAGATGGATAAAAGTACGCCAAAAAATATAAATAAAATATTATTAAAAAAATAGAAAAAAAAGAAAATAGACCTAAAGTACATTGCTAAAGTGTTCCTGCTAAGCATGTGATATGTGATATTATGTAAGAATCCTGAACGTACTCAAATTTTCAATTAAACTACAATACCAAAAGTTTTTATCATATAGTAAATTATGAGTTAAACCGTTTGCTGCAAATGAAATTTCTACAGCTATTGTATATTTGTCAACTTATCATTATATGAGTATATCGTTAAGTCTTGCTTTTTTATCTCATGGATGTATAATATTAAATCATACTATATAAGATATTATGACATTGTTAGAAATTGTGAAGTTGTATTAGTTTTTACATTTATTTTAATACAATCTAAAATAAAATTTATCATTTTTATCATAAATATACTATTTAGATTGATTAAATATTGGATTAACTTTGTAAACATCATTTATTGGTTTATATATATCCATATAATATTTTCTATTGTAACTTTATGCTGTATTTATATTAGGATATAATCATAAAACAAAACAGCAAAATTAAATGTTATATCAAATACCGTATTTTATGCGTCCTGTTATAAAAGAACCTTCATTGAATTTTTATTTCGTGCAAAATTAAAATAAACAAGAAAAAATGCGTTCTTTGTACAGTAAGTTGATGGAGGTCGTCATTAAAATGCGTTTCCGAGTCCTGCCCGCAGAACAATAGATCCCACACACTTGACCATTAAAACTTTATGTTCGAAATTTTTGCTGATCCTACTCGAATTGGTCCCTTGACTTAGGTACAAAGTAAAATAATATAAGTCACCCCCTCGGATTCGGGATTTCTTTACTGGCGGTAGTTTTAATGCGCCGTGCCGTCTGTTACCTATTTTATTTGGCGATCGTCAGCACCGGACCCCACGATCCAGGGTCCGAGTCATAAAACGCAGCGGCAGCCGATATTATTGCGGGGCGCCTCCACTAGCCGCCCCCCTGAGGACTCACGAGCACGATTGTGTTCATTCGTCATTCCCATATATTTGCTTTATGCGACTTCGGTGCGCCGATAAAAAATTTACTCGCGTTACGTGATGATTGTGCTAGCACCGACCCCAACACAGCAACGGCGACGTTTTTACAGCTTACAGCAGAACTACAGAAATGTCGGCTGTTAAACCAAACGACACGGTTGGAATTTCTAAGAACACCCACGCAAGTCCATACAATATGATACAATTACACAATTTTACAATACCAAATAGCCAGCGCATTAGTTGTTTAGAATTATATTCAAAGTGGCGGCTTTTATTGTACCAACTTTACAAAACTTATAGAGCAAACATAATAACCCTATTCTATTACAATACACAAGCACATTTAAATATAATAAATCAATGTTTTACCAAACTAAATAATAATATCTATATTAAAATAAAATCGGTATTATTTGGTGTATTTGTTCCCAACACATATTCAATTATACTACTGCTAGCTGTCATTAAACTCTCCCCTAGTAAACGATATCCTATTAGAATCACCATGTGTACAAGAAAGGTCCTACAGAAAAGGTCAGATAATTAAATGGGGTTGAGTTTCCAAATAGACAAAAACTTTAATTTGTATCTTTCAGTATTCAGCCAGTCTTATAACGTAATTGTTAATTGTGATAATATAAGGTTCCATACAGGAAATATGAAAGATATATTCGTTATAATTTTTAATAAGAAATAAATAATATTCCTAGACTAGATTATAATTGAAAGAATTAAATAATAGTAGACTACATAACTACATCAAAACAGTGAACTCAAGAATGTGTTTAACATTATATGCTAATATACATTTAATTTTAAAATTAACGTTCTGCGTTTGTTACACTTATAACTCACACTTTTACATTGTTTTTTAAATTTTTTAATCTACAAAATCAACAGAATGGTGTAAATATATATAAATATATTTATTTAAATTATTTTTGAGATATGTGTAAAAACAATTTAATGTACAAATTATTACCTGTGAATTATAGAAATTAAATCAAATTTATCATGTAAAGAAAACTTATCTTAATATTTGCTAGTGACATCAAATACTGTAAATGAGCCCATTTGACCATTGAATAATTTTAATTTTTTTCTGTTTTTATTTTAGTTGTGCATTACAACAAATTTATTATTATTATTATTATAAACAACTGCGTACATCAATACTCCATATAAAAAACCTAACCTAACCTAACTTTTAAAAATACAACTATATAGTTTACATCAGTGTTTAATCATTTAGTAATATTACTAGTTAAAAAGTTGATAGCTACCAATAAAAAAAAACATTTCCAAAATCCACATATAAGCCAAATATATATATATAAAAAAAAAAAATAAGTAAAGAAAAAATGTTGTACATTTTTTTTGTTCTAGATGGACTTTTCTACGTCAGATAAACACAACACTGACTAATTTCCATGTAGAATTGGTTGCAAAACTCATTTTTTTTTTAATATTTGATGTATAGTTCCTCTGAATGCTGCTAAATGTGAATTTGTAAGAGCTTATGTCAAAAAATAAACTTATTTTAAACCCCTAAAACCCAATTACACAAAACAAATTTATATTTGGAAAATATAATTTACATCAAAATACGTCAACTTTGGCTGTTAAAAAATCTAAAAAATGCTTCTTTTTGCCTAGCCCACTGAAAAACAAAAAAATGGATTTATAGCTTTTGCAGCTTATATTCAGGGTTTAGACTTTGAATGGCGCCAGATTTGGATTCTACAAAAAAATTCTGATTTTACTAGTAATTTTTTTTTTGTAAAATTTGCTATTTTTAAACAAAAAATGCAATTAAGTTAAAAAACGACAAAAAAACTAAAAAAAGTCGTAAAATTTTAAAATTATAAAAAAGCCAATGCACCCCCCCTCCTCTGCCCTTATAATAATCGAAAAATAATAAATTTTAAAGTTTATTTCATTTGTCAATACTTGAAAACAAAAAAAATGCGTTGATAAGTATCACATGATTGGCTTAGTAGGTTAGACCATATTCAAAAACATCGTCCGCTAAAGCTAGATGCGCCGATACAAAAATCCAAAGAGTATTTTCCAGGTTCAGTATTTTATACAATTGAAGAGTATATGGCTAATTAATTTTTTTATTCTATTTAAAGTGATTTTTATGTTATTTGTTAGTATTATTTTATATATGATATATCCACTTGTTATATTTTGTATAAGTTATTTTTATTTTATATGTTAATGTTTTTTTAAAGTTTTAAATAAAGCACATAGTTACTTACTTACTTACTTACAACTTACAGGAAACTTCAGTTTTAGTTAATTATTATTTTATCTCAAATATACTTGACAAGTAGGCAAGTACATGTGTGGCAGACAATATAGAAAGTATCTTTTGTGCATCCTTTCGGCAGAGAAATCTGTTGTCGTAGACTTCTTCTTCAGGTTCAATTTCTTATTTTGAATATCTCTGTTTTGAGATAATCGGGAACAGTCGCAAGCTCACAGATGTCGCAATTATCTGAGATACCATGCAAATACACCGTTGTGAATGAAATGAAATAAATTAGCTTAGATGTTTATTTGTAATATTAACATATATCTAATGTCACTGGCGTAAGATTCATTCATACAATCCTGATCCAAAAATGACTAACTTAAACGTATAATAATTATATTCTATATATAATAGAGTGAGTGGGAAAATACACTCAACATACTGCTTACCTTAAAATAATAAATTTCAATGCAATTAATTAATTGGCAATACACATAAATTTCTAACAACACTTTTTATATTGCCCTTGATTATTCTAACTGTTGCGGTACAAATAATTCCATCCGCTCCTGGGTGAACTTCTTCAGTTCTTCCTAGTTTCTATTGTAATAGAGAAATGTGCTGCTCTTTGATGCATACCAGGTTATTCTTCTTCAATGGTGCGTTATGAGATGATGTTCATTTACTTGTTTCAGATGGTTAAGGTACTCTTTTGAACATCGTGTCCAAAAGTCTTGCTTTATTTTAAATATATCTTGCCAGTAAGATAATCGGTTGCTTGGCAATCCCTGGGCGTTTTATTCTGGTAGGTCGGTTAGCTTGCACCCGATTAGAAAAAATCCTGGAGTCAGTTGTTCCAAATCTTCAGGATCACTGGACAATGAAAAGAGTGGTCTTGAGTTAAGACATGCTTTAATTTGTGGTAACAATGTCTCAAATTTTTCACAACTAAAGAGATTATTGCCAGCCACTTGTTTTAACTGGTGTTTGCTACTCTTGACTTTGGCTTCCCACAATCCGCCAAAGTGTGGAAATTTTTATGGAATAAATATCCACTGTATTCTATCTTAGACTGTCTGAGTCTCAACTGCCAATTTGTTTTCTTTAATCAGTCGTTATTTGTTCCGACAAAATTAGTCCCGTTGTCCGAGTATATAAAATGTGGTTTTCTTCTTCGTGCAGTGAATCTCTTTAAACAGTTTAAGAATGCTTCTATTGTGAGACTAGTGACCATTTCAAGAAGTACGGCTTTTGTACAAATACATATAAATACGATAAGGTTTTATGTTAAAAAATCTACACTGCAATGAAAAAAAAGTCGAGATACAGTTATTTTTTCTTTGGGTAATTGGCCCATTATTAGTTGTGTAAATACTGGTTTAACCCGACAACAGTTTACACACTCTCGCAGTATCGTTTTTGTTGTTGATCTCCCACCGATTAGCCAGAATTTAGAACGCAAAGTGTTTAAAAGTAAATTTACCCCACCGTGTAGTTGTTTAAGATAAGCTTGTTTCTGTGTTAACTACAGAAAATTCAACGTGACCAACGAAATCAAATTACCAAAAATATAAGAAACGCTTACAGATTTTAGAAATTCCCAAGTTTTTACAAAATTTAACTTGTTTTCTAGATACTAGCAAGTAGCCATAAAAAAAGCACAACTACTTCCAGCTCAACATCATGCCATTCGCTTTTAATAGTGCGCCAAAATTAATGTCCTCAAAAAACTTTTAAAACCTTTAGTGTACAATCTACTTTAACAATAAACCAAAATTCTAAACTATCTACAACAAGTACTAGAAAAACCACAAGAGCATAAACTCGGATGTATATTTGGTACCAAAGCTAAGAAATATTTTTCAACCACCTCACTCACATTCAAAATTATCCAAAAAAAAAATAACTCCCAAAGATAGTAGGAATACGTTTCTGACTTTTCTTCCCAAATTGCTGCCCTACTAATAAAATCACGTAAAAGCACAAAACTATTCATTTAAACCAACATCATCTTAGTAATGATGTAGTTTTTTGGCAAAATGATTAGATGTTGTTAATTATATGCCAGCTCTGAATGTAACAAACGTCCTCCAACTCGCAATATGTTATTACTATCCAGAATGGATTTAATCTAATCAATTTGCTTGATCTTTTTATTGTGGTAGATGCTTTCAAATCCATGATGTCACTGGCAAATTCGGATGTCTGTGCCAGTCGAATCAGTTAAAGTAGTGCCCTTTCTAATTCTTCAATAGATAGTGCTCCATAATTACCTCCTTGGACTTGAATTTGCAGTTTGAGACAAATTGTAGACAATAAGCCATAGTGCGTTTTAGACGCATCAATAACGTTGTTTGGTTAAAATTATATCGTAAATCACCGTCCAAAATCAACAAACTAACTGTTGTAAATTTAAGATCTGGTAGTTTTGGTTTTTGATATAGTGATGGTGGCCATTGTTCTTCATTTTTTGTTAAACATTCTGGTCCGTGCCGCCACAAAGAGAGAGAAGTTAGTTGAATTGAATTTGCTCCTCTCGAGATTGCATCAAAGTTAATGATTGTATTTTAATAGTTCTATTTGCCACAAATGTTTTATAAAATTTTGATTGAAATTTGATCCAATCTAAAACTATTGTAGAATCCAATAATATTCTTTTGTGATATTTTCATGTAGTGCATCTTTTGTCGCTGCAATAAGTTGAACAAGTAACAAGGCACCGCCCAGCTCAAAACAAGAATTTGACTGCATTTTTAACAAAGCTTCTTTTGATTTTGAGCAGAGTAAATGTATTTTGTAGTCGCCATTTTCTAACTTTATTCAGATGTATAAACAAGTTCCATATGCCCTCTCTGAAGTGTCACAAAAACCGTGCAATTCAATCTGGTTTCTTTCCACTGCTCTTCTTGGTGTCTTGATTTAATCCAGCATTTCAATTTTTTTTTCCTTGAAAAGAAATTTATCGGAACTGATTTGTCCCAACCTAGTTTTAACTCACATAAGATTTGTATGATTATCTTAGCAGAGTTGATGACTGGTCCAAGTAATCGCAATGACACGTTTTGTAATCATTCCATAGTTTTGATCTGATCACTGATGGGTAAACAAACTGAAGCGTGTCTTCATTACAGTTCCACAATAATCCCAATGTTGACTTGTTATTGAACAACAGTTTTTCGTTTTTTGGAGCATTCTTTGAAGTGTCATCTAATATTCTGTTTAAATTTGAGCGCCATTTTCTTAAATTAAATCTACCCTTTTCGAGTATTTATTGCAACTCCTCTTGTATTAGACCAAGCAGAATTTGCTCCAGTAATGCAATCATCTATGTATACATTTTTTTTCAAAATTTCCCTTGCATATGAATATTTGTCCTCTTCAAAATTTGATAATTGTTGTAAACATCTGATAGCATGGAACGGATCGGTTTCATTATATCCCCATAAGTTTTTTTGATAGTTTTGATCGTCTGGATGTACCTTGATTTGACATTACATTTTTTTGATATCTCCCAAGAGTAAAAATGGATGCTTTCCAAATTGCACAATAATTGCAAACAGGTCATCCTGGATAGTAGGTCCTCTGTAAAGTGAGTCGTTTAATAACACACCGGTGGATGTTCTTGCCAAACCGTCAAAAACGACTCGAATCTTTGTTGGACTACTGTCGGTTTTGAGAATGCAATGGTGTGGTAAATAGTATCCGTTTGTATCATCGCATTCCATTTTTATCATGTTACCAATGCTTTCATACTCCGCCATAAAATTGCAATAATCTTGTTGTAACAACAGATTGTTTGTTAATTTTCTCTCAATTGACAACAGTCGGTTGGTAGCGGCCTGTCTCAAAAATCCCAATTTTTGTATGTTGCTCTTAAATGGTAATTTTACAATAAAACGTCCATTCTTGTCACAGTTTATTGTATTTGTAAAATGTCTTTTACAAATTCTTTGTTCTAGTGTAAGATAGCGTTTTTGAGTCACTTGTTCTAACTCCCAAAACTGTTTTAATCGTTTGTCAATTTGTAGTGTGCTGACGTGACAGGTTGTATATGTGCTGTCGAACACAATCCATCCTTATCTTGTTTTTTGTGGTTTTGGCCTTCGCATGTTTTTTGTTAATAACAGCTGGCCAATAGAAAGTAGCTCCCAGAATATATTTGCTCCTAATAACATGTTAATCCTTCCCAACTTGTCAAAGTTTGGATCGGCAAATGGTGTATTTTTGGGAGTTGTGTATTTTAATGTGTCCAATAGTATTGATTGTTGATCAGACGTAATAGTAAATATTACAACAAAATTCCAATTTTTTAGAAAATAATAGGTCTCTAGAGTTCATTGTTGCTGTTCTGTGCAATATGTTAGTCGTCGAGTTGCCAATTCTGTTGACTGAAATATTTATAAACACTTTGTTAAGACGTAACTTTTGACACAATTAACTGGTGATAAAGTTGGATTGTAATCCATTATCTAAAAGTGTACAACAGATATGTTGTTTGCCGTTTTTGTCATTGGTATAAACACTGGTTGTTGCAAGAATAACGCATTAATGTCCATCTTCTTTAATTGCGCTTGCTGAGTAATTATAAAAAAGGCTATTGTGCTTCACATTACAAGTTTTTCAGATTCTCAATTTGCATTGATCCAACGATTGACCCTTTTTTAGACAGTTTATGCATAGCCTTAAGCTGTTTGCTTTTGCCAATTTATCCTCACAAGATAAATTAAGATACGTGGTGCAGTTGTAGATGCCATGATTTTGACTGCATACATAGCATTTAAAACTGGTTCGAGATGTCTCAAATATGTAGGTCGTGCTTCCAACACTTAACATCGCTGATGCAGAAATTCAATCGCGTCGTTTAATGTTGGATTTTGTAATTTAATGCTATGCTCTTACCATTTATCCTTGGTCATTCTAATTTAAATGTTGACAGAGCAGTAATGTGTCTTTGCTTAGTTCGTTTATTGCATTTAATGCACGAATGTTTTTGGTGAACTCATTGACATGATTCCGTATTGATGTCGTTAAAGTTTTGTCAACCCTTTTCTATTTAAACAGCCGCCAAAGATGATTTTCAACAATAAGTTTTTTGTTTTCAAAACAATCTTTTAATTATAATCGTGCTACTAGATAATTTGCAGATAAGATCAATATAGAAACTATTACTTGTAGGGCTTCTCCTGTCAGACATATTCGAAGATTCATACATTTTTGGATGTCACCCAATGCCTCGTCTGTATCCACCAATAAATTCAACACATCGATAAATGAAATCCATTCTTCAACTGCGCCATTGAATTTGGGCAGTGAAATTGTTGGCAATTTTTACAGATGTTTCAACCGATGAATGACTTGTAGCTATATTCACTGATTTGCGTGCAAATGCGTTAAAAAATGCAGTAACCAATGCACGATAGAACTTTTTAATGTTTATTAGTATTCATTGAGATTGACTAACTCGTCTGTTTCGATACGTTCAATTTCGGCTTAAATTGCTTCAAATTTGATTGCTGTGTCTTTCAACTTGTCAACTTGCAATTGAATTTGTTCGGATAGGTTGTTTCGTCCATTGAAGAAGCAAATTGTTGAAGTCGAGTGAATGTTCGTTTGAAAACTCCACGTTTGAGTTTTAATTTTTTCATAATGTCATCATGAAGCTTTATTTTAAAAGACAAGCGTGACGAAATTATCCGGTTCGAAGGACCATAAAATGTTGCAGAAAAATCTGTTGTCGTCGACTTCTTCTTTAAGTTCAATTTCTTATTTTGAATATCTCTGGTTTGAGATCTTTGGGAACAGACGCATGCTCACAGATGTCTTAATTATCTGAGATACCATGCAAATGCACCCTTGTAAATAAAATGAAATAATTACAATCCTGATCCAAAATTAACTTAAAATAATTATATTCTATTATAATATTGTGAGTAGGAAAATACACTCAACAGTGGGTATTTAAAAAAAAGTAATATGAGCTAGAAAAATAAGGTTAAAAAAGAAATGGTTATGAATGGAATGTGATAAAATAAACAAAATGAGGCTATGTAAGTGCAATATGTAAAACAATAGACACTTAAGTAGTAGATTAAATAGTTTTTTTTATAAAAATAAAACCATTCCATTACAATCACATAGCTATTAAGTTCATAAAAAACGGAAATCTAACAGAAAATAATAAGTTAAATATAGTTAATCTACCAAAATAGTGAAGTGCCTCTTATTGATATTTGTCATGCTTAGCAACAAAATATACTATCAAACAACTGACATTAACATATTTTAATACAAAACAAACTCTAAAATGTGTAAAATAACAAATAGTATATTGCGAACACAAATAACAACTTCTTAAACAAATTTGAAGATGTCATATTTATCATTCAAAATGTCATGGAATCGGCATATTAACAGTCAATTCGAATAATATTTAGAAAATGTTTTATTTTGTTATTAATAAAATAATCAAATAAAATATGGATAAGAAAACAATAAAAAAAAATGTTACTTTTCTTTGCTGCTACATTTGCACAAATACATTACGCAGTTACGTGTGTGGTTAAGATTAATAACAAACCTAAATAAATCATGCATATAACGCATTTTGTTAAAAATCATAATTTTATAACAATTATCTTATTCAAAATACTGACTAAACTGGCCAAACATATAAGAATAACAATACATATTACCCATTAGAATTTAAAACTAGACTTTTTATGCACAATGTAAAGATTACAAATTGATGTTAACTGATGCATCATTATCGGCAAGAGTGGTCATAACTGCTATAATATAACACCTAATACCATTAAAACTTATTGTTATTTTATTTATAGTATAAACGTATTCAGAGATAAAAAGTATTCTTATTATGGCACTATAAATTACACCGACCGTAACAAGGCATCTTTAAGATTCATTTTATATCTAATGGGGCCTTAAAAATTGCATTACTTACACATATATTGTTGCAAACATAACAGTGACTCACCTGAAATAGAAATAAAAATGTAATATTAGTTTAAAATTGCTTCAATTTAACAAAATGCTAACAATTTTATCTTTTCAGAACTAACTGGATTCTAAAGTATCATAAGATCAAAGTAAAATTAAATTTATAACAAAACTAAACAAACAAAAACAATTATTGTATTTTACTAGACGTAAATGTACTATAAAAATAATAATAATATTTAAAAGATACGTAAAAGTAAACGTAATCGCAAACTGTCTTTATAAAATTTAAATTTACCAATATACGTTCTATGCCTAAATGAAACTTTATATAATGATCTAAAAAATTAAACAATTTAGTTGAACAACAAAATATTTTATAAACTTTTGTCTCGTTATGTGATGTACAGTTGTAAGAAATGATTGAATATTAAGTAGTCAAACAAAAAATGAAATAAAAAGTGCACAAAAAGGTTGAAACCTAAAAATAGTAAAAAAAGTACCAATTTATATTTGATAATGTTAAGAAAACCATAAAGTTATATGACAACCAAAGTATGTAAACTTAAAAAAAAAAAAACGAAAAAAAATATATCGGATATCATTACGACCGTTCAAAGACAAAAAAAAAATACAAAATCACTAAAATAAGAATGTTCAAATTTGATAGAGTAAGTATAATTAATAATAATACGGCACAGTAAGCTACTCCTAAAAATAGTTTTCAGATTAATACAACTGAATGAAAAAATTAGAATACAGCAAAACAAACGCCATTCAGTAAAACTAAAAAAAAAAAGAAAAAATAGCAAACATCCGTATTATTAAAAAACTGTCATGTATGACCAAGACCTAAATTGTAAAGCAACAGACCAAGTTAAAAGCTAAACTGAAACGTAACAACGACTCATGCAACAAACTGGCTAACAAAAATAATATAAACTACTTGCAACTAACCGCCCACATACCGCTCTTAGAGTTGAAACTCAGACGGCCACCTAAACGGATCTTAACACCAATTCACCAAGCAACCTCAAGTTGCATCTGAAAATTTTTAATACAAAGGAAACTTGACCAACAGGTTAACATCAACCAAACCAAAACTTCCCCAATGTTTCCGCACACAAAAGTACCTGAAAACGCACCACCACACCACCACAACAGCCCCATAGCTTTTCCACATCTGGAATACACCTCCAGAGAGATGCCTAAGACCCCGTAAACACCTCTACCAAAACAACAAAACACCCTTTAGCGGGTCGCTTTTAGTATAATTGCAGTACGGTAACAATTGTTTGACAATAATTAAATGCAAATGTTAATCATCATGTGATGTATTGCGCTCCAAAGCCACGTGTACCTTCCTTACCGCCTAGCGCTCTCCTTAGAGTGGTTGGGGTATATTTCAAGATTGACGCCTCTCTTTTTTCCTATTTTACATTAAAGAATTAATAAGTAAATATGCAGTTTTCCTCTTCTTAATAGTTTGTAAAACCTTCCTTTCAAAATCAACTGTTAAGATTACAAACTTTATAGTCACGACAAAATAGATATTTTTACAGACTAACTGTTACAGTCAATAACAAAATGATAAAACAATTTTCTTTCTCAATCTTTATTACCATTAAATACAGCAAAATGTTTAATTTAAACAAAAAATTCACAATTTAGTTTCAAAATTAAATAAACAATTTAAATTTTTTTTCTAGTACTGCATATATTTTGATCTTTGCAACCATCTGAGATCAAACTCCCTGTATTGCGAATTTGTGTCGGCTACTTAGTGTTTTGCAGCTATAACATTCTTTTCATTCCCTGTACTTACTTTCCTTTAATTTTACTTTCAATTATGAGTTGGATAAGCTAGTTCTTTTAGTTGCACACTACGTGACGTAGATTGGTCTTTTGTCTCTTTATTGTATCAGAACTTAATCTGTATTTAACCGTTCCTCGTTGATCTATCTTGCTGTCCATGGGATCTCTAAAAACCTCCGATAAAAACACATCTCCATAGCTTTAAGTTTGTTCATCTGCCGTAAAGAAAGACTAACCAAATACTTGATAAGTCTTACTTTATAGTTAAGATCAAAGTCAGTCCTAGTAAAAGTTTCATGAATGCGCTGAATGCATTCGGCATTCAATTTCCATATCTGATGTCCATTCAATGCAGAACCATACCCCAAGTATTTCAATTTGTTGACCATTTCTATAAGTAAATCGTCAAATGTTAATGCAGCATCCTTTGTCGTTTGTGAATTTTGAAAGAATCACATAAACTTAGTCTTCTTTATATTTACGCCAACCCCATGAGTTGACTCTGTTCTCCTACAATATCGACCAGTTGTTGTAAATCATTGATATTTTTGCAATGATTATTGTGTCATCTGCATAACAAATGTTGATCATCCAGACTCCATTTAGTTGTATCCTCTTATCTTCTTCACTCAGTGAAGATATGCTCAGAATAGAAATTGAATAGAAATGACAGCAAACAGTCTTCTCTTACACTTTAACATATTATGTCAATAGTGTTGATTGTATCTATTCTGACTTGAACGGCTTAGTTCCAGATTAGATTATATATATTGATTTTCTATATTATTAATTTTCTATTATATACGGTTTATGACTTTTTTTAAAATATCGACAAATTTGAAGTGCTGTACTTTATCAAAGACTTTTTATAGTCTATAAAGTGTAGCCAAACATCTTTCCATTGATCATGGCAATTTTGGAGAAAAATTTAAGTTGCAGTTTTTGTTTCTCTTGTGCTTTCCTCCTGTCTCAAGGCCAAACTGTAACTCATTTATTGTGAGCTCACATTTTTTGTACAGCCTTTAATGTAGAATAAAAAAAAAGTTTTGGGGTGTGACTGATAAAACTGATAAATCTATTCTTTACATCTTTTTGCGTTTTACTTTTTAAGTATAGAAATAAATGTAATAAAAGCCATTATGCAGAATAAAAACCAGTCTCGTAGATTTTATTGAAGATTTTATGTATGATATGGGTACCTTTCTCGTCAAGTGATTTTAATAGTTTGGCTGGAAGTTCATGTGGTCCTTTTGCTTTATTTATTTTTTTAGTTAGTTTGAATAATTTGGTGTTAATATTTTCACTTTCATCTGCAAAGATGTTCTTAATGTATTCTTCCCATACAACTTTTTTTCTGTTAAATGTCAAACACTAGTTGATTATTCTGGTTAGTTATCATAGATTAATTGTTATTGTAACAAATTTCTGCTGTTTGTTTCAGTTTAATGTGCAGGTTGAAGTCGTTATGTATGACGTTTAGTTGTTTAATGTCTCTACATTCCCATGTTAACCACCATTCTTTCAATTTCAATAACCCCAATTATTGCAATTTTAATAAACAAAACAAACAAGCTTGAAATTTTAATATCTTTCTGAATATTAACTACAAATTTTTATGTATCAAAAACAAATTTAAAAAAATGCATAAAATATTATTCTGCTTTTACTTACTAGTTGCATGAACGTCTATAAATTGAACACCATTCAATCAACATTCTATATTAATTTAATTACATAATTAGACCATAATTATTCAGTGGTTTCAAATATTCATAGCAATATGAGCACATCCAGGTGTGTTTATCCAACCATACGTTAATGCACTTGATTATATATTTATGAGCCAATTCATTAACGATTCATTTCTAAATTTAAATCTACTATTGATTGAAATCGTTACTTATTTCCATTCCCATAAATTCAGATATATAAATGTAATTTGCCATTTTCGTGACTTCGCAATATAAACATTATTTTTATTCTTGAAAATTCCAGTTGAATTGCTCTCGCTAAGAATTAAGTTTCTCTTAAAATAAAAATCCTTCTCTCTCGTTAAATTATCCCCTCGTTCTATTTTTACTCGTGTTGCTGTTTAAAAAGTTTTCTCGTACTACGAGGGTGCGCTTCAAAAACCTCCACTACTCTTTATTTATTTATGGAGGAAACACCTGTAGCCAACTGTAGCAAACTGAAGCCGAGTGTAACACTTTATGGAATGAGTTCGGGTCAGATATTTGCAAAGGGACTGTAAATTTACGAAATCAAATTTCGTTGAGGTTGCTCGAACACCGTACATTTTCCGGGACGTCCCGGACGAGTTACAGGTAGTCTCGAGATCCTTTTTTTTGCTGCAAGCGCTTCGGCGACGTCCCGTGACTTTATTTATTATTCCATTAGTTTATATGGGATGGGGTTTTGTGTTTTATGGGAGGACATATTGTTGACTTGAATTTACAACGACGTGCACACTTTCTAATTTCGAAAAAATAACTTATGGAGAATTATTACATAGAAAATTCTTCTCGTTTATTTTCGCTTCATCAAATATTTAAAGGAATAAAATGGAAAATATAAACGACAACATGAATAAAATACACTATTATTTATTTGATTCTTTTAGTTATTTATACGACGTTTGTAACTGAATTTATTATAGTCACAAATTAAACCGACCAAATCAAATAATAATAAGTTTCGCTAATGGTTGTAATGGATCATTGACAATTATAAAAATATGAAAGGTATCCTATTCGTTGTTTCAAACAATAAAAATAAATTGGCGGTCGTAAAGCTTTAATTAAATTGTTCTATATATTATTGTATATAATAAATTGTATCATTTAATTGTTGCCCGTAAAAGAAATAAAAAATCTCAATTTATTTTCCACTCAACTTAAATGAAATTTCTTTTGCAAGGTTAAGGTTGTAAACAAAATTCTCATTTATAAACTAACATTTCGAAGCAACAAGTTGTTTGTTCATCTTATTATTATGTATTTTATTTAATAAGAACGTTTATGCTGCAGGGTAAGTAAGTTTATGTTTAACAAATTGCTTTAGTACGTTTTGAAATCAAACGGAGCAAACAATATCAGATGACAATATAGATTAAAACATTTTTTTTTTAATATAATGATAGAGAATTATTAAAATAATGAAATAGCTAAAGTCTGGGTCGGTGATGTTTTTCCAAATTAATTGCAATGTGTCAACTAACTAATATATTACCACTAATGTGCAATACTGTTAGCAAACAAGCTTCTAGTTAATGTTAATTAACTGCAATTTCAATTAAAATGATTAAATTTTTGCAAACTAACAGAACAGAAGAAACTTATGCTCCATTTTTTTATAACTATAAAATGGTTTATAACAATAATTCATATACAACATAGCCCTGGTGGTGTATGACGTTAGCTTCTTATTTTGAACACTGATGATGATAGCTGTAGCTGTATGGTATCCAATTAGATACTAAGAACACATAGTTTCAGCGAGGGTGGTTTCACTCGTTGAAATTAAAAGGTATTTTTATGTTGTTGTGGCATATTATTTAACTCCTAAAAATCACATTTTGAAATAAAATATATATGTATATATATATATCACAATCGTTTATATTCAAAACTAAGAAATTATTTAAATAAAATGTTTTCATAATTTCAACACGTTGATAAAGGCGTCAACATGAGGAATAAAATAAAGCAAGTTAAAATTTAAAAAAAGAAAAAAAAAGCTGAAAGATAGATGAAAAAAATGGTTCAAAAAAAGAAATAAATACTTTTAGATCAGATTGCACAATAAAAATCAAACTATTTCTGATTGACTCAATATATTGTGCAATCTTTCAATATGATTTACAAACTGTAAATATTATTGTATAATTCAATAATTGTGCAATATATTGACAATAATATTGAACGTCTAGAGGCCGCTTTAGATGCTGCATAACAAATTATCAACTGCCCTCTATCTAGTACAAACAAACAAATATCTGCTAAACCAAAACCGGCCAAAAAATGCTATACATTCTTATTATTAACCCTAATATTTATTGTAAATATTTTTTTGTTGTGTGCAGTTAAGAAATAGCTAAATGCGCTGTAGCCTGAGTAAAATTAAACGTACGAGTACTTACTTTAGATTTATAGATTTTGAGTTAAACCAAAGTTTACTGCACGTAGGCTTCATTGAGTTTTTTGTACCTCCCAGTAGTGACATCAGTTTATTGGTCTAGCATTCGACCACAATATGTAGCTGAAGTATGCAAAACCATTGCTTAAAGAGATCTTTCTTATACTGACCTGTCATAGTTTGCTAGTTTTTTTCTGGACAATCGCAAATAATCAGCTGTCTGGGTGTTTGGGGAAGTCCTTATTTCCTTTGCTTGCTCACAGCGCAAAATGTCATCCCAACGCCTTCTCAGTGCATTGTGTTTGTTGATTTTTAGCATGTTATTGAAACTTTTGAGTGGTAAAACAATCCGGGCTTCAACCCGTTAGCGATCGTTAGAATTTGCCTGATATTTTGCGGTTTCCTATTTCCATAACCCCATAGATTATTCCAACTATTCCTACTTGAAAGATTTGTTACATGTATAGATGTTATACACTGAATTTGATGCACCACGGTTGTGTTTTGTAATCATTTTCTTGCATCAATTTACACAAGTATTTTTTTTTTTTAATTATTAAATTGTGCAGATACCCAACCAACCTTTTTGACAGATAAATCTTATGAATGCTTATGATATTAATGCTCAAGAATACCTCAATGTCACGATAGGTCAAATGACAATCTTGCATTATCAGTTAGTACATAGCATCAACGTTTTCTGGCAAAACGACGCACTATAAACAACCTTCTTTAAATTCATCCGCCTAGAAATTACGGATACCATTTTGAATTCACCAAACCATCAATAAGTTGCAGTAAGTTAATTAACAAACTGCTATTGAGATAATAAATCATTTCACAAATTTTTTACTATTCAAATCCATTTTTTGGCCGAAATAAGTTTTTCAATTCACTGTTACCAATACAAATAGCATCTGTACAACAAAACGTTTTGATAACGTTTACTGTTAAAAATGTTAAACTTTGTCAATACATAAATAGCAATCCTCGTATTTGTCAAAATGCTAGAAATACATTTCTACATTTTATGTTTAAGTATGATCTCCACGTGAGCTTGTATTTTAGAGAATTTTTGAATATATAAATACCATTACAAATCATAAAATTTTTGTAAAGACCCATTTAGTACTTAGAAAGTGCAAAAAGACTATAGACTATAATTTGTAAGCCTTATTGAACAGTAAAATAACTTCTGACAAGACAACCTTTGCATTAATTTTCATGACAATAAAAAATAAAGAAATAGCACTTCTCATACGATATTAGATAAACTATATGTTTAAAAACCATATGAAACAATTATACGGTAAAATCTTTAAAGCTAAAATCGCTGGCCTTGCAATACACGGTACTCCACTTACTGATAATATCACCAAACTAAATAGAGTAAAGAGTAAGGCACCCAAATTTGGTAAATTAGAAAAACTAGCATTTCTGCTAATAACGGAAGTAATGAGAATATCAAAAACCATTAAAAACACTACACTGCATCTTGTTACAATAATAAAGACAAACTTATTGTAAATCATAAAAAAAACACTAAAAATAAAATAAAACTTATTGCTGATAGACAATATTTAATATAATAATATTGTTTTAAATTTATAGCATATCAGCCTTAAAAGACTATATGTATTAATATTGTCGCAAGACTTGTAAACAAATTTAATAAATTAAAATACCTCGTAATAGTCAAAACCAATAGATGTAGTCAAAGATCAAAATGGCATCAGATCATACCAACAGATAAAGGTGTAGAAGAAAAGCTTAAAGCTTTGCTAAAAGGCAAACCACATTAAAATTTATTGGACCTAAACCTGCTTTTAAAATTGCATACCACACCAAAACTATTCAGCAACCTGTAGAATAACTATTCTTAACAAAACCTTTACACATCCAAACACAATACAAATGTTTCAAACAACACTGTAAATGCTTACAGAATTTTTTTAAGATATTAGCTTAGCTAACTAGTTTAATGCCCATCAAGGTAGTATGTGTTAGATAGCTACTAAAATATAAGTTGTTTTTCACTGCACTTAAGCCTCATTTGTACCTCCTCATGTAGTAAACCTTACTCTTCCGTTCCAACACTCAGCCTACTTATGTGGTTAATGTATGCTAAAACATCGCTTAGAGAGGTTTCCCCCCATATGCAGTTTATGTCAAACCAGCAGTTCCCTAACATAGACTTGTAAGAAAGAACTGGACATGTGAATATTATGTGCTTTGTAGTCTTGTCGGTCGGGCTGCCTACAATGACCAAAGTATGCATGTGTTTTCTTAACTGAGAATGCCCTGTCAGTAATCTTGTTATAATTTGCAAGTTTTTTTCTGAACAATCGCAAATAGTAGTCAACCGCTTTGGAATTTGGGGCAATCATTGCCTGCCTACAACCCGGGTTGTTATACTATTGTGCTTTAAATTATTTGTATGTATAAAAGCTAATACACACAAATTTAAAGTATGGTGTTAAAACTTTTTAGTGTTAGTGCGATTCAGGGTTTAGATCTACACATCTTGAATGTTGATCTATTGAGCACCAATCCATCAGTTAAAAGTTGTCTATTCTGTTGTGCCATTTTACCCAGCACAACTCAATACTGTTTGCGGGACCTGTCAATGTAAAGGCTTTATGGCGTTCTAGTATTGGCATTAATGTATTTGTTCTAATAGCCACTCAATTCAGCTTCAGTAACGGCGTAAAGTTATTTTCAACCTGCACACACTTGTTCAAAATTGCCTTGACCAGAAAAAAACGTCTTTATAGCCTTCATAGACTACAATAAAGTTTTTGAGCATTCAACATGATTATATGCTAAAATTTCAAATGGAACCAGACAGCCAAAGTAAAACTTCCAAACAACAATTAACAATAACAATTGAGAGCCTAACATCAAAATTAAATATAAATTAAAACAAGCAAGATCAATATTTGTTAAACTAAAAAAATCTTGATTAAGAGCACTTTTGACCTTCAAATTAAATACAGGATAGTCAAGTGCTATATAGTCGGTCCTGATGTATGAGGTGGCAGAGGACGCTAAGAACTAATTCAATAAATAAACTAAGCGCTATCAAATTGTAAACACATGCTCAACATATTCCCAGTTAACAGAGTCAGGAACCAAAAAGTGCACAACTGCAAAGAAGAAGAAAAGTTCCTACTTTGGCCTCATTATTTAAGGTGAAAAATACAGTTTCCAACGCCTTATCTTACAATGCAAAATCAAATTTAAAAAAAAAGTAGAACAAAACAAGCTCTCTTGGTTATGCCGATTCAAAAATTAAAGTTTTTATAAAATACAGCACTTAATCAGATATGATAAGTCAAACGAAGAACGCCAACGCAAGAATGTGCGTAATAAAAAGTTCTAATAGTAGTAGTAGTAGAAATAACGTAACTATAAATTGAGTAAAAGCACAGAGAAATCAAGCAGCTGTTTTATAAAGCTAAAGTACAGTCAGGAAAATCATATAATCAGTAGAAACAAGACCAGATAATATTCACACCAAATATATTAAACAGAAACATATAAAATACATGTACCAGAAATTGCAATCATAATTTCAAAATATTTTATACATTTTTGGTAAATTTTTTGTTTTTATCATTTTTGAAGTTATGGCCAATTTGAAAAAAAAAGTGTGTCAAAAGTATTTTATTTTTTAACTTCGTTACTGTGGAAATAAAAAAAAACAGTTTGACTTTTAAAGCTACATTATACAGACCAGTTTTTTTTCAATCTGGTATAGGGTAATTCCACGTTAGTTTGGACAAACGTTCCCACATGGACATCTCCAAAATTTTGTACACATGGTTGGGATACCAAAATATGACGATTTCTGTTGTCTCCTTTCAGTTTTTGTGCTGTAAATAAGAAAAAAATAGTCAAAAATCATATTTAAAAGGGTGTATCTTATAGGATACCAGGCCCCTGGAACCCGTACGAGAAAAAAAAAAATCCGCAGAACACGATCCCGTTCTTGTTTTTCCAATTTTTTTTTGTGAAAAATAGGAAAAATACCATTTTATTGAAAATTTGATATTTTCGATTCGGCTACACCCGAAGACTTGAAATTTGAATACCCCTGAAACATAGTACTTTTCATTACAAAAATTAAAAAAAACTGGATTTGCTTATGGATGTGCTACTTTTAAGGAATTTTCATCGGGTTTTCCGTAATTTTACTAACTTTTCGGCATTTTTAGGAAAATTTAAAACAACGGACATATCTTTATATGCGTTCTATGAGAAATTTCTTTTCGATTATACTAAATCAAATTTTTATTTTATTTTTATTTTTTTTGCGAAACTATGAAAAACAAAGAAATAATTATTTTTATCATATTTTGGAGATGTTATATCAAAGTAATCTGCAACGACCATTGAAACTATAAAATTATTTTATACATAACTTTTACACTTAAATGAACCTTAAAAGCAAAACCGTGTAAAAATGAAATTGTTTTATTTTTTAAGCAATTAATTCAAATTCCTAAACTTCAAATTAAGAACATTTTCCCACAAACATACACAGTTATTTTAACCAAACTGATAAAAAGAACAATAACATCAAAAACAAATAAACTAGAAAGTGCCAAACGAGTTTTAGTAAGTGAAAGTTAAAATAAATATAAACAAAAACAAAATTTTCTATATCTATGTTAAAAACGCATCACAATCAAATGACTATTTTACAATGCAAATTTGTTTAATCAAACGTCCAGTTACACGCCCAGTTGCATTAACACAGGCATTCTTGTGATTGTGAAGCTGGACTAATTATTAGAAAGCAAGTACATATGTAGAAATAAGCACAATTTAAAAAAAAAAACGTCAGTCTAATCAATCAATGCGCCTTCTCCAATTAATAATTTTGGCTCTTACTGTAAATATTGTGTAATCTTATTAGTTTTGCTATGAACTCAGCGCCAAATGCCGCCTAGGGTTTTAGACGATCTTAGTGGATTCCTTTAGTATATGATACTCGATTAGCACAACCCAAAATAACTTCTGCCCGCAATCTTAAATATTCAAAAAAACATCTAAAAAAAATAAAATATACATTAGCTAAAGTACTTAATATTGTGGATAGCTCGGGAGAAATATTAAAGCAAAATTATGACAAATCTTGTGCTGATCAACATAGTTGAAGCAACGAGTGGTCTAAAAATACATTCACAAAAAAATCAGATACTTAAGCATGCAATTAGTATAAAACAAAAGCACTAAAAAGTAATTCAACAATCTGCCTTTATGTAAATACATAGAGAATGATAGACCAAATAAATATTTTTCAGAATTGTAATAATAAAAAAATCAATCAGAACATTAATAATAATAATAATTACTCAAGTTACTATTTATATATAATAAGACAGTATAGCAATTTTGAAACTTTCAAGATTTATAGATCGTATATCTTTTTTTAAATTATAATTTGTTAATTACAAAAATAGTCATAACCGCCAAAATTAATGTATTATTTATTATTTTTATTGTATAAGTATTGATTCAATAACGTAACTTTTTTTTGTATCAAATAACAACTTTAAAACGCAAGATACAAGAAGAATATAAGTTCAAAAACTCCTTATTATTTCAACTTTATTGAGAAAATATACGCTATAAAAGCAGTGCGCCCTTTTAATTCTTTGATTTCTGACAAACAGACCGTAAATCACTAATAATAATAAGCTGAATAATCCCCCTCTTAAACCATGTTTTCCCTTGTATTATTATTCCGGACTGCTGCTACTGCCTTCTGCGGTCTCCTCCACGGACATTCCTCTCGTCACAGCCCCTCGTGTTCGTTCCACTTCACGTTCTCCCCCACCGTCCTCATAAATTATTCGCAGAAGGTGCCGCTTGTTGAATGCTCTATATTACCAACAATAATAAAACAGGACGCGCGAGGAAGTTTTTTTGCTCCCTCCTGCTCCTTTTATTGCCCGTGCATAACTCGAAATGGTTTATATTGTCCTGCACTGTATAGTACACAGCACCCCGGGGGGCTACAATCTCATCACACCCTATGCGGACAGAAAGTGTGAGCCATGCAGGAAAACTGTTATGATTATTATAATAAATAATAAAAAATGATATTAAACTGTAAGCATTCACGTCATGTTCTGTAACATATAACGTTCGAGTTATATATAAATCTGGTAAATTATTTTCGACATATTAGATTACTTAGAAACAGGTATTCTAGATACGTTATTATTAAACGTGCGTTGATTATACAAACATATATTCATTCAGTAATAATTTTAAGTATCATACTTTTGTATTCAAACACAAAAAAGGGTTAGGAACCACTGTATTAATTATTCTTCATATTATATACTCAGTGACATTTAAATTGCAGCACTTTTAATAACTTCTACACACATAACTACCTACTTGTCAAGTATATATGAGAATAAGAATTTATCAAAAAACCCTCAACTTGATTGAAGTGATTTTGAAAAGTATTTCTGCAAAATTATCACATATACAAAGAAAGTTTTTGTTAATTAGCTAACTTTGAAAAAAACAAACTATTAAAAAAAAAAAAATATGTCAAGTTTCTGTGACATTTTATAGCGTCATCTCCAAGTTTGGTCCAACTGCTTATCATTTATCAATTTTATATCAGTTTAAAGAGGCCAAAATGAGTGATTTATAACTTGAACACAGAAGAGTCATGAAATTTTTGTCAAAAATAAGCAATAGCCAATAAATAGTGAGAATAGTGGTAGTGTATGAATAAAAATGCCTTTTCTATTTTCAAGTCAAATATTAATGTTCAAATGCATCAGAAAATTTATTCATTTCATTTTATTCATTTTTATTTTTGACCCATAGTTTAGAAAATTTGATTGACCGCCAAGTAAAAGTTTTAGTTATTGCCAGAGAATTAGAATGATTAAAAACAACTGTTTTTGAAATTCTACAATAAGATTTAGGAATGAGCAATGAGCAAATGTCAGAATGATAAATTTCCATCTGCTTAGTCCAAAAAACCATGTATACACAACTGAAATCTTCAGCTCTACACAATATCATCGATGTTCTAGTGAATGTGTGTGTAAATTCTGTGGAGACCCAGCAGAGGACAGATATCATTTATATTGATGCAGTATGAAGGAGCAGTTTAATCATTTAGTGATTTAAAATAGATTTACAATGTAACTATTTTTATAATTGTGTAAATAAATATATATTATAATGTCATCGTCAAATTAGTCTAAATTTGGCAGTAGTTCGAGGTAGGCTGGTTATTGCTTCGCGGATTTTCACACAGGCTCTGTGACACGCATGCTGTCCCTGGCCTCTCTCTCTATAGCCCCTTCATTTTGTCTGTCTCTTTTGCCTTTTTGTATGTTTTTTATCTGCACTGACATCCAGCATTGCATTCTCTTCTTTTTCCAATCCGTGTGTTATTTATTCTAATTATTTGGTTTGTTCTCAGATGCGTTCTTAGTTTTCTTAAGTCTTTAATCACTTTTTCTTCATTGAATCCTATTTCCTTCATGAATAGTTAATGCAGTTCCATTAGTTGTATTCCTTTTGGCAATCTTAAATATGCTAGTTTTACCTCCAGTGATATCCTTTATCTCCATCTGGGATTACTTCTTCGTGTCTTCTCGTTGTCAGGTATATTCTGACCACCTCAAAAGTTGCGTTATCCGTCAAGATAGCGTATCTACCATTTAGTATTTGCCTCAAATCTTTGTCATCTTTCTATTGTTTTCTCTTTTGCTCTTAACTTAGCTTCTTTTTTACTGGTTCCTTCTATTATTAATTTTTCTCCTTTCCTTTCTTCCACCATCATATCCGCAAAAGTTGTTGCTGCAATCACTTCTACTGCCTCTTGCAACACAGTTCTGTAAGCCCTGCTGATCCTTAAACAATTGGCTCTTGTAGCTTTTCTTATTTCAGTCCTATTTTTGTTTTTGTTTTCATGGCTTCTCCCCAAGTCTACCAAGATTTCTCTTCATTTGCTTTGTTCCCATGACCGCTTCCTTAACATGTTCTTTCTATCCCTTTGCTTCAAGTGTCACCCCAAGATATTTGATTTTTTTCCGTAAGGTTATCACTTGGTCTCCTGCCTGTATCTTACCTGTTAATGTACTAGTCCTCTTAGTCAATAGCCAGGCCGCTTCTGTTTTTGGTATTGTTAATTTTAAACTCTTATTTTTATCCATAAATGTATTATATGTATTGACAGCTCTAGTTTTCCAAGTATTTCCATTTCTACGTCCTTACCTACTAGTGCTACTTCGTCAGCAACGCCGTTATTGTCACGCCATCCAGCAACCTCATTAAAAGAACAAGGTTCTATAGTTTTGGTCGTGGTGCTGAGCCTTGTAGTACCCCTATCTTGATCGTTTTTCTGTTCAGTTTTATTTTTTTTTTGCTGCCTCTATAATTACTTCCCATAACACGCTGTTAAACGCGTTCTGTATGTACAATGCAATCATTACACAGTGTTTCCTTTTCCACTTCTTTTGCTATTGCTTTTACTTTGTCTATAGCTCCTAAGGTTGTTCTTCCCTTGGTAAATCCGTATTGTTCTTTTTCCCATCCTTCTTTTTCTTATATTTCTTGTTATATTCTCCGTACAATAACTTTTTCCATTATTTTAGCTAGTGTGTTTATTAAACATATTGGCCTGTATAACGTTGTTTTTCCTACTTCTTTCTTTTTCTCAATCAGTACTAGAGTGGCCTCTTTCCAACATTTTGAAAAATTCCGTCTTTCAGGCATCTGTTGATTATTTGAGTTATTTCTACCTAGTTCTCGTCTAGAGCTGCTTTAATAATATCTGTTGTTATTTTGTCCAGACCTGGTGCTTTGTTGTTAGGCAACACTTTTATAATCTCTTTTATCTTCTACCGGTTCTCTCCATTGTCTTCTTTTAGGTAGACTTCCTTTGCTCTTCTTCCCAGTTTGTTCATCACTATTTTGTAAGAGTTTCCCCAAAGATCGCCGTCTAGAGATTCCATCATTTCTTTCCAGCATCTTCTTCTGCTATCCCAAATTTCATTTTTTAAGATTTTTCTGTCGTTTTTTAGTTCCCCCTCCGTTTTCCCTGTGTTTTTTCCTTTTTTCTCTGTGTTTTGACTTTCCTTCATCTTTATATTGTTTTTTTTTTTTCTGAATTATTTTATTTCCTTGCACCACCAGTATAGTCCTTTTTGCCTACGAATTGCTTCATCCGCCGCTTTTCTTTAGCATCTCTTCTCTATGTTTTTGTTTTCTGTAACTTCTTCTGTTTCCATGGCTCTCTTTACCTTCTCTTTGTTCATTCTTCTTACGTTCCATCTACCTTCTCTCGTGTACTCCTGTTTTCCTTTCTCCTTTGTATTATATTGTATATGTTTGTGTAAACTCAGTGATTCCACTTATGTCACGGTCCATTCATTCACTATACTTGTCATTTCCAATGTTGCTATAGTAATGTCAATATGTAATTTTTAGCTTCCTCTTACAAACCTAGGTTTGTCTCTTTTGTTGCAAATAGTAAGGTTTAACCCAGCTATCACCTCCATTAATATTTTTCTTCTTAAATCCCTCTTGTATCCTTCCCATCTTGGTGATTTTGCATTGAAATCTTCTCGTACTATGATTTTTTTTGCTTTTCTGTTTTCTTAAACTGCTTTCTAATTTTTCTATCCATTCCCGATAGTATTCCATTCCGCAGTTTGGACTGGCATAACAGCTGTATACTGTCATACTTTCTACTTCAGCCCACACTATTCCCTCTTTTGGTGTATGGTTCCACTTTGTCACTACACTTTCCCTTAGCTAAAATAGCCGCATCTGTTTTATTGTCTCTTATTCACTTACCATTTAGTTTGTTTTTATTTAATTCACTCACTATCACTTAATCCATTTCCTCTCTCTCTCTCTCTCTGCTGTTGCAATCAGTATATCGTGCGCCTCTCTTCCCCTCCCTACGTTTGTTTGTATAAACTTATACATTTTGGTTTATTATCTGCTCCTCGTGTTGTCTCCAGATACTGGGGTCATTGTCCTCTATATTCTTCTTTGTTTTATTTGTTTTTTTTTTCTTTGTAGCCGGACATCTTTTATTTCCCATTCTGTCTCCTATCGTTCTGCATTCTATGCAGTAGTCTTTGTTCTTGCATTCGGCAACCTGGTCTCCCTCCTTTCCGCATTTTATGCATAGCAATAACCTATCTTCTCCTTTGTATTCAGGCGCTACATGTTCTTTCATCTACTCTGCATCTTATGAGTCCTATGTTTATTCTTCCTTCTCTTGTCCTTGACTATAGCTGTTTGATTTTCTCTAAACCGTTTCTTTATGAATATTATCGTACTTCTTTCTGTGTTTGCTTTGTTCATAATTTCTTCCAATATTTCTCTTCAGGTAGTCTTTGGACTAATAACTTTAATAATTACTAGTTCTGTGAGTACGTTGTTGGCTTTTCTTACATTGTAACCCTTTATTTCATTTCTTATTTTTCTATCTCTTTTTCGGTCTCATTTCCCTTTGTTATTAGTAACAACTTCCTTTTATTGTTTCTCTTATCTCCTGGAATGTAGATCATTTTATCTGTAGTTTTGCCTGTCTCGACAAGTCTGCATACGTTACGCCCTGATTGCTCACTATTATAGCTCTTGTTTCTGTTCCTGGTCTTCTTTCTCCATTTGACTCTAATACCTGCACCTGTGTAGACATGCACAGTCTTACTTTTGTATGAGTTCTTCTTCTTGCCATCTCCATAAATTTGTTTGCCTCTCTTGGCGCTATTCCAGTTGGTATTGGTATACTTATTTCATTAATATTCAATACTTTTGCTTTATTAAGATTTTTTTCTATAGCCATTAGAATATTTATCTCCGTTTTCCCAGTTGTTTCGATTCTCTGTTTAATAATGTAAACTTTTCTTACATTTTTCCCGCTTAAATTTCTTAAATTTTCTACATATGGAGTTTCTTTCTCTCCTTCTTCCTCCATTAATTGTCCTACATACAATCAAGTTTCCTTGATCAATTTTCAATCTCATGTTTTCTTTAACGCAAAAAAAATCAAATAATTAGTTTAGGAAAAATATTAAAAACATTAGTAATGAGATGCTATCAAGCATGGTTTGTAGAAAGGCGTATAATAATGATACGAAACTAAAAGCAAACAAATAAACTTCAAGACCGTTGACTTGATGTATCGGTTTCTATTACCAAAACAACAAAATTGGCAACTACTATTTTGATGACCGCCATGTAACTATATAGACCATTAATTTGACTAAAATGTTAAGTGGTACAAAGTAGGGTTTAAAGACAAAACGCAATTCTTTTCTAAAATACGAATCAACCGCACAAGGGACACAAAGCGACTTAAAAAAACATTTGTGAATAAGTCCCATTAAGTATTATTTAAAAAAAAAGTATCATTTAAACAAACAACTCTTTATAGATGTTGCATTGTTTGAGTCACTTTATCTGTCACAATAGGTGGCGCAAAAAAATCTACTTATTTCATCGACAACATGTCAATATTAAAGTTCCTAAAAACAGAATCGCTAAGAACCTGCACGTCTGGTAGATGTAGTCTAGAATAAGCTGCCATTTGAACAGGTTTTGAATTAGATTGATGCTAAAATGACAGATGTATCAAATCCTCCAATCTTGGCAGGGTTGACAAATTGAAGAAAAAGCATTCTTTATTTCGTTTTTTTTGGAATGCACCCACAAATGTAAATTCATAAATATTTTATGAGCAAACAAACCATCCAAAAACTGGCTCCAGCCCACATTCACCAAAAATCAAATATCAAATTCTTAAAACCAGTTTAGTAATGTCACGTATACCTAGCTGCTAGAAAGTGTTTACACTAAAGCAAGAGCAACTTTCGCAATATCCTACAGAAAATTAATAGATGTAAGAAAACTACAATGCAAAAAAATTGTTTTGGCCCTTTTTAGACATTTAAGGGAAGGACTTTTGACAATACTATCTTTGCATCTCTTGCCACATAGATTAAAATATTTACTGATAACTGGAGCAATAAGAATAATTTCTACAGCTGCCTTGAAAATGCTATCACTATTACCACTGCATTTAGTTGTAATGATAAAATCAAGAAAATCAGCGCACCTACTACAAACTAATATATATATGGGTAATTCCATTACTTTTCGACCAATTTGAAAAAGTCGACCTCTTTGATTTTGCTCAAATTTTCAGGGATCAAAATATAGATGAAAAAAATGAGATTTCCAAAATTTTGGACCTTAGAATATTGCCTGTTCAAAATGACACACATTTGAAGGTCAGAAATTTTACAATAAAACGTAATTTTTAACTTAATTTGTATCTCAATTTTTGAGCTTCTGGAAAATGATAAAAAGGTCTACGATAGCTCAAATTGTTCCTTATTACATGTACTTTAAAACCCATATTATTATGTTTAATATCGTGGCAGCCATTTTGATATATTAAGCTTTAAACATTATTCCAAAAAAACCCGTAAATTTAGCAAAATCGCAAAACTTTGCTTTCTTTAAACCGTTCTAACTTTGTCAAATCTTAACAAAATTTGATTTGCAAGGTCTAGATTTCCTCGTGTTTAATCTCTTTTTGAAGTGATCACACAATACTTATAGAATCAATACGTATACACCATTATTTTGATGCAGGAAGTTGCACATGTTTTCGCGATCTTCAAAACTTGTAATTTTCAGGTCACGAAAATGCGCTGTCACCCTATGTCGATTTTAGTCAAAATTTCAGTAAATACTCTTTAGAACACAAGAAAAAAGGTTATTCATATGAGAAATGGTATATCGGGCATTATCAAGAAATTTTTAATATTCAAAAATTGTCAAAATCGGCAAACCGCACATTTTTGTATCTCAATTTTTGGGCCTCTGGAAAAAGATAAGAAGGTCTACGTTGGCTTAAAATATTTCTTATTGCATGTACTTTAAAACCCATATTCGTATATTTAATGTTGGGGCAGTCATTTTGATATATCAAGCTTTAACTATTAATTTAAAAAAAAAACGTAAATTTTTAAAAATTGCTAAATTATGCTTTGTTTAAACCGTTCTAACTTTGTCAAATCTTGAAGAAAATTGATTCACGAGGTCTAGATTTCTTTGTGTTCAATCTTTCTTTAAAGTAATTACACTAGACTTATAGAATCAGTTTATATTCACCACTATTTTGATGCAGGAAGTAGCACATGTTTTTGCTATTTTCAAAACTTGTAATTTTCAGGTCCCGAAAAAACGCTGTCACCTTATGTTGATTTTAGTCAAAATTTCAGTAAATACTCTTCAAACTACAAGAAAAAAGGTTATTTATATGAAAAATGGTATATTAGGAATTATCAAGAAGCCATTGAGAAAATGCAAGTCGTTGTGCTACGTCGCCTGGTTGTAGGTGTTTTACTTTTGATAATAATATGGGTGAACATTTTCACTAAAAAACGCGTCAAAAAAGTTGTTTTCTGTCAGGAAATCTCAATTGCTAGGGCATTACCATTACAGAGTCCGTAAACAAAAATGATATTTGCGTATTCTCTATGTTGAACAGCATTTTTATCAAATTTCACTAACCGAACCAAAAAAACTGTTTTAACAAGTATCAAAAGCTTGCATCAATGCCCACTTGTTAAAGTAATGTTGTTTTGATTGTGTTTTTTTGCTAAATAAAAAGTTTTTTAAATATTTTGTATTTGTTGACTATTTCAAAAACAAAGCAAGATAGACAAAAAGTGATTTAGATTTTCTGAATTTTGACGATTTTTGAATATAAAGAAACTTTTGATAATGCCCAATATACCATTTTTCATATAAATATTCTTTTATTTGTGGTCTTAAGAGTATTTACTGAAATTTTGACTGAAATCGACTTAAGGTGACAGCGGTTTTTCGATACCTAAAAATTACAAGTTTTTAAGATCGCAAAAACATGTGCAACTTCCTGCATCAAATTAGTGGTGAATATGTATAGATTTTATAAGTCTTATGTAATCATTTTAAAGATAGATTGAACACAAAGAAATATAGACTTGGTAGATCAAATTTCTTTAAAATTTAACAAAGTTAGAACGGTTTAAACATAGCATAATTTTGCAGTTTTGCTGAATTTACGGTTTTTTTTGGAATAATGTTTGAAGCTTGATGTATCAAAATAACTGCCCTAACATTAAATAGACAAATATGGGTTTTAAAGTACATGTAATAAAGAATATTTTGAGTCATCGTGGACCTTCTTATCTTTTTCTAAAGGCCCAAAAACTGAGATACAAAAATGTGCGGTTTGCCGATTTTGACAATTTTTGAATATTAAAAAATTCTTTATAATGCCCGATATACCATTTCTCATATAGATACTCTTTTTTCTTTTGCTCCAAAGAGTATTTACTGAAATTTTGACTAATATCGACATAGGGTGACAGCGCTTTTTTGGGACCTGAAAATTACAAGTTTTGAAGATCGCGAAAACATGTGCAACTTCCTGCATCAAAATAATGGTGTATACGTATTGATTCTATAAGTATTGTGTGATCACTTCAAAAAGAGATTAAACACGAGGAAATCTAGACCTTGCAAATCAAATTTTGTTAAGATTTGACAAAGTTAGAACGGTTTAAAGAAAGCAAAGTTTTGCGATTTTGCTAAATTTACGGTTTTTTTTGGAATAACGTTTGAAGCTTAATATATCAAAATGACTGCCACGATATTAAACATAAAAATATGGGTTTTGAAATACATGTAATAAGAAATAATTTGAGACATTGTGGTTCTTTTTATCTTTTTCCAAAAGCCCAAAAATTGAGATACAAAATAAGCTAAAAAAGACGTTTTATTGTAAAATTTCTGACCTTCAAATGTGTGTCATTTTGAACAGGCATTATTCTAAGGTCCAAAATTTTGGGAATCTCATTTTTTTCATCTATATTTTGATCAATGAAAATTTGAGCAAAATCAAAGAGGTCGACTTTTTCAAATTGGTCGAAAAGTAATGGAATTACCCATATATATATATATATATATATATATATATATATACTGTAAATCTCGGGATTCACAGACCGGGAACAACAAGTGTGTAACATAAAAAGAAGACACTAAAGTAGAAATCAAATTTTATAAAAAAATATTGCATAAAAATTCGTTTGATTTGATCAAACCAACTCAAAAAAATAAATAAAAAAATAAACAAATAATACCCAAACAATATCAAAAAACCAAAGATCACAATAGCACCGGAGCCGGAATTAATAAAAGCAAAAGCCAAGAAACGTCAGCAACGTCGTCCCATGCCATTAAATAGTGCGCTAGAAACATCATTAAATCTATCTAGCTAAGAACAACAGAATACGCCTAATCTTGACACCAAAAAATTAAGGTATAAATAAGAACCTTAAAACCGGCTTGTCAAAAAAATCATAAAGAAGATTATTATACCAGAACTTGCTTTCGGAATTCCATACTAAACCTGTAAACAAATAATCCGTAGAAAACTTAAAACAAAATACAGCAACCTATAGCAAATGAATAAATTAAGCAAACAAAGCAATTTCTAACCGGGCACATCATACACTAGTCAAACTATAGTCATGCAAAGCGCCAAAGAAAACTGCTATAGCTTACAAAACTGATAACTAAACACTGTGGCTTGAACAAACACATGAATAGAATATGAATCCAAGAAGATCCCCAATACCGGATGACTAGACAATAAGAAACTCCACTGCATCTGCTGATTGAGTACAAGACTTAGAATGAGAAACGCAAGGTTTTTTTTTTAACACAAACTTAAGACTATCCCCGAGCAAAAGCTATTATACTACGTCATAGAAAAAAACTACTATTGAAGTAACAACTAAAAATGCACATTAAGACCAAGAAACCAATTTGCGAGAACGCTAGACAAACCACCTCAAGAAAGAGAAAAAAATATGAGCAAAATACTGTCAAATATAAAAAAGCAAAAAATAGACAAAACAATTGTTATGTTCTATCATCTTACCCAATATCATGTGACCAAATAAAGTGTAAAATGTAAACATAATCAACGACTTTAGTAAAAACTAAAAATAAAATTGCATAACAAGCACATATCGTAGCACTAAAACCAATCAACTAGTAGCTAGGACAATACCAATACATTTATTGACATAAGAACTAAAACACAAAAGACATAAACAAGTTAACAAAATATAAACTAAACATTAACAATATCGTAAACCATGTGCTGCACAAAAAAAAATAAACATCCATTACAAATATCTCGTAAAAAAAACAAGAACAAGGAAAATACATTAAATTGGTAGAAATATTATTTTTGAGTTATAGAAGACCTTGCTAATGACATATGGTAGAGCAATTAAAAGTATAGACACATTGACAAGTAATGAACAAGATAGACAATATAAAATTAATGCTGAAAGATAATCCCTCCCCTCCAGCGTCTATGCAACAAAAAAGAAAAGTTTATTCTGTAGTTTAAATAAATCAATGCATAATAACAGTTTAAGCAATATTTTAAATAGAAAGTGTCATTAAGCACAGAAGGTGAAACCTCGCATATTTGACCTATAAATTAATAATAGGAATAAGTTACTATAAACAAAAAAATAGTATTAATTTAACTTTTCGATAAAATTTAAACAAAAATAGAGCTATTTCTAAACTCAAAAGTGCAAACATAATTCATTAAATTATTGAATTCATACAACATCCAATGTACCTCTAAATATTTTTTAGTCGTATAATATTAAATCATAAAGTACTTCTATTTATTAAATTTTCCATCTCCATTAGCTAATGGAACCATTTGAAAAGTTCCATTACTATAAAGTATTATATCACCAATATAATTAGTTCTTTCAGTAATTTAAAATAGTATTATACTATTTTAAGAAAGCTATACTATATTATCTCTTACACTGAAGATCATTTACATAGAGTTTATAAATATAGCAAAGTGTTGCATTAAAAGTGTTACTTAGAAATTTTACAAACATATTTATTTAAAAATAGTGAATTAAATTTTTGTTAAATGTATATCTCTTAAGATTTTTAACGATAAAAAGTAAAAAGTGTTTGCAATTAAAATAGATTCTCATTCTTGGCCGATTTCCTATTGCTTTCCAAACAAGGGCAACCGTACTAGTTAGTGTTTTGTGTAGTTTTTGTGGAGGGTGTAGTTGATTATTCTGCTGATGAAGCGCTCGTGCATTTGTGCCAACGTTAGTTCGCTGCAGGGTAGAGGAAGGAAAAACCGACTTCTTATTACATGGACCAAACAATATATCAGCTTCTCCCTGCCTCATATAACCTCTCGGTTGCACTTAGAAACTAGAACAATGGGAAACTTTGCCTGGCCCTTTTTCTCTCTCTCCAATCCCGCTTCTTCCCATATTCCCTCGATAAAAGGATAGCGCGGCGCACACACCGGTTGATTTAATCGGCTTTTCTGGGGTGCAATTGACTGGCCTTGATATAAACGAACGCGAGGGACTACGGGCCGGTAATTTCATCTTTGTGTGCAAAGTTGATGACTAAGTAATTGTGAAGGAGGATGTAACGTCAGCAGGGCTCATTAGTGCCGCGGTCGGCCTACGAACTGAATTAGTAGTGCCGCGACCTTTCTGGCAAAATGTTACCTTATCGACTACGCACCACTTCTGCGGTTTTGTCAGTGGTCGACGGCCCGTGAAGAATAAATTAGCTTGTTGATATTTCCAACATTTATTCTCTTCGGGTTTTGAACCATTGCCAGGAAGGCAGAAGTTCCGCGATAAAAATGATCATTCCATTAGAGTTTAGCGAACAAAATAAATCTGTAAGAGGATGAGAGCGGTGAGGGGGTTGGGATATCACCCTCACCATCCGCGAGTTATTATGTTATGCCAAAGTTAACATTGATTTCCCAGAGTCCGTCCGTCTCCCCAACCCATCCCCTAGTAAGTTTAGTTTGTTTTCGCCGAGGAAGTTCGATTCAGACCGTCCGAACAATGGAAACAATCTAAACTAAGTTGTTCGCGTGGAATTGGCAGCCAAAAGTCAAAGGGGGCCTCCTCGTGTGTCGGAGCCATCGCACACTGACGGCGACTCTTGTCCCCCAAACAAATACAAAACCGAAGAATTGGACAATCACTTCCCTTTTATACAAAAAACAATGACGGTTTTTCCAGCAGAAATACAATTTAAAGCAATCTTTAAACAAACATTATACAATTACTTTTTCCGGTCCAATTCTTGCATTATATAGATATATATTAAGTTGTATTTATCTCAATCTAATATTGCAATATATTCAATATGTTATTTTATTGGAAAGTATTACAAAATATAATTAAAATCCGTTTCTAGCATTTTATTATTATTATAAGCAGGAAAAACTATTAATATTATTTTGTTCACTAAAAAACTTTTAGTGAACAAAATGGTATAAAATGTTTATAACAACTTACTAATGTGCGTTATTCCTATTTATATTCAATTATAATTTAATTTAAATAGAATGTTTTTATGTACCTTATATTAAAATGTGTTGTAAAAGTTTTTCTAACATCAACGTTCTTTCTAACTCTTATTATTGTGTGTATTAAATGAACAATTAAAATAAACAATTTTGAATTAAATAAACCCATCAAAAACATTACAGGGCATTAGTACAGTGATAACTCTTAAACTCATATCTTAATTTTTACTCAATATAAAAAAAAGCAAGACAATAAGAAACCAGCAAGCAAATATCCATTTCCTTCATAATAGTTAGCAATTCTGCCAATACCAAATCAAACAATAAAAACCAACAAAAATGTTTAAATAATGCAATAAATATGTCTCCAAGGAATTGATTGAAGGATTGATATAAATCATAAATTTATGATTTTCAGGAATTTGTTTTAATGTTCATATAAAATTGATCTCCCCATGGATACATGTCCCCCCAATTCGTGGTTTGGCTAGTTATTCTTCAACTAAAAATAAAAGGAAAATAAATTAATAGAATTAAAACAAAAATTCCCAGCTTGATTCCTATAAAGCAGCAGTTCTTAACTTTTTATTTTATAACTTAAAAAAAGCAATTTAAATTTATGAAACTTGTAACCTAAATTTAAACACACAAGAAATGTAATTTGAAATATAAAGTATACATTTTTGTATAACAAGAATTTTGGTTATACCTATGTCAAAATTATCAGTTTCAAATTTTTGGCGCTCGTTGATAGTAGTAGCAACATTACATGGTTATCGTTAGATATGTATCCAACAAATTGCTGTAGATGATGCATCAATATTTTCAGTATAAAAAGTTCGGCTTAAAGCTGCATTAAACTATATATAACTAAGTTTTACTAAAAGTTTCAATTTAATTTTAGCCCACTCAATAGTAAGTTTAATACCTAGTAGCACTTGACTTGTTATGCAATCATATTAAAACTAGCCTTTTTATAAAATATCTTAATAATCTAATTCTGACAACGTAAGTCTAAAAATATTAAGACTAGAAATAGAATATGCATTGAAAACTATGAAACCCGGGAAAGCCGTTGTTCCAGACGTTATAGACATCCTCAAAAGCCTTTTCAATAATATCTACAAAAAAGAAGAAATTCTTAGGCAATGGCTATCGTCTACCTTTGTTCTTATACTCAAGAAACCAAATCCAAGGAAATGCTCAGATTACCGAACCATTGCGCTTATGAATCACACCTTAAAGTTATTCCTGAAAATCATTCTCAAAAGGATATATAGAAAACTTGAAGAAGGCATAAGCAATACTCAATTTGGATTCCGTAAAGAACTAGGCACAAGAGAGACGCTCTTTGGCATTAACATTCTTTTCCAGCGTTGTCTATATATGAATATATATTTTACATCAATTTCGAGAAGGCCTTTAATAAAGTGAAACATGATACATCAACTACTTATCAGTAAAGACATTGACTCGGATGACGCTAGAATAATCATCAATCTATATTGGGGTCAAACGGCTAGTGCTAATGTTGAAAACCAATACACAAAAGAAATGGAGATCCATCGTGGCGTAAGGCAAGCGTGCATTCTATCGCCACTACTATTCAACCTTTATAGTGAAGAAATTTTTACCAAAACAGAAACTGCAGGTCTAGTTATAAATGAAGAAGTGGTCAATAACATAAGATATGCCGATGACACCGTCCTGCTCACAAGCAATCTTAATGACATCTAACATCTTCTACAAAAACTAAATGATCGATGTAACGAGTACGGCCTAAAAATAAGTTTTAATAAAACTATGCTAATGATAATCACAAAGTCTCCACATAATCATATAAATCTAAGAATAGGGAAAACCGTTGTAGAAAATATACAGACCTATAGATACCTAGGAACATAGATAGAGAAATCGAGTGATCAAACGAAAGAGATACAAACATGAATCGAAATTGCCAGGTCAACATTTATAAAAATAAAAAAACTATTCACTAGTAGGGACATTAATATAGAACTAAGAATGAGGATGCTGCGGTGCTATGTATTTTCCACACTGATGTATAAAAGTGAAACATAAACCCTCAAAAAAAAAACCGCATAGACAAAATTCAAGCATTTGAAGTGTGGTGCTACCTCTACATAGCGGTGGGCTTCAATACTCAGGACACACAATAAGAAGCCAAAAGTATAGACTTCTCCAATTGATTGTGCAGATTAGTGAAACAAAAAATATTAGAAGACGCCGCGTGTCGGGGGCTTAAAAATCTTAGAGACTGGTTTGATTGCAGCAACATTCAACTCTTCGAAGCTGCAGTCAATAAGGTGCAAATAACTACGATGATAGCAAGCCTCCGATAGAAGATGCACTAAAAAAAAAGAACCTAATAACTAACTAATAAACCTATTTTTGTTGGTTTATTGTATTATACCTATAAAAAAAAGAAGAAATATACATCAGATACCTATGACCCACAAAGTAAAGCTTTGTAAAGTATGGTATATATTGACAAGTCCCAATAAACCAAAACAGGGTTTTTGCGTTAATGCCCGATTTTACTAATCCAAAAAGAAACATTGCACAAAAAACTTTTATCTAGCTTTTACTTAGCTGCAAGATTAAAGATTAACAATTAAAATGTAGAAAAACAAGTTCTTCTCTTTAAAGTAAAAATTGAAAATCTTCAAAACGGCTACTTGAGCAGACATAATGCCGTCTCAATGTCTTTCAAAAACGCAACCTTCAGTTGGAAGTCCCCAAGCCTGAAGTCCTCGGCCAGCAGGTCTATAGTATAGAACAAGAAATCAGTATCGACTATTCCCGCCAATGTTTGCTCTACGGAAAAAAACGCAGGTCCACCATATCTAAGTTAAACCAAGTTGTAGCCAAAAAAAAAAAAATTAAATTACCACCAACTCGTTCCTACCTAAATTATAAATTAACCATAGCATCTAGTATCATAATACTCACTAAATTTCAGATTTTTTTTCAACTGGCAGATATCAATAGAAGAGAACCACAAACCTTACACCAAGGCACTAACCAATTCACATTGAAGCTATTTGGACTCAAAAACAAACCAATTATTTTTAAAAATTATATGAGAAGAGTGTTGAATCAACTCCTGGGTACCATTGTCTTGGTCTACCTAAACAATATCCTTCGCCAAATCATAAAACAATTGCAAAAATATGGCATAAAATGCAAAACGTCAAAACGCGAGTTTAGAAAAAAACAGCGTCAACTACCTAAGGCACCAAGTTAGTGCTAAACATTACCAACCACTACCACATCAACAACAACAAGAAACAACTCCTCCGCTTCATAATTTTTTTTATCTGGCTCCGAAAATACGTCCCCAAATTTTTCATCATAGCATAATCATAGCCCCTCATAAAACTGCAAAGAACCAAAAAAACTACAGTACAAATCATTTTTTTAAGCAGAGAACTAGGCAAATTTTTCTACCAAAAAGTAAATAATAGTGCGATTAAAGTGAAATAGAAACCATGTCCGACACAAGCCAAAACAAAACCTACAATAACACAATGGCAACCTCTGCACTAACCTGGACAACAAACACTTACAACAACAACACCTGCAACAGGTTGATTGATGCAACAGATCTCCGCACAAGTACCGACAACAGCACCGCTTCCTCATGCCGAGAAAGCGGCCAACAATCTTCACCACTCGCTCAAAGGTATTGCAGCAAACGCCCTCGACCATGTCTTTCAGAACGGCTACTTAAGCGGATATAGTGCCATCTCTACGTTGTGCAAACACGCAACCCTCGGTTGCAACTAAAAGTCCCCAAACCTGGAACGCTCGACCATCAAATCTATATCATGGACCTGACAAAAGCTTACCAGGTGTCATTGCGTACCAATCAATCCTGCTTCAACGCCACTCAACACCTAAAAAACCTTTCAGGAAATCGCATAAAACCCAGAGCACATCTACACAGGGCAACAAAAAAAAACACAACAAAATTCAAAAAAGTGTTTTGCTCCAAGGCAAAAACATATCGACCAGAGCTGTGTAAGCACATATCCGGAGAATTTCCTTTCCGCAGGTCTCTAGACCGGGAGGACATTGACAAATAGCTCCCAACGTTAAAGAAAAGGCATGGTGCCTCTACTACCCCAAACGCTACTACTAAAAAAAAAAAAAAGAAAACACCGACAAAAAGATTCACAATGTTAATAAAATTAACAGAAGAGAAGAAAAAAAGGAGATGATAGACAAAGAAGAAAAGATAGACAAAAAAGAAAGATAGACAAAAAGAAGAAAATTGATTTATCAGTTAACGAGGAGTGACGTACTGGAAAATATTGCAAGTTCATTGCAAGCCTTATCCACACACCAAAAAAACTAGAGATACCCGCCCAAACCACTAAGCTTTGACGGGAAAGCCATATAAAAATTCAAAAACATTCTTTAAGGCTATAAAACAATAATATTAAGGTCATAAAATCTCAGAAACAATCAAGTGCTGACTCAACAACTCAAAATAACAGCCAAAACCTTCAAAATATAATACTCAAAAGAATACTGCACAAACTATACAAAAATTCTTCAACATTACGTACCCAGTTGAGTTTGTCAGAATGGCCAGCCAATAAACCACTTCCATTCACAAACCAAAAAAACAAGTAAAGAGTCACCTAAGACGCCCAAATCCGGCAGTTGCTTGATATCATCACTTATAAAACATTTGAGCAAATGGTAGAAATCACCATCAAAGTGGAAACCAGTTTGGCCTGCCGCAAACCTTTTCGGCTTAGTCCAAAATTAATAAGTAGAGAGTCAAACCAAAAAACAGAAATCACCCAAAACAAAACAAACATTAACAAAAAAATAAAAGGTAGAAACCAACATTAAAGTGAAAACCAATTTGGCTCGTCGCACACCTTTTCGACTCAACAACAACAAAGATCGCCAAAGATAAAAAGAACAATGAAAATTAGAAAAAATGAAAAACCAGCATCACGGCAAAACCACCAGCTACCGATCAACCAGCACCAAATAATAGATTAAAATTTGTGGAAAAAAATTTGTACCACTTAACACCGTAAACATCAATGGAACCCAGATCAAGACCTTGATAAATTTAGAGGCAATCCAGAGCTTTACCCGGTTCTGCCCACCCAAAGCACAACTATCAAGCGGACAAGTCAAGCAAGCCAACCCAATAAACTCGGAGCAAATTACAGGCAAAGTAAAAGCAACCGTTAAAATTGACAACCAAAGCATTAGTCATTCCCTTGCTCATCATACCCAGTCTTAAAAAAAAGTAATAAAAAACAAGAAATCAGTATCCACTACTTCTAAAAAGGATAGCAAACCACGCCTTTGCATAGACTATAGAAAACTGAATATTGTTATCAAAACCAAAGCAGCGTTACTTCCAGAAATCAAAATAAACCTTTAAGAAAACATTGACCATCTCCGCCAAGTTTTAGAACAATTTCAAGATTATGGCTTAAAAACAAAATGTCAAAATGCTACTTTACGAAAAATAGCGTCAAATACCTGAGACACTAAGTTAGTGCCAAAAATAATCAATCGCTACCACATGATCAAGTTGAAATTAAAAACTACTCAAAGCTAAACAACAAGAAGCAGCTCCGCCGCTTCATGAGCGTCTGTACCTAACTCCGAAAATACGTACACAAATAATCCATCATAACAAGCCTCCTTATGGAACTGCAAAAAGCCAAAAAACCGTAGTAAAGACCAATTTTTTAAGAAGAAAGCTAAGCAAACGCAACACTTTACCGACGCAACAACACCAAAAGTTTTTCTATCAAAAAGTAAATAATAGTGCAATTAAAGTAAAATCAAAGCTATGTCCGGCACAAATCAAAACAAAACCTACAACAACACAATGACAACCGCTGCAAGCGGCCAACACCCATCCCTGAATAGCACCACACGCCCTCAAAAATATTGCATAACCGCTCTTGCTGACGCTTTTCAAAACGGCCACTTGATCGAACAAACACACAACCGCCAGCCAACTAGGAGTCCCCAAACCATAGAGAGCTAGACTAGCAGATCCATACCCATAGATCTGATTGAAGCTTTCCTGGTGTCACTGCCCAAAGGCCTCTCAACACATGTAAAACCTCTCCAGAGAGTCGCCTAAGACCCAGAGCACATCTACATTGAGCAACAATAAAAAACACAAAAATCCAAAACAGTGTTCTGCTCCAAGACGAGCATCTTTTGTCCGGAGCTAGTGTAACCACTGCATTACGTCCGGGTTTCCTCCTCCGTAGTTCAAGAAATCCACCTTTGAGACTAACTCAATTATTATTTTTCAGTAAATTAAAACCAAACCATGTCAATTTAAAACATTCGTTGCAAACCGAATAGTTAAAATATAAAATAGTTTTACAAGCTGTAAATGGCGACACATCCGTTTACCAGACAACCAAACAGATGCTTTGTCCAGAATCATTACCAATCTGGCTGAGCAAATACATGTTCACTAATTACAACACAACCAATTTAAAGGTCCACAAAAGATAAATAAAATTACATGTTTTCTTACCAAATTAATCAATTTCAATTGTTCTGAAACGTCAATCATCATTTGCAAAAACTCAACAAATAATGACGTACTGTCATTGTTTTATTACCAATACTTTACAAAACAAACAAGCTCATTTCACATTGTTAAACTATCGACAGCCAAAAATGCAGTAATCCGGTTTGTGCAACTAGAAATATTTGCACAGAAAATCTATATTTTATCAGTGGAAACTTGCTGGAATCAGCAAAATTCATCCTGGGTCAGACAAAGTTGTACGTGTCGTCACTGTAGAAACATCTGACAATGCATTTAAGGAAAACATAAAGAAATTAATACCTTTGCCCAAAGAAATCAACGTAGAAGAATAATCATAGTTACAAGAATCTTGTAACAGGGAAAGATGTCGCGTCGCTATTAAAAAAAAAAATGTATCATATTTATTTGTATGTATTTGTAATTGTCCACTTTATGTTTTATTTTGTATTAAATTCAATCGTTTAAAATAAAACAACGTAAAAAACGATTAAAAATCTGATAGTACAAAACATATAATGTATTTAATAATAAATAGTAGTAAGTTAATTATATTCCAATACAGTATATTATGTTAATTAGTTATTCATTAATCGACAGAATTAGTATATTAAAATAAAATCAATTTTATCAAATACCTTTTGATATTATACCACTAACTCAATATAATAATACAGATTCAATTTATTTTAATAAACAGAAGATTTAATTAGTTTTCATGCATCAATTAGCAAAAAAATCAATTATAAAATTAATTTATTATTATTTTTTCCACCTAAAGGTCGCAACCATTATATTAAATTATGATCAAAGGAAATATTTATAGTAATAAATATTAGAAAATAATGTCTGTTCATATGAATAAAGCTCTGCTCACCATTTTCCAAACAGTAATCCTGAAATCCAATACTAGCACTAAAAATAATTTAAAATAACAGTGCATTTAAATGGATTGCATAGTAATACAAACACATCACACAACGAGGCACTTACCAACTGATTTGTCTCGACATCGGCAGGTACGAGATTAATCTAGCAAAAACAGTTTTTTTGGCGGCGATAAATCGGTGAATTGACATGCAAAAAGTCTGTGTTGAAAGTAAACACATAAAATAAAACAAAACAAATATTGGAATAAATGAAATGTTGAATAAATACAATTGTGTGGATATATTATGATTGACAGATTTCAAAATTGTTATATTAAAGTTTTTAATTGATTTGGGAATCATATTATATCATGCAGTATACAATACTATTTATAACATTTAATATAAAAATAGTTAAATTAAACTACAAGTTTTTGTATTTGCATTATTATATATACATTTAACATAAGTATTTCAAAATGATTCAATTAAATGCACAATATTCTGCTGATTCATGTTGTGTCAGATGAAAACGTGACCAAGCATCTGTAATTACGATAAGACACATGGTACTATATGTCAAATAAACAATACAGCTACTAGCCCCGATTGATTGTATCTCTTAGGGTAGATTTATCAATAAGTTTGATTGCTCGCAATTGGATTAAATATATAGAATTATGAAGTACAAAGGGGCATTTAGGGTGACTCTTCATCTAAAACTTTTGTTTTCTAATACACGCCTAATTTGGATGCCTTATGCCGATAGTTTCAATAAAGAACATTCAAAAAGCGCGTATTAAAATCCGGCTAAAATGGTTAATCAATACTAAACTCTTCGTAAAAACTATAAAATATATATTTTTCTTGGTTATAAAAATTGCACACCTAAATAGAAGAGTATTATATTTAAGTATCTTTTATTGTTTTTTTTTATATATAAAACATAATGCAGCAAATAAAGAAAAAATAAAATAAAATTTCAAATGTAATATAGATATAATAATAAATGTGTTAAATTAAAAAAACATACTCATGTTATATATTGTTTAAAGTCACAAAGAATAAAATCAGAAACTTTTTAGAAACTTCTAAATTACTAAAAAGTAAATTTATAAAAAAAAGCTACAAAGAAGCTGTACTCAAACACCTCCAAGTAACTGTCACCACTTGTAACATCCCTTATGTAAAACCACTAAAAAACAGCCAGAATGATCAAAATTGCACTAACTCAAGAGATAGATAAAACGCTGTCTACTCCCGAGGAGGTGTCTACCTTTAGTGGGTAGTCACACACAGAAAAAATCCTTAAGATCACATGTGATGGATGACACATCTTTAGGGTAGCTATAAAAAAACAATCTCGGTAAATCACCTCTCAAGACAGGCAAAAGATACTCTCTAGCTTCCAAGACCTCTAAATGCTAAGACTTAAACCTAAAATTTTAAATGAGAAAAACATTCGAGTAATTTACATGTTCCTCAAATCACCCATTAAAGGAGCCACCAAAAATATGCGACAAAAGGAACGCATCCCCAGGTAAAAAAAAAGTGAACCCACAAAGACAAAAGCGACAAGGGCAACCACCCGGTCAAGGCCAAGACAAAAACCCACCCAGACAAAACCGGTTCGCGTTCATGTATATCAATGTAATCTGTATCACAGTCGAGCAGCCGTGGCTACACTATGTGGCAAATTAAAAGTGATGCAAGCTACAATACCTTTTGCAATAGAGCGAGAATATCATTCCAGACTACCTGGTAAGAATATATGGGGCATGTATCGCCGGTACATCCTCATAATATAGAGTAAAATAAAAGTTGTACTTATATCAAATCCAACACACTGGCAAAATCATATCGCCGGATAAGTTTTATGTGCCTTACACAGCGTAACAGACCAAATCAAAAAAAAATCACGAGACAAGATGTCTACCATAGAAGTATTTAAAAACCTTAAAAGTGCATTTGACAAAACCACCTTCCATAAAATAAAAACAGCACTCTCGACACATGGTGTTAATTCAACAACCAGTACATGGATAAAACACATGCCTCAAAGAAGAGTCGTAACAGTCACTGTAAGCAAAACAATAGTTAAAGACAGCTAAAGTAGTGTACTATCACCACTACTATATAATATAGTACTGGACAGTCTAATTTAAAGTCTCAATGACCGCAGTTTCTACACAATAGTTACAAATACAGAAAAAATAAATACATTCAGAGAAACAATATTCAGTAAATTAAACAGTATGGCAGAAGTGGTCGCTCGGCAAGAAGAACAAACCCCAATGCTGATGAACCTAAACCCAATAACAACAACAGCAGAGGTAAAGGAGGCTGTAGATAAGGTGTTGACAGAGAAGAGCCCAAAAATAACCAAAAACTGCATTAGAATAGCAAAAAGAAAAACAGGCAGAATAACGTTCCTTACAATCCCAAAAAAGCAGCAAAATACCTGCTGAGTAAGAAAAAGATAAGGAAGATTATTACCCCGGCAAAGTGCTACAAGTGCAGAAAAGTAGAACACGTGGCAAATGCATGCAAAGCAAAAGAAGCGGGCGTCACCTGCCACAAATGCAAAAAACAAGGTCATAAACTCAAAGAATGTACTAATAATTATGCCTGTTACCTGTGCAAAGTAAAATGCCACAGTGTTGAAACAATGCGCTGTCCGGCATACAAAAAATTAATAGAGGAATTGAGGGTAAAGTGCGCGCGTCCAGAAACCCAATGACACTAAAAACCGTACAAAGTAACCTGAACAAGGATAACAGAACGATGAACTTGATTGAATTTACTTGCTACACCAAAGGTATCAACCTGGCGGTTATCTCAGAGCCAAATAAGTTCATGGCAAAATCAAACAAATGGCTAACTGACAGCAACAAAGATACCAAAAGGTATTCAAATCTAAAAAGTGCTTAGGCTTTGTGTGGGTTGAATTAAATCAGACCAGAGACTTGCTACATATCTCTAACCTTCAACTTAGCACAGTTGTAAAGATTTCTGCACAAATTGAGTGGTGTTATCAGAAGCAGTAGGATATCAACACTAGTCTGTGGCGACTTCAATGCGAATTCACCTTTCTGAAGTTCGGCAAAAAAAGACATGCGCGGTAATGTGTTGAGTAACTGGATGGGTAAAGTCAATCTACGCGTGGTAAACAAAGGCAACAAACTTACCTACAAAAAATTTGTTAAAACATCCTGCATAGATATCACCTTGTGCTCTAAAAGTCTGGTAAATAAAGTTAACGGCTAGAAGGTCAGCAGCAAAGAAAACCTAAGCATTCACAATAATCAAATAATAAAACAATTTACTACGTTTTTTATCACAAATTTATTTTCACAAATACACTACTAGTTTCGGTTTTACTAAAGCCTTCTAAAGATGAAATAAGTTATATGAGTTAAAGAATAAACAACAACAATTACAAAATCTGTTTTGTAATATAATCCTTTTACCATGCATGTTCATTACTGTAATCATTAAAAGTAATTTTCTCTTAATCACATTTGTAATTGTAGATATTTATATAAATTGTTGTTGTTTATTCTTTAATTCATATACCTTATTTCAACTGTAAAAGGCTTTAGTAAAGCCAAAACTAGTAATGTATTTGTAAGAATAAATTTGTGATAAAAAACTTAGTAAATTGTTTTATTATTTCATTAACATAAATTATCACGTAGTAGAGGTCACAACTATCAATTATAACCACAATAATATCAATGTAGAACTTATGGATAAATATCAACTACAAATCTCCCCGGGAAAAAACAAAAAAAAAATTGCACCAGACAAAGCAACGCAGCTAGCAAATCTGGTTAAACAGAGATTGGAGACTAAAACAAACTGCAGTACCAGTGATGTAATAAGTTCCATTGTTAAAGCATGCTATAAAACACTTTGGAGGAAAACTGTTAGACCAAGCAAAAAACAGAAGACAAATCAACAAAGTCCTTAGGTGCACTGACGAGAAAGTAAAAAAAGCGAGCAGTAAATTAAAAGCAGGAAAGGCTGCTGGCCCTGACGGTATTACTCCAGAATTAGCCAAAATTATGTCCAAACAAAACATGGAATTACTGTTCACGTTTTTTGACAAACTGATCAAGAACTGATCTTTTTCAGACAAGTGGAAGATATCCAAGTTAGCTTTTTTAGAAAAACCAAAAAAAACCAGTAAATAATCCGCGGGCATATAGACCACTGTGCCTCATAAACACAATGAAAAAACTATTTGATGATGTGATAAACAGCAGACTACTAGAAAAACTCCAGAAGTGTGGCTACTCGACCATCAGTTTGGATTCAAGACAAAAAAGTCAACCATAGACGCAATCCAACTGCCAAAAAAAGCAATTAAATAAACAAAAAAGAAAAAAAACGTGCCAGTCTGGTTACTCTGGATATGTGGTGTACCACAAAGTTCAGTTCTAAGACCAAAGCGCTGATAGTAGCTGGAAAAGGCACGGGTCAGATCACGTTAAAGATGGGTAACAAAATTATCAAAAACCAGCAGACCCTAATGTATATAGGCATCACAATAGGAAAAAATTTCAACCTGGAACCCCACACTGTGGAATAATTAAATAAGGCAAAAAGGTCAATAAATGCACTCGGCAGACTTATGTCAAACCTGGGAGGAGCAAGAACAAGCAGAAGAAAGACGATGTTTTTTGTGGTGGATTCCGTAATGCTGTACAAAGCACCTATATAGTACGATAGTACTCGGCAAAAAAAGTACAAAAAATTGCTTGCAAAAGCGCAGAGGAAGGCTGCAATCAGGGTGGCGTCAGCGTTTTGAACGGTGTCAACAGGTGCAATTCAGGTAATTGCGTGTGTAATCCCGATGCACTTGATTGCAAAGTAGAGACCCTATACGCCTGAAGCCAATAAAAAGAAAACAAAGACCGCAGAAAAAAGAAATATTTTAGCAGCATGGAAATGAAAGTAGACCAAGCCTGGCAAAACAAGTAAATAGACCAGAAAGTTAATTAACAACATTAAACTATAGCTAAGTCGTAAACACGGTGTCTTACTACGGCATGCAGTTCTTAACAGACCATGGCTGTTTTGGGCATACTTGAAACGCATGAATCTATCCAACAGCGACAAATGCATGTACTGCAGTGAAATAGACAGCCCCGAACACAACTTGTTCGACTGCCTAAAGTTTCTGGCTGTAAGGAATAGTACGTATGAGGAACTGGGCAACGTGCTAACGCTGGATAACTTGCATGATAAAAAAGGCAACAAAATTGACGGTTTGACTGGTTCTTCTTCCTAACTGCAACATTGTCAAACCATAAAAACCTAGTAGTACGTAAAGCGTAGTTAGTGTGAATAAATTTCATTGCAATGTTTGTCATTTACTGCTGCCTAAATTAATTAGGTCGATCATCAATAATAAACGGATACAAAGTATGGCTTTTTGCTTTTTAATCGAAAACAAATATAGGAAAGAAAATACTATCAAGGCTTTTTTATCCCTAAATAGTACACTTGCCTTTGTGCTGCAGAAACTACCTGGCGGTTATTAGTTTTGCTATTGCGGGAAATTGTCAGTGCTTGATGGTTTTTTGCAGTAGCTGTTTCAAAAAATCTTACTATGGTACGTTTGTCTAGTCTAAGTATGTAAATTAATATCTATGCCCGTTGAGCAACCAGACTATTTTAGAATATTGCCTCGATAGACTTCTATCAACTTGAATAAAAAAAATCTAATTATCACTTTCACAGTCGTGTGCCGTGTGAGATGACAAACAATAGCTTGTTCAGGTCTATTGTAAATATTGATTTAAACTAAATTATCCAAAATTTCTGTGGTAGCCAAAAAGTTAGCACAAACCAACATACTTAAAATTAAACATCTGCAGCACGTCAGCTGTCATTACCAACTTTGTCCCAACAATGATTCAACCAAAGATATACATTATTCTTTGTTTTTGCAACCATACCCACAATAAACAAAAATATTTTATTAAATTAAATTATAAACTATTTTCAGAACAATAACTTCTAAATGGCACACTAACAAAAGCAGATATCTATAATAAATAAATTAAAAATAACAGATTTTCTATTGAGGAAATTATTAATGTAAAACTAATTTTTTTTAACAAGACTAATAATTTTGATGCTAAAATAAATTCTTTCTCAACAATAAAAACCCAAAAAATATTGGCTAAAGTAAAACAACAAATAAAAGCGCGTTTGGTTGCTAAAAAGCAAAGAAAATCAATATAGAGTAATTCCAAAGCTTTCGGTTAAACAAACACTTTTGCAAAAACCAAAAGCATAAAACACTCAGCTGGACAACTTAAAAAATGGTAAAAAACACAGAAAAAAAAACCCAAAATCCCCCTGGCTCACCCGCTGGGTAAAACAACCAAAAAGCAAGCCATTTTAATAAAAGATGTTCTCAATTGGGAGCTGGATAATAGTTTATCCACTCCAGGCAAAACACCTCCCACTTTCGGTGAACTAACATTCAGGAGAAATCGTTAGAATCACTTGTAATGATAACGCCTCACTGTGATTTCCGATCTACAACCTCTGTAGCCAATCACAACTAAGCGTTCTACCACTAAGCCGACTTCCATGGCTGACAAAGGTAACACTGTGGCTTCCAAAAAACTAGATGTCGTAGAGCTAATCATAAATTGCCTGAAAAAGAAAACCCAGTAGATTAAAGTCAAAGACTAGTGCATCTCCCACACCGCCGAGTCAAAAGAACCAGAAGGCAGACACCTTGTTGTAGGAACAGATGAGAAAAAAGTACGCACACTGAATGGTAAGAAGAATCTGATGAGCTATATGTTTAGCAAACCCACTATTAAAATAACAAAACATGTGCCGTAGCAGGAAGAAAAAATAGAAACGTTGGTGATTGGTGCACCTGAACAAAACCAAGATGAAGATACGGCACATGTAGCAAGTCTTTTTTACCATTACCAAAAATCTATGTCAAAAAGAAAAGAATTTAAAAAGATTTAAAAAGAAAGTATGTTTAATGTGTCAAACACTCAGTAGCTAAATTATCTGTAAATATTTCTGGTTTGGCAAGAGCAGTATATTTTTAATAACTACTTACCTGCCGCTCCGTTCATTCCGTAGTGACGTCGTTTGGGATGTGGCGGATTAGTACTTAGAAAAAATAAACAATTGTTTAACCTAGAAATATGATATAATAAATACTCAACTCAATTCTTGAACCCGACAGACCCTAATAGGACACCCAAAGCACAGAGAGCAAGGTGATTGCCGCCATCTAAAACAAAAATGTAGATTTGTTAGACTTATTAAGGAGGTTTTGTTCAAAACTTACCAGCTCAATAGACTGTCTTGGTACAACATAGTAAAAAACAATCTATGCCACAATGATGCCCTGCAGAACAATCGTTAGTGACAGTACCAAGAATGCTATAAAAACCCAGACGCCCTAAAAACGCTCCCAAAAATTCCAAAGAATGCTATCTTTGGATCAAAAAAACCAACCGTACTTTAGCAGCCTGCAGAAATATTATTAACATGCTTTGGAGAAAAAGACATTCCAACAAATTCAGTAACAAAAAAATTACGAATTATAACGAGGATCTTAATTAAGACACTACCAACTAAAAAAACACATGTAAACAATTGGTATCAAAAACACTCCAACGTGTAGAAGATGTAAAATAAATAACGCCCAATCTTCTCATACAATAAAAAGTTGGAGAGCTGCTGGCGCGTTTTACTTGCATACATCAGCCACATAAAGTAGTTGAATGCCAAGAATAAGATCAATTTGTCTTACCTTATAACTTAGAGTTTCTTCCTCATTGCTAAAAAACCTACTAAATGGTATCCTTCGGTACAGTGATTTATTTGTACAGTTTGCTTTTATAAACTAACAAAATAAAAGATTCTAAATGTGATTACAAACGTACAAAATATGATTTTGTCTGTGTAATACTTTAAGCATTGGTAAATGTACTCCCACAATGTAAATTTAAAAAAGAAAAATATGATTCCTTAATCACAAGACTTTGTTTGTAGAAAGTATGTGTTTGCTAGTTGATATGTTTGGCAGTTGGTTTCTTGGAAATCAATTACTTAATAGTTGCAAGAGAGATAAATTTCTAAAAACATATGGATATGCAACTTGTCGCAAAAAATAAAAACACTAGTTATCACATGTAACAATGTCATAGCCACGTACTTTGGAATTCCAAAAACACCACCTTAAAATACCATTTAAAAAAAACAAGATAAAGAGTTACGGTGTGGTAAAATATATAGCAGATTATTATCAAACAAATCTTTGAAAACGTTTGTTTTAATTATTAATTAAATAAATCTGGCCTTTTCTATAAAACTATGTAGAAAAATAAACTAAATAAACATTTTAATTTTCTTCTTTTCTTAACTCGGGTATTTTATACAATTATTACTATGTAAAATAAATCATTCAAGTATTTCTGTATAAGTAAAATTTTATTTATTAAGTAATATTATTTTGTATGTGCATTTCATATAATTAAATAGAGCATAATAATCCCCATTGAAACAACTTATAAAATGAAACAAGTTTGTGTACTTAAAATTATTTAGAAGTACACTTCAGTTTTTATTTTTGATATATAATATATTATGTATTAAAATACTCAAAACATCATATAATGTATACAATTAAATTTGCAAAACTTTATAATTACACAATAAAGCGATTTCAAAATGAATTCATTAATTTAAATACATATATACTGCAAACAAATTTAAATAAACATATGAAGCTTTAACAACAAAATAAAATTAAAGAGATTTATAAATTGCATTTTGCAATTTTGTATTAAAAAGTCAACATTTTATTTGTTATTAATAATATCATAATAATTTACTATTTAAAAAAAATACTTCTTTTTCAACACTAATAAAATAAATGTTCATGCATACTGCATAAAGAATTTACATGCTTATAAAGTGCAACTAACAAAAGAATTGAAGCCAGGTGATCATAAACAACGCCAAACTTTCGTTAGTGCTGGAAATGCAGGTAGTAAACACTGTCTTTTTTTAGAAAAATCATCTTTAGCAACAAAGCCCAATTCCATCTCAATGAGTTCGTCAATAAACAGAACTTCCGCATCTATAGTTCCAAAAATCCTAAACCAATAGTCCAGAAACCTTTGTCCAAAACGTCCGCGGAATCATAGAACCTTACTTTTTCGAGAACCACAAAAGTGTAATCGCAGCACCTGTGTGGTTCTCAAAAAAGTCAATAAAAACCACAACCGTAGAACGCTTACTGATTTCTTTTTACCTGTATTTGACAATTTGGTCATAGGCAATATTTATTTGATGGCGCTACGTGGCAAACAAGCCGCAAATCAATGCACAAAAAACTTCCGGAACGCATTATTTTGCAAAGCTCAAACAAAAATTGAAATGTTTTTTTTTATAATTAAAATAGGATTACTGATTACAATACCCTACAGTTTACTTTTTACAAATTTGTCTATTTGTTCTACAATTACAAGTTGCTGGCGTGCTGCTAAAATCATATATCGTTCACATCCATACCAACCAAGTCACAAACATGTTGTTATCATATTGCAATAACGTTTACCATTCATTGTAACTGCATTTCCAACGTCGTCTTCAAAAAGTATAGCCTAACTTATCAACCAGTCTAAAATCACTAAACAATTTTAAACGCTTTGCTTGCATGTTAGAACCGCGTTACGCGTTAGTTATTTAATTTATTTACTTAACGTTAATTTATTTCTGTTGCCACGGCTAATCACCGACGCCAGAGGTTAAGACTACTACATCTGGAAATGTTGCCAAAAAATTCAAGAATTCCAACCTAAAATATTGGGTTTTTTAAAGTGCACGCAACATTGAGGCAGTACACGGGACCTATTAAAGATTCATTACTTATCCAAAAAAAAAGCGTACTCATCACAACATATTTTTTCTTAACCAAAAAAAAAAAAAAAAAAACAGTTATGTACGCTAATTAATAAACGCTACGCGTTACATGAAAACGCAGAAACGGATAAAACCCCAAACAAACAAAACAATTGTAAGATTAACAAATTTCTGGCAAAATTTCCAAAAATTTTAAAACCAGACGTTATACCAAAGCCAATTAAACTAACACTATAATAAAACAGTAGCAGATCCTCTTGTAGCACAAAAGCCACGCCAATTGACAAAAAAAAATATTGAAAACCGCAAAAACAAATTCAACGCCATGTTAAAACTAGGAGTAGCAAAGATATCCTGCAGGCAATTAGTCTCAAGTGGCAACAACACCGGGCAACTTTATGGGCATCTAGCAGATTTTAGAAAATGCACATCGACATCATAATTATCACAAACTCAGAAAGCTGCAGATATTGTCTGACCTATGCGGATCGTTTTTCCTGGTAGCCAGAAGCTATTCCAATAAAAAACCAGAAATCGGCAATATTTGCACAAGCATACAAACAATGTATCGCTATATTTGAGGTTCCACTACGAGTAATTACGTTACAAAGAAGGAACACCTTTTTAGGCAATTGAACCACCTTGAACACGTGCATCTCTGTCACATTTGTCGGGTGAATTGTGAGTAAAGGATAAACATTTTTTTTTTTCTATAAGTACATACTACGCCATTTTTTTTCATTATTTTTTGAAAATTATGTCGTTCACTCTCACCAGCATATCTTATAGGATTCCAACAATTGCATCCACAATTGCGTTCTTTAAAGCTTCCAGAGTTTAAAACAAAGCTTTGTAAACATCACATGTAAAGTATCCCCACTGAAAAAAAAAATTGCAGTAAATCAAATCCGAGGATTTAGAGGGCCATAGTACATACCCTCAGAACAAGCTCAAGCAACCGTAAACAACTGCTGCAGAAGATCGCGTAAACGACGGGCAGTATGGGCCGGGACTCCATCTTGCTAAACCAGAAGGCTTCTTTCTATTTCATAATCTTTCATTTGAGCCTTAAAAAATCTCCAATATCAAACAAAATTTACTGTTACAGTTCAGCCTCTCTCTTAAAAGGCCCAGCAATGCCTATAGAAGTGGCCTTTGGTGAATTTCTCAAAGATTTTCAGTTTTCCAGTAACAAAAGTTTTGTTTGTTTACTCAATTTACTGTGCCAGAGAGATGAATATGCGTTTTGTCGCAAGTTCACACATTAGCGCCGAAGGGTACAGCTGTGAGGATTGCATTGCAAGAATCAGTACGTTCGTCTCACGCAGTCTTTTGGGCTCAACTCCAAGACAATCATCATCTTATAAAAGTGTAATATACAGTCTGTGTGTAAAATTTGCCGTATTATTCCAGAAAAAAACCCAAACGCATGTTTCAGTGCAAAACGCGTCAGAGATTGTTCAATAGACGCTTTAACTACCGTGATGTTTTCGGGAATTCTCACACTCTTAAGTCGCCCAGCTAGCTTATTACAAAGTGCACATTCAGTCTTTCTTACATTACTGATCCATTTTCAAATGGTTTTAGGGTCAAGAATTCTTTTTGTTGACGAACTAAACCAAACCGCCTGCAAAAGGCTCTTTGCGTCGCTACCACACTTTCGTCTTTTTAAATAAATGTCGCAACAAAGCCGCGTTGCTTTCCCGACCACGGCATAGCTACTACTGAAATCATCATACTACTAAAAATGGCCTTACTGCCCCTATCTAACCACACCTCCCCCAATATTCTACTTACTCTGGGAACCCGTCAGTAGGGAGTTCATTCTGCCCCACCTTGTACTAATACTAGTAGTACTTAAATCTAAATAAAAAATATAAATTCTGAGTGCAATTTATCATATATAACGGGTAATTCATTAAGAGGTACTTTTTTCAAAAATAAAAATAAATAAAAAAATACAATTTTATTGGATAATCTTTATTATCATTCAAAAGAATTTCTTTCAAACGTTGGCCGTAACTGCGGCGTTCGAGCATATCAAGTGGTATTTGACAAATGAAAAAGTCTAGCGGTGTAATATCACATGATCTAGACCGCCAATTCAACGGCCCAAAGCGTAAAATTAACTGTTCATTAAATAGTTTTCGCAATAAAGCCATGGTTTTACGAGCTGTGTGGCAAGCGACTGAAACCAAATGTTGTCAAGATTATGGATTTTAATTTTTGACAGCAAATAGTCCCTTAACATGACAAAATAACGGGCGCCATTTACAATTCCGCCCAACCTCATTTTTGAAAAAAAATATGGGCCGAAGATTCCAATAGCCTATAAACCACACCAAATCGTTGTTTTGTCTAATGTAATAGCAGCTCTTGAACATCTTCCGGTTGCTTTTTAACCTAAATACGGCCATTAACCCAGAAAAAGGACAAAATTTTGGTCAAAAACAGCAAATTTTCTTCAAGCTTTTCAAAAGCCCAAATACTAAACCATTGAAAAGTTGAGTTTTATATATATATATATTTTTATATCAGCTCCCGTTAAATGTGAGAATATTGCCGCTGAAATAACAATACAAATCAAAATGAGAGCACGTTGTCATCAAGCATTGTAATTTTTCATGTTTTCGAACGACAACAAACAAAGATGAAAAATATTGGTTGAGAAAGCAGCAATAATAAGGAACTGAAAACCTGTGTACAAAATTGGCTGACAATACATGCGGCAACGTTTTATGAGAAGGGTATAAGTGTCTCGTTACGACAAATGTCTTAATGTCGGTGGAGTGTATTTAAAAAATATGTCTTATATATGTGTATAACAAAACTTTTCTTGTCTCCCTCATTTGTTTTTGCCAGTTTAACAGAACATGAAAAAAAAAATAGCCCTCGTATTATATATTATAAAACTACTAACTGCTTAATATATTGCAAAAAAGCCATCGTATGAAGTTATTTTTTTAATAACGCTAAATTAAATTCAATTCAATTTCAACAACTAATAAGAAAAAACTATATTGTAATCAAACTTTCCACTTGAGCTACTTTTAATTAAGTTTTCATTCTACAAAATCACCACCAATAAACTTTTCTAGATGACTAAATAATGTAAACATTACCTGATGTACTTAATCCTACCGTACACACAAAGTATGTGTATTTAATTTTAGTTAAACAAACAACTTGATAACTTTTTGTATTCAACAGTAATCGCGTGTTATTTTTCCGGTTACATTTCTAATCCTGACGCTTTTCCCTCGAGGCTCGTAAACCCATCGCACACAATCATTTGTTGCTCCATTCGTTTATAATTCCTGCACCGTTTGTTTCGGAAGTGTTATAAAGCACCTCCGCGCTTCTACCAGCCTCCCATCTCACTCACTACATTCGAAGATAGTAATTCTCGACCATAAATATGGAACGTGCGAGGGACACGGAGCAGGAAAGACAATACGATGAATGAAGTGAGAGAGGGAAAGAGATCGAAATATCATGTCCTCGACATAGTAAATGCGAGTTTAATGTTCAAATTACCATGGTAATTTATCGATGGATAAGTGGCAGAAAAAATAAAATAAACGTTAATTAAGGTTTTGAACTGGTGGTTTGGATGGGTCTCTCTTGTTTGCGGAGTTGTTGAATAAAATATAAGCGCCATTGGGGGCGTAGATCACACATATCTTCGCTTTATTTACGGATGTGATTCGGGTTCGTTTTATATTTATTTATCGCCGCTTTACGTGTAAATTTATCGGGCAATTATTGCCGCGATTTTGTTGGGATATTGCGACGCTCTAAAGTTTTCACATCCTTTATTTTAAGACGGTGTAAAATCTATATGATATTAACGGTTTAAAATATAACAAGTTGACTTTCGATTAACTTTAAAAATGTTCTGAATTTTTATTTATAAATATGTATATTACAAAGAAATAATCAAACATCTAATTTTTTTTTAAATTAATGCAATAAAGTATTTAGTTTCCAAAATAAATTTCATGATCAAAGTAATAATTTGCAATACGAGGTTGGTTGAATAGTATCAAAAAATTGGATTTGTCTGTAATAGAATATTATTTTTTTCTAAATCAATATGCATTGTTGCAGTTTAAGAGTTGGTTGAGACTCCGCAGTATTCAATATCACACATAGCGCAATATATTACATATTGAATAATGTTGTATTATATTTAAACTACGTTTTCACACTACATGTATGCACAAAACAAGACAATTTACAGGAGTAAACAAAATTGAAATAAACTGTAGAAAGAAAGATTATGTAAATCCTGTAAAAATCAATGGTAATACATAAGTTTAAATTTGTAGATATCAGCAAAACGCCGTTAAAAGACAAATTACTAAGCTCTAAATACTGTATGTATTAACAAAAAGGACAATCACTAAAAAAATGCAAGTAAAGCATTTGTAGTAAATCAATATGTTTCTGGTATACAATAAAAAACGGCTACATAGGCGTTTTTAAAGAAGAAACTAAAAGGTATGATAATAAGATTACAATACGTACCAATAAAACAGTACCAACAAGACATTTCTATATTCTAGACCATGTTTGTTTTGTTCTTTTTTTTAAATTTCAAAATGTGATATTTAGGAATTACGTAATATAAAGTTTTTTTTTAATGATGCTACAGATTCTAACCTAAAAATTTCAAGACGCATATATGTTGCCAGCATTTATGATTTTAAGGTAAGAGTTAAAACCATCAATTCCAACTATATTTTTTTTATTGACAAAAAAACTACAGATAAAATTTAAAGATTTATAGTTAAAACCTGTACAATAGAGCTTGTGTATAAGATTAAAATGCTATACCCCAAATGCTTTAGAAATGTCTCAAACTACTGCAAAAATTTTTACTTGTTTGTCCAAAGTAGAATTCCATTTGTGACTAACTCAAAAGATCTGTTGCCGAACGTTTTGATCAAAATCCATATTGAGTAGCTGAGAAAAACTCATTTTGTTCTAAGAAATTGAAAATGTAAAAATTATTATATTTTTCAAAAATGTTTGACAAATTAGACAATAATGTAAATTAATATAGTTGATGGAGTTGACCGATACTACGTAATAATTTATAATACAAATTTAAATAAAACAATTACTATGTTTTTATATCACCATTTATTTCGTCACACTGTGACTGCAGTTTCAGCTAAACCTCAACATTCTTCTGACATGTATTGCTGATATAAAAACATAGTATCATTGTTTTATTTAATCTTGTAATGTAAATTAGTCTATAATTTAAAGAATCAGACTTGTCTCCTTTTGTAGGTATAGGTTAAACATTTGCAGTTTTGTAACAATTCGATAATGTTATATTTTTGTATAATGAAGCCAATATTTTAGTCAAAATTTGCTAATTTATTTGAAAATGTTTTAGGAATAATAGGTGAAATTTCATCAACAAAGTTCCATATCAATTGATAAGATAGAAAAGAGCAAGGATAGTATAGATAAAAAAATATAAAAGTAACAAAGTAATTTGAACACGAGTGAAGGATATTGGATCCACAAGAATACTACACCTCAAAAAAAAAACCTAGGTACTCAAAATCAAAATCCCAGTCACAAGAAGAAAGGTCCAATTCCCTGCAAATGTTATATCTAATATATCTTGCTATTATTTTTGCGTCAAAAGTATTATCATTTGCAGACAACACCACTTTTATTTACACCAAAAATTTTAATTAATAATTGAACGAAGTAATATTGCGCTTACAAAAAATTAAAAAAAAAACTTTAACAAATGTCAATATTATGTAAATAAGTATCTATACAAAACTCTTGCTTCAATAGAAACAACAGTTGTCAACTTCAAACTATGAACACTTGGTAGCTGTTTACTATAGATATACTCCTAATTTCACGAATTAAGCACAAAATATCTAGATAAGAATATCAACGAATCTGAAAAGTTCATTGTCGGTCTGATTAATAAAAAGTCTGATCGGATAAACGTCCAAACAGACAATCCCAAACAGATCAGGTTGGACCAGATTAAAATACTACTAATGAGCAAGAACATCAGCATAAATCAACCCTTATATCCTATAGCACCGCTCCAGCCTAACAAAACTCCGTACGCCCCGGTCCAGAGTCCGCCACTTTCGAGGACAAAAAGCAGGTAGAGGTCCAGCCGGACAGCAACTCGCCGCCAACTAGAAAACCCCGCTCCTAGGGAAAAGATTCACTCTAGAAAACAACAAAAAAAAAGGCTAAAAAACAAAAGAAAGAATTGTGTGAATTCCCATTCAGTTACTTTAACTAATAAGCCATCAGCCGGCCAATCAGTTTAGGTGCCTTCAGCACCATCAAAGCCATCAGCCACTAATGGAAAAGAGTCTGTCCCCGGCCGGCCTTTAAAAACCTAAAATATATAAAAAAAAAAAACATACCCGACTGCATCAAGGCGGATGCAGCGCAGACAGAGTTAACAACTCGCTTCACAACCCAAAAACTCAAAAAATCATGTCTCTTATTAAGTGTCAAATCCGTTGATATTGTACAATGCGATCGTTGCCAGCGTAATGACCACACGGCTTCAAAATACAATTTCCCTTACGTATGCGTCAAATGCGCCGGAGCCCATCCTAGCACCACATGCAAATTTACAAACAAGTCAAAAGATGTAACATAAGCCACATGCAAGAGAACGCACACCGCTAGTTATAAAGGTTGCCTAGTTTATTTCAATCCTAACTTCTAAAAAAACTCAACCCAACTCCTCCTTAGAACAATCCCAATGTCCGCAAAAAAGTCCTATGTACAGGCAACGAAAAATCAAGCACAAAACGCAATCACTTTGTCACTTACAAATCAACTTCTCCTCTTATTGGCTTTAGCAAGCAAATTTAAGGCAATTTATCTATCTCCAATTTATCTACTAAAAAGCTAGGAACAGGCTACTTGTCCGTTAGTCTAAATTCAGACATAGAAAAAAAATCTATGCAACACCAATATGGCTGGCACACTTTATGCATTTTTAATATTTTACAGTAAGATCGTTATCAGTTAGGCAAGAAGATATATGCAAGCATAAAGGCAAACTTCTATAAAACTGAAACTGTAAAATTTGCAAGTTTTTAAGAAGATTCATACCAATTCCAAAAAAAAATACAAATTTGTTACAATCAATAAGCTAAAAAAATGATACAAGCTGTCGCCAACAACCAGCAGTGCAACTACTGCCTTATAATTAGATGATAACTTTCCAAAAACTTTTATAAACTTAGCAAAGATTGTAAACCAAAAAAACTGCTATATTAATTACCAAAAAAATAGCCATAAAAAATACTACCGCAGAAATAAAATACTTAAGCAAATGCAATCTAGAATACCAGCAACTAGCAACTTTCTAAAAACTGAAACAAAGTGCAAAAAACTTCCGCAAGCAACTCAAAATTGAAAACTAGGCAAAAATCAAATAATCTAAAACACATGTTAAGTCCAACTTCCTAAAATAAGAGCCCAAAAAATAAAATAACCAACAGACATCCGTCTAAAATAGACCATACCAACAAGCTATTCAAATATTTTAAATTTTCCAACTGACCGTTGTTAAGCTAAATATACAAAAGCTAGTAAAAGCTACTAACTAAGTTGACCTTAAAATATATACCAAGAAAAAAAACAAAATATACTGCATCTTAAAATGGAAAATCAGCATGTTAAAAGTTACCATTAGCTGACGTTATCTATTCCATCATGTTACAGGACGACGTTATCTATTCCATCATGTTACAGGAAAAGTATGATTTCTATGTAAAACCCTCAAACCTAGATTAACACTTTCATATATACCAAATAGTTACAAAGCGGTAATATTTATACCAAAATCCTATAGACCAACCAGTCTGACATATTTTATACTAAATATAAAAAAAAAACAGTTGAAACACTAAAAACTCTGCTTTTGCACCAATACCAATCAAGAATATTGTGCAAACTGACTACACATCAGGCAATTATTAAGAATTTATTTCAATATTAAAAGGATTTTAGATGCGCTAATAGTTTAATTCTGGTAAGCAAAAAGTTTAAGACAACTTTTAAAAGACAACAAAACACCAAAAAATTAAAAAATAAATATATCCACTTAATTAATGGTTAGACAATCATCTTCTTCTTTTTTTTTGTAGAACAAATTTTGTTATTTTCCAACTACCGAGCATTCTGTAATATCCAGCTATCCATACATGTCTTGAGTGGACGTCTAAAAAGCTTATTTGTATTTAGTTTTGCAGTTAAAGTTTCTTTGCTTGTTTGCTATCGTTTATTTGTAGCACGTGCTGATGCTATTCTCAGAGTTTGTGACTCCACATTCTTTTTAAGTTTCTTTGCTTAGTACTCTGTCCCATAGAGTAAAACCAGATATGACTTTAAAAGTCTTTATTTTTGTTGCTCGTAAGCGCCCCTTTGTCTTATTAGTGACTGTTCTGGTCATGACCTTGCATAGATTTGACGCTGGTTTTATATATCCGTAATTTGCTGTCTTTATGCATACATTTCTTTCTCCATACTACATCTTAGACATCCGGCAGTTTTTGATGCTTTGTTTATTTGTTGTTGTGCATCATTATAAGTCTCCTTTACTGAATAGTTACTTATTCTACTGAACTGCCTTTAATTGCAAGTTTGAATCTGATTGACTCCTATGAGCATCATAGACTTACTTTTCTATCTGGAGATATGCATATTGAATTGCTTTACTGTCATGTTGAACTTATAGAACAAGCGCTGAAGATCATCCTTGTTTTTTGCCAAGATTGTTGCGTCTTCCGAGTAGCATATTCTACTGAATTTATTATTGCCTATTGTATATCCAATATATATGACTTGTATAGCTTCAATGATTTCGTCCATGATTGTGTTGAGCTCAGACTATACTTGTCTAACACCTTCAACGTCAGGTATTTGTTGGGTTGATCTTTAAATTATTATAAGCCTTGTTTTGTTGAACAAACATAATAACTAAAATCCAATACGACCAAATAAATATATATTGTAGTTATCATACATCATCACATACGGAGTATGTGGTAAAAAACACTCCTAACGATACGACACCCAAACTAAGTAAATTAAAAAAGATTATTATGTTTGCAATAAAAACAGCTTTCACAGCAATAATAAAAACACTGCTTTTGCCACTGCACTTAGAATTAATTATGTGTTACATAAAAAAACAAAAGAAAAACAGGCACAATCAAAAGAACCATCTTGTATATAGTGTGGCATGAAAAATGCTCAGGGGTTTGGTGTTTAAAAAATAAATTTGATTATATGTTTCAACAATATTTAATCTTCGGTAAGGGTGAAAAAGTACAATCGTAAAACTAAAGCAAATATAAAAAATCTAATATAAGGTACAAAATTAGGGAATGCACAACCAATCAAATAACTATGATAAAGAAACACTTACCTAAAGGCAGGTAATTTATAATAACCAAAAAGGCTTCTAGCTGCGATGTTACTTGGAACACGTCTTTGGAAGGAAAGGACCGCAAATTGACGCGAATAAATATACCGCGGCGCAAGTACATCACAGCATCAAAAAATTATTATTGATGCTGTTTGAGTGGCCTATGCTATATACGTTATTTTAAACCTTTTCTGTTACAACTGCTCCCGAACATCTTCATATGTATAGTCAAGTACTAGGCGTATGGAGATGTTGTAATTTATAATAAACATTAATCATGAATTAAATTTGCGCAAATGACTAGCGTGAAACATACCCCGCTCTTTTAACGTAGTTTGGTCTTCGAGAACAAAAGTAGCCTCACTTACTTGTTTTTTAATTCGGTATGGACCTTCAAAAAGTAACATGAATTTTCTTGTCTGAGACGCTACTGCCGATGACAAAGGGTTAGTTCGTAAAAGGACCAACTCACCAGGCTGGAAAGGAAAATAGGGTCTACCTGGATGTGCGGCTTTTCTCCGATGAGCTTTCCCCATTAAAGTTTCTCGTGCTAGGTAGAGCTTTACGTGTGCATCATTGAACGACTTATCTTTTAATAGAGGATTTGATAGAACAGTCTTAGTAGAACCCAATTGTAGTTCGTTGGGCGTAAACCCAGTCGATTCATGAATAACCGAATTTAATAAACAACATATATGTTGAACCTCGACAGCCCACCTTGTATGTTTTTCGAAACAATATACGCGAAACAGACGCCCGAGTTCCTTCATAATTCTTTCCGACGGGTTTGCTTGTGCATGCCGGACAGAGCAGTGTATTGAATTGATACCAAGTTTCGTTAAACTTGCCTGCCAATTGTCAGCCATAAACTGAGAACCATGGTCGGTGAGTATTCTGTTCGGAAAACCGTACTTGGGAAAATAATCGTTTTTCAGCCGATGAAGAATAGCATCAGTCGTAGCACGTTTCAACGGGAAAAGCGCAACAAACTTGGTAAAAACATTTAGTACAACACATATGTAAACCACGCCCCCAACCGAAGGTGGTAGTGGACCATATAGGTCCAAAGCAACAAGATCATTAGGACCTTCTGGCACAATGGCTAATTGAGGAGGACTAGGCAGAACCGAATACTTAGTTTTTTGACAAATATCACATGATTTAAGTACACGTTTAACATCTTTATGAAGATGTTTCCACCATACTTCTCGGTGCAACGCTGACCAGGTCTTAAAGACACCAAAATGTCCGATAGCTTCGTGGAATAAGTTAACTATGTAATCAACTTGAGTTTTTGGAATGCACAAGTGTGGCGTATGAAACTCGCCTCGGTTTAGATATAACAACATGTCTTTAAGCGCATATCTTTTAGCATAAGGTGAAGGTAGTTCTTGCAGAGACTTAATAATAGGTCCGTAGCATGGATCAGCAAGTTGGTGAGTGGATAAATCCTTTAAAAATTGTTTACATCTAAGCGAGATGTCTTTAGGTTGGTGAAAAACTCTGCTCGTTAAAACATGAAATAACTTATCCATTGGTACCGGTAAATGTGCTGACGGTTGCCGAGATAGAATATCAGGCAAGATATTATCTTTACCTTTTATATGCACTACCGAAAAGTCAAATTCTTGGAGCGATAACACCCATCTGGTAATCCGAGCAGACAGTAACCTGCAAGTATGTAAATAAGTTAGAGATTTATGGTCTGTTAATAACACAAATGGCTTTCCTAACAAATACACACGCCATTTGCTTAACGCCCAAACGACCGCCAGTGCTTCTTTTTCCGAAACACTATAATTTCGCTCCCTATCGAGCATCAAACGACTGGCGTAAGATATAATTTTTTTTTCCTGATACGTCCCCTGCCAAAGAATAGCACCTATGCCATAATCGGAAGCATCAGTTTGTACATAAAACGTCTCACTTGGATTTGGGTGACATAATAAGGTTTGTTCAGATAAAATTAATTTTAAATTTTCAAACGCCTCTTGTTGCTTGGCCGTCCAATTCCACTTACATTTTTGTCGGAGCAAAGCAAAAAGTGGTTCAGATATTGTAGCAAACTTGGGACAAAACGCTCTGTCAAAGTTACAAAGTCCTAAAAAACTCTGGAGTTGCTTTGAATTTTTAGGAATTGGAAATTCCTTTACAGCTTGTATTCTAGACGGATCTGATTTAATTCCGGTTTCACTGAGAACGTAACCTAAATAATTTACTTGTTTTTTAAAAAACGTACATTTTTTAAGTCTGAAAGTCAATCCAGCCTCCGTTAACCGAGTGAAAATTTGATCTAAATGCTGTAGGTGATCGTCAAAAGTTTCGGAATATACCAAAAGGTCGTCAATGTATGCGGTAGTAAACGGGTAAAAAGCTGGTCCTAAGATCATATCCATACATCTAGTGAACGAAGACACGGCCGTTTTGATACCAAACGGTAACACATTAAAGTGGTAACAGCGTGTACCCACCACAAAACCCGTAAACTTTTTGCTTTGGTTAGTCAAAGGTATTTGCCAGTATGAACTGGTAAGGTCCAGTGTAGAAAGATATTTAATATTTCCTAACCCATGAAGAATGTCGTCTACCGATCTTGGACGTTCCGTATCTACCACCATAACTTTATTCAAACGCCGGGCGTCTAAGCATACGCGAACGCTACCATCCCTTTTTACAACAGTTAGTAGTGGTGAACAAAACGGAGTGTTACTACGTTCGATTACCCCATATGATTCCATTCGATTAAGTTCGTCTTGCACTGCTTTTCGGTGTGCATAAGGGATGGGGTATGGTTTTACTTGAAACGGGGTTTCGTCTGTTAATCGGATATGATGTTTATATTCTGAAGTACGTCCTGGAACTTCCGAAAATGCTAACGCGTGTTTTTGTAATAGCTGGCAGAAAACTTTTCTATTTGTCTCGCTAAGATGAGTACCCTCCACAATTTTATCAAAATCGTCCGTCGATAACTCATATGGAATTGGTGATGGTGTACAAATAGAATTTCTATTTATGGCGGCAATTTTAAATTTTGGCGGTTCTATTGCATATTCATGTTCATAATTTACCTCCGGAATCTCACAATTTAATTTAGGTAAAACTATAACGTTATTTTCAAAATTGATGTGTGCTTGATGTATCTTAAGCCAATCAATTCCTAAGATTACCGGATAGGCCAATTCGGGGATTAACAAAAATTCATGTTTAAATGAATGTTTGCCAAAAGAAAATTCTAAATACATTTGATGAGTAATTGTGCGTTGGGATGTACGAAATGCTCCCGTGACTCTTACACCACTAACTGGGAATACCACAATATCTTTATCCAAAATACTAATTTGATCCCAAACGTTTCTGGATAAACAACATAAGTCACTTCCGGTATCAATTAAAGCTGGAAATTGCGCACCGTAAAGAGTAATTATTACTGATGGTGCATGTAAATCAATTTCGTGGCTAAAATCGCAATGTTCGTCAACAATCTCATTTGGGCGAATTAAGTTTGGATATGTGTCTTTGTTAGTAGCCCCATGGAGGACCGTGACCCCTGGGCTTTCGAAAATCACGGTTTGCCGTTTCCCGACCCGGAATTGTCCTTAAAAGATACACGATGAGGACTCGGTGATCGGTTGTTATGAAAACGCGAAAAATTGTTGCCACGGTTATCTTTAGATTCGTTGTTGTTTGTGTAACGAGACACCCTTCTCGTAGTTTCATAGAAATCGGCTTGCCTTAATCGTTGCAAAGCTTCATCAACGTTTTGCGCTCCAATAAGCGAAGATGCAATATGTGAAGGGAACCCCCGGCTTATTATAGCTACTAATACCGTTTGGGAATATGGCGGATCTAAATATTTTGCCATGGCAATACCATTTAAAAAATATTCTACAAACGAACCCTTTTCATATCGGCTTGTCTCCAAAGAAAAACGTGCTTGGGATTGCTTTATGGGATCCCAGAATTGATTTAAAAATGAGTTTTTAAATTGATCATAACTTATGAAATTGTTTACAAAAGCATTGGCCCACGGTCTAGCATCATCAATTAAACTTTCATTTAAATAATGTTTTAAAATAGAAAACGGTATATTGGGAATTAAAGGTATCATTGAATCCATTTTTTGTATATAATCTTTTGGGTGGCACAACTTATCATTACTAAACTTCGGTAAACATTTTAAGTAAAAACTTGAGTCGCGAATCATTTGATTGGTTGTTAACAATTGGTTTACATTTGTATTATTAATTCTATCATTTTTTACAGGTGGATTATAATGTAAATTACTAAAAAAACCATTATTGTAAGTGTCATAATTAGTTGAATAATTGTGGTTATTAATTGGTAAGTTATCGAAATGTTCGCGGGTATAATAATGCGACCCATCATTTATATTTGCATAACCAAATTCCGTTGTTTTTTTACGATTAGGAATAAATAAATTCTGTTCACGAGGACAAGGATTATTATAATCGCAAAAAAATTCACTGTGATTGTTTTTGTCAATTTCAGTTTCTTTTGTTTTTGAATTTATTTTATTTATTTGATTATCATTTTTATTATTGGGAAAAGTACTGGCTAATAACTCACAGATAAATGGTAAATCGGCATGTCCTGATAATGGTTGCGATGTAGTACGACAAGGGCGAGAAATACCTGGATTAATTGCGGCGGTACTGGCTGGTGACTGGCGTTGTAATCCAGCGGCGCCTTCCCATGCACTGCGATCCTCTTTTTCTTGCTGTAATAATTCCCTGGATGCGGCTCCCTGGTCGGTGCCGTCATCGTCCGAGTCCACGCGGTCTGTGAAATCCTTTCGCCATCTCGGGATCCTAGAAAACTGCCCAGCAGTATCATAGTTTTCCTTACGGTCTGTGATATTGCTGCGATGATTCGGAGTCCTGGAATATTCTTCCGCTGCATCGTAGGAGTCACTTATATCGCCGTTATCCTTATCGGTGCACTGCGGCGGTATTTTAGGAATTGCTCCCGTGTTGTTTATGGCTCTCTGAGTACTGCTCCTTGTCTGCACACCATCTTCTACGTCCACGTGTTGGGGTGGCGTTCTTTTTGTTTTACCCATTTTATTGTTTGAAATATTTAAACAAATTTATTTTTATTCGAATTGATGATTTAATTTAATCAGCAACTCGGCTCACGTGTTGGGCTCCAAAGATGTGGCATGAAAAATGCTCAGGGGTTTGGTGTTTAAAAAATAAATTTGATTATATGTTTCAACAATATTTAATCTTCGGTAAGGGTGAAAAAGTACAATCGTAAAACTAAAGCAAATATAAAAAATCTAATATAAGGTACAAAATTAGGGAATGCACAACCAATCAAATAACTATGATAAAGAAACACTTACCTAAAGGCAGGTAATTTATAATAACCAAAAAGGCTTCTAGCTGCGATGTTACTTGGAACACGTCTTTGGAAGGAAAGGACCGCAAATTGACGCGAATAAATATACCGCGGCGCAAGTACATCACAGCATCAAAAAATTATTATTGATGCTGTTTGAGTGGCCTATGCTATATACGTTATTTTAAACCTTTTCTGTTACAATAGATAGGGCAAAAGATTGAAATGACACCAATAACGTAATATTTAAAAGCAATTCATGTTTAAATTTTCCACTAAATAATCCGTTAAAAACATAAACAAATCAATATAACGCTTAAACAGACCAATAACCATCTTGTCGAACAGCTAGGCAAAACTACAGGCAATACGCTTATTAGTAATAAAATTCAAACTGATAGACTGTATAATCAGTCTGAAACAATGATCCAAAAATATCAAAAAAAAAACAACCTGTAGAAAAACAGGAAATACAACACAAAAAGTTATTTCTATCAAAACTATGACACATTACCCAAACTATGGAAATGCAGATAAGTCAAACAAAATTAAGAAAGCTTACATAACTTATAACTGAACACCGTAACCTAACAAATACATACATAGGAGAGAAATTCAGACAAATCCCTTGTGTCAAAAATCTCTGGAAGATAAAAAATAAGTCCTCTACTTCTGCTGAGCAAGTGTAAGACTTACAATCGGCAACGTAATGCCTTTTTCAGTAAGCACAAGCTAACCAAATAAGAACATTAGCAAAATATTTTGGAAAAAAAACTACTAGATAAGTAACAACCAAAGATGCATAACAGAAGCACGAACCCGCAGAGCAATGACGCTACATGCACCTCAAGAAGAAAGTAATACGGCTAGAGCACATTAGACCAGTTATAAAAATACTATCGGTCGTAACGTCTCACTTTTGCAAACGGTAACTCCAATCTTTGTCTTCATCTTTATTAATAGCACTAATTGCCACATAATCTACGCCAACGTTGTTTGTCACACAAAATATTATCAGGAGTCAAATTCTGAACAAGACAAGCAAAAATATTGGTTATACCAACACAAACAACACCATTTCAATCATTTACGTCCAGCAGACCTTCTTAAACAACGCCCAGAAAAAGTACACATCATAATCTGTTAAATATCACAATAAATAGTGTGACTCTGGTTGCAGCTTTGTACTTTTATCACAAAAATGTTACATAAAATCGGCTAGATTTTTTTGTTGAAGTGTTAAATCGTTTCAAAGTCCAAATAGGTTAAACAAGAACTTTTCGGCGGCTAGGTTTAATCTACAAAACAAACAATGATATGACCTGAAAACTTTATTTGTAGAGTTATTACATTATTAAATAATGAAATTTTCATGATTCGGGCCATCCTGCTAAAATCACTTTTCATATTTATTCCATCCAATTTTTGCTAAAAAAATTGGTCACAGTACCAAATCATCATTTTTAAAAAAATTAGTTCAATAATCATTCTTGCCCAAATAGCACGCTACAATTATAACTTTATAAAGATGCATCAAAAGTTCTTAAACGGCATGTAGATATTCTGACCCCCTGACCCACAAATTTTGCTTGTTGGCGTAGTTATTAAAGTAAAATTAAGCAAAATTACTAGTTGTTTTTGGCATAAAATGCATCGTTAACTTGCTGTTGTTTGGCTTTTCATCATGCAATAAAAACGTCCTTTTAAACTTATCAATTAAATTTACAATAGAAAGCCGCAACAGACAATTACGTACATCAAAATAATCTTATAACTTGCAAATATTTACTATAACTTTTTAAACATCCATATCAAAATGCCGTGTTTTTCTTTAACTATCAATGTTTCCATATGACATCTCAAAACTTAAGTTCTTGTTAGAGCACGTTTTAGATTTAGATATATTATTAATTTCTTAGATTAATTGAGCTCCAATCAATAACAAAAATCACAACTCCATTCTTTTAGGACAGAGTTACACAAATCTAGTTACACATCACGACAAGTTTTTTAGTAATTTGAAAACAACTTACTTTACAAGAACTACAAATAATACAAATACACCGACACAAAAATTTATTCAAAATTAAAAATGTAGCTTAAATAATACGTTTAACATTAATTATCCACTAAAGAAAATCTTCAAGACAAGCTAAGTAAAAATGTTTAAAATTGTAGATATACATGATTCTTCTCTAAAATACTATTCAAATACTGTATGTTTTTCAATACATTTTAAACTTCTAATTTCCAACAATGTTATATATTTTTCTAATCAAAATTTAATCTTTGTATTTCAAGCTAAGCATTTGTCACCCTAAAAAAAAAGTGAGCAACACAATACAAAAAAAGTCTTAATAATTTTTTCTAAGCTTGTACAAAACAAATTAGGCTTTCTCAAAAAAATAAATTTTCAAATCCATGATAATATTATCCCTTCATTTTACTTTTAGTAAAGCCTCGCCGTATTATTTTAAATTGAAATAAATAGTTATTTCTATTATTAAGCAACAAATCAATACATATCGCCAAATAGATTAAGTAAAAGGCTATAACATTTTTATTGATTATAATATATAAATAAAATCAAAACATTGAATCATGCAAATAAACGTATTTATAATGCAATAAACTACAAACATGAAGCAATATTAGGATTTTTAAATTTTTAAAACCTTGATTGATTAGAAGTGCATAAATATTGCAGTGGAGTTCTACTAGCAGTTAGTTTATCAATGTGTTTAGTGGATAATAATCATGGTAAGATAAATTATTTAACCGTGTCGTAATATACATAGTTCAATACACATTTACATGAATTAATAATAACTTACATGTCGTTAAAGTGATAACGGTTATATTTCATTCAATAAAGTACAATTAATCACTGTTGTAAAAAAATTGTTTGACAATAATTAAAACATATTGATAACAAGACTAATTAAAAAATCCATAATTTTATTTTATTAATAGATGTGCTTAATTTTAATTCAATTATATTATTTGAACAATGGTGTTTTCAAACAAGCATTTAAATCATTACAGAATCTATAGTATGGGTAGGTTAAAGATGGCCAATTAAGACAAACAAAAGTTATATTATGTAAAAAGTATTTTATTTAATACTTATACACGGACATAATGCCCGTGTATAAATATAAAATAATAATGCCCGTGTATAAGTATAAAATAAAATACTTTTTACATAATATAACTTTTGTTTGTCCTAATTGGCCATCTTTAACCTACCCATATACTAAGGACACTGAAAACATTAAAGTAATAATCATTACAGAATCTTTACAAATAGTTAACAGGTTTGGCATAATATGCACTGATTTGTTTTTTTTTTAATTAGTATACTTAAATTATAAATATTATTTTATAAATAATATCTGGATAATATTTCTATTTTTATACTAGTTTATACTTGTACTTAGTGTATATTGTTTAAATACTATCATTTCTTAAATTCCTATGCAGATTTTAAATTCAAAATTAAATTTAAAATTACAAATATTGTAGCACAACTAAAAGTACATGGGATGCATGTACATACAGGAACACTGGCGACCACCGGATGTACGTGAAACAATAGGCATAATGTAAGGTTATTTTATTACACAATAATTTAGTTTCTGATTCATACCCTTATTTTGTTTAGTATGCTTTAATAAATTATTAAACAAAAATAATCATCTACAATACAATAAAAACAATAGAGATTTTTTTTTTAATTTGTGTGCATAAATATACAATTTGTGTTTTTGTTTCTTATTTGAAATGTAATTATTATTAAGATATACAAGTAGGTATGTATGTTACAACATAAATGCTTTTAAAAGATGCTGCATTTTCAGTGTCTTATAACTTTGAAATCAAAATTGGTTTTTTGCAACGTGTATAGATTGATGTTTCTAGTTACATAAAATACATGAAATTAAATTATTTTTTTGTTAACAAAACGGTAATAATTTTAAACTTTAGACTGAAATGATAAATTTCATTACGGTTAAAAGGTTAATTGCTTAATCGCTTAAACTTTTTGGACCTACTTCCTTGACATGTCAATGAATAATTGCCAAAACTACTACACGTTCTACATATAAACACCACATAGCATAATGATTCTAAATTTAAAAAGTCAACTATATTTGAAATTATTCGTTTTAAAACTTAAAATACACTTAACAACCAAATTAGTCTGAAATTTGCTTTATCTGCAGGATCGCCGGTTTTATATATTGGTTTGGTTATTACAATCCGGGAACATATCAGTTAAAATGCAACAGTTTATAAAATTAGTAAAAAGAGTTAAAATATCTGACTTTCAAAAGTTTGTTGTTCATTTCATAATAATCAGAGATTGTGTGGTTTTCAAATAAATTTATTATATTAAAATACTTCAGTATCAGTTAAAAAATAGAAGTTACCTTTTGGTAGTTTGCAGAATCGGGCATTTTTGAAAAACTAGCATTTAAATTTATTAAAATCTATTCCATAAAGATGTTCCATGCTACATTATATCAGTTTTATAATTATCTTCCAAAATTGTAATTTTCTTAATTAAAATTTAAATATTTAAATTGTAAATTTTTGTTTAATTGTTCCTTAACTTTTTCTAAATTTAAATTATTAACAACAATTTACTGAGCGTAATGACCTGAAACATAAGTACAAAATATCCATATTTGTTATAATATTGTCAAAAAAATTTCCTTTTTGTATCTTTTAGTAAAAAAAATCTACTTGCTTGATTCATAATTAATAATTAAACATATTTTAAAATAATGTAAAAAAGTCTTTATTATTTCATTATTATTTAATTTTTATATAATGATATTTATCAATTATTATCAAACACCATTCCTATATATTTAGATTTTTTTATCTACTTAAGTGTCATGGCAATATTATAAACCAGTCAATATCTGCGCATGAAATCAATTATACAAATAGATCAAGTATCAAACATCTAAATCCGCCTGTTTCAATTTATAAAAATGAAGTGTATCAACTGACAATAATACGCGTTTAAAAAAACAGCTAAAAAGAAAAACTTTTGAAGTACTGCAACAAAAATTAATTTGATAGGACCAAGCGTGCTTTACACTTTGAACACTTTTGTAAAAATAAGTAAAAAAATAACCCAGTCCACCCAGATAAATTAAAGGTAAAACATAAAAATAACCCATTGCAAGCCCGTCCCCAAGTAATCAAGTAACAAATAGTAGAATTGCATACTCAAACCAACATCATTGCACGACAACCTTGCTTTAGTATTGAGACTACCACAACTCTGTCTACTTCTTTCTTCTGTCGATCTTCCTTAGTTAAATTCTTTGATCTAACTTAGTTTTCATTTTAACCACGTATTCTATTATAGTAAGAAATCAAAAACTTATATATTATTTCTACATTTTGTAGGTATAAAAAGGATGTCGAAAATTAATAATATAATATATTACCCTAAATTAGTAGTGCTTTTCTTCTTCTTAGCTTTAATTTGTCGACTTCTGGACGTAAACCTCATTCATATTTTTTCACTCACTTTTGATTTGAGCTATCTGATACCAATTTCTTCTTTTGACCTCTTTAATATCATATGTAGCAACCCAACTCCACTTGAGTTTATTAATATCTGTTACTCCTGTTTTTCTTCAAACTTCTTTGTTGCGGATTTTGTGATGCCAAGCATAACTCGTTCCATAGCTGATTCAGTTGTTCAAAATTTGTTTGCATAAATGACTGTGATGCACATTCTTTCTACTCCGTATGTTATCAATAGAAAGATGCATTTGTTGTATACCTATCGATTTAGACTATATAAACTATATTGGTTCTTTAGCATCTATCTATAACTATTTGAGAAATCCAGCTGTGTTGTACTTGTCTTCCAATTTTAAACGTTTGGTTGTCCTTGCCTAACTTAATCTTCTAACCTAAATATAAATATATTCCTATACTCCTTCTATAATCTGGTTCTCAATAGCAATTACTACATCAAGTGGACTCATAATCTTTGTTTTACCTAGATTTATCTTTAAGCCTACCTAAGCGCATTAACAATTTTTTCAATGTTGCTACTAAAAATTATATAGTCAGCAAATTTTGATGTTGATACCTTTGTTTATACATTTTTGGTTTATAAATAATCTACCACCACTTCTTTCCTATGTAAACTGTCAACATTACAACAAGTATGTTAAACAAACCTTAGCAGGAGAAACAAAAAACTCACCAAAACCACACACAAAGGTACAAACAAGTCAAGAGATCAATAGATACACTCAACACCAAATTCAACTCCTGCAGGCACGACAAGAGCGCAAAAACATAAACTGTTTTGCAAGCGATGTCAGACGCAAAAACAACCAACAAAAAAAAAACTAAAAAAATCCTTCAAAACTTCATTATTATTATTATTAATCTTACCGAAAAGCAAGAAACTTTTAAGTTAATAATCTGTAAAACCTGTCCAATCCAATCTCAATAAAACCTAACCAGTAAAGCTTATAAACAAAAACGCTTAAAAAAAATAAAAGCTCCAAGGAGTTAAGATTAGTTCTAAAAGTAAACAACAAACCAAAAAAAAAACACGATCAGTGAATTAAAAAAAAATTGTCAAACTGTAAGTCAAAATTATCGAAATACATCAATTTGCAAAAAACTGTCATGTACATAAAACTATTTCTTACACTTACACTACCCAAACCGTAGTAATAAAAATGAGCTCCTTTTTTGGTAAATCAATTTGTCAAGTTTTAGACTTTTCTTGTCTATGTCCTTTAGCACCACTCGATGGCAGCCACCTCTACCTAGAAAGCCAAAATATGTTTGCCCAAAAATAGCAAAGTTGCCTTCCTTGGTATTTGTCCTCGTAAATTTCAGCCACGGTGTCATTTTGGTCTTTGGAACCATCTGTGTACCAGATAGTTTCTTTGACTGTTCCCAGGTATCTTTTGTTTATCCATTCGTTTCGCTGTAGTATTAGCACATAAAATTTCTTACTGGTGCAATGGCACTTTATAAAGTCTGACTTCAACATTAAATTTTTTCCCCATTTGTTATGCTAGATTTGTGTCTCAAGGTTTACAACGAGTTCATTTATCTATGGTCTATATACTGCTTGTCTCGTCTCCGCCATTACCATCAAGTATAGTGGTGGATAATAATATTTCCATAGCTGCGTGTGCCGTTCTTATTGCATAACCTCTGAACTTTGTCTAGTTTTTGCTCGTACACTTAAGAGTGGTTTCACCTCATACAAGCGCTCTGTATGTAATTAGGTCTTCCCACCACCGTGTATAACCTTCTGGTCATATGAAGTGTTAGTCCCCATGTATGTCTGACAATCATTTTGGTTGCAAAAAGCAGCTGAATGACTTTCTTAGTTATATTAGTCAGATGTGTTAAAGTTGCACCATGCATTCTCAGGTTTTTAAAATCTTGTGAATGGTAAAATCGTAATTTTTCTTGAGTTCACTAATAACCCTTCCATTTCGCACCACCTTTCTACGGTATTTAGTGCACTTTGTATTATATTTGACACGGTTGCTCCAAACTTTCCGCGTGCAAGGACGGTAAAATTATCTGAATACGTTTTGCATAAAAGATGTCTGCTGATTGGTCTAGAGAATTTACCCAGGGCATACATGGCTTTAATATAAATATCACATTGACTGCTCCCCAGCTCGGTATTTGTAAAAGTGCTAAGCTCGCTCTAAGAATCTTGCATAGCAACTCTTTCAGCACTGCAAAAACTTTCTTTAGTAATATGAAAAAAATTCCATTGGCTCCTGGCAACTTATATAGTTTAAATGCGTTAATCCCTCACTTCAGTTGCCCTGATTAATTATAGTTTTGCCTTTTCCAGTCACTTTAGGTTGCAATTCCAAATCCTCTTAATCAGGAGCTTCCGCTCAGCGTAGAGTCCGGAGAGTATGTCTGCAGCAGCTCTTGCAGAATGTCCTTGACCGACTGTGTGTATTTCCTGTCTTTGGTCTGCAGGAATCCAATGTTCTCAGTATGGTCTATGCTTAAAGCTTTTTAAAGTCAAGATCATTTTAACGTCCTCACAGAACCTCCTCCACAAAGGTACCCAAATCAGAAAATCATCTCTGATAGGTATTACATCAAGTACATGTTTCGCTATGTTGCAGTCATCTACCCAGTATGCAAAACCCCTTCATATCTCCCTTTAGAGATCCAAGGTTTTTAGATAAAGGCAACACCAATATCGTGTTTGAGAATATACGCACTACTGTCAATTAATTTGTACAATGTTTAACATTGAACTTACTGTTACCGTTCCTCGGCAATCGGCAATAGATTTTAACCCACGGTTTTTTTAACAGTCTTAGTCTTCGTCCTTTTAAAGGGGTCCAGAGCTCTAAGAGTTATTTTAGAAAAACTTAGGTAAAGTTGACCCTTTAAAATAACCACCTTCTCCCAAGTATCCTTATCCATAAACAGAATGTGTTAAATGTCCTTAGGTTCAAGTTTAAAGTTGATCACTCGCCAGGTTTTGTGTTTACCGTGTTTTGCACCGCTAACTTTTTTAAAAAAGTTGCTAGTTCTAACTGTCTTCCCAATACTCATGTTATTACTCATTTTGGTGCAAGTAAGTCCTTTACATTCTTTGAAAAACGTGCTAAAAAGCCATGTGTATGACATAGACCAACCAAAGAGTTGGCTTGTCTATACATGTAATTTTCAGGAAATTCCCCAAAAGCATTTGTCAAAATTGGGTAATTCCTGCTCTCTCTCTAGTTTGTGGATCTTACTCAGAATAGTTGACTTTGCGGTTTCTGCTTTCTCAAAGTTAAAATAGCAACCAGAAACCCGTTTCGAGTTTATTCCTAATGCAATGCCCTTTTTAAGGTTGCTTCGTTTTCTCTGTTTTTTTTTTCGGTTGTTTTTGCAATTCCGGCGTGCTGCTGCTGGGCATGTTTTGTTTTTGCGTTCTTGATGTCTAGGAGTGTTTGATGCAGGTAGTGTGGAGTATTGCTGTTGTGTTCTTGTCGCATTACCGGATGTTTTACTTGGCTTAATTGCTTAAGCCCCCCCTGATTTGTTTGTCTTTGGAGCTTAAGCCACCAAAAGCCTAGACTTTGCAGTTTCGACATTGGCTTCGCTTGCCGAGCTTGAGTTCACCAAAAAATCCACAGTTGTTATTAAGTTTGTTGTTGTCACTTCTTCGTCTACATTACTTTTTGATTAGTGGAAAATTGTCCGTTACCGGAACCTTCTGTCTATTATAGTTATTCCAATATTTTGTCCATTCAGTTTAGCCTCCTGGCAGGCATCAGGCATGTTGTCATCGCAACTTCAATCCGGTCAGTTTTTGTTTTACGCCGGGTATTTTATTCGCCCGGTTCCCGTTGGGAAACCAGAAAAAGTTTTCCAATTTCTACGGGACGCTATTCCCCATGATTGAAAACAACATTAAAAACCCTGATTTTAGTAAAAAAGTAAATAAGATTTAAATTTAAAATGTTTTTTTTTAAACCACAAATATTAAAAAAATTAGATTGACCAAAGAGTTAGTTGGTGAAAGTTAGACAGAAAAAATCGGGTAGGCAAAGACATTACTGCTAAAAAATATATTATTAGCATTCATTCTAATAGCTTTATATTTGCATTATTTCACTATTGTACTTAAATCAGATAACAGATAAATAAGAAGTTCAGAATGTATCGCATAAAACCATAAGTAACAGCTGCAAAACACAAAAATAAAAAACTGTCTACAAGGTGCTATTATCAATATTAATCATTTAAATCAACATCTAAATTGAACAATTCGTATAAAAGTATACATATTTATAAGCATTTTTTTTCACAATTTTTGTTTTGTTTTCAGAATAAAGTATATTACTTTTTTCTTCTGGCTGCCTGCATAGCATCTGCGTACGCATGTTGCTGTAACACTTGCTGCGTCTCTACAACTAGATGCTGCTCCGTGTGCGAGACAACAACTTCTGCACCACTAGCCCCAACAACCACAACTGCTCCTGGTGTTGTAGAATCATCCAAACATTCTTCTACTACGTTTAATAATAATACTAATATCGAAAACACAAATGTTACTACCCGGGTTAACATGACTAATACTGTACATAATGAAAATAAAATATCGATTCCTGTAAATGTACACGTAAACCATGTGCACAACGTAAAAGTATTTAGAAGTCAGCCACCACCAACTACATTGCCTATTATAATCCAACCAACAATTCCTACTGTTCCACCAACAGTACCAATAACGACACAAGCACCACCAACAGTTGCACCAACACAAGAATGTTGTCAAGTTGTTAGACCATGTGTAACGCAAGGTTGCCAATCAACTCAATCTACATGTGGATCTGTTTGTATAGCACCACAAGTATATATACCACAAAATCCTTGCCCAAGTTACGGATGTTTTAGAAGACAACACTTTGAACGTAATATTTGTTCTTCATCAGTTTATAGCGGAGGATATGGAGCAAGTTATGGCGGACATTATGGAACAGGTTATGGCGGACATTATGGAATAGGTTATGGCAATGGATGCCAAACAGTGCAACAGGATTGTTCACAATGCCACTCCAATTTTTATCAAAGCTATATAACTTACCAACAATGTTATGGTTGTTTCTATGGAGGTTATTATTAATCTGAATTATAGTATTGTATAATGTGTTTCAGTGTTCTATAATAAAATTAAGTGTTTTTAATAATTGTTCTAATTTATTTTATTTTTACTTAAAAGTACGTTGTAAAATATTGCCAATTAAGCAATAAGTGTTTAAAAACATCATAATTTATTATTTGTTTTCAATTAATTCAACGATTTCCATTGAAAAATCTTAATAATATGTTACAAAAGATAATTGTTTAATAAAACTTAGTAGATTTAATAGTAGTTTCAAATGTACTGTTATTCAAGGGGATTAATTGATAGTAAATATTTGTAGATACACCGCCATTGGGGTATATTTATTGAGGCAGTGTGACTACGTAAATGGCTGTTTGCTCGCCTAAACAAATATTCTATTTAATAGCTGTGATTAACATCCAGTTGCTTACCACGCACCTAAAGCAACTTTAAAGTTTACGAACAATAGCTACACAATTTAACACTAATTGTAATTGTTATAAATAAATAATATTTTAATTTTTAATGATAATTTGCATGTCCTTAAGACTTTTATCTTTGGCAATTTAAATTAATAAACTAGTCAAAAAAGTGTTTTGAATATTACTATTTAAATTGTAGACAATACAATTTCTAAAAAAATATATTTTTGGTTTTTTTTTTAATTGATGACTTTATATTGAATAATCTTTTTTTAGATTTAACATGTTTTGTATAAGACCTGAATATAATCGCAAATCTCAACCCTTAGACAATTTTAATCATTCTATTTTTCTTTTAACGATTAGTAGTGAATATTTTAAACTGTGCATTTTTGATAAATAAAAATATTTCTAGACGAAAAACATTTATATGTGTGTTCCACCTTCTTAGGTCTTAAGTAAAATTAAGAAAGTTATAGTAACAATTAAAAAATCTAAAAACTTATTGTTACCCTTATTAGTAAATTATTTTTGGTTTACTCAAAAATTGTATATTTTCTGTCATGGTAGATAGAAACATTTTGATTACATTAAACATTAAAAAAAAATATATAAATTTTACAATAAATTATAAAAATTCTTTTATTAGAAAAAAGATAAAACACAGAGATGTAACCGTTTGCTAAAGAAACGAAGTTTTTTTTTAAGTCGTTTCTGCATAGAAAGCGCCTTTGTTCTAGTGAGCGACAAAAATGCATTGTTTACAACATTTTTTGCCACGGTTAGCAATGCAAATGTCAAATTTTGATATACTTATTTATACAATGTGATTGGGTAGAATGTAAATTGGTTACTAAAAAATTGTATATTTTATCAAAAAATATCATCATCATAGGCCTTCTTTATAGCCCTCGTTTGTCTCCTGGTTAAGGTTTCTTGGTTTTTTGCAATCATTTTTAGGTCATCGGTCCAACGCGTAAGTGGTCTTCCCCTGTTGTGCTTGTCGGCTCTTGGTCTCCAGTCTAATAGTTTCTAGATCCATCTTCAGTCCTTCATTCGACCTACGTAGCCAGCCTATCTTCATTTTAGTTTTGTTACTTCGAACGGAATAAAAGAGGTTTCATAATAACAAACACATGTGTGATAATAACAAAAAAGCGGCTATACAGATGTAGTCCCCACAATATGGATATTAAGATAAGATGGTGGAAAACCAAATAGATTTCGTTATGATAAATCGTCGCTACAAAAACGCCATTAAAACAGCATACCCTGGAGCAGACATATAAACTTGCTCTGCGCAAATGCAAAAAAACAAACAAAATAGCAATTGAAGCACTAAAAAACTTGCAAATACTTAAAAAACTGATAAGAAACAAAAATTTATAACAAAATACACAAGATGACTAAAACAGCAACTCGAAACAAAGGCATAAATGAATAATGGTTGAGCATTAGAACTACGGTAATTAATGCAGCAAAAAAATCCTAGAAACTACACAAAAACTGTAAAAAAAATAGGATGACAAAAAAAATCCTGAGCCTTATAGACCAGCGTAGAAAATTTAAAAACAAAGGCGAAAAAGAGTACCGCAAAGTCAATAAAGTAATGAATAAAAAAAGCAAAAGAAATCTGGCTAAGTAACTCATGCACAGAAATAGAACAGCTACAAAAGATGCATGATCACTTTCATCTTCATAAAAAACAAAAATGTTCCAAATACTAATAGACTGCTTAGAATCACTATTCATATCACTGCCAAAAAAAACTAAGAACAGCAGGTGCAATCACCTTAGGATAATTAGTTTAATGAGCTATACCCTTAAAATCCTCTTTAAAGATCTTACTAACAAAACTTTCTCACAATGCAAAAACAACATAAGAGATAAACAATTTGGATTCCAAAAAAACCTAAGAACCAGGGAACCGCTGAATGCTATAAAAAAGCTTTCGACCAAGTCCACCATATGCTACTTTTTAAATATCTAGACAAAGTCCTATTAGGCAATTAAAACAGCTGTATTATAATCCAGTAGTAATTTAAGTCGACGATATACTGACACAGAAAATTCCAATTAAATAAAGGTTGAGAGAAAGATGCGTTTTATCGGCAGCATTATGTAATATCTACTCTACCAAATAAGACAATAGAGCAGAAGGCGTAAAGATTGCAAAAGAAAACATTAACAACATAAAATTTGCTGATAATACTGCCATAATAACTAAAAAATAAACGTTAGAAACAGCAAGCTACTAATTAAAAAGTAACTTCTGTTGTATGGATGCATTACTTAGACTCTAAAAACAACAATCATAAATTGTCTAAAAGCATTTGAGCTATGGTGTTATTGCCGCAAGCTAAAAATATCATCGACAACGCACACATTCAACAAAGTGTTAAATCTAATAAAAATTGAAAGAGAACTGTTAAAAACAATAAAAAAAAAAACCAAGTACTTTAGGCATATCATCTATGATGCCAAATTATGCAAGAGAAGGTCAAAAAAAAAAAATGGATATCATAGCTGCGCAACATTAAACAAAAGACAGGCTTAACTGTTGAGCAACTGTTTCAAGCTGCAAGTGATATAGATATTACCAAATTACTGACACGATGATAGCCAACGTCTGAACGCAGACAAAACACCACAAGAAAAAAATTCGTTCAACTAAGTCTACCACTTTCTCTGTAAGTTTTCATTAGTGCGGTGTTGTAGGAATACTCCAAGCATTAATTTATACATTTTACTTTATGTTTGTTTGCCAAATTGTCGGTTAAGGTTACGGTTTTTGCTACAAATGCAAAAACAGTTAAAACACATTGATCTTATACTTTCCTTTTCAAGCTAATAAAATTTTTATTTTTAAAGATATAACTGAGTTTTCCATACGCTGCCCAAGCAATGTTAATTCTTTTGTATAATGCACATGTTTAGTTATCTCTGCTTATTCCAATTGTATGACCAAAGTATATGCATTTTGTAGACTAAATCCACGTTTGCGTTTCCAATATTAAAGTGTTCACTTGGTACCTTTGTGATTATTTTTGTTTTCAAAAAATTGATCTCCAAACCAACCTTAAATGACGTTAGTTTTTTAGTAATGTCACTAAAATTGTAGCACGTTGGTAGATGTTACAGATTAGTTTTGAATATCTGTAATCTACTAAACATTTTCTCGTAACTTCTATGATTTAACCCAACTGTATCAAAAGTTTTATAAAAGTCCACAAATGCAAAAGCCAGTAGTCTGATATACACCACTGATTTTTTCACTAAAACCTTAATGCTTTGTAGATGATCGTTTGATCTAAATTCCAAGCAAAATCCTGCTTGTTTGTTTGGTTGGTAAAAATCCAGTTTATTCTTTAGTAAACAAATAAGAGTTTGTTCAAAAATGTATAATTTTGCTTTAACAACTTTATACCCTATTTTGTATAGCGGAATAGTAATTACGTTGTGCCACTTGACTGGAATTGTGCCATTGTGCAATCAGATGTCAAATAGTTTTTATATTTTCTTTATCAAAAACGTGTATTGTTTCTTTAAGTATATATTCTTCTACAAGCAATTTGTTGTTTTTCATTAATAATCGGGCTTTATGATATAATTCTACTACAATGAGTAGTATTTCCTCACTATTCGTTGTCATGTTCCTTTGCATATTCTTTAGTTTTGTTATTTCTAACTTTCTTTTATTAAGGTTTATGAGTAATACCTTCTAAAAAAGGTCTTGGCACGGGTACAAAGACCACAACTAAAACCAAGCACCTTATTAAACAAGCTAAAAGTGCAGTACAACATAAGCACCAAGACTTGGCAAGTGGTAAACTCAAAATCGGACCCAAAAAAAAAAATAGAAATATAGCAAACTGCATTTAGATTTTACAGAATAAACCTTCGGCAATCATGCCATCCTAAAAAAAATTTAAAAAAACAAAAAAAGACGTCTAGTCGATGAATCAAGTTAGAAATGTTAGAAGTCGTGCAGATCAATGTACATTACTGCAAAACCTCCAACCTTCAGTGCATACTATTTAAAACATTACACCAATATCTACGTTGTCCAACTTAAGATTTACAAAAAAATACAGAAAAGCTAAGATTCAAGTCCCAAAAACTTGATAGAAAAAATAAAAACAAATGCCACAAAAACCTCAAAAATCTCCGGCTGCCTAAAAAATCAAATATAATTCCACACAGGGCAAAGTTGAGATCTATAAAACTTGTGTAGAGCCAATCCTAACCTAATAGAAGGACTATGTAGATAGAATAGAACACAACAGAATCGCCAATTAGACTAAAAACCCCGGGACAGACCATCTAAAAGATTTAGTATCAGAATAAAATTAGACAACAGTTATCTGTTGTCTAATCTTTAACAAAACTTAGTCCTAAATTGCAAAAACACCTACAAAAATTTAAAAAACAAAACAAAAAAAATTAAAATTTGTAAAGAGTTTTCCAATAAGAAGTTTCATTTTGAATATATTTGGACAACTGTAAATTTTGAAGCTATTATCTTTGACATTTGACAATTAAAAACTACGCCATTATTAAAAATATTACGATACACGCTTCAACAACGCATTGAAATTATTAAAAATTACTACAAAAATAATAAAAAAAATTCAGTCACAGTTCGCAAAACACTTTTGTTCGTCGTAAAGCACCTTCTCAGCCGACAATACCTAAACCTGGTGGAAAAATTTGAGCTGTTGGGACAAGTTTGTGATTTGAAGAATCGAATCCGTGTGCATCGCTCAAAAACACATGAGTATAATGCTGATGTAGCCCGTAGTGTTAAAGAAAACCCAGGTTTGACAATTCCTTGTTGATCTTTGGAATTAGACATTCCACAAACGACATTACACCGTATTTTGAAAAAAGACTAAAGTCTTAAGGCTTTTAAAGTTCAGTTAACACAAAAACTCAAGCCGGTCGATCACCATAAACGTCGTATCTTCGCTGATTGGGTCCTTCAAATGCATCAAAATAATCCGCAATTTCATCAAAAAATCATCTTCAGTAATAAGGCCTATTTTCACCTTGGAAGCTACGTTACTAAGCAGAATTGTCGCATTTGGGGCTCAGAAAATCCAAGAATGAATGTTGAAAAGTCTTTTCATCCTCAACGTGTTACTGTTTGGTGCGGTTTTTGAGCTAGCGGTGTGATTAGACCCTACTTTTTCAAAAATGAGGCTAGTGCAACTGATGATTAATAATTTTTTTATGGCCGGAATTGGAAGATATTGATGTGGACGACGTTTATTTTCAGCAAGACGGCACTACGTGCCACACAAGCAACGAAACAATCGCAATTTTGCAAGAAAAGTTTCCTGACCGTGTTATTTCTCGAAGAGGTGATCACAATTGGCCACCGAGATCATGTAATTAAACACCTTTAGACTTTTTCTTTGGGGCCACGAGAAAGATAAAGTCTCTGCTAATGCTCCACAATCAATTCAAGACTTTAAAGATAGAATTTGTAAAGTTATTGAGGACATACAGCCGCAAATATGCAAATTGGTCATGGAAAATTTTATGAAAAGAATGTGATACTGCAACCGTAACCGTAGCGGACTAATATCGTTTTCAAATGTTAGTGGCATAACTTCCTCTTTACAATGAAATAAACATTTATTGATTTCTCTTAAAAAATACCCGCTTTTTTAAATATCAAAATAGAACCTCTTATTGGAAAACCCTATATAACAAAATACAAATTAGTCAAATCAAGGTACATACAAAAACAACAAAAACAAGGTAGTTACTAACTGGAGATTATATTAGACACGTATGTCAACTCCATAAAAACAGATTTCAAAGAACATTTAAAAGCGCTAAGCTGTAGACGCTACGGCATATACGCTTCCTAAACTCTACGCAGTCTAAAGTTTATAACCAAAAAAACCTTAAAATGCCTAACAAAATAGCAATAAAAAAACTGAGCAAAAGCAAACTCAATTATAAATCAAAGTAGATTATAATAAAAAAAAAACAGCACATTTGAACCAATCACCAGGAACAAGTTACAAAAAATTAAAAGTTGTCAGAAAACATTTATTTCAATTCCTTAGAACTAGCCTAGCACTTTCAAACATACCAAGCAGCTGAAGAAAAAATAAAGTTTTATTTAAAAAAAAAAACAGCGCAATCCATTTAGCTAAATCCTACAAACTAATCAATTAGATATCTTTTATTCTAAAACTAATAAAAAAAAACAAAATTAACCAAGAAATAGACAAGCATGTAGCACAAACATCAATAAACTATCAAAGAATGTGTCAATAGTATATAGTTTATTTAAGGCCAAAAATAGCCTTTAGCAGCCCGCCGCTTTTAGCAGCACAAACGAGCGAAGCGAATGAGGGCTGCTGAAGCAAAGGGCCACTAAAACTATAATTTGTCACTACTGTCAGATTTTAAAATTACATATAAAATTAGCCTTTTCGGTAGAGGCAGGCAAAAAAAAATTGAAGACGCATGGTGTGTTAACTAAAACTAAAATTAAAGTGTATCAGGCTATCATAATACCGTCACTACTATACGATGCTAAAACCTGGTTATGGACAACCTATCGCCAAAATAAACCAATTCTACCTCCGTTGTCTAAAATCCTGCGTCCTTCGCAAAGCCGGTATCCCTGTCATAAAAAAAATATTAATCAAAACACAAATGTGATGATGTGGTCATGTCAGAGCTGTTCTATAGTAAATGAAAAATAAAAACTAAGATGTTAGTATTTATTTCTCTTCAATAAATGGGGTATTTTACGTTTTTTTCTCGCATTTTGCATATTCTCTTTTGTTTTGTTCTTGTAAATTGACAAGGCAAAGAAAAATATGTGAAAATGAAATATAACACACAACACATAAAAAAGAAACTTAAAAGATCGCATTCATTGAAGACAGCAAATAAATACCAAAACAAAAATCTTTAATCAAACACGACTAGAAAAGCCTAGATATTAAACGTAATCTACTAAAACCAAAACAAAACAGACAACCTACTTTAACAATAATCATCAAAATAGATAAAACAGCAATCAATAAAAAAAAAAACACTAAAGATTTAAAAAATTTGAAAATGGTTAGAACCACACTTCCAATGACAAAAAAAGTAAAGTTACAGATATTTTACTCACAGATTATAGCAAACTAAAATAAAATGTGACTACAAAGTATCTGGGTTCTTTGTACAACCAGATTGATAGTTGAACAAAAAAAAAACAAACTGTAAATCTCGGAGTTTACAGACCAAGAATCACAAACGTGTTATAAAAAAAAGACACTAATGATTACAAAATAAAAGGTCAGCAGTACGGCAGAGAGAACATGTATGATTAACAGTGCTTTAATAAATGAACACATGTCTTTTCTCTGGGCTAGGTGTGCCCGACACTTCAATTGCCTACCCCAAAAAGAAACGGCGCACAGTGGGGCAAAACAACCATTTCTTTGGCAAAAAATCTGAAACTTATAAAACTAGTCCAAATTACGCTTGTGATTACGAAAAAAATAATTAAAAAATTCTATTAATAAATTGGGGTAGTTTTTAAGAGATGGAAGTAAGAATGGCTTAATAAAATTCTGAAACTTTAGATTCGTATAAACTTTAACCTACAATATAACAAAAAAATAGTAAAACAAATCTTTTAGATAAAATAGGGTAGTTTTTAGGATGGCAAAAACAAAAAAACATGATAAAAATCCTACAATATTCCGTTTTTATGAGCTTAGTGCACTTATTACCTTTTTCATAAGCACCGTTCTTTCTTCATGTTTTTAGCCAATTACTATATTTCATAACAAATCTAGTTTTTGATCTTCTTATATTCATCCATCCTGATTTGAATTTAGACTTAAAGAGGAATATTTTGGTATTTAGATTGTTCTTCAGAACACATTGACATTTCTTAAATTTGGTTTTTTAAGAAATGAACTGATATTCAATTTAATTTTGTCCAGAACTTTTCAAAAACATTCTTAAATTCTTTTTTAGTTATGAACTTATTACTAGAAGTCGTTGAAAACAAGAAAATAATAATTTGTCAAATTTGTTAAAAAAAAAAAAACAGCCATATACTTAAGACGATTCCGACCGCAACCTTGATTTATAGTTTTTTAACAATAACGTCAACTTTGGCGCTTTGCTGTATCTGCATATTATTAGATAATCAATTTACTTTTTTACTAGTACATTCAGAAAGGATCAAACAGTGATATGACGAAGTATTTTAGTCAAATAATAGGTAGGAAACAGCCGAAAAAGTCATCAAATCTAGAAATAAATACGTTTTTTACATAAAAACGTATTTATTTCTAGATTTTGAATGCATTTTATTGCTATTTGCAAATGTAATTTGACAAAAAATACTCCGGCATATCATAGTTTGATCCTTTCTAAATGTACTGGTGAAATAATAAATCGATTATCTAATAATATGTAGAAACAGTAATGACGCCAAATTTGCCGTTTTTGTTAAAATACTACTAATCAAGGCAGCGGTTAAAGAAAAATCGCAAAAAATCGCAAAATTTTAAAATGTACCCTAATTCTACTATGACTACACATTTTAACCATGTAAACAAAAGTGCTCGATCTAGCTCGATACACAACTAAAAGTTTACCTATCTCTGCAAACACACTATTTTGCAGAACGATATATAATGATAACTTTTAAACGTTTTTATTTAAGTGTTACTACTTTTTTACAAAACAAAAATTACTGAAAATATAACACATATCTGAGGTTGACAGCTCCATGACAAAAAAATTAAATTTAGAGCGATTTAAGAATAAAAAACACAGTTTTCAAAATTCACTCGACAAATTGTTTTAAATACAAAGCTAAACGCGATCTCTAAAAATTATTTTTCTAAAACACACACATTTTTACAGGCCCAAGTGTTGGTTACACTAGGCCATAAAGACAAATATGTTTTTGCACTTTAATTTTTGAATTAATACCAGCTTTTAGAGTAACTGGCCCCACTGTGCGGCGTAACTAGGTATACAGGTATACATAAAAAGTTATTGAATAAGGAAGTCATTTAATATGATAACATTCTCGCAAAACAAGTGAACAAATACAAAATACATGTGTAAAGTAAAAAATGGTATCTGGTATACAGATAAAACCAAGAACCAAAATAGCAGCGGAGCTAAAACTTATAAAAACAAAAGCTGAAAAATTTCGTTATTTCTTAGCAATAATGTCTCAGCTATTTCAGATAACCGCCATTAAATACATAATCAAGTCGACTGCATAACCAGTCTAAAGGCATAGACAACAAAAAACAGATTACGACTGATATGGGTACCAAAAATCAAAGTATAAAAAAAAACTTGAAGACAAACCAGCCAGCACAAAAATAAAATTTGACCAAAACCTGCTTTTGAGATTGCATACAATACCTAAAACCAAATAAATTGTAGTTTTTTTTGCAAAATGCACATAAAAATAAAGCATACATAACAAATTCTAACAACACCATCACACTATCCAAACCATGATAATCTAGATTTAACTGAGAAAGCCTGGATAGACTCAAGCATAAAATAGGAATCCAGATGGATCTTTTATGTAACAAATGTACAAAAAACAAAAATCCCGCTACATCTGCTGAGCAATAATGCGCAAAACAAAGCCTCCTTAAAAAAAAGCTAACAAAAACTAAAAGTATTTCCTTAGTAAAGATAACTGACTTTATTGAAAAACCAGAACTAATTAAAAATTAACAACAAAAAGTGAATAGTAAGACCAAAATCCCACAGTAAAAAAACGTTAAACGTATCACATCAAGAAAAAAAAGCACTGACAGTTCAAAGATATAGAATCGAAACCTTTAGCAATATTTTTTTTAACCAGACTATTGATGAACAAAAAAAGTTTGAATAATAAATATTTCCCTAAAATTGTAATCCGCAACAAGTGTGATCTCGTAAAAATTCAAAGTTTTTGCTATTAATGGTAATCAGCAAAAACAAAATTGTAGCATTGATTTTGTCAATCCTATCGTGTTCAGAACAATTTCAATTTTTAATTTGCAACGTATCTATATATTTTTGAAAAAAATAATTGAATTTATGCATTTCTATCACTCCAGAGATTACTAAAATTACTGTTCATTTAATTTTAATTTTATATTATTATTCCGGATTAGGTATGCTAAGATGCATTTTAAGTTAAGTTGACTGCAACTTGCATTATTAATCTTACCCTAATAACTACCTGTTTTCATATTTTTTTATATTAATTAAATATTAAATCATTCAGTTTTTATATATAAACACATTTATACAAAAGTGCAATAAATAATAACATTTGTTAGTCACAGTACTACTACATTGATTCAACATTGCTGTTATAGTTCTATTTTTCTGTAAAAACTTTTAATAAATTATCTATTGTTTCAGCATAAAATATAGTCAATAAATAGTAAAATAATATTAATATTGGAAATAAGAAAATTGATTTATATAATTTGTCATTATCCATTTTAATAGAAATTATTGCCGGAGCGGAATGAAACGTAGTAAATCCGTTTTACCTATTGGCAGAGATATAAATTGCAATTGCATTTCCGTTTTTACATCGTGCCTAGTGCCAGGCGAAATCCCCTTGCAATGATTTTCGTACAGCGCATCGGATTATTGTCCTAGATATGCAAATAAGTCGGCCGAAAAATTGCGGCCGTGCGGAAAATCTCGGTCCGCACGAATTAAATTGCCAAGGATGAAATATTCATTCCGTTTGTCCGCGTGCCAAAAAATATTTTTCATTCCACTATATCTGTCCATGTGAGTATTGTTGCGGAATTAGAAAAGGCAATAAACGGAGCAAAGTAGCATCAATATTCCTCGAAATAACCTGAGATAGAACTCCACGAGTATAGAGTGGTCGCTTCATTATGGAAGCGGTCGGGAAAAGCAATTTGAAGCAATTCCAACAGACAATCGAACCCTACGGGGAAGGGAACCGAGAAGAGATGAAAAGACACATATACACAGACATTCCGGCTTTTGTTTCAGTGAACTGATACTTTTCCCAATTTTAAAATTGGTTTTAATTCCTAGCCACAAAGTTACATACACGGTCCGGCCCATCCATTATAGAGAACCTTCCGTACACCCATACATATAAAGTAATTTAAACTTTTCAACAAGCTGCTGAATTACATGGGAGTACATAATTACAGTCGTCGCAATTAAACTGCCGCGAAAGGAAAGTCATTAGGCCCCGGGGAGAAGAATAATATTGAAAGTTTACGAACCATCGGAGGAGGCGGCAGTTATGTAACTGCATGCCAGCAGTTATATAACTGTTATACAACTCAAACTCAACAGATTATATGGCGCCGTAGGAGGAAACTTTATCGCTGCAATCCTATTCTCTGCACTCAAAGATTGTAATCAATTTATTTTGTTTTTACGACAAACATATTCTTATCAATGTTATTTTCAGCTATAGACAAATTTCACATTAAAAAGAGTGATTTACGCAATGCTCCACAGTAATTAATATAAAGAGTAAATGTATAAGACATAAGCTAAATCAAAAATTTAATTTTACAGTAATTTGTAATTTTTTATTATTTTAATTTTTTTTTTTTTTATTTTTTTATTATAATATATTTACATTTTTACAGTTTATATTTCATTTTGTTTTGTCTCCACTTACTGCGCTACACCATCTTTATATCGATGGCTGTAGAGCTTCGTATTCAGGGCACCATTTTTATATTAAAATCCAACAAATAATGCCTTCTCTTTGGAAAGTAACAAAAATACATTGTTTTTACTATGTTTAATGTGATAATGACTGTATATTATAAATAAAAGGTCTGTTCCAACATACGATTTGGACAGTTTGTAAACCGTTCAAACTATGCACACTAACAAATTACTGTGAATAAAAGATTGCCTAAGAATGACAAATATTTGTTTGTATGCACAGTTTGGACGGTTTGCGAACTGTCCAAATCGTATGTAGGAACAGACCTAATACTATTATATTTTTTACTATTAAATTATATATATATTATAAAAACGTCAAACAGTTCTTTTTTTAATGTGGATGTACACTATACTATTTTATTACAATAAATTTCAAAAATGGCGTTTTTAGCAACTTTAATAGGACTGCAATAACAAAATTAACTGCTGTCCTTTGCACAAAGAACTATAAATATTATATACTTTTTAAGTTTAGTATATTTTATAATAAAATGTATAAATTTTTGATTTTTTCAGAATGATGCATGATACGTGCCAAAAATATCTTTTATTACACTATGTCGTCCAAGTAAATACTGTTGCAAAATTAAAAAAATCTATAAATTAAGATGTAATTCCAATATCTCTCAAAATAACCTCCAATCGTTTCATTATGGAAACGGTTAAAAAAACAATTTGAAAGAATTCCAACAAACATTTAAACTAAAACTGCAGTTTTAGTTTTAGTATAATGACAACCAATCAAAGTTTGAAGCAGAGCTTGATGAACGTGATGTAATTAAAAAACAACGTTGTTTTAAATATATACAGAGTGATTCATAACAAGTAAAAAAAGTCATATTTTACTACTGTAGTGTTAAAATTTAAAACTGAAATAATTAATTAAAAGTAAGTGTTATTTCACAACTACTGGGCTTCCTGTAATTTAGATGTCTAGCAGTCCATCCATTTCTTGAGTAGGCGTCTTGTTTGTATTCGGTTTTGCTTTTAAGGCTTCTTTTCGTTCATTTGTAGCATCTGCTAATGCTACTCATAGCTCCTTGATTTTGTCCAGAGCACAATGACTGTGACGCCACATTATTTTGAATTTTCCAGCTTTGTACTCTGTACCATAGGGTAAGGCCAGATATGGCTCTGAAAGTTTTAATTTCTGTTGCTCCGTAAGCTCTCGACTACATAAGTCATAATAGGTCTAACGTAAGTTTCATATAACCGCGCTTTTCTGCATAAATTTGTTTCTACACATTACGTCTCTTAGGCGTCTGGCAGTTTTTGATGAATTCTTTATTTGTTGTTGAGCATCATTGTATAGGTCTCTTTTACTAAATGGTTGAACGACAAGGTAATTAAGGCGTATTACTTGTTCTACTGGACTGTCTTTAATGGTAATTTGCATCTGATTGGATCCCTTACTCCAATTTGCTTAACAATTTTGTCTGCAAAGATCTTCGTAATTAGTTTCGTTATTGTTGTTAGAAGGCAAAGAGAGATGTAATTTCTTTTGTTAGTTTTGTTCCTCCATATTTAATCATCGGAGCTCAAATAGTTCCTGTTCTTCAGTTTCTTGATTGTTTTCTCAACCACGTCTTCATCTACATCTACATATTCTGTTATCCTCATTTTCATTTTGCTCTCTGTATTTTATCTAACTATGGTTGCATCTGTTGGTTTTTTTGTGTACAGTTTTAAAATCGATTGTCCATATTTTATCTAAGTTTCATATAACACTAATGAACAGAATTGTAACGGCTAGTGAAAAATATGGACTTAACATTAATAACAACAAAACAAAATTCATGATCATTAGAGAGAGTGAGACAAACAACATACTTAGGTACACTTGTGAACGAAAACTGGGACAATAGCCAAGAGATAAAATGTAGAATTGGAAAAGCCCGATCTGCCTTCAATACAATGAATAACCTCTACAAAAATCACGAACTACATCTTGAAACCAAAGTTCGCATGTTGAGGTGTTACATTTTCCCAATATTACTTTACGGAGTCGAGTCATGGACACTAAATGATGCAACAACAAAAAAGCTTGAAGCCTTTGAGATGTGGCTGTATCGACGTATCCTGCAAATATCTTGGAAGGACCGGGTAACAAACATCGAAGTCCTCCACAGGATGAAGAAAGAGAAGGAGATCATGGACATCATCAAAACCCGCAAGCTCCAATATCTAGGCCACATCATGCGGAACGGGGACAGATACGCCCTATTACAAGCCATCATTCAAGGCAAGATACACGGAAAACGAGGACCTGGACGGAGGAGAATATCATGGTTGCAGAATCTCAGGGCGTGGTACGGGAAGACTTCGAACGAGCTCTTCAGAATAGCAACCAATAAAGTGAAAATAGTCATGCTCATCGCAAACATCCGAAATCGGATATGCACGTGAAGAAGAAGAATATTTTATCTGGGATAAACTGGTTTTGTATGAGCTCCTTAATTGGATTTTTCTTACTTCTGGTCATATTCCATACCTTCTTCAGACCTCCATATAGATCATGTTCCATGTCTTTTAAGAATTTCTTCCAGAAACTACATTTTATTCGTGCTATTTCGGTACTGATTTTGTATGTAAGGTAAGCTTTTTGTTTTTAGCTGCTAGTTTTTTGACCTCTACAGTAAACCAAAGCTTTTAACGTTTATGTCAACTTGCCTGCGTTTGATGTTGCGGTATTTGCGTAACACAAAGTTATGACCGCTGCCTATACTGACTAATATGAATCACCCAGTAGGCATATCTCGTATTTTGCTGGTATTTTTTCAAGCGTTTCTTTTAGGTCTTCATAAAACTGCCTATCTCTTGTTTTGGTTTAGTGTTATCTGAGGCGTTCAGTATTTTGTATGTGTTGTTAGTATTTTTTATGCACTAGTAAGTCTACGGCAGAATGCGCTATATTTTTTTATTTAGATTATATATAGTTTTAAGATTTGGTGTTGCCTTGTTTTTCTTTTTAGTTTCAGAAATAGCGCAAATTGTCATTTATGTTTGGTTCTATTAGTAAATTTGATGTTTTTTTTTTTTTAATTCCATGACCTTATATTTCAGCTCGCAACACAAATGAACTCTGCTCTCCACATTTGTTTCGTTGTTCTCTCCGTATCTTTGTCGTTAATCCGTACTGTATACAAGGCTGTGTTGTTGGTTTTTTTAAATTGAATTGTTTCTTTTTATCTTTGGCAGGCTGCTAACCTTACTTTCAAACCCTCCTCCTTTTTTTCCAGGCGTGCATATAAGTACTAAACAAATTAGTAAAGCTTAATCTAAAAATAATATTCACAACAATCATGTCTGGTAATTGGAAAATCCGCATAGTATTAAACAAAATGTTTCTGCCGTAAGTAAAAATCCATAAAAAAGAATAAAGAGAATCTGATACCTAAGTCACCCTAAAAACGCGTTTTTGAGAACTGGTTTCTTCTTAAACTCTCGTCGGTCAAAATTATCACACCTCAATCTACTAGTTTCTGCGTTGACCAGTCAAATGGCTGAAATAGTGGGTGCAGCGTGAAACACAATAAGCACTGCGAATGGCAATGGTTAGTTTGTAGCTTCATGACGGGTATAGACCCTAATTTTTTTTTTCAAACCATTCTGTGAGATACCTCAAAAACAAACAGATCGAGTATGTTTATTGGATATCAATACTATACCGTATGCAGTAACAACTTCACAGACCCTGTCCGGCAAGGCAAACACCTCACATACTGGGCCGGCAACTCGGTACTTACGTTTCACAGAGTGTAATGCAATAAAATTCATCTAATAATAATGCACCCCACAAAGCTACAAAAAGTGGATTTCGGTGTATAACTACTATAGCTTAACTAGCTTAACTAGGCGTTGTACCAATATATCATCTCCCTACACAAACAAAATCCACTGAATGTCTTTCGGGACAACCGGATGCTGTAGAGCTGAAGAAACAAAACCAAAACCTTAACAATAAAACTTAAAGCGTTTTCTACACCGTCAAAAAATACGAACAAAAAGGTTGACTCCTTGTCATAAAAACAGAAAAAAAGACGTAAAAAAAAGTTTGTTATCGTTATAGAGTTATTGATAAAAATGTAAATAATAACTTTTTCTACAACCACTACTCAAAACACAATTTTAATTTATTTATTTTGTTAACTCTGGTGACATAACTGTCAGATTTGACATTTAGTTGTGTAACATAATTAAAATATTTTCAAATTTATGAATCGTTCTGTCATATTGATTCGAGTATTTCGAGTTTGTAGGTTTAAAATAGAACAATACTACTGTAACCAAAATTATTCAGTATGTTGAAAAAATTAAGGGCATGTAATGACAATGCTACTGATGCGGCTAAGACTTACACAAAAAGGTTTGCAAATCGTCGGCACCCCAATGCAAAAACTATAATGGCGGTTTAGGTTGTGACATTTGAGGTCGCCCCAAAATTTGACGTAAGAGAAAATTGCTCTTTGCCGGTGCATATCCGTCTATCCAACAATATGGCGTCTTGAAAAAAAAAACGTTGTCAGCCGAACACAAACTATGCACCAAAGGCAAATCCAGTGCATAAAAAGTGACAGCCAAAAACGCCATAAGATGGGTAAAACCAAAATTACTGAAAACAGGTTATGTAAATCTTCGCAAAAATCAAGTAAGCCGTCAAACTCAAGAAAACGCCTGAATATAATTGAATAAAATTTTCACACATTGTAGAAGAAAGTCCAATCTGTCTCCTTAAATTTGTAGAAATTTAATGCGATAAATTGTTTCTCCGCAATTAATTTTTAAAAAATGACGTTTTCAATTAGTTCTTTGTTAATTTTTTACTCGTTAAATATAACTTCAAATATTTAACTAAATGAAGACATAGAACATTGTATGTAGTTCAACATATAAAAAGAGCGATTAATAAAATCTTATCGTTTCGATATTGAGTTGGTTGGCGTTTTGTCACATAAAAACCAATTTTAATTTAAAATTGGCGCTGTACGTGTCAATATTTTTGTAAAGAAAAAGGTTCACCGATATTCTCGTAGATGTGATAAGATTTAATATTTTTTTATAACATTACTACTAGTGGCACCACAACAGGACGGCGCGACTAAACCCGGCAATTCTCTAGTGTTAAATTTAATTGAAATGAAGTAAAAGGCCTTTGAATTGTATCGTCTAAAACTCATATCCAAAAAGACACTATTCACAGATTAGTTTTGCATAACGGGGATAAAGAATTTTAAACCAATTTTTGTAGATATATGTGTTGCAAAGCGTTGACTTCTAATTTTTCTTTTTCAGCTTAGTGCCATCCACTCCTGGATGTAAGCCTCTTCTAGTTTCTTTCATGTCTGTTTGTCCTGTGCAGTTCTGATCCATGTTTTTCCCGTGGTTTGAAGGATGTCTCTCTACACCGTTTTTGAGGTCTTCTTGCAGATCTCTTACTTTCTCTGGGTCGCCATTTTATAATTCTGTTGGTCCATCTAGCTGATTCTTGTCAAGACCCAACGTCATTTAATTTGAGCAGTAAGTTGTATAACATCTGTGACCTTGGTTCTTCTGCGTATTTTCTCGTTTTTTATTTTATCCCTTAAGTTAATACCTAACATGTTCGTTCCATTACTCTCTGTATTGTTGAGTTTATTTGCACTTTTTATAGTTAGTGCTATTGTCTCAAGACCATATGTTGTAACTGGCAGAATACATGTTTCGTAGATTTTACAGTTAAGGTTTTGAAGAATATCTGGTTTTTTCAAAACAAAACCTAGCTTTCCAAACGCAGCCTAGCTCAGTCCTACCCGTCTAGTTATTTCCGCAGTCTGATTTTGTTTTGTTAAGGTTTTGAAGAATATCTGGTTTTTTCAAAACAAAACCTAGCTTTCCAAACGCAGCCTAGCTCAGTCCTACCCGTCTAGTTATTTCCGCAGTCTGATTTTGTTTCCCAAGTGTGATCTTGTAACCGAGATATAAATATTCTGACGTATTTTCAAGAATATTGTTCTTAATAGTAACTTGAATTTGGTCTTTGCTAATTATTTTGGTTTTGGCAAGATTCGACAGTTTTAGATGCTTGGTGAAGTTGTTCTATCATCGTTTTGATCTCCTCTGCCTTGTTGCTTATAAGGACAATGTCGTCCGTAAACCGCAAGTAGTTTAGGTGAGTTCCGTCAATATTAATTCCATTTTCTTGCCACGATAAAGTTTTAAAAACGTCTTCAAGCACCAATGTAAATAATTTTGGGAATATTGGGTCTCCCTGTCGAACACCTCTCTTGAATGGTATTTTGTCTGTAAACATTTCTTCTTCGATCTTAACTTGGAACATCGCGTTGTGGTAGATATTTTCTATAGTATTTGTGTATCGTGAGTCAATTCTCGCATTGTCAAGTTCTTTCAGGATTGCCCACGTTTCCACAGAGTCTGACGCTTTGTGATAGTTTTTAAAAGCCAAATATAAAAGTATATTGTTTACAGTACTTTTTTCAATGATACTGCGTTATGTTTGTAGATGACTGACTGATGAAAGTCCAATTTTCCTGTTAACCAATTTGTTATTACTTTAGTAAACAGGTGTGATAATAGGCTGACTAGTCTATAATTTTCGATGTTCTGGTTGTTGCCTTTCTTATACAGCAATATTACTTCAGCATTTTGCCACATACTTGAGATTTTCTCTCATCCAGACATTTATTAAGAAAAATTTTTACGGCCTTTAATATATCTTTGCTTCCTATTTTAAGCATTTTGCCTCCGCTGTAGTGGGTTTAGGGTGACAGTGTTATACTCTGTGGTGCTTTGTATGAGTATATTATTATACGTCTTTATGTTTTTCGGGTTTCTTTTTTAATAATCCTGTTTAATTTTATAGTATTCTGTGTTATCACAATTTGTTTGTCTTCTTTGTTCCATCACAGTTTTTGTATTTGTACTGATTTTTCCGTTGCCTTGTTTTTGTTTTGTTTTTGCACATACTTTTTTAGTTGCTACTTAGAGTATGCTAACAATTTTTGTAGTGAGCTCGTTGAGTTCCAATTGTTTTAGTGCTTCTGTATTGTGTAGTTTTGTTTTAAGTACTTTTTGGAATTCGTCTATGTTGTGGGTTAATTTTTTTGCAGTTAGGATCTTTAGTCTGTGGAGTAGTTTATTCCTTTCTACTTTTGTGTTCAAGATTATAGTAGCACAAATATGTCAATGATCGCTGCTTGTGTCAAAACGATTTATTACAGTTACATTTTGGCAGATCCTCTGATTGTTTGTTATTATATAATCAATTTTGTTTTGGACCTGTCTATTTGGGATTTTCCAGGTCAATCTTTTTTGAAAAAGTATTCATGCAGAATAAATGTTTGTTTCTAAAGTAACCAAGCATCATTTTACCTCTGGCGTTTCTAGTTGATAATCCAAACTGGCCTATGTTTATTGAATCTTTTGACCAATCTTCTTATTTAGATTGCCCATGCTTATAACAAAAGGTGCATTTTTTGCTCGTTATGCATTTGTAATATCTTCATACAGTTGTTCGATCTCTTTGTCATTTGCTGTGCTAGTTGGCGCATAGCATTGAATTACGTGTAGGTTATACCTTTTGTTTACTTTCAGCATAATGTACATACCCTCTTTGAGATGGCTTGTGTTTTTACGAAAAGATGTTTTAGTTTTTTACTTACCATTATTGCTGTTCCTCCAGTATGCAACCATATTTCTGAGTTTTTTTGGTATACAAGTGTCCTGATTTTAATATAGTTAACTTTTCGGCTTTAAGTCTAGTTTTGCTTATGCCTAAGATATCCTACTTTAGCGTTAACAATGATCCATATTTCATTAAAAAGATTCTGTGAAGTAATTGAATAATAATGTAATTGGTCCATGCATTCTACTAAACCGATTTAATTCATCCTTGTATCTACAATTCTTAAATAAAAATTTACCACTTTTATAACTTGATCAAGTTCCATTAGCAGGTAGATTAAATTGTTGGTTTTAACTTGATGGTGCCCAGCGCATTATGGAATACAAGTGAGAAATACCCTGAATAAAAAAATCTCAAAAAAAGTAGATTAGAAGAGCCAATACCATGGCCTATCTGTAGGAGTACTTTTTCTGGAGCTATTTAAAAGAACAAGTCTACCGCAAACCTGTTCTGAATCTTGATGATGTAGTAGCTCGTATTTGCGCTGAGTTAATAGACAATAGTATGCTACAGAGAGTTCGTGTTTCCATGATAAATCGTGTAAATGTTTGCCTTAAAATAACAGGCGGCCTATTTGAATAGTTGGTGGACAATACATGTGTAAACTCGTAATCCGGTCAACAAACTATAAACATACCAAACAAAGTTTAGCATTAGTTTGAAAATCATCGTTTATAAAAATTTATGGTTTCTGATTACTACTTGGTATATATTATACGTACCCAAAAAAATAAGATTAAATTTAATTGAATTTTCCACCTTCTTAATGTGATCACAATAAGACGTATGATGGCTTACACTTATCCCGTATAACACTAAATTTGCGGTAGTACGCTGCTGATCAAAACAGCACATATGCTTTGTGTAACTTTTTTTAGTAAACACAAAATCTTTTAGCTCCTTTGTAAACTATATAAAAAATTAATAACTTATCTAATAAGGCGCATTTATTTTAAGCACAAAGATCATTTGTGTTCAAGACTAAGAAATAAAAACGATGACACATCTTGCATCAATATTACAAATTGACAAACATACTGTCTCACCTTAAATTAAGGAAAGCGTCACAGCAATTCCGTAAGATCAAGTTTAAAGAAAGTGTCAAATACATAGAATTAAATGTATGTTTATTATGTTTTCCAATAAGAAATCCCATTTTAATTATAGTTCACTTTCTTTATCTTTATGCAATATGCAATAAAAACAAGACTATGAGATCCTTAATTGCTGTGAACGTCTTGTAATAGACAAACCTAGATTTTCTGCAAAACTGTTGGCAACAGCGGCAATGTTTTGACCTGACATAGTACGACTTCAAACTGGCAATATTATATTAATAATTTGACCATTTTGATCCAATTTTGGAAATAGCTTTACAATAGCTTTGCAGGAAAGTGATTCATACTGACCAAAAAGACCACAAACTTGTCAAAATTTTTATCGTGTGTATAATAAATTTTCATTATTTCTATACGTTGCTAGAGCGTGAATTGTACAGTGTGTTTTATTTTTTAGACAAAGCTTTGGAAAATTAAATGCCTTAAATTAAGTTGTCCAAATGTTAAACCTCGCGTTGCTGGCACTCTTCTAACCAAAAACAAAAATTAACCGTAAAGTTTCTCTTTAAGGTACCCCAGTAAAAATAATCAAAGGGTGTAAAATCGGGGCTTCTTGGAAACCAGTTGATAGTGTTCACTTTTTCCGAAAAATTTTTGTTGATTGACAACACATTAGAACTTTCAAACACCTGCAGTTCTGAAACCATAAAATTCCTTAACATATCGCAATACCATTTACTGTTTACCGTAAGTGCTCGATCTCCTCGGTCTTCAAAAAAATAAGGCCGAATTAATTATTTCTTATAGAAGTACCTTAAAAAGAAAGTTAATAAAAACAAACCACAAACTCTACTGCAATTAAAGCACAATATCCGCACCAACATAGCCGCTGTTTCCAGAGAAATGTATCGATGCATGACGGCTAATTTCCGTTTTGGTTAGAAGAGCGCGAGAATCAACATTTAGACAACATAATCTTTGGCACTTGATTATCCAAAAAAATCAAAAAATCTGACTTGTATTTTTGTTTTTAGTGAATTTACAAATACCCCCTACCCTTTCTGGACACCCCGTACCATTTTATTAAATCGTATAATTTTTAATGACAAATGTTAAGAATTCAAAAATTGCTATTCAACAAATCAAAAATGCCGCCTAATTTAAAATAGAACTTCTTATTGGAAAACCCTTAAGTCCAATAATTAATTAGCATTATTATACCCAAACGTGTTAACAACTAAAGTAGCTTTAGACGTGGTAATAAGGTAAACCACACCATCAACAAAACCATTATTAAAGTTGCACAAGAAAAACCAATAGAGATAAAAACAAGTGTTCCACCCGGAAAATAACAAATCACATTCAGTTATGGTAAGCTAAAATCAACTAAGTATATAACCTTTCTTATGCTACACATCTCCAGCAATGTTGCAGTTGTAATGAGCAGCTCCGCTAACAGTCAAAAAAATACACAATTCGCCACCTACAAACAGAAAAACTTGATACAGTATTGTACAACAGATATGATGCAATGCAAACTTCTACCATACCATTTGGAAAGCAAAAACACACATAACAAAGGTAAGTTTTCACACACTTTTATTATCAATACTAACCTAGAAAAACAAATCTACAAACCTAAAATATCACACTGCAACCATAAGCAATAAAACTGCCATTCAGAAATTGTGTTGGTTTCACAAATCAAGTTTTGATACTAACTTGGACCCTTGTTTTAGTGCAGAAGTAACTTTTTCATATTATAAGTTTCATGTAAATACAACTAAAACCATATAACAGTGACGGAATAGATTAATCCTGTTAATCCATTAAAATATTAAACAATTAACACCTAAAATAAAATCACACGTTAACGCATTATGTAAAAATTACTATACAACCGCTTTTTAAGTGAATTCATTACAAGTATATTATTTTCTATAGCTTAGCTATTGAATAAAAATTATAATATTACAATAGATATTAGATACACTTTCGTAGCTTCAAGAAGGTATTAATGCGATAATAGCATCGATAGGAATCGGTTGAGGGCAGGCTATATAGTGGTAATATGTAGGGCAGGTAGGTGTATCGTATCATAAGTACATTATGGATGCATATCTTAATGGAATATTGATATCTCGTGCGGTTAATGGAATATGGGTGGAATATGGGTGGTCCGGCCAGCGTCGACTGTTGGGTAATAAGAGGATATCATGTCTGTTATATCCGCCGTTTGGCCTTAATCACGGAATTGATCGACTGACTTCATTGTCTGCTGCCAATGGCTCCGAGGGGTACATAGAAGAATGGACAAAAACATTAATAGTTATATCAGGTTGGCATGAAATGCACTTTGATTCTATCCAAATGCAACAAAATAATAATAACGTAACTATTTTTAAACACAAACGCATTAAAATAATCGTGATGACTGCAATATGTAATTACAAAGTGTATAAAGTTCAAGTTTATCTTATCAATTCGTAACCCGTTTCCGCATTATACAGTTGAGCAAGGCTAGGAACTATACATAACATCTATTTTTAAATCATTTCTTTAAAAATTATAATCTAATGTTATTCAAAAAGTCTTACAATAACAGGAATATATATACTTTAACAGGCATACCCTTATTCATGTCTCTCTTCAAGACATCCTGTCCACGTCACCTTTTTTCCACCCGCTACAAGTCCACCCATTTCCCGTGAAATTCAAATCCGGCGCATACATGCCAGAGTTTCCGCAGGATGTCAAGTCAAACTCCACTCATCTCGGCACTGTGCAAGCCTTGCATCTCTCAATGGCCACTTGTGGCTACCCTTCACACTTACCATGCACCTACCCCAACCATGTCCCCGCCTCCCTGTACAACCCGCGAGTGCTTCTCGAGGGTCATCTGCAATCAGCTTGTTGAGCAAGACTTGCATACCACTCAACCGCATCGACCGAATAGACGTGCTCGCATTTTAACAAATCTAATAAAATATTTTATAATGAAAAAAAAAATTGGAAGAGAATTAATAATCAATGTAGTCCTTTGCATATCTAACTGGTGATTTTATCCTGCTTTCAATATAGAAATGTTAAATCTGAACTATTTGTTCAGGTTGAAATGGAAGTTGTAAAATTTAATTACTAAGCAAATATTATTTCTATTGCATATAATAAAAGACTTAAAATCGCTATAAAAATATCATAATTTAAAGCAATAAAATATAACAAAATGCAAATAATGCTGTTTTAATTTTAAATATACTTGTTTTAGTTTTTGCATATTTCTTAGAATATGGTATTGGATTTTTACGCTAACAATTTCAATTGAAAAAGTAGAATTAGCATCCGTGTATCGTAATCCGATCAAACTATACTGTGATACTGTAAATTTGCGCGTGATAAGTATGTGCATCTGATCACAAACAAAAAAGTCAGATCAATGTCCGAAGTCGTAACTTGACTAATCTATTTTTAGAAATAAATTTAGTTATCTTAAATAAAAACAATACCTACTTTTTCGAGACCAATAGATCATATTTCTTTCACACAGCATTATTGAATTGGAGTCTCAAAACATTTTTATGATAACGACCACTTTACAATAGTCTTTTGCAAGCTTGGTCATAAAATTTATGAAAACCGTCATCATAATTGAAGAAGAAAAGATGCTGATTAAAATACGTTTATTCAAATATTTGATTATGATTCAAACCACTATTAAATTAAACTTTTACCGGTTCAAGTACATACGAGTATTCCGTTGTCTTAAGAGAAACATACAGAAAACCCATTCATTTTTCTAATTTTGATTGTAAACAAACTAAACTCAACAAACTCCGTTCTTTTTGTAGGTTAAATTACTCTCACCTCAAGAAAACTTATTAGCTTATTTATAAAGAAAATGTTTAGCAAAGAGGTTTAAAAAGTTAAAAAAAATAGTATTCAAATTACATGAGAAAAACAGTGAGAAAAGTTTCTGGTGTCTATTAACGGGTTTTTGTCAAATAATCAAATTGTTACCGAGCCTGCCAATATTTATTTTGTCGCTTCCAGCAATAATAATAACAATGAATATTTTCAAAACATCAAAATTAATTTGACTTAACATTGTAACAAACGCACAAACTGCTCTAGGTGTTAATTCAATACAAACTACTGTACTTAAACATCTAAACAGCTGTAGATACAGCTGCGCTACGGTATTAACTATCATCGTTGACGACATAATAAATGCAACTGATAATAAAAAAGTTACAGCTCGTGTGTTGCTAAATTACAGTAAAGCGTTCGATACATTATACCATGATATACCACTGGCCCAACTGCAATATTAAAAAATGTCATCTACAAGTACTCAACTAATGATAATTTAATATAATACTTCACAAAGACCTCGGTATGTTTGCAAACAACATGCAACTTGTTCAAGAAATTAAAATAGCCAACTTTGGTGCCAGTATTTGCTTAGCTCAGTGGGCTTTAAACAAATTAAATGTTGACGCTAATTTTAAGCAAAAAATCATCTTTTCAGACAAGACCCATTTTTATTAAGGTTATGTAAACAAACAAAACTGCCCTATTTGGAGAACAAAAAATCTACATGCCATAGTTAAAACCAATGCATCCATTACAAGTTACCGTTTGGTTCGGATTTTGAAGTGGTGGCGTTATTAAGCCATTTTTCTTCAAAAACGATGATCACTAATTTTTTGTGGCCCGAATTAGCTCTGCTTTCAACAAGATGGGGCAACATCCTATCCTGCACATGCCACGATTAATCTTCAGCGTACCAAATTCAACAACAGCGTTATTAGCCGTTTCGATGATGTGAACTTGCCACCTCGCAGTTGCGATTTGACACCACTAAATTTTTTTTTGTAGGGCGCATTAAAAAAAATGTGTACGCTGACAATCAACAAACTATTGACATCTTAAAGCAAAACATAGCTTTGCTATCGCTGAAATACCGCTGGAAACATTGGCGCAAATACTCGATAATCGTTCCTCGAGAATGGCCTACTGCCGAGCCTGCTAATCTTAATAAAATCATATTTCATATTAAATTGAAATATACACTCTCTAAAATAAAAGAGTAAGGGGTTGAAAGGAGTGTAAGGGGTTGAACCAACAGCTTATCAACTCAAAAATTATCCTATCCTGGACGTGGTGCACCCTGCTAGAGAACGAACAAGGCTCTGGCTACCGAGACACGGCGGAACAACCGTTCCAACGGAAATTAAGGAAATGTAATTTCCACCCAAACTGGCCAACACGTTCGGCAAGCGTGGCCATTAAAAATTGCTAAAACCTTCAAAAGCAAGAAATGTTAAGATTTAAAAAGAAAATACCGCAGGCGAGTAGAGTACACTCAAAATTTCGCACCGCCAGATCGGTCAGCCCCACAGATTCTGGGGGGGGGGGGACAAAAACTTAACCAACAAGAGAGTGAAACCTGCCACAAAACATACAAAAATCAGAGTAGCAACATATAATATAAGAACCATAAAGCCAGATAACTAGCTTGAAATTCTGGAGAACGAGCTAAACAAAATAAAATGGGATATTCTTGGTCCATGCAAGACAAGACTAGCTGGAGAATAGGCAACCACCCTCAAATCGGAGGGGTGGCAATTTTTATCAACAAAAAACTAAATCATCAAATAACAAAAATGGAAGCAAATATACGCCCCAACGAGCGCCTTAGAATACCTAGCCATTGAAAACTTGTACGAAGACATAACAAAAGCTCAAGAAGTAGGAAAAGCCAAATTCCAAATAGTAATAGGAGACTTCAACGCCAAAGTTGGGGGAAAACTGAGAGACGATCCACAAAATATAGGGACTTTTGGACTGCGAATCAGAAACGCAAAAGGGGAAATGCTTGTAGACTACCTGCAAAAACAAAGTATGTACTGCCATAACACCTTCTTTAAGAAAACCCGTCAAAGAAAATGAACTTGAAGGAGCCCAGATGGCCACACTAAAAATGAGATCGACTACATAATCTCAAATAAGCGAGAAATATGCAGCGATGTAACAGTACTAAACCGATTCAGCACAGGCAGCGATCACAGACTAGTTCGGGCAACTATTACCATCAACACCAAGTTGGAAAGAAACAAGATGATCCAAAACAAGAAATACCCAACAACAGAAACCTTAAAGGAAAATGAGATCGAATATCAAGACAGCGTGAAAAAACCCTACCAAAAGTAAGAAACCTAGAACAAATGGACATAGACCATCTATCAGAAAACATAACAAACAGCATAAAAACCGCAGTAAAAAAAATCAATTTCAGAAAAGGTCGCAAAACAGGAAAGTTCAGCTCCAACACCCTGAAATTACTAAATCAAAGAAGAAACAGAGAAAGTTACCAATACAAGGTCCTAAGTAAAATAATAAGCAAGGAAACTCGAAGAGACATAAGAACATATAACACCCAACTTTAACAGAAAATTATTGAAGACAACGCAAACATGAAAATACTAAATAGAAACAGATCAAAAGGAAAGAAGAAATTGTACAAGATCAAAAACCAACACGGAGAAGTCACCGCAAATAAACAAGAAACTGTAAACGTCATTTTACCAAGACCTTTACACCTCACACATAGCAAAACCAAACAAGGGTAAATATACAATCCGTAAAGTAGGCTCGGAAGAAATAGCAGAGATTACAAGAACAGAACTACGGGCCACGCTAAAACAAATAAAAAACAGGAAAACCCCAGAAGAAGACCGAGTTACAGCAGAAATGATAAAAATTGGAAGGGCAACATTAGAACAAGCCATCTGCACCCTACTAAACAAATGCAAGCAAGAGAAAAGTTCCTAAAGCCTGGCTGAACGCGGAAGTAATTCTGATCTTCAAGAAAGGCAACACCAACAACAATGCGTGCAGGTAGGGTTCCGAAAAAGATTCGGCACAAACAACCACCTCCAGACAATACGTAGTCGGATAGAAAAGTGCACAGAGTACAATGTCCCTATAAAATTAGCGTTTGTGGACTATGAAAAGACTTTTGACTCGGTGCAGACATGGGCCATAATAAAAACAATAAATGGTGCAAGAATCGACTCACGATACACAATGATCATGCAACACATATATGACAAAGCTACAATGCACATAACCATAGACGAAGACATGGTAACAGATAAGATAAAAATCCAGAAAGAAGTAAGACAGGGCGATGTCATATCACCAAAACTCTTCACAACGGCACTAGAAAATATATTTAAAAACTTAGCCTGGGAAACCAAAAAATAAATATAAACGGAACTCGACTAAACAACCTTCGCTTCGCAGACGACATCGTGCGGATCAGCAATGATAACGGCAAATTAAAATCTATGCTAAAAGAAATTAAAGCAGAATCAGAACAAATCGGACTAAAAATAAATCTAACAAAAACAATAACAAATAAGGACGCCAGAATAACCATTAATGGAAAACCAGTAGAGGCGGTAGAAGAATACACATATCTAGGCCACAATATCAAACTGGGCAAACCAAATAAAACAGCGGAAATAACTAGAAGGATAAAGACGAGCTGAGCTGCATTCAGCAAAGTAGATTTCATTCTAAAGTCTAGAACCATTCCAATCAACTTTAAAAGAAAGGTATACAACAGCTGCATACTACCTGTCACAACTTACGGAATGGAAACCGCAACCCTGATTCTAGGAAACGCAAGCCGACTCATCGTAACGCAAAGATCCAAGAAAAGAGCGATGCTAGGTGTCAGCCTCAAAGACCGCGTCAAAAACAAAAAAATCAAATGAGCAGAATTGAAGTGGAGATGGGCGGGCCACCTGGCAAAACAAGATAGAACCAAATGGACCAAAAGAATCATAGAATGGCGCCCAATGACAACAAAAAGAAGCGTGAGCCGGCCGGCAACAAGATGGCAAAATGATATACAAAAAATAGCAGGAAAGAACTGGATCCCAACAGCCCAATCCAGACAAACATGGAAAACGTTAGAAGAGGCCTACATTGAAGAGTGGATAAAAACAGGCTAAAAAAGAAAAAGAAGTAAAAAATAAAATAAAAATAATTTAAAAATAAGCCGTTTGTTCTTAATCCTAAATGAAAATTTCAACTTAAAAATAGTCCACCCTTGATTTCGTTTGAAAATGTCCAATAAAATATCTATAGAAAATGCAAAAATCTGCAACATTACGCTTGTGTTGTATGATTTTGGGATCTGAGTTAAAACCATCAATTCTAACTATAATTTTTCTTCTATCAAAAAAAACTATTGATAAAATTTACAGTTTCTTTTTATCAAAACCTATGCAATAGTGCTTGTTGACAATATTGGGAATCCATACCGTATCAAACCCTTTAGAAATGTCTAGAGCTATTGCAAGATTTTCTTCTTATTTGTCTATAGTAGAATGCCAATTGTAATTTTTTTTGACATATTGGACAATAAAGCATTTGATCTATAATTTTAAGAATCAGACTTGTCTTCCTTTTTAGGTATAGGTTGAAAATTTGCAATTTTCCAATAATTAGAAAATGTTTTATTTTTGTATGATAAGGCAAATATTTTGGTCAAAAAGGAAGCCAATTATTTCGCAAATGTTTTAAGAATAATGGGTAGAATTTTATCTGTATCTGACGCCTTTCTGATAATTAATTTAAAAAGATATCTTTTGACAACCCATTGCCTAAAATAAATTAAACACAATATTTTTCCAATATCCGGCATTGTAGGTACAGCAATGGGAAGATTTTTAATAGTAGAGTTAGATGCAAATTGGTTTGTCAAAATAGTTTTATTTATTTATTAACTAGTGCGAGAATTTATGAGTACAGATGGACTGAACTCAATTGTACCCTGCGCAGCAGGCCGCAGAAACGTAAGTGTAACATGAGAACATAACAATCAGCTGAGTTACCACTACTGCACCCAGCGCAACAAAAGCATCGTAAAAAACATAAAAAACAAACATTTACTTTGCATATTGTTTTGATTAATCATTTTTTGCATACTTGTGAAAATATAGTAGGGTATAGTTGGTTGCGTGACATACGTTACGCTGCAGCGCCACAAACGTCTATAAATAATGTATTAATAGCCTGAAGATGACAATTTCTCATTGTCAAAACATGTTGCATTAATAAAATCGTAACAACACAAAGCATACGAAAGTATTATTATTTATTATTAAAACCAACTATATTTACTTTGCAATTGAATTGCAAATACGTCTAACTTGATTATTAGAAATCATCTGTTTTGGTCCAAAAATGCGGGCAAAATCGACAATTTAGAGGGCCTCTATAGTATATACTGTATCAAGAGCCAAAAATAAGCTTTAGCAGCCCGCGGCTTTTAGCAGCACAATAAAACAATGCACGAGTTACACTCAATATTTTTTTGCCTGCCCCAAATAAATAAACATTATTTCATTATTTCAAAAAATTGGAAAGTTTAATCTGTCACTACTGATAGATATTTAAGATGTGACGTCATCGTGATTTACAGCCAATCAAATGCCGTTAAAAATTTAGTTTAAATCGTCGTTTCGGTCCGCAATTTATTGTCAAAACAGATAGTTTTGATAAAAACTTCAATAACTTTCATTATAAACTAAGATAACAAAACCTTGCTTATTCAAAACAAATTCCACGTGGTAAAATTTTTTTTTTGTTGTTGAAAAAAAAGTCATAAAAAGCAAATCAGAAAATAATGTTATTTTGCATCGCGTTTCGATGCGTTCAAAACTGGATTATAGCTTTATAATTTATGACTTTGCACGTTCATTCACATTACGTATTGTAGATCTTAAACTTGTAGTATATTTCAAAAACTAAAATTGCAACTTTCAAAACCTACCAGTTATTTTACAGTCAAAATTTCTGATCCTTCTTGGCCGTTTCAACCAGTCGAGTATAGAAATAAATTTGCAATAATTAAAACATCTACCAAAGTCTCAATAAATAACAATGGTGTTGTGTTTATGTGGTAAAAACGCTGCATCTTACATTAGCTTGCCAAACATATTTCTTCTTTCAGTGCCTTGTCTGTTTTCAAACGTTAGGTTAAGTCTGTAAATTGCTGATACCTTTCAAGGTCATTGTTAACACTTTCTAATGTTACCTATCCATCTCTTCTTTTCAATTTCGTTGTATATTCAGTCACAACAATAGAATAATAATTTTTGCTGTTTTTAACATATTTGGAAATGATCCAGTAGTAAAATGATGATTTATTACATGTGATAAAGAATCTTCCAGCCGTATTTATAAATCTTTATAGGTATAGAATCCACTATTCTAACTTCAGTAATTTTTAAGGTACGCAACATAGTTTTGATTTCATAATTATCAACGGGTGTTAAAATAGTTATTTATGTTACAAGTTGTAAAATGATAGTGTTTTTTTAACGAGTCGCAAATTATAGATCGAGTTCGAAGAACGAGATCTATAATGCGACGAGTAAAAAAACACGCATTTTACACGTGTAACATACACTATTTTTTGCAATTTTGGAGTATAATCCGCAAGTTTCTGATAATTATTGTTTTTTTTAAATTTTATTAGTAGTGAAAAAAAGTGCTTACTTTTTTTCACTAGTGAAAAAAAGTAAGTAGTTATAACATCGAAAATGGCAACTGAAAAGTCAATATTATAGTTCAGAATTGCAAAAAAATAATTAAATTTTATTAGTAGTGAAAAAAAGTGCTTACTTTTTTTCACTAGTGAAAAAAAGTAAGTAGTTATAACATCGAAAATGGCAACTGAAAAGTCAATATTATAGTTCAGAATTGCAAAAACATGTTTATAGTACTATAATCTATTTCAAGTTGACAATCTAATCTGATTTCTTAATTCTAACGGTTTTTCGTAAAAATAGTTATTTAATATATTAACAATCTCATTTGGAACAGTTGTTAGTACTCCATGTTATTGAAGACTGATATTTTCTGCATTTTTTAGCGGCTTTTATTACTCCAATTAAAACTTTTTTATATTTATTATAATAATTTAAGATACATGGATTACTGCTATTCAAGATAATAAGAATAACTGTCTTTTAATTTTACTAGATGTTTTAATGCCCTTTGTTAGCCATGAGTGAACTGGCGTATTACTTTCTTTCTAGTGGGAAAAGAATAATCTATGCAACTATTTCAAAATGTTATAAAAAAGTTGAAGTTTGTCTACTTTTTTACAGCACAACGTCTTTTGCCAATTGATTTCACTTAATTGTTGATGAAATTTTATAATGTTGCAATTTGAATAAATTTTTACATGTTTATATAATACAGAACCATTTTGTCTTGAATTTGCATTCCTAATTTTTAACTTCATTAGAAGATTATATTGTCAAACATTATTCTAGTTAAAATATTATCAATGAATGTTTGACTTTGATCAGTTATCCTGGTAGGTTCTAAAACTTGTATTGTTAAATTATGTTTTTCAATAATTGAATGAAAATTTGTTCTATTCGTGGAAGTTCCCAATAAATCTACATTAAAATCTCTACAAACTGTTTTCTGTCTGTGTATATTGATTCAGAAATTGATCTAAAGTTTCTGCAAATATACTATAGTTACCCAATGACAGACGATATATAGAAACAATTATTTGATTTGTCTTAATTAGTCTAACAGCACAGATTTCAATATGTGATTCCATTGAAACACATTCAATTATTTCAAATTTGATAATGATAAAAAAAAAGTAATTGCACCACCACGTTTATTTTTTTCTGTGATAAAAAATAATGCAATATTAAAACTTGGCAAATAAACTATGTTCTTGTTTCTTACATAACCAATACTCTTGAATTAATTCTTCTTTCTCCATTGAAAAATCTACATTTTCTTCTTCCATAATAATATTTCCACTAGTTTGATCAGGTACTGAAAATGTCGATTCCAGTTGTTTTATACATACATCACATACGCCTTCAGTATATCATTAAAGACAGTATTATTGTACAGCGTTGAAGAGTTTTGATTGACACTGTTCGCATTTTTCTTATTAATAATGCTTGCAATATGTATTAATAACTTAAATTTTATAATCATTAATGGAATTTAATATACTATTGGTATTTATATATTGCACATAACTAAACATCCTTCTCTTCTCGATTATTGTATGAACAAGAAATTAATACAACATTTGTATGTGACAATCGGTTTATAATCGATTTCAACCAAATATTATCAATAAGTTGACAATTCACTGCCTACATCCTCCCATTATTATTACATAATTTTGTTTAGTAAAATTACAACTGCTTTGGTTTACATTAGATATAATATTTTTATAATCTGAGCAAGGCTTGCAAGTACTGTTAATTTTATATTCATATGATAAACTATTCATCATTTCAGCGCAATTCTTTCCATTTTTGTCTGCTAACAAAATTATTTTAGGTTTTTCAGTTTTAATATTAACATTTTTATTAATAAGGTGAGCACACGGATACTGAGTTTTAGAATGTTGCAACTTTTTCTCTATTTTATTATTCCTACTTGTTTTCATTTGACTATTTTTGATTTGCAATTTAGAAGATTTATCATCATATTTTCTAGTTCATGTACACGTTTTGTTAAATTTATAATGTTAGTTTGTAATGCTTCTGGATTCTAGATTGAAAGTTGAAGGGTAAACCAAAGTCTACTGCACGTAGGCCTCATTAGGCCCTTTGTACCTCCTCTAGTGGTGACCTCACTCCGTTGTCTTTGCATTTAACAACCCTATGTGGCTGATGTATGCAAGTAAAACGCTTGGAGGAGTCTCCCTTATGCTGGCCATGTCAAGCCAGCAGCTCTCCAACATGGATTCTCTATCGTATCAGAGGGCCGGGCATGTGCATAGCACGTGCTCGATTGTCTCGTCGTCTATTTCACATCCTCTACACGTTGGATTGTCTCCAATACCAATCATGTGCATGTGTTTCTTTAGTTGGCAGTGTCCTGTCAAAATTCCTGTCATAATTTGCAAATTCTTCCGGGAAAGTCGCAAGTAGTAATCGGCTGTCTTGGCGTTAAGAGCAGTCATTGCTTCCTTTGCATGTCTGCAGCCCGGTGTATCATCCCATCTCAGTGCATTGTGTGTGTTAATTTTTAGTAGATTATTTAAGCTTTTGAGTGTTAAAACGGTCCAGGGTTCAGGACCACACGCTATGAGGGTTGACCCTTTACGCGCCAGCTCGTCCGCCTCAATGTTACCTACTTTGTTGGAGTGTCCTTTTACCCAAAGCAGCTCAATGCTATTTCCACAGGCTGCTAAAGTAAGGGCACAATGACATTCATAAATTAGCTTCGATGTGATTCTAGGCTTGTTTATAGCAATTAGGGCCGCCCTACTATTCGTTAGAATTTGGACATTCTTGCCAGATATTTTGCGGTTCACAATTTCCATAACCCCATAGGTTATCCCGACTACTTCTGCTTGGAAGATTGTCGGATAAGCCTCTAGTGGTAATGATATTTTGAGGTCCAGGTCTTGCGAGAAGATTCCCGTTCCAGAACCTTTATTAGTTTTTGAACCATCCGTGTAGATTTTAATCAAATCATTGACCACGTTCTGCTTCTCTTGTTCATGTGTGCGCACGTTCTAAGCTCTTTGAAACACAAAGAAGGTGTTTTCTTAACAGCCTCTTCCAGGAGAGTACAGTGTTTGCCAGCTCTCGCTGCAGTGTGCCAAAGTCCAGCTGCATTCAGACGCAAAGATGCCATTGTCGCCATCTCCTCGACGTAAATGTTGAGGGGCGGCAGACACAACATTTCCTCCATAGCTGCAGTTGGTGTTGTCCGCATGCCACCTGTTATACTTAGGCATGTCATTCGTTGCAGCTGATTTAGTTTTCTTGCAGACGTTTTTTGTCTAGCTTTTGGCCACCATATTAGTGCCCCATATGTGATCATAGGTCTTATGACGGCTGTGTACAGCCATAGCACTATCTTTGGAGACAGTCCCCATGTTTTCCCCACAGCTCGTCTGCATTGCCAAAAAGACATATAAACTTTTTTGCATCTCGTATTTAGATGTGGTCCCTATGTGAGCTTATTGTCAAAAACCACCCCAATATATTTTACCTCGGTTGATAGCGGTAGTGAGGTATTTAGGAGTTTTGGTAAGTTTAGATTTCCAATTTTCCTTTTTTTTTTGTGAAGAAAACCAGTTCGGTTTTCAAAGGGTTGACCGTAAGAGCCTGGTCTTCGCACCAATTTTCAATTATTCTTAAAGCCTCTTGCATCAAGCTACAAAGTATGCTTTCAAATTTACCGCTTAGTAGGATTGTTATGTCATCTGCATAACCAATTGTGTAGAAACCATGATCAATGAGTAGGCGTATAAGACTGTTGACTACTATATTCCATAATAGTGGAGATAATACACCTCCCTGGGAACATCTTTTAGCAACAACTTTCCTGACCGTCGAATCCCTTACATTAACTGTAACGGCTCTTTTTTCCAACATGTGTTTTATCCATCCACTAATTGTGGGGTTTACACCATGTGTTGCAAGAGCAGTTTCTATTTTATTGAAGGTGGTTTTATCGAAAGCGCCTTCAATATCTATAAATACGCCCAAAGTAGATATTTTGTCTCTTAATGATCTATCGATTCGGTCCGTTACGAGATGTAGGGCCGATTCGGTAAATCTTCCTTGAGTGTATGCATGTTGGTTTGGGTGTATTGGCTTAGTAATGAAAGCCGTTTCCCAAATTGATCTTTTGCACAATCGTTCTAATGTCATCAGGAGAAAAGACGTAAGGCTGATTGGGCGATAAGATTTTGCAAGAGTGTAATCGTTACGCTCTGGTTTTGCTATAAATACAACTTTTACTTTCCTCAATGCTATAGGTATGTATCGAAAAGCAATGCATGCACTATAGATTTTTGCCAGGTGAGTTAGTATGACATCTTCTCCTCATTGTAGAAGAGCAAGAAAGACTCTATCTAATCCTGGCGCTTTATACGGAGAGAAGTTTTTAATTGCCCATGCTATACGCACCTCTTCAACAAGCTGGTGAGCAGCTACCCAGTCCTCTTCTGATAGAGCTGGAATTTTAGCGTCGGACCAGACTTGTTCTGGGGCGGTACAACCTGGGAAGTGAGTTTCTAGAAGTATCTCCGTTGCTTCCGATAGATTGGCTGTGTATGAGCCGTCAATTCGTTTCAGGCAACCCAGTTGCTGTTGAGAGTATTTGGACAAGATTTTTTTCAACCTTGCAGCAGTTGAGGTGTTTTCAACATCTTCACAAAAAGATTTCCAAGTTTCCCGTTGACGTATGCGTCTTTTATAATCTTTCTGGGAATTTTTGTATAACATCCAGTCTGATTGGTTTTTTGAGTTTTATGCTCTGTTGAAGAATCTCCGTGCAGCCTCCAAAAGCCGGTCGAGTTCCTTACACCACCAAGGTATAGTGTTGTCGGATTCGATAGCCAGCCTAAGTGGGCAAGAGTCCTTGTACGCTCGAGTTAAAGAAGTTTCCAACTTACTTACATAGTTTTCTATTTCTTCTACACTAATAGGTTCAATTAAATTTGCACAAGTACTTAAGCTCCGCGATAGGTTGTTTCGAAAAGCAGCCTTATCGGTCAGCCTCGGGTTTCGGTAAGGCCTGATTATTGTTTTTTTGTTTATGCTCTACATTAAATTTTATCCACCTGTGATCTGACATTGAGACCGACGTAGATACGTGCCAGTCGTGGATTTTGCTTGAAATGCTAAGAGTTGCCAGTGTGATATCTATCACAGTCTGGCTGCGGGACGTAACAAACGTTGGTTCAACGCCTCGATTAGTATTTTTAGGTTAGTACTGATAATAAAATTGTAAAGTTGCTTACCCCTGTCATTTGTGTCTTCACTTCCCCAGACAATATGATGGGAGTTGGCGTCACATCCAACTATGAGGTCAACATTTCCTCTCGTACAGTAATGCACCAAGTCCTCCAGCTGTGTTGTTGGAGGTGGTACGTCGTGCGCAAAGTATGCCAACGCTACAATGATGTCTGGCTTCCGTTTGTCTGCCGAGCTGATTCTGACGGTTGTGAGGTCACCGTCGGAAAGCTGTGGCATAAGAAAAGCTGTTATGTGCTTAGGTATGTATATACACGTCCGTAGCTTACCGTTACTTGAGTTTGAAAATATCTTCCATCTTAGTTTGCCTAATCCGCAAACCCTGGTTTGTATGATCCAAGGTTCTTGTATTAGGGCTATTGTAATGACATTAATGTGCCGCGTCATCAGTCGGCTTTGGGGACAGTAGTGTATCTCCATCCCGGTTTTGACCGGGTGGATCAATCGCCTCTGTTTCCATTGCTTCCTCCTGCGGCGGCACATTTTTTGTTATTTTGATGGTGGGTTTGCTAAACATATAGCTTAGCAGATTTCCCTTACCATTTAGTGTGCGTACATCTTCCTCATCTATTTCTAGAACAAGGAGTCGGCCCTCCGGTTCCTTGGACTCGGCGGTGTGGAAGATGCACTAATCGTTAACTTTGAGCCACTGATTCTGCTTTCCCAGGCGACTCATGGCCAGCTCTACGACATCCGGTTTTCCCGGAAGTCACAGAGTAGCCTTTGTCAGCCTAGGAAGCCGGCGTCATTATCACAGGTGATCCTAAGGATCTTTCCTATGAATGTCAGCCCACTAAAGGTAGGAGGTGTTTCGCCTGGGGTGGATAAAGTATTATCCAGCTCCCGGAAAAAATCATCTTTAATCAAATTACCCTGCTCACTAGTGGTTTTACCCAGGAGATAAGTCAGGCTGGTAACCGCCACGCGAAGGTGCGATGAGGCAACCTCTTTGTAGCTAAGTCCCCCCTTCTTTCTTGTAGGGGGGATGTTGGGTTTCTCTTTCGTATTTTTCACCCTCTTCCTGGGTTGTCCAGGTGAGGGTTCAGACGTCGAGGAACGTATCCACTTTTTTGATGCTCACTGTTTTGGAAGAAGTGTCCCTTTGCCCAACGGCTTTAGACCTTGCCACTTTTGAAGAGGCTTTCGGTTTGGCTTTGACGCACTCTGTTTTGGGTTAACAGTTGCACTTGAGGTGTCTGCCTCGCCGAAAAGGGGGCTTGATTGCTTTTTAGCAGCCAAACGCGCCTTTCATCGTCTTTTTGCCTCAGTCCCGCAGATCCTGTGTTTTTTGACACTGGTCTATGGGTGTGGTTCAAAGACGGAACAGTTTTGGAAGTCGATGGAGTATCCGTAGATGCACCCACCAAGTCTATAGTTTTCAAGGTATCCGAAGATTCACCTGATAGATTGGTTTTAAAATTTTGGTTCTCCATAGTTGAAGAGACTAAACTTCATTTCTCTGACTCCCCACCCGCCATGGAGCCCGCAAATTTGGGACGTCTACAATAGATCGCCAGGGTTACCAGAGAAATATAGCCCCAAAGGTGGGTTGTAGACGAGCAAGTGACGCACACCAAACCAATAAGTGTGCGGCCCGCTGCATACCCCATCACTTCCAAGGACTCACCCTGTCGGCCATCTGACTGGACAACGCAGCCGATTGATCGAGATGGGTTAGTCTCGACCTCCCGTTTAAGAAGAAATCCAGGCCAAAGTGGAGTGTTGCCAAGCCCTAGAGACGCATCTGTAGGGTGACTCAGCCACCAGGACCCCTTCATCCTCCCTTACGGGTTTCCACGCACGGCACAAACACGTGGGTAGTCATACCACAGACCCTCAACGCAACTACTACGTTGCGGGGTTATCGTAATTAGTCTGGAACTTCGCCCTTGGTCGCTTAGCAGCTTGTTTTCCGATACAAAAAAGTTTCCTTCTCGACCGGACCCACTGACCACGTCCAAGGGGAAACACGCAAGCCCCATAACCACGGCAAGGTTACGATCATCAAAGGAGAAAGAGCGTTGCGTTTGATTAGCTATTGCTTTCCCCCTATGGGGTTGTAATGCTTTAATGATTTCACTAGTTTTTTTCCTGTTATTCATTTTAAATGTGACAAATGAGTGTTTATTTATGTATATATTAATTAATTCCTCGCTAACAAAACTCAAGTTTATAGCATTTCTTAACTTTTTTTGTAAAATTTCTTTCATTCCTGTACTGTCAACAGAGTAAAAACAAACCTGCTTTTATATTTCTTTTTCTTGTATAAATATTTATTTTAACTAACACAAATGCACTAAAACTTGATAACCGGTTAATAATAATTTGCTGACCAACAAGGTGTTTGTGCCTAGATCCAACAACAAGCATATTCTAGTTTACCAACATACAAAATTCAAGGCATTGGTTATAATAGCATATTTTTTAAACTAATTCTTTCCAATAAAACTGTTATTGTAATTGGCATATACCGTTCTCCAATTAAAGCAACTTCAAACTTTTTTGATGACCTTCTTCAAGGTAATCATAAAAAAACTGAAATAATTTTGTTATGAGATTTTAATGTTCACATTACTGAAATCACACATCTTCTACAACACTGTCCGGACAACAAGATATGATTTTTGCTGCTGCTTATAATATTACCCAACTTATTCAGCAACCCACATAGTTTCCTCATAATAAACTTCTTAGTAAACCAAGATTATTAAATTTGTTCCTTTTAACTATTCTAGAGATTACAACAACTAATGTTCAGGCTACTTTAGATAATTCTAATCATTCACTTATTACTTCTATTGTTAAAACTTCTCTTCTTATTACTACCAACTTGAACCAAGGCTCATCTATCATTATTCTAAGACATAGTAAAAATTAAAAAAAAATCTTAATAATTTCAATTTCAATACTCATTGCATATTAAGAATCCACACATTGCAGCAAAAAAATTACAAAAACTATTCAGAATGTCATCAAAAAATTTGTCCCATTCTATGTTATTAAACTAAAACAAAAATACTTGTTTTCAATTCAGACAAAACAGGCAGTTAATAAGAAACAAAAAGCATTTAAAATACACATCAGTAACTGTTCCAACAGACTAAACAAGATTATAAAAAATATTGTAAACATTGTGACAATCTAGAACAATCTGAAAAAAAAATAGTATTAATAAAAACAAAACTCAAATTTAGCAGCTTTCTATAAACAACAAATATTTCTTTAAAACAATAAATTTATTGCAAAATAATACAAAATCTTCAATAGCTCCTCTTCGAAATAATCACAACAATCACACTAATCCAAAAGTAAAAGCAGATATTTTTGCAAACCAATTTACATCTAACTCTACTATTATAAATCCTCCTATTGCTCTACCTACAATGCCGGCTATTGTTGAAATAATGAATCCAATTTATTTTAGGCAACGGGTTGTCAAAAGATATCTTCTTAAATTAAATACCAGAAAAGCATGCATCAGGTATAAATAAAATTTTACTTATTATTCTTAAAGCATTTGCAAATGAATTAGCCCATTTTGACTAAAATATTTGCCTTATCATACAAAAAAGAAACATTTCCAAGTTATTGGAAAGTTGCAAATGTTCAACCTATACCTAAAAAAAGACAAGTTTAATTCTTCAAATTATAGACCAATTGCATTATTGTCCAATCTGTCTCAGATACTCAATATGGATTTCAATCAAAATGTTCCACAACAGATCTTCTGTATCTTGCAGTAGCTTTAGATATTTCCAAAGCTTTTGATAGAGTATGGCATCCTAATATTTTCAACAAACTCCATTGTGTAGGTCTTGATCATAAGTCTGTAAATCTTATCAATAGTTTTCTTGACAATAAAAAAATTATAGTTAGAGTTGATGGTTTTAACTCTGACCCCAAAATAATAAATGTTAGTGTTTCTCAAGGTTTTGTTCTTTGGCCAACTTTATTTTTAATTTACATTAATCAACTTCTATAACTAAAAGTCCTATTCATAGTTTTGCAGATGATAGCACCCTTCATACTTCATACTTTCCAAAAACCATATTGACAAATATGGCAGAGCGTATTGAATCTTCTAGGTTAAGTTGAGTTAGGTTATTTCTAAAAAACTCAACTTCTAAATGTTTCAAAATCAAAATCTAAAGTATCATTATTACCAAATATTAAATTAAACAAGTTTAAAAGTTGCAATCTCAAATAATCTTCTCTAGAACAACCAAATCGTTCTTGTATTGAATATTGTACTGGGAGGAGCATCAGAAACTTCCTTCTAAATTTTATTCAAAATTGAGCTTTGGATCATTGCCGCACCAAAATTGACTTGAATAAAACTTAGATACTTTACAACACAGGCGTAATGTTGCAGATCTTTACATGTTTTATAGATATTTCCATAAACATTGTTCAAACAAAATAAAAGACAATATGTCATTTATTATATCTAAACAAATTTTTACTCGTATTACAAAACTTGCTAAAAGTACTAACAAGTATTCACTGGCAGTTCAGAAATGTCGAATCAAAACTTGTAAAAAAGATTTTTCCAACCGTACTATTAACACATGGTATAAATTTCCAAATTTAGTATTTCTCGAGACTTATAAACCGCAAACATTCAAAGTCAATGTTAACAGACTGCTAAACTAGTCTAAAATGTAATAAATTCAGCAAATGTGATTTACTTTTTGAAATTCATAGGTTTTTTTTTATGTTGTTATAACATATTAAGTAATTTCTAAATATCACATATTAAATTTTTTTTTTAATTAACTAACTCGACAATAGAAATCAACAATAAGTTACTACGAATGATTTCTAAAAACATACATAAATGAAGAAAACTTGAAAACGCCAGATTAAGCTAAGCAAAGTCAGATCAATGCAACTACTGTCGTAGTTAATTAAAAAACAAACTAATTAACATTTAAAACGTAAACATTACTACACAGATAGTAAGCCCATATTAATCCGCTAGCAGCGTACTACTAGAACTCAATTTACTTAAGAGCATGCAAAATAAAATATTATAATTGAGGACTGTCTATATTGATCTAATAGTCATATGGCTGGATATCATTGCAGGTTTAACCAATTTTGTTGTTGTTAGTAACGGTATGCGACATTATAACTGCGGATGTCTACATAGCAAATATCTTGTATTACCGTTTGATTAAGCCAGAATTTCTAATTGATGCACAACTACCAAGTATACGTTGCACATGTTGTGCAAAATTACACGATTGAAGTGGCCAGACTTAAATCTAACAGTCAAATGCCATATTAAAATAGCGTTCCAAAAACCGCTATTTAAAATTTAAAAGCAGTAACTATCAAATAATAAAAACTGATGGACCAAGGTTATATTAAAAATCTTATCAAATCTATGACTAGATTAATGCAGGGTGTCATTATCATATCTTAATAAATACATCATTATTGAAAACATTTGCATCGTTTACAAAAAAAACGCCATTAGAAATAATATTATATTACCTATGATACTATGAAAAAATAATAAATAATATTTAAAACTTTTCACGTTTTTAGACACGCAGAAATGTAATGTGTAGAAATGACCAAAACACGTCCGCCAAAACGTTGGTTAAAGCAACACGATAGAGTTACAATTACTTTGCACCACTAATTACACATTATTTAACTTGTGTTAAAAGCACGGAAATCAATTATTTAAATTTGTCCTTCACCATCAAGCAAGGCCGTACCACCAAGAAGCAGTATTGAAATTTGAAAAATCTATGTATATATACAGAATGTTAAGTAAACATGCGGCAAAAATTCAAGGGGTTATTCATTTTCCTATTCTAAGAATATTTTGTTCTATGATAATTTTTGAAAACCCTTTTGTTTCAAGGATACAAGGATAACAAAATTTGTAACAACAATATTCGATATTTGGTAAAATCATTAATGTAAATAAAAGTATAGCGTACGCCAATAAGTATATCAAATTCAAAAAAGTAATGAGTTTATCAAGAACAAAAAATTGGTAACGATAACTACTAATGTACAAGTAGATTTTATTTGAATACGTCGTCATTGATCATCACATGTATCGGTCGCAGTTGTTTAGATTGAGTGACGTTTGGCTGTTTGACGTGACTTTAATAGTTACTAAATTTCACTACCATGAATAGTACAAACGCCGAAATGACTGACATGCATTTCATTTATAGACTTGTTGATGGCAATTCATTACAAGCTACACAATTGTACATTAAACGGTTTTCTGGCCGTAATATTCCCGACCAAAAAATCTTCGAAAACATTTATCGACGTTTTCCTAAAACAGGCACATTGAAATAAAATAGAAGAAAAAATGCCAATACTTTGATAGTAAGTCATTAGACAGTTTGAAAAGCTCTTAGGGGCAATTTGTAGTATCTTTACCACATTCAGCGTGTTCAGGCACTTCTTCCTGCTAATTTTCCTTCACGTATTTTGCAAACATTAATTCTAATCCCTCAATTCCTAACACATATTTTTTTCACCAATAAAGCCAGTTTCTCAAGAAATGCAATAAAGACTTTTCATAACAACCATGTGTGAACAGATGAAAATCCGCATCAGGTATGTAAATATCGTTTTCAACATCAGTTCTCCTTAAATGTTGAAATTGTAGGCGGCAATCTAATTGGACCAGTATTTCTACCAGGAAGACTTACCGGCAAGGTGTATCGCAACTTTTTGGATCTCATGCTTCCTCAGCTTCTAGATAATGTACCATTGGCAACAAGAATTGCAATGTGGTTTATGCACAATAGTGCACCACCACATTTTAGTTTAGTTGCCCGTGATTATTTAACAACAACATTCGAAGATCGCTGAATTGGTCGAGGTGGGCCACACGCATGGCCTGCTCAATCCCCAGACCCCTGGATTATTTCTTATGAAGCTATCTAAAATCATTAGTTTACGCTTTTCCAGTGGAGAATTTGGACGACTTACAAAATTGAATAATTGCTGGGTGTAACTCAATTAGAATCAACCCTGGTGTGTTTGAAAGAGTTCGGCACTCAATGACAAAAAGATTGAATGCTTGCATCCAGACTTTAGAAAATCTTTTCAAACATTTATTGTAGATTCAGCAACTTTACATGTACTTTTTGATAATAAAATGTTGTAACTGTCGCAAATTTTGTTTACCCTGTATCTTCAAAACAAAAAGGTTTTTCAGAAATAACCATAAGACAAAATATTTTTATAATAAATCAAGAAGTAACCCCTTATATGTTTGCCGCATGTTTACCTAACACCCTGTATAACTAGATACATGACTCCCTACATTTATGCGTTTATATAGTGAAGCAAATTATTCTATAGCGTCCATTTTGAGTGTGAGTTAGTAATACAAAACAAATATTTAAAACATCTTACATTCTATTATTTCAAAGTTTTAAACATTTATTACATACATTGTATGTTATTAACAATAAAAAAAACATTTAAATAAATCGGACAAAAATTGGTTAATTGGGTCCAAAGTTAAAACCAAAAATGTGTTTTTAATAAACAATTGATATATTTTAAATAGGCAAGCCAACTTAAGCCAAATTTTTGAACAATATTATTACACGTATTAATGACGTTTTATTATCATAGTCAAACTTTGTATATCTAATGATTTTATTTGTTGAATTTGAAGAGCAGAAGCAGTACCAAACAAATTCAATTTGTCTGCAGTATGTACACTCGACGAGGAAAATAAGAATGTTTCTAACTTTAATTCATACAGAGAAGGGTACTTGTCAGCTCCAGCTACAAGCAGCAGAAAATCATCCAAAAACACATTGTAGGTTCCGGGCAAACCGTAGCACTTGCGACGTAATCTTCAATATAAGTCAAATACAGAAAAAAATGCTTAGAACAGTATTAGCATTTATACATGTCCTTTGTAAATTTAGAAAAGGCATTTGAGCAAGTTCCACGTGAGGCTCTTTGGATATTACTGAGAAAACTCGGTTCATGAGCTTCATAAAACAGCTTCATCTTAAAATAAAATGCAGATAGTGATGTATCAAAATATTTAGATATTACTAGAGGTGTCAAACAGGGATGTGTCGAGACTCCAACGTTATTTGTTCTATACTTTTCCGTAGTCATAATACAAGCTTCCCAAGGTATGTTAAATGCATTACATATAAAATATAAGTACCAAGGTAAACTATACAACTTATTAAGTCTCAAAACGTTAAGCAGATTATCTGTTTAGTGGCAAATTCATTGAATGCTATGCAAGAATCAATACACATCATCACTAGACTAAATGACTTGTGTACTAAAGTTAGTTTTCAAATAAACTATCAAAATACCGACGTTATACAACAACCAGCCAGAAATTTGTCAATAAAAACTACACACATAAACATATAAGTTGCCAAAAATCTGTTAAATGATGTGAACAGGTTTAAATATGTTAGAAGCACAAAATCATCAATATATAAACCAAACCACGTATCGCACAAACATCCTTCACTTTTGGTAGACTGCAACACAAATTGTTAAAACCCCATAATGTTACTACACAAACAAAGATACAAATTTACTAAGCTGTAGTAGTGTCTATACTTCTGTATGATGATAAAACCTGGTGTGGCGACGTATCTCTAGTTAAAACAATACCACCTTAGATGCCTAAAATTAATCTTAGACATTAAATAGAGACTAAATTAGAAATATGAAAATCCTTTGTAAAGCTAGGATGTGTGGTATAGAAATCTCTGCTAATAAAAACTACTGTAATGAATTGAACATGTGTTTAAAATAAAAAACCGACAGCATTACAAGCAAATCATGTATCCGGAACTCATTTATAGTGAGCGTAGAGGAGAAACATCAGCTCTCAAGTACAAAAACTTATTAAAAAACACATGGACAGATATAATATATACTCCCAGATGCATATAAGAAAACTGCACAAAATCGCAGCTTATAGAAGCATAAAATAAAAACCGGGTAGATGCTTTCAAAAAAAACCCTTAGAAAACCTAGATGCTCAAAGAAAAAATCTGAAATAGAAAAGGGTTACCATTTACATCTTTCGTCAATCAATCAATTCAAGTTTATGTTGACCAACTGTTAAACTATACGGAATACAACGCGCACACAGCTTTTTTACCACCAAATTTTCATGAAATATCAAATATATACTAATCATACTAAAGCCTAAAGATGCCTTAATTTTACAATAAGTCACACAACAATCTTACTTTATTAGCTCGTTTACGGAATCAATGTTTGCGATGTTAGCACCACAATCAATTTTAAACAACCTTAATCAAACCACGGCTACAATTAATTGAGGCAACAATGTACAGTGCTTTATCACCAAAAGTCAAAGTAAGTTGATCGACGCATTGCTATTGAGGTAAATTCACGCCAAAACAAAAAAATTCACACCATTTTTTTAAATTTTTTGGCTGAGAGAGTTTGGGCAAGGATCAATGATAAAACCATTATAGCCATCGTTATACATTAATAGTCATTTCAGACTAATTTGTCAAAAGAAAAACTCATAGTGTAAGTGCGTATTCATCTATTGCCTAGAAGCCATAAAGTTTTAATTATTGGAATAAATTTTTATTTTGATTTTCATTTATATTTACTGTTTTAAATCGGTTACTTCTTTTTAAAACACCCTACAAATAACGTATTAAACTAAATAATATTAAACATTTATCATATTATTCAGCTATACTAACTATAATAAACGTTTATAAAATTATTTTTTTTTACTGTAACGTTTGATAAATTTATGTTTAATGCAGCATTGTATTTTGTACCATACTTTATAAAAAAATATCGAATGGCTTATATATTGTTAATACTTTTTACTTTTTTCTGAAAAATTATCTAACTAAACTTTATTACAAGCCTTTTGTTTTTTTTACTTGTTCATGCGGTTCTGTCATGAAAATTTCATTTCGGACGATTTAACGCTCGTTCTAGAGGGGTGAGCCGACGCGAAAAAAGTAGCGCGCGCCCGACTTCATTTATGTGCGCAACTTATATAATATATGATGTTACTTTAAAAGTCTTTTTACAACTAATAACTTGAGACAAAAGTACCCGACTGTGGCCATGTAACGCCGCAATACTACAATTTAGTTACCCTAGAGAAAATTGCAATACAAAAACTTTGTTAGAATTTTTCTGGCGTTACAATGTTATTCAGGAATATTTTTATGTTAAAATTGTATTCATTTTGATACCGCAGCAGTATATTTTTTTGGAATGCGGACGGATTATGACGAGCGTTTTAGTAGATTTGGCTGTGATTTATGTACCGAATGGTAGATTTATTTTCCCCGGGTAATTTTCGGCCCAACAGTCGTTTTAGCATGATAATGCTGCACAGATTATTTATGGTCTTCTCGATGGAAATGAGGAAAAACATTCACAGCAGAAAAAAATTAAATTGTGCTTTCATTCTCACCAGAGAAAAGTCTTATATATACTTTTTTTTCTACTTTCTCCTTTATTGAGCCAACAAGTAGCGCGATGCAGATGATTTCAATCTTCCGGCGTTTAAGTCGCAGCGGCGGCTCCGGAGACGGCGGCACGGACCTCATTTGAATGCAGAGCTCGCATAACGAGACTGTACTCTTTAGTGTTATTGAAGCGTCTTCGTCGCTTTATTACGGATATATGCCCTCAGCCACCCTTCGCAGCGCCTCCCTACTATAAATTGTTTCGCAATTTAACATCAGCGAGTGGCTCGGCATAGACCAATTTCACCAGCCGCAAAACGACGCTGTCTCCATTGTCGTGGAGAACGCGTTTTTGACGATGCGACTGGAGATGGAAAGACGTCGTAAATTTAAACAATGGGGGAGTATTGCATTTGGGAAATAATTTTAATGAAAACTTCGATGCATTCAAGTAAGAGTAATTGCAGGTAAGTTATTATCGTTTGTAGTAGACTTGCCTGACTTAATTATTACTTCAATAAAATTATTTCAGCAGTAAATTAGTTTAAGTGAATAAATTATATTTAAATACTGTTATAAAATATTAGAAATGTTTTCTATTTAATATTATTATTTATGATATTATGAATATTCGTGACCGGTAGTTAATTAATTAATTAATTATCTATCAACAAACGCTAAATCTTATAATAGCTGCCCCAGGCTTTTTCAAAAACCAAAAATTGTATTAAAACACAAACATATAATATATGTACATATTGTTGTAATTAAATTCTAATAAAAGAATGTAATGACAGAATAAAAGATGCCATGTATGTCTTAATTAGCGCAACAAAACTTATAGAATACCTCAGGTTCTTTCCAGTCAATACACTTATTTTGACCTGATCACTAATACAAATTCAACATAAAACTTTGCAAAGAAAAAAAATCAAAAACCCATATCAAATTAAATAATGGGCAAGAGCAGATCCGTATTTGATGTAGCATAAGATGCATAGATTTAGATCTTATCAATAAACATTTCTTTATCAAAATATTTAAAAAATCTGCATTTTAATACTTACACATCACTTGATTATCAAAATGACAATCTTACCTAAAACAAAAATTAAAATTAAATTCTAATGCCTCTTCAACGATTGCAAATTAATACGAAACAGGTCAGCAATTGGTCAAGTTTCTTTAATAGAATAATATTATAGCAATACATTTATTAATTATTGCAACACAAAAGATTAATCACTTATCTCAAAATAATAAAAAATTAAAAGAGAATGGTAGCAGCTGCAATAGTGCTATGGAACAGCACAATGAAAAATCTAAACAAACTTGATCAGAAAACAGACTTAACAGATAGCTCACAACAAAATTAAAAAAAAAAAAACAAAAAGACCTATGCGCCTTGTACAATGTGAAAAGCTAATAAAAAGCAAAAAAAGCTAAGGGAACGGTCACCAGAAACAGTGAGGTGATAAATAGAAACCTCAAAAGTCTACTAGGTATCAAAAAAAAAAAAACATCCACCTGTTTTTGAAGAGCAAAGTTAAAAAAAAGTAAAATCATTAACAACGAGCAAACAAAGAACTAAAAAAAAAATCAGAGAGCTCATTATGATGAACAAGTTGCAGAAAGAATTGAAAGACAAAAAGGAAATATAACAACGCAATTGAAGAGCTAAAAGACAAAGATATGGCAGAGAAAAGCCAGAATGAGAAGATAGAAGTGATCCAAAAAGAGAACTACATCTTACAAACACGGCTGCTAGCCTACAAAAACCAAATCACAGAACAGAAAAAAAAAAGAAAAATTGAAGGCAAAACAAGATGTAAATGAAGTTGATATAGAAAAGTTTGGGAGACACCCACAAAAAGTACGGAAAAATAACAAAAAAGAAACTGAAAAAAAGAATGTACCATAAAACGAAAATAGTGAAAGAAATCCCGCGACAGCGGAAAGTGACATAGCGATCTGAATAGAAGAACAAAAACAAACAAACAAACAAGTCTGCAGTAAAGGCATACCTAACAGTATCTGAAAACAAACGTTAGGCTGACTAAAATAAAAATTAAAAAAAACGAAAAAGATACCAGAAAAAAATGGATTATGAGACTAAAAAAAGGCAAAAACAAATAAAAAGATTTCAACAGACTTACCAGAGTGGAAAAGACCTGGAAAATGAAAGGAAAAAAACATGGCCATTATGCCCAAAATGGATAAGCCTGGAAAGATACAGGAAAATGATCAATGCACCAATGCACCCTCTAGAAAAATGAGTCCAAAAATAACCAGGGACAAAACACCATAACCATTAAGCCCAAAGATATAAAATCTGTTGTTGAGTTAGTTAGAATCCTTAAAAAAGTCGAAAAAACAAGTGCCAAAATAGAAAAGCTCTTTAACACCAAAAATGATAATATACAGTATGTAGTATCCAAAAAAGAACAACGGGGGCAATGCCACCCTAAAAAATAAAATCAAAAAAGCGATAATCGACGCAAACGATATGACAAAGCGGACAACCGTGTTCATCAAAGACATCAATAAAAGCATAGCAAACAAAAATGTCTTGACCCTTAACTGGGGAGATAGGGCCATAGTAACCCCCACCCCATCTAGAAACGTCTATATAATTGTCTCTGCTTATCAGAACGCTTTGCGCCTTCCAGTACCTTTCTAAAATGTGCCAACAAATACAATGCCTATTAGTGTGTCTTCATTTCCGTTAGAGAAAAGTCTAATTTTAAGCGTTGGTAGTCGTTGTGTTCCCAAGTCCGTAATAAGTTACCTGACCCCACCTCCCTTATAAAGTGTGCTATAACTAAAAAATAGCAGGTTTTTGGCGACCAAGCAGGTTATTTCATCCTGAAGATCCAGATTTTCAGGAAGTGATGGCCCTGGCGTTGTGCAAAAAAAAAATTAATTGTTATTGACGATTTTAATATTCCCGAGTATGTTACAACAGTATTAACTGACACCCAATCCAATTCTACTAGCAGATTGCTCGAGTGTTTAGAATTTTGTAATTTAAAGCAACAAAATACTATTGAAAATGATAATAGTAGATTATTAGATCTTATATTATCCTCTGCACACATTACATGTAATGTGGCATTGGACGTTTGTCCTCCAGTAAGAATTGATAGACATCATCCTCCTCTTGATATAGAGTTAAATTTGTCTATTACAAATCATCGTAATTTAATACCTTCATATACATCACCCAGTTATAACTTTAAAAAAGCCAATTTGTCTTTTTTATATACAAAGTTAAGTAATTTTAAGTGGGATAACTTGTATAAAATTTAAGATGCTAATTTATGTTGTAGTTATTTGTATAAAGTAGTATATGACATTTTGGATGAGTGTGTTCCTAAATCGGTGATAAGTACCAAGCAGTCTAAATTTCCACCATGGTTTTCTAAAGCCATTATTAATAAAATTAATTTAAAGCATCGGTTACAAATAAATAAACGTCTAAACACTACAATTCAGAACATTAGTTTACTGAATGACATGAAAATGAGTTTGCAAAGCATTTTGCAACCGTGTATAGTGCTACTAATAGCATCGATTCTCATTCTGCTTCTCTAACTAGTGATCACATTGGTAATGTAACCATGACCAAAAATGATGTATTGCCTAGTTTTATACGTCTAAAAGGAAACATGACATCGGGGTTTGATAAAATTCCTTCATTTTTGGTTAAAGATTGTGCTCCGGTACTTGTTACACCTCTCACGTACATTTTTAACACCATATTACAAAGTGGCATTTTTCCAGCATGCTTGAAAGAAGTGAAAGTTAATCCTGTTTTTAAATCAGGTGATCGTAATTTATTCTGTAATTATCGTCCCATATCAATTTTATCAAATTTCTCAAAAATTTTTGAAACATCATTATACAATGTATTATTTGCTATTATCAAACCACACAAATCTCAGAATCATCATGGATTCATCATTGGCAGATCTACATCAACAAACTTATGCCACGCTACGCAGTTGATTGCCGATAACATTCACCAACACATTCAAACTGATGTCAGTTATACTGATTTAAGCAAGGCATTTGATAAATTAAATCACAACATCCTTTTTAATAATTTAATAATGCTTAACATTCCTAATAATTTGATTGCAGTTATTAAATCATATCTTAGTATATATATTGTTTAGAGCATACATTATATCAAAATTGTCTTATTATTGTATCATATGGTCTCCTTGGCAACACAAGTGCGTTCTTACTCTAGAACGTATTCAAAAAAGGTTTTTGAAGTACTTATACCTACGTAAACATGGAGTTTATCCAAGCTACGATCTGAAAATGCTACACCCACTTCATGATCAAGATATTTTCGTAGAAAAGACAGATATAAATTAGAACACAAGCTAACAATATTTTAATGCATTTACCAGGATTGCGTCAAGATGCTAAGAATTTATGTACTAGACCAACTCCTCTGCAGGTATGGTGTCAATTTATTAAAGAATCTATTATTAAAAAAGTTATTGCATACACCAACCTTCAACTAAATGCATACACGAAAAAATGGACTAATAAAAATAGACCAGAATTGGTCAATGTTGAAATTATAGAATTTGAGGCGTTCCTAGGTTTGTTACTTCTGAGTAGTATTAGCAAATCTGGCCATGAAGCTTTTCAAAACGAATTTGCAACTAATGGCTAAAGACGTGATATTGTTAGTTGTACAATGTCAAAGAAACAATTTTTTACTCTCCCCTTGTGCCTAAGGATTGATGACAAAACTACACGAGAGATGAGAAAACAAACAGATCCAGCTCCACCCATTAGTGAGATATTTTATAAATTTATCGAAAACTGTCAAAGGCTTTATTGTATGGGACATAAATGCATGTATTGATGAAATGTTGATAGGTTTCAGAGGTAGGTGCAAGTTTAAAGTTTACATGCCAAATAAACCGAATAAGTATGGTCTTAAACTTATGTGCTTAACCGATGCGCGTACACATTATTTGTACAATGCCTACTTATATCATGGAAAAAATAGCAATAGCGTTGGTTTATCCAATAATGAAAAACATTTTAAAATTCCTACGCAATCAGTGTAAACCTATTGAAAAGTCTCACAAAAACATCACAGCTGACAATTGGTTTTCGTCTATAGAATTGGTTACTAAATTAACAAAAAGATGATTGACATATGTTGGTACTCTTAGAAAATCAAAACGACAAATTCCACCTAAGTTTAAGGCCAATAAATCAAAATTAGTAGGTTTTTCTATGTTTAGATTTACTAAAGATTGTACATTAGTATCTTATGTGCCAAAAAAACCAAAAACGGTTATTTTGATCTCATCACAACATCATAATGACAAATGCGACAATGCTACTGGTAAATCAGATATTATTCTATTTTATAACTCGACTAAAGGTAGAGTAGACACCTTAGACCAAAAATGTTCCAATTATTTATCAAATAGAAAAACACGGCGTTGGCCTATGGCAATTTTTTAATTCTATATTGGACATTAGGTCTTCAAACAGTCATGTTTTGTATAACTGCACCAAAGCAAGAACTAAACTGTCAAGATTTAAATTTATTAAAAAAATAGCCGATGATCTCGTAAAACCTCATAAGCAGCAAAGGATGGCCAACCAAAAAATAAATTCTAGGAAAGAAAGAATTGCCACCACCTCCACCTCAACCCCATCAAATGGCCAACAAACAAAAAAGGTGTTATTTATGTCCAAGGAATAAAAATTAAAAAAAACATCTATTTCGTGTTATGTATGTAAAAATCCAGTTTGTTCAGCTTGTGCGCAAAATATGTGCAACAATTGCGCAAACAAATAAGTGTTTTTTTAAAAGTTGTGATTTTTTTCTGTTTTGTTAATTCAAATTTTTTTTTTGTGCAATATGTTAAATATAGTATAGTTAAAATATATTGTATGCCAAATAACTTTTATTTAAAACAAACACATTTTTTCTATGTTTGAAAATACTACTGATATTTTTTACATGTTTTTTTTATTTATTTCATATTTTGTTTGTAATATATATATGTTCACTTGTTTTTGCAATTATTGGTATTAAAATAATACATAAACCTAATAAAAATGCATGGCTGCCATTAATCCGTCCAAAACAATCACAAAAATATATAACATAGCTGGGGTCATGATAACCCCACATGACTCGTAGTGTAAAAATAAATCACCTCCCTAGTTAAGGGTCAAAAACAATGACTAAAACAACCGGTCTAAAAAAGAAAACTTAAAAAATCACAAAATCTAAACCAAATGCAAGAGATTTACACAACGCAATAATAACACTACCACAACAAAATGCCCACACTGATAAATATAAAAAGATAAGAAACAAATGAGGAGCATGGAGAATAAAAGGTGAAAAGCAAAACCCAAATGACAACCTCATATGCACGCGGTGCACCCTGCTGGAGAACCAACAAAGCTCTGTCGACCAAGTATCTGCCTGAATAAGCAGACCCTTCTTGCAGGGCAACGGCTACGGGCGGACAAACCAGCAAGAGTAAAGGCAATCACTTGTCCAAGGAATGAGAAATCATTCCTAAAGGCGGACAAACCAGAAAAAAAATGGTCAACAGCATGTGGATGGATAAAGACCAAAAAGGTATCCTTAGTACAACCATCATAGTACATCAAACAAAAACAGCAATCATGACAATGTTTAATACAAATTATTTCGGAGGTAAAGGCCCCCCAATCGGATCTCCGGGAGGCACCAACAAATAATATGAAAATCGGAACGTGGAATGCAAGAAGCCTCTTTGCAGCAAGAAAACTTGACAACATAGTAAAAAAAATGACAAAACTAAATGTAAATATTTGAAGAGTAAGTGAAGTTAGATGGTCAAGAAGTGGCAGTTGCACAACAAGCAACGGCACATTTTATAATTTAAGGAACAACGACCCGAAACATTTATATGAAATGGGGGTAATCGTGGATAAAAATATTACAGAGTCAGTTCTGAGTTTCACATCATACTCAGACAGAGTGATGTTGCTTCAACATGCATTGGAAACTATAAATACTAATAAAAGCTGATGGTCCGGACCAAATACCTAGATACTCCAAAACTATATTTCTTATAAATGTAAACCACAAAGATGATTTTGGGTATAAAGTTTCCTAAAAGCACAAGCAGCAAAGCATGTGCCTTTTTCTTCTTCTTGTAGTGCCTGTTTGCACTTTACTAATTTGCAGCTCTAAAAAGTTCCAACTATTGTCTAAGGTTTTGAAGCTTTGAGTTTCTTCTTCTTGATTATGTGCCTTATCAAAATCATTTTAAGTTTCTAATAGCTGCGTTTGCAACCGTTACAGTTTCACAGTAATATTGTTTCGAATGTTTCTTATACTTATTGTGCACGTGTTATCTTAGTTGGCAGTGTCTTGTCAAAACCCCTGTTATAATTTGTTCTTTCTGAAGAGTCACAAGTAGTAATTGGCTGCATTTGCGTTTGAGGCAGGCATTACCTTTGCCGGTCTGCAGCCCGCCACGCCATTTTAGTACGTTATGTATGTTAATTTTTAATAGATTATTGAAGCTTTTGAATAGTAAAGCGGTCAAGCATTCAGGTCAATACCCTTTACGCATCAGTAAGTCCGCCTCAATGTTACCTACTTTCTTGAAATGTCTTTTTACTCCAAGCAGCTTTATGTTATTTTTAGGCTTGTTTATAGCAAATGCATTAAAATTTGGATACTTTTGCTAAAAATTTTTTCGTCCACTATTTAAATAACTCTATAGATTATCTCAACTACTTCTGCTTAGAAAATAGTAATGTGTATGTAAAGATATTTTGAGGTCCAGATTTTGCAAAAAGATTCAGAACCTTAACTGGTTTTTGAGCTATTCCAATAGATTCTGATCAAATTATTGAACAGATTCTGCTCCTTTTGTTCATGTGTGTACAAATTTCATTTCAGATTGCCTCTTTAAAGAAGTAGTATCAATATCATAATTTGTAAAGTAGAAACAGGTTTTCGAGTATAACTGATAACGCAACAATTACCTATATTTAAAGTAAGTTTTTTTGTTTGCAGCGCACCATTGAACTATAAAATTAAAGTTTTGTTGTAGAAGGTTAATAATATATTATATTTTTAAGTCATCAGCATATGCTAAAACAGGACATGATAATAAAATAATCAAATCGTCTATGAATAGAACAAATAGTAGATGCCCTAGGTTTAAACCTTGAGGTAAACCAGAAGTAGGCATAAAACTGCACGACTTAAAACCATTGTAAGAAACCATATTTGATCTACTATCAAGATAAGAAGAAAAAAACTCAAAAATGTTGATGCAGTTAGAAAAGTACTAAGCTTGTTCAGCAAGATATTGTGATCAATAGTATTAAATGCACGGAAAAAAATCGGTGACAGTGACTAATTTAACAGTTTTAACACAATTTGTTAAAACTGTTAAATTAATCACTGTAGAGCGCCTTGGTAAAAACCCATGTTGTTGAAGAGAAACATATATCCGCACATGTTTATAGATAATATCACAAATAAATGCTCAAATATTTTGAAAAAAATTGACAAAATTGCAATAGGCCGATAATTATCTAGCAACGACAAATCAACTTTTTTAAACACCGAATTTATTGTTTTGAAGCGACAAATTAAATATTAAAGAAAATGGTTTTGCACAACTAGTATTACAATCTTTAGCCAAGAAACTAGAAATACAGTTAACACCAGAGGTAAATGCATTTTTTATACGTTTGGCACTAGCAATAACATCAGACTCACTAATAAGAAAAATGTATAACGGCAATCGATTAGAAAGCAAATCTAGGATAGTAGAAAAACTTTCTGGTCAATAAACTTTAGAAAATGTATCAGCAAAAGCATCAACTATATTTTGAAGAGAATAAAATTTAGACTTACCATTACTCATTTTACCAATAATTCGAGTGCTAGAGGTTTTAAAAGATATATTTCCAAAGATTTTTTAAGTTGCTTTTAACATTAGTCTGGATTTCTTGTAAGTATGTGTTGTAGGTTATTTCAAATTGTGACTTAGTTAAATGTCGCATTCTCTAAAATTCGCTTTGGTAAAAAGAAGATAAAGTAGATTTCCACTTACTTAATGCAGCATAAGTTTGATATAGTTTCTTAATGCATATTTAAACCAGAGTAGAAACTTTTGGAGCAATTATAAAGAGGAACGTACTTATCAAAACTAGAATAAATTGATTTGTAAAATTTATCAACAGCATAATTAACATTTTCACATAATTCAAGAAATGAGTTAAAACAATATCACTGTCTAGATCAACATAGTTAACTTTCCGAAATTGTTTCTTATGTTGTTGTTAAAAAGAAAGTTGGTATATTCAACACTGCTTTACTTGTAATAATCCAGATAGAGCTGAATGATGTTTGTCTTCACAAACCAAAGAAAAAAAAATCATGCTCAAATCAAGATTACAATCAAAACTGCACAAAATTAAATCCAGTAGCCTGTTACTATGGTTTCTAATAGTTATATTGAGATAGATTTAATAAATCCATAAAACTAAGAATAGAAGACAACTTTGGCTCATTCAAAACTGGATTATCACCAAAAGAAGAAACGTTAAAGTCACCAACTAATATTACGTTTTTGTCAACTAGAATTAGCTCTAATGCTTCGAAAAATAAGTCTCAAATATCATTGTGCACATCTGGGGTATATATAATACAACAGTATAAAATAAAAATGAATAATAATTACATTTACACACAATAAAATTTATTAATATGCAAAACATCTACCCGCTCAAAAGTTATAGAATTAGAAAACGCTAACAAAGCACCTCCTTTACTAGCTTAATTGGTAGCTAAAATATCACGATCACACACCTAAAAAAAGTATAATTACAATCAAAAAGTTTAGTCGAATAGACTGAATTTCTGGTGTTTTTGTAAAATAAATTGATTTTTGTTTTGAGGCCATTAACATTCTGGTAGTAGATACTTCCGGGCATATTTAGTTTTCTGAATTAGTTAAATAATATACCTCCCTAAAAACTTTTAGCAAAAACTTTCTTAACCTACGGTAACTTTCACGGCTCTTTTCTCCAATTTGAGTTTTATCTATCCACTAATTATGAGGTCTACATGTGTTTACAATGTGTTGCAAACGCAGTTTCTATTTTTTTTAACGTGATTTCATCAAAAACGCCTTCAATATCTATAAATATACTCAAAGTAGACATTTTGTCTCTTATTGATCTCTTATATGATCTTTGGATAAGATTTTTTTAGCCTTGCAGCAGTTGAAGTAGTTTTAACATCTTCACAAAAATATCAGTCTCCTTACGCCAGTCAAGTTCATCGTAGTCAGCAAAAGCCCTTGTAAACTCGTCTTTAATAAATTTCCAACCGACTTACATAGTCTTCTATTACTTTTATCACGACCTGATTTTTGTTTTGTGTTCATGTTCTAAATTGAATTTTATCCATCTGTGATAAAATTTAGACCGACGTAGATATCTGCCAATAGTATATTTTGTTTGGAAATTCTAAGAGTTGCCTATTGGCTGCAAGACAACAAACAAACGTTAGTACTAATAATTAAATTGTAATAAAAAATTGCTTACCTCTGTTCATTGTGTTTTCACCCAAAAAGTATATAAAAATTGGCGTCACATCCAACTATGATTTCCTCCCTCAAGCATTGTTGTTGAAGGTGGTATGTCAAGCGCGAGGTATGCCGACGCCAGAATTGTGTATAGAGCCGCTTGTCTGCAGATCTAATCCTGACGGTTGTGAGGTCACTTTCATAAAAACGCTGTTATGTGCTTGGGGATGTATTTACACATTCCCAGTTAGTTTGCCCAATCCGCAGACCCTGGTTGTACAATCCATAATTTTTAAATTAAGGCTTTTGTGTCCTACATTACCTCTAGTTTGCGGCATACCGATGCTACGGCCGCTCGACAGTGATTCAGGTTGTATTAAATAACTTTAATGTGTCGCTTCATCGTTCGGCTAGTGATGTATCCTTATTCCGGTTTTGTCTGGGTTGATCAATCACCTCTATTTCCATTACTTCCTCCTGCCACGGTACATTTTTCTTTATTATGATGGTAGGTTTGCTGAACATATAACTCAGCAGATTCCCATTACTATATAGATTGCGTACATTTTCCTCGCCTATTCTTAGAACAAAAAGTCAGCCCTTCGACTCTTTTGACTCGGCGGTGTAAAAAATACACCAATCTTTGACTTTAAGCCATTAGTTCTGCTTTTCCAGACAACTCATAACCAGTTCTACAACATCCATCCAGTTTCCCAAAAACCACAGAGTGGCCTTTGTCAGCCAAGAAGCTAACTCGGTGGCACCTAGTAAAGCGTCAACATCAGAAAAAATCGTAAAGATTTCTCTTATGTATGTCAACTCACTGAAGGTAGAAGGTGTTTTGCCTAGGGTAGAGAAAGTATTATTCAGCTTCTGGATAAATACATCCTTTATTAAATTGACTTGCTTACCCTGTGAGTGAGCCAAATTGGTAACCGTCACATAAAGATGCAATTCAACTTCCATGTAGCTGGGTCCCCCCCATTTTTTGTATAAGAAATTTTGGGTTTTCCTCTTGTATATTTCACCCTCTTCTTGAGTTGTCCAGATGATTAGACGTAGAAAAACGAATCCTTTTCTTTAGTGCTCCAGGTCTCAGTAAAAGTGTCCATTTGCCCATATCCTCTCTTACGGGTTTCCACAAACGACACAAACATGTGGGTAGTCACTTCACAGACCCGCAGTGCAACTACTACTTTGATGAGTGATCGTATTTAGTCTAAAACTTGCTTAGCAGCTTCTTGTTCAATATGAGTAGACTTCCATCTCGACCGGACCCACTGACCACGTCCAAGAAAAAACACGCATAACTACAACAAGGTTACAATCTTACAATTGTGTTTTAAGATTCTCTGTAAAATGCAAAGTTTCAAGTGGTAGAATTACTAGGTACCAAGTTTACGAACGCCAATGTTGGCCAACATTTGACGCACCATCTGTAAGAGCTTTTACCCACGGTTTACTGACAAATATTCCATTTAGGCTAAACATAATTCATACATAAACTAATACGCCATATCTTGTGTAAACTAATGTAATAACTATTCAAACTAACCATGTGGGTACAAAAAAATTAAAATGTAATAATAGTTTTATTTATTTTATAAATCTATTCCTACATTATAAAATTAAATAAAACAGTAAATCATTATAAGATAACACTATTAACATTCTATAAAAATATATATCAAATTAATATATTTTTATTATTAGCTGAAGATTATAATGTTAACACATATTAAATAGGGAGAGATAATTTAGTATTAATTATAGTTCCCAATTATAGTTTCTTAAAACGCATCCATCCAAAATTATTTAATATAAACTTTCCAATAAATATTTAGGGATTCCTCTTGATTGATTAAAGCCTTCATAATATGAAACATTAGTCCGCCTCGTTAAGTTTGTAATAACCCTTTAGCAGATCCGAGCCCATACAACTAATTGCAAACAAGGTTGATTCCCATCTGCTGAAAATTGTTTAATCAGCATAACATGCTTTCAAAGTATTATTTTTTACAACCACCTAGGTGGGGTGCATTTTGTTATACGTGTAAAAAAATATGATTATAAAAGTTACTTAATAAAAACGTTATTAACATGCATGTTTTGACAATGCTATTCTCCCTACATAAAAAAATTATTACGCACCACATCAACACTATCAGCTATTAATATTTATTGTGGAATATTATACATACAACCCCAAAGTCGAAATTATTTTCCGTGGAACATGCTGTTCCGGGCGAGTTCGCACCCTATAAATATAACGTAATGACTACTTTCTATACCATTACTAATATTACTAGTATTAATAACATGATTAGTGCAAATGTCCTGCGTGACGTACCGTCTGCATATATGCCGCAGATGGCCGCGCCGGTCAGCTGTTGAATCAGACCAGGTGCTGGAGCCCAACAGCTGGCACGGTGCACCCCATGATAAGTGACAATGCAACAAGTACGGTACCAGCTACCGGTTAAGAACAAAAGGGGTGTTGGCAACCCCTGTGACCCATATATTGCAAAAGAAAAATATTCGCCAAGGAATTAATGTGTTTGGTGAGAATGCAAATTTTCTGTCAACGCAATGTTTGTGTATAATTTGCATAAAGATTGATGGCTCGTGAGGGTGTCATTGTAAATGTTTCCGTAATGAGTGCAAAATATTAGTCAGGACGATGACATGTAAGAATTATAAATCAATATTTTTACAGAGATATAATATAATTATGGAGAAGACAACTTTAAACGCAATCTTGAAATCATTACGCTGGTGTTATGATATAAAATAAAAGCTAAAATCTTTTATTTTATTAAATATATATATTAATATTAAAATTTTCTTGAGCAGAAATATATGAGCAATGTACTGATACTTTCCGTTAAATATGTAAATACTTTCGGAACAAGCAAACATCAAAATAAAGCAAAAAATAATCCGAGAGAAGTATTACATTTGAACTATATAATAGAACGATATAAGTTGTATTATGAGCTTGAAAAATACATAAAATTTTAAATCAAATTGTTTTTTTTTTAATAATTAGTCAAAACTAATTTGCACAATAATAATGCAACTTATTATTGATTATAACTAATATATTTTAACTTAAATTTTAAAACAGCTTTTTCTCTATCCCAGCAGTATAAACAATATTACGTTTGAACTTGAAATATAAAATATAAAAATGTAGCAAATATATAGAACTAAAACTGATAAGGATGTTATAAATATTGCATGTACAATGTTGCGTTCATTGTTAAGCATTGTCATATTTTATAAGAATGTTGTTTCAGGTAAGATTGTCTAATAGTGCTTTGCCAGTGTTTGTTTTTGGTTTTCAAATCGTTAAGGCTACTTAAAAATAGAAGAATAGAGTTGTACACGATACCAGGTACTGCTGTTATTCAGTAAGATATCCACACATACCATTGTTGGATATTAGTACGTATAACTTTCCACCAAATAGAAGTAAATAATCAACATCTTTAGATTTTAAACCTTAGGTTCTCATTGACTTTGGTAAATAAACCGTCGCTTTCGTAACAATTGAAACCCCTATCCAAACAAAACTTCCAATTTGCCCCGTGTAAATCATAGTTAACGTTGTCCGGCAATATTACAAGATAATAGTCAAATATGAAACTTTGATTACATCGTATAACCTACGTTTTTTACTGTTTCTTTGGTTGCAGAAATTGCAGACCTGGTGTACTTTGTAATTGCTTCTAGCACATGTTAAAATTGTCATCAGTAATTTTTTATCTTTCCATTTTATTCTTATGAAATTTATTTCGGCGTTGTTAAGCTTATCTTACTTATTATAGTATTTTCTTTCTGAGCTAGTTCACTTAGCGTTCCTGCAGTGTACCATAATCATAATTATCCTATTGTGCACCTCTACCGTCTTATTCTTTGGCAATTTTATTTTTTTAATAAAATCCAGAAGCTTTTAAAAAAAAATGCATTCAGTTCTTCATTAACTAGCTTGTGCTTACCAAAGTGAGCTTTTTGTTTGCAAATCATGCGCAGCAAAGTAATAATCTTTTGTGTTTCATTCCTTGACAGTTTGTTCACAAGTTGCTAGGTTCCGCTTCAAATTTGTTTCGGATTATTTCTTTTCCGGTCTCATTTAGTATCCCAAAAGCAGTTTCAAGCCCAATAAATATCTTTTCTTTTTAACAAACTAATCCGCTTTAAAGTTATCTTCTATACCTTTGTCTTTTTACAAGCCAAAACCAGTTTAAATTTTTTACCGGCAAACATAATGGTTATCGGACTGTTAAGAGTATAGTCTTGACTCGAGCATATTTGAGACAAACCATTTGATAGAAGCCACTTCAGCTTAATAACCAAAGCAAGTTTACCGAGAGATAAAAGCAAGTTTACCGAGAGATAGCATAATTTGCTTACCTCGGTTTTTACCTTCGGATGTTTGCCACGATGTCACATCAAATAATTTTTTGATGCAATAACGTTACATAAAGTCTAAAAACTTTTCATCATATACACCGTCCGCCAAAAGTGCAAGAACACCAAGAACCTGTAGCTAAATGTTTTTAAGAATACTTTAAATAATATGCAAATAAATAATAAGTTTTTCAGGTAAGTGGAAGTAGCTGAAGATTGCTTAGTCTTCTACCGATTGTATCCAACACATATTTAATAGATGACGGAAATGTCATAGAAGCAAATCAATATTAGCTAGTTCCAGAAATTCCAAAGTAATCTTAATTGTATGCATTATCCTGTTAAAAAATGAGAGTTTACAACATTCTCAGATAAAGCACTAATGTTGGTTCTAAAACCGTGTTAATGTACCATTTTGCGTTTGATAAATAATACTTACTTCCATAAGCAATTGCTACCCATACCATCACCCCGCGTGTAAAAACTATATGTCGTTTCTCAGCAAACTGCAATTTCCTTCGTTCTCCTCGGTGACGTCTAACCTTATTGCTTACAAACAAAATCTTAATTTATCGCTAATAATAACTTGCTTCAAGTGTTAAACCCATTGTAGTCTCTTATTGCACCATTCTACCTAAAACTTTTTATAGCATAGATTGATTTCTCCGGTACACTAATTAAACAAAAATTCTTTAATTAGTTAAAACTTCTCCAGACACCTCAGGCATCCCAAATTGCTCTTATTGTTAAAAATCTGTCTCAGAAAACAACAAGCCAAAGATCCCAATCTCCACGTTCTGTAGTGTTTCTATGATGTCCAGGTCGTAATCTCCGCCGTTATTCCTGTCTATCAATTCATCTACAACATCGAGCTATCGTAAGATTTCTGCCAAATTGCTGGACAACATCACGATTTGACAAACCTCTTTCTCTACCGCATTCAAAATTGCTTAATTGTTGAAAAATGGCACGCTGGCAAATTGAGGCATATTTTGCACAGTTAATCTAGAAAAATAGCAACACATACGTAAGTTGGAGATTTGATATAAAAACTTCTTTAAGTGCTCTTCAGCTGCTCGATATGTGTAAAAGTGCTAAATTTGCTCTAAGGATCTCTCATAAAAGCCTTCTCAGAGGTTCCTTTTTGTAACATAATAGAATATTTCCCATCAGTTCCTCACGACTTGATGATTCCCTATTCTAGACTGCATTGTTTAATCGAGGTGTTTGTGCCCTTTTTGTTTGGTCATTCAAGGTTCTCTAGATCTTAAAGTAATTTAGAAGGTATTTACTTTCTTCCTACCTCAAACTCAATCTCGGTCTTTTTTAACTTGTTTCTTTGCTGACTGTCACTATACAGATAGAGTTAGAAGATGCTTTTAAAATGTGTATTAATTAAAATTATTTTTAATTTAACGAAGTATTTTACAAACAAAACGCTGGACTGCCAATGGGATCACCGCTTAGCCTCCTTATAGCAGACATTTTTATGACACATTTAGAAGAAAAAATACTATCATCTCGGCTGGCCAAATCACACATTCATTTTTAGTATAAATATGATATCTTAGCTTGCTTTAATAATTTAATAATTCATAGAGCAATCACAATTCTAACGTCACAAGAAAACCAAGATCTAGAATTAAAAACAATCAAACAAATTGCATTCAACCATAGCTACCCCATCAATACCATAGAAAAGTTAATAACTAAGCAAACTAAAAAAAATCCTTCAAAAACGTATATCCTCAAATAAAGAGAACAGTCGATTCAATATTCACTTGTCTCACATATTTTGTCCCAGTAACCGAATCCGTATCAAATGTGATTGGTTAACATAAAAATTGCTTTTAGATCAACGTCAAAATTATCAAACATCTTATTTGGCGCAAAAGATAAAACGGACAAATTTCGAAAATCTGGATTATATAAATTAACATGTGGAGATTGCACAAACGTTTAAATAAGACAGACAGGCAAGAATTTCATTACCCGGTACAAAAAAAAAAACAAAAAGATCATTTCAAAATAATAAAACAGATTCAATGTTTGTCAAACACGTTCAGAAACATCAACATACTTTTCCAAAACTAGAAGATTTAAAAATTCCACATAATTCACAAAAAGGACTAAAATTAAATTTATTATTATCCTTTTACCATTAGTACCGCATGCTTATTACTGTAATCTTTAAAAGTCATTTTCTCTTAATCACCTTTCGTAACTCCGCCCCCCTTCCTAACTTTATAGTTTAGACTATATATAATGTGTTGTTTATTCTTTAACTCATTTAACTTATTTTATCCGTCGCTTTAGTAAAGCCAAAACTAGTAATGTATTCACAAGAATAAATAATAAATAAAAAACATAGTAAATTCTATTTAGTTTTATATTCCTCCTTTTCGTTTCAATTTTTTTTTTGCTTTTTATCGTGGTGTGAATATATAAGTGTAGCAATGCGCATGATTCTATCTATCTCTCTCTAAACCGTGACGTCAAGTGGGTGATAATTGAAAATATTTAATGTTAGTTTTTTTGGTTTGTTGTGTATGATTTGTGCACCCATACTCAGAACAAGATGACATAATGAAGTTTTTGATGATTATAATTTGTTTGGCCTTTTATTTTTAAAGCAAAGCATATATTTAATATTTCACTGACAACGCTAATAATACACTGATCTAAGGGCGATTTTAATAATAAGTGTGTAAATTGCGCGTTGCCGTAGTTTCTAGTTCTCAAAACGGACACACCATACACACACTATGGTTTTTATTTAATTTTGTTAATTAGCATCGTATGACGAGGGCCATTAAAACTCGAGAGTAAAGTAGACTCAATCCATAGCTACAAATCAAAGCCCATCAAGCAAGTAGCTTGCTACAATACCAAAAGACGCCTTCTCGTGTCGGCGCTGATGATGCTAAATTGATACGGATCGACAGTTATCTCAAAACTAATAAAAACAAAAAGATAAAACACGATAACAACAACCAACAAACTAAACATCCATCTCATTGAAAATAAACAACGGAAAAGAGCCTCTATTACTTTTCCCAAGCAAATTACATATTGACATCATTTAATCCCAAACATAAAAGAGAAATAAATAAGAAGAAAAAGAGAGACGTATGAATTAAAAAAAACAAACTTAAAACAAAATCTTAAAATAACATCATAAAATACCAGAAGCCTAACCAGAACAAAAAAGAAGTAGGAAAATACAAAAGATGACCAAGCTCAACGTCTGTATACAGGTAATTGCAACAACACGATAAAAGAGATCTAGTAAATGCCGCCAAACCAGAGAAACAATATACTTATCTAGAAGCAAGACACGAAAACAATAAAAAAAAAACGGAGTTGGCATTATCGTGAACAACACCGTCGCAAATTACATCGCCTTTGTACTACACTCTATGAGAACAATAAAGATCAATCAATAAACCTTAACGTCATACAAACCTACGCACCAACTGCCAACAAAAATGACCGTAAATACCTTAACGCCAGAAAACAAAAAACTGCAAAAACTAATTAAAAAAAAATCACCATAGAAATAGGAACACTTCAACTCAAATGTAAAAATCCTTAAATTAAAAAAAAAAGTCATTAATCACATGGATTGGATAGTCGCATAGATTGGGCAGTTACACAAAAAAAAACCGGCTCATCAAATTTTGCCACTAAATATTTAATAATTTCTAACAGATCGTCTAGAAAAACCAAATCAAATACATCCTAATAAATAGAAGTTTTTGCTCATCAACAAATAAGATAAGTACATATCCAGAAGCAGATAACCGAACAGATTATTTGTAGCAACAATTAAAGTCAACCTTACATAACGCTAACATACGGCACTAAGTAACAGCACGAACACTGACAAACAACCAAGACAAGTTAATAAAAAAACCTTAAAAAATGCAATGTAGAAAAACTACATAGAAAATATATTTAAAGATATAATAAAACACTGTATACAGAGAGTATAGAAACTTTCGCGCGGTTTTATAAAACTCAAAAAAAGAAATAAAACAAACCATATAAACTATAAAAGCAACAAAGCAGTTTAACCGGATGAGGTACTAGTAGAGATAGTCAAGCTTTTAAACAATGATGGCATATCAAAACTACTAATAATATTCAACAAAATCTATGACACCGGCATATACGCGGCTGGTTGGTTGAAATCAACCATTATACCCCTACCTAAGAAAAATAATGTCAGAAAATACAGTGAATACAGGTTCATCAGTTTCTAAACGTACTGCACCAAAAACTATTTAAAAAGTGCAAAACTGGTGTTGGGGAGACACAATTTAGTTTTAGGGTAGGCTTAAGAACCAAAGAAGCACTAAAGAGCTTTACAAAGTACGTCACAACAAACTAAAACAATAAACTTAACAATATACTTAAAATAACCCAACGTATAACAAAAAGATCAATGCTCAGAAAATCCCTACAACACCGCATTACCAATAAAGACCTACGGAGAAAACCTAAAGTGATAGATGTTGCTTAACAAATAACAAAACTCAAATTAAGATGGACTATCTACAAAGCTCAAATAAAAAACAAAATAAAAACCAAGAAACTAATGGAGTGGAGACCAAGAGCTGACAAACGTAACATAGGAATTGTTCCGTTAATTTCCAATAATTACCCTTTTTTTCTATTATAACGCCTAAATGTTTAAATTGTTAGACTTGTTCAAACTGCACCCCATCTATTAAAATATGCATATTTCTTTGTTATTGTGTAGTTGCATTATCTTTGGTTTCTCTTTGTTTAAATTAATGTCACTTTATCATAATAATTTATTCCAGGTTTTCATCATTATCTGCAGTTCCGTTTCACTTTTTGATAAAATTACTAGACGTGCAGGTAGAATTAAAGACCAAAAAGCACTAAAGCGCTTGACAAAGTACGGCACGTCAAACTAATCGAAATCCAAAAAAGAATGAAATTAGACCAAAAGAATATAATATGCCAACCAAACAGCTAAAGTAATAGTAAAAAAAAATAGGGCTAAAGATAAAAAATTAGTAAAGTACAATAGATCACTGACTCTTGCATTTGTGGATTTTCCTACACCTTTTGATATAGTTGAGTTAAATAAAATTACATCAAATATCTAATCCCATTAAATGTAGAAGAGAAGTAATAGCTGACAACCTAGAAAAACTAAGACAAATGCTAGAAAAACTTAATAATATATTTACTATTCTTGAAATCCTTAAATAAATATCTCTCTTGTTTGCAAGTTTCTAAGTGCTACCTGTAATTTTCTTAGTTTTTGTTGCATTATTGATTTAAAAAAAAAAAGCTATTTAGAGTGACAAATACACATGTATATTATGAAAAAGAAATGCATCCCAAACGTCTTACTGATTGATGTGCATTTTAGACTACAGAGATCATTGGATAATTATATTCAAAAACGCTTCCGCGAGTGCATATACAGTGTTACTTCAAGATACGACACCTCCTTCTCGAACGGCGTTCCATATGCAGTCCGCGCATTTAGCCCTATTCTAATCGATTTCCTTGCAGCATAGACAATAAACCCAATGCAACAACATCATAGTAAAAAAGCACCGTTACAAATAAAGTCTGGACCAGCCGCTGCCACTGCTACTTGCCGTGTCATACCGCTGCCTCCAACAATAGACTTATACCACCTGCGTCTTTAAAACCTTTGCTTCATAAGAGTGTCAAAAAATACAAAGCCAATTAAAAAAAACAGAAATTGTCTTCGGTAAGTGCAACAGTTTGCAAAGGATACTTATTCGTTTAACACCCCAAAATAAATTAACACATTTTCTAGTCGCAGTAATTCTGTTTTTAATTACAGATTACATCTTCATCTATGCCTGATCTACAGAAGTGGACCCACAAAAACAGTATCGGAAAATAATATTCCAGTTTTTTGACCCTCAAGTAGCTGAAATAAAAACTCAAAAACGTGTGTTTCCAATAGGACGTTACACTTGCAACACATCACGCAAAACAATGACATTATTGCACAAGACAGTTCCTAGTTGTGTAATCCCGTTTGGAAAACCAGAACTTAAGACCGCTACTTTGATTTGTAGTATTTTAACAAAAACGGCAACTTCCCCTTCATTGCTGCTTTTACAAATAATTTGATAATCGATTTATTTTTTACCAGTACATTTAGAAAAGATTAAACTATCATATGTCAAAGTCTTTTTTGTGAAATTATATTTGCAAATAACAACAAAATGCATTCAAACATACAGAAAAACGCATTTATTTCTATATTTGATAGGTTTTTTCGGCTATTTCCAAACTATTATTTGACTAAAAGACTTCGACATTTCATAGTTTAATCCTTTCTAAATGTACTGGTAAAAAAATAAATTGATTATCAAATTATTTGTAGAAGCAGTGATGAAGGGGAAGTTGCCGTTTTTGTTAAAATACTACAAATCGAGGTAGCGGTCGGTATGCTCTTAAATCGTATTTTTAACGCCTTTAGACTTTTTCCTCTAAAGTTTTTATGTAGTCAACATTTTATGTCAACCACCCAAGCCATAAGAAAAAAAGCGTTGTATCACTAAAATCCAGCAACAGTTATGCAAAACCGTGATTAAAAATGTTGTCAAAAACGCAAATATGGCAGCAAGGCTATAGAGAGCATTTATCAGATATGTTGCTCCATACACATGTTAACTTTAAGATTAAATTAAAATATTAGTACTTTCTCAAAAAAAAACATTATTTAAAAAAATAGTTTTTGCTTTTAAACTCATTAGATAGAAGATGCTATATAAAACAAATTGAAAAAGATTTATATACAGATTAGTTACTAGTCTAATATTTGATAAAGCTGATACCTTAAATTTGAAACAATAATATTTTTTCAAAATTAATCACGTTAGAAATCTCTAGACAGATGATGTTTCAACATTATTGTATATCGGTGCTACAAATTCTAACCTAAAATTTTTAAAATACTCTACCATATTTGTTGATATAGTTTATAAAAAGTATAAAAACTCATCTGTAAAACTATGAATAAAACCCTTGGTTTTTCAAAGAAGTTCACATTACGTTTTAAATTTTCCAAGTAATCTTAACTTTTTTTTTATAAAATTTATTAAAAAAAAAAAAAATTAATATAAAAATAAATTTTATACATAAAAATCACAACAACGTTAGTGTTTATTGCTTATTCTAACTTAATTCATTTTAGAAATGATTCCAATGCGTTATAAATCTAGATTTTATTTATTATAGCAATTTATATACAGGATGTTCCAGTGAATGTGTGTGTAAATTCTGTGGAGACCCAGCAGAGGACAGATATCATTTATATCGATGCAGTATGAAGGAGCAGTTTAATCATTTAGTGATTTAAAACAGATTTACAATGTAACTATTTTATAATTGTGTAAATAATTATATATATATACAGGGAGTTTATAAATGAATGGGATTATGTAATCACTTTAAATATGCCGCCTTTTTAAAAGTGTTCTCTATACTATTTGTTTTGGCAGTTCAACGTTGACAGCTGTCAAGCAAGCAAGGTTATAATAATGTATACAAATGAAGAGAATATTTTCATTATTGAATCCTACTTTAGGAATAGTCAGTTTGATCATGTTCGAGAGTTTACAACTCATAATTATAAACAATGTAAATATATGAAAATATTTTTATTATTGAATCCTAAGATAAGCATTTTTATTTACGCATTTCACTAGAGCGGCACAAACGTACATTAGATAGTTACATAATCCCAAACATATATAATCACCCTGTATATATATATATATAAATATAAAACAATATAGTAAATAATTACAAACTTTAAGTTATTAAATTTGTTATCTTTATACACAATTTATTAATTATTTTAAATGCTTAATTTTAAGCAGTCCCAAGCATTTAATTGTAACTAACAATATTTGCTATGTTAATGCAAGTGCTGTGTTAAACCAGCTCCCCTATTAAATGCATTAAACTTTTCCCTCTGGTACTAGTATTTGCTAATGAGACTTTGATTAATCAATTGCTAAGTAATTATCAGCTACGTTAGTTCTGAAACAGTCTATGGTTGACAATGTTTGACCAATTAATATTATCATTGTTACAATAACAATAGGCTGTAATATGTGTGCCAATTCTAAATTACCTCCCATAAATATTATTTAATAAATTCTCTATTGATAAATGTTCAAAATATAATATAAAGAAGTTATAAATCCTTTGTTATCAAGATTCTTTGATATATTGAAGTTTATACTTTGGCACGTGTTTAAGAATACACACACAATGCCCTCCGGCAAGTCGAAAAGTGTAATTGTATCCGTAACTAAAACACCTGGTGACGATATTATTTAAAACCTATCAGAAGTGAGAATTGTGCGTGTCGGGATGTTTAAGTTTTTGACTAGACAATGCAGCGTCGAAGGGGTCGAGAACTATGGGTCTATTAATTGTGCTTCCGTACATCTGCAAATATCACAATGAAAAATTATGTAATATATATGTAGATTCAAAGATATAAATCAATTCTTAAAAATTATATAAATTATTCTAGTTTGAACATAGCTATGACTCAAAACTAGGCGTGCAATATAATGCGTATGCTTAATAAAAAGCACAAACTTTACCAATACACCTTTTCATTCATGTTTGAATAAAATATATACCACCCTCGTCAGCTGTTACATCTGTATCCTGCTACATTATTAGATAAAAAGAACTGACCATTACTATAGAAAATGGCACTCAATTAGGTAGTCCATTATATTAATAGTCTTATTAGGAATTATATTATATTTATAGAGAATTCCAGTTGAACATTATTACCTGCAGAATTCAGTATATTATATTGTAGTAAACATCACGTGCCGGTTTAATTTGAAAGCTAGTTGTACCCAAAATTAAATTCTGTAAAATCAACAATGTTTATATAAATGCATAAGATTCAATTTAGAATAAATGTTACATATTGCATTTTTAAAGTTATAATTAATAATTTTAGCTCAAAATAAGCAAATAAAAAATAAGTCACTATGCAAAATGCCTATACGTATAATGTCCTATAGTTTGACATATTTTTGTTTTAATTTGTTTTGTCAGTTAAAATAAAATAAGAGTCTTCGCTAAGCAGTGACATTTTCCATATTGTTGCATTAATTTTGTTCCCTCCAATACATAGTAAGTATTTGTTCCAATTTCATTATTTTTAAGATGATGGTAAGTGCTTTATTTTTAAAACAATGTAGTTTCTTTAAATAGTTTTTGTATTTGTATCATTTTACTACAACATTATCTGTTTAATTGCTGTATGTCTTTTTTTCTTAGCTGCATCAAATGTCTAGAATTTTGTTGTCTGCAAATATTAGAATTATTTGTTGAGTCGTTCTCTACAGGAACAATGAAGGTGATTCAAAAACAATTGTGAAACGTAGAAGTGTTGTAACAGATTCAAGATGCATCACTCATAATCAAAGCAAGTGGTAATTTAAAGAAAAAACTTAGCGCTGTGTAAGAAAGAAAAATACGCAAAATTTATTTGAAAATAAGATAGTCTTGAGACTCAAATTCTTTTATCAATTAAAATCAAAGATTTTGAAAAAAGTAGTTTATAGAAAATTAGATATAACAAAAGGATAAATCAATGTAAATAAAAATAAAAAAGATGAGAGAATATTAAAAAATACTGATTAAAAATTGTTGTAATATAAAAAAGTTCTGAAGGCAATTCTGACTATAGTTTGTGTATTAACTTAAACATTAAATATTATAATATTGTTAATAGATGTGATAAATAAAGTTGCAAGTAGTATGCAAATTGAGTTATGTATAAACTTACAGAATTTAGTAGATATTCAGAACCTCTAAGTTTGGTGTATTTGCAACTTCCTAGTATAACTCCCAATGTCGTAATAAATATAACAAACAAATGTTAAAAGATTAACTCTTAAAAACGTTACACACAATGCAATTATTATATCAAATGTGGGTTAAATTTTTTTCATCATAATTTTAAAATTATTCATTAGTACTATTTGCTATATCTACATAGTTTTAACCAGTTCTACAAAAAAAACAGTTTTATTATTTTCCACTGATAAATAGTTTAAGTCCAAAAACTTTGTGTAATAGTTTATTTTCTTGTTCTTTGGCATTAAAATACACTGGCGAGCAAATAGAAGTCACTTTAAAATTATGACTTAGTTTTAAAATTTTTATATTTTAATCTTATTGTACTGCATTTTTCACACTAAATTAAAAACTTAATGTTGAATCGTAAAACATATTTATTGTTTTCATTGCGTATTTTGGAAATAGTGCAAATTTACAGTTCAGACAAAGTTCAAATTTTTGTTCCTAGGACTAATAAAGAACAAAAAATTGAAAAAAAACTTATTACTAATGACGAATATTAACCTCTCTTGCATTAATAAATGCTTGAAGTCGACGAGAAACACTTTGAATTAAATTAAGGATTGGTCGATATTATTCCATTCCTGCAATAGCAACTGTCTTAGCTCCTGGGCAGTTCTTAAAGCAGATCTATGCTTTCGGATACGTCGTTTCAACTCATCCCAGACATGTTCTATAGGAATCATGTCCACTTCATCCAGATAATCTCTGACAACTCTGGCTATGAGATGTCTTGCATTATCTTGCATGAAAATGCAGCGCTCGCCCATTGTTGTCATAAAAGACATAACATGATCTATGAGAACCTCTATAATATACTAGTAAGCTGTCAGGAAGCCTTTCTCTATAAAGACCAACTCTGTGCGTGCTTCGGTAGAAATTCCTGCCTAAATCATAACCGACCCACCGCCAAATGGAAATCGCTCATCAATACAAACCAAAGCATATTTATCTCCGCGTCTTCTACACGTCTGTTTGATATATTGAGACAAAAGCGCAAGTCATCTGAAAACAGTACCCTGCTCCAGCCCTCATTATTCCATGCCCTGTGATTTCAGGCAAAAGCTAATCTTGCAACATTGGCGTTGTAAAAGTGGACCTGTACCTATTTTTCTACAAGACAATCCAGCAGCCCGAAGCCTTCTCCAAACGGTTCATTCACTAACATTTACAACTCCATAGAGTTGATTTTGTAGATAAACTACAAAAGCTGTTCTAATCAGCAAACTTGTGGACACCAAAACACCGTCATCTCTGTTCGTGGTGACTTTTTTTGCCCAGATCCTAATCTTCTGGTTATCAAGTCAGTATCCAAGTAACGCTGATACACTTTTTGTACAGCACAAAGGCTTCTACCAATAATCCTTGCAGTTTCACGTTTTCCTCACCCATCTTTAATCAAAGCTATAATTCTTGCCACAACAATGGGGCCAAAAAGCATTATATATTTGTAAAAAAAAATCATAACAAAGTAAAAAAACCACAACAAAATGTTAGTTTTCAATTGGAGCGAAATAGATGCTGTTTTATAAAAGTCTGTAACACGGTGATAAAAACTGACAGATATATAATATTTGTCATGAAATAAATTATTAAACGCCTACTTTGGTTTGCAATTTGCAAACATAAAGTTAAACAGCAAACATAAAGTTGAAACTAAAAATTCCAAAAATAAGTCATCATTGTAGGTAGTGTGACGACCTCTATTTTTTCTCGCCAGTGTATATTTACAAATTCAGTTTAATAGCAAAAGTCAATATTTAATAAAACCTAATACTTAATTCATAAAAATACAACTGAAACACTAACCTTAGACTGGGTATTAAAAAATTTAAACATACACAAACAGTAAATAAGAAAATATGTACACTAATATTAATAAAAAAAAAAAAAAAATTATTGGCATACTAAAATTAATTTAAAAAAACTATTTTTTAGACAACCTGAACTGATCTTATATACCAAAACCGCCAAACACAAACGATGAGATAGTAATAAAAGTAAATTTAGAAGACATACTGAAAATAAAGTACAAAATATGCATGCACTTTAACAGCTCAAAAACTGCAAAATCAACAAGCAAAAATCAAATTATTCTGAAATTTACATTAATAACTAAATCACAAGTGGTTTGTTATTTGAATAACTGCTACATGAAATGATCAAACTAAAAGAAGAAGTGATAATAAACGAAATAAGATTAATAGTAGTAATCATGTATCTGAAAGAAAAAAACTGTTACGGTCCATTTTTCATCTTGATGATTAATTAGTTGCTTACCTGTTGATATTGGTAGTTACTTGCTGGATGACATCTGATATCGATAGTTAGCCGACCTTTGATTCCGCTAACTTCCTTCTACCAATGTAAATCTGGAAAAATAGAATTGTTATTGGTTGATTATAATTATTATTAGTGGGAATTATAATTAGAAATTGTTTAGTGCCAATAAGTCAGATTTTCAACCAATTTTTGTATTATTAGTTTAAGTTAGTTGAATCTTAATGATTGGGGAAGGTAATTTTATTATTGCTTAATTAATGTTACTTACCATTTATCTGATATTTAATCCGTTGATGTTGTGATGCCTTCTAGTATACACAAACACTGTTACTTCACTGTCACTGTTGTTGTCAAACGTCATGTTGATTGGGCGGCGTAAAGTTGCCGGGACCGGGCGTGGATGGCATTACTGTGTACTGATGGAAGAGTGACAGCATTCACGTTGTTGTTGCAAATCTGGCAAAAATTGAATCGCGCATCACATTCTCGCGAATCGTGGTCCATTAAGCGTGGGTGTCCGTCTTCATTTAAAACAAGTGGAATAAATACATGGCCATCGGAGCCGATTAAGTGCTTTAGAAGACGTATGTGGGTGCACAGTTTATGAGGAAGTATTTGGTTTCTTATCAAATAGTGATTTTTGGAATAATTAGTAGCAATGTGCAACCCAACGCTTTATGCGGATTAATGACCCCACATGAACCACGCGCGGACACTTTGAAGCCGCACTACAATTTAGGTAAGATTAAAGTTTAACGTGAAGAAATTAATTAATTCTAGTTTGTGGTTATAGGCTTCGTTCGCATTTACATTATCTTCAGATTAGATATAAAATCTGATTTCATGCTGTATGCTTGAGTGAGCTTGACCAGCAAAAGTGATAAGGAGTGAATTGGAATTAAAAAATTATTATTATATACTGGTTAGGAAGAAATCGAGATCCAACAACTATCGATCAAGATAATCAGGAGCTGTGGCAACTGGGTCTGGTTAGAAGGAGCCGTTCGTTTCTTGGATGTGTATTCTCATGTGTAGTTGTTGAATAACCGAGTAACTTTCATTAATTATTAACCAGTTAGCCATGTTTTTTTTTAACTATTTAATATTGTATTAACCGTCATATTTCAACTGGCAACTGAAGGACAGGTTATATCCCTAAATTCATTTAACTAATTTCAAAATATAAGTAGTTGTTTATATCCATGTTTGTAAACCTTCGGGTTCACATGAACATAAAATTAGCTATAAGTCATTTTAAAGTTTATTTGATTTTAAACATTAGAATTTAAAGGTACCATTTTACTGTTAAGACGTGAATTATCTGTGTCGGGTTAAACCATTCTTTTACAGGGTCTTGTGCAGGGATAGCGCTATTCCGGACATAAGGACATAGCACCAGTGAGTATTAACCATCTTTTACTTAACTTTTATGTATACTTTTGCACAGATATTTCAAGTCTATTATTTTACCAAAATTTTATTGTACTCCAAAAATTAGTTATTTTTTTTTTAACGGTGTATCCAAAACCTAACTAGTCGCATTCAACTCGAGATTTTGTAAAAAGGCATTATTGTCATTAATTTAATGGTTTGGCAAGTTGCTTGACTTTTTTTTGTGTACGACCTCTCTAACAATACCAATAAAATTTAGTCATTAAAATAGTAGATTCTCTCTAATAAATATTTTTTTATGTTAAAATTAGAGTTGTACTTTCTAATAAATATTAGTTAACTTGGCCTTTTTTTTTTTCTTTACATCCATACATGGTATTGGGTTCGACCTTTTAGGAGTTGTGATCAATTATTGATATACAAGGTGGACTTCAAAAAAGATCCCGTGGCGCTCACTCTCTACCACCCCCGTCTACAATGAGCTACGACGGCAAGAGAAGCCCTGTCCACCTCGTATTCAATAAAACAGATAAGAAATATAGTAGGCCATTAGGAGCGCGACAAAACATACCCACCACCTGGAAAAACGTAGCAGTCATCCTAATTGACAAAAAAGGAGGCAATACTAACATTAGGAACTTCAGACCAATTAACCACTGACCACTTATCAACGCTGCCTTTTGTTCCGCATCTAACAATTCCAGTCGCATATACGCAAAAAATATCTTTTGTAGAATCCTATTTTTAATACCGCCATTAGATATACTTATACTGAACTCATTTGAAACAGACTTAAGTTGTCCATATTATTAAGTCTATATTTTGGCTTGGCAGCGTCGATATATATATTCAAGCTTCTCACAAAAATTAAAACAAACCGCCTTACAAACAAACTTCTACCAGCCCCCCAAAAAAAAACTATACCACAACAGACCACATACAGACTGTCTGCACACTTATAGAAAAATGCAGCAAAACAATGTCCGACTCTATTAAACTCAACTCTAGATACACTAATCTAATAACTAAATATACAAAATTGCAAACTTCCATATATGCATAGACAAAGACACAAATACCAACAAGATTAAAACAGAAAAATATGTCAGACAAAAATACAATCTTGCGTAAGCTCTTTACTCTCACACTAAAAGATATTTTTAAGCAAACACCTACAATTTGCACACGACATCGTCTTAATAAGCTCCGACCCTCAAAATCTTGCAGACATGCTTAAACAATTTAACATAATCTAAAAAAACCAAGATCATGAGTCCAGAAATAATACATATAACACCAAATAGACAACCAATTTTTGCCATAGAGCAAGTTGACAAATACGTATGCCTTAGCCAACTAGAAAAGACAATGCAATCGCAATACGCTGCCAAAAACTGAGTAAAGTATGTAGCAAAGGCACCAACGGACAAGTTGACACCCAAACTAACGCCTTGAGCAGCTACGGACAACCAAAAAGTGTAGAAGCGGTCGCAGAAAAGATATCTCAACAACGTCTATCAGGATCAACTCTGGCTGAAAAGAAAAAAAAAAAAACATGAAAAAATATTAAAATAAATTAAATTAACTCATACTAAACAATCCTTATCATTTTTTTTTCTTTTAATAAAGCTTTTCATCTATCGATTTTCGGCACATCATTTTTTTCCATTTTTTTTTACTCATGTCAATACATCTTTTAATATTGTTTTTTGGGTAACTCTATTTCAAATAAACCAGAGTAAGGTTGGAGTGTCGAGAAACTTGTTTTAGTATTTTTTTCCGTTTCTATAACTTATTAGTAGTCTATTTATCAGTTCATAAGAATATAAAACTCTCAAAACAAAATAAACTTAAAAAAAAAAAAAAAAAAAAATTTAAGTAAAAGAAAAATGTTGTACCTACATTTTTTTTCTAGATGTATTTTTCTACGCCCGTTAAGCACAACACTAACTATTTTCTAGGTAGAATTGTGTGCAAAACTCATATTTTCAACCATATTTGGTGTATAGCTCTTTTGAACGCTGCTAAATGTGTATTTGTGAAAGTTTATGTTAAAAAATAAGAATAATTTTGCAGTTATTTCAAATTTTGAACACCTAAAACCCAAATACACAAAACAAATTTATATTTTCCAACTAATACGTCAACTTCAGTGGTTACCAAAAATATAAAAAATGCTCCTTTTTGCATATTTCACTGAGAACAAAAAATTGGTTTTATAGCATTTGCGGCTTATAGACAAAGTATAAACTAGAAAAGATTTAGATTCTACAAAAAACTTCTGATTGATTTCACTAGTACAATTTTTCAGCAAAAAATGCAACGTTTCAAAAAGTTAAAAAATAACAAAATAAAAGTTCATACCCTTATGAACCGATCTAAAAACTACTAATAAAAACAAACAAAAAATTACTGAAGCAAATTTATCAATGCACCCCCCCCCCCCCCTCCGCCTAGTCCGTTTGAAATAGAATTGCCCTTATTAAATTCTCTATACAATCTACACATTTTATGTCTCATTCATCTAAAACTTACAATTTTTTTCTTCATTACCACACATTTTGTTCTTCAATTTTGCATTTATAAATCCCTATCACGCTTCATTATTTCTTTCCATAATACTCTTTCATTCAAAACGTCATTTTGAGTCCACACTTTCTAAATTTTTGCCTCATACAGCATCATGTTTTTAACTAAGCTATCAAACATAGTCTCTTATATTTTTATGTTTTCAAATTTTCTTTGAAATGTTCCCACACCTTTCCTACCATTCTAATTAAACACATAACCTAAATATTAAACAATTTTACTTTTTCAATTTTACGTTCATTTTATTTTTAATCTTTTTTTATTTCTTTCTATTTTTTTCTGAAATATTATTCCAAACATCTAATCTTTTCTTTCCCACAATTACTATGTCATCTGCATACTATAGAAACCTCACTTTTTTTACCATCTACAGCTCCACTTGCTTGTGCCAGACCTAACTAAAGTATAATCAGAAAACAAACTAAAGCTGAGTAGGCATCCTTGTCTCACACCTTTCGTTGTTCAAACATTTTTACACATTCTACTTCTTTCTCACAGACACAACCACAAGTTTATTCTATCTACACTATCAAAAGTCGTTTCTAAACCCTGTTATGCAGACAGGGTTTAGAAACAACTTTTGATTTGTTCAAAATTTCTTTAAATTTACCCGTACTAGTCTGTTCTATACTGCTCATTTTGCTCTTTCGTAATTCGTACAAATATTGCGTTATATGTGTTTCCAGTAAGTTATAAAAGCTTTCGAGTGGTAAAGCGGTCCATGGTTCAGGTCCAGACGCCATGAGAATAGTCCCATTACCTTGTTGGAACGTGCTTTCACCCAGACCAGCTCAATCTTATTTTTACAGGCTGCTAAAGTAAAGGCACGGTGACATTTAAAATGTAGCTTTAATGTCATTTTAAGCTTGTTTATAACAATTATAGCCGTTGTACTATCCGTTAAAAATGAAAAAAAAATGCCTGATTTTTCGATCTACTATTTTCATAACCCCATAAGTTATCCCAACTACTTCTGCTTAGAAAATAGTCGTGTGCGTTTCTAGTAATAAAGATATTTTATGGTCTAGATCTTGCAAAAATATTCTAGCTTTTGAGCCATCCAAGTAGATTCTTATAAAATAGTTAATCACATTCTGCTCTTTTTGTTCATGCGTGCACAAGTGTAAGATCTTTAAAACACAAAGAAAAGTGACATGTTATCTGTTTACGCTCCTAGCAGAAGTGTTTTCTTAACAGACTCCTCCAGGACGGTACAGTGTTTACCAGCCCTCCGTGCAGTGTTCCAAAGTCCGACTGCATTTAAACGCAAAGATGCCGTTGTCGCCATCTCCTCAATGTAAATGTCAAAAGACGGCAGACACAACATTGCCGTAGCTACAGTTGATGATTTCTGCATGCCACTGATTATACTTGCATACAATTCGTTGTAACTGATTTAATTGCTTGCAAACGTTTCCTGTCTAGCTTTAGGCCACCATATTAGTGCCCAGTATGTAAGCATAGGTCTCATGACGATTGTGTACAACTATAGTATTATGTTTAGAGACAGTCACCATGTTTCCACAGCTCGCCTGCATTGCCAGAAACATATTAACTTTTTTTTGCATAGATGTAGTCCACATGTAAATTTATTGTCAAAAATTAGTCCAAAATGTTTTACGGTAGTAAAGTATTTAAAAGTAATGATACATTTCGTTTTTCAATTTTCTATTTTTTGTAAAGTAAACCAGTTCCGTTTTTACGGGGTTAACCGTAAGAACCTGGTCTTTGAACACATTTTTTAATATGCTTAAGGCCTCGTGCATTAAATTGTAGAGTATGCCCTCAAATTTACCGCTTAGTAGAATCGTTATGTCATCTGCATAAATAACCAATTGTATAGAAACCACAGTAATTCTTTCAAATCTCCTACAGTAATTTTCACGGCTCTTTTCACCAACATAAATTTATCCATTCACTAATTTTGGGGCTTACACCATATGTTGTAAGAGCAGCTTTTTTTTTAAGTTGCATCAAAACGCTTTAAATATCTATAAATACGCCTAAAATGGACATTTTATAATCTTTAGATTCGGTTAGTTACAAGATGTAGTGGTAATTAGGTGGATCTTTTTTGAGTGTATGCATGTTGGTTCGGGTGTATCAGCTTAGTGATAAAAATCGTTTTCCAAATTGATCTTTTGTACAATCGCTGTAATATTTTTAGGAAAACGGCTGTAATTGTTACGTTCTGGTTATAGTATGAAGACGACTTGTAGAATGGATCTTCTCAACTACACTAACAAGAAATACAAATTTACTTATTAAAAACACAGTTTCTAAGGTAGGCACAGCTCCAGTTGGTGCTGGATAACATTATTATATTAAAAACTGGCCATATGTTAAAAGTATTTTCCCAAATCAATACAGATGTCAATGCCAAAGACTAAAGCTGCTGGTATCGCGAAAGGAATTAAAAACCTGATATTTAAAAAAAAAAGTTAACTATCCAAAAAGCAAAAAGCCAATAATTGTATGTAGCTTCTCACATAAATAAACTCTTTAAAGTAGCTACAACTAAACTAAATGCACTTAAATGCAGACTTATTAGCGATATCATGACTTCAATTGCATTAGTATATTGCCTATGCATAGACATTATGTTGACAAATAACAAATAGATGCATAAAAGCATTAAAAAATGCCAAGAAAGTTTATCACTGTGCTATAAGAATTTCCAAGAAGAGTAATAACGTATTCTTTATGAAGGTCTAATCAACATCACAGCAACAAGTCAAAAAACTTAATTTAGTATTATAAAGCGTAACTGAACTTTTAAAGCAATTCCACCCATTCATACAACCTTGCTTGAAAGTTGAAAGCGGATTGAGTACTACAACTCGTGTTCCTAACAAACCGCTTATAAACGATTTAATTTTAATTACATAAAAACTTCCCATATTTTAACAAAATAATAATATGTATGCTTCAATTCTTTAAACACTGATTGCATTCGCACAATTGATAGTTTTTGAAGGTCACTTAACATAACACTTTTTCTATAAATGATTAAATTATTTTTTTATAAAAAAGTAAAATACTGGATTAAATAAAAATATATTATGTATAGCATAAAACATTTTCATTTTGAGCACCTCACTCATAAAAAGTGATAAATGTGATTATGAAAAAAGCTACATAACAATCATTTGCAATCGCAAGCGGAAATTATCACATTGTGTGACGCACATACATCCACGCTGTCCTCCCATCCTCTCATTCCCCACCCCTATTCCCATGACAAACACATATCGGAGTCAAGTGTTGTCTGTTCCCGCCTGATCCGCATCCTTCGTGCGCGTTATTTTTTCTTGTTTCTCGGATATATTGTTTTCTCTTCTTCACTCGTGCATTGTGTTGATCCGGACAATGACGTGGAGGACCTCGTCGAGAGGTTGACAGATTGCACGCGCACTTCACTGCTTCCTGCCCGAACTTGGTTGAAATCCGAGTCGGGGGATGTGACATACGATACCGCCATTAGCCACAGGCCGCCATCAACCTACTATTTTCGCACATTCCAACTACACACACTTTTTTTAACAAATAATATATTATATTTGACCCTTCGCATATGTACTTTATATACTACATCAATCTATTAAATTGCATAAATACGGAGATATGTCCTCCACAGATCCGGCACTGGAAGTAATCAGCAGATCAGCAGATACATCACGTCATTTAGCTAATGGCTTCCTGAATGTTAATCCGCAAACTTGAGATCGCTAATATCATCGAGCTCTTTATCTAAACGGTAAACTAGTTTCAGACCTGCTCGTTCGCCCACATCCTTGGTAAAGGGAGAGGAAATGTCGGGGTATTTATCCTGTCCTAATACAAGCAAAGTTTCATCCTGACATTGATAATTCTAATCTACATATACATGGCATGGGAGAAAAACTAAGCAGCTCGCATTCAAACTTCCCCACTCAACGACTAAATTACTATTGACTGATATACAGAGAACACAGGAAAATACGTTTGATGTATTGATTTCCGTAGTAGTTAAATATGTAAACATGGTAAATGCATCTAAAAATTAGTTTAGTTTAGATAATTGAGTTTCTAGATTATGAAACAATTACAGAAATTTAGCAATTATATTATTTGAATTATTTAAAAGATTCTTTCATATTAGAATTGGTTGCACATTATGCAGTGCTATAGCACATATACTATGTTATAACAGCAAGATGCATATTTAATTTATTAATCAAAAAATTAAATAATTAAGCTACAGTCGACTGCCAGCAGCCGACCTGCATGCAGCTCTACTACGCTCAGACCTTGCAATTATTATTGCACACCACAGCGACTCCAAGATTAAATTAATCTTTTGTTCTGTCTGCTGTATACTTGTATACAGCAAATAGAACAAATTTTATTACAGAAATTATTTGCTGCTGCAATGGCACCCGTGCCGGAGCAGCAGCTCAAGATGGTGTCCAAGGACGTCCCCGCCGGCTTCTTATCCCAGGATAAGAAGCAAAAGAAGAAATCCCGAGCGAGGGATAAACCCGGCTCCACCGCCAGAGTAGCCGCCCTTACCCTCCAGGTCCAGGGAATGAAGGGCCAGATCAACACCATGGCGGAGACAATAGTGAGCTTAAATCAGCGCATTATTGATATCTCCAGCTCCTTTCAGATTCTTGCGGACTTCGTCACGGCCATGAAAATCAGCGCTACCACCCCCACCGAGGCACCCACCCCCACCGAGGCACCCACCCCCACCGAGGCAACCAAGATGGAAGTCACGGACCTGGGGGCCCCAACCAGCGGAATCAAGCGCCGCCTTGACTCCTCCCCCTCCGAGGACGGAACCGAGCCGGAATCGAGAGGCCACGCCCCCAAAAGTCTGGACCAAGCCGCAGACGTTTCGACGGCGGTCCGTGCGCCAGACGTTCCCCCCACAACCTCCGAAGAAGAAGACGGCTTCACGGAGGTGAGCCGTAAAAAGAAGAAGAAGGCCGCCAAAAAGAGGAACACGGGTGAGCCCTTTCCTCCTTTAATTAGGCCTTCTGCCACCCCCCAGCAGCCTTCAGCCACTGGTAACGAGCCATCAGCGGCTCCTCTCGCCGGCCCTTCAGGCCAAATGGCAAAAGGGCCTTCTGCCCCCAAGCGCGCCGCCCCCGCCCAAAAGGGGACCCCCTTCGCCGAGGTGAAGTTCCGGCCTATTGCCGAGGACCTCAACCACGACGGCGAAGGCTCTATGGTTAATGTCGATCTCCATCCCCCCGCTGACACTCCCGCGAATTCAATTTCTTCGAAATCTCGTCCGCCGGCGTTTGTTTTGACGGATAAAAACAAATATCCGGCTACTTCAAAGTATTTCAAGGATAACAAAATTGTTATCCTTTCTTCGCGTACTACCCAAGAGGGTATACGCATGGCGCCAGCTACGGCTGAAGATTACAGGAAGGCTACGGCCTACCTCAAAGCGGAGGGTTGGGGCTTCCACACGTGGTCGACCGCCGCTGAGAGGTGTATGGAAGTAGTTATCAAGCATGTTGCTGAATGCTACACAGAGCAGGACGTGGGTCAGGCTCTCGTTGAATTAGGCTTCTCTCCTTCCAACGTGCATCGTATGAGAAACGATCACGTCAGACTCAGCTTGGTTTCGGTGCAGCTTCCGAAAGGCGCCAAATCAGCTGAAATCATGGGGTTGAAAGAACTCCTTGGCCTCAAAGTTGCTGTTGAGCCAAAAAAACGCAGCGGTGGCATTCCTCAATGCCACAAGTGCCAACGTTTGGGCCACACGGCCAAACGTTGTTTTTCAAAAGCACCAGTCTGCCGTATCTGTTCTGGGCCCCATCAATCGATGGTCTGCCCCAAAGACACACCTCCAAAGTGTGCTCTTTGCGCGGGTCCGCATCCTGCCAATTTCAAAGGATGCTCCTTTTATCAAAAAATGTTGGCCTCGCACGGCAAGGCGAATAAAACAGCCTCATCGACTCCCGCGGCCGCTCCGGCTTCGGCCAAGTCTTCTCCTAAGCCCGCAGGTCCCCGCAAACCTGAAGTTGTCTCGGGCAAATCCTTCGCCAACGCGGTCGCTCCACCGGCAACTCCTCCGGTAGCGACCCAGGATGATAGAATTGTCGCTCTGTTGAACGACTTCAATGATTTTCAAAAGAAAATCATGGCTGCTCTTCTTCCAATTCAGTAATGGCTAACGAGGAACCATTACTTCGAATTTGTTTCTGGAATGCCAGAGGCATTTCAGAAAAGTTGGGTGAGGTGGAACAGTTCTTCATCCAAGAGAACCTCGACATCATGCTGGTGTCCGAGACTAACCACCGTCCCACTCAATCGTTGAGGCTACCGAATACTTTTACGTATTTGGGGTCGTCGGGGATTAGACTAAGGCATGGGACTTTGATTTTTGCAAAAAGATCATTGGACCACTCCGAGGTCGACACCCCCGAGCTAGCCTCTTTAGAATCCAATGCGATAGTGGTCAATGTGCCCGGCTTAGGGACATTAAAAATCGCATCTGGCTATCTCAGCCCGACTAACCGAATCGAAACGGCGGATTTCGAATCGGTCCTTTCTAACCCTCTCCCCACAATCCTTGCTGGGGATTTCAATTGTAAACACCCGGTGTGGAACAGTTTACGAACAAACGTCAAAGGTCGGACGTTGCTCGACTTTGCAGAGCAAAGAGGGTTTCAAGTAGTGGGTCCAGAAGAACCCACTTTCTATCATAGCGCAGGCTACCAAGGGGACGTTCTTGATGTGGCTATATTCAAAAACGTCAACTTGGGCTACACCATTCGAGTAGTCAACGAATTGAGTTCCGACCATCTCCCGGTCATGTTAGAGCTCTTCGGAAGGGGGTTACCTGGGGAGGGAGGAAGGTCCGTCATCCGTACGGATTGGCCCCTCTTCTCAAGATCCCTGGAAGAGAGTATCGGACGCATGACTCCGGTGAGAACGGCCGCGGACATCGATAGGGCCGTCGAAAATTTTACGCGCCAAATCCAGCAGGCTTCGGAAAAAGCCTCTAAAACCCATCAGGTTCGCGTTGATAATCCTCTCGGACTATCTCGGGACGTGAAAGATTTGATCCGTAGACGAAATGCCGCCAGGCACCTTTGGCAGCGGCATCGCGACCCCTTAGATAGAATGACACTAAACTCTCTTCATGGTGAGGTGAGAAAAGCCATAAGGTCCCACAAAGAATTGTGTTGGAAAAATACCTTGGAATCCTTCACGGATAACGATCATCCAATGTGGAGGGTCTCCAAGTCCTTAAGGAACAGGCCGGTCCCCATTCCAGCCATTCATGGCGAAAATGGGGTACAATACTCGCTTGAGGGAAAGGCCGAAGCATTTGCTGACAGCCTGGAACTCCAATGCTCCCCGAACATTTGTTTGGACTCGGAGCACGTCGAAAGGGTTGAAAGGGTGGTTAGGAGAGCCCTGAATGCCGCTGACGACGACGCGCCGCTGCAAAGCGTGAGACCGTCTCGAATTCGAGAAATTATCCAAAGACGTAAAATCCGGTCTGCTCCTGGCACTGACGGAATCCCCAATAGAGCGCTAAAATGGTTCTCGCACAAAGCGATAATGGTTCTTACCAATATTGCTAATGCGATCCTTCGCACTGGGCATTTTCCTACGGTCTGGAAAAGCTCAATTGTCATCAATATCCCTAAACCTGGGAAAGACCGGCGGTTTCCTCAAAACTACCGGCCTATCAGTTTACTATGCACCTTGAGCAAGGTCATAGAAAAGTCTATCTTAGATATTATTCAGGATCACGTTGATTCGAATAATTTACTTCCCTCGCATCAGCACGGCTTTCGTTGGCAACATTCTTCGGTCCACCAGTTAAATCGGGTGACTGATCACATTGTGGAAGGTTTTAGGTTGAAAATGGCCACAGGGATGGTCCTTTTCGATGTGGAAAAAGCTTTCGACAAAGTCTGGCATAAGGGTCTTCTCTACAAACTTCTCAGTCAAAAATTTCCTCTACGTCTTATAAGGCTGATAGCCTCATATTTAAACCGTAGATCCTTGGCTGTTAGAATTCATAAACACGTTTCTAGCTCTCGAAACATCACGGCAGGGGTCCCTCAAGGCTCCATTCTCTCTCCGGTCCTTTTTAATCTATTCGTTGCTGACATGCCTTCGGGATCGAAGCACGGGGTTAAAATGGCACAATACGCAGATGATACTGCACTTCTGTACTCGTCACGGTCACCTCTGGTGATCACCTCTAGGCTACAAAAAGCCACCGACGATCTGGAATGCTGGTTAAATGACTGGCTGGTAAAGGTCAACCCGGAGAAAAGCAAAGCCGTTTTCTTCACTCGGCGACGGAACGCACCTCATGATAACGTCTGTCTCGACGACGTTCCCATACCGTGGTCCGATTCTGCCAAGTATCTTGGGGTTATCTTTGACAAGGGGCTCACGTACAAGTTGCACGTGCAGTCATTACTCGATAAGGCTAAAATAGCTAAAAATCGTCTCGTTCCGATGCTGCGGCGGAACAGTGGTCTCTCTCTCCGGAATAAAGTCCGGTTTTACACGTCTACCATCAGACCCATGATGACTTATGCGTGCCCCATCTGGGGAACCGCCGCAAATTCGCATCTAAATAGATTAGAGTCGTTCCAAGGTAATACCTTGCGGTGGCTCACTGGAGCCCCATGGTTCGTCCGGAATCGCGAAATTCAAAGCGATCTCGGGATTCCTCCTCTGCGCAGACACTTCGAAGCTTTGACCGCAAAGTACTTCGACAATCTCGCGGTTCACTCCAATCCTGATCTGGCCCGACTCGCCGAGCCAGATAAGGAAGTTTCGCGACACAAGCGCCCGGTTAGTCAATTGACTAACATTCCCTAGAACTCCTTACCTCTTCCCTCAGCCTATAAGGCGTTATGTCCCCCCTCTTCGACACTGTCTTGTCTACAAAACAAATCAACGGAAGGTTTATGAGCTTTAGGTCTCGAACTTCCAGGCCTATCACCGGGGGGGAGTTTAGTCGGTAGGCGCCTGCCTCTTGCGGGTGAATCCGACACTTGCCAGTCTTTAGAAGATTCTCCTCCCAAGCCACAAAAAAAAAAAAAAAAAAAAAAAAAATAATTTATTAAATTATTTATAATAAATTAAAACTAAGTTGTGGCAAGTCTGTAAATATTTTTATCTGTTAATAAAAAAAATTGAGTAAATCAAAAATCATTTACTATATACAGTTTTCAAATACTAACTTTTAAATAACAAATTATTTTTTAAAGTTTTATCGTTTTAATTTAGGTTATAATTCAATTACCATCATCAAACATTTTATTTACGTCAATAACAAACTGTAAACATGTTAACAACGTTGTCAATATCAATAAAGATAAAGTAGACCGTTATTAACTTTGACAACATGTGTGGTTAAGTCGCTAATATTATTAACTGCTATTTTTTTAAATGTTATTATAAAAATCTTTATTAATATTTTAAAATATAAAAATTATGTTATATTGATAAAAACAGTTACTTCTATAGATTTTCCACAAAATCGTGCCATTGCTATGTAATTGTTAATGCAATAGAGACACAATGCTCCCAATGCTTTGTATAAAGTATATCAATATTTAAATTTCGTACCGTTTTTTGGTCAATAGTCACCAATCATATTAAAACTTCTTCAAATACATTTTTTGTACGTTCAGCTTGCTTAACCTAAATACTGTTACATCGTCTTCTTGCACATGCATTCTATCTAAAGTTTCATAACATGTTAGCAGAACTTATAATATTTAAACGTACACTTTAAAGACTTTTAAAAAATTTTAGTGTGCCAGAAAAAGTTAGGTATTAAACTAATAAAACATAGTTTTCAGAAGCTTTTCTACGAGTATTGAGAATAATCTAAAAAAGTTTAAAATGTCGTATAAAATGTTGTGAAGTATAAGAAAAATGTGGCAAAGATTATTTAATCTTTGATAGGCATTGGCATAAACCTTGCAATCATAGAGTGGGTTTAATCTACTCGCTTTTGTAAAGTTTTATTTAGTTGTTTCCTTTTTGTCAAGTTTATCTATGGTGGATGAAAATGACGGACTAAGTGATGTTAAGAAGTTTTATTATATCCGCTCATGTTTAATTGGTCACTAAGTGGTGGCACTAGAGCTGCTCAAGGCTCGCTTCGAACAATAAGTTAATAATCAAAAAACACTTAAATAAACTATTTACGTTAAACAAGGTGGAACCACACTCCGCATATTCCATCAGAAAACACCTAAATAAATTCACAAAACAGGTCAGATGCCTGGAAACTATTTAGGAGCCATCTAAGAACACTTTGTTGATGTATCTATCTACATCAAGGAGAAGTGGGAAAAATTTTGACTTTCTCGTAATGCAACTTCCGAATTGAAAAACTTGATAAACTCCTTACATGATCGTTGTCAGGTCTTAGAATCCAGACATGACAAAAATGTGCAAATGCAATGGCTCTCACAGAATATGTAACTGTAAAGAACATCTTCAACTGTCACCTCATAAAAGATTAGAAGAATCAGAGGTAACCACATCAAGACAAGACGACTCCCAAATGACCAGCACTTCATATACCACATCGACCAAGATGCACAGTGGCTATGTTTTCTTAGCAACAACCATCATAGAAATAAAGAATAAAGATGGACAACGGTTCGCAATCAAATTTTGTAAAGAAAACATTTGCTAATAAATTACGTTAGGAAAAACCAAGATAAATCTACCGCTAAACCGATCCGGATTTTTACCAACCTGGAGATATTGATATGCTCCTAGGTGCTGGCGTCTTCTAGAAGTTACTTTCGATTGGTCAAATCTTACCATACTTCATTCACATTCAATTAAGCAAAATTTACAAAAAACGAGATTGGGTTGAATAGTATCGGATGAATTATCAAATGTTTCCCTGAATCCGGTCTGCAACTTGGCAGTTTCCCCATTGGATGAGCAAGTGCAACGGTTTTGTAAATTGGAACAACCAACACATTTTTCGGAGCATACAGGTAAAGAGTTGGACAATTGCATATCAAGAACTAATACTACAATGTGACGCATCAGAATTAGCTTATAGCGCTGTCATTTATCTCAAATCTTTGGACAATGAGGATCCTATAGCACACAAATCTTATGCGCAAGGTCAAGAGTGGCGCTATTAAAAACACAATAAATACCACGGTTAGAGGTATGCGGGCACGATTAATGGAGACAACTAGGAGTAGCTCTAGACATAAGAAATATTCAATATTATTGGTCGGATTCCACAATCACATTAAGATAAATTTGATCCAGGTCACAAAGCTACAAAACTTATATAGCAAATCGAATCAGTGAGATTCAAACAATCACTGAGATAAAAAATTGACATAACGTGTCCTCTGCAGAGAATCCAGCAGACCTATTATCAAGAAAACTAGCTCTTGACAAACACAACAGATGTAGTGGCACGGTCCAGAATAACTGGCCAGATATACAACACAGTGCCTTTCACAGGAAATTAAATCAACACAACTTAAATTGCTAAAACAAAAGAAACTCGCAGAAACAACATGCACCATTGCACAATGTTCAGACAATCAATTTAGCAAATAGTCATCGCTATAGTGATTGCTTCATCCAAAACGCACGACAAAAGATTGGAGATGGTAATAACAAACCATTACTACCTACCGAATTGAATCAAGGCATGACGTCATTAATTCGTATGGCTCAGACAAAAGTCTATAGCATAGAGTAACAATTAAAGAATCCAAAGCATATAAGTCGATCATCAACAATACTGTCATTAAATTCTTTTCTCGGCCAGAAGAAAATCCTCCGAGTTGGTGGTCGGCTACAGCGTGCGTTCATCTATGAAACACAGCGCCACCCGGATATAATACCAAAATATCACGCTCTGACAAAAAAGTATCGACAATAGAGCATCTTTTAACTTTACACGGCGGACCCCAACTGATATTAGCCACAATACGCACAAGGTATTTGCCAATTTCAGGTATATCCATAGTAAAGGCAATCCAACGCACTTGTAAACGATGCTGTCAAGAAAACTCCAAACCCACGCAACATTGTATAAACCAACTACGACAGTCAAGAGTCATTCCGACAAGACCATTTCAACAAACTGGAGATGACTTTTGTGGATCTTTTCTGTTAATAGCACATCGCACAAGAAGATTAAAGACCAAGAAGAATTACATCTCAGTATTTGTGTGCATGACAACAATGGCAATCCATCTAGAACTGGTGACCGGTCTAACAACGGAAGCATTTGTCAACTGTTTGCCACGTTTCTGTAGAGGAATACCAAACACCATCTACTTGGACAATGCCACAAACTTTGTAAGTACCCATGTACTTACAAAGTTTGTTCCATAACAAATTCAGCAAGTTATTCAAACATGAACAAAAAGACATGCAATCATCGTTCACAAAACTAAATTTAAATTAAAAATTTATATCACCCCAGTCACCATATTTTAGAGATATCTGGAAGGCTGCCGTAAAGAGTGCCATCTGAAACGTATAGCAAAAAATGAACAATTGACATATGAAGAATTCATGACTCTTATACCTCAAATTAAAGCTTCACCAATGTCAGATAATAATTTTTTAATTTTATATTATTAAAATACATTTTTGTTTTTATTTTTATTATCACTATATAGTTTTAACTTTAACTCTAACATAATGTATGTATGATAATAACAAAACAAAAAATCTTAAATTCTTATATGCTCCAAAAAAAAAATAGCAGAAAAAGGGGAAAAAGTATATGCGTTGTTTCTGGACTTAAAGAAGGCATTTGATAGTGTGGTTAGAAAAAAACTGTAGAAGTGTATAAGAAAAAAAAAAGAACTACCGAGCACCTAATAAGAAAAATAGAAAAAATGTATGGAGAGACTGCTTGCTGTACTGTACTGCACGGTATGGGTTAACAAAAAAATGAGTAAAAAATTTTAAACATCAAAAGAAGTGAGACAGGGCTGCCCATTGAGTCCCACTTTGTTTTCGACTTACATACCAGATGTAGAAAAAAAACTGAGATTGGCTCAAGTAAAGAAGTAGTAATTTGTAGGGAAAAAGTGTGGTTGCTAGCATATGCCGACAACATGGTAATAGTTGCAAAAGAAGCAAAGGAGATGAAAGCAAAAATTTAAAATTTAAAAAAACATTTAAAAAAAAGATTGCAAATTAATGTAGAAAAAATCGAAAATGATACTGGCGTGACTTATGCATCTCTAACGCGTGACAGTTTGGTGCGGTTTATAAGTTAGTGGTGTCATAGGGCTACATTTTTTTCTGAGCTGCATTATAGTGCGATGTAAGCCAACATTTTTTAGCATAAAGTTATGGATTTCAAGGACATTTATTTCTAACTAGACGGTTTTACATGCTACACATTTGAGAAAACAATAGGGTTATTAAATTTTTAGGTAAAGCTGTTATCTATGTTTAAGATAAGAAGTTGAAAAACAACATTTGAACTAATTTGTAATATTAAGAAAAACTTTTTGAAATTATGATCATTTGCCAGAAAGCTTAAAGCGCACATTTAATATTATATTTTACACTTTATGATCCAAAATAACATATTAACCATATTTTTATTGTTTTCTTTGTATTATTTTAATATAAATAGTTAATTATGCACCAAATGCATTACAATGATTATAATGCCCAAAGCGCAACATTTTCTAGTATAATAGTTTGTGGCTCAAAAGATTAAAGTTGCCGATAGACATTATTATCTAGTAATGCACGTGGTGCATACAATATTTAATACTTTACAACTGTAATGCTGGATGGTAATAATATCACTATTGAATATACTTATACATTTATTTTACTCTTACAATTTACATAAAGGTTATGGTCATAGATTAGACTCTCTCACTCACTCTCCAGTGTTGCCAACCACCTTCATAATGTTGCCAACCACCTCTATCCATATTCTCAACTTCTTTGATAGGAATGAGATCTTCTTTAGCTCGCTTCCTAAACATCTAATTGGTTGCTGCTCCATCTCTCCTTTTCTTTGCTCCTAGATTCTTTGTTTAAAACCCCTCGAAGAAATTCCCCGTTCCTTCTTACAATCCTTTTATCAGTTTCTACTAGATATGACCTTGGTTCTTAAGTGTGCTTCTGTATTGTGCCAACTTCAGCAAATCCCTGACCCAAACTTTTTGGTCTGGTTCTAGCTTGGTTTAGAAGGTTTTTTACCTTGTGTCTTTGGTCATAATATGTTTTTTGATTCGCCCTTTCCAACCCCATTCCTTCCCTTATTCTCCTATGATCCGGTGTGTGTGATTCCACATATTTATTTGTTTGTTGTTATTAATATGTCCCTTAACCTTCTCCCCATTAACAGCTGAGACGGTGATAATCCGATTCAAGAAGGTGTTCCTGTAGATCAACAATCCTAACTATAGATCCTCATTTTTTAGAATGTTCTTTATAATCTGCACTCTTTTTTTCAATTAATCCATTGGATTACGCGTAGTATGAACTCCTTGTTATTTGTTTGAAAATGTATTTTTTCTTGAACTCATTAAATTTGGCAGAGACAAATTGCCTGTAGTTATCGGAGTGTAGCTCCTGAGAAACTCCATGCCTCGAGAATGTTTCTTTTATTTGTCGTATTATTTCTTTACTGGTTATGTCTTTTAGTTTGTGTATCTCCAGGTACTTTGAATATGCGTCTTGGATGACCAAATACTGTCCCTTGTATTACGATATGTCCCCACCTACAACCTCTCACGGGTACTTCAAAAAACCTTTGGCTTCAATGGTTTCGTTTCTTTATTCTTTTATATTACACACTTCTCACGTTGCTTTATTTTATCTTCTATCTGCCTTCCCATTCCTGGCCACCTTATTGTCTCTCTCGCTTTCCTGGCATTTTTTTAGACCCAAATGGCCCTCGTGTACTTTTCCAGGTATGTTTTCCTCCAATCTTTGAGAATAATTATTCTTCTGTTGTATGTGACCATATCGTCGGTTATTCCAATCTCCTACCTGTGCTTGTAGTATACGCTTATTTCTTCTGGGCACTTCTTCTTCTTCTTCGGTCATACATCCGTCATCATTCCTTTGATTATCTGTAGAACTTCGTCCTTCTCCTGCATCTTTTTTATTTCTGGGTCTAAGTCATATTCTAGTTAATTTACGTAAATCTCACTCTTCACCTAGAGGACATTATTATCCTCTTTTCCTTTTTCCATGGGGTTTTTTAATAGTGAAATTTATAGAATCCTTTTGTTTTCAGTATCGCCAGTAATTTAGTTTAGATTTTTGGCATACTAGCCTAAGAAGATTATTAATGAGTATCGCCAGTAATAGCTTATCGTCTGTTCTTAATACAATCTTTTTACCTACTATGTATTGCTCAAACCTTTCACATGCCTAAGTTATTGCAAAGCATTTCTTTCCAATTTGCGCGTATATCATTTTTGGGTCGTTTAGCTTCAAAGCATAGCATACTGGTTTCCATTCCGTTCTCTTGTTTCTATTTCAAAACTCCTTTTTATTCCGTAGCTACTCGCGTCTGCTGACACTCTGGTTTCCTTTTCTATTTCGTATGGTGCTAATAATGCTGCTTCTGCTAAAATTGCTTTTAATTTTGTAAAGCATTCATCTTGGGGCTGTTGCCATGTAAATATTTCATCTTTTCTCAGTAGCTGCTTTAATAAGACAAAAAAATGTCTTCTCAGATACATTATTGATAAACTTGGATTAGTAGTTTATCATGCCTAGGAATCTCTGACGTTCTTTCATATTCTTTAGCTTAGCAAATTCTGTAATAGCTTTTATTCTATTGTTATCTGCTGACATTCCATTTTCCCTTATTACGTGTCCCAGGAATTTAATTTCCTTCAGTATAAATTTGCATTTTTGTTTATTAAGTGTTACTCCTTTATCTCTAAGTTTCTTTAGCAGTGCCCTTAAATTTTGTTCTTGTTTCATTTCGTCCTTTTCAAATACAATTACGACATCGATGTGTACTTTTACTCCTCTCAAGTCTCAAATTATCTCTGACATAGTTTTCTGCTAAACCTCTGGTGAAGAAGTTAATCCTTAGGGAAGTCTGCTATAAGCATATCTTCCAAAGAGTGTGTACTTCATTGACTCCTGGCTTAGTTAATAGAATCCGTCTTTTACGTCCAACTTAGAAAATATTTTTGCTCCCTAAAGATGCAACAGTGTTTCATTCACTGATGGTAGTTGTAATCTTTCTCGTATTATGTATTTGTTTATTTCGGTAAAGTCTGTACAGATTCTAATTTAATCATTCTGTTCTTGTTCATTGTGACCACTAGTGGAGCGCAGAATTCTGAAAATTCAGTTATTTTTTCGATTACTCCTTTTTCAACTAGGTTCTTTAACACGGCTTTCACTTCCTCCATTAAGGCAAACGGTATTCTTCTCGGATTACTAATCGCGGAAAGTTTTGTCTCCTTTTGGATTTTAATTTTGTACTGTACTTCTTCTATTCTTCCTAGTTCTTGAAATTTCTGGGTATTCTTTTAAGATGTGTTTTTTGTATGTCTCTTCATGTATTTGTTGAATCTTTGCTTCTTTTAAAATTTGAATGTTTCCTTCAATCTTTTTGAAGTCTATCAATCCAAGATTTGCCGTTTCTGAGCGTCCGACAGATTTCCCTTGATTTTTGTTAAACACATTTTTAAAATTTTCTTTTTCCATACCGGTACGAGTATTTCTCCTTTTATCTCGAGTTCCTGACCTCCAGGTCTTCGTAGAATTGTTTGTGTTTTCCTCAGTTTCACTTCATCTTCGATTTCCTTGTAGTCTTTTTCGGATATCACTGTTACGTCAGCTGCAATATCTATTTTGAACTTCGTTCTACTTAAGATTGATAAATGTAAGTACAAAAGTCCAACTTTGTACGTTTGCACGCTTCTAATTTGTTTTATTTCTAACAACTCTTTGTTACTGCTAGAGTTCCCCTGTTCTTCCACGCAGACGGTTCTACAGAGTTTTACATAATGTCCTCTGATTCCGCACTTCCTGCATTCGATTTCTTTTGCAGGACATTCCTTATATGGGTGCCATGGTATTTTACCGCACCTTTACCTTTTACCAGCAGTTATTTTTTCTTTCCGTCCTGTAGTTTTTCTATTATTTGGGATTGCTTTTCTCTTGTATTGCTGTTTCAATTCCATTTTTCAGGTTTTTTTGTTTACCATATCTATGTTCTATTCTTTTCTCTTTAGTTCCATGTTTGGTTCTTTATTTCTTCCAATTGTTTTATTTTTTTCTATTGCTTTCCTGAGAGTCTCGTCCAATTGCAGCACCTCTGAAAGCCGTGCGTCTCTAATCCCGATTACCAATTGATCTGGGATGAGCTCTTCTTATGTACTCTCTATTTAATATTTTGCTCACCTCCATTCTCACATAAATTGTTGATTTACGTTTATTTGTCACATTTATTTAGCTCCACTGTCGCTCTGTACCGTTCATAATTCTTCCTCTAAGTTGGCCAATTTTCTTTGTTGTAATTAAATTTATCTGGTTGTGGTACTGTTATAGGCTCTTCATATATTCTGCATTAGATCCTGTTGCACATGCATGCTCACTAATAATCTCGATAGATTATTCACTTAATCTTTCAATTGTTCGATTTCTTCCGCCATTTTCTTGTTTAGTTATGTTGTTGTTTTTTTTTTTTGGTTTCCCACAGTTTTTTCCACGCTGTTCACTTTATTTTACTGTTTATCTTTTTTCACCTGACACCATGTAATGCTGGATGGTAGTAATATCACTATTGAATATACTTGTACATTTAATTTACTCTTACAATTTATATCAAGGTTATAGTCATACATTAGACTATCTCACTCACTCTCCAGTGTTGCTGCCAACCACCTTCATAGTATTGCCAACCACCTTCAACAACAAAATGTATTACTCATATTAATGTTATTTATCAAAATATCATGTCATATCATTTTTGGTTAGAATGTCGTTCTCAAATCTCGTTACTAAATACAATTAGTTTCATTTTTCACTTTGTTTATAGTTGTGACATTTATATAAAGCTGTATCCAAGTTTTTTTTAAATATTTCCCAACTTTATTAATTAAATATGCTCATATAATGCCCACTTTCATAATATATATCTAAGGTATGAAGCCAATCAAATAAAAAATTGTTTAAATTACACTAGATAGTTATTAACTAACTAATTATTAAGGTTTAAATTTTTTTTAGTATAATTTGTTCAAATTTAACATTCTTAATTAAAGTTATTAACCTACAAAGACAACATTTGAAAGATCAAATTATTCTATTTACAGGTATAATTCACAATTTCCTATAGGATATTGATTTTTCAATCAATTCACTAAATAAAGGATTCGTTGAAAGATTAAAGTTTTTAATTTGCCCAATTAACTACTTCCTCTATTTATGTAAAATTCTGCTTTATTATAAAATTCTATTAAACAGTTACTTCTATTAGTTTTAAATTGATCTTTAATCTATTATAAATTATCTATTATTTACTAAATAGTTTTTCCCAAAGGTAAAAAATTAAATAAATATTGATTATAAATATATTGATAGACCAATTTACAATTAAAATAAATTATTAAAAATTAACATATAATTAATTTGCATAATAGGACATTATTGTAATTTTATCGCAATGTTCCGGCACAACCATTTCATTTATTATATTTAATTTAATTTCGATTACAGCTAAACGAACTAATAATAGAATTTAACTAGGTACTAATTTATTATTAGTCATTCGATTTAATTATTGCTAATAATGGCAGGTGGCTATTTATCATGCAAGCCTACACACATAAAATCACTTGAATTCAATTTAACTAGCATATGTCCTCTATTATTTATTAATTGTTCATTAAATTCAAATTTTAATTATTTTTTTGTTAATGATTTAGTGAAATGTTATAAAAAAATTAAAAATATTAACCAATTTGATTAAAACTAAGTGGTATTTAATATGATTTATCTTAACTAAGGAATATATTAAGAAGAAGTCAAAAAGTATGCGCAACTAATAGCAAATTAATAGATGACTGATTATTATTAAAAAAAGTGCAAATAGTGAAACCAATTTTAATAATAATATGTATGGATTTCTACATAATATGAAAGCACTTTCTAAATTCGATTTTTAAATATATTTTTAAATATTCTCCTATATACGAGACCTCGGTTGCGGATTTTAAAAGAGGCAAATTACAATTCCACTTGAAATTTATTTTTATGCATTCACACAAAATAACTAATAACTAGCTATGTATGCCACATAAATTTCATATTTTATTAGAAGTTAAAATACTAAATGTAATGTGATGTTTATAATTTGAAAGTCACAAGAGGCTTGTTTTTTAATAGTTTTATTTAAAATAAGTATTAGTTTTAGTATAATAACAAAAATAACCTTTTTTTTTTGTTTCAAAATATGATATTTAAGAATTACTTAGTATGTCACAACAACATAAAAATACCTTTGAATTTCAACGGGTGGAACCGCACTAGATGAGACAATCACATTGAAGACTAGATTTAATCAGTCTGTGAACATTGACCTTAAACATTTGTGACTTATAAATCTCAGGAAATACTGAATTTGGAAGTATTATCTAAAAAAAATGAAATCAAATAGGTATGTGTGCTGTTGCTAAGCTGATCTCAAAATTATTGTTTGCCAAGTTAAATATATTTATTTACGGACAAAATAGAGCGCTTAAAATATCCACATGGCGTATCATTAATTAAAAAAATCTTAGCCAGTAACAGTGTCAACAAATTGCACATGTCTACTAAAAAAAGTTGACCATTTAATTAAGTTTGTTTTATGTATTCATCCTATTATTTTAAACTACATCTCTAATTTATGAGAATTTAAAATAAAATTACAATAAAAAATAAAAATAAACAAAATTTGAGAAAAAAATGTTTTCGCTGTTATCATACACCAAACCACACTATAGATTATAAACAACAAGCTCTGAAAAAGCAATAAAGTTTTCTTTTTAATAATTGATTACAATTTGCAAATCTCCTAAAAAAACAGTGGCAAAACGTTTCTGATTAAAGAAACCGTTTTTACTTTTTTTGTAGTATATTTGCTGTTTGAAATTTGGTGTTTCACACAAACTGGTTTTTATCTTCATAAATGTTATTTCACTAGCTTTTATGAAGATAAAAACCTGTGGTGGTTTGCAAAGTTCTGGTTTTGGCAGACTATTTCATTATTAAATACAAAAACATTTTATCTTAGTTGCTCAAGAAGGATTTTATTTTAGGACAGACAAATCTTATTACCTTTAGTATTTTTTCATAAGCTGACGTCTGTTGATAGGTGCGCAATGAGTACGCTAGGTATGTAATGCACTTACCAATGGTTTGTATCGGGATTTGATGTTGTCGTTTATACCTATAAATTTGGAAATGCTACTTAGCGTATTACAGTTACGACAACTTAGGTACATAAGGTTGTACAGCATGAGGGTTGATGGAATCAGATTTTTTATGTTTTTTTAATTTTTTGTTTGTTGAAAAACTTTTAAATATCTCTTTTAGGTGGTAATTATAATTATTTTTGTAGTACGACGTATGCCTATAGTCTAATGAAGCCCATGCTTAATGTTGTTTTTGGCTGGATATGTGCTGTGTTTTAGCTCAGCATGTATCTTAAATAGTGGCAATTACTCGTATTTATTTGTGTTTTAGATTGGAACCTGAGCAGCTGATACTGCAATTTACACCATGCCACAACAAGAGTACGTTCTGTGATAAATGCTAGCCGGAGCAAACACTCCTGGCGGGGCCACCCCTTAAATTTAAAAACTGAAACTATGATAAATCTAAAACCGCAGTGTCTGTCCCAGATTTAGCAGAATGAGCGGCTAATTTGCAATTTAAAAACAATAATTGTCATTCTTTAAATGAAAGTATTTCAAACAAAATTACCCCATTAAGTACAAGCAAGAAGCCCATAATCCCTCACCGACACGTTGTCCACCTTATAAATTTTAAAAAAAGCAACTTTTCATCAAAACCAACAAACACAAACAACAGACAACAAAAAACTTTTAATAGCAACTTACAATACATACTTTCTATGAGATCAGCAGAACATCTCAAACAACTTGAGCAAACACCCCCTAAAATAAAATGAGACAAACCTAGATTTAAGCGAGGAATTTTATTTCTAAGAAAAAAAATGCAGTATTCTAAAATCAGGACACATGTTGTACCGAACACAAATAAAATGCACATATAAGAGAAGTAGGAATACTTATCAACAAAATTCAATAGGTTTAAGTTTCAAAACTAAACAACAGATACTCCAGATCATTCTGGTGTATGTTTCCACCAACACCCACAGTGACAAAGAAGTGAATCTGTTCTACCACAACTAACAACAGCTCAAAAATTAGAAAAAGTACAATCTTCTTCTTCTTCACGTGCCATCTCCTACTCGGAGGTTAGCTATCATCGTGGCTATTCTGATCTTTGAAACAGCAGCTCGAAAAAGATTTTTAGAGGTGCAGCCAAACCAGTCTCTTAGGTTCCGCTTCCAGGACATTCTGCGTCCTCCCACACTTCTCTTGCCTGCTATTTTCCGCTGCATAATCAGCTGCAGTACATTATATTTATCCCCTCGCATGGTATGTCCCAAATATTTCAGCTTTCTGATCTTTATCATGTGAAGGATTTCTAGGTTTTTTCCCATTCTTGTGAGGACCTTGGCATTCGGGATTTTTTTCCGTCCAGAAAAACTTCAGGATTCTCCAATACGTCCATATCTCAAAAGCTTGGAGTTTGTCGCTGAAGTATTGGTTCAATGTCCATGCTTCCATACCATAACGTATAATTGGAAATATGTTGCATCTTACCATTCAAACACGAAGCTCTTGCGTAAGATCGCGATCACAGAAGAGATCTCTCATTTTGAGATAGGCAATTCTAGCCATCTCTATTCTGGACTTGATTTCTACTGTCTGTTCGTTTGTATTTGTTATCCACGTACCTAGGTATTTGTACTTGGTTACCTTTTAAATATAGGTGTTATCAATAAGAAGATTTGCGTTAGGTGGTATACGTGCTTTTAAGATGATCATGTATTTTGTTTTCTTGAGGTTCATATTTAATCCATATTTTAAGCTGACAGTTTTTGTGGGTTCCACCATTCTTTGCAGGTCTACAATGTTGTCTGCTACTATCACCGTGTCATCAGCGTATCTAATGTTGTTAATTGGTCGCCCATTAACAACAAGCCCACATAGTTCTTCAGATAAAGCTTCTTTGAATATAGCTTCTGAGTATAGATTGAATAACATCGGTGACAGTATACAGCCTTGCCTCACTCCCCGTTCGATGTTTATGCTTTTTGTAGAATCATTGTCGACTCTTTGGTTTGGTTTGGTTCCAGTACTGGTTTTCAATTATTCGTATGTCCTCGGAGTCAATACGTTTGTTTTTTAAGAGTGTTATAAGTAGTTCATGGCGTACTTTATCAAACGCCTTCTCGTAGTCTATAAAACAGGCGTGTACCTCGACATTCATATCCATACATCTTTGTAGTAGTACGATAACGCCGAATAATGCTTCTCGTGTTCCTAAGCCATTCCTGAATCCAAATTAAATGTCGCTAATATCTTGCTCCAGTTTGGTGTAAAATCTTTTATGTATTATTTTCCGGAATGCTTTCAAGGTATGGTTCATAAGACTTATTGTTCTGTAGTCACTGCATTCTCGGGCATTTAATTTCTTCGGAATTGTAATAAATGTAGATTCAAGCCATTCTTTTGGTATTACGCCTATTCTATATATGGTATTGTATAGATCAACAATTATTTCAATTTCCTCATCTTCTATTAGTTTTAATAGTTCTATGGGCACTTCATCTGGGCCTACAGCTTTCCCCCTTTTCACGCTCCTTATTGCTTGCTCTACTTCGTGTTTTGTTATTTCAGGGCTAGGGCTATGCAAATGCTGTTGCGTTTTACTTTGAGGGCATCTCGTGTCGTTGAATAGCTCTTCAATGTATTCTTTCCATCGTATGAGTTTTTGGGCTTGGTCTGTTATTATTTTGTCGAATTTCGTTTTTATAATCGGTGTCACTCGTTCCTATTAGTTCCTGTTAATTCTCTAATTTTCTTATGTAGATTGAAACTGTCGTATTGACTTTGCAGCTTTTTGATATCTTTGCACTTCTCAGACATCTAGTTTTCTTTTGCTTCACAAATTTTTCTTTTGATGGTTTTGTGAACCTCTTTATATTTTATTTGGTTCCCTTTATTTCTTTCATTCATAAGGTCTAAAATTTCTTTTGTCATCCATTGTTGTTTTGGTATAACTGTCTGGTGTTAGCATATCTCTGTTTCCTTCCAGTAGCGCTCTTTTGATGCTTCCCCATTTCTCATTAGGATTATCTGTATTTGATGTGCCTTTTTTCTGGATATTTGCTTTTGTTTTTTGTTTGATTTGCTCCCTTATCTCAGCATCCTTTAGCTTTTTGATTGCAATTCTTACAGGTTGTCTTTTTGACTCTAGTTTTTTAAGCCTCACTTTAACATTGGCTACGACTAGATTGTGGTCTAATGAAGCATCGGCTCCTGGGTATGTTTTGACTGAGGTGATGCTATTCCTTTATCGTTTTCAAATTAGGATATAATCTATTTGATTTCTAACTATTTTTTCTTTAGTAAGAGCTGGAGACGTCCACGTACAAAAAGTACAATACTCGATAACAATAAGCAAGATGGCAACATATTAAATATTGAAAAACCAAGAAAGTGTTTAAGAAGATAACGTTTATTGAACTATCTACAAAACAAAAACCTATTTTGTATAAATTTGCTTTTCCAAAAACCGGAACAAAGTAACCATAGATACATCCAAGAAAAAACTTTCAATAATAAATAATTTTCAAACAGCAATTATAGATCGTTAGAGTCACTAAAAATATGTGCTAACAAAAAACAAAAAAAAAAAAGATAAAAACACAATAAAGCTTATGAAAAAAAAAGCAACTTAAACTGGACATCAGCAGAATACCGGCAACTGAACAAAATGATCAATAAAGAATTCAGAAAGTACCACAGAAAATATACTGCCAAACTATGTATAATAAGCATAAAAAACATCAATAGAAATAACAAAAATATGAAAGTACTAAGAGCTAATAGATAACAAGGAAGAGCAATCATTCACAAAATCAAAAACCACGATTGCTTTGCCATGATAAACAAAAAATATCAGAGGTTATAAGGGACTACAGAAAACTAAACAGAATTACAACACCAAAATAATAGCATCAAAACGGCAATGAATGTCAATTCAAAAGAGATTCCAAAAATAGACATTTTAAAAATAAATGCGTTAAAGACCTTCTTCTGATTTAAGTTTCAGGAATTCATTCTGGTAAGTACGGTTGATATCTTGTTGGACGTAGACCCGGTTATACTTTTCTTTAGTGTTTGTTTCTGTATTTGTTAGTCTTAGGCACAAAATATTGTTATGAATTTTATGATTTGTTGACTTATTTGGTGTCGGCGTATTCCTTAATATTGGTGTTTTCACTAGTCTCTGTTTTCTACATCTCTGCTAAATGTTGACATTATTTTTTATGGTTACTTGCTGCCCATCTAATTTGTTACAACTTTGTGGTAGTATTTTACCATTTGGTTGTATAACTCTGGCATCATTTTCCAACTTATTTTTCTTTTTGTTTTGTAGATCGGATCTAACTTATTTCTTACATGCAACTACTTTGTATGGAAAAAATGATGCTTTTTAATCTATTTCTGAAATTATTTTTTCCAGTTCATAATTACTAGCGCAAAGTTTGAACCAAAGTGCCCACTCTCCCACTCAAAAGTTTGTTACCAAGAAATTGCTCCTTGCTAATATTAAAAGTCAATTTGTCATGGAAGAAAAGGTAATACTCAATCTCTTAAGAAGTAACACTTAGCCGTGTAGGTGATTCACTCCAGTTCATGATTAACAGAAAGTAGTTTAAACTGAAACATAACCCACCCACTCAAAAATTTGTTGAGAAGAAATTGGAAACATTATAAATTTTTATGTTCAAAGAAGAGATGGTGATATTCAATCCCTTGATAACCAACTCTAAGGATGGTAGGTGGGTTACTTCAGTTCATAATTACTAGCAAGTAGTTTTAACTAGAGTGCCACCCTCCCAATCTCTTGATGACCGAAACTTACATAGATAGGTGTGTCAAAAAGTAATGTAATTTTTTAATTAATTTTTTATAAACAACAGTTTAAGATGTAGGTAAGGCTCTCCAGTTCATGATTACCACAAGTAGTTTAATCTAAAATGAACACCCACCCGTCTAAAAAATTGTTATAAAAAAATTAAAAATTACTCTTCCTTGCAAGCATTAGAAGTATTTATGTTCAAGAAAAAGATAGTGGTGTCCACTTCCTTAATGACCAACATTTGGACTGGTGGGTGAATCACTCCAGTTCAATATTACTAATAGCGAGTAGTTGTAACTGCAATGCCCTATCACCATTCCAAAAGTTTGTTATCGTCTTCCAGACGATGCTCAAGCAGATGTAGAAGTCTGCAGAACTTATGAAACTTCAATCTGCCAGAATCCAAATCCACTCTGGTATAGAACCAATCCAAAAAACTTCACGTTCACGAGAATGCACTACTCCAGAGAGAACAACTTTAAAACCTTCGCCCAGATCTCCCTTAAAAGACTTGCCGTCCGTCCAGTTCCAGAGTCAAATACCGGTTTCTCCAAAGAAAAAATTGATGTCCACCAAGACAGTATTCACTTAGATTCAACCTAAAATGATGTCAAAAAAGTTAAGAATTTTTTCTTGTAGTACGCTTTCTTGGCTTTTCTGATTTTTGTGCGGAGTATTCGTTGAGTTTCTTTATATTGTTAGTCATTTTTTCATTTTTATCCATAAGAAGATTTTGTTATTATTGTTTTTCATTAGGTTTTTCTTTCTCTAGGATGTCTGTCGTTAGTTCTATCACGACTGCTTTAATGCAACACCATTTTCTGTTTATATCTCTACAATTTTGATACTTATCCTTGTTTGCAAGTGTTTTCAGATTTCTTTAATTTTTGTTTGTAACTTATTTTGTATTATATGTTTCTTAATATTTCAAAATTTAACTTTTTCTTTTCTTTGTTTCTTCTATTGAGTTTGATGTGCATTTGCGCTATTAGAGTATTGTGGTTTAAAGCAAGATAAGCGCGTTGGTAAGTTTTAACTTATTTGAAGCAATTTCTTGCTTTTATTAGAACATAGTCTATTTAGTTTCTTGTTATTTAGTCATTAATGTGTGGGGACTTTCATTTATATAGTCTTTAAAAACTTGCAGAAGGTGTTTCTTATTATTATTTCTTCCTTTTAGCAAAATAGTAATAGTCTATCATCTTCCTTTGTCTATCTTTGCGTTAAAAGTTCCCAAGTATAATTTCTTTAACAATTCCAGTGCCTGTTTGATTTGTTCGTAAATTGTCTGTAAATTCTTTGAGTTGGTCTGTAGTTGTAAGAACATGAATCGGTCCAAGATAGGAACAAAGTTGGTGGCAAATACCATGACATCTTTTGAGAGAAAAATTGCGACACCGTGTCTGTAATGGTTATTTACATTCCCAAAAAATACACCATACCCATATCTATTGGTATCTGATCATGACTTAACCATCATGTTTTGCCCATTGCTATTCCCCCCGGAGATCCGATTGGGTAACTTAATAACTAAATTTTGTTTTGAATATTGCCATAATGCTTTTTATGCCAAAGAAATCCGTAGATCTTTAATACAATAGTTTTTTTTTTTTGGTTTCTGCATCCCTTTGTTGTTAATTGTTTTGTCAGTTCCTTCGCCTTCGAATCTAATTTTTTAATCACAGGACAAAAGGGTGTTGACCGGTTAGAGGTGGATCTCTTATACTGGTTATTGCTAAGTTAGTATATTAGAAGCTTCTAGCCTGAAGAACCGACGCTCATTCTCAATCTAACGCTGCTTGGGAATCGTCTTAGCTTCACCTTTGTCACTTTAAAACTTTACTGGCTATGCTACCGCCGGCATCGCTCCTTGGATACAAGGTTACTAGGCCTCAACGGCAAAGTGTTGATTCTCCTAGAGACTACAATGTAGCTATAAAAAATGTTGATATTTTCAGTTTTCCATTAAATCAATTTCGAAAGCATCAGAAAAAAATTTAATAGTCATAAATAATGAAGTACTTTACCGTTTTATGTGTGTTTTTAAATTATTTATTGTTTGTTTATAATAAAGTTATTACTATTATTATCAACAATATATAATTAAAAAAAATGTGTTTTCAAGTCTAAAACGTTTACATAATTTTATATGCACCACACCAAAGGTGAACTATTAAATGTCTTACTTGTTATCGCTTTCACTATTATTAAATAAATAGTTGAAAATTAGTATAACCACAATTCATTTTTTATTTATGAATAAAATGAACCCGTGTGATCATGGTTTTTCAACCCTAATGACTGCTAATCAATATACCGTTTGAACACACACAAACCCATTATTAACATACTCACAAATTGTTCCTATACATACAAATAACCATTGCCGTAATTTATACACAAATAATGCATTATTCATGTATAAACACAGAATTTTATTGTTATTCTGATATAATTTAGGGAATATAATACGGTTTCGAGGAAATTACATTGATCTTACACAATATTTACGATTGGAAGTAAGCGACATTCTTCAATCAAAATGCTAATAAAGGAGTGTCGTTAAATTAACCGTGATAAATTATATAGTAGCAGGTAAGGTCGTTTAATTAATGCTATAAATATAATTTGTTCGGAATTCTAAGCTTTGTTTATAACGTAGTTTATTAATATTTCTAATTAGAGACCCTATAAAGAGATTAAATTTTAATTACATGTCCAGAGTGGATCCAAATTGAGAATGAACGCGTCAACCTAAAACATGTAATTAAAATCTTATGTCTATTATTTTATTAATCAAAATAAATTAAGAATGATTTTAAACGGTTTTAAATAAAAAAATATGTTATTATTTATAATATATAAGAACTTATGCTATCACAGAATTTAATAACTGGGAATAGCTATTTTAAAACATAAATAAGTGCAAAAGTAATATATAACTTATTTAATGCGACAAACACAAGTTATTATTACAGTATTAGACTAATGATTGTTGTCATAAATTTATATCTACGCTGTAATAAAGTTAATTATTCAAACTCGATAGTCTGATAAGAGTAGAGTTTGAATGAGATGATATGTTATATTTACAGAATTGAAACGCTTTTGATTTTTTGGTAAATAGAAATTAAATTTCGTCAAATTTGAATGATTTATTCAAAAAGTTCAAAATATTGTCAAATTTGTCAGTTAAATTATAATAATATTGAAGCAAAAGTTAGTAAAAATCATTGTCTGGACAGAAAGAACGTTTAAAGTATTGTTGGCACTAGTACAATGCGAAAAACGTTAGAATAATTAATAAGTTATTTATTCGGTTTTGTCTCACTCACTTTTGAAAATGTTTCTTTGAATGCAAATATATACACTATTGAACCCGTTATTTGAGAGAATGGAGGCTATAGATACTGATGGAGTCTGTTTAACCCACACTTATATTAAATATAATTCTGGTTACATAGACAGAAATTAATGAAATCAAGAATTTAGTTAAGCAATTTGAAAACTAATTAATTTTAATAATGTGTTTCGTGTTTTTACTCCTTACACTTTTTCCATATTATTTGTCTTTAACAGCTGCTGTCTATTAAACTGGATTGATTTTTTAACATCATTTATTATATTTTATCTAAATATTAATAAAAAAATAAATAATTATTAAATTAAAAAACTATTTGTGAATTTGTTCAACGCTTTAACCGCTTCGGCATGCATGGTATCAACGACAAACATTAATCATTTCGCCTCATTTCACCACTCATACTTGCATGGACCTTTGGTCTGCTAGAACCAGGTTAGTGAGGTCGATAGAGTTTTAAAAAGTATAAAAACGCCAATTTCATTTTTTTAATAAATAAAAATTAAAGCATGATTTATTTTTAAGTCAAGCCCATTTTTATATAACATATATATCATATACACAATTGCATAGACATGTTAAGGATATAAAATAAAATAAAAAATTATGAATATTGTTTTTTTGGTAAAACTTAAAATTTGAACAATATTTTAACGCACTAAATTGATAACAGTATTTCAAGCATGATTTATTTTTGTGTCAAATCTATATAGTATACAGTATACAGTATATAAGACTGGAAAGTGATTTTTATGCATAGAATCCTAAAAGCAGGAGCAGATCCAATGCGTGTCCCTGTAGTTCAATTTTTAGCAAACTGGTCTGCCTTCAAACTTCCTTCTATTCACCGAACTTATAGTATCTAGATCATCTAGACACTGTTGTTTGTGGCCAATGCCTCCTTATTACTTGCAAGAGTATCGCCTGTGGTGCCAATTGGCTGTCCGACTTATTGGTATAACACGACTTTTAAAGCCCCAGCATCAGATGTGGAATCCTTACTCAAAAGAAGGAAATTAAGAATAGGATGAACTACGGGCAGAATGATTGAAAAAAGGTAATTCAGAATCAGCAACACAATGTTAAGAATCCTTCAAATAAACACAGAAATAAAGAGAGACTGCCATAACTCCATGAACAAGCTTGAATTCACACGCAAAATTAATCTGTCCATAATAAGTAAACCAAACAAAAAACTCATGTCGCAAACGGGAGCGTGGAAAACTGATAAAAAAAAACAGATGCGGCGATAAAGATCTACAACCACAAACTAGAGATATTTGAAAGCGCAAATGAAAACGGGTATGTGTACATACAAATAAGTGGAGTATGAGTCTTCAGCTGCTACATCTCACCAAACTGCCTATTAGAAGAGTTCCAAAAGTTCCTTGACAAACTAGGAAATATTATTAAAAAAAAAATTAAAGGAAAAATAGTAGTAGCCGCTCAAAAAATTACAAGAAAGGCTGCATAGAGACAAAAATACTAGTAGACAAGAAACATTGCGGACCAGCAGAAAATTTGTCTCAAAATGAAAAGAAAAATTACCGGACAAAGGGAGAAAAACAAAGACAAAACAAGCATAGACAGTACAGAAGATAAACACAAACATGAAAGAAAGGCGCTAAGAGAGCTGATAAGAAAAGATAAAAATACAAAATAGAAAGAATTAACGGAGGAAGTAAAGAAAGATATCTGGAGACTAGGATACAAGATTGTTAAGAAAAAATTAAAACCTAAAGCACTAAAGACGCCAAAAGTTATCCAAAAAGAAGTTATTAAAAAGCTATTTCCAAATCATAAGGAAATAAAATGGCCAATGAGAGATAAAGCAAAACAAGACTGAAAAGAAGAATTCACAACAGAAGAAGAAGAAGTACAAAAAGCTACCCAAAAATGAAGAACAAAAAAGCACCGGGCCTAGACCTTATACCGGCAAAGGTTGTAAAGATGGTTGTGGAACACTTCCCAGAAGCGGTAAAACAAGCAATAAACAATGCCCTAAAATATGGAGAGTTCTCAAAAGAATTGATAAAAAGAAAGCTAATACTGATAAGAAAACCTACAAAGAAGAACTAGACCCTAAAAAATATCGTCCAATATGCTTGCCTGTTGGGCAAACTATTAGATCAGCTGATAGTTGCTAGGCTCAGAGAAAAAATAAAAAAAAAAAATAGATCTGTCTAATAACCAATTCGGATTTCGAAAAAAAAAAAACAAGGTAGATCCCCTAAAAACGTAATAAACATGGCTAAAACTAAAATAAAAAAAACATTGAAAACCAGAGCCTTCTGCGCAATGGTCACAATCGATATCAAAAATTGGAAAACCGGAAAATATCTACGAACATTATGGACATTATAAATAGCTATCTATCAAAACGAAGTGTAGTATGCAACAACGGAGAAGAGACAAAAGTAACAACAAGGGTTCCACAAGAATTGGTACTGAGCCCCCTCCTTTGGAATGTGTTGTACAATAGAGTGCTAAAATTTGAAGTAGAGAAAAATGTCACCTTAATTGCCAATGCAAACAACCTGGTAATTGTAACTGTTGTAACATCAGAAAAAGATTTGATGATTACAGTTAATAAAGTGCTTGAAAAGATCACCACTTGGCTAACAAAAAACGGACTCAAATTAGAACCAAAAAAACGAAAGCAGTATTGCTAATCGGAGGGAAAAGGGTCAAAGTTAAGTTCTTAGTAGACAGAGAAGTAATCAAGCCAAAGTTAGCAATAAAGTATCTAGGTGTAGAGCTAGATAAAAACCTAACGTTTGCACAACACATAGATAAAGTAACTGCAAGAACTGCGGAAATAACTACCCAACTACAAAGAATTTTACCCAGAATAAGTGGTGCTGAAAAATTGAAATGAAAGATACTCACTTCGGCAGCTCAATCGACAATCATGTATGCCTCATTCATATGGAAAAATGATCTGCAATTAGAAAAAAACAAAAAAAAATACACTGCCCAGAGAAAACCAGCGCTAAAAATTACAAGAGCCTACAGCACAACATCTACAGATGGCAACTTGGTGTTAGCCAGAACAGTGCCGCTTACAGTACTGGATGAAGAAAGAATAAGAAAAAAAAAACACAACAAAGAAAAAAATGGAAAAAATAGAAACCATAACAGCATGGCAAAAGAAATGGGGTAAAGACGGGAAAAATGCCTGGCTGCACCAACTGCTACGAAAACTGAGTAGATGGTACTTCAGAAAACACGGTGACATCAACTTTCATTTGTCTCAAGCGTTAACTGGAACTTAAAGTGCAACTACTGTGACAACCCAACAGACTCGGCAGAACACACATTGTTCGAGTGCAAAGAATGAGAACAGATGCAAAAAAAAAAACAAAAGATAAACTCAACAGCAAAGTAACACCAAAAAATGTAGTTGCAAAAATGATTACTGCTACATTGCTTTATTGTACAATCTACCGCCATTGAAGATTCGCCGCAAAAGAGCTGATTAATATGTAATGTGAATTGGCCACCAAGGTCATTCAATTTAACCCCGCTAGACTTTTTTTTTGTGGGGTTTCTTAAAGTCGCAAGTCTATGCAAATAAACCACAATCGACCAATGTCCCAAAAAGTTGAACATAACACAGGCCATTGCTCAAATTCTGCCGGATCTATGAGAAAGAGTCATTTGGACAACTCGGATCCGTGCCACCATAAGAAGTCGAAGCGGGCATATGAACAATATCATATTCCACACTTAATGGCATACATAGGCCTTTCAAATAAAAAAAGAATTTTGTTAATACCTCACACACAGCTTGTTTTATTCCATTTTAACATCTACCCGCCCGTATTAAATAACCCTTTAAAGACCACATGGCTACAATGTTCACTATCAAATAAAATTTCAAAGTAATTATCCCGATCAGTTCTCAGAATGAGAATGTATTGAACAAACAAAAAATGAACACACAGGCAAAATAGACTATCAACTAAAATATGTACCAGAAATATCAGAACAATGTATCAAGCTTGCAAGGCACATAATGATATCCAAGAAATGAATAGAATGAAACTAGTTATAAAAAGCATAAATAGATCACACATGTTATTACTATAGAAGTAAACCGGCATAAATATGATGTAAGAATGAACCTTAACAAAAAATGGAATCTACACCGGTAAATATAAACATCGTACGAGTAAATGCGCCAACCAAATGTACACCAAAACAAATAATTGACAAAAAGAAAACATGTTAATAATAGTGTAATTGGCTTTATCTTGGTAAACAAAAAGTACGGCAATAGTATTCAGTCAATTAAAACAGATCTTGGAACAAATATTAAATCTGACCATCTTCCCTTAGTAGCAAATGTTAAAGTACTATTCAAGAAAATAACAAAATAAATAAAATAATTTAAAAAAAATGTCCAAATGTTAAAAAATCAAGTAAGAAATAGGGTTAGCGTAGAAATTAATAAACAAATAAAAAATATTAATAAACAGATAAATACCAAAATTTTGCAAATAAAAACAGAAAAAAGAAATACTAAAAATATCTGACCAACAAAAAAAAGTATAATTAGAAAAAGAAATTAAAAAAAAAAACGATTAAGAGAACAAAAGAACATGGTTCAACAATAAATGTAAAAAAAAATAAACACCTAGAAAGAAAACATAAGAACTTTAATCTGCATAAAAAGGTAAAAAAAGCTGCAGAAACATACTGTCCTAGAACTGTGGAAAAGCTTGCAAATGAAGACGGTATATTCTCATTAAAGACAAAAAAAAAGAACAACATCAATTAGCAAAGAATTCAACAAAAATGCGTGATGTCTATTATTTTATTCAAATTATACATGGTGTTCAAAATTTTTTATTTTGCAAAAACGTGCTTTTTCTTATCATAGATGGCAGATGTTTTGTAAAATAAACATTCAACGTTAGACAGTTGTTGTTGTGCACAAGTTCTCATTGCTATGGCTGATTACTCTAATGCAGAATTAGCCGACATGCATTTCATGTATGGTCGTGCTAATGGGATTGCCACCTAAGCGCAAATTTTTTATATAGAAGTTTATCCAAATTGCCAGATTCCTTCAAATTGCATGTTTGGAAGAATTCACAAGAAATTGAGAGATACCGGTTCACTTCAAAAACAGTGCTACCTTTCCGGCATACCAAGGTTGGTATCTACTCCTAGAGCAGCACAAGAAATTATAGCACGCATAAAGCATAATCCAAAAACGAGTGTGCGGAGAACATCAGCCAAGGTAAAAATTAGTGCTATGGTTGTTTAGAAAACTCTCCACGAGCAGTTGCTCTATCCATACCATATACAACGAGTACCGGCCTTAAAATTAACCGATCATCAGGCACGTTTGGTTTCTTGTCGTTGGTTTCTACGCAAAGATGCTGAAGATGCGCAGTTTCTTGCCAAAAATTTGTTTACAGATAAAGCCGGGTTCACACAAAATGGAGTTGTTCATTTTCATAATGCACATCGTTGGGCCGACAAAAATTCCCATGCTGTAATTGAATGTGTACATCCAGACACGTTTTTCATTAAACATTTAGATGGGTATTGTAGGCAATAGGTTTCAAGGTCCTGACATTCCTTAGACCCACAGGCAACAAATGTGGTTTCAACTCCAGCTCATTTTTTGATTGCCGTTAAAAAGCATTTAGATCAAACTTTTTCATATTTCAGGTAAGTAGGAAAAGGCGAACCAGTTTTATGGCCAGCAAAACCGCCTGATTTGTGTATGCTACTCCTGTAAATAGCTTCGAAAAGCTGCAGTTAATAAAAAGTGTAAAAAAATCCGAGCCAATAAAGGAAGGGGGTTTTAGAAAAAATACAAATGTCCTTCAGACAATGATGTCGTGCCTGTTTGGAAATGGAATAAGAGCACTTCAAACATCTTCTATAACTCTGTTCTTTGTTAAAAACATATAAAAATAAATAATGTTCCATATCTCCAAAACCGTTGCTATGACAACCCATGTTTATTATTTATGACTTTTTTGATTGTTTGGTTTGTACTACTACCCCTTTAAATATTTTACATTCTTTTTTGAACACCCTGTATACGGAAATATACAAACATTATTAAACTAAATATCTGCTATCAGCAAAATATATGGCATCAAAATTAATGTGAAAAAGACCAAAGAATTGGCTATGTATTAGTAAAAACCCTAACCTTGTTCTTAGAAAACTACTATTAAAAAAGTTGATAAATTCACATACTTACTTGAAAAGTCTAGTAAACTCATAGAATAAAAGCTTAAACATTATCATAAAATACGTGCAAAAAAAGGCTTTTAAAATGTAGATCTACAGACGATTGTTCAGAATTCTATAAACAGATCGTGTCACCAGAGCAGAGTTTTAAGGATAAACAAAGAGACAGAAATATTAAGTCATAAAACAAATAAGTTAAAATATCTAAGAAATTTAATGAAATATCCGGAAAAATATGATTTACATCAGCGTATACAAAAGACAAAGTTGAAGATAAAAGAGAACCCGGTCGCAAAAGAATTGTATAGCTAAAGATTCTAAAGACATAATTTAACACCTTGACCAAGAAACTATTTAACGCTGTAACCAACAAAATTAAAATTTCCATGTAAATCGCCAACATCCGATAATATAATGGAGAAGCACAAGGAGAAGATATAATTACAAAACTCCAAATTCAAAACATAACTGGACACAGACCATGCTTCATATTAGAAACCCACCAGAAGACAATAATTGTTTATTTAAATTTGTCATTTGCCATCAAACGATCCCATCCATAAATTGTGCGCTGATTTAATATAGACCTTTACTATGTGGTAATCCATAATAATGAAATGAAATAAAACGATAACGTTAATTTTTACCACTTATAAATGTGCTGACTAAAAAGATATTTTAATTTAAAAAAACATTTTGCTTTGGCAGTTTAGCTTTAATTGTTTAATTACTTCATTATAGTTTTAATTGTATTTTAATTTATAAATTTTAAAATAATGTTGCTTTATTATGTGTTATGTTATGATAGCTAAAAGCTTTGCGTAAGAAATATCTGCTAATAATAAAGTATAAGAAGATAGAAATAACAAGATGGTAAAGTTAGATAACTCCAATGTATAAAAATTAAGGAAAAATTTATCGTCAACCTGACCTCATAAAACTTTCCTTATTACTATGCAAGTTAATCAAGCTAAGTGTTCCGAGGTGTTACCGTTAATTATAAACCAATTGACAAACTGCCGGTCATTCCACTGTTTCTTATAATTAATGTTGAAAATTGTAAACGAGCCAATAACATTGAAAAAAGCTATGATTATGTTTAGATGTGTGTATTGTAAGTGTTATTATCGATCAGCCTGTTACATTCGGTAAACATAATGTCCGATATGTCGAGCAGTAGCTGCACACACACAACAGAACGATGATTTATTACAGTTACATTTACGAGTAAATGACGTGTGTAAACAGAATTTATCACATGTGCAAGATGGCCGCTAGTTATTCGAGGCAACAACAACACGAAATTGTTTATTTACAGTAAAACCATATCGAAATTTTGATTTTGATCATATATGTCTGCCTTTTTACAGCACATAAAAGGAGATAAACTGGCTGTGTAATTATGCTTTTTAAATGATATTAAAAGCCGCCGCGACACATTTTTATCGGACATTTCGCGCAAAGAACGCCGCCCCTCGGAGCGTTATTAATTTTCACAAAACCACGACGCGTTTTTATTGTCGCCGCACGATCGTTTCATGGACACGCTAAAATTGTTTGCGAAAATAAAAATTATGTTTTAAAAGCTGAGGGAGATATGTACATAAATAACAGCTCGTTTCAAAAAAGCCATTTTGCGACGAAACTATATTAAATCAAGCGTGTATGAGTAAAATTTTATGTGTCTGGAAAAATACATGTAAATGCTATTCACAACTTGACTGTTAGTTAAATTATTTATTATAAATATTCATACGTTATTAAAAAGCCATAATTTACAATTTTTATTGCAAAAAGTATATTTATAATATGAAGATATTTTATTACATTTCCTATATCGATATAAAGCGACCTATTAATCGAGAAATTATAAATAGCAATGAATACTAAACCATTCAACTTTGTACGTACTACACAATTAGCAGGGTCATGATTGTAATGTTGGGTAATTGCTTGGTATGTAATAACTACGCTGTTTTATTTTTTTATTTGAAATTACAAGTTAAAACGAATACCACTTAGGTATAGGTACTTCGCGGTTGTTTTTTCCAAGTGCATTAGAAATTTCTCGGAATGCCACATACATAATAACAACGCCGTTGTATATTTTTTCTTTCGATAAATCAATAGCAAAGTAATAATGGGTACTTGTTGAAACATTGAATAGGAAATTCAGTCACACAAGGGGTAGCTAAGTCCGACAACACGCAGGGAACGTTGGAGGTCGATACACATAGAAAACGTATTAAACATAATAATCGGAACCTTTTATACAGTCCCTTTCCACCCACAGCATATGACAGCATACAATTTTCATCATCGCACCCGATAAATACGGCAATTGTGTGTATGTTGAATATATGGGAACTGCGTGTTTGGAGCGCCACCCCAAATACAAGCAAACCCCCAATTGGAAAACGACACTTTGATGAATTAATAATCGAACGATCATATCCACAGGTTTTTTCCCGTATTTATGTACCACATGTTGTTATAGATCCGACTAGTATACTCGCCTACTTATTAATATTTAAAAATTATGTTATTTGCTTGGTAAATAATATTAATTAAATTGAAAATATACCGTCACGAAAGGACAACTATACAAATAAATCATTTATTTTATCTATTTATCATTCACGGACTCGTAATTATTTTACTTCTAGACAAACGATGTTATCTGTACTGGTTAAAACACCACTTGCCCAATTACCAAAAATCAGTATTTTTACAACATTATTAATTTATTATTATATAATTATCATTTCTCATGCTCAAACTTTATCGATAATTTCAATTTTATTTCAGTTTATTTTGTTTATTTGCTTATAATATCTTCTCAAATTGAAGATAAAATTAAAGAAGTCTGTAGACATTTAACATTTGCATATTAAATTACTTAAAAAATCACTCTCAAAAAATTTGTTGCAATGAAATCAATTTGGCGTTAAATTTTATATTGTACAGTTTTATATACATACTGGCGGACCAGTTTTATGACCAGCAAGATCGCCTGATTTAAACCTTCTTGATTTTTTTCTTTGAGGATATTTGAAATAATTATTGTATGCTACTCCTGTAAATAACCTCAAAGAGCTGCAGTTAAAAATTAATAAAAAGTACCAAGAAATCCGAGCCAATAAGAGTGTTTTAGAAAGAGTACGAATGTCATTCAGACAAAGATGTAGTGCCTGTATAGAAATGGAAGGAGAGCATCTTCTATAACTCTGTGTTTTGTAAAAATATATAAAAATAAATAATGTTCCATATCTCCGAAACCGTTCCTATGACAACCTATGTTTATTAAGATTTATTTGTTGGTTGTGGTTTGTACTATCATCCCGTTAAATATTATACATTCTTTTTTTAACACTCTGTATACAGTAATATAAAAAGATTTTCATAATTATATGTATGCTAAGAATGTATTCAACAAATATGCTGATTTTTATTTGACCGCTCAAAAAGGTAAATTACATACTAATAAATATTGCTTGAAAGAAATTATTAAACCATCAACTATATCACATATTTATTCAAACATAAAAACAACAAAAGTTTTAATCGATAATGAATTGAAATTTTATTAGGGAAAAGATTGAAAACAATTATTAATAGCATGCTGAATAGAAGATAATATTTTTATTGTTTTGTGAAATTATTTATTGAGAAATACAAGTGCTATAAACAAAAATGCAGATCATTCATACCCAACACCTTATTATTATATTATAAGAAAATATTTAATTAAATAGCAATATGTCTTATATATATTTTAATAGTGTAAAATATCTATAAAAATACAAAAAATCTGCAACATTATATCAATATTGAAATAGCTTTATGTTGAGTACTTTCAAATGTTTTACCCAATACTTAGAATCCAGATTCAATACAAAAGCGTATATAAGTTTTATAGACTAGCAAAAATTTCACAATAAAATAATATGTTAAAAAACTGTACTAGAAATTTTAATTTTTAAAACGGCATCTATATGCCTCATATTTTGACTAAAAACCACTAAAAATTGAAGTTTTATATGAATTAAAATTGAGCAAATTAGATGTACCCTAGTCAAATATTGTTCTCAAGTTTCTCTAGATTTCAAGTGAAAGGTAAGATTAACTTTAATGCACTTACGCCACAATAAGCACTTTGTACCTTCTCTAATGGTAACATCACTTCGATGTCCCAACACACAACCAACCTATATAGTTGATGTTGGCAAAGATAATGTTTGGAAAAATTTTCCTTATGCTGGCCATTGTCAAGCCAACAGCTTCCCAACATAGATACAAACAATAAGAAAATACCCCCTCGTGAGTACAACCTTGTCAGGTGAGAAGGCTGAGTAACTTCTGCTCGAGCTATGCCGTCAGGAGTTTAAATTCCTGGCAGGGCTACCCATGCCGGATGAGTCAATAAGCAAAAGCCAAACCAAATGTACCCAACGCTATTCTTGGTTACCTTTCCTGTCATTTACATTTTTACCCCTAACCTTCTTTCATTCCTAATCTGGCGGTAGATAAAACGCATTTTTTTATGATGTCTGTGCCGTCAGTTAAATCTGACAAAGGCTTTATAATTGGCACGGATTTAACAACTACCAGACTGGGAGAACAATGCTCCAGTAGCGCAGTAGCTAATTGTTTGGAAGTTGGAGCAAGTAATCGGGTGGTGCCAATAGATAATGCTACTCGGTTCCCGTCCGATGACAAATCAGACCTTCCAGGTTCTTCTTCGACAAACGAGAAGAAGTCTGGCAACGTTATTTTGTCAAACGATAACGGCGATGAAAAGGCGAGACCTGTCCATCGGTTTATTCTAGTCACTAGAAAAGAGGACAACTTTGACAAAGTTAGCCCCTTTTTAATTAGTAGAGCTTTGTATAGACTGATCGGTAACACCAAATCTATCAAGAAGGTCAGAAAATGCCTTCTTGTGAAAATGGTTTCAGCCGCTCAGTCACCCAAACATTTGAAATGTATCAGTATAAAACATTAAATACATGTTAAGACTTTTTAAATTGCACGGTAAAAGAAATTACGGAAAATAGAAGTGGTCAAGGAGTAATCGATTTGCGTCGCATTTCTAGTAAGCCAGACAGTAAACGCAAAAAAAAACCTAACCATATACTTACGTTTAACTGTCCACAAGTTCCCACCTAAAAAAGGCTTTTCATAGCCTCGCAGTCAGACCATATATTCCGGCACCAATGCGTTGCTTCAAATGTCAGAGGTTTGGACACACAACTGCTCGGTGTTCCAAAGAACAAATTTGTGCGTGTGGAAAACTTCTGCATGACGGTAGCAAATATCAACAGCCAATTACGTGCAACAATTGTAAAAAAAAACACTCCGCAAAATCCGTTGTCCAAAATATAAAGAAGAATTTGCTATCAAAAAAGTTATGACTAAGAACAAACAATTGTATTTTGAAGCAAGTAAATTGGTATCAATCTCTACAGTCTACACCAATAACCGGAATATCATACGCACTAAACGGACACAGTCAGCCTCTTGCAGCAAAGAAACCATCTATACCGGTCATCAAGACCAACATGCCCCCGCCAAATCCTCCGGGGCAACAACGGTTAAGAAGAACTGTAGTCTCTTTAACCAAAAACGTGAGGGAATCACCTCCCAAACATTCTCAGGTTGGCCTTAAAACTGACCTGGCTAAACTTGTTTTGGAAAATACGCCAAAACAAACAGATATGGAACAGTCTGATCCGGGTAAACAGAAGAAGAATGACCCTCCTTCCAGCAACAGTGGCAACAAATCCAGTTTGGCATCAAAAGTTTCTGTTGTCGAGAGTGGCAGTAACAAAGGCAGAAGAAGAAAAAAACTTGGCTGGAAAAAAGGCAGACCACGCTCCCAGCTATAGGCCTTTTATTAAATTTTATAATTAAGTGTTGTTTTGTATCGGCACTGCAGTCATTTGTGTTGTTCTTTCCATTTTCAGGTTCTGGAATTAATATTTTTTTATCTTTGTAGTCATCTGTAATATTAGTTTTAAGTTTTATTTATTTTATGTTTCTGGCATCGGAGTATTTTACAACTCCGATGTCATCTGTGATACTAGTTTTAAGTTTTAATTGTTTTATAATTCTGCCATCGGAGTTTTTTACAACTTTAATGTCATCTGTGATAATAGTTTATCTTTTACCTTGTCTACGTCCAAATACCAAAGTCAACTTTGGAGTTTTATTTGTTTTGTGTTAATTTATTTTAATAGCTGTCCGTCTATTAAGTGTTATCTATTTCCTAATTTATTTTATTTATTTAATAATTGTCTAAAATTATAAAGACAATAAGTACAATGGAACTGCAACGGTTGCAAACGCAGCTATTGTGAGCCGAAAATTATCCTGGTAAAACACATAAATTTTTGCGTGTGCCTACAGGAAACGCACTTCAAGCCCCAAGAAAATTTCAATCTATGGGGCTTTACGTGCACAAGAAGTAACTTTCTGCCGGGTGTCCAAGCCAAAGGTAGAGTCGCTATTTTTTTGAGAAAAAAATTATCGTTTACGGAAATAACCCTCAGAACTAGACTCCAGGCAATTGCAATCCGGCTTATTGTTCCAATAAAAGCCACAATATGCAACTTATATCATCCAAAGTTTGATTGGATTCTGGAAAATATACAAAAACTTATTTTGCAGCTTCCACAGCCCTATCTCCTGGTGGGTGATTTTAACGCCCACAATCCGCTTTGGGGTTCCCTAAAGAAAGACACGCAAGGTCGTTTGATAAAGGATTTTCTAGATCAAAGCGACGCTGTCCTCCTCAACACAAGTTCCCCCACACATTTCGGAGATAGGGGTACAAATTTTTCGGCAATTGCTTTGTCTTTATTGTCACCACGTCTAGCCACACGTTTATCGAGGCATGTATTAGAGGAGCTTCACGGCAATTGCAATAGGGAACATTTCACTATTTTCCTATTGCAATTAAAACAATCGTCAAACGGGTCAGACAGCGAAGTAGTTGTGGAAGAGAAAAAAAAGCTTTTAATTGTTTCAAAAGAACTCCGACGCAGAAAAACATGATCGCATTCAAGAAGAAGCAAAATTCTTAAAAATAAGCAACGATCATGGGAGAGCTACGTGTGGACAATTACGCCAACCACTTTGGTCGGCAAAGTGTAGAAATAAGTGGGAGTCGTATTGGAAAAAAAAATTTCCTCTGTAGTTCCCATACTAATCGTCGACGGAGGCAAATTCACCAAAGCGGCCAAAATTGCAGACGCATTGACAACTCAATTTGCGTCTGCCAGTAGCTCTAAAAATTAAAGTGTACAATTTCTGCGTCAAAAAGAACCGTATGCCTCTTTTTCTTAAATCTTTCATGCGCAATCGCTTATTTAAAGTAAGGGTAGGAACTACTAACTCAAAGACATTATGTTTAGAGAACGGTGTTCTCCAAGGGTCGACAATCAGCGTCACCCTTTTTGCAATTGCGATTAATAATATTGCGACTTCGGTGGTTACACTTGTACAAAAATGCCTGTACGTCAACGATTTGGTGATCTACATGGCGGGAAATAAGATCCCTGCTATAACACGTCAACTTCAAATCATCATAGACAAAGTAGACAGAAAGGCAGAAGCGTGAGGTTTTTGCTTCTCTACGACAAAAACCTCGTGCGTGCATTTTTGCCGATTCAGAAAACCTCACCGGGACCCCGCGCTTATCTTGCAAGGTTCCAGAATCACGTGCGTCAAAACAGTCTGTTTCTTAGGGCTCGTGCTTGATAGGACCTTTACCTTCCAGGCACATAATGATGAATTGATTACAAAGTGCAAAAAAGCCTTAAAAGTGAATAAATGCTTGGCCAACATCAACTGTGGTGCGCGAAAAGAGGTATTGATGCGGCTGTACAAATCCTTGGTTTTGTCCTGGGTCGACTACGGCCGCGCAGTATACTCATCTGCCAAAAAAACCCGGTTAAAAGCCGCAGTCTACAACCCAGGCTTCGGATACGCCACGAGAGCATTTCGGACGAATCCTGCACCGAGTCTTGGCTGCAAATCGAGTGTACTCCCTCTAGCCGCTTGTCGCAGTCGCTTTGTACGCACGTACGCCACGGCAATGCGAGCAAGAGAGGTCACAACAACCAACTTATATTTACAGCCAACGAAACGCAGCAACGCAAATACAAACTCAAACCTACCGTCAGTAAGCCGCTCTGCATCTGAGCGCAGAAACTATAGGAGAGTCGGCTCTGGCGAGTTTCCATCCTGGCTGATGCCAAAGGTTAGAGCTTGTCTTAATCTGACCTCCCAGAGTAAGTAAGTTAATTGTTAATAAGTAGGTTAAAAGTAAATTTTATAAAGAACAATGTATTAAGGTTCCAAGATCCCATTGTTTGAAAACGATAAAAATTATACATTAATTTTGATCCAAAACACAAAAGTTTGAGTACGTAAAGATCCCTCTCCTTAAAAGCTCTCTTCACTCAAAGCCAAAATCCCTGCCTCAAGTACCAGATTCAACTCTCGTGTATCTTAGATATAAAATACATAAACAAGTTTAAAATAACCAGAGCGTTATAAAAAAACATTATAATTCATTACATCCAATTATACAACCATTCCGTAAAGCGGTTATTTGTTTATAAAGCTCACATACACAAAACGTTTGCTTCTAACTGACTATATAAAAATCTTGATTTATACAGTTTTTAAAAGATAGTTAGTTACAGCCAACCGCGCATGTACCAATTGCAGCGTCGACTATAGACGGAAAAGCGGAGGTGTGCAACATAGCACAGTCCGCTGCTATAGTCTGTTTTAGGCAATAACAAAATCGTAAATTAAAATCAACAATTACTTAATGACGATTAAGAACAAAGCTGAACATTTATGACTATTGTAAATAAATGAAAGTATATTCAGTAGTTAGGCAAGAACGCAGATGTTGGAAATAGATATTTAGTATAGTCTGTTTTAAGCACTAGCAAAAACGTAAAATAAAATATAATATAATATACCTGCATTTATTTACAATAGTCATAATTCATAAAACGTTCAGCTTCATTCCTAATTCTCACTAAGTAATTGCAGTTTTTTTACGACTTTGCTAGTGCCTGAAACAGACTTTACGCACATATGCTAATATTAAGAAATTCATACACTAAACATAATAACTGAGTATCATGGCTATACAAAACTGCCATAAAAGCTATCCTCATCTATGTGATAGTAGTCTGATCGCCAATAAGCAAACATAAAACAAAAATAAACACAATTCTATTCTATACTTCAGACCAAAATAGTAAAGAAAACTTCAAGATCTGTGAACCTGAACCCTAGACTGCACTGCACTAACAAAACTATTTGAAAAAATGAACTAATGCTTTTAAATAAAAAAAGGTGGAAAAAGTAAAAATGATCAAAATCCAAATATTTTTGCGTCGCCGCTTTTTTAGCGCTCACTATGACTGGTCCTGAAAAGCAAAACTTTCCGCAGCTCGACTAATGTCAAAATTCCACTGATATATAGGCATTTTAATATGCAAAACTAGAGCATATTGGTCTCAAGATGGAATTCAAACCAAACACAAAATAAAACTCCCAACGTTCAGCTAACTAATAATACTGCTTTTTAAGTTGCAAACATTTAGTGCCTATATATGTTAGATAAGATACAATTGTAAAGAAAAAACGATAAGGGTATCAACGCAGCCGCACAATATCCTTTTTCAGTTAAATCGTTCCTCAATTCTAACAATACTATTGCCAAAAACCTTCAATTTAACAAAAGATTTACACCAAATGCAAATGTATATATCATCCATAAAACAAAAAACAACTCTCCTAAACCGTGGAATATTTAGTACAGATACAAAACCAAACTAATAGTAATAAGTAATAAAAACTTATTTTCTTAAATATTATTTTAGTACTACTAGAACCGCAACCTTGTCAAAATAACCAACAAATTGATAACAAAAGAATTAATGTAATGCAATGCAATTTTTTAATAGATCAGCTGGACCACGGACAAACTGATCAAACAGCTTGGGATAATGTCTATTTAGTACTGATACAGTACCAAACTAATAATATAAACTAATAAAAACCTATTTTCTTAAAAATTATTTTGGTAAAAGATTGACCTAATACAATAGTCCCAGCCCTGTCAAATAAATTAACAAGATAAGGTGTTGACTTGTTAAAAAGAACGGGATTGATATGACAAAATAATTAATGTGTTTATACTTGTTTGCTTTTACATGGTGTCATAATAAAATAAAGAGTAGTTCAAAATTTTCAAAATTTTATTTTTAAAGGAACACTGGCGTTGTAACATAGAACATCCAACAAATGGTTTCCACAACTCTGTTGGCTGCTCGCACACTTTTGTTCTATTAGAAAATTTCTAAATTCAGCTCAAGAATTGTAGTTGGTTGATTAGTATAGACACAAAACCCCCACAGAAAACAGTGTTAGATTGCACAATTTCGGTGACCAATTATGATCGTAGACCGTAAGATTGCACTCATGCAACCCCACACTATCTCTATCAAAGTATTACATATTACCCTATTCTACTAATGCCCTATTTTGTCTAATTCCCTTATTTATTGCATTAACATTTGCCATTCGCTGCTACTAGTTTGCCGACATCGCACTCAAAAAAGTGTAAACGTGTACCAGCCCAAAACCAGTACCAAACGTTCACTGTAAATGCACTACTTGCCCATTAACAACATGTAAATTATCTGGTTCCCAGATCCAGCTGTTTTGTGTGTTAAATTTAAGTAAAGGTGCGCCTGATTGTTAAATTAGCATATAGTAATACCATTCGACAACAGTACTGCCTTGCGCAAAGTCTTCTTGAGTCAAATAAACTTTAAGGATGCAGATATAAAAAATTCTGTAAAACTTTCTGCAAAATGCTTAGCAAAATAGCCAATTGCTGCAAACCAATATACTTTTTTTAATAATAATAATAATAATAATAAAGTTTATTTCTTCATAAATATACAAAAAGAATACAATAAAATATACATTAGTGTGAATATTGAAGAAAACGTCATGGTTACGTTGGTGTTTGACCGGTACATTAAACTTTGGTATGCAATATACAAATTCATTTTAAATTTTCTTATGTTTTCCAGCTATAAATAGACAACAATTCTTTATTAATTAGCTTTTGGTTTGTTACTGGACTCTCAAAACTCTCCAACCCGCTCCGCACGCTGGCCGCCCTCTATTGTAAACCGGTCAGCGTGCGCAGCAAATCAGAGAAACCTGCAAATCCAGTACTTCTTAATATATTATACATCTTAATAATCTTATTAACACTTGCAAGCAATAAAAAAAAAATTAATAGATCAGCCTGACCAAAAAACAAACTGATAATTTTTCGTTTACAATGAAGCCAGTTCAATCAAAATTCTAAATTTGTCAATCATTCTCTTAATTCTCAAAAAATTTGGTGCAATTTGTCAATCAAAATGCCCACGCACTCTGTGAACGTTTCCGCTAAACGTATACCATATTAATAAAAATGACTTACGCATAGCAAAACCTTCCGGTTTTCTTCTCTTCGTGAATCTTGTTGTTCTACTGTCCTTGCCTATTGATCTAGATTTAGCACTTACTCGAAGTATGCTGGTTATTGCCTTGCAGATTTTCACGCAAAACCCTCTCTCCCTATAGCTCCTACATTATCGTTTATCTTTAATCGGTGTACTATTTATTCTAATAATTTGGTTTGTCCTCAGATGCGTTCTTAGTTTTCTCAAGTCTTCGTTCACTTCTTATGTCGTATCCCCTCTCCCTCATAAAAAGTTTATGCAATTCCATTAGTTGTATACCATTTGGCAGTGCAAAATTTGTAAGTTTTACCTGCAGTAATAGTCTTGCATCTGAGATTACATCTTCGTGTCCTCTCGTTGTCAGTTATATTCTAATCATCTCAAAGGTTGCGTTATCCGCCAATCTCAAGATAGCGTATCTACCATTTGGTATTTGCCTCGTTACTTCTGTTATTCTGCTTTCCTTCAACATTTCTTTTTTTTCCTTCTGCTTATTTTTGAAATTTTATTTGGTATCGTAGTCTCTGCAAAGGCTCTTTTTATTTCTATTTTTTTATTCTATTTCTTATTTCTTATTTCTTTTTTTTTTTCTGTTTTTCTGCGGCATATAACAATTTGCTTCTTGCTACCGTTGCTCTTAGCCTTTTGGTTTTTTCTAAATTTCCGTTGTTTAGCATAAATCTACCAAACTTTCTCTCCATTTCCTTTGTTCCCATGGCCGTTTATTTAACCTGTTTATTCCACTCCATTGCTTAGAGTGTCGCTGCAAGTTATTTGTTTTCTTCCCTATAGATATCTTTTGATCTCATACCTGTTATTTACTCAATTAGTACTCTTAGTCTATGACGCCTCTGTTTTTTGTGTTTCAAATTATAACCATCACTTTCATCTATATCTGTATCATATCTATTTCCAGCTCGTCTTTCTTTAAGTACTTTCATTTCTACGTCTCAACCTACTAGTGTTACCTCATCCGCAAATACCGTTATTATCAAGTCATTTGACAGTCTCATCCAAAATAGCTTATTATATTCAAGGTTCCTCAATTTTGGTCCTAGTTCTGAGCCCTGAAGTACCCCATTGGTCAGTTTGGATCTTGTCTTCTTGATCACTATGTTTCTACCGTGAAAGTAGCTGCATATAAACACAATCTTGTCGTGGAATTGAAAAAAAAAAGTTACCAAAAAAGAATAAACCAATAAGTATGGTCATCAACATAGGATGTAGAAAAAACCTACCTTTAATAGTATACTAAGTATCAAGGGCAGATGTTTGACAATGCTGCAAATGCTTTTTGCCCCTGAAGCTTACGACTATTTTTAGCCTGCTCCGTAGTTTGAGGAACTATATTAAAAAAAATCACAATAATTTAAAACAAAAATTTTTGTTGTAAAATTACATTCTTTCAGAGATCTGCATAAGAGTTTTTCCATGCAAAAGGTTTCAGTATCCTAGAGCCCCAAAACATCGTATCAGAAACAATTTTAAGTTAGATAAAAAAAAATAACATAAATAAAATTGACAAATAACCAAATAAAATATTACAAATTACAAATACAATACAAAAAATAGACAAAATACTTCGACAATATATATAAAACAATGATATCAACATGCATTTAATTTTGATTCAGTTTAATTCTAACTAGAGAATAATAATTCAAAGCTAAAATTACATAGATCGTACAAATAATCATACAAAGAATATACTATTTACATTAAAATTATTCAAATAATTTCAACTATCTGTGCAGTGATGTACGACGAATTACATTGCATGTCAAAACAACATACAGAAACCTTTGTATTACATCGAATGAAATAACATTAAAGTAAATATTTTCCTTATACTAATTCTCCGTAAACATTACATACTGTTTGGATTTATAAATAAATAAACAACTAAACTAGTAAGTAAGTAAGTCAGGTCGTGATAGAAAAATAACTCAACAAATATGTTTATACATATTTCAGGTTAAAATCTAACCTACTAATTATACAATTATTCATAAATAGCTATAATTTATTTCAGAAATGATCTTTATTGATTAGTTATTTCTTCTTTGAATATATGATCTCAACTTTATTAAAACATTATTTATGATAATGATTAATTACTCTATTAAATAAAAAATTAATTCAATTTTATATGTACAAATCTTATATACTAATTATTTTCAATTGTTGCTGCTATATCATCAGTATAATGATACATTTACAAAGCTGTAATTAGATCTAGAACTATGTGATAATATCAAGCTGCACTTTGCATGTGTAACATATAAGCACACGAAGTCTATTATTGAGAAGTAATAAAATTATATTTTAATAGCCTCAAATAAGTAACTGATGCATTTTAGTGGCGTAACTATATGTAAATAATGATAAAAATAATAATCTAACTTTATGAGTTTAGCTTGCTGGAACATAAAACTTGATTGTTAGTTTTTTTATATTAATTGAAAGCATCTGTGTATTCAGTAAATATGAGCAACTGGCATGTAAATGAGGAAACATTCTTGCATCAGATTATACTCGTATTTATATATAATATCATATAAACATGCAAAGTAGTAAATCAAATTGCTATTAGCAATTTTTTTTTTAATTTCACTTGTTTTTAACTTTATTTTTCCAGATGGCATTATTGTTTACTTATTCGTTGCTGCCTAAATTTATATTCAAATTCCAGATAGATTACATAGTACGTACACCGCACGTCGTTTACTATGATTGTATACAAAAATTTAAGACTTACTATTGTTGAGTTAAGACTGCAGTGATAGGAGTGGTTTATTCAGTCAATATTACACAACTTTAATTAAAACAGCTATAATTTGCTTATTTTCATTAGTATTATAAAACATCTAACTTCACTTTGTATATTATATTATAAAATTGGAGAACAATAATAATTATTTATGATTTAAAAACAGTTTTCCTTCACACACAAACAGTTCAGTTTCTCCTAATATGAGGCAATGCGACCTTCGACATAAAGTGTTTAATAGTTACTGTAATTTTGAGATGCACACTAATGATGGATGCATACCCTGAAACACGAGTGCATGTGTCTCTTACTGAGTGAAAAAGCAATTTACATATACATATATATATATATATATATATATATGTATCTAAGTTTAGGTAACAGATATTTTCTGTGAACCATGCCCACACAAGCCATAACTGATCTTCCAAACACAATATTCCAAAAAAGCTATGTTCTAATCTAAAATCCTATGCCAAAATACAAACCAACCCACCCTATATTTTCCACCAAAACTAAGTTATTGTCAGAATAAGCATCACACTTACTCCGCAAAAAAGAAGATGGGCACCGTGTCATCTCCGGAAGATAACATAAGTCCCCAAAAGCAACTGAACCAATATGTTGTTACTGGCTCCTGTCCCGCATGGTTAAAAGAAGAGTAGGAAGTCGGTGGAGTCGAAAAAGGTTGTCTAAAACCCTTTCCAGGCTGTAGTGTTGTTTTGGAGAAGATAACCGGTGCTAGTTGGAGCTCACTCCGTCCGGTGTCTTGCACTTTGTCTCCTGTCAAACGTAGTGTTCGGTTAGTAAGACCATCCGGCATTTACCTTGTCATCGTGAGCATCGTGGTAAAAGTGCTCTCCAGTGGTCAAAGGCACCTGGCAAGCGTATTTAATTAATCCATAGCTTGCGAGGGTTGGTGCAGCTCAGTTAAGAACAAATTCACAGCCAAGAGATTGCACCCTCCCCTCCCGATGGATTGCCGTAGGTAGAATATAGGGTTGCTGTGGGAATACCACCATGGTCTCATTGTACATAAATTGTGTTTGATCCCCAAGGGTCGTGATCTGACTTACCTCAGGGTGTGCAATGCCGTAAGTCGTGCATAATCTTACAGGGTGTGTGCAAACACCCAAGCCCGTCATCGGTGGACAAACGTGGCAGGGTGTGTAGACAAGAACATAGTGATGATCGTCATTAGTAGGCTCCATGGTAATAACCAGTTGTTGAGAAAGGATCTACGGCGTGGGGTGCAAGACGGTAGATTCCGTGCTAGAAGTGGTTCATCTAAGGCGGTCGTCGGAATTTGGTCTAGTCCATAGCCGTGGTCAGTGGGTATAGCAATCGTCATGTTGTAGTGGTAGTAATCGAGGTAGATACTAGTAGGTCGCATAGTTAATTCAACAAAAAGTTTTACACGTCAAAATCTACAACCTTCCAATCTGACTGTGCCTTAGAGGTCACAAGATATACAACAAGTATGTTGATAAATAGGCCGTCTGTATTTGCTCAGGATTTAAGTAAAGTGATCACTACCAACTTAATAAAAAAAAAACAATTTTTTCCAAAAAACTGAAGTTATGACATTTTTCCTAAAAGCGCAGTATTACTGTCAACACTCAAACTGCGCCTAAAAAAACAGAAAAAAAAAACCACATTCCAAACGTTATAAAGCAAATAAAATAACAGATAGTAAAAAAAAAATCCAAATGTCCAACATTGTAAATCTAGTAAATCTCGGAAGTCAAAACATTGAACAACAAACTAAATCAATCACTAATATCATAATAACAGTAGCTAACAACAATCTACTCAATACGCAAAGTATGACAAAGAATAAATAAATCACAAAAATTTTGAACTAATGAAAAAGCTAATAAAAGTTAAAAACAAAGTAGAATATGAGCAGATACGACAAAACACCAAAAAAAAATAATACAGAAGCCAAACAAAACTAGTAAAGAAAGCAATGTGCAAAAAACATGTTGCCCTAAAGATGTACAAAAAGATAAGAAAAACCACAGAATCACGTAAGTCTCAACAAAACAGCATCATTGCTGATAAATATAGCAAAGCATACAGACAATCACTTCATACTGATAACAATCAAAATATCTTTGCGTGTTTTGTCAACTTTGAAAAAGCGTCCGAGTTAACCATGACTAACTAGTAAAAATTATGAACAACATGCATTCGCGTAAAAAACAGATTTTTGAAACAATTCCCAGTATAACAAGAAGTCATGGGCTACGTGAAAAAACCTTTTCAAAAAAACACTAAAAGAAAAATAAGAGATAATAATAAATGCTGCTATACGCAGATGATTCTGTAACAATCGTCAACAGCGCATTTGTTTGGAATGCGTAAATAAAATAACAAATCCAGTTAAAAAAAACGCTACGCTCTGCATCACTTTGTTGGGGATACCCATCCAGCTCGTGTGAAATGATAAATAATAAATAATAATTTATTCATATGCATTCAAATACCTTTGTGGTAACTTGGCAGACACTCTAATGTAAATTAATAGCATTGTCTTAACGCAGATAAAGAGATCCAACTTAAATATATAAATAAATAGCTGATAGCACATTTTTGTTTTATTCACTTGGCGACGCTTTTGCGTAGTTGATGCTGTTCAGGTGGTAAAATGACTGATGACTTTACAACTATTAGTAAAAGTCTGCAAAAATCTCTATGCCAAACAGAAAAATTAAACGTGTTCATCAAAAATTGTACAACATCCCAAATACTTTCACATATTTGTAAATGTATGAACATATAAAGCAAACCGTACATGAAGCGTCATATAAAGCGTTAGGTACATTACAAAAGAAGAAGCCAGCCAGCAGAAAAATTTGGTGGAATGATGAGATCGAAGAGAAAATTTAAAGCAAAAAACAGGCGTACCTCAAATGGCTCAATACTAAAGCAAAAGCAAACAAATAAGCGTATACTAGAAAAAGAAATACTGTTAGAAAGCTAGTAAAAGAAGAAAAAATAAAGACAAGGGACAACAAATGCCAAGAGATAGAAATGTGCATAGGTGGAAGGAGATGTACAGAAGCATGGAGATTTGTCAACAATATACGAGCAGACAAGAAGCAAATACCCCTAGAACAAATGTCGGCAAAAAAGTTGGAAAAATATTACGGTAGGCTGCTATCTGAAGATTGACCTCAATTTATCGAAGAATAAATAAATATTACGGAAGATGGAGAGCCTATTAAAATTGTAATAGATATGGTACAGAAAGCAATAAAGAACATGAAGAATGGAAAGGCAAGTGGACCGGGGGATGTATCTGTGGAGATGTTAAAAAACGGGACAATAAAGCTCAATGAAATAATTACTAAATTACTAATAAGTAAATGTATCAACAAAAATAAAGTCCCTGAAGAATGGAAAATAGGGTTCATGTTATCTATACTTAAGAAAGGCAACCCTCGCAAGTGCAAAAATTACAGAGGAATAATGGTTACATCAACATTTAGTCGCTTATATGAAATAGTACTACGCGATCTTGTTGAAACAGAATATGAGCTAATAGAAACAAAGGAACAAAATGGTTTTAAAGCAGGTCGATCATGCATGGACAACTTATTTTGCTTAAAACAACTAATGGAAAAGAAAATTAGCACAGGAAGAGAATTGCACCTACTTTTCATAGACCTGACAAAAGCGTATGACAACGTGCCCATACAGAGACTATGTAAAGCTTTAGGAAACACCAATATAACTACGAGAGTAATAAAAGCCATTAAAAAACTTTACCGTGATACCAAAATTAAAATGAAGATGGGAGAATTAATCTCGAACGAAATCAGTACATCAAAAGACCTTAACCAAGGATGATGCCTATCTCCGAATTTATTTAAAATCTACATCGAACATTCCTTGAGAACATGGAAACGGAAATGCAAAAGCATGAGAATCAATATAGAAGATAACAACATATACACACTCCAGTTTGCAGATGACCAGGTGCTCATGGCCAAGACAAGGACAACCTTCAATAAGTGACAAGGAAAATTTTAAAAAAATATGAAAAAGCAGGCCTTTCGATAAACCTCGACAAAACTAAATACCTATGTATTGGGGAAGAATCCGACGATTTGAAACTTGAGAATGGAGAATAATATTAACGTGCAATAGTTACCAGTACGTGGGGGTAAAAATACAAAAAGATAAAAAAGACGAAAAAAAATCAGGCAAAGAATCGGACAAGGTAGAAGAGGTATCAAGAGACTAAACGGCATATGGTGGAGTAAAGAAATTACAAAAAAAAAGAAAGTATAACATATACAACACAGTTATAAAAAGTATCGTATTCTACGGAGCAGAAAGATGGAGATGGACAGAAGCTGACAAAAGAAGACTAGAAGCTCTGGAAATGGATGCTCTTAGAAGATCATGTAGAATATCGAGGTTGGATAGGGTACGCAATACAAAGATAAAAACTAATCAGCTTGAAAGAAAACATCGTACAGAAAGCAGAAAAACGGCAACTTATCTGGTACGGACACGTGAAAAGGATGGCAGATCATCGACTACCAAAAATTACGCTCGATTGTTTCCCTCCAGAAAGACAGAAATGAGGTAAGCCCAAGAAATCTTGGAATGACGGCATCCAGAAATTGATGAGCGAAAGGAATCTGCAAGACAATCAATGGCAGGATAGGTTAGGATAGAGGAAGAATCTGGAAATTGGACAGCGTCGACAGACGTTTTAAAACCAATAATAAAAAAAAAACAACATTGATATTGGCACAGCAACATAACAAATGCTAAAGGAAAAAATATATTTGACTACGCTTAAGGTAAACGCTAAACCATACTATACTTGTACCAGACATGCCAACTTATCACATCTAAAAAAGAATTTCTTAAAAATTCTTTTTCACATTGCTTTATTTAAAAACATCTTAGCTTAGTTAAAATAATTAACAATCTTAGCTCAGACTACAGCTTAGTAATCTCAGAAGTAAAGAGAAAGTCAAGTTGTTCTACAAAACCATTTTATCTTTATCTTTAGGTGTCTCACACTAGGTAAAGAGACAATTTACATCAAATACATCATTTATTAAATTTAAATATTTTTATTTTCTTATGTCCAAAAAAAAAATCAGAACACTAGCTAACATTGAAACGGCTGGAAGTCGACAGCGTCCAACAACGTCAACACATTACCTCATTTTGTTTGCAATGAAAAAGTCTACCAAGGCTTTAAAAAGGCATCAAATCACTTAAGTCTCTTCAAATAACAAATGTCTCATAAGCCAGCCAACCAAACCAAAGTTAATCGGTTCCATATTAAGATTAAAAAGACAAAAAAAAAAACATAAATCAGTGCTGGCAATCCGCCCTTGAGTCCACAACAAAAGATAATAATTTGATGTAAAATATAGCAAAATCCCATAAAAATAATTGTACATCATCGCTTTTTGTTCACGGAAAAAGAAACTTTAAATATATTTTAGAAAGTAAAACTAAAGTATTTTCTGACAACAATTTAATTTTGACGTTGAAAAAGTGATCAACAAAGAAATAAAATCGTGATAAAAATCTTATGGCTCAGCCAACTAAACCAAGCTTAATCGGCTTCACGGTAAGGTTAAAAAAACAACAACATAAATCAGAGCAGGTGATTGCCCTTAAATCCACTTCTGTTCTTTTTTTGCAAGAAACATTAATTTCGAAGCTTGTGTTATTATCGCATAAGCTGCCTTTAAATATATACCTGAAATTAAACACACACCCGTTAATAGAGAAAATAAAGGCGCTGTAGATACTGACAAGGCCAAGTATCTAGTTCACCCACATTAAATGTAATTATGTTTAAATGAACACTAATCATATATTAGACTAATATCAAGAATTAATAAATGCCATTTTTTTTTAATTTTCTGCCGGAGCTGAGGCTTAAATCTAACCTAACCTAACTAAACTCTCCGGTTTGAAGTTGGAAAATACATAGCTAAAACACTTCAAAATACGCATATGCCGCTGCCTTTCATTTATGGCAAAAAAACCAATACTTTGAACAATTAGACCATAGCCTCAAATTCTACGCCGGCCTACAATGACAATTTAGACTAAAGCTACGTGTAAAAAAAATAAAGCAGTGTATGGAGTGGATTCACAATTTAGTTACTACTCCAAAAGAAAAAGCAAATATTTTTGCAAACCAATTTGTATCTAACTCTAGTATTATAAATTCTCCTATTGCTGTATCGACAATGCCAGCTAGTAGTAAAATAATGGTTCAAAATAAATTTAAGCAACGAGTTGTCAAAAAATATTTCTTTAAGTTGAATACCAGAAAAACATCGGGTATAAATAAAATTTCACCTGTTATTCTTAAACATTTGCAAGTAAATTAGCTCCCATTTTGACTAAAATATTTATATATATATATATATATATATATATATATATGTTAACCCGGCAAGTCGGGCTCGTAAAATATATATTTATATTATGTCATATTGTAATGTATTTTGTCAAACTAACCTCCTAGGGACAAACAAACCCTTGTCTATTACTTCAAATAAAAAAGTTATAGCCACAATGGTATAAATCCGGCAAGTCGGGCTCTTTGCTACTTATTGTAACTCAAAGTGGGTATAATATTTTTAAAATATATTTATAATTTATTGTTATTTTCATAGCTTGTAAACGTTGCTAATACTTTTATTAAACAAATTTTATAAATAACCTATGTTTATATGAATATTCGTGTATAAACTCGGCAACGTGGGCTCTTATTAGAATTTATCGTATAAGTCCAAGTTAAGAAATGGTTTTATAGAAATATTTAGAATCTATTATCATTTAAGTTGTTTCTAAATATTTCTTATACATTTGTGATAAAACAGTTATAAATGTTTATTTGAATGTTCGTTTATAAACTCGACAACTTGGGCTCTTACCGTAAAAATTATAAGAAATTGTTTAACAGAAATGTTTATAATCTATAATAATTTAAATTGTTTCTAAAAGTTTACTTACACAGTTACGATGAAAAAAATATAAATTAAGTAAGTTTTGTTGAATGTGCATAACATCGGCAATTTATATTTTGATTTTTTTTAATATTACTTATTATATTCTTTTATAGACTTCTTTGCATATTTATTTGTCAAATAATTTAATGATGTAGACTACAACAAAATAGTTGCATGTATTTGAAACTACTATATTATTGATTAACAAGTATAAACAATATTCAAAGTATTACATCTTTAATTTTTATTATTATCAATGAATTTATGATGAATTATTTTAAAAGCAGTAAAACTATTTTAAGGTCAGTCTATTCATGCATGTTTTATTTTATTTACGACTTCTTTATTGTCCTGATATTTATTCAAAATTTTCTTACATCTGGATAGTTGCAAAAAATAACAAGCGGCAATAGTAACAAGTTATTTACATAAATTTTAATATTTATTAAAAGTTATATAAATTAGTAATAGTGCAAAAGGAAAATATTTATTTTCCACTTGCATTTGCGACAAACAAATAGGTTGAAAATTTTAAAAATTAATTTTTTGCATATTGTTAATTGTAGAATCACCATCTTTGTAATTTTGAAAACTGAGACTTAAGTTTTTAATCTTAAGTCATGTGATTCATTACATGGTTATCACCTTATGATTTTATGTTTGTTTGTTGTAAAATTAAGAGCATTCAAAGTAATGTCAAAGTTTTAATCAAATTATCAATATTTAAGTGAATAATTTGAATCATATTTTTGTTCAAATACAATAAATTCTACTAACTTGACAAATAGTTGTTAAATTATGAGCAGACAAAACTTTGATATTAATTTAAGGATTAATAAATTTTATAAAAATTTAGAAAACTTGTAAAATTTATTGGTTTAGCTAAAAGTTGCGGTTTAAAGTATGCAAATTACAATAATGTGGTGAAGTTATAAGCATTCAAAGTAAGAGGGTCAAAATTTTGATATGCAGTATCTTGGATTTACTTAAAATTTGGTTAACAACGATTTTATTACTATAGACTTAGCTGACATTTTTAACAAAAATGTTTGATACAGAAGTTTCAAAGCAAGCGGTCAAAAGTAAAGTTGAATTATAAGCTTTCAAAGTAGCAGGTCCAATATGTGTGGTCATATGCAATATCTTAAATTTAACTGAAATTTAGAAATCATAAGTTTTATGGTTTGCAGATTAAATCAAAAATGTCAAAATGGAAGAAGTTTGACTAAATTAAATCAGTAAAAGCAATTGACTGTGTTTTGTGAAAAAAATTGTTTGAAGTTTTGAAAGTGTTTATGAGACACTAAGTAGTATTGAGGTTAAATGACCAAAGTACTAAGTGGATTGTAGTTAAAAAAAGAGTGAGACAGGGTTGTTGTTTATCATCAACGTTGTTCTATATGCATGCCAAAAAGATGATAGCAAAGTGCTGAAAAGGGAAAGATCACTCCTTTGTTACATAGGAGAAAGAAGAATATAATCTATATAATTTGCCGATGATATGATCGTGTTTGCAGAGAGCACAAAAGCACTAAAGTACTGAGTATAAACAAAAACAAAACAAAGGTTATAAGAAAGAAAGAACGTACGTTAAAAGAATTAAATTGGAGCAAGTGAGAAAGTACTGCTACTAAAATAACAAAGAATTAGAAAAACAAAGATAAATAATAGTTAGCATAGGAATATTAAAAAAGCTTTTAGAAAGAAATGAAAGATTTTGAGTAGCAAGTTAGGTAAAATTTGCAAATAACAATTGTGAAATGTTAAGCATAAAGTGTGAAGCTTGGACATTACGTGGCCAGACAAGATCCGGAATAAAAGAGTATTAAGAATGTCAGGGGAGGAAAGAGCGCTAGTAAGAGAGAAAAGGCGGATAGTACATGCAATGAGAAGAGATTGTTTATTAAAGAACGTGATCAAAAGAATGGTAAGTGCAAATCCGTAAAGAAAAAGATAAAAAAAAAGATGCAAGATAACTGATGTTTTAAGGAATAGGGAAAAGTACAGTGAACAAAGCAAAAGACAAAGAACAAAGAAAACTGAAGAAGATACACTTAGGACCTGCAAAAAGCAGAACATTAATAATGATAAAGTCAAAATGTCAAAATGTATGTTAAAAAGTATGGATTTAACTAATGTTTAGCAAACAGCGTAATATCAAATAAATGAAAAATTAAAATTTCAAAATATTTAGAGAATACTGGTTTTAAATTATGCAGTATATAAAAGTAATAATAAGCATTCAAAGAATCATTTTAATGTTTTTATACACATGGCCGTGCTTTTACTGTATGCGGATTATAATAATAATACCAAACTAATATTATTCAAAGTAATGTTATCAAAATTTATTTTAAAAATTTATAAAACTAGCTTAAATTTAGCAGTGATGGTGGATTAGCGCATAAAGTACACACAATTATTTGCAATTGTTATAAATATGATTTATGTTAAAAAACATTCAAAACAATGATGTTTAAACAAACTCTTAGTACATAGCAAAGCATTTTAACACTTACATACTATATTTAGATATGTAAGACTAAAACTTTTACCAAGAATGTTTTTAACTGGACTATCAAGACAACTATTTGGTTTTTAATTTCATAATTTTCTAAGAATCAAAAATTGCTACTGTTCTAGATTAATAATCAGTTTTTCTTTAAGAAATGTTAATTAAACTAATTAAAATAATTTCTCGTTTTTGAAATATATATTGTGGGTCAACAACATTTTGTTATGATAGTTTGAAGAATACTACAATTAAAATCATAGATGCAATCGGAAGAAAAATAAAGATATTTAGTCGTATGTTTTATTATCCGCATAAGACTCAATTAAGCATACATTAGATGTTAACATCATGCAATAAAATAATGAACTCTCTGTAGATATTTTTATATAAGTATGCAATATCATTATTTCAACAAAATCAAAATCAAAAACTAAAACAGATAGCTGCTGACTTTTGAGCATTTGTAATAAATAGCACAATAACCTGTTTTGATAGAAATTTAAATTAATCTATTCCATCAGAATAAAATGCAATCAATGTAAGATACACATTATCTAAAAGTTGAACATATTTTTAATTGTGTAGCTATTGCAAAAACAACACGACATATTATGTAATATAATTCTAATATATTTATGTTTAAAATATTTCTATAGGCCTCAATTAGGTCTATAGCAGCAGGTAGTGTCATAAATTAAAGTGATAACTTCTCATGTCCGGCACAGAATCGTATTATAATGCAATGTTAATATTTTTACATTTATAATATATATATCTAATTGAATAATAATAAATATTTAAAACAGTTTTTTGTTTTTGTTTTACTTATTGCTATTTAATTGCAAAGAGGCAATTAATGACGTGTATTATAATGAAGCCGCGTTGGAAGAATGAAAACAAACGTTGGTGAAAATAGTTAGTTTTGTTATATTTATGTTTAGGTATATTAAGATTTTAATTAATTTTGTTATACTATTATTATTATATTTTATTATTACATAAATAACATTTGAAAAGTTATACTTAAATATATAAATTAATACAAATTGATTTTAAAAGATAAGGATATATGATTGCAATAGATAATTAGCCAATGGTAAAACTTGTGGCTCAGTAATGACATGAAAAATATAGAATATGAAAGATTTTTACAAATGAAACTGCACATCTGGGCTATAAAATGTTCTAGTACAATGCATATAAAACAATTAGAATAAACATTTAAAATAAGAATATACAAAATTTCTTGCCGTCGGAACACGACTCAATATACACATTTGCTGGTAGATTTTAAATCTCGAAGTCGGTTTGTGGCGAAGGCTGATTACAAAGAAGATCATAAATAAATGTAAAGAATTTAGGGTCAAATACTTGGAAACATTTGCTCGTAAAATGGCAATGTTTTCATTCAATTATGTAATAATCATAATATATAATATATAATTTGATTTTACCATAAATTATTTTATTTGATTCAGAAGTAAACAATGATTAAGAAAAACAATAAATTTAAATTAATTACGTTTTTTGATTCAATTAAAATTGGCATGTTATTTTATATATATATTTATTCAACAATACAAAATAGTTAATTATGGATCAAGTGCAGTTTACAATGATTGTTTATTATTATTACTGCATGGTTGCTAAATTTCAATAGAATCCAAAAATTCTAATTTTATTATAATTGATAGAATTTTGAAAACTTTTGGTTTTTGAGGTGGTCTAGCGACTACAATTTCTTGTGTACGTTGTTTTTTAGTAAATCCAGTTTTTTTCAGAAATGTTTGCTAAGAGATAGACTGTTTTAAGCATTTCTTTGGTTAGTTGCCAAAGAAAGCTCTACGTTGCGTATTGTAAGCCTATTTAGATTATAATTTTTTGGTATGCAGATGAGGCGGACTCTGTTGTTTGTGGCAGATTGTTTATGAAGTTTATCACTACTTTGCATTTAATTACTGACAACCGTATAGCCTATAGAACCGATTAGCTCTGCGACATGATAGTTATTGGTCAGTTAATGTATTGTCTTGATTTGATGTTTTTAGAGCTACATTTAATAATAGCTAATTTTGCTTGAAAGAGCATGTTTGTCCAAGGATCATTCCGGTTTTGAAGCTATTGTAATGTTTAGATCTACCTGTATATCATATAAATTCTTTTGCTTTGCAACGGTAGTATTAAATGAAAAGATTTTTTCATGCAATAACTTTTTATAAAGTGTGATATTATTTTTAGTGTTTTTTTCTCATGTAACACGTTTGTTAGTCTAGGAACCTCAAGATTTACGGTGTGTTTGTTTATCTATATTTGATACATTGCTTACTTCCCCTCCATCATCACAAATAAGTGAAGTAGTGGTAGCAAAAGCAGTGTTTCCATAGCTGATGTGAGAGTTGTTTTCGTTGTTTTCTTTATTTAATTGCGTTGACTTGTAGCTTGGGAGGAGGGGGGGGGGCATCCGCCAGCAATTTTAGCTCTTTTCCTATAATGTAATTGTTCTAGTTTAATTTTTGAGCATGAAGTTCACCCAATATCTAACAAGAAGTAAAAAGCTTCTGTTTTCCATTCCCGTAGCAGTTTATTGAAATTGAAGTATTGTCAAATGCTCCTTAAATGTCCCAAAAAAAATTCTTTGCAGTGGATAGTCATTTTGCACCTAATGGAAAGCTGATTTATAGCTAAATTGAGGATATAACTTAAATGCTAAAAGTTTGACACAACTATTTAAAACACTTATACCTTAACACTATCGCTGTAATCCTCCAACTGTAAAACCTTTGTATGCAAAATTTTAGTAAAATCTAAAAATATTGAATATATATAAATGTCAACATTTCTACACAAAATAGTGAACTTGGTATAGAATGTATTATTTTAATAATTAATGTCAAAATATTGGCATTACTACTGTGATAACTCATAATCTAATTCAATCATCATAAAAATTTTCAAAAACTTAAAAAAAGCATGTTTGTTGAATTTTGCAAAATTCTAAAGTATTTAACTTAATTTGTAACTTTTTGACATTGTTAATTCTATAACATATAATCTAACACTACCATTGTAATCCGCTTACTTCAAAAGCCGTTTGTCAACCAAATTTAATTAAAAATAATGAATTTTATAATTAGGAGTTGTTAAGGGTAAACTGCGCAAAATAATAAAATAAATTTAATTGTGCTTATTAATTGCTATTCCAAGAAGCAATTACTTTAAAAATTTTGTTATTTAATTTATTTATCAAAATACTAATTTAGAATTGTTAACAATTAAATAAAAAATGAATTGGATGTATGTATACTATCTTGTAAAGTCAAATTATTTTTATTACATATCAAAATATTTTTGGTGAAGGTGCCGTGGAGCCTGACTTGCCGGATTAGTTCCCGAAAGTGAACGGCAAGGTGACACACGAGCTCGACTTGCCAAAAAGAGCCCGACTTGCCGGATTCATACCCAGAAAGAGCCCGACTTGACGGATTAATATACATATATATATACAAAAAAAAAACATTCTTTAAATGTTCAACTTATACCTAACAAGAGAGACAAGTCTAATTCTTCAAACTATAAACCAATTGCATTATTATCCAAAATGTCAAACATTTTTTAAAAATATATTAAATTTCACATTGTCAAGTTCTTAGAACAAAATAACTTAATTTCAGATACTCGATATAGCTTTAAATAAAAATCGTTCGACAACAGAACTCATGTTAATCACAAATGAAATAGTACTTTAGACATACATGGAAAAAATCTTGAAGCAACTGTATACATTTCCAAAGCATTTCATAGGGTATAAAATACTAATCTTATCAACAAGCTATATTGTATAAGTCTTGAACATAAATCTGTAAATCTTATCTATAGTTTTCTTGACAATAGAAAGATTAAAGTTAGAATTGATAGTTCTGCGTTTTCGCCAACTTTATTTTTGATTTATAATAATAAACTTCTTCAAATCCTATTCATAGTTTTGAAGATAATAGCACTCTTCATACTTCATACTTTCCAAAAACCATATTATCAAATATGGCAGAACGTCTTGCAATTTCTAGGTTAGAATCTGTAAAATCTATAAACAAAAACCTTAAAACAATATCTGAATAGGATACTACCAGCATAGTCAATTTTAACTCTAAAAAAACTCTTTTAATGTTTCAAAATTCAAGATAGCATCAGTATCAAATACTGAACTAAACAACAAATTCTAAATCTTTTTTTAATTTGTCTTCTAAAGGTTACAATCTCACATAATCTTCTCTAAAACAACCATGTTGTTGACATAGCTTTAAAATTATCTAAAAAACTAAAATTTCTAGATGAAAACAGTTTTTTTCTTTTGTTCAACTTGCATATACAGAGTAAAGTCCAGATATAACAAACCCGCTTATAGCAAACTCTCGGGTATAACGTACTTAATTTAAAACAACAAACATTTTCTCGTAAACTCAAAGCTATTTTTTACTGGTTATAGCGAACCCGCTTATAACAAACTTTTGGATAAAGCAAACCAAAATATATATAAAATTGCCACAATTTTCCTGTTATAACGTACTTTTTAGGGTTTATTTTCTGAGGTTCCCCGATTTATAGATTTGGTCTTGGAAGTATTGTATTTTGTTCACATCGTATACCCTTTTAAAGTATCCGTTATTTCCCAAATAGCAATTTTTTTTAGAGGACTAATTAAATGTCTTTTTTTATGATAAATATCTATTTTGAAATAATAAAACTCATTGGTAACCAAATTTTCGCGTGCCTGCAGGCAAATCAAATTATCCATTTGATTAACATGGGAAATTTGTTTTTAAACGCTTTTTTTACAAATTGTAGGTATAGGTATATATACAAATATGTCAACATCCCGGTTTTTTTTTTTGTAAAAACAATCCTTACGTTTTTTTAACATAGAATAACAAATATATAAAACAAATTACGATATTTTTTATTACCGTTTATAACAAACTTTGGATATAACGAACTGGTTTTGGTACATTTTTTGAGTTCGTTATAACCGGACTTTACTGTATATAAAACTTATATTCTTCCTTGTATTGAGTATTATTCCCAAGTATGAGAAGGAGCATCCGAAACTACAAAATCTTTTTTAAATTCTATTAAAAAACAAGCTATTCAAAGCATTGCCAATCCAAAATTAGGTAATAATTTAAATACTTTACAACACAGATGTTGCAGATTTTTGCATTTTCTATCTTAATATTTTCATAGACATTTTTTTCAATAAGTGATATATTAGAATTACTTAATATGTCACAACAACATAAAAATACCTTTAAATTTTAACAATTGGAACTATCACATTTAAGACTAGATTTTAGCAGTCTGCAAACATTGACCATGATAGCCTATAATATGTGGTATATTATAGGCTTTATTTGTGTAGCAACTCACCATAGCATCCACAGATACAGAACATGTATCGATGATATTCAATAAAATAACCATTATACAATTGATTTTAATAAAATAATTATTTTAGAGTTCTAGATAAAAGCCTATCATGTTGCGTGCACGTTAAAGATCCCAACAATTTAGTTTAAAATCTTTGAATTTAAGCAAAGAAACGTGAACACTTGTTTCTGACACAATTGCGAGTATATTCAAATAAATAAAAAAAACTAGGAACAAAAAATTAAACCCTGAAGACTGTTTAGAAATAGCTTACTATTACTCCGCTTGCCTAACCATATTTGTATATCATATCAATCAATCAATACTCCTTGAAGGCATGCAAACTCAATCTATAGACAAATATTTAATAGAAAATAATAATGTAATTAACACATAAGACAACCAAATAACCACCTTTTTTTATTGTTAATAATAAGACCAACACAAATTAATTACGGTTTCTTTTATGAATACCATAACTTCTATTCATGTAATTAAATATTACGTTGTTTATTAAAACAACTAGACATGCACAAAAAGATTACATGGCAAAACATAATTAGATAATAAATAAACAAATATATTAGTAGGTAAAAAATAGCGGTGCCTGTGACGTTGCTTATGGCGATTAGCATGGACATCCGGTCGATCTATTTTATGCATATATTTGCGACTGCGCATGCGTCGCCTGCGTCACCCAAGCGCGCTCGGCTGGCGGTACCTCCTTATCAGTTGCTTATCGCTTCTTATCAGTTCTTATCAGCTGTATGGACATCTGTAACGGGGACTCCGTGAGTGTGACTGCATGAAAGAGTGGGATGCAAAATAAGAATAAAATTTGCTGACACAAATTATGAAACGAATCGAGAGAGATGCGTCTCTGTGCGAGGAAACATCGGAATGCGATGCGCGTGCAAAATTACACACTATCGGTGCTCTTATCTATTACATTTGAAACATTATGTATTACATCTGTAACGGATAATGATTTTAATTAATAAGCATATGAATAGATAATAAAATGATGGAAATTAATTATATGTAATAATTTAATTATTAATAAAGAAGTTGTTTGTTTATTAATTTTATTATTAATAAAGATTTAAAATTGGACACATGAACGCTCAGATGGGATTAATATTAATATCCGTCCCGTCAACGCATAATGCAACAAAACGATTGAGATTAATTGTATGTATTAACTTATTTATTAATAAAAGGGTTAATAGTGGTGGGGGAGCATTATATAAAGCTAAACTTAGACAATAGTTACAATTTAATTAAAAAACTGATATTGTGGAGATCTAGAACTCTGTCTCCTGGCAAAAATGGAAAACGTAATCAGTATAAGTGGTGATGAAAGTGATTTGTCGTGGTCGACCTCGCATGCGTTGGATAATTTTTTAAATGATTTTGAAACTTCAATAATAAATGAAGAAACTCTAATAAATGAAGTTAGATATTGTTTAAACAAGCGTTTCAACGTTTCCGTCGGATTGAGTGCCGCTCGTGGATTCTACCCATGTATTTTATTTACTTTTTCGAATAAAAAATTATCTATGATCTATTCAGAATGGAATGCACTTATGCAGCAAAAAGAGCAAATAATCAAGTATTTGTCAATCAAAAGGAAAGCGGTGAAAAGGAAAAGGGGCAGTCTTGTCTGTGAAACGTGTCGTCAAAATGTGCTTGCTGAAGAAGATTTGCAATGTGATTCGAACATTAAGAATTTATTTAATAAGTTTAATTTACATTTTGAGGAAAGCGGAAAAAGTAAAATACAGAAGGTGGTGTCTCTGGAAAGATGTGGAATTAAAATACCATTCGATCAATTCAGTTTCGGGTCTTTGTGTGAAATGCAAGAATTAATTAATTTCAGAATTGATCGATTGAGTAAATTACATTTTTTTGAATATTATAATGCATGTCTAAATAAAATTGTACGGCAACAGTACACCGATAATGATTTGAAAAAGGCAGTCTTAAGCGCGATCCAATCAAACCCACCACTTTATTATGAAAATATGGAATGCTTTTACGAAGCATTGCTATATAATAAGGACAAATTAAAGAAAGACTTACAACTAGTGCAAGAGTGCGACGGTGTTGATAACTTAAACGATGAAAAGACGTTTACAACTTAATATAGAGAAACAAATATATCGTATAAAACAAATTAAACGACTTATTTGGGAATACGAAGTCAAAAATTACTTATGCCCAAAATTTGACAAAATTAAATTTAGTGATAATGAATGACTTTGAAATTATGATGGAAAAAGTAAACAAGGCTATAATATCATACCATGACGGAAAATTAAGCAAAGATATAATAACATATCTTCCCAGCAGGTTCCTGCATTCCATTGAGGGACAAGAACTGGAAGCAATTTGGAATTTTCTACCTGACAAGCATAAAACTAGTGAGAATTTTCGTAGAAGACTTCCATGTCACAAACATTATAATCTGCTTACTGATCGAACCCATATAGATGGTCCACCACCCCCCATAAAAAATTGCAAACGTTGTCTCGACAAGCGCCACGCCACTTTTGCAACCGAAAATTAATAGCAGGTGCTTTATTACAATTGACATGGAAAATAAATAAATATAAAAAAAAAAACGCATTTGAATTCTATATATATTCTATTTATTGTTATTAATATCATTTGTAGTATTGTATTATAAACATGTAAACATTGAAAATAATTGATAATAAATAAATTGCAATCAAGTGTATTATTTTCTTTAGTAAATCCTCTATTTTATCAAATAGTAATAATTGAAAAAAACGCAAAGATAGCACAACTACTAATCTTTATAATTGTGCAATAATTAATATGAATGTCCATTGTTTCATTATTAATTTATTAATTATTAATTAAATTGATTGTTTATTCATAAAAAAAAAAATTAGTTGCTTTTTTGCTACTGTAGTTTTGCAACTTTGCGTTTTCATCCTGCTTATAAACCAGTGACTACAGATTTTAGTAAATCAGTTATAATTTGTACGTGCGTCAACAATAACCAAAAAATGTCCTCAATAAGTGATAAATCTGCTGATGGGATTGTCGTAGATCTACCACAACCAACTCAATCCTTAACTGAGAGTGCTCCGGAAAAGCAGAAGAAGAAGCGACAAGTGCAATTAGATAGCGAGGAAGGAGAAGAAAAACATTTGCTCGAGCCGTCAAATAAAATCACAAAGAAGAGCGAAGACGAGCGCGACGATATTATAAATAAATTAAATTATGCTGGAGCAGAAACCCAGTTAAAAATTAAGCCGTTAAGAGATTTGTCACTGAAGAAACCCTATCCGATAACGGAATTTAGAATATTAAATACTCAAAATGGCAAGAAATTAATTGCAGAAATAGCTGAAAATGTTATTGTATTTATGCCAGAGCGATTTAATACTCATTTTACTTCTGACGACATAGATGCCCTAAACTATTCCCAATCCGCAATTGTATATAACGGATTAAAAAAATTGGGTGGAGGCAAGAGTTGCCACGACATAAAGTTTATTAAGTGGGAAGCTTAAATCTAGCTATAATAATAGCAAATAACTCAATACTAATAATAATGGAATATATTAACATTAACTATAAAATAAAAGAAATTAAAAAAATATTAAGTGCATCACCAACATCGGACACCCCGGCTTTACTAAATGCATGTGGAAAAACAATTAATAAACAGATTAAAATCATTAATAGTTTACTAAAATCCTCTCCCGGTGTGAGCAATAGAAAAAAACTAATGGGTTATTTGAACGCAATCACCGCATTAAAAATTAAATTAAAAAAAAAGTTACAAGTATTGGGAGATAATCAAGTGAAGGCAGGACTGAGACCTCGACGACAAATTAATTACGGATCTATAAACAGAAAGCAAAAAGACACTTTAACAGCTCGAGTAAAATGGCAAGAGGTGAGTACGATATTTTTATTTAATTTTTGTTTATTTAATAAATAAATAAAATTGTAGATGACGTCAGCGTTCCAATCAAGGATTAGAACGGGGCTTGCAGTAAATGTAAAGCACATTGATCCTCTAAATTTTTTAAAAGATGTTAAAGTATTGGTAATGCGTCGTTTAAAAAATTTAAGAAAATTTGTAAATTGTTTTAAATTAAATTTTACATTCTGCGGTGAATTTATACAACCTTCGTCAGAAGAAGGTGAATATAAATACATTTCTACTCGGAATGTAATATTTTTGAGAGGGTCCAACGATGACGATCTCCTTGATGATCTTATCAGGGAAATTCAAACAAAGGTATTTAATTTTTATGGGACTATGATCAATGTTTAATATGTATGTTTTTTCAGTTAGAAGAATTTCAAGAAAGAAAAAGTGGTTGGGCGTTGTCATCCATCATCAGCCTCTCAGTCTCTTTCGTCAAATATTGCCCTTTGAATGGTTCGTCTTCGTCATATCTGGAGCTGCCAACGGAATTACAGGGAAAAAAACAATCCATATTAAACATTCGAAATATGGATAAACGATGTTTTGTCTGGTGTATTGTTGCCGCGTTATTCCCCTGTAAAGAAGAAGACGGTACTGACCCCACACTAACCCAGTCTTATCCCCAAAATTTATATGAGCTATTAAATTTAGTCGGTTTAGAATTCCCGATGCAAATATCATATATTTATAAATTTGAACAACAAAATAAAAAATTATCAATAAATATATATTCTTTTGATAAAATTTCTAAGTGCATTTACCCACTTTATATGTCAAAAAATCAAGGTAATAATGGGAATATAATTAACTTATTGTTTATTAACAAATATCATAAATCCAATGGTCATTTTTTCCTAATAAAAGACTTAAATAAACTATGCTTTAAACAAATTTCTAAATTTGAACATCGGAAATACATATGTAATCGATGCTTAAATCATTTTAATTCAAGTGAAAAGTTAAATCAACATTCTTCAGATTGCTCAAGTTTTGAGGCGGTTAAAGTGGTAATGCCCTCAAATGGGTCAGTTGTAGAATTTAATCGTTTCAATGCCACGTTAAAATTACCATTTGTAATATACGCTGACTTTGAGTGTTTGACAAGCCCAATATCTAGTTGCAAAAATAATCCTAATATATCATTTAGCAACGCCTATCAAAAGCACATTCCATTTAGTGTAGCCTATCTACGCGTCTGTTCGTACGATTCAACATTGAATTATTTTAATATATACCGTGGAGAAAATCCTCAAAAATGGTTTATTAATGAATTATTAAAAGAAGCTTGCATTATATCAAACTATTTTAGTATACATTCTAAAACTCCAATGACTCCATTAACTGCACTTCAACAAATTAAGCACAACTCATGTGTTAAGTGCACAATATGTAATTGTGAGTTTGATGATAACAATGTTAAAGTTGCCCACCACTGTCATTTTACTGGTAATTTTATTCAAACTTTATGCAACAATTGTAACTTACAGTGTAAATATTCCAAAAAAATTTTACCAATATTATTTCATAATTTATCGCGATATGACGCACATTTTCTTATCGAGGAACTTGCCAACATCGACAATCAACCAATACACATAATACCAACAACCGATGAAACGTATATTGCGTTTACAAAAAAATACAAAGACATTCATTTAAGGTTTTTAGATTCACTTCGGTTTATGCCTTGCTCTCTGGAGAAATTAGTTGACAATTTAACCGATAAACAAATGACATATACTAAGTCAGCATTTCCAAATAATGTCGATTTTAATTTGGTTAGAAAAAAGGGAATATTTCCTTACGATTACATAGAGTCTTTCAGTAGATTAGATGAAACAAAATTACCCGACCTCGAACAGTTTTATAGCAGACTGCAAGATCAAAATATTACAACAGAAGACTATTTGCATGCAACCCAAGTTTGGTATAACTTTAAATGTCGGACATTGGGAGACTACGCAGATCTGTATCTAAAATCTGATATTTACTTGCTTGCGGATGTCTTTGAAAATTATAGACAATTAATACTAAACACGTATTATTTAGACGCATGTGCGTTTTATACAGGTCCGGGTCTAGCATTTTCGGCAGCTTTAATTATTTCTAAAGTAAAATTACAACTATTGACTGACATAGATATGGTCCTGTTTTTTGAAAAAGGTCTTCGTGGTGGAATTTGCCAGGTTAGCTCCAAGCACGCAGTCTCAAATTCTCCGTACAGTGACACGTACGATCAACACAGTAAAACATCAGAAATTTTGTACATAGATGCAAATGGTTTGTACTCATTTGCCATGACATCTAGTTTACCGTATGGTAATTTTAGATGGTTAGATGATTTGGAAAATTTAAAAAATAAAATTATAGATGGATCAATAAAAGAAAGTTACGGTGAGGATTTGAGCCAATCATGTGTGCTGGAATGCGACTTGGACTATCCCGTAGAACTGCACGACAAGCATATTTATTTTCCGTTCTGTCCTGAACATATATCTCACTCCAATAAGGCAGCCGATAAAAAACTAATGCTAACATTGAATAATAAAAACAATTACATTTTACATTTTAATGTTCTCATGCAGTGTTTAAAAAACGGTATAATTTTGAAAAAAATTCACAGAGGAATTGAATTTTTACAAAGTAAATTTTTAAAGCCTTTTATTGATTTAAACGCGGGCCTTCGTGCAAATGCAACAAATGATTTTGAGAAACAACAATACAAAGATTTTTCTAATATGGGGTTTGGAAAAATGATGGAATCGGTAAGAAAGTACCGTGATATACATTTAGTGAATAATTGGAAAACAGCAAAAAAATTAATAGCAAAACCAAATTTCAAAAATTTCAAAATATTTAATGAAAATCTTGTAGCGATTGAAATGTACAAAATACAAGTTAAATACGATAAGGCCCTATACGTTGGTACTTGTATATTAGACATATCAAAAACAGTTATGTACAGTTTTCTGTACGATTATTTACCCAGCCATGTTCATCCGTATTTTGATACGATTATTTGTTATTCCGACACCGATAGTATCATAGCTAAATTCTCACCAAAGGATGGCAGTAAGTTCCAAAGTATTTACGAGATTATTCGTCGCGACGCTTTATTAATATACGACACATCAGACTACAAAAATAATAATCAATTTAACATACCATTGGTAAATAAAAAAGTCATGGGAAAATTTAAAGATGAATTATGCGGAACAATAATACGCGAATATGTTGGAATACGAGCAAAAGTGTATGCTATTTCCGTAGAAAATGGAAGTGAAATTAAAAAACATAAAGGTATTGGCAAATCAAGTGTAAAAAAATTAAAGTTTGAAGACTATAAAAATGCTATATTTAAAAATGTATCAAAAATATGCTCTTTTAATACTATACGATCTAATAATCATAACTTATATTCTCTTCAGATAAATAAAATTTCTCTTAATAATTTTGATGATAAAAGACATCTCTTGGATGATCAAATAAATTCGGTCCCTTGGGGTCATTATTCTCTCAAACAATAAAAATTTGTTTATTTGCTGAACGCATCATTTATACCTACTAACAAATTATATTGCCTTATTATTTTATTTATGTATAACCAATAATAATATGTTAAAACTTTATATGAAACAATAATTTTATGTTTATTTCTATTAATGTATGTGTATATAATATATATTATTTAATAATTTTAAGTCTATTTTATTTCCATATTAGTGTTTTTATTACATTTAGTTAAATAAAAAAACATATAAACAGTAATTTTTTTATTTTAAAACATAATTATAAATACATTTTACTTTATTTAAACATTTTATTTCTCGTTAACATATTCTTAACTATTTCTATTAAAATCTTAACTTTACGGATTAATTTGAAATAATTATATTTATATATCATCTATTATTGCTTTAATAAAATTAATTAAATGACAAATTATCTTCCTGTGAGTAACAATACATTTCTTCGTAGCGTTTGCTCTATAAAATCACATTCTAGTCCAGGAATTGTGCGAATGATCAAGACCCAACCATTTCACATACTGCTTCCCATTTTTACGACGCAACACTTTTTCCACCAAATAAACATCTGAATGTTTCACTTTTTGTAATTCTAGACTATAGAATGATCCTATAATAGGACGTTTTCTATTATCTTCAAGTTCATAGGTGATCGGATTAGTTATGTTCTCTTTGACAATCTTGAAAATTTCTGTCGACCAATTTGGCGTATACCCCTTGGCAAACATGGTTTTTTCTTTGCTGATTCGAACAAAATCTCCAACCTTGAACTTTCCTTTGCCGGCTATTTTAATGTGTGAATAAACAGTTTGTAACAGATTGTTCTCTTTATCTTTGCTTACGTCGCAAGGTCTCATTCCAATAGTACTATGTTTAGTATTATTATACGAGTCAGTAATATCTGCCAGTACATTAAACCATAAGTAACGACCTTGCATGCTAAAATTACGGTATAATTTATCTTTCAGTGTGCGTATTACACGTTCAACTATGGCCGCTTTTTTAATGGTGTATGTCGAATAATGGTTTATAGACCGTTCTACCATGAGCAGTTTGAATTTTTCGTTGTAAAATTCTGTGCCATGGTCTGTTTGTAAATTTTTCGGAGTTCGTCCATTATTAAGTATTTTTATCATAGCATCTCGCACGGATTTTGCAGTTTTATCTTTCAACGGTTCCGTCCACACGTATTTTGAAAAACAATCAATCACTACAAAAATATATCTAAATCCTTTATTTTCACGAGCGTATAATTGAAATTCTGCTAAATCCGCCTGCCATAAATCGTCAATGCCTTTCAATATTGTCCGTCGTCTTGCAAAATTTTTACGGGCGGGCTTATGTAATTCGGTCACAACATCGTACTTTAGTTTGTCCATTCCTTAACGGCTTGATTTGTTCATTTACTGTCGGTTTTTAATCATTTAAATTTGCTTTGCTTCCGGTATTGGGAATGACGACGAAGATGAAAACAATATATTAAATATACGCTCTTCGGTATTTATTTTAAAAGTTTCTATCTCTGAATTGAGCTGATTCATTGCCTCCGTAAATTTTGCTACATTAAATTTATTCAACTGAATTTGTTCATTGAGTTCTTTATAAATTTGATTAACGTACTTTTTATTTACGGCGTCATTGTCTTCGACCGGTACGTCAACATTCTCTAAGCGTTTATGTAAAATATCAAAATTTCCATCGGGTGTTTTAAGAAACCCGACACCAGCTGGTCCCCGTCGCCCAGCCAAATGCCGTTTTAAATCAGTTGTTTGCGAGTGTCGTCCAAACTTATCGACACTCATTCCGCAATGTTTTTATTAACACTGAAATGCATTAGATTTTATTATACAATTATATTGGCTTCGCGCAATTCTTCTTCGATAGAGACAATTTCGTTGTTGAGAGATGTGTTTCCCGCTTTTTGCGAAGCTAACAGCAGTACCAATCTTTCTATTAATTCATTGGGATCGTCCCAGTAAACAAGTTGAATTGGATTAGAATTTACTATCATAGTATTATCAAACATTCCACTTCCTACAGATTTCTTTTGTTTGATCCGAAACGGTTTGATAATCTGGGTATATTTATACGTTTTAAGTCCTTGAATTTGTGCACCGGGTTGATGATTACGTCTCAGCGCATTTGTTAAGTCCAAAAGTTTTTGATAGTTTTCCAAATCATTTGTACTAAATCCTGAATTGGGCTTTCTTTTAAAAAGCAATTCGTAAATACCTGTGGTTCCTTCAAATCTTTCTCCTTTTATTACCAAGTCTTTACCGTCAATTTCAACATCTGAATCACCAACTGACCATTTCAAGGTGCTCGGATTATGATATATACCTGTAGTTTTTGATGTATCAAATACCGGTTTTACGGGTGAATCGTTTATTAACCCCTTAAAATAGGATGCCGGCAATGGATCGTATTTACTCTGCTCAAAATCTTCTGCAATACTTGCATAGAAATTTGGGTTACTCATTTCAAATGCATCATCATTATCTCCACTGAAACTTTCACTATCGAGATCTACGTATTCTTGTGGCTCTTCAAAACTTGTATACAAATTTGAATTATCTAACTCATCATCTATATTAATATCACTTGATCCTACATTTTCATTATGTGCCGCTAATTCTACACTTGGTACGCTTTCCTTTCGTTGCTTTTTGACCCCAACATTTTTCTCTACTTTAATGTTGGTTTCGTGGTCTACAATTTTTTGTAGGGGATTTAAAAGCGGTGCGTACACCTTAGTCAGTTTTTCATTCTCATCTACCCTACCGAGTTTAAGAGCCAATACTTTTTTACGAATGGCTTTTTTGATATCAAGTATTTGTTTAGTTTTAGCCGACATTAGAATGGATTAAATCAGCATTAAGATCAACTTTGATCAGCTGTTGAATCAATTAAATCATCTTTTAAATAGGGTAAATCGGCTTTGAATCAGCAAAATCACCGTTATAATCAGGTAAATTAGCAAATCAGTTTTTTTAACAGATGCACAATCTGACCTACCCAAAGGAAAATCAAACTATAACTGAATAAATTATTTATTTGTAACAACTATAAATCTATCCAACATCATTCGATATCTGCCTTTGTTAAGATCTTTATCTTTATCAATGGTTATAAATCCGTACTTATCTTTCCAACACTTAGAACAGAAGTCTTTAAACGTCCCGAAAGTCATGTCACTACCTACATGGTCTTGGTAAACATGTTTCAAATTTGTTTCGTCTTGTCTGAAAAGGATAATAAAATTAGCATTATCGCGAATTAAATGTTTTGGAATTCGAGTGTATGTTTGACAGAGATAAAATGAATCTACATTCTTATGTCTACCCATACTAAAAAAATTTCGGATTTTATCTTGTCCGTCGCAAGCTACATCATCAAAAATAAAAATTGAGTTACTTTTTGCCTCACTTGGATGAAGTATTTCGCAGTTTTCTCTAAAGGAAAAATAACCAATTTCCGGCATCGACTTTAAAATGTTACCTAACATTTGGTATTTAGGTTGATACAAAGACTTAGAATATATATACACATTCTTAAATTTTACACCGTTTTCCCCAAACAGTAAACTAAGCATAACGTTTGATTTTCCGCAGTTTGATGGACCGCAAATAAGTGCCCGGATAGAATTTGGCAATAATTTACTATGTCGTATTTTATTTTTTTTTAACCCATCGCCACACACAGAGTCCATATTAACGACTTCTAAAGTCTGCCTTTGTTTTACTGTATGCATGTCGTCTTCCTCTTTTTACCCAACTGACCTACTTATAAGTATGGTATAAATATTTATGAGTATTGCTGTATTAATTAAATGTCGATAAGACACGGTACAGGTATGATTAACAGTTTAATCAACAAACTACCCTTTGAAGTGCATTTACCCGGTTATCAGTATTGCGGACCCGGAACCAAATTACATAAACGTCTAGCCAGAGGTGATCCCGGTATTAATCCGCTAGACGCGGCCTGCAAACGACACGATATTGCGTACAGTAAATCAAACGATTTGGTCGAAAGACATAGGGCCGACAAAATATTAGAGGAAGCCGCTTGGCAAAGAGTAAAAGCAAACGATTCCACTTTGGGTGAAAAAGCGGCCGCTTGGACAGTTACCAATATGATTAAGGGAAAAAGAAAAATGGGATTTGGCAATGAAAGCAAGAAACATGATTTGAAAAAAAATGTGATAATGAACGCAAAAAAAGCACTTAAAAAGTTTAAATCTAAAATTTCTAAACGCAACGGCATAAAGGACGGAGCCCAAATAGCTCTAAGTGCCGCAAAAGCCGCTGTCAGAGAATTGGGGGGAAAGCAAAAAATTCGGCATCCTCGAGTTTTACCCATTCCCAAGTCGGGAGGATTTTTACCGTTAATTCCCTTTTTTGCGGGACTAAGTGCCATAGGATCATTAGCTGGAGGAGCAGCGGGTATTGCCAAAGCGGTAAAGGAATCCAGAGAGGCAATGAGGAAAAGCAAGGAATTAGAAAGACACAATAAAATAATGGAAGCAATCGCATTGGGAACGCGGACAGAAAAAGGATCCGGACTTTATTTGAAACCGTACCGCAAAGGATTGGGAGTTTTTTTACAAAAACAAAAAAACTAGGGAAACTACCACGAAGACCGCTGACAGACAAGGACATTCGAAAATTTTCTAGTCATATTGAACATTTTCGAGGGGTGTTTATGCGAGATGACCTTCCTCACAAACCACATCATGTTGAATGTGCAATTATTAATTTAGATTCAAACGATGGACCTGGAACGCACTGGGTAGCGTATAAAAAACGCGGAAACATTGTCCAATACTTTGACAGTTTTGGGAATCTAAAACCCCCTCAAGAACTCTGTCGCTACTTTCGGGGTAGTAAAATCATGTACAACCATAATCGGTATCAAAATTATAATACATTTAATTGCGGGCATTTATGTTTAAAGTTTTTAAATGATTAGTTTTGCAAACAAAAGGTTTGACTGATAGAATAAAACATATAAATGTATTTAAATTTCTGCAATAAAATCAAAGAAATCAAGTAAATTATGATTAGTCATGTCCCACACCTTTACGTTGCAGGGTACCACAAATGTGTTATCAATCAATTTGTTTCCACCAATTGAATTAGACGAGAATGCAACATATTGTTTGGGGTTAATAGGATTTCGGTCATATAACAGTATACCAAATATAGATGAAAGTAATAATAAATTTCTTTGTGGAAATAAAGAAATTACAATTCAAACGGGGTCTTATGAAATAGGAGACATAGAAAAAGTGTTATGTAAACATTTGGAAGAAGAATCGGGAGAGACGGTTTTAAGTATTAAACCAAATAATAATACTTTAAAATGTGAAATAAAATGCAAGTACGATATTGATTTCTCAACTCCAAACACAGTTGGACGACTGTTGGGCTTTTCCCCGTTGCAATTAAAGGCCGGCGAATTGCATGAATCGGACTTACCCGTAGATATTATAAAAGTGTCGACAATTCGCTTGGAGTGTAACATCGTTACAGGGGCTTACTACGGCAACAAGTTAGGCCATACACTATACGAGTTTTCAATAAACGTTGATCCGGGTTTTTCTCTTAACATAGAACCCCGAAATATACTGTATTTACCTGTAAATGTAAAGTCAACCATTGATAATATCACTATAACAATTATTGACCAAAACGGGGATCCAGTGAATTTTCGGAAAGAACGCATTCTTGTCAGATTAGAATTGAAAAAAAATGGGTATTCAGTATAATAGAAAGTTGACACCTACACGAATATCTAGTAGTCAAAGATCCCTTAAAGAGGTAACATCGCACAACCAAAACCAATTGTTGTTGTGGGGTTACAAATTAAGTAATGTTGCAAATATTCGACAAAGAAAAATATGATGATTCTATCACCAAAGAAGAATACCATACTTATCAACCTCGTGCCCCGGGGCTTTCAAACTCTGATGAAATTAGAATTTTAATTCAACATCAAGACATATACACCGCTACATACAAAAGTTATTTACATATAGAAGGCGAAATAATAAAACCGGAGGCTGCATCAGGCTGTTCAATAGGCTGGAATCCGTGGGCATTTCTATTCGAAGAAATACGCTATGAACTGAATGGCTTTGAAGTAGATAAAATAAGGGATCCCGGTATTACCAGTACCCTAAAAGGATACGCATCAATACAAAGTGAAAATTTAAAGGATTATTGTTCTGCGGGATGGTTTGACAGCAAAACTATCTCCACAAAAACAACAAATTTTTTTTGTATACTTCCTTTGAAACTACTGCTAGGTTTTGCCGAAGACTACCAAAAAGTTATTATTAATGCTAAACAGGAATTAATTTTGTTACGCGCTCGATCCGATAACAATTGTTACATGGGTGCGGAAAATGTGAAAATTAAATTAAACAAGGTAGAATGGAGAGTTCCGCACATACAAATAAACGATTCCGCCAGATTATGGTTTTTGAATCAACTAAAAAACGACTCATCCATTCGCATTGCCTTTCGGAAAGCCGAATTGCATGAACTTCCTACCGTACGAGAATCCACAAAGGACGTCTGGATGGTAAAAACATCGAGCAGTTTGGAAAGACCACGCTATGTCATTGTCGCATTTCAAATCGCTCGAAAAGATGATTTCAGAAAAAACATTTTCTTTTTTGATCACTGCCACATTCGGAACATAAAAGTTTTCCTAAACTCTGAAAGCTACCCTTACGATAATATGAATATGGATATCGGTATTGGAGATTGGACACTTGTATACAAAATGTACTGCGATTTTTTTAAAAGTTATTATGACCAGGATAAATCAAACCCTCTGTTTGATTATGACTTGTTCAAAAATAGAATGATTTACGTGTTTGATGTTTCTCGTCAAAACGAAAGTGTGAAGTCATCTACAGTCGATTTAAAAATTGAAATGGAAACAGCGTTAGCCTTCAGTGCCAACACACGAGCGTATTGCCTCATTCTGTCGGACAATTTAGTGGAGTACAGACCATTGACCGGATCAGTTAGAAAAATTATCTAAGCCATGGCAATTGTATTGGCCGTAGATATGCAGGGTTTTGTAATTGGGGGAAACTTTGTACCAAAGGAGATAAGTATTGCAAAAAACGATCAACATATTTACTCGTATCTGGTGAAACCATCTGTGGAGTATGCATTTTTGACGGAAAAAGAGAAAATCCAGACTAAATGGTTGGAAAATAATTATCATTCAATTCCATATTGGGGCGGCTTTGTCGATTCCGGCGATGTTCAAAATATTTTTTATACGTTTGGGGGGGACAACTGCGATGTAACATGCGTGGTAAAAGGACACCAGAAAACCAAATTTTTACAAGATAATTTTCCAAGTTTTAAAATACTTGATTTGGAAAATGAAGCAAGATCACCTAAATTTAAAAAATGCGTCCATGATTGCGTTAATCACAAAAATAATTTCAGTTACTGTTCATTTGAAAATGTTAAAAAAATATGTATGTATTTGAATGGTGAGAATAAATAATCTATGTAAATTATTTTTTTTATTTTAATATATTCCTTTTCTTTATCCATCCTTCCTTGCTCCAAGATGGGAATAGCATCTATCTAATAGTTTACTAATGCGTTGACGGGACGGATATTAATATTAATCCCATCTGCGCGTTCATATGTCCAATTTTAAATCTTTATTAATAATAAAATTAATAAACAAACAACTTCTTTATTAATAATTAAATTATTACATATAATTAATTTCCATCATTTTATTATCTATTCATATGCTTATTAATTAAAATCATTATCCGTTACAGATGTAATACATAATGTTTCAAATGTAATAGATAAGAGCACCGATAGTGTGTAATTTTGCACGCGCATCGCATTCCGATGTTTCCTCGCACAGAGACGCATCTCTCTCGATTCGTTTCATAATTTGTGTCAGCAAATTTTATTCTTATTTTGCATCCCACTCTTTCATGCAGTCACACTCACGGAGTCCCCGTTACAGATGTCCATACAGCTGATAAGAACTGATAAGAAGCGATAAGCAACTGATAAGGAGGTACCGCCAGCCGAGCGCGCTTGGGTGACGCAGGCGACGCATGCGCAGTCGCAAATATATGCATAAAATAGATCGACCGGATGTCCATGCTAATCGCCATAAGCAACGTCACAGGCACCGCTATTTTTTACCTACTTATATTATTTATAACAACATGAATGTATTCTAAACAGTGTAAACTAACCTTGAAAGTCCTTGCTTGAGCGGCACTGACAGCACGTCCAATCCAATTTACTCTAACATCAAAACATCCATGTAAATAATCGCAAAGGAATCCAGACACAACTTTCAGTATGTACTTAGATAAATACTTTGCTTCTTTGGCGACAAGAATCACTAATACAACACTACACAACACATGAAACACATCACTTGATTGCAACACACAGAAGTCACTGTTATTGTTTGTGCGGATTGAATACTCGAAGCTTATACGAAACTTGTCCGATGGTTTGTGCACTCCGATGGCGTAGAATTTATTAGAATCTATACAATTTACAAGAAATATTAAAGTATTCCAAGACGCTGGCTGATAACACACGCACACTGCTCGGCTGGCTGTTAACCTGGACGGCCACAGCGTTGCCAAAAGTACCTTCTTCAGTAGATGATAATCTGTTATTATGATCTACCAATGACTATTATGACAAAATTGATTTAGTGCAAGATCGTTTATATTTTGTTTAATACAATCGAGTTACATTTTGCATGAAGGTGAGTTTTTTTGATTTTTTTATCAGTGACCGGAGGTGACTTGTGTTATTGCTGATTTGATACCTTGTGATGGTTATATTTATCATATTGTGGACAAGCATAAACTTGAGTAAAATTAACCTACAAATGTATTTTCATTTAATAACGCTGTGGAGCCATGGAGACTAACAAAAGGTAAAAAAACAGTTAAAAATATCACCGTTATTTTTTTATAAAGTATAGATACATTTTTATATATTTATAAAACTTTCTACTGTTTGTTTAAAGTCGTATAATGCTTATTGCATTAACATACATTTGGTAATTTTATAACTAATATTTTATTAAACTTATTACATAATTTACAAAACAAAAAATAATTTGTTTTAATTACACTAAGGGTGTTAAAAGACCTTTGGTGTGGATGACTTAGTGGGATTTTTTGAAATTATTTGTTCAAGAATACTATTGAATGTCACATAATCATCGAGTTATATTGTATTTTACATTGTTATTATTTATTGTTTGGGTGTGTATATAATCTTTTATTCTTGTTCCAATTATATTTTATCTATCTTATGCCCGTATGACACTATGCATTTTTCTGTATAACTTTCTATATAGTCGATTGTACAAATTGACCTTGAGTAGTTTCTATATAATTTTCTATACAGTTAATATTTTCCTGTATGATACTATGCAGTTTATTGTAGCAAAAATGCATGAAAGACGGCATTCTATTGGCTGCTTTCTGTGGATCGCGTCAGCTGTTCGAGATTGTTATGTTTATTTACCTATTTACGTCAACGTCGCTTTTAATCGAGTTGACATAACCTTTCAAAATAACCCTTACAAAACTATATTTTGCTTTAATTTTGGTTATTGTTGTGGATGATTCGTAAGTTTCCTCTAATATTTGTTCTAATGCCTCATTCTTAGCATGCTTATTTTTATATTAAGTAGAATTAATAACTAAAATTAAAATCAGCTGATTACATGCGCCGCCATTATTGTTTACATATATGTGAATTTGTGTTCTGCGCAGAAACTTTACAATAAAATGATGTTACCATATATTTCTGTATAACAAACTATATAGAAAATTGTATTCGTGTATGACACTATACCTTTTTGGATTGCACAGACAACTATATAGAAAGTTATACAGAAAAATGCACAGTGTCAGACAGGCATTAAAAAGAACTTGTCAAAAAATTGTGACAAGCAACAAACTGCTTCTGTTACTGCTATACCTACTAATGTTTAATAACTTTTATCAAACTTTATTATTAAATCTAAACCTAAACAAAAAGTTTAACAATGCAATTGGTCTATAATTTAAAAAGTCAAACTTATCACTCTCTCTGGAAACAAGTTAAACATTTGCAAATTTCCAACAATTTGGAAACGTTTTTTTTATGATACGACAAATATTTCATCATTATGCAAACTAACTTTATTGTAAATGTTTTAAGTATAATAACTGAAAGGTATCCGGTATAGATATATAGGTCTAGAAATTAATTTGAGATGGTTTGACAACTCATTGAAGCAAGTAAACTATTATTTTACTACTAACTCAAATTGTAAACAACAATAAAATAATTTAGTTTATTAAAGTTGAATAAACTTGTTGTTTTATATAAATATTGTTGTTTTTGGAAAATTATTGGCTTAGTTTCTGTAAAGCCTATCATTTTAGATTGTTTTAGATTGTCACAATGTTTACAAGCTTTTTATAGTTCTGATTAGTTTGATCTCAACAATTACTAATAAAAATTTGTAAAATGGTTTTTAGTAATTATTTACTGCTTTTTTTGTTTGATTTTTAGTGAAATATATGCTATGAGTATCCAAAACATAATTATTAGGAAATTGTTTATCTTAGAATGATAATAAATAAGACTTGGTTTAAATAGGAAATTAGTAGTAATAGAAAGAAGAATTTTAACAATAAAAGTAATAAGCAAATATGTTGATTTGATAGAGTTGTATTAGATAGACTAGTTAAACATTTAATGTTATGTACTTAAAAATCTCTAAAACAGCTTTTTATGATTGACCAAAAAAGTTTGGAGTTGTTTTATTTGAGGCGTATTAGCTTGTTACAAAAATGGTCTGGTATTATAACAAATAGTCTAAATTTTGTAAGTTGTTAGTCCAAAATATGCATGTTGTTTGAGGTCAGCTTTGAAATTTAAATTCTAGAATCTACTAAATTAAAGTAATCTGGATCTTGTTTAGCTTGGCTTTAGTCCAAAAATGAATTTCTATGTTCAAGATGCTGATGAAGAAAATTTAAAGAAATTATTGTTTTTTTTTGGGGGGGGGGGGAGCTTGTAACTCCTAGAGAACGCGTCCCCAGGTGGCAGATAGGGGAAAGCCTTTCAGATATGAGTGGTTGGAGTGAAATTGGATGGCGACATATAATGCTCAAACACTAAGAGAAGACGACAAAATAGTGAAACTAGAAGAAGAACAAAATAAATAGGCATATCGTGGGCTTGGCCGAAATCAGAAGGGCAGAAAAAAATTGGATCAAGCGTAAATCAGGAAACGTACTAGTCCACAAAGGAGGAACAAACGGCACAGTAGGAGAGGTAGGATTTATTGTCAATAAGAAAATAACACCGCTCATCAAATGCTTCAAAGCCATATCAGAAAGAGTTGCATACATTATCGTTAAAATATCAAACTGAAAATCATACAAGTATATGCACCTACATCACCACATACCAAAGAAGAAATTGACGACTTCTACGGACACCTACAAACAGCTATAGAAACCAACCCCACAAATAAAAACATAATAATGGGAGACATTAACGCCAAACTTGCCAAAAAGCAGGAAGAAGATGAAAAATATATAGGTCAATATGAACTGGGTATCATGTTAAATTACATTTGCGAAATTAATTAATACACCATGAACTTTTTTTCAAAAAACGACCAGAACGAAAATGAACATGGTTATCTCCAGACGGAAATACAAAGAACAAAATCGACTATATCTTCACAAACAGAAAAGATATAATTCAGGATGTCACCATACTAAATAAATTCAACACGAAAAGTGACCATAGACTAGTGAAAACGATAGTTATCATTGATAAGATAAACAAAAGAAGAATCAGCACAAAAATGAAGACACCAACAAAAATAAAGGCAGAGAAACTCAAACAACATAATAGCTTGTATAAAGAAATAACAGACAAAGCACTAGCTAACGATAACCTGAGCAGCGAGTCAGTGGATGAAATAAACAAGAGACTGGTCCAGATAATACAGAAATCAGTGAAACAGCTAAACACCATAATACCACGAAAAACAGATAAAGAACAACTCATTGATGAAGAAACAAGAAACTTAATGAAAAAAAGAACAAACGACAAGAAACCAAAGGGAAACTACAGAATACACAGAAACCAATAGAAATGTCAGACGGAATATAAGAAAACAAAGTAAAAAATCTACTCGCTACGCAACATAGAAAGAAAGATAGTTTTCGATTGAGATGAAATCCTACACATAGTAGAGGATTTCTACACAGACTTATATAAATCTAAAACGCTGCCAAAAAAAGAAGATTCTGACACACTGAAAAGAAAAATACAAAATATTGGATCAAAAGACATCCTAGAGATAGATATCGAAGAAGTGAAAGCAACTCTGGAAGGCATGAAGAACAACAAGGCAACGAGAAATGACAACATATCAGCCAAAACTATTCGAGAAGGAAGTGATACATTACTAACGAAGATTGCAAAGCTACTAGACCACTGTTTAAGGACAGGTAAAATACCAAAACAATGGAAAAATGCAAATATGGTGCTAATTTATAAAAAAAGAGATAACAACAAAATGGAAAATTACCATCCAATAAGTTTGATGTCACATTTTTATAAATTGCTGACAAAAATAATTACTAACAAATTAAAAAAAAAAACTGGATAAATACCAACCATCCGAGCAAGCGGGATTTACAAAAAACTACGGCACCAACAATCACCCGCTAACGATGAAAATAGTTATCAAAAAATCTAATAAGTATAGCTGCCCCTTGTATATGGGGTTTGTAGACCAGAAGAAGAAAAGTAAGACTCGGATGAATGGCCTTAGAAAAACTCTTATACATCCTGAGAAATTAAAAAAATAGCTTAACACTTAAAATCAAAGATTTTCAACCAGTGCATATTGCCAGTGATAACGTACAGCGCCGAAAACTGGACTATGACAAAACAAAACATAGAAAAATGTTGCACAAAGAGCTATGGAATAAACAAATATATGTAAATCAAGAAGAGACCGATACCGAAACAGTAGAGTTAGAGCAACAACAAAAGTCACCTATGTGAGAGAGAAAGTCGCAACTCTTAAGTGGAAATTTACGGGTCACGTTGCAAGAAGCGCTATATCAAAATGGGACAAAAGAATAATAGAGTGGAGACCCTACAAACATAAAAGAGGAAGAGGAAGACCACATATGCGCTAGCACGACAATCTCAAAAGAAAGGCAAGGTTGACATGAATACAAGTGGCACAGAACAGAGAACCATAGAAACAATTGGGAAAGACCTATGTTCAAAAATGGACTTAATGGCTACTGATGCTGATGATGATTGTTTTTTTTTTTAACTTTAAAGAAGCACTTGCTTCATAATCCACGGCTAAACTTTGTACTTTATAGACTCAGTCCAAGCATTAAATAAATATTTATACGCGTTTGTAGTCTATAAGATGGAAAGTACGATCTAAAGACATAATGAACAAATTTAAAATTATATCGGTATAAAAAAAAAAAACAAAAAAAGTGCTACAATAATAAAACTGCCTTATAACATACGCAGCAAAATTTATAACAATTTAGCTTTAAAATTTGAAAAAGAAACAACAAACAAACAATTGAAAAAAAAATGTATTTAAAAAATACTTATTAATTGGAAGTGAGTGTTAAAGATTTTAACAAACAAAACACAGTATATTAAATATATATACAATCAATAAAGAATAAAGTACAAAAAAAATTGACAATAAAAAAAACTTATGGTCTAAACATAAAAAATATTTTTTTTGTATAAAATAATAAAAAATCTTTGTAACAATTAACAATTCTTTTAATTTCAATGTAGACTATAAACACAATTATTATTAACCTTCCGTCACTGGCGCGCGGTCTCTCACTTCGCACGGATTTTAATTTTTGAATATCTTTAAACTCTGAAACTCCAGTAATCTGCCCTTTTAAGTATTTCTCGAGTTAGTTACAAGGAACTATATTTGAAAGATAGAAGCGCATTTGCGTAATAGTTTGCGTTTTATAAACAATTACAGAGCGTGAGTCCGCTGCCAGTAACAAATGCACTACTTGAGATATAAAACTTTTTTGCAATTATTAAATATTTTACAAATTAATACACAAGTTCTCACATTTTGAACTAAAATAATTTTTAAGATTAGTGTATTTTTGATTTATATATATTATATTTAATATGTTTATTTTTATATATTTTACCTATATCATATTTATTTATGTTTTACCAGTGACGGTGTAGCTAGGATCAAGTGCCAGTTACGTAAGGTTAATTGGTAGTGCAAAGTAGTAGTAGCATCACTATATTGCTTCAACTAAAAATACAGAATATCATCGATGAAACTTCAGTATCACAACTGGCAACCAAATTACAATGTCTAAAAAATAGACAATCAAATATAGTTTAAATAAAAAATAAAAGTTTAAAATCAATTACTCAAACCCAATCCAACTCCACAAATATTATTTATAAAATAGCACATTACTCAAATAACCACTTCGGCTGTTATTGCAAACCGCAATCATTCCTTAAACTTTTTTATTACATTTTCACAAAGATCGTGCTTGATTTCCTCAAATTTATTTTGAATGTTGTCTTTGAAAGCGTAAATTATCTCTGGATTATTGACATAGATTTACCTTTAAAATAACTTTATGTCTAAAAGCGTCAAATTACATAATTAACTAAAGAAGTAGAACTTAAAATAATAAAATTAGTTAATAAATTAGTCATGTCTCTATATCACGCTTTTACAAAACCCAATCCAAAAGTGTGTGTTGCAGCCCATGGTTGGTTGGCCTGGTTTCAATCCTGAATTAAACTTTATACAAGCAATAGTCAAAATCTTTTTTCAAAACTTGATATAATGATATGGTGCTGGAAACTTTCAATTGTTGGGAATTACGGTAAATTAAAATATTTTGGTTATGTTTAACACTTTCAACTGCCACGGTTTTTGTGTTTTCACATCGTGTATTAAACCGGTTTTTTTTTTACTTTTTGATTGCCTTTCTGTTTTATGTTAAAAGCAAGACTTGATTTTGACTAAAAAACTTCAAAAGAGCAGTTGCACAACCATCTGTAACAACGCCCTAATGTGAAGCCACAACGTTGACAGATTCAATTAAACAACACCCCAAGCCCGAGTTTCAACAAATTATAAAAATAGGTCAAACTTGACCTCTAACAATAAGAAAACCACCTTTACTAATAAAAAATAAACAACTTTATTTCCAAGCTACCGCACACCGGGATTCCAATTTAAAGTGCCAGACATCAGTTTAGATAAATCAATAAAAAAGTCAAAAATCTTTACCCAAATTAATAACAACCAGTTCTGACGTCCTAAAAAATGCAATCTTATTTTAAAAAGATACCGTTAGCAAAACGGAGCCTAAGGAAGTTTGGCTACATGCAAAACCATTGCTTTAAAAACTATGGTTACCAGACTCTACTTCTTAAACAACCCTGTCACCATTAAACTTTATCGTAATTTTGAGGTTGGCTCAAAACTAACCAAGTATACTCAGTACAGTTCTATTGGCATCTGCTTAACAAAAACCACTGTCCCCAATCTTCCACTAACCAACAATCACCATAGTCTCATTTCTTGAAGCACTAATTGGGTAAAATAACTACAATTGAAACAGCACAGTAATTTATTAAATCTTCATTTGTTAAAAGAAAAACGTGGTTCGGTAGTTTAGGCATCAGACTGCTAAACTAAGATTGTAGGTTCAAACCTCACAAACTAGAAATTTTTTTAAATTTTTATACGCTCTTTCACTTCCCAACTCGCTTTAAATTTTAAACATAAAACCGCCACGCTGGTTTTATGGTTAAAATTCTTTTCTCCACTCAAAACTGTAAGTCTACTTGTAAGGTAAGTTGCCAACAGTTTACTAGCTATGCAACCAACACTAATCCAAACAACTTTTTGTTTCTCGTCAAGTTTATTACAGCCAACCCAAAATTTTGTTGCAACCCTCAGGCCAAAAAACTTAAAAAAACGTAATTACTTATTTCAAAAATAGCATGTGTCTCCAGCGCTGCAAGTTGCCAACCTCAGTCCTAAGTCAAATTGATTTTATAAAACATATGGAAACAAACAGATTTAGTCTTGCATAATAAATCAACTTTGTTATGTTATTAACAAAAAGACCTACAATATATTTGGTTACAATAATTTATCTTAGCTTGCAGTTACTTGCTTCATTCATTTAAGTAGACATCAACTTAATTGAGAAGATTTAACAAAAGTTTTTAAAATATTTGTATATAAAAAAACATGACATTCATGACATTCCACTTAATACATATAATTTTAATATTTTGAAAGTTAGATGTAAAATTTCTTTTTAAAATGATGCATAATTTGATCGACTATTCGTGCATACTGTGTAGAATATATAGCATTGTAGCATACAGCTCTCTTGTATACATATTATACCTTTATTAAAATTATTTAAGTCTAAGCCTATATCACTTTTATAGCTAATGTATTAATTTCATTATTTAAATTGTAATATTTATTATATTTTCTATTTTTATATGTTATTCTTTTATTTTAAATTTAGTTTAGTATTCATTTTTTTTTTTTTTAATTTAATTTTAAATTCACTCTGTAATTGGGTATATACAATCTATCTTTTTAAGTAATTTCAACTAAGAACAGACATGATCATAAAATAAACGTTTTGTTTTATTACAATATAATATTAAAATAAATGCTAAATTATTGCAGTAGATTTTGCGCAGTAACATAAATTATATCTGTTATATTTAAATCAGCCTTTTTATACATTAATATGCTGCATATGTAGTCAAGTTTTTGTTAAACGTTATATCAGGCTGAAACTTCCAAAGAAATATTTATAAAAAAAAGTATAAAATTGGCACACAGTTTATAACAGTCTGCTGTTAGATAAATGCTAACCAAATCATAATCCATCATCCTCGTTCCTGCTAAGAGTTATTAAATTGTTATTAGCAGCGAGCTCGAGGGCATCTCAAGGGACAGACAGATGTCGGCCACGACCAGATGGCAAACTTTTCGGTAGTCCTGCACGAATTAACATCCACATTTATAAATCACGCCTGGCAGTCTAAAATATGAATCAAACATGATTCCACATTGCATACATGCATGAATTAGAGTAATTAAAAAAGCTTAATTAATTAGATGATTTATTAATTGAAAATTTTTCATAAATGCGATTCATTAATATTTGCTGCATAGTATAAAGCACTAAAATAACTTGTAAATATAAGAGAGAGACCAGCCGACGTACATAAGATGAAAGTTATTGCAAAGTGGCTCTCCATAATTCAGAAACAAAGCAAGTTAAAAGAGTGGTGCATACATCAAAAGTTTCCTGCTGGAAGAAGAGTGTGTATAACTGCATCGTACATTATTAAGTACATTTATTTAAGAGTATTACAGGAGAAACCAGGCGGACGGAGCAACAGAGGGATGGGGACGGCAGTTTGAGAAGCGCGGAAAGTTTCTTGTTTTAATCAGAGAGCTGGGGCGGCTTTATCAAAAGGTGCACCAATTGAGACGGGGCAACTGTAACGCTGTGATGAAGCATGTTTTGTCCCATGTCGAAGATAAATTGAATACATGATAATTTCATTGAGGGTACTTAATAATTTTAATTACAGGCATTCGGTTCCTACTTAAAAGCAAACAAATTAACTATGTGTTTTGTTTTAATATAAACCTATAGAATATATGTACGTACTAATTTTAACTTTATGAAATTTTTTTTAGTTCGTTTAGTTTAAAACATAAATTAAATTACAAATGTGACTATTATAGTATTTGTTTGCATCCCAGTAATAATGAATATTATAGGTATTTATGGTCCTTTCTTTAGTAAAAGTGTATTACGTAGACCGACACTATTAAATACCTTTGATTAATTATAAATAGAGGTTTCTTTTTAGAACTAAACTCTAAACAAAGTCAAAATGACATGCGACAACCTAACTTTGTGATAAAAGTGCCTAAAATATAGCATCAAAATCAAATCAAAATTGAAAACCATTCCAGAAGATAAATAGTGTGTTCACATTAGGTGTTTTAGCAACTTAGTAAATAACACCTAGATAAATAGCAAAGGATGCAACTAACAAAACTTAAACATCAATTTTTTTATTCAAAAATCAAGAACTAACTTATTCAAATATTCAGTTTAGTCGGTAAGCGCTACTTCATCTAAAAGGCAAGTAAATTGGTCACACGTATTTACATTTTTTTTTTTTCAACAAAACTTTAAAATTTTGTAACACAGCTTGGTGGAATTTGGATCAACCTTAAAAGGCATAGTTTGGGCTTGGATTTAGCGACATACTATTCATGCTACGTGCCCCCTATCGTAAATATACGAACTGCCTTACGGTGCGAAGACTTAAATGCAAAACAACAGATTAAGGCTCAGTAATGACCATGAGCTAGTGAAGTAAATGGCTACACTAGATTTAAGATTGTGCAACGTGGAAATAAGCTAATTTTTGTAAAGAGCAACTTCTACTCACATATGTGACTCTCTGCTTTAGCAGTTTAGTGTAGTTGGTAAACGAGTAGCAAAGAGTATCTCAACTATCACCTTTATATCACCTTAATTTTTAAAGTGAACCATCAACATTATCTCTATGGCTTATAAAAAGTCCAGATAAATGGCAAAGCAGGCCAACTAGCCACTACTAAAAGCTACTATGACAGCTATGACTGTACAATCCATTGCGAAGTCATTCATAAAAACAATTTTCTGTGCTTGCTTAACTTATGTTTTCAAAATCTTATCCGGATAAAGAAATCAGAAATGCTTACTAATAAAACAAAAAAGTGACACTAGAAAAAACTGTAATTCCTTTAGAAGAACCGCTTTTAGAGTCAATAAAAGTGACGCGGAACACAATATCCTTAATACAGGAACCTTGAATTCTAAAATAAAATCCATAGTTTACGGATTAGGCAAACTCAACAAAACTCTTTTTTTTTTCACAAATCCCATAAATAAAAAGATGTGTATTTACACACAGCTCTCTACCAGCAATGCTACAGCTGTGACGATCAACTTGACTAATGACTATCCGTATACACATTGTACCTACAACTTGGTACAGTATTGTAAAAGAACCAGCATAAATCTCGTGATAGGATGTAATACAAATGCTTAGCATATCGTTTGGGGAAGCAAGGACACAAACAGCAGGAATAAGTTTTTACACAATTTCATTTAAAACTAACCTAATAATTCTAAAACAAGGCGTCAAACCAACTTCACGCAGCCACACAGTAATACCTACAAGACTTTTGCCCACTTAGGTTGGTCATCAATTTTGCCATACAATGATAGTATAAAAACCCTAAAAACTTTTTCAACAAAGCAAAAAACTCAAAAACACAATCAGAGAAATTTTAAAGACCTTTTTGTGAGAATATTTTTTTTTTTTTTTAAACCATTTCTATGACTTGGTTTGTTAAAACATACAAATGCTCTAAAACAAGAGTGGTCCAATGCTGCAACCCCAAACCCACCAAGATACAATTAAGCCGCTGCTCCCCACTTAATAAAAAAATGCGTATAAACTGGGCAATTAAAAACTTCTTGCTATACAAAGCAATAAAAATGGATGGAATCTTTCCAGCTTTCTTACAATAAGACAAAAACGTCATACTCATTTACCTGGCAAGAATCTATAAACTGAGTTTACCGCTACATTCCCATAACATGGAAAAAAGTTAAAGCTATATTTATACTAAAACCATACCGTAGTAACTACATCACAAAACCCTATCGCTTAATGGTTTACTTATTATCTTTTTTTCTAAAAACATATAAAATACTGTGCACACATAATCTAAAAAGATAGTAGACAACCTTATTGAATAACTCAATGACTCTTAACACAATTAACTACGCAGACAATATAGCAATTTTGTTAATTGGGAAATAAAAAAAAAACTCAGTAATTTACCAACGTGGATTTTTAGAAAAAATAATAATAAATACTAAATCCAGCAAAATTCCTCATTAACGCTATTAGTCAAGGTTAAATATAAAGATGTAAGTTTTGACAACAAAATATAAAATGCAAAAAAGTATACATGATAAATTTTTCTTTTATTTCAATATTGAGTTGCATTTCCATAATTTCTGAAACACTCAGCCTTGGCATGCTAGAAATCAAATTGTCAATTTCAACTTGAAGATGACTGAAGACCCAGGTAAATACTTGTAACCAGGTGGCGGATAGAGAAGCTTCTGCCGGCAAACAAAGTAAAATCAAACAGCTTACAAAGACCACCTAGGATTGCGCAGAAGGCCAATCTTCTTTTTTTCTTTATTGCTCATCCACAATCCAAATTCTCAAAAAAAAAGTTTTGTATTGACAACCCAGAAGGGTTGCACCTCAAGTGCGGAATCCCTTTTTTAATAATTTACACTACACTTACATCTCATTGCAGTTAATAAAATTTAAAAAATACGTTTAATCTGCTCTTCAACAAGTCATAATATAACTAGTAAGATATAAGAGTACAATTTACGTGCAAGTTTTATACTACATGTGTTACCGGTGTATCTCTTAATTGGTAAAGGGGCGGCCGAGACAAACCCGACGGGCTAAAGCTCCACGGCGCTTAGGTCGTTTATACGTACTCACCCAATTAACAAACAGATTTATTTTGTGTTGTTTGACTTGATAGCGCTTGAAACAAGCAACAGTAGCCGTGCATATACGCCCTGGCAGGGTGTTCAAACACTCAGACTTGAGTGCATAATTCAATCGGTATATTAACCGTCGCTAGCTACTACTCAGACAAAAATAAACCGCAGCACTTAGCACCCAACGTAATGCGACTTGAAGTAAAAGCACTCCAACTCTACAAACCCGTCATCACAAAAAACTCCCAGTACCAAAAGGATCTTCTCCGAGAAATCGGATTTTTAGCTGAAAAGTCTGGCCAACATAATTCCCTTACTACTAGACGCTAACACTACGAGACAATACTCTTAAAACAGCATCAGGATGACCTTACGTTGCCCAAGTCTCAGGTACACACGTCTAAAAAACTATGTTTTCCAAACCAGCAAACGTCGTCAGCAAAGACCGAAGCAAAACAAAGTAGTCGTCTACACCGACTCCACAACGCAGCACATAAAACTTAGACTTAAGCGCACTACGCATGCCATACGCCCGCAAGTCTTTAAGGCCCAGCGACCTCTCAAAAGTAGGACGGTAAAATAGCGTATGAGATCGGTCTGACACCAAAACACATCGCCCTGGCAACCTCTCTGACATGACGGGACATCTTATCTACCTTGTGAATAACTATCAGACACTTATAAAAAATTACAAACATACCGCAGATTAAAATCTAATAGATGCGCTTCTAAGACAAATATCGGAAGTAATGGCGATGATTGCAGATTCCCATTACTTCTGCAATCCACAAACGTTACTACAAACCCGCATATACTTAGCTAACGTAACAAACTACCTGGAGACAGAAGGAAATGGCTGACAGTGCAAGGTCAAGTATATTGTATTTGATAACCTCCTTGTTATTATCGAGGAGACTAAGAAAGTCTAGAAACATATACTAGAACAAATCAAAATCTAATAAGTAAGAATTGTAAAAATTGAACAGAAATTATAGCAAGCAATTACGACAGGTAAAAGACATTGCAAAACACGTTGCGTTGACAAATAATGCCACAAAGAAATGTTACATTTCAGACTTGCAGTCACCAACAATTGTGACTCCACCAGACATAACAAACCGACTCACGACAAAGCGGAGACCGTTATGTTTCTCTACCCCCCAGATATTTAAACAAAAAACTCCAAAAATAAACCATCTTACTTCAAATCCGACCTCCCAAGATAAAAAAAGTCGCACTAACACAACCTGTTAAACTTGGCAACGCGATATGTGTATTTTTCCGACATGGTCATTGCCGTCTACCACAATAAAGAAACAACCTCAAATATCCCAAAACCGACACGCTAAAACTGCAAGAGAGAACATGACAGACAATTTAATCCCGCGACACCCAAACTTATAGTGAAACTCCAGCGGACAATTTTAATATATTATAAATTTCTCTCATCCCGTTACAGTAAACAAACATTTGGCAACACCTAAACACCATTTTCATATAAAAAGAATTTAGAAACTCAGCCTAAAAAAGTGGAGATAATGTTTACTACGCGTAGACGGAGTTACACTCCACCAATCAGAGCACTCCACAATCATGCGGACTCTTATAAAGATAAAAAATCTCAGTCGGAAGCTAAAAAAGAACGTATCAAAAAAGATACCATCTGGCTACAGATGTGACCCTAGTCACACCACACCAGTTCAGCACGTACAATCACCAGTCTAGTATTGTCAACCACCAAGTAGTAGATATTCTCCGGAGATTCTAAAGGTACTACAAACCCGTACTATAAGCTTGCACTCCCGCCAGAGTACAAACAAAAAAAGAAGTATTATGAGAAAACAAACCAATAACAAATTCAAAAGCACCTTCGACCTTCGCCGTGTATGTTTCCCAAAACATACACGGCCGCAAACTCCTACGGCTGCTAACATGTAAAAACTCCACAGCCAGTTCTATTGCCAGATTCAATTCTTTTCAGGCATCAGCCTAGAACGTAACTATAACTAACAATACGATCTCAAGGAATGTTTTCAGCTATTCTCCTCTCACTTTGAGAGATACATAAAAAAAAGGGGGCGACATATTTGAAATTTACATGCGGTGCCATAGTTGGTAGCGCCGCCACTGGTCTGTAAGGGAAAGTGTCTCAAAGCTCATGCAAGTATAAAAAATAATCTCAACTCACCTCTTGTTTATGACACTTAGTGTAAATAAAAATAAAAAGTGCTCCATCTACAACAAAACTCACACACATTAATAAATGTATTGTTTTTCTTCTTGGTGCATACAGAAAATTCAATACTAGGTCCATCATGGTATCAAATCAACTAGTTGATAGAATATTTATTCCTAAAGTAACTTATATGATTACTGCCTGGTGTTAAACTTTGCAAACAGAATTAAACTCAAAGCAGCGTTCACTACACAAAAGTTTGAAGGCAGTGTTTAATTTACCATACTCACCCCTTACTATATATTTATTAAAAAAAAATTCTCTACCAAAAATTTGAGATGTGTAAGTTAATTTTTAAAATAAAACATAAACTAAGCAATACTATAACTTCATTATTAATAATCCGATTAATAATTATTCGACAAGAATAAAAGAACTTATACATCTCCCCCCCAAAAAAATACAATATAGTTTATGGTTCTGTGACTCGTCCTAAACAAATAATTAAAAAATCTAATTTTTTAACTTACACTAAAGTATTAAAAGACTTTTTAATTAAAACATAAATGATTTTTCATAGCATATGTATGTAAATGCAATAAGCATTATACGCCCTTAAACAAGCTGTAGAAGCTTCTTGGCGTATAAGATAATTTGTATAAATATATTTAATTAATGTATTTAAAAAAAATTATATTTTTAACTGTTTTGATTTCCTACCTTGAGTTAGTCTCCACGTCGCCACAACTTTATGAGCGTAATCTATGGAATGAAAACACATTTGTAGGTGAGTTAGTTTTACTCAAATTTTTGCTTGTCCACAATATAATAAATATAATTAGCACACAGTATCAAATCACCAAATCAGCAATAACACAAGCCACGTCCGCTCACTGATAAAAATTTCAAAACATTCATGCACATAAAAGATACAGCTCTTAATAACATTTTCGTTATAAAATGACATTGGTAAACAAATAACTAATAATTTTAAATAGAAGAAATACTTTAGTTTAAACAGATTATCATATGCAGAAGAAGGTACTTTCGGCAACGCTGTGATATGACCTTCCAGGTTAATAGCCAGCCGTGCAGTGTGCGTGTATTATCAGCCAGCGTGTTGCAAATACTTTCATATTGTAAATTGCATAGATTCGTCTAATAAATTCAACACCATCGGGGTGCATAAACGTCGCGTATTCAATCCGCACATAAACAATAACAATGTCTTCTGTGTGTTGCAATCAAGTGATGTGTTTCATGTGCTGTGTTGTGTTGTGTTGTATTAGTGATTCTTGTCGTCAAAGAAGCAAAGTATTTATCTAAGTACATACTGAAAGTTGTGTCTGGATTGCTTTGCGATTATTTACATGGATGTTTTGATGTTAAAGTAAATTGGATTGGACGTGCAGTCAGTGCCGCTCAAGCAAAGACTTTCAAGGTTAATTTACACTGTTTAGAATCCATTCATGTTGTTATAAATAATATATTTGTTTATTTATTATTTAATTTTGTTTACTTTTTTGACATGTTATCTTTTTGTACATGCCTAGTTGTTTTAATAAAGTACGTATATATTTAATTAGATGAACAATGGATATATGGTATTGTTATATCCCCATATCAATAACGATAATATCCTAAATAATCATTCCTTCTCCACTCATTAAATAAATCAATTCCCAAACATAATAAAAATAAACCTTTGCCCTTATTTTTATTAGTTGCTGTCATACTCATTTTTAATTTATTATCATCCCTCAATATGTGAAGCATTTTAAATTGTAAAACAAACATCCGTTTCAAAGTCATTAATGTCATATCCCAGACACAAATAAACCTTTGTTCCATATTGATAACACCACCCTCCGCGGAACTTCCCTATATATATGTTGCATGTTTAGTTTTAAATCAGTGGGGAACTATTCTTCGACGAAGTACTAAATAAATAATTTTTACTTCATATATATGTTAATTTTAATTTAACCTATTCACCAATTTGTGCGCTATATATAATATATATATTGCCCCACGATCGGTAAACAATCAAGTGTCTGTGTGCGACGAAGAAAGAAGTCCGACCCACAACAAGATTTGGTGACAGCGGTAGAACGAACTGACGACGCAAGCCCTTTTTCTGCCGAGATATCCAAGCTACCCTAGGATTTGCCCATCACCTGTATTGAGACAATTACAAATAATTGTAGAGGATGATGTCGATGTAAGTAGCTTTAACGTTTCGCATGTTATTTTGGTCATTTGCCGCATTTTTTTTCGTTTACACATTATCAATATATAGCTTCAATAAAAAATCCCAACTCAACATTATTCGTAATTAATTACATTTAAAAAAAAAATTGTTATATACACACAATTACATATTCGTAATAGGTATATAAATATTCTTTTATTTCGCAATTTTTTTTATAAACAAAAATTAATTAAATATGCCATTAACAAATATGGAACTATTAAAGCTGGTAGAGCCATTTTCGGGAAGCCCCGATAAGTTAAACGTATTTTTATTACAATGTGAAACTGCGGTGTCAAAAGTAGCTGACCCAAATGAAGTAAATGAATTTGTTTCATTGCTCGCGGGTTTTAAATTAGTAGGTGACTGTGTATCAGTTTTAAAAAATAGTACTGAAGCCTATTCCACTTGGGACGATTTTCAGTCATTTTTAATAAATAATTTTAAACACGCGCATAAAACGAAGCACGGTTGGATTGCAGAAATTTTTAACGCCCGCCAAAATAATAATGAATCTCTAGAAACGTTCGGAAAAAATTTAAAACACATAGTAACGAATTATAAAAACAATAGCGGCGCGTCGGACGAAGAAAAAAATAATTTTGAGGAAATAGCAATAACTTCTTTCAAACGGGGTATAGCCAACGAAAAATTACAAACGGCAATGTTAAATTGTAAAGAAAATAAATTAGAAAAGGTTATTAACGAGGCAATCGAACATAAAAATATTTTGGGAGTCGAGCAAAGAGGTTCATATCGCGTTAATCAAGTTCGCGTTTACTGCAATTACTGCGACCGTCCCAACCATATAGAAAGTGAATGCCGGTTGAAAATAAAACATTTAAACGAAAATCAAAGCTCTATAAATTATAACAGAGATAACACCAGAAATAATTACAGAAATTATGACAATTATAGAGACGGTAATAACTATAGAGGAAATTTAAATTTTCGTGGCAATAATAATCGAAGTAATTTCAACGACCAAAGACGCGATTTTTCACCAAATAATTATAATCGAGGTAATTTTAATAATCAAAGACGCGATTTTTCACCAAATAATTATAATCGAGGTAATTTTAATAATCAAAGACGCGATTTTCAAACAAATAGCTATAATCGTAACAATCCCAATCAAAGACGTGATTTTCAACAAAATCCCCATCAAGACCAGTCCAGCCACGGTCAAGTAAATCGTCAAACTTATGATGATGTTACATTTGATCATTCGGGAAACGAACGTTCCTTGGGCGAGCACGTCCAACCAAGGAATCAAGTTTAAACCGTGCACCAATTCATGTGAGTCGGTGTAATTATTTTGAAATTGGCGACACTTTTAACACGATAAATGGAAATAATATTGACTATAATGAAGGTGAAGGTATTAGAAATTTAGCTAGGGCGATTCCTGATATCTATCACGAGGGTTGGATTGAAAAATATGAAAACTCCCGGAATTTAGCTAGGGCGATTCCAGGTGTTTGTCATGATCAATTTAAAACAAATAAAGCAATTAATAAGACTGAAACTTTGACAAATAATGAAATAGAAACGTTAAACAAAATTAACGATACTATAAATAATCAAAAAATTAGTAAAGAAACTAGTATAAAAGATAATTCATTAAACAAAGATTTAGTAATCGCACACCACAAAGAAAATGTCAATATTATTACCCAGCACAGAGTGTTTGAAATTATAGAGCCAGTTACAGATAATAACCCGATAATTATAAATAAATCCATATTATTTAACCAAGAGGGTAGTTGCGATATCATTTATTTAAGTATGAACAGTGATATAGATAAGAACAACGCGCGAATGATTTTAGATACGGGCGCTCAAACTAGTCTAATCAATATAAATAAAATTAAAAACAAATCAAAAATAAATTTACAAGATCTTGTTACAATTATCGGTATCACTAATAACGAAGCCATTACTATTGGATCAATAACAACAATGGTTAAAATAAATGGTGAAGAAATCCCTCATAAGTTTCATGTAGTTGACAATAATTGCAATCTCCAAGCAGATGGCATTATTGGAAGAGACTTTATGAAACATTTTCATGCTGTCATTTCATACGTAAATAAAACATTTACAATAGGTGACCAGGTGTTTAAAATTTACTCATCTAATGAAATTGATAATTTAATTTTCATACCGGCTCGATGCGAACTAATTACAGAAATATCAACTACACAGAATGTAAACGGACAGGTATTATGTGACAAAACGACATTAAATGATGATTTAATTGTAGGTTCTTGCATTACAAATGTCGAAAACAATAAATGTTACGTTGGTATCCTGAATGTATCTGAATGCGATCACATAATAACGACACCTAAATTAATGCTGGAACCTATAAATAACTACGATCAGTTTGTAAACGAAGATATTCCAATTAAATACGACAATTTTGTATTAGATAGACTGGACAAAATAAAACGATCAGTTTTAACAGATCATTTAAATAATGAAGAAATAAACGCTTTATACGATATTTGTATAAAATATTTAGACGTAATTTACCTTGAAGGTGACATGTTAAGTAGTACAAATAGTGTAACACACAAAATAGTTACGCTTCCTAACAAACCTCCTATTTTTGTAAAACCATACCGCCTACCCTACCAACACAAAAATCAAATTGAATCCCAAATGAAACAGATGTTGAGTGACGGAATTGTTAGCCATAGCAATTCTCCGTACAACGCACCTCTTTTATTAGTCCCAAAGAAACCTGATTCAAATGGCGAAGCAAAGTGGCGAGTAGTTGTAGACTACCGCAAACTAAACGAAATCACCATTAGTGATCCATATCCTCTCCCTAACATCACTGATATCCTTGATCAACTCGGAAATTCCAAATATTTCACTACTTTAGATTTGGCATCCGGTTATCATCAAGTTCCAATGCATCCTGACCATGCTGAAAAAACAACATTTAGCACTACTTTTGGTCACTTTCAATACAATAGAATGCCGTTCGGTTTAAAAAATTCAGGAGCAACTTTCCAAAGATTAATGAACTCGGTACTGAGCGGTTTGCAAGGCATTAAATGTTTCGTTTATGTTGACGATATTGTAGTGTATGCAAACAGTTTGGATGAGCATAACAGTAAATTATGTGAAATTTTTGACAGACTTCGCGAAACTAATTTAAAAATTAATTTGTCCAAATGTAATTTTTTAAGAAAAGAATGTAAATTCTTAGGGCATGTGATTTCTGAAGACGGCATTAAACCCGATCCTTTAAAAATTCAAGCAGTAATAAATTTTAATACTCCGCAAACCCAAAAGCAAATCAGATCATTTTTGGGTCTAGTTGGTTATTATAAAAGCTTTATTAAAAGATTTTCAAAATTAGCATATCCCTTAAACCAACTGTTACATAAACATGTAAAATTCATATGGACTCCTGAATGTCAAGTCAGCTTTGATTTATTAAAACGTAACATAACTAATCCACCTGTACTAGCTTATCCTGATTTTAAAAAGCTCTTTATAATCACCACAGACGCGAGTAAATACGGTTTGGGCGCGATTTTATCACAAGGCAAAATAGGTTCGGATAGACCAATCGCGTATGCTAGTCGTACTTTAAATAGAGCGGAATCGAATTACTCTACAACAGAACGCGAGATGAAAGCGATAATTTTTGGTATAAATCATTATAGACCATATATTTTTGGAACAAAATTTACTATTATCACGGATCATAAACCATTATCGCAAGTTTTTAGAGTAAAAGATCCGGGTTCTCGATTGACCAAATATCGTTTATTATTAGCAGAATATGACTATTCAATAGTGTACAAAACTGGCAAATTGAACACAAATGCAGACGCGTTAAGCCGAATTAACACTTTTAATACTAAAAATACTGTTATAAATGAACTTGGATATTTTGAGTTCGAAGAACTGATGAAAACCAAACTAATAACTAACGCTAAAGTTAATGAAACACTTGAACCAATCTTGACCATGCAAAATAGCGTAGATTTAATTATGTTTATGCCTCAAAACTTAGATGATTCTGATGAGTTTTTAAATCTTTTAGACGAAAAATTTAATTTATTTTACGATTTTAATCAAAACAAACCGAATATAAACGACATTTTTACTTTAAATAGACTGGACCACTCTGAGGGAAAACTATATTGTTTAATCGATAGAGAATATGATGTAGATAACCATGATTATGAACAGATATGGATATTACTATGTACTCTTACAAAGTTGTTAGACGAGACACATGTCAATAATAATATAAAAAACATTGCAATATTAAAATTTAAAAAAGGAAAAATAAAATGGAACAAAACTCTGTCAATGATCCGGTTGCTATTTAAGGGTTATAATACGCAGGTGTGTATTAAGGATAATATGACTGAATTAAACAAACTGACGGAACAACAAAAAACGGATATAATTAAAGAATACCATGATACCCCTCTTGGAGGACATCAAGGTGTAAACAGAACATATAATAGAATAAAGCAAATATATACATGGCCTAATTTAAGAAAAGACATATCTGACTACATAAGTAAATGCGAAAGTTGTCAAAAAAATAAACTAATTAACAATGACACAAAAATGCCAATGGCAATTTCAAGCGTCGCATCTAAACCTTTTGAGAAAGTTTATTTGGATGTAGTTGGACCTATGACATTAACAGAGAACAGACATAAATATATACTAACTTTTCAAGATGACTTAACAAAATTTGTAGAAGCAATTCCAATACCTAATCAGGAAGCTGTAACTATTGCCCGTGAATTTGTCAATAATATTATCTGTCGACATGGCATTCCTGAAACAGTATTGACTGATCAAGGTACTAACTTTTTAAGCGATGTATTCAAAAACACTTGCAAACTTTTAAAAATAAAAAAAATTCAAACTACTGCGTATCATCCACAGACAAATGGTGCTTTGGAAAGATCCCATAGAACTCTTGCCGAATATTTACGCCACTTCAGTTCACAAAATCAGTTAGATTGGGATTTACATATCCAAACTGCAATGTTTACGTACAATACCACTCCACAAACATCCACTAAATTTACACCATATTATTTGCTCTATGGTGTAGAAGCTACTTTACCTTCATCTATTATCAAACCTACCGAAGTTCTTTACTCATACGACGATTATGTCAAAGATTTAAAGTTTAAAATGCAGAACGTTAGACAAATAGCACGCGAGAATTTATTAAACAGTAAACAAAAATCTAAAGTACAATATGACAAAAATTGTAGACCCAACACCTTTTATGTCGGTGACAAAGTTTTATTAAAAAACGTAACTATACGACGGGGTTTAAGTAAAAAGTTTTTGCCTTTGTGGGAAGGACCTTACATAGTTTATAGCAAACATACACCTCTAAACTATTCAATCAAAGTTAATCGCAAATTAATTCGTGTAAACGCAAACAGATTAAAACATTTTTGCGAGTAAACAATAACATAGATGCATATATACTAAAATCCGATAACTGATATATACGTTTTTCAGAATCCTCACACTTGTCTGGCTGATTCCATACACGCACGGTTTAAGCGACACACCGCTACCTTACACCATACACACTTATAAGTCAGCACCTGGTATTCATTTCGAACAATTGTCCGAAATGCGTTTATTTACAAAAAATTATGAAGTTTTGTCATACGTAAATTTAACAAGCTTTCAAGAACGGTCAAGTTTATTAAATTCCTTTTTGTTAAAAACCACAGAATTGTGTATAAACGACACACTAGGGTTTCATAGAGATTGTAACAGTTTTGTCAGAAATGCCAAAACCATCCAAAATAAAATAAATTTAGAAATGTCACACATTGAAGAAATGGTTAACCATGTTCGCGTACGTCGCGGTTGGTTTAATATAATCGGTAGCGCCGCGAAAGTCTTGTTTGGTACATTAGATAATGATGACGCTGAGCAATATGATCAAATTATTAAAGAATATGCTGCAAATGGAAACTCTATGAAGAACATAATTATAGAGCAATCCAAAGTCGTAAAATCAACTATTTTAAATTTTAATGCTACCATTGATTCGTAAAATCACAACGAAATTATTCTAACCAAAAACTTAAAACGTATTAACGACCATTTAAATACAGAAGTTCAACACATTAAATACCTTAGTTTAAAAGCAGATTTACAACAGCATATTCTTGATTTTGATACTATGTTACACCAGCATCAAATTGACGTTATAACAATTACCAACGCGATTTTAGAAGCAAAACGGGGAAATCTCCACCCTTCTGTACTAAGCCCCTCAACTCTCGTTCGAGAATTGAATTCGGCAAAAACAAGTATACCGCGCGGACTAAGTTTTCCTGTTTCTCTCACACTAGGAAACGCGCATACATTAGTTGACATTGTGCAACTAGTTGTTTATGTGCAAAACGGAAATTTAGTGTACGTGATTCGCATCCCCTTAATAGAGACAAATTTATTCAAATTATTAAAACTACAACCGTTTCCATCTAAATTGCATGAAAATAAATTTGTCATGATTCAACCTAAAACTAAATTTCTCGCCGTAGATGAAAACAAACAACAATTTTTGGAATTTTCGGAATTAGAAATAAAAAATTGTATTACCGTGGCGTCGTCAAAAATTATCTGCAAACAAGACAAACCCATAAATTTAGCACACCTTTATGATAGTTGCGAATTTAAAATTTATACACAGTCAACTTCAATAATACCTGAAATTTGCGATAAAAGAATATTTAATTTAAATAAGAGCATTTATATACAATTGCAAAATTCAAATACTTGGATTTTTGTTATACCAAAATTTGAAACGATAACGTTGAGTTGCGAAAACAGAGCTGTTACTATTGATGTTGTGTTAAGGAATACAGGTGCATTGACCATCGATAACAAGTGTAAAGGTTACAGTAGCTCCGTCATGCTAAACCCTCATGACATCATCTCGGGCAATCCTAAGCCCAGCGAGTTCCTACCCGATTTGGATTTCATCAAGCTGATATCCGAAGAAATTAGGTCACGTTCAAATTTTAACTTAAGTCTACTGACACTGGATCATCATTACAACAAGATATCAAACCATGTTGATGACTTAAACGTTGCAAGTCATAAACTGGATGATATTATAAGAACAAGCAACGAAATTCACGAACCAACGGAATGGCATCATAGTGCAATTACTTTCACACCGTTAGTGATTTCAGTGATTGTAATTTTATATATTTTATATAAAATATTCAAACGGATTTGCCCAAGGTTCACCTTATGGAACATGTTCTTAAATGCACAACGCCGTCAGCGCATGACACCTCCTGCAGCCCCTATTAATTTAAGGCTAAACATGTTGCGAACACCGATCGTTGAAGAACCCCAACATGACATTCAAGAAGAACCACAACCTGAAATTATAAGACCACTTGCGACAACACCTCCGACAACACCTCCCAGAAGATCTTCAAGAATCCAGCAAAGGATGAATCCTTTTAACAGACTTTAAAATTAAGTGCGATTTGTGTGCGCGTGTGTTTATGTATTCTGAACTCATACTTTTCAGTTGCAAATGACTTTTCTTTTTCTTATTAAATTTTATTATTTTTAGCAGGTATCATTATTTTATTAGTTAGTTATTTTTAAGTTAGTTAAATTTATCAGGTTTTACCTATTATCTATTTTTTTTTATTTTATACAAAAAAATGTAGAATACATTTTTTTTATGATAAGGAGGGAGGAAATGTTATATCCCCATATCAATAACGATAATATCCTAAATAATCATTCCTTCTCCACTCATTAAATAAATCAATTCCCAAACATAATAAAAATAAACCTTTGCCCTTATTTTTATTAGTTGCTGTCATACTCATTTTTAATTTATTATCATCCCTCAATATGTGAAGCATTTTAAATTGTAAAACAAACATCCGTTTCAAAGTCATTAATGTCATATCCCAGACACAAATAAACCTTTGTTCCATATTGATAACACCACCCTCCGCGGAACTTCCCTATATATATGTTGCATGTTTAGTTTTAAGTCAGTGGGGAACTATTCTTCGACGAAGTACTAAATAAATAATTTTTACTTCATATATATGTTAATTTTAATTTAACCTATTCACCAATTTGTGCGCTATATATAATATATATATTGCCCCACGATCGGTAAACAATCAAGTGTCTGTGTGCGACGAAGAAAGAAGTCCGACCCACAACAGTATTCATAAAAGAAACCATAATTAATTTGTGTTGGTTTTATTATTAACAATAAAAAATGTTGGTTATTTGGTTGTCTTATGTGTTTCTTACATTATTGTTTTGTATTAAATATTGTTAAATATTTATCTATAGGTCGATAATAAGTTTGCATTCTTTCAAGGAGTATTGATTGATTTATATGATATACAGAGAGAATGATAAAACCGTATTGACTGCAGAGGCGTATCAAATAAAAATTTATTGTTTGTTTTTTAATTAAATAATGGTTAGGCAAGCGAAGCAATAAAGGCACCTTACACAATCAATAATACTGACATTCCAAAATACTTACAGTATTACAAAATATTGAATCAGTATTTTGTCCACCTTACACGGTCATTCCACACCGCCAGTATAGAAGATAAGATATGATACACCGGCTAGTATAGAAGTATTTTAGTATAGATAAACAAAAAAAATACGTGCCTGCAATAATTCTCACTTTTTATACAAAACGCAGGGTAGTGCTCAAACGATGGATGAATGATTGGTTGAAGAAGCTTGACACTCGCACACTAAAGTTGCAGAATATTATATTAAACGCTATATAAAATAATTTTAGATAACAATTTTGAATACTCGAATAAAAAGATTTATAATTTATTTCAAATGCTGGATAAATATAGTTAATATTAAAAATTAAAAATGCTCATATATTTTTACACGCATTGATGTAGCTTATTTTGATGCTTTTTTTCTGAATTTAAGATTATTTGACCAAACGTTACTAAAATTCAGCAACATTTGCATCGGAATTGCAGTTCTGTACTGAAGTACTCATGTAAAATGATCTTACACTATCAGTATTACTGTCAGTATTCCCACCACTTCGTGGGCGTGGCCAGGAGTGGCTACGATATTGAAATACTGATGCTTGGATTACGGATTATCCGGAAATACTTCAGTATTTTCATCATTCTATCAGTACTAAACCTTACACGATCAATAATACTGTCAATATTTTAGAATATTGACAGTATTATTGATCGTGTAAGGTGCAGCTATTTCTAAACAGTCCTAGGGGTTTCATTTTTGTTTTTAGTCATTTGTATATACTTGCAATTGTGTCAGAAACGTTCTTTAACGTGAACGCAACATGAGAGACTTACCTAATACTTTAAAATAATTATTTTATTAAAATCAATTGTATAATAGTTATTTTATTGAATTTCACCGATACCTGTTCTATGTCTATGGATGCTATGGTATCGCATAATTGAGATGCTACACAAATAAAGCCTATAATATACCACATATTATAGGCTATCAAGGTCAATGTTTGCAGACTGCTAAAATTTAGTCTTCAATGTTACAGTTTTAATAATTGTAGTTCCATTTGTTAAAATTTAAAGGTATTTTTATGTTGTTGTGACATATTAAGTAATTTTTAAATATCACATATTGAAAAAAATGATGCTTCTCTTCATACTTAAAAACAATATTTAATACAAAGACGAATATAAGTTTTATATAAATGCAAAAGCTGAACCGAAGTAAAAAACTGTGTACATCTATTAAAACGTCTTAGTTTTTGAATTACTTTTAAAGTTTAACAACATATTCATTCCAGACAAGATCATGTGAGTTTGTAACCACTAGAAGACAATTAGAAGATGGTTTTGATATGCATTTGTTGTTTAGTTTAATATTTGGTAATGATGATTCATCAGAGAATTTGATTTTGAAATGGTAAGAAGTTAAGTTTTTTTAGAGTTAAAATTGACCATGCTGGAAGTACTTCATTCAGATATTGAGGTTTCTTTTTAATTTTTGTGAAAACAGTCCTAGTAAAGTATGAAGTATAAAGGGTGCTATTATCTGCAAAACTGTTTATAGGACTTTTAGTTATTTAAAGAAGTTTATTAATGCAATTTAAAACTAAAGTTGCTGAAAAAGCAGAACCTTGAAGAATATCTGCATTTATGATTTTGGGGCGGAGTTAAAACCATTAATTCTAACTAACTTTTATATTGTCAAGAAAACTATTGATAATATTTACAGATTTATGATCAAGACCTCTACAATGGAGCTATCAAATGCTTTGGAAATGTTTTGAGCTATTGCAAAATATTTACTTTATCAACGATGATGACATTAATTGGTTACTAATACGACTTAACGTTGCCGAACAAATTATGTGCAAATGCAATTGAAGAATTTAAAAAAAATATTTTTTTAAAATTAGTTACACTTTTTTATAAATAAAGAGTGATCCAATTATACGTACTTTTTTAAAAAAATAGAAAAACACAAAAAAATAATTTTGATCGGGTCATCTTTATAATCATGCAAAAGAACCATTTGTACATTTATTTTTTAGAAAATATTTTTTTTAAATGTTGGCTATAACTACGGTTAACATGGTCTATTCAGAAGTTTTAATTTTTGATGACGCGTTCAAGCATTTTGAGTGGTATTTGGCAAATGACGGAAGTAATGTTGGTTTCTAATTTCTCAATTGTAGTCGGCTTATCTATGTAGACTTTGAACTATACGTAATCCAAAAAAAAAAAGTCTAGTGGTGCTATATTACATGATCTAGGCGGCTAATTCAACGGTCCGAGGCGTTCTCGCAATAAAGCTATAGTTTTACGCTCTATGTGACAAGTAGCGCCGTTTTGTTAGAACAAATATCGTCGAGATTACCGGTTTCAATTTTAGGCAGCAAATAGTCTGTTATCATTATGCGATAACGGGCGCTGTTTACAATTACGTTCTGGCCGGCCTAATTTATAAAAACATTGTGCACCAGCCATAAACTACACCAAACCGTTGTTTTGATTGTATGCAATGGCAGCTATTGAATCTTTTCTGGTTGCTCTTCAGCTCAAGTACGGCAATTTTGCTTATTGACGTAGCCATTAAGCCAGAAAATTTTGTTCAGCAATGAGGCCCATTCATTGCTGAACAAAATTTTGGTCAAAAACAGTTGATTTTCTTAAAGCTTTTTAAGAGCCCAAAGCCTAAAACATTGACGATTTGGAAGGTCTGCCGGTTTTAATTCTTGCATGAGTTAAATTTTGTATGCTTTTAAACAAAGATTTTTATGTAAAATACGCCAAGTTGTTTTATACGACAAGCCAAACCGTTGAGAATGGCGCCAAATTGATTACTGTCATTGCGTACACTCTCAGCTACCACCGCCATATTTTCTTTACTGCGTGCTGGGGTTGCTAGTCCTCCATCGTGCGTTTTTCCAAGTGGCAGATAGAGAACGCCTTCTAGATATTGGTGGTACCCGGAAAATGAAATACCCGGGGCGGACCAAAACTAGCAGCGCAGCGGCTGCAAGCGAACACCGACAGCGCCTGACCCAGAATGGGCGGCTGTCAACAGCATCTGTAACTTGCCAACCTACCTGGCAAACGTGGCGTTTAAATGCCGTTAACCCTCCAAACATGAACATGAAAAATGGAATTTCCAAACATTAATACCTCAGGTAAGTAGAGTTACTAGCTTAGAATCTTGCACTGATATATTAGGCCACCTTGACGAGGAAATATAGACAACGACCAATACCGGAAAGAAAAGAAAAACTCTTCATTGCAACCTACAACATCCGAACGCTAAGACTCAAAGAACATATGGAAAGACTAGAGCAAGAACTTCAACATATCAAATGGGACGTCCTAGGCATAAGCAAAACTTGATTAAAAGGAGAACTAACAACATCTCTGAAGTCAGGACACCTACTTTACCAATGCAACACAGAAACCAACTATCACATGGGAGGAGTTGCTCTGATGATAAATAAGCGTCTGAAGAATCGAGTTACTAAAACAAAATCTATATCAATCGAGTCATATACATGATACAAATTAACAACAGGTACAGCCTACAAGTAATCCAGGTGTATGCCGCTACTAGTGCATGAAAAAGCGGAACAGCTATACAAAGATATAACCACTGTCAAAAACAACGAAAACGCCAAGTTTGTTACAATTATTGGAAATTTTAATTAAAAAATTGGTCGAAACACGGATATCCCAAATGTTGGTAAATTTGGTCTTGGTCATAAGAACAATACAGGCAAAATGTTAATCAACTACTGTAGAAATCTAAACTTTTTCTGTATGAACTCCTTTTTTTAAAAACTGGAAAAGTCCAAACGGTTCCGTGAAAAACGAAATCGGTTACATCATAACCAACAGAAAGGATATATGCCAGATTGTTATCATTCTAAACTGATTTGATACTAATAGCGACCGTCGTTTAGTCCGAGCAACCTTACAATAAACACAAAATTTGAGTGAAAACAAAGACGCATTCCAACGTACTCAAACCGAAAATACTTTTACAATTCGGAATAAACAAACTGTCTGAGCACATCGCAAAAAGCGTTTAAGTTCAAAGAAAATTAGCACAAACACAAGAAATCTAATGGAAGTAAGAAGACGAATGGATCGGAAAGCAGAAAGCTATAAAGAAATTAATAAATACATTAGCAAGAATATCCGAAAAGGCTTAAGGGAACTTAAAACAAAACTGATAAGAAATACAACCGAAGATAACAAAAGCATGATGGTTTTCAGATCAAGCTATCAAATGGAATATCAAAACTGACCAAAATTAGAAACAAAGATGTCATTATAGCCATTAACCGGTCAGTAGCCGTTCTGGAAAGTGTATTCTACTAAACAAATGTATGATGGAAGGAAGAATCCCAAACAAATGGCAAAATGTCAAAGTTGTTCTGCTATACAAAAAAGGTGACAGAAACAACATTGAGAATTACCGTCTTATCAGCTTGCTGTCACATTTATACAAGCTACTAACATAGATTGTAACAAATCGAGTATTTCACAAAATGGACTTATACCAACCATGCGAACAAGCGGGATTCCGCAAAGGATTTGGGACTATAGACCACTTGCAGACACTTTGTACTCATTGAAAAAAGCAATGAGTATAATATAAAAATTTACATGGCCTTTATGGATTACAAGAAGGCTTTTGATTCTGTCGAAACGTGGGCAATACTAAGATCCCTAGACTCAAGATACACAAACCATATCATACAGATCTACGAAAACGCGACCATCCAAGTTAAAATTGACGAAGACTTAAGGACTGATAATATCCCAATTTAAAAGAGGAGTGCGGCAAGGAGATACAATTTCTCTAAAACTTTTCACATAAGCCTTGGAGGATGTGTGACAGAGGTACTTATTAGGGTGGCGCAGCTTAAGTGGCAATGGGTTGGCCACATAGTAAGGCAGAACCCGGACAGGTGGACAATGAGGATCACAACTTAGCGTCCGAGAGAGACTAAACGAAGTGCTGGCAGACCCCAGAGAAGATGGAGAGCTGATATTCAAAATATCGCAGGAATAAACTAGATTCAAACTGCAGCAAATAGGAAGATGTGGACATTTTTGGAGAAGGCTTACATCCAGGAGTGGATAAATGATGGCTGAGAAGAGGAAAAAAGAATAAAACGTACTGGATAACAATAAATATTGAGTTTTAAATTTTTCAATGGTACAGCAAATAGTAAGTTTGGTAAGCCGATTATGTAAACCATAAGTTGCTCTAAGCGTACAAAACACTTTCCTCATAGAACGCTGATTTTTGTATTGCAGCTGAATAATTTGTAGACGCTGTGCCGGGCTAATTCTTTTCATGATGAAATGTCAAACACATCTGAACAAAAATACCATAACAGTTTGACTCAACGCACGCTTTATCTAACATAAAATCCTTACTGAAAAAAGTACCTCTAAATGAATCACCTTTTATATAGATAGTTATTGTTTGGTATTGTTTTGGTTAACTATTTTTTGCATAACAGCATACTAGAGTATCAATTATACCCAACTCTATAAAGATAATTAAAATTTGTAAAATTAGTTACATTTGATTGAATAATGCAATCGATAGTTTTTAGGAAAACCCAATAATAGTAAATAAACATTATCAAGAAATATCTAATTTGTATAACTTTTAAACAATATTACTTTTTAAGTTTAATTAAGAATACCAATTTTAACTATTTTTGAAAATAACAAATCTGTTAAGATGTTATTGATCTGAATCAAAATGCAACTAGAACAACAAGTATTTTGAACAACAAATATTATTGCATAGATACCTTAAATAGTTTCAACAAGTATGTTGTTACTTGTTGAAAGTGTTTTTTTATGTTGTTTGGTTTTATACAGTAATGCCTAAATAACAAACTTTTAAATGCAAACCAAGTGTAACTTAAAGTGTAGCACTACTAAAAAAGTTACTCATATATATAAAAAAGTTAATCAAAATTTCTGTTTGAATCACCAAAAATTATAAATATGTTTTTATTTAATATTCTAGAATCTTGATGTATTTTAACTTGAAACTATGAATTAGCAACAAAACACAATTTTGCATTTTTATCATTTATTTTAGGGCCCAGTTAATGAATAAAATAATTTTAATTACTCATTTTACATGGTTTTAGTTGTAAAAGTTTAGATTGTAAAATTAACTAAATTTTTTAGCATTGATGAAGGAGAGAGTGAATTTTCTAAATCGTTTGCATTTCTAAAATAAGTAATTAAAAGTATTTTATTTATTAACTGTGTCTTTATTGCCAGCTAACCTTCTAAATAATATATAACAATGTTTGTATATAAGTATGAAATAAATTTATCATCTCATCTAATGAAAACACCAAAAGATTCAATAAAATTTGCTTAAAATTTCCAAATAATCAAAATAATCTAGAAATTTTATCAAACCTCATAATTTCTAAAAAACTCAATGGTTAATGCAAACTTTAAAAAACAAAACTTAGCATTATTTCACCCTAACCTTAACAAAATCATTGACCGACGTATTATCAAAGTTGTTTTTGTTTTTTTTTTTAACATCTACTAGTAGTTTAATTGGATGAAAGATTGCGGTCTTTGGCCGTTTTAATAAAAGGTTTAGTTAAAATTTATTTATTCAATTATTGTTTTAATTATATATAGGTTATGTAAAGTTTTTAAAATAATAACTTATTTGATGTATTATCATATTTATTTAAGTTAACCGGTTGCAAAGCAGTAGAATCGTCAAAATTATTATAATTTATTTAAAATATTACATAAAAATTATATTTTGTTAATTATTGTTATTAATTGATTGATGTTATAATAACTTAACTTATTTACATGTCGACTAAAATAAATAAAAGTATATTATTTAAAAAAGCTTTATTAAGTTCAATGTTCAATTTGAATGTAATCTTTTTATTGAATAAAAATGATTTATTATTATGAAGTAAATATAATTATAACTATAACTTTAATAAAAAATAAGAAAACAATATATTTAGACGGGTTCTAGTAGTACAAAATTGAATGCTATTAGTATATAAGGACGAGTTGAACAACTTTTATAGATAAGACTTGAAAAAAGTAGAAGGCAATTTTAAAACTTTCACTTGACATCAACATTTCTTACCTTTAAGTGGCTGAGGAAAAAAATGGGAAACATTTATAAAAAAAATAAATACAGACAATTTTTTTTCTATGCTATTTATTATGAAAATATATAATACAAAACTTACTATGTAGTGTTTACAATAATAAATATTGTGGTCAAGATTACTGGACTGCAAGTGTACAGGTGTACAGATTTTCAACTGCAAGCTCTGCACCGTCCAAAGTTCGGAGCCTCTTATATATTTCTTATTTTTTTAATTCATATTTAAAATTTTTATTCGTTTTTGTTTCTTTTTAAATATCTATATAATCGGATATACATGTATAAACCTCTCCTCGGCTTTGGCAAGGCTGGCTACTCGACGCGTGCTAACAAACACCACGCGCTAGAGCGCTAAATGACGTCAAAATATACACAAAAAAAGATATTTCTTTTTGCTCAATAAATCGTCTAAAAATGTTAAACTATCTAGGCGCTAGCGCTAGGTAAATAATACAGTATATGGTATATTGCTTTGATTATAATTCTTCTTTAAATATATTTTATTCTTTGTTTATTTATAAATTACTTTTTTCAATATATATAATATAGTATATAATAGATGTATATAATCTATTGCTGATGCTATATTGCTATTAGATATTAAGTAGGCAGGCTGCTAATCTATCGAGAAGTAACAGACGAGCGGATTCACATATTTATTCCTTATTGACTATCTTAATTAATTAATAATTCGTTTGAAGTAATTTCCAGTCAGATTAAAATTATAATAATTTGTACTAACTATATTTTTTTGCTTAAATTGTTTGAATGTAAAATATCTGACGGTTATCACAAATTTTTGTTTTGTTTAAAATAATGTCAGTTTATAAAATTTTATATTTTTATTAATTTTTAAATGACTGGAGATTATTCATATAATTTGACTAAAAATTGCATTCTCACATCCGCTGTTGCTACTCTCGTTTCTCTTCTCCATTTCTAAGTCTTACACACTATGTATATTTTCTTATTTATTATTACTTAAGTTTATTTCGTTTATTTCTATATTGCTATGTTCCTCGGGCCTTGACGGATGGATATTTGTTCCCATCCCCGGGCCCGACTACTGTGCTTATTGCTTTTTGAATACCCGGCAGATCCCGAGTCCATCCAGCGGCCATCCGCCGCCCTCTTTCATCACACGCTCACGAAACACGAAAAACGGAACGATTCACGCGGCTGAAAAAATATATTAGTTACGCCGCGGATGTCACGCTCGCGTCCCGGGATATCATCGCCAGCGAATTATTTAAATTTATAAACTATATCAAATTAATAATCCTACAGCCTTAATCTTTTTAACTACATCTGTGCTTTATACTAAAGTCTACGAGCCGTACAAATCTCACAATTTGAATAGGAATAAATTAATTTACAATGAAGGTGTTAATGTTTATATATTATAGGGGTTTAAATTAAATAAATAATTATTTAGGAACATTTTATTTGGTATAAAAATTTATAACAGTGAAATTTGCACACCTCTCCAGAGTACACTATAAATGACTAGATACACACTCGCCTTGGCCTATTGCACCGGCCCGAATTAAATTAATCCATTTTTTTAATTAAAAAAAAACTTCCTAAACCATGCTCCGTATATATAAATATTCTTAAAAGGTAGATTATATATATTACTTGCAAAAATACTGCCGAAACTATGCTTCGATATATATTTTTCATATATTTTTTATTTGCATTTATCATTTTTAAAAACTCTATACACAACTTCGAACCTAATTTTAATTCCACGCGCGACGCGTGTGTTAATTTTTTCTTTTCTTTTATTTTTTTCTTAGTTTTATATAATCTGAATAAGTTAACGAAAATAATTGACTATAAAAATTGGGACTAGGACGTTTTACGGGTTCGGGACTAGAAAACGAAACCGGCGCACACGTCGGACGCTAGATTTTTTTTCCGCTTAGTAATCCGGAGAAAATGTTTAGAACAGTTTTCGAAAACACGAAAGTTAGTAAGATTGGAAGTTAGTTAGTTATTGAAAGATGAAATTTTTATTAAAGATTTTTATTTGAAAATTTTCACTTTCACCGTTTTTATTTCCAAAATATTTTAGAAATATTTTTGGAATTACAAACTATGTAAATAAATAAATTATAACTAAAGAGACTAGAGAATATATTTTGACTAGCATAATTTGACTAACTAGATTTAAAAATAAATTTGACTAGAAATTGTGAAAGTGAAAATTAATATCTTAATATTAATCAATTCACGATAAAATTGCTTTGCATACATTTTTCACATATATTTCGTTGTATTTAAATGAAAGCACATAAAAATATTGCTTATATATCAGGTGTTTTCACCCCTCGTTGTATTAATTGAAAGCACGAGAATTTGTTATTGCTTTTATTTTTTTGTATTGCTATTAAATCTCGCGGCACTTAACAACTTGTATGGTTTTATTTGGCACTATACATTCGCCAAAATCAATTTCCAGGCTTGGCCTTTTTTTTGGAATTCATGACTAGTCTTAATTTAATTTTTGGACGAATTTGACTAGAATTGTAACTGAATCAATACAAATCTTTAATAATTATTATTATCATTTGATGTTATTATTTGAACCGGTAAATAACAATTAATATAATTTCGGCGAAATTTCATAACAGAATAATTATAGTAATTTTGTATTGATTCAGTTAGTCGACTTTGGTTAATATATTTTTTGGTGTTTACTTTAGTTTTCGTTAAAAGTTCGTTGTTGCGCTCGACGTTAACGCCGAATAAATAAAATGGTCCAAAATTTGGACTAACCATCATAATAACATGACTAATGATATACCAAATATAAATATTTTGATTCATTTTTTTGTAATTAATTTAATTTTTATAATTTATATTTAGTTTTCATTTTAGTCACCAACAAAACAATCTCATCTAACAACTCTTTCTCTCATCTCTTAATCTAGATGTATATAATAATTTAACACTAGTAATTATTTCATAACTTCGTTGTCTGTGAACCATTGCTTTTGTTCGCTGTAATATAGCGATTCAATTTTTAATCAAAATTAATTATACTTAAGGAGTTTTGGTAAGGTAGGTGCTGATTAACATCATCTTACCTATGTACATCCCATGGTGTTCTAAAAAGGTAGCGATTTAATAAATAATTTGTTAATTAAATACTTAGTAACTATTTTGCCCTTTTTTGTGGGGCCCTAAATTAGTGGACGTGTTGCGATGTGTTTATCTCACTGGGAGGGATATTTACAAGGGGCATGCTGCTAGAATTTAAATAGGGATGGCTCAACCGGCGTACACAATGCCTTCCTCGTCGGTCTGTATAGAATCTTCTTTAAGACATGCTGATTCCAAATGTTTATTCAGGTAGGATTTGAGCGCAAAGGATTTGTGGCATCTAGGACACTCGAAGTTCTTATCGGAAGAGTGGGTTTGCATATGGGCTCGTAAATTAGAGCGATCGGCAAATGCTTTACCGCAATGTGCGCAGCCGTATGGTTTTTCTCCAGTGTGGGATCGCAGGTGGCCTTGAAGAAGCCACGGTCGCGAAAACTGCTTACCACATACGGAACACTTATGGGCTAACTTATGTGTCAAAACATGCATTGCTAATGCTGGCATGCTAACATAAGCTTTCCCGCACGTTATACACTTTTTTGCGGATTGTGAGTCCAAACTCCGATGGGTCTGTTTGTGCCTAGATAGATTACTAGATGTCGCGTATTGTTTCCCGCACTCGCTGCAGGTGTATTTTGGTTTTTCACCAGCTACAATTTTATGTGGTGCTGCTACTGGAATCTCTTCAGGAGCTGGGCGCTTTTTAGATCGCCCATCACTTACAAAAAAGGCTTCATAAGTATAAGCTACAGTCTTTCCCGATTTAAACGGTGTTTGCGCGGGTTGCGGATGTTCCAATTCAATTTCCTTAATCTCCTCCACAAGAGGCACTATTTGAGGTGTAGGTTGAGGCAAAAACACCGTCGTAGATGCGCTCAAGTCTAAAATAGCATGAGCCGCATGTAAATCTTCTTCCCTAATTTGTGGCGTTAAAGGTGGAGGTGGTGATGGTTTATTATCATCTAACGAGTATGGTCTATAGATATCCTTCTTTTTAGGCGGCAGCGATAATGCCGCCCCTGTACTTGTAAAACACATCGCTAACGATTTTCTACCCCTATTTATAGGCGGTTGTTGTTGCTGTTGTTGTTGTGTTGGGGTTGGATTTCCATATTCTGCTCGCAAGTCTTGCGTTTCGTTCACTGTTCTTAATGTTGCATAAGTCTGAGTTTGACTTGCCGGCGGATCAGCACGTGTTACAAAAGTAGTAGTGTAGCTTGTAGGAGAGAGTTCTTGCAGATAGCCTGAAACAAATATAACCATCCGTAATTATTTACAATTGTTGCGACTCATAACAGTAAATTTAGCTCCCGGGTACATTCAACAGTTCGCGTTCATAAACAGAAAGTGCATTTGGGAACAAGCTCACGGGTGCTCTTAATGACGGTATGTAGCTAGTTCCGTCTGCTAAATTACACCAGTATAAAAGGAAACTTGTGCTCCAAACAGATATAACAACGCAGGGCATTCCTTGAACGAGTAATATATTACGACAAACAACTTCGTGTAATACAACAATGATTATTTTTTTAATGAAAATCCTTTTGTATTAAATCATTTAAATTTATGTTTACAGAAGTAAACCAAATAAAGGAATGAATTTCATTAACGTAATCTAGATTGTTTACAATTAATTAAACCCTTGTTTATATTATGACTGCTCCGGCAATCCTTTTTGGATGGTCTGGCCGACCGGATTGTATCCCGTTAAATCCTCCCTTTTTATTTCTTATATCCCCCGGGGTGATTTAGAGCATTGTTCTCTGATGCATCGGGGGCACGAATCCAATCTGGACGGCGGCGATTAAACACCGAGGCACGCGTTATAAATCACCCGTCGAAGCCGCCCCCTCTCACGTGCGGTTACGCAACAAACAACAAAAAAATTCCAATCTCCCGACGATGGGTCCCATTATCGATTCCGCGATCTAAATATAAACCTCGTTTAATCGATCCCCATTCTTTCTCTCCCGTTGATTAGAAACGCGCACTGTTTTGTCGATTGTTGCCACCGCGTGTAGTACGTTGGCAGCTGGGCTGGATTTTAATTAAAAGGGCTCCGTTTTAGTAGCGAAGGGCCGAGCAGATGTTGCGCTCTTTCCCATGCACGGCACGGGGATGCGGACTATATAATGTATAATGTGGAGCGAGAGTGTGTCTCTTATTGCCTTCCGCTTAGCGAGGGACTACAAAAGGAATCCTAATAACGGCATTTCCATATTTACGTGCTTTATAATGTGACAAAGACGGCACTGAATAAGCCACTACACACTCCCTGATAGCCGGAATGCAATATTCATATCTCATTCGAAGTTATACCTTTTCCCATTCATAAATTAACCGGCATACATTGTTAAATTTAATCTAACATATTGGATTTCTCACATTACTTTTCATCACAAATAACGTTATCTCCACTTTTAGGAAACATCTCAAAATGTTTCTACTTTAATCCTCGCCCCTTTTCTAAGTTATCGGTTCAGATTATCCGAGTTTCGATTTGTGTGAACGGGAAAAAGTTTCCTGCGGCCTTTAATATAGCGTGGGTGCGGGTGGATATGAAAGGGGGGCCGACAACGGTAACAGGTGACAAGAATTCGTCGCAGGGGTTGCGAGTTGTTCGCGTGATAGATTTATTTTTAAAACGCGCCCTGCAATATTTATGTGTGCTGGTGGTTTTGTCAAATACAAATCCAACACCAAAGGATAGCTTTGATGATTCAATCAAGGCTAATGAATATTCTAATCTGATACTGGCGGCCTCATTTATAAATTATTCAAATAAAATAATTAAACACTAATTAATTTCAAACGCGACTAAATTAATTAATTCAATTAATTTGCAATAATATTTATTCCAAAATTAATAAACTGAAAATATTTATTTCGTCTTAATTGGAAATTATTTAAAATATTTAAAAATTATTGGACAAAATAAATTTAATTAAGTAATTCTAAATAATTAACTCAATCCTTATTTTATTGCTAAAAAATATTTAATTTATTCAATTTTGCATTATCTGTAATTGCAGGCTACTGTAGAACTGCTTTAAATTAAAGGGTTGCTACTGTTTGGTATATTGATTCAGAGAGATATAAATGGTTCGCACTTTAAAAATTAGTAAAAATTTAAATAACTCACCATTGTAGAGAAGAGTTGTTCCATGTGGCGATGTTGGTGGTGGACTTGGTGCTGTGGCACCGGCCGTCGGACTGGATGGTGCCCAACACGAGTTTGGTGCCGAATCTCCAACGACGTCAATTTCCTCGTCGTCATCTTCAGCAGGTGGATCGTTGGGTCGTTCCGGCCATGGATAAGCCTTCCACTTCTTTGCCATGAGACAGCGCGGCATGCTGATTTGCTTGCTGCTATCGCGTTAACACACTCACAGTCTTCACATTCACAGACATAAACCGTTGGTCCGCGCTGGACACGCGCCACATGAAGAACGAGCGTAAAGTGCGGAAGTGTTGCGAGATAATTTTTTTAATTATTTTTGTGTATGTCTGTGTGTGTCGTTGTTGTTATTATTACTTTTTATTAGTGAAGTGGAATTGTTTGAGTGGAAGAGAACAGGAGAAGAGAAGAGCTGAACTGAACGAAACTAAACTAAACGAACCCCTCGTGGCTTTAAAGGCCGGAGCGACCCTCTGCCGTTTATATAGTACGCGAAACGGTTGGTGGGGATGAAGGTTCGAGGGTGTCAAGGGGTGCTTTTCCCCGTCGAAGGGTGCGCGGCGCATCGATTGCAGGCTGCAGAGAGACCTCACCCAACTTCACCCAACACGTGGCCGAGCGGTGTTTGAGCGCGTGCCATCGGCAACCAGAGACAGGACACCCTACACAATGCACCCCTAGGTATACAAACACCTGTGCCGTGCGTTTTAGGAAAGCCACTTCCTCGTAGGTCGAGTTACAGCTTCCGTCTACGTACCTCTTCACATCATTATTAAACTATTAAAGAATACTTAAATTACACATTTACATTTAATGAAGAGTCATATAACAGGAAGTATATTATACAATGAAGCTTACAGATACTGTTTTAAATCGATGCTTTATTTTTAGCAACAGATTAAACTGTGTAATACGCCATCTGTTGCAATCACAATACCTAATATCAATTCTTGCATTATTAATAACAGTATAATGGCATAGCATTAATTTTTTTAAATATTTAATCTATAGAATTTTTAACTTAATTTGACTATTTTATGTTATTCAAAATCCTAAATAATATATTTCATAAATTTGTATGAAATTACAACTTGTTGACAAAACCACCAGTCGAATCATTGTTTTTATGGTATCTAATAAATATGCCGTTTAATAAATTGAGTCTAAAAAAATTAAATAACAAAATAGTTTACATTTACAATTGAAAATTTATTATTGTTTTAAATCAATGCAACTATTACTGGAGTAAGTATATTTATTTTTAAAAATAAATTCTCATTTTTTAAGTCGAATACAAATTTATTTAAAAAAATATAAAATGATATTTATTTTCTAGTCACTAATACCATATTTGAAAATAAAACAAGTAAGTTTATGCACATAATTAAAGCATCAAAGGACACTTAATTTCCAATCAAAACTAGACAAAGCAGAAGCTGTAAAAACTTTAACGTTAAATTATATACATATAATTTTTTTCTAAATTCAAATAACATTTAAGTCTATAAGTCTTATAGATTCGATTATAATAAACAATTTAAAATGCAAAATCTCGGAATGACAGTATGGGACATAATAAACGAAAATAACAATTTCAGATAGGACCTAATCTAACTTGGACACATTGATTTTAATACTTTTTTTAGCAATATTGCAATAAACATCTAAAGCTCTATTCTATTGGGAAGTCATCATCAAATGGATTTTTTAAAAACAAAATCTAGCACAACTTTTAACTTTAATGCCCGTATTCATAAAAGTTACAGTAACGGATCGTTAATTTTGACAACCGCAAAATTATTTATACTTATTCTACCATAAAAAACAAGTTTGGCATAATAAATAACTATCAGAAATGAATGAAAAATGATATTTAATAATAACGCAAAATAAATAACATGTATTTCTATCAAATTTACAAAAATAGTTTTGATGTTTTATCGAATTGTGAGGTTATGTTGTCACATTTAATATTCATTAAATTTAATGAACTTTTATGAATACGGGCATTAATGTTTTAAATGCATTAGAAAACAAAAACAATAAAGACATATATAATACAAACGCCAAAATGATTAAATAAGTAAAAAATATTATAGTAAGTTTTTGTTACTAAATTATTTAATATTTCTATTAGAGGTGGATGTTACCCAACGGTTTTTAAAGTTGCCAAGGTTATTCCCATATAAAAAAGGATCTGCAGATGACTGCATCAACAACCGGCCAACTTTGTGTTCTGCAGGGATCTGTATTTAGGCTTTTATTGTTTTTAATCTATGTAAATAACATAGTGAAAGCAATCCCAAGTACAATTATTATATTAATGACAAATATGAGTGAAATACAAAAAAAAAGGTGCATGGTTTTTTATTATAATTGCTCAAAATCCCAAAACGGCAGACTACTACTTAAGACTGTCCAGATAGAACTTGCAAACAATAACAGGAATCTTGATAGAGCACTTTCAATTAAGAAAACTCATGCATATTATGGGCATTGTAGACAGCACGATATGCTGAAAATGTCAAATGGAAGACGAGACGACCAAGTACGTCTTAAATATCTGCCCGGCGCTCTCCTACGCAGGAGAGTCTATGTTAGGGAATTGATGGCTTGACATGGCCAGCATAAGAAAGCTCTCCAAGCAATGTCTTAGCATACATTAAACACATAGGGACGGAGGAGTAAGGTTTAGACCAGGGGTGGCCAACCTGCGGCCCGCTTAGAACATTTTTGCGGCCCGCGAGATTTATAACACTTTTACAAAATAAATTTATTTTATAATGGGCAAAGTAGTGAACTCCAATTTATTTAAAAAATACATTATTTGTGCATCCATATATTCAAAAATTAACTGTAGAAATTATGAGAATAAATTAACTTTGATTTTAAAATAATATTCTTGCGCATATAAATGCCTATTTTATATATGAGTTTACAGTTATGAGTTTGCAGAATATTATTATTATTTATTCTTAGTCCATCATACCCTTTTTGGGTGTCAGATGTATTATTTTGTAACTTCTTTATTATTTTTTTTCAAAATTGTCTATTTTAAGTCATTTTTGCTATCTTACTCCACTCTATTCCTCTTCTATCAGCTGCCTTGTTGGCTTGTTTGGACCAGCTGTTTGTTCTTTCCTTGTATTCTTAATTCATGTATTTTCTTGGTTATTCTGGTTCTATTCAGTCTGTGTATGAGTCCTAGCCTTCCTAGCTGCCTCTTCTCTATTACTGTTTCTATAGGTTTAATTTTTAGTTGACTTTTTACTTCCGAGCTCTTTACTTTATCTTTTCTTGTTATTCCTTTAATTTTTATTAGAAATCTCATCTTGCATTAATTTTGCTTTTATTTCTTTTTGGTGTTGTCCAAGATTTTCTCGAATATATTATGACTGGTTTTACTACCTTTTGTATTTTTGATTTTATTGCCATTGTTACTTCTTTCTTAACCAAGAATTGTTTTTTGAGTGCATTGAATGTACTTCCTCCTTTTTAAACTCTTGCATCTATTTTCATGTCTATATTCCCTGTTTTTTCTATTATTGTAAGAAAGTAGTTGTAATACTTTACTTGTTCAACTATTTGTTGATCCAATTCTATGTTGTGCTTCTTAGGTTTTGTCGCTACTGCCATTGTCTTTGTTTTACTTGTGTATATTTCCATGCCTATCTTCTTTAGTTCTTCTTCGTATATTTTTATGTTTCCTTGTAGTTTCTTTTCTTTGTCTGCTATTAATATTATGTCATCTGCAAACATTAGGATGTGAATACTAATTTGTTCTATTTTTTTGTATCCTATTCTTGTGTCTTTGGCTTTTTTTGTCTATTAATGTTGCAAAGAGTATAGGGCTTAGAGTTTGCAGAATAATTAAATTATATTTTATGTTTCCATTTTTTACTTCAAAAAAATGTCTATACTGAGTCTAAATCTAATACATGGTTATATAATTTTATATGCGGCCCGCGGAGTTATGATGCATTTCCAAAGTGGCCCGCAAGATCATTTGGGTTGGCCACCCCTGGTTTAGACACTAGACATATTTTTTATCAGAAACTACTGCTAGAACATCAAGGTTGCAAAAGCAAAACTTGTTCAGTAATAGTACGCTAGTGTTGCAGAAACTATTGATAAAACCTTTAGAAACTTATTTGACAGTTTTACTTCAATAATCCCAAAGGTTGTTTTTTCAGTTTTGAAAAAACAGAATTTATCAAGACCAATATTTTGTGTAGCATAGTAAAGTAAGCCCAGTGGGGGTTATTAGATCCCCACCGGGCGCCTCCCCAGGTGCCGGATAGAGGAATGCCTTCTAGATATAGGTAGTACCGGGGAAATCAAATACCCGAGGCGGACCAAAACTAATAAAGCAGCGTCTGTATCCAGATTGGGCGGCTACACATGGCGTATGAATCCAGAGGATTAGCCGAAAAACTTGCCAACTCGAAGGGCAAGCGCGGCGTTTCAACAGCCAAAACCTTCTATACAAATATCTTGAAAATGTCAAATTTTAAAACTCAAATACCCTATTTGGGTAGCATCCAAAATTTAAAATCCCACTCTAAGAAAACTCGGGCAGCTTCAAGGATTCTGGGGGAAACTAAAAGGCGATAACAACTACTCAGCATGGACAAAATAACTCGCATACATTCTATATCGCAACATATAACATCAGAACAATGAGAACAGAAAATCACTTAGAAGATATTGTACAAGAGTTAAATAACAAGTAGGGCGTTATAGGGATATGCGAAACGAGACTCCAAGGCGAGAACATCACTACCCTTAAATCTGGACACATATTATACCAGAAAAATTTGGAAACTGACTATACAAATGGAGGAGTAGCACTAATGATAAACCAAAAAATAAAACATTTAGTAAGCAAATATGGCTCAATCTCAGAAAGAGTCGTTTAAATCATACTAAGACTAAACAACATATGCAGTATTAAACTAATACATTGCTATGCACCAACCGCTACCACCGACGACAAACATATAGAGCAGCTATACGAGGAGACACAGGCAAGAAACTAGAAAAAAACTACTCATACTATAATAACCCGAGATGTAAATGCTAAACTAAGAAGAAGAAATATACATGATACGGAATACGTTGGAAACTTCTGACTAGGAGAAAGAAATGTAAGAGGAGATTGGATAATTAACTACCTTTGCGAAAAACTTTTCTGCTCAAACACATTCTACGAGAAACAGAAGCAAAGAAGATAGACCTGGCGTCACCCGGATGGCCGAACAATGAACGAAATAGATTACATACTATCTAGCGACAAAAGCATTTGTAGAGACGTATCTGTACTTATTTGTTAAGTATTGGGATCGACTATAGAGTGGTCCGAGCAACTATTAAAATAAACCAACAATATTTTCTCAACTTTAGACGTTCTGCTGCTAAACCAAAAAGGGTATCAAAAAGAACTTGAGAAGAAACTAAACCCGTTAATAAAATCAGAAAATATGAGCATAGACCAAATAACAAAACGGATAACAAACGACATTCAAGTAACAACAAAGAAGATCTGTAGCAAAGTAAGGAAAAATGGAGAAACAAAACTAACACCGGAGACAATAAAACAAATAGAGAAGAGAAAAACACCGACCGGGAGATATTAATAACTTAGTAAAAAAAGAAATACGAACTAATTTAAGAGCATACAAAACCAAACAAATTCTGGAAACAATTGAGAACAACAAAAACATAAAAGTTCTAAAATCAAAACTTTCAAAAGGAAAACAAAAGATCTTCAAAATTATAAATAAGAACTGGAAATATTACATCAGACAAAACAAAAGTTGCTACAGAAATAAAATCTTTTTAGGAAACACTATACGCATCGGTTATACCTAGCCCCAATCAACTCGAACAGCAACCTAAGATTATTTTAAAGGATCAGAAGATCTGCCTGAAATAACTTTACCTGAAATGAAACATGTTCTCAAAAAAAAATGAAAAGCAAAAAGACACATGGTGAAGATCAAATAACTACGGAGATGCTGAAAATGGGAGGAAGCACCCTGGAGGAAGCCATAAGACAATTATTAAACAAATGCCTTCTAGGCAAACTGCTTCAATTCTGGAAGAACGCAGAAGTGATATTAATACACAAAAAGGGAGACACCACCATTATGGAAAACAACCGGCTCATCAGCTTACAGTCTCACCTATACAAGCTTCTTATGAAGATAATATCAAATCGACTAACAGACAAACTCGATTTATACCAGCCAGTGGAATAATAAGAGTTTCAGAAAAATGTTGGCACTTTCGACTACTAGCAAACCATTAGAACTCTGATAGAAAAAACAACAGAATATAGTATACTAATACATATTGCATTTACAGACTACTATAAAGCCTTTGACAGCATCCAAACCTTTGCAATGGATGATGTCAGGATTGACTCTAGGTAACTTCTACATAAGAATAGACGAATAACTAAAGAGTGATAAAATACCTCTTGGCAAAGGCGTCAGACAAGGAGATACTATATTGCCAAAATTGTTTACATTGGCATTGGAGAACGTTTTTAAAACACTAGCGTGAGACACGAAAGGCGTTAACATTGATGGAACATACTTTAACCACTAGAGATTCGCGGACGACATAATGTTAGAAAGTACAGATGCCCAAGAATTATCCTCCATGCTACCGGAGCTAGCTAAACAAAAACTCAAAACGGATTGGATTAAAAATGAATCTAAACAAAACCAAAATATTATCTACAGACCTCCAAAACATAATCTTTGATAGCACAACAATAGAAAAGGTTCCACATTACATCTACTTTGGACATAAAATTAAATCTGGAAAAGAAAACCAAACCGCTGAAGTAGCACGCAGAATCCAACTAGGATGGGCTGCTTTTAGCAAACTAAGCTATATACTGAGAGATAAAGACGTTTCGAGGAGCATGAAACGGAAGGTATATGGCAGCTGCATACTTCCGGTGCTCACATATGACTGGAAACCATGGCCGTTACAAAAAAGGTGACAGAAAAACTGAGAGTCACTCAAAGAGCGATGAAGAGTGCTATGCGCGGGGTATCGAGATTGAATACAAAACATCGAAAAATCCAAAATGAAACAAAAATAACAGATGTGATGGAACGCATCGCAAGTCACAAGTGGAGATGGGTTGGACATACAGCAAGACAGACTTAAGGTAGATAAACACATAAAATAACCAAATGGAGACCACGGGAAACCAAGAGGAGTAGAGAAAGACCACAAATGAGATGGTTAGATGATGTGACGGAAGTAGCTGGAATGCGGATGAGGAAAGCCCAAGATAGGGAAACATGGAAGAGACTAGAAGAGGCCTATATCCAGCATTGGATGATATAAGGCTAATGAAGAAGAAGAAGAAGAACAAGTAAAGCAAGAGCACGTATTACCTCTTTTTTACCTAAACCTAGTGACAGCTAAGACGACAATAGTAGGGAAGATTCTTGAAAAGAAATAATTTGTAAGTTTGGGTTCTTTATCAACAATCACTGCAGGCAACTTATAAGCAGCAAAGTTAACACACCGCTGATTTTTGAAACTAAAATTTATAATAAAATTTAACTTAAGCATAATGCACAGTCAACAAGGCCTACGTTCCGAAATGCACCGCGTAGAAAAGTTATTGACATAACACTAGCAATTTAGAAAACTAGTTAAGTGATAAACAAGTGACACGTGTAAGATAAACCTTTGTTGTCTGTTTACGCTTACATCTGGTTTAATATCAAATATGAAAAACACTTCTTCTAGAAATTAGAAATTCGAAGAAAACTAACTGGGATTTATATAACGATGTACTAGTTAATCAAACTGCGAACTGTCTAAAGGTAAACATCAAACGTTACATTAGACTAAATTGTCTATGAGTCAGCTGTTCAAGCACTGCTAAACACAATTTTAATAAGGTCACTTGGTGGAATTGGAAACATGCTATAAATAATGTGAGGGCGTTTAGAACAAATTCTTGTTGTTTCTAAAAGGCCTTAAATAATTATTGCACTGAAAACGTTGGGTTTCTGCTGATACAAAGTGTAAAATACATAATATTAGTCAAAGCTACTCTGCAGAAGCTACTGCAGACACATTTCCTACGTTGATGGAATAAAAGGGCATACAAAAGAAACTTAGGCAAGGCAAACATCATAACTAAGTACAAATAGTATAAATATGAAGTAGAAGTTGTCTAAAATGTAAGTAAAACGAGTAAAGTTAATCTACTAGTTTCAAAGAAAGTACGTGTAGTCTCAAACAACTAACAGAGCTTTGCTCCGATTTTTAATACAAATTTATTTAAGATAAACTTGCATGATGCTTGGATGTCTTGATTTACTATTTTTGATAATCAGCATAGTTTTCAAAAAGATAAGTTTTATTCAATCATTTTTTTTTGCAATTTAAACAATTCATTTCAAAAGCATTTGATTGTAGCTGTTAAGTTGATAATATGTACCCAGATTTTTTAAAGGCATTTGACAAAGATTACCTTAATGTTTTCTTTAACAAAGTTTTTTTGTTGGGTTTTAATACTAAAACTACGCGGTGGCTAGCATTTTTTTAACCAGCTGGCGCGTAAGTTGGTAATTTTGTATCGCATCTTATATTTCCGAGCTCTGGGGTTCCACAAGGGTCCCATCAAAGGTTTTTGCACATATACCGGCCTTAGAAGTGTGTAATACAAAGTACATTGCTAGTGAGGTCATAAAGGTTATATTCCAAAAAAATATAGACATTTGGATTGCAGTTTTTAATATCTGAATGTCTTCAAGTTCAAGTAGAGTGTGTTTTTTAGCTGATGTGAATTAATGAAATTTACTATTGTTTAATTATAAATATAGAGTCAGTTATGTTATGGAGTATTTTTGTTTGAATGATAAAACAAGTTAGTTGTGGGGACCTAGGCTCAGTTTGCTTGTTTGAATTTTGAATAGAATTTATGTTGCAGTTTGTAAGCATTATTTGAGGAATTGAAAATGTTTTTTTTAAGATTAATGGTAGATTGAGTCAAAATAAATTTGATGAGGGTTTGAACAAGTAAATTTGGATTATTGGAGTTTTACTGTACAGTACAGAACTTAGATTGTTGAAAAGAGCTGCTAAAGATAGTAGATGTTCAATATTTAATAGAATATTGATCGGCCTAAGTTGAGTTGTAACTGGGAATCTACATTTTTCGGGGAAACTGGGCCAAGTTTGTAAACCCGATAGGTTTTAGGGGCAATTGCTGATCTTTTCTGTCAATATCAACTAATGATTTGTACATTAGATACAGTTTGATATAGCAAGGAAGACTATTTTTTGCATTTTAGGTTTTTAATACAAAAGACTACGTCATTTTATGAGTACTTTATATTTCTTTTTTGCCTGCCTCTAGCAAAGCATTTGTTTTGGCCCTAAAATATTTGATTGGCTGAGAATCACAATTTTGTATGATGACGTCATACTTTAAAATCTGAAAGTAGCAGCTCTTACTGTTGGTATTGTAAATTATTTTTTTTAGTATTTTGCATTTTGTCTTTTTTGAATAATTGCTTGATTGTTTGATAAATGATTGTTATACTGTGGAGTTTGTGCTTTGTTTAATAATGAATAGTAGTAGTGATGTGTCCGAATTGTGTGCATTTTCAATTTATGGAGAACTATAGCAAGTTGTAGCGCTGATGCAAGAGGTCGATATAGACCGTATTAATTCGAACGTAGCGTAATGGGGCAAAAGCTGGACAAAGAAAGTAGGATCAGTAACATTTACTCAGTAAAGTGATGAAACAATTGACAAATTGTCATTGAAGTGATTGTTTTGTTATTTGTTGATGTTTTTGTTTTCTTTTAACCGTGGGAAAATGTTCTTAATTTGAAATTTAAATTAATGGCCTGTAACTCAAAAATGGTACATTTTTATAAAAAAAAAATTTAAAAAAAAATATCTTATCAAAACATGCAAAAATAAACAGGGTGTTTTTTTGAAAAAAAAAAAAATTTATTAAATTTTAACATTAAAATGAACACCCTGTATTTTAAAAATATATTTAAACGATAGCTTGTTCAAAACTAAAAAAAGTTTTGTTCTACTGTTCGAGAGTTTTGACTAACCCTGTATGTACTTTTTTATTAAAAATTGATTTTATTAATTTATAATTAATATATTACAAATGATATTTGCTTTTTATGGTGTAATATTTTTTTTGTGTAATAAATATTATTTCAAAATACCTAATGTAAAAATTAATGTAAATAATGTGTATAAATAAATATATATATTTACTTTATGCTATAGTACAAGTATATATTTATAATTAATAATTCTATAGAATATTTTTAATTAAATTGCTTTCATACATATACAACATCATATTGACATTATAATATTACTTAATAAAAATTTAAATAAGCACTACACTGGAGGTTGGTAAATAGTAATTAATGTTTAACGTCTGATTTTTTAAATGAAATTATTAACATATAAAACTTTTAAATATTTCTATGATGCAATTGTAATATTGTGTATATTATTTGTCTCACTAGTAAAGAAACAACTGACGACTTTTGAATCTGCAACCCTTATCAGTTATCGTGCAGATACGAAGGGTGCGACCCTGCACTAATATTATACCATTGTTGGTACCGACCATGTATATTACAAGCGTTGAATAAAATTATTGTATATTTAAAATTAATTTTATTTTAATTAATTATTTCTATATAACATTTTTTTATATTCTAAAAGCAAATTACATATTTATTAAGTAAATAATTTGAGCACTTTTGGCACAATAAATTTGTATATTTTTAATTAAACCAAAAATGTCAGAAACAGTATTAGATTTCAATAATTAAATGATTGGTTTTGTTACATCTCTTATCTTTAGATAGTGTCACCTAATCTGGAAGTTAGAAAACAGGACAATACACTCAGGATACAAGAGCTGAAGTATCAACTTGTAGAATCACAATGACAACAACAATGCATTCAATTAGGGACATAATTGAAATATGAACTATTTGCTGATGTAAAATGTGGAACATAATAATTTATTTTACATTAATTTATTTATGTTATATATTTATTTATTTAACATTTACATAGAAAATAATTTTTGTTGTTTTATAATAATTAAATTTAACTAATAAATAATGCAATATGTTACAATATTTATTAAAATTAATTAAAGCTTGGTTTATTTATATTTATAATAATTTTAATGATGTTTTAAATCCATGCATTTTCCACAGACTAAAATATGTTAAATTTCAGATTTTATGAGTAAGTAGTACATATAATGTTATTTGAATGAAAGCAGGTGAAGAACTGTCGTGATTTTAATTGATTCAAGTTTTTATAGATTTGAGATAAGGAAAAGTGTTTCTTTACTATAGCAAAGTATTAAACTATTTATAATTTACAAAACATGAATTATTTTATAAAAACAAAATTGACAATATTTAAAAGTCTAATTTTCAACCACAAAATGAAGATGATTACATATATATATATATATATATATATATATATAAAATATGTTTATCTTATTTTTACTATAACTAAATTACCTAAATTGATTTAATTGAGCGCACAACCACAATATTTTCAAAAAATAAAATGTTATTTTAAAAATGAGTAGCAGTTTTGGAGAACATTATATTTCAATTTTAATACGGTGACCAAATCATACAAAAATAATTTAATATAATAATAAATAACTAAAAATGTATTTTTTCTAAAATTATTTGTTGTTTGTCTCTGTTAGTGTATGTATACTGTTTTTATTGATTGTTAAATTATTAAGTCAATATGTGATAAAACATTTACAATCTAATTTAACTTTAAGATTAATGTTTCTACTTACAAATTACGTGTTGCTAATGCTATAATCAAATGGCACTTTTACAATTTAACTGAAAAATAAATCAATTTACGTTTATTGATATTAGTTTATACAAAATTGGTTTATATTAGAACACTTTTATGATTTATCGTCATACTTTAACAATTTGTATTAGTAATTACGTTGTTTTAAAACACATAGTTCAAATATTTAAGAAACGATCAGAAATATCTATGTTTTAGTTATTCTGAATACACAATAGGAACGATGGATCAATACAGTCCCGGCTTAAGCAGGTGAATAATTTCTGAGTAGCCTATATACCCTAAAAGGTGATATCTACTCTTTTTCCTTTATATTCTTCTTAGCTCAATGTGAGTAACATTTTTTTTAAATTATTAAATCACATCATTTGAGGTGAGTAGTAGACAAAATCATTACTACAGACATTGGTCCTCAAAAGTATATACTAAATAACTACCAAAACATAACTTCTTTATTAATTGGTAGTATACTTATTAACTCTAAGGTGGTTGGTGTCGCAAAGGTTGAAGCTTGGAGTCAAAATAGAATAGCTCTTGTTTTTGTTCAAATTTGCGATTCTATTTTAGTCTAAAGTTTGTGCGGCACATAATATAAAATATTACATTTGATCTCATTTTATATCTTAAAAAGGCTTTGTGCTTGGCGAGGATTTTGAGTTTGGTTACAAAATTCAAAAACAAAGCCGATAACTCCTTTAAAACTGACATCTCAAGGGTAGAAAGATTTAATAAAAAAACAGAAAATGCAGATGGTAGTGAGTCATGTATAATTAAATTGATGCAGAGAGCTAACTTTCTTTTCAAATGGGTCCGTTATCTCATATAGACATCTTAACATACTCATGTCATCTTTGCGGCTCGGTGAACCTGATACCTTGACAACACAATTTCTGCTTACAATTGACTTTCACGTCTTACATTTACAAAAATTAGTCTGCCGCAACTGTTCTAACAGAAAATCGTTTAGTTTTGACTGTGAATCAATTAAAGAGAATGATCTTAAGCGGAAAAGATCAAATTAAGTTTTCAGAAAAACTTCACAAAAACATTTTTTTTTTAAATTTTAGTTTAGAGATTTTTAATCTTATAGCATATCTTTCTGAAGACTTGAGATCGTTTAGCAATGCATGTATCCTAATTTAATAATTATTTTTGCGTTGATACGTTTAATTAGTTAGAATGTTCAACCAGGATATAAGTAAAACAGGAATTGTTACGTTATACGTAATTTAAAAATCTAAGCTGTTGCGTTCTGTAAAACTTGGGTATGTTCAAATATCCAATTTGTCTAGTCATCTATATCCAACATTAGTTTACTTTCTTGTTACTGTCCTCCTAATCTTTTGCTGAAAAATAGTCTCTGGATACAGATTTTGTAAGTAGCTATGGCTTAGACTAAAAAGTTTTTGAAACTTTTTAACAGATACTATCATTTTATTTATGGTCTATCATCAAAAAGTTTTTTAGATTTATTTATCCATTATGGAATGAGTTAAGGTTTCCATTTATTAGATCTGATTGTACTAGGACAATATCTGTTTCATCTGCTACCAGGCTATGCATAGAATGGTTAAGTGTCGACCGGTGACGGAATGATCTATTGAGCGTTAAACCATAAAAATAGTTTTTTTGTACGTAGTACGGTTAGAGGTGGAAATCTTTAATGTCTAAATTGATTGTGCCTATATTAATAGGTAAACTATTTTTGGACCTTATTCTTGATTTTTATGCGTTTGAAAAACCTTTATAAAAAAATGTCTAGAGAGATAGTGCTAAGTAAACCCGTTAATTGCATCATTAATCACTGGTTTTACAAAAGAACACAGTATTTATAAAAACATTACTACCTTTAACTGTTTAATACAATAACGTTTGCATAGTTTACTTGAAATATATCATAAATGTTTTTAAACTGCTTCTAACTTTTATCAGTTAGTGGCTGCCTAGAAACAGTTATTTTTGTTAGTAACTTTGTTCAAAGAAGGTCCAAGGACTTTTTTTTTGGAATGTTTACAGAACAGCTTAATTGATATATCCGGAAATTCTTTTATTAGTTTATAATGTTTTTGTATAGTTTTGCCTAGACTTTGCAGTACACCTTCTGTCTTTTTGCAGCAAATCTAATCTAGCTATTTTGGACAGAATTTACTCTATAACTATAAGTAACCATAAACTTTACTTTTATCAACGTGAAAAAAACAGGAATAATGCCTTTGCCAATAAGAAAGAAACTACTTGCTAAACTATATGTTGGCACAAACATCGCATTTTCAAGAACACAGATATTCCAACAAACCTAAAGCGAAAAGTCTACGAGACGTGCATCTTACCCGTGATAACATACGGATTAAAAACTATGACTCTGACTCAAAAAAGCGTTAATAAATTAAGAACAACCCAAAGATCAATGGAACGGGATATGTTGGGGGTGAGCGTAAGAGACAGAACACGAAATGAAGAAATAAGGCGGCGAACAAAACTTACTGATGTAATGACACGAGTAGCTCAACTAAAATGGAGATGGGCAGGCCACGTTGCCAGACACGACTGTAATAGATGAACTACCAAAATTCTACAGTGTCGGTAGACCGCAGAAAAGATGGCTTGGTGGTATAAAGATAATTGCAGGAAAAAGATGGTTTCAAGTTGAAGAGGCGTTTATCCAGCAGTGGGTAGATTAAGGCCGAAAGAAGAAAAAGAAGACGAACATCAAATGTATACTGACGTTTGAATCCATATTCTACTGTTTATGGTTTATTGCTAGAGTTTGAAGATGCAGGTAGACCTGCGCACTCATTTGTATTAACCGCAAAACTTTGAGCAAATTCATAGAACTTTATTCAAGCTATTTTGACGTCGTTTAAATTTGTTACTAGTGGATTGGTTGGATGGCAATAAAGACTTAAGTAGTAGTTATTCATATTTAAAATTCAATTAATCATTTTATTACTATTAAACGAAAGTTTTGAAAGTTAAATCCGAACTTCTTTTAACAGCGCTACAATAGTTTTAGCATTAACAAAGAACATAGACATAACTGAGATAGGTTATACAAATATAAAAATATAAATAAATATAAAATTACAAAAAAAAACTTAAAAAACATAAAAAACATAAAAAACCATAAAAAACTAACATACACATATAAATTAATAACAGGTTAAAATATCCTAAAAATATTTAATTTTTTTTCCTGGTGCGTTATACTCTTTGGGGCATCTAGCATAAAAGGAAACATCTGGGTATCTCACATCAAAAGCTTTACTCTGGAGTTGCAAAATTGAAGTTTTGTACTTATTTTACTCAGATAACAAAGTTGTTTTTTGAATCGCTATAGATCAGGATTTTTGAAATTTTTATGGATCTCTAAAAATTAAATGATTCGGACCTACTATATACCTACTCTGTATCTTTGGCAAATTAGGTACAATTGATCATATGCTTTTAATTCCTAGTTACTGTTGAACTTCATCATGAACATTAGTTTGTTTTTGTCTAAAATATCTAGCACTATTTTTGCACTATCACGAATATAGTTTTTCCTATACACAACACACAATCTTTGATGAATTTTAGCTACAATATTTTCTTCAGTTTGGATAAAACGGATCACAGATGAAATCTTGCATTTGGCGGAAGCTCAAATTGTAGTGGCCATGATAAAACGAAATGGTCGACTTGGTTAAATTTCTATATTATCATAATAAATAACTGAGTACCTATAACTAACTTTACCGAATTTTAAAGACCTTTGTACTAATAGCCACTACTTGGCTATATTTTTAGGATTTGAATAAAATTCATTTAATTACAGATTATTATTAGAAACTGTTGTAGCATATAGTAATTTTTTTGCGGATTTTTTTTTATAAATACCTTAGTTGCACGGAAATTAAATTAACAAAAATTTTGACTACGAGTTATATTTTTGTAAGACAAGCCCATAATTGTTTGGTTCTCTCTAAAGACACAACAAAGCAATGTACAAAAAATTAGATTAACGTCTATAGCAGTAATTGCACAATCCTGCAGAGCTAATTAACAGGCCTAGTATTGCAAGTAATCCAAAGCATACAAATCTCAAAACAAAGATGAAATTCTGATGCAAAAAACGTCAATTTGGCAAATTTTTTGAAAGAATTTGAGTTTACATTTTGGAACCAAACGATCACGGATTGCGTCCGGAGTTTGATGATTAGGCCTATAACAGATGGAAAATAATCCTGATTTTTTTTAAACGAGGAGTTTTAGGCTGAATGGCTTTGTTAATTAACAAAACTACCGTTATTAGTGCGAGAACAATCACAAGTGTGGGGAAGGAAAAGCCGTATTTATTAATGGCGACCGCTACAGAGCCATGTTACGCAAATTAGTTTGGCCAGAAGAAGGCGTTACATACTTGGCTAATGCCACACTCGATTTGCTGAGGAAAATGTTTAGTAATTTTATTATTTAATGACGATTCGTGAATTGGTCGCCGTGGTTATGTGACTTGACTATCCTAAACACCGATACAGTCCAGTCAGTAAACTAATCTTTAAAACGCACACACACTGCGTTTTTTTTTCAAAGCTGTTTTGTTTGCAAGGGTAAGAGATATGTTTAGAAGATTTAAATCTAAATCTGCTTCCGGTGCCGACAAAATTTCAAACAAGACATTTTTTTACTAAATTGTAGTGTTCTTCATTAACATCACAAATACAAATTATTTGTTGTTGTTGTTAATTAAAATTAAAATTAAATTTCTACTAGTTTTATATCAAAACAATTTACGGCTACAATCTTCTTGGATGTAAAAAGAACTTTTGCATTGGAGCCAATAAAAAACTGTCAAACTAATCTATTTTTATCTGTCAACTTCTTGCGGAATATGTCAGACATTTTGTTGACAACACCGCTATACTATAAAAATATATTGAACATAATTTCTTTAAAACTGTAGGAAGGTTGTATGTTTTAAAAAATGTTTTTGAGACTGGATAGTACTTACAAACCTTGAGAAGAGTAAAGCCATATTTTTCCTATCCTTTCAGCACATGCACTTAATGACACAAATTTGTATGGGTCAACTTGGTAAAATACCTTGGTGTAACTATTGGTCAATTGGATGTTCATTATATAAAAACGTTGTGAAAGCTAAAGTTGCAGACGAGTGCTTACAAGGCAGTCTTTCTATTGTGATGTTTTGTCATTACAGTTACTTATTTACAAAGGTTCTTTTTAAATTAAGGTTATGCCCATGATTCTATTATTCTTGTAAACTAAAAAGTTAAAGCTACCGTATGAAACATAATGCAAAGTGCACCATAGAAAGGTGGTATAACAAAGAGGCATTATTAGTAAAAGTAAGGTCTTTTACAAGACGACAAAACACCAAACACCCGAATAACTTTAGCTACGTTTTCAGTTACATACCAGACTAACCTTCAACGCTCATTTGAAAAATTCAACTACAAAAGCTATTTGGGTGTTGGCACATAATATGACTAGATGCTATATGAGGTAATGATTAGATTCATCATTACATACAAAGCATTTGTATATAATGAAAAATCTATTTTCAAGAGTATACAACCACTAAACTAGGCAAACTACAGAAGGATGAAATATTTGCTGCTAACTGACCCAATAAGAAGAACGCTTACAGGTGCTATAGAAGTATTACTTTTACTACTTCTACTACATAATTTAGTTGTAATTTGTAATGGATGAAACAAGACAAACAGTTTACAGAGTACAGATAAATGAACAAATTTTAAGTATTTAGACTTTTAAACTAAGAAAAAATTGTGTTGCATAAAAAGAGGTTTAAATGATGTGGTTAGACTTTATATGAAAATATATTATATCAAATTTGCGATATTGTTGCATTAAATAATTATGTTACATACTGCAACAAAACAAATAGACAAAGAAAGCATTGGGTCAAAAATAGAAATAGAGTTGGTACATACAAAAAAGTTTAACCATCTTTTAGACTACAGGTTTGTAAAATTTTGGTTATACACCAAAATGTTACGAGCATACTTTTATCTCCAATATTGCATTACAATAGCGCTTGAGTATTAGCAACATTTTGCTTCTATATTAGCTGTGATGTGCTTGTCTACGATAGAGTATAGCTGCTTCTACTTTACTTAAGAAAATAGAATAGTTTTACAGTAAAAATGGCTTTTTGAATATCCTGTTAAAATCCAAACTGAGTATTGCATTACTAAAAGATTATATAAAGGTATTGCTACAACATAGATGGATAAAATATTTTTGCAGTCAAATACAATTTTTGTTTTGTTTTGCTGTACAAGATCCAGTCATTTCAAAGCAAAGCTTTAATAAGTGCCAACATTATAGACTGATGCGCTTATAAGGCAGACACAGATGTGCTTTTAGATTATTTTATAGTTCAAAAACATTTTTATTTACATAATAAAGATTTCTAAATAGAGACTAAATCTGTTTTATCTTAAAAAGTTTCATGAAGATTATTTTTCAAACATTAGAAACAGATGAATAAAAGTTTATAGCAAAAAAAAATACTGTATTATCAATACTTACCAATTACAATAGCATGGTAAACTAATTTTGCAATCATTTTTTTTGCAATTTTTCTAGAAATAGTTAAAACCAATAAAAAAACTAATATATTTTTAAGACTAGTATAATCATGATTCATTTTCTCAGAGTAATTTACGTTAATAATTTCATTCATTTATAATCTGTCATCAACGAGCAAACACTTTCAAAAAATACTTTTCTAATAACATACTATTAGCAGGAAGTAAGGTTTGTCTAGCACTAGAATTATCTTTATAATTGCATCATTTCATCGAATTTTATGCTGACATACATGTGTTTTTATTACCTGAATAGTTTATTTTACAAAATAATTCTATAATAAAAAAATAATATTGTAAATTATAATATAATGGGTTTATAGGTTTATATCACCCAAAAGATACGTTTAGCAAATTCATTTTACGCTTGCAAAATTTGATTTTTTAATTTTTTTAAATTTTAAAACAAAAAAAACTTAGATGTCTTGTCCTAACGAGCTTGTTCTGTGATGTTCTATCTTGGCTTTCCACCCGGTCTAATATTATAACTATAAATAACTATAGTAAAAGAATATTCAAATTACTTTATTGATATTGGTCACATTATAGATTATATAAATATATAAATACGAACATTTATCGTAGATAAAAGACTAAATGAATCTGAACCACTTGTCTTGTGTGTTTCACTAACACTAAATAAACTGCAATCGATCGGTTAGTTTATTTAGTAACTTGGAATTTGCCACTCTTGATACAATAAATAAACAGGACAACTAAGGTGTGTTGACTGAAACGAATAAAAAAACTAGGTGTGTGTGCGCTCAACACTTGTTGAATTATCGCACGGAAAGTGTTGGTGGCCGCAATTTATTCAATAACGCCGCAGACGTGGGGTTGGGCGCATATACGAGAACGATGATTTATCTATCCCGAAGCTGCGTCTTCATGTTAAATGCATAAACAAGCAGCCGCTATTTGACCCCGCATACCAAATTTGAATTTCCAAAAAACTACATACAATGCTCGCCCGTTATTATTGTAATCCGAGGGGGATGAAAAATATATATCGGGCTTTTGTGTGCGTATGAGGGATGCATACCTGAGCACGGTCCCGTTTTTATTTTTTTTGATTTGCAGCTCGTGCTGCCTTTTTGTATTGCGGGTATTTTTTTGTTCGTCGTGACAATTGGGGCACGCGTGCATCTGTTTACCGGTCCAACAGGGTGAAATCTGCTTAAACGGGATGCTATACACAAAGGCGATTATACCTTGTCGAAATATATAAAGAGTGTAACATGAAAATGTAAATTGAGGGAGAAATGTTATTCTATTGTCACAAACGTACGTAGATAATAATATTGTATAGTTTTACTACTTCAGAATCTTATATGATATTCATTTTGTGTCCGGTTAAATAAATTAATAGCTCATTTTATGCTACGTTAAGCAAGACGTATTTAATAAAAATAATATTTACTTGGTTCTCTATTAAATTTAAGGAGGTAAATCATAAAGTCAACCCTCGTTAAATGAATAGCGCGTGACCGTGGCCAAGACATGAATTTTATATGAGATACAAAGCAAATTAAATTAGAAGTATGGCTATATTGGATCAATTAATATGATATTTCTTTCAGTAACTAATTACATATCACTATATAATAATGCATTATTAAGTAATTATGGTTCTTTTATTAAATAATTAATATTTATTTTATATTTATACAGAAGGCCACTATATTTATAAAATTGTAACAGCTTTTTTGTTCTTGCATTTTATTACAAAAATACACGGCATTGTTTAGCTCAGTAATCATGAAAACATGGAAATATTTTTTGTTAGTGAAAGGCCTAAAACCAAAATAGATTTTGCAATTTTTTATTGTAGGCAGTTATGTTATAGTTATATTTACATTTGTGTGCATTTTTGGGGATTAATTAGTTTGAAGATTATAATTGATTTTTTTACTAGCTGACGTTTGAGCAACGTCGTTGCCTACATCAGATTTAAAAACAAATGATTTTAATTAACAACAGCAATTATAAATACAATAAATTATTCATAGTATTGTCAAAGACATTACAATCAACATACTTTAAACACATGGAGAGTCATATACACTTGATTTAGGTTCAAAAAGTTATTATAATTGTCATATATAATAGGTAAGTATTCTGTAATTATAACAGTTTAAAAATGTAATGTAATGTAAACAAAATTTAGTTTGTTGCATTCATTACATCCACTAGTTGCTCATTAAAATTAATGTTGCATACATATTCTACAGCTTTTCTTTATCTGTTTTAAATTATATATTTGTTTTTTGTTCGGTTTTGTGTCTAATATTTTAACATCAACTTTAAACTGATAATGTTCATTTAAACAATTTTTGGGTTGCAATCTTGTGCTTCCAACACGCTCTTGTAAAAAATAATGTACTGCTATTTTACTGTACTTATATTTATAATGGTAGACCAAATCTTTAATAAAAAGCTTACCTTTAGAAAAATTCTTAATGCCACGGCTATGTAACAAGAATCTGTGACAACTTAAGAATTCCACTTTATAGACAACATATAACAAATATACATTTAAATCAAACGCTCTAATTCTAAAAAAAATATTAACTTGACTCATCTTCATCATGATAAAACTTAACTAAAGATACAACTTACAGGTTATCTAAGTATAGGGTTTTACAATAAGAAGTCTCATTTTAAATTTTGCTACATTTTTGATCTGTTAAATAGCAAGTCTTGAATTCTGACATTTGTCAATTAAAACTATACAATAAAAAAATTGCTGAGACAATTTGCAGAGTATGTGAGATTTTTGGTTGGTATGAATCACTTTTCCGCAAAGCTATGATAAGATAATCCAAAATTGTAAAATTGCCAGTTTGAACTCGTACTGTCAGGTCAGCTCAAAAACATTGCCATTGTTGCTAACAGTGATGGAGAAACCTAGGTTTGTCTGACCAAAGACGTTCACAGTACAAAATTTGTTGCATACTGCAGACTACATGCTTCTACAGTGCAGCTTACGCAGGAATTGAAGCTGGTTAATCATGAATATCGCCGAATTTTTGTTTCTTGAGTGCAAGTAGGAGATACCTTTTTTTTTTGAAAAGTCATCTTTAGCGACAAAGTTCGTTTCCATCTCAGTGGGTTTGTCAATAGACTGAGCTGCCGCATGTGGAGTACCAACAATCTAGAACAATAGTTAAGAAACTTTTTTGTTTTCAAATAATTACTGTTTGGTGCGGTTCTTGGGTCAGCGGAATCATGGGATCTTTTTTTTTTTTGAGAACGACAAAGGTGCAATTACAGCAAATGCGGATTTCTACCGTAAAATGCTAACTGACTTTTTTTGGCTTATATTGGACAATTTGGGCATATACAATTTTATTTCTAGAATAGCACTTTGAGCTACACAAGTTGTGAAACAATTGCAGTGCTGCACATTATATTTCTGAAACCTATTATTTTGCAAAACTTGAAATTGATTGGCCTTCAATCGTGCGATTTAACTAGCTAGATTTTTTTCTTTGGTTCTACGTTAATAAAAGGGTCTACGCTAATGCCCCGCAAACAATTTCAGCTTTCAAAGACAATATTCGAGCAAGTAGTTGCAGAGTTTGAATTTAGTCTTTAATTAAAAAAAAAAACTATACTAGAAGGATAAATAAATGTTTTTTTTTTTAATCATTAATATGGGACTTCTTATTGAAAAACCTTATTTATGCACCAACCACGGCAGTTGACGACAAGAAAGTATAACAGATATATAAAGACATAACAACAGCAAAACGAAAAGAAAACGCTAATTTTGTAATAACAATGGGTTACTTTAATGCAATGTTGAGCCTAAGCACAGATAATGATTTTTTAAACATAGGTAGATTTTGACTAGGAAAAAAAAAAGATAAAGTAATAGAATACTGCAGAAACAGAAATCTATTCTGCATAAACACTTTCTTCCAATAAAAACTGTTAAGTAAATATACCTGGAGAAACCCGGATAAAAAGGTTAAGAACGAAATAAACTATATTATTACAAATAGAAAACACATCTTCTATGACGTTACAGTATTAATTCAATTTGACACAATTAGCAACCACCGAATAATATGGACAATAATAAACATCAATTCGAGTAAGAAAGAAGGAAGTTCTTGAAGTATTCATTGACGTAGACACAAATGTTGACAAACTTTAAATATACTCAGTAAAAAGCTTAAAAATAGATAAATATACAAAAAAATAAGGATAGACAAATTTTTTGAAAACATAAAAGGGACAGTCCGGTAAAAACTACAGACTTAATTGAACAAAATTACAGAAAAATAAAAAAATTCAAAAATTAAACAAAGACATAAGCAGTAGCGGAAAAATTTATCATATTCTAAATCAAAAATCATAACGGACACTATTAAAAACTACAAAAATATAGGCCATCAGATCAAAACTATTCCTATGTCGGGTAAAAACAACTAAATAAAAAACAAGATTACTAGTAGAGATGAAATAAAAACAACGATTTTACATAGCTCCGAGACTCAAACACACAGTTAACCCAAAAAAATACGAAATACAGGCTTAGAAGAGATCCCAGAAATAAACCAACACAAATAAACTTTAGCGCTAAACTAGATGAATAACAACAAATGCTCTTGCAAAGACAAAATAACATTTAAACTATTAAAAAATGGGAAGAAAAAAATTTCAAGAAAGTGTACAAATGGTAATAAACAAATTTATGGAGGGGGCGATACCACGCAGGTGGCATAACCCAGAGATAATTATTCTGCTCAACAAGAAAGACTGAACCAATATTCAATGTATAAGTCTGCTACCACACCTGTATAAACTCCTCACAAAAATAATAACAAATAGACTAACACAAAAACTAGATTTTTACCTACCAGTTAAACATGCTGATTTTAGGAAAAGCTTTGGTATCATTGACCATCTACAGAAATTGAGAATTCTGATGAAAAATAAACTAATATAATATACTACTGCACTTAGCTTTCGTAAACTCTAAATACCATTTGATTTGGCTTTACATTGGGCAATTCTAGAAGCACTTGACAAACCAAGAGTAGACATCAATTATTTAAACCATCATTGCCAAAGATGAACAGTCGTCCAGGAAACCGCCGGAAAAATTTGAAGTCAAATTGCCAAAAATATCGTAAATGTAAGATTTTAACAAAAATCCAGTCTTGACACCGGGTGCGACAGCTATATTTACTTCCCTGACATTTTAAAATTTGTTAGGACGCTTGAAAACATAGCTGCACTTGACAACAAAAAAACTAGATTGCACTTACAAATTTAACTTTAATTTAAAGGTCCTTCCGACACCACAGTGCTAATTTTTTTATGACTTTTTTTTTTAATTTTTAATGCATTGTGTATTAAAAAACATTATATTAAAACTGTTATGAACAGTGTAGTGTGATACTGGGTCTTTCATCAAAAAATATATTGAGACAGCTAAATTACTGTTATCTAATTTTTAGGTCTTTTGCCGTTGTAATTAAATTAGTTTTTCTTGCAAAAAGCATGTTTTTACTTTTATAATTTTCTAAAATGTTGTTTTTTAAATTTTTTAATGGTTCTGTATGTTTCTTGTATTCTATTTATTTCTGAAAATCTAAATGTATTTGTTAAATCTTTAAGGATTTTATAATTTATGAAACGCTTTCAACTTATTTTTTATTATATTTTCTATACAGGGTGATTCAGAGGAACCGCATGGTTTTAAAACGCGTAGCACACATCAAGTTAAAGAGTGGGATAAACCCGTACAATGTTATTCAACTCCAGAGACTAAGCCATTTTAGTCACTAGGGCGCAGTTGGATGAGCAGCATTGTATGTTTGTACATTTGTATACAATAATTACATTAAAAGTGAATCTGTTACTTAAACAACGGTCCCAGCTTAAGTCTCGAGTGACGGTCTGGTCTGCTGTTGCTAAATTTGGCGTAATTGGTCTAGATTGCTACATTGAAATGATCACCAACTTTCCTGTGTCAGAAATTCAGAGAATAGATATTGGAAGTGTATAGTTTTAGCAGGATAGAGCCAGTGTCTACACATAGAAAAAGTTTTAATGAGAGTTTTTTTAAAGATTTTTTAGGAACAAATCATGTCACGTTTTGGCGATGTCCCTTAGCCACCTCAAACTTAACGGCTTGTGATATTTCTTGTGGGGGTTTCTGACATCCAAACAAACAATTTTGCTTTTGAGAAGAAAGTTGTCATTTAAGTGATGTTATTTTTTGCTCTTAGCTATATAAAATGGCATTCTGTAACAAACATTTTAACGTCAATAAATAAAGAATTTATGTAAAATTAACCGAGTACTGATTGTTTCAAAACAATGCGGTTCTTCTGAATTACCTTGTATTTTAAGTTTTTTTTTTTAATCTTTTTATACCTCTATATTTTTCCAAATTAACATTTTTTATTTATTTGGTTTATTTAAAAAAAAACTAACCTCTTAAAATGGATATCATAGATTTAGAAGAAATTTTTACCAAATAAAGAAAAAAAAATTAAAAAGACGTTATAAAAGTGAAACAAATACATGCCTTAAAATGCTTAATAAAATAGTCAAGGGTATACACGGGATTGAACATTAAAGGTTTTGTTTTTGCACATGCAAAAAGACTATACACTGTAAAGAAATTATTTTGGGATTTTATTTAATTATTGAAGGGGTTCTCGACAACACTATTTCTGCATGAAAAATAAAGGAACAGCACCTCTTGTCCGATATTGGGTATGACTTTATAAGCTACAATTGATGACGGGTACCAACCGGGCGGTGTGTTATCAGCTCTATAGTGGTTGTCATGCTTACAAAACAATGTTCAATCTACCATCACTATATTTACTGGAACAGAATGTACATATTGGGGCTTACAAACTAAGAACAACAAATGTGTCACATGACAACAAAAAAACATCATTGAAGTTAGGATCGTAGTATATAAAAACTTTATGCATACTTAAGTTGTTTAATGCGGATTTTAAGTGGATGAGTAAACAAATAAAAAATACCTGTGCACTATAATAATGCCAAAGATCAGTATGGCACTGAAACTAAAATGTATAAAGACAGGAACCGGGAGACGTCAATTACGTTATTCTTGTGCATACATGCTTCAGTTTCGGGATAGCACTTCAACAGATTAATAACCATTATGTTTGACAGCTAAACAGCATTACAGGCAACATGCTTGCTACTAATAAAATCCAAACTGTTGGTAAACTGCATAACGAGTATGGAGGCATTAGCTACAACTAACATAGTATGCCTGTTCTAGATGCTAAAGGGTCAGAGTATAGAAGTGAATTTTAAGTTGGACCAGTTTTAAGTTGAAAACTACATGAAGCTTATTGGACTCAAACCTGCTTTCTGGATTTCATACAAAACTGAAACAAACAAACAACACATACATAAAATGAGAATCTAATGGATTTCTTATTTCGCCAAGCAAGCGCATTCTTAAAATACGCACCGCAAAACTTTATTTGGCTAAAACATGTTAACCAAAGAAGAGAGAATAGTCCGCAGCAGTTTTTACAGTTTACTGAAAAAAATTAACAACTAGAGGAGTTGTTGGCGCCGCCAAATTGTATTATTATTTAATACGTTTTATTATATCTAATTATTTTATATTTATGGTTATTGTGACATCCGTTTGTAATTATTTGTTTTATTTGTACAGATGTATTTATTTTTAAGCCTTTATACCTGATTAACCTTTAAATTCCCAGAAATATGAATTTTATTACTAGTTGTTAAAAACTAATCATTGCACCCTTTTTTTCCCCCTGTACACTTTTACCCATTAATAAATTGTATATATATATTGTATTTTATGTAAAATAGAGTTAGTTATTATTGAACTTGCAATCGAGCAGCAATAAATACATACATACAATTCAATTATTTCCACGTGGCTTAAAACAATGGTCCTTCGAACCGGATTTTTATAATAAAAAAAAACGTTTTTAAGAAGTTTGCACCAGGTCATTCGCAGCACCTCAACTTCATCATTTGTCGAAACAACACAAATATATTTACAAACAAGTAAGTGCTTTCCTTTGTGTTCCCATTTCCTCGTTTCTCGTGTTAGTAAAGCTTCGATCTTAAAACAATGCCTCGTTTAACAGAACCGCAACTAATTGAAAAACGAAACGCAGCTAACGTCATTCGAACAATTTATAAATAGTTTTGTCAATAAACCCTTAAGTGATGTTGACGTCGAAACAATATCGCGCCGACTCAAAAGGTTGCAAGAAAATGCAGATCAGTTTGAGACAACTCAATCTTCAATTCAGTCAGTGTCTAAAGATATTGAAACTGAATTTAAAATTCGAATTGAATTAGAATCATTAATTGATATGTTTTTGGGTGCCGCATCTGCTCTTATTAAACCAAAAGACATTAGAAAAGTAGAATCTATTAATACGGACTCATCTAAAAACATTAAATTACCCACAATACAATTACCTTCATTCGATGGTGATTTTACTAAGTGGAAGAATTATTTACGCACATTCAAAAAATATTTTGAACTTCGATTAAACTTCACTAAAATCTGCCGCTAATTTGCTTGAGCAATATATTCGTAGTATCGAATCATTAAAAATATCTCCTGAAAATTTTGAAGTGTTTCTTATTCCTCAAATTTTATCAAAACTAGACAAAAGAACTAATACTGAATGGGATTTATATATGAATAATAATTTTAAATCCGATGAATTGCCTAATTGTCAACATTTAATCAAATTTCTCTTAGAAAAATCGTATATTTTTGAAACAGGTAGATATCAGCCTCAAAATGTATCAAAAAATAAATCACACATAAACTCATTCACAATAACATCGAAAAGCTCACATTCTTGTCCAGTGTGTAACAATACACATTATATAAATCAATGTTCCAAATTTCTTGAAAAATCTATTTAAAATCGTTTCAATTTAGCTAAAATGTTGAAATTATGTTTAAATTGCCTTCGAAAGGGTCACAATGTAAAAGAATGCAAGTCGTCTGCATGTCGCAAATGTAATTTATCACATAATACTTTACTTCATTCTGAAAAATCTGTAAACAATCAATCAACCGAAATATCAATTGAACCTTCCGCAGTAGTCAATTGTTCGACGATTAAAAATAATGTATCTTTATTGTATACTGTTCAAGTCAATGTGTTTGATCAATCTGGAAAGGCATACCAAGCTCGTGTTTTATTAGATTCCGGGTCACAATCCAATTTCATAACAAATTCATTAGTAAATATATTCATCATTTGCAACTGAATTGTCGTGTTTGATTCTTGACAAACTCACAGATAACGTACCTCAAATATTGTTTGAAAGATTTAATTTTAATATCCAATTCAATGTTTCACTTGCTGATGAAGAATTTCATCAGTCAAAACCGATCGACATTCTCGTTGGTTCCACTCTTTTTTGGAACATTATTTTAGATGGTCAAATTATCATTGAAAATTCTGATTTAAAGATGCAAAATACACAACTCGGTTGGATCATTTCAGGCATCATACCAGTTAATTATTATCAAAACAAAGTTGTTTCTTGTTTGTCACTGAATTCACAATTAGAAAAATTCTGGCAACTTGATAATTACGAGAAAAATTAAAATTTTTTAACACCAGATGAAGAGTTCTGCGAATTACATTTTAAAACCACCACTCGTCGTGATCAATCGGGTCGATTTATAGTCTCAATTCCATTAAAACAAGTTCAGTATGAATTAGGTGATTCACGCGCACAAGCCCTGCGAAGATTTTACAGTTTGGAAAATCGTTTAAATAAAAATCTTACTCAAAAACAAATGTATTCAGATTTTATAACTGAATATATAGATCTGAAACATATGTCTCCCATTTTTTCTAAAAACGAAAAACACGAATATTTTCTTCCGCATCATTGCGTTACTCGCGAAGATAGCATTACAACCAAATTAAGAGTAGTTTTCGACGGTTCCGCAAAAACCTCGACAAATATATCTTTAAATGAAATTCAACATGTAAGTCCAACCATTCAGTCAGATCTTTTTACTCTCTTAATAAAATTTAGGAAATACTGTTTCGTAGCTATAGCGGATGTAGAGAAAATGTATAGGCAGGTATTAATCAATCCTGATCAAAGATGTTTACAAAAAATAGTGTGGCGTGATCATCCAGATTTAAAACTTAATTTTTATGAGTTAAATACCGTCACGTACGGAACGGCTTCAGCTCCATATCTTGCTATACGATGATTATTTGAATTGGCAAATCAGAATAAAGACAATTATTCAGAAGCTTCAAGTATTATCAAAGAAGATATGTACGTCGACGATTTACTAACAGGGTCCAATAACTTAGACGTCTTAATTACTCGTTGTACTGAAGTTTCAAACATTTTAATTTCTGCGGGATTTTCACTTCGTAAATGGAATTCAAACAGTAAACAATTGATCAATCACTTTCAGTCCAGTAATGAAAACAGTTCACAGTTTTCAAATATATTTACGAATGAAACAAAAACTCTTGGTATTGTTTTCAATGCAATAACAGATGAATTCCAGTTCCAGTATAATAGTAAAAAATGCCCAGATAAAATTTCTTATACAAAACGATCAATTCTAAGTCAAACAGCTCAACCATTTGACCCACTTGGATTACTAAGTCAAAGAAAAGGCATATGGCGATATATTAAAAGTATAAATGACTGCAACGTACACAAAATTGAATTATTGACGGCCAAAAGTCGAGTTGCTCCAATCAAACAAATTACTATACCCAGGTTAGAACTTTGCGCGAGTGTACTACTTGCAAAATTGACCCAACGTATTCTTACAATACTAAAAATTAAGTTTAATAAAAAATTTCTGAGGTCTGATTCAAAGGTTACATTATGTTGGATAAAATCTTGTCCAAGTCGCTAGAAAACTTTTGTGGCTAATAGGGTCTCAGAAGTTCAGCAGTTAACTTTGTCAGAAAATTGGCATCACGTTAAATCAGCTGACAACCCAGCTGATTTAATCTCTTGAGGTTCATATCTTGAAGTGACCGACGCTAATAATTTATGGTGGCAGGGGCCCTCATGTAGTTTCATATACTGTAACAACTAATCTAAATATTATATTACAATTTTCAAATTTGCCAAAATTAATTTGTGTTTTCTCTTATTGTTTACGGTTTATTAATAAAATTAGACAGAAACAAAGTTATTCAGACAACATTGGAGCACAAGAACGCCGCGAAACATTAAAATTGTTAATAAAACTAATTCAAATACAATCTTATAGAATTGAACTTGAACAATTAAAAAATTAAAAAAATTTACATTCAAATTCCGCAATTCTTTCACTTTCTCCATTTATTGACAATGACGGTTTGTTAAGAGTAGGAGGAAGATTAAAAAATTGTAATCAAAATTTTGATCAAAAGCATCAAATTATATTGCCACATCATCATTTAACTACGTTGTTGGCTTTATTCTATCATAGAATAAACTTGCATTGTGGTCCCCAACAGCTTCTTTTTATGTTGAGACAAAACTATTGGCCTATTAGGGGGCGAAATTTAACTAGGCAAATTGTAAGAACATGTGTAACTTGTTTTAAATCTAACCCTAAACCATACATCCAAATGATGGGAAATTTGCCCGAACATCGAGTCAATCTATCACCTCCATTTTTAACCACAGGCGTGGATTTTGCTGGCCCATTCAAAGGACACGAACGACGTTCTCGTGGAAGTAAAACGTTTAAAATATATGCTTGTTTGTTTATCTGCTTATGCACTAAAGCAATTCACTTAGAAGTAGTATCGGATCTATCAGCTCAAGCGTTCTTAGCAGCATTTCGCAGATTTATAGCGCGACGAGGTAAACCAAACAAAATATTATCGGACAATGGAACCAATTTTGTTGGAACTAATTCAGAATTAAAGCGCCTCAAAAAAGAATTTATCACTTGGAATTCGGAACTTGATAGCGCCATGTCGAATGAAAGTATTGATATAACTTGGGAATTTATACCGCCTAAATCTCCACACTTTGGTTTAATTTGGGAAGCTAATATAAAAATGATGAAACGGCATCTCACTCGCGTAGTAGGGGAATTAATTTTAACTCATGAAGAATTTGAAACGGTTCTAACACAGATCGAAGCTGTACTTAACTTGCGTCTTTTATATCCTCTTAGTAGCGATCCACATGATTGAACCCTCTTACCCCGGCACATTTTCTAATTGGAAGACCACTAACAACTACATTTGATGAAGACCTCTGCGATGTACCAACCAATCGTTTAGTGGCATTTCAACGTATGCAGCAATTAACGCAGCAGTTTTGGCAAAAATGGAAACGAGAATACGTAAATCACTTGCAAACACGTACTAAGTGGCGTAAAGAAAATCCACACCAGCTGAAAGAAGGTCTGATGGTTTTACTTATCGAACGAAATGATCCTCCTGCAACGTGGAAAATGGGCAGAATTTTAGAACTATTCAAAGGAAGCGATGGACATGTGCGTGTAGTATCACTGAAAACTGCAAGTGGTGTTTTTAAACGTGCGGTCTCAAAAATATGTTTGTTACCAAATCAAGGTGACAATTAAACAATTATTTTAAAAGAAATTAATCCTTTTAAGGTGGGAGCATGTTGGCGCCGCCAAATTGTGTTATTATTTTATACGTTTTATTATATCTAATTATTTTATATTTATGGTTATTGTGACATCCGTTTGTAATTATTTGTTTTATTTGTACAGATGTATTTATTTTTAAGCCTTCATACCTGATTAACCCTTAAATTCCCAGAAATATGAATTTTATTACTCGTTGTTAAAAACTAATCATTGCACCCTTTTTTTCCCCCTGTACACTTTTACCCATTAATAAATTGTATATATATATATATATATATTGTATTTTATGTAAAATAGAGTTAGTTATTATTGAACTTGCAATCGAGCAGCAATAAATACATAGAGTAAGAAGACAGCGTTTATTATAAAAACCTACCCAATCTACTGAGACCGCGTAAGGACGTAAATTCAATTATTTTCACGTGGCTTAAAACAGGAGTGATACCTAGAAGTATATACAAAAATTTATTATTTATTATTAATTTAGTTTATTTTGAATACTGGTGTTCTTTTACTTGTCTTTTTTAACATTGTTGTTTTGTTGTATGTTTTTGATATACAACGTTAGTTATGTGGTGGTCAAATTTTAATCTACAAAGTTATATAAGTTTTAATTCAATTTATTCAAACATAAAAACACATGCTGACGTCACAGTTAATGTTAATAATCTTTGGACTTGTTTTCGTCCTTATGCTATCATTGATTCCAGTTTATTTGTTTTAATTTCTTTCCTTCTTTAGTTTTAGTTTGTTCTTTTTTTAAATACCAATTTTTTTAACCTAACTTAGAATGATGATATTAATATTTGTTATTTTTATGCTAATCATTTTTATTTGTTTTATTATTAATTTAAATGCATTTACTTGATGGTATGTAACACTTGCCTTTGTTGGCAGTTACTTAAACCGGGTGCGCAGGGTAATCCAGTGGCGCATTTTAAAAGTTATTTAGATCTGTTCAGCGGGTAATTTTTGTCTTTTTAATTTTTTTTAACGTGTTTTCTGACGCTCGCTACAGTTAATTTGAAAGATGAAAAAAGGTTTTGATTGAATAGGTGGAAAGAATGTAATGAAAATTTTTATGGTAAAGTAATTGAAAAACCAGAATATAAAGAGGATAAAAATAATATAGGTAAAAGCACTATGATAGAGGTAAAGTGATGTTAGCTATGAAAGATATGAAAGTTAGAAAGGTTTCAGGAATAAATAAAGACCGTTAAAGCTGTTGAAATATTTGCAGGAAAAAGTAATAAAAGAGCTAACATTATTGTAGAATGATACATATGAAATCAAAGAGTGGCCGAGCAATTTTCTAAAGAATATATTGCTGGCAAAAAAAAAGATAAAAAAGTGCAAAGAGTATACAACATTCATCTTGGTAGCGCCAGCAGCAAAGATCTTGTTGAGGGTAATAACAAATAGATTTGTAGAAATTTTGAAGGAAAAAATAATTTTGATTCAGAAAAAAGTTGGAGACAAGCGACAGTTGGTATAGTGAAGACATTTGGAAAACGGTACTTAAAGAAAGACAAAAGTTTAAGTGTGTATTTATACTTGGTAAAAGCATTTGACTGTTTGGTGAAGGAAACAATTTGAAAAGAAAATTAGTAGCAATGGTTTAAATGACAAAAAGACCAAGTGGTTTAATGTTAGAAAAAAAAAAGTGTTTATCACCAACGTTGTTTAATTTGTATGCCAAAGAGCTGGAATTGAATCTGTTTGATAAGGTAATGATATTATCGTGTTTTGCAGAGAACACAGAAGAACTGAAGATTTTAGTTAAAGAGCTTAACAAAATGGAATCAATGTATAGACTGGGTATAAACAAAAACAAGATAAAACTTATAAGAATTGGAGAGACAATCGGAACAAGTAGAAAGGTATAAAGAATTTTTAAAGCTAGAAAGAAATAAGAGTACGCATAGAAATGGCAAATATGTTTAAGAAGAAAGATCAAAATTTTTAGTACTAAGTTAGATATACAGGGTCCATTATGAAAGTAATGCGCATTTTCTATGAAAAATAGATTTATTGATTATACTAGTACAAACGCTTAAAATTTTTCTAAATACTTTCTCCCTGCATCAATACACTTTTGGAGACGAGTCTGCTACGCCTGGAAGGCACTCTGAAACTTCTCGACAGGAATGTCTTTTAATAACCTTGTAACATGCTTTTGGATGTTTTTCACGGACTCCCAATGCTTTCCTTTTAGCTCTCTCTTCAGTCAGGGAAATTTAAAAAAAATGCACGGAGCCAATTCGGGAGCTGGGAGATCACCAAGGTTTTGCTTTGGGCCAAGAAGTTGGTAACAATTACCTGGAGCATTGATTTTGATTTTGTGTACTACGCTGTTCTGCCTTTTTGGTTCTGTGTCGTACTCAAACATCTAAGATTTGTTTTTGGTTACGACAAAGTTAACAAAGTCCGGCTCATTTTGAATCAAATTCAAAAGTTCTTGACAGCGCAAAATTGCGTCGTGTTACAAAGTCAGAAAACACAGTTTATGCGGAGACACGTCTTTCCGCTCAGAACAGTCGGAACAAGTTGGCGACCGGCTGCGTTGGAACGGCAGATCCTCCACCACATTTCTTGATCGGTTTTACCGAGCTGGGATGGATAGTCGCGTTACAATAAAATCATGCGCATTACTTTTATAATAGACCCTGTATATTTGCAAAAATAGAATTGTAAAATATTTTATATGGAATGTGTTTTTATATCGAAATGAAATTTGGACAATAGGAAAAAAAGATGATGTATTTGAGAATTTTGTGCATATAGTGTACAAACAAGATCTAGAATAAAAAAGTGTTGAGAAGAGCAAGGGTGAAAAGAGTGCTAGTAGTACCTACTTATAAAAGAATGAATGGATGGATAGGGCATGCATTGAAAAGAGATTGTTTCTTGAAAGACGTGATCGAAGGAATGGTGAATGCAAATCTGAAAAGATAAAGGAGAAGATGCAAAATTGACTGATGATCTAAGGAAAGGACAAAGGTACAGAGAACTAAAGAAAAGGAGAAAACTGAAAAATAGGTAAATGGATGTGTATATGTAAGAAAGATGAGAGACTACAGCAACTAATAAACAAAACACTGATAGGGAACAAAGACCAAATATAACAAAAAAGTTGTGCATGCGGTGAAAACAGCTAAATGCAATATAGCTCTAGGGCCCGTAAAAATCCTAACAGTTATTAAGTATAAATCCCAATTTGTTTTCAGAAATGAAATGGGATCAAGAGGGACGTTGTTTGTTTTTATTGTGTTAATGCAAAGATTGATTATAAGTTTTTGATAAAGTTTGCTATAATTATCTTATAAAGCTACTGAATGATAAAGACATAGACAAGAATGATATCAGAATAATCACGTACTTCTACTTTAAACAAACCGACAGGGTATACGTAGGAAATGAATATTCAGAAAAAGTTCATATTAAACAATTACTTTTCAACTTTCACTCAGTTTTACTCAGAAGATATATTACAAGAAGCTAGGTAGAACAAACAACAATTGGTGTGAAATTTAATGGGGAAGTATTTAACAACATTAAATATGCGGATGATACTGTACTTTTTGCAGAATTTTTAGTAGAGTAATAAATTAAGTAATTAAAACCAGCGAAGAGAAGGGGCTCACACTGATCACAATTTAATTTATTTTAAACCAACAATAAAAACTATGGACTACGAGTAAACAATAATCAACGAAAACTATGAATATGGAGATAAGATCAAGAATTGAACAATACAATGAGGGGCACACTAGGCACTAACAATTTTAATTAACATTTTAAAATCAGAATGCTAAAATTTTACTTGTTTCCAATGTTATTATATGGAATGGAAGATTGGAGACCTAAGAAAAATGTCATGAATTGGCTGTAAGCATTTGAGATGTAGGTTTATAGAAAAATTATGAGAATAAGCTAGGTGAGCAAAACAACAAACAATGAAGTATTAAATAAATTGGAAAAAGAGAAAGCAATCGTAAACACAGGTAAAATCAGAAAATTACAATACCTGTGCTACGCGAGGAGAAAAATATACACTAATACAAACCAACGACTTTAATCAACATTTTAAAATTGGAATGCTTGTATGTTAAGTGTTTTCAGTGTTGTATAAAATAGAAGTTTTATTGATTAAGAAAAATGACATGGGCTGGTTGGAACTGTTTGAGATGTGGGATTAAAGAAAAATCATGAGAATAAGTTGGGTGAGCAAAACAACATACAAGGAAGTATTAAAAAAATATATATAAGAAAAAGACTCATCTTCTGGTTGAATAACCTAAGGCAATGGTTCAACAGAAACTCAAAAAAGTTATTCAAAGTTGTAACGAAAGTGTGGGTTTGACTAAAATTTGAAATGGAAAGATAAAAATTGTATGAAAAGAGTGAAATGTTTGTCTAAGACAGGGGTGGCCAACCCACGGCCCGCCTAGAAAAATTTTGCGGCCTGCGATATTTATAACACTTTTACAAAATATTATTCATTATTTGTGTTCAAAAATTAACTGAAGAAATTATGACAAAACATTAACTTTGATTTTAAAATAATATTCTTGCGCAGATATGACTGATATGTGTGTCGGACTGTATTTTATAATTTCTTCATTTTTTATCCAACCTTCTCTATCTTGGACCATTTTTGCTATCTCGTTCCACTGTATTCCTTTTTTTTTCTGCGGCTTTGTGATGCTGTTCACTTGGGACTTTTTCCCTGTATTCTCAATTTGTGTATTATGTATTTTTTTTGTTATATTGATTTTATGCAGTTTGTGTATGTGTCCTAGCCTTCCTAGCGGTCTCTATTAATGTTTCTATAAGTTTAATTTTTAGTTTATTTCTTACTTCCGAGCTCTCCATTTAATCTTTTCTCGTTATTTCTTTAATTATCATTAGAAATCTCATCTCCATTGCATTAATTTTGCTTTAATTTCTATCTGTTGTTGTCCAAGATTTGCTCGAGTATATTAGGGCTGCATTTACTACTTTTTGTATTTCTGTTTTTATTGTCTTCGTTATTTCTTTCTTAAGAATTGTTTTTTGAGTGCATTGAATATTTTTCCTCTTTTTTCAGTACTTGCATCTATTTTCATGTCTATATTCCTTGTTTCTTGCTTAAATTTCTTAAAAATACTCTTCCTCTGCATTAATACACTTTTGGAAACGTGTCTGCTACGCTTGGAAGGCACGCTGAAACTCCTCTACAGAAATGTCTTTTAATAACTTTGTAATGTAATGTAATGCTTTTCTTTCAGCTCTCTCTTCAGTTGGGAAAAGAAAAAAAATTGCACGGAGCCAAGTCGGGACTGTAAGTGAGCTGGGGGACAACCGAAGTGTTGTTTTGGGCCAGGAAGTTGGTAACGATGACGGCCGTTTGAATGGGGGCATTGTCATGGTGGAGCTTGACCGTGTCTTTAAGGTCAGTCTTCACGCGCACGATCCGTTGTTTTAATCTGTTGAGCATCTTGAGGTAAAAGGTTGAGTTGACAGTTTCTCTTTGCGGTACAAACTCAAAATGAACGATCCCTCGGACGCCAAAGAAAATAATGAGCAACGTTTATTCGCGCTTTCTTGGGGAGAAGATTTGTGTAGCTGCTGCCTTTTTGGTTCTGGGTCTTACTCGAACATCCCGGATTCGTCTCTGGTTAAGATAAAGTTAAGAAAGTCCGGCTCATTTTAAATCAAATTTAAAAGTTCTTGACAGCGCAAAATTGCGTTGTGTTACAAAGTCAAAAAACACACTTCTCGCGGAGACAGGTCTTTCTGCTCAGAACAATCGTAGCAAGTTGGCGACCTGATGCGATAAAAGGGCAGATTTTCCTCTACATTTCCCGACCGGTTTTACCGAGCTGGAGTGGATAGTCGCGTCACAATAAAATTATGCGCATTACTTTTATAATGGACTCTGTATAATTTTATATGTGGCCCGCAGAGCTATAAAACATTTCCAAAGTGGCCCGCAAGATCATTTGGGTTGGCCACCCTTGGTCTAAGAAGTAACAGAAAAAAATAATAGTAAGTAGTGAACAGACTAGAAAAGGTAGAACTGCAAGATAGGCATGGAAAAAATAATAGTAGCAGATACAATGCCCAATATAAACGATTTCAAAGATATAGTAAATTACTTGCTGTAAAAACGGAGTAGGAATTTGAAAGAGTATAATGTACAAAAGAAAGATGATAATGAGCAAATGCAGATAAGGAAGTAGAATGAATTTTTTAATAAAAATAGAAAAACAGTTAAATGTTTTATAAAATAAAAGGACAAAGTAAAGTGAATAGTGTAAATGACAATATTTAACAATTTTTGGGATTAGAAATTACTTTAGTTTACATGCGGCAAAAATTTTAGGGATTATTCTTTGGTCTATTCTAAAACAATTTTGTCTTATGATGGTTTCTGAAAAACTTGTTTGTTTTGAAAATACAGGATGAACAAAATTTGCGGCAGTTACAACATTTTATTATCAAAAAAATACATGTAAAGTTGCTGAATCTACAATAAATGTTCGAAATGATTTCCTCCAGATAGGATACAAACATTCAGTTTTCTTGTCGTTGAGTGCTAAACTTTTTCAAACATACCAGGGTTGTTTTTAATTGAATTACACCCAGCAGTTATCTAATTTCCAGGCCATGCTTGTGGCCCACCTTGACTAATCCAGTGATTTTTGTATGTTACAGTTAAATAATCACAAGCAACCAAACTGAAATGTGGTGGTGCATCATTGTGGATAAACCACATTGCAATTCTTGTTGCCAATAGTACATCAACTAGAAACTGAGGTATGTGTTTCAAAAAGTTGCAATACACCTTGCCAAATTACACACCAAGATATTTGACAGCGTTCTTTGTGGTTATATCGGCATCGCCCACTTTTATTACCGTTTTTTTGAATTTCCTACCACCGTACAGGATGACGGCCTCCGTTTTCTGGGCGGCAATCTCCAGCCCTTGCCGCTCAATTTCCGTTTTAATCCTTATAATATATAATCCTCAGTAGAGGACCCAGGATCAAACCTTGTGATTCGACGCACGTGATCAACATATTTTTCCTTCCTCTTCCTATAAGCAGTTATCTGCTGCGGAGGTAGCTTTGAGTTACTTTAATAAGCTTCTTGCTCACTCTCATTTTGATTAGTGCTCGTACCACCCCTTCAGATTTATCATAGCATCAATGTCAGACCTTCCTTTCCGGAACGCAAACTGGTTGTCGTATATTTGGTTCTCTACATCCTCCCTCAATCTACTTGCAATTAGCTGTTTATAAATTTTTTACAATGTATTTATTAGGCTGATCGGCCTATACTTTGGGGCTTTGTTTGTCTTTTTCTGTTGTTTTTGAAGAAGAACCAGTTTTGACTGCTTCCATACCTTGGGAAATTTGCCATTCTGAAATTTCTGATTTATCACTTTTAGGATGATATCAGGTACGGCCTTTATTACTTTTTTAGAAATCTTGGGAGGTATCCGGTCTGGTACCGACGCTTTCTTGTTCTTTAGCTTTTCGGACGCTTCTTGTACTTCCTGCAGGGTAAAGGGTACAGTCACTTCCTCCTCCACAACTGTTGGCCATTTCACCGGCGGGTGTTTCGGAAACAGCTGTTTGGCCACTTCCATCTGCCTCTCATCTCCGAGCCTAACACCAACTCTTCTGTTAAACTTGTCCGTGACGGTTTCATACCTTTGACCCCACTCGTTGTTCTCCACCTCATCTAGCAGCTTCTTCCAAGGTTTTTTTTTTTTTGCCGACATTATAGCCTTTTTGTATTCCGCTGTCTTATCCTCCAGGATTTTGCAGAGGTGATCTTTTTGCTGGTGCTATTGCACTTTTTTTAAGCGTGGTTAGTTGCTCAGACCATCAATAAAAAGCCTTGTTTAGATTTACCTCCTGAAGAATAAGTCCTTCGCTCTTTCGATGGTTTTCATCAAGCCGTTGACGTTTGGGTTTTGCAATTGTTCCAGCTCTGTCTTTACCCTCTTACAGAATTTTGAGATTTGTTTTCCGTTATTTTCTATCCCACGCTTGCCACTGGCTTTTGCTACTAGATTTGAGTGTGAAGTGGATGTTTTTGTGTAGGCTGTTCACTTCGTCACTTACCCTCCACTCAGAGATGCTTTCTGCGGTATGCTTACTACAGATTCCACGTCGGTTATCCACTTTGGGTTTCGGACCGCAGCTTTGTTTGGCTCTGCAATTATAGGCAGGTCAATGTTCTCCTCCACCACGGTTCTGGACAAAAGGGTCATCGCCGCTTTGCCTCTTCCCAGATTACTCTGAAGCACCTTCATTATTTATTTATCTGCACGCCCTTTGTCCTCAGCTTAGCGCAGATATCTTTGTACCTTAGACATTTCATGCTTTCAGCCCTGTGTTCTTTCTTTTTGCACAGGTAGCATTCCTCTTCATTTAGGCAATGTCTCCAAAGGTGTCCTATCCCTCCACAGTTGGGGCATACTTTGTTGCTTTTTTTTTTCTTACACTCGACCGCTCTGTGTCCAATCCTCCTGCACTTGTAACACCGAAGGATCCACCATCTTCCTTGTCTTTCACCTGTTCCACCCCTTGCCGACCCTTTTCAAGTTGACAAGATTTATCCCCACTTTATTTGTTTTGTCCGCCAGTGTTATTTTGCCGAGGCTCTTGGCACCCTTTTCCAGTTCCTCCATTAGGACGTTTTTACTTCCTCTTTCGTGGTGTTTTCATCAATGTCCATCAACATGACGGTCGATTGTTTTCTTCTAACCTCTACGCTCGCAATTCTGCCTAGTTTCAGGTCTAGCGATTTTATAAAGATTTTTGTAGATTTGCCTCTCTTGCCTTTAATCTTTAGCTGTACGCAGCATCTTCTGGCCAGGTGACACTGTCCACCAAAACTTCTTCAGCGGCTACTTGGCTCTTCATGTCCTTTATGACCTTGGCGTATGTCACTCCGTCCTTAGGCTTAAGGATGATAGTTTCCACCTTTCTCCTTAATTCACTGGGATTGTCGTTACCTTTGCCACTCTCTTTCTGGTCCAGCCTCTTGAGCTGCCTAAATACTTCCTCTAGTACATTTTTGTGCGCCAGTGTGTATGCGCCTCTTGTACAGCGCACACAAGTATCTTCCTCCCGTTCTTTCCGGCAGTATTCTTTAATTGTTCCAGTGATTTACGCAGGTTGTTGGTAAACTGTACCTGCTGGTCTTCCTTCTCTGTGGCAATTACGAAGATAAATCTATCGCTTTTGCTGATTTTTCTTTTACTAGATATGCAGCCGCTTTTTGTGATGCTGCATATCATGCCGATCCTAACCTAACCTAACCTAACACCCTGTATATTATATATTCTGTTGCACCCGACATCGGTCTGTTGACCGATTTTTAAATTCAATTACATGTGGTAGTGGATTTATTAAGTTCTTCAGAGGACTTAGATGATATAATACGTTTTATTTCTATTACTAGCTTTATATAGTTGATTCTATTCTAGATAATACAATTTTACTATTAATCACATTTTGAATTGCGTTTTTTTTTAATATTATTATCTAAATTTAGATGTTACGTTTTTACAAGCTTCTTTTTTGTGTTTGTTATTACACCATCTGTTATTTATTTTGCAATAATATTTTCATATTTTAACCAAAAATCTAATAAACAATCTTTTTAGTCTTAATGAAATGTTGCCTTTTTGGGTAAGGTCAGTTTTAATTATTATTGGTTTCATAATTATATCTGATTATTTATATGATAAGTTTGAAACCAAACCAATCAGGGCGGACGTACTCAATCTCTTTGGCAAACACCCGACATACACCGTATAGGTTAGCGACGATGTAAATGAAAAAACACCCAATCGCAACGGAATGTTCAAATCAATCGATCCAAACGAACCGTTTTGACTGCCCACAAAATCTTTTAACAAATTTTTAGACGTAGCCCCGGAAATACCTTGTTAAGTAAATAATCAACATTCTTGCACTTTTTTTTAAATTTTTTTGACTTTTTAGAAAGTCTCAGGGCGTTAATAATAATAAAACAATGTCTTTATACCTCATTTAGTTGCTTTTAAGTAGCTCTCCATGTCATTGATTCTAGCAATAATATTTTCTAGAGCATTGAAAAACAGTTACAGTTTTAATATTTTGTTTAGTACGCTTTTTTTAATTATTAAATTGACTAATTGTTCAGGAGATTGTTAAGGTTTGTGCTACTATATTTATGATTGTGGAATAGAATATTCTATTTACTAAACCATTAATTAGAGAACATATTTGCATACGTTTTATTTCACGGAATCCGTAATCTATTATAAGTATCTTGTGAGAATAAAATATTAGAAATGATGATAATAATTCTATTAATATTTATTTTATTAATATGCAATTACATTGAGTTTTGCAAGTGTTTTAAAAATAATATATCAGTTTTCAAAGCATCAACAGGATCTTGCAGGTCGAAAATCATTAATCTGATTTTACGAGCACATAAAGTAAAGTATAAATAGAATACAATTGAACAATTAAAAAATAACACAAAAATAAACATACAACAACTTGGCTAACGCAACTACAATATATCACTTTAATTAACTTAATTTTAAAATTGAAATTAATGTTAAGTTTACAATCTAAAACTACATTTAAAATAACTTTGAACTAATTTGTAATGTTGTATTTTATTCAACGTGTAGTTATAGCACTTTATTCACATATACGTATAATTCAACTCGTGTGTTTAAAAATATACTGGCGATGAGTGTGCGTAATTCGCCAATTTGCATTCGAAATGAAATTTTCCGCGGCACCCCATGATGGATGGATCAATGCCGCAACAAAAATAAACCCTAATTACATATTTATCGCGCGCGACTTTCCCGGTTATGACTTTATTCCTAGTCGGTCATTTGCATGCTTATTTATTCGTTCGTGCTTATTTTTTTTTGTATGTTTAGGGCTGTTGCTCCCCAACTGTTGATCTGCGTCCAGTAGCGGAGAGATTATGGCTCAGGCAGTGTGCAACGATAAGGGTTATCTGCAGCACGACCGATCGAAAGGGTGGGTTTGCGCGCTTCCGACTGCTGCATGCTATCTGCAATATAAACCGACTTTGCATACAAATTAACGCTCGCTCGGGGTTTATTTAAACCCCATACTTAATTATCAATGGTAATGGATACGGCGCGGCGCGTCTTCGGAATGTAACTGCCTGCATTAGGCGGGGATTTAAGGAGAAGAGAGAGCGTATACCCGAAACGTACCAAAGTAACAGGTCACGAAGATTTCCATTTTAAATTTAGATAAGAATGTAATCAAGTTCTTTGGCTTGTTTGGTAAAAAAAGTCACGCTCTTTTGTGTGCAGCATCGGCTTGGTAAATGTGCGAGAGGGGTAGGTGGATTGCGACATAGTAACGTTTGAATTGTTCGATTCTGGCCGGACGATTTAATCTGCAACAGATGATACCTCGCACCCTCCTACTGGCAGCAACAGGGGATGATATTTTAGAGGGACGCCGACCCTTCCACCCGTTTCAACGAGAGATCGCAGGACACGACGTAAAGTTTAATATTTCAAAATATAAAATGTATTCATATAAAACACAGATGTGTTTAATACTGGAAACTAAACATGGGAACCTTTAACATTGCTCAAAATTTAATATTCAGAATTCTAGTTCTATTTAATAAACGTAAAATTTATCTATGTAGGCAATAAACATTTTACATCTATAAAATTTTACTAGTATTCAACTTAAATGTATTAACTTACTTCCTAATATATAATAAACATATTAAATTAAATTCATTTGCGTCATGCATGAAAGGCATACTAGGTCTATAAAAATAGCACATAAACATGCATAAACTGAATTTGTACATATATTATGTTATAACATTGTGAATACGCTCTGACCAGCTTAGTCAACGTGATAATAAACGGAAGGTCATTTGAGCAGCAAATTATTAGTAAGATGATATTATTTTCCGTAAATCCGAATATATAGCTAAAACGATAACTGGTATGTGCCGATTACATACGTTGAGAAATCCATTTATTTATGGCAAGTATGCAGAGTCGCAAGTAGATTTCACAATGTTGTGAGTAACAGTCTGTCGTTTTATCAACAAGTTATGGCGTCTGTTATATATTGTATATTGATTTCAATTATTTTTGTTATAAAGTGCTTGCAAAATAACTGGTGTTATACGAGGGGATTTAGAAAATATTTACTGAATCATAAAACAAACAATAATTTTGAAGTAATTTTATTTTTAATGCAATCTCTTCAAATGCTTGTTGTTGGAAATTGTTAACCATTAAAAAATATTTGTTTTGTCATACAATCATTTATGAGAGCTCTTTTCAAATGTTTATTTTTTGTTTTTAATGTTACTATATTTACACAAAATAGTTTTTTTTCAAAATATTGTTATCATTAATGTACAATAGTTTTAAACTATTTTGACATTTTTTTATAATTTTTTTTTCTTTTTATAAGTACATGATGAAACTTTTGATAATTAAATTATCAGTTAATAAAAAACATTCTTCTTAGCAGTTGCAAATTATAAACCTAAGTATGCATGTGGCAAGTACAGGCTTTGTTTAGCTAGCAAGCTTGACGGTCGTGGCAACGACCACCCGGAATCTACGAGGTTGTGACACTTATTCAATTTTCTCTGGATATAAGAAAAGATGCCAGTTCTGACAAACACGGCCGACAGAACTATGTGTAAATATGTTTTTTTAGTGTGGTTCTCGCTGTCTTTTTGAGTTTTTTTTATAGGTTAGTAACTTGTAATTAGTCACTAGAGTTGCTATTTGCTGAAATTGATTCTTAGTAATTGCAGAGCTCAGTGTTTTATCTGATTTTAAGTTTACTTTCAAGGTTAATATGTGTTTAAATTTCTGATTTTACATTGGTTTATCAAATTTAATATCCAAAAACACATTGCAAAATGTCCTCCTGTGGTTACTGTTTTAAAAGTTATCAAGTTCTAAAACTCTAATAAGTTGGGTTGAGTCTGAAAAGTCTTGCAATGTTTCCTAAATAAAACAAGCTTGATTGGGCTTTGAAATCTATTTTAGATTCTACAGCAATTGTGTTTTAGTTAATTGTTTTTTGGCAAGCAAATTTTTCAACTGATTCAGGGTCAACGTGTGTTAATTGCGCGTTCTAAATTTTTTTTGTCTGTTAATATAAGATGAGCTGCAGTATAAAATAAAAATACAGGGTAGGGCTCCGTGATTTGTTAGGTAAATTTGGAGTTGTAGTAAAAAAAAAAATTTTTTTTTAAAGTACATATTACGCTATTTTTTTGTTATGTTTTGAAAATTATTTTGTCCAAGTAGTGGCTTGGCGGGCGACATACCTGTTGAGGCATTCCACAAAGTTGTAGGCCACTTTCATATACATATCTTGAAGGATTTTGGCGATTGCGTTTTTAATTGCATCCTTCAAAGGATTTGAAGTTTGTAAACTTTATGTTTGAGATATAACTTTTAGCTTAGTTTCTAAGGAATTATTATTTCATACGGGTGTAACTTAAGATCTGTGTGTAAAATTTGCTAAATTGTTCTGCGCACAAACTTATAAACAGCGGCATATTTTGGAGACTGTTCAATAGACGCTGTAATTGCTTCTTTGTGTTTAGGTGTTCTGATACTTTTGGGTTGTCTAACTGGTTTATTACAAAGTGCAGATTTTGTTTTCCTTACATTACTGATCTATTCCAAATGGTTTTAGAGTCAGGAACTTTGTCGTGACGAGCTAACCGCCTGCAAATGGTTTTGGCGTTGCTACTACACATTTGCCGTTTAAAAAAAAAATTCAACAACAAAACCACGTTGCTCTTCCGACCACGGCATAGTCACTACTAAAATTGGGGTTGTTTTATTAATTACATAGTATATACTACGAAAATGAAGGCGCTTTAGATACTGGCAAGGCCTAGTATTTGGATCACCCATACTCTCATATTACATGTAATTATGGTTTATATTGACAGTAATCATGTATCAGATTAATGTTTAAAATTACTTAAAAAAAAGTGGCACAAATTAAGAAAAGAGAGTTTATTTTGATTTCAAAATCTTGTGAAAAAATGGTAAAAATTAATGCTATTCAATCTGAGGACTTACAGATGAAACAAACTAAAATTAGAGATGCTTTTTGTTGCCAAACGCACCTGTAGCTTTGAAAAATAGACTAGCAACTTCTTCTAGTAAATGTTTTCAAATAAGAAGTTTTATTTATATATAGCAGGTTATTTGGGCAGCTGCCAATTTTGAAGCTATTATCTTTTGACATTTGACAAGTAAAAACTATGCTATTATCACATTTGCAAAATTAAAGCACTTTTTGATTGTTGTAAAGCACTGTTTGGGCGGGCAATAGTAAACCTGGTGAACAAATTTGAGCTGTTGGGACAAGTTTGTGATGTGATAAATTGAAACCGTGTGCATCGCTCAAGAACACATGAGAATATTGCTGATGTAGCCCGTAGTATTCAAGAAAACTCAGGTTTGTCGAACTTTGGAATTAGACATTCTACAAACGACACCGTATTTTGCATAAAAAGTTAAGTCTTAAGACTTTTAAAGTTTAGTTAACACAAGAACTCAAGCTGGTCGATCACCATAAACGTCGTATCTTTGCTGATTGGGTTCTTCAAATGCATCAAAATGATCCGGAATTTTATCGAAAAATTATTTTCAGTGATGAGGCTCATTTTCACCTCGGAGGCTACGTTAAAAAAGCAGAATTGTCGCATTTGGGGCTCAAAAATTCCAAGAATGATTGTTGAAAAGACTTTGCATCCTCAACCCTATTTCTTTTTTAAATGAGGCTAGTGCAACTATTACGGTGAATGGATGGCGCTACCGAGCTATAATTAATGATTTTTTATGGCTGGAATTGGAAGATATTGATGTGGACGTTTATTTTCAGCAAGACACGTAGCGCCCAACACTAGCAACGAAATAATCGCAATTTTGCAAGAAAAGTTTTCTGACCGTGTTATTTCTCGAAGAGGTTATCACAATTGGCCACCGAGATCTTGTGATTTAACATTTGTTGACTTTTTTCTTTGGGGCCACGTGAAAGATAAGGTTTATGCCAATGCTCTACAATTGGTTCAAGACCTTAAAGATGGAATTCGTAAAGTTATCGAGGACATACAGCCGCAAATGTGCAAATTGGTCATAAACATTTTCATGAAAAGAATGTGGTACTGCAACCGTAACCGTGGCGGTCATTTGACTGATATCGTTATCAAATGTTAATGGCATATCTTCCTCTTTACAATGAAATAAACATTTATTACGTTCTCTTAAAAAAAACCTGTTTATTTTAAATATCAAAATGATAACTTTTATTGTAAAATCCTATATTATGAAAATTGGTAGTTTTGTCAATTTTATTAAAACTGTGCCTGTCCGTAAGTGAAATCTTAAATTTTGTGGTCACTTGGCTTGCTGTATATTTAAAGCTGAATTTTTTGTTTTAGCAATTGACTTGTTTGAAGTTCTGTTATACCGTCACTTGGCTTCTGATTAATTCAACTTTTGCTTAAAGAATACATACCATCGGACTATGACGTTTGTGTTTGTAAGTCAAGATAAAATTTCAAACTCAAGCCACAAACAACACATTTTTGCGGTTATTCTGATTTAAAAAATATCAAACTCTATCAGTTGTGGTATGGGTTGTCTGAGATCACAACTACCAACGAACTATTGCAGTTGGGATAAAAAGTTGAGGCACAGAAGTTAAGGATAAACAACTTTTTACTACGTAACCGTCGTATATTTAGTTTAAAACCACCGGTCGTTGCAGTGACTTAGATACATAGCAAAATAGGTCACTTTGCTCGTTGTGCTGTATTGAGTATGGAATGAGAAGTTTTATTTTTTAAAAAATTTCAAAGTGCAATCCAAAATGGAGGAACAACTCTAAAAGACAATAAATAGTCAGGTGGCGTCTTGAGAATCTATATAAAAGTTTTAGAACCGCCCAAATATTGTTTTCGCCCTCAGTTTATGGTAGAAGCAGGCAAAATTGTTTCTAACGTCTATCTTGTCAACGAGCAAATTTTGTTACTATAGCAACAAATAACAATTTTGTTAAACAGTCACTTGTACCTGAATAGTTGTATAATAAAATTTAAGATCAATTCTGTTGGGCAACAATGTGCAAATTAAATAATTGGAGTAGGATATGTTGAGCTTCTTTGAGTTTACTATTTGCCAAGTTTTGATGCTTATACGGTTCTGTACGTTCAGCTTGTTGAACAAGTTTTATTTGTAGTTTTGGTACTTATGTTAAGATTGGCAGTTTTTTTTTTTGACAAACTATCTATAGTTTGTTGCTTCCATAAAGGATTTACTTCTTTTTTTGTTGAGTATTCTTGAAAGTTTTTTTTTAGACTATTATTTGATTTTTTGCTTCTTTTTGTTTTTTGTCTTTTTTACTTTTGCATGTGGTTTTGGAGAACATTTTTGTCCTGTAGCCAAGGTTTTAGTGGCTTGCGCTCCTGTGGCTGTTTTTTTGGTTTGTGACTAAGGTAAAATTTTGCCGTATTAGAACTACATGTTTTTTGGGGTTTGTCAGTTTTTCTATGGCTGCTTTTTATGGGAATTGAGGAATTTTGCCGGAGTGTCGGAAAGGAATCGGGGAAATAAAATATTTAGTGTAAAACAAAGTCTGACACTTCTATAGAGTCTGATTCAAATTGGGCGGTTATGGGCCATAAGTAGGGGCAGCAATCACAATATAGAGATGATAACTTTACTTGTTGATTATGGTCAGTTGTGAGTTATATTGACAGTGCTGCGGCGGACCCACTAACCCGCATGGCAAGCGTGGTAAGAAAATGCTAATATATACCATGAACAGACAAAAAAAGTTTTAAGCGAGCAACCACTTACAACCCAAGGTAACGGTTGGAGAGAAGAACGGATATTGGACAAACAAAGGTTGCCATTGGAAAATACTAAACATTGCTCTGTATAATGTACGGACTTTAGGAAAAAAATAAAAACTAGAAGAGTAAGACGATAAAATATTAAAAATTATTATTGCAGGATTTTGCAAAATTAGAAAATTGAGTCAGGCCATATGCTATATCAAAATAATAACAAAGAAAACTTGCCTAACGTTGGAATTGCAATTTTTTGTCAGTAAGCAATTAATGCCCGTTTGCACCGTTATGTTACTTATCTTGCCCGTTTGTAAGTTAAACTTAACTTTAAGGTTTACTTTATCTTAAATTGGTTTAAACGTGTTAATAATTTTGTTTTCTTAACTAAACGTGGTTTAGGAAAAAACAATTGTTTTTGATTAGATAGATATGTGTCTAACTTTACGCTAATTTATAGTTTCCAGACTTTTCCTCTAACTTAACCTATCATGCCATTGATTGTCTTGCAGATTCTTTTTGCTCATCGATTTCTAGCTGCCGTCATTCCAGGATTTCTTCGGCCTGCTTCGTTTCCGTCTATCGGGAGGGACTCAATCTAGCGTAATTTTTGGTAGTCGATAATCTGTCATCTTTTTCACGTGTCCGTACCAGATAAGTTGCCGTTTTCCTGCTTCCTGTACGATGTTTTCTTTCAAGCCGATTAGTTCTTTTATCTTTGTATTGCGTATCCTATCCAACCTTGATATTCTACATGATTTTCTAAGAGCATCCATTTCCAGAACCTCTAGTCTTATTTTGTCAGCTTCTGTCCACAACCATCCTTCTGCTCCGTAGAGTACGATACTTTTCATAACTGTGTTGTATATGTTATACTTTCTTTCTTTTGTTATTTCTTTACTCCACCATATGCCGTTTAGTCTCTTGATACCTCTTCTACCTTGTCCGATTCTTTGCCTGATTTTTTTTTGTCTTTTTTATCTTTTTGTATTTTTACCCCTAAGTACTGGTAACTATTGCACGCTGATATTATTTCTCCATTCTCAAGTTTCAAGTCGTTAGATTTTCCCCAATACATAGGTATTTAGTTTTGTCGAGGTTTATCGAAAGGCCTACTTTTTTATATTCTTCTTTAATTTTTCTGGTCATGTATTGAAGGTCGTTCTTGTCTTGGGCCATGAGCACCTGGTCATCTGCAAACTGGAGTGTGTATATGTTGTGCAAAATAAAAATTAATAATGAAAATTTAGTTGAATAAGATTTCAATACTTTGTATTGCCTCCCATGCCACTAATGAGCTCACGAATATAATTTTGTGGAATATTCTGCTATTCTTCCTAAAGTGCCACACCAAGCTCGTTTATTGTGGTTGGTGCAACTGCAGGTCCTCTAACACACCTTAAACATGTTCTATAGGATAATCATCTGGGGTACATGCAGGTCAGTTAAATTTTCTTATTCCAACTGCAACCAACTTCAGCGATTCTCCACCAATGACAATTAATTTGGGGCAGGCATCTATTGATATTTTTGCCAAATTTTATTTAAGCCATCAGGAAACCTTCATTATGGTTAAGCCGGGGCTTAAAAGTCCTTTTACGTTGGACTATCCACACACTCACAGCTGTACTACGAACTTCACGGAGTTGGTTTCTGGTCTCCACTGAAGTCACATGACGATTCTGTAGAGTAGTACAAACAATAAATCGGTCATCATAGCAGTCGTTTTTTGTTTCCTGCCAGATCCTGACCTTCGAGTATTTCTGCTGGTTTCTTTAAACCGCTCAAGTGTTCTTTGGACGGTAGAAAGACTGACGTGAAGGAATCTGGACACATGCTGGTTTTTTTTCCATCTGCCACAAGAGCAACAGCTTTTGTACAATCTTCAGCACTTAAAACCATAACCATAGTGTGGGCACTGGGCACGCGTTTGATAAAGGTTTACACCATTCTTTATGGAGTCTAAAGTGTTATTGAGTTACTGAACAATAAACAATCACAATGCCATTTTGGTAAGTAGTAAATAATCTCAAGATATTTTATAAACGTTGTTTTGAAGCCGGAAACAAATTTCAGGATAGCACAATCAGCGCATATTTGAAATTGCAAATTAGATTATAACTTGCAAAACATAGTTATGCAAATAACGGTAAGTAATATCGTTGATTGATAAATTTACTAAGATACGCAACTTGAAATAAAATACCGTTCTCGAGATATAGATGGCACTGACACAAAAAATTATAAACGTTTTTATTACGTAAATTCTGTTTACAATCGTTATGATATTCTAGTGAATAATGGTGATATGTATAAGTAAAATATTTATAATAATTGCAAAATAAATGCAAATACAGTTTCATTAATATTTTAATTAATATTTTGACGTGTATACGCCATCTACATGTCATGAACATAATATTATCTCAGGCTGCGTATCTTAGTATATTTGTCAATCAACGGTAATATTGTATTATGACAAATAAATTGTAATTTGGCAATAATTTATAAGTAAAAAATTAAATGCAGCTCGTGTGTATCAAAGAATTTGTTTATCAATAGCATTTTTTTTTGTAAATTGTGTTTGATAAAACTTAATTTTACACACTTGATACATAAACAAATTAAACTATTATTTTTAGATCGCAATGTTTTAAAATGTATTTAAACTTTGAGTTCAGTTTATTTAATTTAATTATTTTTTACAACCTTTAATTTATTCTTTAAAGGTTGTAAATTTTTTTTTAAATGAGTGTTTATATTTATTCTTCATCATTCATATTCAGTGTTGTGACTTTATGCCAAAACGCAAATTTGTGTGTAGTAGTAGTTATAAGTATTACTAACAGAAAAAAATTTATTAATGGACAATGAAACATATAAAATTAATTAAAGAAAGTATTTTAAAGCTTTTGTTAGTCTATTTATATTAAAGCAAAGATTATAGTTTTACAATCACCAACTTGCTAATATGTAGATAATAGTTTAAGTTTTCAAATTAATGATAAGAACACGGAAATAACTATTTAGTTGAAAAGAAAGACCTTCACCTATTTAGTGTTTTTAAAGTTAATACATTATAAACGGCTATTTAATCTAAAATAGGAACGATGAGACAATTTAAACTGAAAATAATTTAAGCGTAAACAGATAAGACTACTTGACATTAAACTTTCTCTGATGTTTAAAATCAATGCCTTGTAAAATTTTAAGCATATTACCAAGTTATTAAATATGAAATATTATTGCACAATGTCAGTTAATAACATAAAATAATTTGGAATTTTTAACCTAAACTATTATTGTTCAATTTACAATACATAAATTGTTATTACTTAATTATATGTACAGTTGTTACTTGAAACAAACATATCCAAAATCATATAAAAGCATTATAATTGCTTAACATTTTTATGCAAATGAACTATTTATATTACATTGTAAATTGCGTGTTGTAACGTACTTGTAGTAAAAATAAAACAATTCTATTTTAAAATGTATTATGAGCAATTCCAACAAGTAAAATTCTCAACATGTATATTTTATTCTACAGTTAGAAGTTATAAATCCATGTATTTTCTGGTGATTTAATTCAGTCCCAAAATTATAATCCTCAAATTTAATATGTGCGGACCCTGTAGAGTTTTTTGAGCCACGAAATTGCGTTACATTGTGTATATGTTTGGGGCGATAGGGTCTGGGAATTACGGACCGTTATTTGAATACTGTGTTTGGGTCGGCACAATGGACAGGAAAACCAGCAGCAACAGGGGCCCGACCGACTTGTGGATTTTTGTCGGGTTCAGGCCATCGACTTTTCCGCGTGCCGCATTCAACTAATCGACGGTTTTGATCGATGGCGACGTGAATAATGATACCCAGCCAGCTTCACGGCTTTAAATATAATAGCCTTAATGTTACGTTACGTGTTCAGGAAAATGGTGGGGAAAATCATACGTTAATACGCTCCATTAATAACGGCAATGAACAACGATGTTATGGCTTAATACACGTTAAAGTTTTATTTTATTTTTTGGTGAAGGAGCCGGGTTATTAATATTGCAAATTCAGTTTAATCATATTATATAAATATATTTAAATGTGCTGCATGTGTTCGTTTCTAGTAGGTCTGTTTTGCACATGCAATCGATAAAACTGTTTTAATATTTTCCCTCCGTCATAATCGGTACAATTGGATTACTCGATGCAGTCAAACCTGGAACTACGAGAGTAGGATGTAAGCGAAAGGGAGAGATGTTATGCTAATTCGATAAAGTTAATATGGGGCACGAGTGGTAGGTGGTAAAGCAAGGTGAAAATTGAATTAGCCAGGCAGCTAGTACTACGTTTGCCTAGATATTCAATAACTGAAATATTCCAAATAGAATAATCCCATCGGGAAAATCACTTGACGATTTATTTTTTATTTGTTTTGATTAAAATATTTCAGTTAAATTTAAAGTTTTTAAAATACAATACAATATGTTTGCGATTGTAGGAAAGCCTGTTCTGGTTTTTACATAAAAGTAACTTGTAAATTTGTATTACACCAAAGTGAGTAATTTATATCCAATGTATCTATTAAAACATTTTGATTGGTACTGCTGCTTTCTTGTATATTTGCTGCTAAGATTGTTTATTTGCTTGTTTTAGTTTAAGAAAAGATTAAAAATCCGCATGATAGACAGCTTGTTCCAAGTAGCCGTAATATATAAAAGGCAACGCTATTAGAAATTTGATATGGAGAACTTGATATTATTTTTTGGTTTACTTTTGATTATAATGATAGACAACGGCGTTAAAAATACCAAAAAAAAATTTAAAGGTTTATGTCAACAGTATCACGTAAAAACCTAGTATAATAACAGCTGCCTTCCGGCAGGTAATCTTTACAGAGAGGTCAAATAGAACGATAGGAAATGTTATAAGATCTTACATAAAAGATAAACATAATGAATGAGATGAGAGTATTAATAATTAGGTATGCAATAAAAGCATTTACAAATCAGTTATTATATAAAGTATTTGCCAAACTTATTATTATTTGGATGAATTGTGCCGGCAGACGGTAGTCACTATAACGTTGTTGATAAGACTGCCGCTTGAAGACAGTAAGTATATACATTTAGATAAATTTTAATATAATATGCAGTGGGAACTTGTGAATAAATTTTAATGTAAATAGATTTAAAATATTTGCTATGAGGTCTACTATCTTTAGCATCAATTTAAAAAAAATTAAAAGCTTAATTAAAAAATTTTGTTGATCCAAACGTGTTATTAACTAAAGTAGCTTTAGAAACATTAGAACAAATGTCCAATACATGACACAAGTGATTAAATATTAATTATTTCGTTTTTCAAGATTAATAAAGTAGCTTTGTAACAAGTGGACTTAATAAGTTATAATAACCTACAATAAAAACGGTGTTGCACTTATAAATTATCTTTACAGTTTTACAGTAACGTTAATAAATACAGTAGTCTAAACCAAGTGTAATGTATACAGTACCATAAACTATTTTAGAACAATTAATATAAACGTAAAAATATTTGGTTTCGGCATTACTATACTTTATATTTAAAAACCTTAGTTTTAAATATTTAATAAAGCTTGTCAGCCACGTATTAATATGTTATGCTTTATTGATGGTATATTAATATTTAGTGTAAATTATTTTGTACGTAGTTTTTGCACATTTTGTTGAATATTTTTAATCCTTTCAATTGGTACAGTTAGAAGTGATATACAGGATGGCCCAAATGTTACAATACCATTTGAAAATGAATTAATTTTTTAATAATTAACATTTATACGAGTATATTGGAAATTAATTTGATTTAGTTATGAAAATTACATCTTTTAAAAAACCACCATTTTGCTCTTTATACTGACGCGTTCTTTCTAAGGCGTAAATTATCACCTGTTGTAATGTTTTTTGGCTTATTCTTTTAGTTTTTTTACGGATGTTGGCTTTCAATTGATGAATAGTTTGAGGATTGTTACAGTATACTTTATCATTTAAATGCTTCCATTGGAAGAAGTTTGGAGCAGTTAAGTCAGGTGAGTGTAGCGGCCAAGTAGTTTTAGAATTTTGCAAAATTATCTTTTTCCCAAAAATTTGCTTTAAGAGTTCAGTTGTCAAGCAAGCTGTACGCATCTTTTGCATACTTCTTGTGTGTTTCAAGACTCCAGGACGCACACATTTTTTTGATACTTATTCCCAATGATGGTTAGTGTGTTTTGTGCCTCATTTTTAAATAAGTAAGTCCAAGAATCTTTTTTGCAGTTACATCACTCCAAACCGTTATTTTTACGAGATGCAGACTACGTTGGTGGACTATTCTTAGATTTTCTGTCCCTCAAAATCGCTTATTGTGTTTGTTAACAAATCTGTCTAGGTGGACTTGTTGTTTTTGTCAATTTTTGAATTTGGACAGCAGACGGTAATTTAGTTTCTGCACTAGCTTTATTTTATACGGATAGACATGCAGCATCCATTGAATCATTTGGAGCGAGGTTTGAAAAATCTCTAACTGCCTTTTTTCATTTGACATTGAAAGCTCTTCTTCAATGTTTTGGCGAACACGCTGAATGTTATCATGTGGCTTTCCTTTCTTTCCAGCACGTAGTAAATCACTTACAGACCTATGAATTTAAGACCGCCGGAATAAACAAAGTATAGTTTGTCTATATAGTGGTTTTCTGACCGCAAAATAAAGAGTGTAGGCTCTTTGCGTTGGTACAATTGATCGATTTATTAGTTTTATACTACAAGTAAATGTTTGTTTAGATGGCAATATGTTGCAAAGATCTGCAACATTACGCTAGTGTTGTAAAGTATCATTAGTCAATTTTAGATCAACAATGCTACAAAAGCTTGTTTTTAAATAAAGTTTAGAAGAGATAGTGTTGTTTTGGATGCTTTTCTTTATACTTGAGAACAATATTTAATACAAGGATGAATATAAGTTTTATATACAGGGTGTTTATGATTAGGGGTAACAAACTTCTAGGGGGGTTCATTTGAGACAATTTTATTAATTAACTTATAGGCAACCATGTTCACCTTAGAAGCTGCACGTCAGAAACGTTTTTGTTTTTTTTATACAATATACGAAATATCTTTTTTAAAAGTCGAAGTAAAAAAAAAATAATAAAGATATAATAATTATAGGCATTTAAATTGTCTATCTTTTTTAAACATCTCACTCTATTGTGACCAGTCTAGATATCTCATTAAAGTTTCAAAAAGTGTTTGAAGTTTTTTTTAATAGCTCCTAATTAGTAGGAGCTACATTGAAACATGTTATTAGGTGAAAGAAATTCAATTTTTTTTTTCAAAATTTTGACTTTTTAGCATAATTTTTAACAAAAATAACAAAAAAAATTCTTTGATTTATGACATGAGTGCGGTTAGAGATGGATAATTTAATTGACTATAATTTTTATATCTTATTTTTTTTTATTTAGACTTTTAAGAAAGGTATTTCCAATATTGTATAAAAAAAAACAAAAAGTTTTAGACGTGCAGCTTCTAGGGTGAACATGGTGCTTATAAGTTTATAAATAAAAATTGTCTTAAATAAACCCTCCTACACACCTTAGAACTTTGTTACCACTATTCATTAACACCTGTATATGGTCATTTATTTATTAACATCTTTATATGGCCATGTATGAGTCAAGTGTACAGAATGAAAATTTGTTTTTGCTCAAATCACTAAAAATGCCTTTTTCTATATGAATCTTGATTATGTGAATTTTTTTAGATTTTTTCTGTGAACCTTTTTCGAGTAATAAGCAATAATTTTTTTTTAAATCGAGTTTTTTGAGTTTTTTTACATTTGTTGATCATTTATAACTTCTCAGGATGCATTTATAGAAAAAAATTATAAAAACTTTTTTTCTTCATAATTGTCCAAAGAATAAGTTTCCTAATTTTTTTCTTTGAGTTTTGAATATTTTGAAGTACTTTAAAAACAGTTTTTTTTTTAAGATAACGGGTATTTTTTTTTTTTTTTAAATATGGATAAAACGTGCTTTTATATGTGCAAAAGATACCCTGAAATTTTCAGGAAGTGCCGTGTGCTACGTTTTGAGATATCTTACAATGTATCCACAGAAATACTTAAAAATAGCAAAAAACGGCTTGAATATTAAATTTTAAATTTTTTAATCGTTTGTAACTTTTTAGGATTGCATTTTTAGGAAAAAATTATAACCATTTTTTTTTCAAATTTGTCTAAAGACTAAGTTTTCACAGACAAATTTCTTTGAATTTTAAATTTTTTTTTGCAGATTGGACATGCTATCAGTTTATAAGTTGAAGAATCAGATTTTTATCTGTTTTTAAGTATACGTTGATAATTTGCAATCTTTCAAATATTCATGAAGGTTTGTTTTTGTATGATAAAGCAAGTAGTTTAGCCAGAATATGAGTTAATTCATTTTTTTCAAAATTAATAGGCGGATTTTCAGGTATAGACCTGATGCCTTTTTGGTATTTAATTTAAGAAGATATCTTTTGCTTAAAATGAATTTGACTTATCATTTTATTACTAACCGGCATTGTAGGTACAATAGTAGGAGGATTCAGAATAGTAGATTTAGATGCAAATTGGTTTGCAAAAGTATCAATTTTTTTTTAAATTAATAATTAAATTGTTTTGATCATTTTGTAGAGACTTTGAACTGCTTTGCAATGAATTTATTGTTTTATAGACATTGTTGTTATTTATATAAGAGAAAATTGATAGCTCTGTTTTTATCAATTCTATATGTTTCAGATTGTATTAGATTGTCACAATATTTACTAGCTTTTTTATAATTTTGTTTAGTCTGTTTGGAACGATTACTGAAGTTTTTGTTAATTGCTTTTTGTTTCTTATTAACCGTTTATTTTGCCTGAATTGAACAAGTACACATTTTTTTATGACGAATAGTTTTTGTGTACATTTTTTGCTGCTGCAGTATGTGGATCTTTGGAATATGAGCAATGAGCATCAAAACCAAACTTAATAAGAATTTGTTTCATTTTTAGAATAATGATAGATGAAGGTGCGGTTTAGGTTTAGTAATCATAGGAAGAAAACTTTTAACAACAGAAGTAATAATTAAATGGTCGGAATTTCCTGATGCAACCTTAACAGTAGTTATTGTAATTTCTGACATAGTTAAAAAATACAAATTTAATAATCTTGGTTACTATAATTATTACGAAAAAAATATGTGTGTTGCTGAATAAGTTGAGGCAAATTAGCAAAGCAGCAAAAATCATAGTTTATTAACCAGATAGTGTTGTAGAATGAGTGACTTAAGCATTCAGTATTATGTACATTGAGTTTTCTTAACAAAATTATTTTAGTTTTTATATGATGATTTTAAGGAAGCTTGTCAAATCTTTCAGAAAGGTTATCAAAAAAGTTTGAAGTTACCTTATTTGGAGATTATTTGGTATGCTTATTACAAAATTAGTTTTATCGAGAAGATTGAGTTTAAGGAATATGCTATTATAATCAATACTCTGAATTTTGTGCGTTGTTAGTTTAGAATAAGCTTGTTGCTTGTACATGTAAGCACAAACACCTTGTTGGTCAGCAAACGAATGTACAAGAAGATAATTGGAATCTACCAGATTTAAGCAATTTAATTGTTTACTTTGGCTTTAGTAAAAACGAAAATATGGGGTTTTTATGTTTAAGATGCTGATGAACAGATTTTTTTTTTTTTTAGACTTCAAATATTAAAGATATTAACTTTTAAGCCGTAAACTAAGCTAATGTTTGGTTGATTAATTTGGTTAGTAGAACAGGCGAGGCCTTGTTCCGCTAACTTAATAGTATTTTTAATGTCCAAATATAATGCTGAGTAAATTTTGTCAAACATAGATATGTACTAATTAGAATTTAAATCAGATGCTAAAATTGCAGATTTTTGCTTTAAGCTAAAGATGATCAAAAATTTACACAAACAGTTGTTTTAAACCGTCATTTTTAAATAAAGTTTTAAGTTTTTTTTGGTATTTGCCAAATTCAGAGAGATTACTTAAGGTTTTCTTAAGCCAGCAGTGATTGTTTTGCTGATTTTCTTACCCGGATCAATGCCGATTTTACCTTCTAGTGGTAACACCTGGTGTGTGACACTGCGCCAATTGTTATTTGAGTTTTATTCTTTACCTAGAAGGAGTTGATTTTTGATATTTTAGGAGTTTGCACTTCTAATGTGTTTACAAATGTAGTTTAAATTTGATTGCGAAATTTAAATCGTTGCGTTTAGTAGAAGTTATTGCGGTGTCAGACACCGCCGTTACTACTCCCGTTCAAGTTTGGTGTGTTTAAAAATTGATTTGTTTTTTTTTTTGTTTTAACTTAATTAATAATTACATTAAGCTGAAGAAGTATTTTTCTATGGATTTACTTTTTGTTAAAATTTAATTAGATTATTTTTAGAATACGGTCCACCGGATGTTATTTGCAAGTAATTAGTGTTTTATTGTAATCTTTTAATTTTATGTTTTATGTTATTGGTTTATTCTTAATCTTTCTATTCCTGATAAACCCTTTTTAGGAATTTCTGAATATCACCAATATATATTGATATAAATATCAGAAAAATGTATATTAAATTTTTTCAGCTACTTATGTTTGTAATACAGTTATATCTTTTAATTTTATCTTTGCTTTGTTAAGTTTTGTATTTTATTTTAAAATACAGTACCGTAATTGTAAGAAGGAACACTTTTATCACAATTTAAGTTTGTTGTGCGTTATGGAGTCCTATGAGGCGGAACAAGCCTGCTTGCAGAAAATGATGGACAAAATATTAACGGATGATGAGGTTGATAGAACAAAAAATGATGTGTCTGATGATTCAGAAATCGATGAAGAGGAACGTGTGCTACATGAAAGCGATTCTGAACAATAAATTTTTGATGTTGATGAAAATGACATAAATAACAGTTTGTCTTTTATTGGAAAAGACAATAAAACCTATTGGAAAAAAATGCCAAGACTAAGCAGAACATTTAAAACTAGACAAGAAAATATCATAAAACGTCTTCTTGGTCCTTCTCAAGCAACTAAGTCGATAAAAAATATTACAAAAATATGGAATTAGTTTATTATCGATTCAATAATTACTACAATTACCAATTGTACAAATAAATATACTGCAAAAGTTGCAGAAAATTATCCCAACTCCAGAAATGTATATCCAACTAATTTTATTGAACTTTGTGCTTTTTTTGAGCTATTGTATATGACTGCAGTTTGTAAAAGCAATCGTCAAAATCTTGAAAATTTGTGGAGAATTGACGCCTATGGCATTAAAATATTTTATCTTGCCATGTTGCTTCAAAAGTTTTGATTCTTATTAAGAAGTATTTGTGTTAATGACATCGAAACTCGAAGTAAAAGAAGTTAAATAGACAAACTTGCTCCGATTCACGATATATTTGATATTTTTAATCTAAATTTCCAGAATGGCTACTACGATTCGGAATTTGTTTCAATAGATAAAATGTGTGTAAAATTTAGAGGAAGATGCAGCTTTAGAGTGTATATATCATCTAAACCCAACAAATATGGTCTGAAAATACAAGCATTATGCGATGCTAAAATGTTTTATACTAGCAAATTGGAGATACATGCTGGAGAGCAACCGATCGGGTCTTATAAGGTTTCCAATAGTGCATTTGATGTGGTTCATAGTCTCTGTGAACATATTTCTGGTTCAAACAGAAATGTCATCATGGACAATTGGTTCACATCAGTGCCTCTGGTTTGAAGTTTACTGCAGGAACATAAACTCACCGTCATTGGCACTATAAAAAAAATAAAAGGGAACTGCCTTTAAAATTTTCAAAACCTTTCCCTCGACCAGCTTGTACCAGCATGTTTGGATATTCCAATAACTGTACTTTGGTTTCATATATACCAAAAAAAGGAAAAATGTACTTTTGGTGTCTACTTTACATCATAATGATGAAATTGATATAGAAAGTGGAATTATGCAAAAACCAGCAATTATTATTAATAATAATAATACTTTATTCACGGTATATACAAAACCATTTACATCTACACCATTATATACATAAATAACGATGAATTACAAACAATATTACAATTACACAAAAATATATAAAAGAATATTGAAAAATAAAAGCATGGAAAAAAGTATACATAAATAAAAACAAAGTATAAAATTATTCATCAACACATTTTAATTGACACTTAAAACTTCATTTTGAAACACAAAATAAATCAACATTATTAGAGAAACTATTTGCAATTCTACACATTCTACCAATTGGATTATTAAATCCATAATTGGTAGAATGTATAGATTCTCTAAATAATGGAGACTGTCTGGTTCGGCGATTATTGTTGGGGATTATTGACTATAATAAAACCAAGAGAGGCGTTGACACCGTTAACAAGCTATGCGCCAGTTATGATTGTGGCAGATATACACAAAGATGGGCGATGATGATTTATTATTCTATGTTGAACATAGCTGGAATTAATTCGTCAATTATATATTCTGCAAATAACCCAGAAATTAGGATTTTAAGACGGACAGTTTTGATAAATTTAGCAAAAGGCTTACTGCAACCACACTTGCAAGTTAGAGCAAGTATGTTCAATTTTTTAAACAGAATATTATTATTGGAAGATGTTTTTATTGTGACAGAACAAAAAATTCAAAAACAGCAGTCTGTGAAAACTGCAGGGAAACTTCATTCTGAACCAAATAATTTAATGTTTGTTTTTATTTCAATTATTAATAGTTTAAAAATACTATTTTTTTAAATTTTATTATTAAACATTTTTGCTTTTAAAATGTTTATAACAATATATATATATATTTTAAGTTTTATTTTTATTTTTTTATTAATAAATAATTTTTTTATTGCAATTTAGTTTTTGTGTGTGTTATACGACTATCATATACCAAAGTCAAAATGTATAAAAATTGAAAAAAACTTACAAAAATATGAATGCGGTCTTAGACACCAAGCATACCTAAACAAAAGGCGACACCACTGGATGGTTAAATTTTTTCAACAATTTGGTTATTTTTAAACTTCGACAATAAACTTTCATTACCATCACCAAAATACTTCAATATTTTGATTATTTACACAATTGATATTATACTGGCTTTTCCATGATATTAGTTCACCACTTAACTTGGTGTAGAGAGTTAAAAAAAGTTGAAAGTCTTTTTCTCTAAAGCAATTAATAAAAAGTTATGGTTATGTTTTAGTTATACACTAAAGCAATCACAACAATAAATGATATTAAGTATTATAGTAGTAGTAGTTGTAGTAGTATTTGATACTTAATATTAACTTCCAGACCGATGAGTTTTTTAACAAGTGTACAACTATTTATGTGAGTACAAAATTTTTGAAGTCGTTTTTTTTTCCACAATCATTACAAAAAATGGTGGTGCATTAGAAAATTGGAAAAACATTGACAGTTCAATAATTTTAGCTGTACGTTTTTGTTTTTTTTTTTTTGTTACAGATAATTGTTGGAGTTCTGTGCACCGTACAAAAAAACCTTTTTTGACAGTTTGTATATATGGAGCTGATTTTAATATTTTGATAAATTCGTTTTTTTATTTTGTGTAATAATGCAGACTTTAATAATAACACCATCGACGGCCATATAACACTTTACACGATAAGAAAAAAACATTGTGTAACTTTGAACTCCGCTAAGGAGCGTGAAATTGTAATTCCTCTATATTGTTAAAACTAAATTGGCTTCGAGAAATGCAAGAGATTGTCATACAAAACTTTTTTTATTACATTTGATCAGCCACCTTACTGGAAAGCTCGCGACATTGTGGAAGTCGTTAAATTTAATGAACGTTATTAAGGCTTGCAAGATTCCATCTATTGATTATGGTCATGTTGGGCAGAAGGATTGACGTTCTTATATTTTGTCACATGTTACATACAAAAACTTGCCTTAAACTTTATTTCTATTGTGGTGTCACAATTTTTGTATTACGTTACGTTTGAATTTTGTGCTTTTTTGCATGCAATTAATTGTTAGTCTACCATTTGCTTCTGCTTTGTTTTAATTTTGTTGTCATATTTTTTTAATTGTTGCGCCCGTTTTTTTTTTAACTTTTTATACTCAGGGCACTTTTTTTTTTAAATTTGATATTCCAAAATTTTATGTTACTTAATTTTTTAGTCCATAACTGATTATCTTTTAATTTTTGTAAGTTTATTTTTCTTCTTTGTTTTCTGTCATGTTTCCATAGAGTTTATTTTTTGAGTTTTATTATTTCTTTCATTCTCTTGTTTTTTTTCCTAGTTCCATGTGCTTCTACTTCTATTATTTTGTTGTCTTTGTTCTATTTTCTCTATTGATTTCTTATTCTTCTTATCTCGCATTACATTTTCTTACATTGTTGTAAGTTTTTTTTGTATTGTTTAATCAGGCCACATTCTTTATAGAAAAAAATCTTTATTATTTTTGTTTTTATTATTTTCTCTAATTTCTTACGCCATCCCCTCAATATATTTTCAAGTTTAGGTTTTTGTAGCCAACCTTTACTTTTCTTTAATTTTGTTTTTCTTTTTAATGTCGTGCAGTTTTTTCTTCTTTTTGGTTTTAACTTTTTTTATTCATCTTTTTTATGTTGCCGTAGGTTTTTTCCTGGTTACTATTTCCCTGTTTATCATTTGTTTCATTATGGAGATTTTTCTTGCTAACTGGTTTTTTTTGTTTTTACACTTTTATTATATTTATTTTCTAGTTTCCTATTTTTTTAAGTATTTGTTTAATCTGTTTTCTGACTATCTTCAAATATTTTTACAAATCTTCAATATTGCTTTTATCTTTTTTTAATTTTCTTAAATTTTTAATTTTTTTTTCTATTTGGTGTTTGTTTTCACTTCTCTAAAAACTTTAAACACTTGGTTTTTGGAACATATAATTAGAGTTTATTAAATAACTCATTATATTTATACTTGTTTTTAAAATTTAGCTGCTGTGTTAAAAACACGTTTATATCAAATCCTTCTGATTGGAAAACATTGTCAAAAGCAATTATTTAATTATAAAAAGTTTGTATTACTACAAGTATAGCCTATATTAAGATTGTATAGCTGTTGTTTGCTAGTTTTTTATTAAAAAATAAAATTTGTTCTTATACAATTATGTGAAAATGATGTCTGTTTTAGTAGGCATGGACGACCGTTGCGAAACGAGGAGGCGCCTGGCAGCTATATACATATAAGTTTTATTGTAACTCGGGATTAATTTATGCTTGTCGGTTACGATCCATAAAGAAAGGAATTAAATTTATAATATCAGGACGAATGGCACTGCGTACCTATGTCGTTTTACTTGTCATGCCCTGCACATCACATCACATCATACAAATGAAAATTTTATATTTTGTCATCATAAATATAATATAAAACATAAAATATCTCGACTCATTAGCAGTTAATAAAAATGGTTTTAATTTAAAAAATGTCTGTACACAATAAATAACTGTTGCTAATTAGAAATTATATAAACGGTATTAAGAGGTTATAGATTATATATATATATAAATTACTTTGTGCCAACCCAAAAGGTAACTTTAATCAGCATTATAATATATTATAACTAATAAATTCTGGCTGTATTAAAATATACATATTTTCCACATCCATTCACTTTCACTAACGAGCAAATATTTTCACGATTTTTTTATATTTTGTAAAGCCATTTTTCATTCCACGCTGTCGGTCATTACGTGATGGATTTCCAATCGGTGCAGGATTTTAAATCAGAAACTTTTGCCCCCCGTATCCCGATTCAAACGACACGAAGCCCCTCATTCTTTGTGCGGCCTCTTTTACTATCCGTACCCGTGGCCGCTCCCCATTCCAGACACGTATCGAACTAGAAGAATGATTTGAAAATTTTCTCTCGTGCGCCGCAAAACTTTTTGCACCGATAAGAAGGGAAACGCTCAGGGTCACGTAATGCGGGCACCCTCCAACAAGAAGAAAAAAATGGGCACTGTTTCAATAGGAAATGTAATACAACAGAAAGAAAAATCAAAAGAAGAACGACAATTATTCTAAATTATTATTCAGTTTAACAAGTAAATACCTAATATACATGTTAAAGGAATTTTCAATCAATATGCGAATAATTTGATCCTGACAGATAAAGAATAGAAAATCCCTCTGAGATTCCAAGTGGAATTATTTTGTGCGAGGTAGTATTGGGTATTTGTAAGTGGAAAAGAAACTTTATCACATAGTAAACCTAGCTAGAGCTATATAAACAACATAAGAGCCCTTTCTCGTACTTATTGCAGTCTCAATATTTACTATTTTTGCTTTTTCTTTATTCAACGGTATATTTTTATTTATTAATCTAAATCATATATTTGTGTATCATTAATTGCAATAATATTTTACTTTTGCAATTTGAATTTAAAAGTTAAGTAAAAAAGAGAATCATTGCTGATGCGAGCTAAGGGATTTGCGAAAGTCGAGGGATGAAAAATACGAAAACTTTTGCTACTTGACGAAGTTGGATCCGGTTAATGAAAGGATCCCCAGCAGTAATGATGATGGATCGGCACGGAATTAATAAAACGCATCTCACAAATAAACGACTAATTAGTCTTAACTTTTGGCCGGGAGAATTAAACGGGCACACAAAATACATTCAATTATTCAGATGCTGGGCTGCAGGAAATTTCATTTTGTAATACATCTGGACGGACGCGCGGCTTAATTATGTGACAGGTTTAATGTATTATTCAGAAGGATAGTGCGCGTAATTATAATGCGAGGCTGGCAAAACACTTCCCGGTACGTGCCAGGCTAGTTAGGTGGAATATGTACGATTTCTGGTGATTCCCTGCAGACATGAAGGATGCTCTAGGGCTTCGGCAGGAACTCTGTGTAGGTGTTGTTTAGTAGGATTTCCCCCCAGCTGGGATTCTCGAGTACACATTCCAGGTGTCGGATATCTGTTATGGTCGGGTATCACCAGACTGCTGCGGGACACGTACACTGGAATCGTTACCTAATTGAACAAGCCGTCTTAATTTACACGTCGAAACTTGTTATTAACTGTTTATGATATACCAACTACATTCATGATTACGTTTAAGCAATATTAATTACAGGGTTATTAAATATAACTGAATTTCCTAATATTATAATGACTATTGAAATGATATAAGTTGAAATAAAACATTATTTTATCTGGTTTTGAAGTTGTACAGGTGTAAACGTTTCTCACTTAGTTTTCTATTTTAATGTAAGATGTCGCTATGCGTAATATCTTATACGTTATGTGTATGCTGTTTAGTTGGTTGTTTACTCATAATACTAATATCAATCTTTAATGTTATTGTTATTAGATAAAAAAATACTATTGATCATTGATTTTTCTGTTGAATAATATTTATTAATATGTACTATTTGTCAATTTTATAATAATGTAATTTTTGTTTGGATTGTAATATATTATTTTTTTGATATTTTCAGCATTTTTTTTAAATTTTGAATTTATTATACATGTAATAATGTAAGTTGTAATTACATATTTGTTGCTATCACAACGTTGTTAGTTGGTTTACAATCTTAGTAGCCTAAACAAAACGAGCCAGTGACACTTTGCTATGCCAATTGCATTGTAGTCGAATTGCAATAATGTCAATATGCTGCTGTATAAGTAGAATAGCAACCATTGACGTCATTGCAATTCGATTGAGATGTAATAATAATGGTAGAATGTCAGCTCTGATTTGTTAGTTTTATGTTGTTTGATTTACCTTTTATACACATTTGCAGCAAACATCTAATAACACAAATTGAAAAATTTTAACTTGACTTGTGCATGTACTTTTTATTTTAATATTTTTTAGTGTACTACTTTATTCCTGTTTTAATGTTTAGTGTGTGCTGCTATTGATCTGTGATATTATGTTTGTAGAATACATAGACGTGTTTCTATTACAAAATGGAAAATTATTTTATATTAACTGCTACATATTAAAAAAGTTGCTATTTAGTAGAAACATATTTTGCAATTTTTTTATAAATAGTAAACAATACATTATAACAAAAATACCTTACTTTGCACAATCTTGAAACTAACATTTGATTAAATATATAATAACTATTTATTTATTTATTTATTTTAGGCAGAGTTGACTACTAAGGTTATTGGTTGCATTAAAAACAGGTGCTAAATTTATGAAATTCACATAAAATTATTACCGTAAGTGACACCGAAGTTGCAAAAAATTGTGTTGCAGATCTTAAAAGTAAACTAACCCTAATATCACAGGTAATAACAAAGTTGTTAACTTGCTAGTATCTAAAATTATAAAATAAAACTTTATCTACTATCACAAATGAAACAAAAACTTATAATAGATTTTGGTGTCAGAATCTAAAATTTATTAAAAAAAAAAATGCAAACCCAATTCTACAAATTGCACTAAAATTGTGAAGTATTACAATCTATTAAACTCCACAACAACTTAATTAGTAAAAAACAACATAAAAGTTGGTAACATTTTTTTAAAGTCCATGGTTTTGTTAAGTTTGACGACTAGTCTAGTTAGTGAGAAGAAAGATTGGCGTTTCTCTAAAATGTGCTTTACCGTCAAAGGTTTGTGACATATTTGGTATATAGGGTGTTTGTTATCCTACGCTTCTCTTCTGCTAAGATAAACCGGAAACTTTCATGCTTTCATACTTTTAAAATTACTTATTCTTTTAAGCTTTATTGGCAGCTATTTGAGTACTTACATGATCCAACGTCTAGATAAAAATAGCTTTTTATTCAAACTTAGCTAATTTGGATTCTGGATTTTAAGTTAGAGCGTAAACCAAAGTTAACTTGCTTTTGTGGTAAACTTATTTTGTTGTCAACACATTCAACCACCCTACTTAGCTGGTGTATGCAAGTAAAACATTTATTGGTTTTTGAGCAATTATTGACCAACATTCTGCATCTTTTCTTAATGTGTGCAGACGTTTTTTGAAACACAAAAATAGGTGACATGTTATCTGTTTGCGCTCTTAGCAGAGTTGTTTTCTTAACGACCTTCTCCAGGAAGGTACAGTAGTTGCCAGCTTCTTATACTGAAGCATGCCAATCATTGTAATTGACTTAGTATGCCAACAGACGTTTTTTGTCTAGTTTTTGCGTACTATATTAATTTCTGTATGTTGGGAATAATAAGAAAAGCATAGGTCTTATGACGCCTATGTACAACCATAGTACTATTTTTGGAGACAGTCCCCTTGTTTTCTCTGTCTACATTGCCAAAAAGACAAATGAACTATGTTGCATTTTATATTTAGATGTGGTCCTAATACAAACATTTTTTTGAAATATTTTATTTTAGTTGATAACAGGTATTTAGGAGTTTTTTTTGTGAAGAGTACCAGTATGGTTCTTAGAAAATTAATTGAAAGAGCCTTATCTTATTGTTATGTCATCCGTATAACCAATTGTACAAAAGCTTTTATTATTGAGTAGATGTATGCTTGTACAAGCGGATTGGGAAAGTACCTAGATTTTATACTCAGGATGGCATTGAAGAAAAGAAAACCAAGTTGTTAGATAATGTCTTACAGTATAGCACGGTCTTATGTAACGCATATAATTTTGCATTGTACACGAATGCTTTTTTTAAAGAAAGACTATAAATAGGTTGTATCGTTATTGGTAAAAGCACTTTTTACTTTTCAGTTTATTTTCAAAACAACCGGAGAGAAATAGGGTTTTAAGCAGTTATATTAAAAAACTTGCTTTTAAAAACGTCCGGGCTAATTTTTGGTTAATTTGGGGGTCATACCAAAACAAACTTTTATCGCTCAGCATTAACTAAACAGACAGAGCCAACCTAAAATACTATTGGATAAAAAACATTGAGATTTTCTTCCAGTTTGTGCAGTAGGACGTTTAATTACGGACTTCCAATACAATTGAATATATAACATTGTGCATTAGGATGCATATTGGTTTGGTGACGTTATTCCTAAATATGTATTTGTTCATTTAATTTTAAGAAATCTGGAGCTTTTATCCGGGGTTTTTTGCCAGACAAAACTGGGGCTTTGTACAACGTCAACAATATCTTTTTTTGTGTAATCTAGTTGATGTTGGCTAACTATTTAAGGGTAATTCCATTACTTTTCGACCAATTTGAAAAAGTCGACCTCTTTGATTTTGCTCAAATTTTCAGGGATCAAAATATAGATGAAAAAAATGAGATTTCCAAAATTTTGGACCTTAGAATATTGCCTGTTCAAAATGACACACATTTGAAGGTCAGAAATTTTACAATAAAACGTAATTTTTAGCTTAATTTGTATCTCAATTTTTGGGCTTCTGGAAAATGATAAAAAGGTCTACGATAGCTCAAATTATTCCTTATTACATGTACTTCAAAACCCATATTATTATGTTTAATATCGTGGCAGTCATTTTGATATATTAAGCTTTAAACATTATTCCAAAAAAAAAAGAAAATTTTGCAAAATCGCAAAACTTTGCTTTCTTTAAACCGTTCTAACTTTGTCAAATCTTAACAAAATTTGATTTGCAAGGTCTAGATTTCCTTGTGTTTAATCTCTTTTTGAAGTGATCACACAATACTTATAGAATCACTACGTATACACCATTATTTTGATGCAGGAAGTTGTACATGTTTTCGCGATCTTCAAAACTTGTAATTTTCAGGTCTCGAAAAAGCGCTGTCACCCTATGTCGATTTTAGTCAAAATTTCAGTAAATACTCTTTAGAACACAAGAAAAAAGGTTAATCATATGAGAAATGGTATATCGGGCATTATCAAGAAATTTTTAATATTCAAAAATTGTCAAAATCGGCAAACCGCACATTTTTGTATCTCAATTTTTAGGCTTCTGGAAAAAGATAAGAAGGTCTACGTTAGCTTAAAATATTCCTTATTGCATGTACTTTAAAACCCATATTCGTATATTTAATGTTGGGGCAGTCATTTTGATATATCAAGCTTTAACTATTAATTAAAAAAAAAACGTGAATTTTGAAAAATTGCTAAATTATGCTTTGTTTAAACCGTTCTAACTTTGTCAAATCTTGAAGAAAATTGATTCACGAGGTCTAGATTTCTTTGTGTTCAATCTTTCTTTTAAGTAATTACACTAGACTTATAGAACAATCTATATACACCACTATTTTGATGCAGGAAGTTGCACATGTTTTCGCTATTTTCAAAACTTGTAATTTTCAGGTCCCGAAAAAACGCTGTCACCCTATGTGGATTTTAGTCAAAATTTCAGAAATACTATTCAGACTACAAGAAAAAAGGTTATTTATATGAAAAATGGTATATTGGAAATTATCAAGAAGCCATTGAGAAAATGCAAGTCGTTGTGCTACGTCGCCTGGTTGTAGGTGTTTTACTTTTGATAATAATATGGGTGAACATTTTCACTAAAAAACGCGTCAAAAAAGTTGTTTTCTGTCAGGAAATCTCAATTGCTAGGGCATTACCATTACAGAGTCCGTAAACAAAAATGATATTTGCGTATTCTCTATGTTGAACAGCATTTTTATCAAATTTCACTAACCGAACCAAAAAAACTGTTTTAACAAGTATCAAAAGCTTGCATCAATGCACACTTGTTAAAGTAATGTTGTTTTGTTTGTGTTTTTTTGCTAAATAAAAAGTTTTTTAAATATTTTGTATTTGTTGACTATTTCAAAAACAAAGCAAGATAGACAAAAAGTTATTTAGATTTTCTGAATTTTGACAATTTTTGAATATAAAAAAACTCTTGATAATGCCTAATATACCATTTTTCATATAAATAACCTTTTATTTGTGGTCTTAAGAGTATTTACTGAAATTTTGACTGAAATCGACATAAGGTGACAGCGGTTTTTCGATACCTAAAAATTTCAAGTTTTGAAGATCGCAAAAACATGTGCAACTTCCTGCATCAAATTAGTGGTGAATATGAATAGATTTTATAAGTCTTATGTAATCATTTTAAAGATAGATTGAACACAAAGAAATATAGACCTGGTGGATCAAATTTCTTTAAAATTTAACAAAGAACGGTTTAAACAAAGCATAAGTTTGCAGTTTTGCTAAATTTACGGTTTTTTTTGGAATAATGTTTGAAGCTTGATGTATCAAAATGACTGCCCTAACATTAAATAGACAAATATGGGTTTTAAAGTACATGTAATAAAGAATATTTTGAACCATCGTGGACCTTCTTATCTTTTTCTAAAGGCCCAAAAACTGAGATACAAAAATGTGCGGTTTGCCAATTTTGACAATTTTTGAATATTAAAAAATTCTTGATAATGCCCGATATACCATTTCTCATATAGATACTCTTTTTTCTTTTACTCCAAAGAGTATTTACTGAAATTTTGACTAAAATCGACATAGGGTGACAGCGCTTTTTTGGGACTTGAAAATTACAAGTTTTGAAGATCGCAAAAATATGTGCAACTTCCTGCATCAAAATAGTGGTGTATACGTATTGATTTTATAAGTCTTGTGTGATCACTTTAAAAAGAGATTAAACACGAAGAAATCTAGACCTTGTGGATTAAATTTTGTAAAGATTTGACAAAGTTAGAACGGTTTAAAGATAGCAAAGTTTTGCGATTCTGCTAAATTTACGGGTTTTTTTGGAATAACGTTTGAAGCTTAATATATCAAAATGACTGCCACGATATTAAACATAAAAATATGGGTTTTGAAATACATGTAATAAGAAATAATTTGAGACATTGTGGATCTTTTTATCTTTTTCCAGAAGCCCAAAAATTGAGATACAAAATAAGCTAAAAAAGACGTTTTATTGTAAAATTTCTGACCTTCAAATGTGTGTCATTTTGAACAGGCATTATTCTAAGGTCCAAAATTTTGAGAATCTCATTTTTTTCATCTATATTTTGATTCCTGAAAATTTGAGCAAAATCAAAGAGGTCGACTTTTTCAAATTGGTCGAAAAGTAATGGAATTACCCTTAATCATTTCAAGGCTAATTGTGCTCAAAAGAAATGTGTCTTATTGTACGAGCCTTAAGAAACGAATTATTTTCACACACGCATTTCTGAATTTTCAAAATGCCAAACTCTCCACGTTTTGCATTTTGAGATGTTTTTGTAGAAATATTTATGTGTAGATTACTAAATACAGGCATTTGTCAACCAGTAAAGCTACAATATTTTTTACCGTGTTTGCAAAGTGAGTGACACTGATTGTTGACTCTTGAGAAACACCGTTGTTTATACATGTCTTCTAGTTAGTAGTTACATCTTTTTAGATCACTAAAATTTTATACTGTTAAGTTATATTATACGCTTTTTTTAGATTAAAAAATACCTCTACAAGGTGATTTTGCTTTAAGAAAGTTTTTGGAAAGTTTTTTAAATAAACTAGTTGATCAATAGTACTTGGATTAGTCGGAAACTTGTTGCTTTTTAATACCAGAATGTACATTTCTAGCAAAGGTTGCTGTTGCATAACCCAATAATATAAGATGTTTTTGCAAAAAGATACCCATGTCGTTATTAATTGTTCTTAACTTTTTCAATAAAATAATTATGGAATTTTACTGTAGGAACTAGTTGACTATAATTTTGAGAGCTACTTGGAGACCGAAACTAAGTTGTCAATGCCATATTTATTAGTACAACTTGATTATTTGCACCAAGTTTTAAACAATTAGTCTTAATACTACCAAAGCAGCTTTGACTTAACTGGCCGCATATCACCAAGTTGGAAATAAACAAAAAAGTAGGTTTATGGTAAAATATAAAGATGAAAAGACAAGTATAGACAGCCAAGAGTGGCTTTGGATTTTTTTAGTTTTGGTTTTATCTATTGAGCACTTTTTGTTAGCATGGTTTGAGCAGAATGTTTTTAGTTCTTTAACTACATAAAACAGATAAAATGTATTTTAATTTTAATTCTTATACATTGTATTATTAGATTTATAAAAATTGAATAGTGCTTGAGGTTATACTTGTTTTTAGTAATAATATTATTACTAATTAACTGTATAGTAACGCTATACTTTTTTTTAGTAATAATTATATTATGTATTTTATTGGTTTTAAGACTATTATCTTAATTTATCCTAAGATAATAGTCATAGTACCCATAAAATACATTTCAATAACATATTTTGGTAACACATCCAAGAAAATAGAAAATATTGTCAGTAAATTTAATTATAAAGTAGCGTTTAAAAGTTAAAATAAGTTATTAAACATTTTATTTAACGCTTACGACCGTACAGATACAATTTTAACATCAAGAGTATATTAGTTAAGTTGTTCTACATGTAAGGCAAACAGGAAGAAATTTTGAAAATAGATTTAAAGAACTTTTATCGTTTTTTTCAGATTACGCCATTTAGATAGAATTTTTGCAAATCATATTTTAGAAAATAGTCACATATTCCTAGATATTGATAAACTTAAAATCATTCACAACTGTTTTAAAAGCAAAAAATTAAATTTGTTATAAGCTTTTGAACTTTTTAATATTTTTTTTTGTAAGCTTTTGTATAAATCTTTTTTGTTTAAAATAATTTAATCGTCTCCCTTTTTACCGAATATTTTTTTGTCTAAATTACCTTTAACACGTTTACTGCGGCTCATACCCCCATACATACGATTGCTAGAAAATAGACATTTTTTAGTATATTTAATATTAGCATGTAACTATTTAAAGCTTATTCTATTTGATTCATCTTATGCTTGATATATTAATACACATCATTTATTCACATAATCTAGCTGGGTATGTACCTCACATGAGTAATAATCAAATACATACCCCCGGAGGTACGTAACGCAGTCAAAGACAAAAGTATGAATTTTGCTGCCGCATTGAACGTGTTAAGTAAAAACCGCTATTCACTAATTTATTAAATTAATTTATGGAGCGTTGACTGCTTGAATCATCTTATTCTTACATTGTGAAGTAAAAGAACATCTAATAAAATAATAATTTTACGTGCATTGATATCGAAGTTGTAATTGACTTTGATGTCGTATGCATTAAATGAATAAATATCACAGTTAGTAAGGCTGTAAAAAAGAATAAGGAATCAGTAAAAGGGCAATCGTTCTTTCCACAAGACAAAAATACTTCAAAAAACGTAAAAAAATTAGAGATGTTTAAAGCTACGCTTTATGCACGTAAATTCTAGATCAAATATAATTTAAAAAATATGCTCTAAAGTAAACCGGTATCAAAATAGACAGTGTTTAATTATTATTGATTATATAATTACAATTTTAGAAAAACTAATATTTTTTTTTTTTAATTTTAGTCTAAATTTACTCTAAGCATTGTTTAAAATAGCTACCGTTACTTGCGAAACACATTTTCAATCTCTTTAAATGAGACCTGGTTGCCTTACGTAACGTATTAGTTGTGCTGCTTCAAAAATGCGCCTTTTAAGATCTTTAACAGTCTCCGATAATGTTTGGTATACCTTGTATGCGGTTCTACAATAAATAATTTAAATTAAATAATTCTAAATTTTTTATTAGAATTAGAGGTTCTGACCTTATCTACCAATAACACATCTTTTAAACCATTAATTCAAGAATTGTCTTATAAAGAGTTTTTCAATAAAAAGTTTCATTTTGAAGCAGGTTATTTGTGCAGCTGTCAATTTTGAAGCTATAATCTTTTGACATTTGACAAGTAAAAACTACGTCATTATAAAAAATAGCACAATACACGCTTCAACAACGCATTGAAATTATTAAAATTTACTACAAAAAAGGTGAACATTTTTCAGTCACAGTTTTCAAAACTAAAGCACTTTTTGGTCGTCGTAAAGCACTTTTTCGGCCGGCAATAGTAAATCTGGTGGAAAAATTTAAGCTGTTGGGTCAAGTTTGTGATGTGAAGAATCGAAACCGTGTGCATCGCTCAAGAACACATGAGAATATTGCTGATGTATTCCGTAGTGTTGAAGATAACCCAGGTTTGTTGATTTCTTGTCGATCTTTGGAATTAGACATTCCACAAACGACATTACACCGTGTTTTGCATAAAGACTTAAGTCTTAAGGCTTTTCAAGTTCAGTTAACACAATAACTCGAGCCGGTCGATCACCATAAACGTTGTATCTTCTCTGATTGGGTCCTTCAAATGCATCAAAATAATGACATTTGTCGAAAAATCATCTTCAGTGATGAGGCCTATTTTTACCTCGGAGGCTACGTTAATAAGCAGAATTTGTCGCATTTTGTTCTCAGAAAATCCAAGAATGATTGTTGAAAAGTCTTTGCATCCTCAACGTGTCACTGTTTGGTGCGGTTTTTGGGCTGGCGGTGTGATTGGACCCTACTTTTTTTTTAAATGAGGCTAGTGCAACTGTTACGTTGAATGGATGGCGCTACCGAGCTATGATTAATGATTTTTTATGGCCGGAATTGGAAGATATTGATGTGGATGACGTTTATTTTCAGCAAGACGGCGCTACGTGCCACACATGCAACGAAACAATTGCAATTTTGCAAAATAAGTTTCCTGACCGTGTTATTTTTTGAAGAGGTGATCACAGTTGACCACCGAGATCTTGTGGTCTAACACCTTTATTTAGACTTTTTTCTTTTTTTTGGGGCTACGTGAAAGATAAGGTCTATGTCAATGCTCCACAATCGATTCAAGACCTTCAAGGTGGATTTCGTGAAGTTATCGAGGACATACAGCCACAAAAGTGCGAATTGGTCATGGAAAATTTCATGAAAAGAATGTGGTACTGCAACCGTAACCGTAACGGCCATTTGACTTATATTGTTTTCAAATGTTAATGGCATACTTTCCTCTTTACAATGAAATAGACATTTATTGATTTCTCTTAAAGAATACCCGATTTTTTTAAATATCAAAATGAAACCTCTTATTGGAAAACATAACGCAAAGTGCAGAATGGCACTATCGTGTTGATATCACACACTAAGTTTGATTTGTCAGAAAGGCATTTTCTAACAATCTATTTAAATGATTCTTTAGAAAAAATTGATTCTGTAATTTTGTGTGGATTCTCTAAATCTTGAGGGTTTTGTAATTTGTAGGTGTCAATTTTAAATAATCCAGCGGCCTAATTCCATACTCGCATTTGTGGTACATTAAATTGTGCAGATACACAACAGATGTATTGATATTTTTGCAGTATGTTGTACTTATTGTCTAGTGCATGCTGTACTATACTTTCAGCCGACGGTTTCTGAAAAAATCTGTGTTAACGTAAGGTGTTGTGCATTCTGGTTGTCGCACATTTGAAATTCTCAACGCATATTCTTGAGCAGCTGCTACTGAGATTTTATCACAAAAACCGTATATGTAATAAATATCAGCGTACTCTTAAATTGTAATAAAAAATCAACACTTGTCATACTTAATAATGTTTGTGTGTTAACAATATCTTTATTGTCTGAGTACCGAGTTATAAATTGGTCTCACATTTGATCATAAATGTTTGTGAAGTAACTACATCAATGGATTTTAGAAACTCTTACAGCCTTATGCATAGTTGTTTGGTTAGTATGCTACTATAACGTTACTAACTAGTAGCTACTTACACCATACTAAACGTGTCATATGCATAGTTGGTTTTTAGTATAATTTAGTTGGTAGCTACTAACAATAACATGCTTTGGCAACGCAGCATTATGTGACATAAAGTTCGCTTCATGTTACGTTTTTGCGCGGTAAAAACAAAAAATGAAAAGGTTTTGCACAAAAATAAAGATTTAATAATGATTGTAGAACTTGTTAATAAAAACCTATTTAACAAAATTGATTAAAATAAAAGCAAATGTATAAATATACTTTTGTTTTGTTTTAAAATGTAATTTATTGATATCTAAAATAAATTATACATTAATTGCAATTGAAGAGCTTGAAAAAATATTACTTTTACGCTATAATAATTTTTAAGTATTATTAAAATTAATAAACAATTGTTTTGTGTAATCTGAGTAAGTTTTAAAGAGTTGACTCTTTCAGCATCAGATGTGTTTGCTGCTACATTAATTTTTATAACTTGATTTTGGATGTTCTGCTATCTTACAGAAAAACAGTAAACTAATAACATTAATTTATTTTATTAATTATACTTGACGCAACCACTACATACTGGTGCAAATATTTAAATATTACCATACATTGCAATAAATAAAGCAATATGTCATTAAATGATAATAAATATCACAATATTTACAACTGACAGTTGTGGGTTATATTTACAGTGTATTTAATCACATGCAAAACAAGGCAATCTGGCTACTAACGTTTTAGTTGACTACTAAGCTTAGTAGCGTTTTAAATATTACTATGCATACAGTCAACAGTAATATTCATCTAGTAGCTTTTTAATAGCTATTAATTATGACTATGCATAAGGATGTTAGTGTTTAAAGAGATTTGTTAATTTGACCAAATGATTAAATTAATTGTATTTTTTATTTAGTTTTTACTTTTCAACGCTGGTCTAATCATGTTCAAATCATTACTCTTGGCTTTGGCTGGATGTAACTGAACGCACGTTTATGAAAAATAAACAGCATATTTTTTTACGATCTCATTTTGAAATTTTATGTTATCCATATTTGACTAACAGTTGGAAAAAACTTTATTTACTTCTAAAACAAAGGCATGGTCATTTAGTTTTCTTAGGTAATAAGGTACAGGGTCATTATAAAAGTTTAGGATTATGTAACCATCTAATGTACGTTTGTGCCACTAGTGAAGTAGTGAATTCAATTTTAGTGTGCGTCAATATAGTTGAAGATGAACTGTCAAAACAAAGTAAGTAGTTTGGTACACAATTTTAAAACGGCGGCATATTTAAAATGATTACATAATCCCAGACTTTTATAAAGACTTTGTATAGGTGGCAATGAACCGGGTACGTAAAATAATATTATTATTATTATTTTGTGTTTCTTAGCAACTCAACTCTACAATTTTAAATATTTTATTATTGTACTTACAATACAAGTGGTGAAATAATGGATTTAATACAAAAAAGGCATTTCTAAATTGTTGGTAAATTGAAAATGTTTAACCCATACTTAAAAAGGGAGACACATTTTATTCAGTCAAAATAAAGTGCCCACCCATCCATCCGCCCAAAAATTTGTTATTAAAAAATAAGAAGTTTTTTTTCTTTGCTTGCGTTATAAGTCTAAGAAAGAGGAGGTGATATTAAATTTTTTGATGACTAAGTTAAGGCAAGTTGGGAGGTTACTTCAGATTATGATTACCAGTTAGTTGTTTTGAACTGCATTGTCTACTCACATGCTTAAGTATTTGGGTTACTTTAATTTATGATTACCATCGAGTTGTTTTTATTAAGCAAACTACAAATTAATGTTAACCATTTAAAGAATAATCTAAATCATTTACATTTTTTTTTTACATTTTTTCTGTTGTCTATTAAAAGCTACAATATTAGTAAAATTTTTATTCTTAATTTTCTTACATGTACAGCTTATAAATATTTTGTTTACTAAAATTACAACTATTGGTATTATCAGCATTTATATCATCAACGAAAATCATCTTTGCAGAAAGCAAATTTTGGTCATAAGGTTTTAATGTTTCGCAATATTTGGAAAAATTGAAAAATTGCGTTTGTTAAAACTTAGAACTGGGTAGCCAAAACTTTCTCTAGTTGAGTGTCAATTTGCAATCTAAATTAATTTAAGCATTTTGTAAGTTTTATTTAAAAAAATATGATAGAGTTACTGTTGGTTTTATCTAGAACTTTGATCATTTCTATTTTACTTTCACCAACAATAAGACTGTTATCTACAAAAAATTATTAATTATGTTTTTGTCTTTATTATAAAAAATGCATGGATCATCATCTGTGTTTACTGTGTTAAGTCAGTGTCTTTAAAAAATTGGAATTTTTTTAATTTATTGCTTGTTTTGGACAATAGAAACTTTTCCTTAGTTTGCAAATTTGTTTTGAGTCATTATAGTAACTTTCAGGCTAATATGTATAGATTTCTTTTCTAAGATATTTATACAAAAAAGTAGTCCTGACAGTATAGTAGATACTCTCTTTTTGTTTAAATCGTTTTGCAACAAGACTTGTTCTTCCCGTAACACCCAACAACAGATTATTGGTTTTGAGTGTTTTTGAATTTTTACAAGGAGTTTAATTTGTCCGCCATTGCTGCATACCTTTAGAGTTTCAAAAGCAGTAATTTATCCCACTTTTTCTATCGGCTGGATTTTTTGAACATTTATCACAAAATCTAAGAAACGGACAGGACAATTTAAGGTTTAACCATCACGCAGATGGTTTTTTTGTCTGTCTTTAGGTTCTTCACTTGCAGGAGATGGTACAAAGATACTTTACTTGAATTCTTTTTTCCATTTAGTGTATTTATAGTTTTAAGTTCAATTAGGTTTTCCTTTCAATTTATGTTAAAATTCTGGTTGATCTGCGTGTTACTCTTCTCAGGTTTAATCTCCACAATATAATGAATAAACTTAAGGCTTTTGAGATATGGATTTTTTGTTGGATGCATACTATAAAAAGCAATAGACAACATACCTTGAGCACATTTTTTGAAGCAGTAAAAATAGTTTGCTAAAACTTATAATGGAGGGCAAGATAAAGGGCAGACGTGGCCCAGGCCACACAAAACAACTCTTGGCTAAAAAACATTAAAAACTTGACGGGACTAGATTTCCATACTTTATTTAGAGCAACAAAAAATTGAGGTGAGTTGACAATGATTGTTGTCAACAATCTTTAGTAATGGAAAAGAAAACTTAAGAATAAGAATAAAGATTAAGAATAATATATGGGTTTCAAATTTAAACTATTATTAACAATTAATATATTACTGAGTTCTGTTAAACAAATTACATCAGTTTGCATTTTGTTGTCGATGACAAATGAAATATCTTTAGTAAAGTTGCATAGATTAGTTATGGTTAAACAACTTTTGATAAATCTATGTTGGGTATTCATAGCATATCTATTCATTATCTTTGCCAGTATGAGCTTGTATAGTTTTGCAAAGTTGTATATAGAAATAGAGTAGATTTTTTGTTGGCTTGTTAAGTTAATAGAACGTATTCTGATTGTTTTTAATTAAAGAACAATTTTCTAACGATGTTATAAGTTAATTATTACTTATTGCTTTATTATTTTAAATTTTTTTGCAACTTTAAAACATGATCTATTGTTATATTTATGATAAAGGGTCCCCCCGGTTAACATAGGTGAAATGCCCCCATCACAAATACCTAAAGGATTTTAAAATTTTGATACCTTCCTCTTTTCTATAGGGGGCTAAAAATGGCATTTTTTGGTTTTTATTTTTTTTCTCCGCACCTATTTAATGAAAAATTCTAACAAAAATCATAGAAGTAAAGTTTTGGGTGGTCTTCCAACACAATTTTTTTTAACCCCTCAATATCTGTATACAACCCTTAAAAAAATTCCAGAAGGATTGAAATTTACTTTTGCTTATCTAAACCTTCGATTGCATGGAATTTTATTTTTTAACATCATAAGTTATTGAAAAATCTACATCCATGATTTTTTTGGAATTTTTGCGAGTGGTGCGCCTCTATTTAAAATCGATTTTTATTCACTTTTTTGCCATTTATACTGTTTTTTTTTCTGCTTTTGTGACTCTGCAATGCATTTATAGCTTTCAAAATAATTAAATTCGGCTTCTACGGAAAATTTTACATAGAGTAGGTATCCTGGGTATAATATTTTCATCAATTTGCAATGATTTGACAGCTCAAAACACGATTTATCGTATTTTTTACGAGAAGAAAAACAAATGAAGTAAATTTTTTTCAAATTTTTAAATGTCTGATTCGTATTCCTGGCATCAAAATTAGTCAGTAAACTAATTTTCATCAAAATTGGTAAAGATCAAAAAAACCACCCTTATTAAACTTTTTTCACAATTTTAAGACTTTTTGCACTAAAAAATCAGAACTTAAAAATATGTTTTGAGCTGTCAAATCATTGCAAATTGATGAAAATATTATACCCAGGATACCTACTCTAAGTAAAATTTTCCGTAGAATACGAAATTTCATTATTTTGAAAGCTATAAATGCTTTGCAGAGTCACAAAAGCAAAAAGAAAAACAGTATAAATGGCAAAAAAGTCGAAAAATTGATTTTTAATAGTAGCGCACCACTCGCAAAAATTTCAAAAAATCATGGATGTAGATTTTTAATTACTTAAGAAATTATAAAATAAAATTCCATGCAATCGATGGTTTAGATAAGCAAAAGTAAATTTCAACCCTTCTGGTATTTTTTTAAGGGTTGTATTCAGAATTTGAGAGGTTGAAAAAAATTGTGTTGGAAGACCACCCAAAACTCTACTTGCATGATTTTTTTTAGAATTTTTCATTCAATAGGTGCAGAAAAAAATCTAGAAAATGCTATTTTTTGCCCCCTATGGAAAAGGGGGTGGTATCAAAATTTTAAAATTCTACCAAACAGGTTTTTTTGATGCTAGAAAAGTAATTTGGATTTGGGGTGCATTTCACCTATGTTGACCGGGGGGACCCTTTACTATCATTATCAACAACTGCAACAATATTTTTTAAATAACTTGTAAACAAGCTACTAAAAAGTATTATGATCATAGAGCTGAAAGTTGAAGTACGCGTGGTCGATAGTCTTTAAAATCTAGATATAGCTTCCATACGTTTGAAATGAATAGAAATCATTTGTTTTGGACTTAAGATGCTAAATTCTCAATTCCATTTGTTGGGTCATTTTCAATTCTGTAACATTGAACTAATTGTATGTTATGTACTGTTTGTTTTTTCAATTTAAAGATCATATTGTTGTTATTTTCAATTTGTTAAATCAATTTTATGCAGATAAATACGAGATAATTTTGATGATTGCTACAAAGTTGTTTTAATTTTTTTTACCAGATAGGCATTATGTGGTAGATAGATGCGTTAAATTCAAATCAATTTTTAGAACAATATAATCATTTATAGTTTTCTAGATTTTTTAATAACTTGCGACTTTATAATTAACTTTTAGTAAAATTAAGCATGCTTTGTAAAATTATTTAATTTTTATTGTAATTGTAAAAACTCTCTTCAATTAACTAAAAAGACAAATTTAAGTTTTTTTATTAAAAAAAAGAAGAAAATGTTTTTTTTTTGACTTGTTATCTTGTTTGTGAAAGCATTGGAGTATTATTTTAAGAAATAAATCAATCAAACTATTATTTGAGGTTTAAATGTATTATTATTAATTAACTACTATTACTTGTATGTGCTAAAATCAGATATAACTAATATACACCTATTACATATTCTGTAGGATTGTTGTAAAAAAAATTTGCTATTTTAAAACGCATTTAAGTATGCATGCACTCAGATTGCATTTATAATCGTTTATAATTTATATACAAAAGCATAAGTAATAAGACCTTGATTCAAATCTATTGTTGAAATATTAATACCTTACTACTGGATTAGTATCAATTGATTATATAATTAATACTGTTATAAACTAAATTTTCTTGCTAAATATGCCAACAACAGGAAGAATATAACTTTTTAAAATTAACGACTATTTAATGTGATTATATAAAATTAATATAAAAAGAATTGATTTTTAAAGTTGTATATAGTATACACAATCAGCTTATTACAAACGATAATATGTTCAATACGTATTATTTATACAATAATTTGTTCTCCATCAATCTGTAAATAATTGAAGAATAATTGATACGATTCCAGGAACCATAAACTACATATTATTGAGATTAAATATTCAACAAAGTATGAATATATACTTGCATTGCGAACAGACCATACAACTGCAGTTTGTCTGTCTGGGTGTCTGAATTATTAATATAATAATTCAACAAATAACAATCTAATGGTAGCAGGAAGTAAAATATTTAAACAATAAATATTTATATAAAATAACTTTATTTCAACCAATATGACAGCTTTAAAAATATAACACGTATATTCAACAGCATATGAATACTGTTGGCAGCAATACAACTGCATTGATAAAATATTCATGTTTCTATTTGGCTTCTAAATAAGACAGTTTGCCTTTCTTTAATTGGTTCTCATTAATATTTCAATTCAAACACTTATTTGTAAATCAATAGAATTAGAGTTATAATTATATCGTTATTAAAATGTTTTATTTACCAAATGTAAATTTAGCTTATGTTAAAGGACAATATGTGCAATACGGATTAATTAAAGTTGTTTTTTGTGTTGTATCATGGACCTTGGTCTGGACTATAACAAACACAGTGTGTTTGTAAAGGACACACGGAATAGAATTCTGTTTGTTTGTATCACGGTGGGTTGTAATTAGCAGCTAGCAAGTGGTGGTTAACCGTTGGTCGTTCCATGCATTAGCATAAAGGAGTCGCTTAACATAATAAGTTAACCAAATAATTATATCATGCAACATAAATCAGGTAGATAATCGAGCATGTGTAGCAAGTGTGTCAGTGTATGGAGTTCTCGTGCCCGTGTATGCATATAAAGGTACACACACGACGTGTTCCGGTCAGGATCTAATTTCTGTAACATGCAAATGAGGGTTTATGTGGGTGGCTTGTGTAGAATGGAGTGGGGGGAGGTTATGTTAGGGAAGCACAATGTCTCTCCGCAAATGCCAAACCGCACGAATCGAGTGTGGATATTAGACACTAAATCGTATGCAAATCATCGGTTGCCACTAATCATCATCATAAATTACACAACATTACTCATGCACGGGGGAAATTGTTTTTTTATTCTCCCCACCGCTGTTTCCCACACTCGAAAATTATTTTTCCTAGTGCGTCATTAGTAGGTAACATTTACATAATTATGCAGCCGATTTAATATCCATGAATAAAATAATTAGTTTTGATCCGTGCACAGTTGAAAAATTGTTAATTATGATCATTATTAAAAACGGTTTCTTAAAATATTCAAAAACCATATTTTATGAATCATAAATATTTATAAAATGTGACATTTAAACAGTGTCATGATTCAAGAACAAAATTTTTATATGTCATAAACAATTTAAACTAACTTTTTATATTAAAAGGGATGATATACTTATTTTATATATGGCTTCATTTATATGCAAACGCATACTTTATAGTATTATGCATCGGAAAATATTTCCTTGTGCATTAAATATTTGTTTATTAATCATTTAATATATTTTAAATGTCATAACAAAAAAGCTGATATTATTTTGTAGATTTTTTTTGTAGAATTTCATTTTTTATGACGTATTGACTATCAATAAAAAACACGTTTTAATTTCACTTGAAAAGTAACAGAGAAAATGTGTTTAGTTAATAAAGATTAGTCTGAGTTTGTTTTAAAATGAAATAAATTAGCAATATTTTTTAGATCAGAGCGATGTTATAAAAATGTACATAGTATGTTTAAAATTTATCACGTTGTTCTTATTGTTAGTAATTTAATTTATACATTAGTTTGATTCAGTATACTATTATACCAACAATTTATAGCATTTGGAGTAAAATATACATAAATCAGAACTTACCACTTTTAGTAAAACTAAAATATTTTTTTCGGAGTGAAATTTTATTTTAAAATTGAAATTTTTTAACACTAAATGAGGTCTACGAATTGATTTATGTAGTTATTCCTGACTATAAAAGAACATTCTTTACCTAAGTTTATTTCACAGTTATCATTATTAGTTTTTTGCTTATTGTATATTCTATGTATTTTTTAGCATCCTGTCAGGTTATGTTAAATTTTTACACTCTATTTCTTTTTGCATTTACTTGGAGTAAAAGTTGTTCGTTTTTATTATTGACACTTTCTTTTGGAAACTTTTCATCATATTATTTGCAAGTTTTTTTTGCCGAACTATTTTGCTTAGGTGGTAAAATAGTTGACTACTTCATAAGGTCTATTAAGCCATTTTTTTAAATTTATATTCCGGACGTTTTTCAACGTTTCTTTATGTTTCTCTGTAAATCTTTGTTTTTTCATTTATTAGAAGTTTGATAGTTGGATTTTATGGCGTTTACAGTTTGTGCCCTATTGTTTTCAGATATGGTATGTGATGCTGGTGCGCCATACAGCAATTGAGACTAGACTAGACTTGCAACAATCTGTTTCTTTGGCGCTCTAGGTCATCTCACTTTAGGCATTAATAATAATAATAATAAATAAGTCAGGCAAAACATTAAATAATATAACACAGCAAGGTTGATACAGTAACAAGTAAAATAAAATGTACATAAATAAAAATTGATATCATCTTCTAAGTATTCTCCAAAGCTGTAGTATGCTTTAGATATTAAAAACAATTTTACATTTTTTATGAATATATGCAAATTCATCATTTAAGTGTTATAAGGTAACTTATTAAAAAATAATGGGCCATAATAAGTTATATAATAAATTATGGTTATTCTTTGTGAACGTTGAGAGTACTTAGATGGATTCTTTTTAACATATAAAAGACAGTTTAAAATATAAATTGAAGGTAGAATAAGTAGTTTTAAATCAATAAGTCTGCGCGCACATCACTTCTATAGGTTAAACTTAGTATATACCGTAGTGCACTTCTTTGTAGACCAAAAATTTGAGCCAGATGGCATTAGTGGCCCCAACATTGAATTGCGTAAGACATGTGTGATACAGTTAATGAATGATATGATGTTAAAATAGTTTGACTAGAGTTTGTTTGAACTAAGTTAGGTAATAAAAAGATTTTTTTTTTGAAATTTTGTTTGCCACGCATTACACATAATCTGACTAGGAAAGTTTATGGGTAAAGGGTAACTCCTAATGTTTTAACGTTGTCCAGATTATGTTGGCCTTGTAAGCTTTTTAGCAAAAAATACATTAAGACTGTTTTGTCTTTGTTTAACATTAGCTTGTTAGCTGTAAATCAATCCTTAGCCTTTGACTGAGCATCAAGTATGCTGTTTGTTAATGAGTTTGTTTAGATTTTTGTTTGAATGGCAGCACAAAGTATCATCTTCAAATATAGTAAATTTTGCATCCAAATCACAGTATCTAAAGTCATTTACATAGACAAGAAATAAGAGTGGGCCTAGTATAAAACCTTAAGGTACACCACTTGATTACATTATCTTGAGTTGTTGAGTTAGTTTCTTTGAACCATGTTAATAGTTTTTTTCAGTTAAATAAAAATTTATCATACTTAATGACATATTTGATAAACCGCAATACTTCAATTTCTTGAGTAGAATATTGTGGGAAACACAATCAAACGCTTTTAATAAATTGTAAAGAGCACATTCTACGTACTCATTATTCTCAAAACCATTAATAATGTTTGAAGTTAGCTGTAATAATAATATCTTTATTTTCCCAAGATGTACATACACAGCTTATACTAAAACAAAACATAGTTGCACATAATATAAAATTTGTCAAAATATAAAAATCATTGTTTTTCCCTGCACTGCATACAGTACGCAATATTTTTGCACTCTGCTAGTCTGTTTTTCTTTTTTGCACATTTTAGAAACAAGTTTTTTGTCTTTTGTTTTTTGCATTTTGTTTATTTTTTTCTTTACTGTCTAATATTCTGCTAAAGGTTATATTAATTTTTATTTCGTCTATTTTGATGAGCTTATTGGTCTACTTCTAACGTTTTTATAATTACAATTTGTTTGCTTTAATATGCCGGTTGAAAGGCTTTTACTTCAAAAAATTGCTTTGAAAATTGCCATCTTTATTTTATTAACTTTTGTAATTTTATCTTAAATTTTAATACCGTTTTTTTTTTTTAATTTAAGGAGGATTCTTGTGTCCGGAACTTTATTATTTGGGAACTAAATGATAAAGTTTCTTAGAATGTCTGGTCTGTTTTGAACATAAATCTGCCCTTTTTTGTTTTAAATACTTTTTTATTGTCAACTCTAAATCCGCTTGGGTTTATATTTAACTATTTTTAATAGGTCTGGATTTTGAATTTGTTGTGTTTTTATAGAACCAATATCGGTGTTTTGGAAATTGTTCCGCTTATATTCGGCAATTTTGTTTGTATAAAGCAGTATGTGTTGTAGTATTGGCAAATAAATACTCTATAGTTTTTTTAACTATACGCATTTTAACTTTTTTTGAATCAGATATTGTTAGCTTTATTTTTGTATTTTAAAGTTTGGTTTTTATAGTTTTTACAAAAAAGAATATACTTAAATTATCTGCTTCTTTTTGTATTTTCCCATTTCTCATCAAAGAGAATATGACTATGTATGAGTAAAGTACACAAAATATTTTTTTCCCTAAAAATGTAATTCTGAGAAATTGCAAATGATCAAAAAATGTGAAAAAACGCAAACAAAATCGTTTTTTTTTTTTCAAATTATGGTTGTTATTACTCGATTTACATTATCAAAATTCATGTAAAGGAAGACATTTTCAGTGGTTTGAGCAAACAAATTTGATTCTGTACTCATACATGGCCATTATATACACCTGAACATATGCGTCATGCTTTTGTGTTTGTCTAGAAAATCTAGTCAGTAGGCGATTAATGCCACTTTTTCTTTTTTTTAATTGTTTTTTAAACATGGCCGTGCCACTGTACATGTTTATAATGGTTCTAAGCATTTTGTTGTTGGAGTCAAAGTTTTTAGAATCATATCTTGTTTAGATGGCGTCTTGTGTATCAGCCTTTTTTGAACGTTTAGCTTAAGCAATATTTTACTACTTTCTTCAGTAACTTATTGAAAGTTTTTGAATTTTTTAATAAAACAAAAAAATTCAAATACAATTAGTGATCAAGAGTGGACCAAAAAAATTAATTAAAGAAAGTCGATAGTTTATCTCATACCACCACCTGGGAGGCACCTGGTTGGTTTTCCTACTATCAAGTTATGAAGGATACTTCGTTGCAAGGTCTATTGCATTTACTAATAATATACCTTTTCTAATTTTTCTTAACATTTTAATTCAAACTGCCGTAAGCGTCATATTAAAACGCACCTAATTTTACTAAAACATCAACACTCTCTTTACAACGATTGTTTTAATAAACGAACGAGATTCATAATGCATATAAAACTCACAATAGATAACAAACCTTTTGAATATATTTTTTTAACTTAGGTGTTATTTTAAAGACCGCCAAATAACATATTTAGTTAAAACTGCTTTGATTGCATTCTATTTTTTACAAATATCATATTTAGTTAAAACTGTTTTTATTGTTTTTGCGCAAGACACTCATTCAGCCTTGACTTTCTATGGCACGCTTGAATATGTTTTGAACTGTTTACTAGTTAACAGTTTTGTAATTTCTAGATGTTAAGAAAGTAACCCAATTGTATTGCAAAAATCTCTAATATCTGGTTTGTTGAATATTTTGCAGCATAAGTATTTCAAATTTATCAACAAATGCTCGTAAACAATAAAGTTTGCTTATTTTTTACACTTGCAAACGTTTCTTTCTGTATTATGTTATAGAATTTTTTTCGTTTTATCTATCTTTTGTACTGCACTTTTTACTTTTTTTAGCAGAATTCTTTCAACAGTTATTTACAAAACGTGAGATTTATCCTATAAGTTTTATTATCAGTTGATAGATAAAAAAGTAGAAAAAATACTAAAATTTACCTTGTTCTACTGTCAATGTTAAAATACGCGTTTTCTTCACATTTGATTTAAATCTTTTTTAATTGCGATCTCTTTAGTGATTGACCAGCAATAAAATAACGTGTATAATTACAATGGCATTTTCTACTGTCTAGGTTCCACAAATTGTTTGAACATACATTCTCAAGATGGTAGGTCTACCAGGTTTAACTCTCCTTGTATGTGATGCCAGTCTTCCATCTTTAAAACTGATCAAATTTGGACGGATATTTTAGTTGATAATAGTTTAAGATGAGAAGCTTTTTTTAGTAAATTTATTTTTGCTTTTGTTTGCAACAGGCGTACGTACACTTCACTTCCATTTTCAATTCTTAAAAGACTACTGCAGCATGTCTCTTAATATACGTCGGAAGGTTTTTTTTCTGGATATGATGTGAATTGACTTTATTATTTTTAGTTAAAGTAAATAGTTTAACTGTTTAACCTATTTTTAAACTTTTTTTTTCTACTTTTTGATCTCATTTTATTTTGTTTACCAACAGTTTTTGTAACAATAATTTTAGTTAAAGTTTTACTATTTTAATTAAAAACACGTTTCATTCCTCTATGCATCGGACTATTATTTGTTTATTCCAAGCCTCTTTACCCTCTAAGTTTATGCTTTTAACCATATTCTGACTACGTACACAAATTATTTTTAAGTTCAGTTTTGTCAGCAACACTGGTGATACAATTCTTTATTTACAATTATATTTTCTACTTTATCTACTATTTTAGGAGTTTGATATTGTACAGTTGTTTAAAAAAATGAAGTTTTATATTTCTTATTTAATTAAATCTATAAAAATGCCAAAAATCTGATATTACAGTAATTTTATATTTTCAAAAATTCGACAGAAGAGATTATAAAGAACTTCCTATATGATATTTTTGTTCAAACAATTGTTTTATACTTGACCATCTGCTATATATAGTTGAACTGATTTCAGTTTTTGTTTAACAGCCTTAATGTGACATTAAAGATGTTTGCTTGAAGGTCTTATTGAGGTTATCAAGAAGAAAAGGATATCTTGCAAACTATAATAATAATAATAATAATATATTTAATTTTCATGGATACACAACAATTATACAGATATTATATACAGTTAATATATAATTTAATATAACAGCCTATCTAGAAAAAGTGTCAATAAAAAGAAATTAATAAGTACAAAAAGAAAATAATACATTGAAATTTAATATAAAAAAAAAAAATAGGTAATAGTAGATACAAAACAATACATATTAAATTTTATCAAATTTAAATAACACATTAAAATTAAAAACAAAAGTTGCAAAACAATATACATTAAAATTTAAATGGTCATGCAATTGATAAAGATTTAAAATTGTAGATCATATAGCTCCAAGCCGCATAGGTATTTAAAAGTTTTTTAGTTTATATATATATGATAAGCTTTTTTATGGGATCAGGCATTTTGTTATAGTAATATAGGCATCTATAATATGGTCCATTGCTGTATGATGAAGTTCGGTGGATAGGAAATGCATAATTAGCTTTATGCCTAGTATTATAGATATGATCTGACAAGTTTTTGCTAAAGATGTTTTTGTTTTTAAAAACAAATTTTTCACATTCATAAACATAAGTTGCATATATTGTGAGTATGACAATTGCTTAAATTTATTTCGACACGATTCAGTGTATTGCAATCCCATTACCAACCGCAGTATTTTTTTCTGTAATATAAATAGTTGTTGGATATAAGAGCTGCTTCCCTATAGTAGAATACTCATTCATTTGTGATTAGAAATTAGCGTAATATAATATAAAATTGCTACAGGTGATATATAGTTCTTAATTATTCGAATTGCATATATTACAGAGCTTAGTTTATTAGAGAGTATATTTATATGGTTATGCCATTTTATGGTACTATTGATGTGAAGACCAAGAAATTTTACGCGCTCATTCAAATCTACTTCTGCATTTCCTATTGTTAGCTTTTCTAAAGCACTAGTGGTATTGTTATTTTTATAAACAATATATACGGTTTTTTCCATAATTAACAATAATTTGTTGTCAGAAAACCATTTCTGGAGCTTTTCCACTAAGATGCTGAGTTAGACAAATACTATCCTGAAATCAGTACGGTAGTATCATTTGCATAGTTAATGATAGTTTCAGTTTTATCATTAGTTAATTTGCTTATTTTGTTGATAAAAACAACAAATAGGAAAGGACTAAGAACGCTACTTTGCGGTACCCCTAGATCTACTTCTAAAGCTTCTGAAAATGTGGTTATATCATCGTGAATTAATTTGATCTTTTGATATTCTTTATTCAAATAGGATTTTAACAGATTTAGTGATTTTCTCCTAATTCCGTATTTGTACAGCTTATCAAGTAAGATTTTATTATCTATACTATCAAATGCTTTAGAGAGATCTATAAATACTCCACAAGCTGCATTACCTCTATTCATGGCTGTTAATATTTTATTGCATCAAACAACGCCATTTCAGTGCCTTTTTTATGAATATATCCATGCTGATTTTCTGACAACAGACCATTACCGACAAAGAAATTCATTATTTTTTTAGCAATAATTATTTTGTATACTTTAGAAAACTTATAGGACGACAATTTGACATGTCATCTTTTTCACCCTTTTTAATATACAGGTATTTTAGTTCCATGGGAAACTCACCATTTTCAAATGAGTTATTTATTGCAGCGCTCAATGGACTAGCAATAACATGTACACAGTCTTTTAAAACTATACTAGGAACTTCATCTACTCCACAACTATTTTTATTTTTAAGGTTTATTGTAGTTTCTTTTACTTCCTGTTCTGCTGTTGGGTATAAGAACATAGTTTTAGTGGTGTTGGGTAAAATATCATTCTGATTGCTAGAATTAGGCCGTGCTTTATTAATACTAAGAAAGTGTTTATTAAATTGATTAGCAGCAAGAACGTGGTCATTGCATTCAAACTGACAATGCTTATTTTTTCTAGTTAGTTCATTAACTGTTTTTCACATCAATTTGCATTTGTTTGATGATTCTGTTATAGTTGAATCATAGAAATGTTTCTTAGCATTAATCAGTAAAGTTTCATAGTTTTTTTTTGCTTCTAGAAATGCAGTTTTGATGTCTGGCTGGTATTGATAAATAGTTAGTAGTGTAATCATTTTTTCTTTTGCTTTTATAACGATCCTGACAACGCGCTTTCTGTTTTTAGGACAAAATATTTTTTTACAAAAATTGACTCAAAGTTTATAAGAAATAAATATAAAATGTTTGAACATTTTAAGATACTATTTCCAGCTATATTCCAGCTTTCACATTTTAGTTTGTCTGCATTTTTTTTTTATTTTTTCAGAACTAAAATTACGTTTTATTAGTTTGCAATTTTTTTTTAAATTTTATTTGTATGACATTCGAGAATTTGTGCCATATGATCTGATCTTTAATATAGGATGTATATTCTAAATTACTGTTTGTTACAATATTATCTAGACAAGATTTTTTTTATTTACACACACCTGTAGGTTTGTTAAACACAAGTGTAGCACCATATGTAAGTAATATGTTTTTGGAAATTGACTGAATGATTGTTTCTAAAATATTAATATTAAAATCACCGCAGATAAAATATGTTACGTTTTGAGTTTACAAAACGTTTAACATTTTACAAAAAGTTTCTAAAAATACGTTTACATTACTAGTAGCTGTTTGATATAAACTAACAATAACACAATTATTTAAATTAGATATTGAACAAAATATACTTGCGCATTCAAAACTATTTTTCAATGCAATTTGATTAATTTCGATGTTAGATTTATATTGTTTTATACTTTCTTTGTTTACATAAATTGCAGATCCGCCATGTTCTCTTGCCTCTCTGCAATAAGTTTCAGAAAGTTCAAAATTCCGAATAGCATACGCTTGAAGTTGTTTGTTTCTCTAATGTTCTGTAATGCATAAAAATGTTTGGCTTTTGACATTATTTTCTAAAAAATCTTCAATTGGATTTATGCTATTTCCAATTGAGTTTACATTTTGATGTATAATTTTAAATATTAAATTTTGTTTCTCTGTTTCTGAACCCGTTGGAAAAAACGATTTATATTAGTTCCAGTTGGCCACAAACTGGGATTCTTGATTTCATCTAGAGATGAACTTTGAAAGACGATTACTGAGCAGCTTTGATGTTAAGGTTATCTGAGTTTCCATATATAGTTTATTAAATCGACGTTGTGTTGAGATTGGTATAGTATTTGTGTTTTGTTGGTGTTTCATTTTACTTGAATTATCAAGATCACTCGTTAGGTCAATTATTTTTTTATTACAACTTTATTATATTTTTCCGATAAACTTGTATGTTTATTTATATGGTTATTGTCAATTATATGGCTATAACTATTACTTGGAACTAAGTTATTGATTTGCTTATAAGTCTTCTTTTCTGTGAGTAATGTTAATTTTTTTTTAAATATTAATTTTGAATTTCATTTTATTAATAATTTTCTTGCTAGTTCTAGTTGTAATTGTAAACTTTAATTCTGTTCGATAAGTATGAGAGGTTTAGGTATATCGTTAATTTTGTTGTTGACTACGTTTGCATCATTAGACTGCAAATTTTACATTTTTTTTTTTAGTAAATCAATGTGTTTTTTATAGTTATCGACAATTTCTGTTATGTTATTGCAGCATACTAATAATCCGGAGTTATAGGTAAAGATTCCACGATTTTTACTATGTAATTAATAAATTAAGCTTTTTCTTTAACTACATCTTTAACCATTTATAACTGTTATGTGGGCTTTTGCAAAACGCACATAACGTGCAAATCTGTAGGTACATTATTATCAAACTGTTTCTTGTTTTTTCTCAATTTATTTGCACCTTTTGTTAATTGCAGAAGACTTGGATTCTTGTAAAAAAATAGCAGGCAGGATTTTACTTACGGTTATACCATTAACGCACATTTGTTTTTTAATACAAATTTTAAAAATTTACAAACAAAGACTTCCATCAATACATCCTTATTTCTAAACCTGGCATACAAAGTCTTTGTGATCTTCTGATAATTTGCTTTGATTGGTGGAAAACTATCCACTAGTTATCTTGCCTGCGTACCAGGTGCATGAATCATATATTAAAATTTATTTTTTTTTGTATAGTTTTTTTTACATTGTCAGAACATTAGCCATTTTCAAATATATTCTTCAAAATTTTTGAATTGGATGTTTGGGTGTTTGTACCTACGTTTTGTTACGTTGCTTTCATTTTGATAACTAACAGTACAAGTGCTAAGACTAGAACTTACGTCATCAGTTTTTATGTTAAATTTTTAAACTTATAAAATGGCTGGTATAATTATTTGCATTTAAAATGTCTTGAGTAAAATCTAGTTCCTTAAATTGTTGTACATTTTTTTGTCCAATTTTATCAATAAATTGTTCTTCAGTTAAACTATGTGCTATGTTGCCTGAGTTTTATGAAGATTTAATTCTTCCATTGACGTCTTGACCGTTTAGGTCTTAACATGCACATTTTTGTTTGTTACTTTTCTAGTAGTTTCGTTTTTGAATAAAGTCTACAACTATTTGAAAGGAGATTGTCTTGGTCTTTTTTAGTTAGTGTTTTATTAAAATAGACTTTGCGTTGTTTAATGTAAGTCTTGCACTTGGTCAACAGGTGTAGCGGAGTATCTTATTCAAAGCATTTTTGGCATAAGGAAGCTTTTTGGATTCCCATTCTATGCAAGTATTTATTTAAGCCACAGTGTCGAGTTTTCAGTATTGTAAGCTTTTGCGATGGATTTGGCTCTGTTAGGAATAGCTTTGTGTGTTTTAGCTTTGACAGTTGTGACACAGGTTGTTGTGTGTTGTTTTGAGTTTATTTTCTTGTATGGAAGAATTCCAAAAGCATGTTCAAGTCCAATAAACGTTTTTGTAGTTCTCTTCTATTCCCTAATTTCCTAGTGTCCAGATCAGGCGTACCCTGCTATTTTTAGCTAATGCGTCCAGACTAGTTATGCATTTTATAATCAGTTTTGATTTTATGACGTATGGCGTATTGCTTGCAGTGCCGCTTGTACGATGGACATAATTTTTTTTGTTTTTGTTTTAGGACGTAGTGAGGTGTTGGCCCTTAAGAATAACTTACGCATGGTAATACTTTACGGTTTTCTTCTCTGCGCAAATCCTGTTGTTATAATGTCCCTGTCTAAACTAACCTACAATTGGCGCTAGTTTGAGGTGGGCTGGTATTTGCCTTGCGGATTTTCACGCATCATATGCGGCATGCATGCTGTCTCCGGCCCCTTTCTCCCTATAGCCCCTACCTTTGTCTGGCTCTTTTGTCATTTTGCCTTTTTTATCTGTACTGGCATCTATCTCTGCATTTTCTATTTCCTTTCATCCGTGTGTTATTTACTCTAATTATATAATTTGTTCTCAGATGTGCTCTTAGCTTACTAAGGTCTTTGTTCACTTTTTCTTTATCGTATCCCCTCTCCTCCATGAATAGTTTATGCAGTTTCATTAGTTGTATTACTTTTGGCAGTCCTAGATTTTGTAAGATTTACCTCCAGTGATATCCTTGTATCTCCATCAAGAATTACTTCTTCATGTCCTCTCGTTTCCAGGTATATTTTGACTATTTGAAAAGTTGCGTTCTTAGTCAGCCTCGAGATAGCATATCTACCATTTGGTATTTGCCTTGTTATTTCTGTTATTCTGCTTTCCTGCAATATTTCTTTTCTTCTTCTCCTTATTTCTGCAATTTTATTTGGTATTGTAGTCTCTGTAAATGTTCTTCTTTTTTCTTCTGTTTCTTGGTATGCATACTTGTCCTGTTCTTTCTTAATTTTTTCTTTTTGATCTTTTTCTCTGTTTTCTTGTTTTCATTTAGATTCTCTCATTTCTTTTCTTTTTCTTCTATAGCTTTTAGTTTATGTATTTGTTTCCATTGTTTGTTTTTCTATATTTTTCTATTGTCAAACTCTTCAATTTCTTTTTTTAGTCTTTCATTTAGTTTCATCTTTTAAGTATATGTTAATGATTGTTGTTTTATCCACTTTGCTTCCTAGTATTTGTTCTAGTTTTTTTTCTATCTCCCACGCCTCGCATTCTACTAGAGTGTGTTCTGCGTTATTGTGTGTTTCTTCCTGACAAAATGTACACTTTTCTTCTTCCTTCATTTTTTAAATTTTTTGCATGAATTTTCCAAATGTTCCGTGCTCGGTCAGTATTTGTGTTGTATAATAGCACGTCTGGGGTTTCTTCTCTACCCATTCTTTTATCTCTGGGATTAGTTTTCTCGTCCATTTCCCCTTTTCTCCTGTATCCCATTTTCTTTGCCATCTTTTTATAGTCTTTTCTCTTGCTCTTGTCTTTGCTTTTTTTTACTCGTTCCTTTTTTTACAATTTTTTTTATTTCTATTCTTTCCTCCACCATCATATCCGCGGAAATTGTTGTTGCAATTACCTCTACTGCCTCTTGTGACACTGTTCTGTAAGCTCTACTAATCCTTAGCAAGCTTGCTCTCGTGGCTTCTCTTACTTCATTTCTGTTTTTTTTTTGTTTTCATGGCATTGCCCCATGTTTCTGCGGCATACAGCAATTGTTGCCGTTGCTATTAGCCTTTTGCTTTCTTCTCCTGGACCTTCGTTGTTTGGCATAAGTCTACCAAGCTTTCTCTCCATTTCCTTTGTTCCAATGACCGCTTCCTTAACCTGTTTATTCCATCCCTTTGCTTCGAGTGTCACTCTGAGGTATTTGATTTTTTTCCTATGGTTTTCTCTTGGTCTCCCACCTGTATCTTACTTGTTCCTCTATTATTCCTCTTAGTCGATAGCCATGCTGCCTCAGTTTTTTGTGTTGTTACTTTTAAACCTATACTTCTCATCCATATTTGTATGATATCAATTGCCAGCTCTATTCTTTCTTTCAGTACTTCTATTTCTACGTCTCTACCAACTACTGCTATGTCGTCCACAAATGCTGTTATTGACACGCCGGCATTTTTATTTGAAGTAACTCGTTATAAACAAGGTTTCACAGTTTTGGTCCCAGTGCTGAGCCCTGCGGTACCCCTCTGGTAAGTTTGAATCTTCTCTTTTTGGTTACTAGGTTTCTGTCCATATGATCTTGATTGTTTTTTTGTTCAGTTCTTTCTTCTTTGCCGCCTCTATGATTGCTGCTCATGATACGCTATTAAACGCGTTCTGTATGTCCAACGCTATCATTACAGTGTTGCCTTTTCCTCTGCGTTCCGCTGTTTGCTTCTTTAGCTATTGTTTTCACTTCTTCTATAGCTTCTTAGGTTGTTTTTCCTTTGGTAAATCCGTATTGTTCTTTTTTCCATCCTCCTTTTTCTTCTATGTCTTGTTCTATTCTTTGTACAATAACTTTCTCCATTATTTTAGCCAGTGTGTTGATTAAGCATATTGATCTGTATGACGTTGCTTTTCCTACTTTTTTTTTTGTTTCAATCAGTACCAGAGTGGCTTCTTTTCAACATCCTGTGAAAGTTCCTTCTTTTGGGCACCTGTTGATTATTTGAGTTATTTTTATCTCGTTTTTGTCTAGAGCTGCTTTAACAATCTCTGTTGTTGTTTTGTCCGGACCTGATGCTTTGTTGTTAGGCAATTCTTTTATGATCTCTTTTATCTCTTCTACTGTTGCCAAAACTGTTTCTTCTTCTTCTTTTGTTTCTGGTTTTTTTATCTTCTACTGGTTCTCTCTTGGAAAATAGTTTTTTTATTATAACTTTTTTTTCATTGTCTTCTTTTAAGCAGATTCCTTTTGTTCTTTCACCTAATTTGTTCATTATTATTTTGTACGGCTTTTCTCAAGGATTCCCATCTATAGATTTTATCATTTCTTTTCAGCATCTTTTTTCTGCTATTCCTAATTGCCTTTTTTAAGATTTTTTTGTCGTTTTTTAGTTTACCTTCCATTTTCTCTGTGTTTTCTCCTCTTCTTTTTTGCTTTTTGACTTTCCTCCCTGTTTGTATTGTGTTTTTCCTGCATTCTTTTATTTCTTCACACCAACAGTATGGTCCTTTTTGTACGCCTTTCCTGTACCTAGGAAGTGCTTCCTTTGCCGCTTTTCTCAGTTTTTCTGAGTATCTCTCGCATATTTTTTCAATATTTTCGTTTTCTGTCACTTTTTCTGTTTTCATGTTTCTTTTTATCTTTTCTTTGTTCATTCTTCTTACGTTCCATTTACTTTCTCTCGTGTGCTCATGTTTTCCTTTCTCCTTTGTATTGTATATGTTTGTGTAGACTTAGTGATTCTTCTTCAGTCACGGTTCATTTACTTATTATTTTTGTCATTTCCCACGTTGCTATGGTAATGTCAATATGTGGTTTTGAGCTTCTTTTTACAAATGTCGGTTTCTCTCTTTTGTTACATATTGTAAGATTTAACCCTGCTACCATCTCCTCTAAGATTTTTTTTTTAAATGTTCTTGTGATTTTGCGTTGAAATCTCTTCCTAAAATAATGTTTTTGTTTTTCTGTTTTCTTAAACTTCTTTCATAATTCTTCTATCCACTCTCGATAGTATTCCAGATCGCAGTTTGGGCTGATATAACAGCTGAATACTATCATGTTTTGTACTTCTGCCCACACTATTCCTTTTTTTGGTGTTCCCCATCTTTCCACCTTGGCCCTGCACTTTCCCCTAGCTAAAATTGCTGGATCTGTTCCTTTGTCTCTTATCCACTTATTACCATTTAGTTTGTTTTTATTAGGTTGACTCACTAGCACTAGGTTTATTTCTTCTCTCTCCGCTGTTGCTATTAGTAAATTGTGAGCCTCTCTTCCATTCCCTATATTTATTTCTAAAAACTTATACATTATGTGATACTATTTCTTCCTCGTGTTCTCTCCAGTTATCTGGGTTGTTGTCCTCCATATTCTTCTTTGTTTTCCTCATTTCTTTTTTTTTTGTAGCTGGACATCTTTTCTCTCTCTTTCTGTGTCTTAATACTTTGCATTCAATGCAGTATTCTTTGTTTCTGCATTCGGCAACCTGGTGTCCCTTCTTTCCGCATTTTATACATATCAAAGATCTGTCTTCCCCATTGCATTCTGCCTCTACATGTCCTTTCCTCTAGCATTTATATCATTTTCTTTCATTTGCTTTAACTTTTTCTACTCTGCATCTTATGAGTCCTATGTTTATTCTTTCTTTTTATATTATCTGTTCCGCTATTTTTTGTCCATTTTGCCTTTGTTGCTGGCGGACATGATTGTTATTGGTTTACTAACGTGTTGTCTTGATGCAATAGTGTTTTTAGCGCATCGTTTAGTGGCAGCTATTTTTGCTTGCAAAATCAAAACATGTTTTCCTAGGGACAACGTAACAGATGTCTTTTCTATATTTAATTCTTTTAGTTTTTTATTTGTTTCTATGTACTTTTTCCATCTTTTTAGGAAATAAGTTTTTTATCTTTTAATTTATTTTTGTGATTGTTGTTAATTTTTTAACTGTGTTTGTTTTAGTTTATTCTTTTGTGGTACACAATTGTGTCTTTTAATTTATGCAATTTTCTATACCTTTATACTCATCATCAAACTATTTTTGTCGGACACTATTTGTTTCTTTTTTAAGTGCCTTATCAAGCATTCTATATTTCAGTTTTCTTTCTTGTGTGTTTTTATTTTTAACATTCATTTTTTTTTTTCTTTGACTTTATGTAGATCTTATAACCTACATGACAAAATTAATTGACATATGTGGCCAGTTTTTAATTTATTTGAGACTTACATATTCTTTGGATATCAATTATATATAATTAATCACTAAAATATGTTTTTTCATTAGGCTGTTTTTAAATTTATAGCAATTCAAGATAAAAGCTCAGTTTTAATCAGTGATAATTAATTATTTTGTAACTGTATTTGCCAGTTTAATTAAAACGTGAACTACATAATTTATAATACGGATTGTAAATATAAAATAATATAAACTATTAAATTTGTAAATAGCTAATTATTCAAGTTACTATTCTCAATCAACATAATATAAACGTGTTTATGTTTTGATAGCGATTCTTAGAACATTTAGCGTAGTTTGATATACTCTCGTCTCACAAACAGAACTTAATTTATAAATATTTATAAACTATTAAATCAGAAAAAGCGCTACACTATAATAAATCTTAACTTGCCAATATCATAGTTATTCTATAATACATTTAAAAAAGAAATCCATTTTTTCATATTAATGTTTTTATTAAACTGGATACGTTCCAAACTTAAACAATGTATCTTTATACAATGTAACGCTTTTTATTTTATAAATGAGATGAGACAAGTAAAGGCCAGACTAAAACAACTTTTAAAATAGGAATTGTTAACAATTGTCTTAAACCCTAATTGAATTGTATGCGCCATTCGCATGTCCATTTCCGTGCCATTGAACATGTGAATGAACATTTGAGGTTTTCCAAATGGCTGGTTCAATCAGTTACTTGGGGTCACTTTGACATCGAATGGGTGTAACCATGACCTGTTTTTAGTAAATTGATACTAAAATCAGCTTTAATTAAATATCTATTGTTATATTGAATGATGTTATAACTGTTAATATAATTTGATTATAAGTTAAGCATAATTTTAAATCCAATATTTTACATATATTATTTTCATACTAAATTTATTTACAACTATTTTTATTTAAAAAGTTATGTGACTAAATTTTCCAAGTTGATGCCTAGCAAAGTACATTAATCTTATGTTTATAGTTTGCAATATATCGCAGTTTACTGGTAGTGGCGGCTTGATTTCAGGTAAAATATGTTTTATAATATGTTATCATATTCACATTTTACTAGTGAAGTAAATTTCTAATTAAATTTAAACCAGCATACAAACTATACAATTATTTTTTTAAATATTTTTATTTATTTGTTGTTAAGGAAAGTTTTAATATTTTAATTAAATCAAATTAAATTATATATCAAAATTTTAATTAATTATAAAGTCAGTTTTTATATTGAATTTTTTGAAAAATGTATTTTCCATGCGTTAGCTTTTGAATCAACCACATAAAATTTGTTATGTATTAATTGCTGAACTAATCTTGTATTTTTGGCGTTTTAGTACTAAATATTTGATTCAGATTATTGCATAAATTAAAAAAAATTAAAAAATAGTAGTTTCACACAAAAATAGTGTTTATAATATAGTATTTTGATTAGTAGTATAGTAAATCTTTTTTTTATACGATAACATACTATTATCTTTTATCATAAAAATATGATTTTTTTAAAGTTATTGCGTTCCTGTATTTTGAACATAAAGGTTACAACCAGATTTTCCACTTCAGTCTTGAGTGGGTAGCAAAAAATAGGTTGTGCTTGGAGTTGATCTAAACATATTGATTTTGCTGGCGGTCTGCCTTTTAAGGACGTTTCGGCGTTTGCAGCAGATCAACTAGTACAACTTCTTAGTCAACTTGGCTAAGCTGTGTAGTTGGTTTACATAGCTTTAGCCGATTTTTGATTTCAAACGTGTTTTTGTGACCATGCAAACGGTAATTGACTCTGTGCGTTAGAGCTTTGGATAGTGAAACTTTAGGTTCTGGAGACCCTGTTTTGTACGTCATTTGAGCACATTAACTTTATTGTTGGGCTGTCTAGAGGTGGCAGTAAGTCTTTGATAGGGGCAACGGGGATTGGTATCTTTTTTGAGGTAATAGTTTTAGTAATCACTGTAATCTGTTTAGTAAAAAGTGTCCTAATCTAGTAAACAACTCAAAACACATTTTTAGTATTAATTTGTTTTTATGTAGAGGTATTGGTGGTCTTAATTCAAAATTGCTCCTATCTTTACCAGCCAAGAATCACCTAGAGTCTTGTTCTTTCAACTGGCAATCTACAAGAAAGAAAGTGCTAGACTTGACTTGATTGACTCATGTTAACTTCATGGTCAATCCGTTGTTAGTGGTTGATAGTGACTTGAATTTGCGGCGGTAATTTATGTGGTTCTTAGAATCCTTGGGGTGTGGCAAATAACACCGACGAACACCAAAATGCTATACAAATGTCAACCTCACCTGCACGCGGTAAACCCTGCTAAAAAACTAACATTGGCAGGATAACCATATTCTCACAAAACACAGGACTAAATCCCTGATGATACCAAATTGAGGAATGCAACGGGAACCCACCTCAATAACTACTTTTTCACAAAAATTACATGGCTTTATTCAAAGATAATTTTTTTTTTTGGAGACAATTTCCCAATCGGATATTTGGGGGGGATGGCCTTGAGAAAAGCTAAACACATTAGTAATAGATATTTAGACAATACCAATATCGGCACCTGGAATGTGCGAAGACTCTTGCAAACCGGAAAGATATACATAATGGAAAATTACATCAACAATAGCAAAAGCTTAATGAGATATAGTGCAATCAATGACAGGCTGATATCCATCAAAATATACTCGAAACCTGTTAATTGAGGAAGAAATTGAATAGTTTTACGGAGAGCTTGAAACAACACTACAGAAAATTCCAAACAGAGAAATAACTAATATAATAGAAGATTTTAATGCGAAGGTTGGAGATACAAACGAAGATAACCACTTCAGACATATTGTAGGAAAATACGGTATAGGGACGAGAAACGAAATGGGAGATGCTACTAAACTTTTGTGCTGGTAATGGACTAACAATATCGAACACAGTGCACCAACAACACATTCTACGATTATATACTTGGCAATCGCCGGGCGATCAATGCACCCAAGACACAAATTAGTAATGAAATAATATTTGAAGAAAAACTGCAGACAAAACTTGATAATCCACTTACTCAACAAGAAGCAGTAACATTTGATAAAATATGGCAATTCACCAAAATGGCCATCGAAAAAACGATTAAAGAAACTAAAAAGAAACAAACAACAGAAAAACGCCAACACAGGAAAGAAGAGATTTAAGGTCAAGTGGTATAGACACAAAACAAAAACAGATTAAATACACTGAACTCATCAGAACTATACAACGATGTTGCAGAAAGTATAAAAACACACACCTGACTTAAGAATCTGCAGGAAGTATGGAAAGAATACTGTGAAAAACTATTCAATGATTATGAAAGAACGGACAACTATAAACAACAAGATATGGAGAAAGAACCAACTATCCTAAAGGAGTAAATAAGGGATTCCATAAAAAAAACTCATGCCTCTATAATCTCTAGAAGCAGATAACCGAAATTATTAAAGCAATAGGAAAATGTGGTATTTACATACTACATAAAATATGCAACAGAATATAGGCAACCGGACAATGGCTCATACCAGCAAAATCCTCCTCAAAATTATTATTGAAAGATTAAAACCATTTCTGTTATGGCAAATACCTCCACAACAAGATTTGTCAAAGGAACAAATTTCTAACTTATGAAGGATCAATAAATTAATTTACATGTGTTTTGTTGACTATCGTAAAGTTTTTTACTGTATAAAATGGGAAAAACTGTGGACCATACTACGCGAGATAGGATTTTATTAATACAACAACTATACAACAATAGTAAGGCAAGAGTACGAATAGATAAACACTTCTCATATCCATGCAACATCAAAAAAGGAGCAAGACAAGGATGTATACTGTCACCAATCATTTTTAATTATAAACACAGATACATAATAAGGAGAGAAAGAAAATTAGAATGGAGCTATAGTTATAGGAAGAACACCTATAAACAACCTACGATTTGACGACGACTCTGTCCTACTAGCATCAACTGCAGAAGAACTTACAGAAAGTGAGAGCTATGAACTGGAAATCAACATGAGCAAAACAAAAATCATGCTGATAGACCGAGACATAACACATATAGATGGATACGAGGTCGTCAACATATATACCTAAGAGCGCTTTTTACAAACGATGGTGCCTGCACAAAAAAATAAACAAAAGATGTGAAATGGCCAGTCGAACCGTAAGAGAACTTTAAAGAACATGGGTGGATAGTGAACTCTAAACACTAAAAAACAAATAATAAAGACACTGGTATTCTCAGTACTACTATATGGTTTTGAATCATGGACATTTAAAAAACAGGATAGACGAATACTACGTGTTCCATGGACAGCTCACAGAACTAACGTATCTATTAATAAAGAAATATATGAACCACAGCGACTGTCACAAATTGTCTTAACTAGAATCCTATATTTTTTTGGCCACATCAATAGATGAGATGATAACAACCTAGAAAATCTGGCGATACAAAGGAAAATGGAAGGAAAAAGACCAAGAGGAAGATTGCCGATGCGGTGGACCGACAAGAGAACAGGTAAAGATGGCGGGATATTGTACAAAGAGTGACAGCAAAAGAGTAAGCCACAATTACGTTTCCTCTGAAAAGAGAGAAAACGAAGAAGAAGAAGAAGAATCCTTATCTGAGCTGGAGAATTTAAGACATCTAATAACCTAAGGTTTTCTGATTGTTTTTGATTGGTTATTGATTGGTTGGGGTTTATGTCTGTGGCGATCTTCGATTTGACTTTCCTTGCCAGCGTCATCAAAAAGTTAAACAACAACAGAAAGATTTTTTCTTGACCATCTTGCTGCTTTTGACGTTTCCTAAAATTGACCTTGATGGGTCAGTTATAAGAAGTGGATTGTCGTATCTCTTTACCAATTCAGTCTATTCTTGAAATTCTTGTACGACAATTTTAAAGTTTTTGTTCTTTGCCAAATGGCCGCCAATTTTTAATTAAATAAATTTTTAGTAGCTGGTTTTGATGAACCAGGGTTGCGTTTTTTTTCAATTAGTGGAACATCAGGACTAGCAGCAACAGGTATGGTGCCGAAAACAGGTGTGGTGTCAGAAGTAGAAGTTGCTGGAATTGCTGTTTTTATAGTCGGCAATTCCATTGGAATTTGTGTTGATAGTCATTCTGTTCTATAAGGTGTTTTTTCAAACAATTTATATTATAATCATTGAATACCTTGCGACATCAATGCTTTTGCAATGCTAATTTATTTTAATGTAGAAAAATATATATAGTATACAACTCTAACAAGAAGCGCAGTGTCAATGTATTTTAGTGTACCCGTACCATGCCGCTGGACGAAGGCGCCATCTGGCTTATTTAGCGGTATACCTTGAAACTAAATTTTATGATTCATGCGTCTGGCTAATTTGACTTGCTATTTTGTGAGTTAGTGGAGAATACATATTATATTTGCACTAGCGGAGGAAGAAAAAAATATATTATGTATTTATTAGTTAGTATTTAATAATGTCTTTTGAAAAATATCTATATGTGTTAAAATATTTTTTTTAGTTTAAATTTCTTTTATATTATCAGTGATCGATCAATAATTGTTTTTATAAGTAAAATAAATAATAAACTCAAATAAGTTTTACAAATCAATTAAAAAAATTGTTATTGACTAATAAAAAAAAGTTTGCAGAGCTAAAAAATAAAATATGTAATAAAATAAAACATAATATTTAACTAAATAACAATAAAAAATACTACTCTAGTTTTTGAACTAAAATAAATGTTAATTAGTTAGTTGCATATAAAAACATTAAAAAAATATATATATATATATATATATATATATATATATATAACAAAGATGAAATAGACTATCACAAACTAGGCTAGCTTTATCCATACAGTGTCTAGTGTGTAAAAAGTCCTAAACACTGCTACATTTTACAATACCCAAACATTTATTAAACTCAAAATAAATGTTTATGTTTTAACATAAATATATATATTTGAGTTTTTTTTAATTGAATTTTTCGACTTAAGCGCATCGCTTTTCCATGTCGTTTATAATTTAACTTTCTCGACATATTTTTGTATAAAATTTATATTTACTTTAGTTTTCAAGCCTGTAACTTGCAACCATAACTGAATGGTACGAATGAATGACAAAACAAATTTTAAATTAAACAGCATAAATTTGTACCTACTTGGAGATTTATAATACAATAAGACCAATCGTTTTTCAAGTTCAACTAGTTTGTTTTTTATGATAGCATTGCATATTAATAAAAACAATGACGGCATTGCTAAATTACTACATATTGATATTGTGTAGTTTTCAACTTTTTTTGCAGCTCACGAAGCTTATGTGTTAATTTGTTAAAATTTGGAAATAATCGGTTTTTGACAGGTACTATGTTCAAAATCCTGTTGCTGCATAGTCTATTAAAATTCAATTTGATTCCTTCATTTTATTAACGGATAATATTTAGAAACCTTAAAATGTCAATAAGCACTTCTGAATCTTTATTTCTGGAAATGCTTATTGACTTTTCTTTAACTGATTTGTATGTTCTTAAAGGCATTTTTGATACTATCAAATTGTTAAATTAAAAGATATCTTTTTAAATTAAATACCAGAAAGCCATTAGATATAGATGAAATTCCACCAATTATTCTCAAAACATTTGCAAATGAATTAGCTCCTATTTATCATAGAAAAATAAATATTTCCCAAATTGTTGGAAAATTGCATATGTTCAACTTATACCTAAAAAAAGAGACAAGATTAATTTTTCAAATGATAGACCAATTGCATTTATTGTTCAATTTGTTAATGTTCACATTTTCAAGTTCTTACTTTTTTTTTAGATCAAAACGTTCGACAACAGATCTAGACTCATGTTAGTCACAAATGAAATTCTACTCTAGACAAACAACAAGAATAATTTGCAGTAGCTTTAAACATTTCCAAAGCTTTTGATAGGGTATGGCATTCTAATCTTGTCTTGATGTGATAATCGAATGTCATATTGGCATATTTTTATTTAATAAAATTATTAAGTAATGGAAAGTTTACAAAGAATTAAAAAGAAAAAAAAACTAAGTGCAACGTTAATAAGAAGATGGACAGCATGGAAAACCTGTAATTGTGCAACGTGGTATTAATTTAATATAATATAAATTTATTTTAAAAACACAGTGTTAAGTGGAAGATCAGCTTTATAGCTGATGGCTTTAAAACTGATGGTTTTAACTTTAACCTCAAAATTACAATATCGGTAAACATTATACAGCATCTTGTAATTTTTAGGTTAAAATCTATAGTATTTATAAACAAAGACCTCAAAACAATATCTGAATAGGGCACTCTCAACATAGTCAATTTTAACTCTAAACAAACTAAACAACAAATTCATATCTAAATCTTCTTCAATTTGATGTTACAATCTTACATAATCTTTTCTAGAACAACCACGCTGTCCACATAGCTTCAAAAGTATCTAGAAAATTAGAATTTCTTAACAGATGTTAATAAAAATTACTTCTGTTCAGTTTTTGCATATACCATAAACAAAACTTATAATTGTTCTTGTATTAAATATTGTTACAAAGTATGGGAAAGAGCATCGGAAACTACACTATCTTTCTAACCTCTATTCAAAAACAAGCTATTTGTATCATTGCTGATTTAAAATTAACTAATGACTTAGATACTTAACAACACAGGCGTAATGTTGCAGATTACCACATTTTAAAATTAAAAAAAAAACAAGTGGAATACTAGAAACATTGCAAAGTTAATTGCCTCATATCACACGCCGAACTGTTACCTCCTTCAATTGTATATAAATAGATTTACTATTTTGAACGTAAATTGTAAGGATTTTTAGAATAACAATTTTAATGAACTTAACAATCAGCTTATTCCTGCTTTGAACAATTTGCGAGGGAAATGTGTGATGGTTGTTAACAATGTACCATATCATTCGGTTCAGATAGACAAGCCACGCACTATTATATAGGGACCTCTGACGTCATTATTGACATTTTATGCATAAAATTTTGCACTTTTTAATACATTCAGTCAGATTTTGGTTTTTTCTAAATATATTTTTTCATAACTAAATTTTGCTATTTTTTATAAAAATATATACACTTTTTAACCGTTTTTTGCCAGATTTTAGTTTTTAGATTTAAACAATTTTTCATTTTTAATTTTTTATAAAAAGAACGTTGTTTTTGCAGTTTGTTGGTACATTACGACAATATTTTTGTACTTACCAAATTTTGAATCTTCTTTGAAAATATTTTGAAATTTTATAGCAGGGTAATTCCACGATAGTTTGGACATACGTCCTCGCATCGACATCTCCGATTTTGCTCAAATTTTGTACACGTTTGAGGTAGACAAGTAGACAATTTTTAAAAATTTTGATCTCTAAGTGCAATACAGTGTAAATGCGGCCATTTAAATTTTTAGGAATATTTTGTCTTTATTCAGTTTTTGTGCTATAATAAGCAAAAAAATAGTCAAAAATCATATTCAAAAAGGTGTATCTTATAAGAAATTTTTCGAAAAAACACGATCTTGAATTTGGTTTTCCAAAACTTTTCGCGAAAAATGAGAAAAATACCTTTTTATTGAAAATGGAAATTTTTTGTAGAACGCTATTTTTAAGGATTTAAAGATTTTTTTTAAATCCTCTTAAAAATAAGCCACAAAATTAATAAAATGTGTTATATTTTATCCTAGGGCAAGCAAATCCAGTATTTTTAAATTTTTGGGATCATATGTACTGTTTCATATGCAAATTTCAAGTCTCCAGGTGTAGTCGAATTGAAGATGTCAAATTTTCAATAAAATGGTATTTTTTCCATTTTCCGGAAAAAAAATTGAGAGTGAGTGAGTAAGAGTGGGATTGTGTTCTACGAAAAATTTCCTATAAGATACATTTTTTTTTTAATATGATTTTTGACAATTTTTTGCTTAATCACAGCACAAAAACTAAAAAAAGACAAAATATTTCTAATCTAAAAAAATTAAAATAGCTACTATTTACACTGTATTGCACTTAAAGGTGTAAAATTTTAGGAATCGTCATATTTTGGTACTTTAATGCCGGGTTTTGCTATTTTTGACATTTTATGTGTAGAATTATAAACTTTTCAAATGTTTTAAATTTGTATTGAGCTATTTTTCATATTTTATAAATGAAATTTTGAACTTTTCAACAGTTAATGGCAAAATTTTGTTGTTTTTAACAACAATTTGATATATTTTATAGCAAGATTTTGCTATTTTTGAAGTTTCCTGAAAAAATTACAATTTACAACTGTTTATGGACGACTTCTGACAATATTTTAATGTTTTAAGACCAAATTTTGTTATTTTTTACATTTTATATATAAAATTTTACATTTTGTAACAGTTAATAACAGGATTAAAAAAAAATGAAAAAACCGTACTTTTTTTAATCTGTTTGAGGAGAAGACTCTTACTTATGCCACTAAAGGCTGTATCTGTTAATTTATGGTTTAAGGTTTTGTGGAATATACAGCGACATGTGGTAAAATTTTTGTAACAAATGTAATTTATTGTGGAAAACCTCAAACAAAATTATGCTTAAAAGAATCAGTAAGGTATAGAAGGCATTACTTATCAGAATATTTTTGATAGATATTTTAAACTTATTAAACTCTAAAGTTTTGGTATATGGTAGCTTGTTGTAAAATTTGATCGCATACTAATTGAATCCTTCTCTACTTTAAGCAAACATTTAAAATCAAACCTTAAATGATTGTTTTGCTTGTGGCATAATCATGCAAAGAACTGTGTGTGGTATATTGGTTAATATTATTCTTAATATACAGAGACATTCGTAAATGTAAACACAAGGTACTGATTGCTCTTTTCTGTATCTTAAAAAAACATTTGCTAAGATAGGTGCATGACCCTAGTTTAATATTCCGTATTTTACGACTAATTAAATTGTGAGCAATAGTTTTTGTGAAGTAATACTTTTTAAAATATATAAAGAAGAGACGCAATGTCCTCAAATGAGACAGTTGTAAAAGCAATAATTTCGAATAAAGCCTAGTCGAAATTATTGCTTTTACAACTGTCTCATTTGAGGACATTGCGTCTCTTCTTTATATATTTTATATATGTTCTGATATACACGAAATTGTATAATAGTAATTATAATTTATGCAAAAAATTTATTCTATTTTTAATTTTCAAATTTCCGTTTTAATTCTTTCATGTTATTACCATCAGCTTAATATTCCGAAATTTAGTTTATTTGTTCATTCTCAGAATGTTATTAACCATAGCCATTAAATAAAGTCATTAAGTCAGTATAAATAGTCAATACACCCTTTAAAATATTCACTTTGAATTGTGGTGGTGAACAATGTTGACGAAGTAAGTTAAAAATCAATTAGTTTAAATAAATAAAGCCATACTGATGAGAGGTAAACCTCGAAACGCGTCTATGGATGTTTTTTAGTTTAGAATATTTTTTCATAAATTTAATTTTTTAATGTTAATACTTTTTAATTTTCTCAATAGATATACTTAGAAATTTTATAGCTTACATAGGTGGTATCAGCTATCCAAGTAAGTCTATAATCTAGCAATAATTCTAAAAAACTTAACTACTTTGGTGTTTGTGTTAATTTCTCTTAGTGAGAAAATTAGATGCTCAGTCTTACAGTCGTTAAGATTTAACTTGTCTGATAAGAACCAATAATTTACAATCGATTGTGTATTACACACATCTTCTTTTAATTCAACTATATCTTTATTAGATCTTACAATGGTTGTATCATCTGCAAATAGTGTAAAATGGGCTTGGGTGTCACAATATGGCAAATTATCAAAATAGATTAAGAATGAAAATGGCCCTAAAATAAAACCTTGTGGAACATCCATGCTTACATTTAGCGTTTCTGAATTTATAGAGTTCACTGTTACATACTGCAAACGGTCACTCAAATATGATGACATAAGATCAATACTAGATTTACTAAAGTTGTTATGTTTTACTTTGTTAATTAAAATATGATACACATTCGAAAGCGTTACTCAAATCGCAAAACAGAGCATAGGTATGGCTACTGCTTTGCGATTTGATTACCTGCCACATAGCCCTTTGAGGATTATTTAATTTATAAATAAAGTCATCATGTATTTTTTTTTTGGTTAACCGTATTGCAACTTGATAGTATTTTTTGAGTAGTTTTAATATATTAGTTATAAGATTTTTTTGTCTCATTTGGAATAGATCATATGAGAACCAATTTACTATGTTCAATTTATTTAATATCTTGGTTTTCTCTGGAATAACCTCAAGCATAGCACATGCAACAGTATTTATAAATACGTCAAATTTTGATTCTATAGTTAAATTGCGATTGGCAACCAAACTCCAGTCTACAGTATTCATTATGTTGTACAATATTAACATCGTCTGTAATAGGTCTGTAATTAATGCGTTAATTAGTTTTTTTTTTTTTAACTGTGGCAAAACTAATTGCTAAATGATCTGAAAAACCTAGATTAATGATTTTAATATTGTATTCTGCTTTGCTTATGTTCGTAAATATATTATCTATAGTATTAATTTTCCTTGTACTTTCATTTAGTTTTGAAACAATCTAAACAAATGAAATAATGATTGCAACTGTACGGTAATATTATTATTTTTTTGCTTAAATAATACATTAAAATCACCTGTAATAATTATTTAAATAATAAACGTCTAAGGAACAGTTATCGCTTACAAAAAATTAAAAGTAGTTATAACAAAATAAAAAATGCAAAAACCAGAACTATTGAAACAGGAACAATATTTTCTTCTATTCAATCACAGATGTTCCTTGTTCTATTAAAGAAATGTAGTATATTAGCAACGATTAAATTGAGTAAGAAATATTATGCACGGTACAAAAAACAAACAATAGCCTTGCTTTCTTGTCACTCGGAATGCTATAGCCGCGTTGTGATAAAGAAATAATAAATTTAAAGTATGTAGATTGCATATAATAATATAAAAGCATCAGTGTTGTTAATTTTATAAGAGTCCCGATCCGACCCAAAACTCAGCCCAATGTTAGGCTTAAAATCCGGGCCCGGCTCAAATCACAACTCGGGCGGCCCAAAACCAAGTAAATTATTATTAAAATATATAATAACTGTTAATAACAGTTTCTAATAAACATATAGATAAAACTAAAAAACAAATTCTTAATTTTCCGTAGCTTGTGTAAAACAGTATAGTTTATTTGTTATTTGTGTATACAGACCTCCAACGGGAGATTTCAAAATATTCAGTCATAACTTAGATATCTTACTTGATGAACTGCCGTTGAACTCTAATGTAATGTTACTAGGTGATTTTAATGTAAACTATTTCCACGTGTCTCGTAGTTGTGAAGAATTAAAGAATATTCTTCAATTACATAATTTAAGCATGCAAATTGACACACCCACACGAATAACACAAAAAACCGCAACGCTTATTGACTATGTGTGTATAAACACAAACTATTTAAATACAGCAGTAGATGTGATACCAGTTGATCTGTCTGATCATGAAGCTGTACTTGTTCATACAAATTTAGATGCAATAAAAGATACTAAAATACATGAAACAATTGAAAAACGTGTTATTAATTCTAAGTCTATTAGTAAATTCATTATTAATTGTAATATTACACAATGGGAAACACTTTTTATTACAGACCGCCACGTAAATAGTAATTTTGATCATTTTATTAATACATGAGACATGTATACGAAATTTCATTTCCTATAAAAAAGATAAACCAGAAAAAATATTGTTGGATGACGAATGGACTAAGAATTACATCAAAAAATAAACGATGCTTAAACTACATAACAAAGTTTACGACAAATGATAATTTTCATAAATATTATAAATCCTATAAACTTCTTTTTCGTCGGCTTTTGAAATTGGCAAAACAGTTACACTACACAGCGCGCATATCTAATTCAAGTAATAGTCAAAAAGAAATATGGTCGGTTATTAATGAACTCAATGGAAAATCAAAAAAAATTAAAGAGATTAAAGAAATTAAACTAAATGGTGTTTCAATCGACAAACCTGTTGAAATTGCGGATGCACTTAACAAACACTATAGTGAAGTAGCTAAAAATCTTATAGGTTGCATAAATAAATCAATCGACCAATTGCATCTCCTTAACAATAAAACTATCAATAGTTGCAATCACACTTTTTATTTGTATCCTACCGACATAGACGAGCTTAAGAAATGTATTGGTAGCTTAAACAAAAAACAGTCATCAGGTTACGACGGGTTTACACTAAAAATTGTTCAAAATCTCACACCACATGTTCTTAATGTATTAGTAAAACTTTACAACCAATCTTTTTCTAGTAGTTGTTTTCCAGATATTTTTAAAAGAGCCATAATTATACCGATAGAAAAAAAACTCCATAATAAAGACCCAAGTAATTACCGCCCAATTTCACTTTTGTCAATATTTTCTAAAATCTTAGAAACACTAGTAGTTAAAAGTAGAATAAATCTATTTATTGACAAAAATGACATTCTTTGTAATAATCAGTATGGTTTTAGATCAGAAAGGGGAACGGAAGACGTTGTCAATAACTTTTTAATTTGCACATATAATTCAATTAACTCAAACAAAATTAGCGCAGCGCTTTTTTGTGATTTGTCTAAAGCGTTTGACTGCGGAAAAGCTTGCGTTTTATAGATTTAGAGGAGTTTCGCAAAACTGGCTTAGTTCATATTTTAAAGATTGTCTACAATTAGTGCAATATTTTTCCGTGCTTGGCCCAATTTTGTTTTTAATTTATATTAACGACATATGTTCAATAAACGTTTCTGGAAATTTCACTTTGTTTGCAGACGACACCTGCATTACGTGGTCTTCTGATATTATTGAAACATTAAAAATTAATATCCAAAATGATATTAGTTTAATTAAAAAGTGGTTTGATGCCAATCTCCTTACATTAAATATGACAAAATCTAACTTAATGCTTTTTAGAAATTCAGAAAATTTAGATATTACATTAAATAGCTTAAGTGTTAATCAAGTAACTAAACAAAAATTTCTTGGTATTGTCATTGATAATACACTAAAATGGAATAATCATATTATTCAACTGTTTTCTAAGTTGTCATCGGCCTGTTACGCAATAAAAAATATAAAATATCAACTGGATTATACAGCAGCTAGACAAACATATTTTGCAATGTTTCACAGCCATCTAAAATATGGCATTGCATTTTGGGGCTGCACAACGTCAGAATTTCTAACTACTATATTAAAATTACAAAAACGCGCGCTTAGATACATGGTAGGAGCCAAAAGTAATGATCATTGCAAACCTATATTTGTCAAATATAAAATTTTGACATCAGTTTCCTTGTTTATTTTAGAAATTGCTTGTTGTGTTCATAGATACAAAAATAGTATTTCTCGTAACAATGAAGTTCATCAGCACAATACTAGATCGCATAAAGACCTTCACCTTCCTAAACCAAACTCAGAGCTATGTCGAAATTCCATAATCTACCTTGGAATAAAAATTTTCAATAAGTTGCCATTGCAATTAAAGGATCTTTCTTTTAAATGTTTTAGAACAAAACTAAAAAAGGTTTTATGTAATTACCCATTTTATAGCATTGACGATTTTTTTAACATTAACCTTACTATACAGAAGTAATTGTGAATATGTGTGTGTGTGTATTTTTAGATAGTCATGTACAATTTTTACATTTTAATTAAAACTTTATTAGTATTTAAATTTTAGAATAAATAATATTAATTAGTATTAGTTTTGTGTTATGATGTACAACCTGTAATTATTGTAATTATTGTATACACTTATTGTGTTTTTAATAAACGTTATCTATCTATCTATCTATCTATCTATTTTAAAATTATATTAAGTAATAGACATTTAAAGGAATAGAGTTGACCGCTACTACGTGATAATTCATAATAAAAAATTAAAGAAAACACAGTAATTATTTTATTTAATTTTCTATCTAAACAAATAGTTATTGCATAAAAAGAAAATTAAAAGCGGCTATGACCTATAATAAAAAACGCAAAAACTAGCACTATTAAAAAAAAAAACAATATTTTCTATACAATCACAGGTGTCCCGTGTTTGATCAGATATATGGACACTAATGCAGCGCATTTGTTTTATTAAAGAAATAAAAAAAGCATATCATCAACAATTAAATCAGGTAAGTAATTTGATGCACAATACGCAAATTAAAAAAAAGGTTACGGACCCGGGGCACCTAGGTTGCAGTGCCCGCTCACATGTTTTGTATTTATCCGCGCCAGCCCGTAGATTTTATTACGATGTGTGCTGTTTTTTAAGTTTTGTTGCGTACCCAAAACTCTGGCCGGTCACAAAGCCAAGTCAGCTGCGAGGTATATTATTGCTTATTACAACGTTGCTAATGTTTGGTTTGAAAACGTCGGTATGGCATAGCGGGTCTGATAACGTCTTGCAGTGCGTATACAAATACGACGAGCGCGCCCTCGTCTGCCATATTTAATAAACTAAACTTGTATGTGTTGACATATTTGATATACGTTTTCAGTCCCAAAATAATTTTGGTGTTGTTTTGTCTTTTGCTATATTATGCAAAAAAATAACGAAAAACACATGAAAACGTTGTCAGACCTAAGGCCGGGTCTGAGAACGTCGGATTTGGTCAGGGAACGTCGGTAGTATATAGCAAATTTGGTCTGTATAGGCGGTTTAACAAATCTATATATATATAAATAGCGATATGTATATATTTTTTACGAAAATAATAATGAAAATATAGAACTAAATATTTTAATCCATAATAACATTCTATATTTTCAAATTTAATTTATTATTCAATTACTAAAATTTATAAGTTAGATTTATTTAACTAAGTTATAACATAATAATTAAATTAAGTATTTAATTGAATAACATCCAAATCGAGTTGAGCACAAAGCCTGAGCGGAGCAAAGTGAACGCGGCCAGTGCTTACAATCGACTGAGTTTTGGTGTTATTTTCATTTAAACAGACTGCAGCGCGCTCTCTGTTTTGGTGTTTTCAAAATGTTTACGAATTAAATTCAAATAAGTAAATATTGCGGAAACTTTAAAATAGTTAATATCAGAAATATTTCTAACGCGACAAAACTTGTTCAAATCGGGTTAAGAGAACCATAAGGCACAACAATTTGTTGTGGATATACACGAAGCAATCAATTTTGTTACAGATGAAGAAAATATTCATTATTATCAATACACAAATAATAAAATAAATAAACAAACTCCCGCTTAATATGTACAAATCAACAACAAAAAGTAGTATATCCACAATTCAATTAAAGAAATGAAACAATTTTCTACGTCGGCCAATTCACTTTGAACAAAGAATAAATAATCAGCCGCAATGATTTTTTTTTAACTTTGAAGTTTTCAAACAACTAAATTATTAAAATGTTTTTAGACCAAATTAAAACATAAATTTCCCAAACGCAACTCCAATGAGCGTATCAACTAGACAAACCTAAATTTAATGACGACAAAAGTGCTCAATCTCTCGCAGAGAACATATATTTCCGAAGAACTGTATAACGTTGCAACAAACGCAACAACAAACCATTACAAGTGAATATGACTATCAATATTAAGATTGACAAAAATAACAAATTAAATTTTAAAATACGTGCACATTTTTAATTGGACCCTTAATAAAACAACATATTTTAATTTTTATAAATAAAATCAATAATTTTTTAACTCAAGTATCGCTAATAAATTTTCTCTAATTAAATTAGAAACTATCCATTTGTTGTTTCAACAATTTTTCAAAAATCCGCTCATACATACAGTATTCAACTACCAATATTCAAATTGTTAATTATCCCCAACTAAGCAAATTGAAATGTTACTTGTTTAACAACACTTTTATTGGTCTAACTGGACACATAAATCTTAAACATCTTCAAGCAACCTATACTTTAATAAAGGCTTTTTAATAACTTTATTTTAAAATTACAATTACAATATCACCAGACTAAAAATGACCTTAATTTAATTGCAATTAAACTACTTTCAGAACAATTAAGTTATTAAAATTTAAATGTCAATAATAGACGAACAAATAATTATAACTTATTTTACGGTTTTATTTACAAATAAAACACACGGTTTTAAAATTAACTTAAAGCACTGTTTGTTTAGTTGCCGTCATATTTTAATGACCGTTAAGTGAAGAAATATTAGGAAAAGGCGTTGTGTAAATAAAATACAAATCTATTTGTCCTGGAGTCTTATTTTGTCTATTTGACTGCAATTTTCTAGTTAAAGCAGCTATCTCATTGCGCACTGTTGCGCCATCTACTAATATAAACTTTCAATCTGAAACAACAAATTTTAAATTAATCACATTTTTAACATAAACTTGAATTATCAATGTTAATAACCTATGAATATAATAATATAAAACGTATTTCTTTTTATACTTAAGATATCAAAACATATTATATTGTAACATCTGTCATGTTATATTATATTTACAGCCGCTCTTGGAAGATCCGTGTTGAAATTCTCAACGGATTCTGGGAAGAAGACTATGCGATTCTTTGCATCAGCATTTCTTCAGGTAAAATTTAACTACGCAGTGAAGCAAATTAGTTGAACATTTAGTAATTTGATATTATTTTTGATTGCTTTATTCTGATTAAGTCGCCATTGTTGAACATTTTTTAAAACAAAAATTAATTATTACTACATCTAGACGCGAATTGTGTGGCCGGTATAATAGGCAACTTAATATACACAAAAATTATGTTGTCTGTGGTTAAACTCATGCCTTTGCCAGTTTTTGCACTTTTGAATCTCAGAACAATGTCGCCAATAGAATGAGTAAAATGAAAGCTTCAATAAAAAATGCTAAATCGGTCAAAGGCATGAGTGCAACCACAGTAAACATAATTTTTGTGTATATTAAGTTGCTTATTATACCGGCCACACTATTTGTGTCTAGCTGTAGTAAGGTTACAATATATAAAAGAATTGTCCATACACTAGTAATGTGTGGGATTACATTTTCTTTGAATGCCAATTTGTCATTCATAATTTGCTTTTTCATATTTTGAAGTTCATCTTGTCTAGAAATTTATTTGAGGTTTTATGCATATAGTTCAACTTTGTTTTTATTTGTTACTTGATTCGTCGTTTATAACTGTTTGTCGATTACTGATTACTTTACAGCTATTTAAAGTTTTTATTAAGTATCCAATTAAGTAAACGATATTTTCCTGTATTTGGCACCTCAGTTGAATTGTTTCTTTTTGTGGAAACAAAATTGTTTCTTTTTGTGGAAACAATGCAATACATTGTGATGGTTCTTTAAGTTGTTAAATAATTGATTTTCTTATTGTAAGTCTATGCAATTCATAGAGGTTGTTTTTTTCAATGTTATTGATATTGACTGTTTTACAAACTTAGTATTGAGTCATTATTTTAGTGCAAAATTAGATTTGAAATAAATAGTCTAATTTATTTTCCAATAAGTACTTTTTCTTTAGTATTATTGCCTTAAATTGCGTTGGACTCTATCAAGATATGGGCAGTATTAAATGCAATCACCAACGCACGTATTGACTTCAGATACTCGAACCTACTGAAGTACATCTATGAAAATGCGACACTCCAAATTAAGCTGGATGACACCATTACTAACAAGGTTCTTTTTGAAAGAGGAGTAAGGCAGAGTGACCATCTTACCGAAACTTTTCACGCTGCAATGAAAGATGTCTTTAAACGCTTGGACTAGGAGAAAAACGGTGTAAACATCGATGGGAAACATGTGAATCATTTGCGCTTTGCCGACGACATTGTTCTTATTATTTAACTAAATTTAGCATCCAAAGAAGTCGGACTCAAGATGAACCTCAAGAAGATAAAATGCGGTAGAAAACGTAGCAGAGTATGTGTACTTGGGTCATGTCATCTGACTTAGAAAAGAAAACCAGTGCGCCAAAGTAAAACGCAGAGTTAAGATGAGTTGGGCAGCATTTGGTAAGCTGAGTTACATACTGAAAGATCAGAGCATCCCATATGAACTAAAAAGGGAGGTGTACAATAAGTGCATCTTTCCCGTAACTACGTATGGTCTTGAAACAATTACTTATTATTAATTAAATAAAGCATTCAAATTCAATGAGTTTTCAAACACAAGAGTATTTTTAGGTTAATTTGAAAAAGTAGTTATTCCAGTAGTAATTTTTTCTGCAGTTTAGACAATTCTTTAAATAGCTCTGCACTTGAGTGCAAAATATTTAATTTATAAAAAGCGATTGAATTTTCAATGTTTTGTAAGATAGAATTTATTATTTTGTTAATGTTATGTTTTCTTTATTTGCTTTGCGTTCAACAATTTGTGTTGTCTGTGTAATAGTACTATTAAATTTATTAATTAATTTGATTGACATTGAATTTTGTTTTAATATTGTTGTGTTTTTTAAAAAACTTTTTTATACACTAACTGAATAATTTTAACATAGTAATAAGGTTTCAAAAAGTAGTTTTTGTTCTTGCCAATTTTGTACATATATGATTTCAGCTGTTTGTGCATTGTCGAAATAATGTTATAATAAAGACCTTTATTGGTATAATCATACATACATCCGTAGTAATAACACTCAAATAATAAATAAACAACATTCTTCTTTAGATTAATTAAAAAAAAACTTCTTAAAAACATAAAATAAAAATTTAAAACTTTACCCTGATGGATTCACTTTGCCCTCTTTAATTTTTTTAAATATATTTACCGTTTTCCCATTCTCATTTAAACATTTTTTCTATTTTCTTGCCTGTATTTGCTTATTATCATCCCAATTTAGTTATTACACTCATTCACCCAATGATTTTAAGTCCCTACTTTATTTTTACAAATCTCACACTGTTTATATTCATTTTTTATATTTTTGTCTTACATAACAGGATGTGGTACCAACGCGATGGAGCACCACCCCATGTTGTTGGATATGTAGTAATTTTAATGTAATGTGGATTCGTAGAAGAGGTCCAGTGAACTGGCTTGCAAGATCTCCTGATCTATTAGACTTTTATGTGTGGGGACTCATGAAACAGTTGGTTTATGCGGAGCCAATAAACAACGACGTGGAGCAGCTACAAGAAAAAATTGCGAATGCTGCATTGCACATTCAAAACAACCGATTTTGAAGCAGTTTATCATTATTTTTTAGTCGAGTTTGCATCAACGCTCATGGAGGCCATTTTGAGCACTTATTAAAGTAATATAGTTTTGTTTGTTGTTACTATTGTTACAAATATTTTTTACTTAAATTTAGCAAAAATTTTTTTTTTTAAATAATGTGTATTTTTTGATTATCTTAAAAACGAAGCAAGATAGACAAAAAAGTTATTTAGATTTTTGTTTGAAATTAAAAAACCTAGTTTCATCGTTTGCCTTCAGATAGAAAACACCCCGTATAACATTAATTTGATTTAAACCCAATTTTTTGTTTCCAGTTAGGAAACAGTTAGTCTGTATATGAATGAAGATAACATTATATCTCACACGTGTAGTATTGTATTTTATGTTGTTTTAAAGTTGACCATCTATGTACTATAATTGTAAGTTGTTTGAAGTCTGATAATCGATCAACCATTAAGTTGAAATTTGAAAGGTGTCTGCAAAGTAATGGACAATTTGAATGATCAGTTGTTTAAAGTAATTGAATCATTTCTAATAATAGAACCCGTAACATGATTCTAATTGACGCTCATTATTATTTTATATTATTATTATTTTTGTGGAAGTTTTAAAGTATAATAAAAGTTTTATTATTATTGAATGCATGAGTTATATATAGATCTTAATTCAAATTTTACTTGATAGTAGTATAAATAAAATAAAATTACAAAAATCAGCCAATATAGCAAAATACTTAAATAGTCTTGTGGGCATTTGTAAAGTTATATTTGAATTTCAGCTAACAATAAAAATTTTATTCTTGCAAGGTTAACAGTTTTGCAAAGTTTGCTTGGAAATTGTGATTTTCCAGCGTTGATTTTGTGTTATTTTTATTCTGTCGATTCTGCATTTTTAGATGTTTGTTTGAGGTGGTCTCTGAGGTGGGTATACTAGCTCGGTTTAGTATAGTTAGTGTGTTAGGGCAGGAGGATGTATGGAGGATAGACGTGTGGATGGAGGATGCGGAATCGATGAGGTCGGTAACAGGTGTCGGTGCGGATCGATGGCAGAACCACGCGGGCGCTGATCGCATGCGCGGGATGCCTGTCGCTTCCTACCCCTACCTACCCCGCCCGTGGCGAGCGTCGCGACGAGCACTTGCAACTAGGGAGTGGTGCGCCGATACTGAGTGCTAGTGACAGTGACAACAGTGCACCATAGTGATAAATTCAATGGATCTAATAATAAGTTTACACGATTCTTTTCCTGATAAGACAAAACCGTCCAATTAGAAGTTATAGATTAGTTGCCCCAAGTGATACTATAAACATACGCGCGCGCTGCTTTCAATCGGTGGTGTTTGGTGGTTTTTCGTTGTGATGTTTTCTTGGTGGGTGCTGCTGCTCCTGAATTCTTCCATTAAACGGAAGTTGTTACCTGTTGGATAAGCCGGTGGCGGCAGGGTTCCGTCGGCGTTCTGTCGCCACTACTACTTGTTGCTCGGACCCACCTATTGCCGTCACTCACCACTTGTTCCGTCTATGCGACAACCACCTGCAAACGCATTCCTCCCTACAAGACATTATCACAGCAGCAGCAACAGTACCAGGAGCATAAGCAACCAGCACCATGCCGCGATGCTACATGGTCAAAAAGCAAAGCAACAAGTATTCGGCGGTCACAAGAGAATGCTGGGGGCACAACACTAATGCCGGGGTACCCCCGGACAGTCCAACTGAAGGTTGCATAGCCCCACCGTACTACACACCGCTCACCAATAGAACAAGTAAGAAATCAAATTATTCGCTATATATTTAGGAAACCGGGAAAAGCGCACGACCTTGTTCTCAAATGCAGTGTGATCGATCGGACACTAGCGTTTGGTTACCCCTCACAACCGTCCCCCTACTAAATAAGCTAAAATCCCCTAAACTAAAACACCCCTGTACTGACCTGACCTTCATGCACCTCAATACAATCGATTACTAACTCTCAAAATATCCCGGGGGCAAAGACATTTTCAAATACCAACTATAACCAGCCTGATAAATTGAATATATGTTTGCGTTTTATGTTGGCAACTGGTAAAAACAAACTATAAATTTTAATTCACTCCGCTGTATAAACAAAGCACCCTTTCAAGATATTGATATCCATATCTATAAACAAACATGCATTCAATATGGCGTATTCAATTTTAGTAGTTTACTAAAAAATTTAGTTAATTTATATTTACTTATATTTGTCAATGGGGTGAAGTGAAGTGAGTCATTTTACAGCACCCACATATAAATTATGCATTCGCAAGCCCACGGGGTCTTGAGCGGTAAAGTAAAATTTACATTTTACCCTATTATATGTTAACTTATTTCATGCAATTTATCAATTTTTAATGTAAATTGGGTAGTTTTATTTAATTACCTAGTGAGATAACGTTGTGCAATACTAGGAGATGAAGTTATCAATAGTGTATTTATTATTGATTTTTAGAATAGTGCAGCATCTATCCATCACTCATGTATGTTCTTGTAAGCAATATATTCTGACTGAACCAGAACAATTAGTTTCTAGCTGTAGAGGCACACTGTTGCATGAAAGTGAAACAGCATGTTAAGAGCCACAGGCAAGTTTTGCGTATACCAACCAATATGTATTAAATGTACTCTGACAGCAATAGACAGTCTGCGCTGATATTTGTTTATAGAGACGAGATCACAATACTAAAATCTATATTGATTTTGTATCTATTATTTAAGATATACTGATATTTTAAATGCCAATTTAGATTATATTTGTATACGCATATTTTGTGAATCATATTTGCAATATTGTGCAATTACATAACTTGACTTGTGCGAATCATTAGAACAACGTCAACCGTGCTCTACGGGTGTTTTATTATTTCTATTTTGGTTGAAGACGCGTTGTATAAAATCAATATATTATGGCCAATTTTACTACAATCATGATGATTAGATTAAGTAAGTTCTTTTTGGAATGTAGAGTAAAGATTGTCCATTCATCATGTTCATCATGTTTAATAAAAAAAATAAATCACAGTAAAAACATAAAAATTAAGTATATCATTGTTTAATACATGTGAGTAAACTATAGTAAAACATGTATATTCATAATTCAATAGCTAATGAGTTTGTTTGTTTGTTTAACATAAAAAAATGATCAATAGTTATGTATAAAAATATATAAAACTATTAGAAAGCCTAGTACAGACCCTTATTCATTTTTACAACAATTCAATAAAACCTATTACCTTAGATCATTTGGTATGATCTGAGCTAATCATTTTTTTTTAGATGTTTACAAACTTATTTGATTAATTATTTTTGAAATAAGCAAATGTTTATCTTTGTTTGGAGAACACTTTGCAAATATAATTTATGTTTTTTATTTGTTTTTAATTATTAAATAACTACCATTTGTTTGTTTCTTCTTCTTCAAAACTAATAGACAAAAAAGGTTTTAAAAATATTGTCTTTTATGATGTCTAAGCATTATTAGGTTAAAATGCCATATTTCTTTGGATACTGAAATGTTTCAAGTATAGTTTTGGTGGTTTGGAATCGATCTATCAAACTAATTTTTATCATGTATGACATGTCACACGCTAGTAGTTTTTTTAGCTGCATTAGCTACATCCCATGAGCAAAGCAGTAAAAACATAACACTGCATCACTCGCATTCATTCTTAGGTCCATATTTAAAATATTTTTTTTGTCAGTTTGTTTCAGACTACCAACTTATATATTTGATGACATTACGATCTGCAAACTTCAAGTTGCCATTTTATATTGTTTTTCAGCAACTGACTAATATCCGTTTGTTTAACAAGTGTAACGGTTGCGCAAACTACATATTGGCTTTAGACAGAAGTGCTTGTTTAAACTATACTTGAATATTAAGCATTTGTCTAAACTGGGCTTACAAGTCACAAACCTTGCCTAAAAATATTGAAAAAAGAAATTTAAAAGTTCCGAGAAAAGCTATGTCAAGTAGCAACTAAATGTATATAACCTTAAAGTTAACAAAAGTTGTTGTCTACTAGAACATGATGGTTTTTATATACCAATACTGATGTAACTCTAAATAAAAATTGTGGGTAGCTTTGTAGTGCGCACTTGCTTGCCAAAAGCCACATATACATCTAAAGTTGCCTCGTCGTCTTAGGATATGCCACACGACAGCAATAAAACAATGTGTCCAGGCAGCCAGCACACAACTTCCAGAAATTCTAGATTAAATTTGAATAAATCTACTTGCATATTGCAAGTCTTTCCAAATTAAACCCAATTCAACTGTTAAACACAATTTAAGAACTATCAAAGCAAAATTCAACAATGAATTTTGCAAATAGAAGGAGAATTTGACACCAATTGAGAAATCTTAAGAAGGTTATCTGCAGGCAAAAATAAAATGTTTTAAAAGTAATCAAAAAAGTATTTTTAAATATAAAAAAAAAAAAAGTTATAAAAATTTGCTAACGTATTTCCGCTAACTTAACGCTTACAACGATTGTCTTGTGTGTTGTGTAAATAAAACCGATTCGTTAATTTGCAGCAAAATGGTGTTTACAAATATGTTTTGTTTGGATTAATGTCAATTGTTGCAACTTTTTTAACTTGACCATAAATCGGTGTTATTTGTTAGAAGGAAAATTTTACTTTAATTGATAAATCTTAAAAGGGTAGTTTTTCAACTTTCTGCAAAATTGTAAACCACAATTGCCTGCCACTAAAACTAAAACATCTACAAAATTGAAAAAGTTAAATCCCAAACTAATTGTCAACTAATAGCACTCAACGTTTATAACTATTAAATTTTCTAAACGTATTTGTATTGCAATCTTTATTTGTTATTTTACATATACTAAAAGTTCAACGATATAGCTACATTAATGTACAAAATCTTACGCTTTACGTCAACACGACATTTTTTTACATCATTTTATGAAAGTAAACAAAACAATCAAATACTATAAAAGTAAACAATTGTCGGTATTAATATAATTTAGCGGATATAGAAAACATTGTACTAAAATAACAATAATTTAAATCAATAGACCAAAGATTGCGTAGTTTTCTGTAATAGCTTATATAAGAAATAATTCTTAGTTCTTAAACAAAACAAATTTTATTGAACTGGTAATACCAACAATTTATCTTCTTTTTGTTTTATGAAGATTAAAATCCTAATTTTATTAAAGCGGTATTTGTCTGTAAGTGGAATATAAACTTTAGTGGTAACTCAAATTATTCGTAAATTTATTTCTCCAACAAGTAAAAGACCTTCTACTGGTTTGTAAAACGTCTAGAGCTCAAATATGTTTATTTTGGCAATTGAATTGTTTACAAGTTTTGTTACAGTTTAGAGCTTGTTGACATTAAGTATAATGTTTGTTTGTTACACAAAATATAACGTCAAACCCAATTCTGTCAAAAACATAATAATGACAAATATATTTGTTGAGTTTTTCCATTTTGGAAAAGTCCACATTTTTTTAGCAATTTTAGTTTTTTTACGTAGTGAGGTGAGATTTAACAAGTGGCCCTTGAGAATGACTAGCGCATGGCAATACCTTTCGGTTTTGTTCTCTACGTTGGTCCTGCTGTTAATTTGTTCTTGTCATTGTAACTAATGTGGTACTAGTTTAGTTGGGCTGGTTTCGTTTTGGCCTTGCGGAATTCAGATAGTTTGCTGCGGCAACACATGCTGTCCCTGGCTCATCTTTACCTTTACCCTATTTTTCTATCCTATTTCCTACTCTAACATCCATCTCTTTCTTTTATTCTTGCTTTATTGAGTTTAAATATTTGCTTTGTCCTTAGGTATCTTCTTAGTTTTTCTATATTTTCATTATTTCCTTCCTTGTCGTTTTTTTTTTTCATAAATATATTGTGTAGTTTCATTAAATAAATCCTCTTTGGTAGTTCTAGATTTGCCAGTTTTACTTTTAGTGAGATTCTAGAATCTCCCCTGGTTGCCACTCTTACTCTGAACCATTTTGAAAGTTGCATTCTTTGTCAACCTTGAGATGGCGAATCTGTTGTATGGAAGTTTCTTGGTCAATTCATTCAGTTTGCTGTCCTTAAGCAGTCTTCTCTTCTTTTCCTTATCTTTGCAGTTTTGGTTAGTTTTAATGTTTCAGTAAAAGTTTTTTTCTTGTCTATCCTTTCACTGTCCATTTTTTAGTACGCATAATTGTCTTGGTTTTCTTTGTTTTTTGCTTCTTTTTAGTTCATTTTTCTCATTTTCTTTGAATTCCGTTTTGGTTTATCTAAATCCTAAAGTTTCAAACTCCTCTAATTTTTTTCAGTAATGTCGTTGAATAGTTTCTTAGTGCTCTCCATTTGATTTTGTTACTTCGGCATATATTAATGATTTACCTTTTTCCTATCTTTCTCTCACACTTTGCACTCTGCTAGCGTATGTTCTTCGTTGTCATGCGTGTCTTCTTGACAGAATATACATATTTTTTCTTTCTCCATCTTATTTATTTTTTGTAAATACTTACCAAAGGTTCTATGTCCGGTGAGTAGTAGTTTTTTTTTAATTTTTGGTATTAGTTTTTTTGTTCATTCTCACTTTTCTCCTTTTTTCCACTGGCTCTGCCATTTTTTCATGGTATTCGTCTCTTTGCTTCTTGTTTACTAATTTCTTTATTTACTAATTTTTTTATGTTTAATCTTTTTTCTGTCATCAAATCTGCGGGTAGTGTTGACGCAATTACTTCTAGTGCTTTCTGTGACACCGTCCTGCAGGCCCGCTTCCTTAACTTGTTTGTTCCATCTTTTTGCTTTAAATGTAACTCCGAGGTATTTAATTTTTTCTCTATAGTTATTATTTGTTTCCATACCTGTATTTTCTCATTTTCCCTATTAGTTCTCTATGTGGATAGCCGCCTCAGTTTTCTGCGGAGCCAAATCTAACCCTTTATTTCTAATCTAGCTCTTTATCAGATCTATTGCCAACTCCAACTTTACTTTTAATACTTGTATGTCTATATTCCTACCTACGAGCCACGTCATCAACTAACTGTAGCTTTTTTGATGCCAAGTGGGCCATAAAAACCAGACTTTACTTTACTGGCTATTCTGTTTTAAATGTGGCATTGTTTCAAAATGTCCGAAGTGTAATTGAATTTAAAAAAACAAAAGATTAAATAACTAATAGCGTAGTTTATTGAACAGAATTTATTAAAAAATGTTTAATATTTTTGTTTTAATCAAAAGGTTTGCAAACAAATAAAATTTGTGAGACTTTCTAAAAGTTTTTTGTTGCTTACGCTTTTAAAATTAATAATTGATGCATTTTATGTAAATTGATTTTCCACCTAGTATCTAGAGACACTAACACTCTTGTTTTAGGGTATGCACCCATCATCAGTGTGCCTAGCATCTTACTGGACGAAAAGATAATTTACATAAAATCACAGTAACTAAGTTTAAGTTTTGTAATGTGTTCAATGTGGTAACGCCCTATTGCTATATATACCCCCTGTATTAGAAGAAACGTTGTGTGTGAAGGAGAGCTGTAGTACAGTTAAATCCTACACGGACAGGCAACAGCATTTTTGGTGCTTTTTATTTGAATCAGATTACCGAAACAAATTTTTTATTTAAAATTAATAAAATATGTATTTTATGTAAATTGCCTTTTAATTCAGTGAGAGACACATACACTCTTGTTTTAGGGTATGCACCAATCATCAGTGTGCCTATCATCTCACTGGTCGAGAAGACTATAATACCAAAAGCTAACGTATTTTTTGCTTACGTTTCAATAGCATTGTTATCTTTATTAAAACTAAAAAATAAAACAACTTACAAAGTTACTCATTCATAAAAGAAAGTTTACATGTTTTTGTTTAGTTTACATTTAAAAATTATCACCATGTAACGATAATTTTAACTGGCATATCTCTTATTTGTACATTCAAATTTAATTAGAATACGTGCTTGATAACTATCCTTGTCGATTTTAAATTTATGTTTTTATCTTTTGTTTGCTCCTGCTTCCTTTGCGTGTTGTAAAACTTAAAAACATTATTTTTGTTAAATTGATGTGCGAACGCTGTTTTCTTTTTTGTTAATGTATAACGAATTGCAGACTTGCTTATGGTTTTTTGCTGAAATGTGTGTTGTTGTTTTGTTTGTCTAATGTACATTTTGTCACAATTACTACAAGGTATTGAGTACACCAGATTTGCTTTTTAAATTTTTGTGTTTTTAGTTTTCTAAAGATGTTACCTACTTTTGTAGTGATGTTATTATGTTGTACGCTACTAATACGTTAATATTTTTTGCAATATAGTGAATGTTTGAAAACCTAAAGAATAAGAAGTTTGTTTGTTGTGCTTCTTCTTAATATTTTCTTTGTTGGTATAAACTGGATTACTTAAATTAAACATCCTTTGTTTATAAACCTGTAATGTATTAATTTTAGTATTTAACTAGTGATTTGATTGAATGTTGACAATTTGTTTGAAATGAGTGCGTTTTATACACCATGTATAAAAAAAGGATTTGGTTGTTTCTATTTTTATTATTTATTGGTGTATACTGTTTAAAGTTGAAATGTTAATTTTTCTTTTTTGTTGAGAATATAGCAACTATAATATTGTCTACATAGCACTTTAGTAGTGGCTCAAAATGGTTTTTGTCAACGCTTTTGTAATAATAAAGTTTATGATCAAATTTGCTATTATAGATCTAAATTGATCAATCATTGGAAGTTTGAATTTTTGCTAACAATATTGTCTTATTGGCAACACCAATAAGTTTAACGTTTTTTTTTCATTTGTTTGGGATTTTGTCACTTTTGTAGCATTCTGTTAAGCAATTGTTTAGCATATATATTTATCACGATGAAGATCAACAACTTATCTTACTTTTTCACCAATGTTAAACTATTCTGTTTTGTTGTTTTGTTATGTAACCTAATTTCTTTTTAATAATATCCATAAAAAAATTAACAAAACACAGTCCCTGTGTTTTGTTAATTTAATCGAGTTTAGAAGAGTTTTTTCTAGTTACATGTATGCCGTTCCTTTTAGGGGTAGGAAATAACACTGTACAATAGCCAAGTTTGGTGCTTAATCCTTACTTTTTACTATTTGTCTTTGTTTTTTATTGGTTTTTACTGGTTATGCATGTTTATTTATTTTTTGCACGCATTTATTTACAACATTAAACCAACTTTTACGTGATTTACCTCTGCATTTTGATTTAAATACAATTCATAGATTTGCTTTATTACTCTATCTTCTTATTATCATAACATGGCTAAAACAACCTTTGTACCGCTCTATCGGAGTTACCTTCAAATCACATTTGCTTATTACTCATTCATTTCTATCTCTATCTATACTATCTATATAAGTTTTTTTTTTTTCATTTATATTACTTCTGTTTTTCTTGACATACTCATGCTTTAGATCTACACATTTTTATAAACTGCATTTTTTACCTCTTTGGACAATTATTTACATTATCTATCCGTACACAGGTAGCGCCTTTACAGGCATTTCTTACGCATTAATTCATAAATATTTTAAACAACCACAGGGACATAACACAATGCATCCACCTGGCAACTTGTTTTTTGTTAAACCAATCACTCAGTGTATTATCCACCCTAACGCCCACTGTGCTACAATAATAGCATTTACTAAACAATCAAACGTTCCATAATATACTTTTGTTTACTCGATTATATGCTTTCTCTAGATCAACAAACGCCCAAGTGCACTTTCTTCTTTGCTCCTTTACATTTCTTAATCATTTGTTGGAGTGCAAAAAAATCTTCTCAGTTGTTACTTCACGCACTCCTTCAATCAATCAATATTTTTGAAACACTTTTATTGGGATAATCAGCATACTAATAGAACATTAATGTTTACATTTAGTCTTACTGCCTCTATCTTTGTAAAAGAAACAATCACAGCAGCCTTCCAATCATTTGACACTTTCGATTTTCTAAAGCACAAATTGAACTATATTTTTTCAATTGTTTAAAATATCATTTATTATGTTATAGTGTACTACAGGTTGCATCAACAAACAACATATCATAAATATACATAATATATGTATATACTAAAAGTATTTTAATTTTATAAACGCAATTGTACTAAACAATATTTACTAAATGTTTTAACTTGGAATAAAAACTTACGTTTTATTGTAATCTGAAAAATGTTAAAAAGTTATTTAGTAATTAAATATTAAAAATTAAAATATTATTTGTAAAGGGTGTCCAAAAATGAGCTGATATTTTATTCATTAAAACAATTTTATTTTTTTACTGCGTATCAATTAATGAATATTGGCTATCACATGTGTGAATTTTTTTTTGCAGCTATGACATTTGCTTCCATTCTACTCCTTTTTTGCTTTCAATGTTTTCTTTGTTGATGAGTTGTAAGGTGTTGTATTTGAGGTTGCGCATTATGTGGATTTGTTTTATGTTGGATAGTATTTCTTAATGCTAATGTATTTGATACTTTTTTGTTTGTGATTCTGTTTATCTATAAAATATTTAGTATGTTCCAAAAAGTCCACATTTCAAACGCCTTGTTAATGTTTTTGTTTTATTTGAAAATAAACACAGAGATTGTGAGTAAAACACAAAAAATGACAATTTGGATTTTGGCACCCTGCAAGGAGGGTTGCCAAACACTGTGCCCTCATGGAAGAGGCACTTTTGTTATGAGCGCAAGAAATAACATGTCATCCTTCTTTGTGTTTTATAGACTCTACAACGTGTGCACACATAAACAAAAAAGCAGAATGTGGTCAATGATTTGATGAGAATGGCTCAATAACCATTAAAGGTTCTGAAGCAAGATTAAAATATTTTTAACACTAAGAATGCACACAAATATCTTTTAAGCAGAAGTAGTTTGGATAACTTATTGGGTTATTGAAATAGTAAACCGCAAAATATTTGACAGGAACGTCCAAATTTTCACGAATAGTAGAGCGGCTCTAAGTGCTATAAACAAACCTAAAATCACATTAAAGGTATTTTTTAATGTTGTCGTGCCTTTACTTTACCAGCCTGTGAAAATATCATTGAAAGGAAAGGAAAAGACATTTTAACAAAATTGGTAACATTGAGGCGGAAAGGTTAGCGCGTAAACGGTGTGGACCTAAGCCCTGGATTGCTTTACTACTCAAAAGCTTTAGTAACTTACCAATAATCAACATACACAACGTATTGTGAAGGCGTTACGACGACAGTCCGAGCTGCAGACGGGCAAAAGAGACAATTACTTCCCCAAACGCCAAGGTAGCCGGTTACTTCTTGCGACTATCTAGAAAGAACTTTCAAATAATGACAGTGGTCTTGACAGTACACTGCCAACTAAAAAAGCACAATTGATATTGGAAACAATGCAACGTGTAGAAGATGTGAAATAGATAACAAAATCGAGTGCTATGTACCCTGTCTTCATATACGATCGAGAATCCATGTTGGGAAGTGAGGCCTCCCCAAGCGTTGTACTATCAGTTACATAGGGTGGTTGAATGCTAGAACAACGGAGTGAGGTTATCACTGAAAAAGGTACAAAAGGGCTAATGCTCTACGTGCTAAAAACTAGTTACCCTCTTACTTTAAATTCAGATGAATACAAATGAAGCACATTTGTAAACTTTTTGTTCATTTTTTTAAATTTCTTAAAGCTTATCTGATTGCATAATCTTGTGATTTCAATATTTGTGTTGACAAAACTTTGTAGACAAACAAACGCCAACTTTTTGTCAAAATTAGATAAAGAGAGCTTTTGAAAATGCTTAAAGGTTGCAAGGAGGGTTTTTGCGTTTTTTGTATTGAATTTAATTATAGGCCAATTTTTTAGACATACACTTTCAGTTTACCAAGAATTTACTTTATTTGTTTGCCAATATCTCGGTTTTGGGTGGTTTTGCGACAAATAACGCAAATATCAAAATTAATGACAAAAAAGGTTTACACACAGACAAAAGAGTTGTTTGTTTTAATTATACTATGAGTGTTGGTATTGTTATCAACTGCAATGTCTTTCTCTGATTTATCAGTGTTGACGTGTGACAATAAATATTATAACTGATTATTGGTTTAATTTAAGTTGTCTACATAGATCTTAACGTTTGTACACATCTGATGTTGACATCTACAACAAATTACGGAGCATTTTATTCAGGAATTTTCACAACTACATGCGGTTTTGTAGCTTTTTGTGCACTTGCAGCTTAATGATTTTAAAGGTTTTTATAAAGCAGCTTCTTTTGTAGGAATAAGATAGAACCATCAACTTTTTTATCCAAACCCAATTTTAAAGATTATTCATATTACCGTACCATTGTTGAATTTGGTAATAAGTTCTAAAAAATTGTTGTCGTGCAGCAGACTTAAAAGCTCTTACAGACGATTTGATAATGTGCCCAAACGTTCATGATTTGTGATGGTTTGTCAATTGCTTATTCGTGTACCCTTCACACGATGCGCGTACGTCTCCCAATGTTGGAATTGTCAGTATAGGCGAACTTGTCTACAAACGCAACCAATAATAGTGCGCAGTGATAACTTTGTAGTTTGTAAGTTTTTTTAAAATAAACCCCGTTGCACGATAAGTAATAAAAAAGAAATTATAACTGCTAGCACTATTTTTTTTAATTTTAAAATGTGATATTTAGGAATTGCTTAAAACATAATTTATATTAACCTATATTATAATAAAGTATGTTGGTAAAAACATTGTTTTATTTTTATATAAAAATTACCGCACAATAAAGGTCGAAACCATCATTTAATTATAAATAATAAAGCCACGATTCACAACAGATAGACGAGTCTAGGCGAACCGTGTGTAGGGAGAAAGTGTTCGATTTGCCTTCCTTTGATTCTTGCAATATTTAAAGCTTAATAAGCGAACGTAGACAAACGCCAACATTTGCGGTTCATGTATCCTACACACGATCCGTCGAATGCACGAATCACGAATATTTGGGTATGTTCGCGAACCGTGTGTAGGGATTTTTAGTAGTAGGAAACATTGCAAGGTAGCATGTCAGAAAAATGAATCAATTTTTTATTATTAAAGTTAATCGTACTCGTGATTGGTGAAAATAAATCATAAAAACTCAATTTTTGAAATAGTAGCAATTCTTTAGCACAATTGAGGGTGTTTTGTAGGTGCGCCCAAAGTGTAAGTGGCTACTCCTTTCAGGAAGTTTGCAAACAATATCTTTTAGAGATAACCTTGAAAACTGCAACTTTTTAGATGTAGTGTTAAACAATTTTTGCAGAATTTGCAGTTATGAGACTTTGTGCCTGACAGTTAGCTTTACTTGCATTAAAATCAAAAGCAATTCGTATTTCCTCTTTTTGTAGTGTGCCCCAGGTAAAGTAACTTTTTTTTGTACTAATGTATGATTTCGAGCTCAATACAATAGAGAACACGTAATACTTTAAAATTATGGTGCGTAGGTTTTTTTTTGTCGATAACAGAGAAACGTTCACATTCGGACAAACATATTGTCAGCTGTTTTGTTGTTTTTTCTATATGCGTGTTGTTATAGATATTTTTTTCAAATTTAATACAGTATTTACGCCTGCTAAACTTTTTTCAGTTTCCGCAAAACTTTCATCAATTATAGTGAACAAAATTTTATTTATAAATATCAATTTTGGAACACTTTTTAAATGAAAAAGAAAAATTAAGTGGCACATGTATAAAAGCAGAGTTGTACTAACTCAAAGTTTAGGATTTTTTAAATAAATTTATTATCTTTCATTTAACTAATGCTAAAATAAATTACATTTTTAATAAATTAGTTGGCTTTACAATGTAAACTTATTTTCTCTAACTTTATAACAATAAATATGCTATTAATTAAAATCTACATTTAACATTATATAATACTATAATTACATTAAGTATGAGTATGACTCAGAACAAACTATAGGTACTATTTCAGTCTCATCACATTTAGCTAAACACGGCAAGTTTAATAACAAGTAAAATTAATCTAAACTTTCAGTAAATATAAAGCATAAGTTTGGACCACTATTTTGCTTCACTTCTCAGCTAATGTTTAGAAATTTTGAAACATATATAAACTGCTAAACACCCTGAAAATGATAACAATATCTGGTCGTTACCTTACAAATAACTTGAATATAAACTGAGTGTTTACAACTATAGTTTTATTATTTAGTTGTTATAAATATACTGATTAAATAAATATTGAATGTACTTAACAATTTTTATTAAGAAAATTAAATTATAAAATCTTTTAAATATATTATACAAATAATCATACACTATACAGATAATATACTTATAAAGTAATTTACAATTTGTTAAAACTCAATCTTACTTTCAAAACAAACTGTCATATACAGACCTTAGTTTTTATTTAACAAAATGTTTTTATTTATTTTATAAAGTTTTGATAAAATTCAATATTTTTTTATATATTAATTAACAAAAAATTATAAATTAATGTTTAAAATTAATTAATTAAATTAATTATTAATATATAAAAAATATTTAATTTGGCATCATTGTTTGACGGTGAAGGGTAAATTTGAATAAGTAATTAAATTATTTTATAAACAATAGAAGAGACGGGGTTTTGTTAGAATTAAAAAAAACATTGTCTGTGTTTTGTTCTCCACTTCATTAAAAGTTTAATTTGATTTTAATAAAATATAATTGATTAATGTGACCTCTGTTATGTGATTATTCATAATAATGAAATAATAAAATTTATTTTTTTACATTTTGATAAGAACTTTCTATATATGTATGTTACAAATTAACTGAATTTATTTTGGTTTGTTTTGTATTTTTTATAAATTCGACTTTTTGTATTAATTTGCAAACTTGGCCCGTTTGATCAATTTAAAAAAAATACAGTCTGTTTTTTTTTAATCTGACTATACTAGATAGTAGTACTTTAATATAAAAGAAAACTTGATTAAACATTCAAGCCAAGCATAATTTTAAACACATAAGAATTGTGATTTAGGGTGTAGTTTTAATATTTTCTTGTCATGTATAAGAACCAAATGCTATTTAAACTATGATGAAACTAGCACAAGTAATGTTTTGACATTTTATTTTGCTTTTTTACTTTCTTTAACGGAGGCAAGCGCAATACAAACATAAATTTTTACTTTATATTCTACGTTTAAAAAAATAAAAATAAACCACTTCAAAAGAGCTGATGTGGAATACACATTTATTGAATATATTTGGTAAATGTTGACATAGAATTGATTAAATTTTGCAGGTGATTTGTCACTAAAAAAATATTTCTATTTATCTTATTCATATCATCTGAGAGTTTCTCAGAAAAAAACTTAGAATCATAAACGCAAAAATTGTTTCTAAAGGAGAAATGCAATTTGAGATCTAGTAGAACCAACACAAGTCATTGCAATAAATGCTTTATGAGCACTATTTATAAACAAATGTATTTTGTTGTCTTTTTGTCCTTATTTTTGTCTCATTTTAACAATTTACTATAAGACCAACTGGCTGCAGTAAAGCCAAGATAGACAAATTTGGGTTTATAAATGATCAAAAATTATATCTATAGCAACGAATCCAGATTTCGTTATTGTTTTACTATTTTTGAGAGCGGATGAGCGAAATCAAATGATTTGTTGTTGATACAATTACTGAAAAACTTCTGAATTTTGATAGAAACAGTTTTAGATGCTACCCACATGACTTACTTGTAGGAATGCGTATTTTTAATTTAGACACGCCCGGCGTAAAAACTAACAGAAGGCATTCAAATTGCTACTAATAAGATTGCATCCGAGCAGAAAAGAGAGAGACACAATTATAAGCAAAAAAACTTGATCAGTAAAGTAAACAAATATAACTACTAAGCAAAAAGAAATATGAACTTGAGGGTACAACGATCCATGCTGTCGCAGAGTAAAATGTAAGATGAGGATTATACAAGAAATAGTTGTTACAATAAAAACAACATAAAAAGTGTAATTTAGAAATTTTTATTTAGATCTATATTGTTCAGTAGATCAAAAACTACAAAAAAACGACAACAACAGCAAGGTGTGAAAAATGTGGCATCTGAGGAGATCCTTAATATTGATAAAGAAGAACTAATGTTAGCTAGCAGACACATAAAAAACCTAGTTAAGGTAAAATAACAAAAGAATTTATAAAAATGGGCGGAGAGGTGTCAGAACACGCAATCAGAATACTCTTTAAGTAAGGAAAAATTACAAACACATGGCAGGTTGCAGTTCTTCTGTTCATTAAAAAAGGTAATAAAGCTTATATGTAAACTATTGTTTAATAAGTCTAGTGTCACATCTTAACAAACTTCTAACCAAGATCACAAACCGCCTATTCAAGAAACTCAATTATTAGCCGGTCAAACAGACAGAGTTTAAGAATAAGTTTAGTACTACTAACCTTCTACAATTCGTAACTTTATAGAAAAATTTACCGATTATAACATATTTTTTCATTTGGTATTTATTGATTATCGCAAAGCATTTGACTCGAGACGTAGGCGTTCTACACAGCATTAGACATAGCCAGACATGACTTAAGAAATTGTAACCTTATAAAATACACATATTAAAATATCTCAAATAACACCAAGAAGACACAATTCTTTCAAAGTTATTTACCTTGGCCATAGTTGTATTTAAAAAGTTATCTTATAATAAAAAGGTATAGACATAAATGGGATATACTTAAACCATCTGCGGTTTTGGATGATATTGTCTTAATAAGCAGCGACCCCAACAAATTAAAACGCTTGATAACCCAACAACACAAACCATACAAACTAATCAGATTAAAAATGAATTTAGACAAAATAAAGTATAACGGTAAATAACTACGTTCTTGACACAGTGCAAAAAAATGTCTATCTAAATCAGACTATCTAATTAGACAAGGAAAAACAAACAGTCAGTATTACTAGAAGATTACAACTAAGATGGGTGGAATTTGGGAAGTTAGGTCATATCTTCAAAACTAGGAACGCACCAGTAAATCTCAAAACCTAATACCTGTACTCACATATAGACTATAGACTGCAACATTAACTATTAAGAGTTAAAGTCACCACGAGTTATCAGTTACTCCTACTGATACAGAGACAGTTCAGTGTCGTAATTGTAAATTAGCATTTCGCGGCACAAGATGTAAAAATCAAAACAAAACTGTTTGTAAAGCGTTACTTGAAAATAAAAGTCTTGGATCTGCAAATTGTGTACTAAAACAGAAAATTCTAGTAATCAGTTGCATGACGTTATTAATAAAGTGGATGAACAGACGTTATTATTGAACTCTGTTCTTGGTATTCTTAATAACGAGAAAAACTATTCTACAACTGTTTCTTTGAATAATTTTTCTCAATTTGAAGTCATTAATTCAGACATTTTAACATACAAAGAAGCTATAATAACACCCAACAAACCTGATAATATAAACAATAAATTGTCATCAAATTTCAGCTCTAGAGTTACTAGTAAAATTATATCAAATTCCGGTCAGGTTAAAGAAATTATTAAGTTGTTCAACAACAGAACAAATTTATCATAGGAAATTGCAATGTTGATGCAGGAGCAGATACAAACAAAGCGGATTTACATTGGACGATGTAGTCCTGATTCGTCAGCTGAATCAGTTATGGACTATGTTCAAAGTATTCTAAATATTAACTATGTAATGTATTATTTGAACTTATGAGGGACAAAGATATTTGTTCCTATAAATTAGGAGTTTGAAAATCATTTATCAAAGGTCTAGGGCCAAGGATCTACGTTATGGCCTGTTGGGCTTGCTGTTAAAGAATTTTTCCCTTGTCGTGGGCCTAAACCAACTGTAACTGAATTTTTTACTAAACCAAACGTACCAATTCAAAATGAGTAAACAGTTTTGTTGTTTACTATCAAAACGTTAGGGGCCTACGAACAAAATTAAAAGATTTTTATTATTCCGTGATCTCCGAAGAATATCCCATATAGCCTGGAATTGTAGACGATGAATTATTTGATTGTAGATATATAGTGTATTGCACGGATCGTTCTGCTGCAAATAGCTTAAAACTTCAGGGCGACGGTGCCCTCATAGCTGTCATTAATACGTTGAAATCATATGCCATTCCTAATATCAACAGTACAGAGGAAACGTGGGTAAAATTATTTATTAATAATGAATTCTATGTTTTTGAATATGTTTACATACCGTCAAAATCTTTAATAGAGATATATGAATCTCATGTAGAATCAATGTCTGCAATTTGTGCTTAACATAGTGAGTCCAAAATTATAGTGATGGGTGACTTCAACATGTCGGATCTTTCTTGGATTGATATGAACGATCATTGGGGCTCTATCCAGTTAAAGTTAAAAATAGTTCTAATATAAAAAATGCAGTTGAAAGCTTAGTTTGTGACTGTTATGCCTCTTATGGTTTGTTACAGTTTAATGATTATGGTGTTGTACTGGACTTGTGTTTTGCGTCGTTTATGTTTTAAAATGCGACTCCTTAATACCTTGTGATACGTATCACCCATCTTTAGAAGTTAAATGTTTATGCACAGATGATGAGCTCATTAAATTTGATTTTTGTCGTAATACATAACTACTTGATGTCAATAAATTGGTTAGAGTTATGTTCTGATACTACTTATATTGATACTGCAACTTCAATATTTTATAATATATTGTAATGACTGTTTTCAAATCAATTTGTATCAACAAAAATAATACACAAACCCAATTTTCCTATCTGGTTTAATACAGAGCTTGAACACTGGTTACCCAAAAACGACATGCTCATAAAAAATATAAATTATCAAATCAGCGCACTTTGATTACTTAATATTTGCTGACCTTAGGAAACGTTGTCGGACTCTTACCAAGTTTTGTTATGATATTTTTATAACACAAACTGAACAATTGGTACTTGAAAACCCTAGTAATTTTTGGAAATTTGTAAAATCAAAATCTGGATCATATAAAGCGTAATTGCTAATGCATTTGCATTATACTTTTCTTCAGTTTACAATAGCCAACGGAATTTTCTTTGCAATCTAAAAGTTGAATTAAATTTTTGTGTATCTCAGATAAATATTACTCCTACAGAGGTCCAGACAGCATTACTAAACATAGACGTGAATGGTGGAGCAGGGCCTGACGGAATACCACCTCTTGTACCTAATTTGTGTAACTCTACTTTATTTATTTCATTGCATATTTTATTTTCTTTGTCATTAGCTTAAAGTAAATTTCTATTATTATGGAAATCGTCTTATGTATTTTTAAATCAGGAAACAAAAACGACGTTAAAAACTATAAACCAATCTGTATTCTATCTTTCAAACCTAAACTTTTTGAATCACTTATTGCAAGTTTTATGAGAAACTCATTTAAACATGTTATTATACCCCAACAGCATGGATTTATGAGTGGACGATCTACTGATACGAATCTTTTCTTATACACAAATTGTATTATAAAATCTTTTGATGCGGGCGCTGATGTTCACTTGGTGTATATGGACTTTAGTAAAGCTTTTGATAAGGTTAATATTAAACTCTTGTTATCTAAACTATAATGTTATGGTGTTTGCGGGTTACTTTTAAAATTGATAACATTTTATTTAATAAATCGCACGCAATAAGTTTGCATAGACAGTTTTTTTTTTCAGAAATATATTACGTATCATCTGGTGTCCCTCAAGGATCTTATTTAGGACCACTTCTTTTTAACATATTTATACGTTAAATTATTTAGACAAATTTTGTAGCTCAATGATTCCAAAATTCTACAATCAGATCTCAATACATTTAACAGTTGGTGCATTATTAATGATATGATTTTTAATGTTGATAAGTGTCTTGTAATGCTGTTCAGTAAAAAAACTTGATTACTACAGATTTGATTATTATTTAGCCAATATCAAACTAGTCTATGTAGACACTGTTTGAGATCTTGGCGTTTATTTTGACAAAAAGTTGTATTCTTCTTATCATATAGAAATTGTTATTTCTAAAGCAAATAAAATTTTAGGTTTTATTAAACGTATCACAAAGGATTTTACAAGCATTCAGAGTCTAATCGTATTATTTATTACATTAGTTTGCTCCATTTTGGAGTACTGCTGTGTGATATAGTCACCACACTTTGAAGGTTTTGTAAATAAGCTTGAGTCTGTACAAAGCAACTTTCTAAAGTATATAAAATACAAACTGCAATGTCAAAATATAATACTAACGTTGCAACAAGTTGGGGTATACGTCAACTTAGTAAGTTTTTAAAAAAACCGGGAATATTATGATATACATATGTTTTGCTTTTAAAATTTTTAATAATTTGATCAATTCATCCGATTGCCTTGAATGCTTTTCTTTAAACGTCCCAAGTTATAGAACACGTTTACTTTTACACGTTTCTTTCAGTTAAACGTATCTCTTATATAGTCTTCTTGTAAGAATTTGTAACATTGTAAACAGATACTGTGACCGTCTTAACTTTGCATTATCTTTAAATCGTTTTAAGATTGATGCTCGTCGTGCCATAGATGCACCACAGTTGTTTTAATGTGTTAATCTAGTGTAAGTGTAATTTTAAGTATAGTTTTAAGCCTTGTAAAATGTTTGTGTGACGTTAAATAAATATTATTATTATTATTACAAGGTACGCAACATTGAAATTAGAAAACTAACAAAAATAAAAGAAGGGACATGTGGCAAGACAAGATCATAATAAGTGGATGATAAGAAAGGTTATTTAGACTGATAAAAAATATCCGAATGCAATCAAAGAAACCTACTGGTATACAGATGGAGCCAGAATATAGAAAGCCAGGAGCGGAAATAACTGCCATTTAATGATGCATAAACTGCATAACCGATCCGTAGGCATTAGCCACAAACAATCACAAGTGACGCTAGTTAGACCCAAACCTCCTTTTGAGATCCCACATGAGAGCCACAAGTAAACTAATAATCCGTAATAAAATTGGCACTAAACACAATAATTTATAGAAAATTGTCAGGGGATGAAGCAAACAACATTTCTAACAGCATTGTCGTATATAACTGCATAAAATGGAAATCTTAACGCAATTCTTATGCCTCGGGTGTTTTTTTTATATTTATTTTATTTTATTTTATTTTATTTTTATTTTTTTAAGGACGTAGTGAGGTGTTGGCCTCAACAATTGGCTCTTGAGAATAACTAACGCATGGCAATACCTTTCGATTTGTTTCTTTGAGTAAGTCCTGCTGTTAATTTGTCCTAGTCATTGTTTTTATGTGGTACTAGTTTGAGGTAGGCTGGTTTCGGCCTCGCGGAATTTACGCAGTCGGCTGCGGCAACAAATGCTGTCTCCGGCCCATCTCTCCCTATACCCTATTTTTCTGCCAACTTCCTACTCTGACATTTTTTTCTTTTTTTCTCATTTTTGTGTTATTTAGCCTTGATAATTGCATTGTTTTTAGGTATCTTCTTAGTTTTTCTATATCTTCATTAACTTTTTCCTTGTCGTAACCTCTTTCTTTCATAATTATTTTGTGCAGCTCCATTAAGTGCATCTCTTTTGGTAGTTCTACATTTACCAGTTTAACTTCTAGTGAGATTCTTGAATCTCCATTTGGGATTAGTTTTTTTTGTGTCCCCTGGTTGCCAGATATACTCTGACCATTTCGAAAGTTGCATTTTTTGTCAACCTCGAGATGGCGTATCTTCCGTTTGGAAATTGTTTAGAGTCAACTCCGTCAACTTGTTTTCCTTGAGCAGTTTTCTCCTTTTATTTCTTATTTCTGCAATTTCTGTTGGTACTATTGTTTCAGTATATATTCTTCTCTTATCTCTCTAATCATCTTCCATTGCTTGGCAGGCATAGTTGTTTTGACCTTCTTTGTTTCTTTCCTCTTTATTAAGCCCAAAACAACCGAAAAAGAACTTAAGATTACTGCAAAAAAATCTAAATTTTATTGAATTAACGGAACTAATTACTTACCTTAAAAAATGGTAGTCATTGTGCGATTTCAACTTGATAGATTTAGAAGATTTAAGTGATATAGTTCAACTAGCCAAAGAAAATATAAGATCAACTGCAAAATACTACAAAATTATCCAAAAAAATTGTAGAAGAATGAGAGAACACAAGAACAGCATGTAAACAAAGTAATTGAAAATAACAAAAACATTAAATGTTTCAGAGGAATTAAGAAAAAAACAAATATACATACTACGCAATATAAATGGGACTATCATCCACAACTAAGACAATGTTTTGCGTATAATAGAAAAATTCTATACAGACTTACATAAAACTAAAATATTGCCCGAAAAAAAAAAAAGAAAATTAAGAAGCCGCGATAAGAGTGTTAAATATTGGATCAGAAAAGATTTCTGACATTGGTAAAAATGTGAGAAAGATCTTAAATATAATAAAATCAGATAAAGCCACGGGAAATGAAAATATATCTACAGATATAATCCGAAAAGGAGGAAAAAAGTTACTGATCTATTTAATAAGTACGGGGACGTGCCGTGCTTCAAGAGTTAGAAACAGTGCAGGTTATATTATTGCACTAAAAGGGACACTAATTTAAAAAATTATCAATCCATAAGTTTGATGTCACACCTACTTAAACTACTATAGAAAATAATAACTAACAGACTGACACAAAAACTAGATGATTACTAACCTCCAAAACCTGCTCACGATGAAAATAGCGTTAGAAAAGTCAAACAATGGTTTCCTACTGCATTTAACATTTGTTGAGTATAACATTGAACAATGAGTCTTCTACAAAAGCTTTAACAAACAGTAGAGTAGACCAAAGGTTTATATACCTGATAACAGAAATAAACCGGCATGCAGTAGCAATATACGTCGTAAATAAAAACACTCAACCTGTCCTATTGACAAGGAACTCACTGTTTTTAAAACAAAAAGCCTTTATAGTTGGATTAAAGATGAACCTATCTAAAACTTAACTAATGTACTAAAAAAAAAAAACAGTAAAAGTGGAATTAGATGAAAAGGCTATAGAACGAGTCGAAGAATATATAGATACGTTGGACAGCAACTAACACGGGAAGAAAAAAGCAAAAATGAAAATACTACTAGGATGGATAACTTAAAAAAAATTGGCTCATATTTTTTTAATCAAAAACATACCACAATACCTAAAATCACAAAGATTTGTTCAGTCTTCGGAAACTTCAAAGTCGCACAGGTAAGAATGGAACGAACAATGTCAAAACACATTATTTTGCTAAAAAACTAACATTTACATATTACGCATTGTACGTAGATACAAAATCTGACAGAAACAATATTATTTATTTAGTTTGTTTTTAAAAAAGATGAGCAATTATTTTCAACAGGGATTGATTTTATAATCATTATTTTAGAATGCGTTTACATACGTTGTAGTAATATATTTTAATAGCACAATTACGCCTTAATACAAAATATTATGTAACTAAAAATAATATACTTATTACCTAATATCACGTAAAATAAATTAATTTTCAGGAGAATGTGCAACAGACGCATTTCATTGAAATTTCTGTTGACATTTATGAAATGGGAATATGGCAGTAAACAAGTTATTCTCAAAGTAATATTCCTCGAATGCGCAACACGACGCCTACGTTAATAAATATTTTGCAGCGACTAGTTTTTACATTCAAATTGGACATTCATTCCGTGTTGACTCGCCATTGATAGAAGTGATTGTGTTGGATTTTAATAAAACTGCAATCCGAACAAATAACAGCGGCATACTTGCCTTTCAATTACTATTGCCATGACAAATTTCAAACACACCCCCTTATCTGAGTCTGGCATTATCGATCGGTGATTGATAGTGCGACGATAATTCGTGTTAGTCGGGACTCCCCAGTTTGATGCATTCTATAGATTTTCTACCCCCACCCAAGTTTATTGATAGATAGGTAATATCAGTCCATAATAACAATCATTCACCACCCCAACAGTAGCTAGCGCCGATTGAATGTGCCCAACGCACCGAATTCAATTAAATTATTAATTTATTAAAATTTCCATTGCATTTATTGGAATATTCAATTAAATTAATTAACAAACCCTGGCGTTGTTTAATTTAAACAAATTGTAAATGTTAGCGGTTTTATTTCCGTGTCTCATTTTTCGATGTTGTTTGTTTACTGAAATTAATAAAAGTCAACGATAGGGGCGCATTTTCCAAGCCCGTCCTCGCTGACGGAATATATTAAGAGAAATTAATCCTGCAGGAAAACCGGAAAGTTTGTCAGCGTAATAGTTACATGTTATTTCACTCTGAAACTAGCATTGTGCCGTGAATTTAGCGGCGTGTCTAACGAAGGAAATGGATCGTTTCGGGAGCGCAGGAATTTACATCAATTTCCATCCGGGTACATCGGGAGGCAGAGGGAGCAAGCTGTATTGGGATGAAGGAGGATGTCGTGAATGGAAAATCAATTAGCATTGCATATAGAAATCCTTTACAACATGATACATTATGTGTAGTGTACGTTATATAATTTATAATATTATTTTGAAATATAAACCAATACTATTACAATGAATAATTGGCACTGTTATTATTTAAAGCGGCTTTCCAGAATGGGGAGATAATTGCGCATAAATTCTCATGTTATGATCAAATTTACTATTATTACGCATTAACGTTTAATCCGAAATAAATTCTCATTAGTCCGAAGTTGTTTTAATTCGCCTTAAGGACTACACTAAAGCGCATTACTTATTCATAGAATCGCTTAATGTCGGCTATTCACACCACCTACTAAGAAATAGCGTGGCACACTTGTTTGAGTTTTCAAATTGTTGTGCAATATTATTTTCCTAATTACCTACAAGACAGCATAAATAATAAATGATAAAATTGTAAATGTAAGCTTCTACATACATCATTTTGTTGTTTGCTAGATGAACGATTATACAATTGTAAACATGGCTTTAGCTTGGTGTTATTGGAGCGAAATGCGGATGTGAATGAGGTCGACTCGTTATCTTTATTACCAACACAACCCTGAGAGAGTAAGCTAGGTGTGAAGAGCTGCTGTATTCAACTCTCAAACAATAACAAACTGTGGCGTATAATTTAACCTAAGGATTTATATTATTACACAAAAATATTTTAATTACCTGCAGGAAAGGTGGTTGTACGGGCACGCTTCTTGTGTAGCTGATTAAGAGGGCGATTCGCTTCCGTTTGCAAGGTTTCCGAAACCCGTAAAGCGACACTCATCCGGCGACGACTTTAAAAAATAAACAAACTGGAATAAGGGAATACGTTGAGTTTTTTAATTATGTATCTATTTGTTGTTATTAACTATAAAATTAAATCTAAAAATAAAATAAAAATTTATGAAGTCACAACTATAATTCGTTTGTAGGTTAAATAAATTGCATATATCAAATTATAAATAACTCGTTGAATATATTATTTTATAGCGGGGATTTTATGGGTATTATTTTTGTTTCTGTTCCATTCCCTAGTCATGAATTAACGATGAACACGCAATGCAATATTTAAGGACTTTTTAATCGCTTGTTTAGAGTAGATATGCAGCAGGATATTGAAATGTAATTTTTATGTTTTAACAATTTCTCTACATTATTCATGTCCCGGCGCATTCACCCGAGTTTATTTGAAACTACGTTTGATTATGACCAATTAAAATGTAGAATTATATAGCGTATCGTTACTGCCAGTGATGGTATTTTAGACTTAACATAAATAAGAAGAAAACATAAAAGTGTTTAACAATTTATCACAAAAGTAGCTTGGAAACTATATTCTATTCATATTATATTCTATTATTGGGACAAATTTTGATGATTTAAATGAGCAAACGTGTTTTTGTTTAATGCTTTCTCATGTTGTCAACAAGTTTGCGCTCAATTATCAATGCGAGCAAGGTTTTGCTAATAGTTCTATGGTTTAAAGCTATTACGTTTGAGTTCTAGATTTTGCGTTGTGTACAGAAAACATTTAAATTAAACTATAAAATTTTTGTCGAATAGAACCTTAGCGGGTTTTATTCTACATAATTTTTTTTTTACAAAAGTTACTAACAATTTTATTTGACGGTCACATAGGTACACCAAAGCTGTTCTTTATAAGGAGTCAAATTATAATTACTGTTATATATTTATATAGTAATTTGCTCTTCTATTCATTTGACTGTAGGGTTTTTGTCTAATGGCCTGTAATAAATTTGTTTTATATCTTTTTGTCTTTTGTTATTCCTTTAGCATTAGTCTTTTAATATATTTTATCATGTTTCTTTTGGTCTGCCTCTCTTTTTTTTTGTGCGTTAGCGTTCCATATAATTTTTGTTGGTGTTGAGTTTTCTATTTTTTGCATGTGTCCCCATCAACTTCTTCTATTGGGTTTGATGTTTCTTCTATCAGTTTGCTCTTGATCTTGTCCTTTATTGTTACTTCCTTTACTCTTTTTAGTATTTTTGCTTTTTCCGTCCTAACTCTGTTTTGCATCTTTGTCTAACTACTGGTCTGTACACTGCTTTATACTTTTATGCTTGCCTGTTTTGTTATTTTTTCTGTTTATTAGTATTTTTTATTAAATAGGGAACAACACACCTGACAAATGTCCTTGGCACATTTGCTTTAAAAGAAAACTAATCAAGGTGTGGCGTAACTGTGGCTGGATTTTAATAAAGTGTCTAATCTTTTTCTTTCAAGTTTAAGTACTTTTGACTTCAAAAAACCTCAAAAAATGGTTCAATAGCATTAAATTGCACAGTTTAGGCGGCTAGAGAATGTTTTGTGCTATAATGCTATTGTTTTACGTGATTTTTGTCATATTGAATGTCCTTAAAATTTCGATATCTATACCATTTACTTAAACTACAAAAAATTGGGTTATTAATCCTTAACACCGTTTGCTATTAGATATTTTTTTGACTGGTCCAGTGATGTTTTGCTCTGCATAGATTTAAGTTGTTGAGTAAGTTAGATTTGTAGGCATAAAAATGCAAATCTTTTGTAAGAATACGCTGCATAGTGTGTCCTAAAATTTTTGAGCACAATGCCAAATGGATTTTTCCAAATTCTCGGCTACATTCTAGCAAACACCCGTGATGTTTTTGTTAAACGAACAAGTGTCAATGGCATTAGTAATCGACTCAGTTTTACCAAACTTTGAAATTATTCTCAAGATGATACACTTGGAACATTTAGATATTCAAAAATTATACGAAATTTGTGAATTATGCCAGACAAACTTCTATCATTTTTTAATATAAATTTTTACGTACGCCTACCAACTAAACTCCTTCCTATTTGAATTTTTGGCACCACAAGTGCATAAATCTTCCTGACTAAATAATATTGATCTTATTGTGCCTAACTTATAGGCGTTGCATAGATATTGTGGAAAACTTGTACCACGTCTATGTTTGAGTACAGACTGTAGGACAGTTTGTCTGTATCTAGTTTTTACACTAATACAAGGAAGGAAGATAGATATATCTTTTTAAAATATGCTTTGTTTGTTTGTGCTAATTGAAAGAGAAGCTGATTCTTAACTGACGTGTTGTTGCTGAAATCTGCCATTGAGAAATAGGTACATTGGAGTAGGCCTTAGATGGAGTTTGGTTTGTCTTCAACTTAAGATAAGCTAGGCAGCTTTTGTAACTTGCTGTGTAGGTCTATTGTACCCATAATGTAACATGCTTTAATTTTTTAGTACTTGTGCAAGTGGGTTTTAGCGCATGTTATGCAAACATATGGTAAATTGCATCTCAATGCCGCGTGGCCATATGCTTACAGCGGTGGAATTATACATTGTCATCAAACTTTCTTTTGCATTCTACTTGGGCCGTGAGGTTCCACAACTTAAAGAGAGACATGATCTTTTGGCTTTGTGGGTTCTTTGGTTGTTCAACGTAACACATGGGGAAAAGTTTCTTATCTTTTATCGTGCGTCTGACAGATAAGGTAGCGTACCCTAGAGCAAAGAACTTTGCTTGCACCGCATCGGCCTTAATGCATTCAGGTACGTTTTTTATAAAGTATTTTAAGGTGTTTTTGGACCTTAACTATCGTGTAACATGTCGTGGGCTGCAATATTTCTGTCCAGCTTGACATCTATCTGCTCTTTGTCTTTAGAGAGGCTGGAATTGACCAGGTTTTTGGCAGGTTTTTTGAAGAGGCGGTGTTAGAAGTCCAGCTTGATTTTGTTGGCTACGTTGTCAAATTTTAATTTATTATTTTTATACCCGATGTTTATTTTTTTTAATAATTTGTTGTCATTGCATGTAATTATGCTGCAACCATCAATGTATTTTTTTTTTTTCAAAATGTCAATTACTTTTATAATGAACTTTTTTGAATGTTTTCTTAAAGTCAATAAGTGTTACAAGCCAGTTGGTTCAAAATAAACCTTTATATCAATGTTCTATTTTAAGATTGTGCTGACAACCACAAAATGTTACTATTATGTCTCACAGCTTGAAATAAATCAAGATTTTTTTTGGTTTTCCTAACGGTGTTAGAACCCGGGAAGCTCACTTCTGCACAATCATGTTTATGCAAAAAACTGCATAATAAAAAAAACATTTACATCTGTTTTACGTTTGACAGTGATAAGAGGTTGGAATAGTGTTGTTGAAATAAGCATAAAATTTTCAATAAAACGCAAGAAGGCAAGGATTTATTTTGGCGCTGCTTTTATTTAACCGGTGTTCAAAGCTAATGTTCCGAGAAATTTTAGTAGGTAGATTTAAGAATATAAAAATAGAACTTTATAGTTAGCACCATGTAAGCAGATGATACGACATTGTTTGCAGAAAATATGGAAGATATACAAAACCTGCTCAATACTGTTAATAACTCATGTGAACACCTTGAGTTGATTATCAGTAAAATAAAATTGTTAATGTTTGAGAAAGTCAAGGTAAATCCAGCTAAACCAATACTATCCAACAACGTTGTTAAAATAGTGACTCACTTTAAATACCTGGGTGAACAGTGAAAGTAGCTTGGCTAAAAAAATAATTATTTGCATAGAATTGTTCAAAAACACTTTTAAAATATAGAGATCAATATTAAGCAATCATAATTTTAGTATAAATATAAGATTTTAAAGTCTCTAATGCTACGGATGGTCGTATTACTCTACGGGTACAAAACCTAGAGACCTTGACGTTAGCACTATTGAACAAACTGGAAGCATTCAAAATGTGCACACATTAGCAACAAACAAGTACTTTGCCTAATGCATACAGATTGAGAACACCGTAACAAAAAGAAACTTAGTTATTTTGGCCATATCATTCGTGGACCGAGATAGCACATGCTCCGTCTAATAATGTAAATCAATCGGAAAAGATAGATTGGCCAAAAAAACAAATCAATGCTTAGGAACATACGAAAATAGACCGACCTACTTCTAGAAGAAAAATTCAGGACTGCAGCAGACCACTGCGCATACCAACAGTTAGTGGAAATAATAACAGCCAACGTCTGAAAACAGATATGATCCCAGAAGAAAAAAATGTAAATCAGGTTACATGGTTTAACAATAACACCTATAAGTGTTAGCAGTTTTAATAAAATTCAGTTTAGTCCAGTGATTTTATTATTTATGTCTTTTTTAAATTAGGTTCTTTCACATTTATCTTGGTTTTTGTTTTTCATAAAACTGTTTTAAATTAATTATAATATACTTAACAAATTTATTTAAATTTATTTGTACTCGATTACAACATTAGTCGACAATATTTTATTGAATCACACATTACATATTTTATTATTGAGTATCTGCATAGTGTAAAATGAGTACTAACTACCCACTACCCACAATTTTTATGCTGTCTTAAAGTACAAGAAATAGCATTATTTACAATCTTCTAGTTGGCACTAGTATTTTATTTAAACACAAAAGTAATCTAAAGCAATAAAACTTTTTCAATGTACCATGTACCAATAAACTAATTACAAAATGCACGTACGTGGACGTAATCTTGTGCTTGATCAGCATCAACAGTGGCATAGTTATATAAGGTATAATTATCAAGACAAATCCGATTAAGGGCTCTAAACGTAAGCATACAATAGCATTTTGGACAATTTATACACCATGTTCTGCTGCAAATCCGGTATTTTAATATTAGTTGTTTGTCTCATTTACTTTGTACTCACTTGCGAGCAAAAATTGCTACGATCAACGTTTACAATCAACCAAATTTAGAAACGTGAACACAAATTTAAGCCTGTCATTTATTTTTAATCTTTCAAAGTAAACAAGAGACTTGCTTCAATGTCTTAAGAAACAAGTTATTTTTTATTTGCAATTGAAAGCGGACGGTTTGACTGCCGAATTACACAGTGCTTTGCTATACTGAGTACGAACTTGAGTATAAAATCCGATCATAATCGGTACAAGCTTTTTGACAATGTTGCGTTTTTTAATGTTATTTTATTTATTTTCTTTTTGTTGGTGGCCGTGTTGTTGAGCAGTTTAACGCACCTTTACAGCGTTTGTGTCGTATGCAATTTATTTTATGTTTAAGTACTAGTACCAAAATTATTTACATTTTTGTCTGTATTATATGTGATTATAAGTTATTGATTTAGTTTCAGGTTCTGGCACCAAAGTCTTTTTCAACTTTAGTGTCATTTGTGATATTAGTTTTAAGTTTATTTTTTAGTTTTAGCTGCTGTTATTACAGCAAAAAAAAAACGGTGTTTTTTTTAAACACAGACAAATGTTTTTAATATCCATGCAATTGGCTTTATTTGACTGATAATTTTATGGCATTAATGTTTGAATATGATTTTGGGCATGTGACCGCCGCGGCTGGAGATTACATGGCGTAATCTAGAGGTTCAATTTTGACACACTGTTTGCAGTAATTCAGGCTGTATTTTGGCAATAATGCGTTGAATGTTGGCTTCCAAGTGTCAATTGTTTTTGGTTTATCGGTGTAGACATGGGACTTTACATATCCCCAGAGAAAATTATCTAATGGCGTCAAATCGCACGAACAAGGTGCCCAGTTATCAAGTCCTGTTCATGAAATGTTTATTTCAGTAAATTAGTTGTGTAGCATGTGGCGCCTTCCTGCTGAAACTACATATCTGCAACATTAGTAGATACAGTAGATATTTAAGGTTTAATTTTAAATATTTTTAATATGTAATTTTTAATTATACAATTATCTGTACTTCTTATTTTTACCTTTGTTGCACATATTTTAATATTTCCACGGTCCAGTTAACCAAGTTTGTCATTTATAAGTCTCCACGACGGACCTCGTGTGTACCCCTGTGTTGTTCCTATTAGTATTGTTTTCTATTTTTAATTACTGCTATTTTAATTTTTTTTTTATTTAATCTAATTTATATACATAACGGTTCTTTGTAAATGTTGTAATAAACAAACAAAAGATCTGGAAGCCATTCGATGTTTTGTCTGTGAAGATTATTATGCATGTTTATGTGTTGGTCTTCCCCAATCGGACTCTCGTGTGCTACGATCAAAAGCAAACTATAAATGGGCGTGTAATAGTTGATTCAGGAAACACAATATCTGTGTTAAAAGGTATGGTGTCAGACTTGAGTCAACAAGTTAAAGAGCTAACAGCTGCTCTATCAAAATTATCAGTTCCAAATAACGTTTCAACCGGAAATCTAAGTTGCGAAGCATACAAAAAGGTCATTGTAGAATGTCACGAACGAGAAAAGCGGTCTACAAATATTATCATATTTAATGCTCTAGAAAATAATACATCTGACGGCAATGTTGTAACTTCAGTTTTGCCGATATTAAAGTCTATTGTACCTGCACTGCCAACAATTTCTCAAGCTTGGAAGACCACTAAATAACAAGCCACGCCTGATTAAAGTAATTTTTACTAGCAGGACAGACGCTATAAAAGTATTACAAAACTCCCTAACAACAAGAGTACGAAAAAATTATTCGAGCTTTTTTAAAGTCTCGCATTAATAACGGCAAAAAAACCTTTATTTTAAGTATATAAACAATATTCCCACAATGCTTGTACAAAAAAACTAACATTGTCTCAACAGAATGAATTAGTAGCTCACTTTTACTATAAAAACACAGAAGGATTAAACACAAAAACACAAACTTTCTTTGATAGCGTATGTTTTTCTAATTTTAATATTATAGCAATAAGTTGAACCTGGTTAAAAGACGGAAGGCTCAGTCGGAAACTATTTCCAGAAACTTATTTTGTGCATAGAGTTGATCGTACACGATGTTAAGCTGGTGGTGTTTTAATTGATGTTGATGATGCATTCCAATTACTAATGCGCACTGTCCAATTGTTGAAATAGATTTCTCCGCAGTTACCATTCATTTTCATAAATACAAGCTAACTCTTTTAATAATTGATTGTTGTATACCACCCTCTCAATCAACAACTGTACATGAAGCATTTTATGAATTTATCGAAGAAAACTTTGATATCTGCACTAATACATTTATTGTACGCGACTTTTATATTCATAATCTTCAACAATCACTGTTTGGTCATCAACCTGATCAGTTAAGCTGTAACTTTTTAAATTTCTTAAACTATAACAATCTTTTGCAACATAATAATATTCTAAATACTAATAATAGAACACTTGACCTTGTTTTAACATTCTCTGATATTAAATGTTAACTTTCACGTTGTTATTCCCCATTTGTAATTGAGGATACACACCATCCAGCTCTTGCTTTTGACATTAAAGTTTCTACAACTACTAATTTGCCGTTTTGTCCACAACAGACATACAAATATTGTTATAAAAAAGCTAACTTATCCAACTTGTACACTGATTGGTCATTAGTGTATGCTGAGACAGATGTTGACGTATGCTGTGATAAAGTTTACCAAACAATATCAAAAATTATTAAACAGACATGTTCCAAAGTCAATTCCACGTAAATCGTCGTCTAGATATCCTCGGTGCTTCAGCACTATAAATCAGTGCTGAACTTTTTGGTAAAAAAAGCGTTACCACAAGTTATATAGTCAACATAAAACTAATTATCATTGGCAAAAGTATTTCAAGCAGAAACAAAACGCCGTATTTCATTGGACAGAAAAATGTTTACTACTGCAGCTGAAGCAAAATTGAAAAACGATCCAAACCAATTTTGGTCATACATTAACGGTTTGAAAAACAGTTCAAGAATTCCATCATTTATTATTCATAATGGAGTTATGACGTCAAACAAATCGTAAACTCATTTGCAATTTTTTTTAGTAGTGTTTACAAAACTTTAAATTGTCCATCAAATTTTAATTCCGTCAATAACACTACTTCATTTGGAATTAAATCCTTATCATTTGATGAAGTTGTGTAAGCTTTTAAACGTCTAAAAGCAAAATACACGTCAGGTCCTAATGGCATTCCTTTTTTATTAGTGAAAGACTGCGCTACTGTTTTAGCCAATACACTACATTATTTGTTTAACTTAATATTAAAAACTTCAACCTTTCCAAAACTATTAAAAATTGCCCGTATCAGCCCAATTTACAAAAAGGAAAACAAAGAAGACATATCAAACTATCGTCCAATTGCTTTAATTAACAACTTTGCCAAAGTTTTTGAACGGATAATAGCAGAACGGCTTTATTTTGGAGTAAAAAATCTAATATCAGATAACCAGCACTGTTTTGTTAAGAAAAGGTCTACTGCGTCAAATTTGCTATGTTTTACAGAATAAGTGGATGTAATATACACTGATTTTAGTAAAGCATTAGATTACGGGATTATAATAGATAAACTACGTGTTGTTGGATGCGATAACAATCTTTGTAATCTATTACAGTCATATATTAATGACAGATTGCAGTATGTTGAGGTTTTAAACTTTAAATCCACTAGCTATCCAACACTTAGTGGTGTTCTCCAAGGGTCCAACTTAAAGCCATTAATTTTTATCATTTTTATTAATGTAATTTGCAAAATCTTTAAAAATCAATGTACTATATGCTGACGGTTTAAAAATATTTTCTACAATTTCATCTATGGCTGATTGCATATCCCTTCAATCTTACATTCAAATGTTATCTATTTGGTGTAAAACGAACTATTTGCAACTAAATATATCAAAATGCTGTACGATGACATACTCTTGCAAAAAATCAAATATAGTTTTTGATTATACCATTGACAACCAACCTTTATCAACAATTACAACCTACAAAGACCTTGGTGTGCTGTTCGACAGTCAATTAACATTTAATAGTCACATAAACAATAATGTCAACTCAGCATTAAAATCGCTAGGATTTATTATTAGGTCAGCAAAACCATTCTCTAATAAAGAATCTTTGTACGTACTCTATTTTGCTTTTGTCAGAAGTAAATTAGAATATTGTAGTACGGTGAGGTCTTCTTACTACGCAATTTATTCTTTTGCTCTAGAAAAAGTTCAAAGACGTTATTTAAAGTATATGTTACCGAGAAGATGGCCACTACCCGCCTCGTGGTCGTACAGATTATGACGTCCTATTAAGCCGTTTTGATTTTGACTCTCTTCAAGATCGTCGCTGATATATTGCTGGCCACTAAGCTGGTTTGCAGAGATGTGGATTCTCCAATACTATTAAACAGTTTGAACTTCCATGTACCAAGATTAGCAGCTAGAAACCAACCAACATTTACTTGTTTTAGGTTGCACAGTAATTTAGGAGTAAATGCACCGATGAACAGAGTAATGAATGCTGTAAACACCGTAGCGCCCAATCATGTATTTTATTAACCATTTTATATAATTTTTGTATATTTTTGTAATTTTTTTTTGTTTATTCTTATCTTATAACTTCACTATTTAATTTTATTGTATCATATTTTTTTTTTTCGTTGTATTTATCTACCTATGTCTGTATATTATCTTCATGTTGGAACTACTAGTTGGGATAATAATTTAATAAATAAATAAATCAAATAAACATTAATGCTGTCCAATTGAGCCACGAAAAAGTTGGCAATCATGTTTCTGAACAATTCACCGTTGACTGTAACTATCACTATTTTTGAAAACATTTGACCAATGATTCTACCGAATCATAAAGCGCACCAAACAGTGAATTTTTCTGGATGTATTGGTGTTTCAACAATGACTTGTGGATTATTATTGCTCCAAATGCAACAATTTTGTTTGTTGACATAGCCATTTAATCAAAATGGTGCTTCATCACTGAACAAAACTATTTTTCGGGCCATTTACCAAATGTAAAGCGCAAATGATTATCGCGTTTCTTCAATTCCTGTGTAAGCTAGTAAAGCAAGATCTTTTTGCAAAATGTTTCATAAATTAGATGAAATTGTTGAACACGATGACGAATTGACACAATTGGCACATAATTAATACTTTGTTGCACACTATCAATTGTTTTTTGTAATATCGTTTAGATTAAACATATTGCTAAAACGACGCAAAGTTACTCGAATTAATCGCTTTGATGGACGATTATGAGCACCATACAATGCACGTAGCCCGATGAGTTTCACAAATTGAACCATGTTTTTCAAAATAAATTTGAACAATTTGCAAACGTTGCTCCAGCGTGAGTTTATTCATGATAAATTACCAAACCAAACTAACCTCAAAATAACCGAGAATTTTCAAATCAGCTGTTACAGATAAGAGTGTTGCCAATTTAAAGTTTGCCGTCTTTAAAAATTATTTATTTGTTGATATAAAAAATATTGACGTATTGCTCCATTACAAAAAACATTGTTTGTGTGTATAAGGAAGGCTGTAATACAGTTAAATTCTTACATGGATAGACAACGGCATTTTTGCGTAATTTTATTTGAATCATATGACTGACACAAATTTATGATTTAAATTTAATAAATAATGTTTTTTATATAATAGCTTTTCCATCCAGTGTGAGACACATACACTAGTGTTTTAGGGTATGCACCTTTCATCAGCGTGCCTAACTACTCACTGATTAGAGAAACAACTTCCTTTTTTTTTTTCATTTATTGTGTTTTTTACGGCTATTTTACCTAGCTACAGTAAGACTACGATTTGTTTAAAGAGGTTTGATGAGACCACCAGCTTATTTAGGTAACTTCCGAACCATCCCGGTGGTTAAAGAGCAAGTATTTAATTAGTCATGTCAGGGATCAAACAATAATTATTAAATATTTTATGCATAAAAATAAGAGGTGGTAACAAAATGCCATTATACAAAAAAACGTTGGCATAAGTCATTATTAAAAACATTTATATTTAAGTCTAATAAACCACACTCATTCTTTTATTGATGATTTCCAAAGGGTGTATTTCAATAATGAGCGACAGACATTCCGGTTTTTAGAAATAAGAATGACTTGGTTGGTATTAAATTCAAAAAATACAAAATTTTGGTTGGATTTTGATAATATGAACACAAATATAAAACTTAATTTTTTAATTACTTTTTGGATTTATTCACTGGATTTATAAAGCAAACACAGATGTGTGGTATTAGTCTAAGACCCTGGTTTTGTCTAGGGTAGATTATGGCTAAGCAGAGAAATAAATTTGGTTGAAAGCCATAGACGTAGTCCTTAACGCAGACATTAGATAAGCCACGAGAACATTTTGGACAATTTCTGAGTATCTGCTCTGAGTTGGGCGTAATTAGTTGTTTGTGCAGTCATCCTGTATTTACGGAAACTGTGGCAATTTGAGCAAAAAAAGGCCATTAATATTTACCGGCAATAAATAGCAAAAAACTAACTACTTAGGTCTGCCGTCACTAAGCCAGTGTGCGTCCAAGCCGAGTCCAAGCTCAGTAGTTGCAATAAAAATCTCAATTTTATCTATTAGATAGTATTTGACGTTGGTTCTAGCAAATACTTTCTATCAGGCGTGGAATGAATTCTTAAAGTAGAAAATTTAGTTTGAGAATAGATCGGAGATTTTGTTGCAAATTAAAAAACTGGAGTACCAAGCAATAATTAAAAAATACCCCATGCTTAAAATAGTTAATAGATAAGGAAATTTATAAAAATATGCTTCATACACTATGTAATCGATGCAGTTTCTATGCGCCTGTAACTGTGTGCTTCAAAAGAAGTAAACTTTGTACTAAAGATAATAATTGTAAAAAAATCGATGCAGTTTAAAAACAATATTATTTTCTTTATCTTCTTTGCTATAGGATTACATTCTGTTGATTACAACAATATATTTTAGATGTCTAACACGTTTCTTTTGAATTTGTTGTCCAACATTTGTGCTAACTCTTTGGCGTGATGGTTTGTTGGAGTAGGGTTTACTATTCATTGCAATTCCGTTGTTTGGCATTCTGAGAACATAGTTCCTCCATTCTTTTCTTTTTTGTTTTGTCCATTTGTTGATATCTTAAATTTTATAAATTGTTCATATTTCTTTGTTGGTTTTGCAGTCACATAGTGTGTTATTGATTACATATTATTTTTTGTATTAGCTCTAGCTTATCGCATATATGGGTATGTATGAGTCAAATGTAGGTTTTAAAGGTTTTACTTTTGTTTTTATCAATTTATTGCATGATGTTTTATTATGATAAGAGATTCAAGATAATTTTGAAAACTTGTTTTATCGGTTTGTTGTTAATTGCCAGTTTACACAGCTAGACTGTGTTTTTTGAAGATCATTAAAGATTTTATTTTCTTTATAAATAGTTTTATATTTAGTTATTGGACAAATGTTTCAAATTTCTTCAGTAGTTGTTGCAGATTGTTCCCATTTTCCGTCATAATGGCTGCATTGTTGGGATTTTTAATTCATTTGGACCTATTCTGTATCCTGTAGCTGCCGTTTTTACTTTTGCGTCAATTACGTTCATGATGGATATACGTAGTATTAAGGTTCACTTCTTGTTGGATTAGTATTTTTATAATGTCGCTGAGACTAACCTTGTAAATTTTTTTGTTTAGTCAATAAAGCACATGTAGTTTTCTTCAGTTACAAAGGCTGATGACGAGGCCTAGTATCTGGTCCACCCACACTCTCATATTAAATGTCATTATGATTTAATGGACACTAATCATATATTAGACTAACGTTCTGAATGAATAAATGCCTTTTTTTGCCTAAGCTGCGGTTTAAACCTGCGACAATTTATGCGTCGAAATTCAAATTAAATGTTTCACCCAACTGAGCTGATGCAGGCTTTTTATATTTTATCTATTTTTGCAAAAACTTTGCTGTTCTTGGCTCATTCTTTTTGAAATTATTTACTTATGTACTGCTCCTAGGAGGCTAATACCTTGGTAATTTTCTGATTTTTTTAATTTCTTTTCTTAAAGATCGGTAATGTGATGTATTTTTGCTACTTCAATAATACTACTTAAATTTTGTATATCTTTTTGAACAGTTTGTATCTGTTGTATCTGTTCACCATATTTCATTATTTTGTTTGTTATTTGATCGGATTTTGGAGATTTGCGGTATTTTAGTTTGAAAACTGCTTTCTATTTTTGTGCATTGATGGTTCAGTTGGTTATGTAGTCGGTTTGATATCATCTGATTGAGATTTTGCTAAGATATTGTTTGTTTTGGTATATAGTTTAATAAAATATTGTTCCTAGGTTATCGGCGTTATTGTTGTTGTGAAGATTAATTTATTTATTGAATTTTTCTGTTTGCGCATTAGATTCCATATTTTTTTGCTATGCGTATAGATCATGTTTTTTCTTATATCTTGTTTTTTTGTCCATTTTTGGGCTAGACGGTAAAGTTTTTTAAAAAACTGACTAGCAAAGTATCGGATTTATTTTCTCTCAGATTGAAATGCCTACAGACTAAAAACCTAGAGTAGTAGTAGTAGATTAGACTACGCCCTATAGGGTTGTGCGGTTTTTTTTTAATTTTGAACATTACACTCATTTCGTCACAACCATGTAATTTAATGTAAATTTTTACAAATTTTTGTAACAGAACAAATACTACCTTACCCGGGATTCGAACCCACCAGTACCGTAACTAGTCTCTTAACCGTTGCGACACCGAGGTCGGCGCATGTGCGGTATTGGTTTTGTTTTGTTGGTTGGTAAAGTTAGGGTGCGGCTACTTGATTCACCGGTCGTTTATAGAAAAAGTTTTCTTTGTCTGGCTTGGCTAGTCGGGCCAGATCAGGGTTGGAATGATTTGCGAGATTCTCGAAGTACTTTGTGGCCAAAGCTTCGATGTGTTGACGTATTGGGGGAAGTCCTATGTCTGCCCGAATCTCTCTGTTTCGGACATACTACGGAGCCCTGTGGAACAACCTCACAGATTTACTTTAAAAAACCTCTAGTTTATTAAGATGACAATAAGATGCTGTTACCCATACTGGAGACGCGTAAGTGAGGATGGGTCTAATGATAGACGTGTAGAACCGGGTTCTATTCCGGGTCGACAGATCGCTATTCCGACGCATCATCGGAGTGAGAACGTTTTTTGCCATTTGGGATTTATTGAGAACGGACTGCACGTGGAGTTTGTACGCGAGTCCCTTGTCAAGATTAACCCTCAGATACTTGGCAGAATTGGACTACGGTATGGGAAAATTTACAGAACTAAGGTTTGTGTTTGTTGATTATTTGGTTAATATTTATATAATCTTTTTACAAATTCTTCAGCTGCTTTCAGTGAGCATAGTTTGTTCTATAAAAATTTTAATCAATGTTGTCTGTTAATTCCTTGTTGGAATTGTGAATTTTTAGTCTTCATTAATAAAAGCACCTAATTGAAATTTGTTCTTGTATTTGCGGAGATGTAGTTTTTTGTTAGTAATTATGTAGTTGTTGATCGGTTTCTATTTTTGTTAGCAAAATTATGTTATGTTTATGTTAAGCACGTTTTTGTTTTAATGAGATTTTACACCATTAATAACGTTGTTCTTCAGTCGCTAAGTAATATTATTTTATCTTTCTGTGATATACTATCTGATATTTTTTGAAGATTGTAAAATTTCTGCTTTGTTTTGTCTGATTTTGTTTTTTTCTGGTGCGTATACATTAATTGAGTATTTTCAGTATTTGGTTGTAAGTGTAATATTCTATTATTGACGTATTGTGTAGTTTTGATATTGCTAACAAATCTTTTCTGAATTCCCTGTTTTATTTTATACCACTTTAAACGAGGATGTAGATTATATTTTTTATTCCATTTAGCTTTGATTTGGATTCAGGCATTGCGCATATGTTGATTTTATGTTCATAAAGTTTTGTGTTGAGCTCGTGGTCTTTTTTATTAAAGGATGTTATATACCAACAAGCAATACGTGCTGTATTTGTTTTCCAAAATTGTTTATACTCTTTCCTTGTTGACTTGTCTTAGAGTGTCTCTTCGTATGCGAGGTTTTATTGTTGTTTTAGGACCGTTGAACATTTTTACCACGGGTAGGTTGCTGGTCTCCCCCGTAAACCCTTCTTTGTTGTCCAGGCTTGGGACCGCTTTTGGTATTCTCTGAGCTATTCAAACTACCCAAAGAAAAATTAGGCTAAAGCAAATATTTGAGGTACCAAAAACACTTCCGTTACATACGTCAATTTGGACATAAAAAAAGTTGCAGCAAAATAGATCTTTCAAAATCTGAACCAAAAACGAGCAAATATGAATATATTGCTCCTAATCTGCGTTTGTTGTAAATAAACGTTGATTTCTTAATTTTTAATTGTTATTGTTAACATAGATTAAATTTAAAAATATATGTACGATTCAGAATTAAAACAGTATCCATAAATAAAAAAGAGTCTGAAAAATTGTAAACTTTATCCAAGTAACAAAATCCATAAAGAACTGAGCTGCTGAATAAATATTTTTTTTATTAAAGGCTCAAGAAGTTGCTTGTTTGCTGTAATGAAATTTATTAAGAGTAACAATATAAATTAATAAAATATTTTGTGTTTCACACGTTTGTTGCAAATAAAGTAAGCTATATATTAACGCCCGCTTGTATTTTGTGAAAAACTTATAAAAACCTTAGTTTAAAATCAACTTTTATTTAAACTCACATATCTTAAGCTATTATATACAACGTTGCATGGATTGATGTAATGCCGCAATTATTTATCAGCAGTCTAAACAAATAAAAGTAAAATTAAAATTAAATTAATTAATTGCGTTGTTTAAATTTTTATTAATAATTTACATAAAGAATTGTAAAAATATAAAATAAATAAACATAATTTATTAATGTTTCAATTTTAAAGTAATTTTAATGATTTGTTTGCTTTGACTTTGTCAACATAAACCTCTTGTTAGATTCCATTAAATTAAATGACCGCAAATAGCAAATAACATAGAACCGTAATCAAATAAAGAGTTTTCAATTGAAACTATGATTAACTAGTTTTAATTCCATTAATGTAATGTAAAACCAACTATAAAGCAACTTTGTTTCCGGGAGATAGAATGACCAAATACAAACACCAGGTAAAATATAATGCATACATTTTCAACTATTACTGCTACTACTGTTTGTAATGTATGTTGTATAACAATATAACTGGACATCAAACAAACGGACCCGGCACATTCACCATATATTATTTACTATTGATCGAAATGTCATTTATAAATTTAATGCAATAATAAAACTTGCACTGCATTATACTGCGTTTCTAATATAACAGATTTGATTAATAAATTAATGTAAAAATATTTTTAGTTTTAATTTTTATTTTTCATTAGATTTTCAATACAAGTGGCATCAAATTTACGAGGATGCATTGATTGTTTATGAAAAGATGTTTTGAGACTGTTATAAAGTTGATTTAAACTGCTGCTATGCTATCGAATTGCATTGAAATCGAATTGCAATGACATCAATATGACGTTGTCTTGCTATGCTACTATATATATCCGGAGAGTGGCTCAGTTAAGTAAAGCGCCTAACTGGAATTTCTAAGATTTATTAATACAGAACGTTAGTCCAATATATGATTAGTGTCTATTAAACCATAATTACATTTAATATGATAGTGTGGGTGGACCAGATACGTGGCCTCGTCAGTATCTACAGCGCTTTCATTCTCTCAATTAACTGGTGCGATACTATATATTTGTATTATATTTAGATACATATTCAAAAGCAGTTTGTGCATAAATATTGGCCAATGCCGATAGATTTGGTTTCAATGTGTTTGGCATGGCATCAGCCCTGATTTAGATCAGACAATTTCTGCTACACACATGCTCTGTTAACTTTTTTTTATTAAATACTAATTTATTTGTTATGTTTATAAGAGTTGTTGACCTTTCTTACAATCCAGCGACTTTATTAGAATTCTGTAAATGAGCATTCACTGCTAAGGTTGTCTTCAGTAATTGAATAATTATTTAATGTTAAAATTATAGCATCCAGGTTGTAAACGGTTCTGATGTTATAACTTAATAACTAACAAGTAAAAAGTTTTAAACTTGCTTGCAAACTTAAATTATTTTTTTTTTATGTATTTTATCTTAAAAACTTTGTAACATGTTTGGCATTTAAGATGCCGATAATAAGATACAAAAAGGTTTAAGTTGGAATGTTTAATAAGCAAATGCCGGTTCAAAGATACAAAAAGTTAAAGTTGGAATGTTCAATAAGCAAATGCCGTCATAATTTTTTTTTTTTTTTTTTTAAACTGATTTGGTGCTAATTTTTAATGACTTAGCGCACCACGTCGAAGTTATTGGGTATAACGAGAATGTTGTTTTTGAGATCCGAATCTGTCTTCAAATGGCCTTATTGGTTAGTTTGTTGCTTCTCATACCTGTATGATCTCTTGGCATCCCAAAAAAGGAATTATTTGCTAAAGTTAAACCAAACAAATTACCAAGATTTGTACTACTTAAGCTAGCAGATCGGACAAGTACATAGACTTATGTTTTATACTACTTTATGTTAGGATGACTATCGTGGACAAACAATTTTGAATACCAAAGTAAATTTCTGCTAGCATAAAAGTTTTTTAATGTTTTTTTACAAGACTTGAAACATTATCTTCAAAGTAAAAGTAGAAAATTAAAAATACTAAACATTTTATTTTATAAGAAAAAATCATAAATCAGTATGTCTAGGATTTACACATCACACAATTTAAAAGATTATTATTTTGCATTACTTACACAAACTCTAATAGATTTGCCATAAGGAATACAGTTGGCAATCTTTTATTGTGTAATGCTTTCTTATTTTTTACTAAAACCTATTTGAAAATCCTAATAGTTACCGTTACGGGTTGTCGGTGCCAAACACTTTGTTTTGATAAATCTCAAAGATTTTTGATATTTTTAATAGAATTAAGTCCGGATTTGGAGTTGGTCTTTGCAAACAACAAATGTTAACTTCTTTTAAATTTTGCTAAACCACTCGAGCAATGTGTGGTTGCGCGTTATAGTGCATTAAAGTGAAGTTTAAATTTAGTTTAGTTTAAGTGACTACAAATGTTACGACGTGATCAGCTAAATACTTGTTGATATATCTTACATACATTATAGTATCATTTTCAATAAGAAGAAGCATACTATTATACTGCTCCACCAAAACAGAGTTTTTGGAAGTTTACAATACGTTGAAAATTGTTTATTCGGCCTTCTTCACATATGTTATTGACTTATCCGTGAGCATAACGGAGTTTTATTGTTTGGTTAATCTTTAAGTTTACGGTCAAATTTTGCTTAACACGATGAACTGGGACCATAAGTGGACAATTAGCAGATTTTTTTGACATCAATGCAATTTTTTCAACCTTCCATGAACAGTTTATGCAAAAATTGCAAAACTATAAGCCTATTCCGCTTGGCTAGACACAATTGCTGATGGTAAACCACAATCGCATAGTGTAGATTACACCAAAAACGGTCTTTTTGCCAGTTTGTGGTGCTGCTTGATTCTGGCTTTTTGAGTATTCTCCAGTTTGAAAATTTGGCTCTGTATTGCATGTTAGACTGCACTCATTGCTCCGGCTACATTTTCTGTTTGCATTTTGTCTTCCAATAAATACCAGTACCGACAGATCAAATGCTTTTTCAACACAAGCAGTGTAACTAATAAAATGAACCAGATTTTTATTTGGTTCCTATTGTTTTGTTTTTTGCTTTTTTAATAAATTATATGTATATTACTATTATTTATTTTCAGTTCATTATTCTTATTTTATGGATAGTTTTAAGAAATTTATCATATCTACAACAAACATTTAATTTGGTGTTCAAAATGTTTTGTATGACGTTTTACATCATAACAAAACTTTATGCATTGCATATAATTTTTAAGTATGCACTGATGCCTTTTTGGGAAAAAAATGGTTTGTAATGTCAGCAACAAAAACATGCTGAGTTTCTTTTTTTACTCAAAATGCAACGAGTACGTGATTGCAAAGCAAATGCAACAAGCGGTTAGCGTGGGCATATTCAACTTACAGAAGAAACTTGTTGCAAAACTATTTCGTCTATATTTTCAACCGAATTTTAATGCAAATAATACACGTTTGACAAGGTTCAAACTATGTACAGTTAATGTTATTTATTTATTTTGTTTTGGAATTGGGAGGATAATTTTCTTGAAGATCTATTAAACTCCCCACGTTTGATTTTCTTGAAGTTTGTTATGTTGATTACATTAACTTTTCTGCTTAATTGATAATGGTTTTAGTAGGTAATTTTATATAAGAAAAAGTGCACATAGTGTGCGGGCCATATGAGCATTGCATAGTGTTTATGGAGAACTTGTACCACGATTATGTCTGGATTTAGATTAACAAACAAATAGTCTGATTCTAGTTTATTAGGCTAAAGGATGCATTGAATATAGATAAATCTTCTTAAAATCAGCTTTGCTAGCTTTAGCCAAGAGAGAGAAGCAAGTGCTCTGGTTTAAATGTTTAGAAAAGTTTGGCTTGTCTTCAGTTTGAGATAAGCTATACATATTTTGTAGCTTGTGGTGTGCGGTTTTATCTTGCGGCGCATGTTGCTACATGCTCTTACTTCATTGTAATTTTTTTTTTGTCCATTAGTCCACCAGAAGTGGGGTTTTGTATTGGACGGTAACATTGCTGCTGAGCTGAACCTCCATCTGCTCTTGGTCCTTAAAAGTGGCAGATTTACCGGGTTTTAGCAGGCTTCTTAAAGGAGGTCAGGACCGGGGCGGCCGGAGTCTTGGTGTGCTGAGGCTTGGCTGTAGCTACCAGAAAAGACGCGGGAATCTTCAGAACTTCTTTGAAAGAATTCGTACCGGAACATCCGTTGATGTGAGAGGCTGGTTAGTTTAATTTTCAATGAATGATTGTGGAGGCGGCTTCACTTTTTCTGATTTTTTGCAAAATATTCTAATGCAACTCAAACAAGAGCTTTTTGTGATACGGCCTGATTTGTTTGAAGTCATTTTTGTGGGTGTCAATTTGTTCAGACTTCTAGTCGATTAAACTAACGTTGAATTTCTCCCCTCTTGTTTATTAGGAAATTTTCATTTATTTATAACTGGACATACGCCTTATTTAGAGTTTTTAATAGAATTCTTTAAACAGTACTATGGTTTTAATTAAACTTGCCTGTTGTTTTCCAGCATTAACTCTAGACGATTGTTAATAATCTTTTCTAAAACTTTACAAATTCAACAGGAGGTAGATAGATTATTTAGATTTTTACACGGTTTCTCCAGTAAAATAATAGCGTTTCTCTAAAATTACGGGTGTGTGTTTATATCAAAGAAGTTTATATCAAGTTTTAGATTGGTAGCAGCTTAATCATACAGGTGAAAAACTGTTTCATAACCTAATAAACACACTGTCTGATTTGGAATAGGTACAAATGACGTTGAGTTCTTATATAATTCCTTTAAAAAAGTAGAAATATAACAAAGTTCTAACTGTGGATTTTAATTTTAGCCGCTTTAGAGCCGCTTTTACAATACCCAGTAAAAGTATAGTTAGGGTTTAGAGGAGAATAAACCGGGAATAACTTATTTGGTGCTCGGAGCAGTAGTTGTACGTAGTTAAACGCCATACAACACATAACTTTGTAAGCGCCGCACATATATTATATTCGTAAAAATAGATAAAGAAAAAAGTAGAATTTGTTGCTCCAATTTTTGTCTTTCTTCGTCACTATCTGGTTCACACACATTATAAAGAAGACAATTTAAGTTTGCGTATAAACAACTTACGCCATCAGTGACGTTTTAATAGGTTATCTAGAGAATAACAACAGTATAACAAACCATAGCATTTGTAAAATGTATTGCGTGTTATACCTGGTATAACTGTTGAATAGTTTATCCAACGCTTGTAAAAGCGGCTCTTGGTGTATTTACGGTTGTTAACATTTAAAAAAATTATTCTGTTCTCACAAAAAGTTTTTTTTTATACGGCGCATTGTATGATAGTATGTCTTTGCGATGTTTGTTTTTAATTTTCTGCTCAGTATTTTGTACTTTTCAGTTTTCTTTACCATGTTTCTTTGTTGTTCTATGCTTTTCTTGGTGTTTGCACTTAATTTTGGGTTTCCTACACGTTTTACTCTTCCGCTTATTTTCTTTGTTGCTTTTTGGGTGGCAATTTTTCTCTTCTTTGCAAGTTGATCTATGTGCATGTTTGTCATTTCTGTGAGTTGCAAGTGTTTTGACAATTCTTGGTAGTACTCTCTCTTGTTGGTTTCCAACTCTTTGTACCACCAGAATATACCAAATACCAGAAATATCCATCCAAGAAATAAGAGGTGCTCTTAGGAAGATGGCAAATATTCGGTAGAAAACCAGATCACAACTAAAATGCTATGACTAGATGGAATTGCTATGGAAAAGGCAGTAAAAATACTGCTGAACAAATGCCTGCAAGATGGCAAAATCCCAACCAAATGGTGTAACGCAGAAGTGATAATTTTGTTAAAAAAGGGAAACACTACCAATATAAAAAGTTGCCGTTCAATTAACCTGCAACCGAGTTACAAAGAAACTTGACTTCTATCAGCCAGTGGAGCAAATAGGATTTTGCAGAGGGTTTAGCACAACCGACCACCTACAAACACTATGCAATCTAATTGAGAAAACCACGGAATATAATGCTTCTATCTACCTAGCGTTTGTTGACTACCATAAAGCCCATAAAGCATTCGACTCGGTTAAGACTTGGTCAACCCTAAAAGTTGTGAGGAATGCAAGAGTGAACTCAAGATACACCGATATGATTGAAAACATCTATAGGATAGCTACACTACACGTTAAGATCAAAAAAGAATTCACCACAACTATAAAGAGGGGAGTGCATCAAGGAATACTATTTTACCCAAGCTATTCACCTTATGCCTAGAAGACACTTTTAAATATGTAAAATTATAACAAAAAGGCGTAAAGATTGATGGGACATACCTTTGCCACCCTTCGGTTTGCTGATGATGTCGTCGTCATCTTACATGATTCCGCTGGACTAAAGGAAATGCTCCAACAACTCAATCAAGCGTGAAAAAATGGAAGGAATGAGACTGCAGAAGTCACTCGACGCATTAGTCATACATGGGCAGCGTTTGGCAAACTCCGGCACATCCTAGAAAACAAGACCATACTAATAAAATCTACAACATGTGCGTTTTAACTGTAGCTACATATGGGTTTGAAACATTGAGTGAGCGAGATGTCAGGAGTAACTGACATAGTAGAGCGTATAGCCAAAATGGAGCTGAGTGAGGCACGTGGCAAGGCAGAGCAGTGATCAAATAGACGCTTAAAACTACAGAATGGCGTCTAAGAACAAAAACCAGAAACTAAACCCCAATGAAAGTGGCTAGACGACATTAAAGCGGCCGTTGGTAGAAGGTGGTACCAGCAGGCACAAAGTTGACAGACGTAGAAAAGAAACAGAAAGGAGACCAGGAGTGGATGAATAACGGCTGAAAAAAAATTATATGTTAATGTGTTTTGTAGTAGCTAGCTTTTTAACAAGTTTCAATTTTTCTTCCATAAGCAATTAGTATATTAGTAGGATAAATAATGTGCTGCATCAGTTTTGAATATTATTCAATAGTTTGCAAATCTTTTTTAGATCGGTCAATGTTGCGTAAAAACTTTTAAGTTCTTCTAGATGATTTTATAGTCTTTTAATTCTTATTTATATTATCTAACATTCTAGTCTCCTACAGTATTTTTAGCTATCATAAACTTTAGTAAGTGTTGTTGCATTTACAATTTTTTTAATATTATGTATTTTGTAAAATTTGAGTCTTCTTAAGTTTATCCATACCTACAAGTTTCCTCAAGAAAGTGTAAAATAAATTAGCGGCATTTAGATTATTAGATTTAATTTTTTTAAGCTAATCCAAGCTTTCTTAAAGAATGCCTTAAAGATTATTTATGTTATCTTTAACACCATCAAATGTAATTAATGGAACAGTCGTCAAATTATACTGTCAGAAATGCAAGAAAGTGTACGCACTAAAGTTATTACTTATTACCATACGGATGAATAGAGTTTATTTGGGTTCCGTAATGTTTTTTATGGTCCATACAGAACACAAGCTTAAGAGCATACCGACCGCTACCTTGATTTCCAGTACTGTAGCTACTTTGGCGTCATTCCTATTTTCACATACAATTTAATATATAATTTATTTTTTCAACAGTACATTCAGAAAGGATTAAACTATAATTGTTCAGAGTATTTTAGTCAAATTATATATGCAAATAGCATTAAAATGCATTTAAAAGTACTTAAAAACGCATTTATTTTAATATTTAGATACATTTTTCGGCTATTTCTAATTATTATTTGATTAAAATACTCTGAACACTTATAGTTTAATTCTTTCAGAATGATAAAAAAATGTGGAAATACGAATGACGTCAAAGTAGCTGTTTTCTCTACAATACTGGAAATCAAGGTAGCGGTTGATATGCTCTTAAACGTTCTACAAACCAATTTATTCCAAGATTATTTAAATTTAAAATTTATCCTTAGCGTATCAGTTAAACGGTTAAAGCTATGTAATTTTTTAAATGTGTAAAATTAAAAAAAATGTTTATGGCTATACCGGCAACATTAAATTAAATATATAGACAAATGTGAAATTATTTACTATAAAATAGTTAAGGTGATAGATTAAAAATTATTTGTTTTTTTGTCCATTTAAAATTTGTATGCTTTATAATAAATTGTTTCTAGATTTTATCTTAACATAACTATACAGTATTAACCTGTAATGTATAAAAGGAACTTATAACCTAATTGTAAGTTAAAATCAGATATTAAAAATGATTGAACGCATATATGCATATTTGAGTTTATTTATTTAATAATACATAGTAATTTACAACTAATTAACGTGAAGTTAATTTCAGAATAATTTTTTTATTGCAAATTTGATTTAAGGTCATAAAATATTTAATGGAAACCAGAGTTTTTATAATATATAAATTACATCACTAACACCACGCGCCATTAAATTTTATACTGAATGGCCGAATTTTATATTAAATTTACTTTATAGACAATGTAAATCACCACCTTTTGTCGATAATAACAGTGTCGTTAGATCCCCCATTTTTTGGTATTGATAGCAATTTGTCGGAACAAATATTTGTGCAGCGTACTGCATGTAAGTATTTCTTAAATGGTGAGCCATAAAATGAAAAGCCTACAAATAAGTGCCGCAATAAAATTTATTGACGAACAATGGCCATAACGCGGCGTTCTTAGGCGGTCTAAGCCGCACTCACACGCCAATAACGGCAATAACGCGCTGCCTCAGACCTACATAAATTACAATGTAAATGTAAACCGAGCGATATCGTCAATGAATCCACCTACGTGTTGCTCTTACGTTACATTCTAAAGTTGCATCATTACAATCATGAATAGTAATAACTGTGTTTAAAACAATTTTCAAGTGGAATTATTGCAATACGATCTTGTTTGTAAATGAATATAAAAATGAATTTACTATAAAGAAGTTTACCGGTTTAGCAAAACCGGGATTTATGTTTGGGAAAAGTTTCATTTAATGTTGCTCTTGGACAATCCTGTGGAATTCTAATGCAATTTATTCGGTCATAGAACTGCAAGTTAAGCTCGCAGAATTCTAAACGTTTTCCCACGTTATTAGTAAGGTTTCTTCCTAAGTGAAAATCCTTATATACATCTTTTACGTAAAGCTTACTGCAACGATATAAATAAAATAGTGTTATTTAAATACTGCAGTGTTTGTTTATAATCCAAAAATTGTTTTGCGTTTCAATCAAATAATTTATATACATATTTTAAATATTTTTATTAATTTGTTATCATAGTTTTATGATTTATTATATTTAATTTTGTATTTGTTCATCATATCTGATTTTGTACTCCCACATACAGGCTATTGACAAAACCTTTTCTGAGTATGATTAAGATAGTGTTTATAATTATAAATAATAAAAATTACTTAACATAGCTTATCAAAAACGCAGCAGTTTAATTATATAAGAATTGAGAGGATATATTCAAAGATAGATTTTAATGGAAATAAAAAGTATGTTTTAAATAGTGTTGAAATAGTACAATTTGGTTAACGTTAGTAAAGCAAATTATTAGGATGCATGGCTGAATTTGGTGGTTAAAGTTGTTTCTTCGGCAACGTCTGAATTATCAACCGGAAAAAAGGATTGATGCATAATTTAGAAAAAGCTTTCAGATCAAGATTTATGAATACTGTAGCAGTTTTATTATAAAATAAAACACGATTTTTAAATTTTGTATAACATTTACCAAATAACACCCTTTTACAGAGCACAATTATGTAGATTTTAACATAATTTTTCATTACGGTCTTGGACAATGTTTGTGAATTTCAGAAATTTTAGTTTTAAAAATTGATATTAGACAGTGGACTTGTTGATGCAAATTTTTTTTTTTAAGTTTCTTGCCTAAAATAATCAAAAGTATTTTTAGATACTAAACGAAACAGTATTTTTTTGCAAATTTCAAACATTGTTTAAAAGATGCAACTTTTTGTTGATGTGTTGCAGGCCAAATATGTCCAAATTGGGTATATAATATAAAATATAGAATCTTCACTAAGTATTATATAGCGGCCAAACAAAATTGGTTTAAAACATAATATTTATGTATTTAGACCTGTACCTATACAAAACGTTGACAACCTGCGGTTCCAGAGCTACATACAGATATTTTAATATTTACATGCGGCTTTTTTTAATAGTCATTGTATTTTAGTTTTGGCCTGACAGTGACTTTAAGTCCCGTTTTGCTGATGAGATCAAAATTGCTCGTGGACGGTCTACAATTTACGAAATTTTCTTATAATGAGGTTGCGATATTTCTTCAAATATCTTAATGTAAAAGGCAATTTGCATGTTTTTATAAACACTGGAGACAAAACAACATTTTTTTGCTGCAGTTTTTCAAAGTTTCTTTATAGGTGGCGCGGTTTTAAACTATCCGGTAGCAAGCGTTTGAGTTTATTGTCCAAGTTTTAGTACTTGGGGTTTGCATATTGAAATCGTGGATAACGTTTAAAATTATGTCTATAGTTCCGTGGACGTTTGCAGCTTGGTAGTAACTGACTTTGCTCTGTCAAAATTTAATAATTATAGATTGAAGGATTATGGTAGTACGACCAGATTGGTCTATAGAACTTTGCTTACTATTCTATGATGTTGGTGTGATTTTCCGTAGGTGGCGTTAGACGTAAATCGTCGTGGTGGAGTTTGAAAGGTAACATATAAAGGTTATCTTTCACCCAATAACAGTTGGTCTCGGCCATGGGTTTTGCTTGTAGCCAACAATAAAAGTTTATCCCACCGTTTGTAGGTCTTTTCGAAAAGCCCTTATGCTTGGTATGTTTGCGTTTCACCAGATTGGCTTGGGTTTATTCACACCCAATGGTCGTAGAAGTGTTGGCTAGTTAACTAAGTTATTTGAGAGATTTTTTTGGGTTACCCTGTTACGGACCATTTTTCATCTTGAGGTCGGCAACCAAATGTACATCTTAGACTTGAAACGATTAAGGTCGTTAATAGTTTCCAACTTAATGGGAACTTATTAATTGGTAAATAACTTAATGATATAATTAACAGATATGTAGGGAATAAAGCAAAGTTAATTAATTAGTTGCTTACCTGTCGATATTGGTAGTTACTTGCTGGATGACATCTGATATCGATAGTTAGCCGATCTTGGATTCCGCTATTTTCCTTCTACCAATGTAAATCTGGAAAAATAGAATTGTTACTGGTTGATTATAATTATTATTAGTGGGAATTATAATTAGAAATTGTTTAGTGCCAATAAGTCAGATTATAAACCAATTTTTGTTGTTATTATTAGTTTAGGTTATGTGAGGTATTATATACTCACATCTTAGTTGAATCTTAGTTATTGGGGGAGTTAATTTTATATAAAGGTACCATTTTACTGTTAAGACGTGAATTATCTGTGTCGGGTTAAACCATTCCATTACATTGTCTTGTGCCGGGATTGCGCTATTCCGGACATAAGGATATAACACCAGTGAGTATTAATCATCTTTTACTTTACTTTTATGTGTACTTTTGCACAGATATTTCAAGTCTATTATTTTACCAAAATTTTATTGTAATCCAACAATTAGTTATTTTTTTTTTTAACGGTGTATCCAAAACCTAACTAGTCGCATTCAACTCGAGACTTTGTAAAAAGGCATTATTGTCATTAATTTAATGGTTTTACAAGTTGCTTGACTTCGATTTTTTTTCTTTGTGTTTTGACTACTGTTGACAGGTTATTATAATTTTTTTGTGTACGATCTCTCTAACAATATCAATGGTATTTAGTCATTGAAATAGTTTTTTTTGGCTATCATTGAAATTAGAGTTGTACTCTCTAATAAATATTAGTTAACTTGGCCTTTTATTTTATTTTCTTTACATCTATATATGGTATCGGGTTCTACCTTTTAGGAGGTGTGATCAATTATAGAAATACAGGGTGGACTTTAAAAAAGATCCCGTGGCGCTTACTTTCTACCACCCCCGTCTACACTGAGCTACGGCGGAAAGAGAAGCCCTGTCCACCTTCTACTCAATAAAGCAAAAAAGAAATATAGTAGGCCATAGGGAGCGTGACAACCCCACCGGTAGAACAGCTTATTGTTGAAGAAGCCTTATGGTCGCTTTTTTAGCGGCTGCGGGCACTGGTGTTGCTTTTACCCACTTTGTGCACATGTCCATCATTATGAAAGCGTATTGATTTTCCGCTCTTGTAGTGTCTAACGGCCTTACAAAATCAATGGTTACTCTTTTTGGCCAGTGGGGTGGGATTAAAGCGCTGTTTTTGGTTGCGAGGTTTTTGTATGCATCTTTTGATAAAAGTGCGTACGTCTTTGGGAACTTTTTGTAAGCTTTTGGGATGCCGTTTGTGGTCTTGTTTCTGTCTGTGTCAGTCAGGCCGTGGTCGTCAAGTAATGTTGTTTAATCACTTCCCGCTATGCGGATAATGGTACCGCCAAGTGGCTGTTGTCAGCATTGGTCCTGATCAATTCTCCATGTTTTTCCAGTTTATAAATTAGGTTTATTTCTATAAAGTTTTTTGGGTCGTCGAGTATCTTCTGGCGGTATTGGATGGTGTTAGATTTCCTTGCATTCTCCCTGCGCTTGCTGGACAAAATCCGCCAAGGTTTCTCCGGTCAACAAATGTATTTTTGCTTGTTGGGAGTTGTGTGCTTGGTTCAAAAGTTGGTAAACACATAGTACGGTGTCTGGTTTCTGCTGGTTTGAAGCGTTAGGTGGTAACAGTTGTTTGAATTTCTCCACCGACAAGGTAATGAGGTAGTCGCGTGAGTTCTAACGGCACCAAGAGTACGTTTTACAGTAAAAACAAATTATTGTAGAATGAGGAACTATTTGATAAACTTTGACTTGGCGTACGTAGAGTTCTTTAGTCAGACCAGAGTTCGGTCGTCTGTTCGGAGTATAAATAATTTGTTTTTGAGGTAGGCCCGATACTTGTCTATCGCGTTGGTGCAAGCCTTCTTCATAATACAGGTCCGTTCCGACTCCAATGTTGCATGTTTGTTTGGAGTACAAGCGGTAGCCCGCGTTTTAGTCCGGCAAGCATTAAGGGTTAATCTAGAGCTTTTCTGATAGCTTGGAAAATACCAGATTTGAATTTACCCCATACAAATAGTACTGTTGAGAATGAGTCTTTGAGTAATTGTACTGGTTTGTGTGCTTTGGCCGGCGGCGTATTTGAAGTGCCCAATAAATAGTCTATTAACTGTTTTTGCAATAGCGTACGCACAACCGGAAGTAATCTAAGAATCACTTCTTTTCCTAATTTTAGGGCGATTAGTAGGGTGATTGTGTGTTGATAGTTCCCAACGGTCATTTTAATGGTAGTTTCTCTAGTCGTATCGAGGGTTCGCTTATTCGGTTTGGTTTTCTAACTTGAAAGTTGTGGTTTGCCTCGGAGTTGATTAAGACTCCTATAATTTTTTTGTCTACGGTGATGGATATTTTGGGTACGTGTTCTCTTCAGCTTCTTTCCGGGCTAAAATTTTTTTGTTATCCGGAATTGTGCGGGTTCCGATAGTGTTTGATTTGGCAATGGGTCTGGCGTTACGTTTGAAAACAATACTAGTTTCAATCTTGGTAACTGTGCAAACTAACAGGTCCTTGTGCAATTTGCCGCCAAAAAAAAGTTCAGCTTGTTATTTGCTGTTACCTGTTATCAGGTAGCATTCGCCTTCTGGCTGTTTTCGAGAGCTGCCATGGGTCTTCGTTATTCCACTCGTTTTTTCTGTAGCTTTTAGTGTCTTTATGCTTAGCAGCCTTACGTTGGGCGCCATTTGCTACTAGTTTTTTTCCCAAGTCTATCACTACATGATGGTTAAAGAGAAAGCGGCGTTGTCAAGAAGCATGTTGGAGTTTGTTAAAATGTTGTAGAGTTTGTAAATGTTTTTGTTTAGTTTGTTCAATTTACGTTTAGAGTTGCTTGTTTTATATTTTAAAAGTTTTTATACAGTTCCACTTGTACTTTTTAATTGAGATTGATTTTTTTAACTTTTTATGTATCACAACAATGTTTTTTCCCAACCATTTTTTTCCACGCATCATTTCAATTTGCACTATTGCTCTCCATTGCATCTGCTTTGACCCTCCATCATTACCGCCTGTTTTTCTCTATTAAATCTACTTATAATTAATATAATACAGTTTAAATAATAATTATAGTATCTTTCTCTAGCACAAGTTGTAATGCCAGAATCTTCACTATAATACCAATACATGGTACATTAATAACTTGTTGCAGGTTTAAACCCCAGCTCCAGTAGAGAATTTTAATTTTTAATTATTAATTCAAAACATTAGTCCAATACATGATTATTGTACATATAACTATAATTACATTTAATGTGGGTGGACTAGATACTAGGTTTTGTTGGTATCTACAGCGCCTCTATTCCCTCAATGAACGGGTTTGGTGGTATATATTATGTAACTAATTTACAAGTACATATTCAAAGGCAGCTGTGAGGTAGTAACACAAGCGTAAGCTTAAAAATATTAGTCTTTGTACCAACAAAAAAAAAGAATTCTCTTTATTAAAATAGTCTTGTCAGTGTCAATAGAACCTCAAAGCCTAACTATCTAGTGCAATTTTAACAATTTTTGTAGTTGTTGTACTACCCCAAAGCATCAAACGCTACTGCACAGCATGTGATTAAGGAAAAAAACCTTCAATAGGAAATATTTACATTTTGCTTAAGGTGTGTGTACAATTTTGTTAGACCATAGTTAAGGTTTGTAACATCCTTTTTCTTTATGTTATTTGTAATTACATGGTCAACTAAAACCCAGTTCTTTTTGATCTCTAGCATCACCTTTATATTAAGGGATTTGTTACAATCAAGTACCGTGTGAGTGACGGTATCCTTGTTTCCGCAGTGTATGCATGCATCGGAGTTTTTTTTTTAATCTTTTTAGGTAGGGGCTTTAAAGCAGCTATGTCCTTCTAGTACCTGCGATAGGTAATAATTTACTTTTCCATGCTTTTTAGTCATGCTTGTAGATTCTTCTTCTTTATTTTGCGTTTTACAGCTATTTTACATCGCCACAGAAGTCTTAGGACTTGCATGAAGGGGGTTGATGAGATCAACGGCTTATTAGGTGACTTCCAAATCACCCCGGTGCATAAAGAGCAAAGTTATTATTTCAGTCATACTCGAGGATCGAACCCTGGACTGTTAGCGTGCTACGCTAACGCTCAATAACTGAGCTATATCTCCGGTTCTTTATCATGTTATCATGTTTTATGTTTGCCCTAGCTGCTCTGTCGTTGTCTTCTGACCATCTTTTTACTCATACTTTCATTGAACTTTTTCTACATTCTGTGTAGGCTTGATCTTGCTGCTCAGCAAGAATATTAATTTGTCATATGCAAAACGAGAGGTGCTTATTCTTGATAGGATGTCTAGTTTGACTTTTCTTTCAAGGCCCGTTTTTCAAATTGGTGCCGCGTATAATAGTACGGAGATTATCACATAGTCCACTTTTTGATGGCTCTTATACCCTCTTTATTTGGCATCAGCACTGTCAGTGTCATTGTAGTTTTTTGGTCTTTGAAGCCATCTTCTTTAGGTATTCTTTAGGTTTATCATTTCTGCTGAAATATACCCCTAGATACCATATTGTTTCGTCTTGTACGTTAAAGATTACCTCATTTAGTTGTTGACTACTATATAAGATTACTGCTTTGGTTTTCTCAGGGGCTACCTGCAGACCCTTTCTTTTTATAGCTTTTAGGATTTTTCTTACTTATTATTTTTTTTAACCAATTTATGGATCTTCTCCTTGTTATTAATATTCCTGTGTCGTCAACAAATCCTATTATTTTGATGCCTGTTTGCGTTCGTATTTTTATTACCGCGCCAACTTCTGCACATAAGGTTGTGAATTTAAATATTCCATCAAAAACTATTTCAAACAATTATACGCTTTCCCACTTCTTAACCCAACTTATCAACGTGATATTTTACGATCCTTCTTTGGTTCGGAGTAGATTAATAATTTCTCCAATGGTTCGAAATTCAATTAAAACTGCAGGTCTGCCTGTATTGTATTACGGGCGGAGAAGAGATTAATGTGCCAGCAGTGGCGTGATTTTTTTTTCTTTTTTAGTATCGTTTTTAGTAATTGCTCTAGCAGTTTTTCTCCAGCATCCATGAATTAAATTGCATTTGATGTTTGCTTGCTGGCTCTCTCTTTCCGTGGCTTCTCTAATAGTACGAGCCTGCCACGCTTCCAAATTCTTGAAAATAAACTATTGAGTAGGTATTGGTAATTTTCTGTCGTTGTTTTTACTAGTTCTAGTAAAATCTCTTCCGGACCCCGTGTTTTATTCTCTTGATTTTTGAAGCGCTTTTGTTTAGTTTATTTCTTGTTAATCTTGGGATTGATTTTTTGATGACTATTGGTGTCTGTCTTGCCTCTATCCTGTTTTCTGGGAAGGGTTCCAGAGCTATGTAAACTTGTTCTTTGGTGTCCGCGGAACAGGGAATAGTACCAAGCAAGTTACAACTGTCCAGTATCTTGATGAGTTTAATGCTGATGTACTTTTTTTACATTTCTAAGATCAACTGATCAATGTGTTGGTATTGGCATAAAAAAATGTTATGACTTGAAGTCTAACTGTTGGCTCAAGCCCCTGCTCGGTTCAATACGTTTGCATGTTTTAAATGTAAAGTTATGTTTGTTGCTTACTTCAAACAATTTAATTCAAACTTACTAGCTTGATAAAACAAATAATTTGAACTATTAATTTAGACTATTTTTGATGACGCTTCAATATTGTAGTAAAAATTAATAAATTATTATATAATTTTTTTTATTAAAATTATTATTTAGCCCAAACATCAATTGCTAAATGTGCTATTTATAAATTACTTAATGTGTCATAACATAACAACACTTTTAAGTCAACTGTATCGAATGCTGTTAAAAAATAAATTGAGTCTTCAAACACGTTATAATATTAGAAGATTGAAGAATTTCGATTTATTGTGCTTATGGTAGGCGTTTTGTTACTTAACTGATAATATAAAAGTATGTAGACCCATAGCTGTTTACATTACATTTATGAAGTAGAGTTAGAAAACAAAAAGTTTTTATATCACAATTTATTAAGTTACTGCTACTTCATTCTATTTTAGAGTCCATTTCTGACATTTATTTTCCTGCGTACCTACAACTAAACATACATGATAAAAGCCACGGGATGGCGGAGAGAAAGTATACAATTACTTAATAGAAGTGTTTTGATGTTTATGATACATTTATATTCATTATAAAGTTGCAAGGTAAAGCTGTATAATATGATGTTAAGACACGGTTTATGAAACAATAAAAAAGTGTACTATTTTTTTAGAATTATATCGATTATAAAATTGATGGTATCTGATTACTAGTACATAAAATTAAGTTTGACCTATAATAATATTTAGACAATTTAGTAACTGTAGGGCAATATGGATTTATCATTGTCAATCAAATACGCTGTTTGGGAAAATTGTAATCACTCGTTAATACTTATGTTTTATATATAATATTTATTATATTACCTACTATAGGACAAACATTTAATTATAAAACATAACATAAACGTCCAAGTTAGATAGGTTACTAGTGCTATAAAATCTTATTTATTATGTTGCGGTAACAATTCAAGCATGTCCAATTTCATTTCAAACATATGGAAACCCGTAGCTAGAGATACAGTGTAATAGTTTGACAAATATCTAAACTGTCACAATTATTGTAATACTTTGTAAACAGAGTGATATGTACACAAAATCTCCAAATAATAAAATTCTAGTACATGTTTTTAAACTTAAATTTGACAAAAAATATATTTTTGTCTCAAACAATAAACCACTAATAACGTTTACACTTGCCAATATTGAAATAAACATTATTTTTGTGCAGATTTTGAAGATATCCCTTTATTGCAATTTTAATAATTACAACAAATATGCAATTTGCATTACTATTTATGAATATTCATTGAATAGATTTATTTCCATTATACAGAAAACCGCAAGCGACAATAAACATATTATATTGCAATAATTGGCTAAACCCAATTTCAATAAGTATTAATTGATATTTGTAATTTTGATCATATGTATGTTTAAATATTAATAAACAATATACTGGTAAAATTCAATTATATTTCAATAAATAGACTAAAGCGTTGTTAAGTCATTAACAATTTAAAATAATGAATTCATTTTTGTATTATTCAATTCTTTACTATTCATAATTATTTATTTTTTAATGATGCAGTTGCTCGTTTACCCTCTCTCTTTTAAGTTTCCGGAGTCGTGATTTCGGTTAACACACGAGCTATATGTGAATTCCACGTTAATGAACGTCTAGCGTGTGTGGTGCACACGCAATGTTCCCCCGGGCACCCGCCGCCGACCGACGACGCCTTGTGCCGCCTGTGAAAGAGGGTGTTGTTCGGCGCGTTTTCTTTACGTTCCCCGATCGAACGCATGTGTTGCTTCAAGCAATTAACGGCAATGGATGTTAATTAATGCGACACGAGGTGAAGGAGAGAATGAATTGATGAATGAAATGGTCGGACGCTGATCGATTAAGGGTATAGAAATCGAGAGCAGGTTTTATTTCTTTGATGGGGGATTGGATTTATTGTATAAGGGGTGCTTGGTAATACACGATAGTAATTCAGGAAATGAAGAATTGGAATATTTTATTGCTCCTAACTACTGTATTCGCAATTCGTTATAAATTGTATAGCATTCTAGATTTATTTCTCTAAATTAATAAATAATAATAATAATAAAAATGTTTATTAGTGTTAGCAGAACACATTACACATGTCATAATACACAATAACTATAATTAATATATTACAAAATTCAATTTGTGAATAGTGTAGCACCTTATAAATAATTTAATAAATATGTAAAACAGCAACAATAAAACTATTACCTTAAAACAAATAAATTTTAAAAAGGTCAAGACAAACAAGTTTCTATTTAAATTTTATAAAATTAGAACTTATTAGGTTTTTCTTAGTTAGGCTCACTTAGTTTACCTATATGTTTAGTCGTTTGAGCATAAACTTTATTTTTTGAATATTGCTGCTTTTCTGCCTGGTACTACTTTTTGGTGTAAATTTTTTTGTCAAAAATGTATATAGGTGGAAGAGTAAATTAATTGGGCGGTAGTTTTTATTGATGCTTTATTGTGGCTTAGATGACCTGTTTGTTATACCCGGCTTTTTTTTTTAACATTTATTAAATAGTATCTGTAGGGTTTCTTATATAAGATTTTTCCATATTTTTAGCGTTTTGATGGTGATGTTGTCCTCGCCTGAGCTTCTTTTGTTTTTCATTTGCGCGAGTATTTTACGCATCTCTGGTTTAGTAATGTATTTTCTCTGAGCCCGCATTGCTACTTGGGTGTTTTTGGATCTGATATTATGGTTTCTTGTTGGGTTCTCAACTGTGTTATTTTTGGTTCTTCATTGAAAGTTGTGCTTTTAGGACTTTTATGTTTGCGTTGCTTATAGTGGTTTTTATTAGGTTAGTATTGTGTGCTCTGATGTCTTTTCTTACATTGTCTTTTATTCGTAATTCATATGTATGTTTAAATATTAATAAACAATATACTGGTAAAATTAAAAATTCAATTATATTTCAATATTTCAATAGACTAAAGCGTTGTTAAGTCATTTAATTATCTGTATTCGATGTTCTTTCTGAGGATCTTTTTTCTTTTTTCAATAAATTGTATAGTGTTATCTTTGTGGTAGTGTAAATATTTTCTTTTACCTTTTTAGTGTTGTGTTAATGTCCAGTGTTCTTAGCTTTATAATTGTTTTTTTTTGTTGCATCTGGTATTTTTCTTTCTTTTGGTTGAGTTCTTCTGATTTTGGGAACTTGGGCATGTAGAACCATTTGTTTTTTTTAGCCGATGTTCACTACTAGTATCAAATTTGTTTAGAACGTCTATAAAGCTATTTATATATTTTATTTTTTGTGAGGATTTAGTCGATCTCATTTTTTGTAGTGTCATTGTCGTTTTTTCTTGTTAGTTTTTCTGCTTGGATTTATTATAAAAAGTGTTTAGGCAGAACAATTTTTCTTATATTAAATAGTTTAACGGCATATCCCATGCTAAGTTTTTGCTTGCAGACTTAATTGTTTGATGTTGTTTAGGTCTGTTTTCTCCTTTCGAATATGGAGCTGAAATTGGTCATTTATTTGTTTATTCTATGGGATATCCGTTGTTGTTTTCCAAGTTTTTTTGGTGAAGGACGTGGCCTGGTTTTAGAATTGCAGTTTTCTTCTTTGGTAGTTATGTCTTGCGTAACCTTCGGAAATCCTATTTGATGTTCAAGAGTTCTAATCTGATAACGTAGTCCGGTGTACCCATGGATATTACTAGTTTGGTGTTGTTAGTTTTGAATACTTGTGGTTTTAGTTTACTCAAATTGTTGCCTCTTCCAGAATCCGAGTTAAAGCAAAATATTTCTTTAATGTGAGATTTTGTGTGTTGGGAGTTTATTTTTTAAATTCTTGTTTTATATTTTTTATTGAGTATTGTATAGTAAGGTTTATAGCATGTACGATAACACGCTTGCCAAACAATTTGGCGCGGGGGCAGCAGAGAATTGCGTTTCCTCAATTCTCAGTTGCAACGGTTATTCCGCCGTGATTTGGATTCCAGAATCTCATTTGTTGTTTATTGCTTGTGTAGGTAAGACTTGTCATCATTATTTTTTTTTTATTATTTATTTTTATGCTTTATTTTTTTATCGAACATGTATATACTTTTCAAGCACGTCATAAAAGTATTGTTTATATACGTTAAAATGCGGTGCTAAGTTTGGTGCTAACAAAACAACTTTAATGTTTTTATTTTACAGCTCATTCATTTTAAATTAATTAATCAACAAAAAGTAATAGGGCTATTTTACACAAACAAAAAGCAAAAAATTTTATAACTTATGCATTTTGGCTTAAAAACCAAAAAAGTTGTACAACCATCTGCTCTCTCAGTTGGGTGAAGCGCCTAACTCGAATCGCGGCTCATAAATTGTCAGTTTGAGCCTCAGCTCCGACAGAGCATTTTTAAGAAATATTAGATTTTTTTTCTTGCCGTACATATTTGTTTCTTTTTTTTTATAAAGGTTTTGATATAAATATAACATTCCTGCAGTACCGCCATCCATCCGTAAGGAATCATTGGGCCTGGTATTGGAACTAATTCAGGACGTTAGTCTAATACATGATTGGTGTTCATGTAACCATAATTAAATTTAATATGAGTGTGGGTGGACCAGATGCTGGGCCTTGTCAGTATAACGTAGCACGCTAATAGTCCGAGGTTTGATCCCCAAAATATGACTAAAATAATAACTTGCTCTTAATCTACTGATCATAACTTTAAAATGCACAATAAAAAAAAGGTGATCTTTGGCAATGAGTAAACTAAGCTACAGCATACCGGTTCATAATTAATATTAATATAATACATAATCAGTTTTGTTGAGCCAAAGAAGAGCCAACAATCTTAATACAAATTAATGACAGGCAATCAAACAATCAGTGCTCAAGTTGTTCTACAGCTCATGAGTGCACCAGACAGAACTATTACACTTACTCAATTCAACTACAATTTATTAAAAAAAAAAACATTACAAATTTGAAAAGAATATGCAAATGAGAAGACTAAAAATTTAAGACCAAAGTCACTACATGAGCTGTAGCTAAAGTTTGTCAGCAAAGCCCAAAGAAGTGCTTTTTATTCCTGCTGTATGGTTTCACCCTAAGGTTCTTTGGCACCTGTAGGCCAATAACCCTTGCAATTAGACTTTTATTAAACACCTTTGTTCTATTTCCAAGAGCACTATTTAAGTGGGACATTTACAATTTAATTATTACATTAATTTATTAAGGCTTTTGTTATTAAAGGACTAACATGGCCCAGTATTTTAAACATCTCACTGCTGATCAAAGATTGTGGCTGTAAATCTTACAAACAAAAATTTTTTTTAAACGTTTATAATCTTTTCCGTTCTTTATCCAGTCTTGATAGTTATAGGTTTTATTGTTAAAATACTTTTCTGGTCTAAAGTAGTAGTAGGAATCCACTCAAAACTGTAGGCTACTTGTAATGCAAATAAACTGTTGTTATTAGTTACAGTTTCTTTGGTAGAAGTACAACCAACCAAGAATTTTGTCGTCAACTTCAGGTCAAAAAACTTTCAACTGATTTTTAGGTACCTAATGAAGAATTTGCTAAAAGTCTTGCCAAATATGACACGCGCTTTAACGGCAATGACCGAAAACAGAGCATTTCTCGAGAATTGTTGATCGGATGTAAATAATGACTATATACATAACAAAAGCTAGTTTGCAATAAAAATGATCACATACACTGTTTTTATATTCCCAGCGTTTACAGAGTAATACAGCAGTAATTCTTTGGGTACTTTTATTTAATATGATTACTTTGCTAAAGACTTACATGCATACAGAGCGTGATTAAGAAAGTCATTTGAGCTGCGTGAGGAATATGATTTCTTATTTTTATGTATGTGGACATTTTCATTATGCCAAACCAAGTCACCTGTACGTGCAAGACATGATAAAGCTACTCTATGTAATGACCTCATCAGAATTTCAAAAATTTGTAAAACCTTGTTTTTTTTACATTGCAAAGAACTGATACATTTTCGACTAGAGTTTGGTCGGATATAAAAGATTTTGGAAAAACCCGTAGAGCTAGAGATTCAGCTGATACTGCAAAACTTTCTCAATGGTTTGAAAACTGTCTTCCTTTTCTTCTAACAAACGACACCATTTCAATTATCAGTGGTGTGGTGGATGATAGCAGGGTACGCAAGCATGATCAAAACTGTCGAACACACTTTTTCAGAAGTTTCTTTTAGCAAGCATAAAAAATTTAGTCAAAGTTCATGAAGAAAATGTGAAGATGAACTATTTAAGAATGTTTAAAATGATGAGTTATCAAAAAGCAGAGTGATGAGGACTTGAAAAACTACTTACAGCATGGTCTTGCTTCTTACCCTTTATCTTTATTTGAGAAAACTGGAATAGGAAAAACAGTAAAATTCGCTTTATACGATACTTTTCTTGTATTTCCTCAATTTTGACAACGTTTGGGTGGTGGATTACTGTTACACAAGGTAGTGTGGCCCAAAAATTTCTCAATCTCAATAATTTGCCAATGTTATGTCGCTTATGTTGTGTTTAATGGTTATTCAGCGGCACCGTTCAATACAAAGGTACAAAGTTACAAGCTAATGAGGTCAGTTGACATAAACACAAAACACAAATCACAGTCAAACATAATGATTTTCTTTTTAATTAACACAATAATTTTAGATTTATTTCATTTCTCTTAACTGCCCTTGACGACCATGGAATTAAATCAGAACAAGCATCTTTTGTCGCTGATACATTGATCATCCGCACAGGAGTCATAAAATCCTTTGACATTGACAAAATAGCAATAGTTAGCAAAGATGTTAGTCTTATTGTCCTCCTCATGGCTTTAACCGCATCTGAAAAACAGATATTATTTGTTAAAAACCAAGCCGCGGCAAAATAGAAAGAAATGTATATTTGAGTTGGCAATGCGACTACCAGTGCATATCGAAAAGGAAAACTTGTCTGTTTTAATTTGTTCAAAAAGCAAGCTACACTGCAAAGTATTACTGATGTTTTCAACAATCCACAGAACAATGTATAGGATCATTTTTATTGCAAATTTTATCAGCTTTCATTACTTATATAGCCAACTTTTTATCCAACCTACAGTTCTCCAGATATTAAGATATTTTATTAATTTCGTTGTATGTTGTATGTAGAAAATGGCAAAGTTTAGTATGTGGCTGTTCTTAAATTTAACCTTTTATTAATAACACAAAAATTTGGTATTAAAATTTGTTATACGTTGCACTTCAGAATAATACATGGTTTGACAAAAATGTATATTCCACGACGAAATTATATATTTCACGACAATTAAGGCTTGCCAAATATTTGTGTATATAAACTATTCAAATATATTATTTGGATTGCGGGATACAATTGCTTTCTTCATCATCACTTTCTTTATTATCACATCACTAAAATGTTAAAATGTATATAGCTTTGTTTAACAAAAAAATATGCTACAATACACGGCTTTTAGACCTTGCTAATAGACGTATTAGCTTGGCTGTAAAAACTTTGCTACGGGTCTAGTAATCTAAGTTAAAAACAAAAAAATACGATTTTTTTTGTTGTACAATATATTTTTTTATTGTTCAAAACTTTCTAGGAATGTTATTTATAAATTACTGTCGTGCAAATAATCTTATTATCAGTTCCGCTTATCTTATCTGTAGGGCTAATAAATATAACCAGTGGTCTAAGTAAAAAAGTACTTTTTTGAGATAAAAGCTTAATCAAATTCTCTAAATAAAAATCTACTTCTTGACAAAGTTTGAAAATATTGTTTTGTGTTTGATTTGGAGATGTCACTTGCCAAATCAGTACGTTACGGAGTTACTAGCAGTGTAGAGTGGTACAAGTGTAACTAAAACCACTTTGGCGTAAAGTGCTATTTGTTAACTTCACGTTGTGTGGCGCTCATAAACTTTGTATAAAATAAGTTGTAGTATATCCAAAAATGAGCCATTTACGTTTAGTGCTTATGAAAGCAAGATGAACCAACCAAGTTTAAAGATTTCAGTTTTTTATCAAAATATCAACCAGCCAAATATGATTAAACTAGTATTGATAAGCTACTAAAACAACAAAAATCTAAAACTGCACAATCTGAGACTGTTATTTAATTAAAACTTGTATATAGGAAGAGTTTTAAAAAACCTGAAAACATTTTAAGGCAATTTGAAAAATGTTTGGAAATATAATTTTAATAAGTAAGTACATCAAAAAAAGTGTTACCGTCTAAAACTTTTACTAGTATAAATGTCAACTTGAAAAAAATGCTTTGCAAGAATAATTGAGGCGGATAGAAAAACTGCCTGTTACACCCAGTAAATAAATTACTGCACACTACATCATGCGTTTACGTCGTTTATTAATTAATTAAAGATTAATTCACTGTTTCAGCAGCTTGTTGCCAATCGGTAATTTTTACTTTAATCGTCCAACCGCGAGGCGGCAGCGTGGGTTAGTTGCTATGGTCCTTGCCTGTCATGCTGGGGGTACTGAGTTTAAAATCTTACTCTACCGTATACTATTTGCAAATTTGTTCATCGCTTTAACCGTTTTGGCATAACAAACAAATTTACAAACATTAATTATTTTTCCTAATTTTGCTATTCATACTCGGATAGACCTTTGGCCTGCTAGAACCAGGTTGGTAAGGTCGATAGAGTATAAAAACTACAATTTCATTTTTTTTTTGTTTAACCGCATTACATTACTGCGTAAAAAAGGCATTCATGTTTCTTTCTTTGTCCTGCTTCATAAGTTGCTCTAGCCTAATTGGAATATGCCCTGCATGCAACCCTAAGGTTCACACAAATTCTAACGGATAGTAGAGCGGCCCTAATTGCTATAAACAAGCCTAGAATCACATCAAAGCTAACTTTTAAATGTCATTGTGCCCTTACTTTAGCAGCCTGTGGAAATAGCATCGAGCTGCTCTGGGTAAAAGGACACTCCAACAAAGTATGTTACATTGAGGCGGACGAGCTGGCGCGTAAAGGGTCAATCTTCATGGCGTTTGATCCTGAACCCTGGACCGCTTTAACACACAAAAGCTTAAATAATCTATTAAAAATGAACACACACAATGCACTGAGACGACGGATTACTACTTGCGACTGTCCAGAAAGAACTTGCAAATTATGACAGGAATCTTGACAGGGCACTGCCAACTAAAGAAATACATGCACTCGATTGGTGTTGGAGATCCAACGTGTAGATGATGTGAAATGGACGACGAGACGATCGAGCACGTGCGATGCACATGCCCGACCCTCTCATACGATAGAAAGTCCATGTTGGGGAGCTGCTGGCTTGACATGGCTAGCATAAGGAAGACCCCTCCAAGCGTTGTACTTGCATACATCAGTCACATAGGGTGGTTAAATGCAAAGACAACGGAGTGAAGTCACTACTGGAAGAGGTACAAAGGGCTTAATGAAGCCTACGTGCAGTAGACTTTGGTTTACCCTCCAACTTTAAATTAAGAACTCTAAGGCTCAACTGACCTGTGCAAGCTTGATAATCTTTTACAGTTATTACGCCACCACAAGACCTTAACTGCCAGTGCACAACATGCTTTTGGCTATTAAGTATAAGGCCTAACTGACAGATACGGTGTTAGCACACAACCCCAATAACAATATTTTATAGCCTTCTTAGCATGCTATAGTTGTCAGTACCTTAAAGACCTTACTGCTTCTTCTTAGTATATGTGTGATTAACCTCTGATAGCTGAATTACACTCTTAGAAGCTCCTCTAGCCATTGTGTAATTAAATTTCTTTCTTTTGGAATTTGTAAGGTTAAGTTTCTCCAATACCTTTTATCAACAAATATTATTACAATCTGTAACTAGTCCATTACTTCTCTACTCTTAACACAACTTCAGACGCTGTACTGTGCAAATAACAATGTATAGAGTACGTTAAATAAAATAACACTGTTAACATGCTTTTGCAATTTCTGGAAAATGGAAGATATTTCTTTACAGAATGCTTATAGGTGTGATTTAGTTAAACATAATGAAACTAAAAGTCAATGACCAAAATAGGAACTAGAGGTAGATAAAAAATACAAAAAAAAAAATATAAACCTTTAATGTGTCAAATAGATAATTACAAAAAGCTTTGAAACGTGAGCGTGTTTGATCTCTAGGTGAAGATTTGCAAAAAAAGGTATACGCTACTAATATACGTGATTACATAAACCGGTTTATGTACATAAATGACACTACACAAAAAGTTATAATCCTAATTGAAACTGCCTCAAACTTGAATGTAAAGATAATCTACAATTTTTACAGAGAAAATGTGTTTCTATAAAAATACATGCGTAAAATGTGACTTGTTTAAAGCAAAACTGATGAACAAGAAAAATTGAAAAACTAAGAACAAATTAAACGAACGATGGGTTTTAGTCAATTCTAAATAAATGAAGAGTTTATGAATGTTTTTTTGATCTGAGAAAAGCATTGTCAATTCCAACATTAACCTGCTTGATTGCTTATTACAAAAAAGACATGTATGTTTACAACCTCGGCATACATGAAACTTTTATGTATGTGTCGGGCAAAACTATAACATCAGAAGGATCACAAAAATAGGAATAAGAATACGTACGCTCATTACATTCGTATTAAAAATGCGTTTCTTAGTCTTATTCGAGTTTTTTTGTTTTGAAGACCCAAGCTTCCTTAATATGTTGTTTGTATTTTGAGTTTTTATTATTCTTGTTCGGATGTCTTTTTGTGTATCTACTTGTTTGTCCAGTTTGCAGACTAGATATGTCACTTCTTTTACCCTTTGTATTCTCCGTTCAGTATTATGTCCATTGTGTCTGTCGATGTAAACTTAAGGTAACTGTTTTTTTTTTTTCATTTATTGTGAGACATACTTTTTGGCAGTTGTACTCAGTGATTTTAGTTTTTCTTTTAGTTGTTTCAAATTTTTTTCTATTATGCAAACATTGTCTGCGTATTCCAAGTCTTCTAGTTGTTTACCAAATCTTCATGTTATTCCTATTGTTGTTGGATATTTTGTTCATCACCCAGTCTATTATAATTAAGAAGAGCAATGGTGACAGGATGCATCCCTATAATAGTTTATTTATTCTTATGTATTTATTTGGTATTCCGTGTTCCTTTACTATCTTCCAATGTTTGTACTTTTGTACGATTCACTTTATCAAATGTTTTTTCTCTACGAATCCTATGTGCAAATTTTTCTGACATTCGTTTCTTTCTTCTAGTATTATCCTAAGGGTGCTTACTTGATCGATACATGACCTCCTTTTTCTAAATCCCGCTTGATTGGTTTGTAATTTGTTTTTGACATTTTCTTTTATTCTATTAAGTATAATTTTAGTGAGAATTTTGCTGGTGGTATTTAGGATCGTAATAGTTATCCAGTTGTCGCATACCTTTTTGTCTCCTTTCTTAGGTAGTTTTATTATTGTACCTTTCTTCTATTCAATTGTTATTTTTTCTTCCTCCCAGAAACATGTTTTCCTTCAAGCTTTGATAAGTTATGTTGGTATGTTGTCCATGCCTGGTGCTTTATCGTTTTTTAGCTCGTGAATTGCCATCTCTATATCTTCCTGAGTAAATTTACCCATTTGGTCATCCTGCTCTTGGTCGACTTTGCCTAATATCTTTTACGTTGTGTGATTCATAGTTCTTTGCTCCTTCTAGCGTTCTTGTTATCTTGAATAGGGTTAAAATCATTTAGTCCTGCCGCATTTTTGCTGCTTCCATTAATTGTCTTTGTTGTTGTCTTCTACCGTCTCTCGCACTTCTTTTTATTTCTTTGTCTTTTCCCCAGTAATTTTTTTTTAATTCCTTTATTTTTGCTTCCTTACTTTTGCGTAGAAGTTTAGTTTTGATTTTTGACCGTTCTTCTATTAAATTTTATGTTTTCATTGTCATCCATTTTTTGCAGTTCTTTTTTTTCTTACCAAGTGTTTTTCTGCTGTTTTTATCATATTTTCTTTGTATGTTTGCCAGCTATTTTTCTCGTTCGTTTCTTGCCGGATTGTTTTTTTTTTCAACTCGTTTTTGTATTTCTTTTTCATATTCTCTTCTTGTTTCTGCTTCTTTTAGCATGTGTTGTATCTTGTTATCGCCTGTGTTGATTTTTGGTATGCTTTTAATTCAACTTGGAGTTTGGCTTTCACCATTACGTGATCGACCCTATATCCGCTCCTCTCATAGCTCTTACGTCCCTCAAGCAGTTTTTGTGTTTTTTGTCAATAGTTACGTAATCTATTTGGTTTTTTGTTTTTCCATCTGGGCAGTTCAATGTAATTTTGTGTATCTTTTTATGTGGAAACATGCTTCCTCCTATTACAGACAATTAGCATAGATAGAAACAAATGTGCATAACTAAGTAGCAGCTTTTGCTTTGGTAAACGTGGCCTCATTGGCTTATAATAGTTTAAAGATGTAAATTTAGCATTTTGGTATTGTATCATTTACTACACAATGCACAATATGTGATTTTTTGTTTTTTAGTTCAAATCAATAATAAATTTAACTAGATTTTTTTTCTTTGTTTATTGAGAAACAATGCATTTGATAGTTCTAGGCAAGAAAACAATAAAATTCTAAATTAAACTAAAAACTGCGTATGATTAATAACAATAAAACTCAATTTCACTTTCAAGATTAGATTAACCAATATTTCAAAATGACTGTTAGTAGATTTTTGATAAACACATTTTTATGACAAAATAATAATTAAATTTAGTTGAATTGTATAAATTATCTTATTTACTAATAACACTCTAAGATAGCTAATAATATCTTAAAAAAGAATAAGAAACACAAGTTGTAAGACTTTGATTTTATCAATATTAATAATTGTGAAATAGGGCTTGGGTGAAACTATTAATCATTTTCATCTGCACAATGGTTTGTCTATGTTGGGATGTTATTTTATTATGTATTTGATAAAATATTGATTTCATTAACTTCCAACAATGGCTGCTTTGTGTTGCTATACAATTTACTTTTGCATTAAATCAATAAAAATATAATAATGCTTTTTAATATTAGCACACAACACAAACATTGCTGCAACACATTTAATTAATTTATACACGCAAAAAAAAATCTTTTCATAACATTAATTATAACAAAATCTCACTAAAGGCAAAGACACAAATCTCGCGATTTTAATTAATGAACTTCTTTCCACTTTATTTTTTCGCGAGGTTTTCTTTTTCTTCTTGTACCCCAAGGCCCGTACGGCACAGCAGGCACGGGTCCGTTAATTACATTTCGTTGTGCAGTTAAATATTTAATTATTTCGTTTTTGTTGTTCTGTTGATTCGCTCATTAGGGACGCAATACCAGCGTGTTTACCCACGAGAAATTTTCAGTAATATGGATGGCGGCGAACACAACGGAAAAATATAATTAAATCGAAACAAAACTGTTTGCAGAAAATGTAATTGTGGAATAGGTGCAGGTTTATTTCATTTGTAACGAGCGCGATAAAGCTGCCATACGTTATTTAGCTGCAGCTGTTTAAATATTGTGTTTGCGAAATACCCGGATCATGCACATCAAAATAAAAGTTGGAAATTTAATGGATGTGAGCTTTGAGACTGAAATTAATATGAGGATAAGTAAATACTGGCGCAAATTAATAGTAAAACCAATAACCAGAAAAAATTTATTAAAAATCTTTAATTTAAAATGTCTAGACGCAAGATGGTGAAATAGTTAAAAATATTCTATTATATTTTGTAATTTTTTATAATCAATAACTACATGTATATTTCTATGACTATTAATATTTTATTCAAATTGGAATTAGCTCTTAGTTCTACGAACTATAATTTAATAATGTTTGGATCGGTTTGTTTGCTAGCACGATGTAAAGCGGCCTATTCCACTGCAATAACAGAACTTTATTATAGTTTCTAGCGTCGAGGGTATTATTCTCGGAATCAACCAATTAAGAGATCCAGTTTTCATTACAAGCCAGTCTCACTTTGCTTTGCCCCACAAGTTGATTGTACATTTAATTTTTAATTTACTTTACAAATTGAAAACCACTTGAGCACTTCTCAAATATATTTTTGCATGAATTTTTTTTTCTTTTTTCTTCTTTATATTAAAGCAATAAACGCAAACATAATAAACATAGATGGAACAAAAACTGTCGAGTTATAGTGAGTGTGTTATGAGAAAACGAGGAGGGAGAGGACCGAGCACGTAATTCCCGAACTAAAAGCCGCTTTGAAGGTGTTTGTTCTAGCGTAATATTGCATCTCGAGTCCTTGTTGCGGATGCAAAGCCCCCAAACTCCCCTCGCCGGGGTCCCCTTAAAACCGCCAGCGGCCATGTTTGTAGCAGCAACAAGTAGGCACTTCGCTTTATCGCGTTATTTATCCTGTCTCACTTCATGGCGATAAACAGCCAAAATTAAGCGGTTATAGAAAAAATGTATAGGTTGGCGAACAATTTAACACGTTAATATGAGTTATTCTTTAATGGGCCATTTCAAAGTTTGTTTTAAAATCATGCCATAACAAGAAAACTGTAAATAGGCTTGCATATAGAAAGTCTGGATACATTATTATCTGCTCTAAAAATAGTTTAACGGATAAATCATTTAAAATTTTGATTTTGTTTTGTTTTTTAGTACATAATTATGAATGAAAGTGGTCTTGTTTTAATGAAAAATGTACAAAAATAAAATATTATAAGCAACACCTAAACTTATAGGCAAATTTGGTTGGAATAAAGTTCCTAAAATTGTTTTACCAATAAAAAGTTATATATTTGCAATAAAATAAAACGCATAGGTTCAAATGCCTTGCAGTCTGACTGCAAGTTTGTTTGTTTACAAAATTCAGAACAGCATGCTGCACTAAGATTATAGACTAAGAAAATTGTGGCAAAAGCCAAACTACACGTTTTTTTTTTTATTCAAATTGGATGCTGGTTTTTGGAATCAATGAGCTATGAGATAAGATGTAATTGTGCTATTAGAAAGCAGGTGTTTTGGTTATAACTTTGGATATTTTGACTTAGATTTAAAACACAAATAAATTGAAGGTTTACCTATATTGCCGAAAAACAGTCATTTGCCATTTTCAATTATAGAATTGTGTTATTAAACAAAACATATTACCAGATAAGTTACAAGTTTAACACAATAGCAAAAATGCATTTTACTACATCTTAATTGCATAATTCCAATAGAAGTTGACAGCATACTATCAAAAAACGACACTGGAGGGAACATTAGTAAAAACCTACCCAAGATTTGAAACAGAAAACAACCAAGCCAAATTAATTAAACAATTAAAACCAAAAATGATACTAAAACAAAAAAAAGCAAAAAGAAAAAGTACTATCAGAGATAAAATTAAAGATATATGTCAATAAAACAACAGATATAGACATTGCTCAAAATGGAGTAAATAAGAGCATCAATAAATGACAGAAGTAAACATGTATTAACACCAGACAAGCAACAGTTTAAACATAAATGGATGACGCACGAAACTCTATTTTTCATGTAAGAACAAAGAAAAAAGAAAAACAATCCAAATAACTATAAAGAACTACAAACAAAAATAACAAGGAAAGTTGGAAAAGTAAAAAATATAAATGGCAGGTAGTGCAAACACATACAGGAACTGCAGATAAAATACACAAATCATAACATTTATAAAAAATTAAAAAGTTTTTGTTAACCAGAAAAATAAGCAACTCTTTATAGTTGGAGGGATAGAATTTTTATTTTTTTTTGCGTAGAAAAAATCTTTAAAATTACTGGACCCGTACTGTCCAGTAGTGTCAGGTTTTTACTGACTAAAAATCCAACATTTTTCCTTCTTTACTTTGAGCTGTGGTCCTATTGGACCTGTTGTACATCTCTAATTTTATTCCGTAAGCAGATCCGTCTCTTTAGCCAATGGGTTGTTTTTAGCACAGCGTTGGTTAAGTTGTGTTTGCCAAAGATGGCTGTGTGTTGCTGTTTGCAAGCTTTGCATTCACTCAGCAAGTGTATCGGAATCTCATCTTCTTTCATACATTTTTGGCATAAAAGGTCAGAAAGGGAATAGAAATTTCCCTTTCTGTGCTTGTTAAGATTAAGTGTCCGGTTTTCAGTTCTGTGAGCCTCTGCAGGCTAATACAACTTTGTGTTAACACTGTTCTCATATTATTCAATGATTCTGTTAGAAGTATGTCAATCTCTTACAACTCTACAGGTTGCCGTATTCCGCCTTAAGTCTGCTGCGAATATTTCTTTTCCGGTCTTGTACAGGTTTGGTAAGCTAATTTGCTATAAAGTTTCTTTTTATACTTGATCTTTTTGTATCCATACCAGGCAAGTTTTGCATGTTGTAGCTACTGTTTCCAGACTGTATAGGCAGGTCATAATCAGTTTAGATTTTATTACTGGCGATTATAGGGCCTGCAATGCAGCTTGACTATTTGACATGATAGTTATCAGTCTGTTAGGTCTTAATCCTTTTTCGATCATGTCCACGCGCACCACTCGATGGCAGTTATCTTTGTCTGAAAAGTCGAGGAATATTTGCCCAAACGTAGCAAAGTTTGTTTCTTGGTATTTGTCCTTGTAGATTCCAGTTCCGGTGTCCATTTGGTCTTTGATTCCATCTGTGTACCAGATAGTTCATTTGATTGACTGGTATTATCACATCAAATTTCTTACTGATGCAGTGGCTTCATCATAAAAAAAAAATTTATGCCGTTGGTTCAATAACACCAAAGTTGGCGTCATTTGTCAAGAACTTTGACCAAACACAAAAAACTTGTGATCAATACAAGCAGTGGACACTCCTGGATTTTGAATGAGTCTCAGCAAACATACCACAATTTCTTGGCACATCCGAGATACTTATGTTTCATCTCACAACATGTATTTTTTTATTATTGGTAAAACTATAAATTTCTAAGTTATAAATACCTATCTTGTTTGTAGTAAGCGGCCAAAATCAGTTTTGAAAAGATTTTTTTTAAATCAAATGTAAAAATATAGGTATTGTTTTTAGCTGACACATTGTCTTTGTTTAATGCACTTCAAACTAGTTCTGCTCTATGAAGATAATTTTTCTAATTGATTCAGGTTTTGCTTTTTTCATTGGTCTCAAAACTACTAAGAATATTCTGCAACAAATTTCAAAATTGGCAGGTGTCTTTTGAAGACGGTTTAAAATGCAAGTCAAAATTAAATTGATCCAATCTAAAGATCAAAACTATCTTTTTGCCTTTGATTCAATAACACCAAAATTGGCGTCGTTTAGTAAGTAACTGTGACCAGACATTAGAAAATACATGATAGTACATTTTTTCTTTGACGGGTTCTGTAACTTCTAGTTCACAATTTTCCAAATCAAGTATGTACTTCTTTCTAACGGAACATATCTTCTATTTAGTGCGTCAGAACAAATATAATGATTTTTATACAACAAAAACGATTAGATATGATCCTTGACATTGGTTATATAGATTTTATTGGTTGGGTCTTTATGATTTCTTTTATCAATACACGAAAAAAGCTCTAAACGGCACAATATTTTATAAATCCAATATGGTAAAAAAACTTTTTGCACACACCAAGTTTCAATTGTGGGCAAGTAGCTTCTTTTAGTGTGGCCCAACCACCTACCCAAGTGTTGATGATTATAAAAATAATAATTTCAACCGCCTCTTGTGCTTCTGTTGCTAATTTAACAAGTGAACAGTTGTCCTTGTTAACAATAAATGTCGATTAGTTTACAACAAGTTTCCTAATGACAAACGCTTGGATGGGCAGGCGGGAACCAAGTTTAAATTGTGGACAAGTAGCTTATTCAACTGTGGCCCACCCATCGACCCAACCAAGTCTTCGTGATCAAAAAATTTATTATTTTACCAACAATTTGCGCTCGCGCTGCTATTCTTAACAAGAGAACAGTTGTTAACAATAAAACATTTGTAAAGTTTACAAAATTAATTGATTGATTTTGAGTTTGGTGGTCTTGATGAGATTGGCATTTCTTGACTGTGTCATTGTGAATCAGACCGCAAAAATAATATTTTGTTTGGTACTATCTCCTAAATTATTGTTCATCAAGAGGGGCCGAGAAAAAACACTTTCGAGAATATTTACAGTCTGCATTTTTAAATGTTTTTACAGACACCAGTTTTTTACTTCTATTTACAAACGCTATCTCAGAACTCTTTTTAACAGCATTAATTACTGTTTTCCATTTACTTTTGTTTTTTGTTTTGTTTTTGTTTTTAAAATCTACCTGTATAACACTGCCAGAAGAAACAAATGCTTAAAAATGCAGTGACTATTGAACAATTAGCTTGATCAGTCATACACTAAAAACATTCTTTAAAATTATTTTTGAAAAAATCTACAATAAGCTAGAAGAGGATATATATATATAGTTTGCAGTTTGGTTTTAGGAGTTGGTTTGAGACCAGATAAGCATTATTCATTTTCAACGTACTAACATAAAAGTGTCTTACATTAAAGCAGGATATGCACGCCAGTTTTATAGATTATAATACAGTTTGTTACAATACTCTGATAAATTTACTAATGCTGTGTTAAATATAATATATATATATATATAAGCTTCGAAAAGCGTTACATCTAAATTTAATTCAGTTAATTTAGAGTCCAAAGCTTTATCAACAATAAAATTTTAAATAAAACTCAAATAACCGGTAGAAATCGGTCGATTCGAATTAGTCAATTTTTGGGTCCTAAATAACAAAAGGTTCCGACTGACGGATGATACGACAGAAAACAATTAATAATTGAAAAAATGGAAGACCACATAACATCAACTCATTAAATATATAGATTATACAGGGTTTGGCAAGTGAAATCACATGTTTCCAAGACCTGCCTTAAGGATAAAAAAAGTGGATAAAATATATTCACATAAATTCTTATTATGTGCCATTGTAGTTCTTAAGAATTTCTTCATTTAAATAGCTTACTTGAGCCCAGATGCAGTACTTTTTTTTTTTTTAATACGCATTTTGAGGTCTTGTGTAGCAAACGTAGCACAATGGTCTAGTGTGAGGATTGTTGTGCAGACAGCTATGGTTTGGTTCACGGCAGCAGTAATATCAAATTTGTCAAATAGATTTTGATGCGGTCGTCTTCTTTGCAAGACAATAGCAAACCAGCGGTGTGGTTTGGATTCCATGTTAAATTGTAGGTCCCGCATGTTTGTGTAGAACTATTATCGCACATTACAAACATACGAGAAGGGTGCCTATGTTTTTGCGAGCACGGCACTATAAGAAGAAGTTGCTCGACGCTTCTCATAGACTTTACAGATATCCCCATAGAAAAAAATCAATGTTATGTTACCAAATCTTGAAATCAAGTGACCAGGAAACATATTTTGTAACACAATTTGAATGTTTTACAATTCTAATTTTAAAGTTTTGCAGTCACCTCATTATTTATGTTTATTGTGTTGAAAATAGTCCGTGTGTTCCATCATTAAACTCACGACAAACTACATTTGAGAGTTCTCAATTGATTTATTGAACTGCATAACTTACGCACACAAGCCGACCTTGGTGGTGCAGCGGTTGCGAGACTAGTTACGGTACTGGAGGTCCTGGGTTTGAATCCCAGGTAAGGCATGGATATTTCTTCTGTTACGAAAATTTGTATAAATTCATATTTAATACAAAAAAAAATACAAACACAAATCTGACAATAGGATTGTCTATAACAAAATATTGTTTTCGTAACAACCTACTAAAAATAGATGATACTAATTGCCGGCTATTGTAGAAGCGTTGTATTGGCACTAAACAGTTATTATTCGAGCAGATAATAAGGGTAGAAACAAAACACATATACAAAAAAATAAGGCAAGGATGTATACTAACTATACACAAAGACCATAATTAAAGAACCTTTGAACAAAAAAGAAGTTGGTGCTAAAATAAATAACAAACCAGTAATGATCTAAAGTGCACAAATAATACTGTCACTATAACAGAAACTTTAAAAGACCTTCAAAAAGTAATTAAAAAAATTAAGGATGGCAGTTTACAATTTGATCTTACAGTTAGCATTAAAAAAACACTAACACTAAATCAAGAGTACATATCGACAAAAAAACAAATAGAAACAGTATCAAAATATAAATGTCTTAGAACATTTATAATCAGTGACATAGACCAGTAGTGCTTTCATATGCAATCGGCAAATAAGACTAGACTAGACGGAATGGAAGCATCAACAACAAATCATTTGAGAAAAAATTAAGGTTTTTAAAATATGATGTTATAGACGCATACTAAAGACATCGAAGATGGGTAAAGTATCAAACATCAAAGTGCTACAGTAAATGAACAAACAACTTGAGATCACACCTACAATATAAAAATAAAACTACAAATTACAAACCCAGGTAGACATGCAGGTGAAGATATTATGCAAACAACAACGGTAGACGCAGAATTTTATGACTGCGCAACCCAAGGGATTGGTACGATACAACATTGAAAACACTATTTCAAACAGCATATTTTTTGTAATAAAAAACCTGAGCACTGGCTAAAGCAAATAATTTGTAAGTAAAAATAAACAACTTTGAGATGTTTAAAAAAAATTAAAAAATTGCTTGAATAATGTCATCATATTTGGATTTTATAACGTGTTAATATTATATTAAAAATTGTTTTTAGAATCTATAGAAGAGGATACTAGATATTTTTACGAGAATCCGACTGACACTACTTACACCAAGGTGTTGTCATGAATTTCAAAAGTATTAGCGGAAACAACATTAAAATAACATACGTTTTTAGCATTTTTGTTTTATTCCTCACTATGCTATTTTTTTGTAGTGCTAAAAAAATGTAGTTTATCAAGCATTTTTTAATGATTAAAAAATTAAACACGGTAATAAAATTCAAAATTATCCATTATGTTTTTAGCGCAGCGGATGTTAATATTTACTAGATAGATAGAAATAGGGCAAATTACAATTTTATTGTGTAAAACTACGCGGCCAGAGAAAGAATAGCAGTAATTAAGTTAACTGTTGTGTTAGAATAACTTGCTTAGCCAGTTAGTATTGTTGATTTAGAAATTCTAAACCAATTTTTTTTATAATAAAGTGGAGCAGTATTATTATTCTTGCGGTATCCCTAAACAATGGTTGTTGTAGGTGTCAGTAATTAACTTGTTCTTAGAGTTTTTCTTGCAAATCTTTAGTCCATTTGTTGGTAACATTTGATCGTTAAAAGCAATATAGTTGACCAGAATAGTAACAACAATAAATATTTTTATTTAATAAAATAAACAATATTTAAAATGAGATATACAATAATATTAGAGTTTACATTACATTTGCTGTTAATAAAAACATCAAGTAATGTATTTTTTAAATTTAAGGGCAGTGTGGTTTTTAAATTCTAAAATGATCAATTTTAATTTAATTTCTAATTTGAGTTTGGTAACTATGTACATCAGGATGAATTATGAATTTGTCTTTATTTTTTCTACTATTTTTACGACATTCCAATATAAATATATATAGACATAGCAAAGTTAAATTGTTTTTAATTGCATTTTTACATACTTTTTGTTACAAAAGACCGTTGAGAACAATTTTGCTTTTGTTGCAATTTCAATAACCCATTTGATGCAGGAGCATCATGGCCTTATATTGTATGATAATGTACACGCACAATAATATGCATCCCTGTTTACATTTAAATTCGTAAATCTTAAAGAAAATATATTTTTACATACTTGGTTTGAAAATTCATTTTAAAAGCATAATTTGGTATAAGTCCTACGACTAGACATTTTATGCATTGGTTAGTAATATTTAATTTAAAAAACATTAATTTTACCTAAATTTAGTTAACACAAAATAGTTTTTTTAATTGTAGTAATTTAGTGATCAACTACTTCATTTTTTGTTATATAGTACAAAAAGAGAAAGAAATACTTAATACAACAATAAAAAGACGACGTAAATTAGCCGTAGAAAATCATGGCTGAAAAACCTACCGGAATGGTTCAAGAAAACTTCAGATGAACTATAATATATATATATAAATATTGCTAACCTCCGATCGGAGAATGCACCTGAAGAAGAACTATAAGGGTGCCGTAAGCATATAACATATTGTCAGATTTAACGCTAGAGAATTGCCGGGTTTAGTCGCCACGTTCTTTTGGGGTTCCGCTAGTAATATTTTTGTGGAAAAATATTAAAACCTATCACATCTACGAGAATATCGGTAAACCTTTTTCTCTAAAAAAATATTAACACGTACAGTGCCGTTTTTAAATTAAAATTGGTTTTAATGGGACAAAACGCCAACCAACTCAATATCCAAACGATAAGATTTCAGTCATCGCTCTTTTTATATTACATACAATATTCTATGTCTTCATTTTTTTAGTTAATGATTTGGAGTTATATTTAACAAGTAAAAAATTAATGAAGAACTAATTAAAATCGCCACTTTTTAAAAATTAATTGCGGAGAAACGACTTATTGCATCAGTTTTTTACAAATTTGAGGACACAGATTGGACTTTCTTGTAATGTGTAAAAATTTTATTTAGTTATATTCAGGCGTTTTTTGTTTAGGTGAATTTTGTGAACCTTTATAATAGCGCAACTATTCTCCCCCCTTAACTATTAATTGTGACAGAATACTTATGTGTATTAAGAACAATATTGGGCCTAAAGCTCCGTCTTAAAATGTGTATGGCATTGAATGATGTGTTTTGATTTGATCTACTCGATTTCTATTTTGGAAGTAAAATTCCTTTGAAAAAGTATAAAATTAATTAATTATTGATGTAGAACAAGATGCAGAACATAATCAAATCGCAAAAGATTGCATTTTTTTCAAAATTGCATCAATTACATTATACAATGTCAATGTAGTAGATTTATTTTTACTTTTTGCAAATTCATTGTTGAAACAATAAGTATGCTAATCAGAAATTTAGAGAAATTGGTATTATTAAAATTGTTTGTCTAAGGTTGTAGATATTGGGAAAATTTATGAGTTTATATTAGATAGTATACTCAAATTAATTTGTAAAATCTTTACTAGTCACTGAAGTTTGATATTGAAGATTATAACTTATAATTTCCGGCATTTTTTTGCTTACTAATTGCATTTTTGATTACAATATTGTTAGCCACGAGAAATTATGTGTCTATTTAAAAAAAGTGTTAATCTGTCCTAAGTTTTGTAAGAAATGCGGCGACGCATGTACCTATAAAAACTTCCATAAACTGGTTAATTAATATCTCTGGGTCATCACATGTGTTCATTACCAATTTATATATGACATTAAGTTATGTAATCTATTAAAACCTATCTGATGCATAGGTCTACATAGAATGGTATGATTCACATTCTGCCTATTATGCTGAGCTTTAATTACCGTAGATTTATGATCATAAAGTTTGTAGTGCTACGTATATACAGTGTCATGTTAGTAAGACTATTAACAATGCAATTATTATTTTAAGTACCTACTTTTAACAATTGTTACATACAATTCATAAATATTTAAGAAACAAGTTTGTGAATTATTTTTGTTGAAAAATGAGAATAACATCTTTATATACGTTTTGTATACGCAATTGAATATAATTATTCATACATGTTGCATGTATACGCAAATGACTATTTATAAAGACTGTGTTTTATTTTATCAATTTTTTTATATAGCCTAGTTAAGATGTAAGCTTTTTTGTCATTTTCATTGTTACGCTAAGCATTTTACTAATTAAAAACTGTAGTTTGGTAATTTAGGACACGACAACTAGGAGTATGTACGTTGCACACAAGCTTTAGCATTCAAGTAAAAAATGAATACTTTGTTCAAGTTTTACGACTACATTACTTATCACGTTTACAAAAAGGATAAAAATACTTAATTATTAGATATTATAATTTGACTCATATATAGGTTAGGTTAGCGTACTAATTGCGTAATAGGCACATTACTGCAAAAAGTAAAAAACCATATTTGTCTATTTCTTTTTGTAATGCGTCAGTTATTAACTATTATTATTAAGGATATGTTTTTTTTATTTTACTCGTTTAGTTACGCATGGCACGTTCTGTGCGTAATGAGCCTATTGCGCAAGACGTTTATTACAAAATAAATATGATTGGACGCTCGCCGTATTACTTGATTATTTGTTTATTTGTTAAAATTTAATCTAACACAATTATAGATAACCTATTGACATTGAAATTGTAGACAAACTAAAGTGTACAATTCCAGAAAAATTAATTTGTATTGTACTTTGTATACAATATACTATTTTCTACTCCTTATTGTAATACAGGGTGATTATAAATGTTTGGAATTATGTACAGCCAGACACGAATAGTGTGGCCTATAATATATATAATATAATAGGCAACTTAGTATACACAAAAATTATGTTGAATGTGGTTAAACTTATGCCTTTGTCCGTTTGGAATGTTTAAAATGTAAGCGCAAATAAAAAATGCTAAAACAAAGGCATTAGTTTAACCACATTTAACATAATTTTTGTGTATTCTAAGTTGCCTATTATAGAGGCCACATTATTCGTGTCTGGCGGTAACCATCTAATGTACGTGTGTGCCGCTTTAGTGAAAATGCGTAAATAAAGTTGCCTATCTTAGGATTCAATAATAAAAATATTTTTATTTGTTTACATTGTTGCATGTTTATAATTATCATTGCAAACTCTCGAACACAGTCCGGAATAGAATAGAGCCATTCCACATTATCAAACCGCCCATTCCTAAAGTAGAATTCAAATACATAATCCCATTCATTTATAAACTCCTTGTATATCCATTGTGTAATTGTTATTTCTACGAAAAAGTGTGCTATTTTTTACATTTTGTTACATATATATTTTTGTAGTTTGTAGTATTTTTTACTTGTATAAATAAATAAATGTACAACGTTTGTAAAATGTGGTTATTATAAAAAAAACTTTTTTTTAAATTTTTTAGTAAAACATTGACAAAAACATTTTAATCTCACAAATTTTAAAACAAATACTGTGAACATTGCTGTTAAAATCGATATTTTAGTAATGTTAGTTATTACAAGCTACCCTTGGTAGTTTGTTGTTGGAAGCCTTATTAAATATTTTTCTGCTGAAAATTAAATCTATATATTATTGTTAATTTTGGCTGGTTGTCGACATTGGTAATAATAAGTTAATTTTCCTACTATATTCCCAGTTTATAACACGTAATATAGTTGTTACTGTTGACAATAAATAAATGTCAATTTTAAGTAAATTTTGTTTGATTATTGTTACTAATGAAATATTATTTTGTTTAACCTTATTCCAATGTTCTTTGATTTGAATAGTAGTTGCTTATGAGAGTTATTTTATAGAACAAGCTTAAGTACTTTTAGCTGTGGTAGCATCTGTTAAAAATTGGTAACAGTTTTAGATGTAGATTTCTTGTTCTTAAACGATATAGAATGTAATTTTTATATATTTTTTGCAATGAATATTTAATTTTATACTTAAATTTGTATGTTTTTTTGTTTCTATAAAAATCTTGTAGAATTGATCTTTTAAACTTGCACAATATAGGTAATAAAATATATTACATAAATTGTACATTAGATTGTTGTTATTAACAATAAAAGTGTTATCCCATTGTTTACAACTTGTTGAAGACGCCACGTTGAATGCTATTAAACAATGCTTTTAATCAGTGGTATAATTTTAAGACTTTTTTATTGAATGTCCTAAATTGTAAATTGGTTAAGATTTAGATTTAAATTTAAATTTATGTTCTTGTCGTTTAGTATTCTTTTATTTGTTTTTAAGTAAATGTTTTGACAAGTTAATTTATTGCCTTTTTTTGGACCTTTTTTGAAATTATTTCAAAGTTATCTACAACTAAAATAATGTTTAAAACTTTCTAAAAACTCCAGTTTTTAGTTGGGGATTGGTGTTTGAAGAATCACATTGCAGTATAAGAAACATTGATGTTTTTATGCAGCAATTCTAATAGACTACTACTACTTGTTAATTAATTAAGAAAATTTGTACCAAAGCAAACCAAACTGATTTGAAAGATTCCCATCAAAACTTCTTTAACCAGCGTGTAAAACTTAAGAGAATATTTATAAAAACACAAAGCAACAAAACAAAAACTGTGTAGTTGATAATGACGTAATCCTATACACTTTTAAAACATACCAAATAAATTTTCAAAAAGTAAACATTTTTTGGCAACCCAGAGACAATAAACATATAAGATAATAATCAATACACACAGCCATGACAAATGGTTTTATTTTTTAAAGCTATGAATATTAGTTTGTAGTTGTGGTAACAAGACCATGTTTACACACGTAATATTTGAAACGTACGGTTAAATATATACAGTAATTGCACTCAAAAGTTTGTAATCTAAAATTCTACTTAGTATTCTTAAAACATTTGCAAATGATTCTATCTATCTATTAACCCATTTCGATCCATTGTCGGATGTAGGCCTCCCTCATATCTGTCCATCTTTTTCGGTCTTGTGCTACTCTTATCCAGGCAAATTCAGCTATCCTTTTTACATCGTCACCCCACCTAGTTTGCGGTCTTCCCCGTGGTCGTTTGCCAATCCAGGGTCTCCATTGCTGGATGATGTTATTCCATCGACGGTCTTTGTATCGTGCATTATGCCCCGCGAAATTCCACTTCAGTCCAAGGACTGTTTCGGCTAGATCAACCACCTTTGTTCTCTGTCTAATCCACGTATTTCTTTTGTCTTTTCTTTGTTCCATTGCTCTCTGTGCTACTGATAATTTACGTAAGCTGCCTTTAGTAAAGAACCAGGTTTGGGCCCCGTAAGTAATTATTGGTAATACGCATTGATCAAACACTTTAGTTTTTAAGTGTTGCGGTATGTTTTTACTCCTCAGTACAAAGCTTAGGCGCCCGAACGCTTTCCATCCTTGTTTTATTCTTCTCTGAATTTCGATCTCCTGCTGGTCCTTATTTGGTCTGATGTTTTGACCTAAGTATATATATTCCTCCACCTGTTCCAAGACCGAATTTGCTACCTCAATTTGCAGTTCTTCTGTTTGGTTTGTCATCACTTTGGTCTTTCCTGTGTTCATTTTCAGTCCTACTTCAGCCGATCTTGTTTCTATTTCTTCGATCTTTAACTTCAGGTCTTCTCTTGTTTCAGCAAATATTGCAATATCGTCTGCGAATCTGAGGTGACTTAATCTTTGTCCATTTATGTTAATACCTCTATTCTCCCAGTCCAATTTTTTAAATATGTCTTCCATAGCTGATATAAATAATTTCGGCGAGATAGTGTCTCCTTGTCTCACCCCTCTGTTAATTGGTATTGGTTCTGTTTCCTCCTTTAGTTTGATTTTCATAGTTGCGTCTTTGTATATATTATACAGTAGTGTTATATATCTATGGTCTATTCTGCTGTTATAAAGTGCCTCTTCGACTGCCCACCATTCAATGGAGTCGAACGCCTTTTCGTAGTCTACGAAAGCTATGTACACTGGTAGTTGGTATTCAGTGGTCTTTTCTAAGACGGTTCTTATTGTCAGCAGGTGGTCTAATGTGCTGTAACCCTTTCTGAAGTCTGCCTGTTTTTTGGTTTGATAAGCTTCGAGTTTATTGGTTAGTCTTTTATTAATTATTTTAGCGAATGTCTTGTACATTTGCGAAAGAAGTGTTATTGGCCGATAGTTGGCTATGTTTCGTCTATCTCCTTTCTTGTGTAGTAGTATGGTTGTAGCTTGTTTCCATTCGTTGGGTATATTTCCTTCTTGCAGGCATTTATTATATATGATTTTTAATGCGTCTACTACAGCTTCCTTTCCTACTCTCAGCATTTCGGTCATAATGCCATCACTACCAGGTGCTTTATTATTTTTGGCTTCTTTCAGAGCTTGTGCTATTTCATGTTCGTCAATTTCTTCTATGTCCTCTGATCCTACGTTGAGTACTTTCCGTTTGAGATTTTCCTGTGTGCTGATGGGTGGTTTCACTTTTGATTCGTATAGTTCTTGATAGAAGTTTTTAATTCTTTTGTTAATCAGGACTTTGTCTCGTATCTCGATACCATCTTTGTCGAGAATGAATATTAATTTGGCTTTACCAAGTACTTGTTTTAGTGGTCTCATATTTTTATTGTTTAATATTATTTGCTCTATTTGGTTTTCTTTCTTATTTATCCCGTCCTGTTTTATTGCTTTTCTTATTGTTTTAGAGATTTTTGTGAATTCTTGTGTGTGTTGTTTCCCATTATTGGCTAGTATCCTTCTATTTTTCAAAAGGTCTTTAATGTTGTTAGAGATTCCTTTATCCCTTGGTTTTGTGTCCTTTGCTAACCCTTCACTTGTGTTTCTGATGATGCTAGTTATTACGGCATTTATGTTACGTAGGTCTCCTGATAGTTTCTCTTGGCATTCTTTTCTAATTATATTTTTGAACAGTTCTCGGTTTTCTTTCAGTTTTTGAATGTCGATTTTAGGTGGTGCTGGCATCCATTTCTTTTTTACGGGTTTGTGTTTTAGGGTTATTTTGGCTCTTACTAATCTGTGGTCGCTCCCAGTCGTAAAGTTGTTAAGCGTGGTTACGTCTGTGATAATGTTTAATTTTGAGGATATGATGTAGTCTATTTCATTGTTGGTATTTCCATTTGGGCTAATCCACGTTCATTTCCTCTGGGGTTTCTTTTTGAAAAATGTATTCATCGCGAATAGTTCTTGTTGTTCCAGAAAATTGTATAGTGTGTTCCCACGTTTATTCCTTATTCCGTGTCCATATCCTCCTACCCTGTTTTCGTCCGGTTCTAGTTTTAATCCTAGTTTGGCGTTGAAGTCTCCTACGACGAGATTGTATTTGCAGGGATTTTTGTCTATTGCCATAGCGATATCTTCGTAGAAGATTTCCACCACGTCATCTTCATATGCTGTTGTTGGGGCGTATACTTGGATAACCTTAAGAGTAGTTCCGGCTTTAATATCTATGCATATATATGCAACTCGGTCTGATATACCTTTGTATATTGTTACGCATGTGGCTAGTTGTTTGTTTATTAAAAACCCTACTCCTCAGGTGCTGTTTGGTCCGCACCCCATATGGTAGAAGGTATTTCCTGATGCTAACTGTGTGGCGCGTTCGTCTTTTCTTCTGACTTTCGATAGACCTAATATATCCCATCTTATCTTTTTAAGTTCTTCTTCCAGCTCGAGAAGTCTTTCATCGTTCTTCAGTGAGCGAACGTTGTAGGTGCCAATAATTAGCTTGCTCTGTTGTTGTGAGATTTCTGTGATATTGTTGTCAAATTTTTGCCTCCCCCAGAATCCTTGAGGCAGACCGTGTTAACGGTGTGGGACTGTGGTATTACATACCCCCCCCCCTCCCTGGGGTACTTTTCGTTTGAAATTCGTCTTCATCCTTAAATATTAAGGGGTTCATGGCATTAAAACGCCACGCTTGCCGAGCGTGTTGGCGAGTCCTGTTTACAGGATTTAAGTCAGCCGCCCATTCTGGGTCAGACGCTGTTGCAGCCGCCCAATCTGGAACAGACACTGCGGGTTTGTAGCCGCTCATTCTGAGTGCAGACGCTACATTTGTAGGTTTTGGTCCGCCCCGGGTATTTCATTTCCCCGGTTCCACCTATATCTAGGAGGCATCCCCCTATCCGCCACCTGGGGAGGCGCCCGATGGGGGACCTACAACCTCACTCGGGATTAGCTCTCATTATTGACTATAGCATTTGCTTTATCATACAAAAAGGAAACAATCCCAACTGAGGAAAACCTGATTTTTTTAAATTATAAACCAATTGCATCATTGTCCAATCTTAAAAAAAAATGAAAAATATATTAATTTTCACATTGTAAAGTTTTTAGAACAGAACGATTTTATCTCATATACTCAACATAGATTTTGATAAAAAAATTTAGCAAAAGATCTTCCGACTTATTATATAATATTAAACACAAATGGAATTCTACTTTAGACAAACGTGGAAAAAGTCTTGCAGTAGCTCTAGACATTTTTAAAGCTTTTGATAGGGTATTGTATCTTAATGTTATCAACAAGCTCTATTGTATAGATCTTGATGTAAATCTTATCAATATTTTTATAGTTAGAATTGATGGATTTTTTGACCCTAAATCATTATTGCTGGTAAATTTTTTCAAATAATTAAAATTCCTATTCATAATTTTGCAGATAATATCACCCTTCTTACTTCATATTTTCCAAAGACCATATTGAAATATGTAAGGTCAATGTTTACAGACTACTTAAATCTAGTCTTTAATGTGATAGTTTTAGTGAATGTGGTTTCACTTTTTGAAATTCAAAGGTATTTTTATGTTCTTGTGACATATTAAGTAATTCCTAAATATCACATTTTGAAATTTAAAAAAAATGCCATACAATAAAAGTCCAGAAAAAAATACCACAAGGCAAAGCACAATGCCAGTGAGAGGCAAATTGTTATAAGCCGCATTAAGATAGGAAGAAGCCGTAAAGACAAAAAAATTAAACAGGAATTAAATAAGAGCAGCTACGAGAGCAAACTTGTTAAAGATCAGCACGTCCTACAAAACCGCCACCATCTGCGGATATGACGATGGAATAAAAGCTAGAATGTAAAAAACAAAGAAAACAAAGATAAGAGCACAAAAGAAGAAGATAGAAAAATGGCAGAGACAATATAGTAGAAGACAAAAAGGAGAATAGACGAATAGAATAGAGTTTATTGTACCCATCCTTACAGACAGTTATTAACAATTTCAATTGCAGTCAATAAAATGCGCATAATAAATAGATAGTAATTATATATAAAAAAATAAATTTCAGTAAAGTCACAATTTAATTCATTAAAAGAGAAAATGCGTATTTAAAAAAAAAACTTAATATTTAGAACTTTTCGATTAATAAAGCGTAATTCACACAATCGAACGCTTTTGACAAGTTGCAGAATAAAGTAATTACCTTATATTTTATATTAATTTTTTCATATTATATATATACAGGGTGTTAAAAAAAATGAAAAATTTGTTATCATAGTTGGCTAATGTTTTGTGAAATAAACATTTTGTAATTGACAGTTGTTGTTAGTGCGCAAGTTTTTGTTGCTATGACTGATTACTTTAATGCAGAATTAGCCGACATGCATTTCATGTATGGTCGTGCTAATGTGATTAATCCGAGCCAATGAGGGGGTTTTACAACAAGTACGAATGTCCTTCAGACAAAGATGTCGTGCCTGTTTGGAAATGGTAGGAGGGCATTCCAAACATCTTCTATAACTCTGTTTTTTGTAAAAATATATAAAAATAAATAATGTTCCATATCTCTAAAACCGTTGCTACGACAACCCATGTTTATTAAGACTTTTTGTTTGTTGTGGTTTGTACTACCACCTCCTTAATATATTTTATATTCTTTTTTGAACACCCTGTATATTAGTAACAAAGCAGTATATTGCATTGATGTTGTAATTTTTTTTCTAAGTCCATACTGGAGAATAGATAACAGTTTATATATTTCTAAGTAATCTACAATTCTAGTTCTAAATAAAGTTTCCACTATCTTAGAAAATACAGACAATAAGCAATAGGACGATAATTAGATGTTGAATATTCGCTCAACTTTTATGTTGAGATTGTCTTAGCTGTTTTCAAGAATGCAATGAAAATACCAGTTTTGAAAAATTTGTTAATAAGATTACTAAGTACAATTAGTGTGCTCTCCGGAAAGTTTTTAATACAAGAAAACTAATCCCGAAAATAATGAAATGGGTTAAAAATAAACCCAAAGCACAAATACTGACCAAGCACAAAGCCTTTGCAGAAATTTTGCAAAAAATAAAAAAGATTAAGGAACACAAAAAATGAATATTCAATTAGGAAGAGTCTAGTAAAATTTATAGTGTGGGAGGAAATTAGAAAAAAACTAAAAAATATACTGAAAAACAAAGAGAATACAGCTTTAATCATTAAGAAATACCTGAAAGATAAAATACCTAAAAAACTTTACAACAAAGTACAAAAAAAGAAAATTGAAGAATTTTACAGCGGAAAAACAAACAATACAAGCAAACACACACACATTATTAATTGATACTGCGTAAAAAGCCGCACGGCTATAATCAGCTCACGTCAAACTAGTGCCAAAAATCTATATTAGATTGGCAAAAAAAATACAACAATAGAGTTTACGCATAGAAAAAAACCGGAAATTATTCTTACACCTTACTAGAATCAATTACTTAGAATCAATTGTACTCTTTTTATGTACAAAAAGTACATTTTTTACAATCTACTTTTGCAATGTTGCCAATGGTTTCTATAAAAATATGCTGAAATTCCAAACATACATTGATTGTAATGGTGGTTAATTTACACGTAACGGCATAAATATCTGTCTAATACTCATACGTATGCGGTCAAAAATCCACATTCTGTTTGTCATAATTATTTACAGCACAAATTTTAGATAAGTTTGGGTTCAGACTTTTAAACATTTTGTTCACCAGCATTTAAACAATGTGTTTTAAAGTAAATGGATTGGGTTAATGGGCTCTTTAGTATGGCCTCTTTGATCCCCAACCTTACACCTTAGATTTTTATTTGTAAGACTTTATAAAGAACAAAATAATTGACTTTGAGGATCTCTGTAATTGTGTTGAAGCAGCTGCAATGACAATTTGACAAACTAGGCTTTGTAAACATGCCGATTTATGAATACGTTGAGTGAAACTTGCACAATTTTTGAAATTACATATATTTTTTAATTATATTTTTAAGACCCAACTTTATTAAAGACTTTTAGCGTTATCAACCTTCATTTAAATTGTTTAATTATCCTTAAAAAAATCTAACTGCCAGACCGGAAACATTTAGCTTTAGAAGTAGACCTTTATCAAAGGCTTTAATGATATAAAACTACTTCCTTAGGTTTTGTTTTATACTAAAGTCTTCGAGAATGTATAGACTTCTGTCTTGTATTAAATTTATTGTTTTATTTGCGGCACAAATCATGACTTTGATTACGCTTAATATAGCATCCGGGTGTTTTATCTTACGTTGTAGTTTGCAGTGCTTTTAATATCAAACTTTTTTGTACTCTAACAGTTTGCGTAACTAATGAGACCTTATAACAATTTTTATTTGATGCATAGAGTGATTTCTAATCAGCATTAATTTGTTTATTTGGTTGTGGCATAAAAATATACATACATGTTATCTTTATATAACTGCATGTGAGTTATTATTTATATATGATTAAAAATTATTAGTCCGTTTATCTTAATTGCAGTTTCTTTAATTTTTACCATGTTTGATAGTTATATTGATCGATTGAACCACTTCAGTGAGTCGACTAGTTTAACGATATGAGCTCCATGTATATATAGAATAAATTGCATTTCAATTCACAATGCTCCTTGATGCGTATATAATGATACAAACAAACTAAAATAAATGCTATAGTATTCAATTTAGTTTCTTGTAGAGTTATAATATATTACGCATACATTTTACTGTGTTAAATTAATTGTGTTTTTTAAAGTATTGTAAATTCAAATAAAAAATTAAATTAAAAAAAAATAAAGTTGCATACTTTGCTTTTGAATTTATTATGCATAAGTTCTATTGAATTCTGTTAGGATAATATATTGATGTTTCTAGTTAGAAAACATATTAATGACATCTAAATGTTTAAAAACATTGTTTTTGAACGTATTGTATATTACAATTCTGAATATAGTATACAAAGCTTGAATATAAAAAATAATGATATGAAAAAAAAATGTAAAAGGTTTTAATTTCTGAAAAAAAGTGACACAATATTTATTACGGGAATGAGTGTTTTTAAAATGTTTTTAAAAACAAACATTAGATATGTTTTTCTTTTCGGTATTGTTATTCAATGACTTAACAAACGTATAAAAAAATTTAAAAAAACACATTTTGTATTTTAATACAAATGTAATAATACAACACTGAGACAGTGGCGTTTTCTATAAAACATTTAATAGAATTTACGGTATTTTAAATTTAATATTAAGTCAACTGTATGGGATATATACAAAATATTATCGTAAGAAAAGCATTTTATCACGCGGCAATCGGAAACTCGGAGAAAATCCGCGAAAATCCGCGCGGGAAATATATATCAACGATCGATTGCTAGTAGTCGACGCCTCTCCGGGGAGCAGTTGTAACTTTGAAACTCGCCATTCAGAGGCGCAACAAGGAGCACCAAATTGAACGGAAATTTTGCCCGGCAGTAGTTTCGCTCCAACTCCCCTGTTGCCACCGCGCGCAAATTTTGCCCTAATTCGGACGGACAACATTAAATTAGCAGATGGTGGTTTTCTCATCGTAGTATACTAGCATATCGATTGATAACGTTTGGTACTAATTGTTCAACCGGAAATTAATTTGCACCATTGTATAATATTCATGTTAAAATTATACATATACTAATTACTATTTTTATTTTTATAGGTTATTCGAGTGCATATATACAAGGAGGAAACAGATCACCCTCGCCAGAACCAAATAAAAATAGTGACAAACGCTCAGATATTATTTCGCAACATGATGGCGGTATTCCGATTTTCAGAGTGCGAAGTCCTGAAGAAACAGAAGCAGCGCATGATTTGCTCTCTCTATCTCAAAGTTTACCGCCTCTTCCAGCACCCGGTGTTGTTACAATACACCGGTCCGTACCATCAGAAGAATCGGCACATTTACCCAACTATTCCTATCGTCCACTCAGTCCCGAACCTCCACCCCCACCCGCACCTAGTTACCAGCAAAATCCTGTCTACCAATCATCATCAAGCATAGTATATGTTGTGCAAGTACCTGCCGTTCCAACACCACCAACATCCGAATGTTCATGCGATGCGGAAAATATTCAAATTTGCTTAACAGACGATTCAGGACAAATTACTTTACCACAAAACAACGATGATATCCTCATTTTACCATTATCACCAGAACCAGAAAATCGAGCCGATTCGACGACGACGACGACGACAACACAAGTCTCCGCAAAAGGTTCCACTACTGTTATTGTGAGTCCTTCAAAGTTAAAAAACTCACATAAACAAATAAAAAACGAGCCGACTACACCAATTCCAGTGCGTCATCAAAGTGTCATTACATCTACAACAAGTTTAAATATTCCTGATAAAAGGATGAAAAAAGAAGTGAAAATAGCCAAAAAAACCATCAATAACAACAACATAAAGATGGAAAATCTGGAAAGGGTAATAATAATTTTTCATAACATTATTTCATAAAAATTAGTTTAATACTGCCACAAATTTATAATATAAATTTGATTTATTATATAAGTTAAATGAAAAATTCATAACTTAAATTATGTAACAATCATAAAATTGGCTATTTTTCAAAATACTCGGAATCAACTGCTTACTACCGTACTTATTCACCAGTTTTGTACACCAATCTGTATAGTTTCAACAATCTTACAAATTAAACTATTTGAAACCTGCTTGAATTATTCATAAAAGCCAACAACTTTAATTTAACATGACACAAGTATTTATGTGTAACAATACAAACGACTATATTAGTAACAATTTTACTAACTGCATGTATTATTATAGCTAAATTAAAAACATATCGATGCCAAGCAAATGCATCTTATCTAGCTGAAAAGCAAATTTAATGTGTTTTTAGTTTAATAGAGAAGCCTCTACCATACACTGAAATAACTTCTTATGTCATTTTAATAAATCAAACTATTGAAATTAATTCATTCAAAACCACTTGCACGTTATTATATTACATATTTTACATTTTAAAATATACTGGAAATGTATTTTACGTGATAAATATATACATCAATTGGCTCAAAAATAATCATTTTTGATTAAACATACGATTATTTGCTTATTTGTCAAATTAATATTTTTGTAGATTAAAAGAATTTTCCCAACAACTATGTATTTTTTATCACACTTTATTACGCACTCACAATGTGTGCAAATTAGGCTTATTTTCCACGGAGCTATCAAAAAAGTGACACATAACTTATACATCTGTAAAATGATAATATTTAATTGCACTAAACGGAAATAATTTTGATCTTTTAGATTAACGATAAGTTAATTAATTGCAGTTTTTTTTTATGTTTTAGGTGTTTCAAAATGTGATATTTAAGATGTCACAAGAACATAAAAATATCTTTGAATTTCAACGGGTAGAACCACACTCGTTGAAACTTAACATTAAAGACTAGATTTAAGCAGTCTGTGAACATTGACTTTAAATATTTAAGGCTTATAAGTCTCTGGAAATACCGAATTTTTTAAACATACTCCATGTGTCAATAGTACGGTTAAAAATACTTTTCTTAAAAAATTAAATTCGGTTGTACATCTCTGAAGTGTTAGTGAATATTTGTTAGAATCCTTATCCTTAACAAGTTTTAGTATTACGAGTTACTATTTGTTTAGATGGCAATATGTCTTTTATTTTGCTTGAACAATGTCCATAAAAATATCTATAAAAATTGCTAAGATCTACAAAATTAGGCCTATGTTGAAAAGTATCTAAGTCATTAGTCGTTTTTGAATAAGGTTTAGAAAAGATAGTGTTGTTTTTCTCATACTTAAGAACAATATTTAATACAAGGACAAATATAAGTTTTATATATATGCAAAAGTTGAACAGAAGTAAAAAACTTTTTACATCTATTAAAAAATCCAAGTTTTCTAGATATTTTCAAAGCTATGTCAACAATATGATTGTTCCAAAGAAGATTATGCAGGATTGTAACCCCAAGAAGACAAATTGAAGACGATTAAGATATGGATTTGTTGTTTACTTTAATATTCAGTATTGATGATACCTCAGATTTTGATTTTGAAACAGTTAAAAGTTGAGTTTTTTTAAGTTATAGTTGACCATGTTGGGAATGCCCCATTTAGATATTGTTTGAAGTTTTTGTTTATAGATGCTACAGATTCTAACCTAGAAAACTCAAGATGTTCTGCTATATTTGTTGATATGGTCTTTGGAAAGTATGAAGTATGAAGGGAAACTATGAATAGGACTTATAGTTATTTAAAGAAATTCATTAATGTAATCAAAAATAAAGTTAGCAAAAGAGCAGAATCTTGAGGAACACCAGCATTTATAACTTTGGGGTCAGAGTTAAAACCATCACTTTTAACTATAATTTTTATTGTCAAGAAAATTATTGATAAGATTTACAGACTTATGATCAAGACCTATACAATGGAGCTTGTTGATAAGATTAGGATGTTATACCCTCCTAAAAGCTTTAGAAATGTCTAGTCCTACTGCAAGGTTTTCTACATGTTTGTCTAAAGTAGAATTTCATTTGTGACGTACTTTAGTCAGAAGATCTGTTGTCGAACGTTAAAAAAATAAAACAAAAACAACGAAGAATTATACACTTTCATCTTATGAATAAAAAAAATTGCACGGAATATTTTTTTCATTAACGTGTGTTACAAGTATTTACAACTACAGTCGTCTGTTTTTTTTTTAAATTTTGGTTTCGGAAAAGCTCTACTAGCTTGTGTATGGAGCTCTCACCTACTAAAACCTCACTACTTGGCGTTTTTGTGCTAATTTTTTCAATCAGTCTAAACCTTGCTTTAGAGAAGGTACGCCCAGGCATGCTTTCTGCACACCCTAGATATTATTAAGTCTTTTGTTTTATCTGTTTCTTTGAGTCTTGGTCCATGGTTTGTTTTTCTAACTCAATACTTACGATTTACTTTTTAATGAATTTATGTATAAATCTCCGATTATTATCGGACTCCAGCATTGTGTGTTTGATGTTTTTCATTTTCTTCATTTTTTTTCTCTTTTTATGTCGCTTGTTGCACTTAAGGATTACATGATTCGCAGTGTCTTTGGTTCCGCAATATGTGCATCTGCTACCCTCTTTTAATTTAAACCTATGCAAGTATTCTATAAAACATTCTTGGCCGTTTAGGAACTTTGTTAGTTAGTAGTTAATCTTCTCATGTTTTGAACATGTCTATTTCGGTATATATTTAATCAAAGATTTTGTTCATGTGGTTGGCTTGTATCTCTTAGCAATTTTAATTGCCATTTATTTAACATCTCCTTGTAGATGCTTTTCTTGTTGGCGTCCTTACTTTGTGTACGTCTTTTTTATTCTGCCAAGTAATTTACTGATACTATGATTATGTCCGTTTCCGTAGAGATAGTTCTGTATGCTTGTGTTATTTTTAATGTAATTCCGTAAAGAACTACCGCCTCCGTTTTATTTTTAGCAATGTTAGTTGTTTGTTTTCTATATTTTTGTTGATTTTTTCAAAGGTGATATTTACATTTGCAGTTAGGTTTGTTTCTGATTTAGAAATATTGGCTACGTTCAGCACGACTCATCACTGTCAATCATTCAAACTGAACGCCGACGCTGAGTCGTCGTTTTCTGGCAGTGCTTGTCATTTTACTCATCATATATTTAAGTACGCTTCTTTGTTGACAAAGCAACTCATTAGACACCAGCGTTTAATTAGGAAATATATTAAAAAAAATACATTATTGCTTATCTCCGATTGATGACTCAGCGCTAGCAAGTGATAAGTCGTTCTAAACGCAGCCAATGGTTAGTGCGCTGTCATTTGTCAAAAAAATTACAATTTGTTCTCATTGAGATAATTCTTCTATAAAATCGGACCTAGTATAAAACTTTGTGAAACCCCACACAACATTATCAATTTTTCTTAGCCACATGTTGACTTTTATCTTTTCAGTATCTTCATTATGCCTAGCCACGGTACCGAATTAAATGCATTTTTAATACCTACTGTAATTAACAGATAAAACTTTCAATTCTTTATTGATATCCCAGTGGCTTCTTTGATGACGCATCCATTGCACCTATTGTGATCTGCGTACTTATACTAATTTTTATTCACCTTATTATTCATTTTATTATTATACTCATCTTACATAATAATAACATAATTTGATTCTTCTCCAGTACGCGTAGACTGCCTCTTTTACTTTACATTCTTTTGTTGTTTTGTGTTATTACCCCATTATTTCTTTGCAGTGTTTTGAGAAGTTTACTCATTTTTGCCGCATATTTTTATGTTACCTTATTTTGTTTGGGAGATTTTATTTACTTTAAATAGAGGTAATTTTGTCAACACCAATTTTACTTTTTTAATTGTTTTTTTATTCCCACTTCTTTTGGCTTAATTATTATTATTTTACTTTTACTTTTAGGTTGAATCTGCCTTACTCGCTCTTTACTGTCTTTCGTATCATTTTGCTTGATTATTTTCATTTCAATTTCACCTTTGATTGCATAGTCCACTACTTTTCATCTACACCTATGATGAAAACCTCTTTCATATTTAAATAGGCACTTTAATTCTTTCTACCTCCAGTGTATCACTTTTAACTGAAATTCTACCTTTCTTTATCTACCCATTTTTGATTGTTTTATAATTGATTATTGCTTTTTGAAACTTTATTTTTTATTTTGTTATCTGTATTTATTTTTTGGTAGAGAAGTAGGATTATGTTCTTCTCCTCTTTTTTTCTTTTAAAGTTTGCTTTCATCTACCTTAAGACCTTTTGTAACATGTTTCAAGTTTCTACAAGGCCATCATCAGACGGTGGTACGTACAAGTATATATTCGTAATATAGTACATAGTAAATGTTTTTTTTATTTATCTTAAATTAAACTATCACATAGTAACGGCCACCAGCATTCAGTTTTTAATACCTTTCTTTAATATTTGCGTATCATCTTTTCTTTTATTTTTTCTTGATTTGAATGTATCATCATTTTCCTTTTTATTTTTAGTTTTTATTGGCTCATTTTCATGTTTACTATAGAAACTTTGTTTTAGTTTCTCCGAAAATTTGTTTATTTTTGTTTTATTTGTATTATGTTAAAGTCCTGTTTTCTGCTTTTTAATGAAACGATTCAAATGTTTGTTCTTATTTTTTACACTCCTATTATTTTAATTAACCTATTTCAGTAATTTACCTCTTTTACTTCTATTACACTTTCATCCGTAGCTATTTTCTTTTTGTTCTGTAGTTTTGATTATCTTGGGGTTGCTTCTGAAAAGTTTGCCTTCTCCATCCATGTGCCCAGATCAGCAACATTCTCCGTGGAACCACTTATCTCTTTAGAAATTTTACTTTTGCTTTTACGTTTGATTTTAAAATCCGCTCAAATTCAGTCAATACTTTTTTTTTCTATCTTTACTAAGTACTTTATAATCTTTCTTAGTATTTTCTTATTCTAACTCAGATTTACCAGCAATTGTTGGTAAAGAACTTTTCTGCACATTTTTCTTAATCAAACTTAACAGTATCTTTTCATATTTAGTAAGATTAACTTGCATTTTTTTGTTTACTTCCTTTTTGCTTTCAGTTGCCGCAGGGCTTCTAGTCACATTTCTATTTACTGCGTTTAAGAGTTTTAACTTGTATTCTGTAAGTGCAATCTGTTTAAAGTTTTTTTTACCCAAATACTCACCGTCACTTACACCTGACGCTTTACCATCTTTACTAGAACTAGTTTTAATGTTTTCACTATCCTCAAAATCACCTCTATGTTTTGTCGTTTTGCTGCTTTTCCCAGAAATTCTAGAGTTGACCACTTTGAAACCGCTGAAAAATTTCTCACTATGCGTGGTACCTCCTGTGGTATGTTTTTTTCACTTGACCACATTTTTATACTACTGTAATGATAAAAGATTTTTCCGTAAGTTAATTAAAGTCTAATGACGCATACGCGTAGTTAAAGGCAATTGCAAAGCAAACAACTTCCAGACAGGCATAGTCTTGCATTAAAACAAAAAAAAAACAATATGAGGCAAAAGGTACCACACGGTTTTGTAAAATATTTATAATGTACCTATTCGCATTTGAAGCTAGCCATAAACGAACACATTTATTGGCACATTTGCATGCAGCGAGAAAAGTGGCATATTTACTTGTGGCAAGCATTTTTACGACCTACACCATAAACATTCACGCCAATCAAACGATTTATTTGTTGTCCTGGTCTGTCACAAGTAAATCGGCCAGTTTATGGACGTTTCTGACGATTTATTTGACGACTTAAAGTGGCTCTTGGTTTTCTGGAAATTTCAAAAGGTCACAAGCCATGCCAACTGCACGGATTTTTTATCACTTCGGCTCGCCGCATGCATCCATGCCGAGAAATGTGTTTGTCTATGGCTAGCTGAAACTTTTAAACCATGTAGCGTGCAAGTTAAGATATGTTGCCTCATATGCATGGTTCGTGATATGACACGCTAAGTCAGCAATAAATGAACGGATTTTTCATCATTTTGGCTTGTCTATGGCTAACTATTACCATTTCTGTGCGTGCTTCTATACATATAGCGCCCTACACTGAGCTACCAACAAAAAATAAATTAAATTGTACATTTTGTTTTCGTTGGCGCAAAAACAGCTCTCATCCGTGAACAAAATTTATCCTTATTGATCATAACTCTAGTTTTAATAGTCTAGTTGAGCTATTTATTGTCGTTTATGAAGTTTTGGAAATTTGGTGCTTTTATTGGCACCTACGACTTCAAACCAACTTCCTTTAGCCATATTTTGACTGAACGCTCACTTATGGCAATTCTAGAAACTTACCAAAACGTTTCTTATTTGAATTGTCGATTAACTTTTATTTTTGAATGTTTGCAACGCTATATTGATCACATATAGCGCTAATTGAGCCCTTTTTGCCCTGACCTTGTTTTCTTATATACAATCCAGTCTGCTTTGCCCAGTTGCTGCTAAATTACCTATCCTGATTTGATTTACAACAAAACTGATGATGAACAAACGATTGAATAAAAAAATACAAACTTACACACTTAACACAAAACAACACAATACAACTTAAAAAGATGTCAACATGTAATTAAGTTTTTGGAAATGTTTTAAAAAATTACAATTGGTGTAGGAAATTTGACGCTGTCTAGCTACGTGTGCAAATAAAAAAATAGGATAATTTATAACTTTACTTACTAATATTTTAATTCGATTAATACAAATCTGTATAGAATATTCTAAACAGCTTGTAAGTTTATTTTGTTTGGGAGATATGTAAGTAACAAATAGTTATTAGTAGGTTAATTTTATTTGTAGGTGAGAAACCACTATAATTTGCTAAACACCAAATATAGTTACCAAACTTTTCCACAAATGATATTTTAATTTTGCATTTTAATAGCTGTATTAAAAAGGCGTAGTGTATATATCTTACACTGGGTGGAGAGACAATTTATATAAAACACAGTATTTATTAAACTTCTAAAACAATAACGCCATAAACTATAAATTTAAATGTAAAAATAATGGACATAAGTGAGAAGAAATAAGCTATTAACAAATCAAAGATATGAACTGCAGACAAAAAATTGTCAAAATTGTAGTCAATAATACAAGTGAAATTTTTGCAAGCAACGCCCTTTTAAGTGTTTTTGATAAATATAATAGTCACAGGAAGCTAGGTTGGAACTGTAAGGATGTTGTAATTATTTAAAACCGCATTCATTATCTACCCTAACCTATTGCATGACTCTTGTTTTATAGGAAGACCCTAATGGTCTCATCTTCAATCTGTAGAAGACGTTTTTATCTTCAAATATAGCAGACAAATTCTCCTTGCAAATTTGTCAATGACATAAAAATTAAATAGTCTTAAATATTAAAGATTTATAAAGATCATTTTTAGTACAATTTATAGATGTTATAAGTTTTTACTAAAATATTTCAATCTTGTCATCAAATCCCCGGAATGGTAAAAGGAATAGTTGCAAAACAATGCAAAGAAAAGACTAAATATATAAAAAAAGTTTTTTTGTCCTCCAAACTTTTGTTTTATATGGAATCCATATGAATTTTTATTTTATAAATGTGTTTGTTAAGGACGCGGTATCCAGTTAAGTTTTGTAAAGATTTACAGTTTAATTTGTCTCATCTGCATTACTAAGATTTGTGTAATGTGTCCTATCAAGAAATATTGTGTGCTTTATTCCATAACAGTTTTTCCACAAGTTGTGTTTCAAGTTTACTTCGGATTATTTGTTTTTGGTTTTGTATAAAATCCTGAGTGCAAACTTATGTCCAATTAACATCTTTGTGGCTCCCTTTTTGGCAAATAAGTTTGTTTAGTACCCTGATTTGATATCCTTATCACTATCAAGCATGCCTCGTTTTTTTATGGCTAGTGCTTCCAGACTGGTTGTTCAATTCTTCACTGCTTAGATTTTATTACTGACAAGCATATTGTCTGTAGTGCCGCTTGGCTGTACAACATAATAGTTATTGGTCTGTTGAAGTGTTATCCCAATTCAATTATGTTTCTAGCACACCATTTAATGGCAACTGTATCTGATTGAAAAACTAAGACACGTTTGTATAGGAGTACGTTACTCCTTGACGTCCTTTGGTTTTTGCTTTATTGCGGCTTTGGTGCCAATGTAATCTTTAACTCCATCAATAAACCAAATCGTTCATTTGTTTGTGCTCCGGTATTCTTTAATTTTTCATTTATCTTGCAACGATTTTATCATATCAAGTGATTTTTGTATGCAATTACTTTTTATGAAATCTGATCTTATTTTTAGTATTTCTTCCTCATGTAACACGTTTGTTAGTTTTGGTTTGTAAATCCCAAAATTCGCAGTGTGATTATCTGTAGATCTGCCTCGCCATAGTTTCATCATCAACAGTAAGTGCAGTAGTCATAAATGCTATGGGAGTTGTTCTCATTGTTGTTGAAATTTGTTTGTTAGTTTGGTTGTGTTGTGCTTTTAAGGGTGGTTTTTTTTATCCCCTATGAACGCTTCGTATGTGATAAAAAATCTTATCAATACAGTAGAGTCTACTGTAAGCCAATGACGTCCATGTTGTTTACTAACTTGATAAGACTACATACATTGTAGGAGTTGTAGTTATTATCAGAGAATGATTATAGAAAAGATACATTAAAGAAATATTTTATTACACTTATCTAGAATCTTTATAACCAAATTTCATAACATTTGTTGTATTCCAGTTGAGTTCAGAAAAACAAATTAAACACATGAAACCATTTTTGAAAAGTAAAAACATCATTATTGACCTTACCACATTATAAGCCTCTATAATTAACATAAACAATATAAAACCTACATTGAGACCAATCTGTTTTCGTAAGATTAAATAAAAGAAAATTCAATTTGTATCAAAATTGTACAAGGTGCATAACACGGTTCAAAAAAGTTTTAAAAGAAGTTGGCTTCTAACAAATAAAAAAAATTAAAGACCGTAGCATGAGGATACTTTGATCAGTTTTTATTTTCTAATCTGAATAACTTTTTTTTTGAGAATGCAGATACACTAAAAAATAATCTATCAATTTTACCTTACAAATATATCCTACAAATCATGATGTATTCAAAGACTGATATTAGAGATACTTTGTTCGACTTTGTGTTTTATACAAAATTTAAAAAAAGGTTTATAATTTAGGTGCAACAAGCAAATTTGTATAGTGAAAAACATTGATCTCACAAAAACATTATTTTAATTCAAACTTTATTTAAATATAAGTAACCAAACGTACTTTTTTACAAATATAAATTTGTAAGTACAAGAGCACAAACTAATTTACAGTTTTCATTCAAATAATGAACTATACTATGATTAAACATTAAAAAAATGGTATTTCAAACTTTACTGGGCAATCTTTATAACACTTGATTACGATCCAATGAACAAATATCAGAAGTACGGAATAAGTTTATTAAGTTTTGATTAATTGCTGATAATATATATTTTTGGTTGATTATTGATACGTCTAGGTTTTGCATCTATATTCATGGTTTTCTTCAAAAGACTAGCAAATTTATCTTTGGAAACCGTTGGCAGTCGTATATTTCTATTCTAACAGTATAGCGCGCCAAGTTTCATTGAATGGCCTGAAAAAGCCAACGTATAGCGGTTGGCACAAATGTGTAGAATTAGAGACTAAGCAGATAAAATCAATATCATTTTATGTCCACATATTTAATACATGTTGACAAGTTATTACCCATTAAAGCTTTTTGGCTTTTTAAATATTTGGCATGTAAAACAAAAAAGGTTTTGAACCAATCACAAAAAGTGCGCCATCCATCCATCTGTTTTGCCGTTTAATTAAACTTGGTGATTAAATTGTAGCATGGCTTGTCACAACATGGCAGACCTTCTAGTTTGTTTTCTTTCTACGAGTCATACACAACGTAGTTAGGTAACAATGTGCTGTCTGCTGAAGCAGATATCATGACGCTTTGAGTATACTCGTCCTTATTAAATATGTTGAAATTATTTATTGTTCTCATAAAACGTTTCTAGAATTTTTCTTTGTACTGCTTCTCTCGCTCATTTTATATTAGTGGCAAGTCTTTCTTCAAACCATTTTTATGCTTATTAAGAAGGTAACTCTAAGAAAATTGTTTTTAAACATGTTTATTGTTTTACCTTTTCCTTCCAAATAAACTTATTTTTATCTCTATAAGATTCAATCCCAATCCAAACACTTAGCTGCTGATTGAAGAATAGCTAGTTCTTCTTGTTTAATAAAAACTGTTGATTCTTGTGCTCTTTCATGTCTCTTTTCATGTATATTGTAAAATGTCGCTGAAAGTGTTCTAAACCGCCACGAAGGCTTGCAAATTTACAACGTACTCTCAGCCACTGCTTGCAATATTTCATCTAACTTCTCTGGGAAACAAGAGACAATGCCAAAGTTCCAGAAAATGTAAAACAAAACACAAATTACGTTATGTAAATCGCTTTATTGCTTCTCAAAATATTCTCTTTTAAAATCTATACACTTTTGCATCCGATAAAACCAATCTTCTAAACAATTTTGCCACTATGAGCGAGATACCTCAAAAACAAGTGATTTAAATGCTTCAACGGCCTCTTCGGGCGATGAAAAACGCTCGCCACGCATTTTATTTTTAATATGTCAAAATATAGAGAAGTCATTGAAAGACAAATCAAGCGAATATGGGCAATGAGTCATTAATTGGATGTTGTTACTGGTCAAAAACTCTACAGTGCTGTGTGAGCGCTTGCATTGTCATGATAAACAATGATTTGCCAGTTTATGTTGTTTTTTCTAATTTCAGCAATAACTTCTGGCAAACAAAGTATACCAGTCAGCATTAACTGTCCTTCGATCCTCTACTGCAACAGTTGCAACATGACCCGTTTTTCCGAAGAAACAAGCAATCATTCTTTTTGAAACGCTTCGTGAACGCACCACTTTTGTGGGTTTGGGTTCATTTTGAAACACCCATACAGTTGATTGCTGTTTAGTTTCTGCCTCATATGAATATATCCAAGATTCGCCACCTGTTGCGATGTTATATACCAAATTTGAGCGACCCCCTTCGAATTTCTTTAGCATTTCCTTTCACCACTAGACATGTGTCTTCTTTCTTCCTTTTTTCTTTCAACAACGATTCAACGACTGCAAACCTTCTTGATGTATTTGTTTTGTTGCAATGCCTAACGATGCCTCTATCTCAATATAGGTCACATGCTGATCTGACAAAATCATTTCACGCATAGCATCAATATTTTTCGCAGGTGCATGGACGACCTTCGCGAAGATCGTCATCAAACGTTGGTTTTCCACGCTTGAATTCTGCGAACCATTTGTAAACCATAGTTTTGGATGGTGTTTCATCCCAAAATAACGAACTAAGTTTTTTCACACATTGATGCGGTGTTAAACCGTATCGAAAATCATAAAAAACTATCACTCGGAAGTCACGATTCGAAATTTCCATTTTTTTCATAATTATTACTCTTGTTAAATTTTGTTGAAACGAAACCGAGCAGATTGAAATAGAACTGTGAAGGTAAAAAACTTTAAATTTTACAAATATGACAATCGCAGAACGCTGGCAATACAGGCAGTACTTGATTCCGCAAACTTTAGCACTGCCTTTCGTATAACGTTGATATTGTCGATAGCCCAGTACTTGTTTATGATAACAAGACCTTTCTAAAAAAAAATCAACAACAATTTAGTATAAAGGATGGTTGAGACCTTTACTGTATTGCAATCCATAATAATGATTACTACAAATACTTTATTGTTATAAATTTATATTACTAAAGAATATATTTCAATACAAACAAAAGTTTACGGCTCGACAAAACGTTAGCAGCAACGGCTTATTTAATTGTAACATTTCTACTTATAGCTGGAAAATGATCCTTGCAAATAATAGAGATTTTTAGAGTCTCTATCAAATTGGTGAATATTTACAACTGTTTTTATCAAGTGATATCACCAATTTGGGGTCTTCATGTTCGACAATTTCTACTTTTTCGGAATTACCTTTAGTTTCCACTTTATCGCCTTCTTTGAAATATTTTGTACAACTTAATTGCTTTTTTCCAAACATTAAAATAAATATGGTATTATAATTAAATAGAAACAGGCACATACTTTCAACCCAGTTTTTAATGTTAACAACTTTTCTAAAAGTGGAGCAAAAGATATTTTATTTAACACTTACTTTGGATTATTGGCATTATATTCTCTAACGGTTTTATGATTGTATAATTTGAGTAGCAATTGGGTTTAATCTTAAGTTCACAGCAGAGTAGACTTAATTTGTATGCAAAGTGCGATTTGTGCCCAACCTCAAACAGTTAAATGATACACCATTTTCTACTAAATAATAATCTTTTAGGCATTATCATATTATTGGTGGAAATGAAAATCTAGAAGCAGAGAAGAAAAACATTATTGTAATGATTTGCTTTGGTGATCTTCGGTGAATAGTATAAACATTCTTTTTGTCAGCAAACACTATCTAAAAATAATAATAATCATTAAATCTATTATTTAACATTAATCTGATGTTGATAAACTTACTCTCCTTGACTTTCTCTTCCGTAGTAAGTATGAGTGAAGAGCCGCATGTATTCTTATCACCTAATTTTTTTTTAATTCAAACTGTAACGTAGACTTTGGTACCTCATATTTTTTGGCGCTGCCCGTAATGACGTGTTACTGCCCTTTATATTATTTATTGCAGACTCGATGCATTTAACGTCAAATACAGTCATATTTTTAATGACAACCAAATAGGTGCTTACCTACACCAACAATGTTAAAAATGCAAACAGCAAAAAATTTTACATATGTTTAAATAAATAAAAAATGTCTTAAGTCAGTGATTGTGTCTAACAACTAAAAATATTTCAATTTGTTTGTTAGTTATTGAACACTATTGTGAGGCAATTAGCCTCACGTAACAAAATTATCCTGGTAAAATTTTAAAAACTTAGATATTCCAGAGTTACGTATTACATAACTAGTATACTAGTAAATAGCACTCACTGATTTACTGGACGTTGTGATAAAAAAAGGAGCTAGAAGGTTGGTAGTGCTTTCTATCAAAAGTCAAAAGAGTAATTACCAACAAATATCTAATTATACCAAATTGAAATAAACTGTCCAATAACTGCCGCGTGTCCAATAACTAGGTGGTTTTAACGATAAAAGAACGTAATAAATTGTGATATAAAAACATAGTAATTGATTTAATTAATCTTTGATAAAAGAACTGTCTGTTTTGAAAAAAATGGTCCCTATTACAAAAAACTTTAAACTGTGTGTATGTGTGTAAGGAAGCTGTAGTATAGTTAAATCATTATACAGTCAAGCAACGGCATTTTTATTTAAATCAAATCAAAACATATTTATTATTTAAATTTAATAAATGATGTATTTTATGTAAATTTTGTCTCCACCCAGTGTGAGACACATACACTAGTGCTTCGGGGTATGCACCCTTCATCAGTCTACATGTATATTATATCAAGTATAAAAATATGCAAAAAGTATGTGTCTCACAGTGGGAGGAGAAGCAATTTAAATAAAATACATCATTTATTAAGTTTTAATTTGTCAGTTTTTTTAATTGCTTTCTTATTTTATTACAGCAAACATTTTTATTAATAACCTCATTATCCTGCACTTCCTATAAAATTACTTACTAAGATTTTTGATATAACCGCAATATTGTTAATCAATTACATAAATTATTTTATCATAACGATAGCAGTTATTGTAAAGAGGTTTTCATTTACTAACTTATTATAGCCATAATAATAACTAAGTATTAAGTATGCGATAAACGCACTACATATGATATGGATGTATTTTGATTAACTGTTGATTGTTTCTGACGAGTCTGATAAGTCTGACTTGTTTTGGGAATTTTACATTAAACATAATAAAACTGTTTATAATTAAATTAAATTAAATTGTTATGGTTATAAATAATAATTAATCATAAATTTGTATAGAATAATATTAATCATTTGATTAATGTGTGTAGTACATAAGTAATTATTGATTTAAACTATAAGTGTGTGTAGTAATAGTGTAATGAATCTGAATGTAGGTGTTAGTTGAGGCCCATTTGGTTTAACACTAAATATCCGCCGGGCATATTTGTCGATTGAGCGTTTACCGCCTTGTCCTTAACAAACATCCCAGTTATAACATAAAACCCAGAATGATTACTAAGAGTTAACTATTCTAATATTATTTTATCTCTTTCAGGCTATAACTATTGTGAAAACATATGAACTGACAACTGAAAAACTTCCAAAAACTCGATATGTCTGCAACGAATGCGGAAAGCAGTACGCCACCTCTAGCAATTTATCGAGACACAAACAAACCCACAGAAGTTTAGATTCGCAATCGGCAAAAAAATGCATGACTTGTGGCAAAGCATACGTCAGCATGCCAGCACTAGCGATGCACGTGCTGACCCACAAATTGGCACACAGTTGCGGTGTCTGCGGCAAACAATTCTCTCGTCCTTGGTTGCTGCAAGGACACTTAAGATCCCACACCGGTGAAAAACCTTATTGCTGCGCCCATTGCGGAAAATCGTTTGCGGATCGTTCAAATCTCCGCGCCCATATGCAGACACATTCAACCGACAAGATATTTGGATGTCCGCACTGCAAGAAAAGCTTTGCCCTGAAATCGTATCTGAATAAACATCAAGAATCAGCTTGTCAAACTCCCGCTGAAAAGAGGAAGCGCGATGACAGCGAAGACGATTCAGACGATACAGTAGATGCGGATGATCCCATCGTCGTGGATAATTAACGGGCCCAAAAACCAATTAACGAAATGCTCAACGTGTGCAAAATGAACTGCTGTGTGCGTGCGTGAATCAGTGTGAGCGTGAGCGGTAAGCACGACACTCTCGTATTAGCGAAGGATATTTTGAAAAAGAAATCACGCTATAGATAGGGCAATAATAAGCAATATTCATTACACTGATAACGCTTAATACTCGTACGTAAACATTTCAAGACAAATTAATTAAAATTTCTGTAGGAAAACCGAACCAACCATAATTTTATTGGAGAGCAACGAACCCATTTATAATCGTACATACATTTATCACGTAGATGGAATATTTTACTAGATGTCAATTCAAACCATATATACATTAAACATTTCAAAAAGTAAAAAATTACATTTTCCACTTTACTTTTCAATATTTTTGGCAAGGAAAAACTTTATAACTTGCCCAGAAGTTTGTTAAAGTTAAGTCGGAGCTAGTTTAATTGCAAAATATGCTATATAATGAATGATGAAGTCAAGGAAGTTTTATTTTACTTGTTGAAATGTTATCTAACATTTCTTTGCCATAATTTATAAAAGTCGTTCGATTTCTTATAACGGAGTTCCGAACAACACGGAGAATATTTATTTTAATTTTCAACGTGGAGGCCAATGTAATACAACGAATCGTATATATTTGTAATTTTTACGTTGCGAATTTTAAGGTGCGCAACCAAGGAGAGAAAGAAGGACAATTCGCAACCTTTAAATGCCAGCCGCAATAGAGTCAATATTTATTTAGAAAAATGTAACGAGTGAAAGTGAGAGAAAGAGTGATATTTATTAGGAACGTTTTGGGGCATTTAAGGGTTCCCACCATAACCAGTTATTATCTGTGGTAAATCTGTTTATTTGTGTGATGTTTTGATATACCTTATACATATATCATTTGTGTGCTGCTACCAGGAGGCTCGTGGAATGTACAAAATCCTAAAGTATTTCAAAAAGCAATATTTTGTACGGCAAGTATAAATAAAAAAATATTTTATATGTGTTAAGTTGAAGTGGGGATGAAACATCCACGAGATATCCAGCAGCTTGTGTTAATTTAACCTCGAGACATGCATACTCTATCAAAAAATGGATGGGGTGGTTTTATAATAGGGGGAGAGCGGCAAATAATGCTGAATTAATACAATGTCGTCTCCCCGGGCATTAATTTTAAAGGGGAGCCTTAGTCATTTAGACTACAACATTTTATTTAAGAACAAGGAATTATGTAGGATTGCTTAATAATATGATCAAAAAGGGTACAAAGTTGGGGTAATTTTTCAACGATTAAATTATTTTAGAACACTTTATATGCAAATTGCAACAGTTTAGTCTTCTTTAGATGCTTAATTAAAACTCTGAACTTTAAAATTGCATCTGATGATACATAATTCGAACATCAGTTGAAAAATATATTAACTTTTTTATGTTCTAATGGGGAATAAGCAATCCTGTATATAAAAGTTCTTTGTAGTACTAAACAAACGAGAGTTCAAAACTTCAATTAATTAATTCGCGGATGGGTGATAGAAAATTTAAATATTAAAATTAAATGAGAAAAATATGAGCAATATTGCATGTACTTATAATAATATATGTTTTTAAGGAATATTTATCGGAATAGAAAATATTGATTTATGAATCAGTGATAATATTAATTAACAAACATTTAGAAGACGCGTGAAACGTATGCGAGAGAATGATTGAGGAGGGGTAAACGGCACGCGGCTTAGTTTAAAATAAAAATTTATTGAGAATTAAGATTTAAAAGAAAAATATATATTATTAGAAATTACTAGTCGCAGCCTTAAAGATATACACCAAGAAAATTAATTAAAAATCGTAATATATTTATACTATAGGTAATTTCACATAATTAGAAATTAGGCTTCACTTACATGGTAATCAAAAAATTTGGCAAATTCTTCAACAACAACAACAACAACAATTACAACAACAATACAATTACAATTGTTGCCATATTTAATTTTTTTTTGTGCTATATTGATTTTGTGATATTTTTTATATACATTTTATATTTATTTGTATACATTTTATATTTATTTATTTATTTATTTATTATATTAAAATGTGGAGAATTGGCAACGTCCACAGGCTACTAACATCATGTGTTGCGTTTTCGCGAAAATAAATTCCGGCCGTCGACATAAATAACGCGGAGCAGAAAGATATGTTTGCGCGAAGTCAGGAGTTAAGACCGTTTGAAATAAATCAAACCGAGCGGGAACTAAAGGGGGGCTATAGGGGGATCGAGCACGGCAGGCGAAATAAACAAGTAATATAACGACGGCTGGAAAACTAATAAAGTTTAATACGGTGAAAAATACGCTATTGAATGGATCGGAGATCTTTTTGCCGACAATTTTTTATATTATATATATAATATGAATCTCTCTCTCGTTTATCGTAGATATGAAAAAGGGGGTTACCAACGAAAAAGAAAGGGGGGAATGAAAGAGTAGTAGGTAGTCAAGTAGAGCTTGTTTAGGACTGATGCTGAAATGGAAAAGCAATAAGAAGTTGATATGTTAATGTGTAAAGGGGAGTTTTATTTTCGTTTGCTGATTTTTATTTTTGGGGGATGTAAAGGGGTTGGTTTTGTCGATCTTTATCTGCGACCATAAAGTTTTTTTTAGGCGTAGAGGTTTTAGAGCTAGACTTATTTACTTATAGTGTATGCATGTAAATTTACATTTAGAGCATCTATTATATATATTATTATATTTCACTTTAGCCCAGAAAAAGCAATAAACATATTTTTAATCTGGAATTATGTGTTTTTTTTAATTTTATACGTGTTGTTATTGTCTATTTATATGTACTCTGTGTATTGTGTATAAATTATGAATATTTTTTTATCAAAAACAAGTTTATAATGAATTATGTTCTTTACGATAAGTAATTTTTTCTTGAAAGTTTTATCAAACTTTGTTATTTTTTTGTTTATGTTTGTAAACGTTAAATGTTGATTAATTTGATAAACCCCAAATCTTGTAGTTTTTACCATATATTATATTACTAGGTTTTTTTACGTAGAATCTATTTCAAAATATCGTATACTACCTAACCAAACAATTGATCCTGCTAAAAATAAGTAAGTACATTTTCAAGTATTTTATCATACCTGTTATTTACAATTATTTTATTGTAACTACATAATATATGTCGACATATTTATTTTTAAATATGTTTATTAAATAATTTTCCAGATGACAAGCATAGTTGTAAGTAGTTGTTAAATGTCTAACAATATCTGTTATATGTATATTATTATTCTACTTCAAAATTTCAGTTTCTGTGTTTTAAATTTGAATAATTGGATTGTAGAAGATTAATTTTTTAAATCTAAGCATTGTGGTTAGATTTTGTAATATATTTTTTAAAGTGTTTCTTTTAAAATTTACTTAACGCAATTATTTACTACAATAAATAGTCTAAAACGTCAACATTGGAAAATAATATTTGGTAAAAAATTGCTTATTTTGTTAAAACATTATTTAGTTCTGAAAAGTATGTTTTATTTTTAACGAGTATGTTAAATTGAATTTACAGAAAGAGAAGTAAAATCAGCAAAAAAACAGCAAGGTGTAATTAATGCTTATGAATATTTTCTAAAAGTAGTAAGTATATTAATTTATCTAATTCAAAAGCAAATTATTTTTTTTAATTTAAAAATATAATATGTAGGAAATACTTAACATGTTATACAACAACACAACACCTTCGAGTTTAACTAGTAAAATCACACTCGTTGAAACTATCGCATTGAAAATGAGTTCATGTGGTATATGAACATTGTCATAAATAGTTGCGGATTATAATTTTTAAAAACACTTTAAACCGGTGTGAAACTATCACATTGAAGACAAGATTTAAGCAGTCTGTGGATTGAAACATTTATGATCAGAACAAAAACTATCTAAGCTAATTATTTATTTTTAAATCACTCCTACAGTAGTAAAGTATAATTATTTTCTGACCAGTTCAGACAGCCGCAAAATTAATGTACAAGTTACCGTGGATTGTAGAGCAAATGACACTAATACACTAAACAAACCGCCCACATGGTCAAACATAGCTTATGATACAATTAAATGACATTCATTTGCTGGTCAACGAAGTATTTGTTTTACATCCAGAAACAAACAAAAATATTCTAGACTAAACACGCACAAAATTTAAAGCATTTGTTTCAATAGCATATTTGTTAAACTAAATTTTCCCAATAAGACTATTTTTATAGGCAATATCGTTCTTCAAATATAGTAACTCCATCTTTTTTATGACCTTCCTAAAAGTTTTGACAAACTTTTTCAATAATAACACTAATTACTCATCTATCCGACAAACAAACTATGGTTTTTGTAGCTTTTCATAATCTCACTCAACTTATTCAGCAACCAACCTATTTTTACAGTAATGGACTTATTCGTGAACTGATATTATTAAATTTGTATTTTTCAATTCCAAAAAATAGAATAACTACAGTTGAGGCTGCTTTAAAAATTTCAATTATTTACTTAATATTTCAACCCTTAAAAGAAAGATTTTACAAACCTCGTCAGTATTCCTTGTATGACCATGGCATCTCATAATATTGAAAGACAAATTTAAATTATTTAAATTTTTTTGTAAATTTGAAAAAAAAAACATTTTTGCAATCCAATACATAATAAAAAATTTACAGATTGGCAGAAATCTTGAAAAATATCATGTATGTATAATTGTTCTTGTTTTGTTGATTTTGTTCAAAACGTTCGACAACAGATCTTCTGAAAATAGTCACAAAAAGAATTGTACTTTTAGCAAACATACATGCAATAATACATATTTTCAACTTAACATATTAAATTTGTTAGATGCTCTTAAAGTTACTAAATCAAAAAATACTTTTTCCGTGAACTTGCTTAATGATCAAACCGACCTGTACAAATTTATTTTGTTTGAAATAATTTAATCCTCTTCCTTTTTGTAGAATTTTCTTTGTCTTAATTACCTTTATCATTAATCTTTTCTCTACCTGTGTACTCTATTTTTTCCTTTTGTATTATTGTATGTAGTTTATAATCATTTTAATCATAATAATTTCAATATAATTTTTCACCTCTTTGTACATTCTATGTGTTTTGAAATTTTTCTTTTATATTCATACTTGTTTGTATTTTTTTCATGTGCTACTCTTAACGTAGATTAGATATCGTCATATCTAATTTAATTTTATTGAAATCACTTCTAAACAGTTTCTTGGAGCTAAAGCTAAACCACTCTTTTAGAATTTGCAACCTTAGGACTCTTCAACGTTGTTTAATTTTGCTCTGCATTATATTTCTTAGTAATGCATATTTTTTCCCTCTCATTACGTGGCCTAAAGATTGTATCTTTCTCTTTTTAATGATAAAATGAACTTTTTGTTCCTGATTCAGCTGCCAAAAACCGTAATATTTGTTGGTTCACGATATTTTTAGTAACCGGCAATAATATCACATCTCGAATTTTTTGCTTTGTTTTATATTATTCTGTTAAAGTGTCCATGCTTCTGCACTATAAAACAATCTACATCCAAGGCATAGCATCGCAACATTCGTTCAGGGAGAGGAAAGTTTATATCGCGATTGCATGGTATCTTTTTGCAATATATTAAATGTTGAGCTGGCAATTTCAATTTGACTTCTTATTTTTTAGCCTTGGTAACAATAACCTATGCTCTAAAGTACTTAAACTGCGTTACTTTTTTAAATAGTCCACTATTAATATAGATATGATACAGGTAATGCAATGTGTGTTCGTATTTTCAAGTAGCCGTTAAAAGTTATCTGCGTTTCAGTCAACAACACTGTATCATCTGCGTACCTGATGTTAATAGTTTCTATTCTTTGTTTACTATTATGCATTTTGTGTTTTCTGACACTCTTGTCATATTGATTTGCTATATTTAAATTAAACAAGAGTAGTGACAGTGTGGGCCACTGACAAATTCCACAGAAAATTTTAATATTCTCTGAAAGTTTTCTCTCTATTTTTACTTTGTCTTTTTGCTATCAGTATAAGTTAATTATTAGTCGCAAATTTCTATCATCGATTGCTTTATATTTTAAATGTTTTTTTAGTTTTTTATGACATATTTTGTTGAATGCCTTCTCGAAATCTATAAAAAAAGCATCTTGGTTCATATCAAAGCATCTTTGAGTTAGTACAATAAATAATGCTTTTCTGATACCTTTCATACATCCCATATGTGTGTCACTGATATAGGTTCCCAGCTTTTGGTAAATTCATAGTATGGTGGACAGAGGTATAGTATTATGCCAGTGCTATATATCGTATTAAAAAGGTTTAATAGAAGAGTGATAGAAATTTTATCAATTCTGCCGAGATTTTATCAAGTCCTGGTGTTTTTTAGCATTACGTATTTCATATTCCACTTTTTCTCTCAAAATGTTTGGTCTGGTTTATTTATGTATTCAGTTCATATGACCAACTTGTCTTTTATGTTCACCAATATATTTCTTACAGCATCTTTAAGCACACCTGTTTGCTTTTTATTTTGATCACCTGATATTTTTCTATTATTTTTATGCACTTTAAATATATTATCATATTTCTTTACTTTTTGCACATTATTTTTTAAGCCAGTATTCATGGTTTTCCTTATTTGTTTATTAATAATCTTGTTTATCATTTTGTATTTCTGATGGTTAATTTTTTATTTTTGCCTATTTTTGATTAGACTTAAAATTTTTTCTTCTTAGGTGCAGGAGATTTTCTTATTTGCTATTGTCAAACTTATTTAATTCTTATTCTGGGGAACTTTAAAATTCCTTGCTAAATTTTCTTCTCAGCCTGTGCTCATAGACCGGTATTATCAACATACCTGATTTTATTTACAAATACTCTACATTTATAATTATTTCCACCATTTTTCTTCCAAGGTTTTGTTTCACTGTAAAGGTTAAATAAAAGTGGTGATACAATACATCTTTGACTTACGCCACAATGAATCTCAAATTTTTCTGTTGGTTGGTTTTCAAGTTTTGTATTAACCCTTTGGTCCTAATATAAATTACAGATTATTCTAATTTTGTCTAAGTCAATGCTTTTGCTGATGTAGTTGATTTATCATGTTTCATGTTATCAAAAGTTTTTTCAAAATCACTATAGCATAGAAACACATTGTGATTTAAAACCTTCGAAAAACTAAACAGTGTATTGCTTATGTTGTCTTTAAGATTCCTGTATATTTTTAAAATATGGTTTTTGAGAAGAGCTTAAAGGTACTTATGAACGCAAACATTCAATCATCTTTTAGATTCGCTTTTTTTAGAATAAGCACACAAACATTTTTTTAAGTCCATAATTATGTTCTTTTTTGCTTTGTTTTTACTGCAGATTGCCATTTCTTTTATCTTTTTGTGCATGTGAAAGTAGTAATTTTTGTTCTAACAATTAATATCTCTTGTTTTACCGTGAGGTTAATAAAGTTTTGTATCTATGTATGTACACTAAGTTTAGCTTAATTTATGTCGTCCCCTAGGTAAATGTTTGCACTCTCTCACTAGCGGTTGTTATTTATGAAGATATGGTCTATCCGTAAAAGATTTTCATGTATTCGGTCTACGATTAGAAAGTTTGAAAACAGTATTTATCATAAGATTTTTGTTTTGACAGAAATTTATCATTCAACCTTTTTTGTCCATTTTCTTTCTCAAAACAAAACTCTCTATGTGTGATTTGACCTTTACCTTGCTTACTTTTACGTTACAGTAAGTAATGGGAACTACCATGCTATTATTGTTTTTGATGCTTTTAAAAAAATTGTCTAGTTCTGCATAGAATTCTTCAACGTTGCTTTTTCCTTCCCTGATGTTGGTGCATATGTTGATATGATATTCATATGCCTATGCATATTTTAAGTTGAAGCATTATAACTCTGTCTGAGTATACTGTAGGACTGAGAACTGACTCTGTAATATTCTTGTCCAGAGTAATAAAAAGTGCCGTTGGTTGTTTTGTTCAGCTGCCGCTTCCTTTTTATCAATTATTTTGTTCTTAGTATGTTTACATTAAACCATGTAATTTCAAACACAATGTTATCTGGTATGGGGAGGAGCATTGGAAACAACACTATCTTTTCTAAATTCTATTCAAAATCAAACTATTCAGATTATTGCTGACCCAAAATTGACCAATGACTTGATACTTTACAACACCAACATAATATTGCAGATCTTTGCATTTTTATATATATATATATATATATTTCATGAACCCTGCTCAAACAAAACACAAGACATATAGCCATCTAAACAAATATATACTCTTAACACAAGTCTTCCTAAAAATTCAACAAACAAATATTCACTGACAGTTCAGAGATGTAGGACCAAAACTTTTAAGAGAAATTTTTTTAACTGTATTATCGACATTGAATAAACTTCCAAATTCAGTGTCTCTTAAACTTACAAAAAACTGGTGCTGTAGACTTTTTCCTTCTTCTTCATCAACCTTCTAATGTCCACTTCTGGACGTAGGTCTCCTTTTTACCCTTCCATTTTTCTCTATCTCTTGCTAGGTGTTGCCATATTTTCCCTGCTACCTCTTTGATGTCATCTAGCCATCTTTTTTGCGGCCTTCCAACGCCTCGTGTTGTTTCCCTCGGTTTCCATGTTGTGATTCTACTTGTCTACTTTGAGTCATCTTGTCTTGCAACCCAGCTCCACTTGAGTTAGGAAAGCACGTTCCATTGCTCTTTGTGTTGTTCTTAGCCTATTAGCACTTCTTACAGTGAGGGTCATGGTCTCCAATCCGTATGTTTTAACGGGTAGTATGCACTTGTCATGCGCTTCTCGTTTAAGACTGTGTGGTATGTCTTTGTTTTTGAGAATGTTTCTTAGCTTTCCGAAAGCCGCCCAACTGTGTTGTATTCTTCGTGCTATTTCAGTGGTTTGGTTTTCTTTGCCTAATTTTATTTTATAGCCTAAGTAGATGTATTCTTCTACGTATTCAATTTTTTGATCTTCGATGGATACATCGGTCTCATTTTCCAGTGGACTCATTAATTTTGGTTTTGCTAAATTCATCTTCAAACCAACTTTCCTTGACTCGACGTTAAGTTGCTTCAGCAAATCTACTAATTCCTCCATATTATCACTAATAAGAACTATATCGTCCGCAAACCGAAGATGGTTTAGGTATTTTCCGTCAACCTTTATACCTTTAGATTTCCAGGATAGTTTTTTAAAAATATCCTCTAAAGCTAGAGTTAATAATTTGGGTGATATTGTGTCCCCTTGTCTCACTCCTTTCTCTATACGGATCTTATCAGTGGTAGTATCTTCGTCTATGTTGACTTGCATTGTTGCGTTGCTGTAGATGAATTTCAATAAATTGGTGTAGCGTGAATCTATTCTAGCGTTGTCCATTGCATTAAATATTGCCCATAGCTCTATTGAGTCGAATGCCTTTTTGTAGTCTATAAATGCTATATGCAGAGGGACGTTATACTCTGCACTCTTTTCGATCAATAAGCGGATAGTTTGCAGGTGGTCTGTAGTTCTATATCCTTTACGGAAGCCGGCTTGCTCGGGAGGTTGGTAGAAATCCAGTTTTCTTGTGATTCTATTCGTTACAATTTTTGTTAATAGTTTATATAGGTGTGATAGCAAGCTTATGGGGCGATAATTTTTGATTTTGTTTATATCGCTTTTTTTGGTATATTACGTTAGCATTTTGCCAGTCCTCGGGAATTTTGCCTTCTGTAATACATTTGTTAAAAAGTATACTAATGGCTATCGATAGCGTATAACCGCCAAGTTTTAGCATTTCACTTGTAATTTTGTCTTCCCTTGGTGATCGTCGTTTCTTCATTTGTTTTAGTGCTACCTCTACTTCTTGCACTGTTCTGTCTGGGATTTCTTCGGAATTCACGTTCATTATTGTGTACGACTGTGTTGGTTGGTCCTTGATGATATTTGATTTATAGAGTTTCTTGTAAAATGTTTCGATGACTATCTTCATGTCTTGCTTATCCCGTACTAACACACCTTCTTGGTCTCTGAGTTTAGTTATCTTTGTTTGCCCACTTGATAATTCACTTCTCAATACTTTCATGTTCATGTTATCTGCTATTATTTCTTTAATCTTCTCAGTATTGTAGGATCTAATATCTTTTCGTATGTGTTTATTGATATCAGTGTTTATTTGTCTATATTCGGCAGACTCTCTATTTAAAGTTCTTCTATGTTCAATGAGTTTCAGAGTATCCGTACTAATTTTATTATTTTTTAAGGTTTTGGTTTTGTGACATACTTTTTTGTTTACTGTATGTATATCTTTGACGATCTTGTTTGATAGTTCCTCTAGTCCTAGATTCTCTAAGTTGCAGGTGGGGTTCAGTTTAGACCAGGGGTGGCCAACCCAAATGATCTTGGGGGCCACTTTGGAAATGCTTTTTAACTTCGCGGGCCGCATATAAAATTATATATCCATATATTAGATTTAGACTCACTATAGACATTTTTTGAAGTGAAAAATTAAAACAGAGTATAATATTAACTGTTCTGCGAACTCTAAGCCCTATATTTTTTGCAACATTAATAGACGAGGCTATAAAAAAAAATCAGAAAAAAGCCAAAGACACGAGGATAGGATACAGAAAAATGGAACAAATTGGTATTCAAATCCTAATGTTTGCGGATAACATGACATTAATAGCAGACAATAAAGAGAAACTACAAAAAAACAAAACAATATACAAAGAAAAACAAAATAATATAGGCATAGAAATAAACACACGCAAAACAAAAACAATAGTAGTAGCGACCAAACCTAAGAAGCACAAGATAGAATTGGATCGACAAATAATTGAACAAGTAAAATATTACTACCTTGGTACAATAATAGAAAAAACAAGGTATATAGACATGGAAATAGGTGCAAGAATTGGAAAAGAAGCAAGAATATTCAATGCACTCAAAAAACAATTCTTGGTTAAGAAAGAAATAACAAAGACAATAAAAACAGAAATACAAAAGGTAGCAAGGCCAGCCCTAATATACTTGAGCAAATCTTGGACAACAACAGAAAGAAATGAAAGCAAAATTAATGCAATGGAGATGAGATTTTTAATGATAATTAAAGAAATATCAAGAAAAGATTAAGTGAAGAGCTCGGAAGTAAGAAATAAACTAAAAATTAAACCTATAAAAACGTTAATAGAGGAGAGACAGCTAGGAAGACTAGGACACAGACTGGATAGAACCAGAATAACAAAAAATATATAAATTGAAAATACAGGAAAAAAACAAAGAACAGGTCCGAACAGGCTCACAAAACAGCAGAAAATAAAAATTGAGTGGAGCGAGACAAAGCTGCAATAAATAGAGTGGAACAAGATAGCAAAAATGGTCCAAGATAGACAAGCTTGGAAAAAAAAATAAAGAAATTATAAAATAATACAGTCCGACACACATATCTGTCAAATATGCTCAAGAATATGATTTTAAAATCAAAGTTTAATTTAATTTTTTGTCATAATTTCTACAGTTAATTTTTGAATATATAGATGCACAAAAATGTATTTTTTAAATAAATTGGTACTTAGGCCATTATTAAATAAATATATTTTGTAAAAGTGTTATAAATATCGCAGGCCGCAAAAATGTTCTAGGCGGGCCGCATGCGGCCAGCGGGCCGCGGGTTGGCCACCCCTGGTTTAGACTAGTTCTGATTTGTATTTCTCACAATTTTGTTTTAGTTGTTCCTCTATGTTATATATACTTTATTCAGAACAGAGACGTTGGTAACAATGTGTTTCTTGTTTGAGAGGATGAGGTCTACTTCATTCTTTACTTTACCGTTTGGGCTAATCCAAGTCCACTTGCTTTGGACAGGTTTTTGGAAGAACGTGTTCATGTAATAAAGGTCTTCATTTTGCAAATAGTTTAAAAGCATTTCGCCTCTTTCATTTCGTCTTCCTAGACCAAAATTACCTATCCTGTTGTATTCGTATTCTCCATCCAGTTTTTCGCCCACATTCGCATTTAAGTCACCAATAACTAGTGAAAACTGTACTTTTTCATGTCTGCGAGCTGTTGATATATCTTCATAAAATTGTTCTATTTTAGGTTTTCCCGCTTCGCTTGTTGGTGCATACTCTTGAATAACTTGTAGGCTGTATTTATCTGATAGTTGAACAATAACGTAAATTACTCTGTTCGATATGGGTACAACTTTAGTAATATGGTGTTTCAGCTTCTTATTTACGAGAATTGCAACGCCGCCATTGTGTGAATTTGTTTCCGAGTTGTTTTGGAACAGCATATGCCCAGATTTTAAAGTAATGCATTTTTCTCCAGGGAGTCTAGTTTCGCATAGACCCACTATGTCCCATTTTATTTGTTTTAGTTCTTCTTGTAATTCCTGTAATTTTTCGTCTGTTCTCATGGTCCGTATATTATAAGTAGCGATTTGTAATACTTTTTGTTGGCAACCTGTAGTCTTCCAGTGATTTATAGCACCTCTGGCCTGTTTTCTTTTCCGCCCGTTGCCTTGGTTGGTGAGTTGCGGGTCACTGGGAACGTGGGGCCTTTGGTTTTGTCCTGTATTCATGTAAAAAGTAAATAGGGGGGTTTGGCGTTTACTTATCACGCTTGCCGTTCGGGTTGATAAGTTTGTGTAATCCATTTCTTGGGCTTTGTACGCTGCCATTGTTTCATTTTTGAAATCATCTGCCGCCATACTGTCGATATAATTTGTTTTGATTTAATGTTAGTTTGTTAGATGTAAACCACTTACAAGTAGTAAGTATAAAATTATTATTATTATCTATTGCCGTAGAAAGGTTATCAGACCCATTCATAAACGTAGTATCATTGGCAAAAAATATTTTTAGATATTTGAGGAAGGTCATTTACGTAAATAAAAAAAACAGTGGACTAAAAATAGAACCCTGAGGTACACCGTAACTTAAGTATATTTCTTCAGAAACTTTTTTCTTTCGTTTAAATATGACGTTATCAAACGGCACCTACTTGGATGGAAGCTGTAGTAATAAAGTTTTCGAATAAGTATGTTATGACACATACAATCAAAAGCCTTGTTGAGATCAAGGAACAATGCTACAGTATGCTCACCCATTTCTAAGCCCTCAATAATTGCCTCTGTATGATCTACAACAGCATCTTTTGTAGATTTTTCCAAACAAAGCCATACTAAGAAGATGTTAACAGATGTTCATCTTCAATAAACTTGATCATCTGATAGTTGAGTAGTTTTTCAAAAACTTTTGATATTACAGGTAATATAGATATGAGTCTGTAACTATTAACGTCTTCACTATTGCCATTCTTAAATATTACACATGCTCTTTTTAACAAACTGGAAAATACATTACATCTAATACAGATATTTATTAATTTAGTCAGTGGATATATAATGACGTCAACTACTTTTTTAATTAGACTAGATGTTAATCCATAGATGTCCTTGCAAGTTCAATTTTTAGCTCTATGTAAAATATCTCTAAGAGAGCCAGCATTAAACATGTAATCCATAGGATTCTTACTTGATATAGGTAGATTTTCGATTAGATTTTTGTCCACATTACCAAAAAATTGATTAAAAGTGTTAAGGGAGATATTAGATACTTCACAAGTAATAGAATGTTTAATAAAATTAGTGTTTGTATCTATTTTTTCAGTTTTTAAAGCTCTGTGGTATTCACTTTTAGAGTTATAAAAAAATCCTTTCAGTAGCGTATTATGATCACTGACTTCTCTAATTGATAATAATGTTTTCCGCATTTTCCGATAAACCATGAAAAAGACTTTAAATATGACTATTGCAAAATGTCTATAAAAAGATTTAGTTTAAGCTCTGAGCAGTTGTTGTTAATTTCTAAGAAATTCTAATTTGTTGCCTGTAATAGAGAAAAAAATAGATTTATCCTGTGTGGTAATAGGTTTGGTAACTTGTTATAGTTGTATGTCTGTGGATACATTGTAAGATATTTTGGAGCGTAGTGCACGGCACTTCCTAAAATTTTCAGTGAATCTTTTACACATATGAAAACACAATTGTATCTATACTTGAGAAAAAAAAAACATTCGTCATCTTAAAAAAAAAAAAATTTAAGTTCTGGAAAACTTTCAAAATTTAAGGAAAAAAATTTTGGCTGTGAAATATTATTCTTTAAACAATTTTAAAGAAAAAAGTTTTTTTTTTTTAAATGCAACCCCAAAAAGGTACAACCGATCAAAAAATGTGAAAAAACGTAAAAAATCGATTTTTTTCAAATTTTGACTGCTTTATACTCAAAAATAGTTAACTGAAAAAATCATTTATAAAAAGAAAGGCATTATTAGTAGTTTCAGCAAAAAATTCATTCCGTACACTTGACTCATACATGGCCATATACTATCAAATTATAAATGAGTAAAAACAAGACAAATATTTCGCAACTTTTTTGCGTCTATAATTTCTTTCTGAAGCATTGAATATCAGTTGACACCTTGATGTAATTGAAAAACATACAATTCACTTGGTTATGCTCGTTATTAAGGTTTTTCTTTTTTTTTTCTAAAAAAACTCAAAGTGAATAAATAAATCCGCTACAAGTGGGCTTTTTTCGTTTTTTTTTTTAAGAAACATTTGTAACTGCTTTTACGCATTTTATTGTGTTTGTACAGGTTGCTATGTCAGCACAGAAGATTTCATGATAAGCAAGTTATTGCAAAAACCAAACTTGTTTTTTTCTCAATGAAAACGTCATAACACAGTTTATGCAAAAGTATTCAAAAATTTCCAGATTGGAGTGGTATAAAAAATGTTCTCTATGTTTTGTAAAATATTTGTAAATGTACTAACGCTTACAAATATCAGCAATTGTTCCAAGTATATGTCGTAGAGTTATATTGAACACCCAATAACCATAGACTTGATACACACCCCAAATAACCAACAAAGTATTTGATAAAAAAAGAAAAGAAAAGTTGCTAGCGTAAAAAGTAATGCTCATACGCCTTTAGTATAGACAGTCAAAAATTATATTTGTTTTCTAAAAACATTTTTTTCTTTAATTTTTAATTAACTGTAAGACGTTATTCATTTCATAATCTCTAAGGCTAACTTAACACTCTTTGACTAATTTTTGTTTAAAACATTTAAAATAGTTTATGCTAATGAATCTTGCAATAAAAATAAATACAACCTGTTCCTTCTTTGGTATCTAATTAGTTTAGATGTAGGTTATTGTTTAATTTTGTTGATCTTTACTCTCTTTTTAAGCGATTAAGTTACCTCTGCTATTTTTATTATAATCAAATCAGTCTAGTTAGGTAAAAAAATTGCTGCTACATTGAGCTTAACGTATCTATGAATTTACATTTGTTGAAATTGATTTGACAAAAAATTTATTTATTATTATTAACTTTAACTTTAGTTTTTATAGTTATTTTTATTGAGTAAATTTTAATTCTAATTTTTTAAATTTAGTTTGTAACAATACCATTAGATCATTGTTTTTACTAGTTTATAATAATATGCCGTTACAATTTTATCAGTGATTGCACTTAAAGATAATATAAATATTTAACAAATTGTTCAGTTTCTGTTTTTACTTTCTGACCACTTCTTGCAATAGTTTAGTAGTTGAAGATCTCTGTTAGCGAACAAATTTGCATAAATAATTTATGCGTTTTAAATACATTTGTCAGTCTCTCTGAATCGATTTAGCACCTTGTACGCATTGAACACTAAAATGTAGTCGTTAAACACGTTAATATATTTTGTTCTCGCATATTTTGAATATATTTGCTTAATCGCAAGAAGTTATTATTCACCGAATAATATAATAATTAAAGCTTCTTTTATGGCGCTGAATCGGCAATAGTAGTGAGTAAGGAGTCCAATTTGCTAATTCTTGCTAATTATTTAATCTATATCAATTAGCTTTTTTGTAAATATTTTTTAAGGGTCAAGTATCAATAGAGCTAATAATAATACAAAAACAAAAATATTTATAAAACATTAAAAAATAGTTATGTGAACTATTAAAACAATCTTGAATATTAATTTCCTTCTTAACCTTATATAGTACTTACATTTAGTGCTACAATTTTTTAATAAATGTAATATAACATATACTGATATTAGTTTGCAATTACGTTTATTTTTGCGGTTTCCAATATGACGTTAAAAACCAAATAAGACGGCTATCGTAAAGTTAAGTTGGTTCCATTTAAACATTATTTTATTGTTATTGGAAGCAATATATCAACAATAAAACTGCCGCGCTATTATTGGTTTTTCTTGAATTCCGATCAAGTTTCTACAATCACGGCAATGACGAACTTTCTGGATCTCTTGTTTTATTTTAAGTGCAATCCTTATATAAAGTTTGAAAGGATTTTAAAACAGAATATAATGGAAAACTTTTCCATGAAATATGCAATATCACAATAAGGCAATTAATTTTAAACCGTACATCTACTTTAATTAATAACGATAATCATTATCATTGTTAACGAAAAATTCTATGTGCGTCATAGCGTAAAAGATCATTTATTGTTTTTCTGTATATAATTTTTAATAATATAAGAACAGTATTTGTATTAACGTGTATAATATATGTTCAAATAATTCTCGCAATTATCTCTACTGCAAAATCAAATTATGTCCATGTCAATCCAATGCAATGCAAACCGTCAGTTTTAATAAACATTTTATATTCAAGGCGACGGGTGACAGTTCAAAATACTATTTTACTTCTTCCTGTAGACACTTTTATTGGTAGTTTAAAACATATCATTTCCTATTTTAATATTATTCATATATAGAAATGGAAAAGTTATCTTATGACTTCTACACGAAAAGTGATTTCTAAATATTATTGTATCAAATATATAAAGTAAAGTAAATCTTAGTTATTACTACTTTCTTACGATTTATTAATATAAATTAGTTTTATGCAATCAAAAACAGTTTGACAATTAATCAATTAAAACTAAAATGTTGATAAAACAAAATATATTTACAGATAAAATTTAGAAATGCGTACAGTGCAAAAATATATTCATATTATTTGTTTTCTCATTAATTAATTATTAAATTAGTCAAACAATTTCAATAATGACAGAATGAATGATTTTAATAATTCTACTGATTGTTAATTGTAATTCAATATGTTAATGGCTAATATGTTGCATATATCAGCAAATACAAATATTACTATAATTAATTAATTAATACAATCAATGTTTATTATTGTGGTATTTCTGTTTTATATAAAGTTTATTTAATTTAATTTTTAATATGGTTTTTTTTTCTGGCAGTGTTGTGTTTAAAAATAGCAAATTAATAAACATGAAAACATACTGCATTTAAACAAACACCATGTTTATCATAAATATTGTGGATAAATAATAAAAAATGCACATTACACTTCCCTTTCCGTTTTCAAACATTAAGTATACAACTGCAAAGAGTCTAGATACTAGGCAACGATTTAAAAAAAATTGCTTCTAAAGACGTGTTGGGGCAAGTTTCTCGTTTGATTAGCTAGCCATAGACGAACACATTTCTCGGCACATTTGCATGCGGCAAGAAAAGTGGCACATAAATATACCATAAACAACCACGCCAATCAAACGATTTATTTGTCGTCTTGGTCTGTCACAAGTAAATCGGCCTGTTTATGGACGTTTCTGACGAATTACTTGACGAATTAGCGTGGCTCTTGCCTCTCTGGAAATTTAAAAAAGTCACAAGCCATGCCAACTGCATTTGCAATTTACAATTTAAAGTCTGCGTAACTATTTCAAAATGTCGGTTAAAAATTCTTTACTATTCATTTTTGCCGCACTACGTAAATAATTATATTTACTAATAAATTGTCAACCAAACGCAAATGTGTTCGTTTATGCTGAAACACGTTTGCACTATGTGACGTGCAAGTTGAGACTTGTTGCCGCATAAGCATGGCTCTTGATGTGGCGCGCTGCTTGGCAATAAACGCACGTATTTTCTATCACTTTGGTTCGCCGCATGCAATGTCCTGGGTATGACACTAAACTGCATCAACAACAACCGGACGATTGTCGGTATAAGCAGTCTCCCTCTTGCCAACCAACAGCTTTGTGTGGAGGAGTTGGCATGAGTTATAGCAACCTCTTGTCCTGGAAAAGAGAAAAAGTCTCCAACGGCAAATAAACCAATAAGTAAGGTCAACGGCATAGGATAACGAAGGCAACTGGAGACAACTACATTAACGATACACATGTATATCCCTAGTGCAATCAATCAATATGGCCAAATTCAGAGCAAATTATAATACCGGAGTAAAAAGTCCCTCAATCGGATCTCCGAGAAGGACTGTTTTGAACAATACCACCACCACAAAGATAAAAATGATACTACCAAACTCAACCAAAGCAACAACATACAAAATAAAAACCCAGCGAATAGGAACATGGAACGTCAGAAGCATGTTGTAGGTAAGAAAAAAAACAATAGAAATGCGACGGATGAAAATCGACATCCTCTGGTGCAGCGAGACAAGATGGCCAAATACGGGAAAATCGCAATTAGATGACTACCATATTCATTATTCAGGCAATGCTCAGCCGCAGAACAAAAATAGCATTGCAATCATAGTTACAAAAAAAGTAAATTATTCAATCCTAAAATTTCTACCAATATCAGACAGAGTAGCAATAATAAAGCTGAATTCAAGCCCATGTAAAATTAACATCATTCAGGTCTATGCGCCCACGGAAGAGGATATCGAAAAGTTCTATGAGAACATAAGATTAACACAAAAGCAAACAAGATAAGAAAAAATCACAGTGCTATTAGGAGACTTTAATGCAAAAGTTAGAAAAGGAACAGATGAAGCAGAAACGAGAGAAGAGAAACGCTAATGCAATTCTGCAAAGAAATAGGACACGCCATAATAAACACCTTTTATAGGCTGCCGCCTAGGATAATATATACTTGGAAATCGCCGGCTAACACCCAAGAGAATTTGGTAAGATATCAAATCAATTTTATTACAATCAATAAGAGTAAAAACATCGGTAAAAACGTACCCCGGGTCAGATGTATATACCAACCACAACCTATTACTATCAACACTCAAATTGCGCCAAAAGAGGACGGAAAACAGGACACAATCTAAATCACACGGCATGCAGAAGATGAAAGACCCAAACGATTAACAGAGAAAATGTTCAACATTGTAAATCCTAAAAATTTCAGAATTCAAACTATGAAACAACAAATTAAATCAATTACTTACATCACAACAACAGTAACAAATGATAACCTACTCACTACGCAAAAAGTTTGGAATAGTAAATGGATCACGGATGAGATCAGAGATCTAATGGAAAAGCGAAGAAAAGCTAAAAACAAAAACAAAGTGGAATATGAACAGATACACCGCTACATTAAAAGGAAAATTTAAAAAGCCAAGGAAAGCTGGTGAAGAGAGCAATGTGTCGAGATAAAAGAATCAGACAGAACAGTAATATGTACAAAAAGATAAAAGAAACGTAAATCTCGACAAAACAACATCATTACTGATAAACATGGCAAATCATTGCTAAGTATAAATAATAAAATAACAAGATGACAAGAATACAAAGCATACAATCTCTTTATACTGATGCCAATAGAAAAAGAAATACCAGAAATAACCCACCATCAACGGGAGCTCTCATAACGCGTTGAAAAGTGATCAAAGCAATACGAAGGCTAAAAAACAACAAAACACCGGGACCCGATGAGATTGAAGGAGACATTCTGAAACTTACAGAGGAAGAACACCTAGACATGATCACAGAATTATTCAACCATATATATATATATATATATATATATATATATATATATATATGTAATTGGAAACATCTCTAGGAAATGTCTAACATCAACATTTATACCAATACCCAAAAAACCCACAGCTAAAAGTGCAAAGACTATAGCACAATATTCCTTACAAGTAATTTCTTGAAGGTTTTTCTTAAGATTATCTACGACCGTATATATAAAAGACTAGAAGAAGACGTAGGAAATAAGCAACTCGGGTTTAGGAACGTCCTTGGCACTAAAGAATCATTCTTTGGTCTAAATGTACTCATCCAAAGAGCAAGAGACGTGAACTGCAACGTCTTAGTGTGTTTTGTCGACTTTGAAAAGGCGTTCAATAGAGTCAACCACGACAAACCAATGCAAATTATACATCAATTAGGAATAGACAAAGGGATGCACGTATCATATCAAACCTGTACAACCAACAGACCGCACGAAACTGCGTAGAAACTAGATTGTCGGAACAATTCCCAGTACAGCAACGGTTCAGGCAAAACTGCGTGCTATCTCCGCAACTGTTTAACCGATACCCAAAAAAACTTTATAAATATGCACTAGATGAAGAGCAGGAACGGATAATAATAAATGGGCAGGTTATCAACAGCTGTGATACGCATTCTGTATTAATCGCCGATAGCGCTAACAAACTACAAAAAATAATAGATAGATTAGTTGACGCCTGCCAAGAACTTATATGCGACTGAATATATCAAAAACAAAAACAATGAGTATCAGCAAAAACAAAGAGAACGCACAATTCTACGTAAACGGGATCCCCTACAGACAGTACCATCAATAACATACTTAGGAACAAATCTGAACGACAAATGGGACCATAGTTAAGAAACAAAAATAAGGATAAAAAAGCACAATCAGCTTTCAACCAAATGAGGAATATATTATGCAACATAAATCCAACTTTGTACGCGTATTCTAAGATGTTGCGTCTTATCAACCCTCTTATATAGAGTAGAAAAATAGATACTATCCAAAGCAGTCAGCAAGCGATTAGAAAGTTTTGAAATATGTTCAAGAAAATTGTCATATTTCGGCCACATCATGTGCTACAGTGAAAGATACAGAATCTTTCAGTTAATTATGCAAAGCAAAATCAAAGGGAAAAGATCACCAGAAAAACGACAAACTTCCTGGCTAAAAAACTTGCGCCAATGGACCGGCAAAACTTCAATAGAATGATTTAGAACCGCAGTAAATTAAATTAAATGGAGGATACGGCACATCAAAAAGAAGAAGAATGAAAATGTGCCAAGAAATGTGTCTGTAGCTAGCTATTTGAGAAGTCACATCAAGACAAGTTTTTACCACCGGCATCAGTTGAGATTGCTCCAGCTACTGTGTTCGGATGCACACAGGCTTACTTACGGTAGGCCTGAGTCTATATTTGCGTTGCTACGTTTTGTTGATGATAAATAGTCGGGTGTTGTGACAACTTTTTTCAAAGCCGTAATTGACCCTAAGCAATACCAACGCTTTGTACAACCGCAACAGGTAGCACTTTGTGACCAATTCTTTAAGAAACGGTTTGTTTTAACGCGCGTAAGTTTAAAACCACGCAAGACAAGCGCAAAATTCCAATAAAGTTTTTGAGACGGCAAAAATGCACACACAAGGTTTTTGTTGTAGAGAAGCAAACACCTTATACCTCTCCCTCTCTGAAGTTGACGTAATATGGCAGGTATAGTATCTTCACGTACAGGTGTAACCACTAAAGCTTCAATATTAGAACACCATTTTTTAAATATAACATCTTTAAGTTAGCGGTTCCCACCCTTACTTTAAACATGCGATTGCGCATAAAAACTATAAAAAAAGTGGCATACGGCTCCTGAATCCTCGTGCGTGCTGTTTTTGCAAAATTCCATAACACCAATTCATGTCATACACATTTTTCAAATCAATTCTAGGTAAGTCTAAAACCCGCCTTGTGTTTACCTACAAGACCGCGACATTATATAATATTCCGGTTATTGGTGTAGACTGTACAGACAAATACCAATGTGCGTGTTTCAAAGTACATTAGTTTGATTTTTGTCATTATATGTTTGATAGCATATTCTTCATTGTATTTTAGACAATTAAGTAATCTTGCTGAGTGTTTTCATCCGCAATTGATGCACGCATCAATTTGCTATTTTCATGTAGAGGTTTTCCACATGCGTAAATCTGCACCTTGAAGCCCAAACCTTTGACATTAGAAGCAACGCATTAGCGCCGGAATATATGGCCTAATTGCAACGCTATAAACAACCCTTTTTATTTTGGTAGAAAACACGTTCATATCAGCAATCCAATTACTTTTCTGACCTTCTTCATATATTTGGTCTCATTAATCAGTCCATATGTATTGATCATAAGTGTGTACACTAGCCACATATAAACATAAACTAACCTCTTCAAAAGTACCTTGATTTACAACATAGCACATTCCACAGATATTTGTTAAATACATCTGACAAAAAAAAAATGCTGGGTCAGCGCAAGTACTCAATATAAATAGTAACACATAAATTGTTATTAATCAGTTCTATATTAAATATTAAATAGTTGTATATTAATTATTAAATCATTTGTAAACCATTAAAATGTAATTATAACAATTATTCATTCATCCTCTACACGTACAACGCTTTACTGATTAAAAAAGGCTAACTTTGTCAAAGTTGCCTTTCTGGTTTATTTTGGTCACTACAGATGACCAAGATAAACCAGGTCCTGCCTTCTCATCATTGGCACTAGAATTTCCCAAAGAAAAAGTTGGTTGGTCAAATAAATATTCGTGATATAGTAAAGGGTAGGCCATCTAACTTTTGAAATTTGAATCGGCTATAAATAAAAAACTAATGAATATTTTTTTTAAGTTGTGAGTTTAAATGTCATTCATTTCATAATCTTCAACTTTTAAAAACAAAAATTTGTTTAGCATGGCACAGTATCGTTCGCTATTGACGGTAACGGCGGCTCCTTGCTAATTTTCAAAGAAAAATGGCCCAATAATGCCACCGGACCAAAAACAACACCAACCGGTTACTAGTTGTGGATGCATAAGCTGTTCAATAGTCATGTGTAATCCACACTGATGCCCAAATGCGACAATTTTGCTTATTGACGCATCGGATAGTCATGAGGCTTCATTTCTTGGACTAATTAAATTTTATGCAAAATTCTCTTCAAAAAAGTGCAAAAAATGTTCAGTTCCTGAGTACTGGACGAGAACCTAAACGTGTTGTTTTATCCACTAACGATCCAGTTTTGCTAACTCGCTTCACAAATTGGTCCACAAACTGCGTTGAAGGCACTTTTTTTCTATCAAATTTGTTTCGTAAATTTCTTACCGTTTGAGTAAAAGATTCACCACTTTGGAAATAAGTTTTCATTATTTCCCAACTTTGTTCAAGTGTAAAGCGTCCCATTTCGTAAATGTCAAACATAAAACTAAATTTCTGTCAACACATAAATGTCATTATACCTTTGAAAAACAAAATAAACGGTAGTTCAAATTCCAAATGTTACATGGCCCACCCTTTACATAGAAAATTTGTTTTGTTTATTTTAAAACAAACTATCACATAGTAACGGCCACCACTATTCAATGCTATGTTTATGCACAATAACGGTTATCACATTTTATTAATATTATAAGATTTTGAGTAATATATTTGATAAAATATAATCATTTAAAGCTGTCGTTAAACTTGCACAAATCTTTAATTTGTTAGAATGAATTTATAGAATCTATCCATCCAAAAAAGTACATTAATTCCGTTAGATTTGAATCTAGTTAGTGAAATGCACAGATTTTTAAATCAATTCTATCTTTAAAGATAAAAATTTATATCTTAGCTTTCAAAAATAAGATTTTAGAACAGACAATAGTAATGGACTTTCTTCCACAAACATTATTATAATGTGTTGGATCGTCAACGTTTCCCCTTCTCTACAAATTGAAACAGTAAATTTATTTTCTTGTTGAAAATGATGTAATTTCAGTGGAAGGCGGTAATCTAATAATATAAAACGTAACAATTTCCTGGAATCGATACAATACACGCGAAAATCCGAAAGCGACGGCGGCGACGGGAAAGGCATTGTTCGTAGGAGGCGCGCATTGTTCGGTCCTCCGTGCTTCCATTTTCAGTTATAATTAAACTTATATTACGGCGTTAATTTTTGCATTGTGCAGAGGGGAAACCGTTATCAAGTAAATTTCACGGGACATGCCGAGATAGCAGAACTGTGTTTATCGGCAAAGGATTACGATTTACGTTTTTCCATTGCGGCGCCAAAATAAAGGTGTATTGTCTTTATAATTAACAAACGTTGATTATGTTCTGTAGCTGCATATATTTTTTTCAACAACATTGTTTGCGGAATATTACTTTATATACTTGGTTGGTCAAAAATTTAGTTACATTAAATATTTTAAATACTTCTCAGTCTTGTTTTATTAATTGATTGAAAAATTTTAAATTAAATTTCCATTCCCATGCCAATCCTGCATACGCATTCATCCTTGTTACGCGCTTTACATATGAAAATAAATTCCGCAATGTAAAATATTCATCGAAAGACTAAATTGGATGATCTCAAGTGAAGCGTACAAGAATTCTGGCAGCACACACACACATACACACACACACGTGGAGAGTCTCTCCAGGTAGATGGCAACACTTCCTTTGTGCGGGAACATGCCCTCTAAATCAGATAAACCACCTGCCGCAGGAAGACTTGCCCCCACGCAAATGTATCCTAGCCATCTTTCTCTTTTCCGTTCTGACAAAAAGAGAGAACGATAGAGACCTATATCGTTTCCCATTCTCAGTGGACCGGTATGATCTTATTCCGTAAACCCGACAGGAAACCACCGCCAACCGCCGCCAGGATGTTGATCTCTCTTTCGCATCGCGTCCGCAACTTTTCCCCGATCGAATCAACACGGTTCGAGTAGAAGAAATTCTGACAGTATAAAAAGTTTACTGAGGAAAATAAATGGATATTAAAGAAATTTAAATTTTTGAATATTATTTTAACAATTTATTAAATATAGCTACTACTGGCAGATCATTTTAGAAATATCTTGCAGCATTAATTTAATTTCCTTAAAAATAAAAATGAATTGAATTTTTTTACTAAAGAATTATATTATCATAACACCAAATTACAGTAATGTGAAATATGTTGTAAACATTTTAATCATTATACTAATCTAACAATTCAATATGTAATCTTTTATTCAGAGCTGTATACCGATACTGATTCCCTTATATACGAGGTGGAATGTGATGATTTATATGATCTAATTTGACGTGACGCCTCAGAATATTTCGATACAAGTGACTATCCTGATAATAATGTATATAGCATCCCTGGCATAAACAAAAAGGTTCTCAGTATGATGAAAAACGAGAATGCCGGTAAGGTGATGATGGAGTTTGTTGGACATCGCTCTAAAATGTACGCAACTAGAGTCAGTGGCGTAGCTAGGATTTGTAGGCCCCCGCAAGGTATTGAAAAGGGCCCCCCGAGTTAAAACTACTACTTTTTATTTTTAACCCTCCCCACCCCAGGTTTTGATATACCGTGGCATAGCCCTTTTTGTAGGATTGGGGGCCCCCAAAACGTCTCGAGCCCCCCCGCACCGCGGGGCCTGCGGGGCCTTAGCTACGGCGCTGGAGCTGATCATTTGGTATTATAACTAAAAATCGTGTTGCATCTACTATCTAAAAACAAGCTCTAAACACACACAAATTACACACACAAAAATAAATACCAACAATTGTTTTTTACTGAAATCGTAAAATCGTTTGCATCTGCATTCTGACATCACAACTGTCCGCTAGGCAAGCACAACTATACTATATAGTGTTGCAACCAATAATAATAATAAAGTTTATTTCTTCATGAATATACAAAAAAAAAATACAATAATATTACAAACATTAGTGTTTGACAAGTGCAATAAAGTTTGATATGTAATATACAAATTCATTTTAAATGTTCTTGTGTTTCACAGCTATAATAGACGACAATTCTTTATTAATCAACTTTTGGTTTCTTATTGGATTCTTAAAACCGCTCCGCACGCTGGCCGTTTTCTGTTGTAAACCGGTCAGCGTGCGCAGCAAATCAGAGAAACTTGCAAATGTGACATAAGCAAATGGAAAAGATGTTAGAGTGCCAATACATCCCTTTTCTAAAGACATATAATTACTAAATAAATGTACGGCAGTGTTTGCGGAATATTCAAGTACTACTACCTGATGGCACACTATTCACTTTCTAGATACAAATGCAAAAACAGTATTATTTTTAACAAGCAAAAAGATGCTATTTTTCTATTTTACACTTCATTATAAAAACCCACGCCAACAATACTGGCAAATAAAAAATATGTACATAGATACTCTTACTGGGGAATAAAACTAGTCAATAGTCAATTAACATTGACGGTCAATTTATAAGCAGAATAAGTTTGCAACTAAAAATTTTGCTGCGTTTAGTTTATTGAGCAATTTTTTATAACTGCTTAAATATCCAACAGTTCTGTCCTGATGTTTTTAAATTTGTTGTTCTGGTTTTAAATCGGAACCTATGTTGTTAGTCTATATTGATAATCAGTTTTCAAATTAAATTCAATGCTTCAAATTATTAATGTTGTCAAAGCTAATTATGGTTGGCACAGCTATCAGATCTAAAATTTTGTAACCGTAGACAAGATGCTTTGGTTCACGTTATTTAGGTTAGTTTTGAATACATAAATTTCAAACTTTCTTTTACGATTGTCAAAATAAATCTTGATTTGTTTCTCTTTTTTTTTTTCTCTTTTTGTAGTTGACCCAATCCGGCGTATTCTGTACCATTTTGAATAAAACCAAAAAAACAAATTATGAATAAAATAATGTAAAAAATATATTAGAAACCAATAAACTACTATAAAAGATGAAACAAATTTTAGTATTTAATTAAAAACTTCATTCCTGTTCTAACATAAAAAAGCTTTTGTTCAGGAATTAATTTTTTTTTAAAATAGTCTACTAATATGTAATAAAATGTATGCAATCAAGATAAAAGGTGTAGAAACAAAACTTTTATTTTGTCAATAAGATGTAGTATAATTACAGGTTTAATATTTCTGCGTTTCTTAGTAGTCACGTACGTAGTGTAAAATATAGAAACTGTTGTTTTGTACAAATTATTATAATTAGGCCACATTGTTTGGCTTTTGCAACTTCTTTCTTGCGCCATTTCAATTTTCAAGTGAAAAATTGCATTTTCTTAACTTTTTTGTGTTCAACAAAATTAAAGTTTTGAAAATAACATTACCAACGTACAACTCTTGTAATTAAATTGTGTATCTTTATAGTAACTTAAATCGCATTACAAATCGCATTTAAATATAATTTCACTTGAAAATAATTCAAATCTTTTACTAAGTTTCTAATTCATATAAAGTATGGTTTTGCTTTGCGGTTGTCGTTTAACAACTAAAATTAAAAAAAAATCATTTTGTATGCAGCCAGACTAATGGTTAGCTATTTTATTCAAAGTGTTTTTGATTTTGTAATTTTGTAAGGTTTGTAATAAAGGGTGGGCCATGTAAGGTTTGGAGTTTGAACTACCGTTTATTTTGTTTTTTAAAAGTATAACGACATTTCTGAGTTGACAGAAATTTAGTTATATGTCTGACATTTTCAAAATCAGACGGTTTACAATTGAACAAAGTTGAGAAATAATGAAAACTTACTTCCAAAGTGGTAAATCTTCTACTCAAACGGTAAGAAATTTACAAAACAAATTTGATAGAAAAGAAGTGACTTTAACGCAGTTTGTGGACCAATTTGTGAAACGAGTTTACAAAACTGAATCGTTAGTCGATAAAACAACACGTTTACGTTCTCCTCTAGTGCGCTCAGTCAAAAATATTAATGCTGTTGCTCAAAGTGTGCGTGAGCGTCATTGTTCTCAGGAACTGAACATTTCTCGAACTTTTCTGAGAAGAAATTTGGGCCTACAATTTCAAGTTTAATTAGTCCAAAAAATTAAGCCTTATGACCATCCAATGCGTTTTTAGTTTGCCCAATTAGCTAAAGATCATTTTGCCAAAGATGAGCATTTTTATCGAAAAATCGTGCTTTCCGATTAAGTTTTTTTTCATCTTTGAGGATATGTCAATAAGAAAAATTGTCGCATTTGAAAATCAAAAACGGACAGTGCCACTTGCCATACAGCCAACGTAACCATCAATATTTTGGCAACTGGTTTTGGAAATCAAATAATCAGCCAAAATGCTGCCAATTGGCCACCTAGGAGCTTTGATTTGGCCCCGTTGGTTTTTTTAAATGTGCAGACCTTAAAGATAAGTGTTACGCTTAAAACACAAAATCAAAGTTGCCATTCATGGGATTGAAACCGAAACAATAAAAAATGTACTAAAAAAATAAGTTTATCGGATGGGTTGAATAATGTTGTGTTTCATTCTTAAATGAAAATGTCCAATAAATGTCTATAAACTCATAATTAAAAAAAAATATATTCATTAGCTTTTTATTTATAAAGTTAGATCTTGCGAAAATAGGTTGATAATCTGATAAGCATGGTGCACAGCTTAAAAGACATTGGCGTTTTTGTCAGTTCCAAAACTTGCAGAGTTCAAAGCTTTATAATTTTAGCAAAAATATGGTGTCTCAGATGTTCTAGGAAACTAAAACCTTCTTTGTTGGATCTTATTTTGAGGATCTAACCCCGGACACTTTAATTTGATTTTATTGCCGAAGGAAAACCTTTTGAGCCATGGACTTCCGGTTTAGCTGGGATTCAGATAGGTCTTTTAGCTACTCTCGGAAGCAATTGCTTTCTTACCCTTCACCGTTTAATGTCTTTTTTGCCTTCCAAAACGCAAAAAAAAACATGTGTTTGGTGGTTATCTTAAGATTGACAGAGAAATGCTAAAGGTAATCAGAAGTCAATTTTACGTCAGGGAATGCAAACAATCATTTTTTTTTTTTCAAAAACTAAACATTACTTCAAAAAAAACGTAGAAATAACCCTCCCCCCTCCCCATTCTCAAATTTCACTTCATTTAATCGCCGAAAAAAAAACGTCAAAGGGTAGGTGGGTGGGTCACTCCATTCTAAACTACTGATTTGTTATCATAATGTGGCGTGTTCCACCCACCCACACAAGTGTTTGTCATCAAGAAATTAAATATTTGACTTTTTCTCAAGCATTAGAAGAGAAGGTTGCAAACCAAAATCATGATAACAAACACTTGGATGAATGGGTGAGTCACTCCAAACTAAACTTTTGACTCTTTATCATAATATGGAGTGTCCCATCCGCCCACTCAAATGTTTGTCATCAAAAAGTTAAATACTTGATTTCTCCGCAAGCATCAGAAGTCATTTTGTCACAAAAAAGTCGTAATCTAACATTTTGATAATCAACACTTGGTCGGGTGGGTAGGTCACTCTAATCCAACCTACTAACGCGTTATCATAACATGGAGTGTCTCACCCACCCACCCAAGAGTTTGTCATCAAAAAATTAAATACTTGACCTCTCAGTGAGCATCAGAAGTCATTTTGTCACAAAAGAAGATTCAAATTTTTATAACTAACACTTGGGTGGGTGGATGGGCTACTCTAATCCAAATTACTTGACAAGGACTTGTTATTAAGCTATGGCGTATCAAATCCACCCACCCAAGTATTCGTCATCAAGAGATTAAATATTAGATCTCTCTGCAAGCATCAGAAGTCATTTTGTCACAAGAAAAGATTATAATCTAGCATTTTGATAATCAACACTTGGGTGAGTGGGTGACTCAAAATTTTAGGAGTGCAGTAACAAACCAAAAACTAATTAAAAAAGTATTGTCGTCTATTACAGCTGTAAAACACAAAAACATTTAAAATAAATTTGTATATTACATACCAAACTTTATTGAACCTGTCAAATATCAATGTAACCTTGTAACCTTGACGTTTTCTTTAACTTTACACTAATGTATATATTATTGTATTCTTTTTTTGTATATTCATGAAAAAATAAACATTATTATAATTATTATTTCTTATTATTAACGCTAACGCTCTATAGCTGATTCTGGTGTCAAATCGTCGTGGTTGAAAGTCAGAGCGTTGTTGCAGATGGTTGTACAACTGTTTTTAAAAGATTTTAAGCCTAATGCAGCCCATACACGCACGAACTTATCTTAGCGCTTGGCGTATGACGAGGTCTGAGCATGCGCACTATGGGCGTTTGGTAGAAGAAAAATTTGAGTCAGACACACATGCTCGAGGTAAAGTGAATCAAGCAATGTTTGATTTTTCGTGCACGGACCGCACGGGCCAACGATTCAAGCTTGTGCAATGACAACTTCTGATGTACGGAATGAGCCAATAAATCAACTGTTATATAGATTTTTATCAAATAAAACCTTAATAATCAAATTAAATATTTTGTAAATTTTTAATAATAGTATTTATTTTAACATTCTTTGTATTTTAGTTATTATCTGAGACGGCGTTTAATATAAAAACATTAAAATAAATACTAAAATATCTAAAAGTTATACATATAATGAAATATTATACCATTTTCATAATTAATTAATTCATATGATTTAATCCATTATAAATATTAAAACTTTATTAAAATTATTTAATTTATTTTGATTTTTAAATAATATTAGTAAACTAAAACAAATCATGTTTCTTTGTCCATTAATCTTAATTATTCGTACAACTTTTCAACTAGTGCGATGTTTATTTATATACAGAAACATTTTACTGTAAATGTGCCAATATATTAACTTCATAAGTTTATTCTTAATTAATTAAATGTTATTTTATTTTTTTTTATTATAGGGTTTACAAAATGCAATAACGAAACATAGTATTTTTGATCATTCTTAAATTGTTACATAAATTAATATGCAAAAATTATAACATCTTTGCAAACCATCATTTTATCCATAACATGCGTCAATTAAACTCATTTGTGAAGAGAGACATGTTAACGCTACAAAGAAACAGGGCAAACTGAAGGCGCGTTGTAAGTGACGAACTGTACGTGTATGGTCAATTTTCTCATTTCTCTACGTAGCGCTCTTGCCTCAACGAGCAAATTCACGAGCAAATTCGTGCGTGTATGGGCTGCATAAGTAAAGTCTCATTTTTGACGTAGAACATATTATACAAAAGCGACTGACCGGGGTCTGCTGGAAACTTGCAAAAATGTATTGTGTATTTGTTAATAAATTGTCTAAAAAAACTCAATTGTTTTATATAAATATTATTTAAAATAATTTATTCTTTAAAATTAATAAACATTGTGCAGAATACTTATTTAAAAAAGGATATTGCAAACATTGCTAAAAATCTTTATTTGTGGAATAAAAAATTCATTAAAAATATTTGAAAACACTTTTTTATTTATTTGAAAGTCTATTTATTTAAAGTTACATCTAAATACGGAACAGCAACCATAGGTTTACCAATTAAAAAATGTGCCGGTTTGGAATTTAATACAGATATAAATTATACAAATACAGTTTAAAATTCATGATATAATAAATAATTATTCTCAATAACTTTTATTAACATATCAAATAATACAACTTCAAACGAAGCAGGCCAGTATGTCATTCTAATTGAAGAAAGTAACAATTGAGAACCTACATGCATAAGCCTTTTAGGATTGTAGTCTATTTAAAATGATAGGATGTTTTGAATGAAACTCAAGATCTGAATTCCCAAACCTTAAAATTTTATCTTTGTTTATAAAAAAAATTTAGAGCGTTGAATTTATCTTGTTTTTTTAGATGCCCTTGTTATTTTTTGTCACAAATTTCTTCATCAGTAAATTTCATCTAATAAATTTTTAAAATTCTCAAAATCTATCTAAATTATCGTAAGTTTGGCAGGTTTGCAGAAAATTATTGTAAAATTTTAATGAATAATTATTTACTCTTAGTATTACCCATTCAAACAATGTATTTTGCAATATTGGTACTCCCTTGCCTAATTTGATTTGATTTTGTTTCAACAAATCCCAAATAATTTCAAGCCAATTAGCATATTAATTTTTGATAAAATATTGAAATGAGAATAAGCCAATTATATGTCATTGGGTAATTTCCAGTTTGAAATTCATATGTTTTTTAAAGCCTATCTGCAATTTTATGATTAAGTACTAAGCAAGATATTGTATGTTGAAACTTGTTAACATTTGATTTGATTGTCACTTAACGTTTGTATCGTAATGGTCAATTCTGTACTGTTTATATTAATAGGTTTCTCTAATGATTTAATTTTTCTCAAATGTGCTAAAAATTAAATTTGATTTGGATCCATTATCCAAGACGGCATACATTTTTTCTAAACAATATTTTTATCTTTTACCAATATTACCACTGTTGACAATAATATAGTTAAAATTGTGTTACGACGTATACTTTATTTTGTTGATTTTCTTTGCGATGTAGTCTACCAAAATGTTGTATGTAGTATTTATAAAATTCACGACATAGTTTGGCATTGCATTTGGTGAACCAATGTTCATAATATAAACAATTTATGGACAATTTCAATTTTCTACAAGTTTGAAATTTTTCTTTAATAATTAATTTAAATTTTATTTTATCATTTTTTTATAAAATGATATTTTTTGCACACATTTAATTTGTCTTTAAACCTTTTTTCCAATCTTTAATTAATGTTCCAATTTAGATGTAATTATATAAATAATACAAGAGAAATAATATGGAAAAGCTGATCGTGCAGTGTAAACCAGATGGCAGGCAAAAAAAAGGAAGATCTCCGACCCGATGGACTGACACAATCTAAAATCTCTTCCACACCAACATTGAGACTACAGTCCGCAAAACAGCAAATCGGAGTAGATGGCGGAACACCGTAAAAAAAATAATAGATGCTCTGGATGATACATAGGACAAGAATAAGACATACATCATGCCACCACACGTCTGTCAAGACGTTGGACCAAGAAGAAGATGTAAATAAGTATATAATTTTAGTTTTGAATTGATTCCCAAAGAGCATGTAAGGCTTTTATATGTTTTGTAAATCTATCTACTAAACCAACTAAACAAGCAGATACCTTGTGTACAGTAGTATTAATTTCAAAAATTGCCTTTTTGTAGTTTTAAACTAATAATATTTTATTTGAATACCAGTCCGCTAATCAATCACACGTAGTTTTATAATTTAAAGCTGCAAAATATAGAAATCTAGAAATTGTATAATTGTAAATTATGCTTTTAAATAATAAAATTTATGAATTTTACTTATTGACTTATTTTTATTAATAAAGAATTCAAAAGTGTCTCTAAATTTTAGCCAAAAGCTGTAATTCCCATCAAATTTGAGCAATTCTATTACCGGTTCAAGATGCTGATAAACAAAGTTTAATATCTTATTCAGACTACAAATATTAAAGAAATCAACTTTTAAACCACAAACTCAGTCGATGTTTGGTTCGTTTTCGCATTAGTAATATATTTAATGACTCGTTCCAAATCTACGAGCAATGTGCGGCCAAGACATACGACTAAGCGGCTGCCTCACATGCAAAATAAATAATTAGATCTAAAACAAGCCACCATAATATAATAATGCGTTTTATACCTACCACCAGGTCGGGATTAGTAGTTATTGTTAGTAATTAAGTTAAGAAGTAAGTTTTATTGTCCCGAGGCAAGAGTTCGGATTCGAGTACGCGTGGGCACCAATCCATGAAAACTAAATTTAGCTTTTCTGCGTTTAGAATAGTTTGACTACGCATAGACTTTACTCCTCAAAAACTAGATATGTCCACCCAAAGCCAGAAATCTGGTTTCAAACGCCAGATTCAGATTCAGCTCCCTTTCTTTTTTGGTCTGCTGGTACAAATGAAGTTTTAATTTTTTAAGTCGCTACTGCATCACTATCACTTGTCCATTTGCTGTTATCAATAGCAACGTGCTCCTGGTAATTCTTTCTATAACGTTCATTATTTTAGTTCTTTTTCTCAACGTTCTTTGCCCTATTTGGCATCCTAGATATACATATTCAGAATCTATTTTTAAGACTGTACTTATTTAGGTTTTATCGATGCCATTCGGATTTATTATTTTTGTCATGTTCATTACCAGGCCTACCGCTTGTAAAGCTTCATTAAGATTATCTAACATTTCAATAATTTTGTTATCATTACTACTCTGATGATGATTATTGAACTCGCTCTGCGAACACACGTTTTGTTACGGCCGACAAACAACTCGTAAATACGAGACTTATTGTCAAAACAAAACAGGAAAAATCAATTTGATACTAACTCTAGTGTAAAAGCAGTGCAGTGAGAAAAAAAATAATTAAAGTAAAACAAACAGAACAACTGTTTTAATAATAATAATAAATATCAATATATACCAGCGAATAAAATTGCTAGTCAGTGTAGAAGAGAGACCGAGCCACAGCAAGCGCGCCGCGCAAGAAAGAGACAAAAGCGACTCGGGAACAGCTGCAACTCAACCACACGACACTTCGAAATCGAAGATAGCAACGGAGAAAACAAAAAAGTAATCTCCAAAGTAAAAAAAATTTATTAAAACAAGAAATAAAAGTAAAATAAATTATATTAAATATATTAAATTAATTGAAATAAGAAAACTAAATAAAATAATAAGGATTATAAAAGGATCAAAAGTCAAATGAATTCAAAACAAGAAAGAGGAATAGAGAGAGAAGTAATTGATAGCCCTAAAAAAGAATTTAAAGGATTTCAAAAAAGTAAAAAATATTAAGATCACCAGAACAAAGGAAAATAGAGAAAGAAAGGAAAACGACAGTAGAAAAACAATACAACAGTGAAACAATAGGAAATATAGAAATTAAAAAGAAGGAAGAAAAAAACAAAGATAAAACAAAAAGAGATTACTTTAAAGACAATACAAATACAGAAAAAAAAATGACAGAAATGGAAGAACTAAAATGCATGTTCAAAGAACTAATGAAGGAGATGGCAAAGATTACAGAAGAACTAAAAGAAGAGATTAGAGAGCTAAAGAAAGAAATAAAAGATACAGAAGTGAAGTGGGAGCAAGAAAAAAGACAGATGTTACATAAAATCAAAAACCTAGAAAACAAAGCTGAAAAAGAAGAAAGACTGAAAAAAGAAATAACATTATAATAACAGGCATAAAAACTAATGAGAATGAAGAACAAAATGAAGTAGAGAACTTCTTGAAAAAAAAATTACAGATTGAAATTAATATAGGGAAAGCTCACCTAATACACAAAGAAAAACAAATAATAAGAGTTGAAGCCGGAAAATGGGAAACAAAACAACAAATAATGAAAGCCAAAAAAAATCTGAAAAAGACCAGGATTTACATTGACAATGACCTAACACATGAAGAAAGATTTGTACAAAAAGAAATTCGAGTCATAGCAAGAGAAGAAAAAGTAAATGGCAAGAGCTTAAGAATAGGATACTAAAAATTATCAATTAATGGAGAGGAATATAGATGGAATAAAGCGATAAAAGGTTTAGAAGAAGTGGAAGCTCCAAAAAACTAACAAGAAAACAGCTAAAAGAAAAGAAAAAGATTCCAAATACGGAAATGGTACAAGAAAGAAGATAATCACGACAGCGACTAACGACAAAAAAAGGAACATGAACAGAAAAAATACAGAAAAATAAAAAAAAAGAGAGAGAAAAAGAAAAATAAAGAAAAACATGGAATATAAGAGGATACATGTTAAAAGAAGCAGAACTGGTGGAAGAAATGATATACCAAAAAATAGAAATTCTAAGAGTAACGGAAACAAAAAAGAAAGAGAAAGGGATAGTAAGAATACATAGAGGATACTGGTTTATGTGGACGGGAGTAGAGGAAAAGGAAAGAGCAAAAGGAGGAGTAGGAATGATAATAGCTCCGGAGATGGTAAAGATACAATAAGAGAAAAACACATAAACAAAAGAATTATGACAGTAGAAATAAAACTGTTAGATAAAGAAACATGGACCATGATAGTAAGTAGCATATGGACCAAATGAAGACGCAAAGAACAAAGAGAAAGACGGTTTTTATGCAAAACTACAACAAGTAATTGACGAGGGAACAGAAAACATAATGATACTAGGAGATCTAAATGGGAGAGTAGGAAATCAAAACAACGAAATAGAAGAGACAATGGGAAAAGAAGGAGAAGAAATGAAAAACAACAACGGAAAAAGAATTATACAACTATGCATCAAAAACAACCTAATAGTAACAAACACCAAATTCAAACACAGAGAAATCTACAAATACACAAGAACACAGCCAACCACAAACAAAAAATCAATTATCGACTACTACCTAGTTAATAGAAACAACTGGAAAAAGATAAAGATTGTAAAAGTATAAAGACACGCGGAAATAGGAAGCGACCGCCATTTACTACAAATGGACATGAAATGGAAAGCAATAACTAAACCAGATAAAAGAAGAAAAAAAGTTATGATAAAGATAAAAACATACAAATTAAAAGAAGAACAAATACAAGCAGCATACCAAGAGATACTACATACAAAATTTAGAGAGAAAGAAAAAAGAACGGACATAATAGGAAAATGGGAAACTTTTAAACAAATTATTCTTGAAGCGGCAAAAGAGAGCTGTGGAACAACAAAAATAGTAAACAAAGATATAAAAAAACCAATTGGTGGACAGAGGAAGTCAAGAAGAAGATAAAAGACAAGAAAAAATAGAAAAGATATCTAGAAACAAAAAAAAATAAAAGATTATAAAAAATAGAAAAAAAAGGAAAATGAAACAAAGAAAATAATAAAAAAACAAAAATAAAATTATGGACAAAATTTGGAAAAGAAATGAATGAGAACTTCAACCGGAACCAAAAACTATTCTACGGAACGTTAAAACAGTAAAAAAAAAGAAAGAACACAATATGATGAACATAAAAGATATAAATGGTAAAATAATAACGGAAGAAGACAGGATAATGGAAAGATAATAATAATAATAATAATAATAATAATAATAATAATAATAATAATAATAATAATAATCAGTAGACTGGCTAGTTCAAGGCGAGATCTACACAGAAGCCGAAGGAAGCATAATAAGCATTCAAGATCAAGTAGTAAAAACGAGAAACTACCGTAAGTATATACTTAAAGAAGATCTACAATCAGATCTGTGTAGAAAATGCCATATACATCGGGAAACCATTGAACATATAATATCGGGATGCCCAGCCCTTGCTGCTACTAAATACACGCGACGACACAACCTAGTAGCAGGTATAATACACCAGGAAGTGCTAAAGAAATGTAAACTAGCAAAAGGCGACATCCCATACTATAAGTACGAACCCAAGGCAGTTGAAGAAAACAACAGGTTTCTTATCTACTGGGACAGACCCATTATCACGGATGTAAGAACCCCTCACAACAGACCAGACATCGTCATACGAGATAAGAAAAGCCGCAATACCTACCTGATAGATATCTCTATTCCAGAATCCTCAAACCTGCAAAGAAAGCACGACGAAAAGATCAATAAGTACATCGATAGAAACAAAAGAAATGTGGAGGCAAAAATCAGTGCACATCATCCCACTGATTATATCAGCTACTGGAGTTGTACCACTAAACTTAGCTAAAAATCTAGAAAAAATAGACTTAGAATTTAACATCTTTAAGAAAATGCAAAAAAGCACTCTGCTAAGTACTGCAAATATTGTAAGGGAAGTCCTTTCTATATAATAAATAGAAAAATAGCTGTCAGTCTTGGTCGCTGTACCCGACGGCAGTCTAAATACCAGAAAACTGTGTTAAAAAAAAATAATAATAATAATAATAATAATAATAATAATAAGTTTATTTCCCAACAGTACATACATACATACTAATAACAGGGAAAATGTATAATAATATATTAAAGATTAATTAATAAATGACAAATTAATAGATATATAACATACATATAGTGCGCACTCTATACAAATAAAAAGAGAAAAAAAAAATGTAGTCAAATTTGGAGAACTAACATTATAACAATATAACAATAAAATAATAAGAAAAAAAAATAACTAGTTACAGTACTTCTGAAATTGTCTTTACAAATACAGACTGGCTACAATTAAATATATCAATGCAATATTGAACACTAGCATAAAGACTACATATTGAATTAATCGGTGAATTATAGTGATGAGTAGTGTTGCAACGGTTAACAAAAAATGTTACTGCGGTTCTACTTAGATATTAATTAATGTCAACAAATTAGGATCATCAATTTTGTTGATTACTATCTGATGCAAATGTTTAAGTATATAGACATTTCGCCTTGTGTTAGAGAATGTTTAATGAAATTAAAGAAGACGAAATAATAGAAGCAATTATGAAACAATACTAACAAGCATACCAAGCAAGATATTAACAAAACTTTTAGAAAAAAGGATGAGAGACAAATTAGAAACAACAATAGAGGACAGCCAATGTGGATTTAGAAGAAGAAGAAGCACACAAATCTTAATATTTATAATAAGACAGCTAAGTGATAAGATGATAAAACAAAAATAGAATAATGCACGTATGCTTTGTTGACCTCGAAAAAGCATTTGACAGAATCAAAAGAGAGGATATATGGAATGAACTTGAAGAGAGAAGAATTGAGAAGAAAATAATAAACATAATGAAAAACATGTACACAGAAAATAGAAACGTAGTAAGAATGAACAACGAGGAATCGAAAAAATTCCAAACAACAAGACTGATAGACAAGGTTATCAAACAAGCAAAGAAAAAAATAAAAATGTTAAATATAGGGTATTGGAAGATGGAAGTAATAGAAATAGCAGAACTACTATTTGCAGACGATATGGCAGTGATTGCAGAGACAGAAGAAGAGCTTCAATACAACATGGAAATATTAGAGGAACAACTAAAGAAAATAAACATGAAAATAAACATGAAAATAAACTATGAAAAAACAAAAACAATGATAATTGCGACAGAAAAACTGAACCACAACATCAGAATAAAAGGAAGGATAATAAAACAGGTTGAACAATACAGATACCTAGGAACAATAATACAAAGCAACAAAAAACTTGACAAAGAGATAGATGACAAAATAGGAAAAATAGCAAAAATATATAACATGTTAAAAAACACTTTCTTTAACAATAAAGAAATATCAAAAACCACAAAAACAGAAATTGTAAAAAAAGTAATTAAACCAACATTAACATATAGTAGCGAAACATGGAAGATGACAGGAAAACAAATTAAAAAAAAATAATGCAATGGAAATTAGATTTCTTAGGAAGATCAAAAACAAAACCAGAAAAGATAAAATAAGGAACGAGACATACAGGTCAAATTTAAAAATAAAACCAATACAAGAAAAAATAACAGAAGGTCAAATGAGATGGTATGGACATATCAGAAGAATGAATAAAGAAAGAAACCTAAGAAAATTTATGAGACAAAAGTAACAGGAAAACAAAAAAGAGGAAGACCCAGAAAAGAATGGAACAGCGCAATAAAGGAAGAGGCTGCAGAAAAAGGGAACACTTGGGAAGAAATAAAGGAGATAGCCAAGGATAAGAAGAAATGGCGTAAATATTATATAAATTAATAATAGGCCATACAGCCTTACAACAAAAGGTAAAAAAGCAAATGAATAAATAAATAAATAAAATACTACTGTGATTATAATGTCGTCTGCAAATCGTAGGGAACTAATATTTGCCATTTTTATTCTTTTCTTCTCCCATTCTAATTTCCTGAAAGCACCACCGCCTTCATACAAACTTGCTTAAAATAAAGTATCAATATTATCGACGACTTCAAAACTATCATTTTATGTAAAACTATAACAAAAATAATATATAACATAGATTAAGATTTATGTTCAGGTAATTTTATAGCATTACAATGTTGATATGTTTCAAATGCCAATCAGCTGTTTGTCTAAGCGTTTGCGCTATACCTACCACCGCCGTAGACTATTTACTAAAATACGAACAAATTTAAAAATTATGATACGGTGGTGACAGAGTCACAAACGCTAGCAATTAGCAGTGAATCAGTGGAACCATATGATTTAACGTGTTCAAATTTTGGTTTGGTGATGGTGGGCGGTGCAGTGAGACTGCAACTTTAGTGTGCGCAGTCACTGCTTGAAACTGTTTTGTAGTACCGTTCAGTGAAAGAATATTAGAAAAAAGTTAAAGGCATTTGTGCGTACCCGCGTACGCTTCTCTCATAGATGTGTTTATCCTCCTCATTTACTAACTATTGACTATCCGTTCATTAAGTTTAGGAATTCCTTTCCAAAATTTGGAGATGACTGATAGTCAATCTCTAGTGTGTAGATACATCATAGAAGCAGCATATACGAGTACGCACAAATATATTAGCCTAGTGCCTCTTTCTAATAATAATTTACTCAACGGTAGTACCAGTAGTACTGAATCCTTTCTTAAATTCTGCTTGGTTGGTACAAATCCAACTTTTTATTAAAATGATTCGTTAGAATTTTCAGTATTTATGTGCGTAATCTACTACAATCAATGGAAATAAATAAATTCAATAAACAAGGCAATCTATTAAATGATCAGACAGGTTTAAATAAAAATTACATCTACTTAATATTTTATGTATTAATTAATAATCTTTTTATACTCTTATTTGTAATACTCAAATTTTAATAAAAAAATTTGAACTTCGTTAATCCTACTTCTATTTTACTTTTTAGTACATAAACTTATAATTTAAATATATTAAATCATGTTGCAGTTTATCAATTAAATCTTTAAAACCTAAACGTGTTTTGATTATTAATCTAATCAATATATGAATTATGTATTGCTTGTTTTTAACTATATTGAAAGTACACGCAAATAAATAATTTATTGTACAATATTTCATCAATTTATGTAAGATACTGTATTTAAAAATGTTATATAGAAGAACGTGTACACGTAATGTACAATCGAAAATGTAAATCATGATTGAACTTCGTGTATAAATCAGAACTTCATTACAGTATATACATTTAGGCATTGTCCCCTAAAGCATAACAATCAGCGTTTCCCCCCATTGGCAAAATAATTAATGTTATATTTTGCAATTTTTCCCCGTACGCATACTGTACGTGTGTTTGTGTGCCCGGTACGTGTATGCAATATTTGTTAATTATGAAGCGCGTTAATAATTTATGGGTGCGCCGGAATCAATAAATCATTCATTAAATAAAATGTAATTGCCGGCAGGCCGTCGGTTTGGTATGCGGTTAGAACATTATTAATGCAGGTGCTGATTACTTACCGTTTGTTTTAATTAACATCTTGATTATTATATATACATAAACCGCGGATCCTGTGCTATCATAGCTTTTTTTTTTCAATATGCATGTATAGTAGCTTTTATTGACCGTTAATTAATACAAAATGAGATAATTGTCCTTTTAAGTGGATGAATCGCATGACGAGCAACAATCGTTTCTGATAAACTTAATTATTCACACCTTCATATTACCTTCGTGCATTTTTTATGAAAATTGTAATGCTAATAGGTTCATTAATAAATTTTTATTTTATTTGCATTTTGCATAAAAAATTTGAGTTCTATTTTTTTGTTTTTAGAAACTCTTTAAAGTTTAAAATATTGCTAATATAATGTATCACTTTTGAATATTGTTCTTTCTTATTCATCATCACCTAGTAGTTGATCACATTTTGTGATACTATTTTACCTTGTGTGCTTAATATTTTATATACTTATATAGCTTTGTCTCCTATTAGTAACTATTTTTTCTGTTTGTTATTTTAAGTTTGATTATAAGATGTGTGTAAGCTAAAATCATTGCGTTTACAGTTGATTTACTTTATTCCGTCAACAGTCTATTATTATCCACGCATTAAAACGATAATTAACTAAATAATTTGCATTTAAATTGCAAAACACGCACATACGTCTTGTAACAATTGATGTATCAATCAAACACGTAATGAGTTAAACTAAAATAACTATTAACAATTTTAATCTTAATTTTAATCCCAATATATAAAAATTAGCATAGTTAATCTAAATATATTCCAAAAAAGTAGCAATACAAATAATTCAAATAATCAAGTAAAAAATATTCAATTAATATAGATTTTTTGCATTATAATAAAGTTTGAACAGACATTATATTCGGTAACTGAGAGATTACTTTTATTAACATTATTATTAATAATTTCATAATTCTGCCAAAAATTAAGACTATCTCTACCATACCATTAATATTAATATATTATGCAACGTGCACGTCCTAGCTTTAATATACGTTATATATAAACTTTTTGTAGGCAAAAACTTCCAACACATATTGCCACGCTGCAATAATTAACATTTTACTACATATGCAAAATTTTATACAGTTCTAGCCGTGTTTGTAGATAATACCAATAAAACATATAATAATATGGTATCCATTAGTTTTTATTTATATCATTACATTTTACAACTTTATAAAATATAAAAACCGATTCAAATCAAATAAATGTTTAACATACAATATAAAAGATCAAAGAATTATTATGTTATACCCAAATATAATATAAATTAAATAATTCTAATTTTGATTAAAATAAATACATTTGAAATATTATTTTATTATAATATTTAATAAATAACCATTAATGTTTTTAATTAATATTGTCAATTCTAATAACGCATTGCATTTAAAATGAAAACAATTCAATATTAATTTAATCTTTAAACAAACAACGGATTTAATTAGTTTTTGTTGTATTAACTTTATGCATTTATCAATTGAATAATGTCAATATTAAATGGATTATTTAATTCTATTTAAAAATAATACTCATAATGTAATATTATAATTTGATTTTAACTGAAAATAACTAAATATAAAATTAATTTAAAAAAAAATCTATTATTTAACTTAACAGAAATGATCATTAATCTCACCGACACAGCCCAAGTTAAATTGCTAAGTTTGGGTTAGCGCGTTGCGCCGACATTATAAACGCTGACTTAAAACTTAACTGTTGGTGAAGACAAATCTGCCAACTTATATTTAACCAACAGTTAAGCCTTAAGTCTGCGATTATTTTGTCAGGACAACACACCAACCCAAACTTAGCAATTCAACTCAGGCTTAAATTTTAAGATGTGTCGGTGAAATCAGCTATTAGTCATCAGTTAAAAACGTTTTAGTGCTTATCTCTAAAGCAACCTACATATCTAAGTATCCTTGCTCTACCAGATATCCGTGTCTCAAACAATGTCTTACTATTCTGTCTCTTATATTACTTATTAAATACCAAATACTTCTATGGTTGTCAACTCATTCTAATACTATGATGAACTTAATATTCTCAAAAAATATTGTGTTTTATATTCTTACTATGGTGAAACTGAGCACAAACTCAAAATAAAATTTTAAAATATTTGGGATTACGATAAATCCCAGTATTCCTAGACATTGGAATTCCGTAGACTCCAACCAACCTTAGTTGATAACCCAAAATTTTTGTTTTGTTTTTTGATTAAAATTTGGCAACTAAAAAGCCAATATTGCGACTGGACAGTACTTTGCGTGGTAAAATACTGACAAAAATCCCTATTGCAAATGTTAAAAGTGCCACCTTTAGGCTTTTATCTGTAAAGCACGTTTGTATGTAAAGTTTTGCAAAATTTTCAAAATTTATAGGAAAAAAAAATTTGACTGTGAAAACTTATTCTTTAGACAATGTTGAAGAAAAAAATTTACAAACGATCAAAAATGTAAATTTAAAATTTAAGTTTTATTGCTAATTTTAAGCATTTCTGAGGCACTTCTTAAAATTTTCAGGGTATCTTTTGCACATATAAAAGCACGTTTTTATTCATATTTTAAAAAAATATACCCATAATCTTTTTTTAAGAAAAAATGTTTTTTAAAGTTCTACAAAATTTAAGGAAAAAAATTTTGGCTGTAAAAAATGATTCTTTAAACAATTTTGAAAAAAAAAGTTTATTGCAGATTTTTCCTAAAAATGCAACCAAAGATGTAAAAAAATGCAAAAAAAAGAGATTTTTTAAAATTTTAATTGCTTATTACTCAATTCAAAAAATCAAAAATTTTTGTTCCGTAGACATGGCCATATACAGTTTAAAAATACAATAATTAACATATAAAAGTACTAAAATTAAAAAAACATTTAATATACAAAAAGATCACAATTGTGTGATAAGGGCACGACGCAGGGTGTTAAAAAAAACCATAAAAAAAATCTACATTTATCTCATTAGCATGCCGCAAAATACGTGTAGACGCAGAATGTTGTGAATAATCAGTACGTCTATATGACATGAAATAAATAGTCACTGCGTAAAACACAAATAGGAACATGAATACCAATTAAACTAAGCAAGTCAGGACAATCAATAATTCCATAAAGCACTTTTAAACGTTACCTCAAAGTTAAAACGTCTTTTTTTAAGACTGGTCATATTAAAAATAGACAGCAGTTCCTTGTAGCTGCCAACAACGTTGTATTTATATGCTAAAAAACAAACAATTTTTTTTTAATATGTTTAACTTTTTCATTGGCTACTGTGGTATATGGAGACCACACATTTGAGCAATATTGAAAATCTGGGCGTACTAAAACGTTTGTAAAGAATAACAATAGTTTTAGAATCACAAAACTCCCTGGAATTGCTCTTAACAAAGCCTAACAACTGATACGCTTTAGCCACAATTCTATTGATATGCAAAGTAAATGATAAGTTAGAGTCAAACGTCACACCTAAATCACAAGTGTTAACCCTCGACAGCGGTTCATCCATCAAGAAATATCTATACCCTACGGTAGACTTACGTCTAGAAACTGTCATTACTTTGCACTTATTCAAATTAAGTGATAGATAATTAGTCAGACACCAACTAGAAAAAGTCTGCACTTCCTTATCAAGTAGTGCGGCATCATCTAATGTATAAATTCTCATAAAAAATTTATGTCGTCAGCAAACAATAAACAACGCGCATTCGTAAAACAGACCCCTGCATCGTTGATACAAATATTATACAGTAGAGGTCCTAGGTGTAATCCCTGAGGAACCACTGACGTAACGTCAATATTACGCAAACAGCATTGACCAATGCAAACAAGTTGCAATCTGTCCGATAAATAAGATTGAATCCACTGTAATAGGATGCCATCAACGCCAATACAACGCAGTTTATTAATTAGTATTTTGTGATCAACGGTATCAAAAGCTTTTGAAAAGTCAGTATAAATTGAATCTATCTGAAATCGGTCTTCGAGCGCATCAGTAATATAAGCTTCATACAATAAGAAGTTAGAAGATGTTAATTACCAGTTCAAAAACCGTGTTAGTAGGAAGCAATTTCCGATTGCAGAGCGGTAGACAAGTGTCTTGTAACTAGCTTATCAAAAACGTTTGGCACAACCGATAAAATAGATATTGGCCAATTGTTTTTAACATCATTTTTGGCATCAGATTTATGTATTGGAGTAATAAAAGCTTGTTTCCAGCAAGTAGGAACAGTACCAGTGGTTACAGATAAATTAAATAAAAAACAAAAAAGTGGGCTTAGAACAAATGCACACTTGTTAAGGAAAGAAGCAGTCAATCTATCAGTCCCTGGACAGTTGTTGGACAATGCTGATAGTTCATCAAGTACGTCAGATATTTTTAGAACAAGACGCGATTCATTAATATGAGTATGAATAGGTAGTAAGGTATAGTTATTGGGCAAACCCGTAAAAGTAGATAGCGGCCTATAAACAGATCCAAAAAAATTTGCAAAGAAATCCACTATATCATCACTAGTGTCAATTTGAAAAACACCATCCATAAAAGTAAAAGGAATATGATTGCTACTACGTTTAGATTTGACATATCCCCAAAAAGCATTAGGATTAGATTTAATCAAATCTTCCTCCTTTTTAATGTGATTAGAATAACACGTATCAGCCAATTGCTTACATTTATCAAGGATAACACTGAATTTGTAGTAGTAAATTACTAAACGAGATATCACATATGATTTGTGTAATTTTTTTAGTAAATACCAGGTCTTTCAGTTCTCTAGAAAACACCAATATATGCATTATATGCATAATAAAAAACTGCATGATTACCACAATGAGTCACATTTGGAGTTTAAACGTTTAACTACAAGTGTACCACAAGGTTCAGTACTAGACCCAATGCTGTTTTATTTTTATATTAATAATCGTTTGCAACTTTTTAAAATTGAACATATTTTTTTGTGGTTTATACCAGCATCTCATTACTGTCTCTAACTCCGTCTTAAAAACAACCTACATTATCTTCTGCCAATCACATATTACATACGGTTTATTAATATAAAAACAATCTGTTATTCAAAACAGCAGGTTTACCGTACAAAAAAAAGCCATCAAAGTAATGTCAAGCCTTGGTTATAAATATTAAAATTAATGACATTTCTTTGTTTGTATAAAATATACTAGCCGTTAAAAGTAAATAAACACCAAAAACACATAATTTAATTTTTTATTTTTAACTCTAAAAAATGCTTAAAATTTAATTATTATCCAGTTAAAAAACAAGGAATTCAACTTTTTCAGACAGGAAATTAACACTAGAGAAGCTCCACATACCATCACCCCGTGTATAAGAGCTATACGTCGTTCTACAGCAAACAGTAGTTTTTTATATTTCGGCGACGTATCTTACGGCCATCGTAAGCAAACAAAATCTCAATTTGTTGCTAGTAATCTTTTATTGCACCATTCTAAACAAACAAAAAATAGAACGGTACAACTTAAGACCAAATGATTCCGGTCAACCGATCAAGATTTTTTAATTAATTAAGCTTCTTCTGACATCTCCAATTGCATTCCTTGTTCAAAATCTGTCCCGGAGGAAAAGAGCCTTATATTTACGTTCTGTAATGTTTCTAAGGCGTCTAAACCTACTAAAACATAAAACTATTGCACATTTTTGCCAATTCGTTGAGCAATTTTACAAACTGACCTCCTTCTCTAAACTAGATTACTCTACCAAGTTCGAAATCGCTTAACTGTTGAAAAATGCCACGCAGACAAACTTGCAACATATTTTGATTGACTTTGATCAATGGTTTGCACAATAAAATTGTAATGCCACTGTTAGATTATCTAATAAAACACTTTTTATTAGATAGAAGATTTTGTTGACAGTACTTTTCAGTAAATTTATTTAGTTTCTTACTGTATTTTTTAAATCTTAATATACACCAACCAACAACACCAAATATTTTGCATAAAAAAGAGGCTAAAAAGGTCAGATAAAAAAAGTAAATGCATCAAAAACCATTTGCTGTAACAATACTGCAACAAAAAAATAGACAAACAAAAACCATCCGAGCATAACCTAAAATTATCTAGTATACAGATAAGGCCTAACACCAAAATGAGACCAACGCTAATATACAAGGTGTTTCCTAACTGAAAGCAAAAAATAAAATTTCTAGTACATTTTTTAATTTCAAACAAAAAATCTAAATAACTGTTTTCTGTCTATCTTGCTTCGTATTGAGATAATCAAAAAATACACATTATTTAGAAAACTTTTTAGTTAGCAAAATTTAAGTAAAAAAACAATAATTGTAACAATAGTAACAACAACAAAAAAACAATATTATTATAATAAGTTTAGCAATGATGCAAACTTGACAACACTAAAGGAGAATGATAAACTGCTTAAAAATCTGTGTTTTAAATGTGCAATGCAGCATTTGGAATTCTCTCTAGTAGATGCTTTACGTTGTTTATTGGCTCCGCATAAACCAATTGTTTCAAGCTCGTACCCTAACTGCATACAAATCTCCTAATGACCAGATATGCTTATTATGTATATTGTTAATCAATCATCTCTTGTGAACATAGATTCATTGCTCTGCAATATTGAACTAAAGAAATTAAAATCTTGTTGATGTCCTTCAAGAAACCATTGAGAAAATGCAATTCGTTGTGCAACGTCGCCTGGTAGTAGTTGCTGTACTTTTTACTAATAATATAAGTGAAAAAGTTCCCTATTTAAGGTTTTCCAGACAAAGTTTTTAGATACGGGCAAAAAGTCGCCTACCGCTGACCCCTGGTTCATCAAGAACTGCGTCTATTTGTTCCTTTTCTGCCACGTTGTGCTGTTGATGTGGACCTACACTGCCGCTATTTTCCATTTCAAATTCACGGAGCTTTCGAAATGCGTCTACAAAAATAGTTAGTTTCAATTGCCAGAAACATGATCAAGTTGAAATTATACTCTAAGAGACCATAGCCAATTGGCATTACACCACTACGTTGGCTAGTAATAAAATGTAAACTGGTTATAGTTTACATAAACAGTCTGCAAACATTGGCAATATTGATACCAACTACGACACTTTTTAGGTTTTTGAAAAAAACTCAAACACGTCATAAGGAAGGGTACGCTCCTGCATTGAGGCTGATGCGGTGCAGGCTGAGCTATCCACTATATAGTAAGCAAACATTATTCAATAGCACCGTTGCGAGCATTACGGCTACACGACATCAAGGTGCAATTCGCGTTATGTTTGTGTAAAATTGCAGCACCCCATCTCAACAAGACAAAACAGGCAAAACAACATGCGCCCCATACAAAACGCCGCACACTGCAAGCTACAAAGTTTACCCAGCTTATCTCAAGCTAAAAACAAACCAAAGTTCATCAAAAACTCAAACCACTGCACCTGCTTCTGAACGGCAAACTTTGAAATGCACCCAATGCTTGCAAAAAACAATCCTATGTGCAGGCAATAGAAAACCAGGCGCAAAACGCAAACCTTTCCGTCAAAAATTTGCTGCTCCTTAGCTTGACTCAAGCAAGCTATATGAAAGAGATGTATCTTCTAAACATCTCCTAGCTTAAGGAAGTTTAGAAACGCAAACTAGGTATTAAAACCATTCAAGTTTAGTTGGTAGGCAATGTTGAAAGTGAATCTGACACTATCAAATCTTTATTAAAATTCTCTTTCCAACCACACAAAAAACTTGGAAAAAAAATGGACATTACACCAATAACTTTTACGCACAAACAACCTTCAAAAAGATACTTGGCTAGCTTCACGTCGTCTAACAAAAACAAACAATACAACCGCTTCAAGCTTAGTACCACCACCTGTATCACGTGTAAGCGTGATCTAAGTCACAACAAAAACCCCATTTGCAACTTATCTTATAGTTCAATCAACGTGTTAATAGCCATTAGAGATCTAAAGTCTTTTTAATATTTTTAACCATTTAATTATTTTTAAAATTGTTTTAGTAGAACAGTTTTATTATGTATTATGTATTTAGTTTTTTTTATAATTTTATGATTTTTGCAATATCTTTTTGGCAATAGTCTTTAACGTTCTTCCAAATTATTTTAAAAACGTTAAGGTTATTAAAACTTCTTATACTTATTTTGTTTAACACTGTTTATAATCTTTTCAAGCATCTAAATAGTCTAAAAGTAATTTATAATCCTAAATATATGCTAAAACTTATCAAAGCTTTCTAAAGTTTAGTGTTTTTTCAGACTTCTAAAAGCCGTAAATGCTGGGATAGCTTTCAATTACTTTTTTAGACGTTGTAGTTACCTGCATTTTTTTACCTCTGTAATATTTTAAGACTTTCATCGCTTTCTATTGTATTCTAAAGTTTTCTCATCTCCCAAAGTTTTCTAAAAATCATTAATAATTTTCAAATTCAGTTCTCCTCTTTTCAAAATTAAAATATTTTAAACGCCGTTGACTGCCATAGTCATTAATTTTTTGTTTACAATTTCTAATAAAAAACTTGACTAAATAGCTTTAATGTCGTATTCAATAAATAAATACTTAATACTAATATTACAAATACAACAGTTAGTAAAGATAACGTCAAGATTGTGAAAGTAAAAACTAGTAAAGATACTCCGATCAAAACCCAAAATATATCTTAATATCATATATAACTACGGAATTGTAAATGGTTTAGGTGGTTGATTCGGACAAACAAGAAATTAACATAAAAAATATTAAAAAGAAGCGTAATTATTATTCAATAATCTTGGATTTTCTAGAACTTAATATTTTCTAATTTATTGCGCTTTTTTAATTTTATATTTTTAGATTAGTTATATTCAATATGACTCAAGAATTTACAACTATTGGCTACGCCTAAACTAAGATATTCCTAACATGGTAATATTCAATTCTAAATAAATGAAAAGTTTTACTGTTCAATCAATATCTAAGATTTGATACAGTTAGGTTATCAAACTCAACATCAAATTCACCTAGATCTACTAAATTTTCTATACATTCTCAGATAATCTGCTCTGGAATGCGCTAGTTGGCAATATAACTTGAAACGTATCTAGAAAACGAAGAATTCTGAACAGGTGTAAATATTTTTGTTTGTTTGTGCAACTGTATAAAAACATACATATTATAAAAATAAAAGTTAAAACGTTCCAGAAAAGTGGTTCCAAGAATTTCCACAAACTGCTTAAATATTGTTTTTATTGTAATAATTTTAGCGAATGTAGTTTAATTGTTAATAATATTAAGTAATCATTAAATAACACATTCAAATAAATTAAAAAAGATTTATAAGAGATATTTTTTATGTGCACATAAAAATAAATCATTTTTATTTATAGAGTTTGATATTAACTACAATTGAATTATAAGCTGCACCCATTACAAATGAAATAGAGTAATTACATAAGATCATGCCATTATACCTTGTATTCTCATGATAAAGTTTTGATGAAAAATAAACGTCGAATTAAGTTACCTTGACGCAGGTGATTGATTCATAGACGACCGAGTGGCGACAGATAAAAAGAGATACATATAAAATCGCAAAAGTAATTTTTGAATACGCGAGCCCCCCTCACAGTTTTGCAATAAAAGCGGCCCGCCGACCAAACGGAATCCGATTGCGGCTTTAGCGGAAACGCTATCACTATAAATCCCGGAAATGGCCCACATCTATACGACACACAATTTCGTTCGGGTATCTGCCTTTTTCCCTTCCTATATCTATCGTATTTTTTTGCAAATAACTACTTTGCTACTATTTTAAATATAAATACGTTGCAATTGAACGATGGTCATAGCGTATGCATGCCTAAGTAAATCAAATTTAAAATGCATTGAGCTAAAATCAATTTAAATTATTGTAAATTATGGATGTGATGTATGGGAAATAATGAACCATTAAATACAATAAAATATGGATATATTGTTTTATATAAAACGTTGTTATTACTTACAATATTACATCAGGTTTACATATATAATATTCTAATCAATTACACCATAGACTAATATTCATATAAACTCAAATAGATTTTAGAACTGATATTATATTATTTATGGTAAATTAATAAAGTTATTCCATAGTTTTAATCTTTATCAACTTCATTTAATATTGATATCGCTTAAATTACAATTGATTATATAGAAAGGCATCATAAAAACCTTAACAAGATAAAGAAAAATAGCTTTATAATTAGAAACGAGCAATGTTTTTTAAAAACTTGTTTTAACTGAAAAAACTATATTAGAAATAGACCATAGAAGCATAGAACGTAAGGCCTTGACAAACGCTTAGGTAAAGTTAAAGCTTAGAAGAGATTAGTAAAATAAAGCGCTTTGATGAACTAACAATAATCTAGGTGGGCACACTATGGGCATATAAAATCACTATACCGGTCTAAAAAGCCTAAGTAGGCTTAGTAGTAAACTTAAAATGACTAAATATTATCCGCATTATCTTTACATCGTTACTTTTTAAGTGTAATTACACTGTATTATCTGTTGTGTAGTACTCTTACAAATATATTAATGATGCTGCCAGTCATCTATTGCTAAAATATTTAAATTATAATAAATAGTATTATGTACCATAGTATTTATTCTTATAAATTACCCCTATCTTTATAACCCCATATGAAAGTGACGGTTAACTATGCCAAAAATCAGAGTGATCCAATTAGATATATGAAAATTAAGCTGAGCATTTCGTTTTGGAGATCTAATATTATCATTTACCAATTTGTGCAAAAGACATAAATCAACTACTATTTTTTTACTAAGTAGCGATTGATTATTTAGCATATCAAGCTTCTGCTGTACTTTTCATTTTTTAAAACATAATCGTAATCCCTTTACTTGTAAAAAAATATTCTACACCCTTTTAACTTAACATATTATATTAAAATAATAAGCTGGCCAGATATGGCTTAAGTACTTTGAGTGAAGTCAAATCAATGATATAAATACATTTTTTTTGTCCAAACCAAAAAGGGTTTACTAAACTGATTAATACAGCTCAGAATTTTTACAAATATTAGTGCAAATATTGTCAATATGTCTAACAAATGTAAGGACATTATCAAAAACAACGCATAGATGTCTAACTTCTGCTGGATAATTTAATTCCTCTAATTGCAAACATTATTATTTTTGCTCAATCCCACATTTACCAAATTATATTGACACACATTATTTATGATTTAATTTTAACATTGATAAAATTTGAAGACATTTTAAATTACCATTTACAACTTTGTAAGAAAATGTAGTGTAAAAGTATTCTCTTCTTTTTAAAAGTGGATGTAGTCCAAAGTGAGACAACAACAAATCATAATATTGGTTTGAAAATACAATACCACATTTATAACAAAGATATTTAATAAATCTTTTTTTGACCGTTTCTAGACGCATAATAGCGTTTTAAAAATGCGGTGACCAAATAATACAACAATAGTCCAGTATTGATCTCACATAACTATTATATATAACATTTATTGGTTTGATGTTTCTAAAGTCTTTAGTTATTCTTTTAACAAATCCAAGTATTTTGAGAGATTTATGAATAATAATATCTATGTGCAATATAAAATTTAATTTGCAATCAAAATTAACACCTAAGTCCTTAATACTTTTCCCAAATTCTAAAATAGTAGTACCAATTCTATAATCAAACTGAAAATTGTCATGTTTATGCAAAAAACGGATACTTTTACATTTATTAATAGTAAGTTCCATGTCGTTTTTTGATATATTTTATGGATATCATTTTGTAAAGATACACAGTCATTTTTATTTACTATCCGTTTAAATAATTTTAAATCATCAGCAAAAAGAAAACACTGACATTTTAAATCGACACTGATATCATTTATAAATAGATTAAAAAGAAGGGGTCTTAGGTGTGAGCCTTGAAGAACACCAGAAGTAATATTAATCAGATCTCATTTAGAGTTAGAAATGACGACTTGTTGTATTCGGTTATTTAAATATTATTCAATCCATTGCAAAACAGTTCCACCAATTCCCAGTGACTTTAGTTTTTTAATCAGAATTTTATGATTGACTCTATCAAAAGCTTTTGAGAAGTCAGTATAGATAGAGTCAACCAATGTTCCTGATTCCAAGCTTTCGGATATAAAAGTAGTATATAAGAAAAGGTTAGTGGAAGTAGATTTTGTAGGACAGAAACCATGTTGTTGATCAATGATAACATTAGAAAACAGTGAGTTTAATTTTTGTGAAACTAATTTGTAAAGCAGTTTAGGTAGTTGAGATTGTTTACTGATTGGACGATAATTAGCTATACTAGCTTTGCTACCATTTTTATGCACAGGTACAACGTAGTTTAATTTCCAGTGTTCCGGAAAGTAACCTACGGATAGAGATTTATTAAACAAAATAGAAATTAGTTTAGCTAGCATCTTCGAACAGTTTTTTAAAAATATAGGTGGTAGACCATCTGGACCGGCACATTGGTTTAAATCAAGTTGCATTATTGAGTCAACAACTTCAATTTCACAGAAAGAAAGAACATTTACATCGACATGTGAAGTTGCATAAATATTATTATCAAAATTATTGTTCATGGACATGGGTTTATAAGTTAAAGCAAAGTGAACAGCAAACATGTTTACAATTTCTTCTTTATCCATTGAATGTTTATTATCTAAAATCATAGTGTTGGGAATTTCACTAGAATTTTTAGCAAAGTTTTTTGTATAGTTCCAAAAATATTTAGGATTATAAATAATACTGTTTTCTACTTTATTAATATAATCAAGATATGCCTCATGAATAAGACTTTTACACCGTTGACGTAATTGTGAGAAAATTTGATAATAATTATTTTCATTAGTAGATTTAAAAAAATTATGAACTAGCTTCTTATTTTTTATTAATTGTATAATGTCAGGAGTAAACCATACGGGGTAAGAATACTTTACTTTACGAGTAAATGGGACAAATATTTCGACAGTAGAATCAAGTACCGTATAAACATAAGTAGTGGCGTCACTAGTTGACATGGAATTTAATATGTCCCAGTTAAAAGATGCCAAATAATTATTTATTAAATTATAAGGTGCTTTTTTGAAATTTGGTTTCACCGATTGAATATAATTATTGTTGCAAGCAGTAACATCAATACTTGCAAGAAGCGGTGGATGGTGACCATCAATGCGCAACAGCGGAGCCTCTTTAATAACACTGATTGATTGGTTTGAAAATCCAGGATTATATTATTTTTATTGACTACACCATTGTACTGACTAAGACCATTAAAAATATAAATTTAAGTTAGTTAATAATACACTAATCAACCAAAACATCAAAGTCTTTCTAAAAATTAACAGAATTGGTAAAATTTTGTACAATGTTTGAGATCATCAAAAAATAACAAAAACTTACAACATTTTGTTATATAAAAGGTTTTCCAATAAGAGGATTTATTTTGCTATTTAAAAAAAATATAATTTTTAAGAGAAATCAATAAATGTTTATTTTATTGTAAAGAGAAAGGTATGCCATTACCATTTGAAAACGATATCAATCAAATGACCGCCACGGTTACAGTTGCAGTACCACATTTTTTTAATGAAATTTTCCTTGACCAATTCGCACATTTGCAACTGAATGTCCTCGATAACTTCACAAATTCCATCTTTAAGGTCTTGAATCGATTGTGGAGCATTGGCATAGACCTTATCTTTCACGTGGTTTCAAAAAAAAAGTCTAAAGGTGTTAAATCACAAGATCTTGGTGACCAATTGTGATCACCTCTTCGAGAAATAACACGCTCAGGAAACTTTTCTTGCAAAATTGCGATTGTTTTGTTGCTTGTGTGCCACGTAGCGCCGTCTTGCTGAAATAAACGTCGTCCACATCAATATCTTCCAACTGCGGCCATAAAAAATCATTAATCATAGCTCGGTAGCGCCATCTATTCACCGTAACAGTTGCACCAGCCCGATTTTCGAAAAAGAAAGGTACAATCACACCGCAAGCCCAAAACCGCACCAAACAGGGACACGTTGAGGATGCAAAAACTTTTTTACAATCATTCATGGATTTTCTGAGCCCCAAATACGACAATTCTACTTATTAACGTAGCCTCTGAGGTGAAAATAAGCCTTATCTTTGAAGATGATTGTTCGATAAAATTCCAGATCATTTTGATGCATTTGAAGGACCCAACCAGCAAATATACGACGTTTATGGTAATCCACCGGCTTGAGTTCTTGTGTAAACTAAACTTTAAAAACTTTAAAACTTAAGTCTTTATGTAAAATACGGTGTAATGTCGTTTGTAAAATGTCTAATTCCAAAAATCAACGAGGAATTGACAAACCTCGATTTTCTTCAACACTACGGGCTACATCAGCAATATTCTCGAGTGTTCTTGAACGATACTCACGGTTTCAATTTTTCACATTACAAACTTGTCCCAACAGCTCAAATTTTTCCACCAGGTTGACTATTGCCGGCCGAGAAGGTGCTTTACGACGACCAAAAAGTGCTTTAGTTTTGCAAACTGTGACTGAAAATTTTTCACCATTTTTGTAGTAAATTTAAATAATTTCAATGCGTTATTGAAGCGTGTATCGTTCATTTTTAATAATGGCGTAGTTTTTACTTGTCAAATGTCAAAAAAAAAAATAGTTTCAAAATTTAACAGCTGCCCAAATAGCCTGCTGATCAAAATGTAACTTCTTATTGGAAAACCCTTTATAATGAGTTCCTTGTGGTATGACGGAGGAAACATTTATCACAAATTTTAACATATTTTTTTCTATCTAAAAGAAAACCACTTAACCACTTTGTTTCCAAAACCCATAAATTTGAGTTTATTAAATAAAATAGAATGTTAACCCCGTTCAATTTTTTTTAAAAAATCTGTTAGAACCTGGAGTTATATAAATCAACCCAACAATTATATTGCCATAAACTTGAACAAATAATTGTTTCATAGTTTCGTCTGTAGACAAACTAGTAGAACACAAATTCTTCCTTAACGCTATAAGTCTCACTGTCTCCACCATTTTTATCTCTAGTAATAATACGTCGATCTTCTCTATATACATATGTTAAAATTGTAGAATTCCAATTTTTCATCATTTAGGTGAATATTAAGAAGAAGAACAATTACATCATATACGCAACAAATTACGTTTAATATTAATTCACTAAGTTTGAATTTAATCCTACCAACAATTTGATAAAACAACTTTAAAAGTTGTGCATTAGAATATCTGATATAAATTTTTGGAGTAAAATTGCACCTAATCTAACACTGTTTGCGTCTACCATAAATTTTGTTTATCTGCATTTAGAATATAAAAAGATAAAGCCAAAAGCAAACTGAGTTTCCTTCGAGCTATATAAACGTTTTGAATAGTTTGTAATAAACAAAAAATTGATGGTTGTCACCTCTACTACGTGACAATTCATGTTAATAAAACAATTAAACAATTAACTATGTTTTTTTATCACAAATTTGTTGCTCTTAAAGAAATTTTGGAATTCTTTTACTTTTTGCAGAATAGAAAAGTTGTTTATTGAAAAAAAATGTTCTATTTTGTAATACTTTAACTTCCTACTTAGCAAATGCACATTTTTACCAACACAAGTTTATAAATTAATCAAATATACAACTTACAAACAATTTACAAAAAAAAAGATGTCATCAAAAATATAATAATTTCCTTCTATTTCAAATTTTAAAAAAATCGTCTGCAACGTTAACGTAAGTAATAGTCAAGCCTTTATCAAATAAAATCTAAAAACTTACTCAAATATAGTAAAAAACCGTTGACAAAGGCATTCACAAAGAACAGCGTTTTTAAATAAAAGCAATCACTTCTCGTCTTTTAGTTAGAATGCAGCCACCCACCGTATCATATTGTGCTTGTTGGTATAATGTAACTTTAATTTAGTTTTTAAGATAAATTTACAACTTATGGTTTTATTTTTCACTTAAGTCACATAGATTTTTTTTAAAGTTTTAGTTGATTGTAAAATGCTAGATTGCTTTTATTGGTAGTGCAAGGGTTGTTTCCTATTTTGCATACTACATATACGGGGTTGGCCATATTCGACGAAAAGATCGGGTAACACTGTAACCGTCTGTAACTTTTGACAGAGATGCTAGATCGACTAATGACATACCGCGTTTGGAGCGTCAATATAAGGAGATTGTCGTCACGGAACAGTACACGCCACGTGAACGCTGTAAGTTTGTTGAAATTTACATTCAACAAAACAAGTAAATTGTGAAAACGCAACGTGCATGAAGGAAAAATAATAAAGTGAGAAGTGCGTCTTCTGCAACCACATTTTATCGTTTGTATGATAGATTTACAACTGGTGCGGCACTTACTAACCCCAACCGTCCAAATAAAAAGCGACCAAGGTGAGCAGATGATAATATCGCACTCGTACAGGCTAGTGTTAGCACGTCTCCAAGAATATCTCAAAAACGTTGTTCTGATCAGTTGGACATAAAACGATCCACTTTACGTTGCATTTTACGTGTCGATTTGCATATGTTCCCATATAAAATTCAAATGACACAAAAACTGTTGCCTGCTGATAATTGGCTGATTTGAATTGGCTCAAAAAGTCATTGAAATGGCTGAAGATGACGAGCATTTTTGATAGAAAATTATCATGAACGACAAAGCGCATTTCACGTTAAACGGAACCGTAAGCAAACAAAATTTCCGTTTCTACGCCACCGAAAACCCTCAAATTATTCATGAGAAGCCTCTTTACAACCAAAAAGTTACTGTTTGGTGCGGTATTTGTGATAATATGGTCATCGGGCCGTACTTTTTCAAAGATGATGATGGCCAAACAGAAACCGTTAACCACGTGCGTTATCGGACAATGCTAACCGATTTTTTATGCAAATTGTGCGTGATAATAGTATGGATGACTTCTGGTTTCAACAAGACGGCGTTCCAGCGCACACTGCTGGAGCTACATTGGATTTGTTAAAGACATCGTTCACAGGCCGTTTGATGTCGAGAAATGCTGATTTTGACTGGCCGCCGCGTTCACCAGATTTAACGCCTGCAGACTTTTTCTGTGGAGCTATTTGAAATCAAAAGTTTATATCAACAAGCCACGGTCCCTAGAAGAGCTGAAGAACAATATTCGGAAGAAAATAACCGGCATTTCGACCAAAATGTTGACAAAAACCATGGAAAATGCTGCAAAACGGGCGCAAAACGCCGTAGACGCTCAAGGCGGCCATTTACAAGATATCATATTCAAAAAGTGATGTAAACAAATCTGCTTCAATGAATTAAATGATTTTTAACATGAACAGCCAAAAATGTGTTTTTTTTTTCATGATTTGACAAAAAAAATCTTTTTGTTGAATATGGACAACCTTGTATAATTTAACTGTGCTGAGCCAGCAACTAATTATATACAACCGTAAGCAATTTCTATACCTCTTTACTCATTAAGTTTTATTATGATGTTCTAACTGTTGTCCGGTACACTTGTACGTCTACCAGTCAACAATTGCTTATAATTAAGTTACAAAACTTGCTTTTTATATTTTGAAAAACACAACAAAAATTAATATTCTTTTGTAAACATTTAAACCAATTTTTTAAATCATTTTTTTACGACAACTAAAATACTTCAAAAACATGCATTTTGAAAGCATCAACCGCATTTTCATGCGTCGAAAACGTTGACTTCTAAATTTATTTTTATTTGCAAAAATAAAAAAGTCATTGAATGTCAAATCAGGACTATACGGCAAATGATCCAACAAATCAACAAATTGACTGCCGAAAAGATACTTGTCCAAGCCGATGTGTTCAAACCATAAAACCAACGTAACTGTATAGCAGTAGTAAAAAATATACGTATTAGTAGAGTATTATACTAAATTTAGCAGTATTTTGTATCACAAAGCAGAATATAAATAAGTTCAATAAATCTAAATCCTAGTCAATTGTAATTGGTTTTAATAAAAAAAAAAGTTTTAAACTGTCATATAGAAAAAACACCGTTCCAGTATTAGGCTTATTTGTTTACAAAATAGTTGATAAAGCAAGTCCAAATAAAAACAAATATTACTACATGCATTACTAATCGCATTCAAAGATACTTAAAATTAAAAAATATTTAACAATTATAAGAAGCGACTTATCTCTGAAAGCCCTATGCCAATTTTGTTTTTTTGTTTACAATAATGCTAAACCATTGTAGAGTTAAATATCAAAAAAACCTTTTAAAAACAAATTTTTTTGATTTAATTTTAATTCAGACTCACCATGATACATATGTAAAAGACTTAAATTAAACGTAATGCCAAGTGTTAATCCTTGACAATAATTAGTTCATTTAAAAGTACTAGCATAACATGCAAAAAATGCAAAATATTTAACAACGACAATAATAACAAATGTCTAAAGTAAGCAAATTTACATTATACATTCTTTACATTGGGTCTTACCGCTCATTAAACAAAGCTTGGATGGCATATACGGTAAAGTATCACTTTCTTATTCCACCGTGAAAAAATGGGTCAAAAGGTTTAAGATAAGCTATATGTCTTTAGAAGATGACTCACGTTCTGATCAATCAGTTGAAGTGATAACAGAAAAATCGGATCGCTTTTATTAAGAAACTGGTTATATTCCATGATCATTTGAGTCTGAATAAAGTAAGTGCAAGATGGGTCTTAAAACTTCTGTCTGCTGATCAAGCATTAAATCGATTGTGCTCGATCTATTTTGAAGCTATGTGATAGGGGACAAGAAGAAGTTCTGCAATCTTTTATTACGGGAAATAAAACTATGGTCTTGTATCATGACCCTCCGGTAATGCAACAAAGACACAGAAAAGAGACTCTACACTACCAGTACATCAGCCAACAAAAAAATTAATAGAGAGTAAAGAACTTTAGATCATGGATCCAAAATTTCTCTTTGTGTTCTAGCCTCCTCCAGAAAAGAAGACAGCAAATCTGATGAGATACAAACCAAGAAGGCCGTGGATTAAAATCCATCGCAGATTGCCAAAGAACACTAACGGTAAGTACAATGTTAAACATCGTGAAAATCAATCTGCATCACTGTAGAGCAGCTTCGGCGGCCCTCAGTGCGTATATTGTCATACACGATATTGACATCGCCATGATTCAAGAACTTTGAATCTATAAGGGAGAGATAAAAAGGTTAAGCGTACCGGGAGTGTAGTTTCTAGCAGCACAACCCATATGCAAGCTAGTTCATGCATATTAGCAAAGCATGTACTTAATTTAATGCCATTATGGGACCTATGTTTCAGAGATCTAGTGACAGCTAAGGTGGTGATAGTAGATAAGAAAACCAAAAAAGAAATCATTCTTAGATTTGAATACTTTCCCTACGATCAGGAAAGACCACCACCACCTGCAGAAATACTGCAGCTAACAAGCAGCGGGGATGACGTACCGCTGATCCTAGCATGCAATGCCAATGCCCACCACCTAGCCTGGGTGAGCAAAAACATAAACATAAGAGGTGAGAAACTCCTAGAATTTATAGTAGAATCTAAGCTCATTATGATGAACAAAGGTAACGCGCCAACGTTTTACAATGCGTCGCGTATTGAAGTTATTGACCTAACATTATCTAATTATAAAGCGAGTGAAGTGATTAACAAGTGGTACGTGTCGGACAAGCCCTCATTGTTGGATCATGCATACATCCGGTTCAACAGTAAATCTAAAAAAACGCTCCTTCTGGAATACAGAAACCCGAAAAAAACTAACTGGGATTTATACAACGAGATACTAGTTGGCCTAATCGGGGACTGTCCAAAAGCTGCAAAAACATCATAACAGTTACAGGTAATGGTCCATCAAAACATTTAAAAGGAGCTTCCCTAGCACAATCAAGCACACCTCCAACAAGTATACTGGTAAAACAAAAGGCTGGACAAGGCAAGGGCGGATACTAGAAAACTATTCAACAAAGCCAAAAAGAACAGTGACTGAGCCACATATAAAACAAGTCATACAGCTTATAGTAAAGCCATAAAAAAAGCCAAGAGAGAATTATGGAAAAGAAATTGTGAAAACGTTCTAAACGGCCTCACATGCTCGCATCTCCAAAAGCCTTAAGCAAAGACCGTATTGAAAACATTGAATCCTAGTAGACCAAAAACAAAAAATACACAGAGTCAGTCAAGGGCACTCTGCAAGAGCTGATGCAGACACTCTTCCCGGGTTCTAAGCTAACGAAAATACGTAATCAAAAGAACCTGCAATTGCAAAATAAAACAAAAGGGTCTGAAAAAAAGCAAAAACCATAATAAATCAGGTCAACTTGAAATAGGGGATCAACACATTCAATCCATTCATGTCACCAGGAGCCAATGTAATTTATCCCATCATGCTACTGAAAAAGTTCTCAGTGCTGAAAGAGCCTCCATGCGAGATACTCAGAGCAAACCTAGCATTCTTGCAAATACCAAGCAGCTAAGAGTGGCCAAGATGGTATTTATACCAAAGCTAAGAAGACCCCCTGACTAAATCCTACAAATCAATCAGCTAAACATCCTTTATGCAAAACTATTTAAAAAAAATAGTCGATAGGCATATACGGGACGGGGTGCTATAGGCCCGACTACTGCACCAGCATCAGTATGCTTACCAAACAAGTAAATCATGCAAACTAGCCATACACCAACTAGTCAGCAAATGCAAAAACACCATCCAAAGCAAAGATAACTTTGGATGCTTTTCTGGATATTGAGGTGGCATTTGACAATACCACCTTCAAATCCATTGCAATGGCAATGAAAAACCGAGGAATGGACCCTCTCGCCGACAAAAGGTTAACTCCATGCTCAAGAACCAGATTATAATTATAACATTATATGGAAAAACTGTAAAAGCCAAAATTGCCGGCGGGTGCCCACAAGGTGACGTACTTTCACTCCTATTGTGGTGCTTAATCATAAACAAATTACTACAGATACTAAACAACATGAGCATCTTTGCTCTAGGCTATGATTTCACAATCTTTGCATGCGGAAAGTTTGGAGCAACCGTGTCAGACATGACACAGAGTGTGCTAACTACCGTAGAAAAGTGGTGCAAAAAGAAAGGGTTATCAGTAAACCCAAACAAAACAACAATTGCACCATTTACAAATATAACAACAAAAGCCATTCGGGTGCGTTTTGCTACCAAAATGATGGTCGGAAGTACATGGGGATTAACACCTACTATGACCAAATGATTATACATGGTGGTGGTAAGACCCATTATTACATACGGAGCGATTGTATGGAAAAAAACATTCTCAAGTGCACAGCCAAAAGACTAGACAAAGTTCAGAGGCTAGCATGTCTGCTACTAACGGAAGCAATGAGAACGACACCCACAGCAGCTATGGAAGTACTACTTTCATTACCGCCACTTCACCTGTTGGTAATGACGGAAGCAAGACAAGCAGCACACAGACTTCGGATAAACAAACACAATGTAAACCTCGGGACTCACAAACCAAATATAACAAAAGTCAAGACAAACACCAAGGAAAACATGCCTCAACGTTTCAGGCAGAAGTGGCTGCTATCTAGTGATGCGCCAAAAGCATGATCGAGAAGACTAGAACCTGACAGACCAATAACCATCATGTCAAACAGTCAAGCGGTACTGCAGGCCCTGCAATCGCCAGTAATAAAATCCAAATTGGTGCATACATAACCACAACTAGCAAAGTTTACCTAGTATAAATACCCAAACACCATCAGATAAAAGGAAATCTCAGAGCAAATTAACTTGCCAAATAAGGAGCACAGGAGACAGGTACTGAACTAAAACCCGCTATTAGAATCCCGTACAAAACCAGAAAAGCAATAATCCGGATCAAACTTGAGGCGGAGCACAACAACCTGTGGAAATACTGGAAAGGATTGACACATTCAAGAATATTCCAGCAAGACCATTGTATGATACCAAAACAATGGTAATACAAATGAGTCGTATTAGACTCCGAATGCTCACAGGACTGATAACCTTACACAGCAGACCCAACAAACACTTGTATAAAATGGGAATAAGAAGGCCCCTCTATGCCGCGAGTGTATAGAAAAAGATAAAAAGATAAGACTTCGATACACTTGCTGAATAAATGCAAGTCTTACAAACCGCAACGTATAGCTATTTTTGGCAAACACAACCTAAATAAAGACTTGCTGAAGATTTTATCGAAGAGACGGAGCGGCTCAAAGAGTAAAACACTATAAGTGTACGATAGGTTCAATAGGACTGCAGTGCATGGAGCGCCAAGCAAACCATCTCAAGGTAAAGAAGGTAAGAAGCGGGTTTTTAGTCAGAAAAAAAATGACAGTACTGGACAACTTTAGTAGATTTTTCCCTTCCTTTTAGGATTGTAAGAGCATCTTGATGATCAATTAAAAAAAAAAAAAGAAATGCCACGGTAAATAGCCCTTATGATCATCCCACCTATAGTCCAGACTTGGCCCATCGCGACTATATCCAAGTTTTAAAATTTAAAAAATCCTTCAAAGCAGACGATTTCTTGACGATGAAGAGATGAAAACTGTTGTTTTGTGAGTACTTTTTTCGGTCTCGTATTCCATACAAGACCGAAAAAAGTACTCACTTGAAAACAAGTTAAGGTCTAATAAATGTCCCTATTTTTCTCTTTTTAGAAAGCAAATCCAGTCCGCCTTGAAATCTCCTTCTAAACCCTAGTTCTTTGGCATCTACACCGGGTGTACTCTATTGTTTGTTGCCAATATTTTCGGACTATTTATAAAAACCATAACCAGTTTAGATATTATTACTAGCATACTTGCCTGTAAGCCGCTGAGCTAGCAAATATAATAATTGTAAATATTGTCACCTCAAATAATTGTTTGATGCAATAATTTTAATAAAATTTATCCTTAATATTATAGATTCTTGATAGATTTCAAATGTGCAAATTTCCCATTTTTTGTTACTTTAGTTAAATATGATGTTTGCTTATCCCAAAACTCTTTGTTTGGCAGTTTAAGCTTGTTTGTTTCAAAAACTTCCATCAACGTAAGATTCGGAAAGTGTGTCTGCAATGGCTTTTGTATAATGCCTTTAATTAATTTTGTGTATTTTTTGTTTTGTGTCAACAAAGATTCTAATGTTCACAGTGCAATCTCTGTTTAAAGCCTTTTGAAGGCAGAAGCATGTAGGTTATTTTTAAACGGTCTTATATCAATATCACAATATCTTCTACATGAGTATTTGGATTTCTTTATGGCATTGTTGTATGATGTAAGGCTGGTTTTATACGTATCCCAATCACCGTTTGTCTATTACTATTATTGACAGTGCCTGTGCAGCTTTTTTCGGAAATAATTTTCATAGAGCTAACAATGAAGTGTCATTATATCCAGTTCTAGTGACTTTAATTTAACTTACTAGTATTTTGTTATATAAATCACAGTTAATTTTTCTTGAGTTCTTGTTTTCTAAAAAAAGCGTTTCTTTAAATTTGATACTAAACGGAATGTATGTGTGAGCAGACAGTGAAAATTTGTCAGAGACTTGTTTATCATTGTACTGGCCTTCCAGTTTGCTAGAGTGAACATCGCTACGCAACACATTTTAAAACGTATTGCCTTTGTTTGTTAAGCTAAAGTCAAGTTCTATTATAAATTTCTCCTCTTATATTTATATTCTTGCTCTCCAAGGCTATTTAGCGGACGTCCAAATCTAACCCAAGGATTAACAGTGTGTTAGCCACGCTTCTTCTAAGCTAAATTTCTGGATCTCAACAGGTAATAAAAGTACCTGCTAATTGTAAGGATAGTACTTAAATTTGAGAATTATTTCCATCCTGATTCAATTTCCTACTATCCGTTTATCTTTCCTTTCTGGATCTAACATTACTGGACAATATACGCACAATGGGCCACAGAAGCTGACCTGGAGTTATATAGATTGATCTACACAATATTCAACTAAACTTACTAGCAACCAACAATAAATCTGAATACATAGCTTCCTCAACAAGTTGTGTTGCATTTCATTTTGGAAAAAGTTGTCCCTAAAAATAAATGTCAAAAAACAAATCTGCTCCCTAAATTATCTACCTTCTTCCAAAAACCTTGGTCTATAAGTATCCCCCCTTGAGATACAATTTAGAATTTAAAAACTGATCAGGTTTTGATGCAGATGTTTTGCACCGCTAATCTATTTAATAGCGTGCCTGGCTCAAACTGTAGACACTCATGTAACTACCCTTCTTGGATCTAGAAACTGCTTGACGCCAATAATTTAAAGTTAGCTTCCTTCCAAGAGATTCTTCTTGATTCTTATTGTTGATTTAATTTATTTTATTTGTATTTATAAATGTATTTTACTAAAATTATATATTTTTCAATTACATTTTTATGAATTCTTGTTATTGTTGTACTATTGCAATAAATGTTTACTAATTATATATTGTAATAAATGCACAACTGTTTCTCTCATCATATTATGTAGCTTTCAGTTATTAAGTTATATACAAATTATTATATCTTTAACTTTTTCAATTTGCAGAAGTTTTGTTTTGTTTTTTTCTATTTCTACTCAGTTGCTTGCTGCAAAACAATATTATATCTGTAATACAATTAGATGTAAATCTTTTTTTTATATTTGCTTTTTTTTTCATCATTAACACAAGTATAAAGAAACAATTATAAACTAAATTATTAGAAAAATCACAAAACTACTAATGATTGATTATTAATGTTATTGAAAAAATCCGTTAAATAAAATAAAAAATGTAGATTAATATTAAAATACTAATTTACACTTTTTATCATAAAATCTGATATTAAACAATTGAGTTTGCAGCTAATACAATAAAAACGTTCTAAAATATTTTTAAAAAATCTTAAAACTATTATAATCAACCCAAAGTTAATTAAAATTTAAAATTAAAAGATAAATACAATATCTTTTCAACAACGAGAAAAAAACAAAAAAATAGAAAATAATATCAAATACAAATAGACATTTACAGCTTTTGTTAGTGTATGTAGATTACAAAACAACTCTTGATAACGTAGAACACCATAACTTATTTAGTTCATTAAAAATGTTGACAAAGCAGAAAATGATCAGATTTATTCAAATTCAACATTAAATATGGCGACGGCAAAGTCCTAAATTTAAGTAATCAACGCAGTAAGAGTTACATAAAAACAGACTTAAATATCAAAAAACTCAAACAGTTGCAAACTCCAGCTTAAGTTCATTAAAAAGCTCATAAAACAAAATGAAGTTGCATTAAAACATTTATGACTGTTTTCCCAAAGGTAAGAAATAGAGTTTACTAGTACCAAATTTAATTTTAGCCCTAGACTAAAGTTGTTAGGTGTTAAGTTAAATCACTAACTCTTTATAGTATAGAAATCTAGAAAATTAATAAACCATAAAATGCTAAGATGTGTGAGGTATTATTTTGTTAATTTTTGTTAAAAGTAGAAAATAGATCAGGAAAATCTACGAAAATTATTAATAACTATTAAACACCACAAACCATCACAAACCAAAAATTAAAATTAAACCATATTTACTTAATCTAAAACAGGTGTGCATAGCATTAAAGCATTTCTCACGTCGTTGCAACAAAATACAAAACATTGTAAAAACCGAAGTTGCCACAAATGACACAAATCACATTTTCAATTAAAAATAAATCCATACACAATATCATCATCATACCACTTCATTTCATCCTCATCCTCACATGTCAAAACAAAATCAAACTTTTTAATACTATGATAATAATTATGGTAAATTTCTCTAAAATGTTATGTATGCAGATTTAATTTTAATAACAATTAAATAGAACTATATTGTACATTGTAAAATAATATTAAACGTAAATACACCATAAACACTTATTCTATCGTTTGCAAATAGGGATATAAGAGCCTATTATCTAAAATTAACGAGCTTGATTGGTTGAGAAAACAATACAGTCAAGTAAGCTTATTTTAATAACGATCTTAATGAAATGCCATTTACATAATATTCTGAAGCACACGCATTAACCTATCAACATATTCAGCACCACTTACACCATCTAAATAATAATTGGTATTAGTCTTAATTAAAGTAATTATTAAATTTTATATTATATAAATTACGTACACGAATAAATCGAACTTTTATTTCAGCCGTTATATTTATAGGTAATAATAATGCGCTACAGCAATAACTGTTGAATACGTTTTAAAATTATATTATTATTGCATATTTCCATATAAACATGTAATAATCTTTACAAACAAATCGTATAATGCATAGAAATTTATATGCAATAATAAAGAATAAAGCTGTAAAATATTGATTGAATTTACAAAATTTAATTTTAATCACATTAATAATAAAATAAAACACTGTCTACGTTTTTTACCACAAATACTTTATTGATATATATCTATATTACTAAAGAATATATATTAATATTAACAAAAGTTCACGACTCGAGTTTCGACTTTTGAAGGCCATTATCAAGTGAAAACAAACTAACAAAGAAATACATTTATACAGAAAAATTATTATAAAAATTGAAGTGAGGGAAAAATATATTTTTCCCTCACTTCAATTTTTATAATATTTTTATAATAATTTTTCTGTATAAATGTATTTCTTTGTTAGTTTGTTTTCACTTGATAATGGCCTTCAAAAGTCGAAACTCGAGTCGTGAACTTTTGTTAATATTAATATATATTCTTTAGTAATATAGATATATATCAATAAAGTATTTGTGGTAAAAAACGTAGACAGTGTTTTATTTTATTATTATTATGGATTACCACGTAGTAAAGGTCTCAACCATCCTTTATATTTAATCACATTAAATTTACTTTTTCCATATTTTATATTTTGTAATGATTGAAAAAGAACGCATGAATAATTGAACAATTTATATGCATTGCCGCAGAAAAAAATAAAATGTAATTAGCCAACACATTCACAATTTCATTGATTTTATTCTGGTTGAGTGGATTTGAACGTTAATTAAAAAGGCGATTTAAATGTAAATCATTTTGCTACATAATTATTTTAATTTAACGTTGTATTTTAATCTGATGGTATTGTGATTAGTTATTACAAATTTATTTTATAATTATGTCGTTTTGCATAATTGGTTGGAAAATATATAGTAATTCAATAATTATTGATGTAGATTCTTTTAATTAGTTTATAATTATTGAAAAAGTTTTGATAGAGATTAGAACTTTTATACTGCGTATAATAGAGTAATAAAAAAGAGTATTTTTAACAGCGTTCAAAATATGTATATTTTATATTTTTAGTATGCTAACTGAACAAATTAATTATCAATATGTGATACCACATTGATATGCAGACAAAAAGTAAGAAATTTTCTTTGTTAATAATAATGCAAAATAACTATTACAAGTAACAATAGGTCTGAACCAACCGACAATTTAGACAGTTTGCAAACCGTCCAAAGTGTGCACACAAACAAATATGTGTCTTGTATTAAGAGACATTTGTTCCAATGTTTAAATATTTGTCATTCTTAGGCAATCTTTTATACACAGTAATTTGTTTGTGTGCATAGTTTGAACCGTTTGCATACTGTCCAAATCGTATGTTGGAACAGACCTATTATATCAATAGTAAACTATAAAAAATCCTTGGAATTTGTCAACTAGAGAAAACCGGAGAAATAAACTACCCGGTGTAAAACAAAAACTTACCGAATTAGAACTGTAATGACAAAACATGCCTACTATGAATAAGTAACAAGAAACATACAATACATCCCAGAAAAGTTTCGGTAACGGACAATCTTTCACTACCCAAAAAGTAGTTTGCTCCACAAAGGAGCAAACCAATATACGTAACAAACAAAAAACAATTAGAAACTCTTTAGAAAACCCAAGCTCGGCAAGTGAAACCAAAATTGTAACTGCAAAGCCAAAGCTTTCGGAAACGGCAACTGAAGCAATTAAGCATTAGGTAATACGACAAGACCACAACAACACATCATAGACGCAAAAGTAAAAACTACCTAGCAGCAGCACGCCGGAATTGCAAAAACAACCGGCAAAAGATAACAAAGATAGTAAAAAAACCTTTAAAGACATCCTCACGGACATTGCATAAGCAATGATCCAAAAAGAGCAGCACTACTTTTATGAATCAGAAACTATCAAGACTACTATATTGAATAAGATTGATAAACTGAAAAAAAAAACAGGCATCACTACGTTTTCAGGGCATATTCTTAAAAATCACATAATCTGTTAGAAAGCAACAAAATCATGAATCTGAAGGACTTGCTTGATCCAAGACGAGATCGCTTATTTCTATTTCCTTGGATTTACAAAAGAGAGATAAAAGAGTTAAGCATACCGGCCAAATAAATGTTAACAGACCAACCCACATGCAAACCCCGAACACCGCAGCTAAACATGTACTTAATCTAATGCTATTATAGGACCAATGTTTCAAAGACCTAGTAACATCCAAGGTAGTGATAGTAACAAAAAGGAACCAAGAAAGAAATAATTCTTGAATATGAGTACCTTCACTACAATCAGCATAGACCATCACAACATGCAAAGTTATTGCAGCTAACAAGCAGAGAGGATGACACCTCGCCAATCCATGGTTGCAACGCTAACGCCCACCACGTAGCTTGGAGAAGCAGAGAGATAAACCTAACAGGTGAGAAACACTATCTTAATTCGGCAACGTTTTGTAATGCGTTGCGTAGCAACATTATCGACTTCATATTATCAAATCATAAAGCAAGTAAAGTGATACAAAAGTGGTACGAGCAGTCGTAGTATGATTACGCGTACATCCGATTCAATAAATATAAAATCAGACAAAACGCTCCTTCTGGAACACAAAAACCTGAGAAAAACTAACTGAGATCTATACAATAAAATACTAGTTTAAATGGGGATCTGTCAAAAAACACCAAAAACAACACGCAAGTTGAAAATATATTTATCAACATTTTTTTAAAAAAAGCTGCCCAAGCACTGTCAAAGATACCTCCAGCAAGATTACTTGGTAAACCAAAAAGCTTAACAAGGCAAACACTAAAAAACTGTTTAACAAAGCTAAAAAAATGGTCGCAGAGCCATTTATATAAAAAATCTCACGAGATATAACAATGCCACCAACAAACTAAAAAAGAATCGTAAATTATAATCTGACCGCAGAGAAAAACGTTTTTAAAAAAGATAAGATTAATTTTATTAATGAAATGAATAGACTCACGCCTTAACATAGACTGAACTAAATGATTATTTTAAAAGTATTTATATAAATAAAAAGTGATTAGTAAGCTTAAATCTAGGTGCAGATGCACGGTGTTAATAATATCTGAAATAACATTTATTTATTATTCCGCTGAGCTGGCATCTGTGTGGATGAATGGCGTTCATATAACTTGCTGATCTTGCGTTTGGGTCAATGAATGGCATTCATATAACTAATGAAAGGCGTTCATATAACTCCTCCATCTTTAGATCAGAATTCTGGGGTTTGGAACAGGATTCGGCAATGTCGCATCTGGGTTAGGTTCTGCTTCTATCTCATTTTTAAACCGTAGATTTTTAACATAATTGAAGACATAATATATTATGATAATGATAATTATAATATAAATAATAATTGTCCAGACACTGATGTTGTTGTAGTGTAGAGGCTCTTCCAATATTGTTTGGATTTTTTGGTACTGCATGTTTAATGCGTTGTGGATGTTTTTTGTTTCGTCAAGGTTAATAGAGTTTAGTTTCATTGGCTTAAACTTAGCCATTGAGTTGGTGTTTTCAATTTAAAAATTCGATTGTAGGCAAAGTAATAATTTTGAATTTGCTCTCGGAGTTTTTGTAACTTGGAATGGTAATATTTCCAATTTTGATTTCACAGATAGAGTTTGTTTCTAGAACATACGTTTCTTGAAGTGGTATGTTATCTTTGTTGGGGCCGCAAACTTGTGTAGCTACTACTTTATCTGGTAAAATGACGATCCATTTGTTGTAATTTTCCAATTTTTGAATTTTTTCATTCTCGATTAGGACTGGTATTTGTTGGCAGTTGGTAATATTTTTTGAATACCTTAACATCTGTACTTCGCATGGGGCTTCATCTTCGTGGATTCTTGTTGGGTATACGTTGTTGCAGATGAAATCTTCCGGCGTTATTTCTTGGCAGTTAGTGTCAAAAAACATGTAATTTCTTTCATTTAGGATAAGGTATTTGGACTGCGGTAAAATAGTTTTGAATGTTTTGTTTTCAGGGATAGGTAGTGAATATAAATGAAAATAGTTGTAGTTTTCATTTTCAACTATTGGAATTTCGGTAATAAATATGATTTTATTCTCTTTACTGTAGCTTTTGATGTTAACAATTTTCTCAAACAATAACACGTTCTCTATCTTTGGATCGAAAGGTAACTTGTTTGTTAATAAATGGTTATTGATTAGTTTTATTTCCATTAATAGCTCGCTTGGTTCAATCATAGAATTATGAAGAATGTTTAATTTAGAAAACGTGATGGCAGTTTCTATTCTTTCTAGAATCTCATTGATTACTTGATAAGACGTAATTACTTGAGATATTATGACATGTGTTAGAAAATAATGGTAAGTTTCAATATTCTTTAACTCGACTGTTTTAATAATGCTTTCTATTTGTAAAATTCGAGATTGTAAATTTAATTGATTGTGAGCCAGAGCTTCGGTACTTTCTTTAAAAGTTTTAATCGATTTTTGAAGAAGTGTTATTTGGTCTTTAACTAACGATTTAATCTTAACTTGGTTTTTAGAGAGTGTTGTGATAGCATTATCATATCTCTCTGCATCATTATTATCTAGGTTACCTGTTAATGACTTAATCACATTTCCAAGTCCATTTATAAGTCCTCGTTTTGTTCTTCTATTATTTAGAGGGTTTATTTGATTTATTAACGTTGATATTTTATGTTCTAATATATCAACTATAATGAATATGAATATGAATATGAATATGAATTATAAAACTCTTTATTGTAATTAGACTTGGTTTTGTTACTTTCAAATGCAATTTTTAATTTATTGAAGTTTGTTTAAAGTGAGTGAAACTCATTTATTACTTTTGATGTATCGAATATTTGGATGAAGGACCAATGGTCAATTTTGATCTGTGCGTTGCCTATTTTGAGTGGTAATAAACCTGGGTTGGAATTCAGGTTTTTGAATTTTGGGGAAGTTAATTTACTACTGCTGTAGGTGATGAACCTGTAACAAGAATTGGTTTTCTTAATTCTTTTACGTGAATTATTTGCTTCTTGTTTTTATTTTGTTCATTAGTAATTTCTACTCTATTTTGGTCTAAGACTTCTGTTATTTTATATGGTCCAATAAATTTGTTATTTTTCTTGTTTCTAGTATTGGGGTTTTGTTTATAAACTATTTGTCCTAGATGAAATTCATTAGATTCTCCCTTTTCATTTGATTTTGATATAATTTTATGTTTGTGGTCTATAATCTTTTCAGTTACATCTTGATAAACATGTTTTAATTTTTTTAATGATTTTCAACATAATCATTGTAGAAGGAAATTGGTGCAAAAATTTCGTTTGAACTTCTTCATTGGGTATGACCAAAAGTTAGTTCAAATGGTGTAAAGTTAGTTAAACTATGAATTGAACTATTATATCCTATGATAGCATAATCCATTAAATTGTTATCATTTGGGTAATTTTCTTTTAGTAAAAGTAGATGTTCGATGAGGGTTGAATAGAATCTTTCTATAATACCGTTGGATTCATGGTGAGCCGCTATAGTAAAATGTACGTTGATCTTGTGTAACTTTAATATTTCTTTCACCATTTCATTATCAAATTCTTTTCCATTATCGACTACTATTTTTTCTGGTACTCCAAATGATGTAAAGTATTTTATCAAAGCATCACTAATATTGATAGCTGTTTTTCCTATGATGGGTAGAGCTTGTGCAAATTTTGTAAAAGGATCTACTCTCTAAGTTAGGTAATTATTGTTATTGTAAATAAACACATCAATGGGAAGTATTTGAAAAGGCTTTGAAGCTGTTTCGGTGAGCATTAGCGGGGTATAAGGGGTTTTTCGTGCATATTTTGCTCTTTGACAAATATCGCATACATTAATAAATTTTCATTTTCATGTTTATCCAATAGTAGTTTCGTTTGAGATATTCGATGGTTTCATTTATCCCTCTGTGGTTTGATTTGCTTTCATGGTGATTTGTTATTAAAAGAATCTGTTCTTCTGTATTAGTAATCGTATTTACTTTTTTTAGACATCGTATTAATGTAGGGCCTGTTTCGGAGAAATGCTCTAAGTATATTCTAGAAAAATCTTGATATAATTCTTCTTTGTGAAAATGCAAATGATATAATTTTTTTGAAATAGTATAATCTCTTAGAAATTGTAAAATTAGATTTGAGTTGTTTGTACTAGGAATTTTTAAAGTAATTATTTTATGGTGTTCATAATTTTCTTGGCTGACATCTAATTTATCATATATTTGTGGATAAATTAAAATTTGGTTTTGTTTATTATTTATTATTTCGTCTAAAATTCTTATTCCATCATTTGTTGTTTCGTTAAAGTTAGTATGTTGCGTTGTCATCGTGGTATACTCTTTTGGTTCTACATTCTCTATTGCTGGTCTTATTTGTATGTCCGATATTATGTTAAGTCGTTCCCTTGGTTGAATCAAACTAGTAGTTTGAATAGGGTTTTCAGCTAAATAGCGTAAATATTCAAGCGTCTCATTATTAATCTCGCCTGGGTTATTGATCATCGATTCGTTTTCTAAAGCGTTAATTTGGACTTCTGAGTTTAGCTCATATATGTTAATATAAAAGCTTTTGTCAAATTTATAATGAATCATTTCATAAACTTGTGAGTAATTTAGCTTGTCTAATCCACATCCTAATTTTGGCATGGCAATTTTGTTAATGTTGTCGTTTAAACAAAACAATTTTAAATTTGATAAACAATTAAACAAATTTTCATAGGTAGGTTTTTCGAAATATTGATTTTTTGTTATAAGATAGAATATATATCTATTGTTGGTATTTAGATAGACAAAAAAATTTAACTTAGGGTTTTAATTTTTTAATTCTAAAACGTTATTATATCTGGTCTTAAAATCTTTTGCTATACCACTTCCCATATGTAGATCTTTGCTTACACAATGGCATAAAGCAAAATCAATTGGTGCCTCAAATATGTTTCCACATTTGTTTATAATAGTTGGTGATTTTTTTATTTGTTTGTTATCGAAAAGTTGTTTAAAGTGATCGTAATTTAATATTAAGTCGTTTATGGGACTAATTCTACTTAAAGCGTCCGCATTTGTGTTTAGACTTCCTTTTTTTGTAAATAATTTCGTAATCAAATTCTTCTAATTTGAGTCGCCATCTTACTAGTTTTGAATTTGGTTATTTTAGTTTGAATAACCAAATCAGTGGTCTATGATCTGTATATATGGTAAATTTTCTACCATACAAATAAGGTCGGAAATATTTGCAAGCCCAAACTATGGCTAATAGTTCCTTTTCTATTGTACTGTATTTTTCTTCAGATTCATTCAAGGTTCGTGATGCAAATGCAATTGGTTTGTCAGAACCAATTGTACCTTGTGATAAGATTGCTCCTAAAGCAATATTAGATGCGTCCGTGGTCAAAATAAATTCCTTTGAAAAGTCTGGATACTGTAATATTGGGACATTCGTCAATAGATTTTTACAAGTATTAAATGCGTTGATAAAGTTCTGATCATGAACAATTTTGGTATCCTTTTTTAGACATTGTGTTAATGGTTTCGTAATTTTAGCGAAATCCTGAATAAATTTTCTGTAGTATCCAACTAGTCCTAGAAAACTTTTAATTCCTTTTGTAGTATTAGGAATAAGGAAATGTTTTACTGCCGTGATTTTATCAGGGTTGGGTCTGACACCATCAGTTGTTATTTGATGTCCCAAGTAACTAACTTCTTTTCTTAAAAACTCTGATTTATCTAACTGTATTTTAAAGTTAGATTGTCTCAATCGTTCAAACACTAGTTTTAATCGGTTTATGTGTTCCTGTAGGGAAATGATAAGATAACAATGTCGTCGAGGTAGACGAAACACATTTCGTTCTGAAGACCTCTCAATACATTATCCATTACACGTTGGAATGTTGACGGTGCATTCTTCAAACCGAAAGGCATGCGTTTAAATTCATAATGCCCGTTATCAGTAGAAAACGCTGTCTTCTGGGTTCATCTCAATTTGGTGAAATCCGTTGGCCAAATCGAGGGTTGAAAAGTATTGGCTTCTGCCTAGTTTGTCTAAAATTTCGGTTATCAAAGGTAAGGGATACTTGTCGTCTATTGTACGTTCGTTTAACTTGCGATAGTCTATTACTATTCGCCATTTCTTTTTTCCTGATGCGTCGGATTTTTTCGGGACGATCCAATTTGGGGTAGACCATGGGGATATCGAGTCTTGTATGATATCTTGTTCTAGTAGTTTTTCAATTTGTGTTTCAACCTCTAATTTATGAATTTCAGGGTAACGATACGTTTTGGTAAATATTGGAGATTCATTGTTTAAATTAATTTTGTGTTGAATTTTGTTAGTGAACGTTAACGGAATTTGCTCGTTATAAAATATGTCGCGGTATTCGTGACATAATTTTCTAATTGCTTGTTTTTCTTCTAGGTTACAGTGTTCTAAGCGAAGATTTTTTAAATTTGATTTTAATAAATTATCGTGCGTTTGGTTTAGATCGTTTCCATTGTTTCTATAAAGTTTAATTCGTTGACGTTTAAAGATTCGATTGAAAAGGGGGTATTGATTTTAATATCTACTGTTTTGGTGTTTGAGTTGATTATAGTAGTTAAAGCAAAATAATTTTTTATATTTACAACTGCGCGGGGTGACTCCACTAAATTTTCGAATTCTATATAATCTAAAATCCTTCTTTATAATTTACTGGTAATTCGACTACTTTTTGAGTTCTGGCAGGTATTGTTATTGTATAACTTTTAACCTGTAAAGATCTTGCCCTGAGTTGTTTAAGTAAATCTATTCCAATTAATCCATCGTATTTTTGACTAAATTTAAATAAAAAAAATTTATGTATTTCGCTTGTTTTAAAAATTTTGAAAACTGGTATTACCATAACTTCATTATGATAGCTAGTATCGTGAGCAGTTTGAATGTTAAAATTTTCATTAAAAATGTAACGCTTGTAGAATTTGTGTGCTAATTCTGGGTCAATTAAATTTCTTGAACTGCCTGTATCAATTAGATAATTTGCATTTAGTTGTGGAATAAAAATGTATGGTAGGTTAGCTTTAACTAAATTTAGATTTATCATCTCGGATCGTTGATAATATTGTCCTGATGAAAATTTTCATCAGTATCATTATGTTGGTCAAAATCATTGTTGTCCGGTTGCAATTGTTGTTCTTGTAGTATATCATTGTTTTCATGTTGATAGTAATAATTTTCATTATACTCATTATAATCATTTTCAATAGGTCAAACTTGTTGGGAGTTTTCTGGCATGTCAGAAAATTCTGTTAAGCCATAGAAATTTTCCTGTGGATTTTCACCTTTGTTGATATTTTGCGAATATAACTGAGTGAAATTTCTTTGTGGTTGGGTTGGTTGTCTCCTAGTGTTTCTAGATGACGTATCCATAGGTTCAGGAATGTTTTCTCTTTGATAGTTTTGATTTCCAAAAGGTTTGTTTTGATATTGATATTGATTTTGATTTTGATTTTGATGCACGTAGTGATTACGTTGAATTTGACTTGGCCTTTGCAGGGAATAGGGGTGCTTTTGATTTGGAAAATTGTTATTAGGTTTCCATTGCATTTGGGGCCTCTGTATAAAATTTGGTTGTTGTTGAAAATTAGTTGGAAAATTTGGTTTTTGGAAGTTAGATGTTGAGTGTTTAAATTGTTGATTCTGAAACTTTTGATAAGAGTTTCCAGGTTGGGTTGTCTTTTGAATGTTTTAATTCATTGGACTTATTCTTTGATTTGGTTTAAACGTATTTTGAAAATTTAAAGTGTTATTTCTATTTTGGCTATAGAGGAAGTTTTCTGCTTCTATTACCAAATACATGGCTCTTTCTAAACTGTATAGGTTTCTTAAGCGCACATTGTTTTGTACCTGACCTGATAAACCGCTTATAAATGTCTTAAGTGACAGGTTATCATAACTATGTAATTTAATTACCTTTTCTGCAGCTGGTATATTTAAGGTGTTCAGTTTTGCGATAATAAGGCTTCTGGCATCTTGACAACGCATACCAAAAGTGTAAGGTGTCTCATTTCTATTTGGATGCAAAGTAATCAAATCTTGGATCAAGCATTCTATGTTGCGTTGATCACCAAAACTTAAGTTTAATAAATCTCTTATTTTGTTCCAGGTTCTTAGTTCTATTCTTGAACCAATCAAGCTGAAGGCTCGACCTGCTAATTTGCCGATAATTGCTCGCGAAATAAAATTATTTAATTGCAAATTATTCGGGTCGAAAAACGTATTTATTAAATTTTCACAATTATCTACAGAGAGTTTATAAATGAATGGGATTATGTAATCACTTTAAATGTGCCGCTTTTTTAAAATTGTTCACTAAACTATTTGTTTTGACAGTTCAAACGGTTCAACTTTGACAGCTGTCAAGCAAACATATGAAAACATATGTAGTATAGTGGACGATTTTAAAAAGGCGGCATATTTAAAGTGATTACATAATCCCATTCATTTATAAACTCCCTGTATAAAAATTCCCAAAGTATGGGGATTTCCTTCGTATTGAGGAATAGTATGTGTAATTTTAATAACTGGTAATTGACTGGTACAGCCATTTTGACACTTCGTGAATTTTTAAAAAGTCAATTAAAATTACTTGCGTAAATTGTTAATATCAATTACAGTATTTTATTATTATATTTTCTTAATTAAATATATACTATATAACTTTTTGTTGGGTTGGGATAGGAGATAAGAAATTGTTTTCGTTTTTGACTTACAGTAGTAAAATAATTGTGTTCATTATTCTCGTGTTAATCCCTCGTTCTTAATCCTAGTGCCAATGGGATTCGGGCGATGTGTGTCCTTTGTCCTTGGTCTTCCTAATCTATGTTGTACCAGGGGATGTTGGCGATGCTTGTCCTTTATCCTTGGTGTTGTTGTCTGGGGTTGGCAATGTTGTCCTCTTCCAGATGTTGAGTCTATGATGTCGTGGGTCTAAATTTCTTGCTGTTTCTGTTTGTGAGGTTGACGAACTTTCACAGAACTTGTAATTTAATTATTCACTTCTCTTCGGTTCAGTTTATTTACACTTTTGTTTCGTTTCTGTCTTTTAACTATTAAAATAGACCGGTTTCGCGATTTTTCGTAACAGTTAGACAGATCCTACCGACTGCGCCAATTATAATCTGACCGCAGAGAAAAACGTTTTTAAAAAAGATAAGATTAATTTTATTAATGAAATGAATAGGCTCACGCCTTAACATAGACTGAACTAAATGATTATTTTAAAAGTATTTATATAAATCAAAAGTGATTAGTAAGCTTAAATCTAGGTGCAGATGCACGGTGTTAATAATATCTGAAATAACATTTATTTATTATTCCGCTGAGCTGGCATCTGTGTGGATGAATGGCGTTCATATAACTTGCTGATCTTGCGTCTGGGTCAATGAATGGCATTCATATAACTAATGATATAACTCGTATAAGAGATCCTGTTAGGACGTTGGCACCATCAAAAAGCTTTAAGTAAAGACCGGTACTGATACAGAGGACTTAGAACTGCCAAATAAAAGGCAAACAAAATAGACTAAAATAAAACAAAAACCATAATCAAATCAGAGCAACCTAAAACGGAAAATCAACATATTCAAACCATTCAAATTGCAAAGAGTTGATAGGATATATTCCATCATGCTGCAAACAAAATTTGCAGTTCTAAAAAAACACGTATGCAAGATCCTCAGAGCACTTTTACACACACCAAGCAGCTAGAAAGCAAGTCAAAGTGGTATTATAGTTGAGACAACCCACGTACGCTCGGATAAATTAAACAGACCTATCAGCTTAACATCCTTTATACAAAAACTATTAGAAAAAAAACAATTGACAAGTACATAAGAGACGATGCACTAAATGCTCAGCCAATGCACCCGCATCGGTATGCTTACCAAACAGAAAATTCCTGCAAACTAGCTTTAAACCAGCAGGTCAGCAGGTGCAAAAACACCATCCATTCCAAACAAATGTTTAAATGCGTTTTGGGATAACAAAAAAGCAGTTGACAATACTACCTTCAAATCCATCGCAAAAGCAATTAAAAGCCAAGATATAGACCCTATTGTCAGACACTGAGTCAACTCTATGCTCAAGAATCAAACTGTGACTATAACATTATATGGAAAGACTGTGGAAGCTAAAGTCGTTGGCTAGTGCCCACATGGAAATGTATTTGTACCCTTACTAGTGCCTTGTTATGGACGGTCTACTACAGACACTCAACAACATAGGCGCGTTTGACTTAAGCTACGCCAATGATCTCACCATTCTTGTACGCGAGAATTTTTGAGGCAACTATATCAAACATGCTACAAAACATCGTAGAAAATGATACAAAAAGAAAGAGATTTCAGTGAACCCAAGCAAAATGGCAAATCCTACTATTGTTACCATCACTTTACTTAATTGTAATGGCGGAGGCAAGACAGGCAGCGTACATAGTACAAATAAATAAATACATTGTAAACCGTGGGACCCTCAAACTTAGTATAACAAATGTGTTGCATGATGTAAAAACTCTAATAAAAGCCGGACTTATATAAAAAGTCATTAAATTTAAATGACATATGTTGTGATAATACCACAGCAAGTCAAAAGATACCTGGGCACAATCAAAGAAACTATCCAGGTATACAGATAGGGCCATCAACCAGAATAGCCCTAAAACCACTACAAAGACAAAGACCAAAAAAAGCAAACTTTGTTACCCCTAAGCAAACATGTCTAGAATTTCTAGCAGAAGTGGCGCGCCAAGAACATAATTAGGAACATCACATAATACCAAAATTTTAGTAACAGAACACTGTGGTCTTAACAAGCACATGGATATAATAAAAATAAAGATAAAGATAAACCCCAGTGCTGCGGGTGTATGCTGTGTTTTACTTTGGCGAACATAACCAAATCAAAAACAAAGATAAAATTTTGGACCTTATCAAAAATGCAAAACTGCTAAAAATAGTAAGACCTCAGATGTGCCAAGCAAACCGCCTTGTAGAAAGATAAAGGCTTTTAGTCAATAAAAACCCAACACTACTGCCCAATGCTTTTTTGAAAAATTTTCTCTTCCTACGCATTCAATAACTTTCTACATATGACATAAGATGTACCAATACTTAGTTGGTGCTTAGTATACCATTGCAGTATAAACACTTAGAAACATTTCAAAACAATCGCAATCTAAACCTTTGTAACTTTTGGACAGATTCGTAAATACCTTGCTTAAATTTCCAAAATTGAACTTAATACTTGATTGCTAAAATTGGTTTGTTAATCATTCTTGTTATAGAAACATCTGAATAAAATCACAACCATAAAATAACTAGTAACCGATATCAAAAAGTTAAAAACTCATAAAAGTTTGTTTGCAAATCAGTATTAGTAATTGTACCTCCATCTTTTATAAATAAACATGTTATTGTGTACAACATAAAATGTAAAATGTAAGGAAATTGCTTTTAATTTTACGCCAAATTTTATAGTCAACATTTTATGGCAACAACCAAAATGATTCAGTTACTTTGCACCAAACACTAGCACGTAATGCTTGAACCACAGATTTAGTAAAAAATGAAATTTTTTTAATGTTAGTTTAATCCATAATACAGTTGATAGTAATTGAAATTGACCTTGACTTACGTGTAGTACCATGATTCGCTAAAAAACCTTCTAGTATCAAAACAATACTTTTGCAAATACTCTATACTACAATACTATAAGTCGATGCATAATTATCCGCAGTTTTTATGTTTTACTTCTTTCTATGAAACAAATCAATTAAAATTTAAATTTAGTCTAATAACTCATAAAAGATTAAAAAGCATACACTCGTTTTTGTTTGATTGTTTTTGTTTGTGGCTTAATGCAGCTAACCGCGGGTAGTAAATCAGCTTTCTTATTAGCTTGTTGAGTCCATTATTGTTAACTTCTGGTAAACTTTTACTTTCATCAAGTTTATCAATGCAAATGTAATGTGGTTGCAACTAAAATTTATATAAGGTTGGTTCTCTGTCAAAAAGTCTACTGCAAGGCATCTTAGTTCTAAAAAATTGTCGTAGGTCTCAAACACACTTTGTTGTTGAATGTATTCTTAGCTTCTTGCTTTGATTTAAAAAAAAAAAACATTTGTGTACTATGTTGAACTGTTCTAGTAGACTATTTCTACCACAACTTCCTTCTCTAGGTGTTCTACGAATAAAGTGTTTCAATTATGTGCATGTAGTAGAAACAATTCTAAAAAAAATTGATTTTTTTGTGGTTGGTTGGTCCCAACCACAAAAAAATTATTTGTTGTCCTGCATCTCTAGCGCCTGCTGTCAAGTTGACCGTAAATGATATCTAGATTTCTTTTAAATCAATAAAAGTTTTGGCAATTGCTTTCTTGCTACCAATAAATTAAAAAAATTCAAGTATTTTTCTTCTGCCTAGAATTGTTTCTTGACAAAGAGTAAAAACTTTGTTTTCATACTCCCAATGTGTAAGAGTTCTCATGCATATTTCTAAGTTTTGGCAAAATATTCCTCCAGGTTTATTGTAGTCCATGTCCATTATTTTTCCTTAGCTTGTTGGTGATGACTGGTTTATAAATAAATATTTTTTTAAGAAATTATTATTTGTAGATTTCTGGTTTTAGTTTTTTTTTACTAGCCTAGAAAGTTAAAACAACGTTTAGCTTTGGGAGATTCAAAATCTTTGGCAAGGTGAGTCTAGAGTGCAAGAGAATACTGTCCTGGCAATTTTTCCTAGTTTGAAAACCATAAATTACTAACAGTACAACCTACGATAACATAGAATGCAAAACGATAGAACACAGAATAGAAATAATAAGATGCCCGGCTACAAAAAAAAAAACAAATAAAACAAATAAAATTATAGAAACGACAAGAAAAGCAAATAATAAACGAAAATATATTAATTAATAAAGAAAAATGACGTTCATAATACATATTATGTAGCAGTAACTGAAAAGGAGAAGACATACAAGTAATAGTGAAACAAATAAAAACAAACTAAGTAATAAGTAGATAAGAAACAAAATCTTTTCTAAAATTTGCAACAAAAAAGATAAACCAACGTTTGTAAGAAAAAACTCAATATCACATATTGACATTACCAAAGCAATGTGGCAAATGACAATACCAGATCGCGACAGAGGAAGAATCACTAACACATAAACGCATACAATACAACACAAAAGAAAAATGTTAAACAAGAAGATACGAGAGAAGATATATGAAACATAAAAAATCATAAAAACAACAAAAGTTACAAAAACAATTAATAGGCATAAGGAAGGGTAACAAAAAAGATATACTGGTAGTGCAAAGAAATTAAAAAACAAGCAAAAAAAAACCAGAAAGGAAAAAGGCACTAAAAAAAGACAGGAAAATCTTAAAAAAAGTAATAAAAAATAGAAAGTAGCACTAGAACCAAACTGTAAAACTTAGTTTATAATGAGCTACTTCAAATAAGGCTGCCGGAAGGCGTGGTCCTAATAGAAAGAGACGTAGACTTGAAAATATTAAAAGAAAAACTGGAAGTAGCAACTGATAAGGTACAAATATAGATAAGAAATAAAGGTCTAAAATTAAAAACACAACAGAAGCGGTTTAGAAATCAACTAAGAGGTCTAATAAAAAAACAAATAAAATACAAGTAAGAAATCAAATAATAACTATAAAGAAAAAATCAAATGTCAATTAAAGTGACACATGAAGCAAAGAGATAAAACGACTAGGTTAAAGAAAAATTTAAGGAAATAAAAAAAATAGAAAAAAAGCTCAGTAGACATATGTCAATCAAAAAAAAATCCAAAAAAAAAAACCAAAAAGCTAATAGCAACAGCTGTGAGAAGCAAGATGTTATACTCCGTAAAAACGTAAGTAGAAGCCATAATAACAAAAATTAAATTTAAAAAAACTCCAAGAACAAGCTCGTTAGGAATCATCAGAGCATACAGAACGGTGTTACAGAAAGCACTAGAGATTATCGCGGCAGCACCTCCCGCGGATAAAATATTGAAAGAAAGACTAAAAATTAATAAAAAAACTAATAACGGAAGAAACCAGTAAAAACAAAGCAAATAAAAAACAAAAAGACAAAACGTTGAAAACAGACAATAGAGTAAAATAGAAAAAAAGAAAAAAAAATGAACGACAGTACTAATCCCAAAAATAAAAAATGAGTAGAGAAGAATTCCAAAACGTGCTATTATACAACACAAATACTGCAAAAAATAAAAAAATATAAAAGAACTAGAAAATATAAAGAAAAACAAAGTGCATAAAACAACATAAAAGCTTAAGAAATAAAAAACAAATAAAAGGCGCTAAAAATTTTTTTCAACAAAGTACTAAAAAAGTGTTGGATAACAGTAGAATATAGAATAACAAACAATAAAAGCAAAAACACAAAAAAAGGCACAAAAAAATTATGAGAAAAACAAAAAAAACAAATACGAAAGAACAAGTGAATTATTCATACTAAAAAATTAAAAACATTTACGAGATACAAAAATATCACTAGAGGTAAAACTTACAAATTTAACACAAAATACATTTAATAGAACTGCGGGAATACAACAAAAAAAGTAAACAAAGACCCAAACAAACTAAGAACGCATCTGAAGACAAACCAAATAATTAAAATAAATACCGCACGGATAGTAAAAAAGAAAATACAAAAAACAAAAAAAAAACATACAAAGTGACAGCAGATGCTGCGTGAAAATCCGCAAGGTAATAACTAATCCACCACAAACTGTTGCCAAATCTAGACTACGTTGGTAAGGATAAAGTATAACAATACAATTTACTAAAGCCTCACTACCTCAAAAAAAAAACTACAAAAAAGGTAAGCTTTTCTAGTGTAAAGATAAAATAACCTCATCAATTACAGCCAATAAAGTATGAACAATCAATTTTACATTGTTGGTAATCTTGACTTTAAGAGTCACAGCGCTTGTCGGTCTAGCACCTTACCGCCAGCGCGTTCTAAGATGTCAATGTTGTCCTTCAACACAACACAAATTTGCATCAAAGATTTGCTCAATAGAATTCTAGATAAATTTTGCAGACGTTTAATTTCCACAAAATAGTAGACTTGCAAGCTTAAACATAAAATAACCCCTAAACAATCCGCTATTGCATCAAATGATTGAATTCCTTTAACTATTTAATACACTAAGAAATTTCGCGTTCCAATAAAATTTGCTTGCAATAGTAAAAGTATCCATTTAAACCACTCACATTAACTATCTGAGCGTTCAAAATAAAAAATATTAAATTCTTCTACCTATTTGTAACACATTTGTTACCGTGCTATGTAGAGTTAATATAAATCCGCGCCAAAACGTAAGACTCACCTTTAAACTGCTTACTAAAACAAGTTCTTCTGTCCTTGATATTTTTAAAGCAGTATAATTTTTTTTTTATAATGTAAGCTAATAATTCATTTTTGAATTCAATTCAAGAATCAACAAACAATAAAAATAAAAGTAAGTCCAACTCTACAAATAAAAATACAACCGTTGTCCAAAGGTAATATATTTAATTAATTTTTTCAGTGTTAAATTTAAGATTATTTTTAATTCAACCTAAATCTGCACTACTTATCAATAAATATATTAAATATCTAAAATACAACCATTTCTTAAACGTTGATTTATTTTGAATGTTTTGCTGCTATTTCTATTTACTCTGTTGCTCTATATCTATCATCAACGCTTTTTCAACAACAAAATTAGCATTTATCAAAAAATAGCGGGATCCAAACTAACATGATTACAAAAATAACTAAATACTAGCGTTGCATCACCTACCATGCAGAAAAAAACAGCAAGAAATGTGCAAACATAAAAACAATTGTTGTATTTCCCAAAATAAAATAAAAACTAAAATCATTAGATTAGATAATGCTTGAATGGATTTATTATATACGAGTGTATATACATATATAGTTTTCTATTGTGGATACAATCTCACACGCTCAATCCAGATTCGAGATATATACTCGAGAGGATCATTAAAAGTCAATTGGTCTTACACTACAATGTAGATACCTGTACCAATAATGTATTTTTATATCAATATTGTTTGATATAGCTACATTATTTTGTATTACATTTAAATGATTACTACTTAATAAACTAAATCAATAATTATGATTAACGCTACAGTGTACAACTACAAATTTTATGGTCTAGTTTAATTATGAATCAAATTTAAATTTTAAATCTACCAAGCTAATTAAATTACAACAGTTTTAATTTTAGAGAAAAAAATAAACCCAAGCGTTATGCAAATAAATTCTCTTATCTCTCTATCTGAATCGTGCAACGCCACAGGTGAAACTCGAATTATGTAATCGAATTTTCAGCGACCACAATTTCTACGCGATAACGGGATAATTCGACTGGGAGAGTATGTTTTCGAAGTTTAAGGGCACGCGTTTTTCTTCTTTATCCTTTATCTCGTTAAATTATGTGTCAGTTGGATGGTGTGTGTATGTATGTGTGCGGCGATATCTAAGGGCGAAGATAAGGGGATGATGCGGGCCGCGATTTCATATTCATAGGAAAAAAATAAACGCGTCTTAGGATAATCCCGCTTTATGTTCGCACGCGGCAATCGCGTCGTATAGTTTTAAAGGTCTCGTCCGTGATAATACTGCGAAATTGCCACCAATTTATTCACAATGTATACAATATTAAAATTTAATTAAAAACAACTTACATTAAAATTTATAATGTAATTTTTTATATTTGGCTGTAAATTTTGGAAAATTACATTACATTTAAAAAGACGCCAACAAAAATGACAACTCTTATAATTTAATAATAACTTTTAATTTTCATTTAATTTATGAACAACAAATACAATTTAGTTTTAGAGTTTAAAATAAAAAATAATCATAAGACAATACAAAAAAATAGCTGGGATAAATTACATAAAAAAAATAATATAAGTTAGAAAAGTAAGATAAAAAAATCTACTATCGGGTACGTAAACATGCCGTAAGAAGTTTATGAATAAACCAAAAAAAGCCAAACAGCACAAAAAGATGAATAAACCAGAATATGTTACTTATTTCCATATTTTGTTATTTTTGAGTGGTAATTTGTTTAACTACTAATAAACTAATATTACATATAACAATATATCTGATGAGTAAATACATAAATGGTAGACATTATTTTATGAAAGTAATGGCTTTATATATTGAAAAATAAAAATTCATTTTCTACCTCTATAGAGAAGCAATAGCGAGGCAGATATATAAAAGCTTGTCAGTATAAATTGACTGCGTTGTTTAAAAAATCAAATCAAGAATATTTGAATCAATGCATTGTTTCAGTTGAAAACAGAAAATTAATAGTTAAAAACATAAAGCAACAACATTGATTGTTGGACTGGAAACAGAACAGAATTAAAATAAAAAAGACGTATAATAATTATTACAAATACCTACCATAATTAAAACAAAAAGTAAGTTTTATTCGATTTATCCACCAACATCACAGGATGGAACAATTATATTTACTAAGCGCAATCTGAGATGTTGAGAATTACAGTCTATAGCAACATAAAGTGATGTTTAATATGTGTAAACACGGGTAAGAAAAGGAAATAATTTAATATAGTATTAGTAGTTAATATTACATTGAATACACATTAACAATAAAGCCAAACAAAATTAAACTTACATTAGGTATATAGACACATTTGTGAAGGTTGTGATGATAATATTAAACGCTTTATGACAATAAATTAGGTTATAGGCGAGAGAATTGCAAGTGTTGGAGAGGAAAGAGTTTGTGGTAATTATGGGAGATGGCGCCAACAGTACTATTTGGTTATTTTAACCAATATAAGTTGCGGAGCAGTCATTATTGCAATTTTGTATGTTTTTGATTTTTCAAGCTTCATGTTTGGTATTGTGGGTTGTTATGATTGTTAGTTATTGTGAGTGATAGTAAATGATCTGTCATAACTAACAATTATATGTGAGAATGTTTATGTATTAATTTATTGATAGAAGCTATAGAAAAATGAATTGTATTAATAATTTACTACTAACTGCCATAATAGATACAGCAATAGGGAAATTTAGATTAGTTGAGTAAAATATACGCATACGTCATAAGCCTCTCAAAACTTTTAAAAATGTCATTGAAAAAGTAGCTATACTCTTACTTAGTTATTACTTAAAAAAATATGTTGTTAGTCTAGATTATATAAAATTTTATTGTTAACTTTATTTCCGTAATTTTTTTTTCATTTAATTTTTTTTCAACCACAAATATTAGTAAAATTATTTTTTAAACAAACTAAACTTTATTCTGCTAATTTAATTGTATCATATTAAAATGAAATTCTATGCAGTTAGTCTTTTTTATTATTCTAATGAGATCTCGTTTTTAAAGAAATTTATACGCCGTTAGGTCACAGGTGTAAATTGAAATATAATATTACTTCTATGGAATGGTGATACAAAATTACGCACAGATATATTTAAGATTTAATGCATTTTTTTTTTAATATTGACTTGAGTTTAGATGGCGTTTTATTTTACTTTAAAAAAATGAACTAGCAAATTTGCCTAATTTTTAATTGAATGTGTTTTAGAAACACTTATATAGCCGTTTTCTGTATGTTTTTAACTGCGATGTTAATTAATATTTAGAACTTTGCTTGGTAATATTTAGTTAGCTTGGTAATTGATTGGCTAAAAATTGATTTAACAGCAATTTTAACTCACATTGATGTTAAAATTTACAGAATAGGCCCAATGGACAGCTAATAAATTATTTGTTTATTGTTGTTATTTGTTACAAAATGTCTATATTATGCATACATGTAAAGGGTGTTTTTTTTAAAGGCGGCGAACTTTAAATTGGCAACACTCTTATCTCTGACAGCTAATTTGACAGTTCTTGGGTATTTTGAGATTAGTTTGGTTTGGCAATTTATCATGAATAAACTCACGCCGGAGCAACGTTTGCAAATTGTTCAAATTTATTTTGAAAAGCATGGTTCAGGTCGTGAAACTCATCGATTATGAGCACCATTCAATGCACGTAGCATTGTATGGACTGTGCATCGTTTTTGCAATACGTTTAATTTAAACGATAACAAGCATCTAAATGTGTCAATTAGTCATCGTGCTTAACAATTAAACATCTACTTTATGGAAAATATTTCAAAAAAATCTTGGTTTACGAGCTTACAAGATTGAACTTGTACAGGAACTGAAGCCACACGATCATCGTTTGCGCCGTACATTTGTTAAATGGGCCGAGAAAAACATTGCTATTGATCCACAATTTTATTTGAAAATTGTGTTCAGTGTTGAAGCACACTTTTGGTTAAATGTTAATTTACAGAAACAAACATTTTACGAAATGGACCTGTTAACTAGCCACTTCGTTCCTGCGATTTGACGCTATTAGATTATTTTTTCTGGGGATATGTAAAGTTCCATGTCTACACTGATAAACTACAAACAATTGAGCACTTGGAAGCCAGATTTTGCCGGAATAAAGCCTGAATTACTGCAAACAGTGTGTGAAAATTGGATCTCCAGATTACGCTCCAGCAACGACGGTCACATCTCTAAAATCATATTCAAACATTAATGACATAAAATTATCTGTCAAATAAAGCTAATTTTATAGATATTAGAAACATTTTTTTGTGTTTTATTTTAATTTAAAGTTTTTTGCTTTCAAAAAAAAACATTCGTTGCTATTAGCTTATTAGAAGTAAGTTATCACGATCTTAAGTACGTAAGCAATAATTATTTTTATCAATAAAAAAATTGTTACTATACAGGCTTACACTAATATGTAACAATGGCAACAGAAAAAATAACTACTAAGCTAGTTCCATTCAATCCAAAATATCAAAAAAAATTAACAAAGTAATTGCAACACAATTAATGTAGTTTTGCAAAAATGTCATAGTTTATAAGCAGCATAACTTTGAAAAATGTTTTGACACTGTAGGAAGAACAAACAAAATTTTACTGTAAACATGTAATGAATAAATGGTAGATCAGCAATATGCTGAAGTTTGCCATTTTCTTATTGTATTAATAGGAAAAAAAGACAAATAAATAAATAAACCTTACTGGACTCTAAACATATTAATTGGATGCTATAAAAAATTAGTTGATGAAGTGTACACAAAATTTTCAAAGGTAAAAATATTAGTGTTTTTTTTTAGTACTATCTTTATTTACTGAAGCTTAGAAACAATCTTGACAAATTTTTCGCGTTTTTGTGCTTTACGGAATATTTTTTTGGTCTAATTCGTGTTTTGGGAGGTTGTATTTTTTATTGCGCAACATATAACCTAAGTATGTGTTTTTTTTTGTTTTTTGACAATTTTTGAGCAGTTATTTTTTACAATTTGCTTTCTTTAAAACTTTTTGTTTTATTTTGTGTGCGGTTCTTGAGTCTGCGTAAGATCGACATATCAAATGCTTTGAGCTTGTTCATTGTAGTTATTTTCAATGCACACGCTTTGCACCCGCATAATAATACTGCATGTCAAAGCAATATCTAAGTTTTAGATTTGTGATGATTAATCAGGATTTGTTTTATACTGTTAAATGTGGTTCTAGTTTGTTAGATTTTAGTTTTAATTTCAATATTTGGGTTTAAATTGTTATTTACTTTTAAACATTTGAAGATTTTGACAATTTTAATGTTTTGCTCATAAATTCTATGGGTGGTTTTTGCTTCTTCAATACAATCATTTTAGAAGTGTTTATTTTAAATCTGCATTGACCCTTTTTTTAGCTGTTATTAAGCAAAATGATTTTGGATTATTAGCAATAATGTGTTTTGTTCTTGTCAAGCACTACCTATTTTAAGATTGTTAACATTACGCCATATTTTAAGCGGTTTCGTGTCTATAAAACACACAATAATTTTTTTCTAAAATTTTCTGCATTTTTAAAACAGAACGGTTATGCTGAACAAGGTTTCTTTAGTTATCTTACTTATTTGGATTCCAAACAGTGATTTGCATAGATTTTCTTCACGTTTCTTGCATATTCTTGCATGTATAATTTTTAGGATAAGTTTAAGCATTTGGCTCATTAGGTTTATCAACTTAAATTTATTGCATTTTTTTTAGATAAGTATTGATCTTAGCTAGTTCTGGCAGATTATGAAAAATTTGTAAATATTGTTAAATAGGTTCACAAGAATGTTAATCATTTTTGCGTTTAGTAGTTTTATGACTTCTATTTTCTTTTTGAGGTGCATATCCATTTTTGGATGTTTGCAATGAGCGTGACTATCATTACTTTATTGGTTGCTATTCTGAGCTCATTTGATGTTTTCTCGTACCACGCTCTAAGATTCTGCAATCGTGATATTTTTCTTTGTTTGAGACCTTGCTTACCGTGTATCTTGCCATGAATGATGGCTTGTAATAGAGCGTACTTGTTTTTGTTCTTTTTAATGTGACCTAGATATTGAAGTTTTCCGGTTTTGGTGGTGCCTATGGTATCCGTCTCTTTCTTTATCCTGCAGAATACTTTTATATTATTATTCTATCTTTCCAAGATATCCGCAGGATGCGTGAATATAACCACATTTAAATGTTTCCAGATTTTTTGTTGTTGCTTTATTGAGTGTCCAGGACCCGACTTTGTATAGTAGTATTGAAAACATGTAGCACCTCAACATACGTATTATATTATCAAGATGGAGTTTGTGGTTTTTGAAGAGGTTATTCATTGTATTGAAAGCGGCTTGAACTTCCTCAATTTTATTCTTTATCTTTTGACTATTGTCCCAGTTTTTGATCACAGTTGTGCTTAAGTATCTTGTCTGCCTTACTCTATTTATTTGTTGATTGTGAGCGCATAGATTTACATTGGGTTTTTTTTTTACTTATAACCATAAACTTTATTTGTTGCTATTAATATTAAATTCAAATTTTTATCTAACCGCTACAATTTTGTTTAATAGTGTTTGAAGTCTTTTAAGAGAGTCAGCTAATATTATTGTATTGTTGGCATATTTGATGTTGTTCAGCCTAGTTCCGTTCAGTAAGATGCTTTCTTCTGTATCTTTTAGGGCTTTTTTAAAGATTTATTTGGAGTATACATAGAACAGAATTGGCAAAAGTATGCACCCCTGTTTTACCCCTCTTGCTATTTTGATGTCTTCTACTTGTTCGTTTTTAATTTTTAGGGATGCGGTTTCGTTCCAGTACAAGTTGGTAATGATTTGAAGATCTTTGGCGTCGATCTCTACTTGTTTTAAGATTTCTATTATTTTGTGATGTGCTTCTTTGGAAGAGCACCTGTACTAAGAAAAGTGCTTTTCTTGTGCCTTCAGCGTTGATGAAGTCGAATTGGTTTGCTGAAATTTGTTTTTTGCATTTGCTTTAAATTCTTGTGTGTACTATTAAAAAAAAATTGAGAAGATGAATCATGAAGCTAGTATGAAGCTTCTATAATCCTCACATTTTTTTTGCTCCCACTTTTTTTGGTAATACGATGAATTCCAAATTAACCATTTTTTTTGGTATGCTACCCGAATTCTATATTTTATTAAATATGTTGCTGTGACTTTTGATGCGTTTCTGATTTAGTAGTTTCAGGATTTCAACTTGTATGTCGGCAGTAGTTTTATGACTTCTATATGTATGTCAACCAGTTTTGAATTTTTATTTATTTTGCAGTTATTGATTTGATTACTTTCTCTTCTAAGATCTTCAGTGTTTGTTTTAGTTTCTTAGTAATTTTGTGTGTTTCTTTATATATTTTTGTATATAGGCTTTTTGATGATTTTCAAGCTTTTCTGAGTTTAGAATGGTTTGATTTTTTTTATTAACTTTTTTTGTATTGTTTTTCAGCATTTTCTTTGTTTTATTACACTTTGCTTTCATCTATTCTTTCTTGGTTTGCCCGATTTGTCTTCTAATCTTTTTATTTATTTGTTGATATTTATGTTTGTTTTAGTTTTTTAAATTTTTTCTCTAAAAGATTTTTTTTATCTAGATTTTTATTTTAGTTTTTGCTGTTTGTCTTATTTTTTGCTTTTGATTCTTTTTACTGTATTTCTAATTTGCTCTAATTGATTTTGTACACTCATCATTGTTTTTCTCAAACTTTGAATTTTGTTGTTGGTTTTTTTTTTGAATTTCAACAGCTTTGTTAATTTTAAACGATATTAGATTACGTCCTTCTTCTATGTATTCATGGGAAATGTTTATGTATATTTATTTAAACATACAACAGCTCTGTAGGACTTGGGATGTATTAATTAAAACATCCAATTGATATAAAATTCATTTAATATAGTGTACGTTTCGGACATACTAACGATGTCCTTCATCAGCACTGTAACATTTACATTTTTCAATTTAAACAATTCTAGATGAAATAAAAATAAAAACTATATATTTATAATTAGCATTAAACATGGCTTACCATTAAAAGTTATTTTTACAATTAAACAGCACAACACTTTAAAATTCAATTTACAATTACATTATGGCCAAGCAATTCATTTTACAATTTCTATTACTCTGTGTGAAGACGGAGGAAAAGTACATTTTTATTTATTTGCTATAAAACAAATACATTCTAATAAAACAATTTTTTTTTAATTTATTTTAAAATTAATATGAAAAATACGAGGGAGTTTTAATAATTGAACTAAAATTAACAATTTAAATTTACTATTATAATTCATTAATTGAATAGAGGAATCAATCCAGCACATCTCCATTCGATGCAAGAACAAACACCAATCAATCAAAGGTCTGCGACTCTCATCAACCCAACAACGACAAGGATGTTAATATGCCGGTAGCCAATTGATGAGAGTCCCAAACATTCAATTTTAATGGTAAGCCATGTTTAATGCTAATTATAAATATATAGTTTTTATTTCATCTAGAATTGTTTAAATTGAAAAATGTAAATGTTACAGTGCTGATGAAGGACATCGTTAGTATGTCCGAAACGTACACTATATTAAATGAATTTTATATCAATTGGATGTTTTAATTAATACATCCCAAGTCCTACAGAGCTGTTGTATGTTTAAATAAATATACATAAACATTTCCCATGAATTTGTTAATTTTGGTATGTCAATTTTATTGGTGATTAGTTTTTAGACCTTTTTCAATTTTATTCTTATGTTGCCCTCTACCGGGTTGTGGTCAGAGCCAACATTTGTGTCTTTAACTACCGAGACCTTATATGTGAAGATCAACAATAATTCCAAAGCAATAGATCTAACCTAGATGCCATTCACACCATAAAGCAGATCAACGAAAAAGTTATAGCGTATAACACGCTTTAGGTGCTTTGCATTAAATTAAATTAAATTCTTTATTAACGGCATAAGAAACCATATACATCTGCAGCACACAACTATATAAAAAAATGTTGACAAACAAGTACATATGTATACAAAAATAATACTAATATTAAAAATAATTACACATTAAAAAAATTAAAATACTACAATAAGCAAAAACATAACATAGAATAACAGATCTTATTTACAATTGGTACATTTGAGTTTTACAGTTATTTTTAGAACAAAAAAGATTAAAATCAATATCAGACGACGCGTTATTAGCATATCTGCACATTCTACTAAGTGGATGATTAAATCCATAATTAGTAGAATGCGTAGGCTCCCTAAATATTGGCACTTGTCTAGTACGCCTATCATTTGAGGAAACATAAAATGGTAACGTTTTTAGTAGATTTTCACAATCAATCTCCGACATTACAAGCTCACGCACAAAGGAAAGATCTGCTTTTCTTCGTCGAAGTTGCAATGAAGGAAGATTAAACTGCAAGGAAATCAAATTTTGGTCAAAGTTTTCCGACAAGATCCCTAATTTATAAGACATTAGTATAAAAATTTTATTTTGAATACGTTCAATATTATGTATGAGTATTTTGTAAGATGGACACTATACTGATGGAACATACTCTAAATGCGAGCACAATAAAGTATTTTGAGTGTATTGGGAGATAGATCTGATGACATTCTATAAACAAATCCCAACATTTTTGTGGCGCGATTACACATGTAGTGTATATGATCATTGAATGTAAGTTTCTGATCAAAAATCACACCTAAATCCTTAATCTGATTTACTTGTTTAAGTGCTGCAGTGTCAATAGTATAATCATAGGTGATATGCCTATAATTTTGGACAAAACTAATCGAAAAACATTTTTGTGCATTAAATAATAAACTATTATTGACACACCAGTTATTAATAGAGTTTAAGTCATTTTGTAAAAGTTGACAATCCTCAAGAGATGATATGTTTCTATAAATTTTAAGATCGTCAGCAAATAAAAGAAACAAAGATGAATGAATACAACATGAAAGATCATTGATAAAAAGCAGGAAAAGTATTGGCCCACAATGTGACTCTTGGAGCACACCTAATGAGACAGCAATGATTTGTGAAAGAAAATTATTAATTTTTACACACTGTTTACGGTTTTCCAAATAGCTTGTCAACCAGCAAACCACAGTGTCATGAAAACTAAGTGCATGAAGTTTAGCTATCAAAACACTATGGCTTACACGGTCAAATGCTTTTGAAAAATCAGTGTAAATAGAGTCAATTTGCAACTTTGATTGAAAAGCGTTTATCAAGTCATTTTCATAGCAGAGCAGATTTGTCAATGTGGATTGCCTCTCACGAAAACCATGTTGTTCTTCTACTAAGACATTTTTGGACATCCATTGTATTTGACTAATAATAATTTTATCAAATAATTTAGGTATTGCAGATTGGATACAAATACCTCTATAGTTTTTAATGTCTTCCTTGGATCCAGATTTATGCAGTGGCGTGATGTAGCTTTGTTTCCACACATGAGGAAAAGTACCTTCGTTTAAAGAAACATTGAAAAGAAAATACAATGGCTTTGAAATTGAATAAACGCAATTTTTTAGTAGTTATGAAGGTATTCCATCGGGTCCAGTGGCAAGGTTGCTTGTGAGGCTTTCAATCCCATTAAAAACATCCAGTAAGTTTATTGAAAGTTTTGTATGGAGTACTTGTTTGTCGTATTTATACATAGGTACAACATGAGTATTAGAATCATAAACAGAACAAAAAAAGTCAGCAAACAAATTAACACAATCGTCTCCATTATTACTAGTTTGCTCGCCATAATACATGGTAGTAGGAAAACCATTTGATTTTGTGGACCTCACTTAAGCGATTGACAAAACATATTAACATAATAAAAAAACTTAAACTAATATTAGCATCACAACAAATATAAAAATTAAGTCTACTCATAGAACATAGTCATAGATAAAATCAAAGAAAATTAGTTGCAGAAAACAAAGAAAACTATGGGGCAAGTGCACTAAGCCGCGAAATGTTAATAGTCTTATATGTTAAAAAAAATACCTAAAGACAAAAAAACGCATATACAAAACTCATTTTTACATATAGAGTTAACACTACAGAAAACATCACAAAAATAGAAAAAACTTTTAAACGAAAATAGATAAAAGTATGGGGTTTTCCAATAAGAAGTTTCATTTTAATATTTAAAACAACGGGTGTTTTTTAAGAGAAATCAATAAATGTTTATTTCATTGTGAAGAGGAAGGTATGACATTAACATTTGAAAACGATATCAGTCAAAAGGCCGCCACGGTTACGGTTGCAGTACAACATTCTTTTTATGAATTTTTTTTTTTTTTTTTTTTTTTTTTTTTTTTTTAATATTTAGTTTTTATTATAAAATGTTTACATATTTACAGTTTATATTATTTGTTTTTTTTTTCTCCCCACTTGCTGCTCTACACCGTTTCCATGTGGATGGCTGCAGAGCTTCGTATTCGGGGCACCATTTTATGTTTCTATTTATCTGCTTCTGTCTTCTTCTAATTAGATCTTGTTAATATATAGTGTTTTTTAATTTTAATTTTGAATTCTTTATAATTCTTTATTTTCTTGATACTTTCAGGCAGTTGGTTGTAAGTGACAAGTCCATTGCCTAGTATTGTTTGTTTTGCTTTTTCTGTCATTGTTGTATGTACATGTATGTTTTCTATGACCAATTTGCACATTTGCGGCTGTATGTCCTCGATTACTTTACGAATTCCACCTTTAAGGTCTTGAATCGATTGTGAAAAATTGGCATAGGTCCTATCTTTTATGTGGCCCCAAAGAACAAAGTCTAAAGGTGTTAAATTACAAGATCTCGGTGGCCAATTGTGATCACCTCTTCGAGAAATAACACGGTCAGGATTTTTTTTTTTTTTTGCAAAATTGCCATTGTTTTGTTGCTTGTGTGGCACGTAGCACCGTCATGCTGAAAATAAACGTCGTCCACATCAATATTTTCCAATTTCAACCATAAAAAATCATTAATCCTATCTCGGTAGCGCCACCCATTTACAAGTAACAGTTGCACCAGCTTCATTTTTGAAAAAGTGGGGTCCAATCACACACCCAGTCCAAAAACCGCACCAAACAGTGACACGTTGAGGATGCTAAGACTTTTCAACAATCATTCTTGGATTTTCAGAGCCCCAAATGCGACAATTCTGCTTATTAGCGTAGCCTACGAGATGAAAATGGGCCTCATTACTGAAGATGAATTTTCGATGAAATTCCGGATCATTTTGATGCATTTAAAGGACCTAATCAGCAAAGATACAAAGTTTATGGTGATCGACCGGCTTGAGTTCTTGTGGTAACTAAACTTTAAAAGTTTTAAGACTTAAGTCTTTATGCAAAATACGGTGTAATGTCGTTTGTGGAATGTCTAATTCTGAAGATCGACGAGGAATTGACAAACCTGGGTTTTCTTCAACACTACGGGCTACATCAGCAAAACTCTCATGTGTTCTTGAGCGATGCACACGGTTTTTATTTTTCACATCACAAACTTGTTCCAACAGCTCAAATTTTTTTACCAGGTTTACTTTTGTCGGCTGAGAAAGTGCTTTATGACGACCAAAAAGTGCTTTAGTTTTGCGAACTGTGACTGAAAATTTTTCACCATTTTTGTAGTAAATTTTAATATAATTTCAATGCATTGTTGAAGCGTCAAATGTCAAAAGATAATAGCTTCAAAATTGACAGTTGCCCAAATAGCCTGCTATTCAAAATGAAACTTCTTATTAAAAAACCCTTTACTAAAAAATATATCTGAGAAAACTCTATGGGATAAAGTAAGAAGTAATGTTATAAGGAAATAATGTACACAGGACATTGTAAGTTGGGCACGTCAAAGAAGGAGAATGTGGAACGCCTACAAGCAAGTAAAAATAAAAAAAATTTAAAAACAAACATGGAGACCATGAAGAAGCAGAACATCTGGCAGATTTCTAAAATGATGGCACAAAAGCTAGTTGTCTAAAAACCCAAGAAAGCCAAAATTAACAACTCAACAATTATTTGTAACAAATTATAATCTATATTAAAAATGTTATTAATTATTAACTTTTTTCAAACAAGTTGTAAGACTTTAGCGGACAAAGTAAAATAGCCATAAAACGCACTCAACGCACTATAAAAAAAACTTACCAGAGATTCTTTCATACGGTAACGTTTAAAAAATGCTTCTTTATTGCTGTTACATTTACTGCCGTGTCATCAAGTACTTTGAATTTTTATTTCATTTACTACTTTTTGGAAGTATGGCATTAGGACTGGTTTCAACACGTTATATAACAAAGATAGCTTCTTACACTATTACACCTTGGATGATGTGTTGTAAAAAACTGCAAATTGTATTTGTAGACGTTTGTATCTTGTTCAATGTTACTCTGTGTTTATAAATAAGTGGCATTATTTTTTGTTAAAATTTTTGTAGTCTTTTAGCACGGATAAAATAAATAGCAATCAAGGTTAACATTTTTAGTTAAAATATTTAATGTCATCTCTGGTTGTTACTCTAATAGTTTTGTTTCTTCAACTATGTTTACAAACTTTTGCTAAAGCACTTGAGTCTTGAGCTTTTCTTTCTTGGTTAGCTAGTGCTTGCTAAAAAGGACACTACGTTGCGTGTTATGAGCTAGATGTAGCGGAGTTTTTTTGTTTGACATCTGCGACATTTGTCTAGATACATGCATGGGTTTAGCTTAGGCTACATAGTTGAGTTATAAGTCCATTAAGTTTTTGCAGTTTTGTTCTGCTCATCTGCATTACTATAGTTTAGGTACGATAATGATGATGGTTTTATTAGAAATAATTTTGTGTAATCTTTTGGCAGTTTTTTATTTACAAGTTGATGTGTTTTGTGTCAAATTTATTACAAATTATTTGTTTACCGATTTTGTATAGAACACAAAAACAGGTTTAGTTCCAATAAACGTCTTTGTGGTTTCTTTTTTGGCTAACTGGTCAGTCTTAACATTACTGTTCATACCCTGATCCTTTGGTATCTAAACCATGCGTACCCTGTTGTTTGTGGTTTGTCTTTTGACTGATTATACAGTACATTGCCAGTTTGGATTTTATTATTAACTAGCGTATTGCCTGTAGTGTCGCTTGGCTTTGCAATAAAATGGTTATTTTTGATTAGAAGACTAAGGCATGTTTGCTCAGGGACACCGTGATTGACGTTTTCCGGTTTTAATTATTTTTTCGGTATTTGGTGCATTTTGCATTAAGATAGATACAGTTGCTTTAAACTTTCCGTTTACCAGAATGTGATTTTGTGGGTTTCTTTCTCCAAGATGATTTGTGCTTCTTTTTTGTTTTATGCAAAAATGTGACAATTCTTAGTTTATGCGTTGTTGCTGCCTGTTTTTTTGCTAATGTTGTTGTTGTAGAGTGCGTCTTATTCCAAAGCTTGTTGTGTTGTCTTTAAACGTTTTGGATTTTTTTATGATAGGTCGCTTAGTCTGGTCTACTAACCCTCATTTTTTATATTTTATATTGGACCGGCAGTGATTTCTAATGAGTTATTCGATCCACAAAAATATAAAATCAAAATCAATCTTTAAAATGTACTACACTTTGTTAAATGAACAATGAAGATATATAAACGGAACAACCTAACAGAGTGCAAAATTTACTAGGTTATATTAAATTAAAGCTATTTATCTTCTGTCGGAAGAAACAAAAACAAAACAAAAAATTTAGAAAGTTGAAGATTTTAACACAAAACAAGTCAAACTTAAAAACAGCTCAGAAACTTGAGCAAGAAACCAAATACTTGCCAAATTTACACACGTTACACAAAATTAGGTAGTAAGCCCATTACTACTAATCAATAAAAAGCGCGTCAAAGCTTAGCAACTTCAACAACAAAATCTCTTGCCATAAGAATCAATGTATTTTTATAATGTTTTACAACAGTTTTATTGCAGTCTTTTGCGCTAGTATCCGACAAGCCTTAAGTGTATGCAATATGAACATGAATGTTCTAAAACAAATAATACTCAGTCATCTTTCTAAAAATGAATGATTTCTATACAATTTGAGCAAAGTATGCCAAAATGCATAAATCATAATTTTGAGTAGTAAATAACAAAAATGTAATTTACTTTATGGTATGTAATATGTAATATTTGATTTTTTCTAATTATTATTATATAAAGCTGAAAGCAAATAAATTATAATGAATTATTTATCAATCTTAATTGACGTTTATGGTATAAATTAATTTTAAAGTTAGAGTTTAATACTAATAGGAACATACACATTAGATTTTATTTTTTGTAATCTACTGTGACAATAAATCCACACTAACATATAATTCACGTTAGATCAAAAGAAACCTTGATAAGACATTTTTATTTGTTTCTTTATTTAGTTTTAATTAATGATAATTAAATCGGTGTAGCCATTCCACGTGCACGATACATCCTTGACGGGCCAAGATGTACGGCTAATTTATTTAATTCGCGTTATATATTTTTTTTATTTGGAGCGCACGCCTTTACGACTAGAATAAATCACAACGACAGGGGTTTCTGATTAGAGGACACCCCGCCAGTGCTTGACTCGCGTTATTAATTACACGATTGGAGTGCTATCTTTATTGTGTTTGTTATTTTTTAATTAACGAAATTACTTGTGGATAAATTAGCCGTGCGGAAATAATCCGCTTTCTGTCTAGTTTTTTGCGCCGTACACGGCCGCTGCACGCGAAAAAGTCGAGCGCGCTTTTATCAAGTTATTACTGCGGATAATCTATATAATTCCGTGTTATTCCGGGGCGGTTTTGATGTAATAGACAGAGCGGAGTTGGCCGCTGTTAGATTGAAGGGGCTGTGTGTTGGGTAGTGGTGGGTGGTGGACAGATGAAGGGGTGTTTTTGGAGCGCCAGCAAAATGCACATCCGTTGGTGGATAGAAAGCGCAGCGTACCGTACCACATAGTACTGATATGTATGCACTCTGCTGACGACGATGCTATGCTTTTTCAATTCTGCAAGTGAGCGGTGTGGATAAACTTGCATCCTGCAGTTTTCATAATCGTTACCAAATATTATGGAATCAATAGTATATGCTTTTATAGTATTAAAAGTGATATATAAATGTTGTTTTGCTGAAACTTTCATATTAAATTCTGAAAACTGCATTATTATAGAAATTCTATAAAATAAATTTATATAACTTTAATTAAATTTTAATTATTTTATTACGTACAAAGTTGATTTAATTTTATATATATTTATTTATATAACAAATCGTTATTATTATTAACTTTTTAATTGGTTTGCTCTGGATTGGTTTATTCCGCATGTAAAAAAACCTCTCATTTGGATGTGGAGACAGTGGCTGATATAGAACGTCATCAAAAAGACTAACGAGTAGTAAACTTTTATTAGATTTTTAGGTTTAATCTAATGAATACAAAACTCAGTCTACCCTGGTTTATAGAGCAAGTAACTAACCAACAAGGCAAACTACCCACAAGATTCAATATGATACAAATTAATTGGCAAAACAAGAAATAGTTTGTTACACAAACCAATTTAATCAATTATTAACTTAAATTTTGATTAAAAATTAATTTTACTAAAATTTGTAATTTAACAAAATAAATTCTATTTATCAACATCTCAAACATAAATAATCCGATATTAACTTTTTGATTGATTTCAAACTAAACAATAAAAATTCAGATTATTTTAATTCAGTAGACTTCGATTATTATCTCAAACATTTGTTTGCTGACCAACAAAATGTTTGTACATAGAACCACAAACAACAAGCATAAGGTAGACTGACAAATTACAAAATTCTGGTTATTGGTTTTAATAGCTTTTTTTTTTGACGTGGGTTGTCTAGCGTCCTTATGATACCGGCACATCCCAGGGTTGAACCTGGGGGTTGACGGCGGAGTTTACAAGGTGACGTGTAGTCTAGGTGGAGGTCGCAGTTGCAGTTTGTAAGATGTAGGAAGCGGCTCCCGTGCAATGACACGTGGGATAATACACCCACGCGTCTGGAGTGTAAGGCCGCCATGCTTCGGTCAGGAGATCAATGCGGGATTCTGCCGAAGCACCTGAAGTCCACGGGGTGGACCTGGAGAAGGATGAGGAAGGGTGACCAGCGGTTCCCATGCAATGACCGGATGGGGGATAAACTATCCGGTCGGGAGTGCAATGCTGGATCGAAGCCGAGGTGGATGTGTAATTACACTCCAGTGCAGGCGTCGGGTCGTCAAAGATGTCGGTAGGGTCGTCAGTGGGCATAGCGGTCGTTGTAGATATTTGTTTGAGAAGGATACGTTGATTAGGTTCTATAAGTTTCAAAGAGTAAGCTGACGGTAATGATGCTTTTCTTGAGTTCCGCATGCCTCCTCTCGATGGGGTTAGCTTGTGGATGGTACGTTGCGGTTGTATGGTGTGTCACTTGCCAGCGTTTGGTTGCATCTTGGAATAACTTGCTGCTGAATTGTGACCCGTTATCACTCAGGATGGTCTTTGGATAACCAAACCTGTGAAGTAGATGTTTCTCTAGCAAGCGTACGGTCGATTCACTAGTAGCTGACGGCGCGGGTATCGCCTCTACCCAGCGGCTCCAGGTGTCCATTATGGTTAACGCTACTTTGTTACCCGCCCGGGTTGTCTCGAACGGTCCAATGTAGTCAATTGCGACTTTTTCCCAAGGTTCTCCCGTGGGTTGGGGATTTAACAGTGCCGGCGGAAACGGTGCTCCTCGCTTGGTCTTTGTGCAAACCAGGCACCCACGTATGAACGTGCGGGTATCTTTTTTGATTTTTGGCCAGTGGTATGCTTTAATCATGGCTGCAAGGGTTTCTTCCCTACCCGGGTGTCTAACGGCTTTTGAAGAGTGGTAAATTTTTAAGACTTCCCGTTGAGCTTGCGGCGGTACCACTAACTGGTTATTAGTTTTTCCTGTTTACCTATGGTGTAGTGTAGGTGCGGATTGAGTTCTTCTGATTCTGCCCGGTATTCCCAGTACTTCCGGATGATTTTTTGCGTTAACGGGCAATCTTGCTGCGCCCGTCGGACCGTCTCTGCAAGAGTTTTGGTAGCTAATACTTTGATGCGGTCGTGGGCAACTTGGTATTGTCTGCCTAGGCGTTGGTATATAACATTCAGGCTTGGAGTTTGCACGGCTTGTTTGCCTTCTGGTGGTAACATACGTTTGGTGTCATTGGCTTCCTCCATAACTATCTCGTTGCCAGGGTTCCGGGACAGAGCGTCTGGTAGTAAGTTTATGTAGCCGGGGGTATGTTCGATGATAAACGTGAATTCTGCGAAAAGTAACGACCATTGAGTAAATTTAGCTTTGCTGTCTGTGGAGTTGGACAACCATACTAAGGCTCTATTATCTGTACGTATGGTGAACGGTTCGTCTTCTAAGTACTGGCAATATTTTTTGATGGTCCATACTATGACAAGACATTCCAATTTGTTCGAGTGGAATTGGGTTTGAGGGTCTGTCAATTTTGCGTTTGAGTACAATATAATGTGCTTGCGGAAACCGTCTTCTTGATAAAGCACTGCGCCAAGACCCGCTTTGGATGCATCCGTTTGCAACACGAATTGCAAGCCTGGTCGCGGTCTTGCAAGTTGTAAAGGTTAGTCCATGCTGCGTTTGATTTGCTGGAACGATTCTTTGGTCGTATCATCCCACACAAAGGGTTCCTTGTTACTTTGCATCTTCATTAGTGGAGTTGCCATTTGAGCATAGCCCGGGACGTATTCACGTAACCAAGTACATAATCCCAAAAAGCTCCGTAATTTAGTTTTGTTAGTGAGTCGTGCATAGTTTTTAATTTGGGTCAAATGATGTTGTAAGGGTCGGTTTCCTGCTGAGGTGACCTTATGCCCCAAGTATTCTACTTCGGTTTTAGCAAATTTGCATTTTTTAATTTAGACGTGAGACCATGTTCTTGTAGGCGTTCCAGAACTCTTTGGAGGTGGTGAACGTGTTCCTCGTAAGTGTCTGAGTAGACCAAATTATCATCTAAGTAGACTAGCACAAACTCTCCTAGTAAGCCTTCCAACACTCTTGACATAAGTTTTTAAAATGAGGCCGGAGCGTTTATTAGGCCAAACGGCATGACGCGAAACTGGTATGTTCCACCGTCTGGTGCTGCAAAGGTGGTGTAATGGCGATGGCTTTTCTCTAAAGGAATTGGTCAATACACCGTTTTTAAGTCCATTTTGGTAAATACCTTAGCTCCTCCAAAATCTTTAAGGGTTTCATGTATTTTGGGCAAAGGTGCGGCTTTGTTTTTAGTGGCATCATTTAGTTTTCGAAAGTCCATACAGAACCGTGGGGATCCGTTTTTCTTTGTTACCAACGCTACTGGCGAACAATGGTCGCTGGTGCTTCTCTCTATAATGCCCGTAGAGAGCATATCTTCGACCTGTCTCAGTATGATGGCCTTTTTATGAACGTTATACGTATAACGAGGTGCTCGGACTGGTGTTTGATCTTGCAGCTCGATTTTATGCGTGATCGTGCGCGTGGTGGTAGGGATCACGTTATCAGCAAACCGGATTGGGTCGGCATCTCTTCCGGGGGTGTTGGGTGCACCTTGACGAACTTCCTATTCTCTGCCCCTTGCCAAAATGCGGTTGCCCTCTTGCTTTTTCCGAAGTGCATACACCTTCTGGTGTAGTCCAGGCTTGCGTCATTCTCCACTAACCACGCATGACCTAAGATGACTGATTCTCCCAGTTTTGGTGACCTTCGATGGTTACCATCACTCGTGGTAGCTGAGTCGGTGGTCCCATAAACCCTACGCTGTGTTTAAGAATGGTTTCTTCCGTTGTTTTTGCGAGAGGGGCCGGTAGAAGGTGGAGTTTAATTCTGTCCGGCCCTTTTCTCGTTTCCCGAATTCTTTGGAACGTCCTGCTTGTTGTTAAAGCGTAGTCCTCGGCGGTGTTTGATGTTTGCCTCTATTTGGCTGGCATATTGGATTAATTGTTCTAGGTCTTGAAACCATAACAATTCTAGGGCTTGTTGTATTTGGGGGTCAATCCGGGTAACTAATGCGTTTGCCATTTGTGTGGTATCGTGTTGCGGGTATACTCGTTGGTATAACGCTGCCTGCTTTCGCAAGTAGTATTCCAACGGCTTCTTGGGTTGATGTACGTTACGCGGAATGTGCTTGCCAGCCGCGTAATTAACGTAGCGGTTCTTTATTAAATTGATCCCCATACATCCGGGCCTCCTCCTTTAAGCCCCAAAGCAGGGTTTGGTGCCTATTGACGATAGGCACTTGCTGTTGGTCAAAGTGACTTTTGAGTAAGCGGAAATACGATTCCGGGTTCTTGTGTGGTTCGCCGCTGAAAGTGGGTACTTCCACTACTTCCCTTGTGCTTTTCCATAAATGAGCCATGTGTGTAGCTAGCTGTTGCATGGTTACTGCAAACGGCTCTGTCGGTGCCTAGGAGTGGCCTAGGATTCGGTATTAGGTGGATCCATCATTTGGTTATCATAAACGTCATACCGTCAGAGCGGCTGCCCGGATACGATAGAACAGGTTTAGGTTGAACGGAGGCGGGGCTCCTAGCCACGTGTAATCTAGTCCATACTCTCGTATTTTTTGTGTTAAGTTATAAGGCAGAAACTTGGACAGTACGCTTTTAGAAATGCTTTTTTATCTTATATAAGTGCTCTGTACTTGATAACGGGTCTAATCACCACATTGTATAACTATCTTGTTATATCGAGTGTTAATCCCTGTTTGTCTAATCATCGCTTTGGTTCAAAAAACACCCAGCTCTCCTTTGTTGTTGCGTTTTTGAGATAAACTTTATATTCATCTAGAAAAACTTAGTTTGTTGTCTAGCGTAAACCTTTAGTATTATACTTCCTTTTTTATGCGGAGTGTGGTTTTATACATTTCCAGATGTTTTTATTATTTGATTTTTTGTTGTTTTGTAAAAGAGACAATTTCTGTTTTAGTTAAGTTCACTGATCGTTTTTCTTTTCTTTTTGCACCACTTTTTGACAGTGTTCAGTGCATTTTGCATTATGTTTGACACAATTCTTTCAAACTTTTTGTTTATTAGGATGTTGATATCATCGGTATAGCTTAGGACTGAAGAACAAATATTATTGAACGTCTGCAGTAGGCTGTTCATGACAAGGCACCACAGTAGTGATGTTAACACACCACCCTGTGGGCACCCGCCCGCAACTTTAGCTTTAACAGTCTTATCATATTATGCAATTGTTTACTCAATATCAAACGACAAGTGGTATTTATCTGTTTTTTTTTATTGTATTTGCAATGGATGCAAAGATAGTGTTGTCAGAGGCCCATTTAACGCTTAAAAAGGTATGAATTTTTTTTATCTGTTTAACCTAATGAGAGAGAGAGACCTAATGTTTGCAGTATATTTTGCCCAAATCGTTCTGGAGGCGATAACATGTGGGTTTACCTTTTTAGCATTAAGTGAGCAATTGGAGTACCTTTTTGGTATAATTGCTAGTGAAAAGAGTGTTTCTGAAGATTGTTTTTGAAGTTTCTTGATTTTTACTTTTGAGCCACTGACGTGCTTAAAAGTAATATCAAGTGTCGCTGTTGCATTTTTGGTTTGTTGATCTTTGTGCTTGCTTAGAGTTACTTGTCCTTACGGCAAAGTTTACTAGTGTACTTTGAACTGATTTATTTTTGCAATTTTAATCTAGTTGTCTTTGAGAGTTTTTTGGTTGCTGTCAGATGATAGCTCTTTTTAGAATCCTGGGAGCTGGCCGGGTTGAGATCAGGGTGAAATTTTGTACTAATTGCTACTTATCTGGGTAAACTGTTTTGATTGTCTAACATTATGTTTTTATTTTTTATTTTATGCTTACTGGCAAGCTTGTTAAGATAGTTAATAGATTTTTTGGTTCCTTAGCTTTTGGTACCTAATAGCATCGATGGCCAAAAAGGTATCTAGGTTAGACCAAAAAGTTTAACCAACGGAAATTTACAGTTTGTAGAAGAAAGAAGTGGAAAGAGTGGTAGTCTTGTTGCCGAAACAAGGCTACCGCAAAATAGTTTGGTTTGCGTGTACAATACTCCTATTTGCGATCCGGAAACGCGTCTGGAAAAAGATTTTACAATTCATGGTTTCTGTACACACTTGAACTCCTCTAGCTTTTCTGTGGTTATTTTGCTGGTCTGTGGCAGTAGATATTTTGACCAATATGTCTATTATAACTTCCCGTTCTAAGTAGCAATTCCAAACCTTAGATATAACAGAAGGGCTTACATAAAGTTGCCTTACAACATGACAATACGTGTGCCTTACGGCTTTTGTAGCTTTAACTTTGCTTAGACATTTCACTGTCATGCAGTATTAGCTTTACGCTAATTTATTGAAGCAGTGTAGTTATTTCAAGAAATGTATAATCCTTAACAAATCAGTATTAATGTTTGCATAGTTTAGACAATAACATACAACATAAAATCTTTCTATCCATCAACCAAATACCCTAGTTTTAAAAAAATACAAAATTAGTGCAATTTCTTTTATTAACATTGCGTAAACAACAATTTATTATTATATATAATATAATTTAAAAATAGACATTCAATTTAAAACATCATTATTTGTATTTGCAAAAATCTATCTATCTAAGATATTGACATCACAATGAAGAATAAGTATAAACTGTTTCATGCAGTTCTTATATATTAAATTTATAAAATCTTTGTTCTAAAATATAATATTTAAAAAAATCTCTATTTGATTCTATAGTTTAAAATTTACATAAGATAACATTTATACAATATTATAGTTTTATATTATTATATCACATTCAACTTTTAATTAAGTAAAACTGTTATCTATTTTATTCATTAACACTCTACGTCCTCCATTGTTAACTTTCCGTCCCTATGTTTGCTTGAATCAAATATGCGATGACGTTCATCCGCAAACCCTTTCTCCATCGTGCATAGTGTACATTCCCTCAATATGTTTATTTAACGTTGCAGTGGTTACATGATTTAATGACGGAAACTTTACTTTAGTACAGGCCGTGACATGAAATGCCGTGTCATGTTCCGTGTTTTTTAAAATAAACAGAGAATTTTATGGACTAACATATTTTCTATGCATGAACTCCTGATGAACATATTTTTGTAGTTGGGACAGTGTAATTAAACCGAACAGAATATAAATTTCACTGTATTTTGCTGTACCTACAAATGAGAGACCTAGATTGGACGAGAAGAACTAGATTACGTGACGACCATACTGAATATTTTAATTTATATTAAATTAACTAATTTCTTTAGCAACCTATGCGGAATTCAATTGTAATTTGCAAAGAGTAATGAAGTGGTAAGCAATAACTCTATTTTTAATAAAATAATGTAACTTTATTATTTCAACAAATTTAGATTGTAATTATAATAAAAAGAATGTTCATTGTTAATGGTGTTACTAAATTAATCTAAACTAGATAAAACAATTTTTATAATTAAATTTTTATTTAAGAGAAATGGCCATAGGTGGACAGAATTCAATAAAAATCAATTCTACACTTTTCTCCTCTAAGGAGTACTAGGAGGTGGGGGTTCGTATTCGTGGGATGAACTCCCCTCAGATCCATCACTGAGGGGATCACGCAGGTCATCTGATAGAAACTGACGTTATCCAGATAGCGGCGGTGATTTACAGCCCCGTATTTCCCCACGAGTCCATCACGTACTTTCCACTTTCTCCCCCTTACACCTCACCAACCCCTCACACATATAGCGCTACCTGTGGGTATCATGCAAGTACAGAGTTCAGGTGGATTCGAGATGGCCATTGAATCCACCTGATGCGACTATCCCACAGTAGCGCAGCACCATAAATAAATGCGACATACACATATATCACATGACATTTAAATTAGCTGACTGGAAAATCTAATGCCTGATTTAATGAGGTTGTCCTTTGCCGGGCCACATTTCGATTACAGTGGATGGATTTAATGGATTATTGATTTTTCTTGTTGAATTTCCTTCATCAAACAGAATGTTATATAGGAAATTAAAATGGTTAGCGTGGTACTTAGAACTAAAATGTCATTAAGAGATCAAGATATTATCAACTAGTTAACAAAATCTAAAATAAGTAATACTTTGACATAACATAGCTAGTACTGACTGATGAGAACATTTTTTTATGAATACCACTTCTTGTTTTCTATAAAATATTAATTGATAAACATCATGTAGATTTTAACCATCACGTACTTTTCATTTTATAAATTGGTAAATAGTCTAAAAGCAGTAATTTAGACCAATCTAAATATTCCAATCACCCTGTGAATTTCTACAAGTAATTTTAGTAAAATAAATAATAAATTAATTACATTCTGTTTATGTAGAGTTTTACCTAAATTTTACCAAATCTTTAAACTGAGTTTTTCAAATATAATTTACTCATTTGTTGGAATACAATCTTCTTAGTGCATGCAGCTTTAACAGTAATTAAAAAAAAAAACGTTTCTTTACGATGAAATTGTCTTTAGAGAGTTCAGGTATCTTGCTTGTTTTTTTCTTAATTAATTACTAAATAATTCAAACTATTGACGTAACATAGTTAACAGTGATTAAGAGTTTATAAATTTTATATTTTTTTTAATTTGTTTATTTCTCACACAACATACTGCAGAGAAAACGGACTGACGTTTTTATTGTGACAAGAGACCCACTCCTAATACGTCCCGCAGAAAGCAAAAATGGCAAACACTAAAGATACTTAATTTTTACCACAGAACAGGGTATAAACACGCGCCTTACAATATACAATATGGTTAATAAGTAGCCTTAAGTAATGTTTTTTTTATTGTTTTATGAGGTCTAAGAATACGCTTTTTAACTTCTTTAAGTTGGTTAAAGAGTAGTTTTAAGTCTGCGATCTAATACTGCATCTATTGGGTATTTGCGGGGGCGGACAATTTTTTCTAAAAAATCTTTGGTGTTTTGGTATATAGAACAATGTTGCTCACTCAAAGATTGGTAAAGACTGACTGGCGAGCTGAGTTGCGGCGTGATTTTATTTATTGTTGAGGTCTAGCAACAATTCTCTTTACTTTCTCGGCATTATTCTATTTTCAACGCAAGGGTTGTGCGGATCCATTTAGTCTAGCACATTGATTTTGCGCGGCTTGGTTCTTGTAGATTTGTTGTGCGGTTTTGCAAGTTCACACTAAAGTTTGGTAATTCACACTATAGTCTATAATTACTACAGCGGTCTACTGGGTAATCAAGGTAAGGATCGCTCACTGTCACAATCATTTTTTTTTGTACGGTGGTTTTCCAGAGGTTAGTCAAGAGTAGTCTTGCTGTGGAGCAAGCTTCAAATTGTGTTTTTACTGGATGGCAACGTAAGTGGTCTTCCAATCAGTGGAAAAATCCTTTAGCAAAAGTAATTTTTTTTTGTTTTATCTACTTAGCTGTTAGTCTACTCTTTTGTGCTTGCATGGAAAGGTTGCTGGGTTGGTATTTGCTTTGCTTGCCAACAGTAGTAGTTTGTCTCAAAGTGTTCCAAAATAAATGTTCTTAAAGCACCGTAGTGTGGTTAGTACGTGGTTGTGGTGTGATAATGGCACTTTTATTTATTGGTAGCTTTTATAAAATTATTGCTAGCAAGTTGTGGGCAATTCTTGCTTAGCATTATTTTTGGATAACCAAATTAGCTAAAAACTTGCTACTCTAAAATTTTTATTATCACGTCACTGGTGATGTGATTAGTAGAAAAACTCTGTACCCATACAGTTTCTTTGTTTGTTTGATTGTATTCAATCAGCCAACGTAGTCAATGGAAATACGATTTCAAAGACAGTTGACGGAATGCAACAGTAAAGCGGCGCTTTTTTAAGCTACACTAGTTTTCAACCGCGTACATTTGATGGATTTCCAGACGTATGTCTTAACGTATTTTCTGTTGCAGTCAGTGTCTTAATACTTGGTTGCAACTTTATGGTAGTTTTAGTTTTGCTGCAATACTTGATCTTCTTTTTTTTAAGTGTCTATCTTCTATGGATGTTGGCAATCACATTGGTTCACTTTAATCTGTTTACTGCTGTTGATGTCATTCCGGTCCATTATATTCTTTAGCCATGATATTCTGCGCGACCTGCTGATCTTTTTCCTTGCAGGATTAGTTGCAGTAGATGTTATTTTTTATTTCTCATGATATGTCTAAAGCACCCTATTTTCCTATGTTTGACATATATTAGGAAATCAAGTTCTTTTGGAATGCGCCGTAGTACCGTTTCGTTTGTCACGTGATGAACCCATGAAATCCTGAGCCTGCGACGATAACACCACATCTTGAAGGCGTTGATGCGTTTGCAGTAGGATGTCGCGTGCTTTTTGGATACAGACTTGTATGGAAAATAACGTCTTTTTAGTTCCTATTTCTTTTCTAAAGCCGAATTGTGTATGACTGATGTTGTCATCTAGTTTCCTATATATGCGAGTTTGGATGAAATCGAGGAATACTTTTAGAACGTGACTTATCAAACTGATTATTCTGTGTTCTGAGCATTTTGTTGCGTTCGCTTTTTTTGGGAGTGGAATAAATGTGGATATTAGCTAATCTTTTGGTATTTGACCTTCTGTGTAGATTTTGTTGAGGAGCATAGTCGCCATTTTTACTTGTTCTGGCTTTAGTAGTTTGAACATTTGCCCGTGTATCTGATCTGGTTCCGAAACCATGTTGTTTTTTAATCGGTTGATTGCTGCTTCTACTTCTTTTTGAGTAAGAATTGACTTTTTTTACCCAATGTTGTGGTCATATTGTTGTCCACATCTATGTCTCCAAAAAGCTCTTCCATATATTGTTTCCATCTTAATAGTATATTGTCAGTTTCTGTGATGATGTTATTGTCTGAGTCTAGGATAACGCCCCCTCCCTTTTGTTGCTTGCTTTCTATTGCTTGTTTTATGTTAAATGAGCTGAGCCAACTATTTGCTTTAAATTAAATTTGGCACTCTTGACGGCCGCTGCCCACAAACCACCGAAATGAGGCGCGCGTGGCGGATTGAAACGCCATTCTATGAGACGATTAGACAAATGATCTATAATTTTATTGATATCTGCGTTTTAAAAAAAAATGTATACGTCGTGAAGCTCGTTATTAGCCCCCACAAAGTTAGTTGCATTACCGCTGTATAATGTCTTGGAACAACCTCGTCTTGAAAAAAAAAGTTTTATCGCTGCTAGAAAGGCAGGTGTTGACAATTCCGTTACCAACTCTATCTGCCCGTATTGAGAAAAGGTCGTGACGTTTAGTACGCGCTAATGGTAAGTCTCCCATCATGGGCATACAATTTCTAGCCTTAGCTTTAAAACAAATAAAGCACTTGCGAGTAACGTTTCGTATATCTTTGCGGGCTGATAAAGTCCAGTATTTGTCGCGGATTGCAGCCAATGTAGCCTGCGATCCGGCGTGAAAATTTCTAATATGCTCATTCCTTATGAGTAGAATCGTGAATGGATGCCGAAAAGGGAAAACCGTCGGAAATTTGACAGTATCTACTAAATTTGACCGTCGAAGTCGACCTCCTACGCGGATTATATTATTTTCATCTAGAAATGGATTTAACGAGTTTTGGTAGAGATTGAATTTTTAATGGTGCTACTCGAGATTTAGAACATAACAGAGATATTTGAACGTTTCCAAACGTGTCGATTGATTTGAGATAAATACAAGCTCCGTACTCTTGCTCGCTAGCATCACTAAACTTGTGTAACTTAATTGTATTGTGATTGGAGATGAGAACCTTTTGAGGTATTGCGAATGTGTTCATATTTTCTAATTAATTCAAAAAATTATACCAGATTTTGCGCAATTCTTTTGGTACTGGATCGTCCATCCAACATGCGACTGCCATAATTTCTGCATTATAATTTTTGCGAGAACAATAGTCGGTCCTAACATAGCGAGAGGATCAAAAATTTGAGAGATGGTGGATAATATATTGGGTTTCGTAATAGAATCCGATTTTTTTGCATATCGAGAGGTGTATTCATGCATCTGCATTTGCGTCCTATAAGTCTAGTGTTTTGATGTTTTGACTTTCATTTAATATGATGTTTTCTTCTGATGTGTTTGAAAAATTTACCAAGGCTTTGGTTTTATTGGACGCCCATTTTCGTAGCTCAAAACCACCCCCCAATAAAACTTTATTTATGCTGTCGCGAGTTTCTTCAAGACTGTCCAAACCCGTTATTAGGTCGTCTACGTAAAAATACGATCTAAGTATTTTACCGATTTTTGGTTTGTGCCTTTGCGTGACATCTGTTAATTCAAATAAGCACCTTATAGCTAAAAACGACGCAGGACCTGTTCCGTACGTCACGGTCTGCTGTTCAAAAACTTCCAAATCATTATCCGGCCTTTTTCTCCAGAAGATGCGCTGATATTTTGTGACATCTGATCTGACATGAATTTGTCTGTACATTTTGCTAATATTGCTAGTCAACACGAACTGGTGACTTCTAAACCAAATCAATATGTTAAATAAGTCGCTTTGTAAAACCGGACCGACCAATAGCACATCATTTAGTAAATTGCCTATCTCCGTTGTCATTGAAGCATCAAAAACGACTCTTAAACGAGTAGTAAGGCTTTGTTCTTTTAGCACTGCGTGATGCGGAAAATAATAATCGTCTTGATTCGAGTCGTTAATTTTGATCATGTGACCTAACTTGGTATGTTCATTCATAAAATTTTGATATTCAGCTTTTAGAGTTGGATTTTTAGATAGCTTGCTTTCAGTCGAGAGGAGACGACGTTTAGCATTATCATACGATTTGCCTAACCGCGGTTCGACTTTAAATGGCAAAGCAACTATAAATCTGCCCGACTAGTCTCTATTGAAGTTATTTACGAAATGATCCTTGCATTTTTGCTTTTCCGACGTATAATGATTAGTGACTGTTTCTTTTTCTAACTTCCAAAACTTTATCAATGTCCGATCCAAATGCTTAGTGCTGACAACATTAAATTCACGACCCAGCCCAATTTGGTGTATTGCAAAATTATTCCGGAATGATTAGACTTGATGCGTCCCAAAGAAATAATTTCAAAAAATACTTGCGTTCCCAACAACAAATCTACATGGCTGGCGATGTAAAATTTAGAATTGCTTAGCTGAATGTTATCAGGAATGTCTATATGCTATGGATCGAAAGTGAAATATAGTAAGCTACCTGATATTTTGCTTATCAAATAAAATTTTAAATAAGTGTGGAAATCATTGACTTTTGACTTTAATGCGAGTTGCACTGCCGAATGACGTGTTGCTGTTAGCCCCTATGCCCAAAATGGCTTAATCCGTTTTTATAAACTTTGCGTTGAGACGCGTGGCAAATTGTGTTGTCATCAAATTAATTTGTGAACCGGAGTCAGATTGACAGATGGTATAGGCCAAGAAAGTTAACAGGTTAAATCATAATTTTGAAAGGTACTAGCCGGTTTAAGCTGTTGGTTCTGTTGCTTCTTTTTAACTGAGAGCTTGGAGTAATACATCGAGCAAAAAATTATTGGGTCCGGGCGTGTATTCAATGTCAAGTGCATATTCCGGCGACAGTAGCAAACATTTCATAAAGTTTGTTTTTGTGTCTTGTGTGTGAGTTAGCTACCTTAAGGCTCGGTTGTCAGTTTTTAATAGGAACCAATCGTCCTCCAAGTAGGCTCTATATTTTTTTAATATCCCACATTTTAGCATAACTCTTTTGTTTGTTCCTGTCGTACTTTTGCTTGGTAGACGTAAACCGCAAACTAGCATAGTTAATAATGCGTTTTTGCTCTCCTTTTTTCTGGTACAACACAGCTTTTATACTTACCTTGCAGTCTGTAAAACAACAATAGCGTCTTGCTTCTTTACAGCAAAATGGACTTTTAATTCCTTGTAATTTAATTAATGTGGCGGAGGTTTTTGCAAAACTGTTCATATATTTCCTCAACTACGCACAGATACATAACAAACTGCGCAGTTGTTTGCGTTGGTCTAAGGTGGTTGTAGATAAAATGGAGATAGTGTTTTAATAGTTGGTTTTTTTAAACTGTGACTTTGTGTTCAAAGTATTCAATTTTGGGTATCAAGTATTATATTTTTGCAACATTTCCATCTGGTTGTAGTAGTTGACCAAGTACTCCATGATACCATTAAAGTATATCAACAACCAACTTATATCTACTCCGCCAGCACTTTAAAGTTTGGCTTTTAAAACATTGCCGAACATTTTTAAGACTTAAAAGCATGACCTTGATAAGTTGTCAGGCGTAACAAAAATTGTAAAATATCCGGTAGTTAAATCCAATAATTAAAAAAAAAAACGGTTTCAATTTTTTTTAGTTTACGTAAGTAGCAATTTCATCTTGGCTAGCTTTGTGGGAGCGTGAAATCTGACACAAAAACGAGGTTAGCTATATTTTTTGATATTGACCACGGAAGCGTAGTAGATGAGCGTTTTTTTTTTCTACGTTGTACGAGTACGGCCGGATTTGTATCAAGATGGCTTTTTTAGTTCAATGCGGTACGTTGCCGCATTGGTAATAGGTGGTTCTAAGCTACCCATAAAGAAGCTAGCAAATTTTTGCACCAGCCAGTAAAATCTGTTGGAGAATGCATGTTGAGGCATGTCTATTAGTGGTATAGTAGCAGGTTTTGTTTGGGGTTGAACCCAACAAACCATTTCTTGATTTTTGCATCTAAAATGAACGAGTTAACTAAGAATAAGGTGAAAAAGTTTACAAAAACTTTTAAACATACAAATAAATGTTGTGGCAATGTAGACGACTTATTAGCAAGACATGGAAATACTCTTAGATAGTATTATAGTTGTACAAAGTTATGATAAAACTCAAGAACAATGTATAGTGGCCAAAAAATAAACTAAAAGTTTTTGAAAATTAGGTAAACAAGTTGCAAAAAATTGAATGTTTAGGTAATGCAAACAACGCTAACAATAACCATAGATTTACTACGGTGTCTGCTATCCAAGAAGCGAAAATCAACTTTATACGTATTTAAAATCAAACTGTAGACAAAAACAAATTCTTTTAAATCTAAATGGATGGTTGTAAAGACATTGTTCTGAAAGTTTACTAGCATGATCAAGACACCGTTAACAACAAATGCATTTATGTAAGTCTAAATTGCAGAAATATTCTATTGACAGATTTAACCAAGCAAATTCATCTAGTGGAAAACTATAACAGAAATCAACTATTTATTTACATTAAAAGTTATACTTTTAAAGTATTTTAATTATTTGACATGTTAGAAGTTAATCTTCCAACATTATTTCAAGTGATTACAGAAAACAAGCTGTTTTTTAAATGTTTCAATAATAGTAACCTGAGAAATATATAGTGAAAGTGTAAAAATAAGTTAAGAATAACAGAGCAGCTATAAAAATGCTAAAGATTCATATTAGAATATTATTGTAATTTCATATAGGTACTTTGTGTAAATAGCATTGAGCTGCGCTGAGTAAAAAAATAGTTCAGTAAAATAAGTATTGTTATGGTCGACCCAAATGATGTGTAAACATAAACTTGAACTGTACTACTAATAAAAAACTTTTAATTTTACTAAAAACATTATATAGCTGTTAAAATACAATAGTACAACTGTAAAAATGTAAAACATTTACTTTACGCAAATTCTAAATAAAGCTACTAATACTTACTACTTGCAAATTATAACAGTTTTGACCAAGCACTCTCATTAAAAAAACACATACATAATATCCATTGTAGACATTCTAATACGTAGAGAAAGTAAAATGAATGACGAGACAATCGAGCGTGTAATACTATGTACAGGGATGTTTTATTACCCATCTAGGTAAGCTGTGTGTTGTAACAACGGAATGAAGTTACTACTGAAAGAAATACAGAAAAACTCATGAAAACTAAGTGCAGTGAAAATGAATTTATACTCCATCATCACTAGCAAAAAACATTTAGCTTGCTGACATCTAAGCTGAGGTTTATAGATTATAAATGCACTGAGGTTGTTTTTAAATGTAGCAGGATAGATTTTGCTAATATGTATTTTAATTTTATGTTATTTTTATACCTGTTTTTTATTGATAAAAAATTATAAGTGATAAGTCATAGTGAGCCTATATTTTTATAAATAATGAATTAATTTTATTTTTATAAATACTGATTAATTAAACCCATTCGGTAGTGAGATAAATTAAGTATGTAAAAATTAAAAAGTGTTTAAACTAAATTGTCTAATTAAAAACCAATTCATAAAAATGCACAACTAATTAAAAAGAAAGTAATTTTATTATAAAAATTAGCTATGTTTACAGCATTGATTTTACGTTTATTTCTTTTTAGAAAGACTCTGATGCTCAAATAGAAAAGTCAGCTAGTTAGTAGCACCAGAGTAGCCCCCTGGCGGTTTCTAATTCAATTTGGTGCAGATCACAAAATAACCCCCAGGTCTACGTGGAAGCAGCGAGTGGTGGAATAACGCGGAACACTCGCATGATTACGTTTTACAGGTGCTATTGATCTGCTCGTTATGTGTGAGCTCTCTGCCCGCGGCGAATGGCTCATTTAGAGACTTCGGTTTTTTTTTCAAATCCACCCTCTTTCTACTCCCTCTCTTTATATACATATACCGACCACGAATACAAGTAACTTTCGAATAAAGCAGACTCATCAGAAACACGTACAAAATAAATCTTGGAATAAAGTTTTTGTTAAAAAATATTAGACATAAAATATTCAGACTGTGATAACCATGTCTGCAGAAAAAAGGCAAGTGATTCAGTGGATTAATCCTATTCTGATTGAATTCAAGGTTTTTATTCCATGAGAATGTAAATCCCTGACAAATGGTTGTCCATTTGTGCGATATCCCTGCGACACGGTCCCGGATATCGGTGTGAAATATAGAAAAGGGGCGCACGAAACAAAACGGTGCGCAATTCCCAAAAAATCCTCGTGTCTGTGTGCCGTCGACATAAAACGGATTTATGGCCGTAATCCGCACGAGAAAACGTACATCGATGCCCATTGGATTTTAACTTCGACAAAAAATAATAGCTCCGAGTTTGCCTCCTTACTTCATTATTCAAGGCAGGATGAAGGAGTGCTCCAAAAGTCCGGGGATGCAATAAAGTAATTCCACGTGCATGTCGAGGGGCCAATCCTTGTAGTCTCAGATATTCCTCTTGCATAAAGGAGCAGCCAAACCGTAATGTAATAATGCGTGGCGAGCAATTAAACTAATCTCAACTATACAGCGCTAGTTTAGCCCAACAAATTTATACCATAACTATGTAAGCCCACTTTATACACAATTTAACCAACTCGATTGTCTCTGCAACTAGACTTGTTCTCTAACTCACTTATTTTAGAAAGCAGTAGTATAATAACATATGTGAAATAAGATATAATTTGCTTATTAATTTTTAAGCCAAAAAGGTTATTTCATTTAAAGTTGCAGTAGACTATTTTCGCAAAGTATAATATACAGATGTAATAATGAAACGAATAAAAAGCAGAGCAGGCCGAAGAGCAGAGGTAGATGATTAGGCGAGTTAAAAAGTTTTAAAAGTCCCGAGGGATGCGCGTAATGAGTTTACTTAAAAAGTGTACTTCAGAAGCTTTATTATTATTCCGGGACCGGTTCGGTGCATGACGGCGCTCTTGCCCTGAATATCCGAAAACTTGTTCAGAAAAAGCGTCACCGCACCATCGGGATGAGTTACGTGCCGCCCCAACGTAAAACTTGTGGGGCGCATAGGTGAATGCGGTGAGTGTGGCAAACTGCAGCCGGCCGCCGGTATGAATATTAAATTGTGCCCCCACAGTGTGTTTAAATCACCCCGGCTTATGCGCGTACCAAGGTGGATATAAATCAACAGGAAACGGTCTTACCTAAAGCACCTTTGAATACATTTATGATATATAAAAATATAAATGAATTAAAATTTGATTTAATTAAAATAACCATATACGAGTATATTTAATTAAGCGAAATAATTTAATGGGGTTCAAATTTACATAATGTGAAAAGTTTTATTAAAATATTTTTAATATAGTTTATATACTATGAATAAAAATAATAAATGGAAAGTGTAGATTGTTTCATATTTTCCAAATCATTAATAAATTTATTATAAAAATTACCAATAAAGTTTATTATACTATTTTGAACCATGTTTTCTAATTTAAAATTTAAAAACTAACAATTTGAAAAAGTTTTTATTAATACAAATAAATACATATCTAACATGGATAGCCCAATAATATTGTTTATTTGCCAGTTCATATAGTATGCTACACAGCAAGGGTCGGTAACCTTTTTACTAAGATGGCACCCTAAATGTCTGGCTTATCATAAAGGGCACCTTTTTCTAATAGATGGGAGAGTTGTGAGCTTAAGGTCCATACAATACATATTTATTTTATTAATGCAATATTCTTTTTAAAAAAGTACTTTAAAATCCCCGTTTAGCATTAATATGACACTAAACATCTTCATCATATCATCATCATATCAATAATATATTTTAATCGTCAAAAAATTTACTTTTATTTCAAAAATGTAAACAATATTTTAGCAGAAAATTGACTATGATACTTGAAATTTGATTTTAAGTTAATTAAATTATTTTTTATACTAAATATAATCATGAATGCGCAAAAATTTTTAAAAAAAAGTGTATAATAAAAATATCTTTTGTTGAAATCAAAACTTTTATATACATTTAGATGCAAAAAAAAACGGGTAATTTTTTTTATAAAACTTTTAGTGTTTTACAATCAAAGAGACCATGAGGATGTAGAATAAACAACATTGGTACTTATCAGTTTATTTAATGAACATCAATAAGCAAAAGCGATAATTTACGTATACACAAAAGAAAATGCATGTTTGCAAAATAAACTTAACAGAGATTATGAAAAATTTAGTTGAATAAGATTTTAATACTTTGTATTGCCTCCTTGAGCTCTAACTATTGCTTGCATACGACGGCCCACTAATGAGCTGACAAATATCATTTTTTGGAGTATTCCGCCATTCTTTCTGAAGTGCCACACGAAGCTTGTTTGTTGTGGTTGATGCGACTGCACGTCCTCTAACACGCCTGCCCAGCATGTTCCAAACATGTTCTAAAGGATTTCCATCTGGGGTACATGCAGGCCAGTTGAATTTTCTTATTACAACTGCAACCAAATAATCTGTGAGGTACCTTGCAGAATGCGGTCTTGCGTTATCCTGCATCAGAATAAAGCTATCGCCGATAAATGAAGCAAATGGAAGTACAGCATTTTTAAAACCTTCACAATATACCGCTGTGCAGTCAACAATCCACCATCAATGACAATCAATTTGGTGCAAGCATCTATTGATATTTCTGCTCATGCCATCAGAGAATGATTTCTACCAGTACATTTAGAAAGGATTAAACTATGATATGTCGAAGTCTTTTTTGTGAAATTATATTTGCAAATAGCAACAAAATGCATTTAAAAATACAGAAAAACGCATTTATTTCTATATTTGATTGGTTTTTTCGGCTATTTCCTAACTATTATTTGACTAAAAGACTTTGACATTTTATAGTTTAATCCTTTCTAAATGTACTGGTAAAAAAATAAATCGATTATCAAATTATTTTTAGAAGCAAAGATAAAGGGGAAGTTGCCTTTTTTGGTAAAATACTACAAATCAAGGTAACGGTCAGTATGCTCTTAAAGGTGCACTCTGCAAATTGTTCTGCCGTTTGTCTTTATACTGGTTCTTTTTATTATAGCAAATGTAGGCAGAGTATATACTTTTCAGTAAACAGTACAGTCTTCTATTGTGCCAATGTCTACTTGGTTCAGCTGCTGGTCTACAAGATTTTAAGCCAGCTTCTTGCAACCTATGACAAACTGTTCACACGCTCACAGCTGTACCATAAACCTTGCGAAGTTGGTTTCTGGTATTCACTAAAGTCGCATGACAATTTTATAGAGTAGTATGAACGATAAATCGGTCATCGATAGAGTCATTTTTTGTTTCCTGCTAGATCCCGGCTTCCGAGTATATCTGCCACAAGAGCAACAGCTTTTGCACAATAATCAACACACCAATCTGCCTTGAAAATGACAGTTAATTGAAAACAAACAAATCAACCCTGTAGTCACTTTGAACCTGTGCATAATGTTGAATGAGCAATAGGTAGTAAAGAACACATACTTTTAAATTTTATTTTTGCTTATTAATGTTCATTAAATAAACTGATAAGTATCATATGTTGTTTTTTTCAACAACCTGATAGTTTTTTTGATTGTAAAACACTAACAGTAAAAAAAATAGCTGGGTTTTTTTGCAAAAAATTACCCAACCTAATATTTTGCGTCTAAGTGTTTATAAAAATGTAACTTACTGTATTCTTTTTAGGAAAAACCAATATTTTTGCAGTACTCATTTTGTCACAAATTGTTTTATGTTTGCTTTTTTTTCTTTGTTTTTTAACTGCTCTTATCTTTTTTATCCTTTTTCCGTCTTCTTTTATTACTTGCTCTTTATTACCACATCTGAATCTTGCTTATCTTTTTAGACTTCCTCTAGCACAATATATGCTGCAGTTTTTCTATTTAACTTACTTATATTCAATATTTTGCATTTAATTTTTATTGTTTCTTTTATTCCCATACTTTTGACTCATAAAACTTCTCTCTTAACAAAACCGTCAAACATAATCTCTTTTATTCTCATACTAACAATTTTTTTTTTCACTTATTCCCCATACATGTTACCACTATATTTGCTTTTTGAGCAATTTTTTTTTTATTTGCTTGCGTTTGCAGTTGTTTGTACAAAATACAAAATACATTATCTTAATAATTAAAAGATTTTACTTCTGCAATACTAGTTTTGGACCACTTTTTTTTCTTCTTCCTTTTTTAAACACCACCATTTTCCCATTTTTTTTACCAGATGCTTGCTAATATCTTTTTTCTCGTACACTTTTGCGGGTTTTCTCTATTTACTTTTTTTATGCTATTTCTATTGTATCTTTTTTCTTCCTAAAACCAGCCCGCCTAGAATTATTTTACTTATACCCATTTCTTTATTTTTTTTTTCTAATATTATGGCATAGATCTTGTATGTTGTACTTTGTAGTGTACAAGACTTTCTCTCTATTGACTTGGAAACTCTTCTCCTTTTCATACTTTGTTTATTAACTTACTCAATCTTTCAGTCAACTCTTCTGTACTATACACCTTTTTTTAGATATTTTTTTTTGTGTTTTTGTTTTTTTTTTTTTGGCTTTTAGCTTTTTCTAGTACTGTTTGATTTTTTCATGTTTTTTACTACCGTATCCCTGATTCCTCTAATTCTTTTATTATCTCTTCTACATTGTTTTCCTATTCTCTATTTTTTCTTAGATTTTATTTATACGTTAACACACTTTCTTCCATTTTACTAACTTTTCTTCACTTTTTTTCATTTTCCTGTATCCATACAGTTTCTCCAAATAAAAAACAAAAATGAAAAGTTATAACTAATCCAGAGAGAATTGCTGACGTATGGAGGCGGTACTGTCAGACTCTTTTTGCCGATGCTATCTAAACATCAAGCTGCACAACACTTAACTGTCAAGAAAAAAAACCAAACCACTAAACAATAGAAAAACCGTAGCACGGTCTGGAATTCTAAGAAATGGCCAGCGGAATAAAGCAAGTCTATATTTATTCCATTTTTTTAAGGAAGGCTGTTACGGTTTATTTTTTATCTCGAGATCGGCAATCAAATGTACATCTTGGACTTGAAACGATTAATTAATTGGTAAATAACTTAATGATATAATTAACAGATATGTAAGGAATAGAGTGAAGTTAATTAATTAGTTGCTTACCTGTCGATATTGGTGGTTACTTGCTGGATGACATCTGATATTGATAGTTAGCCAATCTTGGATTTCGCTAACTTCCTTCTACCAATGTAAATCTAGAAAAATAGAATTGTTACTGGTTGATTATAATTATTATTAGTGGGAATTATAATTAGATATTGTTTAGTGCAAATAAGTCAGATTATCAACCAATTTTTGTTGTTATTATAAGTTTAGGTTATGTGAGGTATCATATTCTCACATCTTAGTTAGATCTTAGTTATTGGGGGAGTTAATTTTATTATTGTTTAATTAATGTGTACTTACCATTTAACTGATATTTAATCCGTTAATGTTGTGATGCCTTCCAGTATACACAAACACTGTCACTTCACTGTCACTTCACTGTCACTTCACTGTCACTTCACTGTCACTTCACTGTCACTTCACTGTCACTTCACTGTCACTTCTCTGTCACTTCACTGTCACTTCACTGTCACTTTACTGTCACTTCACTGTCACTTCACTGTCACTTCACTGTCACTTCACTGTCACTTCACTGTCACTTCACTGTCACTTCACTGTCACTTCACTGTCACTTCACTGTCACTTCACTGTCACTTCACTGTCACTTCACTGTCACATCACTGTCACTTCACTGTCACTTCACTGTCACTTCACTGTCACTTCACTGTCACTTCACTGTCACTTCACTGTCACTTCACTGTCACTTCACTGTCACTTCACTGTCACTTCACTGTCACTTCACTGTCACTTCACTGTCACTTCACTGTCACTTCACTGTCACTTCACTGTCACTTCACTGTCACTTCACTGTCACTTCACTGTCACTTCACTGTCACTTCACTGTCACTTCACTGTCACTTCACTGTCACTTCACTGTCACTTCACTGTCACTTCACTGTCACTTCACTGTCACTTCACTGTCACTTCACTGTCACTTCACTGTCACTTCACTGTCACTTCACTGTCACTTCACTGTCACTTCACTGTCACTTCACTGTCACTTCACTGTCACTTCACTGTCACTTCACTGTCACTTCACTGTCACTTCACTGTCACTTCACTGTCACTTCACTGTCACTTCACTGTCACTTCACTGTCACTTCACTGTCACTTCACTGTCACTTCACTGTCACTTCACTGTCACTTCACTGTCACTTCACTGTCACTTCACTGTCACTTCACTGTCACTTCACTGTCACTTTACTGTCACTTCACTGTCACTTCACTGTCACTTCACTGTCACTTCACTGTCACTTCACTGTCACTTCACTGTCACTTCACTGTTTTAAAAAGGTGGGGTTTTAATACTTAGTATTTTTTCTGCTGGTTCTACAGTTCCTAATCCATGCTACTTGTTTATTCAACACAGGTTCCATGTGGTCGGCGGCTCTTTTAAAAAGATGGATAATCCATACGACTTCTTTTGAAGTGTGGATGATCCACGTGTTTCGGCTCATACGGAGAAGTCCAAATAAGATTCCATTCGCATGGAGGATCGAAAATATAGTTGGGGCGGTATTGGGTCGTATTACGTGGGGCCTATTTAATAATTTAAAATAGCACAAATTAGGGGATGACCGAGATAAAGATTGAAACACTTACCACGTCGTTTCCAAACGCATCCAAAATATAGAGATGATAACGCAAGTACTTATTGATGCGTTGAATTATTTTAATAGTATTCATACGCTCAATTTAATTAACACTTTGCAGTTTACACAAATGATAATGTGTCGATTTATTGAAACGAACCCAAAACCGCACCCTGTTGTAGTTTTCAAAACCGCGGCCCCAGCTCGACTATTCATTTATGGCCGTACTGGTCCGTGGTTAATTCGCGGGGTCAGAAGGTCGCGAGATGTTTTGAAAATGATGCGCGGAAAAGGTAGGCAGCCAGACTGTCATTAAACAAATGTACTATGGTACGTTCAATAAAAGAGGACCAAATAAATAAATAATATTTATGTAATATTTGAACGTTACACCACCCCCCTCCAAAAAAGTAAACATAAATAAAAAACCCAAAATTAAATAAGACTTGTTCAAGTTACAATTAGCTACGTAGTTATGGTATCTTCCCGTACCAAAGGCTTTAAAAAAAAGAAAATCGTATATGGGTAGTCAAAAATCGGTATTGTCAAAATAAGGTAAAGTTAAAATATAGGGTTGTTTGGACTACTGCTTTATCGAAAACTTGAACAGATAAAAAAATTAGTAAGAATGAAAAAAAAACCAATTACACAAAAACAAATTAAACCTAATAGAATAGACTAATAATGAGCTCCTGGTAACATCCAAAACTTATCCAACAGACACATCAGAATTTGACCCGTAATAAGGCTTTAAATGCTTAATATGCCAATTACCGGCGTCAGTTCCGTCTAAGTTTTGTAGATTGTATACCAACTGACCTATTTTCTTTACAACAATACATTTAATGTATTTAGGTGCCAACTTAGCGGCAAACTTTGCTGCTGCGTTTGACAAAACCATATTGCGTTTCCAAACAAAATCACCTTGTTTAAAAGAAACGTCTCGCCTTCTTAAGTTATATCTTTTTGCATTATTTTCGTACGAAACTTTAAGCTTTTGTCGAACTTCGTCAAAAATAACTTTCAGATGGCTTAGATCCTCCACTAAATGGTTTCGGTCAATAGGGTTTAAGTTTATATCCTTGGTCGAGGTAATGTTTCCATAAAAGTTGCCTGATGCTGGTAGAACACGACCAAAGTTCAAAAAAGCTGGACTATGGCCAGTTACTTCGTGAGTGGCAGTATTTATTGCAAAGTTTATTTTGTGGATTTCTTTATCCCAATCACGGTGGTCACCGTCAATATAACTGCGAATAGCTGTGGTCACTACACGATTAATTCGTTCTACGGTGTTTATTTGGGGATGATATCGTGCATTGTACCAGATTTTTTGTACTTTGTATTTGTCGGCTAACTTTTTAAAAACATTTCCCGCAAATTGTGGTCCGTTGTCAACAATTATTATTTGAGGCACACCAAACGTTAAAAATACTTGGTCCTCAACAAATTTTACAATAGAAGCAGATTTTGCTTCTCTTAACGGGTGCAACAAGGTGAATTTTGTCAGCCAATCTGCTACTACTAGCAAGTATACATTGCCCTTTTTTGAGCGAGGTAAGGGACCAACTAGGTCTGCAGATATGATTTGCCATGGAAATTGAACGTTCCTTTCACGAACCATAAGACCATTTGGAAGTGTATTAGGCACTTTCTGTTGATTACACACTTTGCACTGCTTAACATACCGTAAAATATCTTTTCGCATATTTGACCAAAAATATTTTTCAAAAATTCTTTTAAACGTTTTGAAGAAACCAAAATGCGACGCAGTAGCCTCATCATGATGAAGTGCAATAATCTTTAAACGATAAAAATTTGGCACAACTATCTTCCATTCGCTTAAATTAGATTCAACATGTGACTTTACTGTAAAATGTTTATATAGTAAATTATCGTGTACTTTCCACTGAAAATATTTGTCAGGATCGTTTGTAACATTTGTTAACATTTTTAAATACCAAGTATCTACTTTGGAATGATCAAACTCAATCAAGTTTACGTCGGGGACAGCTCGACTTAATGCATCGGGAACTAAATGAAATTTGCCTTTCCTATGCAGGATAGTGCAGTCATATTGGGACAATTTTAAGGCCCATCTACAAAGTCTTCCGGATGGATCTTTTTTGTTTTTTAGCCATAGTAAGGAGTAGTGATCAGTAATCACAGTAAACTTCGTTCCTTCTATATAAGCTCTGAATTTTTCTGCGCAAAATATGATTGCTAGGCATTCTCTTTCTCCTGTATCATAGTTTCGTTCTGCATTAGATAAACTACGGCTAGCAAATGCGATTACTCTCTTATGCCCGCCTTGAACTTGAGTTAATACCCCTGCAACAGCAGTGTTGCTAGCGTCGCACTGAATAGTAAAGGGCAACGTAAAATCCGGAGTTGTAAGAATTGGGGCAGATATGAGCGCTTGTTTAATTTGTACAAAAGACTTTTCTGCTTCTTGGTTCCATGTAATTTTTTGTCCTTTCAGTCCGCCTTTAGTGAGATCGGATATAGGCGACATAAGAGTGGAATAATCCGAAATAAATCGTTTATACCATGAACACATACCCATAAAACGTTTGATTTCAGTAGTTGTTTGTGGTCTAGGGTAGTTTACCATAGCTTTTACTTTATCTGGATCTGTCTTCAAACCATTTTCATCTACTATGAATCCTAGATATTTTAAAGAACGTGAATAAAATTTACATTTCTCCAAGTTAACAGTTAGGTTGGCATTCTCTAGACGTTTGCAAACTTCTATTAAGATATCGGTGTGTTCCTTAAAACTTGAACCGGTCACAATTATATCATCTAAATAAGTGAATACTTTTGGTTCTAATTCTGGACCTAGAATTTTGTCCATTAACCTTTGTTGTACTTGGGCTGAATTTGATAAGCCAAAAGGCAAAACTTTAAAATGAAAAAGGCCACGCCCTGATACAGCAAATGCAGTTTTCTCTTTAGATTCCTGGTCCAACGGGATTTGCCAAAAAGCTGATCTTAGATCTATTGACGAAATAAATTTTGCGTCGCGCAGCATGTTTAGGATTCTATCAATGTATGGAAGAGGATAACTGTCAGATTTAGTCACCGAATTTAATTTGCGTCCATCAAAACAAAAACGAAATTCTCCGTTTGATTTTTTGACTAATAGTACTGGACTACACCAGCTACTTTTTGACGGTTCTACTACATCAAGAGTTATCATTTTGTCTAAAAGTTCGTTCAAGTTCCTCAACATAAATGGTGACATTAGATATTGTTTTTGTTTTATTGGGGCAGCATCACCCGTTTCGATATGGTGTGTCATCAAGTGTGTACGACCTAGGCGGTCTTCTCTACTTATTTTCTTAAACCTTTGAATGATGCAATCAATTTGTTTTTGTTCGGTTGAAGTAAATCTTGGACCGTTAATTGTTTGTGTGTCCGTGTTGCTGATGGTAAAAACTGAATTTGGCGTACATTCCCAAGTTCCATTTTTGTAATTTACTATTACTCCAAACAAAGTACAAAAATCTGATCCAAAAATAAAATTTGTTTGAATCGAGGGGACCACCAATATTTCGAAAAGTTTGCATTCCCCATTTATTATTATTGGTAACCAAATTGATCCTTTTACTATTTGCTCAGTCCCATCTGCTGTTGATAAGCTTTTAATTTTATGACTTGTAATTTTTAGTTTTAAACTGTTTATTAAGTGCATCCCAAATTTTCCGCACAAAGATTGATTAGACCCAGAATCAAGCATAGCTACAATATTCTCATTTAAGACAGGAACAGAAATGTAGGGTCTGTTGTCAAATGATTTCTTTACCAGTAATTCATTGACCTCGTTAATATGCACGGTAGGTCGCTTAAAAAAATCTTTAACTTTTATTAACCACTCTTTCCAACTTAACTCATCAAAATAACTGAGGTTTACTTTACTCTCCCTAACCTTAATATCTAATTTGGAATTATTGACGTTAATACTGTCTTTGAGCCTTGATTGTTTAGACTGATCTAATTCAAATTTTTTCGACCAATTATCACTTATTGTTTTACGCTTACTGTTTACAACGTAAATAGTCTTATGTTTAGCGGCAACATTATTTTTTAGTGTGACCTGATTTAGGGGCGTACAGCGGTCAGGACTATGCACCCAACTTACTCGTTTTTTGAATTGCATTTTTGGCAGTTTTGAACTGTACAATTAGGTCTCCCGCATTTATAACAAAACTGTGTCCTCTTACTTTTACAGTCTCTAAAAACATGATTATTGCCTTTGCAATTCCAACAAACTATAGGTGATAATTTAATATTGGTTTTTGTTTGGTCTGTCTTTTGTACTGTCTTACTGGTTGTGAAATTGTATTTTTGTTTGTCTGAAAACATACTGTTTAATTCCTTTGGAGAAGAGACGTACGCCAAGTCTGGTTCTAAAAACTTTTTAGATTTTGGTACATAATTATCGCTTTGTACAGCTAAATTGTCGTCAATTTTTCTACACAAGGTGGCAAGGTGTGAAATAGAAGTAATATCAATCAGGATAAATTTATCAGCGTATACCGGGAGAATGTTATTTCTAATATGTTTTAATTTGGTTACTTCTGCTGGAGGATTTTCTAATCTACCAAATAGCGTTTGCATAGCAGCAATGTATAGCAACACCGGTTCCGTGCGACCTTGTTTTCTGTTCTTAATTTCTTCCCAAAGCTTATCTTGATAATTTCCAGGTAAATAGTCTCTTTTTAAAAGGGTAGATAATTCTGGCCAGGTAGATACACTGCTTTTGATTGATTTGTACCAAATTAGTGCTTGACCAGTAAACAATTCGATTGCTGATGTAAATAACTCTGATTCAGTAACATTTCGGGACTCTGCTTGCTGATTGACATTTTTCAAAAAACCCTGAATGCTTGTACTATTGCCATCAAACTTTAAATTCCATTTATAAACAGGAAAAGTTTTTTTAATTATTTGTTGAGTAACTACCATTGAAGTTGACGGTTTATTTTCTAGCAATGTTAGATTTGAGCCAATGTCTTCATGACTAGAAACTTTTTCGTCTAAGTCAGATTCTAATAACAAACAAGACGCCGTTGCTTCATTTTTAAATGTTGCAATATCGTCTGGGGTTGTATCAATAATAGCGATTCTAGCTATTCTATGCCGGATGTGAATTAAACGAGATTGTATTCTCGTAAATGTGGAATCTGACTGAGGGCCATCAAATTCATCAATTAATATTTTAATTGAAGCTAGTGTTTCCTCAATAACGTTTTTTTTCTGTATCAAAACTATAATTGGGGTCTGTTAACAACAAAGGGTCTGTTTGTGTTCTAAGCAGTCTTGTTAATATTTTACGTTTATCTTGGACAATTCTAGCTGTAGTACAACCACGGATACGTAGCTCGTACTCCAATTCGTTACTCGACAGATAGTTAACTTTAAATGTTTCCATCGCTAAATTTTTTTTAAAAATAATTTTGACTAAGTTATGTATATTATATTTATAACTTTACTAACGGTTTTTATTTATTACCATTTAGCACGCGTTAATTACTATCGAGATCGTAATCAGATTACTAATTTCAAATTTTAATTAGTGATTTTTAATTTATTTTGTACAAGTACGTAATTACATAATATTGCTATCGTTGTAAAACAATTGGTCAAATATGCGAGAAGAAAAAAACTTCTTATCAAACACTATAAATATATATATTTTACAAAGTAAAATGTATCGTGAAAATACTAAACTATGACGTACTTACAAATGCAGATAGGTAAACAACAGTACGCCTTAGTAATACTATAATCAACTGTTTCCTTAAATATTCAAATACCGAAAAAGGTATTAAGTAAATCAAACGAAGAAGATTTTACCTTGATTTTGTAAGTGCCCTGTATATTGATTCAATCGGCTTCCTATCTCAAAAACTAATCCTCTATTCATCCACGGAATTTTATTTGGACTCTCATAGAAAAATCCTTCATACTTTCATATTGCCACATAGGTTAAACCAGTCAGAAAAAGTTGATTTTTTTGAAATTTTTTTTTTGCTTGGATTGGGTTATCTAGAACGGCTAACAATGTTAAATACATTTATAAGCATACATATATAATATTTATAATAATATAAAATATAACAATTTCCATTTATCTATTTTATCTATTAATTAGTTTAATTGCTCGGGCCAACACGTTGGGCTCCAGTTTTCTTGTACCGTTTTTAATTGGTGCACTGGCTGACGGCGCCTGATGCCGGTAGAGCTAGGGGAGGGTTCATAAAAATAGACATAGACAAATGGAAATTGCCACAATAAACAAAAATATATTCAATTATAAAAAAACAAATTAAATAGTGTCCGAGATATAGGGCTCCACAATATTTTATAAAAAATATTGAAAAATACAAACATAGGTATCATTAAAACTAAATTAAATTAAATTAAACTTTATAAAAAGAAACCTAAGAAAATAGGTTTTTTCAAATTTTAAAAAAGTGGGGTTTTAATACTTAGTATTTTTTCTGCTGGTTCTACAGTTCCTAATCCAAGCTACTTGTTTATTCAACACAGGTTCCATGTGGTCGGCGGCTCTTTTAAAAAGATGGATAATCCATACGACTTCTTTTGAAGTGTGGATGATCCACGTGTTTCGGCTCATACGGAGAAGTCCAAATAAGATTCCATTCGCATGGAGGATCGAAAATATAGTTGGGGCGGTATTGGGTCGTATTACGTGGGGCCTATTTAATAATTTAAAATAGCACAAATTAGGGGATGACCGAGATAAAGATTGAAACACTTACCACGTCGTTTCCAAACGCATCCAAAATATAGAGATGATAACGCAAGTACTTATTGATGCGTTGAATTATTTTAATAGTATTCATACGCTCAATTTAATTAACACTTTGCAGTTTACACAAATGATAATGTGTCGATTTATTGAAACGAACCCAAAACCGCACCCTGTTGTAGTTTTCAAAACCGCGGCCCCAGCTCGACTATTCATTTATGGCCGTACTGGTCCGTGGTTAATTCGCGGGGTCAGAAGGTCGCGAGATGTTTTGAAAATGATGCGCGGAAAAGGTAGGCAGCCAGACTGTCATTAAACAAATGTACTATGGTACGTTCAATAAAAGAGGACCAAATAAATAAATAATATTTATGTAATATTTGAACGTTACAACTTCACTGTCACTTCACTGTCACTTCACTGTCACTTCACTGTCACTTCACTGTCACTTCACTGTCACTTCACTGTCACTTCACTGTCACTTCACTGTCACTTCACTGTCACTTCACTGTCACTTCACTGTCACTTCACTGTCACTTCACTGTCACTTCACTGTCACTTCACTGTCACTTCACTGTCACTTCACTGTCACTTCACTGTCACTTCACTGTCACTTCACTGTCACTTCACTGTCACTTCACTGTCACTTCACTGTCACTTCACTGTCACTTCACTGTCACTTCACTGTCACTTCACTGTCACTTCACTGTCACTTCACTGTCACTTCACTGTCACTTCACTGTCACTTCACTGTCACTTCACTGTCACTTCACTGTCACTTCACTGTCACTTCACTGTCACTTCACTGTCACTTCACTGTCACTTCACTGTCACTTCACTGTCACTTCACTGTCACTTCACTGTCACTTCACTGTCACTTCACTGTCACTTCACTGTCACTTCACTGTCACTTCACTGTCACTTCACTGTCACTTCACTGTCACTTCACTGTCACTTCACTGTCACTTCACTGTCACTTCACTGTCACTTCACTGTCACTTCACTGTCACTTCACTGTCACTTCACTGTCACTTCACTGTCACTTCACTGTCACTTCACTGTCACTTCACTGTCACTTCACTGTCACTTCACTGTCACTTCACTGTCACTTCACTGTCACTTCACTGTCACTTCACTGTCACTTCACTGTCACTTCACTGTCACTTCACTGTCACTTCACTGTCACTTCACTGTCACTTCACTGTCACTTCACTGTCACTTCACTGTCACTTCACTGTCACTTCACTGTCACTTCACTGTCACTTCACTGTCACTTCACTGTCACTTCACTGTCACTTCACTGTCACTTCACTGTCACTTCACTGTCACTTCACTGTCACTTCACTGTCACTTCACTGTCACTTCACTGTCACTTCACTGTCACTTCGCTGTCACTTCGCTGTCACTTCACTGTCACTTCACTGTCACTTCACTGTCACTTCACTGTCACTTCACTGTCACTTCACTGTCACTTCACTGTCACTTCACTGTCTTGATTGGGCGGCGTGAAGTTGCCGGGACCGGACGTGTTTGGCAATACTGTGTACTGATGGAAGAGTGACAGCATTCACGTTGTTGTTGTAATATCTGGCGAAAATTAAATCGCGCTCGCGCATCACATTCTTGCGAATCGTGGTCCATTAAGCGTGGGTGTCCGTCTTTATTTAGAGCAAGTGGAATAAATCTATGGCCATTGGAGCCGATTAACTGTAGTAGTAGCAATGTGCAACCTAACGCTTTATGCGGATTAGTCAATCTCAGCCAGGTAAAGTCGAAGGAGGGCTGAAATGTCTTCTACCAATTGTACTCCGCACGTGTTCAATAGGCAATAGGTCTAGAAAACAATGAGACTATAGAAGTGAATCAACAATAGTTTTTTCAGAAATTTTATAATAGCTAGAGGGTTTTCCACTTTCTCAGATAGGATAATGTAGGTTTAAAAATTGTGTTAAAGTAGAGATTTGCGTTTAATGTTCTTGAAATAAAAACAAAAAAAGATCTATTTTACAACCATTGTGGGCATACAAACAAAATTTTGATTTGAATATTACAAATCCTTCTCTGAGATTGATTAACTGTTTAAAAACGCCACACTGGCAAACTTGAAGCATATTTTGATTTACTTAATTTGCACGGTAAAATTGTAATGTCACTTCACAGTTAATTTAGAAAAATAACAGTAATTTTGTTTGTTTGTTTAAATGAGAATTATATTTGCAACAACCAAAAATTAAAAGATCTTGTGTCAAAAATTTTGATTGAAATCTATATTCACTATATGCAGTAAAGATATAGAGTTTGGCAATATAAAAATTAATGTTTTTTTTTAAATTTTTTTATAGTTTTGACTTTAATGTAATGTAGCCAATAATTTAAAAAACCAGAACTTGAGTATAAGTTAAACATTTACAAATTGTTATTATTTAAATATTTATTTTCTGACTAACAAAGCATTGGTTTATTTTGCATTAGATTACTTATAAAACTCGTGGTACTAGCTATACATTGTTTGTAATTATTTATTTTTAGTACAATTGACGCCATAAGTGCGTTTTGATCTTGTTTAGCGCACTATGGAAGTGACTTTACAATCTTTTAATTTTTCTCGCTCTGTGATCTTTATAACCTGATATGGCTCTGGGGGTCTTTATTTGCGCGTAATTTTTTTAGGGTCTGTTCTAGTCTTGACTGCATATGTCATAATAGCTCTGACGCAGGTTTTATATATGAGCACAATTCTATTTTTCTGCATGAATTTATTTCTCTATACTACGTCTTTTAGACCGTCTGCATGTTTTATGCTTTGTTTATTTGTTGTGGACATCATTGTTTAAGTCCTCACAAAGCTCTGATAATCAAATCAAGACGGTATAAGTGTAAGTAGATAATTAGATTTTATATTTGTGTATATATTATCACAATCTATCAAAATGTTGTAGGTTTTTATTTAACACTAACAGTTTAGGTCATTTTTAATTCTGAAAACCATATAGTATGTTGCTTATCATTGAAATACACGCGTTGAGGAGTGCCCGGAAACCTATTCGAAATGTATCCGTACGGAATAAATGAAACAGGTTCCGTTTTATTTCCAGACAGAATAAATTTCAGATAGAAGTGGCAAATTTGATTTAAATATGAGTGTTAAGTTTGAAAAAAAACGGGTTTCCAGACTTAGAAAACCGCAAACTGTGTTACTAGATTTTGAAAGACAGTTTATCAGAAAATTTACCAACAAGTTTACCAAAAATTCAAAAAACATTTCAAATATAAACATTGATAAATTAACTAATACTAAAAGGTGATTTTTTAAGCGTTAGGTTTTTAAAAATTGAAAAAAAAACAGAAAATTTAGTAGGGGCCAATAATGCCGCCGGCCTACAAACCGGACCAAACAGATCATTTTTAGGGTGCAGTGGCAATTTTTGAACTGCTTCTGGTTGCTCGTTAGACCAAATTTGGCAATTCTGTTTGTTGACGTATCTTTTGAGCCAAAAATGAGCTGCGTCGCTGAAGATAATTTTTCAATAAAAAAATGGATCTTTATCCAACTTTTCTAAGGCTCATTCAGCAAACAAACGATGTTGTGGTAAGTCACTCGGCTTCAGTTCTTGCAGCAGCTGTATTTTGTATGGTTTTATACCGAGGTTCTTACGTAACATTTTTCAGGTGGTCGAATAACACAAGCCCAATTGTTGAGAACAAATTGACAATTTTTTCCTCGGTACGCACTCTTTGCATACGTGTTGATGGATTAATGTTTAATAAAGTGAAATTAGTACGAAATTTTGTCACAATAGCTTAAATAGCCTGTTTGGTGGGTCGGTTATGACGACCATAAAATTGACGTAATTTGCACATTTTTTACAGAACCCGAATTTTTATAATAAAATTCAATGATTGCGCTGTTCGTTTGTTAGTCTATTTATGGTGAAATGGCAAACCTTACTAAGCATTTTTAGCATTTACACATGTCACAAATCACGCGTGTCGTGTAAAAAATTTACACTGAAAAACAAATATAAAAAAAAAATCACTCGTTATAAGACAGAAAAAAAACAACAAATGTTTAGGTAAAACATATTGTCATCAAGGCGTTTAAGGAAAATGGTACACTACTAACACAAACTATTAAAAACTAAACAAGTGCTTTGCTGTAAATAGAAATCTCTCAATTTAAAACAACAAGCCGGATTTAAATCTGGATACAAAACTAATGACCATCTCCGAATTATTGAGATGCTTATCAAACAATCAATAAAATGCAACAAACCAATTATTCTAGTATTTGTAGACTGTGCAAAAACATTCAATGGTAAATGTAGAATTGATCACAAATATATTAACTTAATTAAGAGCATATTATACAAAAAATGGGTTATCAAGGTGGAAAAAAGTTTTTAATCTATTTATATTATGCCAATGACACTGTCTTGATTGTTTAAATGATGCTTGCAAGATGCTAGAGCGACTGCACCGTACTTCAATAGACGTTGGACTAAAATTTATATTTTAATGTGGGAGTCCAAATAAAACAAGTAAATCCTACAAGTACTTAAATCATAAAGTACAAACTAACGAATTTGTCAGGAAAAAAGGCTTGACGTGAGCGGCTTTTGAAATGGAAATCTTTAAGTCAGAAATGCCAATCTGCCTAAAACTAAACATATACAACCAATGCGTGCTACTTGTTATGACATTTGCAGCAGAAATCATAACTCTAACAAAGAAATTCCCGTAATTATTGATTTAGTTTTTGTTATAATGATATGCAAATTAAATAGCTTCAAAATCATGTTGAACTTATGAAATAGGTGCTGTAGATTGTCTTTGTTTTTTGAAGAAGAAGTAGTATTGGGCTCAAATTATCTTCTTGTTGACAAGTATTTTTTAGTTAGTTTTTAATTGATTATAAACTTAGTTTTGCTGTTTGTATTTAAGGTTTCAATTTCATTGATAGTTCTAAAGTTCACGTTTTTTTGTTTTTAAAATATGTTTGACCTCAGTTATTTTTATTCTATCAAACGATTGTGTAATGTCTATAAAGCATGCACAAAGTGGTTACTTATATTTAGTAGGTTTGTTGCAGATTAGTTAGTTAGTATTGCATTGATTCAAATTTTTTGTTGTTTCTTGGCCATTCCAATTTGTTTAACAAATTTTGTCTGCAATGATTTTGAAAAATAGTTTTATGGTTGTTGCTAGATGGTTTATTTTATGGTATGTGTTGCTGATATTGGTTTTCCAATGTTTGCCTAACCTAACCAATTTAAAAAAATAAGAGCGTTGGTTTTGGTTATCTTATTAGTGATGCCGTTGGAACTCGGGAACTTCTAATTTATAAGTTTTTTTTATTGCCTTTTCTACCATGTTTTTATATACTTTTATTTTGGTTATTCTCTATTTTGCTTTATATCTTCCATCCAACTTACATTATTTTGCGTATCTGTGGCTTTTTTATATTAAGTTTTAAAATGATTTATCGAGTGATTTATTTATGTTTTATATAGGATAGACTTTTCTTTTATGAGCTTGCTAATCAGTTTTTTGTACTTCTTATTACGTTCTATGTTTCTGCATCCCAAATGTTGTTTCATGTTTTTTAAAAGTTATTTTTAAAAACTGCAACTGGATGTGTTAGTTTCAACATTTAGCATAGGTAATTATTATTGTATCAAAAATAGGCTGACCTTAAGTAAAAGAATTTAAACTAAAGAAACAAATAAAAAACTAAAATAAATTAAATAAATAAAACAAATTTGTTCTATCGATGATCTAGTAAATAAAATATATTCAAAAATCATTAAATTTTATACTCAAATTTTAACCGTTTTTTAAATTAAATATGTTGGCAGACGCAAATAAAGTTATATTATTATTATTATTATTATAAATAATGGAATTAAAAGAGAAACTAAAAAATTGTTTAAAAACTACTTAGACAATCGAAAGTTTCAGGTTAAATTAAGTGGCAAACTGGGCGAAGAAACAATTATTGACAGGGGTGTGCCCCAAGGCAGTATTTTGGGACCAATACTCTATCTGTTGTATGTAAATGACGTAGGATCATGCTTTAAAAATTCCAAATACTTTTTATACGCTGATGACACATTAATTGTATCGATCCACAAAAATGTACAACAAGCGTTAAAAAATATGCAAAGAGAATTTAAACAGTTTCAAAAATGGGCTCACGACAAAGGACTCACTATCAACAAAGAAAAAACAAAATTGGTTCATATTGTATCACCACATCAGCGAAAAAAAGAAGAACAAATCAACCTGATTTTTCATAAATCCAAATGTTTACACAAAGTCCAAATATCTGACAACTGTGATTGCAACGAGCAAATAGAAATTGTAGAAAAGCAGAAGTATCTTGGGATATGGATAGACCAAGATCTGAGCTGGAAACCACACATAAACGAAATAAGAAAAAAATTAAAACACATTTCAAATAGCTTTTACTACCTTAGACAGTTTATACCGGAACAAACTATGACAACGATATATCGAGCACTTCCAGAATCTATAATTACGTATGGAATAACTGTGTACGGTCAAGCGTCGGATTATATTATTGAAAGACTCCAAAAAACACAAAACCGAGTAATAAAAAATCTACGCAGTTATTCAAATCAAGACTCATTCAAAGAGCTATTAACAATTAATCAACTTTTTAAACTCAGAAGTATAATGAACAACATAAAAGAAAAAGATACATGGACTAAAGTAAACCATTGCGAAGAAACAAGGAGAAATGTAGCCGGAAAATTTATAGTAGAAAGTCACAACAATAAATATGGAAAAAGAAGAAAAGAAGTAGCCATACGATCGTTGTTCAATGAAATTCCAAATGAAATCTTAACAACAAATTTAATAGAAATGTTTAAACCAAAAATAAAAATCTGGATAAAAGACCATCTCTAAAGTGACCGATTAACACATATACTAATAGTGCACAATAATTGCCACTGACAAGCCAATTTGGCTTAGTGGCACTAAAAAATTAAACATTAAATATGAGAAGAACATCGAGGGGGTTGGTTTTTAGTGGGTACACTCTCTTCAGAACAAGAGGAGGAGTCCCACACTTCGTCCATAAATGGATTTTCCACCTCCAAGAGAAAAAAAAAAAAAAAATATATTATTATTATTATTGTTATTATTATTATTATTATTATTATTATTATCACTATTATTATTTATAGCCGATATAGTATAAGGTTCATAGAACTTATAAGGACAAGATACTTAAACTTGCAAGGCCATAAATACAGCTAACGATTGTGTGAGGTATTTTTTTTGTATGTTGAATATATAATTATTTAAAAACTCATTTGAATGTTTTAATTTTGTTGTAAACCTTTATAAAATAATGACAAAAACAATCATTAAACAAAAAATAGTTTTCTACTGGGCGTATGTCAAACATGTTGCTAATTGCTACTAGCCTAGGCCATAAAAAAGACTTACCGAACAGTTGCTAAACTACGCTACTAACTCAAAATACAAAAACATAATCAACACAATATTAGCTTAATAAACAAATTGAAATTTAAATCAATTGTTATAAGTATTGCGTAATAATAAAACATTTATTTCTGATTGAAGATCTACCAAATACAGAATACATCTTTAACAGTTTTCCAATCTTATGAATAAAATATTATAACCTGACGTATACCATCAAACAGATCATACTTGTATGGTCGTTCTACAGTCATATCTTCATATATGAAAACATCCATCTTTACAGTAATGGTATAACCAACATTATTCAAACAAATTCTGTTTATTTATCAGCTTTCAAACCCTGTCATCGATTCTGAGCTGTATTTATGCAGCATCTATCCGTTAGTAACTAAAATAGTAAAAACCCAGCCTTCTTTATGTAGGAAGCTTATTTTTATTTATTGATGCACTTGCGGAAAGCACTACTGCATAAATAAAACCTGTGGAGAGGGTCCCGATTGTGAATAGCCGGACAGTGTTTTCATTATTAAAGAGCCACCTGTGTGTGTGGAACTAGATGAAGACATGTACACGTCCCTTGAGGCGACCCTCGGATAGATTTACATGACTCAGACTGAATTCTGTATGTATCAGGAACAACTTGCAACAACCAAACTGAGGCAATATAAACTTAAATGGCAAAATTAACATTTTTCAATTAATTTAAATACGTTTTCAGTGAAGATAATGTCGCATTAAGGACGATTCCACGAAATAGCAGCAATTTCGGTGCAAGTACTAAAATATCTTATCCGTAGTGACCCCAGGCATTACCATATAATCCTCAAGATTTCCATCCGGTCCCGTTTAAATGGAAATTCGAGTTCTCACCCTTTTAATGCACTCGTACACACGCGGGAAAACAGTTATTATAACTCCAATAACGGAGATAGTTTAATACTCTTAATGGTCGTGCTAACTCGACCGCACGATTCGAGTCGGTTACGTTTCCAAAATGAAAATTAACGGGACGGGCTTAAATCCTAATCACTTTAGAATTTTAATTGGTCAATGGTATAATAACACTAAATAGTTGGACTGCACTGATTGTTGCCAGAGTTAAATGGAAATGAAACAATTCTAATTACCGTTGTAACAATTATATCTTTCGTGTCTGTTCATTTTACCTGAATGGTAATTGTCTTTCAACTTTATATAATTAGTTTATTAACAAAACTTGTTACCAATTTAATTTTATTTTTATATTGTAATTCTTTTTGAATTAACACATCTATCACATTTAAATATGTACCAATAGTTAATATTATAAAATTGTGAATTATTTATCATGTTTGGCACTTTTTTCGGTTCTTATTGAAGATTTTTTTTAGTACTTTCATTCGGTGAAAAATATTTTCCATTTCACCCAAGTATTATTTTTTTTTTCATGCATTCCGGCGCGGTGCGATTCGTGTCGCTCTGTTGATAAAAATAGATTGCATGAAATGTGTATGAATAAGACGTGTCTGTTTGCCGATTCTGTTCCAATCGCGTTGTTTATTTTGCGTATGAAAAAGTCAAACGTCGAAAAATGGAGTAGTCGATAATAAATGTCGGGGGACGAGGTGGAGGGTACGTTTTCAGAGATGAAAATTCCGTGAAATATGACGAGTCCTATCTAGCACTGTCAGTTGGTTCGGTATGTTTCACCGCCCCCCGGAATTTGCATTCATGCAAGGACTCGCCGCTCGTATTTCACCCCCCGTTTATTATCCGGTGGCATTCTGTCGCGCTGCTTGTTCGCCGGTTAAGGGTAGGGGACGAGTGGGGGGCACATGATAATGCAGGAGTTATGGCAAAATTGCTAGTTGAAAATCGCAATGCATATAAATGCCTTTGCCGACGTTTACTATACGTACGCCGCACGGATGTTCGCATAAAAAGTGGGGGGCTTATCCACCCCCTATCTTACACTGCGCTCGATCTTAACCCACTTTACTGTTTACGTCTCGTGCACGTTTTCATATTATATATGGGACACGAGCTCGATTTTACAGAAAAGTTTTACCGTGCACTATCAATATAACCAACAAGAAATTCTTTTCTCAATTTTAACAGATATAAAAGACTTTACATTTTTATGCATGGACAAATTATTATATTATTAATTTATATTATATTATATTATATTACATTAAATTTTTAGTATATTGATAATTTTTTTAATAACAATTTTAACAAAACATAAAAGTTACTTCTCCATTTCTAGAGCATACAATATATTGTCTAGTGGTTCTCCAGAAATTGTGCTGTCAATGTCAGCCTGTGGTATTTCATCCCTAACTTCTGAAATTATTAATGTGATAGCTATTCATGCATAATGCATATTCCCTAGGTATATAGCAACTAAGGTTAGGATGCTTAAAACTGGCATTATTAAATTTGATATCTTTTGATAAATCAAAGTTAATAAGATTTATTATTTGTCTATGCATTTGGTAGAAATTATGATATATGGTCTTACGCATACTACTACGTTAAGGGCTCATATGCGTATAGCAGTATTATTTAATCATTTTAAAGAAAATTATATTTTTGAGAAAATTTAATTATTCATTTAATTTTTTATTATTATTTATTAAGTTTTTTGTTATAGTTTAAAAAAAATAACTTTCTGACAAAATTTTATTTATTCATTCTTGTTAAACATTAAAAAAATTTAACTAACTAAATTTTTCTTATGTATTGTGGTTAAACAACTAGTTTGATACTTATTATACAGTTTTTTTCTTTTGGGATGCTACGTTTAGCGTCATTGCTCTGTGAGGTTTTACAGGCTTATTTTATAACTCGTAACAATGTTGTTACAATTTGATAATCTATCATCTCAACTAGGTGCACAGTGTGCTTTCTATGCAATAATAAATTTATGAATCCGTGATTTATTTTGCTAATCGTTGATTGGCTTTTAGCCAATTTACGGATATTGTGATGGTGACTTTAGTTGAGATCGGCCAATGTATTTCTAGCTTAATTCTTGGATCGAGCTGAAAACTATGCAACCGTCAATATAGTCCTAGATTCAAATAATTTTGGGACCACCCAAGATCAATCTTGGATTGTTTATTAGTTTATTTGTGAATTAATTTAGAACTAATCAACGATCAGCAAAATGAATCACGGATTCATAAATTCAGGATCAATCCAAGAATTAATCTCTGACTATTATTACGAGCATTAGTCTACTTGTTAGTTCAATCATCAATTTGGTTGCATAAAGCTTAGCTTGGCATAAAAAGTGAGTTTTTGGAATTTTACTTTTTTTAACGTAGAGAATTTTTAAATCTTTGGTTTTTATTGTTTTATTTGGGCTTATTAAAGGATGGGCCATGTAAAGTTTGGATTTAAAACTACCGTTTGTTTTGTTTATCAAAGGTATAAAACTTGAACAAAGTGGTCTTCTACTGAAGCATTAAGAATTTTACAAAGCAAATTTGATAAAAAAGAAGTCTCTTCAACGAAGTTTGTGAACCAGTTTGTAAAGCGAGTTTGCAAAACTAGATGGTTAGTGGATAAAACAACACGTTTACGTTTTCATCCAGTACGTTCAACCTAAAAAAATAAAGTTGTTGCTCAGAGTGTGCGTGAACATGCTTCAACAACAACTCGTCATTGTTTTTAGTTTTTGCATAAAAATCTCAGTTTGAAGGCTTACCAAGTTCAATTAGTCCAAGAAATAAAGTCTCATGACTATGTACTATGTGATGCGTTTTTAGTTTGCCCAATGGGCTAAAGATCGTTTGGCCAAAGATGAGCATTTTTATCAAAAAATTGTGTTTTTCGATGAAGCTCATTTTTATCTCGGAGGCTATGTCAATAAGCAAAATGGTTGCATTTGGAGATAAGAGAATCTACACATGACTATTGAACAGTCTATGCATCCACAACGAGTAACCGTTTGGTGTGGTTTTTGGTCCGGCGGTATAATTGAGCTATTCTTCTTCGAAAATGAGCAAAGAGCCGCCGTTACCGTCAATAGCAACCGTTACGGTGCCATGCTAAACAAATTATTGTTTCCAAAAATTGAAGAGTATGAAATGAATGACATTTGGTTTCAATAAAACGAGGCCAATTGCCATACAGCCAACGTAACCATTAATTGGATAGGCTGGTTATTGTTAAGCTAGCCATGGCAGTCATTTGAATGATATTGTGTTTCATTTTTAAATGAAAATGTCAAATCTTTTTAATAAATTCATGTTTTTAAACAAAAATATTTATAGTTTTTTATTTATAGCCGATCAAATTCCAGAAGTTAGATGGCTTACTCTTTATTAGTTAGTATTTTCTTTTTGCAACATGTTTTTACCGTGTTTACTGCGCTTTGCATTATGTTAGATACAGTTACTCTAACCTTTTCATTTACTAGGAGTAGCTAAAAGCAAAAACGTCTATGTCATTCAGTAACAGTAGTAGTTTTGGGTGGAGGGTGAAACAAATTTCACTGCACTTAGGTTTTAATAGGCCCTTTATACCTTTTTTAGTAGTAACCTTACATCATTGCCTTGACGCACAATTAACTTATATGGTTGATGTATGCTAGGACATTGATTAGAAGTTTTTCTTTATGCTGGCCATGTCAAATCAGCTCTCTCTCAACATAAGCTCTATTGCATATGGTAAAGGCCGGGCATGTGCTCGATTGATTCTTCATCATATTTACATCTTCTACATGTTTAATTATTTTTAATTCCCAACGTATGCATGTGTTTTCTAGTTTGGAAATACCTTGTCAAAGTTCTTGTTGATAATTGCAGGTTTTTTCTATAGAATTGTAGGCAGTAGTTGGTAATCTTAAAAGTTAGAGCATATATTCTCTTTTTTTGCTTGTTTAGAATCTATTGTACCACCGTACTATTAGTACGTAGTACGTATTTGCTATTAGTAAAGTAGTAAGATTTTATCACATTTTAGTGGTTGAACCTTTGCGCGCCTATTAACCTTAGTAATTCTTACTGCATAAAAGTATTTTTTTACTTAACACAGCTGTTTGGGTTTGTTTATAATTAAAATTGCAATTTTTGTGTTCATTTGAATTTGCACGTTTTTTTTTTCAGGTATTAATTGGGATATTATTCCTATTGCCCTAGAGATAATCTTGGCTACACGGGAAAATTAAGTAAAGCATTTATATATTGCTAGTAAATTTTACTTTAGAGCTTTGGGATGTAGATAAATAAGGTGACATAGTGTTCTTTTAGAAAGAAACAATGTTTGCCAGTCATCCATGCAATGTACTAAAAATCTAGTTCTAATTAGGCGCAAGGTTGCAACTGTTTCTACTTCATTATCGCAGATGTCAAAAGGTGGCAAGCACAGCATTCTATCCATGGCTAAGTTAGTGTTGTTTGCATGCCGCTTTTCTGCTTAGTTTTTGGCCACCACACTAATGCTCCGTAGGTGAACATAAGTTTTATGATAGCTATGTATAGTCATAATACTATTTTTGAAAACAGTCTTTATGTTTTGCTAACAGCTTGTCTACATTGCCAAAACGACATATATAACTTTGTTTGTTATATTTAGATGTATTTCTATGTGAGCTTGTTGTCAAAACTTACAAACAAATATTTTATGTTGTTTATGTTAACGTTTATTAACGCTTATGAAATGTTTAAAAATTTTGTTAGTTCACCAAAGAATTTGATTGGTTTTTGGGGGATCGACCTAAGAACCTGGTCTTTGCACGAATTTTCAATTATAATAAGTTTTTTTTTACATTAAATAGCAGAATATCTATTCAAATTTGCTGCTTATTAAAACTGTTATGTAATCTGCATGGCCAATTGTGTTAATGGATTTTCTTTACAAGTTCTTTACACCGCCATGGTAAAGCAGAGCTGAGAGCTGATCCAAGTGGACAAGAATCTTTGTATGATTGTGTTATAATGTTATCTTACCCTAAATAATCAATATTTTGCATATTTCAATTTGAATTTGAAGCTTCTACCAATATTTGTTCTAGATCATTTTACCTATTTTACTATTTGTAATAACTATATTAATTGACTGCAAATTAAAACAAAATAATACACAAAATTGAAGAAAAGTTTAAAGAATAGAAAAAGTTTAAAGAATAGATAAAGTTTAAAGAATAGAAAAAGTTTAAAGAAAAGAATAAATTTTTTGTTCTTCATTTTTGTATCTGGGCTTAGGCCCGGCTTTGGCAAAATTAGAAAATTAAAAAAAAAAGTGGATGTTTAAAGAAAATTCAACTAAATCAAGATCTACAAGTCAGAACAAGCATGGTACATGAGTTGTAAAAAAGGAAGAAGATATTAGTGCAAAGTAGCAGCAAAAACTAAGAAATTATTATTATAAATTCAATTATAATCAGTTCAGGAACTAAAAATAAAATTAGTTTAGGAACGACTAGTAACAAGTTAAAAAAAACTTCTTGTGGGGTTTTCAAGCGTATAGACTCTTTACAGGAGACGAACAGACTGTTTTTATGGTCCGCCCTATAACAAGTAGAAAAATTGTGCAAGGCGTTGCTGTACACGGCAATCTTGACAAGTCTTCAATTGTTCTTGTCGAATCAAATTAAATCTGATAAATAAACTTAATAAATACGTTATTTTAATATTCAAGCGAACAACTGGACATAATCCTAATACAGTTTAAACAAAAGTAAATAAAAAATAAATTAACTCCTACCCATCCTGGCTGAGTATTAACCGAATTAATAAAAAATTTTGATTAAATTGCAATTGTGTGAAAGAATTAAATTAAAGCATATTAACATTTTTGGAGAACTGTAAAAAATAAGTATTTGTAAATAAAATAGTTTTAGCTACAATGAAATTTATTTAAAGATTTATTCTGTTCTAGTTTGCTTTAATTATTTTATTGGGATTTTGATATCTAAATAAGACAATTTAAACTTTTATTGGTAATATTGATTGAATTCTAGAACTTAATCTAAAATAGAACAAATAAAATTCATCAAATTTTTTGTTTTAGATTTTTTAAATTATTTATCTATTAGATTCTGTTATCGAGTGCTTATAAGAAAGCAAATTTTGATTAGTTTTAGAGAAATAATTTTTTGTACAAAATTTTTATAATAATGCAATAAATGTTGATCAGAAACAAAACAATGTAAACATAATATAGGGGCCCGCCCTATCTTTAAGTTAAAATATTAATCATATAGGATAAAGAACAAACGGTTTATTTTTAGTTTATTTTTATTTTATTTTATAGGGTGTATATTTCAATTAAGTATAAAATATGATTTTATTTAGATGGTTGCTGTGGCAGGCTTTGCAGTAGGCTATTCTCAAAGACAAATTATCAAGTATTTGCGCTACTGTTTCCAGCGGTATTTTGGCGATAGCTATGCTAATGTTCTGCTTTATTGTCTGTGGATTGTCAGCATACACCTTTCCATTTAATGCGCCCTACATTAAAAAAATCACATTACCAAAACGGCTAATAACGCGGTTGTTGAATTTGGTGCGCATAAGATCATGGCATGTGCAGTACGGGAAGTTGCTTCATCTTGTTGAAACCAAAGTTGCTGTAGATTAAGTTTCTCAAATTTGAGCCACAAAAAAATAGTCATTATGCTTCTGTAACGATCTCCGGTGACAGTAACGTTGGTTCTATCTTCGTTTTCGAAGGAAAATAACACAATAACGCTACCACTTCAACAACCGCACCAAACGGTAACTCGCAATGGATGCATTGGTTTTTCAACTATGGTATATAGATTTTTTGTTCCCCAAATACGGTAGTTTTGTTTGTTTATATAACCTCTAAGATAGAAATAAGCCTCGTCTAAAAAGATAATTTTGTGGTTAAAATTAGAGTCAACAGTCAACATTCAAATTTTTAAAGCCCAGAAAAGCAAAAACAAGCACCAATATCAATTATTTTAATTTTTTAAACGAGTTGCATTTTGTACGCAAACATACAGAGTCTTTGTGAAGAAATTGTATCAGTGGTTTGCCAAATATTGAGTTGCTGAATTCTGCACCGAGTTGATCTTTCTGAGTACTCGCGTACACTTCGAACTACAGAAGCAACAAGTTTGACAAAACGCTTTGGATGAGCATGCTTGATGCGCGCATTGTCTACCAGCATTTCTGTTTTATAATATTTTTTTACAAACTTTTGTATTTCTTTGATTAATGGCGCTTCATTTCTTCCAAACAACGTGCGCAATTTTAGCGCTGTTGCAGACAAATGAGATTCATTTTCAAAATATTTTTTTGTATTTTAAAACGTTGATCTAAAGTAAAACGATGCATCTTTTGCCTACGGAGGTATCTAACCACACTTTTTTTATGTAATTGTGACGCAAAAATTGACATCGTTGCTAGAAATATGTGATTCAAAATTTAACTAAAACATTTATAACAAAGTCGAATTTCTTTAATATAATCTTTGAAGCAGTTGCTTATTGTACTTAATTAAAATAAGCAAACTAATTAAATGAATCAACTTTTGGAAACCTAGCTACAACATCAAGACAAAATTTGAATCCAGTTTTTCTGGAAAATTTAATGTTGAAGCAAAACATGTATTTTTAATTTTGTGCAAAATAGTTATTATATAAAATGTTATAAGACGATTGAAGAAATATTAGTATATAAACAATGCCATTTAAACTATTCTATTGTAAACTCATACTAAAACCTAAAAAAATACATTTTTATTTTGTTTTTTCAGTTGAAACGCTAAAGAAAAAAATCTGAAAACAAATATATCTAAATAAAACCTAAATTAATTCAAAATATTAAAGCAACTTTGCAACTTATGTTTTAGTATAAACTTTAGAACATTTTTTTGAAATTTCCTAAAATTATGTTAGATTGAACCACACTTATAGGTAAATTTGTGCTTAATTTTCAAATGTTAAAGAAAGCTTTTTTTATTTGCACTTGATAATTTTACTAAAGTCTTTTGTTTTTTCTTCAATTAAAACTCTAAAGTAAGACTGTTAGTAGCATTTGTCAAAGAATTAAATGTCAATTATCTTTTCTTTAGTTTAAATTCAGAAGTAAGAAGGTTAGTCAAAATTTAATCAACTTAATTTTCAATTGAAACGTTGAAGATATAAGAAAATTTGTCTTTATAACTAACAATGAATGTTAATAGTTTTTCTTCAGTTGAAACTCGAAAATAAGAAGATTAGTAGCGTTTGTCAAAATTGTGTCAAACAACTTATTTTTTAATTAGTTAAAGAAATAAGCAGATTTGTTTTTGTGACTGAAGTTGAATATCAATTTTTTTTTTTCAGTTAGAACTCTATTGTAAGAATGTTAATAGTTTTTGTCAAAATTGTGTCAATTAATTTATTCTTCAATTGAAATGTTGAAGATAGAATTTGTCTTTATAATTTATTGAATGTCAATTGTTTCTTTTTCAGTTGAAACTCTGAAGTAAAAAAAATTAATAGCGTTTGTCAAAAATGTGTTGATCAACTTGTTCTTCAATTAAAACGATGAAGAAATAAGCAGATTTGTTTTTAAGACTGAAGTTGAATGCAATTGTTTCTTTTTCAGTTAGAACTCTAAAGTAAGAGTTTATTGAATGTCAATTGTTTCTTTTTCAATTGAAACTTTGAAGTAAGAAGGTTAGTATTGTTTGTCAAAATTGCGTCGGTTAACTTATTATTCAATTAAAACGTTGAAGAAATAAGCAGATTTGTTTTTATAACTGAAGTTGAATGTAAATTGTTTTTTTTTTTTGTTAAAACTCTAAAGTAAGAACTTATTAAATGTCAATTGTTTCTTCTTCGGTTAAAACTCTGCAGTAAAAAGGTTAGTGACGTTTGTCAAAATTGTGTTGATCAACTTATATTCAATTGAAGCGTTGAAGTTATAAAAAAAATTGTTTTTATGTCTAATGTAAGTATTTTTTTTTAGTTTAAATTTTGAAGTAAAAAAGTTTCTAGCATTTGTCAAAATTTAACTATATTCTTCAATGTAAAAATGAAGAAACTAAAATTATATTTTGATTAAAGTAAGAAATATTTAATTTGTCATCAGTTAAAACGTTAAAGACAGTAACCTAGGTAAACAAATCTTTATTAAAAAAGAAAATAAAAATATTTAAACTAAAATTATGTCTAGTAAAAACGCTGGAGATATTGTCTTAAATTAAATAGCTGACATAATCTAACTATTGATCAATATATTGGAATAACTTTGTTGTATCTATAGAACATAATGCTACCCACACTAAAGCAACAATTGAGAATGAATGATCATTGAAGATATACCTTGAAAAACTAATATTGATCATACTAGCAGTAAATTTAACATTTTTTGAAAATCAAACAAACTAAACAAACACACAAATGAAACAGATATTCAACTAGTAAAAGTAAAGCAAAATTTGAAGAAGACCAACAGAATATTTTTTTAAACCATAATCAACAAGAAACACCATTCATGATAACCATGCTAGACTACTTATTTTCATACCAAACAATGAAATTTAAAACAACTCAAAAACCAATATTGTTTCAAGCAAAGAACAACATTCATTATAAACGGGACACACCAACTTCATTTATTCCAAAACACATCAGTAAAACCAATAAGTTCAAGTCAAACCAAAAATTTAAATTTAAAAGTACAGATAGCATCATATCTTGTGAAACAACGTATCCTACTGTATTGTCAATTGTAAAATTTTAAATATAAATTATTGACTAATCAGTCTAAAAAATAACCTTATAAATGTAATAATTAAATATAAAAAATAATTAATTTTTGTTTCAGTAGATTATTCAGTTGTAATTATTAATACAGCATGTGTCTTTGAATTATAGTCAAACAAATAATTTTAGAGCGGTTATATGACTTAAAGAATTAAAAAACGGTCATGATTAAAAAGCAAATACAAGTCAAAATGTAATTTTTTTAAATATTAAAAAATGGTTTAAGTCATTTTTTGAGCGTATAAACACAAGAAAACTTAAGTAATTATTAAGTTTAAAATAATGTATGCAAGCAAAGTAATATTAAATAGATAATTCAGTTATAAAAAGTAGTGTAAAATCGGTCATAATTAGTAATCTTAAAATGAAAAATAAGATTATTCTGATAAAATACTAAATAACCTTTAAGTAAAATACATCACAACAAATTAAATAAAAATGTAAAAAAGTGTCAACCTATACATAATTTATTACAAATTAATTATATTAAAATATATTTATTAGATTGAAAAGCAAACTTAACCTACCCCACATGGCATTAAGCAAATTTAATAATTGATTAATTAATTATTACTAACAAACCGATCAAATAATAACATTATTCTACAAAACGGCAGATAAATTTCTATAAAGACATCACCAAGGCATGGAAACCCAAGAAAACGCATTACCAAAGTAACGTGGAGGACTTCAATTTAGAACTGGAGAAAAAAAAACAAAAATATGCAGAACATATGCAAATTTGGATTAGGAGAAAAGTTCTTCAACTACTTACAAAAACAACAGTTATTCTTTGAAAAACCGATGCAAAACATGGCTAAATGACTTGGTAAAAACAAAACCATCTATGTAATATCTAAACAAAAACATAATTACAAATGTTTCTTTACTGAATAACTTCTATACTGGCAGTGATCATAGAATAATGAGGTCAAGTATAAAAATAAATACAATATCAATTTGAAGAAAAATATTTATAAAAAAAGGCTTTGTCTACTAGTAGATTATTTAAACTAAAATTGAAAAAATACAAAAAAAAGGAAAAGGAAATAGAAATGGAAATGGAAATGGAAACAAAAATATAACCCCAAGGTCTCAAGACAAGAATTTAGCAAGAAAATTATAAGAGCAAGTAGAGAATAAAAAACAGCGCCCATACAAAAAACAATAGAAAATAACAAAATCATTAAAATTTCCTGGAGAGCGCAAGAAAACAAAAATCACAAACAAAAATAGTATTAGTACAAACAAAAGAACAAAATTCTTCAAGATTGTATAAACATTCTACACCGACTCCTATTAACGCCACCTTAAAATCCATCAAAAAACGTGAAAATAATACATACATAATACAAAACTAAAAAAAAATTGATACCGCAAAAATGATAAAATGTGAAAACAAAATAACAGCCGAGCTGCTAAAATTAGAAAAAACATCACTTTTAAGTTTGTCAAACTACTACAGAGTAAATGCGTTGACAAGACAAACATTAAAAATTACAGACCTATAAGCCTGCTCTCACATATACACCTGCCAGAGAGAAATAGAACGTTTATTACTTGGCATAAGATTAATAAATAAGATTACAAAGAAAGAAATCAAACATCAAACTTATATAAAAGACGTGATATGAGTAGGGCAAAATAACATACTGGAGATCAAGAACCACCAAAAAAGAAATTGGCAAATCACAAAAAAGATTGCAGGAAACAAATTGCACCAAATAGCAAAATAAAGACAGTTATGAATTAGTTTAAAGGAAGCTTACGTTCAACACTGGACAACTACATATTGAAAAAAAAAAGAAAGAGAGAGAAAGTTTTTGGATATGACGTTTACAATATCTTTGCATTAAAGTTTTATTTAGTTGTTCTGTCTTAGTGATAATTTTTATAAACTTGCTTATATATTGATAAGTGTAAATTTCTTTTTAATCTTAGAAATTTGCACATCAAAATTGACTAATTTATTTTGATTTGTTGGACTCGGTTAATTATGTGCTTCTTAATAGATGTAAACTACTGAAATTAAATACAGCAATTATGTAAAATCTTAAATATACTGAAAATGTAACACTTACAGCATACTTGTAAAATAAAATACAAGATACTTATATTAAAAATAACAAAGTCATTAAATAAATTTGGCTACTTAACAATTACCTCGTCCGTCTACAAGAGTCTCTAAACAGAAAAATAATAATTAATTTGCAACGGGATTCCGATTACGCTAACGTGAGCTTTCTGTACTTTTATACTGTACATGTATTTTTGTTTATAATATAACCACTGCAAAAACATTAAAATGTTAGTTTTAATCATATATTTTTTGTGAAAAAAATTTATCAGCTTTACTACTTTTCAAAAACGATAATAAAAAAAGTATTAATCAAATTTACTTTGACACTATATATATATAAAATATTATAATTAATGAAAATCCATTGGTGCCTGTTGGCAAAATCGACCATATTTTATGTACAAAACAATACATCATAGCGTTTATTAGTAAATTGATAAATCAATTGAATTTTTAAACGCGTCAATTAATAAAAACGCCATCAACATTTTGCGTAATCACAATGCGAGACTGTCCCCAATTACTAAACAATTATCAGTTGCTATATTTCCATGTTAATTCAATTTTTTTATTCCTTCGTCTGTTTGATCGTTCGATTATCTGCTCGTTATGTCTCTACAATGCATTTTATATTTTTTTCAATTTTATTTTGTTTTCATATCGGATAGAACAGGGAGGGAAAATCGGTGGGCTCGGCAATCCGGACAGTACGGAGAGATAATTCCCGATTATGCATGATTTAATAATAAATTAACCGATTGGATGCCCCCTAATCGGCTGACCCAGATCCGGGATACAAATCGCTTTTTCCCGTTCACCTGAATTTATCGCAACGTCAGTTCCAAACCATTCCAAATATCCGATCATCCGTACAGGGACCGACAAAGAGGAGATGATGGAGGGATAAGAGAAAAATTAACTTTGAAAATTAATTTAGTTAAAAAAGCATCTGTAATTAAATAATGTAATTGAAATTAAATAACTTTTATTGGAAGAACAAGCGACAAATTGGCAATAAAAGCATCTGAATAAATATTTAATTTAAAATCCATTGCTACAATTTTCTATACGGCTATAACCAGCGGTATACATCAATCGGTTACTTTGATGATTGGCGATGCATGTCAATTACAAATAATGTTGAATATATTGTACACACAAAGTGGATGTTAATAAACTTTACTGTAATTACAAAGGGCTAACTATTAAATAAAATTTATAAGATCAAACAAATAATATTAATGTTTTTAAAAAAGCAAAATTAACTATTTGTTAAGATTAATTTAAAACAAAAATATAATTTTATTAAATTCTTTGATAATTAAAACTACAAAAAGAAAAGTCAACAATGTTAAACAATAAGCTTTTTTAAAAACATTGTTCAATACATAAAACATCGAAGAATTAAAACAAAACCAAAATTAAGAATCAGTATAATAAAAAAGAAAATTCATAAAAGCAAACACCGGTGATGCTGAAATAAAACAGCAGTTAATTAAAAGAAAATGTAAAATAAGCTAAAATACCAGCCCTTAAATCCTAACAAATGATAAGTTTTTGTTTTTAGAATCCGTTGCTTCAAATTTACTATACAGCTTTAACCAGCAACACACATCAATCGGATACTTGTTAATGTATGTCAATTACAAATAATGTTGAATATATTATACACACAAGTGAATGTTAATAAACTTTACTGTAATTACAAAGGGCTAACTATTAAGCAACCATAACTAAAATAAGATTAAATATTAATGTTTTTATATATTGAAAGCAATATTAACTAATTACTGAGTTTAGAATAATCTAAAACAAATATATTTTTATTAAACACTTTGATAAAAATACAAAACCAGCTCAAAATATAAATCCTTAAAACATAACAAAATAAGAAATCAGTTTTTTGTAGCAAATAACTAAGAAAGATATCAACTAAAGCTGTATGTAGAATCATCATAGAAAGTTACCTTTTAGAAATGTAAAAATTAAGAATATAAACCAAAATTGGCAAATCAGATTATTTTCTAGTTTCTTGTGAGTATAAAATACAAAAACCAGAATTATGAATATAAAACATAAAACTACATGTACTTAAACGAAAAATACTATAAAATACAAAAAAAGCAACAAAATAAAACTAAAACTAATATTTAATTGAATATTTCTTGAACAATAAGTAGTGTTGTATGCACAAACTATATCTAAGATTACATCGGAAGTAGCAGCAAGCTGCACTTTTTAAATGATCTTTATAATTTCTTTTTGTTATTTTCAGTTATCTGATTTTATAAATTTTCAATAAATTTCAAAAACTTTTTATAATTGTTTTAAATAAATTGTCTGCTATCATATAAATTTTAAAAAAATCACTAATTCTATTACAAAAAATACTAATTCAAAATTTTTTATAACTAGTAATGAATGATAATTATTAACATTTTTTTTTACTAAATTGAACTTTGAGTAATAACAACAGTTTGTACACGAAACATCAAATATGCTATTTTATAAGACATATAGAATAGTCAGATGAAAATGTACACAAATTGGGTTTTTAATTACTGTCTGGACAAGCCAATGTGAGTAATGAACTGGTTATATTTGACTATAATTATATATTTGACCACTTTTAAAAAGTTTAAAAACAGATAAATTAATCGAATAGACTGTTACATTGCCACCAACTTTTTTGTATTTTTGTTTTGTTTATAAATGTTTAAAAGATGTGGTTTACGGTACAGAAGTTAATACATAAACTTGACAGAGAATTGTTGACGCTTGCCAATAACTGAACAATGTTGGTGTTTTTCTTTGCAACAACAATGACAACATTTTAATTTATTACTTTAAATTAAATAAATGCGTTATTGATAGCTTAAAATTTAAAAAATCTATTAATCCATATTTCAAAAATTATTTAGTATTGAACCTTGATTTATTAGATTTGTTTTAATCTGTGCTACAACCGGTCAAAAAGTTTTTTCTTCTTCTTATGGTGTCTATCCGTAGCGGCCCTAAAAAAGGACACCGTTGTTGTGTTGATCCATGAGTGCAGGTTTTTAAACCAAAACGTTTTATTTTTTCCTGGTCCTCTCTTTCTTTCCACTCTGCCTTGCAGGATCAATTGCAACAATCCGTATCTTTGATTGTTTTTCATAATGTGTCCCAAGTTTTTGTGTTTTTATTATAAATTGTTTTTTCTCTTTGCCATTTTTTTAAGGACACCTTTGTTGGTCACATGCTCTGTTGAAGAGACTTTTAAGATGCGCCGGTATTTTTTTAAAGACGTAGTGAGTTGTAGGCCTCAACAAGTGGCCCTTGAGAATAACTAACGCATGGCAATACCTTTCGGTTTTCTTCTCTGCGTAAGTCCTGCTGTTAATTTGTTCTAATCATTCTCTCAGTCTCTAATTTGGTACTAGTTTGAGGTGAGCTGGTTTTGGCCTTGGGGAATTCACGCAGTCTGCTGCGGCAACATATGCTGTCCTCGGCCCATCTCTCCCTATACCTTTTTTTATTCTACTTTCTAAACTGGCATTTTTTTCTTTTCTCCCATTTTTGTGTTATTTAGCGTAGATATTTGCGTTGTCCTTAGCTATCTTCTTTGTATGTCGATATCTTCATTACCTTCTTCCTTGTTGTATCCTCTTTTTTCATAAATATTGGTCTATACGTCGTTGTTTTACCTTTTTCCTTTTTTTTTCAATTAGTACTAGGTTTGCATCCTTCCAGCAAACCAGAAAAATTCCTTTCTTTAGACATCTGTTTATTATTTGTGTTATCTCTATCTCATTTCTTTCTAGTGCTGCCTTCACTACCTCCGTTATTATCTTGTCTGGACCTGGTGCTTTATTATTAAGTAGTTCCCTTATAATCTGTTTTATTTCCTCTACTGTTGCAGGGACTGTTTCTGTTTTGTCCGCTATTCCTGCTGGTTTTTTTACCATTCCTCCAGTGGGAAACAATTTTTCAATAATTACTACTTAATTTTCTTCTTCTTTTAAGCACACTGCTTTCATTCCTCCTAATTTATTCATTACTATTTTATATGGTTTGCCCCAGGGATCCAGAATGTGCGGAGAGACTAAGGAAACTATAGAACATATGTTGAAAGAGTGTAACGAAATGAGAGAAGAACAGATGGAAAAAAATGAGATATTGAAAGGGGACGGAAGAGGGGTAGAATGGATGAGGGCAGTTAAAAAACGAAGAAAAGAAATAGACGAACAGAGAAGAAAATATTCTTAATTGTGTTAATTTTATAAGGATTAAGTTTTATTATTTTGGGAAGTTGTAAATGTATTTGTAAATGTAATTTTCAAGGCCGAAAGGCAAGAAATAAACGTATTATTATTACTATTTTTTGATGAATTTTTTTTTAGAACTGTTTTAAAAGGTGGCTGCGGTAGTTGCAATATTTGGTACTCGGTTTTTTAGGTAAAAGTATAAATGTAGATTTAACCCTCATGGCTTTGGTATTTTTCCTGTAAAGTATGTGTTGTTAAATATCTGTTTTAACTGTGTGACGCCTTCTACATCAAATAGTTTGAAGAGCTTACTGTAGGTGTTATTTGAGCCGGGTGACTTGCTGCCTCTGAGTTGCGTTATTGCTTTTGTGACTTCATCTTCTGTTATTGACATGCTTTCAGGATCACTGGGTTTCAAGGATTATTATTTTCTAGTGTCTTTGAAAAGTTTGGTTATGTAATTCTTCCAAGTGTTTATCTGTTCCGTTTTGTTGATTATGATTTTGCCATCCGTGTTGTGTAATCTACCAGTTGCAATGGTTTTGTATATTCCTGCTGTGTCTAATTTTTTGTGCATGTTAAAAGAGTCTTATCTTTTTGCATTGTGTTTTGATTCAGCTTTTTTTTTGCTGTGAGATAACTCTTGTCTTATTGGTCTTTAAAAGTTCCTGTATTTTGCGGCATTTTGCCTTTCTTCTGTCATGCAGTTTTTTCTTCTAATTTTTTTGTATGTTAAATGTTTGTCTTCAATTTTGTTGAAAACATAATGTTTTCGTCTAGGGTTTTTAACCAGGTTTTTAGGCGGATAAGTACACTGCAATCGTAGTTAATCCTGAATAACACCAGAATTTTATACAACCGCAATTTTATTTTTCTTTGAACACGAAAGTTGTTATTCGCTAAGTACTTGATTACGTTCAAAATTTTCTTGTATTTTGTGATTAATTTCTTAATAAGTGCTAGAAACAAAATGGTCTTATTGAGCACAAATTCTAAGAAACTGACTGTTTTGACGCACGTGATTTTGGATCTTGGCGGCCAATTAAATTATCAAATTGTTGACGTACAAGCGTTTGCTAATAGGTGTAACTGCCAAAACTGCAATGTTGTTTATCAATATTGCAAAAAACGGACATTAATTGCCAACCTTTCTATATTGCGTATATGAATGCTGTAGAATGGAGATAAGTCAGTAGACATTCTGTAAACAAATCCTAACATTTTTATAGCACGGTTACACATATAGTTTATATGGTCAACAAAAGTTAGTTTTGGGTCAAATATTACGATTAAATCTTTTATTTGTGTAACATGTTCCAATACATTATTGTCAATAGTATAAACATACGATACATTACTTAAAGTTCTGTTGAAGCTTATAGAAAAACATTTATTTGTATTAAACAACAAGTTATTAATAAGACACCATAAATAAACAGAATCCAAATCATTTTGTTAACTAATGCAGTCATCGATAGATGATATTCTTCGATAAATTTTTAGAAAGAAGAAATGACGAAGAATTAATAGAATAAGAAAAATCATTAAAGAGTATAAACAGAACTGGTCCACAATAAGATCCCTGAGGAACACCAGATAGAACAATAATTGGTTGTGAAAAGAAGTTATTAATTTTTACACGCTGAGTACGATGCAATAACAGAATCATGAAAACCAAAAGCCCAAAGCTTTGCAATCAAAATTCTATGGTTATCGCGATCAAAGAAGGTTTGAAGAAGTAGAACTCTCACAAAACTCATGTTGCTGTTTTACTATAATGTTTTTGCACATCCATTGTATTTGGCCAGAAACAATTTCATCAAACAACTTAAGACAGACAGGATGCATATACCTCTGTAATTAGTAATATCCTCCTTAGCTCCAGATTGATGCAAAAGCATAATGTAACAAAACAACAAAAAATGAAAGCCAAAAGAAATCTGAAAGACCAGGATTTACATTAACAATAACCTAACACATGAAGAAATATTTGTACAAAAAGAAATTCGAGACATAGCAAGAGAAAAAAAAAGCGAATGGCAAGAGCGTAAGAATAGGTTACCAAAAATGATCAATTAATGCAGAGGAATATAGATGAAATAAAGCGATAAAGGGTCTTGAAGAAGTGGAAGCTCCAAAAAACTAACAAGAAAACACCTAAAAAAATTAAAAAAAGATACCCAATACGACACGGCAAGGAAATGGTACAAGAAAGAAGATAATTACGACAGCGACTAATAAAAAGAAAAGAAACATGAACAGAAAAAATACAAAAAAAGATAAAAAAGAAAAATAAAGAAGAAAGAATAGGAACATGGAATATACGAGGATACATGGAAAAAGAAGCAGAACTGATGGAAAAAATGATAAACCAAAAAATAGAAATACTAGGAGTAACGGAAACAAAAAAAAAGAGCAAGGGATAGTAAAAATACATACAGGATACTGGTTAATGTGGACGGGAGTGGAGGAAAAGGAAAGAGCAAAACGAGGAGTAGGAATGATCATAGCTCCGGAGAGGATAAAAGATACAATAAGCGAAAAACACATAAACGAAAGAATTATGCATCAAAAACAATCTAATAGTAACAAACACCAAATTCAAACACAGAAAAATCCACAAATACACAAGAACACAGCCAGCCAGAAATCAATTATCGACTTCTACCTAGTTAATAGAACAACTGGAAAAAGATAAAGAATGTAAGAGTATCAAGACAGGCGAAAATAGGAAGCGACTACCATTTACTACCATTGGACATGAAATGGAAAGCAATAACTAAACCAGAGAAAAGAAAAAAATAAGTTAGGATAAAGATAAAAACATACAAATTAAACGAAAAACAAATACAAGCGGCATAACAAGAGATACTACAAAAAAAAATTAGAAAGAAAGAAAAAAGAACGGACTTAGAAGGAAAATGGGAAACTTTTAAACAAACCATTCTTGAAGCTGCAAAAGAGAGCTGTGGAACAACAACAAAATAGTAAACAAAGATATAAAAAACCAATTGGTGGACAGAGGAAGTCAAGAAGGAGATAAAAAAGAAAAATGGAAAAGATATCTAGGAACAAAAAAAAGAAGATTATGAAAAATACAAAGAAAAGAGAAATGAAACAAAAAGAATGATAAAAGAAGCAAAAATAAAATTATGGACAAAATTTGGAAAAGAAATGAATAAGAACTTCAACCGGAACTAAAAATTATTCTACGGTTAAAACAGTTAAAACAAACAAAAAGAACACAATATGATGAACATAAAAAATATAAATAGTAAAATAATAACTGAAGAAGACAAGATAATGGAAAGATGGAGGGTATACTTTCAAGAACTAACGAAACAAGAAGTAGAAGAAAACAAATAAGAAAAGATGAAAAGGTGATACAGGACAGAAGAACAGAAAAAATAAAAGAAATTAAAAAAGACGAAATAATAAAAACAATTATGAAATTAAAGAATGGAAAGGCATCAGGAACTGATAAAATAACGCCGGAAATGATGAAATACATGGGAGAAGAGAGTTATTGCTCAAATAACGGAACTAATAAATGACATGATCGGAAATGGGAAACCGCCAAGGGAATGAAATAAAGGAATAATCTTACTCAAACATAAAAAAGGAGATAAAAGAAATGTGAAAACTACAGAGGAATCACACTAACAAGCATACCAAGCAAGATATTAACAAGAGTTTTAGAAAAAAAGATGAAAGACAAATTAGAAATGACAATAGAAGACAGCAAATGTGGATTTAGAAGAGGAAGAAGCACACAAGACCTAATATTTATAATAAGACAGCTAAGTGAGAAGATGATTTAAAAAAATAGAATAATGCACATATGCTTTGTTGACCTCGAAAAAGCATTTGGCAGGATTAAAACTTGAACTTGATGAGAGAGGAATTGAGAAGGAAATAATAAACATAATTATAAACATGTACACACAGAAAATAGAAACGTAGTAAGAATGAACAACGAAGAATTGAAAGAATTCCAAACAAAGAAAGGGGTGAAGCAAAGATGCATGCTAAGCGCATTGTTGTTTTCAATTGTTTTAGACAAGGCTATAAAACAAGCAAAGAAAAATATGAAAATGTTAAAAATAGGGTATTGGAAGATGGAAGTAATAGAAATAGCAGAACTATTATTTGCAGACGATATGGCAGTGATTGCAGAGGCAGAAGAGGAGCTTCAATACAACATGGAAATATTAGAGGAACAACTAAAACTATGGAAAAACAAAAACAATGATAATTGCGAGAGAAAAACTGAACCACAACATCAGAATAAAAGGAATGATAATAGAACAGGTTAAACAATCCAGATACCTAGGAACAATAATACAATGTAACGGAAAACTTGACAAAGAGATAGAGGACAAAATAGGAAAATCAGCAAATATATATAACATGTTAAAAAACACTTTCTTTAACAATAAAGAAATATCAAAAACCACAAAAACAGAAATTGTAAAAAAAGTAATCAGACAAATAAAAAGATTTAATGCAATGGAAATGAGATTTCTTAGAAAGATCGAAAACAAAACAAGAAAAAATAAAATAAGGAACGAGACATACAGGACGAATTTAAAAATAAAACCAATACAAGAAAAAATAACGAAAGGTTAAATGAGATGGTATGGACATATCAGAAGAATGAATGAAGAAATTAACACTAAGAAAATGTATGTGACAAAAGTAACAGAAAAACAAAAATAGGAAGACCCAGAAAAGAATGGAACATCGCAATAAGGGAAGAGGCTACAAGAAAAGGGAACACTTGGGAAGAAATAAAGGAGATAGCCAAGGATACAAAGAAATGGTGTGAATATTATATAAATTAATAATACGCCACACAACTTTACACCGAAAGGTAGAAAGGAAGTTGAATAAATAAAATCACTTTTTATATCTATTACATAACCATTATGATGTTGGCTTAGTTTTAACAAAACATTCACATCATTAATCACAGATATTAAAAAAGCATAAATCTAAGAACACACCACCATTATTAAGTATAAAAATTCATTGTGCACAGTTTAAGAATTTTATTACAAATAACATTTATGCCTAACTCATCGTTTACCCATGCCATATTTGTCAACGATAGATTCAACGGAATAACAATAATCTAAATATTTATCACATGCCGAGTTAGGTGGTAAGTAAACTGCAGTGATAATATACAACACAAACTTAAACTTAATAGTTACAAACAAAAGTTCAACATTTAGAAAAGCAGGTTGTAATAATATACTATTAAATTAAAAGTTTTAATAGCAATTAATATACCACCTTAGTCCAGCTTAGGGTTTGTTAACGTAGAACAATTACATCTAAACAAACTGTGACCAGTTAATTGTAGTTTTGCATTGCAGATGTCATGATTAAGTCAGGTTTTGGTCAGAACAATAATATTGTAAAATGAATTAATAATTTATTCAAAATCAGTCAATCGAATCACAGCGGCCAAGGGTCAAGCATAGACAATTGTTTCGGTTCTACAAACCTCGTCAGTATGCCTTGTACGACCACGGCATCACATGATAGCGAAGACAATTTTGAATAAATATTTCTGTTCTTATGAACACAATTGATATTATAAATAATCAAACGAAAGACTGGTTTGCCATCTAGTTGCAATTTTTAATACTAAAATGTCCGCATTAATCGGTATCATTTTAGCATTTATGCAATTGGCAGTCATTTCGCGGCTATAACGATTTTGAATCGCCAATAAATTATGAAATGAATTATTAATTTATTCAAAATCAGTCAATCGAATCACAGCGGCCAAGGGTCAAGCATAGACAATTGTTTCGGTTCTACAAACCTCGTCAGTATGCCTTGTACGACCACGGCATCGCATGATAGCGAAGACAATTTTGAATAAATATTTCTGTTCTTATGAACACAATTGATATTATAAATAATCAAACGAAAGACTGGTTTGCCATCTAGTTGCAATTTTTAATACTAAAATGTCCGCATTAATCGGTATCATTTTAGCATTTATGCAATTGGCAGTCATTTCGCGGCTATAACGATTGTGAATCGCGAATAAATTATGAAATGAATTAATAATTTATTCAAAATCAGTCAATCGAATCACAGCGGCCAAGGGTCAAGCATAGACAATTGTTTCGGTTCTACAAACCTTGTCAGTATGCCTTGTACGACCACGGCATCGCATAAGAACAGAAATATTTATTCAAAATTGTCTTCGCTATCATGCGATGCCGTGGTCGTACAAGGCATACTGACGAGGTTTGTAGAACCGAAACAATTGTCTATGCTTGACCCTTGGCCGCTGTGATTCGATTGACTGATTTTGAATAAATTATTAATGCATTTCATAATTTATTGGCGATTCAAAATCGTTATAGCCGCGAAATGACTGCCAATTGCATAAATGCTAAAATGATACCGATTAATGCGGACATTTTAGTATTAAAAATTGCAACTAGATGGCAAACCAGTCTTTCGTTTGATTATTAATAATATTGTAGTTAGATACAGCTACGTTTTTTGAGCTTAGTTTTTATACTCCTGACGTTTTGATAATAGATTGAGATTCCGCTGGTGTTCCTGATGACGGATTTGGACTGGACTCCAGATTTCAAAAATCCACCGAAGATAAAGTAGGAACATTATGCAGTTGCCCATAATTAATAAATTTCTTGAGCGCTATATGTTTAGGCCAAAAATCCTTACAAATGATAGATCAAGCATGACTGGCTGAAATAGAAGTTTTAAAGCCGCAGTAGTTTTCAGATTTTATAAAAAAGTCAACAACATCAACTAATATAAAATTAGTTTTAATATGATTTACTATATCAGTTTTTTTAGTTCTACGTCTAAGTTAAAAATTGTGTACGTAGAAAGTAGGCACTTAAGCCTGCAGTTTGTCATTGGTTAACCAAAGATAGTTTGAGATTTTAGCTGAGTTTTGTGATTAGTTTTTCCTTTAACAACAAAGAATTGCATCGTATCATTAGTAAGCATTATATTAAAAAATAGTTTTTTTTGTGGCAATCTGTTCTTCAAGATAAATAATTTTATCTAAGAGTAATTTATTGCTCAACCGCAATTCATCACACAAAACAAGCATAATTTGCCTTTTTTTTTCTTAATTTTGTTGTTGTCAGTATTAATCACAAAAACTTTAAATGCCAAACTAGATCCGTTGTTGCTGTTACTAGAAGAAAGGTCATTTTGACTTTGTTATTCCGGGTTAGGCGCAAATCCGTTTGACATTTGATTGTTTTAGCAAATTTGAAAGCTTTGTTAAAACGGTTTTAGAATATGCATCAACGTGAGTATGTGTGAACGGTATTTGTCCAGCATTTTGGCTGAGTAGGCTAAAAAGGTAGTAGAAGCTTTTCTGCTACTCAGTTGTGTCTACTAAATTTGTAGATGCAGTTGCAGTTTTAGGGTAAAATATTTTTTTTATTATTGTAGAGTATAATTATATTTTTTTTGTATTTTGGACTATTACGTGGTTTGGTTGATAGAATTTTCTGTCTTTATGCAAAACTTTTCTACATGTGCAGATTTATTCTTCTTTAAAGCAAAAAACAGCTGTATGGCCAAACTTTGACAAGCTACAAAAAACTTTTTTTACTTCAGTTAAAAGTTGTAGACGGTTAAACGTTAGTGTATAGTTTAGGGATTCTTTGCGTTTACCGTTTTGCATACTAAATAGTAATGCAATGTACTTTGGTTACCTCTTGACTACTCATACTTTTGACAATTTCTTTTAACGTGCAGTTTAAGACGTCTTTGCTATAGACAATGCTTTTGCATGTATTTATGTTTATATCTACAAGATAAACTGAGCTGCTAATACAGTTTTTACATAAAAGCCATCTTTGACTTTTTTGTTAGATTTGGTATTACCAATCAGTTTGTATAAGACTACTATTCAGTTACTGCATTGGTTCAGTAGCGCATTTAAACAAATATTTATGTCATGACTTCTTTGAATAGCTTTTGGTCAAGCGTTTTTTTACCAGATTTGATTGCAGATGATAAATAGCTTTAGTTTGGTGGTAGCATTATTCTTAGCAATAGACTTCTAGATTTGTTTGCTGACTAAATTGGAACCATTATTACTAATTAGAGGTACCTGTCTGCGCAAAAGCTTTTCCAATCAGCGTATGCAATAAAAATAAACTTTTTTTTTTTAATTATTTTGTAGTTTGTTTTTTTTTTTTTTGGTTGTCACCAGTTTTTATATGAGACACTTTTCACACAGGTCATAACATTTTATTAAATTTTTGATTGATTCTTTGTAGTAGTCTTCTAATTGTTTTTTCTTGTCCAGAATAACCTTTACTGTCTTTAAAATTTGGCTATGAATGGTAGCTACAGTTTGATTAATAATAAATAATAAGTTACTCTGTTTATTACCAATTTTCTATGAGTGGCGCGTTTTTGTTTTCCTTCACTATGTTTTGTTCTAATAAATTATTTAAATTATACAAACAAATATAATACATTAACAAATTTATTTATCAGCGCATTTGTCAAGAAGCAACACATAAAATTTTGATTAGCCACAATCATATTTTAAAATCATGAACTGTATTTGAACTTTTGAAAACAAATTACTAATTAAAATTAATGCATCGTTATACTACTTACTAGCCGTTGTTTTCTTTTTTTTAATTTTGTAAAATCAAATTCTCAAAAATATTATTAACTAATATCAAAATTTTGTGAACAAATAAAATTTTAGAACTGGATTTAAATTTTTTTATTTACTACTCATTATTAAATGTTTGATTTATTTTTAGATCAAATACACCTTTAATAGAACAAACAGATGTGTATTAGTTATTATGGTAGCAAGTATTTAATTTGATTTGATAAACGTCAAACAATGCAAGTAAAATCAATAATTGCTTTATTAAAATAATGAATGTCATAAACATTGTCTTTTAATTCCGCAGTTTTAATGAAGTTATTGCTAACACTACCCTCTTAACTTTTAATGAAACCTGAACCTATTGTGTAGCTGCTGCAATTAACATTATATTGCTTAATTTAATTTGTTGTTAATATTAATTAAATCATAGTAAGCAGTAATTTACAGAGGTGATAATTGCATTTTACGATAGTGGCACACATATGCTAATGATGTCAGGAACAATAAAGAAAGTCACATGTAGTGAGTGCGCCCTACTAATTACTGCTAGTAATTAGCGACAGGTGGTCGAGAGTACGCCCCTCTTGTCGCTCTCACACCCCCGTGGCTATGTCAACAGGCGAGAGGCACGCACATAGCTGAGTATAAAACGGGGAGAATAAAAGGGGGTGGTTTGAGAAATGCACGGCCGCACGTCCGTCAGTCTCCGTTGATTTACAAGGGCCGAGATAGTGGCGTCGGCCTTCAGATAAAGTGTTATATATTATATAAGAGGGGTACACACATGGAGAACAAGTGCCTGGAATGTTTAATGTGCGCCCCGTCCTAGGGGGCCACTTCGCCTAAGCAGCGCAAACAAATTGGCCGAATGTAATGCCACCTAGCTACTTGCCCGGCTCCATCACTCAGTGCCAACTTGCACATCATAACAAAACGAGCACGATTCAAGCAGTACCCGGCGACTTCACCAGCAATTCTGACAAATGTTTCTCACAATATTTTTAACACGTATTCTTTTAATTTAAAAAACACATTTGTTAAAAAAATAAAAATTAATTTCATACAAATCACATATAAAAATATAACATCTGCATCCAATTTCATAAAAAATAATAAAAAATCCTATTACGTTTCAATATTACTTCAATCTTAACTCAATAACTTTTGCTGGTTTTTGGCAACATTTGTCGAGCGCATTTTTTATTATTTGTTAGGGATGACCGGGGATAGGTCGCGTCATTCCCGCATCACTTGTCACATATTGTGATTGTGAGACGGGAGAATCCCGACGGACCGGACAGCACTTGATAGCTTTCGGATGCCCGAATTGGATACGACAGTTTCAGCGGGAATTCTAGATTAAATTTTTCATGGTCGGCGCGACGCGATTTATCCGCGAGGGGCCATAAAGGGAGACACACCACGGTTAACCGGTGCGAGTAACATACATACACCCCAGCTTTGGGGACATACGAATTAATTATTTTTATTTTTTTGGGCAAACCTATACGCTAATAAAAAGCGAAATTTGTATTTTTTACGAGGCTATATATAAAAATAATAAAAAAGAATAAGAACCCAATATAATTTTTTATTAGATATTATTATTGCTTGCTATTTGTATTGACATAACAGTGACATGCGAATTTTACATGTTCCAAAATTGTAAAAGATGTATTATTAGGTACACCTGTTGATTTATAAGATTAAGCTATTCAACAGGTAATTTATTACGCAACACTTTGAGAGTCAATGATATACAAATTATATTAAAAACGGCGGGTAAAAAATTAGGGGAGCGCGCTCTTGATACCAACAGGTCGCAGAAGGAACCGAGCTTAACATTTCAAATATCTCCCATAAATTTTATTTATTATTTTTAAAATGGATTATTATGTTACCTTAGAGGTTACCTAACCAAAAAGTTTTAAATATTTAAACCCTCAAAAGTATAATTTATTTTATAACAGTATTAATAATATGTCATTATGTATCATTAAATTACTGACTATAATTTATTATACTGTTTATAAAAAGCAGACGCAATTAAGTGGATATTACTTATTAATATGAGAATTTAGATTTTAAATCCATATAATTTAAAAACTGAAAAAAATTACTTGCATCATACAACAGTTTGTTTCAGCTGAAGTTTAAAACGGTTTTCAAACCTTACAAATCTATACACCCAAATAAAATAATGTTGCATTTTAGACAATCTTATATATGGCCATGGCCGAGTCAAGTGTACGGAACAAAAACTTGTTTTTGTTCAAACCACTAAAAATGCCTTTTTCTACACGAACTCTTGATCTTGTGATTTTTTTAGATTTGTTTATTGAGCTATTTTTGAGTAATAAGCAATCAAAATTTGAAAAAATTGAGGTTTTTGAGTTTTTTTACATTTGTAGCTTCTGAGAATTGCATTTTTAAGAAAAAAATATAATAAAAATTTATAGTCAAAAATTGTTTTATTTCAATTTTGAAAAAAAAAAAATTTTTTAAAATGACTAGTATTTTTTTTTTCAAATATAGATAAACACTTGTTTTTATATGTGCAAAAGATACCCTAAAAATTTTAGGAAGTGCCGTAAAGTAAGTTCTAAGATATCTTACAATGTATCCACAGAAATACTTAAAAATAGCGAAAAAATGCTTAAATTTTAAATTTACATTTTTTGATCGTTTGTAACTTCTCAGAACTTTATTTTTAGGAAAAAATTATAACAAATTTTTTTCTTCAAAATTGTCTAAAGATTAAGTTTGATCAATTTTTTTTTCTTTGAAATCTGAAAATGTTGCAAAATTTTAAGTGACAGTTTTTCTTAAACTTCTTTTGTGGTGTAGTGGATATCAAACCCGCTTAACAAGCGAAAGGTACGTGGTTTGATCCTATTCACAGGCAACTTTTTAAAAATTTATATATTTTTTTTTGCATTTTGCTTATGTTTTTTTTTTAGTTTCTATAACTTATTAGTAGTCCTTTAATCGGTATCCCTCATATACCGATCAAAGGACATGAAATACATAAAAAAATTCTATAATTTTTTTTGTCGTTTGAGCATTATTAAAAAAAAAGTTGACGTATTTTGATGTAAATTAATTAGAAAATATAAATTTGTTCTGTGTACTTGCGTTTAAAGGGTCTAAAACTTAAAAAAATCTGCAAAGTAGGCATATTCTTCTATATAAACTCTAACAAATGCACGTTTACCCGCGCTTAGAGCAACAATACACCAAATATTAATCAAATTTGAATTCAAGGGACAATATTACATGGAAAATAGTCAGTGTTGTACTCATCGTCTAGAAAGAAATAATTACAAAATTTTCTGGCAAAAAATGCGTTAATAATTAATAATTTTTTTATATTTACAAAAAATATTATAAACACACTAGGGTGTGATTTAAAACTTTTTTTAACAAATTTTGATAAACCCCTGGCAAATTTATGTTTGAATGCCAAAAATTATAATATTTTCAAATTTTGGCGCTGATCGAGTCTAAATTTGTGCCGCAAGCACAATAACTATCAAACAAAGAGTAAAATAGCCCAAAATTGGTTTAAGCAACAAAAGATAAGTTTGTTAAATTTTTGAAATAAACTTAAAAAAATATAATCCAAATAATCTTTTTTTTTTCTAGATGGGTTTTTTGCCACATATGCACGACAATGACTATTTTCTATGTAGATTTGTTAACAAAATTCAATTTTTTTTTAATATTTGGTGTAGTTTCTTTGAAAACTGCTAAATGTGCATTTGTAAAAGTTTATGTTGAAAAATAGGCTTATGCCCAGCCCACTGAGAACCATAACATGGTTTTATGGCTTTTGCGGCTTTTAGACAGGGTATAGACTTGAAATGGTGCTAGGTTTGGATTCTACGAAAAATGTCTGATTGATTTCATTATCATTTATTAAACGACAAAAAAACTAATAAAAAATCTTAGAAATTTTTTTTATGGGTTTTATACCCCCATATACCAATCAAAAGACTACTAATAAGTTATAGAAACTAAAAAAACACTTAAGCAAGTTTGTCAATGCTCAGGTTCGTTTGAAATGGAATTGCCCATATATAAAAATATAAAATTTTAGGTAAATGTGGATAATCACTTCACACAAATTAAAATAAATAATAATTTAAAAGAAAGTATGATTGTCTCTGGTGCTAAGCGGGTAAAAAAAAATAACGGGCTGTTTGAACCGATCGATGTTGTTGCAACCCAGCATTAATAAGTCATCAAGTAATGTAGCTAAACTATACACTGAAAATGCAACAAATTTAAGTCTTTTATTACAAAATATATTATAATTTGATACAAGATAAATTTTGCTATTATAACAGCATCAAAGTAACCGCAGGTAAAGTATTTAATAACAAACCTAAAAAAAGTTATTTCTAACATACTCCAGATAAGTCTAAACAATGAATGTTATTGATGCTATGTTAAACAAATTAATTGTTACAATTAAACTGTAGTTATGTGTCAAATGCATGAATACAGGGTTTGAGCGGCTGAAAAAAAAAATGAGTTTAAAAATCACCCAAAATCCCAATTTCATAATTTTTTTAGAATTTTTAGAAAGAACGGGGGTGTCAATTTTTTTTAATTTTATCAAACATGTTTTTTGATAATAGAAAAGTAATTCATAAAGTTATTTGAAGATTTGTAATAAAGGGCATTTCACCTATCTTAACTTTTTGAGTAAACACCAAGAACCTAATTGCCTAATTGAAATAGAATTTGTTGTAGAAATATTAGTAATGCACCTAGTGTGCCAGCCTTATAGGCGTTGCATAGAGTTTGTAGACAAATAGTCTCTTATTAGCTTTTTAAGCTAGAAGTTTTATTAAAGATAAAGATATTTCCTTGAGATCAGCGTCACTAGCTTGAGCCAAACAAGTAGGTTAGGTACTGAAGTCTTGCTGTTGAGAAACAGGTGCAATGAAGCAAGTTTTAGATAAGATTTGGTTTGCTTAAGCTGGGTAACTTTTATAGCTTGCAATGTACGGTTTTTAGCACGCCGCGTATACCGGGTGTCTCAAACCACTCGTACCAGCCTTTTATTTTGACAACGCTTGGTCGAATGTGAGTGGGACAACAAAAATTATTACCAAAGTGAACCCAAGGAATCCACTGATGAATTTATATTTTACTGGAATAATCCGGAAGTACCCGGAACCGGAAGTAACTTTAAAATTTCAAATGGCAACATAGATCGAGTATGGTATTAATTGATTGGTCTTCAAAAATAAACGAAAAAAAACTAAATTGAAAATTAGTTATCCATTCAACACTCAATTTCCTCAAGTTGGCTTTGCTTTTTTGTTATGTTAAAATAATTGACGTTCGTGAATATGATATTAATTGAGAGGTTTTTTTAAAAGAAACAACTTTTATTAAAATGTTTTTTTAATATTTTGCATATTTACGATAATTAAAAAATACTAATTGTTTGAAAGTATTTCATTCAACAATTCAAATAAGAGTGTGAAAGTAAAAAATATGATAATTAAAACAACTGTTCAATTATTTATGGTATGTTCAAATTGCCTTTCTTTTTGATTAATGCATCTTTGTAGCCGATTTCAAACGTTGTTGACGGCCCGTAGTATCTCATCTTCACTAAGTGAACGGCAGACATTCTGTATCATCTTCTTCATATTATCCCTCGTGGTTGGAAGTTCAACAAAGTGGCCATGGAAATGGTCCTAGCCTTCCAATCCATCGACCAGGGAAATGGCGATTAACGGTTTGACGAGAAACTTTTGCGTAATGAGCTGGACAACCATCTTGTTGCAAATACATTGTTAAACGTGTCGCATATGGAACGTCATCTAGAAGGTCAATAAGATTATTTTCTACAAAATCAGCGTATTTAGCTCCGTTTAATGAACCATCAAAAAAATGCGGACAAATTATTTGATTTTCTAAAATACCCACTAAACATTAAGGGTCCACACGTGTTGATTATCAACTTCTCTTAACCAATGAGGGTTTTCATTACTCCAGTAGTGAGCATTATGTAAATTAACAACTCCGTTGCTTGAATGTCGACTCATTTGTCCATAAAATTTTGTGATGGAAATTATAATTTTTAAGAGACAACCATTCACAAAAAATCAACCTATCTTGAAAATCCCGCTCTTCAAGTTTCTGGTGTAGAGAGATATGGTATGGATGGAATTTGTTTGTTTTTAAAACTCTCTAAGCAGTGGAGCGACTTATTCCAGCATCGATTTCAATTCTTCTAGTCGAGATGTTTGGGTCCAGAGCAATTGCTGCAAGAATATCTGGTGCTCTTTCATCTAGTACACGTTTTCTGATACTTCGACCTTTGTTGTGGCTGGGCTGTAGCTTACCAGTTGTCTTAACTTGTTCTGCAAGGCGTCGAAAAATATTTTTTGACTGATTGGCTCGTTGAGGGTATCGCTCAGCATAAATTTGCTTAGTAGTACGATAGTTTTGGCCGCATTCACCTAATATCATCAGCATATCAAAACCTTCGAGGTTTGTAAAAACCATGTTGACACATTCAATACTTTGACAGTAATAATTTATTTTACTTCAACTACATAACAAAAAAGCAAAGCCAACTTGAGGATTTTGAGTGTTGAATGGATAACTAATTTTCAATTTAGTTTTTTTTGTTTATTTTTGTAAAAACGCAAAATATTAAAAAAAACATTTTAATAAAAGTTGTTTCTTTTAAAAAAACCTATCAATTACTACCATACTCGACCTGTGTTGCCATTTTAAATTTTAAAGTTACTTCCGGTTCCGGGTACTTTCGGATTATTCCGGTAAAAAATAAATTTATCAGTGGATTTTTTGGGTTCACTTTGGTAATAAATTTTTTTGTCCTAGTCACATTCGACCAAGCGTTGTCAAAATAAAAAGCTGGTACGGGTGGTCTGACACACCTGGTATAGTTACATAACATGTCTCTCTAATTTTTTCAAAAGTAAAACTGACATGGACTTTGGCGCATTTAAACAAACAAATAATAAATTCCACATAAATGCCTTGTTGCTATAACGCTGACAGCAATGGCATTGTACAATGTCTCCGGACTTCCATTCAACATTAACATCTGGATTGCACAATTTGGTAAAAAGCAAAGTTTTTTTACTGTTTCAGTTTTGGAATTGTTGAGCACTGGAAAAAGTTTTTCTTCTTTTCTTATGTGTTTGATTAAAAAAGATGCATCTAAAGCAATCAACTCTACTGCCTGGATTTAATCAAATTTGTTTTTCAACGACTTTTTAATGCTGACTTGGAAAATGTAATAAAAAATGTCATTATACTCACAGCCTTAAAGTATTACGTGTAATAGAAGAAAGGCGTTTTGTATCAGCGTTTTCTGTAGATATTAAAAAAGTTAAAAGGCGTGTTGTCATTGACTTCAGTGGTCACAGTGGTGAATAAGTGAAACGTAAAGTAAATTGCACATTCTATTTCTTTATTGATGTAACTGCTCTGGGTTTTTATAAAACATGTCCTGAACTTTATTTTGCAGTTTAAATAGTCTTCCGGTTTTTGCTTTCTTTACATTGACTGTACAAAATGCTATCTCTTTATTTAAAGTTTTTTTGTATTTAAAAAAGAAAAGTTTACTTCCTTAACAGCATGTCTATTGATTTTTAAGTTACAAAACTTATTGTTTTTGCATATTTATTTCTCTTTTAGTATTTTTTTGATAAAATGATACAACAATTTACTATGTTAAATGAACTCATATAGATGTAATAAGTTAAATAACTGATTTTTGAAAACTGATGGAAGGTATGGGGCTTGCTCCACTTCTGTCACGGGTTGACCTGACATTGCAGTGTCGTTAGGATCGGCCCAATACTCCACTGAATGAATTTTTTTTTGTGATTTAAAATTAAAATATAATATAAATTCTAAATGACCATACTATGTATGTATCGCAATAATACAACCCTACTGATGATGTCAAGAAGCCGCCAATGAACATTGAAATAAAAGAATGAAATTTAACTGAATTAGACTAAAAATAATAAAATATAATTGTTTAATCATCAACATTAGCATACACTGGCTTCAGGTCTTGAACATGGTAACACCCTTTTATTAACCCGCTTTCTGTTTGTAATTCGTAAACATTTTTTCCTAATATACGTTTTATGATATAAGGACCTGAAAACTTTTCCCCAAGTTTGTAATTAAAATGTTTTGAAGCGTCTGATAACTTGAATTCTCGCTTCCACGCGTGTCCCCTTACTTTAAATTGTACTAATCTACGCCTTAAATTGTACCTAGCCTCAGTCTTTTTGTGAGCAACCTGTATCTTTTCCTCAACTACCTTTCGAAGCTCAGATAATCCTGTCTTTTTGTCATCTTCCACTGGTAATGACTGACCACTATCTCTGACCAGTTCCCTCTTAACTCTCCTCTCGGCATAATCATCTCCATTAACCACCATCTCACACCCAAAGTTTAAGCAATAGGGAGTTTCTCCAGTAACTTCATGTTTAGCTGTCCGCAAAGCACACCCAAGTTGGGGCAAGCAAGCATCCCACTTTCGCTGATCTTGATCGATATAACAAGCAATCATGGTCTTGAGGACCCGATTAACTCGTTCACAGGGGTTGCTTTGCGGATGATAAACGGCGTTATATATGACATTAACGTTGTATTAACTTGGAGAACTCCCTACTGCGAAACTGTACACCATTGTCAGTGAGAATAAATTCAGGTACACCAAAAATGAGAAAGATGTTTTCTTCCAGTAGCCTACACACACTCTGAGTTGTTGCCTGACGAAGAGGAAATGCCAACGAGAACTTGCTCAGATGGTCAGTCACTACAAAGACATGAGCATTTCCCCGCGAGCTGCGTGGAAAAGGCCCCATAAGATCCATAGAGATCATTTGCCAGCACCTGGATATAGTTGGCCTGGAACCCATCAGTCCAGCTGGCTTCTTCTGCTCAGGTTTATGTCTCGCAGTCACTGTGCATCCCTTCACATACCTGGTGATGTCAGCCTTCATTTTGGGCCAGTAATAAAATTTTGCCAACCTATTGTATGTCTTATACATACCCAGATGCCCTGCAAGAAGATCGTCATGGCACCGGCCCAGCAACTCACGCCTTTCGCCCTTAGGAATCACTTCTTTCCATCTATACTCTCCCTCAATTCCCTCCAAGTTGTTTCCGACTTCCCTATACAACTTTTCGTTCTCTACACGCCAACTCATAAATTTTAAGGGTTGCTTAGTGACCTTCTGTACCATCGAAAAGTACCATTTGTCGCCTGGTAATTTATTTGGGATCTCTGTGGGTTGCAACGAATTTAGTTCTGGAATTGCACGAGAAAGGCAATCTGGCACCACATGATCTTTACCCTTCCTGTGTATTATCTGGTACCGAAACTGCTGCAACCTTACGGCCCAGCGGCCTAACCTGCCCTGAGGGTCCTTGAGATTGTCCAGCCATATTAAGCTATGATGGTCAGTAATGACTGAAAATCTCCCACCCTCAAGGTAGCAACGCAGTTTTTCTATACTCCAGATAACACACAGGCACTCTTTCTCAGTCGGGGAGAATTTCCTCTCTGCGTTGGTGAGAGATCGTGACAGATAACAGATAATCTTTTCCTCCCCATTAATATGTTGTGATAGCACTGCTCCCAATCCCACATTACTCGCATCGCATTGCAACGTAAACGGTTGCGTAAAATCGGGACAGGCTAAGATGGGGGGACTCACCAACGCCTCTTTTAATAAGTTTGCCGCCTCCTCGCACTCTTCTGACCACAAAAACTTTCTTCCCTTCCGGGTCAGATCAGATAAAGGCTCCGATATTTCTGAATACTTCGGAATGAACTTGCGGTACCATGATGTCATTCCCATCAACCGCCGAAGTTCTCTGACCGTTCGGGGAGTTGGCATATTCACAATTGCCGACACCTTGTTTGGGTCCACATTTAACCCTCTACGATTCACCACATATCCCAAATAAACTAGTTCGTCACGACAGAACACACACTTTTTTTCATTAAGAGACAACCCTGCTCTTAAAAGCCTAGCAAACACTTCGTTTAAAATTTTTAAGTGGGTATTAAAATCAGGGGTAGTAATAATGATGTCATCTAAGTACTTAAACAAGTAGGGCTCCAATTCTGGCCCAAAAAGTCGGTTTACTAACGCCTGAAAAGTTCCAGAAGCTCCACACAACCCGAATGGCATTCTCCTAAATTGGAAAAGTCCTCTCCCAGGAATAGCAAAGGCTGTAAGGCTCTTGCTCTCCTCTGCCATCGGAATTTGCCAATAGGCCGACTTGATATCCAGACTACTCAGATACCGTGAGTTTCCAAGTTTTGTCAAAATCGAGTTTATGTTCGGGATAGGATACGCGCATGGTTCTGATACAGCGTTAAGTTTTCGGTAGTCCACACAGAAGCGGTAACTGCCATCACTTTTGGGGACCATCAAGATTGGAGAGCTCCACCCACTTGAGCTCCTCTCGATCACCCCGAGGTCTAACATTTCTGTTACCTCCTGGTCAATTAACCGCTGCATGTGGGGACTAACCGGATAGTATCTTGTTTTTATCGGCGGACTATCGGTGATGATCCGATGTTCCACTTCCGCCGTACATCCTAACCTCACTCCACCCGTCTTGACAAAAAACTTGTCGACTAACTGCTGTAGCTTGGACGTTTCCTCTACAGATAAATCTGCGGAGCATTTTATGGAATCCACCACTACTCTCTCCCGGTTCTTATTCTCGACATCATTACTTCTCCCGAAATACCACTCCCCTGACCTGAGATTTGGGATGATTCCCATTCCCACCCAAAAATCGATGCCCAAGACTAGGCTATGGCTTAACTCAGGGACCACGTACACGTTAAATATTTTCATTTTCCCTTGTAGTTTGATAGGGATTCTGATCTTACCGACGCAACGAATTAAACCGCCGTTTGCTACTGAGCAAGTGACACTGCACTTCTCTACCTTCAGCTTTAAAAACCCTAATCTTTCCCACCCCTCTTTACCAATAAAAACCCGACTCGCCCCCGAGTCTAGTAACCCCAACATTGATACCCCATACACTCGCACCGATAGGTAAGGACACTCACCCTCCCCTGACTGATCCAAAATAAAATTTAAATATTGTTTATTAATAATAGTGTCCTTCCTACTGACCAATTTTGTCTGGGGAACCGCTGGTTGGTCATTCAGCGATTCCGACGATCGTTTCCCGGACAACTGGATTTTATGTGTCCCATCTTCCCGCACCCGAAACACTTAGCTATGTTCTCCATACAGAACCGGGCTACGTGTCCTTTCTTCTGACACCGAAAACACGTTATGTCCGCCCCATTATTTTTCCCCACTGAGTATTCCCGCGTGCCCCTTGCGTAATCTCTTGCACCACCCCTTGGAAAAGTCGAATCAATCCTCCTCTTGGGAGATTTAGGACCAGCGTATCCACTCTGATAGTGCGCACTATCATGATAAACCTGACTAGGGCCTGGTTCTTCCCAGCCGCCCCAATTACCAGATTTCACCTCATTTATTTGGACTTTCTTGAGTCCCCTTCTCACATACGCTAAATCCCCTTCAATATTATTTTTTCCCATTGGGGGTACATATTCCCTAACACGGTCTTGCGATTCTTCCACTCGCCTACCTAAGTCAATTAATTCTTCTTCGTTAGTCACGTCTTGGCTAACTTCGTTAGTCACGTCTTGGCTAACTAAGAAGCCTTGGTATAGAGGTAACAAATTCCTTTTGATTATACGCAGCTTTATTTCCTCCGTCACCCGGGTATTGAGGCGATTAAAAAGATTATGCATATAAGCTACGTACAATCCAATAGGTTCATCTTCCGCTTGGGTGCGAGATTTTATTTGATTCCAGAGGCGTTCATTATAGTTCCTAGGTAAAAATTGCCCTCTTAAACCTGTGCAAAGATCTGACCAAGTGTTTAGTTTAAACTTGTTTGCCCGGAACCATATTAATGCGTTATCTCGCAACACTTCTATTGCACCATGGAACAATACCGTTTTACTCACGCCTCTAGACTCTCCTAATTCCTCGACCCGCTCAATAAACCCATTTACGCTTTCGTCGGCGTTACCGTGAAATGCTAACCCCCAAGTGCCCACCTTTGCTTTCTCCATCTGGCGCATTAAAGAAGTATCGACAGCTAAACTACCTACTATCTCCGGCTCAGGTGCCACCGCCACCGAATCTACCCTAATCGGAGTCGATGTTGATCCTAACACCTCCTCTGCAGCAAGTTCTATGGGAACATAACATTTTCCCTCATCTGCCCGATCTCGAAACTCACTGTAGAGTATTAACGTTTGTGTATACAGACTTGCTCTAGAGGTTTCTGCCTCTTCTATTTCTGCCTGCCGACACCTTTCCAACCTACCTAAGATATGGGCAAATTTGGTCTCAAGCTTCCGAATACTAGCCGTCTCAAGCTTTTGAGCCATAATCGCCGCAACGTCAACTAGTTTTGCCTCACACGCTTTGACTTCGGCCTCTGCTGTTCCCTCCCACACGCTTACAAATGTTTTACCCGTTTTCTCTAGTTGTTGCAATCCCCTAAGGGCTGCCACCATGTCTTTGACCGTGCCTAAAGTTCCAGACACCCCCCTTACTGCCAATTCATAGGTTAGCTCCTCTTTGAGTAGCCTTTCCGGCTCTAACTTAGACATCTTTTTATTTATTATCGATATTTTACTACTCGTATAATTAAAAAATACCTTTCCTATCTTACAAAACAAAATTATCACTTTAGCTACCAAATTGTTATCGTTCCCAGATTTTCATTCACAAAATAATAAATCACAAAATACAAAAAATAGTTTTACACAACAAAGCATTTACTATCGTCAAAGAGTGCCCCACGTTGGGCTCCAAATTTGATACTCGCCCTTTTAGTTCTGTGATCTTAACAGAGCTAGCCTGGCTCAGCTAGTGGAGTAGGGTCGGGTAAACTAACTAGTAAAGCTCCCTTACAACAAACATAATGGTAAGAAAAAATAATAAACACTCACCGATTGACGTCACAATGATTACACGGATAATGTCGGGCTCCAATTGGTTTTTTCGGACGTTTGGTGTCGGTAATGAGGTCCTGGTATCACCAATAAACCTATGGTTGGACGGGGAAAAAGATGGCACAAAACAAGTATGACCGTGAGTAATTCCCAAATAAATGTATTTGCTTATGTGCAAGTAGCCATACGGTAAAATATAAAACACAAAGAAATTTATAATAATACAATATAAAAACACAAAGAAATTAATAATATCGAAAATCAAAACTCAATTGCTCTCACACACTCACTCTGAAAATAAACTAGATTTCAATATACATAAAAGGGGGATTTTAAATGACAACAATAATGATAATAACTTAAAAATATGACAGGTAATACCACAATAATTAAGTTCTGCAATTAGTGTTCCGGTTAGTTCTTGCTACACATTGGACTAATCGGTAGCCACCGCTCCCACGATGGGTGATTACGGACCAAGTCGTGGTCCACGTGTCACCGATTCCTTCCAACAGATTAACGGGGCAATTAACGCTTGATAATAAAATTATATGTGAATCCCACGTTGGAATCCTCGTAGCGATCTCAGATCCACGTGTCGGTTTCAATATTAATATAATAATGTAAACTCAAGTTAGTTAAATTTTACGCTAACATCACACTTGGTGACGACAAGAATGGACACATAAATGGCAAAGGGGGGCTCTAAAACTAAAGCTAGGCCTCCACTGGATGTACTCTTCTTGAGGGTCAAGTTTCGGCCAAGGACGTACTGTATGATACAAAACGGACGAATTGGAAAAGGCAAAACAATAGAAGCAATACGTACTTACATGAGAAAACATCAAACAGATTATTAACACAATCTTGAGTAACGTCCAACCAATTGTGGATAGATTCCGCTTAACACGCGATATTGGATTCCACAATTGCCCTAATCCGCCTAGGCGATGCTTACTGGGAGAAAGTTGGATGCAAAAGACCTCTCGAAGCAATGATACTCCGGGTGCAAGTCAAGGATTTTCCCTGCGCATGTCACTCTCAAATAAATACGTATTTCAGGATAAATATGCACAAGACTAGTAGGAAACATGAAAGGAAAAGGAATAAACAAACAAATACACCGATAAAGACAATTAATCACGACGAGGGCTAGCGTAATTGCTCATTAAAATTCAAAATTACTCATTCTTAAGTTTGGGTACAAAAAGCACAACCCGGCAACGTAGCAATTGTTGGTAACTCTGGACATATGCTCTAGACAGTGAAGTGAGCAATCAGCAAACAAGATGACTAATGTTTGGGTTATGAATGTAAATAAAAGTGTCAAGTGAATGTGGTGTTAACTGACAACAAATAAGGATTAATAACCCAACCGTAAGTAAATCAATTAATTAATTACTGTTAATTACTGAGCGCCTCGCGCGAGATCAGACTTCTTCACTGTATAATTAGATTTTGTTTGCAGGTTATAGGGTATTGACAACCAGAGAAATTATGGGATTAATTAACATCCATAGGAATCAATAATTAAAAGGGACAGGACAGGTGTGGGAAAGGAAATCCAGCTTAAGTTAATAAGCACCGGCTTGACAGTCCTCCATATCAACGGTAAGTATTGTTCGTCATTCATTTATAATAATAATTAATAACCATTTGGTAATTTAACTAACTCATTAATATCATCAAACTTACAAATAACTTTACTACCTTTACTACCATTATATTAATTGCAACAAACCCCCACAGGCACCCTTCCAGCTCTGTCACGATGGGCAACCCATCAAATGTCGCAACCACACAGGAGGCCGATTGCAAAAGATAAGTAAATGCTTTGTATACAATGAATAATTCATATTTAAAAATTGTTTTAGGTCTGGAGCCAACTTGGACCGTGACAACTTATTTAACTTATTATAATTGTAAATCGCTTAAGTAGATCCAAAACTAGTAATGTAAATGGTGGGCTATGTAATGTTTGAAATTTAAACTACCGTTAATTTTATTTTTCAATGGTAGGTATAATGATATTTATGAGTTGATAGAAATTTAGTTTTATGTTTAACATTTACGAAATAGGACGTTTTACACTTGAACAAAGTTGGAAAATAATAAAAACTTCCTTCCAAAGTGGTGATTCTTTTACTCAACGGTAAAAAAATTACGAAACAAGTTTAATAGAAAAGAAGTGCCTTCAAAGCAGTTTGTAAACTAATTCGTGAAGCAAATTTGCAAAACGGATTGTTAGTAGATAAAACAGCACGTTCACGTTCTTGTCTATTGCGCTCAGCCAAAAAAATTAATGCTGTTGTTCAGAGTGTGCCTAAACATGCCTCAATATCAACTTGTCATCGTTCTCAGAAACTGAACATTTCTCGCATTTCTCTGAAATGAAGCCTCATAACCATCCAATGCGTTTTTAGTTTGCCCAATGGGCAAAAGATTGTTTGGCCAAAAATGAATAAAGTTCATTTTTATTTTGGAGGTTATGTTAATAATAGGTTTGTTCTAACCGACATCGCTCGGCAGTTTGCAAACTGGTTGCGACTAATACATGGATTATTTTTGCGCAAGCGCCGACTTTGTACTGACCCCAAACTGAACACAAATTGCTTGTCGGTTGGAACGCGCCACAACCAAGTTTTTGACTAAATTTAAACATGAAATAATAAAACAATTTACTACGTTTTTTTATCACAAATTTGTGATAAATCGTTTTATTATTTCATTAACATGAATTATCACGTAGTAGAGGTCGCAACCATCAATTATATTAAATTCAAACAGTTTTAAAAAGTGAGGTTATGTAATGTAAACAAATATTAAAAACTAAAATTGTTTAACATATCACACCTGACGTTGTGTATCACATTATTCTATTACTATTTTTATACAAATAAGTATATAGTTAAACAGTTACTCATCTTTAAAAAACTATTTTACAATGAACTTTATTCCTTTATTTTTCACTAAAACTATAATTAAGTTTCAGATAAATAAATTACTGTTATTATCATTAAATTTAAATTCTACTAATTAAATTAATTGCGGTAGATGCTGCAGGAGGTATTTCAATTTCATTAATTTCAATCATTTCAATAGCGGCAACATTTTTCTCTCTGCGCATGACTGGGACGGTTCCGGATTTTTAATACATGCTTCTGATCGCTGACTGTTTCTGACGGTCCACAACTTGGTTGCGGACGATTTGGGGTCAGGTTGGAACGCCCAACTTCTAGTCAGAGTCATGGTTTGTGTACGGTTGGAACGCGAAAGTTCAACTGCGCACAATCCTGACGGTCCCAAACCGCGTTTGGTGTCGGTTGGAACAAACCTAATATATTGTCGCATTTGGGGATCAGAAAATTTACACATGACTATTAAACAGCCTATGCATCTACAACGAGTAACCGTTAATTTGGTGTGGTTTTTGGTCCAGCAGCATTATTGGGCTATTTTTTTTTTTCAAAAATTAGCAAACAGTTACCGTCAATTACAAAAAAATTTTTGTTTCCAAAAATTAAAGAGTATGAAATGGATGATATTTGGTTTTAACAAGCCACTTGCTATACAGCCAACGTAACTATCGACCTTTTGCGCACTGTTTTTGGAAACCGAATTATCAGCCAAAACGCTAATATTAATTGGTCGCCTTTTTGTGAGGAAACTTTAAAGATAAGTGTTACGTTATCTATCTAGAAACGATTAATGCCTTGAAACACAAAATCAAGCAATTAAGCAATTAGATCCTAAAGAATCAAAAATGTACTACAAAATTGGTTTAATTGGATGGGGCAGTCATTTGAATGATGTTGTGTTTTATTTTAAATAAAAATGTCTAATTTTTCTAATAAACTAATCATTTTGAAAAAATATTTATTAGTTTTTTATTTATAGCCGATTCAAATTCCAAAAGTTAGATGGTTCATTCTTTATTTGTAAGAATACATTGTTTTATAATTCTATAAACGTAAATTATCACGGAAATAAAGTCACAACTATCAAATACATTGTTGAAGTTAATAGAGTGTTTGAAGTTTTTTTAAGTAATTTTTGTCAAGCTTGCATATGTGTACTGTACATGACAACAGAATTGGTTTCAAAAGCTTTACATTTAATATATTTTATTTTACTTAAGCTAATTTTTCAAAAGTTGCGTTTTGTCCCTTTTAAACCTTAAATTGGTGGAAAGTGTATGACAATTAACCACGTACATATTTTTTTGTAGTATGCGACAGATGAGATAGGATAATTTTTAGAAAAGAAAACGCTATTTGCAAATCAAAAATGAATCGTAATATTTTCTGCCTGTGTTTCTTTTTTTTTGCATCAATATTCTTTAACGTTCTAGGTTTTTTTGCTTTGAAGGTAAAGTTTATGTTCCAATTAATTTTTCAGATTTATCACTGCCATTTTTTTTGTTTTCACTTTCTAAACATGCGTTTTTTCATTTTTTTTTTTTTACATTAAAATTTGATGTAAAAAAATTAATCTTTAATCTAATGCTTACTTAATAAGGGCTAGGCTAGGATTACTATTTTAAAATAATTTTAAGAGCTTTTTATATAATTGGCGGCTACCTGATAGGCACATTTTTTTTCTTTCGGGATTATTAAGACAATAACTAGAAACATTCTGATTTTTTTTGTCAGTTTTTAGTTTAGTTGTTGATTTGTGAAAATTACAGCACATTTTTAATGCTAATAGATATTATGTGCTTAAGTTTATCGAGTTTTCTCAAAAAAATTTATATGTACATGGTACCTTAGCAGATAGAATTATAGGATTATATAAAAGCCAGAGCAAACTTGGAAGTGTGACGTATAGAAACTTAATTTAAAATATGTGCTGTAATTTAAACTCAATTGGTTGGTTGGTACTGATTAGAAAGCTAACAACGCTGCATATTTTTTAATTTAAATTTGCTGTTGCACTTAGTAGTAAAAACAGCTACTTTGGCGTCATTCCTATTTCCATACATAATTTGATAATGAATTTATTTTTTTACTGATACATTTAGAAAAAAATAAACTATATTTTGCCGGAGTATTTTATTCAAATTATATTTAGAAATACCATTGAAATGCATTTAAAAGTACTTTAGGTACCTATTTATTTCGATATTTAGATTCATTTTTCGACTATTTGGAATTATTCTTTGATTAATATACTCTGACCAAATATTGTTTAATTCTTTCTGAATGTAACGGTAAAAAAATAAATTGATTATGAAATTATATGTAAAAAATAGGAATGACGCCAAAATAGCTGTTTTCTCTAAAATACTGGAAATTAAGGTAGCGGTCGGTATGCTCTTAAGTTAGCTGCAGAATTTTATAAAACCATTTAAATTGTGTTGTAATTTCTAAAACAACTTGTCTCAAAGTGACGTGTTTTTAGCATGGTCAAAGTTGAGTTATTAAGTTCCGTTTTTTTTTTCTTTACAAAATTTTTGCGGAATCATAAACTTGGGTAAAGTAGTAATCAATGTCAAACCCGCTGCACCAACGAAGTTTACTGCAATGACTTCAAATCCTTTATTTATAACGAGCAGTACTATTACCAGGCCAATAATATACGGAAGTGGTCTTGTATATTGTACAGCTCTATAGTAGCCAGCTAGTAGATTGTTGTAAAATGTCTCAATAAGTCTGACTGCATATTAAATGGTATAGTCACTACGGCTTTTTAGTATCTGAAAAATGAAGATAAAATCACTTGGATGAAGATGTATTTACGGATTGTCAATTAAATTAGTTTTTTTTTTTTTTTTGTTCAAAAATGATCAATAAATTTTTGACATCTTAAAGTTGCTTGTCACTAATTTTTAGTTTTATTTGGCAGATCAACCCTGATTAAATTTTCAGATAGTTATTTTGTTAGGTTAGCTAAAACGTTAGATATACTTAGAGTATAATTTATTATTAAATTGAATGAACTGTGATGGGTTGTTATATATTGAATCTACAGTTAAAATTAGTATGGTTCAAGATTTACAAAACTGTGTCCAAAAAGACTTAATGTGAGCCCAAAAATAACTGATAAAAGGTAACCGCAAACTTTCTTATAGGCAAAAGAAACACATTTTTTGTATTGAGTTAGTAACATCAGCTAACTAATAAAAAAGTATTCACAAAATAAAATACAAGTAGTTGCCAAAAAAACTTTACGGAACAAAGTTAAAAAAAATCTACACTAGTTTAAAGGCGCAATTGTACTGAGGCAACACTAAACGACAAGAACTATGATACTTGTTTTTTAGTGTTGATTTTTTTTTAGGTATGCGACTATGTGACAAATTTTAGCAATGTTGCATGCAAAATATTACTTTTCTTGTGCTTCGTTGTTTATGCTTGTAGCATGTGTCATGTCTTTACAAACAGTTACGGCGGCTAAAATAATTTTTACAAGAAGTTAGTTGCTGCAACAATTGTTTGTGCTTTACAGCTTAAAATTCTTATTAGCCACATAATTTATATGTTGAGTAATCACCTCTTTGACAACGATTTTTTAGAATACTATATCTTTCCTTTTTACAATTCGTAGTTTTTTAAAAGCAATAAATATTTTATTTTACTTTTTACAGCAAGTTCATTGACTTTTGCTTGAGTGTCTCGGCTGCTTTTTTAGTTTTTTTTTTCTTGCAAATACTAGATAACTGAATTTGTTTCAAATTTCAAAAACACGTAATTGTACAAAACTCAAACAACTCTAACAAAATCTTATTGATAGCAAAACGCAAACTATAATTTTATATACGCTGAAATTCACTTTAACCTACAGTTTTACAATAACCTTAGCTAAAATATTTTTCTGCTAGCAATAAGTTATTGCTTTATGTATATTAACGGATAATGCATTTTTTTATAAGATCATATCATAATACTCTTCATAAGTTACCATTACAAAAGTTTAGGACACAGCATATGAGACATTCATGCGCTTGTAGAGTAATAGAAATTACATTTGAATTGCTTGCATCTGTGTTTTGTATAATTAGAAAACTAAAATGATTAATGTAAAAATTGCAGAAGTTATCAAAACAACATAAACTTTTTGAGCAGAAGTAAAACATTGCAATAACTACACATTTATCAAAAAACTTTGACAATAAAACATGATATTCAAAAATCATAAAAATCCAGGGCAATACTAGTCTGCAAGGTTTTCAACATAAAAGGTCAACTTTTAAAGCTAAAGAAGTGAGAATCTTTATGGCATATTTTTAACCAGATGAAGAACGTGTGCCTAGTGTCTATTTTTTAAATATTTTACTATATGTTGAATAATACAAGCCGCACCAATCCGCTCACAGTTAGATACAGGCAACATTAGCTGTGTTCAGAACGACTCATCAGTCGCAATTGATGAATCATCAATCAAAAGTAAGCGCTGAGCCTACCTGAACGGTATATTTTAGACAACATATAGCATGCGTTTAGACTGACTCATTACTACCAATTATGCGTACTGAACGCTACCACTGATTATTTTACACGGTAAGCGACATAAGCGGTTCATAGAGTATCGGCGCTTATCTATAATTCATGACTCAGCGTTAGGAACAGTTGTTCAGAACGCAGCCAAAAATTCTTGTTTTTAGTTGCCGCATTTCTTTAAATGAAAGATTGTGTGTGCCATGCGTAAATGCCGCATGTTACTTATGCCTAAATCAAATAATTTTAAATTGGATTAGTTAGTTTAGATTTTTTGGCGTATCAGCCTAAAAAGACTATTAACGCCGATTCTTTTCTCAAACTATAAAAAGTGTAAAATAATATGCTGTAAAATAGCATATTAACGAATATAATTAAATAAATAAATAAACAACAAAGATAAAATAAACGTTCACAAACACAAAGACTATAGCAAAAATGACTAGATAATTCCAACAGTCTCTAGGGTGTAAAAGGTTCTAAACACTGCTGGATTTTACGATACACAGACATTAATCACAATAAATTAACAATTATATACATACACCCAATTTGCTCCGTCGAATAAATTTGAGCAAGATAATCGACACACTGGGTGATAATTCAGACGCAACTTTTTGTTCCGAAAACTGCCGACAATCCAATAAGATATGACGAACAGTTAATGGAACATTACAAGTATCACAAACTGGCAACACCTCAGATGCCAACAAATGCCTGTGAGTACATCGACAGTGACCGATGCGAAGTCGCGTGAGGATAACCTCTTCCCTACGCTTCGGCCTGCATGACGAACTCCACGGTGTAATGACGTTTTTAGTGCATTGTAGCTTGTTGTCTTGAATAGCAAACCACTCCGTCTGAGAGCTCGACAACATCAATTAATGTAAAAAATTACAAACATCCCTAACAAAAGCTTTGTCTGTAACATTATCAGCGCTAGTTATAGCCAATTTGGCAAGTTCATCAACTTTTTCATTGCTACTGATACCTACGTGACTGGGAATCCAGACAAAGTAAACAGTGACATTTAATTCAGACACCTGAAGCAAAATCGAGTGAATTTGTCTCAGCAAATAATGATCAGGATATTGATCATCAATAGCATTTAATGCACTCAACGAGTCTGTACATATAACATAAAATGTACCTGCACTTAGTTAGATGTAGAGAAGAGCCTGGTATATAGCATTCAGTTCTGCAGTTTAAACACTGCTAACACTTGGCAAGCCAAATGTAAACTGCAACTCATCAACCAAAAAAGCACAACCCACACCGTCGTTACTTTTTGAGCCATCAGTATAAATCCAAGTGGCATTTACGTGCATTGCTTAATTTTTTGCAAATTCAGTTTGATATTCAACTGGTAAAGTTAAAGCTTTGCTCATTCTCGATAATGCAATATTTAACCTTGGACGTTGAAAAGTCCAAGGAGAGTCGCGACAGTATCCTGATGTTGTATAGATCGTCTAGACCATTATTGTAAACGACAGAAAACGTCGGATGCAAGCGTTTAGCTTTTAATTTCGCGGCGTACCTAACAGTCAAGATTTTAAGCCGAAGACAGAGTGATGGTTCAGCTGCCTCACACAAAACACTAGCAATAGGGCTAGTGCGGAAAGCGCCAGTTGCTAAACGAATTCATGTATGGTAGACAGGATCAACAATACGTAATGTGGATGGTGCTGCAGAGGCATAGATTATGAAACCATAATCTAACTTTGAACGCACTAAAGCGCGATGCAAAAGTAGCATTGTTTTCCGATCCGCTCCTTATGACTTTCCACTTAACGACCTGAGCAAGTTTAGTGCCGGAACACATCTTGATCTCAGGTTTATTAAATGGGGACGCCAAGTTAACGCACGGTCAAAAGTGACACCGAAGAATCGAACACATTCCTGTAGAGAAATGGGTTTGCCTTCTACAAAAATGGATAAACAACGTTTTGCTTGTAGAAAAAGTATTTCCATTGCTATTAGCCCAGTTTAAAATGCGGTTGATAGTTATTTGGAGTTGACGTTCTAATGTTGGCATGTTTCTCGAAGCGCAATAGATAGCTACGTCATCAACATAAATACATCCGTTCACCGGATGCTTGATAAACTGACTTATGCCGTTAATAGCTATCATAAATAGCGTCACGCTTAAAATGGACCCTTGCGGAATACCATTTTGTTGCTGACGTATGCCCGAGATGCTTTCACCTACACGTACCTTAAACAAACGGGAAGTTAATAAGCTTTGTATGAACAATGCCATGCTTCCGCGAATACCCCACGAATGAAGCGTTTGTAGAACATTGTACTTACACGTCATGTCATATGCTTTCGCAATGTCAAAGAATACAGCGACAAGATGTTGATTTTGCACAAAAACATTTTTAATTGCTGAATCCAACCAAACAAGGTGATCAGTCGTAGAACATTGTCGCCTAGAATCACATTGTATATCAGCAATTAGACCTCTTGAGTCTAATAACCAAATAAGACGCTTATTAATCATTCTCTCTAATAACTTGCATAAGCAGCTAGTTAGAGAGATAGCCTATAACTTGTCGCGAGCTTTTTATCTTTACCAGGTTTAAGTACTGGTACGATGATAGCCCGCTTTTATGATCAGGGCAGTACCCTGCTGACCATGCACGGTTATAAACTGCCAAAAGCTGAAGTTTGGCTGAGCGACTTAAATGCTTAAGCATAGCATTGTGAATCAAATCGGCACCTGGAGCAGTATTGTGCGCTTCAGATAATGCCGAGTCAAATTCCCAAACACTAAAAGGTGCATTATATATTTTATCATCGTCGGAAACGAATGACAGATGTTTTTTCTTCATGTTAGTTTTAATCTTTTGAAATTTTTTATTGTAATTATCATCACTGGAAGCGTCAAAATAAACATCGGCCAGAATATTCGAGATATTGAGAGGATTGGTAATAATTTGATCACCTGACAATAACAGGTACAGAGGTGGTTTGGCCAGAAATTTTTCTGACTTTTTCCTACACCTTCCCGATGGGGGTTCTCTAATTTATAGAAGTAGCGTATTGAGACCATGATTCTCTTTTAGCTTTTCTGTTCTTCGCGCAACAGCTTTATACTTTAAATAAGCTAACAGGTTTTCTTCAATTGGAGAGTGATTAAACCGTCGAAAAGAACGGCGTTTGCTTAATTTAGTTTGTTCACAATTAAAATTCCACTAAGGAACGGGCTCTCTGCGAGATTCCTTGAAGACAGAGAAATACTGGCATGAGCTGCTTGTATGATAGAATCGGTGAAAGTTTCAACATCTTTGTCAATAGTGGCCTGGATACTGTCATCATAATCAAATACTTGAACAAAACTATCCCAATCAGCATCTTTTATTCTTCAATTCCGATGACGGTTTTTATGGATTTTATGACCAAGCATGCGAATGAGTATTGGAAAGTGGTCACTATCATAAAGATATTCCGAGACTTCTCAATCCAGCAATGCTGCGGCACTTGGGGAACAATTAGTAAGGTCAATAGCCGAGAACGATCTATTGGCTACGGAAAAGTAGGTATTGTTACCTTTATTTAAGATAACTAAATCCGTTTCTGAAAATAGATTGGCCAAGTTACGACTGCTGACATTGGTTCGATTTGAGCAACTCTGACGACTTGTCAATATTAGGGTCTGTGGGCGCAGGATTGCTAGAAACCTGCACCTCAGGTGGCGGTAGCCAGGATTGGGCTGCCGTCTTTGCAGGCTTTGACTCAGACTGAGTCTTATCCCGTTTAGGCTTTGACTTGGAAGTCGCCACCTTAGTTGGTTTTGACCCGATACGAGCCAATACTTTAGATGGTTTAGGCCATTTAAAGCTCCCATTTTGAGTGGTTTTGGTTAAAATCCCACTTGTTGTGACCTTGGTCCAGATTGGACCGTAGTCACGTTTGGTTCTGAGCCTGATGGGCCCGCAACTGGTTTTTGACCCTTCACATTAGAGTCATAGTTTTTACTTGAAGAAGTTTCTGCAATAGCAGTAAATGTTATAATTGGTGTTTGTTGAGTAATAGGTGTTTCAGCAACTGAAGCAAACGATCTAGAAAAGGTTGGAGCCGTAATTGCTCTATACTTCTTTTGAGCATCAAAGTAAGAGAGTTTGTCTGTTACTCTAATCTGGGCTATCTTCCTTTTTTCTTTCATTTTTGGGCAGTCTCGGGAATAAACGGGATGCTTACCTTTGCAATTCACACATAAAGGTGAACTGTTGCATGGACCAAGGTCATGTTTTTCCTTACTGCATTTTGCACATGTTGCAACACCTGGACACCTAACTGCAGTGTGTCCAAAACGTTGGCATTGGAAACACCTCATTGGGTTAGGAATAAACGGGCGAACCGGGCGAGTAACATATGCCACCTTAACTTTATTTGGGAGCCGTTCAGAATCAAATGTTAAAATCATAGATGTTGTATCTATGACTTCACCATCCTTTCTACGGGTTAGTTTTTTTAATATTGATAACGCCTTGCGACGTCAGTTCTTGTTTGCATTTGTCAACAGTTGTGTATAACAACTCATACCATGAAATTAATCCTTTCAAAATATTTAAGAATTTATGCGGCTCAACTGTCATCGCAATATTACCTAACGACGTGCATTCCTGCATTTTACTGCTCTGCAATTTATCTTTTACTTCAATAAGCAAGGTACCGTCTCTAAACTTCTTACATGAATTTAAAGTTCTATTAATAATATTAGAAATGGTCCTATGAATTAAAAAGGGAGAAACCTCCTTTAGACTCTGGCCATTTTCATTTAACATTCAAATATCTAACAAACTTTCTACTTGTACTTCTTTCTTCATTAGCTCTCTCGTCCGTAAACGGGCGAGATCGTTTGGTTGGAGGTTTAGAATCTACCATAATAAACCCCGTCAACTTCATCGCTCAATCTCCCCACCCACCACGGAGTCACATATGGGACGCTACATCACAAACTGATGCAGTCGCCAGGGCTAATCGAGCGATGTAGGTTTTATAAATGTAAATGAAAGATTTCCGCAAACACAAAGAATATTATCGGGCTCCAACCGTAGTACATTGTGAATCTTTCATCGATCACCACATAAATAATTTCTCACCATAAAGTTAGATAACGAGCCGATTGGTTAAAACTGGGTTAGGTTTAACCTCCCGTTTTATCAGAAGCTAGGGCCAAAGCAGTGTGTTGGAACTAATACTCTTTTAAACCTGAGTATTAGCCCCTCAACTACCAGGATCCCCTTTTCCTGACTTTTGGGTCACCGCGCACGGCAAACACGCAGGTGAGTTACACAAGGTGTTATGTGAAAACCTAAAAATATTCTTAAAATTTCAATCTACAATAAGATTGATGATATTTTGTGCATTTTACAAACTTTTTAAGATTTAAATATTTTTATATATATAATTCATGATATAATTATTGACAGTATAATACGGGCATTAAAATGAAAAAATTAAATTCTCCGGTAAACTAATTGAACACAGATGCTTTGGTTAGTTAAGTCTTTCTAGACGTTTTTTGCGTTATCCGATTTATAAACTACTATAACAATACATTGACGTCATCTAAATTTAACTGCAATGCAATTGGCACAGCAAAGTATTAGTCATGGTTGCATGCCAAAACCCCAAGTAAACGTAAAGAAAAAGCCAGAGTATGGCACAAACACTAATAACTCCCTAACTAGAAAAAAATGCCTAACATCATTCAAATTTAAGAATTACTTGCCAATAGGAAAACTTTTTGACTTGGACTAGCAAAATCACAGTTGGTAACAAATAACTCACCTCAATACTGCATCTAAAGTTGCTTACAAAGCTAGCTTCTTTCAACGCTGCTCGCCAAATTATTGCCGCTGTGCACGGTTTCTAAACTTATTGTTGCAAAGACTTTGAAAACAATAGAACTTGTGTAGCCATTAAAATAAAAAATCAGAAATCAAAATTACAAAAGCTCCACCACGTAAAAGTGCCGACAAGTAGGCAATATCTAAAATAATTATTAATTATACAATAATCACAACTTTTTTTTTATTGTACGCATTTTTTTACCTATTTGTGCACAATAAACCACTCAACAATTATTTGTACAAATAGTTTACATTAAAATTAGTAACCCGTCTAGATAAATCTACATTGTTTTAGCAAGCAACGCAATCCTTTGTCATTCTGCTGCTTGTACAACGGTTTTTGGCATTTTATCATTATAAACTTTACATTAAAAAAAATTACAACAGCTCAGACAAAAGTATTTTGCTTTGCAGTCACTGCAATCTCTAACAACACATCTCACATAGTACTTTCAGAGCAACTCCGACAGACAAATGCAAATACCAACAAGTTGATTAGCTTAATCGTAATTATTATACATGTCAATGTCTGTTTTTTTGTACACAACTGCCGTTTTTTTTCTATTTTTGCATTTATTAATCCCGCTTAAAGTATCTTACGTTGCTTAAATGCCAAAATTAACTATGAACTCTAGCAAAGCCGTATCCCACTCAAAATGGTTTAAAATTGCTATTTTCTATTATGTTTTATATGAAAAAAAAAAATACAACCTTTTGCTTCATATTTCTTTACATACGTCTTCGACTTGTAAGTAACATTTTTGGTGTTGTTTTTACTATAAGCAGTAATTGAATTAACTGCTAATATTTTCTATAATTGCCACGTAGCGTATGTTTTAAAAGTACGCATTGGCATTTAATCCGTTTTATTTATCAGTATACATTTATGGCCGGCTAAAAAATATTCCACAAAAGCATTTAATAACAATATAAAAAAAACACAATAACCCAATTTAATACGAAACACAATGTTATTTCTTTTTGTAAAAATATAATTCAAAAAACATAAATCAATATTTTCAACAATGAATTCAGTTAGAGCTTAATGCAAATCATTTTGTATTAAATAACATTGGCAAATCGATAATCATTTCTAACGAGTATATAATAATATCAAAACCAAATCCATTAATTTATCATTGATTTTACGGGTCCGGCTTGCAGTTTTAATCCGCATGGATATTAAAACAATGTCGGTGTGATTGCGTCGAAAAGCATTGTCGAGTTTGGACCGTGCCATTGTTCAGGCAGAATTGAATCTGTTCCGTATGTAAATCCGCGATTTTTTACTGTCGGAATCAACAGCACCCTGCCACTGTTATCCATTATCAATGTCCCATAATAATTGGGCTTTTGACGGGAAATTGGGGAGCGAAATGAAATAGGGATAGACAGGTTTTGATTTTACACAGTTTTTAATTGAAGTTTTGAAACGAAAACTGTACATAAAAAATTGTATTCGTTTGAAAGGTTTGGAATTAATAATTGATTAATGTAGAGTGTAATGGATTTTTTTAATGTAAAATGTGTTGACATAATTATAAATATTGTATTGAAATGTTGTTGGCACATGCAGTTTACTTTCCAAATTATAATTATTAATCATAACAACTGGTTAAAATTGAATGTAATGCCGTATATATGTATAATACCTATACACACGACTACGCAACTCAAATATTAAAATTTTGTACCTAATGTAATTACATTTTGATGCCAATTTATTTATCAATTTAATTATAGGCGTAATTTTATCTTTGGTATCTTTATTATTATTATTATTATGGTTGGATCAAATAAATGTAAATATTTAAAAACATTTTTGTAATTTATAAATGAAATTTGATGTTTACTAAACAATCTGCCAAGTTTTTATAAAAAATCAAGAAAGTCTACGCGGTTCTTATTATTATAATATTAATTAAACAAATACTTAGTTTATTATTGCGTTTATTATTGTTTCAAATACATTTCTAGTTTCAATTTTACCGTTACATAGTCTTTTTTATTGTATAAATTTTTTTTTAATTTAATTTAATTTTGTTGCAGTATTCTATAACTTGGTAGAACATTTTAGCAATAATAAGCATCCAGTACGGTCGTACAGTGCACACACAAAAAGCAATTGACAGTGTGCAGCGTAATGTTAATGATGATCCAAATGTGTCAATTCTTTATCGTACTCTAACTCTAACTAAACTTGTGTCCATCCACTTAATGGAAAATGTTGCAAAAAGATCTTGGTTTACAAGCTTACAAAATTCAACTTGTACAAGAATTGAAGCCACATCATCGTTTGCGCCGTACATTTGGTAAATGGGCCGAGGAAAACATTGCTATTGATCCACAATTTCAATTAAAAATTTTGTTCAGTGATGAAGCACCCTTTTAAATGGCTATGTCAATAAACAAAATTGTTGCATTTGGAGCGATAATAATCCACAAACCATTGTCAAAACACTATTACATCCAGAATCATTGGTCCATATGTCTTCAAAAATGGTGATAGTTAGAACGTTACAGTCAACGGTTAGCGGTACAGAGACATAATTGCTAACTTTTTTGTGCTTTAATTGGGTTGCAGACATGAAGTTTCAGTAGGACAGCGCCACATGTCACACAGCGCGCGATACTGTTAATAAACTGAAAGAAACATTTCACAAACGATTAATTTTACAAAATGGACCTGTTAACTGGCCACCTCGTTTGTGCGGTTTGGCTCCATTAGATTATTTTCTCTGAGATATGTAAAGTCCCTTGTCTACACTGATAAACCAAAAACAATTGCGCACTAACATTTGACGCATTATTGCCGAAAGACAGCCTGAATTACGGCAAATAGTGTATGAAAATTGGACTTCTAAATTACGCCATGTACGCTCCAGTCGCGGCGGTCACATGTCCGAAATCATATTCAAACATTAATCCTATAAAATTATCTGTCAAATAAAGTCAATTCCATGGATATTTAAAAACACTCTTTATTTATACCAAAATTATTTTGACAAAACTTTATTGCTCAATAAATTTTATATTTTTTGTTCTGAAAACACTTGAGAAATTGAGCAAAAGATTAATTCAAAAAACGGCACCTACACCTAACCCAGCACGAATACACTCAAATAAATTTTACTAAATTGGGCCTACATATTGTAACAGACTAAATCAAAAAAATATTACAGAATAAAATATTTAGCTTAGACCATGAAAGTGCATTTAACCACTTTTATAACACATAGCATAAATGAATAAAACACATTCTGTAACAGTAAGAGATACAAAAGTCAGGTAAGATGTTGCCAAAGACCTTAAGAGCACTAAAATGTTGTACATATAGTAAACAGTATAGTTCATACAATATAGTATGCTATGCTGAAATAAAATAATCTTGTTAAATAGCAAATTTATAGACAAACTTATACATGCATACTGAAAGCGGAGCACGTTAACAGTTAACGGGGTTTGACCACCAAATATATCTAAAATAATAACTTGCTTTTTATTCCCGGTGTAATTTGAAAACGTCGTTGGACTCACTGTAAGAACACAATTAAAAAAAACTTGAGAACTAGCTTACTTGAAGACTACTTCTAAACATAACATTGAAAACATCTTGTTTTGTAATGTAGATGGGCTATTAGCAAAATAATAGGAGTGTCTCAAAGATATAGATCAAAACTTATAAAAAAGTTTTAAATAAGGAAATTTCTTTTGTATTTGGATCAAAATTCAAAAAATGTTGTTGTAACTGTAGTTTAACTTTAAAAAATATATTTGCCGCAAGTTTTTTTGAAATTTTGGACTTTGCGGCTCAAATTAAAATTACAAAGCCGTATTGGGTCCGCGGGCCTTAATTTGCCAACCCTTTCTATACAATCATAAAACACATGTTTACTTAAGTAGGTTTGGAAACCAAACAAATTGTTTAGTTAAGTATGATAGGTATTATTTAAGCAAAGTCACAAAAGCTTTTAGTTTTTTTAGTTTTTTAGGTTATGATCTTAACTTTTGGGAGTAATATTTAACATTTTTCTTTTTTATCGTAGGAACGTTGGAAAAAAATCTACAAAAACTTGTTTTTTTTGTAAAATTGTTTGTTTTGAATTGCATTTTAAAGTTTTGCAAAGTTTTTTTAATCAAACATTTAAATCGTGAGAAATCACTTTTCAAAGATTGGTATTTTGGTTAAAAATGCTCATTTTTGTACACATTGAACATACAACATACTTGAAACACTTTTATAAGTTTGGTTCTTAGAAATAATATGGAGTCCAAGCTACAGCACTTCCAAAAATCCATAAAAACTGCATAAACAACGTTTTTTGCGTTAGTATACCTAATAATGATTAAAAATTTTAGTACCAAAACAACATGTTTTAACATATGAGTTTATAATCTCAGTTTTTGAAGTTTTTAAAAGTTCAGAATGAATGTATGAACATTGAAAAAATTTCTACAAGTTCTAACTATGTTTTTTTGTAATTTTTGTACTAAAACTTTGTTAATTTTAACCATTCATACCCGTTTTGAAAATAGCCTAAAGAAACAAAACAGATTCATATTGAAAATGCGGTGACAATGTCAAATTTCAACAAAATTAAGTCTAATTTGGCTTAATATTTTTGTTAAAATTGCAGTGTAAAATTTTATTTGATCAAACGTACAGGTTTTAAAATATTACTTTTCAAAGATTGATATTTTAGTTAAAAATGCTCATTTTTGTATACTGTGGACCCGTTGTAACTTTGTTCTATATAATTTGTTGAAATTTTTAAAAAACATTTCTCATAAATTGGAAACAATATTGAGTTCAAGCTACACAGCTTTCTTTTGTGTTATTACAATTTTTTATCAAATTTTGGAAATTCTTAGCATTTTTGACCAAAATACCAATCTTTAAAAAATGATATCTCACAATTAATACGTTTATTAAAAAAAAATTATTAATTAAATCAAATTAAACCGGAGACGTGTTACTATACAACACAACTACTTACCGGACATGGAGCCTTTGGAAAGTACTTACAAATAAGATGGAGAAAGAGGAAAAATGTATAATTTGTCAAGAAGACACGCAGAACATACGCTAGTAGAGTGCGTGGGAGGAATATGGGAAAACGCTAGAAAAGGTATTAGAAAACAAAGTAGACAAATCTACAATCATTAAAATATGCCTGAGTGACGAAAACAAATAGATAGCACTAAGAAACTATGCAACGACAGTACTGAAAAAAAAAGATAAAAGAGTTTGAATTGTTGAGATTTAGGTAAACTAAAATGAAAGAAAACACATAAACTAAAAGCCACAGAAGACAAAAAAATGGGGAGCGAGAAACTAAATGGAAGCAAAAGAATATCGAAAAAAGTAATAAAGAGAAATGAATCAAAGAAGGTCAAAACAGCTATGTTTGCCAAGCAATAGAAGATGGAAAGAGAGGCCAGAGAACTAATCTCAAATGGAAATTTAAGAATCTCACTAGAAGTTAAATTGGCACATGTAGGGCTACCAAAGGGGATACACTTAATGGAGCTGCATAAAATATTTATGAAAGAATGACGACGACGACGAGAATAAAGTTAATAAAGATCTAAAAAACTAAAAAGATATCTAAGAACAATGCAATTCGCTGAATAACACAAGAATGGGAGAAAGGAATGGAGAACGCTAGTGTAGGAAGTAGGGCAGAAAAATAGAGTTTAGGGAAAGATGGGCCAAAGACAGCATGTGTTGCCGCAGCAGACTGCGTGAATTCTGCAAGGCCGAAACCAGCTTATCTTGAACTAATATCACATTAGAGACAATGTCTAGGACAAATTAACAGCAGGACTCACTACGTCCTTTAGACTATTTCCAAAATAGCCCACGTTCAAGTAAATTTGAAAATTAAATAAAAAAATACCTAATTAAATATATAAAGTATAAAAAAAGTTAAAAATTACTTAAAATATGTGATTTTTGAGCATTTTCTGAACTTATTCAAAGACTCTAAAAATTGAAATTATAAGATAAAAGCTAAAAATATGAAAACATGTTTTTTTTAGTAAAAATTGTAATCATTACCCGGTATATTAACGTAAAAACAATGTTTTTACAATTTTTTATGGAGTGCTATAGCTTGGATTCTATATTATTTCTAAAAACCAAACTTTCAAGGTTTTTAGGTATTTATGATAGATGTTTTCTAAAAGTTTTAGCAAAAAATATTTATATAGAAAAAAAATACAGTTGTTTCAATGTATACAAAAATGATATTTTTTATCAAAATACCAAGCTTTGAGAATTTTGCAAAACTTTAAAAAACAATTCAAAGTAAAAAATTAAGCCAAATTAAACCAAAATTTAATGAAATTTGACGTTGTCACGTCATTTTCAATATGGAGGGCTGATTTTGGAATATTTTCTTAATGGCCTACACTCACAAAAATTAAGAATGTTTAAATAAAAAACAAGTAAAAGTACAGAAAATTAGAAAAAAAAAGTTTTTGTAGACTTTTTTACATTGTTCAATGCTAAAAAAAAAGTTAAAAATTACCTAAAAATGTAATTTTTGATGGTTTTTCTGAACTTCAAGAAGTTCCTAAAAAATAAGATTATGACTAAATAGTTGACAATATAGAAAACATGTTTTTTGGCATCTACTAACACATATTTAATTTTCAGTAATAATAATTTTCAGATACTTTTTAAGTACGGTCAAAATGTAATGAAATTACCTACAGAGTGTTTTCTACCCGGAGGCAAAAAATGAAACTACATACATTTTTTTAACTTCAAACAGAAAATGTATATAAGTTTTTTGTTTATCTTGCTTCTTTTTTGAGATAATTTTTATTTAGCAAAAAACAAAAAAAAAACATTACTTTAACAAGCTTTTGATACTTGTCAAAATTGTTTTTTTTTTGTTTAGTTGGTAAAATGTGATAAAATGCTGTTTAACAACGGAGAATAAAAGGTAATGCCCTAGCTGTATGACGCAAATATCAATTAAGATTTCCCAACAAAAATCAACTTTTTTGGACGCATTTTGAAGGTTTCGTGAATTTGGAGTTGGAAATTGCCGTAGTGAAGGTCTACATCAACAGCACACCGTGGCAGAAGGAAAAGAAAAATACTTGACGCAATTTTTGATGAACCAGGGGTTGTATGGAAAACTTTAAACAGGAAAATTCTTCATCTATATCGTTATCAAAAAGTATAACACTTACCAAGCACAACGACTTGCGTTTTCTTAATAGCTTCTTGAACTACATGAACAAGACAAAGATTCTCAGTTAACACATGGTGTGGGGTTTTTAATGGGCAACTACTGCCAATTTAAATCTTACCACCTCGTTTAAATGCTAGCGTAAAAAAATTTGCTGGATAACAATGTCCCTCTTGCCTTACGTAACAGGATGAGGTCGTACCAGCACGATGGAGCACCGCTCTATGTTGTGCGATATACAGTTTGGTGGCTCAACGGTACTTTAATGATAGTTGGATTGGTAAAAGAAGTTTAATAAACTGGCCTGCAAGATCTTGGACTTTTATGTGCGGGGACACATAAAACAATTGGTTTATGCAGAGCTAATAAACAACGTGAAGCAGCTACAAGAGAATATTGCGAATGCTGCATCGCACATTCAAAACACAATAGATTTTAGCAGCTTATTATTCTTTTTTAGTGCAAGCTTGCATTAACAATCATAGTGGCCATTTTAAAAACTTTTTAAAGTAATATTGTTTTGTTTGTGTTACCATTGTTACAAATGTTTTTTTTTAACTTAAATTTTGCTAAATAAAAAGTTTTCTAAAAAATGTGTACTTTTCAATTATCTCGAAAACAAAGCAAAATAGACACAAAAGTTATTTAGATGTTCTGTTTGAAATTAAAAAATGTTGTTTCTAAAGTTTGTTTGCCTCCAGTTAGAAAACACCCAGTATATGTGTACACTAGCGTTTTTAAAATATAAAAAAGTGGTGGAAGATGTCATTATGACCTTAAAAAATTTAGAGTCATCATAATCTTGAAAATATAGTGTGGTTACAATTACTCATACAACCTTGATAACACCTTTGGGAGACCTGGCCATAGATTTTGTGGCGTTGTTTGAATGTTACTTATCATAACTAATTATGCCGTTTGTTTGGTTCTTAAATACCTACTTAGATAAACATGAGTTTTATGATTGCTATGTATAGCAATTGTACTATCTTTGAAGACACTCCTACAAGGAGCTAGTTAAAAAAGTTTTTTTTATTGTACATTTTACAGTGAAACCAACAACTTATTAGGTAACTTAAAAAAAATCACACCGATGGATATTGAGCAAGTTTTTATTTTTGTTATATTTAGAGATCAAACCTCAGACTGTTAGCGTGCTATGCTAACGCTCTATGACTGAGCTATTTTACCTTGGTAACCGTACAAGTTTGGTTCTTACTCCAGTTATCTATTACTTTTTAACGTTTCCTGTGTTAAGTTAAAGTATGTATGTAGTTTAGTCGTTGTTATTAATAAGTGTCCACATTTCTTCGTATAAAGGTAAGACAGGTTTTTTAAATTTTACAATAATTGTTGGGTTTCTAAGGATTATTAAGTTTTTTAGGATGCTAGAATTATTTAAATAGTTTTCAAATTTTACTTGAAGATTATGGAGTCGCTCGGGAAGTGGAGTAATGTTAGTTTTTTTGTATAGGAAATTATTTGAAGGATTGTGGAGAGGGTTGTTAGGTTGAGAGGTTTTTTTACTTACGTATTGGCTTTGTTAAATTTTTTTAATATTATTGATGCGTAATTTAAGATTGGCCTACAGATAGTTTTGTAATTATGATCAAAAGTGGTTTGCTCGGGATTTAGTTTTAGATTTATTAAAACTATTATGAAACTTGAAATTAAGTTCAGCATCAAAATGACGCTCAGATGTTTACATTGTTGAGATGGGTTTATAGTTTGTTGGTTATTTGGATTTTAGGAAAATTTTTGTAAATTTTATAGTGAAATATTATTGTTTAAAAAAAAAACATATATTAAGTTGGATTGAAATGGGTTGGATTAGGGTTATGTATATCACCACAAAAGACATTATACAAAAGAGGCAACAGGGGAGATCTTTGCGGAATATCTTGTTGTGGGTTAAAGGTTTCAGAATATATGGAACCTATTCGTACTACTTTGTGTTTGATCTTTTAGAAAAAAAATGTATTATGTTTATGAAGTAATTGGGGACATTTAGAATGGAAAACTTGAAAAGAAAACTTCTATGCCAGACAGAGTCAAACGCTTTGTTTATATTCATAAACAAAACGTTCAAATGCCTGCTTTCAAGGTGGAATGTTTGGAGATTGGATGTGAGGATGGTTAAAAGATGGCTAGTTAATTTGCTCTGTATAAAACCAAATTAAGTCATAAGTATTTTATTGTGGATAAATTTGAAAAGCTTGTTTTTGAATTATTTCATTACAACAAATTAAATTTTAACTGCAAAAATATTACTTTTTTTTTAAGAAAAATAGCGACCCAAAACTCTGTTGTGTCATTTATATGCGGTCTGTGCAAATCTAAAACCTTGTATTTTTGTATGTAAAAAAAATTATAACTATATTTTTGTAAAGTTTTTAAGTCATTAGTAAGTTTTGAATTGGACCGAGATAATATATTATTTAAATTATTAATAAACTGATAGCATTTATTTTGCAATTGTTATAAACATTTTACTTTTCATATCTGCATTACTCACTATTATATCATTACAATTGTTAACAAAATTTAGGTAATATAACTTTTATAAATTTTTCTATGCCATCTATATCTTGTAAACGGTATTTTATCTCAGGTTACGTGTCTTAGTAAATTAACTATCAACGTTGACTACACTGCTTTCAAATAACCAGTTTTACACTGAAAACTTTACAGTGTAAAACTGGTTATTTGCTTTACAGTGTAAAACATGGGTTACAAAGTAAAGAATGTAAACAAGTGGGACTATTGCTTCAAAAAAATCCACGACGTTTCAAAAAAGATTTTTGAAAATGATATTAACTTTTATCTCTACAAGTTGGATTATTAGCTTCAAAAATTTTAATCAGAACAGCACATACAAATCGGACTGATAGAATTGCTATAAGCAATGTGTTTTCTAAACAGTAATATTTAAAAAAAAAATTATATCCATAAACATTTCGTCATTTTTTAGTTTTCAAAAAATAAAAACTGTCAGTTTACTAAAAATTACTTAGACACCACCAAATGTATGGCTAATATACTAGTACTTAGTAAGTAGTTACAGCTTTTATTTAAAATATTGTTGAACATTTTGATAGATAAAACAGTTTAAAGCTAATTATAACAACTAATCAAAAACATTTGTCATAAAATACTTTGAAAATTAAAAAAAATAGATTATAATTGCAGTAGTTAAGGTTTTTTAGACGTGAAAATTGTGATATTAAATACATAACAAATAAAAATAGTTGCTTAAAAATTACGGAGGTGTTACATTACTTAAAACGGCTACAAAGTTACGCACAAATGCATACAAAAATTTAGACATATGTCAAATTTATAAAAAAAATTAATGTTGCAAAAAAAAATCAATTGTTTTGTTGTTGGGTCATAAAGCGGCTTTTAATAATACTTAAATATAAAAAACTAAAAGATAACAGTATAACTAAGCATCTAAATAACTGAAAAATGTAAAGTAGTGATGCACACTCTGCTAAAGTTTCTTTGCTGTATATTTTTCTTTGAAGTAAAGTTCTTGGCATACACAGAAAAATTGTAGTTGTATAAAATAACTAAAAAAAATGAAAATTAACAAAAATAATAAGATGTAAGTCTGGTAAGGTTAACACTTCAGTAGAAATGAAATGTTCAAGAACGAGGCGACAAGCAAACTTTTAAATATTGTAAAATTATTATTATTATTATTAGTAGTATTTTTTTAATATCAACTAAAACGGCCAGTAGGACAAACAAAAATTACTTATACAATTCGCGCTGAAAAAGAAATCAGAAAGTTTTTAAAACGTACGCTGTAGAAATAAATAAAAGATTTAAACAATTCAAAATCTCTTGTTTTATTATTATATTTATTAAATGAAACGTTTTATTTAATTATTTATTTTATTGATATTAATTAATAAAAGCATACTAAATAAAATGTTATAATATGTACATTTTGAATAAACATTATAAAATAGAAAAATTATCCAAATACCTAAAACAACTTAGGTTATTTTAAAATAACTTGCAAAATGTATTGTTAGCAACATACTCAATTTGTAAAAACATTTTATAAGTATTTGCAATGACCGTTATTTTGTTCAATCACTGCTATCAGTAAGCAAGGGTCTGCAATGCAGCACACCCGGCGTTTATTTCAAAACCTATGGGGTTACAAAATAAATAAAACAATATTTTCATACTTTATGGCTTATTTTAACATTCTATAAATCAAATATTGCACTTTTCAATAGTTAATGTCAGATTTTAGTTTTTGAAAAAATATTTATTATTTTGATGCTTAAATTTAAAAATATTAAAATTTTATTAAAAAAATTACATTTTTTAATAGTTTATGCCAAATTTTTATGCTTTTTGCTTTGTTTGTTTAAAATTTTATGACAAAATTTGCAATTTATAACATTTTATGAACAGAATGTTGCTGTTTTTTGATCAAACTTTATTTTGAAAATATTTATATTTTGTCATTTTTTTCTTTTTATAAATAAAATTTTTGATTTTTTAACAGTTTATACAAATAAGGCATAGATGGGTTCTATGAAAACTATGTCTGACTGTTTGTTTTATGAGTTTAATAACGTAATTTAACATTATCTCAAATTTGAGCTTTTCCAAATAATTTGCATTAAGTTAGTTCTTGTAATATGTGCTGACGCCGTGCGTTCGATTATTAAGCTCTCTGACTGCTTGATTAAGGTTTTGTAATGCATTGACTATCTGCCGATAAATTTTCAGCTTTTCCAAAACAACTTTTGGGTACTAATTAAAATTACAGCGCCAGGTGACTCTAAAGAGGCGTTCTATGGCCAAAATACAGTCCAATATAAAAATATCAAACTTTCCAAAAAACTCTTGTAATTTTTTGTCACTAGCTCCTGGACTATTAGTAAAAGTGCATAGACAAATATTGTTATAAAAGTACTGGTAATGTTTAAGCCTAGGCAAATTATAAAAGAAAAATTTTGAATCATTAAAGATCTAAAGTAAACAACATCCTACATATAATTTGAAAATTGTCTTAGACATAGCTTTGTAGTAGCATACTGGAAAACGCTTTGATAGCTAAATTGAAACGTTTGCTAAGATATTGTACAAAAAAAGTTTTATAAAAATATCTTTTTAAATAAAATCCTAATCATTTTGGCGTTTAAGACATTAATATAAAAAAGAGGACGTTGAATAAAATAATGTTTAGCAACATTTAATAACATTAATTCATATTTTACTTTAAATTTTCTTGTAATATAAAAAGAATAATAATTAATACTAATTATGGTATTTTATACTTTATAAAATTCATATTTAAATTATTTAACAATAAAGTGAAACAAATAAATTACTTTTAAAAATAGTAAAACATAATATAAAATTAACAATAAATAAATTAAAAAAATAGTTTATTTCTTTATTGATATTATATTGAGACTAATATAAAATCAATTCTGATTTGTTTTAAATTAAATAATTTACTAATGTTTTTAATACATAATTAAAATGTGCAAGATAAAACAAATTTCTTTATTAATTACTTTCTACAACACTTTAATTATAGAATTTAGAAGCATGAGCCATCTCTGGCATACTTATGGAACTACTGCTTAAAATTGTATAGGTTCCGTGTGATTCCCAAACATGCGGATACACTTGTAGAAGTTGTTAGCAATTTGATTCATGTATTAATTAAACACGGAAAGTTGTCCATATAATTAAATGTTTGAAAACTAAAACGATTATACTTTTAAAGTAACTTTTATTCTTTATAATTATATAATTGACTACTGCATTAATAATAATAATATCCTATAGACTAGTAATGTTTTTTGTTATATACATCAATGTTTACAATACGCAATTATATAAAAAATAATACAATGAAACATCAATAAACAATTTCAAAAAGAGATTGTATACATTTCAATAAAAACCAGAAGTAAAATATATATACAGTATTTTGCTATAGTATTATTTACATATGTTTGAGAAATTTTATTATGTTAGTTAAAACCAATATAAATAATTAGAAATCGCAAAAATAATCCCGACATCAAAGGCGTCGCGGTGCGAACTTCGTATTTATTTAATCAAGTTTTATTGCCGGCACCGTCGTGTGATTTTATTAGGTTCTCGATGGTAAACAGACTTGAGTTTTTATTTTTGCGTAGCTGAGGAATTGCCGCGCTTGGAACTACTTCTTCGTCTTCGGTTGGTGATGATAAAGTGGCGTGTAAAGGAGGTCCACGATCTTGCATCAATTCACTTATAAGTGTTCGGTCCTAAAATAAAAAAATATATTGATTTAGTATACATTTAAAATATAATATGTATTATTTTATTGTATTGTTATAGGTGTTAAAACAATTGAGACTAGCTGGTCTACGCAAAGTATTGTAAAACGTCGTATTAAACCATTTATGAATGTAAAGCTATTCTTAAAGTAATATTTGTACTGCGTAATTTTATATTATGTAAGCGGTGTGAAATTAAAATATTTCAGTTTTGTCAGTCTCCTAACCTGGTTCAAGCAGGCCGAAGATTCTTCCGAGTATAATATATACTCCTACTAAACTAATGCTTAATACGTTGAACTAGCTCTCAATACTTGATCTCATAATTTTTTATACATTAATTTTTATATTTAAAATTAAAATAAATAAAATGCCAAGTTATTTTCACCTGCATTCCAATAATGAATATCATTCTTATTCTACTCGAAGTAATAGCCATTTTAGAACACAACGTGTTGGAAAAAAATCTACACATATTTCAATTTTATTTGATGGGGTAAAATAATTTAATGGTCTTCCAAATGAAATAAAACCTGCTATAACTGTAAAACAATTCAAATTTTTATATCTTTCGTACCTTACCAAAAAATAACTTAAAATTCATTTTAAATTGTTATTGTGCAATATGCATTTTTTATTATTTTTTATTATATTTATGACTGTTTTGTATAATTTTGATTCTATTTTTATTTTATATTTTAAGTGTATCTTATGTATATTGCGTAATATTTGGTTTTCTGTATACGTATTGCTATACAAATATTATATTAATTTTATTATTATAAAAAGTAAACTGAAGTAAGTTGATTAATGTGCGCGAGTTTGTTTCTCGCCGAAACCATGATGTCACAAGGCGGATGAACAAATTTATAAATAATTTACGGCAGACTTGAAAAATCTTTATTTGATTTACGATAAATGATAAAAAAGATTAAACTTGCGTACTAAAAATCTCCGGCCCGTTTTTTACAACCTTTGTTTTTATAATTCGAATAGTAAATACAAATTAACAATGTTTCTGCGTATTTTGATAAAAGCAAACAACGAAATTTTATTTTTAAATTTCTTAATGTACTGAATTTAAACCTTACTCTGCCGTAAATTATGTATGTATGTATGTAGCGACAAATAAAATTACATACGTTGGTAAGGTTGATTTTGAAATATTTTTTTTACAAAATAGCTTTTCCAATATAACCAACAGATGATTTAAACAGAACTAATATCTAATAACAATACCTAAATGGCCAGAAAAAAATATGAAAAATGGTAAGCAAACTCGTATGCAAACAAATCCTAAACCTAAAGCTTATATATCATTTTGTAAAATGCTACATTCAATCTGTACTGTTGTATGGTGTTGAGGGTGTGGACACTGAAAGTCAATACCATGAACAAATTTTAAAGCTTTTGAGATGTGAACATTTTGGCAAATGCATATAATATCTTGGATGAAGCACATCACAAACGCTGAGATCTTTACACGCATAAAAAGAAACAAAAATATACTCAATATTCTTAAAAATTATTAGAAGAAGTACACAGTCTGCTGAAACTTATAATGTATGTAACTTATAAGTGCAAGATAGAAAGCCGACGTAACACAAGCCACAGAAAACACTCTTGGCTAAAAAAGACTGTACAAGACTAGACTCTCACACCTTATTTAGAATGACAAAAAATCGAGGAGAATTTGCAATGAAAAAAAAAAAACGCAACGGCAGAATTTTCACAAAAATTAAAAAAAAATTATGTTTTATTTTTATTGACTATATGTCTAAGGCTGCAGTCTCACTGCACCACCCACCGCCACCAACTAAAATTCGAACACATTAAGGCTGCAGTCTCACTGCACCACCCACCGCCACCAACTAAAATTCGAACACGTTAAATCATATGGCGACGGTCCGACTAATTCACTATTCTCGCCGGCATCTGTCATTTGGTAACCACCGTTTCATAATTTCAAATCGGTTGGTGGTAGCGCGGCAACAGTTGATCGTCATTTGAAACATACTAACTTGAAATTTTACAAATCAAAACATAATCTGTAATTTTTGCTTTGATATTTAAGAATTTTAAAAACGGTAACATGGAAGAAACATGGACACCATCCGACATTGATAAACTAATTACATTAGTAAATGAAAGGCCCAAAATATAAACATAGCACTCTTCTACTGACATAGAAATGGGCGGGAAATTTAAATATTTGGTGGTCACCAGTGGCTGCAGTGAGACCGTAGTACATTTTGGTGGTTAATGGAAAACGTTGATAGTTGGTGGCGGTGGTGCAGTGAGACTGCAGCCTAACTTGTTACACTCAATATTTTTTTGCCTACTCCAAAAAAAAAACATTGTTTTAGAAATTTTGAAAAATTTATTATATTTTTTTTATAAAATTAAACCTACTTCAGAAAATGAGTAAAGAAAGAGAGTTGCTCTTAACTATCAAGCAAAGTAAAACTGCATACTTGGGACACATAATGCGCAACCAAAAATACAATATTTTAAAATTGATAATGAAAGGCCGCATTGAAAGTAAAAGATTGATTGGCATTAGAGTACTTTCCTGGTCACGCAATATCCGCAACTGGACCGGCATGGAGGTGGGGCTATTGTTCCAAGCGGCTGCCGATAGGAAGAATTTTAGTGAAGTGGTTGCGAACCTTCAGTAATGAAGATGCACCAAAAGAAAGATGAACTTAAATATAATAAAAATACTTAAACATTCCAAAGTAAGCAGCCTCCAGATTATATTATAATTTGTCACTGTCAGATTTTAAAGTATGGCGTCATCAAGTAAAATCGTAATTTACAGCTAATCAAATACCTACAAAAAGCAACTTAAAAACTTATTTTGGTCTTAAAGAAATTTTAATAAACTATAAGATACAAAACGCATCTTAAATACTTTTTTGAACATTTTACTAAAGAGTCTAAAAACCGGCTTATTCATCTGTTTGGTAAGGTATTGATTAGTTACGTGTTAGAATAGTAAAGTTTAGAAAAAAAGAATAAATATATATTTCTGTGAGATTGACTTTTTAGTAATTTGGTTGCGGAAGTACTGCTTGTTATTATTTGTTTATAATTACATGCATCAGTCAAACCAGCTTGAGATTATGTTCTTTTTGTTAGTTTTTTACTAGTGAGTCAAAATGATCTCTGTAATTAATCTATTTTGTAAATTTGATTTGATGAAAAATTGTCACTACTGACAGATAAATAAACTTTTACACGTCTCAATCTTATTTTTTTATTTTATCGGGTGCCTTTCCCATCAGAGAATAGATATTATCAAAGCTAATTTAATTCTGTTGACTGCACTTTTAAATAGTTTGTTAAACGGGCATCCAAACTACTCGTTTAGTTTTTGCAACTATGACATTCTTCTTTGCCCTTTAATTTTGCGTTGCATTATATTTCTAGATATTGCAACTTTTTTTTATTAATAAGAAGGATTCAACCACCGAAAAATTTCAATTTTTGTCACTTTATTGGTCTGCGGTATTTTTAGTAGCCGGCGGTACCACTACATCTTAAGTTTTTAATTTGATTTAAGTTATTTTGTTTAAGTGTTTATCGTAAAACAATCCACTGAAAACATAACATTCGTTTAGATAGAGGAAGGTTTATATTGCAGTTGCATAATATTTTTTGCAATTTATTAAATGTTGACTTAGCAATTTCAATTCGGCTTCTTAGTTCTTAGTCTTAGTCACAAGAACTAAAGGGTGGTGCATCTAGTGCTATCATATCTCTGCGGAACAAAATGAATTGCTTTACGCTTGAACAACGTTAGGAAATATTGCAAACTTATTTCTAAAGTCAATGTTGTGTAGCCCAAACAGTGCGTTTAAGAAAAGAAGTTTTGGCCAAAATGAAACCCCCATTGCGCGTACTGTACGCAAGTTTGTGCAAAAGGTCTGTGAGACTGGCATGCTAGTGGCCCGCCGTCGTATGGTGCGCACTGACAAGAATGTGGCCGCCGTAGCTGAAAGTGTGTGACTCAGTCCCAGAACATTGACTCGGTATGGATCTCAACAACTCAAATTTCACGCACCAGCCTGATGCAAATTTTGCACAAAAACCTTGCATTATTGCTTATAAGGTTCAATTTACTCAGCAATTAAAAGCACACGACCATCCGGTTTGTTTGGGCCTTAGAGCAGCTCGAAATGGACAACAATTTTGATCAAAAAATCATCTTTTCTGACGAAGCGCATTTTCATCTCGGCGGCTATGTTAACAAGCAAAACTGTTGCATTTGGGGATCGGAAAACCTGCACGTGATTGTCGAGAAACCAATGCCAATCCTCAGAGAGTAACAGTTTGGTGCAGATTTTGAAGCGGTGCCATCTTTGGCTCTTTTTTTTAATGCTGCTGGAAACGCCATTTCAGTCAACGCAACAAATATAATTTTACAAAAAAGACTTCGACATATCATAGTTTAGTTCTTTCTAAATGTACTGGTAAAAAATAAATTGATTATCAAATTATTTGTAGAAGCAGCGATGAAGCCAAAGTTGCCGTTTTTGTTAAAATACTACAAATTAAGGTAGCGGTCGGTATGGTCTTAAGTACTTTATTAAAATGTAAATATATCAGCCGTAAGTAATATAATTCAGATAACCTTAACGGCTTTTAAACAACTGTTGGGTTTTAAAAGATTCTAGTACTTTAGATAATTATAAAAAGTTTTATAGTAAAAAGATCATAAGTACAAAATTTTGAAATGTTTGAAAGTTTTAAAATTTTTTTATAAAAAAATAAATAAGCAAAAGACTGCTATAATTAAAATTTTTCTAAAACTTTAACAATTCTTAAACAATTTTAACAAAAAAGTCTTAAACATTGTTGTAAATATTACAGGCAAATTTTATTGAAACACAGATATCAATTTATTACAATCAGGGGCTCTCATGACAATGTTTTGTCAGCGTTTTGAGTATTTGGCCTTATTTTTACAAAGATAATCAAGCCAGTTGACCACGGTACCAAAACATAGCTACATTCAAATCTAAATACAACCTCTTATTAAACAATCAACCAATCATAGCAACAATTGAAATTTAAGTTGCAAAAAGCAGAAAAAAACTTTTACTTTTTCAAGCCGATTTTTCTAAAAAAGTCAGAATTTTTAGCACTCAAGTTTGGCGGTGTTCATGACCAGCCGGCTTTAATGTCTGCGTTAGCTGCACTTTATAAGCATGTTTAAAACTTTTCACAATGCCTGTAAAAAATTCCATTATTTCTATACGTCGTTGGAGCGTGTATCGTAACATTTTCTTTAAAGCTTGCTATTCAACAGATCAAAAATACCGCAAAATTTAAAATAAGATTTCTTATTGGAACATCTTATATTATGCTTGCTGTACTAAACAAATTAGAAAGCGGCGTTGTATTTGACAGGCATAAATATCAAACCTCAAATTTGCAAACGACACGCTACTACTTGTCTGTAGCAAAAAGAAACTTTAGAAACAAACCTTACGGTAACTAAAACTATGATCGTAGACTGTGCGAATGACAACAATTGGCCAAACAAACATCAAATTAGCAACTACAAAGTTGTAGACCATTTACCTACCTAAGAGAAGTTGTTGCAAAGCAAAAATACAATGCTAAAACGAGCTGGGAAGAACAGCTATGTCCCAGTTAACACCAATATGGAAAGACCACCACACAACAAGTATTTCCCGAGACTTAAAATCTGCAAATGTTTAAGGTAAATGCTCACAGTCTGCTTCAATCTTGTCTTCAATGTGATAGTTTTAGTAAATTTGGTTTCACTCGTAACACTTGTAATTTCAATAAAGCCACTGATAATATTAGTTCTATCTATTACAATCTAATTTTAAAAAATATTTTAAATAAATTTTAATCAATATTAATAATGATAGTTTAAAATTATTTGGTAACATATAATAACTTCATACTTTATTTTGTTACTTTAACAATGTAAAATGTAAATCAATTTTGAATAAAATAATCTTGTTTTTGAATAAGCGTGAGTCACCTCTACATATAAGGTACGTCAATTTTATTCCCCGGTTTTATTCCGTTGTACACATTCGGCTAATCTAAATAATTTAGAATTAACAATATGCAGATTTTTGAATTATCAAATAATGATATTATTTCTAAAGAGTTAATGCTTTGAAATAAAAAAGAAAATAAACAAATTAAATAAATTTCACAATAAACTAGGTGAGTGATAAAATATTAATTTATCATTATTAATACTTTTACCTATTTATTTGGTTTTTCACACGTTATTTCTTTTTCTCTCTTCTACCCATCCTCCTCCCTTCTTTGTTTGTTTCATTTAAATAAGCTTTTATAATATATAGGTAAGCGTAGAAACATTGGGAAAAGCTCTGCAAGGTCTGATTCTTTTTGTAATTTTTTGTACTTGTTTTTTTTTTTAATGTTGCCATATTTTATTTCCTTTAGCGTAGGCTGTTGTGAAAATAGCCTAAAATTACAAAACCAGCCCCACATTGAAAATGCCGTAACAAAGTCAAATTTTAATCAAATTAGGTCTAGTTTAGCTTAATTTGTTTGTTTTGAATTGCTCTTTTCAAAGATTAGTAATTTGGTCAAAAATGCTTATTTTTGTATACATTGAAACCGTTGTAACTCTTTTCTACCTAATTTTTTTTTGCTGAAATTTTCAGTAAACCTTTCTCATATATACCTAAAACATCTCTTAAAGTTTGGTTCTTGGGAATGAAAATGGGTTCAAGCTACAGAACTTTTAAAATTTGTAAAAAACAACGTTTTATACATTAATAACCTGGTAATAATTTTTACTTACGCTTCTATTTTTGCAAAAAAACTACATATTATTGCATTGGTTTAAACATATTTTAGATTAAAAAGTTGAGACCATAAATAAAAGAATTATAATAAATATATTGCATTAATACAATGAGAAAAATCATTAATAAGAACAAACATAGAAAGTTATAAATTTTTATACATTGCGTACAATTTGATTGTTGATGGCTAGTAATTTAGAAGACCTACGTAGAATTACGGAACACGTCTAAGAAGTTATTGAACGCGGATTAGACCAAATTTATGTTGATAAGCATACACGCAGCTAACAACACATAGCTAACGGTTAATCAACAAACATTGAAGGAGTCTATAAACACAAATACCTGAGTAAATAGATAATCAAAAATAATGACATTAACTTAGAAATAAAAAGCAGGATATAAAAAGCACTTTCATTAAAATAAAACAGGTTTTCTACAGTAAATATATTAGTAACTCTTTTAAGATCAGAATGGTACAATGTTACAGTCTTTCTTTTCTACTATATGGCAAAGAGAGGTCTTCACGCTTAAACAACACCTAACAAACAAAATAAAGACATTTGAGTTGTAGATATACTACAGAATCCTGAAATACCATGAACCGACAGTTACTAACAAAGAGATATTGAAAAAAACGTGTGACACCAATTTTCTTAACTTAGGCATTTATTGTGAAATCATATATTTAAAAATGGTTACTAACAAAAATATGGTTGAAAAACTTAAAGGAAAATTATCACACAAGGAAATTTGCGATGAAAGCATTGTTGAAATTTCATGAATTAGATGAATGCATAAACATCCCCTGTGTGTGGTCCAGGATCAAAGTAAGCTAAAGAAAGCAAAAACACGTATATTTCTGTCGATATATGACTCTTTATTTGTACATGTTCAAACACTAGATAATGCAGCCGAAATATGGAAGGCACTCAAAGATATATTCGACGACAAGAACTTAAGCAGACAAATTAATTTCTTGCGCAAACTAATCACAATTAGATTAGCAAATTGCAAAAACATGTTGGAATATGTAAACAATATTATAGGAACAGCAAACAAATTAAAAGGTTTTAGATTTAGTATTACTTGAGAATGGATTGATGCAATTATATTAGCAGGATTGAATGAATGGATGAATTCAAACCCTTAATCAAGGGAATTAAACTAGTAGAAACTGAATACAATAATAAATTCATAAATGCGTTTCATTGTGGAAATAGAAAGTTCAACAAAAACAATAATAGTGCACAAAATAAAAAAATGCTACAATTGTGGAAAAATGAATCACAAAGCATCAGAATGCAGAAACAAAAAAAAACAAATTATAGAGAAGCCATGTGTAAAGGTGCGTTTACGGCAAGTTATTTTTTGCAAAAAAACTACAATTCAAATGAGTGGTATTTAGACAGTGGAGCGACACACCATATGACACGCGTGCCTAACTAAAAACATTGCAAGATAAAAAATATCACGGTTGCTGACAATTCAAGTTTGTGCGTGACTAGAATCGGTAGTATCTATAAACACAAATGATTGTGGGATTAATGTTTACAATATGTTAATAGTTCCAAAACTAACTGTGAATTTACTGTCGGTCGCAAAAATTGTAGAAAAAGATTATATGGTATTATTTAACAAGGATAATTGTAGCATCTACAATCAAGACAATGATCTATTGACACACACAAAATGTTGGTCAGGTGCGTACATGATTTCAGATGATTCAGCAAGTTGTAAGCTAGCAGTTACTAAAGTCAAAGCGAAAAAGTGGCATCGTCGATTGGGACATATAAACTACGCAAACATTCAAAAGATGGGTACAGAAGTTATTGAAGGTATGGACATTTAGGGAGAAATCAAGAAGACTAATTGCATGGTATGGTTAGAGGGCAAACAAACTTGAGCACCGTTCAAGATTTTGAAATCAAAGACAAATGATTTACTAAAAATAATCCATTCTGATTATGTGGTCCAATGATATTTTCTAACGTTAATTGACAATTTCTCAAATAAAACATTCGTATACCTCATTAAGTCAAAAACAATTCAAAGAAATGGTAAAAAATCAAACGGATAGAAAAATAAAAATTATCCAAAATGAATAGAAAAGAATATTACAATAAGGAAGTTGATGAATTTTACAAGAGATATGGTATAATTGACTAAACATTAAACGTATATACTCCACAACAAAACGGCATTGCAGAACAAGAAAACCAAACGATCATAGAGAAAGCCAAATGTATGATGTTTGATGTAAAGCTAGATAAATCTTACTAGGCGGAGATGGTAAACACCCCAGTTAATCTAATAAACAGATCAACAAACAGTAAAAACATTGATAAAACTCCAGAAGGCATATGGACAGGAAAAAAAATATAAGGCATATGAAAGTTTTTGGATCCTCAGTGATGGTTCATATTCCTCATCAAAAGAGATTAAAGTTAGACAAAAAATCAAAAAAGATGCTGATCATGAGTTACAATAAAAAAACCAAAGGTTATAGATGTATTGATACAACTACAAAAAAAAAATCAAACCAGTAAAGATGTAATATTCATAAAACCCGAGTTAGAAACTAAAGATTATATGCAGCAGAAAACTTAATGGAAAATATAGATTCAGAAAATTAAATTGATCACAAAGATAGAAGTGAGAACACATTTACATCTTTAAAAGAAGAACAAGAAAAAGAAGAAGAAAAGGAAGAAGAAGAAGAAGAAGAAAAACTAAAAAAAGTTGGAACATCTTCACGAGCACGTAAGCCTAATAGGTTGAAGGATTGTATATAGAACAGGCAGACATTCAAATAAAGTTTATTAATAACAATGTTTGTATTGAATTATTACTTTAAACTACACACAGTTATTCCTTATTGTCAAACAATTTGTGTCTAGTTTGCAGTCTAACTTGGTCTGCAATTGTAGTCTAATGGAAAAAGTAGATGTACTTTGTTGTGAATTACTTTTTACAAGAAAAACAAAAATTGTAATTGCAATTGTTACGTTTCTCGTAATTGTGTTAACAAAAATCTGTTGTAGATGTGTTGGACAACAACTGTTGCAATGCGCAACGTGATGTGGTATGAACACGATGGTGCGCCACCGCATTCTGTAAGGGTTGTTGTAGAATGATTTAACAACCATTTTAATGAAAGGTAGATGGGTAGGCGCGGTCCAGTTCAGTGGCCTGCTAGGTTGCCAGATCTAAATCAACAATTTTTTCTTCTGGGATTACGTAACACAACTAGTTTATAATTCAGTGGTTTTGCGTTGCCAAGTGGTTTTGCGTTTCCAGGCTTGCATCGCAGTTGGCTGTGGACTTTTCAAACATGAATTGTAAATTAAAGCAATGATGATTAAATAAAATTTTCATATGATTTACTATTAGTTTTTTGTTTTATTTAGAATATTACATCTTTCAAAAGTTGGAACTTTAATATCTCTAAACAAAGACCGATCGGGAAAAAAATTATTTCAAACACAAATTTTTATTGTTTTGCCTCCTAATATAAATTACCTTGTATTGTTTTCCGTTGATTTTCCAGAAGTCTATAATTCCAACTGCTTCATTATTTTGTTTTTTTTTTTATTAAATGCAGTTTCTAATCTGTAAGTTGAAGTTAAAGTTGTAATTTTAATTCTTTAGTAGCATTTTTTTGCCAATAGTACAACAAAATTTAAAAATGTGTTTAGCGGGTTTAATTCTATAAAGCTTGTTATGATCAGAGAAGAGAAAGTAAAGCAGTGAGTTTGAGAATCTTTATAGTTTCTATAACGTAGATATTTTTAAAGTCATAGTCTACTGTTGATATGACCTAGTTACATGTGACAATCGCAAACTTGTCGTAAAAAAAATTTGCAGTCAATGTATATGTTCTTGTTCCGTTAATGTTTATGTTGTAATTTTAAAAGTTTCTTCTACATGTTAAATCCTAGGAATCTTGTTATGATCAAAAAGAGTTTAAAGCAGTATTATTTTATGAATGTTGTTCTTGTTGTGTTTAAGAATTTTTATGCTTTCTGTAACGTGGGTACTTTTAATGTCACAATAAATAAGTTTACCTGTATTTTGGATGTGATAAGTTAGTACTTGTAACTACTTTTTTTTTATTTTTAAACTTGTTTACATGTTATAGCTGTTGATTTTGCTTGCGTTGGCAATGAACTCACATTGTCAATGATACAGCATTTGGTGTCGAGTTGACAAATTGTGTGTTAAGTAAGCGGCTTTATGCCACCGTGGCTATAAAAAAAGTTTTCTTGATGATGGTATAGAGCGCATGTTTTCTAAAGTCAAAGTCGTATTGGCTATATGTTACTTACGCCTCTGGTTGATAAAAAAACAAAGAGCAAAAAAATAATTTGTTAAAGTTGTTTTTAGTTTTATTACAATAAATCGTTTCTAACTAAAATTTTTAAAGTCAACTTTGCTACAATCATTTTATAGGTTCTGTGAAACTTTAATAAATATTCTTAATTTTCTCACTCTTATAAAAAATATATAACAATAGAAATTAAAAAAATATATGTTTATAAGAAACGGCGATTGACGGATGCTAATCTTCTGCATTCATTAGCCGGTCAAGACCAACTACAAAAGATAATTCAAGCCACAGCAAAATAGATTTGGACAGATTAACGCTAGAGAATTGCCAGGTTTAGTCGCACCGTCTTGTTGGGGTGCCACTAGTAGTAGTTATAGAAAAATATTAAATCCTATCACATCTACGAGAATATTGGTGAACATTTCTCTCTAGAAAAATATTGACAAGTACAGCGTCGTTTTAAACTAAAATTGGTTGATATGGGACAAAACGCCAACCAACTCAATATACAAACGATAAGATTTTAGTCATCACTCATTTTATATGTTGAACTACATACAATATTTTATGTCTTTGTGTTTTTGTTATTTAACAAGTAAAAAATTAATAAAGAACTAATTAAAAACGCCACTTTTTAAAAATTAGTTTTTACAATTTGAGGACACAGATTGAACTTTCTTCTACAATGTGTGAAAATTTTATTCAATTATATTTAGGCGTTTTCTTGCTGAGTTTGATGCTGTAAAAATTTTTAATAGCTCAACTATTCTCCCCCCTTAATAGAAAGACTTATTACTGTATAGTTTAGAGTACAAATCATACAACAAAATATTTTTGCTATTTTCAATCCAACAATTCCGTAAAAAAATAGCCATTCATTACGTGAATCTGATTAATATTATCAAAAACCAGAATAGTTTTGCTTTAACCGTATTGGACAATTGACAATAGTGTGTTTGCGCACGTCACTTTTTTGCTTATAAAAGTCCACGTTTTATGCCCGTATGACACTGATCTATAATTCTTTATTGAATTATATATATAAAAATATTTAAATCTTAAAAAGTCTGTAAAATGTACAAATAATCATCAATCTTATTGCAGATTGAAATTTTAAGAATATTTTTAGTTTTTCTTTAGAATTGTTATGTTTATTTAGGTTATGTTTTTAGTTTGATTACTTGTCAGTTTTATTGTAACGTTATATTGCACATGCGCAAATACTTTTAAAATTGTTTCCCTTACACTATTTATAACGTTATAATTATAAGCAAAAAAGTGACGTGCGCAAACACACTAGTAACCAACATAAATACTACAGTAACAACACCATTATAATTATACCGGTTACGGTATTGTACCATTTACATTTACATCCTATTAATCTTTTTTGGCATTAGTTAAGTGTAAATAATATGAGTTAAAATGAAACTCAAAAGCTTTTAAGATTCCAAATAATCAAACAAACAACTGTGGCTTTATTTAATGCAATTTAATACTCAATGTCTTGTATGACATGTATTCAGCTTTTGCTATCACGCAATACCGTAGTCATACAAGGCACACTGACAAGGTTTGTAAAACCTAAACAACTATTTGTGCTTGGTTCTTGGCAATTCAAAATTGTTTAAAACCCATGTAATAATTGCCAATTGCATAAATTTTAAATGATACTGATTAATGCGGACATTTAGTATTAAAAGTTTTTTAGGTGTAAAAGATTCAAACAACAGTTTATGAACACTAACGTCATCTTTATCTGCACGCGGTGCACCCTGCTAAAGAACTAACAAGACTCTGACTACTTAGTCACGGCGGAATAACTGTTTAACCAAGAATTACGGAAATGAAAAACTCAAACTCCCCAACCCGCAAATGGCCAGCATGGGAAGATATGGCCTAACCCACTCAGAAGAGAAAAAGGTGCTAAGAATTCCTGGACAAAATTAAATCTGCAAAAACAAAATTATGGATTGGAACCTACAATATTCGACACTAAGAACAGACGATAAACTCTACAAACTAGCAAACAAATTAGAGAAAATAAAATATGATATTGTGATATCGTGGGATTGAGCAAAACTAAACGAATAGGCAGCGAATAAATAAAACACAACTCAAGAAACCACTTTATGTACTCCGGAGCAAAGAACAGCGGAGTGGCATTCATCGTCTATAAAAAACTTTGAAAATACATAACAACATTCAATGCTATATCCGACAAAGTAGCATACATTATTAACCAAGGTAAAGCATATGAAAATAATCTAAGTATATGCACCAACTTCAAGTCACCCGGATGAAGAATTAGATCAATTTTATACCAAACTAAAGACCGCAATTGAACAAGAACCAACCACTTACAAGATGATAACGGATAATTTCAATAAACAAACTAAAACTTGTTAATTTTATAACGGAACATAATTTATACCTAATAAACTCATTCTTTAAAAAGAAATGCAACCAAAAATTTACACGGCTCAGCCCTAACAAACAAATCAAAAACGAAATCAACTTTATTTTAACGGATTAAAAAAACATTGTACAAGACGTAACCGTACTCAACGTATTTGACGCAAGAAATGACCATCGCTTGGTGAGAGCAAGGATAGTCATTGACAAAAAAACTTGAAAGGCGACATAAACAGTTTTAACGAACAAATAATAACAACAATAAAAAATTGTATCGGAACTATAAATAATCAATTACCAAAAAGTCAACCAAAACCGTAGATTGACAACAATACTAAAAAACTAATAGAAAATCAAAAAGAACTAAACAAACAGCAAAAAAAAGACCGGCAGAGTACAAAAAACTCAACAAAATAGTGAAAAAGAAAATACAAAAGTATACAGGGAAAAAGAACAAAGATCTGATACAAAAAACCATTGAAAAGAACAAAAATATAAAATGCATAAGACCCAACATAGGCTATAAAAAGATATACTCCTCAGTAAATTTAGCGGGAAAAACACTTACAAATAGAGACAGTCTACTAAAAATTGTAGAGAAATACTATGCTCATCTCTATACATCAAAAACACATGAGATAGCACTAAATCGGCATCACAAACAAAGAATAATAAACAGTGGCTTAGAAAAACTGCCTGAAATAGACAAACGCTATGCGACAGATGAAACTCAATAAAGCACCAGGAGAAGATGAAATAATAATTGACAAGTAGGTAGCAAAAAACTGTTACTTATAATAATTAAACTACTAAATGAATGCCTACAACAAGATAAAATCTAAGCAACCTAGAATAACGCACTAGTTATACTACTTTACAAAAAAGAGGATAGAACAAAGTTAGATAACTACAGACCAATAAGTCTTTTATCACACCTGTATAAATTACTTACTAAAATAATTACGAACAGACTTACAAAGAAACTTGACAGCTATCAACCAAACAAACAAGCTGATTTTAAAAAAAGTTACGGTTGCAGCAGACTACCTGCTAACAATCACAATATTTCTGGAAAAGTCAACCGAGTACAAAATCCTTATATATCTAGCATTTATTGATTTTGAACATTCGACTCGATCAAGAGGTAGGCAGTCATACGGGCATTAACAAACTGTAGAGTTGATTACAGATACACTACCCTTTTGCATAACATAGCAAAACAAGATAAGGGAACAGTCTACCACTAAAACTTTTTAATCTGGCTTTTAAAGACGTTTTCAAAAAACTCGTCTGGTCACACAAAGGTATTAATATCAACGACAAAAACCTGAACAATTTACGATACGCAGACGACGTAGCCATAATAGCAAAAAGCCTAAGAAATTTGAAAGAAATGTAAACTAAATTTTCCAAAAAATCCCAGAAAGTGGGACTGAAGATAAACTGGAAAAAATTGAAAATAATGTACCCAGATGACTCTATAATCACTATCAAGAATAACAACATTGAGAAATAAAAAAATTTATTCATCTCGGAAAAGTATACACGTTGTAAAGGAGAACAAATCATATAAGATTAAGCAGAAAATTCAACAATAATGGGCGGCGTTCAATAAATTCAGAGACATATTTAAAAACAAAAAAATACCCATTTATTTTAAAACCAAAGTATTTAACTCATGCTATCTGCTATGGAGCAGAAAACTGGGTAATGTCTAACAACCACATCCATATACTAAGAGTAACCCAACGTGCAATGAAGAAAGTCATGATGGGAATATCTTTCAAGAATAGAAAAACAAATGAGTACATCAGGCAGACAACTAAAGTAATAGACGTGGCAAGAAAAATGGAAATATGCTGGGCACGTAGCTAGAACTAAAGGGGATAGATGGAACCAAATCATCCTTTTATGAATACACTATAGACTAAGGAGCAGACCACGCACCAGATGGGTAGACGACCTAAAATTAACAACAGGATTCAACTGGATGCAGAGAGCATTAAACAGGAATCAATGGAAAACGATTCTCAAAGAAGCGTACATCCAAAAATGAATATAAAGACGCTAAGAAAGAAGACAAAATATTAAATTGTACTAGATGAAGTCGCAGTGGTTTCTATTTATAATCACTGATTTTTGCTATCATGCAATTGCGTAGTCATACTAGGCACACTGACAAAGTATATAGAACCAAAACAATTTTGTTTGTTTAAATAAATTATTAAATTATTTTATAATATAAGATTTTAGACAGAAAAACTACATTAATTATTAAGACGAAATAAATAGTTAATTACATACCTACTGCATCCCATAAAATACGGGTGAAAAGTCCAAAAAAAAAGTGTGTATTTTTAAAATTACTTCATCAATGTTATAGACTATTTTCATTAACAAATGTTTATCACTGATAATTAATTACGTTTAACATTTATTTCAACTAATTTAAAATAATACATAGAATCTGTTAGTGTAATATAAATGTGCATGTTTTAATTAATTGTAAATATTTACAATGCAGTATTAATTATTATGAGTAATATATTTACCAATATGATGATGTTTTCATCATGGTTATGACAATGATATAGTATGAAACCACTAAATCAATACAGGAAAAATATAATAATCATTAATATCAAATTACAAACAAACAAGTAAACACGACACGAGTGATCATTAATTTTATTTTATTAATCGAATGAATGATCGTGATGTATAAAATGCAATTAGAATGTTTCTAATTAAGCAACAAATGTATAGACAATAATTACGCTACATGGAATTTAATATACTTAATATAAATATGAGTTACATCTAAATGCTAATATTAGATTTCTGTCTTGTTCTTATTATTTGATGGATAATGAATATTAAATTCTTATACTATTTAGTTATTTTTTTTTTAATTCTATTTTGATATTAATTATTTTTTAAAAGTAGAATAATTATCAACATATTTTTTATATTTTTAAATAAAAGTTGTTAAAAATGCCAAATTATTTTAATTTTAACTATTATTATAATGTAAGCTATAATTTGTATTAAATTTGTATGTTGTATTCAAATATTAATTGTTAATCTTTAAAGAAGGCAGAAGTTAACTGTGGCCTGATCTTCTGACAAACTAACGCATTTTTTTTTCAAAAGTAAATGTTTAGGACTAAATATAGTAATTTACCTGATATAAATTTGTTGTGCAATCAGCTATCCTTTGTCGTCTGGTTTTTCTTCGTCTGTAATTTCCCTTCTCAAACATATTATTTGCTTTGGGGTCAAGCATCCAATAACTGCCCTTTCCGCCGGCTTGTTCAGTCCCACCTGGTGCTACTTTATCTCTAGGCACCTTCACAAAACAATCATTCAAACTTAAGTTGTGTCTGATAGAGTTCTGCCATCCTTGTTTATTATCCCGGTAATACGGAAAGTTATCCATTATAAATCTATATATTCCACTTAAAGTAAGCCTTTGTTTAGGCGACGAATTAATAGCCATAGCAATTAACGCAATATAAGAATAGGGTGGCTTCTCAGGTCTGCTTTCATGTAATTTGAACGGTAGCCAAAAATTATGTAAGTAAGGTGCTTGAAGGTAAAACTGAGGTGTATTGAGGTATTCGGGGACGTGTTCTAAGCGATAAATCGCCTCGATACCGTGCAGCGGCCACATCGCACTAATCACTGAACGCGCAATACATCTACGACTAGACTTAAGTAAGTTGAATAGTCGGGAAGACCAATCGGGAATACGGGATGAGCGTACGCGGTCTCTTCCCTCTGTAGCACCTCCTACAATCCACGCGGTGTTTTCACACGTGTTTATCAAAACAGTATGCGGTTGTCATGCGGTAATAAACGCGACGATTTATAAACAGCGGCTTTTTGATACCGCCGTGTCGGCTATGTGTCTTCATTAAGGGCCTAACCACGACTTGTTATTGTAAGTGCTGCTAAATGGGCGACTTGTCATTTAAATTGTGTTTACCTATGGACCGAGAATGTTTTAATTTTATCTTTGAATCCAATAAACCACTCACTTCCTACTCAAGTAAAAACATTAGTTCTTTTTTATTTTCTAATTGTGTATTGTACAACTAGACTATTTTGTTTGTACAGATACACGGTTAATCTATATTTATATCTGTTACTTCAACACTCGTACGAGGATAATAAAAATTATATTGATGTTATATAAACAATGTTTCAACAATTAATTTTTATTAATCATTTTTACTAATGATATTGTAAAATTGTTTATTTTATTTATAAATAATTGATGCTACGTTTTAGCATTTCTTCAAAGGAACATTTTTTTAAACTTTAATGAGATATCTCTTGTTGTTTTTCTTTAATAGCACACAATCGGACCAACATTGAAACATGTTATTAGGTAAAAGAAGCGCAGTTGAATGGCCTTTAATTTCAAATTTCAAAACATTTTCAAATTTTTGTCTTTTAGGCATGATTTTTAACAAAAATAGCAAAACAAAAATAAAAAAAATTATCTTTGATTTATGACATGAGTACGGTTAGAAATAGATTTAGATATGCTGTTAAAAAAAGATGGACAATTTAATTGTCTATAATTTTTATATCTTATTATTTTTTTTTACTTAGACTTTTAAGAGAGATATTTAGAATATTGTAAAAAAAAATGGTGACGTGTAGCTTCTAGGATGAACATGGTTTATAAATAAAAAGTGTCTCAAATAAACCCTCCTAGTCCTAACTACACTACAAATTTGTTACTCCTATTTATTCACACCCTGTATACACACAGACAATTGCATTATTTTAATAAAGAAATTGTGAGCGGAGTTCCTATAAATATTTGGTGTTATAGTACACCATGTATTTGTATTATAATGAGGCTTCTAACATCACAAGCTGTCGGTTCTGTGTTAGAAAAAGACATTATAATTACTAATTTAGATGTATTAATTAGTAGAAGAAATAAATAAAATTATTGTAGAATTTTATTAATCTACAAGTACTTTTAGAAAGAAAAAAGTATATTCTTATTTTGCAATTAATATTACTGTTGCTTATTGTGGAACATTATTATTGACCACATCAATTATTTCTATTAATGATTGCTTTTATTTTAAGATGTAAACGGATAAGCAATATATGCAACTACATGAACTAGACTATTTTATTTATTGACTACTACACGCAAAAACAATCAATCTATTAAACAAAAAAAACAAGGTTTTTAAAAAAGTCATTTTTTTGTGCTTACTGGAAAATTATTGTAGCTCTTAATAGATTCAATAAATTTATTTTTGGAGACTAGAACCCAGTGCCTGATTAGAAAAGCTTGATTAATGGTTAAAAACATAAATTATCAAAAATTATTAAAAAAAGATGTTCAGTTTAAACAAATTGGTTAAATTGGCATTTGACACACAAAAATGCAAAAACAAACAACAATTTCTATAATTAATAAGATAAAATGTAATATACAGCAATTGCTGGTGTTTGGTAAATTTGTATAAAACTGCTAATTTTGTTAAATTCAATTACATATTTCTGAAACAAAAAACAATTATAAAATCAATTCACTCATAACAATTGCAGTTTTTATCATCTTTATCTTATTGATTGATTTTGTATTTGCTACAAACAAAACTCCATGTTTAAAAACTCAATATGTTATATTAAATAATTAATTATGTATTGTAAATGTGTCAGTGTACTTTGTGTTCTTTACAATTTAATGCATTCTACATTTATACGTGTAGTACAGTACCTATGTACAATTGAAAATGCAAATAAATCAAAAGTGCTATTTTTTAATACTTTGTTAGAAAAGGGTAAGAAAAACTTAACCTTAAGATTTCATATAAGCTTTCACCGCCATCTACAAAAAAAGCAAACATTGATTTTTTTGCAATAACTGGATTCCTTAACGTAATATAAAATTGCTTTTTTTACGTTATACAATTTAGGTTTTATAACTTTTACACCTACTATTGATAGTTGTTGAGTTATTGAACAAGAAAAAACTCACTTTACATCACCTCGTGTGACAATTCTATCCCAAAATTCTAACAGAGCAGCTCTATTTCCTGTAAAGCAAAACTAAATTTAGAATCGGAGACGTTTATGGACTGCACACAGAGAGCATTAAAATTATACTGAATTGTACAACTTCGCCGGTTTTATTTCAACAATAAACGGAATTACAGTTTTACGTTTGCTTCCGGTGTTCGGAGTTAAACAATGTATTCCTCCTAATGCGTAAAATGTATCATAACCGTCAATTCATAGTTGAAGATTGCATTGTCAAAACAAATTTTTAAAAATATTGAATTTAGAATGACGTATTTTTTAAAAAATTTAAAATTGTCGTTTCTTTGGACGGTGTACATAATCCCATAGTTGATCAAATATTGTGTAAATGTGTCTTTTTTATACAGAAAAGCTCCAACATCTATAAGTAGCGGCAAAAGAAACAAACAAGAACGTAGACCTGTTATTATTGCGTAAATTATTGATGTACATTTTCTTTTCCAATTCTTTAAACGTAGTGCGTTTATTTTTTTGATAGATTTTGGAAAGAAAAATATCTCAGAAGATCCTCAACAACTTTGACATTTTTTGTAGATTTATTTTTTTGTAAAAAGAATTTATAATAAATAAGTTTTATTTTTTTGTTTGTACCATTTGTCCGAAAGCAAAGCAAACAAAGCGTTTTTGTGTATAATCATAATTTCTCCGTAATTTCTTTGTAAGTTTTACGGTTTTAATATTAGGAATAAACTTTCCTTTTATTTGTTCTATCAAATCAATTATAAAAAAATTTTGGTCGTTTATCAAGTGATGTATGCACACGCAAATTGTATTCTTGATAGTACTATTTTTTGCGACGACAAGATCAACAAATACATACTAGGTACGTTCCAAAATTGAAATAGCAAAGCAGTGTTGCGTTTATTAAAGTGTTGCTAATACTTTCTTTACTTACTTTCTTTACTATTTATTAACCTATTTATATAAATAAATTATTTTTTGTTTGCTTATTGGCAATTTAAATTGGTTGGTTGTTCACAAAACAAGCATTTATTTTTTAACTAAAAGAAGTTTTTTCTCTGGTTTTTTCGGTTTTTTTTGGGTTAGATTCAATTTGTCAAGATGCAAACGACGCTAGTTTTTTAGTTTTTTATTCCCATATATTTTGTAAGATGCTCAATGCACATCTTAGCATCTTTTTTTACGATTGCCGCTAAAAGAATCTAAACGTTGTTGAACAAATATTTACGATTGTTTTGAAACGCTTAAGACATTGCCTGAATTGCTACAAAAAAATGTTCCGCTACAAAGAAAAAAATTCTAGAGAACGAACTAATACTGAACATGACGCCAGTGGCACGTTACAGTTTGCAACGAGCAAAAAACGGTCATTTTTATTTTTCTAATAAAAATAGAAAGAGAAAGTCGTATATAGCGTCCCTCAAGCAACCGCCAATTTTGGTCGCTATATCCGGCCGGACGTTAAACTCGACCGTACAATCTTTCTGGCAAATTTCTAAAATTAAAGCAACACAAAAGTAAATAAACAATATCTGTTTTTATTTTATATAATTCAAACAAAAATAATGTATAACCTTAAATGTGAGCAGATTACACCTATGTGGTGTGTGTATTAAATAAGGTCAGGGTCTAAAAGTATACAGCTAAAATTTGCAGTTGTTTATTCTCACTACTATATTTATTTGCTTTGCAGTTAACATTTATGTTACAGTTTCTTTTACCTTGAGCACTACATTCATTAACCGGGATTCAAACCCAGAATCTCTAGTACCGTAACTAGTCTTTCAACCGCTGGGCCACCGAAATCGGCCTTCTTCAAAACTATTTACCATGGCTTTGAATGAAAGACATTTTTAAAAGCTAAAATTAAGAGAATAAAAAATACCTAAACCTCCTTGGCATTGAATTTAAGGTCATTGAAGTACTTCACAAAACATATTAAGCAAAGTACAAGCATTGAGGTCATTGAAGTACTTGACAGCTGTAGCATGCTACTAGGTATGTTGCTGACGCTGTACATAAAAAAACAGGGTTCAGTTTTTGGCTCAAAGTTATGGAACATCTATTCCGACAGAGTGCTCAGAATAATTATGCCGGAAAATACAACTTTAGTAGGGTATGCGGATGATCTCGCTATGGTGGTGTGCGGGCCGTGCAAAGCAACTATTAAAAATAATGTTGAGTACGCAAAGAAAGGATTGAAACTGGCATCGCACAAAACTGAAGCAGTTGTACTGGTTGGACGTAACTCACTCAAATAAATTTGTTTCCGTAAGAGTAAAGAATGTTATCGTCACTAGCAAAAATAGCGCCAAATACCTCAAAATCTGTCGGAAGAAAAATGCTGAAAAAACGGTAGCAGCAGAAGAAGATGGCAATACGTGTGGCAAGGGCGTACCAAACCGTGTCCACCAAGGCCATACAGGTGGTAGCAGAGACTATCCCCATAAACCTTATGGTTCTGGAAAGAATATATACAGCTGGTAAAAAGCAGAATGCGCAGAAAACGGTGACCAGAGCTGAAACTCTGTTAAAATGGGAAACTGAATGAGACGTGTAAGGTGACACAGAAAGATGGTCAAAGAAGGTAATCTTAAAAGTGATTCCATAGGTTACGAGGAAACACGGGAAAGTTGGATATCACTTTACCCAGATCTTGACAAGTTTCGGCTGCTTTCAAGCCTACCTGAAAAAAATAAACACAGTGAAGAGTGACCATTGCGTATACTGTGACAAAGTGGACACACCCAAACACACCATATTCTAATGCAATAGATACTAGTGCACAAGGCAGGGGACGACTGAAGACTCAAAAGCAAAGATACATGAAAAATGATAGCGCATCAGACTACAAAAATTATTAAAAAGAAAGAGCAGAAAGAAAGGGACTGGCAAGCCAAAGCCAGACAGGCAAGTGTCTAACAAGGAACCTATGCGTATAAGTAACTAAAAAAGTAAAGAATAACCAAAACAGCAACCTACGTCAGTTTAAAAAAACAATTTTTAGTCGGTATGCGTTTGGGGGCCATTCTTAAATGAATCCGGCACAAAGTCTTGTCTATGCATATTGCTAGCATCTAAGCAACATATGTATTGTTAGCTAACAATATGAACCATCATGTTAACAAATCTTGTTTGCTAACAATATAAACGGTCATCACATCAGGAGGCGTGGCAAAACTCTAGATAAAATAATAATAATATATATAAAAATTAATTTTGTTAAAATGACAGGTTATTTTGATAGCAAGCAAGATTTGTTGAAATGACAGTTCATATTGTCAGCTAGCAATATATATCTTGCTTACATTCTAGCAATGTAGATAGAGAATAGCCCCAAATGTTATTCATGCACCGGCATTTAAAACCTTTAAGTTATATCTAAACACTTATTTTGCATTAAAGCTTTGTACGTAACATCCGTTAGGAGCACTAACATTTGAAGAATTAGGATTGCACAACAGTGGCAAAATGAGCAGTTATATACACACTGACAATTGCATTATCATACTTCAATCAATATTAAGCAAGAAGTAAGAAGAGGGCTATAACTTTAAAAAACATTTTTTTAAAATATTGGTGAGCGGAAGATACCTAAACCACCTACAATTCGCAGATGATAGCTCGAATAAACTACAAAAAAAACAATGATTAGCAAACTACAAAAAGAAAACCAATTGAAAGTCTTAAAATGAACTTAAACAAAACAAAAGTAAAACAATAAGCAATATATGTAAACAATAAAATCGTTAAAAAAGCAGATAAATAGATTTATTCTAAACAAGTAGTAAAAATCAATAGATTAAACCAAACCTCAGAGATAAGTAAATGAATTCAAATAAAATGATCAGCTTTTGGAAAGCACTCGTATTTGCTTAAAAAATATTGATTCTTGTGTTACACCGGCATTTTTTTTATTATATTTTTTTAAATTTAATTATTTAACTTCGGTCTATTTCTGCTGCTAAGGTTAATCACCGACGCCAGAGGTTAAAACTACCACATCTGGAAGTTATACCGCAAATTCAAAAATTACAACCTAAGTTGGGTACTTTAACGTGCACGCAACATCAAGGCTGTACACGGAACCTACTAAAGTTTTTCTTCTTAAGGCGTACTCATCACAACACATTTTTTCTTAACCAGAAAATTTGCTGGCAAATATTTTAATATTTTTATTTATGCTTTTTATGCTTTTATGCTTTTTACGGCTATTTTACATCGCCACAGTAAGTCTACAACTTGTTTAAAGTGGTTTGATGGGACCAACAGCTTAATACGTGACTTCCGAACCACGCTGGTGGATAAAGAGCAAGTTATCATTTCAGTCATATTTCGGGGATCGAACCCCGGACTGCTCGCATGATATGCAAGTGCTCTACCATTGAGCTATCACACCATAAGAAAAAATAATATTTTAATAAAAACCGTAAGTGTTTGCTTATAATCGATGCAATGATAACAAAGAGTTATAGTAAAATTAAAAAATTAAATTTATGAAAAAATATTCTAAACTAAAATCATCCATAGACGCGTTTCGAGGTTTACTCTCTCTCTTTATATATTTTATAGTAAAATGTATATGTTCCAATTTTTCAAAAAAAAAACTTTTTTCAAACATAGTTATAATTATAAAATAAAGCGACTACTCAACATTCTAAAACTGTACATTTTGAGATTGGATTGTTCTAAAAGGTTTTCCAATAAAAAAATCACACTTTAATTTTTAAAGCATTTTTGATCTATTAAATCCTTAACTTTTATCATCAAAAACTATATGATTTAAGAAAATGGTACAACACACGCTCCAACAATGTATAAAAATAAACCGGGACAGTACGTAGAGTTTGTAGTGTTTTTGGTTGGTACGAACCACCTTCTCGCAAAGCCATTGTAAAGCTAATTGCAAAATTTGAACAAAATGGTCAAATTTCTAATGTAAAATTGTCAGTTTAAACTCGTATTGTCGGATCAGCCCAAAACATTACAAACTAACAGTGTTGCAGAAAACCCAGGTTTGTCTATCTCAAAACGTTCTTAGCAATTAAGAAGTCCAGTTTTCATCGCAAACTGCATAAAGATTTTAGTTTACATGTTTATAAAGTGCAACTGACGCAGGAATTGAAACCGGCTGATTATGAACAAAAATTGTTTCTAGTGCGCAAGCAGGAAATCATAACTTAAAATAAATTAGCGACAAAACCCATTTTCATATTAGTAGGTTTATTAGTAGACACAATTGCCGTATCTGGTGTTCCAAAAATCTTAGATCAATGGGCAGTGTAAACAAAAACTAGGATCAGCTTAAACTGGCAATATTTAAGCAAATGCTTCAATTTTAGTGAATAAAACATCAGTTAAAGCTATTGCTAAATAGTAATAGCTTTTGCTTTTAGTTCTTACTTGTTTTTCCAGCTATTGCTCAAAACCGTGTGAATAAAACGCAGCAACTACTTACTTTTATTAGTTAAAGCTTGTAATTTGTCAAACGGCTTGAGACGCTTATTTACGTGCAAAGGCTGAATTTTTAAATGCGCGTGCTCGTAAATATTATTCAAAACGATCTTACTGTCAAAGTTGAGAATATAAAAAATTATATAGATTTTTTGAACATAATGTAGAGTGGTTAGCTGAACATTTTCTAGGTAATTCGGATGAAAAACGAGGTGGTGCTTTAAGTGATAAACAAAAAGTGCAAATATTTCTACGTTTCGTGAGCGATCCCGGATTTCAAATAGGAATTGCAAAAGAAGAAGAACAACTGTGTGCAAAATAGTTAATTTTATGCTATCAAAAATTGTGGACAAAGACCATATTTGGATAAAAAATTCTACAGAAATAGATAATATTGATTGAATTGGTCAAATAAATATCAATTTCCTCTTGTAATCGGTGCAATTGATTGCACACACAACTCTTTATGGTGATGAATACTGCAACCGTAAAGGTTTTTATAGCATCAATGTTTAAGCAACATGTAATGCCACGGAAGAGTTTATATGATAGCTAACATTAAAAATACTAACCTTGATTTTTATTAAAAACAGGATTATCTCCTTTATCCATCAGTTCCATAAAATGTTTTTCCCAATTTCTAAGAATAATTTTCTTGTAGCTGATTTGTCAGTTTTCTTTTTCATTTCGGTTTTCATATTTTGAATTTTTTTCTTTATTTGTTTAGTAGATATTTGTTATCTGAATGTTTTTATATAGCCATTTACAACTTTTAGAACAGCATTCTCTTTAGTATCCTTAATTTTATACACTTGTGATTTATTAAATAAAATTTTATGGTTTGTTAAAAATTGTACAAATTTATTATTTATATAATTTTCTTTTGCATCGCTGTTATTAATATCATCATCTCACGACATAATTACTTCATCTGAAGACATATTTATAGCAAGCACGTTAGAAATAATAATATAAAACTAATGAGAGAAAGAGAATGCAATTTTACGCGACAGGAATGAACAAGATTCGACTAGCCACGTATTTACAAATTTATATAGCTAAAACTTAAATTTTCCAGCATTTACTACCTAGCACAAGCAAAAGGTTATTCACTTCATTTAAAGCAAATGCTAGAACTAAGAGGGTTGACTAGATAGCTAAAGCTAGTGCTAGAACTGAATGCTAGAAGCGTTCGCTTAATTTTTATTCACACCACCCAATAGTCTAGAAACTTTTTGATCCCCAACGAGTTACTGTTTAGTAGGGTTTTTGAATCAGCGAAGTCATGGGACATTACTTTTTCAAGAGTTTTCAAAGGTGTTAACTGACTATCTTTAGCCTATATTAGACAATTTGGGCGTGGGCAATTTTTATTTTCCGCAAAATAGCGATACTAGGCCACATAAGCCGTGAAACAATTGCAGTGATGCATGAGAAATTTTCTGAGCGCATTATTTTGAAAAACTTGACATAAATTGGCCCTCCAGATTGTGCAATTTAACTCTGCTAAACTTTCTAGTTTTCAAAAACAGCTGTTATTTTCTAGATAAAACTCAGTTGTGCAAAAATGTTTAGCAAAACTTTCTCAAAAAAATGACCATTTGCAGACAGAGGTGGATATAATTTTCCACAAATAATAAAAGTTTGTATTTTGTATTTAAATTTTAAAACATGTACTACTAAGAATAAATTAATGTTTCTTTTACAATTAAAACGAGACTGCTTATTGAAAAACTCTATATATGCTTGTACAAATTTCAAGATTATTTTTTAAGTTCTTAATAAATCAAATTAATAAAGATTTTTTTTACATTAAGTACATTGTTTTTATTCACTTCTAAACAAAGGTTTTTAAAAAATATAGGGTTTAGATGTGGGACTTTTTCGTATCAGCCAGTTCAGTTTATCTAAACGTGTATTTTTGTAAGCACGCACTCAGATTTAGTGAATATGAACCGCTCTTAGATGCATGCATAAAAAAGTTTGTTATAAAACTCGTTCTTTAATATATTGAACGTCAAATTAACATGATACATGAACATAATAAAAAATCTTTATTATATAGAACAAAATTAATGTTTCTGTTATATCAAGATAAATATGAAAACAAACATTCGTAAGAATACAATTTGTCAATGCGTTATTGATGATGGTTATATATTTTTTCTAAGGTTAATACGGTAAGAAGAAATGTTTATTATAGCAATATTTGTCCGTTGCCAACATTCACAGTCGTAAATATAAATAATGTGCAGATGCGAATATATTAGAGGAACGACACATTTATCGGATGCATCTACGCTACTCACACACTTCAACCAAACCATACGCACGGCTACAACGACAAAATTAAAAAAGACCACACACAAGCCAGTTAAGTTTCAGCACAATTAAATTCAAATAAACATGAGAGCTTCAACTAAAATTACTTTATACCTAATATAAAATATCAAATTAATTATAAATTTTAACTATAATAAAAACATTAACGACAAATTATTATAAAGTTGTTATGTTAATGGTTTAATACTATTTTTAAATATTCACGCTTTTTTCTAAGAATAATATTGAAATAAAATATTTTACAAATTGAAAGTAACGAAAGACTAATGGAATGATAATAAATAATGCTGAATAACGTATTTTCATAAGCTATAAAAGCTTTAGAGACAATTATTATTATAAAATATAAACTTTAAGCAAAATATGCAAAAATATTGATAATAATATTTTAAGTCAACTGTGATAAGTTATTAAAAATATTCCTAAAAAAACTAACATATTACTGCTCGAACACTATATAAAAAACGGTAAACGTTTAAATAATTTTTGTACGGAATTGTTTTAACAATAAAAAAAACAAAACTTCTAAAGTCAACATAACACAACAAATCTTTATTTTTTGTTTTTATGATTCTACCACAATAACAATATTTTATCAACACCAATAGTAAATCTAAACTAATTTTTGAGACTAACGTTACTTGTTGTGGATAAACTGATCTTTTCTTGCTCTGAATATGCTGTTCAATTAATGATTTCTGCAACTTTTAAATTTTTATGATTAAAATTTAGAAGTTTATACACTGCCGAGCATAAAACTAGGGTCAGTCCGTAATTTTTTTTTTAATTTTTAGTTTTTTACGTGTTTTTTTTTTGTTGTAGCAGTTTACTAACTGGTTGCTTGAATAAAAAAAAGTTTTTGTTGTTCAAAGTTTAATGAAAATTAAAAAAATAAACAATTCGATGTGCTAAGTAATAAAAACAATTAAGTTTACTTTCATATGTTTTTGTTAAAACAAACAATGTAAGTCTTTCGAGTGTGCAACAAGTATGGCGGCGGTACAAAGAGACTGGTCTGCTCACTCGGTTCAGGGCACGGCAACCGCTTTCTTGTTTCTTGTACCTTAAAAAACCGAACGGTCACGGCAGTTTTCTTTCAAAATCATCTGCAAAAAGTAAGAAATGGACTTTATAGTGCTAGATTATCTTTCCAAACTAGAGCTACTGAACCGCCGCTTTCCCGTGAACACCGGATTGCAAGGTTGAATTTTGCACAAGAACACTTGGCTTGGACAATAGCGGATTGGAGTCGCGTATTGTTTTCCGATAAAAAGCGATTCTGTCTTACAAGCTGATAGACGTGTTAGAGTTAGCAACGACAAAATGAGAGATATGCTCAAGCATGTATTATCGAGCGACTTCTATTTGGTGCAAGATCAGTTATAGCATAGACAGGCATATCTTTTGACACTCGCACGGAATTAGTCTTTATCTAGAATGGGACGTTGACTGCGCATAAGCATCTGACAGAGGTTCTAGAAAACCATGTTTTACCGTTTATGGTTATTCTTGGGACGCAACATTTATGCATGATGCACGGCCCCACACTGCTCGGAAGTTACTGAGTATCTTGACAAGTGTCAAATTACGCAATTTGTTTGGCCTGCTTGCGGTCCAGATTTAAATCCAATTGAGCATGTTTGGTATAAGATGGAAAAACGTTCTAAGAGACATGTGCCGGCCCTAGAAAGCTTTGCGACATACTGGTGCAGAAATGGAACAATCTTCCGCAGATTGTAATTCAAAATTTGCTACAGAGCATGCCTTGTCGATTGCAAGCTGTTATAATTGCCAGAGGAAGGAATACTTGCTACTAAAGTCGTTAAACTTTTGTTTGTTTTAACAAAAGCATATGAAAGTAAACTTGTTCATTTTTATTACTTAGCATATCAAATTGAAATTGTTCATTTTCATTACTTTCAATAAACTTTGAACAACAAAAATTTTTTTTATTCAAGCAATTAGTTAGTAAACTGTTACAACTGAAAAACTATAAAATTCTAAAAAAAATCAAATTGTGACCCGTTTTATGCTCGGCAGTAGGTCTGTTCCAACATACGATTTGGACAGTTTGCAAACCGTTCAAACTATGCAGTGTTTGTCAGAACCAACAACGTTTTTTTTACACGGAAATATTTGAATAAAAAACGCTACTTTGTCATAAGAAAACTCCGTGCGTTTGTCATCAAAATTAAATTTAGATTTGCCACATGCAGAACCACCACTGTTTCAAAAATTCTTACTTTCCTGACAGCTCTGGCATTGTCAAACTTTACCTAACATCAAGTAACAACCCAAAACCACTTCAGTATTAACAATGGGTGCTTTTCTTTTGCCACTGTTTTCAAGCTCTGATAAATTTTCAAAATTTAAAAAAAAATTGTCTGTGTAAACTTATTCTTTAGACAAATTTGAAAAAAAAGTTTGCTTTACGTTTTTCTTAAAAATGCAATCTTGAGAAGTTACAAACAAAAAACAAATGTTTTTGGATAAGTTTTTTTACTGCCGGTGGTGTATGTAGACGTGTTTTAACACTCAAAGTGAAAGCATACTAGCATTACAAAGAATAAAATTATAGTATAAAAGTCAGAAAACTTCGAATCTAATTTCCACCCGGAAAACCCATTTTTCTGTTTGTATAAGGCGGGAAAATAATTTGCAACCGCCCTAGGCCACTTACCAAATTTTATTTACGAAGGGCAGACAAATAATATAGTTGTAAGTACCACGGGAAAAAAACATTTGTAGCTCTTCAATGTTTGCCACCCTCATTTCGCTCGTGCGGCTAAACATCAGCGTGCTGCAAACAATTATTTTCTGTCTTTGTTACTGCATTTGCTATAGCTATAGCCATGTATTATTAAAAGTTATTTGTTATTATAAACGCATATACAAAAAAGTGTAAAAATACATAAGTAAACACAATTTGGGTTCCACAATAATCTAAGATCCATCCATCCATATATCTAACAATTTTTTAATATGTGCGTAGACATATACATTGACTTTATAGACTGAGAAAGCATTCGATAATGTCAAACGCAGTCTGTTAATAGTAGTTAACTATAAGGTGTCCAAGAAGTAGGAACAAATTTAAATTTGGCGCCATTTTGTTTTGTGACAGTTGGCAGCCGTGAGTTTTTCATGTTTGTTATCTGATAAACTTGCCATTAGTAGCTTTATTGCTTTTGGTAGGTGAGCATTCATTGTTGTCTGATGTTTATTTTCGTCATAGAGCAGATGTCAACTGAACAGCGTATTCAAGTGATAAGAAGTTATTACAAAAACAGTGAAAATCCCACGGCAACCGTTCGTAAATTGCGTGTGATACTCGAACGTTGCTCCAACCAAATCTACAGTTTGTAGGTTAATCCAAAAGTTTGAGACAACGGGTTCTGCTTCAAATGTTAAGAAAACGGAACAACCGCGTTCTGTTCGAACTAATAGATAAGTTTATTTTCTATATTATATAACTGAATAAAAAAATTGGAGTTATTGATTATTTATAACTTTTAATTTTAAAATTTTAAGCGTTAAAACCTTTCTGATTTGTTAGTAGTAAATGCTTGTTTAATTGTTTTTCAATTCATAGAAGTATATTTTATGATAAAACCTATCATTAAATAATCTAATTTATTGTTATATTGGCTAATTTTTGCAATAAGATTTGTACGTAATAATTGAAAAATTATTTCTTTTAATGCAAAGTAAAAATTATAGATACCAGATAAAAGATGATTTTTTTTTTAATTTTAAAACATAAAAATACTTGTTGACTTTTTCTGTGGTAATCCATAATAATAATAAAATATAACATTATCTGAGTTTTTTACCACAAATACTTTATTGGTATAAATATATATTATTAAAGAATATATGACCATGTATCATCAAGTGTACAGAATAAAAAATTGTTTTTGCTCAAATCACTGAAAATGCCTTGCTCTACATGAATCCTGATTATGTAAATTTTTTCAGATTTTTTTAGTGAGCCATTTCCAAGTAATAAGAAATCAAAATTTGAAAAAATTGATAAAATTTTGAGTTTTTTTACATTTTTTTGATCGTTTGTAACTCAAGATTGTAATTTTAAGAAAAAAAAAATACATATAAAAGCACGTTTTCGTCCATATTTGAAAAAAAAAAGAAAATACCCATTCTTTTTTTTTAACTGCCATTTAAAGTTTTGCAAAAAATTTTAAAGTTAAAGAAAAAAAAAATTGTCTGAGAAAACTTATTCTTTAGACAAATTTGAAGAAAAAAGTTTGATATAATTTTCCTTCACCTTTTTTTAAGAAAAACTGTATTTAAAAGTTCTAAAAAATTTTTTGCTATAAAAACTTATGCAATCCTAAGAAGTTACAAATGATTAAAAAATGTAAAAATTTCAAAAACTTCAATTTTTTCAAATTTTGATTATTATTTATAATCAAGATTCATGTAGAGGAAATGCCTTTTTCTACATGAATTTAGTAGTTATAGCAAAAACAAATTTTCATTCCGTACACTCATACATGAACTCGACTCAAGTTTCGACTTTTGATAGCTATTGTCAAGTGAGAACAATAAAAAAAATACATTTATACAGAAAAATTAAAGAAAAAAAAAATGCATTACTGATGGTCTAGAAAGATTTAAAAAGTGGTGTTTTATATTGTGGTAAGTTCATTTGCTTATTCAGCAGATTAACAAGATGATCACATTTTTTTCTTGGTCTAAAAGCAATTTGTTGATTTTGTTTTCAAAGAAAGTGCGCTGTTTTCTGTGGTTTTTCCAAACTAAGTAAATGTTGTGAATAAATTTTCAAATTTGAAACTTTTGATCAATGTCAAAAATTGTGATTTGGTATAATTTATTATTAATTAAATTTTGAATAAGAAAACCATTTACATTTTTTGAAAATAATTTTATTCAGTTCTAAATTACGATAATAATTTGATAATGGAATTCAAACTGCTCTATGTTTGTTAATCCTTTAAAAAAATTTGGCAAAAAAAAATTTGTTTAGGTAAGTTTTTTTTTACTGCCGGTGGTGTATGTAGACACATTTGAACACTCAAAGTGAGAGCATACTAGAGCATTACAAAGAATAAAATTATAGTACAAAAGTCAGAAAACTTCTAATCTGATATATACTCGGAAAACCCGTTTTTCTGTTTGTATAGAGCGGGAAAATAGTTTGCAACCGCTCTAGGGCCACATACCAAATTTTATTTACGGAGGGCAAATAATATAGTTGTAAGTACCACGGGCAAAAAAAAAATTTGTAGCCCTTCAATGTTTGCCGCCCTCATTTCGCTCGTGCGGCTAAACATCAGCGTGCTGTAAACAATTATTTTTTGTCTTTGATACTGCATTTGCTATAGCTATAGCCATGTACTATGAAAAGTTATTTGTTATTATAAACGCATATACAAAAAAGTGTAAAAATACATAAGTAAACAGAATTTGGGTTCCACAATAATCTAAGATCCATCCATCCATATATCTAACAATTTTTTAATATGTGCGTAGACATATACATTGACTTTATAGACTGAGAAAGCATTCGATAATGTCAAACGCAGTCTGTTAATAGTAGTTAACTATAGGGTGTCCAAGAAGTAGGGACGAATTTAAATTTGGCGCCATTTTGTTCTGTGACAGTTGGCAGCCGTGAGTTTTTCATGTTTGTTATCTGATAACCTTCCCATTAGTAGCTTTATTGCTTTTGTTAGGTGAGCATTGTTGTCTGATGTTTATTTTTGTCATAGAGCAGATGTCAACTGAACAACGTATTCAAGTGATAAAAAGTTATTACAAAAACAGTGAAAGTACCACGGCAACCGTTTGTAAATTGCGTGTGATACTCGAACGTTGCTCCAACCAAATCTACAGTTCGTAAGTTAATCCAAAAGTTTAAGATCACGGGTTTTGCTTCAAATGTTAAGAAAACGGAACGACCGCGTTCTGTTCGAACTCAAGAAAACATTGCTGTCGTGCGTAATTATGCAACCGTAAGCCCTAGAAAATCGGTTTACCGATAAGCCCAACAACTGAATTTATCACCAAGTTTATTGCATATAATTCTTTTAATCTGAAAATGCATACGTACAAGATTCAACTTGCACAAGAGTTAAAGTTTGCATATCATGAAAAAAGACATCAATTTGCTCAGTGGGTCTTGGCTCGACAAACGGATAACAATGACTTTACGAAAAGACTACTTTTCACAGATGAGTGGATTCGTCAATAAGCAGAACTGCAGAATTTGGGGTACCGACAATCCGCGAGTGACTGTGGAAAATGAGATGCATCTACAACGCACAATTGTGTAGTGGGTGCTGAGCAGGAAGAGTGATCGGCCCGTACTTTTTTGAAAATGATGAAAAAGCTTTCGTCACTGTAAACGGCGACCATTACAGAAACATGCTTTCTGATTGGATTTTCTCAGTTGTGGATGAAAATGACGATTATTGGTTTCACAAGATGATGCGACATGTCACACATCCCGTAAAACAATTACTCTCCTGAATGAAAAGTTTCCTCACAAAATTATATCTTTGCGTAGCAACAAGAAATTGTCTGCCAGATCATGCGATCTTACGCTTTGTGACTTTTTTTGTGGGGGTTTGTAAAATCAAAAGTGTACGTAAACAAACCACAAACAATATACCAATTGAAGGAAAAAATTTAAAGGATTATTAGCAGCATCCCACCATTGCTCATTGCCGCGCGGCCTTGGGTGGTCATATAGAGAACATAATTTTTTATACATAAATGGAGATGTAACTTAATATGTTTGTAAAAAAAATACAATTTCAATAAATTTTGTAAGTTCTATAGCACTTAATATTTGGCCCTATTTTCTGGACACCCTTTATAACAATGTACAAACAATAAAAGAATTTTACTATACCTAGAAATTCTAAGCGTTAAACAACATAAACCCAAAACGTTGAAATAAACATTTTTAATTTTGGTGTATTGTTTGTTAACTGTTATAGTTATAATAACAGTTTAATATTAAATATTTTAAAAACTTTTTAAGAAGTTTTAACAAACAAATGAAGCACCGTCACAAACAGCAATTGTAAAGATAATTAAGATATTTGAGACATTTGACCAAGTTAGTGAGGTTATGTCACCAATCCGTCGTCGTAGTGTTAAGTAAGACAAAAACATTGCTGATGTTGCTGAAAGTGTCGCAAAAAGCCCACATATGTCAATTCCACGGCGGTCACAATAGTTACACATGCAGGAAAATATCCCCCAGTTTCTTAGTAAAATCATCCTAAGCGACGAGGCCCATTTTTATTTAAGTGCTTTTGTGAATAAACAAAACTGTCGGATCTGGGGTTTCAAAAAACCTAAGTTTAATTGTTGAAAACCACTTTATCCAAAATGAGTTACAGTTTGGTGCGGTTTTTGGGCCGGTGGTGTGATGGGGCCATATTTTTTTGAAAATAATAAATGTAACTGTTACATTCAATGCGCAGCATTACCGTACGGTGCTTACAGACATTTTGTGGTCAATATTAGACGAGATAGACGTATGTAATGTCTATTTTTAGCAGGACGGGGCTACATGTCTAGGTTGTGTGATTTAACACCACTAGACTTTTTTTCTGTGGGGTTAGGTTAAAGACAAAGTTCCCACAACAATCGAAAAGCTCAAGAATAATATTTGGGCTGTTATTTTTAAAATAGAGCAACCAATGTGCTGCAGAGTAATGCAGCGTTTCTTCAAAAGAATAGAATATTGTAACCGCAGCCGTGGCGGCCATTTAAGTGATATCGTGTTCCACAAATAGACAGACAGAAAGTTTCTACTTAAAATTGAACTACAAATGTAGTTAGTACGTATTATTATTATTATTGTTAGTTGTTTTTTTTTTTTATAAAATAAAAATAACACTTCTTAATGGAAAAACTCTGTATATTACCAATCATTTAATTAACACATATTATTTTGCAATCCTAAAAGCAAAAATCTCAGTCCATAAAGCATGCTCTCAACGACTGTTACTACAACCACAATTCCTCAAATGCTAATGTATGAATAACAATTTGTTTACTGTACAACCCCAACTCTGGCAGCGTACTTACATGCTATAACTGTCAAGTACTTTAATAACCCCAATGTTAATGTATTTTATTTTACACATCTACCTTTTTGGCCTATGTGTAAATAACCTCAGACAGTTGTAAAGTATCTCAATGACCTTATTGTCAATGTAGTTTTTTACACCCTAAAGACCTACTTGATCTATGTGTGAATAACTTCAACACATTTTTCATTAATTATTATAAACAATAATAACAATTACCACTGTTAACATTAGTGTACTACATTTTTTTCAATCCGTTCTGAGCTATGGTATATTTAATAGTTAACTATGCATATCGGAAAATGCTTTTAGATTTGATGACATTTGATTACAAAGCCTTATATATTGTTAGTCCTATTATTTTATCTGTTTTGAATCTCTTGTAATATAGTGTGTAACCTAATTTTAAAATGTTGCGTTCCTATTTTTTCCTTCTTACTTTGCCGACGCTTATGACGTCCAATTTGATATTTTCAAATTTTACGTTTAAGATTACTATCGTAAGTTTGGTTTTATGTTTTTTCAATTTGGTTTTTGTTTGTATTAGAAAATGTTTGCTTCCTCCAAAATCCATGAATGAAGCTGACAATTGGGCTGGTTTTGACTTATAATTTACCATCGCGCATTATAGCAAACCATATTATCTCTTAAATGGTGCCGACATAGGACTGACCTGAACAAATATTGTTGCCAACTTTTACTTGTATGTAAATTACATATAGAAGCTTTGGTACATATAATATTTTAAAAGCACCAATTATATTATTAACAATTTTATCTAAAGTTGAATAATTTAAAATCTTTAACTAAAAGTCGTAAAACCACAAACTACTGGTGTGGCGTACTAAAAATTTTTGTCGACAATTGTCAAAAAGAAGAACTACAGGCAAAATACTCATAAAGCCATCGCTCCACAATAACCTAAATCTAGTTAAACGTTGTTATACTGCAATTTATTCTACTAGTTGCCACCCCCAAAGTATTTTATTATAGAGGCCACAGCTTTAAACAGTTTTGATTTTCAACCATAATCTGAAACGTTTTTTGTGAGAAGAAATATCTCGAAGTAACCTGTAAGTCTTGAGAACTGAAAAAAAAAGTATGCTTAAAATCCTTAAAAAAAAAAGGTTTTTTTATTGCAAGACACACAATATGGTCAAAAACAAGAAAAGTGGTTTTAAATCCCAATTGTTTGTGTAGAATTCTTCAATGAGATAGTCTAAAGCAGACTCTCATGCCACTTTTTTTTAACACCTTGCTTCAGCATTTGTTTTATCATTGCATTCGCAATAACTATTACATAATAATGCAAACAACTGTTATCGTAATTTGCTTACATTTACATATATTACATATTTTATTAGCAGAGCAATCTTGCAAAGTTAATAAAATTTTGATCGTTGCTAAATAATCTTTGAAAAACGTAGTATCGTATTTGCTAAAAAGTTTTAACTAACATCGCTGCTAAAATATGTACACTTTCACCTTGTAGAATAGTATATGACATTTAACTAGCATTGTAAATAATGTGCAAACAAAATTAGTAATAAAAAAGATATAAATATCTATAATTAGAGAAAAGTAATTAATCTAATTGTGAACTGTACCAAGAATAATAGTTTAACTTTGTTCCTGAAACATTGGCCAACTCATAATACATTCATATCACAGTTTTCAGTCGCCCCTCAGGACCCTTGTATAATTACTGATTTAGATTAATTCAATCACGCAACGTTACATTTGTAGTTATTAATATTTTAATGCGGCTTAAGTACATTAGTTTTATGTGTCATTGTCTACTCATAATTTTTTTGAGAAAATATGACATTATTAATTCTCATTAAAAGTTGTTTGTTTGATGATTAAATAATAATATGATGAATATTAAGATAATTTTATAAATGATGTAGTGACTATGATGTTAGTATAATAATCTATTTGTATTGATTGGTGGAGGTGTTGATGCGAGTCTTGTGTTATAATAAACATTGCGCGTGTGAGACCGGCCGTTTCAAAAGAGATTCGATGCTCTGAGCGGACGATATAAAGTACATGTGGCAAGAGAACACAGCAGTAATGATATGTTTAAAGCAAACCGTGTTTGTTGATTCTAAGCACATTTGAAACGAACCCGTAAAAACATTCCCGCCGCCTCCCTCTTCCCGCTTTACTGTTGCCACTGTTCGTGGAACCGTAACATAACTCGGTCCATAGATCAAATGTAACGTGCCTGTAATAACATAATGACTGTCACTTCAATCCATCGGTTGATGAATGTACGATACAGAATGTGTTTACAGCCAGAGTTCCTCCCCGCGCGCCCACACCGTTCCCGCAAACTAAGACAGGACAGATCGTTAAACAAACCGCGGCGATCGTAATTCATATCACAGGAACCAGCCGCGGAGCCCGCGCCTGTTTATTTTATGTTCACACGGAATCACAAATAAACACTCGAATTTCTAGAACATTACTATTTACTTATTTATGTATCTCTTTATTGCCGCAGCGAGATGTCTTCTATTTTCGTGTGCGCTGGGTGGTCTCCAGCTACTGCATCAGCAGCATTCAGCGGTTCCTGCAACGGAGGCTATGCCGGATGTGCGAAACCCCTATTTATTCGCTCCGCACCAGCAGGAGTCTACTGAAAGGCACAAAGCAACCACTGGACCGACCACAAATTGTATTTTTACTATACTTCAAACGGATAATCGGGGCCACATCAAAACAACTACTATTGAAAGGACTCGGCTTTGTTGAGATTTTAGACAAGTATGGAAATATCTCACTGCGATGATGATAGCAATATACATTTTCCGGTCTTACAAAGCAACAGTTTTTCATAGCCTTATCATGAAAGAATAGTATTATTCTTTTTTTAGATGCACTCTTTGTTCTATTTTTTATGTTTTGTTGCTAAAATACTGCTTTACGTACCAAGCGTCATCAACTATTTTCTATCAAGATGTGCACAGCTTTAAAATAAATATTTTTTAAAATTTAATATATCAACATTGCGTCATAATAATCGGTATTATTGACTAAACTTGCAAAAGAACTAAATAAATTTCCTAACAAAATTATTTAATTGATGTGAATGGTATATTGAAACTCCATATTATATTAATACTTAAAACAGAGATGGTTTTAGGTTTCAAAGATTCATTTGAAAAACTGCAACATGCTTCACCACACAGTGGCATTATGAGAATGAGGCAGATGATTAATAAAGAAAATTACAAATTATACGTATAAGTATAATATTAAAAATTGAAGTAGTGATTAATAGAGATTAGTGTCAACAATATTCAAAATAGAGGAATTAATGTCTAATAAAATATACCAAACCAGTACTACTAATAAATTTATGAATAAGGTTGATAACAAAAAATGACAAATACCAGTCCTGCATCAATTCAGGGCAGTACAATTGTATGACGCAGAAAACTGGCTAAATAAATGGGCAAATTAATTTACACTATGTCGTTACATTAATACTAGAATATAGTTTATTTTTGTATAATAAAAATTATCTTTTAGGTTTGAATTAGGTTTGCAATATTATTATATTGCAAACTTAATATACAAATTTAAAATTATAATTATTGGTGTAACAACGCACTTGGGTATAAGACCTAAAACACACGTCCATAAAAATTCGCACGGCTGTGTATAGATATAGTTTGTCGCAAGTATTGATACTACAGTCATTATTGCGTGCTAACACCTAAATACAATGTCTGGGCCTACACCACGACTAACGACGTTCCGGTCTGTAGAATTTTTGCTTGGAGCGTATTCATACTAAATTACAAATGTAATAAATACAAAAACTAAACTAAATTAATTTAAGTGAAATTATTGGTATTGTAATGGTTTTTTTTAAATGTAATTAGGCATTAAAGCAACCAATTAAACTAACTGACAAAAATCAAGCTAAAGTGTTTGACTAATTGCAGTAATAAATAGATTATTTTTTTAAATTTTAGTTTCTTTAATTATTTTTGTACACATTTTTAATTTTTAAATATATTTAACATAAAAAAGTTATTTTGCTGCATCAAGCAATTCAATTAAATTTGCTTTATTCATTAATTGGTTATTTTAATGTAATTTTAAAAAAATCATTTACTTTTCATTTAATTCGATTATTGCTTTTAATTTTTGAATTTCCAAGTTTTCTCTTTTATTGACATTTTATAAAGTTTATACTTTAATAAATAATACTTATCAATAAAATATGCAAAACATACCATTAGTAAACGGATTTAAGTTATCTTTTCTTTATTATTTATTCACCCACTGCTTCCTAATGTTTTAATTTTTAAGAAAAGTATAAAAATAGCATTTTTTTCTATTTTGCAATGTGTTTTGTTGTTTTTTTATTGCAGTTAAACACAGCGCACCAAACCATTTTAAAATTTATATACAAACTATAGAAAAACAAAAACAAGACTAAAAGCACTCGTAGTGTAGCAAAGTTTGTCAAAAACGGCTCAGCTTTGCTTCTTCTGGTAAACTTTGCGGTTTGGCTTGCTTTACCCAACTTTGTTGTTGTTCGATGTAAACAAATTCGTCAATCTTTTTACATTTTACAACAGGCATCTTGAACTAGAATATTAAAAATAGTTAAAATTTAGTCTTGTAACACAAACACTTTTAGTAGCTCATATGTAGTAATGTCGTCAACATTAACAAAGTACGCATAATAGAAAATTAAACATTTAAATACTGTATTTGAATTTTGAATTAAAAATATTAAAATTATTCCAGTTTAAAGTTTCATCAATAGTTAATCTCAATACAGTAGCATGACTATGAAGTTCAATAAATTCAATTTCTTACTTAATTTGCTAATTTCAAATTAAAATGTACACTAACTTTTTGCAATTTAATATTAATTTGATGCATAATTATTTGCCTTTTTTTAATTATATTGTAACATAACCAAAAACAGAAACTGAAAACATAATATAATTATTATTTGAGGACTCAACACCAATTATTGCTTTGCATTTTCTTGAAAGACGGTTTCTCAGGCAAAACAGCACCGTTCAAAGCAATTCACAATTTGACAGCCTCAACTAATTCCTTTAAGTCGTCAAATATTTTCCAACCTGCCAATTTTTCAGCGAGAGATTGATGTGGTAGTCTGTATGGGATGGAAGAAGAAATCCCATCTCTTACTAGCGTTAGATTTGATCACACGGCGTTTGACATAAAGTCAAGCATTGTTGTGGTAGAAAACAAATTAGTTTTTTTTAACGGTTATTTTAACTAAATGGCAGTTTAAAGACAATTGTTCAGCTTGATTGTCAAGTACAAGTGGCCGTTAATGTTGTACTGCTGTTGACCATTTATGTCCGAAATTTGCCACTCTTGACGCTCTATCAGTAGCAGTAGCCATTAAAAAGAATCTGCCAGTAAATAATTCCAGTCTAACCAGACACACCACATAGCGTTCTTGTAGCGCACAACCTTTTAGGAACACACTTTAGAGTTTGGCCGGCTGACAATCATACTTTTTTTCAATTTTTATTATTGTCTAAGAGTTTGTGCAAGACCCAACTGGTCAATTTCCATACCTTGCCAAGTTTTCTGAGATAACAAACAATCGTAGACTTATCGGTGTTGAAGTTTTCAGCCAGTGATTTGCTAATGCAACTTTTATCTTCTTCATCCAAAAATTGATTTCTTCTAAACGAAAGAAGTCTTTTTTGTGAAATTATATTTGCAAATAGCTACAAAATGTATTCAAAAATACAGAAAAACGCATTTATTTCTATATTTGATGTTTTTTTTTTTGGCTATTTCCTATTTCCTATAACTATTATTTGACTAAAAGACTTCAACATATCTTTTCTAAATGTACTAGTCAAAAAATAAATCAATTATCAAATTATTTGTAGAAGCAGCAATAAAGCCAAAGTTGCCGTTTTTGTTAAAATACTACAAATTAAGGTAGCGGTCGGTATGCTCTTAACATCATGACACACTGATGAAGTTTGGTAGACCGCTTTAAAGTTAGATTGGGTTTGAGTAATTGATTTTAAGCTATCGTTATTCATTAAAAAAAAATCTAAAAATATTTTCTTTGATTTAGTTTGACTTTCACTTTAACATATTCATAATTATTTATATACCATATAATATGTTTATATATACTACTATTTAAAAAAAAAATTAACAATACCGGTATTCCTGGTTTTTAATACAAAAATAATGAAAAACCGGTACTTTTTTGCTAGGTAGTGCATTCTCTAATAGCCATAAGTCGTAACAACTAGGCAGACGCTTCAATCGCGGAAGGATAAAAGACAATTAAACTGAGAACACAAGATACCTAGGCACGCTAGTGATTGACAAACAAAATCCTCAATAAAATATAAAAAGTAGGGTACAACAAGCCAGACAACCATTCAACAAATTACGATCGCTACTATGTGACAAAAGCCTGAACTTAGAAATTTGCGACAGAATAGTTAAGAGCTACGTCTGACCAGTCCAATTGTATAAAACTAAAGCCTGGACGATAATAACAGCATCAAGATCAAAACCCTCAAAATGTGAACTTTGAGAAAAATGTTCAGCTATCTGAGCCATATATTAAGAAGGCCAAGATAGAGAATACCTCAGCTCATCCTTGAAAGGAAGATAAAAGGCAGAAGAGACATCGGTAGTAAACAGCTCTTATGAGTCCGGAGTATAAGCAAATGGACGGGAATAAAAACCTTTGAAGATCTACAATAAACAGAACATTAGCTATTATTCAGTAGAAAACAATTCGCCAAAGCACATGAGTATATAGCAACATTATAATATTAAATTTTTAAGTAAAAAGTAATCACAAAGAAAATTCTGCTTGTGCGTGATGGGTTTATAGTTTTGTGACTGCGTTAAATCATTCTTTTTAAAAAGAAAAACAGCAATGCCCATATTTAGTGCATTTTAAAATATGCATAAAAAAGTTTATTAATTCTGAGTTGAAAGATTATCGTATCAATTATTTATGCACGTAGCAATCGAGAACGCTGACATATAATTAAAAGAATCACTTAAACTCGTGCAGTAGCGTGAGAATGCTAATTAAGCATTTTGTTTTAGATAAATACTTAAAATTTAGCTACAATATATTTTATATTTTATATATTTTTTATTTATATTATAAAATCTTTTAATTGTATTAATTTAAATAACATGGATATATATTTTATAGTTTTATTTTTATTGTTTATTTTTTAAATTATTGATAGTTTTATTATTGATATAACTCAAATACGTATTTATTCTAAAGTGGTAAACAAGTTGAAACAACTGTGCCAACAAAGTGTTTAGCAAACAAATTACATACTTGGAGTTTATAGTTACTAAACTGCCGCCCTTATAGTTAAATGTTTTAAGATTTGTTTTTAAAGTTTTAAGGTTAACTACCTACAACATAAAGACTTACGGGACAAACAAAATTTTATTTTTAAACGTAAAAATGGTGGATATTGTAAAGTACTTCTTAAACCATTTGTGCTTTATACATCCTGTAATGCAGAGTTTTCTGAGCATAATTGTGGACCCTTTTTTGTATATAGCCGTTTTCCCCGTTAAAGGGACTACAATTGCCATATACTAAATTAAAAAAAAATCGGAATCCTAAACAATTATGCCCATCATTTTGCACAAAATAGTAATTTTGCCTTCTTATTTTGTAGGAGAATCTCAGTGATGTACCCAAGTCTCATCCCCAGTTAGAACTTTGTAGAAGAAATCTTCATTTTAAAATAAAGCAATTTTTTGTTGCAAATTTGTTGTTTGTTTTTGTCCGGGACTGAGCAGCTTAAAAATCTACCGTGCTCATTCCAAATTTTTATCTAAAATTTAAAAAATACTAATTTATGATATTCCTACTTGTCTAACAATAACTGAAACTTTTACTTGGCGGCAAATCAACACCAAATATTCAACTATTGATAATTTTGTCAGTTCGTTTATTAAGAAGTTTTTCACACTTTAGGTCATAAATACTAAAAACAAAAAGTTTATAGCAAAAGAAAAAAATGCTAGTTAACACGTAGGAACTTTAAAAAAAAAAAAAGGCATTTTTTATTTTTAATAAAATCAAATGAGTGTAATATTATAGATAAGAAGTAGCATTTTTTGTAAAATAAAAAATCAAAGGCAAAGAGGAGTGAGGTTTGCTCTGTAAGCCGCAATAGACAAACAAATTGCTTACCAGAAGAAAAAAGTTATCTATTATTCCTAACAGATAAAAATAAATAGCAAGAAGCAGACATGGGAATAAATTACATTCAAATCGAATGCAGTTTCTCCCTTACAGCATACCTTAAAAAGGCATATTTCAACATAAAAAAGATTGTGAGAATGCCATTATTAATATTTATACTATTTATTCTTCTTGACACAATGAAAATTACAAACTTGGAATACACAAGAAATCCTCGATACTCTACTATTTATATTTAACCAATACTAACTAATACGCATTAATGGGACTTCTTTGGACTGCCTTCTTTACTTTCGTCTGTGTGGAGTTTCGTTTTCAAACCTAACTTATATAAATGAAGAACTGGATTTTCTGTAAGAACATTTTTCAGTGCCTCAAACGTTGCTTTTTCTTCATCCGTAAATTGCAATGTAGCATCTTTTTTCAATAGATGTTAGCAGTTTAGTTATTCTGGCATAATGTGGAACAAACTTTCTAAAAGACGCGGTCGGTCCAATGAATCTTTGAACTTGCTTTACGGTTTTCCTCACTGCATAGGTCTTTGTTTTCAATGAGTAAGTCTTTCCTTTTTCGATCACATGTTCCAAGAATTCCACTTGCTGTTTTAGAAATATGCACTTTTTTAGGTTGATTTTAAGCTTATATTCAATAGCCACATAACACACCATTTGTGATTGCTCCAGTACTTCAAGCTCGTGCCTTGCTGGAATGACAAAGTCATCTATGGAAATTGAAAAAATCTTTCTTTTTATCAGTTCTCAAAATACTGTGTTTATGTAACGCTAGAACACTGCTGAACTTTTGTACACCAAAACTAACCATTGTGCGTAACAAATGCTGTGTACTTCCGGCTTTTTATATCAACTGTCTTAAAAAACCGTTTTTCAAGTTTAGAAACTGAACAGTAAGGTGTACCACGGTATTAAAAGTTTCATCATCTATCTTTAATTCTAAAGAGTGGACCATCTAACTTTTGGAATTTGAATCGGTTATAAATAAAAAACTAATAAACATTTGTTCAAAATTAAGAGTTTATTAAAAAGATTGGACATTTTCATTTAGAAATGAAACACAACATCATTCAAATGCCACGGTTGGCTTGACAATAACCCATCCGATTAAACCTTTTTTAGTAAATTTTGAGCTTCAATCGTATGAATGGCAACTTCGATTTCGTGTTTCAATGCATCAATCGTCTCTAGATGGTTAGCGTAATACTTATCCTTAAAATCACCCCACAAAAAAAAATTCAACGAGGTCAAATCAAAGCTCATACGCGGCCAATTGACATCAGCATTTCGGCTGATTATTCAATTTCCAAAAACAGTGCGCAGTAGATCGATAGTTACGTTGGCTGTATGGCAAGTGGCCCCGTCCTATTGAAACCAAATGTCATCCATTTCATACTCTTCAATTTTTTGATTCAAAAACGTTTAGCATGGCACAGTAACGTTCGCTATTGACGGTAACAGCGGCTCCTTGATAATTCTCGAAAAAAAAATGGCCCAATAATACCGCCGGATCAAAAACCACACCATTCGGTTACTTGTTGTGGATGCATATGCTGTTCAATAGTATGTGTGGATTCTCTGATCCCAAAATGCAACAATTTTGCTTATTGACATAGCCTCCGAGATGAAAATGAACTTCATCGGAAAACACGATTTTTTGATAAAAATGCTCATCTTCGACCAAACGATCTTTAGCCCAAACTGAAACTGAAAACGCATCGGATGGTCATGAGGCTTCATTTCTTGGACTAATTGAACCTTGTAGGCCTTCAAACCAAAGTCTCGAAGTGCGAGAAATTTTCAGTTCCTGAGAGTTGATGTTGATGCATGTTCACGCACACTCTGAGCAACAGCATTATTTTTTTGGCTGAGCGCACTGAACGAGCAGGTGAACGTGTCGTTTTATCCACTAACGATCCAGTTACGCAAACTCACTCGCAAAGCACTTCTTTTCTATCAAATTTGTTTCGTAATTTTCTTACCGTTTCAGTAGAAGACTCACCACTTTGGAAGTAAGTTTTCATTATTTCCTAACTTGATCAAGTGTAAATCGTCCCATTTCGTAAATGTCAAACATAAAATTAAATTTCTGTCAACTCATAAATGTCATTATACCTTTGAAAAACAAAATAAACGGTAGTCTAAATTCCAAACGTTACATGGCCCACCCTTTAGTTCTGTTTAGCCATATGGTTTCACTGTATTATTCCCAAAATCTGTTAGAACTAAGTTCGTGTCTTTCAGATGTGGCTTAGTAATTTCCGTACACACTTAATATTAATTAATTTGGCTGCCTGTATAAGCACCTCCCATACACGGTCACCTATGTCTATTTTCTTCATCTTACCCTTAGCGATTTTCAATTAACGTATGTTTTATGTCTTGTATCAAAAACTTTTCGCTCATTTGATCTTATGCTCGCAGTCTTTTGTTCGGTAAAAGCTGGTTCCACATTCAAAACATCAATTCGTTTTTTTTTTGGTTCCATCTCAGTTTATTTGTTTTTCGAGCAAATACTCTTACTCTTATTCTGTTTTCTTCTTCTTCCGGCGCATTAATACTCTGTGCACTTCTGCACTTATCCTCAAGATTATTTGCTAATCATTGAACTCCTTATTAAAACACTAAATTATTAATTTCACTGTTATTGCAGAAGATTCTTATTTTTTTTTATTATAATGGGAAAGTAAACTTGCCAATGTGTTTGGCCAATAAAACTAAATCTTATATTGCTTATGCAATAGCAGATAGTTACAACACATAAATTGAATCTAGAACAAGTACAATGAGGTTTTTTAGAAGTTCAACTTTGTTGAAATCATAATAAAAATGCTCTTTTTATAAGTACTGTAAAAGAAAAAACTTCAAATTGAAATCAAGTTGAAGAATACTTGTACTACTGATATTTTTCAAGAACAAATATAATATTAAAACAATTAACTTATTTCTGATAGTATCACTCCTTAAAACAAATTTTTGTTCTTAAAAAGTAAGTTATATAACAAATTAAAAAAAATATTTCAATATAGAAAGTGTTGGTGTATATTAATACTGAATGGCAAATTGACACATATTCAATCAATGCTGATTCTTATTTATTTGTTGCGTTTTTTTGCGGCTCATAAAAATTGAGCTTCGTTCTGATACCGTTTCGTCCCTTACATGTATGCTATACTTACTCCTTGTTGTCCACCCTGTACAAAACACATGGTAAAGAAATAAATGATTGTATCAACACATTTATTTTCTCGCGTACATTTATCACACAGTTTCTTTAGTACGTGCTTTAATTATGTGTAAACTAAACATAAAAGAAGATTTAAATTAAGTGGAAAGTGCCAGAAAAGCACCATATAGTAAATTAAACAATTACAATGTCATAAAAATAGAATATCTAAAATAAAACAAAGGAATGTAATAAATGTCAAGTTACATCAAAAATAATTATATAAAAAATAAACTTAAAGCACATGAAACATATTAAAAAATAATACTGGCTAAAAGTAATAAGTTCAAGTTAATACAAATGCAATTATTTAACAATTATATCCTATAAACAAATAATAAAATATATAATTTTGGGCAAATTTTAGCAAATATCAAACTTATAATAAAATCTGTAAATAAAATTGTTATAATAATAAAATAATAATTGTACATAGGTTCTGTGAATAATGTATATTCCTAACATCTTGTTCATACCATTAGGAACATTTTAAAATAACAAATGGAATTGGCGCAAATGATCCCATCCTTTATTATCATTATCCAACAACGATCTCTAGCAGTTTAGGCGAGGGGGTTCCTCTTCATTAATTCAATGTCCGCGTCCATCATGTCCTTAACGAGTTCCGGGAACGTCACTTTCGGGAACCAGTTGAACTTTTTCCTCGCCTTCGACGCGTCTCCCAGCAGGAGCTCCTGCAATTTTAATGCGTCCGTTAAAAAGTTCTTGCCCTCGGCCCATCACTTATGCATCGGGCTGTTGCTCCTGCTTTTTAATTGCTTCAAAACCCGCTTGCCTCTAGTAGCACGATTAAAAATTTAGAAAATAAAAAGAACTCAAGCGGAACTTTTCCCCAGAAAAAATCAGATTCGATTCCGTGAGTGCACTTACGGGGATGGATGTTTAAAAATAAACTTAATTCATTATACGACATTTGTTAGAAAAATTTCCAGTAAAATTAAAAGTTTAGATATTAATGAGAATTTTTAATCCAAAATCAAGCATAAAAATAATATTTCAATTTGTAAAGCAATTTAAATTATTAATATTAATTGAACGTTAAATTATAAAATTATCAAAATTGACAGAAAAAATATTTATAATAAGTAGGCGTTTATAAACTTACCACTTCTGTAGGTCTAAAATATTTTTTATTCACTTTGACTCGCACAATTCCAGTATCCTTCTCTTTCCCTATTTCATTAACTCCTTCCCCTTCCCAAACTATTTCTTTTCCCACATGTCTAAAGGCCATTTCTACGAATTCACGAACTTTGTGCGTTTCTCCAGAAGCTATTACGAAATCTTCTGGTTCTTCCTGTTGCAACATCAGCCACATTGCCTAGTAAAACATAAATTATTTATTAGCAGAACTACCTACTTTGTAGTTTAAATTATTTTTATTATATTCGTTTTGATTTATGTTTATATTAAAAAAAAAAAACAATGCTTAGGTAAAAAATTATGACATCAAATTTAATCTTATATTGTAAGATAATACGTACAAAAATCGTTTAGATCACTCAATAATATAAGTACATACTTTTTGTGTTTATTCATTAAACTTCTAGCTACGGCATTAAGACTATTACATTAATAATTTCTTATTATTTACTTACTTACACTTGATTTTGTATATACAAAGTTTAATTTTTTTAAATGTTTTATATCCACTTTCAAAAATACAGGGTGATCCACAGTTAAACCGTCAAACGTTCAGAGCTAATTTATCAGGTTAAAATAATACTTTTTCGTATATAAATTTATTTCCAAAAAGGATCCGAGCTGAAGTGAAAAGAAAAAAAATTGAAAAACCCGCTTTGTTGTTTTTTTTTTGTATGTGTCAAACTTCTTAGAGTGAATTAATTAATTGCAATGGTGTTTATTTACGGGTACTGTAATAACAATGCTAGCGCTGCAGCAGATAAACTAGCCCTTAGATTCCAATAAGAAGATTTCCTGACAAATCAGTGTACAGAGTACTCTAAAGTACCGGAGGGCTGAAGAAAGGCATTCGGGTCTTCAACTTGATAAAGAAAAAATGAAAATCCCGGACAAGGTAATAGTCAGGCTCAATTTGTCATTTAACCATCTGTAGTGCATACATGGCCTCCACTTGTAAAAACCCGCAACGAAGAAGGTTATTGCATCTAGTAGTTTTCGATTTCCATAATACATAAACAAAATTCCAAAAACTAAACACTTTTTCAAAGTCTGCTACCACAAAGACCCATGCAAAATGCTTAATGTTAACGCTACATCACCGTATGTTGCAATCAACACCAAGTTCATAAAGGGTGGTCCATCTGGTGGTATCTTTTTAATCATTTGTTATTTTGACAGTGACAGGTCTTTCCCGTAGGAAATCTTGACAGAAAGTCAATATCATATCTCCGCTGAACAAAATGAATCTTGAACAACGTTGGGAAATATTGCAAACTTATTTTCAAAGTCAATGTTGTGTAGCCCAAATAGTGCGTTTATTGAAAAGAAGTTTTGGCCGAAATAAAGCCCACCGCGCGTGCAGTACGCAAGCTTGTGCAAAAAGTTCGCAAGACAGGCATGCTAGTGGCCAACACAGACGGCCCCCGCCGTAGTACGGTGCGCACTGACGAGAATGTGGCTGCCGTAGCCGAGAGTGTGCGACTTAGTCCTGGAACATCAATCTCAACATTTCACGCACCAGCTTGATGCAAATTTTGCACAAAAACCTCGCATTATTCGCTTATAGGGTCCAATTGACTCAGCAATTGAAGGCACACGACCATCCGGTTTGTTATCGCTTCTCAGTTTGGGCCTTAGAGCAGCTCGAAATGGACAACAATTTTGCTCGAAAAATCACCTTTTCTGACGAAGCGCATTTTCATCTCGGCGGCTATGTTAACAAGCTAAATTATCGCATCTGGGGATCGTAACGCCAGCACGTAATTGTCGAGAAGCCAATGCATCCTCAGAGAGTGACAGTTTGGTGCGGATATTGGAGCGGTGGCATCATTGACCCATTTTTCTATAAAAATTCTGTTAGAAACGCCATTTCGGTCAACAGTGAGCGCTGCAGACGCATGATAAACGATTTTTTGTGGCCGGAAATTTAAGACATGGACTTGGACGATCTTTGGTTTCAGTAGGATGGCGCGTCATGCCACACAACCCATAATACAATCAATATTTTGGGCGCCAAATTTGGTAATCAAGTTATCAACCTTCTCAGCGATGTCAATTGGCCACCTCGGAGCTGCGATTTGACGCCGTTAGACTTTTTTGTGGGGTGCTATGTAGGACCAATGTTACGCAAACAATCCATTAAGGATTCAGGCCCTTAAGACGAATATCGAGCAAGCCATTCGTGAGATAGAGCCAGAAAACGTCACCAAGGTTTTGAAACACTGGGTTAACAGGATGCGCTATTGCAAAGCCAGCTGAGGTAGCCACATAAATGAAATGGTGTTTCATAAATAATGAGAATGTTTACTTTTTCGAATAAACCAATAATATACCAAAAAAAATTGATTTTTGTTCATTTTTTTGAATTTTTAAAAAGAGACCATTAAATGGGCCACCCTTTATAATAACTTGGCTCGCGATCTTTAAACATAAGAACAAAAAAAGCACGCATAAATCAGAGTCAATGACTACCAAAAAATATGTTTTTGGCCGACAAAGTGAGCTTTTGGTAGTGGCCTAGTGTGCAACAAGCTGTATACTTAATAGTTTTTGTATGAAGTACCCACTTCTCTGGTAGTCATGGCGTCCCCACTGTTGCAGACATCATAAAAGGTGAGGAACCAGAAAAGTTAAAATGTTTCTCACAAACATATAAAATAAAATCATTAAAAAAAAAACAGTCCAAGTGTCTCTTCAAATAGCTCAACAAAAAAATAGCAACAGATAAACACTCTTCTTCTTCTTGTCGTCCTTCTCCTATCGGAGGTTGGACACCATCATAACAATTTTGATCTCTAAACCACTCAACACTGCTGCAGTTAAACCAATGACGCAAGTTCCAGGAGACCCGACGTCTACCAATACTGCGCTTTCACTTAATCTTTCCCTGCATAATGAGCCTCAAAAGTTCATATCTAAAGCCTCTTATGACGTGGCCCAAGATATTCAAGTCTTCTTTTCTTCAAAGATGGCACAACTTCGCAATCTTTTTTCATCTTGCAAAAAACTTCAATGTTGGTAATTCTATATGTCCAGGGAATTCGCCACATTCTACAATAGCACCACATCTCAAAAGCTGCCAGTCTCTTTAGCTCTAGTTGTTTTAGAGTCCTTCAACTCCGTACATCAAGGTGGGAAATACGTAGCAGCGCAGCACTCTTGTTCTGAGTTGTATACTGGCATCTCTCCAACACAAAAACATCCTCATCTTCATGAAAGCCGCTCTTGCTATCTCCACTCTTCTCCTAATCTCACTTGCCTGGTCACCCGTCTCACAAAGCACCCTGTCAACTGTTAAAAACAGTAGTCAGACACCCCACTCAAAACGTCCGCAATGCAGAACCGCTTCAAGTAGCGACTCTGTTGCGCCAAAATCAAAAAACAAAAAAAAGTTCGGTTTGCTGCTGCAGAGCTAGCAAACCTCCTTTCAGGCAAGACAAACACCTCTCGTGCTGGGATGGCAACCCCTGCTAACCCTACACAGAAGAAGCCCCAATCAATTCAAAAGCCTCCTAAAAAAAAAAATGTTCGAAGCATCCAGGCAAAAAAAAACCTTCGGAACGAGGAAAGCAAAAGAAAAGATTTCGCTCATCCACTTCCAAGTCCTCACCTAGGCAACCTAGGAAGAAGAGAAAAGAGTCTGCGTCAAGATTAAAAGAAACCCCTCCTTTAACAAAAAAAATGTAGGAGTCAGCTAAAAAAAACTGCCCTTATCTCGAGAACTAGATAAAACCGTGTCAACTCCCTCCTTTAAATAATTAGTCACACAAAGAAGAAATCCTTAAAATCATCTGTGATGATGACACATCCTTACTGTAACTAGAGAAAGCAATTTCCAGAATAGAACCACTGTGGCTTCCGGTGCCTCCAAATGCCAGTAAAACGGTCTTGAGTCTTAAGAGTAGAAAAAAGTCAATCCACCCAGACAAACCCAGAAAAAGAAACCACCCGGCCAATGCTGGTACGGAAACCCACTCGGACAAAAACGAGAAGAAGAAGCACCTCTTCATCCCCCCGTCAAAAATTCCAGGTCGCATTGATGTAATTAAATGCAACCTGTATCACTATCAAACAGCCATAGAAACACTATGCCACAAACTAAAGTAATGCAAAATACAATAGCCATAATCCAGAAACCAACATTTTCACAATCCAAGGTTTGTGAACTTGGCAAACTTTAAAAAATGTTTTTGCAAACCCTACAAACGGTAAGCTAAGAAAGTGCATTTACACAACTAAGCATATAACAGCTTCTCTTATGCTCTCCACCAGCAACGTTTCACAATCACAACTATGGAGGAGTTGGTACAGTATTGTATAAGTGGCAACATAAGCCTAGTCATCGGATATGTTGTCCCACCACATCGTATGAGAAAGCAAACTCCAATGACAATTCAAATTATGAATCGAATAAAATATAGTGATAGTTGCAGAGGGCTTTTTAGACAAGATAATATCCTTACGTGTACTGGAATATACATCTATGAAAATGTGAAATTTATATGGATTCACAAACATCTTTTTAACCATAATAAACTTCATAGTATGCATAATACTAGACACGGCAAGACATATATATACCCATCTCATAGATTAAACTTTTTTGAAAAAGGGCCTCACTATTCCTGCCTAAAAAATTATAATCATTTGCCAAAATCTATAAAAGAATCTAAAACATTACAAAAATTAAAACAGTCACTAAAGGAATTGTTAATTCAGTTAGAACCATACAATATGCAAAAACTTTTTTCAGGTGTTTGTTAATTTTAAATATAATATGTATTAGTATATGTATTATTATTTTTTTGTATCAAAGTTTATTAATTGTTTGACTTGTTTCTTTTGCTATTGTATGTATTTTTGTTTTATTGCACTGTACATTGTAATAATATATTGAAATAAATTAAAATTTAAAAAAAAAAAAAAAAATGACAGCGGTAAAATTTAAGTTCTTATAAAGTTTTATGTAAACCTGTTCCCTTCCTGTCCACTTAAATCGATGTCTAGTTCTGACAGTGCCATATCCTAGTGGTATGGCAAACTCGAACGACTCAAAGCAGCCGCATAGAAATCCTTCAATAGAGCAAAAAAATCAAAACAACAATCAGACTGGATGTATTATAAAAACGTCCCAAAAAAATTATAAAAAACTTATTCGTCAACAACAAAAGAAAATATAGAAAACTTTTTGAAAGAATGTTCAAAACTGGTAATGTATTATTGCCGCAAAGCTAAAAAAAATCTTGTTAAAAGTGTTGAAGGTCTCGGTTGTTTAAAACGCTCGGATAGCACATACACAGCCAATCTATCGGAAGCAATCAAAATACTTTTGGAAACTCACTACCACCCCGACACAAAGTTGGTCTGACGATGCAAATCCACCCCAATCAAGGAATGCCTAAGACGCTGCACACCACCTTGTAGAAGATACGCGTATATCATGCCACCGTACTTTGTATTTAAAAGACCCTACAATGTACACACACATAAACAACAAAAGCAAAGAGTGGATAAATACATACTCCTTCAAATCTACACCGATGGCTCAAAAACTATTCGAGGTTCTGGAGCAGGACATTTACTCCCAAGATCTAGACGTCTCAAAATCGTTATCACTAAAGACACAATCCTCCAACCAAAGACAGTCAAATTAATCCATGAAGTGATAGAAATAGTAACCCGAGAAATATCTGATAAAGACGTGCAAATCCTAACGGAGAGCAGAGCAGTAATTATAGTTATAAAATGCCATAAGGCCCTCACATTGGCAGCTGGAGCAAATAACTTTAAGCTGTGCTGGGTGAAAGGGCACTCCAACACAAGGTGACGTTAAGGATCAACCCTCAAGATGTGTGGACCCAAACCTTGGACCGCACTACTACTAAAAAACCTTAACACCATACTAAATGAAATAACAACCCGGGTTGTAGACTGGCAAAAGAAGTAATGATTTCCCCAAAACCTAAAACGGCCGACTGCTACTTGAGACATTCCAAAAAAAGCAGCAAATCATAATAGAAATCTTGAATTGTGGGAATTGTAGACAGCATGAAGAGGATGTGAAGACGAGGCGACTGAGCACGTACTATGTACCTACCCAGCCCTCTCTTACACAAGCAAGTCCATGTTAGGGAGCTGGTTGCTTGATATGATTGGCTGTGTGTTGAGACAAGAAGACAAAAAGTACGGTTTACCACTGGATGATGTACAAAGAGCCTAATGAGTCCTAAGTGCACTAAACATGGTTTCACCTCCCACTCAAATCCAGTAATATAAATGCAAGATGTTGTTGAGCAAATGTTGTCTGTCACCTTTAACAACTGCCCTGAAGCAAAAATCGTTGGGTGCATTTCGTTGCTTCTCATTTAAACTTCGTAATTCGTAATTTTTAGCATTAACAATTATATAAAGCTAACTGTAAGCTGCTATACCGTAGCTCAAATACTTCTTCTCTGATTGAAGCTATCACCTGTTGCAGTATGGTTGTAAGTTGCTATTTCCTGTACATAAATGTGACATTAAATCCATAACAAAATCAGCCAAACCTGCAATTCGCTAATCTTTCAAACCAAAGTGTACAAAACATGTTACTGGTAACGGCTGCCTGGCCCTTGGCCGAAAATTTTTGTTTCAATATTAAGTCGGAGAGAGTAAACTGTAGAATACGTAAAGCAACTCAAAAAAAGCGAAGTGTATAACACATTAAACAGTTTATTCTTGCTATTTTCCATTCCACTCACAATGTAGTTAATAACAGCATTGTCTTTCGCACAATCAAAATAACTTTGTTACAGATCACGTCGGGGTCACCAATTTAGTAATTGTGTTATAAAAATAATAAAATCGGTTATTACAGCACACACGTGACTAGCGCTCTAAGTCTAAGACCTAATAACCAAGCTGGATAAAAGCATTATTAGAAAATATAATTAAAAATACATCGCTAAAAAACCGACCGAGATGCTCTTAATATAGTATAATGAATGGCGCAAGTTTTATTACATTCAAATTAGGCTTAACAAATATAATTACAAACATATTTATAAATTTCCAAATAAACTTTATGATGTTCGCCACAACATGTTTAAAGCACACTGTCTGTATCAATGTATGTATTTGTTTTAAGTATTTGTTTTCACATTTTTTATTTAATTACTTAATTTTATATTTTTAATTACTTAATAATCTGTAAACAGTTTTTATGTAAATGTGTGTTAATAAATGATTATTATATAATCTTTGCTGTTTTTGCTCTACAATGCTGACACATGAGTTAATATTTGTTTCCATAATATATGTTACTATTTACCCAAATTGTTTTTATTAAATTTTTCTTTAATAATAAATATTTTTTTTCAAAAATTAGAAAAACTTGTTATCAAAATAAAACTTACCTCCACATAATCTTTTGCATGTCCCCAATCTCTCTTTGCATCAAGATTTCCCAATTCCAAAACCTCCGTTAATCCTAAATGTATTTTAGCAACACTCCTCGTAATCTTCCTTGTAACAAATGTTTCACCTCTTCGCGGACTTTCATGATTAAATAAAATACCATTACAAGCAAACATATTATAGGCTTCTTTATAATTCACAACAATCCAATACGCATACAATTTGGCACACGCTGAAAATAATATAATGTTATTAATTAAATAAAATGTAAAATAAATTAACAAAATATATTTAATATTTACCATACGGAGAGCGCGGATAAAACGGCGTCGTTTCCGTTTGCGGGGTTTCCATAACTTTTCCATAAAGTTCAGATGTCGACGCCTGATAAAACTTAACTTCCTTTTCCAAGTTACACGTGCGAATCGCATCTAATAATCTTAATGTCCCCACACCATCGACTTCAGCTGTGTATTCGCTGAGGTCAAACGAGACTTTCACGTGGCTTTGTGCGGCCAAGTTATAAATTTCAGTAGGTTTAATTGTTGAAATTAATTTCACCAAACAACTCGAGTCAGTCATATCACCATAATGGAGCTTCATTTTACCTCCATGATGACCTGATTTATCTTCGTAAAGATGACTTATGCGGGAAGTATTGAACGTACTTGCTCTCCTGATGATTCCATGGACATCGTATCCTTTATCAAGTAGTAGTTCTGCTAAATATGAACCATCCTATAAGTAAAAATAAAGTTTTATTAATTTTTTTAAAGAACAACATTTTATTACATAAATTGGAAAATAATTTTTTATAGTATAAAATTAATACATGTTATGTGATTTTTCTTTCTATTCTAACATGAACCGGAAAACAAACGAATTAAAAGAAGTTATAGCAATGTTACTAAAGGGGAAGTATAAGTGTTAAAACCTAAATCAAAGTTAAATCCTTCGGAAACTAGAAAAAAGTTAATTAATACAATGCAGCCAAAACTGTTTAACAATTTTACTGTTAGAAACTCTATTAAAAACAACAATGTTATCATGATTTGTAATGATAAAGAGGAACTACAAATGGTTCAACAAAGTTTAGCTGATAAAATTGGTAATGAATACGACTTAATCAATGTAATAAAAAGGCAACCAAGATGTAAAATTTTACAAATTCGTAACGATGGTGAGTGGAACGACAAAGAGTTAGTGAATACATTAGTGCTACAAAACGAAATTGACAATAAGGTCAATAAATTTAACATTAAATTAATTCATAGATCTAAGGTAAATGAGTACAATAAATTTAACATAATTTTAGAATGTGATCATAATACATTTAGTTATCTAATTAATAAGAAATTAGTTAATGTTGGTTTTTCCCGAGTTAAACACTTAAATATAATTCATTGCTTTAAATGTAGTAGCTTAGGACATGTTTCTACTAGTTGTAAGGGAGAGATAACTTGTGTGGTAAATGCTCTCTTAACCATGATAGTAAAAATTGTACTGTATAAATTGTATAAAGAAAAATAAGTCATTGGAGTTGAAATTAGATATAAATCATAATAGCTATGATTCAAAATGTCCATGTCTTATTAGAATATCAGAATTAATTAAAAATAAAACCGATTATGGAGACAAAAAATAGCAATTAAAAAATTTTGCACTAATAAATATTCAGGGTTTTTTAAGTCACAAAGATGAGCTTTATGAATACATAAAGCAATACAATTTACCACTAGTTATCTTAACCGAAACTCATATTACTAAAGATGTTAATTATTCCGAGACAACGCTGGAAGAATACATTTCAATTGTTTGTGATTCACACAGTAAACACACAGGTGGCGTGGTGATGCTAATTCATGACGTCATAAAATTTTAGCAAACTTTAACATTTTAAATACTGTATGGATTTTGGAAATAAGTATATCAGAATATGTATGGGCAATTTATAGATCACCATCAGGAAGTATTCCCTGGTTTATTGCAGAAATAGAAACGTTTATCAATACTTATATTAAACGCTCAAGAAAAGTAATTATACTGGGAGACTTTAATATTGATGTAAGTAAAACTGACTATACATATTCTCAAATATTTCTCAATTGTATGAAAAACCATGGATTTGATCAAATAGTTAATCATTACACAAGAGTAACACAAAGTTCAAAAACAATAATAGATTTAGATTTCTGCAATGTTTGTAAAAGTAAAGCACAGGTTGAACGAGACCCTAAAATATCAGATCACTTTAATATTAGAATAAAACACGCTCAATTAAATAATTTCATAAACCTGGAAGATACGTTTAAAAATCGAAATTTAAATAAAATTAATCACAGTAAATTCCAAAGTGACTTGAGATCCTTAAACTGGGATTTAAATACCAATGATTTTTTAAACGTTTTTTATAGTAATGTCATAAATACATTAGATGTTCATGCCCCTCTAAAAACATATACAAGTATGCCGTTTAAAAAGCAATGGTATGATTATGAAATCAAAGAACTTTGTCAACTTCGGGATAAATTGTTTGAGAAAGCGTATTTATCTAATATTAATGATGACTGGATTGAATATAGAAAAAGTCGAAATATTGTTACTCCAACAATTAAATTTAAAAATAAAGCTTACTATGCACAGTTGATTCAACGAAATAGATATAACCCTTCTCAAATGTGGAAATCTATAAAGGAAGTGATCTGTAAGAATAAGAATAAAAACCAATCAAAAATTAAGAAAATGTCATTCAATGGCGCTGTTGAATCAGATGTTAAAATAATTGCCAACAAATTTAATATGTATACAATAAATAGTATAAATGAACTTGTTGATTTAAATAATAACAGTACAACTTTGGCAAAAAACAACAAAAGTCAACAAATTTGTTTTAATATAAAACCTATCAATGTAAATCATAAAAACAGCAATTACAAAAAATAAAAGTGAATCGTCAACTGATGATATTAACAAAAAGGTTATTTTAGCTGGTGGAGACTTTTTGATTACAAAAATTTGCAATATAATAAACCACTGTTTAATAAATAAAATATTCCCATCTCAATGGAAAACATCACGTGTAGTACCTGTTCCAAAAAAGAAAAACACAATAAAAGCTGAAGAACATCGACCTATTAATATGGTACCATTAACAGAAAAAATTTTGGAAAGAATTTTGGAACAAACTAATGCAATTTGTCGAAGAAAACAAAATATTAATAAAAAACCAATCGGGATTTCGCCATCATCATTCATGTGAAACAGCTTTGCAACTTGTCAGAAATAGATGGAAAAATGCACTAGATAATCCCATAAAGAAAACTAAAATAATTGCTGTTTTTGTAGATTTTAAAAGAGCATTTGAAGTAATCAACAGAAAGGTATTGTTTGCGATACAATGCTATTATTTCTTACATGTCATAAAACAAAGATTTATGTTAATTGAATTTTATAACATTTGTAAGTACCTGCTGTTAAGTGGGTGCACGTGTTTGGTTTTTACTAAATCCTCTTCAAAAAGGCTTAAATTCCTGTAATTATGAATTAGCCCTTGTAATTAGCCATCTGTTGTGTCCCACCACTATCAGACATGAATTTACCTTTTTTGTATTTGTACAATTTACGACTAGTTCCGTTTCTACACTTGTACTAGCTACACTTGTAACAAACTTGTAATCAGACTTGCAATACAATAAATGCTTTTTATGTGAAAGTTATTTTTATTTTAACGTTATATTAATGTTTGTGACATCAATAATTAGATGTAAAAGTTGTTAAGACAACAGTTAATTTACATCGCAAACGCAATCCACGGCCGTCTTCTGAACCAGGAAGAATATCAACTGCCGTACACAAAACATGGTCCTTCGAACCGGATGCAGCAAGTATTGTTGAAATCCTTATGTTGTATTGCAAATCAACATTTGTAAGAAGCTCTTAGCGACGCCATATTTGTCCACTGCCGTCTTACAAAGAAGAAGTTTGAGCGAATTCTCCATCTCTCTCGTCAGCGATTTACATACATCACGAGAAAGTTATCTAATACGTTGTTCACGGACCACTCTACCAGCGACGCCAATCGTCCATCATTGAGGAAGCCGTTACGTGAAATCAACAGCAACCATACATCTCCACAGTATCAATCAGTAAGCATTATCACACCACTCTTTCCTATATATTCTTTTATTTTGTGTCAAGTAACATATTAAAATGCCTCCAAAAGCTTCATTACCTTCTCTTTTATCAAAACAAGAAAAGTTTGCAGCAATTTTAAAACGAGCTGAAATATTTTATAATAATTCTATTCAATCGGGCATAACAATTGAAATTGTTAATAATTTTGAGTCGCGTCTCAGTGAAATTGGGCCTACGTTAGATAAACACAACGAGTTATTAGATGAAATTGAAATCATTGATTCAGAAAACTTAGAGGAATATAATAAATTAAGGGAAGAATTTGAAAACTTGTTTTATTCAATTAAGGCGAAATTTATGACAGTCATTAATACAAATCTAGTAAAGCTTGGCTCAGATAATCACGCAGCAAATGTAGAACTAGCGCCTTCTATAAAACTACCAACTATAAACTTGCCCAGTTTTGATGGTTCATATGATATGTGGGGTCAATTCTCAGAAACATTTTTATCATTGATACATTCAAATAATACAATCGGTAACATACAAAAATTTTATTATTTGCGGTCATGCTTATCAAACGAAGCAGCTAATGTAATAAAATCATTAAACATATCAGCAGTCAATTATGATATTGCCTGGAAATTATTAAATAATCGTTTTAATAATAAGCGACTAGCAATTCACAAGCATGTTAAGTCAATTTTTTAGTTAACTTGATCCATAAGGACGTTACTAGACACAGTTTTAGCTAATCTAAGAGCATTGGGTGCTCTTGGTAAACCGGTTGACAGTTGGGATACAATACTTGTATACTTAATTTCTTCAAAGTTAGATGTAACAACTCGCCGCGAATAGGAATGTCATGTCAATTCAACCGAGCCTGCTAAATTTAAAACCTTGTCTGATTTTTTAACAAAACGTTGTGAATTGTTAGATACTCTCCATAATGAAACTTCCAATAAGTCAAAAATTTTTAAACAGTTGCAAAAAGCTAGCGTTAATATTGCCATTAGCAAATTTAAATGTGCACTTTGTGAAAGCAACGTAAGCTCGAGATTAGAGAAAATAAAAAAATTAAATTTGTGTACCAATTGTTTAGGCCGAGCTCATTCAAATAAACAATGCAAAAGCAAATACACGTGCAAAACATGCAAAAAACGGCATCATACTTTATTGCATATTGAAACTCAAAGGGAACCCATTTTGCAAGAACCCTCAACATCAATGATAGCAAATCACTCCTCTACAGCATCAATTCAAACCATTTTATCTACAGCTTGTGTGAAAGTAGTCGATAAATGTGGCAAATCACATAATTGTCGTGTTTTACTTGATTCCGGATCTCAATCAAACTTTGTAACCTCAAAAATGCGCAAATTGTTAGGTATTTCTATTTCTAAAGTAAACATATCAATTTAAGGTATTAATCAAAGTACATCAAATATCACAGGAAGATGTAATATTTCAATTTATTCAAATAATAGCAAGTTTGAGTCAAATATTTCATGTCTAATTTTAGACAAAATAACTGAAAGATTGCCTGCAGTGTCTTTTAATAAATCATTTTTAAATATTCCAAAAAACTTGCCACTAGCCGATCCATCATTTGATAAAATCGGAGATATAGCTATGCTGTTAGGGGCTGATATATTTTGGAATCTAATTTGTATTGGCCAAGTTCAATTAGGAAAAAATTTCCTTTATTACAGAAAACTAAACTGGGTTGGGTTCTAGCTAGGTCAGTACCTGTTGTTTACTCATCTAATGTGTCAATATCGTCCAATTTAAGCATAGATAATATAGATATCAACAAATCAATAGCTAAATTCTGGGAAATTGAGGAAAGTTTTGTATCTTCTCCTCTTACACTTGAGGAAAAGGAATGCGAAAGTCATTTTGTTAGTACCACCAAACGGGATTGTAATGGGCGGTTTGTAGTTAGCTTGCCATTAAATGATAATGTAAATCAATTGGGGGAGTCAAAGACTCTTGCATTAAAAAGATTTGTTAGCTTAGAAAGAAAATTAAATAATAATCAAAGCATTCGAGAACCTTACATAAAGTTTATGAAGGAGTATCATAAGCTAGGACATATGACAAAAATAGATGAATCAATAGGAGCGCAACTTGAGCATTTTCAAAAAGAAGTTTGTGATCTAAAAAGCGCCTAACCTGTTCATTGCAAAAGTCAGTTACTCTCACAAAATCCCATACTAGATGACGATGGTTTAATTCGCGTGGGAGGACGTTTGAATAATTCAACATTTGCTTTTAATAAAAAACATCAAATTATTTTGTCTAATAAACACAAATTAACTTACTTAATTTTGCAATATGAACATATTAAGCAACTGCATTGCGGCTCGGAAGCTTTATTAGCATCAGTTCGTAGTCAATATTGGCCAATTTCTGGCAAAAATATATGTAAAAGAGTTATTCATAATTGCTTGAAATCTTTTCGATCAAACCCTCCAAAGACCGCACATATCATGGGCCAACTACCACCTACTCGAGTTAATCCTGCGCCTCCGTTTCATATATGTGGAGTAGATTACGCCGGGCCGTTTTCAATAAAAGATAGAAAGGGTAGAGGTTCAAAATTATCAAAGGCATACATATGTTTATTTGTATGTTTTACAACAAAGGCCATACATGTTGAACTAGCTAGTGATTTAACAGCTGAATGCTTTATAGCCGCGATGCGTAGATTTGTTGCAAGACGAGGCAAACCGTTACATGTTTATTCTGACAACGGCACCAATTTTGTTGGGGCAAACTCAGAACTTAAAGATTTGTCAAACTTTATTAAAGCAAGCATTAACCAAACTGCAATAATAAATGCTGCTAGTAAATCAGATATTCAGTGGCATTTTATACCGCCGCGATCGCCCCATTTTGGAGGTCTTTGGGAAGCCGGGGTAAAGTCAATTAAATCTCATTTAAAAAGAGTTGCTGCAAACGCAAGGCTTACCTATGAGGAGTTTTATACTTGCTTGACACAGATAGAAGCTGTCCTTAATTCCCGTCCTTTATCCCCATTATCTAGCGATCCAAACGACCTAGAACCACTGACGCCAGGTCATTTTTTAATTGGAAGGCCAATGACTGCCTTTCCAGACGCCAACATGATGAACTTACCGGAAAATCGCCTGTCCAGATTTCAGTTAATTCAAAGAATCACCCAGCATTTCTGGAAGCGATGGTCTGCCGAATACATAACTGGACTCCAGCAAAGGCCTAAATGGAAACAAAATGCAACTCGAAATATACAAGTTAACGACTTGGTTTTATTACGAAAAGACAATTATCCTCCTCTTCAATGGAAGTTGGGACGAGTTACTGAAACTCATCCAGGACCTGACGACATCGTTCGCGTAGCTACCGTTAAAACTTCAACCGGGGTTTTGAAACGGGCTGTGAAAACCTTGTGTACCCTACCCTCCCAATTGACGCTCAGTGAAGCTTTATTTTATTATGTTTTCTTTATATTTATTATTTGTATTATACTTTATATTTTAAGTTCCCATATTGTTACATGTTGATTCGCATAACTATTTTTTTATCTGTATTGTTATTTTCTAATCCATTCTTGTTTATTTCAAAAAACTTCAGTTTTTCAAGACGGGCGGCATGTTTGCGATACAATGCTATTATTTCTTACATGTCATTAAACAAAGATTTATGTTAATTGAATTTTATAACATTTGTAAATACCTGCGTGCACCCACTTAACAGCAGGTATTTGGTTTTTACTAAATCCTCTTCAAAAAGGCTTAAATTCCTGGAATTATGAATTAGCCCTTGTAATTAGCCATCTGTTGTGTCCCACCACTATCAAACATGAATTTACCTTTTTTGTATTTGTACAATTTACGACCAGTTCTGTTTCTACACTTGTACTAGCTAAACTTGTAACAAACTTGCAATACAATAAATGCTTTTTATGTGAAAGTTATTTTTATTTTAACGTTATATTAATGTTTGTGACATCAATAATTAGATGTAAAAGTTGTTAAAACAACAGTTAATTTACATCGCAAACGCAATCCACGGCCGTCTTCTGAACCAGGAAGAATATCAACTGCCGTACACAAAACAGGTATTACTTGACAAACTAAATCACTTAGGAATTGACGAACCGATGTTAAAATACAATTTTACAAAATACATTTCACGACTTAAATTTCAACGTTTTACTTGATAATGACCGTAAAACGTTGAAACTTAAGTCGTGAAATGTATTTTGTAAAATTGTATAGGCCTTATATATAATTTTACAACATTAAATTAGTGGTAAAAACATAGTAGTTGTTTTATTTACTTATTATTTTAAAGTTCAGTTAACACAAGAACTCAAGCCAGTCGATCACCATAAACGTCGTATCTTCGCTGATTGGGTCCTTCAAATGCATCAAAATGATCCAAAATTTTATCAAAAAATCATCTTCAGTGCTGAGGCCCATTATCACCTCGGAGGCGACGTTAATCCAAGAATAATTATTGAAAAGTCTTTGCATCCTCAACGTGTCACTGTTTGGTGCGGGTTTTGGGCTGGCGGTGTGATTGGGCCCTACTTTTTCAAAAATGATGCTGGTGCAACTGTTACGGTGAATAGATGGCGCTACCGAGCTATGATTAATGATTTTTTATGGCCGAAATTGGAAGATATTGATGTGGACAACGTTTATTTTCAGTAAGACGGCGCTACGTGCCACACAAGCAACGAAACAATCGCAATTTTGCAAGAAAAGTTTCCTGACTGTGTTATTTCTCAAAGAGGTGATCACAATTGGCCACCGAGATCTTGTGATTTAACACCTTTAGACTTTTTTCTTTGGGGCCACGTGAAAGATGAGATCTATGCCAATGCTCCAACATTTATTGATTTCTCTTCAAAAATACCCGTTTTTTTTTTAATATCAAAATGAAACCTTTTATTGGATAACCCTATAGAAATAATAGTAAACAAAAGAAAACAAGTAGAAAACACAAAACTGCTGTATGTTAATCTACTAAAAAATGATCAAATCTCTGTTTAATACACTGAAATAAAATGAGATGTCAGTATATAATTCCAAATTTATAAAATTCCGAAATAGTAAGAAACTCGACCCATGGCATCTTCGGAAACGCTTTGACTACATTTTTCAAGAGACAGGAATAGAGGTAAATATTCTAACCAATAGAAAAGAAAATAAGAGAGAACTAAAGCAAAACAGTGATAAAAATAAATAATAGCAAAACATACCTTCAGAAAGAGAAATTGTTAAAGTAGCAGATGGAAAATCATACATTGATAAATGTAAAAAGAGATAGAGTTGGATCTTATAAATAAACATCAAATCCCTGCAGAGATGTTACAGATATCTAGACTTCGGCCATAGAAAAGATGCATGCCAAGGTAAAAACAGATCATACAAAAAGAATAAAAAAACAGAAGTGACCCACAGTAGAACAAATTTAGCTTTCCTCAATTCGGAGAAGTTATCAGGGAGAACAAAAAGGCAATGGATAAGAAATCTAAAGCCAGAAATAAGCTGACAACCACCGGCATAATCGAACTTAGAATACTACAAATAAACGTAGAAAGAGCTCAGCTACACAAGATTTTCATACGCAACAGCTATGCAGCAAAAGGTAGACGTAATGCAAACCAAACAACAATATGGTAAAAAGCAGCAAATGAATAAAAAACAACAGAAGCTATAACTTCTTAAACACATGTGTGGAAGTGCGTAGGGTATGTGTCAAAATCAGCAGATTTAACTTGCTTGGATGTTCCAACTCACCAGACATACTGATAGAAATCTAGAGACATAAATGCCAAATCATTAACTTAGGGAACCCCTCACACAAATCAAAAAAATACTGGATGAATCACTTTTCCTCGTACAACAAAGTCGTTTGCCGGTGGTAAACCTACATTTGTCAGAAGTAGAAGCAAATCACATATATACGTGACGGTAACAACCAAAAAAATAACATAATATACAAAAACTGGAAGGTATTAGACATTGATAGCCATATTAAGCATAAATATCTGTTCTATAAAATCTCACAGGAAAACGGCATAAAAGACAATGGACATGCAGTAGTGACTAATACAGACTAAAACACATTTAAGGATTCAATAGAACCAAACATACATACGCATGTCTCTGTGACTCGGTGTGCCCGAAACCTCAATAGCCTACCCCGAAAAGGAATGGCGTGACTGTGGGTATACAGGTATACATTTAATGGAAGGGAAGAATTTAACCTGCAAGCCGGGGTTCCACAAGGATCGGTCCTTGAAACTATAATATAGAATTTACTGTACGTCAAAGTCCAAAAAGGCAGGTGTTACTGATAAAAACAAATGACAAGTACGTACACGGAAAAGAGACGGTTAAAAACCCAAAGTATATATTTATTTCGGTACAACAAAAAATATTATTGCAAATAGCCTCCGAGTACAAAACAACATCTACCGTGGCTTAAAGCGTCGTAGCAGTATTTCTACCTACAGACCTATTAGTAATGGAAAGAAATCAAATACACTGAGTCACAAACCCACACAAAAAAACACTAAAAATTAAAACAAGGAAAAAAACGATAAACGAATGATAAAAGAGTTAGAACGCAAAAGGCAATAAAACAAAAGGCCCATTCCAAACATTAAAGAGTGGGTAGAATGCAAACACAGAAATCTAGATTTTCTACAAACAAATAACCATCATCGCGGAAGATACGTGTACATACTGCAAAGAAAGAAATAATTCAAATCATGTAATTGAAAAAATTAAAAGAAAAACAGTAAAATAACACGTAAAAAATAACTGCCTCAAAGAAAAACTAAAAGATCATACAGTAAATGAATGTGCACATCATACAAGAATGCAAATCCGACAAATAACAGTAAAAGAATTGACGCTAAACTAAGAAAGAAGCAAACACAGAAATGTAAAAAATGGCCTGTTTTCCTGTCGATACAGTCATCCGGAAAAGCACGAAAGAGTCGAGGAAAGCAAAGAGTTTAAGTAGGTGAGAGCCACCACAATACCGTCTGCATAGTTAAGTCAAGTATAGAGTGTGCGGTAAGAAAATCTCTCCAAAAAAAACGCACAATTAAGATAACTACAGAACTTAATGAACGATTCTCCAGTAGTAAATGCAAGTCTCTGATCGTATAACGTTAACCACAAGTAAGAGCATTGTAAAATTAAAAGAATATGCCAAAAATATAAGTAAAAATGCGCCGCATCACCAGAATACAAAACAAACAAGAAAATCGCAAATCATAATTTGTGTCATTTAGAGCCGCTTTTACAATCGTCGGTTAAAGTGTAAACTATTCCACAGTTATACCTAATATAACATAATGTTTTTATTCTCTAGATAACCTATTCAACCGTCAATGGTGATGTAAGTTGTTTATATGCAAATTGTTTCTTTTATAATGTTACAAAACGCAAATCTATAATCGAATAGTGACAAGAAAGAACAAAAATTGGAGCAACAAATCTTAGTTTTTTACTTATCCATTTTCACAAATATAATATATACAAGGTCATTATAAAAGTTTAGAATTATGTAAGCATCTAATGTACGTTTGTGCCACTCTAGTGAAATAGTGAATTCAATTCGGTGTGCGTAAGTACAGTTGAAGTTGAACTGTCAAAACATAGTTTTGTACATAATCCCAGACATTTATAAAGACCCTGTATGTGCGGCGCTTATGTACCGAATAGCGTTATACTAGATACAACTACTTTAGTTTATTCTCCAACAAATACTAAATATGCTTTAACTAGGGATTGTAAAAACGCATTTTATATTTAGTCCGTAGATGGCGTTATTCCTGGTTTAACCGAGATTGTAAAAGCGAGTATTAAGGCCGCTTTTACAATTGTCAGATAACTTAAACCAAGAATAAATTTATCTTCAGTTTAAACCTGGTGTAGCATTAGTTATGCCTTTGTTGCAGTCTAGATAACTATTAAAACGTCAATGATGACTTATAAACTGACGTATAAATTATTTATACACAAATTTGTTGTGCGCGTTACTTGGTTACTACACTAAAGATAACTACTGCTCCAAGCACCGGATAAGTTATCTCTGGTTTATTTTCCTTAAAACATACAATTAAAATTTTATAAAATTGCCAGGACTCCTAAAGTGATCGGAGCCATTGTAAAATTTCAATCACCCACATACTCAAGTAGAATCTCTACTCAATGAATCTCAAATTAAAACTAAAAATAAAGACAAACCCCTTGAAGATCTCAATGATTAGGTCAATCAAGGAAATAATGCGACAATTATCAATTTTCTTCTGTGCAAAAATTTTAGCAACAAATCCTACTTTAGTTGTAACGCGTTTTTGCATTTTCTAAAAAATTATTTATTACAAAGATGGCCGTTTCTGGAACTGACTTATAAATTGACGTATACGTTGTTCATACGCTAATTTGTTGTGCGCGTTACTTAGTTACTACACTAGAGATAAGTTATAAGGGATTGTAAAAGCGTATTTTTATATACTCCTTAGATAGCGCTACTCCTTGTTTAACCGACGATTATAAAAGCGGCCCTTAATCGCACAAAGCTTTCGACTAGCGTAAAAGGTGACTGAAAATCTATATTTTAATATAAAAACGCAGCTTCTACTAAAAGCATTCAAGAAAGGTTATTATCTTGCCGCTGTTAAAAATCAAAACAATATCAACAGCTACAGGCCAACTCCACTTACCTGCAGCCTTAGTAAAGTCGTAGAGAAGATAAACAACAGCCGTATAAAGATTAATGGATAGTATTCGGAGTGCCCATGATGTGAGGTCACCACTTTACCTACGTGTAGGAAAGGTGTAAATAAATTAACCGTAAAGTGTGGTAATTTTCTCTAAAGCAATTATTAAAGAAGCTATAGCCTGCTTTAGTTAAATACTGAAGCAGCAAAACAATAAATAATAATAATAAGTAACGTCTGATACAAACTGTCTATGTTACTATGAAAATATTTACTTGTATGTCAAACAGTAACCTTAAAGTATATTTCTCTATTTGCGCTTATTAACAGTGTTGATGTAAACTTTTACGGTTGACGGTTTTTGTGATAAAAACTAGGTAGCAACTGCTTGAGAATATGAGTTAAAATTTCCAAATCGGCTACTACCACACTGACAAGTTTTCCGAGGACACTGCAAACATTTGATAATAATTCAGGCACCTCTGTTCGTCGTATATCTGCACAATTTAATGTACCACGAGTTGTTTGAAACACATTAAAATGTCATGGTTTATAACCATTTCATATTCAGCCTGTTGAAACCATCTTACTTAAAGATTTCGCTAGTCGTATAGAATCGCTGGATCATTCAAATCAGACACCTACAAATTTTATTCACCAATAAGACAACATTTACAAAAAATAAACTAATGAACAGAAACATCCAGTACCCTTGGTATTTGGAAAACCAACACACCATTTTCAATGCATATCTGGTATGGAATTATTGATAACATACTCATTAGTCGTTCGTTTTTCAAAACCATTTAACCGTCGCGTCGGCAAAAAACGTCCCTCTGGCAATCTGAGATGATATGTGGTAACAGCACAATGATGCTATAAAATGAACTATTTAACTAATTGAAACCTACCCATTAATTTTCATAAAAAAGTTCTCAAGTGCTACGTGTTGTCGATTCTGTTATATGGTTGCAAGACTTGGACTCTAAAAACATCGTTGCAAAATACCCAAACTCTCCTTTCTTTCAAAATAGTTCAAAATGTGAGAAGTATTTTTATCGGTTACACAGCATAATTATGCGTTGCATCCATCAAGCATTGCTACACAGTAAGCTATCAACTAACAGTTCATAGCACTCTTTAAGTGCTACCATGGGTATACAGTCTAATAATTGGTCCGTACAAGCCTCAGTCTTCTGCTTGGTTCAATTCAAACAAAAAATTATCTTCGTCTAGGCGCCGGATCAACTGGGTATCAGAGCTAACAAGATTATTTTACAAATTCCAATGTTAACTGTGTGGTTTTATTTTATAGTTTTTAAATCCTATTTTCACTAAAATATTACTGCAAGCATTTCAAATAGAGCAGGGAATCTATTCATAATGACCCAAAGTGTGAAGACTTCTGAAAGCACAAACTGACAAAACTACTAACAAAGTTAAAGTTTTAGTGTTAATTGGCCTCCAAGTTAAAGTTTCAGTTAAAGAAATAAAAATATCAAAAACAAGTGTTTTTAATTTCTACATAAAGATTTAAAAGTGAGCAAAAGTGTCTGCATAATAAATAATAAAGCTGTGTAAACAGCAAATTCTATAGAATTGTACTTGGATATGAGACCTAGATACACCACTGGAATCCTTCCTCAAATCAAAAGTATTCAAGAACCACCCAAGAATGCAAAGTCACAATTTTCTGCGTAAAAAGTGATAGCTACAGTTTTCTGGAAGGCTGAAAGAATTCTCTTAATTGAGTATATGCCAAATAAGACTACAATAACGAAACATGTCTACAAAGACACATATAAAACTTTAAAACGGCTATAAACAAAAAACATCCTCACAATTATGACTTTAAAGAATTACAACAATCACCCTACAGTCCGAGCTCGCCCTCTGTAACTATTACCTCATTTAAAAACTCAAAAAAACATATAAGAGAGCGTCCCTTTTTATCGACTAAAAACCTGAAAAACGGTGTAGAGTCGTATTTTAAAGAACTACAAAAAAAAAATTTCAAAGGCATAATGTTACTTGAATAAGTAATTGTTAATGGTTCTTACGTTGAAATCTTATAAAACAATTAAAAAATTTGGATTAGCTTGTAATTCGTAATTCGATTTGTTTTGCTCTTAACTTAAAAATTGTATCAATACCAATATTATTCTACAGTGCGCTTCAACATAGAGTTATAAGATTTAAAACGTTTTATCATTTTTAGTATTTTTCATAGAATATGCATAATTTATAAGATTTTTTAAAATTTAAATCAAGTGCTGCAAATGTATTAAACGTTCATCATGCCTAAAGTTCCTCTACGCGTCTTTGGAACATATCTAATTATACACTCTCACCATTGAAGTAACTAACAACTTAATGGTAACAATATGTCTATAGAACTTAAACGGTAAATATTAAAAAATAAGTGTTGATTTAACCAACCATTTAATAATAGTCAAGGCTACATTTCTCGTTAAAATTACATATTTATAATTGCGCATGTCTTATCAAACATTCCGAGTGATATGAACATTTTTATGTTAAATGCATATGGAATCTAGAATGTCTTTTTTCTACAACTAACAACTGCACAAGTAAAGCAATCTCAAAATAAATACAAAATAAAATTATCGAAAACCTACCACAAACATTGCAAAATTACATAAAACAATTCCAAATTTAAAATATTGAGATTGTAATATGTAAACGATCGTATAAGAAATAAATATTTAAACTTTTATTGGCGATTGTAACAATATTAACTAAGCGGAAAAACTTGCCGGTATTCATTTAAGTGATAAATTTAATTTCTTCTTCAAATCATTTGATAAGCATTTTAAAATTAACATTCGATTTAAGGTTTTATTGTTTATATCAGAGTTGGGCGTTAGTGACTAACAATTTAGTCAAAATAGTAGTTTGATTAATGATTACTGACTAACTAATCAATCATTAGTCATTAATCACAATATATTTTTAAATTAATTAGTCATTAGTTACTTTATTTACGATTACAGATCATTAGTCGATTACTTGCGACTATTGGTTATTCAAAATTACTTTGTATTCGAATATTCGTCAATCATTAGTCACATCGAATTTATTTGACAAATTATTTTTTAATATTTTATTATTAAAAAAAAATAATAACTTTAAAAAGTAAACATTAATAACAAAATTATTTTGAAAATTTTTAGTATATTTAAAAAAATAAATCAAATTAAAAAAAAAATCATGAAAGGAGATTAAGAGGAATAAAGCGGTGTGCCGTAAAAAGGCAAGATAGGAATAAAGTCGTAATTAGAAAGTACTAAAGCATCCTAACCCATAAGCATACCGTATGTTAGAATAAAAAAAAAAAAACAAAACAAATTAAAAGAAAGTGTATGGTGTGTTTTTGTAAAAAAGGATATAAAATAAAGAACAATAATAAACTGGAAAGCATTTTTGTACAATTAGAGAGTCCTAACCTAACCTAACCTATAAGCATACCGTATGTAAAAATAAACCAAAAAAAAACAAATTATAAAAAGATGTAAGGTGTGGTTTTGTAAAAAAAATGATATAAAATAAAAAAACAATAATAAACTGGAAAGCGTTTTTATACAATTAGAGAGTCAGGAAGATAAACAAAAATTATTTTAAAGAAAAGCGTAATGCAAAGAAACGACATATTTATTGATAACAACAAAAGAAAACAAAACAAAAAGCAAGACGACGATTGTTGGATATATAAAGATAGTGGTAAATGAAACAACGTTGTTAGTTAAAAGAACTGCCAAAAAACTAGTAGCAATAATAAATAGGGAAAAGGAAATAAGAACAAACAACAAAGAACAAATCTAAAATGTGTTAATGGAGAAAGTTGTGAAAAAAAAAGCGATAAATAAATCAGATGCTAACAAAGATGGTCTAAAAATAAAAGATACCAGCAATAAAATAAATATATTATTTTGGAATGTAGCAGGTTTAAATAACAAGGATGAAGATTTTTAGAAACACATAAGATTTGATAAGATAATTGGAATGGTAGAAACATGGATAGATAAAAAGAGGTAGAGAATTATGAAAAATTAAATGCCTAAAAAGTTTAGATAAAATGCCAACCATCTATTAAAGAAAAAAAAATAGGAAGAGCAAAAGGAGGCGTCATAACAGGAATAAGAAAGAAAATACCACAAGAAGATAATGAAGAATTGGAAATGGAAGGGAAAGTGCAGCAAAATTTTATACTGAAAAAAATAAAACACGACTAATAGTAAGAGGAGATAATTCAACGCTAGGATTGGACTAAACAAAGAAAGAATGAAAAACAGCCAAAAAAACAAAAGAGAGTCAAAAGACAACCTAAAAATATAGAAGGAAAAGAAATGATTGAAGAGAATGGGTGGGACATACTTAAATTTTGAAATTTTGAAGAAAATGAAGGGGAATAATATACCTATATAGAAGCGTAGCAGGACAATTGGTAATTGACCGTAGCAAGAAATAGACACATTTAAGGTTAGAGAAAGAAAAAAAAAAGAAATAATAACAAAAATAATATAAACACGAGAGCGTAGAAATGTACAGGCAAAATTTATTTAAAAAAAAATTAAAAAAAAGGCGTAGAACAAAAAATGACAGAACTATAAAACATAATTGTAGACGAAACAATTTAAAAAAAAAACGTTTTTATAAACACAAGAATTATTTGCAAAAAGTAAATGGTGCAGCACAAAATGCACACAGAAAAAAAAAGCTAGAAAAGTACTCCAAAGTTGGAAAAATGACAAGGTGACTAAACAAGATTATCAGAGTGCTCAAATTTTGATAGAAGACTGAAGAATACACTTCTTAAAACTGTATAAAGGATCGGACAGAAAAACCGATAAGACAACTAATGACAACACAACAAGTAAAACAAAATGTAGATAAAATAGCAAAATAAATTATATGGAAGCAACTAGAAAGACTAAAAAACAAAAAGCGCCCGGTGTGGATAGAATACAAAATGAAGTACGGAAAATCTGATTGAGAAACTGAGTGAGATAATAAATGAAGTATGGAAGAGAAAAAGGTTACCTAGTTAGTAGACAGTAGATTTTGTATGTCCAATCCACAAAAAAAAAATAAAGAGTTTGCAGAAAATTACAGAGTATATATATATATATATATATATATATATATATATGTATATAATTACTAAGTACAGCATACGAGATCTAGGCCATGGTACTAGAAGAAAAACTGACTGAAGACTAGAGATAAATAGAATTTTGCCAAGCAAACAAACCGAGTTTAGAAAAAAAAGGGGATCCTAGATAATGTATACATACTACAGTATATAGTAGAAAAGAAAATAGCAGAAAGGGAGGAAAGTTGTATGTATTATTCTTAAGGCTAAAAGCGACATTTGACAGTGTGAGTAGAGAGAAATTGTAGATTTATTTAAGAAAAAGAGCACGTAGTAAAAAAAATGGAAGAAATATACGTGGAAACAGTTAGCAGGGTCTGTATGAATGACAAAATAAGTGATAAGTTTTGGACTACAAAAAGTGTGAAACAGGAATGCTCATTCAGCCCAGTTTGTTTGCGGCATACTTTGCAGATGTAGAATAACAAAATAATTAGATGCCTGGATAAATATTTTAGAAAAAAAAAGTTGGAAGTAAATGTAAATAAAACAAAAATGATAACTTTTAGAAAGAGAGAAAATAATTGAATATGTAAAAACATTTAATTACCTAGAATATGTTTGTTGTACAACCAATAATAAAAATGAATACATAAAAAATATTGTATAAAAATATGATAATCAATTAAAACGGTAGGACAAGTAAGGGAAATTGATAAAAATAATGATGTTTGATAGTTTAATAAAAAGTATGTTATTGTACAGAGCAAAAACTTGAGGATAAAAAGAGCAAAAAATGTTAGAAGCAATTCAAACAAAATGTTGGAGATAGGTATTAAGGCTAAAAAACCCCAGCATGGAAAAATTTAAAACAGATAAATTAAGAGTAGAAGCACAAAAACGTGCAATGAAGTATAAAGAAAGAGTGAAAGAAAGGATATGCTATGAGAAAGTAAAACAATTAAAAATAGATAGAAGTATGTGAAAGGAAATTATGGTGAGATAGAGATATACAAGTGCAAATGCAAAGAACACAGATAAATAAATCTAAGTAAGTTAGAAAATGTAAATTATGAAAAAAAATAAAAATAAAATTGAAAGATTTAGATGAAGAAATGAGCAAAAAGTGTAAAAATTTTAGATAAAAAAGAAAAGAAAAATGTAGGATGTGTGGAAAAGTTAGGATAAGCATAAAACACATGCTAAAAAAACCTTCTCAGAAACTGCAAAATAAGCATACAATTTTGCAGTTCATAAATATATGTAAAAATCCTAATTGGTAAATCTGTACCAAATCAGTCAAAGTGTACACTAAACTTTCAACAACCTACTACGTCTATCAAAAAGTTTTAAAACTGTAAAACAATTACAGTAATAGTTTATGTTGACATAAATATAGAAGATCAGTGAGATAGTATTCTAAACAGTAAAAAAATAATTTTATATTATCAAAAAATTTTGGTATATTTGTCAAAAAAATAACTAAATTGTCAAAAAATTACAAAAATTGACATATAGTTTTTTAGCCATGTAATAAATCAGTCAAATTGATTTTGAAACTGTCAAAAATATGACAACATTTGTCAAAAAGTTACTAGAAACTGTCAAAAAATTTACAGCAATGTAATAAATTGCGTACCATCTGCCTGATATATCATTATTCTAAATTATCAAAAATATTATTACATGTGTCAAACAGTACTTAAAAATTTTAAAATAAATTTGGTTGTCAAACAATTTACAGTCTAAGTTGCCAAAAATATTGTCAAAAAGTAATCACATTTATCAAAATGTTACTGTCAAAAATATTAACAATTACCGGTATGATCCTTTTTGCCCCCCTTTTCTGTACCTGGGAATTGCTTCATCTGCCGCTTTTTTCAAACTTTTTGAGTATCTTTTGCATCTCTTTTCTATGCTTTTGTTTTCTGTCACTTCTTCTGTTTTTATAGCTTTTTTTATCTTCTTTTTTCCTATTCTTCTTACGTTCTATCTACCTTCTCTCATATACTTCTGTTTTCCTTTTTTCTTTGTATTATATTGTATATGTTTGTGTAAACTCAGTGATTTCTCTTTTGTCACGGTTCATTCATTCACTATACTTGCCATTTCCCATGTTGCTATGGTAATGTAATATGTGATTTTGAGTTTCCTTTTACAAACGTCGGTTTGTCTCCTTTGTTGCAAATGATAAGGTTTAACCCAAGTATTATCTCTTCTAAGGTTTTTACTCTTAAATCTTTTTTGTATCCTCCCTATCTTGGTGATTTTGCATTGAAATCTCCTTCTACTATTTTTTTTTTGCATTTCTGTTTTCATAAACTGCTTTATAATTCTTCTATCTACTCCCGATAGTATTCCAGTCCGTAGTTTGGACTGACATAGCAACTGTATACTATCATACTTGCTACTTCAACCCACACTATTTCCTCTTTTAATGTTCCCCATCATTCCATTTTGTCCCTACACTTTTCCCTAGCTAAAATAGCCGCATCTGTTTTATTGTCTCTTATCTACTTACCATTTAGTTTGTTATTATTTGGTTCACTCACTATCACTAGGTTTATTTCCTATTTCTTTGCTGCTGCTATCAGTATGTCGTGCGCCTCTCTTTCCCTCCTTATGTTTGTTTGTATAAACTTATACATTTTGGTTTGTTATTGTTGCTCTTTTTGTTGTCTCCAGTTATTGAGGTTGTTGTCCTCTATATTTTTCTTTGTTTTCTTCGTTTCTTTTTCTTTTGTTGCCGGACATTTTCTTTCTCCCGTTCTGTGTTTTATCGTTTTGCATTCTATGCAGTATTTTCTGTTCTTGCATTCGGCAACTTGGTGTTTCCTTTTCTTTTTATCTGTTTTGCTGCTTTTTTGTCCATCTTGACTATAGCTGTTTGTTTTTCTCTATACTCTTTCTTTATAGATATTATAGTACTTCCTTCTGTTTGCTTTGTTCATTATTTTTTTCAACGTTTCTTCTTTGCTAATCTCCATACTAATATCTTTGATCATCAGTAGTTCTGTGAGTACGTTGTTGGCTTTTCATACATTGTAACCCCCATTCTATTTCTTTTTTTTTTCTTTGGTGTCATTTCCTTTTGTTATTAGAAACAACTCTCCTTTTTTTGTTTTTTTTTATCTCCTTGAATGTAGATCGTTTTATCTGCAGTTTTGTCTGTCTCAACAAGTCAGCATATGTTACGCCCTGTTTGCTTATATATATATATATGTATTATAACTCTTATTTCCGCATTTGTCTCTAATACCTGTACCTGTGTTGGCGCGCACTGTCTTACTTTGTATGATTTCTTCTTCCTGCCACCTCCATAATTTTTTTTGCCTCTCTTGGCGCGCTATTCCAGTCGGTATTGGTATATTAATTCTATTAATATGCTTTTGCTTTATTTAATTCTCTTTTTTAAGCCTACACCGAAAGGTAATAAGGCGTACCGATAATAATATATAATTCTCTTTTTATAGTCTCATTCATTGACATTTACTTTCTGTTTAATGATAAAATTTCTAAATATATTTTTTTGTTTTATCTTCTTTTTCTTCCATTAATTGTGAGTATTTTACATTGGCTTAAAGTAGAATACCTATTCCTATTTTATCAATATTTATTAATATTCCAGTATCACTCTTTTTTCCCATTATTGACTTTATTACATCTGTCAAAAAGCTACTAAAACTGTTAAACAGAAGACTTCAATGCCAAATACGGTTAACACATAACCTCAAAGCATCAAATGCAAGTGTGTGAACAACAATCTTTTACAGCTTAATACATCAGATTTGGTAGCGTATCTAGCATGCTACAACTATCAAGTTCTTACTGACCTTAATGTTATTATTTTAATTTTTTCTTAAATTTTTTTTTTTATTTTCTTGAATGTTTTATATTTTTTCTTATAAAAAATTATTATTTTTTTTTAATATTTTTAAATTATTTTAGATTTTCTTACATTTTATTTAAAACCTGTTTTTAAAACCTCTTTTTCTTAAACAATTTTAATTTTTTTCAGATTTTTTTAAAATGGTTAAGCAAACTTTGGTTAGTTGTTATTCGTTAGTCATTACTATGCGAGTTTTGATTGGTGATTATTAGTCAGTAATCGTTCTTTACTAACTAATGACTAATAATCATTAGTCATCAAATACGGATAGTCGTAAATCAAAAAAAACTTATTTATAAATATTAGTCATTATTCGTTATTCGTAATGATTTGTTAGTCAGTATCTTTTTAATCGTTAATCAGATTACAGTTTGCCCTACTCTGGTTTATATTATACACTAATTCTGTGTTTGTTTGTCTGTATGTATATTGTTAATACTTAATGTAAACAAAATGTGTTTATGTATGAATTATTTCTGTCATCTGATAAGTTAAATATATATATTTTGTCCAAATAAATTTGCAATAACAAAACAAACTTTACATATCACTTTTAAGATAACAATAACAATTCAAAAAAACTTCAAGAAACAAAGTGAAGCAAGCAATTACCCTGCCTGTATAACGTAAAATTACTGCTTAACATCTTTGAGGCATGCTTCGAACGGATGTCTTCTTATGTTATATTCTCCCACTCTTCGATTAAAGCATTTGTTACCTGTTGAAGGGTCTGGGGTAGATCTAGACGCCTCCGAACACCTCTATCTAACAAATCCAAATATATTCAATAGAGGTATTGATCAGGAATTAGGAGATGCCAATCCATGGTTTAAATCCCGTGGTGCTAACGGTAGTTCACAATGATGAACGCAGTATGGGGCCTTGCGTTGTCTTGCATAAGCACAAAATTTGAGCATATACCATAAACGGCTGGTATAACATGATCCTCCAGAACAAAACATTATGTACCGTTCAGCGTTTAATCTTTCTGGAACTGACACAAGCTCTGTTCTTTCAACAAGACTAATACCGCCACAAAACCAAAACTTGTATGGTTTGTGCAGAATGGCGTTCATATAAACATCAGTATACACGTACTGATCTCCACTGTCAAAATTGCCATGAAACATGTTCACAAGCAAAATGTAAACAACACCTGTGGTACGGAGTTGAAACAGGTTTTCGCACAGGTTTTCTTGGCTTCTTTCAATCTGTTCCTAACTGTCTGGTCGGATATCTCCACGTTATGAGTTGTTCTAAGCCTGATTTAAAGATTTTGGCTGTAGATGTGCAAAAACGCAAGAAAGATACAACTAAAAACCGGTCCTGAGTTCGGTTTGTTTTCCTCTCAGGACCTTGTACGTGCGTTTTTTAAATCTTCCGGTTTCTAAAAAACAATTCCACACACAATGAATGACAGAATGAACAAAATGAGAAACACACACTTCAAAATAGAAATCGGGCAATACGGCCTAGGTGGCAGAAAAAGCAGACCAGAAATGCTTGCAAAACTTCCTCGAGAAAGAAAACCTCTATTGCTTAAACACGGTTTTCAAGAAATAATTCTATAAGAAACGAGATAGATTATCTTATAGCCAATAAAAAAAAAATATGCCAACCTTGCATCAATTTTGAACCGTTTCGACACATAAAGCAATCACAGGCTTCTGATAGCTCAAGTATTAATCAAACTCAGAAGAGAGAAGAATAAAATCATAAAAACCCAGATTTCCAGCTTCAAAAATGCTGAGTCAAAAAGAGAAAAATACCAGAAAAAAGTACAAAAATATCTAAAATCATCCGACAAGTAACAAGCCCAGATCACCTAAACGAAAAAAAAAACAAAATCAGAAATACACACAACGGCAAAAAAACAATAAAAAAACCCCAAGAAAGCGCAACACTGAGGAAATGATGAAACAGAAAAAACACGTAGAAAAAAGAACGGAAAAATAAAAAACAACCTAGGTAAAAAAAAATCCGAAGAGACATACAGAAATACAAAACCGACATTATTCTAAAAACAATTGAGAATAATGCCAATATAAAAGTGCTAAAATCAAAAATAGTCCGAAGAAGACCAAAACTAACCAAACTGAAAAACCAGCATAAAGTCATAATCTCAGATCTAGACCAAATATCCCAAACTGTAAAAAACTTCTATAACAATTTGTACTCGTCAAAATGACCAGACATAGAACCCGATTCGCCGATGCTGTAAAAAACTGTTCAGACCCTACTCAACAAATGCCTGCAAAAAAGTAAAATTACCGCAGAATCGTGCAATAAAGAAGTTGTAATCATATTTCAAAAAAAAAGGTGACACACCTAATATCAAAAACTACCGCCCCATCAGTTTGCTTTCACAACTTTATAAACTATTTACCAAAATTATTGGCAATCGCCTAACCACAAAACTCGACTTTTACCAACCTGTCGAGCATTTACACACACTACGTGACCTATTATAAAATACCACTAAATATTGTACCCACTCCATCTGGCGTTGGTGGCCTTCAACACTATTAAATCGTGGTCAGTTATAAAAGCCCTAGAGAACACAAAAATAGACTTCAAATATTCTGCCATATTTAAAAACATATATAAAAACGCAAAACTGCATGTTAAAACCATCAACGAGCACACAACAAATAAAGTAAAAATTTCCAGAAAATGATACTCAAAATTAATAATGTCAAGCAACCCAGAAGATGCTGCAGCAGCTAAACCAAAGCCTAAAGAAATCAGACTAAAAATGAACACCAAAAAGACAAAAATCCAAAACATTACTAGACGATAAAACCATCGAATGCGTAAACCACTACCTTAAGCACAAAATCAAGCTAGGAAAATAAAATCAAACAGCAGAAGCCAACAGACCCATAAGCCTTACTTGGGCAACAACATACCCATAAATCTAAAAAGTAAAGTTTACACTACATGTATCCTACCGGTGGCTACAAACGGCCTAGAAATCATGAATCTTAGCAAAAAGAGTATGAATACAATGCAAACAACACAAAAAACGTAGAAAGCACTATAATCGGAATCTCCTTAGGAAACAAAATCAAAAATCAGACAATCAGTAAAAAATCAAAAGTAACAAACGTGGTAGAAAAGATAACAAAGTTAAAATAGAGCTGAGCCGGCCACGTAGCAGCAATAGATGATCAGTAAGAATCACGCTCTGGCAGCAGAATCCGGCCACAAAAAAAATGGCTTTACAAAAGAGACAGACATGGAAGATGTACAGAAAAGCCTACGTCCAAAAATAAACTATAAAATTTTATTGTAAGTTGACCTTGTCATTATCTGCCCGTCCCTTTTCTTTTTTATTACCAAGTTCAAATCCCCAAAACTAAAATAAAATAATCTAGAATTACATCAAACCATAAAAAAATAAAAAAAAACTCAAATGCAACCTTCAGATTCTACAGTGACTTCCGTACTAAAAAATCCGTACAATTTCTTAGCTAGAGCCGCGAAGTTTGAAGCTGCAACCAGATTCTCATTACTATGAAACAAAAAACCACAACAACAAGACACTGAAGTTTTGTCACCGTCGAAGATAAAGAAAATATAAGAATACCGTAAAAAAAAACGTCCCTTCCAGTTCTCTTAAAAACGTTCTTTTGCCTAAAGACTCTTTGCATACACATTGTGAGTAATTTCAATTTTAAATTTAATTTAAAATTAATAAATGATAAATGTATTTTTTTGTAAATTGCCTTTTCATCCAGTTTAAATTTAATACTCAAAAATATAACACATAACTTTTCAATTGCATAATAGATTGTTGTTTCACCATAATTACAGAAACGTGCGTAACTAACTGTAATCAATTAGATTAGGCAAATTCTATAAAAAATGAGAAAATATTATGGGCTTCCAATATGACTAACTTTACAAAAGAATGCAATCATTTATGATAAAAAAAATTGAATCACCTAACATGCGTTATTAAATGTTTAAAATGGAATTTTATTGTCAATCAGTTGTTAAATGTTAACACTAAACTCAAAATGTGTATGCATTCACTAACGGAGAATATAAACCGCTTGTTTAATATTGTTAACCGTCAAAATGTAATAATTTATTGTTATAATGAACGTTTTCAATAAAATAAAAAACTGATAAAATACTTAGTAATTGTATATCAGGTAGTGAATGCGTAAATACCTGATATTAATAATTGAAGTTGCACGACACTTAGATTTACCGGAATTAATCATCAAAACATCACAAAAACGCCAAACGTAAAGCTCATAATAAAATAGTCAAATCATAAAAACTGTGAAAGCATCTTAAAATACTTAAACTACAAGACAACAACCTTCAATTACATAACTCTAATTTTACTTTCAAACAGCTAACATTTATTGATGTACCCAACTAAACATCTACATTAATGACCGTGTTCTAAACATTTTACAACAATGTTAATTAACATCTATATTAGCTAACATTGCTGTTAAAGTCAGAAACCGAGAATTTCAAATATTACCGTTGAAAATGTTAACTATAATCAATATAAAAAACAGAATACGTCTATACGTATGGGCCAATTTTGCGATAACCATAATTAAAAACTATAAAAAAAAAATTGGCCTTCAATTATCATAAACTGTACTAGTAGCACTAATGTTATAGCTAAATTGAAATAACGCCGTATACTTATTAACAAAAACTTAATCTAATAATTAAACATAATATTGTAATTTAAAATAATAATAAATATTAAAAATCATCATACCTGGCCAGTGACACCTGTGACAAGAGCTACCTTTCTTGTGCTTTTGCCTGACATTCTAACTAATCCAACCACACGTAAGTTAATAATATTATTGTAACTATTGTAGTCTGCTTTACGATGCACTGAATATTTATATTATCAATGTAATAAAAAATTAACCAAGCAAACTCTACCTGGAGGTGGAATATAAAATATTCCAGTAAGGGGGAAATCAGTTCTGGCTGTTCACTTGTTTGATTCGTACTGCGCATTACGTCACTTTATGAATTATAAAAGCCGGCCTGCCTGGTTCTACTCCATGAAATTATGTCGCTCATGTAGGTTTGGTCACTGGTACTAGTCAAACAAGACAGATCTAATCTTAAGTTGCTTAGAATTGTAATGTCAACCAACTGCAATTCTGGCTTCGACACCAAAATCGGATTAAAATTAGCAAAATAAACGGGATTAATAAAGTGCATCATGACAGCTAATCATGATGTTTATGTTAACAGATATTTTTGTCGGTTATCATCCGTCGTTATAATAAGTTAAGATTATAAGTTTTTTTTATTATGTTGGTGTATAATTATCTGCCGTTTTTAGATTTTCCTCAATTTCACTTGAATAGCCTTGTGGTTGTCATTATCATTTTCACATCTTGCCGAGTTTTCTTATTTTCTGAGATAACAAACAATCGTAGATTGATCGGTGTTAAAGTTCTTACCCAGCCCCCTGGTGGTCTAACTTTCGTCTTCTTCCACAGCTGTTAGAAGGTTCTGGTGATCAAAATCCAAAAATCGACTTGTCGTCTAAGCTGGTATCACCATCTATGAAGCAAATAATCCACTCTCGGTAAGCACTTTCGCACCCCATAAGGAAAGAGCAATAGTTAATCAAACGCAACGCTCCTGCTTCTTGAAATTGTAACTTTGCCGTGTTTAAGAGACTTGCGTGTTTCACATTGGACATAATAAGTGGGTCCGGTCAGGAGAGAAGCCTCCTCGTATCGGACAACAAACTGCTAAGGAACTAACGCAGTCACCCCGCAAATTATAGTAGTCTGCGCTATAGATCTGTGAAACAACTACCCATGTGTTTGTACCGTGTGTGGGATCCCGTTTCTAGAGCTTGGCAAACCTCCACATTGCCCTGTATTTCTTCTTAAACGAGAGTCAAGACTAACCCACCTCGATCAATCCGTTACGTCGCCCAGTCAGATGCCAATAGGGTGTGTCCTTAAAAGAAAAAAGGTATACAGTGTACCGGCAACTTATCCAAACCACATTAGGGGCTATATTTATCTGGTGACCCTGGCAATCAATTTTAGGCGTCCCCAATTTGCGGACTCCATAGTGGGTGGGAAGACAAAGAAAATAATTTTAATCTCTAAACTATGAAAAACAAAAACACAAAAACCAACTTTGAGTAAATCTTTGGATACCCCAAAAAAATACAGACTCTGTGAGTGAGCCTACAAATACCTCATCGACGTCCAAAACTATTCCGCCTTTGAACCACACCTCACAAACCAATGTAAAAAACACAGGGTCTGCGGGGCTAAAACATAAAGATAAATAGACGCATTTGGTTGCTCAATAAGAAAGCAGATACATCATGTGCTGGGCCAGCAAACGCTTACCCAAAACAGAGTACGTCAGAACAAAGGTCCCCCCAAAAGAAATAAAGCCTGTAAACTTTCACCCAAACAACCAAAAAAGAGGGTGAAATGCACGGAAAGAAAATCCAGTATCCCCCCTACAAGAAAAAAGAAGAGACCCAGCTACAAGGTAGTTGCATCATTGCACCTTCAAGTAGCGCCTACCAGCCTGGCTCACCCCTTGAGTAAAACCACTAATAAGCTGGCAAAGCTGATAAAAATGATCTTACCCGGAAGCTAGATAATACTCTATGCACCCCAGGTAAAACACCACCCATCTCAGTAGGCTGACACACATAGAAGAAATTCTTAGGATCAACTGTGATAATGACGCCTCACTGGGGTGACTACAACTAGTAATTTCCAGTCTACAACCCCTGTTGCCAAAATCACAATTAAGCGTTGTACCACTGAGTCGGCTTCCTAGGCTGACAAAGACCACTCTGAGGTTCCCCAGGAAACTGGATGCCGTAGTCATAAGTCGCCTAAAAAAGCGGTCAAAACCTGGTGCATCTTCCACACCACCAAGTCAAAAAAGATGGTAGGCCAACTCCTTGTTTTAGGTAAAGAAGATATATAAGTACTAAATAGTAAGAAAAATCTGCTGAGCTGTATGTTCAGCAACACCACCATCAAAATAACTAAGCGGTTAAAACAAAGGTGATTTATTCACCCGGCAAAACCAAGATGAAAATACAATAACGCATTGAAGTTATTCAATGCATCACTGTCAAGCCAGACACCATTGTATAGTCGGAATACTTCGCGAGACGACTTACCACCTCCAACAACACAGTTGGATGATTTGGCACAATATCGTATGCAAATAAATACTCTCACCATATTGTCTGGGAAAGCAAAGACACAAATGACAGAAGTAAGCAACTACACAATTATATTAGTACTAACCTAGATATAATAACCCAAGGCGTCAACCCAACGTTCGTTACCTCCCGCAGCCAGACTGTGATAGATATTATAATAGCAACCCTTTGCATTTAAAACTAAACCCACGACTGGCACATATCTATGCCGATATCAACACAAAACAAAAACCAAGACTGACCGATAAGACTTCTTTTCAAAACAACTTATCGCGGAGTTTAAGTACCCGTGTAGATTTAAATAAACCCATTAGAGTAAAAGAAATAAACAACTTTGTAGGTAAGTTAAAAAATTCTTTAACATAAGCGTGACAAAGACCTTTTAACAGAACAAAAACTCAAATAATCAATTAGCTTAATGTTATACAAAAATTACGAAAAAAATTATAAAAGACGCATACATCAACGTCAACAGAAAACTTAAAGATCTTTCTGAAAGGATGTTGAAAACACCACAACTGCTGAAAAAAATGTCATCCAAAGACCCCAACAACAACTGGTTTACCTGAAACAAATCACACAGTCAATCTATCGGAAACAACGGAGATACTTTTAGAAACCCACTTACCAGACTTTATCGCCACGATCCAACGCTGCAACCCCTTGTTGCGTAGCCTAGCCAATTAAAAACTTCTCTCCAAACTAAACTCCAGGATTAGATGAGGTATTTCATGCTCTTCTACTATGAAGCAAAAATATCATCTTAACTCATCTGGCAAAAATTTATAGAGCATGCATTGCTTTTTGATAGCATTGAGTATGAAGAAAAGTAAAAGTCGTACTCATACCAAAACCAAGGCGTAACAATTACGCCCTTACAAACCTAACAACCAATCAGCCTCACGTCTTTTCTCCTGAAGACATTAGAGTGCAAAAGATGTGTTTGAAAAACGGCCCTTATCACTAAACCAATACACCAAAACCAATACAACCAAGAAAGATTCACCGAATTAGCCCTACACCTTATAACAGACCAAATCAAAATATCACTAAAAGACAATATGTTCACCTTGAGCGTATTTATAGATATTGAAAACGAAATATATGATTTAACAGCCTCACACATCTACTCAATAATCGTAGTTTCTATACAATTGGTTATGCAGATGACATAACAATCTTGCTAAGCGGTAAATTCAAGAGCATACTCTGCAATTTAATTCGTAAGACCCTAAGAGCAATAAAAAATTATTGCAAAGATCAGGTTCTTACAATTAACCTCTGATAACAAACTGATTACAAACAAATTGGAAAACAAAATCTACCAAAACTCCTAAATACCCCCCTACCGCTATCAATCAAAGTAAAATATCTTAACGTAATTTTTGACCACAAGCTTACATGAGGACCACTTCTAAATATGAGATGCAAAAAAGTTCGTATGTCTTTTTGGCAATGCAGACGAGTTGTGGAGAAAACATAGTAACTGTCTCCAAAGATAGTACACAACCGTCTAATATGGTGGCCAAATGCTAGACACCAACTGCAGCTATAACCAAAAACCAGTAAAAGTTCTGGAGCAGAAATCTTCTCGCAAGACCTAGACCTCAAAATGTCTTTACCACTAAGAACGCACACGACTATCTTTCAAGCAAAAACAGTTGAGATAACCTATAGGCCTAAAATCACATCTAAGCTAATTTTCGAATGTCGCCGTGTCCTTACTAAATTAGCCTGAAACAGTATCAAACTTCTCTGGGTGAAAGTAAGTAACATTGAGGCGGGCGGGCTGTCGTGTAAAGAGTCAACCCTCATGAAGAACTATACGCTAGACCGCTTTATCACTCAAAAGCTTCAATAACCTACTAAAAATCAACACACACAACGCACTGAGAAGACGTTGGAATGACACTCCGAGTCCAAGACAGCCAATTACTACATGCAACTATCCAAACAAAAAAACTGCAAACTTGACAAGGATCTTGATAGAAAACCGCCAACAACAAACAAAACAATATTACATTAATAAGTTCTCAAAATGTCCACCATCAGCGTTTATGCAAGCTTATCAACGCACTAAAAGAGAATGATAAACTGCTTTAAAATCTGTTGTGTTTTAAATGCGCAATGCAGCTTTCGCAATTCAATTCTCTCTTAAAAGTCCAATAGATTTAGATCAGTTCACTGGATCTCTTCTACCAATCCATCTATCATAAAAATTATAATAACATGCCTCATGTTAGGCAATATGTAGTTCAATGCTCCATCGTGCTGGTACCACATTCTGTCACGTAAGGCAAGAGTATATTATGTATATTGTTAATGCTATTTCTCGTAAACATTTATCGCTCCACAATATTGAACTAAAGAAGTTAGGATCTTGTTGACGTCGTTCAAAAAGCCATTGAGAAAATGAAAGTAATTGTGCTGCGCAGAGTGGTTGTAGGTGTTGTACATTTTGATAATGATATAAAATCCAAATTCACAGAGCCTTCGAAATGCATCCAAAAATACGCAACTAGAAAGTTGCCTTCTGTCGGGAAATCTTAATTGATACTCGCGACATGCAACTAGGGCATTACAGAATCCGTAAACAAAAATAATATCTTTGTATTCTCCGTTGTTGAACAGCTTTTTTAGAATCCCTGGTTCATCAAGAACTATTTGTTCCTCATCTGCCACGGTGTGCCTCTACTACGGCAATTTCCAATTCCAAATTCAAGAAACTTTTAAAATGCGTCCAAAAATACGCGGCGAGAAGGTTGCCTTCTGTCGGGAAATCTTAATTGGCAGCTAGAGCATTACCATTACAGAATCCGTAAACTGATGTCTGCGTATTCTCCGTTGTTGAACAGCATTTTTATCAAATTTTACTAACCAAACCAAAAAAAAAAAACGATTTTGACAAGTATCAAAAGTTTGCATCAACGCACACTTGTTTTGTTTGTTTTTTTTGCTAAATAAAAAGTTTCTAAATAATGTGTATTTTTTCTCTCTCGGAAACAAAGCGAGATAAACCAAAACATTATTTAGATTTTCTGTTTGAAATTAAAAAAACCTAAAGATTCATTTTTCGCCTCCAGTTAGGAAACAGAGTGTATATAAATCTATAATACAGCAACTTTTAAACCATAAAAAATTACAGGCTGTCCCACTGTCCTAATAAACCAAGATTGATTTATTTATATAAAAAACTGCATATACAAAAGTATTTATAAAAAAGTATATGCTAACAAATCGCCCTGTATAAATAAAAACGTTTTCACGTAGTTTTATTTGTAAAACAAAATAACGTTTATTTGCTCTCTTGGCACTCTTTTTTTAAATTTATTGTAGCCATAGATAATTTATAATATATAACTCACTATAATAGCTATTATTACATACTAACTACATTACATTATAGTCTTGTTTTAATTAGCAGTACGTTATACTAATTTTACCCAAATTATATTACAATTAACATATATAAGACAATTAGCTTCGAACACAATCAAATTTGAATATACAATTGAGCGCCTATTTTGTACTTTAATAGTCTTTATCGTCTCTATCGGCAAATGAGTTAACTGTATCACCAACGTCATGGTGGTGTTTAGACCATTAGTACACAAAAGCTAAGAATGACCACGTATACTTGTTAACAAACACATAAATTAATTACTAATTAATCAAAATATTGTAATCCAAAATAATAAAAATATTAAAATCATCATACCTGGCCAGTGATACCAGTAATAAAAGCTACTTTTCTTGCGCCTTCGCCAGACATTCTAACCACACTCTCACGTAAGTTTATTATGGAATATTGTTGTAAATATTAAAATATTGTACTCTGATTTTACGGTGCACTGAATATTGTTATTTGTTATCAGTGCGTTATATACGCCGGTTTAGTATAGTAAGATTACTGTATTACCGGCTCTGATTAATTATTTTGACGTTTAGTGATAAATAAAACTGTTTTTTCTAGGTTTCGCTGATTTTAGAATGATCCAACTAATTTTTTGTGTGGTTATTTTACTTGGTTTTACACATACACAGGTGAGATAAAATCCAATTTAATATGTTGTTCTGCTTTATGTAAAATTAATGAGGTTATAAACTTTCTAATAATACTTTTCATTTGTTTTTGATATTTATCTCACTCCTGATAACAATGGTTTATTGAAGCCTATCCTTGGGGTTACTGTAAAAACAATAAAACGTTATATATGTATTCTTATATTGTTTGGCTGAGTTTTATAAATGAATCGCTAACTACTAAGGGGGCATGTCTATATTTTTTATGCTTATAACATCTTTCTACAACGTTATTTGAGAGATGTATGTAGCTTGACCAAACTCGACTTATCTCAGTTTGTGTTGTACCATGCATTTAGAAACAGTGTCTTGGCTACGATCTGGATAGATTTGGCAGATTCAGAGTAGCATAAAGTGCATCTAGCGACAAGTTATGATTTAGAAGATCTAGCGACAAAATTTTAAGGTTTATTTTTTAGAGCTTAAGATCTAAAAAAAATCATTCTATATTTAAATTGGTGCAAATACGAGATGTTTCTATGGTGCAACTTGCATCACTGCTTAAGATCTAGTTAGATCTGGAGAAACCGGGTATTAATAAATAAACATCACTTTTGAGATAATATAGGTTAATATGCTAAATATTAAAATTACATTTTCTGTGAAATATAAAATCTTATGAATGTTACTAGATGATACTTTTGAGCTGGAACATCATTGTTCTCTGGGCATCATCAAGTTGTTCTTCAATCATCAGAAAAAAATGTTGTTCATATTCATACGTGGTTTTTCAAAATTTATAATACAAGTCATGCGTTAACTTTATAAAAACAACAAAATATAGCCGCATTCTAGTTACACTGTTGATTAACATTGGAAGATATACAACCAACAAGTGCAAACGTGACCACATTATTATGCATTAGAGGAAGTAGTGCAGACATATTGTTCTCTCTTCTACGCATTATTAGTTAGAAACGTTAGAGTGCTATCATACTGCTAAATAAAATAATATATGGGGATGTGCGAGTGTACTATGAATTGTGATAAATTCTCATCGGCTTGTCCGGTGGATGAAATTTCTGTTGCTGCTGCACAAGCAAACAAGATATAGGGGGCTTATTATTTATTCGGTATTAATAATTAAAATTATTCATTTAAGATAATTGCGAGATATTTTTTATATAATTATCTATTTCTTTTTTCTAATGACTTCATAAATAGAATGTTGCATTTTTTTAACAGTTTAGAGTGAATTTTGGTACTTTCTGACAACATTTTTATACTTTGACATTCTATGACAGGATTTTGAATCTTTTTGACAATATTTGTCAAAAAGATTCAATGCTTTTTTACATTTTTCAATATTGTGACTTAATTTTGTCATTTTTTACTTAAAATTTTAGTTTCTTGTGACAATATTTTAATATTTTATAGCTGGATTTTGCTATTTTTGACATTTTTGAAAAGAATTTTGAAGATACATTAACACTCACATGTATTTGCATTAAGCGTGCACATGTAGATAGCAAATGTGGCGGGTTACATTTGTATCGAGTTTGCAGACAAGCTACGTTTTTCCTAGATAGAACACGGGCTTTTAATTTTAGCACATCCTTTATTCAAGAAGTTAAACATAACACTGCACATTTCATGATAAGAATAAAACTTTTCTTCATCGTCCTTTAATTTTTTCAAATGAAACTTATACCAGAAATGTCTTTGATTATTTCTAATTGTTTAACACATTAATAAATAATGACGACATGATTGCGAATAAATTCATTCAAACAAATGTGGTGCCTGTTATTGCCACAAATGTGTGATGCAGTAATACAAATATGTCTCTACATTTGTGGTATGCAAATGTGGCAACTACATTTGTATCTCTGGCCTGCATAACAATGTTTTTGATTTTTTATAAAATAGAATTTTACATTTTTTTTACATCAGATTTTGGTGCTTTCTAGAAATATTTTGATGTTTCAAGATTGCTACTTTTGACATTTTATGAATAAAATTTTGCACAGTTTTAATGTTTTTGGTCGATTTTTTGTGTTTTCTAATAATATTTTGATGTTTCAACACGGGTTTTTTCTATTTAAGAGCCGTCTGACACGAGACTGATTTTAATACAAGTGTCAGTACAATAATTTTACGCGCCAATTTTTCAAATATTTAGCAAGCTTATAAGCAAGAAATTAGAACAGGTTCTAATTTCTTGGATGAAATCTTACTAAATAATTGACACATAAATCCGCCAATGTATAGATATGTCGCCAAGAACACTGGATTATAAAATTAAATTTTTATTTAATTGGCACGTAAAATTATTGTACTGACACTTGTATTAAAATTAGTCTTGTGTAAGACGGCTCTTAGACATTTTAAGAATAAAATTTTGCACTTTTCAACTGTTTGTGGCCGGATTTTGATGCTTTAACATATTATAAACAATATTTTACACTTTTCAACAGTTTATAGCTGAATTTTGCTGTTTTTGACAATATTTTGATGTTTCATAGCCAGATTTTGCTATTTTTGAGATTTTATGAAAATTTTTACACTTTTAACATGTTGAGCGCACATTGATTTGTTCTACGGACGTTGCGACACACATGCTATGCCTCACTGCAAACTCTCTTATTTTGTGTTGTCGTATCATATACAGGGTGTCAATAATCTACGTGTGTTCTATGGGTAACATTTTTATTTTAAATGTTACAGAGTTGATTAAATTAGCAAAGTTGGGCAGAATTTCCAGAAAAACGTAATGCAATTTTTAAATTTGTCATGTTTTTTTCAAACTTAAATAAATTTTTGTCTATTTTACTCTAGACTCTAGAGCAAAAATAAAAAATGTATTCTGTAGATATTTTTGTGTAGAATTCAAATAAATTAACAAAAATGTCATGGCATTTTTGATTTTTGAGATATAAGCCAAACTTGCTTTTTTTTAAATGGCAACCTTAGTTGACTTTGAGTACATTGATTTTATCATAGTTTGCAATAACAAGAATTAATTAATAAAACAATTATTACTACATACTATAAGAGTGCCTTGTAATTAAAAACAAAATAATTCAATTCAATAACCTCTTAATACCGTTAGATGTTGAGGTGTCGGACACACCGAGCCACAGCGAAGACATGTATGGATGCATATATGAGGTAACGGACCCATATTGGGAAGAACGCTACGCTCGGCATCACTTTGGGTTCACCCATCCAAGTTGTGACCAGAGCGGCCGTTGCTTAACTTTCGTTAGCGCTGGTATTTGTACAAGCCCTCTCTGCCGTACTGTCGACAAAAACAAAATAATAATAATATAATTTTTCATTTATTCATATAGTTGTCAAATTTAATTGTTTACAGTTATTCAAAGGGAATACATTTATTTAAACAACATTTAAATTTAAAACTATTGTGTTTATAAATAATAATAAGTTATCATTATCCCGGATAATATGGCTTATTAGATGGAAGAAAAAAATGATATGTTGTTTTGTTCCTACAATTGTAATTGTGATACAAACGCAGCATCTGAATTGTATCTACAAACATACATGGAAAGAAGTAAAAGCTTGTTTGCAAAACTTGAATAAAATTTAAAAGAATATGGATCATTTTGTAAACCAAAAGCAGCCAAAATTAATGAAGATTCAGAGATACGTGTTTTGGCATACAAAACCTTTAAATCAACCGCATCTGTACAAGAGATTGAACTAGAGTGTAACGTATCCAAAGAACAAGCAAAAAAAATATTAAAAGAAAATAATTTTAAGCCTTATCATAATTACTGGATGATCTTCCATTGAACTTGATCCAAGTATTTTTAACATGAATGCGCGCCTGCTCACAATGCACACATTGTATCAATTTATTTGTCAGAAAGATTTCCTAATTGGATAGGTAATAAAGGTTCAATTGCATGCATGGCCTCCTAGGTCTCTGGACCTTACACCTATCGATTTTTTTTGTGCGGAACTATTAAGGATGCAGTCTCACTGCACCACACACCGTCACCAACTTAAATTTGAACATGTTAAATCATATGGCGACGGTCCGACTGATTCACTATTCTCGCCGGCATCTGTTATTTGGTAACCACCGTTTCATAATTTCAAATCAGTTGGTGGTAGCTCGGCAACAGTTGATTGTCAATTGAAACATACTAACTTGATATTTAACAAATTAAAACATAATCTGTCATTTTTGCTTTGATATTTGAGAATTTTAAAAACGGTAACATGGAAGAAACGTGGACACCACCCAACATTGATAAATTTTATTAGTAAATGAAAGGCCCGAAATATAAATATATAAATAAAGCATTCTTCTACTGACATAGAAATGAGTGGGAAATTTAAATATTTGGTGGTCACCAGTAGCTGCAGTGATGGTTAGTGGCAAATGGTGATAGTTGGTGGCGGTGGTGTAGTGAGAATGCGGCTTAAGGATAAAGTTTACAAAGAAAAGCCACATAATATCGATGATCTGAAAACTAAAATCAAAAATTAGACATTAGACTTTATTAAAAGTACAAAATAATATATTAAAACGTTGTCAACTATGTATTCAAGAAAACGGTGGTCATTTTGAAGCATTATTACAATAATAATTAATTTAATTTATAATATTTTTAATTATTATTTAGTTAGATTGTTAATAAAACTATTGTGTATGTTATTGTTTCATTAAAATATGTTGATTATTAACCCTCTAATGCCCAGCGTCGTCTCAAGACGGGTACACTTCTTAATTCTTAATACACAAATTTTTGGAAAAACTAAACAATATGGAATGCACACAAAACTCTCCTTTGCAAAAAAAATTCATCCATACCTGGCTGGTGTAAACAAATGATTCAATGTTGATGAAGATTAAAAATTGGAGCATTAGAGGGTTAATTTTAATTAATTCCAATAAACAAAAACGTGACATTGTTCTCAAACTCTAAATTTGGGTTTTTGTTACATCACAATTACAACCATAGTAACAAAATAACATATAATTTTCTTCTTCTTACAAATAAACCCATATTTTTATAACAACTATGCCCGTATTTATAAAAGTCAGTTACAGTAACGGATCGTTAAATTTGACAACCGCATAATTATTTATACTTATTCTACCATAAAAACAAGTTTTTAATAATAAATAACTATCAGAAATGAATGAAATATAATATATAATAATAACGCAAAATAAATAACATGTATTTCTATCAAATTTATAAAAATAGTTTTGACTTTTTATCGAATTGTGAGGTTATGTTGTCACATTTAATAGTCATTAAATTTAATCAGCTTTTATGAATACGGGCATTAATATGAAAAAATGAAAAATGATATTTTGATAATTTACTTTGTTTTTAATTCCAAGGCACTCTTATAATATGTCGTAATAATTGTTCTATCAATTTATTCTTGTTTTTTGTAAGTTCTGAAAAAACTAATTAAATGAGATATAACAAACTATTCATTTTTGAAATCAGAAAAATATAAACATTTTAATGAAATCATAGCCAACTTTGCTATTTAAAAAAAGTAAAGTTTGGTTTATGTTCTATACAAAAATATCTACAGAATACATTTTTTATTTTTGCTCTAGAGTAAATAGACAAAAAGTTATTTAAATTTGAAAAAAACAACCGTTTTTAGTTTCTTCGGAATATTTAAAAAGTTGAAGATCTATGACAGATTTAAAAATGGCATTACGTTTTTCTGAAAATTCTGCCCAACTTTGCTAATTCAACCAACTCTGAAACATTTAAAATAACGAAGTTACTCATAGAACACGCATAGATTATTGACATCCTGTATATGTCTCAATGCCATACATGCATAGCCCTAGCTCAGGAATTTTTGGGTTTTTCTGTTGGTTGTATGTATAAGTATAAGTTCAAAAATATTAGTAACTTTATATACTTATGCCCGTCTGACACTATGCATTTTTTTGTATTACTTTCTATATAGTTGTCTATACAATTTAAAAAGCTTTAGTGTCATACACGAATACAATTTTCTATATAGTTTGTTATACAAAAATATTATGAAACATCATTTTATTGTATAATTTATGCGCAGAACACAAATTCATATATACATATAAACAATAATTTTAATTATTAATTCTACTAAATATAAAAATAAGCATGCTAAAAATGAGGCATTAGAACAAATATTATAGGAAACTTAAGAATCATCCACAATAATAACCAAAATTAAAGCAACTCGATTAAAATCGACTTTGATGTAAATAGGTAAATAGACATAACAATCTCGAACAGCTGACGCGCGCCGCAGAAAGCAGCCATACAAACAAATCAATATTAATTTAAATAATGTTTTTCACAATCTGTTAAAAATGCATTTGATTAAGATTGGTTTAAAACTAAGAGTTTTAGTATTTGATCAATGTCCAGCAACCAAAGTACACTTAAAAAAATGGCACAAAGAGTGATAACTCAAGTTGTATTTGCAATAATGACATTTACATATATTTTGATTAAAATCACCTTTTTAATTTTTTAAAAACAAATTTAAAAAACTTGTTAATGGGAAAACGATGTCATAACTAGATATTTTGAAACCAGTTTCAGAAAATGCAAGTAAAACTTCCGGTACAACTTTTTAGTCATAGCTTTTCAGCTGCTAAACTCGCATGTTGTGAAAAAACCAAATCCTTGCAAATCTGACTTTTTTTTTGACAATGGAAAGAATCAAACAATTGTTTATTGTATTGATGGATTTGTAAGGACAGTAAGATCAATTTTATTTCTATGGAATTAAAAGCCAAAGATTCGTTTTATTTAATTACTTCTAATAAGTAAATAAAAGAACTACTATGTTTTTACCACTAATTTATTGTTGTAAAATTATATATAAGGCATATACAATTTTACAAAATACATTTCATGACTTAAGTTTCAACGTTTTACGGTCATTATCAAGTGAGAAACAAATGAATGAAACAATACATATATATAGAGCAATTGGTGAATTGGCAGGAGAATACAAGGAATTTTACAAAAGTGGTGGATTATACTGAATTTGATCGGTTTGCTCGTTCAAAAGGTTAACGAGCGGATTATGGGAGTGTTTATAAATTTCGGCGGCTTCTAAAAGATTAAGCTTAGTACCTTTTGTACAGGTATGTAAATTTTTTAACTGATTAATGTTTGGAAATGAATGATTGCAATCTAAAATATGATTTGAAAATGAACTAGAATTTTTATTTAAACGAAATGCGCGATAATGTTCAGCGTATCTTTTTTCAAAACTACGGCCCGTTTACTTTAAAAAATGTTGTAACATATAAGTTATTTAATTCATTCATAATCTGAAAAATGTTAGTAAAAATGAAATGTTGATACTAAATAAAAATATAACATAAAATACTTCATTGAATTTAGCAATATGTTTCATTTCTGCTAAATTCATTGAATAGATATTATGATAACTACATTACTCAGCATTCAATAACACATCTAATAACAAAAATTACAAATCAACTTAGAATTAAAAGTTGGATGAAATCTATTCCATGTTCTCAAAAGCTTCTCAGTTTTGACAAATCAGCTTATAAAAATAAAAATACTAATATATATAAAAAATTGCTTTAATAGTATTTATATCTGAAATTATTATGAATTATCATAGATTTAGTTTTGTAACTTTTTATATTTTAAGTAAGTTACTTTATTAAAAGCTTTAATAGATTTGCAGGAAACTATATAAATTGAACTTGGTACCTACTTGGTCATTTTTAAAATATATATACATATATGACTTCAGTAGTTAATAAGCCAAATAGTAATAAGTAAAGCTAGGATTTATATGAGTTATGATTTGTACCAATATTATATGCATATCAATTTTGAATGTATATCTCCACGAATCATAAGAAAGTAAAGCAAATGGCACCTTCTTATTTTGGCTTATTTTGCCTATTTTCGGTTTTATGCATATTTTAGTTTTTATGCTTATTTAATGCATATTTTAAGAATTTTTATTTGTTTTTTATAATTTTTTGCATTTTTGATTCTTATTTTAAGTACTTTTAGCTATTTCAGCATTTTTGTGCATATTTTATGCTTATTTTAAGCAATTTTTGATTTCATAAAAATGTAAGAGTTAATTAAATATTTGTTTAAAAGAAACATATACATATATGCGAACGTTTTAAAATAGTAATGGTCATGTATGTGGTCATGCTCCTCACTCGCTTATTTTGATGATTTTTAATGCTTATTTATGTGCTTATTTTGCAATTTTTTTCGCATATAAGTTCTAGCTCTAGTAATAAGTATCTTGCAGATTTTCCAATTCACTATAAATGAGCAATAAAAATAATTAATATTCATAATGCAAATTTCTTGTAAAGTACAAGAAATTGAATTCTTTGTTAGCATATCAAAACATATCAACTTTTAATCAGTAGATGAGGACAGTTTCCATTAACTTATCTATGCATAAATTTTCCCCACTTAAAGAATTCTGTTGTTATTACCAATAGCACAAATAGCTTTAGAAATTCTACAAAGACTACAAAGTACATTTTTTTCTAAAATAGTTATTTTTACATGCAAATAGATAAGAACAATTTTAATTTAGCACAAAGCAATTACTTAGTTATGTTAATTAAAACTTATATTTTTTTAATTTAAAACTATATGGTATTTAGAAAGACCTTGGTTTATTTCTATTTTATTATTTACTATGTTTAATATGATTTATATAATGTAAGTTAAGAGAAGAGAGAATTGATTGAGTATGGCTTAGTAGGCAAAATCATGGTCAAATTACTAATTCTGTACCTTGCTGGTAAAATTGATTGAAAAAGCTTACTTGGATCATATTGTTCATATCTTGTTTGTTTGCTTTAATGCATAGCAGTTATGAAATAAATGTATTTACTATCTACTATTTATGCAGTTAATAATAACTATGATTCATGGTTAAAATATGCTATATATACAAAAAAAAAATTTAATTAATAGTAGGCAAAAACGATTCAACAATTTCATCAATAATTGATGAATCAAATTTTATTTTACAAGGCTTGTCATTGTTTCACATTAAGCTCTTCAATTATCTAATCAGGATTAGAAAAGAGTAAACATTTGAAGAATCTAAAACTAACTGCATGAGATAGTCAATTAAATGTTTTGCTAATGTTTATTATAACAGGGATTTTTTAACTTTTACAAAACTTATGAAATGTAATTTGAAAATACCTTATAGATTTTAATTACTTGATTTTAAAGATAGTTTACTAAATAATGTATTTTATTTTTAGGCACAATCGTATGAAAATAATAGATGTAAATGTGTCTGCCCGAGTATCTCAACAGTAACAAATAGTACGGAAAGCAGTCACACATCTCGTATTTTACATATTGCAAATGTTCCGCCTAATAAATGGTAGGTAGTTTTATTTTATAATTAAATTTATGTGATAAAGGTTAACAATAATATTTTGAAGAATACTATTATATTAAACTGTGGTTATGTTGTTTTAAGCTTTGTGACATTGTTTTTAAAATAAAACTAACAAACTTAGTATCTTTTTGTTTCATATCATATAAATTACAATAAAATTAAGCAGATTTGTCATACTTATGCTGCTTCTTTGTGTTTGGTTTTAATAACCTGCGTACACGACATTTATATATACAATATAACCATGGGCCTTAGAAATAAACCAAAACTGTTTGAATTTGAAATTTGATATGAACTATTTATTTTATTAACTGTAATGTTTTATTTTTTCAGTAATTGTGATGGCGTCATTCTACCACAAATTGGCGATCACATTAAAGGCAAAGAACAAGAATTTTGCCCTAGATGTGAATGTAAATATGAAAACCGAAACACAAACATAATAAAATTTGTCGTTATTATTGTAATCTGGGTGATATCAATCTTAGTCATCTACATGGCTTTCTTAATTATTCTTGATCCACTATTGAATAAACGTAATAAGGGTAGTTATCAAGAACATACAAATGAAGAAGAGGAAACCGCTTCTGGTGTAGGAGGTCCTATGTCACATAATATGAGTGTCAGAGGGAATGTTTTAAATCGTGTTGGACATCAACAAGATAAATGGAAGAGGCAGGTTAAGGAACAGAGGCGCAATATTTATGACCGACATACTATGCTGAATTAGAATAGTTTTTTGTGATATTTATTATATAGTAAACTAAATATATATATATATGGTATTAATATATAAAATTTGAATTTGTTATTTTTGTTTTTAAATTTATTACATGATTTTTAATTGAGTATAATTATTTTATTTATTTTGTTTCTTTTTTCTTTATGGTACAGTTTGGAATTTTAAGAAACTCTACTAGAATAATAGTTTTGTGTTTAATTCTTTTAGACTACTGTACCTTGTGTGGAGAAATCTACAGAGCAATATTTTCTGTTAAGTTCATGAATTCAATATTGTGCTGACTATTCAAATTGAGTACCCAATCAACCAAAAGAAAAATACAGAAAAATTTATCTGTTTTTTATACAATTGGACCAAGATTTGCTTATACCTACTGCTAAGTAATATTTTTGAGCATTGACTTGACTGAACAAGGAATTATTATCAATAGGATTTGTATTTATTTTGTAAAAGGTGAGCAAGAAAAACAGGTTTGTGCTATAAGCACTATTGGTGAATATATGAAAAAAGTCCTATGCACTTCATCACTTCTACATTACTATAGATGTAACAATTTTTTTGTTTTAATAATTTTAAGATGAATCTTTTTTTGAATTATTATTTCTGATTAACATGCACGCTAATTGAAAAACTAGTTATACAGTTGGCACTTCAATTTTAGAAAAAAATAAATAGTATATGCCACTAGGAGTAGAACATGCGTTTTGGCCTAAAATCATTTTTGAAATGTAGAATTTAAATTTATAGTAAATTTAATTATGGGGGCAGCGGCCTACGGCTCGCTTGAATTGCGACTCGGGCCTTTAGAGTCGGCCACATGCTAAATAAGTTTGAGAACCACTGACACAAGTTAGAAATAAAACGCTTTCAGAGATTTCGAATTGCGCAGCGACAAAATACGACGAAACTAATCATCGATTTTTACTTTATTCAAAATGTTGAGTAATATTCAAAACGACGCATGTGGAGAAGGTGGAATACGTAAAATGAGAATTGAAAAAACTTTTTTTTAATTTTTTGAACAAATTTAACTTAAATAAACTAAACTTAGTTAGGTGTCAAGTCTCAAGTTTTTTTTTTCAGGTTATGTGTATATATATAATATATTCACATTATTTTAGGATTAGGTAGAGTTTTTTCATTAATCACAAAGATGTCGTGTGGTGGACTAAGTCACTAAGTTGCTACATTATAACATGGGTCATATGATTTTAGTACACTAAACATATATTTATTTTGGGTTAACGACAGGATAGTTTTTCAAGAACGGTTGTGTATCAAATATCTTACCTACAACCTAGGTGCAGTTGAGAAAAGTTTTAGAACAATTCCAAGTACATTGGTAGAGTTTAAAATTAATTTGAAATAACTAGCTAAACTTTAAAACAGCTCAAATTACACTGGAACAGACTAACATTAACTGAAAATACTTTACACTTGGGAACAACTTAAGTGTAGTTGAGAAGAATATATGTACAACCGAGAACTCTTAGGAACAACTCGTAATACATCCAAAATCTCAATATTACATAGTAACAATTCAGAATAACTTATGTACAGTTTAAATACATTTCAGAACAGCCAAAACAATTTAGATAGTTGAAACAGTTTAGAAGCTTCCGTTACATTGAAAAAGATTATGGGCGCAATATTTTGAGTGTTATAAAAATTGATCAAAAATGAAATTTCCAGTGACATGAAATAAATAAGAATCCAAATTTTTTCATTGTTTATTTAGTTTTGAAATTTCTGTCTTTTTTTTTTCTCTAGTATTATTCTGTATTTTTTTTCTCGCCGCTTTCTATCCAGATTGGTACGGCGTACAACAGTATTGAGTCCACCGTTGCACCCATAACTTTACGTTTCTCCGCCCTTGGACCCCCTACAGTCGACATGATACGTGCCAGGGCCATTACAAGTTTCTCTGCTTTTTGCTTTACCTCTGTTATATGAGGGCCCATATTCCAGTTTTTACCTATCCTCATTTCTAGGTATTTGATGCTGCTTTGAGATGTGATTGTTGTATCTCCTAGATTGATTTTAACTGTGATGTCCTTCCTTTTACCCACCAGGACAGCTTCCGTTTTATGGGTTGCCAGTTCTAGACTTATTTTTTTGATCCACCTTCTTATCTTTTAGGATGCCCACTCTGCCTACTTTTCTATTTCCCTTATACTGTTACCATACTGACAACCATAGCTAGATCATCAGCATATGCTATTGTGGTAATCCCCTGTGTCATCTGTTCTTTCAGCAGACCATCAAAATATATATTACACAAAGCGGGGCCCAGGACAGACCGCTGGGGCACCCCGTAAGTCATTTCCAGAGTTGCTCCGGAGCTGCATTCTTTTTTTTGGTAGGTTTCTCGATTAGTATTAATTTTGCTTTTTTCCAGTCCTTGGGGAAGATGCTTTGCTTGATGAGTTTGTCAAGGACCTTCGCGCAGAGTTGAGGTATTTTTGTTGCTATCGCTCTGATCACCTCCGGCGGTATCATGTCTGTCCCGTGAGCCTTTTTCCTTTTAATTTTGCCACCTGCCTTAAGTATTTTTTCTTCTGTACATTCCGGTATCATATCCGTATCTGTTCTTATCTCTAACCACGTTGTTCTGCCTAGGTTCGGAAAGAGTTTCTTGGCTTCAGCAGTTATCTCCTCCCCTGACAGTGTTATTGGGGATCTTTGTCCTATTTTATTTGTGACAATTTGATATCCTTTGCCCCATATATAACCATTTAATTCCTCACACAGTTTCTTATAAGCCATCTTCTTGGATTCTATTATTGCCTTCTTAAGGTCTTTTCTCTTACCTGCGTATGCCTCTTGTGCTTGTTGCAGAAGGTATATGTCTCTTGGGTTTTTTCCGTTTAATCTTGTCACAGTTCTTTTAGTTTTTATACATTTCTTTCTCATGTTTGCAATATCATCACTCCACCAATACATTGGTTTGTAGTTTACCTTGCCCCCTTTTTCTTTAAAGTCTTTTTGCAGGTTTTTATTTAGAAATTTGTGTCTAAACTTTAAGAGTATTACTTGTTATAAAAAACAGAACCACGGGGAGAAATACTAAAATGTATGCTGCGTAGGTCTCTACAGCAAACGAGCTTTGCTACTAATGGGGATGATAAACAAACTTTCTAATCCAACTCTTTAAATAAGACTACCCCCAATTTTGGCTTTTTACGCTTTCAAGTTTTGCCGCACTCTGAAACTTTCACAGAAAATAAATGGTGTTTTTGGCTGTCACTCTTTATGCTTCTGCGTTTGGCTTGACACATTAATCTGACACGGATAGTTCTTTTGTTTATACGTTGGTGTCACGTCAGAGCAAATCAACATGGCGCTAAATAGAATATTATCAATGTTGGTCATCATTTGTAAAGATATTTATAAAATTGAAAGTTAAAATAGTAATGTATTTAAATTAATTTATTGTTAAATGTCGCAAATAAATAAACTAATTAACAAGAGTATTGATTAATTATTTAATTAATAATAAATCTTAACACTCGCGATTCTGTCAAATGTCTCGACTAAAAAAGCCAAAGTAAAAAATGTATTTACGTGCTACATTGTCAAATTGACAAATATGAACCGGCAAAGCCCTTATTGCTCTTACGTCAAAACTCCTTTAAATGTCTTAGCCAAAAACGCCATAAGTGTCAATGTATATAACTTAGATAAGTACCGTGAGACAATAAATAAAAATGTAAATGCTATTGCACACGCGTAGAGCAGGTGTAAATGTTAAATTAAGTCAAATACACAAGTGAAAGATTTTCGACATTTTTAGAAAATTTGTTTTTTACTGTATAACTACAAGAAAATGTTTTGCAGTACCTGGATACTATAGCTAAGGTTTGGTTTACTTGCACCGACATTGTTTTTATAAATAAATCTTAAAGCCACGATATTAGGTACGTTTCTTTTGACAATGAAGTAAGCCAAAATACTCACTTAACCTACAAATATTTGTTTTTTTTTTTAATTAAAATTCACTTGCTGTGGTTAGTTACAGTTTTATACAAAAAAAACGTACCTAATGTCATAAATTATGCGGCATTTTTAATCTGTTGAATAGCAAGCCTTGAATCTTTGACATTTGTCATTAAAAAGTATACGATTTAAGAAAATGGTACAATATACGCTCCAACAACGTATAGAAATAATGAAAACTCATTATAGACACGGTAAAAATTTTGCCGAGACAGTTTGCAGTGTTTTTTGTCGACATAAATCACTTTCCCGCAAAATAGTCAAGCTACTGATGTAAAATTGCCAGTTCCAAACCAGGTTTGTGTATTCCAAGACGTTTACAGCAATTAAGAATCTTACAGTCCAGCCTTTATCACATACTGCATAAATATCTTAGCCTACATGCTAATAAAGTGCAGCTGACGCAAGAATTAAAACTGGTTGATCTTAATAAACAAATGTTTAATTTATAATTAAAACGGGAAACTTTCTTGTAGCTTTTTATTCTTCTTCTTTATATGGCATCTCTTTTCAGGAGGTTTGCAATCATCATCGCTATCTTCTTTTTTTTACGCATGAAGAAATTTAACGTTTTTAAGTTGAGAAACTATTCACGAATAAATAGGCTTTTTTGAAACTACAAAAATTCTTGTGGTTTGAAAAAAAAAATGTTTTGTCACATACAACTTTTTAAATTTCAAAGTTTATTATATTCTGTCACTACTGTCAAATTTTAAGGTATGACGTTATGTGAAATCGTAGTTTACAGGCATATCAACTAACGCAAATGACTTTTGGCTTTTAGGCTTCTAAATCGTTGTTTCAAGTCGCATTCTAAGGCCAAAACAAATTTACTACAAAAATAGTGAAAACTTTTCAGTCACAGTTTGCAAAACTAAAGCACTTTTTGGTAATCGTAAAGCACCTTCTCGGCCGACAAGTTTGTGATGTGAAGAATCGAAACCGTGTGCATCGCTCAAAAACACATGAGAATATTGCTGATGATATTCTTCGTCGATCTTTGAAATTAGACATTCCACAAACGACATTACACCGTATTTTGCATAAAAACTTCAGGCGTTTAAAGTTCAATTAACACAAGAACTCAAGCCGGTCGATCACCATAAACGTCGTATCTTTGCTGATTGGGTCCTTCAAATGCATCAAAGTGATCCGGAATTTCATCTAAAAATTAACTTCGGAGATGAAGCTCATTTTCACCTTGGAGGCTACGTTAATAAGCAGAATTGTCGCATTTGGGGCTCAGAAAATCTAAGAATGATTGTTGAAAAGTCTTTGCATACTCAACGTGTCACTGTTTAGTGCTGTTTTTGGGCTGGTGGTGTGATTGGACCCTACTTTTTTGAAACTGAGGATTTTTTATGGACGGAATTGAAAGATATTGATGTGGACGACGTTTATTTTTACAATTGGCCACCAAGATCTTGCAATTTAACACCTTTAGACTTTTTTCATTGGTGCCACGTGAAAGATAACGTCTATGCCAATGCTCTACAATTGATTCAAGACTTTAAAGATGGAATTTATGAAGTTATCGAGGACATACAGCCACAAATGTGCAAACTGGTCATGGAAAATTTCATGAAAAGAATGTGGTACTGCAACCGTAACCGTGGCGGCCATTTGACTGATATTGTTTTCAAATGTTAATGGCATACCCTCCTCTTTACAATGAAATAAACTTTTATTGATTTTTTTTTTAAATACCCGTTTTTTTTTATATCAAAATGAAACCTCTTATTGGAAAACCCTATACAATAATCTGGACATCAGCTGTGCTGTAGGCTTACTGGTTGTTGCCTAATAAAATAATAATTTTGTAATGTAATATTAAACGTAATGCCAAAAGATACCTTTTATGTCTGCACGCCACTGAGTAATAACTATGCTGGCTTTGGCCATACTTTGTTGGTTACGCCTCTGCATTATTTTTCTTGGCAAATTTATTTTCATTACATCGAACAACCAATACTTATAAATAGTATTTTCAAATAGATAAAGGTTATGTTCTTCATATAAACATATTACAGAATATAATATTATAATACATACAATATAGTGCAAATTAATGAACAATATCAATCCATATGCTGGCATTAATAATCGCCAACAGTAGTCATACAGAAAATGTGATAGCATATTATCATATTGCTGATAATTAGCAATTAGGTTTTTTTTATTGCTGACGTGAACTGATAATAGAAACAAACATCAATAATGAGTTCCTATAATCGTGGCCCCCAAAAGCCAAAAAACCCTTGGAAAAAGAATACACAACCCCAGAATGGAAATATTAATAAGAAAGCGGCTGAGGAGAAATTCAAAGCAGAACGGGTGAAATTGCAAGAAGCTGTTCAAAAATATGCAAAGGATTATGAGTCTTCGGAAGAAGAAGATGAATTGGAAACTGAGGATGTTATTGGTGAGTTATATTCTTACTAATTTATTACAATTATTTTAAAACATTTTTTATTAGGGTCTATTTTGAAGAATTATGAAGTCTCAGGATCTAAATCTGAATTAATTGGTCGTACAAAACTATTTTTAGAAGAAGCTTTTGTATCAGGAGCATGTACTTGTCTTATATGTATCTCGTCAATCAAAAGAAATGAAGGCGTAATAACTAAGCTATAATTTGTATTTGCAAATATTAAATAATTTTTTTTCAGATTTGGAGCTGCGAATCATGTTATTGCTTTTTTCACCTAATGTGTATTCAAAGATGGTCGAAAGATACGATCATGCAACAAAAACAAGCTTTAGAAGAACAAATTCAAGTTCGTCCTATTAAAATGAAATGGGGTTGCCCAAAATGCAGATTTGAGTATGGTCCACAAAACATTCCTTTAGAATATCGATGCTTTTGTGAGAAAGTTATTAATCCTACATTCCAACCGTTAATAATGCCTCATTCATGCGGTGAAACATGTGGCAAAGACTTGAAACCAAGTTGTGGACATAGTTGTCTTTTACTTTGTCACCCGGGGCCATGTCCTCCATGCCCTAAAGTGGTTAAGGTTAAATGTTACTGTGGCTCAGCACCTGAAAAACAACAAAGATGTTGTAATAAGGAATGGTCTTGTGGGGCTACATGTAATAAATTATTAGCTTGTGGGAAACATAAATGTACACAGTCTTGTCATCCTGATGAGTGCCAACCATGTCCAAAGAAGAGTATGCAAAAATGTTTGTGTGGGAATGGGATGCTGATGAGAGATTGTGCTATTCCGATATGGCAATGTAAAATGGTAATGAAATCTAAAAAATCTTTAATATTCCATGCAAAACAAACTCAATTTTATTAATTAATTATGTTGCTTGGCGAAGAACTATAGTCAGTTTGAAACTTAATTTAATTATTTTATTTAGGTTTGCTATAAAGCTTTAAGTTGTGGTTTTCATAATTGTGAAGAAACATGTCATACTGGTTCCTGCGGAGAGTGTCCTTTATTAAAAACAAGATCTTGTCCATGTGGTAAATCATATTTTCAGCTCCCATGTACTGAGGAAACTCCAACATGTGGCGATACTTGTAATAAAGTTTTGGAATGTGAAATGCACGTTTGCAATCAAAGATGTCATAAAGGAAAGTGCATGACTGTAAGTAAGCAAATAAGTATATTTTAAAATGTTGTTAAATATTGTTATTTTAGTGTGTTGAAACTGTCATCAAATCATGTCGATGTGGAATACATAGTAGGGAAATTCAATGCAAGAAATTATATTTGTGTGAAACCAAATGTAAAGAAATGAAGGATTGTAACAAACATCCATGTAACAGAAAGGTGAATATTTTTGTTTGCATACTATGTGCTTGTTTAGTAAATCATATATTTCTTTTCAACCAAACTTAAAAACTGAGTATCTCAAAATTTGCTCAAAATGTGATAATAGGTACCAAAAAAATGTTTCACAAATTGTCAACTGAAGTAATGATTTCAATTTTTAGGAGCCTCTGAAAATTCATAAAAACTAAAAATCTATTTTTTGAGTTATTGAATTTCAACATTTCTTTTCTCAGTGTACATTGGAATAATGTGCACAAATATTTTTTACATTTTGCCGGATTTTAATAGTTTTGACATTCTATAAATAGAATTTTGCATTTTTAACAGATTTTGATCAAATGCTTTCTTACAATATTTTAATACTTTACTTTTTCACCTCCTCTAACGGAGACTCTTAACGCTTGCAGAGAAGACAAACTTTCAATTTCTTAATAACCAACACTTCATATCATCATCACCTTCTCTGACATAGAGACTTTTAACGCTTGCTGAGAATTTGGAGAAAATTTTTTAAGTTAGGTTGAAAAGTTTATTAAAGAAAGATTTTTTTTAAATATTTGTTAATTCTTTTTATTGTTTATTACCTTGAGCCAGTGTAGTAGATCATGTTGTATTGTAATAATCAAGCTTTACAGTATGAGCTTTGTTTGCTATATTTTTAAAATTGTTTTAAAATTTTGTAGTGCTGTGATGGTAATTGCCCCCCATGTGAAAAACCATGTGGAAGAACATTAAGCTGCCGAAAGCATAGCTGTAGCTCAGTTTGTCATAGAGGTCCTTGCTATCCATGCAATTTAACTGAAAAAGTTTTTTGTCGTTGTGGACAAACCTTTCTTACAGTTCCTTGTGGTAAGAAAAGTCGTACTAGACCTCCAAAGTGTTTAAAACTGTGCAAGTAAGTAAACAATTAAATGTATAATTAAAATCTTTATAATAATCTTTAATAGAATGGCACCAGAATGTCATCATAAATCAAGAGAAACACATCGTTGCCACTTTAATGATTGTCCTCCATGTCGCCAAATATGCGACAAAGAACGAAAGTTGTGTTCACATAATTGTCCTAAACCATGTCATTCTGCTGTTTTGGTAAAAATTGAAGGGCAGAAAGCTTCTACTCCATGGGAAGAAACTGGACCACAACTGGCTAAAAAAGCTCTACCATGTCCTGATTGTGTTGTTCCAATGCCTGTTACCTGTTTAGGGGGTCATGAAACATGCAATTGGCCATGCCATTTAGCAAAACCATCTAGTTGTCACAAACCATGCGGAAGATTATTAAATTGTGGAAACCATAATTGCAACAAACCTTGTCATACAGTAGAAAATGCTATTGATGATTTTAAAGTATATTATAATATTGAATGGTAGCATTATTATTAATTTATGATTTTTTAGTCTGGTACTAATTGCGAACAATGTGAAAGTGGCTGCCTCAAACCAAGACATGAGTTGTGTACTCATGCATGCACTAAACCATGTCATTTAGGTGCTTGCCCAAAATGTAAACAAATGATTCGCATTAATTGTCATTGTGGATTGACTCAACCATATGTGGAATGCAATGTATGGACTTCAACTGAAAATAAAGATGAATTACAAAGTTGTGGAAATCAATGTCCTAAAAATGTTGGTAACTTTATTAGATTTTATACGATTTTAATAAATTATTATTTTAGTTTCCATGTGGTCATCGATGCAAAACAAACTGCCATTCTGGTCCATGTCCTAACGCAGAACAATGTAAAAAGAAAATTAAAATTACTTGTAAATGCAAACGAATCAAAAAGGAATTTTCCTGTGAAACTAATCGTAAGGGTGAAGCTGTTATTCTTTGTGACGACACTTGCTTTCAAAAGCAATTGGATGAGAAGCAAATGAAAGAACAATTAAATGCACAGAAACGTAAAGAGGAGGAACAGAAAAATCATCAAGAATTGCAAAAGTATGAAAAAATGTTTCAACCAAAGAAAAAGAACAGGGAGAGAAAATACGTCGAAGAAATTGATAATAAATCATTTTTTCAAAAATACTGGTTTGTAGTTGTGGGAATTATTAGTTGTATGATTGGTGTGTATTTAAGCATTAGATAATTTATCAGCACTGTATTGGATATTTATGTTTGGTCAAGGCCAATTTGATTTGTGTGTAATCTTTATAGATAATTCCAATAAATTTTATTTGATTATTACATATACCGGTAGTTTTATTTGTTGTGAAAATGAATGAGGTTCAGAATTTGCTTGCTCCTGGGGAAAGTTTTAAAGAAATTAAATATAATGGAGTAAGTATACTTTTGTTTACTTTTCTGGTTGCATTACATTCATTTATTTTAGGATTTTGATTGGTTTATACAATTTCGTAGTTTGGAACATTGTTGGAAATATCAACCTACATATGTGTTATCACAAGCTGTCTTCATAATTGGCGGGATCTTAACATTAATGCATGGTAAATTAATAACTTTTTAATTGTTTTAATAATATAAAGTGAATTTTGTTTTAAAAATTGTATGGTTTATAAAAACTATTCTGGCTTATAAGAGATTCTCTGATAAGATATACAAACAGGTGTGCACTAGACTAAGATACCAATGCAGGTGTTTGAACTTAAAATAAGCTCTTGTTTAAATAGGAGGTACTTATCCTGAGGATTATATTTTGATTAGTTAAGATAAACTAAACTATGCATTTATAAAAAATAGGTTTTAATGAAACAAAAATAATAATTGGAATAATTTATTCAAACACAATTCAAAGAACACAGTGGCCAAAACCATTTGTCTCATTTATAAAATTAAATTCTATAAACCTTTCCTGATTATAACATATTCGCTTATCTCATGTTCTGCAAACCAATTTGCTTCAGTGTATGAGGACAGTATATTATGTCAGTTTATTCATGTATAAATAAGTACAGTAATCTCACTTTAGCTTGGACAATAGAAACCGCCCACGTGGTGTAGTGGACGCATACTCGACTGCTACACTCTCGGGTTTGATTCCTCTATCTGGAGGGTCAGATTTTCTGGTTAAGTAAAAATGTGTTTGATGAGTACGCCTTCTATCGGATAAGAAGAGAAATTTTAGTAGGTGTACTGCCTCGATGTTGCGTGCACGTTAATGAACCTAATAATTTATGTTTTATTTCCTGAGTTTGCGGCAAAATTTCCAGATATGATAGTCCTAACTTTTTGGGTTGGTGATTAGCCCTGACAGTAGAAATAGACTGATGTTAATTAAATCAATTAACTTAATACAAAGTACATAATACACGATTCATTACTTTATCAAGTAAACCACAATAAATTACAGACAAGCTATTTTCAACAGAACGAGGTTCGTCAATGTTAAGATAAGGATAATGTTTATAAAAAATATTTTATGATCAATTTAATAATAAATTGTGAATTGTTAATTTGAAATAGTATGAATTGTGTGATATGCAAATTATGAAAAATACAACAGTGTTTACACAAAAACAGAATTTATAGTAAAGACTCACTATTGTTGTGGAACAATCAATAAAACACAGATCGTACTAACTTCAGTCGTGCCTTAATGAGTTAAATAAAGCTTTTCCCAATGCGAGGATTCAAAAGTTATTAAACGGTTTGAAAGAAGCAGTCCACCTGTGGAAGAAACTTCCATCAATTTTAACTGATGGTGTTTACATTGTTTTTTAGTAGTTAAATATTTGACTGTATACTGAGCAACTTTTTCTCACGTTGGTCGTCAAGTGGATTTTTATTCAAGCGCGTCTAGGCTATCAGAAAAATTGCCGCAATAATTTTTTTGGTTGTGAAATAAGACAATTTACTATGTTTTTTATCACAAGTTTATTCTTACGAATACATTACTAGTTTAGGCTGTACTAGAGCCTTCTACAAATGTAATAAGTTAACAGAATGAACAACAACATAATATATAAGTCAACTATAAAATTGGGGGGAGGGGGCGGAGTTACAAAGGTGATTAAGAAAAACTGATGTTTAAATATAGAAATAAACTTGTTGATTATCTGAAAAAAGAAGGATTAACAAATGGATTTAAATAATCGGGAATATATTAAAGCTATTTGGTCATTTAAAAAGGTTGCAGTGTTTTTTGTTTCCAATTTCCAATGCTTCTAGTAAACTTAATTTAAGTCTTTTTTGCGAATTAAGTAGAATTTTTACGTTCTTCAGTTTTGTGAAAGTATGTACGATGTGATTGGCAAAAATTGTATCTGTTTTGTTGTTTTGAAATGACCCTTTATGTTCTTTGTACCGGGTAATGTTTTATTATATCATAAACATAAATTATCAAGTACCACAACCATCAATTATGTTTTGGTTGTCTTTCCTGGCATAGTACTAGCTGACTGGTTTAGATGTGTAGGAGAGTCACTTTTGGGTTTAACCAGGAGCGGGTTACACACAAAAGTCTTATACTGCGTACACACTTGCAACAATCTGCCGTACCGCAACACCGTCGCGTAACATCCTCGCGCAACATCACCCCGCAACAGCGTCCCATTGCTTGTCGGTTTTCTGCCGTCGGATCAAAGAAAATGTTACGCGACGATGTTACGGTACGGCAGATTGTTGCAAGTGTGTACGCAGTATTAGGTGGTGTCACGCATTTTTGTTAGGTCAAGGTTAGGTGTTATCTGTCACTCAAGCTTCGCAGACATTTGGTTTGCGCGGTACGTTCTGGTTTTAATGGAAATACGGGTTATCGTTTTGCTGCCGGAAGTAGTGGATCATCGTTAGGTAAGTCCGGGTGGAGGCTCCGTTTCCTTGGTGAGCTTTTGGACTGGGAACATGGTTTTTTCTTCTAACGGGGTAGAGATCTTACTGAATAAAGGGGCAATCCTGGTTTTAACGTACATAGACGCTAAACTATATAAGAGATTACCGTACGATGGAACTTTTTACTACACTACGATCATCTTTTTCTTCCGCTCTCAAAGGAAAAAGCATTTTGCTGAATACCCCTTATCTATAGTTAACTTACCCACTAAAATCTTTCTATGTCTGTCATAAGCTACAAGCTTTTTTTGTTCTTGGTTTTTTTTTTGGTCAGTATCTTATGTATGGCCGTCGCTAAACTAAACCTTATTTATGGCCGTCGCTAAACTAAACCGAACAGTGATATCCATGTCTACACAATCAGTTGTGCCATCTGTGCAGTACCGTGTTTGGGGGTATTTCGCAGTCCACCGTATGCATTTGTCATTGTTCTATAAGAAACTGGGTAAGGTGATATCCAAAGGGGGCGGTGTTTTTGATTAATCCACGGAGATATGTCTGGTATCAACGATTTTGTCAAGTGGCCCGTGTTCTTGATCGCGTTCTACTAGTTTTGCCATTTTGCAATGTTATCTTTCTTGGCATTATTTCTTTGTTTGCTGGTAGTGGTTCCGTATATCTTTTTTTGCCCCAGTAGGTGTAGCGTAGGTTTTCCCGAAGATCTAAGGTTTCGGAGTCGACGAGTCTTTGTCGACGTTGACATTGCTATCTTGTGTAGAATCTGATTTGTATTAAGACATGTTTTTATCATCAACATATCGATAACAATGTTTATTTGTTTTTAGTAACATAAAAGTATATTAGAAAAATAAATTTATTTATTTAGGTATACAGATAATTCTTAATTAATGACGACCCTATTTATTTCAATGTCAAATAACATATCTATGGCAAAATATTGTTATGAAATTGGATTCAAATTAAAAATTATACAGCCGTACGTTTTTGTCTGACCCTATATATAAATAAAAGGTAAAGGAAATATAAATTAGCAGTACTTTATTTATAAATAAATATAACAGTAGATATAATAATAATAGTTTTATTGTTTATGTAATTTGTTTTGAGTGGGTACTTAATTAATTAAATTAATATATACAAATAAATTTAAACGTGGTTACATCTCTTATTGACGCACATGCTTTGTATTGATTTTGCTGGATAACATTGTAGTGCGTCATCGAACACAGAAACAAAAGAAGACCAAAACAACTTTAGTGACCCTTTCTCCAGGAGAGATTTACTTGATGTTGCCTTGTTTACCCATATTCCTGACCAACGCACAAGACATATATCACAAATATAGTACATCCAGTTCAGGTTGCTGATCTGAAATAAGAGCGAAAGAAAAATATGGTAAATAAGTAAAGCATGAGTGCAATTATGGCCTATTATGGCGACCAAGTGAAATTACACAACCGCACTATTAACACTAATGAAAAAAATAATTAATGCAGCCTAATTACATTTTTACCACAAAAGTATATAATTGCAGTGAATTTTAAAATACTGATTATTTTTTAGATGATTTATATCCTGACTATTAAGACATTCGTTGGTATTTCATATAACTACAATGCATATCAAACACACATCAAACAAGTTCTGAATGTTTATCAATTCTTTTATAACGTCATTGATCTTATTTCAGCGGCGTTCATTTGCAATAACAAAAAGATACAATTGTGTTATAAGTGGCAATTAGTTTGTAATTCAAGGGCCTCATCAGAAACGGTTTTTAAAAAAGCATACAGTTTTGCAGTTTACAGATATGTGTAAGAATCTTATAGGTTGTCAAATCTGTACTAAATTGTCAAAACTGTCAAAAAAATGACTACGTTTATCAAAAAGTTACTAAAACTTCCAGTAATAATTTATGTTGACCAACATATAGCAGATGTATCCAATAGTATTCTAAACTGCAAAAATAACGGTCAAAAAATAAGTACATTTGTCAAAAAGTTCCTAAACTGTCAAAAATATTACTAAACCTGTCAAAAGTTGCTAAAACGGCCAAATAGTTTTTATAAATGCAATAAAATGTATAAAATTTGTCTGATATGTCAAATTGTATTTCAATATTTTAAAATTTTACTACATTTCTCAACAATTTACTAAAACTACCAAACAGTTAAATGTGTAAATATATCATAAGTTATTATATATGTAAGTGTTATTAAAATCTGACAACAGTTTACAGAAATATAGTATATTAAATTGTGTTTTAAACTACTAAATCTGTCAAAAACCTATTTAAAATGTCAAAAAGAAATTAAAATTGTCAAACAGTTTACAGCAATGTAAGAAAATGCATACAATCTGCCAGATGTGTCAAATTTTATTCATTCTTAATGGTATGCTCAATTTGGCATAACCTCACTTGAGAATTTTTTTTGATAATTTTAGAATATTTTTTTATTAACAAGCTTAAAGAAACAATTTTGAATTTTTTTAACATTTTTCATACTGATATAAAATTTGTTGACAATTCATTAACGTTTTTAACAATTTAGAACTTTGTTGACAGTTTTAAAACATAACAACAGATTTGAAAATCATTTTTGACAATTTTTGAACAATTTTTGGAATATATTTGACAATTTCAGAATATTTTTGACGTTTTGGACGATTTAATTTTTTTTTTATTTTAGTACATTTTTGACAATTTTAAAGCATATCAACAGATTTAAGGGTCATGTTAACAAAATTGCCAAAATCATTTTTTTCTCTTTTGAAACGTTTTTGTTGTGGATAAATGTTATTTTTGACAATGTTGTAACATTTTTGACAATTTTAGAAAATATGTACAGACTAAAGAAAACATTTTTGACAATTTTGGAGTATTTTTAACAATTTTGAAACTTTTTGAAAATGTTGCTTAATTTTTGATGAACACAACAAAATTAAAGAACATTTTTCATAATCATATCAATTGTAGAACATATGAAATGCGCTTTAAGAATGTTTTTAACACCTGTCCAATCAGTTTTTACACTTGTGAAACATTTTTGACAGTTTTAGAATGTTTTTGACTGTTTTAGAACGTTTTATCAGCAGATTTGAAAAATATTTTTGACAGTTTTGGAACATTTATGAATAATATGACCAGTGCCGTAACTAGTTTCTGACTCGCCCTGTGCAAATGCATCTGTTTGCCTCTTCCCTCTGTTTACAGTGGTAGCGTCAAGCGCACCGTTGCATTTTCTACCGTCCATAACTTCACTTTATCAAACGCTTTTGATGATTGATGAATACTATGTAAAGCGGAATATGGTATTTTTTGCTTCCTCAATTAGAGTTTTTACTGTGAGAGGTTGGTCCACCGTGCTACATCCTTTGCAAAACCCTGCTTGTTTGAATGGTTGTTAAGCATTAAGTTTGTTGGTGAGTCTGTTTGTGAAGTAGTTTATATAGTTGAAATAAATGCAAATGAGTCTATAGTTTTGTAGGTTTTGTTCGCCTTGTTTGTAGAATAATATGGTATTCACTTTGCTCTAGTTGTTTAGCATGCATTCTGTTTGCAGGCATTAGTCTTTAAACATGACGTCCCCTTCTATTTTTTAATTATTTTTTTGTTTAAGATTTGCTTGGTTTCTTTATTTGGGTTTATTTTGGTGTTATAATAATATACAGGGTGTCCGGAAAATACGTGTACAACTCCTGACGTCAAAATAGGTCGATCTAAGCCGACTTAGTTATATCCAAAATTGTCTCGTTTAGCCGGTAGAGGGCGTAAAAAAAAACAAAAGTATAACAAAGTTGAAAGTATCTATTGTAAGAAACTAAGTAAAACAAAAACATTACTTAAGCAAATGTGTAAAATGACCGCCATCTTGCTGAATACACTTATTAACACTCTTTAAAAAATGATATTGGACCCTATCTAATGTCTCGCGATTATTAAAATGGTTGCCTGCATTTAAAATCCGCTGCAATAAATCATCGCGTGTGTTTACCGGAGTCTTGTAAACTTCTGTTTTAATAGCGCCCCACAAAAAGAAGTCACACATATTTAACTCAGGAGAACGTGGTGGCCATTTTACTGGTGCATCATTGCCTCTTCCAATCCATCGGTTGGGATATTGATGATGTAAGTATTGCCGAACGGCAACGGAAAAATGGGGCGGGGCACCATCATGCATATACCACATTTCCCTCCGAAGTAAAAGGGGCAAATTCTCCAGAAGAATTGGTAATGTGTCTTGCAAAAAATTTAAATAAATATTTCCATGTAACCTGTCTGGAATAACAATGGGACCAATAAGGTAGTGATCAATAATACCTGCCCAAATATTAATTTTAAATTGATGCTGATGATGTGCAACTTTAATGGCATGTGGATTTTCATCGGAATAAATATGTTCGTTGTGCAGATTGGTTACCCCAGATCTTGTAAAGCATGCCTCGTCAGTAAACATAATTTTTCTACAAAAATTTGGAACAAGGATTCTTTTGTTTCTAATAAATTGACAAAATGTAAGCCGCATGGGGGGATCAGTCGGTAAAAGTTCCTGGACTTTTTGTATGTGGTAAGGATGTAACAACTGTTCTCTTAAAACCTCATTGACAATCGTTTTAGGAACATTTAACTCACGTTCTAAGAGACGGGTACTGGTACTTGGTTTTTCTTCAATTCTTTCCAGAATCATCCCTTCTGTTTCCACAGTTCGAGTTGTTCGCATACGACCCCTGCCTTCAAACTTTTTCTCAAAACTGCCCGTTTCCCGAAGATGACGCTCAATATTGGCAAATGTTTGGTGGTTTGGTATTCGACGGTTAGGAAACCTCTCTATGTAAACCCTAACACTCTGACGCCCATTTCCTTGACAAAACCCGTATACCAGGAGCATGTCAACTTTCTGAGAGTTTGTATAATTTTCCATTTTTAATGGTAAAATGAACTTGTAATTCAAGAATGTTGATCGTATACTTGAGTTAATTTCATAGACTGGTGACAATTTGTCAATAATTGTCAAATTATTAAACGCCATAGCAACAAGGTCACTTAAAAAATTATTGTTACAGGTAATTTCTTTTTAATATTTACAAATTTTTGACGCCCTCTACCGGCTAAACGAGACAATTTTGGATATAACTAAGTCGGCTTAGATCGACCTATTTTGACGTCAGGAGTCTGTCGTCAAACGTTGTACACGTATTTTCCGGACACCCTGTATAATAAAATGCTTTGACTATTTTGGCTATTTTTAGTTTGTCTCTTACTTTATTGCTGCTTACATCTTTTGCTGCAATTGCTTGCGTTCTTCCTAAAGTTGGTCTTAAGCTTGTTATTCTCGATAATTTCTATTTCTATCTTCTAATTTTTGAGTTTTCTGATATTTTTCTTTGTAATTTTATTTATAGTCTTGGTAAAGTTTTACAAATTCTTTTTTATCATTTTTGCTTATTTTGTTTTCTTGTCTTGATTTTCTTTTTGCTGTTTTTGCCCTGCTTCTATTACCGCTCTTATTAGTATTGAGTTTATTTTATCTAAGATAATAGAGATTGAGTTTTGAGTTTTTTTTTTATTAGAGTGGACTTAAGTTCGTGACTACATTTGTGTTTGTTTTTTTTTCTGATTAACTGTACATTAAAGTACTGTTAAAGTCTTATGAGATTTAAATTTGTCTTTCTTATGACTAAGAAATATCTTTGCTTGTACCATAAGGTTATTGCAGATCAAGAATTGGTTTAGTACTTAAATGTCTCCAAATATCGATTTGTCTGTGGCTTAACCATCACCGTCCATTACTGATGTTTTTTGTTGTTAAAAATGTATTTATGTCATATCTGATGTTGTCCAAGGAATCTCCAACCTCTGCTGTTTCCTGTGCCACAACCATATATTCATATCTTTGCATTGAAATCCTTATTACAATTTTTTTTTTGTTTTTGTTGTTTAATGCTTGATAGGTTTTTGTTGAAAAGATCAACTTTTTTAACGACGTGCTATTGTAGGAGAGTAGGCTTAGATTATCTTAGTTTGCCAGATTTTGTATATTTTAATATTAGGTATGCGACCCTGCATGATATGGTTTTAAAAGTTGCTATACATGTTTTTTTGTCATAGTGAGTTGTTGTCCTTGGGGAGTGGCCTTGAGAATAACTTACGCATGGCAGTACCTTCCGGTTTTCTTCTCCGAGTTAATCATGTTGTTGTACTGTCCTTGTTATACATGGTACTAGTTTTTAATTCACTACGAATCCTACTTTTCTGATTGCATTTGCACGCAGTTTTATCCTTTTCTTCTTATAGCCCAATTATATTGTATTTTATACTTTCTCATGTCTAGCTTTATATCTTTGCCTTCTACAGGTGTATTAAGTTAAAATACGTTTTTAACTTATTACATTTCTAGAAGGCTCTAGTAGAGCCAAAACTAGTAATGTATTCGTAAGAATAAATTTGTGATAAAAACAAAGTAAATTAATTGGTTTATTATTTCATAAATATGAATTATAACGTAGTAGAGGTCACAATCATCATATTGGCACCAATTTAGCTTTATTGGAGAGGAGACGGCCTCGACAAAGCCGGCGCTAAAACCTGCAAGTCAATCCGACCTTACGTTTGCCTTCGGTAATGTTTTGCTTATAGAATTGCAAAAAAAAAATCTCAACGGTGTAAAACTGTTGAAATTTAACGCCAAATTGTTAATTAGGCTCCCAAACTCGGTTTTTAAAACTGCAAATCCTGCTTTTAAAACTATGAATTTTGCTTTAATAGTATAATTCTGGCCTTTTAATTTAAAATTTGGTTAAATTTAACTCCCAAATTATTACATCAGGCTTCTAAAACTAAACAATCAGTAACGTGTTAAATTTGAATGACACACTGTTAATCCGGTCTTCCAATTGCAAATTTAGCCGTTAAAATTATTAATCCGGTTTTTAAAACGGAAAATCCGGTAACCAATGTGTTTTTATACTCCAAACAGTTAATCCGGCTTCTAAATTATAAACCCAGCATTACATGTTAAATTTAACTGATAAACTATTAATTTGACTCTTTAAACTATCCGAAATACTATTAAGCTGTTAATTCGGTTTATAAAACGAAAAAAAAAAGAACATTTTAATTTATGACCAAGTAAGAGCATATGCATCTTTAAAAGTATAAATCCAACTTGTAAAACTAAAAATCCTCCACTAACGCATTAAATTCTGTTGCCAAACTGTTATGTAAATCAAGTCTTTTAAACTGAAAATTTAGCATCCAACGTGTTAAAATTTACTACCAAACTATGAATTCGGTTTTCAAATTGTTAATCTGGCCTTCTTAATTGTAAATCCCACTTTTAAAAGTGTAATTGAGGTTTTTAAAATTAAAATCCGGCCTCTAAATTGTAAATCCAGTCTTTAAAACTGTCAATCCGGCATTTAAAAGTTTAATGCGGTCTTTAAAGTGTCAAATTTTACAGGTAAATTGTTGATCCAGCTTTTAAAACTGTAAACCCGGTGTTATATTTTAAGATTACCGCCACCTATTTCAGCCGTGTGCCGTTATTGAGACAGTTTTGTCGTTTTTTTTTTTTTTTAATTTGTTATTAACTGTTAAAAAGTGCACAATTCTATTCATAAAAGTCAAAAATAACAAAATCCGGTCATAAAATATTAAAAATAACAAAATTAGGTCTTAAAACATGAAATATGTTATAATACATGACTAAAGTCCGGCTATGAAATATTAAAATATTGTTACAATAGCAAAATTTGGCCATAAACTGTTGAAAAGTGCAAAATTCTATCCATAAAGTTTAAAGTTGTTATAAAATAATGTCAGAAAGCACTAACAAATTTTATTCATTAAACATCAGAAATATCAAATTCTGGTCATATTGAAATTTTTTTTTTATAAAATAGCACCAAAGCACTCAAATCTGGTTGAAAAATAGAAAATTTTTAATTGATAAAATTTCAAAAATAGCTAAATCCGGCTTTGAATCAATATATTGTTAAAAAGTAATTAAACTTGGGTATACACTATTCAAAAGTGCAAAATTCTTTGAATGAATTGTCAATCATTTATTCAATCCAAAATTTTGGCCTTAAAACGTCAGAATATGGTTAGAAAGTACCGAAATCCGTCCATAAACTGTAAAAAAGGTGAAAAAGAAATCATACATTTCTAAAAATAGCAAAACCTGGCATTGAAATATCAAAACATTGTCAGAAAGATTCAAAATCCGGTCAAAAAGTGCAAACTCTATTCACAAAATGCCAAAAACACCAGAATCCAGCCATAAATTATAAAAATATTGTCAAAAACTAGATGAACTCACCATAAACTGCTAAATCCGGCGTAGAAATTTCAAACAATTATAAGAAATTATCAAAGTTTAGCCATAAACTGTTAAAAAATGTAAAATATTTTATGCAATTTTAAAAATAGCAAAATCTAACTATAAAATATCAAAAGTATTGTTGGAAAAAATAAAATGTTGGCATTAACTGTTAAAAAGTGTAAAATTCTTTTTATGAAATATCAAAATATATATATATATCATGGAATATTAACATATTGTTAAAAAAAACCAAAAGCAAGCTAGCATGGAAATTAAATATTGTCAAAAAGCATCAAAATCTGATCATAAACTGCTTTTTTGCATAAAAGTAGTAAAATCCGACTATAAAGTTTAAATTTTTTGCCAAAAACATAAAAATTTAGTCATTAACTATTGAAAGATGCGAAATTCTGTAAAAAACAAAAATAGTTAAATCCAGTCATAAAACATTAAAAAATTTAGATAGAATCAAAATCCGGATAAAAAACGTTAAATAGTTCAAAACTGGCAAATCTCAAAATCTGTGATAAATTATTAAAATTTATTTCTTTATTCATTATAAAGCTAAGCAAAGATGTCCTTGTGGTTTCAGGATTATACTCCATATAATCAAACCACAAATACAAACTTGCCCAACTATCTACTAAGGTATCTTGCTAATAAATGTTTACAACTGCAAAGAAAGATTTTATAAAGCCAATTGAATTTATCCATTTTGATTTTTTGTCGGTATATGCTGTGATATACAGACAAGAGAATATGTTAGCTTGTATAACATGTCGCGGGTCTTTTTGTATTTAATATACATTTTTGTTGACTTGTAACTTTTTTTCAGTAGACCTGGGTTGGTCTAAACGCCTAAACGATGTATGAGGCTTTGTGTATAATTCAGAGATTAGCTGAAGGTCGACTTGTGACGTTAGTATGACCTTCGACTTTGAAAGTGGTTATTGGAGTGATCTTAGTAGGCAATTCCCGGAAACCAAAGTTTGGTCTAGTCGATTGTAACTATTTGGCGTGGATTTTGTTTTCCCGGTTTGCTAGCTTCTTAGTGATGTTTTTTTCAACTTACACAGATAAATTTCAATTACATAATAATATTTAGTAAAATATTTTAATTCTAACCATTACTAACGTTGTACGTGCTGTCTTTGTAAACGTTGGTTTGTACGAACAAGACATTTGCTATTGTGATTTATCGCTATATAAATGTGTAAATACTTAAAACATAAATTTTAAAAAAATTATCATGTTTGTTCATATCTTGTATTTTATTGATTTTATAATATAATTTTTACTGCAACCTGGTAACTTCAAAACCTGGATAGTACTATTAAAATAAATTTACTTACGTTAGTTTTTGCTACAAAATTTACAGCATATGTTTGCAGCTGTATTACAGAAAGGACGTCTGCCTTATTTATGGATTGGAATTTTCTTACATGGATTTGTAGTAGAAGCCATGTCTTATGCAATGCCAGAAGTAGACAATTTTTGGCATTCCCAAACAACAGTAATGTTTCTTGGACAAAGACTACCACTACATATATTGTTTCTATGTAAGTAATAATAACAAAACTTAATTTTATACAGTAACGAATATTAAATATTTTAGATCCATGTTTCCTATACAATGCAACAGTAGCAGTAAGCAAAATGAAACTTCCTCAATGGGCTGAACCATTTGCTGTTGGTTTATGTACAGTATTAATAGATATTCCGTATGATATTGTTAGTGTGAATTACTTACATTGGACTTGGCACGATACTGATCCAAATATTGCTGATAGACATTATCATGTACCATGGAATTCATATTATTTCCATTCTTGTTTTGCTGCTGGTTTTACATTTTGGTTTAGATATACAAGAAATAAAATTTCTAACCAACCTGGTTGGAAAGCAGATGTGTTAGTAAATTAAATATCAATATTCAAACATATTTTAATTGTTTTGTTTTAGATTTTGGAAGGAAGGCTTTTGTACATTTATAGCAGCTATGCTTGGAACCCCAACTGGTGTATTATTTTTCATACCAATATATCATCCATTGCATGATATTTATAAGATTCACAGTGAAGTTACTTATTTTATTATATTTGCAATATTTTTGTTAATTATTTGGTCTGGAGATCGTACAGCTAGAAAAAATTATGAAAAAAGTGGCAAAGTCGGTTGTTATACATGGTTACTCATAGTACATTTAATATTACATTATACATGTTTTATGAGTATTCTATTATTTTTTAATTCCGAGAATGAAGTAGCTATAGGATTAAAGGAACCTATAGGACCATGTGATAACGTTGTAAAACTGCAAACTGCTTCAGGATTGGTAAGTTTATTCAAAGATTGTTTATATAACAAATTCAAAAACCAAACAAAGCATACATTTTAAAAAATATAACCAATATTTTGGAAACCCAAATAATTTTTTTTCTCAATTAAGGTTTTAAATACATACATCAATTTGCATTATATAAAGTTATTTATGCGCACTCATTTTTGATGTTGGTTTTCTGTGATTGTTCTGATTTGTAGTCACATTAGCATCTGTCGCTTTGACGATTGACAGGTAATTTTGCTTAAGGATATATATAAATACGCATAACATAAACTTTTAAAATATGCTAAAATGATTATGGTACCCTGGCTACTTATCGCGGTGGACTGTATGCGGACATGCCTTTCCAATCTTGTTCTGAATATAACAATCAAATTTTTAAAATCTTATGATATAAGTATGTAACGAAAGTATACTTTCTTTGATTTAAGTTGGCCGTGCTTCTGACTTTTAATTGACAGAAGTCACGACGTAATTATAATAAAAAGATATATTGTAATTAATTTAAGTAGTGCATAGAGAAGCGGTAATAGAAAACTTTAATTGTCGTTTCTTTGTTCACAGGTAAGATTGTAAATAATTGTTAAATAATAAATAAAACTCAAACTTTGTTCACAGAGAAACATATTTTGGTTTATTTTATGCCGTATAATTTATTGTCTTATAAAACGACAATTTTTGTTTATAATGACAAGAAAATTGCAGTTTGCATTCCAATATGTGGTATCGCCGAGGGACAAGAAGACAAGTATTGTTGCCATAACTTCAATTACAACAGAGGAAAAGAAGGAATATGTGTTGCCACAGGAAATGGGATTTATAAGCGAACATGAAGAACTGATGAACACAGACGTTTATAAAAGAGTTAAAAAAAGTCTTACTCAAAGAGGTCAAAACAGAACAGTGTGGATCACACTAACAAAGGAAATGGAACAGAAATATTTTGATGAAGATGGTAATATAATGTTTAATAACTTATATTTAGAACAAATAATAAAAACAGACGTAGTAGAATCAACTCAGAAGAAAGAAAGTCAACTTAATTTAAAACACATAACAGAAAAGTTTATGATTGAAAAATTTACATGTAAAAATTCAAATGCAAAACAATGGCTAGAAACATTTGAAAAAGAATGTAAAAGGTTTGAAATCAATGAAGATAATATAAAGATTGAGATATTAAGGCTAGTCTTGGATAAGTCATGTTCAGATTGGCACTCAGCAACTCTCACAATATTGACAATGGAAGCTCGATGGTCTGAATGGAAAGAGAGATTTCTGGAGTCATTTGCAGACAATGGATGGAGTACAGGAATGTACGCTATATATTATAGGTATAAAGAAGGTTCATTGATTGAATATGCTATAAGAAAAGAGAAGCTACTACTAGATATGGACAATGATATTAGTTCAAAGACTCTAGTGTTGCTTATAGCAGCAGGATTACCTGAGTTGGTTAGAAATAAGATAGATAAAGAAAATTGTAAAAAGTCAACTGAATTATTGCATGACATCAGAAAATGTGAAAATTTAGTAAATAAAAATAGTTTTACGAAAAAGAAAGATGATAAATATGATAACAAGAAAAGATTTGAAGGAAAACAGCCATGTAAAAATTGTGAAAACTTAAATAAAGGTGTTAGATATCATCCTGAAAACTCATGTTGGTTCAAGAATAAAGAAAGAAAAGAAGGTGGAGTAATAGAGAGTAACTCAGTCATAGAAGTAAATCTAAATACAGAATCAAAAAACGAATAATCACACCATTGATTAAACTAAAAATATTATTAGAAGATAAGTTAGAGGTAAACGGAACATATGATTCAGGTTCCCAAGTCTCCCTAATAAATCCAAAATTAGTTAGAATAAAGAGGAAGGCAAAAGATGTAAATAAAATATTTTTAAAAACAGTCAATGGTGTGACACAAACAAAAGGTTTAATAACTATGAAAGTAAAAATCTTTGACATAGAGGAATACATTGATGTATTCATTACAGAGAGAGACGATGTTGAAGATTTCCTCGTAGGATTAGATATGATAAAGAAATTCAGATTAATTCAAAATGAGAATCTACAAATATTACAAAAAAAATTGGATAATAAAATTGAACAATATTCAGTTAATTTTAATGAACACATAGAGAAAGATGACTTTCAGATAAGACTAGAACATCTAGATAATACAAAAAAAAATAAAATAGAAAAAATTATTGAAAAATATAAAAGTGTATTTGCAAAAGACAAATACGATATTGGCACGGTAAAAGATTATGAGGCAAGAATCGAATTAATAGTAGACAAATATTGTAGTAAAAGACCATACAGGTGTACAATAGAAGATAAAAAAGAAATAGAAACACAAGTGGCAATGCTATTAGAAAAGAATTTGATTGAAGAATCCTACAGTCCATTTGCCGCACCTGTAACACTGGCGTATAAAAGAGACGAAGGAAGGAAAAATCGCCTGTGTATTGATTTTAGAGATCTAAACAAGAATATTGTACCACAAGCTCAACCATTTCCACTTATAGATGACCTAATAATTAAAACTAGAAACTGCAAATATTTTACAACACTGGATATAAACTCTGCCTTTTGGTCAATTCCACTCCGAATCGAGGACAAAAAAAAGACTGGTTTCGTAACGCAAGAAGGACAATATCAATGGACGTGTTTACCATTTGGTCTAAAAACGGCACCAGCAATATTCCAAAGGATTTTGAGTAGCATATTAAGAAAAAATAAATTGAGAGAATTTACAGAAAATTATATTGACGATATATTAATTTATTCACAAACTTTTGAAGAACATATCAGACATATAGAACAGGTATTAGCAGCAATTATAAGAGAAGGATTTAGATTAAAATTCAAAAAATGCTCATTTGCAGCAAACTCTGTAAAATACCTGGGCCATATCATAGAAAATAACACAGTAAGACCAATAAAAGACAATCTAATTTCAATTCAAAATTTTCCAACTCCCAAAACTCAAAAAAATATTAGACAATTTTTAGGAAAGATTAATTTTTACCATGAATACATACCAAATAGCTCAATAACGTTGGATCCATTACATAAATTATTAAGAAAAGAAACAAAATTTATATGGTCAGAAGAATGTGAGAAGGCTTTTACAGAAATGAAGAAATTATTATGTTCTCAACCGGTATTAGAAATATTTGATAAGGATTTGCCAATAAAAATTTACACAGATGCATCGCTAGAAGGAATTGGGGCAATACTAAAGCAATTACAAATAGATGGACGAGAAAAACCTGTAGCATATTTCTCAAAAAAATTGAATGAGGTACAAAAAAGAAAGAAAGCAATATATCTGGAGTGCTTGGCAATCAAAGAAGCAGTAAAATATTGGCAACATTGGTTGATTGGAAGATGGTTTGAGGTATACTCAGATCACAAACCGCTTGAAAATTTGAACATAAAAGCAAGAACAGACGAAGAATTAGGTGAGTTAACCTATTATTTGTCACAATATAACTTCCAAATAAAATATGTACCTGGTAAAGATAACGCTGAAGCGGACTGCTTAAGCCGAAATCCAGTACTAGAACCGTCTGAAAACACTGAAGAGGTTCTAACAATAGTAAACCTGACACAAACAGATGAAATAAGAACGGATCAAGAAAAAAACGAAATAATTCGAAAGATGAAATCAAAACTAATAAGAAATAACGGAATATTTTATAAGAAAGTTAGAAATAAGGAGAAAATAATCTTATCAGAAGAATTTAGCATCAAATTAATAAAAGACATACATAGGGAATGGTGCCATACAGGCATTAGACAAACTATATACAGAATATGTCCCTACTATACATCAAAGAATTTAATAGAAAACATTAAGAAAATATGTAAAGATTGTGACATATGCATAAAAAATAAAACAAGAGGCCAAAGCAAATTTGGATTAATGTCTCACTTAGGACCAGCCACTGAACCATATGAAATAATGTCTATAGATACCATTGGAGGATTTGGAGGACAAAGATCAACAAAAAAATACCTTCACTTACTCGTCGACCACTACACGAGATACGCATTTGTTTCAACCTCAAAGACACAAAACGCCACAGATTTTATAAAGTTAGCTCAAAACGTGTTAGAAACGGAAAAAATTGGAATGATACTAACGGATCAATATCCGGGAATAAACTCAAAAGAATTTAAAGAATTCCTAGAAAAAAAGAACGTTAAACTGACATTTACAGCAGTTAATGCACCATTTTCAAATGGCTTAAACGAGAGACTAAACCAGACTCTAGTCAATAAAATAAGATGTAAAATAAATGAAAAAGAAAACAAAAGAGCTTGGACAACGGTTGCTAGAGAATGTGTAGATAGATATAATAAGATAGAACACTCAGTCACTGGTTTTGCACCAGAGTATTTATTAAATGGCACGGACACAAGTGTCATACCAGAAGAATTAAAAAGGAAAAAAAACAAAGATGATTGGTCTAATGATAAAAAATTAGCGTTAGAGAGATCAATAAAATCACATAATTACAATAAAAAACTTTATGATAAAAATAGAAAACATCATGAGTACAGTGCAGGAGACATGGTATATATCGAAAATGGCAACAGACTAAATAGAAAAAAGCTAGACCATCTTAGAATAGGACCATTCGAAATAATAGAAAAAATATCAAACACTCTATACAAAGTCAAGACTAACAAGAAAAAGTCAGAAACAAGTTTATTCCATATATCAAAACTAATACCAACAGAAGAAGATGATATAGATGATTTATAGAGAAAATATGTCCAAGAAATCTTACCATGAGAGGGGGGGGGGGGGGGGGGGGAGATGTAACGAAAGTATACTTTCTTTGATTTAAGTTGGCCGTGCTTCTGACTTTTAATTGACAGAAGTCACGACGTAATTATAATAAAAAGATATATTGTAATTAATTTAAGTAGTGCATAGAGAAGCGGTAATAGAAAACTTTAATTGTCGTTTCTTTGTTCACAGGTAAGATTGTAAATAATTGTTAAATAATAAATAAAACTCAAACTTTGTTCACAGAGAAACATATTTTGGTTTATTTTATGCCGTATAATTTATTGTCTTATAAGTATATATGTAAATATACAAGGTCTCAGACCACCCGTACCAGCCTTTTATTTCGACAACGCTTTTTCGAATGTGACTGGGACAAAAAAATTTATTACCAAAGTGAATCCAAGGAATCCACTGATGAATTTATTTTTTATCGGAATAATCCGGAAGTACTCGGAACCGGAAGTAACTTTAAAATTTCAAGTAGCAACATAGGTCGAGTATGGTATTAATTGATAGGTCTTTTTAAAAGAAACAACTTCTTCTTCTTGGTAACAAGGGAACACCTTTTTGAGCCACCCGCCCATATTTTATGAAGTAAGGGTTACGCCCGCCCAATTGAACAAGTATATGCCCCCACGACCGATAAGGAAAAAGAAGAAATAGAACAATTTTACGAAGACATCGAACAAGCCCTAAATACCACAAAAAACATAAACATTATAATTATCATGGGAGATTTTAATGCAAAACTAGGAAAAGGAAAAGTGGAAAATATTATAGGAGATTTTGGACTGGGAACAAAGACTGAAAGGGGAGATTGATTAGAGCAGTTCTGCCAAGAACAAGACATGGCAGTCGCAAACACATACTATAAGTTGCACGAAAGAAAATTATATACATGGAGTTCACCAGCAAATAAATATAATATTAAGCAAAACCAGATAGATTATGTATTAATAAACAAACGATACCGGAATGCTATCAAATGGGCCAAAACTTACCCGGGCTCAGATGCCGGATCAAACCACAATCCAGTGGTTGTCAAACTAGAAGCTCGGCTCAAGCGGATAACATACTAACATAAGAAAATGCAACTGCAAATCTCAAAACTAAAGGATCCGATAATAAAACAACAACAAAAAATAAATGAAGAACTAACCAAAATCGATTTAAACTCAATTAAAGATGTAGACAAAAAATGGGTAGTAATGAAACAACGATAATGATGCCGACAAATGAACTGCTGAAAACAGACAAGAATATTAACCTAGAAAGAACAAATCATGGATGACCGATGAAAAGGAAAATTAATGGAAAACCGAAGATCGTACAAAAACAGAAACGACAACGCATACAAAAACCAAAACAAAGAGATAAGAAAAAAGATTCGAGAAGCTAAGGATAAATGGCACCAAGAAAAATGCGCAGAAATAGAAGACCTACAAACAAAACATGATGCCTTCAACCTACACAAGAAAATTAAAGAACTAGCTAGTGTATAAAAAAGTAAAAAAAAGCAATATACTACTCAACAAATATGGTAAGATAATCTCAGACACCAAGGGAAAACTAGCAAGGTGGAATGAGTACATTCGGGAGATGTTTAGAGAACGAGAAACTAAAAGAACCAATGGACCAAAACACAGACAATAATACAGGGCCAAATATAACAAAAGAAGAAGTTATACACGCAGTGAAAACAGTTAAAATCCACAAAGCACCAGGCGACGAAACTTCTACTGAAATTATCAAATTAATCAAAGAATAACAAATAGGGGTATTGATAGACCTTTACAACATAGTATATGACACCGGAATCATCTCTAAAGAAGTCTACATTCGTTACAATACCAAAAAAACATAACGGGAGTAAGACAAGGATGCGTGCTCTTTCCCTTGCTCTTCAACTTATATTCTGCAGGCTCACATTGAACACCAAGAAGACGAAATGGATGACAATCACAAAATCACAACAACAACAAAGAGACTCCATATGGATAAAAGGAGAAATAGTGGAAAAGGTAAACAAATACAAATATTTGGGAACAATAGTTAACGAGAACAACAAATATACAGCAGAAATAAGATCAAGAATCGGACAAGCTAGAAACACATTCAACAAAATGAAGAATGTACTATGCAGTAACGACCTCAGCATACAACTTAATGTCAAAATGGTCAGATGCTATGTGTTTCCTGTATTATTATACGGAATGGAAGCTTGGACACTCAAGAAAAACATCATGAATCGCCTGGAAGCATTTGAGATGTGTGCTTACAGGAAACCCTCAGAATAAGTTGGGTGAGCAGAACAACAAATAAGGAAGTTTTAAGGAGAAAGAAATCATAAATACAATTGAAATCAGAAAGCTACAATACCTAGGCCACGTGATTAGAGGAGAGAAATATACACTTCTACAAACAATTCTACAGGGAAAGATACAAGGTAAAAGAAGTATCTGGAGACGGCGCATTTCCTGGTTAAATAATTTAAGACAGTGGTTCGAAAACAGCTCGATCAAACTATTTAGAGCCGTAACATCAAAAATCAAAATAGCAATGATGGTGGCCAAATTTCTTAGAGGAGATGGCACATAAAGAAGAAGAATTGAACTTTGGTTATCAAGAAATTGGTTTAGTTAGCATCTTTTTTTTTTAATTTAATGATATCTGTCACCTTTTTAAAACCACCCGCTTACATTTTATAAACTAAGTACATCGCCCGCGTGTGTTGACTAAGATAAGATAAGATAAACTTTATTTGCATAAACATAGTAAAATCATGTGGTACAAAAACGTCAGGTACAAGTTGTAAGTTAATATTAAAAGAAAACATTTTTACATGCACACTTATGAACATTAACAAAACAATTTAAAAACTTAAATTAAAATAATCATTAACATGATATAATTCATTATTTAATAATATTTTTTTTAGAGATAACTTAAATTCTTTAGCTGGTAATTTTTGGATTGTATAGGGTAAAATATTATACATTTTGACTGACATATAATGAAACAAATTTAATGTTTTTGTTAGTCTGCAGTATGGCAAGCAGATGTTTTTACTTGATTTGGTACAATAATTATGCAATTCATTTTGAAACTTGTAATTTCCAGCATCTATACCTTCTCTCACATGCACCAAACATGCCAATACATATAAACTTGCAACAGTTATAAAACCCAGTTTTTTAAAATGAGACCTACACGTATCTCTGAAACCAAGACCCGCAACTGCACGAACAGCTTTCTTCTGCAAAACAAAGATTCGATTAGCGTGATGAGAACTACCCCACAGCAGCACACCATACTCAATTAAAGATTGAATAAATGCAAAATAAGCCATTCGTGTAACTGTTAAATCCGTATTCTCAGCTATTTTTTTTTATTAAATAGATATTACTGCTTAACTTTGTGGACAACAATTCCACATGCTGTTGCCAAGATAATTTATTGTCTAAGTGAATACCCAAAAATTTTATTGATTTATTAACACCTTCATTTGCATTAAGTAATGAAAAAAGCATATGTTCTGTTTTTGCTTCATTTAACTTTAAATTATTTGCATGAAACCATTGTTTTGCTTCTTCTAAAGGACTCAACCCATCCACCACAGAAGCTGTTACACTTTGAATGAGAGTTGTGTCATCGGCATAAAGATATGTCCTTGCCAGTGTTACATTACATTCAAGATCATTTATGTACAACAGAAACAGCAGAGGACCTAAAATAGACCCCTGCGGCACACCGTAGTACATTTTTTTCTATCCGAAGAAGTACCACTAGTAAAGACAATTTGTTCTCTGCCAGTTAAGTAGCTGTTAACAATATTTAATGCTACACCTCTTACGCCATAGAATTCGAGTTTGTGCAACAACTTCTCTGGGTTGACTGAGTCGAATGCCTTGCTTAGATCTAAGAAAAAAGCAGACATTGCACTTTTGCATTCAAAGGCCTGTTCGATGTCAAGAACAAGTTGTTTTACAGCTTTTATTGTAGATCTAGAAGGAATATATCCAAACTGTGCCCGACAAATAAATTTTTCTAAAAAAGAGAACAAACGCTTTTTTAATAACATTTCAAATACTTTTGAAAAAATTGGTGTTATTGATATAGGCCGATAATTTTCACATTGGTTTATATTCCCTCTTTTAAATATTGGTATGACTTTTGATAATTTTAGTTCAGAAGGAAAAATTCCTTCTTCAAAACAAGCATTTATAACATTTTCCAAAGGTTCTACAATAACATTTGACACATATTTAAGTACTTTAGAATTTAGATTATACAGATCTATACAATTAGAATTTTTTAACAATCCTATCACAGATTTGATTTCCATTGTCGAAACCTGGGGGTATCAATAGGTATAGCGGATATGGCCACACGTATAATTCACGAACTGCTCTGACCCAGGAACCAAGCAGTGGCTCGAATAATGGTTTTATTTTATTTCCGTCAAGGTCGAACAGCTGTTTATTTAGACGCACAATTTCATGCGCATCATGCCATGAATGCCGGCATAACAGGCATAACCTATTCGCGTTCACTTTGATGTTTTCATAGTTTTTAGTTATTATTGTTATTAGTTTTCTAGTTTAAATTTAAGGATTGCCTCAAAGGCTTTAAAATGTCACCACCAGGTATTTGCAAATATAAATGAAAAGTGTCATTTTGTAATAATATATGTTATAGTTCTATAACTGATAGCAGTTATAGGACTATAATATGTATTATTATTTATTTTTACAAAATTTATATTTTGTTTATTTTAAAGAATTATTATTTATTTTAATGGAATTTTTATTTATTTGCAAATTCTGTGTATATTTGCCATTTTAACTCTGCCGTTGTCAGTTCCCAGCTCGAAAATAAAGAGGGAAAATGGCAAGTTTAAAAAATAGCGCCTTTTATTGACGCAAACGTAACTCAGCGCCGCTAAGCGTCCGTTTTACAAACTTAATGTTTCTTCTCAGGAGCGAAGAGGCGCTAAAATATATTGGATGTTCTGTGCTAAAACTCGTGGCGAAATATTTATAGGGAATTGACTTATCTTCTATTGTATGATCTGTGGTCGAAACTGGTTCAAGAAAACAGGAAGTGCTTGTATCACTTGTGTAATTGTTTAATAAAAATTGATAGCTGTTAGCATTATGATTAAAACTAGACAAAACATGTTCAACTGAATTAACAAAAAAAGTTTGATGTTCGTTAGCAGATATAGTTTATGAGATTTTATTTACTTGTTTTCTATTAGTGCTTTTATTAATTATTTCCCAAACTTGTTTTGGTTTGTCTAATGATTCCATTATCAATTTACTGTTAAAATCAATTTTTGTTTTTTTGACTTCGTTTTTATATTTGCTTTTTTCTTTTTTTATTAATACACTCAGTTCAGTTGAATTTGTTTGTTTCCTAATAGCATATAGTAAATTAAGATAATTTTTTTGATTCCTTAGTTCTGATGTATACCAAACTTGTTTCTTATTATTGTTGATATTTATAATTTCATCTGGAATACAATGATTAAAAATATTTAAAAAAGTATTAAAAAAACTTGTAAATTTGTCCTGTGAATTTGAACATTTATAAACAAAAGACCAATCAACTTCAGATAGCGCAACATAAAATTGATCTAGATGTTTTAAAGACAATAACTTTCCTTTATACTGCGTATACGTTTTTGTATTGTTAACATCTATTGCTGTATTAATTATTAAGCCAAAATGATCTGAAAGATTGGGTTCAATAACTGTTGTTTCATATGGTACGTCCATATTAATTAAGAAATTGTCTATACATGTTGCTGAGATATGTGTTTTCCTAGTTACTTCAAAATTAGTGATTTCAAAATTGCAACTTTGTACCAAATCAATAAACATTTTTTGATGTTCATTGGTTTTGATAAGATCTACATTAAAGTCACCACCAATTATAATATTTTCATATTTCTTGTCTAGATAACACAGAACATTTTCAAGTTTAACATAAAATTCATTAAAATCAGATAGAGGTGTACGATAGACAGATACAATAACAATATTTAAAAATGGCAAATAAACTGCGCTCACTTCACATATACCTTCAACGGATAAATTAACGACACATTCTATTGATTCGCACTTAAAATCATTTCTGACTAGGATGAGAGAGCCTAAATGTATAGTGGATTTTCTGCAATAACAACTACCCACTTTAAAATTGTTGATTGTTATAAGATCAATTTCCGCACTTTTTAACCAATGTTCGCTAATTTTTACAGCACATATTTGCTTATTTTGTTCCAAAAATATTTCTAAATCATAAGATTATTTCTTAAGGATTGTAAATTAATATGAAACAACTGTAAGGTATTATTCGTTTTATTTAAAAATGTGTTGTTCTGTTCTATGTTTTTTGAGTTTTTACGTTTGTAAGCCATTGTAAAAAACGCTCAACGCATGTACCGACAGGCCATATATTAGGATTACTTAAAGACTCTATTTCTTCTAAAGGAACTGTTACTTTAAACGACGAGTATAGTTCAGGATGTTTTGACATCATTTTCTTGCATATAACATTATCAAAACTTTTTTTATTTAAGTATGTTGTTAAGTTATTTTCTATTAGCTTAGGGTCCATTCTATAAACATGTAAATGCCCGTGTGGGGCAACTCCTTTTACCAATGAATCGTCTGTAGCTGTATTTAGTTTTACTGTATTTTTCTTTTTACGACGATTTATTGTTTCCCATTTATCATTTTGTACAATATTTAAGTTATCCTTATTGTTTAAATTTACATTTTCATTTGATTTAGTTGCTCCACTGAATTCATCACTGCATGGCAACTCCTTGCATTCGCCAACAATAATTTTCTTTTTAATATTCGGTTTAATATTAGTAATGCCAGAATTAATTGATGGTAAATTGTTTTTTTTATTATAGCCTTGTCGCTGTTTTGTATTACTTACTTTATTTTGATTTCTTGTTGGTATTCGTTTATCTATCACCGTATCCGATGACTTTGTCGATTCACTGGAGATATTTAAACATTCTTCTTCAATGTCGACTTCTTCAACCGTATTATTATCTACATTGCTGGATATTTTAGAGTTATTTTGCATGTTAATACAATTGTCACTAATGTTTTTACTATATTTAATTTCAGCACGATTTGTTAACAGATGCACTAAGTCTTTATTACTATCACGTAAACATCGGATTTCATTTGTCATTGTTTCTATTATTTTATTTGTATGTTGTAGAACTATTTTGTCTATTATTTCACTAAACTGATTGCTTTTAAGAATTTGAGCAATTAATTCATCATCCACTTCAGTTGTTTGACGTGTTTTAACCATTTTTAATTAAGTAAGTTAAGTATATCTTGAATTTAATATTTTCACAGAGCTGTTTTAACACACGTGTACTCAACGCGGATTCTCCGACTATAGTATATCAAGTGTCAAAAATAGGCAGCACGCTAAAAGCTCCAAATAAAAACAGCGTTTCAGGAAATTTCAAAGTTTATTATAATTTGACACTACTGTCAGATATTATTAGTAATAATATCTGACAGTAATAATTTATTACATGCAAGTCGGCAGTACGGCAGAGAGGACATGTACGAATACTAGCGCTAACAAAAGTTAACCAACGTCCGCTCTGGTCTGGACTTGGATGGGTGATCCCAAAGCGTAGCGTTCTCTCCAATATGGGTCCTATCTCATATAGGCATCCAAACATACACAAGTCTTCTCTGTGGCTCGGTGTGTCAGACACCTCGACACCTACCGGTATTTAGAGATTATATACACTACCTCTTCTAAATTATATTCGAAAACGAGCTATTCATATCATTGCCGACTCAAAATTGACTAATGACTTAGATACTTTACATCAGCGTTAATGTTGCAGATTTTTGCATTTTCTATTGATATTTTTTTGGACATTAGTCGTACAAAATACAACTCTCAAACTCAGTATTTCCAGAAATTTATAAACAAATATTCAAGGTCAATGTTCATAGACTGCTTAAATCTAGTCTTCAATATGATTTTTATATTGTTGGGACATATTAAGTAATTCCTAAACATCACATTTTGAAATTTAAAAAAAAATATTGTAAGAACTCATGTAATCAATTATCTCCAACGATATATAGAATGGATAAAACAAAAAAAAAGGTTTTGTTTTTTAATATAAGCCCTCATTCATAACACGTTATGTGGCAAAACTTTACCGTTATTTGCAAGAGAATATTGTTAGAGCAGGGTTGGTCAAATTCTCAAACTGCTACTGTACAAACGACGTAATCGTATCGATTATTAGCCCGTCGTCAGTTGTAGTCATGGACACATCTCCTTCTACACTTGCTTACTTTCAAGATATGATTGGTTAATAAAAATAGAAACTGGGCAGATAAAGCGTGGAACGAACTTATTGTGACGCACTAACACACACTTAGCGTTTTGTCTTCTATTCACTAATTCAAATATTTTGGTATTACAATTTATATTTATGAACTGATAAGTTAAAATTGGTAATTGAATAGATTAAATTATTGTTGAATGTCAAAACAAATATTGATTAATTAAAAATAACTGAGCGCACAGTCAATGTCTCAACCGAAAACTCTATTGAAGCGTCAGAGGCGTAATTTTTTATTGGAAGAGTGAATCATTTTAGAGGATGTGGTATACTTTTTTCTCGATTTTGCAACTTTTAATAACATTTAGCTGGCAAATAGTCAACTGAGCGGTTATTATATCGCAATTCAATAAATTTTGGTAACTTAATATTTCACTTGCCCATTTACAAATAATACCTATAATGTAAGTCCATAACAACCAGGGCATTATAATTCATAAGGCATGTTATGGTCATTACCACATAATTATTAACAAAACAGATTTCTGCATTTCCCCACATAACGCCCTTCAAGCATAGCTATCCTTTATGATCAATTGAAACTATAAGCATTAGATTCAATTGACTACATATAAAATATTTTGTGCATCTAAATGGTTTTTTGCATCTGTTATACTATCTTCAAATTTGTTTTATTATTGAATTTATATAAAAAAATTAATACTTACTTAAAATTTTAGGTACTAGAAAAGAAAGAATTCTTATGTCTTGAGGATTATGATGAAAACTACTTTGATTGGCACTGCCTACGTATTAAACCACAACCATATTCGATATGGTATACAGCCTGTGGAACAAAACTGGAAAATCGAGTCGAACTAATAACAGTAATTGGATTGATTTGTCTTGTAGCAACAGTTGTCTTTACAAATCTTCATTTCAAATCGTTTGGGGATATAGTATTCACAGAATCAGAGGATAAGAAAAAGAATAACAAAGTTAAGAAGAAATGAAAAAGTAAAAAAGAGTATTTATTACAAAAGGTCTGTTTTATTACTAACTTCTGACATATTAAAAAATGCTAATCAAATTAAAACATAAAAGAATAAAACATTGTTGTAGAGTTGAATTTTTGAATAGTGGAATCTTCTAATTATAGCATCCTTAACTTAAATGGTTAATTCTATAATATATATATAAATAACATCACATCAAAGTGATCACCTTATCAATTTAACATCAATTGGGTGATAACTTTGACGTGATGTACAGGAATATTAAAATAACACTTATAATTAGTATCCGCCAGTTTGCTGCTGGTAAACTTCAATTGTGTCGCCTTCTTCCATGTCTAAAGTGGAAGGTGTGTCGGAATCGTTGATAGGATTTCCATCAAAGCGAAAGCGGGCGACATTCAAGCTGAGTCCCTAAAAAACAAAAAACATTTTAAAAATAAAATAATTTTATTTGGAATTAAAAACAAAAATTTGAGGGTTATTTTTTATTAAATAATAATTATACTTACGGCCTTGTCACAATAGGCGCTCATGAGTTTTCGCAGTGGGGTATGTTTTTTGATTTTGAATTGTACAACGGCATTGTCCTGCCCCAAGACTTTCAAGTTGATATGCTCGGATTCAGAAGCCTGCAAATAAGAAGAGATATTGGTTATTGATACATTAACAAATGCAATAAGTAATATGACAATTTCATACATTAAACTTAGTTTCCTAGAAGGTAAGACAATAAAATAAATCCAAGGTAAGTAAACGTACACTCTTTTTACTCTACGACCATACTGGTATTGCTTTTAGATTGCATGGATGCGATAGACTAAGTTAGTGTTTGGCTACATCTGACATCAGCCGTGATCACATGATAAATTCCAACTCTCACTCCGGATTAATAGTTGAATGCAGCTTAGGCAAGACACAGACAATATGAAGTAGTTACCTATCTATGTGCATCCTGCTTTCCTTATACAGGGTGTTAGACAAAAAACGTACGGCTAAATAACTCCGTTATTTTTTAACCGATTTATATGATTCAAAAACCATTTTAAATAGTTTTTGAGTATTATAAAGGCTGGTACACACATATATGATTTTATTTTTAGTATAGTTGCTATGGCAACCAACTTTATTTTTTTAAATGGCAACATACATTTTTTATTTTATTTTTCGAATTTTTATGATATTCTTAATACAACCATGTAAAATAATAATATACTTTTATAACAAATTTTTTTGATAAATTTGAAAAACTTATTATTTGTTTTTTATTTAAAATAATCATAATTGAATAGTTATCTTTGATTCCGCTACACCTGGAGACTTGAAATTTGAATGATACTCTTGAAACATAGTACTTTTTATCCCAAAAATAAAAAAACCGGATTCGATTGCTAAAAATTAGTTACTTTTAAGCAATTTTCCTCGGATTTTCTTTAATTTTACTAATTTTCCGGCTTTTTCAGGAGAATTTAAAAAACAGACATAAATATCTTTATTCCAAAATGGTGAAAAACTCTTCGTTTGGCCCCAAAGTTTCAATTTTGTCAATACAAATACAGTAAAGCAATCCGAATCGCTTTAATCCGGATGTCCTTGTGGATCGGACAAAATTAAAAATTTTACATTATGTACCTTGTAATCTGAACCGATTTAATCAGGATCGGTAGACCCACCACGGGTCCTCTACCTAGCATGCCGGAGATCTCAAGACCAAGGAAAATTCCAGAATTTTTAGTTTATTTCAACATGGCACCAAAATGGCTACACAAAGCATTAAGTCTAGTCGAAAAACAAGAAATAATACAAAAGTTGCGCAATGAAGGTTAAGCAAGGGGTTGCATTCGCCAGACTTTATATCGGAGTTTTTCTTAAGAAGTTTAATTTTTTCTTGAAAATTTGCTCTATTGTCATTATAATAAAAGCCATATATTGAATGTGGCTTTTGCTTAATTATTTTATTATTGTTCCATTAATCCGAATTGTTCAATAATTCAGATCAAGCCATGTTTTAATTAATCCGGATTAGCGGAGCTTTACTGTATTGTTTTAATTGCATAATTTATGCACCAAGTTGCTTTCTTTTTTAGTATAATTAAAGTTCCGAGGTTTATTAAAAATTAATAATAAAAAAATATTGATAAACGTGCAAATTACTTTCCAAGAATAAATCAAACTTAAATTTATTTTAAATTTAAGTTTTTTGGCAACGCAGCATTTTTTTTAATAAAATTCAAATTTTAACGTAGGCAATGCAATGAATGTCAGTTGATATTCGTATTTTATTATGACTGAATGAATTTGCAAATTACGCCTGTGATCCTTGAGAATGTCATGAATTAGAAGTAAACGGTAGCCGCCAATTTGAACATTTGGAGTTTATAATAAATAATGTGTGTATTAAGTTACGTTTCCAAGCGTAACAAAACTTTGAGGATCTCGTGAGTCCAAACAAAAAGTTTCTCAGCATTTTGGAATTAAGATTTTCGTTTTCTTTTGGTACGGTTTACAAAGGCATTTGTCCGCCAATTAATCTTCACCTAGTATATCATACTTTTTTGACAAAAATTATGATATAAAATAATTATTTCTTGGTTTTTCACAATTTCGCAAAAAAAATTGAATTAGTGTAATCGAAAAGAAATTTCTCGTAAAATGCAATCTTAATGTGATTTTAAACCCTTTCGCTACGAGGAGCGTATATATACGTTTTGTTTTATTGTGCTTTAACTGCGAAGAGCGTATATTTTCAAAAGCCTGTAAATTGCGAGCGGAAAACGTACAAATGTTGTTTACATAGTAAATTCGTAATTTCTACTCTGAACTCACATGTTAAGAAAAAGCGCGCCCTTACTTGTGCGCATTTGTAAGTTAACACAACTCTTGTAAACACGTGTTTTGCAGTTAATTGTGACGTAAAATTGTTTTGTATTATGTATTTTCTAAATAAAATACTTTGCTTTATAAGTTATCAGTATATATTTCCCTTATAACTTACAAAAAGTCTTACAAATTCGTCAAAATAAAGAATAAAGAACGTATATATACACAGGTATGTGCTTGCAGTGCGAAAGACGTACGTATACGTATAGCAGGCCTGTACATGGGGCACCCATATGAAATTTGCACTCCGTATCGAAAGGGTTAAAATTCTCCTGAAAAAGCCTGAAAAGTAGTAAAATTACAAAAAATCCCTTCAAAGTAACTTATTTTTAGAAAACACAAAAACAAAATATATCTAAAAAATTAAAATGACCGCCATTTACACTGTTTGCACTTAGAGATCTAAAATTTTAGGAATCGTCATATTTTGGTACTCCAAACATGCGTATAAAATTTGAGCAAAATCAGAGATATCAATGTGAAGCCGATTGTTTAAACTATCGTGGAATTACCCTTTACAAACTTAGAAAATAAAATGAAAGCATGATACAAAGCCTAGTGGATAAAAGATAAAGCCCATGGCATAAACTTTTAAACAATCACCAGTGTCCGCTCAAACATCAAATATATTCCAGTGTGATACTGAAAAGATTGGCCAATTTTATCCCCAATAAAAGCTAAACAACGTAAAAATTGTGCTGCAAGACTCATATAAAAAGTTGCTGTTGCAAATACACAACACCACTTCCACTAATGAAATAAGAAATGACCTCGCCTTGACGTCGAGTCCATAAGTTCGTCATGCTTCCATTCATGACACGGAAGACATTTCAAATAATTATTGCTTTAAAATGTGAGGAGTTTTTTATGTTATCTAACAAGTTAAGCTCCAATGTTGTTATCTGATTTTCATGTGTTTTTAAGTTATAGCGTAATTAAAAATAAATAAAATTTCAATTTTAATAATTTGGTAATCATAGCCTTCACTTCATCTTTGAACTGGCCCCATAAACAATAATTTAGTGCTAAGAGGTCTGGAGGAGATATTAGAGACCAACTAATAAAACTACCGCAACCAAACCAACCTTTTGTGGCATACTAGATAAACATTTTTAATTATGCTTGAACTTAAAAACAAATGAAAATCGGATAACAATATTTTAGTTTTTTTAATTATTTTCACGTGTACAGTACACTCCTGGAGTTTGGTCCGTTCCTCCCGACTCACCCTATATAAGTGCAAGCGCAGTTCAAATAGGGCAGGAAATCCATTCATGATCACCAACAAATTGAAGATTTAGTGTTGGTTGACCAAACTACAATAATGGGGAATTTCTAGGCACAATTACACAACTGTTTTTGCATGACAACTGCAGGGTGCATAAAGCACAAATTGTTTAAGAAGTTGTCAACAAATGCAACTGTAAATTACAACATTCATCTTACAGAACTAACCTCGCCTGCAACTGTTATCTCTTTTCAAAACTCAAAAGCACTTACCACAAATAAAATTGCAATAAGTGTTGGTGTTTAATGATTCTTACATTAAAAATAAAATTGTGTTTAACATGCTAACTCCTTGTGTAGAAAACATACAAAATCCACTTGTGCACACTGTATTAAGTTCTAATCATCAAACCTTTAATAAAATTTCTCCCCAGAATCAATAACCTTTAATCTTTTTCTGCATATCTTTGATTGATTGAAAATTTCCGTTTATTATAACTACTAATTACTCAAACTGAATACTACATAAAAACGTTTTTTTTGTTATTGATTGTACAATATTATCAATAAGCAATCAATAACAAAAATGCATGAGTCATAAGCAAAATGTAAATGATGAATGTATTCAATGGCATGCATAGTTATCATATAACCCGCCACCGTAATCCCTTTGCAATGTTAGATTTGTTACATCTTGCTATTTTGAACCATTGTAAACCGTGCATGTACCAATCCATGAATGACATAAGCATATTTAGCTTTTGTACGGTTTTTCAGACAACATTAATTTTCTTCCAAATTGTCAATTCATAAATTATGACAATCGAGTATAATAAGTATCAAAAACTAACTTCGATTCAGTATACAGTAATTGTCAAGTTATTAATTTAATACAACATAATAAAAAAGATCTCATCTCAATAGATGTTTTTATTATGTAGTAATAAATTAAGAAATTGACTATACCAATCCTGGATTATCATATTTAATTCGCCTTGTAACATATTAATTAATCAAGCCCAATTAACGTTATTAAGATGTTTGTTTAGGTAAAATTTAATTAGTGCCAAAGCATTTTCAAAATAATATTAGGTCTGTTCCAACCTACAGTTTAGACAGTTTGCAAACCGTCCAAACTGTGCACACAAACAAATATTTGTCATCCTTAGGCAATCTTTTATACACAGTAATTGTTTGTGTGCATAGTTCCTGACGGTCCCAAACCATGTTTGGTGTCGGTTGGAACAAACCTATTATTAATTGTGAAACATATTTGCCATAAATAAAATAATGTCAAAGTAGACTATTTTATTATTTATAAATAAAAATATTAATATTTAAAATTAAAACAGTGATGTTATATCCAATTTATAAAACATCATTACTAATTTATAACTTATCAAACCACAAACACTAAACACAAATTTATGCTTACAAACAACAAACACGAGATACATAAACAAAATATTCAACTATGCATGACAGTGCAAATGATTCACAATCGATTCAAACTGTGAATTGTTTGCACAGTTCGAGAACAACACAAACAACCCACAATTAAGTTGAATTACGTTCTGCAATATTAAGTATACGATACTTTTGCAATTGTGCAGTTTCGTAATTATGAACAAATATATTTTAAATGTCACTAGATAATATTTAAAAACTCAATTGACTAGAAAGTGATTTTAATTAACATTACTGTTAAACTAATCCATTGCAATAACATTTTCATCTCAACAAAGATTAAAATAAACTTCAACAAAATCTAATCGGATTATTTTTAAAATTTGAAAATGTTAAGTAAAAACTTGCAAAAGCATTGCTTAATTTTTTCTATTGTTACATTGAAAGTAAAATATTAATACACCCTGTAAAAACTAAGCATTTCAAAATGTGAAAGAAATATGAGCCCCTATGCAATTACCACAATCTTAGGACATGATACATTTACAATAGTTTATGGAACAATACTACAAAAAGCATATTTTGTGATTAATTGAATTTAATCAACAAGATTCTATTTTGAATCATTTGAAGAATGGCTAAAATAATTCATTGTATGATGTTACATCAATGTTCAATCTAAATATCTGCTAAGATTTTACTTAATCTTATTTTCTAAAATACAAAACACAATAAAAACAATTGATAAAGTGTATCAAATTCTGGAACTGTAGAGTGTAGAGAAAACAAAGCCACTGCCACTTGTTTATTCAAGGCAAATTATAAACAGCTCAAATAGCAATGGTTTGACCCTTAGTTTAACATAATAAATACTGCTAATACAACTCAACATACAAACAACTAAATGCAAATACAATACTAATAAATACAAGCATTAAAATAATCATATAGTTATCGAAAATGCAGTTTATTTTAACATAGACGCTATCGGCATCGGCGTTTTGAACACCGAGGCCTGACATTTTATGGTTATGTGCTATCATTTTTTCTTACCTTCTTATCATCACCCATTGTGCTTCGCTTCTTTTTATTATTCTACAGAAGCTGTTAGAGATTCTGAGCAGTCTCAGCAGTCTTTTGGTAAAATGGGAGCTGGAGTTCAACCGTTATCAGAGGAAAACACACGCAGCTTGCGGCTTCGGCAAAAATAATGGCTGGCTTCAAGTCTACAGAGACCGGTACGACAATCACGGAAATTACGACGCTAGTCAAGCTGCGTTTTAATGCAACGTTGCCGTACAACTCAATCAAGAAAAAAATGAATAAAATAAACAATTATCAATAGAATTTAATAAATCTTTAATAAATTTGAAAACAAAATTTTAATATATTATTATTTTATAGAGTATTGTATTAAATTATTGTAAAATTTTGTCTAAAGTTAAATTTCTAGCTTTTGATGTGGCAACATTGCACACTCATAGTTTTTATTTTATTAATAATTACAATAAAAACAGTAACATTTATAGATAGTAATAATAATATTTTAATAAATAATGATTTTTTGGATTAATGTTATGTAAAAACAGTCGACATGCGTTTATTTATAATTTCCCTCCACACTACCCTAGTCAAAAACTGTCTAACAATTAATTGCGCCAAAATTTGTAATTGATATTGTAAACAATGATTTTCAATTCAATTAAATTTAGTTATAATATTCATTAAATTACTGTTAAATTTGCAAGATTAATGATATTAATGATGATTTATTGTGCTAGGATTATTCTAGAATAGAATTAAAGTTGGTTTTATAAAATATATTTCAATCATTACTAATGTTGCTATTGCTTCTGTTCAAATGTTATTATTTAAAAATGCTTTAAGGCGGCTAATGTAATTTTATTGATTTATTATAAAAAATGCTGTTGCTTTTTTATGTTTCATTTTTAATTTGTTGCTTGCTTCACTTCTTGGAAAGTCAACAAGTTGTGAATTGAAAGAACATTTGGAAATTGAGAGTTTATACGAATTAATTAGTCTCTATCTAGTACATACTAGACGTTAACAGTATTCAGTTTTCGTTAATAGTAAGTATTTTCATTTTTTATAAATATTGAACAATATTTTGTAATATAACCTCAAATATTCAGGTGGCGTTTTTCTTGCAACTATATTATTATTATTCATATTACACTGTATACTTTTATTTTCTTATGGGTCAGTAAGATTAGATTATTATTTGAACTATTATCTTTACTGGTTCCTGCTAAAGCTTTTCTTTTACTTTTCCAAAACAGAATTTAAGCTTTAATTTGTTCTTTATTAAAATTAGAACACCATTAGTTTACAAAATATGCTTTAATTATCAATTCAGCTTTATGCCAATTTTGTGTAAAATTAAATATCAGCTTGAATGCTACTGCGATGTGTAAAATAGTCGTAACATATTGTGGTTAAACCACCATTAGTGCGGCTACATTGACAACATGATTGGTGGTTTGACTATGATTTTGCTTATCATTTTAAATACAGACTCGTTCATGCTTAAACTTATTCAATTGAAATATTTTTATTGACAAGTGTAAGTGTATGATATGTAATTAAGTACACTCGGTTCTAAAGTTTGGAAGGCCATGTGATGAAAAGTGTTGGGCTATTTATGAACATAATAACATGTAACTTAAAATTTTTAGATATAATTTAATATTTTATATACTAAATTGCCTCAATTTCTAAAGTTTTGAAATATTATGTGCGTTGTTTACATCTCTATAGCTCTGGTTAAGTATGTTCCAGAATTATCAAGTTTTCTTTTAATCAGAGAAATCATATTTTAAAATTCAATGTGTTTACTTTTTTGAAAATAGTTTGAATGCAGAATTTTTTTCTGTAAAATTAATAGACAAGTAAGAAGAATAATGTATAATTTGATGATAATATGTTTGTATAGGTTTCTTTTGGGATTTTCTATATATACAGGATGCATGCATTAAAAAGTTTATACAAATAAGTATCATAAACTTAAATAGAAATGTCAAAACTAAACGCTTAAACAAAACTTGACATGCTCGTGGCCTTGTTTTTGAAGTTGCCAGCGACGCGTTTTTTTTGTGGCTCAGGCGTTATTTATAATTGATTAACTAATTAAATTAATTAAATAATTATTTCCATACATTTTTTTGTTTTTTTCGAATAAACAACTATAACAAATGCAAATCGGCAAATCAGACATAGAAACAAACATGCTTTACGAGATATCAGGTTTACACTTGCAGATTTTATTTGTAGTGACTCATGAGTCATACTGGATCATGAATCATACTGACAAATGAATTATTCTGGCAAATGAGTCATACTGACAAATGAATCATACTGGCAAATGAATCATATTGGCTCATGAATCATACTGGCCTACGAGTCATATTGTCTTATGAGTCATACTGGTGCATTAGTCATAATGGATCATGAGTCATACTGGCGCATTAGTCATAATAGATCATGAGTCATACTGCCGCATTAGTCATAATGGATCATGAGTCATACTGGCGCATTAGTCATAATGGAACAATCAACTTTATCAAAATACATATATCAAAAATAATGAGACCGAAACAGTTGCGGGCGATCTGCGCATGCGCTTAAATTCTAGGCTCCACTGCTATTTAGTTTAAAGCCTTCTTTTTTGATTGCCGCAACCCCCATGCCGGTAGATATTTTTGTGTGATTGTAGTATTTGTTTTTGCAACTTATGTTTCTTCTTTTGCCGGAAAAATGTTAAGTATTTTAGTTGAACAAAGAGTTGTGAAATTTCATGTAAAGCTTGGAAAAGTAAAATTAATATATAAAAATATGTTATGAGTTTATCAGTTATTTAGTTCACCGAGAGCTAAAATGAGCAAATCAGTTAAGGCAATGATGATTGTTTTTTTATATTTAAGGTATTGTGTATCTTCATTGGGTCTCTGAAGGTTAAACTATTAATCAATGTTACTATCTTGATGTTCTTGACCAGCTTATAAAAAAAAAACTCAAGAGGAAGAAAAAGTTAAGACAACGCACCAGCTCACAGTGCATTGTCTGTTAAGACGTTTCTTGTCAAGCATCCCTGTATTGGACCATCCGCCTTATTCACCTGACCTAAGTCTATGCGACTTTTATCTGTTTCCTAAATTTAAATCTGCGTTGAAAGGGAGACGTTTTGATAACGTTGAAGAGATAAAACAAAAAGCGGCAAGCATCATAAATGAGCTTAATAAAGAAGATTTCCAGCACTGTTTTGGACAATGGAAAATTTGTATTAAAAGTGTAGAGGTAGAGGAGGGTTTACATTGAGGGGTACTACTCTAATAAATATGTATACAAGTTTTGATATTTTAGGGATCATGCTTGTGTTACCACCTTGCTGTCTTTGAATATATACTCGGTAATTGTGAGAATTGAGGTGCTGTAGATACTGGCGAGACCCAGTATCTGGTCTACCCAGGCTCATATTAAATGTAATTATGGTTATATGGCCACTCTTCATGTGTTAGACTAATTTGAGATTTGAGGCGCTTCACCCAACTAAGCCATTCTCTGGTTCAATGCATGATGCTTGAATTTTTGGTTTGCATACAATGCAACCTACTTGTAAAAAGCTTAGCTAATAAATATCTTGGCATCAAAAGATTTGAGCTGGATTTGTAGATACTTGCTGATTACAGACTTGGATGTAACTACTGTAACAAATTTTATAGTTAGCCTGGAGCTAGTTGTTTTTTTAAGTCTTAATGATAGTCTACGCTTACTGGGTGCTTCAATTGTAAGAAGTATCACGTTGACTTAACATTGTGGTGATTAGGAAATTAATTATGATTGCTTCTAAAAACTTGTATTTGTACTCATATTGGAATTGGTGACATAAGAGAGCATCTGGTTGTTACTTCTTTAGCCAATGAAGTCAAGGAATTTTCGTAAGATTATTTTTGGTTAGCTTGTGATTGACGAAGAAAGCTGTGCGTGGCGTATTGTATGCCTTGCACTTGCTCAGCAAATGTAGCTGAGTGTTTAATTTATCATTTTATCGTCTTCTCAAACGATTTTTGAGTTTTGGAAAGATAATAGTCACAGGTGACGAACTCGGGACTGTACGGTGGTTGTTGTAATTTTTCCAAGATGCATTCATTGACTATTTCTTGAACAGTTCACCATCATTATGAACCCTGCAGTTCTTGTACAAAACCACAGTTTTTGGAGCATAATTGTGTATAGACGCATTCAAGTTTTTAACTGTGTCTTTGTAGACATTCGTTGTTATTGTAGTCCTTGGCTTGACAATGCTAGAACAATGGAAACTCTTCTAAAGCAATGTCTCGGCATACATCAACCATATAGGATGGTTGTGCGTCAGGGGAACGAATTGAGGTTACCACTGGAGGAGGTACAAAGGGCTTACTAAGGTTTAAGTGTGAAATTTGTTTCCCGAAATCCTGAGAACCTTCTTTTTAAAAATGCAGATTAGAATAGGCTAGCAAGGTTGTGTGACTTCTTTTTTTGCGGTTTTTTGAAGTCGCATTTTTATGCCAACAAACCCTAAATAATTCAGAAAAAAACACAAAATAAAAATAATCTGACATTCTGGGACAGCGTGGTAGCCTATATCACGCAGCTTAACAACGAATCTAACAGATACGTATTTATGACCTAGGTCGGTAGCAGTTAACGCCTGGTATGTAAAGTAATCAAATTTGATTGGGTAAAGCGTCGTTTCTTGTTATGTTACAAAGTATTTTGGCGTTTATTGAATGATAGGGTATGAAAGAACGAGTTGTATAAAGCTTAGTACACATGTGATATACACATGTAATAGACATGTTGCGTGATTTTGGTCTCTGAGACGTGTCTCGAGTTGTCTACGTAGACATGTCTATAGACCAATCCCCGTCTACGGGCCTGTTGCAAGACTAAAAATTGCAGGTCTAAAGTCTCCCGATCGAAATGGGAGACCGCATGCAACGTTAGACATGTTGCGCAACATTTTGGCAGTGTGAACATCACTTGGCGTCTAGAGGCAAGACACGTCCCAGTCTGTCTACACCTACTGAGTGGTGTGGTTTGGCTGTTTACAGTTATTTTCCAAAGTTTTACAGTTTTTTTTTTTTGAAAACGTTGTCTAACGAGAAAGTTTTAAAACTAATTGAAGATTACCATGCGTCTTATTGTTAGCGTCCAGTCTTAATTTATTCAATAATACATTACCGAACCCAGATCTTTCTGCGAGCACTGCGCGCGTCTACCAACTTTTACGTTTTTGCGTTCTTTTACTTGTTTTTAGCATTAAGCAGGAACTCATTTCACACAAAACAATGTCCTTCGTGGTGGACTGCAAAGATGAGACTGAGAAATTCACATCGTAGTGCGGACGCTAGACGAGACAAAGAACGGTGTCTCTAGACGGTCTTTAAACCGTGTCTCTAAGACAGTCTATAGACAAATTGCGCAACATGGTCTACTAGTGTGTATTAGCCTTTACACACATTTTTATTGCATGCTTCCAAGTTTAAAAAACACTGCCCCGCCTGATAGTTAAGATAATGAAGTTTGATTGGTTTTTGACGTTTGATATTAGATGAACGAATTTAAATTAAATAAATACGTTCTAAATGTTTAGCAAAACATATAACACGAACCATGACCGTTAGCTGCATGATAGTTTACGTGTCGCCCTAACGGGTTTGTCGTAAATCACTATTTTATATTATATTCTACATAGTCCTAAGGATGTGTTTATCAATTAATTTTTAAACATGCCAACATCAGCCTTTCTAATTTTAATTAACTTTTCAATAAATAAAGGTTTATTTGCTTGATTCAATAAGCTTGTCCTTTAAAAGGAAAAACTATGTGATTTTACAAAAATTGCTATTTCTGATATTGACTCTTTTACAAAACAAGCTCCAGAATTATACATTTTTTGTTGTATGATCACATAAATAATTATCTCAAGACATAAATACGTCAGACTATACATTTAATTAATTAATGTAAAAATCTAGAGTGTTGCTGACATTTGTACTGATTTGGAATTTTATTTCAATTCCAGCTTAAAAATAATTTCTTGAAAAAATCTAATAATAGATTATTGACATTTTATTAATCAAATTGAATTAATCAAATATGGAAACGAATACTTGTTTACACAATATCTTGAGTGTGCTTCAATTACAAAAATATTATATATTGTATATATTATAAATGTTACATTACAACAAAACGAGTTACAACCGTTTTCAGTTTATTTATGGATGCTCGGTATTATTATTATATCGCGTTCAGAATTTTTTAAATGCTCATATTTTTTCTGCTGGCAACTTTATCTTGTTACTAATAAGTAGAATCATTACAAGTACAAGACTTGTATGTATGTAATATATACAGATGTTTCTATAGAGACTGAGTATTGTTGCGGTGGAAATAAGCTGATTGAAATAACACAAACAATAATTTATGTTTATTTAAGAGCCTGTGGCGTTGTGTTTGTGTATATTTGTAAAAGTACATTTTTTTGTCTTTGACCTCTTGAAGGCTGCTGCCTTCATGCACGCAACAATCTCCCCTTCATACGCGGCGAAGCTAAGGTTAAACTCATTTCGCTGAGGTCTTGTTTTGAGGAGCGGATGTTGTGCACGTGAACGTTGGAAAGGCACACAGAAGACTATGTGCCCATCAGCAATTGCCTTCCGCTATTGTTAAGATCTCTTTTGTTTCCAACTATTTTGGGTTAAACTGTTGCTTTCTTCCTCCAACAATTTTTTTGTCTTTCTTCGGGTTGGTAGTTGATATAATAGAATTTTTTATTGATACGTAAGCCATATAAACGGATGTACACGTCACAATTACTGTACAAAATAATATGATTATAAAAATAGGTACCACATTAAAATAATAAAATACATTAAAAGTATACCTACATACATTAACAGATTAAAACATCACAGATATATTCGTTTAGTATAGTATTAAACTTGTGACGGGAATTCAAATGCTTTGGTCACCATTGAGTGCATGAGTGCAAGGTCAATTGCAAGGGTATTACGCAGAATTGAAACGTGGCTATATTGTGGTGTAGTAAACACGGTTAGGTTCTTTTTCTACTAACTATGAGGATCCGGCTGGCAAATAAGTTCATTTTTGTAAAAAAGCCTTCCTCGAATTTGGGCAGTGATGCGAAATTGTTATCAGTTTAGAAATGGGAGTTCTGGGGATTCTTTCCTATGTGCAAGCAGTTCGGTCGTATTTCATAGTGACACTCATTTCAATCATTTTGATTGTGGATTTGGTGGCACTAGGTATTGGAAGGTTAATCTTGTTTGCTTGAACAATTGTTGTCAAGTCCGTCATTCCTTTTTCTCAGACTCTTATTCATATCGGGTGCGTATACGCTTACAATGTCTGATTGATCCATCCGCGTTCCGAGGCTTTTCTGGCAGTTCTAGGAGCATTTGGTTCTTTTTACGGTGGGTCCACCAACCTTTTTCTTTTATCCGGGTTTGAGACCGGTACCGAGAACCAATGAGCTACTTCATTCAGCCACTGGCAGTCGCAGGCGAAGTTTGATCCTGTTTGCTTAACTTTGACTTAATCTTGAGCGTTGAGAGTTGACTTCCAAATAGCCCTCTAGATTCTGGGTTCTGAATTTAGTAGTCGGAGGGTATAACTATTTCCACTGCACTTAGGCCTCATTATACCCTTTCTACCTTCTCCAGCCACAAAACACAGGTTGCCTATGTGGTTGTGCGCTAGGAGCGATTTTCCTTATGCTGTCCATGTCAAGCTAGCAATCTACCAACATGGACTCTTTTGCGTCGATGAATGCTGGACATGGCATAGTACATGCTCGGTTGGCTTATTTCGCATCTTCTACGTATCGAGCTGTCTGTGTTTTCTTAGTTAAGAGTGCCTTGTCAAGATCCCTGTAATCGTTTACAGGTTCTTTCTGGACTGTCGTAACAAGTAATTTTGAGCTGAGCTTGAATACCTTTCAATATGCCGATGAGAGCCGGTGAGTGTTTTTCTTCTGGCTGGATCTTGAGCGTTTTGTGCAAAAAGATGCAAAATTTAAAAACATTTTTGGGGTTCTGATAAAAAACTTTATTTTTTAAAATAAATTAAACAACTGTTTTATGTACTATATTACGAAGATATTTAAAAAACCGTAACTAGTTTCAACCTTTACAAGGCCATCATGGGACGGTGATGCAAACTTGTACTATATCACGAATATATTTAAAATACCGTAACTAGTTTCAAACTTTACAAAACAAACTTGTTATTAATTTAAAAGAATTACAATAAAATTTTACTTGACGTATTATTAAAAAATGTAAACAAACAAATTTTAAGGTTACAAACTTGATATTTATTTATTGTCCGCTTTATTATTATAATAATAATAATAATATCATTTATTTCACAAAGACAAAATATTACATAAAATACAATCATACATAATAATATAATTTACTATACCGAAGTTGTTGACGTGACGTCATACATTGACACTAGCAAATGGTACCAAAAGTCCCACTCAAAAACGCTTTTTGTAAAATTTTGCTCTGAAGGTTCTGTTTTAAAGTTTCCTCAGTTATTTTCAAACGTTGAAAAATATATGTAGATGCGTAAAAACCTATGTTGCATAAAGACGCGAGGGTTATAGATAAAATACGCATATATTGGGTGATTCATTTAGAGGAACTTTTTTTTAGTGAAATTGTTATGGAACTTTTGTTCAGTATTGTTTGACATTTTGTCATGGAAATACTTAGCCCGGCACAAAGTCTACAAATTATTCAACTGTATTACGAAAATCAGCGTTGTGCGAGGAATGTGTTTCGTGCGCTTAGAGAAACTTATGGTCTACATACTCCACATAATCGGCTTACCAAACATTAAAAAAAAAAATGAAACTCATCTAGCACATAGTGAAGAAAACGTAGCGGCTGTAGATGACTATATACGCGATGACAGTGATGAATCGAATCGCGCAGGTTTAAAATCATATAAAATTTAACTCGATCTTCCGAATCGTCACCGTTTCAGTCTTTGGGCTTTTGAAAAGCTCGAAGAAGGCTTACTGACTAACATTTTGTTCAGCGGTGAGGCTAATTTATGGCTTATGGCCGATCTCACCGACACTACTTAAAAGTTAACCACTAGTTAAATAGCTAAGCTAAGCGCGTTGCCCCGTCCATTTAAAAGCAATCTTAACCCTTAACTAATGGTTAAATATAAGTCTCCAACATCGAGGGCTTACCGTGTACTTAACCCCCAATTTCTGATTTTTATAGCAAGTGTCAAGTAGAAAAATATTAATATATGATGGGAAATATAATAATTGCACAGGATGATATTTCATTTGATATTATTATTATAATTATAATTAATAATGTCATTCCAAGACAAGTTTACTATAATAACAAGTTTCATTTTTATTTATTACAATATAAAAACGCAATTTTAATAAAAATAAAGTTTGTTTGTTCAGTATAAATAAATAAATTTTCTTTGCGTTCTTTTATTTTGATTTTTCAGCTATTAGATTTTTTATTTGTAATTTATGTTTCATTTTATCAGCAGATGTTTTCACATTTAAAATCGATGTTTCAGTTTCTGTTATTTCCAGAAACCGATAAACAACCTCAAATGTCAACAAACACATTTAATTTTATGGTTATATTAATATTAAGTTGTACACACTATACTACGAAAGCGCACGCCAAATTTAGAGTCAATATAATGTATATTGGCCAATATCTGATGTGCCGCGCGATAGTCAGAAACTCTACTATACTTAGCGTAAGTATCTGTTTTCAATGACTGTTGAGACGCATATAAAATTTAAGTAACAGTTAGCTGTAAGCAAAACTTTACGTAAGTATTGATTTAAGAAGTGTCGGTGAGATTGGCCATTAATGGCTACGTCAATAGGCAAAATTACCGTATTTCAAAAGCTGTCATTACATCCACACAAAACAACGGTTTGTGTGGTTTATGGGCTGAGGGAATTATCGGTCCATATATCTTCAAAAATGAGGCCGGCCGGAACGTAACTGGTCTTTGAAATTGATGCCCGTAATCTCGATGACATTTGGCACACAGCTTGTGAAACCTTTATTGCGAGAACGATTCGGTGAGCAGTTCAAAATTTTACGCTTCGGACCGGTGAATTGGCCGCCTAAATCATTTAATATCACATCTCTATACTTTTTTCAATGGAGCTACGTAAACTCCAATGTCTACATGGATAAGCCGACTACGATTGAAGAATTGGAAGGCAACATTACTTGCCAAATATCACTCAAAATGCAACTTCAGAATGGACCATCTTATGATACAGCCTTGCCACTTAGTTATAAAAAGCGCATTTTTGTTGGGTGGCCACAGACGTTGTAATTGCTAGTTACGCCTCTCACATTCATCTTGGAAACGCTTAATCTATTAAACAGACTAGTATTACTTAAGTTGTTATTACATTACATACCTTATAGCATCTTGTTGCAATTTTATCCAATCTACAGCATAAATTACTTGTTTGCTACATGACAATCATTTTATGTAACTGCATTTGTAGCCTCAATCCGTGAGTTAAATTGCTAGAGCTCGTATGTCCCTGTTTCTGTTCTGTTCTCTACCTATGATGATAATGATCAGAGTGAAATGAATAATAATATAAATAGTTTGCATGCATTAATTACACCATGTAAAATAAGCGCCAGTAGTCTTGCATGTTTCGGTGTCAAATTAAATATAAATGATCAAAATTATACAAGATTTATACGTAATTAAAATATTAAAATTATAAAATTTTAGGATTCAAAATGATTATTCCAGTAAGATGTTTCACATGCGGGAAGATTATAGGAAACAAATGGGAAGCATATTTGGGTTTACTCCAAGCTGAATACACAGAAGGTGATGCCTTAGATGCTCTTGGTTTGAAGAGATACTGTTGTCGAAGGATGTTGCTAGGACATGTTGACTTAATTGAAAAACTTCTTAATTATGCTCCACTGGAAAAGTAGTTTTATATTTAGTTTAGGTTTTAAGATGTACCATATTTTTATTAACAATAAATAATCTTCTTATAATATTTATAAGGTTATATTTTTTCTATTTATATATTTATATATAATTGCAAACAGCCTTTCAATAATACTATTAATTAAAAACATTTATGTGTATATCAATGGCAGATTATTCTTCGATATTACATTTTGGGTAAGTTAAGACTATTTTATTTGATTGATTCAAAATCAATGTAATTTATTTGTAACTTTGAGAATATTTTACTTATATCAACATTTTGCTCCCAAAATGCAACACCTAGTATATAAATGCACACTGGGTATTTGATTTTTTTGTACTCTTTGTAATTACTTTCACATTAATATAACTACATAATATTTAAATTGGTTTTCAAGTTTTTAATCTGAGCAATCAATGATAAAATGTTTATCATAAAATGGTCGAAAATAATAAACAATTGAATCAAAGTGGCTAATGTTTTGTTATTCAAAACTTATCAACCTGATTCATAGTCTAAAAATAATCTTGTAATATAATATATACATCTAGATAAAAGAATTCTTAGAAGTAGTAATCAATGACTGTGTAGGAGCAGTGATGCGTCATCAATTTCCTGTTATTAAAAATTGCTTACTCTGCAACAATTGAATAGTATTTAGTGATTTTTTATTTATTGCAATAAACCCTTTTCTAAGTCTGTGTTTGTTTGGTAGTGATTGCATGTTATAGGGTCCACAACTAAGGAATGCGCAATTTGGCAATAGTTTGTCAACTACTGGAACTTACTATAATGTGCTCCGCTAGTTCACAGACTGCCACTTATAACATCTTTTTTGAATTGTCTTAAGTATAGTAATAACAATACAGTTTGGCCGGTATAAATTGCAACTTAATATACACGAAGATGTATTTTACTTTGTTGCAGTCATGCGTTTTAGAATCCTTTTCTCGCGCTTACATTCCACATATTTCATGGGCCAAGCTATACTAGGATTACTGTAGTATCAAGATTATGCAAATATTGTTGTTATGTTTAAAACAAATTGTTTTTTTTTTATTGGTGATATTTTTTAAATATTTGGTTAATTATCTCCAGAAAATATGATGCATACATAGCGTTTTGGTTTGTTTTGATATGTAGTAGAATTGTTCAACTGCGCCATCTCTTGCAAAAAACAAAACATTTGCTACTAGCGCTTGCACAACTGTTTAAAACATATATGTTTTAAACAAAATAAAACATCAATAATAAAAAACAGGTGTTTTTTTTAACTGTTTTTTTCCAGCCATTGTATTAAAAAATAGCTTAACGTTGGCTAAGACGCGACGATCTCGATGATGATTCACCTCGACAAAATATTTGTTTCTTGTATACTGCAGTAATGAGTAGATGCTGAATAGATTCGAATTCAACATCTCCCAGAAGGCACCATGCGCTCACTAATCCGTCTATGGATTGGAACCGATATCGACGATCGCCCTAGGTGATCTACCTCTAGTATCTGGCTTGCACGGGACATACAGGCCTGCACACACCGCAGTAGGTTCTTTGCTGACAATTGGTAATTACCAAGGAAGCTTTCCGATTATGTCCACCGCTACGCCCACTGCTTAGTAGAGTGTACCCTTCAACACCGAGGACGGGCTTGGGAGCTTGCAAACACCTCCAAGACCATACACAACTTACGGCACTGCACACACCTCCGTGAGTCAAGTCTCGACCCCTGGGGACCAAAATCGATATACCACGAGAACTTGGCGCCCCTCTCTTAGCGATCTCACAGTCTGCTTCCGGCAAACCATCGGGGGTGTAATCTCTCGGCTGAGGTTGTCCCTAACCGAGCTGCACCAACTCCTGTATCCTATGCTATGGAACAACCACATAGGCTTCGCAGGTGTACTCGACTTCTAGAAGACACCTTCAGCAAGATGCTCACGTGCACAAGGTGAACGCTGAATGGCAATACCAACCGAACACGTTACATCGTGCATGACCCAGAAGGAGTGAACTCCAAACAAACCTAGGTGGATAACTACTGTTATCAACCCTAAAATAACACACCACCGACCCCTCGGCCTCCTTTTGTCGGGTAGGACAGGAGCCGGTAACAAGGGTTTTCCATTTGTTAGTTGTGCCAAATTATGTATCAGATTGATTACGATCGTTTTTGTTCTTTTTGATCTAAAATTCAGATCAATCAACGTACGTTATCAACAACAAGCACATCTTCTTTTTCGGAATAAAACAGCATGAAATTTTTGAAATTCTACTTTACGCATTAAGCAAAAGACCTGTTGGAATCATCAGTTATATTTCTTAGCAGGGAAACTACTGAAGATATTTGATGTATAGCTCGATTAGCATAACATAATCAACGTGCAATTCATTTTAAGTGCAGTTGATAATTTGGATATTGTAAAAATTAAGTCTGTTTGACATCAATATCAGTTAGTACAAAGTGTAGCCAAAAGTGTGTTAACAACAACTTTTTCCCGATCTTAAAAGTATACTCGCGCAATCAACATTAGAAAAGGGTTTACTGCACAGATTATAAATACAATAATATTACTTCATATAATTCTAAATATTCTTTTGTATATTAATGTGAAAGTGTGAAGTTAAATACAAGCACTTGAAATAATACGTGCAATAAGGTATCACTTTATTAATATTCGCCTCTTTTGAAAATAATAATTTAAATCTAGAAACCGCAGTGACTAAAAATTGTTTCTGCAATAAAAATATATTATATACACAACAATTAAAGATTGTGCTTCGATTATTAATAGTATGTATCAATAAAATTGGAGTTATCATTATGATATGAGTGTGGTGTTTTTAAGCACCTATCATCTTTTTCACAGAATATCCTGGTATCGCGTAGACAAATAACAATATTATGACTGCAACTGCCAGGATTATAAGCACCTTGAGGATTTTCCATTTGTAATTGTGCCAAATTATGTATCGGATTGATTTTAACGGATTCAGGAACCACATAAACGAAGCATCTGGCCGACTGAAAATTAATTTATTAGATCATAATATTTTTATTATTTATTTTATATTACTTTGGTTTATCTAGAGCGTCTGGCTCGTTTCTTCCAAAACCAACTGGAGTCTTTTCAGCTTCTTCTTTGGTTAGAAGATGGAATTCTGCTTCTACTTTACCTGTGAGCTCCAGATCTTCGTTGTCTTTCTTTACAAAAAAGGGCCACCAGCCCTTCACACGTTTCTGTTTGAATATGTTGACCATTGGTACGGAACCATCAGATTTGAGCATATCCAAAGTACATAGTTTCGATGATTTAGCGCCTCTGGGGAATCTATTTAAATCTAAAGTAATAGCACCTAAAATAACACAATAAATTAGCTGTAATAATTTTATTAAAGTATAATAAAAGGTAGTTAAAGGAATTAAAATGATTTTTAATTCCAATTACGATACAATTTGCATGTGTCCAAGATTAATTAGTTAATAATATAAGCCTAAGATAAAAAAAAATAATTAACTAAACATTTTTGACCACCGTTTCTATTAGGCTAGGGAACTAAAAAATCTATACACATATTTTTGAAAAAAAAGGCATTTCAAGGAAGGCAAACTACCAAACAAACCTTGATGGCAGGGCCAAGAAACCACAAGGAAAATTTGAGAAGGCGAAAACAGCAACACCTTTACAGCAATCAATTGCATTAGCAATACTGAAAAGGTACTCCAAATGATCCCTTAATTGCAAAGAATCAGAGTCTATTAAATTCTTACTACGATTGATAAACTGATAAAGGGACATGCATCACACCGTTTTCTGGATTGCATCAATAAAGGAAACTTTCTGAAAATCTTATGTGCAGAAAAGCCAATCAATAAGTGACTCCAAGCACATCTGCTGAAAAAAGCGTTCTTTAGGGTAATCAAGTAATCATTCTGAAGGAACGGCCACACTCAAGAAGGGTTTTGATATGGGTACAAAAGCCACAACTGAAACCTGGCACCCTGTTAAACAAGCTAAAGGTGAAAAACAGTATAAGTACCGAGACTTGGAGAGTTGTAAACTCAAAACCAGACCCCAAAGGAACTCAACATATCCTACTCATGAACAAGGACGCCTGAGAAAAGATAGAAACTCAAGAAAGCAAACATTTTTTTATTAGCAAAACCCTTATATAATTTCCGTACATGCATCATAAGATTAAACTTAAAGACCCATATACTGCAAAAACTTACTCTGACAAGCTAAACACCAATATAAAAAATATAATACCAACAAACATCTCATCGGTAGAAGAAATGTAGCAACCATTAGTGGACACAATGAAAACTAGTGCAGAACAAAGCCTAGGCTGGCGTCAACGACAATGCAAGCAAGAAGGAATGAACATAACAGCTTACTATGAATGGAATAGTATATCCAAAGGAACACAAAATGCTAAATAAACAAATCAAAAATGAACCCTGTTACCGTCTCCCCGCCTGGAAGTGATAAGTGTGGGAGGTGGTGATAGTAGAAAAGGCGGCGTGGCTTTTCTCCATGTAGTTTGGTTGTGTTTGATTCCATAGACCCCTGGTTTCCAACTTAGTGGTCGGCGTTAATAGTCTTATTAGGCTGATACGCCAAAAATCTAAACTAACTAACTAACTAACCAACTTAACGGGTGGTAGAGCAGTTCCCGAAGGTAGTAGTTGCGTTACTACCGTATTTGCCAGGAGGTTGCACGTGGAGTACATCTTGGTGTTCACCTGGTAGAGGTGGTTGGCGTTTTGTGTGCCTTCGTGCTTTAAGGTCACACGGCGGGCATGGGTTGTGTTTCCAGGCACCGGGGATAAGGTGCGTTCTGGTTAAGGACGTGCCCGCAGTCAGATTGCACACGACGTCAAAAGTGATTGGAGGCAGGTTTTCCGCAGGAGGCGCTGAGCTTACGTCGCTAAGATAGAGTTTGACCGGTGGCCTGTGGGGATTATCCTCTATTCAGTAGCAGTGGGTTCCGGCTGAGGTAATCACTAGCATAGGGCCTAACCACTTGTTGTTGAGTCCCTTTGCCCTTCCTCGTACCATCACCAGGACTCCTGGTTTGTACTCTCTGATGTTTTCTTTTTGGGGGTATCTCCTTTCTCGGTATAAGATTTGCAAGGTGCATCCTAGCTTCTTGGTGCGGCCAGGTATTGCCCCAGCAGAATTTCACTTGGCGTTTGGCCTGTGGCTGCATTTGTTCTGCGGTTGCCGTGGTAAATTGCTAACGGGAGAAGTTTGTCCCACTGTTTGTAGGGTTGATCTTCTAACTCTTTTTTAGCTCTGCGTGTCTACGTTCGACCGGGTTGGCTTGGGGATGATGTGTGACGGTCGTATGATGCCTTGCCTTCCATTGTTGTACAGCTTTGTTAAAGTGTTGGCTCGTAAATTGTGTGCCATTGTACGCAGAATTAATTTTCGGGTATCTACACCTGTAGAATTGTTGTTCTAGCAACCTCGTGGTTGTTTCGCTAATGGCTGCCGGCACTGGGGTAGCTTCCACCCACCTGGTGCACATGTCCATCATCGTAAACGCGTATCTGTTCTCCGCCTTTGTCGTATCCAGCGGTCGATGGCTAGTGGTGCTTTTGGTGGTGGTGTGCCTGCTTTCACCTTTGCGCAGATAAGACATCCTTTGATGAACGTTCTTACGTCCTTGCGCACATTTGGCCAGTGATAAGCTCTTAGAATAGCTGCCGTGGTCTCGTCCCTGCCTGAGGGACCGGTCGTAGTTGTCAAATGGTGTTGTTTGATCACCTCTTGTTGTGCGTTTGGTGCCAGTTGGTCGTGACCCGCGCTCGTTCGAATCAGTTTATATCTGGCGGGTTTTCTGGGTTGTCAAGCATCTCCTGACGTCGTTGGATGATGAGTTGTACCAGGCACCGGCACCTTCTTGCACTTTTTATCAAAAGCGAGCGCGTCGCCCTTAAGGTTTTGTACTAACAGCCAGTGTGGTAAAAAATAGTAAGCCGTGGTTGGAATCTGCTGTTGTGCGAAGCGGGATTCCAGGTCGGCGAAGAACCTATACGGATCTTCGTGCGGTTCGCCGCCAAAGCGAGGTAGTTCAGCTTGATATAAGCTGTGGTTGCGCTGCGTATAAGCAAACGGGTTCGCCAGGTGTGTGACTTGTTGGTAGTTTGCCATGTTTTGCTGGCCATCCTCGAACGCTGCCTTGTAGGCTTGGCTCTTTCGTTGTTGCCGTTCTTTTTCTAGGTTGTTGGTGGTTCGTTGGCAGTCGGTTTCTATCTGGATCTTACAGTCTTGGTGTGTTTTAAGATTCGTGCAGGCACCATGCTCTGCAACTGCCCCACTCAAGCTTATAGGTAGGAGGTTAGCGGTGGTGTGCTCTGATTGGCTCGTGAGGATCCGCCCACGAGGCAGCATCAACCCAAAATAAAAAGTTAAACACGACCCATTCGACGTTAAAAAAAATCAAGGAAATAGCGAATACAGCAAACTAATGGTTGAGCAGAAAAACCAAATAAAAACGTGGAAGGGACACACAGAGAAGCAGTTTTTTGATGATACATCCTTAAGGACGGGCTAAATGCTACTTTCGTTACCCTAAAAAAAAAAGGTATAAGATGTAGCAAATATCGTCTCATTGGCCTCATGAGCCATGCCTTAAAGATATTATTACGTATCATACCTCATTACGTAAAAAGATAGACCAAAACATTGGAAACACCCAATTTATGGTTTCAGAAACGGATTCAGTACAAGAGAGGCACTGTTTTCTGTGCAAGTTTTAGCCCAAAAACGCTTAGATAAAAGATGCACAGTTTATGCTTGTTTTATAAATTATCAAAAGACATTCGACAATGTTAGAGATATATAGATATTCTTAAAAGCATTAACATCTAAAAACATCTGCATTATCACTAATCTATACAGGAACCAAACAACGCAGGTTAAGGTGGGACGAGATCAAACTGAGGAGTATCCAAATATTAAGAGAAGTTTGACTAGAATGCATTCTGTCACCGATTCTGTTCAACCTATATTCTGAGATTATATTCAAGACCGCCCTAGATGAATGCAAACAAGTAATACAAATAAATGGAGGACCAGTAAACAACATCAAATATGCAGATGATGCTGTGATCTTAACTAACTATTGATAACTTGCAATCGATCAAGTGCACTAAACTAGCTCGGACTAAGGACTTAATGTGAGCATAGTAATAACTAAGTTCAAAATTGTTACTACTACTAATGGTAAAATAATTGAACAGGTTCAAAAATTCTAGTATATGGGCAGTTGTCTCCATGACATCAAAGCACGAATTAAAATAGCCAGAAGCATCTTCCAAATGCTCCTTAGTATGTAACAGGGATTTTTCACTATTATATATTATTATATGGAGTCAAAGGGTGGACAAAAGTATCTCCTATAAATAAACTCGAAATGAGGCTATATCGGAGAATGTTGAAAACTCCTTAGAGGGATAAAGTAACAAACAACGAAGTACTTAATTAAGCAAATGAACAAATATTCAAAACTGCTTACAACGGTGAAACGAAAAAAAAACAGCATACTTTGGGTACATATTAAAAATGATATCTACAAAAGGAATACGTGAGAGATTGCCTAATATGCGCGCCATATTGCATATCGTCAATTAGAGCAACGTCGTCATAGATTACCAAGTTTGCGGAATCAAGTACTGCCTGTATTGCCAGCGTTCTGCAATTGTCATATTCGTAAAATTTGACGTTTTTCACCTATAATTCAGGGCTGCGTTCCTAAACACGGAGTGAGGGGAGAGTGACACCTCGGCGAGTGTGATGTCACATGATCAAACGGGAAATAGAGTTTATGAACGAGTCGGGCGTGTTTAGGGTAGGGTATTAAGATAAGGCCAACTTCATTGGGAAAGGCTGTCAAAAATCAAACGTCAATGCGTCAAATATAAACAACATTTATTAGTTAATATGGCACAAGCTAATAAAAGAAGAAAAATTTTAGCTGTTGTTATTCCATTAGCAAATGCAGTCAGAACAATATGCATTATTTTTATCTTTTACCATGACTTGGTCTTGATTAATTAATTGAATTGCTCCTGTTTCTGTTCTTATTATTTCATGTGAACAAATGGAAATTTTTGTAATATCCATTTTCAAAATGTAAATTATAATAACGACGTAAACAAACCATAGATAACATAAAAAAACAGACTAACTTCGGACGGGTGTGATATTTCCCCCGCGCATAGAGGACGGTAACAAGAGTACGGTATGAACGCCGGCGAGAGTGAAATGTTTTCCTTTCACCCCTACTTTAGGAACGGCAAAGGTGATCATTTGGGTAATTCTCACCCTCGCCCAAGTACTTTAGGAACGCACCCCAGTTAGCAGTTTGATTTCAAACTACTCGATTTCGTTTTAACAAAATTTAACGAGAGTAATAATTGTGTGAAAAATGGAAATTTCGAATCCTAACTTCCGAGTGATGATTTTTTATGATTTTTGATACGGTTTAACACCGCAGCAATGTGTGGATAAACTTAGTTCGTTATTTGGGGATGAAGCACCATCCAAAACTATAGTTTACAAATGGTTCGCAGAATTCAAGCGTGGAAGACCGACGATCTTCGCGAAGGTCGTCCATGCAACTCTGTTGTTGCGAAAAATATTGATGCTGTGCGTGAAATGATTTTGTCAGATCGGCATGTGACTTATAGTGAGATAGAGGCATTGCAGCGAAACAAATACATACGATTTTGCGCGATCATTTGCATGTCAGGAAGCTTTGTAGTCGTTGGGTTCCACACAATTTGAAAGAAAAACAAAAACAGGCACGTGTCAAGTAGTGCAAGAAAATGCTAAAGAAATTCGAAGGGGGTCGTTCAAATTCGGTATATAACATCGTAACAGGTGACGAATCTTGGACATATTCATATGAGCCTGAAACTAAACAGCAATCGACTGTATGGGTGTTTCAAAATGAACCTCAACCCACAAAAGTGGTGCGTTCACAAAGCGTTTCGAAAAAAAATGATTGCTTGTTTCTTTGCAACTGTTGCATTAGAAGATCGAAGGACAGTTAATGCTGACTGGTATACTTCAATTTGTTTGCCGGATGTTATTGCTGAAATCAGAAGGAACAACATAAATCGGCGAATCATTGTTCATCATGACAATGCAAGCGCTCACACAGCACGATGATCTGTCAAGTTTTTGACCAGTAACAACATCCAATTAATGACTCATTATTTGCCTGATTTTTTGCCCAATGACTTCTTCCTATTTTGACATATCAAAAATAAAATGCGTGGTAAGCGTTTATCATCGTCTGAACAGGCCGTTGAATCACTTGTTTTGGAAGTACCTCGCTCAGAGTGGCAAAATTGTTTTGAAGATTTCATCGGATGCAAAATTGTATAGATTTTAAAGGAGAATATTTTGAGAAGCAAGAAAGCAATTTACATAACGTAATTTGTGTTTTGCTTTACATTTTTTGCGAACTTTGTTAGTGTCCCCCATAAACTTTATAAGTTTTTTTTTAGATAGCATGAAACATATCAAATATTTTGAAAAAACTTACCTAAGAAATCATCTGCTGAAAAATGATCTGCATCCCAAACTTGAAGTTCTAATCTCGCTGGAATTTTGCATTCTGTTTCATCCCAAGAAAACAAACTTTCTTTCCTGGATATAACTATTTTTTGTTCAGCAACCATGTAATCAAATGGATACACAAATCGCCAGTTAAAATTACCTTCCCCAGTCAATGAACGGTAATGTATATCCGTGCATTGACAGTCCTCTGGCCCTTTCAACCATCTAAAATTAATCTAAATTGAAGCAACATTTAAATTAATTTAACTACAACTTACCCTTTTACGTAAATATCAGACATTTTTTCACCCGTAAAGAATGCATCATCTTCCAAAACTACATCATCCGTATTCCAAATAATAATTCTCAATTCATAACTTTTGGGTTTTCTTGGTGAGATATCTAAAGGTGCTCCCGGTAATGGCATATCCATGGGAAACATATCAACCCACATTTCAAGTTTACCTTGCTCAATTCCCGGTTTATCTGGGTTGTACAATGGTCTTGTTTCAATGTGTTCTGGAATTAAATCGCAACCAATTCTTGGAAACTCATTCCATCTATGGAGAACGGCTAATGCCATATGTTCTTCCACATCTTTTGTAGTATAAAAATCAAAATCTTCATTTTGTAAATTGAATGAATTGCGACCAATTTTAACTTCACCGTCTAGATATATAGGGGTCTCTACTTTACCATCTTTGCAAAGTTTTGCTAAAATCTGTGTTGGTTTCATTGGATCTCTCCAATTATTATAACCTCCTCTGCAAATAAATTAATTAAATTTTATAAAATTAATAATATAGACTTACTCTTCATATTTCATTGGTAAACCACATGTTGCACGATGCCTACTATAAAATCTATTTTCTAAATCTATTTTGGTTTCACCAACTATTTCATCAGATCCCACTAGATCCCAATCAAAAATTTGAATAGTTAATAATGAGTCTTGAGGAAAAGTAGCTTCTATTTCAAAGCACCTAAAATTGACAATGATAAGCCTTTTTTTGTTTTAATAATATTACTTAACTTACTTCCCAAATACTGGATTTAATTGCTTTGAGATGTAATTTTCCTTATCACTAATTCTTTTTGAGCCTAATTGTAAAAGGACGTATGGATCTGCTTTTCCGTTAAGATCCATAGGATGCAGATCATTTGCTTTTACTATATAGACTCGTACGAGCACGCGTAGAGGGTCGTTTGATGGAAGGCCTTGGAAGAAACCGTATTGTGGATCGAATCCCATTATTGTATGATCTTCAATATCTTTGGGTAGTGGCCATTTGTACACTTTTATTGCTCCCTTGAAAATATTTTTTTGTATTTAATATATTAATATGTTATGATAAAACATACCTTAAATAGTCCTACGATTCTACTGTCGTCTTCAGTTTCATCTCCAGTCTTTTTTCCTCTGTATAATTCGAAGGAGTGAAGCCACTCTTTGAATCCGTTGAACTCGAGTCTCTGTTCTAGTTCTGTAGGATAAATCTGAAAGAAACGTATTGATATTGTAAAGCAGTTTTATTTAAAGAATTATTATAAAAAACAGTTTTTAAAATTGATGCATAAATGCATATCAATAATTATGCTAAATTTTTTAATAGAAAGTTACATTGCAAATAACTTACTAAATACTTTTTTTGAGACAATTGGTACTACTGCCTCCCTGCTGACAATACGTCAAATCTCAACAGTGCAGTGTTTAAATGTTTACTACTTTAATGGTGGAATTCATGAAAGCTGATTAACATTAATCAGCGTTAAATGTGACAACATAACCTCAACATTTGATAAAAATATTTTTATTAATTCAATATAAATACATGATATTTACTTTGGGTTAGTATAAAATACTATTTTCTTTTTATTTTTGATAGTTATATATTGTGTTAAACTTGCCTTAGTGACAGCATTACTATAAATAGTTTTGAGGTTGTCAAATTTAATCAACCGTTACTTTAACTGGCTTTTATGAATTCCAACATATGTCATATATTATTATGTTTAATACTTCAATTATTTTTCTTCTAGTTCAACTAAACTGACAACCCCAAAGCAAAAATTTTGTCGGCCTCAAAACCATACCCGCTGATGTGCTGTAGAACCAAAACTATTATTTTTTTCCTAACTTTTCACAAATCATTTTTCACTCATTTGCCAGAATGCCAAAACATTTGAAGGCAGTCCAAGTAAAAAAGAAGATTAGCAGATTTGTAAAGCCAACATACCGGCGTTGTACTGGATGACTACGAGAGAGCGCAGCTATTGCAATAGCCTCCCTTCTACTGTTTCCTCCTTTGCTATTAGGATAGGGGAAATTATGCATACAACCAGATACAAACAATATCAAGTTTACTCCATTTAGCGGACACTACCATGAAAATCCAGAAATCTTATTTGAGAAACCAAAAATCATTTTACTGAATTTCAGGTAGAGCCCACTTGGGGCCGCCACATTTGAAGTACAAGAAAGGATTCCTTGTACGCCATCATACAAGACAAACCTGATTTAAAAGTACGGAACGTCCACTTCTCATCAAGAGCCCAGTATGAAAGCTCTTTACCACTATACAAAAACTTGGTGTGTCTAGTAAATAAAAGTTGTGTTGTATCACAGAGTACATTCAAACTATAGTGGCACCATGCCACTAACAAAGCTGGATTGCTAACTTTTAAAATGAGAGTTGAAAGAATTGAACATAGCCGCCTTTATAAACTTAAGCAAGAGAGCAAACCAACAAACCGGTAAACTTCAAGAAAACCAGAGACCAATAGACATCACTATTATCTCGGGTAGTATGGGGCTACTCACGATTTGCCAAAATGAATATAATGATCAACGGTCTACCCAGAACTGCCTTCATTTGCCTCATAATACTATAACTATAAAGATATGATTGCTTGGCGGACGCGTTTTAGTTTATTAACTTGGCCGGCATTGTGTTATATATATATTATGTGTTAGTACGGTAACGTAGTTAAGTACTCATAAGTGATAGAGACAGGGCAAGACCTACGCGTGACCATATTTTACTAGTCGTAGTATCATGGAACTGCTCTACCTCTACTCAAATTTGACGCCCATAAACTAGTAATTGTAGTAGTACGCGTGAAGAAGAAGAAGGACGGCAATTACCGGTTCTGCAAAGCAAGCGTTTTATTCAAGATATTTCGTATAACATATATGCTGATGACAAGGGTTTTGACCGGTCCACGTGGTAAAGTTTCCAATAAAACAAGGTAGCAGTAAAAATCTGTTGAAATCTATTCTAATTTTGCTTGGATTTATGTTTGACGCACTTTTAACTAAGACTAAGACTTAGTTTAACACTAGGGCACATGTTAAAATAAATGTACAAATGAACGCCAAAATGGGACAGGGAGAAGTTGAAGATGTGGCGGACGGATTCGGTTTGGGTGTGAGAAATGATAGAGGTGATCGCCTAATAGAATTTTGCAAAAAAATGAAATTTGCAATAATGAACTACTTCAAACTACACCCAAGAAGGCTCTACACGTGGAGATCTCCAGCCGATAACCAACAGAGATTAGTAAAAAATCAAATTGACTATGTAATGGTAAACAAAAGATATTGCAAAGCAATTCTCTCAGTCAAAACATACCCAGGCGCCGACATTCCATCAGATCATAACCTTCTACTGGCTTGCACCAAAATACGACTGAAAAAAATAATCAAAAAAGAGAAGCCTAAAAAAAGTTGATACACAAAAACTTAAACAAAATAATGTTCTACAGAAAACTAAAGACAGGTAAATAGTGAACTAAACATCATATCTGAAAATAGCAATTCTAAAACACAAACAGAAGAATTGTAAAATCAAATAAAAACTGCGTTAGTTACGGTTGCAGAAGAACTGAAACCCGAAAAGACCGAACAAAGACAAACATGGTTGACAGATAACAAAATATATCTCATGAAAGAAAAAAAAGCAATAGAGAAACATAAACTAAGAAATGTATAGAGAACTTCAAAAAAAAGTACTTAAGATAATTAAAAAAGATATAGAGCAATGGTTACAAGAGAAATGTGCCAAAATCGAAATACTACAAGCAAAACACGACAGCTTCAAACTTCATATAAAAATAAAAGAAGCATTAGGAAGCAAGCAACGAAAGGGAAGAGGCGTAATCCTAGACTCAGACAATAACATCATCACAGAAACTGACAAAATAATAACAAGATGAAAACAATATATGGATGAGCTTTTTGGAGACATAGATGTGGACAACAATATGACCACAACGTTCACAACATCGGGTGACAAAGGGCCAATTATTACTCAACAAGAAGTAGAAGCAGCAATCAACCGATTGAAAAACAACAAGGCTCCGGGACCAGATCAGAATGAGGAAATGCTTAAACTACTAAAGCCAGAACAAGTGAAATTGGTGACTACGCTCCTCAACAAAATCTACACAGAGAATCAAATACCAAAAGATTGGCTAATATCCACATTTATTCCACTCCCAAAGAAAGCAAACGCAACAAAATGCTCAGAACACAGAATAATCAGTCTGATTAGTCACGTTCTAAAAGTATTCCTCAATATTATCCAAACTTGCATATGTAGAAAACTAGACGACAACATCAGTCATACACAATTTGGCTTTAGAAAAGAACTTGGAACTAGAGAGGCGTTATCCAAAAAGCACGCGACATCAACGCAGACGTATTTGCATTCTTTATTGATTTCGAGAAAGCATTCGATAAAGTCAACATAGCAAACTCATTGCAATTCTACGTGAAAGCGAAATTGACAACAGAAACATAGACATAATATCCAATCTGTACCTACAGCAAAAAGCCATGGTCCAGGTAGAACATCCGAGGAGTTTAGAGTGAAGTGAGGGGTCCGCCAGGGTTGTGTACTATCACCACTGCTGTTCAACGCATATTCAGAACAGTTATTCAAAAAAGCACTAGACAACGTAGATGAAGGTCTAGTAATAAACGGCAAAACAATAAACAGATATGCGGACGACACTGTTCTGATCGCTAATACTGCCGAAGGAGTTCAGAGACTGATAGACTGCATAACAAACGTGAGCGAAAGATACGGAATGAAGTTGAACTGCAAGCAAACGCAAATCCTAATCATCTAAAACCGCATAGATAACCTACGGTTCACTGCTGATATGTATCAAACTTATTTGTTAAACATTATTTATTCAGTTACAGGAGGTGTTTCTAGAGATATAAATCAGTCTATAAACTTGCTTATACAAGCACAACCTAGATCAATTAGTTCTTTCTTTTTAAATCCGGTCACACATGTAGAAGTTGCCGATATAATTAAATCATTAAGTAATAGTTGATGTGCGGATGCACACGATTTAAATTCGTTATTGAATTGAGTAAAATTTGAGCGTATTTAATCAATCTATCGTTTGAACAATGAACCCTAAAGAATTAAAATTATGTACATGAAGTGTCTAACTTTAGACCAATTTCTATAGTACCTGTAGTATCTAAAATATGAGAAAGAGCGTTATATATTAGATTGTATAATTACATAGACAATAAATTTTGTAACATAAAATACTGTAAAAAAAAACTTGTTCATTACGGAATACGCGGAAACTCGCAAAAACTGATACAGTCGTATTAAATAAACAGAGAACAATATGTTCAAAAGAACAACTTACAATCCAGAAAACCAAAAATAAGTGTTGGGGTCCCATTAGTTTACATTAATGACCTTGAGTATAATATAAAATCGGCTACAACATTTCTATACGCCGACGATACAACACTTTTAGAGAATCCAGCAAATAACTACTCTAATGTAATTCAAGGTCTTAATGAAGCCCAATATTGGTTTAAAAGTAATGGGCTAGTACTAAATAGCAATAAAACTGTTCATATTAAGTTTTTTTAAATGGAAAGTGTAACATTTTTAGGTGTACACTTACAACCTAATTAACATGAGAAGTACATATAGCAAATAACCTTAACAAGAACATATACCTGCTTAGAAAAATTGCTCTAAACACAAATCAGTATGTTACAAAGACTTCTTATTTTGCATATACATATACACTCTATTTTAAGTTACAGTATATTATTCTGAGGTAGTACAACAATATCTAATCGTATATTTATAATGCAAAAAAGAGCAATAAGAATTATTGCTGCTGTACCGCAATTAACAAGTTGTCGTCCACTTTTGAAGGCTTTGCACATTCTAACTGTCCCTTTGGTATTTGTTCTTCAATGCTTGTTATTTGCTAAAAATAATATTTTAAAATAAGTAAGACAAAGAGATATTCATAGCTACAACACAAGAACCAACACAAATATAGTATTACCTACAATGAGGCTAAGCATAGTTCAAAAAAGCTAGGAATATCTTTCTATAAATATGTACAATTACTAATTAAAAACTTTAAAACTGTCATTGAAAATAAACTGTGTCAGGAAGTTCTATATAACTATGAACTTTTTTTTAACATACTGTTTTGATTGTTATTTTAATCTGTTTGTGTTTTGTTTTGTTATAATTTTTGTTTGTAACTAGTCAATTCTGTACTTATCCAGAAGTTGCAAAACTGTATTGTACATTTTATCTATTATGTATTCAATTGGACTGTTTTGTATTGTATTGTATTGTATTGTATTGTATTGTATTGTATTGTATTGTATTGTATTGTATTGTATTGTATTGTATTGTATTGTATTGTATTGTATTGTATTGTATTGTATTGTATTGTATTGTATTGTATTGTATTGTATTGTATTGTATTGTATTGTATTGTATTGTATTGTATTGTATTGTATTGTATTGTATTGTATTGTATTGTATTGTATTGTATTGTATTGTATTGTATTGTATGGACATGATTTATGCCATTCATTTGGTCTGTAAAATCAAATAAACATATTCTATTCTATATCCTATACTGCCAACAATACAACGTTACCAATGGCTGTAACAATTACATACTTAGGATGTACCTTTAATAATGAATGGGATCACTTTCGAGAAATAAGATGCCAAATCGAGAAATTCAACATGATGAGGAACACACTATGTAACATGTCGCTCAGCATACATACCCGACTTACGGTTCTTAGATGCTATGTACTATCAGTTCTACTATACGGGACGGAAGCATGGACCCTCAACGAAGCCTACTGCAAACAAATCGACGCCTTCGAGATGAGGTGTTATCGTTGCATGCTCAGGGTTTTATGGGATCATCACGTCACAAACAAAACGGTACTACGGCGCATTGCGAAAGAACTTGATTTCCTAACAAATGTCAAACATAGGAAAATAGGGTTCTTTGGACATATCATGAGGAATGAAAAATACTATCTACTGCAACTAATCCTGCAAGGAAAAATAAAAGAAAGAAGGTCGAATATCTGGCTAAAGAATATAAGAGCATGGACCGGAATGACATTTAGAACAGCAGTAAACAGATTAAAGTGGACCAATGTGATTGCCTACATCCATAAAGGATAGGCACTTAAAGAAGAAGAAAAATAAATACAATATACATTTTGCTATTTTTGACATTTTATTAAAAGACATTTGGACTTTTCAACAATACTTGCCAAACTTTGGTATATTCTAACATAATTTTTGATATTTTATAGCTGAATTTTGCCAATTTTAAAGTTCTATGTCAAATTTTATGTAAAATTTTATATAAAATTTTACACTTTTTTCACAGTTTATGTTTAGATTTTGGTTCTTTCTGACAATTGTTTGTTATTTCAAGGCAAGATTTTGCTGTTTTTGACATTTTATAAACAAAATTATGAACTTTTGAAACGTTTTTTGCCGGATTTTGTTTCTTTTTGAAAACAATTTAGTACCTAGTTTTGTCATTTTTGACTTTTCAATCTGTATAAAAAATTAAAAACTGCATTTTCAACAGTTTATACTAAATTTTGGTACTTCCTGACAATATTTTTATACTTAAGTCCGAATTTTGCTATTTTTGACATTCTATGAATAGAATTGACAAATTATGATTGGATTTTAACTCATATTAAATATTTTGATATTTTATAGAAGAATTTTGCCTTTTTTTAAGATTTCATAAAAATGTTTAATTTTTTTTTATTTTCCAATTTTATGATCGGAATTTATCATTTTATTTTTTTTTATAAATAGAATTTTAATTTTTTTTTTGAGGTTATGCTCAAATTTTGGTTCCTTGTGACAATATTTGAATGTTTTGGCTAAGAAAGATTTTGCTATTTTTGACTTTTAATGAAACATTTTTCAACAATTTATAGCCGGATTTTGTTACTTTCTAACAATATTTTGATGTTTCATGGCTAGATTTTGTTATTTTTGACATTATTATGAACAGCATTTTACACTTTTAAACAGTTTTTGGCCGGATTTTGCTATTTTTGAGATTTTATAAAACATTTTACAGCAGACTTTAGTGTTTTCTGACATATTTTAATTCATTGAAATTTTACACATTTTTTATTTTAGTATTTTATGACTGGATTTTGTTATTTTTGACTTTTTATTAATAGAATTTTGCACTTTTCAACAGTTAACACATTGACTGCCCTCCGTGCTACTTGCGTTCTACGTTCATTTGAATTCAATGGTGATTTGAAAAGCAGGGCAACATTGGAATTCTATAAATTCTATAAATATAGTGATTGAGTTACCATAAGAAACACGTGGTTTCAAGTTTTAAGAGCTGATCCCCAATTATCTGGGTCTCAACACACGGCAAAAGTAGTTTTATTCCTTCTCCAAGAAAAATTAGGTGTTGGGCATTCAATATATATGGATAATTTTTATAATAGTGTAAAATTGGCTAAGGATTTATTAGAAATAAAACGTATGTTACGTGAACTTTGAGAGCAAACCAAAAAGAACATCCTGTTGAAGTTACAAGCAAAAAGTTGAAGAAAGGTGAGCTGGTTGTTCAATACAATTTAGATGGAATTTGTGTTATAAAATGGAAAGATCGCAGAGAAATTTTAGCAATTTACACGGAATTTAATGGACAAATGGAGGAAGTTACTACACGACGTGGTAGAGTATTGATGAAACCGAAGCTAATAAATAAATACAACAAATTTATGGCAGGAGTTAATCACCTCGACCAAATGTTGTCATATTATCCATGTGAGCACAAAATTTTAGTTTGGTACTAAAAACTAGCCATCCATATATTCCAGACTATGTTCTAGTTGTAGAAATTTTTTTGAATTCAGACTAACAGTGATTGAGAAATTGGTTGGGCTCCCATCGTCAGTTCCAATACCTACATTCAAACTTCAACATCTCCCAGAATACTGTCCAAAAGGAGAAAACGGAAAAGCTAAAAGACGAAGATGCATGTTTGCTGGAACAATACCCAAAAACGAAAAGATTCCGTCTACTATTGCCCTCAGTGTCCCAATGGTCCTGGACTTTGCCTTACACCCTGTTTTAGGTTATTTCATGTAAACAAATAATAGCTTGTATTACTTTTTTAATTACGTTTTTAATATTTTATGTTGTAACTTGAATTTTGTTAGTTTTGTATTTATAATAATTTATTTTATTTTGTTTAAAAAAATAAATTATTTATAAAAACTATAAATAAACTAATTTTTACCAAAAACTACTTATAAAACGCGCATAGCGCGGTGATGAGCACTTAGGACTGCTTATCACTTACTCTGTGCAAACAACGCGCCTGGCGCGTTTTTATTTTTATTTGCATAAAAATGCCAAAAAAATCTGTAGCAGAATCAATTGCTAATCACAATTCACCCATATTATATTTATATAAATTAAATACATGAGTGGCACCCGACGCATTAGAAGCTTGTGAAGTGGGCAGTGAATGTGTTAATAACAAGATTAAAAAATATTACAAAATTGTGTACGGTTTTTTCCAAAATTGTCTAAGGAGTACTTATCATTTTGCGGTGTGGCCTAAACATCCTAGCTACCGCACTGATATAGCTGCAATGAATAAATAAAATAAAGATAAGATACCCATAAAACTAAATCATGACAATGACATACGCTAATGTGAACAATGGCCTCGACACGGTTTCAGGCTCTCATTAATAAGACGACTTCTCAATTTACTCTTAATAAAATTTATGCTTCAAAATGATTGTTCTCATAAATATGTAGACCAGAATAAGGAAAAAACAGCAAATGCTTGAATTATTTTCTTGGCAATGTATCAATTTTGATAAAAAAAAAGTTAATTTGTTTCCGAATGAAATAGCTTCTTCTAATATCAAAAAGATTGTGTATCTTCTACCATATAATAAAAAAAATTTGATCCTCCGTTTGTTTGTTAGTTCTGGATAGTAAAAATCCTTTTCAAGGAAAAATGTTTCGGACAGAGGTAGGTGAAATGCACAATTTTAGTCTTTCCTGCGAGTACACGCGCTCGGAAGTTATACATTGTAGAACCCAATAGAAAGATACGACTTGACAATATGCGTTACCATATTATTTTCCTGAAAATGTTTTCTCAATAAGTCGCTTTTGAGCACTCGCCCAACGATTATGACACATGAACACCAACTAAATGTGTAAACATAGAAATATAAAAACCAGTCATCACAAAGATTCAATTACACTGTACGACCTTAAATATTTTGTGGAAGAGCCACACTTGAAGAGTCAAAGAGCCACATGTGGCCTGTGAGTCGCGGTTTGTTCACAACTGCCCTAAGTAGTTCTAGATATAGTTATAAAACTTACCGCCTAGACAAGTAAAAAAACTGCATAAATGATTATTTAAAACAATCATAAAAATGTTTTTGGCCTAAGAAGTGTATTATATCTGAGACAAATTTGTAAATAACAATTTTATAGATTTATTTTTTATTTACTCAATCCTGTGTAAATATTTGTATATGTAACCACTAAATATATTATTATTATTATTATTATATTATTACAAAGATCATTCGTGAATATAGGTACTTATAGATAGAATAAGTATACCAATTTCTAGATCACACAATCAATATCAGAAAAAAAAAACAAAGTGCTGAACTAAAAGATAAAAAAGTACCCACTAAGAGCAGTCTGTCACAAAACTGATTAATCATTTAATATTAAATGTGCGTGCCGAGTTAGTAGGTTTTTGATGCAAGAAAATAGAACATGTTCTAAAATCTTGGATAAAGCAAGTAGCGCATCATTTAATATTAAATTTAATAACGCAATAATGGTCTAAACTACGCAATAGCTTATGAAGGAAAAAATAAAATAACAATTGGTCGGTCATGTGTTTAGGCAAAATACAGAGCAATAAACAACCTTCTAAAAACTACGAGAAATGAAAAGAAGCATTGAGAGACCACAGATGCAATGGATAAACGACAACAAAACAATATCGGAAGAACAGTGGATGAGAGTAGCAAACAGAAAAACAAATGAAAACGGCGTATGGAAAGCAAAAGCTAAAAAAACGAAAAAAAATTGGCAAAGTTTTTCTAAGTGTAATTTTAAAAAGTAGATCTATTTATGGCTAAAATGTACAAGTGGTACAAACAAATTTGGTCAAAAAATTAACTAAGTATTTTAATTCACTATTTTTGTTTGAATAAATACACAGTTTGCACATTTGAACCATACAATACTAATAATAATAAATAATTATTATTATCAACATTTATTCACACCATTGGAAAACATAGAGATTAAACAAAAATACGATTTTACTTTAATGTTAATCATTTAATTATAATAACATTAAAAATCTGCAATCCAATATAGTAGCGCTCTCGTCGTTACGAAAAAGACTATTTTTTCAAAAAAATAAGCATGTGCAGTTTGCACAGAACGAGCGCATAAATTTATACAAATTATATAGAAATGATTATATAAAAAGTAAAGAAAATAACTAAATTATGTGTTAAAAGTATATTATTTGCTATACGACTTTCGTTCTGCTTGGTCAATCTTTATTTTTCCAGATTATTGGAAAATCTGTCGAGATGTCTTTTGATTCTAAAGAATTTTTTTTAATCTACTTAATACTAAGAAGTATTTGGCCGATAATGGGGTTTCCAATTTAAATAGTTTTGTTGTAATAGCTCAATGCTAGAGCGCTTGCATATCATTCCAGCAGTTCGAGGTTCAATCCCTGACATGACTATTTTAAAATTTGTTCTTCATCCACCTAATAAGCTGTTGATCCCATCAAACGTTTTTAAACAAGTCGTAGATTTACTGTGGCGAACTGTGGCGATGTAAAATAGCCCTAGAACGCACAATCATTAATTAACTAATTGTATTTTTTGTTGCCGTGTTAAACACCCGCAAAAGGAACCTGTATACAATTTAAGTAAACCAGTACAACATACTTTAGATATAATTAAACAATCTAATAAATTAATATTATTTCCTTTGCTTCAGATTGCTGCAATACTACTACATTTGAGCGGCATTAACATTTCTCATGTTCGGTTTATCTCAAAACAAGCAAATATGTCGGATTTTGTGCAGCTTTTTTGGTAAAAGCTACATGAGATGAGATGAGAGACGGTTAAGCCATGGTCGGTGTTTGTAGATGTTGTTAACATTATATATTGTTGTTAATAAATAAAAATAAAAACAAAGCATATAAAAGTATGTTATTTACAACATAATTAATATTTCATTGTGAAATAGACTATTTGCAGTTAACAGTATTTATTACAATCTGAAAACGATATAAGACATAAAATAAATCAATTTATATGCGTGTAGCATGTGATGGACTGCTGAGAGAGTAAAAGCAGCACTTTAAAAATAAAAATATAAAATAAGTTTGATTAAAAAAAAGTAAAATGTTTGAATGAAAAAAAATGATTTAATACATTTTATTTAAACTCAAACTTTAATAAATTAATGCACACTCCCCTCACAGATAATTTACCACATGGGTCATTAATATTTTACTAGATTGAAACATAATCGGAGATAACAAAATAGATTTTTATTTCGGACTACGGCCCTGTCTAGAGCAATGTTACCAACTGTGATGATAACCGGCTGGCGCCTAACAAAACGTCTATATTTTAAAAGTTCTAACCTCGAAAGTTCTCCAGTTTTCTATATTTATGCTCAAATGTAGTGTTCCTTTTAAAAAGAATTTTTGTAAATTGTCCTTAATATAATTGAAAATGTACATTTTGTTAAAGCACGATGGTAAGTGAATAATAATAATTTAATATCTTCAACACATTCAACAGTTTATTTACTTTCAATATTGATATGATTTTATTACAAATAAAAATTAATTTATATCATGATAGGTGATAAGATTATGATCAATACACTGTAATGTAATTATAGTAATATATTATTGCTTGACAATTTAGCAGTATGATAAATATTAGGTATTAATTGTTTGTCAACAATATATCCATATTCAATTCTGATTATGAGCTTGTTTTGATTTTTATGATGGTATTTACTTTCTTGTTCTGTTCATAAATAAAAATTAGATACACACACAGGATAAAGTACATGGGATTTAAGAGCAGAGAATGTTAATGTCATCACTGTTAAATAATTTGACTTTTGTGCGGCAACTAATGAATGTTGGGACACTACATATTATGCAGGTGTAACTAGCAACTGCAACAATACCAACAAAAAATACAATTTTTTTTGTTAAAACTTCTATTATACGAGGTTATCTATTTTACAATTTGTGCAATGCACAGAAGTATATGTGTTCCTTTTTGTAGAAAGTTATAGTATGATGGTTGTAAAAGCTTACTTTGTATTCTAAAGGTAGTGTGTTTTGGACACTTGTAATTCTGTCAATATAGTAGAATCCAAAAGCAAATTAATAGTACCTACCAAGACGAGTTTACTTTCTCTTATTAGCAGGGAATATTGTGTGGTATTAGTCGATCTGCATAGATCACCTATGATACAAAACACGTCTTTAACAGTTAAGCACCAGAACTTTTGGATAATTTGCTTTGTTTGCTCTCATTCTCAGAAAAAAAGAAATAATCACAAGTTGGATATCAACCGGCTAGTTTGTTGTAAGACAGTGTGAACATTGTGTTTACACTGGCTAGTTATGCTAAATATGTAAATATTTTTTATCTAAGTAATACATGGGACATTATTTTATTTATTTAGCTGAGCTATTCTGAATAAAGCTTTAATGCCCGTACTAATAGTCAGAGTGGATTCATGAATCCGAGATTCATTTTGCTATTCGTTGATTGGCTCTAAGGCAATTCACGGATATTGTGACGGCAACTTTAGTTGCATTTGGTCAATGTATTCCTTGCTTAATTCTCGGATCGAGTTGAAAACTATGCAATCATCAATATTCAAATAATCTTGGGTGGTCCCAAGATTATTTGAATTTAGGATTATATTGACGGTTGCATAATTTTCAACTCGTTCCGCACCGTCACAATATCCGTGAATTAGCTTAGAGCCAATCAACGACTATCAAAATGAATCTCGGATTCATGAATCCAGTATCAATCCAAGATTTAATCTCTGACTACGGGCATAAAAGACTTAACCCGAGTGGGTAACTACTCATGTTTGGTACAATGAAACTTTTATGTTTATGAAAAGTTATGAAATTTTGTCAAAAAATTTAAAATATTGTGAAATTTTTATATAGCAACAATTGAAAAGTAAAACAAAAGCACATCATTTTATCATATTGGTGCTTATAAACATTTTCAGTCACAAGCAAAAATGTAAAAATAATTAGATATACAGGGTGTGTATAATTCAAAAACCATTTTAAATGGTTTTTTGAGTATTATAAAGGCAGGTACACACATATTTGTTTTTATTTTTAATATAGTTGCTATGGCAACCAACTTTATTTTTAAATGGCAACATACATTTTTTATTTTATCTTATAAATTGGTTAAAAAATAACGGAGTTTATCAGCCGTACGTTTTTTGTCTAACACAGTGTATATGCGTATTTTATTGAATCAATTGATTGCGAAGTGACAGATTAATAAAAACATTTTTAGGTTAGGTTAATATTGAATCCAAAATTTTTTAGGTTAGGCTAATTGTGGCTCAACTATCAATCTTAAAACATAAATAAAAATTAATTCATTTTATGTGCGTATCATGACTCAACTATAATTGCAAAAGTGATAGAACATGAAGATAAAATGAACAATGCATATGTTACATAGCTGTCAATTAACAAGCAAGTAACAGATGAAGTATCAAAAGAAACGTATATTACTGATGTCAACTAGCAAAGGAGAATTGACAGATGATGTGAAAAAAATTAACTATGCATACCGTGACACAACAAACATTTGCAAAATGACAAATTAGATGCAACATATTTAGGTTAGATGTATACCGTCACACAACTGTTAATTGCAAAGTGATAGATTAGTTTTAGGTATTTTGAAACAAGTGTCATCTGGGAGAAGATAATAAAATGAATATATTGTGACACAACTATCAAAAGCAGTGAGGCCTAGCCCGATACCTGTTACATTTCTTTACAGGATTAAATCGAATATTAACAATCTGTTTTAGTTAACCTTTTCAGGAACACATTAATTTTGAAATTTTAACTTTAATATGTATCATGTATTTTAATTGTTCAAATGCATATAATCCTATCTTGTCTATAATATATAAGGAGTTTTCTTTCAAATTGCAAAAATGTATCCATAGTGAAAAAATTTAAAAAGTCAATACGGGGCATTAGTAGTGACGTCACACGACAGTAGCGCCATTGGCGCCAACGTGGATCATCACAACAACTATTTTATACATAGGTTCTCTTATGGGAGATACTTGTTGGATTTAATTGTGTTGTTATAAGATATTTTTCAGCAATTCAGTGTTTATGCAATGATCATTTGTTGAGCAAGGTAATATTTTATGTATAATATGTAGATAATTAATTACACAATTTTAAATTAACACATATTAAAACATTCACTACAATATAACCTCACAAAATGTTTTAATTACATTTTAAAATACATTTGTTAATTTAAGTAAATTAATATATTTTTTATTATATCTATAGTATTGTATATTCAGTAAAACTAATTTATGATAATAGGTAGTATTTTACTCAAGAATTGACTCAAAGAATTAGATTTAATACCTCGATTATTCAAGATGATATTTTTGTTATTTGTTTATTAATTATTTGTATTTATAACAGTTTATATTTTTTTAATTATTGACTTTATTAATGAAATTATAATAAACAACTAAACTTCTCATGAAATCAAATAAGATTTGTAAATTTTGATTATATAAGTTTCGGATTGTATTATTGGCAGATCGAAAGCAATTATCTATAATATAATTGTAAAATAAAACATATTTTATAAAATTCATTGTTAATACACAAACAAAAACATGATCAAATACAGTACAATTACAAAATCAATATATATAGTTTCGTTACACATAATCGGAACATAGATAATCAAAATTAATTATTACTCGATTAAATTCTTAAGACAATTTAATTAACTGGTTATGTTTGTTCTTATTATGTAAAATAATGTAACCGCATATGTATTATATAATACTTTAAATAGCAGAAAAAACTCTGCCGATAAGCTTTTTGAAATTGCTTACTTATTGATTTTAACAAATAACGTATAATGATTAAATTTAAAAACACAAATATATGTTATTATAAAATTTATAAAACTGATGGTTTATTATTAAAGATTAACATATTTACATATTCAATTACTCAGTTAATATTTTTGTATTAAATTTATGAAGTCTTAAAATTTTATATTTTCTATTTTTATTTTATAAAATCCTTTTATATTATTCATATTATTGAAGTAATGATTTTATTTTATTTTTACATACATGTTTCGATGAGTTATCATCATTTTCAATGTATTTATATTATATAATATTTCAAACTGATTGATTAATATTTAAAAAATTGTTTTTTCCTGCTACCCTGATATAACTCATCAAAACATGTATGTAAAAATAAAATAAAATAAATAAATAAAATAAAATCATTACTTCAATAATATGAATAATGTCTTAAAATTTGCTAAATATTTATTTAAACTTAAACTTTAATAATAATTTGTTGCAGTTGATCATTTTACAGTATGATTAACATTAAATTCAAAAAGTATTTATTAAATATTTACAATTTGTGTGAGTGTTATGTTGTATTTTCGAATTTTAATATGTGTTTATTTAAAATTGTATCAACTAATATATACAAATTGTACATCAAAAAATGCTTTAATATAATATTAATCCATTTTGGTGCATTATATTGCAAAAAAATTTCTTATAACGACACAATTAAATCCAAAAAGTATCTACCATAAGAAAACCTATGTATAAAATAGTTGTGATAATCCACGTTGGCGCCAATGGCGCTACTGTCGTGTGACGTCACACTAATGCCCCGTTAACCTAACCTCAAATATTTTATACAGGGTGTTAGACAAAAAAAACGTACGGCTGAATAACTCCGTTATTTTTTAACCGATTTATATAATTCAAAAACCATTTTAAATGGTTTTTTGAGTATTATAAAGGCAGGTACACACATATTTTTTAATTTTTAATAAAGTTGCTATGGCAACCAACTTAATTTTTTTAATACAACCATGTAAAATAATATTATACTTTTATAACAAAAAATTTTGATAATTTTAAAAAACATATTATTTGTTTTTTTTATTTGAATTGATCGTAATTGAATAGTTGGCGTTGAAAATAAAAAGTGTTTATTTTTTAGGGTGTTCTTACGTTGTTATGCTTAATATAATAACAAAAAATTGACGTTTTTAAAATTAAAAAAAAAAGAAAAAAATATTTTTTCAAGTTATCATATTATGCATAATAACATAAAAACACTCAAAAAAATTAACATTCATTATTTTCAACGCCAACTATTCAATTACGATAATTTTAAGTAAAAAACAAATAATATGTTTTTTAAATTTATCAAAAATTTTTGTTATAAAAGTACATATATTATTATTTTACATGGTTGTATTAAAAATATCATAAAGATTCAAAAAATAAAATAAAAAATGTATGTTGCTATTGAAAATAAAGTTGGTTGCCATAGTATATACTAAAAATAAAAACAAATATGTGTCTATCTGCCTTTATAATATATATATTAGTTCGAGTAAGAGAAAAAATTGAGTAATAGAAATTTGACTAGAAGATAAAAATCTGTATAAAAATTGTTTAAACCGTATTGTTTCCAAAAAATATTCCAGTTATGGAATAATTTGATTTGAAGAAGTTTGAGTTAGAGAAGTTTCACTGTATATGCAAAAGATCATAACAAGAATAATAATAATTGTTTATTTCATGCTTTTTGGCCTTGAAAATCTTACAACTTAACATTACATTATAACTTAAAAATTCAATACTAAAGTCGTTTTATATCATAAATGAAACCCTTCCCTGTTTTTAATTAATTTCAATTTATGTTTTCATTTTTTTTCGTATTTTAGTCACTTCCTTCATCCATTTCATTTCAGTACCACTTTTTTGCTCATTTGCTCTACCTTCATCTTACTACATTGTTTTTCATCTTTATCCATCCAAAATGTGCATACTTCTTAATTTCTACATCTAAACGTTGCAATCATCATTTTATCTTTTTTACTTGAAATTGTTTTTTCTAGGTACTGGTATGTTATTTTCTATGGTATGTCCATAACCATTGTATTCATTCACTTATGTCTTTTGTTCTTGTACATGTATATCTCTGTCTCTCATCATTGTTTCCATCCATACCTCTCTTCCTTGCGTGGTCATTCTAGCCAATTTCTTTACTAGTATATGATACATTCCTGTTATAAAATTTCTCCCTGTGTTCACTCATTTTTCTATATTTCCCATTCATGTTTCATACACTCTTGCAAGATTATGCATTAACTTCTTTCTTTGTATTTCATTGCTTGTTTTCCTGTCTCAACTCTAATCTTATCTTTATTTGTTTCCTCTAGTACTAGTACATCCACCTACTATACTTAGCTTGTATGGCCTCTAGCTGTTCTTGTTTTTTCCATCTTTCCAACTTTTATTTCTATGCTTTTAAATTTCCTTTTTTCTATTCCCCACACTATTCTTGTTATTAATTGTACAAAATCATACCTTAAATATTTAAATGATTTCACTTCTTCAATCTCAAGTCTCAATTTTTCACTCTCCGTTTTTCTTCCCTTTTCTGATGAACACAGTTTTTTTTGGTTTTTTCCACATTAACCTCTAATCTTTTCTTTTTGAAGTATGTTTCTAAACATTTAATGATCTCTTTCATTAGTATATTGAACATACAAGAAGAGTGGATCTTCACTTGCTCGAACACCTTTCCATACTCCATTTATCATTTCAGTTTTTCAATTAAATTTTGCGATCCATACATCCATGTTTTATTTTTATGCCATCCATACCTGGCGTTTTCTTTTTCTTTAATCTTTTTATCTGCTTCCAAATTATTTCTTTTGTGATCTTGTTCGATTTTTGTTGTTGGTTGAATAATTTCTTTTTCTGTATCTTTTTTCTTTTTCTTTGTTTTTTTATACAATTTAGAAAAAACGTATTTTCCATTCTTTCTTGGAAATTGTTTTGTCCTTCTTCTTTTTTTCTTTATTTATATATTTCCATGCTTCCTTTTCAGTGTGTATTTCTTTTTTTCTTCATTTCTATTCATCTTAAGCTGTTTGTTTTGTAGTTCTTTTGCGCATCCTGATACTGATTTTTAGTTGCTTTATTATTTTTGCTTCTCTCTAAGAAATCTTCTGTTCTTAAGTGCAACAAGTCTTTTATACTGTTGCTTCTCTAACTCTTTTTTTTCAAGTTCTGTTATTCTTCATTCCACATCTTTTTTATGCTTTTTGTTTGATTCAATTTTTTTCTATACATTTCCATAATGCTTTTGTTACTATTTCTTTCTGTCTTTTTTTGTTCTTTTGTTGTATTTCCTACTATATGTACTTCTAGTGGCTGATGATATGACTCTACTCTCCCTTCTTCTACTTCCCGCTCCTTTGTTGACATTTACATAATCTATTTGGTCCATTTGGTCTCATTCCTTTGTTTTTCTATTTTCTAGTCTGTCTTTTGGTTCCTTCTAGTTTTAACTTTATCTGATATATCAAACTTCTTCTTTTTCACGTGTCATGACCGATCTCGATCGTTGACTCTCAGTTGGCTGTCATATTGACTATGATCGTCTTGTTTACCGCTGCACGGAAAAGCTGGGCTGATGTTTTCCCAAACCATTGGCGACGATTCTTTAGCCATGATGTTGTACGACGTCCAACGTTTCCTTATCCCATTATTTTACCCTGGATTATTAGATGAAGCAGTTCGTAATTTTCCGGGTGCCTCATTACATGTCCAAAATACTCTAGTTTACGTTGTTTTATGATGTTTGAAATCTTGAGATTTTTGTTGATTTTCTGGAGGACAGCTTCATTTGTAACTCTTTCTGATCCTCAGAACTCGTCTAAACATCCATCCATCCAGGACTCTGCCCCATATAGTAAAATTGGGAAGATGTAGATTGTATCATTCTTATGAGCAGGTCTAGGTTTAAGTTGTGCCTGTACAGAACGTTTCTGAGTTTCAAGAAATTTGCCTTTGCTTGTGCGGGTCTGGATTTGATTTTTACGCTTTGGTATTTTAGATTATTTACGCGCTCTAATTGGTCTTCCTCTACTACTATGTCATTTTCTTGTACGTTATAATTTTTGCTAATGACTAGATATTTGGTCTTTTTTGTATTCAGCTTCAGTCAGTATTCTCTGCATGTTTTCACTAAGCGATCGATAACCGTCTGTAATTGTTCACCTGTGCTTGTCAGCAATAGCGTGTTGTCAGCATATCTAATGTTGTTTACTAGCTTTCCATTTATGATAATACCTTCCTTTGCATCTTCCAGTACTTCATTGAATATTTCTTCCGCATATAAGTAAGCATCAAGTAGTATCGGTGACAAGATGCATCGCTGCTGCACTCCTCTCTTGATGTCAACTTCGTCCGGTAGTTGTTTTTTGTGAAATTATATTTGCAAATAGCAACAAAATGCATTCAAAAATACAGAAAAACGCATTTATTTCTATATTTGATGGGTTTTTTCGGCTATTTCCTAACTATTATTCGACTAAAAGACTTCGACATATCATAGTTTAATCCTTTCTAAATGTACTGGTAAAAAATAAATCGATTAACAAATTATTTGTAGAAGCAGCGATGAAGTTGCCGTTTTTGTTAAAATACTACAAATCAAGGTAGCGGTCGGTATGCTCTTAAGCAGTTTAGATTGGAATGTCGTTCGGTCTTGGCGACTTTTTATTTGGTATTTGATAGACCTTCTTGGTTCTACATGTTGGCGGCCTAAATTTTATCGGGAAGTCTTTGGTTAGGTTAGTTTATCAGTAACGAATAGTTTGAAGTTTGTAGACACAGTTGCAATCAGTCTTATATCTACTGCTATATGTGTTAAATGTCAATTTCTAATCATCTATTCAATTTTGATGATTTTTTTTTGATAAATTTATGTATTTTCAGGCACATCATTTTATCTTAGAAACAACACATCTTATATTTTGGGAAGAAGAGATTGTGATATTACCATAGATGATAATACAGTGAGCCGTAAACATGCAAAAATTACAATTAAGGTACAATTTCATTATTAAAATAAAATAATACATTTAATTTTGAATCTATTTAGGGAAAAAAAGTTATTATAGAAGATTTAAAATCGGCCAATAAAACAATTTTAAATGGAAACGAATTGTCACCTAATGTTGAAGCAGTCGTAAAGGTTGGAAATGAAATAAAATTAGGCACTAAAGAATCCATATTTTTGTTAGTTTATAAAAATAAATAATTTTTAAAAAATAATTAATAAATATTTTCAGATTAAAAAAAGATGAGTTATTAGTTACAACATCTGGATTGAGAAATGTTGAACGGGAAGAATTAAAAACACTTATTAACAATATGTGTGGCATAATGACTACAACCTGGTCTGAAAGATGTACCCATATTGTTGTCGATACATTGGTTTTAACAGTGAAAGTATTATGTGCTTTAATAGTGAAGCAAAATATTGTGACATTAAATTACTTCAAAGATCGGGAAATACAAATCAGTAAAAATGGAAAGTTACCAAATTATTTAAATTACTTACCAAAAATGGCCGAAGAAACTTTCCGAAAAAATCAAGAAGTAAATTATAGTTTAGATCGTAGTCGATTATTTAAAAATAAAATATTTGTTTTTCCAAATGAATCATCGAGAAAAAAAATGGAAGAGATAATTGATTTGGCACAGGGTACATCGGTGGCTTACGATGTGCAACCCATTCCAAAATCAAAGTTGCTAAGCACTAATCCAGAATATCTTTTTATTATAACCAGTGATAACACTCAAAGTGAAAACACAGATTTTAATCAATGTATAAAATATCTAATGGAAAATAAACGTCGCTCAATACCATTAACTGAAATAGCAACTGCTATATTGATTGGTGATTGTAAATTGGAATGTAATCCAAAAATTATAAGAATATTAAAATCAAATTCATGCAATCCATCGATTATTAGTACGGATATTTTAGTGTCTGAATCACAAACACAATTGACACCTCATACGGCAGCAGAATCAATAATTGTTCCTGATACGGATGATACATCAAGTGCTACTGATCGCATTGTAAAAAGGAAAGCAAGAAAAGTTTTGCAGAAAGTTGTTAATACTGAGAGTAGTACAGAATCAGAAAATATTGAGTCAATTAATGAAAATCCAGAAAAAAATAAAATAGTTGATCAAATTTTATCAATTGATGTTGATGCTATACCGGAGTTTGCCGATAAAAATTCTGAAAAAGTTTCATCAACTGATATTGGTACTACAGAAGAAAGCATGGACGATGTTGATGCACCTTCAACTAGCAGAAAAAGAAAGAAAGTTGAAATTTGTGATGCTAATAAAAAACAAAAAAAATGGTAAAATTGAATGTTAATTATAGTGTGTGTTAATTTAATGAAATTATTTTAGTATTCCTACAAGTACACAGAATTCAAATGATGTTATAGATATCGATGATGATAGTTTTGAAGAAACTTCTCCAATTAAATTGGGCACTAAACGAAAAACAGAATCATCAGATGCATCAACAAGGTAACCTTAGTTTACATTTTTTAGCATTAGTATTGATAGCTATTTATAATATTATGATAGTAGCAAAAAACAATTATTACTTCAGATACCGGAAATGTGAAGCATTATTTTTTAAATTTTATTTTATTTTGGAAGTAGGTAAGTAAGTACATAATTTCAAATTAAAATCTCAAAGTCAGATTTAAGTATTTATAAAGGTTACTTTGATTTTTGCGTCTTCCCCTCTCTTGAAATAAAATTCAAAAAATAAATTATTTTTTATGTATGATAGGTACGTTCCTTTTGCCAGTGAAGTAAGCCAAAATTCTCACTTAACCTACAAATATTTGTTTTTTTTTTAAATTAAAATTTACTTGTCATTGATTAGAATTTTACACATTTTAAAAATGTATAAAATTGTAACTAACGACTACAAGTAAGTTTTAATTAAAAAAAACACAAATACATATTTGTAGGTTAAATGAGTATTTTGGCTTACTTCACTGGCAAAAGGAACGTACCTATTATAAGGTACAAACAATATAAAAATTATGAAGAAAAAAAAGTTTATATTTGATTGGCTACTATGGAAACAAGTTTTAGGAGTGTAAATTGAGATGTAGGACTGTATAGTCAATGGCAGTAGATGCTACTTGTAGTAAATGCTATAACTGTTCCAAGAAGGTTAAACAAGAAGTTGAAAAGAACTACTACAAAAAATGGTTATTCTCATTCTTATGGTTTTCTGCTTGTTCAAAATATTGTCTTTTGAAATGTATCTATAATTTTTCCAAGAGGCCGCGGTATTTTGGGAGTTCCAAAAATGTGTTCTTCGGTTTTTGTGGCTTAATGTGTTAGCTCTGGGTCTAGCGGGATATTTTGGATGGTCGCTTTTGAAGCGAGATTTGTTTGAGCGGTTTTTCCGAAAAACGTTTCCGAGATATCTGCGTTTTTTCTGTACTGCAATCCTGCTTTACTTTACGCAGTTTTGTCACAATAAGAGCCTGGGCTGCTTGGAGCAGGAGGTCAGTTTTTGCCAAAAAACGTAAAATGTGCGTAATTGAAGCTTATTTAACAGTTGATACACTAGTCTTTCAGGGTATGCTCGATTCATCAGTGTGCCGCCTAGAGTCTTACTGGTCGGAGAGACAATTTACATCAAATAACAATTACTATTATACATTTAGGAGAGCGGTTAGGAATTTTTATAGAAAAACGATTGACTTTTACTTAATACATTCATTGTATTTCTGTATTTACGTTCACTCTAGTAAAAATACACTGCTCAACATTTGAACTGGTACATTTACAAGAACATATATAAAAAACAAATTACTACTTTTTGAGGAACGCTTAATTGATAGTATATGGTTCTGGAAACACTTTTAGGGTGAAGAATTAAAAGAATAAAACTTAAATAACGAATTTCAAATGTTTTAATAGAAAAATAACAAAATCTTCATCATAGTATTACAGAATAGCTTGCTCTGGAAAGAAATGATAACCAAACACTAAAAGATTCCGAATGTAATGCTGAGGAATATTTAGCCATTCTTCCAAAACGGCAATTCGGAGCTGATAGTGATTGTTTAGATCCACTCCTCGTGACCTTATCAACCTTTTCAGGTAATCCCATCCGTTCTCTATGGGATTAAGATCTGAACAGTTCGCAGGCCAATCCATGTGCGTAATATTGATCTCTTCAAAAAATGCATTGATTTGCCTTGTTCTATGAGGTCGCGCATTATCATCAACAAACACGAAACCAGCGCCTATTTCATTGGCAAATGGCAACACTACAGGTTCTAATACCTCATTAAGTTACCTGACACTATTCATTGTAGCATTTCCAAGCATAATCAATTCAGTACGACGAGTCGCAGAATTACCTCTCCAAATTGAACCGCCTCCATAAGCTTGATGGTAAGCCACGTGGTTCTCAATATAGCGTTCTCCTCTGCTTCTCCAAACTTTCACTCTTCCATCGGAGCTATGGAGTCGCACTCTGGTCTCGTCACTGAATAAATAACGACCCCAATCTTTAACACTCCAATTTGCATGTTGGTGTGCCGCCCACTCTACCCTTCTTTTTTAGTGGGCTCTGGTCAACAATGGACATTTTTTAGAAGAAGTGGACTTTAAATTTACCGCATGGAGTCTTCTTCTTACTGCTTGAGTGGATACTTGAGTACTTGTTGCATTCAATAAATGAACTTGGAGTGTTGTTGCAGTAGAAAATCTATTTCTTCGACAGGGAATCGTAATAAACCTGTTCTCCCTGACTGTTGTACTGCAATTTTGCCCTCCGCCGTGCCAATGTTGGACAGTTCCAGTGTCATTAAAACGCATTCGAACTTTTCTGATCACATTGTGGCTCACATTGAAATAGGCATCAACAGTTCTTAGCGACGCACCAGTAATAGACTCATCTCTTCAACTCTTAAACGCATAATGGCATCTTTAAAATGCAGTCAACCACTATTAAAACTTCTTCTTCTTATCGTGCCTATCCGTTACCGGATGTTGGCTATCCACAACGCTATTTGAATCTTGTTTACGGCCCCACGGAACAATTCAGTGGTTGTCTTGCCAAACCAGGTTCTTAAATTTTTTAGCCACGAAATCCTCCTTCTTCCTGGTCCTCTTCTGCCTTCTACCTTACCAGTTGTAGTAGCTCGTATTTTTCCGGGTGTCTCATTATATGTCCTAAATATTCTAATTTTCTTCGTTTCACCGTCTTTACTACTTCTGTCTCTACTTGTAACCCTCTTAGCACCTCCTCGTTGGTAACATGAGCTGTCCAGGGGATTCTAAGGATCCTTCTATAAGTCCACATTTCGAACGCCTCTATTTTCTTCGTTGACGCCTCCGTCAAGCTCCATGATTCCATTCCATACAAGAGTACGGGAAAGACATAGCACTTAACTAATTTAAGTTTGATACTTAGACTGTGATTCTTTAAAACGTTACTTAGTTTCCTGAATGCTGCTCTGGCTTTTTCTATACGACTTCTTATTTCAATTGAATGATCACATTCTTCGTTCACCAAAGTTCCCAGATACGTAAATTTTTCAACCTTTTCTATTTCTTCATTATGTAGCAGTAGTCTCCCCGGATTGATTACGTTTTTACTGATGACCATACACTTAGTCTTTTTGACATTTATTTTTAGTCCATACCATTCGCTTGCAGATGTTATGCTATTAATTAGTTCTTGTAATCCTTCCATGGAGCTAGCAAAAATTACCGTATCGTCAGCATATCTTAAGTTATTCAGTAGTTCTCCATTAACAGCTATCCCTCGCTCGACCTCGTTCAAAGCTTCTTTGAAAATCATTTCTGAGTACAGATTAAACAGCGTGGGTGACATCACGCATCCCTGCCTAACTCCTCTTTGTATAGCTACGCTTTCTGAGTTAGTTCCTTCAATTTTGATGTTTGCTCTTTGGTTCCAGTAGTGATTTTTTATGATTCGTATATCCTTCTCATCGATGCCAGTCTCTGTTAGAATGTCTATTAACTTTGCATGTACAACTGTATCGAAGGCTTTCTCGTAATCTATGAAACATGCATATATGTCACAGTTCATATCGCGACATCTCTGAAATAGTACTTGCATGCTAAATAGGGCTTTCCGGGTCCCCAAAGCGTTTCTGAACCCAAACTGAGTGTTGGACATTTGTTCCTCACATCGATGGTATATACGACTATGTATAATTTTCAGGAAGGTTTTTAATAGGTGACTCATAATGCATATTGTTCTATAATCACCGCAAGTTTTGGCTGTGTGTTTTTTGGGGATAGGGATGAATGTTGATCTGAGCCACTCATCTGGGATTTCTCCAGTATCGTATATTTTATTGAACACGGTTGTTAATGTGTCCATGGCACTATCGTCCAATAATTTAATGATTTCCATATGAACTTCATCCGCACCAGGTACTTTACCCTCTTTCGAGATATTCGCAAAACTTACTCGAGATATTCGCAAAAAATCTCTTAAACTTGATAAGTATAAGCGTCCGCAAGCTCAGTAACTGCACTAATGACAGATAAACAATAATTGTTTCGAAAATGTAATTCGATAGGCATTTGTTTGCATTCCGAAACACAGCCTGCCACATACAGTGTACCAGTTCAAATGTTGAGCAGTGTAGTATAATAAAAATTGCACTACTTTATGGATATATTATTTGATACGCGGTGATCAGTATTCCGTTATTGAAATCATATTTGTACTTTTTGAAAATAGGCTAAAGACTTCTAATAAATCAATTTTAGTTTTGGATCAACTAAGAAAAAGAAAGTTAATCCATTTGAAAACACATTCAATCAACAGAAAACCCGATTCAAATCATCAAGTTCATCACAAAGTAAATTGGATAGTTTCTTTGGTAAACTACCAACACAGGTAAGATATAATTTAATAATTAATTTCTATCTTAAATATATAATCATTAAAGAAAACCACGAGAGAATCAGTCGAAATCAAAGAGAAAAATCCATTCAAACAACCTGAATCTAAGAAATCGCAAGAAGACAATCCTTTTGCGAAAGTATTTTCAAAAAAATTTTCTGGTTCCAAAAGCGATACTTCTAAAGATAACGATGTATCAACAAAATCCGCATCAAATAAAATCACTGATTCTTTGAAAGTTAACGATGCTGAAATAGAATCTGTATCAAAAAATAAACCGGATGTTACGCTAAATAAAAGTAAGAAAAAGAAAAATGATATTGAGGATATTTTAACAAGTACCCGTGTGGATGGCAATCAAGAAGATCCTAATTTTTCAATGATTTCCATGAATTCTACTATAATTATACCTACTAAATGGATGAGCAAGCCTAGTACTGTATCAGAACCCTTACCACCAATTAACGAATCGGCAGATGAAGCATTTCAAGAATATATAGAATCGTTTAAAACTATTGTAACAATAGACGAATCCTTAATAGTCCGTAAACCAATGACTGATATATGTAAGAATTCTACAGTCAAGTTAAATAGTAAAATAAAAAATTTCAAGAAATTCAAAAAAGTTAGTATTTTAAAAAATACTCATATTCATTGTTTCTAATAAATATTTTTCAGGCTAATACTGGTATGCAAACTTCAATGATAATGAGAAGTGAATTAAAGAAAGTAACTTGTGAAGATGTAAGCGGTATTTTTGAACATCTTGCAGATGATGACGAAGTTGAAATGGAAGTTGAACAACCATCATCACTGAAGAGACCTGTTACGTCTGCTTCTAAATCTACTAAAAATAAACGTTTTCATTTTAATTTTGAATAGGTGTTTTTAAGAATGTTGAAATTGTGCTTTTTATATTTCTAGTTATATGTTTGCATTGTATATTTTTTTATATATGAATGGTTTTATTTAAAATTGTAAAGTGATGATTAAAATTAGTGTTGAATATTAAATTGGAGATTAAATTTTAAATTTATCATAATACTGTTTTCTAAATTAATTACTTTTTTGATTTTTCTGTTCTTGTTTTTTAGCTATTTTTTTTTACCAGCTCATAATACTTCGTAAGGCACTTACGAAGTACTATGAGCTGGTAATTTTCTAGGAAATACATTTTGATCATAGTTGGGGTTCGAACACGGGACATTTAGTATAAAAGTCGAGTATTTTACAGAAAATTGGCAATCTAAGGTATGTAAATAAAAACAAATCTAATAGGGTAATTCTACTGAAATTCGGACAATCCTCCCTACATCCATATCTCCGATTTTGTTCAAGTTTTGTACATATGTTTGGGGTACCAAAATATGTCGATTCCTAAAAAACGATCCCGCACTTGGTTTTCCTATATTTTCCGCGGAAAATGAAAAAATTACCATTTTATTGAAAATTTGATATTTTTGGTTCCGCTACACCTGGAGACTTGAAATTTGAATATGATACTCTTGAAACATAGTACTTTTGATCACAAAAATAAAAAAAAACTGGATTCGCTTGCCCTAGGGTAAAATATAATACATAATTGCTAAAAATTAGTTACTTTTAAGGGATTTTCCGTAATTTTCCGTTTTTTTTTCAGAATAATTTTAAAAAATAGACATAAAAATCGCTTTCTACGTGAAATTTCCTTTCGATTACTCTAATTCTATATTTTTCAATTATCTACTACAACCAAAACCATAATGCATACAGAGATCCTGAGCTTGAACAAGTCATATCAAGGATAATAGTGCCAAGTGTAAGCACATACAGTGATTTGTGGTTTGCAAGATCCGATATCCGCATTGTTTCAATAGATAGTGAAGGGTTGCAGGTTCATAGTGATCCAAGGATAAGCATAAGTAAGTTAGTGAACTGTGCGGTCACGGTCGACTATCTACTGCAGATGTGAAATTAAACAAACTAATTTTGCTTATAATAATAGATACAATTCAAAGTTTATCAGAGCGATATACGGTCTGTTTGAATAATTCTCTACTACAAAACATTCAGCGTGTGATTTTCATGTCCTTTAAGCAAATGCTCTAGACGCCATTGCCGACTACAACATATTAATGCAACGACCTTGCAAACATCGTGCGATTTACGGCTTGGAAGACCTACAATTTGTTGTAGCCAAATCTATAAAGCATGCGTCGGCCTCATCACAAATGCGACAATCAACTAGTGATCAATCAACTAGTGACTGATCAACTAGTGACCAATCAACTAGTAACCGATCAACTAGTGACCAATAAACTAGGGACCAATGCACAGTCTCAGCATTGGTTGAAGATGCCGGTATCATTGAGATTGTCATGGTAAAGTTTGAATACCGAGTAATGTAAAACATTTTTATCTTGTGTTTCATTATCACCTGAAACATTAAAGATATATGTAATTGTTTGAATTAACATATTTTTGAAAAGCATTTTGATGAATTTGAAACATTCATTCACCAAAAAAATGAAGAACCAGAGAAGTTTAGATGGAGTTCATACAAAAAAGTCCACTTCTATTTGTGTCTAAAAACTATGGCAGGTATGCCAAGGTACCCAGTATAAATCATTGAAACATCACCTCTACCACTACAACCATAAAATAGTTGTCTTCCAGTTCTATGACAATAAAAAAAGCTTAGATCTGCAAGACTTTACGTACTTACTAGTAGTAGCATGCTTTATCTAAACTTTTGCAGGTGCCACAGTCTGCTATTCAAACTAAGAGTGTGTAAAGACACCATTACGGTTTTCTTCAAAAACCTATTAGACAGTAGATATCTTATATTTTTACTGTGGTGGGTCTCTGAAGATTTAAAATAGCACCAACATTATCTGAATCAACGTAGAGACCATGTTAGCCGACCACATTCCCAAATACTTTAAATCTGTTTAACAAATTTTGCTCTTTTGTTTACCTAGAGTGAGATTAGCTTAAATTAGACAACCAAACATTTCTTCTAATATTACACAATGTTTGTGTTACGACGATAAGGTCATCCAAATAAACGAAAACGTATGGCTCAAGTTCCGGTCCCAATACTCAATCATCAATTAATCATGTCGTATGTGTATTATGTAACCCAAAGGGCATGCGCACAAATTGAAATAGTCCGCGACCTGGAACCTTAAAACTTAAAACCTGAAGATGATCTTTCTACTACAATCATTTTGTCTAATTCTAAATTGATGCATTTTTGTACATGTGGAGACACGGGCTAATACCTTTGCTTGATATCTGGCGAATTGGTTTTTATCTTGTGTTCAGCTAGTAACTGCCTATTAATGCAAAGTTTTTTGCACGTATATTATTCAATACATTTCTTCCCCTATCAGAAAGGGTACGTTTAAATTACCAGAACTGGTAAAACTCTGAATATCTTTTTTCAAATCTGGAACTACTTAGAATCCAAGAGACCTAATATCTTTTTTTCCAAGATATCCACTTCTAAAAATGGTATTTCGTCGCCATTTCAATTACATCCCTATAAAAACTTGTCGATGTTCATTGATTAGAGATCGTTAGACGACGTTCTAACGTCTCTGTGGTCCGTTTCCCGACTTGCATTTAAGACAGTTGGTTACCTTAAATCCGTCTTGTCCGCACTTGTAACATTTTAGGGTTTTGCAGTTTTGTGCAAATCACCTAGTCAGCAAAAGAAGTATTAGTCTGGTTGATGCCAATACATGCCAAATCCGGTTGAAGGCAATACTTCGATTAAGGTGGGGAATATACAAATAAAAGATCATCTTCTTAACTTCAAGCTTACGACAATAGGGTTCAAGATGAGACAAAGAGGTGATATCTACAAGGGTGAGGCCGTGTTGTAAAACGGAGATAAATTTCTTTGAATAATCCTTAATCTAACTTCTTCTGAAACAGAGCAGGTCTAGCAAATCCAAATCTAGCAAATTATGAGCTCATTATTGCCAGATATAGACCAATAGATTTATCCGATCCTTTTATTTGTCTAATCTCATCCATCAATATTTTGTCATAGTCAGGAGGGTGAAATTCTTTTTTTAGAGCTATTACCAATTCATTTCATGTCTTAAAAAACGTAAAGCTTTGAATCATACTAAAGCTTTACCCGAAAATAAATCTAACCTAGTTTGTCTACACGTTCCAACAATGAATTGAAGGAAAGCTGAGTCACCTGAATATTTAAGACCCCAATGCATGACACTAACAGATTTAACTAGAACGTGGCAAAGCCCTGTGTGAGATAGATGAAATGTACCGACAAGAATGGCCCAATACAACAAATCCCAACTGTATTACATACAAGTAACCGGAGAGTGGCTTAGTTGGGTGAAGCGCCTTCGAGTCCGGCAGAATATTTTTAAGAAATTATGGCATTTATTAATTCAGGACATTAGTCTAATACATGAAGTGTTCATGTAACCATAATTACATTTAATATGAGAGTGTGGGTGCACCAGATACTAGGCCTCGTCATATTTTAAAGCGGCTCCATTCTCTCAATTAACGGGTTTGATAATATTTATATTACGTTATTATGTAATTAATTTACAGGTATATATTCAAAGGCAGCTTGTGAAGTAGTATCACAAGAACAAGCCCTAAAATATCGGCCCTTGTACCTTAAAAAAGTAGTAAGATTTTGTGAGGTTGAGTTTTTAATCAAACTTTTGCATGGCTGTAGTGTGCAACATCTGAGCTAAAAATTGATCTATAGAGATCAAACATTGCTAGTTTACACTAAAATCTACCAAATATTCTTTACCAAAAACTCGGTAATCCGTGAAATTAAAAAAAAAAATAATTTTACTTTCCGTTCAAATAACAAAGTTGTGGATGAATCAAAGACGTTTGTGCCGTCATGTATCGTTGAATTCATTTATTTATTGCAATAACAAAACTTTTTTTAAAGAATATTTTATGAACAATTTGTTCTGTTGCTGTTATTAGTTTTAAACCGTTTTATCTAGAGATTACGACCTATTTTCTAAGAACGGCAAATATAAAGCAATCTAGGTATTAGTGGCCCACTGATAAGACAAGCAAACTATTTGAAGCACAATATATTTGACAATTTTTGCCATGGTTGTACCATTTTACCGAGTTACGGCCAGGCGGCAGTGTAATTGTAGCCACCAAACTACAGCCAGAACTCGATAAAACGATGGGATTGGAAGTTCCAGAAAAACTTTATAATTGACTGTGAGAATATTGTTATCGAGATCACCTTTAACAACTATAATACATGACGCATAGTTAGCATTAAAACCAGTGGCGTAGCTAAGATTTGTAGGCCCCCCCGCAAAACATTGAAAAGGGCCCCCCTGGAACTAAAAATAGCGTGTATTTTATAATTTTTCTTTGTAGTCCCCCCCCCCCCCAAGTTTTGATAAACCGTGGCAGGGCCTTTTTGTAAGATTAGGGGCCCCCAAAAAGTGTCAGGCCCCCCCGCACCGCGGGGTCTGCGGGGCCTTAGCTACGGCGCTGATTAAAACGTTCTTGAAAAGGCCCAAGGACTACGACAATTTACGACTCTGCAGCGTAAAATGGTAAATTTATGCGGTCAACCATTTCTAATTATTATTGGTACAACAAATCGAACAAAAGCCTTGGCCACTATCTTAATGTTTATAATATTATAATGTTTGCACAGATACATATTACATTTTACCAGAAGCAGCATTATATCTATTTCGTCCTTGAAACCGTTCCATTATAATGTTTACTTTAGGTGCATAAATTACAGTGCAAATTTGCTTGCTATCACAATGTTTTGAGGATAATGGTTTTAGTTTAAAACTGAATTACACTTTCACACAAATTCCATTACATTATCAAGTTTAAAATCTTAACTGTTATGTTAATAGTCGATTCATTATAGTCTGAAAACGGGAACGAGAACTGAAATGTACGGAAAATACATTTCTATAATTCTCTAAACATTTATTATAGTTTAGTTAAATCAGATTTACATAGCGTGACTTAGTTGCTTCGGCTCTCATACTGGGGGTACTGAGTTCGAATTCTACTTTGCTGAAAATTAATTAAACCGCATCATCATTTCGCATCATTTCACACTTCATACTCGGAAGGACCGTCGGCCAGCTACAACCTGGTTAGTAAGGGCGATAGAGTAAAAACGCCAATTTTATTTCAAATTTACAATTTTAATAATCTTAATCAGAATGGCAATGTTATTAGTTGAATTTACCGAAAAGAACTCACTTTAAATATTAGAAAACTGTATGTGATAGTATTGTAAAAATTAATGAAATTAGCGTTTTTGTATACTCTATCGACCTCACCAACCTGGTTCTAGCAGACCAAAGGTCCTTTCAAGTATGAGTGATGAAAATGATTATTGTTTGTAAATTTATTTGTTGCTAAAACCATGAATGCGTTGATATAGTTGACCGTTACTACGTGATAATTCATAATACAAGATTAAATAAAACAACTACTATGTTTTTATATTACTATTTATTTCGTCACACTGTGCCTGCAGTTTTGGCTGAACCTCAGCCTTCTCATGTATTGTCTGAAGAAGGTTGAACAAATTCACAAATAATATACGGTAGAGTGGGATTTGAACTCAGGGCTCCCAGCATGAGAGGCAAGCATCTAAGCAACTAACCCAAGCTGCCGCTATAATATTGTATTTTCTTAAGATTAAATAAGTTAGTAAAATATAATGATTATAATTTTCTTACCTTACAAAGCGCAGTTTTCTTTTTAGTCCGCTTTCTCACACTTTTCGGACTAATCCTTGATACAAATTTGCTAGCATTTGCAGTAGTCTTGAAACCAAACCTCTTTCTGTGTTCATTGGGACTTTTGTCAATATTATTGCACATACTATGTGGATTATTTTCATCACCCGATGATAACAAAAGCGTGCCGTCATGATTCATTCTTTTTGCTTCTTTAGATTCTGTTATCATTTCTTCTATGGACGCAAAATATTTAGTCCACCAATCTTTACTACCTTCCTCATCTTCCAAATCATCATCCATGCTCATCTTACGTTTTTTATTAGCTTCTGATTTCATTCTTTTAGCATCATGGGTACCATACCCAATTGTAATTGTTATATCTTTGGGTAGTAGAGGACTTTTTTCTTGTTTGATATCATTATGGGCGAAATGATTGTGGGTTGTATTTAAATCCATGTTGCAGTCTAACGATTTTAATTGATTCAATGATTTCTTCCGTTCTTCAGCATCACGATCGCGTTTTGTTAAAGGTGTATACATATATTTATGTATAGAATTAATCATATGTGTACCAACTAAGGTATAACGACCAAAACTTCTACAATCAACAGCTCTTATAGTTAGTGGTGGCCTGTACAATTCTTGTTCAGGTAAATCTAATTCTAAAAATTTTACCGGAGTGCTAAAATTGGGATTCTTTCTAGCATTTTGTATAATTGATGAATTTAGTATGTGACCGGCACATTCAATATCAACTCTTGGTTTATCTACTGTTAATAAATGGATTCTTTTAAGATCACGGAGACCCCAGAATAAAATTTCTATTCGATAACGTGCTAAAGTTGGTCTGATACCTCTTGGAACTGGTAGTATTGGTCCCATATCTTTAGGATCGGTTTCTTTATACATGGGGCGTTCTTTAGCAATCGGAAGCTCCGGCAGTCCATTAATATCGTCTAATTCTAACAATTCAAAAGCTGCTAATAGTTCTCCAGCATGGTCTGTCCCTCTGGTAATATCAAACCATTCAAGTATAGTTGGGAATTTTGGTTTGGAATAAGGTTCTTCGCGTAATTTTACTTGTGGTTTAGCTATGGCTCTTCCAATAAATTCCGATTTTCCTACTTTATCTTGATCAAATATTTCTATTATTACTGCTGGCGGGTCAGTTTGTATTTCTTCACCACTGCCATAAATTAATATTTCCTCAAATATAACTAGCTCATCCCAAGTTGGGCTCAATGTTTCATCTATGACTTGAGTTGTTTTACTGAATTCACCGGCAATTACACGTGCAAACGGATCGGAAAGTCCTGAAGCATCTGATCCGATTAATGATCTAGCTTGATAAATGTTTGCTCTTAGTTGGAAAACCTGTAATTTGAAAAAGAAATTATGTTCATGACATAAATTATATACAAATAAATTCTTACATGTTTTTCTGTGTAATGTATTACGCATGGTGGTAGGGCTCTCGGTCTTTCAGCGTTGCGAATTTCTTGCGATATTTCATAACCTTTTGGTATTCCGTTGACAAAATATTTCTTATGTTTCAGCATGCCCATCCAGAGATATATTTCTAGTTTGGCTTGGATTGCCCATCCACTTGGACCTTGACCTTTCTTTCCTGGTAGCTAGAAATAAATTCATTGTTAAATATTTTTATACTTGAGGGAAATATTTGTTTATTCTAGTATGATCTCTCTCTACGGATGTAACACAATAAATAAAATTGGATAGTGAGTAATATATTTTTTGGAATAACACCACAAACGTTATCCAATAAAGTATTGAAAGGTTCCCAGTCACACTGCAAAAAATAAACTAGATCATTTAGTATTGCTAGTGAAATTAGTAGATTTTTAATTTTTTGTTGTAAAATGTACCACATTATGGTTAATAGGACTGAGTTTAGGATTTTATGCGGGGATTTTTTCGAATTCTTTATGTTTACATTATTAAAGTATTTGGATTGTTGAAATCATGTATATAAAAAAAAAATAATTGTCTTAGAAGAGAAGTAGTTATTCTATTAGACTTCTTGAAAAGGATCTGGAATTTTTTGAAACTAGTATGGAGAGCTACAGTTTTAATAATCACGATTACTGAGGGTATATATAATATTTAAATAAGACACTTTTCTGTGAATTCCTGTAGGTCTTACAGATTTCTTTCATATTTTGTGCTGGGTTGCACAAAAATACTTTTGGAGATGTGCTAGGTTGCGTTAGATATTGTGGGAGCGCAACAAAAAGTAAATCTGTTTGTTTAATTATAGAGTTTGTCTTCATTCCTGACTAACTAGTCCTAAATCCGCCGCTATAAATGCCAAACCTTGAAGCAGTTAGAAAACTTATCGTCATCCGACGTAAAGAACGACAAGATTCACCATATCTTACAACTGAAAATAATAAATGTGAGTACAAATCCACTTAAAAAATGTTACACTATTAGTATTTCGTCGTGCCATCAGCACATTTATCGTATCATGTTTGTGGTTCAGCGGTTAGTCGTGATGAAGTAGCTGGTTTTACTAGTCTAAAAGTAAGTTTTTTTAGAAATTAGTTCTTACAACGGTTTACGATGTGTACAGAAGGTTATTATTTATTGTAATATCAAGAGATACTAACTTCTTCAAACAACTACGGGTAATACCGGTCTATACAACTTTTCAGTCTGTATTTATCCACTCCTGGATGTAGGCTTTTTCCAAATCTTCCAAATCTTTCAATGTTTTTCTATTTAGGGCAGTTTGAATTTAATCTTCAGAAAAGTTGTGGCGAGCTGGTAGCGTTTGCCCTCTATTAACGCTGTAGCTAGTTCACTTCAGTAACGATACCAAAGCACCCTGAACTTGGATTGACTTGTTTGAAACTGCTTTTGACTGAAAGTAAAAACGTTTTTCTTGAGTGAACATTGATAGTAGGTATTAGAGGCGTTGGCGCCTAAGACGAAAGAGCTACGCCATTGTTTACAGTCCCGTAGAGGAGATGCTAATTCGAAGCAAAGTTTGCTCTAAATTGGCAAAGAATACGTTACCGCTGCTGAGTAAAAGATCACCCATTAAAGTTTACGTAGATAACCACTGCCCCAAAATGAAGATACGTCGGGATGATCTATTGAGTTATAGCCAGGTTGGGAGTGTAGTGCCGTGGGCAAGCAGTCAAGAAATCGAAGCGAAATCTTGACCCTGGCGATGATGTCAAAGAAGTTCCAAGAGAGTTCTACAGCAGTGCGGGAGTTGATTGCTCCATGTAGGAAGTCGCTTGGGGTTGATACTTGATAGGCCATGCTGTAATTGTTTTGTATTCTCTTGTTTGGTATTGTTTCAGCGGAGTAACAAAAAGAATGTGACCCAAAACATCTGGCCTCAACACACCTTATTACACAAGTTTTGGATATGTTGTAATAAAGACATACCGGGAATATCTAGAGAACAAGGCATTTCCGTAAAAAAAAAACAAAAAAGCTTTACTCTATCCCCAACCAATCTCTGATCAGAAATCCATGAGCCTCTACTTCTGCAATTGTTTTTCTAGCTAAAAAAAAATAACACTTTGGAAAAGACACTACCCAGGAGACCACTAAAGATGTTGATGCTACCACAAAGGTAGAACTAACAACTAACACTAATCAATCGCCTTATGTTTATTCTTTGCTCTCCGTTTTAAGGAATTGCAAAGTAGCAAAGCATACTCAAAAGAAGTCGATATGTTTATAAAGTACATATACATACTATACCATTGTTCAACAGAGCAATCCTGGAATACTGGAGTTTTGATCCTAGTTTGGTGCCCCCCCTCATTGTACAATCAGTTCCGATGTAACTATCGTTCAGTCATTATAGACTTTTGATAAGTGAGTATTTGATCTTACGATCGGAGCAAGGTTTCCCGTAGTACCTGCACATTAAGGCTTATTATCTCTGAATAAACTAGCAATTTGTTAACCGATATATTGCCAAAGTGTCAAAAAGTAAATCTATATTCACCATACTACTGCATCATACCACCTACACATGGTGGCGCCCACTACCAACTCAGCCTCAACGGGAAAATATGCTATTGCGGTCCTCAAGAATAATACTGCGTGATAACAGCTTTTGTTGTCTTATTATGAAACATCTACCTTTCTTATACCAAAGAGCCAGAAATAAATTCACTAGACACGCCACGGCCAAGGCCACACATTATAAGAATCACCGGTATTTGCTTGTTTAAAAAGAAGGCACAACAAACCAAAATCATTACCGAGTATAAGACTGTATTTCAGTTATCCATATTTTAATCCATTGTAATCAAGGCCTAGCTGCTAGGGCAGCACTACTTGAAACCATCTCTGGAAACTTCACGTTGTTTTTAAGCTCCGTTTGAACTAATCCGTCAGCCAGATTATATCTTCAGAAATCATAAGGTACATTACGATCTACTACCAGCAGGACACTATATATGACGTTTGCCACATAACATAAACATAGAAACAGCACCTGGTAACGATTGTAATCCGTAGTGTTCGTAGTATTTACGAGTATGCCCCTATTGCCCACAAACATCTATTCTTTTTACAGAAATCTAATTTTGACGACTCGAGTTGCATACTATTAAAACTTTTATTTAAACGTGATACAAACAGAATAAATTTGCAGTATGAATAAAATTCCCCTTAAAATGCCACACACTGTTTTTAAAATGCATTATCATAAAATTAGAATAAATATTTAAACACATTTACGCAGTATGTGAAAATTGACACTAAAAGCAAACATAATTTCATTTTATGAGTTTAAACATATTTTACCCGTTATACACGTCTCCTAAAGAACTAATATTATAAGCTAAGCAACCGTAATTAAAAATGGATTAACTAATAACTTGACTTGGTTTATATTATTCATTAATTATCCCTTTTCTAATTTACGCCTGAAAAGTACAAAGGGTGATAACAAGAGAAGCAAATGCTACGTGTTCCGAATTCCCACAAAGATCATTTACAAAATAAAGGTAAGGACGTGCGTTTTATTTAATTCATTACTGTGGGTAACGTGTTGGGTTGTAATAAATTTGATTAACTCACTTTCAGGAACATGGTTTGGACTTTGCCGCAATCGCGACCCGATTCTTCATCAACAATGGAGTAAATAATGTCACGGGCTGTAATTCTTTGATATGCCTGTCGTTTACCACCGCTTATTATCCATAAAAATACGTCTGGGAGAGCATGTTGCGGCTGAAAATATAATTTATGATTAGCTATAACAACAGCAAGATTACAATTTTATATTATACGAAATTGCAAAATCTTTAGTGTGTACTATTTACACAATGTGGTTCGTTACAATGATTAAAAGAAAATTTTATAAATGGAATCACTTACATCATCTATAAGAAGCTTTATCTTTGCTAGATAGCTTTGTGCTGTTTTGTAACGTTCCTTGAATGAGCTTGGAGTGACTAGCGCTCGCAAGTTTCTAGCTGTGCCGCCGATATTTTCCTGCAAATAATTTATATTATAAATCTTAAGTTTTCTACATCTAGTTCAAGAAGCTTTTGTATAAATAATGATAAATTTAATTGGATTGGTGTAATTCTATTTTTTAAATTTTATTGCTTGGCATTGTTTACGAGTGTTATAAAACGTCGATAAACCTCTGCGGTTAATGCGGACATAAAAAATGATCGTTGCAATTATGAAGATTATAATTTGCATTAATTTTATAAAGCTATAAATGTTGAATAAATAAAATATATGTTAAATATAATATTAATTTACATTATTTTGTTATCATGTAGTCGAAAAAGTAACACAAAAAAAATGATTTCTCATATTTTGATATTTGAAAATAGAAATTTGATACAAAAAACCGATTATTAAAAAGAATTAAATTGCACGAGTTACATTAAAATTATATGAAACTCAATATACCGCCCTTAAATCACAACGTTCTACTTTTACTTTTTAAATGAATGCCAAACACACTCTTCACATCTTACAGAAAAAATATCTACTATTTCTAAGTAACTCAAAATCGTTCATCTACCAGAGAAAAGTTTTATAGTAGTCTTATAAAGTATAGCTTCTCATTCCATATCTAAAAATATACATGAGAATATTTATGATTCAATTCCTTATGTATAAAACATAAAGCATATCATCCCCTTTAAAACACATTAGCTGTACGAATTCAACAAAATTATACATATAGAAGAAAACGTTTACATAAATTTTCAAAACCATTATTATTTTCATAAAATAAAACTAAAATTTACTTTTACTAAACATTTTATATTTTCTTTAACTTTGCACTTTTCAAAGTGCACTATTCCGTTTAATGTAATAAACTTTCCACTTCCAGAACAGTTTGTGAATGGATATAGGTAAATTCTATTACATTGCCCCATTATCCTTTCCGTTAGCCTTCTAGTTCAGCGTATTTGTTTTTAATGAAAGTGTAGACTCAATATAAGAAAACCATTTCAAACACCGTTCAATTTAATGGTGAAGTTACCGGGTACAGAGTCTACGTGTGTGAATTTATAGTGATTAAAACGAATGTAAATGAATAGTTAAATTAATTGATGCCACATTTAAACCATATTATAAAACAGAGTTTGTGTTAGCACTAGATATCAAAATAGTACTGTGTCCGGTAAAAAAGCATTAATTTCCAATGAAAGTAAATGATGAACATAACATAGTATGTTAAGTTTTTTTTTTCCAATTGGCAGTCTTCGTTTGCAATACAGCAAGTTAAGTTAAGTTAGGTTAGGTTAGTTCCTTACGGATTGCTGCTTTCAAAGCATTGATGATTAAAGAACGGTTGATGCACACTTTTTCTTTGAGGTAGCTTTAAAGAAATAAATTTCATGGTGCAAGATTGGGTGAGCGCAGGAGCCATGCTTAGTCGCCGTGGTGTAAAATAATGCAGTCGGGGAACATCTGATTCAGAACTTGCATAAAAGACGAGCTGTATGAGCAGTAGCCCTGTCTTATTGAAACCATATCTCCCCATTGAGTTGCTGCGATTTTGGTTGCACAGAGGTCTCAGGCACTTGGACCTTACAAGTGGATGTAATTGTAACAGCTAATCCATTCTCTTAAAAGAAGTAAGACTCCATATTTTAAACGTAGAAACCATTGTTCACTAGTAAAAAACTGCATTTCTCGTTAAGTTTTTAAAAATGGCTGGGCACGTATCCACGCTTTTGATGTATTAATGCGGAACAACACCCCATGTTGCAGTTGTTTCTATGCTAAGCCACATACCTCAGTAGATTATTGACTAATGCAGTAGTCCGTGCTTCAAGGGGTTTTCCCTCGGCTATCAAAAGAGTTGAAATATAAGAAAAGGGAAAGGGGGGTAGGTCTTTTCCCATTTTTTCGAGAATTTTTTCAGTTAAGGTTTCTCAGGGTAAAATTAATCCCTGATTACGATTTTGGGAGTCTGACCCCGATATTTTTAGCGGTTATCTGTCAAAGTTGAGAAAACCACCAAAAACATAGCTCTTTTGCGTTTCGAAGGGCAAAAAGGCACCAAACAGTGAAGGGGAGAGACGCAATTGCTCCTGAGGCTTGCCAACAGACCCATTCCCGCCAAAGCGGAAGTTTGTAGGTCAAAGGGTTTTCCTTCGGCAATCGACAAAAATTTTTGGTTTTATTGCCAATACGTATATGCTCGTGCCGACAGACTAAAATTTGCAATTGTGGACCAAAGTTTGTAATTTTTTTGGTTTTTGAGATAATTTAGACCCCTGGTTAGGTTAGATTTCAAAATCGCCGTTTCGATATTCTTTCACCTTCTAATTCAATGCGGTTTTTCGGTATATTTTTATTACGAAAAAGTGTAAAACTAACATACTTTTAGACGACGGAGGAGGACGCTGCCCCAGTAGGCTATCGACCAAAGCGGAAGTCCGTAGGTCAAGGGTTTGATGTTATCGTTTAGTACGTACGCATGCTTGTGTTGTCAGAGTAATACCTACAAATGTTGATAAAAGTTTGTAATTTTTATGCTTTCTAGAGTAATTTGGTCCCCTCATTACGATTTCGGAATCTCCGTTTTAATATTCTTAACATTTTACCTTTTAATCCAATGCAGTTTTTTAGTATATTTTTATTACGGAAAAGTGTGAAACTAACATACTTTTAAGCGACGGACGGGGACGTTGTTGCTTTTGTGCCAAGCCATAGACCCCAGTAAGTTGTCGGCCAAAACCGTAAGTCAAAGGGTTTTCTTTCGGCGATCAAAAACGAAATCGCGCTCTTTGCCTGACCAAGGCATGCTGCACACTGAAACCTTTTGAGTTATCTGTTTTTTTTTTCATGCCTAAACCAGTCAACCGGATGTAAGTTTTGCATATGGTTTTTTCACAAGTTGTGATATATCTTGTTGGCATTATTTATAAGCTTAGGCTTTTCTCAACAACTCTCCTGGCAGTCGGATTTATTCTCCATACAACCAACGCTATTTGCTAAGGGGGATGTTTAGCATAACGATTGGCGGATCCTTGTTTCGTCTATTGTTTTTGTAGCGTTAAATTGTTGCTTTTATTTGCAAATCAATTTTTACCTGTTACCTCCTTTCGTCCATAATTATTTGTAGTGGTGCGCCAAACTTAGCGATCCAGTGTGAGCATAAAAATATAACATGGATAAATGTTGCAGCTTCTTAAATCTTTATAGACATGGCATCTGGCTACTAAATTGCCAAGCAATATCTGCAACTTGGCACTTTTTTGTTCTTTTGGTGCTTTGTGCCGTTGATACACAATGAGCGACTTATTATTATTTAGAACAGCTACAAGCCACAACATTAGTTGATGATACATTAAAAAACAAAAATAGTCTTGGAATCTTTATTAATATTAAATAAAGTGTTTAAGATTTTCCCTTCTCACATTCCTGAATTCATTGTTCTTTTGCGCAGCTGCCAACGCATTAAGTTGTATTGCTGATTCCATGCCTAAAACATTGCCCTATATAAACGAGGTCTCAAAATTGTTTTTTTTTTACTTTTCTAGTAGTTTCGTTTCTTCAATGAAGTCCTCAAAACTCCAAAGAATTGTCTTGAGTTATTTTTTTAAGTTACCTTGTGTTTGTCGAAGAAGTCACTACGTTACGTATTGCACGTCTTGCACTTGTTCAACAGGAGTAGCGGAGTTGGATTCCCATTCTTAGCATGTGTTTGTTTAGGCCACATTACCCAGTTAGATGTCTTGTAAGCTTTTGTTTGTGGCTACTGCCTTCAGATGAAGAGTGATTCTCAATGTTCTTGTTATCAGCAAACAAGCTAATCCTTTTATTTTACTTAATTTGGTTTCCGTTCTTCTAAAAGTAGTTTCTCTGATCATATCGGGTCTTAGTCTTCAAGTTCACCCGACCATTGGCTTAGTTACAAACAGCACCCGGGTGGTCTTTGTAGTCACTTTATCCAAATTACTATGAAAGATTAGTAATTATTGACTCCAATGTACTTTACTTTTACTACGTTTATAGTCGGTGAAGATGATAAAGGTCTGAAGTGACTGCACCTATGGTTGTTATTCTTTTAGTAACGTTTCTTCAATGAAATCCTGACATTTTTGCCAAAGGATTGTATGGAGTTATTTTTTAGTTAGCATGTGCTTGCTAAAGAAGACACGACGTTGCGTATTGTAAGGCTCGTACTTGCTTAACTAATATAGAGTGGGATTCCCATTCTTAGCATGTGTTTGTTTAAGCCTCAATTATAAGTCTGGCAAGCTTTTGTTTGTGGCTAATGCTTCCAAACTGATTATGAGAGTTGTTCTCATTACTCCCGTTGTCAGCAAACATAATAATCTTTGTATTTAACTTAAACTGGTTGCCGTTCTCTTTAAGATATATTTTCTCTAGTTATATCGGGTGCTAGTTTCCATCTTAACCCGACCATTGATTAGGTTGCAAACAGTATCCGGATGGCCTTTGTAGTCACATTATCCAGATGACTATAAAAGGTTATTTTGGTATTTTTCTAATAGTTTTTTTGGTGGTATGTTTGAGTGCTTAGGCAGCTTTTTTTGAAAACTGTTTTTATAGAGTTAATAAACGTGCCTATCATTATCTCCAGATTGTAATATGTTCTCGCTGCCGTCTACAATTTGACTAACTACCATTTTGTTACAAACACTATTTAGTTTTTTTCGGGTTCTTGTATGCTTGTAGAAGTGTGGTCAGACAGCAAAAGCTCATCTTTATATTTTAAAATATATTTTATAAATTTCTTGGATTTATGTTAGTGCACTTAAGAATTAGCGGTGTATTGTTCTTGATAGTATTCAACTTTTGGATCTCTTTTGATCGCGGATGACCCTGCTAGTCATAGAAAAGATATTCAGATTCTAAAACAATATCCCTTCTCCATTTTAAGATGGAACACTGTCGTGAGGTATACTCTGGTAAAACGCAAATGTAGTTTACTTCTTTCTGGGGTTAAGTTTCCCATTCGCTAAGCCTATGCACATCCAGCCTGCTTCTGCACCCTATGTCTGGTTTCAGTCATGGCGTCGTTACTAGTGTCTACTGCTTTTGCGTTTAAGGATCATTTGTGGTAACATTTTGTTATTATTGCTAAAGCAATTTCCGTCTATTCGTTTCTCTTGCTTCTTTTTGTTGGTTGTTTTTGTGATGTTTGCGTATTGTTGCAGGACAAATTCCGCTTTTTGCACTTGTACCTGCGGCTGATAAAAATGATATCGAATATTGCTGATGAGTCCTCACTTTATCCAATTTTGTTTGGAAAGTTTTTTTGGTCAAGGTTTGCCCAGTCGTTTGCGTTGTCTAGGCTGCTTTTTGTTTCCTTGTCAGTTTACGTAAATCTGCTCCAAAAAATTCTGCTTCTTATTTGTTGTTGAATAATTGCTCCCACCAGAATCATGGCCACAAACAAACTCAAACAAACCAAATGGCGTCGTTATTATGTGATAACAACATTTTCAATTGACAAAATTAATTTTTAAAAAGATTGTCTGATTGACAAACTGATTAACGGCCAGGCTCAGTTTTTAAATCATTTGTTAAAGAAAAACCATCCACTCGGAGATAGAGTAGCAACTCCCACACAACCTGTCTTGGTCCATTCATCGTGGCTTATGTACTTGCTGTACCGTGTGGTATTTATTTTTTTGAAAACTTTGCCAAGAGTTATTAAAAGTATTTTGATCTTTTAATTATTTTGATGTTTGTTTCACCCGCTACTGGTTTTCTTTATTCAGCAAAGAGTGTCGTAGAATGTAAGAAAATCAACGGCAATAATTGGTTTAATACCATTTGCTACTACGGACTACTATAGCAATTTTATAAAGGTGACCGTTAGGATTAGATCTCAACCTTCATGATTCTCTGATAGATACAATTTTCTGTTGCAGTGTGGCTGTAAGTTGATGGGGCTGCACTTATACGGAGTTATTTGTTTATACTATTTTATTTAAACTTTGCATTAATTTCTGATTTATTAAAATTAAAATTTTTAAATATTTCGTATCGTAATCATTCCATTACAAAAGACGTTAAATAAAAATCAAATGTTCCTTATCGCAATGACTCCATTACAATACGCGTTAAATAATAAAATTATCAAAGCAAAATATAAAAAGTGTTTTATCCAATGCTTTTTAAAATTTATATAAAAAAAGTTGGCAAGTACATATATATTAAGCACATCTTCCGTATTTCATTGTAGAACATACAACTACAACTAAATTTAGTTACAGTAGTTACAATTATTAATACTTTTAGAAACTCTAATTACGTCTGTACAAAATAGATGAATATAACAAAAGTAGGATTAATGAGCAAGAAAAAACTTTGTTTAAACTTTTAGCTTGGAATAAGGTTAACTTTTACTACAAGCATATTACATCAAAACAACTAAAATAAGCACAAAAACATTAACTGTGAAATGCAAGAGAGATTTGTTGAAATATTACTGTTCTTGGCTTGAAAGTTATGGCCCCTATGTGTATACATGGTATTTTTTTAGAAAATAGGACAATTATAAAAATCAATATATTTATGTTTGGTTTTTGTGTAAGTAGACTAATATTTACATATAGTTGGCAAATAATTTCTTCGTTTGTTAGATAAGAAAAAAATAATAAAGTTTAAATAAAGGTACTTTTATTTAAATAAACTTTTTAATCTAAATGGTTATAAATTTTGTAAAAAGATAATTAGTTAATTAAAAACTTTAATTATAAATCATTGCCTGAGGATCCAACGTCAAATGTTTTTTACATTAATATTAGCATATCTTATGTTGAAGTTATATTTCCATTAAAATTATTGTTGTTTTACTTTACTATTAAAGTTTAATTAAATGCAGTAAATGGACAGATTGTTAGAAACTTTAATTTATGTCTGTACACAAATGAGTGTATATAACAAGAGCAGGATTGATGAGCAAGGAAAAGCTTTTATCATTTGATTAAACTTTTTGCTCGGAACAAGTTAAACTTTTACTACAGGCATATTATTTTGAAGCAACAGGAACAAACATAACTACATTCATTAACTGTGAAATGAAAGTGAGATATAATTATGAAATATGATTGTGCTTTTGAATACTAATCAAAGAATTAATTGTTTAAAAATACATTTTTTTGTTGAAATATAATATTAGGCTGTTATTTTAATTATTAAGTCATTTTTTGCATAATTGTTATACAAATAAAAGTATTGTAAAATAATAATATAATAAATCGTTACTTTAATATTAATAAGTTCTATGTTTGTACAATGCAGACCATTTGCAACACTCTTATTGTTTTTCATATATTTTTATACAATTTGATGTTCATTATTGCAACAGACAAACAGTTTGGCAATTTCACTATTTACAACTCAAAAATATGGCATACTGTACTATTATTAAAGTGAGTCATCTTGAGACCATTATTTACATTAAATATACACACAATACACTTGAATTAACTGTAAACCAATATGTAAGTTACAGATTTATATTTGTAATGTAAATAATGGTCTGACAATTACTACAAAATAGTTAAAACTACCTATTTTTTAATTTTAACTAAATATAATAGGACTTTGCAATGTAAGGAGTGCTGTACAGTTAACCGGTTTTAATGAATTTGTCTCAATTGTCTAAAATGTTATGTTATGTGGATGTTTACGTTACATTATATATTAATTATACTTCAAACAACTTTCTTTAGAACAATGTTGAAAATTAGATAAACAGTTAGAAGCACGTGCCTTAATAAAACCCTTCTAAAAGATCATTTACGGTATATATTTTTAAACTGTACGCTCAATATCAGCTTCTTTATCTCAAATTATGACGACTACTATATTATTGCACGCCATTTCCCACCAAATAAATGCCTTATAGGTGCAAACTATTTAACAGAAATTATTTTGCAATTACGGGCCGCAGAGTTTATTACTAAGGAAAAATCTTACCAACCAACAAATCAACAACTTAGGTACAAAAACCAAAGAAACCCAAAAATAGCTCAAATAATAATAGATCATATAGAACCTCAATCGACCATTTGATTTGTACACCGATATTGTGCCCTTGTGCATTTGAATAGGTGTAGATTGCTTTCTCCCCGCATAGCAAGCTGGGTGGTTGAGTTGCAAGAGTACGAGTTTTCTATCCATTATATTTCAGAAAAAAAGAATCTTATTGCCGATGTGCGTGCTATCAAAAACCCTCCCAATCGTTTACATACTACATTAAACCGCAAGTTACGCGTAAATACTTGAGTTCCAAATGTTTGTGCTTAAACACCTTTACTAACCAAACTCCCTAAAGCCCAATTGGCAGATCTTTAGCTTTCCAAAATAATAAATAATTGAGCACATGAGCCAGCGTATCATTTTCTATTTAATGATAACTTGTTGTATTTACGTCACAATAGCAACACGCCACTGCTACTATGTATTCCCCAAACACTTGTCAGCGAGTTTATAAAACTATACCATGAATATTATGCTCATTTTGAAATTTATAAAACAAGGTTTGCAATACGACGATATTTATGGTGGCCCGCTATGTTTCAAACGACTAAAAACGTGTTAAAAATTCGGACGTATGTCAACGCAACAGGCTTCGTACATAAACGCCTCTGTGACCGGAAGTACATATCATAAAAATGTGCATTTTGTATTGATTGTGTATTAAAGATTGTCTTAGATATTAATAGTGAAAATTGGATGTGGCAGGGCCCGTGAACCGCGTAGAAGCACGACTACGCCAGGTTAGTGCGGTAGAGTTTGGCAATCGGACAAGAATTATAGTTTTTAGTGACACGCGTGCAAATCTAAATCCGAAAACATCGACCATCTCTGTGAACCGACTTACCTGAAATTTTGAATTTTCTAAAAACACTCTTCAACACAATGTCTGTAGTATTTTTGCGAATTTCCAAAAACTTTTCTATTAGAATCAAAATATTTGCAAAGAAAAAGTGCAAGTATGGGCGACAAAAGCGAGTACATTGGAAAAGGAGCAGGTATTTCACCCCCAAAAACGTCAGACAACAACCTGGAGCTGATTAAAGATATTAATCCGTTTAATATAAAGTCTAAACTAAAAAGGTCTCCTCCCATAGAGTCAAACTTAAATAAGCCAGACCGCATACAAACATTGCAAAGGCCAGAGAATTAAAAAAAACTGGTCTAGACTCTACAGTGCAATAAATAATACCAACAAGAAGAAGATAAACTTGCCTAAACACATTTATCTTATAGCAAAAAACGAGGAAACCAAGAGAACAGAGAAGGAAGTCGCTAGAGCAAAGGGAGAGATCTTACAAAACCTGGCCGATTACAATACCAAAATAAAAATGTTCACAAAGATGTAAAGAAGCTGTCATTAGACGTTGAGCACAAAACAGCAAAGCCAACAAAATGCTGGAGTTAAGCAGAGGAATAACAATAACAGCTGTTCAAAATGGAAAATAAACTGAGAGGGTAAAAACAGTAACCGCTCTTAGAGGAGAAAGGGACACGCAGACGGAAAGGTTTGAAAAAGACCATCAAACCACCTTCTGTGCTTTCAGAAAAAAAACTTTCAAATACAAAGAGCTTGAAGAAGCTGAACATGAAACAATGATTAGCGTTAACTATAAATGCTCTGAAATAAGTGAAGATCCCTTAAGTTCCTCAAAAGGACCCCCGTCGCAAGATTCTCAGTTATAATGAAAATTGATGGCGGAACAAAATATGTAGTAATCGTCACGTCAAGGTTAGAAACGGAAATGCCGCGCCAACAGAAACAGATACGTCTTTAAACTAACAGCGGAGTCAAAAAAAGACATGTATAGTGCGTTGGAAGCTATAACCATTAATGCACAAGGAGAGGGCAGAAAATACATTTTCATGCTAAACCCACAACTGGGAGGAAGGAAATACGTATGATGTATTGATCCTCATACCTCCAAACAGGAAAAGACGGAGCAAACATAAAGTTTGCATATAATATAAGGACAAAACAATCAGGAAACGCTATTAAATAAACAGAAAAAAGGAATCTCGTACGCTGACGTTATAACCACCATGAAGCGTAAGATAAACGATAATAAAGTCACTATAAAAAGCATCACAAAGACCGAAAACAACATCCAACTAAAACTTAAAAGTAAGCCAAAAACAAAAAGCAACGAATTGGTCGCTAATTCGAATTCGAATGGATGAAGTCTCTTTAAGGCAAGAGGTAAGATCTATTATCTTGCTTGATTTGGACGTTGAAACAACAAAGCAAGACTTTATCGCAAAGGAGATAAATGGCCCAGAAATCAAAATATTCTTTATAAATGTGCTGAAAAAATTGGTGTTAAAAAGAAGAGCACATGGCCTTCAATGTAACATAGAAAAATCCTATCATAGATGTGGTAAAATCGATAACAGGATTAGAAATTAGAAAGACAGGTGTGGTACAATCCTAATAGAACGGTTCAATCTGGTAGTCCTCAACAAAGTTGGCTCCCCGACCTATGAGTGCAATGATAAAAGGTCCATTGCAGACATCACAATGTGTTCACTTAATACAGCAGCAAAGGTGCAAGGTTGAGCAGTAAGCAAGGCCGTCAAAGTAAGCAACCGCAAAAATATCGTAATACCTATCACGGAAAATTTGTCTAAAAGAGAAAGAAAAACTAAATATACGGGTTGGTACACTAGTAAAATTAAAATTGAGAACCTGCAAAAAAAACTAAAACAAATTGTTCAGCAAGGCGGCATAAGTATCAATGCTACCAACTTCACCTATAACATAATAAAGGTTTGCGACAACACCTTTGCTAATAAACGGTTTAAACTGAACCAAAATTCAGCCTTTTGGTGGAATGAGAAAATTGCCGGACTGCGGACAAATAAACTGGGCATGCAAAGCCCCGTCAAGATATCGGCAGTTCCCGAGCCATCCGGTGGTAGGTTAGATGTATGACGTGGTTGAAAAAAAAATCCATTTTGCACTGGTGTTTGCTAAAAACAAGCAATTTTACAATATATGAAAAACCGCCAAGCTACTCATAACTGAAAAACTAAAAAAGAATAACTGTGACCCGGCTTAATAAGGTTTTATCTGTTGGGCAATATATTATTATTATTATTATTATAGACCAATAAGTCTGATCTAAATAACAAGCTCCTGCAAGAAATAAAAGAAAATAAGGCCTCTATTTTCAGAAATTAATATGACCTTTGTAAACTCAGATCCACTGTAGACGCCATAAAACGAGTGATAAAGGTCGCAGAAACCAAAAACAAGAGACATATTGCCTTGTAAGTTACGGTCAGTGTAAAAAATGCCATTAACTCCGTTCCCTGGAAATGTGTTATACAAGCACCCAAAAAAGGCATCTCTCCGTATCTCATTAACATGATTAAGGCATACTTGAAAGATCGGACCATAACAGTTGGAAATCGTATTATGCCAATGACGTGCAGTGTTCCACAGGGATCGATTCTGGGCCTGACTCTGTAAAACATTTACTGAGACTGAATGTGAGGAAAGATATAATGGTTATTGCATACGCTGACGACCTGGCGGTGATAATCTCTAATAAGTGTAATAATTGAAGATATACAGATGCTAGCGGAAGGGGCGCTCAGAATGATCTGGAAATGGTTTGACAGAAAAGGCCTAACCATGAAAAATAATAAAACTGAAGTTCTAATTCTAACAAGCTGATATACCCTAAAAAACATTACCATAATAGTGGGAGAAGTAAAAATCCACAAACAAAGAGCCATAAAAAAAGTCTTAACTTAAATAAATGGGAACAAATAGCGAGAACGAAGGCTAAAGCAATGAGAATGATAAATGCATCAAATGCCAACATAGGAGGCGCAGGACCCAATAAAAGAAAAACGTTGTGGTCGGCGGTCAACTCGATTAGGGTCTAGGAAGTAAGACAAATTTGAATTTGGCGCCATTTTGTTCTGTGGCGATTGGCAACCGTGAGTTTTTCATATTTGTTATCTGATAACCTTTCCATTAGTAGCTTGATTGCTTTTGTTTGGTGAGCATTGTTGTTTGATGTTTATTTTCGTCATAGAGCAGATGTCAACTGAGCAACGTATCCAAGAAAAAAGTTATTACAAAAGCAGTAAAAGTCCCACGGCAACCGTTTGTAAATTGCGTGTGATACTTGGACATAACGTTACTCCAACCAAATCCACAGTTTGTATGTTAATCCGAAAGTTTGAGACTACGGGTTTTGCTTCAAATGTTAAGAAAACGGGATGACCGCGTTCTGTTCAAACACAAGAAAACATTGTTTCAATAGATCTAAAAACGCATGAGTACAAGATTCAACTTACACAAGAGTTGAAGCCTGCAGTTCATGGAAAGAGACATCGATTTGCTCAGTGGGTCTTGGCTCGACAAGCGGGGACAATAACTTCACAAAAAGAATAATTTTCACAGATGAGGCGCACTTCCACCAATTGGATTTGTCAATAAGAGGAAAAGCAGAATTTGAGTGACTGTGTAAAAAGAAATGCATCCAGAACGCACGACTGTGTGTGTGGGTTCTCGGCAGGAGAAGTGATCGGCTCGTACTTTTTTGAAAATGATGAAGGAGCTGCCATCACTGGGACCGTTACAAAAACATGCTTTCTGATTAGTTTTTTCCAGTTGTGGATGAAAAAAACTTTTGGTTTCAACAAGATGGTGCGACATGTCACACATTCCGTGAAACAATTGTTCTGCTGAATGAAAAGTTTCCTTTAAAAAAATTATCTCTTTGCGTAGCAACCAGGAATGGCCTGTCAGATCATGCGATTTTACTATCTGCCTTGTGACATTTTTTTTCTGGAAATTAGTGTAATCAAAAGTGTACGTGAACAAACTACAAACAATATACCAATTGAAAAAAAAAAAATCAAAGAATAATTAGCAGCATCCCACCAGATGTTTGTAAACGCGTCATCGAAAACTTTAATAAACGCATTGCTCATTGCCGCGCGGCCTTGCGTGGTCATATGGAAAATATAATTTTTCATACATTAATGGGAGGTGTTACTTAATATGTTTGAAAACAAATTTACATTTTCAATAAATTCTAAAGTTCTACAGCACCTTAATATTCGTCCCTACTTCCTGGACACCTTTTATTATATAGTGTGGTATAATCGAGAGGCCAACATATACGTTAGAACGTTGATGAAAAAACTACAAAAAAGCGGCAATTAAAGAGGCAGAAATTATTTGAATTTATCTGTCAAATGCCACTACAGACGCATGGAGCAAGACCTTAATTAAGAAGGTCTTATTATGGGTCACCAGGAAACATAGAAAAGTAGGGTATTATCTGACGTAGTTTTTGACAGGACACGGGTGCTTCAGAAACTACTTAAAACGTATGTACATCAGGACTCACAAAAATTGCTCCTATTGCAGAGAGCTAGACACCCTGAACACACAAGCCTGTAATACAAGAGATGGGTTGGAGTAAAGCAAAACTCAGGAGAATAGGAGAGGTATCAACATCATTGACAGTATGATAAGCCACGAAGATGCATGGACTATACTATCTCTAACGTCATATAAGAGATTATGAGTAAGAATAAAGAAGAAGAGAGAAGGTAATACCTCATGCAGCTAAGGCTAAGTACAAGTGAAGGAATGCTAAGAGGTGGATCTCATCCTTCCTTACAATGCACAACGGGTGCTTTAAGCCGGTAAAAAACCCGGCACTGCTGTGTAGCACAAGCTACCAGTGGCTTAATTGAAGATTTTCTCCTTTCCTAAAAGCTTTAGTAAAATGGCTAAAAAACACTATTTTTCCAAAACTGCCATACCTGCTCGTATTCTGACAGATCACGGAACGCAATTTACTTCAGAAATAATTTTTAAAAGATGAGCTAAAAACTCAATAACGTACCTACAAGTCTGCAACCAAACTTTATGTTGGTACTTGCCCTGTCTCATCGATGTGGTCTCTGATATTTTTTTTCAAAAATTTAGTATATAATTCTCATGTAAATATTTATTTTGCTAGTGAAAACTTACAAAAACGTGCAAATCGCCGAGTACAAAAGGAGCTCTCAATGGTCTACAAACCATTCGACGTTACTGATTTAGTTCTTGTGCGTATAAATCCAATATAGTCTGCATTATGTAAAGAGACTAATAAATGTTGGCTTTGTTTAAAAAGACATACTTTATAAATAAACGCGTCCCTTCAAAAACGTTAATTCTTGTTGTGCCCGGAACAAAAACCAAAAGTGGCATTTTTCATTTTTCACACCTAAAAATGTATTTTTTGAAAAATTAGCTCTGTAGTCTTTAAATGACCATTTCAATACCAACTGAAATGAGAGTAGATAATTATAACGGAATTTATTCTGCGTCTATTTGGTTTATACATTATCGCACATCTCGCTACGCTCCGCGATTATGTGACTGTGACGTAAGGAAGTATTTAGTAATTAAGGTTTGATCACAGTTTTATGGAACAAGATGCAATAAAAAAAAACAACTTTTGTTCACATATTTTAATTGTACGATTATGTCGGCACGTAGTTTTACTACAATAAATAATCAAGCGATATTGGAATGCGCGCTTGTAAAGAGATTTATTTTGTCTTCAAACTACGTGCTCTGTCAATAATCTATATTATTGGTAAAACAAATTCTGCATGAGAAGTTTTAAAATCTCTTAAATTGCGTACAATAGCTGATACAGTCGGAAGAGCACAACCATTTTACTGCAAGTAAAATATATATGAAAACAACAGAAGATTAGATTTCCATTGAAAACAGAAGTATGCAACAATTGTTATATATTAAAGAACCAACATTTATTTCATAGCAGCGTAATAGTCCACTTTTATTTTTTTTATATGTAATACAACACAAACTACGAGTATTTAATAAATATAATTAATAAATTAATTAATACTATTAATAGAAAATAAATTTTGCATAATCAAAGATAAGACTTTTATTGCAGGGTGAGTTGCTCACTTCAGCAGTATATCATAATTTAAAATTTTTGTTAAAAGTGTACGGCATAAACTACTGTATGTTCTGGTTAAAGTGTGTACTTGGCTAATTTATAAACTAGCTAGATAGTATGTAAACTAAGCAACTGGTTGGTTAATATAGTAGAAAATCAAGTTTCCATTAAAATTACTACATGGGCTGGTTAGTTTACTAATCAGATAGTTTTTAAACTATCCAAAACACGTGTTAATGTATAAACCACAATTAAACAATTAAAATAACTAGTGGCATTAACTATTTTATAAACCATAAAGTTATTTTATTTACTTTATCCAGCTATAAAGTTAAACATTTTAGTAATTGGCTTAACTATGTTGTAAAAATTATGAAAATAACATAAAATGATTGAAATACTTTATAGAATACTTGTATATTGTGATAATATTTATAAATTTTATTATTAATTTATGTGTACCTAAGTAAATATTTTCTTAAATGATATGATTTAAGCTTAAATAAATTACTTTTTGTTTGTAAAACAAATATAATATTCAAATGTGATGATAATACGACGTTCATGCCACATAAAATAATCCTGTAGAATTATGCAAAGTAATATATTCGGAGAATAGATTGCAAATGGCGTATTGTATTCAAGGGAAACGCTTACATCTATTGTAAGTTGCCATGTGCAATTATTGTTGCCATTTAATGTAAATGATTTTCCATTAGTATCATTGTTAATGTTATTATGATAGTTTAGAAACCAACTTTAATTGATTGATATTTGAAATAAAAGTATACGAAAAGCGTCCACTTGAGTTTAAAAAAAATTATATTTATTTAAATGAAGTTTTTTATCTGAATAAAACAGCTATAAATTCTGGAACAAGGTAATTAGATAATTAAGAATTTAAATTATAAATCACTATCCAAAATGTCGATACTTTTAATTAATGTTAGAGTGCAAGAACCAGAAGAAACTTTTTTAATTATTATTATCATTAAATAATCCACCATCAAGTAGTAAATTATAAATTATGTCAAAAAACTGAATAATTAAACACTCGGATAAATTCAGATAAACTCAAACACATATTTTTCTTAGAGAAAGAACAAATTATAAGCAATCAACTTATGGTAGTAATGTAGTTTGACTTAATTCATAACGTATATAAATAACGCATTAATAGAAAGAATGTCTAAGAAAAACTAACTGATCAACTTAAAGTAATAGTGTAGAATTTAAGTTCCTAAGAAAAAACTAAATATAAAAAAAATACTGATTATACAAATAAATCTACAATTATTGCAACATTGCAATTTGGTTGCCAGTTGTGATACTGAAGTTTTATCGATGATATTCGGTTTCTTTGGTTGAAGCAACTACTTTGCACCACCAATTAGTTTTTACTTATTTCTTGTTGTTGGGTTTATTATAAAAATCCAAAAAAATATTTAATGTACTAATAATTAATTTAATATAAATTAAATAATTACTTACAATTTCTCTTTGGCACATCTTCAAATATTCTTTATCCAATTTGGTTTTGCCGGTTCCTGGTCCCGTCACAGAACTCTTTGATATCGTAACGTATTTATTGCATCCAATAGTCAATTCATCTAACACTTGTTTGAGATGAAGCTCAGTATCCGAATGTTCCAATTCCATCATTGTATTAACTTCATTTAAGCCTTCTTCCTAATGACAAAAAAATAATTAATAAATTAAACTGCCAAAGAAATAGAGCAAATAAACTTACTAGTTTTTCAGCAATTTTTGATATAATATTAGAGTTGTACATCCGACGCCTGTAATCAGGCCATACTGATCGGATATGCATGCAGGGTTTATTGTCCCAGTAGGGAAGGAAATAGTGTAGCTTATCATGGGTCATTGGTTTTGTAGGTGTTGTTGTACTTTGCCATGAACCACTATCTATGGAAACATTTTCTGGAAATAAATATTGCATAGTAAGATTAATCCAATCAATTAAATTAATAAAAAATAAAGCAGTAATTGAACTGTGGGTTGTAATTGATTATCATTGAAACTTATAGATAAAAATGTATAAAAGTTAAAATATTTAAAACAATAATTTAAATGACATACCTAATTCATCACTATCTTCATCGTTATAACCATCTTTCGCCGATTGGTTATGTCCATCAATCGCATTCCCCGCATTTCCTATACTGACTTCAAAATATACAGGTTTATCACCAAGTCGTTTATCCAACATAGACGCGTCCAGAATTGAAGCAAACATAAAGAATTCTTCATTCTTCCCATACGAAGCTTCATTCACAGGCACTGTTGGTTCCACTTCAACTTCAGTAGGGACAAAATCTATAGTATCCGTGATCTCAGTACGGATAGCTATTAATAATCGTGCTCTATAAGACACTCCCTCACCCAAACCTGAATTTAATGAGCTTAATTCGTCTATTAATGTGTAATCTCTTGTGGAGCCGTAAAGATGAACAAAGGTTGGTCCATAGGTTGGCAGGAAACCTGCAACGGAAAATGTTAACAGTCCGATCACCTGTTGGACAAATATGCATCTACCTGAATCTCACCCTTTTCTCCGTCGTTTGATATTTGTTTCAGGTCGATAAAATGCGTGCCTATGACTGTTGGTTTGACTGGATCGTTATCGCGTAGTTGGATCTTGATGCGTTGACATAGAGGCGGGAACATTTCAGTAAAAACCAGTTGCTCGTTCCATACCGGGGCGTAACTATGTTTCTTCACGCTCGTTTTTCCCTTTAAATAAACAAAAATTACTTATTTGCATATTTATTGAATTGATTTTGTACCATTAAACCAGCAAATGAGACTTGAACGTATGGGTCAACTAAATCATTAACTTCGCCCGTGAATGCTTTTTTTACGTTGGCCATTAAAGATGAATTCATTTTTGGGAGCCCATCAGCTCGATAGATTTTCACAATAAAGCGTGCTCGTTGTCTATCTATGGGTACTCCATCTGGTAGAAGAAGATTTCTGCAAAAAAATTAAGAATTAAAAAAAAACAGGTAAAAATTAAAAAAAGTGAAGAAACAATAGCAAATTACAAAACAAAATGAAATTATATTTGATAGAAAACATGAATTACTATACATAACAAAAAAAAAGCATTTTTAATCAGATAACCAAAATGGCAAAATAAGTGAACAAAGTTTTATTCAAAGTAAAGAAACAATTTTTTGTGCGTTGTTCTGTTTGAATTGAAATTGACGTTTAATTGATTTTTGTCAAAATATAATTCTTCAATACGTTTAGTTAATTAAAATGATCATCACACACTATATGTACACACTTACGCCACATCATGCTGAGAAAGGATGGAATCCGCCAAGTCATTTTGCGATCTCAACAATCCTTTCGACAAAGAAACGATTAGCAAGAGGGCATACCAGGTTGGACGATAAATCAGAAAAGGGTCGATCTTTGGATTTTGATAACCAAGCCTTTCTGGCGGCTGTAGAAAAGAATAAAATTGCACCATCAAGCCACTGGCTGAGAACTTCAACACTAATCAGTCTACAATTGTTTACCATCTCAGAAAAACTTTTAAAACGTAAAAATATGTTTGAATGTGTCCCTCATGAGTTTTCAGACAACCACAAGATCATTTAAATCCAATTTTTTACCGAATTGTTTCAAAGAAATGAGAAAATCCAAAGACGGAAAATAATTATGCATCAACCTAATAGAAAAAAAGTTACGCAAACTCTAGTAAAACTGTAACAAATTTGACGTTTTTTGCATGGTTCTTATATACAAGTTGTCATTGTTGATTAGTAGTCTTTGAAAACTGTATAATTATCATCAGTTAGAAAGCAATGTCTGTAAAAAATTACATGTTAAATCTTCAAAAATATTTAATCATCTGGCAAACGTAATAGTACTTTATAAACTCGTACAGCATACGGAACTCTCACAAGTGGTATATCACATAACGAAGATGTTATATACAGTATAACTTAACCGTAATGTAATTCAATTAAGAAGCTGATAGAATTATCTAGATGAATAAGCAAAATTGTACTTTTGCCTTACAAGATAGCCTATGCTGCGGCATGTACTTCATGGAAAATACGTAATTATCCAAATACAATTAACACTTTTCGAGTGTAAACAACCATATAAAACAATCCTTGAATAAATAAAATCTAGAAATAATATTTTTACATCTTAGAGTACAAGTTTTGGTAACATGGAAAATTTGCAATTTATGCAACTTTCAATTGAATTTAAGACATACTTGACAAAAATCAATAAAAGCATTGAAAAAAATGGCAAAATACAAGAAAATAAAAGAAATTTATGCATGAATGCCGGATATATAATATGTAATTGATTGATTGCTATTATTTGAACGCTTTTTTATATGTATTTATTTGAACGCCCTTCTGGCAAACTTAGAATTTCAACTTCAACACAGTCTACAATTGTTTGTTTGTGGTAATCTCAAAAAATTAGGCAAAAAGTGAAAACTTTCTGAATGTGTCCCTCATCAGTTTTCAAACAACTACAATGCCATCAAAATCAAAGTTTTTACCAATTTGTTTCAGAGAAATGAACAAAACTCAAAAACGGAAGCTAATTATGCGTCAACCTAATAAAATAAAAATTATCTTCTTTTTCAAGCAGTATGAAAAAAAAAAAACCGAAACAGTATCACAACTTTAAATAATTGTTTATAATAAAGATCACATTTTTTATAACTTCTCTTTGTGCCCTGACTTGCCAAACAACGAGACTTGGTCTGGGCTATTTTGACTTCTTGCATCGGCACGATACTATTACGGCCCGCCACGGTCCCGCATGTTTTTATATTAATTAAACTCACACAAAATTATTTAAGACAGCTTAGTTAGTAATTATAAATTTTCAGTAGCATACAACCCTTAAGCACTCCGTGCATAGTAATTTCCAATATTAATCTACTTTGTATAAACTTTTCAAAAGTCTTCTTCAGCCTATGTGCGACTAATAAAATTTTGGTCTATAGTTGACTAATCTAAGACAGTTGTAAAGTTCCTTATGACCTCAATGCCAATGCATTTTGTTATAAACACAACCAAAGACCTTTTTTTAACATTTGGAGGAGATGAAAACTTTCAAAGTCTTTGCCTATAGACAAGGGTGTAGAATTTCCACCCATATTAAACCATCAAAAAAGAGACTTCAAATTGGAAGTTTGTTATTGTATTGTACTTCGTTACTGTTCATTTTTCTTTGTTTTTTAATAAGCTTTACGTGTTCCTCTTTGATTTGCAACACTTTTTTAATCTTAGTCAACATTTGATTTATTATATTGTCTACTTTAGCAATTGCTCCTATGTTTGAGTTCATTCTGTCTCTGTAAGTCTGCAATTTGTTGTATTTGAATATTGTATCTTACGGTATGACATTATTTATAAAGAAGCAGTATTTAGGTATTTCTATAAGACCAAACTTGTTAAGGTAGTCATTAAAACACCCGTGTCCACTCAGAAATTGAATTAAGTAGTATTGAACCTCTTCATGTTTTTTTTTTCTGTTTTAAATGTCTTTTATAATCATTTTGGTCCATACGTCCTAACGTTTTCGCAATTTCAAAACAGACTCTTCTTCTGCTTTTTGTTTTCTTGCCCGTTCTTGTATAATTTACAGCGTTTATCAATGAGAATGTCAATAGGTTTAATGCCAATTATCACCTGAATCGCTTCCAAGGAGATTGTGCGTTATGCACTGCCAACTCTTATGGCTAATTTTCTTTGCAGGCTTGTCATTATATTTCCGATTTCTAAATTAGAGCAGTGTACAGCATAATTAAGTTTGCCACTAACCCATTTACCATGTGCTTGATTGCAGATGGTCATCTTATGTTTAGCATTGGTTTACTCAGAGCAAAGGTTTTTATGCTTTGGGTTGCGTTGATTGTTAACAACTCCTCAGTTTTGATTTCTACTATGATTGCAGAGTCGTCTGCACATCTGACTGCTTCTAAATCATCTAACAGTGCTGTTTGGAAAACTTTGTTGTAAAATATGTTGCACAGTATTGCAGATAGGACTGAACCGTGTGGAACCACGCTTGTCATTTTCATGTAGTGTTTTTCAACTATGATTTGATTTTATGCCCGGCTTCTAAGATGTGGTTGGTCGGTTTTTCCGGTACTTGTATTAACGAGGAGATAAATTTTCCTCTATTTTGCTTACTAATCTTGCTGCTATTATTTGCTCCATAAGTTTAGTCTATTAGACATATACGTCTGCACTTTGTCTATGTGATGTCTTCTTTCCTCTGCTTTTCAATCAGCAACAGTTTTGCCGTTTCCCATTATTTTGAAAATGTTTCCCGCTCATGCCATTCTTTGCATTAAAATTTTATTCAGACTCTTTTTAGGTTATTCGTAAGCTGTGGCCTATTGACTTCATTGATGTGCCACTTCCACTCTTTATGGTCGTTTTTATTATTGTCGTTTTTTGGTCTATCAAACTTGTAATTGGTGAAGGTTTTCATCGTCAGTTACTCTCCAATCGGTAACTTCGTGGCCTATTTTTCTAAAGCACAGAGTTCCATCTATGTACGAGGGGCACTGCTTAAGTTTGCGGAATCAAGTAATGCCTGTATTGCCAGCGTTCTGCGAGTGTCATATTTGTAAAATTTGATGTTTTCCACCTATAATTCAGCTGACAGTTTGATTTGAAACTGCTCGGTTTCGTTTCAACAAAATTTTACGAGAGTAATAATTCAAATCGTGATTTCCGAGTGATGATTTTTTATAATTTTCGATACGGTTTAACACCTCAGCAATGTGTGGAAAAACTTAGTTCGTTATTTGGAGATAAAGCACCATCCAAAACTATGGTTTACAAATGGTTCACAGAATTCAAACATGGAAGACCAACGTTTGATGACGATCTTTGCAAAGGTTGTCCATGCACCTCTGTTGTCGCAAAAAATATTGATGCTGTGCGTGAAATAATTTTGTCAGATCGGCATAGTGAGATAGAGGCATTCTTAGGCATTGCAGCAAAACAAATACATACAATTTTGCACGATCATTTGCATGTCAAGAAGCTTTGCAGTCATTGGATTCCACACAATTTGAAAAAAAAAACAAAAACAAGCACGTGTCAAGTGGTGCAAGGAAATGCTAAAGAAATTCGAAGGCGGTGGTTCAAATTTGGTATATAACATCGTAACAGGTAAGAAATCTTGGATATATTTATATGAGCCTAAAACTAAACAGCAACCGACTGTATAGGTGTTTCAAAATGAACCAAAACTCACAAAAGTGGTGAGTTCACAAAGCGTTTTGAATAGAATAGAAAAACGGGTCATGTTGCAACTGTTGCATTAGAAGATTGAAGGACAGTTAATGCTGACTGGTATACTTCAATTTGTGCCGGAAGTTATTGCTGAAATCAGAAAGAACAACATAAACCTGTTAATCATTGTTCATCATGACAATGCAAGCGCTCACACAACACGACAAACTGTAGAGATTTTGACCAATAACAACACCCAATTAATGATTCATTGCCCATATTTGCCTGATTTATCGCCCAATGACTTCTCCCTATTTTGACATATCAGAAATAAAATGCGTGGCGAGCGTTTTTCATCGCCTGAAGAGGCCGTTGAAGCATTTAAATCTCTTGTTTTGGAGGTACCTCGCTCAGAGTGGCAAAATTGTTTTGAAGATTGGTTTCATCGGATGCAAAAGTGTATAGATTTTAAAGGAGAATATTTTGAAAAACAATAAAGCAATTTACATAACGTAATTTGTGTTTGGCTATACATTTTCCGCAAACTTTGGCAGTGTCCCTCGTATAAACATCCCGAGATAGTTGTAAAGTACCCCCCAAAACCTCGTTAAACTATGTGCAAATAAACTCAGTCACCCGTAAAGTATCTCAATAACCTCAATATCAATTTACTTGGTTATACACACTTTCTTGGTATATGTAAATAACAATTTATAAGACACGACGGTGTATGTAAATAACTATATTTACAATGCATTTATTAATATAAACAATGCTATTAACACTGTTAATAGGTATGTGTTCGGTTTTTTTTAAATACATTTTTTTCTTATAATTCTGTATAATTTGTTGTTCAATTTTGCAAATAATAGTATTAAAAACTAGGCGTCTTTGCCGTTTTCTAAAAACAAACATATATAATTGTACAAATAGTAAAAAATTATAAAATAATAATGACAGTGTATTCTGTAAGTTTGTTAATGGTTACTGAGCTTGTTAACAAAACAAAAGTTAATTTACAACTGTAAAACATATTCTTAGTTTGTGTATTTTTTTTTAATTTAAATTATTTGCCATCATATAAAACATTACAAATGATTAACCTATACCTAAAAAAAGATATATGTATTCTGATTCTTCAAATTATAGATCAATTGCATTATTGTCCAATCTGTATTTTTTTTTTTAATATAAAATTTTTACATTGTCAAATTCTTAGATTAAAATAACTTTGTCTCAGATACTGATTAAAACGTTCGACAACTGATCTTCTGTTATGTTAGTCACAAATGGAATTGTATTTTACAAAAATATGGAAAAAATCTTGCAGTAGCTCTAGACATTTCCAAAGCATTTGATTAGGTATGGTATCCTAATCTTATTAACAAGCTCCATTGTGTAAATCTTACCAATAGAGAAAGTTAGTTAGAATACTTTTCAACAATCATACCAACAAATAAGACAAAGCGTTTTAAAATTTTTAGATTGAATTCTGTAGCATTAATAATCAAAATCCTAAAAACTATATCTGATTAGTATTCCTAACTTGGTCAATTTTAACTGTAAAATACTTAATTTCTTACTATTTCAAAATAATACTAAATGTTAAACTAAAGATTGGTTATCTTCTTTAATCAGTATTCTAGAGGTTATAATTTCACATAATATTAGAACGACCATGTTGTTATTGTTGTTATACTATCTTTGTCATTTTACCTTTGCGGATTTTCTCGCAACATATTGTTGCTTTGGAAGTATATAAAAAACTAGGATTTCTTAATAGATGTAAACATAAAACTTATATCTGTTTTTTTTAATTAAAAACCAATATAATGATTATCTGGCTCCATTAAATTGGCCTCCACACTGATGCCGTTTTATGTGCAGAACATCAAGGGCCAATCCACTACACCGCTGACAACTGCCTCTTGGCACACAGCTTAAAAGGAAAAGTTCATCGATTCGAGCAACGATATAAACGGAAACCTTTCCATTTATACAAGAACACTAAGCACAATACGCCAACATGGCAACAGTGGCCAGATTAATAGACACTCTGACTACGCAACACTACAACCCAGTGGTATGTTTCATGCGCCGTCAGGCCGCACGCTATCAAAGAATTTGCCCACACTATCTGAACCTAACACTGGCGAACCTTCTAGCCACTCTAGTCAAACTCAACATTCAACAATTGCTTAACGTTATACGTTTCCAAGAGGTTTATTCCGGTGATCTCTTTTTGTACTATAAAACTATCTAATAGTATAAACCTTATAACAGGCTTCACGTCAATTGTATTTTTAAACATCAATATGGATTTTTAATTATAAATTTATAATTTAAATGTCACACTTCGGCTACAAAAGGGAAAATCTATGACAAAGCGCAATACCAAAACAAGTGCCAGAATAGAGAAGTCATTGCAATGGCAATTTTGTTTGGTAAATGAAAATATTGGGAGATGAAAATATTACCCAGCTGCAACTACCAAAAACTAATCAGTTGATAACAGTCATCTTCCTAGCCAACCTCGCCGCTTGCATGTTAACCACTGAGGAAGTAAAAACAACCGTTAGCATCGGAGATCAAACCCACGCAATCTCTTTAAAGATTAAACCAGTATTAGTATTAGTTGGCAACCCTTGACTAATAGACTACCACTACAATGAATTAATTTTGCCACTGCATCCACTACGGCAAAGCTCAACATTCCACGGTCTATTAGTTACTACAAAAAAACCTAACACCTGCCTCGCACAATCCAGTCAAGCTACCATAATACTTTTTTTTTAAACCAACAAGATTTAAACCGCTAATCCAAGAATTTCTAACCGATTATCAAGAAAACGTCACGCTCTAAACATCACATCGTACTAACCAATACCACCCCAGTTTGATGGGCCTGAACAAAATTATCTAGAAAGAAACACCTCCGACTCAAGATACAAGAAACCTTAAAGGACTTTGGAGATTCCAAAGTTTTCTGCAAAATTGATCTGAAAACAAACTACTCGCAAATTCCAAACAAAAGCCACAAGCACCAGATTGCCTCTGCCGATATTTCAAAAACTAATGTCGCAAGTGTTAGCAGGCTTGTTAAAAATTATCGTGCTGCTATTTTTGTTTATAGAAATTTGTTTTTTAATTTTTTTTTAATAGAACACTTTGTACATTTTTACATTTTTTAATGGGTGCATTTTTAAATGACGTAAACAGTGGTTTTAGCACTATTACTAAACTTTTTCAAATACTGCAATCAATCAACAATTGAACGCACCTATGGTCTATTCAAATCCACGCTACACTAAAAGTATGTAAACAAAACCGCGTGATTAGCACGTAAACACACGCAAGCCTGCATGCGATTGGCTTGACTGCTCTATCCAGACCCTATTAAAGTAAAAATTTATACATTGTAAAATATTTGCGGTTGTTATATTATTATAAATATTTATAACTGTAGGTACCTGGACTTGGACTCTAATTATGAATGTAATCTCTGTACTTTCCTAATATTTATTAATATATCTGAACCTATACCCATTCTTCATAAATCCCTTTTTATTGCCTTGCAACCCTGTCCCCGTAGCTGTCACTTGCACACAACAACGCTTGTTTACTTCGAGTCCAGCTTGGCTTTGCATAGACTATAGTCTATGGTGGTGCATGACAGGCATGTAAACAAAACATACAACATAACCTTAGAAAACATATTTTTACATATATATATATGTATATGGGTAATTCCATTACTTTTCGACCAATTTGAAAAAGTCGACCTCTTTGATTTTGCTCTAATTTTCAGGGATCAAAATATAGATGAAAAAAATGAGATTCCCAAAATTTTGGACCTTAGAATAATGCCTGTTCAAAATGACACACATTTGAAGGTCAGAAATTTTACAATAAAACGTTTTTTTTAGCTTATTTTGTATCTCAATTTTTGGGCTTCTGGAAAAAGATAAAAAGGTCCACGATGTCTCAAATTATTTCTTATTACATGTACTTTAAAACCCATATTTTTATGTTTAATATCGTGGCAGTCATTTTGATATATTAAGCTTCAAACATTATTCCAAAAAAACCCGTAAATTTAGCAGAATTGCAAAACTTTGCTTTCTTTAAACCGTTCTAACTTTGTCTAATCTTTACAAAATTTAATCCACAAGGTCTAGATTTCTTCGTGAATAATCTCTTTTTAAAGTGATCACACAAGACTTATAGAATCAATACGTATACACCACTATTTTGATGCAGGAAGTTGCACATATTTTCGCGATCTTCAAAACTTGTAATTTACAGGTGCCAAAAAAGCACCACCCTATGTCGATTTTAGTCAAAACTTCAGTAAATACTCTTTGGATCACAAGAAAAAAGAGTATCTATATGAGAAATGGTATATCGGGCATTATCGGAAATTTTTAATATTCAAAAATTGTCAAAATTGGCAAACCGCACATTTTTGTATCTCAGTTTTTGGGCCTTTAGAAAAAGATAAGAAGGTCCACGATGGCTCAAAATATTCCTTATTACATGTACTTTTAAACCCAAATTTGTCTGTTTAATGTTAGGGCAGTCATTTTAATACATCAAGCTTCAAACATTATTCCAAAAAAAACCGTAAATTAAGCAAAACTGCAAAATAATGCTTTGTTTAAACCGTTCTAACTTTGTTAAATTTTAAAGAAATTTGATCCACGAGGTCTATATTTCTTTGTGTTCAATCTTTCTTTAAAATGATTACATAAAACTAATAAAATCTATACATATTCACCACTAATTTGATGCAGGAAGTTGCACATGTTTTTGCGATCATCAAAACTTGTAATTTTTAGGTCTCAAAAAACCGCTGTCACCTTATGTCAATTTCAGTCAAAATTTCAGTAAATACTCTTCAAACCACAAATGAAAGGTTATTTATATGAAAAATGGTATATTGGGCATTATCAAGAATTTTTTTTATTCAAATATCGTCAAAATTCAGAAAATCTAAATCACTTTTTGTCTATCTTGCTTTGTTTTTGAGATAGTCAACAAATACAAAATATTTAAAAATCTTTTCATTTAGCAAAAAAACACAAACAAAACAACATTACTTTAACAAGTGTGCATTGATGCAAGCTTTTGATACGTGTTAAAACAGTTTTCTTTGCTTCGGTTAGTAAAATTTGATAAAAATGCTGTTCAACATAGAGAATACGCAAATATCATTTTTGTTTACGGACTCTGTAATGGTAATGCCCTAGCAATTAAGATTTCCTGACAGAAAACAACTTTTTTGACGCGTTTTTTAGTGAAAATGTTCACCCATATTATTATCAAAAGTAAAACACCTACAACCAGGCGACGCAGCACAACGACTTGCATTTTCTCAATGGCTTCTTGATAATACCCAATATACCATTTTTTATATAAATTACCTTTTTTCTTGTAGTCTGAAGAGTATTTTCTAATATTTTGACTAAAATCGACATAGGGTGAAAGCGTTTTTTCGGGACCTGAAAATTATAATTATAATATTTAAAATATGTGCAACTTCCTGCATCAAAATAGTGGTGAATATAAATTGATTCTATAAGTCTAGTGTAATTACTTTAAAGAAAGATTGAAAACAAAGAAATCAAGACCTCGTGAATTAATTTTCTTTAAGATTTGACAAAGTTAGAACGGTTTAAAGAAAGTATAATTTTGCATTTTTGCATAATTTGCGGGTATTTTTGAAATAATGTTTGAAGCTTGATATATCAAAATGATTGCCCTAACATTAAATATACGATTATGGGTTTTAAAGTACATGCAATAAGGAATATTTTAAGCCAACGTAGACCTTCTTATCTTTTTCCAGAGGCCCAAAAATTGAGATACAAAAATGTGCGGTTTGCCGATTTTGACAATTTTTGAATATTAAAAATTTCTTGATAATGCCCGATATACCATTTCTCATATGAATAACCTTTTTTCTTGTGTTCTAAAGAGTATTTACTGAAATTTTGACTAAAATCGACATAGGGTGACAGCGCTTTTTCGGGACCTGAAAACTACAAGTTTTGAAGATCGCAAAAACATGTGCAACTTCCTGCATCAATATAATAGTGTATACGTATTGATTGTATAAGTATTGTGTGATCACTTCAAAAAGATATTAAACACGAGAAAATCTAGACCTTGCGAATCAAGCTTTGTTAAGATTTGACAAAGTTGGAACGGTTTAAAGAAAGCAAAGTTTTGCAATTTTGCTTAAATTTACGGTTTTTTTGGAATAATGTTTAAAGCTTAATATATCAAAATGACTGTCACGATATTAAACATAATAATGTGGGTTTTAAAGTACATGTAATAAGGAATAATTTGAGCTATCGTACACTTTTTTATTATTTTCCAGAAGCCCAAAAATTGAGATACAAATTAAGCTAAAAATGACGTTTTATTGTAAAATTTCTGACCTTCAAATGTGTGTCATTTTGAACAGGCAATAGTCTAAGGTCCAAAATTTTGGAAATCTCATTTTTTTCATCTATATTTTGATCCCTGAAAATTTAAGCAAAATCAAAGAGGTCGACTTTTTCAAATTGGTCGAAAAGTAATGGAATTACCCATATGTATATATATATATTTATTTGTAATAATAATCAAATTTGTAAATGTCATAACTAAATTAAAAAAAAAAACAGCTGCAATTAAACTGCTATTTTAGATGTATGTTTTTGACGTTTTAGTGCTATATGCTGTTTTTAAAGTACAGTGCACGATCACTTAGTAGAACAAACAAAAAAGTTGTTTGTGCAAAAAAATGTTCAAACAACTAGAGCACTTTAAAAATGCACCCAATAATTTAATAATGGTTTTATAATTTGTTTTTGATGTATATGTTTTTTTTTATCCGTTTAGTTAAAATAAATGTGTATGTTTGCGGAAAAAAGTTCTCAAACTTAATCTTAGAATAAAAAAATGTAAAAATACACTAGATTTCCATTTGAAAAAAGTTTACTAAATTTCCACAATAAAATGAACACCCTGTATATTAAAAATATTTAAACAATAGTTTAAAACCAAATAACTTTTCTTTAAAACTTTTTTTGAAATTTTTTACGGTTAGAGAATTAATTAGGGTTTTAACTAATCCTGTATAGTGTATTTACAATTGTAAAATTTTACTGAGATTGGCCTAATCATTAAAACTGTTCAAAAATCATATTTACAAATAAATGCATACAACATTTTTTGCAGCCATTACGAGGGAACCAACTTGGTATTTTTAAATTTATAATGTATAAATATATACCTTACGATCTTATAACAAAAAATGATAAAAATAAACAATTTCATGATGAGAATCTTGTGATACCAAAAAAACAACAAAATCCAAATCAATAATAAATAATAAGTGGTCTATGAAATAATATGTAAAAATTGTGATAAATGTTAGGACAAACTAAACAACATTTAAGCAATCAAATATATCCAAATAATAGCCACCTTAGCTAGATAATTTTTATTAAAGTAGTGCAACATCAATTTAAAAACTTTTCACTGTCTAATATGCAAAAAGTAATACTTAAAAATATTCTTTTAAGATAACTTGTAAAATACATTATATTTTATTAAATTTAAATGTATATAGAGCGTTTTAATTGTAATACAAAATATAGGTTACATCTCGGGTTACACACATGCTACATAAAACCATTTCCACAAAGAAACAATGTGTTTACTGATAAAGCCTGCAAGCACGTATAACTTTGATCTTTGTGTAAAGTTAAGCGGCATTTAACCAAATACGACAACGTGTCAGCAATTTTAGTTTTAAATAATATACACTGTCGTAAAATACTTATAATTTGTAATAAATAACTTACGCTTCTATATCATCTTCATCCTTTTCACTTTTCGGTGGCACCTTGACTGTGTCACCCTTTCCAATGACGCTAATATCACATTTTAAATATCCTTTGGGTCCGCCAGCAATGTCATCCGGATCGGTCAGCAGAGCCCACTTGTGGTAGAATTGATGATCTGCATACATACATAATCAATTTAGTGCTGGCACTCGAATTAATGAATTTACATATCCATGCGTGCAAAGGCCCAGCGTGACGAAAGACCAACATGCCACACTTAGAGAGAAATGGATAAAAGTCATCCCAATATATCTGGGCCTTTCTATATAAAAAATGCATGCAAGGTTACAATTGTTTAAAATAATTACACACCGTGTTTTTGTGTGTAGGTGATAGTTTAGTAATTGGTGCCGAGCTAGGAAAAAACCACAATCTCTATTCTAGTTAAATAAAATAAAGAGGGATTATGTACACATCGTGGGAGGCACAGAAAGAGAGGTGGTTAAAAACTCGTACCTGGTTGACACCAGACAGTAGCCACGTCTAATTTAAAGCATCCCAACAATTTGTTACCCCTGAGTATGTTCCTAGACTGCAGCACCTGTTAGTGGGAAAATAAAACAGAAAAGAACACAAGAGACGCAGCAAAGGAATATCAGTAATAGTTCGAAAGTGAGATCAGCCCAACACGATGCAAATAGGAAAAATACCAACAGAAATATTGAAAATAAAAACTGGTGCAGTGGTCTACGTGGCACACACTTGATTAGCACCAGGGCGCTTCAAGCAATTTCTTTTGTGTCTCCTTCTCGCCTTTCCCACCATTAATTGTATAATTAACATTGCGTGTCTACTGGATGTTCAATTGGCATCCAACCAACAAGAGCTCAACACAGTGCTAATCAGTATTAATTAGATGATAGCGTAGTTGATGTATAAATAAGGGCTATATAGAATTTAAACAAAGGGCTCCGAATTTATGCGCAAATGGGGAAGGCGAGCAGTCGATTGTGTATGTGTGTGTGAAGTAAATGTATATGTGCTTGTATCTCTAGGGCTATCAATTATTCTGGAAATACATTGAAATAAACTGATTATGAAATTCTAAATAGAATTATATACATGAACATAATATTATATTGTTCTATTTTGAATTTACTTCTAGCATGGTCCCACACTAATAGTTTACTATAAATAGTAATGTAGTCAAGAGTGTTTTCAAAACAATTATTAAAACCATCAATTATAATCATTTTATTTGATGAGTTTGATAAATAAAAAAATAAAAAATATATTTTTTAACTTAATTAATTTTGAAATTCATTATTTACTGTCATGTGACCTTCCAATAATAATTAAATTGTAATTATAAAAATGTTTAACTAACGCTTTTTTTAAATAAATAGTACATTCCAATATTAACATTTAACGTTAATCCACTCTAGTGATGAATGTGTAAAAACGCATTGTCTGAAATTATTAAGCCATTAAAATTCAATTTATTTTATATTTCTTAATCGCCTTAATTTTTCTATAATTACTTACATAACATTTAGCTAAGACCGATGGAGATTTGTAAAAGTAACAACATATCAAATATTTTGAAATTAAATTATAATTTTTGATATTTGTTTACTAAAGGATCACTTTATATTTGTAATTTACATGTTGTATCACAACTTAAAAATCCAAAAACTTATAAGCAGATATGCACTTTTAAATAAGGTTTGATTAAAAAAATAATAATAAAAATCCAATAAAAAACTGTCAAATAAAAATGTTTAAAGCTATACTCGTAATATTATTAAATGCTATATAGTTTGGTTTCAGTTTATTTTGATAAAATCTGCTTAAATTTTGATCATTGACTTGCAAGCATGCATTGGCTTGTAGAGACAATTTTGTTACACTAGATCAAATGCTGTTCCCAAAGATGCAAATACTTTTTTTAAATGTTAGAAATAATGTCAAAGTGACAATTTTTTGCTGCATAAATTATAAAGTAATTGGAGTGTAATAAACGTAAGATTAAACTATTTATTGGAATGGAGTACATAAAAAGAGATAGAAAAAAAAAGTTTGTAGCGTAGCCAATTTCTATTGTATAGTTTGCATGTAATAGAAATACAGTTTATTATTAATATTATTATCTATATTTTCTACATCAGTATAGTACAATTTGCTTTTTATTATTTAGATAATACTATATAGCAGTATTCAAAATCCCGGTACACGATAATGTAATAGCGCACAATCGTGTAAAAACCACATCCGTATTTGGACCGTAAATGGCACATCTTCAAGAACAACAAGCAGATCATTAGTATATAATTCTAAATATTAAGAGCGTTAATCCTACTTGGCAATATAAATGGTCTATTTAGTCGTAGATTAGATAGCAATTCCAGCCCAAACAGATTCTTAATCACCCAAATGGGCGTATTATCAAAACTTTTGCTATATATTGAATTTTTGAATATTTTATTAAATTTTTTTGTGTGAATTGTGTTCAGAAGTTGGCTATTATCATATCTGTAATTTGGTGATATATATCTCAATCACTTGCAGCTCGAAACAGTTCCTCAACTGTTGATCCTGTCCATTGTTTGATCTTGAGCAGCCATAATAAATTCCCTCGACCTTCTCTTGTATAATTAGGCGTAATAGATAATATTTTAGTCATCTGACATAATGCCCAAAGTATTTGGTTTTCCTTGTTTTTATTGTATTTAATAGGTTTTCGGTTTTCGGTTTTCATTATAATAATAAAAGTTTTTCACCACTCATAAAAACAAAGACAATTTTCTGCATAAAAAGTGATGGCCACAGTTTTCTAGGACGCTGAAAGGATTTTCTTAATTGAGTATATGCCAAAAAAGACTAGAATAACGGAAAATATCTACAAAAACAATTAAAAATTTGAAAGCAACTATACACAAAAAACTCTACAATTATGTTCAGAAAACTTTGCTTTTGCATGACAGCTGCAAAGTGCATAAAACACTAATTGTTCAAGTGTCAATAAATGCGGCTTTAAGGAATAACAACAACCAACTTACTGACGCAGTCTTGTCTTCTGTAACGTTCATCTCTAACCAAAACTTTGAAATTTTTAATGACATAGCGTTACTAAAAAAATGTTAGAAAAAGAGGGTTAGTGTTAATGGTTCATACGTTAAAACAATTTTTTTAATTTGTAACATCTTGCATTCAAAGCTTGGAAGATAATATTTAAAAAAATCTTCTCGTTAATTGTTATTTTGTTTATGACAATACTACTGTTTTCAAACTAGCGCTCTTTTAAAAGTACACTTCTTCTTTTTCTTCTTTGAGTTCTTTCCTATCGGAGATTGAAAACTATAATAACAACACGTATTTTGTTGACAGCCCTGAACAGATCGGCAGACGTACACTCAAACGACTCTCTCAGGTTGCGAAGCCACGATATCCTCCTTCTGCCAACAGTATTCTTTCCTTTAATTTTACCCTGGATAATTAGTTTGAGGATGTTGTATCTTTCTCCTCTTAGAATGTGTTCCAAGTACTCAAGTTTTCTTTTTTTAATGGTTTTTTGGATCTTTCTGGTTTTATCCATTCGGTGCAGTACTGCTTCGTTGGTAATTTTGTCACTCCATGAAATATTAAGGATTCACCTGTAACACTACATTTCGAATGCCAATTTTTTGATGTTTTCCGCCTTTAATGTCCAGGCCTCTATTCCATACAGCAGGGTAGGAAAAATGTAGCACTTTAGCATTTGGTTTTGAATCACTAATTTAATGCTGAGGTAACAGAGAATTTTCCTTATTTAAAAAAAATCACAACTGGCGAGTTTTATTCTGCAGTTGATTTCTTTAGTGTGCTCTGCATTATTTGTTACTGATATTTCCAGGTACTTGTAAGAGGATACCCATTCTAAAGTTTTGTTGTTAATGACTATAGATCGTCTATTATGATTAATGTTTGAGTACTTTGTAGTAGCCATAGCTTTTGTCTTCTTTATGTTTATGTTTAGTCCATACTTTTTACAGTGGGTGTTTACTGATTTGACTAGGCGTTATAGGTCTTCAGTTATAATGTTAGTGTCATCTGCATATCGTATGTTGTTAATTGTCTCGCCATTTATAACGATACCTCCCATCTCTTCTGACAATGCCTCTTCAAAGATACATTCACTATGTACATTGAATAAGAGAGGCGACAGTTTACATCCCTGTTTTACTCCACGGCATATTTTAACCTCGTCTTAGGTCTTTTCCGACTTTAACTTTAGCTGTTCCAGTAGAGGTTAAAGATTATTCTTATATCTCTACTATCGATGTTTTTCCTCTTTAGTGTCTCTTGTAGTTTGGTATGTTAGACCTTGTAAAAAGCTTTCTGGAAATTGATGAAGCAAATGTACATTTCGTGGTTTATGTCTAGACATCTTTGTTGCAAGACATTCAATCTAAAGAGTGCTTCTCTAGTTCCCATACCTTTCCTAAATCCCATCTGCGTGTCGGTAATGTCTTTTTCTAATTTTGTGTTTATTCGATTGAAAGATTTTAAAAGTGTGGCTGATCAGTGCAATGATCCTATGGTTTGAACATTCTTTGGCTCCATTCTGTTTTGGTAGTGTCACGAATGTTGAGGTTAGCCATTCTTTAAGACCCGTCTCGTATATGTTATTAAACATATTCAGTAGAACGTCAATGGAATCTTTGTTAATAAGTTTTATCAACTTAGCTGGTATCTTGTCAGAACCAGTTGTTTTTCCGGTTTTTGAATTTTTGATTGCGTATTCAAGTTCTTACTATAGAATTTTAGGGTTTGTTTTTCTGGTTGTGTCAATGTTGTTCGATTTATCGATGAATAGTTTTTGAATATATTCGTATCATCTTGGTAACTTTTTTGTTGGTTCTATGATCAGATTGCCGTTTTTGTTTAGTAGTAAATCAGGTTGGCGGGTTTTAGTCCTTCCACACAGTTTTTTTAACTTGTTGTGCACATTGAATAAATCATATTTGTTATCAAATTCTTTGATTTCTCAACATTTGTCTGCCAACCATTATTCTTTGGTACTTCTTATTTTGTTTGTGATGTCGTTGTTTGTCCTTTTGTAGGTACGCATTTCATTGTCTTTGTATTGCCGGCGCAGACTTATCATGTCCAATATTTCCATTCATCCATTTTTTGTCTCTTTTTCTTGTAGATTTTAGTTCTTTAATTCGTACATTTTTTAATGTTTTCTTTATGTTCTGCCACTGTTCATCCACGGTGCTAATCTGAGTGTTTAGAGTGTTTTGGTTTTCCTCTATCTTTTATTTGTTTCATCTTTTTGTTAATGTCTCTTTTAACCTTTTTATATACAGCGCTGTCTTTCAGTTTTTTAGGGTTCATCATTTTCATCATAGTTCTAGGTATGGTTCTTTTCAGTCGTACATGCAACGTGGCAACTATCGGGTTATGGCCAGATCTTATGTCCGCCCCCGGAAATGTTTTGACGGACTTGAATTTCCTGCAAATCATTATGTAGTTGATCTGGTTTCTAACAATGCCCGATATTCCGTCTGATGGTGATTTCCATGTACACTATACACATTAAATAAGAGAGGCTACAATACACACCTTTGTTTAACACCGCTAAATATCTCAACCTCTTTGTTTAGATTTTATCCAACTTTGACTCGTGCTTGGATAATATTCTTATGTCTTTAAGAGTTTAGACTGGTGAGCTCTATTATATACTTTTTTTAAATTGGTAAAACAGATGTACGTATCATAATGTACAGCTTTATCCCAATACGTTAAACTTAAAAAGCTCTCCTCTTGTTCCTTTACTCTTCCTAAAACTCATTTGCGTATCTTCTTCTAGTATCTTATAGACAAGGTTATATAATATCTTAAAAAAATCTTCAATGTGTGATTCAGGCAATGGTCCTGCACCCGTCTCATAAATGCTAATAAAAATATTTTTAATAATACATTGATTATTTAACATTCAAAAAAATCTTTTGTCTTTCCAAAATCATTTTTATAATTCAAATACAATTTTTTTATTTATTTTATACCCAATTTAATGTTTTTTTGTAGTTTGTGCTTGTTATTTTAAATATTTGATCGTGTACATCGTATTTATTATTAATGCTTTTTGCACAATCCTTCAAATAGATTTTAGAGCTCTTGTATCATGCACACTACTACCTACAATAGCTACGCTACTAAAATAAGAGAGTTTTTAGGTTTCTGGCTCAATTTCTGAATAAATTAATTTTAGCAGTTGTCATATTCTGTAGCCAAAATCAACAACAATTTTAGTTTAAAGTCCTTTGTACTATACTCCACTTTAGGGTATATGGGCTACTTCATAAAAAAAATTCTTACACTTTTTCTCCGTTGAAAATCGTATCCTTGCCGTGGCTGTGGTGGTTGCGTGTTCTAATGAACCGCCAGGGCGTAACTGATAGTTCTGGTCTGAAGAGTGGCTTTCCCGTATCAAAACTCTAACTTGATAAGCGGCCGAGGGCAAGGTTCATGACTAATTACGATCACCTCACAGCGTAGTACTTGCGTTGCGGATCTTCAGTCTGGAGTCCTTACCAGCAAAAGCTGGCAGCTGAGTCATTCTAAAGATGTGGCTCTACGGCCTGACAACACTCTTTTCCAGAGGGGATTTCTTTTTATACAGATAGTAAAGATTACTTCAATCAACCGGCTGCGACGTCCAGTCAAATTAGTATATAGGTTGAGCCCTTCATAGTGACGGGGTGCGCAACGAGCTGTATATTTAATGGTTTTTGTATGTAGTACCCGTTTGTGTACAATCCACTTCCAAAGACTATACTTCTCTGGTAGCCCTAGCAAGGGAATTTTTGGATACTTTATCAAACCTACAATTAAAAAAACCTCTTCTGAATGGAGAAAGCAAAAGAATTTTGGTGGTGTTGTCGGCATATCTTAGATTGCTTATTTTTTACCATTGTCTGCGACTTCTCCTTCAAAGTTCTCTAGTGCTCGTCTCATTATGTGTTCTCCGTATGGGTTGAAGAGTGAGAGAAAGCACCGCTAGCGCCTTTCTGTGTTCTAAAGCAACTCAAAGTTATTTTTCGTAGAACCGTTTTTGTGGATTAGGAGCACTATTAATGTATGCAAAACCTTGGGCCAATGACCATTCTATTTCCACGCCGGTTTCTCCTAACAGCTTCAGCATTTTGGCAGCGATGCCGTCGATGTCTGGTGATTTGTTCATTTTCAGGTGTTTTATGCAGGGGTGTAGAGTCGTTACAAAATTGTAGCAGCTCCGACTCCAGCTCCGACTCCCTAATTTTTTTGTTTCGATTCCGACTCCGACTCAATATCCTAAAATTGTGCAAAATAGTGCGTGGGCTGTTACTGCGTTGCAACCAACACAAGTAAGTGTGGAGCAATTATTTTCAGCTTTAAAACTAATAAAATCGGATTTAAGAGCAACCTTAAAAGAAGATATTTTATAATCTATTTTATTTTTGCAAACAAACAAACAGTTTTTAAATGTTTATTTTTTTTTTTTTTTGTAAAAATTACCTTATTAAAAGCATTATTAATATGAATAATTTTTTGTATACTATTTCTTAATTTTTGTATTATTAAGGAGTCGGAGTCGGAGTCGGATTAGTTAAAGTCGACTCCGACTCCTCAAATATTGACAGACTCCACGACTCCAGACTCCAGACTCCGACTCTAACTCCGACTACACACCACTGGTTTTATGGCTTTTTCTATCTACGTTCTCAGTATGTTAGGTTCTTGCTCAGTTGCCAACCATAAACTGTCTCAAACATTTAATTAAGGATATGGTTTGAAAAACCTAAAAAAAAAGCAAATTTTTTTAAACAAATCATTTGTAGTGACAAATCGCATTTTCATTTAACTGTCTGTTAATACAGTCATTTAAATGAAAATCGTATCGTCGTATGGTAAGGCTACAAAATCATTCAGTAGTTTGAAACTTGTAACAGTTTGGTGTTGATATTGGTTGAATGGTGTTATTGAATAGTTTTTGAAAACGATGCTAGAAAAGCACTTTCAGTGAATAGAGTCCGTTATAAAAACATATTGACCAACTTTTCGTGATAAATAGATAGATAACATAAATATAAAGAACCTTTTTATTAACAAAACGGTACCACGTGTCTTGTAAAACATTCTTATTATTAGAATTTAAGTTTATTTGCTAATAATTACTTGAGTAAATTCATTTATTTTTTACTACATCTTTGAAATTTAATCTATTAATTAGTGTCAATCAATTTATGTCTGTATTTGAAAAAATACCTGTTTTCTATTTGTAAAAATGAATACTGTGCTTTTGTATAAATAGCATTGAGTTGTAATCAAAGTCCAATTTTTGTAAAGTTGTAACTATTTATATAAATTTAATTAAACATGTTTTTTCCAACATGGTAGGTATATTTTAAATCAATTGCCAAAGTTAGTTTGCTGAAAACGCTATCTTTGCTTCTTAAATTAGTAATCACATTTGTTTCTTTGACAATGCTGAAATAAAATCAAACCACATTATATTACAAAAATTGCTACTATTCAACCTGTTCTAAAATGACATTAATCATGTAGTGTTAAAAGTATATGCTTTAACTGCGGATTGCTGTTTGTATTATTAAATAAAGAAATTGTAGGTACATTTTTTGTCCATTTTGTAGTAATTGATCAGTTTTAATTTTATTTGTCATTCTATAAATGAGGGATATCTAAAATAGTTTCCCACAACCCCATCGCTGACCATTTTTAATTGTTGAAATCAAAAATCTGTGTTCTTGATGTTTCGTCTTTAACATGGATTGGCGACCAACATAACAAATTAAACTTTGTTTACTAATGCCTTAAATATTTGGTTTGAAGTAAATCCAAACCAGTCTCAAAAACAGCATAACCACGATATTCTTCTTCTCCAAACACAAACACAAAGTCATTGTTAAAGTCATTTATCTCGTTTACTCATATACCTAGATATTTGTATTTATGGACTTTTTTGATATTTTGTTGGTTAACCGTTAGCGGTGTGCTGTTGTTAGTTAAGTGTTTGCCTATCAACATGAATTTGATCTTCTTAATACTCATATTCCGTACCGTTCACTGATTTCTTAGAGGTTTTCCGTAATTATACGTAGATCTTCTATATTACTAGCTATCGACACGGTATTATTGGCATAGCAGATGTTATACACAAGGTTACCACCAAGGTTATTCACTATAATATCAGCTGTGATACCGGTTAAATAAGTCTATTAGTACATCAGTTTGCTCTTTTTGATATTATTAAGGCCGGGTGCCTTTATGTTTTTCATAATTTTAATAGCGTGTAAAACTTCATGTTTTGTTATTCTGGGTCTTGTTTTTTCTTCTGTTGGCAGTCTATTCTGTCCCTCAGGTAGTACATCTTTAAATAGTTGTTTGATATGTTTGTGCCACAACCGCAGTCTGGCTTGGACGTCTGTTATAATATTAAGGCTTGTGTCAACCAGAACACCGTTCTGAGGTTGCAGCGATTACTTTTATCTTCTTGCGTATATTAAAGATATTGATTGATTTATGGAAACTTTCTAGTTTTCACATTTTTTATTTAACCATTTTTCCTTTTCTTTGCAGGTCTTTTTGATCATTTCTTTTATTAATGTAATTCTTTATATTTGTCAGCATTTGTTGATTTGTTTTTTCTACTTGCTTTTATCAAGTGTATTATTTTGTCCGTCCACTCATTCTTCTTCGTTATTTTGATACTTGTTATATAAGAACTACTTAACAAATAACAAAATAATTTGAGTTCTGCTGTGTCGATCGTTAAGATATCTATTTTTTAGCCTCTTTTAGCTTTTTGTTCAAGATTCTTTCAACAAGATCTTTAGTTGTCTGGTTTTTAAGTATTAAGATGTCTAGTTTGGTTTTAGGTTTTAGTTTTATTTCCTTATTGAGCTTTACTTTGAAGCTGGCTACCATAGGGTTGTGGTTAGAGAAGGCATCAGCTCCTGAATGTAGTTTTTGCAGATATTATGCTGTTCCTATATCTTTTTTGTACTAGTATATAGTAAATTTGATTTCTTACTATGTAATGTTCAGTGTGTTGTGGGATAGTCTATGTATACAATCTTTTAGTTTAGTATTTAAAGTATGTATTTGTTATAGGCATTTTATTCTCTTCTGCAATTTTTTTTTATAAATATAATATTATGATTACTTGAGAGTCCAACAAATTAAGATCTGAGATTGTTGTTATGCTACCCTTATAGCTGTACTTGCCATCAAAGAGCAACGATGCGCAATTCCATCTTTTCGAGACGGTAAACAAGCAGAATTTAATAGTTGACTGCTTATAACTACCAAGAACTCCACCAACAATTTCTTTACAGCCCAAAAGTCACCGTTTGGTGCGTTTTGTCCTCTGTAGGAATTGTGGAGACCATTACTACCAACTGATACTGTGACTTGTTGACAAATCTTTTACACCCCGTAATAAAAAAAAAACACAGGTGCTTACGTTATTCTCTCGTAAAAATTGTTGGGCTTCCTCTATGTATGCTGGTGAAAGTAGAAGAAAATTTTAATGAACGGCTTCATCTGCATCGCCCGTCATGACCTACATTAAGACAGTAAGTTTTTTTTTGTAACTTGTACCATTTAGAACTCAGTTCGAAAATGTTGGACTTCATTATGTCCCACCTTGAATTATTTAATTTATAAGTAAATGTCAGTTCACACATTAAAAATACATGAAATATTGCCCTATATTGACAACATTAATTCGTAAAATTGATTAAAATGCGTAAAAATTAATTAAATTAAAAAAAAAATCGTTATCCGTTATCCACACAATTTATATATGAGTAGTTTTCATATCAGCATTTTATTGTATTATAAAAACAGCCATATGTAATAAAAATGATAATTACAGTTCCAATTTTTATATTTGTTATTCATTAATTTTACTTATACATATTATAAACAACATAAACACATTGTGAAGAGCTTTTATGCTAATTTGAGTTTATTGTTTGCAGGTAGTTTTCATCTCGTGAGAATGTTTTGATGGCAAACAACGTGCAAAAGATAAAAATAAAACACATGACCTAGCAATTTGAGAATACTAAATAAAAGCAAATTTGCAATTCACTTAAAAGATAGTAAATATTACTACATACTCAACAGTATATAATGTAAAAAATGTTAATACAAAATTTAAAAAAAAATGTTTTGTAAATATCAAATTTGTAAACAATAAACTGATATCAGAAAACAAATATAATAATAAAATTGCAAATGCAAATAAAATATAGAAACAAACTCAAATATGTTTCGTAAATAAGAAGTAATGTGCAAATCTCTTAGGAAAGTTTCTTGTTTGCCGTGGGGATTATGTTGTAGCATATCTAAATCCATGACATTTATTACAAAAACAGCCTTAGGCTTTATAGTTTTATAGCTTAATTTTTATCATTCATAATAATTAATTAATAATTGTGTAGATTATAATTAGTAGAATATTATGAATTGTTTTGTAGTAATATTTAATGTGGAATACTTTGGTTATACCTTTTATTTTCATGTATATAATTCTATAGAAGTATTAGATTAATATAATTTAATTAAACAAATATTTAACAGCCCTAACTAGTATTATATTGTCAGAAAGTTGTGTATTGTTCTGTTTTAGTACCGGGTGCGTCATAGACTGTCTTCACGTCAATCTTGAAAGATCCAACCACGGTGCCGGATCGTAAAAGCTTTCTAGAATGCAAAACCTAAAAACACACACGTCAACTTCGTTTCCCTTTGATCTCAAAATTTACATATACGCTATAGTAAACCCGCTGCTACCATCATATTCTGACGCGAGTTTTACTTATATCTTCCAAAAATATGTCTTTTCCATCAAATCGTATTAATGCACGATGTTTCCCATGGGGGCTGCAAGATTATTATAACTTCATACGCGGAGTAAGAGAGTGGATACTTACACACGATTAATTAAATGCTACATAATTAATTGCAAGACTCCATTTCATTTACCACCGGCCGGGGAGAGGAAATTTATATGCTGAGGTTAATTATCCGCACGTAATTTGCCTGACCTATTTAAAATAAAATATTACATTTGTTATTTAAATATTAATATTATTATTTAAAATTTATGTGTATTAATTTTAATATTTATATAAATATTTAAAGCAATTGTAATGTGGGAAACGGAAAGATAAAACAGGATAAAAAAATAATAACATAATAATTGCATACCATGTTATCCACATTAATAAGAAATAATAATACAGCGACAATATAATAATTGCATAACATGTTATCCACATTAATTTGTTTTAATATTACATATTACTTAAATAAACAACTTTAAATTTTATTATTATATTATAAAGTAATTTTACTTTGTCTTTCTCAAATAAACAACATTTACATTTTTATATAATTATGTTTTACAATACAATGTATAATAGACCATGTTTGTCTAACTTACTGATAATGTTAACACCAAAGTTAATCAACAATTTTAAGCTTTTGTAAATAAAAACTAATAATGGAGTTACGACAAACTCATCTTAGGAGTTTTGCTGAAACTAGGAGTTACATAAAAGCATTTTGCATTTCATCAGATAAATGTTATAATAATTGAATAACTATGTTTTGATAGTAGTTATGTAATAGATATTTACGATACAAGTGAGTTAACAGCATTGTAAATATACGTGCGTGGAACTTGTGCTACACACTCGCTGTGCAAGTTCGTATGCAACCACACAAGTATATCAATGAGGTTAATTCACGTGTATTGTACAATATTTTATCTACTCCCAACTATAAAAATTCTCACACGTTTTTGTTTAATAAATTTAAAATAAAATTATCCTAAATAATATGGCAATGTCAATTTGATAGTAAACAAATTTGTTGTCACTATTTTGCAAAACTTTTACACCCTTAAAATGAGTGATTATATATCGATAGAAGGTTTTCTTTAACACCTTTAACTGTTAAAGGTGTTAAAGAAAACCGATATTGCAAAATTTCTTCTGGAAGCAGATAAAAAAAAAAATAATTTAAGAAAGTGGCACTGATTGTTGGGCTTAGAAAAACTTGCAAGTGTAAGGAGTTAAAAAAATTATTATTAAATAATATCAAACACAAAAGACAATGTTTACACTTTTTTAAACCAAATACCAAAACAAAAATATCCAGAGAATCCCTGTTAGTAGATTTAAGAGCAAACCTTCTGACAGTAAATCGTCATAGAGGCTAACGTTCTAACACGGTTGCTTTATTAAAAATTCAACAGTAAACTAAAAAAAAGCATAAAAAATTCTGTGCAAAACAAAAAAAAAACTTAGAAAGAGAATAGAATAAAAATGAAACAAAACTATCGGACTGTGCCCATTGCAACAACCAGATTAAATAATCAAAATTTTAATGTATTGGTGAATAATTTGGAAAGTCTTAATCTAACCTTAAAACGACCAACTATTTACTGGTTTTTAAAAACCCTCATTAATTTATTATATAATTGATATTAACTAAAAAAGTTTATAAAGGACAGTAAAAATTGCTACATATTAAACCTCGCATAACTAAAATTTTCGAATCTTGCTTTAAAAGTAAATTTTTTAAGTTGTGACTGGAAGAATACACTTTTTATTAGAATATCCAACCAAAAAAACAGATAATAGCTTAACTATTTGGATACTTTAAAACACTAAAAAAAAAGAAAGAATTCCAAACAAACCCAAAAATTTGTTATTGATAGAATATAGAACTGGAATCCAAAAAAAGATCTGCAATAAAGCATAAATTTAGACTTATATGGCCTTATAGTTGTCTAAAAACTCACAAGGGACAATCGTAGACTGATCGGTGTTGAAATTCTCAGCTAGTGTCATGGTCTTCTTCCACAAATCACCGGGTTGCTTATCAAAACCCAAAAATCAACCTCTTTCTAACTTATCCTTTAAGCTGGTATCATCATCGTTAATACAAACAAACCACTCTTTCTTACCCAAAAAGATAATTGAGATTGTGAAATAATTCCACTCTTTCTTGAAATGGTACACCATAATATGGAGTATGTGTGTATGGTTTTTGATAATAATTTTTATCAACTAAACTTCATATTCAAACAACAAAGCATAGCTCAAAAAACGGGGGATAATTATGGATAAACCTAATAATAATTTTTCCTACATAGATTTTGATTAATTCATAACGTTCTACCAGTTTTTTATTCTAAAAAACTGGGCTAGTTACAGATAAAAATACTTATTAATGCAGTTATAAAGAGCACTGTTGCTATAAAAAAATGTTTTAGAAATCTGCAACTTATCGTAGTTTTAAAAAACAATGACTGCTTTTGTAATTAACGGTATGCAGCATGGCATTATTATGCTGCAAAGGTGTAAAGAGTGTTGGAAATTCCAGCTCAGTTGACAACATTACCTGCTCGTACACCCTGCTAGGAAACCAACGAGGCTATGTCGACCAAATGATGCCGGTATAAGCAGTCCCCTCTCACCAGCCAACAGCTACGGGTGAAAAAGCTGGTAAGAGCAGGGCACTTTTTGTCCATGAAAAAAAAATCTTAATAATAAAGGCAGATCAACCAGCAAACTGGTCAACGGCATAGAGATGTAGAAAGCAAAGGGAAACTATTACATTAAAGGTTTATATGAACATCCCTTGTATAGCAAACATGACTACTACAAACCAAATATTATATCCTACTAATCATGTGACTCGGATACCAAAATCCGACAATCAAAACTAACATGCAAGTCATGCCGTCATCTTGCAAAACCCTTGCAGAACAGCTGAAGTTAGAGGAGACTGTAGAGTTAAGACAAATTCCAAAGTAAAAAACAAAAAAAATGACTATCTTAAAATATGTACGTAGAATGTTAATACCCTAAACATGTCAGAAAAACTGGATAACGTTATAAAAAAGATGCAAAGATTGAACATCGACGTGCTAGGCATGAGCGAAGTAAGATGGAATGCCAATAAAAGATGCAACAAGAATAACTCGGTACTATATTACTCGGGGGGTGAAACTAACCAACACTTCAATGGCGTAGGCATACTTGTGTCTGATAATGTCCATAAATTGGTAATAAACTTTATCCCACATTCAGAACCATGTTATTAAAAATCAAAGCCTAGCCTGTCAATATTAATGTTATACAATGCTATGCCCCAACAGCTGTTAAACCAGACAGAGAAGTGAAAAGTTTCTTACACAAAAAAAAACAAAGTTAACATTATCATGGGAGACTACAAAACAAAAGTTGGATAGGGGGAAGTAGAGAATATTGTTGGTAAATACGAGCTGGAAATACGTAATCATAGAGGAGATAAGCTAATACAATTCTACCAAGAAGATAACCTAGTAATAGCAAACACCTGGTACAACCTGCCACCCAGACGCTTGTATACCTGGCACTCCCCCAAGCATACAGCAAATAACATAGTTAGAAATCAAATTGATTTTATCTTAATCAACAAAAGATATAGTATTGTTGCTAAAAGATATAGTAACGGAATGCGTAGAGTAAAGACGAACCTAGGAACCAACATACATTCCGATCATAACCCAGTAATAGGGAACTTAAACATTAAATTAAAAAAAACTTAAACGTAGCACAAAAAAATCGGCAGACATTGAAAAACTGAGAAATCCCAAAATTAAAGAAAAAGTAAGAACAAAAATTAAATCTGAAATTACAAAAATACAGGCCAATACGGGTAACACAAATGAAAGAATAGATACACAAAACATACAAAATAATTGGGAAAAAATCAAAAACATCTTAAACAAAATAGAAACAAAAAAGTAGAGTCTAAAAAAAAAGCATAAAGAAAGAGTAGATGACAAAGAAAATATTAGAAAAGATGGAAGAGAGAAGACTCTTGAAGATCAGGCAAGCACTAAAATATACAAGTACACAGTGAAATAAGAAGACATATTAGGGTAGGAAATGAGTCGTAGATAAGAAAAAGATGCGAAAAAATAGAAGAATTGCAGAAAAAACATGGTCACTTCTCAGTTCATAAGAAAATAAGAAAAGCTGCAGGAAAAACCAAAAAAAGAATCTTAACACAAATGGTAGGCAACAATAACAGAGTTATACTGGAAAAAGATAAACTTAAAAAAAAAATGGCAGGAATACATTATAAACTTTTAGCAAACTCCCTAGATTTTATGACAATACCACAGAAATGGAAGAAGCACCAGTAATACTCAAAAGTGAAGTGATAAAAGCAATCAAAACAAGCAAACCGGAAAAGACTGCTGAACCAGATGAAACCCATCTAGAAATTTTGAAATTGTTAGAAGAAAAGCACCTGGATAACTTAACATTGTTATTTAATCGTATTTACAAAATTGGAAAAATATCAAAAGACTGGCTCAACTCGGTACTACTGCTAATTCCTAAAAAACTGAATTCTAGAAAATTTGATCAGTTCCTAGTAATAAATCTAATGGGCCACGTCCTCAAGATCTTTCTAAAAATGATCCACACAAGAATCTACAAAAAATGCAAGAGAGGGTTTAGGAACTAAAGAAGCTTTATATGGTCTAACTGTACTTCTTCAAAAATGCAGAGATCAGCAGCAAGACACATTTATATGTTTTATTGACTACGAGAAGGCCTTCAATTGAGTAAAACACACGGACTTCCTAAAAATACTCAAATTGAAAAGATTAGACCGGAACAATATTAAAATAATCAAAAATTTGTATTGGCAACAAACAGCCGCAGTCAGAGTTGAAGATACTACTACTAAACCCATTGCAATCGAGAGGGAAATTCGCCAAGGTTGCGTTCTTTTGCCCTTATTATTTAACTTGTATTCGAAATGTGCCTTTAACCAAGCACTACAACACGAAACGGACAGAATCAAGATCAATGGTAGAATATTGAACAATATACAATACGCTGATGATACCGCTATAATTGCTGACAGTCCAGAAGCACTACAACGGTTGTTGTATAAAATTACATATGCTGGTGACAACCTTGGCCTAAAGATTAACACAGAAATAACAAATGTTATGGTAGTAAGCACCGTATTCAAATTTACGGAAAAACCAATAATGTATTACCAAAATTTAAATATCTGGGAAGTTGAATCACAGAAGATCTAGACCCGGAGTGAGAGGTTCACGCTAAGGTAAAACAAGCCCGTGCCACCTTCAATAGCATAAAACCACTGTTAACAAATACAGACTTAAGCTTAACCCTCCGACTAAGTAAAGTGCTATGTGTATTCGGTATTGTTGTATGGCTGTGAAACGTGGACGTTAAAAATAAACACCATGAATCAATTAAAAGCTTTTAAAATGTGGGCGTTCCGTAGGCAACGTATGTGCCAAGATCGACAATTACTGCTAAATATTAAACATATTCCGCAATAATAAATATGAAATCTTAAAATTGGTAATAGAAAGCAAGATAGAAGAGCGACGAGGCATTGACCGTAAAAAATACTCCTTGTTTAGAGCGGCAAAAGATAAGATAGGGTTCAGCATGATTGTTTCCAACCTTCAGTAATAGAAATGAAACCTTAAGAAGAAGAAGATTACCTATTAATGTAATGTATAATCACAAATAATAATGATAAAAAATCAAAAAAGCACTTTGTCCATAAAATGTAAATGTTCTACAGAGTTTAATTCATTATAATTTATCAAATTTAGATAAATTTATAGTTAAAAAATTAAATCATCTAATTAATCTTCATCAAAATCGGATAGTCTCCTTAAACGTTCAAAATCATTCAAGTCAAAATGGTAGTTAAAAGAATCATTTTATGCCGTACTTTCCTTAAAGGCATTCTTTTTGTAAAAGGCTAAAATGGTTCTTATTTTTACCTACAATGTTTTTCTTAGAACAATAATAGATAAAACAAGGTCAAAGTTTTGTAGTAATAAAAAGAGATATTTTAATAGAATTTCCTAACCTACTTGAGTGTTTGTGCCTACATCCACAAACAACAAGCATATTATAGACTGACAACAAACAAAATTCAAGACATTGTTTATAACAGCATATTTCTTAATCTAAATCTTCCCGATAAGACTATTTTTGTAATTATCATATTCCGTTTCCCAAATAAGAAAAACTCCAAACTTTTCTTTCTGAAAGTTTTGACAAGCTTCTTCAAGGTAATCATATAAAAGCTGAAATAATTTTGTTAGGAAATTTTAATCTACATAATACTGAATGGTTAAGTCACTCATCTTCTACAACACCATCCAAACAACAAGCTATAATTTTTGCTGCTTCTTATAATGTTACCTAACTTATTTTTAATAGATATAAAAAGTTTTTTACTTCCGTTTAATTTTTGCATATATATATAAAACTTATATTTGTCCTTGTATTAAACATTATTTCCAAATATCAAGGTATTAGAAGGAGCATCAAAAACTACACTGTCTCTTCTAGACTCTATACAGAAACGAGATATTTGGATCATTGCCGATTTAAAATTGACTACTGACTTAGATACTTTAAAACACAGGCGTAATGTTGCAGATCTTTGCATTTTCTATAAATATTTTAATAGACATTGTTCAAACGAAATACAAGACATATTGCCATCTAAACAGCTTGCTTGGAAATCTAACATATATTTACTGACAGTTTAGAGATGCAAGACCAAAACTTTTAATCTGCAAGGTCAATGTTCACAGACTGCTTAAATCTCGTCTTCAATGTGATAGTTTTAATAAGTGTGGTTTCACTCGTTGAAATTAGTATTTCTTTTATGTTGTTGTGCCATATTAAGTAAAAATATAACAAATGTTAATAATAGATAAGGTTTTATTGTAACTTTGCACTCTACAATGCAATTTAATTTAAAAACTTAATCAACAAAATCTATTCTTGTCCTTGAAAAAATTAGTTGACCTGTTTTTTGTTTACTTTATCTACTTTTTCAATTGCCAAACTTTTCTTTTAAATTATGTTAAAATCGGGTATGAAGCAATGCTCCCAATAATAATAATATTCTAAAAATGAATAAAATCATTCACTTTAAAGTAACGTTGACTAAAATTTTAGTAAACTTAGTTATTCAACAAGTTTTATATAAAAAATAATATTCAGTGATTAATCTATCAAGAATTAGTTTTTTTGCACAAATAATTATTTAGCTTTTTGTGCAAGTTTCTTACACAAAACCATATTATCTAAGTTTGTGCGTGATTAATCATTGTCGTTTTGACAAATACTTTCTGTTTTTTTTTAAATTTTTTTTTTCTACTCCTTTCTATAATATATATTGTCACTTTTATTCACACCTAACTGTTCATGGATATGTGAGGGGTGTAGTTGCAAACCCGGTAATCTCTATCATTTTGTGAAAATGAGTTAATGTGAGAATTTTGCTTTTTAAGACATTTGTGATGATGTACAAATTCTATTTTGACGCAAATGCGGTAAAATTCTGCTGTATTGATTGACCTCTAAAAATGCTGGTTTGTTGCAAACGTGGTTATCTCCATGCACTGGAGAGTTGCAAACACGGCAATCTCTATTTGGCCAATCACAGACAGTTGTACACATGACCTGCGTTCAAACGTTCAAAACGCATCGTCGTTCAATACAACGTTTTTAAAGTGTTTTATATATGCAGTATTTAAAAGTACTAATGCGTGGCATTTTAAAATTAAAATCAGTAAGCGGGTTCATCCTCACCAGAAAAAACCTAAATGTGCTGGTACAAGGAGAACCCCATTATCGCGCAAATGTGGGAGTGGCAAAGAGCATTTACAAACGAGGTAAGAATATTGGCATGGTTGATTCAGTTCTAATCGAGAAAGGCATTGAAGTAAATGCTCTAAAGTTACGTGACTTTAACAGACTATTGTCAAAACATTTTGGCGATGACTAAAAAAAGTTATGGAAAAGAAACAATCTACAAATAAAAATAAGGCAAAAGAAGAAAAAGTTATAGAATAGACGAACCGCCAGACTTATTTTTATAGAATCTTTTAATTTGATTATAATCCCATAAATAAATTCTAATTCCAAAAAATTCTAGAGAATGTTAGATACAAAACTGGCGCATGTTGGTTGCAAAGGCGGCAATCTCCACATGTTGGTTGCAAAACCGGCAATCTCCAATCTATTTTACTAAACTGATCAAAATCTATTATAGATACTAGAGTCTTGATGCATTCTAAATAATTATTAAGTCAGTAGTTTATTCTTATTTTAAAAAAAGCGGCACATTTAAAGTGATTACATAATCCCATTCATTTATAAACTCCCTGTAGAAGGGAGTAAAAAAAATACTTTGTTATATAATAAAAAAATAAAATAAAATAAATCTCCACATTATAAAGAGTAACATAAAACTAAAAACATGAAAAATAATACGTGTAGGTAAGTAATAATAATTAAAACATAATGAGAATATAAAATTCAAGAATATTACGGAATCAGCAAAACGTCAGATAAGTAAGCACGCAACAAGAAAAATTTAATAGAAAGTATTATTAAATAAAATACATTAAAATAACAAAAAGTGCAGTGTAATCTTTAAATATATTAACTTAAACCTTGTATTATTATTATATTAAAATAATTAATACAAATTGCTACAATATGTAATTAAAATATTAATGAAATCACTTGGGTATGTTAATATACCCAGCATGGAAACATGCCATGCGTGAATGTTGATTATTTATAAACAGAGGAAACTTGCACATTTGTAATAAAGTACAAATTAAACTTCAGCAGAAATTAATTAAACAAGTGATAACTACCCGGTTTCTAATTGTAACTACGCTGTAAATTAATATCTTCTAATTTTGATTATGAAGGTATAATAATTACTGAACTATGTATTAATATTGTATTGTATTGCCTTTATTTTACATGCATAAAAGGGCAAGGTTTAGTTATGAAACTGTTCTTCTACTTAAAAAGTCAAATAAAAAGGTTTATTAAATACTCAATATAGTTTTGATTTGTCAGCGTTCTTGAAGTTTACATCCAATATATATATAATATTGAAAATTCTAATAAATTATAAGAAATTTTAAATTTGCGTTTATACAATTTATTACATTAAACGTAATTAGATTTTTACTTAAATAATTAATATTTTTATTTTTATATGTTATATTGTATGTATTATAATTGTGTACCTACTTTTTTTTGTATTTTAGCGTCGACTACTAAGGTCATTAGCTATTTATTTTAATTTATTTTAATAATAATAATCTCAGGTTATAGACAGGAGGAAACAAAACAACAAATTAAAATGGTTAAATAAATAAATAATTAAATAAAAACTAAATCTAATATTACAGTTGCTAAAATTTAAAACTAATATCACAAAACCTATTATCAATACTGACAAAGTTGTGAGAGACTTTGATGTTAAATCCTATACATTAATTTAACCTAATATCACAGATGACTTCAAAACTGCAAAAAGCTTTGATGCCAAACCCTAAAAGTTAAAGTAATTAAACCTAATATCACAAACTAACTTAATATCACAACTTAACCTAATATCACAGATGACATCGAAGCTGTAAATTGCTTCGATGCCAGACCATAAAAACTAACTAAACCTAAAATCACAGATTGCACCAAAGTTGTAAAAGACTACGATGCTTTAAACAACTCAACAACACAAACTAATCAATAAAAATAAATAAATTAACACCAAAATGATTACAAAACAACACAAAACTTGGTTACATCTGTTTGAGGAGTCCTGCGTCTTTCAAAAACTGGATGCACCTTTTCATAGACTCCTCTATATTTGATGAAATGGACGCCACGTTGTTAGAGAGCTCGAGCCAATTAAGGTAGGGAAGGTAGGCTCGGCATTTCTCCAAAATGTGTTTCACCGTTAGAGGGTCGTGACATGTTTGGCATGCTGGTTGTTCGATCGCCGGTCAGGAGATACGAAGAAGTCAAGTTGGTATGACCTATGCGCAAGCAACATATGAGGTTTCCTCTCTCCTGTTGAGATCTACCGGCAACTTCCATACCGTCACGGAGAGCTTGATTTTCTTTAATTTGCTCTCGAAGTCATTCCATACTCTTTGCCATACGTTGCTGAGTTTCGTTGGCGGTAAATATAAGTCGGTTGCTGTGACCCCTCTTTGCTCGCATTGCCGCGGCGTACGTGAGAACAAAGCGACTGCGACGAGCAGCTAGAAAGAGTACACCCATTTCGCAGCAAAGACTTGCTGCATGACTCGTCCGGAATGCTCCTGTATCGTATCTGATGCCTGCGTTGTGGACTGCGCCTAGGGCTTTCAACCGGGATTTTTTGACGGATGAATATACTGCGCAGCCGTTGTCGACCCTGGATATAACCAGGGCCTTGTACAGCCGCAACAATACCTCTCTGAGGTTTTCTAAGGCGGCAGAAATGCACGCACGAGGTTTTCGTCGTAGAGAAGCAAAAACATCTTGCCTCTGCTTCTCTGTCCACTTCGTCTATGGTGTTCTGCAGTTGACGTGTTATGGCGGGAATGGTATCTTCCGCCATGTAGATAACCAAATCGTCGACGTACAGGCATTTCTTTACAGGTGTAACCACAGAGGCTGCAATATCATTTACCGAGATTGAAAAAAGTGTGACGCTAATTGTCGACCTTTAGGAAACACCGTTCTCTAGACTGTCTTCGAGTAAGTGGTTCCTACCCTAACTTTAAATGTGCAATCGCGCATGAAACATTCAAGAAAAAGAAGCATACGGCCTCAGAATCCTCATGCGTGCAACTTCTCGAGGTAAAAAAACACCGCTACGAGGTGTTTTCTTGCTAGGAAAGCGTCTTGAATAGAATTTTCTAGACAGATTAAATAATCAACTGTGATTTCGTCTGAAATCCGCCTGGTATTTAGCTAGAAAACCGTTACTTTCTAGCATCCACACCAGACGGTTGTTGATAATTTTTTCAAAAATTTTACTGAGACAGCAGGTAAGTGAAATCGGTCTATAGCTGTTGACGTTGTTTGGCTCTCTGCCCGGCTTTAACAACGGCAGGATTATGGTCTCTCTCCAACAATCCGGGTAGACACCGCTTTCCTATATCAGGTTGTAGACTTCCAGCAACCGTTCCGTCATGCGGGAAGGAAGCTGCCGGATTACCTGATAAGGCCCGTCGTCTAGACCCGGTGCGGGGGAGTACCCATACCGTTAATTGCCGTTTTCAACTCTTTTGAGGTAAAGAAAGAAGTTTATAATTGTTCTTTCTAACGCAGGGATTCTTCACTATAATTTTGGGAGCTACTGGCAGACGCAAATTGAGTTGCCAATTCGTCTGCAATTTTGACCGCTTTGGTGACTTTGCGTCCGTCGACGATTAGGATGGAAACCACAGAGGAAAATTTTTTTCCCGATACGGCTCCCATCTTTGATTGTCGACACGTAGCTCTCCCATGATGCTTGATAAAGTTATTTTTTTCTAAAAACTTGACTATGTAGATATTAATTTACTTGTCTCCCTTTAGGTATAGGTTAAACATTTGCAATTTTCCAACAATTTAAAAATGATTTTTTTTTGTATAAGAGAAAAATTTTAATCAAAATAAGAACTAAATCATTAGCAAATATTTGAAAACTAATAAGTGGAATTTGATCTATACCTAATGCCTTTCTGGTATTTAATATTTAAGAAAATATATTTTTACAACCCGTTGCCGAAAAAAAATTTGACCCATCATTTTACCACTAGCCGACATTATAAGTTCTACAGTAAAAAAAAATTAGAGTGTTGAGTTTGATGAAATTTTGGTTTGCAAAAATATTTGTTTTCTCCTTGCATTAAAGGTTCTCAGAAGCATCCTTAGTAAAATCAACATGACAATTAATAAACAAATCCTGCATAGATGAGAGAACAGCCAGCAAAACAATTGCAATATAAAATTAGAAAACAATTAAAAAAAAATTAAAATACGGAATATAGACATTATGAACGTAAGCGATGTATATTAATTCGGGACAAAAAAATGCCAGTAAGCAACGGATACATGTCATGTATTATTCGGGAAGTAATGACCCAAAACACAAAGCTTTTATAATAAAGAAATTATTTGAGTAGTGCAATTCACAGAAAAAATAATCTTTTTAAAACTCAAATATATTATACACGTGCAATATAAAACTGATAGAAATCTACCCACCGACAGCAAACAGAAAAAAAGATGAAATAAAAGCACTCTTCCAATCACTTACAGTAATATTAAGAACTATAAAAAAATAGAGATGTGACAATAATACAAAAAGTAACATTATAAGACAAAATAACTCAAAATATGAAAAAAATAATTAAATATGAACGAGACTTGGTAATAACTAATTCACTATTCAAACTATTCAAACTACCCAAAAAAAGATTTATACATGGACAGCACCTGGACCCACACTAGAACACAGCATTAGAAATCAACTTAATTTTATAGCTGATAAAAAAAGACTATAACTCGTTAGTAGCAAACTTTAGACTAAAGACAAAAAAGATCAAGTATAACACAACCACAGCATCGATGGACACCAAAATGCTGAAAACTCAAAAATATTAGAAATAAAATTAAAAATTACATACACCTAGACATAAAAGCAATACCCAAAGAAAAAATGTAGACGTGAATGAGAAATTGAAATATATATAAGTTAAAACCCAGAAAAAGGAAAAGATAAAAAGAAGCATAATAACATAAACAAAGTCATTAAAACTAAAATAAACATACCAACAAAACTTAAGCAATGGAAAAAGTATAAACAATTGTTTCACAAAACAAACAAAAAACGTGCAAAAAAAACAGCATCACCGGCACAAAAATTAAATAGTTCGGATTAAAAAAATCCAAAAACCTGTAAAACTGCTAAAAAAAGCTAATTAAAAATAAGATCTAAAGATGCTGACCAACATATATAACACCATTTATGACACAAGAACCATACCGCAAAAATGGTTCCGGTCAACATTCATTGTGATTCTAAAAACCTACATGTTAAAGAAAGGTCAGAACACCAAACACTATATAAGTTTTAATGAGTACACTCTAAAAGTATTCCTTAAAGAGATTCATTCATCAAACTGGATTCAGAAATAACTCACACATCCGTGAGACGCTCTTTGCTGCTATCATACAAAGATGTTGCAATGTAAACCTTAAAATGCATATAATATATGTTTTTACAAAAAAGCGTTCGACAAAATAGGAATAGATGAAAAAATTATAAAAAATAATTCAAATACTATACAAAAAAAATTAGAAAACCACAATAACAATTGAAAAGCAAACTTCAGAAGAAATAGATATCTGCAAAGGAGTTAGACAAGGGTGCATTTTGTCACTTGTCACCAACACTGTTTAATTTATATTAAAAAAAAAAACATTTGAGCACGCCCTAGCTAATACTTCAACCAGAATATAACAATCAATATAAAAATCATAAACAATATCAGATATGCAAACTAGAATTAGGACAACAAATTAGAAAAAATTAAAAGAGTACCTAAATTTATGTTCTATGGTTTAGCACAGTTGTTTTACCAACACCGTGATTTTTATCGTACTAACGGCATTTATTTTATTAATAGTAATAACTGGCAAAAGCAAGAGCATTTCAACAATATTCAAGATTTTATTTACGTTGGCCTCAATGTCAGATCAGTGATAGAAAAAATTCAAATTGAAATACGCACACAAATAAAACATAATTCTTAACCAACCAAGTATGACCGACAAGGCTGTTTTTCTACCTGCACTGTTTTAAATGAGCTTGTTGGTGTTGAAAACTTTTAAAACTGCATGAGTAAATTATATTTTTTTTATCACAATCATACAAATAAGTCTTTTTAAGTTGGTGTTTTGGATAATACCATACTATGTGACGCAACAATCTAAAACGACTTAACATCATTGGATGGGTAATACACATGTTAAAGAAAAAACTGTATCAATAACTGTAAGAGAAAAATAGTCAGAAAAATTGTAGCTAAATGCTACCCGCAAGATGAGAAAGTAGCTTAATTGAACAACTCAACCATAACCTTCGACAAAATTGGATAAATTTAAGAACATATTCTGTATTTTAATGCAAAAAACACTGAAAATAATTAAAAACAAGAAAATTGTAACAAACGGCACGCCTAAGTATAATAACAATCCAAAGAAATAGATACATCAGTAGCACTGCGTTTAAATGCATCTGAACGTTAGCATTCAAAGGAGAAAAAAAAACAAAAAAAAACTTTAATTTTTAAAATACAATGTACACATTTACAGGGTTTGGCAGTATAAAAAGTAATAAATTAAAACAATTTTGACATGTATATCAACTTTATTATGTGCAATTTTAGTCCCTGACCCCAATGCAGTACTGCAATCTTTGTCTAAAATTTTGCATCACCCTTCTCAACAATTTTGGTCTAATACTCTATATTTCTTTTAAAATGCGCATTTTAAGCTTTTGTATTGTTTGAGGGTGCCTCTCATAGACCTTTTTTTTTCCAATACTACCACATTAAAAAACCATAAGCATTAGTAGAATTGAACGGCTATGTTATGTCACTAAACGTCAAAATCAAGTTACTAGAAAATATAATTTGTAACAAAATTAGAATTTGCCGTGATGTATGTGCAGTGGCATTATCTTGTTGAAAAAATACTTTGATCTGCCTAAGTCTGCGTAATTCCGGCCTTAAAAATGTTTCCAACATATAAATTTAACGTTTAAAATTAAATTAATAGTTAGCGTTTAATAACTTTTTTTCTAAAAAATATGGTCTTATAACTCCAAATACTTTACGACCATAAAGTAGTTTTTCATAAAATTGGTGTGAATTTTCTTCAGCCCAGTAACAGAAATTTTGCTTGGTAATATGTCCAAATAAAATAAAAATAAATTTCAAAATGTCAACAAACCGGCTGCAGAAAAGCATATGAAATGGTTTATCAGGATTTTTTAGCTTGTGAACGACTTAAATTTTATATGAGCGGAAGTGCAAATTGGAATGCAAAATTCTTATTAAGATTCTTTTGGAAATTGTCTCCAGTAAATTTTAAGCCAACGTTTCTCTCAGTTTCAAAGTCCCACCCATCTCATTATTGTTTATAGTGTTGGAAATCGTCCGTGTTTTAAAACATTAAACTTGCGACAAAACTACTTTTGAGTGTTCTTATCTTATTGACTTTGTATAAAGCTTTTAACCATAAATACGCATTGATTAATTGAAAACTTACCCATAATCTATAAAGCTGCATAAAATAACGCACACAAATGTGACAATAGAATTATCAATAACAAAATATTGTTCACTTCTCGTAACAGTCTACTAAAAATAGGTAATACCAGCTGCCACACCCTGTATAAAAAACAAAAAAAAACTGTAAACAAAAATATACTTTTTAGAATCTACATTGATGACATTAAATAGCAAACATTGTAAGAAATTTTGGAGTCTACTCTCAAAACCTATATATCTCAATATTTTCCTTAGCTATAAATAAATCTAAGATTGCATCCAGATTAATATTAGAATATAACTTTAAGATGGAGCTGCGCTAAGTAAAAAACACTCTAATAAAATAAGAAATATAAAAATTCTCAAGGTGTGTAAGCCTAAACTGTAGACCACAATCAAAAACTATAACAAATGCCTTGAGAAGACAGTTTTAACTAAAAAACAGATTCACACAATGAACATTATAAAAAATGTCTCAACAAAAATAAATATTGACGTTTTTGTTTTGACCAAACCATTACTAGTTTTATAGTAGACAGTCCTCCATTGAAAAGTTTGTCTACCACAATTTGCAAAATGCAACCAATGTTTGCAAATCAAAATGTACTAAGTGCATCAACTTTGAAAAGAATAATTAAATAAATAGACTATTTTTATTTAAAAAACGCTGCCTAGAATGCGCAAACTGTATTAAGGAATAATGACCTAGTTTTTGTTTCTCAAATATATGGTATAGAACTCAAAAACCACACATCACGTAAAACAATAGCACTATTGCACAGACGACTAAAATTGTAATGTAATGTAATTTATTAGTCATTATCCAAACATATACACATGTATATGACATTGGTCATATAGATTGTCAATTTAATGCCTTGGGATTTACTCTGTTAGTTTTATAATCAAAGTTCATGTCAAAAAGACTACAAACACGTAAGTCTTGAAGTATGCGTAAATCCAAGTTTTACAAACAGTGATTAAAAATTTTGTAAAAAAAAACAAATGTGCCAACGTGCAAAACCAAAGAAAAACATTTGTGAGATTCTTTCATATTATATATATATTATTTGTGAATTTGTTCAACGCTGTAACCGCTTCGGCATTCATGGTTTCAGCAACAAACAAATTTACAAACAATAATCATTATGCCTCATTTTCATCACACATACTCGTAAAAATCTTTGGCCTGCCAGAACCAGGTTGGTGAGATCGATAGAGTATAAAAACGCAATTTTTATTTTTTTTAAATTTAAATATTTTCATAAAAATACTGTATTGTATTTAAACTTGTAATTGTGACAAATTTTGGGTAAAGACCTTTGCTTATATCTTTACAAGATCAAATTAACTTAAGAATTGAAGCCTTTTGAAGAGCCAAACCTTCTCCGATTGAGTTCTGCAAAAATTTGAAGAAAATCATAAATTTTATCAAAAAATTATTTTCAGCGATAAAATTCCTTTTCGCTTAATGGCTTTGTCAATAAACAAAATATGCGTTATTAGACATCAACAAATCCACATGTGCTTCAAGAAACTCTAGAGCATTCACAAAAAGTAACCGTGTAGTGTGAATTTCATGCCGGAGGTGTAATTGAACCATATTTTTTAAAGTTTGTTATGTTGCAAAACTATTTTCATCTGATTGGATGAACTTGACATTAGTGATATGTGGTTCTAACAAGCTGACGCCACACAGCTGTTTAAACAATTGGTCTAATAAAAAGAAAGTTCAAAAATCGTGTAATCTCGAGAAATAGTCCGGTCGAATGGCCACTTTGCTTTAAAATTTAACGCCGTTAGATTTCTTTTTATGAGATCACGTTAAATTGTTGGTTTATGCCAACAACCCAACAATATTAAACGCAAAATTGATAACGTTCCGGCCAATATGTGTGGAAGAGTGGTAAAAAATTAGCTCCAAAAAAATGATCGCTCGCGGTGGTCATATAAACTAGATCGAATTCCATAGATAAATGTAACATGTATACTACACCTTAAATAAATTTAAGCCCGATATCTCAATTATTCTGTATTTTATTTAAATACAAAATTGTTATGTCCTTATTGAGAAACCCCATATCATAAGTGGGAACCAATGGGAACTAATCTCAGACCTACTAGCTTTGTTTGTTAAACAGCGTGACTACAAATAGAAGGAGACGCACTTTTAATTCCATCAAACTTTAACGTTCCAAAAATCTTTCCTGTTTTGCACAAACCTAAACCCTAAACTTTAGTACCATTTTGACCAAAGACAACTGTTTTTTTTTTTGACATGTCACATCAAGATTTTCTTTAAAGTTGTAACTTGTTGGACAAACTACAACACCACATAACCTAACAGATATAAAAAAGTTGATTAAAAAAGTTCTCTATATTCAAGATATTTTGCATTAATATTATAAATAGTCTATAACGAACCATTCTACTTCATTATCAATATTTTGAACAGAAAATACTAGTTTAGTGATATAAGAGCACAATGAAGCATGGTAAAGAATTGTATACAAAAAAACATTATTTTCATATAAAATCTAAAAGAACTAATTAAATTTAAACATTTTTTTATATTTTTTTCTTAAGTTGAAACAAAGTTAAAATAAATAGTTTGAATAAATTATTAATTTATTTATATTATAAAATATTTTGGATATAAGATAAAAATAATTAATTTTATAATATAAATAAAAAAAAAATTAAAGACAAAAAAAAAATAATTCATTTCATAAGAAATTTATTAAAATTAAAATTAAAATATGTGTTGACTATTTGAATGTCGCATCGTAATATACGATTTAGATTTGATCTACGTTATTTGTGTTTTTAGTTCTTTGAAATATTGTTTCACAACTAAACACGTAATTACCCTGAATTAAATGATTAATAATTGTCGTTAAAAAGCTATTTTAATAGCATAACATTTAACGACTTTAGATTTAAACTATAAACGAGAAACAGTATTTAAAGGAGTCGTTAATGTAACATGTTCCGTATCTTTAATGCAACGCAATAAAAAATAAGGCGTACGTATGTGTTGCCATAAAATACGCTGAAACATATCAGAAAGATACTGGAATAATAGCTATAAACACAACAATTATAGACATAAAATAAAAATTGTTAATATAAAAAAGCAATTCAAAAAACATGGTACATTGTAGGATTGGGGATAAAAACTTATAAGTGGAACAAATGAGGACAATTTATTTTATGATCGTTATTTATTAAGTTTGTAGTTATAAAAGTTTTAACTGAATTTATTTTAATGTTTATTTAAATGAAAAGGTTAAATAGTATCACATCAAATGATAAATCAAACACTTTATAATGATTTCGTCCCAATTTGATTTCGCCTCGCATGTTTATCGAACCGAACGAACCGTCATAGTAAATAACAGCGTCGGAAATTAAGCGCAGATTAAACGAACCTGAATTCTCGACGGGCAGTTTATTAGTAATATATGAATGTTTTTATAAAGCTATACTCACGGAAAGGGTGATGATTTTATCGAACAGCATAATCGGAGGCATGTGAAAATCAAAAACAAAATACTGAAAAAATAAAACAAAATTAATAATTAAAATTTATTGTGCCATGTTAACTTACTTCGTTGTAGTAAGGGCAGTTTGTGCTTTCCTTTACGCTGGTGTATTTCTTTTGGTCCCCAACTTGGATGCATACAACAGGGTCCATGTTTAATCCAGCCAACTGTCGGGCTTCTATTATCGTTAGACATACTTGGAAGTCCTGAGCTTTTAGCACGGATTGCACACGGGATTTCAGGTCGGATTTTATCCTGAAAGCAAAGACATGGATGATGTAGTAGAATAAAGATCAGGGATATGGATGATTTATAAGGACAGTAAAAATGTAAGATAATTGATGTAAAACTATAAAAGTCACAAAAAGATTTATTAAGTTTAAATCAATAATTGAGTTAAGTAGTCATTTTCTTATATGAAATATATTAAATAATTTTTTTAGGTTCATTTAGATGCCTTATTTTGCAAGAAATCGTATATAAATAATTGTATAATTTATTAGTTTATTCTATTGTATTTATGTTGGCAAAAAGTAAGTGACTTTTATACTAACTTTATTACCTTGAACTTTACCATTTCAAAAGTAAATAATCAAAAAATTTGATTAATTTATTATATTGTTCTTTGTCACTCTTCAAATTTTAATTCTGATACTATTTTACTTAAATTATATAGCAGATGGTTACATCATAACTTTCTCATGTGTAATATAAGTATAATAATAATAAAGATTTATCTTCTAAGCTTAGTATTTCCATATTTTCACGCTTAGTGTACCGATCAATGTCAAATAAGATTTTGTATATGATTTAAATTTGTTATATGCTTTTGCATTTATAATTTTATTCAAAATAGAATGCTGCTTTACCCAACCAGTATTTTAACAAAAATATAAAGTTCTGCGTATTATCGTGGCATGTTATGTTATCTCTGATCACATTAATTAGCAATTAAACGTCATGCATTTCTAATCTGACAACTTGGGAGATATGCGATAAACACATGATATCTAACTAATTACTAGTGATAGGTATAAACAATGCATAGAAGTAAATAAATTTATAAAATGACCCAATAAATACAATACAATATATAAAGGACATCAGCAGTTTAATTAATAACATTTATTAATTGATTTAAACTCTCAGTTCAACGATAGCGGCCTAGAATCAAACCCAGGCAAATATTTTTTTTATTTAAGTGACGACATAATTTAACTTAAAAGTCAATTTAGAATGTAAAACGGGTTCAAAAACAATCTAATATTAAAAAAAAAATCAAACATAAAAAAATACCACTATACGTTTTAAACACAACATTTCAATCTTGATAATGGTTGCTTGAAAGTGAATTTTCCCCTGATTTGTATCTATACAGACTATATTAATATTACAATTTCAGAAAATAAAACGTCAATAGTCACTAAGTTAGAGGAACAAATAATAATATCAAATCCTTTGATGACTAAAACTTAGTCGAGGCATATTAGTTTATGATTATATTGTAGTTCACTTGCCCAAGTGTTCGTTACTAATAAATTGGATACTTCTTTAAATGTCAGTAGTAGTAAATAAAAATAAAGTAATATACAATCCCTTGATGACTAATACTTGTGAATGAGACAGTTTTCTATAATTACAATTAAATAGTTTGAACTATTTTTTTTTTTATTTTTTTTATTAATACAAATTGAAAACTGAACAAAAAGCCAATTCTATAAAAAAAATCAACAGCAACCCTTGAATAAACTATAGTTTGATAAACTTAACATAAAAAGAGGACTTATACAAAAAATTATTAGATATCGGACAGGACATGGAATGACAGCAGAGATACAACACTTATTTAAACAAAACGACTCTCCAAATTGCATAAAGTGCGACCTACCTGAAACGACAGAACACCTACTGGAACACTGTAATGAGTACGCAGCAATAAGAAGTAATCTTTTAGAAAAAACCAAAGAAAAGACCGTGATAGATGCACTTAAGAAAATAAAGAAACACATCAACTTCATTGTGGAGTTTATGGAACAGCTTCCAACAATTTAAACTACATAGACATTTTTTTCGGCCGGATGTCAAATGACAGAGCCCTCAGTTTATTTCTTTTTTATGTATATACAAATTATTTATATGTAAAGAATAAATTGAAAAATTAAAATTAAAAAAAAAAGTAAATTGAAAACTGACAAGAAAACACAGTTTTATTGGCTTAGGTTCAATGCTAGTTTGCTATTTCCATTTTATACAAAAATTTTAAGGTTGCTTAAAGAGCAATTCCACGTCAAGTGAGCAGTTCATTTCACGCGACCCTCCCCGATTTAGCTCAAATTTTGTACACTTAGTTGAGTACCCAAAATATGACTTCATGCCAAATTTCAGACCTCTAGGTTACATAGATTGCCTCGTAGAGCTAATTCAATTTTACGGCAATTTTTTAAGTTCAACTTTAATTTTTTTAAATTTCAATTATCTTAATTGCATTTTAATCTGGAAAAATTCTGGAATAGTCATAATTGATAGAAAATTTCCCAAGGAATCGAATGCAAGGGTCAGATTTTTGTTATCTTGTCTCGCACGCGCAGAAAATGCAATAAACCAGTTTTTTTCAAAAATTCATATCTCAAAAGTTGCCACCGATTAAAACTCCAAATTTTGGGCAGACAGCCAAATGTATGTACTTTAAGATGCTTGAATAAAAATTTCCCACACTAGTGGTAGTTTATGCTCTAGAGTTTCTTGAACGCACAAAACCATTTTTGAATCAAAATTTTAGCACGTATTGATTAATATACAGGATGTTAATGAATAAGGGTAACAAACTTTAGGGTGGATAGGGGCGTTCATTTGAGACACTTTTTAATTATAAACTTATAGGCAAACAGGTTCACCCTAGAAGCTGCACGTCAAAATTTTTTTTTTACAATATTTGAAATATCTCTCTTAAAAGTCTAAATTAAAAAAAAACAATAAAATATAAAAATTATAGGCAATTAAATTGTCCATCTTTTTTGAACAGCATATCTAGATCTATCTCTAACCGTACTTATGTCATAAATTAAAAAATAATTTTTTAATTTTTTTTTGTTATTTTTGTTAAAAATTATGTTTAAAAGTGAAAAATTAAAAAAAAAAATAAATTTCAAATTAAAAGCCATTCAATTGCGCATTTTTCACCTAATAACATGTTTTAATGTAGCTCCTACCGATTGTGTACTTTTAAAGAAAACTTCAAGGGGAACATTTTTTAACCTTACTTAAAAAAAACATTAATAAAATGTTACAAATTTGACAAAAAAAATATGTACAATACGTCATTCTAAAAGTTTTTTAAATTAAAAAAAAATTATAGGCCTAAGCCTTATTAAATTCTAATAAAATTAGTTTACGAGTTTAATTTTATGTTCAAAATTTAAAATATAATAAAAATATTATAATTTATAAAATATACATACATATATACAGAGTATATTGATGTAAAGTTTCATGTGGAACCTAATTAGCAAGTACTCATTTGCTTTTTTGGGGACCCAGGGTATGCATCTGATTCAAATCTGGAAGCTAATGATACTTATTAAGTATATTAATTTTAAAAATTCATTGGTAGTGCGACACGTGTTTTTTTTTAATCTTAAGGTCTGAAATTTTTCATGGCATACTTTTTTTGTATAAAGATCACTTTCTGAAGGTACACACAAAAAAATTCCACAAAAAAATTTAAAAACCAGTCTAATATCAATTTTTTTTATTAATAAATGGTTTTGTGCGTTCAAGAGGCTCTAGAGCAAAAACTACCACAAGTGTGGGAAAATTTTATTTAAGCATCTTAAAGTACATAATTTTAGCTGACTTTGCCCAAAATTTGTAGTCTTAATCGGTTTCAACTTTTGAGAAATGAATCTTTGAAAAAAAACTGTTTTTTTGCATTTTCTGAGCGTGCGGGACAAGATAACAAAAATCTGACTGCTGCATTCGTTTCCTTGAGAAATTTCCCATCGGTTATGACTATTCTAAAATTTTTCCAGGCTGAAATGCAATTAAGATAAATAAAGTTAAAAGTTAAACTTACAAATTGCCGTAAAATTCAATTGGCTCTACGAGGCAAACTATGTGACTTAGAGGTCTGAAATTTGACATGAAGTCATATTTTGGGTACTCAAATAAATGTATAAAATTTGAGCTAAATCGGAGAGGGTTGCGTGAAACGGACTGCTCACTTGACGTGGAATTGCTCTAAAAGAGTATTGTAAATATATATATATATATATATATATATATATATATATATATATGTATAAAATAAAAATTCTTGCTCCCCCTTAGTTCATTTCAGTATAAAAATACCAAAAATATTTCTAAAACTATTATAGTAACGTTTTTCTTGTTTAGATACACAAAAAGAACATAGTGAACATAGAAAAATGAATAATAGAATCTATTATATATATTATATATGATAATATCGTGTTTGTAAAGAGCACAAAAGAACTGAATGATTCTAAGTAAAAAACTTGAAAACATATAACCAATGTATAAATTGAGTATAAACAAAAACAACACAAATAACTAGAAAGGCGGAAGAAAAGGACGTGTACAAAAACAGAGATATATTAGAGCAACTAAAAAGACAAAAGTACCTTAGTACTAAAGTTACAGACAAGTAAAAAAACAAGAAAAAAATAAAACTTTTTAAAAGAAGTTATTTGAGTAGCAAGTTAGATATAATTTGCATAAAAAAGTTTGGAAATGTTTTGCATGGAGTGTATGTCTATACGGATGTAAAATTTTGACAATAAGATAAAAAGATGAAAAACGCTTAGAAGCATTCAAAATGTGGTTCTGTAAAATTAATCAGCATTAAGTGGTCAGACAAAATTCAAAATTAAAAAAAATGTTGAGAAGAGCAGAAGATTAAAGAGCGCTAGTTGATACAATAAAAAAAAAGCATGTATTAAAAAAGCTTATTTTTTTTCTTACATTGTAAGTTAATATTTTATGCAATTGAATCACTTTACTCCCCTTTTTCCTTTTTTCCAATTGCAAACCACTTGGTCCGTTTAGCATTTAACCTCAATCCTATTTGTTGTCTCATATACAAATTACTTATCGTTATAATCTACTCTTTTTACTTTCACAATTTTTATCAGTTTTTTTAAGTAGCTTTCTCCAATTGTCCTTACTATACCAATTGCATCTCTTGTCCCTATCCTTTTTTTAAATTCAAACTGTTCTTACGCTATATTTTCCTTCATAATTCTTACAAGGCTTTTATTTATTTTCCTTAACAAAATCTTTGCTGCGTGCACAACATAGCTGATTGTTATGTACTAGTTGCACTTTTTTGTCTTTATTTGCCATTAGTAGCATTTCTGTCATCAGGAAATTGCTCGGCCACATTCATCAAGATGTTAGGTAAACATGCAGCAAAAATTCAAAGGGTTATTCCTTGTCCTATTCTAAGAATATTTTGTCCTATGATGATTTCTAAAAAAAACCTTTATTTCAAAAATACATTGTAAACAAAATTTGGGTCAGTTACAACAATTTATTATCAAAAAGTGCATGTTAAGTTGCTAAACCTACAATAAATATTTAAAATAATTTTCTACAACCTGAATACAAGCATTCAACTTTCTCGTAATTGAGTGGCAAATTCTTTCACACCAACAACAACCAGGGTTGTTTCTAATTGAGTTACACCTACCAATTATCCGATTTTGCAAGTCGTCCAAATTCTACACTGGAGTAGCGTAAACTAATAATTCAGACAGCCCCATAAAAAATAATCCAGTAGGTTTAAGTCCGGGGATGCTGACCATGCGTGTGACCCACCTCGACCAATTCAGCAATCTCCGTATGTTGCTGTTAAATAATCACGAGCAACAAAACTGAAATGTGGTAGTGCCCCATCGTGCATAAACCACATTGCATTTACTGTTGCCAATAGTACATCATCCAGAAACAGAGGTAGCATGTGTTCCAAAAAGTTGCAATACACCTCGCCGGTAAATCCATCTGGTAAAAAACTGATCCAATTAAACACTCGCCCACAATTCCAACCCAAACATTCAAAAAGAACTTATGTTAAAAATGATCTTCACATACCTGATGCGGATTTTTGTTTACCTACACATGGTTGTTATGAAAATTCTTTATTGCATTTCTTGAGAAACTGGCTTCATCGGTGAAAAGAATAAAAGAATATGTGTCAAGAATTGAAAGATTAGATTTATTGCCTAAACACGCTGAATGTGGTATAGATACAACAAAATGCCCTTAAAAATTGTCCAAACTGTACAAAGACTTACATTCAAAGTATTGGCAATTTTTTGCGTGGAACTACTTGGATCTTCCTGTATCATGTTCAGCACATTCTGTTCCAGTTGTACCGTTCTTACTGTCATTGATCTTCCTGGCTTTTCATTTTGTTTAAATGTGCCTGTTTCACAAAGACGTCGATGAATGTTTCAAAGATTTTTTGATCCGGGATATTACCGCCAGAAAACCGTTCAATGTACAATCATCTAGCTTGTAATAAATTGCCATTGCAAGTCCATACATGAAATGCATGTCATCTCGGCGTTCGTATAGTGATTTGTGGTAGAGGAATTCATTAACTATTAAAGACACCTCAAACATCCAAAGATCACGCAATCTAAACAACTTCAACCGATACATGTGATAATCAATGACAAGACGTATTCAAATAAAATCCACTTGTACAAGTAGATAAAACAGCCGGTCCAAGTTATTGTTAACAATTTTGTGTACTTCATAAATTTATAAATTTTTGTACTTGATATACTCATTGGCGTACGCCATACTTTAATTTACATTAATGATTTCAACAAATATCGAATATGATTGTCGCAAATTTTGTTCACCATGTATCTTCAAAACAAAGGGGTTTTTCAAAAATCATTATAAGACAAAATATACTTAAAATAGGCCAAGGAATAACCCCTTAAATGTTTGCCGCATGTTTACCTAACACAGGGTATCATTACACAATGATTTTAGTTGATGTTAGTTTATTTCTTTTTCTTGCATATATTTAACAACCCTAAAGCATTTTCAACCTCTATATCTTTTATAGCCAACACATCTATGATAATTCTTTCCCTTATATTGTCTTTATCCAAAAACTCATTCCATTTCACATCCAACTCTTCTGGTTTTTCATTTGCTTTATAAAAATTTTTCATGTATTTATTCCATCTATTTAAAACCTTTATTTTATCTTTCAATATTTTCTTTTTCCTTGCTTGCTTTGTTTCGATTTTTTGTCTTTTCTCTCCCTACACTAATTATCAAACCATTGCAGTCTGGTTTTATCCGTTTATTTTCCGTTTTATATATAGAATTATATATAGTTTATTTTTCTTCTTCTGTGTTTTGTGTTTGTAAATTTGTTTCTTTCTTCCACCCGGAAAGTGGCTCACTTGGGTAAAGCGCCTAACTCAAATCTCGGCTTATAACTTGTCGCAGGTTGGAGCTCCGGTTCCGGCAAAAAAAATTAAGAAATTATGTCATTTATTATATCATGACGTTAGTATAATATTTGATTAATGTCCATTTAACTATAATTACATTGAATATCGTAGTGTGGCTGGACCAGATACTAGGCTTCGTCAGTATCTACAGCGCGCCTTCCTCAATTCTCTCAATTAACTGTATATTTCTGTGTTTAATTCCAGATATATATTCAAAGACAGTTTGCGTGGTAGTAGCATCAGCGTAAACCCTAAAATATGGCCATTGCAAATAATTAAAAAAAAAAAACGTTAGTAATCATCTTTTGTGTTATCCATGGTATTTTTCTCTCTTTGCTATCTTATACCCAATATTTTTTTCTGCTATTTTTTAATTTCAAATATGATTGTGTTCCACTTTTTTGATTCTTGCTCCATCTTTACCTATTTTGTTTTTTATTTTTTTCTTCAAAATCTTCTTTAGTCCCATTTTTTAATATTAAAGCTCTCTTTATATTTTTAGCTTTATATCCAACTCTGCAAACACATGGCCACTGTGTAAAACCGCCCCTGGTAACCCACATGCACTTTTTACTCCATTCTTAAACCTCTTTTTAGTCATAATAAAATTGGTTTTCTTCCTGTATCCGTCTTCAGGTGCTTCCCAAGTATACAGTCTTCTTTTGTAGTTTTGTAAGCCACGTGTTTGTAACTATTGTTTTTTTTTCGCAGCCAGAATTTAATAAGTTTTTTGACTTTTTCATTTTTCTGTCCAAGTCCATACTTGCCCACTACTCTTCCTACACTCCAGTTTCCTATCACAATATTGCAGCAACTTCGGACTTCTTCGTCTAATATGTTTTCTACTCTGCTATATACTGTTTCTACCGCATCATCTTCATAATTGCTGGTTGGTATATATACTTGTATTATTAGTATATTCCTTTGTAGCGCGTTCATGTTTATTGCCTCATTACACAGTTGTATAACTTTTCCGCCTTCTTTTTTCTCCACTAAAATAGAACTATGCCTTGCAGTCTTTTTAGTTAGTTTTTCTTTCTTTAGTAGAGTTCTGACGTTCCAAGTTTCAATTTTCATTGTTGTTCTTCTATTTTTCTTCTAATTTTACATGCTCAAACTACCCAAACCGAGATCCGATTGAAAAACTATTTTAATTTAGTTCCGATTTCAGGTGACCACGTTAAAGAGAGTTTGACATTTGAGTAAAAAAAAATATTTTTGAGACCCATATCACTATAGAGTACTATTTGGAAAAGTTACTATATTTTTTTTGTAGGCTATAAAATTGTTAGATCTAGTGTGTATGATTTTATAGTTTTTATACTAAAAAAATGATTTGTTTCATAACTAATTTTTTAAATTTTTTAGTAGAAATATATTGTTTGAAATAAACGTAAGTTTTTTAGACAAAAAAGCAACACTAAATACAAATTAAAACTTTAATTGAATTGTATGTGCCAATATATTCAAAAGTAGTAAAATCTATTAGTTTTTGTACCATCAATAAAATTATATATAAATTCTATGCAGAGCTCTGCGCATAGTTTATTCCCAATAAAGCAATAAAGTATACCCCTATAATATTTACGCTAAAATCTAGAACATTGAATATTCATACCCCGTAAGAAAAAAAAGTTTATCTTTCTCGTATTTGTAAATCACATATTTCATTTTATGATTTCAAAAAACAAATGTGTTTTAATAAAGTTTTGTTTGCACGTACGTAACTTAAATTAATAGTGTCTATGTGTGCTTATGTAATTACTTAATATCTGGATGTAAAATTTAACTTACTCGTGTTAAAAAAATTGTAATAATTTATTAACCACCAATAAACCATTTACTAATAATAAGGTACAGTCAATATTTACTACAAGTAAGAATAATTGTTCTTTATAGTAAATAGAAAATTTTGTAAGATTTTGTTAATTATCATAAATTTTCAACATAACCATTTCCGTATAAAATCAACGCAATTAGTTCAAGCTGAATTGCTTTTATTAGAAAAAATAATTGAAATATCAATTTTCAAATATAATAATTTCTTTTAATTAGATTCTATTTTTTATAGTACTAAATAATATGTTCTATATTAACACACTTACATAAAAAATGATTTATTTAGTTAATATTTTACAAAGATATTTTTAATATTCTTATCTTGTCTATATAACCTACCAAACAATAATTAATTTAAAAACAAAAACAATAATATTACTAACTTTAAACAATAGTGATTTGCATATTCAAATCAGGCTAACAGTATCTGTTAATGTAATAATATATGTGTTCAATAAATCGACCAAATACCCTATGACGCATCATAATAATTCCGTTACGATCGACAGTTGCATCCCAATTATACGCTATAATCGTATTCGAAACTAGCACTAAATTTTCTACTAATACGATAATAGGATATTACTAGTCGGAACGAATAATAAAATCGTTATAAACGGACATAAAACGTCAAAGCGCAGGTGACATCCATAAAGGAAGTTGCAAACGGATGTGATCTCATTTTATAACTATAATAGTCTAATATTAAATTTAACATACATCTTAAAAATAAAAGTGCAAATAAACTATTTTTTTAGTTCAATAAATAAATAAATAAAATGTTGTTCAAGTACAGCTTGCTCAGTTTTTTCTTGTTAAATTGAGTATTTAATATTAAGTTTTTAAACTCTTAGCGTAAAAACTAGAAATTGTTTCCAAAACTTACAATATAGAAATTGAATAGTATATCAATAATGTTTAAAATTTAAAAATAAATATAACATACAAAACAAGAATAAAAATCTACAAAAAAATAATAATTTATTGATTTTATTGATCATTTTATGCATACTTTATATTTAGCCTTAGTTAGTTTTTAAAAAGTTTTAAGTAAAATAACGTCTAAAGATAGTAGCAATTATTAATCACCTAAACTAATTACAATAATTTTTTAAAATTTATTTTATAAAAAAATTTAATTGTATTTACTTTAAAAATAATAGATAAATATTAAAATAAATACATCAATTATTTTTAAAATGTCTTTAATTACCTTGTTTATTATATAATAATATTTTTGTATTTGAAAATTTGTATTGCAGTTACGAATATAACAAAATACAGTTAAGAGATAGTAGAACAAAAATGTAGCCAATTTTCATTGAACATTAAAAACATTTAAATTATTAGATAATAAAAGTTAAAAGCTATAAGAATTAGATAGATATATAGATAAATTTATTAAAAAATTTGAAAAAATTTACAAAAATAAATTTACACATTCGTTCATGTCAAATATTAATACAATAATATGGAAACTTAAAAAGAAAACAAACATAATGACACAATACTGTATACATTATTAATATATAGATTCTTTAAAATGGCACAGTTAAACTTTGGATTATACAGCATTTCTCCTGCAGAAATTATAATATTCTTCAATTGAATAACAATAGCATTCTATAAAAATTTTTTTAATAACCATTTTGAATAGTGTTTGATCATTTATCTGTTTTACTTCATTCGGTAGAGCATCTCAAAAGTTTTGTTTCTGATAATCTCAAAAATTTTGTTATCCGTCAACCTCAAGATGACGTATCTACTCTTTGGTATCCGCCTCGTTATTTCTGTTATTCTGCTTTCCTTAAACATTTCTTTTCTCATTCTCCTTATCTCTGCAAGTTTGTTTGGTATCGTAGTCTCTATAAATATTCTTTTTTATTCTTCTATTTCTTGGTATGCATATATGTCCTGTCCTTCCTCATTTTTGTTTTGTTTTTTTCTGTTTTGTGTTTTTATTTTATTTCTCTCGTTTTTTTTTTTCTGTGGCATTTGTCAAACTCCATTTTTTTTAGTACTTTTGTTGCTTATAGCGCCCTCCAATTATTTTTCTCAAAGCATTTCTTAATGATTGCTGTTTTATCCACTTTGCTTTGCAGTATATTTTCTAGTTTTATCTTTTATCTTTCATCTTTATTTCTGACAAAATAGACAGTTTCCAAAAGCTTCGTGCTCGGTCAGTATTTGTGTTGTATTCTCTACACATTCTTTTATATCCGAAATTAATTTTCTTGTATTTTTTTTTCTATTCCATTGTATCTGCCATTTTTCCATCATCTTCTCTCTTGCTCTTATCTTTGCTTCCTTCTTTTACTATTTTTTAATATTTCGAGCCTTTTTTCACCATTATATCTGTAGGAAGTGTTGCCGCACCATACCTCTAAAAGCCCTGATGATCCTTAACAAACTTGCTCTTGTAGTTTCTCTCATTTCATTCATGTTTCTTTTGTGTTTTTGTTGCTTCATGTTACTGCGGCGTATAACAATTTGCTTCTCACTGCCGTTGCTATTAGCCTTCTTCTTGCTTCTTCTCCTGGACCTCCGTTGTTTGGCGTACGTTTATTAGTTTAACTTTTGTGTTGATTAAGCATATTAGCCTGTATGAAGTTGCTTTTTTAGCTTTCTTTTTCTTCTTAATCAGTACTAGAGTGGCTTCTTTCTAACACCCTAGGAAAGTTGTTTCTTTTAGGCATCTATCTATCTATCTATCGTCTAGCGTTTCTTTTACAATCTCTGTTGCTGTTTCGTCTAGATCTGGTGTTTTGTTGTTGGACAATTCTTTTATGATTTTATTTGTCTCTGTTGGCATAACTGCTTCGTCTTTCTCTTTGTTTATATTTGGTTCTCCTACCAGTTCTCTATGGAAACAGTTTCTTAATTACGACTTCTTTTTGTTTGTCTTCTTTTAAGTAGACTCTCATATCTCTTCCTCCTAATTTGTTCAATACTATTTTTTTTCCTTTTTTAATTTCTTAAACTACTTTTCACTTCTTTTATCCACTTCCGATAGTATTTTTATACTTTTTACTTCAGCCTACACTGTTCCCTCTTTTAGTAATAAAATAGCCGCATATGTATCTTTGTTTCTTTGTGTTTTATCCACTTACCATTTAGTTTGTTTTTATTTGGTTCATCATAGGGTTTTCTTCCCTTCCCTACGTTTGTTTGTACAAAATATAAAATTTGGTTTATTATCTGCTTTGCGTGTTGTCTTCAGTTATCGGGGTTGTTATTCTCTATATTCTTTTTTTTGTTTTTTTTTTCTTTGTAGCCGGGCATCTTCTCTCTTCTTACATTTGGCAACTAGATCTTCCTCTTTTGCGCATATTATGCATATCAATGATCTATCTTCTCTTTTGCATTCCGCTGCTATACATTCTCTTTTTTTTACTCATTTTATGAGTCTTATATTTATTTCTCCATTTTCTATTATCTGATCCGATAATTTTTTGTCCATCTTGACTTAGCAGTTTGTTTTTCTTTATACTCTTTTTTATAAACTCTATGGTATTTCCTTTACTTTGTTTATAATGTGATCAAACATTTCTTCTTTGATAGTTTTCGGGCTAATATTCTTGATCATCACTAGTTTACCTGTGAATTTGTGGTTGGCTTTTCTTACATTGTAACCCTTCATTCCATTTATAATTTTTTCCATTTCTTAGAATAATAGAAAATTAGTACAAATGCCAGGTTTAAAAAAACGGCATTTTTTACAAAAAAAGAAATATGGCCAAGTCAATCTACCAAAATCCAAGGTGTGATCTTTGACAACTGCAGCCATGAAAACAATGCTGTGTCTGCCACCTATAGACATATATATCAAGCAAAGTAGCAACATCAACAACACTGCATCTAAATGCAACCGGACTTTAATACACTGCAAGGAAGGCTTCTAGATGAGGCTGTACTGTGCAAACAGACATTATGCCACCACATTTTGTATTTAAGAGATCTACAATGTAGACAAACATAAACAACAAGAATAACGAAAGGACAAGGACACACTCCTTTTGATCTTCTACTAAGGTTCATAAACTTTTCGAGGCTCTGGAGTAAGTGTCTACTCTCAAAACTTGAACATTTCAATATTTTTACACTTAGAGACACATACAACTATCCTATTTAACCCATAGAGTAATGGAAATAGTAACGCAACAAATATCTAGTATAAACGTGCAAATCATAACGGACAACAAAGCAGAAATTCCAGCTATAAAAAAGCTTAAAATCACATCAAGGCTAATATTAGAAATATCATCATGTCCTTACATTAGCAGCACGTATAAATAACATCGAACTGTGCTGAGTAAAAAGACACTTTAACAAAATTTGGCAACGTTAAAGCTAATAGCTTGACGCACAATAAGTCAACCCTCAGATGTGTGGGCATGAAGTCTGAACCGCACCACAACTAAAACGCTTCAACACCTATCTGGAAGCAAACACTACAATGCGTTTAACCTCAACGGCCGACTATTGCTTGCAACTGCCCAAATTAAACCTGCAAACTATTACAAAGATCTTAACAAGACACTCTTAACTTAAAAAACTCATTCATACTATGGGCATTGTAAGCAGCTCAATATGTAAAAGGTGTGATATAGATAACAAGACGACCAAGCTTGTTATATGTACTTGCCCAGCACCTTTCTACGCAAAATAGTCCACATTAGGAGATTACTAGCTTAAAATGACCAGCATAAAGAAAAACCATCCAAGTGACGTCTTTGTATAGATCAACCACATAGACTGGCTGTGACATAAGCAATATTACCACTGTAGCAGATACAAAAAATCTAATGAGACTTAAATGCAGTAGAAATGGTTCCACCTGTAGCGTGTTTTTATTATATACATTGTATTATATTTCTAATATAGTTTTTAGTAAGTAAGCCATGAATATATTTTTGATGTGATTAGCAACGTAAATAGAGTTGTCAGTTAAGTATATTATATATACGAAAAACGATGTGGTAAATAAATCATTTTATTAATTTTTTAATGATGTAAATTAAATTAATGCAATCTGGTATTGTATTTTATTATATACAATAAACATTTTTATTAAAATTATTATGGCTATTCAATATATGAAAGCTATAATTTGGTGACCCCGACGTGATCAAAAATTGTATTGGAATACTGGAGTTCCGATATCCCGATACCCCAATCTATGATCTTGATATCCCCATAGTGACCCTGATACCCTAACGGAGCAATTTACAAGAAGATGCAGGTCTTGTTTAAAAAAAAAAACAATAAATTAAATATTGGACTATTAAGGTAGATTTTTATTGACATATTTATACATTTAATATTTTTTGCAATTGTACTTCATTACTTCCTTATTTTCCCGTACTTTCTCTAATAAATTATTAATCATTAACCAAACGCAATGGTTAATGATCCAGACGAGACAGTACCTTTGGCCATTCAGACAGTGAACTGTAAGATACCACAATTTTGGGCTGCTGACCCAGAATTATGGTTTGCGCAATTAGAGACAATTTTTTCATGGAATCGAGTTTTGTCTGAAAAGACAAAATTTGAATTAGTCGTATCTACCTTAGCTCTGAAAGTGGCTGTAGAAATACGCGATTTAGTTATTAAACCACCTTTAGAGTTTCCCTTTGAAAAACTCAAGTCAGAATTAATTTTAAGGACTTCGATTTCAGAGCAACGGACGTTGAAACAACTCTTGACTGACGAAGAAATTGGTGATAAAACACCATCACAGTTTCTTCGTAAGTTGATGCTGCTTCTGGGTGCTAAGAAATTAGACGATAACATTTTAAAAGAACGTTTTTTGCAAAAGTTACCAACTGATGTAAGAAAAGTTCTTATGACTTCAGATAATCTTTCACTTGCTGATTTGGCAAAATTGGCTGATAAAATTGTTGAAATTTCAACAACCAATTCAGTTAATTCAATTTCGAAGGAAAATGATCAAAATTCTTTACAATCACAAATTTCGAATTTAGAACAGCAAGTTAAAGAAATAACTAAAATTATTTTAACTACTCTTAGGTCCCGTTCTCCTTTGAGAACAAGATCAACTTCAAATAAGAGTAACAACCAAAATTCAGATTTATGTTGGTACTATTATAATTTTGCTGATAAAGCTAAAAAATGTGTTCAACCATGTACTTATAAACCAAAAAACCCATAATTCCAATGAAAGTTGCGACTGCTTCATTGGAGGTTTTACCTATTTGTTTAGTTTATATATTTGATATAGATACTAGACATAAGTTTTTAATCGACACAGGTGCAGCAGTTAGTATTTTAGCTATCAAAAATTTGTCAAAATTCAAATTAAATCCAATGACTCTTTTAGTAGCAAATGGTACACATATCCAAACTTATAGATATCAAACTGTTAAAATTAATTTAGGGTTAAATAAAATCTGGTCTTGGCGTTTTATCTTAGCAAAAATAGGAAATTTAATTATTGGTGCGGATTTCTTAAGACACTATCATTTGATAGTTGATCTAAATAATAATAGGTTAATAAGCTCTTGCAGTGGTGTTTAATCAAATATTTCTAAAATGTCTCCAATTTTATTAAACAGAAATTTAGACTCTTACAACAAATTATTAAAACTTTTTCCAAATTTAACTGTACCATTACAATTGAATGTTAAAGTTAAACACAATGTAACTCACTGCATTACAACTGAAGAATCACTTATAGTTTTTAGACCTAGACGCCTTTCTCAAGAGAAAATTAAAACAGCAAAATTGGAATTTCAGAAATTATTAGACCTTGGTTTTGTGAGACCATCTAACAGCAATTGGTTTTCACCTTTACATATGGTGCCCAAGTCAGATGGTTCTTGGCGTCCTTGTGGAGATTATAGAGATTTGAATAAAATTACTAAACCTGATCGTTATCCAATTCCACATATTCAGGATTTTACAAACAATTGTTTTAATTGTAAAGTTTTTTCTAAAATTTACCTTATTAAAGCATATCATCAAATCCCAATAGATCCGAAAGATATTTCAAAGACAGCAATAACGACCCCTTTTGGTCTATTTAAATATTTAAGGATGGGTTTTAGGATAAGAAATGCTGCTCAAACATTTCAAAGATTTATTGATAACATTCTTAGAGGTCTAAAGTTCTGTTTTGCATACATAGATGACATTTTAATCTATAGCAATAATCAGGAGGAACACCTCATGCATTTAAAACAAATCTTTGAACGTTTAGATAGTAATGGTATTAAAATTAATCCTGATAAGTGTAAATTTGGTGTTGAAGAAATTACTTTTTTAGGCCATACAATTTCATTATCAGGTATTATACCTGCACAAGATAAAATTAAGGCAATTCTAAATTATCCTCAACCAACAACACATCGTTCCTTATTACGTTTTCTTGGAATGGTCAATTTTTATCATCGTTTTTTAAAATCAGGTGCGAGTATTCTAACACCGCTGAATGATTTTGCAACAATTAACAGAGACTCTAAAGATCTTCCTTAGACGCAGTCAACCACTGATGCGTTTGTTAAAATTAAAGAAGTGTTAGGTCAACGTTCAATTTTGGTTTTTCCTAATGATAAATCTGAGATTAGCATAATGGTTGATGCTTCAGATTTTGCAGCAGGAGTAGTTTTACAACAAGTATCTGCTGATGGTATTCAACAACCAATTTCATATTTTTCCAAAACTTTCTCGAAAACAGAAAGAAAATATAGTACTTTTGGTAGAGAATTATTGGCAATTTTTTTAGCCGTCAAGAAATTTCGTTACCTGATAGAGGGACGAGAATTTTTTATTGTAACAGATCATAAACCATTGATCTCAGCTTTCAAACAAAATTCTACTCATTACTCGTGAGCTGGCAATTGATATGATACAAATATGGATGAGAAGTAAGGGCTTAAAACTAGCAACACAAAAAACTGAGGCGGCATGGCTATCGACTAAGAGGAATAATAGAGGAACAGGTAAGATACAGGTGGGAGATCAAGAGATAACCATAGGGAAAAAAATCAAATACCTTGGAGTGACACTCGAAGCAAAGGGATGGAATGAACAGGTTAAGGAAGCGGTCATTGGAACAAAGGAAATTGAGAGAAAGCTTGGTAGACTTATGCCAAACAACGGAGGTCCAGGAGAAGAAAGCAGAAGGCTAATAGCAACGGCAGCAAGAAGCAAATTGCTGTACGCCGCAGAAACATGGGGAGAAGCCATGAAAACAAAGAAAAACAGAAAGGAAGTAAGAGGAGCCACAAGAGCAAGCTCGCTAAGGATTTGTAGAGCTTACAGAACAGTGTCACAAGAGGCAGTAGAGGTAATTGCGGCAACACCTCCCGCGGATATGATGGTGGAGGAAAGAATAGAAATAAAAAAACTTGTAAAAGAAGGAACGAGTAAAAAAGAAGCAAAGATAAGAGCAAGAGAGAAGACTATGGAAAGATGGCAGAGAAAATGGGATACAGGAGAAAAGGGGAAATGGACGAGAGAATTAATCCCAGACATAAAAGAATGGGTAGAGAAGAAACCCGAGACGTGTTATTATACAACACAAATACTGACCGGGCACGGAGCATTTGGAAAATTCTTGCAAAAAATTAAAAAAATAAATGAAGAAGAAAGGTGTACATTTTGTCAGGAAGAAACACACGATAACGCAGAACACACTCTAGTAGAATGCGAGGCGTGGGAGGAAGATAGAAAAAAACTAGAATATATACTAGAAAGCAAAGTGGATAAAAGAACAATCATTAACAAATGCTTAAAAGATGAAAATAAATGGAGGGCGTTAAAAAACTTTGCAACAAGTGTACAAAAAAAAAAAATTGAAGAGTTTGACAATAGAAGAATATAAAGAGACAGACAAAGGTAGGGGCTATAGGGAGAGAGGGGCCGGGGACAGCATGCGTGCCGCAGATGATGCGTGAAAATCCGCGAAGCAAAAACCAGCCCGCCTCAAACTAGCACCAAATGTAGGTTAGTTTAGACAGGGACATTAAAACAACAGGATTTGCGCAGAGAAGAAAACCGGAAGGTATTACCATGCGTAAGTTATTCTTAAGGGCCACTTGTTGAGAGCCAAACAACTCACTACGTCCTAAAAAAAAAAAAAAAAAAAAAAAAAAAAAAAAAAACTCATTACTCGTTACGAGAAATGAGAAACTTAGCTTTTATATCTCAATTCACTTCAGACAACCGTTATATTAAAGGATCCTCAAATAAAGTGGCAGATGCTTTATCGAGAGTTGAGATAAATGAAATAGTAGATTTTTTGAGTCAATTAAGCGACTTACAGCTCTAACCTACTGATTTCTAACAATACAAATTTGATTCTGGAACCACGACAACTACCGAATTTTTCAGTCTATTATTTGCGATGTTTGTCATAACATGGTACGTCCTTTTATTCCAAAATCATTACGTAAAATAATTATTGACAAGTTCCATTATTTATCACATCCTGGAATTAATTCAACACAAAAACTTGTATCTTTGAACTATGTTTGGCTAAATATAAAAACTGACATTGCAAATGTCGTAAAATCTTATATTGATTGTCAAAAAAACAAAACTCATAGACACACTAGAAGTCCAATTCAAAATTTTGATTTACCTAAATTTTGTTTCAAGATTTTTCATATCGATTTTGTAGGAACTTTACCTAATTGTAACGGATATTGTTACCTCATGATCTGTGTTGATCGTTTTACGAGATGGCCTGAAGCCATTCCTTTACAAGATATTACTGCTTTCAGTGCTGCTAAAGCATTTTTGAATATTTGGGTTTCCCGTTTTCGAGTTCCAAAAGCTGTAGTAACACATGGTGGGAAACAATTTCACTCGAATTTTTGGAATGATTTTATAAAATTAATAGGTATTGATCATAAATCTACTACTTCATATCATCCACAATGTAATGGATTAACTGAAAGACTTAATAAACAAATTAAATTATCTATTAAAATGTCAAAATTAACACCTAATTGGGTTGATTCGTTACCGTTAATTTTCTTAAGCCTTAGTTCAATTGTTAAAAATCCATTAAATGCCACGCCTGCAGAATTTGTTTATGGTATTACTTTAAACTTGCCTGGTCATTATCTGAAGTATGATGATCACATTGTAAAGACGGATCCAAATTTACCGTTGTTTTTAACAAAACTAAGAGAAACCATAAACGTACTGTTACCTTGTCAAACAAGAATTACTAAGAGAATTTTTTCATTAATTCTGATTTGACAAGATGTTCGCATGTTTTTATTCGAAATGACCATGTTAAAAAGTTTTTGAAACCTACCTTTTCCGGATCTTTTTTGGTGATTTCTAGAACGTCAAAATTTTTTATAGTTCAATTTAATGACAAGCAAGACTCGGTTTCAATTGATCGATTGAAACCAGCTTATTTAGAATTGTCAACAATTTCATCTTTGAGTTTTATATTAAAACCCACTACTGCTGCGCCCGTTACTAAATTTGACAAAACTAAAAAGACAGTTTCATTTAACCATTGCGTGTGTTTTAGTGGTTAATGCCTTTTTTAGTTTTTTTTACACTTCGGGGGAGTAGTGTAGCGTGTTTTTATTATATACATTGTATTATATTTTTAATATGGTTTTTAGTAAGTAAGCCACGAATATATTTTTGATGTGATTAGCAACGTAAATAGAGTTGTCAGTTAAGTATATTATATATACAAGAAATGATGTGATAAATCATTTTATTAATTTTTTAATGTTGTAAATTAAATTAATGCAATCTGGTATTGTATTTTATTATATACAATAAACATTTTTATTCAAATTATTATGGCTATTCAATATATGAAAGTTATACACCCACCAACTCATTCCAGAATCCAAAAACCTAATGCATTTTTTGAATTGTCTGAACATTTTAGTAAACTGTAATAAATAAAGATTATTTTTTTATGTAAAAAAAAAAACCATTTAAAACATTAAAATAAAACTTTTTTCTACTGAACAACCAATTAACTTTAATGTTATATTATGTAAAAACGTCAAATGCCAGAGTATTAAGAAAAGACGCAATGTACGCTCGTATATGCAAACTATAAATGTATTTGTTCTGCTACTAGAAATCTCTAAATTTTGAAACCTACCAATCCAAATCACTCCCAAAAACTGAAAAACATTTGCATTTGAAATATATAAGACTTAATAAACAAGATTATTTCATTATGGTTTTAAAGACACATTTAATAATTATTTATGTAGAATTTATATAAATTTTCTATTAACACAGTTAATCAGTATATATAAAAGATTAAAGTATAATCTAAAAACAAATAATTAAATTTTGTTCTTTGTTCAGCCACTGTAATGCCTCTTTCATTAACTTGAGTAAGAGGAATATTCATGAGAAAGTCGTGCTTTTTTTCTGAAGTATTTTCTAGAAGCCAAGAAAGCTAGTGTATAATTATAAAAGCTCCATGTATCTTGAGAAAATATATCAAAAGAAAAGAACTAACAGGATTATAAAAATTACATGCACTTATAATAGAAAATTTTAAATTGTTGTAAATTTTATCCTTGTGTATAAAATGCATTGCAAGCTTCATAAATGAATGATAACCTAATTGTTTACAAGATGTAATTTTAATCCAGATTAATAAATTTATTACAACAGCAGATTTATAATTAAGTATTTAAATTTTTACTTTATTCTGCAAAAAAATTGATAAATGTGTCGGCAGAAACATAAATTAATAACTTCTGACATGTAGGCAACTGGGAAATAGCTTGTGCGCACCTCATAAATCAAACGTTTAACCGCAATATTTATCGGTGGGGCGTAAAACAATTGATTTATAAATAAAAAATGTATTTATCAATTACCTTGTCGTTTTTCTTCCCTTTTCAGTGAGAGACATAGAGATTTGGCTGTCAGCATTCGATTCGAGTGATGTCTGGCTGCATGCTCTTGACAACGGTGCTGAGTCGCATTCCGAATGTCTCGAACTTCTTCCGGATTCCTGCTGCTGGATTAGCACTGCGTTTTCATCATCGTCGTCCTTATCTTTGGGTGGCCGTTGTTTACCTGGAAGAAGAAGTAAACAGTCATTAGCAGGAACTCAACAAGCCGGAAAATTAATTATAACTGTGGGAACAGTTGACGCAGGAAATGAAAAACATTTGTTTTTGTCACCTTTATTTTGAGTAATAAGAGTAATTGCAATAAAAAAAAAAATTGGTATAAATTGAAGCTTAGATTTAAATTAGTTGGTTAATTCATTGTTGTTTGATACAATTTATAAATAAAAAAAGTTAAATTTAGCATGATAATACACTTTGTCATGCCTTTTATGCTTAATAAGCTAGTATCAGCTATTTTTACATTAATATTATTTTAAATTATAAACTAATTATTAAATAAACGTAATAACCACACATTTAGTGGTTTGATATGTTTCTAATCGTGATTATGTCAAAATGTTGATGGCACTTTGTACTTGTTATTAGAGAATTAGAGTCACTGTTGTTAATTATTCAAAACGTTTTAAATGATAAATTTGCCCGACGCATGACCTAATAATCTATACTCATATAACTAATTACATTGCTTACGGGTTGATAGAAACAATGCTTCAAAATATGTTAATGTATGTTAAAAATGCACAAATCTTCACAGAAAGCAAGACTGCAATTCTCGCTATAAACAATATTAAAATTACCTCAAAATTAAAACTAAAATGTCATTTTAAAATCAAATTAATAGTTTCCTACAAAAAACAATTCAATGATTTTTTTCCAAAAACGTTATCAAATAAAAGTATAACAATTTATATGCAAAAAACCGTTTTTCTGCTAACTGATTCTACGCAAAAAATGAAATTAAATAAAGCAGTTCTAGAAAAAAGTGACAAAGTGACAAAAAGTAAATAAAGATCTCAAATAATATATCTCATATCTGCAAATTCAAATTAAAAACAGAGGCATGACGCCTCTACAACTCCAAACACTCAAGAAAAGGAAGACATAGGCAAAAAAAATTACAATGTGATCCAAACAAACAGGGAAAAAAAAAAAACCAAGATGGTCAAAGAGGAGAAAAAAAACAGAAATATTAGACTCACAAAATCAATTTATAAAGGCGCTGACTGATATCCTTATTAAGATTGCAAATTCATTTCAAGCCTTATTCACACATCAGAAAAGCTAGAAATTCCCGCCAAAACCACTATGCTTTGGCTAAGAACTTTATGAATATCCAAAATCATTCTTCAAAGCTATTAAACAATATATCTAAGATCAAAAAATCTCAATAAGAGCACATCACAAAGTGCTGACTCAACAACTTAGAGGAACTGCCAAAGCCTCCAAAAGCAGATATACAAAAATGCCCTGCCTAACCTACAACAGTACGTTGACCCAGTAAAACTTGTCAGAATGGTTAATTAACCATTTTTATTCACAAACTGAAAAAAATCAGTGGAGAGTTATGTAAGACGCAAGGCCGCTTTGTATTGCTGATTGTACCCGCAGCACTTCGTGAAGATCATCTCTAACACCTTTGTAACTGTGGTAGAACCTAGAATACTGCAGTTGTTGAATATCATCACGTTTCAACCAGTTGGTAGAAACTGCCATAAATGTAAAAAACAATTTGACCCGCTATAAACTTTTTTGCCTGCAGCCTCTAAACTATTTGCGGTATTTGATTGGCTGTGAATCACAATTTCATATGATGGCGTCATACTTTAAAATCTGACAGTAGTGACAGATTATAATAAACATTAAAAACAATGTTTCTAATTGGGGTAAACAAAAAAATATTGAGTGTAACTTGTGCCAAAAAGCTTTAGCAGCCCATCGCTCGTCCACGAGCACTTACTAAGGCAAACACTCTTGACAACTCCTCACAGCCGGTAAACAAGTAGAAAGTCAGACAAGAGAAACGTAATTGCTTGATCCAACCTAACATCAACAAACAGAAAACTAAGACTTAAAAAAAAATATCAACAACAGAAACATGTCGTGTCGTATGGTAGTGCTAAACTCACTATGCTATTGCAGAAATTCATTTTTACAGTCAAACATTCTTCTAATAGATAAAATATTTTACCCGACGTTCTAACTAGGAGCGCTTAAGATAATATAGTCAACTCAGCCATCAAAACTAACAACCGGCTCTTACCACCAAATAACAAAAGACAACCTGAAAATAACCAACCAAGTGGTAGGAAACCATTTCACCCATAGATAAAGATATCTAAAAATACTCCTGTCTGACAGCAACCCGCAGTTCCAAAACCAAATTTTTAAGAACGCCATGTTAAAGTGCAAAAAAGAATTTGATCTGAACACTGCTAAAAAATACCAGAAAAACAATGAAATGAATTATTGCTACTCGTGGTCTACCACATTAACAGCAGCACCAATGCCACCACCAAAAAAACACCAAGCAAATTATTGTTAGGACACAACCTAACGGAACCCAGAAACTAGAATGCCTCAACTAAAAAACTACCCGACTTAAACCAACGACTGCAAGAGGCACAACAACGCCAAGGTAACTATCAAGAGAAGCACTACTTAAGATAGACTAAGATCCGCATTTACGACAAACAAGTTATAGTGCGCGAAAGAGCAAAAGGTTTTGCTAAAATAGATGGGCCCAAAAAAGATTCACCACCGCCGACTACTACTGTTACTTGGTAGAGGGCCAACTATACGGACACTATTTCAAAACGGCTACTTGGACAAATTTAATGCCGCTGTTCAAACACGCAATCCCCGGTTGCAAATCTTAAGAAACTCGACCAGCATATCTTTACCATAACAACTGACAAACGCCTTCAAACCATACGTTTATGCCACAAGGCCACTTTACACCTACAAAATCTCTTCAGGTAAACGTTTAAAGCTTGGTGCATACACCAGACAAAACAAAACAACACAAAAATTCTAAAAAAGTGTTTTGTTCTAGTATTCACCGTTTCCTCCTGCACAAATCGATTCCAGACCAAGAGAACGGCAACAAAATGTCAACCTCACCTGAGCAAATAATTACTTTAATTGTACGATGCACTTTGTTAGGCAACTAACAAGGTTTTGTCAATCAAATGTTTGCCAGAACAGACCCTTTGGTCAACCGTCTTGGAGAGTCGGCAAAAGTAAGAACATCATTTTTGTCCTAAGGACAAGAAATCAATAAGAAAAAACCACTGTATTAAAAATCCCTATAAATTTTTCTAGTCTTATTATTATGGACAAGTTTAGAATCAAACAATCCAAAGTTAATAGTTCGTTGGTTTTCCGGGAGAAACAGTTATAAACAGAACCAAAATAAAACAAATATATTAAAAATTAAACATAAAACGTAAGAAGTTTATATTAAACTAAAAGAATACACAATCTAGAGATAAAAATGACAAAACAAAAGATCAATATAATAAGAATGAGTGCAATGGTTTGGCAAATGCCCAATTGAGAAAGGAATGTTATACTACTTGAAACGCAGCGACCAAATAAAACACCAACACAAAGTTGGAATTCTAGTTGATAAAAACAACAACCAAGTAGTAATTTATGAACTTATCAGAAAGAGTAAAGGTAAATAAATTACAAATATACGCACCGACAGCACAATGCAAAGATGGGAACCTAGACATTTTTTATTTTATAGACAAATTGAAAACGTGTCCAAAACATTAAAATACAAGAAATCCTAATTATAATTGGAAATTGGAATTTAAATTAGAAAAAAAAATGAAAGGGAAGAAGAACTGGTACAATTTATACAAAAAAAATAATAGTAGCAAAGACTTTATATAAACTATCACTGAGAAGACTGTATGTTTGAAAAGCACCACAAGACACAGAAATAAATGTTAAAACTCACCCAGGTGCCAATATAACATCTGACCATATAAATATATTAACAAAAACAAGCAAAAATATAAAGATATTTCTTTTATCAAGAATCAAAAAATACAAAAAAAAAAAATAAAAAAGGACAAAAAAAATGATTAAATAATAAATGCACTAAAATAGAAAGATAGCAAAAATTGCACGAAACTTTTAACATGCATAAAAAATGAAAAAAGTAATGAGAGATTTTAGAACAATCAAAACGGCATTCTAATAATAACAAAAATAACATCATAATAATAAAATAAATAAAAAAATTAAAAAAAATATTGAAAAACTATTTAAAGATGAAAGAAATAAGCGTAAAGCAACACAAGATAAAGTAGAAACTAGCCCAGAAATTACAAGTAAAAAAGTTTTATATTCGTTTAAGAACATAAAAAACATTAAATCGGCAGGTCCAGACAAACTGCCCATCAACTAATTAAATTACTTAAAAAAGACAAAATTCACGTACTTACAGACCTTTTTAACACAATTTATAAAACAAACAAAATATTTACAGAATGCCTAGTATCAATTTTTATTGCAAGAAAAACAATGCTTTTTGCAATCACATAGTCTATAAGTTTGATGAGCCACAAACGAAAACTATTTTTAAAAACAGTACACAAACGAATATGCTAAATTTGATAATGCTATAAGTAAAATGCAGTTTGGGTTTTGTAATAAAGTCGGCAATAAATAATAATAATAATAATAATAATAATAATAATTTATTAATGTTTCAAACATACATACAGTTTATACACAGGTCAGAATTTGGTGAGTAATAAAAACAGACATCAAAGTAACTAAAACTAAAATTAAAAACACGTATAAAATTGATATAAGCACAATACAAAATAAAAGGTAAAAACTAAATACAAATAGTAATACTAAATTAATTCATTCCGAAGTAAAATCCATAATTGCATTTTTAAATTCTTGAACGGTGTAGAATGCAGAGCTACATAAATACATTTTAATTTTTTTTTTAAATTGTATATTGTTAACTAATCTAAAATGAAGAGGTAAGCAGTTATAAAGATTAATGCCAAAATGATATGGCGACTTTTCGTAAAAAGCGTGATAATGGTTTTTGATATATAATAAATCACATTGACGAGTAATTCTGTTGTGATGTTCACCAACAGTTTTTATATTAGATTTATTATAATGAATAAAACATAAAACTTTATACAGATATATTGCAGTGGCTGTTAAAATTTTATGTTTTACAAATACTGGTCTACATGAATCAGTGGGTTTGAGATTGAAGATTAAGCGAAGAATTCGTTTTTGCTGAATTAACACTCGAGAAAACATTGTTGCACTTCCCCAAGTTATAATATTATAACTAATATGTGAATAGACAATAGAGTAATAAATGGTAATTATATGTTCAGTGTTAAAATTATTTTTTAAAGTTGATATTAAGAAATATGATTTATTCAGTTTTTTCATTAATTCTTCGATGTGTTCGTGCCATTGAAGATGGTTGTCCACTGTTAATCCTAAAAATTTGCAAGACTCACTGCAACTTATCACAGTATTTTCTATGCTAAAATCTGATTTTATTTGTTTGTTTTGTTTATTAGCAAACTCCACTATAACGGTTTTACTTAAATTAATAGCCAACTGATTATTTTTACACCATCCTTGAAATTGTTTTATTGCTCGATTTACTTTGGCTTTTGCTATATCTCTTGATTTGTCAGATACTATTATGGTTGTATCGTCAGCATACATAAATGTTTTTCCAACACTTATATGTTTAATTAAATCATTGACATAGGCAATAAATATGAATGGTCCTAAAATACTTCCTTGTGGAGTTCCTGATTCCAAGTTGTATTCATCAGATATTGCATCTTTATATTTAACTAATAACTTGCGATCTTTTAAAAATGATATTATCCATGCATTAATGTTTCCTCTAATACCCAAATTACTCATTTTTTTGCTCACATAATCAATGTTAATAGTATCAAATGCTTTAGTTAGATCAAAGAAAATACCATACACATATTATCTTTGATCTAACTCATCATTTATATGCTGCGTTAATGCAACAGCCGCAGTTTCTGTTGATAAATTTGCTCTAAATCCGTGTTGCTCAGGACATAAGTTACTTGTAGTTAAACAAAATTCATTTAATTTTTGACTATTTTTTCAAAATTTTTTGAAAAACAACTAAGAACAGATATCGGCCTGTAGTTCGCTATATTTGATAAACTACCTTTTTTATGAATAGGTGTGATATGTCCTAGTTTTAAGGAAGAAGGAAACACACCTTCACTAATTGAAATATTAATTATTTCACATAAGATAGGTGATAACACTGCTTCACACTCTTTGATTAATTTTGTAGGTACGTTTTCAGGATCTGAACATGTATTTTTCAATTTAGCAATTATATTTTTGATGTCGTTTTCAATAACTGGAAAAAAAAACATTGACTGAGGATTTAGATCAGAAACTGTGCAACTGCATGGGTCTGTAACTATGTCATCGCGTATTTTTTTAACAGAATTTATAAAATAATGACCAAATGCATTAGCAATTTCTTTATTACTAGATAATAGTTTCTCGTTATAAGTGATGAGTTCAGTAGTTATGTTCTTTACTCGTGTTGTGATTTGTTTAGTTTTAACCAACTCCCATAATTTTTTGTTTTTGTTTGAAGATTTTTGTATTAAATTCATATAAAAATCTTGTTTTTCTTTTGATATTTTTTTATTTAATAAACTTTTTTTTTTTTTTTAAATGTTATTCAAATCATCAGAGTCTAACGTTTTTCTAATCCAGTCCAAAGATTTGACATGATCATATTCTGCTTGTAAAGATTTAGAAAAAACAATTTTATGACTTGTTTTTGGGTTGATTATTTTATCTTGTACAGGACACGCTACATTCATACACCATATAAACGTTAAGTAGAAATTATTAAATCTATCACAGATACTTAATTGAGAAGATTCTGGATACTCTACATAAGTTTTATTAAATAAAAAAATAAATTCATTAATAGATGCTGGGTTTACTTTTCTTTTATGTACAATTATTTTTTTAGTATTTTCCAAATCGTTTTTATATAATTGAATCTTACAATCTTGAGCAAAATGATCAGATAAACATGGTTGAAAATTGTTTTTACTTAGTATGGATTCTTTGGAATTAGTTAAAAGAAAGAAAAAAGTCTACTGATGTTGAAGTAATACGATCTAGAACTTTTACTACCCGTGTGGGTTCATTAATTAAAGAATAAATATTGTGAGAGATCAGAATATCATTGAGAAATCTATGCTGCAATGAATGATCTTTATCAATATTAAGATCTCCGCAGATATAAATCTTATTAAAATCAGTGTTTAATTTATCTAATAGGGTATTTAATTGGGTAAAAAATACTTTGGTATCACTCGATGGCGTTCTATAAATACATATAAAACAAGCAAATTTATCTAATCCAATACCACAACACTCAAAACAAGATTCGATTGCTAATGATTTTATATAAGGAATTATGTAAAATTTATTTGCAATATCTTCTCTAACATAAATTCCCACACCGCCATGAATTAGTATTTGTCTGCAGAAGGAATCCGCTAACTGATATCCTTGCACGTATAAATTTTCCATCGGCATGCTTTTACACCAATGTTCACAAAAACAGAAAATATGATACAAGTTATTATTACATATAAGTTCAATATAATTAATCTTATTTCTTAGTGATTGCACATTTAAATGAAACAAATTGAGATGTATTTGTTTATTTTCTATTATTTTACCAGTAGTAGAATCGATATTTCCACTTACTTTTATATTATTGACCGTCGTGGGAATAAAAAACGATTAACTCCAACTCCAACGGACCACGTTTCAGGATTCATTAAGATATCATCATAGTTCATAGGGGCAGTGATCTTAAAGAATGCATACACTTCTGGGTGTCTTGATTTTAAAACTTCACAAGAAATTCCATTGAGTTTTATATTACATAAATATGAATTGATGTCTTCCTTAGTAGTTGAAGGATCAAATCTACATACGTGATAATGGTGGTATTTAATTGCAGCTTTAATTGTAGAACTTGTTGATGTTCCATATGTTAATTTTCTTTCTCTTCTTTTATCCTTGTTGTAATTCCTTTTGTTATATTTATTTTGCGTCATCCATTGTTCATTTTGTTCATTAGATTTATTATTTATAATCTTTTCCGTTTCATTGTCATTATTATTAACAACATTTAATACATTCTTTTCTTTGTTTTTAAAACTATTTGCTTGAGCGATACGTGGCTGCTTTTTATTGTCCTTGTTTTCTATTGATTTTGAATTTATTTCTATATGAATTTCTTTTGTATTCTTTTTTACCAAGTCAGAGTACTTAGTTATTTCACTTAGATTTTCTTTAATGCATTCCTCCTTGTTGCTTATCTCTTTCATATGATTATTTAGCACATTTTCTAGTATTTCATTGCGATCTTGTAAATCTTTCATAGAGATTTTTAATTCGTTCACTGTTTCACATAATTTTTTTACTTCAATAATTATCACATTTTTTAAAATTTCTTTGAATTCTTCACTTTTTAGAAAGGTGATTGTTGGTTCTTCACTAGATGATCTTAATTCTCTACCAGGAGGCATTTTAAATGGCAATATATAAACTTAATATTTGCACTATTTTGTATAAATCAATTTAACTTTATTAAATAAAATACATCCGCTACGTGTGACGGTTCGGACGCGAAATGATAAAGAAGCATTGTTCACTCTAAATATACTTGTTCAAAGAAATTTAGATGTTAATAAAGATCTGTACGTTTCTTTTATGGATTACAAAAAAGTATTGAACAGAATACGACACCACTTGCTCATAAAACATCCTGAGAAAAAAACAAATATACAGTTAAGATATTAGAGTTATAGAATGGAAAACCTATACTAAACAATTAGCTAATATCAAAGTTACTAACAAAAAATTGAAATATATTAAAATCAAACGCGGTGTAAGACAAATGCTGCATTTTTTGTCACTACTTTTTAAGTTAAATTTAAGAGGTATCATGAATCAAGTGCTACACAGCAAATTTAGGAATACAGTTGTAAATAGTATATCAATCAATAATATTCGGTATGCTGATGATGCAGTGCAAATAGCAGATAGCGTAAAAAAATTACAAAGATTAGCACAAACAGTATATGAAGCCAGTGTACAACATTTAGTATGCTTCAATATGATTATAAATAAAACAAACTTGAAAGAATAAAATCCTTTAAGATGAGTTATACCAAAAAATACTTAAAATATTTTACATATACCGAGTTACTAACGAGAAAGTTCTGCAACGACTCAAAAAAGCAGATATAGTTAAAAAAATAAAAGTTTAAAAACTACAATACTTGGACAAATCACAAACAAAAAAAGATAAAAATTATTGAAAGTAATTTTGCAGAAAAAATAGTAAAAAATTGTGGGACAAAAAAAATGTCATAGCTCCGCAATCTAAAAGAGTGATAAAGATAAATTATTTAGAAAAGCATGCAATAGAAATAGATCCATAATGATTGTCAACATTCAAAAAAGACAACACCTTAAAAAAAAGTAAGTAATATTATAATTTCATTCTCAGTCAGATTAATTGTTTTTAGTAATGATATTTCTGTGAAAACCTTTTTTTTTTAAGTGATAAGCCTAATTCTTCAACATGTTTCTCTCATTTTGTTTAATATTGTTCACAATCAAATTTAAATTATTTAAATAATGTTTTTACAGTTAAATAGTTTTAAATTCTATTCTAACAAAGCTATTGTTTTTATTAAAAATAAACTCTCACAGTATTATGCAGTTTAGATTCTTAGTGTTTCAAAATAGTGCTAGTGGTAGTGTAGTATTCTGAAAGATATAAAACGGTTTTACAAAGCACAAAGTACAGAAAAAAAGTTTGCACAAGTAACGGTAAACAACTTTTTGAGATGACCGTTTTCTAATCACAAAACACTTAAAAAAGTTATTCAAGTTTAAAATATTGAGAACGCGTGTTGTAGCGCATTAGAGTTAGTAAGAGTGTGTTGAGTATATTTTAAAATGGCCAATCAGCGGCCGTTTATGTAGGTCGTGCCGTGTGCTGTAATGCATTATATTTAGTAATTACGCAACCGGAAGGTACACCAAAAAAAAAGCGACAAAAAAATATTTTTAAAATGACAGAATTGGTTGTTGTAGAATCCATCTTCAGTGAGAAAAATTACATTCATTAAAGTTTTGACAACAAAATCAAATTTACTCAAAACAAAAAAAAAATGGTTTTCATAGGTAAAAATTAGACATAAATTCTATTTTCTATCATTCCAATAGTTTCATTCATAATTGCATTGACTTCTATTATTGTGATTAATTTTTTTAATTTTTTTACATTTTTGTGGGAAAGTTATTGTATAGTTAAAACTCAAACCGGGACAATTAACAGTCTCAAAAGAAATTGTCAGAACAACGGGACTCGAAAGTTAAAACCGGGACAAATTTGGAACGTATGAACACTCTACTCTTAAGTGACTTTAGTGACGCAGTGACCATCCCTAGATACGCACGCACACGTTGATAGCAAAGCAGACTCAGTTTCAAAATAATAGTATATACAATAATAATAACTCATTATTTTTACTTCTAAAAAATGTCTATAGTGGGTTTAAATCTAATATATGAGTATATTATTTTATATGCGGCCCGAAAGGTTGTAATGCATTTCTAAAGTGAGCCGCAATATCATTTGGGTTGGCTACCCCTGTTGTAGGTGATGTTGGTTTGCATTTATTGAAAAATATGGTAAATGCGCCGGGCACTGTAATATCTTAAAAATAACAGGAGTTTATGGGTCTATTCTGAACATATTTTAACATCGATGTTCGCTAACATCGCTGTAAAAACTGATTTATAACCAATCAAGTATCGAGATTTTTAAATATTACCTAGTAACGTTCAAAATGTTAATTAACATCGCTGTAAAAAAATGTTCAGAATACCGCTATTAATGTACTCACAATTTACATCAGCATGTGTAAAAATAAATACTTGTATTTTAATTTCATCTTTTAATTAGCCAACTTTAACTAACCATACAAAAAAACACAGCTAGTTAACTATGTCCAAAAAATAGGCAAATAAATGCCAGTTTTTTTTTTTTAATTGTGTAGACAGGCGTTAGAAAAGCTTATCCTTAAATTATATCAAAATAATTATATGAAATGTTATATGATTGTTTTGATAATTTTGATTCATTTGCATTTTCAAATGTGACTAGACTAGTTAGTTACTCTCACTGAAATAGTGCTATCAAATCAAATCGCAAATAGTAAAAAAATAAGCAACAAACTGCGGCAATTCAAATTGATTTGCAATTAATTCGGATTTTAAAGTATTATTTTTTAATTCACGTGCAAAATCAATTTTCAATTAATTTCTATAGCATACTTTGGTTCAAATACTTCAATTTTAGTATTGATTGTTTTGTTTTCATAATTTTTCAAATGTTATGTTTTCATAAAGCTGACAATACATTTTTACAAACTCAATCAAAAATCGACATTTCCATTATCCACACTGCACAATATTTATAACACACATTTTTTTTTATTATATCGTTCTCATGATTGAATTATTGCCACCGTAAAACTTTAACATCGTTCAATTCCGAACTGTGACATGGCTGGCGGACATAAATTCCAACCGCATGGAAAACTTCCTACTGAAAAATGATAGCATTTTGTACGCTCCTAAAAAAAATAAAAGACAAAAACAAATAAAACAAACAGAAACACCAACCGTCTATTAATATTAAAGAAAGGCATTTCAATAAAAATTCCGTAAGAACAACTAGGAAGAAATACGATCCATACTGGAAATAGGGCGCATACCAAACAAGGAAAAAGTTATATATTTATCTAGCTGCAATCATTTATACTCAGCATTTAAAATATATGCAGATTTAAGAAAAACATTTTCCAGATTTAAAAACAAATTCGATTGTAGCTGATGTATGTGTTCCATTTCAAGTAATCCTAAAAATATATCAACTGCACACAATTTTTGATATATATAAAAGAAAAGCACAATTGTAAACAGTGTTAATTTTAAGTTGAATAAATATTACATTTTGTTTTAATATAAAATAAGCTTTTATTAAAAAAATGTTATGCGCTACTTTATTAAATTTTAATGAAAAGCAAATAATTCAACAAATAATAATTAAAATAAATGAGCATTTTAATATTAATCACTGTCTTTTTAGTTGCAAGGTAATATCGGTATTTAATCTAAATGAGTAAAGTTTTGCCCGTCTCTTAATTAATTAAAATTTTCATTTACATCCAAGATAAGAAATGCGTGTTGCTTGCGTCGAACGCGGAACCGTTATCGTGGGTGGATTACCGGAGGGAATCCTTTGTAGGGTTTTCAATTAGAGTTGAGGGACACCACAAAGAAATTGTTTAAAATTGATAAAAAAATATAATTATAAAATGCCATTTTAGTAGTAACTTTAAATTAGTTTAATTAATCAATAAAATTAACACGTCAATAATAAATGTTTTAATTAATAATCCAGTTAAGTATATTTTATTTAAGTCGATATTAATCATTTCAAAAGCATATATAATACAAAGGTGGTTCTTACATAACGTAGACAAAAAAGGAGGAGTTGATGTAAGAGATTCAGTGAACAGCATGAACAGTGTCGTATTGTATTCATGAATTAAGTGCAACAGCTCAGATTAATGATACCTTAGTGTTATACAATATTTATAGAAACCGAGAAATAAATAAATAATATTGAATGTGCTTGAGTTGCACTGTCTAGCAGAGAAGTATTATTAATAAAATAATAAAACGCTTATTTAATCACATAATTTCATTTAATAAAAAAGCATAATCTAACTTTAAATTTTTTAAAACTTTTGTTCTGGATAGGTTTTTGTAAATTTATTATTTCAAACGTTGTTGCAATACTAAGCTAAAAAAATAAACTAGAGGCTCTGTTTCTCATAATCAATATGTATCAAACTATGTCATCTAATTAAACCTTAACCTATTCGTTTTTGTAATATAAAGTCAAAAAACGGTAGACAAAAATTTGCTAATTCTTTGCATAATCTTTCTAATCAAATTACCTTCTAACTAATTGTCAGCAATTTATAGTCCAAGATTAGATTGACCGCTCCATTGTGCACTACAAGATTTTCAGTTTTATTAAGATGATAAAATGATAGAACCAGAAAGCGTAATTGCTGATCAATTTCTCCTTGGATTAGCATAGCCAAGCAGTGTTGGTACTTCAGATGGGGAAAGTAGTTGACTAACTTTAGAATGTTCAATCTGCCCATCACGTATTGGACAATGAATGTACAGTATTAAAACATCCTTAGATTTGTTGCGCATATGCATTAAATTACCTATTGCAACACAGCAGTGCTGGTATCTTCAAATTATATGTTATCATGTTATAAGTAGGCAAAACTGCTGTTGAAATTTAAGAGAAGTTCGTACCACAAGTAACTATGGTTACGTTTTGACTTTTAAACCTCCAAAAGCCGCAGATTGTAATTGTACCTCTCCTATTAATTTTAAACAAATATTACCTTCACGTTATTTACTTTTTCGTTTAGTATCAAAAACAATGACACGCTAAACGTAAATTTGAGTCGGTTTGTTTTTATCGCAGAAGCATTAAATTGTTTTTAGCTTTACTTCTATTTGTATGTTTGCTGAAGAACATTAATTATTAAAGGTATGGTGGAATGCAAAAAAACTTGTTATAGTGAAAAATGTAAAGGGTCGTGGAAATATATTAAAAACAGTCGCAAAGTTCTGGGTTGTCTTAATACAATATGGTAAAACCAACAAATATTTAAAAAAGTAGAAAAAAAAACATATTGAAAAATTTATGGTTGAGTCGGTGTTATCTTATGCTAGTAAGGTCTGGGTGATGGATTATTTATTACGTAGCGCCAGAGTGTCTAGACTACAGAAAGTATCTAATGTCAAAATAAAAAAAACGCGTTATTATAACATATTCTCAAACAAAATTTTCTTGATACGAGTATTTTTGTAATAAGCATATAATTTCCAAATAAAACAACTTCAAACTTTTTTGATAATCTTTCTGAGAGTTTTGACAAGCATTTTTAAGATAATCATAGAAAAACTAAACATTTTGTTAGAAGTTTTTAATTTGTGTTGTTAAAACTTCTCTTCCTATTACTACTAAACTTAAACCGCGCCTCATTTATCATTATTCTAATAAATATAGTAAAAATTAAACAATTTTTTAATAATTTTAATTTTGATACTCATTGCTTATATTCTGAGGATCTACATATTGCAGCAGAAAATCTCACAAAAAGTACTAAAAATGCCATCAACATTTTTTTTCCATTTTCTGTAAAATAAAAGTATTTGTATTCAATTCAAGCAAAACGAACAATTAATAAAAAGCAAAAACAATTACCAAATACACCAGTAGTCGTTCGGACCAGACTTATCAAGATTATAAAAAAACTCGTAGACATTGTAACAATCTAATACAAACTAAAAAAATAAGATTAACAAAAACAAAGCTAATACAATTTTTGAGCTCGCCATAAACAACAAAAATGTCTATAAAACAATAAATTCATTGCAAGGTAATTCATAATCTTTAAAACCCTTTTGTCAAAATGATCAAACAATCTAGTTACTAATCCAAAAAAAAGCAGATACTTTTGCAAACTAATTATTCTAAATCTTTGTACTGTTGTTCTTATATAATGCCAGCTAATAGTAAAATAATGGGTCCAATTCATTTTAGGCAACCGGTTCTTAAAAGACTTCTTCAGGCATCAGTTAAAGATGAAAATGATAACACCCTTCATACTTTCCAAAGACCATTTTGACAAATGTGGCCAAACTTCTTACTGTTTTAAAATCAAAAATTTAATATACCATTAGTAACAACTATTAAACTAAACAACAAATCTATATCTAAATGCTCTTGTATTTGTTTTCTACGAGTTACAATCTCACATATTTTGTCTGTAATAACCATGTTGTTGACACAACTTCAAATGTATTGAAAAACTAGGATATTTTAATAGATATAAACATTTTTATATTTCTGTTTAGCTTTTGCATATACCGTGTGGCCTAGGATAGATGTAACAAGAAGTATTATTAAGTCCTGCTTAATGTAAAACTAAAACATACCAAAAATGAGTTGATTCAGTCTTATATAGGGTGTTTTATAAGCAATTTTGTAAAAACCATTAAGAATAAAGTACGTTTATTTTTCAATATAAAAAAAATTTATACTGAGAAAAAATGTTTAGAATGTAATTTTATACCAGTTTACCAAATTTTAAAAATTTTAACAACAAATTAATATTCTTAAACTTTTTCAATAAATTAAAAAAAATAATTATTTAGAAGCGACAAGTGCGCTATGGAAACAATAATTATAGCGCGTGACTCAGTTACAAAAAACCCAAAAATGCCACTACAAAAAGGATCAAGTATCACTAATATTAGCAAGTCTGAACTTCAGAGAGCATATAAAGCAAAGAAAATTAGAGCATATAAAGCAAATTTTACACATACTCTTAAAAAAAGAGATGCGGACAGAGGTTGGATTTTGTGACACATATTTTGTTATTTTATGAAAAATGTCTACACTGTATTTTTAACATGATGGCTGCTCTAGCCACATTACACAAATAGTTAATAAATAGTTAAATTTGCATATTGGAAAAAAATAAATTGCCAGGAATGGTCTCATCATGTGGTCGCCAAGATCCCCGGACTTATCTATATTGGACTTCTTCTTATAGGGTTGCGTCAAGCAGTTGGTACTTAATAAACGTAATGTTCTAAATAAAATACAATTTATTTAATTAAACAAAAAACTGACATTTTAATTACTATTGATTTCAGAGATCGTCAAACCGCATGCAAATTATCCTTTTCCGACTAATTGGGTACAGACGTACTGATAAAGGTTTTAAGACCAAAAACAGCTGTCTACATTCACTGGTTAGAAAGAACAATTTGCATTTATTATCAATTAATTTAAGTACAATTTTTTATTGTTGTTTTTGATATTCCTGAAATTTGGTATAGTGGTATAAAATTACATACTAAGCATCTTTTCTTAGTAAACTTATTTTGTATATTGAAAAATAAAGATACATTATTCTTGATGATTTTTATAAAATTGCTTATAAAACACCCTGTATAAGACTGAATCAACTTATTTTTGGCATGTCTTAGTTTTACATTAAGCAGGACTTAATCCCCAAATGCTATTCCAAAACTCAAAATTTTTGTGTTTATTCATACCTCTTGTTACATCTATCCTGGGTATATACAACTTATATTTGTCCTTGTATAAAATATTGTTCTTAAGTATAAGAAAAAGCATATAAAATTACACTATCTTTTTAAAAGTTATAAAAAACTGTAAAAGTTTCTAAAAATGACCTTAAGTTTTAACAGCTTATAGAAAACTTTGACTGGGTTAAAACTGTAAATTTAATTTTGCAATAGTATATTTTGAGAGCTGCAGTAGGCAATTAATAAAGTTTTAGAAAATATTAATGGTTTTTGAACAAATTTTTCTTTTTCATAAACTCATAAAACCTTGTAGTGTTTTATGAGTTTATGAAAAAGAAAAAGAAGAAAACCGTTAACAATTTTAATAGTCTAAAAAGGTCTTAAAAACCATAACAGCTCTAAAAAAACTTTAAAATTTAAAACAATTAGGGCATTTTTGTAAAAAATTGAAAGCTTCTAAAAATTAGTTAAAGCTTATTTAAAAAAAAAGATTGTACCAAAGCATAGAATTATTAAAGAAACACATTTACTGTTACTGCTTTTTTATGGATCTAAAAACGTGGCGGTTAAACCTCGTGCCAAATAGTTTTTATACTCTAACCATATAATAATTTTGATTCAAACCTAGTATATAAGTTGTACATTAAAAAAAAAAAAACTAAAAAGAATGTTTTTCTCTATTTTATAGATTTTAAAAAACCTTAGACTTGAAAACCATATCCGCTCATCTCTCAGAAAAGACTCCACATACAGCAACCACCAAGCAAATCCACAAAATTTTTCCTAAGAATAACAGAGGCCAGTCACTACTACCAAATCCCAAAAATGCCAAAACGACTGAAGATAAGATGTACCCGAAACCCTCCATAGGATCAATATTGTAAAAGTACTCAAATATCCAAACTTTGATAATTTTGCAAATTTTTTTTTTAACCATTTTTTCTTAGTTTTTCATCATTTTTTAGCTTTCCTTTTAGTTTCTGATCTTGTTTTAAATCCCTTTCTTTTCATTTTAGGTTTTTTTTACTCTTCATCTGCTTTATGGTAAATTTCTGCTTTTTCTTTTAGTTTTTTGCTTTTCTTTGACTTTTCTTTTAGTTTTTGGTCATATGTTAACTCTTATTTTGGTTTCTTTTGGTTTCTGGTGTTTTGATTTTTTAGTTTTAGGCTTTTTTTGCTGTTTATTTATTTTTAGGTCATTCTTTGTTTCTGCTTATGGTTTCTGATCTTTTAATCTTATTTTTAAACACTTTCTTTATTTGATTTCTAATCATTATTTGCTTCTTCTTTTAGTTTTTGGCTTTTCGTTAAATATTTTGTCGGTTTTTAGCAATTCTTTAGCTCTAGCTTTAGTTTGTGATGTTTTAATTTTTTTAAGTCATTTTTTGTTTGTTTTAAGTCTTTCTCTGGCTTTTTATTTAATTTCTAGTCAATCTTTGTTTGTTTCTTTTTTTTGTTTGCGTTTCTTTGGCATATCTATTAGTTTTTGGTCATTCTTTAGCTTTTCTTATAGTTTACGATCTTTTCATTCATTGCTTCTCTTTTTGGATTTTGACCTTTCTTTGGTTTGTTTGTTGCTTTTTGGCTTTTGGTATTTTCTTAGCTTTTCTTTTAGTTTCAAATCTTCTAACCTTTTTTTAATCACTTTCATTTAGTATATCGTCATTATATGCTTCATCTTTTAGTTTTTAGTTGTAATTTAACTTTTGTTTAATTCTGATCGTTTAATCTTCTTTTGAATTTCTTTTGTTTGGTTTTAGATTTTTCTTTAACTCTTCATTTGGTTTATGGTCATTCTTTGATTTACATTTTAGTTGTTGGTCTTTTGTTAACTTTTATTTAGTTTTTCGTCATTTTGTAGCTCTTGTTTTAATTTCTGATCTATTATTATTTTGTTAAATCACTTTCATTTAGTTGCTTCTACTTTTCAATTTTTGCTTTCATTTAATTCTATTTTTGAGTTTTAGTTAATCTTTAGTATTTTCTTTGTAGAAAACTTTTTAACCCTTCTGGGTATGCTAGAAATCAGATGATTTAATGCATCTTGAGGCAGTTCATCTCAGAAACTAGTGACGTAGTTCATCCAAAGTGTTTAGAAAATGCTGTACAAGACAATTGAAAATTTTGACAGATTTGAATAGAGTCAATCATATCTTGACAGCAAATGCAAACAATTAATGTTGTTTTGTTTTAGAATGTATGTAGTTACGTTAGCGGTATATAGAAGTGACACATGGCCTTCAAAATTTAATTAATTGTATGTTAACATATACCAACTATTTTCAATAAATGTCAAAGTTCTACGCCACTCCTTCAGAGTGGTTCTTTTTTTTAACGCAGAATATGATTGTTGAGTTTGTAAAGTTTTTATTTAAAAATGAAAATTTATATATATGTAAACTTGTCACCAATAGCTCTCCAATAATCAGCAGGCAAGACAGAAATGAAAAAGGCCAGACTTACATTAAAATGTTCTATGTTTTTATTCTTTTACATTATAAATTTTTCTTTACTGTAATGTTGATCCTTTTATGTTATAAATTTTTCTTATTTATTTTGTTCCTTTATATAAAATGTTCAGTTCTTTTAGCAATAACATGAACCCAAGATATCCATTGACAAAAAGCTTTCCATACGATACTGTTGTGACTGCAGTCGTAGTTGAGCAGGATACATTTTAGGAAACGGGAACGTATGCGCAGGATGTTGATCCGCAAGTAAATAAATATGCATTTGAATACAATTTATCTTGTTATATATTATATTATTTCTTTCGTTCACAGTAAGCTAAAATGATTAATAATAATAATAAAATTGAAAATTGTTATGGTTTTGCTTACTCTCTCTAATCGCAGCCTTCCGATCAGAGAATAGCTATTGATGACAAGGTCTCAAACAATAATAATAAACACGTTCAACAAACTAAATGTAGAATTAAGTAAAGTAATAGTGATGTCGAGTATTTCAAGTTACTTTGAGCTTAATATTACTCGGTACTTATTGCTTATATGATCGTAGGTTTATTATCTGTATATTATTCTAATCTGAAGAGCATTAATAAGAAACTAAATCTATACTAAACTTTAAACTTAAAAATAGTAAACCTTAGCGGAGATCTGACGTTAATGTAAAGACGTGATGTTAAAATAAAATATTGTCAATTTATATTGTATTTGATTGTTGTATTTGAAAACGAATAAAATAAACAAACTAATATTATAATATTTTATATTATTTTACATTGATAATGATGATAATTCATCAAAACATGTTTGTGAAATAATAAATAAAATCTTTAATTAATATTGTCTGAAATGAATAGATTTTATAAATTAAATAAAGAAAATATTAAATAATATTATAATGACATTAAAAAATTAAATTTATGAAAATATTATCCTAAACTAAAAACATCCATATACGCGTTTCGAGGTTTTACCTCTCATCAGTATAGTTTTATTTATTTAAACTTAATAATTGATTATTATATTACAATAATGCTTTTTTTTAATTTTATTGACTTGATTATTATTATTATTATTGCAATTTTATGTTCTTGGCCAATAATATTGCACTTACTAATTACGTATGTAATTTACTAATAAATTAAAACAATCATTATTACTTTATAACAACATACAACACGCTTTTGGTTGTTGAACTATTATATTGCGTAATATAAGTAAATAAGTTCATTTATCATAAAAATTTAATTATTAAACTTATTAAACGCTAAATCAAATGTAAAAACTATAATTCAATTTAAAGTATTGTAATAAATTTATCTAACTTACCTAATCTCATAAGATTCCTGACACTTTTTAGCGTAGAGCTCCGTTTACGTTCTTGCTGTCTTTCGGGAACAGTTGGCGACCTATCAGGAGCACTCAACGAAATGCCCCGCTTCAATGCATTCCGACTAGATGGTCTTTCTTCTGCCATTGAACCTGTAGCTAGCGTTCTTTCTAGATTCGCTATGTTTTGTTCAATGTCAATTAGCATCTGTTGATCGTCGTCCATCGAGCCACCATACGCCGTACTTGTTGCAAAGGAGGCACTCGATGCATCGGGCATAGTGTAGAGAAGATCAAAGTGGATATTAACCTGAAACATACAAATTATTTTTAAATTTATTTATTTATAATAATTAATAACTTTAAAAATTAAAACAATAAAATATTAAAAAAATCAACCGTTTAAAAGTATATCTCTTTTATATATTATGATGGTTCAAGAATCTAAATATAGGTTGAACAAAAAATTACATTTCTAAATAAATAAAATAGTTGTGTTGTCCTTCATTGCATTTATATTATAAAACCATCGGAAATTGCATTGTGCTGTTATTTTACAAACGACCTAAAATATCTATGAGATAACGTAAAGTATTGATTTTCTTTAAAAAAATAAAATCTAAACGTTGCACCGACACAGTAGCTTTTTAAAAATATATTGTTATTGCGCAGTATTTCTGGAGTTGCAGTTCTTCTCTAATTCCCAGAAGTAGCATGTAATACAATTTAAACACTAAAAGAGTGTATTGGGTATCGTCGGATAAGAATATAAATATAAAATAAATATGCTGCAATGCAACTTACATTTTAAAATACTAATATGACGTATTTAATGTGATAATTCACTTAATAGAAAATATTATATATTAACATGAAAATTAAATCTTTATGTATGAGCATAACTTATTTAGAGATCGCAAACAAAATATGACTATTAAATTATAAATAAAATAATATATGCCGTGTATGTTGCTTCTCTAAATGTATATATCATGCCCATATACAAGCTATACCAACTATTCGCCATCTTGTGGACGCGTTCCCGAGAATTGTATTTGATTTGGCGTTTGTGCTTCACCCTAATACTCTTTCAATGAACAGTGTTACCCAAGCAGAGATTATTGTTATTTACGTTATTATTTTTTAAATTTAAAATGTTAATAAAAATAAAATCTCACATTGTTGCTATTTAGAAAATTAACAAATTAATTGTACAAATAAATTTACATAAAACTTCATCATAACTCTATGATAAAATATATATTTTTTTGGAATATTTAATCGATCTATTAACTTTACGAATTTACATGATTAAGAAACTTGTACAATGACAGCGCATCTATTTCACCCAGTTCTCGCAAAAAAAAATTTACCCAATTTTTGTTTAACTTCATAACATAATTTTACAAAACGCACAAATATGGTGATTCTGAAATCCCTATTTTATTAATTTATGAGACGGCATATACTGTTGGATATTAAAACTTAAAATCATAATATACAATATAACAATATTCGATTTAATCTTAATGTTGTTTCAATGTAATCAATATGGAAGGTGCCTTGAAACGTAATGCAATTTTCTTCAATGATGATTGATACCTACCGAATAAAGTCTCACACAAATTCAGTACCCAAATGCATAGATACATTGAAATCCACATACCCACTATAAAAGCACAAGTTCTTAAGTTAACTTCTGCCGTTTATTAGTATCCAGTAGACTTTCTGTTTTCGCTGCTCTTTTATACAAAAATACTTTAAACATATTGAGCCAGTATATGCTATCATCTGATTAGTCTCTCAATTTCTGTTTCTTTATGTCCATGTTGTTTATGGCATATTTTTTAACTATTTGTTTTATTTGTTGTCTGGTACTTCTTAGTGTCATCCAAGTTGTTTTGGTTAATTCTATGTTTTAATATGATCTGTTTAAAAAAATAATTTAATAATCGATTTTAATATAAAGTTTTGTTCGATTCTTTTATACATAATGTACTTTCAAACAAGAAATGTCCATTTATATTTTAATTTCTAGCATCTTCGAACAAACTTCACAAACTATCTGCATTAAAAATTCCATAGAACCAGTAACATTCCATCAAGTGCTATTATCAACTAAAGGCAATTTTTGAATTACAATTTTCCTAAAAAAATCAGCGCCAATGACAGAATACTATTTGTATAAAATAATAACCATAATTTGCATCTAAAAATTTAAAAAAATTACCTGTAATGAAGTAAAACAAGAATGACTGAGACTATTTAAAAAAATAAAAGTTATTACTGATGCTTTTCAAGCTAGAGTTTAGCCACAGTTTGTTTATTGTTTCATCGTCAACTTCATTTTGACAAAAGACCTTAGTGTGCATGTGTTATCCAAGCTGACTGGTTCACACAAGTAAACGGACTGCATACATAAAACGTTGAACAATGATGGTTTGCAGAGACGGATATAAGCCAGCAGTTGTCCATTTGTCAATTGGTAGACTTGAAGTGATTTGAAAAATGCAAAAAGTAACTTCAAGAAAACAGTTGTTTTTGTATCGAATTTTTTTTAACTGTTTTTAAAAAGCGGCGAGATAAGTGAGCAGTTTTGATGATGGCAAGAATAAACAGAAATACAAGTAAACTTTGGTGTGTTTGTAAAAATAAGCAAAGAAAGCAGCGCTAAACACGTACAACTTGTATGAAATACGGTTACCGTAGTTTGCGTCTAGAGATAAAAAAAATTATTTGTAGTAAATTAAAACAGAAATGAGTTTTACTGCAAAATGACAAAATTGTGATAATTTAAAAACTTATGCACATGCTAAAAACAAGTTAAAGTTATATAAACAAAAATATGACGTTTTCATTTAAGAACAGTTTTTGGTGATTGTCTGAAATTTGTTTATTGTTTAATCATCAACTTTTTTTCATTTCAACAAGTGACCCGAGTGTAAATAATGTTTTCCAACTAATCGAAAGTTGTCTGGTTTACACAAGTAAGTTAAGAGTTAAGCCGACAATAGTTCAATTTGTCATTTAATGGAATTAAAGAAATTATATTTAAAAAGTGCAAAAATAACTTTGTTACTTCCAAGTATGATTACTTTATTTGAATGTTGTTTGCTAAGAAGTGTCTAAATAGATAAATCTGGATACACCTAAATAAAATTTAAAGTAAAAAACGTTATCCAATCCCAGCAATTGGATAACAAAACATTTGGTTCGTATACAAATTAAAGCAGAACCAGGCTCTGTTTAACACAAGGTACTTTTAGTCTTTGAATATTTTTAGATCACCTGTAAAAATATTAATATTAACATTTGTTGTTTGAGTGCTGCGAAAAAAATCTTGTTTGGTAGGTAAAACCGTTACTATTGTCCTACGTTGATAGCAAAATTTTGTTATACGGTGTAAACAAAAGTAGGATTTAACAATTGTAAAACAGTTCACAACTTTTTTATAAAGTTCTTGGTTTGCACTTTAGTGATTAAATTCAAGTTAAGATTTAGTTATTTAGATTTATCTCAAGTTTTGGAGGATATAGTATAGAATTTTAAATTTTATAGAGCATTCATGAGATATGCTCAACACGAGTGTTTGTGCTTTATTCAGCAGCTAACAACAACTCTCATTAACGAATAAGAAGCTATACTGCAAGACAATTTTTGCAAAGCTTGTCAAGAAACTATTGTGCCGTTAATTGTGCTGTTTTTGTAAAAAAGTTTACTTTAACAAAACATTTTAATTCGTTTTGCACTTTACTTTTAGTAGCTATTGCAGTGCCATTTAATATGTGACGCTGATAATTCTTTGTGAATATCAACATATTAAAATTAACTTTTTTTTATTTTTCAAAACCATATTTAACCGGAGGTCTAATTTGTCTCCTTTGTCTGTCTAACAATTTATTTTTTTAAACTTTGTGACATTCTGTATTTTGTCTGGTGCATTAACATCAGCCAATATATCATTATTAATGCATGTATTAATTGTATCAACTAGAATTGTATTAGTAGTGCTACCCGAGTTTGTTGGCATCTCGATGTCTGTTGTTCTTCCAACTTTACGCTTTTTGTCCATATTGATGCTTGTTTGCACATACATCTACGTGTTGATTACTTATACTTGTGTTTAACATTTGATTAATGCGTCTTTTCCAATTTGTTCCATTTTCTAACTCGCATAATTAGCTCGTTAAACCAAACTTTTTAATTACTTTAGCTTGTATCCAGTCCATCTTGTTATTTATTCAATCGTCCCTAACTATAACTATTTTTCCTACTTTAATATTTCTTAGATTAGATATTTTCTTTTCTTTACTAGACTGTGTTGTTCTAAAGTGTACTTTAAGCTTATTCTTTTGTTTTCTTTCTTTTGTGTTTATACTGTTTGTTTCTATCTGTTGCATTAAATTTAATAGTGTTCTAAGCTTTCTTCGCAGGATTTTTTCTAATAAAGTTTCTTCGATTTTGCAAGTGACATTGCTTTTATGCTATTTTTAAACATTTTACATAACTCTCTGCCAAACCGTTACTTTGAGAGTTGCATGGGGAAATTGTGATGTGCTCTATCCCATTAGTTTTAAAAAATGCCTCCATTTCATCTGATGCCAGTGAAGTTCCGTTATCAGACTCTACGGTATTAAGAATGAGTTTTTTTAATTTAATTATTGTTTGATTTGTATTTATGTTACTCATTATGTTCACCTCGAGCCACTTTTAATTCAAATCTACAATTATTAAAAAATCTTTTCCTTTTATAGGTCCTAAAAAGTCAACATGTATTCTTTCAACATTTACTAAAGACTTTTAGGGAGCTTTGTCTTGTTTTTAAACATAGTATGCATGTCTTAACTATCTCTTCAATGTCTATTCTTGGACACCAAACGTATGACCTTGCCATTGATTTCATCTTGATGATTCCGAAATGTATCTCTTTATGTAATGTCTTTGGAATTTCTATACGATAGCCCCAAAGTATTGTTCCATCTTTTACGGTTAATTAATGACCTTTTATATAATAACGTTTTAAACTTTCATTCCTCTTTTCTTTACAGCCGTTTCTTATATTTATCATTACTTTTGCTAATATGAGATCATTTTCTGTTTCTTCTCTCAGTTTTTTAAAATTAATTGGTGCATTTTTAATAGAATTAAAATGAATGTTTTCATAGTTTTTGTTAATTTCTGTAGACAATGGGGATCTTGATTAACAGTCAACAATACAATTTTTGGCACCTTTTATGTGTATTTGTGATATACTCTTATATTTCACAAAAATTGATGTTAATACTTTATGATCTGTTCTTAAATTAAACTGTATACCGTATAAATATTTTTCAAACCGTTTTATTGCAAAATAGATTGCTAGAGCTTCTTTATGTAGTATAATAAGACTTTTCTGCAGGCGTATATGTTCTTGTTATGCATGTTATCATTTTCTCTGATCGATCCGTCATTTTGTGGCTTAATATCTTTAAGATACCATAATCGCTAGCATCCGTTTTTACAATTACTGGAAGTGTTGGATTAAAATAAACTAAATTTTCACCTGCTGATATGATATTTTTTATTTCTTTAAAATATTTTTGACAATTTTTGATCCATTCAAAGTTAGTTGTTTTTTTTAGCAAATGGTACAAAAGGTATAAAATTTCAGATATTTTTGTAATAAATTTAGAGTAATAATTTGTCATTCCTAAAAATGATCGTACTTGTAAAATGTTCTTGGGTTCTGGTGATTTTACAATGCACTCTACTTCACTGGGACAATTTTTTAGACCGTGTCTACTAATTTTATATTCTAGATATTCTAATGATTCTTGCAAAAAAAAATTCCTTAAGTTTATTACTAAATAAGCCTTTTTTAATATATCAAATACTTTGATTCTAAATGTTCTGATCTATTTTTGCCAGTTATTAAAATGTCATCTAAGTACATTATTACGTTTTTTACACCTTAAAATAACTGTTCTATATGTTATTGGAAATAAAAACTAGATGATTTTATTCCAAACGGCATATGGTTTACTAAATACAAGTACTTAGCGTTACTAATTTACGTGAATCCGTAATGTTAATTCAAACTGTGAATAAGCATTTGATAAATCAATACGTGAAAATGCAATACCTTCATAAAAATGAGAAAATGAAGTGTCAATCCTTGGTAATGGATAATAAACTTCTTTTAAGTATTTGTTTATAGTTGACTTGTAGTCTCCACAAATCCTAACAATACATGATGACAATTCAACACTGCATGTAGGTGTGATGATTTCTTGTTGTTGCATCCTGTCTAACTCTTGTTCGACTTTTTCTTTTATTGCTAATGGTACTGTTCTAGGCTTTGAATGTGTAAGTTTTCCGTCCTCCTTTAATCGAAGTTGTATTTTTGCATACTTGTATTTTCCTAGTTTATTACTGCAAACATCAGAATACTTAATCCTTAAAAAAGCATCTACTACGTTCATTTCATTAATACTATTAATACATGCAACATTAAAATTAAGATTGTAATCATGGATAAAGTCGCGTCCCAATAAACATGTATTAGCATTCTTAACTATAAACATTTTCAATTCTTTTATGATATTTTTATAATTTGCTTGAGTTATAAAATATCCAGTGAGTACAATATTTTCACCCGTATATCCTGAAAATTTGATATTTAATTCATACAAATTATCATTAAAGTTATTTTTAAAATATCTAAATGAAATAATTGAAAACTATATACTTTATTTTTAATGATTAGTTTTATTATTATTGGCCTATAATAATTAACATCAATATTATGAATTTTTAATATTAATTTTATGTCAAAACTATTGTCATTAAAATTAATTATCTATTCTACCCTTTGATCTGCAAACTGTTTGTAAATGCCCAATTTTCCCACATTTGTTGCATTTATAATCCTTGTATCTGCAAGTTCCATCATGGTTCATTCTACAACTTCTTTTTGACTCATTATTGCTTCCATTTGTTTTGTCATCTGTCATTCTGTTGTGTTCGTGCTGCCATCCGTTCACGTGCTCTTGTCGAATGTGCATTTAACCTCCTCTTTTGATAAGCCGTTGTTTGCATAAAAAGAAGTCCATTTGCGTCATTTACTTTTTGTCACTGCAATTTCCACAAGTTTTAGCAGATCACAGCTTAGATTTACTTCGTATATTTTGTCAAAAATAGCGCCTTCACACATGCCCAATATAAAATTGTCTTTCAATACACTATCAAGTTTGTCTTCAAATTTACAATTTATTAATAGGTTTTTTATTCGTGCAAACAATTCACTTACGTTTTTATATTTTTCTTGTTTGGCATTATAAAACTGTATTCTCTCACGGAATACGTTTATTGGCGGACTAAAATGCCTTGTCATTAAAATACATAGTTCTTTGTAATTCAATTCTTTAGGTATTTTAGGAAAACTTAAATCGCGTAAGAGTTTATAAGATTTGTTACCCATTAGACTTAATAGTGTGGCCACTTGTACTTCTCCCTCCTTTATCGAGTTTGCCGTAAAATACTGTTCTAGGCATTCCTGGTAAAAACATCATTTGTAAGGACAAACAAAAACAGCTCTTCTAAAAAAATTAGACAAATACAAATTTAGCTGTAATGACTGCTCTGCAACTTACATAAGCCAAACTAGTAATTCTTTAAACGCAAAGGTTAATAAACAACTTCGTAATATTTTTTTCATTTCTGGTTTTCAGAAAATTTATGACATTTTAATTTGAGTTGTATGAATAAATTGTATATCTAAAACAGTAAAAATACTAAATTTTTAAAGTTAAATACTACTTGATTGATATTTATTATCTTATTAAAAGTGGTTTACTTTTAATAAGATAATAAATATTCTAAACACTCACTACAGTTTCATTTTATAGAATAAATAATATAAATAAATAAAACTTTTTTATTAGTAACTGTGTTTCATCACACAATAAAAACAAAAAATGACATAACATTAATGTACATAACAGTAAGTAGAAAAAGTCGTTCCACCCGACGTTTCATTTATTACATTTATCCAATTTGCAAGCACAACGCAATAACATTTATCTAAATTGAAAATATTAATTATCAAAACAAAAGAGAAAATTAATTAAATTTCATGCAATTAGTTCTGATAATTGAAACTATCAAGTCAAATTTATTTAAATAATTTAATAAATGTAAGTTGAAACAAGTTCGAATAGTTTCACCATATTCTAACTAACCTATATCAAACTGTCAAAAGTTAATAATTAAATTAAAGGGAAGCATCTACCAAGGAAGTGAAATTTAATCTATTTAAATTGTACGTTTAAGATAAGACAGATAGAAGGAATTTATTTTATAAATCATGCAGTAATATAAAATATAAATTAAACCTACAATTTTGCAATAATACAATAAATTTAATAAAAATTATGAATGTAAAATAATGTCTGTTTTCTTTAATTTGACACATTTTTTTAATTTACTTTTATGGTTTCGGCAAAAAACAAATATTATATATACATGTAAAAGTGTTTACATAAATTAAAAGTATTTAAAAAAAAATTAAAAACAAGACAAATGTAATTAAAAGCAAATTAGATACCAATTAAAAAATTTTTTTTTATAAAACTCTACATATCAAACTAGAAAAACCTACAAAATGTTCCAATAAATAAATATATAAAACTTTTTAGATAAAAGTTTCTTCATTTAATAAACATATAATACAACGTAACAATATTTTGATTTATACAAGGTGATTCATTAACCTGAAACCGCATATTTTTACAGAAGTTATGTATATTGGCGGCATCTGTACAAATAAATAATTTTATTACAATACTTTTTTTAAAACTTTTTTTATTCTATTGTGCGTTTTATAGCTATTTTACATAACCCTCAAAGTCTTACAACTTATTTAAATAAGGTTGATAAAGTAAACGATTTATTAGGTGACCAAATCACTTTACTAAATAAAAAGCAAGATTTTATTTAGTCATGTTTCAAAGATCAAACATCAAACTGCTAAGCTAACATTCTACTACTGAGCTAACTCACCGTAAATTTGTTTTTAGTAAAGTAATTTTTTTGCTGTGCAATAAAAATGTTGATACTTTGTTGAATTTATTGAGATGATAAAGTTTTTAGCCAGTGTGGAGGAACTTTTGTCCTTATTTACTGCCGCCAAAAAAACTTCGTTTAAGCTAATATCACCATCTTTGAAACAAACAAACCACTCTTGGCATGCCTTTTCTCAAATTGTTTCTTCCCCAAAAAGATTGATAAAATTGCAAAATGACTCAGTGGCTTTGCACAATTTTTTAAAGTGGTATAGCATAATGTGGCGTATGTGTGAATAGTTTTAAATCTCCTTTTATCCTAAATGCTGTAACGTTTGTGTTTGGGTTTAATTTAACTATTAATGCGTGATTTAATGTTAGGTTACGTTATTATCAATTGTCTAAATGACACATTACCAAATATAGAAGTAGATACAAGTGCCGGTTAAGATGCATTGTACAAAGGTCTATTGTCACATCCCCTTTTCTTTAAATAAACTGAAATAATTTTTAATAATATACATTACAAATTATAAGTCCATTATTATTATTGGTTTGACCACTCGGCCAGATCTAGTTGTCATGCCTGTTGTAGTGTTGCTTAGTTGTTTAGAGTTTACCTCTGGTATAGATTAAACTGTAACCATGTTTAAAAAACTTAAAACCTCGGTTAGTGTCTTCTCGTTGAAAACAGCAACTATTTCCTGCGGCTCCTCTAAGTCTGCAATTGTTTTGTGGAGAAATAATTTATTTTTTTAAATATTTTTCGTTTGTTGGTTTTTATCATTATTGATCTTAAATTATTTGTGGTCTTAATCTCTTCTTCTTCCTTCTGGTTTTTATGATCAACTTGTATTTTTATTTTGTCACCTTTTTCAATATCTGAGAGTAATTGTGTTTGTCTACTTGAATATGATTTTTGTTTTTAAGTTTTTTATGTAAATTTTAAACAATTTTTGGTTTAATTTACTCTAAATATGAGTAGTGTTGTCCTAGTAATTTTGCCTATTAACCGTTAGTTTGAGAACCCAATAAATTCATTTCTTGAAGTGTTTCTATAGTTTAATAAAGCAAGTCTAGTATCTGTTTCGTTCATCGTACACTTTCTTTAGATGTTTTTTGCAATTTGTACGTTTCGTTCAGCTGACCCATTTTTTCTCTAAGCTTGAAGTTCTATGTTCAAATCACCATGCGTCTTTAAATTACTTGACTCTTTAGAAACATATTGTAAATTGGTATCTAATTTTATAACTTCAGGTATGCCATGTACACTAAAACCAGTTATTTAAGTGCTTTATGGTTTTGTATAACCTTTGTTTTTCAAAATTTTATAGTCATGAACTTTAAACTAAGTTTTCTTGTTCTTTAAACTTACACAAACTTAACGCCACTATTTGCTTTTGTTGTCTTTGACAAATTTTACACAGTTCTACTAAATTAATTATGTCTTTATACTAAATACAATAACTGCCAGACACGTTTCAAGCAATTTTGTATTCTTAAGTGTCCTGCATGTATTTGATTCAGCATTTTTCATTTGTCCCATTGTCCTTCATAGTATGAGAGTTCATCGCAAAAGTTAAAGTAATGTTTGATCAATTCTGGTATTTACACATTTTCTAAGTTTGTTTAATCGGAACCTCTACTTAGAGCATTTGCTATTGGAACACATCATTATTCTTTGTAATCTTGTCGTTGCACACTGTTTTTTGAATATAGATTCCAGTGATTTATAGTCTGTTTTTGTATATAAAGTTTTGCCATAGATGTATTCATAAAACTTTTGATGCAAATTTTATTGCTGTTGCTTCATTTTTTATATGTGGGTAGTTTTGCTAGCTAGATGTTAATTCCTTAGTTACATAAGCTACTGGTTGATTATCTTATAACACTACTGCGCCTAAACTTTTTGTATTTGCTGACAGAATTTCATCTTTGCTTACTTTGTAGAATTTGAGTACTAATAGTGTTTAATTTTGCTCCACATCCTAGTACCACTCTGTTTTTTTTCAATAAACTTTTGTGAGTTCCAACATGTTTGAAATAAATTTGTTACAATAAGTAACTATGCCTAGTAGTCTTTATAGTTTCTTCTAACTAGACTGTGTTTTCAGGTTTTTTATTGCCATTACTTTTTGTGAATCCAGTTCTAGTTCCCTTTCTGACAAAATGTGACCTAAGAATGCTACCTTCCTTTTTTGAAATATGTATTTTTCTTTGATCAATTTTAACCCCACTCCATGTAATTTTCTTATAATTTTTTCTGTAATGTCTTTCAATTCTTGTTCATGTATTTTAGCACAAAGTTTAAAGATGGCCATTGTGTGTGCTACATGTAACAAAAATATTGGTCGCTTTGACGACTATATCAGCTGTACAAAAAATTGTAAATCAAGGTGAAAATCTCCGAAAAATAGTTTTGTGAACTAAAGCAAACAAGCAAATAAAGGAATGGTACAGTGGATCCTGTAAGAATACGAACATAACCTCAAAGATAAACAATACTCCTCAGTCAAGTTCATCTACATCAGCTATAACTAATTTAATATCTACTGAAACAAGTGATGAAATAAAGTACCTGAAAGAGTTAATTAAACAAAGATAATATCATAAAATGTTTACAAAATAAACTTAATTGCTATAAAATAATAAATAGCTTAATAAACAATCATGCCGCAACATCTATTAGTAAAGATTTAACAATTCTCAATAAAAATTGTACACAAACTGAAAAAAACAATTGTAAATATTATTCCCGAAAAAACAATTGTAAATACTATTACTAAATAAATTGATACAAATCAACTAAAAAAAATAATATAAAAATAATAAAAACATATGAAACAATATGAGTATAACAATAAATATAAAAGAGTTTCATAGAATAAACAAAGAAAGCATTGAATATAAAAAAAACAGATATCCAAAGAACGAGAGAAAAGGTAAAAACTTTTAACAAAAAGAACGCAGCAAGAGAAAATGTAATTTTTCAAGAAAGAAATGATAATGAAAAGGGTTTTATTCGTCAATTCAAATACCGGACCTAATAAAGATTGCAATGTTTCTTTTTTTGGGAGAACCAATGCAGATAAGAAAATATGACTCTGTTTATCGAGGATCAGGGATATTGTTAACACAGAGGTTATACAAAAATACGTATCAGATAAACTTAAATTTCCAGTAGAAAAAGTAAACAATAAGTGATTTAAACTAGATGTAGAATTTAAATTTAAAGATGATGTTTATGCTAATAATTTCTGGCCTGCAGGTGTAGCTTACTCTAGATATAATTTTCCTAATAATACTTTTTTAGACAATCCTCAATGAATAAAAATAAATTTATAAATGTAAGTCAAGTACATAATAACATCCCTTCTATAAACGGTAGCGTATTCAAAATTGAATCTATTCTCTATATTTAAAATTTAGATTAGTAGCATTTTTTGCTAGAAATAAAACAATTCGAAAAAATACGGTATATGGCGGAACTGCTATATATGTAAGAAGAAATGTTATATAAAAAACTCGCGACAATTTTCAATTGCTGTCGTGTCTGGATTCATTTAAAATGGCGGCGATTGAATGGACCCACTTAAAACGGAACTATATATGTGTTGTCATAAATTAGGTCAGGAAAATAAGGTATTTTTTATCTAAGGAGATTTTAACATTAATATATTAAACAAAAACTACAAAATAACTGATCTATTTATCAGTATATTAAAAACATACGAGGCTGACTAATGTTACAAAACCAACAAGAATTGTTAATCAGAGTAAATCCTTACTTGATAACATTTTAACTAATTTATCAACCGGCTATACATCTGATGTTTTTCCAACACATATATCAGACCATTTTGCACAAAAGCTGACTATACTTAACAACTGCCCAACTAGCAAACGATTTTATAAAAGAATACTTTTTTTTTTTTTTTTTTTTTTTTTTTAGGACGTAGTGAGTTGTTTGGCTCTCAACAAGTGGCCCTTAAGAATAACTTACGCATGGTAATACCTTCCGGTTTTCTTCTCTGCGCAAATCCTGTTGTTTTAATGTCCCTGTCTAAACTAACCTACATTTGGTGCTAGTTTGAGGCGGGCTGGTTTTTGCTTCGCGGATTTTCACGCATCATCTGCGGCACGCATGCTGTCCCCGGCCCCTCTCTCCCTATAGCCCCTACCTTTGTCTGTCTCTTTATATTCTTCTATTGTCAAACTCTTCAATTTTTTTTTTTGTACACTTGTTGCAAAGTTTTTTAACGCCCTCCATTTATTTTCATCTTTTAAGCATTTGTTAATGATTGTTCTTTTATCCACTTTGCTTTCTAGTATATATTCTAGTTTTTTTCTATCTTCCTCCCACGCCTCACATTCTACTAGAGTGTGTTCTGCGTTATCGTGTGTTTCTTCCTGACAAAATGTACACCTTTTTTCTTCATTTATTTTTTTAATTTTTTGCAAGAATTTTCCAAATGCTCCGTGCCCGGTCAGTATTTGTGTTGTATAATAACACGTCTCGGGTTTCTTCTCTACCCATTCTTTTATGTCTGGGATTAATTCTCTCGTCCATTTCCCCTTTTCTCCTGTATCCCATTTTCTCTGCCATCTTTCCATAGTCTTCTCTCTTGCTCTTATCTTTGCTTCTTTTTTACTCGTTCCTTCTTTTACAAGTTTTTTTATTTCTATTCTTTCCTCCACCATTATATCCGCGGGAGGTGTTGCCGCAATTACCTCTACTGCCTCTTGTGACACTGTTCTGTAAGCTCTACAAATCCTTAGCGAGCTTGCTCTTGTGGCTCCTCTTACTTCCTTTCTGTTTTTCTTTGTTTTCATGGCTTCTCCCCATGTTTCTGCGGCGTACAGCAATTTGCTTCTTGCTGCCGTTGCTATTAGCCTTCTGCTTTCTTCTCCTGGACCTCCGTTGTTTGGCATAAGTCTACCAAGCTTTCTCTCAATTTCCTTTGTTCCAATGACCGCTTCCTTAACCTGTTCATTCCATCCCTTTGCTTCGAGTGTCACTCCAAGGTATTTGATTTTTTTCCCTATGGTTATCTCTTGATCTCCCACCTGTATCTTACCTGTTCCTCTATTATTCCTCTTAGTCAATAGCCATGCCGCCTCAGTTTTTTGTGTTGCTAGTTTTAAGCCCTTACTTCTCATCCATATTTGTATCATATCAATTGCCAGCTCTAATCTTCCTTTTAGTACTTCTATTTCTACGTCTCTACCTACTACTGCTATGTCGTCCGCAAATGCTGTTATTGACACGCCTTCCGGCATCTTCATTCGAAGTAACTCGTTATAGACAAGGTTCCACAGTTTTGGTCCCAGTGCTGAGCCCTGCGGTACCCCTCTAGTAAGTTTGAATCTTCCATTTTTGGTCACTAGATTTCTGTCCTGTAAGTAGCTCCATATAATCTTGATTGTTTTTCTGTTCAGTTCTTTCTTCTTTGCCGCCTCTATAATTGCTGCCCATGATACGCTATTAAACGCGTTCTGTATGTCCAACGCTATCATTACACAGTGTTGTCTTTTCCTCTGCGTTCCGCTGTTTGCTTCTTTTGCTATTGCTTTCACTTTTTCAATAGCTCCTAAGGTTGTTTTTCCTTTGGTAAATCCGTATTGTTCTTTTTCCCATCCTCCTTTTTCTTCTATTTCTTGTTCTATTCTCCGTACAATAACTTTTTCCATTATTTTAGCCAGTGTGTTGATTAAACATATTGGTCTGTATGATGTTGCTTTTCCTGCTTCTTTTTTTTTCTCAATCAGTACCAGAGTGGCTTCTTTCCAACATCCTGGGAAAGTTCCTTCTTTTAGGCACCTGTTGATTATTTGAGTTATTTCTATCTCGTTTCCGTCTAATGCTGCTTTAACAATCTCTGTTGTTATTTCGTCCGGACCTGGTGCTTTGTTGTTAGGCAATTCTTTTATGATCTCTTTGATCTCTTCCACTGTTGCCATAACTGTTGCTTCTTCTTCTTTTGTTTCTGGTTCTTCTACTGGTTCTCCCTTTGGAAATAGTTTTTTAATTATGACCTCTTCTTCTTCGTCTTCTTTTAAGCAGATTCCTTTTGTTCTTCCACCCAATTTGTCCATCACTATTTTGTACGGTTTTCCCCAAGGATCCCCATCTATAGATTCTATCATTTCTTTCCAGCATCTTTTTCTGCTATCCCTAATTGCCTTTTTTAAAATTTTTCTGTCGTTTTTTAGTTTCTCTTCTATTTCCTCTGTGTTCTCTCCTCTTCTTCTCAGCCTTTTGATTTTCCTCGCTGTTTGTATTGTGTTTTTCCTGCATTCTTTTATTTCCTCACACCACCAGTATGGTCCTTTTCGTCCGCCTTCCCTGTACCTAGGAATTGCTTCCTCCGCCGCTTTTCTCAGTTTTTCTGAGTACCTCTCGCATCTTTTCTCAATATTTTCGTTTTCTGTCACTTCTTCTGTTTCCATGCCTCTCTTTATCTTTTCTTTGTCCATTCTTCTTACGTTCCATTTACCTTCTCTTGTGTGCTCCTGTTTTCCTTTCTCCTTTGTATTGTATTGTATATGTTTATGTAGACTCAGTGATTCTTCTTCAGTCACGGTCCATTCATTTATTATTTTTGCCATTTCCCACGTTGCTATGGTGATGTCAATATGCGATTTTGAGCTTCCTCTTACAAACGTCGGTTTGTCTCCATTGTTGCAGATTGTAAGATTTAACCCTGCTATCAACTCCTCTAAGATTTTTCCTCTTAAATCGTTCTTGTAGCCTCCCCATCTCGGTGATTTTGCGTTGAAATCTCCTCCTACAATAATTTTTTTGTTTTTCTGTTTTCTTAAACTTCTTTCTAATTCTTCTATCCACTCTCGATAGTATTCCAGACCGCAGTTTGGGCTGATATAACAGCTGTATACTATCATGCTTTGTACTTCTGCCCACACTATTCCTTCTTTTGGTGTTCCCCATCATAAAAGAATACTTAGTACCCACAATATTAACGTGTTTATAGATTGTTTACGCATTGTTAATTAGTTACCAATATATGACAATTTCAATGATGTAAACACAAACTAGAACTATGGAAATTATTTTGTTAAATTTTAATGAATGTTTTCCTAAAGTTTATACTACTTAGACGTATACTCACAAGACAATTTATAGTAGCCCTGAAATTGTAACTTGTAAAAATACTTTAAATGTTTTATTTGTATTAAAAGAATATAGTAGAAAAGGTAACATTATGTTTAATACATTAAATGAAAAATATAAAAATTTGCTCCAAGATGTTAATAAAGAAAATATTAATAGAAGAATTTTACAGTCAAATAATATAAATAAAACTTCCTGGAAAATTATATCAAAATATACTGGCAGAAGTAATATTAAATTTACTGTCACACCTATGTACAACACAAATGATTTAAATTTATTTATCCGTTGCCGTTAAAATATTACCTGCTCTCACATACCTATTTAATTTATCTCTTGAAAATAGAACTATTCCAGACCATTTAAAATTAGCTATAGTTAAACCTATATACAAAAAAGGAGATCCAACTTTGCTTTCTATTTACAGACCTATAAGTCTATTAACCACATTTTCTAAAATACTAGACAAAATTATCAATACACGCAATAGATTTTTTTGGTCTCCATAACACGTTTAATAAGAACCAACATAGATTTATAAAGAGGAAATCAACAACAACAGCAAACTTTAATTTTGTTAGTCACATATTAAATTCTCTTGAACAAAACAACACAACACTTAGGATTAGCATAGACTTATCAAAAACATTTGATAGTGTAAACCATCAAATTTTATTGGAAAAGTTGTACACATATGGTATTAGAAGAGTTGGATTGAAGCTCATTACGTCATACCTACAGAGCAAAAAACAGAAAGTAGTAATAAAAAACAAAAAGTCCAATTATTTACTTGTTAAAAAAACTTAAAAAAAAGCAGAATCGTGGTTTACTGAAAATAAATTACTATTAAATGTTGACAAAACACAAGTCATATTCTTTAACTGTAATTATTTACAGACAAACAAACCACCAGATTTTATAAACATTGGAAATCAAAATGTAAATAGAAACAACTGTGTAAAAATTTTGCACATTAAGCAAAAACTAACCTGGAAATATCACTGCTAGAAAGTAAATAATAAACTAAAAAAGACTTGCTACATAATCAAAATATTAAGAAACCTCATCAACATGAAAACATTAAAAACAATCTATTATGCCAACTTTAAAACTCACGATTTCTTTAGATTTTTATTTATTAATGAGTTGTATAAGATCATTCATAATCACGTAGACAATGGACAGTTTTTACAAATAATTGATTTTGAAGTTTCCAGGTTAGCTTGAAGCAAACAATCTTTCAATATGCTACCCCACGCACAAACTTTCAATTGAATTCCCCATTACTTTCAATGATATGAAAGTATCATGAAGTGCAATATGGTGTTGACATATTTGGCAATGACAAACGCAAATTTTTAAAAGAATTAAAATTCTGCTTGCTTTAATTTGTAATTTGTTTCTAAATGTATTATAGATCAGAATTATTATTTTTTATATTGACTATTTTATTGTTATCTTGTAGTATTTTTACTGTTTTTACTTTTAAGTTTCTATTGAATTTTGGATTAATTTGTACTAGTGGAAATGTTTTTCTATTCTAATTATATTTTTCCTTTTTAATTAAGTTGTAACCTGTTGAGGAAAATAAACATATTATTATTATTATTTATAACACAAAAACGGGCAATTAGACACCAATTTAAATTTAGTTACAAATCTGTATATATATATATATATATATATATATATGAGCTACTTCTGTTCAACTTTAAATATAAACCACTTTTCTCTCTAAATCATCATGAATATAACACCAGATTTGTAAGAAACTATACTTACCCAATACACAGATTACAAGCAAGTGAAAAAGAGCCTCTATATGCAGCTTTGAAAGCTTATAATAGACTTCCAAAACATATTAAAGAAATTAGCAACATCAATAAATTTAAAACTACGCTATACAAACATATATGTAATATTGAACCCTATAGCTTAGAAGAATAAGGGAATTCTTCAATTAATATTTTTTCCTGACCCTATTTCTTATTTATACTACTTACATGCTCTACTAGTTTTCTGTATAAGTATATGTATGTATATATGTATAATTATTGAATAAAGTTATTATTATTAAAGTTGATACATTCTTAAAAAACTTCGAGAGCTAAGTTTAACCTAAACAGAAGTCTTATCAGCATTTTCTTTCCTATAAAGTTGATAATGTCAAATATTTTTGTGTTTGTTTATTTATCTTTTTATTTTTTTAGTTTTAAAATGTGATATTTAGAAATTACATAATATGCCACAACATAAAAATAAAACCACACTTGCTGAAACTATCACGTCTATCACATTAAAGACTAGATTTAAGCAAGCTGTTAACATTAACTAGGTATTTATTCATTTGTGCGGTTAAAGAAATCTTTAAAAAAGTTTTGGTCCTACATCTCTGAACTGTCAGTGAATATTTTTTAAAATCCCTAGCAAGCCTTGTACTACGAGTAAATATTTGTTTAAATGGCAAAATATCTTGTATTTCGTTTGAACAATGTCTATTAAAATATTTATAAAAAATGCAAAGATCTACAACTTTACGACTGTGTTGTAAAGTATCTAAGACATCAGTAAATTATAAATAGCTTGTTTCTGAATAGAATTTAGAAGAGACAGTGTAGTTTCCAATGCTGTTCACCATACTTGAATACAATATTCAATACAAGAACCAATATATGTTTTATATAGCTATGTATGAGTCAAATGTACAGAATAAAAATTTGTTTTTGCTCAAACCACTGAAAATGACAAGAATGAATCCTGATTATGTGAATTAAAAAAAAAAATCTCAGTAAGCCATTTTTGAGTAATAAGAAATCAAAATTAAAAAAAACGAAGTTTTTGAGTTTTTTTAGATTTTTTGATCGTTTGTAATTTCTCAGGATTGCATTTTTAGGAAAAATTATAAAAAACTTTTTTCTTTAAACTTATCCAAAGAATAAGTTTTCATAGCCAAATTTGTTTTTCTTTAACTTTCGAAAAATTCTTTTGTTTAGTTTTGAGGCTATTGCGTACCATTTTAGTTGTTGTAACCAGTTTTTTCAATTAAATGTCTACGTTTTCATGTCGTTAAAAAATATAAATGTTTTTGCTGGCCTTACTCCCGCGGCCCGCCTTGATCATTTTTGCGGCCCGCGAGATTTATAACACTTTTACAAAATATATTTATTTTATAGTAGCCAAAGTAGTGAAAACCAATTTATTTAATAAATACATTATTTGTGCATCCATATATTCAAAAATTAACTGTAGAAATTATGAGAAAAAAATATATTTCATTTTAAAATAATATTCTTGCGCATATAAAGAGTGGTCTATCTAGTGGTATCTTTTTAACCATTTGTTGTTTTGACAGTGACGGGTTTTTCTCGTAGAAAATCTTGGCAGAAAGTCAGTATCTCATTTCCCCAAAGTTGCAAGTTTGTGCAAAAAGTTCGTGAGATTGGCATGCTCGTAGTCAACACACACGGTCCCCGCCATCGTACAATGCGCACTGACAAGAATGTGGCTGCCACATAAGGTCCAATTGACACAGCAATTGAAGGCACACAACCATCCGGTTTGTTTTCGCTTTTCAGTTTGAGCCTTAGAGCAGCTTGAAACGGACAAAGATTTTGCCCAACAAATTATCTTATCTGACAAATCCCATTTTCATCTTGGCGGCTATGTAAACAAGCAAAACTGTCGCACCTGGGGACCAGAAAACCCGCACGTGATTGTCGAGAAACCAATGCATCCTCCGAAAGTGACATTTTTATTTAATGCTGCTAAATACGCCATTTTGGTCAACGGTGAGCGCTACAGATGCGTGGCCAAAAATTGAAGACATGGACTTGGACAATCTTTGATTTTATACAAGATGGCCATGCTACACAGCCCGTGCCACAATCAATCTTTTGCGCGCCAAGTTTGGATTATGCGAACAATCTATTAACGATTTAGGTCCTTAAGGCTAACATTGATAATAATAATAATAATAATATCATTTATTCACGTGGCCAAAACAATTTACATATACATACATAGAACAAATATATACAAAATTTGGATGTGAGTGTCAAAAAGAAACAATTAAGTAATAAGTATACAACCTTAACAATTATTTAAAAATTCATTTGTGGAGTAGTATGCATTTTTCATTAATAAGTTTTTTAGTTTAAATTTAAATCGGGTATAATTAAGTTGTTTAATGTTGATATCCAAAGAATTATACATTTTGATTCCTTGGAAAAAATAAGATTGCTCAAAAAGTGCCGTTCTGTGATATTCAACCAGTAGTTTATTTCCATTCCGTGTGTGATAATTATGGGTATGATTTAGAAGTTGAAACCTGTATTGGTTTAAGTGTATGTAACAAAGAGTTTTGTAAATATATATACTTGGAAAAGTTAGTATTTGTGTGTTTTTAAAGACAGGTTTACATGACTCTCTATACGGTAGTCCATAAATTAGTCGTATGATTTTCTTCTGTAGTATAAAAACCCGTTCATGAGTTACCGCTTTACCCCAGATGAGTACATTGTTTGACATATACGAGTAGGCCAATGCATAATAAACACTCAAAATGCTTTTTTCATTGCAACATGATTTTAATGAAAGTATAGCATAATATGCTTTACTTAATTTATTACATACATAGTCTACCTGTGTACTCCAGTTAAGTTTACTGTCGAGAAATATACCAAGATATTTGCAGTTGTCACTGTATGTGTACTTTTCATTATTTACTATTAATTCCGTTTTTTCTGGCATTTGTTTACGTTTTGAAAAATATATGCATTGCGTCTTTGATTCATTTACAACCAATGAATTTTGGTTACACCAGTTGTTAAATTTTGAAATAACAACTTTTGTTTTATTTATTAAGTTCTCTTGGTTTTGTGCTGAAATTCCAATTGCTGTATCGTCAGCATACAAAATGACAGGGACATTAAAACAACAGGATTTGCGCAGAGAAGAAAACCGGAAGGTATTACCATGCGTAAGTTATTCTTAAGGGCCACTTGTTGAGAGCCAAACAACTCACTACGTCCTAAAAAAAAAAAACTAAAAAAAAAAAAAAAATACAAAATGACAAGATCATTTGGAAATGATTCTGGCAGATCATTAATAAATAATAAAAACAACAATGGACCCAGCACAGATCCTTGAGGAACACCTAGCATTACGTTAAATGTATGAGATCGATGGTTGTTAACATTGACATATAATTTTCTATCACTTAAATAAGATTTGATTAGCATTAAAAAATTTCCTCGAAATCCTAGAGCTTCTAGTTTTGATAAAACAAAATTAATATTGATGGTATCAAATGCACGAGACAAGTCGAAAAATAATACATTAACGTGTTTATTTTGATCTACTTCTCGAATAATAAAATTAATTAACTCACAGGCAGCTGTTTCAATTGACCTATCAGATGTAAAACCATGTTGCGATTTTGTTAGAAGATCAAATTTTTTTAAAAACATGATAATTTTATTTGAAATTATTTTTTCAAATAATTTACTTATTGAGGATAGTTCGGATATAGGTCTGTAATTGCTTATTAAACTTTTATCACCTTTTTTAAAAATAGGTTTAACCGAAGCTATTTTTAGAATTGATGGAAAAACACCTACATCAATCGACCAATTAAACATAAAAACTAGTGGTGACATTAAATCTTCTATTAATATTTTCATTATCTTTATTGGTACATCATCTGGACCTTTAGCATTATTGTTAGTTAAACCCCTTAATGCATCTATTATATCGTGTTCGGTAATCGGAGATATGTAAAAAGTATTATTTGAAATATTAGTAGTAGTTGTACATGTAGTAGAATTATTTATTCCAAAACGAGCATTAATAGTTTCTAAAGCAATATTAGAAAAATAAATTGCAAATTTGTTGGCTACTTGTGCGGGTTCAGAGACAGTTCTATTTTCATAAACTATAACTAGTCGCATATTTTGATTGTTCGATTTACCGAGATAGTTGTTTATCAAATTCCAAGTTGCCTTTATTTTATTTTTTGATTCTAATATTTTGTTAGAGTAGAAATTTTGCTTGGCAATTATAATGTTATTTTTATGTTCTTTTTTCTTTATGTTATATGAAGATATTAGTTCAGCATCATTAAAATTACTAATTAACCAGAACATATCTTTTAAAGAATTACCTTCTTGTATTATAGTGTTGGTAATCCAATTGTCTTTGCATTTATGTTTACTTTTGCATTTTCTTATTTCAATTGGACAACAGCTGTCCAATAAGTTTTGAAGAGTTGTACTGAAGTTTGAAAAAACTTCTTCTATTGAAAAGGGTTGCATTAGTCTTGTCCAGTCTGTAATTTTAGCCATGTGTTTTAGTTTTTGTATGTTGAATGAATTGTAGTTACGACTCTGGTAATAATTAACATTACAATCGGATTTAATATTGGCAATATGGTTTTGTATCGATAATGTAATACTAAATTGGTCAGCAATCGGAGGTCCTACCACACTAGCTTTGTACTCGTATATATGCTTGTCTATGTTTGTTACAATATAATCAATGGTGCTGTAAGATGTAATGTTATTACAGTTAGTGAAAACACGTGTATATTCCGTACTGGTAACTTTAAGATCGTTGGATAATAAAATATCCTTAAGTATTTTAGTTTGAGCTGAATTTGAATGATAATCAATATTAAAATCTGCACAAATTATAAGTTTGTCACCTTTGGCAATTATTGGTATTAATAACTCAGACAGATTTCTATTAAAAATGTCAAAGCTACCGTTAGTAGAACGATAAATAGATAATAACGTTACATGATCATCTCCCATTTTAAATGTGATTCCACAGGTTTCAAAATCTAACTCAATAGAAACTTCTTGTACCCTTTTTAAATTTTTATAACTCACATGATTTTGTACATAAATAGCCACTCCACCATGAATATGTATTTTTCTTGAAAAATATGCTGCTAAACGGAAATTTGGAATTATGACGTGTTCAATTTGGTTATTCATTACCCAATGTTCTGTTATAGCAACTATATTAATATTTTCTGTTTTTAAAAATAATTCAACAAGATTTAATTTGTTAGTTATTGACTGAACGTTTAAATGCGCAAGTTTAATTATACATCGGTTTATAGTTGTCGATGTGTTTTGTTGGTAATTAAGTTTTTTGAATGATTATTTTTAGGAAACCAAAATCTACTTAGTTTAATTCCTGTAGGCCAGTTTGACGGATTAATTGCTGCTGACTAGTCTTCTTTTGAAACCCCAAGCTTGTAGCAAGTAGTTCCATAATTTGTTTGGATATTAGAAACTTCAAAATTGCTGTGATTAAAAATTGTTTTTAGATAATCTTGCACATGATTAGTACTGCACGATTTTTCTACATTACCAAGAAAAAGCCACATTTTGCTTTCTTTTGCTTTTAATACTGTATTTGTATTACTTGATGTCCCTATTATTGCTTTATTGTTTGTTTGTTTACGTTTAACAGTTATCCAATTGTCATTTTGTTCTGATGAATTATTAGAATCATGTTCATTTATATTTGGTTCGTAACATTGATTTGTGTTGTTTATAGATGGATTGTGGATGTCAGCACTATTTACAATTGATTTCTGTGGCGCCACCTCTGGACAAATAACTAATTCTTCTGTATGAACTGTTGTATTATTTTCTGTATTTTTGTTGAAAATATTATTCTGATTTACAGTTGGTTTGGGCTTCTGCTTAGTTTGTTTACTTTGCTGAATATTTTTATTTTCCAGCTTACTAATTTTATTTATTAATTCTTCATTTTGTTTAATAAGGATACGGTGTTTCTCCTCCATGTCTGAACGTAGTTTTTCTATCAGATCATTATGGTTTGTGTTAATTGCACTTATTATTTTCCGGGTAGCTTGAGTTAATTCTTTGCTAAAGTCAGTTGTTAACCTAACTTCGGTAACTTCTATGCATTCGTCGCAGAACCATTTAATATTTCTTGAATCAACGATACCTTTTTGTGTTTGATCCTTGATGTTGACACACTGTGCATGGTATAATACTTTGCATAAACTGCACTCAATACTTTTGTTTTTCACTATAAAATTATCTTCACAAGTTTTACATGTACTTCCCAAGGAAGCCATATTGACATAGCCATTGAGCAAGCCATTCGTGAGATAAAGCCAGAAACCGTCACCAAGGTTTTGGAAAACTGGATTAACAGGATGCGTTACTGCAAAGCCAGCCAAGGTAGCTACATGAATCGTGTTTCATAAATAATGGGAATGTTTGCTCTTTTAAATAAACCAATAATATACCGAAAAAATTGATTTTTGTTTATTTTTTCAAATTTTTAAAAAAGGACCACTAGATAGACCACCCTTTATGACAGATTTTCCTTGTTTTATTTATGAGTTTATAGTTATTAATTTGCAGATAATTATTATTATATATCTTTAGTCCTTAATACCCTCTTTTCAGGTGTTGGACTGTATTATTTTATAACTATTTTATTCTTTTTTTTACAAGTTTGTCAATCTTTGATCATTTTCGTTATCTTTCTCCAATCCATTCCTCTATTTTCTGCTGCTTTGTAAGTTTGTTTGAACTAACTCTTTGTTTTTGTCCTGTATGTATGTATCCTAGCCTTTCTAGCTGTCTCTTCTCTATTACTCTTTCTATAGGATTAATTCATTAGTTCATTTCTTACTTCCGAGTTCTTCACTTTATCTTTTCTTGTTATTTCATTAATTTTCATTAGAAATATTGTCTCTATTGCATTAATTTTGCTTTTATTTCTTTTTGTTGTTGTCCAAAATTTGCTCAAGTATTTTAAAGGCTTAGAACTGCCTTTTGAATGCATTGAATATTCTTTCTCCTTTTTCAATTCTTGCATCTATTTCCATGTCTAAATTCCCTGTTTCTTCTATTATTGTACCAAGGTAGTAATATTTTACTTGTTCAATTAATTGTCAATCCAATTCTACTACCATTGTCTTTGTTTTACTTGTATTTATTTCCATGCCTATATTCTTCTTCTTTGTATACTCTTTTGTTTTCTTGTAGTTTCTCTTCTTTGTCTGCTATTAATATCATGTCATGCGCAAACATTAGAATTTGAATACTAATTTGTTTCATTTTTCTGTATCCTGTATCCATTCTTTGGCTCTTTTTTGACTTTTTTATAGCCTTGTCTATTAATATTGCAAAGAGTATAGAGCATGGAGTTCGCCAAATAATTAAATAATATTCTATGTTAAAATGTTTTACTTAAAAAAAAAATAAAGTGGCCCGCAAAATCATTTGGGTTGGCCACCCTCATTTGATTCATTTGGTTTTTTGCTTAATTTTCTATTCTGGTACACTATATAAACACTTATGACGTTCATTTCTAGAACTACCACTTTTGCTACCATGTAACGTTTGAGTTTGGTTTAAATATAAATAAATATAACTATTGATGCGTAGTTTATTGTTAGGTTACGTTATAATAAATTGTATAAATTGCAGATGACCTAGTAGATAATATTGCTATACTAGATCTTAGCGCCAACCAAGGTTTATTATACAAAAGTCTATTGTTACAGATAAAGTATCAAGATTTTTGTTTATTGCCATTTCTTTTAATTCTAGTTGTTCTACGTTGTTTTTAATTAGGTCTTCTCATATTTTTAAACCTATCCTTTCTTTTTGGTCTTTTGATTCTGGTTTTCATACTAGTTTCAATTGCTTTCTTTCAATTTTCGTTTGGATGGTTTCTCCGCCGTATTTCTTCATTTCTTATTTTGTCCAATCTGATGACTCTATCAACTTTCCTAAGAGAATTCATTTGAGCAACATGCAATTTGCGTCTTCCTTAAAGTCATTTTTGTTTGTTTATGAGAATTGTTTAAATTGCGTAGTAACTCCTGCTTGCTGATTGTATTCTGCTATTAATCTCTTCTTTCTAGCTTTCCTTACTATTTATAGTTACCCTTAAGTGTTTGAAAGTTTTAGTTCTATCCATTCTCCATTTATTTTTATGCCTGTTGGTATGTTCTTCGTTGTTATAACCATGTCTTCTTTACGTTTATTTTCATATTGTGCTTGTTTAAAGCTTTGTTCTAAATACTAATGTTTACTTGCATTTATGCTAGTATTGCAATATCGTCGGCAAAAGCACACTTTCCAACCTCATTTCCTTCCTATTTAGATATACTATTTGACTTTTTTAATTTGTTTTTAATTTTTTTAAGATGCTGTTGAAAAATATTATTAAAAAACCGGAGACTTAGTACTCCATCCTGTCTTAAATCTATCGTTACTAAATTTTTTGTCTTACTTGTTGCACACATTTTTTAACCAAGTTTTTTTTTCAACATTCATATCCTTCAGTATTCTCCACATTGTTTTTATTGGAACTTTATCAAGTGTTTTTTCAAAGTTTATAAATGCTAGGTAATGTGTGTCCTGCTGACATATTGTCTTTTCTTTGGTATTTTTTCTTTGTCCTATATGAGTAATTCCATTTCAAAACGGACCAGAGCAGAAGAGAGGGAGTGCATGAAGAAAATTGCATTGTTATATTTTTTTCAGTATTTATAACTTATTAATAGTTTTTTGATAGGTTTATAAGGGTATAAAACGTTATTTTTGTAGTTTTTCTGAGTTTTAGACACCTAAAACCCAAATACACAAAACAAATTAAACAACAAAAAATTAAAAAATGCTCTTTTTTGCCCAGCCCACTGAGAAAAAACATGGTTTTTTGGCTTTTGTGGGTTATAGACAGGGTATAGATTTGATTTGGATTCTACGGAAAATTTCTGATTGATTTCACTAGTAAATTTATTTTTTTTAGTTAAATTTGCAATTTTTAAACAAAAAATGCGATTAATTTAAAAAACGACGAAAAAACTAAAAATTGTAAATTTTTTAAGGGTTTTATACTCTCATAAACCAATCAAAAGACTACTAATAGGTTATAAAAACTGAAAAAAATATTAAAGCAAAGTTCCATTGCACCCCCCTGCTCTGGTCCGTTTAAAATAGAATTGTCCATATTTGATTTAACAATTCCAAGCTTGTTTTATATCTTTTTGTGTTATTCTTGATTTTTTGTCAATTTTTAAGGTTTAACTACTGCTTTTCTACCCTTTTCACTGTTACTGTTATTATTGTTTTGCTTTTTTTGTTTGGTATTCCAAGTTTTTCTCCATGACGTTTCCAAAGTTTTCCCAAAATTTTTCTTTGGTTTTTATAACTGCTTTTTAACCATTTTTCTTCAAAATTTGTATGTATACCTTTGGACTACACCAACACCTTTTTAGTACTGAAGTATTTTTTCATTTTTGTTTTTTGTTTTTTTTATGTTATTGTTCCACCAGTTGGTTTGCTTTCTGTTATAGTTCCTCATAGTTCTACCCATTTCGTTGCTTTCGTTATTATGTATTTAAAACATTTCCTCATTTCCTCTATGATGTTATTTCTTGTTTTTGGTTGTTCTTCTAATATTTTTTTTATAGTACATTGTCTTTGATTTTTGTTTGTCTATCCTTCAATTTATCTACTACTTTGCGTTATGTGTATGAGGATGTGTATGTGTATGTGTATGTGTATGTGTGTATGAGTATGGCTTCACTTGCATTTCCTGCAACTTTAATTAAACATCTCTTCTGTTTGCTCATATACTATTATTATGTTAGCGAACTATCCACTTTTGACTTAAATTTTTATTAACATCATTCTTTTATTTTATTTTTTGCATTTCCGATACTTCTGCTTTCTTTGTGTATTGCTCATTGTTACTACTCCGTTTTTGTTGCAGTCCAATATGTATACTTTGTTGTTGTTATTGTTGTCATTTCCCCATTTGCTATTTCCCGCTGTACATGTTTTTAATGCGCATTTTAATTAACTAACCATATTAAAAAATTATATTATGACAAATATTAATTTATTAATTAGCTTGCCAAATTTTAATAAATATTTTTTTAACATAACTTTGAACATCACAGATGACTGGTAATCTATATTATGCAAAGAAGTTTCCAAATCGTAGGCATTCCAATGCAAAAACTATAAGACGGGTAGAAAAAAGATTTCTGAAAACAGGTAATTTAAATCCTCGCAAAAATCAAGCAGAACGAACGAAATGTATTGTCTCAAACTTGTATCCAAAAAGACATTATTTACAGATTATTGAGAAGAACTGGTTTGCATCCATTTAGGCCTCAAAATGTTTAAGGTTTGCATGACGGGAATAGGAAGCTTCAAGTCGATTTTTGTAAATAGTTGTTGCATAGCGTTAACAATACTGAGGTTTTACGGCTAAAAAACTTCTGTAATAAAGTGATAAAACCTTTCCAGTAGTTCGGAATCCACTTAAAACTGTTGGTCCCTTGTAATGTAAATTGCCAGCATTACGAGCAGAGAAAAGGCTACAACGCCAGCGGTAGCGTACAAAAGGCTGACGACAAATTTGCATCGGTAGATAAATCAAAACCCTCACTTAATACGCCAAAAATTTTATCAAAGACGATGGTCAATTATCATTTGAGCTTAGAGAAAACCTTAATTCAGGTTTATTCTACAACTTTTAAATGAAAATTTACTACTTCCATTACTTGATAAAGTTCCTTTAGCAAGTAGATTAAATTATTAGTTTCAACATAATAGTGAAAAATACCCTAAACAAAAAATTCTGTTAAATTTCTCTTAATTTTCAATTTGTTTTAGCCCTCTGAGTCAAATTTTAAAAACACGGTCATTAATTTTGAGACACCCTGTATATTTGAGGTTACATATGCAAAGGCAGCTGTGAAGTGGCAATACAAATGTAAGACCTAAAATATCGACCCTTAAAACAAATACAAAAAATCTTAAAACTGAAAAGTATTTAATTTATAATATTATAAAATAATATAACAATTTACTATGTTTTTTATCATAATTGTGCAAACAACAATTATCACGTAGTAGAGGTCACAATCATCAATTATATTGTAATATTAATATTTACCAAACAAATGTAACTTAACTGAAAGACCCCAAACTTTATAATTTAAGTAGTTAAGTAGTTAAGTAAATATAAGTTTATTTAACAAACATCAACTTGTTAAGCCTCGTTCTTATCTATTTACTTACATACTTTTGTAATATAAATACCAATCTATTAAAGTTTGATAAAGTAGTCACTATGTTTAGACTATATATACAAATACTAATTATAAAACTGGTTAGTTTCCTTTCAGTTTATCTTCTAGAAATTTAGTTTCTTGCAAGTTTTTATATTGATCTGTGAAACAACCCGAATTTCAATGAAAGATGAGTTACATTCCGGGTCACCATATAAGAAAGAATAGATAAAAGCACTGTGGCTTGGAACGGTAATATCTCAAGACATCCCGTCCATGATTTGTGCGATAAACCCATTCTGCTTTACGAAGGCTGCCAACTCAATCGAACGTGTGAATGATACGTCGTAAATTTGCTGCTTGGTTGTTAAGGTGATAAAAAGTAAAAACGCGTGAATTTAACGAGCGTAGTTATCGCATTTCAGACATAATCTTTGTTATTTTTTGAAACGTGATATTACTGGTCTTGTTTTCTAAGTACCGTATTAATTACATAATCATTTTATAAATTTTTGGTTGTTATTTTCTTTACTATATTATTTATACATTTATATTTCTAAGACATAATTTTTGTATTATAAATTTTAGATGTTATTTATTCATTTATATTTCAAGATTTTGAATTATAAAGTGCTTGGATCGCTTTCTACTAATATTTATTTTACAATCTCTTATTTTATAATTGTCTGGTTTAACATATTTCTCAGTATGATAACTTTAGAGTTTAACAAAGAAATTGAATAAACTTCTATATTCAGTATGTAGTTAACACGACAGTCAAATACTTAATGTTAATTTCACAAACCATCAACTAACTATAATAAAAACTGTAAGTTTTTAAAAAATTAAAAAAAAAAAAACAATAAAGAATAACATTCTATGTATATCTCCAAAACAGTTATGTAAATATTTATAGTTGGTTAATTAAATAAAAAAAAAACTTCAATCAGTTATAGAAATTTACATTTACCTAAAAATGATATTAATTATACCTTTTAATATGATTTGGATAAATATTAGGAGTATATATTTATATAAATGAAGTTGTCTCTTTGCTTATTGGTCAATTTTTCGACTTATGTTATGTTATGAAAAATATAAAAAATAAAGGTTTGTACTAAACAGAAAAATAACTTTTTTTTTTAACTCAATGAGTTTTTTATAAAGCAATTTGTAAACATTTTAATTGCTAGACAACATTAAAACATTATTTTATTTACACATAAAATGTTACAAATTGCTTTTTTAATTTCAAATCCACAAAGCTAAAATGTCATTAGTAAATCTAATTTTATCATATTTTTTACCTTATACCCTGACTAGATTATACTTCAAGTTCAGCTTCACGTACGTTTCGTGTTCAGCAAACGGAATTTATTGTGCATTGTTGGTCAGACATATGAAATATAATTCTGACAGAGATGGGAGGAAATGGGAAAAAAGGAACACAACTAATCTGGAGTAAATTGGCTCGGCTAAATGAAAAACTCGAGCAGGTGGAATAAATTTCTCTGGCCAGGCTTCAATGGCCCATTTGTTCCGCAATAGAACCGTGACCTTTGTTTTCGATACCAATAAGGCAATGCGATCAATCACCTGTACAATTAACAAAATGGATTGCGCAATCTGAAATCCTATAAACTCGATTTGCAATTATAATTAATGACTTTAAGTTATCAAACCAAGATCGTTAAATGCAACGTTTATTTTTACTAATTTCCATTCCTCAGCATCAGGTGCTTCGATCGATGCACGACCTTACCCAAACCAATTCTCTCGCTCCGATAAATTTCTCCCGTGGCGGAACTGTATGAGGGAAACAACGAACCAAAACAAACAATGCGGTATGTGTAAGGGCTAGATTATTTATAGAAACCGTGCGTTATCTCCAATCCCCGCATGAATTAATTTCAACCTTATCACAACAGCTTTTTATTTTATTTAAAAAATATGTTATTCGATCGAATACTGTAGCGGTTTTTATGCAAATGTAAAATGAAAATGGGTTACGTGCAAGTGTGGTGAATTATTAAAATATGAATTTGTAGGCCACGCATGCAATTGTAATTGCGTCACCCAACATAACATAAATATTACAAATGCACCTTAATTAGTTTTTTTTTTCACAAACAGGACTTGATTTAAAAAGCTTGGTTGAGATAAGGATGCAATTATGTGTTACGTATAATTTGATCAAATAAGCTATAAAAATTCTTAAAATTAAATTAGTAATTAAAGGTATTTGATTTAAATAATACTTCTTTATAATATTTGATAGATAATTTCTCGTAAAAACAATGACCAGCATACAGCCAAATCTAATTATAAACTCACTCTCATAACTAAAAAAAAAACTAATTTTTAATTTAATATTGAGTGACTTATAAATGTAGTTGGTTAATTGCACTGATGCTTTATATGATAGTAGTGGAGCGTGTGTTACGGTAGAGATGGTACACTGAGCAATTGGTTCAGCGTTAAATGGGACAAGAATGTAATATACCCTAATGTAGTGGGAATAAAAATTACTAAAATATTTACTTCTAAAATTATAATGTTTAAGAACAATGAAATATGCACAGATTGTAAATTTTAAAATTTTGTTTATTTGGAGAATAGTAATAATGGTATATTGTAAATAATAGTAAAAACATAAATACATTTTAAAAATTAGTTCTTCAGGTTTAGAGAACAAAAATTGATATTTACATATATTAAAATCTATAAGTTTAAAAATACTGTTTCCAGCGTCAAAACTGTAATTTTACATAAATTCAAAATATAATCTAAGTTGCGCCATTAAAATATATGTTTTTTTTTAATCACAAAAATGATTCAAATAATTTAAAAAAAATTATTTCAAATTGTTAGCTATTATTTTTTTAATATGTGTTAATAAGTTTTATATTAAAAAAAAAGATATAATTTATTTCTATTATTATATAAGTTCTATTAAAGCAAAATATTTATAGCAGCTACATTAATTAGATCCAAACCATTTAAAAAACACTGGACCATCTATAATAAACAGATAACACAAGTAATATTAGAGTGTCCAAAATCAATAATCCTTAAGACCACGTTTTCCAAATCCTTAGAGCTTTGTCTCTTCAGTAAACTAAAAAAAAAAAACTAGAAACCGCGTCTGTTATCAGCCCTCAAGTTGCGCTAATGCCATAAAAAAATCATCCAATAATCTCAAAAAAGATTTGCTAGAAGAATCTTGTAATTTTAATCATGCAGATAACAATAGTACGTCTGCAGTAGTTATAACTTTGTTGTACAATCACCAGTTTCTAGCACTGATTCATGCTAGAAGCAATATTTGTTGCATATCAGTAAACTTGTGAAATAGTTTCGAAGACATATCCATATCTTCTTCTTCTGCATCTCGCACCAAACATAATTACAATTTCTTTTAGCAAATTGGTTGCGCACGGTTAATAATAATAATAATAAATACATTTATTGCATATAGTACAAATATATATCCTAACGATTACATAATTACAAAAATATATAAAAAAACAAATGTTTGGACAATAGATTCAAGATAAGATTGAATGTAGTAACATTTATCTAGTCTTCCTCTTGAACCTGGTCTATACTAGAATTTAAACATTAAAAAAAAACATAACAAAACAAAAAGTATTTGATTTGTTTTCTCTAGATTCATACATGATTTTATGACTTATACTAAATAATTGAATGACAAAATATAAAAGGTTTTCCAATAGGGACGCCCCTGTTTTGAATAGCTGCTATTTGAACATGTGTGAAGTTAGCTCCATATTATAAACGTCAATTTGTTCGAGACATTAAACCATTTCATCATGGTGATATGAATTATTAAAATTTATTACGAACATTCGAGTTCGGTCACCGCAACTTTACTCTGTGGTTCGTTTAGTGGCAAAATTCAAGTCGACCTACTCATTACTGGATGTTTCCGTGCCAAAAAAAGCAAGACCAGCCAGGAGCGAAGAAAATATTGGCGCTGTACGACCTTCTGTAGCCGAACAACCAAAACAACCGATTTCACGCCGTTCTCAGAAGTTGGGGATCAGCCAAACAACATTGTGGCGGATTTTGCGGAAAGAACTTGGCCTACACCCGTATAAAATCGTTCTAACCCAAGAATTGAAGCCAAAAAAAATGACCATTTGCTGCGCAGAAATTTCACCAATTGGGTTTTAGACAAGATGGAAATGGATAATGATTTTTATCGAAAAATCATCTTGAGTGACGAGGCTCATTTTTGGCTAAACAGTTTTGTTAATAAACAGAACTGTCGCATTTGGGCAAGAGAAAATCCTCAGGAAATCAACCAGTCACCTTTGTATCCATTAAAACTCACTGTTTGATGTGGTTTTCATGCCGGTGGAGTCATTAGCCCTTATTTCTTTTTCAACAATGCAGGAAATGCCGTCCCGGTCAACGGCAATCGCTATCGGGGCATGTTAACCGATTATTTTTGGGACAAATTAAATAATTTAGATGTGGACAATATGTGGTTCCAACAAGACGGGGCCACATGCCATACAGCCGGCCAAACAATCGATTTATTGAAGAACAAGTTCGGAGACCGTGTTATTTTAAGACACGGCCCAACCAATTGGCCGCCTCGTTCGTGCGATTTAACGCCCCTAGACTTTTTTCTCTGGGAGTACGTTAAGTCAGTGGTCTACAGCAACAAACCAACAACATTGGAGGAGCTCCTGACCAATATTGAAAGAGCCATTGCTGACATATCGCCAGATTTGTGTGAAAAAGTGATGGAAAATTGGGTCCAGCGTCTCCATTCGTGCCGGCGTTCCAGAGGTGGCCATCTGAACGATGTTCTGTTCTATTCTTAATGGTATAGTGTCACTTTCAACCCACAATAAACAAATCTTTGATATCTCATCAATTGCTCGTTTTATTTACATTTTAAATAGGGGCGCTCTTAATGGAAGACCCTTTAGATAAAATAAGATAAATAATAAATAATTAAATGTGATAGTTTACAAGTAAACGGTACCAAAAGTTAGAAGCAGTAAGATTCATAAATAAAAAAATATAATATTTTAATATTTTAGGCACTTAAATAGTCCTTAACGCGCTCTTTAAATTGTTGTTTTGATAAAAGTAATAGGTTAGTCAGAATTGAATTTGGAGTTGCTGCTATATTGTAACTAAAAGATCTTTTAAACATAGCCGTTCTGTGTGCTGGAATGTTTAATGCTGTCATTCTTCTTATATTAATAGAGTGCCCATCACATATGGCGGTACTTTCAGTTTAATTATTTTGTGATATAAATAAAATGCGTGCTTCTTTCTTCTATTTATCATATTCTACCACTGTGCGTTTATTAATGTGTGACTTATATGACAACGTCTACGCACTCCATAGATAAATCGCAAACATGCGTTTTGAACTTGCTGAATTTTTCGTACACTATAACTGTCTAAACAATGTTCGTAAACGTAGTCACAGTAATTAAAGATTGACAATATCAGTGTGTTACACAGCAACTGCTTAATATAAATTGATAAGTAATATCTATGGTCATATAATGCTTTTAATTTTCCATATGACTTGCCTACTAATGAGTTTATGTGTTTTCTGAATCATAAATGCTTGTCAATTATGAATCCTAAAACTTTTGATTCATCTACTAAAACTAATTTAATTTCATTTAACTTAATTTTTAGTTGTTCACTTAAGTGCTGGCGTTTAGACGTATGCGCAAATAACATTACCACTGACTTTTTAGGATTGAGCTTAAAGCTTGTGGTGTTTTGACAAAATTACTAAATTTTCTAACTCCTTGTTTATTATGTTATTTATTGTGTTGATCTGACTATTTGGGTTAAATAAATATATACATATATAAATACAATTGTGTGTCGTCTACGTAATAATGGTATTGTAATTGTTTAAAAGCTGAATTTAATTTAAAAGTGTAAAGAGAATATAACATCGGCCCTAAAACACCACCTTGTGGTATCCCCATTTGCATTAACTGTGGCATCGAAGAAGTTTGTTCTAATATTACTCGATTTTGTCTATTTTTTAAGTAGTTATTGAAAAAACAAAGTGCATTGATACTAAAACCAATATGTTTAAAAATGGCAATCAAAATATTATGATCAACCATGTCAAACGCCTTTGAATAGTCAAGTAAAATTAATGTAGTACTTTTTCCTTTATCTGTTGATAACTTTATATCGTCCGATACTTTAAGTAAGGCTGTTGCACAATCATAACAGATCTGAAACCTGATTGCAATGGTGACAAAATCTGGTTTTTTGTAAGGTATTCGTTTAATTGACGTTCAACTATTGTTGGCAAGATTGTAATTGGCCTTAGTTCAGAGTAATCGTGTGTGTATTATTTTTCCTTCTTTCCACAAATCTGAAAAAACTGAAAAAAATATACAATGATTGATTATATGTACTAAAATAGGCAAAATCACTAGACAGCTTAAATAAATCATGTCAATTGATATTCCATCAAAACCAATCGCTTTTGATTTAATATTAGAAACTAAATTTAAGATTTCGGTTTCGTTGTTTGTGAGTAATTTATCTTTGGTATTATTGTTATAAGAGTTTATAGTATTTTGCTTGTCTACTGGATTTATTATTAAAACTACACTATTAAAGTAGTCATATAATAACCCAAAACATATTTTTTGCTTGTTGATATCCAGTTCCCACCATAATTGATCACATGTCTCGTTAATATCAATACTAATAACTTTTGACTTAATTGTTGATCGAATGTAAGCAGCCACTCCACCTCCCTCATGATCCAACCGTCTAATATGTTTAAAAGCGTATCCGTCTATTTGCAATTGGTTAAAATCAGTTATATTTGTTAACCAAGACTCGCCTATTCCTAAAATATCATAATTATTACTCAATAAAATCTTTTTAATGTCTGCAAATTTAGGTATTAATGATCTAATATTAAAATGCGCTATTTTAAATTTATCTTTCATATTTCAAAAAGTACTTGCAACTAACATAAAACGTTGTACAGTAACATAACAAATTGCACATTGAATGATAACTATTATAAGCTAATAATTAAAACATGAAATAACAATAGTATAAATTAATTTAAAAGTAAATGAGATGATAAAAAGCATTTACACAACCCAGGCATACAATTAAAAACTAAAATATAAAATATATATAAAACAATATTATAAATAATTTTAAAATATAAAATAATAACTTAGTTTAATGGCTTTAATTCCAGTTATTCATTGGTGAAATTTATTACTCCCATATCGGTTTTGGTGTAGATATTTCCATCTTTTGTCCACACATTTTTTATGCCGAATTTATCTGTTGCTTCTTTATAATCCAAAAATCGATTTGCTGTAAGATCTAATCATAATTCATGTACCTTTTAGTAGCTTCTTTTTATAAAAAAACTAAATTTTTCCATTTGTTATTGTTAAACGTGACGAGGATTACTCTATTTTTACTTTGTTGTTTTTTGCCTACGCGATATATGCCCTCGAGATGGTTTGTATTTATTGTAATATTAAATTTATTCTCAAATAATTCAGATATTATTTTTTCGAGATTTTCATTGTCCGTCTCTTTTATTCCAGTTATGCATAGATTATTTCGACGTTTGTACTGTTCAATCAAATCTGTAATCTGCTTTCCTTGACTTTTTACATTATCAATATTTGTTTTTATTTGTGCATTTAATTCTTTTATTATTACTTTATATTTATTAATAACACTTGCTATCTTCCACTATTTTCACTATAACTACCGTTAGCAATTTAATTGTATCTTCTTTTTTGAATGCACTTATGATCACTGCTTCAATATCTTTCACTTGGTTTTGTGTTAGAACCATTTTGCCGTTATTAATTGTAAGTTACTGGACACGTTATTTGTTAAGTTTTACTCACTATTTTTCATTTATTTTTAAGTATTATTTATATTTAATGTATAGAAAGAAAACACGTCCACTCTCTACGAAATATAAATAGAATTGCACATTAATTTAAAATCTCTAATATCTTTAGTAATTAACTTGGATGTAACCAAAATCAATTTTAGCCATAAATTTATTATACCAAGTTTAAAATATCTGCACTAAATCGTGCTAGTTTGCTGACACTGACGCGATATAATAATAATAATAATATCATTTATTTTCAGTGAGAGCACAGTAAGATTAGTCATACAAACAGATCAATATATACAAAAAACACAGCACTTACATGAAAATACGTCAAGAACAGAACTAGACAACATAATATACAAATGGATTAACATTTAAACATAATTACAAAAAATTGAAGTTTGTTTCTCAATCTCTTCAATATTGTATAGTTCCAATGCCCACAGTAATTTGGATAGCATTTGCCTCATAAAAGAATATGTAGCAGCTTCCTTAATCATTTTAGATGGTTATAAAATTGTATGCAATTATAAAGTGCACCTTTTTCGAACATAACCAATCTATGACGGGAAATGCTGTATTTACTGCCTTACCTAGTGTTATAAGTACAGGGAGTTTATAAATGAATGGGATTATGTAATCACTTTAAATATGCCGCCTTTTTAAAATCGTTCACTATACTACATATGTTTTCATATGTTTGCTTGACAGCTGTCAAAGTTGATCTGTCAAAACAAATAGTTTAGTGAACAATTTAAAAAAGCGGCACATTTAAAGTGATTACATAATCCCATTCATTTATAAACTCCCTGTAGTTAGTAAGGTGTATGTACTAAATAATGAATTATGTTTGCAGATAAATTCTCTTACAACTGTCCAAATATTTCATTTTATTATTGATTCTTAAACTACGTTTTTGAATTAAAAACAATAAATTTAAATTTGGATTATTTAGTCAAAGTGTAATGCCGTTTTTTAAATGTGAGTAAAAATTTGCAATATAAAACATATTTGAACAATTAGTACTTTTAGCTAGTACTCGCAGACCAAAACATACTTTACTTAATTTTACTTCAAGACATTCACTGTGTTCCTTGAAGCACAGCGTTTCGTCTAGTAAAATACCTAGAAACTTGTAAAATTGTATAACTTGTGGTTAAGTGTTATAGTACTTAGAGTTTGTAAAGCTTGATTTGTTTTCAAAATTATTCTATTTGTTTTGTTTGCATTTAGTACTAACTTATTAGTTTCAAATCATGTCTCTTAAAGTTTTCATCATAGTATTTCCGTTATGTAAAAGATCCATAAATGTTTTTCCCGCAAGCATACGATTTGTGTCATCTACATAACTGACTAAGTGACAGTCGGTATACATTGTATTGTGTCATTTAAAAATATTATAAATAAGAGTGGCTCTAACATACTGCCTTGAGACATAACCATTTCAACATTAATAGGTTCAAAAACTAATTTTGTTTTTTATTTTAAACCTTACCGATTATTACCTAGCGGTTAGATAAAATTTGATTCACTTGTAAGCTGTTCTACGGATGCCGTAATGATATAATTTTGTAATATTGAAATACTGATAGTGTCAAATGCTCTAGATAAATCCAAGAGTACACCGCATACAATTTCTTCCTTGTCAAGAGCAGATAAGACAGTTTGCAAATAAACAAATGCGCTGTTTCAATTCCTTTTCCTGTAGTAAAGGCATGTTGGGTGTTAATTAACAAGTTGTTTTGTCAAACAAAAAATACAAGATTAAAGTTTAGAGTTTATTTTTTGTTTGCCAGTGTTCTTTTATACATAATATATGTACATCTTCTACAGGGTCCGCCAACAGGTATTGACAAGTTTTGGAGCGTTGTGCTATAGACTAAAAAAGATAGGGAAAAAATTAAGAAGGTAAGTTGTTTAGAATATAATGCAGTTTTAGTAACCATAAACTTGTGGCCGGTGCAGCAGCGTATTTTTTGTGTAACAACATTTGTCAGAACCAAATCTATAATTGAAGTTCAGAGGCAATTCGTACAACAATTAACGTTTCTTGGCACGGTAGCATTTCTTCAAGAAACTCCATCTTGCAATGGCACAAGCGTTTAATAGAAACTAAAAATGTCAACAACGTTTATTGCGGGCTCCAAAAATCGATGTGTATCTCAAATAACATCAAAAAAGTGCGACAAGCGGTACAACAATGTTCACAATGTTCGGCAGTTTGCCAAGCAAGAGCATTGAATATTTCAAACACTAACCTCAAGCAAATTTTACACGACGACTATAAAATTCAAATAGTAAACGAGATAAAACCACCAGATTTTGCAACACGTAGCCAATTTTGCATCTTGCTCTTCTTTAGGATAATTCAAATGTTTTCATTTATCAAGTTTTGTTAACAAACAAAACATGCGGTAATGGTCGTCTGAACAACCCCTTGCAACTTAGGTGCAACTCTTACATTCCGCAAAAGTCACGTGTAGTGTGACGTCTCTGTCTTCGGAATGCATAGACCTTATTTTATTAAACAAAATGGTCGGACGGTTACTGTAAATTTTCAACGGTATTTAACAATGCAAAAAAATTTCTTACCTGCAAAACTTCAGAGGTTAGGAAAGGACATACATGAATTTTAGTTTCAGCAAGATTGAGCAACAAGTCACACTGCACAAGTGTGTATCAAGGCGTTGAGGCATTTGTTTCCAGAAAAATTGATTTCACAACACGGTGATGTTAATTACCTGCAAGATCTCCAGGATTAACTCCCTGTAATTTCTTTTTATGGTGATATTTAAAATCGAATGTGTACGTCGACAAATCCAATACATTAGAAGAGTTAAGACAAAGCATTAGATAGGAAATAAGAGCCATTAATCCGGATATGTTGCACCGTGTCATGCAATCATTTTGCGATCGGCTACAAGAATGAAAGAATGAATAAAACGCATTTGCTTAACGTAGTGTTTAAAACTTAAATACCAATGAAAATTGCATTATGTATGTAATTAATATATATCATGCTCATTTCTGTGTTTCAATTAATAAGCTTACAATCTTACTCTAAAAATCGTCAATACCTGTTGGCTAACCCTGTATATAATAAGTCGTTAATGCAATTACCTAAATTTTGGACATTATGGTGAAGTAACTTAATATGACCATTACTGTTAATATATGTATTGCTTATTGCCCGTTCATTTTTTGACTGTATTTTTTGATAAAAAAATGTATTGTGAAACAGAAATGTCCTTTTCCCATAATTTAATATTTTAAATGCATCTAATAATGTTAAGGAAGCGCTAATTTTAAAGCTGCAAAATGTTAGGTTTATACAAAGTTATTTTTTCATACAATACATCTTCAAGTTTAAATCTGTTTATTAAGATTGTTTTTAAAACTTCTGCAGTTGTTGCAATCGGATAACAAGCTACAAGTAACCAAGCTCTTCTTTCTACTTTCTTAATAAATTCGTTGTCTTTTCTAGTACCGACAATAACTTTGTTTTTATGTGTCAAATATGATGCATCTTTAGATTAAATATTCCTGTTTTTTCTTGGTTTAACTTTAATAAATTTGTCATCTTCATGAGAAGAATTCACGTTTAAATCTTTATTTGTCGTCTTAATAATTTGTACAACAACGTTTTCACTTGAATTGATAATAGACACTACAGGAACCAACTTAGTGACTGTAATGAGCGTACTAGTATTAATACTTTTCTTAGAAAGCTGGATTATTAATCGATAGTTTGAGCTAGATAATTGGATTGCAACTGTTCTAGCTTTATTTACATTAATTGATTTAACAATTCTGTTTAAATCAAAATGATTTTCTTTAATCAACATGTTCTTCTAGTGTAAAATTGATTTTAAGTAATATATTATAAAGTCACTGACCATCTTGAAGAAAATTCATACAAGTCGGACATTACCAACCAATATTATTCTTGCTAAAGCCTGACTTGGTCTATTACACTAAGCAATAATATTATTTGGTTCTACTGGTATTTCACAAATTTTACACTTATTATTTATAACAACAACGGTATTACTAAGTAAGTTACCTGGTAAAATAACACACATAAAACTTATTGATCAGACACCATTTTCGGTAAAACCTTACCTAATACCATATGCGCACCGTAAAGCCGTGCAAAGAGAAATATATCAAATAGAACGTTTTAGAGTCATTTAACGTAGTATATCTATTTGCTCCTTCTTGTTGACTCGGGTAATTTTTTTTTTTGTTTATTATTATATCAATCATTTGAGCTGTTTACCCATTATTTATTCCAATTTGATTATTTGTATGAAACTACATTTTCCCAACAGTCAAAAATATAAAAAAAATGCAGCATCACATATTTTGGCCAAATCTCGGAAAAAATAGGAAATATTCTCAAAAAACAAAAATTAAAAATAGCTTTTAAATCAAACACATAATTAAGCAATTTTCTCTATAACGCCAAGGAAAGAAATAATAAACTAAAGAGATCAGGAGCCTATAAACTAACATGTATTGATTGTGAAAGTGTATACATAGGTCAAACTAGTCAAAATTTCGAACAACGTTTTAGTGAACATGAAAAATCATATTTACACGGTAATTTAAAATCAACATTTGCAAATCATATATCATATATAAAAAAGTAAAAAATCAGACTTATTAGAAGCTTTAAAAAATTCATAAACATAAAAAAACCAATTCACCAATTTTATACAACTAGCTTGAACATATGTGTACGCATTAATTTAATCCCACGTTAATCTATAAATAATTACATTGTTTGTTAGTCTTTTGAAATTATTGTTAATCCTTAATCCTTTTAAATATTTTAATTTGTTTCTCTTACATATAAAAAAGTTTGTTTATTAATGTATTTATGTATTGGCTGAATAAGGCCGAGGTTAATCCAAAACTGCAGTCACAGTGTGACAAAATAAATTATAAAATAAAAACATAGCAATTGTTCTATTTAATCTTTTATTATAGGTCAAGGAATGAATTTAATAAAAGTATTCTTAATAATTGATTTATGTGCGTAAGACTAATTGTTTAGGATCTTTGTGCTAAAAACTTCCTTCTAAGCCATGCAAATTAATTGTTGTCATTCCTTGATCTAATTTGGTTAGTAACAACGGTCTGTAATTATAATCTATAATACGTTGCAGTTTTGTTAAGAAGTGACCATTTGCTAAATAGGTTATTTGAGCATTGTGCAATCGTGCATGTTTTTTGCTATTATCTTTTGTTCTGGTATTCAATTTGTGTTAATCCATCGACCTGGAAAGGCCACACTGTTATATATCTGGATTGGTATTCTGGACCGTGCCACTACATATATCTTGTTAAAAGTTTAGAAGAAACTAGTTCCTTTAAAAAACGTATGTTGGCTTATCTGCAAAGTACACATGATGCCAATCATTGATAACAGATATAGTTTGAATTTGACTAATTTGATTTACTCCAGTTCTCTATTAATTGTGCCATAAATAAGGCAGTAGTTTGTGCAGTAGGATCCATTGTTGTCCAAACATCTTATATCAATGACAGCATCATAAACTGATTTTAAAGAGTCACCAAATCTATGCAGTTCTAGTTAACTTGTTGATTAGAATACATGACTTTGTATTTTGATATGATTGACCAAGTTTAGTTGGTTGGCATAGTTAGTCCAAATTGATAAGTCCCAGTTTATATGCAATTCCAAAAATTGTAACATGAATAATTTTACTTGTAAAATGATCAGTTCGAATAGTCTCAGTGAGTCAAAACCTCTTACCAGTTTAAACAAAACAATGCTCGGTTAATCTATATTTGTATCAAAATTGTATCATAATTAATATTAGTTTGGAGATGTTTTTGATAACCCATCAAATACTACGCGTTATTGTATTATAGTTTTTGACCACGCAGTGATGTATCAGATAGAAACTTTGTTTGTCGTCTACTGATATCTTTACCATGTGGCCCAATTTGTGTACTCAGCAAGAAACCTTAAACATTCTCCCCGGAAATCGGTGTGTTTTGCAAGTTTCTATAACTCATAAAATCTCTTAGTTGTCATGCTAAAAAATCTCTCAATTCTCTTTGTTGAGTTAAATTAAAAAAAAAAAAAAAAAAACAAACATTCTCATCACGCGGGTTTGTTTTTAAAGTGTTTTTTACAAGCCAGCTCTTCACTGTATACATCAAAAGATGTGTTGGTTGTTTCAATTTTCAAAATCGTTGTAGTTGATCGTGCTACTATAAAGACTAGATTTAAAGATGCATTTAATGGTTTGCCACCCCAATCTTTTTTCTTAAAGAATCGGCTTAATCGAGTGTCGGTTTTGTATAATTTGACCAATCGAAAGTAACCTCCACAAATTTTCTGCATCCAGGAATGACTAAAAACTCTAATCCGGTATTTTAAGGCTTACGCTTATGCTACTAAAACATAAACTACCTTTGAATATATACCTGAAAGAAAACAAATATATACTATCCCACCCGTTAATTGAGAGAATTTGATAATCGTTAAAAAGTTTTTTATTTGGTTTAATGGTAAATTTATTTTCGTTTTTCTTAAACGTAATTCATTAGCAACTGTTTCCGTTACAAATATTAATTGCAATCTACATTATCCAATAATAGTTCAGTCAAAGTTGCTTTTCACCTATAAAAAATTCCAAAAGTTTTAAAGCGGCAAACACAAAAAACATTTTTTTTTGGATCTTTGTTAATATCTCGAGAACTGTCGGTCGGAGGTAAAAGTTAACTATATACACAATGAAAGCTGATAATTTGCAATAAAAATTATCATATATATTTTTTTAATATTCGTAGCGGTTACAGAGTTATAGAACACTAATGATTGTTTTTTTTTTTAAAAAAAGTTAGCATGGCACAATATGTAATTTATTGATGATTCCAAAACAAGAAAAAAATAAGTGTACTTTTTACCATAATTTGTTAGATACTTGTAAATCAATGTTTAACAATGTATTGCCTACACTGTTGGATACGTTGAATCATTGTGGAAGGGGGGTTATACATTTGCAAGTAATAAAATTGGTACTGCCTCAAACTGGCTTCCAACCTCATTGGAGAAAGTTCATTTTCTAGCCGACCTTGGATTTGGTGGTATACACAAAAAGCATGCTGCATTGGTGCTTCTTCTGTGGGCGACAGCGCAAAGAGGTCTGATTTAGCATTCAAAACTGATTTGGTAAAAGCATTGTAACAATGCATGTTAAGGGTAGTTTGCTTGTAAGGTGCATTGTACCATGCCAAAAATATTTTGTTTAATGGTGTGATAGCTCAATGGTAGAGCACTTGCATATCATGCGAGCAGTCCCGGGTTCAATCCCCGAAATATGGCTGAAATGATAACTTGCTCTTTATCCACCAGCGTGGTTCGGAAGTCACGTATTAAGCTGTTGGTCCCATCAAACCACTTTAAACAAGTCGTAGACTTACTGTGGCGATGTAAAATAGCCGTAAAAAGCATAAAAAGCATAAAGCATAACTTTATTACATCAGTAATACTTTGCAGTGTAGCTTGCTTCTTGGACAAATTGAAACAGACAAGTTTCCATTTTCGATATGCAGCACATGCACAAAAAGTATGCAGTTTATTATTCCCATAGTTTGCAATTGCTGATTCAAATATACTTTTGTTTCTACTCTGCCGTGGCTTGGTTTAACAAATAATATCTGTTTTTCAGATGGGGTTTAAGCTATGAAAAGAACAGTAAGAACAACATCCTGTGCGGATGACCAATTTACCAGCGTTTTTAGATTCTTGTTTTGTTTTAATTCAATGGTCGTAAAGAGCTGTTAAGAGGAATGAAATAAGTCTGGATTTATTGTGTTCATTAGAAAGAAAACCATTCTGTTTGACTGTGATTTGTGTTTTCTGTTCAAAGTTTATGTCAACTGACCTCTTTAGCTTGTACTTTGGTTCTATTCAGATGTCTACGTACTAGAGGGGCACCATCCGGCACGCTGAATAGCCATCAAACGCAACAGTACAGCTCTTGCCAGCATAATGCTTGAGAACATAAGCGACATAACATTTGCAAATTGTTGAGATTGAGGATTTTTGGGCCTCACCACCTTGTGTAATAGTAATCCTCCATCCAAAACGATGTCAAAATCAAAAAAATTGGCTTCTTCTTGTAGTACAGAAAAAGTATCGTATAAAGCGGATTTGTTTATTTTCAGCATTCCAGTTTTCTCAAATAAAGATAAAAAGTATGGACTCTGCTTGTTGATAGCTATCTTTAGAAACATCGTTAAAGGGTTGATTACCTTTTTTCTCCATGAACAAAGAAGGTAAAAGAGAGACCGCACTAACACTACAATTTGACGCCTATGCCACGAGTATCGTAAACGCTATGAGAAAAGAAGGGCAAGTAGTTGGGGGAGAAGCAAAAGACTGTCAAAATAAACGGAGAACTAAACAAAAGAGGCCGGCTTTTTAGCTCGTAACAATACAAAAAACTTTTTTTAAATTCTGTATTGCCCTATAATTCAGTAACCGCTGTGAATACAAATATGATCATTTTTATTGCAAATTTGATCTGCTTTCATTATGTATATAGTCAACTTTTACCTCTTGCCTACAGTTTTAGAGATATACAATATAGTGCCCTGTTTTTGATCATTACCGCTACAGCTCGTGTCATATTTGTCAGATGTACAAAGTTTTAAAACTTTTGAAATTTTTTAGAGGTGTGATCAATTGGAGCATATTTGACTGGACTACAATGCCAAACTTGCAGTCTCTTAAATAGTAGTATAGTAATAGACAATTGCGGAGCTTTAATCGTTGCATTTCTTCTAATCTTAAGTTGAAGTGAAAGGTAAAGATATTCTTGACAGTTATTTATTCCGTAAAAACTTTTGCATTTAATGCATTCTAGTGTGGCATTAATTGATACCAATGCATGCGCTTGTTGAGGTTTGTGTGGTGATGAGTATTTTTTTCCATGTCTGGGTTTTAAGTGTTGACAACAATCATATAAGAAGTTTATCAAGTTCTTCAATTCGGGAATTATATTTCAAGACAATCAAAATTTTTCTCACTTGTCGTTAGCGCACATGTCCTATTTTAATGTAAATAGATAAATCAACAGCGTATCTTTAAATGAATCTAAAATTATTTTCAAAAATCTTAATTGTATAGTGAAGCTATTCTCTTTCTTAGTAATAATATTTTTAGTTGTGTTGTTTGGAAATCTATTGTTATGACCGTCAGCCTACCATTAACACCAAATTTTCGGCAAAAAAAGCTTAATAAAATTATGTTGTTCAACGCTAAAGACAGTACATATACAATTTTAACATCAGGAGTGTATGAGTTAAATTGTCCCACATGTGAAGCACAATATATAAGACAAAAAAAATTGAAACTTGATTTAAAAAACATTACTGCTCTTAATCTGAAAAAGTCATTCAGATAGTACTTTTGCAAATCATGTTTTAGAAATTGGTCACACATTTCCAGATATTGATAAACTTGAAATCAAGCATCCGCAAACTTGCTGAATGATCAAACCGACTTGTATAATTCTTTTTTGTTTGAAATAATTGAATCCTTTTCTTTTTTGCGGAATGTTTTTTGTATTAATTAAATTTAATTAAAATCCAACATTCATTAATCTTTTCTCTACCTGCTTAATTTGTTTTTTAATAATTCATAATCAATTGAATCATAATATTAATTCAATTAAATTAAGTTTACAATTCAAAAATCTATAAAAAAACTAAACTGTAGTCTATAGCTTGCATAATTAACATTTCTTTTGTCAATCCAGTATTTAACATACTTTTCTTGGTTACCTTTTTTTATAAAAATATAGAATATTTATCTATATTTTATATTTTCTATTTTTATTTTATAAAATCCTTTTATATTATTCATATTAATGAATTAATGATTTTATTTTATTTATTTATTTTATTTTATTTTTACATTACAGACATGTTTCGATGAGTTATATCATCATTATCAATGTATATATATATATTATATTTCAAACTGATTGAATATTTAAAAAAAAATTGTTTTTTCCCGCTACCCTGATATCCGTATTATTTATTTAAATTTCTATATTCCCGCTGACTTAAATTTTGAAATTGTCATTTATTAGACGTTATAAATTTAAAGGTTAGATAATCTATCAAATATATATAAATATTTACATTATAATTTAAAATTTCTATTTAACTAAAATTTATTTTTATTAACATATCTAATAGTGGTGAATTATATATATCTAATTGTTCATTTATTACTGTATAATTTTGATTTTTTAAATGTTTTTTAATTTCTAAGCTTTCCAAAAATGTTAAATTTTTATCCGAAATGTGTAGAATATTTAATGATGTTTTTTGATTCGAAATATTATGTTTATTCAGAATTAAATGTTTAGCAAAATTTGACTTTTCTAAATCTTTATATTTTAAAGCTCTTATGTGATCTTTATATCTAATATCAAAATTTCTCATGGTTTGTCCAATATACGTTCCGTTGCAATTACTACAATTTAGTTTATAAATTCCACTTTTATTGAAAATTTCTGTTTTTTCTTTAGCATTTATTAATTTTGTTTTTAAATTCATATGTGTTTTAAATGCAACAGTAATTTGAAATGTTTTGTTTTTCCTTAGAAGACAAATTAAAAATGTATAAGAAATTCAAACTGAAAAAGGAATTGGCAAACTGTAACATATGGTTTAATTTGGAATGTATAAGAAGAAGAATATTTCCTAAATATGTAAATTTATATACTAACAATAAAAATGAATCAAGCAAGAAGGCAATAGAAAATGGAAAACGAAAATGGTTAAAAGAAGAAGCAAAACATTTTTTTAAGGTTAGAGATAGTTTGTCTATATATATAAAATATTTACATTCTGAACTTAATCATCTTTTACACAATTTAGAATTTGATATTTTTGATATGAAAACTAGAGAATTTATAAATATAATAATTAAAAGGAAAAACATAACACAATCTAAAAAAATTGAAAATTTAATAAAAAAACAACATCATCAACATAACAATTATAACAACAATTTAAACCACTTTGAATCAAAATTTATTAACATGTCAGACACAATATTTAATGATGACGAAATTAATTTATTTAATAAAGGACTAAATTTTTGTAAAACATCTTTGGTTATGAACAAAGCAAAAGAAATTTTAGCATGTGAAATAGAATCTGCAATTAAATTAGAAACACAAAATTCAAAATTAAATGTTGCAAATATAATTGAAAACTTTAATATGAATTTAAATAAAAACAGAACATATAATAAAACAATATCTTCAATTAAAAAGAAAATTGAAGATAACAACTTAATTTGTACTAAAGCAGATAAAAACAACTCTTGTGTGATCTTAACTAAATCAATATACAATGACAAAATTAATGAGTTTATTGAAAATGAAAAATTAACTTTATTTAAGAAAAATCCAAAAGATAAATTTCAAACAGAAATTAGAAAAGTTATAAAAGAATCAAAATTCCTGTTATCTGAAAATGAAATTTATAATCTAATAATTAAAAACCCACAAAATCCTAAATTATATGGTCTTATAAAAATCCATAAAGAAGGAAATCCTATTCGACCAGTTGTTTCATATATAAATTGTCCAAATTATAAGTTATCTAAATATTTAAACAAATTAATTAAATCATATAATTATACACCAAAATTTAGCATTAAAAATACATTAGAATTAACAAAAAAATTAGAAAACCATAAAACTAAAATTGACTGTAAGTTAATAAGTTTGTCTGTAACATGTTTTCCAAAATTCCAGCAAATGAATGTTTAGATTTAATTAAAAAGTTTATATATAAAAAAGAAATATGTCCTTTTAAAATAAATGAAATTATAAATTTATTTGAAACATGCATAAAACAAAATTATTTTGTTTATAATAATAAATTTTATCGACAAAATTATGGTTTACCAATGGGGAGTCCAATATCACCTATTTTGGCTAATATTTTTATGGAAAACTTAGAAGAACAAATATTTAATTCTATTTTTAAACATAATATTAAATTCTGGTACCGCTATGTAGATGATATTCTTATTTACTTCAAAGGAAATACAAATGATTTAGAAAATTTATTGACTTATGTTAATAATATTCATAAAACAATAAAATTTAAATTAGAAGTTGAAGAAAATAAACAAATAAACTTTTTAGACATAACTATTTCACAAAATTTAGAAGAAGAAAAATTCAATTTCAAAATTTATAGAAAACCAACTTTTTCAGATACAATTATACCAAAAGATTCGTTTCATCCAATTAATCATAAATTATCAGTTTTTAATAGTTTAATACATAGAGCTATTTCAATTCCTCTAAATAATCAAAATTTTAAAGATGAAATTAATATAATTAAACAAATTGCAAAAAACAATGGTTATAATGAATCAACTATTTATAAAATTCTCAGTAAAAAACAGTTTAAAATTTGCATAAATGAAATATATCCATTTAGAAAAGAAGTAAATAAGAAATATTGCTCGATAACATATTTTGGCAATTTATCTGAAAAAATTTCAAAATATTTAAACAAAACATTTCAAATTACTGTTGCATTTAAAACACATATGAATTTAAAAACAAAATTAATAAATGCTAAAGAAAAAACAGAAATTTTCAATAAAAGTGGAATTTATAAACTAAATTGTAGTAATTGCAACGGAACGTATATTGGACAAACCATGAGAAATTTTGATATTAGATATAAAGATCACATAAGAGCTTTAAAATATAAAGATTTAGAAAAGTCAAATTTTGCTAAACATTTAATTCTGAATAAACATAATATTTCGAATCAAAAAACATCATTAAATATTCTACACATTTCGGATAAAAATTTAACATTTTTGGAAAGCTTAGAAATTAAAAAACATTTAAAAAATCAAAATTATACAGTAATAAATGAACAATTAGATATATATAATTCACCACTATTAGATATGTTAATAAAAATAAATTTTAGTTAAATAGAAATTTTAAATTATAATGTAAATATTTATATATATTTGATAGATTATCTAACCTTTAAATTTATAACGTCTAATAAATGACAATTTCAAAATTTAAGTCAGCGGGAATATAGAAATTTAAATAAATAATACGGATATCAGGGTAGCGGGAAAAAACAATTTTTTTTTAAATATTCAATCAGTTTGAAATATAATATATATATATACATTGATAATGATGATATAACTCATCGAAACATGTCTGTAATGTAAAAATAAAATAAAATAAATAAATAAAATAAAATCATTAATTCATTAATATGAATAATATTTATCTATAGCGTATCAGCGTATTATTGACTATTTTCTACAATTTCTACCTAACTATAAAAACAGAAAAAATTTAAAAAGTTTTATTTTTCAACGTAAATACCATAAACACCAATGTTTTTCTAGTAACTCTGTGCCTTGTATTTTTTGTTGTTGTTCTGCAAGTTTTTATTTGATAAAAGACGACAACCCCTTCATTTTTTTTAAGTGTAAAAAAAAAATAACAATTTGACGTAGATCCTGCATTATTGATCAAATTAAATGCAACTTTTTTAGATTTATTCTAAATAGAGATATGAATGGCATGATGAAGTAACCTAAATTAAAAACAAAGTAGTTAGTTTAGATTTTTGGCGTATCAGCCTAAGAATACTATTAACGCCGATTCTTTTCTCTAACTATAAAAAGTGTAAAATAATATGGGGTAAAATGGCACATTAAAGAATAAAATTAAATAAATAAATAAATAAACAACAGAGATAAAATAAACGTTCACAAACTTTAGCAAAAATGACTTGATAATTCCAACAGTGTCTAGGGTGTAAAAGGTCCTAAACACTGCTGGATTTTACAATACACAAACATTAATCACAATAAATTAACAATTATATCCATACACCCAATTTGCCCCGTCGAATAAATTCGAGCAGACAATCGACTTCAACGATCTGATCGCCCAAGACAATCGACAAACTGGGTGATAATTCAGACGCAACTCTTTGTTCCAAAAATTGCCAACAATCCAATAAAATATGACAAACAGTTAATAGAACATTACAAGTATCACAAACTGGCGGCACCTCAAATGCCAACAAATGCCTGTGAGTCCATCGACAGTGACCGATGCGAAGTCGCGTGAGGATAACCTCTTCACTACGCTTTGGCCTGCATGACAAACTCCACGGTGTAATGACGCTTTTAGTGCATCATAGCTTGTTGTCTTGAATAGCAATCCACTCCGTCTGCCAGCTAGACAACATCAGTTGTTGTAAAAAATTACAAACATCTCTAACACAAGCTTTGTCTGTAACATTGTCAGCGCTAGTTATAGCCAATTTGGCAAGCTCATCAACTTTTTCATTGTCACTGATACCTACGTGACTGAGAATCTAGACAAAGTAAACAGTGACATTTAATTCAGACACCTGAAACAAAATCGAGTGAATTTGTCTCAGCAAATAATGATCAGGATATTGATGATCAATAGCATTTAATGCACTCAACGAGTCTGTACATATAACATAAAATGTACCTGCACTTAGTTGGATGTAGAAAAGAGCCTGGTATATAGCATACAGTTCTGCAGTATAAATACTGCTAACACTTGGCAAGCCAAATGTAAACTGAAATTCATCAACCTGAAAAGCACAACCCACACCGTCGTTACTTTCTGAGCCATCGGTATAAATCCAAGTGGCATTTACGTGCATTGCTTGAATTTTTGCAAATTCAACTCGATATTCAACTGGTAAAGTTGAAGCTTTGCTCATTCTCAATAATGCAATATTTAACCTTGGACGTTGAAAAGTCCAAGGAGAGTCGCGACAGTAAGACAGTTGATTTACATCAGGGAGTTGGAAATCCAGTTCCCAAAGTATACTGCAATTTCTTACAGCAACCGGTTTTTGGGACCGTATCCTGGTGTTGTATAGATTGTCGAAACCATTATTGTATAATACAGAAAACGTCAAATGCAAGCGTTTAGCTTTTAATTTTGCGGCGTACCTAACATTCTAGATTTTACGCCGAAGACAGAGTGATGGTTCAGCTGCCTCACACAAAACACTAGCAATAGGGCTAGTGCGGAAAGCGCCAATTGCTAAACAAAATCCTGTATGGTGAACAGGATCAACAATACGTAATGTGGATGATGCTGCAGAGGCATAGATTATGAAACCATAATCTAATTTTGAACGCACCAAAGCGCGATGCAAAAGTAGCATTGTTTTCCGATCCGCTCCCCATGATTTTCCACTTAACGACCTGAGCAAGTTTAGTGCCGGAACACATTTTGATCTCAGATTTATTAAATGGGGACGCCAGGTTAACGCACGGTCAAATGTGACACCGAGGAATCGAACACATTCCTGTACAGGAATCGGTTCTTTCCCAAGTTATAATAAAGGGTCACCGTGTGGGGTTTGCCTTCTACAAAAATGAATAAGCAACGTTTTGCTTGTAGAAAAAGTAAATCCATTGCTATTAGCCCAGTTCAAAATGCGGTTGATATTTATTTGAAGATGACGTTCCAATGTTGGCATGTTTCTCAAAGCGCAATAGATAGCTACGTCATCAACATACATACATCCGTTCACCGGATGCTTGATGAACTGACTTATGCCGTTAATAGCTATTATAAATAGCGTCACGCTTAAAATGGACCCTTGCGGAATACCATTTTGTTGCTGACGTATGCTCAAGATGCTATCACCTACACGTACCTTAAAAAAAAGCTTTGTATAAACAATGCCATGCTTCCGCAAATACCCCACAAATGAAGCGTTTGTAGAATATTGTATTTCCACGTCATGTCATAGGCTTTTGCAATGTCAAAGAATACAGCGACTAGATGTTTATTTTGCACAAATGCATTTTTAATTGATGTTTCCAGCCGAACAAGGTAATCAGTCGTAGAATGATGACGCCTGGAACCACATTGTATATCAGCAATAAGACCTCTTGAGTCTAATAACCAAGTAAGACGTTTATTAATCATTCTCTCTAATAACTTGCATAAACAGCTAGTTAGAGAGATAGGCCTATAACTTGTCGGGAGCTTTTTATCTTTACCAGGTTTAAGTACTGGTACGATGATAGCCAGCTTCCATAACTCAGGGCAGTACCCTGCTGACCATGCACGGTTATAAACTGCCAAAAGCTGATGTTTGGCAGAGCAACTTAAATGCTTAAGCATAGCATTGTGTATCAAATCGGCACCTGGAGCAGTATTGTGCGCTTCAGATAATGCCGAGTCAAATTCCCAAACACTAAAAGGTGCATTATATATTTCATCATCGTCGAAAACGAATGACAGATGTTTTTTCTCCATGTTAGTTTTAATCTCTTGAAAATTTTCATTGTAATTATCATCACTGGAAGCGTCAAAATAAACATCAGCCAGAATATTTGAGATATTGAGAAGATCGGTAATATTTTTATCACCTGACAATAACCCACTAACAGGTACAGAGGCGGTTTGGCCAGAAATTTTTCTGCCTTTTTCCCACACCTTTCCGATAGCGGTTCTCGAAATTATAGAAGTAACGTATTCTGACCATGATTCTCTTTTAGCTTTTCTGCAAGTTCTTCGCGCAACAGCTTTATACTTTAAATAAGCTAACAGGTTTTCTTCAGTTGGAAAGTGATTATACCGTCGAAAAGAACGGCGTTTGTTCACAATCAAAATTCCACCAAAGAACGAGCTCTCTGCGAGGTTTCCCTGAAGACAGAGGAATACTGGCATGAGCTGCTTGTATGAAGGAATCGGTGAGAGTTTCAACATCTTCGTCAATAGTGGCCTGGACACTGTCATCATAATCAAATACTTGAACAAAACTATCCCAATCAGCATCTTTTATTCTCCAATTCCGATTACGGTTTTCATGGATTTTATGAGCCTCCATCTTGAGTGGTTTTGGTTGAAATCCTACTCGTTGTAACCTTGGTCCAGATTGGACCGTAGTCACGTTTAGTTTTAAGCCTGATGGGCCCGCAACCGGTTTTTGACCCTTTACATTAGAGTCATTATACTTACTTGAAGAAGTTTCTGCAATAGCAGTAATTGTCATAATCGGTGTTTGTTGAATAATAGGTGTTTCAGCAACTAAAGCAAACAATCTAGAAAAGGTAGGAGCCGTAATTGCTCTATACTTCTTTTGAGCATCAAAGTAAGAAAGTTTGTTTGTTACTCTGATCTCGGGTATCTTCCTTTCCTCTTTCATTTTTGGGCAGTCTCGGGAATAAACGGGATGCTTACCTTTGCAATTCACACATAAAGGTGAACTGTTGCATAGATCAGGGTCATGTTTCTCCTTACTGCGTTTTGCACATGTTGCAACACCTGGACACCTAACTGCAGTGTGTCCAAAACGTTGGCATTGGAAACACCTCATTGGGTTAGGAATAAACGGGCGAACCGGGCGAGTAACATATGCCATCTTAACTTCATTTGAGAGCCGTTCAGAATCGAATGTTAAAATCATAGATGTTGTATCTCTGACTGCACCATCCTTTCTACGGGTTAGTTTTATAATATCGATAACGCCTTGCAACGCCAGTTCTTGTTTGCATTCGTCTACAGTTGTGTATAACAATTCATACCATAAAATTACTCCCTTCGAAATTTTTAAGGTTTTATGCGGTTCAACTGTCACCGCAATATTACCTAACGACGTGCATTCTTGCATTTTACTGCTCTGCAATTTATCTTTTACTTCAATAAGCAAGATACCGTCTCTTAACTTTTTGGATGAATTTAAAGTTCCATTAATAATATTGGTAATGGTCCTATAAATTAAGAAGGAAAAAACCTTCTTTAAACTTTGGCCATTTTCAGAACATTTAACAATCAAATATCTAACAAAGTTTCTACTTGTACTATTTCTATCTTCATTAGCTCTCTCGTCCGTAAACGAGCAAGATCGTTTGGTTGAAGGTTTAGAATCTACCATAATAAACTCCGTCAACTTCATCGCTCAATCTCCCCACCCACCACGGAGCCACATATAGGACGCATCACAAACTGATGCAGTCGCCAGGGCTAATCAAGCAATATAAGTTTTATAGATGTAAATGAAAGACTTCCGCAAACACAAAGAATGCTATCGGGCTCTAACCGTAGCACATTGTGAACCTTTCATCGATCACCACATAAATAATTCCTTACCCTTAAGTTAGATAACGAGCCGATTGGTTAAGACTGGGTTAGCTTTAACCTCCCGTTTTACCAGAAGCTAAGGCTAAAGCAGTGTGAAAGAACTAACATTCTTTTAAACCTGAGTATTAGCCCTTCAACTACTAGGATCCCTTTTTCCTGACTTTCGGGTCACCGCGCACGGCAAACACGCAGGTGAGTTACACAAGGTGTTATGTGAAAACTGTCAAAAATAAACTCACAAATAAGTTTGACTTGTCCCAGACGAACTGTGGGTTTTTTAACAAGGTTATGACCTCGCCTATTGGTCGCCTTTTACGACCAGCAAAAGAGCTAGCGGAAGTATTCTTTTGCACCACCCCCTCCCGCAGGGGAGTAAATTAAAAAAAAAAAAAAAAAAAAAACTACCAATGCACTTAAAATAATACGTATTTTACCTGTCAATTTGACTAATGGTAGTAGTAACTATTTCAACAAATTAACAAAAAAGTATTAACAATTCCAAAGTTTGGTGCATATCGTGACACTACTTTAATCACAAAAGCAACAAACCAAATGTCAAAACTTTTAATAGTATAAAATTATATAAGTAGGGCTGCAAAACATTTCCTATTGTTTTATACAAAAAAAAAAAAAAACTTTTTCTAACATAAAAAAAAATAAGATTTTTAATCTCTCTCAAAACAATTCAACCTCTCTAATTTTTTTTCTAGATACAACCCTGTATATGAACATTGAAAAGTTAGTGTCACAAAACATTAGCAGAAAAAATTTAATCATAAAACATAATTTTAATCATTTGTTTAATAATTTGGTACGTAGAGCTTCTCTAATCGGATTGAGACCTTAATCCATCGTTGTAGATACAAATTAAAAAGTAGCGCAGAGCCCATGGTGACGGCGGAGTTTATAAGGCCGCCAGATCCAACACTTTTAAAGTCGTCACTGGTTGGCATGCTAAAATAATTACCTACATCACACTCCAACAATCAAAATAACAAACTAGTTATTATCATTAATACAATAACATTATAAGTTTGTAATTTACAAAATAAAATTATTAATGGTTTTTTATAATTCGTAACCGCAAAAAATATGTGCATCGCGGAAACATATACTGTGATGTATATTTATCGCCTTTATCAGTATTACCTGGCTAAAACATACAAAAGCCCATGACATTGAACTTGGCAAAAAGCAAACACAAACTCCCTCTGAACCAAAATAAATTCATTGAATCGCAAACAATTAATGAAATAAAATTGAATGCACCCTTTACAAAAAAAAACTGCTCTGCCATGTGTTCAATCGAGCGTTATTTTTCGACCTGTCATAAAAACAACATGAAAAATATATTAAATTTTGTTCGCTTACCGGCATCGGTTTGTTATTGGAATCCACGAGGCAATCATTAACAGACAACCTCCCATCTTGAACCACTCTTTGCAGCACTGCACCATACGATCCAATCAATTTGTCAGCGAATAATCGATTCCTTGAGAAAAGTTCAACAACGATCGCTTCGTTTCCTTCAATCGGTCGACCTACTGGCCAGTCATATCTCTGAAATAAATGAAAATTTGTATAATTTAACTGGGGTAATAAATTAGATTGAATAAGCAGATTTAGTAATCGGGTTATGTATGAATAGTTGAATGTAACATCAAAGTGGTAAGAGTTTAATTTAAAAGCACACAAATCAGAAGTTAACGTCCGTGCAATTTCTAAACTGTAATTTTATGGAGGATTTGGCGTAGCGTGAATGTAGAAGGTTTTATTTAAATTTAATTGCATCGATTAATGAAAGAGGTAGCAATTTGTAATTGTAGACTTTTGCTATCAATTTCTGAATAAACTTTGGTAATTTAAAAAGATTTTAAGTTATTTAAAAGTAATATTAATAAAAAAAAAAAACAATTAATAAATGTTCTATATTTAATAACTAAAAAAGTAATTAATAAAATATTATTATAACTTCATGATTTCTTGCTATTTTGTTTTAACTATTATGGTTTGCATTTGTAGTAGCGTGGAAATGAACGTTCCGAATAAACAACGTTCAGATTGCAAACAAAATAACTTCCGCCGGAATGTATGTACATATGTTGTTTGTTTCTATAGAAGTTTATTTTATCTCTAAATCTTTATAGAACTAGTATGTAATAATAAATGGTCAATTTTGAAATTTAGTCTTTAATATTTTAAAACCTTTATAATAAAAACATTTAGTTTTTTAATGTTTAAGAAACTTTCAGATTGATAGATAGATATTTTGAAGATAAGAACACCCGCAAATTTCAAAATGATGATAGAGTTTTTTAATTTTTATATTATTAGTGTATTTATATATTTTATAATAATAATATTAATAATAATGATAATCTTTATTGTCTAGCACCATTTTAGTATAAAAAGTAGGTACACATTGAATAATCGTAAAAATAACATACAAACTACAAATAAAAATTACATTTATTTAAATTAAAAGACCATAAAACCTTAAATAATCTATGTATGAATAAAGAGCTACTATCAGTCTAGATTTGATTACATGTTTAAATGTTTGAAGTACATATAAAGCAGGCATACCTGTAATATTCAGATTCTCTAAAACAATACTTCAATAAAAGTAGCAATTATATTCGATTTGCTAGTGGTAAACTTTCCTACAATAAGATACCTTGCCAATTAATAAATGTATGCAGAAATAAGGAAAAATTTATTAAAAAAAAGTTTATGAATTTTGTAAGCACTGACAATAAATACTCCAAATTCAAGCATACCTAAGCATATAAAAATTATAGTGTTTTTTTTTTTAATTTCAAAATGTGATATTTAGGTATTACTTAATATGTCACAACAACATAAAAATACCTTTTTCAACGAGTGAAACCATTCTCGCTGAAACTATTTGATTGTAGACTACATTTAAGCTGTCTGTGAACATTGACCTTGAGTTATTGTTGCTTGTAAGTCTCAGAAAATACTTAATTTGGAAGTTTGGGTTGATAGTACAATTAAAAACAATACTTGTTTAGATAGCAATATGTCTTATTTTGTTTGAACAATATCTATGGACAAAATGCAAAAATCTGCAACATTACCGGTGTTGTAAAGTAAAGTCATTAGTCAATTTTAAATAAGCAATAATACAAATAGTTCGTTTCTGAATAAAGCTTAAAAGATATAGTGTAGATTCCGATGCTCCTCCTCATACTTACAAAAATAACAACAATGTTCAATACAAAGACAACTTTAGTACAAGTTTAATTTATATGTAAAAGTTGAACAGAAGTAAAAAATATAAAATATATAAAGAAGAGACGCAATATCCTCAAATGAGACGGTTGTAAAAGCAATAATTTCGAATAAAGCCTAGTTAAATAGGTAAATTTATACGAATGCCACAACGACATATGTAGCGCTCGTTACTATTTGTTCAATCGGACAACCCAATAATAACATTAAAAAATTAAATTTATGAAAAAATATTCTAAACTAAAAAACATCCATAGACGCGTTTCGAGGTTTACCTCTCATCAGTATGGCTTTATTTATTTAATAATTGATTTTTAACTTACTTCGTCAACATTGTTCACCACCACAATTCAAAGTGAATATTTTGAAGGGTGTATTGACTATTTATACTAACTGACTTAATGACATTATTTAATGGCTATGGTTAATAGCATTCTGAGAATGAACAAATAAACTAATTATTTCGGGATGTTAAGCTGATGGTAATGACATGAAAGAATTAAAACGGAAATTTGAAAATTAAAAATAGAATAAATTTTTTGCATAAATTATAATTACTATTATACAATTTCGTGTATATCAGAACATATATAAAATATATAAAGAAGAGACGCAATGTCCTCAAATGAGACAGTTGTAAAAGCAATAATTTCGAATAAAGCCTAGTTAAATAGGTAAATTTATACGAATGCCACAACGACATATGTAGCGCTCGTTACTATTTGTTCAATCGGACAACCCAATAATAACATTAAAAAATTAAATTTATGAAAAAATATTCTAAACTAAAAAACATCCATAGACGCGTTTCGAGGTTTACCTCTCATCAGTATGGCTTTATTTATTTAAACTAATTGATTTTTAACTTACTTCGTCAACATTGTTCACCACCACAATTCAAAGTGAATATTTTGAAGGGTGTATTGACTATTTATACTAACTGACTTAATGACATTATTTAATGGCTATGGTTAATAGCATTCTGAGAATGAACAAATAAACTAATTATTTCGGGATATTAAGCTGATGGTAATGACATGAAAGAATTAAAACGGAAATTTGAAAATTAAAAATAGAATAAATTTTTTGCATAAATTATAATTACTATTATACAATTTCGTGTATATCAGAACATATATAAAATATATAAAGAAGAGACGCAATGTCCTCAAATGAGACAGTTGTAAAAGCAATAATTTCGAATAAAGCCTAGTTAAATAGGTAAATTTATACGAATGCCACAACGACATATAAAGCGCTCGTTACTATTTGTTCAATCGGACAACCCAATAATAACATTAAAAAATTAAATTTATGAAAAAATATTCTAAACTAAAAAACATCCATAGACGCGTTTCGAGGTTTACCTCTCATCAGTATGGCTTTATTGCATGTTTTAAAAATGATAGGTAAAATTTCATTTATACCTAATGCTTTTCTGGTATTTAAAAAGATATCTTTTGTAAACCTGTTGTCTAACATAAATTGCACTCATTATTTTACCACTAGCCGGCATTGTAGGTACATTAATAGAAAGAATTATAATAGAAGAGAAAATATCTGCTATTTCTTTTAGATTAGTAACTAGATTGTTTTGATTATATCGAAGTGTTATTAAAGATTTATTGTTTTATAGAAATTTTTGTTGTTTATGGTAAGCTAAAAAACTCAATTAGCTTTGATTCTGTCAATCCTACCTTTTTCAGATTGTATTAGATTGTCACAATTTTTACAAGTTTTCTTGTAATCCTGTTTAGTCTGTTAGGAACAATTACTCATTTGTTTCTCAAATGTTTATTGCTTTTTGTTAACAGCTTATTTTGTCAAAATTGAAAACAAGTACTTTTGTTTTGGTTTAATAACAAAAAATGAAACACATTTTTTTAATAACATTCTAAATAGTTTTTGTAAGAGTTTCTGCTGCAATATGTGGTTCCTTAGAATATAAACAATAACCAAGTTTTCAAAAATCAAAGTTATTAAATAAAAACTTTATTTTTAAAATGTCCATCTTCAAAATAATGATAGATAATGCGCGGTTTAGGTTTAATAGTAATAGAAAGAGAAGTATTAAGAGAAATTATAAGAAATGATCAGAATTATCTGGTCTCAACAGTAGTTGTAATCTTTGGAATAGTTGAAAAATACAAATCTAGTAATCTTGATTTACCAAGAAGTCCATTATGAGCTTAATATGTAGGTTGCTAAATAAGTTCGGTAAGATTATGAGAAGCAGCAAAAACCACAGCTTGTTTCACGGATAGTGTTGTAAAAGATAAGCAAACAATTTTTTTTGTCTTTTTTATGATTACCTTGAAGAAGATTGTCTAAACTTTTAGAAAGGTAATAAAAAAAATTTTGAGTTGCGTTATTTAAAGAACGGTATATGCCCATTTAAGAAATATGTTATTATAACCAATGCTTTAAATTTGGTACGTCGCGTCGCCTGTCTAAAATATGCTGTATTCTTGTTGTTTGTGAATGTAGGCACAGAAAATAAATATTCAAAATGATAATCAAAATCTAGTAGATTAAAACGTTCTGGATTTTTATTATTTACTTTAATTTTAGTAATATAAAAAATATAGGTTTTTCTATGTTTAAAATGCTAATGAACAGAATTTAAATTCTTTTTTAGACCAAAAATATTAGAAAAATTAAGTCAGTGTTTTGTTGGTTAAATTGGTAAGTAAAACAGACAAAGTTTTGTTTTGCTAGTTTAATAGTATTGTAAGCTTTCTTTGTCAATGTTACTTTTGTGTTAGTAGTACTTTTTTGACTCCGTGCCAAATCTACGGCCCTTACCCGCATATCCAAATAAAAAGCTGTTTTACGTGCGGAATAATTAGATTTAGAACAAGCCATTATAATATAATATTACGGTTTATACTTAACGCCAGGTCGGTGTTAATAGTAAAAGAATAAAGTGAAAAAATATAAAATAGATGGTCCCGGGGCAGAGAGTTCGGGTACGCAAAGTCACCAATCCTCAAAAGGTAGATGTAGCTTCCTTGCGTAGTGACAAATCCGCTGACATTCTATGAAATTGTTATATTTATCAAAAGAAGATGAACAGCAGAAATTTAGACAAATCAGATCGACAATAGACGCTATATTTATCCTATGCCAAATTAATAAGAAAAGCATTGAATTCAACAAAACAGCTTTCATGTGCTTCATAAATCTCAAACAAGCATCCAACAGAGTCTGACCCTTAATCACTTACAATCTCCAAAAATCGCAGACGTTGCAAACTAAGCATATATGACCAAAGTGTGAAACAGTTTTAAATATCTTAGGGCAAACATAACTAGCAACTAAAAACCAAAAACTATTACAAAATTTTTGCTCAAAGCAACAAAAATAAGAGCTCTAAGATCAATAACCAAACATACATTAAGAGTTAACAAACAAATAAAAAATAAAAATAAACGTAACACAGAAGACATAGTAAGATGGTCTAAAAAAAAGAAAAGAATAAAAAAATAATATAGAATAAAAGTCAAATGCTAATTTTTTCTTGTAATACAATACTGTACGTTATATTAAAACTATTCTTTTCAAATTTTGTACAATTGTCGTATTATCTACAAACAAGTTTTAGCATTTATGTTACATTCAAGATTATTTACACATATCAGGAACAATAAAGGACCCAAAACCAAATCCTGCAGAACACCACAAGTCAAATTTAAGACCATTAAATGTTGTCTACTACACGTGACAATCTGTTCTCTACCCATTATATAAGATCTAAAAAAAAATGTTGAGCAGCCGGTTTAGGCAAAAACGCAACTAAAAGCGTTACTTAAATCAGTGTAAGCAGACACTACGTCTAAATGCTTTTTTTTCATTTTTATTAATTCATACATAGCGTATATTGTAGTTTTCTCTTTAGAATATTATATTTTTCATGTACATAACTCAATAACTATAAAAAAGTTTATTTTTTTAAATTTTTTTAGTTATTACTAGTATTTATTATACAATTAAATTTATAATTATTTGCACAAGATTTTTTAACTTTTTGAGTATCTTTTTTACAAAGTTGCTTTGAGTAATAACTTTTTTCAATGCACAGATTAATTACATTTGTTAATGTTCTTATTTCTTCTTTTTATTGTTCCGCTCTTATAGGATATTGAAACTCATCATAGCTATTCTAACTCTATTATTATTGCTTTCCTAAATAGTTCCGCTGTACTGCAGTCAAACCAATAAAGCAGATTACGCAGCCACAAAATTTTGCGCCTGCTGATATAATGGTTTTCTAACATAATAATTTAAATGTTGTAATATTGTACAAACTTATTAATCAAAATAATTTTCTAGCAGACTTAAAAATTCAAATGGTGTGATGTAAAATTGTAAAAGACTTAGCCGTACTTTTTTACAGCAGTCTTATATTTGCCGGTTTAGTAAATTATGTTCCGTGTGAACATCAAAAACATTGTATTTATTGTTAGTTTGTCTTGCTTGTCCAATCTAAACACCTTATTATTCTAATGCAATTGCGCAATTGAAGAAAACCCAAAGCAAACACTTAAAATTAACAGCACATCGTTTAAAAGATATAGTCATGAGATGTATAGTTGCTCCAAGCATAATATATACAATGTTATAATTTCTTCTTTATTGCGCTTTTTACAGCTATTTTACATCGCCCTAGAAGTCTTACGACTTGTTTGAAGGAGGTTGATGGGATCGACGGCTTATTAGGTGACTTCCGAATCACCCCGGTAGATAAAGAGCAAGTTATAATTTTAGCCATATTCGGGGATCAAACCCCGGACTGTTAACGTGCTACGCCAATGCTCTATAACTGAGCTATCTCACCGTCATTTTTCTTTTATATTCATACTTGTTTATGTCAACGTCCAATGATAGCCTTGTAAAGGTTAAAACATGTTACGGTTTTTATATATATATATATATATATATTTTAATATATTTGTGATATATAAGGTATTCCAATAAGAAGTTTCTTTTAATATAAAAAAAAAAAACGGGTAATTTTTAAGAAAAATTAATTAATGTTAATTTCATTGTAAAGTGGAAGGTATGCCGTTAACATTTGAAAACGATATCAGTCAAATGACCGCCACGGTTACGGTTGCAGTACCACATTCTTTTCATGAAATTTTCCATGACCAATTTGCACATGTGTGGCAGTATGTCCTCGATAACTTCAAGAATTTCATCTTTAAAGATGATACAATTGTGGAGCATTGCCATAGACTTTATTTTTCACGTGGCCCCAAAGAAAAAAGTCTAAAGGTGTTAAATAACAAGATCTTGGTGGCCAATTGTGATCACCTCTTAGAAATAACACGGTCAGGAAACTTTTCTTGCAAAATTGCGATTGTTTTGTTGCTTGTGTGGCACGTAGCGCCGTCTTGCTAAAAATAAACGTCGTCCACATCAATATCTTTCAATTCCGGCCATAAAAAATCATTAATCATAGCTCGGTAGCGCCATCCATTTACAGTAACAGTTGCACGAGCATCATTTTCAAAATAGTAGGGTTTGATCACACCGCCAGCCCAAAAACCGCACCAAACAGTGAAACGTTGAGGATGAAAAGACTTTTCAACAATCATTCTTGGATTTTCTGAGCCCCAAATGCGACAATTCTGCTTATTAACGTAGCCTCCAAAGTGAAAATGGGCCTCATCACTAATGATAATTTTTTGATGAAATTCCGGATCATTTTGATGCATTTGAAGGACCCAATCAGCAAAGATACGACGTTTATGGTGATCGACCGGCTTGAGTTCTTGTAATAACTGAACTTTAAAAGTCTTAAAACTTAAGTCTTTATGCAAAATACGGTGTAATGTCGTTTGTGGAATGTCTAAATCCAAAGATCGACGAGGAATCGACAAACCTGGGTTTTCTTCAACACTACGGGCTACATCAACAATATTCTCATGTGTTCTTGAGCAATGCGCACGGTTTCAATTCTTTACATCACAAACTTGTCTCAACAGCTGAATTCCACCGGATTTATTATTGCCGGCCGAGAAGTTGCTTTACGACGACCGAAAAATGCTTTATTTTTGCAAACTGTGACTGAACAATTTTCACCATTTTAATAATTTCAATGCGTTGTTGAAGCGTGTATCGTTTCATTTTTAATAATGGCGTAGTTTTTACTTTTCAAATGTTAAAAAATAATAGCTTCAAACTTGTCAGCTGCTCAAATAACCTGCTATTTAAAATGAAACTTCTTATCGGAAAAGTAAAGTAATTATGTTTTTATTTATTTTTTATAATGAACTATTCATAGTAAGAACCACCATTTATTTTTTTTAATTTGTTCTGTATACGTTATAAGTATTTTAAATTATTAATTTTTAATTTTCCCTTATTTGTTGTAGCCGCAGAAAAAGTATAGTATACAACTTGAACGTAATGTTCATTTCGCAATTGTATAAATAACAGCACTTGCCAAATGCTAGTAGAAAATGAGTATTATTACGTGCTAGTTGTTAATATACTATTTTAAACATAGTATTACAAAGTATTACATAAACACATACAAAAATCGTATGAAGAAGAAAATAATATAATTTGAAAAAACAAGATCTAAAAATAAAAATAAAAAAATTTAAATTAAAAAAAATGATAAAAATAATTACTTTACTAATATTGGCAAAAGACCTGCAAAAAAATTATCGCAAAATCTCGTTAATTTACAAAAATAATATTAATTATAATTAAACAAGTAGAGAAAAGGCGTGTTTTGGGAACACAATCGGTGACTTCTGGCGCAATTTGATTACTGTAGAAATTGGAAAATTTACTGAACCCAAGCAAGCATTTACTTAAACAACCTAAAATTGTACCGTTGATTAAAACGTTTAACTGTTGGTTACTATATTCAACGCATTTGGTTAGCAACCATTGAAAAGCAAACGTGTTGACAACAGTTGTCAACAGTTGGAAACGTATTTAACATTAAAATTACACAAATAAATAACAAAAAAATAAACAAATAATTAATCATTTAAAAATATTTTTGAACCACATAAAGATACAATAACTACAAGTCAAACTTATGCCATTAATCGTAAAGCTAACAAATAATATATAATTACTTAAGGTCAATTTACAAAAAAGCTAATGATAATTACAGTAATACCAATATATGAGATAACAATTTGTTTCAAAATTATAGACTCTTAAGCACTATTTTCAATATTTTCATAAATTGTAGAAGAAGTTATATAAAAAAGACTACTATAGCTAACATAAATATATATATATATATATATATATATATACAGGGTGTCCGGAAAATACGTGTACAACGTTTGAAGACAGACTCCTGACGTCAAAATAGGTCGATCTAAGCCGACTTAGTTATATCCAAAATTGTCTCGTTTAGCCGGTAGAGGGCGTCAAAAATTTGTAAATATTAAAAAGAAATTACCTGTAACAATAATTTTTTAAGTGACCTTGTTGCTATGGCGTTTAATAATTTGACAATTATTGACAAACCAAGTACCAGTACCCGTCTCTTAGAACGTGAGTTAAATGTTCCTAAAACGATTGTCAATGAGGTTTTAAGAGAACAGTTGTTACATCCTTACCACATACAAAAAGTCCAGGAACTTTTACCGACTGATCCCCCCATGCGGCTTACATTTTGTCAATTTATTAGAAACAAAAGAATCCTTGTTCCAAATTTTTGTAGAAAAATTATGTTTACTGACGAGGCATGCTTTACAAGATCTGGGGTAACCAATCTGCACAACGAACATATTTATTCCGATGAAAATCCACATGCCATTAAAGTTGCACATCATCAGCATCAATTTAAAATTAATATTTGGGCAGGTATTATTGATCACTACCTTATTGGTCCCATTGTTATTCCAGACAGGTTAGATGGAAATATTTATTTAAATTTTTTGCAAGACACATTACCAATTCTTCTGGAGAATTTGCCCCTTTTACTTCGGAGGGAAATGTGGTATATGCATGATGGTGCCCCGCCCCATTTTTCCGTTGCCGTTCGGCAATACTTACATCATCAATATCCCAACCAATGGATTGGAAGAGGCAATGATGCACCAGTAAAATGGCCACCACGTTCTCCTGAGTTAAATATGTGTGACTTCTTTTTGTGGGGCGCTATTAAAACAGAACTTTACAAGACTCCGGTAAACACACGCGATGATTTATTGCAGCGGATTTTAAATGCAGGCAACCATATTAATAATCCCGAGACATTAGATAGGGTCCAATATCATTTTTTAAAGAGTGTTAATAAGTGTATTCAGCAAGATGGCGGTCATTTTACACATTTGCTTAAGTAATGTTTTTGTTTTACTTAGTTTCTTACAATAGATACTTTCAACTTTGTTATACTTTTGTTTTTTTTGACGCCCTCTACCGGCTAAACGAGACAATTTTGGATATAACTAAGTCGGCTTAGATCGACCTATTTTGACGTCAGGAGTCTGTCGTCAAACGTTGTACACGTATTTTCCGGACACCCTGTATATATAAATATATATATAAATATATATATATATATATATATATATATATATATATATATATATATATATATATATATATATATATATCAATACTCATTTCAAAAGTCATCAGCTTAATGCTGGAATGCTGGCTGCAGCAATTGGGTCAGTGTATACATCAAAAAAATATATTTCTAAAAAAATAATTATACTTAATTTACACAAATTACACTCAATTTATATAAAAACTAAATTAAACAACCAATGTTTATAAAAACGCAACATAATATTGATGAACTAAAACAATAACTAAGTATTTACTATTATTATAAATTGTTATATAGTGTCATCCTCTTATATCCTTATCATCCTTTATATTATAACGCAACATAATATAAACAAAATACAGAGACAACAAAACAAACTATCATCTATAAACTTAATAAAAAAATAAAATAAATAGTCTCTGCTAAAGTAGAAACTTCTTTACCATAGCAGAAATGACAATAATAATATACGGCACAATAATTCACTTAATAAAAGTAGAATAAATTATTTGTTTTACATTTTTAATTTACACGTAAATTACACTTAATAACTTTATATAAAGTTTCATGTAGATTCAAGCCGACAATTGTATAATAAAGTAATAATATCATTTTACCAAATACTTAAAAAAGTGCAAACATTATTTATATCATAAAATTTATAAGAAATTTTATAGTATTAATAATTTTTTAAAGTTTATTTAATTTTTCTTAAATTTTAAGTTTTTACTTTTGAGTAATGTGTATGCAAACAACATTATTAATTTAAGTTAGTTTTAAGATTATAAATCTTAATTAAATACTACTACTACTACTGCTACCTCTACTACAATAACATTCTTAATATCACATCCAATAAGGTATTCTGAGCACTTTCATAGCTCTAACAAATCTCAGATATATATATATATTATGCATTTCTTACAGTTTTAAGTTAAGTATTTTTTATTAAAAACAATCCCTCACAAAATAGGTCAAACAAAAAAACTAGATTACAACTACAACATGCTTTTTGCCCTGATAAAACAAGTGAAGAGAGAAATTACAATTTGCAATTAATATATAAACAAAAAAATTTCACTTAGTACTGAAAAAAAATAGTAGGAAGTGATCATTTAAACATTTCTTGATACCACTGTACCATTTTTAATACAAACAAATTCAGATACCAGCAGACTTATTATTATTATACTACTACTAACAACAACATTTATTTATCTATTGTTTATCCTTGTTCTGCAAAACATTTTGATCTCTTGTTACGTCATATATTTTTTTTACTGGCCGGAAAATGTAACAATTTATTTATAAATTTATAATTAATCATAAATATTAATAATTTAAAATGCATTCAACTGAGTTAATAATACTGTATGGTGTTGTAGTACAAAAACAGATTGCTAGCAGATTTTTTTTGAAATAATAGTGACGTCAATAAAAACATTAAACGTTATCACAATGTTGTATAATGCATCTGGCCTTTTCCACACACGTTTATGTTTATCTAGTTAACGTAGACAAAAGCATGGTTTATCAGGGAATGATTCGAAGCTCCATAGAGCCGTTGCCGCTATTCACACGCAAATGTAGAATTGAGAGTTTGCTTGGACAAGTATTTTTTTACATCAATAAATTGTTTTCCAATTGACAAGAAACAATAAAAATAATATGTAGCGGTAAAAGCAATCACTTAAAACGCCACGTATAACTCAATTGCATATAATGTATTATTATTTTTTGTTTATGTTTTTATGAATAATCAATGAACATTTAAGCTTATAATCACTAGAGTGCGGATAAAACGACATTTATTTGTATGAAATAAGGATGAATGAATGTTTTTTAAATTTCTTAACGTGCGCCTTATCACGACTTCAATTGAGTGCTGATGAAAACTATGTCTGACTTTGTTTTATGATTTTAATAACGTAATTTGACACATTCCCAAATTTTAGCTTTTCCAAATCATTTGCATTAAGTTAGTTCTTGTAACATGTACACAACTGTGCTGATGCGGTGCGTTCGATTATTAAGCTGTCTGATTGCTTAATTAAGGTTTTGCAATGCATCAAATATCTGCCGATGAATTTTCAGCTTTTCTAAAACAGTTTTTGGATAATAATTAAAATTACACCTTTTTTTGCGTGCCAGCGCCAGGTGTCCCGACACCTGAGATGCTGACTTTGCAGAGGCGTTCTATGACTAATATACAGTCCAATCTAAAAAAATCAGATTTTCCAAACTTTTGCACTTTTTTATTATCAGCTCCTGGACTATAAATAGGTTTTGTTATCCAAACATAGTTATAGTCCAGTATAATATGCTCAAATATTGATCTCACCTCTAAAAAATACAAAAAGTTTTAAAACTTTGTACACTGATTTATAGGTACCTGAAATGAAAAATATACTAAAGTCCTAACAAATATGACACGAGCTTCAGCGGTAATGACTGAAAACAGGGCACTTTTTTCGGTTTTTTGTTAATATCTTAAGAACTGTAGGTAGGAGGTAAAAGTTGACTATATACATAAAGAAAACTGATAAAATTTGCAATAAAAATGATAATATACATTTTTTGTATTCACAGCGGTTACTGAGTTATAGAGCACCAAAAACAGAAAAAAAAATTTGTATTGTTACAAGACAAAAAGCCGGTTTTTTTTGTATGGTCCTCTGTTCATTTTGACAATCCACCTCCTTTTTCCCACTTACTTGCCCTTCTTTCCACCTAGCGTTCATAATACGCGTCAAATTGTATACTGTTAGTCTCTCTTTTACCTTCTTTGTTCATGGAGAAAGGTGATAATCAACCCTTTAACGATGTTTCTAAAGATAGCTATTAACAAGCAGAGTAATAAGGACTAAAGTAATTACTTATAACATTAGCTTGCTCCTTACTCTTTATCTTTATTTGAGAAAACTGAAATGCTGAAAACAAACAAATCCGCCTTATACAATACTTTTTCTGTACTACAAGGAAAAGCGAATCTTTTCGATTTTGACATTGTTTGGATAGAGGATTACTGTTACACACGGTGGTGTGGTCCAAAAATCAACAATGTCAACAATTTGCCAATGTTATGTTGACTATTTTCTCAAGCATTATGCCGGCAAAAGTTGCACCGTTGCGTTTGATGGCTTTTCAGCGGCACCATCCAGTACGTAGACAGCTGAATAGAACCAAAGTACAAGCTAGAGAGATCAGTTGACATAAACTTTGAACACAAATCACAATCAAACAAGATAGTTTTTTTCTAATAAGCACAATAAATCCAGACTTATTTTATTTCTCTTAACTGCTCTTTACGACCATAAAATTAAAACAAAACAAGAACCTAGTAACGCTAGTAAAATGATCATCCGCACAGGAGTTGATCTTATTGTTCTCTTCATGGCTTAAACCCCATCTGAAAAACAGATATTATTTGTTGAACTAAGCCACGGCAAAGTAGAAAGGAAGGTATATTTGAGTCAGCAATTGCAAACTATAATAACAAAAAACTGCATACTTTTTGTGCATGCATTCAGTTGATGTGATACGACTTCCGCTGCATATCAAAAATGGAAACTTGTCTGTTTCAATTTGTTCAAGAAACGAGTTACACTGCTAAGTATTACTGACGTAATAAAGCTGAAGCTGGAAACAAAATATTTTTGGCATAGTACAATGCACCGCACAAGCAAACTTCCCTTAACATGCATTGTTAGAAAGCTTTTACCAAATCAGTTTTAAATGCTACACCAGACCTTTCTGCGCCGTCGCCCACAGAAGAAGCAGCAATGCAGCATGCTTTTTGTGTATACCACCAAACCCAAGTTGGGCTAGGAAATGAACTTCCTCCAGAACAGTAGGATTGGAAGTTTGAGCCAGCTGGTTGATCCCAGTAACTACAGAAGACGCAACAGAATCTGAGGCAGTCCTCAATTTCATTTCTCGCAAATGTATAACCCACGTCCCACAATAATCCAACGTATCCAAAAAAGTAAGGAAAACATTGTCAAATATTCATTTACAAGTATCTAACAAATGATGGTAAAATTATTTTTTTTATGCTTTGGCATCTTTAATAAATTACATATTGTGCCGTGTTTACTTAAAAAAAAAAACGCAATCATTAATGTTCTATAACTCTTTTACTGCAAATTTCATCAGCTTTCATAGTGTATATAGTTAACTTTTACCTCCGACCTACAGTTCTCAAGATATTAACAAAGGTCAAAGGTAAGTGTGTGTAAACTGTTTAATAGTTACTCTAATTTTTTGTAAATTATCTCTTCGACCAGTGAGATGCTAAGTACACTGATGATGGGTGCATACCCCAAAACACAAGTGACTTTTACTGTGTAAAATACATCATTTATTAATTTTAAATAATGTTACAAATGATTAAGTAAAACTTCTTGCGATAACTTTTTTTTAATTATCTGAAAAGAGTTAAATTGCTCAGATTTCTAACTCTATTTACATCCTTTTTTAAACATCTTATATAGAGAAGCAGCTAGTGCCAAAAACCGCTGTTAAATGTATTAGGAAGGAAAAACATCCCAAAAAACTTGTACCCTTTCTAAATCAGGGCGGCAATCTTTTAAGTTAAAAATGCTCCCCAAAAACTTAACGCTCAAAAATTTACATTTCTTGAGCCGTAACGTGAATACCGTTTCACTCAAACTCATCAAAACCCAATCAAGATGTTCAATCTTATCAATGTACGCAAAATAATAACAACAAATGTATGTTCAACTTACTCTTAACACCCTTGTCTACACATTACGTGAATATGCTAACGGCCGTCTTTAATCCAAATAGTAAAATTTGGAAATGTCTCTCGTGCCAACGCAAAAATCCGTAAAATGACAATGATCAATTATTCCCCGTACGCTTTCTTACGATCAATTTTGGCATGAGCAGCCGTTCGATACGCGAACGGAACCAAAAACTGTTTTAATTTATTTTATTTTAAATAAAATAAGCCGTAAAAAAAGAAATAAAACAAAATAAAACAGCAAAAAAAAAATGAAAAAAAAATGTGTTTTTGCACCAAAGAAAAAAACAAAATAAGAAGATAAAATATGATAAAATTAGAATTGAAAAAAATTAAAAAAAAAAAAACTAATACCGCATCTGAAAATCAACCAAATAATTAGAATAAATAGTACACAGATTAGAGAAAGAAGATAATGCAGAGGTAAAAGTCTTTGCAGATATAGGGATACAAGCAACAAAAAAGACAAAAATAAGAGCTATAAAAAAGAAGCTGAAGATATCATGTGTGCCGCAGGTGATGCGTAAAAATCCGCGAAATCTATACTAAATTGACAAGGACAGCAAAACAACATGATTTACGCAGAGAAAAAACTTTAAGATAATGCCATGCGCAAGTCATTCTCAAAAACCACTTTAACAAAATTATTAGCAATAGAAAAGAATTTAATCCAATAAAAAATAAATATAAATATTATTAATTAATCATTATTTATTTTTATAATATATAATAATATATATATTATTATATAAAATACAAAGAGTGACATTTACAAGAATTATGTTTATACCACAGTTACATTATTCAACCTCGCTATTTAAGATGCTATAAATTATGAATTGCCTTAGGAAAAAGTTCGTTATTTTTTATGCAGACATGATAAATTTATGGCATCACTTTAACCTCAAGCTTAGTATAGTCGCAAAACAAGCAGATTAACAATATTTATTAGCAATTGTTATTTTAGTAGTAGTTTTATTTCTAAGTAGGAAATGTTTGTCATAAAACCAGTGCTGCACTTTTATGGTCAATGAAATAAGCATTATGATTGAGTTAACTGACAATACAAACTAAACCCCGTTTCTTACTATAGTTTCTTATTAATTTAATATATTGAATAGTTAAAAAAACAATTTTTAAATTTAAATATGCATATTCAGTGCATTGGAGATATAATAGAAGAAAACACAACAGTAATATATTTTTGCCTACTCAAGTATACCGCCTCTATAATTTATAGGCTATAAATGTATCTGTTCTGCTCACACACAAGCTAGCGACTATTTGCATCTCTGAATCTCAAACACGAAATGCATTTGTTCTCTTCAGACCCAAATCGGCAATCTGCCAGTATCCTCTATCTCGTGTTTGAGATTCAGAGATGCAGAAAGTCGTTAGCTTGTGTGTGAGCAGAACAGATACATTTATAGTCTATAAATTATAGCAGAGGTATATAAGAGTGTAACACGCAAACATATATTGACGTTTTGTTTCTTCCTAATATTTCTTTCCCTCTGTGTATTACAAGGTTCTTTTTATTTAACTTTGGCACATATGAAGTGCGTTATTCGCTAGTAAAATGTTTTATTTAATTATAATAAGTTAATGTTATTCTTGATAGCATCGAATGAAACTTGAACTATATTATTTAGTCATATTTGAAAACATAAATTTGTAACAATTCAATTTCAAAGCGTTTGTAGATTTCCACATCACAGCGGTATGTGAATGACATAACTTTTTAGTAAATATTGGGCCATATATGTGAATGAAACAGCCCAAAAAAAATGCCACTGACATTAATATATAAATGACACTTATTGAAATTCTAGTCGGTTCAAACTTTTTAAAACAAATAATTTATTATTTATTTTGTTAGCCAAGTTTTAAATTGTATTACATAGCAATAAAACAATATCATACACCTATTATACTTTTATTTAAATTTGATATAGAGATGCCCCAAATATTTACCACTAGAGGCTGCAAACTTTGGTAGATAATAAACAGAGATGTTATTACAGGGAATATTAATTTGTCCCCTGCGAGCGGAATATTAGAGGGTCATATAATGTTACCCAATGAATTACTGGATTTAAGCAAATTACATTCAACATGGAGTGGTAATAAATCACATGCACCATGCAATTTATCATCAAGATGTGTTTAAATGCAAATTTATAAGAACCTCACAAAGAGTGAAAAGTATGAAAAAGAAATAAACATTTTTTGTATAAAAATGTGAAGGAGTAATGATTAAACTATAGCATATAAAATATTTTATTTATAATATAATTATCATATAAAAATCAATTGAATAATTTTATTATTATTAAAATCAGTAAATAATAGGTTAGTAAATAACAGCGTGCCGCTACTTCCTTATTTTATCAACAAATTAGTATTGATAGGGTAAAGTAATAACAAGATTAAATTTAAAAAAAATTTAATATTAGAAAATATTATATAAAATACGTGTGCTATGTTTGCAAGAACAAGCAAGAGAGGTAAATTTTGTAAAGATATGTTAACAATGCATGAATTAAACGATATATTATTTGCGCCAATTCAGAATTAAATAAATAATATACAAATGTGATGTTTCATTAATAGTACAACAAAGAAAAAATAAATTAATTAGACAAAATTATTCTACTAACAAAAAGAATATCTACAGATTTGAACAAGATTTTTGTTGAAAGGTTTAAAAAAGTTTTCAAAAAATGGATCTTACAATTTTATCTAAAAATAATGCTGTAACAGGCAGATGATGCATAGACATAGATCAAATATAATTTAGTTTATTCTTTTTATAACGTGCTTATATTATTGGATGCATGCCAATAAAAATGATCCTGGCGCATCATATCAAGTGTACAGATGTCCATGCAATTAAGGCCAAGATATGACCATCAAAAGTAGTCTAGAAAATTGGATGTATAAATGAGAAATCAAAATTTAAACTAAATGCAACAAAATAAATTATTCTTGTATTAATTTTGTAACACGTACAAAATTTATTTTATTTAATATAAAATTTTATATAAATCTTTTAAACTAGTTATAAAGTTTATGATATCTAGGTGGCATGATATTTTCAAATACATATAACTTTATAATAATATATATTTTATGCAATATGTCACATTCCATTTTGCAGCTATATTTCATTTTACCTATCTAACTTTATTAAACTGGCCTGCATACATATCTTTCACATTTATTTATATTTTACAAGTTCATTTAATTTTATTATACATTTTTAAAGTTTCGTTTAAAGTTTTATTGAATGAACTTAATAAAAAGACGGTACATACTTTAATAGCATATTTATACATTTTTATTATTTTCTTTTATAATGCAATTTCAATATCAAATGATTTTTTTTAGGTTACTGTTTTTAATGTTATCGAACTATAAAAATAATATGTTATTGTAAACATTTTCTTATGTCTAATTTCTGTGACATTTTATAGTGTCATCACCAAGTTTCATTCCAATTGCTTAACATTTGTCATTTTTGTATCAGTTTAAAGAGGCAAAAATAAGTTACTGCTTAACTAGCCTAAAAAATATGTGAATAGTGGAGGAATAAGAAAAAAATAGTCCGTCTTACTTTCAAATCAAATATTGGTGCAAATAGTTCAATTGGCGGAGAATCCATTTATGCTGATTCAAAGTATGGAAAATTTTTGGCAGCATGAACTGACAAAATCATTAACTAAGTTGAAAATTTGTGTTGATTGATTTGGCGATTAAAGTTACAGTTATTAGAAAAAATTAAATACCCAAAACAAATGTTTTTAAGACTCTAGATAAAAATTTGGAAATGATCAAAGTGTCAAGAAAGAAAAATTTGACTGCTTTAAACCAAGATAAAAACATTCTCTAACTGAGGGTATACCACAAGGGCATCTAGCCCCTACAAGAATCCATGCAATGTATTTATAAGAGTTCTCAAAATTTATAAAAAACATAATAAAAAGTGTGCCATGTAACGTTTGGAATTTGAATTACCTATTATTTTGTTTTCTAAAGGTATAATGACATTTGGGCAATTCCATTTCAAACGGACCAGAGCTAGGGGGGGGTGCGTTGAGAAACTTGCTTATGTATTTTTTTTTAGTTTCTATAACTTATAAGTAGTCTTTTGATCGATATATGAGAGTATAAAACCTATAAAAAAAATTCTACGATTTTTTAAAGTTTTTTTGACGTTTTTTAACTTAATCACATTTTTTGTTTAAAAACCGCAATTTTAACTCAAAAAAATAAATTTACTAATGAAATCAGTCAGAAATTTTCCGTAGAATCCAAATCTGGCGCCATTTCAAGTTTATACCCTGTCTATAAGCCGCAAAAGCCATAAAACCATGTTTTTGTTCTTAGTGGGCTGTGCAAAAAGGAGCATTTTTTAAATTTTTTTTAACCGCCAAAGTTGACGTATTTTGATGTATATTAATTGAAAAATATAAATTTGTTTTGTGTATTTGGGTTTTAAGCGTCTAAAACTCAAAAAATCTGCAAAGTAAGCCTATTCTTCAACATAAACACTTACAAATGCACGTTTAGCCGCGCTCAGAGGAACAATACACCAAATATTATTAAAAATTTGAATTCTGGGGACAATTTTACATAGAAAATTGTCAGTGTTGTACTCATCGTCAAATTTACAAAAAATATTATAAACACACTAGGGTGTGGTTTAAAACTTTTTTTTAACAACATTTAACAAGCGACAGGCAGATTTATGTTTGAATGCCAAAAATAATAATATTTTTAATTTTTTGCGCCGATAGATCGAGTCTAAATTTGTGCCGCAGGCGCAAAAACTATCTAACAAAGAGTAAAATGACCAAAAATTGGTTCAAGCAAAAAAAAATGTCTTTGTTAAACTTCTGAAATCAACTTAAACAAATATAATCCAAATAATCTTAAAAAAAAATAATAAAAAAAAAAATTTTAAGTAAATTTTGAACAATTTTTTTTTCTAGATGGATTTTTCTTTGCCAAATAAGCACGACACTGACTATTTTCTATGTAGAATTGTTTGCAAAACTAAATTTTTTAATAATATTTGGTGTATAGTTTCTCTGAAAACTGTTAAATGTGCAGTTGTAAAAGTTTATGTTGAAAAATAGGCTTATTTTTGCATTTTTTTTGAGTTTTAGACGCTTAAAACCCAAATACACAGAACAAATTTATATTTTCTAATTAATTTACATCAAAACACGTCAACTTTAGCGGTTAAAAAAAATTTTAAAAATGCTCCTTTTTGCCCAGCCCACTGAGAACAAAAACATGGTTTTATGGCTTTTGCGGCTTATAGGCAGGGTATAAACTTAAAATGGCGCCAGATTTGGATTCTACGGAAAATTTTTGATTGATTTCATTAGTAAATTTATTTTTTTGAGTTAAAATTGCGGTTTTTAAACAAAAAATGCGATTAAGTCAAAAAACGTCAAAAATACTTAAAAAAATCGTAGAATTTTTTTTTATGGGTTTTATACCCTCATATACCGATCAAAGTACTACTAATAAGTTATAGAAACTAAAAAAAAATACATAAGCAAGTTTCTCAACGCACCCCCCCTAGCTCTGGTCCGTTTGAAATGGAATTGCCCATTTATGAGTTGACAGAAATTTGACATTTACAAAATGAGACGCTTTACACTTAAACAAAGTTAGGAAATAATGAAAGTTTACTGCCAAAGTAGTTAGTCTTCTACTCAAATGGTAAGAAATTTACAAAATAAATTTGATAGAAAAGAAGTGCCTTCAACGCAGTTTGTGAACCAATTTGTGAAGCAAGTTTGCAAAACTGTATCGTTAGTGGATAAAACAACTTGTTCTTGTTCAAAAGGCTCAGCCAAAAAAAATTATGTTGTTGCTCAGAGTGTGCGTGAACATGCATCAACATCAACTCGTCATTGTTCTCAAAAACTGAACATTTCTCGCACTTCTCTGAGGAGAGTTTTGCATAAAGACCTCGGTTTGAAAGCCTACAAAGTTCAATTAGTTCAAGAAATAAAGTCTCATAATAATCCGAAACGTTTTCAGTTCACCCAATGAACTAAAGATCGTTTGACCAAAGATGAGCGTTTTTATCGAAATATCGTGTTTTCCGATGAAGCTCATTTTTATCTCGGAGGCTATATTAATAAGTAAATTGTTGCATTTGGGGATCAGAGAATCCACACATTACTATTGAACCATCCTATGCATCCACTACAAGTAACCGTTTGGTGTGGTTATGGTCCGGCGGCATTATTGGGTTATTTTTCTTCAAAACGTTACTGTGTCATGCTGAACTAATTTTTATATTCAAAAATTGAAGAATATAAAATTGGTGACATTTGGTTTCAACAGGACGGAGCCACTTGCCATACAGCCAACGTAACCATCAATTTTTTTTGGGCTCTGTTTTTGAAAATTAAATAATTAGCCAAAATGATGATGTCAATGCCGCCTTGGAGCTGTGATTTGACCCCGTTAGATTTTTTTTTGTAAAGAGACCTTAAAGATAAGTGTTACGCTAACCATCTAGAGACAATTGATGATTTGAAACACAAAATCAAAGTTGCCATTCATGCGTTGGAGCCCAAACTATAAAAAAATTACTAATAAAAAATTGGGTTAATCGGCCGTGGCAGTCATTTGAATGATGTTGTGTTTCATTCTTAAATAAAAATGTCCAATTTTTCTAACAAACTCATAATTTAAAAAAAAATATTTATTAGATTTTTATTTATAGCCAATTCAAATTCCAAAAGTTAGATGGATATTTATTTATTATGACTCAATTGAGTCTTAAACATAGATAGATAAACAAACTAAAATTGTTTGGCAAACAATTTACAAATCTACTAATTCTACCAATTGGGCTGTGGTATCTATAATTAGAAGAATGTCTAAATAATCTGTTAAAAAAATGTCACAGAGTTTTGACTGCCTACACGGATTTGTATTATGTTATGAGATGGACAAAATATGAAAAACTAAGACTATTTTATGTACTAATGCCAATTCTTTACAGCAATGATTTCCCCCAAAAGATTTCCACAATGCTCTAATTTAATTCTTTCACACAATGCAATTCAACCAATTTAGTAATTAGGTTACTACTCAGCCCAGATAGGTGGCGGTTTATTAATTTTTGCAATTTAGCTTTGTCAGTTGTTTACCTCAATATAAAAACGGATTTCCTAACTTTATTTATTAGATTTAGTGCGATTTGACAAGCACAATCAAAGATTTGAAGAGATTACCGTATACAGCAAAGCCTTGCACGTTTTCTCTACATGTTATAGGGCGCTCCATATGAACAGTCCGTATCGTCTTCTATAAAAAAGTTTCGCCTAAAAACTTACAAGAAGTGCTAAAACTAATTTAATTTCTAGTTCCTAAGCTAACTATAATTAAATTTATAATAACAGTCAGCCTGTCTCTTAATTTTCGCTGTTGCTTTGCACTAATATCTTCTACTTTTTGTATAGCTCACCTACCATGCTTCTTATGACTCTTGTAGATCTTAATTTAGTTGATTTCTCTTAGACTATCCACCTTTTTTTCACTATCTAACTTTGCCAAAGCTGGTCCCAAGTTTGGATGCAGAAATAAGAAAAGAAAAAGTTTATGCTTTTCTTTAAACTTTTTTCTATTTTTTCAACTTTTCTTTGATGTTGTACAATATTTCTGTTCCTTTGCAGCTTATTAGTTTAGTTTAATTAATATAATAAATAAAACTATTTAAAACAAATGTTGGTAAAAACCTATAATAAATCCTCATGAAAAATTAAGTAATGCAGATAAGAATAAAACCAGTGGCAAGGTTGATGCACAGGCGGATGGAGTAGTCTATGGGCCTCTACTAGTATCATTGTTTTATTATAACAATTTTGTGAGTAAGCGGTTCACCCAGTTCTATGACTACTTGACAGTAGCTTTATTTAGAGTGGCACACCCATCCACCCAAGTGCTAATCATCTTAAAATTGTTTTTTTTTTGGTTATTTGTCTATAACTTAGAAAAAAAAAACGTAACAGATCCTACCTTTTGACAACAACCAGTTAGCTGGGTAGGCGTGGCACTCAACTTATTGATTTTGCGGCAGCAGTTCTATCTAGAATGACCTGCTCACCCATCCAAGTGTTAGTGATCCAGACATTAGATTTTCTTTTCTTTGCAAATGTCATTTGTCATTAAATAGGGAAAAAATAGTAACAGATTCAACTTTTTGATAACAAACAATCAAGTGACAGTGGTTTCATCGAGAATGCTCCGCACCTACCCAAGTGACGATCATCCAGAAATTTAATTTTCTGCTTTGCAAATTTAATTTGTCTTAAAATTTGAGAAAGAGAATGACAGATCCAACTTCTTGATAACAAACAGTTAGGTGGGTGGGCGGAGCACTCAGTTCAATAATCTATTCAGAAATTGAATTTTCTTATCTCTGCGAACGCAACAGAACTTTTTCTGTCATTTGTTTTTAGATCAAGAAAAAAGTGTAACAGATTTAACTTTATTCATAAATTGAAGGAAAATAATTATATGTTTCTTGTCTCTACTATGTACTGTTAGCTGTCACTAAATTGGTGAAAAAGGATGACAGAGTCAACATCTCCAACTACAAATGTTGTGTGGCGTTTACTTTTTAAATTATGTAAAACTGGCTTATAATTTTTTAATTACAAATGCAGTGTTTCAAAGTAATGTAAAATTGATCAAATAAATTTTGATCTATTTTTTAGGGGAGATCTATTGATGTTTTTTTGCAAAAAATCTAAATTTATCAAAAAAAACTTAAATGTTTAACAATTTTGGCGCAGTCGGTACGACATAATTTAAAATGTTAATAAAATTTTTTTTTTGCAAAAGCACATAGTTGGTAAGAATTTAACAAAAGATGAATTCTAGAACAGTGATGCTTATGTTAAAAAAATACTCATTTTGGCGCAGTCGGTATTGATTTGGAAATTAAAGAAAATCTTTAACATACAATTTTTAACAGATAATAGTTTTGGTTTACGACAGTTGCAACTTTAAAGTACAAAGTATTGGTACGTCATAACTTAATTAAAATCAGAAAAGTTTTATTTGAGGAAAGTGTATCTAGACATCATACTTGTGTGGTTTGTTTGCCAATCTTCGGACGTTTTTACTATTACTATATTGCCTGCAAAATTTAAAATTAATCCGGACGTAATGGGCTTAAAACTAATCCTTGGACTACCCCAAACAGGTCATATGTATTTAAATTTGTTGCTTCAATATTGCCTAGAATACTACAGAGCGAACAAGGCGCACGTGTTTATTCTATGTAAATATTTATTTAAATAATTATTTGATTATGTAAAGTATGTAAAGTAAATTTATTCATGTTTTGTCTTGCAACTTACACATGTCATATAGCATAATAGTAAATAATATAATAAGATACATAAAATTAAGAACATATAAAAAATGCACATAAATAATATAAATTAAGCAAAAACAATAAAGTACACAATTACAATTATTAAAAATTTCACAATAATATAAAATATAAAATAATTGTAAAGAAAGAATATTAGAATAAGTCGGTCAGACTGCTACTTATAAACTCGTCAAATGAAAAAAAGGATGCAAAATAAAGAAATATTGTCAGTTTTTTTTTAATTCCATTTTCCATGTCAGTAGCTTAAACAAAGGTTTGCACTCATCTCTGTAGCCAACACCCGCTACTACTCTTACAGCTCTGCGCTGCAATGCAAACAGTCTGTTTCTACATGAAGCGTGACCCCAAACCAGTAAACCATAAGTTAGGTGAGACTGCACTAGAGTATAATATGCAGAAAGTAAGACTTCAGTGAAAACAGATGCATTCAATCTTCTGAACAAATAAATATTTTTACAGAACTTGATTGCCACAGCATCTCCTTGATGAATTCCCAAAAACTTAGTTGTTTTTGCAAAATTTACTTTGGTTTTGTCATATTGTTTTAAAGTAAACAACATGTTCAATGACTTAGCTTTATTTAGACACAACTTGGTACTGACAAACCGTTCTGCTGCTTTTAATTGTGTGGCATAATTCTTTTGAATTACTTCTTCTAAGTGTTGTTTGGTATTTGCCAAAGTGGTATCGTCAGCAAATAATACAACGCAGGAACTCATCACCTGACTAGGAAAGTTATTAATGTAAACTAAAAACTGACCCTTGGAGCACCCCGTGATTTATAAAAATTCTATGTGACAAATTTCCAGAGCTGTACACCGCCCGGACACAATTCGACAAATACGAACTAATCATTTGTACACTATCACGGTAAAATTTATAGACTGAGCTTTTGAATTAAAATATCATGTGACACACAATCAAAGGATTTGCTGAGATCAAGAAACGTAGCCAACAAAATCATACCGTTTTCAAAGCAATTGATAGTCTCTTCTACAAAAGCAAGTATAGTCAAAGTTGTAGATCGGCCTTCGCAAAATCCGTACTGTTTATTAGTAAAAAGCTTGTTATTTATAAAATGAGTGGTGATTTGCTTTTTAAGTGATTTTTCTATAATTTTGAAAAAAATTGGAATAAGTGAAATAAGGCAATAATTATTTAAATCTTGTTAATCACCTTTCTTAATAAAAAGGAATGACGTTTGCAACTTTAAGAGCATCTGGATACGTACTTGTGCTAATGCGTGTATTTATTAATTTTGTAAAATGTTTGATAATAATGTCTTTTATACTGTTGATAACTTTAACGTTGATTCCGTATATATCATTTCTTGCTTTGTTTGCTAGACCATTAATTGCTTCTCTTACATCGATCTGTGTTACCGGTAAAAAACTTGAATACCGGGCAATCCACTATAATTTGCTTGCCGAGAAGTTCAATCGGTGTATATTTTGCTAACGGAATTAAATTTAAAATATTTTGGGCAATATTATTTGCCTCATAGCGTTTGGGTTATTTCCGGAATTGGTGCAAGGTTGTAAGCAATTTTGTGTTTTTATTACGTTTGTTTACTAAATTGGTAAACAACCTTGCTTGATAACAATATTGCTAGCTAACAATATGCCTACAGAATTGAGCAGAATGTATGTTTATAATACAATAGAATTCAATAGAAAATAGAATATTTGGTGAATGCGCCGGGTACACAAATAACTATAATTAAATGTAGTATTATAAAACATTCTTATTTATTTAAGTAAAATATAGTGTACACATACTTACACTAAAAACTATGAGTCTGGCAGTAACATATTCACATACGTTTTACAGTTTTTAACAGAAATAATAAATACAAGTCTTACAATTTATGGATATTATGTTATAGTACTAAATCATAATCAATTATACAAGTTTTTATTATCTTAAATTATTAATATAACAACCCAAAAAGATAATCATAAAAGTACGTTTTTATATATTAAAATACTGTACCGGTTGCAACTTGGGACAAGAAAAAGGAATGGAGTAGCTAGAATTTCAAAACAGAAGTAAGTGGATTGAAGTAAAAAAGAAACACATTTTAATGTATATAGTGTTTCAAACTTTTAGGGTAAAGGTAATAAATAACTCATTCAATTCAATTCAGATGTATGTTTTAAAAAGTCACACCAAACACAAATAAGATATTTCAATAGTCAATTATATACTTATAAAAAATAAATAATTAAAAACCTTTGTTATGTTGTTAAATTTTTAGTCGCTACAAGTTTTACAAGTACAATAAGCTATTATTAAAAAAGTAGTTTGTTAAATATTATGTATTAAATTTTGTTAAACTAAATGAAATAACTTCATTATGACAATTCAAAAAGAGCATAGATCGAAATAATAAACATGAACAACATTTTAAAATAAATGTGTAGATTATTTAGTCCGCTATATTGCCTTTTGTGCAAAATACATTGATAAAGCTTACACAAGAGAATATGATATTTCATGTATTCATTTATTAACAACTAAGTAATTTTAGTCCAATTGGTGCTCAGGGACTGTTTTAATTAAATAACATGTTTTGTTAGTTAAAAATCATATTACTTTATACAAAAATACAATTTGGTTCACATTTGTATGTGATTTTTTTGTTAAACATATAAAAAAAATAAAATACAAATTGTTTTGTACGCTACATAATTTGTTGAATTTGTAGAGTTAAACAAATTAAGAGCTGAGTTTGTCCATTTTTATTTTCATGCATAATAAATATTTTTATTCCTTCTGTGTATTTCTTTCATCAATTTATATTTGAAATTAATTTCAATGAGTTATTCATGTCTACTCGTAAAAGTTCTTTAAACATTAAACTCCATGTTTTTTAATCTAGTTACTTTCGTTTTAAAATTCTATCTTTTACCCTTTCTTGTGTCAAAGCTAAAACATACTTTTATAAAAGACTATACAATGATTATGTGTGCTATATCTTTTTAATAAAATCTTTATAATTGTAAACAAGATCAGAATGTAAGGTTTCTACTTTTTATTGTAATTGTTATTGAAACTGTTATTGCTAAGATAACGTCTGTTATTTTAAAGTTTTATTACGTATGCTTGAGAAATAAGCCAATTACTTACTATTGTACATTCATTGTACAGACAAAATACAGACCATTTGTTAAATTATGACATTTAATAAATAATTAAATTAAATAAATGTTACATAAATATATTCTTTAAACTAAATATTCAAACAAATGTTTAAATCAAAGTTACTGTTAAACAAAAAAAAATTACACCAATATAACATAAAATTTATTTTAAAATAATTGTAGTTATAGTTCATAACTTTACTATGATAAATATATACAGTGACTTGTAGATATAGTTAAGTTATTGTATTAATATAAAAAAATCATGATAAAATCTTTGTATAGTTATTTATAGTAAGCAATATAACTTTTATGCGAGAAAACATAATATACGTTTACACCGAAGTTTTTTTTCATTATAATTTTAAATTTATATTAAAACGTATTTTATAGCTTTAAAGTAGAAATAGTAAAAATATATACAAGGTTAACTGAGTATAACGTTATTAAATAGATATGCAAAAATTATAAAAAATAATTAGTTTAGTCTAAATTTATAAAAATTAGTTTATATTTTAATTTCAAAATTGTTAAAGGCATTATTATTAAATAAATTCAATTATATTAATCAACAATTAGAAATATTTTATTATTATTATAGCATAAAATAAAAAAAGTTATAGATTTTAATAAACAAATGTTGCCTATGTTCTATAACACAAACATTAACAAATAAATAAATAGAAACTTTATAAAAGTATTTATAGCGTTTGTATATCAACAAATATAAACATTAAAACTTTGTTTGCTTGCAAGCTAGAATGGTGTAATAAGCAAGTGCATACGATATAAAAAGATTTTATTTTGTCTCTGGCGACAAATTCCAATTTTGTTTATAGACTCACAGTGGACAAATAAAAATGATACTTTTAAAGTCAGAAATTTACAATTATCTGTTGAGTGTTATTACACAAATACTGGTCTAGGAAGCAATATATTTTCGTAATAGCTTCATTTTATTTTGTGCTAAAAATACATTAAATGTGCAACCCTTTATAGCCAGCAAGTTCATTTGATCTCTGTCTGAGATATAATTTGTAGAAAATTTACAGCGCCTCCTAAATTAATCAATTTTTACTTTGTCTTATACACTAATTAATAGAGTGCGTACACATCCAATGTAAAAAAAACTCATTATACTCACACAATTGTTTAATTGTTTAACATTAAAACCTTAATTATTATGATAATTTAAATTTTAAAACGTGATACTACTTTTGAGATAAGATATATCATCACTTAGCTGGACGCAGAAAAGCGTCTAACAAATGGCATAAAGTTTTTTAGTGTGTACATTGTTAACCGTTATGAAGTCAAATGTAAACTGCAGTTCATTGACCACAAAAATACAACACAGATAAAAAGAAAAAGTAGTACAAGGTTGTGCAATAATAACTAGACAGAAAACAGAAAAAAAAATAAAAATAAAATATTACAATAATTGTAAAATTTTGTTACAATTAAATACAATTACTCGTAGAATTATTTTGTTTTTAAAACTTCCTATTCCCAAAATTACTCCATTTTATGCAATTAGTTCATTTGTTAAATAATTAACTTTATCAATTAATTTGCAAAATAATTAAATTTAAAATTTTATTCTACGTATTATCACTCAAAATACTTTAATATTGATTTATAGTAATAAACCTATAAAACGTAATGCATTTTCCCACCGCTTCGATATTTTCAAACTTAAATGTAAATAGAAACCGATTTTTATAGCCTTAGTGTAGCGCAACTATATATCTATACCGAGTAAGCTCAAAATATATTTCAAATTTTTAAATAAAAATTTATGATATTATTATTACCAAATGCATAAGCAAAAGAAGTATTATTGTAATAAAAAAATAATTTACACTTAAATAAATAATGCTTTGCATGTATAATAAAAATCATAATCCACATAAACTATAATTTTAAGTGTTAATAGTATTTAATTATAAACCGTAATAAATTTAATGTAAAAAATAACAAATAAGTTATAAATTAATTCAAATTCAATTCAGTTTTAAATTAAGATGACAATCACAATTAACCTGAAACGATCATTTATGTAATAAAATACAATGATGGTTATTTTAGGACGTAATATGCAAAAATTCCAGTAAAGATTATGTGAGATTGTAACTACTGATACTACATTCGTTGTTTAGTTTAATATTTGCTACGATGCTACCTCGGAATTTGATTTTAAAACAGTAAGAAGTTGAGTTTTTTAGAGTTAAAATTGATCAAGTTGAGCATACCCTATTTAGATATTGATTAAAAGTCTTTGCTTATAGATGTTGAAGATTATAACCTTAAAATTTGTGATAATTTTTAAACTGCGACTTTGGAATTGTTTAATTATATTGGAAATAAACTAAATTCTTTAATTTAATATTTTTTACTTTCGATATAATTAAAACTTGTGACCAAAACATATACTATGAAGCTTGTTAATAATACTATCAAATGATTTGAATAACAAAATAACTGATTAATTTTGAATTAATACTTCAATATGTATGCAGAAATAATAGTAGGGCTGAAAAAAGAACATCTACTTGCCAATGATATAATATTGTATAAAGAAAACACAGAAGATTTAAAAATGTTAGTTACTATTTAACTAACATTTTTGTTAAGTATTAAGAATTGGAAAAGCTAAACATATAAAAAAATATGTAAAAAAAAACTGGAGCAAATAGAACAGTATTCCTATACATATAAAGTTTACAAAGCTAACAAAAAATTGAAAAAGCAATAAAAAAATAAAGTTATGCAAAGAAGTTACACAAGATTTTGATTGCTGCTCATTGTCTTCGCTATAGATAACCAATTTGATTTAAAGATCCTGGTAAATACATTTATAAATATGAACAAAGCTATATATCTACTTATATTTAATGTTTATTACTTCAATATTAGTCCATGCTATATATTTGCAATAGACGCACGATGAGATCATTTCATCCATGTTTTTACCATCAGTGTTGTTTAATTGGGCTGGAAGCGCAGATTTAAAAATACCAAGGACCTGATTTGCGGTAAGTAAAAATATGCAATAAAATAAACTTCATCAAATAACTTGTCTGGTGCACCATTTGTTCTTCGTACAATGCAAATATAACCAATACAGTAAAATTAATATCAATTTTATCATCCAATGTTAATTTAACAATTCAATTTTTTTAATTTAAATTTAATATTATTGAGTGCTATTGTTATATACTGTATAAAATACAAATAGCATACGAGTCAAGTTATTATAATAAAGGTTACTATATGTGTTTAATATGGGGGCTGTGGAAGTACAAAGAGTATATTTTTTAGATGCCACCAAAAAACTGGTTGAAACATTTGAAAACGCAAAATATGTTAACCAATAATAGATCTACAATTTAATTGTCATTTTCTTAAATATCTATTTTAAATGCTATAAAATTTTACATATTTATATGTAATGTTTTTTATTTTATTTGTAAATGTTAGAATGGGATATATATTTTATGTAAGTAATCTATACGACAAAATACAATACATCGTTTTATTGATTATGTTAGCGTGGTGAGATAAAAATATGATGATCATAAAAGTATTTGTAGAATAATCAAATACTTTTTTATATATTTAACGTATTTTTTACATTGATTATGCATGTAAATATACAAAAAATACACGTTTAACCGCCGGATAAGACTTAACCTATAATACACGTGTACTTTAATTTTGTAAAATATATAAATATTATTATTATAAATTAACGCATTGTTTACGTTAAATATACGAGTAATTTACACGTTTAAAATACATATAACAGGTACGTATATTACACACTAAATATACAAGATTTATCCGTTTAGTCGCCGGATATTTTTCCGTATAATATACCTACAACTGCCAGTTGCAAATATTGAAACATTTATCATCATTTAATGTCTTATTGATTTATTTATTGCAATATAAGTATAATAAATGAAATAAATTAATGTTATTTGATTTATTAATTAAATTAGTTTTAGTGTTTTTCTGTAAGAAAGCAGCACAACCAAAACCCAGTAATAAAAATTAATATGGCAGCAGCAAACACATCTGATACTGTGCATTTTGACTCTTTTAAAACTTATTTTGACCAAACATAATGGTAGCTTATTAATTTTAATAATACTTTAAAATTATAGCTTTAAAGTAATTGTGTGAATCTTTACTTTTCAAGCTCTTCAATTGCAACAAATTCATAACATTTTAAAACAAAGCATTTATACAATTGCATTTTTTCAATCAACTTTGTTAATTAAATTTTTTATTTACAAGTTCTACCATCATTTATGAATCTTTATTTTTGTGCAAAATTTTTATTTTTTGTGTTTTTGTGACATGAAATTCTATTCGTTGTGTTGCAAAAGTACAATGTTATTGTTAGTAGCTAACAAGTAAAGTAGTTTTCTGGCGAGAAAAAGTAAGCTTCGGTAAATTGCATTAACACTTTCTGACAACCTTACTGATAACGTTACACCGTACTCCGTTGAAAACATGTTACTGAAGTTTAGGTACTGTAGGGAGATCTAGATCTTCCTATTTGAAAAAAGAAACGCGCAAGCGCCGGTTTATGTTTGTGTGCATTAAAATGATTTAATTTAATACAATGAAACATTTCACACAGTAGCGTTGCTATCATCTGTAAGCAAGAATTTCCAGTGCGGCACTTTTTAATATTTTATGAGCGGGTTTAGTATGTTTGACATTTTATAAATAGAATTTTACATTTCAGTGTTTTCTGACAATATTTTTATACTTTAAGACCAGATTTGATTATTTTTATCATGCTATAAATAAAGATTGAGACTTTTAATTAAATTTTGCTATTTTTAAGACTTATAAAAATTTTTACACTTTTTAAAAACATGTATTAAGTTTTAAAGCTAGATTTTTGTTCTTTTAAACATATTTTAATATTTTATGACCGGATTTAAAATTTTTGATTTTTTATAAATACATATTTGAATTCTTAAACATTTTTGACCAAATTGTTGTATTCTGTTTAAAATTTTATACTTTTGACAAAATTTTACTAATATTAACATTGTAAATTTTTTTTCTTATTTTTATGGCTGGATTCTAAGAATATTTTTGTTATTTTATAACCAAATGTTGCTACTTTTGAGATGTTACAATTGTTTTGCATTATGGCCGGATTGTTGTATTTTCTGACAATATTGTAATATTTTATTTGCTAACATCTTATGAATAAAATGTTGCAATTTTAATCAGTTTTTGACTGGATTTTGCTTTATTACCAATATTATAATATTTTATAGCCGGATTTTGCAGTTTTTAAAATTAATTTTACAAGAAATTATTGAGAATTTTTATAATTTTAAATGTTTAAACAGTTTTTCTATTTTTAACAATATTTTGATATTCTATAGCTAGATATTGCTGTTTTTTACATTTTCTAAAAAAAGTGCACCTTTAACAGTTTCTAGTATATACAAAATTTTATGACCGGATTTTAGTGTTTTTTTATCATTATTTAAATTTTTCATAGCCGGATTAGATATTTTTGAGATTTCATATTTTTTATTTTTTACAGTTTATGGTTGGATTTTGGTCTGGATCTTCTAATATTTTGATGCTTTAAGGCCGGATTTTAGTATTTTTGCCGTTTCATAAATAAAATGTAGCACTTTTAACTGTTTTTGGCAAGATTTTCTTTTTTTAAGTATTTAATATTATATGACCGGCAGAATTTTTAACAGTTTATAAAAAGAAAAGAACAAAATTGTGTACGCTTCTCCAAAACCGTAAAGAGCCCTTCGAAATAATTTGCGGTAAAGCCCACCGATTGCAAAACATTTGTGTAAACGCATGAAAGATTATTAAGCCCTCTTCACAAGCAATGGTTTTGATTTTATATAAGCATACAGCCACCCGGAATCTTTTGCAATTACGGTGCCGTAAATTACGTACCTAAAAGTATATATAAGTAAATAATTAATTTTGCGACTATTAAAATTATCGTAAATTCCAGATTTAAAATTGTTACTGAAAAATCTCGGCGCAGACGTTCAGAATCGCGATTCGAAACGCCCAAATACGTCTAAAAGTCCTATTTATTCAAAGAAACCAGATGTATTTTAAACGCGCAGTACACAGCAAGTATAACAGTTAGAGAAACCAGGTCACAGTGGAATGTGAAACATCGCGTGTACAATAATTATGTTAAAAGTAGTGAGTGTATTCAAACACAGCGCTTGTTTGCAAACAAATTGCCATAGTTCTGCAAAACAAATTTTACGACTATATTTAAAATTCCATCAGTATAAGACAACAATTGTCAAAGAGTTAGGTGAACATGACTATCAACAACGTTTACAATTAGCAGAAAATTTAAAATAAAGCGTAGTTCCACTTAAACAGTTTGGTTAATAAGTCAAACTGCTAGTGGCCATGAATAATCCATAAGTAATAAGGTGTAATCGGTTCTTATTTTATTAAGAAACATGACGGCCCACACAACAAGGGCTTCAATGAGAGTTTTTAATCAATTTTTTCAGAAACAAATTAATTAACGTTTTGGCAATGTGCTCTTTCCAAACTCGTTCTTCTGACCTAACGGCTTGTCATTTTTTATTGTATAGTTTTCTAAAATCTCATGTCTGTGAAGATAAACCACAAACATTGAAAGACTGCAAAAATGCCATTCGCCGTAAATTGCAGAGCAGAATTGATCACCAAATTTGAGATTGAAATTTGCATTCAAGTATAAAGGTGAATTAAGTGATTTTGTTTTTTGCTCCTACTTAAACAGAATGACATACTGTAACAAAAATTTTAATGTTAAAAAAAAAACTTGTATAATTAACCAAGTACTCATTATTTTAAAACCATGCGGTGTATGAATCAACTTTATCCGAAATTCTAAATTTGCCATAAAACGTAGTTAGAAAAAAGCTTTTTATATATTTTTACTTTTCTATTTTGACTCTATTCTTATTTTTTTTTTCTTAGTTTTGTTAGATTGATCAAATGCTTAAGCTTTCGATAAAATTAAAGCTAAAATAAAATCCTTTAAATAACATTTCCAAAACTGAAAGTTTTAATTTAAAAAAATTTAGACAAATTTGCAGTAATACCTTGTTTCTAAATTTTAGTTTATTAAATCCAATTTAAAATAATATTCAAAATAACCTTAATTATATAATTCCTACTTATTTTTAATTAGCGGTCCAATTCTTTTTGATCTACAACACCTTTTTATTAATTTTATAATACATCTCGGAAAGTGGCTCAGTTAGATAAAGTTTACTCTACTTCAGTGGAGAATTTGGACCACTTGCAAAATCAGATAACTGCTGGGTGTAACTCAATTAGAAACAACCCAAGTGTGTTTGAAAAAATTTGGCACTCAATGACAAGACAATTGAATGCTTGTATCCAAGCTGGAAGAAGTCATTTCGAACATTTATTGTAAATTCAGCAACTTTACATGTACTTTTTGATAATAAAATGTTGTAACTGTCGCAAATTTTGTTTGTCATTGGAAAAAATATTCTATTAAGAAATAACCTCTTAATTTTTTGCCGCATGTTCACCTAACACCCTGTATATATAATCTCAGTATTTACAACGTATCCATTCTCTCAATTAACGTGTGCAATAGAATATATTTGTGTTTTCATATTGAAAAGCTGTTTGTGCAGTAGTACCATAAGCGCAAGCGCTGAATTATCGGCCGTTGCAAGCAACAAAAAAAAAATAATATGTCAGATTAACTTAAAAGTACTTTTAAGAATTTAGTAAATTGTACTCTTTAAAGCCAACATTTCAAAAATTAATAATTTGAAAGCTTATTTATCAAGGCTATTGTCAATGTAGAATTTCTTGATGATTTAGAGCACTGGTAGTTAATACTTAGCAACTTTCAATCTCGGTTTTAATATAAGCTTTTTGTATGTGTTTTTATATAAAAGCATTGCGCTTTAGCGGTTGTGACTTTTTTTATTATATCCCAATTCCGTTGCATAATATAGCTGTGTGGATATTGTAGATGCACATGAGTTTTTACAAGGTAGTTAGTAGTAGTAGGTAGATTTGTATAAAAAGAATATGTTAGTAAAGAATATGTAAGTAATATGTTTTTACTGTTTAAAGTTTTTTATATAATTCTTTGACTAACTTACTTTAGCTGTAATCCTAACTTATCACCGTGTTTGAAACATTGTATCCATTGGTTTATACCAATTGCATTTGCTTAAAAAACTGCTGCATATTATTTGCAACGCCGCTAGGTAGTTTAGCAATGGGAGTAAATGTTTCAGAAAAACAGGACTATGATGCTATGATGGTCAACAAGGTTTTTAACCGTTTTGGTAGCTGTTGTAATCATAAATAGTAGCAAGTATACAAAAATATAAACCATAAGAAACATATATCTAACTGTAAATTTAGAAGCCATTGTAGTATAGTTGAGGCATTGAGAGCAAAAGTGGATTAACCCCCAAAAAAACAAATTGAGCAATATGCAATTCAAAATAATAGATTTTATTAGCATTTAAGTTTTTTAACTTGTTTTATGTTCAGTTATTGTTATCAAAACAAGATATGTGGCTCAGTTCATTTTTCTTAAACACGCCATTTTATGATATAAGTAAAAATAACATAGAACTAGATTTTTAAAATTTGAGAGTTATTCGACTTTTGCGCTCAATGACTCATTTTTGCGTACTTTTTCTGATTCAAAACGTTGGCTAATTCCCGAACTGAGCAGTAAATGCTAAGCAAAAATAGGGTTTTAGTATATTAAAGCTCCACATACAAACTATGTTTTTGGTATGATATGTAGATTTCTTGATATACTAAACATAGATTGCGTTAGTTGTAGTTGTACAGCATAATATTTATATTGATCTAGATAAATAAAGTAAAATATTTTAACCAAACTGTATACATAAAAGTTAAAAAAAAAAATGTTTTATTATATTTGAACTGCAAAACTAGTGATAAAAGTTGAAAATACTTGGAAGTTTAAGGCTTGTAAAGTTTTTGTTGACATTTTCTTAATTAGCTCTCAGTACTACGAGAACGTTGGAGTAGTGCTAAGCACACAGATAAAATGAAAAGTGCATACCTTGAAATATCGTGTATGTGTCTCACACTAGGTAGAGAAGACATTGCATCATTAAAATTAAATATTTATTTTTTATAGAATTTAAATTGTAATTTTTATTTTTTCTAGTTGCCTCAAAATAACAAAACTATTTCGTATATTTTCTGTTAACAATACCAAATTAATGAATTATTTACAATTTGGTTCTATAAAGTAACAAAAACATAGTAAATTGTAATTAATAAAAACTAAAAAAAAATTGAAAATAATCCTTATTAATAATATTGAATTGTAATGGGTTTAATTTGTTAACTATTATAATTGTTTAATAAAACATATTGCTCACAAAGGATTTATTGCAATCAACAAATTCCAATTATACATCCAATTTCGTGTATTCAAAATTTAATTCTCTCGACGGAAGAGATAAAATTAAAAATGTATATTTATGTACAACCCATATTCAGATTTATAAAGTTACAAATTTAAATTGGAGGTAAAAATGTATACCCTGCAAATAAAAACCAACAAGATACATTTTTTAAAACAACAGCGAAATTAATGAGGATGGAATAATTAAAAAAATACAATTTTATTCTTCCCATCACGTACTTCAAAAACAAAATATTATAATAAAAAATAATTATTAAACAAACAAAATAAAAAATCACGATAAAACAACCAATTACATAATAGTTTTGCATATTAAATTACAAAACATATATTCTATGCGCCTAGCATAAAAATTCATTTGTAAATTTTTGCTTAGTATATATTTATACTTCATATATTAATATACGATTGAATAATAAATACAGCGTAAGTTTTTTTCTTAAATAAAGTTTCAAACGTTTTATAACTTAAAAAAAATATCCAATTTCCAAGTTATACGACGCATTACCCTCGTTATTGTTGGGAATTAGTTTCGAGTTCCACATAATCGGATACGGGTTACGACGTTGACAAAGAACTGTTTAATTTAAAAGTCGTCGTTATTAAAATACATAACTCGAATATTACAAAGCGCTAATTTCAACTCGAGATATTTTATTTGTGTTTCCTAACTTCCGGTATCGATCCCGCGACCGTTGTGCTGGCACCCCAGGGGTGCAAAGCAAATTTGCATTTTTAGGTGCGCACATAACATTATGAAAAGTTTTCTAAAGAACATTCAACAGTTATTAAAATGTACTTTATTACACTACTTAATTTTTATTTTGTGATCTATTTATATAGTGAAAAAATATCATTCAATTATAAAGTTGGAAAATATAAAGTTGATATTAATTTTACTTTTCTCGAAGCGCTTATATTCAAGGTAAACAACTTTTCAAGATTTTATGTAAGGGTTTCTTAGAATTTCAGGCACGTTTTTGCATTTGACGATAAAAATTCCACTCGTTTAACGCATAGTGAGAGATTCTTCCTCCTACTTGCATTTCCTCAACTACGGTCGTTTTCCGCCCCGAAGATAATGAAAATGCGGTAGTTGACTTCCTTCCTTTTTACATCGCCGGATGGAAAAATATGCAAATAAGAAGAAGTGCTGGGATAACAGTAAAATATAAATAGCATGTTAAGTGGTTGTTAAAGCCGATTTACATACCAAAACTCGCTCTGTTGTAATTGTAACACTTTTTTAACAATATGATATTCATAAGTGTTTAATTTAACTTTAAATTGGTTATTTTCAAATTAACCAATTAAAAAAAAAAATGTTTTTAAAGCACTATTAAGTTACATAGCTAGTACCTGTTTTTTTAGACTCTACTAGACCATTTTTTTATAATAATAGTAAATTGAAAAATATATAATTTTCAATCTAAATTTATTCCGAGATTTAACAAAAGTTTGTTCAATTAGATATTTAATTACACAATAAAGATGAAAAGATTATATAAATCATATCAAATAAATAGGTAATGAGATGATAATTGTAGATAATGATAGTACAAACTAAATACTAATATTATAGGTTTGTTTAAAAACATAGACATAATAGTAATTTAGAAATAACTGTTGTCTGTGGAAAAGAAATGATTTTAATTTATTATTAATGGAGTGTACACAAATATATAAAATCACAAAATTGTTTATTCCAAAGTTTACAAAAATAATGATTTATAAAAAAAAATAATTATAATAATAAAATAAAACACCAACTAAGTTTTTTACTACAAATACTTTACTGATATAAATATATATTAGTAAAGAATGCATATCAATACAAACAAACAAAAGTTCACGACTCAAGTTTCCACTTTTAAGGCCATTGTCAAGTGAAAACAAACTAAAGAAAAAATACATTTATACAGAAAAGTTAAAATAGAAATTGAAGTAAAGGAAAAATAAATCGTCTAGAGAGATTTAAAAAGTAGTGATTTATATTGTGGTAAATGATTTTGCTCAATCAACAGATTAATAAGAGGATTACATTGTTTTTTGTAAACCTCGGCGGCTTCTAACAGATTAAGCTTAGTGCCTTTTGTACAGTTGTGTAACATTTTAATATTATTAATTTTAGGGAAGATATGATTCAAATTTATAATATAATTTGCAAATGAACTTGTATCGTGATTTAACGCTTTAAAATGTTCTGTATATCGTGTCTCAAAATGGACCTGTATACTTAGGTGAATTTCGACTGTCTGACGACTATTTTCACCTAGCGCACGCATGAAAAAAAGTGGATTTGGAGTAATAGATACATATATATCTATTTTCGCGTTTTTTAATGGTTTCTTGCATTTTTAGCAAAAACTATGCATTTTGGACAAAAATCTCTATCTCTATTAAAAGTTGTAGAGCGGAAAATTTCCAATCGATATAGGTCATTTGATTTTTCCTATAATTTTCCGTTTTTCCGCTAGAAAAAATCTTTTTTTTAAATTTGAAACCTTTGGGTAAATCTGAAAAATTGAGTTTTAATAAAATTTATTATTAATTAAATTTTGAATAAGCTTGACAGGAAAACCATTCATATTTTCTATAGATATAATTTTATTTAGTTCTAAATTAAGATAATGACTTGATAATGAAATTGTAAATGCTCTATATGCCATAGAATAATAGCTGGTAGCTTATGTGACATAGGATAGTTGAATTTGAAAAGAATTGTAGTATTAACGCTGGTCGGTTTTCTAAATATATTAAATTTAATTTTGTTATTGTTAAAAAAAAAGAGTTATGTCTTCTTCTTCTTCTTATCAGCCTAAATCTACCCACTGCTGGGTATAGGCCTCTTCCAGGTTTCTCCAAGTTATTTTATTTTGCGCGACTTGAAACCATCTTTTACCTGCAATAATTTTTATATCATCAAGCCACCTTTTCTGTGGTATACCGACACTTTTTTTCGTTCTTCTCGGTCTCTATTGTAGTATTTTGGTGGTCCATCTATTACAGTCGTGTCTGGAAACGTGGCCTGCCCATCTCCATTTTAGTTGAGCTACTCGCGTCATTACATCTGTAAGTTTTGGTTGCTGCCTTATTTCTTCATTTCGTATTCTGTCTCTAAAGCTCACCCCTAACATAGCCCGTTCAATTGACCTTTGGGTTGTTCTTAATTTATTGACGCTTTTCTGAGTTAGAGTCATAATCTCTAATCCGTATGTTATCAAAGCTAAGATGCAAGTCTTGTAAACTTTTCTCTTTATGTTTGTTAGGATATCTGTGTCAAGTATAAAAAATTTAATTTACACTAGAAACAGAACAAAATCTGTTTCTAGTGTAAATTTAATTTTGGGATAAATGTTATTAATTTTATTTAAAAATTGATCAAGTTGACTTGATGTGCCGCTAAAACACGCAATTATATCGTCCACGTATCAATACTAGAATAATATATGTTTTTTGGTAAAGTCTAAACTTATAAATATTTTATCTTTGATAATTGACACAAATATATCTGCTAGCAAATTTAAAATTTATAAAAAAATAGTAAAGGCAATATCAAATTCTTTGGTACATGTAGGTTAAGATAGGTTATTGCAATAAAAAGAAAAACCATTACTAGGCGCATTCCCAGGTGGCGGAAGAAGAATTTCACTCGCAAACTAACACAAAACAAACCATGGATGGTTAAATCACAACATTTTTTAAAACAGCCATTGAACAAAAAAGTCTTTGCCCAAAGTAAGAAGGTTGCCAGATACCTAGATAAAAATATCTGTGTCTAAAATCACAGATAGAAGAAGCAACAGAACTTGATTAAAAAAACTCAAGCCAAAAGACCAAAAAGAAGCAAATAAAAACTTTATCTAAACAAACGAGAAATGTTTACTAAACAGCAGAAAATAAAAAAAAAACAGCAAACATTAAATAATGTACTAAGGATAAAGCGCTTGTCAGCATAGAAAACAGCAAAAAAACTATGCGCATATAAAAAATAATGAACCAACATAAGCACATTTACTCAAAAATATGGAAAAAATAGAAAAATGCCTCACTGCGGCAAGAGATTTTATTAAAAAAAAACCGGAAATGTGCATATGACCATGAAAAATGCTGTAAGCGCACATTCAAAGCTTTTCAAGACTCTAAAAATACCAAACAAGAAGACAAAACAGAAAGAGCAAGCGCTAAGGCCAAACTCAAAAAATGCAATTAAAAACGCCAAAAAATGACAACGATAACAAAACACGCCATAAACCAAAAGTACCAGTATTTAAAGTATTCCAAAAAGCACGTTCAAATGAGAAGTTTAAGAATATATATAAAAAAAAAATGAATGAGTCATCGGTGTACAAAAATCACTAAAGATAATCTCTAACAGCACCAAAAGAGTACAACCTTGCATTATAAGTCAAAGAAAACCACCAACAAATGAAAAAGAAATATATAAAGCTGTAGAAGAATTGCGATATATTGCTGAAACTAAATTCAGAACCAAATTATCAATTACAACCCCAGACAGATATTGCAGAAACAATTATATTAATAATTATAAATAAATCGTCATTAGACGAACTTTCATTGTTAAAAGATTGAACGCTACAACAACTAAAAATAAAATTAAAGGAGCACTTGAGAAGCTGTTAGGAAGCCAACCAGAAAAGAGTCATTCAGCAAAAATCTAATAAAAAAAACTTGAAGATAGGACTAGCTAGATGTAGAATTACAGAACGCGTGAAAGTAGATAAACAGCTTTATGCCGCAGATGCTGCAAAAAAAACACATATAAAAAGACAGTGTATACTGTAAGGTATGTAAAAAAAGCAGACATACAATTAGAAGTTTTATGTGCAACCAATTTGAATAAAAGCAACCTTCAATATAATCCAAATAAATGTTGGCAGACGCGCTCAGCGGCTTATGATCGCTTAGAGGCAACCGCAACAACATTTAGCGCCAACATATTGATTGTAAGCAAACCAAACAAAAATTGTTTTAAATAAAAAGATAACAGACACTAACAAACAAAAATGCAGCAATTAAAATTCTTAACCAGAATACAATAATTGCAAACCATAAACAAAAGGAATGGTCTGTATTAAAATCAAAAAGGGACTAACAATAGTCTGATATATACTCCCAAAATGCAACCAAAAATTTTTTCAAATGTTTTGACCACGTTAAACAGCAAAATTAGAGGCAAAGAAGACAACATTGTAATAGCTGTAGGTTTCAACAGAAAGTCATCAGAATGGGGTTTGAAGTAGAAAGACATAAGCTCCAACTTACTTGTAGAATAGGAGCTCAGTAAAAATGTAGTGGTCGATTACAATAAAATGTAAGAAAGGACCAAAATTACTATATCTCATTTAAAGATATAGCAAGAAAAGTAATAGACTAGAAAATGCTTAACAAAAAAAGCCTAAGACTTCATAGGAATATTACTAAACAAAAAAAGCATAAAATTTTGTAAAAAAAGAAGACTTTATAATTTTATGAAAACACTCCCAAAAAGTGATATGAGCTGAAACCGATGAAACAGAAAAATGCATGCGCATAATCTCCGAACTATGTGATAAAGTAATGGAGAAAAAAAAATACATCCAAAAAAACAAACAAAAAACGCGTTATTAGTAGAATTCTAACATACAAAACCAGAAAAGTAAATGTACAGCGGCAGTAAACTGAATAATAAACAAAACCAAACTATGATCACAAAAACATGCAAATGGGAAAAATAAATGTAATTAATAAAAGTAGTATAAAAAAAAGCATAATAAAAATTCAAAATCTACCTCCGTCAATTAATCTTGGCTTAAAGCATAAAGTAATAAAATTGCTAAACTTTTTCCAACAAAAACATAAAAAAGTACTAGCGCTTACACAGTTAAAGTTTTTATTTAGAAAGAACTAAAGATAAAAGAAATTACTATAAAAATTAAAAAAAAAAATATATTGTTATATTTAACCAAAATGATTAAAAGATACTTGCAAAACAGGTATATTAAGGTGGAAGAAGAAATATGCCAAAAATCCGTGCTAAGATCACTGTTGTAGAACATTTTATATAACAAAATACTGCAATTAAAATGGAAAAAAGATAAGAAGGTCCACAATGGCTCAAACTATTCCTTATTTTATGTACTTTGAAACCCATATTCGTATATTTAATGTTGGGGCAGTCATTTTGATATATCAAACTTTAAACATTATTAAAAAAAAAACAGCAAATTTTGCAAAATTACAAAATTATGCTTTGTTTAAACAGATTTAACCATTTTTCATATAAATAACCTTTTTTCTTGTGGTCTAAAAAGTATTTACTGAAATTTTGACTAAAATTGACTTAGGGTAACAGCGTTTTTTTGGAACCTAAAAATTACAAGTTTTAAAGATCGCAAATGTTTTTGTGCAACTTCCTGCATCAAAATAGTGGTGTATACGTATTGATTTTATAAGTTTTGTGTGATCACATTAAAGAAAGATTAAATACGAAGAAATCCAGACCTCAAAGATCAAATTTCTTTAAAATTTGAGAAAGTTAGAACGGTTTAAACAAAGCATAATTTTGCAATGTTGCTAAATATACGGAATTTTTTGGAATAATGTTTAAAGCATAATATATCAAAATGACTGCCCCAACAATAAATAAACACGCATGGCTTTTATTTATTTATTTATTTTTTTATTTATTTATTTATTTATCAACGGGATATTACCCAATTACAAATTCCTTAAAATTAAAAATAACATAAATATATAAGTGGTAATGACAAAATATACATTTACTAAATTATGTATATATACATACTTACATACATTACCTAACAGTTTAAAAAATAATATCAACCAATTTATAAAAAAAAAAATAAAATAAAAATTTTAACAAAAGATCAATGGTTTAATTAATCAACACTTCTTTGAATTAGTATTTTTTTTAGATAATCAATACTGCAATTAAATATGTCAACATTTGTTTTGTTTATAATATGATTTGAGTTAGTTGCCATACGAGTGATTGGATGGTTGGTGCCATAGTTTGTGCGGTGAAACTGAATACGCAACAGATTATAATTTCTTGTGTTTCTAGCTGGTATATTTTAATGAAGTCTTTCTAGTAACTTGGGGGATATGATGAGTCCATTAAATATCTTAAATATTGTTATTATATCAATATTTTGTCTTCGATAAATTAATTGTTGTAGATTAGTTTCTATATACATTGTTTCATACTGAATATGTTCAGACAATATTCCCATTTTAAAAGCGGCATATCTTAAAAACCGTCTTTGGACTCTTTCCAGTTTATTAATATGTACTTGATATTGCGGCGTCCATATTGGTGCTGCGAATTCCAAATGTGGTCGCACTAAAGAAACAAAAAGATTTCTTACAGTTTTTACATTTGTAAAATTATTAGCGTGCTTTTTTATAAACCCCAGAATTCTCAAAGCTTTTCTGTCAAATATAATGCCTAAATCTCGGATTTGAGAAATATTATCCAAACATAAACTAGACATCTTATAATTAAATGGCAAAGGTATATGGCTTTTAGTGAATTGAATGTATTTACACTTTTCAACATTTACAGACATTTTGTTTTGTGTGCACCAGTTCTCAAAATTTTTAATGTCTTCTTGCAATAGAAACTGATCTTCAGTTGACTTGATTACTACATATATCTTAATATCATCAGCATATAATAAATATTTTGAAGATGTAAATACATTGCCAATATCATTAATAAATATTAAAAATAACAGTGGTCCTAAATGAGAGCCTTGTGGCACCCCAGATGTGATTTGAATGTCCTCTGAAATAAATGAATTTAACTTTACATTTTGCGTTCTATTTAATAAATACGAACACAGCCATTTTAATAATGATCCACCGATTCCTGCATGTTTCAGTTTATGAATTAAAATTGTATGATCAACTTTATCAAATGCTTTAGATAAGTCGGCATATATTGAGTCTACTCTAAATCCTGATTCTAAAGCTTCATTGATTTCTGCAACATATTCCAATAGATTAATGGTCGTTGACCGACCTCGAATAAATCCATGTTGTTCCTCAAAAATAAAACTAGACAAAACATTAGACAGATACTCAGACACAAAAGATTCAAACATTTTTGCTATGGGTGCTATTATAGAAATTGGTCTATAATTCTTAATATTGGTTTTGTTACCGCTCTTGTGAATAGGTGAAATGTGTGCTTTTTTCCATTTACTAGGAAAAATGCCAACCTTTAATGATTTATTATAAAGTAACCAAAGTGGTCTACTTAGTGAAAAAGGACAATTTTTCAGCAACAAAGGCGATATTGTATCTGGACCAGCACTTTTACTACAATCTATTTGTTCTAACTTGTTTAAAATTTCTGATATGGTTACAGAAAAAGACTTTACACTTATACTAGTATCACAGATGTTATTACAATTACAGATGTTATCACAGTTGTTAATTATATCATATATATCACAGATTGGCTCATCAGGTACATTGTAAACTGAACTAAAATGATCAGCAAATAACCTTACTATATATATCGTATCCACTGTTAGCAGTAACATCGTCCAAGCTCATACTAGCTGGAATATTATTGTCTTTTCTTAATGTATTAATGTATTTCCAAAAATATTTAGGATTACTATTAATAGAATTTTCAACATTGGTAATATATTTATTAAAACAATCAGTGGATCTAGTTTTGCACAATTTACGTAATCTTTGAAACTCAGAATACGTTTCCTTGCAATGGTTTTCTTTATAAATTTTGTGTACTCTTTTTTTTTCAATGGTCATTTCCCTCAAGTTACTATCAAACCATCTTGGAAACTTATAATCATTTTTAACTTCACTCTTAGGCACGTATAACTCAATTAACTCAAACAAACATACATAAAACATTTCAACCGCTGCTTCAACATCCAAACTTTCAAATATAGAATCCCAGTGTTGATTAACTAAACCTTCGTTAATCAAATTAAAATTGGCGCGTTTAAAATCATATTTTATCTCTTTATATTCCAAAGATTGAATAGGACTTTTTACACATAAATTAAAACATAAAACAGGATGATAACGAGCACGAGGTAACAGTTCTTCAATAGCACACAACACATTAAAATTACTTAAATTGGAAAAAATTAAGTCTAATATTACATCGTTTTCATTTTTTATCGAGTTTTGCTGATAAAAATTTAGAAAAGCAAACGTTTCCGCAACATATTCGGACGACTTGCATATATTTGATGCCGTAATACCTAAATGACTATTAGACCATGTTACCTTAGGCAAGTTATAGTCTCCTACTAATATATAATGTGCGTCTTTGTTTTTTTCAATCATGTCTTCAACAGACAGACAATGGCTTTGATAAACATCTGAACTTGAACTAGGAGGGATGTAAACAGCACAAAATATATATTTTTCACAATTAATAGATAATTCAACCCATAATTCTTCATAACTATTATTATTAATAAATTCATCTGACATAACTATATTACAATTATATATATTTTTTACTGCTATTAGTACACCACCTCCTCTTGTGTTTCCCATAGACATGTAGTTCCTATCACATCTAAATATATTATAATAATTTAGCTCTATTTCACTATCACTATAATCTGAGTTTAACCAAGTTTCACTTAAAATAATAACATCATAGTTAGCTAGTGATGCATTATGACTTAATGTATAGAGCTTAGTTCTTATGCCTCCGGCGTTCTGGTAATAGATTTCCAAATGATCATTTAATATTTTTCTTTGCTTTGGTTGTTTCTGTAAAAATTTTCATCATTGCCAAGTTTACGAAAAAAGAATCTACGTATTATTACTCCTTCTGGCCAAAACTTGCTATCATTCAAAATATCAAAATATTTTTTATTAATGCCGACTTTAAAAGATTTACTTCCACGGCTATTCAAATTGACAATGTCCAACTCTGCATTCTCATTTTCATTTCCCAGTTTGGTAGTTATGTATGATAATACATCATCTTTTGTTGTGCTATTCTTAACACGTCCAACATATAACCACATCTTAGGCATTGCTGCTTTGAAGTTATCTTCTACACAAGATTGTGCAGTTCCTTTTATAATATTATTTTTATTATTGGTTGATTTTGTATTAAGTGCATTCTTAAAGTACATGTAATAAGAAATATTTTGAGCCATTGTGGACCTTCTTATCTTTCTTTAAAGACCCAAAAATTGAGATACAAAAATGTGCGGTTTGCCGTTTTTGTAAATTTTTGAATAATAAAAAATTCTTGATACTGCCCGATATACCATTTCTCATATAGATAACCTATTTTCTTGTGCACTAAAGAGTTTTTACTGAAATTTTGACTAAAATCGACATAGGGTGACAACGCTTTTTTGAGATCTAAAAATTACAAGTTTTGAAGATTGCAAAAACATGTGCAACTTCCTGCATCAAAATAATGGTGTATACGTATTGATTCTATAAGTATTGTCTGATCACTTTAAAAACAGATTAAACACGAGGAAATCTAGACCTCGCAAATCAAATTTTCTTAAGATTTTACAAAGTTACTAAATTTACGGTTTTTTTTGGAATAATGTTTAAAGCTTAATATATCAAAATGATTGCCACAATATTAAACATAGAAATATAAGTTTTAAAGTACATGTAATTTATTTATTTATTATGCTTTTTACGGCTATTTTACATCGCCACAGTAAGTCTACGACTTGTTTAAAGTGGTTTGATGGGACCAACAGCTTAATACGTGACTTCCGAACCACGCTGGTGGATAAAGAGCAAGTTATCATTTCAGTCATATTTCGGGGATCGAACCACCCCGGACTGCTCGCGTGATATGCAAGTACTCTACCATTGAGCTATCACACCATAAGGAATAAGTGGAGCCATTGTGGACCTTATTATCTTTTTCCAGAAGCCCAAAAATTGAGATACAAAATTAGCTAAAAAAGACGTTTTATTGTAAAAATTCTGACCTTCAAATGTGTGTCATTTTGAACAGGCAATATTCTAAGGTCCAAAATTTTGGGAATCTTATTTTTTTAATCTATATTTTTATCCCTGAAAATTTGCTCAAAATCAAAAAGGTCGACTTTTTCAAATTAGTCGAAAAGTAATGGAATTACCCATATATATATATATATATATATATATATATAGCAAATAAAACCAGACAATAATTGCAACAAAACAGTTGTTTAATTATTTTTGCACATTATGTTTTTATAGTTGTAGATAATTTTTTTTTGAACTACATAACATATAAAAACAGACACAGTCTCCTGTAAAAAAGGAAATAAAGTATCGCCCAAAACAAACAAAAAAAATTGTGTAGCTAAGAAACTGTAATAACCTTGTTGATGATTCTATATAAATGTGACGTAGTTCAATGATAAAAGATTTTGGGTTTTAAAAATTTGCTACGTTCTACTACATAAAACTATCATCAAGCAAATGATTCATAATTTATTAATCATCAGACAGATGATTAATAATCATTAATGTAGCAATTTTTAAAATAAATTTTTAAACCCTAAAACCACCTTGTTTAAATTATTAATACAATATAGAATTTCATCATGTATCCGCTGCGTCAATTCGATATCAATGTTGAATTATCCCCAATAACTTTTTTTATTTTCAATAAAGATAAGCTTGTATTTGCAAAATGTAGAATTATTCTTAAAGAACCGACCAAGGCCGTTTTACACTCAACTTATTTTTAAGATTAGCTTTGATGTTTTTTTTATCTGGTCTTGATTCCTATACTACACTAACAGTAAATGGTGCTACTTGCAAAAACAATGCATTCAAATTTTACAAGTAGAAAATCTTTTCAACATTTTTCTCTAATTTAGAGTAGATTAACAATGTTACAAATCTATTTAAAACTGTAAGTCACATGTATGCAACATGCTATTATTACAAACAAACAAAAATGACGCTAATAGTGGCGAGTAATATGGCTTCAGCTAAATAGACTATATTAAAAGCATACCGACCGGTACTCTGATTTTCAGTATTTTAGTAAAAACAGTTACTTTGGAAATATTCCTATTTCCACATATAGTTTGATAATCAAGTTATTGTTTCACCAGCGTATTATTATTTTTTTTAAATCCGAACTGCGCAGTGAGACAGCTGAAGACGGTTAGAACTAAATTAACAAGAAAAAACAAAGGCCGTTATAGTGTAATTCAACTGCAATTAATTTAAAAAAATAAATATTTGTGTTTATGATTGGATTTTAAGCAAAAAATGCAAAATAATTTTTTCAGCTTTTTTTTAGAGATATCAAAGCTTAATGTCTTCTAAACTTGCGTTAATACAAAAGACTTATTTACTAGTAGTTGACAGTTGTCACATACTTTGTGTATATTGTCAAAAATGCAGCGGCAATAAGAAATATGTTGACATTATTTTTGCTAACAATTTTTGCAACGGCAATGTTTTAGATAGTTGTCGGGAATAACATAATTTTTTTTCCAATGCATTTTAAACATTGTGCGACAATGTAAAATTGAAATTGTTATACTGGTAGTGAAAATCTACAATACAACGCTGCAAAAAAAAAAACTTATGCATTGTTTGACAAACCAAGTATAACTACCAGATAAATTGCAACCCATCTACTTTAAACTGAGAAGTGTTGCATCCTTACTATTATTAGCATGTCCATCACTTACAATCAAGAAATAAAGTACAAAGATTAAAATTTTTGCAATGCCTTTCAATACAGGCAAAATCCTAACTTAATTCGTTTCATTTTGTGCTCCTGCAAAGTTACTATAGATAATCACTTGCACAAGTTATTAGCAGATGTTGCATTACGTAACGTGATGTAGCATCAACAGAATGGCACGCCACCGCATGCTTCAAAAGTTGTTGTAGAAAAACTAAAATTGTCACCTGTGGAACTACAAAAAAGAACAGTTACAAAATTATGAATGCTGCATTTGACATTTAAAATAAGCAAAATTTTTTTGTCGTTTATATTTCAGTAAATTTACGTTGCCAGACTTGTTTAAATAAAAAAATTCGAAAAAAAGCCAATAAAAAAAAGTTGTTTTAATTTTTTTGCTTAGAATCAAACTCATATTTTTCTTCTGGTAAAAATCAATCTGTACAATTTGTTTAGTTTATTATACTTTTTTAAATAACAAAATTTATAAAATAATTTTAAATTGTGTCTAAAAATTGTTGAAATCAACATTCATTTCTGCTCAGACAATTAAATAATAAGTATTATTCCAAATATTTTTAATTTTGCAATTCTAAATCAATCAGTATGGTTTTTTCTCATAACCTAATTTGAAAAAAATTTTTTTTTTAGTAAGAATAAAGTTACTACATCTAAAAACTAACAATACAATTACAGAGTGGAGCACAATGGTATCCTATATAACTTTTAAAATACATATAATAAAGTTTTGAAAATTATATTGTTTAATTTTGGCGATGACAGCAATATAAAACACATACGAAATCGTTAGTTAAAGTTTTATTTTATTTTTACCAGCATTTTTGAAGAAATTTTAGTATTTTTTTATAAATAGTCTTTTTGAGGTGTTGTAAAGCTTAAGACAATGTATAAAAACTCTTATAAAAAAAGTTGCAAGAGTTTAAATCAAAAAAACAAAAAAGCTATTCTTGGATATTATTCTACCAAACAACATATCTAAAATACGGTCACCGCATAGGTTGTGATTGCATTCTGTTAAAACCAAATAATATTTGTATCTTATTCTTCATTTTCAGAAGTAAAAACCAACATATTACTTTATCGATCGGTAGTCAAAGTAACAGTAGCAACAGCTTCTTAAAAACTCAACAATGCCCACAGAGAAATATCAACAACAAAAATATCAGCAGCTCATTATGTTCTGCTATTACAGTCCCGGTAAGATAGAAATGCAATTCATTCCTAGTTCATATAATAAACCTCTACAATAAAGCCCCGTTGTTCATCTGACTACGACATGTTGATTATTAAAACCTTCACCCTTTCTAATAGAGCCAACCTAATAAGATCCTTTTAGAAAGTATTTGAAATATTAGACTTCATTATACCTCACTATAAACACATATAAAAAAACAATGTAGCAATTATATATTACTAAGATTATTTATTAAAAGCAGAAGGTTTGGTCATGTGTACAATTAATTTTGTAAATCTTAACTATAATGCAACTAAATGCTTTATTTTCCAACAACCACATAAGAGTAACCAGATCGTTATTAATTAATTGCAACTTTCATTATAACAGCTAATGCTGTGTGCTGTTAATTTTGTCAGCCGTTGCTAGTTGCTATTTTATAAAAACGTACCACTCTACTGAGGAATGTGAGTAATTGGGCAGCTCAGTATTTGCTTTCTGCTTTACTTTACTCAGCACATTATATAAATTAATTCTTTACATAACTATTAAATCCAACTTAACTAACCACTATTGAAGTTTTAGGTCGTAACGCCAGAACGTCCTACGTAACACCAATATATGATACACCTCAATAACAGTATTTATAAAAAAACTTTTGTTTACAATTACCACGTAGATACTCTTTTCAGTAAGTAAATAACTCCTCATTACTTTTATACTGTGTTTTTCATATAACCTCAAAGCCTTACTAGTCAATAGACTCTTATCAATTTTTTGCAGTTCTTGTACATCCCCAAAGCCACAAATGCCAGTGAAAATAAAGCTCCCATAAGCTGTTACGTACAATGTCTTAAATGTCAAAATACGGTGTTAACACACAACCTCATGGTATCAAATGCTAATGTGCAAATAACCATCTTTTACAACCTAGTATATTCTCAACCCTGAGAGCGTCCTAACATGCTACAGCTGTTAATGGCGTCAAAATAATCTGAACCAACAATACTTTTAAAGTTCATATGATAAAACTCTTGTATAGTTATATAGTAAATACATTTACTAAGTATATACTATATCACAAATATACATTCAACTCTTGTACATTAGTACATTTAAATCTATAATTTATTATTTATTTCAAATGTCAATGTACTTTGTTTTTACACTCCCAAGACTCACTCAGTGCATGTATCATTTAAATAACCTCAACACATCCTCAGATTAATGAACTATTATATCTGTAATCAATGACATAAAATAACTCTTTGTCAACATGTTGCAATGTGTATTATGTTATTGTTTGTTATTATAAGTTTTGTTTTCTTACACGTAATAGGCATTATTTATATTTTAATTTAAACATGTAATAAAAACATAAAAATCGTTTTAATTAAACACTGTGTAATGAATTCACGTAGTTACGTTTATAATCATCAATTCTATTTCATTAATTTGGTAATAAAATGTACGTTTTCTATGGTTAAAACAAATCTACAGCACCAAGAATGTTTAGAGAAAGTTGGAATAGTATAAATAAATACAAGTTTAAACTTTATGTATAATTTCAGCCAGCATAAATTAAGTCCATAAAAGAAGAATTTATAGTCTTGAGAGTATTAGTTTGCAAAATATAATAGAGAAAATGTAAATTTATGTTGCAATTGTGAGCAATTTTAATGTTACTGGGCTTAATTCTACCAGTGTTTTATTACAATCTTTGTTAAGTATTTAAATTGTAATGACAAAACTTATTGCACTTACAATATTGTACCTACACATAAAATTAAACCATACAGGTTGCATTCATTGTGTTATATGCATTCTATGGGTATTTTAACACACACAAAGGAGGGCAATTATAATTGGATGGTTGCTTTGCATGATTAATTAAACATAATTTATTCAGCGTATAATACGATTCGTTCATCAATATTTAGATTCCGTTCATCGCGTAATACAACACTGATCGATATTGGAGCTACGGTTAATTTGCAAACTGTATATGGTACATTAGATTCATGCTATGCAATTAATTACTGTACATTGTAATGACATTATATTTTATAAAATCGATAATAATATTACTTGGTATAGCATTTGTAAAGGAATTTTTATACAATTATATGCTGTAATGTTGAATTATTAATTATAATAAAATATTAGTTTGTATAAAAACTTGTCATTATATATATAAAACTTAATAAATAATACGTTAATCTGACACGGGCATCAGCATCCATTAGCTTTTAAACACTTTCTAAAGAATTTGCTGCCTTTTATGTTATTATTGATAAAAATATCTTCAAAGAAAATATAGGATTTCGCATTGTATTGAATTGCTTTGTAGTAAGAAAGTTGGTGTTTGTATCAAACATAATATACAATGTGTGTGTTTTATAAATAAATACCATTGACTCTTTCATATTAAAACTGAAGATGTATATTACTTGATTAAATAATGTAGATGCTTATACCTATAGGTCAGGCAATTCCTAAAGTAATAGCACCTATCAGAAATAACTTAAGAAATTGCTAAAATAAATAACAAAAAGTCAAATTACACAAATAATTTCCATTATATTACGCTCAATTTCAATTACGTTCCGTTTTCAATAACGTACAACTCAATATTCTTTTTCTAATCATGATGAGTGATGAACAATGTCAAGCATCGCAATAGTTTTAAAAATACCTATAATAATTCTACCGCCAATGCAAAACATATTCTTTTACAAATTAACCCAACGATCTCTTAACTCGATAAACATGTGTGAGGTTGTTTTGTACTGCAAATATGCCATTAAAACTATCTCTGCCTAGACTTACATTTGCTATGGCAATTATTTTAATTGCAATTACCAACAAGTAATTAAATCATTATCCTCATGCATATAATATGTCCTGAAGTACTGCCTAGACAAAAATCATTTTATAAGTAAGTTTGTGTTTTGTAAATATATATTTATATGCTATATGTTTTTTATTATGTACAGACTGGTTTCGGCTATTAGGCCTCATAATATATCATAACATCACAATATATGTAAATCTAATTACACCGAAGATGGCTTAATAGCCGAAACCGGTTTATACATATTAAAAAACATATAGCATATAAAAGTATATTTACAATACATAACTTAACCTATCTAATAAAATATATGCATAAGAGCAACACAATTATTATGTAATTATAAAAATCATTATGTTGCACCTTGCAATGGCAAATAAATTCAGACATCTAAAATTACAATAAGTTACAAAAAAACTAGAAAATTAAACATATAAAAAAGCAAAATGAAAAATATCTGATTAGTAACCAAGCGGCGGCAGAATGATTGAGTTGTTAGCATTTTTTGCTCTAATTTTTTGTACTTCACAAGCTCGCAACCCTACTTGTTTTATTTTATAGCATGAGTTAAAACAAGAGTATAAACTAAAAACTGTTGAAAAGTGGAATTTTTTTTTATGATATAATAGTAAAACCCAGTTATAAAATTTAAATACTGTCAAAAAGCACCAAAATCGCCCCATAAACTGTTAAAAAGTGCACAAAAAAATAGCAAAATCCGAACATAAAATATTAAAATGTACCAAAAACCAGCTAGAAAACTTTTAAAAATGTGAAATTCTACTCATAAAATGTTAAAATTATCAAAATCCAGCCTTAAAACATCAAAATATTGTTAAAAAGCATCAAAATTCAACCATAAATAGTTTAAAAGTGTGCAATTTTGTTTATAAAATGTCAAAAACAACAAAACCCTGTCATAAAATATTAAAATCGTGTCAGAAAAAAAACAAAAATCCAGTCAAAACGTTCAAAATTCTATGAAAATATTCTAAAATATCTTATTGTCAAGAAGCACCAGCCACAAACTGTTAAAAACGCAAAGTTATATTAATAAAATGATTAAATCAAAAATAACCGGTCTGTAAACATTAAAATATTGTCAAAAATAACAAAAACTTGGTCTTAAACTGTTCAAAATGCAAATTCTTTTTATACAAAGTCAAACATAACTAAATCCGGTCAAAAACTACCAAACTGCAAAATTGCAAAATTCTATTCATAAAACGTCAAAAATAACAAAATTAGGCTACAAAACATTAAAATTATGTCAGAAAGAACCAAAATCCAGCAAAAAAAGTTAAAAGTGTTTACACATTCTATTATTAAAAAATTTAAAATTTTAAAATCCGACCTTAAATCATTAAAATAATGTCAAGAAGCACACAAATCTCTGGCTCCAAAGTCAAAAATGGAGTTGATAGTGTTATTGGCACGGAGGTTGGTACTAGGAGACAGTACGTGGTGAATTATTTTTCAAGGTTGTGTGTGTATGAAATTTATTAGAAAAGTTTTCCAGATGCAATTGGTGTTATGTGGCTCTGGATTGTAGTACCAAACTTGCAGAGACATTTTAAGGTTTTTGGTTGACAATTTTCTGGGGGTATTTCTTAGTTGCAATAGACTTCCGGGAGACTCTAAATTGTGTTAAGGGGTTGTGGGCCGTACACTGGGTATGTTGATTAGCTAAGTTTGTTGGCACACGATGTTTGTTTGTTTTAAGAAGTTGTTTGTTGGCATTGGTGTTGTGGCTTTTTTGTACTTTTTTGTAGCCTTAATGGTAGACTGTGGTACTTTTTGTGTTTTTACTCTATGTTGCTAAGCTGCTCACTGATTTGTTAGAATTATTTTGGTATAGATTTTTTTTTTATTTTTATAGACTTACATTTATTTCTTATATAACTTAAAAAACTTGCAGAGATTTCTAAAAGAGTAAAAGATGTCGCCCCTTACAGGAAAACTGGGATAGAACACTATTTGAGTCAGACAGTAAGGCGTTAACTAAAGTCAATAAAATGAAAGCAAGTATACAAAGCGAAACCAACGTTATGATGTTTTGTGGGCGCCATCTTAAACTATTTCTGGGTTAAGTTAGCTGTTGTACGGCTGAGACATAAGCATAAGATTCATTAATGTTTTAAGGCTCATAGAAATTACAACACAATTTCTTGCACAGTTTGATTGTGAGCAAATAATCCAGCAATTCATAAACACAACAAAATTAAAAATTGGTCAAAATGACCAAAATTGCTTTAAACAATAAAAAAACAAGGACGGGTTGCTCTAAAACTAAACACTACCAACCAACTCAGGAACAAAACCAAACCACAATTAAACATTTTGCTGTAAACTGTAAAAATGTAATAAAAAATATAAAATCTCAAAAATAGCCAAATCCGCTATCAAATATCAATATATTGTTAAAAATAGCAAAGTTCGATCATAAAGGCATCACCCGTATCTTAACTAAAACTTTTACCAATGTAAGACAACAATAAAAAAAAACATCAAAAAGAAAGAATACATGCAAACTGTTTAGGTTTGTCATAAAAAAATTATACAAAATATAAGATAAACCACAAAACATTAATTTTTTAGAATCAGAAACGACGTGGTTGAGATTTTTACTATAAAATAGCAACGTTTTTAATGTGAACAAGGAAAAAATAAAAAAAATTCGAAAGCACTGCTTTTTGCATTACGTCGGTGAAAGTGGAAGACCTTGTATGTACATGTACAACATTTTTACAGGAGACGATAAAAACTTCATACTTTAAGTATAGATAAAAAAGTTTCTTGTTCTATTTTTCTGAATTATTATGAATTATAATATGATAATTAAAATAAACTTAAAACAACTTCGGTTTGAAGATAAAACAATTTTTGAAAACGTTAAATAATAATAATAAATAATTTTTATTGTCAAAAAAGTTACATAAAAAAAAATTGTATCGACAATAAGGCACATGATCAGATTGAATAGTTAAAATGAGGTTCTTCCTCATGAACTTTTACACATAACTACATAAAAACAAAGTATTAAAATACTAAAAGTAAATATATATGGGTAATTCCATTACTTTTCGACCAAACTTAAAAATAGAGTATCTCCAAACTGCCTCAAAATTAAATATGTGATAGTAAGTACCAAAAAAACATATTTCCCAAATTTTCAACTTTTAAAGTCATGATCTTGATTTTTGGGAGTCTCTCAAAGTTCAGAAAAACGCCTAAAAATCACATTTTTTTGCTAATTTTCAACATTTTTTTTCTGAGCGCAGAAACATTGGAAAAAACTATGCAAGGTCTAATACTTTTTGTAATTTCTTGTACTTTAACTTGTTTTTTTTTTTTAATGTAGCCAATCTTTATTTCCTTTAGCGTAGACCGTTGTAAAAATAGCCTAAAATTACAATACCAAGTCAAATTTTAATCAAATTAATTCTAGTTTAGCTTAATTTGTTTGTTTTGAATTGCTCTTTAAAACTTTGCAAAGTTTTTTCCGATCGAACCAGTAAATCGTGAGATACCAAATCACATATTTAATTTTGAGCCAGTTTGGAGATACTCAGTTTTTAAGTTTGGTCGAAAAGTAATGGAATTACCCATATATATATATATATATATATATATATATATATAAAGACAAATCGTTACATATTACTAACTAATTAAAATTATCTAATACTATGTTGCTGCTTTAACAAATATATTTTTAAATTATATTTAAAATTAAAAATGCAAAATGTTTAAAATTAGCGAGTAAAGAATTATAAACAGATGCAATATTATAATGAAATGATCTTTTGAAAATTTGTGAGTTGTGCTTTAGTATTGATATCACATTAGTGTTTCGTAGGTTTATATTATAAAATGACCTAAAAATTTAATTTTTTCAAATAAATATGTTAGAATACCTGTAGTTAAAATTTTATGATACATAACTGCAGCGTTTAAATATTTTAAGTTTTTTAGATTGAGTCACTTTAAATCCGCTAATTTATGGCTAACACTGTTTGGACGACGTATGCCAAATATAAATCTAACGCAGCAATTTTGAACGCGTTACAATCTATTCATGTCTTGTTTGGTAATACACGGGCCATATACTGTGTCACAAAAAATTGAATGTAAGAGTACCAAAGATTGACATAACATTGCCTTTAACTTTTGACTTTAGTAAAATCTGTTAGAAAAGAGTAATTTAAGGTTTGCAAACGACCTTTGGAAAATTTTGTTTAAATGTTTGAATCAAAAATTAAAATCAATATTTAGATTTTTTGTTGAATCTACTATTGGTAGCATAACGTTATTTGCTGCTGAGCAATATGTTGTTCTGTAATGCTTTTTCTCTTAATTTCTTTGTCCCAAATATCATTAAACATGATTTAGAAGTGTTAATTTCAAGAGAGTAATCTGCTGACGTAGCTATTAGATGATTTAGATTGTCTTGCATGGCGGTTATAGATTGCTTTATTGTATTTAAATCAGATAATATTAATATTTGTGTGTCATCTGCGTACAGATGGTATTTTGAGTTAAGTATAGTTTTGTTGGGTATAAAAAAGTGTAGATTATATACAATAGTAGACCAAGTATGGACCCATTAGTTTAGCTTATTGCAATGGATATTTGTTTTCCAATTGTCACTTTTTGTGTTCTATGACATAAGTAAGATTGTATTTATTGTATTAAGCACAAAACCAACAGTGTTTAAAATAGCAAACAGTAATTCATGGTCAATTAAATCAAAAGCATTCTAAGTCTATTAATGCTAAAATGGTAATTTGTTTTTTATCTATTAATTTTAAAATGTCTGTGATGCGCCATTGCTGTGCTGTATTTCAATAACTTTTTCTACAACTTTTGAAAGTACTGGTAATATACTGATTAGTTTTAGATCTTTGTAGCTGGTTGGATTTGACACTTTTGACAATAGAACAACTTTGGCTTCTTTCCAACTTTTAGAAAATACAAAATCATGTATACAAAAATTTACAATATGTGTTAGGTATGGAGTTAAATGTGGGCTGCACATATTAATAATGTCTATGTTTAACTTGTCTATTTCGTACGCTTTTGTTTTAATTTGTGAAAATATTTTAGTTACTTCAACTTCAACAAGTTCTAGTTTACTTTCCGTATAATTTACGCTATTATACTCTTTGAGTAATTGGGAGTTGGCTTTAGAAGTTTTGGTTGCTTTTACAAAATATTCATTTATTTTGTTAACACCTTAGTGATGTTCTGGAATTTTGGCGGATTTAAGTTTGTTGTATATATTGTATTTTTTAAAACTTTGCCAGATTTGTTTTTGATTTGATGTAGAAGTAGATGCTCTATAAATGCTTTTATTGAAAATGTAGTTAAATTTCTAAGGGTTTTGTAGTACTCCCAATGCTGTTTTAATTTGTTTTTTTTTTTTATCTTTTAAGTGCGTTTTCTCTAAGTTTTATCATTAATTTAATGTTATCTGTTATCCAAGGTAAGTTTTTACGAGTAAATCGAGCAGTTTTGTAAGGTGCATGGTAGTCTAGAAGATCAGTAATATTATTGTTAAAAAACTGGATCTTATCATTAATGTTATTGACGTTATTTATGTTATCCCAGGGTGTAATTTTTAGATCTTCATAAAACTGATAGTAATTTATTTGTTTAAAACTTCTAAAAATGCGAATATTATTAATTGGCTTAGATTTTTTAATAAGAATATCGCAAAAAGTTGCACAATGATCTGCAACCTTACTGGCGTCTATGGAACTAAAAGCAATAACGTTAACATCATTGTATAAAATAATAAGATCTAACAACGTTTGTGATGTTGCTGTAATTTTAGTTAGCTCATTTATTATTTGTTTTAAATTGAAGCTTTCTAAGGCATTTGTAAAATTTATACATTTTTTGTCAAAACACATCATACTACAGTTAAAATCTCCAACGCAACAGACAAATTCCGAAGTTATTGTAATTGTAGACAAAGATTCTTCAAATGCATTTAAAAAGTTAGTAAAATTTGAAGACGGTGGACAATAAATTACACCAATACAAACTGTTTTGTTTCCAACCAACAAATCTACCCAAAGCTCTTCAATATATTCTATGTTTTGACCCATATTAATTTTGGGTTTCAACTCCGTTTTTACATAAATTGCAACACCTCCACCGTTTGTGGGACGGTCGCACCAAAATAATGTGTATCCCATGATCTGTATTCGATTTGAATCAATATAAGAAGTAAGCCTTGTTTATATTATTGCATAAACATCCGCGTTTGAAACAACATTTTAATTTTGTACAGCATCAAAATTGCCAGTTAGCGTTTGCACGTTTAGATGATAAATTCTAAAATTGTTTGTCATCTTAGCAAATTAGATGAAATGTTTTTGAATAAAAGTCTATTTTACCTTATAAAATTTTGAGTACCTTTACATATGTCGCATTATATGCATAAACAAGTATAAAATTCAAATAAAATAGATAAAAGCGATTGAGTTTAGTTGGTTTTATAGATTTAAGAAATTTCAGTGTAGCACTTGATGAGTTGCTTTCGGTTTAAAGTTTTTCAATTTATTACCAATCCATGTTAGAAATTTGTCTTATAAAAACTTCAAACAAAAAGTGAAAAAATGTCTTATACAAAATCTTATTATAGCTGGGATGAGTTTTTATTGGACGATTTAAGAATGTATGTTTGGTAATTTTATATATGTAACTGTATAGTAATTATTATAATTATTATACTGTTTTTTAACTATTTTGTAATGAAATACTTATTTTTTATGTTTTATTTTTATGTTATTTTATATTATTATTGTCTATGACGAGTGTAATAAAATGTATTTTTTAACAACACAATAAACTTGAACTTGAACTTAATTTTCTGTTCACTTCATTGAGCAGTTTAGGGGTGCATTGTAAAACCGACTTCTCTTTGTTGATTCTGTTTGGTCCGCTGTTGATACCAGTTGGACTTCAGGTTCTAAACGTACACTTTTATTTAAATTGAGAGTTCCAGGAGCACTTGTTGTTAACCTTGTTGAAAGATTTTCAAACTCATCAGTTGTGGTAGTGTTTAATATACATGCTTCATCTTCTAGTTGATTTAAGGTATAGATTTCGTCTTGAATCAACAGTTTGTTTCTTTGTACAATTTTAACTTTCAAAGACTTGTCTTTAGCAGTTTGTAGGTGTTTACGTAAAGCTTATTGATCCACTCTTTCTTCTTTTGTAAGGTCATCAGAAAAACTAATTTTCGTTCCTTTTAATCGAAATAGGTTTTTTCTTATAGCCAACTTTTTTAGGTAAGATATCAATTCAATTTTAATTATGTTTTTTTGTTTTCCTGTTTTGTATATGTTATTTATATCACTAATAGATATATCAACATCTATACGGTTTTTTATGAAATTGATAACACTATCTATTAGTTTATTAGTATTACTATTCGTGTTTTCAAATCCTTGTATAATTAAATTGTTTTTTCTTTGTTTATACTCTAGAGTATTAATACGATGTTGAAGTTTACAATTATTATCGGTTAGTTCAGTAATTTTAGACTTATAAGTTCCCTTTAAATCAATTATTAAATTATTTATTTTGTCTTCAAATAGCTTTTCAATTTTAATATATAGTTCATCATTAGAAATAGTAATGTTATTTATGCTATATGGTGTATTTGGGAAAAGTAAGGAATAACTTTTCACACTACTGGACCTATAGTAGTTACTAAAATACAGACAAGTGGGAAGGCCGCGGTAGGGTTATCTACAGTAAATGTATGGAAAGGAAATTATACACAAAAATTATTCAAACACAAACATTAAAATATTTAATAGAGTTTAAAATACAATATCTCAATAAAAATAATTTTTTTAAATAAATTCAGTAAATTTAAATTTGAGAATACGGACCTGTTGTTATTAATGTGAATGGGTATAAAGCGCGTGCGCCAGTGTGTTGTTTACTTACTGAATTACAAATAAATAATATCACACAATTTTACATTGTATCTTGGCAGCTCCGTAAACACTTTAACAATCAGCATAATGTTTTTAATTCATTTTAATTTTATGTTTTTGCAGGTGTAGATAACAAACTAAATCACAACAGTTGACAGGACCGTACATTGTCAAGCTATGTAAATGGTTTGGAAATAGTAGTCACCGGGCTAGTCGGAAAAACGTTTAAAGAAGATGTAAAATGGGTTGTGTCTAGAATAGGTATATGGCTTGAAAAAAAGTCTAGAATTTGAGCACATAAATACAAAAGTAATAAAACTCACTGTTAAAAATATCTTAAAAAATAAGCCTGAGAATAAAAGACAAGGAAGTAACAAGTCAAAGCAACATAAGACACCTAAGTAGAAACAGGAATATAAAAGCGCACGTTGTAGAAACCTTAAGAAAAAAGACAAAGAAGTAACTGCGCTCAATCAACTGATGCCAAACCTGGTAGACGTAAGAGCAAGACGCCAAAGAACGTTGTGTGCAGCAATAAACTTTATCATGCTGTATGGCCTACAGTACGGTATTACCAACACGGGCTATACAAGTGAAAGCTGGGATAGTAATACTATCCATGCATTTACTGGCAAAGGAGCGTTGTTACATGCCAAGAACCAACAGTACAAAAAAATGGCTTATTTAAAAACTAGGAAGTGGAATGAAAAAAACTAAACAAAACCGACCAGTGGTGCAGAACGTTGATACACAGGATAGCACCGTAGCTAGCACGTAAACACAGCAAAATAAACTACTTCACATCACAGTTTTTACAGAGCATTTCTGCTTGCAAACATATCTGAAAAGAATGAATCTGGCTGATAACAGCGCATTGTAAGAAAGAAGATACTCCGGAACACTAAGATCAACAGCGGCCAGAAGTAAGACTATAAAAAAAATTGACGGAATAATAATAAAAAAAAACAAAAAATTGAAAAAAAAAAAATTACAAGAAAAGTATAGCATCAAAGACATAACTAATAGCAGCAGGCCAGGTGACTGCAAAATAATGCCAATCTTATCCGAAAACCAAGGAAAACAAAGAAAGGAAAAAAGCGGTTAGCTGTTAGGTTCTCTTTCGCTGTAAGCAATAGAGATGTCGGGCATACAGAACCACAAAGAAAACATGTATGTATGTTTGGTTGCTTATATAAAGTAACAGATACATTTGGAAAAAACGCTACGCTCTGCATCACTTTGTTGAGGACATCCATCCAACTCAAAACCGTTAATCATAAATATCCTCTCTGTCGTACTGCCGACTAAAGATATTTTATCATTCATTAAAAAAAGCGACGCACAGAGACCCAGTGGAGTTTTCAAGGTCGCTGATTATAAATCATGGATCAGCCATTTTATTTTTTATAATTCAAAATAAAGGATCCAAAATGGTAATCAAAAATTTAAAAAGTTTGATTCAAACAATAATTGGTACATAATGGTTTTTACGGTCTCTGATTATGAATCTGATATTTTTTTTTCCAAAATCCAAAATGGCGGATCCAAAATTAAGAATCTTATTAGTTTTTAAAATACAAAATGGCAGTTTTATTTTAACATTTTTAAACTGACTCAGAAACTGCAGGAGCACCTCGTGGCACGAGATCTTGAATAAAATTGACAGATAATATTCTAATCTTTAAAAAAACCGTTAATCTCGATCGATCTCACTACTTTTATAATTGACCAAAATTTATCAAATATACAACATTGATAAATATCAATATTTGACGTGAATGTTTAAGCGCGTTATAAATGTTAATTACACTTAACAACATTCAAAATATATAATAAATATACCTTTGTCAATAGTGTCCATTTTGCCAAATTGGAAAGCAGCATTTAGAACAAAAGAAACCACAACTTGATTTCCGTGATTTTCACAAGGCGAGAGCGCTGCAGCTGTGCCGCGGTGTTACACGTGATGCATAACTCATTGTAAACCCGCACCAATACACAGCGGCGCATCCTCTACCAGATTACAAGGTACTAAACATAAAATTACAAACTTTATTTTTTCTACTTTTGTCCGCGTTTTTCGTGAAATGTCAAAAGCTTTATGACACAATCATTTTGCTTCTTGTTGCAGTTTGAAATTCAAGAAACATTACCATATACTATAGTGCATCTTAGCTAATTTACTTCATTGCAGCTGCAAAGAACGCCAAAAACCATAAAATTTCATAAAACTCCAAAAATAGCAATATCCAGCTAATTATAAAGTACAATTTTATTATAAAGTACATAAATAAAGCTCCCATAACATGACTAAAATAACTTTATTTTTATTTAGCATGGCAATTCAAAAGTCTAATAAGCGGTTAGTTCTATCAACCTACTTCAAATAAGTTGTAAGAATCTAGAGTGATGTAAACTAGCTGTAAAACGCAAAACAAAGAAGAAATAAAACTTAAGTTATTTAAAGGTTTTCCGCAACCCATCCAAATACCTGCAAGAACTCATTTTTGGGTCGCAATACAAAGTTAAGAATCATTGCCCTAAACCATAGCTGGCCAACAGTTTCAACTCACAAGTCTCGTTGTAAAAAAATAATTTAAATTTTAAAAACACGTTTATTATTTGTAATTTAAATTTGTTTGTCTTTGTATAATAAAACAACAAAAGGTTAATTAGAAAAGTCTGAGATAGTGTCTTAAATAAATGAAACACTAAAAAAATATAAAGAACTTCAAAGAATAACTTCCAAAGACTGCAAAGTCTTTCTGTACATTTGTATAAAAATTATAATAAAGATTATAAAAAAAATTAAATAGTCACATAATTTGTATTAGAGAACATTAACGGCATTTAAAGAATATTTATTCTATTTATCTACGAATTCAGTTTACAGTAAAATCAAAAACTAACTAACTTTTTAAGCCTCACTGTAACAAGAAAATATAGTAAAATATTCAGAAAACCGACGTACAGATGCAGGACTCCAATCACCCTATATCTCATAAGATGCAGCATATAATTTTATAATTCATAAAGTGTAGACAATTTCACTCAGTAAAGAAAACCAAGAAATTAAATTCCAAATAATTAAACAAATTGGCACACAACTAAAATTATTAACATACTAATAGAAAAAAAAAGTTTATTTTTCTATCAATTAAAAAATACTGAAAAACTTTGCAGCATATCTCGGAAAAAATAGAAATTATTCTCAAAAAGAAAAATTAAAAATAGCCTTTACATCAAACACAAAACTAAGCATCTTTCTGTATAACGCAAAAAAAAACTAGAAAGTTTAAAAATCTGTAAGCTAACACGTACTAATTATGAAAGTGTATACATAAATCAAACTGGTCAATATTTTAAACAACATTTTAGTGAACATAAAAAATCATATTTACACGGTGATTCAAAATCTACAAATGTTAATCATATAATCATATAATTAAAGAAAATCACACTTTTCTAAATTTAAACAATTTAGTAATTTTACATAATGCCAAAAAAGTAAAAAAAAGATCTATAAAAATTCACAAACATAAAAAGAAATCCGATTCCCCACTTTTAAACGACTAGTTTGAACATATGTATACGCCTGTTAATTTAATCCCTCTCTTAAATTATACTCAATCACTAACCTTTTTTATTCCCTATTTTTGTAATTACACTAACAAACCCACCGCATTTATTAAATTATGTTAATGTCTTTTTTTTTGTCATTTTAATTAACTGTTTCTTTATTAATGTACTCATGTAACGTCTAAAAAAGATTGAGGTTCAGCTGAAACTGCAGTCACAGTGTGACGTAATAAATTGTGGTATAAAAACATAGTAATTGTTTTATTTAAACTATTATGAATTATTACGTAGTAACGGTCACCTCCATCAACTATATTAAAAACATGTTTGGTTGCAAAATAATATTAACTTATCACCAAGTAACAGAACAAGCAAAAGCTTCTACTGTCTTAAGAACTGACTATTGCCGCTCGCCTAACCAATTTTTTTATATAAATTTTAAATGAATTAATGATTACGTACAATTTGAGCAAAATAATGTGTAATTTGTTTAAATTCAAAATATAAATAATTTTAAAATAATTAAATAACCAAATATTCTATCAACGTATTTTATTAAATACTTGTATAAACATCAAAATAATAAATAATATAGTTTATTTTTAAATTTTACAGCAAATTTATAATACGTTTATGTGTATGTACATGTATAACGGACCAAATAAAATATTATTCATGTTTAGTACTGTGTGACATATTAATACAAATTTATTGATTAAAGTGAATTACTAAATTAATACATAATTTTTAATAAAACAAATTTGCATTAACAATTTAGGAAGTTTATTATAACCATAAATAACTTTTATGTGAAAATATTTTATCGTTAAAATTTTGCTGGTATATTCAGTTAATATTAATTTATTTACATATGTGATCACCACTTTTGAATATAAAACAAACACAAATTTTCAATTCTGAAATAAATATATTTCTAATTCTTGTTTGTGATCCAGATGTTTGCGATCATATTGACTTTTTTTATTTAATTTACTGCGGTTTTAAATAGCTCTGCAGTTGACATTGATGATCATGTTCTTAAATATTTTTTCATGATGTTGCATAGTTTTCAACTTGTTCCGAGAATTAAGCGAGGAATACTTTTGCCAATTACAACTTAAGTTGCAGTCACGATATCCGTAAATTAGCTTAGAGCCAATCAATGACTAGCAAAATTGATCTTGGATTTATAAATACGAGATTTAATCTCTTCTGACTATTAGTAGGGACATTATTCATTTATCTAATCTCATTATCTATAAATGTTATTTAAACATTAAAAAAAAACTAAGTTAAATTTATAAATAACTTGCCATAAAGGTTATGCCCCAAACAAATTATTACAACTATTCAAAACCACTTTACATTGCACTGAATTTTAATCCGTGTTTGATGCAGTGCTTTCAAATGTATGCTGCTTCCAGTTTCAGTGAAAATATTATTATAATGTACGGAAACTATTATGTGCATACAAACTAATACAAGTAATTATAACTTATAATATACTGAGAATAATAATAAAAGATATTTAATATTATAACTTTCCTTAAATTTATCAGATAATAATTGCTAAACTCAATTTTATAATCATCAAAACTTATATTAATCTAAAGTGTTCTTTGGAATAGAATAAACTAGAACCTTTACATGCATCGTTTTGGACTACTTGTACACTACAAAAAAAATAATAGTTACAAAATTAAGACTATTTATAAAGATACTGTTATTAAATTAATCATTTTTAACAGTTTATTAAAATTTAACAGCAAATCAATCATAAATAATTTATAGAATTCAAGTTACTCCAACTAAATATTTGTAAATGTAACTTTGCAATCTGTTTAATAAGCATCTGCTTTCTGCAGATATACTTAGTTCTCAATTTAAGATACTAAACAATATTAACCGTCTACATAATAATTGTGTATTTTTACTAATTATTATAAGTAAAATAATAAAAAATATAAAAATAAATGATTGAAATTTTATGCAAATGCGTATTTTAATTACTTATATTATTGTTAATAATTGATTTATACTACATTAATTTTGGTTCTTTTAAATAAAGTATATACGAATTATTGGTACAAATTAAAAAAAGTTTAGTAAACTTATTTGATTATTTTTATTGTTACCAACGTCCTAATATATTCTGCTTTATTAAGCTCATTACAATCAAAATTGCACAAAAATAAGCTCAACTACGATCTGCAATTGCAATTCATTGCAAACGCAACAAAAACGCACTAGATAAAAATAATAACAAGCAATTAACTGTCGACATTCTGCTTCAGCTAATTAAGTAGTTACCAACTGTTACTTATGAGTATACCAGTCAATGGATCCACCGCAAATGATCAACTCCACTGGTAAAATGTTCTATGGCTTGTCTCCTCCATAGTCTGATCAGAAAGAATAAAGAAAAAAATAGAGGAAAACAAAAACCTACAAGAAATGGCTGCTCACCAACAATCTTGAAGATAGAAAGACATACGCACAAGTCAATAAAGAAGTTACAAGAGAAAAAAAAAACGAGATGAGGGAGAAGAAGTGTGAAGAGATTGAGAAATGTATAAGGGGTACGAAAGTAACACAGCCATAAAAAACTATAGACAAAATAAAACAGCAAGAAGAGAGTTAAATTTGATAAAGAGAGAAGACTGGCAAGAGCATTACAGGTAACTATTAACAGAAGATAGAGAACAATTTAAAGAACAGATAGACACAAAAAAAAGCAACAAGATGCATAGGAGTGGAAGAAATAAACCTAACAAAATTTAAAAAAGCATTAAAGGATATGAAAAACGGTAAACCTCCAGGACCAGGAAACATTCCCATTGAACTAGTGAAACATGGACCAGAGATTTTGTAGGAGAATCTGACAGACCTCTTTAATAAATATCTGATTAAAGAAAAAAAAAAATTCCACCCGACTGGAATATGTCGTATATCAGTCCAATATATAAGAAAAAGGATAAAGAACAATGCGAAAAGTACAGAGGGATAAGTGTCACTAGTGCATTGAGGAGGTTGTATGACAGAATAATAAAAGAAGAATTGAACTGGAGTGGAAAGAAATAGAGAAGCAAAGTGGCTTTTGCGCAGGAAGGTCATGTATTACAGCAGATAATAGAAAAACGGAAATGCTAAAACCTGCTTACATACCTCCTATTCATAGATCTCAAAAACAACTTACGATACGATGCTCTTGATAAAGCTTTTTAAAACATTAACAAAGATTGGACGCAGTGAGGAGTATATAAAAGCAACTTGGAACGTATATAAAAACCCAAAGAGCGTAGTGAAACATGGCAAAGAAATATCCAAACCTTTCAAAATAACAAAGGGTCTTAGACAGGAATGCTGCCTATCACCCACACTGTTTAAGCTATATATACAAGAAGTCCTAGAAACCTGGATAAAAAAATGTGCAAGAATGGAGATACAAATAGAAGATAAATGTTTAACAGCTCTCTTTTTTGCAGATAACCAAGTCATCATTGCAAACAGCAATTACATGTTAAGGAAACCAGAAAAAAAGTACGTAAAGTGTGGAATGATTATGAACCAAACAAAAACTGAATATATAAACGTAGGACAAGAGCCAGAAGACACATAAAAAAATGCCAAAAACCCAAATACTTAAAATGAATAATATTAGAAAAAGAAACATCAAATAAAGATATATCACACAGAGTACAACAAGGACAGAAATGCGTTCAAAAACAATAGTTTAACCAATAACGACATACGGAGCAGGGTGCTAGCAGACCAGACAAAACAAGAAAAAAATGGAAGCGGTCGAAATAGACTCAAGGAGAGCGAGTAGAATATTAAGGATAGAAAGGATACAAAATAAAAAAAAAATAGGAGACACACAAACAGAGTTCAGACAACGACAGAAAAAATTGAAACAAAACAACTGATATAGTATAGACACGTAAGAAGAATGGATAAAGGCAGATGGCTTCAAAGAGCATCAAATTATGTCCCGGCAAACAGGAAAAAAATGAAAAACCAGCTCAAACCTGAATAAAAAAAAATAGAAAACAACATGAAAGACAGAACCATAAATGAAAAAGAATGGAGAGATAGAAGAGGGTAGCGATCAAAATGCGGGATGAGGCAGAAGCTCTAAAACCCCCGCTTGATAATGATAATAATCTCAATAAAAAAAAATCAAAATTTTGTTGTTCCATACAAGTAAGAAAATATTTGTTTAATCATTTTCCAAATAGTTCTTCTTCAGTTTACTGCAGAATTTATGTCTGCTCAAAAAACTGTTGCCAGATACAGTAGTTTATCAACTGTCTTCCAATAGAAAACAGATTTGTCACCATTCCTTTTTCAATAAGAGTTAATGTAAGGTAGTAGCTATCAACATTAAAGCGTTGAGTTATCCTTTTAATAAACTTAAGTTGGCTGATTAAAACTCCATCTGATTTAATGTTAATTTGCATTCTAAAAAAATTTAAATTTCCTTTCATTAATGATTTAAATGTGACTGTTGATTTCATTCAAAACTTTGATAATTTCTACCTCACTTTTACCAACAATAAATCAACTACAAAAAAAAAATCATCTTTCTGTTGTTATCATAAAATATACATGAACCATCATCTGTGTCAACAAACGTAAATGTTTTCAAAACATTTTGAATCTTGTCCTTCCAATTTTTTAAAGCTTGTTTTGAACCATAAAAAGCATACATGGAATCCTTCAAGCTGATACATATAGATTTTTTCTTTAAAATATTTATACAAAAAAGCAGTTCTGACATCAAAAGTTATCACATTTCTACATGTGGATACTACAATGCTAATTATCAATCAAATTGATGCTTAACGTGCTACAGGACTAAAAGTGTCGGCATAATCTTCTTTCTGTTCAAATCCTTTTGCAACAAGCCAGTCTTTTAAACGGCCATCTTGTTTCTCACGCATCACCTAAAGACAAGTCAGTGGTTTTGTGTGATTTGGAATTTTAACAAAAATCTATATTTTCATTTTTATCAAAGAGTTCAATTGTAAACAATATTTTGTTCTTGAATGGTTCAGAAAAAAATATTTTTTATTATCTTTGCTAAATTAACTTAGTTTTTTTCTCAAAGATAACCCATTACAAAATCTGAGAAACGGGCAAGACAATTTAGGGTTTGACAATCACTTAGATTTTGCATTCTTAGAGTTTTAACTACTAGTTTAGCTACTAGTTTTTGTCTGTTTTCTTGTTTTTTTATTTGCAGTGAATGACCGCGCAGATATTCTATTTGAATTCTCCTCTTCATTCAGTATATAGCAAACTTCAGATTTATCTAAGTTCTCCTTTTAATTAATATTTAGATTCTGGTTAATCTGTGTGTTACTTTTCATAGGTTTAACGTAATCGACATAAACTACATTGTCCAACATATAACATTTATTCGATAAATCCACGTCGTAGCCAACTAGAATACCCTTTTCTGACTTTCTGTTCATCTTGCCTTGTTTGTAGCCAGAGATGAGTATAACAATCACACCCAAACCTTTTTTGCTCAAACCAAAGCTCTGCTAGACTTTGACTCTTGATTGAGCTGTTTTTTATTTGATTCAATGTGTACACTGAAGAATACACAACTTTAGTCCACATTTTTTTTTTTAAATTTTGTATAACGGTACGTGCTAATTTCACTGTTTGTATTTTCTTTTCATAGCATTTTGTTGAAAAGTATACGCATTAGTTTTGATGTGGAAAACTTGCAGTAACTTTAGTAAATTTTTTATTCTGACAATTTTTATTTTGATGACGTTGTCTAACATTAAGCACTTAATCCTTCTATCAAATACACAGTACAAAGTGTGAAAAATCAATTTTGTATAATAAGTAACACTTGGCTACTCCTAGAGACGTAATGTTCCTCTTGCAAATATTGACATAGATCAAATCTAATAGGTTATTAACAATTTTTTGATTTTTGGAACAAAAGTTCCGTCACATGCATAGTCTCACTAATACATATAAAACATTTTTCAATGTTACCCAATCACAGTCCATTAAAAACTTTCAAGGTTCCACTTTGCCCATACTTATTGCATTAAGCTTGCTTGTATCTCTGATAATGACAGTTGAGCACAAAATATTCTAACAATAATTAACAATTTGTGAATATTATACCTATATGATTAAAATACTAATTTTGAAAAACATGAAATAAAACTGTTTAATGTTGTTTTGCTTCCGTAGACGTTTAGATAAAACAACAAATAAAACTATTACAAGACAAATTACAACGTAATGCAATCCATCATAGTAAATTTAATTTGTTAGAATGGCGTGTTACGTTTACACCTGTTGGGATAAGAATAGCAGTGACAGATTGTTACAAATCAGATTTTAACAAAGCTACTGCAACGTATTATATTAAAAAATCAGAGCTCCACTGATGATTATTGTAAGATCAAAAAGCGTAGAAATAGAATTATTCAAGCTTCTTACAAAAATTTTCAACAAAATTAATATTTTCTTTATATAAAAAAAAACAACATATTTATCATTAAGAATATAATAAAATATAACTTCTTAACAGAAAGTTTACATTTTAAACCCAATATTATTACATTTTTATTAAATTAAAATAATCTAAAAGCTTTGTCATTAAATATAGAATAAAATATTGAACAAAAATGTTCACCATAGCTCGCATTATACACGCCTGCTGTCTTTTACAAAACTTTTATCACTTATTGGCATAATTGCAACTTTCTCTCTCTTCATTATTAAAGCATTGAACCCTGTTTTCAGCCTAAAAATCGTAATTGGAATAGATTTTCCTCTTCATAAAACCACAAACAAAAAACCGCTCAAACGTTATTAATTCTGTTCACAATGGAGAGAGATGTTGCTGCCAGGAAACGTCTTGTGCAATAACTGTATTTTTTCATTCAGAATGTGGCATGTTGCTTCGTATTATAGAAAAAAAATCATCGTATTTATGGTCTTAAAGATATTTATTTATCAAACAAAACTAAATTCAAGTAGCCTTTAAAACGCTCTTTAGAAAAGGTTTATTTTGTATAATTATCACTAATTTTTAAAAATATAAATAAATCATTAAAATTAGAAAATTAATTCAAACCATTTATAAAAACAAACGCCGATTTAATTTTTTTTTAATGAAAATAACTTAACATAGAATTAATTTGTATATTTTTTTATCTTAAAGTATTTTTGAGTACAAAATTAAATCTTATATATGATTATTATTTTTACTTTGATCAATATTAGAGTAGTATTAGTCGGATTTCATGTTTACTTCATACAAAAATTCAATAAAAATAACGCCATCAGAGAATTGTGTTGTTTGTCGTTACAAACAAAGGTATTTGTTGCCATGATGTAAACTAGAAACACAATTGAAACTTTTTCTTCTTGTATTTGATTAAATACTATAGGCTGCCATATATTGGAGGGTAGAATGTAAAGGTAAACTTATACAATTTCAACGAACTCGTACATCGGATCACCACAATCACAAAAAGGAATCAATTTAGTTTTACATGTGTGTATAGAGAAATACTCAGAAAGTTTAAAACAATATTATACAATAGGGGCAAATAGACATAGCTGAAACAATAGTAAACAAGTTTTCCGCTTATGTTTTCAAATCACTTCCTATATTTTAAATAAATTATTAGTATTAATTATTCCTTGCATTTGGTGAAATAATTTTTCGTTTTACTTTTCTACATTTTTGCTTAGTATGAATTATATTAATTACTTCTGCCTTGAAGAGTAAAATTTTTCATAATTTTCTGTCATGTACACTCTTTTATGTAACCTTACATAACTGATCAAACAATATTGCACATTTATATTACCTAATTTAATGTTTTAAAACTTTAAGATTTATAAGTGTTAAATTCATTCCAAATTTTTAAGAAAAAATATATTGCAATTTTTGCCCATAGTTCATTTCTTTTGAAGTGATATATACCCCTACATTAGAACATTCACTAAGAATGTAGCAGCAGTTAGGCAATGTTTAATACTATTAATTGTTGTAACACCCAGTATTTTATTATTTGAACTCCATTTATGTAAGTTAAATCGTATGTTGACAAATAAAAACTCAATTGTTATTAAGATTGGCAAATATAAAGGTAGCAAATAGAAGAACTGCACACACTATTACACGGTAGCCTTGTTTAAGCAATAATATGTTTTCTGTAAACTGCCGACCTCCCTTGGTCAAATTCTTTGGTCTAACCTAGAACTCATTTTTGGCTAAGCTAAAGAACCAAACAAATCAATTGTTCTATATCTTTACTAAATGTCTGCAATAAGCGTAAAATAAAAAAAAAATCAAAAAACAATAACAAGATAAGTATCCCAACTCGGCCATAAACCCGGCAGCTCTCTGAATTCTGGGGAAATCAATTATTTGAAAGTCACCCAGCAACAAAAGCTTTTAAAGTTAGCCAGACAGAAACGGAAACAAAAAGTAACCCGGGGAAAGTAAACAACGACAACAGAGCTAACAACCTTTAAAACACAGAGGTGAACCAGGCGAAAAATCTACAACAACACTTAATACCACCTTCATCCACTGCAAGCACGACAGTGGCTAAACTTGTCCTGCAGCAGTACTCCGGCATCAAAAAAACAATAAGCAAAAAATGACAAAAGACAAGCAGCGCAAAATATGATAAGAGCAAAAAAACAAAAAAAATATAAAATAATCTTAAAGGACATCTTTACAGGACTTGCATTAGCAATAATACAAAAAAGCTTTTAAAAGCAAACTTCAAAACATTGAAAAACTGCCAGGTCTAACAAAAGTCTTGATACGAGTTATTTAGGCTACAGCTGGAACCAAAACTATATTAAACAATAGCTCCTTAGCACATCGGCAAAGGACATCTTATTGGAGAGTAAAGAACTTGAATCTGAAAGACTTACCTAAACCATAAAAGATGATGACATAGGTACCAGGACCACAATTGGAACCAACAACTTTTCTAAAAAAGTTAGCGGTGCAGAATACTTTAAACACTGAGATCTGGTGGGTGGTCAATTTCAAACCAGATTCCAAAGGAATCCAACATATCCCACTTATGGATAAAGAAGCTTGGGAGAAAGTGGCAAACTTAGAGGAAAAACTCTTTCTGGGTTTCTCCAAAATTTCACTTTGGGTTCTGCCCCCCTCTAAAAAGGAAAAAAGCAAACCGGAAGAAACAGAGACCGTCGAAAAGGCCATGGATAAAAAAACACCACCAATCGCTGAGGAACACTAACGGTAAGTACAATGTTAAACATTTTTACATTTCTGCAGAGCAGCTTCCGCAGACCCAGTGCGTATATTATTAAACACAATATTGACATCGCCTTTATCCAAAAACTTTAGATCTATAAGAAAAAGATAAATAAGTTAAGCATACCGGGCAGATAGCTGCTAACAGCACAACTCATATGGAAGCCTCGTACATGCATCTTAGCAAAGCATGTACTTAATCTAATGCCATTATGGGATCTATGTTTCAGAGACCTAGTAACAGCTAAGGTGGTGATAGTGAAGAAGAAAACTAAGAAAAAGATAATTCTCAGACCTGGATATCTTCTCTACGATTAGCAGAGACTTTCACTACCTGAAAAACTAATGCAGTTGACAAGCAGCGGGGACGACGCATTGCTGATCCTTGGATGTAATGCCAACGCCCACCACGTAGCCTAGGGGAACAAAGACACAAACATAAAATAGTAAAAATTCCTAGAATATTGTAGAATCTAAGTTAAATATCATAAGTAAAGATAACGTGCCAACGTTTCGCAAAGCGTCGCGTAACGAAGTTATTGACTAACATTAGCTAATCATAAAACAAATGGAGTGATAAAAAAATGGTACGTGTAGAACAAACCTTCATTGACTCATTATGCATATATCTGATTCAACATCAAATCGAAAGAAATGCTTCTTTTGGTATACAGAAACCAAAAAAAAAACTAACTGGGATCTATACAACAAGATACTAGTTAGTCGGGGTCTGTCCAAAGACAGCAAAAATATCACAAAAGCTGGAAACAATAACAAACATATTTGTCAATTCCATCAAAACCGCCTTTAAAAAAAGATGCTGTCAAGCACACCTCCAAGAAGATTACTAAGTAGAACAAGGGGCAAGATAGAGCAAGAACAAACCATTCAAGTCGCATAGAGGTATTTATACCAAAACCGGGAGACCCTCGTATGCCCTGGCAAAATCCTACAGACCAATCAGCTTGACATCTTTTATACTAAAACCATTAGAAAAAATAGTCGGCTGACACATAAAGGACGGGGTAATAAAGACCATACCAATGCATCAACATCAGTATGCCTACCAAACAAATAAATCCTACGAGCTAACTATACACCAGTTAATTAGCAAATGCAAGAACACTATCCAGTCCAAAAAAATTGCTTTGTGTGCTTTTCTGGATATTGAGAAAAAAATTGACAATACTACTTTCAAATCCATAGCAAATGCAATGAAAAGACGAGAAATAAATCCTCTTGCCCAACAATAAGTCAACTCCATGCTTAAGAACCGGACTTTAACTATAAAACTATATGAAAAAACTGTAAGAGCCAAAGTCGCCGGAGGGTGCCTACAGAGAGGCAAATTTTCACCCCTATTATGGTGCCTAGTCATGAATGACTACATATACTTAACAACATGGGCATTTTTGCCTTAACCTATGCAGACAATTTTACTATCTTTGCATACAGAGAGTTTAGAGCAACCGTGTTCAACATGATACAAAGTGCACTAAATATCGTAGAAAGGTAGTGCAAAAAAGAGGGGTTATTAGTAAACCTAAGCAAAACAACGATTGTACCGTTTACAAAACGGCAAAAAACCACACTTAAAAAACCTGAGAATGTATAGACATTCTCAATTTTTAGGCCTGTAGCTACGCTTCTAATGTCAAAGAAGATAAAATATCTGGGACTAACGCTTGGCACTAAGCTAAACTTCAACACACATCTGACAAATATAACAACAAAAACCGCTCGGGTAATTTTTGCAACCAAAATGATCGGTCGGACGTACATGAAAATTATCATCTAATTTGACCAGATAGTTATACACGGCGGTGGTAAGACCTATTATCACATACAAAGCAATTGTATACTTTTAAGTGTACATCCAAAAAACTAGACAAAGTTTAAAGGTTAGCATGTCTGCTGATAACGAGAACAATAAAAACGACGTTCACGGCAGCTATGAAAGTACTACTATCGTTACCGCCATTTAACCCAATGGTAATGGCAGAAGCTGGACAAACAGCATACATGCTGCAAATAAATGAACACAATGTAAACCTTGGAACCCACAGACCTAACATAACAAATGTATTATGGATTGCATAAAAAAAAAACTTTAATAATGACGTCGGATTTCATAAATGAAAACTGCATCAGTAAGAAAAGATCTCTCCGGTTAACATAGGTGAAACACCCCCCATCACAAATATACAAATTAACTTAAAAATTACTTTTCTAGCATCAAAAAAACATGTTTGGTAAAATTTTAAAATTTTGATACCATTCGTTTTTCTATAAGGGCAAAAAATTGCATTTTTTTGTTTTTATTTTTTTTTTCTCTACACTTATTGAATGAAAAATTCTAAAAAAAAACATGGAAGTAGGGTTTTGGATGGTTTTCTATCACAATTTTTTTCAGCCTCTCATACTCTGTATACAACCCTTAAAAAAACTCCAGAAAGGTTGAAATTTTATTTTGGTTATCTAAACCTTCGATTGCATGGAGTTTTATTTTTTAACTTCATAAGTAATTGAAAAATCTACATCCATGATTTATTTGAAAATTTTGCAAGTAGTTCACCACTATTAAAAATCGATTTTTTCACTTTTTGCTATTTATACTGTTTTTTTTTTTGCTTTTGTGACTTTGCAAAGCATTTATAGCTTTCAAAATACTAAAATTCGGATTTTACGGAAAATTTTAGATCGAGTAGATATTCTAGGTATAATATTTTCATCAATTTGCAATGATTTGATAGCTCAAAACACTATTTATAGTATTTTTTACAAGACAAAAAACAAAAAAAGTATTTTTTTTCAAATTTTTAAATGTTAGAATCGTATTTCTTGCATCAAAATTCAGTAAACTAATTTTCATCAAAATTGGTAAAGGTTAAAAAAACCACCTCTATCAAACTTTTTTTACAATTTTAAGACCTTTTGCACTAAAAAATCAAAACTTAAAAACGGTTAGTAATAAAGACACTGGACAAACTCCATCACCTTCAAAAGCTTGAAATCTATCAAATTAATCAGTTTAATTTTTTTTTGATCAGCTTTTCTTTTTAGAAAAAAACATAAAATTCACATTATTGGCTGTCATTTTTAAATGGTTCAACTTTTTCAATTTTTTTTTATTGGATAGAGTTTATAAAAAGTTTTCTAACGATGCAATAAAGCAGTTTTGCGGGTCATACTATCCCAAAAAAAAATGTATAATTTTTGGTATTTTTTTACAGTTTTGAGTGAACCAGAAGAGTTGAAATTGATTTTAAGTTATCTTAACCTCCGATTTCATAGCATATGCTGCTTTATTATACATCATTAGAAAGTTTTTAGTAAACCCTATCTAATAAAAAAAATAAAAATTGAAAAAGTTGAACCATTTAAAAATGACAGCCAATAATGTGAACTTTAAGTTTAAATAAAAAAAAAATTGAAAACGATTAATTTGATAGATTTCATCCTTCTGAATATGATGGAGTTTGTCCAGTGTCTCTATTACTAACCGTTTTTTAGTTCGGATTTTTTAGTGCTAAAAGTCTTAAAATTGTGAAAAAAGTGTGATAGGGGTGGTTTATTTGACTTTTACCGACTTTGAACTTAAACTTTGGTTTACTGACTAATTTTGATGCCAAAAATATGAATCTGACATTAAAAAACTTAAAAAAAAATACTTTATTGGTTACGTTAAAAAATTAAATTTATGAAAAAATATTCTAAACTAAAAAACATCCATATATTTTTATATATTTTATACTTTATTGGTTTTTAGTCTTGTAAAAATTACAATAAATCGTGTTTTGAGCTGTCAAATCATTGCAAATTGATGAAAATATTATACCCAGGATACCTACTCAATGTAAATTTTTTTGTAGAATCCAAATTTCAGTTCATTGAAAGCTATAAATGCTTTGCAAAGTCACAAAAGCAGAAAAGAAAACAGTATAAATGACAAAAAAGTAAAAAAAAACGATTTTTAATAGTGGCGCACTACTTGCAAAAATTCCAAAAAAATCATGGATGTATATTTTTCAATTACTTATAAAGTTAAAAAATAAAATTCCATGTAATCAAAGGTTTAGATAACCAAAAATAAATTTCAACCCTTCTAGATTTTTTTAAGGGTTGTATACAGAGTTTGAGAGGCTAAAAAAATTGTGTTAAAAGACCATTCAAAACGCTGCTTTCATATTTTTTTTTAGAATATTTCATTCAATAGGTGCGGAGAAAAAAAATAATAACGAGAACATGCTATTTTCTGCACCCTATGGAAAAGAGGGTGGTATCAAAATTTTTAAACCCTACCAAACATGTTTTTTTATGCTAGAAAAGTAATTTTTAAGGCAATTTGGATATTCGTGATGAGGGACATTTCACTTATGTTAACCGAGGGGACCTTTTGATGTAACAATACCACATCAAAAATATAGATAAAGAATAGATGCTTGAGAACAGTAAATAACTATCATGTCAAACAGTCAAGCGGCATTGCAGGCCATGCAATTGCTAGTAATAAAATCCAAACTGGTTATGACTTGCATATACAGTCTGGAAGACCAAGGGACAAAAAGAAACCTCATGGCAAATCAGATTGCCAAACAAAGAGCAAAGAGAACATTCACTGAACTAGAACCCGCTTTTGGAATACCATACAAGACCGGTAAAGAAATAATTCGCAACAAACTTGAGACAAAACACAGCAATCTGTAGAAAAGTTGTAAGTAAGTAATTGACACATTCAAGCATATTCCTAACAGGACTACCACATAATATTAAAACAGAGGTAACACAAATTAGTCGCAACAAACTGCGAAAGCTCACAAGACAGATAACCGGGCACTGTAAACTCAACAAGCACTTGCATAAAATAGAAATAACGAAAGACCCTCTACGCCGTAAATGTATAGAAGAAATAGAAGAAAACAAAACTCCAATCCACTTTGATTGAATGCAAAGCTTTCAAACAGCAACGCACAGCCATCATAGGCAAACATAACCTAACCGCAGATATGTTAAAAACAACCTATTGGCTAAAAATACTGGATTTTATTGAAGAGACAGAGCTGCTAAAGAAGTAGAACAGCAGAGATGTACAACAGGCCTATAGGACCGCAGTGCAAGGAGCATCAAGCAAACCATCTCAAGATAAGAAAGAAAAAAGTGACTTTTTAGTAAATAAAAACTCGACACTACTGGACAGTATGGGCAGTGTCTTTTGAAGATTTTTCCCTTTCCTACTCAAAAAAGTCCAAATGCCAATTCTATTGACCATGTTTGGTACATGCTTGATCAAAGAACTCAAAGTTGTGTTTGTGCACCTTTGATTTTAAATAAATTGCAACAAGCATTTTTAGAAAAATAAAATCTTAATTATCAATAAAACATTACACAATTATTTTGAAAATGTCCTAAAGAATTCAAACAATAATTGCACTTGCAGAAAGCGCTGCTCCTATCTGCCTAGTTGTTTACGGAATTTGAAGTCCTGGTACTTTGCCCGTTGATAGAGTATAGTCAATAGCACATAGAATCTATCTAATTGGTACTTAACCCCTTTGTTACTTCAACTCATCAATTATGTTTGCATGTAAAGGCAATACAAGCTATTGAAAAACCGTACTTGATTGTTGGTATTAATTTTTTTTTTAATGTTTAAAAGCCTCTTTGCTACAAAACCAAAACGTTGGACTTTTTTCATTTTTTAATGATTTAATTAATTTCAACATATTGTTTTGTTTATTTCTAGAGAATGGTTTGAGTATTCATTTATAAAAAAACAAAAACTTTCTATTTGTTGTTTTTTTTTTTAATAAAACTGTTAATCCACTTATAATATAAGTTGTCAGCATTTCAGACAGGAAACATCAAGTCTGATACATAATTTACTTCAGTATAACAAGATTTAAATAATCACTTATGAATAAAGTATGTATTTGTTATTATATTTCACAAATCCATCAATTTTGTATGATCGAGTAAAGACTTAATCATTTCATTAATTATCATTTGCTGCAAAAATATGTTAATATTGTAATTAATATATACTATAAGTAAAATTATTTTTAATACTATAATATAAAAAAGTAATATCCCGTACAAATTTAATGTTTTTCTCTTGATCCATATCAGGATATTCAAATACCTCAAATAACATAATGCCTGTTGCGGCAGGTGTCTTAAAATGAATAATGAACTTTTCACGCGATTCGTTTCTATTGCGTTTTTCGTGTTCGAACACGTAACGTTTCCGCTAATCCATGTCAGATAAAATATCTAAAGAAAACGGCGGATATTTTTTGCTAAATACATAAACAACGCTAAGCTGAAAATGTCCGATGCTATAAACAAACTTTCACTTGACCATATATTAATTACTCATTATTTCAACAACAAAAAAACATATACAAGTACATATTAGTCGTCTCAAATTATTTCTTTTTAATACTATGCAAATCTTTAAAACAAGTTGAATAATCCGATAGAGATAAATATAATTAATGTACTTTTATTTAAATCTCCGTAATAATTCTATTTTAAAAAGAACTATGTTGGCCCTGCAAGATTTTTATTACAATTTGTGAATAAAATAAAACATAGTTGATTGTAAAAGAAATAGATTTGTATTAAAAATCTTTGTATAGAAAAAATATATAACTTTTAGAAGCTTATATAGAAGTTAACTATAAAATGCTCATTCCCTAGGGTTAAATCCGCATGAGTCCAATCAGGAAACTTGCAGACTTTATTTAGTATCACACTGAAACTCAGCAAAATCCAATTGAATATATATTTTTGCAATCTACCTAAATATTAATTACAAAAAACCCTACAAAGTTCTCATAATAAAATTATATTACTAGTTAATAATTCAATCAATTCTACCACAAATTACCAAACAAACTATAAATGATATAAAAACCTAACTTGTTTTGAATAAAAATAAAACTTAGTAGCTAATTTAATAAGCACTTACTTTTGACATCAATGAATATTTATATTTATTTTAAAAGCGACGCACTTAAATGTTGAGTAGAAAAGCATGTGAATGTGTAAACCCTTATTTAATAAACTAACTTATTCATAAGTACATTATCTAAAGAAGGAGAGATGATTATAAATTAATATTTATGACATATATGATACATAAACTATATTCATTTCACGATAATGGAAAATTATTTTACGCAAGTTTAAATTAGTAAACTCAGTATTGTTTTAACTAAAAGTTACATATTCCTTTGCAAAAGCACTCGTATATAGTATTCTATATAAAAGATGTAACTACAACTCATCCTACCCTTATTGGGTGTTTCTTACACTACATTAACTATTTACTAGCAGTACCTCGTTTATGATGAAGAGTTCGTCCCCATTATCCTCAAGAATTCTCGTATAAGAAACACCTGCAACAAAAAGAAGGAAGCTTAGTTAAAATGTATTATTCATAAGGCTGTAGCAATAGCATACGTGTTTGTAATGGTGTATATCTAGTAGTAGAGTTATAAAAATATATGGATAGGAGTGAAATTGCTTATTTTCATTTATATGAAACTGACAGCTCCTCATCTGAAGGCGTGGAAATATTTCTTGGTTGGGAAAGTTTATGATGTGAATCACAAACTTCTGTAATTTAAGCGGTTTCCGTTATATATAATTTATATGATAAACTTTACCTTGTGCAGTAATTTAATATACGTGCAAAATATATAGAATTGTTGACGTATATTGGGTATAAATGTGGTATTTTTGCAGCATGATATTTAATAATATTATTGATATATCAACATTATAATGATAAGTAATTAATATTATTAATTTAACTAATTGGATTTATGTTATTTATTTAATATTGCTAAGCAAATATTTAACATGATAATTACGAGGTAATTAAATATTTAATTTAAACTCATGTCAACGATCAAAGAGAACTAAAGTCAAACACAAATAAATCATAAATAATAATATCATATTTGTTGAATAATATGTTAACATATGAAAGGATGGAAGTCAAAAGTATGGGAATAAAATATTAAAAAATTAATATGTGTTTTTATAATTGTTGTAAGCTTGATTGATTCAGCAGAAAACAGTATCGGAAAGTCATCGTGTAAACCTTGTAAATTATATTGAAGTTCATTACCATTTTATTGGTTGGATTATGTAATTTGTTTACTAGTCAATGGTCATTTTTTATTAACAATACTGAAACCATTCTAGTCATGTACTTACTAACTAAGTATACTTCAAGTAAATCGATTATAAATTCACAAGTTTTTAATGCAGATTAGATTGTTTAGGTAATATTCCATATATTTACAAAACTGGTAATTTTTTAAATATTTGATAGTTTTGACATTTACTTTGTTTATATGTTTTACAATAAAACAAAACAAAGCTGATATTAGGCAAATTTTACAAACTAATAATTTTAATCAAATAAAACGACGTATAATGTATTCTGTACACATAAACTTGCAACTTGTGATGTAGAGAAAAGCTAAAAATACAGTTCTGCAGTATAAACAGTGTTAACTCCTGAGTAGCTCATTGTAGACTAAATTTCACAGTTTAAGTCCTAATGCAGAAACCTGTGGCGCTTCTCTGGTCAGCGTAAAGTTCTATTCTTAGTCAGTAGATTTCTTCCTTGAAGGTAACTCGATATTATCTTGATAGTTTTTTTTTGTTAATTCTCTGTTTTTGCTGCTTCTATAATTGCTTTCCATAGTATGCTATTGAAAGTATGTTGTATATCTAGCGCTATTATAAAACAGTGTTGTCTTTTTCTGTGTGATTTACCGTTTGCTTCTTTTGCTATGTCCTTTACCTTTTTAATAGCTTCTAGAATCAATTTTTTTTTGTAAATTCATATTGCTCCAGTTCCCATCCTCCTTTTCCTACTATTTCTTGTTTAATTGTCATCACGATGATTTTTTCCATAATTTTTGATAATGTGTTTATCATGCATATCTATACGCCTTTGATTTACCAGCTATCTTCTTTTTCTAAATTAACACAAGTTTTGCTACCATCCAGCAGGTCTAAAATGTCCCTTCCTTCAGACATCAGTTAATTATTTGAGTTATCTCTATCTCATTTCTTTCTAACGCTTTCACTATCTCCGTTGTAATCTAGTCCGGTCCTGGTGCCTTGTTAGTAATTCTTTTATAATCTGTTTTATCTCCTTCACTGTTGCAGGGATGGCTTCTGTTAGTTTTTCTACAATTCTTCCAATGGAAAACAGTTTCTCAGTTATTTTTTCTTTACTCTCTTCTTCCTCCTAATTTATTCATTACAATTTTGTATGGCTTTTCCCAAGAATCCCCATCTATAGATTCTAACTTATATTTCCAGCATATTTTTTTACTGTCTCTGATTGCTTCCTCAGAGTGTTTCTGTTCTTTTTTAGTTCTTCTAAAGCTTTGTAAGAATCTTCTCCCATTCTTCTTTGTTTTTTTTTTTAATTTTCCTTGCTGTTTGTATTGCTTTCTTCCTGTTTTCCTTAATCTCTTCGAGATATGTTGTTTAGTTTTGCTCCAATCTTTTTCAAACATTCCGTATGTTGCAACGTATACATTATAAGAAATGATTATGATTTATAATGTTCACTTAAAATATCCAGGTTGTTCAAACTTGTTTTTATATTCCATATTTGAAATCAATTATTAACAAATTGCAATTGAAAAATGTACAAAGTAAATGGTTAAATAAAATATAATAATACCAGTACTATGGTATAGATTGATTTTGGATCTATGAATCCAATTTATTTAGATTTGTATCAAGATTGATACTTTGCAACAATTGCGTTATTTATTATTTATTAATTTCGGTCAACATTAATTATAAATTCATTACAATAATATATCAAATGTTATAATTGATAATTTACACTTTAATAAATAATGTAAGATTGATTTGAAGTAATTCTAAGAATATTTGAATCTAGGATTACATGGACAATTGCATACGTTTTTTAATCATTTGCAACCACACAATTACGATTGCCGTAGATTAGTTCAAAACCAATTACCGGTTATTGGTAGTGCATTGTAATTCTTTGAACCATCTAAATTTAAACTTAAACCTCTAAATATTACTAAAAGTAATACTTTTTTAAGTACTAACAATTGATTATAACTCTCTGTAGGAGCTTAAAGCCAAACCAACCAAAAATTGTAAAACATCAAACATCAATCAAGTCTGAATCAATTATAAAAAAATCTCGAAATTTTTGAGTCAATAAATTATATATATTAAATTATTGAAGACTTAAGTAATTTTTGAACTCAAGTCATCGACAACTCAAATCATTTTTGAAGACTCAAGTCATTTTTAAAGACTCAAGTAATTGACAAGTTATCGGTGACTTAAATCATTATAGATTCAAATCAGTAGCAACTCAAGTTGCAAGTTAAGTAATTTTTGAGAAATTCGAAAACTCGAGTTATTTTTGAAGACTCAAGTGATTGACTACTCCAGTCGCTCAATTCGAGAACTCTTAGTCATTTTTGAAAACTCAAATCATTATCGACTTAATTCATTGGCAACTCAAGTTATAATAGATTCAAAAGTCATTTTTAAAAACTCGAGTAATTAACAACAAAGTTATTGGCAACTGAAACCATTCGCAACTCAAGTCATTATAGACTTGAGTTATAATAGACTTAAGTTATAATAGACTCAAGTCTATTATGACTTGATGATAGATGATAATAGTTACTAAAATTAGAGGTTAAAAAATATTGCCAGATAATGAATACTGAATCATAAACTTGAAAAAAACTATCTCTACAAAATATATACGTTGTTCTTGAACCTAAGAAAAAATAATTATCTTTGAAAGAAAAAAAGTTAAGTATGTATGTATGTATGTATTAAAAATAAAAGGGACAATATTTGATTGCTTAGTTAGAAACACAATACTGATGCGGCAAAAAGTATGAGTTGGAAACAACAAGATAAACTAAAATTTATTTAAGTAAATTACTGAAAATAGGTTTTAAGATTAAACAAAAAATCTCCAGCATACATTGTGTTACAAAAAATTAAAAATAATAAATTTTATTAAAATAGAAACAAAAAAAAAAGCAGTAAAATATAAAAAAAAGTTAAAAAAATTTAAAAAAAAATCTAAATTCTGCAAAAATGTCTAAAAAAGTAGAACTAAACAGAAAGAAAAACATAATTATAAAGAGGATATGATTGTAAGAAAATAAAAAAAATAAAAAATAAAAAATATTAAAACAGTATTATGGAAATAAAAAATAAAAGTACAGGGTCCGGCATTGAAACTTTCTTTTTTAAAGGTAAAAAATAAAAATATAAATTGTACATTTTATTTTTTTTAATTATTAGTATTAAGCATTAACATGAAAAGTTTTAAATTAATACGTCTTATAAAGCATATTTGACAAGTGTCTGCCGTTGCTGTCGATGCAATGTTGTAGCCGATTTCTGAAGTTGATGTGGACTCTTTCGAGCATTGCAACCGGTATATTGGCTATCTCGTGACAAATATTGTTTTTCAATTCTTCCACAGTTGCAGGACGGTTGTTGTAGACTTTAGATTTAAGGTAACCCCATAGAAAAAAATCACATGGGGCTAAATCTGGCGAGCGTGCTGGCCACGATATGTCACTCCTGTTGGAGATAAGTCGCCCTGGAAAATTTTCCCGCAAAATAGCCATCAAAATTTGTGATGTGTGGGCCGTGGCCCCATCTTGCTGAAACCATACTTCGCCTATAGCCATATTTTTAAGAGCTGGCAGAAAGAAGTTGTTAATCATTGCTACATAACGCTCAGAGTTTACTGTAACCGAACGATTGCCCTCCTCAAAAAAATATGGCTTAATAATTCCCAGGCTTGATATCGCAGCCCAAACTGTGACCCGATCCGAATGAAGAGGCCTCTGATAAACTTCTCTAGGATTGATATCGCTCCAATAACGCATATTTTGTTTATTAACACAACCTGAGAGATGGAAGTGTGCCTCATCGCTAAAAAACACAACTGCTTCAGGGGGCAAATTATCAAGGAGCGTTTTGCATGCCCCTTGTCGTGAAACAAAATCACGTTCGGAAAGTTCTTGTGCGACTACCATTTTGTAGGGGTAAAAGTAAAAATCGTTATGAAGAATTCGGCAAGTTGAACACTCCGACAACTGCAGAGCAGCTGCATGTTTTAAAGCAGAGCGCCTAAGAGATCGCAAAACCGACTCTCGGACTGCCTCGATGTTTGCGGGTGTTCTAACGGTCCGTGTTTCTCCTGGTCTCCTGCGGAATACATTTCTAAAAGCCTCTACCCAGGATAAGATGGATCTCCGGGCAGAAACAGCTCCTCAAGAGAGAATATTGTACCGTAAACGAAACGCACGCTGCACCGCAACTATTGAGCGGCCTCGTGAAAAGAACGATTCTATTGCAAACACGCGTTGCTCTCTCGCCTAAAGCATTTTAACAACTGACTATGGTTCGGAATAAATCTCCCCTCCAACGTTCTTCGTTAAGAGCACTGCCGCGCCGCAATTATCTCCAGTAGCGTCCTCACGTCTCATTGAAAAAAGAAAGTTTCAGTGCCGGACCCTGTACAATAAGAAATAAGCATTTATTAGAAGATAATATGTCAAAATACCTTAATAATTAAAAGTACACAAAAACAAAAGCAAAATGTTCTAAAGCCAATAAAACAATTGTTAAAAAAAAAATATAGCAGGATGAGGAAAAAACAAAAAGAAATAAAAGATGTGATAAAAAAAGCGTCATAAAAAAAATAATAATACATTTGTTATATTTTTTTTTTTAATAGTAAATTTCAAAATTAAGTTTTAAGTTTAGTATGAATATAAAGAGTGCAATTAACACCAATTCGATCCAAAGGTCAACCTCACCTGCACGTGTAATGACTAGTCATCCGGTGCAACCTGCTGGAAAACAAACAAGGCTCTGACAACCGAGTAGTGGCGGGATAACCACAATACAATAAAACAAAAATTAAAGAAAAGTAATTCTCAAACTTGCCTCAAACCAATCATGATATGTCAAATTCCAATGCAGAACTACTCCAGATAGGTAAAACTCAAAATTCACAATCCTACCCCAACAACACCAAGAGCAACCTCATGGATTCTGGGTTAGGCAAGATTATACATTGCGACATATAACATTAGAGCAATGAGCATAAACGACCATCTAAAAAAACTCAAAAGTATAAAATGGAGCATAATTGAATTGTGCAAAACAAAGCTACGAGGAGAAAAACTCATTACCTTGAAATCAGAAAGTGTTCTATATCAGAAAAATTCAGAAACCAACTACAAGAACGACGGTGTAGTTCTAATTGTAAATCAAAAGGTAAAACACTTAGTCAACAAATACCACACATTATCAAAAAGGGTTACCTAATTAATCCTTAAAATAAGCAACAAATGCAGCACCCAACTAATTCACTGCTATACGCCAACAGCGGACGCCGAAAGCAAACTCGTAGAACAGCTATACAAAGGTATCACATTCACTATCAGTAAAGAGAACACTTATACCATAATAACAGGAAATTTCAATGCAAAACTAGAAGAAAGAAACACACAAAATTCCACACATAGGCGGATTGGAAACTAGAATCAAAAAAGGGGATACTCTGACCAACTTTCTAGATAGGGAAAAACTATTCTGCTTATGGTTACACGCTATACGAAATTGATTATATACTATGCAACGATAAAAATGTATGAACAAATTTGTCCAAAGTAAATAATTTTAACACCGGAAGCGACCACCGACTAGTGCGTACAAACTTTAAATTCAACACAAGAACAAAGAAAACTAAATTTATTAAGAAAACTAAATATCCAAAATCAGACATACTACTACTAAAACAAGAGGAATACCAATCGGCACAAGATATAAAATTAAAATTAATAGCAACTAAAAATCCACAAAATGTAGATATAAACCAAATGACAAAACAGATATCAAGTATAAAAACAGCCACAAAAAAAGTATAGCAAAATACGAAATCAAAAAAAGACCAAACTAATACAACATACACTAGAACTGATGGCTCAAAGTAGAACAAGATCGAAATACACCTAAGTACAATGACTTAAAAAAACTGGTAAAACAGCAAGTACAAAAAGATCTAAGAACATATAGAACCAACCAAGTCTTCTAAACAATCAGGAACAACAAAAACATAAAAATCCTAAAATCTAGCAGAGAGAAAACAGAAAATCAACATACAATACCAACAAAAAAATATAGTGTCTAATAAAACAAAAATTGAGTTAGCTATTACCAAATTTTATAAAAAATTGTACACTTCAACAATATCCAACTACAACATCACATCTAGAACCACCCTGAACGTGGGCTCAGAAAATATACCAGATATCAAAATTTCTGAAGTCAGATACGCACTTAGCAAAATAAAAAATAAAAAGGCGCATGCCAAAGAATAGATAACAACCAAAATGATAAAACTATTAATAAACATTCTCAAAAAAGCACTTGTGATACTACTAAACAAATGTCTATCGGAGGAAAAAACACCTAAGACTTAAAAAAACGCAGAAGTGATACAGATACACAAGAAAGAAAACACCAATAACATAAAAAACTATCGATCCATAAGTCTCCCTATCAGTTTTATATAAAATCTTTGCAAAAATTATTATCAACAAGCTTACCAATAAATTAGACCTACACCAGCCAGTTGAACAGGCGGTCTTTAAAAAGAGTTTTGAAACTCTGAATCACTTACAAACTCTGCAATAAATTATAGAAAAAACAACAGAATATAATGCATCATTACATCTGGCATTCATAGATGACCACAAAGCCTACGACATCATCAAATCCGAGACTCTTCTTTCTGCAATGGACAATGTCAGAATCAATTCTAGATATTCCACGATCATCAAAAACATATACCAAAATTCCACCTTTTATATCAAAATAGATGAAAAACTCACCTTAAAAAAAAAACCCCTAGGCAGAGGAGTCAGACAAGGAGATACATTGTTGCCAAAACTCTTTACACTGGCGCTTAAAAATATATTTAACTCTGCAATGGAACAACATAGGATTCAAGGTGGACGGAAAATTTATAAACCACCTAAAATTTGACATAGTACTAATAAGTGCGCTGAAGGAGCTTAGGAAAAAATCACGACAAATAGGTCTAAAAATGAATCTAAATAAGACTAAAATAATTAGCAACGTCCCAATTAATGTCACCATAGATAATACAAAAATAGAAACTGTTACAAACTATATCTATTTCGGCCATACAATTAAACTTAGTAAAAAAAACTAAAAGGCAGAAGTAACACATTGTATACAACATTCCCATGAACCTAAAAAAAAAAAAATGTATACGACACTTGTACACTACCTGTATGCACCTATGGACTGGAAACAGTAGCCATCACAAAGAAAACCGCTCACAAGTTACAAATAACACAAAAATCTATGGAAAGAACTATGCTGGGAATATCACTTAGAAATCAAATTAGAAATTCAAAAATTCTAGAAAGAACAAAAGTAGCAGACATCATAAAACGTAATGCGGGTCAGAAATAGAGATGGGCGGGGCACGTCGTAAGATTCAGAAAAATAAACAAACAAAATAATGCACTGGAGACCACGAAGAATACAGCGAGGGAAAAGAAGACCACAAATGCTGCGATGAGAAGACATCAGGAAAGTAGCCGGAAGACAATGAATAAGAAGAACACAAGACAAGAGAAAATAAAAGGATTTAGAAAAGGCCGATATTCAGAAGTAGATGTTGAATGGCTAAATAAAACAAAAAATGAGTTAATTAAATTAATTTTATATTATTCTATTATAAAAAATATACTAAATAATGGCGTTATTAATAATTGGTGTTTAAATTGTACTATATTATGTTTACTACGTTGTGTAATTAGTAGTTTTAATAAATATTGATTTAAGTTATGTATTATATTGATTTCTAAATATTTTTTAAAGTCAAAAAGCACCAACATAAACTATTATCATATAACCGATGTTAACTAAGACAGAATATATTTGATTAAGCAATGTAAAGAACTTATTCTTCTTCTTCTTTCCATGTCTTATCCGTTGCGAATATTGGCGATCATCATGGCTATCTTCACTTTATCCACGGCTCCTCGGAACAGTTGTATTGAGGTCACTCCATACCACTGGCGCAGATTTTTAAGCCAGGATTTTCTTCTCCTCCCCGGACCTCTCTTTCCCAGCACCTTTTCTTCCAGAATAAGTTGGAGTATTATGTACCTTTCCTTGTGCCTCATAACATGCCCAAGGTATTCTAGTTTTCTAACTTTTACTGTAGTCATTATTTCTCGATCCTTCCCCACTCGCCGAAGAATCTCCTCGTTAGTAACATGATCTATCCACGTTACCTTTAGTATACGTCTGTAGGTCCACAACTCAAACGCTTCTAGCCTGCTTTCAAAATCTTTGGTAAGAATCCAGGATTCTGCGCCATACAGAAGAGTGGAAAATACGTAGCATCGTAGGATTCTGATTTTAAGTTGTAGAGTCAGGTCTAGACTGGTAAATATTTTTTTCATTTGTATGTATGCAGCTCTTGCTCTCTCAATTCTGCATTTTATTTCCACAGAATGGTCCCATTGTTGGTTTATGCAGGTACCTAGGTATGGATATTTATCTACCTGTTCGATAGGCGTATTGTCAAGAAACAGGTTCACCGGTGGCGGGTTATTTTTGCTCACTACCATATGTTTGGTCTTTTTTATATTTAAACAGATTCCGTATTTATCACTAGTGGATTTGATCTTTTCCATCATAATTTGGAGTCCTTCAGCACTGCTGCTCATTATGACGGAGTCGTCTGCATATCTGATGTTATTGAGTAGTTCACCGTTGACTATGATTTCCTCCTCTACACTATCCAGTGCCTCTTTGAAAATTTGCTCTGAGTATATATTAAATAGCATAGGCGAGAGCACACACCCCTGCCGCACCCCTCTACATATTTTTATTTTCTTAGTTTTGTGGTCTCCTACTCGAACTTCTGCTGTTTGTTGCCAATATAGATTTGCTATGATACGGATATTTTTGTCGTCGGCTCCCGTCTTCCTAAGTATACTGATCAGCTCTTCATGTTTCACCTTATCAAATGCTTTGCTAAAGTCTATAAAACATAGATATACATCGCAATTGATGTCTCTACATCGCTGAATTAGAACGTTTAATGCAAAAAGTGCTTCCCTGGTACCTATGGCATTGCAAAATCCGAACTGCGTTACCTCGATGTTTGCTTCACATTGTTGGTATATTCTAGCGTGTATGATTTTTAGAAATATCTTTAGTGTATGACTCATTATACTAATAGTCCGATATTCTTCACATTTTTTTGATGTTGGTTTTTTAGGAATAGTGACAAATGTTGAGTGGAGCCAATCCGTGGGTATTTCTCCCGTATCATACACCATATTATACAGGCGGGTAAGAATGTTTATTCCTTCTTCACTAAATAATTTTAGGATCTCTGCTGGTATTTTATCTGGACCTACAGCCTTTCCATTTTTCGCTGTGTCTATTGCTTTCTGGACCTCTTCCTTCGTAATATGAGGCCCGATATCCGTGTTATTTATTATTAACTGAAAATTACTCATTTCGGTAAAGAATTCTAATCACTTTCAAGACACACAAAAAGTAATAAAAAAACTATCTTAAAAATAAAATTATTTTTATTAGTTGTTTAATTAAAACAAACAAAAAATCATACTCAAATAATGCAAAAGTTTAGATTTTATTAGCGCGGTCGACTATATTGAGCATTGTGCTCCCTCAATAGTTTGAAATAAAATAATAATAACATATTTTTCATGAAACCCTTATTTAGTATGCATTACATACAAATTTAATAATAAAATTTAAAAATTAATCAATAAAATAATAATAACATATATTTCATTAATTTCTTATTAAATATTCAAGCATTTAAATTATTTATTACTCTGTTAGAATCTCACAAAAGAATTAATACGATTGTAATCATACCCCAACATTTATTTCATGAATATTAATTTAGTCGAGTTTCCGAACTAACTATGTATTTAGGAAATAATTCCACGTCGATCCTGCAAGGGATTATAATAAATTTACTTAGAGTTCAAAGTCATAATGCCGCGTCCCAAGTTTGCAAGATGACATAAATTATAAAACAAGCAAAATAAACATGTTGTCTAAACATAGTTCAAATTATAGAACTTATAAACATCAGTAAGTATTTTGGTTAGTTACACACAAAGTAAATTAGATTAGTATTATTTTGCAGAAATATGCACAATCTTTTATTTTATTAATTATAATAACCCTGTCATAAATAATGTCGAAGTTCATGACAGTAGTAATTATTCAGATTCAACATTAATCTTCTCAAATATGTCTAAAACCCTGTTCACACTCTGACCTCCATTAATTTTATGATTGAAAATGCTTTCTCTGCTTTCAGTGTGTCGGATTATCTTGAGATAGAACGTTAAGTCATCGCATGCAAAGAGATTATCCTACATCCATTCAGCAAAGATAATACTCTGTCAACTCTTCAAAGCGTTGAAAAGTGTTAAAATAGTCCACAAATAAAAATTGAATCTGAATATTTATTTTTATAATAATTTTCAAGTTTGTTACTACTTGATAGATTCATTAAACTGCAATGTTTCACAACTATTATTTAGTTTTATCCGTCCTATTCTAATGTTTACCACCATCAACAATAAGTTTCCGGCCGCGAACAAATACCATTATCTTGTCGCATCCTGTACACCAAACCGCACTCTCTTTGAAGTTACGTTGAAAATCTCATAGTTTAACTTATAAAATCATCTAAATATAAACCTCATTAAAATATACTGCAAACAATTAACATCAACAAAATTCATGGGTTTAAGGAAATTGCTTTAGACCTTTATTAAGCATCGTCAATCATGTATTCCCAAGCGCAATTTTATAAATTAAACATTGCAGGCAAAGTTGTGTTTAAATTTATGATAAATAATATTACCGGAAATTTTATATTAAAGTATTATATTGTGTATTTTCGTAAAGTGCTTGCGGCATCGTGCTCGAATGTTTTAATTCAATTTGTGTTATGTTAGGAAAAAATAATTAACCCTTAATTTTATTATAAAAAGCAATCTCTTGTAAATAATATATAGATATTTAAATTGATCGAAATTTTAAATAAATAATTATTATTATAAAATTAAATATATAATAACTATTTTTTTTTTAATTTTATAATGTGATATTTATAAATTATATATGCCACAACAACAAAAAAATACCTTTAAATTTCAAAAAGTAAAACCACACTCGCTAAAACTAGATTTAAGCAGTCTGTGAACATTGACTTTGAATATTTCTGGCTTATAAGCCAGAAATATTCAAAGTCTGTATTAACCTTGGGAAATACTAAATTTCAAAGTTTATTGCATTTGTTGATAGTACGGTTAACAAAATCTCTCTTAAAAGTTTTGGTCCCACATCTCTGAGCAGTCAGTAAATATTTGTTAGAATTCTTAGCAAGCCTTGTACTACGAGTAAATATTTGTTTAGATGCCAATATGTAATATGCATAGGCTGGTTGACTGAAATTAATCTTTATATTCCTAAATAATGCCACAAAATCATCAACTTGATAAATCATACACTAAAAATTATTTAAATAAAAAAATATAGAAAGTGTCTGACAAATTTGCCGCCTGGTTGTCCAGAATCGGAACCACTCTACCAGCATCTGCTAAAAATTGAGAATTCAGCTCAAAAACGTTTCTCGCTATTGCAGAAACCTGCCAGTTGTTTTTATTGTTATTTGTCGTTATTTTGTAATCACTGTCTGAACCGTGCTTTATATTTACATTTGCCATTTTGTATTTAGAGTTATAGAGTGTAGTCCATTGACTTTTATCAATTTAAATTGACTTTCATATATTGTGAGTATTGTCGCATGCCATTGTATTTATCATAGGGTGTTGTAGTTTTTTTAATCAATGACGACTGACACATGTCGCAAAGATATGTAATGGATTTGTGAACGATATTTCATGGAATATACGTCCGACTTGTGTATGTATCATCGTTTTTACTATACGTAATAGATCTTTTATAAACTGTTGATTCTGTGTATGACTTTAATACCTCAAACCATCATTTTGTGCGTCGCAGTTGTATGTAAGTGCTTTTGCAACGCTCCCTTTTACATCTACACGTTGAAAGAGCTTGTTGAGGACAACAGAGTCACCGAGAGCATCAGTTTTTACCAGGGCCGCCGGCTCGCATAAAACCAAAAGCAACAGCAGCAGGCAAACAAAGCTCCAAGAGACTCTCAGTGGATTATCGCCAGTAACCAATCTCAATATGGGCGATAGGGATATCAGTCAACATCCCACAGGAAACAAAATTCCGCAGCAAATAATGACCAGCAACACCACCTGCAAGAAAACGTTGCACCAACGAATACGTTGTTCAATAATCACCTGACAACTATGCAACTAGAATGATCACAGAGGATGCATACTCTCGACGGCTGACACGACAAACAAACACGTACGGTTTGAATCACCCAAAACCAAAAATCCCGCAGAACCGTTACGGCGAAACGCCACGCTACCGTGATTCTGCGTGACACGGTTATATGCATGCTAGAATTCACGGGTGCCCCTAGTCAGGACGTAGAATTCTTCAAAATGGAAGCAGAAACAAAACTGACAGAGTTCAAAGTCCTCCAGCAGAACTGGACAAAAGTGGCCGGAAGATGATTGAGAGGAGCTGCCAAACATAAATGTAAGCTTGCGGTAGACAGTAACATCGCATGGGAGTGGTTGACAGACGCGCTAAGGAAAGCGTTCGCTTCCCGCGCGCTGCGCAATACGGAGATAGGCTCGCTGTAGAGTGAAAAGCAAGCGAGCCAAAAAGCGCACAATTTTGAGCTAAAAATCATATACAATACAAGCGCTGGTGCCCTAACAAGAATGAAACGCATATGGTGCACCTAATTTTACACTTGGCAGAACCATACTTCAAGAAGGTCGTAAGAATTTTACCGGCAACCATAGATAACTTAATGGGCCAGCCGTATTGATTGAACGGCCCGCACAAACATCGAGAGACACTAGTCCGCCAAAAGACAACTGGCAAAAGAATGAAGATAAGCGTTTACGCGAACGCCGGTACTGCCCACGAGGCACACGGCACTATCACGGAGACTGCCTAAAATTACACTCACAAAAGCAGTCAGAAAAAAGAGGAATGGCCGGATGTCAGAGTTAAAGAATGACAGTCGGCAAACCCCGCTGCAACGACAATGCAACGTCATTGGACAATCGTTGCCAATAGTACCAGTAACGATCCAGGACAAGATCTATAATTGCCTGATTGGCACCCCGCTTTCAGTCACACAAAATCACAATGCTAACTGCAGCCAAGGGTGGCGAGCTGGAGGCTATTGGGAAATTCACAATTTTTTTTCAACAAGTTCCTGATATCAAAAAAACCTACGGATGCAAATGATACTAGAAACACCGTTTTTAAGCACGCGCGCCGGTCATTTTGATTTTTCCCGCGGCTGTCTAAATTTGGAACGGCAACTCCGCGACACCGTATTCTGGGACACCACCCAAACAACAACCCGAAAAAGAGCAGAACCGGAAAAATTGGAAAGTAGATTTCCAACTAAACTCCAATTGTGCTGATTGGGAAAAATTACTGGACTACCGTAAAATTAACAAAGCAACCCCATTCAAACCGACACCGTTGCTAATTATTCACAACTTAGGAGCTGCCACCATCTTCACCACTTCGGACTTATCAGCCGGATACTGGCAGATCGCAATGACATTGGCGTCCAAGAAATACAACAAGGCATTAAGCACCCCTGACGGTGGGCATTACCAATTGCGGGTAATGCCCTTTGGACTCAAAAACGCTCCAGCGACGTTTCAGCGACTAATGAGCCAGGGGGTGCTGGCCGGATTTATGCATCAATTTGCGATGGTCTATTTAGATAACATCATCATCTACAGGAACACCTCTACCACCTCGCCTTAGTATTCGAACGGCTTCTTAAATTTAATTTAAAGCTCGGTCGAGCAAAGTGCTCATTTGCCCAAACCACGTTGGAATACCTGGAACACATGATAGATACCGACGTAACAAAGCCCCTCGCAAAGCACATCAATCAGATAGCAATTTACCCGCCTCCGAAAAACCGACAGCACTTACGTCAATATATAGAAATATGTAACTGAGAGCGGCAATACACACCACAATTTGCCACATTGACCGCACCCCTGAAAAAACTAACGGCCAACACAAGGGCTTTTAAATGGTCACCTGCAGCAGCGATGCAGCAACTACGGCTTGCAGTGACTAAGCCGCTGCAACTTCATCGGCCAGTACCCGACTTACCCTACGTCGTACAGACCGACGCGTCCCAACTAAGGATCTCGGCGGTTTTATTTCAACTAACGCCGAAAGACAAAAAAAAATCATCAGCATCAACTCGGTCAAACTTAACGACACTAAGCGACAATATTATCACGTCAACGAGCAGGAGTACCTGGTCCTAGTGTGGGCCCTAGGCTACAGAACACTGCCACCACTTGCTAAACCTAATATGTATCTTCCCTATAGACTATAAAAAACTTTTGCAAAGTACGGCACAAAAAAGTAGTCAAAAATCTAAAAATAAATCAAACTAAATCAATAAGATATAAGATGCATTAAAACCCTATATTGGAACCAAACAGTTAAAGTAAGAGTAAAGAATACGCCAACGTTGCATACTATTTCCGCTACTATTTAACTTGTATTTTCAGAAAATATTTCTAAAGACACTAAAAAATTTAGAAAAATACATCAAAATTAATGTAAAATATAACAACAACATCTGTTGGCAGATGATGCAAAGGACATAACTGACAACATCAAAAACATTTAATACTAATAAATATACATACATAGCAAGAAGTTAAGACTAGAAAAAGATTGATAAAACCAAATTAGTATTAATAATAAAGAATCCAGAAACGTTTATGGCATAACAGAAAACAATATCAAAAACTTTCCCATTGAGCGCGTAACCAAATTCAAATATTTCATAAATTACAAGAAAGTATTGTAAAACAGCAAATTTAACCTAAATCTTAAAATACAATTTCTACATTGCTGCGTATAGTCAATACTGTCTTATAAAATAAAAACGTGAATAATGAACGTTATTACCATAAATAAATTAGAGGCGTTTGAAATGTAAACTTCTCGCTGCATATTATAAATTTCATAGAAGAACAGAATTATAAACAAAGAAGTATTTACTCAAATACATATAGATCAAAAACTACTGTCCAACATTAAACAAAAAAAAACAGTATTTTTTTAACACGCAGGGCAATACTGAAGATAAATAGAAAGTAGAACAAAAGTAAATGTTACGGAAACATAAGAGAACAATCTTCAGGCCAGTCTAGCCTGAAGACTGTCCAAAAACTTTTCCGCACAGCATGAGACCGAGACAAAATAAAGCAAGTGATCGCAAACATCTCTTAATAGATACGCACAAAAAAAATCCATGTCTCTAAACTGTTTGCTTTATGATAAGTTTGTGGGTTAGGTATGCCAACAATACACTAATCTTTACAAGCTCAAAAAATCAACTACAGAATGCAATAAACAGAGACTCATTACTGCGAGAAATATGAGTTAACTATTTTTACTCACTATAAAGTTAATGTTCACAACTTTATAGTGAGTAAAAATAGGATTAAAAATGTAAGCATGATCTTAAACCGTGAACAACTTAAAAGAGTAAAAAACTGACATATCTGAAAAGCTTAATCAACAAAAAATGAAATCCTAGCAAAGTAGTAAAGCAGTTTCATTGTCAACGATTAGATAGGTCACGATACATAAAAAATAACTAGAGGGTACAATATAATAATCATTAGTTTTTATTTAAAAAGTGTTATTAGCATAATTTGATACGTTTCTTTATTTTATAAAGAATAGAAAAACATATAATAAAACTTAAAATATTAATACATCCATTACAGATATCGTTGGATATACATTTAGAAATCTAGGTTTAAGGTTGCAGCTATAAGGGATTACAGGAAATGAATACTAAATATTAATTAATTTTGCGGTATGCTCTTAGCAGTAATTACAATCTAATTAGTAGTCAGGGATAAAGTATTAAATTTCAACGCGTAATGTATTTTTTAATTTGCTCACAGAATATTTTAATTATAAATGTACGGAGCTATTTCAATTGAGATAATAAACGTAATTAAAAATATGTTTTAAATAATTTGGTAACAGTATTTTCTTAAATGTAGCATATTTTTTTAACAATAAATTTGATATCAGTAAAATTATGATTACATTTGAGCTGTTAAGATTAATAAATATTTTGCATATATAAAATAGCATTATATATTCTTACATACAATAGTTTAAAATAATTAATAATTATAAATTTGTTTGATGCCGAAACCACAATTGTCACAAAGCAACTTATCAAATCACTTTTATAAAGCACAGTCAAATTTATGTGCAACGATATGCGCATACAAAGAATACGTAGAATGTTGTATTTTTGGTCTATGACAAAAGTAGTCCAATCTTTTATGTAAATTAGTAACATTGTTGTTCTAATAATGTTAAGCCACAGCTGGTGAGTGTAAACTAAAAATTGTTGTACCATTTACACACTACGGGCATTTTACCATACTATATATATATATATGCATAGCTATCTTACTCGCCTCCGTACACACATAAGGCGACCTAGCCTCCACCTTAAATCTAATAGTTTTAACTGTGTATTTTTTTGCGTTTAGTTATTTAAAATATTCTTTATTAGGATGCACAAAGAGGGGTAAAGAAATATAACATTAATTATATACAAAAAAATTGGTATATTAATAATACCAATAGAACTCCAAATGCCAAAGCATCGTTTTAGGCTCCAGTTGTATAAAATATATATGTGAAAACGTCGAATACGCCTCTGCCAATGTTGCCACTATCAATATATCGTATTTTGTAAATTTCTATTATTAGTAGGCATATATTTGTTTTATTCAAGAGGTGGTTTACTATAGTTGTTTTTTGTGTGTATAAGATTATAAAAATATTGGAACCGTAACACAGTCTATAATAAATAGTTATTTTCAAAAATTATCGAATGTAGGTACGAACAGTTATTTGAAGTTGTTTTGATTTTATTTTTTTATGGGGTGTACATTACAACAACTATAGTATGCTACCGGTGATTAATTGTTTCTACATTATAGCGTTTTAAAAGCGGTGACTTACTGCTGTGGTATTTTAACTCTCATTATTAAAAAAATATATTGCAAAACAATTAACCACTAATAATAAATACTACACTGTACTGTTTGTTACCGGTTTATGAATGGATTCCCTGCCTCAGTTATACTGATATTTATTTTATTTTAATCTATTTAATTTATTTTGTTATTATTTATTAATTAATATACGTTTAAACGTAAAATTCTTCAGAAACCAAACCATGGAATGTTAAACAACGGCTATTAATAGATTATTACAAACATGTAATAAACTCAAAAACAAGAGTACACCACCAAAAGAACTACTTAATTACATAAAACCTCCACCAATATACATCCCAGCAGTAGCAAACAAAAATTTAATCTTAAAATAAATAATAACCAAATTGTCAACAACAGATGTGCTTAAATATCAAGCAGCTGTTCAAGAACCAAAAAATCGTGATGTGCAATACTACACCTTTTATTTAAACCAATAACGCAGTTTTTATGTAAAAAACAAAAGTCATGCCTCAATGTGCTACATGCCTTCAACTGGGAAGTACCAAAAATTACTGCATTTATGATCAGAGTCTACAAGAAAGTGCAGCAAACATAATTTCCTTGGCCAGCCCAAAGCAACTACACACTGGCCATGTGACATAAAAAACAAATGTCTTCGATTTTTTTGCATACAAAAGTTATCCCTTAAATTATCTGCAAGTAAAAAAAAAATTAATATCTTTTCAGACTATTTCCCTGTCCTAATCTACTTAAGCTCACACATACACCATAAACAAAAACCAGATTTTTTAACCAATAAAATAACTTGAACCAGTTTTAAAACATATTAGAAAAAGAAATACACCCAAATGTCTTGCTTAAAACAACATTTAAGCATTAAGCAGTTTTGAAACCCACAAACACTACAAACAAGCTACAAAATGATTTAAAAGTAACTAAAAAAGCACTACTAATAAATAGAAGAATATGGAAGTCAACTAGAAATCCACAAAACAAAACTAAATACAACCCGCTAAAAGCCTACTCTTAGAGAAAAAACTAAAAAATCAAAAAATTTCTAAAAAAACTACCACTACTACAAGCAGACAAAAAGCAGTCATCAGTTTTGGAATACCTTTATCAATGACATTGTTTATTAACGCCATCATACCATGTGAGTTAAACACGTGATTAAAACATGGCTATGATCTCCAGCAACTTCTATTTAAAACAATGCGTAACGAGTTAGATGAACGTAAGAATTAAGGGGAGAAGAACATTTTTATCAAGTATAAAAACAATCGTCCAATTATAGTATGCGGGAAACCGACTGTGTCAAAAAAATTAAAGAAATAAAAATATATTATTATATATTATAAGCAATGAAGAATTGAATCTGAAAAATTATTCTGTATTTAGAACAGACAGATCTGCTAGGTCAAGTGTCAAGTTTGGAGGGGGCGGTGTGTTAAATGCAGTACATAACAGAATACATGCTGAAATAATTCAGGATGTACACCCAAGCGTAGAACAATTGTTTGTGTCCCTTAACTTCAATGGAGAAAAATTTATTATTGGTGGTTTAAATATTTCTCCAGGATCTGACAGTTCCAATTATTTAACTCATTGTGAAACTATTGAATCAATTACTGAACAATATGTCAATGCTCAGTATTTATTCTGCGGAGATTATAACTTGCCAGATGCTGTATGGGTAAACGATGAAATGGGAGCAAATTTGGCTACAGCAGCAAGCTACAAAGCGCAAATAATAAGTGAGTGTTTTGAAATTTTGAATTTTAATCAAATTAATAACATGCCAAATTCTCGCGGCACCATTCTGGATTTGGTTTTTACTCGAGACAAATCTATCTCAATCGCAGCTGCAGAGGAAGCAATTTTTTTTGAAACAGCATACACCACGACGCTTATCAGATAATAGTAAAAAAGTGCAACAAAGAAGAACAGATGGAATTTATGGATGTAATTCCAGATTTCAAAAATGCAAATTATCAAGAAATAAATAATTTCTTAGCTGCTACAAGCTGGGATCTATTATTTAATGGAAATAGTTCAATCTGTGATATAAACAATACAATTCAAAAATTTTATGATGTCATATATAAAGCTGTTCAACTCTTTGTTCCTGTGAAGTGTTTTAAACGTAGTACTTATCCAAGATGGTTTAATGGTGATTTAATTAATCTCATCAAAGATAAGAAAATAGCGCATGCTCTTTATAAAGTTTCTAGTCAACAAGCTGATTATGATCGCTTTAGTGTTTTAAGAAACAAATGTAAAATTCTTGGAAAAAAGCTTTATATGGAATATACAAAAAATATGTTAAAAACTCAAAATTCTTTTGGACTTACATCAATGAGAAAAGAAAGACAGATGGATTTCCTAAGACTATGAAACATCGTGATAAAATCTGTGATAATGAACAAGGTTGTGTGGACTTGTTTGCTGACTTATTTTCAACAGTGTATGTTAATGATGTTTGTTCTGTCCCTTTATATAATACTAGTTGTAATGTAAGTTTTTCTAAATTTGTAATAAATCCGAGTGATATTTTTGATGGTATTTTAAAACTTGAAGAATCTGTGATAGTTGGGCCAGACGGCGTTCCTAATTTATTTTTAAAAAATTGTGTATGTACTTTAACACAGCCTTTATACAAGTTGTTTATGTTATCTATTAACAATAACAAGTTTCCAGATTATTGGAAAAGAAGTTATATTACCCCTATTTTTAAGTCTGGAAACAGAAGTGATGTCAGTAACTACAGAGGAATTTGCAAACATGCGGCTATTCCTAAATTATTAGATTCGTTAATTGCGGATCAACTTAAATGGTTATGTTAAAATGTTATTACTGACAATCAACATGGTTTTATGAAAGGACGGTCAACAGCTACAAACCTCATGATTTTTTAATCTAAAATTATTGAAGTTTTTGAAAATAAAATACAAGTAGATGCTATTTATACCGATTTTGCAAAAGCTTTTGATGGCGTTCCATACGAGCCGCTGATTGCTATACTTTTAGCAATGGATTTTAATCCAGAAATAGTAGCTTGGTTACAAAGTTTTTTAATTGGTCGATCACAATGTGTTAAGATCAATAACCACATTTCAAGGGTAGTTAATGTAACTTCTGGTGTTCCTCAAGGATCACACTGTGGTCCTATTTTATTTTTGTTAATTATTAATGATTTGAGTGATGTTATTGTTAATTGTAACTTTCTTTTGTATGAAGATGATTTAAAGATTTTTTATAATATCAGTTCAGTAAATGATTGTATTTGTGTTCAGCGTGATTTAGATAGTATCAGTAATTGGTGTGAAACAAACAGTTTATATCTAAATCTTGATAAATGCAACTCTATAACATTTAGCAGAGTGACAAACACAATACGGTACGTTTACAATATTAATAAAGTTCCATTAAAATCTGTAAACAAATTATCGGATCTCGGTGTTATTTTTGATACCAAGTTATATTTCAACGAACATATTAATTCAATCTATTCAAATGCAAGGAAATTAATGGGATTTGTAAGCAGAACTTCTTACGAGTTAACAAGCGAGGCATCTTTATCTTTATACAAAGCAGTTGTAAGATCTACACTTGAATATTGTACGTTAATCTGGTCGCCACACCAAAGTGGAAATATAGCGCAGATTGATAGAATCCAACGTAAATTTATAAATTTGTTTGTTTATAAATTAGGAATTAGAAAAGAAGACATCAATTTACAATCTATTGCTAGCACATATAGTCATAAATCGTTAGAAGAACGTAGACTTATAACTGATTTAAATTTTATTCAAAAACTGGTTAGCGGCAATTTAGATTGTGCAGCATTAATAAACAAGTTGAATTTTAATTTTAGGCAAAAGCGATACAATAGGAACACTTACATTTTCCGCTGTGACCAACACTCAACTAACTACGCATATTATAATCCTATATCTCGTATAATGCGAGAATCAAATATTATTCAGATGGATTCTAATTTTAATCTATTTCAATTATCGCATCAATGTTTTAAAAGTAATTGTAAAAACATTAACCTAAAACAGTACTTTAATTTTAATTGTTAGTTTATGGTATTATTAAGTTTCTATTTATAAATTGTTTTGTTTTTTCTTATAAATTTATATGTGATATACACTATTTAATATTATATAATTAATTTTTATACTAAATCTGTATTTACAGGCGATATGCCGTTAATAATCTATTATTATTTAATTTCTATGAAAAAAGTTACAGCAATTAGAATTAGTTTTCAAAAAATGTGCCAAAAGCACTCACACAAATCATTCTGATAAACCTGTGACAGAAACATTTTTCTATTGCTTTATAAGTTTATTTAAAATGTATCTTTAAAGATATGTTTCTGAAAAGACTGAAATTAAAAGCATTTCATCTAATTCCAAATCACCAATTTGTTTTTTATAAATTAACACACAACTACAGAGCAGGTTTACAGAGTAATAAAGCAAACTAACAACACTTAAAAAAAAGAAATATTGTTTGGCTGCTTTTCTTGACAACACCCAAGCCTTTGATAAAAGTCTGACACCGGAGATTTTTAAGCAAATTGAAAACGCAATTGCCCATTACACATTTCATGTATTATAATCATACCTAATCAAAACATTTTTATGGTTAAACATCAAGATAAAGTAATTAACTTACACCTCATCAAATCAGCGGTACCACAGGAAGGTATTCTTGCACCGGTGCTATATCTACTTTTTACAGAAAACCGTCAAGAGTTACGTTTGTCATTCTAACAGTTAGTAAAATTCCAAGTTTTGTCTCTGAGAAACTTCAGACTTTTTTTAAAAACATCCAAAAATAGCTTAAAAAAAGGGCAAATCAAAGTAAATTTCAGCATGTCGCCGTCACTCTCCGGCAAACAATTATTACAATCTACCAATGCAAAGTACCTTGAAATAAATTTAAAACCTGTATGGGCCAACTGTTCTTAACTATGGGACAGTAAGTTTCTAACATTCTGAAGCTGCAGATATATCAATTACAAACAGTTCAAGATTTATCACCAATAAGTCTCTATACAAAAATCTGAACATCTCTAATGTGCTACAAGACTTCAAGAACGCTAGTAGCAAATACTTATCTTGGTTTGAACTTCATACCAAGACGTACCTTCTTTAACATGTCACTACTAGCAATCAATGAGTTCCCTAATTAAATTAGTTAGAACCTTAATGTAGATCTTCAACCGCACGCTATTAGGTTTATATTAAAAAAACTTTACAGTCTTTTGTAAAAAAAAAATTACTGCGTTTTTTGTGTTCAAGTGTTAATCAGTTGAAACTAAACTTGAAGTTGACACTATATTTTTTTTGCAATAGTATATTATTGTTATAGCTAGTTAGATAACATAAAAAACCTCTTTTGTACCATAATTTTAATTATGTAAATATGGGATAGTTATATTTATCTCCGTAATTAATGATCTAACAATTTATTCAAATTGATAAAAAAATAATGATAACTTTAATTAAGGGGAGAGAATAGTTGTGCTATTATAAGGCTTCACAGAATCAAACTCAGCAAGAGAAGGCATGAATATAATTGAATAAAATTTTCACACATTGTAGAAGAAAGTCTACTCTGTGTCATTGAATTTCTAAAAATTTGATGCAATAAGTCGTTTCTCCGCAATTAATTTTTTTAATGTGGCGTTTTTAATTAGTTCTTTATTAATTTTTTACTCGTTAATTATAACTTCAAATCTTTAAACAAAAACATGAAAACATAGAATATTGTCTGTAGTTCAACATATAATAGAGTGATAATTAAAATCTTATCGTTTGGATATTGAGTTGGTTGGCGTTTTGTCCCATAAGAACTAATTTTAATTCAAAAACGGCGCTGTACGTGTCAATATTTTTCTAGAGAAAAAGGTTTGCCGATATTTTTGTAGATGTGATAGGATTTAATATTTTTCCATAACAATACTACTAGTAGCACCCCCACAAGACAGTGCGACTAAACCTGGCAATTCTCTAGCGTTAAACTGAAAAGAATTAATTTTAATTTAACATGCAAATGATGTCAAGTTTACTAAACAAGACATAATTTAGAATTTTTTATAAATTTTAAAACTAATATAAACAATATTATTGTTATTTAATTTATTAAAAAAAATATATCTAAAAATAATTATTTTTTTATGTTTGCACATTTTAAAAATTTATTATTAAAGAAATATTAAATAGTATTATATCTGCGATTTTATAATATTTTTAAAATCTATTCTACATAGCACAATACCTAGATAGAATTATTTAAAAAATATTTATAATATATTATAAAAAAATGTTATTTATTTGTTTCATTGGACGCAAAGTTGAGTAATATTTTCTGTTTTATTTTTACATATTTTCTATACAAAACTAATAAACAACGTGAACCGTTTAGATATATTAAAAGTATATAACTATTTTTATAAATTGTATTTGCTATGTTGCCAATTGTAAGAGGCGTATTAGAACGTTAACTTATGAGGAGGCCTATTCTACTGGCCCGCAACAAAATATGTATATCAGTATAAAAGCATAGCGCCACGTAGTGTTGACTTTAATGTACTACAATGTATAACTGTATATGTGTATGAGTCCAAATGGTCACCGAACAAAATTTTGTAGAATGACTTCTAGTAAAGTATTATGTTGAAATAAATTGATATACACACCAAAACGTATTTGCCTCCAGTTTTTCGTACCTGCCTCCGTTCTGGAGGCCAGTACTATCAGCGTGTATATATTTTGGAGGAGTATTAGTTGTTTTACATCTATATATATATATATATATATATATATATATATATATATATATATATATATATATATATATATATATATATAGAAACTAGAATAAGAATAGAGGACAGGCTATTTTCTATGCTATTTGTCCAAAAAATCATAAAAAAAGTTAATAATAAATAGGGCAGTATCAATGTAATCAATATCAAAAGTTGGGACAATCGGCAAACAAAGGCAACGCCCTTTACGTTTGTGTAAAATGCGTAATGCTTCATTCTACGTACCAGTATTAAAAAAAGGGGTAAAAAAAAACTCATTCCTTTCAATTGAGCAGAGAGCTCACACTGTCAGCTTTAGAAGGCTAAGTGCACAAACAAGCATCGCCTAAATTTGCTAAAACAGCAAAAACTAACCTGCAACTCAGCAAAAACCAGTCACAAGTAAGTGAAGAGTAATCGCCGTGTATAAAAACAAAATTTTGCACAGGCAATAGGTGCTGGCACTCAACCATCATCTTATGATAAAAAAAAAACTGACTGCTTTTGAAATAGCATAAACTATCAGAAAAGAGAACTAGAGACGGTCTTCTTCAAAAATAATACCAATGTGATGTTATTATCCAAAATCCTCTTAGCTCCTGGCAAAGCTTACAACATCCTAAACTCCACAGTGATGTGAATCTGCAATTCTTATCAAACAATTAAGTGACTATTTAGAAATCCTTACGCTCTTAACTGTTAAATTGGACGAAAATTTGATTGTAATTCATGTTTCTGGCTTAGGCTTTAAGTAAAAAAATCCAGCTTAGCATAGCAGACTAACAAATGCTAAAAACAAAGTACTGTTAAAGTATGCTCAAAGAAAGACTATACTGTACTAGGGTCAGGCATGCCAACACATTACTATTTCCAGGGGTAACGTAAAGACGTTGCAGGTCTAACAACCATTTTGGTTATTATCGACATAAGCTCAGACCATAGCACAATAGTCTTAAATCTATATAAAAGTTAAGGAAAAAATCTCAAATCATTATAGAAGATTGACTTGACTGATCTATGTATTCACAAATCTTATAAGAGAGCATCATTTTACTACCTATCATTCAAAAGGCTTAAGAAGTTGACAACGCGGTTGTTAACTTTACTAGCCTCATCTGGCTAGCAATAAAAATGTCTATCAATGCTATGACAAAAATTAGAACAAATCGATTGGGTTTTGATAGAGAAACTAGAGAGCTCATTTAATCTCAAAACTAAGCCATACATAAATAACAAAAGTCATATGACTCAATGGACCAAACCAAACTAAAACAGCTTTTAAGATTAATAAAACAATCAGAACAAAAATTAGTGCTAAAAATCCGCTTTCAAACCCAACAAAGATGATAATTTAATGTGAAACATAACTAACGCCCTTTGAAACAAACGTACATTAATTCCGTTCATTCATAATAAAAAAGGCCTTGAATACACTTTAGAAGACAAAGCCAAAACACTTGTTAACAGAATTTCAATTCACGCCGGTCTATAACAAAGATTTAGATTTGGATCATGTGGTCCACAAGGAACCAAAACATACAGCACATTGAACCTGCTTTAATTCTTAAACTGGTTTAACCTCCTGGGTGTAAGAATCATCGCACATTTCAAACTTATTAGCTCCTTTAAATCCGGATTGCATTTTCAACAAAACATTCTCTCACAAGACTGTAATGTTCCTTACAAATAATTCAAATGTAGTGCTAAAAACATTGCATTTTTAGTTTTTATTGAAAAAGTTAATGTCATTCGTAACCCAAAAGTCCTGTCAATCCTAAGTAAGATGGTTAAAACTGTAATTTTAAATAGAATCCAAGATTACATAATATAGGCTCTCTACAACCCATCAACTTATCAGAGTGATTGATCAAATTAAGACACATTTTAACATGTCTACCCCTTGCACATTCAAGGTAGAGTTTCCTCAAAGTTTAGTATTATCTCCCAATTTACAGTACGCCAACGATACGGCATTAATGTACACTTCAAGCAGACTGTAAAACACTTAAAACTTAGTTAAGTTACTGAAAAATAAAAACCAACACTGGCTTTTTTTCTTTTCAAAGAGATTTTTGGAAACTCTTTACATAAACGTCAATTTGAATGACCAATTCTATAAACGGTGAAATACCTACACAGAATTCCAGAATGTGTTTCTGAAGCGCAAGTTACACCGTCAACTTTGAGCGAGCTCTTAAAAAAAACACAACTCAATGACCAGAACTCCGTCCAAAATCAATTTCACTTTGATTGCAGATTGCAACTTTAAGATTTGGCAAGCCTCTCTGCAATAGTGGTAATTGCAGAGAGGCTTGCCTTTATACTCAAAACATGTATTTCTGAGTAAAAGCGTATGTCAAAACATAACAACTAATTTGTTTACAAAAATGCACTCTACCAGCCCCATTAAACATCTTTCTGGAGATCAAAGACGCTTTCAAACTTGGAACCGGTCGTTTCTGCCACCCCATGAAAGAAACGCCAGTGACACTTGAAACCAAGCTATATATCAGTAAAGTATGAATAATAACAAAATGACTACTGAAGTATTTAAATATTCTATATTAGTTGTTCTTTTACTACCTTAGAATTTATTTATATATTTTATCCATAATAAATATGTCTATTATAAAACAAAGCATATAACAACTAGGGAAAAAGTTAAAAGCTATTGGTTTAAAAGAAAATCCCGCTTGCTGAGCACCTTCAGTGTTACCATTAATTATACGATTATCATAAAACGTGATTATCCTATGGAGACGCGTTTACAAATTGTATCATAAAAAGCTCTTTTAATATTTTTTTAATACGTTTATGGCGGTTTGGGCTTATAACAAATTTTTGTCAGAGTTGATATTTGCTTATTATAATAGAAAGCAAAAAACATTTTTATAAATGCTGATCATAATAAAATGTAGTGTAGTCTATTGTTATTATTATTATTATTTTATGCTTTAACTAGCCCACTAGTTTTTACATAATATAATAAACAATAAACTAATTTATTGTTTAGTATATTATTAATACACTAATAATTTTTTTGAAATAATTAAAATAATAACTAATAAGAATATGATTGTCACATTGTAGCAACAATAATAATGATTTCAGTAGTTAAACAATAATTTCAGAAAATTACGGATATTAAAGCTAACACAAACAGTGCTCTGTCATTATGTTTGTGATAAGGGTTGGCAAGATGTTTAATCATGCAGAGGATCATATACTTTATGAGTCCTCAAGGTACACGGCCTGAAATTAAATATTCAGTAAATTCCTAATAGAAGGTTAATGAAGTATATTGCTGATCAATATAATCGGTAACCAAAAAGGGGTAGATATTAATTGAATTGTGTTATCTTATAAGATAATCAATCAATCAAGTATAAATAATATATAATACATCTATAAAAAATTTGTTTGCATTGTTATTATATAAAGCAAAAACTTATTTTTTTAGGAAATATTTATAACAATCGTTAAAATATATCTTTTCCGTTCTCAGAAAATGTAATAACTTTGATGTCATATATTTTTCCAATATCATTATACTCGTCTCAAATTTTACCAGATGTATTCATAAAAAGAAATATAAAGTTCGTCAAAAATATAACTGTGCGGTTCATGTCACGTCTAGCAAGGATTTGTAAAAGCGTTCGAGATTTGTGTGAATATATTAAATAAAAGAATTGTGTGTAGAGGACTTACAAGATAAGCTTAGAATGAAAATTTTCAGTTTACATTGTTTTACATAAATTAAGTCAAAGATAAACACAATCATACTTCTTCTCTTAGGTACAAAGAAATTAAAAAAGTAACTGCATACACACTATAAACTCATATCAGTAAGAAAAAGGATAATTACATTGTCCAACCAATATAGATAAATAAAGATTATTTATTTCCTAATTAATTATTCAAAACTGTAATTAATTGTTTTTCTTTGTTTAGATTTCTTTTAAATAAAGTGTTAGTTTAAACATGGTTTACATATGATGCAGGTCAATAGTTGATGATATCTTTTGAATAACGTTTTGTTCACCATTTACATTGTATAAATTTGATATTTTATAAAATACATTGTTGTATTAAAGTATATTTTTATACTACACATGATCAGTCACTTAATAAAATATAACTTTATGATTACAATAAACTAAAAGTTGTGTTAATAAATTTACATATTAAATAAAGTAGTTGGTGTTATAAATAAATATTATATTTGCAAGTGAAATTGTTTGATCCATCTTAATATTACTTAAATATGTTAAGATAGATAATCATTTTACACCATTCACATTTATTAAGTAATTTTATATTTAATAAAATCATTCTGTATACTTGCCGTTGATGTAGATTGCAAAGTGTGTAACTCCATATTTTCACAAAATAGTTTTTTAGTAGTATTATAAATTTACACCGTCAATTCTAATATAGCAAATTAAATAACTTATTATTCTAAAGCTAAAATATAATAATAATAAAATAATTACCATGTTTTTTAATTAACTTTGATAAAATCCGTAGGGATGACACTAACAAAGCTCTGTCGACCCTTAACATGTTGAAAAAAAGAATCAAAATTGCCCCTAATCTCGGACAGGTCGCAAAAAACCAGGGAATTCAAAGAATTGACCAATTCCGACTAGATTAGTCAACAAAAATAGCCACATAGAGTGTGAAAACACTATATGGTGCATGTAAACTTTATAACTTAATAAAAGAAATAAAACGACTAACATTGGTATACTTAGCTAAGAGCAAGTATGGAGTGGAAACAATGATAGACAACAAACTTTGTACCAATTTAAAAAGAATCATACTTCAACTTTCTGATCGACCAACTGATATGTTTCCACCTTAGCTAATTCTAAAAAAAAAAATAGAAAAAAAAATTTAAATCAAAATCTCATAAACTACCAAACAGACAAACCAAAAAACCTAAATAACTGTAAAAAACATATAGTCCAAAACCAAATAGATTTTATAATAAAAAACCAAAGATTTATTTATATTTTGACAAGATTGGCTAAACTTTACGTTTATTACTCTTCCAAAAACAAACAAGTAATAAAAAAACTAAAAAAGCTTTGATAGAATTAAAAATCATTATATGCTAAATCCTTTCTAAAATCAACAAATAGATTAAAAAAATTAAGAATTATAACCAATCTCTACAGAAACTAGACGACTAAGGTAAAGCTTGCAAACAACAATATCACAAAAGTATTTAAAATTTAAAAAAAAAATCAAGCAAGACTTTATGCTCTTGCCTATGTTATTTAATCTATACGTTAACGTTGAAAAGGCCATTGTCGGTCAAAACTTCTTTTTTGTCATTTGTTGTGCTTTTTACGGCTATTTTACATCGCCACAATAATCTACAACTTGTTTAAAGAGGTGATGGGAGCAACAGCTTATTAGAAAACTTCCAAACCACCCTGGTAAATAAAGAGCATAATCAGGGATCAAACTCCGGACTGACATGATATGCAAAGGCTTTACCATTGAGCTATCACACCAAAATTAATAATAATCCGATCATGCAAACAATATCATAATTTACCACTTATAGATAAAATATACATATCGGAAAAGAAGCTGGGTCTATAAATAAACATAAAAAATACAAAACTAATCTGTAATCTGCAAAAACCACTCGCATAACATTTATATCAAAATACCTTATAATGATGTCATCAATAACAAATAAAAGCCTGACATCAAAATTAAATGTAGAATAGAACAAGCAAAATCAGTAGTCATTAAACATTTTTAACTAACAGCAACTTTGACCTCCAAGTGTTATATATATATATAGTCTCCTAATACATAAAACAGAAACGTAGACCCTACGAGTTTATACTTTTAAAATGTGGACACTACTACAAATGCTCAAAATATTTTGGCAACAGAGTAAGAAATAAAAAAATAATCCAAAAATCAAAACTCAAAGACCGTAAGCTGTACACAACTGTAAATAAAAAAAATCAATTCTACCTTAATAACATTATTTAAAGTTAAAATACAGTTTCCAACGTCTTATCCTACAAGACAAAATCAAAGAAAAGATAAAAATAGGATAGAAGAGGCTCTCCAGGTTGCGCAATATACGCCAATGAACTGGTATTCCAAACTTTAGGTCTTTACAAAATGCAGCACTTTACCGTGATATAAAAGAAAATACGTTTGAACTAATCTTTTAAAGATTATGTAACTTTTATATTCAGTTTTTTTTACTCGTTTGTAAAAATCTTTGTGGTTATTTTTTTAATTGTAAAAAAAGTTTTTTACTTTACTTTCTTATTATTTGTTAGCACTATTTAATACAAAAAAAAAATACAAACTTCCAAATTAACTAGAGTATTATAAACGGGAATTATAACTCATAACGCATACCTATAATGCTCCCGTCACGTAAAAAAACCTCTTTAAATAAACTTTACAATTATGATCAAAATAAATAAACGTTATTGATATCAATATTCTAAACATCATTACTGCAATATAAACTTTATAAACCTAAATTTAAACAAATTCAAAAATAGATACATAGGCTAAACATTGTCGCGCATTATGCTTTCACATTAATAATCAAGGTTATAACAAAAAAAATACACAAACTTTGTTTTTATGTTATTTAATATTTATAAAAAGTAGTTTAAGTCAAGATAATAGAAATTATAACTTTAATAATACTAAATACTGCAGTTGCAACGTTTACTATTAATAAAATAGAGTGCAATTAAAGTAATAAACCAAATTGCTAAAAATATAAAGAAATTAATTTGTTTTGTTAATAAATTGCATTGTCCAACCATTATAAATTATATTACTCACAAGTTATATACATTTAAATTAAAATTTATTTATTGTTTTAACTTACATAAAATATTAATATATGTATTGCAAATATAACATAGTAAAAATAAAATATAATCAATTGATTTTAAAAAAACTTATTTTATTTGGTAGCAAGACTACGTTTCATATTTGAGAGAAAAATGTGTATTATAATTAAATTTGAACATGTAAAAACTATTATTTATTTTATTACAACAAATACACTAAAACTGTATATTGTGCTGTTAGTTTAACAATTTAATTTTTGTTCGGCTTTGGCAGATACTATTTTTTTTTGTTCAAACAAATTTAAAAAATATTTATAATAATATGTAGATAAGATGTGATAATATATTTATATGATTTATTTAAATTTAATATATAATGCATTTTATGTAAATTGCCTCTCTACCCGTTGTAAAACACATACATAGATGTTTTAGAGTATGCACTTTTTATCAGTGTGTCAAACAACTTACTGGTCAGAGAAACAATTTACATCAAATCACAAAAACTATTATATTTATTATGTATAAAAGTATGTTCGCTCGCTTCTAAACACATCCTACACATTTTCTTTTCCCCATCCATCCAAAATTTGCACACTTTCTCCTCATTTGCACATTTAAATATTGCAGTCATTCTTTTTTCCATTTCATACTATACACTTATTAGGTACTTTGGCAGTGCATCTGTTATATATTAATATGTACATAATTTGAATTGTAGCTAGATTTATTTATCCGTGTTCTATGCTCCTGCACTTGTATATCTCTATCTCTTATCATAACTTTATTCGACATACTTCTATCTATTCTCAATCTATCTACTTCCTCACTAGCATATCCATTCCTGTTTAAATATTTTTCTTTGCATGTTCTCATTTTTCCACATTTTTCTTTCATTTTCTCCTTCAAGCACTCTTGTAATATTTTACATTTTTATCTTTCTTTCACTTTTTCTTCATACTTCATTGCACGCTTTCCTGCTTTTACTCTTAATTTTTCTATTTCAACTTCTTTCATTACAATGTATGATGGGGGTCTCTTTGTTTACTTCTAATACCTATCTTCAGTATTTTGTTTGAATAACCTCTAATTTTTTCTGCTCTTTCCACCCCTAAATTTCCGCTCCGTACAATAACATACTTTTTACTAAACTTTCAAACAACATTCTTTTTATTCTCATACATTCAAATCGTTTTTTATCAATTTCCCATACTTGTCCTACCGCTTTATTAGCCTTTCTTGTCATTTTTGTATGTGTTAATTTTCATTATTGTTTGTACAAAAAACATATCCTAGATATTTAAATAATTTTACTTCTTTAATTTCTTTTCTATCTCAGTTCCAGTTTTCAACTCTGCCTCTTCTTCCCCCTTTCTAAAAGTCATAATTTTTGCTTTATTTACAATTACTTCCAATATCATTTTGTTAATTTTATTTGCTTGTTTTGCTACAATCACCATATCGTCTGCATAAGCCAGCAACCACACTGTCTCTCTGCTCACCACCACCCCACCCGTCTGCACCCTACGTAGCATCTCTTCTACATCTGCAATGTATGTTGCAAACAAACTAGAGCTGAGTAGGCATCCCTGTCTCACACCTTTTGTAGTCCAAAATATATCACTCATTCATACAGACCCTGCTAACTGTTTCCACGTATACTTTTTCCATTCTTTATACTAGATGCTCATTTATTCCTTTTTTTCTTTTTTATAACTATATTACATTTTGACAGTGTGGTCGTCATACGGCGTCTAGGGGCAAGATACGTCCCAATCTGTCTCCAGCTACCGAGTGGTGTGATTTGTCTGCTTACAGTTATTTTTTAAAGTTTTACAGTTCTTTTAAAAACATTTGGTTTAACGAAAAAGTTTTAAAACTAATTGAAGGTTACCATGCGACTTATTGTTGGCGTCTTCCAGTCTTAATTTATTTAATAATACATTCAGGTTCAACAAAGACTTCCATGGTAGACTGCAAAGATGAGACTGAGAAATTCACATCGTAGTGTAAACGCTAGACGAGATAAAGAACGGTGTCTCTAGCTGGTCTAAAGACCGTGTCTCTAAACGGTCTATCTATAGACATATCGCGCAACATGGTCTACTAGAGTATATTAGCCTTTAGATCTAATTTTTGTTATTTACTAATTTTGTGGTGCTAGTTTTAAAACGGAATTTGTCAATCACGTCAAGTTTATGTTCTATCAAATTTTAATTTTGTTTTTACTATTTACGGTTTAGTCTATGTTTATGTTAATTTCTACTTGGTTTTGAACTTTCAAAACGTTTTTTAACTTATTTATATTGCCTAATATTTTTCATTACATCTATCTCTATCCCTTTCTTACTAATACATACACTTCCAGTTTTTTATCTTTTGTTTTTCACTCTCTTCTTATTTAATCTTGCTACATTTATTCACTACCCAATGTTCCTACTCTTCCATCCCTGACCCACTCCTTCTCATGTATTGTGCAGGTTAATTAGCAACTCTAAAATAGTCAGTTGTTGTATTAAAACCTAACCTTTTAGACTTGTTTATTGTAAGTTAGTGGTTTGATTTTCAGTAAAGAATCTACAGTGGTCAATATAAATATACAATGGCCAGCAAAATAAAGTGTTTGAATTTAACAGATTTATTTTGTTACATACAGGGTGTTAATTAATAGGTTCATTTGGGACAACTCATAAGCAACCATGTTCACCTTAGAAGCTGCACTTCAAAAACTTTTTTGTTTTTTTTTTATCCAATATTCGAAATATTTTTCTTAAAAGTCTAAATCAGAAAAAAATAATAGAATATAAAAATTATAAGCAATTAAATTGCCTATCTTTTTTGAACAGCATATCTGTATCTATCTTTAACCGTAGTCATGTAATAAATCAAAATTTGGAATTCAAAATTAAAGGCCATTTAATTGCGCTTCTTTCACCTAATAACATGTTTCAATGTAGCTCCTACCGATTGTGTGCTACTAAAGACAAACTTCAAGGCATTTTTTAAAACTTTAATGATATATCTAAACTGGTCACAATAACTTCAATGCAAACATTGCACGCCGCAGCATATTTTCATAAACCCACTCAACATTTCCAGGTGTTTCTTAAATTTCCTGCGCAGCTAACAAATCTTCTTCAGATTCGACTGGCGTCTCGTACACCAGACTTTTCTTGTAACCCTATAATAAAAAAATTAAGAGCGTTAGGTCCGGAGATCGTGACGGCCACGTTACTGGCCCCTCTCGCACAATTCATCTATCCCCAAACTGTTCGTTGAGGAAGTTTCGAACAATAAGCAAAAAATGTGCCAGCGCACCGTCATGTTGCAACCACATCTGTCGTCAAACCCTCATTGGTACTTCCTCCAACAATTCTGGAAAAACTTTATCTAAAAAGATCTTGTAAATGTGACCGGTGAGACAAAGTAGAAGAAAGTATGGCACATTCAATCAAACGTCATCAATGCCAACCTACACCTTGATTCTAAACTTGTGTTGGAATTTGGATTGTCGAATAGTATTAGAATTTTTGTTAGCCGAAATATTGTTGTTGCAAGAGTTAAGCATGCTTTCTCTGTTAAATGTTGCATCATCAGTAAAAAGAACATACCGTGAAAATTGAAGATGTAAGCGACAGCAATTTACAAACCAACAAGAAAAGTTAATACGTGGTGGAAAATCGATTAGACTTAAGGTTTAAACTTTTTGCAGATGATAGGGGTGGAGCTGGTGTTCTTTCAAAACTTGCCAAACACGTGCAATGCTTTGAGTTCTGCTGGATAGGTTTTGCTCTATCATCTTCAAATAGTAAGGTTCGATGATGTCTTGCAAATCCGCAATTTACCTTGTTGACTGCAAAAGTTCCTGTATCTCGCAATCGCTGATAAACTTTTGCAAACACTCTATTGGAAGATATTAAACAATTTGGAAATTGGGCAGTAAACAAACGTGTCGCAAGCCTACCATTACAATGTACTTTGCCGTAAACTAACATCATATTAGTACAATCTTGAAAAATATGCTGATTCATGATTTAAGTAACAAGTAACATAAATTCATTAATTCATACGTCAAAATCATAAGCAATTTAAGACATGAAACACAGCCAATTTAAAAAAAATTGACGTGCAGCTTCTAGGGTAAACCTGGTTACCTAAGAGTATATAAGTAAAAAGTGTCTCAAATAAACCCTCCTGCCCACTCTAAAAGTTTGTTACCCCTACTCATTAACACCTTGTATAGAAGCTAAAATTTTTAAAATTTTGTAAAGAAGATGTACTTTGCATACTTCCAAATCAAACTTGCAGACCTAGACAAATATTGGGCTTCACATAAAGTATGCAAGTATTGCGTTGACAATTTACGACATTGGAACAAACATCAAGAGAAAAACTGGCATTTGACATATCATTAACCTAAAATTCACATAAATTATTGTTATTTTTGCCTCACTTCTGCAAAACTTGTACATACAACAAAAAAGGCAAATACCTGTGAAAGTGTTAAAAAATTTCTTTATTTAAAGACAAAGAAAATTACGTACAAAATTTGACAGATTTTAATAATAATGATGTAGAATATGTCTTGATGTAGCTTTTGAATCCGGCTGTCGGTTATTTATAGACAGTTCAAAGAAAAACCTAAAGTGCGTTACTCTACAAATGTAAATAATTCAAATCCAAATAAGCATTGTGTCCTTTTTAGAGACAATTACGCAACAATAAAAAGGTTGTTGAACTAAACAAATTTTTGTGCATAAATAAATCATCTGCGTGGATTTTAAAATGATCAACTAATTATTTAGGCAAGAAAATTCAGAAATTATCTATGTCCCAGTCAAAAAACCGATAAAGTAAATCTTAAAAAATATAATAAATCTTAAAGAACAAGTTACACTATAAATTTAGATTTTATAAATTTTAATTTTTAAAATAGTAGTAGCAATGACAATAAATATATATTTATAATATTTTGTATGTCACTATTTAAAAATAGTTATTTATACATAAACATATTGATATAAAGTTAGTCCAAGCAACTTTTCTTAAACAAATGTTAAATTGCGCAACCATAGCAACAAACTTACTAGCTTATTAGAAATGTCACTGTAAACTTTCAAGTAAGAAAGCTTAAGAATAGTATTGCAATAAAATAAAAAAATAAGCTTGTCGGGCATGTTGAATATGCTTGATACACTTCGCAGTCAACGTCTTTCAAATTAGACCGTTAAAATTGAAGTGTTTGTTCCAAAAAAATAATACAATTTAAAATATGTTATTAATTTAAAAAAAAAATAAAACAAATATATAAGCAAATTTCACACCAATTTTGACATTGGACAAAAACTGCAGCAAAATAGATCTCCAAAACCAAAAGTGTGCAAGAGCACTCAATCTGTGCTTATTTTGTAGAAAAAACTGACTTTTTAACACATTGTTACCATGGATAAAACTTGTTTACGTTTCTACAACCCAGAAACAAAAAAAACAATCTATGAAGTGGAAACATTCTGATTTTTCAAACGGAAAGAAAGTTTGCGTTCAAAAACCTGCTGAAAAAACTCCTGTTTCAATGTTTTAGAATTGTTGTAGAATTGTCATAACCAATTAACTTGATAAATAAAAAACTATAACTAGGCAATTTTATTAAACTTTATTAATCTCTATCAAAAACAAATAGTAAAAAAATACGCAATGTGTTTGTCATAGGTGTGGTTGCAAAACAATGCGCCAATAATAAATAATCAAAACTACAAAATAGTAGAATTACAAAAATACAACTATTGACTACAACAACTAAAACTAGTGACGCACGTGATTGAATGACGGCCTGGTACTTTTGTGTCATACTTTCAATCTCCAAATATCCTTTTAAAGTATGTTAACCCATTTTTCCTGTTAAATAAACTCTTAAACCACAGAGCTTCTCTCTTTTTTATGTAATTATCTCTGAGGATTAAAATCTTAAGAGCTGGCCAGTCCACAACTGAGATTTGGTGTTTTACCAAGAAGTAGCTTGGCTAACTTCCTTCGTTTGGTTTTGCATTTATATGCTAGTACAGAAATCTGGAGCTTATAAAGACTCTACCAAATACCACATAATTTGTGAGAGCGTCTCTCGGACGGACGGAATTTTCATTTGTCCAGGAATAGTAACAAAACCTGTTCTAGTACAAAACGAGATGCACTCCATACTATGTTAGTTCTTCCTACAAAACTATCTACATTTTAAACCCGTCTTTCACGATGACGTTTGTTTATACGTGTCCAAACTCAATGACGACCTTTACAGCGTGTCAACTAAAACCTTAACTCGTTGCTAAAGAGAACTGAGAATCCCCAATTTGCACGTTGTTGAGACAATGTTAGTCTGTTCTTTTTATAAGTCATGGTCAATCGTGCCCATTGGTGGAGACAACACGTAGAAAAAAAAAACGTACAATACGTCATTTTAAAGGTTTTTTTAAATTAAAAAAAAATATAGACCCAATCTTCAAACTTGAATAATTTTTGTTTACAAGTCTAATTATATGTTCAAAACTTAAAATATAAAAAAAATATGTTAATAAAAAAAAATTAAACTGAGTATATTGATGTAAAATTTCAGGTAGAATCTAATTAGCAAGTACTCAATTGCTTTTTTGAAGACCTAGAGTAGGCACCTGACTCAAGTCTGGAAGCTAAGATACTTTTTAAGTACATTATTTTTGAAAATTCAAAGGTAGTGCGACACGTGTTTTTTTGAATTTTAAGAGCTGAAATTTGGCATGGTTTTTTTTTGCATAAAGATCAATTTCTGAGAGTGCACACAAAGAAAATTAAAAAAAAAAAAAATTAAGAACCAGTCTAATATATATATATTGTACGCAGATGTAATTGAGTATTTATACATACTGTATCTGTTATTTTATTATTCTGTCTGCAGCCTTTGATTTGAATTTTTTAATGCATTTTTAAAAATATATTTTTTTTTAAATAAAAAAAAACACATTCTAATATAAACTTGTAGAATACAACATTACAAAATAATATATCAAAAACATTATTATTTAATAAAATAAAATTGGGGCTTTTAAAATCATGACAAAAACTGTCGCCCCTTAGACATGTAGTCCAACTAAGTTTAATGTTAAAACGGCCGATGGTTCAGCAGAGATTATTAATGTTTGTAAATTTGTTTGTCGTTAAAACCATGAATGCCGAGGCTATTAAAACGTTGAACAAACTCCAACCAACTCGCTTTTAATGTTATTAATGTAAATAATCATAGTTATTTCCAATATAAACGCTTCAAATTTAATACAGTTTGTTACACACCAACACTATATTTGCTAAATATAATACTAAAACAGACACCTTTGTTGAGTTTTAATTTAAAACACACAATATGCATTATAATATATATATTATAACTGCAAAATTTCTGTATTTATAACTAAATTTAATAATATTGTCTGCAAAATTCTGCAAGTAATTTTATTTTAATATTCTTGAAAATAGAAAACTCACAAACTGAAGTTGACAATATATATTACTAAAGTGCTATTATCAAACATTATTTACGAACTGTTATATATTCAATATATTACAAATTACAAATAATTCTTAAGATTAATAATTCTGTAAACGATATCTCATAGTTTTGAAATAAAATTATTGATAGATTTAATATAAAAGATGGTTAAGACCTTAACATGTGGCAATCAATAATAATAATGAAATTAAACGATCCAAGTTTTTACCACAAATGATTAATTGTAGTAAAACTTAGTCATTGTTTTATTTTATTATTAAAGGATTGGTTTCTATTTTAAATACGTAGGGTCTTGTAGTTATGATTCAAACGCTCTGTGAAGGATTACGTTGAGCTATTATATAAAAATAACTTACTCTTATAACCAAGCCTCTCGAGAATTACTTCTACATCCACTCTGTCGAGTCTAATCTTATCAAATACTATTTGAATAAATAAATATTATAGATTAAGAAAGTATTCAGTTTTGTTATAATAAAAAAAAATTCAATACCACTTTACTTGTCAACCAACACCACATCCATTAGCAACACAAGGGTTTAACAGTTTATTAATATATAACTAATTAACAATACAAGCAATATTATAGAGTAAATATTTGATAACATGGGTATGCAAGTGCAGTATGTACACACACAAAGCGGTTGATTAATCGCAGGAATTCTGAGCGATGCGATCGAGTTATCTTCAAACGACAAAAAACTTAATACATTCTGACTGACCCCGAACACTAATGCGATTCTACATCAAAAGAGTTTTTCATGCTGAAGTGCTTAATGAAATTACGACTTTTAATCAGTCTAATTGGACCGTGTTTATATAATTCATAAAATGTCTGATTAGTTTTTGTATTTAATTATGTTGATTAGATTAATTGATTTAAGCATTTTAGATTGTTTCAGTTTTTTGTAAGAATGACGCAATATATTAAATATAGCCGATATGCCTGCCAAAGTGTTTTAAATTAATTTATTTTTATGTGCAAAAATCTCATATTACTTTCCAAGATTATATCTTTGCATAGGAAAGCCATCAAACTTTCACGTAGGAAAAAAACTCGAGAACAAAAATGAAGTTAATCTATAATTGCTATATTGGCATATTTATTATTTATGTTACTATTATAATAATATATATTGTGGTTTCAGTATAATTGAAAATTATAATAACGGATTAGTGGCCGTTTTCATCAAATATACATTATTGTATTATTTTACCATTTCAGCATAAATAATGTAATGTTAGAATAACCAATGACAAATTTAATTTTGGTGCACTATATAATATAGTTCATCAACTGTATGCAATAATTAATCTGTCATAATCAGGTAGTTGATTAGTACAGTTAGATTGAAATCAATATAACTTTTGTATTTTTTAAATTATTAAATTTGTTTGTAAAAATAAAAGCTTTCAAATTGATCAATATTTTAAAATAAAGCAGAGTCATAGTTAGTAAGTGGTTATGTATTGCAATAAAGTTTAGTTGTATTATATCAATAGTTTAAAATATTAAATTTGTTTACAATAGATAGTATAAATGTAAACATTTGCTAATATATTATTTGAATATTTTAAATATCATAAATTCAATATAAATTAGTATTCTAAAAAAAATTAATATAACTGAAAAAAAAACTTTAGTTTTTGAAAAGATAATATAATACACCTTTTTTTATTTGGAAATATGTACTGACATGTAAGGCGCATTTGTAATATTAATATATTCCCTTGCGAATGTTTGAAGCATATTTGAGTATGTTTTTTAAGCTATGCAACTTTTTATTTGAAGAAGGTCGAAATAGCACACAATTTTATACTCGACTCGACCCATCAAAACGAATAAAGTGTTCTTTGTTGGTTTAACAAATGTTATTTCAACTTGGTATTTTCACAATTATATAGAATAAATATTGCAACATCTATTTAGAAAACTAAAATAAATTAAAACATTTATTTGTTATAATTTATAGCAACAAAATAACAAATATTTTTGTAAATTAATTATATTAATTTATAATAATGTTAGATATATCTAATTAATTAATAAAAACAAACAAAAAATTAATTCTAAAAGTGAACTTAATAGAGAGGTTAAAAAGCTAGATTGAACAGAATTGTGTCATAAAAACAGTAACATTGAGAGCGTCAAAGCAAGAATAAAATATTAATGAGACAAAATAGATGGAACAGCCCCGAGCATGCGGAAGTGGGAATTAATTAGTAGTCTGCCAACACCATTTTAGTACAACTTCAAACAATTAACGACGCACAAGAATAATTCCTAGTTTCTGAAAAAAAAATTAAATAACTGAAAATATGATTGTAAATTTATAAACAAAAATGAGTTAAAAAATAATTACAATAAATACAAGGCTTAGCAGAACCTTAACTAGCATAAACAAGAATATAATCTATTAAAACATAAAAATAACTCAAATATATTAAAATTAAAAAAAAAATAATCAAAAAAATTATATATATATAATCATTATCAAATGTGTATTAAACAGAAACAAATAAATAATTAGACAAAAATTACTACAAATAAAAGAATGCAGCAAAGATCACACTATCATTTTGTTATTTTAATAAAATAATTCTTGTCACATTCAAACATCATAATTACATCTAGTTAAAGTCACAATTATGTTTTGAGCACACCAAGCTCAAAACATCATTGAAGATATTATTACTAATTTTTTTTATTTTTATGCATTTATAAAGTCAAATAAATAAATAAGGCAGCCATATTTTATGTTACATTAAATTGTTTCTTGTTTTACAACTTACTTTGCATACTATTCACAACCATTTCAAAATAAAAGTATTGAGTAGTTGGTTCTAAACCTAATACTAAATTTGTGTTTTAGTAAGTGCAATAAAAATGTCCATTTAACGTCCCAAAAAACTGTAATGCCATCATTTTTTACACAAGTATTTGCGTTTTTGCTTCTTGGGTAGTGGAGAGCCCTTATAAACCAATTTTAGTTTTGTGGAAAGATGTCAGTGGTGTTCCCAGATCTCACCGCCAGTAACAATTTTATAAAAACTTTTTAACTTGGAATAAAGCAGTCAGATACTGCTCGCAGTTTTTGTTCGGGACCAAGCAGCTCTATCTTGCCGACACTTTGCTTATTGCAAATCTTTATGTAGAATTTTAAAAACACTTGTTTTTATATTCTTATTTTTTTAGTAATAATTTAATTTAATCGGCGGTATTGACAACACCAACTCTTCAATTGAAATAATTTTTTTGTCCCATTTGAGTTTGTACCAATATTTGACTTAAGTGTATGGAATAAATAGCCCGTATTTATTCTATACACCCCATCATTAAAAAAAAATACTATCTATTTTTTTAAATAACAGATGCCCCTATAATTATTATTATTATTAAAAAAAACGGTAAAATCTTATGTTTTAAATTTATTTTCTTATAACTGGAGCAACGGTATGCTCTGCGTTCCAACCACGCACTTAGTATAAATATTTAATTAAACACTAAGTGGCCATTGTTGCCAAAATCTATCAACTGCCGCCCACTGTCAAATCATGCAACTGCATAATTTCACTGCAAAAAGAAGTTTTCTCTTTTCCTCGCTCCTATTCAACTTGATTTCCGTTTGAGTCGGTCCGGTACATCTCGTCTTCTTGCATCAGCGCATTACTGTATAAATAGTATTATGTAATATGTATTATAACAATTCAACACATTAACACTAAATTCATTTTAAAAAGATTTTCCAGATTTTGTAAATGTGTTAATGCACGTAAACCTTAAATTTTAATATACAGAGTGATTCTTAACCTATGCGCATAAACTCGAGGAATTATAGTTTACAATCAATATTATTGATAAATGTTAAAAAAATGTAGTCAAAGTTTTATAATAAGCGAGATAATGAATTATAAGGTTTCTGGAAAATTAAAATTTATTACTTGAAAAAAATCGGTGTGCCATGCCAAAATAAAAATAATAAAAATGTAGTAAAGCTTTTAATCAACTAATTATCAAAATAATAAACAAATAACAAAAATGCAAAATTATTAGAACACTAATATCATAATAAAAGCTCAAAATGATTTCCTCTATTTTCCACACATCTGCGCCCGCCAAAGCCATGTTGCGCTACATGCCCGTTGAAGTCTCGGTGGTTGCCGAATTGTGTCAGCGGCAGCTAGTATGCGATGTCGCAACTTTTCGACACTGTGAATTTTGATAGCGTATACCAGATGTTTCATATGCCCCCAAACATAAAAGTCTAGGGGATTTAGGTTAGGTGATCTAGAAGGCCATGCAGTTGGACACATTGTTCACATGTTGTCGCACATCTATTAAAAAGTATGGTGGAGCTCCGTCGTGAAGATACCACATGCGCTGTCTAACATTAATTGGCACTTCTTCCAGTAGTGCTAGTAGGGTCTCTTGTAAAAAAATTATATAAACAGCGCCCGTTATACAACTTGGCAACAACAACGGTCCAACAAGATGGCCGTTTACAATTCCAGCCCATACATTTACCAAAAATCTATGTTAAAAGCTTGTACGCAAGATAATATGTGAATTTTCAACTGCCCAATAATGCGTATTGTAAAAATTGTGCACACCGCTACGAGTAAAAATTGTCTCATCTGTCACTAAAATGTTAGTAGAAAAATTTGGAGTCATATCATGCTGACGCAACAGCCATTCGCAAAATACTACACGAAGAAGAAAATCTGTTGGTAACAGGGCATGTACACGCTGCACATAGTAGGGATACAGTAATTCATGCTTTAATATGCGCCATACAATTGATTGCAATACCCCAGTTTGATCGGCAATTATCCGGGTACTGATGTTAAGACGTTCTTCAGCAATATTGAGAATATCCTCCTCGAGATTAAAAATATGCCTTGGTCTAGAACGTCCCCCATATTGTCTAGGTCTGGGCTGCAAGTGCCCAGTTTCCCTTGCACGCTATACCAAACGTACATACAATCCACGAGCCGGATGATACCTTTGAGGGAATCTCTCGGAATAAAGGCGAGCTGCAGCCATTGAATTTTGATAAACTTCTCCATACACCAATATCATATCCACAAATTCTGCATTGGTCATGTTATGTTGCGCCATAATTTAATTTTATTACACACTGACAGGCGCCATCTAGTTTTATTTTTCAATTTTTCGGCAACAACCGTCGGGACTTTAACGTGCATTATTTTAATTTTGGCATAGCAAACCAATTTTTTTCAAGTAATAAATTTTAATTTTCTAGAAACTTTATAATTCATTATCTCGCTTATTATAAAACTTTGACTACATTTTTTTAACATTTATCAATAATATTGTTTGTAAACTATAATTCTTCGAGTTTATGCGCATAGGTTAAGATTCACCTAGTTGATGAATTGTTCTTCAACAGCTGAGCCTTAAATTTAAATCAAATAAACAAAGATCGTTTAAATTGAATTTCAAACTAAAGTCTCAAAAACGTCGGTGCACACCAATAAATACTTGAGCACTTAATATCCTCTTATTTGAAAATCAACTTCCGTACTCGTGCACAGAAGCTGCAGCATTGTCGTCACAAAATCCAAAATTAAAATAAATGTTTGCATATTCTTCATTAGTAAACTGCCTTGACATAGTACAATGCATCATGCAACAAATTCTTACTGACTACGCAAATGTATATGCAAATGTTATTAATTTATTTGACAACGCCTTTAACAGTTAATTAAAATATATCTTCATTGTCAAGAAGAATTATTTAAAGATATATGTATATAATTTTTGTTTTGTTTGATTTAATAATTTGAATACACTGTTTAAGTTTTCCTAAAACAATCTAAACCATCCAGTACATTCAAAACAATTAGAAATATCCAGACAGGTTTGTCTGGATTTCTTGTTGTCATAATGACAGAATATCATGCAACTTAAATATCAATGTGTAGATAAAAATAATCATCATTTAAATAACACAACACTCCAAAGTATTTCAGTGTAAATTCTAGCAACTCATTACTATTGTAATGTGCCCTACATACTACCTCAAGACCTAACAGGCATACAAAAACTAGATTTTTTTTGCAATTAGCTTAAAATGCCAGTACACAGCATGCTCTCAACAATTGTTACATATAAAATCTCAATGTCAGATATGGTGTGTACAATTCCAATTCTGGCAGGGTACCTAGCAAACAACAGCTGTCAAGTACATCAATTAATTCAATGCCAACATACTTTGTCTTACACCGTCATAAACTTTTCTTGGTCTATATGCAAATAAATTTAGACAACTGTAGATTACACCCTTATGTTATTAATTCTCTTTTAAAGTAAAGATAACTACATATACTTAACAATTTACTGATACACCAGAATATATCGTATATTAAAAAAGCAAAATACTCAAAACATAGCTAAAATCTACAATTATTTATAAAAAATAATCGCTAAGTACAAGAATTACTGCCGCACCATCTCAATGAACCATCTCTAAAACTTTTCTAAATATAAGTCATAAAAAATATCAAAAATATGAGTATGCACAGTACATGAATCAAACGCAATTTGTGTTTATAAACATGCAGACAACAAAAATAACTGTTCAGGTTCTAGTACAAAAAACTGCACATTTGTTTTGAAAACTATTATTTTTATGAAATAGTTCTCTTAGCATTTCTCTACTGCGGGCATATATATCCGGTTGTGCAGCTCTAACGTTTTACTCCTTTAGTAATTCTGATTCTTCAATAACGTCTACAAACTTTTTTCTAATTAGCATGTGTTTGCCAAAGTAAGCTATGCGTTGCATATTATATATTGTTTATGTCATAGTATCCGGTTATCAGTTTTGCAAACCTTTGTAGTTTGAATCATATGTAATACTACGATACGCTTGTAGTATTTTGAGATAGCCTTCGTAAAAATAATTTTGTTTGTTTTATTTCCTAGATATTTTTCTTTAACTTTGCAGTATTAAGCTGCAAGTTTGCTTCCAATTATTTTGTTTTTGGTTTTGTATTTTAAAAGCAGGTTTAATTCTAATAAATATTCTTGTTCTTTCCTTTTTGGCAAGCTTATATTTTTTTATACTTTAGTCATTTGATATCCCGATCAGGTTATCAATGCCTTCAGATTGTTTTTGCAAGCCATATCTAATTTGGAGCTTATTTATTACTTGCACCGTGTGAACAAAAAAGTTTCAATTATTTATATAGTATAAGACACCAAAAATTCATCACCTATCTTTGATTTTTGTGTTGCTATGGATATGATCCTAGAAACACCATTTTACCCATTTACTACCACATACTCAGGCAAAAATAATGAAAAAGATAAACAAGATTAAATTAATTAGAGCAATTATGATAAAGCAGTGAGACCTGCAAAGCACTGATAGAATGGGAAGAAATATTAGAGAGAATGACGGCAAAGTTTAAAGCAAAATTCTTCGACATAATAAAAACGCATACGCTCCAACAAATAATAAATCTGAAGAAATAAAACAAAAATATTAGAAGCAACTGCAAAAAACATATGACACAAAAATTAGAAACAATAATGAAGAAAAAGAAGCAATAATAGGAAGACATGAAATAAGGAAAATGAATAAAAACGGAGAATTGTATACAGATTTTTGCTTGGCCAATAGCATGTTTCTACATAAAGAGATACACAAAATTACATGAATTAGCCTAGATGAAAAAACAAAAAACTAAATAAATTACGTAACTATTGACAAAAAACAAAAAAACTTTTTGAGAGACGTAAGAGAAGAGCGAATATAGGGTCAGATCACGTAATGGTGAAAACCAAATTCCAAGTTAAACTAAAAACATACCAAACATCAACACAGGCGATAACAAGATAAAACACATAGCGGCCAAAAAAAGCAGAAACAAGAAAAAAATATTAAAAAAAATAACTTGTTTTTGTTAAAAAAAAAAAACAATCCAACAAGAAAAAAACGTTTATTTTCCACTCTGGCAAACATATAGAGAAAATATAATAAAAACAGAAAAAAAAAACACTTGCAAACTTCGAAAATGGATAAACGGTCAAAAATTAAAACTAAAATGCTACGCAAAAGTAAGAAAGCAAAAATAAAAGAATTTAAAAAAAATGTACCAAAAAAAAGACAAAGAAATAAAGAAAAGTGCGAGAGACGATAGAAAGCAACAACAAAGAGAATTAATGAAAGCAGCAGAAAAGCGGTAAGATTAAATGATTTGAATACCCTATTCAAGATAACAAGAACGCTAGGAAGAGCAAAGAACTATAAGACACACAACGTCACAAGAACAGAACCTAACATATCAAGAGGCAAAGTCAACCAAGAGCTGGATGACCAAATAGGTAAAATTACTCAGGAAGAGATAGAAATAGCAATTCACAAACTGAAAAATGATAAAGCACCAGGCACATACCAGCAGAACTAATCAAAGCTGGAAGGAAAACATGTGTAAAAGCGCTACATCAGCTACTGAAAAAATCAGGAAGGAAGAAGAAATAGCAAATAAATAGAAGGAAGGTACAATAATAAAACTACTAAAGAAAAAGGTATGCAAGAACTGGAGAGCTATTACGATCCTAAATACCACAAGCAAAATGTTCACTAAAATTATACTTAATAGAATAAAAGAGAATGTCAAAAACAAATTACAAACCAATCAAGTGGGATTTAGAAAAAAGAGATCATGTATCAATTAAGTAAGCACCCTTGGGATAATACTAGAGGGAGGGAACGAGTGACAAAAAGAGATGCACATGGGATTCGTAGACTTTAAAAAAAGCATTTAATAAAGTAAATTGTACAAAAATGTGGAAGCTACTAAAGGAATACTGAGCAATAACCAAATGCAAGATGTTTTGGTTAGGCAAACTATGTGTGTTATTAACAGCCCATAAATCACTAATATATTTACATACTTGCATATTACTTTCGGGTCTATTACAAAATAAGTGCTATTACTGCAAGAATTTAATTTTGGTAGTGTTTATAAAAAGTAAGGATAATATCTTGCCTAATATCGGCAGCCTTTGGCACACTAACAGGTTTAAATGAATAAATAGTATATGTTTTTGGAAACCACGTTTTTTACCAATCTAAGAAGATCTCTCTTAAATGCAAACATTTTTTTAACCACTTACCAGTTTGCTAATTCATGCTATGAACCTATTATTAAGTCTTTGCAAGAACTATCTTTGCCTTATGCTAAAAGATATAAACATTGTTATATCTAAATCAAAACAAGTTTCATTCGCCACACTTGTGTATTCCCAAAACCAAAGTTGATTACATAGTTATATTATTCTACGGAACCCTTGGACTTTTTGGTACGTTCAAAATACTGTCAGCATTGCACTAAAAAGTATAGTGGAAATATCTTTATAAGAAAGTTAAACGTGTGATCAACTGCCCAGTCTTCTTCAAAGTCCTAATAATCTTGTTGCTTTAAATCTATATGGGTCACTACCACCTTCCAATAAATCGTGCTACAATTGACGCTATTTTGTATCACCTAAAATCAGATTATTTTCCCAAGTATGGTTTTTGAAAAAGATTACTTATTGACCATGTTTCACAGTTTATTACTGAACATTGGAAGGCAAACTATAGAAAAAGTCAGGTGTTTGTTTTGCATATATTGATAGGCATTCGCGTTAAGTTTAAAATATATTTTGGTTATTAAATTCAGTTATACATAAAATTTGCAACAAACAAACTACATTTGCGTTCTACCAAGATTATCCTACTAAATGCCATACTTAAAAATAAGTTGCTATATATAGCAACTATAGATCTTGTCGTTGGTATTATAATTATTAAGATGCTAACTTAATAAACTTTAAATACCCCAAAACAAATTTAAAATGTAAAGTAACACTATTAAATTACTCTGAGAAGCTCTTACAACATTTTGAACATAAACGGAGCCTCTATAAAACTCAAAACTTACTGTAAAATGCTCCAGAACATGTACAAAGTACTTTAAGCTTATAAAATCTTAAATGGCTATTACAATTATTAGACTAGACACAAAAAGATTATAAATAAACATTTTGCAAGCTACAGGAAAATACTCTCTCTGACTTTCACGACCTAGTTGCTTACTAAGTCTTAAACAAGTTTTACAGTTAACGTTGAGACATTTTGAAAGTATTTACAGAAAACTTATAGCAGAAGTGACTAAGAGGCCATATTGTCTATAAATTAAAAAAACAAAAATTTGGCAGTCAATTATCGGCCAAATAATTTTGATACGTGGACCCGGATCCGGTTTTAACTTTAACTTATTTACTAATATTTTTAATTTTCTAAAATAACTAAATCAACTGACACTGTTATGAATAAATTTCTTATAATAATATAAAATAACGAAGTAAGACATTCAGTGTCTTACTAAATTCTACAACTTCTACAGAGTTAATAAATGAATATGATTATGTAATCACTTTAAATATGCCGCTTTTTAAAAATTGTCTACTATACAATTTGTTTTGATAGTTCAACTTGCTTGCTTGACAGCTGTCAAAACTGTCAAGCAAGCAAGGTTATACAAATGAAGAGAATATTTTTATTATTGAACCCTACTTTAGGAAAATGCGGTTTGATAATAGGGAATGGCTCTATTCTATTTCTTATTGTGTTCTGTTATGTTATTATTTTGTTTACAACTAATAATTATAAACATGTTAACAGTGTAAACATATGAAAATATTTTTATTATTAAATCCTAAGATAGGCAACTTGATTTACGCATTTTCACTAGAGCGGCACAAAAGTACATTAGATGATTACATAATCCCAAACATTTATAATCATCTTGTACTAGTTTGTGTGTAAATAGTTACTTACTACTAACAAATACGACAAAGTATAGTAATTTGAATAAACATTATGCATATTCCGATCAATACTTTTCCATTTATAATAAACTCGGCACTTTTATTAGATTCATTATATATGAATTAATTAACAAAAAAGGTGTAATAATGTAATCATGTAGAAACCATATCACATTTAATTATAATTAACTCGTAAACTCATCAATCAATTAAAAAATAATTAATCGACTAAAATCACCATTAAATCTATCCAATGCGCGGCGCCGCGCTGTTTAGAATCCAATCGATCGATATAATTAATAATTTACCGGAAATTAATTATTAATTAATACCTTTTCATGGTTGAATGCGTGCAACAAAATAAACACTATAGTTATCATACTTCTGGTTATAATATAACATTGTAATAATATAAAGGGATTCTGTAATTGAATCCGCGTTTATAGTTTGAAGCGAAAAGCAGTTTTAGAGGTTTATTTAGATTTTAGACGATTCTCAACTTTATAGGATATTTTGAAATGAAACATTAAGATTGAATTTCTGAGATTTTACTACAATCTTGTGATTTTTGTTTTAATTAGTAATTATTTTATCTAATTTGCTTCTTGTTAATTTTATGATTCAAAGCTCCAAGTAATCAAGTCAATTAAAAATTGCATTTATTGCACCTGGAATTAGCTTAAACTCATTTTAAGAATTAAATGTTTCATAATTTTTCTTGAAGATAAAAAAAATAGGTAAGTTATTGTTACAATTTGTGATTAGTATCCGTATAAAGTATTGTTAATTAATTAATCAAAATTAATTACTTTTTATCTTCTTAGGTAAACATGTGTATAAAGACATTTTTTTGTATAAGTGAAAATACTTTTGTAAAGATTTATAGACCCTATATATTGAAATGAATGTTCTTTAAAAAATGTTTTGTTTTAAATCTTATAAAATAAACATCTTTAATAAATAAATAATATCAGTTTAGCCTAAACTTATTGCTTCTTTATTTATGTTAATAAACTACCGGATGCGGATTGATACATTCATTATGTTTAACCATTTAAACCCTAGCTAATAAACAAAATTTATTTTGATAAAGATAATATGGATTAATAGCCTTTTATAGTTGATAAGTGGCAATTAATAAGCAATGCTTTGTTTTAATTTTTAGTATTATAAAATTGAATTGTTTTTTTTTCTTAAGATACTTAAATGATAGGTTTTAAGAAGAAATCACTAGGAAATTATTAACAAAACACAGTAAGTAAATTTTCAAAACATATAATGAAAAACTGAAATTCAAATTCGAAATAATTTTAATGAAGATTTTTCTATATTAATTTAATATTTTAATTTAGTGAGATCCTTGCGCTTGATGCTTGCTGCACAGAGATTTTTGTTAGGTTCCAATTTGGTTAACTTCAGTCTCAAGTCTCCCTATTGTGTTATATCCAAACAATTTCTATTTTTTACTAGTAAATCATTTACACTAAATCCACATTCAGCTAAATATGAAGATGGAAATGGTAACATTAGTTTTCTTGCACATTTGGTTGAATTTGGGTATTTAATTTCTGTTTTCTTACAAAGCCATGCCACTTCACAATTTTGGTGTTCAAAGTTTTTGTTGTTAATATATTTCTGACATAACTCAATAAGGGTAATAAAACTATATATCTTTGCTTTTGCGTCGACAAGTTTTATTTGTTCTTTAAAGTTGCTTATTTAATATATTTAGTTTTTCAAAATATCGGCTAAATAACTCTCAAATGCTTTATCATCGACTGTTAATTTGACGACGCCAAAAACCCAGTTGATATTTTGGCCTTGTCAAACAAATTTATAATATTTATTGGCCGCAATTATTTAAGAATTTGTTTTTTTCTTTCAATTTTGGCTCGGAGCAAAAGAGTTATACTCGCGTCGAGTCCATTTTCAAATTGCCCCCCTTAAGAATGAAATTGCCCCTCTGTGGGGCGTGGGCCTCACGTTGGGAAACACCGCCTTAGACCATATACACTTATAGAAGATCGTTATTACAAGTGCTCTCTATACAAGAATCATAGACATTTTTGCAGATTAAGTCCAAAAAAATGTGTTTTTATACACGCGTTCAGAAAGTCTCTTTGTTAAATGGGCTTACTTGCTCACAATTGACGTCACACGTATCAGTCATGATAGCACTGCCACGTTGGCAAAAGACGTGACTATAAGTGTATATAGTCTAAAATACATACATACGTACTGTAGCAGTCAAGCCAAAACCTATGTAATTTAAAATAAATCAGACAAAACAAGAAAAGCAAAAAGTAAGCACAGTGCTAAAAAAACAAAAATATAACTCAAATATATCAAATCAACTTTTTTTTAACGCTTACGGAAATGTCAAATAAACTAGTATGTAAAAAAAAATAAAAATTAAATAAACTAAAGACAGAATCAACTAACAACAACAAACAACTGCTACTTTGAAAACCAACCAGCATCATTATAAACCCCAATTCAAAAACAATATAAACTGCCAAAAAGAAAGTATATAGCAGAGAAGATAAAATACCGACAAACAAAATAATAAAACTAAGTTTAGACATTTGTTGCTAAAAAAAATTAACTATAAAAATCATCTATAAAAAGGTATATACAGACTGATTAGTACAACCAAATCTAATAAAATGTCTAAGATGGTCTTCTTGTTAAAATTGTGCCAGCTGCTAAATCAACAAACCTTTTAAAATTTGTTCTTCTTCAACACAGGCTTCCTCACACACTTTGGACGTAAGAATACATAAGTTTTTGGCATTCAATTTGTCTCTTTAGTCTAGCTACACAATTAATGTAGTATGTATTAGAAAACCTTACTACAATTTAATTGCAATTGGTACCATTGTTAAACGGGTCGGACAATCTCTTTGTTTTCAAACCAGTCTAGTTCCACTGGCATCAAACGACAAGATTGTTCGCCGTAAAATTTGTTATTTATTTTTTCGTACTATAGCAAAAATATTTAGTTCTCAACAGTTAGCTGGCCGCCCGTTTGAGTAGTTATAAAATTTAAAAAACTTAGTTATTTAAAAAAAAAACCCAATGCAAAAAAATATTATTGCATACCAAAATCTCTCTTTGTGGCTCTCATTTAAATTATCAAAAGACGCAAAATCACTAAAACGGCCAAAATCCAAAAGCGCATACAAAATTTACATTTGCAAGTAACTCTCAGAATCATAACCAACGCTCTTGTGTAAAAACAGTAAATATTATAGATTTTTCCTTCTCGGACTCTTTGCCCTACAATTTTTTTTTTTTTTTTAAGTTGGAGACTGCTAGCAACGGTATGAGCATCTTTTTTGCACCAAAACCGTACAACGTGATTTATTGGATTACAATTTAAGATTTATTTAAAAAAAGTTAAAAACAACTATCAACGGCATAGAGGATACTTTTGCATCAAGACTATACAACGTGCCTTATTGAGTTATCCAAAATCTTCCCTTCCGTATAATGAAGCAATTGCTAAAAACCTACAACCTAATATAAATCAAGAACGTTTACACAAAATAAAAAAAAAGCAAGGCAAAAATCCAAACATCAAAATTAGAAAAAAAGTGGTACCACAGTACTGTTGATTATTTAGTCTATTTAAAAAATTCTATTCAAAACGTCTTCCTAACAAAACAATACGTAGCGGTGCTTTTCTTATGCAAAAACATAAATTTAAAATAAAAGCTGGTAAAAGTGGTTTTTGTTAGCATTATTTATATTAGTTAATGTAACGCAAACATGGTTATTTGCGTGTGGGTAGAGCGTCTAAAAATGTGGTAGTAGTAGATAAGTAACAAACTAGCTATATATTGTTATATTATTTGTTATTAGAAAGTATTAGTAAATTTTTAGTTTAATTCCAAGAAAAAAAAAATTACTCAATGGCTACGGAAGCTTTTTGTTTAATTATACCAGTTATCATAGGTTATTCACATTTAGACCAAAGGTAAGTCTTGTAGATGTGTATTACAAAGTACAGGCCATTTGTGCCTTGAGGTTTTATGCATAACATTAGTAAAGATTAGTTATAAACACACTAGTATTAGAGCATACCTTGTGACTATGTTAACTAAGTGTGATTTACTATGTATTGATGTTATGATAAAGGATATTGACTTATTTAATCTTATGCTAAATGCAAGATTTATTTATAAAAAAACACACAAGAATGCTAGCAGGTTGTTGCGGTGACGCGTTGTTGCGAGATGACAATATAGATAAGCTAAAGCAAACTTTTGCGCAGTAAAGTGATGCGAACAACTGATTTGATGAAAATGACCATTCTTTGATTGTTATTACTAATATTATAGATTAGTGTTAAGTAAACTAATTGACAATGTATACGCACGGTGTGATGAATGGGAGGTAAAACAAAATTTAATTACTAGGCGTATCAGGGTAAAAACTACTAAAAACATAAAATAAAAACAGGAAAATAGAGATTTTTTTTCTTTATAACGTGCATTTTTACCGCCCCAAAGATCTTACCAAAACCCTACAATTGCTTTGCAGAGCTTCAAAACCACGTGCATCAAAACGGTCTCGTTTTTAAAGCTTGTGCTCAATAAAATTCTTTTCTTTTGAGCAAATACCAACAAAATAAAAAAAAACTTTAAACTTAAGTGCCTAAGCTTATCTAACTAACATCATGTTTACAAGGCATAGATACGCTACTTGAGCATTTTGTAAGCTGTGTCTGTTTTATACTCTCATACGTCGCTGCAATGTTAACAAAGAAAGGCCAAAACACCCAGTTTATTGACAACAAATCACGTTAACGTGAATACAGATTGAGGTCTATGTCACTAGGCCGGCGTCGTGCGTCGTTATGTTTTGTATTTGACATTGCAGAAACGTTGAGTCATTTTGCAATGTCCACACTATTTTTTTGCAATAAAACGATTACAAACCAAAAATGGTTTGTTTGCTTCAGAGATAATGATGATATATAAAGATAAATTTTTAAAAATCAAGCCTTTCTGGTGATTGTAGAAAAAAACAAAAGTTACATCATCAGGACACTGGCTGAAAACCTCAACACCAATTGGTTCAATCTTAGAAAACTCGGCAAGGTGTAGAAATTGTGCGAATTTGTCCCCCCTCATAAATTTTCAGACAACTTAAAAGCCATCCAAGTCATAAGCAAAACGCATAAACGGCAAATAATTATGCGTCAATGCATGCAGAGGACATACTATTGAGTTACTTGTATTTCCTGAACGTTAACAAACAGAACATATGCCAAACATGTCACACATATCTTTTATGTTATTGAATTTGGTTTTTGAATAAACACACTAAGTATTAAGTTTTAATAACATTGTAATTTAAAATTAAAAAATCTTTTTAATTTATACAAAATTTAGATTTTATAATAATTAGACAAATACGTATACCTAGTCATGCCGTTCCCTGTCGGGATAGGCAATCAAGATGTCGGACTTACAGTTTTGCATGAACGTTTAGATAGCCGACTAGTTAAATAATGAATCTCACCTGAAACAATTAAATAATGTTAATGTTAATAATAATAATAGTAATATTTATTAAGTAAAAAATCTTCAGTAATAACTATTTAGTTTACAATGTATCATTATTAAATTCTTCAAACGAGTAATAATCTTAATAATAAATATATATATATATATATATATATATATATATATTTTTTATATGTTTATTTATTTATTTATTATAATTATTTACATATTTACAATTTGTATTTAAATATATAATATTCCAGCAGTGCCGCCATCCATCTGTTAAAGACTCGAAGGGCCTGGTATTGGAAATAAATTTCTGCTGTCTTCTTTTGGTTTTTGTTCTGTCTTAGTTTTGTGTTTGTTCTGTCATTAGGTGTTGTTTTAATTTTGTTTTAAATTGTTGAATGCTGGTATGGTTTTTTATTTTATTATGCATTTTATTGTATTCTTGGATTCCTTTAACAGCCAAGCTTTGATTTTTAAATAAATGTGGTTCTGTAATTAATTTTAAGTTATCTGGTAGCTTGTTATATGTTTATTATACATTTTTTTAAGATCTAATAACTTAATGATGTAATATAACAATAACTAAGTTTTTACTATACTTAATTTATTGTTAATAATAAATATATTAATAAATTATGAGTTTGAGTAAAGGCAATTTGTAAAATGAAAACAAACTAACAAAAATTACATTTATAAAGCAAAACTAATATAGAAAAAAGTGAAAAAAATAAGAAGCGCATTACTAATGATCTACAAGAATTTAAAAGTAGTGATTTATATTTTGGTAAGTTTTTTTTGTATTTTTTTTTGCATTCTTTATCTATAACCTGCATGCATACAAATCCTTTTTTATGACAAAATAATATACACTACTAAAATAAAAACAGTTTATGGCATGAGAATTTATGACATTTTATAGCGCTTCGCTAAAAACAGTTCACCAAGAAAACGGCTGAAAAATATTAAACCAAAATTTAAAATATTATAGAAGAACGTCTCAGCTATACATTAATACTATTGTTATTTTTCTATGACTATTTGTTTTAAAGTAATTAATTTTTAAAAACATAGAATTTTTGCTTGGTTTAATTATATATTATATAAATTAAACGCTTGTAGTTTAATTTATGACCTTACATAATACTTTTAAGCCATAACATTTTGTAAATTTATTATTTTGATTACTCAGGATGCACTAGCATTCAGACAAATCTCTGCGCCAGTGACAGATAACTCTATGCAAGCATATACAAAAGTAAACCAGCCGAGAACGCAACAGTGACACAAAGCACCACCTTCAATTATACCAAAAAGATACCCCAATTGCTTATACCAAAAATGCAGAATCCATCAAATATCAATTCTTGGGTAGATAAATTAAAAAAAAAGTGCAACACTTCGTTATTTAAAATGCACCTATAAAAAAATTTATGTTTAATGTGCCGACAAACCAACTAAATAATGGTTCTAAAGTACATCTACCAAAAAAAATTTTTAGGATAGCAAAAAGTTTAAAATAATTGATTTGAAAGAACTGCGGAATCAATCTTAAACTAAAACTAATGCCATTATGGGACCAGTTTTAGAGACTAAGTGACAGAAAAGTTGGCTATAGTAAGAAAAAAAAAATCAGAAAAAAATATTTTTGGATAAAAATACTTTTGAGTAAGATAAGCTTTCGCAGACATTTGATTTAACATTGAATTAGAAGAAACACTCTTACAAAAATATAGAAACCTAAAAAGTAACTGGAATGTATGTAACCAAATGCCAGTTAGTCAAATTGGAAAGCTGTCCTAATGCAGCAAGAATAAGTGACAAGCTAAAAATAATGACAGACATGTGTGTTAACCAGCTTTTGAAGAAAGCTGCCCAAGCACCGTCTAAGATTACTTAGTAAAATAAAAAACTTAACAAAGCAAGAGCTAGCAATAAGAAACTGTTCAAACGCCAAAAAAATAGTGACTGAGCCGCATACAGAACCAGCCTTACAGCCTATAACAAATGCTGTAAAAAACCAAAAAAAAAACTTTTAGAAGAGATGTTGTAAGAGCGTCTACAGCAAACCCACATGTTCTCGCCTCGAAAAAGATCTAACAAGATCGCAATACAAATTATGAAACCTTTCAGACAAAAAAAAATCATACAAATACGACCAAAAAAACTCTGCAGGAGCTATTGTAGATACATTTTTTAAGCTCTATAGTAGTAGAAGCTTTCAACCAGAAAAACCTTGCTATGCTTAACAAAAAAACAAACAAAAGTATAATATTAAATAATATGCTTACAGGGTGCTGTGTTATCATCTCTACTTCAGTGCTTTGTCATTGACAATGTACTGCATATATTGATTAATTTGGACGTCTTTGCCCTAGTCTATGCCAATGACCTCACTATCCTGATAAGCAAAAATCCTAAAAATAGGTATTTAACATGATGTAAAATGCACTATCCAAAAGAGATGCAAAAAAAAAGAAGTAAACTCAACTAAAACAGCAATCGTCCCTTTTATTTTACAAGACGGCACAAATCAAAAATTTAAACAATCTGAAAATGTATAAAAATTATTGAGCGTTAAATAGATATACAAGATCCGGAATTAAGACAAGTACAATCATAAAAAAAAATGAATAAAGTATGCATTAAAAAATTTAATGTTCATGAAAAGGTGTGATTGAACGGTAAATAAAAATTCAAAAAAAAAATGAAGGAAGAGATGTCTCATAACTAAAATTCTAGGAAAAAAAAGATACAGTAAAATAGCTGCAAAAGCAAAACACCAATGATGATGTGTTATTGCCACCGATTAAGTAAGTATTGATATACAGTGTATCCACGGATGGACTTAACTATACGTGTAAACATTTTTATTGAACATTTAAGAAAGAAGTCATTTTATAACCTTTCTCTTGCTTGTTATATAAATAAGATTCACGTTTAGAAACTCTAACTTTGTTGTAAAAATGTAATTTTACAAAACAAAAATTTTATAAATCAAAATTTGTTAAGCGTCAAATACATGAGCGTATTATGAAAAACCAAAAATCCAAAAAAAAATTTTTCATGAGGAATAAATACTAAGATAAAATTAAAACAGTTTTTTTTTTAACTAAATGTCCTTAGAAAAAATCGTATTTATTTAACTTAAATAATGATGTAGGCTAAATAACAACCAGCAAAGTTTTAATCAACATGAAACCCTTCTATTTTAATACATTTTTCCATCTTCTTTGTAGATATACCACCCAGCTGATTTGCTCTTGCTCTCAAAGAAAGTCGGTGATTATTGTTAACTAACTAACTAACTGTTTTTTTTCCACGTTTTTAACATAACTATAAACATTAAATTTATGTACTAACTTCTTAAAGCATTTACAGATAGTTGCACACTAAAAAATTTTTGTTAAAAAACTTGTAAACTGCGTATATACAAGACACCTCTTAAATACCATAACATTTGATCAAGTAAATGCGCTGTTGTACTCTTTCTGGAGATTTTAGTTTAAATATTAACAAATAGTGTAGTTACGTAAGCATTACTTGACAGCAACAATCTTAATTTCCAATTACAAAATGATATTTCATTCTTATTATCAAATATAAATCGCTAACAATAAGCTCAAAAAACATCAAAAATACAAAAAAAGAAAAATTGTGCTAGAAGATAAAAAAAAGCTACAGCACGACCGACCACATTCAAACATTGCGTATACTGATAAGAAATGTACAGAGTACAATATCCACCATCATGTAGCATTTCTAGACAATCAAAAAGCCTTTAACTCCATCAAAACATGGACAGCATTCCAGTCAATAGACAATGCCCAAACTGACTCCAAGTACACAAATCTTAAGTGGCTTATATACATCTACAAACACGCAACCCTTCACGTCAAAATAGAAAAAGATTGGACAACAAGGAAAGTACCCATCAAAAATGCGTCTGCTGAACTTTAGCGCTAGAAGACGAAAGCAGTTTCAAAAAACTATTGTAGAAGAGAAAGAAAGTAAACATCAATAGTAACCGCTTAAATCGCCTTTGTTTTGCGGATGATATTGTCCTCATTAACAATGACCCTGAAAAACTGGAAGAAATGCTATGCAAACTCGACAAAGCCTCACAAACTGTGAGCCTGCAAATAAACATGCACAAAACAAAAATTATGAGTCAACAAAATGGTCACCACCAAGAATCACACTCTAGAAAAAGTCAAGGAGTATATACAACTTAGAGCATAGCATCAAATTAAGAAAAGCCAACCAAACAACAAAAATCCTTAGGCGCATCGGATTGACATGGGCAGCTTTTGGCAAATTAAGATACATCCTACGAAAAACTAAAATTCTAATAAACCTAAAAAAGAAAGTTTATAATACATGTATTTTACCTGTCACTACATACAGGCTAGAAACTATAGCCATTACAAAGAACAGCGCAAATAGACTTTTAGTTTGCCAATTGAGCGCGGGATGTTAGGTTTAAGATAAAATCCCGAACGAGAAAATAAGGCAAAAAACTAAAATCACACATGTCATAGAACGAATGGCATATCTTAAATAGGCGAGACACGTGGCAAGAAAAATGGCAAATAGTCCAAGACAATATTACAGTGGAGACCTCGAGTATCTAGGAAAACTTTGGGCGCCCCCAAATGAGATGAAAGAAATTGCCTAAAATTTTTATATCCTATTATTTTTTTTTATTTAGACTTTTAAGAAAGATATTTCGAATATTGTATAAAAAAAAACAAAAAAGTTTTTAGGGTGCAGCATCTAGGGTGAACTTTAGTTTATAAATAAAAAATGTCTCAAATGAACCCCCTACCCACCTTTGAAGTTTGTTATTTATTAACACCCTGTAGAATATAAATTTTATTTATCTTACAAAATAATAATTAGCTGTAGTAATTTATTTGTAACAACATTTAAATAGAGTTCACTATTAAGCTGTAGATTCGGTAAGATAAAATAAATAATATATTTGGATTTATATTTAACACTAAAAAACATCATTATTTGTTAAGAAACTATTCCTAGATATATACTTTTCAGTTTACAATATTATTTTTCAAAGATATGAATATGAAGTTTATAAACTAAGATTGCGACAATCGTTAAATTTTATAAATTACATTTTTCCTATGTTTTTATTAAACAATGTTCATATTGCAGAAATATGATGATTATTGTATAGCATCGCAGGTAATAATGTTTGTTCGTTCCAGCAATTTTTTTTGTTCTTTTGTAATTTGCACAACGTTTTTTTTTATAAATTAAGTTTTCCACAGTTTAAATTGAGAAAAAACGCAAAAAAATTTAATTAAAATTTGATTAAAACTGTAATCATTTAAAATTATGGAAACTAAATGTTTGACAGACCGAAAGTTGTTATTAAATCATAGACGTCAGCAGCAATTTTCGCATTCATAATTAATAATTAAAATGTTACGTTTTTATTTATTCTATGTATTTTTAGTCTGTTAATAATTAAATACAATTTAAATATCAAATGTAGTGTAACATTTCTGCAGGTGAGTTGGAATAAAATTGTAATTATAAAATTATGCAGACATTCTACACACAGGTAAAATAAACACTCTATCACAACTATTCTATGAGTGAGTTAAAGTGTATGAAACTTCCGAAAATGTCACCCTAAAATTATTTATGCATAAAGTACACAACCCATAGGTAATTAAAACTTATACGACGTGCAAAATTTGATTAAAACTTTGTTATGCTAGAAACGATTTGAAGATGAAATTTCTATACAAATATTATAAATCAGTAAGCTTAATATATTGATAAATTTATATCCAATTAAATTAATAATATTTTGGTTATAGTGAATAAAAATTTGATTTATTATTAATATAATTTATATTTGTTTTCATACTTAACAAACATACAATACAATTATAATTATTTTTAAACATAATTTAAATTCATAACAATGTCAAAATATATTTTTTGATTATTTATAATTATTATTAACTTTAATTAGTTGTGTTGATTAACTAAACATTTTTTTAGTTAAACATATTGTTAACAAGAAGTTAGTTTTAGATTTAAAGACTTTTGTTTCTAGCATATTTCACTTCCTAATAAAAAATAAAGGCTAGGTAATAAAAATATAATAAAAAGTCAAACTAAAAATAAGAATAAGATTACATACTATGTGTTTATGTTAATGAATTCTAATTTGAGCATTTCTTTATTAAAGTAATAAATTTTCTGAATTTTATTTTTTAATAATGAATTTAATAAACAAAGTATTTTCATAATCTATAAAAAATTCATTCTGCAGCGTCTTTCAGCAATATTTTAATTACTTTTATAGAAAGTATTTTACTTAAGTTAAACTAGAAGCTTACAACCTAAACACTCATTTAATAAAAAATGTATTTAATCTGTATGTAACAAAACCCAATTAATTAAATTATATTCTAATACAATTGTTCTATAAAAACGCATTTCAAATATATCTTTTTCTTTTCTATACGCATATAATATCATTCTTATTCAAATAATGTCACCGTAAAAGACCCATTAAATTCAAACATTAAAATTGAAACCATTGTCCCCGAGGAAATTAAGAAGATATTAAAAATCTTCCTTGTTCCTTAGACACAGAAAAAACAATCGCTTTAAGGTATCTTTATTTACGGTATACTTAAAAAATAAATTACAAAATCCAATATTAACTCGGAGGGTGAAGTGGAATCAGAAGTATAATAATTTAAAATATTTCTTTGCGGTATAAATTATTAATTCAGTTTAATTAATATTGAAAAATTAATTACAAATTTATACAAATAAAAAAATAATTAATTAAATCATACAATTAGTAAAAAGAATTAAATGGTAATGGTATTGTTTTTTGTACTTTTGTTAAATATAATAATACAAAACTCTTTATTTTAAAAAGTATATTGTTTGCAGCAATATGTTATTCAATACGTGTTGTTTTTGTAAGGTTTGTCTGATATATAATGCAACAGGTACTGTACGGCTAATGATAAATCAATATATAAAATATAAGGTAGCCCCTGCCTCAACTTTTTATATGATGAAAGGAAAATAAATGAGAAATTATTTTGACATTATTAAATAGTAATTTTACTAATGTTTTTTTATACATTATAAATTTGTTAATGAAAACTATTTTTGCTATTTTAAACATTATTATAAAATGAACATAAGTTTATACTATAAAATTAAACAAAAAGAAACGTCAATTGTATAAATATTTAAATTTTGTTTATTTATTATATAAGGTAAATAATATATCAAAAATAAAATAATATTAAAAGTTTTCTTTATAAATACAATATATTATTTATAAATATATTACTGTCATAACATATTTAAACTTTTATTAGCAAACAAATTTTATATTATTTTATATATTTTATAAAATGTCATTTACTGTAAACAGTGTTAGCTACAACTTTTAGCAATACATTCAGACTCATGATATTATTTAAAATAACAACTTAAAAAATCTAAAAGATTAGCTCCGTTTATGTTATAAGTGATTAAGTGTAGTTTTAATGGTAGTATGTTTTTGAAAAATGTTTGTGCTTTGTTTTGAATTGTATTTATTCTTGCTTTATGATCTATGATTTTCTATAATGTGATTCAAACATTGTAGTTTTTTTGTTGGTTAGATAATTTCTAGTTATTTATTTTAAGTTTCAGAACCATTTTGTAATTTTATTGTAATAATTTATAAGATTAGACTTTAAAAACTTTTTGTAAAATTGCTTAAATGTTCATGCATCTACTGTAGTTGCAATTTTATGTGTCAACCACTAAAAAGTTGCGCATTTTTAGAAACTTACTTTTAGTTATTTTTATTAGTGTTTTGATATAAAATGGTTAATATCATGAATTTAATTGTTTTTATGTTTATCTTAAAATTGCATACTAACATCAATTTTTAAATAATACACTATTATTTACAAAAATGATGGTAAGTTTCTGTTATAATGATAGTATCATCTGCACACATCAAGCATTGTTTGTCCGTTTACTATACTTTTAGTTTGTTCTTTTTTAGTATGTATGTTTAGTGAGTCAATGTTTTGTTGTCGTAGTTGCGTTATCAAAGTCATCAAACTCTTTTCTTATATTCTATAATGTTGCTATTCTGATCACGTCCTCATGCCAACACTTTAAAATTAATAATTTTCCGGTAACAAATAAAATTAGAGATTGTACACATAAGACAAACACACCGTAATTCCATAACCTACTAGAAAGAACATAAAAAATCATTTCAAAACAGGAAATTCGATTCAACATTTGCCAATCACATCTGAAAACATCAATATACTTTCCCAAAAATTGAATGTAAAATTTTTACAAAACAAACAAAACGGACTTAAATTAAATTTACTGTAAGCATTAAAAATTTTCAAAAATTACGAAAAAAAAAAATTGACTGATTGCATTTAATATATTGGCTCAATTTTCTTTTGATTGACAAAAGATACTGTCTCTAAATAAATGCTGGTTGTACTTATTAAAATAGAGCAGTAATCGTTTGGCCAGTTTCCAAAAACTTCGGCTGCTATTTACCAGTTAACAATAAAATCTTTTTTGAGTGCCAAAAAACTTTTGGAGTATGTAGTAATAAAAACATTTGGAGTATGTAGTAATAACAGTCAATAATGAAAACGCACAGTATGCAATTATTTTTGTTACAAGTTAAGAACTAATAAAAACATATTTATTTTTATTACATGATAAGTTAACCAAAGAAACTTTACAACAATTTAGTTTGTTATAAATTAAAAATTTATGTGAAACCCATTTGTTGATCCTATATTAAGTAGTCGTTATAATAATGATAGTTATATGTTTTACAATCAATTTTCTAGCAATTGCCTTCGTATGATTTTGCCGTTTCAATCAATATGCTATCATTTTGATAAATATGTGAACATCTTACTTAATATAAGAGAGGTGGTAATGCAAAGCTTTCTATTACAAAAAAAATGTGTAGAAAGATATGATATTGTTAAATCCTTACAGTGACAAGTATCGGCATTTTGGAGCGTTTTATTTAATTCAAATGACCATATTAATCATTTAAGTTTAATACATGATGTATATTATACATAAAATGTGTCTACGACCAGTGAGATATTAAGCACACTGATATTGGGTACATACTCTGATACACTAATGTACGTGTTTTATACTAGTCGAATGACAATTTATATAAAATACATTATTCATGTAGTAAAACTTGTTTGTATCACCGTCCGATAATGGCCTTATAAAGGTTGAAACTAGTTACGGTTTTCAAATATATTTGTGATACAGTACATAGTAACTGCGTTTTAATTATTTGATAATAAATTATCACATAGTAACGGCCATCACCATTCAATTTTAACATTATTAATTAAATTTAAATTTTCAGTATATCGTTAAAACAATAATTAAAGTACTTACATAATTTGAATATCAACGCCTAAAGTAAACCAAATCTAAATTTCATTATTAAATTATATTTTTTGTTTGTTTTTAAAATAACCCTTAGCTGCACCACCTCTATTTTGTAACATTGACACAACTGTGAGGTTGTTGACAACCCCATATCAAAAAAAGCTTACAAATTACAAATTTAAAGGTTTTTATTATTATAGCTGTACACTGATGTTTAATGAAGTTTATTTCAACCATGGATATACTGGAAAATTAACTTGCGTTTATAAAGTGACGCAAAATATCTTACGGCGGCCATTTTGTAAGTGACTTGATTGACTAAATATGTATTAAAAACATCTTACATTTTATCATTTTAGTTTTTTAAATACCAATAATGCGTTTATGATAAAAAAATTAATATCTTCTAAACGAGTCTACCAACTTGAGCCAAATTTTAAATCAACATTACTATACGTATTGCTGACGTTTTACTAATATAGTTAAACTTTGTATAAAAAATTTTTTTTTGAAAAATTAAACCCGTATATCTTTTTTACGAAAAACAATACGGCAACAATTGTAAAGCATCACCAAACAAAAGTCATTTACGTGAAATATTTAGATTTTTATTTGTAAACTTTATGTGCGTACCATTTGCAATGGAAGTGTTTTTTTATATGTTAAATTAACTGAATTAACAGTTCAAGCGTAATTACTTTAATAAGTTTTATTATTGTATACATTATATGCATTACGTATACAATAATACAGAACTTCAACGTTATTACCATATACGTAATGCATATAACGTATTCAACGTTAAAACTTATTTTAGTTAATAATTACACTAGAGGAATTAATTTAGTATGCTGCGCATATAAATCATCACTTTCATTGCAGATTGCACGCGCAGAAAGTCTACATAAAAGTTTAATTACACCATGTAAGTGGTTTATATTTTGTGCTAATTTACGATTGTTGCCGGTTTTTGTACTATTGTTCATAAAAAAAGGTGTGCAGGTTTATATTATTTAGGAATTTTTAATTTTTTTTAAGTTACTGAACTGCAAAAACCACTGCATATACAAAGTTTGACTATAATAATAAAACTTTAGTAATACGTGTAATAATGTCCAAAAATTTGGCTTAAGTTGGTAAGTCAATTTAAAAGATATTAACTGTTTATTAAAAACACATTTTTTGTCTTAACTTTGAATCCAATTAACCAATTTTTGTCCGGGTCATTGGTTTCTTGTTACTGTTAGTGACATATAATGTATGTTTTAAATGTATAGAACCCTAAAATAATAAAATGTAAGATGTTTTTAATATTTATTTTGTATTACAGTCTGAAACCTTGGATATACGGCAGCTCCCCTGTCGCAGAGTGAGTCGTATTTCTTAAACTTAATTAATAATAAAAAAATACATATGGGCTCCAGTCACAATAAGTGACACATATAAAAATAAGTGTAGGTTGTAAGTATAGGTTTTATGAATTAGGCACGAGGTTCCCATTAATGAAATATTTATTCCTATTAATCTTAAATAAGACAGTACAAGTAGGTTCAGCGCAACACAACAAATAATTTGTTAGTGATAGTAATTTATCACTTAATTTTATTAAACTTAGTTGGTACCTCGGCCGATAAGCTTATCATCCCGTAACATAATTAATGCTAACCTTAGTTGTACAATATTTAAACAAAATTAGCTCTTGTAAAGCAAAGACATACACAAACATATAACTTAATATTTTGTACCCCCTATTGGGTACCTGGCGTTATTTTCAGGTTTATAACCCTTTTAAATTAAATTTCAGATGCACGAAAATGTTAATCTGATGGATTAAACATTTAAAAATTGACGGATGAAGTTAAATTAATGTTCAAAAGTACAAAAAAAACATACGCAAACATCCACTTAGATAATTCCTTAACACGTCCAACGCAAACTCTTGATTCAGCATTCCAAGAAAAATATGGGCTGCACTACGCTTTTTAGCAGATTGACTAGTAATCATCAAGGCTTTAATTGAATCGGAAGCAGGATGATTTCAATACTTAAAGATTTTTGAATTGACCATGTGTAAATAGATCAAACCACAAGGTCCTAAAAGCCTGATGGTCTGGCTTTTGATGATGTTTTGCTTTTTTTGATTAACCGCATGGTAGAGTACATTATTCTAAATACCCATGATTATATAGGTTCAAGTAAATAATTCATTGGTACTTTACAATAATTATTCAAATAATTATTGGCTGAACATGAGGAAATTGCTGATCTTTACAAAAAGACACTTATTAAAGACACAGCGCACTGCATGACTTACTCCACCAAGTCGCGGTCAGAAAAAAAAAAGATTAATCTTCTACGTTTTAACTTTCAAACTTTATCAAAACCTTAATGTATATTTTGATAATATATGCGCGCACCTTGCGCTTAATTCAAACCGACCAATAAAACCAAACTGCGTTAAGTTCAATATACTAGCAGCGCCATCTAATGTATTTTACATAAACTACCAACTAACCGCATTTACAGGATCATACAATACTACAGAACTCTGCGTATTGCAAATAACTTAGCTAAACACGTGCATCTGACAGTATCTGACGTTTCACTCAATGTCTGGAAAACAAACAAAACCTCACTAAACAGGTTTGTATGTTTACAATAACATTTAAATTAAAATATTGTTAAGTGTTGTTTGACAATGTTTGATGCTAGTGCAAGTAAACTGAAAAGGGCAAGATGGAAAATAACAGGTACATTAATTACATGAAGTTATAGGTTGGAGGTTTGTTTGTCAATATGTGTGGTAGTTGAGAAAATATGATTTAATTATCTAGTTCAATAAGCGCTAACTGAACTTATTTAAATTTATCTTATGAAGGATTACTGTCTGGTTTTGGCCAAACCAAAAGTAATAATAATTATTGTTCAGAATTTATTTACTAACTCCCCAACGACTACACATATCGGCTGGATGTTTAATTAGAAAATGTACACCGTTACAAGTCACACATAAAATGACCGCCGTAATATAATTCGCTTCACTATAAAAACGCATCAACGTAGGGAATCAGGTATCCAGTTATATATCCATGATCTCAACACTTGATACGACTATTCAATTCAATTTATTCAAAATATAAATTTAATATTATGCTATAAAGTTACAAAAACGCAAAAATGCGCATTTTAGTAAAAATATCATAATTTTTTAATTTTCAATATTAAGACTTCAAAATACAGAATTTATCCAATTATTACTATATTTTAAGAAAAAAATATAAGTATAAAAATTCCTCTCAAAAACTATATTTATTTTGATAAAAACCTGGAGATACAATAATACAACTGGTAGGGTCTTTGACATCAACCGTTTTTCATCGTCTGCTGCCAGCGTATTATAGCGCGCGCTATATTCAAATTAGTTGCAAGTTCACAATAGTAGACTAGTCAAATTTTGTGTAACGCTATATATATAATATTTCTTGATTTTCAATAAAAAATATTGGTTTTTCAAAGGTTGTGGTCGTAAACAACTCCACATATCCAGCTAAAGGTTAAAATCAGATGTGGCTCAGACAATTAATACTCTAAATCAAAAACCGTTTTTATTGCAATGCGCGAGTTGTGTGCTAGCGCATGGTCTTGCAAAACAAGAAACCTTTAGGCAACTTTCCTTGTTTTTTCAACACAATTTTTTTTTGTAAAGTGGTTAATAAAATTTAAAATTATTAAATGATGCATTTTATGTAAATTGCCTTTTCATCCAGTAAAAAACACACACTCGTTTTTCAGAGTATGCAGCCATCAGTGTGCCTAGCATCTCACTTGTCGAAGAGACAATTTACATAAAATCACAGTAACTATTAAATAATTTATGTTTACTAATGTGTCAAAGGTGTTTACGCAATGCCGCCTATTAAGAAAAACGTTGAACTGTTTCGTTAATAATATCAAAAAATATTGCTTAGTTATAGTTACTGAGGCAATAACTTTATTCATAATATCAACGCGGTTTAAAAATCATCATCATTAAAACATCTTCTTCAAAACAAGCACCGATTGAGCGCAACAATTGCACCCTTGTTTGCCATGGTTTACCATCAGAGCTTTTCGAGAGCTATTTGCTGCAAATTTAGCATGTACAAATCGATAATGTGATAGAGGTGTTTATATAAAATCTTAAGTGCTTCAAATATTCGTTTTATTAAGCATATTTTTGTAAATCTGCTTACATTAATGTTTTTTTTTATTCATTGCACAACTATTTTTCTTACGTAAAAGTGACTTTTTTGATAAAATAACCTACAAAATTTTATTTATCTAGCTATTTATAAAACCAAAATAGACAATGTAAGAGTAGAGTAAATTCTAATATAAATTATAGTAGCTGCATAATAACAAATTCTATATTTAATGTTATACTTAAATACTCTCTATATAGTGCAAATCAATTTAGAAGAGCTAATAATATATACGTAATAAATTTAATATTGAAATAAAAAATACAGTTAATTGTTATTTATAACAATATTATGTTAACTTATGAATACGCAATTATCTATGCATGTACAATATAAAACTTTGACAAAATTAAAAAATTTTCTTTTAGAAATTTATTTTTTTGTAATTTAGTGTCACCTATTTACGCAATTCCATTTCAAACGGACCAGAGCAGGAGAAAGGTGCATTGAGAAATTTGCTTTAATTTTTTTTTTCAGTTTCTTTAACTTATTAGTAGTCATTAGATCGGTTCATAAGAGTATGAAACATTTAAAAAAAATTCTACCATTTTTTAGTATTTTTGTCGTTTTTTAACTTTTGTTTTTTTTTTTTGTTTAAAAATCGCAAATTTTCAGTAGAATCCAAACTTGTCGCTATTTCAAGTCTATACCCTGTCTATAAGCGGCAAAAACTAAAAACCATGTTTTTGTTCTCAGTGGGCTGTGCAAAAAGGAGCATTTTTTATTTTTTTTTAACCGTCAAAGTTGACATACTTTGATGTAAACTAATTGGAAAATAAAAAATTGTGTATTTGAGTTTTAGGGGTCTAAAACTCAAAAAAACTGCAAAAATAGGCCTATTTTTCAACATAAACTTCTACAAATTAAATTGATAAAATAAATAGTTTAAATAATATTAATAAGATTAATGCATAAAACTAACTATCTCACTTGCATTTGCTTGTTTTTAATTAGTTATTGCATTGCAGTTTGATTAAGCTTTGACAAAAGTGGAGTCGACTGCCAGCAGCCGATCGTACAGCATCTACCACAGCATCTGCAGCATTATACGCAAACAGCACAAATACATGCAATAAGTATCCAAACGATAGTAATAATTATTAATAAAAAAATATTAACCATTTTTTTTTAATTTAGAAGAAATAACTTGAAAAAACAAAAAAAAATGGCACCGGCTGACACCCAAGAAAAAGACATCAGGTCGGATCCTAAACCTGGTTTAATCGTTAGTCCAAGAAATAAAAAACCAAATAAACAGAGTGATAGTAAACTTTGACCAAAAGATTAACGCCATCATCATAAAACTCACAGCGTGATGTCCGCCGTCAAAGCCTACACTCCAAGAACGGACGTATAAATTGAGAAAAAATTAAAACCGCAAAAAAAATGACGTCAAAACAGCAGCTAACAGTCTCCCTTAAACGTCCAGCTACGCATGACTCCTACTTAGAAGACAAGGGCACAACCGCTACCACATCTATCTCCAGGTTGTCCTTGCAAAATCAACTTTGCGGTAAAACAACACGGACTTCACCGTCGCAGAATTGGTAACCTCTTCCCCAGTAACCGCTACCAGAAAAGAAAAGCGTAGCTCCCGTTAAAAAAAATACCCAAAAAGCATTCACCAAAGTAAAGTTCAGGCTTGTAGCCTCGGACTTCAATTCCGACGGTGACTACAATAACAATCCAAAAAAAAATGAATCTTGCATTGGATTCTCCCCTTCAACTATCCATTGCATGAAAATCAAATTTATTTTCTAGTTTCTCCATAATATTGGTGCATCGCCCAACGTAAGCAAAAAACATCGAGAAACTTGAAAAGTTTCTGAGTTTAAAGGTTTCAGTGAAACCAAAAAAATGTAGCGGTAGCATTCTTCAATGCAAAAAATGCCAGCAACACGGACAGACCGCTATAAAATGTTTTATCTCAATTTCTGCTTGTCGCAACTGTTTGAGACCCTACCTATCGATTACCTGACCCAAATACGCCCTTTCTTTTAAATTTTAAAATGTGATATTTAGAAATTACTTAATATGTAACAACAACATAAAAATACTTTTAAATTTCAACAGGTAAAACAACACGTTAAAACTATGACATTGAAGACTAGATTTAAGCAGTCTATAAACATTGACCTTAAATACTTGTGGCTTATAAGTTTCGAGAAATACTGAATTTAAAAATTTATTTTGTGTATCAATAGTACGGTTAAAAAATCTCTCTTAAAAGTTTTGGTCCTATATCTCTAAAATGTCAGTCAGAAGAAAATTTGTAACACATACAAATTGGACTCTCTTTTCACAATCTATAAAAGAAAGCAGCCTAGACCAAGTAAGAACCGTCACACTCATAATAAATCAAATCCTCCAAGCCACAAAAAGACTTCTAAAACCATAGCTTTGCGCCGATAATCCTCTTAAATTATCTCGAAATATAGAGGCATTAATTTGCAGAAGAAATGCAGCCAATCATTAATGGCTAAGGCATTGCAAACCCAAAGATTACAATAACTTAAACTTGCTTTACAAAAAAGTAAGAAACGCCATAAAGAAGCACACAAGTTTTTGCTGGAAAAACTCTTTAGAATCTATCATAAAAAATGACAATCCAATGTGAAAGATCTTCAAAGCCTTACAGAATAGACGAGTCTCCATTCTAGCCATTTGTGGCAAAAATAAGACATTGCCATGAATGGCTGCTCAAATTCCAATGCTCTTTCTCAATCAACTGTCCATCAAAAACAGCGTGACAAAACAGAAAAAGACCACGGGAGTGGTACAAAAGACTTATCTATAAACTGCATTGAAATAACTTTCATCTGCGTCCTATAAGGCTTATAGTCTCATATCTAAATCGCAAAATTCTAGCAGTCAAAATTTGGAACCACATTTCCTTAAAGTTCTGTTCTCTCTCCACTGCCTTTTAACCTATTCGTCGCTGACATATTTTAAAAATGACACTGACAACACAACACATACACCTGAAAATCACCTACGATGGTCATTATACAGCTACAAAAAGTTACCACCGACCAAAGTCAAGTCAAAGTAAATCCGAAGAAAATCAAAGCTGTTTATTTTAAGCTGTTAAGTATCTGGGAATAACTTTTGACAAAAAAAAATTAAACCTAGAAGTATATTTTTTTATTAAAGTTTTATAAGCATTTTAATTATAACATTTAATATTTTATTGAAAACTATTTATTTATCAAGTTTAAAAATTTATATATAATTTTGAGTTGTCATTCATATAAATATACAATTTAAACAAATTTTAAGTAATTAAATATATTGTTATTTATATTTTATTTAAGATTATTTAAGCTGCTGGTTCTAATTATTATCTTAAAATCAACAAATTTAAGAACAACATGGCGCAACACATAAATAAATATTTAACAATAAATGCGGTTCAAATTAAACACCTTGACGTCATTCTGCTTCAAAGAACGTTTTTGTATATTATTTATTTAGCAATTTCCTCTACCAACTTAACTATTTTATTTCGGAAGTTAAATATTCAGTTTGTGTTTTTTTTTCTCGTGCACAATTCCGAGTGATATTTACGACCAGAGCTGATCGTGAATAATATATATTTTACGCCCTCATACCCACATGCACACATCGATTTGTTAATAACTCGATTGGAGGAGCGCAAGTGTAAAGGTAACGATATAAACGATTTTCAGCCATCCAATTAAGGAATAAATTATTACGTATTTATTATTCATTTGTAAGTAGTGATATTACATATGATTTAAGTGATACTTGTTTTAATTATATTAATAATGTTGAATAAATTATTAATTCTAATTTGATTAAATATTATTTCTGGTTTGTAGAATTCTAAATATATTTTGTTATGCTTGTTCACTGAAATAAAATGTATTTTAATTTTTTATGAGTTAAAAGTACCTAGATGTAAAATCTTTTACGATTTCCTTTTGTTGTAAGAACTTCTTCTCCTTATTTCTTTTATAGTGTACTGTTTTAGATTTTTTGTAGTAATTTCTTACACCTTCTTTATCACTTTGCATAAAAGCTGTTTTATTATTATACTATTAGCCTTTAAGTGCTGTTCAAGGAATTTAGATTTATCATAAAACATACATTCGTTGTTGATAATTTTAATTGCGTTACAGCTGCGTCTCCATATCAACAGTTCATATATTATTATTGCAGACTAATTACTTAAAAACGGCACTCTATCCTGGTTGCTGCTTTATTTTATTGCTTTAATTTAGTTTTAATTTAAGACTTATTTGTTTAAAAAAAAAATTAAATATGCAAATACTTGTTAGGAAATATAAAATGTTCAACGCAACGTAAACTGATAACATTCATGCCAAATTGTTTGCTTATACTTTGAGAGAAAACTATTTCCCGCATACCCAAATGTGGCCGCATGTTTTGAATTACAAATATGCCATATTTTTCTAGAAAAAAGCAATACATGTTTTATAAAGAAACTAACAATTAATAAACTTTACATATTAAACATTTTTCAATTATTGTAGTTTTAAAAAAGTCTATATTCAAATCTAATGCTGCTTATCAAATTACATTTAATTTTTCAGATGCTTATGGTTATTTAATAAACTTTGTTTTGTTGCAGATTCAAATTCAGTCTAATTAGAAACAAAAAATAAATTCACTTAGTTTAAATATTGACTATTTCTTGACCTGACGGACAGTATGTTTTCTCGGTTTCTAGGTTTTATAGCAAACACGCACGCACATTCAGTCAATCGACAATGCATGAATATACTACAATAAACTCCTGGGATCCCGTATGATCCATTTATAGAGTTATTTGTAAAAAAGGTATTTTTATGCGTCTTTTACCGGTAAGAATAGTACTCAATTCTAAACGAATTTTAAAATTCCCTGTCTCGAGCATTTTCCACAGAAAGAGTAAATTCAAAATGCAATTGGTAAGTATATTCTGCTGAAAGATAAATTTTCTATATTTGCATATATTATTACAATATTCATGTTTATAAAGAGGTCAACTAGTCTTTGCCTTTACATTATTTGTTATTAGTTTAATCGAGTGGTAATTATATTAATCTTGTATAATTTGATTTGTTTTCACGCTTCAAAGAACACACGAGTAAAATTAAACTATAAGTAATAGTAAATATTAAATTTAAACTAATGATAAATTATAATAATATGTAGGTTTGATTTTTGACATATTAGTCTAAATTGAATACTCATAGAATAGTAGCCAAATGTTTTTCAAGGTATGCGAATAGAAATGATTATGTCAATATGATTATAGTTGAGACAATAAAATTTAAGGTCGTCAACAATAACAATAAACATTTTTACAAATATATCTTGGTAGGTTATTGAGTAAATAACCAACAATAATTAAAATTAAAAAAAAAAGAATAGACTCAAATCTTCTGATTTCTTCCAGTGGTGTCGCCTTTTGTTTAGGCATGCTTGGTGTCGGCTATGTCTAAGACCGCATTCATAATTCTGTAACTGTTTTCAATTTTTTAAACATTTTGACCTTGGTATATGATAGTTGTAAGTATAACACACACACAAAAACTAAATTGCAATAAAAATATTATTTATTAATAAAAAAATTAAATAAAATTTAAAATATATATTTTGTTAAATACGCTTCAAATAAAATATTTTAAAACAAAAAAATTACAATAATAAATTTAAAAAAAAACATAGTAATTTGAACTATTAATAATTGAAATAACAAACATTAAATTATTTTGTACAGAATGAAGTTTCCCTTCAGTTTTCGCAGACTGTTGTTATATGCTGTAAACACATATGCTTTCTACAATTGAAACAAGAAAACCTTGTTATTATGTTTTTGGTTCTATCACAATAAAAACATCTTCTAATAATAATATTCTGTTAAAGAAATTAAGAGAACTAGAGCAAGTATGTCCAACTTGCTCTAACTTGCAAGTGTAGTTGCAGTAAGCCGTTTGCTAAATCTATCAAATCAATTCGTCTCAAAATCCTAATTTCTGGGTTATTTAAGAATATATAATTGACGAATTAATTCCAGCTATGTTTAACAACAGAATAAAAAATCACCAACGGTTATCTTCGTGTATTTCTGGCACATTCATAACTGGCGCATAGCTTGTCAACAGCGCCAACGCCTTCCTTGGTTTTATTTTAGTCAATAATAGTTGCCGGTTTTTGCAGAATTCCACAATCTATATCAAATTCATCATTATGATGTAAAGTAGACACCAAAAGTACATTTTTCCTTTTTTTTTGTTTGGTATATATGAAACCAAAGTACAGTCATTAGAATACCCAAACATGCTGGTACGAGCTGGTCGAGGGAAAAGTATCAAAAATTCTAAAAGCAGTTCCCTTTTATTTTTTCTGATGGTGCTAATGACGGTGAGTTTATGTTCTTGCTGTAGACTTCAAACCAGAAGCACTAATAAAAACCAATTGTCCATGGTGACGTTTCTGTTTGAACCAGAAATATGCTCACAAAGCCTATGAACCACATCAAATGCAGTATTAAAAACCTTATAAAGCCCGACCGGTTGCTCTTCAGCATTGCATAATGCTTGTATTTTCAAACCATATTTGTTGGGTTTGGATGGTATACAGGGTGATTCTTAACCTATGCGCATAAACTCGAAGAATTATAGTTTACAACCAATATTATTGATAAATGTTAAATAAAATGTAGTAAAAGTTTTATAATAAGCGAGATAATGATTTATTAAGTTTCTGGAAAATTTAATTTTTTTACTTAAAAAAAATCGGTGTGCCATGCCAAAATAAAAATGATAAAAATGTAGTAAAGCTTTTAATCAACTAATTATCAAAATAATAGACAAATAACAAAAATGCAAAACTATTAGAACACTTAATATCATAATAAATGCTCAAAATTATTTTCTCTATTTTCCAAACACATCTGCGCTCGCCGAAACCATGTTGCGCTACATGCACGTTGAAGTCTCTGTGGTTACCGAATTGTGTCAGCAGCAGCTAGTATGTGATGTCGCAACTCTTCAACACTGTGAATTTTGGTAGCGTATACCAGATGTTTCATATTCCCCCAAACATAAAAGTCTAGGAGATTTAGGTCAGGTGATCTAAGAGGCCAGGCAGTTGAACCATCCACTTCCTCGGGAACACATTGTTCAAATGTTGTTGCACATCTATTGCAAAGTGTGGTGAAGCTCCGTCGTGAAGATACCACATGCGCTGTCTAACATTAATTGGAACTTCTTCTAGTAGTGCTGGTAGGGTCTCTTGTAAAAAAATTTAAATACAGCGCCCGTTACACAATTTGGCAATAAAAACGATCCAATAAGATGGCCGTTTACAATTCCAGCTTATACTTTAACCAAAAATATGTGTTAAAAGATTGTACGCTGGGTAATGTGTGGATTTTCAACTGCCCAATAATGCGTATTGTAAAAATTGTGCACACCGCTACGAGTAAAAATTGTCTCATCTGTCACTAAAATGTTAGTAGAAAAATTTGGGTTCACATCATGCTGACGCAACAGCCATTTGCAAAATACTACCCTAAGAGGAAAATCTGTTGGTAACAGCGCATCCACACACTGCACATGGTAGGGATACAGTAATTCATGCTTTAATATGCGCCATACAGTTGACTGCGATACCCCAGTTTGATCGGCATATATCCGACTGATGTCAAGACCTTCTTCAGCAATATCAACAATATCCTTCTTGAGATTAAAAATTTGCCTTGGTCTAAAACGTCCCCCATATTGTTCAGGTCTGGGCTGCAAGTGCCCAGTTTCTCTTGCACGCTGTACCAAACGTACAAACAATCCACAAACCGGATGATACCTTTGAGGAAATCTCTCGGAATAAAGGCAAGCTGCAGCCACTGAATTTTGATAAACTTCTCCATACACCAATATCTTATCCACAAATTCTGCAATGGTCATGTTATGTTGCGCCAATATTTAATTTTATTACACACTGACAGGCGCCACCTAATTTTTTTTTTTTTCAATTTTTTTGGCAACAACCGCCGGGACTTCAACGTGCATTATTTTAATTTTGACATGGCACACCGATTATTTTCAAGTAATAAATTTTAATTTTCCAGAAACTTTATAATTTATTATTTCGCTTATTATAAAACTTTTACTACATTTTTTTAACATTTATCAATAATATTGGTTGTAAACTATAGTTTAGAATCACCCTGTATATACTCTAAAACAGCATCTTCCTCTAAATGATGCTAACATTTCATCTATTGTAGCAAACTCCAAAACATGGTAGCCATTCTGGCAATTTAGATTGAAATTATCAAATATTTTGTGAATCGGAGCAAGTTTGTCTATTTTTCTTTTTTCACTTTGAGTTTCAATGTCATCAAAACAAATACATCTTAATAAAAACCAAAACCTTTGAAGCGACATGGTACAATAAAATACTTCAATGCCATAATCGTCAATTTTTTACAAATCTTCAAGATTTTGACAATTGCTATTACAAACTGCAGCGATATATAATAGTCTAAAGAGAGCACAAAGTTCAATATAATTAGTTGGATATACATTTCTGGAGCATAATTTTCGGCAACTTTTGCAATATATTTATTTGTACAATTGGTAATTGTAGTGATTATTGAATCATTAATAAAATAATTCCATATTTTTGTAATATTTTTCATCGACTTAGTTGCTTGAGAAGGACCAGGAAGACGTTTTATGATATTTCCTAGTCTGGTTTTAAATGTTCTGCTTAGTCATGGCATTTTTTCCAATAAGTTTTATTGTCTTTTCCAATAAAAGACAAACTAGAACTGTTATTTATGTAATTTTCATCAACATCAAAAATGTCTTGTTCAGAATAGCTTTCATGTAGCACACGTTCCTCTTCATCGATTTCTGAATCATCAGACACAACATTTTCTGTTCTATCAACCTCATTATCCGTTAAAATTTTATCCTTCATTTTCTGCAAAGTACAAAAAAACTGTAATTGTAATAAAAGTGTTCCTTCTAACAATTACGGTACTGTTTTAAAAAAAAAAACAGAAAAAGATAAAATTAAAAGATATAACTGTATAACAAGCATAAGTAGCTGAAAGACTGAATTTAATATAATTTTTTTTAATATTTATATCAATGCATATTGATGGTATTCAGAAATTCCTAGAAAGGGTTTACCAAGAAGAGAGATTAGAAATAAACCAATTATATAATACATAAAACTAAAAGATTACAATAAAGCTTAACACTAATTACTTTCAAATAATATCCGGTGGACCGTATTCTGAGAACAATTAATTAAATTTTAACAAAAGATATAATAAAGATGTAATTAATAATTAAATTAAAAAAAAAAAATTCAAGCACAATGAATTTGAACAGGAGTAGTAACGGCGGAGTCTGACTCCGCATAAATTTTTACTAGACTCAACAATTAAAATTTTGCAATCAAATTTAAACTACATTTGTAACACATTAAAAGTGCAAACTAATAAAATATTTATTTATTTATTTATTTATTTATGCTTTTTACGGCTATTTTACATCGCCACAGTAAGTCTACGACTTGTTTAAAGTGGTTTGATGGGACCAACAGCTTAAAACGTGACTTCCGAACCACGCTGGTGGATAAAGAGCAAGTTATCATTTCAGTCATATTTCGGGGATCGAACCCCGGACTGCTCGCATGATAAGCAATGCTCACACCATTATCAAGAATCAATTCCTTCTAGGTAAAGAAAAAAACTCAAATAACAATTGGCGCGGTGTCACACACCGGGCGTTACCACTGGAAAGTTAAAAAGTTTTAATTTTGTTTTAAAAACTAATATTAATTTAATTTAATTATGATATATCAACGCAGACAAGCCAAAACGGCATAAATGTCAAAAAATCAACTTTTGTTTTTAACACTTTCGTATAGATTTTTTTGTTCCGCATCTAACAGTATAGAACTAAATACTCCACAACACAAACAGGTTTTATTAGGTTCCTATATGGTGCAAATTTGTATCCAGAAAGAAGAAAGCACGGTTCAGTTTGTTTTAACCTGTTAGCAAATGGATTTCTTTAAAAATTATCTCTTATTATTATTATTTTTTGAAAAAATTGTTGTCGCTAACAGCATAGTCACCAAACTCGACCAGCAAATAAAAACCATCCAATTAACAATCGAGAAACATCCTACCGCCTGTGCCCCAGCCCCACCATACACTTACAATGAAGTCTCACTTACAGGTTGCCGACGCCAACCAACACCATCCAATACCAGAGAATGCAAACTCCACCTCTAACACTGCTACAAAAAAAAGTTCAGCGGAAACAAAAAAGAAAAAGAATTCAGGATTTTCTATTAAGAATGCAAATGCGCTTTTAACCCTCCTTCCCCAAACACTAGGCCAAGTACTAAGATTCGCTTCATTGATTTTTGTGCAAAAGAGCAAAAAACGTAAAAATCAAACTGAAAGTTACAGTCAAACTTAAAAAACAAATCAGTGGCATTTCTCAATGCCAAAAATGCTAATTTCACTAGAACACCGCTAAGAGATGCAATGTGGGAACTCCATTTTGTCAAAACTGTTCGGGCCCTTACTAATCGGTGGTCTACCTCAAAGGCCCATTTCCCATATGTGTGCTCTTTGCTCCAGCCTTCATCTCCCCAACTAAAAAAAAAAAAACGCCAAACTTGCTCCCGAGCCTGTGACAGCGTCGGCCCTGTTTTTCTCTCAAAATTAAAAATTATAGTTCATCTGCTGCAGTAAGAACAAACTAATTGTAACAGGAAACAAATCATTTGCTAACATTCTTTTGCCATCAGCACCAAAAATGGCAAACGCAAAGATAGCCGCTTTTTTGTGCACAATTCAAAAAATTTCAACAAAAAATCATTTTGTTACTTCTTGACATCCAAAACAATGCATATTAAACCCAATGTATAAGGATTTGTTAAACCACAAACCCAGACATGCACTCAGAGTCTCAAATACGTGCTTGAGAACGTCGTAGGTAAACTGGAGATGTGGAACAGTAATCTTTGCAAAAAGATCACTAGACTACTCCAATCTGGATACCCCTTACACTCCCACAATTGAATCAAATGCGATTGTTGTAAACATGTCGGAGTTGGGCACCTTCAAACTCGCATCTGCTTACATTTACTTAACTAACCTCAACTATCAAAACAGCAAATTTCAACACGGTTTTTTCAACCCCCTTTTCACCATAACTGCTATAGATTTCTATTCTAATCACCCAAATCTGCTGGTCACCGAGTCACCAGTCTTTGACGTAGCAATACGTCAACTTTTAAGCACACAACGCTTTTTATAAAAAAGTCAAATCGGCTATGAGGTTGCACAAAAATTAGTGTTAACAAAAAATATAAAAAATAAAAATTTAATGTAAAAGATCTTTAAAGCCTTTCGCAGTAGACGAGTCATATATAGCAATAATAGTCTACAACACTCTATCAAAGAAAAAACCAAAACATTTGCAAACTAGCGCAATCTTTAATATTCCTTTCTATAACCACGGATTTGTAGCACGTTAGAAGAATCCACAAAAAACTCCATGACTTCTTGTAGAACAACTAAAAACAAACAACAAGAAAATTCTAAACAAAACCCTAAAGTTTTTCTCGCACAAAGCAATAACTGCCTTTACCAAAACTGCTAATGCAATTTTACTTAAAAGTATTTCCAAAATCTTAGAAAAGCTCGCACGTAAATAATGTTCAAAAAAGTTGGTAAAGACCAAAAACTTTTGCAGAACTACCAGCCAATTAGTAGTCTATGCATTATAAGTAAGTTTATAAAAATATAATCTTAAAAACAATCTCAGAAACCACTAATATACTACCAGCCCAACAACATGGATTTCAAGGTAAATACTCTGTTGTCAATCAATTAAACCGCGTGACCGACCACATTGTCAAAAATATTAGACTGAAATACGCTACAAGACATGACTTTAGCCTGGAAGCACAGAGTTATACTGGCTCAACATGCTGATGATATACAGCTCCAGGTTACCAAAATGATCACTATAATGCTACAAAAAACTGCTAGTGATCTTCAAGACTGGACAAATAACTGACAAATCAGAGTAAATCCAGAGAAAAGCAAAACTGTTATTTTCTCACTGCAACGCACCACTCCTCAACTAAACGTTTTCCTCGACGACGTCCCTGTTACGTGGTCCGATTGTGCAAGTGTCTGGGTATCACCTTTAAAAAAAACTTACTTACAAATTGAACAGTACAGTTACAGTCCATCTATCTAAGATGCCAAAATGGCAAAAAACCTGCTATATCCAATGCGTTAGCAGAATAGCAGAATGTCGTTCGTATCCCCAGTCTAAAAAACAACTGTAAACACACACCTAAATCTTCTCAAGGACTTCTAAAGCCTAACCTTGCGTTGGCTTCCAAGTCCTATGGTACGTTAAAAACAAAACAAAATTGTAACAACTTCAATGCCCCTTTGTTGCGACAACATATTAAGGTCATAGCCAAAAAATACTTAGTAAATCTCGCAATCCCAAAGGAACTCAAACTTTCAGATATGATCCGAAGAAAGTTTTGTCGGTAGGCACTCTCCTTCAGATAGTAAATCCGACACTCAGTCTTTAAAAGTTTTTTTTAGCAAAAGTAACAAAAGAATAAGACGGGAAAAAATATTAATCAAAAGTGAAAGCTCCGCAGCAAATAAATTACTAAAATTAAAAAATCCAAAAACAATCTGTGTAAAAGAAGTCGTTGATAATACCAAAATAGACAGAAAATAAGCGTAGTAAAAAACTTGTCTACTAGTAGCTTCCATAAATAATAACAATTTCTATGAAACAATAAATTTATTGCTAGGTAGTTCAAAATCTTTGAAATGATCTTACCAATCCAAACAAAAAACAAACAATTTTGCAAACCAATTTGTATAAAACTCTACTAATCTAAACTCTCCTATTTTAGGCACCCGCTGTCAAAAGATAACTTCTTAAATTATATACCAGCAAAGCATCAGGTATAGATCAATTCCACCTTTTGTTCTTAAAACATTTGCAATTAAATTAGCTCCAATCCTTTAAATTTTGTGTTATTTAAACATTGTTTATTCATTTAATTCACAAGATTTAACTCTCATATGCAGAAAAATAAAGATAGATATATAATCCATTTTTATAGTATTATAAGCATTTAAAAATAACTGCCTTCACAATAAATATAAATGGGTAACGACATTTTTGCCCTACTCAATGCAATTGAAAATAAAATACATTTCATGCGTGGCATATATACATAAACTTGAAACAAATTACCATTTTCACACAAATATCCACTCCATTGAAAACACAAATCTCCTCATCATCAATTTGCATCCTTTTCATCGATACATTTTCGCATAACCTGCATATCATTCGCATACTCATAGGAACCCTACGCAAAAATCCAATATAAAATTCGTTCGCATCAACTTTTTGCATATTTTTATATCGAGCGTTTGCTTTCAAAGCGGGCATGAATAAATGCAGAAAATTTACATAACAATATGAATTTTAAATCTAAGAATGACAGAAAAGGAAGCCTCGTAATTTTATAAAGATTAAATTTAATCTATTTGTGAAGCGGGAAGTTAATTAAGTAATGTGAGGTTGAAATGAATGATTGAGTGTATTACTGGATAAATGGCATACTTTTCCATAATTTCTATAGAAATTAATGCTTTTGTTTAAAATTATAGTCAATAATAATTATTTTAAAATAAAATAGAATGTATATATATTATGGTTTTATATACCGCCTTGTAATAATTTTTTTTATAATAATTTGAAATCATTTTTATACATAAAACTAGTATATGTAATTTATATTTAATTTATAATTAACTTATAATTAATTACTTTATTTGTAGATGAATTGTTTGATGGTTTACCTGTGAGTTGCTTTCAATTTATAATGTACATATTTACAACTTTGTTGATGTTTCTGAAAGACAGAACTTTATCTTATTATACTTTTATCATAACTTGGAGAGTTATCAAAAAACTAAATACTTTTATTTAACTTGATTAGATTAAAACTACAAAAATACATAAACAAATTTAATAGTAATTAAACTAAAATCTAATACCCAGTACGCAATTATTGTATAATAAGTAATATTGCTTAAAGATGTGTTGACAAAGCAACTCATGTCAGAAATGTCCAATAAATTCAGATAATAATATTTACTACGTTAATTGTTATCCATTATCGCAATAATTTGTATAAATAATTTGTATAATAAAAAGTTGATAATTAACTATTAAAGTATAAAATTTAAAATAAACTAAAGAATCTCCTTCCCTAAAAATTCTTCGTATCATTTTTAAACACCTCGTCTAATACCAAAGCAATTTATTTTTTCAATTGCAATAAAAACTTTGAAATTTTTAAAAAGTAGTAAAATTTGCGAATACTAAATATCTAAAGAAACATGTCGGATAATTTTGTAAATATAATTGATAAAATGAATAGAATTATTAATTCAAATTTCATTCAAATAACTGCTATTGCTGGATACATATTAAAGAAACGTTTGCGTTTTGCACGCTTTAACATTACAAAATAGGTGTACAAAACTATAAAAGTTACAGATATCGTATTCATATGTTAAATTATATTGGCGTTTTTCTACTCTATCAACCTTATTATACTGGTTATAGTGGTTAAAAATCTTTATAAAAAATAAAGCAAGATGATTAATGTTTCAAAATTTGTTTGTCGCTGAAGCTATGAATACCGAAGCGGTTGTAAAAGCGTTGAACAAATTCACAAATAATTTACGGCAGAGTAGGATTTAAAATCATTACCCATAGCATTAGAGCCCGCTAGTAACCCACGATGTCTTATATTTTATAATGCAATATTTAAGACCATACCGCTACCTTGATTTGTAGTATTTTAACAAAAACGGCAACTTTGGCTTCATCGCTGCATCTACAAATAGTTTGATAATCAATTTAGTTTTCTACCAGTACATTTAGAAAAAAATTAAACTATGATATGTCAAAGTCTTTTTAGTAAAATTATATTTGCAAATAGCAACAAATGCATTCAAAAATACAAAAAACGCATTTATTTCTATATTTGATGGTTTCTTTCGGCTATTTCCAAACTATTATTTGACTAAAAGACTTCTACATATCATAGTTTAATCTTTTCTAAATGTACTGGTAAAAAAATAAATCGATTATCAAATTATTTGTAGAAGCAACGATGAAGCCAAATTTGCTCTTCAATGCGATATAAAAATTAAAATTAAATGACTTTTTATGTACTATTGATCGTTGTCAAAATATTGAATGAAACGTGTGCAAAACGGAACCATAAAAAGCATTGTTTACACATATTTTCAGTGTAAATTGACTTTAAAAGCATGATCATATCAATTATTCCTATAAATAGTGACAAAATAAATGTAACAAACAAGATTTTTTTATGACAAAGCTTGAATTTCTCGACAGCTTTAAAACCTGGAAAAATAGAATTGTAAGCCAAATTAGATAGATGGCAAGAATATATTAAAAAACTATTCAAAGACGTAAAAACTGAAGAATAGAGTAGACTATCAAAACACAGGACCAAGAATAACAGAAGAAGAAGTCATATACGTTTTCAAAAATATGAAAAACAGAAAGGCACCTGGTTCTGATAAAATCCCAGCAGAAATTCTTAAACTCATACAAAAAGAGCAAATTGAAATTCTAGTTAACTTATTTAACATTATATACAATGGCTCGTATCAACTTTCGTTATGATTCCAAAAAAGCCCAACGTAAAAAAATGTGAAAACTATCGCACAATAAGCCCAATGTGCCAACTAAAAATCTTTTTAAAAGTACTACACAAGAGAATGTACAATAAACTGGATAAAGAACACGTAAAGTTCTGTTTTGTTTCAATGTACTAGTACAGCGTTGTCTTGATGTCAATCAGAATGTCTACGCATGTTTTGTCGATTACAAAAAAACCTTTGACAAAGTACGACACAAGAAACTAATTGAACTACTACAGAGAAACAGAATGGACAGCCAAGATTTACAAATTATTATTTTCTTTACTACAACCAAACTGCAACCATAAGCATTAAAGAAGAAACATCAAAACATATTCCAATTAAACAAGGTGTTCGGCAGGGGTGTGTCCATTCCCCAATTCTCTTTAACCTGTACACTAAAATAATAATGCAGAAAGCTCTGGAAGATGAATTAGCTGGTATTGTAAATGGTAAACCCGTAAACAACATCCGCTACGCCGATGACGCCGTGTTGCTGGCTAGTAATATTGAAGATCTACGTAGAATTACGGAACGCGTGCAAAAGGTCAGTGATCGCTATGGACTTAAAATGAATATAAAAAAACTAAATTCATGTTAATATGCAAAAACGCAACAAACAATAATACACAGCTAACGATCAACCAATACAACATCAAAAAAGTCCATAAATACAAATAAATGGGTACATGGGTAAACGATAATAACGATTTTGAGCTAGAAATATAAAGCAGTATTGAACAGACCCGCAGTACCTTCATCAGAATAAAATAATTTTTCTGCAGTAAATGTCTTAGTAACCCTAGTACTTTTATATAGTATAGAGACCTCTACGCTTAAACAACGCCTAAGTGACAAAATAGAAGCATTTGAGATGTGGATATACCGCCTAGTTTTGAAAATACCATGGACCATAAGAATTACAAATAAAGAGGTGCTGCGGAGAATAGGAACAAAAAAAAAATAGTAATAACCATTAAAACCAGAAAACTCGAATACTTTGGTCACGTTATGAGAGGTGCCCGTTACAAATTTTTGCAGCTCATAATCCAGAAGAAGATAACCGGCAAGAGGAGTGTTGGAAGGAAGATAATCGCTTGGCTGCAAAACCTCCAAAATTAAATCGGATGCACCTCAAACCAACTATTCAAGGCAGCAGTAAACAAGGTTCAAATAGTCATAATAGTCGCCAACATTTGTTGAAGATGGCACACCAAGAAGAATAAGAAGAATCCATTAGCAAAGCATAGTAGATAACTTTTGAGCATAGTACTGCATATCCGTTGTTTCTTACTTTTTCTATAAACCCATTGCATCCAGAAATTCCGCAAGAGCAACTCTATTTTCCTTAAAACTAAAGTTGACAAATATTTTAACACTGGAAACGTTTATGGACTGCAAATCCGCGGATACATACTTGAAATGTATTGAAATCGTAAGGAATTGTGCAACTTAGTTTCATGACCGTCGATAGTGTCAACGTTGAAGTCTGCATTGTCAAGTACAAATTAAGAATAAAAATTTTCTAAAATATTAAATTCAGCTCAATGTATACAATATTTCTTTGTACGGTGCAGTGAATTCCATTCCATCCATTGTTAATAAAATGTTAATTTGAATTTTTTATAAAGTGAAGTTCCTACACCTATCTGCGACGAGAAAAATAACAAACAAGCTGTAATTATTGCGTATATTTTTTTGTAATAAATGCAAAAAAAAAAGTTCAAATTTTCAGAATTAACGGCTTTGACATCGTTTATGATTTCATACAATAAAAAGTAATTTTGTTTTTGTAAAGAGTACTACTAATATCCTCGCAAACAACTGCTGCATCTTTGCAAATGACTCGTAGTGATTCTTCTCAAGGGTCCATCTATTATTGTTGGTATCATTTCTGAAAAAAAACCTTATATCTTATTTGTTTATCGATAATCATGTCCGTTTTTTTAATAAATTTTGTTTACGGTCAAATCAAGAACAAATTCTTACTTTACTTGTCCATCAAATTATTCATAAAAAAATGACACTCAACGGAATTTTCTATTAGAAAAAGCAAATTTTCTTCATGACGTCTACTTTGTTCTAGCTAAGGCATCCCTTCTTAGTCCCCTTAGCAGGTAGTGTACGTACACACAAATTGCATTCTTGAGTATACTAAGCTCTAAGATTAAAAAAAGTAAAAAAGCAAAATCATCGTCGCATCCTTCAAAGTGCTATTTATACTTTGTTTACTTAAATTTTGCGATCCTAAATAAATTATTTTTTGCTGCTTGTCAGCAATTAAAATTGATTGATAATTAATTTTTTAAATCAAAAACAAACCCAAGCAGAAGTTTTCTTTTTAGTTCTTTAGGTTTATCCGGTTCAGATTCACTTCTTTAAGATGCAAACGACGCTAGTTTTTTATTTCCATATTTTTTCTAGCACTGACTGTAAACACTCACCAAATAAACAGTTTCTAACATACGCTGATCTTTCTCACGTAAAAGAATCTGAATAACTCTCTTCTTAGACACGTAAACGTTTTTGATCAAAGGTTATTTTGGAAATAAAACATATAATTCAAAAAACGTACAATTGTTTTGAAACGCTAGAAACAACTGCCTAAGATAATACAAAAAAAAAATTGTAACAGAAAAAGGTCTTTTATACGTGTCCTTTCTGTAAAATTTCAGAAAACAGTTTTAATATAGAGTGTGACGCAGATGTTACATGAGACCTGTTATACTTTGCAATGCGCTATAACAATCATTATATTTATTACAAAAAAAATACATTGTAAGTATTAGGCTAGCGACACAACTTTTGGTTTCCCGGATCCGGAATCCCAGCATAGGATTCCATTAAAAATATAACACTCATATTTAAAGCTGGAAACATACCTTCCGTTTTCCCAGATCTTAATAAACCCGAAGAGAATTTAGCATCTAGAATCTCGGCTTGTTTTATAGCGTCACATCTTTGGGAAAACGGACCATTCTAATAATAATAAGCAATTTTCGCATAGAAATTGACAAATATAGTGACAATTGGTTGAGTTTTATGTAACAATATTGTTTAGTAACAAAAAAACAAATTAATATTTTTTTATAAAATCATTTTATAATATCCGTACGTAATAAATAGAATAGGCTCCGTTTTATTTTCGAACAAAATAAATTCCGAATGAGTGTAGCGCATTAGATTTAAATATGAGTGTTATGTTTTTAATGGAATCCCATGCCGGAATTCCGGATCCAAAAAACAGAAAGGTGTGTTTCCAGCCTAACTCTAATGCGCCTGTTCTATTTATTCCGTACGGGTAAATTCCGGATAGGTTTTTCAAACGCTCGATAACGCGTGTAATTCAATAATGAGCAACATACCATTCGATATTCAGAATTAAAAATGACTGAAATTGTTAGTATTAAATTAATAAAACTACTTAGTTTTGATTGTATTTTGATAATATGAACACAAATATAAAACTTCATTATTTATTTACACAAAAGTTCATTGATAAACTAATTTTATAAAAAAATATTAATTTGTTTTCTGTTAATAAACAATATTGTTACATAAAACTCAGCCCATTGTCATTATATTTGCCAATTTCTATGCGACAATTGCTTATCTATATGAAACTATAATAAATACTTTATAAAACGGTCCGTTTTTCCAAAAAGTGTGCTATAAGACAAGCCGGAATTTCGAATGCTAAATTTCGTACGAGTTTGTTAAGACCCGGAAAACCAAAAGGTGTGTTACCAGCTTTAACATGCTCTACAAGTTTGATAAATAAATTTTTAAAGCATATATCACAAGAAAGCGAATTTTATATTCGCATTACGCCAAAGAACAAAGCCAAAAAACGCTTTTTTGGAATTAGCGAAAGAAGATTGTTAATCTTACTTCCAAGAGACCTAACAATCTTTGTTTGAATAAAAATGAATTAAAGGTAGTTTAATTAACATAACTTTTAAATTAAGTTGTAGCAGTAGATAAGTTTAATTTAATTAATTGCAGAGCATTTATGATAAACACTTAAAACGTAAATTTTACCTTATATTATGCAATGTATGGGTAAACCATTGCACGTTTGTTGTGTTACTAACAGTTTTGCTGTGTGACATAATCAATCTTTAACTATTAAACTTTTATACTTTTTTGTACATATTTGTCATGATTTGTTTTATAATAAAATTTTGTAAAATAATTGCATAAATAAAATTAAATAAACAAAGTAAATTTTATAAAATGTGAAATTACATAAAGTTTTTATAGAATTATGTAAAATTAGAAAAAAAAACGTGAATTAATTGTGCAGTATTAGTGAGCAAGCTGAATTTTAATTTAGTACAAAGGCCATTATTAAAAATATTTTATTAATTTATACAGTTATATTAAATATTGTACAATTGTTTAAGAAGTTCACCTTATAGAAACTATCTTTTTATATATAAGAAGCATGCTATGCGATTAATTTGTTGTCTTAAAGTTAATCAAACCTGCAGGGAGTTTTTTTAAGTAAGCATAAATATATATCTAGACACGTAATAATTTCAGTTTCCCTAAACATTACTTACTTTAACATAAAATAATTGCAAGTACAGATGTTTCAAGTTCTACAATAATTTTCCCCGCAGTATTAAACATTTTAATTTACAATAGATTTTTAAAATAATTTAATATACGGTCTTGGACCATATTCAATTAATGAATTTATGCTTTTGTAAAGTTATCATGACTTAGAAATTTTAAACTCTTTATAAAAAGTTCTGCATGGTCTTAAACCTAAAATGCAACCTTTTTTTTTCAGTCGTATCCGCGGTTTCTCAAAAAATATAAATTTGGCTCAACAATAAATTAAAAAAAATAAAGAAAAATAGTTTGACAGTGATTATCAAATAAAATTTGTTAACATACCGGTGATATTTAGTGTGGAAGAAAAAGTAGAATTTGTGTTAATCGTTGGTGAAAATTATAAAACTTATCGTGAAGCAGCTGAAATATTTAACAACAGACATCTAGAGAAAAATATACACCATACATCAGTACTGAGAATTTTGGAAAAATTTAAACCATGTGGAGATATTAATAATAATAAAAAAGTCAAAAATCTGTTGCAAGTGAAGAGATGAAGTTAAATGTAATGTTATCTGCAGTGAAAAACCCTAAATTGTCTCTGCAAAAAAAGCATCTTAGCTTCCAGATAAAATTGGTAAAGATACAATATCAAATTTTTTTTAAGAGAACAAGTTTCATCTATATAAACCACAATACATCCATACATTAAAACCTAGAGACTACGACAGACAACTAGAATTTTGTTTTCTTATCCAAGGAAAGCAAGAAGACGATCCTTTTTTTATAAAAAAAAAAATTTTTTTTTTTCTGACAAAGCTCTATTTATGTCTAATGAAACAGTGTCTTCGCAAAATTATCGATGGTGAACTGACTCCAATCTTCACTTTACGATAAAAACTCGCAATTAATATTATTTTAAAACTAACGTTTGATGCGGCATTTACAAGGATAAAATAATTGGCTTTTTTTCTATTTTATTTTACAAAATCAGTTGCATAATTTGCTTCGAGATCTTCCAAGACATGAACAGCAACAGGTATGGTACCAGCAAGTTGGCGCAACATGTCATTGTACGATGGAAGTAAAGCAATAGTTTCAAAATATTTTTAATGGAAATTAACCTTCATAGATATTCCAATATTTTTTGGCCAGTTACGTCGCCAGATTTAACTGAATTAGATTTTTTCTTATGGAGTTACTTAAATAAAAGTATATCAACACAGGCCATTCACAAACGTAGAACATTTGAAAACAATTATTACGGAAACAATTCAGAGTATAACTTCAAATGTAATTAGAAATGTATTAAGGAAATTTTCCTCTAGAACGAAAACCTGTATTGTAAGAGAAAACGGAAACGTTAAAGCATAAGTGAATTGATGATCAACTATTACACGTTTGTTACGAAATTAACATTATTAGCACTGTATTTATGTAGTTGATAATTACTGCAAAATAAATTATTTTGTTATGTACCATTTATTTTAATGCATCATCAAAGTAATGCACCATAGAAGTTAAGAGACGTAAAGGTTATCAAATTTTTAACAAATAAAGATATAACCGATAAAAGTTTCCAATATTTTCGAAAATATATTTACTTTACTTTTGGACAAAATTTAAATTTTCTGACAAACCGCGTATACGATTAAAAAAATTTGATATTTGATAATTGTAGTTTAGATTTTAGAACACGCAAAATTTTTTATGAAGATTAACTTTTTTTTGTAAAATTAATAATAAAAAAGTTTTCAATATGATGCAAACTTAAGCAGACACACTGTATACGCATAAAATAAATACTAACAAAAACAACAATTATTATTAATTTTATTATTAAACGCAGGAAAACTAAATCTGGCTTTTGAAGACAGCTGACCTTGCGTACCACACTCCTTGCCCGAGACTATAATACTTTGTTCATTATAAAACTTATTCCCTACTCATGTTATTCTTTTTTTCCTCTATCTCATTTTTAATATATAACCAAAATAGGTATAAAATTTAAAAAAAAAACTAAAAGGGTATGATAGACAATCAAAAAAAAAAAACGCTTACAAAATAATAGAAGAATAACCTAGTTCCGGTGAAAAGCGGTGGCAACATGAAAAGTCCAGTCCACCGTAGATTGTGGAGCTAGTTACCTAATCTAAAAGTCAAACATGGCTTATAAAACAAATAAATTGGCAGATCAAGGCCTAGTTTTTTCCGCAAACCGATTTAATCAACGAAACATGTTTTTGACTAAAACCAAGGTAAACAATAAATATCCAGATCAATTTAATCTAGTAGATTCCAATTATCATCTCAAACAATCATTTGCCAACCAACAGAGTATTTGTGCCCACATCAAATAAAATCTTCTCAATAAAACTATTTTTGTAATAGATCTTTCTGCAAATTTTAACAAGCTTTTTCAAGGTAATTGTAAAATCGCTATAATTATTTTTTACAACACTATCTGATTTTCTTTGTAATGTACTTTTTTTAAATTGATGGTTCTAAAGAAACTAAACTTTTTAATGTTTTGAAATAAAAATTCAAGGTATCATCAGTACCATATATTCAACTAAACAAAAAATCAATTTCTAAATCTTTTTCCATTTGTCTTCTAGTAGTTACAATCTGATATAGTCGTATCTGCAACAACCATGTTAATTTAGCTTAAAAAGTATCTAAAAACTAAGATTTTGTAATAGATTTTATTCTTTATTTTAGTACAACTTTTGCATATATGTTGCTTAGTATAGAAAGGAGCATCTGAAACTACAATATTTCTAAATTTAATCCAAAACCAAACTATTCAAATAAGTACCAATCCGAAATTGACTAATAATTTAGATACTTTACAACATCGGCGTAATGTTGCAGACCTTTGCATGTTCTATAGATATTTCCATAGACAATATTCAAACAAAATACAAGGCACATTGCCATCTAAACAAACAATCACTTGTAGGTTTGCTTAAAATTTTAAAAAATATACACAGACAATTTAGAGATGCAAATTATTTATATTTATATTAATTTCAAATTATTTTTTTGCGATACCTATAATCTGTAAATATTAAAGATAATTCGCAAACTGCTTAAATATTGTCTTTAACGTGATAGTTTCAATAAGTCTACTGTAAGTATATTTTTTAAGTATATTTTCAAAACATTTATCAGTTTATATTATATAATTATAAAGTAAGCCTTTTGTGCTCAATAAAATTAATTTGAGATCATTTCGTATTAATCTAATGCATGTACCTTAATCCAAAAAAATAATGAACAATTTAAAAATTCATAAAGTACAAAAAGTTTTGTACCCCAATTCTAAAAAAAGTTTATATGTACAAAGTTTGTTACGCAGTGATAATAACTGTGATTTAAGAGCTAAGCCAGTGGCTCGTATACTCGCAAATCGCTATCGGTATTTGGGATAATGTGGCACAAACTAGTACAGTAATTTAAATTGTTTACAAATGCCTTAAATTTTAGAAGATTTAACCCAACCAGTAAATGTAATTAAATGTTTGTTTAATTTTATAACTTGTGTCAACTGACCCTATACTTACTATTTATAGTGTAAGGTAGTTTAAATTAAAACAAAGTTTCTTATTTTATAACATTGTAAAAGTTAATAATATAGTATTATATCAGATTAAAGATTTTATACAAATTAAAATATATTGTAAGAATAGTCGTAAACTATACGATAATATTGAATATAAAACTTAACTGCTAATTACATAATTTTAAAAACGTTTTAAGACTTTTGCGAGAAGTAACAGTGTTTCTAGCTATTAGAAACGAAGTATATTTTAGAAGTTAAAGTCCGATATTGCTATTAAACATCGTGATTGCAACCAAATCCCAAACAAATTGAACGTTTAGCAATATCTACACAAATCGACGCATTGACTTTATTCCAATTTATAAACTTGAAATGCACATTTCCGTCGTTTAATATGTAGAAGCAATTGAAATATATAAAAAACTACACCCATTTGCAGTCCTTTCCATTTTCACGTTGCAAAACATATATTTTTTATGTTAGCCTCATAAATGAATTGTCTGTACATATTAACCGACATGATAAATAATTAAAAAAATTGCAGTACCACAATTATCCAAGTCTATTTTTTCAATTTTTGTATATAAATATGTAATAATAATCCTGATTTTCATGTATGTGTTCTTCATCATAAAGCTTTTAATAGTAAAGAGAGAAGATAATATTTTTTATAATTATTAGTATTATAAACAAAATCAAATTTAAAACATATTAACAATATAATAATAATACACCAAACGATAAACTAACTTGCTTGCAAAACATCATTAAAAATGTAAATATGTCTGAATTGTTAGATAAATATCTCCAATATCTCCATACAATAATTTATAGTCTTGATTTCGTGCAATTAATCATAACAAACGCGTATATCCAACAAGTCGCAATCTACAAATGACGCAGTATATGCGATGATTTATCGCTATTCAGAAATATTGTGCTCGAATATGATGATGAGGTAATGTATTGTGAAATGTAAAATGACATTTTTTTAAAGATTACAGATAAAGTAAATAATATAAAAATTTAATAAAAGTAATAAATTATTCAATACCACAAAACAAAAGAATAAAATGAGTGGCAATACTATACTAAAGTACATTATATATTAGTTTACAGTGCGCTTTTAAATAAACTCACAAAAACATAATAATTGTTTTTCTAAAATTAAATTAAATTTTTAATCTCATGTTATACATGCAATCTGCTGAGTTTACATAATTATTTTTTATACATGTTTATAAATCTATTATCAAACGACACATACAACTAATTCCAGTAAGTAATCATTATTAATATTTAACGTAAAATTGTTATAAGTGGAGATTACACAAGGGATTTACGTGTAATATCAAAATAATTATTTCATAAAACTTAAATATTCATAGAATAGAATTTTATAACAGCTCATTTTTATTATTATGTGAAGCAATTACTTATTTATGGCTGTATTTTAAGTTTTGTTATAACAGGTAAATTATCTGTTAATCATTATGTGCATATTAATATAAATAACCAGTACGTTCTTTATATTTTTAATTTTTTTTAATGTTTTATTATTATTGAAGTTATATTAAATAAACTAAGTTTTTTAACTCTGTGTAAGTCCAGTTATACAATATACATGAACGTTTTAACATGTGCGTAAGGGTAAAGAATTTTAATCTTTTTTATTATTTTTATTACAACACATTTGATAATCTATATTTGCATTTAAAATTTCATGACAATAAGTAAAATTGTATTTGTTATAATTTTTTTACTTTTAAAATTAAATTTGAGCACAACTATAATTTTATTCATGAAATAACAGAAAAAAACAATTTATTTATATGTGTAGATATGCAGATCTAACCGACTATAGATTTCATAACACAAAGAACTATAATGAAACGAATGGAAATATAAAACAAAACAAACTATGTATGTAAAACTTTTGTTCTAATTTATTTTGTTTAAATTTACAATATAATAATAATTAATCGGTTTTCCTTAATTGGTATGCATGAAATATTACACAGAATCATCAACAATCAAACAACAAATCCTTTGAATAATCTATTTAATTTTACAAAAAAATCAATTCTTTTTAAATATTACCTTGCCTTTATATCCTCTAACTCAAATCACTGCATTCTGTCATTTAAAACCTATTAATACCATAATTGCACAATTTAACACATCCCGTGAATTTATGTACGCACACACCGAAAAACGGAGCACTACTAATATGCGTATTGTATTAAAAGCACTCACAAAGCGTTGGTAATGGACAAAAAACAAGTAATCTGATTGTAGCGAGCTCGACGTTCTTATCTCAGTAAAAACATTTATCTCTTTACAAATGCGGTTGAATTTATGGAATCCTTTTATGTTTTAGTATAAATATAAATTCGAGAGTATTGATTTAAATTTATATTATTGTTTATATTTTAATTTGAGATAATATTATTATTCATAAAATTACGTTTGATTTTTTTTTAATTTTTACTTAAAAATAAATTTTCCCTTTCAAAGAAGACTTACTGTTATATATTTGTGGTAATTAAAACGTACGTATTTATTAAATTTGAAAATTTTTAGTAGGCCGGTGTTTATATACTTTTGTAAAGTAAATTCTACACGTTAATAAAAAACAAAACAAAAAACCTAACTACAAACGCAAAAGCAATTTCAAAGAAAATACGCCCGAACAACAATTTGGTTTGAGAACTGGAAATATACATTACATTGGTCCTGCTTTTGTAATCATTTTATACACTGGGATTTAAATAAAAACCTACACAACTTTCAATCTATACGAAAAATTTATAGTAACTGTTATTTAGTGCCATCTGTATCATATTGAGTAAAGTTATACTTTATGTTAGCTTAACACACTGCGGTAAGATTGCTACAAATTAAATTGAAATATTATTACTGTAAATGTCATTAGATGCTAAACTAAATTCCAAATTATAAACTTTTAAAATATTTGTTTCTGTGTATGTACTTGATAAAGTATGGTTCAAACTTCTGGTAAGTAGCACTAGTTCTTTATTTTTTCTATGATGATTTGTGTAAGTATATTATTGTGTAAGCATAAATGTTGCGCAAGCGTTTAAGATTCCAGAGACACATTCAGACTTGCCCAGCAATTGGTTAATCTTAAAACAACTGTTTGGTCTGCATGGTTCTATGTTTTACTGAATGGTATCACAAGTACTGTTTGTGCATTTTAGAAATGCAATGCAGCAAACTTGATGTTAATGATTCTTTGTATAAATTTGCAACAACGCAATGGTACAATGATCAGTTTCAGAATTTAGTAAAAACAGATAAGATATCCGTTTTTACTAAACAGTGTCAATATACATTCAGATGCAAAAAAACCGGGTCACGGGTATTTTTTTGCAAAAAGCCAGGTATTTTTTTTAATGTTTTAAAATCAAAAAAATCATCAGAATGTAGAAAAAACTAACATATGGTACTTATCAGTTTATTTAATAAACATTAATGAGCAAAAATAAAATTTAAAGATATGCGTTCTTCACTACCTATTGCTCATTCGACATTATGCACAGAAGATCAAAGTGGCTACTATTTAATTAACTGTCAATCTCAAGGCAAATTAGTGTGTTGATTATGGTTCTAGTGCTAAAGATTGTGCAAAAGCTGTTGCTCTTGAGGCAGATGGAAGAAGCCAGCGGTATGTGTCCAGATTCCTTCATGTCAGCCTTTGTACCGTCCAAAGATCACTAGAGACTTGAGCGTTTAGGAAAACCGACAAAAAACTCGGAGGCCGGAATCTGGCAGAAAACAAAAATTGACTGATTTATTGTTTGTATTACTCTACGGAATTGTTATGTGACTTCAGTAGAGACTACAAACTAACTCCGTGAGGTTTGTGATACAGATTTGAGTGTGTTGACAGTGTGTCAAAAGTTGTAAAAAACTGGCTTAAAATTTTGTAGACCAGCAGGTAGACCAAAATTACTCCCACTTCACCAAGTAGCCAAACTATAATTTTCTCACAAACATTTGAAATGGACATTGGCACAATGAAAGAGTGTACTGTACTTTTTCTCAGTCTGTGCTTAACCACTCTTGAATATAGGCCTTTTCCATATTTTTCCATGCAATTCTGTCTTGGGCGATTTGATGCCAGTTTCTGCCCGTGAGTTGTTTTATATTATTAAGCCATTTCTTTTGAGGACTTCCTACGCTCAGTTTTGATTGTCGTGGCCGCCATTTATATTTTCTGTATTGCGTATTTTATCTCGCAAGCTTATTCCAAGCATGGATCTTTCCATTGCCTTTTGCGTTGTTCTAAAGCGTTCTGCACTTTTCTGTGTTAAGGTTGCAGTTTCCAAAGCATAAGTAGCTACTGGCAAAACACAGGCATCATATACCTCCCTCTTGAGATTAATAGGTATATTCACATCTTTTAGGATATGCCCCAACTTCCCGTATGCAGCCCAACTCATTCGTATTCTCTTGGTGATCTCAGTAGTCTGATTATCTTTACCAAGTTTGACAGAATGACCGAGATAAACGTATTTTTTTACCGTTTTGAAGGCATGGTTGTCGATAGTTATATGTAATTTATCGTTACTCATAATTTTAGTCTTATTTGAATTCATTTTAATCCAACCTGTTTAGAAGCTTCCTATAGTTAGGTCATCATATGTTTCAGTTCATTGGGATCGCTGCTTATCAAGACAATGTCGTCCACAAAGCGTAGATGGTGTAGGTATATTCCTTCTATATTTATACCTCTGGCTTCCCAGGATAGTTTTTTGAATATATTTTTCATGGTCAATGTAAAAAGTTTTGGAGAGATCGTATCTCCTTGACGAACGCCTCTGTTGATTGGGATTTGATCGGTCATTGAACCCTCATCGATTAAAACTTGGAGTGTTGCGTTTTGGTATATGTATTTTATGAGGTTCGTATATCTCGTGTCTATCCTTGCTTTGTCCATTGCTGTTAAGAACGCCCATTTTTCTATCAAGTCAAATGCTTTGTAATAATCGATGAAAGCAAGATGAAAACAAAATGTTGTATTTCGTGCACTTTCCGATTAAGTTGTGGATTGTTTGCAGGTGATCGGCCGTACCACATCCTTTACTAAACCCTGCTTATTCAACCGGCTAATAGAAATCAAGTTTATTAGATAAACGGTTTGTGATTATCTTTGTGAAAAGTTTGTATAAGTGTGACAACAAACTTACTGGACAATAGTTTTTCATGCTAGAGTTATCAGCTTTCTTAAAAAGTAGAACAACCACCGCATTCTGCAAATTTTTGGCTCTGGTTCTGGAACGGTTGAGTTATACAGATGCGTATAGAAGTTTTGAATCACATTTCTGATTTCGGTTTTATTTGAAATAACGATTCCATGTTTGTTTTACTGTACTGACAAGTCTCGATTTTGCCTTCATTTGCCATATAAAAGTGAACAAATATGCAGACAAACGGAAAAACAATTTGCAAAGTGCACCTTTAAGCCTCGGCTTAACCATGGTGGAGGTTCTCTGATAGTATGAACAGAAATATCAATGAATGCCTGCACCGAATTGATTGTCATTGATGGAACATCGCTGACTGCACAGCGGTATATTGAAGTGGTTTTGGAAAATTACGTAGTCCTAATTGCTCAATTTATCGGCGATGGTTTTATAATGCAAGACCGTGTTTTGCAAGATGCGTCACAGCATAGTTGGTTGCAGTTAGAATAAGAAAATTTAACTGGCCTCTATGTACTACAGGTGGAAATCTTATAGAACATGTTGGGGACATGCTGAGCAAGCGTGTTAGAAGACGTGCAGTTGCACCAACCACAATAAACAGGTTTTGTGTGGCACTTCAGGAAAAATGGCAGAATATTCTACAAAACGATATTTGTGAGCTCATTAGTGGCATGGGCCGCCGTATCAGGTAACTGTTAGGGCTTGGAAAAGCAATTCAAAGTATTGAAATCTTATTCAACTAAATTTTTTTGTTAAGTTTATTTTACAGAAATGCATTTTGTTTTGTGTATTCGTACATTAGCGTTTTTGTTTAAGTTTATGAAATAAACTGATAAATACCATATGTTGATTTTTTATCCATCCTGATGACCTCTTTGATTGTATAACATTAAAAATTTTATAAAAAAAATTACACGTTTTTTTGCAAAAAATAATTAATGACCCGGATATTTTGCATCTGAGTGTACTATTTTTCAATATTAATTTTTGGAGTAAATTTTTGCCATTTTGTACTCAATTGGCTAACATTTTTTGAGTAGATTGTTTTATGTAATTTATGCTCTACATGGTCAAAGCGTTTTAAAGCGGCGCACAGTGGGGCAGAACAATCATTTTTTAGCCAAAAAATCTAAAACTAGTCCAAATTAAGCTTGTGATTACGAAAAAAATAATTAAAAAATTCTATTAATAAATTGGGGTAGTTTTTAAAGGATGGAAGTAAGAATGACTTAATAAAACTGAATGAAACTTTGGATTCGTATAGACTTTAACCTACAATTTAACAACAAAAAAATAGTGAAACAAATCTTTTAGATAAAATAGGGTAGTTTTTAGGATGGCAAAAACCAAAAAACATGATAAAAATCTTACAATATTTCGTTTTTATGAGCTTAGTGCGCTTATTACCTTTTTGATAAGCATCGTTCTTTCTTCATGTTTTTAGCCAATTACTATATTTCATAACAAATCTAGTTTTTGATCTTTTTACATTCATCCATCCTGATTTGAATTTAGACTTAAAGAGGTATATTTTGGTATTTAGATTGTTCTTCAGAACACATTGACATTTCTTAAATTTGTTTTTTTTTTAAATGAACTTTTATTCAATTTAATTTTGTCCAGAACTTCTCAAAAACATTCATACATTTTTTTTAGTTATAAACTTCTTACCAGAAGTCGTTGAAAGCAAGAAAAATAATAATTTGTCAAATTTGTTAAAATAAAAAAAAACAGCCATAGTTAAGACGATTCCGGCGTCATTGCTGTTTCTGTATATTATTAGATAATCAATTTACTTTTTTACTAGTACATTCAGAAAGGATCAAACTGTAATATGACAGTAGTATTTTAGTCAAATAATAAATAGAAAACAGCCGAAAAAGTCATCAAATATAGAAATAAATACGTTTTTATGTACTTTTGAATGCAGTTTATTGCTATTTGCAAATACAATTTGACAAAAAATATTCCAGCATATCATAGTTTGATCCTTTCTAAATGTACTAGTTAAAAGAATAAATCGATTATCTAATAATATGTAGAAACAGCAATGACGCCATAGTTGCCGTTTTTGTTAAAATACTACTAATCAAGGCAGCGGTTAAAGTTAAAATCGCAAAAAATTGCAAAATTTTAAAATGTACCTTAATTCTACTATGACTACACATTTTAACCATGGAAACAAAAGTGCTCGATCTAGCTCGATACACAACTAAAAGTTTACCTATCTCTGCAAACACACTATTTTGCAGAACGATATATAATGATAACTTTTAAACGTTTTTATTTAAGTGTTACTTAATTACTGAAAATATAACACATATCTGAGGTTGACAGCTCCATGACAAAAAAGTTAAATTTAGAGCGATTTAAGAATAAAAAACACAGTTTTCAAAATTCACTCGACAAATTGTTTTGAATACAACGCTAAACGCGATCTTTAAAAATTATTTTTCTCAATTGCAGCAAAGACCAAGAAGAGCTACACTTCACTAATGACATTGCACGTATATATTCTCCGTTTCTATAATATTAATATTTACAACCGCAGTTAGTAGAGACCAAAAAAACTAACAAGCAAACACCAGACTGGATAACACTAAGGCAAACATAGATTCGTCTGTTGCCACCACATAATGCCAACATTGTCCTCTATCAAGTTGGATCCTTCTGGAGATTCCGAGCCAAACTCAACATCTCATAACCTGTTTGCACATTCCGCCATTGTTTCAGAAAGACCACTAAAAGCTGTTATATGCACTTTCACGTAGCTCCAAACCAAAAATTATAGTAGTGTACTAGTTTTCTAAGTAAGTGCGTGTGTTAAAAAGCATTTTGTGTGTAAAGTTTTTTATTTGTAAAAAATGATTTTAATTCCGACACAACTTGAACTAGTAGCCTTTGCAACTTTTTTTGAACACCAGCCACTACAGATCATGATAATGACAAAATAGAAAAATTGAATAGAAAGATAGATAATAAACTAAAAAATACAAATACTCTATTTTAGTTGGAAACTGAATGACGGTAGTAAAAAAGTAAAAATAGAAAACAACTAGTAGAGTTTTTTACAAAAAAACTTAATTAATAAAAGTATCATAGACTGTATATTATATACAAAAAAGACGTCAAGTGATATAGGTACCAGTCAAACTACATTTAAATTAATGTAAATGTTGTTGTACGAACTAAATCAAAAATGATTCAACAATCAAAAAACAAAATTTGGCTGAATATTGGGTGGAACCGTTTTATTAAATCACACAAAGCTGTCATGCTACATTACGTTATAAAAATTGTACCAAAATGTAGAAATATTCTGGAAAATATATACAACTAAAAAGGATTTAAGCGCAACATAAAAATATAAAGGAATTTTATAAAATGGCATTGCGACAGTTCTATAATATCAAAAATAGCATATGAAAAGACTGTAATTTTAAAAGAAAATAGTGTAACTACTAAAATACAAGTAGTATTTAATGCATTAGAAAAAATTACAAGTAAAATTTTTTTTAATGATCTTCTGATAGTGGGCTCAACTGTTAAAGATGATCTTTTTTGAATTTTAATAAAATTCCACTCTCACCAATATGTACTATCGACGTACAATTTTATAATGTATTGCTAAATAAACACAGATTTAAGATGCATTGTAAAAAAATGACACAATTAAAAATATAAAAAATATAAATATAATACACTTACATAATGCACGGCAAGTATCTTATAAAGAAAACGTAGATAAATTGAAAAATAGCATCTTGCGTTGCCTTGTTTTGATTTATTAAGCCTTTAAACATCTTAAAGCTTTAAAAAAACTGATGTTTTTATTTATTTATTCTATTGCTATCTACACCTTATTTTTATAAGTTAAATAAATTATGTTAAACAAGTTTGAAAATCTGAACAAACTCAGACAAAATTTAGTATATTTGTTTGAATGCGCCGATCGTATCTATAAATTTTAATAATGTACTATACAGCTACGGTTTTTTGGAAAGATAAATTCAAAACAAAAACAAGTAGTAAGTTATAGGCCGCTTTACTATAGTGCTTTATTTTATCTGATTCTCAAATTACATATAAATATTTTTACATAATATTATCACACAAGGCGCAATTTTATTAGTTTAAGTATAATATAATAGAAAATAAGAACTGTAAATACAGTCAAGCACCCACAAATATATTCTAATATTATCATTTTATTAGCACTGACTTTAAAGACATTAATCTCTACTTAACTCTCTTATTAGCAGTAAATGATTTAATTAAAATTTTAATAACAGTATTTAAAAAAAATTAAAATAAATATTGAAATTTGCTTTTTTTGATAAGGTTAATAGGTATACAACTCTATTAACCTTATCAATCTGTTTAAACCGGCTAAAAGTTTTATCGAGTATAAAAAATGAAATGTGGCATGATGATTAATGTTTATGAATTATATTCTAATAAACAACAATCTTAATTAACAATAACATAATGTTTTGCAAAAGAAAACAAAAAAATGTTATACAGTAAAAAAATAATATAAAAGAATACTAGAAAAAAAGATAAAATACCGTTTGTAATTGTAAAGATAAAAAAATTGTCAAAATAAACTTTTTTATAGAAAATAAAACTACTTAAAAAGAATCATCTAACAATCACCAAATTTTTGATTAAAAGCTCTAAAATAATAATTAAATGCGGTGAGATAGTTCAATAATGTAGCTCTAGCTTAGCACGCTAGCAGTCCAAGATTCGACCTCTAAAATATAACTAATTAAAAATATGCTCTTTATCTATCATTTCATTTGGAAGTCATTTATTATACCGTTAGTCTCATCAACCGTAAAATATACAGCGATGATGTCAGAATAGCTGTAAAACTCACAAATAAAAAAAAATAGTGAATAAAATGTAATTTACGTGTGAAAACGCTTAGCAAAGTAAATTTAATTAATAATAACAGTGTTTATGTTTTTTATTACAAAAAAGCTTTTACTCGCACAAGTTTGTCCACATAATTTTTTTGAATTATCTATATCCGTAACATTTTGAATATTAATAAAAGTAATATCAATTACAAAAATAGATATTAACAATGTCCAAATTAACTATATTTACATAACATTTAATATTATCTATTTGCGTAAATTGTAAACACGTTTCTTATTTAAATATTTAATTAATAACAAGTACCTACGCCTGTCCATTTTATAAAATTAGTTTATACTGTCATAAATTTTAATGTATTGGATGTTAAATTTCTGAGTTCTTGTTAAGCTTGAACTATGCCTAATTTATTACTAAATTTCGTCTTTGCTAAATGTACCTTGTTTTAATGAAATAATTGATTAAAATATGAGCCTCCTAACCCATTGTAACTTTTATTGAAATTAATTAAAGGTAAAATTTTATGAATACAATGTGTTTTTTGTCAGACTTAAAATAATTTTTATTAATTCATGTTGATGAATTTAATTTTTATATTAATATTGATTTAAAATTATACATATTATAAATAATTTTGTGTTTTATATATTTAAATGAAGTTAATTAAATTTAATTAATAAAAATAAATTTCAAAGAGTTTATCAACATTAATAAATTGATCATATCACAGTAACAATGATTCTGAAATTAATAGACAAGGTTTTGTAATTAGTTTCAGATCCATTTACAAGCTACAAATTGTAAAAAAATGAGTTTTAACAAAAGAATCTTTTTATTAACACAGTTCTACCTACATTTGATTAGTTTCACTCAATAAACTACCAAACTTATTCTTAATTGAATACATTCTCAACAAAGTTATTCCAATTAATTAATTAAACCAACCAACTTACAATTTCATACAAACTTCTCAGTTACTTGCAGTGTCAAACTTACCTGAAACAAATTAGAATATTATTTTCTTTTATGTCACTTTCAAAGACTGAAATAATTGTTATAAAATAATTTATATTTAAGCAACAACTGCAACACAGTTGGTAGAATAGCTGAATTTGTTAACATGATTACATCACGTATCATTTGAAATACACCACAGCAACTTCATCAAAAACGATTTTTAATTAAATCGACGTTTTATATTTAAGTACCAACTCGCAGCATAGTTAGTAGAATAATTACTGAATTTGTTAACATGATTACACAATGTCACGTATCATCCTGAAGTATATACCACAGCAAGTTACTATTTTGTCAAATACTATTTTTAATTAAATTGGCGTTAAGCAGTATAGTTTTAATACGTATAGTATTAAATAATAATTATAATTTGTTACCTTTACAAATTTTTATTGTATTGTATTGGAGAGATTTATTATAATATTAGCAATTTCTAAAGCATATTTAATTATACCTTTGTTGCTAAATTTATATTTTTTACAGTTTAACATTATGAGATATACCTAAACAAGACAACAATCAAACTAAGTTTGGATTTTTGTGTAGAATCTTAATCAGCACTCTTACAACAATTCAAAGCTTAATGTGTTTTAATAGTTGATTTTTTTAATCAAATTGAAATGAGTAGCATAATATGGAGACTACATTCGTGTTATAATATTCCAAATTATTTTCATAGAAACAAAATAACATATTTGCTACAATTTATTACTACAAACAAGTTTTAAAGATCTTGTGCTTTTGGAATGAAAACGTGAGCAATTACTAATTTGTTTTGACAAAAGGCAGATATATAAAATGACTATACATTTGATGGCAGAATTAGATATAAAATTCTGCTATTAAAACTATTTTTATTGTATTTTTAACTTCTCTTTAATTATTAGAAATCTATTTGCTTCCTGTATCCGTTTCCAAGTGCTTTCCAAGTATACAGTCTCCTTTTATAGTTTGTAACTATCAGTATCTTATTTTAGCAGAATTTCTCTCTTTTATTTATCTTTTTTTAAGTCCATACTTGCACATCACTCCTCCTACACTACCTTTACTCACACTGGCATTTCATCACAATATTGCAGCAACTTTTGCTATTTTTCTCTAAAATGTTTTCTATTCTGTAATGTACTTTTGCTACTGCATTATCTTTATAACTGCTGGTTGGCATATAAACTTGTAATATTAATATTTTTTTTATGCCGCGTTAATCTTCATTGCTATTACCTTATTATATCAACTTGCTCATATACTTTTATTATTTCTTACTCATAAGCATTTCCACCACATATTATCTTCTTTTTTACTAAAATAGAACTTTGTCTTGTCGCAGTATGATTTTATTTGTCTTTCCCACTTTGTTTCACTGACTCCTATAAAGTTCTCAGCATTTTACATCATTACGTTTTAAGTTTTCTAGCTTTTTTTTTCAGTAAAGTTTTGATGGTTCAAATGCCGTCTTCTCAAACTATTTTTAAGTGTGTATAATTTATGACTGCGAATTTGGACTGTTCTTTTACTTTTAACAAATAGTATATTTTATTAAAACTGCGGTTGTTTTAAATATAATTTGCCAAGTTTCATCACTAAAAACCAAAAATTATCATATGTAACTGCAAAATGCAAAGAACTGATTTTTAAATTTGGTTATAACATTACATGACAGTTTACTCAAGTTAGTTTTGATAATGAACATGTTAATACAAGTGTTTGTAATGCTATACTTTTTATACATATTGATCATTGCAACTTTATAAGTTATATACTTTTAAAGTTTACCAAGTATACATATAAATATACTAATTTCTAACATCGTAATATATTTATGTAGTTATCAATTTTAAAATAATGTAACAAAACCATCTACTTACTACCTAACCACCACACCGAGCATTTACATCTACTTCATTTTATTTTATTTAGATTGTTTGTTTCTTTACCGTCTAAGTATAAATTGCACGTGCAGAGCAAAGTCTTTTCATTAACTAAAATTTTTAATTAAATTGTTAGTTCTTTAGTAAATAATTTTTTATAAGATTTGTGTTGCATCTTCAAAAAAAATATCTGAGCATAATCATTAGTTGTAATGCAAAAATTTGGTTTTTTGTAGACCATTTATGTGTAATGTGTAAATTGTGTTTGCATTTTTTATAGTTTTTAATAAATTTTGTCTTATTTAAGAGCGTATGCAAAAAAGAAATAACTGTAAGTAATAAATATAAATAATATTTTCTGTTATTGACAAGAGCAGCTAAAACCTTAAAAAATATTTATATTGACTCTGCTAAACCTAAAATTAGTAAGGTTCAATCCAAAGTTGCAAATCAAACACCATTTAACAGGGTACCAAGAACTATCAAATAGCACCAATAATACTAAATTGAGATGAATTAACAGTAAGATCAGACCAACTTAATTATTAAAAAATAAAGAAATACATCTTTTAAAAAAGACAACAAAAAACCATATGATGGCAATGTTTAGCCAAAAATGTTCTAGACTAATCGGTTCTTTGATCGGATCATCAGAAAAAAACATAACAAAAATAAAACTTTAAAAACCATAAAAAAATTAAGATAGGTACAAAAGTAAGAATTTTGTACTCTGACAGAACAGGTATACGTTCCAATGGCTAATAAAACAGACAATGAAACCGAAAGCTTCTATTCTGAAGTAAATACTCCAAAGAACATAAAATAAATATAATTATGATTAATTTTAACTCTAAACTTGGAAATAAAAGATTTGGAAACTTGATAGGCCTTTCTGAGTTTTCTGGCACTCTAACTATATAGAAGAAATCTCCATCAGATTGCTTGCACAATATAATCCAAAATTAAGTTAACTATATGCTAATGAATAAACAATTTAACTTATCTTTTTTTAGAACATGTACTTACCCAAGAACAGATACTCTGTGAAACAATATACTTTTGGTAGAATCCATCAATATTAAGTTAGCAAGACCAAAAAAGCTACTAAGCTCAAGACTTAAATAAACTTAAGCAACAAAACAAAAAACAGCATACCAACAAAAATCAAAAAATACAATATAACTTATATATAAAAAAATGTAAAAATCATAATAATAGATGATAAGGCAAAAAACACATAAAAGATTAGTTAGTTTAGATTTATGGCATATTAGCCTAAATAGACTATTAATGCCAAAAGAACATATAAACCAAAAAGATAAAAGTAACCATAAAAACAGTAACATAATTATAAAAAATAAAATTTTAGAAAACACAGAAATATAGACAAATTAAACAAACAAAACGTTCTACATAAAAACTTTAATCTGCACAAAAAACAACCAGCAAAAGTTTTTTTACATAAGTTGATTCATGCTAATTAACCAGAATAACCAACTATTGCTTGATATTTAACAAACGAAAAATGTATGGAAAAGTACATTAAGAACATCTTAGACAAAAGACAAAATATCAACACCACTTACAATCAATTAGCAAAAACAAGATAAATAAAGCTGTAAGACAAGATAATGTACCGATATCATACACAAAATCTTTAATAAAATCTACAACAATGGTTTTTATCTTGCACAATAACTTTTATTAACATTAATCCTTATACCCAAAAAGAAAAACTAAACAAATGTAAAAAACACTCACTAATCAGTCTTAAAAGTTACACCGTAAAACTTTTCATTAAGATCCTATATCAAAACTTCTACAGAAAATATAAACTTACAACCAGTGAGACACAGTTTGGATTTAAACCAAAAATATGCACAAAAAACGTAATAGCGGCAACTTAACTTTTTGTTCAAAATTGTCACGATAAAAAAAAAATGTTTGGTTATGCTTCATTGATTATAAAAATACTTTTAATAAAATAAAACACTTTAAATTTGTGAAATCCTTAAGAAAATAGACATTAATCAGAAGGATATATTGTGAAAAAAACCTGTACTGGAACCAGACTGCTCAAATCAGAATAAAAGGCTGAAATTTGGTATAGGTTACTCTTATGCATAAAAATCACTTTATAAGGGTGCACACAAAAAAATTCCACAAAAAAAAAAACTTTTATCTCTTGTTTCAGCGTGTTACCGCTATGACCGGTCATTATTCAGGCGTGCAATTATCAATATATTTTGTGAATCATCCAAAACAAATTGTAACCATTTCTTTACAGCACACAACTGGTTATGCTTTAGTAATATCATACACTAAAAATGTATTTGATTTGAGTGCCTGTTTGTTTAACACTATCCACTACGCATTACGGCTGTTTTCTTTGCTCATTAAGCGTTTTTAATGTTTTTGCGTAACCTAGTTGATTATCCAACCATCATTTTTTTAATTTTTATAAAAGCAACGCCTTTATTAAATCGTTCTCAACTAACGCTTTTGGACAACAGCACTATCTGCACTTAAAGCAACCTTATTAAAATAGATTTTTTTTAATTTACAGTTTATTGTATATTTTCTCATGGTTTATATTCTATATGTTAACATTCACTGACAATTCGAACATAAACCGTAAAATGCGTAAATATTGAAAACCAAAATGAATTTATTTCAATAACTTTCATTGAGCAGCTTATGCTGTCGTCAAAATACGTTGTTACTTAACAACAATTTAAATATATTGATAGTAATATGAGATTTATTCTTATAAATTATCAATTATTTATTTTATAAATATTATATTCATTTCTCCAACAAACATGTTCAGTATCTATTTATTATATAAAAAGACTTAAGTTTTTAAACTATTTATTGTTATAAGGTTTTAGTTGACAACATTCATGGTGGTGAGTTGCACCAACAGCAGTCCAAACCGTCCGTAATTTTTGTAAAGTTACTTATTTCGTAGTGTAGTAGATATATTTGCGTAGCTGGCAGTCTTCTACTTGCCCCTTATAAAGTTTATTTAAATTGTGTTAGATATGAGCGATAAATCTAATTTTTCAACTGCAAAAAAGATCGCAAGCAAATCAACCAAGCGACATACTCCACGGAGAGCGAGAGGTAGAGATAGTCTCTAACGACGTTGACAGAGACGGAAGACGACCACACATTTTAACGGCCGCAGGGAGATATAGGAATAAAGAACCGCATCCGAGCCAGAGCGGCAAAGAAAAACGGCTACACTGGTAAAAATAAATATAGATAGATTAAAAGGTTTAACAAAACCAAATAAAGATTCATTGTTACAAAATAATATTGTAAATAAAACAACTGAAATAAACTCAGAAATGAATAATATAGGTTCTAATAACATCAACTTAATTACTAGTTTACAAAAATAAAATTAATTTAAATAATAAACCAAAATGCGTACCATTACATATGGACGCATAAATACGACACTGCAGACGCTCCCGCAGCTCCAAAAAAATTGAAAAATTTAAATAATATAATTAGTATTATTAATATTTTTTTACGCTTATACTACTACCACACAAGCTGCCTTTAAATATATATCTGAAAACACAAATATAATACTATTGCACCCGTTAATTAGGAGAATAGAGGCGCTATAAATACTGACGAGGCCTAGTATCTGGTCCACCCACACTCTCATATTAATGTAATTATGGTTAAATGAACTTCCTTTGTAGCAAAAGACTTTGCAGAAAATACAAATGCAAAGCCAGAAAATATTCTACAATTTCTGCAACAAATCAAAATAGAAGCAACAAAATGGGAAAGGTAACAACAGTAAAATTACTCAATACCGTAATTGCTAAGAATGAGAACACTCTACGTCCAATTGGCCTAATTGCAACGTTCAACCGTGTTGCAATTAATTTGCAAAAAAAATTGAACGTACGAGTGAACAAAGTTTAAAAAAAAAACGTAAACTGTTTACAAGCACGGATCGTATAAAAACTTGACTCTGACTAGAACCTTTTACTGTTTACTTTACTGAGGCACATCAAATACAAAGTTACAAAAACAGTATACGACTATAAAAACGCAACTTGGACATATCATAGTTTTGTCCTTTCAAAATGTACTGGTAAAAAAATAAATCGATTATCAAATTATTTATAGAAGCAGCAATGAAGTCAACGTTGCCGTTTTTGTTAAAATACTACAAATCAAGGTAGCGATCGGTATGCTTTTAACATTGGGAAAGCTATTCACAAGGTTTGGCAAACCGGTCTTATTTATAAACTCATTAATTACCGTTTTTGAGACAAATCATACTTTGATGAACGTTTGTTTAAAGTCACGGTAAATAAAAGCTTAGCAAGTTTGCAAAACATTGCAGCAAGGGTACTTCAGGGTTCTATTTTAGGGCCCAAGCTGTCCAACATCTACATCAACAACATGCCAAAAAAATTTAAGAAAAATACTGCACTTCACGCCGACGATACAGCTATTTACGCTCACTTTTAAAAGATGGCAGACTAAGCTAAACACTGCCAAGGTCATTACATTCTCTTGTACCGTTAAAACTGCATATAAGCGCTGTAAAAAAGAAAGTCAAATAGCGTCAAATATGTAAGTGTAAAGAAGAACAAAATATTATTTACATAGACAGTACACTGCTGGAATGCTACGGAACACATTAAGTACTTTACTTGCTAATGAACCAGTAATCTTAATTAAACTAAGAAACAACTAATTTATACTGCACTCATCCGACTAATTCTAACATATGCAGCACCACCTTTTGAACTGATTTTGAACCCAGACAGATACACAGGAATTGATCTCCTAATCAAATTAGTTAAATACCGGGCAAAAACATACAATGTTTAAAAAAAAAATGTAAAATATTTAAAGGAGTGGTAGTACGAACCACAACAAACAAAAAAGCCCTAATAAACATGTGTTGTCATGACAACGGTTTTGGAGATATGAAACATTATTTAGTTTTATATATTTTTACAAAGAACAGAGTTATAGAAGATGTTCAAAGTGTCCTTCTTCTATTTCCAACCAGGCAAGACATCTTTGTCTGAAGGGCATTTGTACATTTTTTAAAACTCTTTTGTTGGCTCGGATTTTTTGGCACTTTTCATTAATTTTTAACTGCAGCTCCTCGAGGCTAATTACGAAAGTAGGAGACAATAATAATTTCAAATATCCTAAAAGAAAAAAACCGAAAAGGTTTAAATCATGCAATCTTGCTGGCCATAAAATTGGTCTGCTTTTTCCTACCGACCTATGTAAAAAAATTTGTTCTAAATGTTTTCTAACGGCAATTGAAAAATGAGCTGAAGAACCATCATGCTATAACCACAATTGTTGCCTGTAAACCATCCAAAAGATTATACATTGTGTTCTGCAGAAAGTTGAAGAAAGCAGCGCTTGTCAATCGGCTTGGTAAAACAACAAGACTTATAATACCTATCCAAATGTTTAAGGAAAAAAGTGTCTTATGTTCACTTTTAATTACAGCATGGGAATTTTTGTTGGCCAAGCAATGTGTATTATAAAAATTAACAACTCCCTTTTGTGTAACCCGGCCTTATCCGTAAAAAGAATTTTGGCAAAAAAGTGCAAGTCTTCAGCATCCTTGCATAGAAACGTGTTTAATGATCAGTTAAATTTAAGACCTGTACTTGTTGTACATGGTATGGATAGAGCAGCTGCTCGTAGAGTAGCACCAATTTCTACCTTGGCTGATATTCTCCGCACACTTGTCTCTGGATTATGCTCTGCCCGTGCTATAATTTCTTGTTCTGTTCTAGGAGTAAATACCGACTTTGGCTTAACCGGATTTCACTATTTTTGACTTTTTGTAAATAGAATTCTTTATTTTTAACTGTTTATAACTAAATTTTGAAGTGAAGCTTTTTTGTTTGGATGAAAAAACTTTTTAAACATTTTTTTGCTTTTTGCGGTCCAACGGAATCTAAATTTTGTCACAAAAAAATCATTAAAGCGCAAAACAGAAGATTTGGGTTGAGGATATTTCGTTGATGCATATTTCGGCATCGGCTTTCTCAAAACCGTCTTTCTTTCCGGTCAAAGTTTGAAACTCTTGTCAGCGCCGTTGTCCGGAAAAGGCGGTTGCTGTTGGTTTAGAAAACCAACTTTTTGTTTGAGCCAATTCTTGTTTTTTTTTTAATACCATGCGCAATTTAATAATTTTGTACTATTGGTTTTTTTTTTCTTCTATGATGAAAATTAAAATTTTTGCTTATAAACCTGTTTTAATTGTGCATATTGTGGTAGAATAGCACTGTTTTAGAAATGAACCGGTATCTCTCAATCTATGGTAAATTTTTCCAAACATACGATGTAAAAGAATCGGGAAATTTGGATAAGCTTCTACATAAAGACGTCGCGCTTTAGTGGGAATCCCATTAGCACAACTATACTTGAAATGCATGTCGGCTAGTTTTGCATTAGAATAATCAGTCATAGCAATAAAAACTTGTGCACTAACAACAACTGTCAAATACTGAATGTTTATTTTACAAAACATTAGCCAACTATTATCAGAAAATGCACGTTTTTGCAAAATAAAAAATGGAGAAAAAAACAATAATAAAAATAAATAAGCCGTTGCTATGACAACCTATGTTTATATAGATTTTTTTGTTTGTTGTGGTTTGAACTACTACCCCTAAAATATTTTACATTCTTTTTTGAACACCTTGTATATGCACCTTATCTGAAAATATATAAATATATATATATATATATATAAAATTAGGTAAATGATTGATAATCACTTAAATTTAAAACAAATAAAAATTAAATACCATTATTTAAAAAAAAAGTTATTTTTGCCCGGTATCGAACCTCTTCGAAACAAGAAACTTTACAATAATTAAATAACGAACGGCTCGAACGGTGCAACCCACCATAAGTATAGTTATTTATTATCACTGTATGATTTGTTATGTCCATACTATAAAATTAGATCTATTATTCAAAAACAAACTTTTATGTTATAATGTCTATAATAGTATATTGTACAACTAGCACTTGGCGAGTGCTACAATTTATACAAGTGCAAAATGAGCATTACCTGCTTTATCTAGAGTTATAATAAATAAAAGAAAAATTCATAACTTATTAATAGATATTGAGAAACAAGCACTAATGCTATTTATCACAATATACTTTGTGTATTATTTTTTATTTTAATTTTATAATTATTTTTTATTAGTCCCATAGCAATTAATTTGGAAGTCAATTAAAGTAATGGTTATTTAGGACAAGTTTTTATTACATTTTCTTATTTATTTGATACAATAATTTATTAATAAATATGTTAAGAAAAGAATAAAACATTGCGTGCATAATTAAGTTCAGAACGTTGATTTTATTATCAACCTTTACAATAACAATTAGCAAAATTAACCTAAATAACTCAGCATCTTAAATTATTCCAACCTTGAAAATCAACAAAGCACAGTATTTGCCCGACGGTATTCTACGTGTACATTTTAACGAGAAAATTTTTGTAGGTAATAAATAATTTCAAAATAATACACAGGAACGAGATCTCGCGTGTAAATATATAAGCATAAATTTTAACTACCAAATCAATAAAACGTAAAAAAGTAATTATAAAAAATTATATATAAATAATTATGTAATGGCGTTTTAAATCTCAAGAGAGATGTTATGATAATGAAATCGATGTTGAACTGGCGATGTATTCAACTGGGAAATGAACTTTAAAAAATATTTGAATTTATAAATAATAATTTAAAAGAGATTGGATTATTTCCATTTTTATATAAAAATAAATCATGTTTATTTAATAAAAAGATTACTTTGAAATTGAATATGGAACATACATAAACATTAACTCGTATTATATCAAAATAAAAATCGTTCAGACATTATAATTGAAAATATTTAACAAATTTGATTGCCCGGTCTGCAATTACAATACGCATATATTTTAACAAATATTTTTTAGATATTTTATATAAGTTAACATATGTAATATGTTTAGTGCTGAATTGCGGCATGGGGATCGAAATAACTTAACAGTTCAGAAAGAGCCGTCAGAATAATTCAGTAAAGTATGTCATGAAGCGTGCAGAACAATAATTTAATTTAAAATAGTATGGAATTTTATTGAAAAGTGTCAAAGAATGTTCAGGAACAAGAAAGTCTTGCGGCTGAAGAGATTATACCGGTTCTTCTTTTTACGCTGTCGATTTGTAGGTAGCAAAGCTATATATGATTCGTATCCACATAAACATTTTGATCTGACAGCTGATATTGCCAACCACCACAACACATAGTGATTTATATCTACAGATAACAATCTGGAAAAAGTCACAGTATGCTTCAGCAATTTCCGGAAAGATATCTTTTTGTTTAAAAGTAAAAAGCTACAAAATTAGCAAGATATAAATAAAAAACTGTGTTATCAAATATAAAAAAATCTAAACTTTCTATAAAAAATAATAACAACTTTGTTTAGAATAACCCTTAATTAAATAAACAAAGTCAACGTTTTGTTGCTCACATTTTGTATATTATTACCTTCATTAGCAAGCTATGCATGTGTAAAAAAAATAATTATAAAAAATCAATATTTTCTTCTAATTGCTGCATTAAATATTCACACATCGCTGATATAAATAAAACGCAATCCATGCAAATTTTAATTACATATTTGTTTATTCTATGATGCTCATGATTTTAATTTGTTGGTTGTCATTGATTATAAGTCAAGATTTTAATTTATACTGTTTATATTTCATTACAATAAATGTCTACAGTAGATTATTATTTAGTTTATAAATTGTACATATTTTAAAATCAGATTATATTTGTTGTAAATATAAATATACGCAGTATGCTGTTTATTATTAAAATATATTATTACGTACTACATGTGTTCATAAAATAATCAACAATCTTGTTATATTTCTTGTATTTAATCGATTTTTATATCAGATTATTTAAAAAATTAAAAAATGATTACAAAACACTAGTATACATAACTATAATATAATATTATTTAACTCTTATAAAATAATTTATTGGTACTATAATAAAATTAATAAATATATTAATATAAATAATTTTTACAAATTGTAAAAAGTTTTTCTGTGTTTGTCAGACGTGTTTAGTTAGTATTGATATTCACTGTCATCGACAACCGATATCGAGCAATAATTACCACTTTTCTACAACATAGATTACGTAAGTCAGTTTACCGTGGCCCACTTGACTATTGTCGAGTTTATGTTGCTGTGTTGATCGTAGTTGTTTAAGTCTAAAAATCAGTTAACTAATAGAAATACTTGCAACAATAATCTTGACAGATTATTTTTAACTAGGCAAACAAATGCTTACGATATGTAAAATTAACCCGTTAACACAGTTCTTAGCATGTTTTCTTGTAAAAAGTAATTAATTTAAATGTTAAAGCTAAAACTGATTGGTGCAAACTGTATTTTTTGTTTGTTTATATTTAACTTGTGTTGTTGGTATTTGTTGCGTGAATGGCAAGATCGCAACGGTACCATAGGTCTACTTCTTTGCAAATTGAGTTAAGTTAATTAATGCATTATTAAAACGTGTAACGTTGCCGTGCAACAAGAAATTGTTGATATGTTCACGGTTATTTTTAGGTGTTACTTGTTTTATGATTTTAGCGTAAGCAAAGTGGCTGCCTGTAAAGATAGGTGGTTGTTCAAAAACCGTCATCTAACGTAAGTAGAGACAAAGAATGCGGTTAATTAAACAAAAAAATAAATAATGTTGTGAAACCAAAGGCAAGCTTGTGTTTGCACAAATTTTATGCATACAACTCTTGCTTAAGAGTGTTAATAAAAAATTAATAATATTTTTTCCGTCTCCAATACTACTGAAATGTAGTACTTGAAGCAAAGAATTTCTGATTGCGATCTTTCTGAATCTAGTCAAATTAAAAAATGTTTCTTCTATACGTTAACTGCAATAACCTTTGTCAAATCATAGTTTAATCTTGCGTGTAGGTTAAGTTAAGTTGATGAAATGTATTTTTGGCAAAATATTTCTAATTGTGCTTTTCCTAGATTTGGCCAAATTTAATTAGAAAATGTTTTTTTTTATCAAAACTTGGATCAACTGTAATTTTAACAATGCCTCATTTTTGTTAAACTCAGCGTCTGTTAGCCTATTTATTGTTTTTCTAGCTTTAGTCACATTACGTCATGTGAAGACTGGAAAACTTGTCTTAAAACCTCTTACTTTGTCTTATTTTTTTATAGATTTAGCGGCCTTATCCAAGATGAGCAAACTTAAGACTTTGTTTGTTTTTTTTACAGTTTTGTTTTTTTAATTTTGTTATTTGTTATTTGCAATTTGCAAAACTTCTGTAAAAATGTTTTTCTATACCTGACTTGCAGTTTTGCAAAAATCTGGTTGACAAAAGTAGTGTCCGCCAGTAATAGCTCAAATTTGCAAAAGTTGTTTAAAGTCCAATATAGTTATATTCTCTATTGTAAATTTAGATTGCGGGATATAAAATTGCCAAGACTTGTTTGCACAGTGTTTTTTGCTAACTTGTAAGAATTGACAACCGTTTTCTTACGTTTCTGTTATTGTGGTTTCTAATTTGGTTAACAGCAATTTTGACATTTTGATGACAGTTTGTAGAAATGTAAAAAGTTTTTTAATAAGAGCGGGTAAATGTTGAAATGGAATAAAACAAGCTGTGTGTGTGTGAGGTATTAACAAAGTTTTTTATTATTTGAAAGACTTATGTAAGCCATTAAGTGTGGCATATAACATTGTTCAAATGACAACTTTGGCTTTTTATGGTGGCACGGATTCGAGTGATTCAATTTTTAATGATTCTTCCGCATAGACCCGGCTGAATTTGAGCGATGGCCTGTGTTATGTTCATCTTTAGGGCATTGGTTGATTGTACTTTATTTGCATAGACAAAAAAGTCTAGCAAGGTCATATTGCATGACTTATGTGGTCAATTTACATCACTCTTGCGAGAGATAACCTTACCCTCAAAACGTTTAGGCAGAATGTCAATTGTGGCGTCCGCTGAGTGGCACGTGGCGCCGTCCTGCTGGAACCACATATTGTCTAGGTCCATATGATTTAATTCGGGCCATATGAAATGAAATGGTTATCATTATTGTGTAGCGTTTGCCGTTAACGGTGACCACCTCTCCAACGTCGTTTTCAAATCAATGACACCGCCGAGCTAAAATCCGCACCAAACGGTAACTTTTTGAAGATGCATTAGCAGATAATGAACCTTGTATAAGTTGGTGTTGTCCCATATACGGCAATTTTGCTTGTTAACATAGCCATTCATATATAAAAATAATTTTTCCTCTAAAATTGGTGACCTTTTCTAAACAATTTGAAGCTCAGTCAACAAACAAAAAGCGTTGCCTATGGTCATAAACTTTGAACTTCTGCATCAATTGGATCTTGTACGGGTGTAGGCCTAAGTCCCGACGCAAAACTTGCCAAATTGAAGTTTGCAAAAGTCCGAGTTCTGGTGCACGGCAAAAAATCGACTGTTTCGGGTTCTGCTGTACACTTTTACGGACTGCGGCAATGTTCTCCGCCAATCTTGCGTTCCTTGAACGTTCAGGTGTTGGCTGATTATTTACCTAACCCGTCGTCTCAAATTTGTCCACCAAACGTTGAGTTGACTGTGAAGGGCCACTACGTCTACCGTAAAACGGGCGCAATGCGCGCAACGTTTGCACTAACAAACACTCATTTTGATAATAAAGTTTTATTATTTGAACCTGCTGTTTAATTGTGTAAATTGCCATGATAATTTGACATAAGTTTATACAAGGCTATGGAGGCGCATGCGTCACTTGTCCAGGCAGCGGCGAGCATCCAAACCTCTCCGGCAGACATGTTTAGGTAGACGAATGGTGCTGTGGCGTCGCGCGCTCTGTACGGTGGAAATTGAATTTTATTTTTTTAAAATGCGTTGCGTAATTTGGTGCGTGTAAAAAGTGTTTCAGTTGTAATTAAATTTTTAATTTTATTTTTGAGTGTTTGGTGCGCGTAACTAAACTAAAAATGATGGAAGTGACGCCCCATTTGAAGACGGTCCTAAAAAACTATCAGCACAATGCTACTAAAAGCCTGCAGGGTCCTGGACTCTCGCTGATAACGTCAAAATCGGAGATAATCAAGGACGACGTGGAGTTTGTGCAGCCCCAACCATTACCTATACAGCAGCTACCAATTCTCATCTCCTCGGATAAAACAGGCAGCGAACGCAGCAAAACCATCCTCGAAGGAAAGACAGTATCTTGCTTTGAAGTGGGCGGCAAGAGGCGGCTGTGTTTGCTTTAAATATTAAAATCTACTTGCACCAACTGAAAAACCCTTTAGTATATAGACGGTGTTTTTTAGCATAGCACTACTCTTATTTTTGTTTTTGTAATTAGTATTGCTTAACTAGGTTTTTTAATAGTATTATCTTGATTAACGTTTAACAGGTCTTATTTGACAACAATATTGTAATTATTGTTAATATCTAATAATTCTTTGTTAATAAAAATGTTTTAATTATTATTTTTGCTTTACAAATTTACTAATTCTTAATATAAGCTACGCAATTTCACCAACAAGTTATTTTTGTTACTGATTTGCCTAGGATAACAAAACTTGTTTATTCCGAAGTTTCTTGGTGTCTATCTTTAGATTGCCGATTGTTCTAGATTTTTCAAAAGTATTATTGGTTGTTAAGGTGTTTGACCAAAAGTTTTGGAAACGTTTTTATACAGTATTTTTATTAGACTTTTGACACCAAAAACAGATTTTTTTCATTTGTTGTTGGTTTTTGAACAAACGTTTTTATTTGTCATTTACTAGATGTAAGGGAATTAAGTTAATATTAAATTTTACAATAATAATTTTTAAATTTTTTTTTTTTATTTTTTAAATATTTGACGAAATTACAATTTTTTTTTTGCAAAAGCCGTCATTTATGTGTTTCAATGTGTTGTAACATTGAAACTATTTTAAACTTATTTATTTTAATTATTTTTTTTAATTATACAGTTTTTTGTTCCGCAAAACATATTTTAGACAATAAACCTGATTAGAGTTGATCTAGTTGTGTCTATTAACATTTAATTTAAAAGAGTAATCTTTAAAGTCCCAACCTATCCTCGTATAAAGTATAAAACGTAATTAAAAAAATTTTACGTTATTATAAAATAACCAAATAAAATTGTGCAGTTTTTTATACAAAACAAAACAAAATTACAATCCTCCTAGACCTTTTGCCAACCGTTTGTATGCCCCTAAACATCTTCAAATTTTAATTAAAATATTTATAAAACATTAAATACATTACATTACAAAATACTAGAAAAAATCAAATAAAGTTTCAAACAGATTTTTTTTGGTTTTAAACAAGCTATTGTTTAAATATATTTTTGATATACAGGATTTATTTATTATGAAATTACGTCCTGTATATTTTTACATTTTTGATTCTAAGATTAAGTCTTAGTATTTGTGTGTTGTAAGCAGTTAATTCAAACTCCTAAACTTCAAATTAAAAACATTTACTCACAAACAAACACTAAGAAACCAAATGGACTACATTCTTATTAATAATTGCTCGGTCAAAGCCACAAAAACTTACCCGGGCGCTGACATTAATTCCGACCACAATCCGGTGATAGCAATACTCAATATAAAGATAAAGAAAATAGCAAGACGCCAAATCAACTATATCGATTGTAAGTCCTTAAGGACTCTAAAATCCAGAATACAGTAAAGCAACAGGTTAACGAATGCATGAAAAACATTGATATACTTGACGATGCTAATAAAAAATGGAAACAAATACAAACAAATCAGGAAACAGTAGCTAAAGACCATCTAATAAGCAAGAAAACCAAGACCCTGAATAACAACAGAAATCCTGGATCTTATGGAAAAGAGAAGAAAGAACAAAGGAAAAATGGATAATTATAAATCACTATATAAAGCGGTACAAAGAAAAGTTAAATAAGCAAAAGAAAATTACGTAGCAGCACAATGTATGGAGATATAAAATCTAGAAAATAAATTTGACTGCTTCAACATGCACAAAAAAATGGCTAGATGCAACAAAAATAAATCTGTTGGGAATATGATCAAGGACACAGACAGACGTATAATAACCGACCTGAGAGACAAACTAAGGATGTGGAAAACATACCTGTTGCAATTTGTTGATGACAAACAACCTTCGAAATCTGCTTTACATTCAAACAATGTAAGCCTAAAAATATTAAGACCAGAAATAGAACATGCATTGAAAACTTAAAACCCGGAAAAACTGTTGGTCCAGACCAAATACCAATAGAATTTATTGAACTCTTTGATTACGACGTTATTGATATTCTCCAAATCTTTTTCAATAACATCTACAAAAAAGGGGGAATTTCTAGGCAATGGCTATTGTTAACCTTTGTTCTTATATCCAAGAAACCAAATCCAAGGAAATACTCAGATTACCAAACTATTGCGCTTATGAGTCACACTTTAAAGTTGTTCCTGAAAAACATTTACAAAAGGATATATAAAAAACTTGAAAAAGGCATAAGCAATACACAATTTGGATTTTGCATTAACGTTCTTTTCCAGCGTTGTCTAGATATGAATAAAAAGGTATATGCGTGTTACATCAATTGCGAGAAGACATTTGATAAAGTGAAACATGATAAGTTACATCAACTACTCATCAGACATTGACTTGGATGACGCTAGAATAATTATCAATCTATATTGGGCTAATGTTGAAAACTAATACAGGGAAGAAATGAAGATCCGACGTAGCGTAAGATAAAAGTACATTCTATCGCCACTACTATTCAACCTTTATGGTGAAGAAATTTTTACCAAAACCTTAGAAGAAGAAACAGCAGGTATAGTTATAAATGCAAAAGTGGTCAATAACATGAGATATGCCGTTGACACCGTCCTGCTTACAAGCAGTTTTAATGACATCTAACAACTTCTACAAATACTAAATAATTGAAGTAACGATTACGGTCTTAAAATAAATCTTAATAAAACTAAGCTAATGATAATAACAAAGTCTCCACATAATCATAATAATATAAATCTGAGAATAGAAAACACCGTTGTAGAAAATATGCAGACAGACCTATAGATACAAAGGAACATGGATAGAAAAATCGGGTAATTAAACAAAAGAAATACAAACACGAATTGAAATTGCCAGGTCAACATTTATAAAAATGAAAAAAACTATTCACTAGTAGGAACATTAATATCAAACTTAGGATGACGATGCTGCGGAGCTATGTATTTTCTACACTGATGTATGGAGATAAAACATGGACCCTAAAAAAAACCACATAGACAGGAAAACACCAATTATTAATTATATATTGTAATAAGTCAATTAGTTTTGAATAACCAGTACAAGTTCCTTTCCATTTGTATTGTCCACTTACTGTAATGTTTCCTTTTACATTTTGCTTTTCTTTTTGACAAATTATTTCCAATAGTTGCACGCCACCTTTTTGACATAACTTGTATGTCAAAAATTACAATTTTTTGTTTGCTCTTTTTCTATTGTGTTGTTCTGCATTTGAAATGTGGTGTTACCGTAGGAAGTGGCGTATCCCCTGGACAGATAGAATCGCTAACATCAAAATGCTAACCAGAATGCAAAAAGGAGCAGAGGTTATTAATACCATAAAAAAAAGAAAGTTTTAATATTTAGGGCACATAATGAGAGGTCCAAAATATAGACTTCTCTAATTGATCGTGCAGAGAAAGATTAGTAGAACGAGAAATTTTGGAAGACGCCGCGTGTCGTGGCTTAAAAATCTTAGAGACTGGCTTGGTTGCTGCAACATTCAACTCTTTAAAGCTGCAGTTGATAAGGTGCAAATAACTATTATGATAGCAAACCTCCGATAGGAGATGCACTAATAGAAGAAGAAGAAAAATGAAAAAATTTTGTTTAATAGCATTTTAAACATAAAAAACTTCATACTTTTATTCATATAGTATATATACAGTGTCTATGGATGGACTTAACTATACGTGTAAACATAAAAAAGTCATTCCTTAAAATTTTTACTGCTTGTTATATAAATAAGACTCACGTTGAGAAACTTTAACTTTGTTGTACAGACTGTCTTAAAAATAAAAAAATGTAATTTTGTAAAAAAAGTATTCATAAATCAAAAATGTGTTAAACGTCAAAATTAAGAGCGTATTATAATGCCGCCGGAACCGGATCCAGATCTGGCAATAACGCAAATATTGATTTTCAGCTGATTCAAAGTCGTTGGTTTATTGGCGAACACTAGCGACTTTACATATCCCTACAGAAAGTAATCTATAGGTGTGATATCACACGACTTTAGAGACCAATTCACGGGTCTGTTACTCAAGATTTTGCGGTCAGCAAATGTTTTCTGCAATAAATTGATTGTATTGCGCGCTGTGTGGCATGTTGCGCCGTCTTGTTAGAACCAAAGCTCTTCTACATTAGCGCTATACAACTGGGAAACAAAAAAATCAGTAATTATGGATCGATAGCGCTCTTCATTGACTGTCACGTGTTGGTCGGTATTATATTTAAAGAAATATAAACCCATAATTCCACCAGCCTATAAAGCACACCAAACAGTGTGTTTTTGTGGATTTAACAACGCCGTCGCATTAATAGTTTCTGGATTGTTTTTGTTCCAAATCCGGCAATTTTGTTTGATTTGACGTAGCTATTGAGCCAAAAATAAGCATTGCTGAACAAAATTTTTTGGTGAATATAAAAATCATAAACAATGTTGTTTTCGGACTATTCTCTGACCGTACGACGTATAAAATGGTCACGCGGCTGCAGCTCTTGCACAAGCTGTATTTTGTAAGTTTACAAAAAAATTTATAAGGTGGATAGACACAGCCCCAGTGCACAATAGCAAATCGACTCATTCTGGTCCTTCTCAACACTAAGCTACACAACTGCAACAACTTCTTTGGTGCGCACTGTACGACGTCTCTGCAAATGCACATTATCAATCAGACTATGCGTAGTGCAAAAACGATCTATAGATGTCCAAATAATTTGCTCGGATAGACGATTATGTTGACCGTAAAATGAACGTTGTGCACGGTTTGTTTTGCAAACTGAACTACGACTTTCAAAATAAATTTGCACAAATTGCAAGCTCTATGATTAAATGACAAAACTGAACAGAAATCAGCTGTCATCTATAAAATTGAATGTCACTAAAAACAGTGTAGCCAGGTCGAAAAACAAACCTCTAAAAAACACCCTTTATTTATTTAATTTGAATAATGATGTAGGTTAAATAACAACTAGCAAAGTTTTATTCAACATATTTTTCCTTTCTCCATTGAAATTTATTATAAACATTGTAAATAATTTCTGGTGTCACTGTAGCAATAGCATCTGTGATTTTGTTTTTTTAAAATCAAAATATTATCTTGTAATATGTTATCAAACATTTTATTTAACGCTATAGACTATACAGTTAAGTTGTCCCACATGTAATGCACGATATATAGGGCAAACAAACAAAACATTTGAAACTAGATTTAAAAAACCTTACCGCCTTTTCAAATTACGCCATTCAGATAGTACTTTTGCAAACCATATTTTAAAAACTAGTCACATATTTCCAAATATTTATAAACTTAAAATTATTTAAACCTGCTCTAAAGACAAAAAATTAATTTTGTTAAAGCTCTTAAAATTTTCTCCCTTTTTGTGGAATGTTCTTTGTCAAGGTTAAAACATGTTACGGTTTTTTAAATATATTTATGATATAAAATAAACTATCACATAGTAACGACTACCACAATTTAATTAAAAAAAAACTTGTGTTTTTATACAAACAAGTCTTTTTGACACTTTTTTGTTTTGGAAAACTTTGCTATTTTTTGAAATGTGGTCTTACACTTGTTTTACGCGTATTCTATTTACAAGACAACGTTATTGCACAAATGCAATTAGGAAGTGTTTTAAAATGTAAAACTTAAAAAATACAACAATTGGCTCAATACTTAAATCTTAGTTTTTAAAACAATTAAAAAACTATTTGCTTATATCAAATTCATTCTAGCCTGTTTTTAAAATTAAAGAAGAGTGTTACTAGTTTTTGCAATTTTCAAACCCACTTTGTAAAAATAATATAACCACAAACTTATTAAATATCTATACCGGTTTTATTATAATTTTACTATAATATTTAAATTAATGTTCTGATAATTTATTATCTTGTGGTATCTTTAATTTACTATTATACAATGTTATTATTGTTTTAACGGTAGCAAACGTGCTGACATTAATTGTTTATGCACTGTGGGTATCAAGTGTTGGTGTGTAGTGAATAATTGATAGTAACGTTATTTGCATATTAACTGAGTGTGCAATTATTTTATTGTTTATTTTCATAGTGTGTTTATGTTCATGTAATGTTACTTGTAAAACAATTTAACATTAGTATTTCAACAAAATAGGACGTTATTTGAGTCTGTCAAATTTGTTACATATACACTGTGCGCTGATTTGCTGTTAAATTCTGTTTTATTTCATTCATATATTATATCTAGTGCAATGCACTATATTTATTACGTGAGACTAAAAAATATGATAACTGCAAGTATGGTAATATACAATTCACTCAAAAAGTATCAATATAAATTGCAATAATGCTTTCATATTTCAAAAACATAATAAATTATTTTAATATCATACAAAACATGAGCTGAAATAATCCAAGTTTATTTGAATAAATGTTATATTGGTTTATATTAATGTATGTATCCTAAAAACACTCCAATAATATATTATCAAAACCTATAACTATACAAATTATTTGCATTTTGTAAATTAAATTAATTTTTGCCATTATTATCAATTAGAAACATTTTTACATCATATGATGTAATGTCAAAATTTAATTTAAATAATAAATTAATTTAAGTAAATAAATAAATTTAATTAACTCAACGTGTTAAAAATAGATTTAATTTAATTTACCTTATCAAAGCTATTGAATAATGCTCTTACTTTTTGAAATAAAGTGATGGCATTTTGTTATATCTCCTAATCGATTTATCTTCGTATAGCAGACTTACATAGATGAATTTGTAACTTGGATGATACCAGTAATGTAGTAATTAGCACAAAACCGCTGGCGTTGTGCCCTAAGCGGATTTATCAGCCAGTTTCAGAATCCTCTAGCATCGACGTAATTACAACTCATTGTTATATTAGGTAATGTGTTTCAATTTTAAATTTGTATGTTGGTAAGCTTTTAATTGATTTTTAATGGATTATTGAAATAATCAAATTAAATAAATTAAATTATAAGTATCAGTAGTTATTTATTTAAATTAAGCATGAAAAAAAGTGAATCTTGCAGCAATCTGAAGTTTGAAGTTTGAAAAAATAGTTTTTAAAGTAAACAGGTAACCTTTGTAACAATTGTTAGTTGAATAAAAAAAGCTTAAATAGTGGCTAGGAATTATACAATCTTTACTTAAATCTTTCCCTAATAAAATAGAATATGATGCCATTCACGTTTCCTCCAAAATCATTAATAGAATTTGAAATAAAGCAATCACATGTTATGATGTTGAATTTTTAGTAACTAATGTAGAATAAAAAAAAATCTGAAAGAAAACATAAAAATCGGAATTTAATTAATAATACTGTGCAGAAATTCATTCTACTATCACAAGGTCAACACTTTAGGATCTGTGTACCAAAATTAGTAAGTCACTTGGCATTGCGTTTTAAAAGAAAGTTTTGTACAAGTTTCTAGTACCGTAAAATCTTTCTTGCAAAATGAGAACAAGAAGTGTAAGATAAACTATGCTTTCAATATGTTAAAATAAATTTAAAAAAAAATTGGAATACATTTATTTAGACAAAAAACAGTTTTACTTAACGCAAGTAAAAACTAACTTTTATAATGCTTCTGACAATAAAATAACAATTCGATCTTGCAAAAGTAAAAAAAAAAATGATTAAAGTTATGTTTTTTGTCGCTTGCACAACCTTGGTACAATTTTTATAAAAAACTAATTTTAATGAAAAATTTGGTACTTGTTACTCAATTAGTCTATTTAAATAATTAGAAAAAAAAAATTCCCACAATAAATCAAAAAATGGCTTATTAGTAATAAAGCAAGATAATGTTAAACCACATTGCAGTGTTGATAATAAAAGAATTGTTTACACTAATACTAAACATAAATGAAACATAAAAGTAATTTGTCAACCACCAAACAGCTATTTAAAAATATTTTGTGATTGTTAGCTTTAAAATGGTTTGTGTTTTTATTGTTTAAGGCTGCAGTCTTACTGCACCACCATCACCAACTATCACCGTTTGCTACTAACCACCAAAATGTACTACGGTCTGAATGCAGCCACTGGATACCACCAACTATTTAAATTATTTATTTATTTTTATGTTAGTAAAATAGTGCTGCCAATATAATTTTTATTTGGTTGTGACAATGTTATGTTTATATTTAATGTTTAAAATCAACTTCCTAAAATAAATCACTGCCTTTATGCAAATTTACGTAAATTAATCAATCAAAATTCAAATAAACAATTTTGTCACATTTACTTGTAATTTATGTATCTAAAACTGTAGCTTATAAATTTACCGTTTGTTGATACAACACTGTAATTTAATAAAAATAATTAACATTTGTTGTGTTTATTTAATTAGTATCAGTATAATTAGTGTTGAAAGATATAATATAAAATTTTATTAGTTAGCAAAACCTAAATTTACATTAATAAAGTAATGACATAATTTACGGACAATTTCTGATTTAGTTAAAAATAATTAAATTTATCTATAACAGCGCTGCTTAAAACAACTTTATTTAATTGCGTTATGCATATTTACTATATTAATTAAATCTATCATAACATATTTATATAAAAATTAAAATATATCAAAACCAATTCCTGGTTTAGGTCAATAAATAAAATATTCCGGTTATATATATTACCAACTTAATAATCTAAGACATTAAAATGCAAATGTTTAAAGTTAAATTTGATGATATGATTATTAATACAATCAATATTGATTTTATTAAGTTTAGCCAATATGCAAAGTTGAGTTAATATAATATTCATGAGGAATAAATTTACTCGACGTGGCTGAAACGGAGAAAGCTTTTAAAAAATAATTCTTGTTTAGCGGAAAAATATGCTATTGTTTTACGTTTTAATTACTTTGTTTTAAAATGTGGTTACTTAATTGTATCAAATAAAAGATTTAAACTAATATATTTTGCAAATAATAAATATGTCTTCGTTGTAACTTAAAAATTATTAGAATAAAACTGTTGTTTTGCAAATGACATTTAAATTGAAAAACCTATACATATTCTATTTTGTTAGTATTGTTCTTGATTCAGTTCAGTTGTCTTACAATACAAATATTAAGTACGTAAAAAATCATTTTAGCAACGCCATGTTTGTGAGTTCATTAAGCTTTAGACCGTTGATGGATTAATAACAAATATTCACAAAAATGAAGTTCTCCGACGCGAGGCGTAGTCATTACACGCAAGTAGAATACTATACATAATCTATGACTATTCAATACATAAAATAATTTATATTTTTTTAATTAAAATTATTGTAAGTTTTAGTAATTACATAGTTAAGACGTTGATTGACAAATATACTAAGATACGCAGCCTAGGATAATATTATGTTCATGACATGTAGATGGCGAATACACGTCAAAATATTAATCAATTTATTAACAAAGTAACATTTAACTTGCAATTATTATAAGTATTATTTATATTATAAATATCTTTATTATTTACTATAATATGATTGCATTGTAAATAGAATTTAAGTAATATATAGGTGCCCCTAAACAATAAATATTATCATCAATCATATTGAACAATATATTGCTAAGACTACCTAGACGTTGCAATATAATTGCGCAAACATTTTGTTAGTTACTGACATCTCTGCAGTCAACATGTAGAATAAAATAAAGCAAGTTGTGTGACCATTCCTTTAGTTATAGCTTAAAAAAACAAAGAAAAAAAATGCTCAGATAGATGCAGAAATAGTAAAAAATAGAAATAAATACTTTTAGGTTAGATTGTACAATAAAAATTAAACTTTTCTGATTGACTCAATATATTGTGCAATATTTCAATATAATCTACAGACGGTCAGGGTGTCAATAATCTACATGTGTTCTATGGGTAATTTTGTTATTTTAAATGTTACAGAGTTGGTTAAATTTGCAAAGTTGAACAGAATTTTCAAAAAAACGTAATGCTATTTATTTGTGATAAGTCTTCAGTTTTTTTAGATGTTCCAAAAAATTAAAAACGGTTATTTTTTTCAAACTTAAATAACTTTTTTTTCAGAATTTGCAAAAGCAAGAATTAATTAATAAAACAATTATTACTACATACTATAAGAGTGCCTTGAAATTAAAAACAAAATAATAATAATATAATTTTTTATTTATTCATATAGTTGTCAAATTAAATTGTTAACAGTTATTTAAAGAGAACGCATTTATTTAAACAACATTTGAATTTAAAACTATTGTTTATAAATAACTTATTCAATGGAAAAAAAAAATAAAATGTTGTTTTGTTACTACAATTGTAACCGTGATACAAACGCAGCATCTGAATTGAATCTACAAACATACATGGAAAGAAAGCAGCAATGTAAAAGCTTGTTTGCAAAACTTAATAAAAATAAAAAAATATGTATTATTTTGTAAACCAAAAGAAGCCAAAATTAATTTTAATGACAATTCAGAGATACGTACGACAGATTGAACTAGAGTGTAACGAACCTATACCAAATTTCAGCTTTTTATTTTGATTTGAGCAGTCTGGTTTCAGTACAGGTTTTTTTTACCATATATTCTTCTGATCAATGTCTATTTTCTTAAGGATATGACAAATTTAAAGTGTTGTATTTTATTAAAAGTATTTTTATAATCTATGAAGCATAACCAAACATTTTTTCTTTGATTGTGACAATTTTGAACAAAAAGTTAAGTTGCCGCTATTACGTTTTTTGTGCATATTTTTTGTTTAAATCCAAACTGTGTCTCACTGATTGTAAGCTTATATTTTCTGTAGAAGTTTTAATATAGGATCTTAAAGAAAAGTTTTACGGTGTCACTTATAAAACTGATTACTGGGTGTTTTTTACATTTGTTGAGTTTTTCTTTTTGGGTATTGGGTAAGGATAAATGTTAATAAGAGCTATTGTGCAAGATAAAAACCATTGTTGTAGATTTTATTAAAAAAAATGTGTATGATATCAGTACATTTTTAGCAATTTGGCTAGAATTTTATCTTGACTTACAGCTTTATTTATCTTGTATTTGCTAATTGATTGTAAGTAGTGTTGATATTTTGTCTTTTGTCTAAGATGTTTTTAATGTACTTTTCCATACATTTTTCTTTTGCTAAATGTCAAGCAATAGTTGATTATTCTGGTTAATTAGCATGAATCAACTTTTGTAAAAAAACTTTTGCTGGTTGTTTTTTGTGCAGATTAAAGTTTTTATGTAGAACGTTTTGTTTGTTTGATTTAACTACATTTCCGTGTTTTCTAAAATTTTAATTTTAATTTTTATGTTACTGTTTTTATAGTTACTTTTATCTTTTTGGTTTTTATGTGTTCTTTTGGCATTAAAAGTCTTTTTAGGCTGATATGCCATAAATCTAAATTAACTAATCTTTTATGTATTCCTTGCCTTATCATCTATTATGATGTTTTTTACTTTTTTTTATATATAAGTAATATTGTATTTTTTGATTTTTGTTGGTATGCTGTTTTTTGTTTTGTTGCTTTAGTTTATTTAAGTCTTGAGCTTAGTTGCTTTTTTGGTCTTGCTAACTTAATATTGATGGATTCTACTAAAAATATATTGTTTGACAGAGTATCTGTTCTTGGATAAGTACATGTTCTAAAAAAAGATAAGTTAAATTGTTTATTGATTAGCATATAGTTAACTTAATTTTGGATTATATTGTGCGAGCAATCTGATGGAAATTTCTTCTATATAGTTAGGGTGCCAGGAAACCCAGAAAGGCCTATCAAGTTTCTAAATCTTTTAATTCCAAGTTTAGAGTTAAAATTAACTATAATTATATTTATTTTATGTTCTTTGGAGTATTTACTTCAGAATAAAAGCTTTCGCTTTCATTGTCTGCTTTATTAGCCATTGGAACGTATACCTGTTCTGTCAGAGAACAAAATTCTTACTTTTGTACCTATCTTAATTTTTTTTTTAGTTATTCCTGAGGTATTATTTCTGGTTTGTTTTTTCTGACGATCCGATCAAAGAACCAATTAGTCCAGAACATTTTTGGCTAAACATTGCCATCATATGGTTTTTTGGGAAAGTTTACAGGATGAGGTTTTTAGTTGTCTTTTTTTAAAAAATGTATCTCTTTATTTTTTAATAGTTTAGTTGGTCTGACCTTACTGTTAATCTATCTAAATTTAGTATTATTGGTAATATTTAATAGTTCTTGGTACCCTGTTTAATGGTGTTTGATTTGCAACTTTGGATTGAACTTTACTAATTTCAGATTTAGCAAAGTCAATATAAGTTTTTTAAGGTTTTAGCTGCTCTTGTCAATAACAGAAAATATTATTTATATTTATTACTTACAGTTATTTCTTTTTTGTATACGCTCTTAAATAAGACAAAATTTATTAAAAACTATAAAAAATGCAAACACAATTTACACATTACACATAAATGGTCTACAAAAAACCAAATTTTTGCATTAAAACTAATGATTATGCTCAGATATTTTTTTTGAAGATGCAACACAAATTTTATAAAAAATTATTTATTAAAAAACTAACAATTTAATTAAAAATTTTAGTTAATGAAAGGACTTTGCTCTGCACGTGCAATTTAAACTTAGACGGTAAAGAAACAAACAATCTAAATAAAATAAAATAAAGTAGATGTAAATGCTTGGTGTGGTGGTTGGGTAGTAAGTAAGTTTTTTTTCACGTAAGAATTTTTTATTGTAATTTTGAAAGCAAATTAAGTTGTCAATACGTCTGCAATTTTGGTTATTTTGGTGACTTTGACTTTTAACTTTGTCCACACTTTGCCAACCAAAATGGTTAGTAACACACTAATTGATAGTAGCTTTTTCATAATGATTGTTTGCTTTAAAGATATTTGTAAATACGGTACAATTAGTAAATATTTTTATAACGTTATTGACATTATTACTATTTAACTTTGGTGGTACCAGACTCGCTTAAAAATCTTAAAAGTTTGTGCTGTCTGGACACCAATTACGGGAGACAATTTTAATGGTGAGAGCTCAGTTATATTTAGCACGTTTAATGAAGGTTTAATTGCCAAAATATGACTAAATAAAACTTGCTTTTTATTTACCGATGTAATTTGAAAATCTACTAATAAAATTTTTTTTTCTTTATTATAGGTTTTACAGATTTTACATTGCCTCAAAAAAACTTACAATTTAATAATAATAATAATCTTTATTTACGGTAAGTAAAACCATTTACAATTTGTTTGAAATTAGTCTCAATTTTTGGGAAAATATAAAATTGATCTAAAATGCACAATAAAAAAAGAATTGTGATCGAAGCTTGATTGCTGCCGTAAAGGTTTTTTAATATTTGCCACGTTAAACGTCTAGCCAGTCGTAGAAACAACATAGTCAAATCAATTGCCACAAATTTTGTTCATCTACCTTCAAAGTGTGTGAAAGAACCTGTGTTGTAGAGACAGCGTCGTTTTGATTAATATTTTCTATCAAACAACCCGCGTGTTTTTGCTCAAAAAACCTCTAAGATACTGCTGTGAAAACTAAAAAAAATAGATTTTTAAATATTTCAAAATCCAATCAAACACCAGAACATACATATTGCATATTGTGGTTTTTAGTGAAACGCAAATTTGGATTGCAATTAGCTGAGTCTAGTTTTAAGGATTATTTTTGTAAACGGTAAGTTTAACTTAATTCCATTTTTAGTTTAGAGGTCTGGCAAGATTACAATTTCTTTTTGGCTTAAAGTGCGTTTTTTGAAAGCACACGTAAAACATTGTAATTGACAGAGATAATTTTTAGCTTACAATAGCTACGTTTACAACTTTTGCAATTCAACTGTATTATTGTTTTCATAATTTTAAACAAGTAATAAATAATGCAATAAAGAACATAATAGACGGGCAGCTATAGATATAAATGAACACATAACAAATAAAACACCAGAGTTAAAAAAAGGCAAAGTAAAAGTAGATTCTTAAAACTAATGTTACATATATGTAAAACACTTTAATGCCAAACCATAAAATAAATAAGGCTTGAAACTAATATTGCTGATGACATTGGAGTTGTACAAGGCTCTGGTACCAAAACCATAAAACAATTAAACCATATTAAATGTAAAACTATATGTTATAAGATGACATCAAACACACAACATTTTTAAATAGAAAAAAAATACACAAATAGCATCAAAGTTGTAAACCACTGCAGTTCCAATACAAAACAACACTTAATAATAAAAATTAATAAAAGACCTAATATTGAAAGCGTGTTCTGTCCTTTTCTAGTTAGGTTTCTTTCTACTTTTGGTTCTGTTGCCTCCAATGTTAACAACAAAAAGTTTTGATTGCAAACTAAATCCGTCGTCATTGTTAACAAAGAAAAATTAAACATTAGAACAAATGTCCATTAATACATGACACAAGTGATTAAATATTAATTAATTAATTAAGACGCGTATGCACAAGCCCAACGATTATTTCGTTTTTCAAGATTAAAGAAAAATTATCCTGCTTTTTTTAACCCAGATCAGACTAGTCAATTTTTAATTGTTTTGACGTATTTTTCAAAACAGGTTTTGTTAGATTAGTTTTAAGGCTAAAGGCGCTTTTTTACGATTTAGGTAAAGAATGCTAAAGCTTTTTTTAACTGTTCCAAAACAATTGGCCGGAATATTTAGTTTAATGACTGATATTAGCGGTTTTTTTGCAGCAAAATATTAACTTTGCCTGCTTAGTGCAACAAAAAGCTTGTTTAGCAACTCATTTACGTTTACAAACTTTTTGAATTCAGTTGCAGCTTAAACGTAAGATATTCCGGCTATTTGCGTTGAAATTGATACTAATTTATATATATATATATTATCGGTACGCCTTATTATCTTTCGGTGTAGGCTTTAAATTTAGTTTACATTGTTATTTACAAATTCCTTCCACTTTCTTCTGTTCTTCGCCAGATCTCTTGCTTGTTTCATAGTCTTTCCTTTGTTGTATGTTAATTCTTCTATTTTGTTGTTCCACTTTTGTCTTGGCCTGCCTCTTCCTCTTGTCGTTCCTGTTCTAGCTTCCCATACTTGTTTTGCTTGATTCGTGTTATCCATCCTTATTAGGTGCCCCTACCAGCTGAGTTGTTTCTTTTCTATATACTTATCTATAATAATAATAATAATAATAATAATAATAATAATAATAATAATAATAATAATAATAATAATAATAACTTTATTCCATAAGATCTTTACAAGATATCGGCATCGTCACATAGCAAATTACAAAAAAATATAAAATTATAGCTAACAAAAACAGAAAAAATATAAAACTATAACTAACTATTTATAACATAACAATACATTCAAAATATAATACAATGTTTATTATTATTTGGAACACAAAAAACACATTAAAATGACTTTGGTAGTATTACACTTAAACAATTACATACATAATACATTTAAAAAACAATTATAAACTGTGTCATTACCAGGAATCTTCCAAAAATTCGTTATTCGTATATTAACATTTTTTAATTAAAATTGTTTTAACTGACTTTTTAAAACATTTTAAGTTAAGGTTTCTGTATATTTCTGGTAATTTATTAAAACACTTAATAGCTACATACATTGGACTTTTTTCGAAAAAAGCTGAATTGTGTTTGGGTACCTCCAATATTGATCCATGTCGGGTACTATAAGCATGCCAATTGTTCAGTTTTTTTAAATGTAAATAATTTTGTTTTGCGTAAACTAATGCTGCGTATATAAATAATGATGGCAAAGTTAAAAATTCTAATTGTCTGAATAGATCAGCGCAATGAGTTTGACTAGATTTACTTAACATATATCGTATAGCTCGTTTTTGAAGTCTGAATAACCTGATTGCATTTGCAGATAATCCCCAGGCTAATATCGCATACGATAATGTTGATTGTATTTTTGCATAATAAAATGTTTTTAAAATAAACATGCTTACTTCTTGACAAAGATTTTTTATAATATAACAATGCGATGCTATTTTTCCGCATACATTATTTATGTGCACATCCCATTTGCAGTACATATCTATTGTCACTCCTAAAAATTTTGTTTGCTTCTGCTCACGTATATTCACTGCATTACATTTAATCAGCAAGGAGTCATTTATGTTTTTACTCTTAAGATTAAACCTTACTATTGCAGTCTTAGAAGTGTTTATAGCAAGTCCGTTTTCCTTAAACCAGTAGTGTACATCTTTTATTATATTATTGGAATTATTTACTAATTTATTGCTATCTTTTTGACTGATTAACAATGAAGTGTCGTCAGCAAATAAAAATGTGTTTTTTTCAGGAATATCGTTAATATATATAATAAAAAGTAGAGGACCCAATAGTGAGTTTGTTATGTTAGATAACTTCTTATCCACTGAGAAACAATGCCGCGGATGCCATATTTTTCTAGCTTAAAAATTAGCCGCTCGTGATTAACTAGATCAAACGCTTTTGATAGATCTAAAAATATACCTAAGCTTTGTTCACCATTGTCAGTACTTTCATATAAATTATTTAAAAACTCTACAATTGCCGATGTTGTTGACTTTCCTTCTCGAAAACCAAATTGTCTGCTGTTAAATAATTTATGGTGATCAAAGAATGAAATCATTCTAGTAGCTACAATCTTCTCTATTATTTTTGAATACGTACTACAAATATACAGAAGTCTATAGCTACTTGTTTCTTGTTCAGAACCTGTTTTTTTTTTTAATTGGTATAATTTTTGATTTTTTCAAATTGTTTGGAAATATTCTCTGAGTGACCGAGCAATTTATTAACCTTGCCAATGGATCTGCCACATGCTCTGCACATGATTTTAAAATATTAGCAGAAATTTCGTCATAACCAGCTGAATCTGTATTTTTTAATAAATGTATTGTATTGTAAACTTCTTTTTTAGTTACTGGTTCAAAATAAAATGTTTGATTGCACTCCTGTATACCAATATTATTTGTACCTAACTCTGATTGGTCTGTGATTTCATTTGCAATACTATTAAAATACGTATTAAATTCTTTTTCAATAACTGATAAATTATTTGTAATTGTATTTTCTATATTTAATTTTATTTCTTTGTCCTTTTTATGCTTATCATTCTTGTCTGCATTTTTGTTTATTATTGACCAAGCAGTCTTTGTTACATTTGTACTATTTTTAAATAAAGAATTATTGTATATCAGTTTTGCATTCTGTAGTACCGTTGTATATATCTTTTTGTATTTTTTGTAGTGTTCAATTAATATTATATTTCCACTTAATGACAATTTATAAAGCTCCTTTAGATGTTCTGCTGATTTTAAGATACCTGTAGTTATCCAAGGTTCTCTAGATTTTTTGTGATTTTTATTGCTTGTGTTAATTTTAGGAAATGACAAGTCAAAATGATAATATATCACATTATGAAATTGCATAAAATCAACGTTGGGGTCATTTTGATTTACTGTATCTTTCCAGTTTTCATTTTCTAATTTTTTGCAAAATGATACTACACTTTCTTTATTTTTTAGGCGTTTAAATTTTATTGATTTTTGGTTATTTGTAATAATACTTTCTGGTATTATTAGTTGTTGAACACTATGATCGCCTATACTATTAATTATCACTTCACCGACGCATTTTCCTTCTCTGTTTATACATATATTATCTAAGCAATTTTTAAGTCTTGTTGGAGAATTTATTTTTGCAGTCAAATTGAATACGTTTAATATATCTATTAATTGTTTTGTCTCTTTAGTAGGTTCTGTAAAATTAATGTTAAAGTCTCCCAATACTATTAAATATTTATATTTCTTATTACTAACTTTTAACAGTACATCATGTAATTTATTAAAAAATATATTTGTTTGTCCTTTTGGACTTCTATAAACACAAACAATACACACAGTAAATTCTTTAGTTTCTAATTTAATTGCAGTATATTCAAAGTCTTGCTCCGTACATTCCACATCTACATTAATAGTGATTGCTTTAAATTTGTTAGATACAAATATTAATACACCTCCATTTTTAATATTCTGTCTACAGTAACAATTCGCAATGTAGTATCCGTTCATTGAAATTGATGCAGTTTGATCATTCTTGAGCCAATGCTCCGACACACAAAAACAAAAAACGTCACACTCTTTGTTACTTAAAAATACTTCTAATTTACTTATTTTATTTCTTAAGCTTTGTACATTTTGATGCATTATTGTTAAACTTTTTTTATTAACGTTTTTTCCTTTGTTATCTAAAACATCATTAGTTATTACAAAGTTGCTCTGCTTAGTGTGATGTATTATTTCGGATGAACCTTTCGTCGAGCTTGTATAAACCGAAAATTTGGTTCCACTTGCTGTTTGATGTTTGTTGTTATTGTTTTATTATATTGAAAGATTTGATGATTAAGTTCTTCTATTTGAGGTGCTGATAGCAAAGCTGATGGTTTCCTTAATATTTCCTTGTTCTTTATTTGATTTCGTATAAAATCTATATACTTATACTTCAAACTTGGTATTTTGGATGAATTAAAATTGGTTGGTATATTTTTGTTTGATTCAGGATTGATGATTTCTATTATGAAATCGGTTAATCTTCTTTTCCCAAAGTTATTTAAATCTCCATTTTTGCGGTTATAATGTCTACTATCTAAAATAATATTAATGTCTGCATACACTATATTACAATATTCTTCACATGTACGTTTAATGTCGTCATTAATATGGTTTATCATACTGTTATAAATTGGACGGTCATGTTTTAATGGAATAGATGTTATAATAATTGGAACGTTTGATAGATTTTGTATATTCTTTTTGATGTTATTTATAGTACTGTACATATCTTCGGAGTCATAACAGCGAAGTATGTCATTTGATCCTCCAATCAATACTACACATTTATCTAATCTTACATTTTCTTTATTATTTTGTGGAATACCTTTTATAATTTTGGAAAAGATGGCTCCTGGTTTTACAAATCCACTTACTTTAAATTTTTTATCCGGAAGGGCGTTCAATAAAAGTGAGGATATTTGTTTGGCAAAACTGTCACCGATAACTTCTATATTTTTAATTGTTTTATTATTGAATGTAACTGTGTTATAATCTTTAATTTTTTTATAATTATTTATTTCTTGATTATCAGTTTGAGTAAATATAGAAAAAGTTTCTTTTTCTATAACTGGTTCGGTTTGGGATTCATTAGAAGTCACATTACTAATGTTACAAGTTTCAATTATATGTTCCGTTTGTGATGCCACATGTATTAGATGTTTACTTTGAATATTTTTTATAGTATTTGTAAGAGTTTCTATAATTTTATTTTTTCCAGTTAAATCATTTTCCAGATCTTTAATTGTAGTAGATAATGCCTCATTATTTTCTTGCAAGTTTTGGTTTTCATTATCTTTACTTGCTAATTTATTTCTTAAATCTGATACTATATTGTTATATTCATCGTCAATTTTGTAATTATTGTCAATTATAGATATATTGCTAATATTAAGTGAATTAGGTTTTTTATTATTTGTTTCAGTATTACTGTTTGGTTTATTTTGTACTCTTGCAATGCGTTGACTTGATCTTATTAACACCTCGTCTTTTTTCTTATTTGATGCCATTTTGTTATAATCTTTTGGTTTTACAATTAATACGTGATGGTAAACTAAATTAATTTCTTAAAATTATTAAACAAAAATATATAAGGAACGGTGTATAAGGACACACTCTTCACATCATACGGCCTGTCATGATGACTGGTAGACAAAAATTAAGGATGGCCACGGAAAAGGTTTGTTAGTATTATTAAATGTTAATTTAAGAATTTAATAAAATGTTGACTCTCCGGCCGAGATTCGAACCACGGCGTTAGATTTGTACCGTATTATGAAGCATTCAACATACCACTGAGCTATGAAGACCGTTTGGATATATTTCATAGTAGAAGTTCCAAAAAAATATTTAGTTTATAATAAAATAAATTGCAATGTAACTAAACAATAACAAAGTTTTAGGTTATAAACTTATAAAATTAAAATTTACATGCAAATAACGTCTAAATTAACGTACCCGTCCACTATTATATTAAAACATTGCTTATATTTTAGCACATTTATACCACACTTATACAGCTTTTATAAATTATTTGAAATTATATATAATATTGTTATAACACAGTATATTAAATAAACACAATCTCTATCACACAAGTTTCTAATACTTATTGCTTCAGTTTCTAGTTCTTCTCTGATGTCTACGTTCCATATTCTGTCTCTTCTTGTTACTTGTTTCACTCTTCTCAGGTATTTCATTTCTATTGCCTGCAGTCTACTTTTATCTCTCTTTGTTATTATCCACGTTTCGCTCCCATACGTCAGAATTGGTCTGTATATCGTTTTGTATATTTTCATTTTTGTTTTTCTACTAATCTCTTTCTTGTTTATAAATATGTTATTCAATGCGTAGTATGTTTTAATTGTGTTGTTTATTCTGTTACTTAATTCACCTTCCATTTTCCCATCTTCTGTAAGTTCTACCCCTAAGTATTTGAATTGTTCGACTTGCTCTATCTGGTATTGTCCTATTTATATATTTATGTGATCTTTTCGTTTTCCTATTACCATTACTTTTGTTTTGTTGTAGTTCATTTTCATATTATATCTTTCTAGGTGTTTATTCCATACATTTAGGTTGTGTTGGAGGTTCATTTCATTTTCTGCTATCACTACCACATCGTCAGCAAAAGCGCCTTCTGCTATTTTGACTATTTGCATGTTTTTGTATCCTATTTTAGCTTTTATGATTTCTGTCTTCATATTCTTCATAATTTCATCCATGCATAGGTTGAATAATGTTGGGCTGAGCCCTCCTCCCTGCCTTAGTCCGCTATTTGTTTTAAATTGCTTTGAGGTTTGCCCCTTATATATTATTGCATTATTGTTGTTGTTGTATATGTTCTGTATTAGTCTAATTATCCTGTTTTCTATACCTCTCTCTTTAAGAATTTTCCATAGTTTCTTTCTTGGTATCATGTCAAACGCTTTTTCTAGGTCTATAAAACCTAAGTATGTGTTTTTATTATTTGCTATTTTTTTTTCTGTGATTTGCTTTATTGTAAAAATGTTGTCTTGAGTAGATCTTCCTTTCCTGAAGCCACATTGTGAATCTTCTAGCGTTTCCTCTATTTTTGCTATTATTCTCTTGTTGATTGTTTTTTCTAGTATTTTCATTCCGATACTTATTAGTGTTATACCTCTATAGTTTGAGCATTTCGATCTATCCCCTTTCTTGTATATCGGTACAATTAATGCTGCTTGCCAGTCTATTGGTATTGTATTTGTCTCCCATATTTTGTTCAGTAATTTCAGTAGTTTGTCTTTTCCTTTCTTTCCCAAATTCTTTACCATTTCTGCTGTAATTTGATCTTGTCCTGATGCTTTCCCTATTTTTAGTTCACTTATTGTTTCTAGTAGTTCTTGTTCGCTGATATTTTTCTTAAATATTTCTGTGTTGTTCTTCTCACTGTTTCTTGTAATTTGTTCATTGCCATTATTTGTATTTAGTAGGTCTTCAAAATATTCTTTCCATCTTTCTATTATTTCTTCACTTTCCTTCAGCATTCCTCCCTGCTTGTCTTGTATGTATCTCGCTTCTACTCTTTTTCCTTTCCTGGCTCCCTTTAATATTTTATAGAACACCTTCTGGTTTTCCCTTGCGTTTTTCTCCATTGTCTCACCAAACTTATCCCATTCTTTAGTTTTTGCTATTCTGGTCTCTTCATTTACTATTTTCCTCTTTATTTTGTATCTTTCGTAGTTGTTACTGTTTCTGTTATTTAGGTATCTTTGCCATGCTTCTTTCTTTTCTTTTACTTTCTCTCTGATGTTTTCCGTCCACCATGCTGTCTGTTTTTTCTTATTTGTACTTTTTATCCTACCACATGTCTCTTGTGCTGCTTCAAGCATGTTTCTTTTTAGGTCATTCCACATTACTTCTACTTCTTCTGTTTCGTTAACTTCTTCTGTTTTGGCCTCTACTCTCTCTTTATACTGCATTGCAGTTTCGTTCTCTCTTAATTTGTATGCTCTTATCTTGCTGTAGTTTATTGTTATGGTTGGCTGCTGTATTTTTCTGACACTGTTTTGATATTTTTCCTTAATTGTGGTCAATACTAGATAGTGATCGGTTCCTATTTCATAGCTTCTCTTTACTCTTGTGTCTATTATTTTGTTCCTGTTTCTCTGTTCTGCTATTATATAGTCTATTATAGATTTTTCTTTTCTACTAATAACATAATAATAATAATTCCCTGGTGTACTTGTGTATTTCCTTATGGTTAAATAGTGTATTCGTTATTATTAAATTATTCATTCTGCAGTAATCTAGCATTTTTTTCCCATTTTCGTTTATTGTATCTTCCCCATATTTTTCTCTCATCATTTCATTCCCTTTTACTTCCTTTCCAATTTTGCTGTTAAAGTCTCCTGCTATATATATGTCTCCTGTGGCGTTTTCGGTTGTTTCGTTGAGCTCTTCCCAAAACGCTTCTTTGTTGCTCGCCTTATCATCTTTATTTGGTCCGTATACTATAATTATTGTTTTGCTTCTGTTGTTATCTTTTAGGGTTACGGTTAAAATCCTTGGTGATATTTCTTGCCATGTTTTTATTTGTTGTTCTATATCTCTGTGTATTCACTCCTTATGTTCCAAGTTGCCATTCTCCATATTTTGTTTTTATCATTTGTATTATTTTTATTACTTATTGTATCACCTTCTGTATCTTCTATCTGTGCATTATTTACATTTCTTTTATTTACATTATTCTGTTTTGTATTACTTTCCTCTAGCTTTAGTTTTTTGAACTTGGAACTAGTTTTTCTTGTTCTTCGTCCCATCTGTACCATTCTTCATTGACGCTGATCTTTTTGTATCCTATTTTCACTCTTTTACCGTTCTGTCTTTCCATCTTTGCTATCTTCCTTATCTCATATTGTATTTCTCTCTCTTTAATGGTCATATCATCTTCTATGTATATTTGTAGCCCTTTTAGCTTATTTTTATTTGTCATTATTTTCATTTTATCCTCAAATGTTTCCATTTCTATGATGTTTATGGTGGTTTTGTCTTATTGTTTTATCTGTCTGACCATTTTTACTTGGACCTCGACTTCCAACTTTTTTTGTATGAATTTTCTTGCTTCCTCTTTTATGTTTCCATTTTTATCCCAGCTTACTCTATTACTATTGTAATATTTTTCTTTTTCTCTCTTTTCTCTATCTGTTCTATCTTCATTTCTAGCTGTTTCATTTTCCTATTCAAATTCTTTCTCTCAACTTCCCACTCTTCTGATTGCTTTTTCATTTCCTCTCTTAATAATTTGTTTTCATTTGTATTTGTTTCTACTTTTTCTATTAATGAGGCTATCATTTTTTCGAGTTTTTTCATTTTTTCTACTTCCTTATCTCTCTGTTTGTACAGTTTCTGTGTCCTTAATGTTTTGTATTGATCTTCTATCTCTGTACTGCTGTCTAAATCTGCTATCTTTCTATTATCTGCCATTCATTTACTTATTCTTATATTATTTCTTTTTAGATTATTCACGTTATATATTGTATTTTGCAATATTTTACTTAACTGGTTTTTAGTCCGGCACTGTTCTTTTACGCTTGCGCCGTGCTCAGTTTCGCAGCCCGGATCATCTCCTCGGAAGCTTAACTTCTCCGTGCCGTGTATTATTTTACTTTACACTTACTTCTGCTCTTAATTACTTCTGATTTTTATGCTTATTTTCTCACTACTTCTTTCTACTTTCACTACTTCCCACTGCTTCAGCGTTATTCCACATGCCTATGCCTATTCAATAGATTTAATATGCGAGGCGAAATAACACGTCTTCACTGTTTACCATGCAGGTCCGTACTAATTTACTTGTTTCAAAACACGTTAATTTGTTTTTTGTCATAATTTCTTTACTTTTTAATTATTTGAACAATTTTGTTCTTCTTTGCAATTGCAGGTAATTGAATTTGCTACTTTCGTGCAAAAGTGTTCTACACACGCAGATCTGCTCTTTCTAACATTTGGAGCAATGCATTGGTGCTAGAATATACAGCTCAAATGCAAGGTTATAAAAAAACGTCTTTTCGTTAGTAAAAAGCAGTAGACAATTGATTGTTAAAATATGTTTAAAGATTATTTGCGCTTTCCGTTTTGCATACTAGAAATACAAAACAATTTATTATTTTCCACAACTTTTTTAAGAGTGCAATTCAAAAAGTTTCTTCAATAGACAATGCTTTTACTTGTGTTTAACGTTTTAAGCTGAGACTTTAACGATCATATCTCCAATAAGTGGGTGTTTAAAAAAATGTAAATTGAGTGGTTAAAACAGTTTTTACAAGAAAACCATATCTGATTTTCTTACTAGATCAGACCGTACAAATACTTACTAATTAAGAAAGGACTAAGTTTGTTAAAATTAATTTCTTCCCTGGTAAAATGAACCAAGAAACAAGTTTTGCTTTTTTATTTTTTTATTGAAAAAAGTGCAATTTACCTTTGGCCGTTGAAAAAAAAGAAGAAAATAAAAAAGAAAATGTAAATGACAGGAAAATGAGATAGATATTTAGGGCTAGTTTTGGGTGCTTATGTTAATGTTTATTAGCTCAGCCGGCATGAGTGGCATTGTCAGAGGTTTAGACTCCCGCCGGTGTATCTCGAGCAGAATGTACTCTTGTATATGTACATTTCATGTTGTTCATTTAATAATAAATAACATTCAACACTCAAATAATAATTTCAAAAAAAAACATTTGTGTACAAAATAAATACAAATATAAATATGGTTCAAGTAAATTTTAAATAAACATTGCACGTTAAATGTTTGCTTATAGCTTATTCTGCTATATAAATGCAAAAGTTAGATTTAAATTTAAATTGAGTATTTTATTAACTTATATTGTTTTAATAGCTGAAAAATTAAATCTACTAACTGTATTTTCAAAATATACAGAGTTAGTCATAATTATCGGTACACCTAAATAATATCTAACCGTATAAAATTTAAAATTTATGTATTTTCAATATACAGGATGTTTATTTTAATGTGGAAATTTTTCAAATTTTTTTTTTAAGGAAATCTATATATATTTTAATTTTTTTTATTTTAAGTATTTTTTTTATAAAATGCATCATTTTTAAGTTATATGCATCTTTCTGAACTTCAAAAAAGCACATTTTCCCACAAACATACACATTTATTTTAACCAAACAAATAAAAATATAATAACATTAAAAACAAATAACAAAACAATTATTAAATCATTAAAAAATTAAAAATATTCAGGTGTTTTATTTAAAAATATTAAATAATCTAAATTTCTATAATAAAATAAACACTCTGTATATTATTACATGTTTTAAAATCTATGATTAGTTTAAAAATTAATTCTACAAATTAAAAAAAAAAATATATACAAGGTGTTTCTTTTATTATAAAAATTTGATTTTTTTGTTAATGAAACACCTGGTATATTTTTACTTATTTAATAATTTAATAACTGTTTTGTTATTTGTTTGTGATGTTCTTGTTTTTTTTTTTATTCGTTTTTTTATAATAAATGTTTATGGAAAAATGATTTTTATTTGAAGCTCGGAAGTTTAACTCAAAACTAGTACATTTTATTAAAAAAAATTTTTTACATAAACTACCCAAAATTGGTTTTAGAATAAAAAAAAAATTAACAGCTCTTTTTAAAAAAAAAGTTTTCCAAATTTCTACAATAAAATAAACTATACTAAACATTTTTAATTAAACAACTTTTATTTAAATTTTTTTACGGTTGGAGAATTATTTAGATGTTTCGGTAATTTTGATAACCCTGTATAATAACAAGTTAAGTTTTTATACAACTTATTTTATTCAAAATAATAATAGTAATAATTGTTAATTTAATAATTTGATGTGATAACCTTTTATATTGTTAGAAAACAAGATTTGTTAACTGATAGTTCATATTGTTAACAGGCAATATATATCTGGCTTATTTCTAGCATAGAGAATAGCCCCAAATGTCATATTAATTAGTAACACATCTTTTTGCAAGTTTAACTCGTTATGTCAGATCCAACTTTATCCACATTTATTTAATATTAGAAAAACATTATATAAATATTAAAATACAAATATATTTAATAATAATCTACTACTACTACTACTACTTCTATTAATTTCTAATATAATTAATCAAACAATACTTAATATTGTGTAAAAAAATTAGCATTTTAGTTACTGCTCGACGTGCTACATACTCAAACAAAGTTTTTTATTACTATACAAATACACAAATACAATTTTTTTTGTTTTTTTTTTCTAGAATAACATAATTATACAAAATTATATTTAGCACGGCGTATAAAAAAGACAGCGTGAAGAAATTTTAACACGCGAGTGCTCCCTGGTTAACTAATATATCATTTTCACAGCGTGTATTTCCAACAAATTAAAAGTTGCTGCTGTTAAACCAGTATAATTATAATCTCTCTTACAGTTCATATAAATTGCGAGTTGGTATCATGTGTTGGAAATGCTACATCGAATTAAAACGATTTCTCATTCTGCAAACGCAGGGCTAAGCGCTACCGACTCCGGTAAATAATAGCCATTTAAGACAAAGTTAGTGGCCAACATTTGAGTAAGGTTATTTTAATTATAAAATTGTCTTTTAAAGCTATGTTAACGTTTGTTAATTATATAATATAAATTTTATAAAAAAGATACATAAACATTGCTAAAAAAAGTTTAAAAAAAAAGTCATAAATCCTGAGATTGCTTTGGCGCGGTTCTCCACACAAAATTAGTTAATGTTAATTAGAATAATTTTGTATGCATACTTCAAATCTTATAGTATTTTAAAAACATTTTTAATTTTACAATTAAATTTTTTTATCGTTATTTTTGTTTCAATACAAGTGAGTCTTAACAGAAAAATAGAAATAATACTTAACAATCAATTTTAAATAAAATTATGATATATTAAAAAGTCATCTTTAAGTTAATCAGAAACTTGCCAAAGGCGCTACATACATACCCCTGTTACGTGTTTTCTTATCTTAAATATATCTATAAAATTAATTTGTTTGATTGCACAAATAATTTATTCCAATATCTATTATATTACACAATATGAAATAAGGTCTACATTAACATAAGAATAGATAACACATGTAAGCGTACCTTATTGTTTGAAGACTTATACATACTAGTCTAGACTAATCAAAGAACAATATTCACAATACGATATGTTAATCCATCGTTTATTTATGCGAATACCGTCTGCTAACATTAAACAATTCCATGCATGTATTATAATCTTTATTCAATTCAATTTGAATTTAAGTGCTTCTACCACTTAATGCGTGCTAATGCTTGCTTTATATTGTGACTTGGATGTGGTTACCTGGTGAATAGACTAGAATTGGGCTTATGATATGAACAGTTTAAATTGATCGTTGCGACTTGAATATATAAAATAATATATGTCTGGAGTTAGTATTAACTAAAATAGTTTAAACAGTAGACATATTATATGAGTACGCAATTAATTGGTTGTAAAAGCATGAGATTACAATATTTGACTCGATTGTTACAAAGTAATTTATAAAGTAACATATGTCTGAAGATAATATTAAATAAACCAAAACAGTAAAATTATATTATGTATAATGTAATTATTTCCTTCCTTTACGTTTACAAGGTTGATAACTTAATTATTAAATAAATTAAAATTATTTTATACAAAATATGATTTTTTGATGGTACTAAAATGAAAACATTATTTTTTTTTTAATTTTCTACTAACTGACTTTAATTCTATGCTATAAAAATCTGTATTAAAGCTATATGCTGTAAGATAAGTAGAAAGACATTAGTTCCCAGCTAACCGAATACTATAGTACATCCTCTCACTATAAAGTAATTAATTATTTATTCAAACTCATTGTTTATACCAAAGTGGTCAGTTATGCAATACAATAAGATTGAATACCGCTATCTGTTTTATTATTTACATTTCACACAATCTAATAGATGCATTCAAACAACACAAATTTGTTTTGATATTATCTTGTTGTATAACAAAACAATATTCAGTTTTGTAAATCATTATTATTACTCAGACGTTGAACAATAAACGTAATAAATCTTATGGCATACTTAAAATAATGAAAAAAATTACAAAAATGCTCTCTAACAAACCCACGTATCTGGTTGGCCCAGATACTTTAAACGAACAAATCACACTATAAAACTGAAAATGATCCGTTAAGAAACGTGAGAATTTTAAAACCAAGCGCTTACAGAAGCTGTGGTAACACTATGACGGAGCAGAACTAGCGCGTGGCATTATACAATATAATATAATTATATGGAAAAACGTTGATAAGAATGTTGTACTGGTTGGTAGCTATTATATCGTAAAACATCTGCTCTTGTTTAAATTATTTACAAAATTATCCAAAAAAAAATTACAATATAACAACAAGGTTGCATCTGGAAAATTCTTACAAGATTAAAATTTACAAAAAACACTTCTCGCTAGTCACAATACGTAAACATTAAATATTGTTTTACATGGATTGATTGTAAAGAAAACTTATAAAATTACAACTCTAAACACAATTTATTTTTTTTATTAAAGATGTGTTTATTGATACTGCATTTTATATTAAGTAATTGTATTTTTTGTATTTTTTATTATATTGTTCTTTTTTAACAAATTGTAAAACTTTAGATTCTGCACAATAAACTATTATTATTATTATTATTATTATTATTATTATTATATTCAAACTTTGTTCTAGAATAAACTTGCTATTAGGTATAACTTTAAAACTAACGAATTTAGCAAAGAAAGTCACGTCTACAATATCAAAAAACAAAGACAAAATAACGTACAAGAATGTAAAGATACTAACAAATAAGAAGACAGAACAAAATATATAAATATTTCAAAACTATATAATAGTTTGCCCAAACTTATTAAAAATGAAAAAATATATTATGAAACTTAGAAGGGTGGTTTAGCGAGTAGAAACTTTTTTGAAAAAGGAGAGTAATTCCACAAAGCGTCAGTAAAGTGATTCTACCTAATGTAAGCGTTTGTATTTGAGAAACTAATAGGTTTGTACAAAACAAAATTTTTAGAACATTTTGCAATTTTAATTACAATAAGAAGCACCGCCAAATGACAAGCACTGTATTAACTTACATAGTTATCTTCAATCAAAACACGCCGATTATAATATGTTATTATTAGTATTAATAGGATTAAATGTATAATTGTATGTATTGTTATTGTATTGGTAAGACTGTATGGCGCGCGCAGCATAATCTTAGCAGGATGGATCCTCCAGCTCTTCCTGCACACGTTATACCAGTGGTTTTGGGCACAAAGCATATAACTTACTTTTGGCAAGCACGTGTTCCCGTTCCTAAATGTAATTTGCAAGACACAATGATTGTGCAAATTTGTGAATGCAATAAACCATTCGTTAAAGACTTTACGCTATTTATTTAATTACGTAAAGTGGCGCCTTAAAAAAAAATATCCACCTCCCAGAACCACGCCGTTTCCTCTTTGGCTAGCCAAGGCAACCCTATCAGCAGGGTACAACGTTATACAATTTAATGTAATTGCTTAAAAATTAAATAATTATAAAAAAATTCTCTACTGGCAGAACCGAAAAAAGACAAGATAAATAAATCGATTATCAAATTATATGTAGAAACAGCAATAAAGTCAAAGTTGCCATTTTCGTTAAAATACTACAAATCAAAGTAGCGGTCGGAATGGTCTTTCAGTTCAAACAAAATTTTTACGTTAGGTTAGGATAGGTTAGGTTAAAATGTGTAATTTTTCCAATTATGACAAGACAGTAAAGTTGCATTTTATAAAAACTTTGAAATTTACTTTATGCTTTAAGCATCGATAGCTTTTGTTATTGAAATGGATATTACTAATAATAATGATTTTAGCAAAGAAGTTTTGCACCTTAAAAAAAATAAAAACTGAGATTTTTACTGGTATTGTGGTTTTTGAAAGACAACAAGAAGATGATTGTTAAAGACAAATAAAACTGTTAATTAAGAGATTTTTTAATTAATAACCAATAATTCAATTGCATTTTTATTTTATTTGAGTTTCTATTTTAGTTGGTAATCATAAATTGAAGTGACTTAGCTACCCACCCCAATCAAGTATTGATCATTAAGATATTTGATTTATTATTCCGTCTTCTGACTTAAAAGTTTCTAACGCTTGCAGAAAAACAGAGAAACTTTCAATCTCTTACGATAATAAACACACGGGCAAGTTGGTGAGCACTTTAGATTAAACTACTCAAAAGTAATTATGATATAGAGTAACCCACGTACCTAAGTGTTAGTGATCAATAGATTGAGAGGATTTTTTAAAAAAAATTTAATAACAAATACTAATGCCGATAAGTAAGTACTTTAGTTTAAATTACTTACTGGTAAGCATGATCTGAAGTATTCACCCACTCACCCATGTGTTAATTATAAAAAAAAATATTACCTCTTTTTTCTATGACAGAGACTTTTAAATACTCAAGTACGTGGGTGGGTACGCTAGATTAATTTTCTTATCTAGAGTGATTTACTTAACCTTTCCAAGTGTTGATTATTAAAAGATTGTATATTACTTTCTCTTTTTTAGACAAAAAAGTTTCTAACGCTTGCAAAAAGAAAAAACTGCCCAATTGTTTGATAACAAATCATTAAGCGAGTAGGTGGGCACTTTAGTTCAAACAACTTAATAATTAGCATGACATAAAATTATCACCTACTCAAGTATTGGTCATCAAAAATTTTATCTTTTATTCCTTTTAATTCTTTAACAACAAACAATCAAGCAAATGGATGGGTACTACAGTTCAAACTACTTAATAATTTTAATATGGATTAATCCGTAATCTGTCTAAATGTTGGTCATTAAAAGATTTAAATCACTTTTTTTCTTTTTGGACAAAAAAATTTCTAACGCTTGTAAATAGTTTTTTTTTAAATTTCTTGATAACAAATTCTACACAATGTTTATTATAATTTATAGTGACCTATCCAAATGTTGGTCATTAAACGATTAGATTTAATTTTTTTTTTTGTCTAAAAAACTTTTTTTGCAAACACTTGCAAAAAGGAGAAACTTTTATTTCTTTGATAGCAAACTTTTAGGCTGGTTGATGAACACTCTAGTTTAAACCACTTGCTAGTAATCAATATTTGAAATAACCCACCCATTCGCACAAAAATTGGTAATCAAAACATTTAAAGACAAAAAAAAATTTAATGCTTGCAAAAAAGATATTTTTTTGTTTGTTGATTATTAACAATTGAGCAGGTGGGTATGCACTTCCGTTTAAACTACTTAATAGTAATTAAGATTTAAAGTAAACCACCTACTTTGTCAAATGTTGGTTATTAATAGATTGGATAACACTTATTCTCTTCTGACTAAGGACTTCTAACACTTTTAGATAAGATTTTTTTTTTTTTTTTTTAAAACAAACACTAGACGGGTGGGTGTTCACTCCAGTTTAAACTAGTTGCTAGTACTCATAAAATAAATTAAAATGCCCACCAAATGTTGCTTATTAAAAATTAGGTAGTTATTTCCTCTTTCTTGAACAAACAAACTTTTAACGCTTACAAAAAAAACATAATTCCATTTTTTTTTTAAACAAATTATTAAACTGGTCAATGAGCATTTCAGTTTAAACAATTTAATTATAATATAAAGTGATTACTTGTCCAGATGTTGGTCATCAAAGATTGAAAATCATTTTTTACTTCTTGGACTAAAAAAATTCTAACACTTGCAAAGAAGAAGAACTTTTAATTGTTTAATAACAAACACTTAGGCAAGTGGGTGGTCACTGCAACTTAAACCATTTGCTGGTAATTATGATTTAGAGGAATCCACTTAGTTGTCCAAGTGTTGGTTATTAAAAAATTAAGTACCACTTTTTTTTAGCCAAAAAAATTTCTAACGTTTGCAAAAAAAAAAATTTTTTTAAATTTTTTGATATGAAACATTTAACCCAGTGAGTGAACTTTCCAGTTTAAATTACTTAGATGTTGTGAGTAACCCAACTACCCGCCCAAATGTTGATCAACAAAAAATTGAAAATTACCTTTTTCTTTTTTGATAATGAAACTTTTAATAATTGTAAAGAAGAAAAAGTACCAATTTCTTGATAATAAACTTTTGAGCGGTAAGCGTAGGTTAACAATTTAAATTACTCAATGAAAATTATCATCTGCAGTGACAATGTTGGTCATTAAAAGATTATATTTATTATTTTTTCTTTAACATAAATGATTTTAAAGTTTGCAAAAAAAAAACTTTCAATTACTTATTAACAAATTATTGAGCGGGTGGATAAGCATAATAGTTTAAACTACAAAACGTTCATTATAATTTGAAGTGGGCCACTTAAGTGTTGGTCGTTAAAAGATTGAATATCACTTTCTTTTTCTTTGACTAAAAAACTTGCAGAAAGAAGAAACTTTTAATTCTTTGATAACAAACACTCTGGTAGGTAGCTGGGCACTTCAGTTTCAACTACTTGTTGGTAATAATAATCTAAAGTGACCCACTTACCTAAATGTTGGTTATTAAACTTTTATCACTTGCAAAAAATAATTCTTTGATAACAAACACATGGGCGGTTAGGTGGGCATTCTATTTTAAACTACTTGCTAGTAATTATAACCTAAACTAAAGTGCACACTTGCTTAGTATTGGATGTTTAAAAACTAAACAATATTTCTTCCTTCTTAGACTTTTAAAGCTTGCAAAAAAAGCATTTTTTTAATAAAAAACTATAAAGCAGGTGGGTAAGCATTTTTGTTCAAACTACCATAATAATCTTAATATAGAGTGACTACCCACCCAAGTAATCATCAAAAAAGTGAATATCTCTTACTCTTTGAATCTAGAGTAAGTGATGACATAGTGACTACTGACATTTTCAAAGATAATAAAAAAATATCATTTTTTTTTTAATTTGTAAGTTGAATTAATTATATAGATTCAAAGTAAGTTCATATGTAGAAATGTCTTTTAAAAACATTTTATTTGTAAATTATTTTTATAATATAGAAAACAATAATAATAAAAAAATAGTTAACATTGAAAAGTTTTATAATATTACAAAAGAATATATTGATTATTTTTGTTTGTTGGTTGTTTTCCAATAAATTGACATTCTAGAGGTTACATTGGTTACTTAAGTTTCCAATTTTTAAAATTACGTTAAAACATATTATATATAGCATTTTACCAAAAAAGTCATTGTGTTGTACCGTATGCAGCAGCCAAGAATAACGTTTTAATTTATTTTGGAAAACCTTTTTAATTTTTGCTTCACTGTTTGGTGCGTATTTTTGGCGTGCAAACATACAAGGTACGTAAATTAAGTAAAAACCATTTTTTAACTTTTTTATTTAAATAAAATTATAATTCAACAAAATGTTTTTTTAAGAAAGCTACACTACGCTGTGGACAATTCTACCATTCTTCATAGCCATGCTGGAACTTGGATACTAGAATAACTTTCAGCTAGTGGCGCTTTTTAAGATAAAACTTTAATCTCAAAAAAAGAAAGTGTACAATTGTAAGCCCCAACGCTTAGTTTTTAGACTGTACTCAAACATCTAAAACTCGTCACTAGTAATGACATGTTCCCAAAAATAGAAATTATTTTCAATCGATTACAAAAAGTCAAAATATTTTTTCCTCCTCATTTTTTTCCAGTCTTGAAGTTTCTGCTTTTTGGTTCTACTTTAAAAAACTCATTTCTATCTTAAAATGCCTTAAACTGCCAAAAAAGAGCGGGCCTTAGATAAAATACCGTAAGCCTGCTAAAATTTTGTAAAAGTTTTTAGTGCACTGTGCCTAAGCCTGAGGAAAAACTTATAGCACACTGTTGTTCAAAATTGACGTCACGCATTTTAAAACCCACTAAATAAAACTATAGCAAGTTCAAAGTTTAAGCCTTGCATTTTAGATGTTGCCAGATCAAACGTCAGTGTGTCAGTCTCATTACTTAATTTATACATCTCGTAGTAGACAAATATTTTTTTAAATTAATTTAAAAACATTTTCTTGATTGCATAATGTTAATTAGCTTAAATAAGTATGTGATTTTATGCCATGCTACTTTATTTTATATGTTTTTCTAAAATCTAACCGAGGTCTATGCCAATAATCTACAATGAAAAAAATACGTCATGTAATTGAATAAACATATTTGTTATCAAACGTCAAGTCCATAAAGCTTATTCCAACCTAAAGCAATTCAATTTTAATATTTTATATAATTATTTGAAAGTTGTTTTATTTAAAAATTACTTCAATATATTAAAATTACTTTTAATATATTAAAATCAATAAATTATCAATCAATTTGTAATAACATTTATAAAATACAGTAATTACAATAAACGGACTATTAAAAATGATCAAATACTTATTATTTTTATTTATTTATTGTCTGTTAGTACACTTACGCAGTTAACGATTTATAATTGATGATCAATAGTTTTATAAACTCACCTAAAACAAAAGAAAAGTATTATAGTAATATTGTATAACATATATTTATATATAAATAAAAAATATATCAATGTTTATATTCAACATGACTAGATAAATTATTTTACTTGTATTACAATTCATAGCATGCAAATTGTTTTACTATTCATTTTCTACAAAAAACAAATTTTCCATTAGTCTTACATCTAAACTCAAATTTAATTGCTATTGATTTAAGTATAGAAAGTCGGTATAAGTATAAAATAATATTTAATTAAAAACATAAACTTTATGAAAAATTTTAAACAAAACTTAAGGGTAATCATAAACTTATTTGATATGGGTTCAGTCAATACAAATAGTGTTTGACATGTTTAATATATTAAAAAGTAGTTTCCATCTTACAAAAACTTTTTTTGCACTTCTCAAAAACAATGCGTTAACATTAAACATTCTTTCAAACTTAAACAAAGTTTAAACTATTAATTATTTATTAATTCATAAAAATGCTACAGTAAAAGTGGCAAATAAAAAGTCTGCATTATTAAAGTACTGCCAATTCTTGAAATTAATAAAGTGTATAAAATATAAAACGTTGGTGAGCTGTAATGCGTTAAAAATGATCTTTCACATTATATCTTGTTTACTTCTAACTTTGTTTTTGTATTTAGAAACTTATACATTATAAAATATTTATTATATGGCATATTGGAACTGAATTTAATAAAACCTATTAATACTTGTTTTGTTTTCTATATAAAAATATTAATTTTTGTTGTTAGATGTTTGTAAAAAATATAAAAACACTTGTACTCAATTAAGAGATAACAAGCAATAAATATAAAACATAAATTACTCTATAAATTTATCAGTAATTTATCGATAATAAAAAAAAATATATAGTAACAAATTTAACAATACTACATACAGAAACAGAATAAAGTTACACTTAATAACTATTCAGTATGCATGGCGTACTATTAGTAAATTGTTCAAACGTATTTTTAAACTTACATTTATTTCAATTCCTCAATTTTATGAACTTTTTACTAAAAAACTAACAAGTAATTACTTAGTACTTAAATTAGTCATTGGAAATAAAGTGATATTTAAAAATTAATGAACTGTACACTAAATAATTAAATTTTCAAATAGAATAGATCATGAGTTGTTAATATAATCTGAAATTATTTATATTTTATTTAGCACAAAAAGAAAATTAAAACAGCAACTGCACTTCAAGTTAGTAAAGTTTTAAAACGAGGCAACTTTAAACGAACCCAGTTAGTTTGCAAAGTTTAAAATAAGTGCAACACTGAATATTTATGACATCTTATAAATAAATAACATTAATTGCAGACATTTATTTTTTATAATAAAATAATAGTAATATTTATTGTTATTATATCTATACATTCAAGTTGTAATTTGACATGTAGTTCAAATTAAACGTTGTGTGAAATAATAATTATTGAACATAATTAAATTAATAAAAATACGTATTTTAAAACTGGTATATTAATGAACATGATAAAAAAACTGACTTTAATTAATTTGTTGATTGAAAAGGGATAATCTTCAAAGCTTGTAACGAACAAATTGTTGTTTTTTCATCAGCGCTAAAACGTTTACTATTCAAATGTATAATTGAATAAAAGTAAAATTATAAAAACATACATGCATCATGCATATTGTATAAATATTAAATTGTTTGTGTGTGTAAGAAGAGCTGCGGAACTGTTACATCCTCACTCAGACAAGCAACGGCATTTTGTCGAGTTCTAACAAATTTAGGTAGCCAATTTTTGAATCTGGTAATATTTGTATTCAGTTTGCAATATTTAAAACTTTAATTTAGTTAAATCTTAAATGAGTTGGTTTGCAAGTAGTAGTAGTAGTAAATATATTTATTTTATAATATATACAGACAAATGATTGTATATATATATTACATTGTGGCAATGGTTGGTTGAGTATGAAACTGAGCTATCGACCGAAGTCTTTTTGCATTCACGGTTTGCTAGTAATTTTACACATCTACATCAATCTTTATTTGAAGCTTTTGAATAAAAAGTACACCGGTATAGCGTATATTTGTACCGAAACCATTCGATCACATACAAAAAATGTGTGTCTACCAGCTACCAAAGCTAATGTTAAATGCGTAAACCACAAACTATACACATACTAAAAAAACAGATGCTTGCGCATTTTTCATTTCACTGTTTCTTTGTATTTGTATTTAAGTGATTCTGCCAAACACTTTTAAAAAATATATTTATTTTCACTTTGTCAAAACTTACGAACAAAATAACTTATTTCAGATACTCAATTCTACTTTATACAAATATAGATACAATTTTGCAGTGCATTAGACATTTCTAAAGCATTTGATAGAGACGAGTTATATTGTAAAGTTTTTGATCACAAATCTGTAAATCTTATTATAAGCTATCTTGACAATAAAAAAATATAGTTAAAATTGATGGTTTGAACTTTGACCCTTAAATCATAAATGCTGGTCATTTTCAAGGTTAAGATTTCCGGATTTTATTTTTGATTTACTTTAATAATTTTTTTCAAATAACCAAAAGTTCTATTTAAAGTTTTGTACTTTTTATACTTCATACTTTTTAAAGACCCTTAAAAACTTTAGGTTAGAATCTGTAGTATCTAAAAACAAAGACCTTAAACTAATATCTGCATAGGGTACAGCCAACTTAACCAATTTTAACATTTACAAAACTCAACTTCTTATTGTTTCAAAATCAAAATCTAATGTATTATTAGTATCAAATAATAAACTAAACAACAAATTTATATCTAAACTTTCTTCAATTTGTCTTCTACATGATGTAATCTTACATAATCTTCTCTGGAATAACTATGTTGTTAACATAGTTTTAAAATTATCATCTACAATTGACTAATGATTTAGAGCTTTACAACACTGGCGATATTTGCATGGACATTTTCAAACAAAATACAAAACTATCTGAATCAAATATTTATTTGTAGTACAAACCTTGTTAAAAATTTGAACCAAATTTACTGACAGATTTATTGACACATGAAATAAACTTTTAGTGTTTTTTAAGACTTACATATAAGACGCAAATGCTCAAAGTCAATGTTTACAGACTGCTTAAATCTAGTCTTTAATGTGATAATTTCAGCAATTGTAATTTTATTTGTTAAAATTCAAAGGTTTATGTTGTTGTGACATATTAACAGTACGTTTCGTATTTTATACCAAGAAACAAAAAAAAAATGTTTTTGAGATTGAATTCTAAACAAAAAATACAAAATAACTTTTTTCCCAATAAGTTTTTCTTTTGGAGATATTGAAGTTTAAACTTTTGAAAAAAATACTAATAGTACGTTATATAAAAACTTCAATCATCATTACTTTAATTTACAACATTTGTTTAAAAATTCCAACGCCAGCCGCAAAGCAAGCCTGGCGACGCAAAACCAATTGTAAGTGCAGTTTCTGTTTTGTAATTGTTCCTCATTGTAAATTTTCTTTGCATAAACTAGATGTTTTACGTGGCCGCAGAAGTAAAAATCTAGTGAATTTAGATCTGACGACCTAACAGGCCACTAAACTGAACCAAGCCTACACATCCACCTTTCATTAAAATGATTCAAAGATTGTTATAGAAAGGTTAGACTTTCTATAACAATCTTTGCAACAAGCGGTGAAATACTATCGTGTTGATACCACAACAAGTTGCGTAATGAAAGTGGAACATTTGTCAATAACTTGAGCAAGTGATTATCCAACAATTCGAAGTAGGACGTAGTTTTGAGAAACTTGCTGATCAGTTGCAATGTTTCTAGTACTAATACCTGCTTTCTCAAACACGGCATCAATTACTTTTTTTTTATTTGCAGCATTGTATTGTAATTTAATACCACCAGTATGACAATTACTAATTTTACATTGTTGCAACCTTTTAAATGTATTGAAAAATACAAGGCAAGATAACGTCTATTCGGGAATCTTCTTTTATATTTTTGACAACATTTTAAAGCATTGTCGTTGCAAAAGCTATAAACATAAATAATGTAAGCATATTCTGCATTGCCAAACTGCATTCTTGATGAAATTTGTTTTTTACACTAACAATTAAGAGCATTACTCGTAAGTACTTAATAACTGTATAAAATGAAATAGTAAATAAGTTTTTTGTTTTAAATCATTTTTTCATTAAATAAGTTTAGAAAACGTCATGCTTCAATATCTCCAAAAACAAAAGTTAACTGCAAAAAAAGTATTTTGTATTTTTTGTTTAGAATTCAATTTCATATACAAATTATTATTTTTTGCTTTCTGGTATAAATCACCGTGTATGTATATGAAATAAATATTATTATTTTGTTTTTGTTTGTTTTTGTGTTATTCACGGTGTTATTTCAATTCTACGGGCTATTATAGCTAGAATAAAAAGAATTCTAATGTAAAAACATTCTTACTGTGCTGCATGTACCAAGAATTACAGCGCGTTGCATATTGGACGAAGATGTCTTTGTCAATGTAAAGTCGTAAAAAAAAATAATAAAACGTAAAAAGTGTTAATGCATTAGCCAATATTATTATAGGAATTGTACAAACTTTTTCAAGTTTCTATTGTTGTTTTATTTCCATTGCTAAATTTGCATACTTTTCATTTTTTTCTTCATAAGCTTTTTGTAAATTTACAGCATTAGGTATTGTAATATCAATAAGAGATGCTACTTTATTAATTTTGTCAACAAAAATAATATCTGGTCTAATGTGACTTATAGATTTATCTGTAAGAATGCTCCTATCCCAGTATAGTTAAATGTCTGTATTTTCTATTACGTTTTCTGGGGTATATTGGTAATATGGTAGTTTTTTAGTTATAAGACCATATTTATTATACAGTTCTTGGTGCAGAATTTTCCCTACATTATCATGTCTTATCCTGTATTCAGTTTGAGCTAATGTAGAGCAACCGAATATTATGTGTTGTATTGTTTCACTGAATGTTTGACATCGCCTGCACTTGTCGTTTTGGGTTCCATCCTTAATGATGTGTTTTTTTTTAATTTTTTGTTAATATTACTTGATCTTGTATTGCAAGCAAAAATCCTTAGGTTTCTGGAAATGGTCCACCACAAACTAGCCAAGCGTTTGACGCAGTATAATTGATATGTGGTTGGTTCAAGTCTTGAGCGTGTTTTCCGTGTACTTGTTTTGTTTTTCAGGATTCTATCTTTTCTCTGTCACTTGTTATTTGAAACTCTATGTCAATGGCCATGTTTAAAGGGGTATAACTGGCATCGGCACTAACAATTGATTAGTGTAGAGCTAAGGGTTGATGTTTTTCTAAAAAATACATTTGCAAAAGATTCTTTTGTTTATTTTGCTGATTGCCAATGTCAATTATGCCGTAGCGGATCTAAGATGGTGTATATTGGCTCCGGTAAGAATTTGATTAGTTTTTCTATGTACATCTTTTATGTTTGTGTCCGTCCAATTAGTTACACCAAAGAATACGTTAGTAAAAGAACAGCATAAGTATTGATGACTTTTAAGATGTTTTCGCCATGAAGCATAGTTTTTGTTATTTTCTTAACTTTATTTTTTCTTTTACTATTTTTTCTTCAAGTAACCTTGATTGTTTCATGCCCAGATATTTGTAAAATTCTCCATTTACTATTCTTTTTATTTCTTCTTCATTTAGTAAACTAATTAATTATTATTTTTTGCTTTTGTTAATGCTTTGTGTTTTAAATTTGTTTAGACTAAACTTGATGTATATGTCATTACTAAAAAATTTTGTAGTTTTCAATTGGTGTTTTAAAAACTGCGGTGTGCTGCTTTACATTTTTATATTGTCCATATACATGAGATGGGAAAGCTTGTATGTTATAGTATTGCCTTGTTTAATATTGTAGCTTTTGTTCATATTGTTGAGCATATCTTTTTTTATATATTTTTTTTCTCAGTAATTTTCTGGGATTACTTAGTTATACAGGTAAGTACATACCAAGTCTAGTATGTTTTTGCTCTATTGGCCTAGAAACAACCGAACAATATTACATGTCATAAGAATAACTGTTTTCTGCATGTTTGTAATAAGGTGTTTATTTAATTCTATTTCTTTAATGTTATCTTTTGATTTTGATGGAATTATTTCTGTAGATGATATTATAATAGGAATTATTTTTACTTGTTTTTGTTTTCACAATTTTTGTATTTCATGAGCTAGAGGTAAGTGTTTTTCCAATTTTTCTAATTTTTCTGTATTTTTATTATTATTATTATTAATATTATAAAAAAACGTTTAATTTTCTAAAAATATTTAATAAGAATAGTTACTCCAACTTACTAAAAAATATTTATGAGAATGCAACAATCAAAATTTATATTAAAGAAACCAAAACCATGAAAATTCTAAGAGGTGTACGGCAGTGACTTTATATTACCAAAGCTATTTACCATTGCAATAAAAAATAATTTTACAAACCTTTATTAGGAGACAAAAAGTTTTAACATTCCTGGTCAGTGATAATAAAGATAATTTAAAAACAATTTTAAAACGCTTATGGAATTATCAGAACGTGTTGGTCTTGCAATAAACTTCTCAAAGACTAAGACGATGAACCAAGACTAGCAGCAGATTACAATTAACAACAAACCAATAAAAATGTAAAAAAGTTATCTTATAAAATTTGGCAAATATAACCAAAAAACAAAAATTTCAAGGCAAATCACGCAAAGTTGAGCTGCATTTATAAAACTGGGATAAGTCTTAAAAAAATTTAAAATACCCCAATCATTAAAATAGAAAGTATACGACTTGTGTGTGTTACCAGTTTCAACTTATAGAATGAAAACAATGGCAAGCGCTAAAATCTTAAAATTACACAAAGAGCATAGAAACGGAGCAGGTTTTATATAAGTTTGAGGAAAAGATAAAAAATAAAAAAAATACAAATACAAATAAAATTAAGATTAAGACATAAATCAAAATTATTGTTCTAACTACGTCAGAACATTTGATAAAGATATTTTAAAATCAGAAAAAAATAATCTAATTTTTTGACTCTACGCAAAAAGTTTAAAAAAGGATCCAAAATACTTGGTTTGCATATTGCACGCAACAATTGAAGTTTTAAAACAGCAATTATTTGTCAGTAAATATCAACACTAAACCGCTTAAGATAGATATTAATGCTATTGACTTTTATAGTTTTTATATAAAACACAACAATCAAATTCAACTGCAATAAACTTAAAAACTGCTAACAAGATAATTGAAAAACCTGTTATATTATTACAGATCAAATTTTAGCAACAGCCCAATTTACAAAAATCTTATTAGAGATCAATGGCAAAACATCGGCGCACAACTGCAAATAAAGTTGATATTTCTAACATTTTTTTTTTTAAATTAAAATAGAAACCACTAATATCGGAATCTCGTAAAACCGCACTTTATGTTAACAAAGTACGCAAAACATGTGCAAAGTTTACAAATTTTAATTTATTTTTATTGCCTTCTATGGACAATAAATAAAAGCTTCTACCATTTGTTATTTGCAAAAATAAATTTGTCTTTTTTCTAAAACATCTCATCAAAAAGTTTTTCTCTGCGGATAATGTAAACAGAAAATTTTGCTAGAGTTTAACGTTTTCTCTATAATATCCAGTGCTTTAAAATTTTGTTATAAGCAACAAGATTTTCTGTCTCTCATTTTTTTGGTTTTACCATAGTGTCGAAATATCAGTGTTTTGAGCACACAGCGTTAAAATATTTTGGAAAACTCACCTGCAAAAAATGCGCACAAGGCTAATTTAATCAAGAGTGTTTAGACCGCAAAACGTTTAAATTTAAATCTAACAAAAAATTTTAAACAAAAAAATAAGATTACTTGCACAGTAAATCTGAAAGGTAAAGTAGCAAACGCAAGCTACATCTAAAGTGACGCTTATAAGGTATTTAGACATTAGGTAGAATTAAGTCGGTAACATTTTTTTTAAGTAAATTTGGCACTTTAAGTCTTTAGAAGATTTCTAAATTACAAAAAACAATATTTGCCCGCATTAGTTGATAAGACTTACAAAACAACTATTACATTACAAACAAGCTCAAATGGACCCTAATAAAATATTATCAAGAAATACAGCAAATGTAACTAACAAAACTTATTTTAAACAAGCTTTGTAGGTTCTAAATTAATTTACTACTAGGTGTACTGTAAAAAAGTACACAAATGTTGTCATTGAACAAACTTTTAGTTGATGCAACAACAATTAAGAAAATTGCAGCTATAGCGTATTACACACAATTCAATAGAGCTAAATATACTTCAAACCACTTTTCATATAAAAAGTTAATTTAAAACAAGTTAAAAAAATATACGATTCAAACTGTAACAAATCATATACAAACAAACTGCATCAACTTTTTTTTTTAATAACTTTTTTGAGCAATTAACAGCATACGTCAACAAAATTGGTAGATAAAATCAGTATAACATAACAATTGCTTAATAAAAAAAATTCTGCCCAAAACAAGTAAATTTAAAATAAATAATTAAAGTGTTTTTACTAATTACTTATAATTATTTACGTGTCAGTAATAATAAGTTATTAGATAACGTAATTGATAATTTGTGAGTATTGTTCTAGACAGTAGAAGCTACAACGTTCTTGTGTTACTTTTAGAATTCTTGCAATATTAGTCTACGTTGTGTTAGTATATTATTCTGTGTAATTTTATTTTGTAATGTAAATAATAAATACTTATATTTACTAATTTTACGTTAAAAATATATTATTTTGCATCATTTTATTAATTACTGTAAAAAATGTACGACCTACTTAAAACCACTATTTTATTAAAAATCAATGTAGTTTATCTATAAAAAATGCAAGTTATTATTTTATTACTCAAACTACAGCAGCAGTTGTAGTTGTATTATTATTGTCATTATATTATATTATATTATGTAAATGTTTAATTTTACAAGGTTAAAATAAATAAAAATAACATTTGTTTTAACCTTGATAACTGACATCAATAATTAATTATATAAATTATACAATAAAAAACTAAAGTAGCACATCCAATCACATATGTATTGTTTCGGTGTACATATTAGTATGTTGTGCAACTAATGCATAATAACACTTATTTCACACCATTGTTTTGAATTATTTATTAAATGTTACAATACGATAATATGACATTTGACAGGTAAGCTCAGTGAGTAATGTTCACTTTTTGTACGTATTATTAAAATGTATAAAATAGCATATTATGTTTTGTAATAAAATTAAAGTTAAAATTAAAATTGTTTTATTATATTTATATAACTTTCTTTTGCAATAACAGTTGTACAATAAACACATTACAGCAAAAAGTAAAATAAACAATATTAACTTATTATATTAAAATGAACTAATAATTATATTATGTCGGTGTAATTTATACAAGATAAGTTCATTCTCAGAATACTTAAACAGCAAGTTTAATTATGACGTGCAATATTATAAAAATCTTTATCCGTGCTCAGCATCCTATTTCAGGTACATACAAATCCACAAACATAAATCGTATAAACACAATCCTACATAAATCACTAGCAGTAGTAATAAAAAGAAATCTTGAAATATTAGTAAAAGAAATAATACATTACAGATACCCGCTAATAATATATTACAAACATCCATTACAAATGGAAATAGATATTTCTTATCACAGGTGTTTGTAATCGATTTTAAATTATAAAGCAATTTATTAGACACGTAAAGTATATAGCTGTTTTGTAGTTTTAATTGCATATTTACATATTGAATATTTGAATAATAATTTAATTGAACAATGTTGGTGTCTCGCATTTTAAACTGTTGCAATTAAATACACGATAATAATAAAATAATCTCGACCCACTTGTGGTAGGTTAATGCCAGCTTTGTTATAAATGCCAGCAGAACTATACGACTATTTAAAAGTGTTAGTGTATAAAGGAAGAAACACTTAAATGTCCAGAATTGCGAGAAACAGAACAGGAATTTTAATTAATATATTTTTTCAAAAATGTTAATGCATTTCAAAATGATTTAGAATTTTTACTACTAGCTTTAATGTCAAGAATTTAATGGCGCCATTAAAATATTTTTTTAGTAGTTTAATACTTTATGGTGGATGCGCCAGGTGATTATATTTTTAGATGTAAAATATTTATTGATACAATTTTTAAACATAATAGCAAGTATTAATAATTTTTTTTATATAATAATCAAACAAACGATTGTAAGTTTAGCACATAATTATTTATTCAAATTTAATTTTTGTTATCATGCGATGCCGTGGTAATACAAGACACACTGATGAGGTTTGTAGAACCAAAACAATTGTTTGCGCTTAACTTTTGGCCGCTGTAATTGTTAGATTAAATTTGAATAATGTATTATTTCATAATTAGTTTTAAAATCTGTGTTTGTTTTTTAAAAAGAGCTTTTTACTATATAAAACCTTAAAATAAACTTTAGAACAAATGTCCTTGAATACATGACACAAGTGAATAAAATAAACAAATAAATTGATTGATGAGTTATTTTTAAATTTCATTATGTATTACGTAATTTTGTATTGTATTATTTTATTACAAGCTGCTGCTTTACAATGAAATGTTTGCAATAAAAATATGCAAAAATGTGAAAGCAACAAAGTAGACAAAGCAAAATGTGTAAAATAATTAATGAAGTGTGTTCGCGTGTCGTCAGATACATTACGCGTGCGTTTTTATTATCCCATTTAGAAATTATTTATTTGTTAAGTATACACAACACTCAATAACAAAATATAAATACTAGTTGATGACATAATATATTTACTTGTTTGTCTTTCTTTCAACAAGTAGAATCCGATTCAAATCAATTCAATAAGCTATAGAAAGTTCAAGGTCTTAACAATATGTATTATAATAACAACGACAAACATGTTTATTAATATTCAACTCTACAATTAATATAATTTTTGTTAAAAATTGATATTGTTTGTCAATATTTTCCTTAAATAATTAAATTTCATTAAACTTAAAACGTCGTTAGGGGAAAATAGGGGTGCCATAAAAATAATCATAAAGCAGAATAATTCAGGTGTGCTCTCAGTTGTTGATTTCCCACATGCTCTGCAAAATATTTGTATGCGCATAGGTGAATTTGGGCCACACGTTTCAATTAGTACGTGTAATCAAAGTGAGTGAAATTACAGATTATAAATTATTGATACAAAAGGGTTATATTATACAAGGTTAGTGTATGCCAGTATTGATTTTCTAGATATAATGTTAAATCTAATTGTCAAAGCTACACTCTAGATTGTTAAAGTTACATGAAAATTTTAATATACTCTTTTCTTGCTAAATGATAATTATTTATAATTTACATAAAATAATTGCAATATTATAATTACTAATATAACTATGTTATAACAAGAAAATTTAATGAGTGTGGCAAATATATTAATGTGTATAAAAGCAACAACACATAAATATTATTTAAAATTATTAATCAACCATTAAATGTAACATAAAATCATTTCAACCAAAAAACACATAGAACCGCTGCGCAACAAAATACAATTTTTGCAATTATTAGGTATTTCAATATGCTATGCATTTAACTATTCTAGAATTGTTTATCTTATTGTTTAATTTTGTTGTGTTATTTTATTTACAGTTTGCAAAACAACGGAAAATTTTATTCATTATCTTGATTTTAGTTATTAATGTGAAGAATAATGTGTGTGTGTGTGTTTTTTTTTTCGTTGACGATTGTATCTTTGCAGTAGTTATGGAGTTTCGTGATTTAATAAACCCTCAAGATGTAGCTGGTAGTTTTAGTCAGAAGGAAGTTTTTTGGAACTCTAGGCTGCTAAACGGCCAAAGGTAGGGTTCTAGATTAATTACGATCACCTTGCAACTTTCCGCGTGTTTATGCCGTGCGTAGAAACTTGTAGAAGAGAATGAAAAAAACCTGGTAGCTAAGACACTCTAGAGATGCGTCTCTAGGGCTTGGCAACACTCTACTTGATTTTTTTTTTTAAACTGGTAGATGAGACTAACCCACCTTGGTCAATTAGCTGAGTCTTCTAATCAGATGGCCGACAAGGGTGTATAACAAGCTGAATGCTTAATAGTTTTTATATGTAATACACGTTCCTGCACTACCCTTCAGAAAACTATATTTCTCAAGTAGCCCTAGCAGTTGTTTTTTTGACGTCCCTTTTGTTGCGAGCTTCATAGAAAGTAGAAAACCAAAAAAATGAAAATAATTCTCATAATTATAGTGGATAAAATAAAATGCGTGTTTGGGCACCTTAAACAAATAGCAATAAATACTCTGTTAATTGCTAAAAGCAGTAAAGGCCTGTCCAAGTTAGATACGCCACTTGAAATCGACTTTGCGTTGCCTAAGTTAAAAGATAAAAGACGCAAAGTTGGCTGCTCTAAAACAGGCAAACCTTTTTCTAGGCAAGACGGACACTCCTATACACGGAAGAAGCCACAATCAAACTAAAAACCTTTTAAAAAAAAGGTTGTAAGTTTCCGGACTAAAAAACTAGTTTAAAACGGAGAAAATCAAAGAAAAGATTTATTTACACCTTCAAATAGCTGTTATCCACCTGTGCAATATTTTAGGCAAAACCGCTAAAACACAGTCAGAGTTAATTAAAACTGTCTTAACTTAAAAGCTAGACAATACTTTGTCCACTCCCAAGAAAACACTTTTTACCTTTATAGAGTAGTCACTCACAGAAAAAAAATTATAATAACTTGTGATGATTACACTGTCTAGCAGCCGTAGCTACACTATGCCGCAAACTAGAAGTGATGCAAAATACAATAGCCATAGTCCATGAGCCATAGATTGTAAAATCCAAAGTTAATAGATTTAACAAACTTAACCAAAAAGTTTTGGCAAACTTAAAGAAAAGTTTTTGCAAACTCTACAAACAATAAACTAAAGACGTGCATTTACACATAGCGACATTACAGCGATACCTCGTCTGTCTGCATACTTAGCTCACAATAAACTACCTCTAATCACAACTATAGAAAAGTACAGTATTGCATAAGTAGCAATATAAACCTAGTTGTAATGCAAACTCTTACCTTATTGTATAGAGAAGCAAACACATCAATGACAGAAATAAGCTTTTATACAATTTTATATCAGTATTAACTTAAAAATATTAAAGTAAAGCGTTGAACTAACGTTTGTTACATCTTGCAACCAGACTGTTATAAATATCCAGAATCTAAAACATTTAATTGCTTACAGTTTTCAATTATAGCTTTTTATATACTACAGTTGCAAGTCTAGTAGTTTTTTAAATTTAATTTTATATAATTAACAACAATTAAAGCCCATCAAAAACACAAAAGCAAAATGCTTGTTTTATCATTTCTATTTAACTAAATATTGAAGCATAACACCAATATTTATTTCTAAGCATTGATTCAACTAAAAGTCTGCACGTTTTAAGAGCAAATCTATTCTAATTTTGCTCTAGTTTGGTTTTACATTTAGGTAATGTCTGTTATAGGTTATTTCTCAATGTTTGTTAAATTTTATACCACATTTTTTTAATGACATTAAGGTCAAGACTGTTGGAAACCCAAGAAAAAACAATTAGGTTGTAGTTGTTAAACCACATTTTGTGGTTTTGACTATATGGCAGATTATTACTAAAATATGTAGTTTTTGCATTACATTTAACTTTCTAATATTTGATAACAGACTGTTTTGCAGTATTTGTTATTATTATTTAGCGTTTACGGTACTATCAATAAATTCATAGTATCTTAATTTTAAAGTTATCATTCAGCCATAAACTATCACTTTTTTATTAAATTTTACCAAACGTTTTATGCAATCCTTATAAAAAGCCTCATGTTTAGTGCAACTGACATGTTTGCGATAATCATTAACAGTTACGTCAAATTTTGAATCGTTGCTAAAAATTACTCTAGACAACGAAAGCTTTCTTTGCCAAGCAACAAAAACTTTGCAAAATAACCTACCAATCTCAAAAGCACACAAAGCCACACTTCTAACACCTTGGAGAATGTAGCTGGTGACAAATGGCGCTCAACGTAGGGCGTCGAAAAACATAATGCTTTTGCGTTCCTGCAACACACAACTTGGGTAACAGTTTTTGATAAGAACAAAACCACGTGTCATTAAGGTGACCATACCACCACTTCTGGCAACCAAATCGCAGTGACTACAGTCAGCATACCCCATACTGTTATGAGACATTATCCAAACTCATATTTTGGACCAACTTCAAACGGCTACAGTTCTGCGACGTCAACACTTTTAGAACCACTAAGACATAAAACGCCTGACGCTATACCCATCCGTCACCACACAAGAGTACGGCGGCACTATAATCTATAAGAACGGGCTGCTTACCGTAACTAATCACCTCAACAATCTCTCAGATATGACGGACATCTGACTTACCTGGTAAACGCTTTTCAGGTAGATGCAGAAATGCATCAATACACCATTACCTACAACGTCATCTATTGGTTATTACTAGGAATAACAGACCTACTGACAATAATACAGAATTCGCAGTTTATCTGCAACCCGCAAATCGCGCAAACGCACATGTTCTTGATATGCTTGGTTAACGACATAATTAACCTAACAAACTACCTAAGAGTGCATAGTTTAGTTAAAGTACGCTAACCTCAATATTCTTAACAAAGAAACCAAAGAAGTCCAGGGACTTATACTAGAACCATTCGGAACTCTGCAAGTGAGCATTGTCGAAACCAAACAGTAAATTACAAACACCATAACGCACGTCAAAAGCGAGTACCACAAAAACGTATTACGCGTCGGCTTGACCCTACTTACCTCACAAAAAAAACCGAAGACGTCCAACATAGTTCTTAACGCAACATGCACAGTCCATGTGCATGCCACCAACACAGTTATTGCAGTCCATCACGACAAAACAACCAACCTCGGCACGCAGAATTTTCTGAAACTAACAAACCGGTTGCGCAATAAAGAACGAGACACAATGCACATAGTGAATAAACGTACCCGATACAAAAAACATATGGAGCCAACATCAGCCTGACCAACATAAACAGATACTCCGAGTTGGTCATCCGGTGATCACCATCATACACACTGCAGCTTATGACATAAATCACCTTAAACGGTGTCGTCGACCACCACACACAATAGATACCTCTGAGTTAGGCCAAAGCTATTAAAAACCCGTTCTCTGGTTTGCATCTTTACCAAAAGATACTACAAACAAGCCTTATTGGCTTGAAAAATAACCCAACGCTTTAAAGAGCACACACGCCCACACCCGTAGCATCTGTAAGAATGCATCCGGTTACAAAACTTTTTTTTAAATAAACTTTTAAATTGTTATTTGTAATTTAATCTTATAAAACATTAATTTATATTTATAAATCAACTAGCTTAATTATATTTTTCACACTATAGTTTAAAAAAATAGGTTTAATAATATTTAAACTCTAACTCTTAACTTAACTTAATTAATTAATAATAACAATAGAAACAGCTAAAAATTAATAACATTTTTTTAGCATATATAAAATTATAAAGAAAACTATGACAAAAAATATGATTGTTTGTTTGGAGTCCACTCGGTATTAGAAAGGTTAAAAACTCTCTACGCAAAAAATTTGATTAAAAAAAAGCTTAATTGCGCGCCGCAAAATTTTTTACTGCAAATAAATATCAAAGCAAAGTTATACGTGTCAACAATTAATATATGTAGGCGTCATTTCAAGAAAAAAATGTCATCTGTGACTTTCATTCTAATCGTTAATTGACGCAAAGTTATCAAACCAACTAAAACTGCAGACCTAATAGCAACTCAATTGGCATCTACAAGTAGTTTTAAAAATATAAACCTAACCTAATATGAATAGACAAATTGCTTTATCAAGTTATCCATGCTAAAATTTAAAAAAAATAGTTTTTTTAAGTTTAGTAAAGGAAATATTGAAGTTAGTAAAAATGAAAAGAAAAAGTATAGTTGTGACCAATTTTGTTATAGTAAGAAAAAAATGTATGAATGAGGTAGAATGTTAGTGAAAAAAGTAACTAAAAGTAGAAAAATAGGTAACAGTGTAGACGGAGAGTTAGTAAACAGACTAAAAGAAATAAAACTGCAATATAAGCAAAAAAATGATGATAGCAGATACAATGCCAAATATAAATACATTTAAGAATGTACTAAACTATTAACTTACTTGCAGGAAAATCAAGTAAAAAATGTTCAATAACTTATTGCCCATATAAAAGGTGTGAGATTTCTGAAAATGAAGTAGGTACTTATAACCATTGGGTATATAAGTACGATAGACTAAAGTTATAATAAGCAAATGCAGAAAGCAAGAAAAATAAAAGAATAATTTAATGAGAATGAGAAAGTGGCAAAAATATTTAAAACGATTAAGAAGGGCACAGTAAATTCAATAGGGTAAAGTTTTAAACTTTTTTTAATTTTTTTTTTTAGGTTTATTATTTGATTATTATTATTATTTATATATTTATGATTATGCCAATAAAAATCTTCCTTATAACCAGACAAAATGTTTTATCAAGTTATCTAGTTATCCTCTCGTATCTTTAAGCAATCATATATTTAAGTCAGTATTGGTTCTGATGATATTTGCACCAAATCATTGACCTAAATTTTTAATAAAAGAACTGTTTTCTAAAGTTTGGAAATATATAGCATTTTAATTTATAAATCTAGAGATAGGTCAAACATTATCAACTATAAAGGCATAAACTTACAGCCGAGTATCTTTGAACTTCTGGATAAATTAGTCACAAAACAACTTAACTGAATGAGCAAAAATATTATAATTGACAAACAGTGTGGGTTTCATTCTGAGAGATCAACTACTACAATTTTTTTTACTTATCAGACTGCTCTGTTAAAAACCTCAGAAGATCAGTATCAGGTTGATGCAATTTACACTATTTTTTAAATTTTTGATAGTGATAATTATGCTCTTTTAATTGATAAATTAAATATAGTTGGCTTTAACACAATGATTATTAATTGGTTATCTAATTTTTTGTTTTCACAAATTTAGCAAGTTTAAGTTCACTGTCTTTGTCTGTCTGTCTCCTATAGTGTTTGCAAATTTTTATTATTAATATTGAGAAATATGTTCAAAATAGCAAATTTCTTCTTTATGTAGATAATCTTAATTTGTATTTAAAGCTTTTGATAATACTGAGCTATTAAAAAATAACGTACAAAACGATAAATTTTGGTGTGAACATACTGAATTATATTTTAATGCACAAAAGTATTTTAGCATTGGCTTTTACAGAAGTAAACAAAAATTTAATAACATTTATGAAATTAAAGATTTGGGGGTATTGTTTGATAAAGATTTTAGTTTTTCAACACATATCAACAACATTACTATTAGATCTCTAAAAATTTTATTTTTTTTTCTACTGTTTTTTGGTGATACCAATTTTGGAGTGCAGAATAAATAGTTACGTAAAACTGCGTACAAATGTAATATTTTAATTAAGGCAATTGTTTTGTTTTAAAATGTTATCTTAATTGTAATACTGTAATTTGTATGTATTATGTTAATTTTGCTTTAAATGGGTGTACCGTAAATAAATAAAAAAATAAAATTAAAATAAAAAACAATAGACCGGTTATTCAAAACTTAAAACTTAAAATAAAAACGCGGTTTCTACTCAGAATGTTGATGAAAAGTTTGTTGCCAATCAATCTAAGTAATGACAGAAAATTTTGAAAAAAAAAATCAAAAACCACCTGGTGTAGGTACTAGAAAAATATTTTTTTTAGTTAAACACCAAGCAAAGCCATAATACTGTTGATCAATTATATTATCTAAAAAAAATCCAAAACGTTTCCTAAAGAGAAAACACCTTGTAATAGTCATTTTTAAGCTGGAAAAGGCGTATGATACGATTTGGCAACAAGTTTTAAAGAAACTGCACGCATAACAATTCAGAAAACATATTTTTTTAAATTTTTTATGCAAAATTGCAAATTTAAATTAACAGTGAGTACTAACGTCTTAAAAACGTTAAATTTAAAAAACATTATTTACAATGCTTTACAATCAATGTTGTTCTATTTGCACGGTAAATTATATTGCAGTTTTGATGGTTACAAAATACTATTTTTGCCGTAAGGTAGAGAGGAAAACAGAAACAAAAGGATTTTGATTTTGTTCTAAGAAAAACTTTGTGTGTGCATATTTGCGGCTACAGAAACCACGCTAAAACCCCTTGCTTGTCTTGCAAAAATCCAGAATCAGCTGTTAAAACATTCCTCTTAAAATTTTAGACGCAGTTATTAGGTAAGCTACTAAACCATTTTAAGAGTCTGCTACAAATTAAGTATATGTATACTAACCATTTGTCGCAGTTACTTTATATTTATCAACAAAAAAACGTAAAAATATAAACATACTACGTCAGTGGCGTACGTTTGAGCCAAAGAACCAAAAATTAGTTATACTGTTATTGATCCAATAATATTTAACATTGGCTATTAAAAGTTCTTTTTCCTTTTTGTTTGTGCCAGAGATAAAACTTTCCGTTCTATTTTGAACATAAAATTTAAGTATTTAACCGATTCCTTGGCATAACTTGTACAAATCGCAGTATTTTGTTTAGTCTGTTTTAGACAAAGATATTTTTGTATAAATTTTGGATAATGTTAGAGCAACAAATTGGTTTATTTGTTAATTTACAGATGCAGATATTTTTAAGTGCCATCTAAAGTATAATGTTTATGTAAAAGGTTTTTCAATAAAAAGTTTCATTTTGAATGGTAATTGAGCAGCTAACAAATTTGAAGCTATTATCTTTTGACATTTGACAAGTAAAAAATGGTAAAAAAATTTCAGACAGTTTTCAAAACTAAAGCACTTTTTCATCGTCGTAAAGCACCACCTTGGCCGGCCAAGTTTGTGATGTAATAAATCAAAACCGTGTGCTTTGCTCAACACATGAAATTTGTCGAATCTTTGTCGATCTTTGGAATTAGACATTCCACAAACGACATTACACCGTATTTTGCATTAAAACTTAAGTCTTAAGACTTTTAAAGTTCAGTTAACACAAGAACTTAAGCCGGTCGATTACCATAAACGTCGTATCTTTGATGATGCATTTGAAAGACCCAAGTCTTTCAAATGCATCAAAATAATCCGAAAAATCATTGAAAAGTCATCTTCAGTGATGAGGCCCATTTTTACCTCGGAGGCTACGTTAATAAGCAGAATTGTCGCATTTGGGGCTTAAAAAATTCAAGAATGATTGTTGAAAAGTCATTGGATCTTCAACGTGTCATTTTTTATTGCGGTTTTTAGGCTGGCGGTGTGATCGGAGAATACTTTTTTTAAAAATGGGGCTGGTGCAACTGTTACGGTGAATGGATAGCGCCACCGAGCTATGATTAATGATTTTTTATGCCGGAATTGGAAGATATTGATGTGGACGACGTTTACTTTCAGCAAGACAGCGCTACGTGCCACACAAGCAACAAAACAATCGCAATTTTGCAAGAAAATTTTCCTAACCGTGTTATTTTTTAAAAAGGTGATCACAATTGGCCACCGAGATCTTGTAATTTAACACCTTTAGACTTTTTTCTTTGAGGCCACGTTAAAGATAAGGTCTATGCCAATGCTCCATAATCGATTCAAGACCTTAAAGATGGAATTCGTAGACATACAGCCGCAAATGTGCAAATTGATCATAGAAAATTTTATGAAAAGAATGTGCTACTACAACCGTAACCGTTACCTTCCTATTTACAATGAAATAAACATGTATTAATTACTTTTAAAAAGGACCGTTTTTTTTTTAATATCAAATAAAATTTCTTATTGGAAAACCCTATACTCTACCAATTTGCTGTATTAACTAAATTATATAAACTTTGGTATTGCACTTAATTTAGTTTATTTAGTTTCAATAAGAAAAAACGGATAAAATAAGAATACCTTAAACTGATAAGCTTAGAACATGCCAACTTATTTTTTTGTATCTTTTTACCAACCAACAATCCACATACCAAATATGACTATCTGACACATTTTGGAAAAAATGCTAAACACTATCTAATAGCGTAATTAGCTCAAGAGTTCATTTAGTATAAAAATACAAAAATTATTTGATGCATGGTCTAAACCTAGTAATTATAGAACAAACGCCCAAATATAGTTTATGATATAATTAAATGCATACTCTGTTTCACAAACCAAACAATTTAACACAACATGGCAACATTTTTGAAACGTCTTTTATCAAATATACAACATCAGCAGATCTAGTTAGTCATTTCAAAATAAACTGTTTTAACACGTTGTTAATATACCGCCATAAAAATATTCTACAAAATTGATTGAGTTATTAATACAATTTTGACTGAATTAATTAAATTGCTCGATTTAAATAATTTTAGTTTAATTTTGTAAGAACAATAAACACACAAATTAAACAAAAATAGAATAAAAAGTAGACAATGTAAAACTTAAATTAAAATAAAATGTTAAACTGACAACAATAAATAAATCATTTTAAGTTAAGTTTATAGCATTTAGTCTAGGGAGAGGCTTAGTTGGTTGAAGCGTTTAACTCAAACCTCGTCGCTTAATTTTTGCAGGTTTCAACTCCAGCTCCGGCAGAAATTTTTTTAGGAAATTATGGCATTCATTAATTTAGACAAAACATTACATTACATATAATATGTGAGTGTAGATAAACCAGATACTAGGTTTTGACAGTATCTACAGGGCTACCTTCCATTCTCTCAATTAACGAGTGCGATAGTTTGCATGGTGTTTAAAACAGAATGTAAAATACTTAAGGGGGTGGTAGTACAATCCACAACAAACAAACAAATCTTAATAAACATGAGATATGAAACATTATTTATTTTTATATATTTTTAAAAAGAACATAGTTATAAAAGATGTGTTCTTTTTTCATATCCAAACAAGCACGATATCTTTGTTGGAAAGACATTTGCATTCTTTCCAAAACCTCTTCATTGGCTCAAATTTTTTGGCACATTTCATTAATTTTTAACTGCAGCTCCTTGAGATTATTTACAGGAGTAGCATACACTAATGATTTCAAATATTCTCAAAGCAAAAAACCAAACGGGTTTAAATCAGGTGATCTTGCTGGCCATAAAACTGGTCCGCTTCTTCCTACCCACCTATGTGGTAAAGTTTGGTCTAAATGTACTCTAACGGCAATCAAAAAATGAGCTGGAGTACCATTATGCTAGAACCACATTTGTTGCCTGTAGCAAGCAGCGCTTGTTAATCGATTTGGTAAAAAACCAGGACCAAAAAACTTGTAGGTTACAATACCCATTCAAATGTTTAATAAAAAACGTTTAATGTCCACATTCAACTACAGCATAGAGATTTTTGTCGACCCAACAATGTGCATTATAAAAATTAACAACTCCATCTTTGCGTAAAAACTAGCAACACAAAATTAAACGTGCCTGATAATCAGTTAATTTTAAGACCTGTACTCGCTGTACATGGTATGGATAAAGCAGCTGATTGTGCTTCTCCAAACTAGAGTAGCATCAATCCCTACCTCGATTGATATTCTCCGAACACTCGTCCCTGGATTATGCACTATTTGTGCTATAATTTTTTGTTCTGCTCTAGGAGTAGATACCAACCTTTGTCTGCCGGAAAGATAGCACTGTTTTCGAAATAAACCGGTATCTCTCAATATCTGATAAATTTTTCTAAACATACAATTTGAAAAAATCTAGCAATTTGGAAAAGCTTCTATATAAAGACGTATCGCTTTGTTGGCAATCCTATTAGCACGACTATACATAAAATACATGTCGGTTAATTCTGCGTAAGAGTAATCAGCCATAGCAATGAAAACATGTGCACTAACAACAACTGTCAAATACTAAATGTTTATTTCACAAAACATTAGCCAACTATGATAAGAAAATGCAGATTTTTGCAAAATAAAAAATGAAAGGAAAAAGAATGATAAAAATAAATTTTGTTCCATATCTCTAAAATAGTTGGTATAACAGCCCATGTTTTTTGTTTGTTGTGGTTTGTACTACCAGCCCTTTAAATATTTTACATTCTTTTTTAAACACCTTGTATATTTGTGCTTAATTCCAAGTACATATTCAGAAGCCCTTGCAACAACAAAAAAATCATTGCTAAAATATCGAGCTAAAAACTACAAAACATGCATAAAATTTGCACAAGTACAATACCACCTTACGACATAAATCAAGTCAATGTCAATTAGTAAATAATTATTATCCATTATGTTTAATCTTTAAAAATATTAAGTTTTACACTTAATGATAGCAAAACAGACATCATAAAAAAAGTCATTATGTAACATAAACATATTTTTTTTACTTATAATATTTATGGAAAACTTTATTAATGCATTTTATTTCTACTATTATATTTTAAATTCAAATAATATAACCTTGACCTATAAGAATAATCAAAACTATACATTCTCTATATAAGAATTTACAACATGGCCTAAAATATTTGTCCAAACATTACTCCTGTTCAACACTAAAGCCTGATATAATGATACCCTAAAGCCTTTTATCAAGCAGCATTCCAGTTTCATCCCCGTCGGCTCAAAACATACATTACACGCACGACCCTTTTACACACAGTGCAGATACAAAAAAAACGACATAATTTTTTTATAATTCTTTTAAATTGGTTTAATTAGTTAAACTGACATTGTTTCAAAATGTTACTGTTTTTATTCTTTGCTTCCCTTAGTTCTGAAGACTTTTATTATTTCAGGCATGTAGAAATCGCAAAGCGGACCCATGCCCGTTGAATAATTAATGCAATTCGCGTGTACAATTTTTACGAGCGCGTTCTTTTGCCAAAGAACAATAGATTGTCGATTGAGTGTACGTTGTGGCATACAAAGGGCATACTTGTTTATGTTCTTTGTAGTTGGAAAAAATAAAGCAAACAGTATATTTGCATATTTCTTGAAAGTAAAACTTTTTATTCAAGTTGATTTGTATCAATTTTTAATATGTTTTCAGTAGAAAAGGTCTATAAAGTATGAAATATTTTCATTGTTTTATCAAATTTATTGATGCTGCCTTCAATTTCAACTTGATGTCACTTTATATTACATGTGAGTACAATATTATCTAGTCTCTTTACTCTTAAAAACAAATATTTAAAATTAACATAAAATAATTTTATGAAAACTTAAGCAGCGTTTAAATTTTACACTATCTGCAGGCAGTTTATGAACTGCTATAAAGGGTGTTTTTTTAGAAGCGGAGAACTTAAAATTGAAATAAAACAGAAACAAATGTTTTTAATATCTATAAAATTGAATTTATTTTACAGATAATTTTATGGCATTAATGTAATAATAATAATAATAATAATAATAATTAGTCTTTATTCATTACATTTTACAAGTATATGAATATGATTTCGGGCATGTGGCCGTTGCGGCTGACGCGGTAATCTGGAAGTCTAATTTTTAAACACTGCAGTAATTTAGGCTGTATTTCAGCAATAATGCGTTGATTGTTGGTTTCAAAGTGCTCAATTGTTCTGGTTTACCTGTGTAGACATGGGACATCCAAAGAGAATGCAAGTTTATAGCATTTGTTTGAATACTTTATGCGATTGTCTTATTGGTCAGGGTTGCTCATTTTTAAAATTACTATCTTAAACCTACAATAACACTAAAGATGTGGATTGCAACAGTTATTTCTATACCAGTTTAGTACAATGCATTCTACACTACTATGCAGTCAAATAATTGATGAATCAAAGAGAAAATATAAAGCAGAACATATAATGTTTTCTATTTGATACAAATACATACATTAATTTTATCCAATTTTAAATTTGTCAGTGATGGATAAAAATATAAAAAAATACGGAGACTTTTAAACCGTAAAATATATATTATATGATATTATACTGAAATATGTTGTGTTGGCAAACTTTAAGCGCAGTCAGTAATAACAAAATATAATTAAATGTCATTATATTTTAATTTTAACAATAAATATTCCGTTAATTAAATTTGTTATTTTTAATTATAAAAACATAGTTGATTAAATTATTTACAAAAGTAATAAATAATTATTTTAGTGTATTCATTATTCAATATATAAATATAAACATTAGTTTAAATTAATATATTAAATTCCATAGCTTTGGTGAAATATTTTATTAAATGTTTAACATTAAACAAACACAGATTGTAAATGCATAAGGTAATATGCAGACATATTTGCATTTCTATGGATAACTTGCCAAAACTAAAACCTACAGTAACAGTTCATCCGTGTAATTTCTTATATAGTATATGCTATATATGCCTGTTACTAGAATCATTGATTTAGTACAACGACAAATAACAATTTACTGCCAATATATATATATTCATAAATAAAAGTCAAGTTTGTATATTAATTTTTCATTTAACATTTATGTTATGTTCAGGTTTAACGTATGTTTGAACTGCTGACTGGCGTCGTGTTGAAGAATGAACGAGATAAAGTAAACAACGGATAAAAATGATAAATTAATACATGTTTCAAGATATAATTAATTATATTTAATTATAAATTTAACCGGGCTTATGCGATTATAAATTAATTAGTCTATTTTTGATTGATTAAAAAAACATAATTTAATTGAACCAACAATTAGTATTAATTTGTTAGTTTATTTTAGTTTTAAGTTACATTGTTTCATAGTAGTAAATTAGAAAAATCTTTGAATGTAGTAGCTATCACCATGTACAATTCACACAATTAGCAGCCACAAGGACTTGGACAGCATGGAAGGCAAACTTGTCGTTTAGATAATAGGGTTGGTATGCACAGTCCACATGGGACACCGCAATTTGTGCAACCCGGTTAAGGCACAAGCGGAGCACATGGACCGCAAGGTGACATTCGGGCGCATGGTATACAGCAACAATTGCCGCCAATTGGTGGAATACAGCATGGACTGCAGCATGGATTGCACATGGTAATATTAATTGGTTAACTGAGAATTTTGGATGGTAAAATTGTAAATTGTATCACTGGATTTTGATATTTGTGAATAAACAAACAATTCGTTACTAAATATCTTTAAATTATTTTTATAATTGACTATTTTAAATGTTACGCAAAATGTACACGATTCTTACTAAAAACACTTTTCTTTTTACATTTTTAAATGTCGCAATACAAATGATTCAAAATGTGCTTATTTGAACAATGTTGGTTAAATTGAATTTAACTTGAAATCAATTTAAACCAATATTTGCTAAGAAAACATGATAATATAATGCATAAGTTTGCAAATACAAAATAATCGGCAATAATTTCGAGGAGACATCCTAAATATTAGTTTTAGGAAGAACACCTAAACACCATCATAAAACTATTCAACCATATATATGTAACTGGACACATTCCTGAGAAATGGCTAACATCAACATTTATACCAATACCCAAAAAAACCACCGCTAAAAAGTGCGAAGACTACAGAACAATATGCCTAACAAGTCACTTCATGAAGGTTTTCCTTAAGATTATCTACGACCGTATATATAACAGGCTGGAAGAAGACATAGGTGATACGCAATTCAGGTTTAGGAACGGCCTTGGTACCAGAGATGCACTCTTCGGTCTAAATGTACTTATCCAAAGAGCAAGAGATGTGAACTGCAACGTCTTTGCATGTTTTGTCGACTTTGAAAAGGCGTTCGACAGAGTCAACCACGACAAGCTAATGCAAATTATACATCAATCAGGAATAGACGAAAGAGATGCACGAATCATATCAAACCTGTATAGCCAACAGATCGCACTCATCCGCGTAGAGACAAGATTGTCGGAACAATTCTCAGTACAGCAAAGGGTCAGACAAGGCTGCGTGTTATCTACGCAACTGTTTAACCGATACGCAGAGAAACTTTTCAAAGATGCACTGGAAGAAGAACAGAAAGGAATAATTATAAATGGGCAGGTCACTCTGTATTAATCGCCGACAGCGCTAACGGACTACAAAAGATAATAGATAGAGTAGTCGACGCCTGCCAAGAACTTAATATGAGACTGAATATATCCAAAACAAAAACTATGATTATAAGCAAAAACAACGAGAACGCACAATTCTACGTAAACGGAATGCCCCTACAGACAGTATCATCAATAACGTACTTAGGAACAAACCTGAACGACAAATGGGACCATAGTCAAAAGGCAAAAATAAGGATTGAAAAAGCACGATCAGCTGTCTGACGCGGTCAGCAAGCGATTAGAAAGTTTTGAGATGTGGTGCTATCGCCGCATGCTTAGGGTCTCATGGACATACCGAGTAACTAATGAAACTATACTTATGCGCATGCAAAAGGACAGAGAAATTCTAAAAACGATAAAGCAGAGAAAACTGTCATATTTCGGCCATATTATGCGCAACAGTGAAAGGTACAAAATCCTGCAGTTAATTATACAAGGTAAAATTGAAGGAAATAGATCACGAGGAAGACGACGAACCTCCTGGTTGAAGAACTTGCGTCAATGGACCGGCAATACTTCAATTGAATTATTTAGAACCGCGGTAGATAGAATTAGATGGGCCAGATTGATCGCCCACGTCCACTGAGGATACGGCACATCAAGAAGAAAAAGAAGAAATAATTTCAAATGCTTATAGACTACCAATGATCAATTTGCTCAAGCATTATAAACTGTAAAGTAGATATTTAATAAAGTTTTTAAGAATTAAAAAACGTAATTAAAAATATCATTGTTAAAAAATCTGCAAAAAATGTGTACACCACGTTATAGCCAGAATTGATTAAACCTCAGCATGTTGCCTTTTAGTACGCAAAGAATTGGTCGCAGTTCTTATCACTTCTTCAAGGTTTGACCAAATTAGAAATCTCATATAATGTGATTTGTACACTGATTTTGAAGAATACAGTAGTCCAGGCAAGTCATCCTGGCGGCTCATAAAAACCTATTTTTAGCTATTTATATCAAGAACTAACAATGTATCAACTAAACAACAGCAAGCAAGAGTATTATAGCGCAAATGCATCAACTTACAGTCACTTTTCAGCGCAATATAGCATCAATCAGAGAAGAAGTGTCCAAGCTACGAAATAACAAAATTAATTTTTTCAATTAACCAAAGAAAAATTAAGATCTGACAAAAAGAAATATATTGCTTTGTTATAACTTCGAGTATCAAAACCATCTTAGAATTGCTGATTGTCTCTGCATGTACTAATGTTAGTCATCTAGTAGGCTAATTATTCATTTGTTTCAAAACACTTTTGACGTTTAATTGACGTCAACGGCCTTTATTATTGTCTCTTGCAAATTTTATCATAAAACAATTGATTACATATTTTAAGAATTAAAGTAAATTAAGTCATTGTAGTGTAATTAACTAAGTAATAATAAATAGTGTTTGTGTTTTTTTCAATTGAAAACTTCAATATGCTACCAGTCAGACACTGCAATGAAGTTCAAGCGGCACAAATTGAGACTCTACATAATAAAGGATTTTAACAACAAAAAAAACACACGACGTCTCAGAAGGTACCAAGAGACTGGAATTTTTTTACAAAAATCCAGTCAAAAGCACAAGAGATGTACAACAGCAATTGATAATTGATTTTTGATACTCAATTTTATACAAAATCGCACATTGACATTGACGCATCTCAGAAATGATCTCCTAAATGTAAGGCAAATTAATGTGAAAACAGTAAGACAGAGATTAAAACAAGCTGGCCTAAAGCCAAGACGTTTGGCTAAAGTACCATTTCTTCAAAATTACAAAACTTGTCGATTTAAATTTGCCAGACACATATTCAGTTGAATATTGAAAATTGAAATGAATGAAAAAATGTTCTTTTTACGGATAAGACTAGAATTCAATTATGGAAACCAGGTGAGCAAAACCACAGTCAGTCTACAGAAGAATACGCTAGCTGTAATCTCATAGAGGCTGTGAGGCTGTTAGTTTTGGAGGTAGCGGTATAATGCTTTAGGCAGGTGTTGGTTGGGAGAAACGCACCAAACTCGAGAAAGTGATTGGACATATGACTAGTGACTTGATTATCAAAAATATACTGAAAGATTATGTTGTGCCATATGGCGGCCATATTGGATACAAAAAATTATTATTAATGCACATGCAGCTGGCACAGTGACTAATTATCTCAATGCAGTCCAGATTCAAAAATTAGATTGATTACCATATAGTCCAGACTTAAATTATCTTAACCGCTGCATACGACAAAGAAATCTTATTCCAACTACAATAGAACAGCTTCGGTTTGCTGCACAAGAAGAGTAGAACGCAATTCTTTAAGAATATACTCCAACTCTACTTGAAAACTGCAAGCAGTAATTAGAGCTTAAAGGAAAATTACTTGTTACTAACTATGCACTTACTTTAATCAAAAAACTTCTACGGCATTTAAGTATAATAATAATTCTTTAATCACGGTAAAAGTTAAACCATTTACATCTACAATATAATATATAAATAAACATATTACATCAACTAAAATCATATACATAAAATACAAGAAATACATAAAAACAAGTTTAATCTAAAATACAATTTAGGTACACAATTCAATCAATATGATTTAATTGCGACCTAAACTGCGATTTAGTACAAAACCAATTAAAATTACTTGGCAAACAATTTGCCCGTTTACATATTTTAATAAGTGAATTGTTGCACCCGTAATTTGTAGAATGTGTAAGCTCTCTAAATAATAGCATCAGCTTGGTACGTCAATTGCTAATAAGAATACTGAATGATAGAGATGCAAGAAGCCCAGGTCAGTCTACTTCATACATCACTAGACGCAAAAAACAAAAGATTAGCCCTTTTGCAACAAAGTTTTAGTGGTGGCAAATTGTTCAAACATGTAATGTAATTGTAATTAAAATCAACCGCTAAAATCCCCGATTTATAAATAATAATCTAGCAAACTTATTTTGAATTTGTTCAATATTTTGAATATGAATTTTGTAACACGGGCACCAGACTGATGGAGCATATTCTAAATGAGAGCGCACAAAAGAACAATAAAGTAATTTGAGCGTACTTGAAGATAAATCTGCTGACATTCTGTAAGCAAAACCCAGCATTTTCATAGCCCGGTTACACATATAGTTAATATGCTCGACAAATGTGAGTTTGTGATCAAAGATTACGCCCAAGTTTTTTATTTGAGAAATTTGTTTCAATGATTTATGATTAATATTATAACCGTAAGATATTTTATTCAATGTTCTATTAAAACTAATTGAAAAACATTTGTTAACGTTAAGAAAAAGATAATTATTATGACACCAAGCATTTACGGACATTAAATCACGTTGTAACAGACGACAATTATTAACAGATAATATTTTACTGTAAAGCTTTAGATCATCAGCAAATAAAAGAAAGGACGATAAATGAATACACTGAGAAATATCATTGATAAAAAGCAGGAACACAATTGAACCGCAGAGTGATCCCTGGGGAACACCTGAAGATACAAGAATTAACTGTGAAAAAAATTTATTAAATTTTACACATTGAGTACGATTTTCCAAAAAACTAAATAACCATAAAACCACACCATAATAAAAACCTAAAGCATAAAACTTAGCTAACAAAATACTGTGGCTCACACGATTAAAAACCTTTAAAAAATTGGTGTAAATAGAATCAATTTGTACTCTTGATTCAAAAGCTTTCAAAATATAATTTTTGTAGCACAATAAGTTAGTAAGAGTGGACTCTCACAAAAACCATGCTGTTTATCATTTATAATACTTTTGCATATTCATTGTATTTGTTCAGTTACAAGTTGATTAAATAATTTAGGAATGGCAAATTGAATGCATATACCTCTATAGTTAGTAATGTCTACCTTAGCCCAGATTTAAATATAGGCATAATGTAGCTTTGTTTCCACATATCAGGAAATTATAAAGTAAATATTCTAAATTTTGATAACATTTACCATAATTTTATTAAATTTTTAGAGATTGTTCACAGATTTTTTTTAAATAAACATTTTGTCGTAGTAGATAGTGTTTAAATAACTCATTTCATCAAGTTTTATTTTTACAATTATGAAAATTTAAAAACATTTGATAATTTTGTCCATGAGTGTATATTAATAGCATTAGCTTTGGGAAAAAAACATTTAAAACATTTAGAGAAAGATCTTGATTAAATGTCCACAAAACTACAAAGTAGTTATTTATCTTATTAAATGTATATTTAACCAACGGTCCGTAAAATGGTCTACCAATAAAACCAAACCACTGGTTAAAGCAATACGCTAATACCTACAACCAAATACCGTTAAAAAACTAAGACAAAATAGCATCAAAGTCATTAGAGACTAAAGCAGTATTTGAGACTTGCAAAATAAGCCTAGCGCAAACAGCGTTATTTGTTCATTTGCGGCTTAATATTTCACTTGCCACATTTTGCGATGCATCAGATTTTACCGTTCAGCTTTTTAACAGCAAGTCAACTACGCCTAAAAGTTCTAGCGTTCGTTTTTAGAAAATGTAATATTACAGAACGCAAATATGCAACGCACAATAGAAAATTGCTTGCAATTTACAAAGTTGTTAAACATATTTGCCACATGATTAAAGCTAGATCTTTTTCCATTTTTATTAATCATAAACAAATCATGCATTTTGCAAACAACGGTTTTGATACCTAGATTGTATAAGGCAATGTTGCAAATTTCTATTTTCATTAAAATAATTATGTATAATAATAAACATAAAATTTGTTAGTTAAGCTGCAAAAGACCTATAAGAAACTGAAAAATATACAAATCAGTAAATCATCAACTTTTCAGCTAAAACTGTTAAAAGTACAAGAATTGCGGTGCAATACTGCTCGACCATACGTCTCACTACGGTTTAGACAACCCATATTTAATAACATTTGCCAATTTGTAAATCTAAAAATAAATGTTACGGTAAAACTAATAACAGGAAGGCCTAAATTTTTTAATAAAAAACTAAGAATTAACAACTGTAACACAAGCATGTTACGAACTCTAGATAATTAGTTTTGAAGTACAAGTAACTACAAACAGCAATTTGATTCACACTTGTTTAGGCAATTAAACTACCTAATAATTACCACCTATTAGCCAATGACAAAGTTTAAAGATTTTACCGGCTATTAAAAGTTGATAGACCAAATTCCAGCTAACCGATACGTTAGACATACTACAACTGCTGCTAACATGTTGTCTAAATTTAGATTTTTGGCATATCATACAAACATGTTGTATGGCAAACCGTTCTCACTAGCAAAAAAGTTGTAGACACAAACTACTCTATCAACAAATAGAAATTTAGATTGTCAGAATTTATAACAACTCTACAAGAAGAGATGAGAAATCTCTGCCCGACCAACGCGTCCAGACAAAAAAAATCCACGCTATATTTAAAAATCGTGCCAATACAAAGCAGGTATTTATACAACACAATAGTTCAAAAACCTCTTTACAACTATTTTTTCTTACGTTATCATCACCGATAATAGACTAAAGCTTGCTTACGTGATATCTAACATTCCGGTTACTAAAGAAGACAAATTAAAAAGCATAATCATAACAAGGACAGTCAAAAGACCGAAAACCATCATCGCTCTTAATCAAAGAGACAAGTTCTCTTTCAAAAAAATTTAAAATACAAACATGGCAAAATTAAAAATAACAAAAAAATTTCTCTAATTTCTACAAATAATTAAAATAGGTACATCAAAATGTTATAATCTATTTAAAATTGTTATAATAATTTTTTTTATTATTATTTAATAAAGTTGATTTTTTTAATTGATTTTGGTTCTAGCAATCTAATTTTTTTATTGTATATTAGATTATTGTAATATTAGGTTAGTTTAGGTACATTTTTTGATAATTTGTTAAATTTTTTTTTAAATATCTTGTTGCTTCAATATGTAATTATAAACAGTGAGTGAAAAATTCAAAACTATTAAGATTAAGATTGTTTTATTTTTAATGAATATTATAAGTCCGTCTTTAATATCTATTTACAACTACATTATACCCATGTATAATTATCCAAATCAAATTATTTTAGTGTTTACTATTTTTACATCTTTTTTTATTTTACAATAGGTTAGACAACTTTTTAATTTTTAAAAAAGTTGTGCATGTAATTAAAAAAGTTATTTTGATAGATGGTTCCAAAATGATAAAGAACCAATAACCTTTCAATTGATCTAAAATGCACAATTTTATAAATACACATTTTTTTCTGATTTATGTTGTTACAGTTTTTGGTAGATAAATTAAGAAAACATGTAAAACAAATTAATCACGTAATACATTTTAGTTTATTAGGTTTTGTTAGTTGTTGTAGTAAAACAAATTTAACAGCATACATAAAATTCTGCTTATTCACGTAGCGATTCATGTGTAAATGGACATTGAGTTCATGATAGCATTGTTAATAGAGTTATTTTATTTAATCAACTAAATAATTTAGGAGTTACAAATTTATCGGTTTTAATGTATGCAACAATTGCATTTTGTATGTGCGTTTATGGAAATTTGTTTGCATGCGCTACAACAAAGTCTGCGATAATCAAAGCAAAAACTTATTCTAATAAATGTTTCAAGTTTTTTCCAAATGTATATTACATATATTTAACATTTTTGTATACACACTAAATATAGTGCTGGTTTCATAATCAAATTACTCATATAAAAATTTTATGTAGAGTATTGTATTAGTTCTGCAATGAAATATTTTGTACGTTTACTTTTTGAAACTAAAATCAATATTTCTAAATGTTAAATTTATTAAACTAATATTAAAAATCTGAAATATTAAGTTATTTTTAGACTCGTATTATAAATTAACATAACACTGGCCGTAAAATATTCCATTATACAAAACATGTACCTCTTTGTATTTATTATTTATGAGTTATGAATATATTTTAATTAAATTTAATTAAAACTGAAAGATTATTTTTTTATAAAACAATACTTTATAACCTAGTTTAATATAAAACTTAAGTAATTTATAAATAACATTCTCTTAGTAGTTTCCTGAGTAAAATACTTTTTGTTATTTCAGTTACACACAAGTTTAGTTTAATGATAAATTGATCAATCTGTATTTAAAATAACAAATTAGATTAGTTTGTGATTTATATATATTTTTAAGTTGCGTTTTATAATTACATATACATATATATGGTATAATATATTTTACATAGTATATAATTAGCTATATGTTTAGCTAGACAGTTAACAAAATTATTGCGTTACGCTAATGTGCCACATTATATAATATATTTTAAATCTTTAACACGAGATATGTTACATGTAAATTTAAATTATTTCTATAAAACACTAGAACTTATGTCCAGTTAGAAATAAAAAGTTTTAACATAATTGGCATAAAAATTCTATGTTTTGTTTTAAAAAATGATGTTGAAAATAATGCTTTTTTGTGTAATTTAATCTAATCAATTATAAGTTATTGAAATGGTTCGAAATAACAAGGCTATATGCCACAATTTGGAAATTCCTAACTTTTCATTACAAACCTTGTTTAAATAACGGTATTTATTTTGGGTATACTAATCTACACGTTTTCCTGGATAGTTTAAGAATATTTATATTAAAAAAAAAAAAATTATTTTAGAAATTGCAATAAAAAAACTTCAAATACGATTAATTTGGAAAAACTTTTTTTGGCATATAGCCTTGTTATCCCGAGCCCTTCAATTCAGTTCAGTTTATAATTGTAATTTTTTAATAATGTTTTAAACCAATTTGCAGACATTATTTGACATTGTTTGACGGATTATATACTCAATGGTTTTTCTTTTGTGATATTTTTGAATCAATAACTCACAGTAATTATTAATTAACAAAACCCAAAAATTATATTTTCTATGGCTGTCATTAATAGGTAAAAGTGACTAAAAGTTAAAACAATTACAACCATAACTAAGATTAAATAAAAATGCAATATAAAATAAATCATGGTTAATAAATAAGCATCTAAAAGCAATTCTTTATGTACCTTAACTAATTAACTATAAATTTTTAAAACGTTAAGTTTGCAAATTAGGTAATATGTTACAAGAACACAGTCTTTCAACGAATAAAACCACACTTGTTAAAACTATCATATTGAAGACAAGATTTAACCAGTCTGTGAACATTGACCTTAAACATTTGCTAATTATAAGTCTAGGAAAATACTGAATTCAAAAGATTACTCTAAGTGTTGAGTCTGGTTGAAAAAATCTTTTTAGATATCAACATGTCTTGTATTTTGTTTGAACACACACTGTTCAAGAAAATATTTATAAAAAATGATTTGAATAGCTGGTTTTTAAATAAGATTTAAAAAAGATAGTGTAGCTTTGAATGTTTTTCCCAATACTTGAAATAATACTTAATACAAAGACTTTATTTAAGTTTTATGTACATGCAAAAGTACAAAATAAAAAAAACTGTACACATTTAGTAAAAATTTGTTAGTTTTTTAGATACTTTTAAAGCTATGTTAACAGTGTGAGCGTTTTCCTCAGCACCCAGCTCACTAATGGTGGTATTCTGAACAAATGTTGTTAACAGCTGTAAATTTAACATCGATGTAATGAACATGCAATGTTACTGCAAATTGAACAGCGCTTAAAAACGGTATTCTGAACAACCCGATGTTAACTAGTTTGTTACATGCCACATTTACAGCGCTGCTAACTTTATTCATTTGTCATTCTGTCAAACAAATATTTATTTTAGGTTAGCGCTTTAAATTTTTTTTAAATAATGTGTAATCCACTTAATACTACATTGTTTGGACAGTAAAGACCTGGTTACACAATGCGAGCTACCATCCAAGCTGGCCTAGTCAGTTACTGCAGTGCAGCTACTCGCACCGTGAAACCGCATCATACGAGTTACTGTCCTTGCTATTATTGTATGATGGGGTCACACGGTGCAAGTAGCTGCAAGTGCTCGGATGCTAGCTTGCAATGTGTAACCAGGCCTTTAGTCTGGTATTTAATCATTTTATTTATATGTATAGTAGTGTATGTTTCAATTAAGAAAGAAACGTATACACAGTCATTATGCTTATAAAATAAAATTTCTTTTTAGACAATCCAAATAACGCAAAAGAAAAACGGCAGATGAGCAATATGAATTGTATTTAGAAGTGATAGAAAGTGATTATGTATTCCGCAATGATACAATACAATTATTTTATTGACACATCTTTGCGTCTATAAAAACTTACAATAATATCATCAGGGATACAAAAGGATTTTGAAAATCGCGTAATATCCTTTGTTGCAAACACATATAATTTCTAACCAACAAATAAATCAAAATAAAAAAATTATTTCAATGGTTATGTTTATTTATTTAATACAAAACATGTAAAGATTACTGGTAAATAATTTATTTTGATTAATTCACTTCAGTTCAAACAACACCAATTAATTATATATTTCTAACAGTCGTAGCGTCGAGTGTTTTGACGGATGTTAATATATCAGCAAAAATGTTAAAATACATCGATGTAGTTAACAGTCAGTTGCGTACAGAATAGCATATTCGTAACATCTATCAACGTTAGAACTTTACAGCGCTGTTAACGCTAACATTTGTGTTCAGAATACCACCATAAGACTCTGGACGCCCTGGCCCAGACTTTTCTTAAAAGGTTTGACAAATATCCGGATCGAGCTTGCCACTTTTGCTTTGTTGAACAATAAAAGAAAAATTAAGAAGCAGGAAAAGACGCGGGTGATTCATATTTAGCTATCTCTGCAAATAAGCCGCATTAATGTAATTATCGTTACCCGCCCACTTTCTTAAGTATTGGTTATAAAACAGTTTGCAATTTTCCCCTCTTTGCGCATATAAGTAACTACTAACATTTGATGTTTTTTTTTTATGTTTTAACAACATTATCAATTGTTGAATGGATTATTCCTGAATAAAAAATAATTGGGTGAGTAAACGGCTCAAAGTGTTGCAACAATTAACCGCAATTACTTCAATATAATGTTCTAGACCACCCACCCAAGTGTTAGTTATTAAGTAATTTGTAATTTTCCTCTATTTGCGCATATAAGTAACTACTGACATTTGATTTCTTTGATTTTTCAACAAAAAAACTATCAATAATTGTTGAATGGCTAAAGGCAACAAACAGTTGGGTGGGCGGGCGGAACAAAGTGTTGCAACAATTGACTGCAACTATTTCAATAAGGTTTTCTGCGTTTCCGCCTATGTACTGCTTATCAAGTAGTTTGCAATTTCTCCTTCTTTGCGCATATAAATGACTACTGACATTTAATGTTTTTCATGTTTTATCAAAAGAAACGTCAACAATTGTCGAATGGCTAATTTCTGAAAAACAAATAGTTGGATAGGTAAGCGGGTAAAAGTGTTACAACAATTAAATAAATTAAATTATTTTAATATTCTTCCCCGCCTACCCGTCCAAGTTTTGATTATCAAATAGTTTGTAATTTCTTTTTTTTCCGCATATAATAACTACTAACATTTAATGTTTTAACAAAAAATACATCAACAATTGTTAAATGGCTAGTTCTCAAATAACAAACAATTGCGTGGGTAGGCGGGTCAAACTGTTGCAACAGTTGACCGTAATTATTTCAATAATGTTTCCCGCCTACCCGCCCAAGTGTTGCTTATCAAATAATTTGCAATTTTCTCCTCACTGCGTTTATAAGTGAGTACTGACGTTTAATGTTTTTCATATTTTAACAAAAGAAACATCAACAATTGTTAAATAGCTAATTTTTGAATAACAAATAGTTGGGTGGGTGAGTGAGTCAAAGTGTTGCAACAATTGACCACAACAATTTTAATAGGCCCTCCTGTATTTGGCATCAGTCAAGCTAGTAACATAACAAATGATTCAGCTTTTTCTCAACTGCTTTTAATGTGTTGAGTGATTTTTGTTCCAAAATCAAAAGTTACTTCAACGTGTTTTAATTTGGTTTTGATTTTAAAATTTTTACTTGAAACTTTAATTGTTATTTCTTTTAGTGTTATTCAGGAGCACACTTTTCACCGCGGTTACCTTTTATTTCATTTTTTGAATCCAATTTATTATTGGTGACTCATCTGTTTTGTCTGTGACTACTACTGCTAAATCATCTGCATACCTAACTGTTGACATTGAGTGGCATATTCAACCGCAGAACCACATTATACCTAGTATTTCATAAAAGAGGTTCTAAACATTACCATTGATAGGTACACACACCGCACGTGATACTAGTTTTTGTCTGTTCCCCCACTAACACTGTTCTCTTAACAAAATAACTTTTTACAATTTACAGGTACGGTAAGATTTTCTTTTTTTTGTGCATCTACTACTCTTCTCCACAGACCCAAAGATAATCGTATTTTTAACATCCAAAATAACCAACACACAACGCTTCCTATGTCTCCATGTTCCACTTTGTGTTTTTTTAACTTCTTCTAACACTCTGTTCATCGCATCAATTGTCAATCTGCCCATTACAAAAACGTACTGTGCAGAAATAAGTCATTCTTTTTTTTTCAGTTTTGTCAGTATTTTGTTTTTCAGCATCTGTTCAAGCAGTTTCCCCATACAGTCTAAAAGAACGGCCTTTATGTTGGTTTGTTGTGCCTTTGCTTGCTTATCTTAAGCTAAAAGCTGGCTTAACTTTTTCAAAAGCAAGCTACAAAAACACGCCAATATTTTAATTAAGAATCAGCTTTTTTGACACAAGCAAGCAAAACATGTTTTAAGGAAATATATCTTCCTTGCATCTCCTAGAGTACACTACACTAGATGCATTCTTAATATTCCCACACTAAGATCATTTTCAATTAGATAGAAAGGTTTGCATTTTAAGATGTAAACTCTTAAGATTTTAATTAGAGAGAAGTTTAGTTGGTAGGCATTTGTAAGAGTAAATTTGACACTTTGCAAGTTTTTAGAAAAATTCTCTTCTTAATAAAAAAAAAAAAATGTTAGTCACAAAACTCTACGCAGACAGCGTATGTACGTTTAAAATTTAAAATTTTTAGTTATAAGACTTAAACCCACAATGTTTTTGCGGTAGTCGGATGAGTGGACTTCTGCGTCACTCTCTTCATCTTATTAATAATACAACAAGCTAAAACTTAGTTTTAAGTAATTTCCAAGCAGCAATTACCAAAAACATATTATGTAATAACAAACAAAAAACAGATATCTTAATGAAATCTGGAGTATATAAAATAGATTGCCAAGACTGCAACGCCACTTACATCGGGCAAACAGGCAAAGCACTAAAACACATTACACAAAGAACATTATTTTAAAAACAACAAATCTACTTTATCTAATCATCTACACAAACATAAACACAGCTTTAACAATCATAAAAACATAAAACTCATGCACCAATGCAAAAAAGGTCTTAAAATGAGCATATTGAAAGCATACAAAATAGACAATATTAAAAACAACAAAAATTACAACTGCCTCAACGAACAATTAAACACGTATACACATTTCTTAAACCACATAAAAATACACAAGCCAATAACCCCTAACACATACAATAGTAACTTTAACCACCAACTATGCAACCAAACACACATAATACTAACCTCAACCACCAACTATGCAATCTTGACTAACACCTCCCAGTACTCATATCATATTCATAACATCAAAATATATGTAATCACAATTGTAAGTCTTTTTATCTTTATATAATAAATAATGTTCTTTTTGTAGTACACCAAAGATGGCCTAACAGCCAAAACCGGTCTGCACAAAATAATAAACAAATTTTACTGCATATAAAAGTATATTAATACACTATATAAAAATATTTATTATGCACTCAAAATGTTGGCAAAACATGTAGACTTTAAGCACAACATGCTGCATACAAAAAACATTATTTGCAGCAGTAGAGCCTAAGCTGTGATTGTCATTTTTTGACATTTACGTTGAAGAAGTAACGGCAGCATTGCGCATAAATAAAACTTTAGTACACTGCAGAGAAGACTGGTAGACACAGTTTCTTCTTAGAAAAAAAAAATGTCAAAAAAACCTATTCTAGGAGTGCAAACTGATACAATGCAACATTTGTTTTTATTTCAAAGACTCTACAAAATACCTATGCATGAATAACAAAAGCAAAACGTAAGTAATGATAAAAATTACAAATTTACACTAAAAGTTCTTAAACATTCCAAGGCTCAATAGCAAAATTTTACTTGCAAGATGTAGATGCTTCAATATTGTTACCCCTGAAATAACACACAAATATTTTTCAAGCAGAAGTAGCAGAAATTATCTTTGCAGCAATAGAACTGTTACTAAACTTAAAATATCTGACAAAAATTTGCAAATTCTAACTAGCTATAAACAAGTCTTGTACTCTGCCCTTATTCTAGCAGCACCTAAAAATAACAATAAGGAAAGTAAAAAGACATTCTAGTACAGTACAAAATACTAAAGCTATAGAGAGGCAAAAAAAAGAATTATTGCCCCAAACCTTTAAGTAGCCGACTATTATTTACGACTCATTAGTCAGGAATTAAAAATAACCAAACATGTAAGAGATGCTTGTTGGCTTGTTATGATCAGCATAAAAGAAACTGTTCTAAGTTTTCTATTAGAAATGTACAAATGGCCTATTGAGGCCAAGTATAGTATATTTTGTTTTACTAAACAACAAATTCAAATTTAAATTTTTTTTATATTGTTTTCTAGAAGTTACAATTTTACACAATTTCTAGAACGACTATGTTGTTGACATAACTTCAAAAATATTCAAAAAACTAAGATTTTTTAATAGATGTAAACAGTTTTTTGCTTCTGTTCTGTTCTGTTCTGTTCTGTTGTTATTATTTGTCTTTGTATTGAATATTGCTCCCAAGTGTAGAGAGAAATATTTAAAACTACACTATCTTTTCTAAATTTTATTTAAAAACTATAGACTAATCACTTTGCATTTTTTATGGATATTTCCGTAGACATTGTTTATACAAAATACAAAACATCTAAACAAATATTTACTTGTAGTACAAGGTTTGCTAAAAATTCTAACAAATATTCACTGACAGTTTAGAGGTATAAAACCAAAACTTTTAAGAGAGATTTTTTTAACCGTTCTATTGACACATGGAATAAACTTATAAATTCAGTATTTATATTATAAGCCACAAATATTCAAAGTCAGTGTTCACAGACTGCTCGTTAAAACTCAAAAGTATTTTGATATTGTAACATTTTAAGTAAAAAATTTAAAAAAAGTCCAGAATATGCACATAATAATAATAGTTTAAGTTATTCATTTAAATTTCCCAAGCTTCTTTTGTCAAGATTTGGATTTTTATTTCTATTATATATGTTAATAGTATCAATTTAGTTTAGCTAACTAGATTTTAATCAAGTGTAAATTTTTGTATGTGAACATGCATGTTTGATTGTATATAATTAAAATTAAAATTTTATTTTATAAAAGCAAATGCTTCTTTTATTTGTTTTATTGTCACACAATTTACTTTTTCTAATTTAAGAAAAATCTAATTAAATTCTCTAAGGTCATTAATCAAAAACGTAAGTCTAGTTGAAACAAAATAAAAAATACAAAAGACAATACATCATACAATCAATATATTTTGTTTTGTTCTTTTTAATAAATAAACGTGGGTTGTCAAAGAAGCATCCCTTAGAATCATTAACAAAGACAGATAATCCATCAAATACCCTGCATTGTAAAAAAGCTAACATTGAATAATTACTTATCAATCATACGTAAAGGTATAAAAAATATTTAAAGTTAAAATATGATAAAATTATCAAACATGTTTCTAAACTAATAAATATTATAATTTACATTATTATTTAAACTTATATTCTGTTTAAGCGAAACAATATAATTACTCCGCAACTAAGTTACAAAAAAGAGCTAATTATAAAAACGTTATTAACTCAACATATTTTCTTTGTGCAAAATGGCATAAAATTCGAAAGAATACGTAGAAAGAATACTAATTTCATCATAAATATAAGTTGGAGCAAGCGCTTGGAGCTTTAAGCTCCCACAAAGATAATATTAAATAAAATAAAACTAATAAGATTAATAATAGATTCTGATGTATTTAATTGAAACAAAACATAAAAATGCCAAAACAAGATTCGTAAAGAGAAAGAAAAAAATTTACATAAATCAACAAGTTGAAAATACAATTCTAAAACAAGAAATAGTTTTATTTATTTATTATTATCAATAAAGCATAAATATAAATTTTAGAAAAATTGCTCAAATAAAAAACTCAAAACTTGTATGTATTTGTAATTGTAACTTAATATAATAAAACATAACAAGAACTTATATAATGATAATGCTGAACTAAAACAGAAGCTGAAAAAACAACAAGAGAAATGAGCAAAAATATTATGTGTGTTAAAATAAAAACAATTGATGATGTTGCGCTAAAAAACTACGTATAGAACTAAATAAGTAAATTAAAAAAGAAGGTAAGTTTAATTAAAAATATGAAAACTTTGAAAAATGAACAGCTACACGTTATTAAAACAACTGAAACCCGTATAAATTGACAATACAAAAAATTGAAAATCATATCTTGTAAAAAACATTTTTAAAATCAGTACTGTCAAAACTACAATATTTGCAATTAATTAATTAATATAAAAAGCTAAAAATTTAATTTTATTTAACGCTTTAAACTTTGATAAAACATGTTTATAAAAAAAGAGTTAAAAGACTGCTTAAAGTTTTAAACTATTTAAAGTTTTCAACTCTAATTAAAATACTACTAATTTTATAAATAGAATAATATAACAATAACATTTAGTACATAAATATCTATTGATGTTACAAAACCGCTGCAAAGTAAACATGCAAAGTTACGCTTCAATATTTACCAGCAAATATCATACGACTAAAATCATTTTATACTATATCATACTACTTATTTATTTATGAATAGTATAGTGGAACTGTGCATTTTAACAATTTGTTTTAACCCCATGCGAATTGAAATATAAAATCGGCAAATGGGGAACAGGATATTGAACCTATGTTTAACTCAGATATGAACTGTAAATCTGATTCTAACAATAAACAAATATATTTTTAATATAAAATAAAATGTTTTAGCCCAATATTCTGAACAATTCATCATTAATACTATAAATAATTTTAGGGTACAATTTAAAATAAATAAACAGTAAAAAGAAATATATCAGTTTTTACCTTTACTCAAATATCGATTACAATCAAAACATTCATGAACATATGTTCTGCCGTGTAATGCAAAACTTTAGGTAGTTCCATTATATACAAAAGAAGACAATTAATAATTGAAAATAAAAGCAGATTTATCCGTTTATTTACAAAACGACATGTCTGATTTTTTTCTGTGCATTTAAGTAATAAGTAAACGTTTTATAAAAAATATATTTCCAATTCAACTAGTTTGTACGATTGTAAATTGACTTCAATCAATTTTCAATATATGTTCTGTAAGCTAGAAATTAAGTTAGAAATTATATTTCGCCACCTACGGTACTTACGATGTGATAGAATCTGCAGTTACGGAAACTTTTAAAAATCCTTAATAAATCTTTTGAAGAATAAAAAACCACTTTATTAGTTTTATTGATTACATGATTACAAAATAAGTATAGATAATAAACATAGTTTTGAATAAACAAAATTCCTAAAAACTAAATGTAGAATAAGTTTTAAAAGAAATTGAAATCGAGCATTTAATTATGAAAAACTATTTAAGCAGTGATGTTTTAACGTTTAGTTTGTAAATTAGCAAAGCATGGCTAACTAAACTGATTTTTTTTTTAACTCATGCAAATACATAAATTTGTCTACGTATATATTTATTTGTTGTTGTTATTGCTATATAGTTACCAATAATCAATCAAATTTGAAGATAAGTAAAACATTTTTACTTCTATAATGATAGAAAGATTTACAATAATAATGACTAAAAGAAAATTCGTTTTAAACAAAAATGATAAAATTTATTATTTTTGTAAAAACAAATGTATCTTTAAATTTGTTAATGTTTTTAAAACACACTCTAAATTATAATATATAGACATTAATTGAAAATTAATTTTAAAATTAAAAAAATGTAAAAATATACAGTGCTTCGTTTAAAAAAAAGTTTATCATATTTTCACAATAAAATGAACACTATTAAAGTATTTTTAATCAATAATTTGTTTAAAACCAAACAATTTTTGATTAAAACTTTTTTTTTTTATTTTTGTACGGTTAAAGAATGATTAAGGTGTTCCGCTAAATTTGACTAAACTTGTATAAATTGCAACACCGCTTGTAACTGCCTAGTATGCATAATGACCAGCCTGTTGTTATTTAGGCAATCCAAAGTAATGACTTTTTTGTTCTAATTTTTTATTAACCGTTAATGTTTGCAAAAACACTGTATCAGCGTATTGCAAGTTGCTGATTTTTACACCATCCACAAACAATGCTTTGACCAGTTGATCAATGTTTTTCTTTTAATATATTCTTTATATGTTCATCATATACATATGGTAAAGATCCATACACTAAAAAGTAGAGTAGATCATAATAAAATAAATAAATAAGTATATTGAAAAGCATTGGTAATATAAAATATTTATTATATATTTACTATAAATAAATAAATAAATAAATAAATAAATAAATAAATAAATAAATAAATAAATAAATAAATAAAATATATGTTAAAAAACATTACACCAAAAAATAATAAACATGTTAACAAGCATTGTTGTCAATACATTGTTGCTTGACACATTTTCTAATTGAGCATACTTTTAAAACGTGGTTGTCTATCTGTACGAATGCTGTGCTGTAAAAATTTAATTATTTATTTAATAGGATTAAATGTTTTGGTACCCTTATTTCATCTAGGACGGTCTATAATTTGTTCCAATTTAGACTATTGAAAGCTTTACTATAATCTATAAAACACATATACAATGTGGGGGCGGCGCTACCTACTAGGGCGCTCCCCCGCAAGTTTTAAATATGTTACCCCGTCTTTTAAATGCCAAAAAACATAAATGATACTAAAAAAAATATTACATTTTTAAATTCATTTCATAATAGTAAAAAAAAATGTCAATCAACAAGGTAAAAAATTACCCGGATTTCTATAAAAAAAAATTTACTAGTTGCTGCAGTTATTTGCTAACAGCTTCTTTCAATGACTGAAAACACTGATCTAAAGCACGTCAAAAGAATGCACCAAGAAGTCAATGTTTTTTTAGAGAACACTGACGACGACACACCGTTACGTAGCGTTTGCCTATCTCAAATAAAAAAATATCTCAAAATTGAAAACTCAATCTGCTCTTGGTCTTGACAAAATTTCAATCAAAGCAGTCAAATCTTTTTTGCATAAAACAACAATAACCCTTACCAAAATTGCTAAAGCAATTCTTCGCACCGGGCAATTCCTAAAAGCTTGAAAAAATTTTCACGCCATAAACATTTCAAAACCTGAAAAGAACCAACAGTTTCTTCAAAACTAAGAAACAATCAGTTTTTTATGCACCTTAAGTAATGTCATAGAGGTGGTTTTGAACATAATCCATTACCACAAGAAATCTAACAATTTTCTACTGCCTACCAACATTGGTTTTGACAAGACTACTCTGTAGTGCACCAAATAAGTCAAGTAACCAACCACATTCTCAAAAGTTTCAGACTAAGAAATAATTTACTATATTTTTAAAAGCAAATCAAACATTTTTTTAAATCAATAATTGCAGTAAAATATAAAAAATGTTTTAAAATAATATAATAAAAATGTAATTCATAAAGGACCACTGCGCTTTTTACGTATTGCGCCCCGAAACGGCTTACCTTGCTTACCGCTTATCGCCGTCCCTAATACGAGGTAACCGCCATATGTTTCCAGCCTAACCAGGAAATTTTGCATTTAAGAAAGATATTTTATCATTTTTTAACATAAATTCTCTTACCTTTAACACACTTATTACATTGCTTAATTAGAAATTCTATCTCCTCATAACCATCTTTTGAAGATTTGTTGTCAAAATGCTCAAAAACTGCAGTTTTCACTTTTTTATAAAGTTTTTTTTTTAATTTTAGATAGTTGCTAGGAGCCAAAATCTGGACAGTAAGAAAAATGATCAATTTTTTAAAATCCGCATTTTTTTATGGCAAGTTAAGCAACCTTAGCGCTGTGCACAGGTATGTTGTCGTGCAACAACATAATTCCTTTGTTAATTTTTCTCAACGCGTTGCCCAAATATTTTTCCTTAATCTATGTAATAAGGTAGTATAATAAACACTGATTACTGTGGTATTTTTTTCTTTAAAATCAATCATTAAGATGCTCTTACAATCCCAAAAGATTGTGGACATAACCTACTTAAATGATTTGTTTTTTAAAGACTTATGGCTCATCTTAAACCTTTTAGCCTATTTTTGACAGTAAAATAAAAAAGTGAATCTTTACCGCATACACTATCTATTCTTTGTTTAGTTTGATGAGGGGTAAGACTTTGACCCAATGTGAAAATTTTGATGACCACTCGATACTCAATTTTTTCAAATCTGGCTTAGTTGAAACCAAACATTGTCTGTCTGGATATCAATACAAAACTAATTAAAGTAGAACGTTAAAATTTCACATGTACGTTAATAAAAAAATTATACTTTACAGTCATTTGGTCTAAAGTTGTTAGAAATATTGTAGGCCAAAAATTTGCGGCGGTTACCTTGTATAAAGTCTTATTTATTTACACTTTTATATTAATCTGTTTTAGATTAATTATTTGTTCACAAATCACAAATGACTCTTGCAACAAACAAGATTTTACTTAAATTTAAGTAAATATTGCTTTAAAAGTTGATCAGCAGTTTTCATATTTGCGCTAAAACCGTACTGAAAGCTGGTAGTAACCAGCTACTTACCAGTCTTTAATAAATAATACATGCAAAAAAACTTTTAATAGTTGTGATAAATTGATTAATAACTTTATAAAGAATAACTGTGTCTATAATTGTGTATTAGAGTTATACGTGCAATTTTAATTTTATCTGAGAATATTCCCAATTAAAAGAAGTTGTTTAAATCAAAGTATAAGCTGTCCAAATTATTTTGGTTAATTGTCAATAAGTTACAAAAATGTATTATTTTTGTATTTTTGCTAAGTGGTTAACTGTCAAAATTAATTTCTGCTAAAAATATAAACTATCAAATTGTCAATCTGTCACAAAAACTAATTATTTTGTTTTTTATTTTGTGTTAAGTAATAAACTGTCAAAATTAATTTTTGATAAAGAATATAAATTAAACTGCCAAACAATAAAATTTGATTAATTGATACCTAAGCTTAGAAATATAAACATTTGTTAAATTGTCAAAGTTAAAAATTATTAAACTATTAAATATTGAACTGTCAAACTGTAAAATAATTAAATTTTTAAACCGTCAAACTGTTAAACAAATGTCAAACTGTAAAACAAATAAACTGTAAACTGTCAAACTACTTTAAATTAATTAATAACAATTCATAAAAACTATTTTTTTTATTATTATTGTTTTATGTTATTTTATGTTAATTTAATCAATTATTTTTATTGATTTATTTTATTTTTACACAACCAGTTTCGTTATGTGAATAACATTTTGAAATGTATTTGTATAATATAAATTAAATAGTTGATTAGTTAATTAAGTTTGTGTAAAAATAAAATAAAATGTAAAGCAATAATAATAAAAAAAAAATAATTAACATTCCAGAATTTTATAGAATTAAAAAAGAAAATATTTATAAAAACTTTGTATAAGTGTGGTTTTTTAAAACTTAATACTATTATATTACTTATAATATATACAAAAAAATGTATGACGTGTTATTTTATAACATTAGACATTGATCTGTCACTTTTTTATAATCCCAATCTTTTCTTTTCGCACGCATCATGCATACACAGTAAAACGTATAAAATGCATTTTATTTTTGTAGCAATAACAGTTGCACAATGAGTAAAAAACTATTTTGATGTTGTGACATATTGAAAATGTTTCCAAACATCCATAAATTGTTACAAAATTTAAAAATTTTCTTTTATAAACAACAAATCTTACTTTTTGTAAACTACAACGTTTTTTTTTATCTATTATCTATGCCTAAAAATCCACAATCATTACATAAATTTCTGAAATAGTAAATTAAGTTTTTACGTATTTTTATTAGAAAGGTATAAATTATGTAAACTAGTTTAAACCATCTATTAATATGTAGTTAATTTACTAATTTAACAAATTCTAGCTCTGTAAGAATTAAGTAAGTTCAGAATTTATATTCAATCAATGTACATAATGCGCTTCATATTATCCTAATCCAGAAATATCTACCCACATCTACCAATTTAAACAGCTAGACCTACACACAACAATCAATTACACTTTAATTACAATTATATAGTATTCTGCTGACTATCAAATATACTACCACACAGATTCCTTACACGTCAATAAATAGTTTATTATCCTTTTAATTAAAATTTTAATATAATTATTGGATGAATTTAACAAATGTAATATATGAGACAAAAATTAAAACTATATCATTAATAATTTTAAACTGTATTTTTAATTTAATAAAAACAAAGTGTTAAAATATATGCTTTTGGCTAACATTTATTTAATTTATATTAATAAGTTTAATTGAGTTTTTTTTATTTATTTGTTAAAATATTATTTATTTATATTATAATTAAAAATCCTTGTGCAAATCAAGGATAAAATCAGCAACATTATTCAATTTCTTAAGAAGATAGCCGTAATGTCAATTTTTAAATCTAAATTACAGAGCTTGAGGCCCAGAATCTCACTCAAATCGTTGATTGAAAGTGTATACACTCATTCAATCAACGCTCTAATACTACGGTAATAAAAAGGTAAAAAAAATATTATTATTGATTATAAAAATAAAAAGTTTGGAACTGGAATTAGATAAGTTAAAATTAGATGTAGTTGAAATTAGCAAAGTTACAAAGTACGATATGAGAAAGTAAATACAGCAACAAATAATAATCAATAAAAATAACTGTTAAAATAGATTAAATAGTAACAAATAAACTGAAACTTATTTTTTACTCTTCTTCTTTAAATCTAATTGTTGAAGTTTGTTTTTTATACAAATTGTAAATAAATCTTTATCTTTATAGTTTGTTGTGATTTTTTTTGACACCAAGCTATAAAAATAGATATGCTTAGATTTGCCGAGATAGAAATATTAACAAATATATAGACCTACTCTGTAAAATTTTAATATTGATAAGAGTTAAAACTGCTGTTAAAATCAATGTTTAGCCAATCACTTACCAAGTTTTTTTAAATATTACCTAGCAACGTTTTAAATATTAATATTGTTCATAAAAATATACAAAATACGGCCAATTGAAAGTTAAAAAATATATTAAATAATATGCATAAAATCTTAAAAAAAAGACAAACTTTTGTTTCTTAGAAAAAATAATTACAAAGTACAGTCAAAACAAGTTGGCTATTTAGTGTAGAATACACCAAGGTTGAACAACAGTTTTAGAAAAAATATCATTAGTTTTAACATTAACTTGAAAATTAGAAAAAGTCTATTAAAAATATGCGTGTAGAACGTATCTCTGTATATTTATAAAGCTTAGATACAACAACAACCCCGTTTGAAGTGTAATATTACAGAAAATGATAAGAATTATCTAAAAGGATAAAGTAGCAAATAAAAAAGTGTTAGAACTAGTTAAACAGAAACGGAAGTAGACAGAAGTAAGACAGAAAAATAAATATGCAAATGAAGACAAAAGAGATAAAAGATGTAAGAACAAACTATAAAAAAATTAAAACAAAACATAATGGCGTGTTACTAATAAACAATCTATATGATTAATGACTCAAGAAGAAATTAATATTTATTGTGTAATATATATTATTGATATATTTGTTAACTTTGTATCTTTCGATAATAGTATTTTCTTAAATAATTATTAACTTAAGTATGTAAAATTTATTTTTATGTTTACCTATTGTTTTATAAGTTTTATAATGACTTTAAGTCAAAATAGTTGTAAAACATAATTCAAAATTATTATAAATATCAAAAACTTAAAAAGCATATTTTCAAATATTCAGGTTACATATTTAATTACGTTCATAATAACGGTCTATATTAAAGTAAAATAATCATTCAATGTAAGATCAAAAGATATGTAAATTAAGTTATTAATAACTAAACACATTTCAATTATTTAATAAATATCATTCTACGTTTTTGTACAAATTTTTTTTATAAAAAACAAAAGCACCTTATAAAGTATTCACTAGCAAACTCAGTACAATGTAGGTCAAAGAGCCTGCCTAGTTCAGGAATATTTACACAGTCTAATTTTCATAAAATTTTTAATATTTGTAATTAATTTTAAAATACTTTACTTATATTATTTTTATTATTGTTATTTTAGTGTAATATATTTTAAAGTGCAATGTCAACATTTAATATTTATTTACTTATGCTTATTTTTGTGTTAAATTTAAAATAAAAGTTTTCATATTTTATTTGTATGTGTATTTTTTCTATAAAAACCTGTCGTGTAGTCTCTTTGTACGCTTTTATCGGGTGCGGTTTATAAAAGATGATAAATTACCATTGCAAATAATATAGTTTCCCACATTTCAAATAATAAGAATAGAGCTTTTATATAGCATTACACGCACAATATATAGAATAAATACAATATTTTTAAAAATATTAGTAATAAATTTCAAATTTACGCTTACCTCTGAATTCGACTTTTATAATTTTTTCTCCTTTGCATTTTGGTATCTGAAGATGTTTGAGCCTCACGGCTAGCGACATGACGAAAGCGCGCGCGACTACAAGAGAACTGCAGAGAACTTGTTGATCGAACGGTCTAGAGTCGGTTTAGAGCCGGCCGGTTGCTATCCTGCCACTGGTTGCAGGATAAAACGGGACCGAGTTTGCTGGCGCAGGTCACTGGGACAAGCTTGGCTACAACCCCACTCTTACACACATACACGGTTATATAACACGGGGATGAATGAGAGAAGGGGCGAAGAATTATACGGTGTTTTGTATATTATGATATACGACCGCATATTATAATAGCTACTTAATTTGTAGTAAAAGGTAAAATGATAGAAAGAAATAATTGCTGCTTTTGTGATAAGAAATAATAAAGAATAGTTACAGTAAAATACTTTATAATGTTTCTACATTGATTGTCATAAATGTTATTTATATATGGAAATAATTGAATCATACAAAGTGTTGATTACTTCTCAGAGCAAACTGTTTTGTAAACAAAAAGATTAAAGGTTGAATGAACCCAATATTGTAGCGTGCTTTTCTATTCACAAATCAAACAATGTTGATGTAGTTTTTTAAACGGAAAACTACTGTTTTATATTTTAATTTTATTAAATGAATAATGTAATGTAATACTAGTTTTAACTAACCACTATAAAATAAGTTTCATTATTACTACTCGATATTTAATATTTGTACACACAATTATAGTATTTATTATTAAAAGATATACATACATATATTGGATTGTTATTTATGACCTAAAACTAATAAACAATATAAAAATGGTATTTACAATCATATGTACATATAAACACAAAATTTATTGTTTATTTATTTCTATTATAACTGAAGTTATAAACTTTGATTACTAGGGTATTCGATGTAAGAGCATACAGAGGACCGGAATATGGGTCAGACCATTATCTGGTAAAGGGACTACTCTACTTCCCATATAAATCTTCTAACATACAAACATTAAAAATGGAAAGAGAACCTAAAGAAGAACTAACAAAACTAGACAAAAAAAATTATAATATTGCAAACTTTAAAGAAGAAAGCATTAGGTATTTATACCAACAGAAGTTAGATCAAAAGCTAACAGATAACGCATTTAATGATGTCGAAGAAATGTATAAACATATAAAGCAAGCCATACATGAAGCGTCATATAAAGCTTTAGCTACGTTAGAAAAGAAGAAGCCCGCTAGCAGGAAAATTTGGTGGAATGATGAGATTGAAGAGGAAATTAAAAGCAAAAAGCAGGCGTACCTCAAATGGCTCAATACTAAAGCAGAAGCAGACAGACAAGCGTATACTAAGAAAAGAAATACTGTTAGAAAGCTAGTAAAAGAAGAAAAAATAAAAACATGGGACAACAAATGCCGAGAGATAGAAATGTGCATAGGTAGAAGGAGATGTACAGAAGCATGGAGATTTGTCAACAATATACGAACAGACAAGAAGCAAATACCCCTGGAACAAATATCGGCAAAAAAGTAGAAAGAATATTACGGTGCTATCTGAAGATCAACCTCAATTTATTGAAGAACAAATAAATATTACGGTGGATGAAAAGCCCATTGAAATTGTAATAGATATGGTACAGAAAGCAATAAAGAACATAAAGAATGGAAAGGCGAGTAGACCGGGGGATGTTAAAAAACGGAACAATAAAGCTTAATAAAATGATTACTAAAAATAAAGTCCCTGAAGAATGGAAAATGTTGTTCATGTCATCTATACTTAAGAAAGGCAACCCTCGCAAGTTCAAAAATTACAGAGGAATAACGGTTACATCAACATTTAGTCGCTTGTATGGAAGAGTACTACGCAATCTCGTTGAAACAGAATATGAGCTAATAGAAGCAGAGGAACAAAATGGTTTTAGGGCAGGTTGATCATGCATGGACAACTTATTTTGCTTAAAACAACTAATGGAAAAAAAAATTAGCACAGGAAGAGAGTTGCACCTACTTTTCATAGACCTGGCAAAAGCGTATGACAACGTGCCTATACAGAGACTATGGAAACCTCTAGAAAACACCAATATAAGTACAAGAGTAATAAAAGCCATTAAAGAACCAAAATTAAAATAAAGATGGGAGAATCAATCTCGAATAGAATCAGTACATCTAAAAGCCTTAAACAAGAATGCTGCCTATCTCCGACTTTATTTAAAATCTACATCAAACATTCCTTGAGAACATGGAAACGGAAATGCAAAAGCATGGGAATTAATATAAAAGATAACAACATATACACACTCCAGTTTGCAGATGACCAAGTGATCATAGCCGAAGACAAGGACGACCTTTAATACATGACCAGGAAAATTAAAGAAAAATATAAAAAAACAGGCCATTCGATAAACCTCGACAAAACTAAATACCTATGTATTAGGGGAGAATCCGACGACTTGGAATTTGAGAATGGAGAAATAATATCAGCGTGCAATAGTTACCACTAGTTAGGGGTAAAAATACAAAAAAAATGGAAAGGACAAAAAAAAATCAGGCAAAGAATCGGACAAGGTAAAAGAGGTATCAAGAGACTAAACGGCATATGGTAGAGTAAAGAAATTACAAAAAAAAAGTATAACATATACAACACAGTTATAAAAAGTATCGTACTCTACGGAGCAGAAGGATGGAAGTGAACAAAAGCTGACAAAAAAAGACTAGAGGCTCTGGAAATGGATGCTCTTAGAAGATCATGTAGAATATTGAGGTTAGATAGGGTACGCAATACAAAGATAAAAGATCTAATCGGCTTGAAAAAAAACATTGTACAGGAAGCAGAAAAACGACAACTTATCTGGTACGGACACGTGAAAAGAATGGCAGATCATCGACTACCAAAAATTACGCTCAAGGAAAACCTGGAATAACGGCATCCAGAAATCGATGAGCAAAAGAAATCTGCAAAACAATCAATGACAGGATAGGTTAGGATGGAGAAAGAGTCTGGAGATTAGACAGCGTCGACAGACGTTTTAAAACCGATGATAAAAAAAAACTTTATTTAACTTTATCAGCGCTGTACTACATTATAAGATGTAATACTATTTAGAAAACAAAAATATATCAAACGTAAGTTATACTGGATTTTTTTACTTAATGAATAAAAATAATAATAATAATTTGTTGAGTTTTTTTTGCAATTGTTTTACGTTTTTGAATATTTTATTCTACGTATTTGTATTTGTTTAACTTTACTCAAATTATATTTGAAAATCATACATTAACATTTGAAAATATTTATTAATTATTAATAATTTTAAAAATTGCAAAAAATCTAACTATTTTAAAAACAATTTTAAATGACAATTTTAATTTAAAGTATTTTAAGTTTAAGTAAATGTATTTAAATTGTGTAAATAAATTCTTTATAAAAATAATATAATAATAATAGCAATAATAATAAAAATTTTAAGAATTCAATACTGTTAAAATATTAACTAAAAAGTAAATATAAATTTAAACAAAATTTGATTATTAGAAAACACATATTTAATGTACAAAATTAGTCAAAATTGCACATTAATCTATTTAAAAAATTTAAAAAAATAAACAGATGTTTTTACATTTAATTCTAAGATTAGTTCTATAAGTTAAACAAACACTTTGTATGTTTTTTACATTTTTTAATGATTTATTGATTGTTTTGTAGTTTGTTTTTGATGTTGTTGTTCTTTCTATCCGTTTGGTCAAATTAATTGCTTATAACAAAAAAATTCTCAAAATTAATCTTAAATTCAGAATAATAAAAAAATATAATGTGTTTAAAAAAAAATTACCAAATTTTTATAATAAAATGAACATCCTGTATATTAAAAATATATTTAAACATTAATTTGTTAAAAAAAAACTTTTGTTTAAAACTTTTTTTTTTACGTTTAACAATATTTAATTTTAAATAACCTTGTATATACAGGGTTGGGTAAATGTATAGAAACACTCCATTATTGACTGCATTTTTAGTTAATGTAAAATATGATGATTTGCAAAATATTTTTTTATTAATGGAACACTGTGTATTTTTATTTTTAGGAAAAGAATTTTTTAACAATTACAATGATATATGGTTTTATAGGTCTACGATTTATGTTGTAGATTTCCAATTAGCATAGCAACAAGTAAAAACAATTATTGTTTTTTTTATTATTTTTAATAAAAAAAAAACGTAAAAATAAGTAAATATTTAAAGCAAAAAGTCAATTATAATTAAATATGATTATTATTATTATTGCTATAAACATTTAAAACGTACCTACTACATTTTGTTATATTACACTGGCAAACAAAAAATAGAGGTCACTTTAAAATTATGACTTAATTTTGAAATTTTTTGTTTTAATTTTATGTTAGATAATTGTAAACAATTGTACTGTTATTTGCAAATTAAAAATTCAATGTTGAATTGTAAAGCATATTTATTGTTTTACTTGCGTATTTTAGAAATATCACAAATTTAAGTTTCAAATTTTTGTTCCTAAACTTATTAATATGAACAAGTATTACCTTCTTTTGCATTAATGACTGCTTGAAGTCAACGAAGAACACTTTGAATTAAATTAAATATCATATTTTGGTTGATATTATTCTATTTCTGCAATAACAACTGTCTTAGCTTCTGAGCAGTTTTTGGAGCAGGTGTATGCTTTTAGATACGTCATCCCAACTTATACCTGACATGTTCTATGAAATTCATGTCCGAGCTAAGAACTGGCCAATCAAACCGCAAAATTTCAGACCAACTCTGTGCGTGCTTTGGTAGAAATTTCTGCCTAAACCATTACCGACCCATGGAAGTTGGTTATCAATACAAACTGAAGTTTGTTTTTCTCTGCGTCTTCTTTACACTTTTCGATGGCCGTTTGATTTATTGAGGCAAAAGCGCAACTCATCTGAAAACAGTACTCTGCTCCAGTCTTCATTATTTCATGCCCGGTGATTTTGCAACACAATGTTGACGTTGTAAAAGTTCATCCGTAGCATCTTTTTGAAAGACAATTTATATTTCTAACTTCTTGGAGTTGATTTTATAGATAAACTGCAAAAGTTAATCTATTCTGCAAACTTGTGTTTGCCCGGATTCTAATCTTTTGGTTATCAGGTCAGTTTTCAAATAACGCTGATGCAATTTTTGTACACTACAAAAGCTTTTACCAACAATCCTTGCAGTTTCAAGTTTTTCTTGCTGATCTTCAATTGACGCTATAATTATTGCCACAACAATAGGGCAAAAGGCATTATGACCTGTTAAGTACAGTACACCGTGTGAATGACAAGTTTTGCAGAAAATCAACATTAAGTAAAAAAATTACTACAAAAAGTAGGATTTCATATAAAGTGAAATGGATGCTGTTTCATAAAAGTCTGTAACACGGTGATAATAACTGACCGATAGATAACATTTGTAAAAAAATGAATTATTAAACGCCTACTTTGGTTTACAATTTGCAATCAAAGTTAAAACAGCAAACATAAAGTTAAAACAAAAAATTCCAAAAAGAAGTCATAATTTTAAAGTGACCTTTATTTTTTGCTCGCCAGTTTATTTTATTGAATATTTTAGAAACCGTGAGTCTTAGATCCATATTACCTTATATCATTGTATTTTTTTGAAAAATTCTGTCTGTAAACATTAAAAAAAAACTGAGTGTTTTATTTAAACAACTGATGATGAGTTATATATCACGCAAAACGAGACATGCATTAAAAATCAAAACAATTTACTATATAGATTAAAAAATATACATAAGAGGTTATTAAGGTTATTTTTAAAATAAATTAAAAATGCAGTCAGAAATTGGGTGTTTTCATACATTTGCCCAACCCTGTATAATTACAATATGTATAAAAGCGGCACATTATTTATTTAAATTGGTTCTTTGCTATTAAGTAAAGCCACAGACATGCAAATGAAGTTTTGTTGAATCCAAAATAATATTAACTGTCTGTTATGGTATAAGGGTTGAATTGAATTACTTATTTATTAGTTTCAAAATATAATAAATTAAAATCCTTAATTTTAAACAAAAAAATAATAATGTTTTATTTATCTTATATCCAAAATATTATTAATGTAATATATTATAAACAATAAAACATTAGTTAGTTAATTGGATATATAATTTTAATTCAAGTTATTTGAAAAATTCAATTATAAATTTGTGTTTTAGAAAATTTTATATTTGTATTATACAAATACTATCTACAATGTTTCTAGTACTAACTGAATCTGAGGTAATATTTGTAATGTTAAACTTAATCCTCTTATAAACAAATATACAAAAAGTTATCAAATATAAATGTGTATAATATTGAATACTTCTATATGGTAATATTATATAGACACCAAGTGAAATGCATGTTCTGTTTAATAATTAATTGGATTCTGGTAACTTAAGATTACATACATGTTGGTTTATATGTCATATGACATTCCATTTATGCGTATAGTATGATAAACTGACATGATAATTATGTAATCGATTGTATTATTAACATTGCTCTTTGGAATAATTAAATCTGTTTGCCGTACAATTAAATGCCAAGTAGGTACTCTTAAATAAATGCAAAATTAAAAAAAATCAATTATAAAACAATTTAATTTTAAATTAAAGATAAAGGGTAAGTTGAGTCAGTAGCATTTTAAATTAGAAAGACACAGAATATCAATAACTGTTGGGAAAAATTAAAAAATAACATTATGTAAGCCGCTAATACAGCATTAATTAAGTAATTTAAATTGTCGTCATATTAGTCTAAAAAGACTACTGAAGCCGAATCTTTCCTTAAACTATATAAAGTGTAAAACAATATGGTGTAAAGTAACATATTAAAAAATAAAACAAAAATTTAAAAAAATAAATAAAGATAAAATAAACTATCACTGAATATTAAAAACAATAGCAAAAAATGATTTAATATTTTCTTTTATAATTCTATAAAAAAAAAATAAAATTTTTATCATTTTTTATTATTGATGTTTTATATATTATTTCAATAAATTATTTTAAACTACTTTTATTGTATTAAATAACATTTTTAAGTAGATTGTATAAAACAATAATAAATAATATGTTTGATTGATTAATAAATATGTTATTTATTATTATATTATACAATCCACTTAAAAATGTTAGTTAATACAATGAAACTGGTTATAAAAATAATTTAAATTAACAAACATAATTTATTAAAATAATATAAAAAACATTAATAATAAAAACGCTAAAAATGACTAGATGATAGATAAGATAAATAAAAATTTGAAACAATCTACAACAGCAATCTGATTGCCCAAAGAAAAACAAACTGAGTGATTATTTAGATGCAGTTTTTGTTTCAAAAACTACCAACAATTCAATAAGATGTAACAAACCGTTAATAAAACATAACATCATAGGCATCACAAGCTAAAAACAGCTAAGATGCCAACAAATTACCATCGACGGTGACCAATGCAAAGCCGCGTAACATCAAAAAACTTTACGTTGTTATTACGTTTTTAGTACATTGCAGCTTATTGTATTGAATAAGAAACCGAGCCGTTTACCAGCTAGACAACATCAATTGTTGTAGAAAATTAAAAAATATTTTAAACACAAGCTTTGTTTGTTAAAGGTTTATTGTTTTTTATTGCCAGTTTGGTAAACACATCAGCTTTCTTAATGTCATTGAAACTTAAGTGATTATATATCCAGACAAAATATTGGTCATTTATGCCGTGTAATGCACACTTAGTTTAATACAAAAAAGATCGTATTCAGTTCTGCAGTATTAACAATGCTAACACTTAACCAAACTTAAATTGCAACTCATCTACCACAAAAGCACAACCAACACATTTGCTACTTTTTTTTTATTATAAAATATTTACATATTTACAATTTATATATATATATATATATATAGATGTAAGAAGTGTATTCGTCCAACAATTTTTATATATAATTGTATGTGTTGTCGTCCTACATTTGAATGTAGGAGCATTACACTTTATATCTTAACACACAAAAATCAGCCTGCGGGCTTATAGATACGTATAGATACCGCCTGCTGTGAGGGTCGAGCAAGTAACATGGAATAAGAGAGTTATTTAAATCTTATCAAGATGTTTGTTTAGGACGTGGAATTTATTCTTTTCAACTGATAATATGTATTATATGTATATTGTGTGTTACCTTATTCTAACGGACATTGCAATAATTATGTCAATTTTAAAATTAAAATAATGTGCAAAATATATTGAAAATAATTTAACCATATCATTTATTTTCAATTGTTTTATAATTACTATCAGGTTAGTAAATGTAGCTCTACAAAATCTTATTAGTTAACAGCTGCACATTTATTACAATTAAACGACAAAAACTAGATGAACAAAGCATCCATTTTAATAAAATTAACATGTGGGTGATATAATATATATTATACAAGTGTTATTACTAAAATGTAAATTAGAAAAACTGTAATATAAGATTGCAAGTACATAACCACTGCATAACACTTTATTTAGTTGCTTTGATATAAATATTATTGCCAATTTTCTTCTTTTTCTTGATTCAAAAGCATTTTTTACTTTTCTAATGTAATGCTACTTACTAGAAAAGTATTGTTTTTATGTCAAAATGATATTATATAATGTATGTACGTATGGGTGTCTGTGAACACAATTACACAATTGCACCAGTGTATGAAAATGTGAGCAGTAAGAGTAGTAAAAGTAGTGAGAATGTGAGAATAATGAAAATGTGAAAGTAGTGACATTGTGAGAGTAGTGAGTATAGTGAAATCGCTAAAGTAGTGAAAATGTAAGAATAGTAAAAATGTGAGAACGTGAAAGTAGTAAAAATGTGAGAAAAATAAGATTGTCTGAGTAGTAAGAATGTAAGAGTAGTGAGAATATAAGAGTAGTGAGAACTTTTACATTTTCAATCACTTTCAGTCAGTGTAGAGAATATGTGAAAATATTGAAAATAGTGACAATGAGAGATTAGTAAGAATGTGATAGTAGAAAGTTTTTGAGAATAGTAAGAATATAAGAGTAGTAAAAATGTGAGTTTAGTGAGATTGTGAGAATAGTGAAAGTGTGAGAATAGTAAGAGTGTGAGAATAGTGAGAGTGTGAGAATAGTGAGAGTGTGAGAATAGTGAGAGTGTGAGAATAGTAAGTGTGAAAATAGTGAAAATGTGAGAATAGTAAATGTGAAAATAGTGAGAGTGTGAGAATTGTGAGAATTGTGAGAATAATGAAAATGTGAAAATACTGACAATGTGAGAGTAGTGAAAATGTAAAAGTAGAGAAAATGTAAGAATAGTAAAAATGTGAGAGTAGTAACTAGTAAGAACGTAAGAAAAGTAAGAACAAAAGAGTAGTGAAAATAATAAAAATGTAGGAGTAAATAACATGTGAGAGTAATGAGAATTTGAGAGTAGTTTAAATGTGAAATTCGTGAGAATGTGAGAGTAGTGAGAATATGAGAGAAGTGAGAATGTAAGTGTAGAAAGAATGTAAAATAGATAAAATGTGAGAACGTGAGAATAATAAGAATGTGAATGTAGCGAGAACGAAAGTAAGGAGAATGTGAGAATAGTGACAATGTGAGAGTTGTGAAAATGTAAAAGTAGTGAGAATGTGAAACAAGAGAAATTGTAGGAATTGTAAAAATGTGAGAGTATTAAGAATGTGAGAGTAGTGAAAATGTAAGAGTTGTAAAAATAATGAAAATGTAAAAGTTGTGAAAGTAGTGAGAATGTGAGAGTAGAGAGAATATAATTATACTAAAAATGTGAGAGTAGTGAAAAAAAGTAGTGAGAATGTAATAATATTGAAAATCTGAAAATATTGTGAATATGACAGTAGGGAAAATGTGAGAATAGTGATAATGTGGGAGTAGTGAAAGTAAAACGATAATCAGAATAGTAAGAATGCAAGTGTAGTAAAACTAGTGAAATTGAAAAAAAATTTAAAACGTAAAAGTAGTGAAAATAATGAGAATGTAAGAGTAACTAAAATGTGAGAGTAATGAGAATATAAAAGTAAATAGAATTTGAGATTAGTGAGATGTGAGAGCAGTGAGAATGTGAGAGAAGTAAAAATGTAAGTGTAGAAAAAATGTAAAAATTAAAAAAATGAGGAAATAGTAGAAGTGTGATAGAAGTGAGAATGTGAGAGTAGGAAAAGTTTAAGAATTAATAGTGATAATGTGAGTGTAGTGAAAGTAGTGAAAATGTGAAAGTTGTGGAAGTAGTAAGAATTTGAGAGTAGGGAGAATGTGAAAGTAGTTTGAATATGAGAGTAGTGAAAATATGAGAATATGGAGAATAGTAAAAGTTGTAAAAATGTAAGAGCAAAATGTTGTAAAATTGTAAGTGTAGTAAGAGTATGAGAATAGGGAAAATGTGAGAGTAGTTATTAGTAAAAGTAAAAATAAGAGTATTAATAATATGAGTGGAGAGAGAATGTAAGAACAGTAAGAATGTAACAATAGTAAAAATGTAAGAATATTGAGAATGTGAAAGTAGTGAGAATAGTAAGAATGTAAGAGTATGAAAAGTAGTAAAAATGTAAGAGTAATGAAAATGTTAAAATAGAGAAAATGTGAGAGTAAGAATATAAAAGTGAAAATGTGAGAGTAAGAATTTGAGAGTGAGAATGAGAATGTAAGAGTAAAAATATTAAAGTAAGAATATGAGAGTGAAAATGTGAGAGTGAAAATGTAAGAATGCGAATGTGAGATTGAGAATGTAAGAGTAAAAATGTGAGAGTTAGTATGTGAGAGTCTAAATGTAACAGTAAGAATGAAAATGTAAGAGTGAGAATGTGAGATTGATAATGTGAGAATGTGAGTGTGAGAATGTGAGAGTGAGAATGTAAGAATGAGAATGTATAAGAAAGTATGTAAGAGTGAAATGTAAGAGTAAGAATGAAAATGTAAGAGTGAAAATGTGAGAGCAATAATGTGAGAATGTGAGTGTGAGAATGAGAGAGCAAAAATGTAAGAATGAGAATGTGAGAGTAAGAATGTAAGAATGAGAATGTGAGAGTGAGTATGTAAAAGTGAAATGTAACAGTAAGAATGAAAATGTAAGAGTGAGACTGTGAGAGTGATAATGTAAAAATGTATGAGTAAGAATGTGGGAGTGATAATGTAAAAATGTAAGAGTGAGAATGTGAGAGTAAAAATGTAACAGTAAGAATGAAAATGTAAGAGTGAGAATGTGAGAGTAAAAATGTAGCAGTAAGAATGAAAATGTAAGATTGCAAATGTGAGAGTGATAATGTGAGTGTAAGAATGTAAGAGTGAGAATGTAAGAGTGAGAAAGTGAGAGAGAGTATGTAAAAGTAAAAATGTAACAGTAAGAATAAAAATATAAGAGTAAGAATGTGAGAGTGATAATGTAAGAGTGATAATGTGAGAGTAAAATAGAGAAAGTAAAAATGTGAAAAAAATTATGTAGATTGTAAAAGTGAGATTGTGAGAGTGAGAATGTGAGAGTGAGAATGTGATAGTAAGAAAGTGACAGTGAGAATATAAAAGTGAAAAAGTAAAAGTAAAAAATTGAGAGTAAGAATGAGAATGTAAGAGTGAGAATATGAGAGTGAGGATGTGAGAGTGAGAATGTAAGAGTGAGAATGTGAGAGTAAGAATGTGAGAGTGATAGTGAGAATAAAAGTGTTAGAACGAGAATGTAAGAGTGAGATGGTAAGAGTAAAAATGCGAAAGTGAAAATGTGACAGTAAGAATGCAAATGTAAAAATAAAGTGAGTTTGTGAATGTAAAGGTGAGAATGTGTGAGTGATAATGTAAAAATGTAAGAGTAAGAATGTAAAAGTGACAGTGTGAGAGTGAAAATGTGAGAGTGAGAATGTGAGAGTAAGAATATGAGAGTGAGAATGTGAAAGCAAAAATGTAAAAGTAAGAATGTGAGAGTGAAAATGTGAGCAAGAAAATGTAAGAGTGAGAATGAAAATGTGAGAATGTAAACGTAAGAATTTGAGAGTGAGAATGTAAGAGTGAAACTTTAACAGTAAGAATATAAATGTAAGAGTGAGTAAGTTTGAGAATGTGGTGATGAGAATATAAAAGTAAAATTGTGAGAGTGAGAATGTAATAGTAAGAATAAAAATGTAAAAGTGAGAATGTGAGAGTGATAATGTGAGAATGTGAGAATGAGAATACAAATTTCAAAATAAAAATGTGAAAATAAGAATGTAGACTGTAAGAGTGAGAATGTATAAGTAAAATATTTTGGTGACCCATAATAATTGATTATCTGTACAAGTCAGAAAGTTTTTTATAGTATGGTTTTACTTGTAGAAGTAAAGTAGTAAAGTGAATTTTAGCACCAAAATAGCAATATTTGCCAATTAAGCTATTAATCACAAGTTTTTTTTTTCAACTACATATCACTGGATTTGCTATTTTTAAATCTATCAATTGATGTATTTGGCAAGCAAACGCGTTTTTATTTATTCTAGTTATGATGCTAGTGGTTGCTAGTGCTTTTCGTTGGCATTTTATTATAGTATTTAATAGAGACAACTCAGAAAAATATTACTATAACCGGCATTTTATTTGTCATCTATTTTATTTTGCTTTTTTATAAAAAATCGTACAATCGCCTTATAACTGAAGATCATCGGTCTAATCTTAATGCTTTCAAAATATACTGTATAAATTCTAGTTTAATCTTTAACTGTTATTTGAGTTTGTAAAAATTAAATTTAATAAATAAATTGCAAGTATTGCAAAGATAATAAATTTGTATCTTTAAATTAAAATAAGTGGGCTCTGCCCGAGGCTCTGCCAATAAAAAGAAACTTATTAATTACTGACAAATTCAGAAAATTTAAAATGAAAACTGGCATTTATTTATAACCGGCAAAATAATAATTTCAAATTGTCAAATTAAATAAATTGATAAATAATTAATACATAACAAATATAATTAATGAATTATTGTTATAACAATGACAAACAGATAAGAAAAATTGAAATAAGTTTTGCTTTTAATAATCATCAACTCTAAATTAGAATTTAATAAAAAACTCCATTCAGTGCTGAAATGATTGTGAATACACGTACGTGATTAACTAATAATTTTTATGCATCATAGTTGGCGGTATTAAGAAATCCGTCGCATTACTTACTTAATTCAGTAATAACCGTCAAAAAATAGAGCGATGGTACTAATTTGAAAAGAACAAGGTCACTTGATAAATAATTAAAGAATGACAAATCTGGTTATTGCATTGCAATTATGATAATAACTGGCTCCAGACATTCTAAGATATACTTATTGCAACAATTAAGATTTGAAATAATTCAATTATTTATTGTTTTAAAATGATTTAAAGATTGACTTTGTATCCAATAGTTTTTATTATTTGTGTCAATAATTTTGATATTTCAGCGAATTATTTATTCTTAAAGAGTATAAAAAAGTCTTGATTATGTGGGGGTATTCAGATAACAAGAACTAAATAGTAAGATATTTGCTTATAGTTTTAATCTATAACTCAAAATAAGCTAAACATTGCTACACATGATCCATCACTTGTTGATAAAGCTGCTAAAATTGTAAATTGTTTTGCCAAATATATAAACAAAATTATAATTGATTTGTTTATAATTATGCAGTTAGTTGCAAACTGTTATTAGATTTTTTATCAAAATTTTATCAGACTTTTTAATGGCTAGGAAACGACTAAATAAAAATATAAATGTTGCAAACGTTATTTTTTATTGAAAGATAAAAATTGATAAAATTATGTATCTCACTCTTACAATATCAACCAAACTTACAAAATAACAATTTCTAGTTAAGTTAAAATGTCAGTATAAAAATATATTATATGCCGTATAAATACATATTGATTATTCAGATTAAATAAATTATTAAAACTAATAATAATAATAACTAACTCAACAAACCAACGCGCAGCGCAATAACAAACTGCAAAAAGGCACAGAGTGCACAGGAGCCTTGTGCAATATTAAAACATGCTCACCGACGGATAAAGATGCTTCACCCGTCTGTCCGCACTTTATCTGCGGTATTGTTAATGTCAGGATATTTGCAGTTATTAAATACTACTATAGCAATGTTATCTTAGTAATACTACTATACTACAATAATTACTTGACAATAATTAGTTTGTAATACATAGTTAATAATTTGCTATATTAAATTATTTGTAAATAATAAATAATCAAATGTATGCATTACATAATAAATAGTAGAGATGTTATAAAGAAATTTCTATTTCTAAACCATTCAAATATAAAATTGTATAAAAAATAACAATAAAATTTCAACAACAGCTTACTTTGTAAAAATAACATGAACGAGCATTTGAAATTTATTGCACAAACAAAACGCAACGGGACATAAAAATTTGCCGCGGGGCAGACGTTAGTCCTACACAAACACAAAGTTTGCTTCCGTCGGATCTCTGAAAAATGTAGCACAAAACCACTTTAAACGCAAAACGTTACTCCTAGGAGTAGCGCACCGTGTAGGACTACAACGCTTTATTTACTCGAAATGTAGGACGAATACACTTAAAACAAACCTATATATATATATATATATATATATATATATACCACTTGCTGCTCTACACTGTTTCCATGTGGATGGCTGCAGAGCTTCGTATTCGGGGCACCATTTTATGTTTCCATTTATCTTTTTCTAACTAGATCTTGTTGATATATAGTGTTTTGTAATTTTAATTTTGAATTCTTTATAATTCTTTGTTTTCTTGATACATTCAGGCAGTTGGTTGTACGTGACAAGTCCATTGCCTAGTATTGTTTGTTTTGCTGTTTCTGTCCGTGTTGTGTGTACATGCATATTGCTTCTTCTTCTTGTGTTATGTCCGTAAATTTTTTTGTTGCATTTTATTTGGAGGTTGGTTTTAATTTTTTTATTTTTAATTTTTTATATTAGTTTGCATTTTTCTATTTTTATTTTTTTGTTTATCTTTGTTTTGTTAATTATTTTGTATACTTCTTCTGTTAGTGTTAGTTTTGGTAGTTTGTGTATTATTTTTTGAATTTTGTTCTGTTGTCATTGTATTTTTTGAATGATTGTTTTTGTTGTTTCTCCCCATATGTTTATTAAATAATTTATTTTAGCTAAATATAGTGAATGGTAGATACTTAATGCAGTTTCTTTTGTAATGCATTCCCTAGCTCTATACACAGCTCCTATTGTTGCTGCGCTTTCTTTTAATAATTTGTTAATATGTGTATCCCAGGTGAGTTTCTCAGTTAATATTATTCCTAAGTATTTTGTCTGTTTTGTTCTAGTAATTGGTATGTTATTGATTTCAATTTTTATGTTAATATCTTTTGTGTTTTTTGTCTTATTATTATATACGTTGTTTTTTCTTCATTTATTGTTTGTGTGTTTTTGTCGTACCATTTAGTTAATTTCTTAACGTCTTCGTTTATGTTTCTCTTTATTTCTTCTTTATTTTTTCTATGATATTATAATACATGTGTCATCAGCATATGTATATATTTTACCAACTAAGTTTATATTAGATATATATCATTTATGTATAATATATACAATATTGGCGCTTGTACTCCACCTTGTGGTAGCCCATATTCTGCTATTGTAGATGTACTAAGTATGTCGTTTATTCTTGTTTTTTGTGTTCTGTTTTTAATATATGTTTTTAGTAGTTTTAAGTTTGTGATTCTTATTCCAAGAATTTCCATTTTGTTAATCAATTTGTCTTTGTCGATTGTGTCAAAGACTTTTCTCATGTCTATAAATATTGGTATTACATACTGTTTGTCATACAGCTTTCCTGCTATGTGTTGTATTATGTCAGTTGTTACGCCCATAGTGTTTGAGTTTTTCTGAAATGCATAATGTCTTTTGTTTATTATGTTATGTTTGTTTATGTGTGTCATAAGTTTGTTATATATTGCTTTTTCTGTTATTTTGCTTAGCACTGATATAAGCGATAGTGGTCTATAATTTTCTGATTTTGATTTTTCTCCTTTTTTGTGTATTGGTAATATAATTTGTTTTTTGAGTATTTGTGGATATTCATCTGTTTGTATCATTTTATTTATTAGTTTTTTCAGTATTGGTGCAACTTCTTTTTTTATAGCTTTTATTACGTCAGAGGTTATTTGATCTTCTCCTAGCGCGCTTCTTTTTTTCAGTTGTTTGATTATATCTTCTATCTCATTTTCTGTTGTTTCGTCAAACTTAGCTTCTTCTTCTATTCTTACAACTGTTATTGTTTTCCTGCCATCATTCTTCTTAATTTTGTTTGCCAAGTTTTTTCCTTTTTAAGTCATTAATAAAAATTCAAATGACATTTATGAATCTTGACTGAAAGTGTTGGATGTAAACGGTTGGCTTTTAATTTTGTGGCGTTACTGTTAATAAAGATCTTACTCAGAAGACAAAAAGATAAATAAAGTTATGGAGAACAGTGCAAAAATATCATTGTTTTTTTATTTTTTTTTTAATTTTCAACACATCTTAATTTTATACTTAATATATAGGAACGTTAAGTCAGAGAACGATCACTTTCCTGTACAAGAATAAGTTCTTCTCTAGTATATTATAATAAAAGGTGGTCTATTTAGTGGTCCCTTTTTAAAAATTAAAAAAAAAAGGGTGGTATATTATTAGTTTATTTCAAAGAGCAACATTCCCATTATTAATGGAACACAATTTCATTCATAAGGCTAGCTAGGCGAGCTTTGCAGTAGCGCATCCTGTTAACCTAGTTTTCCAAAACTTTAGTGACGGTTTCTGGCTCTATTTCACAAATGGCTTGCATAATATTTGCCTTAAGGGCCTAAATTGTTAATAGATTGTTTGCATAAAATTGGTTCTTCACGACAACCCACAAAAAAAAAGTCTAACAGCGTCAAATCGCAGCTCCAAGATGGCGCCATCCTGTTGAAACCAAAGATCGTCCAAGTCCATGTCTTTAATTTCCAGCCACAAAAAATTGTTTATTATGCTTCTGTTACGCTCACCGTTGACCAAAATGGCGTTTTTAAAAAATAATGGGCAAATGATTCCACCGCTCCAAAATCCGCACCAAACTGTCACTCTCTGAAAATGCATTGGCTTCTCGACAATCACGTTCGGGTTTTTCAATCCCCAGATGCAACAGTTTAGCTTAATAACATAGCCGCCGAGATAAAAATGCGCTTCATCAGAAAAGAAGATGTTTTGAGCAAAATTGTTGTCCATGTCGAGCTGCTTTAAGGCCCAAACTGAGAAACCATAACAAACCGGATGGTTGCGTGCCTTCAATTTTTGTGTCAATTAGACTTTATAAACAAATAATGCGAGGTCTTTGTGCAAAATTTGCATCAGGCTGGTGCGTGAAATGTAGAGTTGTTGAGATCGATAGCGAGTCGATGTTTCAGGACTGAATCTCACACTCTAGGCTACAGCAGCCACATTTTTGGTTTTTGTATGTGCGCACATTACGACGGTGAGTACCGTGTGTGTTGGCCACTAGCATGCCAGTCTTACAAACTTTTTGCACAAGATTGCGTACAGCACGCGCAGTAGAGGCCTCATTTTAGCCAAAATTCTTTTCAATAAACGCACTGCTTGGGCTACACAACATTGACTTTAGAAACAAGTTTGCAATATTTCCCAACGTTGTTCAAGCGTAAAGCGATTCATTTTGTTCCGCTGCAATATGATACTCTTTTTGTCAAAATTTCCTACGAAAAAAACCTGTCACTGTCAAAATAACAAATAATTAAAAAAATACCACTAGATGAACCACCTTTTATGTCACCTATACATACCTTAAACAAACCAAAAACTAAAAACTAAAAAGCTCATTATAAGCAATGTTATACTTTTGCAAATATCCCACATATAAAACGTTTATAGAAGATTGTATCATATGCTCTTGCAATGTCAAGGAATACAGCAACAAGATATTAATTCTGTAAAAAACATTTTTGTTTGTTTTGTTTAGCCAAACAAAGTCATAGAACAATGACTCTTTAAATCACATTGTATATCTGCAATTAAATTTTTTGTATTTAATAACCAAGTAAAACAATAATTGATTGTTTTTTCAACTAGCTTATATAAGCAACTAGTTAAGAATATAGTTTAGTTAGTTGGGAGCTTTTACCAAGTTTAAGTACTGTTACTATGATAACAAGTTTCTACAACATGAAACATGATAATATACAGTACTAATAATTGAAGTTTGACAAATTGACTCAAAAACTTGAGCATAGCATTATGTATTAAACTTTATTTTTTCAAAAAAATTTATTGTACTTATTACTACTATTAAAACCGTCAAAATTAACATTGGTTAAAATATTCCAAGTTTAGAGAAACTTTATAACAGTTTTATCATGTGACAATAAACCCGCTGACAGTTACAGATGCGATTTAGCTAGAAATGTTTTTGTTTTTAATTACACATTTCCGACGGGGTTCTCAAATGATTAAATGTAACGTGTTCTAAACAGATTTCTGTTAATTTTTCTAGAAGTTTTGAAAACGGTTTTGTACAAATAATTTAATAAGTATTTCAGTTAGAAAGTTATAAAAACTAAACCTACAAAAAAATAAGGTTTATTAAAATTAATTTACAATCAAAATTTTATGAAAAAACAAATTTGCTGCAAAGTTTACTTAAATTCAGCAAAATACTTGTATGTGTGGATAAAATCAATAGTGAACACCGTTATTATAATCAACAAACATATCATAATCGGCATCTTTTTATTTTTCAATTTTAATGCCGTTTTTTCCAAACTTTTAAACACTATCAAAAAAGTTTAGCAAAACTTCTTAAACTAACAACGACGCTATAATTTAAAAACAAATTGTCAATTCCTAAAAATTATGACAAAAAGTAAGTAATGTTGCTTATATTTAAGATAATTAAATCTATTTTAAATATAGATTGACTTATTTACAACCTTGCACATTGGTTTAACTTAAGCTCAAAATGTATGCAAACTTAAAGTAAAAAGTGGTCTATCTAGTGGTATATTTTTAATCATTTGTTATTTTGACAGTGACAGGTCTTTTTTGTAGAAAATCTTGACAGAAATCAGTATCACATCTCCGCAGAACAAAATGAATTGCTTTACGCGTGAATAACGTTAGGAAATATTGCAAACTTGTTTTCAAAATCAATGTTGTGTATCCTAAACAGTGCATTTATTGAATAAAAATCTAACACACGTGCTCTACGCCAGCTTGTGCAAAAAAATTGTAAGACTGGCATGCTAGTTCTCGCCGTTGTACAGTAAGCACTGACGAGAATGTAGCTGCCAAAGCCAAGAGTGTGCGACTCAGTCCTGGATCATCGACTTGCCATTAATCTTAACAACTCAACATTCTTTTTTATCATCAACAATCATCTTTTTTTACAAAGCGCATTTTCATCTTAGCGGATATGTTAACAAGCAAAACTGGGCTTATTTTTCTTTTCTGAAAATGCTATTTCGACCAACGGTAAGCATTACAGAGGCATGATAAAAAAAAATTGTGGCCGGAATTTATAGACATGGACTTGGACAATCTTTGGTTTTAGCAGGATGCCATGAAGGACCGATGTTATGCAAACAATCCATTAACGATTCAGGCCCTTAAGGCAAATATTGAGCAAGTCATTTGTGAGATAAAGCCAGAAACCGTCACCAAGGTTTTGGAAAACTGGGTTAACAGGATGCGCTACTGCGAAGCAAGCCAAGATAACCACATGAATGAAATTGTGTTTCATAAATTATGAAAAAGTTTGCTCTTTTGAATAAACCAATAATATACCAAAAAAAAATGTTTTTTGTTTATTTTTTTTAAATGTTTAAAAAGAGATCACTAAATAACCACCCTTTATACTAACAAGCTTTAAACATTGTGACCTTTTATCTATCACTTTATAAAAAAATCAGTCTTAAGTTAAATATAATAAACCAATTGATTAAAACTGGGCATACTTATTATATAGTATATTATATTAGTCATTCAAAACACTTACGCTAAACAGTTGTCAAATTTGCAGAAACGTCAAAATAATTAAGTCATACTATGTATAAATACAATAAAATACGCATGATCAATCATTACCGTGGCGGTGATTTTAACTATTCGTACCAGTGGCGTAACTTCCATTTTCTAACGTGTAATTTTATTATTAATTTTTATAATCCTGCTGTCTCTTGTGTAACCTTACCGTGGTCTACCTGTATTTGTTTTTAGTCAGTCACCAGTGATCGACCGCACCAGTGTGAATTGTGTCCTTGTATCAACCTTATCCTGTTTTTATTTATTTATTGCTCTAGTCATTTTTGTTTTTGTAACTGCATCTGTTATTATGCACTGTAAATGCAAAACCGTTGCACAATCAGGTGTAATCTGTAGCAATTGTGGCGTTATCTTCCATAACAGTTGCGCTATTTGTTACAAGAAATGTAATTGCGGTAATTTATTTGAATTGAATGATTCCGAACTTTCTAAACTTTCTAAAGAAAATATTACTCTTTACCAAGTTTTATGTGATGAGTTGAGGTCGAGCAATAATTTACTCTTAGATAAAATTACTTATCTTAAAGAGAAGATCACCAAAAAAAATAAAACTATTCTTCAATACAAAGCTCGCAGTAAACAACTAACTGCTCCTACTACTGCGCCGCTCACTAATGATACGGTGCAATTGATTCAACCTGTAGTTTTTTCTTCTTTGGCAAGCTCTGTTGTTAAGGGGAAAACTAATAAAAAAATTCAGCCAAGAACTCAAATTATCTTTGGTTGTGGCCCAACCAATGACAAACTGCAGGCTTATGTGCCTACTTCTTACGTACATGTTTTTAAACTTAGACGTGGAACTAATAAAACTGATATAGTAAGTCATATTAAATCTAAGTTTTCCTCGATATCAGTTGATGTTGTTGAGTTAAAAGTAAAATCTGGAAACTACAGCAGCTTTAAAGTTTCTGTTACAGCTAATCATGCTCGATCTATTCTCTGCAATGATTTTTGGCCTGCAAATATAACGGTCAAGAAATTTTTAAATTATGGGCAAGTTAATAATGTTCCTAAAATCCACCGAAGATAAAGGATTTTTGAAATCTGGATCCAGCCAACAATCTAAACCCGTCACCAGAAACACCAGCGGTATCTCCATCTATTACCAGAATGTCGGGGGTATAAAAACTAAACTCAAAGAACTTATGCTGGCTGTAGCTGTATCCAACTACGATATTATTGTACTGACCGAAACCTGGCTAAATCAGGACATCAGCAATGCGGAGCAACAATTAATTGGATACAGTTTGTTTAGATGTGATCGCTCTTCATTAACAAGCCCTAAGCTTGACGGAGGAGGTGTCTTAATTGCTACTAAAACTTGTTTTAATTGTACTTTATTACAACCTACATTTTTAAGTGTTGAACATTTGTTTGTAATTGTTAAGTTTAAGTTTGTATCATATATTATTAGTGCAGACTACTTACCACCTAACTCGGCATGTGATAAATATTTAGATCATTGTTATTCTGTTGAATCTATCGCTGACAAATATCCAGACAGTAAACTAATTTCACTAGGCAATTATAATCTACCCGCAGCGGTATGGGTTAATGATGAGTTAGGCATAAGTGTTATTTGTAATGATACTTATTCTGCTCATTTTGTTTTCAACTGTTATGGATTTCTAAACTGCGTTCAATGTATTTCTATACCTAATGATGGTGGTGTGTTCTTAGATTTATGTTTTTCTAACATCTGTGATATTTCTGTGATTAAAGCTGTGGATGTTTTGTTAAAACAACATCATATTGCTTATGTGATTGATGTAAAATGTGATACTAGCCGTGATATTTTAATGTGTAATTTTGTTTTCAATGATTTTAAATATGCCGACTTTAACGCAATCAATAATTTTTTGTTGAATGTTGATTGGTCCGCCCTTTTTTATAATTGTGATGTTGATAATTGCGTTAATTTATTTTACTCTGTGTTGCATTTTGCTATTGACTATTTTGTTCCCAAAAAACAATGGCAAGAAAACAATTTTCCAGTTTGGTTTAATAAAGAATTGATTTCACTTACTAGACTCAAAAAAACTGTTCATAAACGTTATAAATCTTCAAGACTATTGTCTGATTATAACAAGTTTTAATCAATTCGTACTTCGTGTAAAAATCTCAGTACATGTCTATACAAGCAATATATTACTCGAACAGAAAACAACATTTAAAGTAACCCTAAACATTTTTGGAAATTTGTTAGCGACTCTAGAAAAACTAATAATTTTCCAGCTACAATGTATTATAAACAAAAAACTTGCAGTAATGGAGATGACTATGTGAATAGTTTTGCTGAATTCTTTTCCTCTGTTTACAATACACAAACTCATCCAACTCCTTTGTTTGACTTTAAGAAAAACGTATTACATCGATCAGTTTCAATTAGATTGTTGAATGTATTTAAAGGGATTGAGAACCTTAAATGTAACTTTAGCACTGGACCGGACGGTGTTCCATCTATGCTGTTAAAACATTGTATTTATTCAGTTTCTATGCCATTGCACTTACTTTTTGAGGCTTCTCTTAATGAAGCTAAATTTTCTTCAGTTTGGAAACAAAGCTACATTATGCCTTTACATAAATCTGGAGCTAAGGAGGATATTACTAATTATAGAGGTATATGCATCCAGTCTGCTATTCCTAAGTTGTTTGATCAAATTGTAACTAGTCAAATACAATGGATGTGCAAAAGCATTTTAGTGGAACAGCAACATGGGTTTTGCGAGGGTCGTTCTACTCTTACTAATCTTCTTTGTTACGAAAATGATCTTTTGAATGCCTTTTAATCAAGAGTTCAAGTAGATTCTATTTACACAGATTTTTCAAAGGCTTTTGATCGCGTTAATTATAGTATTTTGATTGCTAAGCTTCGGGCTTTGGGTTTTCATGAATCTGTTGTTGCGTGGTTGTCGAGCTTTTTGGAAAATCGTACACAGTGTGTGAAAATTAATAACTTTTTATTACAACCAATTGTTGTTCCTTCTGGGGTTCCTCAAGAATCTCATTGTGGACCAATTTTGTTTTTACTCTTTATTAATGATCTTGTTTATTCTATTAATTCTTCGTCTTATCTTTTATTTGCTGACAATCTTAAAATTTATAAAAGAATATCATCTATCGAGGACTGCATTAATTTGCAAAATGATTTAGATTCTGTTCATTCATGGTGTCTTATTAATAACTTGCTGTTGTTTAACGCAAATAAATGTTTTTTGATAAGCTTCAACAGAACTTTAAGTAAAGTATCGTTTGACTATACTATCGATAATAATGTTTTGGAACATGTTACACAAATAAAAGATTTGGGCGTAATTTTTGATTCAAAACTAACTTTTGTTGAGCATATAAACTACATGTGCAACCGTGCTATGAAAATGTTAGGATTTGTTTACAGAATGTCTACTGACCTATCTCCTAGCACACTTAAATTACTTTATTGCGCTTTAGTACGTTCTCATTTAGAGTACGCTCCGTCAGTTTGGTGTCCATTCTACAGCGTTCATATATGCAATATAGAACGTATTCAAAACAAATTTTTTCGTTTATTATCGTACAAATTAGGCATTTTATCCGAAAATTATGATTTTAACCTCATTGCATTGCAATATAATCTTCCGCCGCTGAAAATTCGGCGCAAAAGAGCCGATTTATCATTTTTACGTGGACTAATGATGTCTGAGATTGATTGCCAAGAGCTACTAGTAACTCTTCCATTTCAAGTACCCAACAATAATCGCCGAACCAGACAGTCTCCATTATTTAGAGAATCTATACATTCTACCAGTTATGGATTTAATAATCCAATTGGTAGAATGTGTAGAATTGCAAATAGTTTCTCTAATAATGTTGATTTATTTTGTGTTTCAAAATGTAGTTTTAAGTGTCAATTAAAATGTGTTGATGAATAATTTTATATTTTGTTTTTATTTATGTATACTTTTTTCCATGTTTTTATTTTTCAATATTCTTTTATATATTTTTGTGTAATTGTAATATTGTTTGTAATTCATCGTTATTTATGTATATAATGATGTAGATGTAAATGGTTTTGTATATACATACCGTGAATAAAGTATTATTAATAAAGTATTAAAGTATTATTATTACATTTTTACAGTTTTTAGGAAAAATGTTAAACTGTTTGTGTATAAAGAAGAACTGTAATACAGTTAAATCTTACACGGACAGGCAACGGCATTCAGATAACACAAATTTATCATTTAAAATAAATAAATAATGTATTTTATATAAATTGCTATTTCATCCAGTAAGAGACACATACATTTGTGTTTCAAGGTATGCACTCATCATCAGTGTGCTTTATACATTTTGTACATCTAGTTTAGATTTTTTTGCGGTTAAATAAGTTGTTTGGCGCACTTTTTGACAGGCTAGCTGTAGTCTCCAGTAAGATTTGTTCTTTTTTTGCTTTTAGTGTACTTAATTTGTCTCAATCAAATGTAGGTTAATTTGTTATAGATTTTGAATAAAAAACAAAAGTTTTTTTTTTAATTCACTCATTTAAAGTTTTTTTTTGCTATGAGGCAAATCACCTACGCTAGAGGTTAAAACTACTACATCTGCAAATTTTACAACAAATTCAAAAATTTTAACCAAAAGTTTTTTAACGTGCACTTAACATTGAGATAGTTTTTAAGACCTTTTAAATTAAATTTAAAATAAATAATTTTGATTTGTTTGTATTAAATTATACAGCATAAAACTTATAATAATAGGTGTATTTTTAAAAGTGTAGAACTTTAAATTGAAATAAAATACAAAATTTTTTTTTTAATATTTATAAAATTGGCTTTATTTGACAGATAATTTTATGGCATTAATGTTTGAATATGATTTTAGGCATGTGACCGCCGCGGCTGAAGCATACAAGGCGTAATCTGGAGGTTCAATTTTTATAAACTGTTTGCAGTAATTTAGGCTGTATTTTGGCAATAATGCGTCAAATGTTGGCTTCTAAATGCTTACTTGTTTTGGTTTATTGGTGTAAATATGGGACTTTACATATCCTTAGAGAAGATAATCTAATGTCGTCAAATTGCACAAACAAGGTAGTCAGTGAACAGGTTAATTTTGTGAAATTATTCATTTGTAAAATTTTTGTTTTTAAAATTTCTTTCAGTAATTTAATTGTATCGAACGCTGTGTGTTATGTTAGTAACTTAATGTTGCAGTTGCTGTTCAATTGACGCAAGAAAAAGTTGGCATCATGTTTTTGTACCGTTCACCGTAGACTATAACATTCTAATCATCACAATTTTTGAAGACATATAAATAAATCAATGGATTGTGGAGTATTATTGCTCCAAATGCGACAATTTTGTTTTTTGACATAGCCATTTAACCAAAAGTGTGTTTCATCACTGAACAAAATTTTCAAATAAAATTAAGAATTAATAGCAATGTTTTTCTCGGCTCATTTACCAAATGTACAGCGCAAACAATAATTGTGTGGCTTCGATTTCTGTATTGTTGAATCTTGTAAGATTGTAAACCAAAATGTTTTGCAAAAATTTTTATAAAGTTGATAGACATAAGTTTAGTTGTTGAGCACAATGACAAATTGAAACATTTAGATCATTAACACTACGCTGCACACTTTTAATTGCTTCTTGTGTGCGCACTGTAGGTTAAACGTATTGCAATAAGAATTCTTAAATTAATTGTTTTGACGGACGATTATAAGCACTATACAATGCACGTAATGCTCAATAAATTTCTTGAACTAAACCATGTTTTTCAAAATAAATTTGAACTATTTGCTAACATTGCTCCGGCGTGAAAATTTCATAATAAATTGCCAAACCAAACTAACCTCAAAACAATCAAAAATTGCCAAATCAGCTTTCACAGATAAGTGTTGCTAATTTAAAGATTGACGCTTTAAAAAAAACACTTTTTATTTTAAATACGTTTGGTTAAATTATTTAAAAAAATCAATTAAAATTGAATTTACTAGATGTCAAAAGTTGATACACTAATTTGTCCAGTCTAACAAAAGATATTGTTTATTTTTTATTAGCATAATATAGCTTTATTTTATCATTTTTTTAGTATTAAATAAATATTGTAAATAACCTATTAAAAATTAAATTAATATAGCCTGCGGGCACTTGAATATTGACTTATGTTAAACTTTGGCCACGTGTAAAGGCAGTATGACTCAACTTTTGATTAAATTAATTAAATGATAATCTATCATTATATACATAAAAAAACAAACACGTTTACATTTTGACACAAATAAAAATAACTAATTGAATTTATCGATTAGCTGATGCTGACATTATTTGTTTGTGCATGATTCATACAAGATTTTTTATAAAAATGAAATTATAAAGAAACATATATTATTATTAGAAAAAAAAATATGTTACAATATATAAATGGTTAGTTAATATTTTGTTGCAACAATTATTGATAAAACAGTGTTTTAATTACCAGCAAAATAATGATTTTACTTTGAGTTTATTATGTGTCCGCTTAGGTTTATTTTACTAAAATTAACTTTTTAATTTAACATATTTTCAATAATAGTAAATTAAATATAACAGTTTGTTAACAATCTATTTTATATACAAGCTGACTTACAATTCCTCAGTCTATAACATTAAAATATTTTTTTAAATATTTTACAGCTGCAGCATTACCAGGCAACAGATAAACATACAATGCATTAAACTAAATTACATATATCCTTTTATTAATTAATGTTTTGTGTAAAATAGTTTATTTTATTTAATGTTAAATATTATAAAATAAAATGTTTTAAATAAATTATTTATTAAATAACGAAATACATCAAATTTGTTTTTGTAAAATGTAACTGGTAACTATTAAAACATTTAAATGGTGACTGCGCCGGGCGTAAATTACATACAACTTGATACATTTTAAATTATCAGTAAAGCAAGCAGAAAATGTAGTTTTTATCTGCTCGCTCACATTTACGTCAAAAATAATAGAATATAAAATAGCCATTTTGTTTTATTTTCTTATTTTATCTCAGTAAAACCTTCGACATGATTAACCACCTCGTTATGTAAAGTTGAAAACAGTATACAGGATGTTATATTATAGCACAAACACGCTATTTTATTTTGTATGGTATTCACATGTTGCTTCTTTAAAAATGTTCAAAGTTAAATCGTGTAAATGGAGGCCCTTGAGAATTTGTTACATATTCCCACGGGAGCTTAATATTTTCTAGAGGGTCCACATTATCTTAATACTAAAAACAAAGTGGTGGACGGTCAGTTAAGCAATAACACTTATCACAGTAATGTGTCCCTTTTATTGTCGTCCGCATAATATCAAGTGAATCCAGGATTTGGTTTACGTTTGGGTTTGCTAAATTATCCTTTGTCTTTGAATATACATATACGTTAAAGTGGTTTGGAATATTGTCGTTGCCGAGAAATACTTTATGTTCAAAAATAATGGACAAGATAGAAAAAAAAACTGAATGTTTAATAAAATTTATGTATGATAATATTTTTATTATTTTTTAGCGAACTAAAAAAATTTAAATTTAAATTTTAACTTAAAGATAGCCCTTTCCGGTATATATTAAGAATTTGTAGGGTATTTTAACGTGCAAAAATTTTAACATATAAAAGATTTTGAATTAGTAGAAATAAATATAGTTCTAAATAAACTAACAATATTGTTGAATTATTTAGACAGTACAACCTGTTAAAAATGAACAAAGCAAACACAAAAGAGTACGATAATATTCATAAAGAAAGAGTGAAGAAAACGACAAACAGCTATAGTCAAGATAGATAAAATGGCAGCAGAACAGATAATAAAAACAAAAAAAAAGTAAGAGCAAACGAGAAAAAACGTTACAAATGCTAGATGAAAAAACATGTAGCAAAAAAATGCAAAAGAAAAGATGCATAAAATACGGAAAGAAAGGACACCAGGTTGGTAAAAGCAAAAACAGAGAATACTGCATAGAATGCAAAACCATAAAACACAAAACGAAAAAAAAAAGATGTCCGGTTACAAAGAAACAAAGAAAAAAAAAGAAAAAAGAATATAGAAGACAACAACTCCAATAACTGGAAACAACACGAGAATAATAATTAGATGAATCAGAAGCAGTTTAAAAAAACAGAAAAACCAAAAAATCATGGTATGAGGAGAATTTAATCTAAAATGGGAAAAATACAAGAAGGATTTAAAAGAAAAACCTTTTTAACTTTAAAGAAAAGCTCAAAATCACATATTGACATTACCGCAGCAACATGGAAAATGGCAGGTATAGTAAATTAATGAACCGTGACAGAAGAGAAATCACTGAGTTTACACAAACATATACAATATAATTCAAAAAAGAAATAAAAACAGGAGTACACAAAAAAAGTAGATGAAACGTAAAAAAAATGGACAAACAAAAGAGAATAAAAATCATAGAATTAGAAGAAATAACAAAAAATAAAACCATAAAAAAATGAAAATAATTCTGAGAAAAGCTGAAAAAGCGGCAGGCGGATAAAACAATTTCCAGGTACAGAAGAAGGAAGCAAAAAAGACCACACTAGTGATGCAAAAAAAAATGTAAAACAAAAAACAATAAAAACAAAACAAAAAAAGATAATCAAAAAACAAAGAAAAAGAGAAGAAAGAAAAGAAGAACTAAAAAACGACAAAAAGATCTTAAAAAGGCATTTAAGAGTAGCAGAAGAAAATGCTGGAAAGGAATGATAAAATCTATAAATGATGATCTCTGGAGAAATTTGTACAAAATAATGATAAATAAATTAAGAAGAGCAAAAGAGTCTACCTAAAAGAAGACAAAAGAGAAGAAGTTATAATTAAAAATTTGTTTTTCAAGAAAGAACCGATAGAAGATCCAGAATAAGAAAAAAAAGAAGAAGCAGTTATGGCAACAATAGAAAAGAAAAATGAGATCATAAAAGAATTTTCTAACAGCAAAGCACTAAGTCGGGACAAAGTAACAAGAAAGATTGTTAAAGCAGCATTTGACAAGAAGGAGGTAGAAATAACTCAGATAATCAACAGATGTCTAAAAGAGAAAAAAAATTCCACAATGTTAAAAAGAAGCCACCTTAGTTATACTAACTGAGAAGAAAAAAAAGTAAAAAAAGCAACGTCTTACAAAAACATATAGAGCTACTTACAAGGTAGAAATTTACTGATCAAGAATAAAAGATTCAAACTTACCAGAGAAGTACCGTAAGGCTCAACACTAAAACCAAAACTATAAAACTTCGTTTATAATGAGTTACTTTAAATGAGGTTGCCGGAAATCGTGACAATAGCGGCATTTGCGGACGACGTAGCACTAGTAGGTAGAAACGTAAAAATGGTACTAAAAAGAAGACTAGAGCTTGCAATAGGTATGATACAGATATAGATGAAAAATAAAAGTTTAAAATTAGCAACACAAAAAACATAAACTGCTGGTTATTTACTAAAAAAACTAATAGAAGAACAAGTAAAAAACCATGTAAAAGACCAAGTAATAACCATACAAAAAGAAATATTTCTTAATGACACTTAAAGCATAGAGATAGAATGGACAAGTTAAGAAAGCGGTCATAGAAACAAAAGAAATGGAGAAAAAGTTTGGTAGACTCATGCCAAACAACTTAGGTCTAGAAGAAGAAGCCAGAAGACTAATAGCAACAGTAGAAAAAAGCAAATTGTTTTATGCCGCAAATACATAAAGAAAGACCATGAAAAGCCAGTTTGTTTAGGATTAGCAAATTTTACAGAGCGGTGTTAGAGAAGGCAGTAAAGGTGTTTGCAGCAACATCTCCCGCGGATATCATGGTGGAAGAAAGGATAAAAATAAAATACAAACAAATAAAAAAAAAACTAAAAAAAACTAATCGCGAAATTAAAAGTGGGTAGAAAACAAACTCGAGCGGTGCTATTATACAACACAAATACTGACCAAACATGGAATCCTTGGAAAATTCTTAAAAATATTAAAAAAGACAAAAAATGATATACTCTGTCAGAAAAAAAAACACATAATAATGCAGAACACTCTCTAGTAGAATGCAAAGCAACGGAGAAAGATAAAAAATATACCGGAAAGCAAATTGGATATATCAACATCATTAAGAAATGCATGAGTAATGAAAATAAATAAAAGACTCTAAAAAACTTTGCAACAAAAGTTCAAAAAAAAATTAGGAGTTTAACAATGAAAGAATATATAAAAAAACAAACACACAAAATGAAAGCCATAGGAAAGGAAGGAAAGAAACAAAAGAAGCAAAATGATAACAAAAAAACAGGAAAAAAGATTAAAAAAAAGAAATAAAGAAGGACAAAACAATTATGCATACCAAGAAATAGAAAAAAAAAACAGAAAAACATTTACAGAAACTACAATACCAAACAAAATTGCAAAAATAAAGAATAAGAAAAAAAAATGTAAAGAGAATGCAGAATAACAGAAATAACAAAGCAAACACTAAATGGTAGTTACGCTATCTTGAGGTTGACGGATAACGCAACTTTTGAGATAGTAACGAGAGGACACAAAGAAGTAATTCCAAATAAAAATACAAAGATATCATAACTAACAAATTTAAGATAAAACACTAATAAAACTGCATAAACTATTCATGAAGAAAAAAAATACAATAAAAAAAAGTGAACAAAGATTTAAAAAAACTTAGAACGTATCTGAGTACAAACTAAATAATTGAAATAAATAACACACGGATTAGAAAAAAAAAAGAGAATGCAGAGCTAGATGTCAGTGCAGATATAAAAATACAAAAAAGCAAGAGAGACAAACAAAAGTATAAGTTATAAAAAAAGAACTGAGAACAGCATACGTGCCGCAGATTCTGTATAAAAATCCGCAAGGCAATAACCAGTTTACCTCAAATTATTGTCAAGTAAAGTATTGCCATGCGTAACTCATTCTTAAAGACCACTTGTTAAAACAACACCTCACTACGTCTACAAAAAAAATAGATTATATTGTTGATGTGTCTAGCTTGCTTTTGTATTTTGTTATGACTTTCTTTTTTTTTGTTTTTATCATGTCTGCAAGACTATCTATGTTTATGTAAGTTATAATTTCTTAAATATTTTTTATTAAACGGTGTTAAAGATGTTCTACCAGTTGTTTTTCTGGTTGTTCACAACAGTAAACTGTAAGATTTTATTGGTTGTAGAAGCTTTCACTCAAATGTTTTAAGTACCTTTTTTTGGTATTAGATTTTTAAGTATAATAAATTTTGTTTTCTAAAAAAATTGTAACTATTAACAATAAAATGTTTTTTAGATTTTTTAGAAAGTTTGTTTTTAAAAAATGATATTTTAAATGCATTTGAATCTAACATACAAGTTAAACCATAATATTTTGATTTCCAACCTCAGTGCTATGGGTTTTCATTATGATGTGATTTCCTGGTTATTAAGCTTTTTGAAAAATCGCACGCAGTGTGTAAAAATTAATCACTTTTTGTCATAACCCATTAGGTGTTTCTCAAGGATCTCATTGTAAACCAATTTTTTTTTGTTTTTCATTAATGATATCTCACAGTATATCAATTCATCGTCATTTGTTTTATTTGCGGATGTTTTAAAAATGTATAGAAGAATATCATCTCTCAATGACTGCCATCTTTTACAACTGGACTTAAATTCTATAAATACTTGGTGTTTTGTGAATAAATTGTTCTTTAATGCTCATAAATGTTTTTCAATAAGTTTCCATAGAACTTTAACTAAAATATCTTTTATCTATATAATTGACACTAAAATGTTGAACAAAGTCACACAAATAAAAGATTTAGGCGTTATTGTTGATCATAAACTTAGATTTGTTGAACATATTAACATCATGTGCAATCGTGCCATAAAAATGTTAGGATTTGTATATAGAATGTCCTCGGATTTATCAGCCAGTACACTAAAACTTTTATATTGTGCTTTGGTGCGTTCGCATTTAGAGTATGCTCCGTCCTGTTTATAAAATTCATAACCGTAGTATTGAACAAATTCAAAAGAAGTTTTGTCGTTTATTGTCTTATAAATCGAGCATATTATCTGTAAATTATGATTACTGCTACATTGCTTTATTGTACAACCTACAGCCATTGAAGATTTGCCGCAAAAGGGCTAATTTGTCGTTCTTGCGTAATTTAATTATGTCTGAGATTGATTGTCCGGAGCTACTTGGTACTCTTCCATTCCATGTAGCACCTAATACTAGACATAGCAGGCATTCTTCTTTATGTCGTGAGTCTACTAATTATGGTTTCAACAATTTACTCGGTAGAATGTGTAGATTTGCAAATAATTTACCAACTGATATTAATGTATTTTGTGTTTCTAAATCTACCTTTAGAAGTCAGCTAAGTCATGCTGACTAATGTTTAATATGTGCGTTTTTATGTATGTTATTTTTTGTATTCTTTATTTTTGTATTGTAAAACATCATTGTTTATGTTTATTTGATGTAGATGTAAATGGTAAGATTATACCGTGAATAAAGTATTATATTATATTAAATAAAGCCTGAATGTCACCAAACTTTGACGTAAATAACGAGCGGGTTTATATACTTGGTTTTAATGTTATTAACAACAAAAGTAATTGAAAAAGTCTAGAAAAGCTTAACAAACCAAAAAATCTCTATTTGATCAGTTCACCAGATTATTCAATTACTCTGTCTCAAATTGTATCACCCTTTCCTTAATTTGGTTTTAAATCCTCATCATAAAAAGATCGAAACCGTCTAGAATTGTAACATTAAAGCCTACAATTGGTGGATCATTGGAAGCAAGTTATTTTTAACAACAAATTGAGATTTTATTTGTACGCCTACGATGGTCGTAAGATAATGTTTTTGTAAGAATTACATTATTAGCTTTTTTACAATTCCAGATTTTTATTGTCTTTTTTCCTGTATATTGGCACGTTCGCAATTGATGCTATTTTCTTATTTCCTACTATTGCAATTACTAGCTGTTGATGATCAGACTGTAATTTTTTTTAATAACTGATGCTGACCTGTTGTGTTTATATTTGCCAGTTTATTGTTTCAATTCAGTATGTTCAAATTACTTTTATATATATATATTCAATAACCTCTTAATACCGTTAGATGTCGAGGTGTCAGTCACACCGAGCCACAGAAAAGACATGTATGGATGCCTATATGAGGTACCGGATCAAATTACTTTTGATTTAGTTTTTTAATTTTTTTGTCTTTGTTTACATGTTTATCTTTTGATTCTTTCCTCAGTGGTGTTATTTTTTTAGTGGTGTATTTCCTAATTCTTGCGTTAAACCCGCTCATGCAAGTAGTCTATTGAATTTTTTATTAAAAAAAAAAAAAATTGGAATTATACAGTCTTTATTATAGACTAAAACATTTTAAATACAGGTATACATTACAACCATTGCAAATCTACTTAAGACCAAATAGTGTACTGTGCCAGCATTAAAAACGCCGTTGATTGTGAAAAAACATTAAAACGTTATTCAAACAAGTTAATTAGTAATTTATTTGTTTTTTTTGTTTTTCAAACAATATTAACTGCCGTATTTATGTTAATTTATGCAAACCTGCAGTCAACCATGTTGCCACTTCTGCCATCATGTTTTCAATAATAAAAACTAAGACTATATAGATAGAATGATGATAACTTCTAATTTAACTGCAAAAACATAAATAATGTAAAAAGAATTTATGACAAATTTGATTAAGATATTAAAAACTAGGATAACCTTAATAGAAAAATAGTTTCAAAGAACAAATACTATAAGATATATTAATTGTAATGTAAATTAAAATTCTTAGGTAAGTAGTTAATAATAAATTATTAATTACTTAATAATTTTTAATCAATAGCCAATATTTTAGAGAAATTTGTCTCCTTCATCAGGGTGAGCATTAGATGTTAGTAAAAATCAATTATACACAATTATACAATTAATAAAGACACATAAAATAAAACGCGGCGGCGGCGCAAAGTCTATAATAATAATAAATTATTTTTCAAAAGACAAATTTTATGCAAGTTTTTGCTTAACAATTAAAAGTTTTAACTTACAGGAATATTCCGGACCAAAACGCAGTAGTAGGTTATATGTAGTGGTTACTAATTATAGTTGGGGTTGTGGTTGGTTTTCTTTAAAAGCCTTGCAGTTACACTATGCCACGCGTAAAACAGAGCCGGCCACAAAGAAGATGCTAGGCCTTTGGACTCCGGTTTGGAACTCCCATAAGGCCAAAGTGTACAATATTAATTGTGCAACACTCAGTGTAACAAAACTTAATAATAATTAAAAAAATACATTTTGTATATCATATGTCATATTGTAGTATATTCATTGTTTATGTGTTTGTTTTCTTACAACTCTTCTATAGTTTATTTAAAGTTTTACAATCTTATTTTTTAAAGTTTATTTCTGATTGGAAAAAATATATATTGTCACAAAATGATAAATTTAAAACATTTTGATTTAAAAAAAAGTGAAGAAAAAAAATAAGATTTAAAATCTGTTATTTTAGCAACAAATGCTATTACAAACTGTTAAAAACTGTCAATTTAAAAAACTATCTGTCAAAATTATTACTAATTTTAATTAACACAAATCAAACTAACTACAATTAACTGTAAAACAATGATTGTTTGTTAATGTTACTACCTAAATCTAATTATCAAAGTAATAATATTTAGATGTCAAGCCATTAGCAGTTTACTGTAAAACTAACAAAAAATAATAATTAACAACAATTTGCATTACTATATTTAGCTAACTACCGAAAGTTATTAGCTTATGATAATCAACGGTCAAAAGGTCAATTTCAGCATAAAAATATTTGTGTATGTGTTGAAGTAACAATAGTTATATGTCAAACATTTGTAGTTTTATTGTAAAATTAACTGTAAAAGAAGCGACAACAAATTGTTAAAACTCACAGTTAAAATTGGTAAAAACGCTGACAAAGTGATAATTGGCAATGTTATCAGAATGTCAAGATTTAAATCAACTCAAAATGTTCTAAAATGTCAAATAAAATAAAACATTTATGGTATTAACATAATCTACAAAATACACTATTATCAAAAATGTTTCTAAAGTGTCAAATGCAAGTCAATCAAATTACAAAAAGTTGCTAAAGTATCTAATAATAATATATATATATTAATACATAATTGTGACTTAACAAGTGTAAACACAAAAAATAAAAAAGTTTCTGTCAAACAAGTATTAAATGTTTTCAAAGTATTTAATAATTTTTTTTTTTTTGTTGGCCAAAGTGCCAAAATTTTTACAAGTAAAAAAGAGTATAAGATGTATTTAACCATTCTAGTCTTAAATTCATAATCCTTTTAATCTAATCAGTTTCAGAAAAATTGCACTCCAACAACTGACTAACTATATTGGCGACTAAGGTATAAAAAGTTGTATTTTTGGTCCAATATTTAAATTATCTAAATCTTGAATTACAATAGATTTTTGTGATTTTTATTTCATTTAAACGTCGATCGATTTTTTTTCTGTCCATTTTTGAGGTTTTTTAATATTGATAAAACTCATTTGGTAAAAACCTAGTCTTTTTTGTGCAATTTTTAGGGTTTTAAAGTAATTTTTAAGTAAAGTTATTGAGCAATTTTTATGATATACACATTTTATTTGTACCATTTTTTTTTTTTTTTTTAAATAAATATTATGTTGGTTTGATAAACGTGATTTTATATAGTAATTCGTGATGCAAAATAGTTGTGTTGTAGGTCCATCGTGTTGTACAATTTTTAATGTGCAATTTTTTTTGCTTTTTCTGTGCAATTTTAAGGTTTTCTAAGCAAAATTAGTTTTGAGTTAAGTTTTGTTGCGCAATTTTAATATTACAAACGTGTTATTTGTGCAATTTTAAAGTCCTAAAAGTAAATTAAAAAAAAATGATTTATAACTGAGGCAGTTTTGGCAAATTTGATACTAAAATATAGTTTTGTAGACGATTTTATGTGGCAAACATATTTTTTCAGCAAATTTTATACAAAAAAATAAAATTTTTGTGCATTTTCTATGATTAAAATGCTTTTTCTGAGTAATTTTTAGGTTTTGTAAGCAAATCTTACGCGATATTTAGGTTTTCTACGTAATTGATAAATTTTATGTGATATTCTTGATTCAGTAGTGAATACTATGTTAAAAATAAGTTTTTTATACAATTTTCATGTAATATTTGAAATTAATTTTGATTTTTAAGCAAATTTCATGCAAAAATTAAGTTTTTTGCTCAAAAATTATAAAAGTATATTCTGTGTCATTTTGAGTTTTTTTTTAACAAATATTATACTATAAATAAGTTTTTTTTTTAAATTATGAATAAGTTCATGTGATTTTTTAGCAAATTTTTTTTTAATTCTGTCTAATTTATTGATTTTTGAAAAATAATACATTTTTTATCAGTTTATAAATGAACTTTGATGCTTTTTAACAATATTTTGATGTTTTAAGACTGAATTTTGTTATTTTTAATATTTTATAAATAAAGTTTTATACTTTTTAACCGTTTTTAGCTGGATTTTAGTTTCATCTGATAACACTTTAATAATTTAAATACAACTCAAATAAGTAAAGGGTTTTTCAGTTGGCGCGGGTTGATTTTGGCGGCCCGTGGCAGCCATTTTGTCTTTGTGACATCTATCAAATCTTTTGTTTATTATTCAGTTACTGATTCCAAGTCATCATGGCAAGTTACACGATTGAACGGCACGTTCAAATATTGAAACTTTATTATCAAAATCAATGTTTGTTAGTCCAAACGTTGCTCGCATTGTGTCTATTTTACGATAGACGTAGTGACCCTTCACAATCGACTCTTCAACATTTGGTGACTAAATTTGAGACAACAAGTTTGGTAAATAATTAGCTAACCGGTACGTTCAAGGAACATGATTAGCGAAGAACATCGCTTCAGTACGTAAAAGTGTACAGCAGAATCCAAAGCAGTCGATTCTTTGCCGTGCACAAGAATTTGGGCTTTTGCAGACTTTAATTTGACAAATTTTGACTCAGGAGCTCAAAGTTTATAACCATAGATAACGCTGTTTGTTTGCTGACTGGGCTTCAAATTGTTTGAAACACAACCCCAATTTTGGCAAAAAACACAAGGTTCACTAAGTGATAATGCATTCTCAAAAAGTTACCGTTTAGTGTGGATTTTAAGCTGGCGGCGTCATTAGTCCATACTTTTTTTAAAACGACGTTGGTGAATCGGTCATCGTCAACGGCAAACACTACAGAACGATAATAAACAATTTCATATGGCCCAAATTGAACCATATAAACTTAGACAACATGTGGTTCCCGCAGGTTGTGCCACACACAAATAACATTCTGGATGAACGTTTTGAGGGTAAGGTTATGTCTTGTAAGAATGATGTAAAATCAAAGTCATAAAATTTGACTCTCTTAGACTTTTTCTTGTAAGGTTTTTTAAAATTGCAGGTCTATGCAAATAAACCACAATTGACCAATGCTCTAAAGATAAACATAACACAGACCACCGCCTAAATTCAGCCGGATGTATACGAAAGAGTCATTAAAAATTAGACACTTTGGATCCGTGCCACCATAAGCAGAGGCGGGCATTTGAACAATGTCATACTCCACACTTAATGGCATACATAAGTCTTTCAAATCAAATAAGAATTTTGTTAACCCTTCACACACAGTTGGTTTTATTTCATTTTAACATCTACCCGCTGTTATTGAAAAACGCTTTAAAATTATCCTAATTAAGGAAGGAGAATAGTTGCACTATTAAAAGGGTTCACAGCATCCAACTCAACATGAAAACGCCTGAATATAATTGAATAAAATTTTCACACATTGTAAAAGAAAGTCCAATCTGTGTCTTCAATTTTGTAGAAATTTGATGCAATAAGTCGTTTCTTTGCAATAAATTTTTAAAAAGTGTTGTTTTTAATCGGTTTTTTATTAATTCTTCAAACTTCAAATCTTTAACCAAAAACATGAAGACATAGAATATTGTATGTAGTTCAACATATAAAAAGAGTGATGACTAAAATCTTATTGTTTGGATATTGAGTTGGTTAGCGTTTTGCCCCATAAAAACCAATTTTAATTTAAAAACGGCGCTGTACGTGTCAATATTTTTCTAGAGAGAAAGGTTCACCGATATTCTTGTAGATGTGATTGGATTTAATATTTTTTCATAACAATACCACTAGTGGCACCACAACAGGACGGGCGATTAAATCCGGAAATTCTTTAGCAAATTAATATTAAAAATGCTTCTAACAAGTTAATCATTGGAACAAACGTGCCAAGCAAAAGCACTATTTATATACGACCATACTTTTGCCCAGCGCATTGCTCTTTTCTACCTCAACAAACTAACACAACAAAGACAGGCAAAAAACACTATCTAAAACCTAAATATTATTTTTACTAATAACACTATAATCAACTAAACACGACAGTTTTAAGGCCGGATTAACATTTTTAAAAACCTTATTTACACTTTTAGACGCGGTATTTATTATTTGATAACAAGATTTACAGTTTTAAAATCCGGATTTATAATTTAAGAGCGGATTATCAGTTTGGCAATAAAGTTTAACACTTTAAAGACCGGATTTACAACTTTAAAAGCAGAGTTAACAATTTAGCAGTAGAACTTGACACTTTAGAGACTGAATTTATAGCTTGTATGCAGAGTTAACAGTTCGGTAGTTCAATTTAACATTTTAAATACCGGATTTATACTTTTCAACTCGATGTTTATTATTTGAAGACCAAATTTACAGTTTTAAAAACTAGATTTATAATTTAAAAACCAGATTATTAATAAAGTTTAACACTTTAAAGATAGGATTTACTACTTTACCACAGTTTTAAGAGCCGGATTAACAATAAGTAGAAATTGACATTTTAAAGACCAAATTAAACTTTTAAAAATTGGATTTACACTTTTAAAAACTTAATTTAATGTTTGGTTGTTGACTAAATACATTTGTGGTCGAAATATAATTTTTAAATGCCGCTTTTTTATAAGCTGGATTTACAGTTTAACAGCGAAATTTACAGTTTGTTAGTACAGTTTAACACGTTTGTTGCCAAATTTTTAGTTAAAAATCTAAAAATCTTTTAAATGACGGAACAGTTTTTTAGTTTTAAAAGTTAAATTTACAGTTTTAAAGACCGGATTATAATTTGAAATCCAACCGTTTAACAATAAAATTTAACGTTGGTGGCCGGATTTACTCTTTTGAAAATTAAATTTAAAATTTGAAGGCCGGATTAACTTTAACTTTAACTCAAATTTATAATTTTAAAAATGCATCACAATTTTGACATAAACTAGGCTTTATCCTGAGCTGAGTTTAGTCAAGTTACGTTACGTGACGTTGGAGAAAGGCGTTGGTGGTATTTTATTTTATTGCCTTCAAATTTCAGAAACACACAATTATCTGACATATGACTTGTCAATTATTTCATTATTTCAATTGTCAACTATTTTACAAGACTATCAATTTTACATATCTCATTTGTTTTGTATATCTAGCAGATAAACTGTCAACTGTTAATTCAACATTTGCAGACTGTGTCGCATATCTGTTATAACAGCATATAAACTGTTAACTTTAATTTTTACAAATCATCATAGTCATATAAATTATAAACTGCTAGTTTGATAAAAATACAGTCAACTATTCCATAAATATGATCTATAAACTATCAACTTTTAACAATCATTGTTATATGTCTACTGCAAATTTGATTAAAAACTGTTTGTCAACTGCCATTTTAACAAGAAAACTGTTTTACAAATTTATTGGAAAAACTGTAGACTTTACTTTAATCAAATCTTTTATTAAAACTATCAACTGGTAATTTAACACAGTAACTGTAAACTGTCACACAAATCTGTTATACAAGCAATTTAATACATAAACTTTAACTAAGAATGTAACAAACCAATTGTTAAAAAAAACAACAAAATTAACAAATCACATTAATTGATGATAAATCAAAAGAAAAGATACGTCCCAGATGTTTTAAAAATTAACAAATAAATAAATAGTTTTAAATTAAAAAAAAATTAAATAAAATAATGCGGTAAAATGTAAATTGTAAATAAATAATTTATTGCTTTTAAATGTGTTTGTAAAATATAAATAATTGTGCAATAACAGCAAGAATACCAAATGAAATATTTCTCACCGAGTTCTGGAATATATTCAAGCTGTCTGCACTTGCAACGAACGATATGCATTTGAATATTCTAGCACTAGACAAACACGATATTCGTATGCTGTCCTTTATTTGATAGTAGCAATTTGTAGATCCTTTAGAATAACGTATAGTACAATATTGTATATTAAAGCACCAAACAAACATAATAATGCATCGTGTTATACCACACTCAACATTCAAAATTTAAATCAATTTTAAATCTTAGTAAAATGCATACATTATTATAAGAATGTATTACAACTATAATCAGTTTTCAAATTCTGTTTTAGGTTTGTCATTAATTTAACCATTAATATTAAGTAAATTTGTTTTTTTTTTAAGTTAAACATTTTTTTGCACTTTTTTAGATACTTTGTATTGTTAATTGAAATGGTTTGTATTGTATATTGTTATATACTTACAGTTTTTATATTTATTTTAAGTAATTTAAACTGCAAAGAAATTTAATTTGTAAAAATTGCAATATTAAACTGAATTATTTTCAAGATTGAATAAAATCATTGGCATTGTAAGTGTCACAGGAATTTCAATTGAAGAACATTTCCGTATCTCCTCTATTCGCTTCATAAATTCTTAAACTCTGAAACGGAAACAAGAATTCAAAGCGTTTAATTTTAATTCTATTATAAATTTAACATATTTAATTAATTATGACAAATAAAAGCAATGTGAGCACAATATACTTGTTTGTTTAATACACAAAAAAACAGCCTGCGGAAGCCATATTATGTAATGTAAACTCACCCAAATCAGTTAGATTAATTTATGTGTATGCTACTGTCAAAACAAAATTGTTAATAATGGCCATATTTTGTCAAAATTACTGAAAAGATACAAGGGTGTACACGTATTTATTTTTTGTTGAAATGACAATTAAATGTTTATACTTTTTTATGAACTTGAGTACGAGGATAGAAAAATGTTATAATTCAGTTTTAATTAAGATAATTATAAAATAAACTTTCTCTACTTAATATTATTTAAATAAACCCTCTCAATTTGATATTATTTAACCGCTTAAAAGTTTTCTTCAACTGTATTAACAACAAGATCAATAACAGTGAAAGATATTAAAATATATTGATAACAAACTCTTGGACGTGTAAACGAGCTACTCAATACAAACCTTTTGTACATAATTATAAACTTAGTAACTTGTTTAACCACTCAAATGCATCAACAACAAGAACAATAAAACTAAAAGATAATTAAAATATGTAGATTGCTTTAAGACTTAACCTAATCTAACTCAAATAGTTGCATCAAAAGAATATAAAACGCTTTTATTTACATTTAAATTTTATCTTTCATCCCAGTTTCTTTTCAGTGTAAACATTAATAAGCGGCATCGACGCATAATGAAAAGCCGAGCTATGTGTTTTCACAGCGGAAATTTTCTCTTGCTGAATAATGCGGCTTTACATTTTTTCAACTGTGTTATATGCGACCAGCAAAATTGTGAATGCGTACATAAAACTGGCTTACGATTGTTTGCCTATCATAAATCTCAATTGTGGTGTAACAGTACGGGAGAGAAAAAGTAACGTATTGTTCTTTCGTGTGTTAGCAAATTGAATCGATAGTCCAGAAACTTTTAATCATTATTAAATTTAATATTATATTGAAACTTGAAAGAAGTAAAAACTATTGAGCCATTTTAACATGAGTAAAATGCAATGCAAAGACAGATTAATTACGTCTATGCAATATTATAGATCAAAATTAACATTAACTCAATTAACATTATTCGATTGTTAAACAATATAATAAACTTGCTTATAACTACATTGTAAACACAATTTTAAACTATTTATTTCACATATTTATCCACATGCAATATAATTTTTAAATATTTCGATATAAGAACATTATAATATTACTGTTCAAAATTGTTAGTACAACAACAATATAATAGGCTGCCCACAATTTGATTATAAACTACATAATTATTTTACATATTTATCTAAGCACATGTAATATAACGTGTATGTATAAATAATAAATAAACATACTGATTTATAAGATACGTATCATAAATTTGCCTCGGTTTTATAAATAGTATTTCACAATTATTATTTTTTTTTAATTGATCCATTTTGCATTCAGTGGTCAGACAATGACAAATTTGCGGTGAATTCAATTTCAACGGTGTAATATAAAGGTGCTTGCTCATTCATTTATCATCAATCATTTTTATGCCGACGCAAAAAACTGCAAGTTAACTTGTGGCTTATTTTACGAAGCAACGACGTGCTTTGAATATAGAATAGCAAGTATTAATAATCACATTTTATATTCATTTATAACCAGAAGAAAATTATGTGCTTGAGGAAGCTGTTTCTTTTGGATAAATTTGCAATATAAAGAAGACAATAAAATGATTGCGGTATGAATTATTTTAAATAGACAGTTTTTAACTTATAAGACGAAATAAGGGAAAATAATTTAATAAAAAAAAACATCTAATTACTGTTAATGCATTCACATAGCAGCAATAATGTGTAAATAAAAATTTATTACTTTTAAATAACTAACTCATTATGAGCAGTCATCGGCACTGGGATTAAAACTATAGTGTTTGTACTTTGTATATTACAAAACATTTACTTTTAACATAAATATCTCATAGACGATTGTAACCAGCCGGTATCAAACCTGGTAGTTTAATTACTTTTAAAAACGTGTTTCTAGAGCCTGGCAATACTTTCCGTTTTTCTTCTAGTGCCATATTTGTCTTCACACGTTGGCTGTTATTATTTCTGTCTGTCGGTATACAGTCTTGAATATTTCTTCTACAGGTAGGTTGGTTTATTTCGGTATGTTCATAAACCATGCTAGTTTTTTTTGTTAATCTTTTTTTTTACCTTATCTTGAATTACTGGACAAAGCATGTGGTATCTTGGTCCGCATAAGACATGGCTAAAATTACTAAGTTTTCTTTACTTTACGGTGTCTCTATCTTTATGCATCAAGCAAAGTACCTGTTTGTTGTTAGCGTGCAATGTTCACAAAATTTTCAGCATTCTGCAATAGCACTAGGTTTTAGATGCTGACAGTTTGTTTAATTGTGCTACCGTCAAAGTTCAACTATCGAAAAGTTTGAAGTCTTATTTTTATACTAAGCTTATGTTTGCTTAGTATTGGTTTTTATGTTTTAAAACACATTTCTATGCAAGTAATTACTTCTTCACAAACTACTTCTACTGTTCACTCAGCACATAAGGTATTTATAGTCGGTTATTCTTTTAATAATTTGTTAACTAGCATTAGGTTAGCTAGATCTACCTTGACTTTCTCAGTCACTAACCATTTTGTTTTACTGCTATTTATTTTTAACCAAATGCGTTTACATAAGTTATTAACAGCATTGCGCAAACTTCAAATAATAGTAGAATTTCAATAGTCTTTGCTAACAATGCAGTATTATCTGCGTACCTAATGTAACTAATAATTTTTTCCTTATGTTTATATCTAAGATTAACCTTATAGAGCTTTTCAGAATATAAGCTCTAGTTACAAGTTAAATAGAACAGGCATAACACATCCTTGCCTAATAAGAATTCTTGCAAACTAATTACAGTATAAGATTTTTAATAGTCTGATATCTTGGTTGTCCAAACTTATCTGTTGTAGTATATTAAATAAAAATTATGCTAAACACTGTCGAATGCCCTATAAAAATTTATACAACAAATGTAGGTTTTTTTTTTTAACTTGTTACATTACTGCATAAAAATGTTGTGTTGTTGTTTAAAAAAAAGCTTTATGTGTTTCCAGACTGTTACAAAAACCAAAACAGTTTTGACTTAGATTGTCTTTACAGATTATTTATATGCACTTTGTATAATCTTCAACAAAAGTTTTAAGCTGTAGAACATAATACTTATTATACTTTTAATACTTTTATCATCTAAGATTTTTATTAGTTCAATGGAGTCCTTGTCGGGGCCGGGTGTTTTATTATTTATAGCCTGTCGTACGATTAGATCAACTTTGTAAAATCCAAAGTTGATCTAATCGTACGGTTATATTCTACGAAATTGGTATTTTTTTTCTTGCTTATTTTTTGTTATTTGATTGGATAAATTACAATCTGAGTCTTTAAAAAAGTTTTGTGTATATTGTTTTTATTCTTTCCATAGTTCGACATAATTGCCTGTGACGTTTTTTGTATTCATCTGCTTTTGGCATTAAGATTACCAATAATAATGTTTATTTTATATTTCTTTGTTTTACCTAAAACTGTTGAGACTTGTTCATTAAATGCATCAACTTTTGTGTTTGATTTGGGCGTATAGTTAAATAATGATGACGTTTTTTGGCGAGGCTATTAGTTGTATAATCGCTGTTTTGTCTGATATGAGATCAAAAGTTTTCACAGAGTCTTTAACTATGTTTTTTACTACAATAGTAACTTCACGTAGATGTGTGTCATTGTTCATGGCTTTCCCATCTTACTTTGCTTCTTTATTTTTATGAGCCATCTCCTACACGGACGTTAGCAATTAACATGGCTATTTTTACTTTAGATACTGCTGCTCTAAACAGGTCTTTTAAAATACAACCAGTCTCTAAAGTTTTTCAACTAGGAAATTTGGCGTCGACTTATATTTCTTTTTTTCTCAATTTTTCCCTGCATTATTAGTTACAATATTTTATATTTGTCCCCACGCATGGTATGACTTAAATATTTCAGTTTTAAAGTTTTAATTGTATTTATGACTTCAAGTCCATTTCCCATCCTTCTTAGCACCTCTTCATTTGTAACTTTATCAGTTCATGAGATCTTAAGGATTCTTTTGTATTTCTACATTACAAAAACTTAGAGTTTATTTGTGAGTTGTTGTTTTAGTTTTTATGTTTCCAAGCAGTACAGTAATATATCACCTCACTATTCTCAGTCAGAGTTCCAATGTTAAATCGCAATCGCTGAAGATTTTTCTCATTTTAAGAAAGGCATTTTTAGCTAGTTCATTTTTTTTTTATTTTTATTGTCTGCTCGTTGGCGCTAGTTACACATGTCCCAAGATATTTAGATATTTTTTTTTAAACTGGGTGTTTTTAATGATGAAGTCATCTTTATTTTGAAATAATCATTTATCTGGTTTTTTTTTAAATTTATTTTCAACCCGTATTTTGAGCTAACATCACTCTTTATAGATCATGTTGGTTATGTGCTAATATCACTGTATCGTTTGCAAATCTAATTGTGTTGATTGGTTGCCCGTTAACTACCAGTCCAGCTTGATCTTTGTTGGATATTGCTTTCTAAAAAACCGCCTCCGAGTACAGATTAAAAAGCATTGGTGACAGTATGCATCCTTGTCTGACTTCTCTTTGTAAGTTGATGCTCTCTGTATATTCGACATCCACTCTCACCACTGTCGTTTGATTTCAATATAGGTTGTCTATAATCCGTATGTCCCCCGCATCAATGCTTTTGTCTTTCAGTAATTTTACATAGACAATGAAACATGCGTGTACTTCTTTATTCATGTTCATACATCTTTGCATCAATACTTGAAATCCAAACAATGCTGCCTGTGTGCTCAATTCGTTTCTAAAACCAAATTGCGTATTACTATTTTTTTTTTCTAATTTAGAAGTAGTCTTTTGTGTATAATTTTAAGTAATACTTTCAGAATGTGATTCATAAAACTTATAGTTCTGTAGTTCTTATACTCCCTACTATTTAGCTTCTTGTGTAAAGTTATAAATGTAAAACTATTTATTTAGGATTATTCTTGTGTTATATAATGTATTATATAAATCTGTAATAATTTCTATTTGGTCGTCTTCTATAAGTTTTAATAGCTCAATTGAGACTTCATCTGGTCCAACTAGTTTACTTGTTTTCATATTTTTGATGCCCAACTGCACTTCATTATTTGTTATTGGAAAACAGTTTATGTCTTCTTGTGTATTACTTAGAGATCCTCTCTGATTGCTGAATAATTTTTTAATGCGTTCCTTTCATTTCATTAGTTTTTGTGCTTGGTCAGATATAATTTTTCCTTCTTTTGTTTTTATAATTGTGATTGTAACTTTATTTTGAGTCTCAGTTAGTTCTTTTATTTTTTTGTGTAGGTTAAAAGCGTCATATTGTTTTTGGAGTTTCTTAATTTTGTTGCATTTTTCAGCCATCCATTTCTTTGCATCTTAGATTTTTTTTTTGATATTTTTATTTATTTTTGAATATTTTATTTGGTTTCCTTTATTAATTTGCTTTTCTTCTACCTTCTGTAGTATTTTGTTTGTGGTCCACTGTTGTTTTAGTACTATCTTATCCGCCGTCATCAATTCTTTGCTTCTTTCTATTAGTGCGTGTTTTATATTTTCCCAGTTTTTGTTGACGTTGCCCGTTTTGTTTATGTATATAATTTCTTTTATGTGTTCATACACTGCCGTCTCCTTTAATTAATGTTGACTATTCTAGTTAGTTTTCTCTTTGTTATTAATTTTTTCAGATGAAGGTTTACATTGGCTACAACTGGGTTATGATCAAACGGGGCGTCACCTCCTAGATAAGGTTTAACCTATGTGACTCCAATACTGTATCTTTTCTTAACTAAGGTATAGTCAATTTGATTTCTAACTATTTTATTCTGGGAATGAGCAGGAGATGTCCACGTATATAGTTGACATAGGGAAAATTATAATAATAAGTATTTGTTATTACCAGATTGTTGGTTTGACAGAATTCCAGCAATCTTCCAGCGTCTTTTGTTCCTAACACCTAATTCAAAATCCCCTAATAGACTCTCTACACAACTTTTTCAATTTTTGCATTAAGATCCTCTATCATATCAACACTTCATGCTTATTTGTACCCTCTATTACAGTGTTTACCTGGCGGGGCATAGACTTGAATGATGTTTACTTTTCCAATTGTTGTTTGTATCTGTAGCAATATTACTCGCTCCAAATATGGCATAAAGCTTGTAATGTTATATCTACTATAATTGCACTCCGTTCTTATTTTGTGTGTGTGTACTTCCTAAATAGTACATTACAGCATTCATCAGATACATAAGATATTCATTCTAATTCTGAGCATTTTGTTAATTTCGTTATCAATTTTCACTGGTTATAGCATACTTCTTTTGTTGATCACTAGTTGATTGATTAGTCGGTTTTTCCTCCTTTAAGGACTATTTCTTGTCCCAAAGACAAGAAGTTGCCCTTTCTTTTGCCAGATCTTTTACCCGAAACTGTTGTCCAGCAAAAGAGATCTGCTTATCTCGGTTGACTGAGCCTCGTTAGTTGTCTAGTAGGGCGTACCGCGCGCAGTAAAGATTGTCATTTGGGTGTGCACTAATTTTGCCATCACCCCTTACACTTTTACTTTGCTTACACCTATAATATCTATCCTTTATTTCTAGAATTAAGTTATATATTTTTTATAGTTTGTAAAAAGTACGTTCTATGTGCTAATTTTGCACTATTTTTTTTGTTCTGAGATTTTTAGCACCCTTGTTTTTTTTTTGCTTGCCAAACCGCAGTATTGTGCCCATACCACTGTTTCAACTTTGCGCAAAACTATCTAATCTTTAGAGATTTAATATAATTGATAATTCTGACCGTAGAGGTACGTGATAATTAAGCCTCGGATTTGCGGTAATGTTTCTCAAATATTGATTTTATATGCTGTTAAAAAAGCAAGAAAATTCAAAATTTGGATTTATTAAATTAAATTATTTGTTGTTTATTAAGGTTATTGTTTCATAGTAAAACTATGTCGTTTATCGGTAAGAACGTTTTTGTAAAAAAACAAAAATTGTGCGTTCTTCTTGAATTGTCAAAGACAATGCAAGCAAATATTGAATGGTTGAGGCTGATACATGTTTGAACTCCATTAACATTAATAATAAAACACAAATACTGTAAAAGTTCAAAAATAGGTTTATTGTTTACTACAATTGTTTCGCCACACAGTGGCTTCATCAGGTATAATGAACAATGAACAATGAACAATGAACAATGAACAATGAACAATAAACAATTGTTCATTTTACCTGATGAAGCCACTGTGTGGCGAAACAATTGTAGTAAACAATAAACCTTTTTTGAACTTTTACACTATTTGTGTTTTATTATTAATGACAATGCAAGCACACTGCACAGCACAGTAGCATAGTTCCTTTCGACATTGCCACTCCCAGTAAACTCTTGTAATTGACGGGGAATCCCCGTGCTTTTGTACATTTTAAAAAGTATATTGTTTTTACTACAGGGAGTTTATAAATGAATGGGATTATGTAATCACTTTAAATATGCCGCTTTTTTTAAATCGTCCACTATACTACATATGTTTTCATGTTTGCTTGACAGCTGTCAAAGTTGGTCTTTCAAAACAAATAGTTTAGTGAACAATTTAACAAAAGCGGCACATTTAAAGTGATTACATAATCCCATTCATTTATAAACTCCCTGTATAATAAATTATTATAATAAAAATATTGAATATATATGTAGGACCGGACGCCCCTGTACGATACAAGACGCTTGGAACCGCCCGACCCGAGAGAGTCGAAACTGAACCGACAAGACGAACGTCACGTACAAGAGTTAAGAAGTAAGGATCGCGCTATTAATTGTTTCGTACGTTTATATTAGTTAATTTATAAAAAATGTATCAAGAGTGTAGATGTAATATGTAATTAATTAATCTGTCATAAAGAAAAACCCTGATGACAATAAACCTACAGGTGAATTAAATAGAGTGGGACTGTTTTATTTGCCGCTGAATAATATTATTTCCTACAACTTGGGGGCTCGTCCGGGATACAGAACACGCAGTGAGTAAAGTCTTGAGTACAGCTGGTATTATAGGGGACATTGCCGATATTGACCACAATATTACGCATCTCCAGTGTAAAACGTTGCGGGTATTATTCAGAATAATATGCGATGATCCGAACCGACGACTCAACAGAACGATGTTAAGAGAATTCCAAGGATTTACGTACAAAACGGGTTCAGATGAGTACTCATTAAAATTAGACGACATGAAAGCAAAACTGTCGTATGCAGATTTAGTGTCAGTGTGTCATGTACTCAATATCGAATACGACGGGTCCGAAGACGATGTTCGGCAAAGGATATTGACATTTCTATGCAATATCGTAGACAAAAGTGATGAAAGAATTAACCAAGACGAAGCCGAAGAAGAAAGTGAAGACGACGAATACGACGAACATGACGAAGAAGACGGAAAAGACGGATCAGATGGGTTAGAAGACAGTGATAAGACGAAAGATGCAAATAAAACGAAATCAAAGAAGAACAGTAGAGCTGGAGACGCCAACGACGACGATGAAGGTGCTGTAGCTCGAAATTATGACGTTATGAGGAACCGTTTTGCAGCCTGTTCGATCGCTTTTAGGGATATGGAAGATTCGATAAGACGATTCAACGGCAAGGATGGATATCCTATATTGAAATGGATTGACGAATTCGAAGAATTAGCTAAACTTGCAAACTGGAACGATTTCCAGAAAGTGATCTATGCCAAAAAACTTCTAGATGAACTTGCAAAGCTTTTAGTTCAGTCCGAAAAAGGTATAACTACCTGGCATCGATTAAAGGCTTTACTGAAGAGGGAATTTGAAGAGAAAGTTAGCAGCGCGGAAGTGCATAGAACATTGATGGGCAGAGCTAAGAAGAAAGAGGAAACGATGCAAGAATACACTCTGGTCATGCGCGAAATAGCTAGCCGCGCATACATCGAACCAGAAACCACCATTCAATACATCCTTGATGGAATTCCAGGTGATCCTGCAAACAAAATGATTTTGTACGGAGCCAACGACTTCCGAGAGTTTAAAGCAAAGATCAAACTCTACGAAGCGATGCACAGAAGAACTACGACGGAATCAAACTCAAAAGATAAACCTCCTAACACCAAAGTGAAAACGACAAGTGGTGGAAAACCTCCAACCACGAAAGACGAGGGCACGCGCATGCGTTGTTATGGATGCGGAAGCAAAGGCCACGTATCCAAGGATTGTCCGTTCAAGGAACGAGGAGTAAAATGTTTCAACTGTAACGAATTTGGACACAAGGCGGGGGTGTGTCCTACCAAACCAAAAGATACCAATACCAAGAGCACCATGTTGATCAACCACGAGAAGAACCATGCTGTCAAAGATGTCAACATACGAGGAAAGTCTATACCTGCATTGTTTGACACCGGAAGCGACATCAACCTAATCAAACGCGATGCCTTTATGACGTTGGGTCCAATACGTCTACAAAACGATACAATAACGTTAACAGGCATTGGAGGCAGCAGAGTTGACACTTTAGGCAACTTCCAAATCGACAATGGAGTCGACGATGTCGTGGTAAGCACAAAGATGTACGTGGTACCAAGCGACGCTTTGAAGATCCCAATGGTCATCGGCCAAGAATTTTTGAAGAACGCTGTCATCAAGATAGACGCAAATGGGATAATGGTAACGAAGAAAGTGTGCGACGACCTTTCTGATGACGAAGCACAGATGTTAAACATTGTATGTGAAGCACCTGTACTAGATCTAGGTCACATCATCAACGCTGACCTGAGAGACGAGATCAACCAGTTACACAAGACTTACGATCCAACTAAGAAGACGAAGGAGAGTTCGTTGAAGATGAAGATCATTTTGAAGAGCGAAGTTCCCATTTATCACAGACCCAGAAAGTTGGCACATGCGGAAAAAATCGAAGTGGACAGACAGATGGAAGAATGGCTACAAGAAGGCATAATCAGACCTAGCCAGTCAGAATTCGCGAGTCCGATCGTTTTGGTGAAGAAGAAGGACGGAGCAGTACGAATTTGCCAAGACTACAGACGACTGAATGAACAAGTCGTCAAGGACAGATACCCTCTGCCCTTGATCGAGGACCAATTAGATCGTCTGCAAGGATACCGTATCTTTAGTACATTGGATTTGAAAAACGGATTCTTCCACGTGTCAATTGATGAAGAAAGTCGAAAATATACATCTTTTGTCACGCCAACAGCCCAGTACGAGTTCATAAAGACGCCATTTGGTTTGTGCAACTCGCCGGCCATGTTCCAGAGATTCATCATCAAAGTATTCAAAGAACACATCAAAGATGGAATCTTACTAACCTACATGGACGACTTGGTAGTGCTCGCCAAAAACGAAGAAGAAGCAGTGAGGAGATTGGCCATAGTTTTAAAGACGGCTGAAGAGTATGGTCTCCAAATTCAATGGAAGAAGTGTCAGTTCCTAACGAATACCATCGATTATTTGGGACATCGGATCGAAGACGGAAAGATAAGGCCATCGTCAGCGAAAGTGAATGCCGTGATGAAATTTCCCAAACCCGTTACGGTGAAGCAGGTACAAAGCTTTCTAGGCTTGACGGGGTACTTCAGGAAGTTTGTTAAGGATTATTCGATAATCGCAAGACCCCTTAGCAACTTAACAAGACAGAATGTTCCTTTTACCTTTGGCGACGAAGAAAATCTAGCCTTTGAGAAGTTGAAGCGAATACTGTCGACAGAACCAGTCCTGGGGATGTACGATGTAAACGCGGTCACCGAACTGCATACAGACGCCTGTATAGACGGATTCGGGGCGATCTTGTTACAAAAGAACGACTCCGGTGAACTTCACCCAATCTTCTATATGAGCAGAAAAACCTCAGAGGCCGAACGAAAGTACAGCAGCTACGAACTGGAGGTTCTCGCCGTCATATACGCTTTACGAAAATTCAGAGTATACCTACTCGGGTTGACATTCAAAATCGCAATTGATTGCTCAGCCTTTACGTTAACGATGAAGAAACAAGACTTATGTACTAGAGTCGCACGATGGGCCATGCTGTTAAGCGAGTTCAATTATTCCATCGAGCACCGACCTGGCACCAGGATGAAACATGCTGACGCTCTATCCCGAAACAGTGTGATGTTAGTCGTCAAGAATGAACTGATTGCGTCCGTGGAGTCTGCTCAATCACGAGATGAGCATCTATGCGTCATTAGGCAACTTCTATCCACTGGTCGACCATACAAAGAGTACGTGTTGAGGAACGACTTGCTCTACCGAGAACACGAGGGTAGGACATTGCTGGTCGTCCCAGAGCTGATGCAAGCTGGCATCGTAAAGAGTTTCCATGAGAACAATGGTCACTTTGCTATCAAGAAGACCAAGGACCTGGTTCTCAGAGAATTTTGGTTTCCAAGGATGCAAGAGATGATTGAGGAATGCGTGAGGAACTGCATCCCATGCATCCTATCCGAAAAGAAGACGGGAAAGGCCGAAGGGTTCCTGAATCCTATTAGCAAGGATGAGCTACCACTTACTACCTACCATATTGATCACCTTGGTCCTATGGCAGCCACAGGCAAGGGATACAAGTACCTGTTTGTAATCATTGATGGATTTAGCAAATTTGTCTGGTTGTACCCTACGAAAACGGTGACAAGTCAAGAAGCCATTGCAAAGCTTGAGGTCCAAAAGCACACCTTTGGGAATCCAAAGCGCATTATCGCAGACAGAGGGACCGCCTTCACGTCTACAGCCTTTGAAGATTACTGCAGAACTGAAAGAATCGATCTGACCCACATCACCACGGGAGTTGCTCGTGCGAACGGTCAGGTAGAACGAATGAACAAAACCATAATTCCCATCCTTACGAAACTTTCACTGGAAGACGAGGCGAAATGGTACCGAAATGTAGAAGACGTACAAAGGGCACTGAACAGGACTCACCAAAGGAGCATCGACACGACCCCATTCGAACTGTTGTTTGGAGTGCAGATGCGTCATCCCAGTGATCCTGGTTTGGAAGAGTTAATACAAAAGGAGTACCGTCGAACGTTCCTGGAAGATCGAGAAGAAGTCCGAAAGGCTGCTAAAGAGCAAATTTTGAAATTGCAGGAAAAGAACCGAAGAACCTACAACAAACGACGGAAGCTGGCCAGAACTTACCAGATTGGTGACTTCATCGCCATAAAGCGAACCCAGTTCACCAATTTGGGCAAATTAAAACGTAAATTTCTAGGTCCATACAGAGTAACCAGAGTCAAAAGACACGACCGATACGACGTGGAACGAGTTGGTCCAGAAGAGGGTCCCAAGAAGACATCCACTGCAGCCGACTTCGTGAAACCGTGGGCACTCTGTTCCGAAGGCGACCGTAGAGAAGATGACGAATCCGAGGATGAGGCAACCGGCGTCGACCACGAGGACGAGATCGAAAGTACGGATGGCCGAGTTGTAGGACCGGACGCCCCTGTACGATACAAGACGCTTGGAACCGCCCGACCCGAGAGAGTCGAAACTGAACCGACAAGACGAACGTCACGTACAAGAGTTAAGAAGTAAGGATCGCGCTATTAATTGTTTCGTACGTTTATATTAGTTAATTTATAAAAAATGTATCAAGAGTGTAGATGTAATATGTAATTAATTAATCTGTCATAAAGAAAAACCCTGATGACAATAAACCTACAGGTGAATTAAATAGAGTGGGACTGTTTTATTTGCCGCTGAATATTATTATTTCCTACATATATGCAATTATATGCGATTATATGCTGGTAAATGCAATTATATGGATTATAAGTTTTTATGCGACAAAAACTTAAAATAATAAGTTATATGCGCAATAAAACTTGGTATTTGGGTTTGTTTCTGAACGAAACGTGTGTATACAATATACTAGCTTGTTATATTTAATCAAGTATGTTATATATAATCATGTAAATAAATATAAATCCGAGCTCAAGTGATAATTCATGTTTATGAAATAATAAAACAACTTATTATGTTTTTTATCACAAATACATTACTAGTATTGGTTCTACTAAAGCTTTCTACAGATGTAATTAAGTTACATTAGAGATTTTTTTTTATCAATAGTTTTGATTCAATAATAATATAGCTGCTTCCAAGTATTGTGGATTTAGATTAGAAATGCGGAAAGCGGATTGAAAGAATAGCGAGTTAAAGTAACACTTATTGTATAAAACTTTTGACTTTTGGTTTACTATGTTATTTTACTCTGCTATTTCCCATTGCTGGGAGAAGCTTTCCAAACCAACATCTGGAAACCCGCTTTTAGTGTTCACTGTGGCAGTACTCCACTTTGGCCTGAATTTCTTCTTAATTAAGAAACCAACCACTCACTCTACTTAATCAGTTGTATTTTCTAATTAGATAACCAACAAGGTAAAGAATACGCAGCTTGCCACTTATTTAATGGTGTGAGCTTTCATTTAAAAATCAACTTTAAAGAAAAGTATAAGCCTTTCTAAAATAAAAAATAATTTTATAACCGGATTTTGTTATTTTTGACACTTTTTAACAGTTTATAGCTGGATTTTATTTTTTTGGCAATTATATAATATTTTTAACCGGACATTGCTACTACTGACTTTTTTAAATAGAATTTTGAACTGTTTAAACAAACTGACCAAATTTAGCTATACCTAACAATATTTTGATATTTTCTAGACAGATTTTACCAGTTTTTAGAGATTTCCTAAATGTCACATATTTTAACAATTGATGGCCAATTTTGCTGTTTTATAACAATATCTTAATGTTTCAAGGCCTAATTTTGCTAGTTTTGACATTTTATGAGTAAAATTTTACAGTTTTATGACCAAATTTGGGTACATTATTACAATATTTTAATATTTCTTGACTGGTTTGTACTATAAGTATAAAAATATTGTATTAAAGCACTTTCTATTACCAACCTGTTTTACCCCTACGTAAAATTATATTGTCTAAGTTGGTGTTTAAAAGGTTCTTACTCTAAGTTTGCAACAAATTAAAATAATTTTAAACTACAAGTTTGTTTAACAGAACAAATAATTAAAAATGTATCAAAATAGATGTTCTACAAAAGCCAAAAATTAAGTAAAGTTTTATTTTTCCGAGACAAAAGAAACTTAAAAATGAAGATTCTGCAAGGATATTGAAACACCTCTACTGTCTCAAATCTAAAAATATCTTGTATAACCACAGCAATCAAAAACGTTTTACTATTATAAAACATTTGGATTAACAAAATCAATTTTATAAAAATGTATTGTTTTCCCTAAAAATAGAAAAAAATATTTGTTGTATTTATACCAATATGTGCTTTGACTAGGTACTTTAAAAAAAAAGGCACATAAATACAAAAAAAAATCAGTCAGTTAATAACCTGATCAGCATATTAAAAATTATTTCAAGAGTTGTCTTAGCATACATCAACTAGATGTGTGGTAAGATAATAAAATGAGGTTACTGATGTAGAAAATGCAAATGGTCTAATAAAGCTTAAGATCAGTGGAAATGATTTTACCTTCTTGCTTAAATATACATCTTCAAAAATAAATGTAACATTATGTTTTGCAGATAAACTTTATTGCATAACCAATAAAAGTTGTCGACCGATTGACAGCTATATGACCCATAAATTATTTTTTTTTATTTTAAAAATTACTAACCGGTCGCTTGGGCAATCCAAACTCGTTCTGAGAGATATTAAACAATATAGCTTTAAAAATATTTAAAAAAAACTATAAATAACGGTCAACTGCATAAAAAATTAGGAATTCAAATGATCACCAAAATATATTCTAACAACCATAATAAAAAAATATAACAAAAAATATTAATTTGACCACATTATCAAATAGGTATATAAACAATACAATTTATATTATGTACATATTATAACGGATAAACTACCAAAGTACCTAGTAAGTGTAAAGTATGAAAAAATGAATAAAACTGCAAAACTTAAATGTGGAAATTTTAAAAAAGTGTGCAAATTTTGGATGAAGAGGAAAAGAAAATGTTGAGGATTTGAGGAAACCTAGAAAAAACATAAAACACATGCTAAAATGCAATGAGATAAAAGAAGAGTAAATTAGAAAAAATGAGTTACCAAAAGAAGATAAAAGAAGATTAAAATGGATGATGGCGATAACAAAAAGAAGAAAAAAAAAATAAACAAACCTAATAAATAGTTAATTAAAAACAAGGTTTAATGTAATTAAGATTAATTGTTATATTAGAAGTGAATTAAGTTTATATATTAAATGTTATGTTCAATTTTTAAGACCGAAAGGCAAGAAATAAACGTTTATTATAGTTATGCAATAGTTAAAAATATTTATAAGTTTGCTTGCAATGCCGCTTGACTATTTGACATGATGGTTATCGGTCTGTCAATGTATAGTTCCGTTTCAATTATGTTCCTGGCGCACCACTCAATGGCAGCCACTTTGATCTAAAATACCAAAGCACATTTGCACAAAAATAACAAAGTTTGTTTTTTTTTTAGTCTTTGTTCTTATAATTATTTCTAAACAAGTTTTTTACTATCTGTAGCTATGGTGCAATAATTTTTATATTTAGCAGTAAATTCTTAGTTTATGTCACTTAGCGCAATTTGGCAAAACATTAACTGCTGGTAACTTTATTTGTAGTCCAAAATTTTGCTTTTAATGTAGTTTGTCGTAAAAATACTGTAACAATATTGTTGTCTTCATTCATAGATTAAGTAAACTAATAAATCAATAAGGCTTACATTCTCTAGATACGTCTGTAACTAAGTTCAGTTGTCATTCAGTAATTTTTTTAGAAATGAATATCTACGCTTTTTTGCATTAGTCTAATAGCGGTTAATTAGACAGCTGCAAGGTTTTGCTAGAGCTGCAATCAATCTAAGAAATTTAAAGTTACGGCCTATGAAAGTGCTCCGACACAATATAAATGATACGTTGTACCAAATCTTAGTGAACTATAGATCAAAGTATTTAGAATTATATATATTTTAAATCCTTTGGTATATTTATTTTGTAAATACTCAACACGTTTATTCTATTTGTCTTAAGTAAGTAGCATAAGTGACGTAAAAGAACTAAACAAACAAACAAACAAAAATATTACAGACGTGTTGAATCAAAAAAATAATATACGAGTTTAGCATTACGTAAGTTAATAGCATGATATTTATTACATGTATTTCATTCTCGAACTATATTTAACATCGACAATTCAGTTAAATTTCAAAACTGCTTTAACTCTGTCAGTTTGTAGATTTTTGCCTCTCCATATTTCATTTAACTACTGGTCTTTAGATTTAGCTGCATGCAAACTATATTAAAATTGTTTAATCTAATAGCAATGTTTGTATTGCCACAATTAATCAACATCAATCTAAACTATATTAAGATAATATCAAACAAAAACAAAACATTTCCAAAAGTCATGCTCAATAAGATCACTTGCGGGTTCAAACTACATGACATTAAGAAGGGTCAATTACTTGAAAATAGCTGAAGGGTTATGATTGCGTTCATCCTTCTAAGGAAGGAACACAGCTTTTGTAACGATCGTGGAGTATTAACTAACTTTAGTTATAATAGTAAATATAAATTTAATAATAGTAAACCACTTTAAAGTCTTTTTAAATATAATACTGTAAATTATGTACGAAAATATCAATAACAGATTAGTTAACTGTTAGTGACAATGAAACATTAATTATATAATAGAAAATTATATTAATACTGATTGATAACCCATTGATTACCAGAGTAAATTATCTATTTTGCAAAAAACTACATTTTATTTAGTAGTTTGAAATAAAATAGCAACTCTGTTTCCAACATACACGTATAAAACACTGATAAAAAGAATTTATTCCATATGTGGTGTACATAAATAGGCAACTCTGAGTACAGTCTGAATACAAATATATAGTAAGGGGAGTGCTCTGAATTTTAATATTACCTGGACATTATACTAAAGTACCAGCGAATTACCAATCGGCATTCTAAACCTGAACACATTTATACAAACCACCTACACTTTGCATTTCAAACGGAATATACTCAACTTTTTTACATACTATATTTTAATATTTAAACTATTTGAACTACAAGTAATAATTATAATAGTTTCATATGTATGTATAAAACAATGTAAGAAATAAATTTATAAATATTTGTAATTTATTTTATAGTTGTGCTAATTTCCCAGAATATATACAATATTTTATAAAACTATAAATAATTTGGTACATAAGTATAGTTTATAATGTTTATAAGAAGTAATGCCTGAGTATAATATTTGTTTGCGTTGTTAGGACATTAGTTATTTTAATTAAAAAATGAAAACAAATAGTTCTTACAATAATAATTATAAAATTATAAAATACAATATGATTTTTAAAACTGTGATATAAAAACAGTTAAGTACAGTTTGTTATTTTATTTTTTTAAAGTTAATAATAAAATTATATTAAATAAAATAAAATGAGTATATCCATTTGTCATGTAGTTTTGTGCATATATTATATCTAAATATTCGCTCAATTCTATTTATTCGTATCATTCATCAATCATACTTGATTGACATAAATGAGTAATTTCCATCAAGTATTGGTATATGGCCAACCGCACTTAATCACATATCTGTCTGAATAGGATAACAAAAAAAGTTGAAATTAGTGCAAGTTAAAAAAAAAATGCAATCAAATAAATCATCGTCAGCCGACGCTAACTTGAGAGTTTCTGTGCATAGAATGTGTTTTACGGGCTTTGCAGAAGTTGTAGGTTTAAGTGCAGTTTCTTGATATTATATTGCTGTATAAATAATAAATAAAATATGTTTTATTTGTTCCAAAAGGTGACAAGTAAATCAGTAATTTGATCGGTTTGTATAAAAATAATTAAAGATTGAAAATATAGATAGATTTTATATTTAATACAATACACTTTGTACTACTTTAATCTTTGTTTAACTTGAACCTAAGTATGTCATTTTGTCGGTTGCCAGTGTGATATTGTTCTTGCTACTATTTTGGTTGTTGTCATTTGTGTTAATTTTATTATTTTAATTTACTCACTTTTTAATCAGCTATTAAAACTGTGTCATCAGCATGGCATTAAATTGATTATTGTTTTACCATTTATAATGACGTGGGTAGATTTCTACGTTAAGCAAAGCTTCTTTAAACAATATTTTAAAGTTTTTATTTAGTTAACGTTCTATTACTGAGCTATTTCTATCTTTCCTGTGAATAAAATTCTTTAAAAATTTTCAATAAAATGATCAAATGTTTTATTTAAAAAGCAATATATGACTATCACAAAAATATGTTATTATAAGCAATGCCTATGTAATTTCAAAAGTGGGCAGTCCAAAATATGTTTTTTGTTTGTAGATGTAGGAACAAACTCTTTTGATAATAAGAAATCCAATCTAGACCTTTTCTGTTTACATTGATTAAAATGAAGATATAAGACTTGCTATGTTTTTTAAATCACAAACACTAGTAAAATTGTTTAATTAGTGCCAATATGAACTGGAAAAAAAAAACTTACAAAGACTACAATTAACCAAGAATGGTCAACCCCACCAGACATTGATAAATTCAAAAAGAATGTAGTTAGTACATTAAGAAATAAAAATTATTCAGACACAATCATAAAAGGTCTGAACAACGCAATAACTAAAGTTCTACAAAAAAGCCAAAATACTCACTGCCCCAAATCTAAAAAAAAAAGAAAAACTTAGTTATGATGCAAAACTTGACAGCCAAACAAAGCCAAATAAAAACAATCCAAATACAACCAAAGAAAAACTTAAAAATATAAGCAAAGAAAGCTCTAAAACCATCAAACAAGTTATCAGAAGTTCATCAGCAAACAATAGAACAAAACAATAGCATGCAAGCATTACTCAAAAACCATAATAAAAGAAAGTTAGAAGTAACAAGACTAAAGAACATGCCAGATTTTATCATAAACTGTACAAAAGTTGCCAAGTAGAAGATCTGAGCCCAAATACACCAACACCAACAAAATCTATTGTCAACCAAAAATCCAAAAAAACAATAGATGATATCACTATTGAACTAGCCCTGTCAAAAACAAAAAACAAATCGCCTGCAAAAGGCAAGACAGTAAAAGAAGCAATATTAGCAGGAGGCAAGTTTTTAATAAAAATAATAAAAACACTATTCAATCTCTGTCTACACATTAGCACAATTCCAGAAGTACCATAATGCAATTATTATCCAGTTCTTGCAAAACTATCAACCTTTTTGAGCCAACTTTACAAACTGTTTATAAACATAATAACATCAAAACTAGAGAAAAACTGAATTTTTGTCATTTAATCAAACAAACCAAATTTTTCTCAAGAATGCTAGAAAAACTTTATAATATATGCTTAAAGATTGGATTAAAGATAAATTTTTTGACAACAAAAATAAATAACAAATTTTGTATCAAGTGAACATTTACACAATATCAAAAACTCAAATGGAAATCCAGTCTACAATCAAATATACCTTGGTCATAAAATCAGAATAAATAGAGATAACCAGGCATATAAACTACACAAAAGAATCAACTTCGGATGCGTATAGAATGCTCAGTTGCATTTTTTAATGTAAAATCTTGATACGTCTTAAAAGTCCTTACATATGGAGTAAAAATTTTAACCCTGACTGCTAACTCTGCAAAAAAACTTAAAATAACTCAACGTAAAATAAAAAGATTAATGCTTGGAGGGTTTCTAGAACACCTAATTGCTAATGAAGACATACGGAGAAAAACCAAAGTAGTAGAACAAATAACAAAACTCAACTAGACATGGGCTAATAACACAAGTCAAATAAAGAACGAAAAATAGACCAAAAACAGTTAGAAAAGCAACTAAAAGCCGGCAAAGGCAACAGAGGAAATACATGGCAAACACAAGACCAAAAACGGCACAATGTACTATGCGGGAAATAATGACCCAACCCATAGATATGGAGTAGCTATCATTGTAGACAAAAAAAAACACAACAATCGGTATCTAGTGTTGTCCCATATTTTGACAAAATTATACTACTAAAATTGACATCAAACAAAGTACCATTGAACATAGTACAAGTATATGAAGAAGAAGAAGATAAAATAGAATCATTCTACTAAAACCTAAACAAAGTCATTAAACAAATAGCAAAACACAAAACCCTTATCATAATGGAAGACCTTAACGCTAAACTATAGCAAGAGAAAGTAATTGGAACCTTCGGCAAATTTGGTTTAGGCAACCGCAACAATCGAGGAAATATACTCATTGAATATAGCTGAAAAAAAAAATTGCAATAACCAACACCGTATTACCAACTACCTCCACGACGTCTATATACGTGGAAAGCATCAGGAAACGAGAAGACAGGCATAAGAAATCAAATCAATTATATCATAATCCGAAGGAGATTTAAGAACTCGATCAAATCAATAAAAACATATCCCGGTGCAGATATAACATCTGACCATAACCCGGTGGTAGCTGTAGTGAGAATAAACTGAAAAAAGTTGAACGTAAAGTAATCAAAAAACTAATAGACCCTAAAAAGCTAAAAGACTATAGGTCTGTTCCAACATACGATTTGAACGGTTTGCAAACCGTTCAAACTGTGCACACAAACAAATATTTGTCAACCTTAGGCAATCTCTTATACACAGTAATTTTTCACTAAAAGGTTTTTAGTTTTTCAAAACAATTAACAATAAGACAATAAATTTTTTTTTTGTTTTTTTAATCTAAGTGTCATTTTTTAAATATTTTTTAACAAATATTTAGCATTAAAATTTACAATTTTGCCAAATTTAAACTATTCCTCTATCTGTTATCGTTTCCGATATACACATGACAAGCCTTGAATATGAATCAGCTTGTAGAGACATGTTCAAATTTATTTATTTCAATAAGAGTTTAAGTCAAAACACAATGTTCAGTGTTTAATAATAAACACAATTATATAAAACACACTCAAAACCCAAACAGTATTTAGAAGCAAGCAATTTTATCAAACATTTTTTTTTCTCTTCCAACCCTTATTGTTAGGGTTATTGTCCTAAAAAGCATTAACATGTCTAGCAATCGGTTCCATAACCATAAATAAAATGTAACAATACTAACATCTATTTCTTCTTTAGATTGTAGTTTTGATCTAAAACTACTTCAGTTTATAAAGTTGTATTCATAAACTTTTAGAAATATGTTTCTCATTGTTTATATTACTTTTTAAATGTTTCATAATAAAATAATACACTCAAATATTTTTTTACGTCTATATCTCTACAGAAGTTATTTTGCGTCTTTAGTTTACGCGCATGAAGATCCGCAACCAAAGTTCTAGGTCAATTCTACCCAAACATTTGCAAATCGTTGTGCGTCATTTGTGCGTCTGCAGAATACGTATAATGGGGCAGTGAAATTGGATACGCAAAATAATGTTTGATGTAGCTTTCCTGCGTTTAGAATTAATAGGAATAAGGTATTTTGTACCCGGGACGCAAAAACTCGGGTACGCAAAAACACATCTCTTTAAAAACTGAATCTGTCAACTTGTAGCCAACCCCGGCCTCAAGTGCCAGATCAAGTGTTCTGTGTATAAAGTGAGATATTACGTAGATGTATCTGTCAGCAATTTTATGCATAAATTATGTTAAGTAATATTTCTAAAACATTTGTGTAAAAATAAAGAAACAACTTCTTCTTCAATTTACTACGTTTTTTATCACAAATTGATTCTTACTAATTCATTATTAGTTTCGGCTTTACTAAGCCTTCTAGTAATGTATTTGTAAAAATAAATTTGTGATAGAAAACGTATTAAAATGTTTTATTGTTTCATTAACATGAATTATCTCGTAGTAGAGGTCACAACCATCAATTATATTATTTTCTTCTTCTTTAAGTTCCGTTTATCAAAAATTAGAATTCATTATTGTTATGTGGGTTTTGTTGACTGGTGCCCTAAATAGCTTGGTGACGTGCATCCAAACATGTCTCTCAGGTTGCAAAGTCACAATATTCTTCTTCTTTCAAACAATCTTTTTCATTTAATTTTTTTTTGGAATATTAGATTTAGAATGTTATATTTGTCTTTTTTAAAACGTAACCAAGGTGTTCTAGTTTTCTTTTCTTTATTGTGGTAGTAACTTTTCTGGTTTTACCAATTTGATGCACTATTGTTTTGTTGATGATTCCGTTGGTCTATGAAGTTTTAAGCATTCTTCTTCTTGATAGTTTTTGCACTATTTTGTCTAGGCCTCTAAGTTTTGAAAATTTGCAAAAATTAAGCGGCGTAACCAAACCTTTAACATATTCATTCCCACATCTGGATAATATCCAAAATATATTGAGAGACGCCAAATATACTTTGAGTAAAATGCGCAATTTGGCTAATCACGTTGACAAAGAAATCAAAGAAAAAAAAGCGTTTTCAGTATTAATCAGAGAGTTGTTTGAGTTTAAAGTGCTCCTGTTTAGCTTAGATTGCCATTTTGTGCCTAATTTTTCAATCATAATGACATTTTTAACAAGGTTATTAAAAAGACAAAGAATCAGTTGATACTGCTTTTGGAATCATATAAAAAGCTTTAACAAATTACTTATGCAAGCCGGATGCTAAACAATGAAAACAGAATTATCTTATCATTGAACGAGAATGCGCAGCGCTTCTATTTGTTATAAAAGCATTTTGACCGTATGTAGAAAAAACACGTTTCACAGTCATATTTTTATTCTTTGTTGTAGTTAAAGAATTTTAGGACCCAGTAAGTAGATTAACCCGGTAGGCAAAAAAGTTATGCCAGCATGCCGTACAAATTTTTCACCAAAAAGAAAAGTATGTAGTGCTTTTAGATGTCTTAAGTGTGGAGTTTTACCGTAAAGGTGGATAACAATTCATTAATAAAACATTCAAAGATCTACAAGAACCTGCAATTATTATACAACGCAAAAGATTATCTGCAAGTAAATTTTACATGCTATATTCAGCAAAAAAAATTGTAATTAAAAAAAATGCGATTTTGTAATTTCTAGAACTGGGTGTGCAATAAGTTTATAAAGTAACCGAATATTCCTCGAATGCAATTTTCAAAGCAGTATCTTAAATTGTAATTAGTAGCAGTGTGGCCCAAAAAAACGTGAATTGGTAAATGTTAGTAAGACAAAGAACTAATTATGCATGAAGTTAAGTAAGCGTTGTATCGTGACTGATTGATAACTTGAGTGAATTTACTAACTAGGAGATTATAGTTATTTTATTTGTAAAGAATAGCCTTAGTTTGTTTTGTGTGCAGAAATTATAGTTGATTTCATTATCAACATTAGTGTGTGTTATGCGTAATTTTGCAATTTGTTCTTTTGTAAATTGTTTAGAGACAACTAAATTGACATTTTTTAAACATATTTAATAACATCTACAAAAAAGTAGAAATTCCTAAATAGCGGCTATCGTCCAACTTTGTAATTGTTCCCAAAAAACCAAATCCAAAGAAACGCGCCGGTATCGAATCATTGTGCTTATTAGTCACACCTTAAAACTTTTCTTGAAGATGGTATACAATAAAATACATATAAAGAAAACTTAAAGAAAACATAACAAATACACAGTTTGATTTTCGCAAAGGACTTGAGACATGAAAAAAACTCTCTTTAGAGTTAACGTTAACTTTTTCAACGCTGTCTAGATATAAATCAGATGTTTATGTTTACACGCACCATTAATTTTAAAAACATCAGCTACTCTTCAGCAAAGACATCGACTCGGACGACGTTAAAATAATCAGTAATTTATACATATTATTAAGACCAAAAAGCTAATACAAAAATTAAAAACCAACTAACTGAAGAAATAAAGATTCGTCGTGGTGTTAATCAAGGATGTGTTCTATGGCGTATCTCTTGGTCGGATGAGATCATAAACATTGAAGCACTATATAAAGTAAAAACAAAATTAAAAATATTAACAACATAAAAAAACCTAATAAAGGCGCTTAATACAAAATTATCTCCGACTTATAGCACAGGGAAAGAGAAATATTGGTAGACCTCGGGTATTGTAGCTCTAAAACCTAAGAGACTGGTTTGGTTGTAGCAACACAACTATTCCAAACTGAGGGCAATAAGGTTCAAATAGCTATGTTGATAGCTAAGAAAACAAGAAAAGGTGAAGTTTTTCAAATATTTCTGGAAAAACTTTTGGTATTTACCGGTTTCTTAATTGTTTTTCTTAAACAAAATAATTTTAAAATTTAACAGAATGTTTTTAAAAATAATGTCAATTTACTATAATAAAATGTAAGTTGTGAAGTATAAAGAATTTTAAATATTGTGTGTGTTTATGCACAAAAAGTGATTGTACAGAACTGTTATTTGAATATTTAAATTATGTAATAGACATTGTTTAAATAAAAATAATGTTTATTAAAAATATGATTAAATCAATTTAATAATAAATTATATATATATACACATATTGTAAAGTGCAGTGTAAATTTGAAATAGCGTGGTACAAGATTGTGAATTGAACAATTAAATGATATATGTATTTGTGTCAACATTGGTAAAATAAAATTATTATTATTATTATTATTATTATTATTATTATGTACAATAATGTTTATGCAGTACAGAATGCCATATGGCAGCTAGTTTTACTCTGTTCAGTCTTTAATAATTCTTATAAAACGGTTGTCAATCACAAATGTTAGAAGAAATAACCTGGCCATTTCGATGTAACTGAAGAGGTTGTTTAGGATATAAATAATAATAAAATATTGGACTTTTTTACTAATAAAGTTTGGTGATTGTTGTCAATCCCTATAACTAGTATATAATATTTCATCATTATTTAAATGCAAAATTTTCTTTGCAATTTTCATGCAAAACACAAGTTTGGGCAGATAGTTTTTTATTGATTGCTGGTTCACAATTGTTTTATTAGGATTTCCTGTATTGAAATTTTTTTTATTAAATTGATTCAGGCACATCGGAAGATAGTACAACACTGTAATAATAAACCTTTACTATAAAAGCATTCTGCTCTTGTGTAAACACTATTGTACATATAATTTAATCGTTCAATTCACAATCTTGTACAATATCTTATAAATGTATAAAAACATACATTTTGCCAATTAAAAAATATAAGTTCTAAAATAATTTATCATTGTGTTTTATGTACTTGTATTTATTTTAATTGTTTGTAATAATTATATTAATTACCACAAAAAACTTGTGTTACGCCTATGGTGGCAAGATTTTTCTTTTCAATATTTTCAATAAGTGTATATTTGGTTGCCTACATCGTATAAAGTCCAGGGATTTCTCGTTCATAAGTAATTAAATCCAAGAAGATAATAAACATTTTTAATTAGAATATGTGTATTATTTTGTCGAAGCAATAATAATGACTTTATATTAAAGTTTTAAAAGCAGAACAAATAACTATAACTTTAATCTAATCATGTTATTTGTCTATGGCATAGTACATATGACATGCATTAAACCAAATTTAAGAAACTTTTGGATTATACCATTGTAAGTAATTCTATTTATTTTTTGCCACTAGTGATTATCATTGCACAATAATAAGTTTAATTAAATTGGTTTTCTTTCTTATTTTTACTATAAGCATTTTACTCAAATTTATTTTCAAATGACCATATCTCAAATAATGAAAATGAGATAATCTATGTTGCTCTTGTTAGAATATTATTTATATTAAGTTTATTAGTACTAAAATTATTGTTAAGTTGGTATCAGTTCCTATGTTCACTGTAATAAGATATTCACATATACAATGTCAAGTAGTTGCAGTATGGTTGCAGTTGTGAATGTATAGAGAGCACATATGTAATAAAACAGTTCATGATATTTTATGTAGTAATGCAATAAAAACATTGTGGTTACATCAACGGAAAGTGTTTGATTAAGCCCAAATAATAAATATAAATAACAGGTTATGGGCCCAGTTATGAGTAACGTCTAACTGAAGAGATTAGTAAATAATAAAAATTTAACATAAAAATAAAAATGTGCTCCGTAACGACGATATCGGTACCGCAATTAAACTCCGACAATTTTAATAATTGGAAGTTCAGAGTGAAAGCATTACTAGAAGAAAAACAAATAGAAGACGCTCTAGAAAAAGTAATCGATGACTTCGCTGAAGAAAAACAGAAAAGTGAATTTAAAACAAGGGACTCAAAAGCAAAATCCATTATAATTCAATGCGTAAGTGATAAACATTTAGACATAATAAAAAACTCAAAAACAGCAAAAGAAATGTTAAAATCTCTTGAGGATGTTTTTCAACGTAAAAGTGTGTTCAGTAAATTATCACTTAAGAAAAGGCTTCTCACATTAAAACATAAACGTAATGAAAAGCTCGAAGATCATATTCAGAATTTCGATAAATTAATAAGAGAATTGGAAGGTGTCGGATCAAAAGTAGAAGAAGAGGACAAAGTATGTCATCTTTTGTTGACTCTTAATGAAGATTTTGAAGCAGTGATTACCGCAATAGAAACAATGAACACTAAAGTAACCATGGACTTTGTAAAATCACGATTATTGGATGAAGAATTAAAATTAAAATCGAAACAAAAGCAAAACAACAGTCAGACTGAAGCAACTTTCAAAGCAGGTCCATTAACGTGCTACAACTGTGGTAAAACAGACCATAAGTTTGCAAATTGCTATCAAAACTCCAATTCAATGCAGAGAGGAAATTTCAGAGGTCGCAGAGGAAGTGGTAGAGGTTATCATCAGAATAATAGAAGACAAAATCATTCGAATTCACAAGCGAATTCACAAGTAAATGTAGCTGATGAAATTGCATTTATTGCATTAAATACTACTACAACCAGAGATGTGAGGGAGTTTATTTTGGATTCCGGCTGTACACAACATATGGTCATGGGAGAAGTAGAGGAGTATATGTCAAACGTCACCCAATTGAATTCGGAAGTGAAGATTGGTACGGCGAAGAATAACGAAATCTTGTACGCAAAGAAACAAGGTATTATTAAAGCTATTTGTCAGAATAAGGAAATTAAGTTGGAATCATTAATAGTCGAGGGTATGACTTTTAATTTATTATCTGTTTCAAAGTTATTAAAAAAGAACTTTAAAGTAATGTTTGATAATGACCAATCTGGTAAAAAGCATGCTGTTATATCTAAAAATAATGTAACATTTAACTGTAACTCTTATAACGATTTATTTTATTTAAACTTAGATTATAAGTCAGATAACTCTGTGTGTAATGTAACTAAGGAATATGAACATGGTTATACAGCTAAAGAAAATGTAGACAAAAATATTTGGCATAAAAGGTTAGGTCATGTAAACAAGAACGGTTTAAAACGATTAGGGTTACCATATAGTAATGAAATGTGTAAAACTTGTATTGAAGGGAAAAGCACTCGAAAACCATTTTATAGTCGTGAAAAGAAAACTTCTAGAATTGGCGAGTTGATACATTCAGATATTGCTGGTCCTATAGCAACGCCCACTTACGGAGGCTATAAATACTTTCAAGTTTTGATTGATGACTATTCTCATTTTTTAATTGTTAAATTGTTAAGAAACAAAAATGAGGCACAGCAAAATTTAATTGACTTCATTAAGTTAATTAAAACACAACACAATTTAAAAACAAAAAGAATTAGATTAGACAATGGAGGGGAATTTATTTCTAGTTTCTTTAAAAATTTCTGTAAAAATAAAGGTATTGAGCTCGAGTATACGATGCCACATACTCCGCAAGAAAATGGTACATCAGAAAGGATGAACAGAACTCTTTTGGACAAGGTTAGAACTAAGTTTGTAGAAACCAATTTACCGAGAGAACTATGGGGGGAAGCTGTACAGTGCTCAGCGTATGAGTTAAATAGATCACCCACCGAAGCGAATAATGGTGAAACTCCAGCCACAAGATGGTATAAGAAAAATGATCTGTCGAAATTTGGAAGCCAAGCATGGGCACAAATTTTACCAAAAGAAAATATATTAGAAAGGAGAGCACAACCATGTGTAATGGTAGGATACATTGGAGCAGGATATAGATTGTGGAATTATGAGAAAAATGAGATTATATGTTCACGAGATGTAAGATTCAATGAAAACCAGACTAAATATGATGAAATCGTAAATAAAAGGAACGAGCAAATAGTTATAGAAAGTGAAGAACTAAATTTAGAAGAAAGAGAAGAAAATGATGTAGGAAGAAAAATTAGAGAAAAGGAAACAGAGATGGATGAAGAAAACACAGATACTAAAGAAACAAAACGAGGCAGAAAAATAAGTGCTCCGAAATATCTAAGTGAATATGAAGTATATACTGCATATTGTTTAATATCTTCAGATAAAAATGATCCAGTAGAATACGAAGAAGCAGAAAAATGCAAGGAATGGAAAGCAGCTATTCAAAAAGAATTAAACTCACTTGAAACATTAAAAACATGGTCAGAGGCAAAATTACCGGATGGAAAGAAAGCGATCCAAACTAAATGGGTATTTAAAACAAAAGAAGATGGAACGAAAAAGGCTCGACTGGTAGCGAAAGGGTTTCAGCTGCAAGATGAGAATCCATATGAAACACACTATTCACCTGTTGCTCGAATGTCAACTATAAGGTTAATGTTGTCAATGGCATTGCAAAACAATTTTGAAGTAAGTCAGATGGACGTCCCTACAGCTTTTTCAAACGGAAAATTAGAAAGTGAAATCTATATTTATACACCAGAGGGATTAAATACGTATACACCCACATTAAAATTAAACAGAGCCCTGTATGGTTTGAAAGAGTCACCAAAGGTTTGGAATGATACATTTAATGAATTTGCAATAAAAAATAATTTTGTAAGATCAAAACATGATTGTTGTCTATATGTTAATAACGAAATTTGGATTCTAATCTATGTGGATGATATGTTGGTAATTGGAAATAGTGAAGACATAAAAGACACAGTCAAACTACTGAAACAATACTTTCAAGCAAAAGATTTAGGCGAAGTTAGAAATTTTCTGGGAATGAATATAAACAGAACGAAAGAGAAAATAACTATCGACCAAACAAGATTTATAGAAAAACTTCTAGATAATTTTGAAATGAAAGAATGTAAAGGAAAAGAAACGCCAATGAAGAAAAATTTTCAATATAATTCACAAGGTAAGACAGTTAATGTACCATATAGAAAGCTAATAGGAAGCTTGATGTACATATCAACAACCACGAGACCAGACATAACTTTTTCGGTGTCATATTTAAGCAGATTTCTGGATAAACCAACAGAAGACACCTGGATTGCTGGTAAGAGAATCCTACGCTATTTACAAGGGACAAAAGGACTAAAATTAACCTATTATAAAGACGACGATAGTAATCTACAATTAGAAGGATACTCCGATGCTAATTGGGGAACCGATGTAAACGATAGAAAAAGTATTAGTGGATGTCTAATATTGTGTAGAGGAAATCCAGTCGCTTGGTTTATCAAAAAATCAAAATTGCGTAGCATTATCAACGGCCGAGGCTGAATATGTTGCAGCGGCTGCTTGCGCTCAAGACCTAATGAATCTAAAGGGGTTGTTAAATGATCTAAATATTAATAATAATACAGTGTTGTATTGTGATAATAAAAGTTCCATTTTAATGTCAAAAAGTAATGAAAATTCAAAACGTGCTAAGCATATTGATATCAAAAATCATTTCTTGAGAGATTTAGTTTTAAAAGAAGAAATAAAAATTGACTATGTATCAACAGATCAAAATCTAGCTGATATGTTAACAAAACCATTATGTAAAGATACACATATCTATCTTAGAAATAAGACTCATATTTTGTAAAGTGCAATTTTCATGTTTGTGTAAAACATTTCAAATTGAGGATGAGTGTTAGAATATTATTTATATTAAGTTTATTAGTACTAAAATTATTGTTAAGTTGGTATCAGTTCCTATGTTCACTGTAATAAGATATTCACATATACAATGTCAAGTAGTTGCAGTTGTGAATGTATAGAGAGCACATATGTAATAAAACAGTTCATGATATTTTATGTAGTAATGCAATAAAAACATTGTGGTTACATCAACGGAAAGTGTTTGATTAAGCCCAAATAATAAATATAAATAACAGCTCTTTACCAGCTGATGTATGATAATTAAATTAGTAAAATAATTAACTGTTGTTGACAGTGCCTACATATTTTAGCATATCTCTCACTCCCGGAGTGTTTTGTATCAAAAAATATACATCTAAAATACCATCCATGATTAATAGTGTTTATAGTAAGTAACTGAAGTGAATGAGTTATGTACAGAATGACAATTAACAAATTAAATTGCATTTACCTTTTTTACCATAAACTCCTATCCACCATGTTATTGTTGTTATTGTGCATCCGATTAGATAAACATTCGTTATATTGAGAAATACTTAATATTGAATATTTAAAAATAAAAAGACTACAAATAGATTATTTGTATTTTCCAAAATAACATAATTATATTGAATTTGATTATTTTTATTGTTTTATTTAAGCATTGTGTATTAAAATTAAAAAACAGTAAAAAACATGCAAGTGCTTTAAGGATGTTGCGAGTACGCCAGAGTTAAAATTATTAACTCTAGCTAATTCCTAGTACACATTTGAGAGTAGAAACCTATTTCTTCAGACTGCAGTTGCCCAAAACTTTTCATGAATCGTTGAAAAAAAGTTGAATTGAAATATTTTCATAAAATGGGAAAAGTAGAGTTATCTATGTAGATAAATCATAAATCAAAAAAGGAATAAAACAATATATTGTATTTAATTGAACGTGTTATTTAATTATTGCAAGCAAGGCGTAAAGCTCAGATAGTCTATGTAACTTTGAAATGTATTGTAAATAAAAAATAACCTTAACTTAGTTATGTAGACATACATAATTGGTTCACAAAAAAAAATAAACGAAACAAAACGATCACAATTGTAACAACTTAATTAATTAATAAAAAAAATAGTTTTACCAGAGCACCATTCTATTCATAAAATATATAATAAATATATACAGGCTCCGCTTCTTGCACTGAGCAACATTTTACATCCAAATAATTACCTAAATGAATAATATTTAAAATAATAATAATAATTTCGTTCTTCTATACACACTAACGTTAATTAAATACTTGATAGGAAGATGTTTTGCTCTTATAAATAATAATATATTAGCTAATAAAAATACAATAATATTTTTTGCTTATAAAAAAAAATGCACATGTAAACAGCCTAGAAATAAAAAAATAACTTGCCCCGGTTCAGTCATCTTAGCCATTTCTGGAAACAGTAAGAGATAACCGGCTGACTCAAGCGGCCAAACTATCTACCATAATAGGTAGATACTGCGAGGTTTACCCTACTTAATCAAAATGGCAATTACAACCACTGCTTTTTGATTATATCATATCCCTGTTATATAATTGTCTTCTCAACTTAATCCTAATAGATTTATATATTACATGAAAAAATATATATGTATATAATTTATAAACCGAGCGCACAAAAAAATAATAAACAAGATCTGTTGAAAGCGAAGGAATCGTCACTGGACTAGGCACGTTTGATAACAACTCGAAACGTTATATAAAGCGAATTAAGGGCTCTTTATTATTAGAGTTTCCTTGAGGGCCATCAGCTGTTCCTCTCCAAGTTTTATTTTGTCTGCTATCTCTTTCGAGTCCATTATCAGTTTAGCTTTCATGTTGATGAAGTGATCATAGTCTGCATACTCTTCTGAACTCAGGTATTTGTACAGGATGTTTGATACGCTTATACTACGCTTATCTATGCTTTCTTTTAACTTCTTAGCTTCTTCCAATTGCTCGAGGAGTTTATCACGTTTGCTCTCCAATATTCTCTGTAACAACGAAAAAAATTGAATTAGAAGTTGTACTTGTAGTTGATGTAAATTATTATATTATACAAGATTACAGTGATATTAGATGCTCATTCGCAGTTGCCGAAAAAAAAAAATTGCACCGAATATTTTTATGTTATACAGGGTGATTTAAAAATTTTAATCTAGACATTATTAAAGAAGCGGTAAAAAATGTAGATACACAACGTACGATTCAAGAATGCTGCCATAATTTGACTTTGAATGGAACAATATTATTATAGATTAAATTAAAAATCTAAGAGTATTTGCTTTCTGTTTCTGTTTATCTGCCTCTTCATTATACTGTTTTTTAACAGTCAATATATTAGTCAGTTACTTCTTTTATTTAACATCGGTCTATTTCTGCTAAGTGCTAATCACCGACGCCAGAGGTTAAGCCTGGGCAGTACACGGGACTTACTAAAATTTCCGATTTTATCCGAAAGAAGACATACTCATCACAACACATTTTTCTTATCCAGAAAAACTGACTCTCCAGATGGTAGTACGCAATTCACTACACCACCTGGGCGGTTAACAGTCAATATATATTCTCTTGTTCAATGTATAAGGTATGCCAATATATTTGAACCCATTTGAATTTCTTGGTCTTTAATTAGCTATCTACAACAGTGGCCTGCAATATCTGAAGTTGGTCATACTAAGCGTAAGCAAAGCAAATGATAAACAGACCTTCCCTTTCTACAACAAAATAGACACTGCGATCGGGATATAGCAGAAACATTGTGGTGGCAGGGAAAGGCAAAGTTTGCCTAGATCGAACTGAAATGATTCCGAAAGTATAGCTGCTGCAGTCCATAGTGGCGCAGTAGTTTAATCAGCCGACTGCTGCACCAAAAATTGTGGATTCAAACCTCACAACTGAAAATCATTACGCTCTTCCACTCCTAAACCCCCTTATCAGCGTGGGGTTTTATGACTAAATTCCTTCTCTGGTCCGGAGTAGATAAATAATCTCTCCAGTGGTTCAGAATCCACTCGAAACTGTATGCGCACCCGTAATGTAAGTTCCCAGCATTACGGGCAGAGACGAGACTATTGCGCAAGCTATGGCCAGTAAACTGCTAAAACGACAACGACTCCATGGAACAGTTCAAGGAGATAGTAAAACACTTTGATTGCTGATAGCGCAAAGACCTCGAATAGGAACTTACTAATAACTCTTGTAAAAAGCACCCACTTTCCGAATGTTTAGCAGCAAATAATATACTGGGTGAGGAGATATAACCGCCTAAATTTGGAAAAATATCCAATACTAGCTGCGGCGCCAAAATTATGACCAGAAGAAGAGCAATTTCTTAGTGGCTACCTACTAATGTAGCGACTAATGAAAGTGTATTTAGAAAAACACAAGAGCTATCAAAAAGTATAACGCTAATCAAAGATAAAGAAAAAAATCCATTAATGCATGAAGTAACATAAAACACACTTAAAGAATGATCAAAGTGAGGAAAACTGGTATACTATTAAAGAAAGTTGAACGAAAACGTTGAATAAAAATACCCGTTATGGAAAATTGGTTTTCTAAAATTATAATAAAGAAATAGAGAAATATGCAAAATTAACGAAATGATAATAGGGCTTCAGATAAAGATACTTGTTACTCCAAGCCATACTAAATCTAATAAAAAACTCAAAGCAAAAAAGAAAACTCAATAGCTTAATAATTTAATTTCAGAATTCTCTCGCACCGATACATATACAGCATCGGCATACAAGAGTACGCACTAATGTATTTGCCTTGCGCCTCTTCCTAATATTTATTCACTCAACGCCTGGGTTCTTAGTAATTTTCAACTCTGATAGATTAAAGCCGCCTCTCGCATACATTGCAATTCCAGAGCAATGCCATCGTCGCGGAACAATATAAATCACATTAATTCTTACGATCAGCGGCTTTTCCGTAGTTTCTGCACAATGGTTGTTGCTCTATAAGAACAATGGGTTATGATTAATAAAAGTCGCTCTAGTAGGCGAAGTATAGTTTAAAGTTTTGTGGATGACGCATCCCTTATTATACATAAAGATCACTTTATACCCAGGAATGTAAGATGAATCAAAATGATGTGTCTCAAACAGAGAAACGCCGCCGTAGTGCGTACATCGGTGAGAAGAATGTAAGAAGCATCCATTTTGCAATAAAACTTACTATAATCTTTTGAAAAAAAGCGTGTTTTTCATTTGTTAGCACCAATAGGCAATTTAATATGGACGAAAATCTCTGTTGCACTCATGCCTTCGCGCGTATTAGCATCCTTTTCTCGAGCTCACATTTTACAGATTCCATGAGCCAAGTACAGTAGGATTACTGAACATAGTAATTCAAGTGCAACAAAATGTTGTGAACTCATTGTAGTCATAATTGTAATTCGATACCACAAATCCATGATACTATAACTACATATATAGATATGATCGCTTGGCGGACGCGTTTTGGTTTGTACTGCGTATTACGACACTGCGTGATCTCAAGCGCTTGACCTAATGCGCAATCGCAAAAATTATAAGCTAGTAGAGGGGCAAAAGCCTTCCTAGCCTGAGCCAACTCTGCCACTACAACCCACTGACAACATATTGGTTATAAAATATTAATGAGGGTGGTAGTACCAATCACAACAAACAAAAAAGTCTTAATAAACATGGGTTGTCATAGCAACGGTTTCGGAGATATAGAACATTATTTATTTTTACAAAGAACAGAATTATAGAAGATATTCGAAGTGCCCTCCTTCCATTTCCAAACAGGCACGACATCTTTGAACGAAGAACATTCGTAATCTTTCTAAAGCTCCATTGGCTCGGATTTCTTTTCATTAATTTTTAACTGCAGCTCTTCGAGGCTATTTACAGAAGTAGCATACACTAATGATTTCAAATATCCAAAAAGAAAAAATTAAGAGGGTTAAAATCAGGCAATCTTGCTGGCCATAAAACTGGTCCGCCTCTTCCTACCCACCTATGTGTGAAAAGTTTGGTCTAAATGCTCTATAACGACAATCAAAAAATGAGCTGGAGCACCATCATGCTAGAACCACATTTGTTGCCTGTGGGCCAAAAGAATTTCATCCAAAAGATCATACATTGTGTTCTGCAGAAAGTTGAGGTAAGCAGCGCCTGTTAATCGGTTTAGTAAAACAACAATACCTAGAAACCTGTTGCCTACAATACACATCCAAATGTTTAATGAAAAACGTGTCTGATGTCTAGATTCAATTACAGCATGGGGATTTTGGTCGGCCAAACGATGTGCATTATGAAAATTAACAACTACATTTCGTGTGAACCCGGCTTCATCCGTAAAAAAAATTTTGGCATGAAACTGCAAGTCTTCAGCATCCTTGCGTAGAAACCAGCGACAAAAAACCAAACGTGCCTAATGATCAGTTAAATTTAAGGCCCCGTTGTACATGGTATGGATAGAGCAGCTGCTCGTGGAGGGTTCTCCAAACAAGAGTTGCACCAATTCCTACCTCAGCTGATATTCTCCGAGCACTCGTCCCTGGATTATGCTCTATCCGTGCTATAATTTCTTGTTCTGCTCTAGGAGTAGATACCGACCTTGGTCTGCCGAAAAGATAGCACTCTTTTCGAAGTAAAACGGTATCTCTCAATCTCTGTTGAATTCTTCCAAACATACGATGTGAAGAAATCTGACGATTTGGATAAACTTCTATATAAAGACATCGCGCTTTGGTGGCAATCCCATTACCACGACCATACCATACCATGAAATGCATGTCGGCTAGTTTTGCATTAGAGTAAATAGCAAAGACAACTTGTGCACTAACAACAACTGTCAAATAATGAATGTTTATTTCATAAAACATTAGCCAACTATGATAAGAAAAAGCACGTTTTGGAAAACAAAAAATGGAGGTAAAAAAAATAATAAAAATAAATAATGTTCCATAACTCCGAAACCGTTGCTGTGACAACCCATGTTTATTAAGACTTTTTGTTTGTTGTGATTCGCACTACCACCCCCTTAAATATTTTACATTCTTTTTTGAACACCCTGTATAGATATGATCGCTTGGCGCAAACTTGAACTTGAATAGTTTTTTGTGTGCATTAAAAACGGTTTTGTGATACACAAGATTATTACTTAATCATTTTTTTTCATAAACTTGTAAAAAAAAGGTTGCGTTCTTGGCGCGCTTTTGGCAAACAATGACGTAATGAGCAGTAGAAACCAAAACACGTCCATCAAACAATCATTTCTTTATAGTTATAGATATCCTGTACATTCGGCGTTTGTTAATAGTTAAAAATAAAAAAATAAATGCACATTAGTATTGAAATACCAACGTTTATGTGGCTATAGAAACTTATACTTCCCATAGCAATCGTAATCGAAATGCACACCAATGTAAATTGTTATAGAAATAGATATAAAATAATTACCGTCTAAAACTCGCCTATCTTTCACGGGCAATTACGCAAAGACATTAAAATGTATCACTTGCGTTGATGAACAAACATATCAGAATCACTTACGTTATCATGCAAGTCATGAATATTATTCACAAACTTCAATCCGCAATATAAAAAAAAATATGATTCTTACCTTTTCCGGATGGTCATCCGGCATACTCATAAGAGCATTTTCTGCCCTTGCAAGTCGTCCAGATAATCCAAGCAGAAGACTAGTAATTTTTCCCACTTCCTCCACATGCAACCTAAATTTGGATATCTCATGGGGCCTTGCCAATTGGGCCACATGCGATTCCACATGTTCTCCCAGCTCATCATTTATCCTACATTCCTCAGATACCACAACTTGTTCACTTCTTAGCACCTCCAATTTCCTATCTAATCGACTCACTAATTCTTCCTGTAAAGAAATAAAATATTAATTTTTATTGTGACAAATTCGTTATTTGTTTTAAATTATTATTAAAATATTGATTCATTTCAACAAAATATAGGGCAAATAAAAATAATTCTTACCTTCTTTTGACTGAGATCTTTGGTATCCTTAACAACACTAAAGTGATTCATATCTTGGCTATACCTCGTCAGAAATCTGGCTTTTGGCTCAGATGTCGTGAAGTAAGTAGAAGTGGCTGATAAAGGACTGGCTGGTTCAAGTGTTGGCACTACAGAAGTTGATTCACTGCAAAATAATTGAAATTTAGAAAACATTTACAAGTATTTTAATATTTAGAATAAATGATTAAAATTTAAAAATTAATGTAACTCACCTAGTTTTCGTTGTACTTGTTGTGGTGCTATTTGTGGTGGGAGGAGGGCTACTACTAGGGGTAGTAGTACGACTCCTAAACGGTGAATTCGCTGGTCTCGGTCTGGAAGTAACTTCCAGTCTGAAGAGGCCGGTTACATAATCCGTAGGTTTTTTATGATCAGGTCCTTGAACTAAAAAAAGATATACATTGGTAAAGATTACAACATTTTAAAAATATTAACTTTTACTAATTTTTAATAAATAATGGCAATGCACTAAACACCGCAGCAGTATTCGATATCATATCATGACGTAATAGACAAATAAAACCTAAGTTAAATATGCAAAACATATACTTAGGAGACATATACAGCAACAACAAGATAAAATACTATATTAAGTACCAAGAGCAGAAAAGCAAAGCAAAATGCTGCAAATGCTTTCTTGTCCGTGGTACTAACGACTATTTTTTGCCTGCCCCACATAGATTTAAAAACAATCAATCAAATTTAAAAAACAAATTCGAAAAATAGATTTTTGTAGGAAAATATTTTTCCGTCCTAGGCCGCAATGCATTTTTGATCTAAATCAAAACAAAAATTATAGAACCAGGCAAAGTAAGAAATGTAGAACATTAAACATCGTTAAATAAGCAAAAATCAAACATAAAAAAGATTATAAAAAAATAGAAAGAATGATGATAGTTGATAATTCAAGATCAGTTAATTTTGATGATATTTTTACTAGCTTCGTGACTTCAAACAAAACGGTAGAAATTCCTGGAAATTGTTAGAGGAAGACTAAATTATGATTTTCAAACATGTAAGCTTCTATTGTCCAAATTACCCTCATTTGGAGTCGTAGGATTACCATTACCACCTGTAGGTTTGAATATATTCCAACCGCCAAACATTAATCAAAACCAGCATGATGTGGTAAATAGTGACAACTCCAAAACGTTTTGAAGCTCCATTATGATTATAAATAGGTAGATAAACAGCATACCAATAGACAAACACAAACATAGTGGAGAGTTTTTTGACTTCATCGCCTAAAACGTAACAATCAATCATTATTGCAACCAATTGTTATGCGGTATGTTCAATCAATATATTATCCAATAACACATGATTCACTCTAGGCCAAACAAAAATTTCATGGGATGAAATAAACATGCTCATGGCATATGTCCAAGAAGTTTGGAATAAAACTTTGTTTTGATTAATTTGAACAGGCTATTAGTTTTATATTTAAAGCAATAGAAATGACTAAAAAGTTATTGCTATTCTAGGTTTTCGTAAAAAAATCATTAAACCGCAATATTATCAATAGAAAAATATGACATGCATAACTTTAGAATGGTAAATTTCAATAAGATACCAGTACATTACTTTTAAGCAAAATATCAAAAGAGAACCTAACCTAACCAAAACATCATTTGTCAGTTCGGTTTATAGAATATCACAAACCATCATTAGAATAAAATATCAGTTTCGGAATGGTCAAAAAAAGGAAAAATCTTATAAATATTGGGTTTAAATTCAAGCAAAGGTCTTATAACAAACAATAATTATTTACTATTCAAATTTTCAATCAAAACCGCTTAGAATAGCGACCTACATTTTTAGATATGTTCAAACATGATAAACTAGTTGAGGTTCTTAAATAATACTAATTTTGACGGCAAAAATATTCATTATTACAAATATCTACAGGAATAAAAAAATTCCGGCCACGGATGATAAGAAATAAAAAGTTAAACTTTAAATTCATCTGACCAACAATCATGCTTTTGGTAACTGTTCCAAATTCAAATTTCAGATGGTTTTAGATTTTCGTATAAATGAAGTAAGAATGTACATACCAACAAAAATTAAATTCAAGCCATTCATTGCAATAATGAACCATATGTAGCGCACAAGCACTGAATTGTCTGAACCATAAAACCAAAGTAGTGCTCACCAATAAATGCTAGTATTGATAGAAAATAATTAAACGGGATCACTGGTAAAAACATTTGGGCAAAAACGAGTGACAAGATTCCAGTATGACACTTAAGCACGAAACAAGATTACCGCAGAAATGAATGAGAAATTTTGGTTTATCATTATTACTTTAATAAGCTCACTGAAAAGTAAACAAAAGTGTCTTGGCAGAAAATCTCAGATGGTGTAGTTTAGAATCATTCGCTTCAGCATTATCTAAATATCGTCATTTGCTGGACAGTGTATATATGCCGGCTAAACAAACTAAAAAAAAAAATTGTACTAACCTAATATTTCTTTGAGCCGATCAGATGTAGGTAACTGACTAACAAAATCTTCAGATAATTGTTCACAGTCAATTTCTTCTTGCAGCTTTTTCCGCGTAGGTAGTATCGCAGGTGGCGTTTCTTCTTTTTCTGTCTGTGATGAAGCATCAGTTGTACAGGCATTCACCCTCAAAACAACCTCAGTTCGTTGTATCATCTGTAATCCTTCCAATACCTTAGGTTTCTCAGGTTCTTTAGGACTTACAGGTGGTGAAACAGGCGGAGAAAGTGATGGCGATGATAAAGGAGATGTTCTTAAAGGCGTACTTGTAGTTGATAACGGCGATATTCTTCGTATGGGTGATGTTTTCATAGGAGAACTCGGAGATAACGATGGCCTAATTTGTGGAGGAGATTTGGGAGGTGAGGATAAATTGGTGCTGCGCAAAGGTGTAAACGGACTTTTAGGAGGTGAAGCTGGTGGTGTCTTTGGTGATGGTTTTTTAATATCGTCATTATCGATAGGAGCTAAACTTAATTGTGATGGCCTTGAGAGATATCTGGGTGATATTAATTTAGCATTGACTGGGAGTACATCAGGAAGAACAAGTTGGGGCTTTTTAAGATCTTCTTTTTCTTCAATTTTCATAGGTTTGTCATTCATTGAAGCACGTCGTAAAATATTAGCGTTGTTATTATTTTTAAGAATGGTTTCTTTCGATGGCCTATTAGTTGGCCATACAGTTTCGCGTGAAGCGATCCTCGTTGTTTCCGAAAATGAGTCATGGCCGTTTGGTGAAATTGTTCTTTTATAGCTGCCTGTATCTGAATCCGGAACAATGCGTTCTCTTTCACGACGTGATGCCAAATACGATGCTTTTGATTGACTCCTGAAAATAAATAATAAAATTATTAGCTATGTAATGGTTTTTAATACCGCAACATTATATAATTTTTTTTTAACTTTAATTAAGTGTAGTTAGATCCAGCTGGAGATAAATTACAGTGAATGTCATTAATGAAAACCGTCGGAATGTTTATAAATATGTTATGCAGCTAGTATCAATTTACTTGGGAAATGATACGGTTACAGCAATGTCGGTAATTAGACAAACGTGTCTGTTTTATGCGCTTATATTCAAGGCTACTTGTTTCAAAGAATAATATCTAATATTATAAATCAAATTGAACTAAAATATATCAAGCAGAACGCAAGCAACTTGATTAAATTGATGTCTAAATTAATGTGATACATTAATCATAATCATCAATATGTGTAAAACGTGTCGCGCAAATATAATCAAACGCATCCATCATTAGAAAAATTTAATTCCTTTCAATGAACAGATGTTATGTTAGCAATCAAATAAACAGATGGCTCGTGATATTGATGGAATTGTCATAAGCAATTTTGTTCATCATGATTATATTTAGAACAATAATTATTGGTAAAAAGAATCTTTCTTAGAAAAACTAAAAATAATAATGTTTCTTCGGGTTTCACTCTATTTATACAACACGAGGTAAAGTTCGATGTGTTTTATAGTGTGTCGTTAAAGAAAGTAATAAAGCCGTTTTAAAATTAATAATAACAATTTCTAATAGCCCGTTCTTCCGGCGGAATAAATTACCGTTAATGAGTTATTGTTAAAAAAAAAAAGAATCGACGCTTTTAATCCTGGGATGAAAAACGAGAAAGCGAAGGTTTTTTATGATAAAAGAGGAGGACATTTTCTTCGGTAGGGGAACGCGGAAAAATTGTACGCCTCGTGCCGTAACCCAATGACCCTCATAACTCAAAAAAAGAAAAAAATGAAGACAATGAGACAAAGAGTGTAGCGATGATGTGTGGTATTGTTTTGTCGGGAAACAATGAGAACATTTCAGCAGTCAAGGCCGTCCCGCGTTTACGAACAAAACAAATGATTGTGGAAAGTATCCCATTTTTTTTTATTATTCGTTATTACAGTTGCTTCCAAATTTATGTTAATAGTTAAGTACTTGTGCTTAAGTGAAATAACTGTCTTACAATTTTGTAGTGGTCAAACTTTAGAGTGTGGTAAATACTAAGATAAATTAAAATCATTTAGACTCAATAAACCCCTTAACTAGTTTAGTTCAGAGTAAAAAAGAATTCTTACGATTTATTTACAATTCGTTATTAATTTATTTACACTGTTCTCAATAATATCAGATACTATAGACGCAAAGGAGCTCAAAACCAAAAAAAAAACCATTGAATATAAAAACGTTAGTTTTTCAATATACGAGGTTTGTCCGGAAAATACGTATACAAAATTCGGGGCGACGTGTCAAGGCGTTGTAGAGGGTCGGCTCGGCGGTCCCCCCTCGCTATGCAATCCCCTCAACTTTGCGAGTAAGTAGGAGTTTACGTCTGCTTGTTGAAAGTAACCCTTTTTTTACCTGCCGTCGGCATGGACCTCTCTCTGATTGAGGAACAGCGCATCAACATCAAGTTTCTTGCAAAAGCTAGGCAAGATTTTTGAGTGTTCTCTGAAAGAACCTACCGTCAACAAGTGGTTAAAAAGGTTCCGGTAAGGCCGAGAAGACGCGAAAGATAACTTTCGCTCAGGACGCCCCTTCACATCGAGTTCTGAGTGAAATGTTGAACAAATTCGGGTTTGTGTTCTGCAAGACCGTTGATTGACAGTTAGAATGATAGCTGAGGATCTGTCAATCCCCAAAACAATCGTCCACAAAATTCTGACTGAAAAACATAAAAGGAAAAACTTTTTGGCCCGAAGCTCAATCACCGTGACAGAACACCCGCCTTATTCACCCGATTTAGCCCCTTGCGACTTCTTCCTGTTCCCAAAATACAAAATGGTGCTTCGGGGGCGGCACTTGGGGATGTGAAAGCCATTAAGGCAGCGACGACACAGCAACTTAAGAGCCTCCCAACTGAAGACTTTCAGCAATCTTATCAACAGTGGAAACGGCGTTGGCAGAAATGCATCTTGTCTCAGGGGAGTACTTTGAAGAAGACCATATTGAAATACCTGAATAATTGTAAAATAAAGTTATTACTCCACTTTTATACGTATTTTCCGGACAAACCTCGTACATATCGTGTTAGTAGTGGTACACATTAACACACTACGATCAGTCCAGCGCTTGTTGGGAGAGGTGACATTGGTGCGTTTTTATTTTCACAGTTTCTTTTTTGTTCCGACTCTTAGCTTGATTATAACTGATACAATATCAATAATAAGAGTAGATAACATTTTGATGTCTAATGAGGTTTACTGCATTGAATATAGTCAAAGTTGCTTTAAAAAAATAGTTTTGTCCCTTTATAATCAATGGATTTTATTATTCCGTTATTTTTTTAGTAGTTTCATGCAAATCTTGATTATAGGTCCTTTCATCTCGTAAAAATCTAAAGATCCTACTCTAACCATCAATAAATGCAAATTACCTCTTTTCTTGAGAATTAAAAAAATGAAGAGTTGTATAAATTGACAAGACCTCATTGTAACAATTGACCTCATTTTGACAAAGGCTAATCCAAAAATCCCTATAATCTAATAAATTAAGATTCTGCAAAATATCTCGGAAAGGAAATGTACAAATCGTATATTTTGAAAAACAAAATAAAATTGAAAAAAAAAAGTTGACTAACAATTCAACTCATAATCACATTTTAAGATGGCTTTAATTATTAATTTGATGACAAGTGCGATGCGATTTTTAGGCCTTCCGATTATGTTACCACCTCACAACTGCCGTTGCATATGTAAACACATGCAATCAAATCCAATTTTGTTAACACAAAGATTCTTCCCGACTTAGGTCGGTCCTCAGTACTTTCGTACCATGGTGTTGTGATGAGCTCAAACGACTGAAAAAGAAGAAAAGAAGAAAATCCTTCAACAGAGCAAAAAACTCAAAAACACAATAAAACTGGACATCTTATAAAAACGTCCAGAAAGACTTCAAAAAAACTTATATACCAACGACACAGGGAAACTTAATAGATATTTGTGAAAATATTGAAAACACCTCTACCGCCACGACTTGTTTCCTTAATATGTACGGATGACACATATACAGCAAACCTAACGAAATCAACTGAGATACTTTTTAAAACCCATGTTATACCACTCTGAAACAATGAGTAGTCCAAAAGGAGACGATTGAGCCGCTCACCAACTTCTTCCATACTAACCACCAGATCTGTATAAGATCTTTCCAGCAATCCTATAATAGAGCGAGGAAACCATACTGATTTGCCTGTTAAGAATCTACAAAGCGTGTATCGCTATCGGCTACATTCCGTTGATATGTAGAAAAATAAAAGTTAAGACAAAACCTGTAACCCAATAAGCCTCACGTTATTTTTTCTGAAAACACTTGAAAGCTTTGCAAAAGATCAATTTGAAAAACAGCTGTTGTTACGTCGTTATACCCGATCCAACATGCATACACTCAAGAAAGATCTATCGAATCGGCTTGTAATAGATCAAATTGAGCATATTTATAGACTTTAAACGCGCGTTTGACAGAACTATTTTCATTAAATAAAAACTACACTTTCAACAAATGATGATAAACCCATAATCATTCGGTGAACAAAACATATGTTAGAGAAAAGTGTAAATAAAAACAGTCACTGTAGGTACGATGTTTAGAAAAATTGTTGCAAAAGGTTGCTGACACTATGGAACAAAAATTTATTTTTAGTACGTATGTATATGACAGTTTTTCGCGCTTTACTCGAAAAGTTTGAACCAGGCCTACGTAAGCCAATTTAAGCACGTAAATCTACTTTACATTGCGCATCTTTTAGGACAAGTTTCAGTTTGTTCTGTTAAGCTTTAGTATCCTAATGACAGTTTTTTGCGTTTTACTCAAAAACTTTGAACCGGGCCTACATAAACCAAGCTAGACACGTGAATCTACATTAAATTGCGCTATTTTTACGACTAACTTCAGTTTAATCCGTTGAGTTGTAGCATTCTAACGACAGTTTTTTGCATTTTACTCGGATACTTTGCTTTGCTTATGCAGATCCGGGCATAAGCTAACTTTGAGACGTAATTCTACATTAAAGTACGCATCTTTTGGAAGTAGTTTCAGTTTGAACCGTTAAGCTTTAGTACAACATTTTTACTCGAATACTTTAAACCCTCTCGAGATTTTGTCAGTTCCTCTATGGGTGCGTCCCGTGGAAATCTGGAATTCTCGCCGGCTTGCCGGAGGGAACCGGGGAAATAACATACCCGAAACAAAAACTGACACAACAGCCTATTACAGCGACTGATCCAGAGTGGGAGGCTGTAAATGAGGAAGGCCAAACGGCATATGACCTAGATTGGGCTCCCACAACAGCGTCTGTCTCCAGGCTGATCCAACACTCGCCAACACCCAGAGCTAGCGCGCCGTTTTAAGGCCAAAAACCCCCTAATGAAATGTCAAATATAAAAACGCAATTACCCCAGGTGGGTAGAGTCCAACACTCACAATTCCGCACTGCACTACCAGTCAACCTAATAGATTCTGGGGGAGGTAACAATTTGAAATCAAAGAAACACCCAAAGAAAGTCATAAAAACTAACACAATGCAACTCTTAACGCCAGAACACTATCAACCGAAAACCGCCTGCTAGAATTAAAAGAAGAGCTATATGGCATAAAATGGGACATAGTAGGTTTAAGCGAAGTCAGAAGGAAAAGCAGAAACCTACTTGAACTTAAACCAGGAAACACATTATACTATAAAAGCGAAACAGATGGAATCACACATGGAATACTCATACACAAGAGATAGCAATAAGCATCACAACATTTAACAGCGTGTCAAATAGAGTTATCTATATAATCCTGAAAATATCTACAAGGTACTCTGTAAAGGTTATACAAGTGTACGCTCCAACAACATCCTACTCCGATGAAGAAGTAGAACTATTCTATAAGGACGTAGAAAAAGCCATAAACACAGACAAAACAAACCACGCCATACACCAAGGTAACTATAATGCAAAGATTGGAAAACAACAAAGAGGAGTAGATCAGAGAAACCAGAGAAGACAACTCCTGGTAAACTTCCTAGAACACCATCACCAATATGCCCTAAACTCCTTCTTCAACAAACAAAAACATCGGAAATGGACTTGGGAAAACCCCAACGGCAACACACACAACAAAATCAAATTTATTATATCCAATAACAAATCTATCATACGTGACGTTTCTGTTATATGCGCAGTAGGCAAAGGAAGTGAACATAGAATAGTAAGAAGTAATATAAACCTCAACGCAACAACAGAGAGAAAAAAATTGATACAGCACTACATTAAAGCCGTATACTAACATGCCCCAAGTAGCAGAAAAAGAATTCAAGACATAACTCAAAATACTATGCCAGATGCATGCAACAGAAAGGATGGAAACTGATACACTTAACAATCTTATAATAAAAAACCTCACAACAGCGGCTAAGAAGTGTCTCAAAAAAAGAAAAAAACAATAGCAAAACTTCCAAAACTCAGAGGCGACACTCAAACTTATCAGACAAAGAAACGATACAATGCTCAGTAAACAGGACAGGAAAGAAGCCAGTAAAAATATAAGAAAGCAAGTGAGAAAGGACGTAGCGGCATATAATGAAAAGGTAACCCTTGAAGTAATCACAGATAACAAGGGCCAAAAAGTATTCGCAAAGAAAAGTGAGGGCAAAATGGAGATAATAAAGTTGATAGATAACCACGGAAAATCGCTAACAAACAGGGAAGAGATCCTACAATACATGGAAGTTTTCTATAAAGACCTCTATTCCTCAAAAACAAAAAAAACCTCTACAAAACTTAGCCGATAAAAGAGCCAAGCTAACTAGGCACTATACAGAGGGTATTCCCGAAATTACCAAAATGAGGTGAACAGAGGCTATGAAAAACAACAAAGTACCTGGAGGAGATGGGGTAGTAATAGAGCTCATCAAAAAAGAAGGACCAACAATTATAAAACATCTTACAACACTCTTCAACAAATATCTAATGGAAAAACACAAAAATCGTGGCAAAATGCAAACGTAGTACTTATATTCAAAAAAGGTAGCAAACATGATCTTAAAAACTATCGTCCAATATCGCTGCTCTCACACATTTATAAGCTCATGACAAAAATAATACACAACCGAATCTCGAATCAACTTGATGAATTTCAAACAAATGAACAAGCGGGCTTCAGGAAGGTGGTTAGCACTATAGACCACATACACACAATGAAACAACTCATCGAAAAGACCTCTGAATACAATAAACCCCTCAATATTACTTTTATAGACTTCGAAAAGGCATTCGATACAATGAAGACGTGAGCCTTAATATACGCGATGAAGCGATGCAGGATCGACTACAGATACATCGAGATTATTAAAGGCAATTATGAAAATGCACTATACAAACCTTTGACACAATATCCCAAAGTTTTTAAAAACATCTTCTAATGCATTTGCATTAGAACATGTTTTTAAAACATTAAATTGGGAGAAAAAGGGCATCAATATAAACGGGGAATACCTATCAAATCTTAGGTTTGCGGACGATATAGAAATCCTAGCAGACGACCCGCAGAAACTAGTGCAGATGACATCTGTATCAAGCAGCAAAACAAGTCGGACTACTCATGAACATTTCAAAGAACAAGGTAACGGCAAATCGACTCCTGACAACACCTATCACAGTGGGAGAACAAACACTAGAAATAGTATCCAAATATGTGTACCTAGGAACCCTACTTACTTTTGGAAAGCACAGCCAGAAAGCGGTGATTGACAAACGTATAAAACTTGCATGAGCAGCATTTGGAAAGCTCAAAAACGTTTTCAGGCGAAATACCCACAAAACCTCAAGGCCAAGGTATTCGACCAGCTACCCAACCTGACGTACGCCTCGAAAACGTGGACAACCATGGAAAAATTAAAGGTAACACAAAGAGTCATGAAAAGAATGCTCGAAATATCAATACGACACAAGAAGATAAACGGCTAGATCAGAAATAAAACTAGAGTAGTGGATAACATATAGCTAGATGTAAGTAGAGATGAACAGGCCACGTAACACAAAGAGAAGACAAACGCTGGAGCCAGAAAATAACTGAATGAAGGTCACGAACGGGGAGAAGAAGCTTTAGAAGACCCAGAACAAGGTGGAGAGATGCTCTATTGAAGGTAGCGGGGAAGCAATGGGTAAGAGAGGCAATGGACAAAACAAAGTGGAAATCACTAAAGGAGGCGTATGTTCAGAAATGAACAAAATAAGCGCTGCAGATGAGATAAGATGAGACTTTAAACTGAACCTACATAAGCTGATTTAAACACGTAAAATCTATATTAAATTGCGCATCTTTTGGAACCAGTTTAAGTTTGCTCCGTTGAGTTTTAGTATTCCAATGACAGTTTTTAGCGTTTTGATCGAATGCTTTGAACTGGGCCTACATAAGCCCAGTTAAGCACAATAACCTACATTGAATTGCGTATCTTTGAGGCCGGTTACAATTTGATTCGTTGAGATGCTAGCGACAGTTTTTCGCGTTTTATTCAACAAAAAAAAATAACCGTGGTCAACTAAACCTAGAAAAACTCCCAATGATATCAACCGACGTAAAACACCAGGTTTTAAACAACAGGATCACATCTAAATACGAGATGCAAAAAAATATACATGTCGTTCTGGCAATGTAGACGAGCTGTTAGCTAAACATGGAAACTATCTTTAAAAACAGAACTATAGCTCTATACACAGCAATCAGAAGACCCATGGTCACCTTTGGAGCATTAGTGTGATGACCAAAAACCAAAGCCAAGCAAATCAGATTTGGTGTAATAATAGAGTGCTAAAAGATTGGTTCAAATACTTCAGTGTTTGGGACGAGGAATCTGAGTGGAGTTAAAGGTTATTGTGGAATAAATAACACTAATAACCTGCAAAGTTGAAGACAAGCTGTGGCAACGGGTAAAAGGGCTGAGCATGGCCCCAGAGAATTAGGCTGCATTCTGAAGAAGCTCAAATCACGGCACATATATTGTCGCAAGTAGAGCTCCAGCTCCGGCAAAGCAATTTAAAAAACTGAGGCATTAATTAATTCAGGACATTCTAATACATGATTAGTGTCCATGTTAACATAATTGCATTGAATATGAGAGTGTGGGTAAACCAGATACTAGGTCTCGTCAGTACCTATAGTGCCTCTATTCTTTCAATTAACGGGTTCTGTAGTATATATTATGTAATTAATTTACAGGTACATATTCAAAGGTAACAGTGAGGTAGTAACACAAACATGAGCAATAAAATATAGACCTTAGTACAAAAAAAAATTTGATCAGAGTCAATCCAGCAGTTATCTATCTAAAAATATAATGACAATACACATTATAAATGTAGAAAAGAATTTAATCATAGAAAACTGAATAAAAAGAAAATGTATAGCTCTAAAATATTAAAAACTGAACTGATTTAAATGGCACCAATATGGTTGAAATTACATTTTTGCTATTCAACATGTTAACACATATTATGTGTTTCTAGAAAGTAAACCATAATGTGTTGTCAATATTTTTTTAATTAAAAGTGTGATTAAGGGCAGGGATGTTAAAGCGGAAGCACCGGGTGTGACGCACCCTTCGTACAAGCTTAACGGAAACCTCCATAGAAATGTGTGTATAAAACTATTCAAAGATCTGATAAAAAGAGAAAGAGAATATTATCTAGCATGTTGATAGACATAACAATTTGATATATTGTTGTTATATTGAAATGAAGAGTATAGTTCGTCGGGTCGCGTGTAATTTATTTATTTATTTTATGTAACGTGCAGATTTCTAATATGCAGCATCTGTCAAATCGGACGGCATTCCAAACAAATTAAACAACAGCGAGCGAGAAAGAAAGTGGCCGGACCGGTGGGCAACAACACTCACATCCAACAACACTCACGTTATTCACGCAGATAAATCCAGTAGCGGAAAAAGTGACGATTTATTCAATGGCCCGCCGCTGATCGAGGCGTGTCAATTAATGGCTCGATATCCGACATCTACGCAAATGTTCAATTTTCTCTTATAGTTTATGATTTGATAATTTACGATTGCGATTAATTTGTATTATAAAATGTGTTAACTATTCATGAACATACAAGCCCAAAATACACATTCAATTTCTAAATGAAACATCTCAACCAATCATTGAAGTCCGGTTGTAAGGAGATACTTTTATTAAACAAATAAATCCAATATATTTTAGAAAATACTATTATAAATAAGAACTGGATTTAGATTTAGCAAGTTCAAATTTCAAGCGGAACATAATAATTAGTGCAAAATGTTTTCGTTACTTTCAAATTGCATATAATCTTTTAAAATATGTTCCATCATTAGTTTCACCATTGTAAAACATTTTAAAACACTTTAAACAATTACTTATTATAATAACTAAAATTTTTAAGCTATAAATAAATAAGTAAAACAAAGCATCTTTTTCCCAAATATTATAATCTACATAATTTCGTAATAATTATTGTTCTTATGATTCCTATTGTTTCATTAGTTAAATAACAATAAAGTGTATAATAATTGTTAAAATTATTTTTAAAGAAAAAATTATGTTGAATGAAAATGTGAATATAATAAAGAAGATGAGCCCGGTGAATTAGAAAGTGAAATTGAAGCAATAGATTAGGGATAATGCAAGAGAAAATGAAATGAAAATTATTGACAAGAGGTGGTCGGAGGAAGCTCGCAATTTAGTGTGTAATTGGGTAGTTAGTTAAAATCGTAAATAATTGCAGTGGAATTTATGAATTGAGACAATGGTGATGAGAGTTTAAGTTTAGATGATTTTACTTTTAGAATTAGTATACGTATTATGGTTAGGAATAATTTGTTTTTAATTTATATTTAAAACAAAATCGCTTAAAATTTTACATATAATCATGCTATTCACAAATAATGAAGAATGATGGTAGTTATATCTAATATGCATTTTTATCTACGTTAGGTTAACTTTGCATGGATCATTTATGATTTCATAAATTAGCTTTTTATTTGAGAAATGAATTAATAATATAGAAGTTAGGTGTGCAAATGATACTTTCATTTAGGTAATAATTGATAATAATTAATAAAAAACAATAGTAAGTAATACAACATAGAAAAAAAAATTGAAAAAAAATCTTAAATTTATAAATATATGACAGCAGTGAGCAACGCACTCTGTAGGTAGGTAAGGTAATGCATAAATCGTTTTTACATTTCAATATTTAACCTTTTGATTTTCAATATTGCGTTGTTGTGATTCCTCCATTGCCTACTCAAATATAGTTAATACAATTTCTAAGTTATAATATATTTTGTTAATTTTATTCACGAGTGCAAAAGTGCGTGAATATACCATTGCTCGCTAGTAGAATACCGTACTTTATCTATCACTATTTCATAATACCATTGAAACTGTTGGCAGATTTTAATGTACTCATTTACCTTAAAAAACTTTAAAAACACCTGCGACTTAGAAATAATATGATAAGGACATTGCCCACCGCTGACTGCATTACTCCATCAATATCAAAGAAAGATCTATGCAAAAATATGTTACCACTCATACGGTCCTACATAATTTTTAATTTTCTATTGTTGTAGACTAAATATGGCCTTACGACTTACTTTAGAAGAGAAAAGGAAGGTAGTAGCTTGGATGGAAGTGTTTGCGTCACTCTCAGAAGTAACAAAAAATTCTGCAATTGTTTTAGAAAGATCCTCCAAACAGTGGACGTCCCAGAAGTGTTCGAACGAAATTTAACATCATTAATTTTCAAGACACAATTACTAGGAACCCACAAAAGTTGACTATTAGTATTAGAAACCGGAATCGCGCGGACAAGTGTTTAAAGAATTCTCTACTTCAATCTGGGAATGAAGCCGTTCAAATGATACAGGTCCTTGCTGATGCTGTTAAAATTTCTTATGTATAAGCTGCAAAAGTGTTATTAGAAATGACAAACATAAACCCCTAATGCTGTTGTGTTCTTTACGTCTGATAAAGCCACATTTCATGTAAGCGGTAACGTTAATACGCACAATTGCGTCATTTGGATTACAAAAAATCCCCATAAACTAAGAGAGCACACTGGATTCTCTCGAAAAGTTAAAGTATGCTCTGCCATTTCAAAGTTTGAAGTTCTTGGTCCAATTTTTTTAATTATCAAACTGTAACGGGAGATTTTTGAAATAATCATCTCCTCCGTATTATAACATTTGGTTAATTTCAGCAAGATTGTGCACTACCGCATTATTCCGTAACGGTTCGACATTGCCTGGATGAAACATTTAGTAGAGCTAGACCTTTGGTTCAGCCAGCACGGTCACCAGACTTGACTCCATGTCAATTCTGGCTATAGGAAAAGGTGAAAGAACGCGTGTATGCTACAAAATCTACTGACATTAAAGACCTCAAAAAACGCATAACAACGGTTGTCCGCTCTTTATCTACAAAAATGTGTGAACAATCTATGGCCTGTACGCCTGCACGGTAGTCTTTACACATGCATTGAAAAAAGTACAAGAGTCCAAATGACAGGATTGCCGTGTACATAATATGTGCAATTATGTTATTAAAATAAAAGTCAATCCCTATATAAGTGGTAACATCTTTTTGGACAACTATATGCACCCATGGCTGACTAATATTCTAGTTTTCAAAGCGCCTCCGGTACAAATTCCTATAGTACAACAGGCCTAAAAACGGAGACATATGCTAAATATTACGAATTGACTAGGTTTGTAAGAACAATTCCCATTAGCCAAACAAGTTAGAAGCAAGACTGTCTTTCAGATATCAAAAATATGTACATTTAAGAAAATCAAAAAAAAAAATAGATGACTAGAATGTTTTAAAGTCGACACAAGAACCACTGCAACAATTTTGCCCAGTTAAGTTTTAGGTTTAACAAAATATCTCCAATAAACACAATTAAACCAGAACAATAGAAGAAATACTTCAAAGATCTCTACATAACAAAGAATCGCACAATTACGAAGATAAAAAACAGCTACAACCGCAGCCTAGGAATGCACAATAACTAAAGAAGACATAAGCAGACGGTCAAAAAATTACAAAAATAAAAAATCGCCGGAACCTAATAAAATAATCAATATAATGATCAAGTATGGCAAAGAAATACTAATCGACGAGCTAGCCACATTTTGCAACAAAACAGTTGGCCAAATAACCTAACCTAACCAATAGAAAGAAATCGTGACTACCCATATTTAAAAGATGAAATAAAGCCGATCCAAATAACTATCGCGGCATTTGCTTACTGTATGCAACCCTGAAACTACTAATTAGACTGGCATCATGCAAAAAAGCAAAAAAAAAGAATAAACAAAGAACGACAGGGATTTAGCCAGACCACTTTACGCTAAATAACAAAGAGAACTATTGATCTCATACATGCCTTCGACAGAGTAAGGCTGTATTCAAAGTACTAACAAAAAAGAAAGTCAACTCCAAAATAATATCAACGATAAAACAACTCTACATAAATAGCTCACCAAAGATAAAAAGAGGCGGCAAAATAACAAATAGAATTCTAATCGCAAAAGGAATTAGACAAGGAAACAGCCTCAACTGAATCCTATTCAATCTGATTATGGTCGGTCAAAAATATAAACAAAGAGAAAACTGTTGCCAAGGGATACAGAATGGAAAACAAACCAATCAAAATCCTGTGCTATGCAGACAAAAACAAAGACAATTTAAAGTACAAACTCAAACTAGTTGCCAATAAGCACCAACTACACAGTGCGGCAAAATAACTTCTTTATTTTAAATAAGCGTTCCAAAGCTGATAGAAGTCCAAGACGTGTGTGCTTGGTCTCGTTCTAGAGAGAAAATCCTAAAGTTTTGTTAACTTGCGTTAAATATTGCAGAATTGGGTCCTTTCCCGAACGAAAAATTAATTCTTTTGAGAGTCACAACGATCAGAAAAACTGCTTTTGTGCAGAAAAGAAGAACTGAAGACGCATGTCCCATCAGAACACCTGAGCAGATCTAAACTGTAACGGCGCGTCTGCTCTTAAAATTTCTGATCGTTCCGTAAAACAAATTCTGCTCGATGACATTCATTTCCATCCGTATATGTTAGCCATTGCTTCTTCTTGAACACATCCCTAAAGACGCGATTGTGTTTTTCAGTGATGTTCATTTTAACTTAACTGAATTTGTCAATAAGAAAAAAATGCACTACTGAGTTGCCAAAAACTCCCAAATACTCATTCAGAGAATGCTTGAGGAGTTTTTTGTGTGATAAAATAAACTTAGAGCGACATATGGTTTCAACAAGACTCAACTTATCAGAGCGCCTTATCTCATTGAGGAGTGATTTGGAGTGGCCGGCACGTTCACCCGATATGACCCATTGTGACTTGTGGGGTATTTAAAATCTCGTGTCTATACCAAACGCCCACAAACTATGGACAACCTGAAAGAAAGATTCAGAAAAAAAAAAGTCAACATACCCATCAATATGCTGGAGAGAGTGATAAGAAACAGCAGAACTCGGTTCAAAAGTGTATCGACAATGAGAGCGTCACTTACTCGATATGATTTTTAAAACAATGTCAACCACAACTTTAAATGTTAAACTTTTTAATAAAACACAAATTAAAAATATATCCTTACTACTATTTGTTTTATTGCATTATAAAATAAAAAAGTTATCTTGCCGAACATAAATGCTTATGCCTGTAGAAATATTTTATTTATTTATTGTGCTTAAAGTTAAAGTGACTTCCAAACTACCCCGCTGGATAAAAAGCAAGTTCTTAATTAGTCATGCCAGGGATCGAGCTCTACCATTGAGCTATCATAGAATGTGGAAGCAACAAAGAGAATGACTACTTATTTTGAAATAAATTTAAATAATATGAGTAAGTATTTCAGTTCTTTGTAAATTTCAAAAGTCCTACAACCAAAAGATCAACAGAACAGATGGTAATATTAAAATGGGATAAACTTTTACAACAACCCTGTTACTGAATTCCTAACTAGGATCAACAATTAAAAATTATGATGGTACCAACAAATACTTAAGGTCTCTACTCATATTAAGCCTGAAGCCATCGAGTCAAAACGCTTCTTAAAAGTGGCCTTAAAGACTTCAGCGGTGCATCATTTCATGTTTTCTAATAACACAAAACAAACATTCTCAAATCAAAAACCACATTTTAGAAACGTTTCGAGTCAATGTGTTCCAGGTAAGTTTGAAAATATACTAGAACTATTTTTTCTATATAGTTTCTCAAAATAGGATTCATTTTAACAATATAATACCAAAATTGCAATTTACAAAACTTAAAACTGCAAAATCTCTCCATAAAAATACTTCAAACTATTTGAATATTTTCTCCTTCATTTAATAAAGAAAATATGAAACATAATCCAATGATCTCATGTATAATTGTATCAAAATTATGCAAATATCCAAAATTTGCATAAAATTCCACAAAATTTCACATACATATTTTGTCATGTGCCTATCAATTTATATGCAATATATTATTAAATCAATGGTCTCTCGCTTAATGCCTAATTGTTTTTCTCGAGGTTCAAATTTAATTATAAGGTACATACAGGCGTTTTAATAATCGCGTTTTAATAAACACCTCAGAACACCAAGTTAGAAATGTATCATTATTAATAAATAGCTAAAATTGAAAGTGTAAATATTATTAATTATATATCGGTCAAATAATCAAGGACCTATCAATAATAAAAAATATAAGAAAACACCTAATATGCGGGCGTAAAATTTACAAAAAAAAATCAATGGGTGTGTACAAAATTTAAACAAGGCCAAATAAAATGTCTTAAAATTACATAAAATTTACTTCCCATGACACTATTTGTGATTACTATAATACTAGATTCGATACTAATCTTTGATGTTAGACATAAATAATCTGGAACAAGACATTTGATGTATTGGAAGGATAAATTTATAACAATTTTATTTAGTATAGTTTTATTAGTACTAAAATTTATGTTCGGTCTAATCTATTGCTAATTGAATAAATCTTTAAGGAGAATTAGCGGTACAAATATATGATTCTCAAAACAAAGCAATCCAAACAACACTATTATTCCATTAAAAATCTCCAACCAATCGATTGAATAACAGTTACATATACTACACTCTGAGGTCAAATCGTTGTCTGTACCATTCTGGTTTTCCATCCAGCCGTGTAATTTTGTGCACGAAACTATTATTTAAATTGGCCGGTCTAAAATATGCACATAATCTTGACCAAAGATGAAACGCTTAGGTACTGGATTTATTTTATTTAAGGAGAAAGTATTACTAATTTTTAAAACATGACATTTCAAAAATATTATAATTGTGTAAAGAAATGAAAAATTTTGAGAAAGCTCAATTTATTGCATTTAATAACACCCTCACAATTTATTAAATTTATCTTATATAATAATTTCCCACTGGATTTATATTATTAATAATTTGACACTCAACAGTGATTCATATTGTGTGAACAATAGAGTTGCTTCCAATTTGAGAAGTAATAAATAATTTTTGTATTACATAAATCATTTTATAAATATGTAGTTATAATTTATGTTTGTCGTAGAGAAATTATTTCCCGTATTTAGACACCATTAATTACCTTTTTTATATCATTGTGCATTGACCCTGAGTGAAATTCAGAACATTTTTTCTCATTTTTTAATTGCGCCTCCGGTCGTTAAAAATGTCTCGATTAAGATCCGATAATTAACTGTTTTATTGTCTCGCTTCCTTATAAGAGGAAAGAAATCTTAGGATAGGATTTCCAGATAATCGATTAATTTCTTTGTATTCTTTTATTAATTATATTCTTATTTTATTAATCACTTTATTAAAAATGATATAACAATATAGAAGCTTATATTGCAACTCATTCGAATATACTCCTAATAAACTGCATAACATATCCAAAAAAGCTACAAGAGAATTTACGGGAAAAATGTTAAAATCTATTTTACATCATTTACTATGTTATATTTAAAAAATCAGATGCAGCATAAATATTTAATGACAAACTGGATCAAATTTAATATATTTACAAAAATAGCCAAATAATCTACTTTTGTATGATCAAACTGTTGCATTTAAAAATAAGCAGACTCAATTTGTCGTAAGCGCTAGCAACAATCTTTATCAGTTTTTTTGAGAATCATTCCAAATCGGTCCCGAAATTCAGATACCAACGTTGATAAACAGAGTTCGAAACAATATTCCTAAAAAATAATAAAAATAGTTAAAAATAATCTGCTTGAATCAAACCAACCAAAGTCATAGTAAAAGTCTCATAGAAATAATTGAGCCAGCATAATAAAACATATTGATCAATGACCTAACGACTTAAAAAATCGTAGTTAATTTGACAAATTCTTCGGCTGGTTTAACCTAAGCTAACCTAAACAAATTTGATCGTCAATCAACATTTAGATTCGCTTAAAGTAGTAAACCATTCATAAACTTGTGTTACACCCACACATTGTATCCATAATTGTCTTCCAAATCAAAAGTAAGCCTCATCATAGTCCTACTAAATATATGTATGCGCATCCTACAAAAACGACAGCTTGTTTACTGATACAGGGAAAAAAACCAATACTCCAAATGGCCCACTCAAAAGTAAGAAGTTTCGGGGATCAGAACTAACCTAGTATTGACATGTTTTTTAAAAGCTATATTTAGTTGTCTCAGAATACCTGATTCAAAGTTTGTCGTAGTGTCTGACTCAGGCCACTTCATAGACTCAGCTGTGAAATAATTAATTCATCCATTTATAATCGATTTCGTGCTTTATATCTTGTTTAGATTCATATAAGTCCAAAATAAATGTCTTTCATCATTATTACTATTTAATCGGACTGCATACTCATCCTGCGTTTTTGTTACTAATTAGTGAGAAATTGAAGCAAATATGCCAAAACAACAGATTAATTAATCCCAAGTATGAGCTCGCTCAATCGTTGTATAATTTTGCATTGCAGTCAGAAAGTAAACTAGCTTCTTAAGTGGCCTTATGTAACTTTTCAACGTTGTTTTAGAGAAAACCAATTTACCGCTGTAACACGTTGCAGCCATTTGACCTTTAATAAATATCTCAATAGCAACTAAAAACTGTTCAACATAATAAAGCGATGATCATCTAGAAAAAAAATAACACTTTCAATAAGTCGTTATGAATTGTGCTTAACCAAATTCTTTTTCTTCTTAAGGTGCCTATGTTACCTATCAAGTTGGCATATTTTAATTTTATTCTGCTTCTTTTTCCGTCTACTTTACCTTTTAGAATGCATTATAGAAGCACGTATCTACTGGAGTTGCGCATTATGTGTTCCAAGCATTGTAGTTTCTTGGTTTTGATTGTGATGAGGATTCTTGTTAGTATTTTGTCATTAGTAATATGATATTTCCATGATATCCTCAATATCCTTCTATAAAGTCACATTTCATACGCTTCCAGTTTCTTTATGTTTGCTTCCATCAGCGTCCAAACCTCCATTCCAAATAATAAAACAGAGATTACGTAGCAGCGCAGAAGTTTCATTTTTGTGTCTTTAGTTAGATCTCTACTATTGAAGACTGTCGCAATTTTAATAAATATGCTTATACTCTTTTCACTTCTGCCTTTTATTTCCTGTTTTGGTCCCATTGCTCATTTAAGACGGTGCCTAGATATACATATTTCTTTCAATGTTACCCTGCTCTACCCTCAGTTGTTGGTTGTGTTGTGAGTTATTCTTCCTTATGATCATGAATTTGGTCTTATCCATGTTGATATCAAGTCCATATTTGTGACTGGTGCTTGTTAATCATCATATGTAGTACTCTATATTGTCAGCAATGATCATGGTATCATCTGCATATTTGATGTTGTTTATGCGTTTAGAAGAATTCTTTTTTGTGTATCTTCTAAGGTTTCTCAGAACATGTATTCGGAGTAGATATTGAATAGCAGAGAAAATAATACACATTCCTGCCTTTCTATTTAGATTTGTAATTATTTTAAGGTCGCATATTCCAGTTTTTTTTTCGGATTTCTTTTAGCTTTTCGTGTTAAAATCGAACGCCTTTTTGTAGTCTACAAAACAGGCATATACCTCACAATTCATATCTATCCTTTGTCCAGACTGCGTCCCTAAATCCAAATACCGGATTACACACAACTAATTACTAGGCTTCGCAAAAGTACTTTGAGACGTTTTAGAATGAATAAAACGTCAACTATAATTCATAAAAGCGAATGAACTCTAGTAAGATCAACATAATATCCAAAGTCGCTTTGCAGTGTTGTTCTATACAGCTGGCAGGTTCTGTTATCAATTATTTATGAGGCAATGTAGCATCTTTAAGTATTCCAATGCTAAATAAAAGTAATCGACTACATTAAAAAGCTTTTTCTTTTTTTATTCCTAATTTAATTTCTGGTAAATAATATTTTCTCCTCCCGGTTTTAGACAGATTCATTCGTTATATTTTTCAAAAGTGGTTCTTGTTTTGAACAAAATGTTAAAATTAATTTGTCTGGTAGTGGCAGTAAACGATATAATAATGGAGCATTCAAAGAAGCTATAAAACACCCCGTGCTCTGGCAAGCACTATGTTCTTTGCGTAAATGCTTCCTTACGCATTCTTCGCGTTCATAATCAGTGTGTATGATGCGCTTTCAGGATAACATTTTTCAGCCAAAGTTTCTATATTTTGAATTAGAAGGAAGTGTAGAGTAGCCATAGATATAGTGTCTTTACGACATGAGCTTAAATTATCTCAACGGATTATTTCATTACCAACAGCCTCGAGGAGGAAGATTATGTTTGTATTATATACCTAGCAGATATTCAGTATTCAAGGGTAAAAATAGTGTATATTTATATATAAATGAACAATATTTTTACCCTTAAAAACTTCGACGGGTTAAATAACTTCCAGGTATATGATAGAAACATAATTGCACACCCGAGGCGGTAAGAGACGGCTTATTAGGTGACTTCGAAATCACCCCGGTATATAAAAAGCAAGTTAATATTTAGTCATATTTCGTGAATTGAACACCGGACAATTAGCGTGCTAAGCTAACGCTCTATAAGTGAGCCATCTCACCGTGTACCGTATATTAAAATAGGTGTATGTAAATACCACACAGGTCTAAAGTCTTGTAGTGTAATGTAACCGTCCCAGAAGATCGCATGCAAGCTACCACCACTGGTCCAAAGTAACCAAGGGCTTAACATTTCAACTAAATTTAGCTATTTGTACTGATGTGAGTGCTTAAGTTATAATCAATAAAACTTAAAAGTTCTAAGCCGTACAAATCAGTCATCAATTAAATCTAAAAAACCTATTTTGTAACATCTGAAAAAGTACTTGACCCCTGCAAAAGCTAATTACTTAATGATGCTAGCTTGTTCAAAAATAATAATACATATTGATCATTTAATCCAAAGCTCGAATAGAGTAAGAATCTGCAAACAATGTGTTAGATGCAATAGTAACTAGGGCAAAGACATTAAAGTTCATAAGAAAATAAAAATTGTAACCCAAAGAAAAACTAAGAACTTTTTATCAAATTTTGGCAAAAACCTTTTGTTTTTCTTTTTTTTTCTCAGATTTTTGAGCATATAGACCATAAGGCACTGGAGCCATGTCTCACCCACCCTAGTATATCTACCCCGAGTGTACCAGCATGCGTGTCTTACTAGCTATTGCAGCGATAGTATTCCGAAATTTGATGGCCTGGCAAGTTTAGTTAATTTAGACTTAATACTGTCAATTGTGTCATTTTTAAAGTTCTTCGAATATTGTTATCTTATGTTATTTGTATAGTAAAAATGCGTCAAAATGTTCACCAATTAGGCGAATAGAGTTTAATAAATAGTTTTAACCAAACCCAGTCCACCTTAATGAGATGTTATTAGAACTAGACTAGAAAAATAAACCGGAGACCAAAAACAAACAAATGAAACTCAGGACCGTTGCCTTATAGCTGTAAGAGATTGTTTCACGCGTACTATATCAACTGCTGATCAATAAATTGGTGAAAAAAGGTCTGCTAGTGGTCTTGAAACAATTTACCACCAAAACAAATCGTTTGACTTAAATCATACAGACCACATATTGTGTAATCACTCACAGTTCAACATTAAGAGCAGCGTTTGGAGTAATGCAAGTTTAGATTGAATTAGAACCTTGAATGCCGCAGTTCAGCAATAAATCAAAGTAGTTTGGAGATGCATAATGGTCACATAAAGGTTTATCAAAACCTTTTTTTAACTTTATTTTAAGCCGTAGTAAGGTGTTGGTCTCAGCAACTTCCTATATTGACATCCATCTCTTCTTTTCCTTCCATTTAGGTTTATCTACGTATCTTTTTCCTCAGTGCAATCGTTGCATAATTTCTTAACAAGCTTGCTCTAGAGACTCCTCTTATTTCCTTTCTGGTTTTTTTGTCTCCCCATGTTTCAGCTGTGTACAATAGTTTACTTCTAGCCGGCGTTGCTGTTAGCCTCGTTGCCCCTTCTCCTAGTCTTACCTTGTTCAGTATAAGCCTACTAAGCATTCCTTCTATTTTCTGTTCATCTTAAGATATTGTATGTCTCTGGGTGTCTCATTACGTGTGCGAAATATGCAAGTTTTCTGGTCTTTACGATTCGTACTAGTTCGGTTTCTTTCTTAAGTGTTTCCATAACCGTGTATTTGTAACGTGCTGCTGATGCAGAGTATCCTCCTGTAGCACCACATCTCGAAGGCCTCTATTCTTTTAAGGTTTGCTTCAGTTAGTGTCCAAGCCTCCACTCCATACATAAGAACTGAGAACACTTAACATCTAAGCATTCTTATTCGTAGTGCTAGGTTCAGATCTTTCCCACATAATACTTTCTTCATACGTGTAAATGCTGCCCTCGCTTGTTCAATGCGGCATCGGATTTCCGTTGAGTGGTCCCAGTCATCACTCAGGGTGCATCCAAGGTATTTTATCTTATTAGTGTATTTAAGAGGAACGCCATCGACCTGGATATTATGGTTGCCTACTGGATCCTTACTTACAATCATGTACTTCGTATTTTTTATATTCAGTTTCATACCGTACTTTCCGCATACTACATGTACCCGGTTAAGCATTTCCTGCATTGGTTCTATACTCTCTGCAATGAGTACTGTATCATCTGCATATCGCAGGTTATTTATTAGAATTCCATTTATCGATAGGTCTTCTTCACTTCTCCCTTCTTTGATTATTGCTCTGCATAGATATTGAATATTAGCGGAGATAAGACGCATCCTTGTCTAACTTGTATGTCAACTGCTTCTGTAAGTCCGTCTCCAATTCTGACGTTCGCTGTTTTATTGCCAGTAAAGTTTTCCTCGCAATGGTTATTATTTCTTTCCATACCTGTGTTTTCCCATTTCCCCTATAAGCCCTCTTTGTCAATAGCCATGCCCCCTCAGTTTTCTTCAATAGTTCTATGACTATATTCCTACCTACTAAGACCACGTCATTCGCATCCTTCATCAAAGACCTGCTAAACGGCAAATTGTCAAATACAAGGCCTTAGCACCAAACCTCAAGCATTATGGTACAGGCTGCTATTGCTTATAGAAGTAGGTCCTCTTCAGTATCTACTCTTCAGTCTTCAAATTTGGCCGCTTGGCAAAATATACCCTACCTAACAAAGCTAGAAAATCACCTTTTTCAGCAAGATAAGAACCGTCCGATTATTACTTTCTTTATAGACTTTCTAAAAACTTTTTAAATATGTTCACATTAACCTGTTGCCATGTCTAGCTAGCCCATTGAACATTTGTAGGAATGCTAAGCAAACAACTAATCAACTTTGAAAATCCTCTAGACAATGATGGCTCTCCGCCAAGTTAGTTGGTGCACAGTAACACAAAAATCTTATTCTTCTTAGCCTGTATACGTCCACTCCTGGACATAGGCCTCTTCCATTTCTTTCCACTTCGTCCTATCCTGTGCTGTCTGCATCCAGTTTCTTCCTGCGTGGCGTCGTATGTCATCGCTCCACCTTGCTTGTGGGCGGCCAACGCTTCTCTTTGTTTGTCTGGGTCTCCACTGGAGCAGTGTTTTGGTCCATTTCAAAATGGACCAAAACACAAAAATGCCAACGCAATATTAATTTTCAAATAAATCCGATGGCTCATTTCCTATCAAATGTTGCTTTTTAATAGACAAACAATTTCTGCCAAATTTGGTTAAAAATTCTTATTTCTTCCTAATGTTGAAACCGTTATATAAACTGTTATATTCTCGATAAACACAATACGATTGAGTATAAGTAAATATATGAATTTAAAAAAAGTTGTGTAAAATTTCGTCCCTAAGATTTCAAATATTTATTACAGTCCCTGAATGTGCAATCGTATATAAAAGATTCATTTATGGTAATATATACTCGTAGCTAGAAAAGTATAGCAAAAGAAAAAAATATTCAAATCAATTGTAAGTATGTATAGTAATCACAGTACAGCGTGAGCCAAAAAATGTGTAAAATGTAAGCGCGAAAATAAGATGCTAAGACAGCATAAGTGCAACAAAACAAACAATCTTTTCGTGTATAATAAGTTGCCTAATATACCGGCCATGCTATATTGGGATTACTGTATGTAAAAATATTATAATTAAAAAAAAAACTATCTAGACAATTAAAAAAAAGACTTCCATTCAATGTTTTCAATTTTGATTTCGTAGAACTGAATTAAATTTATTTCTACAGTTATAAAATTTTAAAGATATAAACAACAACAAAAGCATAAATAATTTATAGTGTTTCTTATTTTAAAAACATTTTATTGCAAATGAAACTGCAACATAATATTAATAAATTTAAAGTCAAATAATTCTATAAATATCACCAAGCCTACAAATTTCGCTACATAAAATTATCTAAATATTGTTGAAAGATGTTGAAATTGAATAATATTGACTTTACATTATAAAAATTCTTGGATGCATACGTTCTTATGCTAATGATATTTGTAAATAAATCGGTTTGCTTCACAGAGAAAATCCACTTCTGATTTCTAGTAGTTATTATACCCTTTTCCAGAAACATTTCATTTTTTACATACATGTAAATGCATTCCATACATGCCCGGTACACACGCTTGAACTTCTTCCAACGCATTACAAACAGTGCACTTCCCAAGAACTCGGGGCATTTCCATAATAATCCGCTCCCATTAATGTAATCAGTTCTAATATCCTCCTTATTCAATTAAACTAATTAGGGTCATTAGCTTAAATGCAAGTCGCATATTTCAAGTGAAGTAATTTTTACAAAAATAACTCATTGAAATTGCAAACATTTTCAAATTTAGAAATTTCTCACGCACCCATGTCATTTAATTATTATTTACTAAATACTTATAACCCACATGCTGTAATTACATATTGGCCATGAAAAAATAGGACACATATCATTTTTTTTTTTAGTATTATTTGTAAATGAAATTTTCCCTATTTTATAAGAAACCGCTCATTAAACACCCACATAACAGTCTTTGTTCTCAAGAAGATACAAAAAATAACGATTTCTTGTAGTAATTGTGATTTAAATAAGGTCATATTCTTTGTTTTACAATAATAGAATTATTTCCGTGATTTTATATTATTTAAATTAATTATAGTAGGTTGAAGATATAAATTATAAAAAAAGTTTCCACTTTATTATGTAAATATTATTCCGTGTAAAGAGCATTAAAATTAAACAAATCGAAGCAATCTTTATTAATTTTTTTATTTGATTGATATGTATTGCGCAACGGAGGCACATTATTGCTGTTAATATTTCCTCATCGGACGTAATCTTTTACTTTTTGCATACATTAGTAATGATAATATCACGTTTCTTTATTTTCAATCATAACGCACTCATATATTTACGCAATGATCAAATTATATAATCCGACTAACAAAATTGAATTCAATTCATTAAAATATTTGATGTGGAATTTTCCAGAATTATTACGTGCTAGAAGTAAATATGCAAATAATGGTAACTTATTGATTTTATTTCAACCTGACTAGCGAGTCGTGCATTTAATTATACCTTGGTGTTAATAAGCCGTGATTCATGGCGGCTATAAAGCAGATCTGAACGTATTGTTGATGAATTATATTGCATTTCCGAAACATTATTTTTATGCCATTTGACTTTCTATCAGTAGGTAATTAAGGGCAAGCCGATTTATAATCGGTTAATGTCGCGTACTGGTCGAGTACATGATAAATGGCTTTCATTGAATTCAATTTGCATTTGAATCAAATTGCAACAACAGTTTACATCAACACCACCCTATTTTTATTATTCACCTATATGTCTAAAAAGCAGAAAATATTTTACTTTCTATGATTTTAATAGTTTTTGAAGGATAATTTTGAGTTATCTAGGTTAATTTAATTAACAATTACCAAATAACATGTTTATAATATTAATACGAATTTCTATTGTTGTTCTTCTTGGTATTAACCAAAGCATGTTTAACAATTTATCTTCTATATTAAAGCATAAAAACATAGTAATTGGGAAACAACTATAAAAGTAAGAAATTTCATCATCATACCGTACAATTCTTATTTATAAAAGATTTCATTACTAACCAATAATGGTTGCAATAAACTAGCTATAAAAATTAAATATTTATAGAAACACAAATAATCTTTGGCAATTACATATAGATTTTAAATTATAAATAATTCATTAATTTTATTTTAATTTCATCAGAATTTAATGGTTTTTACATTGTTAACGGAAATTTTAAAGTTTGTTACGTTAGAGATATCTAATAGAAAATGCAAATTCATTAAAAACGACCTTCACATTGCTGATAATTTCGCTTACCGTACATTTAAGTTGAAATTGTTATGGCTCTTTTGTGAACATACATTGTTCTTATAGGTCATAAAAACGATGTGATCCACAGATTTAAGTACTAATTCAAGGTTTCGAATTGTGTTTCCCAACAATTTTATTATAGTTTTATTATCTCTAGAACACATATTCTACTTCGTGTGTTGTATAAAAAATTATTTACAATTCAAAGACATAATTTTAAAATTTTGATTGAAACAAATTTTAAGGTAAAATTTACATAAATGAGTTAGTATAATATTAAAATTAATAACCATTTTTTTTGGTAATGGCTTAATTTGTGTATTGAGAAGAAAACAAGCATTTTTTAGTATGTATATCCTATATTGAACAGCTTTGGATTTTATTTTTATAGATTTAATTAAATTTTTAGGTTTTTATATTATGTTGAGATTAATATTCCATTTTCAATAATTCCAATTAATAGTCAAAAAGGCTTACAAATTTAACAAAATCTTTTTCCTTAGTTATGTCTCAAAAAATGTACTTTTGCTTATTTCAAGGTTAATAACCGTAGCCGCACTAAACAATGCTATTATATATTATATTTTTTTACAATACCAAAAATATGATCTTAACAAATATAGAATATATGGGGCTAAATTTTGCACTTGCAATTTTGGAGCAGTCAAAAACTCCTATTTACGATCTATGTAAAATGTAAGATGTTAGTCACGTTTCTTTACTACTTCAGAATGTTTCTGGTGTAGTAGAAAACGCGTTAAAAATATCGTACATAAACAACGTCCGTCATTAACAATAATAATACTGGTTCCACAGTACACGCACATGTTCCTCCACCATTTATGAGCACAATAGAGCAACGCTTTGTGATGGTCTGTGCACTGTTATCTAAAGTTTTGTCAACAATACTGATTCTCCATCATTTAAGAGACAAATAGAACAACTTTATGTGATGGTTTGTTATCTAAAGCTTTGTCATACGCTGATACGGGTACTTAGCGGAAAACTACAAAAAGATATTAGTGTCCAGAAATGAAACCAAAGCACAGCACCTCTACTATATCTGAGCTCACGGAGAAAATTAGCCAAGAAGGCGACAATTCTTGCACTTTACAGAATAACCATTAGCAGACGTTGCGTATATATTCAGCCAAAGCTAATTTTAACCAAGAATAAATAAAACGGCAATTAAAAAGACAATCGTGATGTATTCATGGAATATTGTACTTCCTCTAAATACATCAAGATTAAAAGAAGAAGCAAGACGAACATCACCATTTACACAATCGTTCCGATTCTCAACTCCACAATCTCTCCAATACCAGCATAATCATTAACACCAGAATAGTACAACAAAATTAAAAAAAAAAAAAACAACCTAAAGGATCAAAAAGCAGGCCATCTTTAGCTACCGGACTTTCAAATATAGAGGGTAAAAATTTTGAGAACTCAAAGCGGTCAAATTAAAACCATGCACCACCAAAATACTTCTACAACAACAAATTCCCTAACAGCCAAACAGTGTCAGAGACTGACACCAAACATCAACTCAAACGGAAGTCAAAACATAAAAGTTATAATCTAACAAGTTCAAAAGATCCTATCGACAATGGTTCAGTTGAAAGACGCTCCAGAAAATAGTTGAATTAAAAAAAAAATCTAGCACAACCTGTTTAGATAATTTCTTCTTAAAGCAACAAAAACTCTGCCTTGGTAATTGCAGGAACATTGAATATCTAATCAGAACTGATAGTGCGGTCACAATCTATGTATTCTATGATTATGACACAAGTTAAGACAAATTCAGATTATTATATAGATAAAACATGAACCGCATTAAGTCGCAGCCGGAAGGGCTTCGCCCATGCCGCCAAAAATTCGCATCACAAAACAAAACATCGTACAACGCAGTAAAAAGCTTGTCCGTCAATAAAACAACAAAATTCAAGCAAATTTCGAATTAAGTAAAACACCGCCTAAAAGAAAGAAGTATTTGCCGGTTTTCGGACCATCCATCTAACAAAAACATTACGCGCTTATGATCAGCAATAAATTTGTCTGTCCTTATCCAATATAGCAGAAAAAATATCACAAATAAAACTCTTATCCAAACTAATAAAGAATACTAATAAACGGAAAAGGTCACAATCATCTTTGCAGGCAAATTGGAAGATTTGCAAGTGCTAGTCACAAAATTAGCAAATACCAGCCAACAATATGGCCTTGACTTCAATGTAACAAAGACAAAGTACATGGTTATTAGTAAAGAACAAATTCCTCCTGAACAATTGCTGGTAAACCAACGCCCAATAGAAACAGTAGAGAATTATACTTATCTTGGCACAAATATAAATGATCAATAGAACCACGCAAAAGAAATCAAACAACGCATTGAAAAAGCCAGAGCATCATTCATCAATATGTCAAACCTCTTCAAAAGCCATTACCTACCATTACCAACAAAACTACGCTTATTGCGTTGCTATGTATTTTTTGACCTCCTCTATAGGGTTGAATCTTGGACAGTGAGTATAGCATCAATGAAAAACTAAAAGCATTTGAGATGTGGTGCTAAAGACGGATACTCAGAATATCCTAGAAAGACCATGTCCCCAACACTAAAGTGCTACAAAAACTAAATAAAAAATGCGAAATATCCGTCAGAATAACACAACGGAAACTTGAATATTTAGGCCACATCTCAAGAAATGCATTCGGCAGGAAAAAATATATGGAAAAAGAAGCGCTAGAAGAAGAAGAACGTTCTGGCTCCAGAATCTCGGACAATAGTTTTCCTTAACATCTAAGGAACTCTTTAGAGCTGCAGTTAGTAAAGTGCAAATAGCCATCTTGGTCGCCAACATCCGAATCGGATAGGCACTACAAGAAGAAGATCCAAACCTAGAAAATACCTAGAAAATAACCTCAAAATAGTCATCTTGCCCAAAATAATGTCTGCCAAAAAATGTGCATATAGTTCCTCAAATTGAACGGTGATGTAGCTCAGTGATAGAGCGGTAGCTTAGTACTCTAGCAGTCTGGAGTTCAATCTCTAAAAATGACTAAATAAGAATTTGTTTTTGGCCACCGGGGTAATTTGACAACCAACTATTAAGCCATTGGTCCAATCAACATTCAAAAAAAGTAAAATAAAGACTTATAAAACAATGTAAAATAACGCACAGCAAACTAAAAAAGCCAAATACTGATACTATAATCTTATCGGTTGAGCCTAATAGACTTCATACACAAACAAGCAGTTGTTTCACCAGCACTTCACAACGCACTGTACAAATAATCTGAAAATGCAAAATATGCAAATTTTTGCCAAAAAATTCCTGTTTCTCAGTCAAACGTTAAGATAAATGTGGCAACTGTTAAGCCATAAATCAGTCTAAATGGCTTGCGCCCGCAAAGGATTCTACATATCTTCCTCATCAAAAAAGTTTATGCGCATTAAGCTTGCAAAACTTTTATTTATGGATAAAGTTAAGCTATTATATTCCCCATAAACAAAAAACGCGATGGTTAGCCGTAGCAGATCTAAATACACGTAATAGTTTCAGGTAACTCATGGATTTAATCATAAAGATCCACCAAGGTTTTAAAAAATTGCCCACTTGCAAAAAAATAATTAAAAAAAAAAACAACACAAAAACTTTATGTCTGATTTTTTACTGTAGCAGATTTATAAAAGACCGAGTATGTCACCCATCCCACCGTTTCACTAATTAATTGTCAAAAAAAAAAACTTTCACTCCAATTAACTTACATGCTCAGCTGCGCACCGGAATTACCCATAAAAGAATGTCGATAAGGTCTGTACAAAATATTCCCATCTAAACAAAAAACTGAACTCTAAACCAAACTACACACGCCTAAAACCCCCATTGCACTCAATCACCAATGTAGCATAATAAAAACCGGTATAAGTTTCATTGCAGCTCTAAAACATTCCGTAAAGCCACTCCCCGTAGACCAAAAACATTATGAACCACGAGCATGCATAGAACATGAAAATAATTCATTCCAGAGTTTCGCACCTGGTGCAACACGTAAACCACCCCTTATCACACTGAACTAACACTTTACCAATTAACAAACCATCTTTGATCCATAATCATCAAAATCAAAATTTAAAAGAGGTTTCTCCAACTCACGGACTACTAGCGGCTAGGACCTACAACATCTAGAACACAACATTGCGCCCAACTAAAGGAATAGTAATTGTGCTACAACCCCATAAACTACCCTGAAAGCAAATTCACCACCAAGGCTCCTAATCTCTCCAACGCAAAACACATGCTGACAGGAAGATGGCTCTGACTCAAGTCAGCCCTGAAATCAATTTTAATTGTAGTGACTTTTGCCATCGGTAACTTCTCATAGAAATAAAATAAGAACACTAATGACAGTAAGATAATACAAAATACTACTTAAACATCACTGACAGGATGTTATTTCTATGACCAAAGTTCATCGATGACAACCGAGATCAAGATCGAATCATGCACCACAACCTATCTCCGGTTTCACAAGCGGCTGTTGAAAGTGGATGCCAGCTCGTGCTTACGGATCTTTCGTAAACAAGTATAAGCCTGATGTGAGCACTACACAACGCACTGCACAAATCATATAAAAATGCAAATTGTGCATATTTATGCCATAAATTTCCTGCATCACAGTAAAATAATCGCAATAAAATGGGAGAAGTAAATGTGGCAATTGTTAAGCCACAAACGGCTCCAAGATTTTTACATATCTTGTTCAGCGCTATCCTTTTCCACGACGGAAGAAAAAGGTTTATGCGCTTTAAACTTTTAGATAAATTACGGATGAAGTTGGGGTATTAACTTTCCACCATAGAAATTTACGTTCACCAAAACAGATCACGTAATAATTTTAGACAATTTATTGGTAAAGTTAAGTAATGTGTTCAGCCAAACACAAGCCCTTAAAAAAAAAATCATTCCTTGGTTGCGTGCCTGTGGCAAAACCCAAACCACATTGCACTAAAACTGAAAACCTTTCACTACAACAATTAATAAGATCGACATCCCAGAGCAATTTCACCGATTTCTCGATTTGTAATGGCTGAAAACTTTAACATCCAGAACACTAAACAGGAACAAAAAAAGCCCAGCTAAAAGACACAACTGGAACAATTGTTCTACAACCACACAAACTACTGTAAGAGCAAAGTCTCACATTTGCTCCAGATCGCTTCAAAGCAAATAAGCAAAAACTCCGTACAAATTTATGGGTCAAAAAAAGCAAATGGTTGTAACCCAAATCAGCCGCGCACCCTAACCTATCCACAACATGGCCAGACATGTTTAACTTACCAGAGACTTGTATCGACTGTTCTACAACCCCACAAACTACGCCGAGAGCAAAAATGTAAACATGTTCCCTGATCTTTCCAAAGAAAATACGCAGAAACTTTACTAACCAAAGTAAGCAAATGCCTGTAACCCAAGTCAACCATGCACCACCTAAATTGGTTTCACAAACGAATAATGAAAGCAAACACCGGCATAGCCACAAGCGTCATGCTTAAAAAGTTATACAAAAAGGTATATGCCCGATGTAGGCACTTTAAAACACAAACTTTTACAACAAATACGCTTTAAAAAATGACGACAAAAATTATTTGCGTAAAGCTTCGCAAACATCAATCAAACGCTAAACCACCTAAAACAAACCGCAAAAAAATAAAAGTAGCTAACAAAGTCACCTTGCTTTCATGTTTACCGGGTTCAATTTGTAACCTATTTAACAAATTCAAGCAAAACCAAAAACAACAACCATTAACCAGACTGCAATTCCTGCGAATTGTGTCATCAACAAAAAACGTAGACTTGATGGAGCAAGAAGTCGCAGAAGAATTTTAGCTGAAAGCGACAATAAAGATGAACGCTTCACTGTAGAAATCAATACACCAAACGAGACAAAAAAGCTACAACAACAACATCTACTCAATAGAACATGTTATAACCAGTCGAAACCGAGACTGCTATACTTGCAGCAATACTAAAGTTAAAGGCAACCTCAACCAGTCATGCTAACAACAAGTTCAAACAAGTCTACAATTACACCACATGAATCCTAGTGCACCAGAAGAAAAAATACCTGAGATACCCCAAATCACACTGAGGCTAAAAATATTAACATTGACTTTAACAATTAACGAACCATCCTTAAAGATTGTAGTTTCAAAATCAACATTCAAGAGCGGTTTTACAAACTCTTGAATTTCTGATTGTAAAGATCTAGAACCCCAAACCGGTAACAGGATATAAAGTCAAAGTTAGTTCAGCATACAAATCAGTAAAAAAATCTTACAAATAAACAGATTTCTATAGAAATCTTCCTGCTCAAACAAATAATCGAAGATGTCTTTCAGAATGTTGTTTTTACAAACTTTAAGCCATCCCACTTGACTTGTATACGTCGCTTCAATTTTACAAAATTTATTTTGTATAAATAAAAATAAAAAAACGCATGCAAACATTGCATAAAACTTTAGTGATTCGAAAATTAAACTAATTATTAACGTTTTACATTCAACATTTTTTAAGTTTTCTACTCACAGTACATAGAATTCACATTGGTTTTTATGGTCGAGTACTCACCTGAAAATAAAAAAATATATATTAATTAACATATTTTAGTAATTATAAATTATAAATTCAATCTTACAAATATTGTTAACATAATCTGGCTTATAAATTACATATATATCCATAATAAGCTCATTCAATAATTTGAAAGCATTGACTGGTAGACCCAAAAAATTAAATCTCAAATTAAAAGAGAACAATTATTATATGTTTTCAATCTTGATTTAGTTCTTAATTAAATGTTCTGCATGGTCTTGCACAAAATACAATTAAATAAGTTAAGAGCAAAATTAATAACCCTCTTTAGAAAATTACATTTAGTAAATTATATTTTGGAATAAAAGGTCCATCGTAAAAATTTTACGATGCCGCATTTTATAATTTTATGCAACTTTCTCATTACAACCGAAATAATTTTCATTTAAAATCGTGCCCAGCCATAAACCACCCGGCCCTAAAACTGAACCTATTGAAGCATTTTATTGCCCTCTTATTAACTAGTTGGTTGATGGAAGGAGATAATCTGGGAATATATCATAAACATAAAAATTACACAAATTGTGTAAGCAGCAATTCGGTCGTGACATCCGAACAATAGCATTGTCATTCATATGCCACTAACAAACCGTACGTGATCCCTTGCAGCTTACAAGAAACATGCAAAAAAACGTTATACTGATTTATAAAAAATGAGGACGTGATATGTATGAGAGTGTAGAAGTTTTTTTTGGTATTCTAAGTGGGTGTATAGGAGACAATGAGTAAGAGCACCTGCTAGAAATATGAACAAATCAGATGGGATCATTAAACTTAAAAATATTTATTGTTTTAATAATGTTGCGTAATATTTAGCTTAATCATGATCTTTGCTAATAACTGATTAATGAATTTAATAAATTATATATACCATTTCTTATAATAACATTAAATTGCATTAAGAAACTAATTTTAACGCATTCGCACATAATATTAATGTTGTTTAAATAGGTGTGAAATTATAATTATTCCTTCAATTGATGATTGCAATGTAAATATATTTTTTTGTGTATTGATTGTTTATTAAAAAAATACTTTTGATTGATCAATAAATCTTTCCTTTCGTTTTCTCATCACAGGTTATATTTTCTATTTAAACACAAAGCTTCTTCATTGTCTGATTACATTATTCAAGTGAAAACAATTTCTTTGGAAATTTCTCGCGCTGTTCTGATAAAAATTGAATTCCGCGAACAATGAGGCGAATGAGCGGATATGAATGTTGCTGAAAAAAGAATTATCTGTCAGACCGTGTAAACTCGCGTGCGTTTGTTTGCTGATGGGACAACGAAATTATTATTTTATTCAAGGTTGATTATAATTTACATTTTAATTTATATGTGAATTAATGTTTGCGAGTTGCTTATAACACTTTGCATTTTCTGTCTCAATGAGTACGTAGATGGTCCATCTTTTTTTTTTTTTTAATTTTGGGTGTTTTGTAGCTTAGAATCAAAACAGAGGTCAGCAATCAAAGTAGATCGTCAGAAATTCTAAATCCATAAAAAAATGTTTCAGCTTTTTTAAAAACGAAGAACTTTGAGTCATCTCAGTTGAGCGCAAAACACTTATTTTCCTTCCGTAAAAAGTGCGACACAATAAAAATTCCTACAACAAAATTGCCATTATCACTTTTTTATAGCTTAAATTTGCAGCATAATCTAAATTCTCAGCATTAAGTAGCACTGTATTCAGTAAAAGAGATAAAACACTTTAATACTTTACCAAAACCAAATAGCTAAACGCGACAAATAAACCAAATTTAAAATAAAATTACCAAACAACACAATTTTGTGATTTTAACACATTTGCATTTTCTGCTTGATTTCTATATATAAATATAAGCATAAAATACGATATAAGCAATTGGTATTACAAGGTCGCTTGGAAAATCTTCGTATACATTCCTACAGGGCTAAGATTTCCTGGAAACATCACAGATTTCTTGTGTATCAATTATACGGTACATTATACAAAAGTAGACACACGACACTTCCTATAAAAACATATCTATTTTAAAATCTTGCATAATAATACTTAGATGTCATTACACAATTAGCTGGCAGTGGTTAATTGAAAAAGCTAGGAATTTATGCTAATTTTCACACAAATCTTTTTTATTATTATGATTTTGTTTCTATGTCAAGTATGTAGTTTACATTTTATGATTTAATTACGGACGACTTAAAGTGTCCGAGGTGCTAATTCGCCGTGAGAGAAGAGTGCTTGAAAGAAAAAAAGCAACAGCAACAGAAAACTAACTGGTAGCCAGATAATTAGCGGCGTTTATGCAATCGACGCGATTAATTTTTCCAGTTGAAGAAGGCACGAAGTTCGAAGTTAATTAATATTATGTGTACATGTGTGTGTGTACGTTTCTCTGCAGCGCGCCGAAGAAAATAACGATCGCAATTAGTGTCCGCGTAAAGACTGTAATTTTTAAAAGAGCGACTGCAATTTATTCCCGAGACAATCACGGTCATCACACTTTGACCGAGCTCAGGCCACTTCCACACATCAGTCACAGAGAGTGGTATAAGGCGAATCCCGCGAGTAGTATAAGATGTAAAGACATTCCATGCACCACACGTACATAAATAAAATATTAATTGGGCCGTTATGAAATGGCTCTGGGAAAACGCACTCGCTAAACTTGATTGACAGTGGTCATTTGTTGACATCGCTTAACCCTAACAGGACATAAGCTCATTTTAATGGTATATAATATAGAAATAAAACTTGTTACACTACTTTAATTATTAAACTACAATAATTACATTTTTTATATTAATCCGAATGTTACAGTAAAGCTAAACAACTGTGAAATTGAAAATTATCGTTATATCCTTGGGGCGTGCATTAAGAGTAAAGGACATTAAAAGTTTATCGGCGTTAAAAATAAAATCTACAGAAAGACAAACATTTCTAATTTTGCAATTAATGCAAATTATTACCACTTTAGATAATTGCAAAATTCAGAAATATCTATAATTTAGATGTGGAATTTATATTTAAGGCGACAAGTCGCTTAGCTTAGAGGCATGCAAATTACGCATGAAGTTTATAGCTAGATGTGACATTCATATTTGCAAATATTAATTTGATTTCTGAAATTATATAGTTTATAAGTAAAGTTATTTATAGTATTTAAAGATAATTTATGGGCAAATTATAGACATCAAATACACAGGAAAAATTTTACCCAGATTTGCACCTTTCCATAAGAAGTTTATTTCTTACAAAAATTGTAACAAAATTACAACAAAAAGATAAAAATAGATCAAAATTAATGAATATTATTTTAGGAAAGCTTAATCTCGAGTGTCACCAAAATTGCTTACGATTTGCTTTTTTGCACACTACAATTTAGGTTATAATTTTTTGCACTCTCAAAATGATATAAAACTGCTAAAATCAGAGGAATTGTTCAAATAAAAAAAGTAAACTAAAGTTCTGAAGTCCATGTGAGAACAATTTTTTTTATTGCCTTATATGACGGTGACATGCAGAATCAATATACCAATAACTTACAATTCAACTACTTCGCAAAATAAATCACAAAAAATAGATTCAACCTCTCACTCTCGCATATCTTTCGAGCTTATCACCAGGTACAAACTTAGCTCAGATTTTACCGGAAGAATAGGCTGGCAACAAACTCAATGCGCCGAGCATCCGAGAGAAAATACAAAGCTGCTTGTGGGTGCAAAAAAGCGTGTTGTGTATTTCATTATTTGACTACACACTTCCCAAACAGTGGAAATCCAGTATTACTATTCCACTGTTCAAAAAAGGAACCAACAACTACCGCGGAATTTGCCTACTCAACATAACCATGAAACTACTTACCAAAATCATCGCAGATAAAACTCTGAAACAAAAAGGAATAGCCGAGAAACAACAAGGCTTCCGCAAAAACAGATCCACGAATTTTGAAAACAAAAGGCGTGAACCCCCAAATCATTCAAACTAATCAAAAACTAAATAAAAAACTTACTGACGAAATACCCGTCAGCGTGCGGATTAGACAATGGGACAGTCTGAGCCTAACACTTTTCAACACTATCATGGATGCGATTATTGAAGACGTGAAGACCATGGGTATTAGATACAAAATAGACAACAACAAAATTAGTATCATATGTTATACGGACAACGCAATATTCATGGCAGAAGATGAAGACGACCTACAGCAGTGTTTCCCAACGTGGGGCTCACGCACCACAAGGGGGCAATTTGAGTGTTAAGGAGGCAATTCGAAAATGGACTTGACACGAGTTTAACCCTTTTGCTTCATGCCAAAATTGAAAGAAAAAAACAAATTCTTGAATAACTGCGGCCAATAAATATTATAAATTTGTTTGACAAGACCAAAATATCAACTTGGTTTTTGGCGTCGTTAAGTTAACCTCCCTGCGGCAGACTGCAGGCTCCGCGGTGACCCCCGGACGCTTTAAAATCTTGCTAAACAACGCAGTGTTAACAATTTCCTAGTAATTTTTTCCTAAAACCTTTCATTTAAATTTCTTAAGTGAACAATTCAATTTTTTAATATTAAAAATGATGTATATGTTACATAAGAGGGCATAAGAATTTTTGAAAGGCTTAGGTCTAGCATTGCACAAAAAAGGTTGGGAAACACTGACCTACAGAGACTGCTTCATAGGTTCAACACAAAAGCAAAACAATTCAATATGCAGATATCCATTGCAAAAACTAAAGCAATGGTGCTATCAAAAGACCCCATTAGATGCAAACTTTCCATCGAAGGCAGTTTCATAGAACAGGTAACTACTTAGGCGTTGAATTATCCAGTAAAGGAGACTTATACAATGATGCTCAAATCCAAATAAATAAAGCATCGAAAATTGCGGGATGTCGACGTGACATAGTATGACAAAACAAATTCACGCAGAAAGAAAGTAAAGTACGCATATATAAAACCTGCGTTGGGCCAATTATGACGTATGCAGTCGAGACCAGAGCGGACACAAAGAAAACAAAAGGGCGTCTACAAACAACAGAAATAAAAACACTCTGAACCATATCTGGTCTCAGCATAAAAGACAGAATACGTAGCAAAGGAATACGAAAAGACTGCGGAGTTTATGATATCGTACGTTGGTCAAAAACAAGACGTCAAGAATAAAACCAGCACGTAATAAGAATGGCTGATAACAGACTAGCCAAGGAAGCCGCAGAATCAATAACAAACACAAAGAGACCCCTTGGACAACCGCCCAAAAGATTGAAAGACAGCTAGACCTCTATATGACAGACGGCACAACATTTGAAAATTAACAGGACTAGTCCTACATTAAAAAGAAGAAGACTACATTGCAGTTTACAAACATGCAACATTACAAAAATCGACATCTTGCTTTTCATGACAACAAATCAGACAATGAGGATGATTCTACTATCCAAGAAAATGTGGTTCAACAGTCTCCACATCTCAAAGAATATTCTCAGCAGAAAAAAAAATGAATTAAGTCACATTTCCTAAAGTTGATAATGAGAGTAACTTAACTTGATAAAGAACTTAATGCCATAATCATCAGCTCCTGTTCACGCGCATTAGCGTCTTCTCTGCCCGTATTGCTGACAACTTACATTACAGGTAGACCTACAGTTTTAAGTGAATATCAAACCACTAAAGAGATTATTAATCTACTCCGGACCGGAGAAGAATCTTACTTATAAAACTCCACGTTAACAAAGCAAATTTCCGTTGTGAGATTCAAACCCACAATGCAGCAGTCATATGCCTAGTAGTCTGGACGCAGGTGAGCACATGTGATTTCTATTCGAAGTTTTATGCAAATAGATTTCAGCATGAGTGCTATAATTACTGATAATAGTTTTGACATGTTTTAGACATTAAAAAATTAACACACAAAAGTATAACAATTTTTAATTTAACAAAAAAACTTTCTGCAATCTTGTCTATAACCAGCTTCAGCAAAAAAAATCAAATTACTCGTCTGCAACAAGAATTTATGGATCAATGCAGAATAATTACAAATAATCAATCCAATCTGAAGTTGCGTTGTATTTTTTGCTAACATTTTGGTAATGTTTTAAAGAGCAAAAATACCGTAGATTGTTTTCAACTCTTTTTCCTTGTTTATTCCATAACAGTTTAGAGTCTATAGATCAACCAAAACACTTGGTACTAGTTACAGCATCGGCTGCATTATGACGTAAACTAAACGTCAGCTGTACTGATTTCTCAGTATTGAGTTATATTATCGACATTAAACCATGTTTTTAATCTTAACCCTGTCGTTGTTAATAGCTTTACGTTATCGATATTACTTCCCGTTAAAGATTGATATCGTCTGCCAAAATGCTCTACTAATTGATTTTTTAAATATGTTTAAAACTATTGAAAGCAGAGATATTAGGCAGTAATTGTTCAAGTTTCAGCCTTATACACGCCAATGCTGGCGCAGCTCCTTTTCGGCCTGTACTACTAGCAACCTACATTACGAGTGGACCTACAATTTTAAATATATTCCAAACTACCAGAAAGATTATTAATCTACTACGGACCAGAAAAAAAATCGTATCCTTTTTTGAAAAGTGAAATAATAATAACTTTGAGATTATTCTTGTTTTAACTATTCTGCTTATCACAGACCTCTTCTCCATCTCTCACAATCCTCTGTCCTTCTCTTCATCTCATTATATCCTTTTTTTCTCAGTACGTCAGACATCTTTTTGGTTTACCTTCTACTATACCTTCAATAATGATCTTCAGCAAACTATCTTTTTTATCGCATGGCTTTTCCTATTTATAATTGTATATATTAATAATCTTTCTAACCGATTCTTCTTATCTTTTTTTTATTTTTAACTTTGTCCGCCTAATATTTGATATACTCCCCCCCAAACCCATATTTCAAATGCAATTTTGATCTTTATTTCCTATTGTCCCTCAGAAACTCACTCCAAACAACACATTTGTACACAAAACGTTTTCACGCAAGTAATTTGCCGAAATTGATTTGTGCAAGCCAATTTGATCAAATTTTATTTTTTTGGTGTCTTATTTCAGGTTCAGTCTAATTTGCACAAATTTTTATACCAATACAGTTGAGATTGTAAGCAAAATTCAACGATGGTCTACAAAGAAGTGTTTGTTTTTTGTTTGATTAAAAACTGGTTAAAAAAACCAAAAGATCGTAGAAATGTTGAATAATATTAATTCAGTTAAGAAATTATTAAATGAATCAAACAATTTTTTGTAATTAACTGCGGACAACACCGTAAACACGTGCCATGTGCTGGTCAGAACAAATTGTTGTTTACTATTACGCTAGCGTCAAGTTGAAGTATTGTTTGATACACGTTTATGCATTTGCAGTACTCACATGAATATTATGAAACCAGCTAAATTTTACTAAAGCCAAACTTTCTGGCTTGCGCAAACTGCACAAGTCAATTTGCGCAATGTTCTTGAGCGTTAAAACCGACCTTAACGTCGCCGTTAGTAAAACAAAATGTATACAAAAAAACTTATCCACATTAATTCCACGCAATGATAGCAATGTAGTAAACAAATCTGAAAAGTAAACGCAGTCCTTCTTAGATTTGCGGAAAAACCGTAATTAAAAATCCATTGTATTCAAAAGTGGCATAGACTTTTATATCTTCAGCCTCTTCAATTCGCATTACCTGTGTGTGGTCTCATTCGAGAAAGAAGATCCTAAAGTGTTGTTAACTTGTGTTTAAATCGTCATTGTACGTTAGACTAACGTGCGCTTGCCTTAGAGGTCTATTTTGCAGCCGTTCGGAGGTTTTTTCAATATTGCAATATTAAGTCCAGTACCAGACCACAGAATTCTTTTGTGGTCACAACGTTCAGGAAAACTGATTTTCTGCAGAAAAGAAGAATTGGAAAAAGACGCAGGTCCCATCAGCATACGTGAAAACATCAAAGCAGTAAAGGTTTCAGTTTTGCAATCCCCGCAGCGTTCGGCGAGCAAACATGCGTTTCTGATCGTTCGGTAAAGCAAATTCTGCACCATAAACTTCATTTCCATCCGTACAAGTTGGCCATTGCACAAAAGCTTTTTAAACGCAATTTTAATGGTCGTCTCAAGACACGCTTGTGTTTTGATGCAGCTCATTTTAACTTGACTAGAAATGTCAATAAGCAAAATATGGCGACAACGCCCAAGTCCTCTATCCGAGCATTCACCATGTGTCACCAATTGCTGCACAATTTCGGCAGTAGAGATTATTAAAAATGAGCAGTCACCGTCAATTAAGATGATTATGTAAATATGCCCAAGAAGTGACTTGACGAAATGAACCTTGAAGACATATGGCTTTAACAGGACGGAGCAAAACAGCCATCGATGCAACTTCAAACAAACAAACAAAAAACTGATATGAATATGAAAAAAACTTAATGCAAAATAATACAGTTAAGACTGTAGAATAAGTACAGCAACAACAATATATCAAAGTTATTTAAAACTTGCTGAACATGGTTTATTTGAAGCATCATAATTCGCTCAGAATAGAAGCATAGAGAAAGATCAATTAAATAGTCAAAATACAGTGCTATCAAACCCTTCTGAACGATAATTATTAGACTAAAAAAGGTCGTCCTTTACAAAAACATTTAATAATTGCATATCAAGTACAAAGTATTTTACGTAAAAAAAATAATGTTTATTAATGATTTTTCCATAAAAAAAATCTGTAAATATCATTTCATTTTCCACAACTGTTTTACTAATTTTCGACAAAATTATTTATTTTGTGTCGTAATTACGTTTACTTTAATTGAACATATTACAAAATTTATATTTTTTGTATGCTGAACGGTGCTTCCTATTAACTTCTGGTATAAAAAATACAATTACAATAAAAATAATATTTTATTATAATAGTTTTAGAAAGAATTTAAATGAGCCTTTTACTAAATAATAAATATATAAAAAGTAGAAGTAGTATTTATTAATAAGTAATAAATTTTTCAAATATCTGACCTAGATAGATTTTCAAAAACTGAAATGATTCAATAGTCATGCCAAAAATAACCCAATAAAACTATATTTATTTACTTATTTATAACTGTTGGTGAAATTAAACTAATAAATAAAGTCATACTTGGTTGCTCTATAATAGGATTTTACGATGCGCAAATAAAATTATAAATAAGATTTCAAATAGTATTTGTAAATACTGTGTTACATAAACCGGCTTCAAATCTGCTTGCCAAAATATAAATGATATATTAAAGTTTAAGATTTGTTTAGTTTCAATAGCAATAATAAATATTTTAGATTCAAAATGTATATACAGTTTTGACAAGAAAAATGTCATAACAATTCTTATTGGATTAATTTAAATATTAATATTCCAATGTATTTATATGCAATAGGTTGTTATTACATACTTTATGCAAATGATTAAGTGGATTCTTGTTCGCATACAATTTCATCCACAATAGATCATCACACTATACACAGACAGCAGTTTCCTTAACAAATTAGTTCTACCTATTAAGATTTTATCTTTTTTGTAATACAAAACATAATTAAGACGGTTTAAGAAAATATCAATGATGACACATTTAAAAAAAATATTAAATGTTATGTTATGAAACGAATATAAATTTAATAATACAATTTATTATTAGCAACAATAGTTGCCAATTTAGTTTACAAACAAATCAATTATATGCAATTAAATATCACACAAACAAATTTATGGATCTGCGCCAATGTATATGAACATAATTTATCTTCAAAATAATTACCTATCATCTATGATGTTTTATACTAGCATTGAAAGGACCTTTGGGTGTTTATGAATAGAGAATGGATGTAGACAGAGCAGAAATACATTATTATATAGCAGCAAATGTATAGCTAATAAAATTAAAACGTTTAGTAGTCTGCTAAAATAATATAAACGAGAAATTATATTCCATTTTTTAACGATTGTGAATTTTAGAAAGTCTCATATTAAAATATATAATATGATATTAAAAGTGACAGAGCAAAACATGTATGAGTTTACGCTAGAAAAAAAAAATCAAAATGAATCAATTTCAAACTAAAGAAAAATATTGTTAAAATGATTCAAACTAACTATTATAGAACGGAGTAGCTCAACTTAAAAACCACGCTGGTTTGCTCCTAATCAAACAGTTCTTAAATGACTCAAAACTTTTTTTAAACAATAAACTTTGTTGCAAAAATGTAAAGCTTACAGTTTTTTTAGTTGCAACAGCCGATAACACAAATATATACTATCGCACCCGTTAATTTAAAGAAGGCGCTGTAGATACTGACGAGGCCTAGTATCTGGTCCACCCTCACTCTCATATTAAATGTAGTTATAGTTAAATAAACACTAATCATATATAAGACTAACGCCCTGAATTAATAAATAACATAATTTCTTATTAAATTTTCTGCCAGAGTGGGGGCTCGAACCTGCGACAAATTATGCGCCGAGATTCGAGTTAGGCGCTTCACCCAATTGAGCCACTCTTAATAGGTTTTGCCCTAAACTCCTATAAACAACAAAAAGATACTCCAGATGCAAATTGTGCAAGACTGATCATTTAAGGACCTCAAAAAGTCTTAGAATGATATAAAGTTGAAGCCAACTTTGTTCAGTTAAAACAAGATTGCGTTAAAAATATAACGTAAATCAGATTTATTTTATTTTGATTGTAATTAGCATTAATTTTCAGCCTATTATTATAAAACCGAACCTAATTTTCAGTTCAATATGCCAAAATATTCCATTGCCGTTCTAGATCATTTATCAAACCATAGCTAATTGTGTGTCTGTTTTTAAGTGTTTGGTATCCAACAAAATAGTAAATAGTCAATTTAAATTTATGTCACAAAACTGTAATTAGCACATTTAAGTAGTAACTACGTTTATTTAAGTAGAAAATAGAAATTTAGCATTAACCCTGTACATTGGATAACGGAAATGAGGTGAGTTGATTGATTGATGAGAATATTAAATCGCATCAAGTAAATTTTGAGTAATAGTAATAATTTCAAACAAGAAAGTTTAGATTGTTATATATACATATTTATTATTGTTGCTGCATTGTAGGTTATTAATATTTAACACATTTTAGTTACTAATTATGATTAAATATAAAAAAAAAACAGCAAATAAATTAAAACAAGTATAAATAATTAATTATAAAGGTGTATGTACCATGAAAGAAGGATATAATGCAGTTGTAATGTAATAAATAATACATGCCCTTATTGAAGTCCATGTATGATATAACAATGTTAATGGTATCATAAAAGGCTTTGCTGATATAATTGCTTTAATAATAGCTTGATGTAATCGATACCCATTGATTGGTATTTCCTCATATCTATATACTTGTAATAAAAATTAATTACCATCAGAACAAATTTTATGCATACAATACTGATTCGCAGCGAGTTTCACTTAACATTTAATTATGCAGTTAATTAAGTATAACAAAACATGATTAGTAGGTTTATCACCATCAAACATTATTCAACAAGGATTGATTCAAGTAGTCCAGTATGTTATGCATGCATACCACACACGAAAGTAAACTTAAACTACTTTTGGCAATAGAAAACAATCAACTCAATTTCTATTGTACTTGCCAATTGCATTTGGAGCAGCAGCAACAACGGATGCAACATAGATGCATTAAAAAGTCCGACGTCCGTCGTGCCGAGTTAAAACTAAATCTGTGATCATTCAAAAAACGCCGGTTCAAATTTAGAAACTATAAATATTAGCCACGAGTCATAAGATTTCGCACATTTTAGCGGGTGCACCTGGAGGGAGGTATTTTAATAAGGGGATGGCATGACGCACATATGTGAATTGAATTGATGACTGTCTAAAATTGGTGTTTATTGTATGTTGCTGCAGCTGCTCTTTTATTATGTAAAACAAAAATTGCGATACATTCCGGCCGCAATAAGACTTATAAATAAACATTTACTCATTCAGTGTTTAATTTTAGGTGCTCAATAAAACATTTTCATTTACATAAAGAAATGCACATAATTTAATGAAATTAGAATAAGCATTTACATTTTAATACGTTTTGAGAAATGTTAATTAATTGTTTATGTATTGCAAAATAGAAAAGAACAATAAAAATATATGTCAATAATCGCAAATAATTGTGGATGTTTAAATTAATGCAAGTATTATTTATAAACAAACTAACAAAAACAGTTATGGTTTTTAATAACTAATTTAAAAGACTTTGCGATAAAGTTATCTAATTAAACATCAGAAACTCTTAATTAAACATATTCTATTAATAATCCGATTATAATATGTTCAACATATGTCTTCTCAAAGTATTATCTATCCATTGAAAACTTTCCTATACTATTTTTTGTTAATTTCACTTTGGAATTATTATGAACTGTAGCATTTAAGAAAACATCATTCTTGTAATAAATAAGAAGGCTGGAATTAATACATTACATCTTTAACTATCATTATCGACATTTTACCAACACAATTTAAATTATTAATTTAAAATATTAAATATGTATAATAATAATTATTCAATATAAAAATAATTAATAATTTATATAAAAGTTTGATCAAATAAATTTTAATGTAGATATATTATTCAATTATTTTTTTGATTAATTTAATTACTCCCCCTTTTTAAATTTCTATGAAAAATACATCAAAAGAATGACTTAGATGTTTTCATTATGAAACAAATTAATAATTTATTCAAACTCAATCCAACTATCACAGCAGCCAAGAGGCAAGCACAAAGAATATGTGCCTTGTATAACTGAATAAATTATTAATTAATCAATTGACAATTCAAAATCGTTTAAAACTCGTGAAATGCAATCCAATTGCATAAATGCTTAATGACAACAATTAATACAGACATTTAGTATTAACACTTTGACCGCCCAAATAGAAACATTTGTTTCATCCCCGAAGCACAAACAATAATTTCTTTTATAATACAAATGATTCTAGTTATATTTATAAATAATTTAAAAAAATGCTGTCTAAAAAATCGAACTTTTTGATAATGGCACCTTCCAGTGCAACCCAGCGCCTCTGTCATCTTTTGCTTTATAAAGTGTAACAAATTCTATTGTTACTACACACAAATGTAAAATTAATGACAAAATTATATAAAAAATATGTTTGTAAAATTTAATGTCATTGTCTTGGTCATTGTCTAATAAAATTGCTATAACCCAGCTCTTACACTTATTTCCAAGATGTTAGATAAATAGCACTATTTACAAATAGGTTTGCAATCCAACAGCTTAACCACTTCAACCACAAAGGATGCGTTAACCAGTAGATACTTAAAGAAGATTTGTTTTAGATTTTTTATATATCAATAATAATCATCACTTTTGGTGTTCCAAAAACAAAACAACAAACTTCTTTAAGTAGCATCTCCTTTCAGAAGGTTTGCAATCATCATCAATACTTCGACTTTGAAGAAAGCAATTCGGAATAGATCTTTGAATGTTGTGTTGTAGCATACCCTTAAATTGCACAACCATAAAATTCTGCGTCTACTGAAGTTACGTCTGCATACTATCTTCCCTTGCATGATCACCTGGAGCAATTTCTCTCATTATGTGACCGAAAGATTGTAGTTTTCTTTCTTGAACTTCCAGAACAATTCACTCCCAGACATTTTTTTTAAGTAGCCCAAAAAAAAATATAAAGTTAGCTGTTCAAGTAGTTTCCATCTGAACTTGAATTTAAAGGTAATAATCAGTAAAGTCTTACAAATCGACGTAAATGGACTCACGCTTAAACCACTCTTCCAAATTTACTTTGAAAATCAGATGTCGATTCGGGCAACTCATAGAAAACTTGGTGTTTTTTTAACGTAAATAGCAGTCATCAAATCCAAGAATCCGTCAAACTGCAGATAGATTTCGTACCACATACTCTGTAAATAATGCAAAAATACCAATTTATCAACTCGTCATCGGTCGTAGCAATTGAAACTCCATTACGTAGAAATCAAAACTCTTGTCCTACGTCCCTATAAGTTCAGCTAGTTCAAGAACTAAAACCTACATCATCGTAAGTAGCAGTTGGAAACATAGCCGGACTTTTATCTTGAATTGAGTCCAGCAATTATTTCTACAAAAGATATTGATTAATAAAAATTGCCTCAAGACCTACTAAAGTTTCTCTTCTTATCCTTAAAGAAGGCGTACTCATCACAAAACTTGTTTTCTTAACCAAAAAAACTGACCCTCCAGATGGAAAATTCAACCCGAGACCCCTGGTGTAGCAGTCGAGTACGCTAACCATTACACCACGTGGGCGTTTATTTATTCATCTTTAGATTTAATTTTTTTTATAATAGTTTGACTTTTTCTGTTCAACCATCTAAAAAATGTAAAGAGTGGCATCATGTATCATTTCTAAACATAGATAGAAAGCAACAGCTTGCATAATGTCAAAAAAGTGAAGAAAAAAAAAAAAATTGAGTAAGCAGTTACAATCTTAAACTAGTAACCGTGTTGCTCTTACTTCAAAGTCGACCGTCAATAACGACTTTAGTAAAATAGGAGAGTAAAATTAACATCGCAGTCGACCCGCAAGTTGATCAACAACAAAGCCAGCAAAGGTAACTAACTAGAAACACATCAATCAAAGTTACCCTATAGCTGGCTTCACAATCAGACAAAAACCCCGAATAAAATAAAGTCACTTGTTCGTTAGATTGCTGTCTGCAAATATCTAAAATATAAACCTCAAGCAAGCAAGCTCCACTTAATAGATTCTGTTACAGGCAATGATCTGTTAGTTAAAATATTATCTAAAATACATTATTATTATTACTACACATTTTGTAATACTGGTTTTTGAGTAAGCAGAAAACCCTAATAGTCCGGAAACCAGCGACTTTTTAGAGTAAGCTAGCGCAGTAGCGACGAGGAAAGTAAAATCGCAAAACAATAAATTAAAAAAATATGTACAGTTTTCTTTATCATAATTTTTACGTCTTGGGAAGTTGCTGCAGCTACACCCACTACAAGTGCGGCAGATAGAAGATATTTTCATTTTGGTGACACCGAATTAATCATTAAAACAAAAAATTAGCTTTGATACTAATTTGATGGTAATCAAAAACGGTAGGAAGTTCCTAGGCTATAAATATTTATTTTTCATCTAGAGCTTAAAAAACCGATTCAGCTCAAAAATTACCAAAGTAGACAGCCAGAACTGCTTGACTTGTCCGTATACTTTGACAAAAATACAAACCAATCCTCATAAAAACTTTAAAGCAATCAATTGAGAAACTAGAAACATATTACCATAATAATATAATTTTTAAACAAAAATTTAAATATTTAACTTTCTTTTCTTTTAATGCCGGAATGGTACTTAAAAACATTTTCCTAAAATAATAATAAGTCACGTTTTTCATACCATTCCTACAAAATCTTAGGTCACAACGCCTTTCTCAGTGCGGGTCTAAAGCGCCCATCTATATTACCCCGTACTAGTTCAGAATTTTGTAATTTTAAACTTTCTAAAATATTGTTATTGTTATTCATTGTAGAATTATAGTGATCTCACTTTATCCATAGACGAGATACGTCGCTTATGTTGACTGTCTTTTATCTTTGATTATAATAGCCTGGTTACACAGTGCGAACTAGCATCCGAGCTGGCCTAGTCCGTTACTGTAGTGACACGGTGCGAGTAGCTGCATTGCAAGTAACTGACTAAACCAGGTTGGATGCTAGCTCGCACTGTGTAACCAGGCCTTAAGGTTTCAGCAAATATATCAAAAAAATTGAAGAAAAGAAGCAGTTAAACGCAGTCGAACATCCTTAGATTGATTCTCACACTCGCTTTTTGTTCACAGCAAATTCTGGCTATTCTACCTGACCTAAGCCAGTAGTGCACAATTTAGTCAAACGTTTGAAAAGAAAAAGCAACAAAACGTTTTATATCATCTTCTTCGAATAATTGATCTCGCCCATTCTTTGGACCCAACATCAATTGCTCTTTACTGATCTACAATCAAATCCAAAAACTGTGCAAAATTTAGAATGTAAAATAAAAAGCAACTTACTCAAACACTTCGTTGTTTATTCTCTTGCTACTGATTCTTTTTTAACGTCCATAAAATGGGGATAAAGTGCAACTTACTCAAACTATGACACTTTCCTTAACCATCTTGTCTTTTCTCAATGTTACATTTTGTAATGATTAAGACCATTTGACAAATCTATAAATTTTATTCTTATCTAAGTGATGTTCTTTTATCTCTGGCAGAGCCTGCAATGCAGAAGAGCCCACTAGTAAAAGGAGTCCCCTGACGTTCATTTTAAAACCTGGAGTGACAAAAAAATTACAATAAAGTACAAAAATGAATTGTGCGCTTTTTCCGAAACCGTCTCTAAGTGAGCCCTTTTCAATATTTTGAGGTAGGGCCTAAAACTCCGCCAATGTCTGGAATCTTCAATAAAAGTAATTTACAAAAATAGGTTTTTGGCATTTCCTGACACAATTTGAGCAATCTGTCTCCTTTTAAACCAATAACCTTTGACACCAATTGTAAAAGTATATATCTTGACTGAGTCAGCTATTGAATTACAACCCAAACTAATTTCCTTACATACAATACAAAGTATCTAAATTTATAGTTAGAACAAGTCGAGTCCTACACAATACTAATAATTAAAAATAATCTTATTGGAAAACAATAAAAATAAAATACAAAATGTGTCTTGTGTCATATTATACAATATTTTAGATATTCAAATTAAAAACTCAATCATAAAATAAATTAATATTATAGACAAGAATGTTAATATTTATAAAAATTACTCATAACTGAATAATTTGTCTATATAGCAAATTTAGTACTCGCGGGAATATTTCATAAATGTGCATGTAATGCGAAACTGACCTAGGCACGCACATGCTTGAAGCCTCTCTGGAATGCGAAGCTTTCCTGGGGCAATGTGGTCCCGAACTATTTTCAGACATAATCAATTTTAAATGTCGCGACACACAGACAGACCATACCTTTCTCTTTCAAAAACCCGCGCGCTTCCGCAAATTGGCCAGCCCCGCCGCATGTTTACAAAATAATACAAGATATTTTCAGCTTTCAAAAAGTAAACATACTCGATCATTTATATAAATCGCTAGCATGCCACAGATTTCACCGACTGGTTAAACGAATGCAATCATTTTTACAGTAGTAAATAACTTGTCAATAATAATTGTGAACAGATGTGTTATAATTATGTGAATGTATGAGGATAATAATGGTGAATGATTATTATATAATGAAGTATTTTTACTAATATGGTCTTGTTAATGCCGTTTCCGGGCAGGTAGTTCTTCCCGGATGTTTCTTTTAAAGCCACAACTACATCCTAGAAATCTTTACTTTATGGATATTGTAATAGAAAAAATATGTTTACAGTATTGATTTATAATTGTCATACTGGTAATATATCGATATAACATTTATTTAATGTTTCCTCTAGATGGCTTAATTAATGTAATCAAGTTATATAAGCAATGCATTAAACTGTACAATTATATAATATATTAAATTCAATAAAATTACTTTTAAAAATAAATAAATGTTATTGAGACTAGGTATCGATTAAGATTATTATTATTATTATTATTATTATTATTATTATTATTATATAACTATATAAACTTTAATGTAGAATTTATTTCATATAAAATTTTAACATATTGTGTAAATCTAAATTTCAATTTATTTATATATCTTTTAAAAATTTCTATTCTATTATGGAATTACTTGACTATTACAAATTAAATTATGATGGGTGGTGCAGTGAGACTGCAGCTAAAATGTCTCTAGGTCTCACGTTCCATCTCGAAGCCCCGTTTACATTGGTCGTAAATTACCAACGTGAGTCACATTTGTAAATCCACAAAACAAACTCACAATTAAAAAAAAATGATTTTTCATAAATACAGTTCCTGCAATCGTAGTATTTCATGTATTGATAATTTACTACACAAACCGAGGTTCATGAAAGCGTGGCTCACGTTCGTACACGTGTTAACGTAAAATAAAGGTACGAATGGTGCTGAATCTTTAGTAATAATTTATTTTCTGTTCACAAGTACCATCTGCCCATACAACAAACTAAAAATAGTGCAAGACAAAGCAAAATACCATCTTCACAACAAAAAATCAAGCTGAACCAAGCAGCAGTGTTAAAACAAAAACCTCAAAAAACCAAAAAAATGTCGCACTAGTAGCAGATCCAGAAGCTGCAATTTTAGAAGCCCTATTACTGGAGTTACAACTAAAAAAAAAATGTAGTGTAGGAAATCCCCAGACAGCCGTAACCTACTCAAGAGATGCTAATCGACCATCTCGGAAAATGTATAGGAGAACAAAACTGCAAGAAAAAAAGCTCTTCTTCTTCTTCTTCTTCTTCGTTCTGGAAGCATATAGGCTTGTTTTTCCCATCCTCATTGCACGTTCTCTTGAGATTCTGACGAACAGCTGTCCTTCCACCTCTTTGGTGGTCGACTTGATGCTGGTTTTCCGTTTCGCGCGATTTTTGCTAGTCTGTTATCTTCCATTCTAGATATGTTTTCACGCCAGAACCACATCTTCTGTTTCGCATTCTTCCCGAATTTCTTTAGTCCTTCTTTGGTCTTTGAGCGTGTTTCCCGATATTGCTCTTAGTACTCTCATTTCGTTGGTGCGCGCCATCCTTTTGGTCTCAGCTATGTCGACTCGTGTATCTGCTGTGTACGTCATTACGGGCCTTACACATGCTGTGTATATTCTACGCATGCATTTTTCCAGATCGTTGTTCTCAAGGCTCCTGCTATTCTGGCAGACTTATTGATCTGGTTTCGTACGACATTCTTGAGGTTGCCGTAAAGTGATGTTGTTCCCAGGTAGTTAAACTCAGAGGCCTATATTAATTTGTTGTTTAGTTCTAGCTTGCATCTGCATGGTTCCCTGGCAATTACTATGCTTGTTGTTTTAGTGGTTGATATTTCCATATTAACATTTGCAGCTTCTTTGTTGAATGCCTGTAAGAGCTATTGTAGAACATCTCCTGTGCCCGCGAATAGCGTAGCGTCGTCAGCATAGCAGATAACCTTAAGTTGTTGTTGTCCTATCTTGTACGTGCTCCAACTTTATTCTGTCAAACGCTTTCGTCAAATCTATGAAGCACAGATATGTTGGTTTATTGTATTTTATTGTCTTCTGCACTGCATCGACCGTCGACCGGTTTTTCCGAAATCCTGTTCTTTACTTATAATGGTATGTCTGAAAATGCGTTGCTGCAGAATACGGGTAAATAATTTCATGGATGTATCCAGAAGACATATTTTTCCCTTTTTGAATAATGGGATTGTTATGCTATTTTTCCAGGTCACTGGTATTGTTCCGTCCTTCAGTATTTTGTTAAACACACATTTTAGCAGTTCGTTGAGAACGTTATCCGAGCCTGGGCATTTGCCGTTTTTCAGGTGATTCATTTCTGATATGACCTCCTCCACCGTAATTTGTTCTATAACCTCGATGTCTTCCTCGGCCTAGCCTCCTTGTTTGTATACTTTGAAGTAGGTGGTCCACTTGTCTGCCGAGATGCTATTTAATTGAAATGTTTCATTGATTTCCCTTTTTGTTGCTCTGAGCATTTTCCAGACGCGCTTTTGAATTCCGTGGAAGTCGCTTTCCATTTCTCTACTGAAGTTTTTCCAGCGCTCCCTTTTTATTTCTCTTTTTCTGTTATTTACTCTGTTTCTCGTTTCTGTATATTTGATATAGTTCCTTGGGGTCTTATTCGCTTGATATGTTAGGTTAGGTTAGGTTAGGTAACCAATTTGTGTGATTTGTTGTTGTGTTGACAGTTCTTTTGCCAAGTGCCTCCTCCGCTGCTTGGTTTATGTTATTCAGCAGGATCTCCCTAGCGCAGTTTACATTTTGTTGGATGATAGATAGCTTTTTTATTTTTTGAATGAGTCGTCGTATGTATAAATCTAATGTGATCTCTGTTTTGAGTGACTCGATATTAAATTTTGTTGTTGGGCTGTTCAACCCCGATTGAGCCAATCTATACCCAGAGGCCAACAAGCTACAGCAAATGTCTGAAAAGTCCAAAGCTGTTATGCCCGGACAACACCAACCAGAATAAAAATTAAAAAACTAGTTAAATTCACTAAAACCATATGATAAGACATGTTCAAAAATCGATTAAAAACCAACAAAGCAGAACAGAATAAAGCCCCAAGAAGCTTTAAAACTCCTACTCCCGTACGTAGCCGAGTGCCACCAAAAACAGATAAAAACAATCGTGTCGCTGAAGAAGACTAAACCAATCCGATCTTTCGACAAAACATGTCCAGAAAGTAATTAAAGACCGATGAAGCAAAAAAGATAAAAACCGTCAAAAAGCATAGCAATTTCTATTCTGATAAGTAGCCTGACGTTCCACAAAAAGATGCAATCCGACAAAACCAAAACAATAACCTAGCAAATTAGGCCCCCTGCAAAAGCTGCAGATGGTAGTAATCAAGACCAACAAACCAAGAGAAAGAAAAAAAGAAAGAAGAGTGCAAACCTACTAAACCGAACAATCCACCGACTTCAGATTCATGGCATAAAAAAGCTGCTGGTCAATACCACCAAAAAGAAAAGATCCGGATATAGCAGTGAGGCTAACAGAACCCCAAAAAATACGTCAACATCAAAAACAACCAGATAGACATACCACAAGCCATCAGAAGTATACTTTGGAAAGGACTGGCAAAACCCAACTACCACCACAGATAGAAGAACCCATCCCAAAGCCAACAGGATCAATATGTCCAAAAATCCTTTGCTACAAAGACTTCATAAAAAACCGGACCACCGTGGCCACCCATAAAAAAACAACCAGTGTCCTTCCAGGCGCTACCTCATCATCCGTCAAGCCATGTAAGAAGAGAAAATTGTTGTAAGTACTGAGGAGGCGTCTTATATGAGGTAAAAATTTCTACCAACATTTGTGCTAAATCTTTTTTAATAATTTATTTATCCGAAAGCGGACCATCTGTCCAAGCAATCGTAGCAAAATATACAATAAAACACGCTATCACTGCTAAGTTTAAAAGTCTTTAAAGTTTTTGCCTAAAATAAATTGTTCATCCATTATCATATAAGTAAGCAACTGCGTTGTTAATGTAGTGCTTGAATGCTTTATACTAATTAGATTAATTAGATAAAGACCGTAATGATAAATGCATACCAAAAGCAAATACACAAAATGCATTTAAAGCACGATGGTATAACCATCCGGGTTGAAGACAGGCAAAAGAAGCAATTATTGCCCCAAATGTTAGGAAATTGCTTGGACCACATAAGAAAAACCCCTCCAAGCAAAGTCCTATTATACATCAACCACATATGTTGGCTGTGTGTTAAGTAAGGTTTACCATTGGAAGAGGTACAAAAAGCCCAATAAGGCGTAAGTGCAGTAAAAATTATTTCACCCTCCCACTCAAATCCAGAGATCCAGAAGATATAATGCAAATCAACAAAAGCCTAGAACAATATCACAGTCGAGGCGGCTACTTTCGCACCTAACTCGAGATATCAATAATCATAAATGTGAACAGAAGTACAGAGCAAAACTAGGCCTATATTAGAAAGACTTTAACAGATAAGTAAGTCAAAATAATTTAAAACCAACTGTTCTTTGTCCCGCGCAGTACAAACTACGTCTTGTAATAAATCACAAGAAATAGAACTTTAAACGTTAATCATCTTTTCAATGCAGCTATAGCAAAAATTGTTTGTTTAAAAAAAATCTGTATGTGAAGTTAAACAATAAACAAAATAACTAACAAAAATAAAAATTGTAAGTTGCCAAAATGACAAAGCAACATGCTTAAAACTGTCACTAATATTTATTAAAATGTCAAATAAACTACAATTTATATAGAAGACTTTTTCAAGAATGATGCATATTACTAACATGGCACAAAATAATCCATATCAAAAAACTGACAAATTAGTAGAAAATATTACACAACGCATCACACAATTAAAAAGTCAATTCAAAACCACACAATCTAATAAGACATCAGCGATATCAAATTACGTTTTTTTAATACTAACAAATCATGTTTGGAAGAATTAATGACGCCATATGTCTTTATGTTTCTTAATCATGTTTTAAAGAAAAGTTTGTAAAATCACAAAGTGTAACTATTATCAATAATATCTACAATTGCAGACCTCGCTTTCTTATCAATTTTAAATATTTTTTTTCAATTGTTCTAAATTGTTATATTAATAAAATCAATAACAAAATTCAATATTAATCATGTAAAGAAAACACAATATTGCACTATACACAATGTTATTAAACATTGATGACTTTGCAAATATGATTTGATTTTTCAAACAAACTATGTGCGCAGGAAATGATGTCACCTACCGATTTAATGAAGAAATATTACAAACGGTACTCATTTGATTATTTCAGTAAAAATTTTCTAAATAATAAATGGTTGCAGTAGATTTTATTTACGATCGCAGATAATTGGATTTGCAATGAAGGTGTTATTACCTGATTATCATATCCCGATTGTATATGTTGTTTGTTATAAACAATGCAAGGGAGATATGAAAATTAATATGCAATACGTATTGTTCGGCATGAATGATAATAAATATTAATTTAAGTTGGGAAAACCATATGCATGGCACGAGTTTAATATTTGATTTGACTTTGCTATTTGCATATTATATTTGTCGATGATTATTTAATTAAAGATCTATTTTCTTTATTATCAATAATTAAGTTATTAAACTTAAAAAATTTCAAGTTTTCTAGTCTATACATATCCAAAAGAGGTAAAGTATGGTGATTGCATCACTCTATACTATTCTGAGGGCTTAAGCTTTATCAATTTAAAGATTTTTTATATATTAATTATATTAATAAATTTCTTTTTGCTGAAATACTTCTGAAGTTGAATGATATAAACAGTAAAATACGTGATTGGCCAAGAGCAATACTATGCATACAAATGAAATCATTATATTTTGACATTCTCACCACTCATGTTCCACAAAGTGTAAACACATAAACTAATGTATCAGTTAACATTTTCTCATTGTATGAAAAAAAACTTTCCCTATTTTATATCAAACTCCTTCAATTACTTCATATAATTTCCATATAGCTTATCTTCAACGCTCATAGTTTCTACTTGAAGAATTAATTTATTTCATATCAACGATACATTTAGAATAAGTAAAATTAACTTCACCTTCCTTCAGGGCAAATTTAATCATCAGCAATCAATCACGTTTCGCGTGCCGTTGCTACATAGGCGAAATCGCACGCTCGTTTTATTTATTTTTTCCATCTCGCATCTCGTTCGTTCGTTGGATTCCTGCAGCAACAACAAGCTCGAAAATGGAAAGTGATGACGGACACCAACCATGGGTCCTTAATTGTCGCCTTTTAATTACGAGATGAAGAAAGTTTAACGCGGGCCGGGAAAGATGATGGAAAAAAATGTCACTAGCAGATGAATCGCGAAGAAAGTGATCATTGTATTCTCTCGGAACGCAAATTTAATAATATAATGTTTTGTGGGTTATGCAAGTTTGTGTATCCAGTCATCATTTGTTGTGGAATTTGTTTTGTTATGTAAATGTTATTTATAAGGTAGAATTTTTAAAATGATTTATTATTTAATTAATCTTATATGCACAGTGGAAATGTTTATACTTATTAATATATTCGATATATCTAAATTGTGATGGATTAAATGAATAATAAAACCAATGGAAAATTAAATGTTGGCAATATTTACACAAGCTTCTGTCGGGCTTGTGGCGTCGTAATATTAAGCAATGTATAGACTTGCAACAGAAATTTTTCCGCTCATTCTCGCAACATCATTGCTTAAATTGATAAAATACACCAATTGGCATATTAATACGTAATATCAGTTTTGTAAATAATATCAAAAATAAACAAAAACGCAACAACTAATTTATTATATATAACAAACACATATTGAGCACAATTATTCGTAGGTTTAATTTCTGTACAAAGAGCAGGTTGGTAGAATTGAAAGAAGTACCCGTTGCGTGCACTAACATACAATAAAAACGGCGCAAAAACAATACAATTTATTCTAGGAACTTACTAAATGGTAGTTACATACACATACACATTCAAGTTACTCATTCTTGTCATGTATTACTATAAAGTTTATGCAGTTTTTATTTAGGTTTTGATTATTTATCTAAAACAAATCGGTAAAAATTTTAACTTGGTTGGCCTTGTAGTTGTCTAAAAATCATTCGGACCATTTCCACACCTTGCAAAGTTGTCTGAGATGACAAACAATCGTTGGCTGACTGATCGATGTTGAAGTTCTCAGCCAGTATCCTGGTGGTGCAACATTTGTCCTCTTCTACAGCAGCCAGAAAGGCATGATCATCAAAATCTGAAAATTAAGTCCTTCCTGACGTGTCGTCTATCGCCGTTACTTAAATATAAAAGCAAAATCAACCACCTCAATAGCCAATAAACCAGCAAAAACTTTGTGAAAAAATCTCAATGCACCATAGTACGTACGAAAAGTCCAATTAGCTGAGACAACAGAAATCCCTCATTACAAAATCAACTAAAGGGCTCCGCGGTCAAATTAATTCTAGGAGAAATTTTCAGAACACGTCGAGGTCTAGAGCGGTGGCTAGACAAAGCAGGCAGAGAATTTTAAAGACACAAGAACTAGACACATACAAGATTGTCTCGGAATGTGCGCTACTAAAATCAACCAGCAAACCATTAAAGAATTTGTTAACTTCCAAGTCAATCACTTAATTATTAGTCAATGTGCACTCTCCTAAAAAAAGCAAAATAGACAATTTAAGTCTTTTAAAAAATACTATCTAGGCCAAGACAAAAAAATATGGTTCGCACTTTTGATTACTTATAAACAAGTATTTGAGTGCTTATACTTGTGTTGTCCTAACCTTAATATACTTCAACAAAACGTTCGATGCCTAACACTAAGCACTAACTAATAAATACCGAATAAGGAGAGTAATATAACAAAGTGGTACCATATCTCCTAAACTTTTCACCGCGGTGCTAGAATATATATTCAAAAGACTGACCTGGCAGGATATAAGTATAAACATGTGGTGAATACTTAAACTACCTCCGTTTTGCGGACGATATCGTAATAATAACCTCCAAGACGCACAAGATCGAGCAAACACAATAGTATATAGTGTTTTAGCAGCAAAAACCAAATAAAAATCGGCAACCAAACAAGCAAAATCTCCCGAACCATAAAGCTTAGCTGAGCAGCTTTTAGTAAACTACAAAACGCCCTAAAAGGAAGCTTCACATATGCCCAAAAAGTAAGTGTTTAACCAAAGTGTGCTTCCAGTAATGACGTATGAAACAAAACAAAAAACACTGGCCTTAACAAAGCGCTCAGTAAGCAAATTCCAGGTTGCATAAAGAACAATAGAAAAATCAATATTGGGAGTGAGTAAAAAAGATAAGAGTGCTTAATACAACAATAAGGCGCAGAACTAAAATTGCTGACGTTATCAAACGCATCACAAAATCGAAGTAGAAATGAGCTGGGCACATAACCCGCACAACATACAAAACAAATACTAAGCTAAAAACCAAAAAAGGACCAGAGTAACAGAGAAAAACAACGTTAAGAGGATAGCAAAAAACTAGATCAACACGGCCCAAAACCAAAACCAGTACAAAACCATAGAAGAGGCCTATGTTTAGCAGTGACCGGATGATAAGCCATCACTAAACATTCAGTAATAACTGCTTTAGATAATTTGTCGCATCTGTATTCATAAGTTCGTCTATACGCAAAAACATACACTGCAAATGTACCTTGATGATTGTAGACAATATACTGCCAATGTAATTTTTGTTAAGTGCATTTAAGGTAATGTGTTTTTAATTTTTTATTATATTATTCTGTTTTTTATAGCTTACATCGCAACAGTAAGTCTATGACTTGTGTGAAGAAGGGTTAATAGGACCAACAGCTTATTAGGAAACTTCCAAATCACCACGGGAAAATAAAGGCAAGTTCAAACTTAATTATATCGGGAATCAAACTCCGAACTGATCGCATGGCAAGCGACCGATTTACCACCAAAAAATAAATTAAAATTAATAATATATTCTGATTATTGATGAAGAAATCTAAGCAGTGAGTATATCAAGTTTAAATAATTGCATCTTGAAAAAAATTGGTCAAATCCATGAAAACTCGAACTTTGCTTAAATCTACATACTTCTTAAATGCTTCATAGTCGAGAACAAAAAAATGAAAAACTATGAAACTAACATTGATCCTTAAGGTTCTTTATGAAAGCTTTAGAACTGTAATGCTTTTTAAAGTTTCAATATTATTTCACTTCATAGATTACCTTTAAGATCAGTCTTAGCGTCTATAGTGTTTAACCTCTCTATACAGTCAGACAGCTTTTTCAAAAACAGAAACCAAATTCAATAATTAATAACTCATAATTCCACTAAATGTAAAATTTTAAGGAAAATGCTGAATAAACCACACAAATCAACTTATGAAGAAGCTAGTCAACTCCCCTTAAAAAGTAAAAACACAAAAAACTACAATAGCATTAGTGTATTTAATAGTCAAATATTCCAACCCAATCTAAATAAACAAAGCTAAGGTAAAGAAGATAAACAAAACAATTAGACTGATTAAGAGAACTGAATGTTAATCCAGTAATCTCCAATATCATTTCTTTATTTTTAAGATTTAATTTTGCATTTTAATTATAATTTGATTAAATTTTTAACATATGTTCTTCTATTTAGTTATGTCTTATGAACAAGAGCACTTGAGGCTGAAGAAGATCCCGACTATGCAGAAGCAGATCTTACCTCAGGGGATGATAACATTAAAAAAAGAAACTCCAATAGTAAATCTGAACATATACAAGTATGCCGTTTAAAAAGCAATGGTATGATTATGAAATCAAAGAACTTTGTCAACTTCGGGATAAATTGTTTGAGAAAGCATATTTATCTAATATTAATGATGACTGGATTGAATATAGAAAAAGTCGAAATATTGTTACTTCAACAATTAAATTTAAAAAGAAAGCTTACTATGCACAGTTGATTCAACGAAATAGATATAACCCTTCTCAAATGCGGAAATCTATAAAGGAAGTGATCTGTAAGAATAAGAATAAAAACCAATCAAAAATTAAGAAAATGTCATTCAATGGCGCTGTTGAATCAGATGTTAAAATAATTGCCAACAAATTTAATATGTATACAATAAATAGTATAAATGAACTTGTTGATTTAAATAATAACAGTACAACTTTGGCAAAAAACAACAAAAGTCAACAAATTTGTTTTAATATAAAACCTATCAATGTAAATGACATAAAAACAGCAATTTCAAAAATTAAAAGTGAATCGTCAACTGATGATATTAACAAAAAGGTTATTTTAGCTGGTGGAGACTTTTTGATTACAAAAATTTGCAATATAATAAACCACTGTTTAATAAATAAAATATTCCCATCTCAGTGGAAAACATCACGTGTAGTACCTGTTCCAAAAAAGAAAAACACAATAAAAGCTAAAGAACATCGACCTATTAATATGGTACCATTAACAGAAAAAAATTTGGAAAGAGTGGTTTACGACCAACTAATGCAATTTGTCGAAGAAAACAAAATATTAATAAAAAACCAATCGGGATTTCGCCATCATCATTCATGTGAAACAGCTTTGCAACTTGTCATAAATAGATGGAAAAATGCACTAGATAATCCCATAAAGAAAACTAAAATAATTGCTGTTTTTGTAGATTTTAAAAGAGCATTTGAAGTAATCAACAGAAAGGTATTACTTGACAAACTAAATCACTTAGGAATTGACGAACCGATGTTAAAATAGTTTAAAGAATATTTGACAGACCGAAAACAAGTAACATCTATAAATGGTGTGGACTCAAATGAATTATTTACAACACATGGTGTACCTCAAGGTACAATTTTAGGTCCACTACTATTTACGTTGTACATAAATGACATAAACGAAATAAGCCAGAATGACTTTGAGTACGTTAATTTGTTTGCGGATGATACTCTGTTGGTTGTAGAAGATGACAATATAAATGAAGGAGTTATAAAAATGAATGCTTTGTTACAAAAATTTGAAAGTTGGACAAAAAAGAATCATTTAATTGTCAATACAGACAAAACAAAAGTAATGGTGATGGGCCATGATATGGTCAATCTCGATGTCCGAGTGTGTACACTGGGTGAAATATTAGAATATGTAAATGAAATTAAATATCTTGGTTTGATAATTGACAACAAATTAAACTTTAAAAGCCATTGTAAACAAGTGACATCCGAAATATCGAATAAATGTAAATACTTTCATCGTATGTGTCAGTCTCTTGATTGTAAAAATAGATTTATAGTGTATCAATCAATTATTAGTCCGCTTTTTGTTTACTGCCCAACCGTTTTATTTTATTTAACTAAAACTGAACTAGATAGGTTACAGGTTCTCCAAAATAAGTGTCTTCGATCTATACTTCAATGTGACAGGCGCACACCTATCAAAAACATGTTAGAAAAGTTGAAATTATTTTCAGTTCGACAGTCACTCTATTTTGGAAACATGTGTTTTATTTACAAACTATTAAATAATTGTTTACCTGAATATCTTTGTAGTACAATCATTAAAAACAGTGATATTCATAATTACGCCACCAGATCTAGACACAACATTCATGTTAATACGGTACACAAGCAAGCAACATATAGATCTTTATTTTACGAAGGAATGATAAGATTTAATGAATTAAAACCGCACATTAAAGCTGCTACGAGTATTCTACAATTCAAGGGACTGCTAAAAACATATATGATATTAAATTATGACTCACTAGAACTATAATAATATGTTAAAAAGTATAAGTATAAGTAATGTTTTTAATTATTATATAATATATTATATTATACAAAATGTACCTGAAATATTTTATACTTGTAATTTATTTTTGTGTGTAAATTTATTTACAAACAGGCTATTTACTTATGTAATTATATATGTATTTTTTTTACATTTAATAAACAACATAACATAACAAGACTGATAGTCCATAGAAAATCCTTTGTGACGTACCAAAAATTCCTCGTTTCATAGACAAGAAGAAAAAAATTAATTTTCTCAGTAATAGAATGCTGGTCTCAATTTTTCTAAAAATATATTACAAATCAAACTTATACATCTCTCGAGTCATACAAAACTGCACGAGATGAAGTAGTTAGACCGAATAACCGCCTCAATACTAAAACAAAATTTGACACATTTTTTTTTTAAATTTTGTTTAACTTTGTCCAAACTTCGTTTCCGGTTAAAAAATTGTTAATGTTTTGACAAAAAAAGAAAGTTCAATAAACCAATTCCAATAAAAACAATATTTGACTCCTTTGTGCAGAACTGTAGAAGTAAATATAACAACAAAAAACCAAAAGCTTTTAGAGGTCAATGTGGGTTCAAGCAGTACATACCCAGCAAACCAAACAAATATTGTGTTAAAATATATTTGCTCTAGTCAATGCTGCTACAAAATACTGCTCAAACTTAGAAATTTATGTTGGACTTCAACCCTTACAAATTGAACAATAATCCATGTAGTATCGTTCCAAGACTGATAGAGCCTATTTCAGATATTATATTATATTATATTGATAATACAAAATTGACATATGATAACTGGTTTACCAGTATTGATCTAGTCAATAAGTTAATCGATCAGTTGTAAAAACCATGAAAAAATTCCTCTGGAATTTTCAAACACAGAAGGTCCCAAAATTTTCTTCAATTTTTGGATAAAAAAATGAAAATATTCCAAAAAAGTATAAAAAACATTATCTCAGTCTCATCTCACATTATGATAAAACAATTGACAGCAGCTTAAAAATGCAAACCTAAGATTATAACGTTTTATCACACCAAATAAGAGTTAGTAATTTAGACAAATTGTGTGCAACATATAACGTAGCTCAAAATACAAGTTTTCCAATGGTAATTTTTTAAGCAATTTTAAACATGGCCTGAAGTACATTTTCAGGTAATTTATGCTAACAATACAAAGTCATTTTCCATTATTGAACACTATCTTAGACAACTTGCAAAGAAACTAACCCAAGACCAAATAGACTGACGTTCTTTAATGTTAAATGTGCTACAAGAAATCGAAAGCAAGATTATGCTTCTGCTGATACTGATCCACAACCACAACCCAAAATAAAATAAATCCAAAAACACAAAAAAATGCTTCTTTGTAAAAAAACTCCACAACAAAACTTGATTGTAAAAAATGCAAAAAAATGTTGGCATTTTAAGCAAAATGTTTGTTTTACACTTTTTCTATAATAAATTTTTGTTTACCACCTTACAGTAGAAATTTATTAACATCCTACCATTACATTTTATCAAAAAAAAAATTGGAAGAAATAAGTGTGTATTTTGATATGTCTTACAGACTTGGCGCCACCGCGCGAGTTCGAGAAAAGAGCGCCACTTCCGTGGGGTTAAATAAATAATCATTTAGTAATTCAAATAACAATTATCATTAATAACTTATACTGCACTATAACTAAAATTAATATTTAATTATTATATATACTGTTATGAAAACATGAACATAATACTAATGACCTATGTAATAATATTGAACTTGACTAGCATTGATAATTATTTATTAAAAACGTAGGTAAACTTATTTCAAGTAGCAATTGCATTGTCAGTTGATTTTAAATATACCTTGTGCCTTTATAATGAAAAACTGATTGTCATCTCGTCATGCCCCATGTTTTAAAGAACGAGCAGGTTCTATGTTTAATGACCATAACGGACGTATTTGTAAGGTTGTAATGTCTTCAGTGGCCCATGATAAATCAAGCTCTTTACAACATTTAAAGTTTGGATAGGTCGTAATGTAATAGGAAAGAAAAACTTCGTGTTTTGTAACACTAATTTTGTAATTGTATTTGCAATTTTAATCCGTAAAATGGGATCAATGCAATATGATTTGATGCAGTTTGAAACTAGTGGATAATTTATCATTCAATGTGTAAAATGATGTTACGTGATGTTACTTCTGTAGGACAAGTATTAAAAAAATTAACAAAAGAAAAATAACCCGATTTTACAACATATTTGCCATAATTGGATCGATCCGCGATGAATTTTACATTTCAGGTTTCACATATGGCACGCTTTTCCAAGTTGGAATGTGCGAATGATTAATTCGATTCGATCCGATTTCCCCCCATCGTAACACCGATCAATCCATAGTGAAATCAATGTAATATTTAATTCATCGATACAAATACATATCAATTTAACAGGGCAATTAGTTTAGCTGTTGCAACCTTTACGACATTGCAATCAATTTGCCTCTCACTAAAGAACAAAATGCTTCCTGGCTAATTTTGTGGGATGCACGTATTACCAATCAAACAATCAAAAAGAAAAATTTCCCATTCCATTCTAATTGAAACAATTGATAGTTATTTTGGAGTGTGTGTGTAATCGAAGGGTGTTACTGCACAATCGGTGAAAGTGGTTTTAAGCGTTGCACAATAATTGTGCGACAAAATTATAAAAGGTAAACACAACGATGTAGTAGCAATGGCAACAATTCCGAATTCCCACGAGATATATTTTATAAACTGACGCGATGAACACGACACGTCGTGTTTTGATAGGCAAAAAGGTGAATGACATAATGTGCTCGCCCGTTGTCACATATCAGCACAATAATGCGGGTTTGTAACGAAATGGGGACAGATTGTTAACCGGTGCACGTGATAAAACTTAATGATATGCATATCATTTTGTAGTCACTTTTCATTATTGAGCGCCGGCGATGAAGAAAGCTTCACAATTCTAAAAATTTAATTCAATAAAAAATATTGAATTTTGATTAGTATCATCAAAATTCTTAACAATTTTCAAATATGACAAATCTTTTAGTACCTATAACTCAAACAGCATAGTACAAGTACAAAAACAAACGTTCGTTGAATGAAGTTATAATATTATCATGAGGCAAAACAACGGACAGGTGTTTAATAAACTAAAAGAGATTCATTGAAGAAATATAGCAACTTAAATGAAATATTAAACCAATTAATAACCAATTCTTCAAAAATAATGCTTCTATATTTCCTACTTAAGTTCATTAATTAGATTTAAATCAAATCTCCTACTTGTAATTCAAAAAAAATGTATAATAACCTTTATTATGAATAAACAATTATTTATATTTGATGAATTAACTTGCTTTCTATTTCTTCCTCATTTGCAGAATTGATTAATTAAAAAGTTTTTTAGACTATTTAATACATTCTCATCATAATCATTATTTTTTTTTAACTTATAAAAATAATATTTTGATCATCAAGATAAACATGATACTAGTAGCCTTGGTTGTATCTACTGGATCATTCATTCTCTCCAGATTTTCAAATTTCTTTTTTTTACACTATTTGACAGTACGCTCCAAACAGTCAAATTTTGTGTGAATTTTGACGTACAATCCAGAACTATTTTGCTTTACACGCCAAAGACGGCATCCAACGCAACGCTCCAGAATAGTCAATCACTTTAGTACTAATCTAATTACTTCATAATACCAAAAATGTTGCACAAATAAGTTCAGATAGCTCCTTAAACCTATGATAAGTTCATGTAGATTAGCAACGACCCTGATAGTCTAAACTATCTCAATATTCTAATTGACTTCATTAAAAACGTGTCGGTTTGGGATCAACACTTCTTCTTCTTCCTACCCAACTCCATTTCAACACTAAATCGGTTTAATTATGCAAACCATGATCTGATTCGCAGTTAACATTGATTCGACTCAAAAATCATGGTTCATAAGAATTTGATCGGTTCTATACTGGTTTAGTTAAGGTCCTCTAAAACTATGTCGTTAAGCCTCTATGTCCAACTGTGTACTTTCGCAAAAGTCTTTAAACCAATTTAGAAATGACTGGGTAATCTTACACCCAACTGTCTTCAAATATTGAGTCAGTTTACAATTAACTTTATACCAGTACAAGCCTCCTTATGTCTTAAATGTTGTGATACGCAAAATAATAACGCAGAAGCATTTCGGCTTTGAAAGAGACTAATAGGCATTAAGTGATCAGAGAAGATCCAAAATAAAGAAGGGTTGCAAAGAGCAGAAAGAAAAGACGGATGGAACATGCATTAAAAAAAGATTGTTTATTGAAAGACATGAAAAAGTCAAAAGATCATGTTTCTCATTAAGTTGTGTGACCCCACAGTCGGCGTTGAATATAAACGCAAATCGGCTGATATTGTCCAACGCCATCGTTTACCATATGTATGCGTAAAAAGCGCCAAAGCCCATCCCACATGCAAAACTACAAAAAAGTCGGAGCATGTAGCAACATGAGCTGCATGCAAAGAGCTGCACACCGCTAGCTATAATAGCTGAACAGCTTATCTCAAGCTGAAGACAAGCCAAACTTCTCCAAATGTTTAAACCAAATGCAGACTTCCGCTTCTCACCGGAGAAGTCTCAGCGCCCGCAAAGAAAAATACTGTGCACAGGCAACAGAAATGGAGCGCAAAACGCAACCATGTTTTTCTCCTCCACTCAAGCAAATTTTAAGGAAATTGATCTATCTTCAATTCATCTAATAGTCTAACAAGCTAGAAACAGACTATTTGTCCAAGTCTGAATCCAGACATGAACGCGGTGCAAGTTTTCACCACAAAATCAATATGTCTGGCACACTATGTGCACATTAATATTCCCCACTAAGACCATTAACAATTAGGCAGAAAAATCAATGCAATCAGAGTTGAAAACTTCTACAAAATTTAAACAGACGGAGTTTATTCGTGAGAGTACATCCGACGCTTGAAAGTCTTTAGACAGATTTTCCTTCCAATTCCAAAAAAGTACTTGCAAACTGAAACTCAAAACTATTAATAACCAAACTTTATTTAGTCTAAATCCATAGCATTGATAATCTCCAGTTAAATTTGTCGGAAACGAGAACGAAAGTTAGCATAAATTATGTTTTCAGTAATTATAATCAAAACCTAACTAAAATATTCTATCTACCTAATTATCACCAACAAATTGCTATAAACAAGTCCATTTTTTTGTTTGTTTTCAAGTTAATAACATTTTGTCGTTTGTTAAATATTAATTAAGTAAGAACATTTATTAAAATGATCTCATAGTGACAAAATATGTTATTGTTTCAAGAATTCATAAGTTAACATATTACAAATAATTAACCGTAACCAATTGAATAAAAGCGTTCTCTATTAATTTATATTTCAATTTCCGTCTACCGATTCAGTAAATTGTATAACTAGCAAAAGAAATTATAAATAAATACCTAAATAAATGTCAATGGTTGTGGGAAATGATCACCAATTGAACGTAATTGGAATAGTATTGTTTGTTTCAGTTCAAATTCAGCAAATAAAAGAAATATTATCTAATTTAATTTTGATTTAGAGTAACACCACTTGGTCGTGAAATAGAGCGTAACTTCCACGCACATTAAATAGCAAATATTTGGACAAGTTAAACTAAAGCAATTTTTTATGTTAAAATTACTTATAACATTTTAAATTTTAAAAATATTAAATTAATTAATAGAATAATACATATCAATAGAGCATGCATTTAAAAAACATTTGTAATTATTGCTGGCCTCAATTAAACAGGATAACAAACGTTTAAATTAAATTAAAAAAATAAACACTTTCTTTAAACAATTCTATAATCATAGGAGAAATTACCGATTGAATCAATACATACATTATCAACCCCCACCATATAATATAATGACATGTGAAATCAAACAATTTGCTTATTTCCTTTCTTTACACCAAAATTTTAATGATTGCCTTCCTACAACCACTATCGAAACTATCAAATTCTTCCCAATGATTAGAAGAAAGTGCACCTTCAACTTTTACTGTTGGCATATACTTAAGCTCACACGAAATTAATATATTCATGACTGTTTTTTTGTGATTATTAGAAATGATCTATCTGTGTACAATTAAATATGAATTTAGCGTTATTAAAAATTATGACCAAAGAGGATATAGAAATGATTAGGTAATACCTATGATTGTTGATTATATTTTTCTATTGTACTATAATTATTATCTTAATCATAATTAATTATTTTTAACAACAAAATACTTAATACACACATACAGCACTACTGCTCGGATATTAAATAAAATTTATATTCTGCAAGTAATAAATTATATAATGATTAATGAGTAAATTATATTATTCGATAAATTTGCACCATAAAATTAGTTCAGTGATGAAAATTTACTATTATTTGTCCGTCCAACTAATCCATTCACAATTTTTATACCGTCGGGTACTGTTATAATTACAGCGACACACTTCATCCATCCTTCAGATGAACTGCAGCCTGTTTAATTTTTTTTTTGCTCTTCTTCAAGCGTAAATTACAGTCCGCTTCATGCATAAAGGACTGAATAAAATGAGCCACTGTCTGCAATTTATTTATTGCAGTACTCGGTGTAACGGAATGTTATTTAATGTGAGATATCCAATCTTATTTTAATAATTATTTTTATGTGAAGAAATGTATGTATGTGAATGTGATGATTCATCTAGTTTTAATAATGTATTTGATTATGTTCGGTGAATGAATTAATATTTATTATATGTGAAGATTATAATTTGTTATGAATAAATTTTCGATGATTATTATGGAGGAAAGAGAAATTTTACAGTATTACGTCATGTCAGTACATATTAATTATGGTAATATAAAATTGTTTCTTTTTTATTTAGTATTTTATTCATGTGGGTGGAGATATGCTGATTTTTGTGTGTTTTGTTTACATAATTAATTAAATTTGCGGATATAATTAAATTATTAAGATATCATTTTTAAAGCAATATCTATTCACTTTATTTTGAATACATAAATTAGAATCTAACGGTTAATAGCCTCGTTAATAACAATCGTTTAAAATATAAGCTGTGTAAAGAAGCACAAGGATGAAAAAGCATAACATACTATAGTCAACGTTTGTCTTCAGGTTCAAGTTCACTAGATATAACACTGGTATTATACCACCACAATGGCTGGAATCAGAATTCATAACACTTTCAAAAAAAGCATCCGCAAAAAGATATCAAAAGTTTACAACAATAAACGTAATGAGCCTCCTTTTAAAAGTGTTCCTAAAAATTATAGATAAAATAATATACAAAATAGTAGATAAACCACTAGAACCCACACAATTTGGATTTAGAAACGCACTCGAGACAAAAGAAGCCCTCTTCAGTGTGCAAGAACTAGTACAGAGATCCAGAGATATGAATTGTAATGTATATTGATGCCTGTTTCGTAGACTACAAGAAAGCCTTAATAGAGTTCAACACCAAAAGTTCATAAAATTCCTGAAAAAACCGAAATAGACCTTAGAATTGCAAATCTATATTAGAACCAGACAACAAGCGTAAAAATCGCCAACGTCTGCTCTAAACATAAACAGAGTAAAAAAATGTATGCAGTGAGGCAGAGATGTTTATTATCTTCTGTGCTATTCAATATCTACTCCAAATACTTATTTCAAAAAGCACTAGAAAATTCAGAAGAAGGATTTCTTCTGAACGCAGAACGCATAAACAACATCAGAAATGCAGATGATACTGTGATTATTGCTGACAATATAGAAGATCTACTACATCCAATAAATAGATTAACAAGCACCAGTTATAGACATAGACTAAATATCAACATAGACCAAATTGATAATCACAATTAAGAATAACCCACAACAACTGAGATTGGAGCAGAGTAACATTCAAGAGGCAAAAAAATATGTATATCAAAAGCTGGTATTAAGAGTTTTCAAGGTAGCTGATTATGAATGTTGGATCCGCCATTTTATTTTTTCAAAATTCAAAACAACGGATCCAAAATGGCGCGTCAAAAATTTAAAAATAGTCTGATTAAAACAATAATTGATACATAATGGTTTTTACGATCTCTAATTATGAATCTAATATTCATTTTTCCAAAATCCAAAATGGCGGATCCAAAATTAGGAATCTTATTATTTTTCAAAATACGAAATAGCAGTTTTTTTTTACATTTTCAAACTGACTCAAAAACTGCAGGGACACTTTGCGGCACAAGTTCTTGAATGAAATTGACAGATAATATTCTAATCTTTCTTTCTTGATTTTCACGAGGCGAGAGCGCTGCAGCGATGCCGTGGTGTTACACGTGCACACGTGCATGAGGGAATAACTCTTTGTGGACCCGCACCGATATACAGTGGCACACCCTCTACCAGATTACGGGGTACTAAACATGAAATTACAAACTTTAATTTTTCGACTATTGTCCGAATTTTTCGTAAAATGGGCCACTCCGCCATAAACGAGCAATGTTATCAAAAAATGCTAAGTATGGAAAATGCACTATAGAAGCTTCGACGCTGACGGAAGCAAACACAAAGAAACTAGAAATATGAAATGTAGTTCTATCATGGAAAGATAATATTACCAATAAAGATTATAATTATTGAGAAGTAAGGCAATAAATGATATGATGATTGTTTATGGTTCTAACCATAACATCATGTTTCTATTAAAAAAAAAAAATTCCTGTTGACTTGCCTTAAACATAAGAGAAGCCAACTCAATATCATGTAAAACAAAATAAAAATTAGATTGATTTAATAACTAAGTTAATACATGTATCCCAATGAAGCCGATACAATGTTTTAAGTTTTGGCCAACTTTACTTTTAAACGTTAGTACAGCTACTAAAAAATTTAGTCAATTTATTACATAGTTCCACACAACAAAAACAAAATACTCAGTTGGTCTGATCAATGTTTGCAATTGAGCATAAAAGATTTTGCAACAATTAAAAGTAAAAAATATGTAATCCATCCTAATCGTTTAAACCTAATTCCATAAAAAGATCCATTAAGATACACAAAATGCTTTTTTTCTAATAGCATAGACAAATCCTGTCTCTGTAAAAATAAATTATTTGGTAATATATAAAAAAAAACAGTTCGTCAGCACTGGAGCAAACAAAAATGCCAAAAAATAAACATAACCAGCTCTTCCTCTCCAGGCTGGGCCAACAAATCAACAAAGAAAATGAATAAAAGTACTGTTAAACCTAAGAGTAAAATCTATGCATGCAACCTTAAACATTTGCCTCCGTCCTTTCATAAAAAAAGTAAAATAGCTAAAGCCAATTAAAATCCACCCTCAAACCTCAACAAATAAAAAACTTCAGAACGTTTGCCGTCTACGAGGCATCAGTGTTGCCACTAATCATGACAGCGTAAAATACTTTATCCAAACACAATTATTTTCCGCCTTTTGATCTGTCCCAAAAATTAGAAAACAGCATCTTACAATGTTTCTCAATAAAATTTAACTCTCTGAACTTAATTAAAACTTTATTTTTTTTAATTGAAGCATTTGTTTTGTAGTATACCCTCATTTTCTACGCATTTGTTGAACAATATTTTTAATTTGTTCTGTAGTATATCGCCTTGTTTTAACATCTCCACTAATATTCCATCTTCACTCACTGCTTTCCTAATTTTCATATGTTGTGCTGCTTCAATTTCGTCTGAAGGTTAACGTTTATGACTTTCTCTGCTCGGTCTTGTTCGGATATATCGCTCGTTACTTTTGTTTCAAAAGTCGGCATAAAATTCTCGTACCGTTCTTGTAATCCAGTGTCTACCTTTAATTGGTTTCCCCTCTTTGTTTGTTTTTGTATTTAATCTTCTGAACTCCTTCGCCCTTTTGTGTTGTTCAAGTACTCTTTGCGCAATTTAGACTTTCTGGTGTCTTTTAAGGGCTTTGTCTTAGCGTATTCTTTTTAGTGTTTATGCACTTACAGTAAACCAAACATAATATGACCGGTGGTAGTAGGTTCCGCGCAATGCTATAAAATTCTCAATTAAATATGCATAATGCAAGAAAGAAAAACAATACACTCGGAGACACAAAGTTTTGTATATAAAAAATATTCATTATTTTTTTTTAACGTCCGCCTGAATAATTTTTTGTTGCGCAGGATGTACATCAATTAATTAAACTGTTTCCGCATTTTATGCTACACTGACGAGTTTTAAGTTAAAATTTGCATGCAAATGTACCTATCTTACTATTGGTTGCGTTTAACATTTTCTCTCTACTTTTTTCTTTAGCATGCTGAGGAGTAACCGGACAATTTGTGTTTGGTTTATTGTAGTTTGTGTGTCTATATAGATTTGGTTTATGTGTAGACTTCCGCTTTAGTGTGCAGTTGATCTTTTTGTTTACTTCATTTATGTCATCAGTAACCAACCGCTCTTTAAATTTATTTTCCAAGCTCGCATGAAATTAATTTTATTGCAAGTTTTTCTCTGTCTATTTGATTGGGTGTCAACTTTATAATTCTTCTAACGCTTTCTAATTTTTGATTAATTCATATACTTCCCCAAACCAGACGGTGGTCAATTCCGGTGTGAAATCTGTTCAATACCTCAACATTTCATATTATTTAAATGTTCTTTGTCAGAATATAGCCAATTTAGTTAAGTTCTCCAATCTGAGCTTGCCCAGATCAATTTACAATTTTAATTTTTTGGAAAAAGGTTTGTTAGTAGCCCATGTTTGCCTACGTATTTTTTAAGTGAGCTTGCTTGGTCACCAATCTTACAGTTAATGTCGCCTATCAATAAAAGTTTAGCTTTCCTTTAAAAATGTCCTCGTAGAATGTGCTGACCTGTTCGTCTTCAGCGGTGCTTGTGACAACGTAGGCCTGAATCTTTAATGTCAGTTTATTTATTTGTATTGTTATGTACCCGATATAGCTTTGAGTACTTTTACGTTATTTTTTAGTCTCTTGTGTATCAGTATGCCTACGCCCCCTAGAATAGAATTTTTGTGTCTTTTATAGTAGAGCTTGAGTCCAAATTGGAGCACAGTGTAAACTTTGCACATTTTTCTCGTCTTACTTGTCCTATTTAATTTATTCTAGTATCGCTTCCAGTTCTTCTGTTACGTCTTTCAACGCCTTTGATATAATATTATACAAAGCAATGTTGATCTTTGAGCAGCAGCTCAATCACTTACAGGTATTCTTCATACCCTCCGCCACACACACACCACACATACCTAGGCAAGTTGATAAGTTTGTATTTATGAAAACTAATAAGATAGCTGCTGTTCGAAAAACCTAAACTCATTAATTAAATTTCTACAATCCAAAACAAAGAATACCACAATTTATTTTGCAATCGTAACCTGGGCGCTACTATTTCCAACAAGTTACGAAAAACACAGAAGCACACAAAAAAATACATTATGAATTCAGATCATCCAATACCTACACTTAACAACAAAACTGCACCAATTATGCGCTTTGCAAAAAGCATATAGCCTAAAAATCACAACACTAACGCAAATAATGCAAATAGAATCACACAAAGCAAAAAAGTTATTTTAGAAGTAACTACAAAATACTGGAATTTGAGATTGTCATATCTAACTCTAGTTAAAACACGCACAAGCGTGAGGGCGCTTAAGTAAAACCCAAAACAAGATAGTAGACCCTCAAAAACATTAACAAAACAAGATCAAAATGACCTTAAAGAGGAATAGAGTACTAACACAAAATAGAATGACTATCAAACATTTAGTGTAGCTATAGTTAGTGTATTTACGACATGGGCTTAAATGATCTCATCAAACTATTTCATTAGCAACCGCCTACTCAAATGGAGGGGGAGGAAAATTATGTTTGTATCATATACCTGGAAGCTATTTAACCCATAGTAGTATTTAAGGGTAAAAATATTGTATATTTATATATAAATATCATAATATATCCTACGCATACAAGTTTACTTGATGTGGACAGACATTAAGCCTTGTAAAAAAACGAACAAGTTCCAAAATACACTACTAAGATAAGAAAGATGAAGCAATAAATTGGTGCTGATTTGTTTGGTTAGCAACAATACACGCAAAGGTTGCTGCTTAATAAGTGTATTTAAAATCCTGTATTTTAATTTCTTTTTAACAATATTATCTATTCATAAATGTATATATGTAATTATGTAACACTTGATATATGCATTGACATCATAATAGCGATACATTCTAAACCAATTCATATTTACATTGATATATAATATTTAATCTTTGCATTTTCATATACTTTTATAAATAAATTATAATTCCTTAACAATAGCATTATTGCATGTTAAAAAATATAACATACTTATGCTAATTTAGCAAAACATTGACCGACCTATGCCAATACGCCGTTACAATAACTACTATTATAGATTTCATACTAAATAATAAGTAGACAAAAACTATTCCCACATTATTATTATTATATTTTTCCCCTATTTAATATTTCCTTGAGAATTTGGTTACATCCTGCAATTTTAATTTCTGTTTAAAATGAGAGCAAATACATTAGCAAATTATATAAAAATATTAAACCACAATTAGAAAGTTTCTTTTTTTGTGATATAAGTGTTTTATCAATCCCAAGATCAAAACCTATAATATAACTGTAATTGTATGATATAATATAAGAGTTGAGAGGTCAAGCATATAAATTAATTTTTGTCACATAAATTAGTTTCTTTTGTGTCATAAATTAAAACCATCAAATTTTTATTGTTATTATTTTTATATTATTATGTAATTAATTCACTAATAGGTGTTTGTTTAGAAATATTAAATATATAATTAATTATTATAATAGATAGTAGCTTTTCATCTTTGTAATTACATGCTTACTGATTATTATTATGCAATTTGATGTAATAAAATCTATTCATTAAAATATTTTTATTAGTAAATTGGCAGCTGAATAGAAAAAGTTATTAGATAAAAATTCTGTTAAAGCAATTCTTTGCATTGTGCACCGTTGTAATTTAAAATAATTAAATGATAGCCGGATTGTATTATACTAAGAAAAAATAAATGCAGTACAGCATAATATTCATTACAAGAAAATAAAAAGTGAAGAATCAACATAGATAAAATTACTAAGTAACAAAAAAATCTATTGTATATTATTCGGTTAATTAATTTAATCTGTAGCTATATTTTTTCTTCTAACAAATCGAAAGTTAACTAAATCGGTTTAGAAGAAATAAATGATTTGTCAGCATATTTAACGAGCTTGAATTTCGGATAAGATGCCTTTAGGTAAAAAATTGAAAATGATTTTGACTGTTTTAACTGGCATCTGATGTGATAATAAGTACCTAGTTTTAAACTAATAATAATAGTTTTTGTTTCGTATTATTCATTGATATTAATTTCAATTGGTAAAAATCAACAAAATCAAATTTGTAGTTTTTTTGTCTTCTTCCTTCAGATTTGTGATGGCCTCCACAATAATACGATTTACTGTTGATAGCAAATGTATGCAACAATAACCTTCCGTAATTAACATGCACTGGTTTTCAAAATTAAAACATTTCTTACTAAAAAAAGATATTAGTGAAAAAAATATGTAATCGTAGCTGTAAAAAAAACTCAAAGAAAATGACTTCCGGTAGAAACTGTTTAATTCTTGTGGTATTAAAATTCGCATCATAAATCATCCAAAAATACTTTTATCAAACTTTTATTGTAAATAATTGGAATTCATTTAGTGAACTTGTTTGTACTCGATTCAAATTAAACATTTTAACATCAACGACACAGATAATACTTTGTGAAACTCACAACAAACACATTGTTGCATGACACAACTAACAAGTACAATCAAAAATTAATGTAATGCACTTACTTTAATTGTCTTTGCTATAAAAACTAAATAAATATATTTAGTCCCGTAATTACAGTAAATTTTATTAAGTATTCAAAATAAACTCAACACCATAGAAAAATTTATATGTGCAAACCATTTCTTGTTTATTACTATTATATAATAATAAATTCCTTGTAAGTATGCATATTTAAAGTAACATAAATATCATACATACTAATTATGTTCTATTCGAGAAAAAAACTATAAATATCTCTTGATTGGTACCAGGCAGTAATTGATATGATTCATTGCTATTAAAAAAATTAATAATAGAAACAATAAATTGATTAAAAATGAACTCATACCTTACACTACGACGATAGAAAATAAAATTACTCACCTGAAACAAAAGAATAAAACACATTAGTACACATATAAATCAGTCAACGGAAAAACATGTTATTACAAATATTGATTGTTTCATAATATATTAGTCGCACAAAACTTACATAATAATTTAAAGAAAAATACAACGTATAAATATATAAATTATAGCAGATTTCCTGATTGTAAATTTTGTTTAAGTAGATGTAATAATATAATCTTATCATTAAAATTATTGTAGTAATAACTAACAAACAATAACTTCGGTATCTTTCAATGAGCCCAAGCAAGACCATTTTTATTGAATGAACTATAAAAGCTTCTTGTACTAGTATAGTGGTAAAGCGGAAGCACTATAGCAGAATGACTAACGCATAAAGCTATTTATTTTTTTCGATAGGTTTATGGTAATTAATGCCGTACAGCCAATTAAGATTTTATAGTGGAATTATTATACTGCGTTGTTTTCGTTTTTAGATGCTTAGAAGAAGGCTGCTATTATAAAATATTACTATCGGTTTAATAAAGATTGGGAAGTGAAACGTTCTTCCTAGTTAGTGTGAATGTCACTAAAAATACACCACCATACAAACTAATTGATGTGAATTTACATTAACACAAAAATGTAAAACTTAACAGAGATACACATTATAATGGTAATTGCAGACAGACAAATATCAGTCACAAATATCAGTCATATTAGAAAAATATATAGTTTTTAGAGGATTAGCTCGAACATGTAATCCCGATAAAAATTCTATTAAAACTGTGTCAGGCAATCATTACTGAAAAGCGGAAAGTAACTAGTATTAAATAAAAAGATAAATGAAATAAATAATAATGGGATCATTTCGACAAAGATTATTCACAGGGTTTTATTAAGAACAGAAAAAGTAATGAGCAACAGTAAAAGTAGTTTAATTATTCTAAACCTTGCTATAGTTAACTTTTGTTGTTCAGAATTGTTTTGTATCGCATTTCACAAACCCATAAAATATCAAGAATAAAAAAATTGGCGTCTTTAATATTGATTTTTTATGTTTTGACCAAAAAATTAAAAAACAATTTCTAAAAATAGATATTCGAATTTACATAAACATATTTGATATACTATATTTCTTCTTCTCACAGTAGCTATCCGTTACTTTATGTTAGCTACCCACAACACAATTTATACTTTATTGACCATATTACAAAATAATTTAGGTTATTGAATGGAACCACGTTTATAAATTTTTCAATCCTCATAGTTGGTCCTCCTTCGACCTAGTCCCCTCCTACCGTCAACCTTTCCTTCAAGTACTAGTAGTAATATTCTTTCTGTTTTCATCATTCTACAAAACATCTTCGTTGGTAACATGAGCTGTGGGATTATAAGAATTCTTCTATCCACATCTCAAACGCGTCCAATTCCTTCTTTGAGGCTTCCGTCAGGGTTCAAGCCTATTCCTTACAAAAGTAGAAAGACGTAGCACTTAACTAGTCTATGTTTAAGTTTAAAATTCAAGCTATGATTATTTTTTATAAATTTCTTAAATGCTGTTTTGAGTTTCTCAGTGCGTTCTTCTTTTAATTTCCATTGATTGGTCCCATTGTGCATTCAATAAGATTACCATATATGTAAATTTTTCTGCCCTCTCAATCTATGCATTGCGTAAAAGTAGTCTTCTCGGTTTATAAGATTCTTACTGATTACAAAAAATGTTGTCTTTTTGGAATACATCTTAAGATCATCGATCACTTGCTGGTGTAATGCTGTTTAAGAATTGTTGTAATCCTTCCATGAAATTTTCGAATATGACCGTATCAGCTCCCCGTTAGCTGATATTCATCATTTAGTCTCCCTTAAAGCTTCTTCAAATACTTTCTCTAAATATAAATTGAAAACCATGAAAAACAACACGCACTCTGTCTGACTCCCCGTTGTATAGTAACGATCTTTAAATTTGCTCCTTCCACCTTTATGTTTGATTTCAGACTCCAATTTCTTTTTTTTTTTTTATTATTATTTTCCCGATTTTTTTGTCGTCAATGTCTATTTATTTTAAGAATATCAATTAATGTTAAGTGATAAACAATGCCAAAAACCTTCCCGCAATCTATAAAACAGACATAAATGTCGCAATTCATATCACAAGATATCTGGAACAGAACTTGCTACGGAGCGCCCCATTGTCCCTAAGGCGTTTATTAAATCAAATTATGTATTGGACATATGCTCTTCACATCGCCAGTATAACCAGGTTTTCAATAAGTGGCTCATAATGCATATTGTTCGATAGTCCCCGCAGGATTTCGGCAAGTGTTTTTTCTGAAACAAATGTTAGCTAGTTTTTATAGCCTTTTCTACTTTCTCTCTCAATACTCTTAGAACAGAAGTACTTTTTGATGTTTAAAAAACAAAAAATTAGGCCTATAAGTTCTTGCACCTTTTTTACCTTTGTATGCAGCTTAAAACTGTGTATTTACAGTCTAGATCTTTAATTTCTTAGCAATTTACATTAAACCATATTCCTTTCTCTTCACTATTGTATTTGTAATGTTCCTGTTTATTTCCGCGTACTTTGTTTTATCCACTCTGCTTTCTCCTTTCTTCCATTAAGCTCAAGATTTCGTTGTTCATCCATCCTTTCTTGCTCATTTGTGTATTTGTTTTGAGGTGGTTCTAATTATTTGGACAAAAATGTTTTTTTGAGTTCTTAACTTAACAAAGTGTGTATGTTATCGTCCGTCTCATCCTAGAATATGCAATTTATTTGAACGTATCTCGTACGTATCAGCTATTTTTTTAGCATTCGCGTATCAACTACTAACCTTACCTAACCTAACCTAACCAGAGCCAAAAGGCTAGATTCCTTCGTTCATTTCAAATTCTAAATCCGTAATCTTCTATTAAATCTTATTAATCGTATTTCGATTAGAATATCTCTTTTTAACCTGATTGGTTATCTCTTCCACTTTTGTATTGCATTCTTCTATCTTTTCCTATATTTACTTCATTTCCAAGTACAATAGTCGTTAAAGTGCTTCATATTCGTGTTCGATCTGAGATATAGATCACACTCAAGCGTACTTTATTTTTAAATTTGTTAAACACTGTAACCTTAAAGTACTAATAGTTTCGACAAACTAAATCTCAAACATCACTTGGCTTGGTTAGGTTAGGTCAAAAAATAAATAATATGCCAACTTTATTTTTTAAACTATGACCACAATAAAACCCAAGGTGCATTAAGAATTTAAAACGTCTGCCAATAAATAGTATATTAAGTATCAAGCGTAAGAAAGCTATGTTTGCAGAACGCGTTTTTAATAAAATACAAACAGTTGGAACCACTTGATAAAGAAATATCAAACCAACTTATTCTATTAAGTAGTCTCAATTATCACGTTATCACAGTAGCAAAAGTAACAAATTAAATTTTGTTCCCACTCACTCACCCACCCAAGAGTTAGTTATTAAGAGATAAACAGCTTTATGCATAGTTGTTTGGTTAGTATGCTACTATCACGTTACTAACAAGTAGCTACTTACACCATACTAAATGCGGCATAAGCAGTTAGTAGCTACTAACTATAAAATTATGCTTTGGCAACGCAGTATTATGTGACATGAAGTTTGTTTCATGTTCTATTTTTGCACAAAAATAAAGATTCAATAATTATTGTAGAACTTTTAAATAAAAACTTAATCAACAAAATTGATTAAAAAAATTATGCAAACGTAAAAATATATTTTAATTTTGTTTTAAAATGTAATTTATAGATATCTAAAATAAATTATGCATTTATTGTAAAAAGCTTGAAAAAATAAAGCTATACAATTAATTACTTTTGAGCTATAATCATTTTAAAATATTATTAAAATTAATAACCAACTATTATGTTTAGTCAGAGTAAGTTTTAGAGCCAAAATGCACAGAATCAGATATATTTGCTGCTACCAATATTAATTTTTATAACTCAATTTTGGATGTGCTACCATCTTACAAAAAAACACTAAACTAATTTAATTATTAAAAGAAATAGCATTAACGCTAGAGAAATGCCGGGTTTAGTCGCCCTTCCTGTTGTGATGCCACTAGTAGTATTGTTATGGAAAAATATTAAATGATATCACATCTACGAGAATATCGGTAAACCTTTCTCTCTAGAAAAATATTTACACGTACAGCGCCGTTTTTAAATTAAAATTGGTTCTTATATGACAAAACACCAACCAACTCAACATCCAAATGACAAGATATTAGTAATCACTCTTTTTATGTGTTGAACTGCATACAATATTCTATGTCTTCATGTTTTTGGTTGAAGATTTAAAGTTACATTTAACGAGTAAAAAATGAATAAAGAACTGATTAAAAACAACATTTTTTTTTTTAATTAATTGCGAAGAAACAACTTATTGCATCAAATTTCTACAAATTTGAGGACACAGATTGGACTTTCTTCTACAATGTGTGAACATTATATTCAATTATATTCAGGCGTTTTCTTGCTGAGTTGGATGCTGTAAACCCTTATAATAGCGCAACTATTCTCCCCCCTTAATTTATTTCATTAATTATACTTGAAGCAACCACTACATTTTGGTGCTAATATTTAAATATTACTATACATTGCAATAAATAAAGCAATATGTCATTAAATGGTGATAAATATTTTAATATTTACAACTGACAGTTGTTATATTTACAATTTATTTGATCACTTGCAAAACAAGACAATCCGGCTGGCTACTAACGTTTTAGTCGACAACTAGGCTTAGTAGCGTTTTAAATATCATTATGCATACAATCAACAGTAATATTCAGCTAGTAGCACCCTAGTAGCTACTAAATATGACTATGCATAAATATGTTATTGTTTAACAATTCTCTTATATCTACACACAAAAGGTGGGACAAACAATAGATCTTTTGATGTCTAACACTTGAGCGGGTTGGTGAGTCACAGTAAAAGAAATTGTTCGCCCACAAATTAAACTTTGTTTCACCCACCCACCTAAGCAATAGTTATCAAGAGATTTATTGTTAAACAGTTCTCTCATATCTAAATCCAAGCACACAAAAAGTGGAACAAACAATAGATCTATTGATGACTAACACTTGAGCAGGTGGGTGGGTAACAGTAAAAGAAATAACTCGCCCATAAATTAAACTTTGTTTCCACCCACCCACCCCAACTTTAGTTTTTAAGAGATTTATTATTAAACATTTTTCTCGTATCTAATTCTAAGCACAATAGAGATGGAACAAACATTAGATCCTTTGATGACTAACACTTGGGCAGGTGGGTGGGTCACAGCAGAAGTAATTCGCCCACAAATTAAACTTTGTCCCCACCCACTCACCCAAGCGTTAGTTATAAAGAGATTTATTGTTAAACAATTCTCTCATATCTAAATCCAAACACACAAGAGGTGGGACAAACAATAGATCCTTTAATGACTAATAAATGGGCGGGTAGATGGGTCATGGTAGAAGAAGTAACTCGCCCACAAATTAAACTTTTTTAAAAGATTTTTAAATTTTTCAAAGAAAGTCGTGTTTTTTGCATTCCCTAACGTAAATTTGACCACTGATTACAATTTTGGACGTCCGACTCTGATATTCTTAACATTTCTCTGTCAATCTTAAAATAAACACTAAAAACATGGTTTTTATGCGTTCCAAAGGGCAAGAAAAGCACTAATTGGAGAAGGGAAAGAACGCAATTGCTTCTAAGCCAACAGACCCGTCTGAATCGCCGCAAAGCCGGAAGTCCGTGGCTCAATGGATTTTCATTTGCAATTGTGGACCAATGTTTGTAATTTTGTGGTTTTTTGGGTAATTTAGACCTCTGATTACGATTGCGGAATCAGAGTTTTGATATTCTCAATTCTAATAAAAAACGATATTTTTGATGTATTTTTATTTCGAAACAACTTACTTTTAGGAGACGCGGTTGTACCTGTGAGTTATTAAAAAATCAGCATTAAATTTTGATTGGTAGAAACAGTATAGGGTAATTCCACGATAGCTCGGACAATCGTCTACACATTGATATCTCCGATTTTGCTCAAATTTTGTACCCATAATAATACCATCTATATGCAGACAACACACAATTATATTTTTCTTTTCCACATCATAACATAAAAGCCGCAATAAGAAACATCAACAAACAAGTAAAAGTTTTGCATGAATAATCTCGTTTATTAACCCAACAAAAACGGAAACCCTTCTTTTAGAAACTACACAAACTAGAGACTATGTCAACAACTACATAGAATTTCAAATTTTATTTATTGTAGTTGAGAATCTACATGTACTTTTTAGCATTACAGTTAAAACCCTAACCTTATCATAGATAAATATATGACTTGTCACTCAAAAGAGATTTTTTTGACCAATAAATTATTCTATTCTATATAGTATTTTACATGCATATTTTTCTGTACAAAACATCTACGCCAGCACTCGCGCCTTGAGAGAAACGCTCACATACTCACGCACTCCGTTAACAGTAGTTAATTATTTTACCCCGAAATGTGCTGAATACTAAAAAAAATATTACTTATGATACAATCATTTAAAAATAAATGTGAGTGAAATGCTCAGAGCGCAAATTATTAAAAATTGACAGTAAATAATAACAAGTAGAACAAACTTTTTAGTTACATAAATATCCGTTCCGAGTCCCCTGTCGTATTTAATTTACGACCTGCCTAACAGTGTTCTATTATCATCAAATAATGTACTTTAATTATACAAATATTGAGCAACACAATTCAACGCTTTATATTACTAAAAACTGATTAACAATTAATAAACTAAAGATGAATTGCGATAAAACTAAATTCGATATATGTAAATATTTCATTAAAATGAGGGCTACTACGCATGATGAGACTAGAAATACAATAAAATAACAGCTGCTATCCAGTCATCACAAATCAGAAAGTCAAGAAGTGCCCATTTATTATTTTTATATATTAAATTAAATGTAGAATTAAGGTTAAGCGGAAGACCATCAATGCGATGAACAGAAATAAAGACGATTAATATTATTATACACTCACAAACTAAAAAAATCTTTGGTTTAGATTAACAACTGATTTGAAACAACAATGTATATGATCTCCAATGTTTGCGCTATAAAATTTTGAAACGTTTATTTATTGTAAATACTGCCAAACGCACCTTGAATAAGGCTTCAATTTATCAATGCACTTTTTAAATATTATTATTGATCCAGCAGATAGATAGATGATAAGATAAATGTACTAACTTAAGCGTAAACAGTGTCGGAATTCTCTTATCAATGGCTTCTAAATTTGTTTTTAAACAGTTATCGCAACAAAATTGTATAAATCAAATACAAAACTGTAAGGAATGTATAAGCAAAAAAAACTTGCAAAAACGTGTAACCACTTTAGCTTGGCCGCCATAGGCAACTTAATATACACAAAAATATCGTTCTCTCCATTCCACTCATGCTATTGCGCGTTTTAGCATCCTTTTCATGCTCACACTCCATGATATGATGATCTAAAGCTAAAATAGTTGTACGTTTGATTACTAGAGTATTATGATTTGTTTAAGCAATTACGACCCTATCCCTGGAAACATTCACTACCATTGCCCGCTAGTAGAATATTATACTTTATAAAAAACTATTTATTTATTATTTATGTTACATATTATTTCTGACTTGATGAAAAATATTCCTAAATCTAACAGAAACCTTAAGAGAAGTCAAGCTGACAAGTTTAGTTTGCAGAACTATGATGTAATTAATAGATTGTAGTGATGTATTCGCTATTACATTGGTCTATTAATATCAAATAGGTAATCTAATAGCGGCGTGATTTTTTATTGCCATTACTCACTGATTTTACTAATGGTAGCCATTATTCAATTCATTTTATTGAAATAACTGAACCATTATTTAATAGTCTAAGATACTAATTTTTAGTGTGAAAGATACTTCTCTTTATTATGGTCATTATGCTTGATTTGGATTTACTTTAAACATCGTTTACGAGTATTATAAATTGAGATGACACTTTAATCCATTTTGCAATTGTGCATTTTTACGAACAACAAAAGTAACATTAAATCTTAATATTATCAATAATTTAAAAGTATTTTTTATAAATTTCATAGTTTAAATTATTATTTAATTTCTTCCAATACAATAAAATTTGGTAAAAACACAATGTTTAAACATTATTCCTAGGTATTAAATTCAAATATAGAATAGGTCAAGTAAACCAATAAAATTAACTAAACATTGAACTTCAAACAATGTTTACAACCAAAGAATTTTTTGGCAAGAATTATACAATAAATGTTTATAGAATCTAACAATTATTTTATTTTAGTTGAAACAGTATCTTACTACAATGTCTGAAATAATAATAATTTCTCAAAGTAATTAAAGCATTAATTTAGAATAAATAATTCATTTCAATTGATAAATCTTTCTTTTCACTTTTAATTCGAATAAATAATATGAAAACAGTATGAAAATTATAATCTATCAAAGAGATATTGGAAGGAAATAAACAATTATTATTATTGTTTACAATTGTATATTAATGAGTTTTCCTTTTAATGCAATTAGTAATAAAATTAATAGCAATAAATGTAGAAATTAAAAAGAATTAGTAGAATGCATTAGTCCTTAATCGCGAATTTATGTATTGCATTTTCTAAAATCTATTAATAAAAATTTATAAAACATTCATGGCCAAAATAATTAATAAAAATATAAACACTAAATGATTACACATTATGTAATAATGATCTGTAGGTTTTTATTAATTATCCTGGCAACCTTCTGATTATGGTTTAAATCATATTGTTGTAGGTGTGCCGCCCCCTTATAACATACAAAAATTAAGCTACCTTCTAATCCGAAATTTGTTTCCACTACCAAACACCATCTTGATATTAATCCAATGCAGCAACAGGGTTGAATATATTATTTAATTGTAAACACTAAACACACTCGCATGGCACGCGCGCGATTGACTCGACGGATTCGTTGTTCTTGTCGATTCGGAGGTTTGCCTCAAACTAGAGAGTTTTGCCGATGCGAACGTCTGCCTGGCGTTAACCTCCCACTAAATAAAGAGAGGTGACGTTTTTACAGTATGTGTATGAGTGCGATGAGGGAATAACCGCCAGGTGTAGTGAAAGGGAGGCGCAATCGAAGTTCAAAACTTACTACTAGGTCTATAAACTATAGCGATCGGATATGTATCGATGGGACGATGTTATTTATTATACGGTTGGAACGTAAATATTATGTTTCCTCTTTTGGATCTATAGTGAAAAGATGAAATGAAAACTTATTTGGAGCTTTTAATTTCATTCGGTTTATAAATTAAGAGATTGTTTATGATGTATTCATACTTATGATAATATTTACAATTCAAAATATTACTTTCATTAAAAGCTGATTTGGGTTTAATCCAAAATTAATTTTAATGCAATTATTTTTAATAATACAATAAATTATTAATATAATTCTATAATTATTTCATATATATTGTAGGTAAAGAAACTTGCCAAAATCATTTGTCCGAATAGGAGGGAACCAAAGTAATTTATAACCCAAGGCACCTATTTGTAAAGAAAGGTACTTGTTTGTGAGTTTCAAAGTTGCAGGTAGATATTTGAAGTGTAAGCAAAATGCAAAGTGTTTAAAATAAGTATAACTTAACAAGACTCAAAATTTTATATTTTTTGTTCTTAAAAAAAATAGTTTAATGGATAATATTATTACAAAATTATTTCTCTTTTATCTGTTCTTTTTGATTGTGTTCTATTCGATTTATTAATTAATATTATAATAGCACTTAAATTATTACTAATTTTTAAATTCAAAGTTGAATTATGGTATAATATTATTCGTTTAAGTTAAAGTTTTTTTTAACGTTTTTGATTTTACTCGTTAAATCCAAATTTTGCTAATTTCAATGATTGTTAAATTACTATTTTCTACCATGGTCCAATGCAGTATCAAATCTTAAAATTAATGCAAATTAAAAATGCTAATTAATGAATTAAAATTCAATCAAACCAGATTAATATATTTCAAGCTGCATTACAGCAATCAAGAACTACTCATGGTGTGTAATTCCGGCTACTGAAGATCACAATCTGGCCCGTACTGTTTTGAAAGTAACAAATTGTTGATGTCTTTAAAATTCTGGTTTTCTGTCGTCAGTCAAAAAATACAAATAGATAAGATTATTGTGTCCTATTTGCATTTAATAAAGGTTGATGACAATTTGGATAGATTGTGTGATGCCAATCTGTTTATTTAGCTAGGCATACCTCTCGTACCACGACATTTTCCTTCCAACATTCCCTGAATGGTCAGTTCTAGAAATTGGTATATGGTGTTCCACCATTTTGTTGCAGCTAGTAGCAAGGCAATTATAGTCAACTAAACAAGCTCGAACAGCTTTCAATAGCATAAGCAGAGTCTTCTGCTGTAAAAATCCGATGTTAACTTTGAGATGCTTTGAAAACGTCTAAACGATATTCTTGCCACCATTGAAAGACAAAAACTGAAATATTTCGGACATTCTATGAGAAGCCTGAATATGAATAGCTGATAAACAAAAGCCGGGCAGCAAAAAAACATCATGGCTAAAAAATGTGCGCGTCTAATATAAGTGTGATTCAAGAACTTTGTTTAATATCGCCGTCGACAGAAGTAAAAATAGCTACCTACCTTGAAGATTATGATTATTGACCCTGGTAAAACAGATTTGAAATTTAAAATTACATTTCTAATTCTCCATACCATCCATGTCTACAAAATATTAGTCAGAAGTGGAATAAATCTGCTGTAGAAGAAGTTCTAAACAAACTCGATGCCGATGACGGATGAAGATTCTGATCATGTTTCCGAGTAAATGAAGTATCGGTAGAAAATTTAAAGCACTCATATTCTAACAAAGAGAAAACGACCATTAGATAGAAAACATTTTTGAGCATAAAAAAAAAGCAGCAAATACTTCTTTGGAAGCTTGGAAACTATATATAACATCGTAGCCTTAGAGTGTCTATCAGAATTTAAAAACCTTATAGTCAAGTGAGTATAGAATAAACATATGCAGGGTTAAAAATACCAGAGCCCAAAGAAGATAGTAATAAATTCGCACCAATTAGAGAAATTTGGAATATATTTATAGGCAATTGTAAACTTTATTATACCCCTGGAGAATATTGCACTAATAATGAGCAGCTATTGGGTACTTGCTCCGGGCACCTGGAGCAAGTACCCAATATTTTCAATTATAATTCAAATTGAATATAACGGCAAAATTTGACAAATACGCACAATAAGGATAACAATGAATAAGTTCCAGAATACTATATTACAAAACTTTCTGAATAGATAATTGATTTAAGTCTGTACCAATAGCACAGACGATGTTAGTTCAACACAAGCTAACCATTTTAGGAACGATAAGTAAAATAAAAGAAAAATCCCTAAAGAATGCCAGACAACAAAAAAGTATTAGTACTCTCCACAATGCATTATGACAACGGCAGTGATGAAGCAACATCCATATAATAAAACAAAATCTAGAAGCAAGAAAAACTAATTGCTGGCCAATGTATAAAACAATTATTTTAAATAAAATTTGATTTCAAACATTCAAGATTTGATTTGCTCATTGAAAGTCCAAACGTTGAGTTTCAAATTTTAAAGTTTGAATGTCAGCTTTATGATTAATGACCAAATTGTCATCATTTCAAAAAAGATTTTATCCGAACTTCAGTTATGAGTGTGTTTCATTATTTTATACTAACATTAATTAACAACAGAAACGTGCGGTATGATGATTATATGTAATATCACTGAAATAACTTTCGATACAATTTCAAGTTTATATATTTAAGGTAACAATAAATTATATATTTAAGGTAACAATAAGTTACCGTAAAAATATTTTATTATTGAAATGTTTAGATTTGATTATTAGCTAAATTTTCAATTAAACTGGACCAACCAAAATAACAAAAATAAATATTCATTCATTAAATGTGGTCTCTTCAGAAGTGATTTACTATTAATACATACAAAAATATACGTTTGCGGTAAAGATCGAATATCACAATGACAGGATGTATTGGTCAAAATGATCGACAACCAAAAGAAAGAAAAAAAAAATGCACAAGTAGAGCAGAACCTACTGCAATTTCACTAATTTCCGAATGGATATCCCATTCTTCAGCTTAATCACCCACCTTTACCATACAGACTATGAAATCACGATCGTATCTCCCCATCGATTGTCTTCTTCATATACATTTTTACGGATTAAACTTTTTTTAAAAGTAACGTGCAACGAATTGGAAAATTAATCTGGCGTGCACATAATTCTGCACACATTTTTCACGGGGAGCGAAGACCTTGACATTTCGGGTATATTCGGGTGCGATAACCTAAGCGAGATAGCATTAATAATTGTACGGAACAATTTTTTTTTATAAAATGGATGCGCGTATATAACTTGTTCCGGTTTTTTAACTCCGGATATGCGCCACCTGAGGCGCATCGTGAACACATACTCGTTAACAAAAAAATACTAATTTCATACTGTTATGAATAGAGTAAAACAATGTAGATAGTTTTATTCGCAAATTTAGCATCACATAATAACATCTCTTAATAATTAAATTAATAAAGAATTGAAATAACAAACATTCACATTCAACCCCTCAAACAATCGTTTTTAAGATTCACTTTTCATAGAAATTTTAACTATTTTTTTTATACGGTAAATAAACCATTTCCCTCTTCCGTGGATATTAAGTGAGAAACTGAATTACTCTCTTTATTGTGGGTATTGTAAACATGCAATATTATTAATAGTAATGGCAGTAGTCATAAATCATGTTTTACCATTTTTTACAAGCACTTCATTTACTGTAAGAATATTCAATTGGTATTTCTGCAAAACGCTTTACTGCCCGGAAATTTACGTTCATTTCCTTTAGATAATTACAAGGGTGATATAAATATGACTTGCATGTGCTGTTTGTTTGGTTGCAGGATATTGAAATCGTAAAATTTAAATAAACATGGGATAAATTGCAAAAGGGAAGCACACAATGTAATAACGAGGAATAATAAATACAGTATTGTGTAACATATATTATTATTTTAATATAAATTAACTATAAATAAAATAAATTAACCATAATAATAGCACATCATATTTAATTTCATTTCTCAGAGGTTTTTTAAACAAATATACTTATTGTTAATCCAAAAAAATCTCTTAAAAAACTAAGTTGATTGAGTATATTACCACAATCAAGTTCTTTGTAAAATACCAATTACCAACTTCACAAAGAAAGATAATATCAAATTTAATAAACAACAAACAAACATCAAAAGCCCAAAATTTCGAAACAATTTATCGATTTTAAAATAAATTGGTTCGAAATTTTTTTTTCTTTCGGTGATATTTAAATAATCCAGCCAAGTTTACAAATGTTCATACCATAAGTTTACTTTGTGTTCAGTTGTAAGAATAAGTTAATATTTTTGAGAACACTGTATCGTGATATATTAATATCATAATAAATAAACAAAATATTTATATAGCATTGTCGTTCAGTCAACATGCATATTTTGTCATCTTGTTTAGAAAAAAAAGAAATGGACGAAATAAAAGTTAGATTAAAACTGAAATGAAATGTAAAAATACAAGATTCAAAGCAATGAGCAAGAGTCAAAGCTAGGTTCCAAGGTCGAAGCAATGAGAGTAGATAAGATGCTATAATCAGAGCAAGGGTCCCCGGTGTGTCTGCACAGTAAGGAGCTGCTTACCATTACAATTCTTAATTACAAATATAAAATTAACCAATAAATTAGCTTTTATTAAAGAATTAACTTGTCACGCTTAGCTCGGTAATAAAAATAATAACATATATAATTAACCAAAGAAGATTCTGTTTTCAATATTATTACTTCCAATGTGGTCAACAATGGACAATGCGTTCGATACTGTACCGATTGCAGTAATGTACATCCAAAGATTGTTAATGCAAAGTAAGTAATAATTTAGTCGTATAAAAACAAATTCTTCTATGTTTCTCCAATATGTACCATATAGACCCAATATTTATGTACTCTGTCGTACTTTCATCTCTACTTTTCAGTTCAGGTTGGTTCTACTTTGGTTTGCTATTTTAAATTGTAATCAAGATGGACATTACTTATCTACATTTTCTATAACATTGTTCTCAACTTATAACAAATAATATTTTTTGTACTATAAAAGTTAATTTTGACTATCCACATGTCTTCATGCTTTATTCAATTCTTTAACTATGAATCATCCACAATAATGTCGTTTGCTAACTGTAAACCAAAATAGCTATAAATATTAGTATGAATAATTTTCTTGTAATAGAATCCCTTTGTTAACCTCCTCACTAGATATAAATTCTGTTTCTTATAAAGTCTATTTTCACATCTTAAAACACACATAGTTTATTCCCGCATTGCTTTAAAAATCATATTTTTATTAAACAATTTTTCCAGAGACAGACAGAGGTCGACTGCCAACAGCCGATACGACAACACCGAGTGCAAACCACTTCAACACCCGACTGAAGTGAGCCTGAATACTTGATTGCGTTTAATTGTCAATCATATTATATCACTACTAATAACCCATCTAAATTAATCTCTTCCAGCATGAACCCCGACCTCGAGAAATTAGAGCGATGGCCAAATCTTGAGAGCAATGTATGTATGGAAGACCTCATCAAGAAGCAGGATAAGAAGATTGATGAACTCAAGAAGTATGTCGTCCGAATAATCGATAATTCTTCTTCTTTTTAGCCTTCATATTTCTATTGTTGGATACAGGCCTTTTTAACTGTTTTCATGCTTTTTTTTGTCCTTTGCTTACCGCATTTACTGTTTTCCCGCTATCGTCAATCCATCTTATTTAGGTTCTTCCAATATGATCAATGATGAGTCAGAGCAAATCGACAACCAAGAAAACAAGCCAAAGCAGAACATGAAGAAGATCCTCTTCGGCATGCGTAAGTACATTACGCAAAAAATAAAAAAAAGTAAAGCCGCGTCCATGATGTCATTCGTTGCCAGGCAGATGTCCATGCCACCGGAAGTTCCGGCCCCGTAGAAGTCCCGAAGACCCTAGCGGTTTTTCCAGCTGCTGCAGCAACGCTCCAGCTCACCAAGACTCCGGACGTTCCAATCCAAACCTCCCTCAAAAAGCCTGCCAAAAACCCGATCAAATCCAACCCTTCCAAAAACAAAAAACGGATAAAATTTCAGCTACAAATTAAAGTCGGCGCCTACAATAAAACTCCGCTAAAAAAAAAAATTAAACCATTTCTGTGAAAATCTGTACTATTGTACTTCCCATTATCTCTAAAAATATGCAAATAATCTGCTATATTCTGTTGCAAACTCTGTTCAACAAATTGAAAAAAGTAACAAATTATTCTTTTGGCCAAAATCAAAACGTAAATGTTATCGTTTACCGCCTTTTATTAGTAATAACCAAAAATTTTATTTTAATTCTTACAGTAAAAAAAAACATTAAGCCAAACTTTGTACAAAACTTTGAAAGTTTTAACAAACATATGGTCCTAAAATCAAAAGTATTCTAAAAAAACTATCGGCCTTTGATCCAAAACCAACGAGTCTATAGAATTCTAAAAAAAAACACGGCATCTAGCCAAAAAAATACAAAATATATTAAACCCAAACCTAAAGTTGTTCAAAAAATAACCACCAATGTTGCTCTAAAACTAATGATCTTGTAAAGAAAGCTAGCGGTATAGGCTTGAATCAGCCACTCCACCATCAAGCAATCACAAGCACGTTGTGCTCAAAATAAAAAAAAAATAACTTCAGTAGTTAGAAAAAGTTTAGCAAACTACTTCAATGTAGTAGTAAAAATACAATTTGCTCGCAAACAGTTGATTGCAAATATCTAAGTGTATAAAGAAGCAATAAAAGAAAAAATTCAGCCAATTTATGAAAGAGTTTAGGTGATAAGAGTAGAGAAAACATTAATAAAATGTTGTTCAAAATTAGTCATAAGTAGTTGTGAGCCTCAAACAGTTAAAGCACTTTACGTTCGAAAGAACTTTGGCTTGATGTAAAACAAAACCAGAGCAAATATTGCAAAAGGCGTCATTAAATGCTCAACAATAGTCGCCACTTTACGAAAAATAGCAAGATATTTAAAAAAACATTACTAAAGGTATGTTAGTAATAGTAAAGGCTACAAAAGTAACACCTCAGTTACTACATCACAAAACCACAGTGACAACACAAAACTCACAAACAAAACTTTAAAACATGTAATTCATTCATTTCAATTTATAATAAACATTTTTTGCATCTCAAAATATGACAATGCTGAGTTTTCTTTGCAAGCCTCAAATGATCCTTCTGCCTCTGTTGTTCATTTATTTTCACTGGTGTTTTAGACTTGATGTTTTCCTGAAGTACGTGCAGTACCTTGGAAATAAATAAATGAAGTTTTTTAATGTCCAATCGTAAATACGATCGTATTGCTTTAACCATAACATCAACCCCCTTCAAACAAGTTTCAAGACATCTGAGACAATGTAAAAACTGTAAAACACTTAATACAACCAAACTGATAGTACTCGGGCATTGACAAAGACCAAGCCACATTTAAATGGGTTCATGATTATTCCATAGTCTTGCAGATGTTTAAACAATATCTTAGATGTTTTTCTTGTAAAGACGATGTTAATGTGTCATCTACACAGGCATAGCAAAACTGTAAATCACTCAGTATTTTGCTTTGGAATCTTTAAGTATCATTCCAAAGATAATATAATAGAAATAATCTAAAACAACGACCTTATTACTTATCTTCAAAAAGCGCCAAATCAAAAATGTATCCAAGGTCTTTATGACCAACATAGATAGTTAGCATCAATGTCGACAATTTTCCAAACCAAAAAAAAAAAAAAAAACGGGTGGTTTAAAATACCTTTGAAAATGGTGTTAGAACTGTAACAAATTTTTATCTTCCATTCTGTGCGAACAGCAATTTCAAGATAATGTTACCCAACCAAACGTTATTGCGTTGATTATAACGTTAAATATAAAAATATTAATAAGAAGCACAAGAACTATTGCAACTGTTAGAGTCCGACCAAACAAAGAAATTAATAACCCTCTTCAAAGAAGACAAACGCCACCAAATGCTCCAACTACCAAGTTATCAGTCTAACAAACCTTGTTAAAAAATACTACTTAACATAATCCATGCACGTATATACAAAAAACTATACCAAATTCAAATCCACGCTGGACTAAAAATATGTAAAAAATAAACGCATAATAAGCACGTGAACACATGCAAGTCTGCATGCGATTGGTCGTCAGCTTGGAGCTTGGGCTGCTCAATCAAGACCCCATTAAGTGAGATTTTATTTATTTAGCCATGTACGTAAACAATGCGTGTATTTGTTTACTATTAGTCCAGCGTAGATTTGATTTTAGTATAGACAAAAACATCAACAACGTGCAATTTGGATTCCAAAACGGCACAAGAAAAGCTTTATTTAGCATTTAGGTTTTAATTCAACAAAAGGCACTTCCAACTAGGGCATTTTGTTTTATTGGCTTCGGAAAGACCTTTAATAACGTCTAACACATAAAACTTTAAAAATTACTAAGAAAAGCAAGAATAGACCATAGAAACCGCATAATAACCAACATATACCTTAAGAAAAAATCTACTGTCTGTAAGAATGAGAGTCCGTCAAGACTATACTGTCACCCCTCCTATTTAACGCTTACTCCAAAATATTGTCGTTCAAAAAGAACTTTATGCCGATAACATCGTATTGATAGAGACCTTTAACAACTAATAGACCGGGTAACAGAAGTGAGTGAGATGTACGGTATGAAACTAAATTGTAAAAAATTACTTTATTTATGTTCCTAGTATTCAATCAAATGATGTGGGAATTGTAAAAACAAATTGATCTTTAGACCCGGTCTTCAAACCAGAAAATTAATCAATCGTTTAATAGTTTCACCCTCCACCTTACTGGTGATCAGTTTTATATATTTTTGGAGTATAGTTATACTCCAAAAATATATAAAAATAACAAGAGAAAAAATACCAGAAAGTGCCAAAAATACTAAACATATATTTGTATAAAATGTTCGTGTCAAGTTAAAGAAAGTAGTTGTATTGTTGCTACAATTGCTACAAAACTTACTTAATTCAATCAAATAATGAGACCTTCATAAATAATTCTTAGTATTTGATAACTGCACCTATAACTCGCCTCTACATATAATGTCAGCTCAATTTGTCTAGTGTACCCCTTGAATTAAAATATAGTTTGTATGAAGAAGTGTAATAAATCTTTACCGTGCTGTTTAGATTCTTCTTATAGAGACCGGTGACATCTTAATTAACCCTAACTCAAAGTGCTTTTATAACATATAACTCCAGTCTAATCTAAAAAAAACATGATTTATGTGATTATGATCTTAAAAACTACCTGCGAGTGGTAAAAAATTTTAATAGAACATAAATTAGCATTTTTTACACATAAATACTTTAAGGAAGAAGATGCTATTAAACTAGGTTAGTTCTCTTATGTAAAAAAACAACAATCTTGAATCAAATATTTACATAGATTACATTGAAAGTCGTATGCGTTTCATTAACTTTTCTCGGTCACATTTTTTATATACTTTGTTGTTGAAAAGCGCAATAAACTGTATAAATCGCATGAAGGTCATTCCGCTAGATCCGTATCGGTAAAAAATAGTTTAACACATATGCGTATAATTAAAATATGTGGGTTTGCCTTATGTTTGAGTCGGTGCTATATTATACCTAAAAGGTCAACTAGACCTACTTGAACTAAATCAAAATTACAATATAATTTTTCAAAACAATTTGTGCCCGAGGGTTCATATGCCAATTTTTTACCCAATTTATAACAATTAATTTAGATATTATCTGTCAACCTTGATTTGGACAAGACAATAGCTTTTGTAATACACTAAACTTTAAAATTAATTACTATAAAATCATCAAAACATTATGATGCATCATAACACGTCACTGCTTTCGGTTAGTTAATTAATTAGCGTATCGATTTCGTTGAACGAATATCATTTACATAATTAACGTTCGCTTTTATTTCGGCGGTTCATAAATTACTTTTACATAATTTCTGAGAGTATTATACGATCAAACCATGAAAGTACAACGCTTAAATTTAATTAATTTCTGGCGTAATTAACCTTATATTTAAGTAATTTAATTATCCAATATGTCAAATTTAGAAGTTGTTTAAATAATAAGAAATGATTCTATAGTTGAGATATATCAGTTACTTAAAAATGAACAAGTCATTTTGACCCAATTTTAGAAAAAGTTTAACAGAACTTTAATGATGCATGACTGACATTTTTTCATACTACCCATTAAAAACTATAATGATAGTTGTAAACGATGAGAACAAGCCTTCCTTATAAAGGCATTATCAAAAAACCCCAACAATTAACAGCTATATTTAGTTTCATTTAATGTATGCAAATTATCGAAGCACACTTTATGCATTAATATTATCTAAATGTATTGAGATGCATACGACCTTGCATTTAATAACAATGGGTTACCACGGGGTTCAACAATGGCCTGTTCTGCTTTCACGTAGAGCGTACGCGTACTCGACAGATGCGCCTTGTTGAGAACATCTGTCATTAACAGGTGGTACCCCAAAAAGTAAGACATCATTGCTTAATCCCACAATAAAAATATTGCAATTAATACTATTATTGTAATTAGATATTACAAATAAAATTACTTATTATATAGTAAATAAATAACATTGAGACGTCATAAAGCAATTCTTAAAAGATTTCAAAATTCGATACGGCAGAGAGGTTGTAATTATCGAGCATCGTGTTTAATACGTTCCACACCTAATAACATCGATCTAATGCGAAAAATTAGAGCTACATTTTATTCTAATCGGCAAGTGCAATTATCATCGGACCGCATACGTGCTTATTAAAACCTCCTGTCTAGTAAGATCCACCGAGATTATTATGTATACTCGTTACAATCGCATCGGGCACAGGATCGCTCCTGCACATCGCCCCCAGTGCGGACAGATTAATGTTCTGATGCTATTTCTCATATCGCTAGATTACGGCGTCAAATAATGATGTTATATGTCCGGGGAATAAACTAGGATTACAAGCTGTAATTACACAAGTTACAACTTCCTTTTTTCTTAGAGGAAAACGTTTGCATAATAAATAAATACAAACAGATTTAAAGACGAATTTCATAATTGGGTTAGATGCTTCGATAAACTAAATGTATGTTTAATTCAAGGATATTTATTGTAAATTTTGTAATTTCCATCATCTTTCAGTAATTTAATAAATGAGATCGGACAGGACTACAACTGCAAAATAGTTTACATGATATTAGAAATAGTCCTCGAAGGGTATACAATGCAAACTTTCAACATGACAGACAAGCTTTGTTCACTTGTAACCTATATTTTGTATTCGATGGTAATGGAATCACAAAATGCTTATTTTGTTGTAATCGAATCAATGCATTATAAATTTGTATTTAAACTAGTTATTATTAATATATTACCGCAATTATTTAAGGATTTTCTTTATAAATAATTTACAACATTCATTTAACCAAAACATCACCGATTTCACACTATAGTTATGTTTGTTTATAAATAATATATTTTTTAAACATTTACAGTTGATATAATAGAATAATTGAAAAACTTAAATACTTTTATACCACGAAATTACAATTTAAAAATAGTATTAATTGGCTCTCATCGGAATTTATATACCAACTATAACTGCAATTTATAAAAAAAAGACAAAATTCATTTAAACAAGTATTATCTAAAATACACATTTCATGCTTAATTCTTAATTTAATACGTAAGAGTTTTTTTAGGTCGCAGCGTTGCTAATCAACTAAGAAGGTAAGAATACTTTCTATATACCTCATTTATTAAAAACATTTAAATATATTTGAATTCAAGTATAGCAGCGAAAGCCAAACCATAATAAAAATTTTAGAAAAATTCTTTAAAAACCAGATAGTTGTGCAAAAATCTTTCCAAAAAAGATCAGAAGGCGAGTTCCTTAGTTGCCCAAATAGAATCTTCTTAAGAAACATGAGTAGATGCAAATGTGACATTAATTCAATAAAGCGTAAAAATATTAAGCCGAAAACTTGTAGATACGACGTTGTATAGTTTGGTATTCCATATCCATACATTGTAGTCAGATTCAGATTTAAATAACTATGTATTTTGCAAAAGTCCAAATAGAAACTAAAAAACACTTAAAAAAAATTGATATTTAAAAAAAAGTGTAACAATCAAAAGGTGTTACTAAAATTTGAATACAAAGTGTTATTCCACCAATAGCGTAAAGCTTCCTTGCCCAAAAGTTTCAGAGCCCAATATTAAACGTTTCTTGTTTGTTCTTCTTCACTATTCTACAAATTTGTGCTAATATCTTGATAAATTAACCTCATATTTTTTCTATTTTTCGTCCATTTTAGCCAATGTTAGACAATTTCTTGTTAGCTCTTAAAAGTAGTGATTGATATTAAGAAAAAACACCAAAAGAGTGAGAGAAAAGCATAACAATTTCTATCATCAAAAAACCCAAACTCTCTTCAGCGCAGTTTCAAAACTGACAAAAACTGGCAAACAGCAGAGATTAATAAAAAACAGATCTACAATAGACGCTATATTTATCCTACGCCAAATTGCTAAGAAAAGTATTAAATTCAATAAAAAAGTTTTCTTAAGCTTCGATCTCGACAAAGTCAGACTCCCTAACAAACTAAAAATATTAACAAAAATAAATCTGAACCCTATGACCATAAAAAATATCAAAAAACTTAGCACTAGTAACACGACATTCATAAAAACAAATAACAAACTATCAAAAACAATACCAATCATCTGGCATAAAACAAGGAGATAACCTCATCCTAATTTTATTTAATTCCATCATAGACAAAATCATTAGGGACGTAAAAAATAAAAAAAATAATATAGTTTGCTATTGCTGATGATGCAGTTAAAATACCAAAAGACAAAAACAACCTGCAATGACTCCTCTATAGGTTCAAAAACTCGCGGCAACTCGCTTCAATATAATTATCTCAACTAAAGAAAACTGCCACTTGCAATCTCTAGAAAGCCCAAACGTTGCATACTAGCTAAATACAACCAAAGTGGTGTAGAACAGGTAATGAGTTTAAAATACCTTAACATAACCAATAACCAAAATCTTAAAACAGAAGTAAAAAAGCAAACAATCAAAGCATCTTTAATATCATGCTTCTTGCCGGATGTAATTTAGCAAAATAAATACATGAGCATCAACAACAAAGATAATAAGATCAATAACAGAACACACATAAAGAAACAGACAAAAAGTGAAACAATTCATGTAGAAAAAATGTCAGATAACCAACTAGCCTAGCAAAAAAAGCCAAACACAACAAGACGTATTGGATATTAGAAGACTTCGAAACGTTGACACAAGAGCTGGACCTCAACACCACAAAATTAAAATTGAAACAGTTCATTTGTGGTACATAGAAAAGAAGATCCTAGATTAAGAAAGTGTTTGTGCATAGTATTTATTTTAATTCTTAATTATCAAGAAAATATGCTCAAATTTATGGATTCTTACCATATAGCATTTTATGTCTGGATAGTACATGGTACATACAAAGCATACTCAACACTGTATTTTTGTTTTAATCAGAAAAAACCTATTCTCTAGAGTAGGAGAGAGAGAGATATTTGCATTGTTTGTTTAAGCAATCCATCCCTAACATTAGAAATAGATTGCTTTGTATAGCGCATGTTTTCTTCTGTTTGCCTTGCTTCTGCGTAGCGGGCGGTTGCTCCGTAATAACCAGTGTTTTGATTTAAGCTGGTCGCTTCTCCGCGCGTAGGTAATAACGTTTGTTGTTTGACGAGCCACATTGGGCCATGCCACCATAGACTGTTTTCTTTTAATATGTGGAGTGATTGTCCTCTTAAAATTACGTCGGCTGGATTCTCGTGGGTCTTCTCATGTTGCCAATCTGTTTTATTTAGTAATGTAATTTTTCCAGCTCTGTTGGCAACAAAAGTTTTCCAATCTGGTCCGGTCTTGATCCAACTTAAGACTATTGTTGAATACGTCTAACAATATATTTGACTTATTTCTATGTTCAAGGATCCTTTTAATTTATTTACGAGTCGCGCTAGTAGTACTGCTGCACAAAGTTCGAGTCTTGCAATGAAGATTGTTTTTAGTGGGGCCATTTTAGATTTAGAACATAATAGGTTTGTTCCAACCGACATCGCTCGGCAGTTTGCAAACTGGTTGCGACTAATACATAGATTATTTTTGCGCAAGCGCCGACTTTGTACTGACCCCAAACTGAATACAAATTGCTTGTCGGTTGGAACGCGCCACAACCAAGTTTTTGACTAAAATCAAACATGAAATAATAAAACAATTTACTACGTTTTTTTATCACAAATTTGTGATAAATCGTTTTATTATTTCATTAACATGAATTATGACGTAGTAGAGGTCGCAACCATCAATTATATTAAATTCAAACAGTTTTAAAAAGTGAGGTTATGTAATGTAAACAAATATTAAAAACTAAAATTGTTTAACATATCACACTTGACGTTGTGTATCACATTATTCTATTACTATTTTTATACAAATAAATATATAGTTAAACAGTTACTCATCTTTAAAAACTATTTTACAATGAACTTTATTCCTTTATTTTTCACTAAAACTATAATTAAGTTTCAGATAAATAAATTACTGTTATTATCATTAAATTTAAATTCTACTAATTAAATTAATTGCGGTAGATGCTGCAGGAGGTATTTCAATTTCATTAATTTCAATAATTTCAATAGCGGCAACATTTTTACTCTCTGCGCATGCCTGGGACGGTTCCGGATTTTTAATACATGCTTCTGATCGCTGACTGTTTCTGACGGTCCACAACTTGGTTGCGGACGATTTGGGGTCAGGTTGGAACGCCCGACTTCTAGTCAGAGTCATGGTTTGTGTACGGTTGGAACGCGAAAGTTCAACTGCGCACAATCCTGACGGTCCCAAACCGCGTTTGGTGTCGGTTGGAACAAACCTAATAGCTCGGAACTTCGGCTTCCAACATTGTTAACTGTGCATATATAAATACACGTGCCGTATCCCTGGCGTCGGAGAAAGCGTGCATATCCACTCTTCTTAGTTGTTCGTAATTAATCGCCTTTCTGGGTTTTGTAATGTTTTTTTAAGTGTGGTAGGTCATTCAAAAATTCTAGCCACAGAGTTTGAATAGTCATCGGTAGGATTCATCTCATCCTAATTTTAATTTCCATATTTTCTGTATCATCATCTTTGCGATTATAGTTATTGGACCGATAAGACTGGCAATGTCAGATAGTATGTTTCGCTTCGTTAGCCTTTTATTTGATTTAGATGATTTAGAAGTAATATAATGAAGCGATGATTCGATGCGTTCCACTGTAATCCAAAAGTTTTAAGGATTTCGTTTTTCTCAATGAATATTCCATCACAAATGTCTTGATGATCTATCGGTTTTAGAAGAGCTAGTTCAATTGATGCTCATTTGTGCAGTTTGAAACCGCCTCGTTCTAAAAGAGCGGTTACTTGAATCCGTATTTTGTTGGCTTCGGCAAGTGTTTTGGCTCCCGAAAGAAGATCATCTACGTCTCTTCTAACTATGGTTGCAGCCATTGGATACGTTGCAACTTCCAAAATCGCTAATTCATCAAGACATCTATTAGCAAGATATGATGATGACGCCATTCCATATGTAACTGTGTTCAGCTTGATATCTCTCCACAAAATTCTTTGAAGATGAGTTTGTGACTTATCCACTTCTATCTGACAATACATTTTTTTTATATAAACCGTTATCACAAATTCAGACTAATATTATATTATGCTAAGTAGGTCTTGTTGTATGACAGGCCCTATTTGCAACGTATCGTTTAGTGACGCCCCCAATAAAGTTTTGCATAATGCGTCAAAAACAACTCGCATTTTTGTTGTCAAGCTGTCATCCTTTACCACTGGATGATGAGGTAAGTAATATGTAGTTATTGAATTTTTGTCTTGAATCCTTAACTCTTTCATATGACCAAGGTTTTCATATTCTTGGATAAAATCTTTGTAATTTAACTTTAGTTGAGTATTAGCGCATAATCTTTTCTTAAGCATTAAGAAGCGTTTTAATGCTATGCTGTAAGATTCACCAAGTGTAAAGACATTTTCCTTTATCGGAAGCTTTACAATAAATCGTCCAGATTAATTTCTTCTGCAAACTGTTCTTCAGCCGAAAGATAAGTAGATTAATATTTATAGAAAACCTCTTCAAGTTCCCAAAAATTAGTAATTTTTTCATCAATGTCAACTAGTGCTTGACATGATATTGTTCTTATTAATTTCTTGACGTAAACCCAATACAATCCAACCAAGTTTTGTTTTTTGAAAATATAATCCATCGATAGTTTGTATTTGTCCTACCATTAATAGATCCCAAAATATTGCAGCTCCAATTATTGCGTCGATGCGGTCCAAGTTTAGATATTTGTAGACCTCTTTCCTTATAAGATTTTGTAGAGAGATTCTCAGCTAATTTATCGAGAATCAAGAAAGTTGGTTCTCATTCATAGTTGTTCATCCGAGAATATATTTTAATTTTGGTTTTGATACGCCCTTGACAAAAATATTAATTGCTTCCTTAGCCAGTTCCAACTTTGCTGACGATGTGATGATAAGAAATTGAACTGGAATCCTAAATCTAGCAGCAGTCGGCATTTGTTTAGCATACCATTTCTATCCATTATATCAACAACGGCCGTAGGTAATAAGGTTTCTTCAATGCTAATCAATGCTTGATAACAATGTTCGGGTGTTGGAGGTTCGTCTAGATGTATGAGAGTATGATGCCTCCTCTCACAACGCGCGCAATTCTGCTTTGAGTAGCATTTCTCCATCAAATGATTGATACCCAAGCAGTTCGTGCACATTTTGTTCTTACAAACAACGTCAACTCTTTGTTGAACATCCATCGATTTGAAGTAATCCCAAAAATATAAAGAATGTTTATTCTTGCAAATAATACACTTTTAACGTGTTAGAGATTTTATGCTAGTTGTGGCATGGTTTACCGTTCTAACTGGTATGTAGTTATGCTTGAACTGTTGCGTGTTATCAAATGAGATTCGTGATATCAATTTTAACGTATTTGCCTTATTGTTTAGGAATTCTACCAACCTTGACACGATGGGAATAGTATCCTTTCATTGAATAGAATTTTCCCATTCTTTAGCAGTGAATGGATCCATTTTTCAAATAGCGATATTGGTTATTATAACATCATATTTGTTTATGCTTAACGCGTCAACAGCTCAATCGTACTTGGCTATACCATTTCCAAGTTTAATTAAATTTTCTTATGATTTTCGTTGAATCAATAATGTCAAGAATAACAAATATGTGCTCACGTACAACCAATTACTCGTTCTCGTATCGATCCTTTAATAATTGCCGAGCAATTCCATAATTAGATGGAGTGACATCCAGAAAAGCAATAATTTCTGCTGATTGACCACTTAAAGAAGATTTTAAGTAATGCAGTCGTTGTCCGTCGGTAATGCTTTGCGTTTATTTCCACCAATTGTGAACAAACGTGTCTTGAAATCCGTACAAATCTTCAAGATTACCCATAAATTTGGCAGTGATATAGGTGATAATTTTATTACTGAGTCTGGGTTGCTTATAGTGTTGCATGCAGATCTAACAGAAATTTCAGCTTGACTTCTGCAACTTAGAATTTTCTTTGCCTTGATTATGGCAGTATCAAAATTCTCTTCGAATTGAAAAGTGCATCTTCTCCCTCCGGTTCTTCCATTAAAATGGCACAATAGATTGCTCAGAATTCATGATAGCAAGGATCGATTCGTACCTTTGCAGTGATGAGTTCTTGTGTATCGTCAGTGTCGGCAAATTTATCCTTTCTTGATACGAAGTTCTTTTAAAACCTTGTTTGGCTTTATGGTAGTGTTTACGTCATCGCCGGGCATGTTACCTTCCAGTTATTTGCGGAAATTTCTTTATATTTTGAATCCTAGTAAGATCCGGTTCCGAAGGACCGTGCTGCAAAGTTGTATGATGCAGCACTGGAGGAATTGTTACACTTAACCGAGCGTTTATGAAGCGCTCGCCTCTTATCAATAATTTCTTAGAAGAGTATTGTTTCTAATGACAACTAATAATATATAATTATTTCCAGAGCACGCTCTTATTAAATAATTAATTATAACATTACATACAATTTTATAAAATAGAATGGCACAAACAGATGGTATAGCGTTGTTTATCCTCAGCTATTTGCCATAATTTAACATCTATCAGATCAACAATGTTAGCTTCCAAATTATCTAAAATCTGTAAATTGTTGGTAGACTTTTTCTTTGGCGTAGCCCCAATAAAAAATCCATGACCGTAGGATCCAATTTACAAATTTAAGTCGTAAGATAATCTAATTACTAAACTTCTCCCTCAGCAAACTGAGCGTATCATCAGCTGTATAACATGTAGCGTCATTTTTTCACATCTATTCAATATCTATATTCTCAAGTTCTGGCCCCACAAACTCGCGTAACCTTGAGTTTTATTTTGTCTCACAAACGGACGTCATAGCCCGATAGATGTATTCTTCAGGTAAAAGCCAAGTGTCTACAGAACTTGTCTTTAAACCAGGCAATGTAACGTAATAAACAGTTGGGTTTTAGATGTACAGCAAGCCAGTCAAATGTCTTCTATTTGATGAATGCAAAATTTTAGCCAGTTGACCACTAAACTTCATATCCCACTTACAGACAAACACCGCTTTAACTTAATACTAGATAAAGCTACCCTAGTATTACTAAAAGATATAGGTGAGTCTAGGAACAAAGAACTAGCTTTGACTGCCTTCATTTTCTTCACATGATTCACAAACTGTAATTTTAGAACATTGACCTCAAAATTGAATTTAAATTTCCTCCTCAATTTGCGCCAGGCCATGTGTGTCGTATATTTGTTCACATGTCGCTGGCTGCAAACCTCAAATTGCAATTTCATACTGCTCCTTATCTTTGAGAAACCGACTAATATCCATTTTGTGTAATAACTCAAAATACCACAAGTCGGCTTTGCACCAAAGCTTATCTGAACTATACTCAAACTACAAAAGTAGGTTTAAACTATATTAATTCTATGGAAGTTCTGAGAAGTGCTAAGATTTAGGTGTACAGCTTTAGTACTACAACATATAAACGACGTGTCCATGTAGTCATGATAAGTTCAAATACTAGACTGGACCCCAACTCAAACCAATCAAATTGCTTATCAAGATTCAAGAACATATTGCTACACAAATCGCGTTCATTGTCGAAAACAACAAAATTTGACCATATCTAAAAAATCAAAAGAGCAGTCCGCCCACAATCCACACACGTTACAAAACCAGATTTGAAGTGCCAAGCTTAATTAATTTTAACAAAAAAAAAATAGAAACACCAGCTAAACCTCAATCCTAAGGTGCAGCAAATTCTTACCCATGCTGCCGAGCATACGAAGCTCTGATGGGCCAGCAAAAAACCAGATGTCAGAATCCAGACAAACTAACAACCAGTGCCAGCGTTGTGTTATCGCTCACGGAACCTAGCACCAATCATAACCATTTCAATAAGTTGTAGAGTGAACTAAAATCCACTTCAGCAAAAGGTAACCGCAGTGTCTAACTGCGACTTGAACAATAGATCTAAAAGACGCCTACTTCTAGATCCAACTAAACAAAAAAGCAACATTACCCACAGCTTGGTGTTTGTCAAAAACAGCAACGTTCCATTTATCTGAAATTATTTAAAGCCCAACCCCGTCGCTAGAAAACTTCATAGATTCCGGGTCGTAGTAACTATAAGAGCTGCATCGCCGAAATTGACAGATAAACGGAACCCGATGATGTTCTCGCCGTTTCAAAAACTCGGCATCGTCGATGATTACCAAGCGATGAAATTATAAGCAATCTTAATCTGCTGGATCTTTGGATCTACTGTTTTACATCAAGCGCCAAACAAAAAACCAACCTTTGTCGTAACAGAAATTTGCAACAATTTTCGAATATAATTTGGAAATATACAAACAAAACACAAAAATAAAAAACTGTTAAAAACGATATTTCAAGTCATCAAGAGAGGCACATTGCGGATAGGGTAAAAAAATCTCAAAAGTATAGCCCAAAAAAACAGAATGCATGTTCTATAAAAGTTCATGTAACTTAATTAATAATTATATACGATTTTTAATGGAAACCAAATATTTCCTAAATAATCATCGAAAACTTGCAAAGTACAGAATATAGAAAAGGGTAGACAACCACTAAACTTAATGAACCTTTAACATTTCATATGATACTGCATCAGTACTGATACAAAATTCTCTCATAATTCGATTCTTACAAAATTATAAATAATAGTGAAATACTCAACAATTGAACATTTTAAACTTCTGTATCAAGGAAACAATTTGCACCAGTCTTGCTAGATTACATTTTGTTTATAGGCATTCTAATTTGTGCAATGCAATTTCGGTCCACTGACATTTGTTTCTATAGATTATTATTCCTTCTGGTGTCTAAATTACAACACTTATTAAACCATTAACAAGTAAAACGCATAATTACTACATGCCCCAGTTTCAAAACGTTTGATAATAATACTTCTACCCCATTTGTATTGAGTAATATATTAATTAATTAATTCAAAATATTCTCATTCAATAAAACATATTATACTTTTCTTTTATATGTAATTGAGATCTTGCTAAATTTTTTCACAATCAATTATCGTAAATGGCTTCAGGCGAATTTTTTTCATGTGAGAAACTAATATTTTCGAGGTAGAAAACTAATGATTTTATAATAAAAATTGTTCTGCTACCTAATTGGCTAGACCAATTTATAATGATATTTAATCGAACCGGATCGTTTAAGAATAGCACCCCGAGGCAATTTTTATAAATCTTGTCGAAATGGCAAAAATATAAAAACAGCGTGTGATACCATTAATTCGACATGCATTAGAGATAATATATTAATGATATAAATACTTGCAATTTAGGATTATTTACTGGTGGCTATTGGGAATTAAAATAAATACTTAATTTCTATAATTAAATAATTAATAAGTTTGTAATTTAAACATTTGGAACGTTTCACTATTGATTGGGAACCGAATAAATAAAATAAAACTACTTATTGTTAATATGATTCAAGTTTTGTACCTGCATTTAAATAGAATCGAATATCAACAAATTTGTTCCGTCCTGCTCACATAATATCCAAGATTAACTGAGCAAAATTTCGCTTATCTCTTGATAAAGTCTCCGATATGAAAGCAATAAAATTGGTTACGTAGCTTCAAGCCATTAGTGTAACTAATTCCACACAAAATACTGTTTTAATGTATTCAGCATAAGATAAGAGCAACATTTCTTTGGAAAATTTCTTTCCTTTTAATATAATAGGATATTTGATTTAAATAATATTATATATCGTTTATACTAATTGAACATTTAACATTAGATACATTAATATTTGAAACAGATCACCTTTCAAATTCAATTTGGTATTGTCATAAAATTAATATTGATCGACTTATATTCTCAAGCAATTTGATATAGTTATATAGTATTTGTTATATAATAGCTGTAAAATTTAGCGGAGAAAAGAGACCAAACACATGCCACTGAATTGTCTAAATATATTTATTACCTAGTGTTCTTATTCTTTTCAAAAAAACAACTGTAACCCTTTGTTTATATCATCAAAAAAGCAATCAAACATTTATGATTTATTGACCATTACCACCATCCAATTGATCCTAACGTTGTTTTATATATTTAACAACATAATAAAACAATCCTTCTTTTAACAATCTTTATCTCTAATTGTTCCAGTATACATAGGTTAGGACAGAATTAATACTTTTAGTATTCTTCTGCATTTTAACGCACATATACACACAATTACATCGTTGTAGTACCAACCATCCGCTATTCCTTCAGACAATGGTCGTCTTTGAGTCAATTAAAACGGTGTCAGTGTAGCGAGTTCAAGACAAACAATATACCGTTCATCACGGCGAATATTAACATGTTTACTCGAAACAAAAAAAGTAGGGACACATTTCCGTGTGCAATTACATCAACAAAAAATCACGGTTATACGAAAATATTATTAGCAAGGCGTTAGCCCATCCAAAACGAGCAGCAACCTCTTCACCGTTTGTTTGTCTTTTACATATATTATATTGTGATTGCATCAAGGAAACAATAAATATTATTTTTATAATATTTCTTTTCATATATAGATGAGTTAATTGGATTAGATAGTGAGAAACAATTTTATGCCTTAAAGTGTGTCCGAAGAATTGCAACGCATCGAAAGGTTCATCGATGCGCGACCGGTGATTTTTAATAACATCCGCAACAAGAAATTGTTTTTAAATTACGAGAGTATTATAACAGAATTACGTATTATGTCATAAGCAAAATTTGAATGTATTTTTGATGGGATTTAAATTTTCTGATCGTCAAGTTTATATAGCAAATTATATGTGTTGCATAATTTTTAATTTGATTATTTAATGCACCATTTACTATTAATTACAACAACATTGCATGTAATTTGTTTTAATTTATAACAATAATTAAATTTTATAACAAATCATTAATTCAAATATTTTAGTATGAGCTTGCTATTATGAAACAGTAAATTAAAAGTAAAATTATTGAACTGTTCGTGGCTCTTGATAAGCCCAAAGTAGAAATGACCTCGTCATGATCTCATAACACAAAATCTACTAATATATTTGGCTCCAAGCAAACTACAGCGCATGTAAGTGCCTGTTATTCCTCTATATAATACTTAAAAATTTAAACCGGCATAAGTAGAGAAGATTGTTACTGAAAATTCTGATATACCAATTAAAAAAAACATTGCTGGAGAATATGCTGGAGTAGTATCCTGAGAGGAAACTTCAAAACGCGTAAAATACATAAACCGGAGAAATTACCCTTATTGTTTTGGTAGAAAATTTACATAAACTACAACCCACTCCAAGAAAAACTAAAGATTAAAACAATACCCCTCCAAGTTATCAATAATGTTGTTCCAGTAATCTAAAAAAAAAAATGGATTCTAAAAGATTAGCTTGAGTCTATTGATGATCTACAACATTTTTGAAACCAATTAGACTGATAAGTTAGCGGTCCCCAGTCTTAATAGTACCAAAAACTAAAGACCTTCTGGATTAAGCTGTTAACAACTTGTTGATGTAGACGCGAAAAACGATTGTCTAAGCCAAAATTTCAGCGAAGTCAAGATAGATATTCTGAGCCCACACCAATCAAAAACTCAACACACTAAAAATAATACCGTTTCGGCTTCTCCAAAGCACCCATCTTTCGGATAGTCATCCAATCAGACAATATCCATAAGCAGGGTTTGTTTAAATTATAAGCCTTTGTGTTTCGGCCAGCAGAAAGCGCCACTGTAGCTACATTAATATATTTAAAGATTTTCAACATCCACAATCATAAAGTTGAGCCAATTCGAACAAGCCCTAGTTAACACCAAAGCCGGAATTTAGTCAAAGAAGTAAAAACCTCCGTAGATCTCAACAAGGCAGTTAAAGAGATGAGGTTCAAATTGCAAATCAAAGTCATCATCCAAAGCACAACCAACCGCTTCTGTAATAGATTCCAAAGACTTAAAAACTCAACACGGTTCTCAATCAACGCAAAAAGAGTTGTCTATCAGTATCAATACTAAACAGCCCTATTGCCAATCAATTTCAAAACCTCATCAGCAACCAAAAAAAAAAAACGGATCAGATTCTTAAAGACATGAGATCCCTTGCACAATAAAATGTTAGAAGCAAGTCAAAAACGCAAGTTACATCTAAAGTGACGCCTATAAAGTTCACGGCGTAAGGCGCATTACAATAAATAACAAATATTGTATACTCATTATGTGACATACTTACATACTTATACAACTATTAGGTGTAATTTAGTCGATAGACACTTTCCTAGGACCAGTGGCAAAGCTAGAATTTTTGGGCCCCACCGCAAAACATTGAAAGGGGACCATAGACAAAACCAATTTTGAAAAAAGTACAGTTTTGTCATTTATTTAAATTTCTTCCGCATTGCAAACCCTTGCTTACAGGTAGATCCGCCCTTGCCTAAGAGAGTAAATCCAACACAAGTCTTTAGAAAATTACCCCAAAGAAACTGCTTCAAATGCTCTACAAAACTGAAATCTAAAAAAAGATTCCCGCTGTGGCCTCTGACACTCACACTTATCATACAACACCGACACTTTGTTACAAGCCACACTAGCTGCTGCATTGTACTTCTAATAGGAAAACTCCCATACCATTGCACAGGAGCTGCCTCCAGTTTGCTGGCCCTGAACTGCTCCTATCCATAGATCTGCGTAGATAAAGTCCAAACCACCTTGGGAGCTTGCATCTTTGTCTCCAATCGGGTCTCACAGTACCCAGGCACTACCCTCATTCCGATGCACTCCAGGTGCGACGCCAGTATAATTAGTAATGCTCGTTCTTACAAAAAATCCTTTTAAGCTTCAACTCTTCTGTTACTGACAAACTAAATAACCTCCGTCCTAGTATCATACGTAATAAAAGCGCATATCCTATCAACTATGTTCCAATCAGAAATTATCAACAATAAAAAAACCTTTTGTAAAAAATAATTTTCCATTCCACTTACCAAGTTAAAAAAAAAGCTTGTCGAAAAAGAATAATAATTACCTATTAATCGTATAGAAAAAGATGAGAAAACCTTTCCAAGGCTGCACATTTAGCTGCAGACATCCTGAAAAGTCAATAAACACACAAACTCTGTGATCTCTCAATTATGAAAGCTACGTTTATCTCAAACTATAAAAAAAGCAAAAACCTCAAAAACAGTTCTTGCTTCGCCCTAGAGCAAACCTATAACTCGCAAAAAAAATCCTATGCACAGACTACAGAAGTGCATAAAAAGCAGACATTTTAACAAAAATCAACTAATGCTCCAAAAACAATTTTGATTTTAATAAAATCTATTAATTGGCTAAGATCAGACAAGTGGCCCGACAGAATAACACTTACACATCAAAAAATCCACAAAGTCTATACAATATAGCGATACAATATACCGACTCGCAAACGCAAAATTTCAATTGAAAGGTCTATGCACCCCAATTGTGCAAAATGTTTAAGTATTCAAATAGGGTTTAAATAGTACACCCAAGAGTTAACTCGACATCTACATTTATACCAAAAATTCTCACCTAAACCACAAAAAAGTTTATCCCCACATCGCTTCAAGAATCTTAGTTTTTACTATTCTTGCCGACTAAATATACTTTGTACTACAATTAAGATAGCAAAATATCTGAATCTGCTGACATCGCAACCAAGTCATAAGTTTTAGATCTCCTTTCAAAAACAAGATCCAAACCAGTTAGATCAAACAGAACAAAATAAAAAAAATCCATTTTCTCCATCCATTAGAACGTTTGGGCATCAGCAAATAAACAGAGAACTCCGCGCTTCGTCATTTTACTTCAACAGCAACCACCAGAAACCACGAAACTTTGATATTTCCAAAACAAAAAACAAAGGTCGACCCTTTACGCAAACCTCACAACAAACCAATAAAAACAAACTTAAGTTGCTAGTCTCAAAATCTTTAACGCAAATTTTGACTATATTACGATACTATATTATGCAAAAAACCTGCATACATCACAAACTTCTCCGGACTAAAAAAAAAACAAACAAACGTCACGTAACAACAAACATACTTAATCAAAGCACTTCCGAATATCCTACTCACATAAGTATTTCGTAGTACTAACTTTTATAGCTTTTTATCGCAGCCAAATCATACATCTTTTCAGTTATGGAATCCTACCAGATTCTATTTCAAAAAGACTTATGCTCAATGTTTGTTCATTCAAAAATATAAAAAATATGAAATTGGAACTTTAGAAGCATTAATATAAATTAAACCAAACAAAATTGTAGAAGGGATGACGTGACCAATAATCTTATCTAAAGATTGCAATTGTAAAAAGTCTGTTAAACTACAGAAAAAAATTACTATTAATCAATTTCTACGCCAAATGCACCTATAATATTTACTTCCAAAGTAAATTTACGCATACTTTATCTTAAAATCTAGCAGCTAACAACCATAGAATGTTAATAACATCTTCTTAATGTCAGACAATCATTAAACACTTTAGATCCCAACCAAAAATTTTAAACCATTAATTTATAGTCTTGTTCCTTGTGGATTGAGATCAATGATGCTGGTATCAAGTTTGCTGGTTTGTTCGAGTATAGAACAAACCAGCAAACTTGATACAAGCATCATTGATCTCAATCCACAAAGAACAAAACTCCACCTAGAAAAGCCAGAACTATCTCTCTAATAACCTATAGCAAATTATCGGCCAAAGAATACAAAATTAAAAAGTATAGCATGCTAATGTACTTTATAAAATGTAGTCAAGTTTGATAACAGATTATCAAGCTGTTTCAGAACGCAAAAAGTATGCCAAGATTACTAACTCATAGACACACTGAAAAACACTGTTATCAGCAGAAACAACTCTTATCAATCAGATTCAATAACAATGACATTTCTAAAACTAAAAATAGCCATAATACGAGTCGGAATACGAGTCGGAATAATAGATTATATCAAAAGCAGACATATAGATTGAGATTTTTAAGATGTGATCCTGAAGTAAACCAACCTGGTAAAACTTGAAATCGTAAACCAACTTCTCACCATTTGCCAAACACGGTTACTCCTAAACAAGCTGTTACTTCTTACAATAACGCACAAGCCAATAGAAGATTGAAGTTATACTCTCATTAAAAGCTATGTTTACTAAAACTTTTATACTCGTAAGATTTTGTTAGAAAACACTCGAGAACTTTTCAATAACCTTCATTATCATGTCGTTTTTTGTTAGAAAATACCAAAATTAAACAAAATAATAAAATATCAAGATAAATTAATAACACAAACCGCACATTGTATAAAGGCAGAAATATTGTATCACTAGCTTTGTTAAACTGTGCAGTTCATTCGTCATCCAAATTAAATTCAAATTAATTAAATTAATTTTCTTTGTTTTGTTATTTGCTCGTAATATTGTTCTTCAATTATTATACCATTATAATAATGAAACTAATTGAAACGCTGTCGGGCTCGTTATATTATGTGAGCAAATCTTGTTCCGTTGTATTATTTCGGACAAAACAATTCAGTCAGAACAGAATAATTTCATTTAAAAAGATATTTAAATCACATTTTGCAGCTTAAAATATTAATTTATATTCAAATTAATATTGGATTGATAGATTCATAATTAATAATGTTCGTGTGGTAAACTATTAGCTACCAAAGCCCCATAATATATAAATTAAGGACAATATTAGAGATTAAAATTTGCGAATCACGAACATAAAATCTGATAGCCATAAATAGGCTTCTTTTATTGGATAACATATATTAAATTAATCGATACTTTCGCATATTATATTAACTGAAATTGGAAACCGTTCCACGTTCCCATATTGATTTTTACCAAATTTAATATAAAAAATATATTAATTTTAACAAGTGTGTGGTTAGAACTCATCATTGAAATATGAAAAACTTTCGCTAAATTATAAGCAAATATAAAAAAAAAAATCAGGACAGAAATTTTAATTTTAAAAAAGTTTATTGAAATAGAATCATGTAAATTTCAATTAAGTCTGCAACTTTCTGTTGAAATGAAATCTTATTTGAACAACTATTTAACAAGTAAGGTTAGTCTCGGCCACTATTTTCCATTAACTCAATTGAACTTTGTTCATAATGCAAATGGGACTATAATATTACATATCAATAAAGATTCACCCCTTTATTATCCAACATAGACCTTGATATTTTAATCATAATCAATTAGTAAGCAAGAAAACAAATTATATTAAATTACTGCCAACATATTTCGATCATTACTTTAATAATTGCACACTAGAGCATATAACTATATATTATTATCTAAACAGAAATCATTTTAAATATCCTTGGTAAGTTGCGACTATTATAAAATAATGCAAAGGGGATTATTATTATTATTTTTATGTAAGACAATAGATATTAAAATTAAGGAAGTTGCCGACTAACATAATATAACCACGTAAATCGTAACCAAACTTTTATTTATATATTAAAAACTTTTTGATAATATATAACGGAATTACCGGTAAACTTTTATTAATCTTACTAACAATTCTAATTGTAGTTATTATTTCCATTAAAATTAATAATACTTGGTCGTACACTGTTCAGGTAAATAAAACTTTCTGACCCGAAGAATCAATTTGAGCGAAATGGCAGGTAAAATGCAGGTCCGGTTCAGATACCGATTTTTGAGCAGCAGAGAAGTCGAGAGACCCTGTCAAATTTATGCATATAAAATTGTTTTTGTAATATTTGAAAACTACAGGTCCCTCAAGACCCTGATAAATGTTAATTTTCTCAAATCATATGATAGTAATCTAATTTGACTTAAATTACACTTGCTGTCAAAAACATACTAAAAAATGTTTAGCTGAGTTTCTTTTCTCCTGCTCATGTCATAACAAGATGGTGCAAGAAGAAGAGACTAAAAGTAATCAATACGGCAATGGTCGCTACAAAACACTACAGACTTAAAAAATCTGGAAAAACCTTTCAAGCTCATCTGAGTAATGCTTTTTGTAACCAAGTCAATGATGATGATGATGATGAGCATACATATAAACCCATCATCACATACGCTTGTATAGCCTTAAGGTGGACCAGTTCGCTAAAAATAAAACTCAGATTGCAGATTTACCATTAGAATTAAACCTACTTTCAGGAACCCATACATAACAGTAAAACAAATAATTACATAGTAAACTTGAGACAAAACTTAAGGCGCAACCGGTAGAAAACTTTCATGAATAATGCACACAAAGCTGAACGCAACAAGATCATCACAATTTACCAAACCATGGTAATGCAGATAAGCCAAATAAAATTGCAAAAGCTTACATAATTAGACACTGTGGCCTAAACAAAACACATGTATATATATATATTGAGTGTTCAGAAAGATCCTATATGCCAGAGATGTTTAGAGGATAAAGAAACTCCGATGCATCTATTGAACAAGTGCAAAGCTTACAATACGCAAGGTGTGGCTTCGATAAAAACCAAACTAACCAAAGAAGATCTCAGACAAAATCACCCTTAAGTTTGAATAGTTAGACATTTTTAAGGCTCTCCCATTTATTTTCGCCTGGGCTCCATTAGACAACAACCAGTTCGATAAAAGATTTTATGGATGTAACTGATTCAATAATAATAATAACGTTTACAGGAAAATAATAAGAAAGAGGTTGCACAAGTTAATAGAAACTCTTCGCTAAAAAATAGTAGACATAAACAGAATTAATTAATTTTGTTTTAATAAATAAATATTTTAGTCAAGATTAGAAATTAAATTATTAATACATTTCATTATTTTATGGTTTAATGCTTAATTGAAGTCAACCAAGCATTAAAAATAAGTACATGATGCATTTTTATAAAATATTAATGGTATCAGTAGCCATATAATCGATGTCGATCCAATTAAGACCGGTTAAGTGAGGTGCATCGAGTATCTAGCCATTTTAAGATTGCGCATATGGTTATTTGAATTTATTACAGTAACACATACATATCTCTATATCAAATGGCAAAATATTTTCTGTTTATGGTATGAGAAATTAATAGTATAAGCTCCTATAAAAATTGTAAATAATATGACAGCAATACACCATAAATATAATAGTTATTTTCCATGTCAAATTGCAAAAAATTGTTCCATTTAAAAGATTGATGATAAAACACAATTGCAGCTGAAATCTTTAAAATTCGAAAGTGGGATCTATTACATGGTTTTAATTTAAACCGACCTTGTAAGTGAATCTTACCGAAAATGAGTGCTCCTTTTTGATTTAGATAAACGTAATCTATCGTCTTATTAAATGCGGATTTCCTAACACCTTACTGCATAATGTGCTCCAATTTGTTCGGGCGTTTTTCAATTATGAAATATTTTTATTAAACGTTATGGGGAGCCACGCATATCTGTAATACATTTAATTGCTCACTTAATGTCCGTTTATGATTTTTAAAATTTAATTACGTAAGAATAAAAAGTAAATGTTGCATGAATGACAATTCGTTATAAATTTGGCAATTGTTAATAGGTTTGAAGGATTTAATTTTTTTATAAGTGGCTTACAATGCAGGTATTTGCAAACATGTCATGGACATGTTTATGTATTATTGTCGCGGGTGTGTGAATCACTTTTGTGCGCATGAAATATTGTATTGAACAATAAGGGTACTCACTTTGTTTGAATCGTGCAGTTGGTATTAATAGTTTTTGTATATAATCTATTGACTGTTAGGAGCTATAAAATATTTTGGTTTAGCTTCTTTGTAAATGTTTACTTCACAATTGGATTGAAAAGCGGTTAAATTGTTATGGTTACAAGTAAAAGAATATGTTAACATTTTAAATGTTTACTTTTAATTTAATGATTGTAACATATTTTCTTCTATAGCTATTTTTTTATTACATGGTTTAATTAAATTATTAAATTTATAATTAGCTAGCATAAGATTAGTAATATTCCTATTTTATAATTTAGTTACTAATTTAAATAATTGTTCTGTAATTGTTTCCTCATTTAGTTTAATTTTTATTAAAAGTTGTTTTAAATAATTTGTTAAATAGGTGTGCAGAATTGTTTAGTTATTTATATAATTATTTTAATAGCAAATTTTAAATGATTTTGCCAGTTCTTCAGTCATTAATTAATTAAATATATTGTATGTTTAAATTTAAGAGTAGAAGTAGAATTGCAAAATGGTAAAATTAAAATGTTATTCTTAAATGTCAATTGTTTGTACCGCGTACACCAAAATACTAATACTCCATTAATCATTCCTAATCTTTTATTAATCTGCTGTGTTTACTTTCTTCTAATTGAGAAAGTTAGTGTCAAAAATCATTAAATAGAATTTTCTTAAATTGACCTAATAAAAAAATAATTTATTACAAAATCATCAAAAAGTGACAAATTATGTCTAAATATTTTTTAACCATGGCACAATAAATACAAATCTACAGATTAAATGTCAACATTTGTTTAATTATTTGCATGCTGTAACGCATTAGACGCCATTCAACGTTTAGGTTATGCGACAGTTTGAATAACTTTTTCTTACAAAAAATAAGAATAATTGGTGGGTAAGAAACACCAAAATAAGTCCGGCTCAAATGTCAACCTCTCCTGCACGCGGTACCCGCTGCTAGTTAACTAACGAGGCTCTGGCGAACGAGTCATGGCGGTATAAAAATTAAAATTGAGAATTAAGAAAATGTAATTCTGCTCTCGGAGATTAACACTTTTAAGTAAGTAGGGTGAGATCAAAGCCAAGATTAATCCGCAACAGTAACGTCTGATCCAGAATGGGCGGCTACAAACGACAGGGCACTTCCTTGCCCCTGGTGTAAAATTACACCAAAAGACGGACATCAAACCAAAGAATTGGTCAACGGCATAGGATGTTGAACGCAACGGGAAAAAACATTAACGATCCGCATGGATATCCCCAGAAAAATCAAATTGGAAAAATAGCTTCAAAAGTTCAGTACGAAATTTTCCGGAGTTATAATTCCTCCGATCGGATCTCCGGGGGAAGCAAAAAAATACAAAACACCATAAAAGAAAAGCAAAGAATAACCATTCAGATCATGGGGTTTAGCAAGATGAGATGACCGGGTGCAAGCTCATGCACTATTAATAAGCACAGAATATATTACTCAGGAACATCCACCGGAGAGCATAAAAATGAAGTAGGAATCATTGTAGACGAGACAATTGCAATTGTAACTAACTTTGTGCCTATATTGAAACGAGTAATGCTAATAATATCAACCAGCTCTGTTTCACTGAACTTAATCCAAATATATGCTCCAACTTTTGACAGCAGCCAGAAAGAAATCAAACAATTATACTCAGAGATAGCAGAAATTCTGAAGAAACTCCCCAAACAAGACCTCACCATAATAATAGGTGATTTTAACGCAAAAGAAGAAAAAGGAAGCACAAGAAAATATATCGGACCATATCGATTAAGAGAAAGAAACGAAAGAGGAAACCTACTAAGCGTCTTTGCATCCGAACACAAACTATCTTAAATACCTTTTTTGAACTACCACCGAGAAAATTGTATGCATGGACATCACCGGCACACACCCCCGAGATAATAGTAAGAAACCAAATTGACTATATCTTAGTGAATCAAAGTAACAAAAAAAACTTTACCTCAGTAAAATCATACCTAGACGCGGACATACAATCAGACCACAACCCAGTAGTGGGAAGACTAAGAGTCCGATTAAAAAAAGTAGATAAGAAAAGACAGGCCAACACAATATGCAATATCCGCAAACTGAAAAACAATGCAGTAAAAGCACAAATAGAAGAGGAAATGGCAGCAAGTTTTAGAACAAATAATATCACAAGCACAGAGAAACAAATAAAGAGACTAAACAAGACAGTAGAAAAAACTAAAGAAAACAGAAAAAGTTTTAAAAACATAAAACAAAATAATCTGACAAAAAAAGAGAGAAGCCAAAAAAAAAATGCAACAAAGCAAATGTGCACAGAGGTAGAAGTCTTTCAAGCCAAACATGACAATCTTAACGTACACAATAAAGTGAAGCAGATTATAAGAACATACAAATCAAAACAAACAAGCAAACTCATAGACAGCTTGGGTAACATACTAATAGATAAAACCAAAATAAAGAACACGTGGAGAACATACATCGAAAAACTATTTCAAGATTAAAGAGTAAAACCACCGCAAATAAAAGCAAAAACAATCATAAGTATTTTAACAGCCAACGTAAAAAACGCCATAAAACAGATAAAAGAGAGTAAAATTCCAAGACCAGATGGATTCCAAGCCAAATTCTTAAAACTAACGAATGAAGAAAGAATCAAATGGCTTACCGATATATTCAATCGAATCTACAATACTGGTATTTCCCGCAACAATGGATGAAGTCAGAATTCAATACCATACTAAAAAAGACAACAGTGAGTCATGTGCTGAAAGTGTTTTTAAAGATCATACGCAAACGAATATACAAAATAGTGGAAGAACAGCTAGAACCCACATAATTTGAATTTAAAGATGCAGTAGGGACAAGGGATGCCTTATTCAGCGTGCAGGTATTAATTCAGAGATGCAGAGACATAAACTGCATAAATAATAGAAAAAAAACAAGAATAAGAATACGAAGAAAGTTGCGTGTTTTTAACTTCAAGCAACAAATTTTAACTTGAAACACTGAGTAATAAATTGAAATTGTTTTAAATGTGACAATATCGTAGAACGTTGACAATGGCATCATAGATCTCAAACAAAAGTCAAATCCTCAATATAATCTCCAATACCTCAACCACATCATAAAAAAAATAATCATCTACTCCAATCCATTCAAAAAAATCTTGTTAAATTAGAATATCAAAACTTTTGATCAAGATTAGTTTAATGTACAAAAATATTAATTTTTGTTGCTTTTCATTCAAAGAACATAAAACCACAACAACAAAACCACAAACTAATAAGCATAACATCGCCAACACTAAGTTTCAACTCAAATTTCTGGTATAATATACACGCAGAAAGAAAAGAAATGCTTGTTTTACCGCATTGATCCAGAAAGATTTCAAACAAAAAGAGATTAAGAAATTATCAAATCTATTCAACTAAAACTATCTCTTCAAACATCCAACAAACCCAAAATAGTCATGAACAGCAAATATGACTATCGCATCTAGTGTAAAAACCAAATTTAAGATTTTAGCAAAAATCCGGCATCAACGCCGGATGCAACATCAATATTTGCTGTTCATAATATTTTTGAATTTGTGGGAGAAAAAACTCGGCAACAATCGCACTTGAAAGATCAATTCAGTTTGCTGCGTTCAGTTTTAGTATCGTTAACGACAGACACAATCTTTTCCAAAATTTAATTTAAATATAAACTGCAGTTTTTCAAATTTCCTTGATCTTAATCAGTATATTCTAACAACTATCAAATAAGTTCAACCAAAATTATGTTGACTTTTATAATAAATTAATAGCTTATTATATTTATTGTATTGTAATGGTTTCAAATGCAAGCTAGATTGATTTTATGTAAAGATATTACAAAGCAGGTAATGTCAAGGATTAATATTTGTTTACTTTATACAATTAATAAATAAATAAAAAATAAAACATTTTTGTATGGGTCAGGAAACTATAATAGCAAATAATCTATTCAGTAAACCCAAAATATAATTATAATAAATTAAAATATATTATATAATCATCAAACAGTTTTAGAATATAATGCTGTTAATTAGATACTAATTACATTTTAATATTATTAATAACTTTTTAATAGAATGATTTTTTTAGTATAATTTTTTAATCAAACATTAATTATTTAATTGACAATTTCTAATAATAAAAAGCATTTGCAAAAAATCTCTCTCAAATAACATGATTTCGAATTAATCAAATTTCAATGCCAAATATAACTTTCATAACATTAAACAATTACCTATCCTGACTTAATCTTCACACCTAAAATGGAAAATACAATTAATCCAAAGGCTTTTATAATTGCTCAAAACTAATCACAACCAACATCTCGCATTTAATTACAAGATTTGACCCATTTACCAAAAAAATCTAAATTAATTAAGAAAATATGATGTGGATATGACAGAAATGTAAATTAAACGCACAATATAATTGCACATCAATAAAAAAAATAGATAATCTAAAGTCACGATTATCTACCCCGCAGAGGTGGGCACGAATTTAATAAAAATGTTATATAATAATAGTGCCATCTCATGTGACCAGTATTTATCAAATCGCGACGATATAAAGGATAACAAATGATTTTGTGCAATAATGAAATTATGGCGATTGTGAATTAATGGATGAGCGTGGCTTTTAATAATACAGCGAATACGTTTATATCGGGCGGAGCACACATAAAGTCCGATGAATATAATTCAAATTGTAAACTTATTCGACCTTAATTAGCGAGTTTATTGCGTCATTTATTTTAATTAACGTTGATTGTTGAAAGCTGTATTAAATATTGGCGCTCAACGTTCAGGAAATTAGCAAAGTGTAAGTTAGGCAACTTGTAGAACATGTAAGATGGGTTGTCTATATAATTTTCTAAAAAAAATATTCTTATATAAGTATTAAATAGATTAAAAATGATTAAAAACAAAACAAAAATAAGAAATCAACAATATCCTATAATAAACAAAGATATTTTGAGTTTTAAAACTATTTGTGGTACAAAGAATGTAATTAATATCACAATTCAGCACAGCTTAATTTAATTTGTTTTAATTGCCTGCATCAGGCAATATATTAAAAAATAAATATATTTGTGATTGTGAAATATCTAATCAAATATAATTTCTAGATTATTGTAGACAACTAATAAGAATAATAAACAAAGCTAATACATTTCACACCAAAGTTAACCCCAAGCTGACCCGATGATAAAATGAAAACTATTGGAGTTTCTAGGGTCCAAGTCCACACAAGTAGAAGAATCCTTTAAAAACTATCACAATTGGTAAAAACCCGACCGCACCCAACAGACAGATTAACAAATATTTTGATACATAACCATTTATTGTAGTGACTTAACAGTTAACCAATATTATTGTGATCTAATCAATATTTTGGTTAACATTCACACTATTAGATGCAGATTATGGATCATTCCTATCGCGTTAATTCTTAACCAACATTAAAGTAAGCATCATTTAATGCATTTCATTGAGGGATCTTAAGAGTTTTTCACATTAAATGTCTGATTTGGAAAACATTTTTTATTTTTCATAAGACAATATTAGTTAAACACAATTTAATAAACTTGAAGATCAGTTACGTAGTCAATTTAAAGTGCACAACTATACAATGTTTTCACAAAATTTACTTACAGATAATGTTGAAAAGTCTTAAACTCAAAGACTTCTTGAAAGGTAAATGTGGCCTGATTGACCCTTGATAGTTTTCAAGGTAGTGTTAAGTTATTTTGGTAGAAAAAAATCTTGGGTTGCAAGGCCTTTACATATTAAAAAAAAGTATATTTAAGAATATCTTTAAACGTTTGCGCAGATTATCTTATCTTTAGATTACCACCAGTATCAACAAATCGTTAACTTTTGTGACCAAACTCTCCCAAATAAATGATAAAATAATGTAAAGAAATAATTTGATTTTTCATTTTGTGTATGCAGAACTTTTCCAGTAATGCTACCAAAAAATAAGCAACTCCTTCCTCATTTTAATTATAATAAGTTCATATAAAAGCTACTAATAAAAATACTACAGCAAATAGTCTGCAAAATGTTTTAGTAGGTAGTCATATTCGGCATAATTTATAATTAATAATTACTCCAAGTATTTCATTAAAGTCGCGATAGCATACGCAACATAAAAAATAATTCACTTGATTAAAATGTCTATAAAGTAACATATTTAAAAACTTACATTGTATAGTTCAGAGGCCTGGACTCCTTCTTATCATCTCTATGTGGCGACATCCTTAAAGCAATACCAGCAGGTCTATTTTCCGATGGTTTGGCTCGCATACTTTGATTAACTCGCATCTGTCTTGGTTGAAGTGGTGGTGGTGCTTCTCTAGGTGTAACTTCAGCAATCGAAGATCTTTGTAAATTCCTCACAACTTCAGGCTTAACTAATGGTTGTGCCCTTAATGGTTCAGATCTATATTGATCACCATTGGCAACTTTCTGACTGACTGCCACGCTTCCATTCAAAACTAATTTATTCATGGAAGGATATCGCGTACTGGAACGTTCACAACTTCTTGGAAAGCCTAATTGCTCTCTAGCACTTTTCTGGGGTTCTACTCTAACTGAAGAGTAACGACTACTACCCCTCTCTGGAAGTCCGACTTTATGTGTTTCATCTGCGTTTACATAATTAGCACTTTTCGATACTTCCACTTGTGGAGATGCAAACTGATGACTGGTTTGATTTTCTTTTAGCCTCTCTTGAAATTCCTGTTGCCAATTGGAGGTTTCTAATTCGGTAGGTGGAGGAGGAAGAGGTTCGTCATTATGAAAAACTTCATCCTCAAGTACGGTTGGTGGTGATGGAGGTGGAAGATCAGGGCTTGGAACTCGTTGATCTTGAAACAGGTCAGGGTAGGCATTGCGCAAATGAGGATTTTTGGGAGGTCTTTCTGGTGGTTTTTCAGGCACCCAATCATCTAAGGATATTGAAGGACCTACAATAACAGGTCCTAATAAATCAGTCGATAAACTTCCACAGGAATTGCTGTGTTGGTGTTTTGGAGTCATTTTGCTTTCTTTAGCCTCACGAGTCGACGCCAAGCTACTTCGTTTCGAAACGTTATTGGAGGCATAATCCGATGCTGAAGATGCACGCCTGGATGGAAGTTGTACTTTCACCCTAGGTGGTGGTTGAGGAACTTGTTGAAGATTTTGGGCAAGCTGTGGCTCCGAGCGCCAGTTAGTCTTATTAGAAGTTTGATGGCGCTCGTAAAATGATAATAAAGCTTTCTTTTGTATGGCTTTCAACGTTGGATCCGGTATTCTATGTTTCTTATCTGGATCCAAGTATGAATACTTTTGTTGCTTTTCTAATTCATTTATTCTATCAGCTACTGATAGAGAATTAGATAACCTAAAATTAAACCAAATATTAATACATTTGAAATACTCAAAATGCTAAAACAATCCTTAAATATGAATTCGTTAAAATAAATATTTAGATTATTGTAATTCAACTCACCTATTATTACTATTATTATTAGGACTTTGTGGCTCTTGTACTGTATAGGTATTAACTGGAAACAATTTTAATTTGTTTGCATTGTTATTTCTACTTTCCCTATCTTTCCATCCTTCTTGAGTTTCATTCCCCATATACAAGACACTTTCTGAATGGTGCCTCTGTGGCGTTTGTACTCTGGCACTATGAACAATTAGTTGTTTATTGGAAGCGAGATGCGTGCATGAACTACTAGCAACGGAGACATCACTCATAGATCCGTGCCATTTTAACGTTTCACTAGATGAAGCGCTACCAGAGCTCGTCGTTACAACGCTATCTCTACCTTCACGCCTATTATTATTATCCTGTTCATCATCCCACGAAGTTCCAGAATGTCGTGTTGCAACAGCTTCACTATCTCTCCGCAATCTATCAAGAAATGGGGTTGATGTTGAATCGGTACTTGAAACATAACTATGATATCCTTCGCTTTGCGCGTAAGATAATTGTTTCTGGTGGAGGTGGATTAACATATTTTCATCATGTTTTTGGTTCATGTGGGGAAATAAGGAATCTTCGTAATTGCGGGCGTATTTGATGAAATCCTCCAAGCCTGCTTCGGTTAAGCTTTTGTTGTATTTGTCAATGGAGGGGTCTTGATAGGAACGAGCGTACTCTTCCAAGTCGGCTTGGGTAAGTTGGGGTTTGCAGGTGTCTCGTTCAGGTGGTGAAGGTACCATGTAATCCATATCTCCTAGTTGTTTGCCGTCGCGGTCAACGTGGGGTAGGTATAGTCTATTGTTGATTTTGTCGTAACGTGAATCATACATTTCCGGTGGAATCTTTTCGCACCTTTCCATTACCGTTTTCAGTTTCTGAAAATATATAAAAAAATAATTATAATATATAGGTAAGATTTTGTGAAATTTTATAAAAATCTTTATAATATTCTTTACATTAAAAAAATCCATCACCCATAAATCTAATAAGACAAATAAATCTTATACTAGCAGCTACTGCAAGAAACTAAGTTTTTCTATCACACGTTCTATGGCCAGATAATGCTATTTTGTATTATGTTAACAACTCGAAAATCTAAGAACTAAACAAAATGATATTTTATTAACAATTTATAGAAATTTAGGCGAGAAACTTTGAAAGCAGCAATGTTGGAACCAATAAGCTAAGCATCGGTTCGTTTATTAACAAACCCAGAGCTAGGTAAGAATTTGAGAAGGAGTACTCCTCAATAGTAAAGATGAATTTTAATAAAACTCAAATTGAATACCACTCACAAAGCGACAGTAGAAGTACAAAACCCACTTAAAAAACTCTTATAAGACTGCAGACCATAGAACTAAATTTTAGTCAAACACAGCCAGTTCCAAATTCAGTAAAGCACCATCAAGAGCTCAGAGGACCGAAAATCAAAGCAACATAGAATAAAAATCAAGGCTAACTCATACGTCGGTTTTCATCATAATTTTCAATCAAGAAATGCAACATTTTGAGATTCCTCAAATAATTTTTCCAACAAAATCAACCCTGCAAGTATTCAATGCACAACCTTTGAGTTGTCGTTCAGAAAAACTTCCAACATCTCAAATCCAAAAACCTATAAATGTGATGGCTAGATGTTCATTATTATTCCAATATAACTAACTGAGCTTTGAATACGCAACACCAAAATCTACTAAAAAGCAGGTTTTTCGCGCTAGATGTGTGTTCCAGGTACCAAGCAAACCAATTGTGTCAGAGTAATGTTATCACTGTGAAAAGATGCGTTCAATTTTCAATGAGTATTTATTTCATAATGGCTTGTATTAAAATTGTATTTCTTTTTTCTTAATGAATACAAAAAGTTGTTTATAAATTTGCCAAGACAGCTTTTTTGTGTGCTTTCTGAAAAGTTTACAAATAGTTTTCTCGTTTTACAACTGATAATGAACATTATTTCGAGCATAATTAATGTAATGTAGCAAAAATAATAATCTTGGAAAACTACTGTCTATCAATTAAACAAGTTTAAGCAAAAGATTTGCTCCTAAATTAAATCGCTGTAAATTTTTGAGTAGTTTTAAACAAACCCTCATATACATCATACCATCGCTGATCAACTATTTAAACAAAAACAGGTAAAAAATTATCGTTTCAAAATGCAACAATTTTACGTTCTCTCAGTTCATATGAATATTTTTTTTAAATGTTATTGCTGCGGTTTTAGGTTTCCCGAATATATTAATAAAAATTACCAAAACTAATTTTTAATTCAATTTGCAAATTAGGACAATTGATAGGTCGACCGAGATTGTACAACAGCTTTGACTAACCCAAGTCAGGTTCACAATATAATCTCAGTATAAATCAACATTAATATACAACTATATTTACAATTGTAGTTATATAGAGATATCGCGGTAAATAAAAAGTAATCAAACTTCAAAACACAGTCTATTCAACAAATGACCCACGGAGCAAACTGAAAAAATGTAATCCACAACAAACCAATACTACCTCAAAACCAGCAGCTTTCGTGAGTTAGTTTGTATGTTTTGCAGCCTAAAAAGACTAATAATGCCGCAGCAGCTTTCAATCCCATCCTTAACTTAAGTCACTATTAAAACCAGGCATAGCCAGAAGAAAAAAACTCTCTCCCCTTAAGAATCATAGTTGGTCCATAACGCTGCACTCATCCTACCGTACTTTTGCTAACCCACTTCTCGCTATCAAAAAACATCACCAAAACTTTTTTACCACCATCTCCAACTCTAATGACAAGGGCGTATTGCCAACTCACTCTCATATGTCTACAGAACTTCTTGCTCTGTTAGCTAGGCAATAACTACATCTGCAACCGTACAACCGCTTTGACTAAGCCAAGTCAGGTTAAAAAAACGCCGGGACATATAGCAACCATACAGGCACCTATTAATAATCTATATGCAGTAAATCTCAGTTTAAATCGACAATAATTTAAGACTATATTTGTAATTGCAGTTGTATAGAGATATTGTGATAAAGAAGGAGTAATCAAACTTCAAAACACAACTTCTATTCTACAAATGACCTTAAAAACTGAAACAATGCAATCCACAAAAAATCTGTCAACTTGTGATCAAATCCCCAAAAACTAAACATCACAGAACCAGTAGCTTTCGGACCAATCCTTAACTTAACGTAAATCACTAAAGTATTAAGACCAAAAATCGCCAAAAGAAGAAGACCTTAAGAACCATGGTTAGCCCATAAAACGCTGCACTCATACCGCCGTACTTATGCGAATCGCTATCAAAAAAGGATCACCAAAACGTTACCACCACTATAAGATCTCCAGCTTTGTAAAAAAAGACAAAGGCTTCTTGCCAACTCACCAGTAATATAATTATAAAGAACTTCTTGCTCTTCTTCTGCAACCTTCTCAATTTTCATCAAATCAAATTTACTGTTTCAAACCTACCGTAGCAAACAAAAAATAAACTTTGCGGTCGGTAACATAAAATGGGCCAAAACAAACACAATTTCTTCACCAAGCAACATTTAATAAAAATTAATAAAAACTAAATAAAAAAAACTTTATTACAGATATTCAAGAAAGATCCAGAACAATTCATCAACAACAGATATTCTTATATCAGATCTTCATGAAAGAATTAGATATCCTAAAATAATAATAAAGTATAAAATTCTTACAATCAAAGAGATGGCTTATATCATAAACATTTCAATTAATAGCGTTTTTCTACACAAAAAAATCAAAAAAGCTATTGGCAAAATAAGTGAGATCATTGAAGACCAAAAATTCAATTGCATGACAACTTGAAAATACTGTTACTATGTTTAAACGGAATACAAAAAATATGCTGCAAAGTTTCTGAATTTTGACAAAATAAGAATCAATCACTACACGACAAAAACTTAAAAAAATAATCATATCCATAAAGTTCACCCTGCAAATGCTCCAAAAAAAAAACAAAAATGATTCCACCAAGAAAAGGTTATAACCACCGTTGTTTCAACTAACAAAGCATCAACATTAAGTTTAAAAAACCGCTTTACATTACTTGTCAGCAATTAGTCAAATAAAGTAAACTTTATACACCATACCCCAAATATTTAACCCCTTCAATTACTTTTTGTTCCCAAACATAGTAAAGTAATTGAAATAGTTTACGTAAAACAAGGAAGCAATTATTTTGCAGAATTTGGCTGAAACCAAATTTTTTGGACAGCTTACAGATGTTAGAATATCGTTAAATGTGGACAAAGATAAATGATAGCTGCATAAAAAAAATCTCGATGATGATTCATTAATTAAAATCAATATTTGTGAATAACAAGTCAAAAAATCCAAATACTTGTCAAATTTGTAGACAGTTGTATTAGGTTCCGCTACAAATGTGAAGTCAAATTAGAATTTAGTACAACAGTTAATTGATAAAAGCCTACTTAGAGATGATAACAGATAAAATAGCGTCAAAAATATTTTATCTTCTTTCAACTCAATCATTCTAGTTTTCTTATATTACTGCAGAACAATGCCATTAATTCTCTAATTAAGTAACAGAAAAATAATTTATAATCTGCGACCAGTTTAATAAAAGCATGGGATAGATTCAGATAATAAATATTTAATGATGATAACCATTAAGTACGTTATTTACTTTCGGTGTAGTGATTTTAATAATAAGAAATCGCTAATTTATTGTTCCGTCATAATATGTAATATTATCATGTGAATAGTTTGCAAGAATTTACCTGTTGGGTATGCGAGGAATGCTGTCTCTTCATGTACGGACGGGTGTAAGTCACGACCTTCTCTTTAGGATAATTGGTGTGGTCGGTCCAGGATTTGGAGCGATGTGAGCCGCCACTGGGAGGTGTTCGTAATGCTTGGGGTGTTTCCGCAGCGGATGGCACGGGCCATGAAGGAAATTTTTCGTGACCAGGACCGTACTTAACGCCTTTAAGACTGGATGAGTCACGTACTGGTGGTGCTGGGGGCGGTGAATCATCATCCCGATTGCAGTCGTAGTACGAATAGAGTTTTGGCGACTGTTGCTGAAGGTTCGGAGTTGATCGGGATGGCATCATTGTGGTATCCGGGTAGGAATCCGGCGGTTGGGGCTGTTGCGCCTGGACGTCGGAGCCATTAGTCCGATTTCTGTAAAAAATATCGTCTTTTGTAAAAACAAAACACCCACAAGCGCCAACACGAAGAGCACCACCCGCGAGGTCAACAACACTATGCAATATTACACTATTTCAATTTATAAATTCTCATGGAGGTCGTGTTTAATATAGGTTCGCTTATACTACACATCACTCTCGGGCTCACCTACAACAACCGGTACCGGCCAGTGTTTCAACTGATGGTCGACCAGACTGACCGAGCGCACTGTCCGACCTGCAAGAGCTACGATTATCTACTGAATTCTAGTTTACTTTTTATATTCGGGATACCCCTTTCAATAGGAACCACATTCACACTAACTATTGTTGCGCAGGTAGATCAACAAGATAATTCGGACATCATTAATTTATTAATAATATATTCAAATAAAATATATCACACCTTAATTTCTTAACATAAATATAATTCATTAATTATTAAAAATGTCGATTTTCCCATGAAAAATTATTAAAACTCACGTTTTGAAAAGATCTTTTAGCACCTCTAGAGTGCACCTATAAATCAAATTTTGAAGGTGTGAAATTTTTCATTTTCTTTCCAAGAACCGAACTCAAACAAAAATGAATTTAACTGTAACGACATAAATTTCACATTACATAATATTTATGAATAATAAAAAAATCTTATTGATGTCTTAATAAATTGAAACATAAAACCATTGCAATTACAGATTGTGATATTAATAAACAATAAATTACATTTTTAATCAAAACATAAAAATTTCAAATATTAACTGAATAAATTAAATCTTTATGCAATCAATGTAATTAATTCAAACTGTGTCACTCATAATTGTAGAGAATTATTTCATCAACTGATATAACTTTAATGAAGTTTGAATTAATACTAAATTGCATTTTTATTAGTACCCAAAATGTATATAATTTGACGTTATTAGTGTAAGAACTTTTTAAAGTTGTCGTAAATTCATCTGGAAGGCATTTAAATGTCTCGTTTGGGGTTTTTTAAATTGCCGTCATTTATAAATTAAAATTCCATCGCGGTGTCCCTTACTTCAAAACAAAATAGAACATTTGGAATTAAAAACTGTTGAGTATAAAAAGAAACGAGTGCCCTCAACAATGAAATGCTTGGCTTGACTATAATTTAAGCATTCGCCGCGTCATTATTTCAAAGATCTTTATGCATTCTCTCTTCAGATAATATCTGTCGAGTAAAACAGGTAGCTACAGAAGAGTTCGTAGCATGTAATTAAAATCAATTCTATTTTGGGAACTGCTAGGTATGAATATTTAAAAGTGTGAGAATGCATTTACAAATAGGAAGATTAATGATTGCTGAATATATAAACCATTTGAACCGTTATTTTTAATATTTTAACTTTCAATATACTTATAGAACGAGTTGGAACTGTACTTTTATTGAAGATAATACAAGATTTACCTGTACTTTTATGTAATTGCGTTTGAAATGCCGCCAAATTATAGATTTATTTATAAACACTAAATAAACTCACCAATACATAAATTAATCTCAATACGGTTTTTAAATTGCACCCACAAATTATACACAATAATAAAAGCACAAACCAATTAAATAAAAATGCACACAAATGATGAGGACCACCTTGGTAGAATATTCCTACAATAGAGCTTTGGTATAAAAATAACTTGCTTAATTGAACACATTCAAACGTTGATTTAATTATAAAAGCGAATCTACACCAGTATACATTATTAAATTGAATATAATACCTAGCAAGAGTGTTTTCGCCAATTCGAACACTCCACTGAGAGTATGAACGCACAAATGAGCACGAGGAGGTGCCGTTTTGGTTCCTTGTCTACTTGTTGAGGTAGTACCTGACGTTTATGGAGAGATTACGCAGGTGCGTTCTGGAAATTGTCACTTCGGCCTGGAGCGATCATAAATAACCAGGGGTTATCGGTCCGAGGGTTAAAAAGGGACATTACCGACTAGCAAATGGGCTTTTCTTGTTAGAAAAATTAAAATGTGTTTTAAGGGTTAAATAATATTAAAACAAGTGACAAATTGTAATGAATTCTTGATGAAAGATTGTGACAGATGCTTGCAACATTAAATAAGGAAACGATTCTCTAATTGCATGCAAATGAATTGTGTTGTTAGTGTGTGAATAGTGGAAATGTCTCGTGCAGACAGTATTTGACCCTGATAAAAAATTAAATATATAGCAATGATAAATAACTCTCCTAATAGTATGTAAATTAAAGCGTTTTATAATACTATCCGGGATTTTACATTGTATCTCTCTTTAATGAATTCATTTTTTTAAGCGTTAATATGTAATTAAATTTATATAAATCTTATTTATTTTGTGCATGTATTAGTTTTTTTTTTAAGATTAATAATGTTTATATAAAATAATTATATAGTAAGGACACAATTAAGCACTATTAAACTTGTTTTATTGCCACCTAGAATATTTATCTATAAGTGGTTGGCAATTAGAATCTCACAGAAATAGTGAAGGTCAAATGTAACCATTTGTAAAATTGTTTATACAGGGTGCACCAGTGGATCAATTAGTTTTTCACTTTGTACTTTTGTAACTGCATTTACAAATTTATGAATTTTATGTCAACAAAAAACTCACACTCTACTGGTATTCATTAAAATATAAAATCAAATTACTAATAAAAAACAATCGATAACAAATCTTTTCAAATTCAATGACAAGATTCAAGTATTCGATTTTGCACATGTAAATTGCCATTGTGGCCAAACGTTACAGCCGAGAAATAGCTTCAATAAAACTATAACAAACTAAACTAGTAATAATTAAACATTTTGCAACTAGCACAAAAAATGGGCATTCTTATAAAAAATAATAAAAAATTATTAAATGTTATCTTTCATTTTTTTGTTGGCTAATTTTGCACAGGTTTAAAAGTGCGAAATAAAAAGTATAAAATATCATACTTTCCCTTACCAATTACAATTTCGTTTTTGACAAATTAGAATAAGAAGTAGAAAAAATAACAGAGTGCAAAACTAGAATTTGTTACATGAGAAGCGGCAGGATTGACACTACAGTTAATCTATACTACAACAAAAGAATCTGAGCAAGCCATCCGTCAAAATATAGATAGACTTTGTGCTACATAAACTCTAAACAACAAAAAACCACCAACTAATCAAAAGAATGTGCTTACTAAACAAAAACCGCCGCTGTTAATAAATGTGAAAAAAAAATCCAGATTTCTCAATTTGTCGTCGGTTGCAGAATTAAGATCTGTCCTTTCACTGCGTAGACACGCCAACACCCGTATAATATCCAACTAGTGCAAGAATTAATGCCACAAGATCATTCTATAAGTTGTTTCGCCAATTGAGCTCTTCTTCTTACGATGCTGTCTCCAGGCGGAAGTCCGCTATCATCATGGTAATTATCAAGATCTATGCAGCGGCTCATAAAAGTTCTGTTAATGTGCGTCCATGCTCTCAAAGATTTTTAATCCAGGTTCTTTTACCATATTTTTCTTTGCATAATCAATTGCCGTATAGAGTATCTTTCACCGCACTCATTATATGTTCAAAATATTCTAATATTTGATGGTATGAATAAGCTCTTTTTCTTTTTGGACTCAGTGAATAATTTTATCACTCTTTATATTTAAATGCGCCGATATACCCACAACTCCAATTCTTCTATATTTTGATGTTCTTTTCTTAAAGCAACCATGCTTCCATATAACAAAGAAAAGCATCTTAGCAAGCGTGTTCTTAGCTTTAGATTTAAGTTACAATTTATAACAACATTTTAACAAAGGTAGCTCTCACAAATCATACATAAAATCTATCAACTAATATGGAAAAACGGGTAAATGGCCTAGAGACTGGATGACAACAATAATTATTCCCCTACACAAGAAAAGAGCAACCACTAAACGCAATAACTATCAACTTATTGCAATTATATCGCATACAAGCAATGTTATGCTCTATATCTTATAATCTACACTACATGCCTTTACCGCATGGCAAATAGCACCCGAAGAAACACGATTTGTTAAAAGACAAGAGACAAAAGAACAAATTTTAAATCTAAGACAATTTTGACAAAGTCAAATGGCACAAACTGTGGCCAATCCTAATCCAGATGGGAATATCAACTTACCTAACACAGTTGATCAAGAATCTTTATGAAGACAGTACTGCTGTGGTCAAGCAACTATCTGTCGTCACAATGCAATATTGGTAAGGGGGTGAGACAGGGTTGCATTTTGTCGCATTTGCTTTTTAATCTGTACATCAAACATATTATGCGCTCTGTACCAGATAAGTAGGAAGGTAGCGTAAGAATTGGCAGGGAAAAAATATCGAACCTCAGATTCGCAGTGGACACGCTGCTACTTGCCTGTAGCAAAGAAAAACTAGTGGAATTAATCAAAAGGCTAGAGAACATTAGCATGGTGTACGGTTTAGAAATAAACTTACACAAAACCAAAACTATGATCGTAGACCGCGCAAAGACAACTGGCCGAACAAGAAATACGCCGTCGAATCCAATTGAAAAAAACAGCAATGTACCAACTAACACCTATATAAAAAAACTGCAACATGACAAAACATACCAAAACTAAACTGGTGCAAACGCTTGTGTTCTCTGAGTTTATATACGGAGCTGAGACGTAGACATTGCAAATCGCAGACCAGCGCCAAGTGGATGCATTCGAGATGAGGTGCTGGAGAAGAATGCTAAGAATACCATGGACGGTCCTGCGGACAAACATATCGGTGCTTAACGAGATCGAGCCTAAGCAACGACTTTCCAGCATAGTCTATGGTCGAATTCTAAAATTCTTTGGGCATATTACAAGAAAATATGAAGAAGCTGATCGTGGGGGGTAAACCAGATGGCAAGCAAAAAAGAGGAAGATCTTCGACCCGATGGACTGACGCAATCCAAAATCGCCTCCACACCAACATTGAGACTGCAGTCCGCAAAACAGCAAATCGGAGTAGATGGCGCAACACCGTAAAAAGAGTAATAGATGCTCTGGATGATAAATAAAACAAAAATGAGACATACATCATGCGTACACCACACGTCTGTCAAAACGTTGGACCAAGAAAAAGACGCTCTCACAATTTCAATTATTTTATTTACTTCTGCAGTTTGATCGATGCTGTTTTCAAACTAAATACCTAAATAACTAGTACTTCCTTACGTTAATGATTCTGTTTAATTTCAGCTTCAATCGGTAGTGGTTTGATGCAGTATTGACTGCTTAAAATAAACTTTAAAAATCAATGATACTTGTATCATCTGCATGGCAGAAATTGTTAGTCGTTTTGTTGATTAGTATGCCAGAATTATTCGTTATAATCTGTTTAAAATAGACTCCAGAACACCCTTTGGTGCAGTTTATATATTCGACGCATCATGAAACTATATTTCCTAAAAAAATGGAGAAGTTCGTGTTATAATTATTTGAGATCAAAACCGGACCATGATCAATAACTTTTTGATTAAAAATATGGAAAACATTGATTCAAAATCTATTTTCATCAGAATGGTACTATGTGTCATAAGGCAAACACAATTGATTATAAGTCAAAATTTGAGTGCGCTTTGTTAGGAATAGCTGCGGTGGTCATATGCCCAAAATCAATTTTAAATATGTCATTTATTCATCTGTTAAATAAACAAAAATAAAAAAAAAGATATCAATTACTTTTTCTGATTTTGTTTCAAATTTAAACTTCTATCGAGCTTAAAAACCCTTTATAATCAACTTAAGAAGACGCTGCAGAAAGCAAAATCAAGTTATAGCAAGAAAATTAAAGCTTAAAAAGCACATAAACACATTCATCCCTCCATGCAATTGGTCGTTTGCTGACGGCTCGGCTGCTTTGTCCAGATTCCTATAGTAAACGTGAACAAAGTATTTGTGTATTTTATTTAAATAAGGCAAACCAATAAATACAGAGCACTTGAATGCTGCAACTAAAAAAACCTTGGCCAAAAGATAGTTGACTCATAAAAGTGCGCATAAAAATGATTAAAATAAAACTAAACTAGTTTGGATAGACTAACTATTATGTTACTAGAAAAGTAGAAGACTGATTGACAAATATTGCTACCGCCACCTGACACTTAATTTCAATGAAAAACCGAGAAAAAGAACAAATAAAGTGTCTGTGTCATTTATATGCTGATATAGAGGGCAATATAAATAAACAAACAATCCTGTATACTTAAGCATTGTTAGAAGCTAAAGCATGCAATCAATTTTCCAAAGATATAACCACCACCACTTCCTTCGTATATTGTCTACAACTCAGACACCTTAAGACAGCAATTCAAGAAAAATTAACGGATTATTTGTTTAGCATGACATCATTACTTAGCAGCTATCTGAAAGCTAGGTTAGTAGATGGGACTATTTTCATCTATTTCTCCTAGTAATCTCCGAAATTATTAAATTACTAAAACCTTGGTAGTAAATTGTAAACAATGCTGGAGAATATATTAGTGACTAATATATGTTTTTTGCAAATTTAAATCAAGGTTAATTTTAATAAAAATACCACAAACATTAATTTGATATTCATCAAGATAAATATAAAACGCTTCATTTGGCATGTTTATCAGTTGTTTCAATATTAATATTTATTTATATTTTTTACAAAAAATATAACTGCTTATGGTTGGTAAAAGTACAATATGAAAAAAATATTTCAGATTAATATTACAATTTTCGGCAAATTTCTACTTAATATTACAAGAACGCAGCATCTGCTTGCAAATAATAAAAATATTACAAAATAAATTGCCCTCTAATATATAGACATGTACCAAATTTAATACTGACACAAATATAACTTATTTACTACCTGTAATAAATCAGAATAATCCAAAAAGTCAACCTGAATAAAATTATAATGGCAGGGAATTCCAAACACATTTACAATAATGCAGCATAAGATTCTTTCTTTAAATGAACAATAATACTTTATGCATACCAATTATTTTTTCTCAATAATTAATCTTCTTGTACCGCCTTTTAGAATGTTGTAACATGTGATTTGTAAACACCTTACTTCAACTAAAAAAACATCGAAAATTAATAGAATAATTGGTATCGAGGGCCGTTTCTTTAATTAAACATGTGGGATTGATGAGTAATTATCTAACCGATTAATGCTCAATATACATGAACAACCCACATATTATAAAACAAAAAAGGATTTATAAATTATCTTGTGATTGCTGTTGTCATGATACCAACATATTATTTTGTAATTTAACTCTCTTCATCATCATACAAATCTACGAATTCAATGCCAATAATGATTGTTAGGTTTAATTAAAAAAAACTTAAATTTATTTAACAAACAAATTAATTAATCTAAATTGAATTATTGAAAAAAAAAAATCCATTGAGAACTGTAAATTCTAAAAATAGTAATGATTTAATAATAATAATAAATCATACCATATTTAAAATCGCACAATCAATCTTTGATCTTTTAATACCATTAAATCTTATAACCAGAGACAATTTCATGTTACATCATAATTATTGTGATTTAGTAATAAAAAAATAATTAACATTTTTATAATTAAAATTAATCCAAATATAGGATTATTACAATAGCAACAATTTGTTTCGGATGAACTATATCACAATTGTATTGTATTGTACAATATGTCTGGTGAGAAAATTTTAATAAAATGTGACAATTGCGCAAGATGACCAAAAACAAAAGTGACATTTCGAAAATGGTATTTGGGTAATTTTTCACGTAGTAATAACCGTAATTTATCCCCTTGGACATTTTTCACGTGTAACTCGTGCGCGACTCTTACGAAATACACGATGAACTTTCACACTCGCGTTGACAAAGAGGAAATTCTAAATCATGCGGCGCTGGTATAATCTTTGACCCTTGGATATTTCCGGGTCCGTAGAGCTTTCCACCGAAATTGTTTATGTTGGCGATTAAATTATATTATTGAATAACGTTCATTAATCGTGTCCATCTGTCAACGGGAGATTATTAGCATTGTTAGGAACGATTTGTTTTTACTAAAGTGGGAGAGATAGTAATTTAACTTCCTTTCTCTGTATATGAGCGTAGCTTTTATTCGACCGCGCCAAATTTCAAGGTGAATTGTATGATCGTTACAGATTGCGTAACTAAATATAAATATTACATTGTTTTAAAATTATTAATATTATTTAGTAATCATACAGCAGTTAGTTATTATGTTGTAGAATACTATTAGCACCACTGTAAACGAACGTCAATAATTGGCATTACTCCGTGTCCTGATTCCAGTTAACGATCATTTAGGAAGATAAAATAAAAACTAGAATAAATTTTCAACTTAATTGTGTGCTACACCTAAAACTAAAAACGTTTTAAATATTTAATCTATTCACGTTTGCTATCATTTTGACTAATAAGACTAAATCTTACAAGTATTCCTTGATTGACTAGTTTTTAGCGTATCAGAATCCATAAACAATTTACGCAGGGATACTATTTATTCTAGTATTCAGACTTCAAAATATCTCCATTCATACAATTTCAATTGCAATAAATGTTTCTGACCTGATCTTGATAAAGTTAATTGCATCTAATCAGTTATCAACTAAGCAGTTAGTACTTGAAGAACTCGATTAACTCCTAGCTGCCTAACTATTATTGCAGGAAACTTAAACACCAAATACTCATCATGTCCAAGCTATTAAAGTAAGCCTAGAGCAATAAGTTGTGGCATGCTAGTTTTTATCTTGCAATTGATATCGTATAAATCATAAATGACCTCAACTCAAGTTCTTCAAGTTAAAATTTACCCTAAAACCCTATAAATAGTGATAAATCAACTCCCAAGACCTAGGTAAAGCAAGCCTCTGGCGGCACAAAAACATCCTTAAATCCACCAATGAAGACAATGTTATCGATCCAAAAGATCTCAAATCAATTCATCCTTCAAAAGTGAGAGATTTTCTAATCTCACACCCATGTCTGCATCCGGGCCTAATAAGATCCCAAACAAAACTTTGATATCCTTCTCTCGCAAAGCGATTATGTTCCTCACCAACATTATGAACGCAAACTTAAAAACCCAATATTTTCTGTCATCATTCTCCAAAGTTAAGTTCTCTCCCATATGCTATTCAATTTGTATGTTAAATACCGATTATTACTCTAAGTGGCATCGTACAATTTGTCAGTGACTCCGCTCTACTATAGCTCAAGATTCCTAAGTTCATGCAGAGATTAAAATAAGCTTTTTTACGCATATAAACATTTGGTACACCAATTCCAAACGCCAACAAACAAACTGCGTTTAAAAAATCAGAATAACCTTAAGACGCGTTACAGACATGAACGCCAGCTCAAGTTGCAACATAGCTAACAATTTGGTTGTTCAAAATAAATTATTACATAAAAATAATTTTAAAGTCAAACTTCTGATAGAGTTAAGCTGGGTATCTAACCAGTTTCCTAAGTCATTGGTCTCAAATCATTCGCTTCCACGTATCCAAACAAGTAGAAATTGCATGACAATTAGTTGAGTTGTAAGTTGGACGGTCAAGCGTTCTAAAGTCTATTTTCATCAATTTCTGTTGTGTTATACCTGGCTGGTTTCGTAGTTGCATAACTGAAAAACTGTATTCCAAGCCATCAAGCTTCTCATTGCAAGAGCTACTAAACAAAGCATAGGAAAAGCAAACTAGTGCTCTACCTAACAAAGCCAAGCACACCACTTTATTTCACCATATTATTTCATATTTGATTGCCTATCGTAGATAATATTTAAATGTAGTGTCACCTCAAAGCATATTTAAGCTGCTAGCATGCAAACGTTGTAAAAAGAAGCAAGAAGCAAGTAGCAAAACAAAAAAATATTAAAACAATCTAGTAAATTATCAACTCGCAATTCAACTCATATGATTTGAGCAACATATAGGCAAAACACACTTTTTTTTCTTTCTCTTTTGAGACACACCCAAACTTAACAAAAACTCAAGAACCAAAGCAACTCCCGTTTGAAATTGTCAAATTATATATTAGTCCATATCATCGGACTGGACGAACGCTCGACGGTAGAATTTAAGGATTCACCCACCACATACCGCAAGACAAACTAAAACCCAGTCTCTAAAAGTTACAAGGACCACAAAAGACTGCCAAAAAACTTCTGCTTAGCCATTTTATGCAGAGACAAGTATACTACTAACTACATTACACAATCGCTTTAATAAGTGCTCCCGACTAAAACTCAAAATGTGATAAATAGTAAGTAGTATGAGATTTTTCCACAATAAAGAGCTTGATTGTGACTGGGAATAATACCAAAAAAAGCACTCAGCCAATAAAATCCATCTTTACCAAAAAAAAACTTGACTCATAACCGGCAATATTCCAGCCAATGGCCAAAGCCAAACCTCCTGCTAACCTCTCTTTTACAGATAATCTGCACCCCGATAGAGCATAGATAACAACAAAGGCAAAATCATTCAAACAATTAACCATGTCAAAAAGTAGAAACTAACCCCATCCAGCCAAAATCTATTTAAGAACTGCTAGACAAAGAAAAACAGAACCCATAAGATAAAACTGATAATTTAGAATCCTTATCAAACCAATTCAAATTCATTAAACTAAAATCCCAAAAACGCCATACGCATATATATCACCTACCATCAACAAGTAGAAAAAAAAACTAGATAACTTACCCAATGAGCGCAAAGATAGTTAGTTAATTCATTCATTTAACGTGAGTCTATTTCTGCTGTTAAATTAACAAATTTCAACCTAAATTATTAAACTTCTAACGTGCACGCAACATCAAAGCTGTACACAGGACCTACTAATGCAAGAAAATACAAAAACCACAGATTTATTATAATATAAGATAAGCCTCATATGCCATATTCTGAAAAATTCTTAAAAATAATTCAAGCAAGAATATAAAATGCAAAGTAAATATATTTAACACTCAAATCGAATTTTGAAGCGAATTGAGCACAAGGGAGGCGCTGTTCGCAACCCAGGTTTTGTTCCAACAATGTAGAGATGTCTACTACACAGTTTATGTATGCTTTATTGATTATAGCAAAGCGTTTGACAGAGTGAAACATGATAAACTAATATCAATACTAAAGAAGATCGACCTAGATGACAAAGATATCAGAATCATCAGTAAAATGTACTTTAATCAAAAGGTAAACGTGAAGGTTGAGCAGGAATTGACAGATAAAATAAAAATACAACAAGACGTAAGGCAGGGCTGTGTGTTATCACCTATACTCTTTAATGTCTTGGAAGATGTTCACAATAGAATACTAATAAACGGCGAACGTCTTAACAACATAAGATACGCAGACAACACAATCATCTTTGCAGACAGCTTGAAAAATTTGCAAGTGCTAGTCACAAAATTAGCAGATGCAAGCCAACAATATGGAAATAACATCAATGTAACATAGACAAAGTACATGGTCATTAGTAAAGAACAAATTCCTCCTGGACAATTGCTGGTAACCAACGCCCAATAGAAAGAGTAGAGAATTATACTTATCTTGGCACAAATATAAATGATCAATAAAACCACCCAAAAGAAATCAAACAACGCATTGAAAAAGCCAGAGCATCATTCACCAATATGTCGAACCTCTTCAAAAGCCATTACCTACCATTATCAATAAAACTACGCCTATTGCGTTGCTATGTATTTTCTGTCCTCCTCTATAAGGTTGAATCAGTGAGTCAGGCATCAATAAAAAAACTGAAAGCATTTGAAATGTGGTGCTAAAGACAGATACTCAGATTATCTTAGAAAGACCATGTCCCCAACACTGAAGTGCTACTAAAACTAAATAAAGAATGCAAAATACTCTTCAGAATAAAACAACAAAAACTTGAATATTTAGGTCACATCTCAAGAAATGCACGTAGATACGGTTTATTACAGCTCATTCTGCAGAGAAAGATATATAAAAAAAGCGCCTGAAGAAGAAAAAACTCCTGGCTCCAGAATGTCAGACAATGATTTTCCTTAACATCTACGGAACTCTTTAGAACTGCAGTTAGTAAAGTGCAAATAACCAAGTTAGTCGCCAACATCCAAATCGAATAGGCAGTACAAGAAGAAGAATCACAACATTTTTTTTCTTACCCAGAAAAACTAACCCTCCAGATAACTCTAACCCAAGACTGGTGTAGCAGTCGAATACGCTAACCACTACACCACCTGAGCGGTTCAATGGGCACAAAACAAACAGAATATTTCTCAATACTGACCCAGTCGACATTAGCAGCCGGTCAACACTTTAGAAAAACAATAAAAAACCAATAAACCAAAAAAAAGTCCCCGTGAAGCGTTGTAACTCCGACCTCAGCACATAGCCACCAAGAAGCAAAGAAGTTAAAAACATCAATGTTAACAAATCCCAAAGTGAAAAAAAAACAAGTTAAAATATGCAAATTAACCAAACTGAGCAATCAACCATAGATCCCTAAAGATTTAGTTAGCCTGCGGACCAGTATAAATTTTTTTAAAAAAATGTTTTCCAAAAAAACAAAAAACATGTCACCTGCCAGACAAAGAAAAACTTGTAAGCCCCCTCCGTGACTCCATATAGAAAAGCCCATATCAAGACCATCATAATTCTAGACTGATTTAACTAGAAATTTTGCTACAAAAGCTTTGTAAACATTTGGACCACATTAGCTACTCCAAAAGAAAAACAACTACTCTTCCAACTTTATCGCAATCTCCAAGCAGTTGAATACGGCGTTTCAGCCATCCAAGATTTGAAGCATTCTTTCTATTCCAACATTATTTTAAACCAAAACCACACCAATATTTGTAAAGTCTGAGACAGCACTGCCGTTGTCTCTAACAAATGACTTAGCCACCAATTCCAAAACTCGATCTCCGCTCACGACGACTCATTACAAGACAAACTTAATGATGAGCTAGAGTGCACCGACATTACCAAGCTGTTTATTTAGAAATCGGTTAACGCCCATCTAAAACTTTTTAGCTTGCTTTCTAAGTTAATTTTTTTAGACCAACTCCAAAGAACAACGATAAAGTACCTGAGCTATCAACTACTAATTACTTATTCATCTGCTCAAAATGTAAATACTATACTTTAAACAAAATTGATATTATTACTGTTGTTACTCAGCTACCACAGGCACTACAAATACAATAAAAAAGCCATTTATCTGGCCAAAATTATTCTAATCTGGAATTCCAACTAAACAAATTGTCCATTAACCTTCGGGCTAGATAAATATAAATAGAACGTTAAAAAAGTATCGCAAGGAAGTAAATATATTAAATACAAAACAAGCGTCGCAATTAGGCATTCTTACAATATGCAAAATTATAGATTACGAGAAACAAAAAAGTCAACGGAAAAGAAATTGTTACTTTCTACTTCTTGCTTTAAAAAAAATTATTTAAAAAGCTTAGTCATGTAATTGAAAAAAAATCTAACATATTAATAAGAAGACATATTATTCTTCCAAAGATCTTAAAAAGCATTTTGGAGAATATATTCCCAACACGTTTAATGTTTATATTTGGCAATTTAGCAAGATCAGCTAATGATTTGTTATAAATAAATATATAAATAAAAAAAATAATAGCTATTGTTGATGCGATTTTCGTAGAAATCATTTTAAGTAAATTTTTATTGTAATTGTTTTTAGTACTTTATGTTCTAATTATTTATATATTAATATTCTCTACTAAATCATAAAATTATTTTTTTAAACTCAATAAATTTAAAAACTCTCATGAGAATAAATAATAAAAGTGAACTTGTCTTCATACATCAGCATCATTGTATTATTAGTCTTGAAGCAGGTAAATATTTAAGGATTTAGGGGCGCGCTTTAACATCCCTTTTGATTCTTTAATCTCCAATACAATAGTCTTTGTGTAATGCGGTAAAGATAACATTCCCTACATTAAGACCATGAAAATGCGGTATTATTTATTAATGTCACAACTCATAATATAAAGTTATATTTTTAATATAACAATTATCGCTTGATTGATTATTGTAGGCTGTTGATAGTATGCTTTTTATTATAACATTGTTTAGTTTAATGGCACTGATTAAATATTTGATGCAAAAAAGCGAATCGCTTGAAGATAAATAATAATAAATTATTATTATTACTGCGAGGTTACATAAATTGTAATAATAAGGAATGTTATTGCGTAATATCAAAATTCTTTTCGATTTAATAATTGTAAATTGGTCTTGAATGGATACCTAATGCATTGGTAGTAACGGCAGGTATGTTGACCTGCAAATAGACATTTTATATGGAACCAACATACATACCGGTTGATGATTGTTACTTATAAGATTCCGCTCCATAAAAACGAGCTGCCGCTGTCCTCATAATGAAAACACAGCGCTTAATGATTTGTAACAAATTTTTCAATTAAAATTTGTAACACATGTAAACACACGAAATTCTAATGGAACGTGCGATACGCACAAAATTTTGCAGATTCATGCCCGGCCAATTAAACGCAAGCCAATCGATGTATTATTTTTTGTTAATCTCGGTCGTTATTATTGCGGTACGCTCGAGCTAAAAACACATCGCTTAATTTAATTAAAATCCTTGCGCCACTTATGGAGCACCGCATAAATCACTTTTAACTGCTTACCAAACCACATACTCATTCCAGACCATAAATTGGAATCTCATTCAAAAAATTAACGCAGTAATCAAGTGAAATTAGCGTTATTTTACAAATAAATCTCCGGTGACAATTTTTTATATCATTTTAGCAAAGCTTGACAGTATAGAATTTATTAATAACAGTAAAAGATAAGCATTATCTTATGTTGTTATTTATCTTTATGGCGCCACAACGTAAATTCGTCACGGTAGCTGTTCATGTACCATGAAATACCCTTATCTCGTCCCTTTATTGTTAAAAACAGAGCCGAATCTATAGACACAAAAAGCACTTCGAAACATGTGTGGTCATAAAAATTATTTTAAAATGAATATTATTCTGTCCAATTCTCTATGCATATTTGTTAGATAGTAATATTGTTATCGCTAAGCAATTTAGTAAAAAAACGTAATAAAAACGCAAAGTTGGTTAGCAATCTTGCTCGATAACAATATTGCTATCTAGTAATATGCGTAGAAAATTGGGCAGATTATCTCATTATCAATAATGATTAAAATCTAAGATTGGATAAAATATACAATTGTGTATTGTGTCCTCTGTCTGCGCTCATACTTTATTTATTCCATACCAACAACTAAAAGCAACAAACCCAAACCGGTAAGAAAACAAAAATCGGATAAACTTTTAATAATAAAAATTAAAAAATCATCAATAGGTTTAAATGTATGCAAACCATTTTTAAGGTTTACAATCAATATTACTAAATGTTCATTTAAATTATTTTTTTAGAAACTAAATTATTACAAATAAAAATGACACGAAATTGTTCTACCAGAATTCAAAAGATCCAGGTACTGTTCATGTATTGTCGTTTTTTGCAGTCGAAGTTAGCCTCGTACTGATAGTTTCGTACAACATCTAAATACATATATACCTTGGATCGTTAAATAATTGTTCCACACAACTTTGAATAATATACGAAACGTATGTGAAACATAGTTAGAGCATTTTTAATCGCGACTTGTTGCAAGATATCTAGGATGTGCATCAAAGCTAAAACTACATAACAGAAGTTACGCAAAAAGTATAAACGTGGTATCTGCTTGTTGCAAGTGCAGTATTAACAAAAAAACAACCGTTTAATCTAAACTTGTTAAATATGCACAAAACAAAGACGAGATAAGCGGACACAGATTCCAAATGTAGACTTGAGTGTGTCCAACTAAAAGCAAATTAAAAACTGCCACAGTAAGATCAGCAAATGCATCATGGTGTTTGTCCGCGGCTGAATCCGAACGTTTAAATCAGTAATGCAAGATACAATAATTTACTTTCAAATATTCCATATAGAATCTAAGTAGTGGATAATGCAGAATGATTACACACTAATTCATCATCCGATCAGTAAAAAAAACTTTGCTTCATTCAAAATCTGTCAGAACCATTAGCAGACGCCCACAACCACAAAACTTTAAGCAGTAATAAACTTTTTAGACTGCAATACCAAAAAAATGTATCCCTCAAACTTTGACCTCACGCAGCACCAGGATAAGACTTAATAAAATAAAATATTCTCCAGCCAAGATCAGAGACAAGAATTCAACGTCTCCACTGCCTTGACTATATCAGTCAACAGGCATGCCAACAACTAACGCAACAGCTCGTATGGAGTAAATAACCACTGTCAAGAACACGGCATCTAAACTAAATAAAGTACAAATACTTCGGAGTGCTACTTCAAGCAAAAGGATAGAATAAAAAGTTTAAGGAAGCGGTCATAGAAACAAAGAAAATAGAGAGAAAGCTCGGTAGACTCATGCCAAACAACGGAAGTCCAGGAGAAGAAGCCAGGAGGCTAATAGCAACAGCAGCAAGAAGAAAATTGTTATACGCAACAGAAACATAGAGAGAAGCTATAAAAACAAACAAAAACAGAAATAAAATAAGAAGAGCTACAAGAGCCAGCTCGTTAAGGCTCAGCAGGGCTTACTACAGAACGGTGTCGCAGGAGGCAGTAGAGGTGATTGCGGCAACACCGCCAGCGGATATGATAGTAGAAGAAAGGATAGAAATAAAGAAATTAATAAAATAAGAAACCAGTAAAAAGAAAGCAAAGTTAAAAGCAAGAGAGAAGACTATAAAAAGATGGCAGACACAGTAGAATAGAGAAGAAAAGAGAGAATGGACAAGAGAACTAATCCCGGAGATAAAATACTGACTAGCTATAAAGCCTTTGGAAAATTCTTGCAAAAAATAAAAAAAAAATAAAGAAAAAGCACGAGACAATGCAGAACATACTCTAGTAGAATGCAACGCCTGGGAGCAAGATAGAAAAAAATTAACAACAATCATTAAAAAAAGCCTAAGAGATAAAAATAAATGGAGGGCGATAACAAACTTTGCAACAAGAGTACTAAAAAAACTAATTAAAAGTTTGACAAAAAAAGAATATGAAAAAAAAAACAAACAAAACAAAAGCTATAGAAAAAAAAAGAAGAAAAACAAAAGAAGCAGAATAGAAACAAAAAAACAGGAAGAGATCAAAAAGAAAGAAATAAGGAAAGACAAAACAATTATGCATACCAAAAAAAAAAAAAACATTTACAGAGACTACGATACCAAACAAAATTGCAGAGATAAGGAGAATAAAAAAAGAAATATTGAAAGAATGCAGAATAGATACGCTATCTCGAGGTTGGCAGACAACGCAACTTTTGAGATGGTCAGAATATACTTGGCAACAAGAGAACACAAAGAAGTAATCCCAGATAGTAACACAAAAATATCACTGAAAGTAAAAGTAACAAACCTAGGGCTGCCGAAAGAAATACAACTAATGGAACTGCATAAACCCATCATGAAGGAGAGAAAATACGATAAAGAAGAAGTAAACAAAGACCTAAAAAAACTAAGAACGTACCTGAGGACAAACTAAATAACTAGAATAAATAATACACCAAATAGAGAAAGAAGAGAATGCAGAGTTGGATGTCAGTGCAAATAAAAAAGATACAAAAAGACAAATGAGACAGACAAAAGTAAGAACTATAGAGAGAAAGCAGTTGGGGACAACATGCGTACCGCAGACTCTGTGTAAAAATCTCCTCCAACTACTGCCAAATTTAGAATAGTATGACAAGGACATTATAACAACAGAATTTACGCAGAGAAGGGCTACCCGTTGATTGAGACGTCCACAAACAAAAAACAAAAAACTAGATAAAGTATAATTATCATGTTTGCTGATAACTGAAGCAATAAGAACTCCTACCGTAGTAATAGAAACAATGCCCTCGCCACAAACCCTACAGATAAATAAACAATAAAACCAGCTTGACAAAAAAAGAATCGCCGAGATGTTTATTGGACCTAAATCTGCGTTCGAAATCCCTTACTTGACACAAAAACAAATAATCCAAAGTAAACTTGAAATAAAACTTAGCAACCTTTAAAAAAACTGTCACAATAAACATCATAACTAGTCTGGAAGCACTAGCCACACACAACAGGTTACATCTAATCTCGATAGCAAAGGATCAGAGTATAGGTAGAAACTTTAAGACAAGCTCGCCAAAAAAAGAAACAAACAAAGACGTACATTGAACCTAAACCAACTTGCGGAATACGCAACGTAGTGCTTTCTCCAGTAAGCACAAGCTAACCAGAATAGACAGCAGTCCCGTAGCAAAAGTTTCTAGATTAAACAAACAAAACTACTAAAAAAGTATCAGCTACAGAAATAACAACCAGAGGAGTTACAACCAAAGGTGCACAATGGAACGCTAGACGTACCATCTAAAAAAAAACGCAACAATAATATTATTACCTACTACGTTAACGTTAAGCACGGATCTCGTCCCCAAAACAAACAAAAAAAATACTGCAAACAGTTCTAACACATAGGTCAATCTCATAAACAACCTCGGAACTCATAAACTTACATAACAAATGTGTTGCATAAGAAAAAAACTATAATGATGAGGTCGGACTTTATAAAAAGTCATTGCATCAGAAAGACAATTAATGTAATAATATCGTAACAATTAGACAAACAAAAGATACCTGGAAGTAGTCAACGGATAGGGTAAAAAAAACAGCATTGCACCAATGCTAGAATCTACGAGGACAAATACCAAGAAAGGCAAACTTCGCTATTCTTAGGCAAATATGCCTAGGTTTTCCAAGTATAAATGACAAAACGAGTTATACCCTATATATCCGATCGCCAGTAATAAAATTTGTTATAGCCTGCATAAAAAATCTGGAAGCAGTGGCCATAATCTGCAAAGTTCGTCTAGTCTGAATACCAAAAAACCAGAAGATAAAAAAACCTCATGGCAAATCAGCTCGCCATCGGCATCCAAACAAGACCAAAAAAAAAAAAATCTGCAGAAGAGCAATTTGTGGAAGAGCTGTAAGAGATTAACACACTCAAGAACCATCGCATATTACCAAAACTTTAGTAACACAAACGAGTCGAATCAGTTGCCAAAACTCACTAGACTAATAACCAGACACTGTGGTTTTAACACATGCATAGAATAGGAATATGAATGAATTCCCTATGCCGCAAGTGTATAGAAGAAGATGAAGATGAGACCCCACTTGTGACTTAAAAAGAGACCACAATATCTATAAAATAAAATAGATGATCTAACTGAAATTAATGCATACAAATCAGAACAGCAAATAGAAAACTTGTTAACTGGAGCCATCATGAAACTAACTTAACCTAACTATGGCTCTACCAACACCGGCAGCCAACTCCATAACGGCTGCAACTGTAGTAAACCTTGGAGAAGCCTTCTCAATATAGAACTAGCAAAAAAAATCTACAAAAGTTAAAATATACCTTCGTCACATTAGTAAACATCAACTGTTTAATATATACTGTAATTTTATATAAATTGTCTCTTCGACCAGTGAGATGATGAGTGCATCATACCCTAAAACACGAGTGTATGTGTGTCTTACTGGATGAAAAGACAATTTACATAAAATACATCAATTATTAATTAAAAAAAGTACATATATACTTTACAAACGTGTAAAATAAAAAAAAAAATAAAAACACATTTTTACATTTTTTATGTGCAAAAAAATTAGCAAAACAAACATTTTAATAAAAACTATAATAGTTTAATAAAGTCCAAAAGACGCCAACAATTTTTTTTTCGTGACTAACTTTTAATTTTAATTTGTACTATATTCATAATCAACATCAATTTTTTTTATAAAAAATGTACATTTAGCATGCGTTGATTGTGTCATTCACTTAATACTTAATGTCCTACTAATCAAACAAAACTTTTATTATATAAATGTAATTTTTAATATAGGTTAAACTAAATAATAAATTATATAGCAAGAGACACTTTACTATTACATTTTATTACATTAACTGGATTGTTATCATGTAGTAATGCAATTTCAGATATTAAAAAGAAAGGCATCTATATAATTCCACAGATAATAATCTCAAGATAAAATATATCGCAAGATATTGAGTATGTACAGTATTTATGTTTATAGTTCCTCAAGAATTTCCTTATGTAATGTATCTAGTAGTAAACCGAACTAAACAAATCTCATCTATCTAAAGAAACAACACATGGAAATTCTATTGTGCACATTCGGTCTGTTATACAGTTAGAATGTGTCTGATGGAAATAAAAAATGGTGACCACCGCACACTAGCTGAGTGTATATACATCCAATGCTACTGCCATTTATGCTAAAATTCAACAATACAAATTATACCCATTTATAGTAAGAGCATTTCCTGCACTATTACTGTTGCAATAAAGATAAGAACAGCAACGTATAATGCCCTAACATTGCGATAATCAATATACAACAATATTTCTTCGGTTTGGGTTGGACCTTTGTATTATGCAAATTATTATTTTAAATTCAAATCAAAAATTCAGTGTTAGATCTATAAATATTAGCATTCGCATGCACATGTGTGGGTGGGTCATCAGGATTAATAACAATGTTGGTCATTATGCAAATAAGGACTCTTATATAAGGAACTACACGTAACGACTGACAACAAATCTGTAAATGTTACAACCATAACCAGTTCCTCTGACATAGACATAGAGGATATTCAATTTTCACATTAATAAATTAACGCGAGCGTCTTAATGGTTTTAAAATTTAAAATATGTTGGCGCACATAATGGGAAATTTCTAATAATTCTCGCGTTTGAAACATGATTGCTTATGTTATAATATAGTGTTTATTTTATTCAAAACATTTATTATTATTATATGAATACATTAACCATTAATATTTCACAGTTCAAAATCACGTTCAAGGTTTATTGTAAATTTAATATTATATAAACGGCTGTTGTGGCAAGAGATTATTAAACTCTTTATAGAAAGAAAGAGAGTTGATTACAATAACTACTTTGTTCAAAGATGGATTAATGCTTATTTATGTCCATTCACTATCTGTTAATACTAACCATTAGTTCTCTAATTTCATACCATATGGTATAATTATGATGGAATAGTCATGCTTATGTCAAAATAGAATTTTTCATTCAATTAAGATCAAACACATGTAAGTAGAATTTTATTTTAAATGTAGGAATGTTTTAAAATTAATGAATAATAGCTAATTATTAGAGCCATTAAGCATGATTAATTATTATTCGCCAAAATATTAGCATTGCAAATTTCTATTTAAATCTTGTAATAAAATTTAGTTAATCTACGTAATTAGTATAAAAAATAGATAATCCGTTAGAAAAAATTATAATCTGATTATAATCAAATAAATTATCGTTTTCTAACTATTAAATAAAAATTGTAATTTCAATTTCATTTTATAAGTATTACCAATCATAAAAAAATAAAAAAATAAAATTACATTTTTTTAGTAGTTATTATAATAATAGAAAACAGTAATTTTATGCAGAATTCAGCCAAATGTGCCAGTATTATTAAATTCTCATAGAGAGGTTATTCACAATTCGTATTTTATTTCTTATAAAAAAACCGCTATGTATCAAATTGCGTAGAAGTTAGTAGGTTGCAAATTTCATTTCTTTGAATTGAATTTAATTTTTAACATAGATAGAATAGCGTTTTTATATATCGGTAGATATGAGACGTAAAATTATGTTTTTTAAAATAATTTACACAAATAAATCTAATAAAACAATAGCAATCTAGCTAGTACAAATAAATATTATTTTATTATTTTAATTATTATTAAAAGCTCGTTCTTATTATATTATTATAATTATATCATAAATAAACAATTTAATAGACAATTTAAATATTAAACATTTCTATAACTACTTAAGGTTCCAATATGCAATAATCAAGGTCAATGGTAAATGCGTAGACCAGACAACTTTGCGTAAAGAAAACAAACGCACATTCTTCATATGTGTTCGAATAGTTTCGTCAAGCGGTATATGCTTTTTCTATACTACAGGGAGTTTATAAATGAATGGGATTATGTAATCACTTTAAATGTGCCGCTTTTGTTAAATTGTTCACTAAACTATTTGTTTTGACAGATCAACTTTGACAGCTGTCAAGCAAACATATGAAAACATATGTAGTATAGTGGACAATTTAAAAAAGCGGCATATTTAAAGTGATTACATAATCCCATTCATTTATAAACTCCCTGTAGAAGCAGTGATATATACTTATAATAAAACCAGTTCATATATACAGTCAGATGCAGAAAACATTAGGTAATTTTTGCAAAAAAACGGGTATTTTTTTTATTAAACTTTTAGTGTTTTACAATCAAAAAGACCATCAGGTTGTAGAAAAAAAAACAACATATGGTACTTATCAGCTTATTTTATGAACATTAATAAACAAAAAAGGTATGTGTTCTTCACTACCTATTGCTCATTCGACATTATGCACAGAGGATCAAAGTGGCTACTGAGTTGACTTGTTTGTTTTCGATTAACTGTCATTCTTAGGGCAGATTGGTGTGTTGATTATAGTTCTAAGTGCTAAACATTGTGCAAAAGCTGTTGCTCTTGTGGCAGATGGAAGAAACAAGCGGTATGTGACCAGATTCCTTCATGTCAGTCTTTCTACCGTTCAAAGAACACTTGAGCGGTTTAGGGAGACCGGAGACTCGTAGGCCGGGATCTGACAAGAAACGAAAAACGACTGCTATCGATACCCGATTTATTGTTCGTACTACTCTACAGAATCGTCATATGACTTAAGTGGAGACCAGAAACCAACTCCGTGAAGTTCGTGGTATAGCTGTGAGTGTGTGGACAGTTTGCCTAAGGTTGCAAAAAGCTGGCTTAAAAGTAGACCAGCAGCTGGACCAAAATTACTCCCACGTCACCGAAACAGGCTCAATTTTTTTCGCAAATATTTGAATTGGACATTGGCACAATGAAAGACTGTACTGTTTACTGACAAGTCTAGATTCTGTCTACATTTGCCAGATGGAAGAGAACGAGTATGGAGACAATCGGGAAAACAATTTGCGGAGTGCACCTTTAAGCCCCGGCTTAGCCATGGTAGAAATTCTTTAAAGGTATGGGCAGGTATATCAATGGATGCATGCACCAAATTGATTGTTATTAATGAAGGATCGCTGACTGCACAGCCATATATTGAGAAAGTTTTGAAAAATTACGTAGTCCCAATTGCTCCAATTTATCGGCGATGGCTTTATTCTGATAACGCAAGACCGCATTCTGCAAGGTGCGTCACAAAATACTTGGATGTGTTGGAATAAGAAAACTCAACCGGCCTGCATGTACCCCAGATAGAAATCCAATAGAACATATTTGAGACATGCTGGGCAAGCGTGTTAAAGGACATGGAGTTGCACCAACCATAATAAACGAGTTTCATGTGACACTTCAGGAAGAATGGCAGAATATTTCACTTAATGATATTTGTCAGCACATTAGTAGCATGGGCCGCCGTATGCAGGCAATAGTTAAGGCTCGAGGAGACAATACAAAGTATTAAAATTTTATTCAACTAAAATTTTTATTATTAATCTCTGTTAAGTTTATTTTGCAAAAATGCATTTTTTTTGTGTATACGTACAATATCATTTTTGCTTATTAATGTTCATTAAATAAACTAATAAGTACCATATGTTAGTCTCTTTGATAGCAAAACAATAAAAGTTTTATAAAGAAAAAACGGGTTTTTTGCAAAAAATTACCCAATGACCCGTTTTTTACATCTTAGTGTATATATAAAGATTTTTACCTACTACACTGAACTATAAGACTAGACTAAAATACTCTAGAATGACAAAAAAAAAACTATTTTTCAGCTCAACTCATTTGTTCTAGCTTATTATATATTACCAAAAGTGCCTTTCTACAAGTTGTGCCTCAAACTTCTTAAACCAAAATCAATTTTTAGCCAAATTTGTTTTGAGTTTAAAAAATACTTAAAAGTCTAAAATAAACCAAGCTATTCTAACTATAATTCAGGTTTTAAGAAAGAAATCCATATTTCCTAAGCAAATGTATTAAAAGTAACAGATTTTTTGCCCGTTCTCAAGTATTTTTCTAAATTGCTTACAGTTTCTCCAAAAAATGGTGCTATAGTATTTTCTTTTTAGGCAAATCAGATAGTTTATTTTACGTTCCAAAAAACACCTTTCAGTAGTAAAACTACAAATCACAACTTAACACAGACTACAGACTGATAATAATTATTAATAAAAAAATTGTTGAAAACTGTTTTTAAACTGATTCATTATGTAATATTAAACTACCTATTCATAAAAGATTTATGTACTAGGCAAATGTAAAACTGTACCACTAGTCGAAATATGGTTTATAGACATATTGTATCAAAAAGTCAAGATTTTAGTTCTACAATCTATTCACTGCCATGCGTATATTCATAACTTAAAAAAAAATTAAAAACATTGTTAAAGATGTAGAAAGTGTAGATACTGCTGCAAAAGAACACAAAGTTATTGCTTTTTCCAAGATGTAAATCTTAAGATTCATAGATCAAAAAAAAGAAACACTGAAGATAAAATAAACTTTATAAAAAGTTATTACATACAAAAGTCGTTTGATGAGATAATACCGTTGAAAAAATAAATAAAAAATACCTGAAGACAATCAAAAAAATCATCTAGTTTAGATAAGGCAATAAATAACAAAAGCCAGAAGAAATGCAAGACCAATGAACCAATGATTAACTGAATAACTAGTCTGAACATTAGCCACAAACAACAATGTACGCCTGATCTGGATATCAAAAAATCAGGGTATAGAAGGTAACCTTAGGCAAAATCAACTCGTCAAAAAAGAATCAACAGAGACGTTTATTAGACCTGAACCTGCTTTCAGGACCCTATACAAAACCGGTAAACAACTAATCCGTAGTAAACTCAAAGCGGAACACAGCAACTTGTGGAAAAACTGTCAAACAGCACATGCTAACTAATGAAGAAATCAAGACAGTCTTTTGGCAAACAATTCTAGACTTTATTGACAAAAAAGAACTACTAGAAGAGTAACAAATAATTCCATACTAGCTAAATTAAACATCAAAAACATTAAAAAAAGGTTTAATCCTCTAAAAAAAATATTAGTACAGGGAAAGATCGACGGACAACTCAGAAGATCACCAACCCGCTGGGTAGACGGAGTAACAAAAATGGTTGGTCATTCTCCTCAACATGAGATCACAGAAATAGCCCAGGCCAGACAGGCATAGAAAGCAACAGTCCAAATAGGCATGGTGCCACCAAAGCCTCATAAAGAATATAAGGAGAAAAAAAATATCAACCAGAAGTGCACAATAAAACCCAAAAGGAAGAAAAAAAAGTGGGTTAAAAAAAGAAAAAAAGAATAAAAACCATGGGTAACACGGAAAAATAGTTTTTTTATCATAACACAAAAGAAAGAATAATGGGTTATCATGTGCAAGTCATATAAGTCTCAATAATATATTCCATAGTACTATCTACAGGAATTAATCTCTTTTTTTATGATTCCTCAATAATTAGTAATTTCTCTAATGTATTTCTCAGAATAATATTTTAATCAATAGTTTTCTTCCATTTTTCTATTTTTAAACCTTTTTTTCTTTCAATGATCTCCATATTATGTATTACAGATACTTCATGTCCTAACATGAGCTTATTACAACCTAATCACCTTTTTTTAATAATCATTGACCTCGTTCTGAAGATATAGTTTTTATAATATTATATGATTTTAGTTTTTACTTTGTTAAATATGTTTTGCATTTCATGTTATTTGAAAACTGTATAGTAGCCACACTTTCTATGAACTTCAAACAGTGTGTTGCCATTTTCCATGATCCCATTAAGTTTGACAATATTGATAGTACAAAAACTTGGAAAATAGTTAGTTTAAGACTGTTTCGTAGGTTTCAACATAAGCCTGCAAATTGTTGACGATATATTATGCTAATAGAACTCCAATCAATTTTCTCAGAACACATATTCGTAAAAATGCAAATCGTAATATTGATGATGCAATTCATTTTTGTTTAAAGTTCATATTGCAATAATGAAAGTATCTCCCCCTCTATGCAGAACCAGCTCATTCGCAATGCAATTAGTCATCTACATACAGTAGGTTTTTCAACTTTTATTCCTTTTTTTATTCACATAGTTCTTCAATAATTAAAGTCTTGAAATAAAAATTAAATAACTGAGAACTGAACTTGTGTGAAGCAATGCATATAAAATAGTTGCTCTATTGATGTCTATATACTATGCTGCATCGGTACTTATTCTCAAAGCAGTTGATTCGAGTTGATTTGTTTGATAATTTGTATAGTTTTGTAAGCATTCAGTATGAAATAAGATCGTTTTACATTTCGTTAGCTTTGTTTACTCAAAAACATCGCATTTTTTATCCTTGTTTATTGCTTGTCATCATATTTAGTTCATCTTTTAAAGAAGTCATCGTTTAAGTAAACGTTAACTTTTGACATAACATGTCCCCATTAAAAAGCACAAGTTCGACCTCGGACGTTATTCTTGGTCGCCACCGCAAAGCAAGACCAGACGCGTCTCCTGCTCAAAAATCTCACCAAACCGTAGTTCGTTGAGTATGCATTTCAAGCTTTGGATTACTTCAGGTTTTCGTTTGTGCCTCATCACTAAAAATTATTCTTTTTGAAAATTTATTGTCTTCTTGTTGCCTACTCAAAATCTTATCGGCAATTCTTCCCCGTTTGATGATCTGCTAGTTTCAGCTGTTGCATCATAAATCTTGTTTTTCAGTATTCGTTGCAACAAAAATATTGACATACCCAGCTGAAGATGGCAACTTTGAAAAGGTCACATTTACACTCTTACACTACAGCAATGCTTTGTTGCGTTCAAACACTACATTTTTTACCAGGCATTATTTTGTTTCCAACTTACCCAGATCCTTCAAATTTCTGTACTAACCTCATAACTGTTGATGCGTTAGGAGCATCCAAAGATCGCGCAAAGTTTACTGACCGTCTCTGAGTAGAACTCCTATTTTTTGTAATACATTTTCAGAATAATAACGCGTTGTTTAATACTACATAACTTCATAACAACTAAATAAACTAATAAAAAATTATCTTCTAATAAAAGTGGTAGAATGTAACGGGCATAATAGGAATAGTGCTGACAATTCAAACAACAATTCAAAATAATGCGTATTTTCTGGAACATTTTTCATTTAAAATAAAAATATAATAAATGAATCTGACGTTTCTAATTATACATGTAAGTTAAACAACTTAGCCAAGTCAAAACTAAGAACAACATAGAGTAAAAAAATTACACAAAACCGTAGAAAAAATCTCAGCTCCAGAAGCTACAAGACTAGTTTTATCAACGCCTAGTTTCAAGATAATAATAGCCATTAGCATATTATATAATTTATACAAGAAATAGGTTTTCAGACCTTGTTAATGTATCGTAAGTGCAATAGACATTGATGAGTATAAAAATAACAACTTCACTAACAAAAAACGAATAAGAGTCGTTGAGTGTTATTTGTTTCTTCTACAGTAAAAGAGTTTCTTACTAGTGCAGTGTTGTTATTTTTACTCATCAAGTTGAAGAAACAAATAACAGTCGCCACAAGGAGCAAATCTGATAAATATTCATGGTTTTATTTTAATTAATTAAAAAATAGGGTTACTTCCGTAGCTAATTCTCACACACCTGGTCAAGCAAATCGTGTTGTGCTGCCTGAATCAATTTCTGCAGGTAAGACCTTATTGAAAAAAGTCTGGTTATATTATTAAGAAGATTTAGCGTACAATTAAAACAATAAAGCAATAAAAACATTATTAAAATAACACTGTTAAGTTTTTAACAAAAAATTAAATTAAATCTTCAAATTAAAAAAAAAAAGATAGAAAATTATATTTATTTTATTCATGTTTTATAGCACAAACCAAAAAACCACCAAAGAAATGTTAGCAATGTCCTTTCTTTTAGTTTACATAGTGATTTTATATAACCTTGTGAAGGACGAACAAATTTAGATGCGTTTACGTAGCAACTAACATAAAATTAAGAAACTTAATCATTTCTCGGTATTATTTAAATATGTATTCCTCAAAATAACAATATATAATAAAACTTGTTATCTAAATAGTTAAATGTTTAGAACCCATTATAGATGACGACAGTTAAAATATATTCGTAGAAATATTTCCCATTGATAAAAAAGTATAATTTAAATAGTGTTAAAAAGCGCATCGTATTATAATATAAGCGCGGCATTATGCATTGTGGTCGTAGTTAACATCAAAAGAACTTATTAATGTCCGTCACAGTCTTTTGTGGTTAGTAATTTCGATTGTGAGGTGGAGATAAGGCTTGGAACACTTCATATGATACCATTTAACGTAACGATAAGATCTTCCGCTTTTGTTTTGTGTGCCTGATACATAGAGTCGTCTATCGGTGCGATCCAAGATAGATCTACACCCTTTTTTTTAATCGGCCACATAATGCGGAAGACTTCTCCATGGAGAGCTCGCCCCGTACTCTCATCGCGCGTCTCATTACGGAACAATGAGGTATTATGCGACCACACTTTTACATGTGGATTAATTGTGGTTTTCTGTATGGAGGGAGATATTTTCTTCTGGTAACCTTATAATGGCATTCCCACTTTATCAGTTAAGTGTATCTGCTTGTTACATTTTTTTCAGCAAGGTGGCAGACCTAGATTATGTCGTGACCTGTTAAGCGCACCGAAACACTTAATGACTTCTTATAGATCTACGAAGACCGTGGATGGGTCATTATTCATGTTTCGAGGTTACCTTTTGTGTGCTTTGCTTAGGATGATACCGTTTCTGGCGGGAAGGGACTGTGTGTAGGCGTGCACTGGCCATTTCGAAATAATAGAAACATTGATTTTTACTGGGTCAACACTAAATTGGGCTGAATTTTTATGTTTTTTAATAATAAATCACAAGACCTTTGGTTTTTACAGCAACATCTAAATTAATCTAGCATCTATTTGGGTTAAATAACAATGAGAATACAATATATACTTAATAATTTAAATTCTTTAAAATATATAAATTAAACAATCTATTTTAGAACACAATTACTCTTTTGTAGTTGTGCATAGTCATTTGATTTCAGATAAGTATATATAAATAATATTTTACCAAAATTATAGTTACCAATACGATCTCATTGAATTGTAGCAGTAAAAAATTAATGAAATATCGAATTGACGTTTAACTAACCATGGCTATCGGTAGCCCACAACAGTCGATCAAGCGCGTAACCCAGTATACGTAATGTTGAAAATATGTTTCTTAAATTGTAGCATAATTATTAATAGAAAATGCTATTTATTTAAGCATTCTGAAGTGTGATAAATGGTATTAATTTTTTTTTTGTATAACATTAAAGCATAAAAAGGACGTTTAAAAGGCATTACTAATGTTTACCTGCATTATTTCCCACAATTGCGTTTATAAAAAGCCGAATTCTATAAGAATAATAAAGCGTCATTAAAACTTTTTTGAAGCTTTAAATGTAAATCATAATACTGTCAAAAATACGTATTTGATGCTTTTAATTGATTTAATGTAGGACGCAACTCAAATGTAAAGTTTAAATTTAAATTAAAAACAAGTGAAGTAAATGTGTAAATCTGTTCTATATTATAAATAGTGTGTATATATACTGCGTGACTCAGAGTAGATTTCAGTTTTTAACAAGTTATAATAACAGTATAAAAAGTGTTGGAATAATTTTAATATTAAATTAAGAAAGTACAGAGATGCGGATTTCATTTTTTAAACACAATGTTGTCCAAATGTCGACCATCCTTCTCATAGCACTCCTCCAATACTGCTCTTAAATGTTTAAATATGGGGCGACGGCACACACTGCAGCAGCATCATTGGACACTGTACGTGAATTGTTTCCAGGAACTGTTATTTCGAGATTTGGGGATATCTCTTGACCGCCAAGATCACCAGATCTTACGCCACTTGACAAGTTTTTGTGGGGATATTTAAAGAGTGTCGTCTACACCGATCCTCCAGCCACTACGGAGCAGTTAAAAAACAACATTCGAGAGGCCATTAACAATATTCCTATTGAAATGTGTCGGCGGGTATTTAAACATTTAAGAGCAGTATTGGAGGAGTGCTATGAGAAGAATGGTCAACATTTGGACAACATTGTGTTTAAAAAATGAAATCCGCATCTCTGTACTTTCTTAATTTAATATTAAAATTATTCCAACACTTTTTATACTGTTATTATAACGTGTTAAAAACTGAAATCTCCTCTGAGTCACCTTGTAGTTGGCAAGTATGATATATTTTGTAATTTACGGTAATTCTAAAATGATCAAAATTTCTCACAAGAGAAAGAATGCTGCTGTTGGTATTGTGGTCAACTTCCACTAAACGTTCCAGTTTCAATTCCTTACGTTTATTATACTTTAGTTTGAGTAAAAAATCTCAATTGATTTCATCCCCACACTCCAAAAGGTCTTGGATATACTTAAATGCAGATTGGATAAGATCAATATATAAGGTGTCCCATTAAATTCGGCTATATTAAATTAACGCCATTTTTTTGTGTGTCAATAATACAGCGTTCCTTTTGTAGCTGTCATTTGTAAATATTGAAATTTAGTTATGGAAAATTAACTAGAAATAGTAAATATGCACTACTGAAATAGTGAAATTTTTGCGGAGATGACGTACATTTTTCGGTTACCATAACGCACATTTCCGAAGTACAGTGTCTGATAATTCAAAAAATTTGAGGCAATTGAGTCAGTTCAAATCCAGAAGAGACAGAACAGCTCGGTACAATGTAAACATTCTAGCAGTTAGCAAAACTTTCAACCAAAAATCTTCCAACTTAATAAAGCCGAGCAAATTTTGACCTATGATCTGCATTTGCATGCTTACAAGATTCAGTTGATACCACTTTTGTAGCCAGCAGACCATGAGAAAATTATCTTCTCTTGTTGAACTGTCGCATTTGAGGAGCTGAAAATTCAAGAGTGATCTTGTACTCACACCAAGCCACGGTTCAGTGCCTATTTTGGTCTAGCGGTGTGATTGATCCGTTCTTCATCGAGGATGCGGCTGGCAATGCCGTCACCGTCAACGGCGTTTGTTACCGTAAGATGATAAAAGATAATAAACAACTTCTTCTGACCTCAAACTACTGAATCTCAATAAGACAGCGCAACCTGCAATACAGCAAACAAAACAATAGACAAAACTTAAATAAAAGACTACCTCGCGCTGCGGTAATGTAAAATGGCCACCAAAATCAATTTGACGCCATTGAGTTTCTTTCTTTAAAGTTTTTTGAAACAAAAGGTGTATGCCAATAACCCAAGAACAATACCTAAATTAAAAGACAATATTTGACGTGCTGTTGATGACACTATGCCAAAATGTCATCGAAAATTTTGTCAAAAAAACCAATGAGTGTCAGCAATTACGAGGCGGCCATTTATCTAATATTGTATTCCATACATAAACTTCATGTCTACTCTTTTGTAATAAAGCAAACATGAAAGTTTTCAAATAAACACTGCGTGTTTTTCAAATTTCAAAACAGGCGGTCTTAACAGATAAATAAACTTTGAAATTTGCTAGCTAAAACACTATTTCACAGGCAAAAAATATCGAGTGCTTTAATAGCCCTCTGCTTTTAATGTTCTCCAAACAGCCTAATAATTGGATAGTATAATCTCGCTTCCTGAATCGTTGCCATACTTGAAATAACTAACCATTTAGTTTTTTCCCAAAGTTTCTATAAACAGATCACACTTTTTCTTACTTCTTGCTACCTTAACAGATGTAATCAACTTCAGATAAAATTATAAACAGAAATAATTACATGCTATTTACAATCGTAATGCACAGACTCGACATCCATGTCACCAAGAAAGTATGATATTAGATTGGCATTTCCGGGGCTCCTTCGCGGTCAAATCACCACATGATATTGTAATAAAAATAGCAAAAAATAGAATAATTTATGCAATAAATTTTATCTAATAAATTAATTGGGTTTAAGAAACTATACTATTATATCCCCCAGTAGGAGTTATTATTATAAAATTCATGTTGTAAAAATTATCTCAGTGATTTTATCAGATCTATAATGTATGTAAATTAGGCTATTGATGTTATTGGCTTCTAAAAATTATAATGAATAAATTAAAGAAACGAAACCTTAATATATTCTCATTCATATTGAGCTGATTATTATCTAATGGAATAGTAAATAAATAAATAAAATCTAGAAAGCTAATAGAGTCGTCACAATGAATGCAATAATTACATTTACTATTAATTATAATAAAGGATATCCTGAGTAAATTAAATAAAATCAAGTTCAAGAATGTTTTGTTTACTTTAAATACACGTATAACACGTTTTGATGATTATATTATTACCTGCCATTTTTTTTATATTATTGAAATTAATAATGATTCAATTTATGAGATGATTAAGTGATAACCGGATACAATTTATATTCAAAATTTAGAAAGATTACCGTTTTAAGAATGCTTTCTGCATATTATTGTGAGATGATTATCGATTTGATCTCACGCTCAGATTTACAACGCATTAAAGACGTTTAATAAAGGAAATAAATATTCAAATGTGTGAATAACAGGAAACCTTGTAGTCTACCGTTTATATTAATATTTCCATCTATTTGGACATTCCCAAGCTGCCATTTATGGCGTAATTAATTATAAAAATTTGCGAAATATTCGTTTAAAACTACATTTCGTCCTTATCGCAATAACCACCAAGACGATTTCTCATTGTATTGTATATCAAAATTCCTCGAATTACGTCAGCGTTTGGAAATGGTCCGCGCGCGATTGTTGCTTGCCGCCGATAATCCGCGTCCGACAACAAAAATGGAACCGCATTCCACAAACAAAAACATCCATCCGCTGAATGGCATTTGGGCAGCGCCAAAGGAACATTTAGCTACGCTCGGTGCTCATTAGATTTGAATAGGTTCATCAGCACATTGAAAATGCAGGAAGAAAATCAGAGCGCGGGAGAGCGTGTGTAATCATTTTAGATTAGGCAAAATGATGTGTGTCCGAGGTGGTGGGCGCGAACAATGCTGCCTGTTCACTAATACGTTTATAATGCGATAAGAGACCGCAGGATCATGATCGACGTTTAATGTTGCGGATAGGGAGAGAGAAGGAAAAGTCGCAACAATGACCGCCCGAAGACGGTAGCCTACACATGTCGCTCGTATCGGGAACGCATTAATATTAATATGCATTAAGAAAACGTGCGCGTACACATTTCATCTGTCTGGCCATGATTTATGCACTACCAGCAAACGTCGAATGTAATGAATGAAACATTCACCCACATTTTAGAATACACACGAAAAAATGCAAAACGTAAATGCATTTAACATGTGCCTCTACCACTGTACATTGAAAATGATATCAGAGCAATCAATTATGATCAAACATTCACTACTACTTTCATTACCACCATATTAATAACATAAATAAATATTGAAAATAATTCCTATTCAAGTGGTAAATGAAACAGAAATTGAATAGCAAATCAACTATTTAATATTTAAGACTATAAAAATAATTATATGTAACAAATAACAAGTAGAAATTTAAATAGATAGTAAATATTTTTAAACTTTATGGACCCTATTTAGCCATCGCAAAGTAATCATCTTTGATCTAAATTAAAAATCAAATTTTATACTGACCATAAAGCTTTATAGTTTTCTATATTATAAGCTTAATTTAGATAAGATGCTTTAAGGTAAGTACAGCTAATCTCACAAAACAGTATACTCCATGTTCTAATTCTCATATCTAATATATTCCGTGCGTAATAGTCACTTTTCGCACTCAATAAAACGTATGAAATAGCATACATTTCGTAACAATAATAATAATATAAGTTGCATAATAAATGTATTGCAGTATAAAACTGTACTAATAGACGCAATAGCCACTATTAAATATTTCTAAAATGTCCAAAAATTTCTAATTTCGACTCTACTAGAGCCTTCTATAGATCTAATAAATTAGCTCTAGTAGAGCCAAAACTAATAATGTAGTATAATAAGTTATCTGAGCAAACTGAGTAAATTTAGTTAACTTATTACATCTGTAGAATGCTCTAGTAGAACCAAAACTAGTAATATATTCGTAAGAATAAACTAGGATAAAAACTAGGGCTCCCTTTTGGCATAAACTCAATTAAGAGAATCCCCTTAACATCCTATAAAACTATAACCATCACTTTTCGTACAATAAATTGCGTTTGCCCTTATGATCCTATTGCATATACTCTTGTTTTGTTGAAGAATCTTAGTGATGTATCCAGGTCTCATCATCAGCGGTCTATCAACAAGAAAAACTTCAACTTTGTTAATAATTTCGTCAGCTCGTGCTTCCAGAAGTATTCCACACTTTGGGTCATCATGATTCGATTCACTAGCCCATTTAAGCAGCTTAAACCAATATTTGACTTGACGTCATATTTTCTCCATATACCAAAACTCTCTCATAAATATTTTTGGTGCTACTGCCTTCTTTCAATAAAAACTTCATGACGCTTCTGTGTTCAAAATTGCAAATCAATCATCCTTTAGAATCAGTAGAAGACCTTAAAAATCATTAACACAAACACCAATTATGAATCTAAAATTTCCAAAAACTCTGCCTCTTCTCCTCTCCAACATCAAATAAAGCCAGCAAGAATGAAGATAGAGCGTCAATTGCTAGTACTCGCATAAAAAATACTGGTGGTTTGGTGGTCATGGTCAGATTAAATGCTCGTTCTTCATAACAAACATAACAAACACATGACAAAGGAAGCAATTGAACAAGCAATCCATTCTCACGCAATTTTTGATTGAGATAGATGGTTAAGCAAACAAAGAAAACACTATTTCCGGAACAACCCAGGATCGTGTAAAATAAGAAACAATCGAAAGAAAATCGCACTACAAATAACGAAAAAGAACTGAAAAAGCATCGGGAAGAATAAAGAATAAGAAAGCCCCAGGACCGGGCGGAATTCTGGCTGAAATAATTAAAACTGACGACGGAAGAAATACCAGGTACTGATAAAAAAACAAATAAAAACGAGAAAGCCCCAAAGGCATATCGCCCAATCTGCCTTATCAATACCATTGGCAAACTCAATAAGAAAATCATAGTAGCAATACTAAAGACAGAGCTGGAAAAAGGAGAAGACCTATCCAACGCGCAGTTCAGCTTTAAAGAAGGAACGTCAATTGAGATAGTCAACAACTTTGCTAAAACAGTAATTAAAAAATCGCTAAATACCATAGGGTTATGCGCTCTTATTACAATAGACTCCTTTAATACGACATGGGACAAAGCAATTAAGGCTTTCCAATCAAAAAAAATTAAATAACCTGATGGTTGGAGTTATTTCACTGACCGGGCAATAATAGATAAGCGCACGTAGTCAGGGGTGTGGTGCCGCAAGGGTCGATGTTGGGCCCTTATCTATAGAACGTGCTTTATGATGACTTAGTAAGACCTAAACAGGTACCTCTATGGCAAATGCCAGACGCCAACGACATGGCAATGATGGTTGTAGAAAGGTAAGCTGCTAAGATCAAAGCAACTGTAAATAAAACCCTTGAAAGAATTAACGGCTGGATGACCGAGCGCAAGCAGGAACTGGCTTTGGAAAAAACCAAGGCACTAATGATCATAGTTAGAAAGAAATCCCGGGAAATTAGCTTTAAGCTGGGAAGAAATAACAACAACCCAAAAAAAGATGAAGTATCTGGAAGTAATAATTGATAAAAACCTGACTTTGAATGTTAAAGCAACGTTAACAAAAGCAAAAAAGCAAGCTGCGGAAGTTAACAGAATGATGTCTAGGTGCGGTAAAATCAGCAAAAGAAAAAGAAGGATCCTTGCATCGGTGTTCGTTATGTACGCAGCCCCAATATAGATAGAAGCACTACAATATAAAAAGTACGTAGACAACTAAACAGGCTGCAGCAAAATGTAGCCATAAGATTCGAAGGGCTAGCACGCATGACTGATGACGCTGAACAAAGAAAAGAGCAGCATAATAGTTAAAGATAAACAGGAGAAAAAACTAGAAAAAAAAAGAATCGCGGAGAAATAGCAGGAGATGTGGCTGAAGATGGAAAAGAACAGTGGACCCATAAACTGCTTTCCAAACATAAGGAGATAGGTCAAAAAGAAACACGGGAATATATCATACTATCTGATTCGGTATCTGACGAACCAAAAATGTTTCAGAATCAATCAAGAAGATCAATGAAGATAATTGCACTTACTGCGGCAAACCCGATACTACTAGGCACACGCTGCTGAAGTGCACTAGATGGGAGAGAAACATTAGCAAAACTAATCCTGCTCTTCAAACCAAACTCAAAGTCAATGGTATTATAAAGTTAATCATGTCAAAAAAGAAGGAGAACGAAAAGATCCAAGAAAAGTTGTTCTTTATCTTTTTCTTGGGTTTGATCAAGAAACAAAGTAAAAAATAATAACAAGCCAAGCAGTTTGATCCAGTGGCAAGCATCTGGATATGTTATCACATCACAGTCGTTAGAAAGTAAAGCTCCTTTCCCTTGAGGCGTTAACTCGCAATCCTAGTGTAATAATCCAGTTTCGTCTTATGAACAATTAGAAGCCGTAGCAGGTCCTTAAAAATAATGTTTAATTAACAGACGTTAAGTGAAGTTTAACCTATTCGTTTTATTCAACATTTCAAGCCAAAAAGTTTCAAAAAGAGGGCGTCGTGGTTAATAATTGTGCAACTGTCCACTTAAGATTTCTTACTCCTTGCTTATCACAAAAAACAGATTTGAACATTTAGCTTCCTAACTCAAAAACTACCAAACGGAAGCGTCTTAATCGGAGTGTGCTGTTGGGGTCTAATATAGGAGAACTAGCAGTTGTGTCTTAGGATTTCAGAGATACTAAATCTGTGCCTCAACATGTACTTTGCAAAGAAATAAAACACTCATTAAACTCTGCCTCGTTGTAGCTGCGACTTAAAAAGTCTTACTTGCAATCCTCTCCTTTAATAAAATCTATCGTTAAGTTCCAAATCGCCACGAAAAATATGTGTTCTTATAGTTAATGTGTTCTTTGATCTGTACGTGCTTTATTTCTATCTAAACTTAAGGCCAGAATACGTTGTCTGGTTCTACCAATAGAACCAAAAAGTGTAGTAACAAAATATAGCATCTCTCAAGCTTTCCCTATACATAACTCAATTTAAGGTATCCATCGTCCGCAAGGTTTTATATATGATAAGATAAATTTTGACCCACATTTGCATGATTAAGAAACTTAGAAAGTGTTTGCAAATTAAAAAACTTAATTCAGCACTGACTGAATGAGTTTAATTACGAATCAATTGATTCTCGTGCAGACAAGAGAAATGGGGATATTATTTAGTCTCGTTTAGCTGGTCTTGTTTGGTTAATAAATCATACTTTCGCTAAAAAATGCATAATTTCAAGTCTTACATGGGCAATTCCATTTCAAACAAACCAGAGCTGCAAGAAACTAAATGTTAAAAAAAATTTAAAATGCTCCTTTTAACCCAGCCCACTGAGAACAAAAACATGGTTTTATGGCTTTTGCGGCTCATAGACAGGGTATAGACTTAAAATGGCGCCAGATTTGAATTCTACGCAAAATTTCTGGTTGATTTCATTAGTAAATTTATTTCTTTTGAGTTGAAATTGCGGTTTTTAAACAAAAAATGCGATTAAGTTAAAAAACGCCAAAAAAACTAAAAAAATAGTAGAATTCTTTTTTATGGTTGAGTTAGTGACAGCAACCTGACCACCGCCCCCCTCCCAAAAATAAATATGAAATCCGTTGATATCTCCTTGCATATTTTTTTATTAATTTGCATATGTCCAATGTAGACGGCAAATATTGATACAAAAAGATAATGCACCTCCTACTTTGCTAAGCAAGTAACACATGTTCTTACAATATTGTCCTAATTCCTAAATTCAAAATACACCCAGTAGCATAACCTGTAAGGTCCACTGATCTAAAACCCCTTAATTATTTCTATTAAAAATAAAAAAAATTGTATATGCAAAACAAATTTCGACGCTACAAAAATATTGGTAAGATCCACCTCCTTGATTTTCTGAATTGATTAAACATGCGTACAAGAATATGACAAACATTTTGAAAAAAAATTCTTTTTACCTAATTTTTATCAAAAGTTATCTCCTATTGGGAACGTTGAACTGTGTGTGTAAAAACGATTCTCTTAACAAGAGACACATTTCTATCTAAAAAGTGTATAGAAATTATTGAAATTTTATGTAAATTGTCTCTCCGACCAGTAAGATGCTAGGCACATTGTAGATAAGAGACTGAAGTGTATGTGTCTTAAATTTAAATTTAATCTAATTTTTGAAATTTAAAATCACTGTAGCTCAGTTACATTTAGTTTAGAGCATATGCGCACTGAATATTTTTGGCAAAAAACTGTAACGCACCCTTAAGCTATGGCCGTCATGTCACTGGACACCATGTATATTGACATATTAGGAAGTCAAGTTGTTTTAATGTTCAACACACGCACACAACTGTAAGCCATAACTCATAAGTATGATATTTAATAGGGTGGACGCAACAACCAAGAAAAATTTCTTTCAATGAAGTAGTAGGATTTGATTAATGCAGTAACATTTTTTCGCCATTCATCGCCCACAAAAGACATCGTCATATTTCACTAAATGCAACCTCATTTTAACAACAACCAAATTATAAAAAAATAAATATCTCATATTTTATGTTTAATATAATAAATTTAAAAAAAAATCAATTAATGATTGTAACGTCTTGCAGAAAATACGATCTAACGTATATAATATCAATTGAACATTTCAAAAACAAAACCGTGTAGTAAATCTTCCCCATAAACCAACTTAATGTTTCTAGAGAAACGACGTGCGAAGACGTTGATTTATTTTTGGTCAAGAGAGTATAACGGTATTACATCATTAAAAGCCAAGCTGTGATCCCCATGAGATAATTCGATTTCAACGTACACTACACTTTATTGGTTTTATATTCAATTTTCGAAACTATATAGCCAGATACATAAAATTCGCTATGATCGTAAAATGTATTATTAAATAATAATCATTGTATAAAAAATAATAGGAGATAAGATTAATATATAAATTTAGTCCATTGTATTTCCAAAACATTATTGTTTGAATATTTTAATTCGCATTGTATTTTATTGCTGTTTTGCAATTTTATTTATTGTCGTTTTTATTGTTATTTTTATTAATGGCATATCGGCTAATCTTTGTTAAGTACATTCATAATATTTAGAAATACCTTGTTGATCTACCTCGTTAAGTATTGAAGAACACAAACCTGAAACAAACAAAAAAAAAATTAGATTTTATTGATATATAATTAAATTCATTATATTTTTACAATCTTTCCAAAATAGATAATTGAATTAATTGAATGTTCCACATTGTTTACTTCCGAGCAGATTGCGTTCTTAATATTGGAACAATGTAAACATTTATTTATATAACAGTACGAATAAAAAAGAAAGCACCATACTCGGGTTACATGATCGTAAAAATAGCGCGAAATTCCTGAATCATCGCTCGTAAATCAATCGATTTCGACGTCGAGATAAATGAAAACGGCGCTGCGTTGACACGGCTATCACGATTTGACAAAGATGACCCCGAAACGGGAATTAGAACGGGCGGACGGACACAAGGAGGAAAAGGTCTCGGTTGAGAAAGATCACCGCAGGGACGAGATCACGGCTGATCTTGTCTGTTCTTGCGCCTGGCCTGGTTCATTCTAATGTTGCAACCCATGATATCCCGGTGCACACACTCACAAAAATTTCGCTACACATCATCAATTAATTATGTAATTACTATCTCTTCGGGCCATTTGCAGCAATAAAAAAATGTGCATGAAAGAAAATAAATTATGTCGATCGTATTTTCGTGGGAGTCCCGACTCTCTGGACCTTTCACAATATCACAATGTAGTAATATTGTAAACGAGATGTTCGGAAATATTGACAGTAAATTACTTGTATTATGATTTATAAACAATAAATTAAAGCTTTGTTGTCGCAGAATGGTCTACTAATTTATGAGCGAAAGGTTTATTCCAGCCTTGTTATTTTGTACGAAATTATAGTTGTTTTAACCCAATAAAATAAATTTATTCATAACAATGTTAATTTAACTTGCATAATCTTAAAGTACATTGATGCAAATGAAAATCCTATATTCAATTTAATTATTGATAACATACATTTTCTTTAATGATATGAAATAAATTAAATGCAAAAGATAATCCACAATGTAGAATTGTATAATATTTTGTATCTGCATTTTAATGAGTCATATATTAAAAGTTATTTCTAAAGTGATAAGACGGATGCTTTGCATAATAATTTCTTCAGAGTATAATTACAGAATAAATTTATAATGACATCAATTCTATAAAATAACATTATAGGCGCAATAATAACAACAGATGTCCTGCATAAAAAATCATTACACGAACAACAGATGTTACTGTAAAGAGTTGCATATTCGCAGGACATATTTGGGCTCTTTCAAGTGAACCGAGGATTGGATTCCAACACATAACTATATAATTGCATTTATATTCATATTTTCACTATTACTAGAACGAGTATTTATTATTATGTAACCACATTTTCAGCATTTGAAAGGGAATGGGCAGAAGCAAACATCTGCAACTATTATTATAATGTGTGACTAGTCATCTTTATTACCTGGAGATAATGATTGCGTTGATTTGAAAACAAACAACTGTATTTACAATATACACATACGAAAACTTAGCGGGAAATGACCTATAAGCAAACCAAACTGAATTTTCATCCAGTCTTTGCAGCTCAACTTGTGTTGAGTTAAAAGTATTAAAAACTACCAAACGTGCAGGTGTGGCTATATCACCGCCTTCTACTTCCAGTACAGTTTTCCGGAGATATATAGTAAATAACTATCTACCACTTATAATTTCATAGCACACTTTTCATATTACCTATCAATTTCTACAAAATTATCTTGCTTTTTTAGAAATTTCCAAGATGTGTATAAAGGTTTAATCTATGACATACATTTTTTGTTATTAATTTGGTTTATAACGTCTTCCGATTTCCAGTCTATATCCTCCTCTGTTTATCTATAGGTCCCCTTCTATTTCTCTCTCTTTCTCAGTTCTTTATCGACACCCTCTCTCCAGCTCTTCCTAGGTCTTCTCCTTCTTCCATGTGGTGTCCATTCCCATATTTGTTTTGGGAGTCCTTCGTATAGCATTCTTTGTACATGTGCAAACCATCTTAGCTAGTTTACTCTGATGTCCTCAATTATGGTGTGAATTACTCCCATCTCTCGTAACCTGTCATTGGTTATTCTCTCCATTCTGGAGCTCCCGGCTCCAGAAATCCATTTCAGTAGCTTTTAGAATCCTTTCCGTTTTATCTTTGAGCGTCCATACTTTACTGCTATATGTTACTATGGTTTTCACTATGGTATTGTATATATATTTTTTTTTGTTCGATATGCCTTTGTCCCATATTAATCCATTCAACAAACCTATTGCTCTTCTACCTTGTATATGTTGTCATCTTGTGTTCCGTCATTGGTTAACTATGCTCCTAAGTATTTATGTTTCTTGGTTTCTTTTATGCTTCTTCCGTCTTCTAGGATTAGGTCTTGTAGTTGTCCTCCTATACACATATACGCTGTTTTCTTTATATTTACTTCCATTCCCCATTTGCTGTATTCTTCTATGAGTTTTCTGGTCATATATTCGATGTTAGTTCCTTCTAGTGCTTCCCATAGTTTATTTTGTGTTACACTGTCATACGCTTTTTTCAAATCTATAAACACTAGGTCGGTTTCCTGGTTGTACGCATTTTTCTTTTCTATTATTTGAGTGACAAAGAATAGATAGTCTATTCTATTGCTGATCTTCTCAGCCGGAATCCTGCCTGCTCCTCCGCTTTCATGTCATTGTATTCTGCTTCGATTTTTTTGCCAGGATCTTGCAATATATTTTATATTAGTGTGCTCGTTACTGCTATCCCTCTGTAATTGTCGCAGTTCAAAGTGTCCCCTTTCTAGTGTATAATGAATAAAAGGACGATGTTCCATTCTTCCAAGGTTGGCTTTCCATTCAAGCAGTTTTGGATTAGTACCGTTAGTTCTTAGTATAGTTTTGTTGTTCCACATTTAAAGAGCTTTGCTGGGATGTTTCCAGGTCCGAGTGCCTTTCTATTCATTAGTGATTTACAAGCTTGTTTTACGTCCGCTACAATTATTCTGACTGGTGTTATGTTTATGTTTCCTTCTCCCTCTGGGTTCTCTTGGAATGGTAGTCTATCTTCTGTTAGTAACTGTTTAAAATAGTCCTCTCATTTTTCTATTGTTATTAGTGATATTACGTTTTTTTTTCTTGTCTCAGGGATTTTAGTATTTTCCAGCTCTATACACCCTTACATCCTGCATGACTAGATTTGTTTTTTGTCGTGTTATTGTGTAGTCTATTATAAATTTCAGGTCCTTAGTTTTTTTTAATCATTCGCTCGTTAATTGCTTCCCATGTTGTTATAAATCTTTTGAGCTACTTCCAAATAAGGATCAATATTCCTTGTTGAGCTTTTTTTTTCTTTTCCTACTCCACTATAGAAGTGGTCATATTTACCGAAGTTTTCCAAGCCTAGTCCTTTTTTCTTTGTCTCATCAGGACTATTATGTTTGCTTTGTTTTTCATTAGCTCCGCTAGTACTTCGTTTTGTTTTTGTTGAGTGGCCTTGAATGTTCTATGTTTCAAAAATAATTTTCCTGTTCCGTAGCTTATGTCGTCTTTTACTTTCTATTCCATTCCAAGACTGTTATTTTTTTTTAGTATTAAGGAGTTAGCCCGATGCCTCAACCCCCTACCAGGAAAACCAAGATTCTTTGTTCGGAGCTTCTCTTCTAGATCGACTGCTTTCTCTACACCTATGAGCCCATTCTTCCCGTCCTGTTTGATCCGCGATTGATATTTTATTTTTCACCCACAAGCCGGCAAAGCCGGTGAAAATTTCACCCTTGTCCGCCACCTGAGGACGCGCCCTCTATTTTAGTTTATAAAAAACTACTTAATTAGTACAAATTTCACAAACAAAGCTCGGTTAAGTCGCTTCCGGTTAAAGTTAAAAAAAACTTATACATACCAGTCAAAAGCAAAACTTGACTTTACCCACAACCACAATGTCCCAACACTAATATTTGAGTTGCCAAATACAATTAGCTTCAAAACTGATCTAAGAACCCAATTCAGACTCAACCTCTGGCAATAAAAAAACAAGCTTTAAAGAAAAATATTAGATAACTTTATTTTCAAGCTGCAGCACATCAGTACTTTAAACAACAAAACAAAAATCAGAAACCTTAAGTTAAACTATACATAGCCAACAACTTTTGACAAAGTTCTCCTACAGCTCAGAAAAACAGAAAGCGACTTCAATGACCAGCTAAAAATAATACAATACAAACCAAAAAAAAAAACAAGGCACCACACACATTTTACAAACAATATGAAATTGAGTTAAATAAACTTTTCCAATCCCAGCTCAGATAAATGATTGTTATACTTCGCATATAGTTCACAATATGCACCAAACACAAAAATATTGCATTTAATCTGTCGCTTCAACATTGCTAGTTGTGTTGCAAAAACATGATTTAATTTTTAGTTAGCCCATCTATCGCTTTGTAGAAGCTACTTTTGTTGCAATATAAAAAGCTTTATTTTTGCAATTTTACCATTTGCTAAATAATTGATAGTTGGAAAGATTTGTAATTTAATTTTAACCACTTTGTAATTACTAATTTTGTTACAATATGCATAATCCTGCCAGCAGCCGAGAGAAGAATCCTACAGTCGCACTCAAATGAGAAGCCGACAACAGAAAAACTGCAATTCTTATTGCATCGAGTCACGGATGTATAATTGGACCAAGTCACCAAATTAACTTTCTCCCATTAATTAAATTTGAATTAAATAATTCTATCGAGAAATCCTGGAGATGATGTACTATCATCTAAAAAAAAATAGGGCTTATTGAAAAGCAGACCAAGAAAATCAACTCCTTGGAAGCCTACCATGTCCTTGGTGAAAGAACAACCCAAAAAAATTAGCAAATATGACATCCAGGTCAAGCTGCCTTCTCCAAAATAGAAACCTCCATTAGGACCGTCAGCAGCAAGCTGCCCACCTAGCCCTCAGCCACCACAAAAGCTCCAGCCTAATCCCCCACCAAAGAAGCCGCAATGGAAACAACTTCCTCGGACACCCAGGTCCATCCAACCAGCCAGGAAACCCTAGCCCAGTTCTCCCTCAATAGAGTCAATCCACCTAACTCCGTTTCCTCTGAGAAGTAAAAGAAGAAAATCCACCAGAACCGTAACGTCGACTCCTACCTGGTAAGACAGAACAAAAAGTCCAAAAAGTTATAAAAGGAATAAAGTGTGACACTTGCTCAAATAGGCTATAAGCCGGCATTTCCAGTCAAGCAATCAGCCACTAAGGGCAAAAGGTCCTCAAACCAACTAGCGACAAAGCGCAGCTTAACAACTCTAATCCGACTACCAGCCCCCTGGGTTCTTCTGCAACTCCGTCAGCACCCACAGAGGACGCTAGCACACGCCGGCCTCCGTCCATCACTATTTGGAATAAATCCGTTTATCAAAGGCTGTTGGCAACTGATAGTCCGGGCATATAGCTACATGCCGCACAGTTATAAGAGTTGCCTGGTTTATCAAAACCCGAAGGCTAGCCGCAACAGCAAGACCCACAGTAAAGCTGCTCTTTTTAGCAAACTCAAACTTCACCCAAGAGCACACCCAACGCTCGCAAATAGAAATCCTGTGCGCAAGCAACAAGAGCAAAGATTTTATGAAGATATCTTCAGCTAGTCTATAGCCAAGTAGATAGTTAATATGTTCAGATAATTGTCCAACAGTCTAAAGCCCCGTCTTAAACGTAGTACAAATTCTCCACAAAATCTAATCAACGCCTATAAAGCCTTAGACAAGAAAGCGGTGTCATACTAGTAACAAACTTCCAGCATTCAATAGAAGAGGAATGGAGTTTAGTCGGTAAGCGCTCGTGAGAGTAAATCCTAGCCCCAAAAAATAACAAATTAACCTTTCTGAGGCAGATTTCTAAGTTCAGTTTCTTGTCACATAGTAAGTCATTAAGTCACAACCATGTGTATATTAAATGTGAATTTTACAAATTCTCCTAACAGAACAAATATCCATGCCTTACCCGGGATTCGAACCCAGGACCTTCGGTACCGTAACTAGTCTCGCAACCGCTGCGCCACCGAGGTCGGCTGCTGAATATTTGTATCAGCATTATTTTAAATTGTGTATTATGAATTTATATCGTTAAATAATAAGTAAATTGTAATAGACCCTAAGATAATAATAAATATTAAAAATCAGTTTCTGATTTATCTGGCTGCATTATTATCCTAGGTGATATAACATCAACATTATACAACTCGTTTTTTAAATTTTAAAATTGTTATAAAAACACACAAGACCATCGACCGCAATTATTCGTGCTATACCATTTTTTAACAATGTAAACATAGCATCAATTATATTTAATAGCGTTTATAACAATATCAACAATAATTATTAGATTCTTCCTGCAAAAAATGATGAGTAAAATTATAAACAATTATATCGTAAACTACTATAATTTTACAAGGATTTTAGGTGATTGATCTCGAGATAATATCTAAACACGTGAGGAGAGTTTTTTATATATCATTCATAAATTATTGAAACAATTAATTTAAACATTTATATGCGGGAACAATGCAAATATATAGATTTTGAAATGCAAAGTAATATTAACATACTTATGACCTTCCATTTGTTATTTGAAAATTGTATAGTAGCCACACTTTCTATGAACTTCAAATCGTGTGTTACCATTTTCCATGATCCCATTAAGTTTGACGATATTTATAGTACAGAAACTTGGAAAATAGTTAGTTTAAGACTGTTTCGTAGGTTTCAACATAAGCATGCAAATTGTCGACGATATATTATGCTAAAAGAATTCCAATCGATTTTCTCGGAACACGTAGTCGTGAAAATGCAAATCGTAATATTGTTGATGCAATTCATTTTTGTTTTAAGTTCATATGGCGATAATGAAAGTGTCTCCCCCCTCTGTGCAGAACCAGCTCATTCGCCTTGCACTTCGCTACGGAATGCGACCACTTAACTAATTTCCAGCACAGACAGGAAATATTCGCAATAAAATATAAGCGAACGCGAAGTCCATTAGACTCATACATACTGCCCAAGCCATACATACTAAACGAATTCATCCCCGAATGAAGACCACCCAAATCGAATCGCTCTCGGTGGTCATTAAAAATGGGGGATCGGGTTACCTGGCGTAATAATCGATTTCAGTTATAGGTCATCGCAAAGTGCCAAGAATAATACCTCCTCCGCGTCGCAATTTTATCTGGAACACTGCCATATCGGACCTGAAACGGCATTGTATGATTCGTATACAATGGTAAATGTATTTAGTACCCTTTTGTTGGTATATGTATATATGTGTGTTGGTCTCGATTTCATGACCTGTGCTGTAATCTCAGGTCAGATCCTTGCGTAAATGTACATCTATTTTATTATGACACCTATTTTACCCGATGGCAGACTCACGATAAATAAATTCTGATATAATGAAGAGAAATCCGAAGGAAAAAGAATGCATTATTGAAATTACCTGAAGGATATTATTGAGACGTACAAAAGCACTTATTGGATCGTAAAGAAAACGCTCGTACTGATTTCTAAAGATTATTAGATAACTTTAATTTTATAGATGGATGCTGGCTGGTCTACATCTACAATCAATATATTTGCATAAACATCATCAGAATAGTTACGCCATTCTTGATGTAATTTGAAATTGAATTGAAAATATTTATTAATTTGCAACATTATTAATGTAAAGATAAAATTAATATGTTGTTAGAACTGCAAATAGATCTTGTTAACGTGATAATTTGGTTGGTACACATTTCAAACTTAATGCAATTAATATTTCATTACTTAGGCGCGACCCGAGTGCACATGATTGGTTTAATTGCCGATATGATGAAATGCGGGTTTTCTCAATCTAATCAAGAAAAATGTTAATTGATTAAGGACGCGCAACGTCCAGTAGCCTTCCGTTGCATAACGGTCATGTGGTGATGTTAATGAATAAAAAAATATGCAAAGTTTAATCCCTAACAGGAAATAATCATATGCAGCCAGATAACGATGCTAATTTCTTGAACTGTTTTCTACCTCTTCTTTTTTAGGTACAAGCAATAAGCATTTCTCAGCTATGTCTCGCGCTCATAAATCAACGATTACGTTAAGTGAGAAAAGAATTTTGTTTTATTTATGGATTGATAAAATATAACTCGATTATTATGCTTGCATATTTTTAGTGACTTGACCTTTAAGATTAATCTGGTCATTTAATTTATGTGTGGGTGGCAAGAATAAAGCTTATAAATATTTTATAGATTTATAAAAAAAAACTCTTTTAGATACATCTATTGAATTTATTAAGTAGAATAGTATAATCAGTTTAAGTAACTGGAGATAAAAAGTATTTATGTACATACTTTAAAAATAAGCTAAAATTATTAATTAAATTAATTTAAACATGATAATACATACGTATGTCTGTTTGCATACCGGTAAATAATGAATGATATTTAAAACTAGTTAAAATGTCAAAATAAATTACCAAAAAGTTTACAAAATCTTTGATGATATCCAAATTGCGTACATACTAATTGCTAATTGCAATACATTTCCCGTTCCAATGAAGCAATTTATTGTATCCGTTGTTTAGTTGATATTTTTATTATATTTGTTAATACAACGTATGTAGGCGTCAAGCAAACCTTTCTTTGTTTTACAGAGAAGAAATTATTGCGTTTCCTTGGTTTATATTCTATATAATCATTCGCGACATGGCTTACTTTTACCCTGTGCTTCTTGCTATATAATGCCTTACAGCGGCTTTTTTCTTTGCATATGTTTTTTCTTTTTATGTTAATTTTTCGGTCTATAATATTCAGAAAAAAAATCAAGACAAACCCTACTTATAGTTTATTTATCTATCTCGTAAATAAAAAAACTAACCCACTAATAAACCGTTAGAAAAGTTCAGATCTCCTTTAATTTTTTTTCAATTTTTTCATTTTGATAAAATCATAGATATATATATATATATAACTGTATACCTGACTCCCTATGTTGATGCGTATCTATAGTGAAGCAAATTATATTACGGTAGCCATTTTATATGTGACTTAGTAATACAAAGTAAATATTAAAAATATCTTACATTTTATTATTTTAGAGTTCTATACATTTAAAACATACATTATATGTCACTTACAGTAACAAGAAACCATTTATATGACCCGAACAAAAATTGGTTAATTGGATCCAAATTAACAACATTATTACACGTATTACTGACTTATTATCATAGTAAAATTTTGTATATATAGTGGTTTTAGCAGTACAGTAACTTAAAAATTCCTATATAATGTAAACCTGTACAACTTTTTTATGAGCAATAGTACAAAAACCGGCAACAATCGTAAATTAGCACAAAATATAAGCCAATAGTGTAATTAGATTTTTATTTGTAGACTTTTTGCAGGTGCCATCTGCAATGGTAATGATGTTTTATATGCGCAGCATACTGAATTAATTTCTCCAGTGTAATTATCAACTAAAATAAGTTTTAACATTGTATACATTATATGCATTACGTATATGGTAATAACGTTAAAGTTCTGTGAAAATTTCAAAATAATTGTTTTGTAAATAAAACAGTCAATAATAACAGTAAATAAAAAAGAACAAAAATTGTTATTCTGAAATTTAAATCTTATTTTGATCTTTTGCACGCCACTGATTTATTTACAAACCAATTTTCTTGAAACTTTTACAAAACTTCAACGTTATCATCATATACATAATGCATATAATAACTTATTTTAATTGGTAATTATGCTAGAAAAGTTAATTCAGTTTATTTAACATATATAAAACCATTTCCATTGCAGATGGCACGCACACAAAGTTTACAAATAAAAATCTAAATGCTCTACGTAAATGGCCTATGTTTGGTGATGCTTTACGATTGTAGCCAATGTTCGTATTGTTTTTCGTAAAAAAGTTTCAATTTTTCAAAAATAAATTAATTTTTTCTTTTAATTACTGTACCGCAAAAATTCTTGTATATACAAAGTTTAACTAAGATAGTAAAACGTCAGCAATACGTGTAGTAATGTTGATTTAAAATTTGGTTAAAGTTGGTAGACTCGTTTAAAAGATATAATTTTTTTATCACAAATTTACAATGTTAGTAGCATATAATGCATGTTTTAAATGTTTAAAAAACTAAAATGATAAAATGTAAGATGTTTTTAATACATATTTAATATTATGAAGTCACTCACAAAATGGCCGCCGTAAAATATTTTGCGTCACTTTATAAACGCGAGTCAGGTATCCAGTATATCCATGGGTAAATTAGGTTTTGCTGTTTCTGATTTCAACAAAATTAATCATTCTGACAAAGTATAAGACAACCCAAAAAAAAATAATAAATAAAAAAAATGCACAATCCATTTATATGTATAAATGTTAGATTTGTCATTTGTAACAATTGGATAATTATACCAATAGTGTCAATCAATAATCAGCTTTCTTTCTAAGGTGGTTTACCTACTACTACGGACATGATTGTTCTATTGTCAATCTCTGACGTCTTATTCCTTTAGAAGTTCTGCTTCTTCAATAAAGTCCACAAAAATCAATCGTCAAAGATTGATTGTCTTCAGCTCAATAACTAAAGAAGTTGCTTGCCAAAGTAAGCTGTGCATTGCATATAGTATAACTCCATTCAATCAGCAGATGTAATAGTCTCTTTGTCCTCCAAACATCCGCTGCATATAAGCTCCGTCTTTATTCCCATTCTATTCATGTGCCTATTCAGATCATTTGGTTATTAGTCCGTAAGTAAGCTTTTGTAGTTTGATTCAATTTATATTATAAGTTTTTAGTATATTAAGATGGCCCTTTAAGGATATTCTTATGTGTTTCAATCCCTCAGATTGTTATGTTCCGCTTCAAGTTTGCTTGGTATTATTTTTTCCGTCTTGCAAAGAATCCCAAAAGCAGTTTCAGGTCCAATAAATGTCCCTGTTCTTCCTTTTTTGCTGAGCTAATCAGCCTTAAGATTTCTTTCGATACCACGGTCCTTTAGTATCCTGACCAGGTGTACTATGTAATTTGTTGCCAATGTTTCTAGACTGTTTATCCAAACCATAACCTGTGTAGATGTTATTACTGCCAAACGTAGTGCCTGCCGCTTGGCTATCGGGGACATAATGCTTACCAGTTTCTTACAGTATAGTCCCGAGTAGATATTTCTAGCACAACAATTGATAGCAACCAACTATCTTTTTTGATGTGATAACCTTTTATTAAATCTGACCTCATCATTAGAGCCTCTTTTCATGCAAAACATATGTTATTTTCAGTCGGGAAATCAAAAATTTTCATTATTTGTTGAGAAACTTAGTTTTAAAGAAGTAGTCTTAAGAATGTTTTATAACCTCATAAAAGTGATCCGAATATAATAATAGGTTTGATCGCCATCGTATATAGCTAACTAATCATACTACGTATCCACTATTTCGGTTGCAAAAAGCTTCCTAATGTCCTCTGTAGTTACATTTTAAAGGTGAATGTTGAAAGTTAGTCTAGTGGTATTTACTTCCTTTCTTACCGGAAGCGTAACGTAAAGTTTATTAATTCCAAAAGTTTCTCACCTCTTATGTTTGTGTGTATATAAAATCAAGTAGATGGAAATTTATCAAAAAAATTCAACGTCACTGAAGAAGTGAAAGAGAGATGTGTATTGCCCCCAGTATTTTTGCACTCTACTTAGTCAGTGGTCATAAGGCAAGCCTTCCAAAACATGCTTTATGCATTGCATATAAAATATCGGTACCTTGGAAAACTATTACATAATATAAATGTTAGCAGAAATTATAGAAATCTTGTTTGCGCTTTATGCATGCCTGGTTGCTAACTCTGCAAAAACGCTACATTAAAGTATTATTAGAGTAGAGGACACAAAATTTGATCTAAAGATAAACTGTCATAAGATCGCAGTAATGCAGTAATGAATATGCATTTTAATGACACACTACAAAAAGTTAACAAATTTCACTACCTTAGGAGCACAGCAACTTATAAAATCAATGATGAGATAAAATGTCGAATTGCGCAGGCTTCTTCAGCTTTTGGGATACAAACAAAAATAAAAGTCTATCAAACTGAGATAATACCTACACTTTTAAATAGCTCCAAAACCAAAAGTTTCTATAGGCGCCACATCTCCGAGCTTCATCAATTCCATATAAAATGCTTAACATCAGTCACGCACATAAATTAGAAAAACTATATCAAAATAAGGAAGTTCTCAGCAAAGTAGTGTATAGAATTCAATTTATTACAACTTTTGTAAACTGGCCATTACTCAGAATAAGCGTTGTTCTATAATGATCGCAGAAGAATGAAGAAATTTTGTGGTACAGAAACTCCATAAAAACAAATTTAATATGCTGTAAAATATCCACTAATACGTGGAAAGAAACTGCACAAAATCGCACACTTTGGACAAAGTATCAAAAAAGTCTTTTGTGAAACAACGTCTGAATAATTTAAAAGCCAAAAAAGATGTACTAAAATAAAAACAAAGAAAGATAGCTGTCTACATATAAAACCTAACATGTCGGAAGTGAGCCAGAACTTTCAAAACAGCTACCAGCGTAAACATAACAGAGCCCAAAATAATTATTCACAAGACAATGATTGCTGTAGCAGTATCGGCTAACAAACCATCATCATCTACAAGATTTTAAATATAAACTTACACCTATAAGTGAGTATAAGAAGTCTTTCAGTTCAAAGTAGATACTAGTAGCCCAAATACAAAGAATATATTATATATTTTTCTTGTCCTAAATTCTTTATGTCAGTTATATAGTACAAAAATTCAACTGATAAACTTCTTGCCTACGGCAATAAAAACTTGTTAAAATCATAGTTGGTCTTGTGAGTATTTGTGAATGTGTTTACGTAGTTATTTGTCTGTGTATACATGTAAAGAGTGAGAAAAACTAAACTTTTACTTGCCTATCTAAAAAATAAGTTAAAAGTAAAAAATAAATAAAATCTTGATTGATCCAAAAAAGACATATCCTATTAGAATTTCCACAGAGAGAAGCAGTCTATATGTTGCGTTAAATTAGTAAAAAATTTGCTCTATGCTGGTCTGCATTATCATTCTGAATAACCTAGCAATTTACATAAAGAAATAGTTTCAAAAACTATTAAGTTTTAAAACACTTCGATGTCCTTTCGTTAGACACCTTCGTAGACAGAAGATGCATCGTTTTACTTTAGAGCAACGTTTTGAAATACTAAAAAATTATTTTGAAAATAGATCGAAAGAATACAAAAGTTTGTAAAATAAAGTGTAAAACTGTAATGATGGTAGACAATGCGCGAATCAAGCATGCTCATCCTAAGCGTTCTGCAAAACTCTGTGGTTCAAAGTGTACGCAAGCACCCAGGAACATCAACTCGGCGCAGAAATCAGCAACTTGATATTCGGCAAACCACTTTGAGTCAGATTCTTCACAAAGACCTTGGTATGTTTGCGTACAAAGTGCAACTCGTTCAAAAAATTAAAATAGCCAACCTTGGTGCCCGTTTTTGCTTCGCCGAATGGACTTTAAACAAATTAAATGTTGACTCTAATTTTAACCAAAAAATCATCTTTTCGGACGAGGCCCATTTATATCTTGGAGGTTATGTAAACAAACAAAACTGCCATGTTTGGGGAACCAAAAATCCACATGTCATAGTTGAGAAACCAATGAATTTGGTGCGGATTTTGGAGAAAACAATGATACAGCCAGACACGAATAGTATGGCCTCAATAATAGGCAACTTAATATACACAAAAATTATGTTAAATGTTGTTAAACTAACGCCTTTGCTCGTTTTAGTATTTTTCATTTGCGCTAACATTTTAAACATTCCATGGGCGACGTTGTTCTGTGGTTGAAAGATGCTAAAACGGGCAAAAGCATAAGTTTAACCACATTCAACATAATTTTTGTGTATACTAAGTTGCCTATTATAGGGGAAACACTATTCGTGCCTGTCTGTAAGTGCTAACGTTACTGTTACCGGAGATCGTTACAGAGGAATGATCACTGATTTTTTTCCCAAATTGTAAGAACTTGATCTACAGCAGCTCTGGTTTTAACAAGATTAGGCAACATCCCATACTGCACATGCCACGATAAATCTTCTGCGCACCAAATTCAATAACCGCGTTAGTAGACGTTTCGGTGATGTGAACTGGCCTCTCGCAGCTGCAATTTGACACCGCTAGATTTTTTTTTGTGAGGCGCATTGACGGAAAAGGTGTATGCTGACAATCCACAGACAATTGACCACTTCTTAAAGCAGAACATTTGCAAAAGTTATCGCCGAATTACCGCTGGAAACAGTGGCGAAAATACTCGATAATTAGTCCCCGAGAATGGCCTACTGCCAAGCCTTAAATTTTGAGATATAATTCTCATATTCAAAAATTAAAAAGTAGAACATTATTAACTTTATAATTATATTCAAATATATTTTTATTAGTAAAAAAATTGTATTGTCATGCACTTTCATTATTATTATTTTAAAATTGTAATTATCATTTCCGCTAAACTTATACGGAAACTATCCTATCTCAAAACTAAATTAATATTAAAACAATTATAAAACTGAACCCAAAATAATATAAATAAACATATCTTAAATACTAACGACCTAAATATTTAACGTGTAATTTAGTTATTATAAATAGTAAAAAACTTGTGTATCTAACATTAATTACCTCTGGCAATTTAGAAGATAATTATATTAATAAATCAAAATAAGTCACTAATTGACGTATTAGTCAGATTTGTTAACATAATTCATATAATAACTTAATACCAGTGTAAAATTACTTAATACAAGTAAATTAAATACACAATGAATTTATTAAAAAATATAAAATAAAGCTAGATGCGATATCATCTTTAGCAATTTAATTGTTAATTACGATGATCTAAATCTATTCACTCACATAACTTCTAATCTTGATTCACGGCGCAATTAAAAGCGCCCAGATTCATATATTTTTTTCCTGGCGGTAAACGATTTTAATTATTAATTACCAACGTAAACACACATACACACCAAATGGCGCAACTCGATATAATCTAGATTTCCTAATTGGACAATTTATGTACTGGGTGCACGTTTGCGAAACTCTTTTCAGCGGCATTAATTCGCAATTAAGTATTTTTTCACTAATACAGAAAATTTATTAAATTGCGATTGCGATGGTTCAATTCGCTATTGCATATATGACCAATCAAGAACAAATTTGAGTAATTTGCCTTTTGCACGTGTCTGCAGAGAAAGCGCATGTTAATTTGTTTATTATTATTATTGGAAACGAACTATTAATAATTTAATATCAATTAAAATATTTTATTATGTCATTAATAGCAACAAATTTACATACTACTTTATTGCAGCTCATGTCCAAATCATATTAATTTGTATGTATCATAACAAACATGAAAATGAAATGATGAAATTTAGCAAGAGAACAATTAGTGGTGATGAACACCTTCTTTAGAAGCAAGTATCGCTGCATTAGAAGGTATAAGAAGAAAATAAAAAAATATAGAAACATAAATACGTGGGTACTTACAAAATTTAACTTAGCAATATGTTAATATTAGAAAAAAAAAATTATAAAGCAATACAAAAGTATTGAGAGAAGATGTAAAAAAGATACAGAGATATTATGAACTGATAATAAAGTTGTCTGTTATTGTAATCTTACAAAAAAAAGCAAAAAAATTGTCGTAAGCACTACTGTCAATAAAAAAAACATTTGCAATACTTTGCTGTCAACCACGTTCGCTTTGCTCATATGATAAACAATACTTTCCTGCCCTTGATGCATTCTTTAGAAATAAAGAAATCCGGCTTTTCTCAATCTCTCGGCTATCCCAGAGATCACCTAACCTTACTGATAAATTCCTGTCTTACTGAAGTGGAAACTTTACAGAACAAAAAAAGCAGCAGAATTTGATATTTAATAAAGAGACATCAACTAAGGACACCATTGAAGTAAACAGTAAAACGCTGAACAAACAACGGTTACTCTAAGTAAGTATTAACTTTTACTCTCCACTATAGGTTCAGAAGTGTTAAATCTAATAAAAACCAAAAGAAAACTGTTAAATAACAAAATATCATCTATTACGCCAAATTATATGGATAATATGGATAGGCCGTGAAAATCTATCATGGCTGTTGTTGCACAGACAATGGTGTGATCGAGATAGATTCCACCAAATTACTTGACATAATGATAGCTAACGCCTAAACTCAAACAAAGCCCACAAAAAAAAGAAATACAGATAAACTTTCTGCCACACTTTTCAAACCTCAAAAAATGCTCTAAAGTAGTTTTTCAAGAAATCAATAAATTTCTTACCAATCGCTGAGGTAGGTTAAGTTAGGTAAAATTTAGTCCATCGTATAAGAAACGTCAAAAACTATTTTCTAATCTAAAATCTTAAAGAGAAAAAATGTTTTGAGATCAATAATCCAATTAAATGTCTTACCTCAAAATCGGTTACCGTCATCTCTAAAAAAATACTTTTAGCATAGCACAATGCCAAAAGTATTATCAACAACTCAAACATCCAGTGCTTAACTTGCCTACCGTACGTGTAGCCTTTGTGCTGTGCTTATTAAACTCCGGACAATCAAAAGAATTTATAACCCAAAATATGCTCTCTGCCCAGAACTATAAATTCAATCAACAGATATTGAGCAAACTAACGCAAAAAATGTAAATCATTTTCACAAACCCTCTCTGCCATTGTCTAAAACATTATAAGAACTTCCAACCAAAAAGATAAAACTAAATGTTCGACCAGCATCTCAATGTAAACCAAAAACAAAAAATAAAAATCTTTGCAAAATAATTGTTGGACTATACCAATACACTCTAACTTAATCTAAATAATGTAATCGTGTCTAGAGTAGACACAAAAACTTAAAACTTAAAGTAATCATCGCAAAACCTTTCTCGCATTAATTGCAAAAAAACTAAAAGCACTCCATTCTTTAAGTCAATACCTAGATAACAAAAACAAGCTTAAAGTGCAGTTCAGAGTAAAAAAAAGTAAACGCCTCTTAAGAGTTAAATATAGTTATTGACAGCCCGTAAATTCTTTCAAAAGCTCTAACCATAATCCAATAATGTTAAAACTTTACAGAAGATACGGAAAAAATAAAAGAAACGTTTGCAGAACAGAAGGAATTCCCATGTCTAGTTTCTTGAATGAAAGTGTGAGTGGTTTACACCCAACATAAAATAAACGATAAACTAGAAGAAACAAGCTTAGGTAGGTGCCTTCCAAAAAAAAACCTTAGTGAATAAAGAGTAAATTTTTATTTAGTTATGTTGTAGATCAAACCTTGGACTGCTCTAAAGATATACAAGCGTTTTACTATTAAAATATCACACAATGTTTCTAGTTGAGATGCTAATTTTTTTTTTTTATTTTCTTTTTTAACCTGGTCTTTGTTTGTTGCTACTCACACATTTGCTATAGTTTGGCCTCTAGGGTTAAATTGATTTGATCTAAAGCAGTTTTATATCGGCTTTGTTTAAAGTTTTATTGAAAATTGTACAGAAGTTTCTTCATTAATTCCGTTTCATTCTTCTTCTCGGAAGGTGCCCCTGGGTTAGATAGATTTTTTCTTTTTGTCGGCTATGATTCTGTTAGTTATGAGAAGTTTTTTCTTTTCTTAGATTTTTTTCTTAGATTTTTTTCGTAGTTCTAATTTTAGTACTTTTACTTTTGCAGCAACCCGGTCAGCAATAAGAGTAGCGAGGGTGTACTTTTGTTTTTTGTGACAATCATCTAGATCCGTTTTTGCTGTTTGCAGTGTCTTGCCAACTTCTTGTCTGTAGTAGCAGTGGCATTTCTTTTTCTATTCTAAAAAAGTGGATTTGTTTCAGTTCTGCTTGATTTAGAACCCTCCAATCGCGTCAATCAAAATCATAAAAGAAAACGCTGCCAAATCATTACAGAATTATAGCAGTCCTTGAGTTCCGGCACGCCAAACCAACAAAGCTCCCGGAAACTCAGCCCAGTCTGCTCCCTTCTACTTCCAATGTATATTGTTCTTCCGCACAATATATCGTGCCTCTGACGCTTGTTAACAGTAGTATGAAGTCGTTGGCTACCCTTCCCGTAGTTTGTTGCCTAACTGCCATCTTCTCATTTTCGTGTTTATCTGTGTTCGGTGAGTCTGTTACCGATTTCGTGAGTGCAATCGTAAACACAAAAACATATCCGTACTTTAATCTTTTAATCTAATTTTAATAATATAAAAATACTTTTCAAAATTTTCGTTCGTGCATCATGTTGCAGTCTATCGGTTTTATCGTAATTTGCTAGCCCTTTCCGTACTATTTCTATTTGCGCCTTTCTTAATTTGTTCCACATTGTCTGTTTTGCCAATTTACCAATTCTTAAAAATTCTCATTGAACTCCATCAACTGTTCTAATAAAATTAAAAGTAAAGCGTCTGCTTTTCTATACTTTGCAACATTTCTAATTGCCTATTTCAGATACAAAAAGACCCATTGCAAGTTCCATTTCCTTTATTATTTGAAAGTTAATCCTTTCGTCATTGATCTAAAAGCATAAAGCGACGCCTCAGTCACTTATCACGTGGCATTCCTTGTCCGTTTGGTTTTTAATATATATTTCCCTTATTGCTGCTAGTTGTCGGCAGTACGGCATAGAAAACATATACGATTAACGGCGCTAACAAAAGTTAAGCAACGGCTGGAGCAAGTTGAATGGGTGACCGTGATGCAGAGCGTAGCGTTTTTTTCCAAATAGATCAGTTACCTCATTTAGCCAGCCAAACATACATATGTCTTTTTTCTGGCTCTGTGTACCTCGATTTCCTACCCCAAAAGAGAACGACGTAACTAGGTATACGTATACTTATAATGCTACTAGTTTTTGCCTAACTTAATTTTGCTGTTCTCTATTTATATTTCTCTGAAAACCGCCACTCATGTGAAAGTTTCTGACGTTGACCCATCCATATAAATAACGTTTCTATAATAAATTCTATTATGTCAAACTCCGTGTTGTTCTATTCTAATTGTATCATCTTCCCTATTTATATCTATCTGCTAAGTCCCCAAAAACTAATTCTACTTCTAATAAATCCGCGTATACCTATAGTATAAACATCGCAATCCCAAACACTAGTAAACTAAAAACAATCTCAATAGCCAAGGGTTAGCACAGAACCCTAGAATCCATCATCAAAAATCAAAATCTCAGATGGACTACTTTAAAATCTAGCCAAACATTTCCAATAACAGTAAATTATAGTAAAATAGACCAGAAACAAGTGGCAAGTAAATAACAAAAGCATTTGCTTACAGCATCAAACCCGAATGCTCTCCCTCTTTCGTCAAAAACACGCAAAATAGGGCACATTAAAAAAGTACACCTAAAAATACACAGCCTCGATGACAACTCGAATAAACATCTTCTAACAACTTTTGCTCATTTAAAATTAGAGAATTTTTGTTGACCTAAATCGTAAATTGCGAACCAACGGAATTCTAAATAAAAATGCTCAAAACCCTCTCGCCCAAAGCGGTAATAATAATCACCAATAGCCAACGCAATCTTGCAAAACCGTACACTTTCCTCTAAACTTCCATCCAATCAGACTCTACTTCAAAATTATCTATACCAAGACTAAAAATCTACCAACACAATTTCCAAGAAAACCACAGCAGTAAAGAAGTATAGTCTAACTCCCCACATTCACCACACAGCCTATAAAGTGTTCCTCATAATCCTTTCACAAGCCCAATTCAAATAAAAAAATATATTAACCTTTAGTTTGAAAATTCCAGTGGTGGTAACAGGGTGAATCTAACACACAGTCTTTAGAATATTTATCTCCAAAAACCACACATTAGAATGCATTTTACCTCATCAGTATTTTTAAAATATTTGATTAAATAAGTAACTTAAATTTCAATGTTATTTTGATGTGTAATTAGTTAAAATTAAGGTCATTTTAAAATGTTTATACTACGCTACGAGTAAAAATAAAAATTTATGTATTTATTGCATCCTTATTCTTATGCAGTCTTTCATTCTGCAATAAAAATTTAATGAAATTCCGATATAGATAAATTAATAGATTAAAATTAAACTGAGTGCAATAAAAAAAGATCTGTAAGCCTCTCACAGCAGCGGTATTCTGTGCAAGATTTTTACAACGACATAAAAAATTAATTAAATTAATGGGAAAATGTTTAATACCCTAAAAACACACTATGAGAAATATTTAAGTAACCCAATACATTATCCTTAATTTCAGTTAATGATGCTTTTAAAAACTATTATTGATATAAGCGGCTGTTGTTACAAAACCACTGCATTAACAAATCTATCGCATTTCTGCCCTCGGGGTTGGTTTTATGTAAAAATCGAGTGCTAAGCTACTTGCGGAATTGCACACGACCGTGATATAATTTTCGTCATTGAGAGTTGAAAGTGATCTCTCTCTCTACAATAAGGCACCCATTTGCATTCGATCATTGTTCAATAGCGCAATCATTCAATACGCGAAAAAGGTGGAAAACGGAGTCGAGGGCGTTGCTACTTTGCATACTGTAACTCCACAATGTAAATGAAAGAGAAACAAACACGCACCTTTTGAATTTTTTATTAGGTCCGTGTGACACTTCTGGAAACTCCCACGATTTTTATTTGGAAAACAAGACTCTCGCTTTCGACTCGGGATTTTTTTAACAGTCATGCGATTATGTTGCTATTAACAACAAAAAATAACAGTCTTGTGAATTTAATTAGACTATAGAATATAAAAATTATTAATTAAATTTATTAGAAACTGTACAATTATTTATATTTTGTAAAGAATTTAAACTAAATAACTTGTAGAATTAATATATGCAATCAATAATTATAATTCATTTGCTTCCGTGTAGAATATAAAGATTTCTATACATTTATTGAAAAATAAATGATGTAACCAAATTATTTTCTTTATGGTCATAATATTTGTTAATATTTATATTTTTGTGTGTGGGCTTGGTGAGAAAATGTTGATTATTCTATAATATATCAAGGTTGTATTTATATTTCTGGCACGTTCTCATTATTCATTTGAGTCAAATTTCGGCCCTCTATATGAAAAAAATACTACAATATATAATTTATTGCAAAACATGGTAATTTTATACTCTAGAGGTTACAATGTGTACAAAATTAAAATAAAACGTGATATTAACAGTTTAATAAGATCTCATTTCAATTAAGCAAAAGACAATACAATAATGTATTAGAAAAAATAAATGCTTTAAAAAATGCAGAATATTAAATTGAATATAAAATTAAAAATCATTAATATATTGAAGTAAATTAATTTAATAAGATGTATTAAATAATTTAGTTCAACTAATAGCGTAAATGTGATTATTTTTATTTCTACAAAAACCGTTACATTATTTATTGTTAATTATAATTTTTATTGCACAATAATAATATATTTGATATTTAGCTATAATTGATGGACTATAATTGTTTATTATTTAATAATCTGCTACTGTAACCTCAAATAGATGTTCACCGCAAATAATATTTAGCGAAGATAATTCTTACACATAAACACACTTCTGCTATTTCTTTGAAACCGTAATGATTTCTATTACTTGTGATATAAACGTATCAATAAACCTATTGGCGCATCGAAATGTTGTAATAAATAAAAAACATACTTTCAAAAACACTTGTTCAAATCAAGTATCAACTGTTTAAACTAGAAAATTAAAATAACTTTTGTCCTCAAACGATCTATTTTTGAAACCATTATAACATCCCTACATCTTGCACGGTAAATTTTTATGCCATTTTCGCTTTTGGTTTACATAATAATGTATATAAAATCAAAATGCTTTAGAATTAAGACAAGTTTAGTTGCTGCCAACTTTGCTGAAATAATATTTTGTAAACTCCTTAACAACATTTAACGACATAACCAGTCTTTTTTATGCTAATATGCCAATCAAAATGATCTACAATGACAACATACGTACTTTTTTTTAATTAAAAACATGTTTCTCTATTATCCCTAAATAGCTTTCTGTTATAATATTGATCTTGTTGTACTATTAAAGCTTTTGTAAATTGAAGTCGATAAAAAGATGTTTTTTGTGATAAACTCTTGTAGCTTGTCTTTATTAAGAAACCTGTAGGATGTGGTTAAAAAAAAAACTAAATAATGAATGATCAGACTAAGCAAACATAGAAATAGATTAATTGATAAAATAGCAATCAAAATTTAAAAAAAGACAAAAACGACAAAAAACCGCAAATATTGAAAGACAATTTAATAAGACTTGCATGTCTCTTATTTTGAAAATGTTAAGCTTTCTAATCAAATTATGTATCACTAGAAGATTCTGGTTTTCCCAAAGCTCAAAATGTATTATATTCTACTTCCATAATATTGCGCAACAATTTATAAACTACGTCTGCAGTAGTTGAGAGTAGATTCGGCTACTATAACAGTTGTCGCCACCACTACAACAAAGCTCATCTACATTTATCAATCAAAACACACTTTTTTATAGAGCAACGCCCACTATGTAAATCATCAAAAAAAGTTGTCGGATATACGTGCAAAACTGCAATTACTTCAAAATGGCGTGAGCTTTTAGAAACCTTTGCTACAATTTAGTTATCAAAAAGATTATTTCAGATTTTGGGTTAACACAATTTTATCCATTGGGTTAATAATAAGATTATTGCGTAGCTCAAACCGCTTCAGAAATTGCAAAATTTTTATACCCTTATGGCAAAAAGAAGCAAAAGTAAAATCTTATTATGCAAAACTTAAACCAAGAGCAGTAAACCAAAAATTAAGTTGATACCACTTTATTGGCGTCCGACACGGCTGCCAAGATAAACCTCTTAAGATTTCTTTTGGCTATAATTCAAAATTAAAAAGTAGTCAAAACTGAAGTGTAATCTTATAAAACAACTAATAAAAAAAGCTTTTGCCTGTTTTAGTTAAACAATAAAGTTAAAGTTGATTTCTATGTGTGCGCTTATTGACAAAGTATTGATGATTACTTTTACAACACAAGAGTACATTGATATCCATTTAAGGTTTTTGTGATAAAAATTAAGTAGCAGTTGCTCGAGAATATAAACTAAAATTACCAAATTGACAATCATCAAACCAACGAGTTTTCCAACATGTACCCAACCCCTAAACACAAAACTTTCTCCCAAAATCGACGACTGAGTGTTCAATACTGTTTAGTACTAAACAATAATCAAAACATACTGTAAGAATTTGATAATACAATATAATGTACCACAAATGCAAGTTTGAAAAACATTGAAACATCGTGGTTTATATCAATTTCATATCCAGCTTGTTGAGTTTTGTCGCTTGACCAAATTTGCACCTACAAATTTTAATCGCAGATGAGGCTACATTTACAAAGAGTACTTAAGAAATTTAAAAAATACGCATAAAATCACAATCTCAAATTATCAACATAGGTTTTCAGTAAATTGCAGGTAAAATTAATAACATGCTCATTGCTTCATTCGTTTTTAAAAACCAATTTAAGAGCCGGCAGCTACTTCAATGTACAAAATTATTAAGGAGGATTGTAAAATAATGTCCCCCCTGGCAATGAAACATGCTATATAGTACCAGCAATGATGCCCCTCCACACTTTTGACTTTCTTTCCAATATCATGATGTAAACTGGTTAATGCTTTATTGACCATCACATTCCACAGTCCCATGCTTACCATCTAGTTGCCAATAAACTTAGTCTCAATTTGTATATCCGGTCATATAGAACAAATCACAGAAATAGTCTCATAACATGTTTCTTGTAAAATCGTTGATATAAAATTACACTTCATCAGCTAAATACGGAAATTTATTTGTTAATAGTTTTTAATAAACTTTCAACAATGTTCAGTAAATCTATTTAATTTTCAATTTTTTCAAAATGTCCTGCTATTCGTCTATAAACTGAGCGATAGGGTCTGCCCTGCCTCCCTTTTCAAATGTAATAAATTTATATGTCTCCCCATGTTTAATTATAAAACTTTCTTAATAAAAAGTTAACTGTATTGAAGTTTTATAAAGCTGACAAAAATGTAAAATCCATTGCTTTGCAAAAAAAACCGCTGGACCATTCCGGAGTAAACACCACTAACACCCTCACGCTTGAAACAAACCCAATTTACGCATACATGCTAAGAGTGGGCTTCCTGAAATTCGCAGCTACTTACATCAACATCATCAAACCGGCGGATTTCAAAACAGATTTCTCGACCCACCATAAATGCAAAAGACTTTAATTCCAATCACCCAGGTTCAAATAAACAGTGCCAAAACCAACGTCAAAAATCAAGCATTTCAAGACTATATGCTCACCAAAAAAACGTCCTTGAAATAGCAATGCTCAAGAACGTCAACTCTAAAGTCGACTTAAGTCATCTGTTAACAAATCTGATTTAGACCACAAAAAACGTTCTAAAACCCATCAGGTTTGCGATGATAACCCTCTAGGATTGTCAATGATTCGCAAAAGAATGCCGCCAAACATCAATAACAAAGACATCGCTACCTAAGAGATCGCAAGATCCTTAACGCACTTTATATAGAAGTCAGAACTGCCACAAAGTTGCCCAAAAATCAGTGCTGACAAAAATAATTTAGAATCAACCACAGACCATAAAAATCTAATGTGACGACAGCTCTCCAAAGCCTTTTGCAATAGACAAGTCAATAGAAATAAGCTACAAAACATCAAAAAACTTGGAAATTCTTGCACGTATATAATATCCCAAAACCTGAGAAGGACCGGAAATTTTTCCAAAACTACCGACCAATCAGTCTTCTATACGCAGCTTAAGTAATGAAGAAAGTAATCATGAAAAGAATTCAAAAACAGTCGGAAGCTGACTCTCTTTCGCCCATCAACATAAATTCAAACATAAATACTCGGTTGTCCATCAATTAAACCGCGTGATAGACCTCATTGTCAAAGGTTTTAGACTAAAAAAAAAAAAAGAGTGGTCTATTCTACGTTGGAAAAACCTTCAATAAGCCACAAAGATCTAAATCAAAAACTGCACCGACTTAAATTTCTTCTGCGTCTTATAAAGCTGTTAGTTTCATATTTAAACCGTAGAACTTTGATAGTTAAACTCCTGAACCATGTTTCTACCTCACGGCAGATCAAGGCAAAAATACCTTAAAACTTTATTTTTTGGCCGATGATATTTAACCCATTTGTCGCTAACATGCGTTCGGGCTAAAAACAAAGAGTTAAAATAGCGCATTGATCAACTTAAGTGGTCATCATAAGACTTCAAAAAGCTATCGTTAATCTTCTAGACTGGTTAAATAACTAGCAAACCAAAGTAAACCCAAAGAAAAGCAAAGCTGTTGTCTTCTCACGGCAACGCATCACTCCTCATAAAAACGTCTTCCTCGACAACGTCCCTATTTCGTGGTCCAATTTTGCAAAGTATTTGGGTATCACCTTCCATACAAAACTTACGTACAAATTGCACATACAGTCCATCTTAGATAAAGCCAGAATGGCAAAAAACCTGCTAGTACCAATGCTTCGGCGGAACAGCAAAATATTGCTCCAAAACAAAATCCACACATCACGTTTCAGACCACAAATCACGTTTCCATCCCCAGTCTAGGATACGGCTGCAAACACCCACATCAACCGTCTTAAGGCCATCCAAAGTCTAACCTTGCGTTGGATTGTCTGAGCTTCTTGGTATGTTAGAAACAAATTAATTTGTATCTACATAAGCATTCCTACGTTGCGTCAACATATGGAAGCTTTGACTAAAATATAAAATATAGAGTATAGTGATTTATTTATCCAGTTAGAAACTACATAAAATTGATTGGGTATGTCAAATTAAAAAAATAGAAAACAAAAAAACAAAAAAACCAAAAATTAAAATATTCGCGGTTCATAATTCTACTGAACTTTGCCTTCTTTATTTATTGTAATTATATATATGATAAAATAAAGACATGTAATACTAATACTAACACTGAAACTCTAATCTAGCCAGACTTGCTAAACCAGACAAGGAAGAAATTCCTATAAGAGACCGCTCAACCAACTATCAACCTAAAAAAGCTCATCCCTAAAAGTAAATCCGACACACTTTAAAAGATACCTATCCTAAACCACAAAAGAGGATATCTTGTAAGAAAAGTTGAATAAAAGTTAGCAGCCCCTAAATACTTTAAAAATACGTGTTGAATAAATACCATAATGAAGTAGTAGCGAGGCGGGACATAATTGTTTTGTACAAAAATGCATTCTAAAATGCAAAATATGTTATGAAAGGTCGAAAATGTCTAACACAGAGATTTATTCAAACAAAACCAAATTTAAAATACAATAGACATTTCGGATTTTCTCTAAAAACTTAATAAATCCTCAAAAATTAGAATAAACTTATACTTTTATATGAGATTGAGAATTGTTTCTACAGTACAAAAGTCGGTACAAACGCCCATTGTTAGTATGTCCACAAAACTTCGGAACTAAATATGTATTATAATCTTGTAAATAATATACTTTAAAAGTCATAGATAGAATTTGCAATTAAAAAAATATTATACTTATTAGTCTTTTTAGATTTTTCTCTGGTCGCTATTATATATTTTTCTGGTGTAGTTATTTCTCTAACTCCAAGAAAAAATCATTAAAAAAATAACAAAAACCAAACAAATAGAAAATAAATATAATATTATCTATATAGTATCTACTTATTTTCTTATTTAAACAATGTAAAAAAAATGAATCAAAATCACCAGATTTCAGCGCAGTTTTTTTTAATAGAAAACTAAAACGTCTATATTGAGGGTTTATGAATAAAGCATAATGACGTGTACAAGTTTATGGGAAAATAAAATACTTCAAATTACATCTATAATAAAAAAAATTACACATCAATGTTCGTTATATCAGAATATATTTTAGATTAAAAAAAAATATATATATTTATTCTAAAAGACGTATTTATTCTAAAAGACGTATTTTATCCTTCCAATGTAACTCCATACGAGGACATACTGTATAATATTTAATAGCGGTCGGTATTACAAGCAGCTGCATATTACCTATTTTAATTAATAATAAAAAAATTATTATTGTATATTACAATAAATTAAATCATGTCAGACATACATAAAATTATTCATTACACGTAAAAATAAATATAACTGTTACTTCTTCAATAAACTATTTTTTGTTAATTAGAGTTTTGCCTCTTGCTACTAGTGAACTAATTACAAATGCAATAGTAGTAGTTTTTACTTATAAAAAGAATGGATAATGTTTTAGTCCATTTACAATGTTATATGGAAGCATTGAAAATAATAAAAGCATCTCACGCATGCCGATCCAACTAAGGAACTAAAATGTAATGTGCAAATAGGCTCATAAAATTTAAAATTTGATTGTATGGAACCCGTTAGGCGGCCGGATTGATCGTTTACTTCAGTTAAGTTTTAAGATCTTTGTGCACAGAATATTGGCATTGCGACACAGTGACCGTGACCGGCAGCCGGCACATGGCCAGAAGCTAAGAAGCCGTACATCGCCTGCACTGCATTTCGATAAAACCTGCAGGCTCCTCGCTACCGGCCACCACGTAATCCGTAATGTCATTTCGAATAATGAGCCGTGTAACAGTAAGATTATTAAACCACGAGTTATACTACCTACATGAAAGGATTCTATGAATGTTATGAATAGTCGCGATCTTTTTTTGGAATGCATACACTGAGAAATATATTATATTATAAATAAAGTCATAAAATCTAGTTTCTTTGTTGTTGTTGGAGGCATTTCCTTGACACGTTAAATGCCATTATGGGTGCATAGCTCTTCAAAGTTATCATGGAAGTTTTTTTTTTCGTACATTCACATTACATATGACGGTATTTATAAGTAATTTATTACACTCTTCGTGGAAAAAGTGTATTACATTTGACCCAATTTGAAATTATCGTATTTTCCTAGTATTTCAGATTAACTGATTCCAAACACTATAAAATAATTGGCCTTAGGTTAATAAAATACTTCATAAATATATATTGAAAAAAAATATGTTTACTAATTATTACAAGTTTGTAGATTAAGAAACACTATCAATTAGTAGTTGTTTACATAAATAAAACTAGCATGTTTTACTGATATTTAAAACTTAAATATATTTATTACAATTTTAATATTCGATTGTATTTATGCCTTTTATGTATACTATAAAAATAAAAATTCAGTAATAACATATAGATAATAACATAATATTAAAATAAATAAAAATAAATAAAAAACAATTTAAAATTTGTTGTAAAGATTAAATTATACAAAATAAAATCAGAAAACAAAATACATAAAATCAAATGATTGACTAACCAATCTCAAGCAAGTTTGAATCAAATTCGGTTAGATTTAATATATGTATTTGCTCATAATACATTTAAATTGATTACAATCCTGCACAAAAGTAATATCTTAGGGGAGCATATTAAATTCTGGTATGCCACTAACAAATACTGAATGACTTTTCTTAGCACAATTTGGTCTTAAGGTATTCATCTGTCTGGTAGGATAATTATGTATATCATTATTTAGAGTTACCTTTAAATAGTAAGATTAGGTTAAAACAAACAACACCCACTTTACACTATATAAAAGGAGAAACCCAACGTAAATTTATCATATTTATTAACCAAAGACAATTGGGGAATAGATAGAACTTAAGACCATATATAAAAACTACCACATACCCAAAGCAAATTTAATAAAAAAAACACAGTAAAACTACAAAAGCTTAAGGTTCTCCAAAGACACAAACAAGAACATCGTGCATTTATCAGCAAAGTTTTATATAACATAACTGATCTAGATACCTTATCCAATGGCGTTCCAGTACGTTGTGGACAAGTAACAAGTGTATATGTATTGCAGTTTGAAATATATTTTGTTAAAAGTCCGTTAGATTTAAGTTATATAAAAAGTAACAAGCAAAACTACATCGGCTGAAAAATGAATTCAAAACAGAAGATAAACAAAACAATAAAGAAGATGAATTAACTGCAGAAAAAGATGTAGTAAAAAATACAAACGCAAACTGTGAGTCTGAGCTTGTGATGATTGCAAGCTAGGTTGGCGATGATCCATGGATTCCAACGTTTTTTGGTAAAGGTAGATCCACTCGTTGGAAAAAACACTGTCGCAATAAAGCAGTAAAAACAAGAAAAAAGAAAATTATAGTTCGACTACCTGATGTGAAAAGCTATGGCAAAAACGCAAGAACGCCTTTAAAATGTTGGACTCTTTTTGTTACTAATAAAATGTTAAGAATTATAGTAGATAACTTAAGTTTTCACATTTATACTGTATCTAAAACTTACAGAAGAGAAAGAAGAAGAAAACCCACAGACAGTTATAAAATTAAAACCTTTCTTGATTTATTATATCTGGCTAGAACCATAAAAAGTAGCAGACCAAATACCAAAAAGCTTTGGAAAAGAAATGCACTTCCAACTGAACGTTGGCCATGCATGCCTCGTGATCTTTTCCATTTTCTCTCCTAAGATGTGTTCAATTTCACAACAAAAAAAAAGAAAGAAGATAACTAGATAAACTGCACCCTTCAAATGCTTATTTGACTCATTAGTTAAAAACTTCAAACAAGCTTACACAGTTGGTATAAATACGACAATTGATAACAAAATTGTTGCATTTTAGTGCAATAATCCTTCAAACAATACATTCCAAGTATGGAACACATTTTTTTGTTGTAGTTGATTCTGCTACATCCTATTCTGTTAATTTGGAAGTTCATTATAATAATAATAATAATAATATATAATAATAATAATAATATTTATTTCAAAACGAACAAGTTACATATACATATAAAAATAGATGTACATCACATTGTGTTTGAAGACGTCAAAAAGTGTTTAATAATTTAATTTATGTAGTCTTTGACCGAATAGGGTTCCAGTTCCACAAGATATTGTAAAATTTCATTTTTAAATTCTTTTTTGTTATCAGCTTTTTTCCTGATTGCTTCTGGCAGGTTGTTGTAAAATTTGATACACGTATAAAGTGTACCATCTTCAAATTTTTTTAGACGGTGACCGGGTATTTGTATTAAAGATTGTTTTCTTAAATTGTAACTAGTTTCTTTGTTTAAATAATCTGCAAAAAGAGATGGGTGGTTGTTTAAATATAATAGACAGCGGTATATATACAATCCAAATACTGTTAGAATATTTTGTTGTTTAAAAACTCCACGACATGAAATGAATTAGGACAAACAGGTAAATACAAATGTAGTAATAATCCGTCCAGTATATTTTTCAGGCTCCTATATCTGAAACTAATCAAAATTTGACATATCCACTGTTATACCTGGTATAACACGAAATGCATTTTACAAATGCTATGTTAGTTTATTCTCTAGGATAACCTATTAAAACGTCAATTGTGCCGTAAGTTCTTTATAAGCAAATTTAGATTGTCTCCTCTATAACGTAAATGTATGTGTTTAAATCAGATAGTGACCACAAAAAGACAAAAATTGGAGCAACAAACCCTACTTTTTTGCTTATTTATTTTTACGAATAGCGGCGCTTACGAGGTTATGTGCGTTACACTAGGTATAACTACTGCTCCGAGCACCGGATAAGTTAACCCCGGTTTATTCCCATCTAAACCCTAACTATGCTTTAACTGGGGATTGTAAAAGCGGCCCTTAGGACAATTGGTTTACAAGTATAGATTTAGAAAAATTACTTGATTATCAAATCACATATATTGGGACTATAAAGAAGAACATAAGAGGGTGACCAATTCAATTTACATACAATAAAACAACCAAAATATTCCTCAATATTTTGCTTTCAAGAAAATATTGAACTGTTATTCTTGTATGGAGTTTGCACTACAAAGATATAATTAATGCTTCTACAAGAAAAACCCAAAATAAAACTTATGACAATCAAACAAAAGGAGGAGTAGCTAATTTAAACAAATTATGTGCAGCATATGATGCAGCCAGCAATACAAGACGGCTCGTAGTAGTCTTTTAATTCATGATCAACATGGCAGAGATAAATTTTCAAACAATATATGAGTTGAACAATAAAATATACAGTATTTAAAAAAAGATTTGTACACATTTAGACATAAGAACATTTAGCGCGCCGTTTCTTTATACTTACGTGCCAAGATTAAAGGGATTGAGAACCTTAAATGTAACTTTAGCACTGGACCGGACGGTGTTCCATCTATGCTGTTTAAACAATGTATTCAATTTCTATGCCATTGCACTTACTTTTTGAGGCTTCTCTTAATGAAGCCAAGTTTCCTTCAGTTTGGAAATAAAGCTACATTATGCCTTTACATAAATCTGGAGCTAAGGAGGATATTACTAATTATGGAGGTATATGCATCGAGTCTGCTATTCCTAAGTTATTTGATCAAATTGTAACTGGTCAAATACAATGGATGTGCAAAAGCATTTTAGTGGAACAGCAACATGAGTTTCGCGAGGGTCGTTCTACTCTTACAAATCTTCTTTGTTATTACAAAAATGATCTTTTGAATGCCTTTCAATCAAGAGTTAATAATAAACATACTCCCAAAAACATCTGTCTTATGAAAAAAATAAAAGAAACACAAGCGTCAAGAAACTTAAAAAAAAACGTATAAAATATTCAGAAACCTTTTAGATAGAATACAGTAAACACTGTGCCTGGTCACTCCTGAGACACATGTGGGATGAGAACGTTAAACAACACCAAAAGTAAGATAGGTACATATGAATGCAAAATCAAACTGAAAACACGTCATTCTATCATAATACGCGAGGACATAACATCTACTTATGTATGGCGCAACCCGGGAATAAATATATTTATTATGTAATAAATGTGTGTCTTCGGTTGTTTCCCTTTCTCGCATCATGCATCTTTCATTCTGGCTATAGGTTTCTTTATTTCTCTCTGCGCGGAACCTCCTACCACCCGTCACACAGTGTACTGTAGTAATAATACTGTAGAAGACTATGAGAGCTTTAAAAGATTTTAGCCTAAAAAGATTCCACAAACCTGCAAAGTTTAAGAAGATAAATCCAGTATCATAAGATAATACACTAACTTTAATCAGCCTTTAAAATCTCAGTAAGTACTTTACAAATTTTGCAACAAAATTAAAAATGTTAAAGTGCCACTAAATTGTAAAGAATATTACAAAAATCTCAAAGAGAAGCTTTTTACATCTCAAGAAAAAACTTAAAAGTCATAAAAAAATCTTAATAAATATGAAAAAAAAGGGAATAGGCGTGCTCATATAAGTACGCGTACAGATAAACTTATGTTTTGTATTAAAAACTTCTAGCTAATACAAGAAAGTCACGCATTCAACCCTTAATTTTTTAAAGTACTTACTAATAGATTATTTTTGTTCGCACGCCAACTTCTTTCTCCTTCTTAACAATAATAAAACAATAATATAATGTAAAAAAAAATCATTATCTCGTCAAGTACGAGAGAAAAAGTAAGAATTTCCTTTTTTAAAAATAACAAAGTTAATAAGAAAGTAGTGAGGAAAGGCTCAACAGGAAAGACTAGATAGAAAATTTGAATATCAATCGCAAAAACTGTAAAGCGTTCAGTACGCATTTGCTATAGCAGCCTATTCTTCTGACGGCGTGGTCGTTCTCCTGTAAAACCGTGTTAATAATCAAAAATCTGTTTTATTGTACGTGAGTGAATGCTTTAGAAAAAACAATAAATGAGTCTAAAAGAAAGAAAAAACTTTCGTGTACCGTTAAAACAACTGAAAATATCAAATAACTGTCAGAACGTAATTTTAAAACCCGACAAACATCATGTGATGAGCCGCTGGTTTGCACCTTACAAGGCACATTACCAACTTAAAGTTTGTGCTAAAAAAAAAAACGCGGTATTAAAGTAAATCAAATTCGAGAAAACTTTTTTAGGAGGCCCCTTCAATCGAATCGTGTCACGGCATTGTTGTGCAATTTCACAATAGCCCTTACTTTTGTCAAGAAAACAGTCAAGCTGTAATCGAAAACTGAATCCGTTACTTGACAATGACCACACAACCAAAGTTTCAAAAATATCTTTAAGATAAGCAATACCCGGGCGGCTGATCTCCTTGAAAGAAGACGTGAACTGACACACGCACTTGCCTGAATTAGCTACGATGATTATTTCTTGTAGAGTTCTCTCAAATCTATAGTTTATAACAATTGTCCACAGACCTTAGAAGACTTTTCAGTTCTCAGAAAACAACGGATCTAGCATACGACAGCGCAGAAAAAACCATTAAGCATTAGTGGGTATTTCAATAGTCTCATGATAAACAAACTTGAAATAAATTATTATTACTTAATTAGTATTGTTATCACCTATTGACCTTGTCTAATCAGGTTTAAGATTAAAGATCCGTCTGCGTTAATAAGAAGTAAATAAAAGCGTGTAATTATTGTTTGGGTATTTGTTTTACAAAAAGTTCGCTTTAGCCGTATTGACGCCACTGCTGGCGGCAGCCACTTCTCTACCCGTAATGCTGGCAACTTACATTACGGGTAGGCTTATTAATTTACTTCAGACTAAAAAAGAACCTTAATAGTAAAACCCCACGCTGACAAGACAAGTTGAGAAGTAGAAAGCGTATAAACGTTTGAAATAGTTTCCGTTGTGAGATTCAAACCCACAAACTTTGGTGCAACAGACGATGCCTAAAACTAAACTCAAAACCCTAAAATAAAAACCAAACTGGAATTGGCATCGATTGTATTTTTAAGCTAATCTGCCAAAAATTTAAACTAACTAGCATGATTACCGTTTTCAACTGATCCACAAAATTATTTTTTGTCATTAAACACTTTAACAACTATTAAGTCCTATTGTATAAAACACAAAAACAAAAAAAATGCGTGTTTAAAAAGACTAAAGGCATCTAAAACCTACCCAGAGTTGCAGACAATAAAAATAAAAACAGATCAACAAAACAGCTTAACAAAACAAATATTTAAAACTAAAAAATCTAAACACAAAATGACTACAACTCTAGCTGATAATGAAGCAGGCAATGATGAAACAAAGTAATTATATCATTATTTAAAAAACATATATCATAAGATTACTTACAAGCAGTTGATATGCTAATTTGTTGTGAAAATGATGTTATAACGTACCTGAAAATAAAAAAAAACATAAATAATAAAAAACAATAAAATAACATCTTTAATACATTGTATAGAGTAATTTAAAAACAGAAAAGTTGAAATATTTGTGCAAAGTAAGATGTTTTACTCAGTTTTACCACAGCTCAACACATTAGCCCCAACCCCAACGTAATATGCATATAATGAAAATCCAAAAGAATTCCCCATGCCGCAAATGTTTAGAAAAAGAAGAGAAAAAACGTGTTTTTTATTTGGAAAATACAAGTTAGGAGTAATAAACAGTGGTGTATATAATAATACCAGCGTGACCACAGTGGGCTAAGCAAACCACTTTCAATGTTATCTTTCCTACGCGCAAAAAACCCACAAACACATTAGATCTTAGGCATAGTCCAAAATATAAAACCAATTAGCAAATAATAACAAACAGAAAATTAAAAACAAATAATATAGAGATGCCGTACAAGAATGCTAGATTGTTGTTGTTCTCTTCAACGTTAATAAATATTAATCAAAAATCTTAGGTACAATTAGGCACTACAAAACGTATTCTAGTAGTAGTAAGTAACAAATGTGGTGAGATACATTTGTGGCAAGTTAGCAGACGCGCCACAGGTTTCCTGGGTATAGCACAGGCATTTTTGTAGTGTTACACACATTTTATCAAAAATAAAAGAAAAACTACTTTATATTTAATTTAACAAATTATTTTCCCATTCTACAACTTATTGGATTTCTGAAAATTGTTTGGTGATCAGCAAGAATTCCTTCCATCATTAAACCCAAATATTGTTATTTCTATCTCGACAGCCAATTATTCCAATGCCTATACAAAAGTATACCTTATCTATTTTGTTGAATTAAAGAACTTGATATAATACCACCTATTTCGTTTATAATAACGTAACAACATGCTTTGTATTAACAGATTTATTAGCTGAGTTACCGACGTCTTGTGGTTGTACGCCTCGTAATGTAATTTTTCGGATTTTAATGTTTCTTGCACATACCTATCGCATGATATCCTGGCAATGTTGTTTTAAGATCATTGTTCGATCTAAGCATTTAGTTTCCTCGTTGCTTTTTTACTTTAGATATTACTCTAAAAAAAATATGAAAAATAACTTAACAATATTTCACATTAAAAACATTCTGGTAAAAACCAAACTATAATAACATAAATGTTAAAAAACACTTTTAAATCAAGCCCATGCATCTTTGATAAGTGTTGTAATAACACGCATTGAAAAACTCTTTAACTGCACTTAATGTCTTAATGAAATAATGAAATGAAAATCTTCGTAATGATATAATTAAGAAATAAATTAATTCAATTATAAAGAATGAAATGTTATTACATTAGAGGACTTATCGTATGTTTACATTGCAATAGTCTGCAAATTAGTATCAATTAGGAATAATGCTGTTTGGTAATCTAAGACATTATATTAATACGTTAGAAGAAGACATCTTCCATGAAGAAATTAATAAAAAATCAACTTTCAATTACATGAAATAAACATCAACGTCTATCCTATGATAACATTATTATATTTCTCAAGAGAATTGTTTTTTGGTTTATTTAAAGATGTTTTCTAGATTCCATTTATGTATAAAGTCGTGGTAGCATAACAGTTCCACTAACAGCAATTGTTTGAACGCCATTATTACCCACACTGTAGTAATGCATGTTAACTGGAGATGCAATTTGGTTAAATTGGACCTTATAAATATTGTTGTTGTTGTTTATATATCCATACATTCGTAAAAAAATATTAATATACTAAATTGTAAAAACTAACAATCTTAAAATTTAGAAAAATTACTGTAGACCCAAGTTTCTCATTGCTCATAAAATTCCCTATAGTTTATTTATTAATTAATGCAGATGAAGTAAAATATTAATTAATTTGATTATTTTTTACTTCTGTAGCAGTAATATAAACAGCAATAATCAAAGTGTAATTAGAAATGTTTTATGTAACATACTGGGAAAATAAATCAAAAATAAAATATAAAAACAGCGTTTAAACACTGTAATTATATGTTAAAATATGTAAAAGCAATTTCTTATAATGGTATTTAATAAACGTTTAATACTTTTGCCAGGAAGCAATAGTACTGTAAGGATTCATTAATTGTATTTATTAAACGGAAAGAACAAAATCTACTGGTAAAACTAAACGGATATTTGATCGTGCGAACAGCAACAAGAGAGATGGCTTAAATTTGCCTCACATCCTAAATAAATATATCCGGACATTTGATATATAACTATTGTTTACATATACGCCTGCTGGGAAAATAACTTTAGGAACAAAGAATATTGTTGTTTCATGTTATCAAAAAAGAAACTGTAAACAGGCAAATAACATTATTAACACAGTAAGTGAACGGAATTTTGGTAGATTATATATTTATGTCATTTTTAATAGTATGGTATTTTACTTTAAATAATCTTTATAAACTCAAATTTTAAAAGGAATTTGGCATTAAAAACAGTCGTTAATAATTAATTAATAATAATTAAACAGCTTGCACGGTGTGAATTTGATGATATAAGTTACTTCAAGGTTTTTTTTTATATTTTCCATTTACACGTTGATCAGTAAAACTTTTTTGCATTATAAATCAATAATTTGAATATAATCTCTGCTGAGATTTACTTTATTCTTATCATAATTGAATAAAATTGATCAGATGTTGCAACAATAAATTTAATAGAAATCATTAATAGAAATTAAAATCAAGTTCAGAGAAAAGTTGAAATCTTGTGCAACCTAGAAGTCACAATGTAATTCTATTACACATTGTCAAGAAAAGATATAATAGTAAACATCTTGTCTGTTTACAAATAGTTCATTTGTAAACTATATTTTAAATAATAATGTAGTTACTTATTTTCAATTTTTTTTTTCTTTAGTACAAATCTTATGTATTCTATTCTTACTAACAAAAAAAAATCTAAAGAACTTTTCTCCTCCCCTGTTTCTTAAGCATTCAGCAAGGCAATCAGAAAAGCTTAAAATAAGCAAATAAATGCTAGGCCATACCGTTTGGGGGTAACTGTAAATCGTTCAACCTACGCCCTACCATATCCCACACACAAAGACCATGAAAACAAATACACATTATCCAGAAATTCAATAGTAACCCTCGCAGTATCTAGCCGTGCAATGTTTTGTTGGAAAATGGCATATACTAGTAATTAATAGTATGGCATTTATGGTATTTAAAATTCCCGAAGTAACTACTAAGCAAGTCTTGCTTAAGAAAACTGCAAATTTTTCCTTTCTTCGTGTCGTATTCCTCGATCATCGAGTCCATAAACCATCGAGATTCATCACTAAAGACGATACTACTCCAATGGATTCGTTCGTTACACTAGTGTTGTGAAATACAATAGTGAGAAATTTGAGGTCAACAAAGAAATGGTCGGTTCAATTTAAAACCAAATTTGAGATTGAGCTATACACACATCGTATAAAAATTTGACAAGTTTTTCTGGTTAAGAAAAAATGTGTCGGATGAGTAAGCCTTCTTTCGGATAAGAAGAGAAACTTTAGTAGGTCCCGTGTACTGCCTTGATGTTGCGTGCACGTTAAAGAACCCATTAATTTAGGTTGGAATTCCTGAACTTGCGACAAAAATCCCAGATGTGGTAGTCTTAACTTCTGGCGTCGGTGATTAGCCTTGGCAGCAGAAATATACCGACGTTAAATAAATTAAAAAAAAAAAAAAAATTCAATTTGCAAAACAAAATCTTTAAAAAAAGCTGGCGTCGTTTAAAACCTCCGCATAACAAGAAAATCTTGCAATATGCAATAAAGCATAAGAAAGCGGAATTTCTACTCACAATCAAGCCACATTACACTAGAAGAAAGATAGTCAACAATCAGAATTGTAATGATTGCTAACCTCTTCCTTCTTCTTTCTACTCTTAATTGATCTGTTTTTCTTTCTTATTTTTGTACAAAATAAGCTGGAACCTCCTTATTTAACCTATTTACTTTGCTTGTATTGCCTTAGGTTTTCCTTGTTTTGTTCAATGTCCAATACTAATCCTACACAAAATCATGCTTTTTACTAGGCTGTACATAATTTATTTTATTGCGCACTTTCAAACTTTCTACTATTCACTTATACATTTTTCTCTCAAACATGTCTACAGTTTCTATTTTTCCATACTACCAGCCGCTTTATGATCCAAGAAGAACGCATATAGTTTTTCATATTTGCAGCAAATTCCTTTTAAAGAATATTATAGAAAATAATTACTTTGTCTACTGAAATCTACTCCCGCCTATCTATCTATTCTATTCCTTTCATTTCTAATGTCTCATTAAATCTTTCTGTAGTTTCCAAGGCGTCAAAGTTTTAAAACAGTAAGAATAACCGCTGTGGTTTTTCCCCTGTAACAAACAGTGTGTTTAGCTATATATCTTATAAGGGTTGTTTGCTGGTCGGATCCTCTAAATGTAGAGAATCTTCAGGCAAGTTTGCTTGGCATCTGCCCATTCGCAGTTTAAATTTTACGATTGCCAAAAATAAAAGTTCATCCCATCGCTTTTAGGGTTATTCTTCAATTAAAGCTCAAATCATTTTTTTTCAGTTTTCCTAAATGATGTTCGCCGGAATTCGCTTGCGGTTGATACATAATGGTAGTATAGTATATGTATATGACATTCTTAAAAATCTAAATTAAAAATTGTCACATATCCACCTTTGGGTTACCCCAGAAATAGAAAAGATGATGTACTTGATGCCAGTTTTGCTGGTAACTGTAGGTAATGCAACGGCTTCTACTCAACTGGTAGAGAAATCATCGTTAACGCCAATTTATTCCACTTTTGTTCGCATTTCTAAAGTGTGGCTAAGAAAGTAAGTTTATATTAGCTTCTTACTGATGTAAGAAATTTCAACTAGCCAGTGGTTTAATAAGATGTGTGTGTGTGTGTGTTAAGGTAGGTCAAGCATGTTTTCGCTGTGTTATGGAAGCATTAACCTACCGAGTTCTTTGATCAAAAATTCATTTTTTTCCAAGGCTCCTAGCCAATGCATCTGGCACTACTTATAAATTTTTAAAAAAGCTGCAAGCACGTCTTAAATTTATCTTTTACATCTGTAAATTTCTCTTGCCATACCGTCTTGTTATCTGTTCTTAACGTAATCTGCTCATCCTCCAAATAGACTCTGTATCCTTTTATGGCTTACACTATGGCTTGGCATTCTTGCTCATTCAATTAGTCCACACATTATTAACACACCAAACAATTGTGTGAAAATACGTTCTTAAATTGATGTCACTACTTTATTATTTTTAAATTAATTAAAAAAGCATTGAATAATAGACAATCTACTTCTTCCAGAAGTTCTTTTCGTTTTCCCATACGTCTCAATTAAGCACGTTGGTTGTCTTCTGAGAAAATCTTTCCATAAACAAAGTCCAAAAGATGTGAAGAATAATACCATTTCAACAACAAATTTCCATTAACAAGTTAGTGCCATGAATTCAGAAAAAAAATGTCTTCATAAAACTCTATGCAATTGTTTGTTTTCTTCGATGAACGTCTTGCGCCAATTACCCTTTTGTTTTACACAAAGAGCCTTAGCAGATAATAGAAAATCCGTACAATAAAAAAAAAACCTAACATCAACTCCGTCAAAGCTATGTCCATAAACGCAACAGAATCAAAAATAGAAGAAAACATTATTTTAAACTAAAATCTAGTAAGTTTTAAAATCGTAATCATAAACACCCCAAAAACAATCTCTTCGTTGATGCAGATGTGGCATGCTTAACCAAAATACTATCAGTTTTCAGAGCTATTATGCTTTTTCAATCGATAAACCAAAGAAAGGCAAACCTATCGGTGAAATATCTATCCTTTCAAAACCACATATACTCCACAGTACAAAATACTACCCATCAAAAAAACTACAATAAGATGTGTCTACTGCTACTACTTTAAACAGACATCCAGAACATTATACAATATCAGAAGAGCTACAAATCACCACTGTTATTGTGTCACGCGAGTTAAAACTGCAGAATTGATATCGATAACCTTAAAAAAAATTGTAAAAACGATGAGTTATGGTTTGAACTCTCTTCAGGTAATGACCACTATTCTTATATTACACATAACACAAAGATGTGCAATATGTGTACAACCTTATAAGAAAACAACAACATGTAATTACAATGATTATAATCAAACACATCCCTGTAAATAAGCAATGCAAGAAGAACGGTCAATATAGAAAAAAAAATCATAAACCACCCTAACCTATCTTTACTAAAAGCAAAGACATGATTGAACAAATTGTTTGATTAAAAAAATTAAAACAGCTACTTCACGAGAGAACCTGTATGTTGATTTTATTGACTTCCAAAAAGCGTTTGAATCGGTCTACAGAAACATGTTGTTCCAGAAACTTATTTAATTAGAGAGTAAAAGAAAAATCTACAAAAAATTGTAAACAGAAACTTTATCAATATAGATAATAGCAGCGTTCAGCTATCAAAGAGATAGTCTAACTGACTATAGAAACACTAGAAACACAATAAATAAGATAATTTCGCCATATTGTCTAAATATCTTCTAAAACTCCAGCCAAGCCTAAACCTGCTAAACCCTTAGTGTAACACCAATAAATTAAATATCAACCATGCAAAAAGCAAAATAGTAAATTCAGGAACGGCGGAAGACTCAAAGGTAATGACAGCATTTCTAAGAAACCAACAGAGACAGATGTACCCGCGTTTACATCGAAAGTAATGTAAAAGAGCTTCCATTATTTTTACACCAACCATCAAAACCTCAACACATCGATCGTGCAATCAAATTGCGCAAATCTATAAACGTTTCAAAACATGTTAAAGTTTTTTTTTCAAATATGTGGAAGCCTATACTCATTCTCAACATAACATACATGCTGGCTACAGCATTGAGGCTATTAAGTAAAGCTGAGAAAGTAAAAATATCATCTTATTTTAAGAACGTTTGATTTAACTACAAATTAAATATGATAAACATTTCTAAACATTAGAACAAATGTCCATTAATACATGACACAAGTGATTAAATATTAATCTTGAAAAACGAAATAATCGTTGGGCTTGTGCATACGCGTCTTACAAAGACAAAAACAAGTTACTTAGAAAATAAAAGTAACTTGCACATTACAGTTAGTACTACTTTTAAATTTTGGAGAACGGACGCGCTCGCGAATGTGCATAAAGGCGATTTAAATAATGGTGAATAATCTACGTTATTTAAAAAATTAAAAATTCTGTGAATTAGAACAAACAGTGGAAAGGTGAAAAGTTTATTGTGAAAGTTCAAAAAAGTGTAAAACTGGACACACAAAAAATAAAGGTGCGGTCGTGTTTTAAAACACACTCGTGTCGTGACGCGCGACACGTCTAGTGTTACATAATAAAACATAAACGCGGAAACAGCAATTTGATATTAATTAAAAGTGAAACTAGGCCAAGGGTCAAAAAACTTAATAAGATGGATGCATTTTTAAAAAGCGGGATGTTGCAAAGAACACCGCCGGATAAAAATAAAGATAAAGAATTAGGTCAAACGAAACAAAAAAGAGGGAGAGAAATAGATTCGCCAGGAGGTAACAACGAGGCGAAGAGAGCAAATAACCCCACAACAATCCAAATAATGGGGAAATTAATTAGAGAATTAAAAAACTTAACCAGTGAGTGTACAACCACTAAACTGGAAATTAAAAAGGTGGCGAATCAACTAGAAACAAATATGGAGAGAATGGAATTTGAAGAAATCCAAAAAAAAGAACAGGAGAATGAAAATAAAACAAAAATAGGTATAGAAATGTCGACACAGACAATGGAAACTGGAGATAATAGGGAAGAAAACCGTAAAAACCATTTCATCTCCGACGAGGAGATATTAAAAGTGGCTAATGAAGAGGATATAAAAAATATTATAAATAAAGAATGGAGAGATATAGACTATAAATATGTAAATGTGGAAAAAAAAAACCCAATAATGGGAAAGGAAATGGATACAGGACTTTTAATAAATAAAGATGAAATAGGCAAAGAAGGTGGTATCTTGCAACAAGCAAAAATAAAATACCCTGAACTAATGGAGGAAGAAGGAGAAGATGAAACGCCATATATAGAAATTGTTAAAAATCTAAGCGGAAAAAATGTGGGAAAAGTACACATCATTAAGCAGAAAATCGAAACGGCAGGGAATAAGGAGATACTAATAGCTATCGAAAAAATGCTTATCAAAACAAAAACATTACGTATTGAAGAAATAAATATACCAATACCAACGGGAATTACGGCAAGAGATGCAAAAAAAATTATGGAAATAGCAGGAAGAAGAACTAACACAAAAATAAGACTGTGCGTGCCAACACAGGGACAGGTAGCGGAGACACATAGAGAAAAAAAAACAGGTACGGAAACAGGTGCTATAGTAGTGAGCAAACAAGGTGTCACATATGCAGATTTGCTGAGACAGGCAAAAACCCAGATAAAAGGATCTACGTTCAAGGAGGTAAGAGAAACAAAAAAAGGGGAGTTGTTACTAATTACAAAGGGTAATGAGACGGAGAAAGAGATAGAAAAAATTAAAAATGGAATGGAAGGCTGCAATGTACGAAAAGCCAGCAACAAAACTACAGAACTGGTGATAATCAAAGATATTAGCCCGGAAATTAAGAGAGAAGAAATACTGGAAGAAATTATGAACAAAGTGAACACAGAAGGAAGTACAATAATTTCCATAAAGAAAGGTTATAGAGAAATACAAACCGCTATAGTCAAAATGGACAAAAAAATAGCAGAACAGATAATAGGAGAAGGAAGAATAAACATAGGACTCATAAGATGCAGAGTAGAGAAAGTTAAAGCAAATGAAAGAAAATGTTATAAATGCTGGAGGAAAGGACATGTAGCGGCAGAATGCAATGGGGAAGACAGGTCTTCGCTATGTATAAAATGCGGAAAGGAGGGACATCAGGTTGCCGAATGCAGAAACAAAGAATACTGCATTGAATGCAAAGTATTAGGACACAGAACGGGAGAGAAAAGATGTCCAGCTACAAAGAAAAAAGAAATGAGGAAAACAAAGAAGAATATGGAGGACAACAACCCAGATAACTGGAGAGAACAGGAGGAAAAAATAGTATCACATAATGTATAAGTTTATACAAATAAACATAGGGAGGGGAAGAGAGGCTCACGATTTACTAATAGCAACAGCGGAGAGAGAGGAAATAGACCTAGTGCTAGTGAGTGAACCTAATAAAAACAAACTAAATGGTAAGTGGATAAGAGACAAAAGAACAGATGCAGCAATTTTAGCTAGGGGGAAGTGTAGGGACAAGGTGGAAAGATGGGGAACACCAAAAGAAGGAATAGTGTGGGCAGAAGTACAAAGCATGATAGTATACAGCTGTTATATCAGCCCAAACTGCGGTCTGGAATACTATCGAGAGTGGATAGAAGAATTAGAAAGAAGTTTAAGAAAACAGAAAAACAAAAAAATTATTGTAGGAGGAGATTTCAACGCAAAATCACCGAGATGGGGAGGCTACAAGAACGATTTAAGAGGAAAAATCTTAGAGGAGATGATAGCAGGGTTAAATCTTACAATCTGCAACAATGGAGACAAACCGACGTTTGTAAGAGGAAGCTCAAAATCGCATATTGACATCACCATAGCAACGTGGGAAATGGCAAAAATAATAAATGAATGGACCGTGACTGAAGAAGAATCACTGAGTCTACATAAACATATACAATACAATACAAAGGAGAAAGGAAAACAGGAGCACACAAGAGAAGGTAAATGGAACGTAAGAAGAATGGACAAAGAAAAGATAAAGAGAGGCATGGAAACAGAAGAAGTGACAGAAAACGAAAATATTGAGAAAAGATGCGAGAGGTACTCAGAAAAACTGAGAAAAGCGGCGGAGGAAGCAATTCCTAGGTACAGGGAAGGCGGACGAAAAGGACCATACTGGTGGTGTGAGGAAATAAAAGAATGCAGGAAAAACACAATACAAACAGCGAGGAAAATCAAAAGGCTGAGAAGAAGAGGAGAGAACACAGAGGAAATAGAAGAGAAACTAAAAAACGACAGAAAAATTTTAAAAAAGGCAATTAGGGATAGCAGAAAAAGATGCTGAAAAGAAATGATAGAATCTATAGATGGGGATCCTTGGGGAAAACCGTACAAAATAGTGATGGACAAATTGGGTGGAAGAACAAAAGGAATCTGCTTAAAAGAAGACGAAGAAGAAGAGGTCATAATTAAAAAACTATTTCCAAAGGGAGAACCAGTAGAAGAACCAGAAACAAAAGAAGAAGAAGCAACAGTTATGGCAACAGTGGAAGAGATCAAAGAGATCATAAAAGAATTGCCTAACAACAAAGCACCAGGTCCGGACGAAATAACAACAGAGATTGTTAAAGCAGCATTAGACGGAAACGAGATAGAAATAACTCAAATAATCAACAGGTGCCTAAAAGAAGGAACTTTCCCAGGATGTTGGAAAGAAGCCACTCTGGTACTGATTGAGAAAAAAAAAGAAGCAGGAAAAGCAACATCATACAGACCAATATGTTTAATCAACACACTGGCTAAAATAATGGAAAAAGTTATTGTACGGAGAATAGAACAAGAAATAGAAGAAAAAGGAGGATGGGAAAAAGAACAATACGGATTTACCAAAGGAAAAACAACCTTAGGAGCTATTGAAAAAGTGAAAGCAATAGCAAAAGAAGCAAACAGCGGAACGCAGAGGAAAAGACAACACTGTGTAATGATAGCGTTGGACATACAGAACGCGTTTAATAGCGTATCATGGGCAGCAATTATAGAGGCGGCAAAGAAGAAAGAACTGAACAGAAAAACAATCAAGATTATATGGAGCTACTTACAGGACAGAAATCTAGTGACCAAAAATGGAAGATTCAAACTTACTAGAGGGGTACCGCAGGGCTCAGCACTGGGACCAAAACTGTGGAACCTTGTCTATAACGAGTTACTTCGAATGAAGATGCCGGAAGGCGTGTCAATAACAGCATTTGCGGACGACATAGCAGTAGTAGGTAGAGACGTAGAAATAGAAGTACTAAAAGGAAGATTAGAGCTGGCAATTGATATGATACAAATATGGATGAGAAGTAAGGGCTTAAAACTAGCAACACAAAAAACTGAGGCGGCATGGCTATCGACTAAGAGGAATAATAGAGGAACAGGTAAGATACAGGTGGGAGATCAAGAGATAACCATAGGGAAAAAAATCAAATACCTTGGAGTGACACTCGAAGCAAAGGGATGGAATGAACAGGTTAAGGAAGCGGTCATTGGAACAAAGGAAATTGAGAGAAAGCTTGGTAGACTTATGCCAAACAACGGAGGTCCAGGAGAAGAAAGCAGAAGGCTAATAGCAACGGCAGCAAGAAGCAAATTGCTGTACGCCGCAGAAACATGGGGAGAAGCCATGAAAACAAAGAAAAACAGAAAGGAAGTAAGAGGAGCCACAAGAGCAAGCTCGCTAAGGATTTGTAGAGCTTACAGAACAGTGTCACAAGAGGCAGTAGAGGTAATTGCGGCAACACCTCCCGCGGATATGATGGTGGAGGAAAGAATAGAAATAAAAAAACTTGTAAAAGAAGGAACGAGTAAAAAAGAAGCAAAGATAAGAGCAAGAGAGAAGACTATGGAAAGATGGCAGAGAAAATGGGATACAGGAGAAAAGGGGAAATGGACGAGAGAATTAATCCCAGACATAAAAGAATGGGTAGAGAAGAAACCCGAGACGTGTTATTATACAACACAAATACTGACCGGGCACGAAGCATTTGGAAAATTCTTGCAAAAAATTAAAAAAATAAATGAAGAAGAAAGGTGTACATTTTGTCAGGAAGAAACACACGATAACGCAGAACACACTCTAGTAGAATGCGAGGCGTGGGAGGAAGATAGAAAAAAACTAGAATATATACTAGAAAGCAAAGTGGATAAAAGAACAATCATTAACAAATGCTTAAAAGATGAAAATAAATGGAGGGCGTTAAAAAACTTTGCAACAAGTGTACAAAAAAAAAAAATTGAAGAGTTTGACAATAGAAGAATATAAAGAGACAGACAAAGGTAGGGGCTATAGGGAGAGAGGGGCCGGGGACAGCATGCGTGCCGCAGATGATGCGTGAAAATCCGCGAAGCAAAAACCAGCCCGCCTCAAACTAGCACCAAATGTAGGTTAGTTTAGACAGGGACATTAAAACAACAGGATTTGCGCAGAGAAGAAAACCGGAAGGTATTACCATGCGTAAGTTATTCTTAAGGGCCACTTGTTGAGAGCCAAACAACTCACTACGTCCTAAAAAAAAAAAAAAAAAAAAAAAACTTTTAAATTTTAACCACATTTTTCAATTTTATTTTTTCAATGTTGCAGTATTAGTAGTACTAACTGTAATGTGCAAGTTACTTTTATTTTCTAAGTAACTTGTTTTCGTCTTTGTATAATATAAAACATTTTGTGACACAATCTTACTACACGGAATAGGAACTTAAAAAAAAATTAAAAAATACAAGATTTTGCACAAAGAATATAAAGATATAATGATTGTCTGATTATTGACATAATAGCTAAGTTAACTAGAGAACTAGCAAATTTGTTACTAATTACAGTTGCAGTAAGCATGTAAAAAGAAACACTATAATTAGCCGGTAAACGAGCAATATGAGTATGTTTTCCCTGTAATAGCGATTTCGCTGTATTTTTTTAAGTATCCTAATTCACATAGTGGCACAGCACATGATAAATTAAAATTACACACAAAATATTGGATTTTCTTAGTTTAACAAAAAATATCAAGTTAAATAAATTTGTTTTATCAATTCATTTTTATAAAATCCATCATTTGATAAACCTAATAATTTGAAATTAATATTGAGTACATCGGTGAAGGTATTTGTCTTAAAAATCTTATTGCTTAATACAAATGCAGTTTGTTATTACTTTGAATATTACATCTCAAGTAAAAACAAAAAATATCACTAAAACACTAATGTATAATCATCATTAAAGTATTCCAATATTAACTATTAGCTTATTATATTCTTAATGGAAATAAGTATTATTACCGTTGGTATTTACTGATAGAAGGTACATGGGTCATTTTTTTGCTCGGGAAATTAATGCAAACATACTTTTACATTTACCGTAGTCAATTGGTTTTTCTAAACGTTAAAACAATTTTCTTTTAAAATTAATTTAAATAATTTTGTTACCCAGATTTATAATTACAAATAAATTTGTTAACATAACTTTTTCTGCTATTTTTCTTTATCAATAATCCCGTACCGGTTTGTATACCATTACTGAAACTCAGTACAGTTGAGGTGTTGATCCGTGCGGATGTGTAACCAATTTGAATGCAAATTTCAATATTCATATACGCTTTATTTTTAATTAATTACTGATTAACGACCGTATAATTAATTCGTGATGTGTTATGGAGCTTGTGAGACGAATCCTTCCGTGAGCAGACTCGATAAAAGGCATAACCATTTTAATTTATAATTAAATCGTAATATATCAGTTAATTATGATGCATACATTAATGATTTAAAAATCATATAATTTTGGTGAGACTGGAATGTAGTAATAAAGATTATTTAATTTCCGCAGTTAAATGCATTATTAGAAATACCAGTAGCATTTACAGTTAAAACCATTCTTCATGCTCTCTTAGAGGAGTCATAATTATCATGGTACTAAAGCTGTTGCATTATCTTGTAATTACATACTTATATCTACTATAATATTATTATGATCCAAATTTTTTTAAGTAAATATAAAACCTAATTCCTATATAAAAGTATAAGTCATTGAAGTATCCCGAAAACCAATAAATTTTGTCAACGTTTTTAATAGTTAATTCTTCGTGCTTATATATCGGCATTTATTAAGCCATAATAAAGTCGTGTTTGTACGATTGGACAAGTTTAATAGAATTATGTTAATGAGTCAAAAGAGTTGTGTGGTCAGTTTTATTAGCTTTCTGAAAACTCTAAATTTTTATCATCGTTAAATAAATTGAAACTAATGTTTTACACTTTCCTAAAATGATTAAAACGAAGCAGCATTATCTCATTCGCACATTAAGATTTATAGCAAGTTTTATCAAGTGAAAAGTGAGTGAGTGCACTTAAAATATTAGCCATTTAATGAACCGTGAAGAAATACAACTTACAAAAAACCACCATTTTCTTATATATTCGCGTCCAGTAGTGCTGTCGATAGTCACACAACATTGGCGTAAATCAGTTGAAGTCGGTGCATGTAGTTTTCAATCTCTTAGCAATACAAAAAAAGTTGCACAGAAAACACGATCTAGAGGTGTTTTCACGGGAGCGCATATATCAATCAGACCATTATCACCAGGAAATGATCCGAACCTTTAGAAACTGTCGTATTTTTCGGGCCCACCTAAGTCCATGCAACCGACCTTTCTTATCTATTGACATGTGAAAATGTAGGACAATGAAAAAAATATTACTAAACAAAAATGATATTTTAAGTTATCGCGAATCAATCAGCTTTTAAGTATATAAAAGTATATTTGGGTGGTCATATTCTTGTACGTGTTCTAATGTTACAAAACGACCTTTGCATAAAAAAGGTGACCTTTAGTTTATAGCAGTAGCTATCAATTTACTAAATTATCTTACACATCAATCTTGCTTTATTTATTTTTATGCTCGAAAAATAGGTACAAAGAATTGAGCAATTAACATTTAACGAACGCACATAATGATTCAATGATGCAATTATGCATTATAAATATCAAGCAAATATCATTTGTAAATATAAGATATATCAAATAATAGTAATACTTAACAATGGAATTAAATGTTATATTTATTTATTTAACAGAATTGCATTCATCCATCTTTGTTTATAAATCCTATGTACTAATATAAACATATTTCATTATATAATACTATTTGCTTATACTAATAGGAAGATACAAAATACCAACTTTGTATACAAAAATCTTCCCTGTTCTATTACACAGTTCAGCTAAAACTATTTTCGACCACCCTCCTCCCTATTAAATAATTGCCAATTAAACAAAAATTTTAAACCATCAAAAAGCTCTCAAGTTTGCAATTGGTTGAGTACTCTAACGGTGCAGTGTTATGACAAGAAATTACAAACTATTGTCTCGGTTTTTGTTTCGTTTTATCAACCAACTGTAACATTATTAAATTCAAACATTGTAGACATTTAAAAAAAAAAATAAAAAATGGCCAACAGCCGGCCCATCACGTCAGGTGTTTTTAGATACGCCATCTCGAAGTTGACAGACAATGCAACTTTTGATATGGTCAGAGTATATTTGGCAACCATTAGTTGGGGGGCAACTAATTCCAAACAAAGATTCTAGAATCTTACTAGAAGTAAAACTGGCAAATCTAGGACTACCAAAGAGAATACATTTAATAGAGCTACACAAAATATTAAAAGACAAGGCTGAATAAAGCAAGAATAGGAAAAAAAAGAGATGGATGTCAGTGTAGGAAGTAGGACAGAAAAAGAAAGTATAGGGAGAGATGAGCCGGGGACAGAGCAAGTGTTGCCTCAGCAAACTGTGTGAATTCCGCGAGGCCGAAACCAGCCCATCTTAAACTAGTACCACATTAGTGACAATGACAAAGACAAATTTACAAAAGAACCAACGCAGAGAAGAAACCCAAAAGGTATTCCCATGCTCTAGTCATTCTCAACTGCCACTTGTTGAAGCAAACACCTCACTACGTTCTAAAAAAAGGAGGTTCCTGGCAACGTGGTCGATAGTATCCGCATACAAATTTCCGTGTAGTGATCGCACATTGTAACCAACCAACCAACTTCAACAATGTCTTTCACTACACTTACTAAGTAGGGGCTAAAAAAAATATATCAAAATGTACCCGACTGCATCACGGCTGATATGATGCAGACTGAGCTCATCGGTATAAACCAACTTCTATCACACGCTTAAAAAGAGATGGAAAAACCTTTCCAATGCTGTACCCTCAGCAAAAGCACAGAGATACTGTCTCTCACCGAGATATGCAGATTTCGTTTTACCGTAGAGTAAAAACGGAAGCCCGCATTTTTTTTAAAAAATTCATGTTTAGTCGGTAAACGCTCGTTAGAGTGAATCAACACCTAACAATAAAGTAAAAAGTAAAATTAAAAATTTTGTCAACAGCATTTGCACAGCGCTGGTTTCTCTCTTCATATTCGAGAAACTGTAGAAATACGCCTCCCTCATTTGATCTATTGCTTAATTCAAATGTTTCTCTTTCAATCTCGTCGTCAATCGCGTCCCATTGCTCTCTGGGCTTTTATTAATTTGTCCATATTGCTCTTAGTAGTCAATGTCTGTGCCATTACTGATAGAATGTTGACTCGTATCTTAAAGTATTGCGGTAACTTTTTGTAAATAGGTAGCTTAGTTTTTCAAATGCCACTCATGACAATCTTTTTCTTCTATCAATATAAGTCAATTAGTTTTATTTGCCTATTTTTATTATTTAACTAAGGTAGATCTAGTGGGACATTTAATTCAATGTCATGTTCTTGACTGTTAAAGTCTGTCGTCATCCAGTGGCGTAGCTATCTGTAAGCAAGTATCTGCAATGCGGAATAGCCCAAAAGCATACAGGACCCTCTCGACGTCTATCTCAAAACATTGGGCGGGTCGGACTTTGCTATTTTTGACATTCCTTGAATAAAATTTTACAGTTTGTGGAAAAATTTTGTTTTTTAACACAATTTTTGATATTTCAAAGCTAAATTTTGTAATTTTTAAAGTTTTATTTTAACAGTTGTTGTAATATGGCCTGATTTTAATGCTTTCTGTTAATTGTTTAAAATTTTATGGTCAAATATTGCACTTTTCAACAATTTACGCTAGATTTTTGTTCTTTCGAATAATATTTTTGATACTTTAAAGCTGAATTTTTAAGATTTTATAAAGAAATTGACATTTCTAACACTTTATGGCCTATTTAATATATTTTTAAATATATTTTCCTAGTAAATGGCCGAACTTTAGTGCATTCTAACAATATTTTAATGTTTCAACACCAAATTTTGACATTTTTCAACAGTTGATGCTGAATTTTATAATTAAAAAAAAATCTTAATATTTTATAAACAGAAATTTACACTTTTCAATTTTATTATGCTCTAAAAATATTTTAATATTCCATTGCCAGATTTTGCAGGTGTAAGAATTCTTACAAATGTTTACATTTTCAACAGTTTATAAACGATTATGCATTTTAGCAATATTTTGATTTTTCAATAACGGATTTTGTTTTTTACTTTTTTGAACCTTTGCACTTTTCAATAGTCAATTTTATACAAAACCATGAAAGAACCCTTTTTAATATTTTGCGGTAGCTACGGCACTATCGTCATCTTTGTTGTTCATCTTTTTTTCTTTTAGAATTATTTCAATTTGCAATTATTCAAATATCTAGGGTGCTCCCTGAATCAGCAATGGGACCAATCGAAAGAAATTAGATCCAGAATAGAACAAGCTCGCAAGGCCTTCAATAAAATGAAGCAAGTTATGTGCCACGGAGATTTTAATCTCAATCTGCGAGTTCGGTTGCTACGTTGTTATGTTTTCTTCATATTAATGTATGGCGCAGAGACCTGGACGCTCACAGATGCTATGTGCAAAAAGTTAGAAGCATTCGAGATGTGGTCATACAGAAGGATGCTACGTATAGTGTGGCCAGATAGAATATCTAATGCCCAAGTTCTTGCACGCCTCAATAAGGACACAGAAATTCTATATCTTCTGAAAAAAAACGCAAGCTTGAGTATCTTGGCCATATCATGCAAGGCTCAAAGTATAGATTACTGCAAAATATAATGCAGGGAAAGATAGCTGGTAGGCGAGGGCCAGGTCGCAGAAAGACGTCCTAGTTGAAAAACCTACAACAGTGGTTTAGGGTCAGCACTTTCTGCCAATTGGATCTCCATTGTGGTGTTGTTGTGTATGAGTTGCCGGTAGCAATGATCTATTCAGATCACTCTACCTGAAAACTATCCTTCTGTGAATGTGCATTTGGTTTATTTCTGACGATGAGATAGCTGAGTGTTAAAAAAACTTATTCTTGTGGATGAATTACTTTGTTTTGAAAGTTGATAGCTTTGTAGTTACAGATTCGTGTTAAAAATATTTATTGTACCAGTTGCAGTTTAGGTTGTATAAAATAATAACCACCTACTAACTGTTTAAGAGACCAAGTTGGTGCATAAAAGCCAACTTTGTAGAACATTACCGTTGTTTATTTTACTTAGAACCAGACCTGGTGTATGTATAAGCTACTAAGCGTTGCAGTGCCGTAGACACAACAAGGTTTTATAATTATCTTGCAAAACAAACAAACAAACGCTCTTACGGCTCGCTTAAAACCAAGTCAGTAGCTGTCAGAAAACATTGCTTTAGCGATCTCATCCCTTCCTTCATTGCGGTGTACTCGTGGTGATGTTGTCGGATGACTTTATGCTGCACCTCTTAATAAACTTTGTCGAGCCGATAAACAAAATTAGCTCCTTTTATCCTTTTCATTTCACAATTAAATCTATAGGAGACCGGCAGCAATAGCGCAAGTCTGTTGGCAGTTTAATTGTCATCTGAATGCGGTAGAGAAAATTTCTTAGAAAGTCAGAATTAAACAAATAAACTCAGCACTAACTAGAGCAGAATTTGCCAAAAAGAAACTCAACTATCCTCAGAAAGACAACTTTAAGATACTAGCTCTTGCGCTAAAACAAACACCGTTCTACTGACAATAAAACAAAGTCTATATTTATTCATTGCAAATTTTTTTATTGATACATAGCAGTCGGTTGTTTTGTCTACTTTGACCAGCATAAGCACCGCCAAAAAATCTGACGTTAGAAATTGTAGATCAAAACAAATGCGAGAATGAAATGAGGTTATTTGCTTACTTTTCCTGTAGTTGATGTTATAGCGGAATCTCTCTTGGTGTTAATTATCAAACACCATTCTACAGGCTTTTATTAACACGAGTATCTACCAAAACTGCCTATCCATTGACAACGACAGAAAAAAAATGTTATCCTTTGGGAAATACCGACCAGATAAATGTTTATAACTAGACGATAAACAGTACAGAGGTTTAGTCTAAAACCCTAATGATATTTAGCTGAAAGTCCAAAAGTCTTCAATACTTACAATAATAATTTCTAAATTAAAAAAAATACAATCACCAATTAGAATCAATAAAGTATACTTAAACCACCAACAATTCACAGATGACGTAATTATCATTAATGATCAAAGACTATCTAAAAAGTATCATAATGCCGTCAATAAGAACGTCGCCCCAGCGATAGAAGTACTACTATCGTTACCGCTACTTCGCCTTATGGCAATGGCGGAGGCAAAACAAATAGCATACCGACTACAAATAATTGAACACACTGTAAACCTTGAAGCCTATAGATCTAGCATAACAAATGTGGTTCATAAGAAAAAAGCTCTATAGATAAGGTCGGACTTAATAAAAGGTCATTGCATCTAAAAAACATTTGATGTGTGTGTACATAGAGATGGTCAAAAACAGAATAGTACCAGAGCTGAAATCTTCGAAAACTAAGACCAAAGAAGTCAAAGTTCGCTACACTTAGACAAATATGCCTCGAGTTTTCCTGCCATCGAGTGCACACCAATGACATGACCCTGACAGACCGATAATTATTATGTCAAATAGTCAAGCGGCATTGCAAACAATGGAATCGCTAATAATAAAATTTAAATTGGTTGCATAAACAGACTAGAAGTAGTAGTCAAAATCTGCAGAGATTGCTTGGTCTGCATACAAGAACCAGCACGGAAAAATGAACATAAGAATGGATTACCTATGATGCGGGTTTATAGAAGAATCCTAAAGCAACCACAGCCTTACTGAAGATAATCTAAAAGTAATCCCTGGGCAAAAAATAATAGACTTCATCAAAGAGATAGAACTACTAAAAAAGTAAAAAACTATAACTGAATGCGTAGAAGAATAAACGGCTAACGTAATCTAGATCTAAGAAATCAAAAAGATGATGTATAACAACACCTCATAGACTAAATTTTTCAAAATTTACTCACACTTTTTGATAAAAATATTAATTATTTCTTGTAAACTCAGTAGGGCTATGCAAAAACCGTAAGTAGCTGGGTAAGTTTGACCCTGGCATTCAATCACGAGCTTTAGATCAATTTCAGCTCCCAAAAAATAAATACCAACGCCAATATGGCAATAATTTGAAAGAGTACATCTTTCAGCAGGAAGAAAACAACGTAGATAAGACCTGATGATTATAGTTTTCTATCATTAATAAAATTGCATACATTATTAAACTGTAGAACGTACTGCTGAGAGAAAACAATATATAAAACATTCTAAAATTATTTTTTAGCATTTTTTTTTATCCTGCGCACTGCTCTGCTGTACAATTCTTATAAAATAAGGGTCATGGACATTAGATTTACAGACCTCTGTGTTACATAATCCAACCAATTTACCACAACCCGTGTTGTGTAAATTAAATATTCCATCAAATATTGCGGTATTTTATAACAAATAAAAAGCTTTATTTTTAAAGACCGCAACACAATAACATAATAACATGAATCACAACTAAACGATATCGTTAGTACAAATCTATTCAAATAGCAATCCGTCCAGACCGTAAATTTCTGATAGTAATTGTAATCAATTAAACCCAATCAAAAATTATAATACAACCTTGATAATTCCATGCAAAATACCGCTGCTTAGGCAATATTTCACATCAAATTGTTTGGTGTCATTCTCGGTTGAACAATTACATTTGCATGGTATATATCAAACTGTACCTTATGATTAAATTTAAATTAACTTATATTCAATAATGCTTTTTATTGTCATTAACATTTAATAAAAAAATCTAATTATATTGCTTCTTAACAAAATCAAATCAAATTAGTTACAAATTATATTACATCTATTGTGCTGGCATTATATCATTAATTACATAACATAAAAAACATAGAAGACATCATATTTATGAGTGGGCTAGACAAAACGGTTTCGGCAATCAAAATATTGACCAAAATGGGATTTAAATCGTTCCGACCTCAATTCATACTAATACGGCCACCGTTAAACTAATACCAAACTAAACACCCCCGCAATGTTACAAAATAATATAAATTACAGAGAAATTGTTTCGATGTCCTACAAATCGTCGATTCCCACAAATAATCAATTGGCAATGCTTAGGAGACTTTAAAGGCAAAACGTTTAGATTCGCACATAATTGAAATAAATAGAGTGTACCCGCGCTAATCTTCTTATAAGGCATTTATAATGATAGTAGCACTTGTTAAAATCTTGCTGTGTAATTGAAAACTCGTTAACAGAGTTACGATTTAGAGGTCCGCCTGCTCATCCATCTAAGGAATCAGAACCGTGAAATTACTGCCCTAAGCATCAGCTTCTTGTAGTAAAAGGGTTTTTAATTTATTAATGGTTTACAATGGTTTACAATTATTAAAAAAATATTAATTAAATAAAATCAAAATCACGCAAAATAAAGGGAATTAATTGACTAGAAAGGTAAATATGTTTAGTACTTTTTCGATTCGCTTGTTAAATATTGCATCGAAGAAATGGTTCGTTGTGTATTAGCAACTAATAATGTTCGCTTGTAATTTTTTAGCGGTTATTTTCAATTTGTTGTTGGCGTTATACAACACTTGTCGTAAAAACAATTTGTCTATAATCGAGGCGTGACAAAGAGGCCGTTTTTTCGGGCTTGTTCCCTGATCAAAAAGCGGAACCCAATTAGTGAGGTGCATGGAACTAAATGAAGTTACATAAGCAATAATGGACCTTTTGTTTTTGCGATTTTTTACATTGTTGCGTAACGATGCATTCTAAGATGAAAGCGTAAATCTGCAAGAGGAATAAGAAACTTGTTAATTAATAATAATGATGAAAGAAGCAACATGCGACAGGAATGTTATATTAATGATAGACAAGATTTTAATTAATTTAATTTTTTTCAACTTACTGATACGCATTTTAACATTATTGATTGTTGGTGCCATACTTTCTTTTTCTATTGTAATAATATCAGTAATATTATGTTAATCCCCATTTGACACTAATTTCACCACGCTTTGCTGTAGCATGATATATATTTCCTTCTTTCAATGATTTATTTGGAATCAAATCTATCAATTTCTAATTATAGAGCGTGCAGGCGGAATAGAAAATAATTAATTATCTCTCGTAAATTTCTCCATAATCCTGCAAAAATGGGATAAAGAAGAACACACATCTACTGCCAGCAGAAATGCAGACTAATCGGTAATTACAACCGACGGCTTAAAGATTTTTTTATTAATTCATACATATATTGAATCTGAAGTAGGTTATTGGAACTTAATTTCCACACGACTTGCATATACAGTAATCGAAAATACTTTATAAAGATGATTATAATAATTGAGAATGACAAAATTGCAATTTGTTCTTGTGCACATATAAATAATTATCAATATGTTTAATGTAATAAGCATCAAGTAACTGATCATTGCTCATTATACAATTTACAAAGTCGTAATTGCAAAAATGTTAACTGTATTGACAATTAGATACATCATATAGTAGATGTAATTACTTATGAGTAGTATTTATTTTTCAATTCAATAAAGCTATCTAATCATTAATTGCATTATAAGTAATCGCATTAAATTATGGTATTTTTAACAGGAATTTAAATAAGTAGCAGTAACTTATCTGACATACTATACAGAAAATAAACAGAAACATTATTTAAAAAAAAATTATTTCGGGGCTAAGTCCAATTTCGTATTCTTCATATCTCATAATGTATCATCTTCTTCTATACTTTGACGACCTTGATGTTAAACAAAACAATTTTTAAGACGTTATTGATTGATTACAAAAATAAACTTTTTAATTTATTGCTTGAAAAGTAAAAGCATGAGCTCCTTCCAGATTTTAATAACAAGCCTCTAAACATATGTAACCCATTAGCGTTTGTTCTCATTTTTCAAAAAAATATTATGAATCAATTAGAAGCTAAGTTTGACTTCTATCAACCTTTTTTACGTCTGTTTAAAGATTCGAGGGGCCTAGTATTAAAAACTTTTTTTTAGGATTTAAAATTCTCCATTTTTGGTATTTTAATATTTTTATGTTTGATTGTTCATAAAGTGTTATTTTAGTTTAATTTTGAATTGTGGTATGTCTATATTTATTATTTCTTTAGGTATTTTATTGAAGCCTTGTATTTCTTAACAGCTAGACTTTGGTTTGTTGTAGTTGTTCTGTTCAATTCTATGTTAAGATAATTCTTTCTTCTAGTGTTGTAGGTAAAAAAATCTTTAATTAATTTAAACTCAGTTTTGACTTCAAAAAAACGAAAAAAAAAACTAAGAAGGAAGCTAGTTTTACAGCAGAGTTTGACACAAATAATCACCCTCAAAAAATTAAAAAAATTAACAAAAAATGAGAACTAGTACAACAAACTCTAGTGCTACTTCATAAGATTTCCAAAAAGGATTCAATACAGTTAAATAATATCCGCAATCTAAGCAGCCCTAAAGCAGTGCCGGATAGACTAACGTCATGCAAAAATAATACATCATATCTATACCAATGCAACAGCAAATGTAAAACTACATGCCAACACCGTCAATTTTAAAATCAAAAGTGTTAGGCAAAATTCTTTCCAAAACATTTTTGAGCAGTTTTAGAAAGACTTCTGAAGCAATATAAATATTTACACCTCCATTTTACGCCAATTTTAAAGTCGCACAGTTTATCATCAAAATAAGCAGTAAAATTGACTTGACTGTTAGAATGCCATGTATATCTTTGCTTGTGCACATTACATACAATGTCAGAGATTTTAGGTGATTCTATACCAAATTTAATGATATTATTGTCATTGTACTTCAAAAACTTTATCAAATATGCAAAACTATTTCAGGATAGTTTTTACATGGCAACTTTGCCAGTTATGCAACTAAAATTTTTGATAAAAACACTGTCGCATACGGAGTATTGATATAGTTACCCTAAGAAACTTTCACAAAAAAGATTAAAAACAGTTAGTATTATGCAAACAAAAGTAGATTACCAACCAATCAATGCCCTTCGTACGCAACCGTTAAAGTTTGGATTGAGTATTTCAAAAGAAATAAACTTTCCATTGAAGATTTCTATTCTGTGTTAAATCCCGAAAAAGTCAATGCAGTTCATGATACGATATTATCAGAACACTAATTTGTGCTAAAATGAATATCTAAAGCACTGAAAATTATATATGAATGCGTCCATCACATAGTTCAGTTCACATAGATTTGGACATAAACACAAAAATGCAACAAAATAAACCTTTAAAATTTCTGAATGTTGACCCAGAAACAAGCAATCATTGTTTGCTTTGAAAAATATGCTGAGTTTAAGCCCCCATAGATAAAACTTGGGTATGCAGAACCATACAACAATCTATGTAGTAGAAGCAGTCAGGTTTATCAAGACTGAAAAAGTTCCGCGTTCAAAAACCTGTTAGAAAACTTCTGGCCCCAGTTTGATTGAATTGTCGTGCAGTATCATAACAAAGGAAGAACTATAATTGATCAATATTATTCTACTGTATTAACTACTCTACATAAAAAATAGTAAAGATAAGACGTAGAATATTAGCCAAAGATGTTTTGCTTTCACAAGAAAATGTGCCAGCATACAATGTTCGTGGTTTAGAGTTTAATTTGCTTAACACCCCCCTTATTCGCTAGATAATTTTTTCCCTCAAATAATGAACAGTCTAAAGAGTAGAACATTTCCTTCTAACAAAGTGGTTATAGACGCCGTAGAAAGCAAGTTTATAGAGCAAAATGAAATTTTTTTTTTGAAGGATTTAGAGATGTTACCAGTTTCAAATTTTTGTTGCATCTATAGTAGTCTAACTATACATGGTGTTTATAAACTCATATGCAAAAAATAAAAATTGATAAGGCAAGTAATGATTAATGATCTAATAAAATATTAAAACTTTTCAATTTATTTGGTAAAATGTTCACTGATATTATGCAGGACGTAAAACATTTATTGCGAGTTGTTCGGCAATGTAAAAAAAAACAGAATTTACAAAAAAAAGTCTGAGCAGTTTTGAAGAAACCATAGACATAGACATATTTTAAATCTTGATGACAATGCTCTGAATACTTTTAAAAAGCTACTTCTTATAAGTAAAATTTAAAGAAACATAAAGCACAATTAATCAATTCATCTCACGTGCTAAATTGTTGGGCAAAATCAATTTGAGATCTCTCTCTGATGATTTAACAAGATCAAGAACAAAACAATGCAGAAACCGCTTGGCAAAAAAGTCTAAAAATAATAAACGTTTATTTCTTGCCTTTCGGCCTTAACATTTAACATAACATTTACCATATAACTTAATTCATTCCTGTTCCATTTTTTTTTCAGTACCTCATTTCTAAAGTCTTATTCTCGTTGTTTTATTTAAGAAGTAGTGAAGTGTGCCTCAACAAGTGGCCCTTAAGAATGACTAGTGCATGACAATACCTTTCGGTTTTCTTCTCTCCGTTGGTCCTGCTGTCTTTGTCATTGTCATTGCCATTATTATAGTACTAGTTTGAGGTGGTTGGCTAGTTTCGTCGTCGTGGAATTTACATAGTTTTCTGCGACAACACATGCTAGCCCCGACCAATCTCTCCCTAAACCCCCTTTTTCTGTAATACTTCCTACAATGACATCCATCTCTCTTTTTTCCCATTCTTGCTTTATTCAGCCTAGATATTTGTCCTTAGGTATCTTCTTAGTTTTTTTATATCTTTATTAACTTCTTCCTCGTCGTATCCTCTTTTGTTCATAAATATTGTGTGTAGCCCCATTAAATGTATTCCCTTTGGTACTTCTAGATTTGCTAGTTTTACTTCTACTCTGACCATTTCGAAAGTTACATTATCTGTCAACCTCGAGATGACGTATCTGCCGTATAGAAATTGCTTAGTCAATTCATTTAGTTTGCTTTCCTTGAGCAATTATTTTCTTATTCTTCTTATCACTGCAATTTCGGTTGGTACTAATGTTTCAGTAAATGTTCTTCTCTTGTCTATCTACGTCCATTCTGTAGTAGGCATAACTGTCTTTGCCTTCTTTGTTTTTCTTGCTTCCATTTAGCTTCTCGCTCCTCATATCTTTGTCTTCTGTGGCTTTTGATCTATGTGTTTCTTTCCATTTTGGTTTATCTAAAACTTAAAGCTGACGATGACACCATTACTAATAAGGTTTCTATTAAAAGAGGAGTAACGCAGTGAAATACCATCTCACCAAAATTCTTCACGCTGGTAATGAAAGATGTCTTTAAACGTTTGGCTGGGAGAAGAACAGTGTAAACATCAATGAGAAACATCTAAACCGTTCTTATTAGCTCAAACATCAAGAAATTAAAAAGCATGCTCACACAACTAAATTTAGCATCCAAAGAAGTCGGACTTAAGATGAACCTCAAGAAAACCAAAATGATGAATGATTCTAAAATTTCCATCTCCATAGAACAAAATGTGATGGAAAATGTAGCAATGTATGTGTACCTGGGTCATGTAATCAGACTTGCAAAAGAAAACCAGTGAGCTAAAGTAAAACCCAGAATTAGGATGAGTTGGACAGCATTCGGTAAGCTGAGTTACATATTGAAAAATCACAGCATCCCATATGGACTAAAAAAAGAGGTGTACAATAAATGCATCCTCCCCGTAACTACGTATAGTCTTGAGACAACTACCGTTACCAACAGATCAGCAAACAAGCTGCAAACTTGCCAAAGAGCAATGGAAAGGGCCATGCTAGGTGTAAGCCTAAGGGATCACATTCAAAATACCAAAATCCGCAAGCAAACAGGTGTGAAGAATGTTATCACACAAGTCGCAAACCTTAAGTGAAGCTGGGTAGGCCATGTTGCAAGGCAGGACCCAGCAAAGTGGACGATACGGGTTATGTAGTGAAGACCACGGACCTCTGAAAAAAGTGTGGGAAGACCCCAAAAAAGGTGGAAAAACAACATCCAAAAAATCATCGGTTATTTGTGGCAACAGAAAGCTAAATATAGGACCATATGGCAGAGTTTAAAAGAGATCTATGTCCAGAAGTGGATAGATTCAGGCTCTCTATTTGTTTTCATCACTCAGGCATATATTAATGATTGTGGGTGTGTTGGTTTTGTTTTCCAATACCTTTTCTAACTCTTTCCTATATTTGTCCCATGCTTCGCACTCTACTAGCATATGATCTGCATCGTCATGCGTGTCTTTTTGACAGAATATACATCTTTCTTCTTTTTCCATCTTACTTATTTTTTTGTAAGTACTTACCAAAGGCTCCATGTCCGGTGAATAGTTGTGTTGAATAGTAACACATCGCTGGTTTATTCTCTACCCATTTTTTTAATTTCTGGTATTAGTTCTCTTGTCTATTCTCCCTTTTCTCCTTCCACTAAAATCTAGTACAATAAAAACCGCCGAAGAAATAAAAGAAAAAAACGTATTACATAAAAAAATCCAAATAGCAAACCGTAAATTAACCTAAGAAGTCAAGATACTGGAAAGAAAAAAAGTACAGATCAAAATCAATAATTAAAAAAAACAAAATCAACAATACAATGCAAAGAATCAACACAACGCATTGAAACAAATCTTCAAGGACATGGAACGGAACGAAACCTCTTTCAAAAACAGAAATAAGTGTGGAATATGATTAAAAATTAAAAAAAAAACAATAAACAAATATATACAAACCACAAAGATTATAATCGAGAATTAGAGAAAACATTTTCGAGAGCTGTACGGAAAGGCTGACAATAACACTAACAAAACTAAAAAACAGATGACAATACAAACCCAACGTAGACATATCCTAAAAAAAATAAAACAATTAGTTAAATTAAACTGAAAAACCGAAAATCGCCAAGGATATGCAACAAAATGATCAAATGCGAAGGTAAAATGCTGCTGGACCAGATCTATATCCTATATAACAAAATAAAGTACAACAGAGATATACCTACACAGTGGATCTACAGTAAACAATACAAAAAAAAACAAACACTGACATAGCTAAATACAGAAAAATCGGTGTTCTAAGTACAGTATTAAAACTACTCATTGAAAAAGAAGTAGCTACCTCTGGGATATGCAAAGAGCAACAAAGATTCAGGAAGAACAAGTCCACTATTGACGCAATATTGATCATCCAACAAATAGTCGAGAAAGCCATAGAATTCAACAACAGCTTTTATATGTTTCATCAAATTTAACCATACATTTGACAAAGTTAGGCTAGATGTCGTTGTGCCGCTTCTACAAAAAAAAGAAATATACACCCAAGTATAGTAACCATCATCACTAAACTGGCACCGGCAACCACACTTTTATAAAAATAACTTAAGTCCTTCCTTATTCAAAATCCTAATAAACAAAATAATTACAGAACTCAAAAAGGTGGGAAAATATATCGAATGAAAAATAAGGATGAAAACAATTCACAACGACTCCTCTAGAAGTTCAAACCAACTGCGTTCAATATGCAGATATCAACAAGCAAAGCACAGTCCCTTACTACCTAAGAAACCACAAAGATGCAAGCTACAACAAAAGCGTAAAACAAGTTATGCATTTCAAAAACCTGAGCGGTAATATAACAAGTAATAAAGACCTAGAAAAAGAAGTGAAAACCCAAATAACGACACCAACGTTAATACCTAGTTACTTTGATTTTTAGTTTTGGGGCCATTTAAAAATAATGGTATAAACTAATTAAATAAACACCAAAATCTCATATACAAGCTGTCGCCAAAACAATCCGACAGCAACCTGTTTGAGAATCACCCTGTGCATTATTGAAACATAAAAATGAACGCCATAATTCAACGTAAAAAAGATTACAAAAAACACATTTTTATGAACTCTTCTGTAAATATATTTTTATTTATTATAGTTTTGTTTAAATTGTAATCATCTCTATACATTACTATGTGTATTCAGTACTATTTCTTTATTTTCCACTATTATTAAAGACGTTTTTAAATGCGCCCTGAATGATTAAATCTTTTTTGTAAATCCTTAATTTATAAATTTTTAAGAACAAAATAGAATACTTAAAAATACTCAAATTATATACAGTAGTTTCTTAATGTTTACCGCTATACTGTTAATTGTTCGATTATATAGAAACTATAGATAAACATCGACAATATAATAATGAAGATTGAAATCAATCAGAATTAGTTTTAAAAATATTTTTTGACTTGTTTAACGACCTATTGCTTTATGTGAGTGGCGGAAATGTATCAACTTGTTATAATCGATCATCTTGCGCGATAAAAACATGAGATGCCAATCATAGATAAGTGGTATATGAAAAAAATGTTATATGAAATTACTTACAAGTAGTTGATGGGCATTGATGTGTTAATGTTAATTTAACATACCTGAAAATAAAAAAAAAACATTAATAAAAAAATTAACATAAAACAATTTTTTTCTTATATCAAGATTAATTTTAGCAAAGTGCGTAAGTAAAAAAAAACATATATTCTTAATATTTTGTGCGGCATAGTTTTACAGAGATTAAAAATCACATAGAAGATTATACGCTTTGAAAAGCAAACAAATGAACTATAAAACGGCCGATTAAGTCTATGGCATTACAGGTTTCCTATCACCATTTAAACTTATAAAAAATCCTTTAGTCTCATTTCATATTAAATCACTTGTCCTATTACTTACTGTAAAATATTGACAACTACGTTTTTTTAATGTAAGAACAGACTAGAATTTATAGTGATCAGCCCGGTTCTGTTTAGAAATTAACCGTAAAAGTCAAACAAATTCTCTACCTTTCCGTATATTCTATTTACAAAAACTTAGGTCTAGCTCCTATCAAATAAATGTCGTTACCCGATAAAATCCAGTAAAAAACCAAACATCAAAACAAATAGCAAAAATAACTAAAAAGTCTAAAATGCAAAGTGGTCAAAACAATATAACTATCAGACGGACGCAAATTGTCTTCTACTGGATAATAGACAAAGCTCTGTTTATTGCTGCTTAAAGTAGTTTTCCAAAGTTTCTTATTCACGTCCAGTTTCTTCCTTTCAAGAATAAGTTGGAGTACTCGGTATCTCGGCGCTCATGCTATATGGCCCAGGTAGCTGATCTTACGCTGTTTTATGTAGTTGAATAGGAATCTGTCCATTCCTGCCCATCTTAGCAACTTTTTATTCCACACCAGATTAAAACATTCTTCTTAAAGTCCATATTTCGAGGGCCCCTATCTTGTTAATTGATACTGTTTTTGTCAACCAGGTTTCAGTTCTACACAACAGAACCGGCTAGACGTAGCATTTAACCAAAGTTCAAGTTCTTGTCACATAGAAAAGGGGGCAATTTGTTGAATGCTTGTCTGGTTTGTTTTATCTTACTCTTGATCTCCTGTTGAGAAACCGATCTGTCAGTCACACTGTGTGCCTAGTAATCATGCTCTCAGTCCTTTTAATTGTCTCCTTTCCTGCCGCGATTGAAGCTCTTGCCTGGTTATTACGACTTATGACTATGAATTTTGTTTTAGCTCTGTTCATATTTAGTCTAAATTCTGTCTCTTGTTTGTTTATGTTATTCATTAGCAGTTGTAAATCTTGCAGATTGCTCGCTATGATCACAGTGTCGAACGCGTATCTAATATTATTGATTGTGGTTTTATTCACCTTTATGCCAACTTCCAGATCATCAAAGGCTTTCAAAAATACTCTTTAGTCTTATAAGTTAAATAGCATTAGTGAAAAAATGCACCCTTGCTGTACTTCTCATTTTATTTTTGTCATATTTTAGTTATTAATCTACATCGGCACTTTTCAAGTATTCGATGAAGCATAGAAAGATGTCCTTCATCTGGTCATAGTAGTTTTGTACTAAATTGTTTAAACAATATGTTGCTTCACTCAGCCCTTCTTGAATGTTTTCCCCTGTATTTGTTTAAGTTATTTCGTGTAGATATTGTCCGGCTCTGGTGTTTTGTTATTTTTATGCCATAAATGAGTTTTATTCAAAATTTTCATTACTTCCAAGCATTACTGTACAATTTCTTATAAATTTGATGTTTTGAGCTCCTTGTAAATCATTTGTTGCTTCAAACAAGTTTTTTAAGCAATGTTTTGCTTTGAAAAGATTTTTCTGTATAATTTTTGATAAATATTAAGCAAAAAAATAGAATTCTAAACAGTTTTCAATAAATTCTCATTGCAAGAATTGAGTTTCTTACTAATATTTGCCTTAAATAAATTTTCTTTTTTCTGTGTGTCATTTTTATGTACAATCAATCTAATTTCATTCATATTAAAATTATTGATTATCTTCAGGCGTTTGCTAAGAATCTTTGAGTCACATCCAGTAAAACTGTTTTTGATTCTTCACGTGCACGTTATATCAATGAAATAATAAATATTGCATAAATAATTTATCTAGTGAATATTTTAAATTATCATTAATTTCCATTTCAAATGCGAATGATGAATATTTTGAATCACCTATTATTAGTAAAAATATCCCATGACAAAGCAACAATTATAATTATTTTATTATATATGATTATCTAATAAAATCATTATTTTTATATACAAAAAGTTAAATTTAAATAAATGCCAGTCATGCAGCCATTTAATACATAATTAATATTGACCTATTTACCATTACAATTTCAATTTAAAGCAAAAAGTTCATTGCTTATATTTATAAACAATTATACCATTTGTATGCGTAACATTAAATATTTCTTAACAGCTGTAATGAAAGTCAATATCACAGCACACCTATAAGTTTTTATTATATTCCCATAATAACTCTAATGTATAAAGATATAAAACTGCATTTCTGAAATAATCATGCAGTAGATGCTTAAATTAATTAATTCTAAACGCATAAAAGGGAACATATAATTCAAAATGCAATTAGTAACATTTATGTATGAGAAACAGCAAATTATCTTTTGGTTTGTTTTATATATATGTTATATTTTTTTTTGTAATTTCTCAAAGTTTCCAGACATGACTCATTAAAGAATGCAAGGCCTTTTTTCCACAAAGAAAACTAATCTGTCGCGTTGATCTCGTTCTCATTCAAATTTACCAGGTGAGACGTGATCTACAACTGTAACGAGCCGCTTAATTCGTATATAAAAATAAAAAAGTTCCGGAAAATGTTAATTGTAAGTAACAATTGCCATAACAGGTAGAATAATAATTAATAATCTATTAACGCATTTTGAACATAATTTTTATTGCATATATCGATAATTACCGTTTAATGTGCATAAGGTAATTAACTCTCTTCTTTTCTGTGTGAGAGTGAAAAACAATTCGCAATGACTTGTACGCTTTTATTTAAGATTGTTTTGCTCTACAGAGAAACTTCTCACCAAGTCATAAATTACACGGTTTGGCTACAAGCTCTCCCCGATTTCAGGGTCCGCTACAATTTCCAGTGAAAACATTGGAAATGCCATTTTAATTACTCAAATGGAAATTTTCATATTTAGAATGATTTGCATATTATCTATCTTATGCTTTTTATTTCTGAATCACTGCCGATTATATTTAGATAAAAATAAAGTGTTGCAAATTCTCTTTGCCCATAAATTTATTATAAATAATATTTAAAAAAATATCAATACAAAAATAAATAGAGTATTTAATAATTAAAATACCGATTAAATCCAATAATGCAAATTATTTATTGCCTTCATAATCCAAGCATTGAGAACTTGTTTCAGTACTCCTACATGTCGACTACCTATATTAAAATGATCTACAAGAAATAAACGATCTATAATATAACTCATTCGACAGGGTTTAAACAAAAAGGTAAGCTGAGTATACATAGTCAAAAATTACTACTAAGTCTATATATTCATCCAACATCATCGGTTTATTAAAATCAAAACTCAAATAATCAGGTTTTGAATGAATAAAAGAATCATTCAAATTGATTTCCATGACAACCAATATATTGCTGAGCTCACCTAATCATGGTCATAGACGTTCAAAAACTCCAAAATTATATATTGCATCTTCTACTTGTTGCTTCAACTCTGCAATAATGCTAAATGTTGTAAATTATACCCTTGAATTCAGGCGGGGACACCGTGGGACATCATTCAGCAAACGTTACATCTAAAAACTAAAAATTCCTGTGGCAAGGCAATATACTAGGTACCGCAAGTCAACACCCTATCGGAAAATGGTATAATTTTTGCAAATAGCTGAAAATGTCAGTTCCGCTTTGACATTTGTGAAGTAAACAGATACAAAATACAAGTCAATAAGACATGAATTGCTATACTCCTCAAGAACGCGGAATAATTGTTTCGATTTTTGTGTGTAATAATTCGTCGGTAGTGTCGGCGCAGCGTAAATTTAGACGTAGATTTCCCAGTCGTCCGACACGAACTGCTGCACGAGATGCTGCATATGTTCTAGTGAGAATATCGCGGCTGTGGCTAAACACGTTGCAGAGGACCCCGGAGTATCAACCAGACAACGTGCCACGCAGTTGGGCATCAATCTGCGGTCTTTACATATAATTTTAGTGAAAGACTTGAAGATGTTCCATTACAAAGTTCAGACAATGCATCAGCTGTAACCTACGCTCAAACCATCCTAAATCTCGACCACAAAAAAGACAACTTTTTATCGAAAATAATCATGAGCAACAAGACCCATTTCCATCTCTGTGAATACGTGAATAAGCAGAATTATCGCTTCTGGGGTACCAACAATTTGCGTATAACACACAAAGAGCCATTACACCCGCTCAAAGTTACTGTATGGTGTGGTGTTTACGCTGGAGGCGTCATCGGATCTTAATTTTTCGAAAACGCTGCGGGCCAAACGACTACTGTGAACGGCGAGCGCTACAAAGCCATGCTCAACGACTTTCTTCTACGTCAACTGGACAAATTGGGACTAAAGAACATGTGATTTCAACAGGATGGAGCATACTGCACTACCCACAACCAAAATTCTGAAAGCTGCATTTCCGGATTGCCTAATCGCACGTTTTGATTATTTGCATTGACCGGCAAAATCGCCCGATTTAACTTCTTTTTGTGAGGTTTCTTGAAATCACAAGTCTGTGTCAACAAACCTCAGACTCTTGAAGCCCTTAACAAAAATATCAGTCAGGAATGCGGGAAACTATTGCCGGAAGGTCTGGCAAGAGTAATGGAAAATTCCATAAATCAAGCCCGTATGGTCATCAATTCTAGCAGCGGCCACTTTTCCGATATCATTTTTTTACTTAATAAAAAAAAATTAGACATCAACAATCCAAAAGCAAAACTAAAGTTTTTCATTTATTAAAAAAATTACAATCAAACAACATCGGGTGACAACTTTTGCGCCACCTAGTATAAGCCACATGAGGGCTCTAATGTGTCAGAAAATGTTTTCCAACAAGTTGCGTAATTTATTTTGTATAAAAAGTTTGGTAAAACTGCTTATCGCTCAATACTCCGACCCTGAAACACTTTAATCCTAAAAATATATAAATACAAGAATTGGAGTAATGTGCAAGACTACCAAACTAGAATTGAAGCTCTCGTGTTCTAGGATCAAAGAGCTGAGCAATAAACAAAAGTAGAACGCTATGCTCGGAGCAAAGTTGCCGGCTGTGTCCTCACACTTACTTGGTAAAAAAAGCAACAATTAACTATTCCTAGATAATGTGCACCTACACATTCAAAGAAAATTCTTGTTAGTATTTAGACTGCATAATTGCATATTTTCCTCTTGTTATAGATGTGAGTTAAGGTAATTAATAATATCATCTCTTGTAAAACAGGCTTCATCTGTAGCAACCTGCTTAAAAAAGTCTATCACGAGCATATTGTTCTAAAACCCAAATACAATAATCTACACGTAATTGAAAATCTGTTAATTTCTTAAAATTCTCCACACAATCTTTCAGTCAATTTCTTCAATAAAACCAATTCTTATAGTTGTGGTACAAGAATTTATTACTACTACAAGCCTTTTCCAATTATAATGTTTTTCCGACTCGTGGTAGTCCGCGCCCACCTTTTCTGTTACCTTACATACGCCAGTTCGAAAGACTATAACATGCCTCGTTTTTTACCAATCATATAACTAAATAGGGCATACAAAAATAATTATTTCTTAAATTTGTGTACGCCAGATTGTACCACCATTGTAATTATGGATTGAGAATGAGTAGATAAAAGACAAACACTGTTTCCTGAAAATGTTTTGATGAATTAATTCTATCATTTACCATTACTGCTTAGAGGTTACCATCTAAAAAAATATAATCATTTTTATCAGCGATTCTAAACAACAAACCAACTAATCTAAGAATGAAGAAATATCCCTACCTAAGCACTAACTTACTAAGATACAATAGAGAGTCCAGGAATTTCCGTTTCTAATATTATTAAAACCACTGATATAATAAAACAAAATTGCCTGTACAATGTTTTATCTAACTATCTTCATGCCTAACTTCAAACCCAGTTACAGAGTTGTAAAGCATTAAAGCTATGAACATATCAACATACCCTTAATGAGAAAATTATTTAGAGAATATCAAAAATCAGAATAAAACAATAATAATAAGCTTCAAATCTATTTATTAACAGTGTCAACTTTTCATAGAACTTCAAAAACTTAACCAACAACTTTATTCGTTATTCTATAAGTTGTAAATAATTTGTTTTTCAAGTTGTTTGTGCTTTAGACTCAGTTGTAATCAGATACCAGTCTCTACAACGGACGCACTTTTTCGTCCAATTTTCATAGAGCAATAAACGGAGTCCCGTTGGTGCATATGTGGTACTTCTAAAAGCCTCTATAACGGCATTTTAAAGCAATGTGCATGTGATTACTTGTTATTTGTACCACATGAACAAAGCAAAAAAAGGTCTTACTAGAGATGTCAACAATCTAGTAGAGTTTGCTGAAGATACCTCAGCGTAGTGAAGGCATTAGTGATGTCGGTCAGTTAAACAGAACTTGGTAACAAAAAATAGTAACAATTTTTCACTACCATGTGGCGGACATTGCGTCCAAGATAAATTTAAGGACATCCATTCCAGCGTCACTCTGAGTCTAGACGTCCTTACATTAACATAAAATAACATGATCTAGTTAGGAAGTCCTGAACCAGCCGTTGCAGTTGGCGGTGCCGCATCACTGCAACCCATGACTAACTTGCATCAACAACAAAAAACTGCAGCAATCAAAGACAAGGAAAAAGTTGTCCCTGCTAGATGGCACAGGCAACACTTCGCCGCTGAAATCTATCTTATAACATCGACTCGAGAAGTAACAAAGTACTGACCGCAGAGTAACTTGCATCAACCACTCATGCAACACAAAAAACTGTCCTAGTCAAGCCAGTTGTAACAGCTCAGCTATTCCTCTTTGACAATTTAAGAAGATGCCGCTATTTTTGCATCCAAGTTTAAATTGTGGGCAGATAACTTTTTCTGTGTTCTTGTAGTTATTATACACAAAAAAATAAATCTCAAAAGTCATTTAAGATATCAAAGAATTGTTCATCTATAAATGACTGGATAGCTAACGCTTAGGTAGGCGAGTGGGCACCAAGTTCAAATTGTTGGCGGGTAACTTCTTCTACTCTGACCCACCCATGCACCCAAGTGTTAATCATCAAAGAATTTAATGTTTTCCTCGCCGCTTGTGTTATTGTAGCTATTATACGCAAAAGAATGAATGTCAAATGTCATTTAAAGCATCAAAGAATTGTTCAACTATAAATGACTGAATAACTAACGCTTAGGTAGGCGAGTGAACACCAAGTTCTAATTGTGGGCGGGTAACTTCTTCTACTGTGACCCACCCATGCACCCAAGTGTTAATCATCAAAAGATTTAATGTTTTTCCTACCGCTTGTATTCTTGTAGCTATCATACGCAATAGAATGGATGTCAAAAGTCATTTAAGACATCAAAGTATTGTTCAACCATAAATCTGGATAACTAACGCTTGGGCGGACGGATAGGCATCAACTTCAAATTGTGTGCGGGTGGCTTCTACTACTGTGAATTTAATATATTTTTGCATGCCCAATATTACTGATATTATTTTATTCAACAATGCAACTAACCTGACCACATACGGGTTTTAACTCATACTGCTCTTAGTAACTTGCTCTTTAGTATAAAGCTACTTGGCAACATATACGTCTTGTGCAAACATAATCTGTATTGCAATCCATGTTTCTAAATCAAACAATTGTACATTACTGCTGCAAAACAAAAATAAAGTTGAACAACAAAATGATGATCAAACCATTATTAAATATCGGATCAATGAGATAGTTGCAGGCTTCCAAAATTCTACAAAAGCTTCAAAGATCTCGGCAAGCTAAAATCTTCGTTCAAATAACATAATTGTCTTTAAAGCAACAGTATTTTGAAGCACTATTAGTTTTATGCATATCCTAGTATAGTATACCCATAGATATAGTGTCTACGACATGGGCTTGAATTATCTCAACGGATTATTTTATTAGCAACCAATTATGATTCTATTATATACCTGAAACCCAAGGCAGTATTCAAGAATAAAAATATTGTATATTTATATAATACAACCATAATTGCCTCATTTTTTTATTTGCAAAAAAAACAATTAATCATTAAAATCTCTCTATCTGGTTCAACACATAAATTAGTGTTTCAGAATGCCAACCTCGGTTGCGCAGCGGTTGGAAACTAGATACGGTATACGAATCCCGGGCATAGATATTTCTTCTGTTTCAAATTTGTAAAATTTATATACATACATGAATCTGAATAATGATTGTCAAGCTCAAAGAAAAAAAAGTGTTTCAGGTTCTGTACCCTCATCAGTGTGTTAACATTTACGGTTTAAAAAAACAAATTTTTCTAGGCATGCCTCATCGGTATATTAACATTTCAACATTTAATATGATGATGATATGTTTTTATTTATTTTTATTTTTATAATGTTACATACATTAAAATGTACAGAAAGCCGATAAAATACCAGTGCATGTATCTAAGGTTGATTACGATTATATATAAAAATAAAAAAAATAAAAATGTTAAATACCCGTTGCATATAGTCAAACTTACTATTTTTCATTATATGTAATGCAAAATAATTACTATACAATAACTAAAACTATTAAGCTAAGTCTAATATTAATGTGTCGATAAATTCTTCACTTTAAATTTGCTGAGGATTTCTAACATAAATTCTTAGTGCATGTTAAGTTCGAACTGCATGTTGGCGGATTAAATCGCTGGGAAACATACAAGAAATTCATATAAGCCATCACAATTTTCTTGTAAGTACTACCAAGAGATAATTTAATTAAGTTACGATACAAATCCAGCAGTTACTTTAGCCTAAGAAGCATAACCAGCTCTACAATTTTTTTTACCGATGGTTGTAAATTAAAGCGATATAAGAAATCAGTACCGTACTATTTATATTAATTAGTTCTAGCAATGAGATTAAAAGAAATGTTTATTCAAAGATAAACTCGTGCGGATATAAAGTTATAAACAATAAAAACTAATTGATTGATTCATGACACAGTTAGACCTTGCATCTTGCCCATGAGATAAGCCATTAAATATATAAATTAATTCTGTTCCTTTCAATGCCGTATTTTTATTAATGAATATAAATATAAAATCATTGCGAGATTTACAAAAGAAGATTTAGTTTCTTCAAATTAAAATCTATTTTACATAAGATGCAGGTTAAATTATTATTTATGATCATGTCAATTATGACTTAATCCGTGAATTGATACCTAACACTGATTTCTTTTTTTGGATATGGTTGTATTGAATTACAGAACATCATAAATAATAATTTTATTAACAAATACTATTGTGTTTTATGGTTTTACATATTAATATTATTTATAGAATATAAGTTTAGATTAAAAATTTAATATATTTAAATTTGCAATGATTCATTTGTTATGCGGAAGCAAATGTATGTTATAAATTTGCATTTTATTATTGCAAAATTATATGGTTCCAGTATAATTTTAATGTCAAAATAATCATTCTGTAATTTTAATTTGAATAGTTATAAAAAAATTAATTTATTACTCCAAATATTATTTGATTAATATAGACGGAACTAATATAAAATGCATTTAGTTTAGCTTAATCGCAATCTAAATTCATATGCATGAGTAAAATAATAAATGTTAGTTTTTAGAAACATATTCTAAAATATCGTGTTATGAATAATGTATATTCTGCATATAAACTGTTAGTTTAAAACAATTGGTCCACAGGTTTAGATAAAGACAATTTCTGTCCATTTGTCTTTCAATTAAAAAAAAAAACAATTCGTTTGTATTCATTTGATTAGTTTCTTATATGAATCGAGTATTTATTAATATAAAAACTACGCCATTATTAAAAATAGAACAATACACGCTTCAACAACGCATTGAAATTATTAAAATTCACTACAAAAATAGTGAAAATTTTTCAGTCACAGTTCGCAAAACTAAATCACTTTTTTGGTCGTCGTAAAGCACCTTTTCGGCCGGCAATAGTAAACCTGGTGGAAAAATTTGAGCTGTTGGGACAAGTTTTTGATGTGAAGAATCAAAACCGTGTGCATCGCTCAAGAACACATGAGAATGAGCTGATGTAGCCCGTAGTGTTGAAGAAAACCCAGCTTTGTCTATTCCTCATCGATCTTTGGAAATAGACATTCCACAAACGACATTACACCGTATTTTGCATAAGTCTTTTCACCTCGGAGGCTACGTTAATAAGCAGAATTGTCGCATTTAGGGCTCATAAAATCCAAAAATTATTATTAAAAAGTCTTTGCATTCTCAACGTGTCACTGTTTGGTGCGGTTTTTGGGCTGGCGGTGTGATTGAGCCCTACTTTTTCAAAAATGAGGCTGGTGCAACTGTTACGGTAAATGGATGGCGCTACCAAGCTATGATTAATGTTTTTTTTATGGCCTCAATTGGAAGATATTGATGTGAACGACGTTTATTTTTGAAACATAAGGTCTATGCCAATGCTCCATAATTAATTCAAGATCTTAAAGATGGAATTCGTGAAGTTATAGAGGACATACAGCCGCAAACTTGCAAATTGATCATGAAAAATTTCATGAAAAAAATGTGGTACTGCAACCGTAACCATGGCGGCCATTTGACTAATATCATTTTTAAATGTTAATGGCACATCTTCCTCCAATGAAATAAACAATTATTGATTTTTCTTAAAAAATACCCGTTTTTTTTTAAATACCAAAATAAAATCTCTTATTGGAAAACTCTATACAAAATCAATTCAAAGCAAAAAGTTTTATTGCTGACCCAAACACCCATCCAAGTGTGAGTCGCTAAGAGATTGACTTATTCTCTCACATGTCTTAAATGCTGAATCATCATCAGTGATTAAATATCCAACAACTTAATAATATACACTTGGACTAGTGGGTGGGACAAAGTTGTTGATCATTTTAGACCAACAAATTCGATTGCTGTGACCCGTTCACTTGCCCAAGTGTAAGTCGTTAAGAAATTGTTTTATCTCCCCACCTTTCACATGACTTAAATGCTAGATCATCATCAGTGATTACATACCCAACAACTTGATAACAAACAAGGGAACAAAGTTGTTAATCAGTTTGGAACAAAAAGTTAAACTGCTGTGATCCGTACACTTGCCTAAGTGTGAGTCGATATGATATTAATTTACTTCCACACCTCTCACATGTCTTAATTGCTGGATCATCATCAGTTATTAAATATCCAACACTTAATAACAAACACTTGGGTGAGTGGGTGAGACAAAGTTGTTTATCAGTTTGAATCAAAAACATTTGTTGCTGTAACCCGTACATCCGCCCAAGTTTAAGTCGTTTAAATATTGGTTTACTCCGCCACCTTTCACATGTCTTAATTGCTGGATCACAACAAATTGAAAGAATTATTAGTTTTTATTTAGGTCAAACCAGATACGCAACGTTTGATAAAGTTTGGCATTGATAAACCACGTCCACCAATCAAATAGCACATAACAACCAAAAAATCCGATTTTGGTATTTTAATCCTAAATCTAGTAGAATTAGAAAAACAATTGACCATCTGAAATTCGACATGTACAAAACAATAAAAACATCAAAATTGGTCAAACTTGTTAACTCCGTGCTACAAATAAGCCGTTACGCACATAGATTATCAACTTTAAGACCCTTACTGTCGTTATCGATATAAGTAGCAGATAAAAAATCTCTTCACTCTAAATTTAGTTTGTTCTTGCTATAAAGTCGCTACGTGCTTTTCAAAACTTCAAGAAACTGTTTACCGCTTAAACGATAGAAGGCTTGACCTAATAACTTGTGATTTCTACATAATAGTTAGTACTACTGCCAGTGCAAGCCACCAACGCCAGAGGTTAGGACTACCACATTTTGCCGCAAATTTAGAAATTTCAACCTAAATTATAGGGTTCTTTAACGTTCACGCAACACCCAGACAGTACATAGAACCTACTAACATTTTTCTTCTTATCCGAAAGAAGGTGTACTCATCACAACACATTTTTTCTTAAGCAAAAAAACTGCCCATCCAGGTAGTGGACTAGAACCCAAGACCCCTGGTGTAGCAGTCAAGCACGCTAAAATAATCAAAAAAACAGTTTTGCCATACAAGGCAGAAACAGTTAGTAAGATCCTCCGGGCCAGTCTGCAATGAGACAAAAATATAACAATATTTTGTTGTTGTTGTTTGAACCTCACAACTGCATTTGAATATGTACCTGAAATTAACATAAATATATACTAACAAAGCCGCTAATTCAAACAATAAAGGAACTGTTAAGTTCATTATCCCATAACTAAGTCCACTTAGCAAGATATATATAATTAAACAAATAATAAAAAAGTATGAAATGAATTAATAATTTATTCAAAACTAGTCAATCGAGTCACAGCGGCCAAAGATCAAGCATAGACAATTGTTTCGGTTCTACAAACCTCGTCAGTATGCCTTGTACAACCGACCACGGCACCGCATGATAGCGATACAATATTGAATAAATATTTCTGTTCTTATGAACACAATTGATATTATAAATAATCAAACAAAAGAATGGTATTGCCACCTAGTTGCAATATTTTATACTAAAATATCCGCATTAATCGGTATCATTTTAGCATTTATGCATTGGCAGTCATTTAGCGGCTTTAACGATTTTGAATCATCAATAAATTATGAAATAAATTAATAATTTATTTAAAATCAGTCAATCAATCTGTAATTCGAGCCGCAAAATGACTGCCAATTGCATAAATGCTAAAATGATAGCGAACCTTTCATTTCATACGGTTGCAAATTTGCAACATAGATATATGACACTGTATTTTAAAAGTTAGATTTGATTGAGGCGTGGTTACGTGACATTGCATGTATGCAACATATCTTACTATTAAAATTTAGTATTATTTGTGTTCAAAAGATGTCGCACTTATTGAGATTTAGGGGTTAAATTAAGCTTGACGTTTATAAATTATATAGGCATTGCAATTACATGCCAAATAAACCAAAATACTTTTGTAGTAAAATATTTGCATGGTTTTCTTGTTTTATAAAAGGCACATAAGAGGTATGCATAAATGTATTTTTACACAAAATTTGAAATATTTTGTTTGTTAGATATTGTATAAACTGACATTAGAACTATGTTGCAAATTTGCAACATTATGAACATAACGTATAAATATTATAATTTTTATAGAAAATGTCTTACCAAAAAAAAGGTCCTAAAGAACCACTTACGAACCAAGAATTAACAAATATTTGGAAAGATTGGAATAGTGAGAGTGAGGATGATTTTGTCAATTTCTCAGAAACCGATAGTATAACAGATCCAACTTTTGAACCCGCTTTTGAATCCGAAGGTAGTGATATTGAACTTCCATTTAAAAATAATTTGATAGAAAATGAAGAAGGCAATAGAGAGCAGCCAAAAGATCCAGTTGAAGAAATTACATCTAGAGCATCTACATCAAGTAAGAAAAAAGTCAAAGAAAATATTTTATGGCACAAAAAAATTTGATAATTGACGATGATGCTATAAGGTTCACAGGTAATGCATATCTTCCAAATAACATTTTAGACATAGATACGCCATATAATTTTTTCAAATACTTCTTTACTGACAAGCTGATTACAATAATAGTAAACAAAACTAATTTATAGAGTGTTCAAAAAAATCCAAACCGTCCAGCTCATATAAACGCAAAAGATATAGAAAAATTTATGGGAATTTGTATATATATGTCTGTATCAAAACTGCCAAGAAATCGTTGTTATTGGAGGTCGGACATAGGCATTTTAAACATCAGAAATGCAATAAGTATAAATAAGTTTGAGCAAATGAAAAGCATAATTCATTTCAATGACAACAATAAAATGCTTGTAAAAGAAAACCGTCGTTATGACAATCTTCATAAAATTAGACCACTGTTGACTCATCTCAATCAACAATTTTCTGCAATACCCTTGGAGTCTAAATTATCTGTAGATGAACAAATTTGTTCCACAAAAACAAGGCATCATTTGAAGCAATACAACCCGATAAAACCTCATAAATGGGGTTTCAAGGTTTTTATGATGTGTGATACTTTTGGTTTTTCCTACTGCTTTGAGATTTATAGTGGTGCATCTAATCATTTTACCCAAATAACTGCTGATGAATCAGATTTAGGTGCCAGTGCTAACGTTGTAGTTCGCTTAGCAAGAATAATACCAAGACATATGAACTACCAATTGTATTGTGACAACTATTATTCATCAATACCTTTGTTTTCATATTTGTCAAACGAAGGAATACATATGTTAGGAACTATACGACAAAATAGAATTCCATGTAATAAACTAACCAATAAAAAAAAATTCAAAAAAACTCCAAGAGGAACATCGGAAGAATTTGTTAGTAATATTGATGGCGTTGACCTCAGTGTTCTAGGTTGGAATGACAACAAAGTAGTAACATTGTTATCGTCTTGTTTTGACAAATTGCCACATCATCCTGTCAACAGATATGATAGAAAAAAAAAAAAGAAAATTATAATTGACTGTCCTAACGTTATCCGGCAGTACAATATACATATGGGGGGTGTGGATATGCTTGACAGTCATGTTGGGCGTCACAAGATATGTATAAAATCTAAAAAATGGTACATGAGATTATTTTACCATTTGCTGGATGTTGCAGTAATCAATTCATGGCTTTTATCTAAAAAAACAAAAAGACAGAAAAATAATCTTGCTATTGTGCTAACATTATGGCAATATCGCTTGGAACTTGCAGAAACTTTGTGTCTTATTGATACTCAAGAAAGCAAAAAACGAGGTAGACCAAGTAATGAGATTGAGTTAGCAATAAATGCAAAACGATGTAAAGGGCCTGCAGTGTACGCTCCTCCTAAAAATGTCCGAATGGATCAAGTAGCACATTGGACTCAGTACGATGAAACAAGACAAAGATGCAAACTGCCAGGTTGCAAAGGATATACGCATTTCAAATGTGAAAAATGTAGTGTTCATCTTTGTCTAACAAAGGATAAGAACTGTTTTTATAGATTTCATTTAAATTAATCTCTGTTTAGGTTTAGTTACATAATGTTGCACATTTGCAACATACTGTATTTTTTTTATAAGTTGTAATAATTTTTTTTTTCTTGAAAACATATTTAATTTTGACCTAAGGTTCCTAAAAAATCAGTAAAATAATTTTTAATTTAGATATTTTAAAAATCATGAAATTAAAGGTTAATGCGGACATTTTAATATTAAAAATTGAAACTAGATGGCAATACCAGTTTTTCGTTTGATTATTTATAATAAAAAAGTAGATAAAAAAACTGCAAATAACTAGATACGTTTCAAGATATAATAAAAAGATAATCGAGTCTTTTGTATGTACTGCCTAAAAACGGTTAATCAAGCTTCAGATCAAATCGCACACAAGAAAACGCTAATTTTCAAATAGCTCAAGTTGTCAAATATTTTTAATCAACTTAAACTCAATACCCCAAACCAAAATAAAATTCTAGACTTCCAGATAGTAAACTAAACTTCAAGCTGTATAGTTTTCAATAACAGAAATCGGCGAAGTAAAAAAAATGCAATTATATAAACTTTTAAAAAGTTACCAAATAACAAAATGTCACAATACTCACTACCTAAATACGATCAATAGATATAAAGAAACTAGCTGATAATAACAAGAAGACAAACCAATTAATACAAAACTAATAACCTTTCAAACTAAATGTAGATATTGTTTCAAGTTTTATGTGCAATGCAAACTCTGACTGTAAACTTAAGATTACTAAACTTAACCTAACCTGAATCCAAAAATGTTTGCTTTCTCCAACCTAACCTGTACAAGCAAACCCAATCAACCAATCAATCAATACACCTAAATTAGGAAATAATGTTCCCTCACCTCTAATAAGAGCGCAAAAAAATACCATGCCACCCAACTTTCCATTTGAAAGACCCTACAGTGTACACACATAAACAGAAAGAGCAGAAAAAAACTCCTTGAAACCAACAAGGATAGCTCAAAACTCAACAAAGCTCTGAAGTAGATATTTTCTTCCTAAGAATTAGATGTATCAATATCGTTACTACTAGAGGCAAATACGACTATCCTCCAAACAAAAATAGTCAGAAAAACCCATGGAATAATGAGTAAGATTTACCACTAAATGAGGTACAAAGTGCCACACTCAAATCCAGAATCTAAAACAAGTTTCTCAATGTGTACAAAGCAAACTGCAAAAAGAATGTAAATTTCTTCAAACTAAAATAATGCAAAAAGAAACAATGTAAATGTATTCTTCTGCATCTCTAATTTTCCTTAACACTTATAATCAGACGCCTTCCACGTCAAATTCCAGCACTTGCTTCCATTACCAAACTTTAACCGTGGCAACAAACTTTTTAAAAACATTTTAAAGCCGCGCAAGTATTTTGTTGTCAAACCCCTGCAAAATATTCAACCCTCCATATTAGCATTAATTGTTTGAATCTATCCAATTAATGACCAAACATATGTAAATAAGATGCCACTACACTCGCCCCTCAAACCCAAAAAGAGAAAAAAACCAAAAAGATAGCTGATGCTAACAATGTTGATGCCAACTTGATCCATCATGTCCTTCCTCAACTTTATTTTCAGAATTGTTGCCCTTCCCGCAACAAGTTTTGCAACACAAGCTAACCTCTAGAAGCAAACTCGTTCCATCATGTCTATCCTTAAACTTAAATCCAAAGATTATTGTCTTTGACGAAACAAGTTTCATAAAGTGTGCAGAACAAACCCAATTTATCATATCCGCTCTCAGCCTGAATCCAAAAACTGTGTGTTACAAAGCAAAGACTACTAAATTAATATCCTTTTTAAATTTAATCAACGCAGAAATAAACAGTAAAAATAAAAAATCCACCGCCTCAATAACTTGCCTCAATAAATGGTCTGAGCCACGCAAAAACCAAATATTCAACTGTGCCTGATCAATCGCATGTGCAGCGCAAGAATCAAATATCTAATGCTATACATGCTTACCTAAGCCGTAATAAAATGCAAAACAAACAACAACAAAAATAGAAATAACAAAATTATAAACATAAAACTTCAAGGAGCTAAGTTTTCTCCATCTGCGCCCAAAGATTAGTTTAGATTTTTGGCATATCAGCGCTCAAAATACAAAGTGCCCAGTAGAACCACGCATTTTATTATGTTTCAGAATTGATGTGATTTTTTGATAAAATATCTTTTTAGAAATATTTTAGAGCCAGTAAGTATTTTACAGTCCCTGCAAATTCTACAGCCCTCCATATTAGCATTGCTGATTTCAACCCATTCAATCGATGACCATATAGTTGGGTGTGTGTAGATAAAATAAAGTGAGTGCTAAAGTAGCAAGGTATATTATTTTGACTGCAACCAGGCTTTATTAGTCTTTTTATTACCCTCACTTTATTTTATCTACACACACCAAACTATCTAATATCCAAAAAAATTCAGAAGTGCTAATTCGATGGGTTTCTAATATTCGTTCTTAAATTAAATTATTATTTTATAAATGATTGATTTTTATAAAGTTTGTCAATGTAAATCAAAATTTTAAATAGAAAAAACTGCCGTTAGTTAATTTTACATTTGGCAGCATAAAATTTATATACCCATTATTTTCAAAATTGAATACAAAAGTTATTCTTCTACATCTGCATAATCAATTGTCACAGTAGCATTCCATTAAAAACGTTCTTCTTCTTACAAAATTAAATTTGTGAGTGAATTACAATTGTCCACTTGATTTTTGTTTCTTCTTTTTTCATTTTGCGAATCGCACATAAATCCATGCAATTACAAGACAATGGCGTATTGTATAAATTATATGGCGTTTTGTCCGAGACGCCGATGGAGGGGCGCAGAAAACAGAGATTATTATAATGGCTTTCTTTTCAAATTATTTAATTAGCCAGCTTTTGAGCTCTAAATATAACAAGGTTTATTGACCATTGTTAAGCAGCGCTTGCTTGGAGATTGCGAAATATCAACATTAGCGTAGGCGAGAAACCACCAACCTCGACTCGGCGGCTCGCCAAGGTTTCGGAAAATGATAAAGAATTATCTTTTTAGTGAAGCAAAACAAAAGTAAGTATTAATCTTGAGATTTATCTAAGGTGTTGCGCTGTCTCTTGATAATTTAATGTAGTTAAATTTCGCAAAAATTTTGAATGAAATATTAGCCAATTTGCAATTGTATTAAAGTAATTCATTACTAAATGAATGAAACGTAGCAAAACATAAACACGGTGATTATTATATATGGTTCTTTTTAGTATAGTGTAATGAGTGTATTAATATTTAATCATCATGTATGCGAAAGTGTACAAAAACTTGAACTTGAAACGGAAAACAGAATCGCATGCATTATGCAGTCTCGGTCTCTGTGTGTCAGTGATATACAGATGGCGGCGAATAGGAAAATATCAAAGCGCCGTTTCCTCTTTATTTATTTCATCATCAATTAGTCTCGCAAACTTTTCTCCCCCCGTCTATAGGGAATCAATTTAGCCTCACATAATATTTATAACTCAATTAGATCGTATGGGAATAAGTGGCTCGGCCATATTTAGTGAACCAACTCTAACGGCTTTTTTCGTTCACCAGTAGTGCGCGAGAGAGGAGACCGGCGACACACCGCCGTAATGCATTCTTCTTAACTGTATTTATTGAATTTTTATTTTGATTTTCATATTTGCATTCGCATACCACTGCAGCTTGGCTCATGTGGGAGGAATTCGAGTTCACAAGCGGTTACATGGCTCTTATGATTCATGAGTGGCTTGTATAGGGAAAATTCTCCCACTCGAAGTGGTAATGGTACCAAGGACAATGAGAGTCTTTTGAAATATTTTAACTCGTTCCCAAAGTCTTTAAGAGTTACTAATAATTTAACACTTGCATTCTTATAAATGTCGGTCTTATTAGATAAACATGCAAATTGGGTATTTTATTAGCTTGTTTCCGCATATTTCTTAAATGTTGCATGGATAGAATTTGACATTTAATTTAGATTAGATTATTTATATAAAATTGTAATTTCCCATGGGTATAATCAAATAGTTTCTAAATGAATCAGTATATGCAAAGTCCGTTTAAATTCCTTGCTGTCTTTTAGGCAAAATAAACTGAATTAAAAGTAGTTAAAATGTCTCTAAATATTACAAATAAATAAAATTAAAATAAATACTAAATGATGCATCGTAATTTGTACATTGAGTTTAGTAAGTAACAATGCAGGTAAAAGCTCATAAAACTATCCCATGTTAAAAAATAAATTAAAAAAAAAAATTTAAATTCAAATATTAAAATAAAATGTTCTAATTTATAATAATTGAAAGTTTATTTACCATTTCTCTTTCTGCTAATAATTCGGTTTTATAAAGAACTTTGCAATTTCTTATTTATTTAATTGCATTAATGGAACTATATAAGTACAATTCCATTAACACCACCTTGTGAAGTTTTAAGTTGGCTTGGTTTTAATTAAAATTGTATGTTTTGAAAGTGTTCTATTTTATAGAATATTTTCTTAGCAAAAGTTGTTATTTACTTTTGTTCACCATAAGTGTTGTAGATTACAGTCTTCGGCACGTGCATTCCATTATAAGTTGTTGTAATCATTATCCATTAATATAATTAACATAATCGGAATGATATTGATTTAAAATTGACATATTATTGTTTTTTTAAATGAAATATGGTATTATAACTAGCTGTGGCTATTTCTAGAATAGTATAGTATATTATAAGAAGACATTATATTAATAAGTAGTTAACCAATCACACTTATAATTTTGTTGTAAATTATAATTTACTTAGTGTTCTCGTTACTGTTATCATACAAATAGTAAACATGATACTATAAATTCAAGATATGTCTGAACGTAGTATAATTTTTGTTTGTATATAAATGCATAAGTAGTGTAGTAATTTTATGTTATATTAATGCAAGCTTGATTGAACAAGTTTAACACTCACTCAATAAACGGAGCATGTTTTGATTAATTTATAATTATAATTACTTTTGTCATTCTTAATCAGTATAATTAAACTAATGAGATTAATTTAACTAAATTTGATTAACTGATTAATATATTTTGTCCAAAGAGCGTAGCGCAGTGGTAGAGGAATCCGACTGCTTCACCAAAAAATCGTGAGTTCCTCACAATTGAAACTATTTCAAACATTTTACGACTAAAACCTTCGTCAATATTTAATTGATTAGACGTCCTTCCTTTGTTATAGGAACCTTCGTCAGTCCGGAGTAGGTAATATATAATAATATTGTCTCTAGTGATTCGAATTCCACTCAAAACTGTAGGTTCACCCATAATGCAAGTTGCCAGCTTCACTGACCGAGAAGAGGCTGCGCCAGATATGGCGCAGAAAGGAAATATTTTGTCGTAACCTATAACTTGATAGGTATTACTGAGTATTGATACATAGTTAACCTACTGTAGAAGCAAGAAAAATTTTAAACCCAAAATAATTTATTATTCAACATAATCTTCTCTTAATAGAATACATATATTACAGCAAAAAATTTCATCTTGCTCTGCAATCCAGCTCTCCACAAGAGATGGAACCGGCAAATAATGGGAGTTTTAAAGCAATTCAAACTCCACATCACAATTTGTGTGTTGGCGCATTGACTTGCAGTTATAGTTTTGCCCTTATCAAGATAATCAATTATGATTACTACACGACAACCCCAAAAAACAAAGACAAAAATTTTTCGGCAGAGTTTTGAACGCAAAACTTCTTTAGCCTTACGGAACTAGAAAGCTTCCACTTGAGTTTCATCCATGGTAACAATGCGGCTTAAAACATCAGCACTCTTCTTTTAAAACACGCAGTCCAACTTTTCAAGGTCGTATACAAAAGGCATTGATTACCAAGTACATAAAATATATCTTTGTTAATAATTACTTGGTACTCCAGTTTTTCAATTTGCACATTGGTTTCCGACATATCTTTTCTTTTTCACGTAAAAGGTGTTACTTCCAATAAGTTGTTTTTCGTTGTTGTGGTAACACGATGTACCTTTATACGATCTAAATACTAACAAAACCTAGTATCTGGTCCAAGTTTGTAAAGCTTTAGTAAAAATTTCAATCACAATATTTAATAAAAATGTGCTAAAATATCGCCGATAGAACAATATTTCTTGGTGACGGATAATGAACACTAGTGTGGATTGCATCAGCTATTTCTACATACATTTAGTTTCTTAATGTAAACAACAAATGTAGTTATAACTAACACAAGACGACTGGTGACGTTAATGAAATCGCACTATCAGATATGCGATAAAGTGCAGCAAAAATAAAAACACAAAAAGCAACACACAGACCCAAAACATACATTTCATTAGAAAACAGAAAAAGTTTTATCCCGAAAACTAGAAGCAAATCCTAGACTATGACAAATAAACCTGTGGTAGAATAAAATCCAAAACTGACAAAAAATTCAATCCATCAATAATTTTTGGAAAAACTTTTATTTTTATATGCGCATTAGCTCAAATAAGTTTTATGAACGCTAAAAATAAAGTTTTATTTCAAGTTAAATTAATTGTTTTTGGTGATGATGTTTTTGTAAAACCCTTTTTGTGAAATGATATGCTTACTTCTGTAACAATATTTTTTTCATTTTAATCACAATCAAATTGAAATTAGTTAACTAGCGCTTTTACAATTAAAATATGGTTTTAAATGCTATCGACTTTTCCAGATGATGTTTCAATATGTAATGTGCCAAAGGCTATACAACGGTTTCACAAAACAAAAGCCTACTTCAGAAGAGCTGGCTCAAGCAGACGAAAATGCACAAAACCTCCACTTTCTGACCTTATATGAGTCTTAAAATATAGAAAAATTACTACAGTTAGTGCGCGAAACAATTCGCAAAAAGTACATAATATAACAAATAGTCAAAAAACCTTAACAAAAAAAAAAATAGAGCAATACGGATTACGCGCAAGAAAACCTGCAAATGCCCCACAGTTAACTAGGAAACTTAGAGTAGAGCGCCTTCGCTTACATCCAAAACTTTACTGAAGTGTCAATATTTTGCCTTAGATCTCCAGATAGCCGTGATAGAATATAGAAAAAACTTATATAAAGATTTGCATAGTGCCAAGTCTTAGTTTTAGTGCAAACTTGGTAATGGTGCAGAATGGCATTAGCCTGAAAGCTTGCACCAAATTAGTGCTCGTTACTAGAGAAACAATGACTGTAGACCAGTACATTAGAAAAATCCTGGACCCACATATAGTGCCTTTTTTCCCCATTTATTGACAATAATTTATTCTAATGCCAAAATCGGCAATAACTACTTGAACAAAGTTTAGAACATCATAAAAAACAAGTGCAAGATCAAACTTATGCTCATGCAAACATGAAAAAATTGAATGCAGCGCTTAAACCAAAACCCCATTTCACAATTTTTTCAAAAAAATTATTGATAAACTTAAAAAAAAAAACCTACTCCTAAACAACACCTCTCATACAGCAAATGTCATATAAAAAGAGTAAATAGAACAAAAAAAAAAATGTTTTGGAAAACCCTCAACATTTAAAACCATGCACAGAAAACTATAAAAAACCACCAAACTACTAAATTTCACACATAATTTTCCAATTATTTAATAAATTTACAAAAAAATACATTTTATTAACTAACTTTAAAAAGTAACTTAGAAAATACTATAAATAAATGCAACAAACCATTATAAGGGTAAAGAGAAAATCCTTCTACATCCTTAACTTCGTCCTATAACCGTGACATGTGACTTTACTTTGTTTTTTACTATTCAAATCACCTTAATCCATCACTGTTCATCTTGCAATATCAGTTAGACCATGTCGACTAAGTTCAACAGCTCGAGTAATGCTATTTTCAACCTCCAGTTCTATTGATGCACCTGTTACAGTAGAAGAGCAAATCAACTTCTCTTTTTCTCATTCTTTGTTTTTACCTATTCAGGTGCTCCCTAAATCATTGTGCGTTTTAACTAAACTTGTCACATCGCACTTTTTCCATTGGATATACTAGCGCTGCTTAATTTCTCTGCAGTAAAAATACATTTGCAACCCATACAGCAATACTGGATACAAAATTACTACCAACCTTTTTAAACTTTTTCCAGCACCTCTCCATGTTTTCATTATCCCAGCTAAAGTAATCTTAAATATAAAAATTAACAATTACAAGGTAAATACGTAAAAACGGTACAAGTTATGGAAAAAACTTTTTATTTATTCATACATATAAAGTTTGTTAGCTTTTAAAAACAAACAATGCACTTATGAAGCCATTCCTTAAAGTTTTCTTCCACTCTCACCAGCATATCTGCAGGAATCTGAGCAACTTCTTCACAAATAATCTTCTTGAGTTCTCCTAGAGTTCAAAAACGATTAAAGAAAATGCAGAAAGTCAAATCAAGAAAGCAGGCCATTAAAAGGCTTCTTGAAAGAAGATCAGTCAACCTAAAATCTTTAGTAAAGTGGGCCAAAAACTACGGGCCGTATAGGCTGTGGCTCCATTTTGTTGAAACAAACAGACATCAGTATCTTATTCTACTATTTTAATGCGTAAAAAAATCGCCAACATGTCACAGTATCGATTGGAAGTCACAACAGTAAAGCCACCATTAAAAAAAGTCCCATAATCCCTACAGAGAACAAAGCATTCAACGGTTACTTTTTTGCTGTGAAAAGATCGTTAGTAGAGTTCTCGGGTTTATTAACAGCCAATATCAAAAATTCTGCTTGTTTATTATCCAAGAATAATAAAAATATGCTTTGTCGCTAGTCCACACTATACCTTTAAGAAGCACAGCTATTAGGATCGTATCACAGCAGTCTCTAGGTCTTACTCAATCTGCTAGACTTAATTCTAAAGCTATCATAATCTTATAAAAGAGAAATTTAAGGTCAGTGTGTGAAATCACCGTTCAAAAAGATATTCAAAGTAAAGAAACATTTTTCCGAGTAGAGCGCAAAGAATTCTATAAATAGAGATTCTAAGCTGCCGTTTAAACAATGTTTAAGCAGCGTACATATACCTTCTTTGTCGCACCATGACGTTCTCTATCAACTACAATAGCGAATCGCCGCTCGATCATTAGTAGAGAGAAGGAGAGGGTATAGTGTTGTGCGGCAAGAACAGAGATTGTACGGCATTGTACGGCAAAACGCTGGCTTGGAATCTCTAGTTATAAAACTCTTTGGTAGAGCGCATTAGAAACTGATCTATTGACGTTCTGCTGCAACTTGTTTAGGTATCTTCACGGATTTTTGACGCCAAACTGTTTGTTTTAAGATTTACAGATCCAGTTGCCCTTACATTTTGGACATCGTTTTTCAATCAGGAACACTTTCGCGCAAATGTAATACCCTCTGCATCGTAGTCATAGACTCAGCACATTTAAAATAAGCTTCGTTGTTCACCCAACCATGGCATATTGACTACTAAAACCTTATTGCTCAACCTATCTAACGAGATTGACCGCGCTGCTCTACCTGGTCGAATGACCTTTTAGTGATTACTTGAAACTTCATTATGCCCTATTCTTTAATAAATTACCAACTACTGTATCTTAAATGCTTCATAGTTTGTCATATAAGTAATGTTATTTATTATGATATAATTCATACTGCTACTTTTTCCATTTAAAGGCCATTTTGAGAACTGATCAAGTGAGTATATAATTGCATTAAACATTATATAGAAAAATGTAATATAAAACATTAATGTACACCTCCCTTTGCTTATTATGTGTTTTTCTTATATTCTTCCATGATACATAAATAAACCTGTTAGGAAAAGTGAAATAGTAAGAAAAAAATCTAATCATCCAATTGCTGTCTTTTAATCGTTAGTAACCTTACAAAATGACAAAAAATTCTACGTTTATGCAAAGAGCGTATAAAACGTAGACATGTTTTTTCTCTCCTTGCCAGCTAACGTGTAGTTTCATGGTTACTAACATCTAATCCGAATTAGATAAATAATCTTTCTAAGATTCAAAAACCACTGAAAACTGTGGGTTCACTTGTATTGTCAGCATTACTGACAGAGAAGAACTATACAACTAACTGGCTAAAAGGAGAAATCCGTAAAATCCAAAACTGTATACAAATTCTGCATATTTATACATAATAAATAATAAATTATTTAAAATTGTGCAAATTCTTCATCCAAATCTAAAAACTATTATTAACAAAAAAATCTGTACTGTCATAGTACTATCCACGCCTTCTGCAATTATTCTGTGTAGTACGTTATTAGCAGTTACAGATAAACCATTTAAAGTTTGATAAAAAAATTCTATCTCAAAACAATTTGAACATCTCTAACAATTGTTAGATCTCAAGACTTAACTCATAAATGTTTAGACAATCCAAAACAAGTGCTACAACAATGTTTAAACAATCTACAAATAAGCGTTCAAATCTCACAAGATCGTGCATTGGAGGACAATAGCCCAGTCTAAATTGTCAAAATCATTTCAAAGTTGCAACACGTTTGTCCAATTTATCGTGTATTAATTATTTTAATGTCGTCTGTCCATCAGATCAGTGGCTAGACACTGCCTATTATCCTCATAGCAAAAACTTCTAAAGTATATTAAATCTAAAGACTACTTACTAAGTTTTTTTGGGGTTTTAAACATAAAATAATATAAATACAACAACCACATAATACTGTTAGACAAATAAATACTCATATCACATCTGTATAAAACTGGATTTTTACTTTATATATTATGTAAATTTTAGATCCATTAATGCAAATAAAAATCTGATAATTCCATAATGATGTACAAAACAAGCCTTACACATGTTTAAATTATGTAATCAGTGATTAATTTATCATTTACTATATGTCACTTAGTACATACACAATGTGAGAAAGCTCCATGTCTAGGAACTATTTATGGACAAATATTGTTTTTATCTATATATCAAAATGTATATGACGTATGTATAGACATATATGCTATGCATGTGCAGGTGCGCCTAGTCTATGCGAACAACTAGTGTAAACTCATTCACAAATAAGGTATTTCCTGTCAAACAACGTGTGCTTCCTCTAATTACTTGAAGACACAAAACTGCTTAGAACAGGTGCCGAACGGCAGTAGAAATACGAGAAGTGGTCATTTCCCATAACAAAAATATGCAGTTGACAAATATTTAGTTTATCATTTTTAAAATTCTAATTATAACCGAACATGAAATATTCCATTTCATAAATAACAAAATCCATCCATTAGTAGATTTCAATTACAGTTACAAATATGCTAAATAATCGCTTCTAATGAACGGTTTCTAAACACCATAATGAGAGTATATTTATAAAAAAAGTATCGGGTGGGCTGACCTTTGATTCCGCATTGTTTATTTATATTTTTCTTAAGAGGTTGCAAAATCCATGACATCATAACGATTGTAATTTCGTATAATGATCGCACTTGCGCTAATAAGACCGCGTTCGATTGGGTATTATTCCGAGCTGCCTCATTGTGTTTCATCTAATTTGTAGTTTGCGAGTCATATTTTCAATAACACATTTTGAATGAATAATAATACTTAATATTATTTATTTGAAATGTTAATGAGGCATTTAGATTATGTAATAGGATGCAAGGATATATTTTTTATTAGTTATATTATTAGTAAGCAAAATATTTAGATAATTATATTAATATATGAGCATGAGAAATGTGATTTTAAGAGAATATTGATACGTAACTGAATTTATAATAATGTTATTCACATTCTTTTATTCTATTTAAACAAAAAAAGTTGAATAAACAAAAAGAATGTGTATACAATGCAATCGACAAACATTTCAGTAAGCAGATGCTTTAGTTCTTCTCATTCTAATTATAGTGATTACATTTAAATCAAAGTTGAGCTTAAGCATTTGCATGAAAATGTAGTAAATATAAAAATGTTGAAAATATTAAAATATATCAAAACATCCTAGTTAACATTTTTAGATCACTACTGCATGTCGTGTATAAATAAACGATCGCATGCGTCAATTGAGGCATTTATCTTATTATAAATTATCATATAATTGGCAAGAAACTATAGATCCCGTGTAAGTTTACATTGTAAGTGCGTTAAAGAAACCATTAATTCCGTTTACAAATAAAATGAAACTGTAGTAATCCCTTTGAATATTAATGAATTTAGTAGTACAAAAGATAAATACAAATTGTGGAACACTTGGCGTTACGCGTAATAATAACTTAAAACGTATGTAAACATTGCTATAAAAAACTCTTCGGTCCACCAATATCCACCTCCCAATGCAATAAGAGATAAGCATAACAAAAACCTTATACTTCAAAATTGATTTATAAGCTGACGACTGGGTTATAGAAATTGTTATAGCCAAATCACTTAAAACTTTAAATGTCCAAAAGAATACCGCTTGCAAAAATCTCCAAACTTGCTTTGAATAACTGAGCACACATGAAAGTCTGATGTGGCCAATCGCCAATTAAATCCAACTTGGGTTAGATTTGGTTAGTTCATATTTTTGGCATATCAGCCTAAAAAGACTATTAATGCAGATTCTTTTTTCTAACTATAAAAAAGTGTAAAATAATATGCTGTAAAATGGCATATTAAAAAATTAAAAAATAAATTAAAAAATAGCAAAAATAAAATAAACTTTCACAAACTATTAAGAACAATAGCAAAAAATGACTAGATAACTCCAACAGTGTCTAGGGTGTAAAAAATTTGGGTTAGAATAATCAATAAGATTCCAGCTAGCTTATGCAATTAAATTGGTCGATTTTGTAGATGTTAAAAATACTCCATAGTAAACTTGCAGTAGTCTGTGGAAAAATTGTCATGAAATAAAGAACACAAGACCATTTCTAACAGAACCATCACACACTACACAAACCGTAACAATAACTCATATAAGGCAACAACAAAGATTTACAGAACGAATAAGTGGACACAGTGACCTCAATAAACACATACATAGAATAAAAATCCAATTTTTTTTCTTTGACAAACACAAGCTATTACTACTACTAGAAAATAATAATCAGAAGTGCACGCTAGTACCAACAATCTGGAGTGCAGAAACTCTAACCTTAACACCTCAAAACTTACTTCTTAGATAACAAAAGTTTTAACGCTTGCAAAGATGAGAAACTTCCAATTTCTTGTTAACAAACTCTTGAGCGAGTGGACACTTCACACCTAAGTGTTGGTCATCAAAAGATTGGATATCACCCCTTCCTTCTCTGACTAAGTGACTTCTATCATTTGCAGAAAAAAGAAACTTCCCATTCTTTGATAACCAAACATTCGAGTGGGTAAATAAGAACTGCAGTTTGAACTACTCAATGATAATCAATAGTATCAATCATAGTTTTGAAACTACCCACCCACTCATCTAAGTGTTGTACATTAAAAGATTGGATATCACTTCCTCCATCTTATACAAATAAACTTTTAAACTTTTCAAAGAAAAAAACAAGATTTTTAAAAACAAACCCTTCAGCGGATAAATACTATTTCCCGTTCAAATTACTCAATGGTAATCATTATCTGAAAAGAGCGTGGCGCTGTAGTATAGAGTACTACACTAAATATAGTAAGTTCAAATCTCACATCAAAAACCATTTAAAAACGTTTATACGCTCTCCCACTCTCTAACCCAACTTGTTAGCGTAAGGTTTTATGACTAAAATTCTCCTCTGATCCAAAGTAGACAATTAGTCTACTTCGGATCAGAGGAGGATTTAGATTATTAAATCTCTGCAAAGGTTCAAATTCCACTCAAAACTATAAGCACACCCGTTATGAAAGTTCCAAGCACATCCACCCACACCTTCACCTCCTCTTCCTCTGACTAAAAGACTTCCTACACTTGCAAAGAAAAGAAACTTTAATTTCTGTAATAACAAACACTCAAGCGAGTGGGTTTGCATTTTCGCTTATATTACTCGATAATAATCATAATCACCAATCCAATTGTTAGTTACCAAAAGGGTGGCATCATAATTTCTTCAACTAACATAAAGACTTCAAACAATTGAAAAAAAAAAGAAACTTTCAATTTCACCTCATCCTCATCCTCCTCTGACTAAGAAGCTCCTAATACTTGTAGAGAGAAAAAACTTCCAAAAACTCAATGGTATAACTGATCTAGAGTGACCCTACCACCCACCCAAGTGTTGATCAATAAAACATTGGATACCCAGTGGCGGAGCTAGAATTTTTGGGCCCGACCGCAAAATATTTAAAAAAAACCACTCGGAAACGATTAAAATAAAGTACAATTTTGTCATTTTTTTAACCTTTATTTTGTAAATTCTAGGGGACCCCAGGTTTTGAAATAAACGTCGGAAAGGAGAGAACTATGGTTGTGGGTCTTTCTGCATTGCAGACTCTTGCTTACAGGTAGCTCCGCCCTCAATAATACTTCCTCTTCCCCTAACTAAGAGACTCTTCATTTCGCTTAATCAGACCTTATCGGGACCAGACAGTCTTAGTCCAATAATCAAACCAGTCGCTTAGTTCATTAAGCAAAGTTGACAAAAATATTACATAAAATCGAAACTCGCCATTCTGATCGTCTGTTGGTGCAACCCATCATTAACCAACTTCACCATCAAGTAAAAAAAAACTCCCATATAAAATTTCAATTAGAAACCCTAACGGTCTAATGCTCTAAAGTCAGCTTACTGTTTGTCACATTCAGTGCACCTACACCAAGTTGATTTGTTTAACATAAGATCGTGTTCTCATTGATATTGTCTTATCTTTAACGCTGAGTACTCGTCAGCTTCAGTTCAGTTATTGTAGAAATACAAAAAAAACATCCATGGTTGTTGATTGGGCTATAGAAATTTGTAGATACACTCTGGCCTAGATCAAAATTATTAAACATTCGGTTTTTTTTTAAACCATTTATTCTTATTATCTATATATTGTTCGCCCATTCGCTTCGTTCCTTCGTGCTGCTAAAAGCTGCGGGCTGCTAACCGTTGACACACTATATACCATTCATTCGGACCACTCTTTCAAACAAATCGGCAATTTCAGCTGAGATGTTATTCTGTAGGCCAAAAAATATCTTGTGCAAAAAATACATAAAAAAACCTGGCTGTGTGGGCTATAGCCTTTGTTCCTAAGATTAGATACACATTGTCTAGTCTAAAAGCCAATAATCACTACTCTTAAAATTGCACACTATACCTAACACAATCCGAGTGACAGAGCCATTCATAAAGTTCCCCAAAATTTGTTTCACTCACTCGAGTGGCCCTTCTGTTTAATTCTTTCTAAAGTCCTTGACCATTAGTCAATTAACTTCCTATATATGTAATTAATAACTTGAATTTGATGAGTATTATACGTCACTCTTAGGTGTGATACATTGTAGATTTGACCTATGTAGCATCTGCTGCTCCAAGAAGTTAGAAGCGGTTGGTCGGCTAGTTATAAGGTTGATCTAGTTGTGGGTTTAATCCAACTGTGCAGCAGTAGGATTAGATTTGGGTAGCAAAGTTTTGCGCAGAGCGATGTGAGCCTTGGCAAGCGCGCGCTGCTTTGTATTGGAGTAGTTTGATGTATTTAAAGCATTCTCAAAAAAACTGCTGTTGCAGTTTGCATACTTGGGAAAAGTAGAAGTCTCTTTGATTCGTTTGCCACAGAAAACGAAAATATCCGTACCGCTGGCACTGTGGTATTAGGTCTAATTTTCTTTTAACCTCAACCTTGATTATTAGATTAAAGAACCAGCTAACTTGAAAAAGTCTTTAATACGTTAGCATCAAGAAAATTAAATGTACACTAACGAGTAGATGTCACTCTTGCCCATTCTTTTGACGGATAAGGTTTAACTACAAAATTAAGAACAAGTTCGGCTTTAACTTCTTCTTCAGAAATCTTACAAAACACTATTTTTAGCAATTGCTCTTCTTTGAGCTTAAATGTTAAATGTGTAGTGTCAGATGTCGGATCCGTTCAGGTATTCCGTCAAAAATGTTGTTTATGACTGGTGCGCAATCTTTGATGTTGGTGGCGCGTAGCTTTTTTATGTCCATAAGTTCAAGCTGCTTTGATAACTGGATATACGTCGCTTTGTCACCGTAAACTATTAGTGGTAGCAGTCGCAGTACTGATAGAAGATGATTGCCCGTTTGAAGCTTAGAAAATTGTTGATTTTTTGGGATTATTGCTATTCTTGGTGTGTTGTGTTGGTGCCAGAAAAACCCGCAATAAGGATTGCGAAAGATTGTGCGACTGCCGGTTTTTGTTTGGTTTTCTTTTATGATTGCTTTCATAAGAGCTGTTGTTGAAAAATATCGATGTCCTTTGATAAATCGGATGCCAAATAAATTTGTAGATAAAGAACTACAACAACAGAAAAAAAAACTTCTTCCGGTTATCTTAAACTAACAAGTCAATTTTCCAACATATTTACTCTTCTTGTGGTATCAAGCTATCTTAACTGCGCTTTAGACAAGCTCGACACAGTAGCCTCAATAGCACATTGTATGTCACAGATTCTTCAATTTCTGAGGTTATGTCACGATATGATTCTTAACGTTGCCATCTCTGCATTTTGAATAATGCCCTTATTTTTCAATTTTTAAATTGTCAGTTATAGATATGTTATAGATTACATTTTACATTGTTTATTCAAATAAAGGAATAAGGTTTATATTTGTTTTAATAAATATCTACTTCAACATACAAATTATTTAAAAATATTTGAATACGTAGTAAAATATTTTATAAATAAACCAACCTCTAATTAATAGTAATAATGAAGTTATTTTTTATATTAATTTGAAAAGAGATGAGATGTATTATTCGAAGAATCCAGGCGGTGCCCTGCTGGAATGCAGGCAACCGTTTCGCGTAATTGTTTCATACGTATTATTTATACCTGGTACATTGCCATAAAGTTCTATCGCCTTGATTGGTATGTGGTTTTTATGTAATAAATGGAGCAACATTAGGATTCTATTAGTGTATCTGCAATTTTATAGAATTCTCAGCACATTTTTTAAACCAAAATTATCTTCTTCAATTTAATCCATGTGTTCTATTTTTAATAAAACTGTATAATTTAATAGATAAAATTTAATTAATCTCGATAAAAACAGTTGTTGGTGATGTTTTTCTAAGCACAATGGAATGTCAACTTGTGGGAATACACTGGTAGCATGTCAAATTCTAAAATTACCAACAATTTTATGCATAATCCGTTCTGCATTAATATCCAATGTATCAAAACCATTGTGAAATGTTTTTCAACTAGAAGTAAAAAATCTAATTCAGTATTTTTAATATAAATTTTAATTGATGAATTTGTTTATGAATTAATAACAGTTATACGTAAAATGTTTATCATAAGTAACGGGTGATAATTAAATTCAAAAAATTATTGAACCTTGTAATTCTTGTGAGATACATGGCACGCTTAAACGTGAACTAAACAGATGGTGTTACAGTTAATTAAATTGGCAACAACCATAATCAGTTAGAAGAAATAATTTGAGAGTACACAAAGTTGAAATTTTATGAATACACTCGAGTTTTATGATTGTATCACGACTGCAAATATCAATAGACATGTTTCAAAATTTTAATGCAACACTGATTGAAAGTATATCATCAATGATTACAATGTTAAGCATCGAATAAATAGGTTATTTCAGCGATGGCATCAATTTTGAATAATATTTTTTTCTGATGTGTCCTACAAATAAGGTTTCCTTGAACGATAGGAGACCTTGCTAGACAATAGAGTCCACTCTCGTCACACGCTTTATCTATTGTTGCACGAAATTGTGTAAATATTATAAAGAGAATATGAAGTGTGTCGATTAATTGCTAGCTGGATTATAATATATGCGACATATTACGTTACAATTTTCTATAATATATTATATTATTAATAATAATGTTACCTAATTTAATATTCTTAAGCTTATAAAGGTTAAATATATTTTTTATATTATATATTTTCTTCTGAAACTTATGCAATGTTACAAGAAACAATTAATAAAACATTTTATTACTTGCCTGAAACATTTTAATTCTTTTCTATTTTAATTATTTCTAGTTATGTCATATATGTATGATTTCATTGCTCAATAAGTAGATATTTTGTAGCATAAGACGTGCACAAAACCTAAACCGATTTTATGTCTTTTCCAGTACACTTTGCAATATTTATTTTTTCAGCGAAGTCGAAGTTATATTTCACTTGTATATTGCCAGCCTTGCACTGCTTCCGCATTCTCAGTTCTATTACCGATTATGTGAGGCGAGAATATATACAAAAGTTGCGCCGATGTCTGTTTTCATAAGCAAAACGGTTCAATTATATTGATTACTAATTTATGTTAATTATTAGGTAATGGGGACTCGCATTGAACAATTACCGGTCGGCGATTGTAATAGTATACAGTTATGACTATATTTAATTGTCGTTTATTTTATTTTTTTGTTGTTAATTCTTATTCTTTGTGAGTTTATGGCTCGGTATATCATTTTTATGCATATTAGTCGAATTAGTTTAAAAGAAAAAGTATATTCTGCGTTTGTAATGTAATTTTGAAAGTATGTTGTGATTGTTTTTATAAAAAAACATCAAAAAACCTTTTGTATTTTGTAATTCATATTTATTCATTACAACTTAAAAATTTATTTAAAACTCTGATAGAACAAAAATGTTTATTTCTTCAAAATTACAAAACTAAAACTAAATGCATTAATTAATTTAGTGCTTATATTTATTCCAGCTTTTAGACCAAACACGCGTTTAAATAAATTTTAGAGCAATACTTGTCTCAGTAGTAAGTTATATAAAAAAATCACTGTTATATTAACTTGTGCTATATCTAGAGCTAATTAGGCAAAGTGTACATGTTCTTAAGTTACTCCGGCAATGATGATTGTAATGATTATGATATTCCTTATTTAAATTATAATGATCTTTACTTATGAATATGCATTAGACATTCTAAAATATATAAACATGGCACAGTTAGGATTTAGTGTTTTACAAAGCACACGGCATTTTATTCCTGAGATAATTTGTACAGCCCGTCGTTACAATGCAAATATTCAATATCTAGACGTTGAGTGCCTCAAGATATGCAAGACTGACAAAGTGCAAAATAAATTAATTTTAATCCCAATTCTGCTATATTATTTGCAAAGTTATTAAGCAAATATATATTTCTAATTAGATTATGCGCAACTTGATCTTCTTGAGTTTGCCTATGCAGCATTGAAAACTTAATTTGCTTAGTATCGTCCACAGCAGAGGCTGGTCTGTTAGTAAATATAGCAGATATAAGTTTTAGTTTGGTTTGAAAAAAGTTGATTGAAAGTAAACCATTTAGTAAATTTACCCTCTCTAGAGTGATTTTGCTGGTTGGTCGCAGCCAGAGAGATAATCAGTACCAAAAAAAAAAAAATCTTTTGTCGCTGTCCTTGTTGCGCGCCAAATCCTTAAATAATTGATTTCTTAGTGAGAAGTAGTTTGTGGTGTTTGATAGTCGGGGATGTGAGAGATTATAGAAATAGTTTGGTTGTAAGTTTAGATTAACTGTGGAAGAGTAGGTACGGTTTTAGGTAAAATAGTTAATTTGTTTTGAAGAAGCTTCCCCGGAAATTTGTTGTATGCTGCAAGTTGCAGTTTTCGCACTTGGGGGAAGTGGAAATCTCTCTGGTTTGATCGTAGGTAGCGGTCGAATGGCAGCCTGCGCATTTGACGCATTGATATAAAAATGAGCACCTTGATGACAAATGTCCATACTGCTATCAGCATAGACACTGTAGAATTAGATCTGATTTTCTTAACCTTGATTACTAAGTTAAAGAGCAAGCTTTGTTGAAATATTTTTTTATACGTTCGCATCGGTGATGTTGGATATACACTAAAGGGTAGATAATGTAATAGTACGAGAGCTAGCAACGTTTTTAAGAAACCATTTTAACTCGGCTAGTTTTTGAATATTTTCCATTCTTATTGACGATAGGTTGGGACGCGCTGCAACAGGCACAATATTAATGATGGCAAAATTGTCTGGCAAGATAGACTTATAATTGTAAAGTGACATATAAAAATATGAAAAAAATTTCGTTTATAATGTTTTGAAAATGCTGAATTTTCACTTCTTCAGAGAGGTTGCGCTACCAGGTATACGCAATAGCTCCCAGCTGCCAGACGCCACGCGTCCCTACCTATCGTCAATAAGAATAGGAAATATTCAAAAACTAACCAAACTAAAATGATTTTTTTGCGACGTTGCTAGCTCTTATACTATAATCCTTATCCATTCTTTTAGCGGATAGTATTTCATAGTTAAGAACCTCGACTTCAGTTTTAACTTCTTGTTCAAAAATGTCTCGTCTTGCAGTCCACCATGGAGAACATTCTATTGTGAGAAATGAGTTCATGCTTAGTGCTAATAACAAGTGAAAGAACGCAAAAACGTAAACGTTGGTAAACGCAAGCAGTACTCGCAGAAAGACCTGGGTTTGGTAATGTATTTTTAAATAAATTAAGACTGGAAGACGCTGACAATAAGACGCATGGTAATCTTCAATTAGTTTTAAAATTTTCTTGTTAGTCCAAATGTTTTCAAAAATACTGTAAAACTTTGGAAAATAACTGTAGACAGCCAAACCACACCATTCGGTAGGTGAAAACAGACTGAAACGTGTCTTGCCTCTAGACGTCAAGTGACGTCCACACTGACAAAATGTTGCGGAACATGTCTAACGTTGCATGTGGTCTCCCATTTCGATTGGAAGACTTTAGACCTGCAATTTTAACTCTCGCAACAGGCGACAAAGATTGGTCTATAGACATGTCTATGAAACTTGAAACGCGTCTCAGAGACCAAAATCGCGCAACATGTCTACTAGTGTGTACTAGGATTGGTTTGCTCATATTTTGTTATAAGACGAAAATCGTTATTTGTAGCTGGCTGAAGTCGTACTCCGCCCTTGAAGTTGGTGGCGCAGAGCACTTTTATATCCATAAAATCAAACTTTTTGGTTAATTGAATGTAGGTCGCCGTGTCACCGTAGACTATTGGTATTCGCAATCTTGTTCTTGGGGTCGCAGTAAAGTTTGAGAGCTGGTGGTAGCTGTTAGAAGATTAGGTTGTTATTTTGGGATTGTTTGTTGCTTTGGTTTGAGTGCCAAAAAAGTCCGGAGTGAAGTTAAAAGAGAAGTGTGTGTATGCCGGTTTTTGTTTGGTGGGCAGTGGCAAAAATTGGTCATTTAAGTTTGACTGAGACTGTTTTCTTTCTTAGTTGTCGGATTTGTACATTTCGTAAGTCTTCATCAAATTCAAATTGATAGAGACCAAACTTGTTTGACTGATATATGATTTCCAGTATCAATTGCCGGGAGAGAATGCAAATTCAAATCAAAGCAATTTTAATTCTTCCATGGTTTTTGTAGTGATTAGTGTTAAAGATGCTACAATTTCGAAGATGAACCGTATGAACCCATCATCAAAAGCTCAAACAAGACTGTATGACTTCTGTCTCCCTGCCTGGCTCTTTTCATGACAAACTCAAAAACAAAAACCACTATGACTCACTAAGTAATATGAGCCAATATAATAATAATACCAAAAACACCAAACATGCAGAGAAAAAATAATAATCTGTCTTTTCTTCCCTATTCTTTTCTTGTGGTGTGGTTATACAGTCAAATTATACTGCCCAGTTATAGCTTTTACCTTATCAAGTTAATCGACCATGATTAGTTTTTAACAATCTCAAAAACTGAAGTCAAAAGTTTGTTCTTTGAACTTGAAACTTCTTTAGCTTTAGAGAACCAGAATAAATCCACTCCATAGATTGCAGCTTTGTTTCTGGACCGTATAAACGTACTAAAATTTCTTCCATCATAACAATGCAAGCAAGCAAGCACAGAAATAACACAACAATTTCACCTTTCGTTCTAAGAAGTCAACATTCATTTAGACTTTTCGGAATTTTATTGCAATTTTTTATGTCAAAATCGGCGTAAACTATGTGATGGATGTGTTCATATGAAATCTTCAGAGCTTCAGATATTCGTTTTAACCAAATTCGACTGTCTCATAATATCATATCATAAACTGCAGCAATTCTTTCAAAATTTCACATAAAAATCAGCCATTCCAGTCTCTTTCCTTTTTAGATTTTGGTGGGCATATCAGCCTAATTCAGGTATATTGTGCCATTTTCCAAGATTCATAAAAAAGCTAAAATCCTTAATAAGTCAAAGTAGATAACTTTAATGAGCCAAACCCTCATGCAGTAATAGCATCATTGAATCTTTGTTCTAAAAACCAAGCTAACAGCTAACGTGACCAGAGTATGGTAGAGAATCAGAAAGAAAAATATTCTCGGATCTGGATTCCTTTACGCTAATCCTTTGATGTGATTCCAAAAAACACTATATTACATAAGGGCAATGACACCAACCTAAAAGGTAAGAAGCTTCAAGAATATATATTAAAAACTAATATAGTTGTTTTAAATACCGTTAACTCGACTACGTTTAGAAACGCAAAAGAGTGTAACTGTCTCATATTGAACCAGCCTCATAGCACATAACTCCTAAGAAAAAAAAAATGAAAACTCGTAAATAAGATATTCTAAAGGCGTAAAGTACAAAGATTGTCGCAAATTAAATTACTACTAAGAAAAAAAAAATTTACACAGAATCTGTCAAAAAAACCATGCAAATGCTACTGCAAACACACTTCCCTGGCTCTACGCTAGCAAAAACTTCTAATTAAGAGAACCATAAACTGCGTAATAAAAATGTTAGCAAAAGGAACTGAGGCAAAACAAACGTCATTGTAATTCAAGGCAGAGTGGGAATAGGCACGTTTAATACATTCAAGTTACCAAAAGCTAAAATCCTCAAAGCATTGGAATTTATAAAAATGTTTATTTGCAGATTACATAATAAGCTACAATTGTTCTAAATAGTAGACGCTAAGCTATAAGCAAACAAAAAACTAAGATATGCTTACCCCATTTTTGCAAAGAAGGTCCAGTATAACCTTTTCCATAGTAGATGATTTAGAAGTATTTGGCTCAATAAGTACTCACAAATAGTATTCGTAAGAGGTATCAATATGACAAAACATATGCACAGTCACAATATAGACCTGAAAATTGTCTCAAACAAACATTCTATAACTAACTAAAAAAATCCTCTCAATAACTACATCAATCAAAAGAAGCAAGTGGAAAAACTCTCTGTAAAGCTTAGTTAATATCATTGGTTTAAACTTCCTTTTTATAAAGAGCACAAAGCAAAGTCTATGATACTGGTCTTTATCCTAACCAATGGCTGTCATCAATATTCAAAACCATTTCTAAGAAAAAAAAATCGTCAGCAAATGCAATGATTATATGCTTTCCTACTATCAACAACACCCAGTTCAGTTTCAAACAAGAAACACGTCATAAATTAACCAAAATTCTTAAAAACGTAACATTGATCAAAAAAACTTCTTATTCATAAAAAACTTTACTAGAACAATACAAGAAGAATAAGTCAATAATATAATAACAAAGCAATAAATATTTGAGAAATCTGCAGAGCATTAAAACAAAGTTGTCTATATACTGAATTTATGGTCATCTCCCAAGACCATCACAAAGGGAGATGCTTTATTGAGCTTTATCGATCTACCAAAAAGTAAATAAATTCAAGTATCTACAAAAAGACTTTCAAATAACTGAACACAAAAGTTGTAGAAATATCAAATAATAAATAATAAATTGAAATTTAAAAAAATCGAATTAAAACTTTACATATTAATAACATTTATAGTATAAAAACTAAAAATTAAAAATAATAAATCGGTTCCTAAGATCAGCTGCAAAAGTGCTGTTATCAGTTTTTGAGTGCCAATTAATTTTTTTTAGTATTACTTGCAAATACTACAAAACAATTTTGAACAAAGCAATGTATTCCTGACTAAAATAATCAAATAAATAAATAAAAACATTATATCCATATAAAAAATTTAAAAACTGTAAAAACATTGTACCAATTAGGCGTCGATGGAATCATGTTAACATAACTTGAGCCATATTTAGCTTGTTTGTGGTCATTCCGCCAACTTTTCTTACAATATTACCGAATATTTTAAGATTATATAAATATAAAATTTACTGTATATAAGATTATCTGTGTTTCAATATAAAATATGTATGTTTTAATCATACTTACTCAAGTTGAAATCATTAATTGCATAGTAGTACTATTCATACACATTTGTACTGACCTGAAACAAAAATAAATCATTATTAGCAAATTAAACAAAAATATATATAATTTAGCACAAATAATCGCAACAACTATGCGAAACTATGGAGATTATTTATCAAAATAGTAATAAACATATCAAGTTATTGAATTATGAATTTTTCTAATGTTCCAAGCAGCGTTAAACAGCTAGGTCAATGCCTGCTTCCATTTCTCATACATACCATGCCAAGCCGATAATATCCCAGACGTTAATGTAATTAAATAATCCCATAACATTATTATATTCTAATAATATATTAACCACATATTGAAATAAGCAATGCTTTGATTTCTAAATGAATTTATAAGGATAACATTTAGATTTCTAAATAGAATATATAAGCCATATTCAATACAAATTCCATTTAACAAAAGCACATGTTCTACTTGTCCTGTTATTACATTGTATGCTTTCATATCATAACTTAAATTATTATATAGAATTCTTGTATAGTGAGTAATAATATTTAGTAAAAATAAATGAATGAAACAGCTCAATTTGGAATTGGAAATTTGCATTTTATTAAACGTTGTTTTAGATTTGTAATGCAATGAGTAATATTAATAAATATGTATAGATAAATATGTATTGAGTTCAGCTGTTATATAAATGTTTGCCTGAAATGACTAAATGGTTTAATATCATAATTAGCCTTAAAAGGCTAACAATTTACGCGGAATAATGGATATATAATTTATTTTGTTGAATTGGATCTGACATTGGATGAATTTGTTAGTACTATAGACATATTTGTTACTGCTTTCTAAATAACTTATTAATCTAGTATACATTTTTAAAATTTAAATCAAGAAAATAAAATCAATGAAAATTAATTTATGCTCTCAAAGTTTTTTACAAATTTGCAGAATCCTTCTAAAAAGTTTTCTGTGGTAGCTTGTAAAATCTGTTTAAGTATACCATTTCAGTTTAGTTAATAGTTTATTCCTTATATAATATACACTAATGAGCAGACGCGCGAAGTGAACTATTTTACAATATCGTCATGGTGAAGCCAACATAACAACGTTCTATGCCTACGACTGACATCACGCGCACAAATGTTGATTTTACAGCGTTGGAAAAATGTATGTATAGATTATATTTAAACAAAATATTATTGGAACCATTTTGACTTTATCACCCAGACAAAAATGTATTTGCAGATAATTTATTTAAAAAATTTAGTCGCTTTTTGTGACGGTCAGTATATAATATGTCAGTAATGGGCTCAAACACATTACCAGCACCTTTATAAGAAATTTACGTACAAATCAAGATTAAAATATCTACACAGAAAGAAAAATAAATTCCCTGTTCTGTTAGTAAACCAAATTAGAATATAACTAATAAATCACAATCAGTTCAAATATGGTAGTACATTTAAATGTTCCTAATATATTTAGTTATTCCAGTAATAATTTAGAAAATAAATATTTGAATAGATTTAAAATGTAAGTGTAAAGAAACTAATAAATTATAAACATATCCTAAAAAATATAGACTGACCAGCCACTAATAAATTAATCACTTAATTTAATGCACAATAAATAATATCATTAACTTTATACAATGTATGTTAGTATAGCTCAGTGCTTGATTAAACTTTGATTAAACTTTAATTAAGATGCAAACAGTATAACATTGGAAATGTTCATGACGTATAAAAATAAGTGATAAAAAATCAATTAAAATATATTCAAGTTAAGCCATCTTCAGATATAAAAATTTTGCTTAAACTATATAAAAATGTCAGTATTAACTGATTAATCAGCATAAAAATAATAATTTGCTACATCCTTGAATGACAATTTCTCCATCATATTGATTCTGCGAAAACAAATCTGAATATATAAAATAGGATATTAATAATTTATTAATCAAATTAAATATTTAATTAATCAATAAACTTCTTCGTAGAAATAAATAATGGTATTATCCGGATATTAAATCGAAATTAGTCAAATCAGAAATTGTAACATTTGATTTAGTAGACACGACCTTTAACTAAATAAAATTTGTCTAATTATAATTTGTAATCCAATTTACAAAACTTAATTTATAAAGATCAACAACTGGTTTTATTAATCGATTATATTTATTACTTAATATACTTTCAAGGTAAGACTAATTAATAATTTAGTGTTAATAGTGAAAAACTGCTACTGGAAAATAATTTCACACTTGATTACAAATAAAAAATTAAAATTACTTTCCCATAAGTCTGTTATTAGTTTTTACTTGTCCTTGGCATTTACTGACCATCATAACGAGGCGCCGAGATGTCCGCACTACGATATTTTATAGAGACGTCTGCTCGTTGTGTGTTGCTTTGTAAAAAATTGCGAAGCAAGTACATGTAACAACATAGCTTTAATAATTATCATTATCCCATTTAACGCAAATGCCTGCACAAACAATGTATCTAAAAGCATTACGAAGATTATGTATAGGATATTAAACCTGAAAGTGTAAATAGCGAGTGGATTTTATTACTTTGTCTAGGTATTCGTTAATATTTTCAAATTTAAATTTATGATTAACATTTAATATATCATCATGTGTTTAGTCATAGTCATAAGATTACTGTTTGTGATAGTAATGATAATTTTACAAATAATGAATCTTAAATTATAATCAAATTTTCAACGGCAAAGCCGCTTGAATTGGTTAATTTTAATAATAAATATTATAATTAAGTTTTATATAAGAGATTCTGCATGCGATATGCTGTATCGGATACTTTTGCGAATTGGATTTGCAGATTATTATATGCTCGTATAAAAAATTAATTGAAGAAAACTAGATATATACTAAGCAGTCGCTTAAGATATTATCCAGTCAAAATTGCTGGAAAATAATAATCCAAGGAAAAAATGCAACACTCTTAACTCGACAATTGCACTCATATGAGAATATCCCGCAAATAATATGGAATATAAAAACTGTACAATGTTCAATTAAATAAATCAATCTATTAAGTAGAGAAAAAGTTTCAACTATTAGCAACAAATTATTAGAGGTAAAGCCAATTGGAATAGTTTGCAGATTAAGAAACTCATGGAACTCAAGATATTGCAGTTCATGTAACAGTTGTCAAAAGAAGTTGATCAGAAAATCCAAACAAAGTGATATTAAAACGTATACAAACAAAATTAAATAGACTAGCGGAAAAAACCCTGAAGAGCCAAACAAACGTAGCAAAAAAAAATTGAAAAAACAATGTATTCAAAACAAAGCAAAACTTAAAACGTCCTAAAATAAAAAGTATCAAAAAATAAATTGAAGTCTTCAGATAATCATCTTTTGATAACATATCTGTCTTCAAATGTTAGCTGTTATCATTTCCACTATCGGTATGGGGAGAGGTCTGCTGCAGTCCTAAATATTTCTTCCATAAGTAGATCAGTCCGTTTCCGTATGTTCCTAAACCATGATAGTTTTTTCAGTCAATCCACCTTTTCCCTTTGATTTTGCCTTCATTATTAAAGAAAGTATGTAGTATTTCGCTTAAGTTCTCTATCTTAATGCTCCAGACAAGTACTTGTTCGTTGCTGATGTGAGATGTCAGCATTCTGCATTATCACTACCTTCCAATTGCGCCCAGTTTGTTCAATAGTGCTATCGCCAAGATCCAGATTCCGCATACATAGAGTAAGTAAGTCATACGTAGCATCGTAAAGTTTGAAGTCATATCTTTATACTAAGATAATAGTTGCTTAATATTCAAAAGATGTTTCTGAACATTTCTATGCAAATAATTACTTCTTCAGTCAAGGTATTTATAGTGGGTCACTTTTTCAACAACGTCGTTTGCTAGTATTATGCTAGCTGGATCTACCCTGATTTTCCATCCATGTTCACATGAGTTATTGAGCAGATTTTATAGATCTTCAATATTCTCTGCCAACAATGCCGTATTATTTGCGTACCTGAAGCAGCTAATGTTCTGTCCCCCTTATCTTTAAACGATCACATCCGACTTTCTAAACCTTCTCGGTATATAAGCTCTAAATATAGTTCAAATTGAACAGGCAAAAGAGCAGATCCCTGCCTAACGCCGCGTTTGTTCGAATTTTGTTGCTTATTCGGAGTCTATTTTAACTACTGTGAACTGATTATAGTATAAAGCTCTAAACAGTTTCATGTCTTGATTGCTTAGTACTATCTGTTGTAGTTTATTAAATAAAAGATCATGCTAAACTCTGTCAAACGCCTTATAAAAATCTATGATGCATTTCAAAAAAAATTCCCGGATTCCTAGACCGTTACGAAAGCCAAATTGATCTTGACTTATTGTCTTAGTAAATTCTTTATATGCGGTTTTGTATGATCTTTAACAGAAGTTTCCAGCTGTGGGACATAAAACTTAAGTCTATAATCATGGAGGTCGTCTATTACTCTGGTATACAGCAGCTGGGAAATTTTTGATTTAAAAATGCTGTTAGAATTGTAATGCTTCTATGACCCAAGATTTTTATTAGTTCTATAGAAACCTCATCAGAGCAGAGTGCTTTATTATTTTTGGCTTGTCGTATGGCTAGTTCGACTTTGGATTTAATTACATAAATGTTATTTCAAAAAAGTTTTGGGTACATTTTGTTCCCATTCGTTGTATTGTTCTGTAGTCTCTGTCAAGGTTTTCCCAGATGTGTTCTTTAAGATATGTATTTTCTTCAACTTATATATTCGAGAAGTGATTTTCAGTTTGGAAGTTGGAAGATATTGTGCTGTTTTTCGTGATTCTATTTCAGCACTTAATTCTTTCAACCTATTTTTTGTCGTATAGTATGGTCCATATTTTTTTATTTTATTTTTGTTTTTAGCCTTGCGCCTTTCTCCCATAAGATCTAGGATGTCATCGGTCATCTATTTTTTCTCTATAACTATTTTTTGAGGTTACAGCTGTGCGTCTTGCGCCCCTTTCCATGTGTATAGTACCATGTTTAGAACCAAGTATTCATTAGGTTTGTTCCAACCGACACCAAACGCGGTTTGGGACCGTCAGGATTGTGCGCAGTTGAACTTTCGCGTTCCAACCGTACACAAACCATGACTCTGACTAGAAGTCGGGCGTTCCAACCTGACCCCAAATCGTCCACAACCAAGTTGTGGACCGTCAGAAACAGTCAGCGATCAGAAGCATGTACTAAAAATCCGGAACCGCCCCAGTCATGCGCAAAGAGTAAAAATGTTGCCGCTATTGAAATTAATGAAATTTTAATACCTCCTGCCGCATCTACCGCAATTTATTTAATTAGTAGAATTTAAATTTAATGATAAATAATAACAGTAACTTATTTATCTGAAACATAATTATAGTTTTAGTGAAAAATAAAGGAATAAAGTTTATTGTAAATTAGTTTTTTTAAAGATGAATGATGAGTAACTGTTTAATTATATATTTATTTCTATAAAAATAGTAATAGAATAATGTGATACACAACGTCAGGTGTGATATGTTAAACAGTTTTAGTTTTTAATATTTGTTTACATTACATAACCTCACTTTTTAAAACTGTTTGAATTTAATATAATTGATGGTTGTGACCTCTACTACGTGATAACTCATGTTAATGAAATAATAAAACAATTTACTACGTTTTTTATCACAAATTAGTGATAAAAAAACGTAGTAAATTGTTTTATTATTTTATGTTTGAATTTAGTCAAAAACTTGGTTGTGGAGCGTTCCAACCGAAAAGCAATTTGTATTCAGTCGGGGACCAGTACAAAGTCGGCGCTTGCGCAAAAATAATCCATGTATTAGTCGCAACCAGTTTGCAAACTGCCGAGCGATGTCGGTTGGAACAAACCTATTATAACTAAGCATTTTCTTGGCAAAACTCCACAAGACGGTCCTCTCTCTCATTTCTGTTTCCAAGACCATAATTGGCTGTGACATTTTCTGTACTCATCTTCTCAATGTTAGCATTAAGGTCGCCCATAACGATGTTTATTGGCAAGTACATTAGTTGTATAATTGCTACTCTGTCTGATATGAGAGCAAAACTATTTACAGAATCTTTGATGGCGTTTTTTAATGCAATAGCAGCTCCACATTGTTGTGAGTCATCCATTGTCCCTGAGAAGTAGCACGGTATAACCGTGAGTTTGTAATATTCCTAAGCCTTTCTTCACTGGCCACATCATATCTCTTTAATCGGTTTATTTCTAAGATTAAGTTATCTATCTTTCTTGGTTTCTAAAGAGTGCGTCAGGGGATTCTTAGCACCACTGTTCCATTTAAGAGTACTTGGGCTGCAAAATAATTTGTGTTTCTATGCTAATTTTCTAACAAAGGTTCGTAAGGTAATTTCCTTCTTGCTGGTCATACCGAGTAATCAATAGCCTTAATTCAATAATAATATAGCTGCTTCCCTATATTACGGATTTTGATTAGAAAAGCAAAAAGCGGAATCATTTGACCTATCTCTTACATAATAAAGCCTACAGAGTTTAAGCACCATTTATAGTAACCATAAAAAAAACATGAAAAAACAAAAAAAAAATGCACACACTTTACAAAAATAAATAAATATGAATTAATAAAAAGATTAAACCTACTATCAGAAACATAGCAGAAGTGAATGGTGATACAGTATCTTTGTGTGAAGAATAGAACAAATCCAAGCAACTTCGGTATATTATACATATCAGAATACGAGGTGACTCAGAAAAGATTTCAGTTTTTAACACGTTATAATAACAGTATAAAAAGTGTTGGAATAATTTTAATATTAAATTAAGAAAGTACAGAGATGCGGATTTCATTTTTTAAACACAATGTTGTCCAAATGTCGACCATCCTTCTCATAGCACTCCTCCAATACTGCTCTTAAATGTTTAAATACCCGCCGACACATTTCAATAGGAATATTGTTAATGGAGGATCGGTGTAGACGACACTCTTTAAATATCCCCACAAAAAGTTGTCAAGGGGCGTAAGATCTGGATTCCTGAAAACAATTCACGTACAGTGTCCAATGGTGCTGCTGCAGTGTGTGCCGTCGCCGTACAGTAGTTTATGTTAGCATTGTATATAATAGTTAAACTTCAGTATACATTTACTAACAGGTAGTGTCTAAGAGTGTGTTAAAGTTTTTCACTCATAGACCAAAGAAGTCTTAAAGGTGCATCAAACAAAGTATATTGTACTTGACAGTTGTAGCATGCTAACTACGCTGCCAGAGTTGGGATTGTATTAAACTGTAAAAGATTATTATTCATACACTGGCATTTAAGACCATGGGGTTTTATGTTAACACCATATCTGGCATGACAATCTTATACGTAACAGCCGCTGAGAGCATGCTGTGTGCACTAACATTTAAGACCTTAACATTGCACAATAACTGCAAACGATTGTCTACTTTATACAGACCGGTTAAACCTAGAGGTTAAAGACAAGATGAACCGTATCGACTCAAACAAAGAGTAATGAAGCAAGTGCAAGTTCTCCGCAGAGAAGTGATGCGGTCAAATAATTTGGTAGCAGACAACATTTGTTCATAAGCAGAAATTAAAGTTTCAAAATAAATTAGTGTTAAGTTAATTTATATACAACGTAAAGAAATGGTCGTCTTGCTAGAACCAGGTTGGTAAGGTCAATAAAGTATAAAAACGCTAATTTGATTAAGCTTAGTAATTATTTATTAAGTTAAATACTAATTGTGAATTAAAAACATTTACTTTCGTTCGCTGCAGTATTAAATGTAATTTCACATACTCTTGTTTTGTTGCCAATGACGCATTGTGTAAACAGTAAAATTATTGCATTTATGCTAATTAAACGTAATTCTGAGAATTGTTTATAATAAAGCAAGCTCATATTGATTTTACAGTTTTAGTTACAAACATCAACAAACGCTGAGTATATTTCTGAATAATTTGTCGACTCTACAGTGGCATTGAATTTGACTCTCCCTACTCCATTTGTAATTAAATACAAAATTCATGTTCATTAAAAATTGATAACATATTAAAATTAATTAAAATTTTGCAACACGTATGTATATGATACAAAAAGGAAGTCACGTTTTAATGATCCAGACGTCAATATATTATTCTGTCCTTCATATTCGTAGATGTATTCATGTTTATAAAATCGATTTATTAACAATAATAAAAAATTGCGTATTTATTTATTTATTTTCGTGAAGAAGGTTTTCATTAAAGATGTTCCACGGCGTGTGAATGAATCACGTGAAATTTAAATTTTAAATTTCATAAAGTCATTAACCGGTAACTCAACCGAGCCGCGGGGCTATCTGATCGATTATGAATTCCCTCCGGGATTCTTTTTTTAAATGTTTTTTTTTTCATCACGGTCATCATTTCAGGTTTATTTTTTGTTACATAACATATGGGACACGATGTCACATCTGGTTATCCACATTTTAATGCATTTCTTTGCGAAAATTAAGCAAGGTGTGGCTTATTGTTTTGTATAAGATTGTATTTTAATTGTTGCCCTAGAACTCAATACGACTCGCATTAAATGAGACAATGGAGCGCTAATTATAGTCTTATTTTGAATTCTAACGTCCTTTACATTAATTAAACCGTGCTACTATGACTTAGTTTTTACGCTATAATTAAATATTTAATACTATTTATTATTTTGATACAGTGACATTGACTTTTTTTAGTAAGGAACTCAACTTACGTGTTTATAATTATTATTTTTATTAAGCTAAAATTGATCTTTAGAGCATTATGGTCACGTTTTGACTAAACTTCAAATACCAGTTTGTAGTCTATTTTATAATCATAACCTTGTACGTAGATTAGGGGTCTCTAAACTCATGTTTCCTGTAGCCTTTTTCATCAATTTATTATTAATAATAAATTAATTCTCAATATAAAATAATTAAATATTATATTTATAACATAATAAAATTGTCTATTAATATACATAATATATAGTCACTGTAAGTGAAAAAAAAAGATTATATATTTTATACGTTTTCATTCAATGGCAAGTAGGAAGCTCATTAAATATTAATAAATATTAAGTGTCAAATGTGAACACATACTTGTTTGAACTTGCCTTATTTTCTTGTTATTATTATTTAGCTTTTTCTATCCAAAAGATATAATACACACAAAATAACTTGAAGACATTTCCAAGCTAATTTATACGAGTATCTATCAAAACTAAGGTTTCGTGAATATTGAAGTCGTTTCACTAATTACATACATACAATGCAGTGCTAAGCATCTTTTATTTAGTTTGTTACTTTACTAGCAATTCAAGTTTTATAATCAAATAATTGTGATTTCAGTTTAAGTTCTAGTACATCGTCATCTACAAATCTTAATAAATAGTATCTTGACAAAGTAATTTTAATCAACAGAAAAAATAGGCTTTTAAAATGAATATAGTTAGCATCATATTATAGAAATAGCGTGTGCAGAAGAAGAATTTGTAGACACATGTTCACAAGTATATCTATAGATATATTTCTTTCCAGAGGACTTTATTGATTATTGCACAAACGATTAAACGCAAGCCTGGAAAAACCGAAAACGCCCCACGTAGATATCGCTCCACACATACGTAATTGGCATTGTTAAGTCAACCCTAAAAAGCATTTTCAGAACCTCTCAGGCAAAAGTCTGCTGCAACAGTCCCCAAAGTAGTTTAATGTTACAAAGAACTAGAACGACTAAAACAATATCTCTCAAAATGAGAAACGTGAAATACTCTTCGCTCTTTATTACCACCGTCAAACATCAAAATGTTATTTGTAAACCTCAGAGATTAGGTTAGATTATTGCAATTTGGCAGAAATGTACCCGCTTGTTTCATAAGCAACAATACATTCTGAAGCCCATCTGGTGTAGTGAAGTAACAATAAGTGCAGAACTCCTAACTCCCTCATTAACCTCCTTTCTGGAAGGTTAGCTTAAGCATGCCACTTTAAACTAAATACTATGTAAACTCCCGTAGCCCGTAAGATGCACTCCAAATAAGTGATCAGCAAACGGGTTGGATTTCCGTATTTTAAAAATAAACTATTTCTATTATAACTAGTTTAATATAGTTAAAGTTGTTGTTTGTTTAAAAAGATATAAAACAACAAAACTGGTAAACACTTCAAGAAGTATCCTAGTAGGATCTCCAGAACCATCGCTATGTACATGCGCAAAAGCCGGATCTGGTTTAGAATTCACCTTTGCTAATTGACATATGTAATAACCCTTAAGTACTTCATGTACGTTGCAATGTAAGTTACGACACCACAACTCACGTCGCATTTCCGCCAACGTCCAAAGTACCTAAGCAATTTATGAATTCCAATTACCAATTCGCCAATAACGTTTTTTGACACGTACAGTACAAGTACGAATCACAATCAGTAGTTCTAACGTAAAACAAACCCAACAAAGTCAAAACAGTAAACCCACGACCAAAGAAGTATATCCGCCACGTAAAAACTCAAACAACCGCATGCGCATCCTTTTCAGAAATGCTAGTTTTTTTTTTCAAGCAAGAAAACGTTGATACCGTAAGCAATAGTATGTTTTTTACTACCTACTACTTGGAAAATGTATGCTTCAGCACGTACATCCATAGCATCAGTGTGAACGTAGAAATGCTCTGTTAGAACGGGATGATAAAGCAGAATATACATTAAAAGTGCAGATTTTAACAATGCAGACGCTTGTTTTTGTTTGCTACCTCAAATCTATTTGTTATTTTTTCTGTTATATGAATAACGGTTTGAATATCGTACAAAAACCTAAAAGAACTTCAATGTTTTTTTAGCTTAGCTAGTTGGCGCCGAAAAGTTATCTATAGCCTGAGATCTTGCTAAAGTCCGGTAGCCTCTAAAACGTATCCTAAAAACTGCATTTCTGTAAGCACAAAAACGCATTTTTTAAACAATTGCCATTTCCAAATGAATAATATGCTCTTCACACGTATTTGAGTAAATGTGATACATTTATCAACATAAGATCTAAGAAGAGTTCAAAAGCAGAGTACTTTGGAGCTAGAATCTAATCATTAGAACGTGTGAAATAAGCAACCGCGGTTTCTAAATCAAGAAAAAGAAGTAAAACTAAAAAGATCGAGAACTTTGAACCAATCGCTGGTACTGTTAGTCACTTGGCCGGAAAAGATTGTGCCAATAAAAGTGCATATCAAGTGTAATTATTTATTTTAAAGATCATATTTCTTCAAGAATCTTCTTTATTAGTTTTAAGGAGGCAGACAATGAGCGCCGCCTCCGTAATGCTGTTTAGACGAATTGCATCTGGCAAACACTCTTTTCACAGAGATTACAAGTGAGCCTGCATAAGTTACTGAGAGCCTTAAAAACTATGCATTGATAACACTGAAGAAGAAGATACAAGGAATTTAAAACTTCAAAATTTAAATAAACTAAAATGATAGAAAACACACTTATTAAAAGCCAAAGAAGACAAAGACAGGAGAAACAAGAAGCTAAAAAAGCAAAGAAACATTTAAAAAACCAAAGACAGCTATGACAACTAAGAAATATAAGGTCAACAGATAGACAAGAGAAGAACATTTGCAGAAACAAACCAACTAAAATTGCAAAGATAAGGAGAAAAAGAGAAGCAAACTGACGGAACTGAATAAGCAATTTTTTTACGGTAGATACGCCATCTCGAGGTTGACAGACAATGCAACTTTCAAAATAATCAGAATGTATCTAGCCACCCGAAGTCACAAACAACAAAAAACTAACCATAAATAGAGATTCAAGAATCTCACTAGAAATAAAACTGACAAATCTAAAACTATCAAAAAGGATACACTTAATAAAGCTGCACAAAATATTTATGAAAAAGAATTAATGAACTAAAAAAATACCTTAAAACAATACAAATATCAAGACTGAACATCCCAAGAATGGAAGAAAGGAGAAATAGATGCCAGTGTAGAAAGTAGAAAAAAAAAAGAGTATAGGGAGAGATAGGCTGAGGACAGCATGTGTTGCCGCATCAGACTGTATATATTTCGCGACAATAAGTGACACGGACAAATTAACAGCAAGACTAATGCAGAAAAAAAACAGAAACGTATTGCCATGCGCTAGTTAATTTCAAAGACCACTTGCTAAGGCTAACACCTCACTACATTCTAAAGAAAATATATGATCAGATAAGGTTATTTGTCCAGGAATATTCCAAAATAGTGTTTGATGTGATGTAAATAAACTTTGAGGTTTAGCATGGTGCAATAAACAAGTACCTAAAGAAGTAAGCAAACTTATGCCGCGTTTCTTCTCCAAAAATGTCCAGATCACCGAGAAAAACAAGTTAGTTTGTTAAACCAATCGTAGCTGAATTTAAATGTTAAAAAAACGTCAATTATAGGTTATATCAAATCCAGAATTAGTAAAAAATCATCAAAAACTGTAATTTTTTAAATAAAATTGAAGTAAGATTCTGCCGCAAAGGTATTGTAGAATTTATATGCACGCAATAAAAGTCGTTAATTCAACTCTAAAGTAAATAATCAAACTCGTCAAAATAAGCGCAAAATTGACCTATCAAACTCTTGTAAAACGTCTCAAAAAGGAGATCTAAAAAAACATAGCCAAGGTTAGAAGAGTCTATAAGAAAAAAATGCAAAATCTTGTAAATCACTATAGTATAGTACTTCAAATACCACCAAAACAACATGTTTCAATAATAGACTGCAGTTTCCGGCAAAATTTAAAAACCTGGAAATCACACTTTCCATCAAAACAAACTAAAAAAATTTATTACAAAAGGAAAAACTTGTCTGTACTAGGCATTCAGTTAAAATATTTGTGGTTGACAAAACCAACTAGCCAGATAATGGGCATTTCACCATTGTCAGATCCTCGTCAAAACTTTTGCTCCTGAAAAGAAGCCTATAAAGTAGTTAAAAGTACCACAATTATCGAACTTTATTCCAACTCTAACCTGAATTATTTCTTTATAAAGCACGCAACATCTAGGCTAAGGTTTCTCTTCGGACCTGAAAAACAACATGCACATCATAAAAAATAAAAATTAAAACACAAGAGTAGTGCTACCTGTAAGAAAGGTTTGCAAGCAATGCAGAAAAACCCACTGGCACAGGAAAGCTCAAAACCTATGGAGAAAGGTTTTACAAAATAAACAAGTACAAAAAATTAGCAAATTGTACGCTTATTTCCAAAACCGTCTCCGAGTGAGCCCTTTTCAATATTATATTTTTCAGTAGGGCCTTAACATCCTAGCTCCGCCACTGTCTAGACAAAATAACCATTATTCAGTCCAATTTTTTATAAAATAATGTTGACAGGCAACTGAGAAATAGTTGCCACTATCAGATATGACAGAATTGAATAAATGTTGTAAGAGATACTGACACAAATCTATCTTCTAATATGCTATGAATTATCGATTCTTCTATATAGTTGCCAAACCTTAACACTCAAGTAGATGACAACCAATCGCATCACAGCAAAATGTGGCTATATAGAATATATATATACCGTAGGCCAAAAGAGTGAGAAATTATAAAGAGTGAGAAATTATAAAGTACTAATGAAAATTAAACACAAAAAAGCTCCTATGTCTACACTCAGAAGAAGGGAACTAGAATACCTAGGGCATATAAGGCAATATATCTGCTCTACCTTATTCTCAATAAAAATATAGTAGGCAAAAGAGGAAATATTAGCTATCATGGATAAGGAACTTCCGACAATAGAGAGGTCTATCGGCAGATCTTTTTTCATCAGCTTTGTTTTATTATACTGTTCAGTTGACTATCTCAAGCACCAATTTATCTAAAAATACTGGCGCTGGTCTTCAATAAACGCTTACTGCTTTTGATTGATTGATAATACCTGATGTAACTAAAAATAATAATTAATTAATTAATTAAACTAATATATGTATTTTTTTTTTCTATAATAATCAAACTATTTTTTTAGCTTTCGTGCAAACTGTAATAAAAAAATATTATTCATAATTATTTTTATAAAATAGCATTTTATAAAACATACAATTTCTTTATAACACCCAAAATAAATAACAAACTCTGTTATTTTTTCAACCAACATAATATTGATCTTGCAAAACCAATCTTTAAACGTGTTAAAATCTCATAGATTCTGCTATTTGCCAATCAAACACCAGAAAATACAAAGTGCAACTTCAAGTATTGACCCTTTTTGCATAAATGTTTGTTTTACTCTTCATATAATATCGTTTACATTTGTTCACTATATGGATGCACAATAAATAATACACGTTATGTATATAATATTTTTTTGGGTGAAGTGAAGGCGTTCTAAAGTACACACACAATAGTCTGCGCCCGCGTTATTAAGGTCAGTTATGGTCACAGAATAGCCGTTTTATAGGCCTTAAAACATTCGTTCAAGGTATTTGTATAGTGTGTATGGTGTATATGTGCAAGTGACAGGTATGGTTCGAACGCGCCAACTTAACGGTACTACTATAACCTGAGAACTGTTTCATAAGCAGAATATCAGACGCATCTTAATAATAATAATGAAAAAAATAATAATTAATCAACTAGATACAAACTTGTTTAATAATTCCTTCCTCAATTTTGCTTTAGTTTAAGTTAATGATAGGATGCAAATTAGGAGTAGTTGTAATATTAGTTATAAATGGTTTTACTCGTCATGCCATCTGGTACTTGCACAATGACTGTCGTTTCCTTCGACTTGCAAAATATACAGATACATCTGTTCATTATGTACTTGGTTAATTATTCAAATTGGATTGCACTGTCAGACATGCTAAAAAACCAGTAAATCAAATAGAGCACAGCATTAAAAATTATTAATAATTTATGAATAATTACAATATCCGCATGGTGTATTCATTATAATTTATAATTACTCCATCATCTATACAAATATTAAATATGCACAATAAACAACGCTGTTTATGCAATTTTACTACATATTATAAAAACTACTACGGATAAATTATATTCCGATAATTGCAAAAATAAAAACTGGTTGCGGAATAAATAAATATTTATTAATACAGTAGACTCATGTTTTATAAATATTATTTACTGATATATCAATCACTGATTTGTAATTCTGTTAAGAAGTAGATATTTTGTAATTATATTTTGAAGTTATAATTATAGGTGTTTATCATAAGAAATATTGGTCTTGTTTGCAACACTTCTAAGCGTATCAATAGCTACTTAATGTTGTTGATTATAGGATTAATATGATTTGTGTACTTCGTGTTAGTGATAGATACAATTAAAAATATTATTTATATTTATAAAATGGATACTATAAAATATTAATAGTTACTTTAATGGCTTGTATGGTTTAATATTAAAACAATTCTTAAAATAATTTATTGGCCATAATTTATCCGCATATCACATTGAAGACCACCATTCGTACTCAAAGCAGCCGCTAGTAAATGCAGTATTTCATTTATTTTAATTTAAGATGACACCATGTAATATCGAGTTCAACATAAAATTCCTAGAATTCAATAGTAGAATTATTACATGATTATGTTCCCACAAAAAAAGAGAAGAATGAATTATGCACTGTTACGTAGATTAGCAATTTCCTACACTTCAGGGTGCACCAGACATCTAGGAGTTCTGAGAAACCGATAATAAAATGCACATAAACCAAGAAGCCCGTTCGTTTAACTGATTCATAAAATATAATATGAAATTTTCCACTTATCACTTAAAGACCGTGATATATGCCTATGAACTGGTCCCCTATGGCTATCCATGAAGAAATTAATGCATATTGGCTGGTTAATATAAAAAGCCTTTGTTCGCAGTATTGGTAAATCAAATTAATAATGGTTAGATTTTTCTCATGGTTATAAAACTTATACAGTTTTCTTTAGTTTAGTTTCAACTTATATACAATTAATAACATAACAGGATAATGTAATTAGGTTAATTTTCATTACATGGTTCACAGCTTCAGTTAAGTTTTATGTATTTTCATATATCCAAGATTTTTGCCAAAACTCACTTTTTTGTCTATATTTTCAATTTCCTGTCTGTTACTGTAAATGATTTAAATTAAATAAAATGTAAACTATTATAATCAAAGCAAGGTCATAAGATCATTCTTTATTTATTGTCACAATTATGTTGATGACATTACTTTTTAAACTTAAATTATTTTTTTTATAAAAACAAATTTTTATTTTGTAAAATTATTTTTAGATACTGTAATCAATCTCAAGTGCTTGATCAGCACGTACGTAAACATATTCACCGTCTGACAAATCTTTGACAAAAATTGGATCGAATCGAACAGAACTCGACAGAGAGACCAGAAAGCTCATCTCATCTCAAAATCGCGCCAGACATAAATGGCAAAAGTCACATAATCCAACTGACCAAACCGAAGTAAACAGACTCAATAGTGAGATAAAAAAGCAAACAGACAGCACAAAAACAATGCTGGAAATCCACTCCAACAAAGATTATAATATTATGTGAGGAATTGCTAAAGCTCCGAAGCATTTGATAACAGCCTTGAACTCCAATGCACAACTGTCGACTGTCTAGGGTGAGAGATCTAATCACTCATCTCAAAGCCAAATCGGATCCAGATCCAAATTGCATTGCAAACAAAGCTTTGACAATATCTTCTTACAAAGCTGTAATGTACCTTAGAAACATCGCATTTTCTGTCTTCATAAAAAAAGTCTGTGTGATTTGTCTCAAAAATATTCGAAAGGATAAACATATTCCACAAAATTATTAATGATTAGTCTTCTGTCGTACGGTGGCAGAAACTGTAATTTTAAATATAATCAGGGATCACACGGTGGCTAAAAACTTGTTGCTAAATCATCAACATGGCTTCAGATATGAGCTCTTCACAACCCATCAACTAACCAGAGTTACAAATCAAATTTAAATTGGTTTTCGTACTAAACAAGTCACTGGTGTCATATTCTTCAATATTGAAAAAATATTAATAAGAACTGGCACCAAAGTTTACTCTTGTAACTGTAGGGTTTCAAGTTCAATCTAAGATTGATAAAGCTTATTGATTCTTATTTGAAAGGAAAAACATTCGTTTTAAGCTGATGAGCACTTGTCTTCCCCGCACAATCAAGGAAGGGTTTCCACAAGATTTAGTATTATCTCCGATGCTTTTCAATTTGTATGTATCAGACATACCATACATCACGTCTGGTGTCAAAATCGCGCAGTACACTGACAATACGGCACTACTTCAAGCTGCGTGTGAAGCAATTGAAACTTGGCTAAGATACTGGAGAGTAAATATCAACCATGAGAAAAGCAAAGCTGTATTTTTCTCTAGAAATTATCGGCTCCTCATGAGAATGTTGATCTAAACTACGCTCTAATTCTATGGACAGATATTGCGTACCTAAGAATAAAGTTAGATATAACCTTTCAGATTGCACATAACGGCCATCCATTAACTGCTGCGTAGAGAAAGCAATATAAATACAAGCAACATGTTGCAACTGTTCAAATCAATCATTTGCTCAATACATACGTATACATGTCCAGCTTAAAGCAATGCTGTGCATCAAACTCTCGATTTAAACTCTAGCATTCTACATTCAAGTACTTTAACACTTGACTATGCACTCTAATGTGTAGATGCTAAATACTACTCTAGCCATTGTTCAAGTTAAAATCGAGCAAATTGAATATAAATCTGCAAAAAAATACCAATAAATGCCGTTTTGAACATTACTACAATTTATTGAAAAAAAAGACATTTGGTAACAAACAAATTGAAGCTCTGACAAATTTAAATAAATGTTTTTTTTTTTAATTTACCTTTTAACGTTGACCAAAATTAAACAAAATTTAATGTTATTCATGCGTAAAACGTGATGTATTTATTTATAAGTTAAAATTTGTTAGTTTTGAACTAAGGTTTTCCATGAGTAAAGTATTGCGGGAAGGAGACCACGTCCGGACCATCGTCCGGGACATAGTCCGATCCAGTGCTGTGTCGTAGATCCTATTAAAGATAGAGACTAAAAAATCAATGTTTTCTTCGTCGCTCAATTTTAAAATTTCTGGATATATATCGTCAGGTCTGGACTAATGTTGTATTTCAGTAGATTAATTGCATCTTAGAATTATTGGTCCATTTAGATCTTATTCGGGTATTGTGAGAATTTTTTGAATGTTAGAATAGCTGGGTTATTTATTCTGTCCATGTTTCCATTTTCTTGTTATAACTTTGCCATCTGAGTTAACTCAATAACCATCAGTCATAATCAAAACTTCAATTTGGCAATAAACTTTTGTGATCGTACTTCCAGAAATCAATTGCGTGTTGAAATTACAAATAGATTTTACGTCCTATTTTAATATTATTTTTATTTAATAAAAGTTACAAAACCATTAATGTCAAAATCTCCCCCAGCTTATAGAGCAATTTCCTTACATTTGTTCCCGCCATCCTAATAAATTTAATAGAAAAGTTAATGTGCATTATATTTTATGCCAAATTTGCAGGTATTTCCAAAATAGGAGAGGTTTAGTCGATAGACGCTCTACTACAAACAACAAATCCAACACTTGTGAGTATTTTAAAGACTCCACACTCACGCCACAAAATACTCATAAACTTCCTTTTAATATTTATATTTATTAAAAACACACGACCAATTTCTTAATATAGTTAAGTTTTATATTAAAATAAAGCAATAAATATCAGAGTTATACTGCCATATTATGGAAGATTAAGTTGTTGGACACTAAAAAGTATATCAAGTGTATCCAAATTAATATCACATTAAACAAAACTATTCAACAACATGAGTTTTATTGAAATTGTGACAGAAATACCTCTGTTAAAATTGATTTATAACATCAAAAATAGGGGGATATACACCTTTTAAAAGACTATAAAAAGCTATCAATTTAATGCACTACAAAACGTAAGCAGTTAAATTTTATTAGTCTTGAACAATACAAAGTCGATTTAAATATTTTATGGAACCGATTGGTTCTATAAAATTATTAAACAATATACCTTGTTGGTACTAAACGTTAATGTCTTCAAATAAATTTTTATTTAAGAATGTTAAGTACCAATTGAAATAATAGAATTTTTATACTCCTCCTACATATCTAAATGTATGATACAATATTTTTAATCATACGTTAAGTCATTGTCAGCATGTTTCCTATTGGATGTATGTCAGGATGTCTTCATAGCTTCTAATTACTATAGGTTCCTTTAGTAAAAATGAAGGGCCAGACAGTGGCACAATAGGTGCTTCAACATTTCCTCTTCCTCTATAGCATGATGCATTCACTGATCATATATAAATCTGTAAACTCAAGGACATATATAGTGCAATCTGTTCAATTTTCAAATATGGGCACCGTTATGTAAAGTTTCTTCATAGATACATTTTTCTTATTTTTTGAATAGAAACAGAATATTCATTTTTCTTGTTAATTAATTATTGTTAGCAATACTACTGAATATAATCCATAACAGAACTTTCTGCTCTGATTAATCAAACTATAATAAAATAATTATTGTTATTACTCTTCAATACCTTAAAAACATTTCATTTATTTATTGCATAAATATATGCTTTTCTCTCAATACTATTATAGTATATCATATGTTTCATAACATATCCAGTGCACATTTATACCAATTAATAACGCTTTCTAACAATGCAACTAACTATATTTGTATTGAATTATATATGGTTAGAATAATCTTAAAAGTATTTTTGTCAATGTATAAATGAACTAGAGTAGGTCAAAAAATGCAACGACTATTACTTATTTGGTTATGTTGCGAAAAGAGGTGAACGAGATGCAATTAATTTCTATAGAATATTATTGAAAACTTTTTAAATAGAAGTTATATACAATAAAATTGCATATCCCAATTTATATTTAACCATTTATTTACAATGTTTTAATATGATGCGAGCATTGAAAGTAATGTTTTTTGTATAAAAGTTGTACAAAAATCTGTTATAATTAAAGATGGCACTATTTTAAGTGTAAAACAATGCAAATTTAATATTTTCCCAAATAATAAGTATAATTACAACAGCAAAATGCTTGACCGCTTCATAAAATAATCTTGAAAATTGGTTGTTAGTAAAGTAAAAATTATTGGGTATACTTTTGTGCAAATTTTACACGTAATGACAATTTGCTTCAATTTTCTATAGCAAATATAAACCACCCACTTAACAATATGTATAAGGTTAACCCCAAAATATCTTTCTGTTAAAATTAATGTGGCCTTTGTATATTCAAAGTTTCTCGTAGTCTTTAAATTGATTGTTTGTGGTAATATATATGACTAGAAAACCTAAAAACAAATTTGAAAGGAATCGAAATGTGTTCAAATGTACCCCGACTGTTTGGTATAGCTGCAATAGTCTGCTTTTAAATGTATCTCTATAATTAAAACTTAGTTGGACTATTAGAATCCAGGCGTTTGTAATATTTAAATAGCATGTATGTCTAAACTAGCTTAAGATAACAATAAAGTACTGCTATTGGTAGAAACCTAAAGTCCCGAATTCCATTCTGTTGCTCAATTTTACCTTGTAGGATAAGGCGTTGCAAACCGTATTTTTCACCTCAAATAATGCGACCAAGGTAGGCAAATTTTCTTCATCTTTGCAGTTATATAAAGCTCAAGCCCCAATTTTCGGATTACCTCTTCGTTCTTTATTCTGTCAACCCAGAATATTTTAAGCATTCGCCGTGGACAGCTTCTGTTCCATACATTAGGACAAACCATATATAACAGTTGACCATCCTGTATTTGATTCAAAGTTCAAAGTTGCTGTAAGTCAAGAATTTTCCGAGATTAAATATTTTACATTTATTTTGGATGTTAGCCTCCAATTTGTTATTGATTACACGCCCCAGGTATTTAAATTTTGCAACTTCCTATATTTCCTTACCATCTATTCATGTATAAATGTTATAAAAGTCTGCAGATCATCATAAATTTTATCATTTTAAGAACTTGAACGTCTTTTGCGTTATTTGATAAAACTAAGGTGTCGTATGCGCATCTAATATTGTTGATCAGATTGCCATTAACTTTGATGCCCATTTGACTATCCAAGATAGCTTCAACAAAGGCTTTTTTAACGTATAGGTTAAATAACATGGGTAATAGTATACAACCTTGTCTAAACCATTTTTTGATTTCAAATTCTTCTGTTATATTGTTTTTTAAAGTCTTACCTCGGCTGTCTGGTTCCACTAAAGATTGATTTTAATCCTGGTATCTATTTGTAGATCTTAAAAATATTTTAGCATATAATTATGTTTAATGCTGTTAAAAGCCTTATCGTAGACAATGAATATATAGGAGTCTTTTTGCTTGTCAAGGCAATTTTGTACAAGTATGAGCAGGTTGAAAATAGCTTCGCGTGCTGTAAAGCCATTCTTACAGCCAAATTAAGTAGCTCCACTGACTTCGTCATACTTTCTGTATAATCTTGTATAAAAAATGCGTAAGAATAACTTTAGAAAATAAGACTTAAGAGCAGATAATGCATGCACGTTTTTGCATTTGGTGTCTTCGAAAAGGTAAAAAACGTAGAGCGTCGCCAATATTAAAAAAAATATCATAAATTTGTATAGTTTCTTCCGTATGTTTATGTTAATTTCATTTAATAAATAAAAAGTTTCTAAAAACATTATTACCTTATAGCACAAGTTTGTATTCTAGGATGGTAGGCCTAGAGAATGTTTGATTTTCTATGATTGATGGTTCTTGTGATCTGTCATCTTTAAAAAGTTGTTATATGTACGTTTTCCACAATCCACTCCTCCGGGTCGGCAATTAGTTCGTTTTTAATTTCCAACAGTTCTATTGTCCTGCTATTTCCATTATACATATTTTTGTGGAAATTGAAGCTGACAGCAAAATAATTTTTTTTCTGCTTGTTCTCATTTTTCGATCATCAACCTTTCCTTAGCTAGTCTGCTGTCATTTCGTTTTTTTTTTTCTAAATTCAGAGCTGTCATTATGTGTTATACATTTGCAACGTTGTACCTTTTCAAGTATCTTTTCTATCATCCAATCGTGTTTGTGTTAAAACTTCCTTAGACATGCCAGATCCATTATTAAGCCTAGGTAAATCTTAGTAATACCTGATCAAAGATAGACTAGGTTTGTCAGTAACAGTTTCTAGAATTTTAAGTTTAACTTTAAAGAAGAAAACTTTTTTTGTCTTAGTTTGGAAGTACTAGGTGGACATAATAAATCCAAAACAAAGCCGTCCAATCTAGCACAACAAGGTGATATAAAAAATTCTAAAAACTTGTTTTAGTTAAAAACCGAGTTCAGATTTACTTTTTATCAGATAAAATCAAGAAACAATGTACGCAGACAAAGTGTAGTTGAAAAAATACCCACCTGGTAGAGCTTAGACGCATGTGGTTTTTGTTTTAGTATCTATATATTTTTTTTTAACTTGCAGTTAACAGCTTCTGTTTTAAAGGACCTCGGGATATTCCTTTAGTAAAGTCCGTACTATCACTGAACATAGTCTTTTGCATCTGTCTCTCTAGACCTTCTACTTACTTTAATTCGAGTTTCTAACAAATCAGCTGGTAATAAACTCCTAAGATAGCTTTTCGTTCACTTGACGGTTCTAGTGTTATTCTTTCGGGGTTGAACTGTGTTGACTTCGGTCGGGGTCGCTTTCAATATGTTACTATTTGTTGGTGTTTGCAATAATTTACACAGTACACACCCACCCAACAACCTGGCTGTTTAGCAAATGATCGAATATTTTACTACTTCTTCTTAATGTAGGACTAGTCCTGTTAATTTCCAACTATTGTGCCTCCTATAATATAGACGTCCAGCTGTCTTTCTATCTTTTGGTCGTCCAAGAGGCTTCTTTGTGTTCGGTATTGATGTATCTGGCTTCCTTGGCTATTCTGTTCCATTCTCGACGTCTTGTTCTTGTCCAACGTACGATATCCTAAACTCTGCAGTCCCTTCGTATTTCCTCGCTGAGTACTCTGTCCCTGATGCTGAGACCCGATATGGTTCGAAAGGTCTTCATTTCTGTTGTTCGTAGACGCCCTCTCGTCTTCTTTATGTCCGCTCTGGTCTCAACTTCATACGTCATACTTGGCCTATCACAGATTTTATATATGCGTACTTTACTCTCTTTTTGCATTAATTTGTTTCGCCATACTATGTCACGTAGACATCCCGCAATTCTCGATGCTTTATTTATTTGCATTTGAGCATCATTGTATAGGTCTCCTTTACTGGATAATTCAACGCCTAAGTAGTTAAAGCATATTACCTGTTCTATAGAACTGCCTTCGATAGACAGTTTGCATCTAATAGGGTCTTTTGATAGCACCATTGCTTTAGTTTTTGCAATAGATATCTTACTATATTCTTAATTTTGTAACAATTGACATTTAGAGAAAGAAAAAACATCCAATCTCTGGACAAGTAACATTTATGTGTGTAGTCGGAGAACTCCAGTTACAACCGCAATCACTATACCAAATGACCCGCCTACCAACTCTACTGTTTGTCATCATAAGATTAAATCTGTCACCTTCCTTTTCTGATTTAGTAACAATTAGCATTTGCTAGGATAAATAACAATAATAAATTCAGTGCCTATTTACTCAAAAATATAAATTTTTGGTCATAATAAAATAACAAAATCAGCTAACCAGACAACACCTGAAAAAATCACCACAGCTACATAGACCCAGAAAAGAACTGTTAGTGTTAATAATGATTTATTGAGTTTACTTAATCGGTCTCAAACACCAGCGTCTTCTCCAGCAGTTGCTGCCCAACCAAACTCACCAAGACCCTGAACGTCCCGGTCCAGACCTCGCTCAAGAGACCTGCCAAAAATTTGATCAAGTCCGTCGGCTCCATGAACAAAAAAAAAACGCCCACCACAAAGTCCCGCCACCAGAGAAAGTTAATAAAACAGAAGAAAGACACTGGTAAGTCATCTTCTGTTATTTTTGCTAATAGGCTAGGCTATCATCCTGCCCATCAAAGTCATCAGCCACCAAGGGCAAAACATCCCCAACCCGGCTAGCCCTTAAGACTTAAGAAACCAGTTGTGATCCGGCAGGTGCAAAAAGACCATACGTTATAAGGAATGTGCCCAAATGCATCAAAGCTGATGCGGTGCAAGCGAATCTAATCTAATATTACCATTAAATAAAAAAAACTTAAACAATTTCATAAAGCAATCCTAATACCCAATACTCAAAAATTAAGAGCAAACACCCAGCCCAGCCTAAACCTCCTATGTCAGAAATTCAATCGATAGAATACCGTAGCATCGTCAACATGAAAATCACCAATGCTAGAAAACAGGGAAAAGAACTAAAACCTACAATATTGTAATGCCAACAATATTTTCTATGTCATGTTTTGTCTATAGAACTTTCGATTATGAATTGACGGTTTTTTAATCAAATTTTTGAAACCACCTGTGTTTTAATTATCAATATAATATAGAGTTTCAACATGACGTATCAATTTATTGAAGTTAATAAATTAGTCATTATTTAGTTTTTTCAAAAATAATAAAAACCTTCACATGACAATATAATTTACGATTATGCTGTGTTTATTAAATTAATATACGCATCCTGAATATAATATACGCATATTAAATTGTTAATAAAATACTTAACTGCCCAATAAATATATCTTCAAATAATAAATCTCCTTTCTACTCCCGTTGAATAGCAGAACGTCGTCTTTTCTTCTTAATGATTAACCCAAATTGAAAAATTAATAATTCAAACGGATCTAAATTTACAGCAATGCATACAAACCAATATATGCATGATATATTTAAGCTTTGCCCTAAAAAGATGTATTGCTTATTCAGCTGTCGAAGAAAAACGTAACATTCCGTAACTTATCGTTGCAACATCGTTTACAGCGTTTGATTCACGACTCTCCTCATTGCGAGTAAATCATGTGACCTCGCACTTCCTGGATACTCGATATATAAGTACCTCTTTGTTTAATGGTTAGCAAGTGGTCTAATTACCGGCCAAACATAAATTCAAAAATTATTCTCATACCAAATCAAATGAACTCTTTTAAACTTTAATTAAAAACTGTAATTAGAATTATTAATATATTTTTTGTATAGAAAATTAACCAATTTTAAAATTTATTAAGTGAAATTACTCGTTGCATTACACGATATTGTTAGAGGCATAATTAACTTCCGCTTTGAGAAAGATTAAATAAGGTTTATATATAGCCTGCATTATAACCTTCAATTGGCAATAATGGAACATGAATTGAGAAAAATGTGTTTATGCACACCTTTACCAAGGCGCAATGGAATTTGTTAAATGGCAAATAACAAATTATAATATTACATTGATATGTAGCTAAATAATTGTTTTAATTTACATTGCATCTAAGCTAAAAATATTATTTGATATTTAAACATAAACTTTGATTCTATAAAAATATCAATTTATATTGTACAATCGATCATTATATTTAAGGGTTGAGACATAATAATAAAATTGATAAATCACCACATAAAAAAGTTGCAATGTGACAAGGTGATGCATCAAACTTGATAGCTATACGTAATTGGTATTGTGGATATAATCAGAGATCATCATCAAATCAAAATTGTCTTTTTTATACAACGCTAATTTAGTGACACTTGAGGGTTACATCTACTACCTGTTAATAAAGTGATAAATCATTTCATAATATTGTGACACGGGTTCTAAATTATTATTTAAAACTATTCGTATAATATTCGCTTACATTCCGACGTAATCGTTCTTAGTATAATTATCCATTCCATTTCTTGTAGTTTTGCAATCAAAATTTCATTTTATGTGAATAAATTGAACTCGGTGTCTTCGGATGCGTGCATTACTAACGAGAAAATGTAGTGTGTAAGTATTTTTATCGTCCAAGTAGGATAGACTTGAAAGCCGCAGGCAAAATATAACTGAGCTCAATAATATACCGTTTTTAATGTATTATGGCTTATAGTTAGCCTTCTACTATTGTCTGGCATCAGATTTAATTTAAACGTAGTGTATAAATGGTCATATTTTTATATGTGTTTGACCTAAACCTATAAAATTTGATAATACGTTATTTAATATAAAATACAAATTATATTTTGTAATTGAAGATAATTTATCTTACCAATATTTTGTAGTAATATCTTTAATTTAAGATGTAATAATTATTAAATATTGAATATAAAAAAAATGTGACTAACCAAAATATGCAATTATTCAATATAAAACAAATCTATTGCTTACAAATATTATAATATTTTATCCATTAAAATTATTACATTTCTAAGTATTATTTATTTGGTTCGCTTCTGAAATAATGTATTAATGTTGCTTAATTTACTTAACTTAGTTTTTGATATCTTCTATAGTAAATTCGGGTTTATTTGTTGTATAATTGATTGTCTCAAGTTACAAGTTAATTTACAAAACAGATTATCTGCAACAAAAAGTGTATACTACCACCATCCTAGCAAGCAATAAAGTTGCAATTGCCTATGAAAAAGTATGGTTCGTATGCCTTTCCAGATTAGAAAAAATATTAAAAATAATTTTTCTACAAAACTTGACAACGGCGGATGGGGAGACATGCGGTCTGTACCGTGTGCAAATCGATCAAAGTATTCCGTGTTGTCCCAAGTGTAGGCAAATAAATAGATGTGTGTTGTGGAGCTATTTTTCCACCTTTCCGAACAATTGTAAATCCCGAAAATCACAAACCAGAAATAATAAATTTGTTAGCTCTATCCCTAACAAAACACTGTGACTTAAACAAATACACGCACAAATAGAATGGGAATCCCTACGCAAATCTGGTTAAACCAATCAGTAAGTTTTCTGAACCATAAAAACTAAATCAACAAATAGATCTAAAACAATTCTCATTTTGTATTTCAATTTTTGAAAGGCTTTTAGCATCTCTAGCAGCTAATTAACTATGAAACCGTAATAACTATAAGCTATAAGAAAATAGAGTAATGAGTTCTAATCGCTAGTCTAGATTGTCTAGAAGTACAAGCAAAACTGGTTAACAAATCTAAGAATTGAAGTCAAAGATTCATTGGTGCCACTAATTTATTATCCATTTTTATTACTTTATCTATATTAGATCCTCAAACAACAACGATTAAACTGGTATAATATTTACAATCAAAACATATCTCAAATATTTTATCAAAGTACCGCCAAATGCCAAAAGTACACTGAAGAGCTAAACATATCATGATGCTTCAGAAAAAGTAGTAGTTAATAAAAAGATCTTCAAAAATAACCAGACAATCCTTAAAATGCCTTCATAGACCTAAAAGAACGTAAGACGCATAAAACGTTCTTGATTTCAAAGCTTCAGAAATTAGAATGATTCGGCGTGTTATATCTCAACTGTAACTTAAGGCAGTCCTTCTAATTCCTGAAGCATTGAAACCAATGGCGTTTTATGCATGCTCTTCTTCGTAAAGTTTTCGAGTGCCTAAATCAGGCATAAAATAATCCAGAAAGCTATAAAATAGACTAACATTTATGTATAAACCAGCCTTGGTAAGCCTAAAAAAACTAATTAAAAAAAAAAACATAGAAAGTTTATAAAACTTATAAAACCTACTTTTCAAGAATACCAATGTTGTTCTAGAGCAGAGGTCGGCAAGCTGCGGCTCAGATGTCTCAAAAACTTTTTGAATGTATAATTGCGGGGATTTTCAGAAACGTATCTATTGAAAAAAGTAAAATATATTCAAACAAAAAAAGATTTAAGCAAGCATCTGGGTCTATTGTCCAAGTTGGCTACTAAACTCCACTTTCTGATCCTCCTCTGCCTTGTCAAAGTTCAATATGTCTCAAGCTTCGGGTTGGAGCTGCAGCTCAAGAATGAGGTTGACCATTCCAACAGTTTTATGCCGCTTTGCAATTATAGGATTAAATGTTCAGAACATACTAATGAGTCACTCTCAGTAATAAAATCTAAACTGGTTATGAATTTCAAACAGTAGCCACAATTTGCAAAACTTGCCTGACATAGATACCAAAAGACCAAAAAATAAAAAGAAACCTTGTGGCAAATCAGCTTGTCAAACAAAGATCAAAGAAGACTTTCACTAAAACAGAACCTGATTTCGGAATACTATACAAACCTAAAAAAACCCGGTGCAGACTAAAGACAAAACACAGCAACCTGTGGAAGAGCTGTATGAGATTGACACGTTTAAGAATACTCCTAACATGACCATTGCATAACATCAAAACAATAGTAACACAAATAAGTTGTATTAGACTGCAAAAGCTCACATGACACCGATCACTGTGGTATAATACCTACTTTTAAACAGTACCAATGCTATTCTAGAGCAGAGGTCGGTTAGCTGCAGCTCTAAAGTCTAAAAAGCTTTTTGAGTGTATAATTGCTGAGCTTTTCTAAAACTTATCTTTTAGAAAAGGTAAAATGTATTCAAACAAACAAAAGTTACGGCGAGCATCTAGGTCTATTGTCCAAGTTGGTTACTAAACTCCAGTTCTGCTGAGGTGCACCTAGTTAACTTCAAACCCAAGTGTAAGTCCTGCCTGCTGCCAGGTTTGCTCGTAGAACTACGTCGGTACTATTCGTTAGTTTGTTCATAGTTAGTCTGGGTTCACATTTCTGATTGCATGGTATAGATACCAAAAAACCAAAAGATACAAGGAAACCTCGTGAAAAATCAGCTTGACAAACAAAGGGTAAAGAAGACATTCACTGGACCAGAACCTGCTTTCAGAATGCCATACAAAACCAAAATAGAAATAATCCGCTGCAGGCTAAAGGCGGAACACAGCAACCTGTGAAAGATCTGTATAAAATTGACACGTTTAAGAATATTCCTAACAGGACCGTCAAATGATATCAAAACAGTAGTAAGACAAATAAGACTGCAAACGCTCACAAGACTGATAACCGGTCACTGTGATCTCAAGAAGCACTTGCAAAAAATGAGAATAAAATAGAATGCAAAGCTTAACTGCAATGCACAACCATCTTTAGCAAACACAACCTAACCCAAGCTGTTCTAAAACCATGGCTATGTCAACAAACTGAATTGTCGCATTTGAGGACTCAAGTGTTTTTTAAAGAGCAAGTTTAATGCGCATGTTAGATTGTACAGTTATTCTTCAAGGATGGGAATGGCAATGCGGTCAACGGCGTTCGTTACCGTAAGATGATAAACCACTTCTTCTGGTTTCAAATTACTGAACAAAATCTGGAAGACAAAACAATAAAATTGTTGCAGACAACATTTGAAGGTTTGAACTTTTCAAATACACTGCGTTTTTTTGAAATTTCAACATAGGCGGTCTGAATGGCCGCACAATAACATTACATATCTTAGTTTAGGCATCATCAATCTTTTATAAAATCATTACTGTATCAAAATTATTCGAACTCCGCAAAACAAAACAAAATAAATGAAAAGCTACCGCACAATTAGTCTAAAAATAGTGCCATAAAACCCCCACAAGAGATAATAATAATTAAAAAAAGTTTTCTATAGTAGAAAATAAATTATGTTATTATTATTTTAAGATTCCTCAAAATTTAAAACCAGCAATCAAATCATGATTCCGCTTTAACTAATTACAATTACCAACGCAACAACAAAAAATTATTGAAATAGATAAAAAAATTCAACAATATTTGTTATTATTTTAATGATAAACAATAACTAACAGTAAAAAGAACTTAAGAAATTATATCCGGTTCCAGTAAAAATATTTCACATCCGGGAGAGATTGTCGCCTTACGTAAAAATGTACAATTGGTGACAAATCAGAAAAAAAATGTATGATATGTCTTCTATATTGTACTAATTGTGTTAATTACATTCCATTCGCTATTAATTTTATCAATAATTTTCATAATTATTGTGTGGAAAATTGTAATACATCTTGGTATTATATTCTGATTAGTTACTCTTTTCTAATATCCTACATTTTACCTTTGTTTGGCATCAGAAGGTAATCAAGTTCAGAATTAATGCAACAATTGATTATAGAAAGAAATTTATAAACTAATAGCTTTTTGCATGAAAACTGTAAATGTATAATTCACACTTTACACAACAAAATCACAAAAGCCTTTTACTAGAGAGAATTGCATTAAATTAGCCTACATAATATATTTTTTAGCATATAAATCTGTAATACATCGTGGAATAAGTTGTTTTTTGATGATTTTAATATAAAATTGCCCACACAGTATCCATCAGTACTTATTGTCATCTGCAATAATATCATGTCGCAATGTACAACACGGTACACAGACTATTTTATATTATTGTAGTAGTCTTGATAAGAATACCATTACCTGGCCCACACATATATCGCGCCTGTTATCTCGAGGTGTGTGCAGATTGCATGCTCCATTCTACTTATTAATATCGATTGACAAACCCAAGCAATGTAATATGCCGACGTATCAATAACTCTTCAACGCAGAAAGAATTTGCGTACGACAGAACATGCATGCGTAGGTTGTATTATGGTAATAAATAAGTCGGACCAGTTTAGTATTTGTTCGCGCCCACATTTTTTGACAATTTCGACCTATATTTATATATAATTTTTTATTCATAAAAAAGTGCATTGGATATGTTTATAAGTGCATTAATATTCTATAAAACAGAGTATACAGTTTCTTGGAAATGTGGAACAAAAAAATAATTTATTGGTTTACTGTGGCATAAATTCGGGCTAGAAATGCGTCTGCATGAGATTTGTTAGAGTCGCGCTCGGAATATTGATGATTGATGCTTAAGGAGCTTAATAAATCGTTCTAGTCTATTGTTCTACTAACTGCTTCTGCGTCGAGTTCTTTGTTTTATCTTTATGGTAGAGAATCTATTATATCTTTCTTATATATTTTCTTAATTTCAAGTATTCGTTGACCAACCTATAATACACAGACTACCGTAAATTGTACTGATATACCAGGAAGTAGGATGCGTTTCGTAAACTATTGTGACCTCGTATTAGGTAAGATATTACAATATTTTAGTTTAAAGGAACAGCGTAACAACATTGCATACTTAAAACTTTTAAATTAAAATTGCAAATTTTAAATCCTTTCTAAAATCAAAGTATAAAAAATTAAATATTCATTATTTAATTCAATTTTAAAAAGTTAATAAAATGTTTCTCAAATTTCCCTACCTTAATTCATTATAATCTAACCTACGGCTACGGCTAAATAGACTCGCCCATTGCAAGTAGAATTCGAGATAAAATTAAACATTTTTATCGGATGACAATAGAAAATTTATTTGCAATTTGCCGTTGTATTGAATAATTTTACTCCTACGCCACTGGATTAAAATTAGTACATTAAACATTTTTTTCTAAAATACAGAATCGTGTGTGTATGCTTAAAATAGACAAGTAATAAAAAAGTTATAGACGGAACTCCAAGCCAAAGTCTACTCCGTTCTAAAAAGTTCCGTAGATGCTAAGAAAAACCATTGTCTAAAATTGTAAAGCCAAAAGGTTTTTCTTCTTCCAGAACTTTTTTTTTTAGATTCTGCAACAATTCAGTGTTGAGAACACGGCCAGTTTAGGATATTTCTAGTGTCCGTCTGTAGCACCACATCTCAAAAACAGTAAGTTTATTCATTAAAGCTTCACTCACTGTCCAAGATTCAACCCCATAAAAAATGACCAAATATACGTAGCATTTTAATAGGCGTATTTTTCAATAATTGTTTGTATTTATGCAAAAGTAGGTACAGTTGCATACTGGTTGGGTGTTGGTTAACCAGAAACTGTTCAGAAGAAATTTAGTCTTTACTAATGTACATGTACTTTGTCTTTATTACGTTAAAGTCAAAGCCATATCGTCTGCTAACTTTGTGACTAGATTTGGCAAACTTTTCAAGCTGTCTGCAAAGTCTATTGTGTAGTCCACATATCTTATGTTCTTAAAATATTCAACGTTTATTAATAATAATTGTTCGGAATAGACATTGAAGCTGCCTTAAGTTACCGCAGTACTTAACCTACATGCTTAACTGCTAGGCGTTTAAACCGTGAGTTATCATTACACTTACTTCCATTGCAATCTCGTTCTCCAGACCTATTAAAGACGTATAGCAAATCATTATTAAAATTTAAAAAAACTTGTCATACATTTTTTAAAAACTTTAATCATTTTTAAGTGTAAATAATTAAAAAAAAAAAAAATATTATACCCTCTAATATTATAATAAATGGAACAGGAACAACAAATCAACTATTAAAATGATAATTCAATTTTCCAACGGGAAGTATGTATGTATACTGAAAAGAAACAATTGCGTGAGAGTTTTCACAAAGAGATACAATTATCTTGAATGAATAAATCAATTTAGCACATAATTAAACTTACGTATTAATTAATTCGTTTGCTTTCATATCTTCATTACGCGTATATTATCTTACGTCATTTTCTAAAGAAAGTCTTAAATATTTACAATCATATCGATATACAAGATAAATAAACAATGTTGTTATACATTCCATTCCATATATGAAACTTCCTATTTGTTAGACATAGTTATGTAAATAATGGTAGCATCAAATTTTATGCAAATTTTAAGACATCATTTTAAAGTATCCTATTAAGTTTATCTGATAGTTGTTGGTATAGTATAGTATATAGTAGTATAAAAAAACAAACTAAATTTCATAATTAATTATGAAATTAATTCATGTAATTTATTGATAGTATAACAAATAATTTAAAAAATTAAAAGAAAAAACCGTAATTAATCCAAGTGTATATTTACATTTGTTTCTGCTGTATAGAATTCTAGCAATTCAATTTATAACATCCATCACTTTAGTGAGTTTCCAAATTTCTGTATTACGTATCTTGTCTCTCAGGCTGATCCCTAGAATTGCCTTTTCCATTGATCTCTGACAGAGATGCCGTTTCTAAACCATACGTTGCAACAAAGAAAATGCACGCATCATACAATTCTCTCTTAAAGCAGATCGGTACTTCTTGTAACTTCTGCTGTTTGATTGTCCCTACCCAGTTTAATGTTATGTCTCAGATAAACTTATTCATCCAGAATTTTTTTAGAGCGTTTATCTGATGTTATTTGAGAGAGTATTTTTTTTGGAAGTTCATTTATACTATACCTTGGCTTAGAATTACAACATCATGTGCTAAGCGGAGGTAACTTAGATATTTTGCATCTACACACATACACATTGTTTCCCACCTTGAGATAAAGACCAAGTGCCACAGTAAATTGCTTTGGATTGCCGATACCTCTATGAAGTCAAAAACCTTCTGCCAATCCACAAACTCCATATGCAGAAGCACGTTGTTCAGTAGTATAAGCATTACTTTTTCAAATGTTTTTAATCCAGACTGCAGCATTTTGCTTGTTACTTTATCTTCTCCAAAGTGTTCTAAGTCCACGTTCAAAAGAAATTGTTTATGTTGTATTTGTTTTAGCTGTTATACTGACTAGTTGTATATCTGTAATTCTTTCTGTAACAATCATCTCTCAGATTGTTCATCATCTTATGAATCATCATCTTTCCTTTAACTCTTTTTAAGCGCAGAACTTTTACATTCAGGTTATCTTCAATAGCACTAATAAGCTGCTGCATGTATTGTGTGCCCATATACCTCTCCGTATACCTGTTTTTTTTTAAGATTTTTTCTCTGTCAGTATTCCGGCGCTCATTTATCAACTAAACTGTACCGAGAATGTGTGTATCGTTCTGTTTCATCTTAAGAGAGTCAACTTTCTTTGTAGCTTCTCTAATGGTATTGATAATGTTGGTGATTAGTTTGTTATGTTTAAATGAATCAAAGCTTCGGTTGGCTGAAGTTTTTTCTGTATTTGCTAATTATATTCCTTTTTCTATCAACTCTTTTATATATGATTTTATCGTTTTTCTAATCAACTTGTTTCGTTCGAGATAGTTGTGAATTTCTATTTTTGCTATCACTAACCTGTAGTCGCTCTCCGTGTTAAAAAAGTTAAAAACATTATTTCTTGACCAAAGTGAGTACATAATCTATTTTGTAACATGTTATACAACCGGAACACTTCCACGTCCATTTAATCAGCGGTGGTTTTTTGGAAATAGTGTTGATGCAGTCAAAGTTTCCTTTGCGTAGTAGTAGGTGCATTTCTAAATCCGGCTTTTTTCATTAAAGTCTTCGGTTATAATGATCTCTTTTGGCTATTGTAAAGTCATCATAGAAATAATCACTTTTATCGTCCAATAATGCATATCTTAGAGTGATTTGTATTTTGTACCCGCTGTTTACTTTAGATACTTAGATGACATAATTAAAGATGGCTTTGACCTTCGTCACAAGATGCCTTAGCTTGTTATGAATCAGTGTAGCAACACCGCCGACGTAAAGCTTTGTATAGTTATTGCGTTGGAATAACTAATGCTCTAATTTAAGAATCGTGGTAGCTTCTCCACTAAGTCTGTTTTCACATAGACTAATAAGTAACTATTGAAGTAGCCAATACTATCTTTTAAAGTCATCTACAAGTAGTAAGTCTCTACAACTCTCTTAATCGATTCCAGTAACAATAAATCTATTTGATATTTCTCAAAATATCTTTTTGAACTTCGCAAACAAAATATTGATGTAACCATTAACTGAAGTCCACCATGAGCGTGGCCCAGCATGCACAAAACTCTGCGACGCAAATCCTCGTTAGCTAGTTCCACCGCACCGCATTAACTGACCAAGCAACAACTCTTCTGCTTCCTAATCGGAAACACCTGGCGCGCCAGGAAAAAACTGCAGAAAAATATAAATAAGCCCAGCAACCTCGTAATAACCCCGGATAGTAACCATCCCCAGTAAACCAGTTTCCGTCCCTGCGGCATTCTCTGGAGGGAACAGACGTCCCCCATTGCACAACCCCATAACAAACATCCATTTTCTCAGGCATAACATTAGCCGTAGAAAAAGCAACAACGGCCGCCGCCTTTCGCCTGCTCGGACAGGCCTAGTCCAGTAACTATTGGTGTACAACCTAAAACATCTTAGAGTAAAGATACCCCAAACTCCACAGACCAGTTACCAAAAAACTCCATCCACATGATAGAACTTCTCTAAAGAACCAAAAGTATTTGACTTAAGAAAAACTCACCATCTGCTTGCCCATCACCAAAACAGTTTCAAAAGCCCCTTACCATTTAAGTGACGTCACCTGAAGTCCCGACTGAATTACAGCCACACATTAACATGTTCCTTCCACACGCCTAGATCAAAATTAATACTTAAAATTTTGCTAACAGAAAGCGAGTACTCTCGCAGCAAAAAAAAACTATATATATTTAACTTCTGATGCGCCCGGTGCAAAATAGACAGTACTGCTGATCATGTAGAAAAAAACAAATTGTCAATATGACCCGTTTAACTTTCTGTATCTCAGACAAAAAATTAGCAAACAAAGTCAATCAAGATTTCGACCCCGAACGGGAAATCCTAGAAGACTATTTCGCCTGAAAACCGCAAACCTAAACCAAACTCAGACAAATACCTTGAAAAGAACCCCAAAGTCGAGAACCCTATATTTAAGAGTTCGACTAGACACGCCTAGCAATACCCCCGTCGTGTACCAAAACAACAGGGCTTATGTGATGACAACTTAGGCTATTGCAAAAGTGACTGGACAAAAGGCGTTGATTTGTTGACCGCAGCTCTCCCAACCAAGTCGCCGACGCTCCCACCGGTGCAGAATCTCATTGCGTTCAATCTGATCGATCTAAACAAGCACACAAAAACAAAACCCGGATCCAGTACATGCCAAACACCACCACCGGCTAACACGGTTCTTTTGCTTTTAGACGCGGACCTAGAACTTCACAAAATAAAAACCCTAGAAAAAAAAACCTAGTAGTCCAAACCGGAAACAACCACCCAGTCAAAGCCCCGTAGTCGCAAACACCAATGCTACACAACTGCCCGACGCCTACGAGCCTCTAAGGCCAGTGACAAGTAAATCCCGAATGTAATTTTCCTGATAATGACTCTGGATGAGACAATAATGTGTGTGAACTGTACTCACCACCACCACCACATGATCCTACCCTAGATTTCCAGAGAAGTTTTGCCTAGTATTATCAACACACCCAAGACGACTCATCCCCTGGTGGGTCCCTTATCTCCGACAATCTCCGGCCGGCAAACTTGTGGTAAACCCGGAAGTAACCACCTGCCCCCAGTAGCCCAGTTTTCGTCCTTGCAGCATTCTCAAAGAAGAACAGACGTCCCCAATTGCACAACCCCATAACTAACATCCATTTTCTCAGACATAACATTAGCCGTAGAAAAAGCAACATCGGCCGCTGCTTTTCTCCTGCTCCGACAGGCCTAGAACAGTAACTATTGATGCCCAACGTGAAGCATCTTAAAGTAAAGGTGCCCCAAACACCACAGACCCGTTACCGAAAAAATTCCATCCTATGGTAGAACCTCTCTAAAAAACCAAAAGTATTTGACTTAAGAAAAATTCGCCATCTGCTTGGCCATCACCAAAACAGCTTCAAAACCCCCTTACCATTTAAGTGACGTCACCTGAAGTCCCGACTGAATTGCAGCCACACACTAACATAACACCAGCTGTAACATCGATCGCCGCTTCCAACAGACCTATACCGGTAAACTAGCTTAAAATTATATGTTTAAATAGATTTGACATAAAAAAGACACACGCTTCTGAAAAAACGAGCCTCAATTACATATTCAATGCAAGTCCTAGTCTGACCAATAATAAAATAATAAAACGCGTATAGTGTACATTTTGGTCGCAATCTAGGTGTTGTTGTCCAACATTTTCCCACTTTATGGCAGCCTGTCGCATCTCTTCTTAATACTAAATAAATCATAATAACAGTGTCCTAGAGTAGTTGTCTTAAGTATCTTTCAATCTATATATAATTATTCGGAAGGTCTTTTACTTCTAGGTACTAGTGGTATTGTGAGACATCCTGTACAATATAAAATAACTATACATAACTAGCAACGTTTAAAATATTATTTAACATCGCTATAAAAAATGTTCAAAATACCAAATTATGGTAAGTCTTAATATTATTCATTAGATTTAAATTCTGAGTACTTCAAGGTAGCAAAAAACAGAATAAATACAAAAGCATGTATCTGTTTCGATATGTGTATGCAGTATAACAATAAACTGTTTTAGATAAAAAAGTAATTATACTATATCGACCAAACATATTTTATATTTAAGTAAGAATTGTAATAGAACTTATAACTAGTTGCATCAATTAAACATTTACAATAATAATATCAATTAAATACATTTTTAGTTAAAATAAAAGCTTTTAGATATTTATCTTTTATTATTTAAATAAACAAGAAAATGTCATATTAAAATGTATACGTTCATGTGAATGTGTAATAGTTGAACTTAAAGATGCATTAAACGATCATTATGTTTAAGTTCGTAACCCAAAAAGAACACTGCAATGTAGGCTAATTCAAAGCGTTCTCTTCACAGTAAAAGGCTTTGTAATGCGGCTTTGTATGTGAATGTATTAATTGGTTCTATTTTTAAAACAAGTCGATATCGTTGGTACTGATTGGAAGATTGTCAGTGAAGAGATTTTGAACGTCAGATAATAATGATTGTGTGATGAGTCCACGTATAAAAATATTTTCGTGGCCAGGTGCGATAGTAAGTCACACATTTCTTGGTGTTTTTCTCGGCCATTAAGAGAGATAAATCTCATAAAAAACTATTAAAATTCCAACGGTTTCCTCACGCTAAGCAAGAGTGCACGGCCGCACATCGTATCGACATTGTAATTACCTAATTTGGCAGAACCAGAACGAGAGGCCAGACCTAAACGCACTACTCGCATTTGATCATAACCGTAACTATAGTGTAGTGTGAATATAATTATAGTTTATGATACAATGTGTGATGTGTATAAGCATGAGTGTGATGTACTTTCACTGGGAGCTACTTGTTGCAGTCTCAAGGACTAGTACAATTCGACAATTTTGTATTTACTGTTGAAATATTGAGTCGGAACAAGCATATGGTTCACTCCCTAGCGCAATTCACGTGATCTATGAGTCGAGCGTGTGTGGGTTTTCAAGTTCTTTGTTTTTTTTTTTCAAGTGTTGTGTAAATTGCTTGGGGCTGAACGTCGCCTTGGATAGCTAGATAAGAACCAATGATACATGGTACCCTTTGCAGCGACAGTGAAAAAAGGCGCCTTTATCAGAAGACTTCTCCATAACACGCTGCCTCTCGCAACTCCACACCAAGTATTTATAATGAGGAGGCATACAACACACCCGAGAGAGTACATCGCGATACGTACGATGAAAAAAAAAAGAAAGAAGACAAGCCCATAATTAGTTTTATTAATAAAGCATACAATTTTTTATCGGGTTAATTTATATCGCATAATGTTATCTTATGCAACTCAGGTAATAGAATAATGAACTGTAGCAGAATGATGCCGTTTATGTAATTAGCTTTGACGCAATTAACATGTCACGTCATTGCATTTTTTATTATTATTTTGTTTTCATTATAATTATCTTGACGAGCGGAAGGACAGTTTTGTCTTGGTAAGACATCATCATCGCGTGCACATATTTAAATAAATACATATACAGATCTCGAGTTCGCACAAATTAATTAATAGTAGTAATGAATCGCACCACAGATATAAAACGTGCAAAAAGAGGAAAACCGATTTCGTGCAGCTCGTTTATCTATTTAAATTAATTAATTATACATGCGCGACTGTTGTCTGGAGTTTTTAAAATTATTTTCATTTAACATTCTTAATTGCATGCAGCTGGGATTTTTGCATTAGTTATTAAACAAAACAAGAACTCGGTGCCCACTTGATGCGCACTTTAAATCGGAACATTGACCAGTTTGAAATTTTATCATGTGACAAATCTGGATTTATGTTTGTTGTTCATGCTTGGTTGTGTGTTTACACCGTTTTGATTAATACCAAACAAATATCTTATCCAAATAATCCCATACTATTCTGGTACCACTACACACCTTAATTGTTACAATGTTATATCAAAATCGATATTTATAAATTCTTTTCAATATTTGCTATCTTAGCATGTAATACTGAATATGGTAGTCACAAAACATTAAGTTACAATAACGGTAACTGCCATCGTCAAAGAAAATTATGGTAAGACAAACAAGGCTCTTAACACAATTCTTGTGTCCGATTTTCTAACGGTAACAAACTTGACAATGCAGAGCATGCTAAATGCTCTTGCAAAGTTTGCAATCCGAATTTTAGGACTAAATTCCAAGATGGCATTTTAGACGCTTTGTAGACAGTTTAGTGTAGATGCTCTTTTTGTTTTATGTTGATCTTATAGATCAATGCTAATGGTTATGGAAGATACTGAGGAGACACTGATAACAATCCTCTTAGAACCCAATATATGTTATAAGTCTTCCATAGTTTTAAAATGAAGCACAAATACCATATTGGGGCAAACTGAAAAAAAAACGACAATATTTTGACAGTGCTCTGTGCACATTCGCACTGATCTTCGAAGCAACAACTTCCCACAGAAAACTTGCAATTCGCCCAGCAATACTCCCGCACACGCAAATCACAGCAAAACCTACCATTAATGCACTTTTTGCAAGACAAGCCATTTAGGGTTCGAGAAACCATACACCAAGAATGCCTTGCACTTTAGTAACCCCAACAAGTAACGACTTTAAGACTGCATTCTAAAATAACCCCAAATCAATCAATCTTTTTTTAGTGTAATAACAACACTGAAAAAAAACAGCATTGTTTACATGGTATCCGCAAAAAACTACATATGTAGCAAGACTGACCTTCCACACCAACGGACAGACAACAAAACCTACATAACCTATTCTAAAACCGTTTCAACCACCGATAAAATCCATTCTAAAATGTATCAAATATAAAATGTATTATAAGCCATCAACTTGGATGCAAAAAATAAAAAAAATATGAAACCACACATTTCTCTTACTTTGGTCTAAACTTACTAGGCACAACTCTGCTAAGTCCACATTGAGATTATCTCTGTACAAATCACATTTCTCTTACTTTCATGGTCTAAATTTACTAAGCAACGTCCACATTGAGATTATCTCAATACAAATCACATTAAAAACAAGCTCCAATCCAGCAAACAACAATGAACAAATAATAATAATATATTTATTTACGGATCAACCTTTACATTAATTTAAAACAATTAATTCTGAAATATAACAGATTTTGCACATATTTTAAAACAATTACAGTTAACATTATAAAAACTTTAAAAACAAGTCTACCCTAATTAATCATGTAGTGAGTCTTTCATAACACATCATTTGTTGAAAATTAGAATGGTCAAAATAAAACACAATAAAGTTACGGCTTAACAACTTATTACAAAAGTTTATTTTTTGTAAACAAAGAAAAAATGTGCTAAAAACCTTTAGAATAGAATAGAATAGAATAGCATTACTTTGCCGAGGATAGTTGCACTCTTTTGTCTGCTTCTTTCGTTCTAATGATTTCGTCTTCATTTTTACTAATCACCTACCTGATATACAAGATTACCACGAGGAACAAGGCTTAAAAAATAATATTCGGTTAATAATAAAGTAAAAAATTAGTGAAACGTATGCTCTTCAAGTTATGTTTAGAAAATAATGCCTCAGAGATGTTCTTCTCCATTCTGCCTTTAAAGTACTCCCACACTTTTTCCAATGTTTGATGATCAATCAATTGAATCTGACAACAAACCGCATCTTTAAGTTCTTCTAATGTACGAAGTTTGTTCACATAAACGCGAGATTTTAAGTAAAAAGAAATCTCACATGCTGAAGTCTGGAGAACGCGGAGGCCAAAGAATATATCCAAACCAGAAAATAAGTGGGAAAATTACTCCAAAGCAAGTCCATAGATATTCTTGCAGTTTAGACAGTTGGAAACAAATTTCGTTCGTAATTTTAATCTTATTTTACGCAACTCTCCTAGGAAAAAGTTTCTGACCCACCATTCAGAATTTACTGACACTTTAGCGGGTGTTCGTGGAGATGTCAGCGATTTATCTCTGCCTAGTACCGACAGTTCTGCTTATTAACTTCTCCGTTCAAATAAAAGTGAACGACATAAAAAAGTTGCAGCATCTGTTCAGCAGTTTTGCGTAATCTGCATAATTTTCCATAGGCAAAATTTTAAATCAAATTTTAAAGTTTTCCTGTCCAATTCAGAACTCATACGCAAAGCACTCGAGTGCCTCTAAGCAAATCGATATAGACTCCGTAATAGCGCTGCTCTTACCCTTTCCATATTTTCTAGCTTCCATGCCGTCCAAGCAGACCCAAATGGTTTTCATTTCATCAACGATAAAGTTGTCTACCCATCTCAAACTTGTTATTCGGTTTATTAGGAGCTTACCCTGTCGCCCAATATTAAAATGACGCCGAAAAAGACTTTGGGTTGCGTTATTAGCGCACCGTCACAAAACTATAGTACGCAAACACGCGATGTAACGTTCAATGCTCCATTGTGAGTAAAATGGCATAACTTCAAGAGTTTAGTAGCCTACTATTGTTTTTTACGCATAAGGTTCTGCCTATGTTTGTCTCTGCACACCCGTCTCTTATACGGAATTGCGTTAGAAAGTAATTTGCTTTGCCGTGTTTCCTCTCTCCTTCTTTGTAGCTATTTTACATCGCCCCAGAAGTCTTAAGACTTGTTTAAAGGGGGTTGATGGGACCAACGGCTTATTAGGTGATTTCCGAATCACCAAGCATGATTCCATCCTTGGCATCTTTGCCCACTTCATAAAGTCCACTCCTGTTCCCATTTCATAAAAGGCTCGTCACTGTATTGCCCTCGTAAATTCCATTCAATAGATTAATTTTTAGGTATTGAACTTTATTGATTAAGTTTCTTTTAAGTTAGTGATCTTGTTAGAGTTTGTTTTTTTTTACTCACGTCAGTCAATTAAAACCTAAAATGAGATAGAGTAACAATTTAAAGAAGCATGCAGGTTTGACACAGATAAAAAATAAGCAAATTTCAAGACTTGTAAAGATGGCTAAAAATCATCCTAATCTACTTAGAAGACAAGGTTAAAAAAGAAAATGCATCTCTACAGCAACCACGTACTTCAAGAGGCAAACATATCAGCAGTGGCCGCCTAAAATAACTTAAGGTCTCAACAATAACCACTTGACAAACAAACTGTCGTCAAACACAACAAAGAAGAAGCACGCTTAAACCCGACTTCGCCAGCCAGACCATATCAATATAGCGCAAAGCAAACATACCATCAAACCAAAGACAGTATATCTAGTATGTCCAAATTCTAACGGATAGTAGAGCGGTTCTAATTGCAATAAACAAGCCTAGAATCACATCGAAGCTAATTTTTGAATGTCATTGTGCCCTTACTTTAGCAGCCTGTAGAAATAGCATCGACCTACTCTGAGTAAAAGGACACTCCAACAAAGTAGGTAACATTGATGCGAAGAAGCTGGCACGTAAAGGGTCAACCCAATCTACTAAAAATTAACACACACAATGCACTGAGACGGCGTTGGGATGATACTCCAGGCTGCAGACAAGCAAAGGAAGCAATGACTGCCCCAAACGCCAAGACAGCCAATTACTACTTGCGACTGTCCAGAAAAAACTTGCAAATTATGACAGGAATCTTGACAGGACACTACCAACTAAAGAAACACATGCACACGATTGGTATTGGAGACAATCCAACGTGTAGAGGATATGAAATGGACGACGAGACAATCGAGCACGTGCTATGCATATGCCCGGCCCTCTCATACGATAGAGAGTCCATGTTGGGGAGCTGCTTGACATGGCCAGCATAAGGGAGACCTCTCCAAGCCTTGTACTTGCATACACCAGCCACATAGGGTGGTTAAATGCAAAAGACAACGAAGTGAAGTCACTATTGAAGGAGGTACAAAGAGCCTAATGAGGCCTACGTGCAGTAGACTTTGGTTTACCCTCCAACTTTCAATCCAGAATCCAGAAGAAAGACAGTAGCGTTACTCCACGACAGTCATGTAATAAATATTCCTATCGTCACAAATTAAAAAAAAAACATTGTCCTTCGCATCCTAACCTAGCAACTTACCTATCTAGAACAAAAACAAAAAAACAAATAGACTGTGTGGAAGTGCAACCGCCTAAAACATCTACACTCTCGACGACGACCACGTGACATACGTCATTGTCGTCACACACAATATGAACGCAAGCAAAGTGAAAAGAAATGTCCATAAAAACAAAAAGAATATTGTTACCTCAAATAATTGGAACCTCAACAACAACCATGTGATTAACGACATCACTGTCGTCACAAACTTCAAAAGCACCGTATCCCTAATCCAAACTTAGCAACCTACCAAACTGGGACAACAAATCACCACCGCACCGCGACTGCAGAACCGCTGGCCCATTAGCAACACCAACAATCTCCAACACCACCACCTGCCAAGTTCAAACAATTTGCATGTAGATAAAGCCTTTTTCATTAAAGTTGGAAAAATTTGATGCAAATTGTGGGTGAAACCAATCAAAATCAAAAATGACCAATCAGAAACAAACTGATTTAGTCACCACTATAAAAAGATTACATTTTCTAGCATTTGGCAGTCGACACATAAAAAAATCCAGTTCTAACCTTCAGTTGAAACGAATATATAATTATTACATAAATGACAACATACAAAAATACATATAGTAGTCTATTGCAACTAACTCTTTGAAATAAATTTCAGAGGCAATACTTAGCACAAACCCTTATTAAAAGAATACCACGCCATAATTGTAATTAAAAAGTTTTATTTTTACTATTTCAAATACGAAATAAGTTAACTAGCGCAGTCGGTAAGATAATTTTGACATTATTGCAATTCACGTTGCATTTGGTATTATTTAAACGCATACCACAAAAAAAAAATTGTATCAGTAATCAATTAAAATTATATACCTGCATCCAACAATATGAATAATGCAGAATTTCAGCAAACACAAACCTAGCTCAGAAACAATAACAGAGCTTGTCTTTCTGAATTCAAAAAGTTAGTATGGCATGGCATTCCCAAAAGCCATTCCGTAGATGTTACATACAAAAAGCTCGTTACAATAACAAAACTTCACAAAATACCACAAAACCTAGTGATGATACCTTAAACTTCTTCAACATTCCTAGCAAAGTTCAAAATGCCATATACATTTAAATTTTCTTAAAAGTTTTTCCTAAAAATGAACATAGTACTTACTAATTATAGCTCTTATGATCGTTATGATAAGATGGACAAAGTTTACTTACAAATATTTCATAATATAGAACTGATTCATTTGTATTACTTTACGTGCACGTCGGTATAATCAAGAGCAAAAAGCCAAATAATACACTAATCCATTCCTTGCATAACAAACCGAACAGCAATATTACGCCAGGTGTTTATAATTACTTTAAAAAATGTGAAATGACTAATGCTAAACATGGTCAATGCCTTTCAACGTGACTAATTACTGCTAACCGTCGATATCATATTTCATAAATCAATTTTACGGACCATTGAAATGTATCATTAGTAAAATCCGGATGTATTAAATCGATTCAGGATGTTCCCAAGACAAATCCATTGCAAATTTAGCATTTCATGCGCATATCATCTGAGTGAAAGCCCAATTTATGTGAACAAAACACGAGAAGGAAGATTTACTTCTTAATTTATCGCGCCTAGTTAATATACCACGAAGAGTATCGGTAATATCGTGAAATAAATATAAATAAATCAATGATGATCAATTGGGAATAGTAAGGGTTACATCATCATTGAGAAAAAGATTACAACATGCGATTGTAGAAAATCAGGCCAGAAAACTAATAGCTGGTTATTACGAATTAGACCAGCAATGGTAAAAATTGAAGGAGTAATAAAAATAGAAGTAACTAACTCACTATATCCAATTAATGTAATGCCTTTCCTTACTCACCCGATGCGTTAAATGCAAAACGTATAGCAAACTGTTTATTTTTATTTTATTTCATATGTCGGCTAGGTGCAACCTTGAACTTTTGTTCTTGATTTTGTTTGCTGCAGCGGCGGTAATGTTGCCATCTCGCTCAGACTCTCGCCAAAGAAAGTCGTGGACGCCCGAGCGTATCTCAACGCGAGAGGTTCGGACCAACAACCAACTCCTTTCGGTTCGGTTTCCTTGAATCCGCTCCCCCAACATTATATCACACATAAATAAATGCCTGCATAATATGTGGTTTACTCGCAGGAATTTGCAGGAAACGGAATGCTTTTTACGAGCGCTGCAAGAACAATTGCAAAAATGTCGGAATAGGCAACGCCATCTGAGTAAATCACGATGGGAAACCATCCACGTTGGAATTGTGGAAATGTGCATGTATGTATATGGAGACCGGCAATCTTCAAATACCATATGTCCGATTTGATATTTGGGTACGTTGCCAATGGCTTAAATTAATTGCTTTTGTAAAAGTAAATCCTGATAGCAATCGACATGATGATGTCATTTGTTATCGAAATAATATGTAATTATTTCAACATTAAATCTATTTCGATGCGGAAATTGGTTCCATAAAATGTAAAAGTGTGCAAACAAGTCACAAACATGCGTAGGGATAAATTGCATAATAACATTTCTAAAATTTATTAAGTTTTTCTACTAAAATTTACTAAAGTATTCATTTACTGTTATAAAATAAACCAAATCACAGTCACATAAAAACCTAAACAGAACTGTCACGAATGGCTTTATAATTACAAACAAGGCACAAGCTACTCAAAAAACAAAATAAAAACTTCATTATACTCTTTCAAAACTTATAACATTATCCCCAAATTTATATCATTCTTCTACCCAGAATTATCTTATACAATATTTTCTATTACATTTTTACACCTGTGACTACGTCGCTCACCGAAGCAAAGCGCAGCAACTTTAATCAATCAAAACACATTATCTCACTAGGCAAAAGCGACGCAAAAAACTTGCTTTAAGTAAATTCAATGTATTTTAAAATGTTCCTCGACAGTCGCATCGCCACGCTTTGCTCTATTCTTATCCGAAAGCTAATAAATAAAAAGTTTTTTTTAACCATGATATTTAAAAAAAGTCTAATCAATAATTATCGATCGGTCTGAAAGAAAAGACCGCGCTGAAAATATCTTCGTAATTTTTCCCAAAAATCTTCCAATTTACAACAAACCGGAGCCAAAATTTACCGAATATTGTAATAGAGCTGATTTTGTTTATCAAATATTAAGCCAAATGATGGACGTGGTCATATGCTTCAAATTGACGTTTTCGTGACAACATTGCTCAAACATAATAGCAAAAACTTTTAAACTTAAAGACTAAATTATATCAATCTATATAAACCAGTATACAATTTTGGTGCCCAAAGACTCCTAATGCCTATTTAAAGTTATCGATTCTTCAAACATTATCACAAAAATAGGTGCACATCGAAACAAAGCTTGAGTTTCAATAACTTTTAGAAAACCCATAAAATAAAATTTTAGCAAAACCTAGTACATGATGCGGCTTATCCAAAACAACAAAACCCAATAATGTTTATCTGCCGCATCTCCATCAAATCGACGAACTTCTTAAAAACAAAAAAAAATAGCATTCGTACTTTGTTGTTCAAAAGTCTCGGCTAAAAATTAAAAATCTACTCATTACCACAAAACAACTTTTTAGGTTAATAGCCCTCGGAACTTACTCCCAAAAACAGAAAAGTAGATCCGCATGCCCTACTAAGCACAGCTTCAGAACAAATTGTTGTTTAGGCCTCCGAGATGTAGTCCCCTGGCTATTTTCTTCAAAAACCCAATTTTCAATTTTGGGATTAAAATGGCAAAAATAAGGAAAAGAGGTTCTAAGACAAAAAATGAAGCTGTAATAAACTACGTCGTGAGGTCAAAATAACAAAATTATGGCAATTTTTGAAGTTCGCGCTTGGCACCAAACCAAGTCCTAAAGCGTGCCGTCAATTCCAAAAAACAAATCGTGCCTTTTCAATCTTCAACACAAAACAGAAAGTCAAGCAAGAAACCAAACCGAAAGTATTGACTCCCAATGACAATACTATAGTACTAACACCGGTATTCTAAACCTTAATAAAGGATATGGATAATGAAAAGCAAACCCCGCAAGCCAAAAATCAACGTAACCCAGAACTTGAGGGGCTCGCTCCGGACAACCTGCAACCCAATCCCGCCTTTAATAAATTAAAAAAATAGCCTCCGTGACATCAATCCTCCCTCTCTCCTTAAAACAATGGCACCATTTATTACTTCCATAGAAATGCAATCGCGGAATCAACTTAGATGTCAATACATACATCAATTTTGAATACTACCGCGGTCCAAAAATTGAATGATGCTAGTCAACTGCCACTATAATTCAGATATGCCTGGCAAAGTTCTTTTAAAATTTATTTATTTAACATTGTCAGTCTAATTCTGCTACTGCTAATCACCAACAATTTTTGTAAAAGACTTTTGAATGTTTTTAATAATTGATCAATCCTCTTCTTTACCTATAATCTTCAGAGTCCGCAATATGTTTTTAGGCTCTTTATCTAAGCGCTCATTATATAGGCGGCAAAAAAAAAGATCTGAACAGAAAAACACTAGAGGGATACCCTGGTCCAAAATTGTAGAGCCTAGTTTATAATGATATATTTTAGGATAAGGCTACCAAAGACAATAACGGCAATTGCAAACGACGTATAGACGTAGAAATAAAACTATTCAAAAAAAAATTAGAACTGGCAACATATATGATACCACAGAAATACAGTAAAGGTAAAAATAAAATAAAAAACTAGCAAAAAAATATACCAGTAAAAAAAAGCAAAAATAAGTGCAAAAGCAAAGAGAGAAATAAGAAATAGACAAGAAAACTAATCCCGGAAATTAAAAAAAAAAAACAGGTAAAGAATAAACCCGAAGCCTTTAAAAACTTCCAGCAATTTTTTTTTTATCGAAGAAAAGGAAGAGAAAGACAAAGAAGAAGAGGAGAGAAAAACACACAATAACGATAATGCAAAACACACTTGTAAAATGCGAAGCATGGATAAAACAGCAATTATTTAAAAGCTCCTGAGAAATAAAAATAAAACAAAAACACTTTGCAAAAAGAGTACTTAAAAAAAATTGATAAATTTTACAACAAAAGAATACAGAAAAACAAACGATGAAAGCAAACACAAAATAAAAACCACAGCAAAAAAAGCAAAGAAACAAAAGAATCAAAATGGAAACAAAAAAGTAAAAAGAAGAAACAATGACAAACGACAAAAGAGACAGATAAAGGCTATGAAGTAAGAGGGACAATCCGGCAAACCAGCTCACCTCAAACCTAGTGCCAACTCTGGATTAACTTTTTTTCGAAGCTATCTTATATTCTTTGACCTGGCTAAGCATTTCTTAACCATATTATACATTAAATTGAAAAACATTTTATTTTTTAAATGCAACATTAAATTAAAATCGACAATAAAACGAATCACATAAAATATTTAAAAATTCGCTTTGATACATGCAAAATCGCTGAAACAATTTTATACAAAAAATCCACATAAAAGACTATAATTATTGAATAAAATATATACAACAAAAATGGCTTTATTGCAAAAATAATCTTTACCAAACACATCTGTTACAAAATTAGTCTAAAAACCAAGCAAACCCTTTCAAAAGTGCAATTATCTCATAAAAAAATTAAAATCGCCCATAAAACGATGTAGTCTGAAGACATAAACATAAAATTGCTATTAAAACTCGTATTTTTATGTAATTCGCGACAATTTTTATGAATATTTTACTATATTTGTGTTCAGTGTTCGGTTCTGTTGGATTAACCCAATTTATTGATTCTTTACAAAATATACATAAAAAAATTCTCAAGCTTAATATAATATAGACCCCGTCATCACCACAGAAAGCAATATTGGAGCGAGTTAGTGGTAATGAGATAAACTTTTAAATGTTTTAAACCATAAGTACAAAGCCATTAATTAAACCGTATTAACATAAATAATCCCAACGACTTATCTAACAGAACAAATTACGTACCTACTCAATATTATCAATTAGCACGTATTTTAATTTATTTTTTTGTCTAACGTCTGGAGACGACGTTTAGAAGATGCAAAAAGACTGCCATGTATGTACTAGGAGTGGTGTTGTTAAGGTGGATGCCTTCGTTACCGGCCAAGTGAAATGTGTATATCCCTCTTTGTTGAGTTAATGATGTTTTTGTAAAAATCCACACGATCGTGGGAAGGAACAGCATAACAACCCTACGCCAAGCTTGTCCGATGGAATGAGACTTTAATAAAATTAAATACGTTTTGAATTTCAATATGCTTAGGTTATATCTGCACGTGTACAAAGCCCATCTCCAACTCTTTTTAACACCTACAATGTTATTATCAAGTATTAAATATATATCAATTGCATTAATATTATTGCTATTTTCATATATTTGCGTAGGTGAACGATATTCTATTCTAATCCTTTAATAAATTGTAAAATATTTTTTTAATCAATATTTCTTAATAAATGAAACAGTCTTTGATAAACGATTTAGGTGTGGCATTAATATATAAATTAGTTACAGTTAAAGCAGATATTGATTAGTTCCTTTATAAAATAATAAAAAAAATATGCTCATTCATGATGCGTAGGTATCACATAAGGAAGAAAAATATTACCTGTATGACAATTAATTTACTCACATATGCATGAAGTAAAGGACTGGTTGGTTGAACTCACCTGAAATGGAAAGATATTATTAGATCAATAAATATAATAATTTTTAATGTTATACACCAACTGCTTTTTGTAATATAAGTTTTTTTTCAGATGTATTATATATTATCTTTAAGTATGCAAAAGTCATAAAATATTACATAATTCGAGAGAGTGTTTTCTCAAGTTCGTTTTTTTTATATTAAAATAATGATCATTAATAAAATTGCACATTATTTATGTATTAACTGAATGTCATTTCATAATAGCAGTTTTATTGTTTTATAGTAAAAAAGTATCTATCATATATTTAGTTATCCTTCAAAGTTTAGTGAACGCATCTATAAATATTATGTTGAATTTTAAATGATGTGCAATTTTTGTTTGATGAATGCGGCACAAACTTTTACATGGTTTTATTTGCGTTGCATACGTCCACAGTATCAAAAATTTCTAACGCGCTGCATCTAAAAATTAACGTTAATATTTACAGATGTAGACGCAGCTATACAGGGTGTCCGGAAAATACGTGTACAACGTTTGACGACAGACTCCTGACGTCAAAATAGGTCGATCTAAGCCGACTTAGTTATATCCAAAATTGTCTCGTTTAGCCGGTAGAGGGCGTCAAAAATTTGTAAATATTAAAAAGAAATTACCTGTAACAATAATTTTTTAAGTGACCTTGTTGCTATGGCGTTTAATAATTTGACAATTATTGACAAATTGTCACCAGTCTATGAAATTTACTCAAGTATACGATCAACATTCTTGAATTACAAGTTCATTTTACCATTAAAAATGGAAAATTATACAAACTCTCAGAAAGTTGACATGCTCCTGGTATACGGGTTTTGTCAAGGAAATGGGCGTCAGAGTGTTAGGGTTTACATGGAGAGGTTTCCTAACCGTCGAATACCAAACCACCAAACATTTGCCAATATTGAGCGTCATCTTCGGGAAACGGGCAGTTTTGAGAAAAAGTTTGAAGGCAGGGGTCGTATGCGAACAACTCGAACTGTGGAAACAGAAGAGATGATTCTGGAAAGAGTTGAAGAAGAACCAAGTACCAGTACCCGTCCCTTAGAACGTGAGTTAAATGTTCCTAAAACGATTGTCAATGAGGTTTTAAGAGAACAGTTGTTACATCCTTACCACATACAAAAAGTCCAGGACTGACCGACTGATCCCCCATGCGGCTTACATTTTGTCAATTTATTAGAAACAAAAGAATCCTTGTTCCAAATTTTTGTAGAAAAATTATGTTTACTGACGAGGCATGCTTTACAAGATCTGGGGTAACCAATCTGCACAACGAACATATTTAATCCGATGAAAATCCACATGCCATTAAAGTTGCACATCATCAGCATCAATTTAAAATTAATATTTGGGCAGGTATTATTGATCACTACCATATTGGTCCCATTGTTATTCCAGACAGGTTAGATGGAAATATTTATTTAAATTTTTTGCAAGACACATTACCAATTCTTCTGGAGAATTTGCCCCTTTTACTTCGGAGGGAAATGTGGTATATGCATGATGGTGCCCCGCCCCATTTTTCCGTTGCCGTTCGGCAATACTTACATCATCAATATCCCAACCGATGGATTGGAAGAGGCAATGATGCACCAGTAAAATGGCCACCACGTTCTCCTGAGTTAAATATGTGTGACTTCTTTTTGTGGGGCGCTATTAAAACAGAAGTTTACAAGACTCCGGTAAACACACGCGATGATTTATTGCAGCGGATTTTAAATGCAGGCAACCATTTTAATAATCCCGAGACATTAGATAGGGTCCAATATCATTTTTTAAAGAGTGTTAATAAGTGTATTCAGCAAGATGGCGGTCATTTTACACATTTGCTTAAGTAATGTTTTTGTTTTACTTAGTTTCTTACAATAGATACTTTCAACTTTGTTATACTTTTGTTTTTTTTGACGCCCTCTACCGGCTAAACGAGACAATTTTGGATATAACTAAGTCGGCATAGATCGACCTATTTTGACGTCAGGAGTCTGTCGTCAAACGTTGTACACGTATTTTCCGGACACCCTGTATATACATTAGTTTGTATAATTTTCTAGTAGAGAATCTAGCAAAATTATTTTGCTGGCAATTTCAGCAGTATTTCGGTAAGAGCAAGTTTTTCGGATTTAGTTTAAGTTTTTTTTTAAGTTTTCAAAAATGATTTATAGAACTGGAACTAATAAACATCACGTAAAAAACTCAATTATTCAATTAGTTTTAGTATAGTTGTTACGCTAATATGTTTTCGTATAGCTCATATATTATTGGTAGTGGTACAGACACCCAAATAGCGCCGCAATAGCCAAAAAACACGCCTCGCACTGAATAGAGCTTATGGTTAGGTTAGGCGGCCAAAAAACAACCCCCCAAAGTTTAAAAAGAACAACTGGTCTAAAAACTACTACGTCAGTTAAACTTTAAACTGAAAACCTTTTTTCAATCTACCATAAGCTCCAAAATACTTAAAGCGTTAAGAAGAAGCAAAATTTGCTCCTACTTAATTGCACCGATAAACGTTCAACCATTTATTCGGCAGCCCCCAAGAGTCGTTTAACGTCCAGCAAATTAGATCCCATCAGGTAGCCTCCGGAGATAATCTCTTCAGATCTACCCCGAGCACAAATTATTCTTATTGTTCACAGCTAACTTGCATCAACCACCCACGCAATAAATTCAAAAAAAGTCCCTCACAAAAGCGGACCTGCAATATACAGAAAATTCAGACAGTCTATCTTTAGTCACATCGAGTAAAAAACCGCCAATAAAATTGAACAGAACAGAGCCTGTCAAGACAAATTTCTTTGTGTAAACATGTATACACAATCCTTCTTCTGTAAGTGTCGTGACCAATCTGATCTTCAAAAATGATGCTGGTTAATTTAATCATTTTAACTTTTACGAGTTGCTAGTGCTATTGCTATTCTACGGTTGACTTTTTTGCTAGGATCTCATTTATCAAGAATTTTGACATTCTGAACTGTGCTAGATCTTATCAAAAGCCTTCTCAAAATCAGCAAATGTACACACCGTGGTTTACGTCTCAGCATATTTACACTAGTACTTTCGTACTAAATAGCGCTTAGCGTGTCCTAAGTCCGTTTCAATATCCAAACTAGTTTTCTCCAAATTCTACTGTCTAGTTTTATTATAAAGTCTGCCATAGATTATAAGCAAGAAAACTTTGAGTACGTGGCACATAAAACTTATAGTAAGATAAGCCCCGCATATACCCAAAGAAACCTCCTTTAGGATGGTTACAAAGGTTAAATGCAATATTCTAGCTCAAACTGAATTATTTTGTTTTTATGCTAACTTATCCCATTATCTTTAGCGTTTCCGCGCCTGGCTGCCTTCATTGTTATTGTCAGAAATATACCTCTCGCCACATCTTAGTTTGTTATAGGTGTGCGTTTAAATTCTTTAATCCAGCAACACATATTTATCTTATCCGATGCCAACACCTGTATGTACCTCTTTTCGCTTAAGGGATAAAACCTTTTACAGAGAATTTCGGCTCCTGCTAAAACTTCACGTGTAGATTTGAAGTTGCCCAGAGGTAAAATTCGACCGCAGTAAAAAACCTCCTCTGTTCTCCTATTCCGACGTAAAAGGATCGCTATAACATTACTTCATTAATCCTGCCCTGTGTTGTTTATGTTTGTTAGTTGTTATGTTCAGTGTCTTTTTCTTTCTTCTCTTTTTCTTTAATAATGTGAGTGATTATGTTGTCAACATGGCTCCACGAGTATTTGTTTTCTAAAATTATTCCAACCATGTTGCCCATCAATATTTTTGTCTGACGTTCTTTTTGGTTTCATCTGATACGGATAAAGTGAGTGCATTTCGTTATAGTGCTGATATTGATTAAAGTCGCTTTCCCCTAATTTTGAATCTTTAAAAGTAACTACTATCAGCATCCATGCCCCCCCAAAACGTAGGTAAAGTTTACCTCCTCGTGGTCTCTGTTAATCCGCATCTTCAAGTTTCTGATAAGTGACTTAGTCCAGCTTGCCTTGCCGTCCTGATCTTTTATCTAGTTGCCCATTTTTCTACAGCCGTGTTATGTATACCTCTTTTGTCTCTTCTACAAAAATGTCAAAAGGTATTACCCCTTCAATTACCTGCACCGTTTCCAAGGAAATATTACGATGTCCACTGCACACTCTTAGTCCAGTTCTGCTTTCAATTTTAATGAGAATTCAAAATTTACTCTTCTTCTATTGCTTCAGCCCATATGGGAACCGCGTACAGGATAAGAGAGTTTACAACCAAACAAAGTAGTTCCCTTTTGTTGAATCCGAGACCGCCTACGTTAGGCATAGCCCCTGCCAAGAGGTATTAGATGCATAGTTTTGAAGAAATCCTTACCCCATGAGCATCAATTTCCGCATCTGTTTTTTCGTTGGCCAGTTCAAGTCCAACACTTTTGGTTAACTTGATTATACCCTCAATGGTTTAGTTAATTTTGTCCTTAATATTACATTTTGTTATCCCGCATGCGACTATCGCAATGTAGTCCACAAAGCCAAAAATCTCTACTTACTTTTCTGGTGTTTTGAGTCGGATTTATAACAACTAAAAATACAGTAATGTATTTAACTACGAGAGAGACACCTTCTTGACCAAAGACTACACCCGTTACCACCACGTTGAAAACAGCCACAACAAACTATAAGGAAAAACTCTGTATTATGTGTGAAAGAGATCTCGAAACAGCGCTACACGCTTCAATCAGTTCTACCCCCATCCAATACAAAGGTAAATCCGGCAACAGTAAAACCAATCCATTTACAACTTCAAACTTCTTACTATGTGATCCTCAATGTTATTCATCACAATACATGCTCTGTTTTAGTTTTGCAAACAATCTTAAACTTCGAAGTTACATTTTCAGCTGTAAACACGCCACTGCCCGGCCTCTTCTCTGACTGTAATACTGCCTACTCATATTACGGAAAAACTAAAGATTTGAGTTGATTTCAAGCCAATCAAAAAACTACTTCGGACCAGTATAGTGAAGTTCAAACCCGCAATCTTTAATGCAGCAGTCAGATGCATAAATAGTATATTAACAAAATAGATGATTTGTACAAATATTTATTTAAGCTTTTGATTCTTAATAGATCCGTTTAACAAGATTGGGCCCTAGAACAAATACAGTCTGACCTTTTCTACAGTTAGTAAACCTAAATATGAGTATTACGACATATGCAGATTCTGAAATAATATTAAAATAACCCCAAAATAACCAGATTAGCAAGAAAAAATCAGTTTATTAACCAAATTTTATACGAAATCCATCACAAATCCGATTTCTCTAAAATGTTTCCATATAAACTAATTTAACGTTAATAATATTACGTTCATAATTCAAGGATGTTACAAACTATAAAAGAATATGTGTGCATAGGATAAATAATAGAACATGCTAGAAAGATTAAAATAGCAGGAAATGCAATCTTTGCAATAAGCCAATACTCTTACAAATAGAAAAAAAGTCGATAGTGTATATAACGAATGTAGAGCCCCAATAAAAGATTTAAATCTAAATGACCACCTGACGTAAAAATAGAGTAAACAAAGTGAAGTAAAACACCAGACAACACACTAACTTCAAAGTTTTCGAAGCAAACCTAAACAGATTAAAAAGTCGTAGAGCAGCAACTGCTTAAACCTAATTTTATAAACAAACAAAAACAAAATAAATACATAAAAACATACAAAAAGCACAAAGTATTGACTAGTTAAAATTAGAGAAAATAAAATAATGGTTCTAGTAGAAAAGACTTTCTTTAATGATCTAACCTAACTTTTGTTAAGTAAAAATCATTTATTGATTTATTGATTGACTGTCAAAAATCTAAAATAAAATTAAATCAATCAAATAAAAAAATTATTAAAAAAATCATAATTTGGATCCTGCTAAAAAAAAGACTTTAAGCAGCCCAGTTTGCCAAAATCAAATACAATCAAAACAAGTAAGAAAAATTAAGTGCGCTGCAAACTACATTTTTAGAAAATTTAAATACCAAAAATATAACACCAATCAAAAGCAAGACCAAGCAGAAACAAAAAAAACATTATTGACCATAAATTTCAAACGGTTGCACCAGAACCTTACATTGTTCAATAACCAAAACCAGGAGGTGTATTGGTTGCATACTCGACTGCTATATCAGGAGTCTCGGGTTCAAGTCCTCTATTATAGAACTAGTCTTTCTGGTTAAGAAAAAGTATGATGAGTACGCCTTCTTTCGGATAAGAACAGAAACTTTAATCCCGTGTACTGCCTTGATATTGCGGCACGTAAGAAAATCTAATTACCTTCTAGGTTATGTCCCCACAAAAAAAACATACAAAACCAGAGTAATCCATTGCGTCTACCTCTAGCCCCCTCGAGAACTACAGTCAGATGCATTTAAGATCAAATTCTTTTATGTCTTCGAAATCGTATTAAATATTTTGGAAAAAATCAAATTGGGATGATGTTTTGCAATGTTTACAACAAAAATAAGAACTTGTTACTTAAAATCTCAAAGATTACGCGTTCAGAAAATGATTAATTAAAGATTATTAGACATTGTTGATGACATTTGATTTGGAAACTAAAATCTACTTAAAAAAAAAACATTGTATATCAAACATATCTTTTCATTTCAAAAGTTTGACGATAATTTTCGGCGATTTTACCTCTTCTTTGGTAGTTTTGGCGGTTTTTTTGTATTCAAACATAATTCCGCCTGGCGCTCATAAAAATGTGTAAAAAAAAATGTAAGTCCCACACTAATGGATACAATCCACGCTGAATGCAATGCAAGAATTACATTTTCTATGTTGTACAACAAATATTAATAATATGTCATAAGACTCTTCCACTCGGTTTAGATCAAACTCAAAATATAGATAATTGTCAAGTGTCACAAATAAGTTATAGATATAAATTTCCAAGTGAAAAGAATAAAACCACTGTATACAAGGCTGGCTCAAATATTCTTTTATCTAAACCAACAAACAATTATAAATATACAACATTTGCTGAAAACAATCAAACAATGGCGCCTTAGAGGAAAATTACTCGTGTTTATTCAAAGTTTTATTACTATGACTATTAATCAATAGTGTCAATGTCCTTTATACAAGCAATCCCAAATACACGTATACAGCTGATATTGCAATAAGGTACTTAAAACCAGCAAAATTGCTAATGTTCGAAATGGATTTGATTACCGGAAATCGATCGAACACCGAACACGTCTAGCACATAAAGCGTTACCTGCAATACTACACGAAGTTTTATGAAACATAAACACACAAGAGCACCTGCTAAAAAGCATATTGAAAAATTCAAAGCAGGATAAATTAATATATTTTTATTGAATATATCGGATACTGATAGAAATAGCAAACAAATTTTTTTTTTATTTTTTTTTAAATTTTATTACTTTTGTAAATTTATTTTAACAATACTTGCGATGCAGAAATATGCCCTTCAGTTATGCATACTTTCGCTATATATTGCTCAATTGAAGTGTATGTGGTAGTAACAGCCTCCGGGATCAGGTTTCAGTTAATTCACAATTGATATGGATGATTGGGCCCACAATTTCAGAAGTAACAGCACTGCAACCAAACCACGCAATTGTGTGGGTGCAAACTTCTCCATTAGCACATAAGAAAATTCAGTAGCCCATAAATAAATCACATATTACATTGTTTATAGTACAGACATTAAGACAATAGAAAATTTATATTTGGTAATAATTCTATTGGATTAAAGAGATTGTGTCACGGATTTAAGCAATTTTTAAAGTTATTTTAAGAGTAGGCAAAAATTATGACATAGTTAAAACAGTATTGCTTGTATTAGAAGGGTGATACCATAATAGTAGATTAACGACGTCTCTAGTGATTAGCCAAAGTATTAATTGATGTACTAATTCACAATAAATACAAATTAGAATGTCCAATTACTTATATGTAATAACATTCTTCTTTTCGTTAATGTACCATCAAACTGAATGGAGGTCACGTGATCTCACTGCTACATATACGATCCCCGGACTAGTCCAGCCAGTCAGCCGGTTTACCCGTTTCGAACATGGAAATATCGTTCCATGAAATTAATTACTATTTATTATTACATAATATGTATAATTCGCCGCGAGTGTATGTTAAATTTGGTATGAAGTTGGGAGGTGGTATAGTCGCTCAAGCTGGTGGTCAGGGCCGGTTCTATCTCTCGGGTTCAACGACAATCATCAAGAAGTGAGACCAAACGTGCTTCGACGATGTCAATCTCTTGTGGATTTTCAATTATTCGCTTAAGTGCTTATTAATTTTGATTACTTTCCTCACAAAATAATGGATTAGCACATGTAATGATAAGAATTGATATTATTAACTAACATCTGGGTTAGAAAAATTACACTGCAACTATAATTGTAGAATAATACAATACAATAGTGGTGTAATAAGAACTTATTAATATTACAATATAAAGAAAAATGCAATTCATAAAGTAAGCCAACATATTAAAACAATAAAGTATTTTCTATATTTTACAATGAGTTACGTTGAACTTATTAGAAATTATAATTTATCAAGTTAATTAATTAGGGAAATAAAATTAATTGCATTAATACACGACTAGTTTTGCATTTATTAATATCTAATAATGTTTTAATATCAGATTGCTATTATTTGTAATATGGATTCGCAGATTTATTTCATTTTAGTATCAAGCACTAAATTTTCCAAATAGTGATAAAATATTTAATAAATATGGCTATAACTGAGTATGACAAATTTAGAAAAGCTGTAAATAAAGTATTATTATTACTAATACTCATCATCGGATACACTAAATTTTAAAACACTTATGACATATTTGGTATACTTCCTATAATAGCAACAATTAATTATAAACGACAAAATGATTAATTGATTTTTAGCAAAAGTATAGATAGCGTAAAATTGTAACTAACCGTTACTTACTAGATATTAAATATTTTCCTGATGATGATACTAATAATTTTAATATAATGATGCTTAAACATCTCGCCAATTTGCAATATCCATAAATAGTTTCAATTCTTAAATCAATTAAAAAAATAATAATTTTCATGTTTTTTTTTTATTATTAAATCATGACCGCCACATTCCTTCAAAGAGGCCGAAGAAAAAATGTAACGGTAACATGGAGTTATTATAACATTATTGGCACGATGCTCGAAAATACATTTCGGATATTCTCATCCTGTTGTAAAAGCATCTTTTTATGGCGGACATAAATTAGCTGCTAAGTTAACTGTTCCGCCGGCGCAGCGCAGACGAAAATTGGAATGTGCGCGAGATGAGCGCAAGTGAAAGAAAGAAGGTTGAAAGAAATTGGGGCGAGGGGACGAAAATTGTTCCACCGAAACAAATAGCCATGTAAATGGAAATTAATTTGCTCGTGTTTTGCTGGCGGATTGTCTTGTGATTTATATCCATCGTCTTAAATGGATTAATGTTTTTTTTTTTCATTTTGCGCACGAATGTTCTGTTGAATTTATTGAACACAAATATTGTTATTTGGGATTCACTTTAGTTTATATGTTTTAGATTGAATTACATGACAAAACTTTTTATTTTTTAACAATTTATATTTTATTTACATTTGTTTAGACCTAATAGATCATAAGATAAAAATCATGTCACCAGCATGACTGATTATATTTACGATATTTATAAGCACATTAAGATATTTTAGATTTAGATCATTATGCTAATTTCATCAGTCTTTAAACCTTGAAGCCTGTATGATTTATAGAATACATTTTTTTTTTTTAAATATAAATTTTATCTTTGGATCCTAAAACTGTATTAATTATTATTGGTTGACTTAACAACACATTGGTTCTTGTTAAAATCATCTTTCATAGTGTAGGCTTAATTGGTCCATAATTGATTTATCTATTCAACTAAATAAAAAAACGTGATCATCTGATATCAACTTTAAACAAAAAAAAAGATAAATATCATCATCTATTGAAAATACATATTTAGACAGTGTGGAACACCTTCAAGCTGACATATGTTCAACAGTAAAATATTTAGCAACAAACTCATACTGCTGATAGCATGGATAAATATTACTGCACATAATAAATTAAAAATTGTAAATAATTCGTTCTAGAACAAAACAAAATTAATATGAATCATAAGCAAATCTCATACTACAAATTGTCATCTCATAGTCAACCAAAAATCCATTAAACAAGTAAGCAAATATACGCATCTTGACCTTACTATTAACAATCCTAAGAAGCTGTATTCAACAAAATGCTTTCCGTACAAAAAAGCCACGATCGATCGTTTCAAATTAGAATCGTGAACCAAAAGCGCTCAAAGTGTGGTTATATATCAAAGTTAAAAATTCAATAAAAATATCACATAATAAACGCTGAGATCATTCACAGAATGCAAAAGAAGATACATATAATATCAGAGTGTATGTAAACAAGATACTAGGCCTCGTCAGTATCTAAAGCATCTCCATTCTCTAGTAGTAAACAACAAAATAATTGCCAAGGTAGTTGCCCACATCCGGATCGGATAGAAAACAATAAAAAAAAACTTTGAAGAACATAAGACAAACTCTTAGGAATAACAAAAAGTACAAAAAGCAGCCAAAACAATGCAACCTAATCTCATAAACTAGTATTTAGTCGGATTAAGCTGAAATGTTTAAAGTGTGCTGCTTTCCTCGTATACGCATACCCCTTTAACCAAAACACCAACCGTATAATAAAGAATCTATAATTACACGATGCCATGCAAAGCAACTTACAACGGCAACAGAAGAGGTTATGTAGCTCAATTCTACCATTGACATATAAATTTAATTTTAATAAAATAACTCTTTTATAGATTTGACAAAATTTGCAAAACTAAAAAAATCTAAGAATACTACAAGAAAAACAAGTTCAATCGCTTGAGGGCTTGTTAATTGACTGACAAGTAAAATAAGAATTTTTAAACTAAATTTGTCTTTTAAAAAGTAACATGTGATTTAAATTTAAAAGAAAATCAACAATTAGTTTAAAGAATTAATAATGCGTTGGCCTACTCTTATTGTTTATCGTTATCCTAACCTTTTGTAGCATTGATTTCAATAAGTGGTTTAACTCTACTTGTGCTATTGCGTCCCAAGCAATTTGCAATTCATAATAACGCATGTTCAATAGGCAAAACCCGGAGATTTAGATGGCGGGCTATGGCAACAGGTTAATGTAAGCCTACTAAAAAAATAATTAGAAGTCCAAGCAATATGCGCAATTTCTGAAAAAAACAGGATTTTCTATCCGCCTTAAATAGGGCTTCCAAAATATCAACATACCGCTGGGCGGTGTATTTTTTCGAAATGAAGACAAGAAGGGACCTACTTCCATAAGCAATAGCACCCCCTGCAAACCTTGCAATTAAGAACTGAACCGTTCACCAGATCTTCAACAAACCCTTATGTAACCATCATGCATCAGCAAACAAAATCTGATTTAGCTATGAATCAACACTACTTTCGCTATTCAAAATTCCATTCAAATCTGATTCTGCTCCACTTCAAACGCTGCTGCAGCAATGTTGAGCTGTGAATAGTAACACAAATGGTCTGTATGATTTAAAGCCAAAAGATCTGATTTGGCAAAAGACACACAAAGCGACCTTTTCCATCACCCCATTCATCAGCAATTGAACTGACTCGTAAAACTATCTCGTTCAGACATAATAATAATAATGTAACCTCTAGTTCTCCTTCTCTACTCTAGCCTGATATGTTTACGGTAGATTGGTTTCGGTTTAGACCATTCGCGGTTTCTATTTGAATATATATGAATTGTGCTTCTATCAAATTTGCTCAATTGGTAAAAAACTCCATGTACTTTTATTCTAGACACAATTGCTACTTCAGAACATTACTACTTAATCCAAATAACTCAAACTTTAATCAAATGTTACTTTTTAATAGATAAAGATTTCTGCCAAATTTGGATAAAAATATATTATTCTTTATTGGTGTTGCAATTTGCATGTCACTCATTATATTAACTGCTTTCTAATCCTTCTACCAAGACAACGCAACAAAAACTTATTTAAAACTGTGCTTTGGGAATTATAACTAGTAAAATTACATAACCTAATCTCAAACACAAGTAGTAGTAGAGCACCAGTCCGAAAAACTTATGATTAAGTGTATTACGCCAGAAACTGTTTTGTACCATGTTGACAGAAACTGATGTTGATTCAAAAAAAACATTAAAAACACACGTTGATAACCTTTGTCCCCAGCAACACCAACCAATAATAAAAAATAGCGGCGTAAACAACAATATCGCTTTTTCTAAATTCTTTGTAATGATAGCCACTCCATCAGTCAGCTAACCGAAATACGACATTAGAACAGTCATAACTATGCAATCGACAATAAAAACATATTATTTTCATTAAACATTATGGCTCTCCAAGGTTCGACAAACTCATAGCTTTGTCGAAGATCTGCCGGAACGTCGTCATGATTTGCATAAGCCGTTTTTTTTTTCAGAAGTGCCGTTTTTTGCCAAAAATACAAAATTATCACCCAGTCCGCCGCCTCTTCATTGATATGAGACCGTTTGGAACGAAAAGAATGACAAAATTCAAATTTAGGCTCATAAGCGCGCAAAACATTTCGCAGTGAAAGAGCGACGCGTTATTAAGATACGAGTAGTCATCTTTGCAATTGTTGTTAGTCACTATGTTAGAAAAGGTGATGGTAGAAGAATGAGATTTCACCGTTACCTCCTTTGACATAGAGACATAATGCTTGCAGAAAAGAGACACTTCAAATCTATTGCTATTTGACTTGGCACCCACCCATTGGGTCATTCCAAAACATGAGTATAGACGGATGGTTTAAACTGGGTTTCTGCCTACCAGCTCAAGTGTTAGTTATCAAGAAATTGGTAGTTTCTCTTCAAAAGAAGTGACTATATTCAATCCCTTGATGACAAAGACTCGGGCGGGCGGGTGAGTCCAATACATAAGTACAGACAGATGTTTAGAACGGGGGTTCCCGACCACCTACACAAATGTTAAAGAAGAAATTGGAAGTTTATTTTCTCTGCAACCAGTGAAAGTCTCTATGTCAAAAGAGGTAATGGTGACATTCAATACCTTGATAATAAACAGTCAATGGGTTAGCTCTAGAACATGATTACGGACGAGTATCTTAACTGGGATTCGAAGTAATTCCTCTCTGAACGCGTTGCGCGTTAAAATTCATCTATCTCCTAATGACCAACACTTAGGTGGGTAAGTGAGACACTCAAACAACTCATCAATACCATCAAGTAATTTGAACTTGAGTATACACTCAGCCTCCACGTATATGTTATCAAAAGATTAGAAATTTCTTGCCATTGTAAACGTTAAAATCTGTTTATTCAATAAAGAAGTGGCGATATCAACCGTTGACCAACATTTGGGTGGATGGGTGGATACTCCAATTTATGATTACCATCAAGTAGTTTAAAGTAGAGTGCCAACTCGCCCGCCCAAGTGTTTGTTATCAAAACATTGGAATGCGCTTCTCTCTGAAAGCGTAGGTGGGGACTCCAGAGCATGTCGTTGGTAGTTTGAACTAGAGTAAAGTTATTTTAAATCAATTTTTTGTTTGTGATTTTAGAATACATTCTACATAGAAACCTACCTATTGTAATCCTCCAGATATCAATTTCTTGTATAGCAAAAATTTCTTCAAATAAACTATTTTTTTGATCTTTAAACAAAATGTCTTAAGAAGACAATGATTCCATATCCATTGGTTTTGTTTAAATAATCAATTTAACATCAAAAATGCTAATTTCTTAGATTTAATACAAAATAATGTTGTTCCAATTTTCTCAAAATGTCTTTAAATAAACTAATTTTTTCTTCATATGTCTTTAAAATACAGTTCTTTATACAAATCCACCTTTTGATATTGTCTAAATAAAATTTATTATTTAATTTATCACTTACAAAATGCCAATTTCTTGGATTTAACAAAAAAATTTTTTCTTCATACAAAACATCTTCAAAATATATTATATATATTTTAACCTCCAAATTGTAAATTTCGTTGATAAAATACGTTTTAAACCAAATTTTCTCAAAAAAAATCAATCAAATAAACCATTAGTTTTCCTTGCATAAAACGTCATTAGAAGACTGTTCTAAATATAAATCCACTTATTGGTAATGTTTAAATAATCAATTTCAGAGTGCCAATTTCTTGGATTTAACAAAGCTGTTTTAAATCAAACTTTCCAAAAATATCTTTATATCAAACAAATGTTTTCTTCATAAACGTTTTAGAAGACAATTCTACATATAAATTTATAGGCGCTGCGGGCAAACCTTTAAATTTTTAAAAAATCCGAGAGCCAAAGTTGATTAGTCCCGGATCACTTTTGGCCGTGATTGACCGTTTGTCAAACGTCCGTACAAAAGAGGGCAGAATACTTGAAAAATATGCGGAAGCAAAAATCTCAGAAAACTGCCGGTGCAAGAAATTTGAAAAACTGCCGGGGCAAACGGAAAGTCGGACCTACTAGCAGTTTTCGGCGTCGTCACCTGCTATGCACTAGGTCCTCATTAATTACAACCTGACAATGGTAGCTTCTGTGACAAACTCAAATTATTCTAATAATATCCACCATATTTCCATAATAGCCTATCTTTGAACTAAAGTCACTCTGTCAAATAATGTGTATGAGCACCAAAAAAAAGCAATATCTGCAACTTCTATGAGAATCCATCTATAAGACTCTCCAAGATGAAGATGAAATATTAACCAACTAGAAATGCTGTTTAACTAATGCATAAATATACCTCAAACATGCTAGAATTGATGACAGATATGCAAACTTAATTAACAAAACCAACCAAGATGCCACTTTACAAATACAGCTCACAGGAAATGTCAAAATAATCAAAAAAGTACGCCAAGAAGATACTAAGCTGTTTACACTAGTCCTAGAAGATGCATTAAAAACAATTAAGAAAACAGAAAAAAGGTATCAACGTGAGTGGAAAGAAACTAAGTCACTTAAGTTTCGCAGATTATAGTTTTAATAATAGAAACCAAAGAAGAACGCAAAAAGTCGTTTGCAAAGCCACAAAGCGCTTAGACCTCAAAATAAACTTCAACAAAACAAAGTACATGACAAAGAACAGGGATCCCAACAACAAAGCCGATTAATAACTACAAGAAAGACTAACCAAGAATTAGAAATAAAGAAAAAAATCCGACAAACTTTAGTTGCATATAAGAATATAAAAGATATCTTTACAAAGTCAATACCAGAAAAGCTAAATGTAAAAAGAAGGCCTGAATCAGAGAAAGAACATAAGTACAAGACGTTGAGGGACAACATGCCGCCATGAAATGAAACTGGGCAGGACACGTGGCAGGATACCATGATAAAAAAAAACAGCAATCAGATGAAGACCATAGAACTGGTATCAAGTAGCCGAAAACCAAAACAGATAAAAAAAACTAAAAAACACCTATTCCCATTAGGCAAAACACGGCTAAAAAAACGTAATAAATTTTCTAATATAAATCAGGTTAAGCCTATAACTTGCATATAAATTTAGGTCTTTTTATAGAATTTTGAATTACGATAAAATTCAATTTGTTTAATTTCATTTTATTCAAAATAGTAATAATCAACATACTCAATTATAAGCAAAGAATCTATATAACATTAATTTGATTAATTTCATTTTGTTTCAAAATTGTTAATTATTAGCAAAAAAAATCTGAATAACATTAATATAATTGTATCTATATTTATGAAAATATAATTACATTTATTATTACTAAAATGAATGTTTCATTTTACAAAAACTCAATTACAGTCCTGCAAAACTGACTTAAGTAAATAGATGCAACTGATTGACTTGCAACAAAAAAAGCATAAATGACAGGAAAGAAAAATAAACAAGAAATAAAAAACCTACAAGCCACGGCAAAACCAATCAAACAAACTACGACCATAATAACTCAAGTTCTTGGTCTTCGCCGTTCTGCAAGAGCGCCCAAGGTTGGTTTCCACAATATTTATATGCATTCGATTCACGGTCGCGAGAATAAACCCTTTTGATATTACATTTTCGCACGAATAGTAAATATTTTCAAACTAATCATAGATGAGAAAATTGTAAAAATAATATCTAGTAAATATTTGAAACATGTAATCACTATAATAAATCCTAATAAAATATTTAAAAAAAAATACAATTTCTTATGTAGTGTTAATTTGGTTTTCAATCATTACCAAATTGCTAATAGAGAACAGGTCAAAAACAAATACAATAAAAATTAAATTAAAAAAACAATTTAATTTTCTGCAAATTACTGATGCACTAATAAGGGTTGCATACCCTAAAGCACTAATGTATGTCTCCCAGCAGATGGAGAGATAATTAACATAATTGCTAAAAAATTGTAATTTTAATAGAATAATAATTTCTGTAAAAAAGTGTCTTGTATATATTATAAACCTAATGATTATTAACATAAGAATTAAATAATTATATTTTTCTATGTAACAATTTGTGATGCGTTTAATAATACTGTCTGTATGTGATGGATTTGTTGGCTAATTGTTCATTTAAACAAGTCAAGTGTGAAATATATGCAAAACTATTAGTAAACCCGAGTGCATAAACGTATCACCGTTTGAATAACCAACAATGCGAGAGGTACGAAGTTTAAAATTCGCAACATAATTCTTCAAGTTTCTTCCTCGAAGCGGTAAAGAACTATTATAATATAAATAGACGAGAAGCGCTTCGCAAGGCCACGAAGGCCACTCACATGCCACAACGTAAAACAACAAAACAACACGTACAACATATACAAGGGGGCCCTAGACCGGCCTCAGAGTTCTCGGCCAACACAAACTCACCACACAGTACAGCTGACAGCAGCTGGATTCGAACATATACGGCATACCGGGATTTTCAAGTTTAAGATCTAATTAAAGTTTCCCAGATAGCCAATAAATAATTATTATAATTACATAAACAATGCATCGTGACTCGGAGACCTCATTGTTTCATTGTGCGCCGTTAAATTAAAAAGCCATAAATCACAAAGGTGGCGTATATTTTTTGATTATTTTTTTTGTTGTAAAGCATAAACAATCACTACATAATTTGTTACAAATATTGATGTAAACTGATTGAATCAAGTCGATCTATCAGATAATACATTTATTGCCACGCATGTTGTAAAAAATTTCTAGACTTTTTCAATTTCAGAAAAAGTAATGCTTTACTAATTATTTTTTAATAATACACATTTTCTGAAGTAAAATAATAATCTTCTTATAATAATCAGAATTGCAAATTACCTTTTATAAAGATGCTTTTAACTAATAATTTACATTGTTTAATTTATACATAATATTTCTTGCTATAATAATTTCAAATCAATTGTCTACAGATTCGATATTTTTGTCGTTCATGCATGTCTTAGCTATTCATTCGATTGTTGTTTGGTATGGTTTTTTAACGCTTTAGGGTGAATAACAAATTTGTTACGAATGATTAGTTTTAGGAATTCGTGTAATTAATTTGATTCGCATTTAGTAGATGCCAAGGTTAAGATCAAAATACATTTGTGTGATCTCAACACTTCCTCACACTGCTTTGATTTTGTGTTTTAATTATTTAAAAAAATAATAAAATTATTGCATTAGAAATAATAATTGTAACAAATACCTTATAATGTGATAAATATTTAATGAAGCAATTAATAAAAAAAACCTAATATCTAAATAACCAACCAATAACACTTTGTGTTATATAACAATTGTTTTGGTATAGTGTAAACTTGTATGAAAAGACAAAAAGGTACACTATTACAACATCCCAATTTACACAAGATAAAATTTGTACCAAAAGCACAAATAACATGATTTCTTTAGAAATTGCATTTGAACCAAAATCGAAAAACATAGAGAATTTCATTTCTTTAGAAACTGCATGATGATCCGGACATCGTGTCCAAATACCATCCTAATAATGTAGTTCTAAGATAAAAACTGATACATGAAGAAAACAAAAACTATCATCATAAACAGCAAAACAATCAACAATATATACGTTACGCAGACGATACTAACATCATAACTGATAGCACAGATCACCAGCACCTAATTGAATCAGTAAACACTAAAGAAAACCAAAGTCACTACAAAAAAAAAACAAATAAGAACAGATCACCATACACATTAACAACAAAACTATAGAATAGGTACCCTCTCACAAATACATAGGAACGTGGGTAACAAAAAACGCGAAACAAACAAAAGAGATTAAAAGTAGAATAAAGATATCCAATCTTCTATAACCGTAATACATATAACACTAAAGATCAGAACTAGAGTATTGAAGTGCTACATATTCCATATCTTATTATATGACAGAACAGATAACAAACGACATTCAAGTAGCAACAAAGCAGATCTGTAGAAAAGTAAGGAAAATGGAAAAACAAAACTAACACCAAAGACAATAAAATAAATAGAGAAAAGAAGAACACCGACCGTGACGCACCAGAATAGGAGATATTAATAACCTAGTAAAAAGAAAATACGAACTGACTTAAGAGCATACAAAACCAAACAAACTCTGGAAACAATTGAGAACAACAAAAACATGAAAGTTTTAAAATCAACAGCTCTCAAAAGGAAAACAAAAAAATCATCAAAATCAAAGATCGGCATAGAAATATTACATCAGACAAAACAAAAGTTGTTACAGAAATCAAATCTTTTTACAAAAGACTATACACATCGGTTATACCTAGCCCCCAATCAACTCGAACACCAACCCAAAACTATTCTAAATGTAGGATCAGAAGATCTGCCTGAAATAACCCTACCTAAAATGAAACATTCTCTCCAAAAAAATGAAAAGCAAAAAGGCACCCGGTGAAGATCAAATAACTACCGAGATGCAGAAAATGGGAGAAAACACCCTGGAGGAAGCCATAAGACAACTATTAAACAAAGTGCCTCAATTCTAGAAGAACGCAGAAATAATATTAATACACAAAAAGAGAAACACCACCAATATGGAAAACTACCAGCCCATCAGCCTACAAGCTTCATACAAAGATAATATCAAATCGACTAACAGACAAACTCGATCTATACCAGTCAGTGAAACAAAAAGGACTTCAAAAAATTTTTGGCACTCTTGACCACCTGCAAACCATTAGAACTCTCACCTGCAAACCATTAGAACTCTGATAGAAAAAAACAACTGAGTATAGAATATCAATACACATTGCATTCATGGACTACCATAAAGCCTTTGACAGCATCAAAAACTGGACCTTTCTCTCTGCAATGGATGATGCCAGGATCGACTCTAGGTACTCCACAATTATTAAAAATATATACAAAGACGCAACTTTCCACATAAGAATAGACAAAAAACTAAAGACTGATAAAATACCTCTTGGCAAAGGCATCAGACAAGGAGATACTATACCGCCAAAATTATTTACATTGTCATTGAAGATAGTCTTTAAAACAGTATCGTGGAACACAAAAGGCGTTAACATTGATGGAACATACCTTAACCACTTGAGATTCGCGGACGACATAATGTTAGTAAGTACAGATGCCCAAGAACTATCCTCCAAGCTGACGGAGAAAACACAAACTCAAAACGGATTGAATTAAAAATGAATCTAAACAAAACCAAAATACTATCTACTGACCTCCAAAACTTAACCATTAATAACACAACAATAGAAAAAGTTCCACACTATATCTACCGCAGCCATAAAACTAAAACTGGAAAAGAAAACCAAACCGCTGAAGTGGCACGCAGAATCCAACTAGGATGGACTGCTTTCGGCAAACTAAGCTTTATACTGAGAGATAAAGACATTTCGAGGAACATAAAACGGAAAGTATATGACAGCTGCATACTTCCGGTGCTCACATATAGACTGAAAACTATGACCATCACAAAAAAAAGTGGCAGAAAAACTGAAAGTCACGCAAAGAGCGATGAAACGTGCTACGCTGGGAGTATCTCTAAGAGATCAAATAAAAAACATCAAAATCCAAAATAAAACAAAAATAACAGATGAGATGGAACACATCACAAGTCTCAAGTAGAGATGGGTTGGACATACAGCAAGCCAGACCCAAGACAAGTGGACACATAAAATAACCAAATAGAGACCACGGGAAATCAAAAGGAGTACAGAAAGACCACAAATGAGATGGCTAAATGATGTGACGGAAATAGCTGGAAAAAAGTGGATGAGAAAAGCCCAAGATAGGGAAATATGGAAGAGACTAGAAGAGGCCTATATCCAGCATTGGACAATACAAAGCTAACGAAGAAGAAGAAAAAAAAAAGAAAATTATATGGAAGCAAAGGCAGAAAACATCAAAAACCTGAAAGCATTCAAAATGTTGTACTATAGGAGAATACTCAGAACTTCTTGAACTGACAAAGTCACCAACAAAGCAGTAATGGACCGAATAGATAAAATCAAAAAAATCACTACCACAGTAAAGAAAATAAAACTAGAATACCGTTGTCACCTCCTGAGAAGACAGATATAACAATCTTAAGTTAATAATTTAAGAAAAAAATCGATAAAAAAAAAATAGCGTATCTAATCATAAAGAAAAAGAAGAAGACGGTAATTTGGTTTTTCTATTTCCTAGTTTGCTGCACTAGGTAGTTAAAAAAGTCTTTCTAAGTCCCACACATAATTTAAAAGTTCCAGTCCTCTATAATATTTCAAAAACTTGCAATCCAGCTCAACACTTCAAAGTCTCCCCTAAACCCCACAATAAACCAGTTAACATTTGATTAAACTCTATCAATGTATAAACAACGTTCAAGAAGTGTTTTAAAGTTTCACAAAGGTACCAAATGTTCCTATGTCTGTTGGTATAATAAAGTCTACCTCCCATCCTTGTCCTCCTAATTGTCTAAAACCTCAATAGGCTATGACAAAATGCAAAAAAAAAACTTAAGGCTCCAAAGCTACTAGACCCGAGCCCTACTTTGTTTATACTTTTCGATATATACAAGTACGCACGCCTGCATTAACCTAGCACCTCATTCTATATTCATTCACTCAAAGCTACAACCTAATGGCCTACTATAACTACTAAGTTTTTTTAGACCTAAACTTTCATAAGTCTTTATTTGTATAAAAATCTCAAAGCTTTTCTATGAACCCCACATAAGCCTACTTATGCAAGCATGTTACTGAGGCGTAAACACTGAAGGTCAATACCATAAACAGACTTCAAACTTTCAAGATGTGGATCTTAGATAGAGCACATTACAAACGCTAAAGACCTCACACACATGGAAAGAAATAAAAAGCAACTAGAAAAAATGTTAAAAAGCAAAACAGAAACTAGACGAAACTAGCCTCGCACACCTTATGCACAGCAAAAAAAGATCAAAAAAAAAATCGCAACTAAAGAACAAAATGAAGTAAGTAGATCTAAAAATAAACTTAAACAAGACCAAAATGATGAGTAACAAGAAAGTACATGTAACTATCAATAACCATGTCTTCGACACGGTAACAGAGTACGTTGGCTCGGTCATTCTATCAAGCTGAGCAAAGAAAACCAAACTGCTAAAATCATCAGAAAGATTCAAATGAGTTGAGCAGCATAGGAAAAAATAAAACATATCCTAAAAGATAAGACTTAAGAAATAAAAATGCAGACAAGGCAAGGCTAACCTCCCAATAAAAATTGTCTAATGGCCCCCACAAATATCAAAACAAAGCATTGTAAGACCTCAATAGAGATGAGCCAACGATATTAACTGACAGCAAGTCGCCATAGATCCAAGAGTGAGTAAATAAAGGTTGAAGAAGAAGATAAGAAGCCTTCCTAAGCACTTATGTTTAAACCTTACTGACAGTTACAGATTAATAAGGTATTTGTCAAATTAATTCAACTCAATAGTATTAAATCTATATTCAATGACCTAACTAATCTTATGCTGCGTCTTAAGGCGCATGCTCAGTTATTCCGCAATGCAATCTTATTTGTTTCAAGCAAAGCTCAAATATACAATGCCGATTTTAAAAACTTAATCTCCAAAACGTAACCTTTTAGTACCAAAAATGCACAACAAAACAAAGAAAATGTTACATCAATCACAATATGGAACAAGTTTGTTTGATGTGGTCTTCTAATCGTCTGCCTGTGTTTAGTTTTTTTTTTTTTTTTTTTTTAATATATTGTTTTTACTATAATCTATTATTTCTAGTGTTTTTTCTTTTCTTGTTTTATATTTAAAATGTTTTTATATTTTATTAGTCGCTGAAGAAGAAAATATATTAATTTTCGAAACGTTCGACTTTATGTAATTCGTAAATAAAAAGCTAGTCCTAGAAGTCGTTTTTTCTTTATAATCAAAAAGAAAAATTAATCTATCCCAAATTACAATATATCAAAGGACGGAAAAAAGAGAATTTAATCCATTAAACCTACATTAAATGTTTGAAATTCTTTCAGACCAAAATTTCTGAACTCGACTGGAATGTATTGACAATAAAATTCGACATTTAATTTTTTTTTCTTAAAACGTTGTAAAATCAAATCTCCCATGTTGTGTAACTATAGGCAAATAATAAGAATAAAATATGTTAATTCGGTCAAAGCATCTAAGGCAATAACCCGTTTGATTTTTAGTAAATGTAAAAGTGAAGAATACATAACATTTTCTGCATTGTGAGTAATAGAAGGAATGCTCTTTGAACTCTACAGTCTATAAAAGGTTAAGAAATAAAGAACGGATAAGGCCTGAGATGATGTTAATTCGTTCCAAGTGTTGGAGGCAATGAGCTGTGTGACTTTACAGTCAAAGCAAGAGAGAAAAATACATGCTTTACGGCAAAGCTACATACGAAAACTGGAATGAAAACTACAGGTATTACTCACAGACAAATAACATAAATTTAATTTAAGTAGAAAGAAAGTGAACAGAAAAGACCACTTGTTTGTTGGCCTGTGGGCTAAGTCTACGTCGTAAAACAAAAACACAAACAGGCAAGCTACTCAGTAGAGATCGAGCAAACCATGTTACTGTTGCAAGCATAAGCCTATTTGTCATATTTTTACCTTAAATACATTATTATTACTACCCCGCAATAAAGCGCCTTTTACAATTGCACAGTATTTCTGCAACGTTAGAAATCAAAGAATCGACAACCACGTTTCTGCAGAAATTGTGCATATAGGATAATTGACTTAGAGCCTAAAACCACATATTATGTCTAAAAGTATTTCCTGACGTTTGTGCATGCTTTTTTGCAATTTATCTTATTCAATATCACTTATATAAAAATTATATTAACTACTCTATATTAAGAGTAGTTAATATATTTTTTGTAAATATGACATATAACAAAACTTGTATTTATAATAATCTTACTTAACATAGTTTCTATTCAAAAACATGCCTTTGATCATTAACACTTATTGAAAAATGTATAACACAACTGTTCTTAATTTACAAACGAAATTATCGAACTGTTATATTAAACAAAAAATATGATTAAAAATATAATACAAAAAATGTTAATTAAATCTTGCATGCATAATACTTTAATTATCAAACAAGATTTAATGTTCTAAGCAAATATGTACGCTTTTTTTTATTTACAAAATATTAACAGTTTAAATATTAAAGATAAATATTTAAACTATTTTCATAGGTTACAATTTAATAAATCTTTTTTATTGCATTTTTTTGTAAATTTATATTTATATTTTATGCTAATATTGTATTGTTATCTGTCATACAAGACAAATTTAGTTACTTTTATTTATTATAAGTCAAAAAATTCATGCAGCAATCCAAATAAGATTAATGTAGGCGAATTTTGACAGATGGTTACACAACTCGGCAAAAATTAACTGGTTTCTAATCGTTACAAATTATAATTTTCTAAACCCAACCATATTTGTCATGTATTTAATTAAAATAATAGCATTCCTTAAATGATCCTCCTTTGTCTTGTTTCATTGGCATTATCATAGCCTTATTACGCACTTTTATTAAAATAAAATTGTAATATTATAAAACGAGAAGATGAAACATTCCATCACTTAGTCTGTCGAGAAGATACCATCTCGTTGAAAATAAGGTCAAATATAAATATAATAATCGAGCGAATGAATATGTGTGTACTCTTCATTTTATTTCGAGGTCGATCGTTTGAATGTGTCGATTGAATACTCTAATTAGGGAGACAGAAGTAAAGTAACAATTAACATACGGCTACAATCGTGTAATTGGTATGAAGAGTTGAGCAACTCGTATTCAATGTAGGATTTTAATAAGAACATTACTAACCGATGTGAACATTGATAAATTGTATTATATTAATAGTTGTAACCTATTTATGCAGAATTATTACTATTCAAAATTTGTACAATAAATAACCCTTCTAGTATAAACCAATGCATATTTGAATTGAACAGAAACTAAAGCAAAAAAAGCAAAAATTTGCTATACATTTTGAAACGCTTATAAAGCACATTTTCATGGTTGTTTGTCATGATAGGATTTTTTTTTTTAATTATTCAACCATATATTTGTTGAGTTGGAAAAAAATAATTCAGATAAAATCTCTTTTTAACAAACCTTCAGAAACTAAATTTGTTTAATTAATTGTTAAATAAATTTGTAAATGTCCGATAAATTAGAATTTTGTCCACGATACGATCCGATCTCGAATTTACATTCAATGACAAAAGTATATGACCGATAAACGTTTTTCCACTAAAACGTCAAAATTCCAAAGATCAGTTATTATTTAAATGGCGGTTCTGGAAATTCTACATAATTGTTTTAAATTATCGTCACTTTGGAAATTATAGTATGATAACTTCTTAGCCAATCTCCCTTGACAATGTTTTTGCGCATAAGAAAATACCAGTAGATCAGAAACTAAAAAACAATCTGATAAAGTTAACATTTCTTCAATTGCGTTGTTCAAGCAATTAGTATTGTCTTTCTAAGAAGTAATCTTTTTAAATGTGAATTACATTAGTACATTTAAATCTTTTCACTAAGATCGCGATCGATTGCAAATGAACCAAGCAATTCAATTATAATTTCACGTTGGTACGGCTCTCTTAGGTTAAACTCAAATCAGATCAAATTTATTTTTCCGATTCTATCCGAAACAGATCCATTAGAAAGATGTTATGCAACTGACTCATTTTTATTTTTCAGAAATTCTCAGAAACAGATTTGGTCGTACAAACTTAACAGTTGCAATTTGAATAACATTTATCGGTTTTGTATTTGCTTATGGTAAGTAGGTAACATTGAGACGGACGGGTGGCGAGTAAAGAGTCAAGTCAACCCTAATGGCGTGTGGATTTGGACCGCTTTACCACTCAAAACTTCAATAACCTACTAAAAATCAACACGTCAATCAGCCAATTACTACTTGCAACTGTCCAGAAAAAAGTAAAAACAAATTATGGCAGAGATCTTGACAAAACATTGCCAACTAAGAAAACACATGCATACGATTAGTGTTAGAGACAGTCAACGTGCAGAGATGTAAAGATGACTAGACAATCGAGTACGTGCTAAGTACATGCCCGACCCTCTCATACGACAGAGAGTCCATGTTGAGGATTTGCTGACATAACATGGACAGTATAAGAAACCCATCCAGAACTACTATTTGCATACATCCTCATAAAGTGATTGAATCCCGGAACAACCAGTACAAAGAGCCTAATAAAACCTACGTGCAGTAAACTCTAAATCCAGAATTCAAAAACTTCTAATCGTTTAGCTTTATTTCAAAGTTCAAAAAGCTTCTACGCCGTAGTGAAAAAATGTAATTATTTATTTAACCAAATTTTTAATTTAATTAGTCTAAATCGATTGTTAAAAAATTCTACCTATTCAAAAACGTGTAATTTTTTTTTATCGGTCAACGAAAAGCTTCATCCATGCGTGATGTAATGTTGCAAATAATGCGGAATGTTGGTAAAGATAAACAAAAACACGTGAAGAACAACCGACGGTTACGGAATGAATGCCCTAAAAACACAAATGATCTTGAAGATCGTGCTCTTCTGCTGGCGGCTTTCAAGACATTTTTTGTCAACAACAAAAATTAGTGATAGGAGAAGAAATTTAGTTATTTATCAAACGTCCATGCAATATGTGTATCGTAATATGCACAACTACATGAATGAAGATTGAAAAAGAATCGTATTTACTAATAAATCTCAATTTTGTTTATAGGTCACGATAGTCGCAATGATCTAAAAACGTCCTAGAGAGAAGAAAAATATGCAGTTTTCAATATCACGCGCTCACTCAAGGTGTGATAGTGTGGGAAGCTATCTGCCATAAATGTAGATCTCCTTTAGTAGTTATTCCAAAAAAATTAAATTTATTACATCAATAACGTGTTAAAACTAGCTTTAACGCCATACCACCTTTAAAAAGTAGTAACAATTCCATTTTCCAACAAGGTATTGCAGATACAAGGCGCCTTTACTATGGAGTTCCTGGATAATGCTAATCTACATTAGATTTGCTTCTATGGTCTTCACGTTCATCATATTTAAAACCCACCAAGCATATGTGGAGGATGCGGGCTAATAAGTCAAATAACAGCTTTTTTATTGTATATTGTAATTTCTGCGACAAAATTGTACTGTGTCAATTCTTCAATGTACTATCGTTAACTGAATGAATATTAAGAAAAAGCGCTACATATTTATCTGTCATCTCCACTTACTAGTTATCGATTATCAGTCATCTCCAAATCTCAGAGAAGGTTTCAAAAAATCGAAGTAAGCCAGTGTGTCAGAACAGATACATCTATACACAAGTACGCACAAATGTATTAACATTTGCGTCTCTGTCTAATATAGTTTCACTTAACGGTACTATCCATCTATGCATTTTCTTAATTTCTGTTATTAGTTCATTTTTAACATCACCCGTACATGGTGTTTACGTAGTTCCTACTTTAATTTTCTCAAGTTGAAATTATGTTTGTCGTGTAAAAATTAATTTTCATAACTACTGTTGCTTAGTATTTATTCTTGTTCAAAGTTCAGAATCTCATCCAAACTTTTATCACTCCGTTATTAATTTCCACTTGCATTTTACTATTTAGTTACTCTCTAACTTTTTCTTGTACTTTTTGTTCACATTCACCGTCTGTTTTGTTGTCTTTTCTTCAGAAAAAATGTGATTCATGTTAACAATAAGTTGTAGTTTGTTAGGATTGAAGCTATGATTGCATTTCAGAACCATCCGTTAATAATATCAAAATCATTTTGGTTTCTAATATTTCCTTCAGCACAGTCTCCTAGTTAGTAGTTCAGAAAAAAGTATTCATGAATATTATGTAATCCCTTTTTTGGCAAAACCAAATTAAGTAATCTTCTCTGTCAATTTTTACGTCCAGTCCAAAGTTTCCTAACATATTTTATACTGATCTTTCCAAACCATGAGCATTAAAGTCAATTAATATGATGATTACTTCTCTGTAGATGTTCATCTCTTTAACGTCATTTGTCGTTTTTAGACTAGTACAAAGTGCGGCAAGAAAACTTGCTGATTTGAATTGGGCGCCAATGAGCGAGATGTGGTCAGAAAAGTAGGTAGGAAAGTTTTCATTCAAAAAGTTTTGTTACCGCTCAAGCCAGTTGTCGTCATACGTTGGACAAAGAAGGAGCGTGCGTTCATCGTCAAAGCCTACTTTTCCAATGGCCGTTCGGTGGTAGCCACGCAACGTGCCTTCCAAACTAGGTTCAATATTCATCCCACGGGTCCCGTTCCTGGCCGGCAATCGATCGTTTCGTGGGTGGACGCATTTAAGAAAAGTGGCAGTTAGGCAAAAAAAGGGCCTGGAGGTCAACGGACTTCCAGAACCCCAGAAAACGTCGATAGGGTAAAGCTGTGAGACAAATTCTTCAGAACAAACTCAAGTTTCATCCCTACAAACTTGCTGTAGTGCAAGAGCTCAGTAAACGCAATTTTGTTTCTCGCCAAACTGCATGTGAAGCGCTCCTTACACACTGTTACTGTGAATGCAGTTCGCTACAGAGAAACGATTGAGTCAATTTTTCTCCCAAAACTTGAAAAAATGGAACTTGGGGACGTATGGTTCCAGCAAGACGGAGCCACGGCACATACAGCAAAAATTTCAGTAAAACTTTTGAGAGAACACTTCCACGAGCGCCTAACTTCCTTGAGGGGTGACATACTGTGACCGGCGCGCTCCCCCAATTTAGCTCCCTGTGACTTCTTTTTATAGCAATATTTCAAATCCATTGTTTACAATGACAAACCACGGACCCTGCAATACTTGAAAGACAAAATTCGCCAAGCCATCGACAACATTCCCGTCGATATGCTCAAAAGAATAGAGCAAAATTTCAAAAAGCGGGTGGATCAATGTATATAATAAAGTCCGCCATTTGTCCGATGTCATTTTTAAAACCACTTAAAACAAAAATTCAGGATGTGTACAACACAATAAAAAAAAAAAAGAATTAAATCGATATGTAAAATACTTTTTCTTTTATTGACCTTTCAAATCAGCAAGTTTCCCTGCTGCACCCTGTACATGCGGCAAATATTCCTTTTTTCTATTCTTAAATCGGTTTGAAGTTTAATAAATAAAATTAGCTTTCTTTAACTTGTTCAATTGCAGATTTTGCAAAGTTAATTCGATGCTTGCTCTAAGGCATACGTATTTTTATTTAAAAAATATATCATACAGAGTCCGGCAGCTGGTATACCCTATTTTCCAAAACCTGCCTAAGGATAAAACATAATGGATTGAAACAAATTTAGCATAAATATCAAGGAGACCGTGGCGCAGTGGTCTATGCATTCGATCGCTGCATCGTGGGTTTCCCACATACCGTGACACACTTTTCACATGTTTATACGCTCTCCCACTCCCCAACCCACCTTGTCAGCGTGAGGTTTTACGGCTAATAACCCTCTCTGATGGAGTGATGAAATCTCTCCAGTGGTTCGGAATCCACTTAAAACTGTAGGTCCCTCGTAATGTAAGTGGCCAGCATTACATGCAGAGTTGGAGGCCTATATCCAAACAGGATAGAAAACGGCATAAGATTATTTATACTTCATTTAAATAGCCTCCCTCCCTCAAATATCTCCACAAAAAGAAATCAAAAGCCAAATCAACAAAATTGGATAGTCATGTTTTGTCATCAAACCTCAAAATCAAGTGACCAGAAAATATAATTTGGAACACAATTCATGTTTGCCGTGCTGTATGTGCGGTAGCACTGTCTTGTTGAAACAATACTTGATTTCGGTCTAGTCTGCGTAATTTTGGCCATAAAAATATATCTAGCATGTGAATGTAACTTTCAAAACTAATGGTATCACTTTGATCACATTCCTCAATAAAATATAGTCCTACCTTCAGTTCAGTAGCAAAAGTTTGCTTGTTAACATATCCACTATGAATGGAAAACCTCACAAACTGATTTATCGGGATCTTTTAGCTTGTAAACGACAAAATTTTTATATAAGTAAAAGTGCAAATTGTCTTCTTCTTGTCTGACGCGTCTGATATTTTCAAGTGTTTTTACGTACGCCTCCAGTAAACTTTCAGCCATAGTTCCCCTTAGTGTTAAAGTCTTTCGCCACCTCTTTATTGTTTGTCGTGTTGGAAATCGTTCGCGTCCATGTACGTAACATTAAACTCGCATCAAAACGACCTTTGAGTATTCACAACTGATTGACTTCGTATGGACAACCTTTAACCAAGTATACGCGTTGATTAATTGAAAACTTATCCATGATCTATTAAACAAATTATTGTACAAATAAAGAAAATTTGAAAGTAACAATTAGCAAGCTACGTAATCATTTTGATGCACATAATCGTACCTCGCGGATCAACAATTCGACAAATTTCATTCCATAACAAAAGAAGCCGTTCACATTATAGCACCGCAAGTTCTACCAAAAACATCGTGGCCGTGAGTGCCATTGTCGCAGTACAACCAGACATCTATTTTAGGTATTGCGCCCAAAAATAAGACATTACTCGCAGTATTCTTAAAAAAAAAATTTAAGGTGACTTTGCACATTTATGCGATACTCAGTTGATTCAAGAACTAAAGCCGTACAACTGACAGTACGTTGACGATGAATTCCATAACAAAATCATTTTAAGTGTTAGGCATTTCCACTTCAATGGCTACGTCAATAAGCAACATTTGCAGATCTAGAAATCAGATAATACACATGACATTTAAAAACTTGATGCATCCTCAAAAAGTGACAGTTTAGTGTGCCATAAGAGATAAACAAATCATCAAACCAAAGTTCCGCTGTGACTGTCAATGGCGTTCCAAACCTTGACACTTTTTTTGGCAAGAATAATATAAAATCGACAAAAATAATTATAATTGCAAACAAAGTTCCAAGTTGTTTCGGTTTTTGAAAACAAAACTGTTCAAAAGATTGCGTTTAACCCCTTTACACTTCTTCCTTCGGAGATTTTTTAAGTAATTTTTTAAACTACAATTCAACACTTCTAAAAAAATCAAACACCACAACTGCCAAAATGTACACAGTTGCAACCGGAGCAGTGTCCATTTGACAACCATTTTGATTCAACATTACACATATAGAAAATAATAACAAAATAGTTTTAGTTAAACAGTTCTTGTTGAAACGCCCTTTTCATATTCTCTTATAGATTCATTCCTCTTTTCGGATTAATATACTCTACAAAACCCGCAAATAATATCTGGTTCTAGATTATAAAAAAATGTTGTTTTAACTTAAAACTAACTAACCTAGTACAAAAATTATATTTAATTAGCCTAATCTAACCTAACCCTCATATTAATATATACAACATATGCAATACAATAATTTTAAAAAATATGTACAAGTTCACAAAGAAGGTAGAATGTAAACACTGAATGCTGAGGAGCTTATGTTTTATTCTAAATTCTTCTTATGTGCGCTAATATGCTTGGTGAGCCCAGTAAAATTTTTCGAATTTAAATTTATTAAAAAAATTCCCATGATAAGGTCCAAAATAAAAGGTAAATTTGCCTCCTCGAGCAAACCTCTAATTTTACCGTACCTGTCTCTGCAAAGTGGCATTCGCAGACACTTGTTTTGTAGCAATTCTATTCAGGTTAGTTTTACGTCTACTACCAAAGCTAGATTCTCAGCCGCTGCGCCACCGAGGTCGGCGTCGAATTACATTATAATATTAACTACACATATGCGAAATAAAACGGCTTAAGTACATATTCTGTATTACAAGTTGGCGTAGGTACGTGTTTAAAAGTCTACACCACACTTAGACATAAGTATTCGGAAATGACATTTTTTATTGGAATTTCAATGCATTTTCATTGTAGGAAGAAAGAACCGTTTGCATTAACTGATTGACAGCTGTCATTTGTTTATTTCATTAAGGTCTTCTGTTTAAAATTTTAGAAAAGCAAGTAAATTAATTAATGTCAGCAAATTTCAAAATATTATCTTAATAGAATTGAAGATTAATATTATTCAACAAAGCGCTTATGACAACGTAATATAATTTAAAACATTTATGATAAATTATATTTTCATATTCACAGTTAATGTTTGCAGTAAACGCAATCTTATTTCAATATTTACATTTCCTTCGGTACATATTTATGGCGTTTTTATTTATCGAGTTCCCCATCTATTTGATTTGTTATACATCAGCTGTGTTTTGATTAAGTGCGTTTCATTTGGTGCACGAACAGGTTCACTTTTCTTGCACTTGTCATGCACCGAGTATTTCGTACGAACAGAGCGTTAAATTTAAAGAGAGGAAATAAGAAGTCAGTGAACTTGGTATACTCACATAGAATGATGGTGTTGGCAAAAAATACACAATGGCAAATCAACAACGAAAGTTCAACGAAAAGCGAGTTTTGAACGAAAAAAAATGGATGTCAAAGGAGCAACAATACTGTGATGAAAATTAAGCTAAGAGAAAAAAAATAAGTTTCTTAAGAGTGCATTTGTAACTATTACATGGCTTAATTGGTGAGATCTTTGTTGGTGTATTTTTTGTATGAATTATGAAAGGTTTACATACTATTGTATAAAATAAATAAAAAATTGTTAAGGTCAAATACTTTGTTTCAAGCTAATTTAATTAATTAACACAAATAAAATTAAATTAATATAATAAATATCGAATACCAAAATATCGTAATAATAAGTCATGGTTTCGGTGAGAGAAGGTCATCCCTAATTAAAATATCTCGAGGTGCTTTTCACCAGGTTTAGTAACCTCTAAAGAGATGCATTCAACAGTGGTAGCAGGACCGGTTGCATGAAACTCCGAGAAAATAATATTATAAAAAAGGCATCCGAACAAATAAAAGTTCCATATCGAATGATAACATAATAACAAGCTTGTCTAACGTTTTGAAATTTATCGTTTTTCAATGCGGAAAAAGCGAAAATGATCGTAATTGGGGCTCCATTGTGTAACTGGAAACAGTATCGACTGATTTATGCTGCGAGCCAGCAACGAATATGTCTTGTCCCACGCCATAATTATAAAACCAGTGAAAAGTTACGTGCACCTTATAATCTTACAGTTCGCATTCTGTTCAATCCATCGCCATATTATCTCGGAATATATTTTTACAATCACTCTGAAAGCGTAGGTGCTATTGAAAGTCGATTTTTAACTTCCCACATTCAGAACGATTTTTACTATTTTTATTTCATTTCCGCCCAAATTATCTTAATTTGAATCAAACGTATTAATTCAGTAAGTATAAAAAAGAATCAATTTAATGTGGTTGTTCCCGTCTGCATATTTCCATATGATTAAATGCATAGCTTTAGGGTAAATATTTGCAACGGAATAAGAATATCTTATTATAAATATTTACGCAAAGCCGATATTTATTGCACTAATAAATCCTCACAATCTGGCGAGTTTGTTGGGCAAATATGAGATAATTGGATTGACATTCTTCTTGTTTCCCGGTATAAATATTTAAGTCGTCATTATAATTACATTTGATGGTAACATTTCTTTTTTTTACTTCTTCTCAGACAGATAAACTCGACACATAATTAATAATTTTAATTGCAAGCGCAGATAATATTCGATTAACTTGAGGCTGTATTAGCGTCTGCTTTGAAAATAGCAACATTACCATTTATAACACTCGCAATTAAGACTTTTAAATGAGAATTTATTTTTATTGGCGGTTGCTATTCATATTTTTAATTGCAGATACTATATTAGAACATATTATTATACATTTTGTTTTATCTTAAAATCATAAGTTCTATATTCTGGTAATGTTTTGGATACCGTTTTGTGTCATTTGGTAGAGTAAGCTTCATATGTACACTAGCGATGTTGTGAATTAGTTCAAAGATGGCAATGTAATAAACATACTAAAACATATTATGTTGTGAATTCTCAAGATATATGAGCTACATCATTCTCTTCTAGTCAAAGTGTTTTAGTGTGACAAAGTATATTGACATTAAAATTCAGGTCATCAAGGTACTTCACAGCTCTATGAGGTTAACTACGCTGCTCATGTTAAGGTTGAGTTGTACCAGGCCGAAAAAGATTGTTATTTCTACACTGGCATAGACCAAATAGGTTTTGGTGTGACAAAGTATATTGACATTAAAATTCAGGTCATTAAGGTACTTCACAGCTCTATGAGATTATAGTGAGATAAGTGAATGCATGAATGAAGAAAATTGCCCACTATGTAAAGTAGAGAGTCACAAAGCAGGAACGGCAAGTGCAGCACTCTACGGAAGGCAATAAGAGATAGTAAGGGGAGAAAATATTAAAGAAGGATAAGCTCCAAAACTGACAATAAAAGTATTACACAATAAACGTGAGCAGAGACAAAGCCGCAATAAGCCTCCTAAACAAGACGGCTCTAGATAATGAGGTGGATTTGTGCATCATTTCCAAACCGAACAAAAAAACGGTAACCCCCGGGGCCCATGGATAGTGGACCAAAACAAGGATGTGGCTATCAGAGTATATAACAAAAACTTGACCACAACAAAATGAGAAGGAAGCGGCAAAGGCTTTGCCTCGGCCGTTATGGAAAACATAGCTTTATACAGCTGCTACTAGTACCCAAATAAGACCATTAAAGAGTACGAAGCCTACCTACACAAACTTGGAGAAAGCATAAAGATGCACAACAAGCACATTATCATATCGGGGGACTTTAATTGTAAAGCTACACTGTAGGGTAGCACAAGAGACGACAACAATGGAATGGTGCTTAAAGACTGAGCGGCAGATAGAAACCTCGTTCTTATTATAAACGACGGGAAGAAGCCAACATTCATCAGAGGAGCAAGCAAATCGTACATAGATCTCACCCTATGTACAGGAGAAACATGCGCAAAGATACAAAACTGGCAAGTATCAGAGGAGGAAAACCTGAGCCTGCACAGGAACATCTACTTCGAAATCAACACACCAACAAAATGCGGAAATAACACCAAAAAAAAAAAGATGGAAGGTCAAGGCTGAACTTATACCTGCATTCACAAAACGGTTTGCCAAAGAAGCAGCGATGATAAGCACAAAAGACACAAGGAATTTAATGTTGTCTATCAAGAAGGCCATGGATAAAACTTTCGACAAAAAAGGCAAATCTAAAACAAATAGCGCGATATACTGGTGGTCCAAAGAACTCAACATAATCAAGGAAAAGTGTAACCAAGCTAGGCGAGCATCGACTAGAGCAAACAGCAAGCGCAGCCTCAATCTAGAGAGGAAAACCGAGCTAAGCACCAAATATGCTAATAAGAGGAGCGCATTTAAAATAGCAATAGATAAAGCAAAAGAAAACGCCCGAATAAAGTGTGCAATAAAATAGAACAAGACACATGGGGCCTAGGGTATAGGATCGTCACTAACAAGCTTAACCTGGCACAGCAAACGAAAATCAACAACGGTGAACAGATGGCAATAGCGAAGGAACTATTCCCCACGCACCATCCTTATAGGGATGAGAACATAGAGATATAAACAACTGACCCCTTCACTACAGAGAAGCTGAAAGACGCCGTAAAAAAGATGAAAAGGGCCGGATAACAACCCCACCGAAATCATAAAGAGCATTGCCAAGACTGATACAGAACTGATACTCGAAATTATTAACTACGAGTACAAACAAGGAAGATTCCCAGACGAATGGAAGGAAGCAAGACCGGTCCTGATAGAGAAAGCCAAGAAAGAAGGAAAAGCAAAGACAAAGTACAGACCACTATGTATGATTAACTCTATGGCCAAGCTCTACAAACAGCTAATAGCGGGAAGGTTAAGGAAGGAAATGGAAGAAAAGATCTCCAGCAACCAGTATGGCTTCATGAAAGGAAAGTCGACAGTAGATGCCATAGAACAGGTCAAGAGGGCAACCAAAGAGGCCAAAAGCTATGCAACAAAAAAACAGGAGGTATTGTCTATTAACAATCATTGACATTAAATACACATTTAACCAAGTACCCTGGTAGGAACTTCTGAAAATGCTCAAGAAAAAAAAGTTCAAAAAGCAAATAAGGAGAGTGATAAGTAGCTACTTCAAAAACATGAAGTTATACGTGGGAAAAACGGGCAGATAATGCTGAGTTGTGGGGTACCGCAAGGCTGCGTGCTGGGACCACTTCTGTGGATACTTTACTACAACTACATTCTAGAAATAAAACTACCGATAAAAATCAAAACTGTATGCTTTGCTGATGACACGGCAATCGTAGTATGGACCAAAGAAGCAAGAGCCCTAATCGATCTTGCAAACCACGCGATCCGACTAATCAAAAAGAGAATAGAAGAACTTAAACTAGAGATTAAAGAGAGCAAGACAGAAGTGGTCATCCTATATAGGGAAAAAAGCAGAAACAAGTCTCACTCAAATGCAAAATACGCAAATACAATCCAAGAAAGCCATAAAGTATCTCGGAGTATGGATAGACCACAACATGACGATAAGGGAACACGTTAGGTAAACAGCAATAAAATCTGAGAAATCAGTCACAGCATTCACAAAACTCATGCCCAGAATTACAGGCCCGACTGCCGCCAAAAGGAAGATACTGTGCACAGTGGCCCATTCAATCATGTTATATGGCGCGCCCATATGGGGAGAAACAATGAGGCAAACCATCGGAAGCTACTCGACACACAACAAAGAACGATGTCACTACGCATAGCCAGCAAATATCGCAATATATCCACTGAAGCTATAAGGGTGATAGCGGGCGTCATGCCCATTGAATACATAGTGGAACAGCGAATGAGAACACACAAGAAGAGCAAGGAAGAGAAAGCTAGTATCAAAAAAAAGTATTAGACAAATGGCAGACAGCATGGAGCGAGAAATCCAGCAAAGCAACCTGGACCAAGCGGCTAATCAAAAACCTGGAAGGCTGGATTAGTAGGAAGCACGGCAATGTGGACTACTGCACAACCCCATACCTGAACGGACACGGATGCTACATGGCATACCTAAAAAAGTTCAAAATTGAGCGGAGCGACCAGTGCATGTTCTGCAACAAAAAGGACAACCAACAACACACATTTTACGAATGCTGCAGATGGAGCAGCGCAAGGGAAAGCATTCGTACAAAGATTAAAATAGAGCTAACCCCGGACAACACCGTGGAAGTAATGCTGAAGAGCCAACAAGAATGGGAGATAATAGAAAGATACATTCACGAAGTGCTCCTGGAGAAAGAGAACTAAGAAAGAAAACGCAAGAAGTTATAGTGAGATCTATAGTGAGCTTGCTGGAAAGGAAAGGATATTTAATTACCAATTAAACTGTATTTACGCGACGTACTACTAACGCAATAAACAAAAAGATAAGATGCACTGGATCAACTCAAAGAAAGAATAATAAACTAAATTAAAGCGGTGCAGAGAAGAGAAAAGCAGTTCTTCTGTAGTAAAATTATGGCAACGAACAACAACGTCGATCTCTACCAACTACAAAAAATATGTCAAAGCAAACTTATAAACGTACTGACAAGACTAGGACAAACGCACCAGCCATCGTAAACCAGAAGTTTAACAATGTTGGGCCAACTCTATACCAAAAAAATAAACAAAGAAACTGATCTATATTAATGACGTTGTTGCTAAAACAACAGACAAGATCATAAAACTTACTACAACCAAGTACCTAACCTATACAAACAAACCCGGCTTATAGTTGCTGCCATAATGTCCGCCTTAAACTTGAACACGTAAACGTTTGCAACAAAAATAGAAGAAACTATGACTAAAGCCAAACCTGTCATTAAAAGAATGAAAATTTTGTAATCCTTTAACTCCTTCAATTGCCTCTAGTCCCTCTACAACATAATGAAGTGCCAATGGCAACTGCACCAAAACGAAACAAACGACACACGCGGCCTGGTGAGTCAAAAACACGTGGTTCTGCCCAAAACCACAAGGCACAATCCAATTTCAAATCGTTGAATTGAGTACGAATATATTATTTAACTGATGGCATGTTCCAAATTTGTCTAAATTATCCACAATTGACCACATGCAGCTTCAAGGATGCGTAGGTTAAGCTGTCGGCTTTTTGTGGTGGCAGCCTAATTTTCCCGCTTTACCACAGCAAAAAAAAAACAACCGGCTAAAAAAAAACTCATTTAAAATAATGAACCCGCGGACGCATAAAGCCAACGGCCTAACCCGTGTTGCAAACGTTGATTAATGACAACATTTCGCGTCAGTGCTGCTCAAGTTTCTGGGCTTTCGGCCAACCAGTGTATATTTGCCGTCCGACCTTTCAGGGTGTACTCCTGCCATTAAGCAACTATAAGCACAGATCCAATAAATCTATCAAGTCTCGCCGTCTCAGTTGTCAGTATAATAGGCACCAAGCAACGGAACTACGGTCACTTTGTCTGTGTCAAAAGTGTTAAAGAAGACCAGCTAGCCAAAAAGAAAATTACAAAGACATTCATTAGACGTAAACCTGCTTTCGAGATGCCATACAAGACTGGTAAACATATAATCCATAGAAAGCTTAAGACCAAAGACAAAAACTTAAAAAAACTGATCTAAATTACACAAGACGATTCCTTACAGACCCATAAAACATTACGCAAACTATGGTAATGCAGATAAGCAAAAAAAAACTGCCAAAGCGTATACTGGACACTGTAGCCTAAACAAAGACATGCTTCAAATCCAAATCCCCTAACCCGCGGATGTCTACAGAACAAAGAATACGCAACATAGTGCCTACTTCGGCAAACACAAGCTAACCAATAACTCAAGACAATCCTTTGGCTCTCTATACTTGAAGAAATAGAACTACTAGAAGAGTAACAACTACCAAAGATGCAAAATAAGATAATGTACCAACATAAGAAAAAAAAATAGGTAAACCTGATACTATGTCTCTTCAATAACTGCGGCGGCTTCATTCACATATATAACGAGTTCATCAGTATAATGTTAAAAACCAGCTGCAGGGCAACTGAACCATAAGACATACAATGGATGCTATTGAAACAAAATAATCCGGATCAAAAGTATTAAAGAATCAAATCACAACACACCTTAAAATCAAATAATTCATTGTTGCACACCTCCAATAAACCAACAAATTCAACAAATTTGCAACTGTATGAATAACATCAACTGTGACTCAAAACTATTTTAAATTATGATGATTGACATCTTCAGCAGTTTTCAGTTATTTTAAAGTTATTTTCCAGCTGCATGCATAATGCATGAAAACTTTTACACACTATTGTGAAAGTATTTTCGTTATTGTCGATTTGAACAACAAAATATTCACATAATAACTTCTTCTGCATTAATTACTCAATGTAATTGTGAAATGTTTTAATAGTCTGCTACACTTTTTTTTCTATACAAAATCATTGTGTTCTCGTATGCGTTTGTTTAGAGTAGAGTTCACGTAATTCATTGTGAATGTGTCGCAATTTTTCTTATTCTAGTTTCAGGAAACGGCGTTGCCCGACATACATGCAAAAGAAAACATCACACACTGATTCGTTAAACATCTTGAATAATTATTTACATAACAATTATGTACTGGCGTTGTTTACATTCGTGTATATCTGACGTTTCTAGTGGAAAATATTATGATATAAAAGGTAATTATGCGAAGTGATAAAATGAGTTTGTGGGTCGACTGGTTGTACTAAAGACCTATTTTGTTATCGTGAAGCATATTTTAATTAGCATAAAAATAAAAATATTTTGCCAATAATTTACGATTAAGATAATGAAAATAATTAACGTTTTTCTCTTAATTATTTCGTTCTTGTATTCATCAAATTCAATACGTTCCCATGACATTGTCGTTCACAAGAAAATTAAAGCGCATAAATAAAATAAATCAGAATTTATGTTTCCTAGAGATTTTTTAAGATGATTTAAATGATTCATTTGACTTTTTTACAATCTTTTATTAAGCAGAACTACATTGCGGTTAGATCTTCAATTCGTAATCGGATCGAATGCAATGACAAATAAAGCAAAACGTATTTCGGACAACAATTAGAAATTCAGGGTACAATTAGAGATCTAAATAGTGCGTATAGTACACAATTTAATTATTTATCTCTTTACAGCAAATTTATCTCAATTAATATTGAATTATGCAATAATACATAATTGTTATTGATTGATTTTAAGTTTTTTAATGTAAACATGTCTCTTGATTATAAGATTGCAATGACAGTTGTAATTCGCAAGTGTTAGTCACTTAGCACTACTTTGCAACACACCTATATCTATTTTTCGCATTTCATATCTTATAAGAAATTATTTATTTAAGCCTAAGTAAATGTATCATAAGTAAACGCAATATTATTATTATTTTGTTTAAAATTACAGCAATTCTAGAAAAATAATATCAATGTCATAACTTATAAATATATCAAAGAATTAAAAGTTTGTTTTTTATAAATTCTTCCTATCATGTAATCTCATCTAACTAAACTGTGAATTTTCAAATGTATTGAAAGATTTTAATCTTATTAAACTGCAAAAAACAATATAGATTATAGATATTAATGTGCCCACGTCCTTGAATGATTACTGAGGTAACAAACTACACCGCTAATGGGATTAAATAATGCATTTTAGTCTATTATTAGCGATGTAATTGGATGTCATCAAGTTGTTTTCTTAAATTAACATTTTTTTTTTAAATTTAGAATTCAATCAAGAAATATGAAATTAAAAAAAAATAATTTAAACTTATTTATAAAAAAAAAATATTTACAAAATTAATTAATAACAAGATAATTTGTGTGCTTCTTAATAAACTGCAATTAACTTTAGTTATGGAAGTAAATAAATCAGGACCACATCATTTGTATAGTAATCAGAAATAAAACTAGGAATGTGAACGCTTCTCCCCAAAAGTAATAGTTGCATACAACGTAACCCAAAAAACAAACTGCCACCTTTAAGTTTTGCAACCAAAGCCTTATAAATCATACAAGTTGTTAAATAAATAATAAATCTGATAATCAGGTAACTATTTTACTCAACAATTTTATCAAATAAAAAATCAAATAATAGTTATTCGAGGTTATGTTATAAATTTCATACTTAAGGGTGCTGTGTTTTTTGTTATTTAATACCAGTTTCGGCTGTTAGTCCATCATCAGTTTGTTTATCTATAACACAGTTTTCGGCTGCTAGGCTATCATCATACTACTTACCTATTAAAAACTGGCTGTTAGGCCATCAACAGCCAAAACCAGTCTTAAATAATAAAAAACACAACACACTAAACTGCAGCGGTTCTTAACCTTTTTGGCTGCCCTCTCACGTTTTGAAAACACAAACACATTTTTTTTGGTCCGTTGATAAAAATATAACAAAATCCGGCCAAAAAAATGTAAATATTTTCAGAAATTTATTATTTTCCGCCCAAAACGGTTAAAAACTCTCAAAAATAACAAAATCCAGCCTTGATACATCAAAATATCAATCTCAAAAACAGTAAAATCCAATAATAAAATAACAAAATATTGTTAGGTTAGATTAGGTTAAAAACTGTTAAAAAATGTATGTGTACTTTCATAAGTAGCAAACCCGACCATAAAAGAAGAAGAAACCAAAATCTGACCATAAATTGTTAAAAAGTTTAAAACTCTATTTGTAAAACATCAAATAGTAAAATCCGGTCATTAAATTTAAATATTGTCAGAAAGCGATATAAAAATATAACAAAATCCAGCCATAAAAAAGTAAATATTTTCAGAAACAACCAAAAATCAGCCAAAAACGGTTAAAAGGTGCAAAACACTGTTTATAATATGTCAAAAATAACAAAATCCAACATGAAACATCGAAATATAGTCAAAAAGCATCAAAATTATCCATACAAAATGTAAAAATGTTTATTAAATCTCAGAAACAGCAAAGCCGACCATAAAACATCAACTATAGTTAAGTTAGGTTAGGTCAATAAACTGTTAAAAAATGTAAAATTCTACTCATAAGTAGCAAAATACGACCATAAAATATCAAAACATTGTTGGAATACCCCAAAATCTGGCCATAAATGTTAAAAAGTTTAAAATTTTATTTGTAAAACATCAAATACTAAAATCCGGTCATTAAATTTAAATATTGTCAGAAAGTGCCATTAAAATATAACAAAATCCGGCCATAAAACTGTAAATTTATTCAGAAACAACCAAAATTCAGACAAAAACGGTTAAAAAATGCAAAATTCTGTTTATAAAATGTCAAAAATCCAGCTTTGAAACATCAAAATATCGTCAAAAAGCATTAAAACCAGCCATAAAAGTGTAAAAATGTTTATCAAATCTCAGAAACAGCAAAATTCGACCATAAAACATCAAAATATAGTTAAGTTAGGATAGGTTAAGTTAGGTTAAGTTAAGTTAGGTTAAGTTGGTTGGAGGCGCGTAAAAGAGCAAGAGTGAAACTGATGGGAGAGAGCTTGAACCCGGATAACATGGTAGTAGTAATGCTGTCTTCGGTGTAGAATTGGGACATTGTGGCCACCATGATAAGGTCCATGCTACGTATGAAAAAGAAAGAAGAATGGGAGTTTGCTCCATGATATGGTGTGAATGAAGCGGGAAGGGGTGTGAGGTCGTAGCTACTCGTTAATGTAATTTGTAAATGTAAATTCAGTTCTTATGTATGTTTTGTAAACTGTTTTGTCAAAAATATGTAAAAAAATGCGCGCGCCCAAAGTTGGGCAAACAACAAAAACCACAAAAAAAAAATGAGCGCAAACCAAAAGGCATAAAAAAAGTGGTATCACATCTATGTAAATGAGTGTCAATTGCGCCTGAAGACTGGCGCGCGGGAACCTCCACCTCGACGTAATACTTAAAAGCAATTCCGAGGTGGAGAAAGATCGTTATTCACGCAAGAAGAGGAGGTGTTTTTAGTTAGTAAGAATCTGACACTACCCTTCGGGGTGTCTTATGAAAGATTTTCCACCTCCTCAGAAAAAAAAAGGTTAGGTTAAGTTAGTTTAAGTTAAATTAGGTCAAAAAACTGTTGAAAAAATATCAAAAGTTTAAAATTCTATTTGTAAAACATCAAATACTAAAAACCGATCATTAAATTTAAATATTGTCAAAAAGCGCCATAATCAAGCCTTAAACTGTTACAAATTATTAAGACTTCATATCATGTCAAAAATAGCAAAATCCGGTCTTGACACATAAAAATATTGTTAGAAAGCACCAAAATCTGGCTATAAACTCTTGAAAAATTTATGAAATGTCAATAATAATAAAAACCGGTCATAAAATATTAAAATTAAGTCAGAAAGAGACAAAAACAGTTAAAACGTGAAAAAAAAAATAACTATAATTTCCTTTTTATCAAAAAGCACCAAAATTCGGCACTTGACTGTTAAAAATTCAAATTTCTATTTAAAAAAGTCAGAAATCAGGTCATAAAACTTAAAATATTTTTGGGTAGAATCAAAATCCGGCAAAAAACAGCAAAATTGTATACAAAAAATGTCAAAAATAACAAAAACCGGTATTTAAAAATAATAATATTAAAACTTGATCATAAACTGTTGAAAAGTGCAAAGATCTATTTAAAAAAAGGCAAAAATAGTTTAAATCCTGCTTTGAAACACCAAAATAATGTCAGAAAGCACCAAAACCCAGCCATTAACTGTTTACAAATGTAAAAAATGCTCCGGCTATAAAATATCAAAATATTGTAATAGCAAAATTCTCAAAAAGTGAAAAATTCTATTTAAAGAATGTGAAAATCCAGCCTTAAAATATAATAATATTGTTAAAAAAAACATCAAAATTTGATCATAAACTGTTAAAAATGCAATATTTATAGAAAGTCAAAAATAGTAAAACGTCATAAAATATTAAAATATTAAAATATTAAAAAAAAAATTAAAATTTAGCTAAAATTAATCGATTGAAAACTGCAAAATTCTGTTAATAAACTGTCAAATCAACAAAATCCTGCATTGTAATTTTAAACAATTGTCGAAAAGCGCCATAAACTCTTAAAAAGTGTAAAAATCTTTATAAAAATGCAAAATTCACTATTATATATAAAAAACATTATTGACGGAATGTCATAGCAAAATGTTCGTAAGAATTATTCTGGATTTTATTTCTTTTCATAGAGACCGGATTAAGTGTTTAGTAACAGAATTTAATACGTTATCGGCCGGATTTTCAGTTTTAAAAGCAAACCAGATTTACAATTAGGATACCGGATTAACAATTTGGCAATCAAACTTTCTCCGGATTTTCAGTTTTCAAAGCTCTATTTACACCTTTAAAAGCCGGACTTGTTTAAGAGCAGGATTTAAAATTTGGAAGTTGGATTTGACAACCAAACATGTTGAAACACGTTTACAGTTTTAAAAGCCGGATTTATAAATTTGAGGCTAAATGAGGGTTTGGCAGCGAAACTTAAATACAGTGGATTAAGACTTTTAAAAACCGTTCAGTTTTAAAGACTGAATTTAGTTTTATCAGTCAAATAACAATTATTTTCATTTTAAAACAAAAATTTAATTTAATTTTTGCGTTTGAAAATTTATTCTAAATAAAGCTTAAATTAAGTAACTAAAAATTAGCCGTAATGGCTGCATTCAGCAATTCAAGATATATTTACTGTTGAATTTTAAAATGTAGATGCTGGCTCTATCCATCAAAATCCAATTAAAAAAACTGCTTAATGCCAATTTTTCTCATAACAATTTTTTTTCTCTAATAGAAGACCGTATTTAATAAAGATAAGTAAGAATGAATAAGAGTTACTCAAGATAACGCAAAACTTATGCCTAATAAGACCAGAGTTATTTTTTCATGAGAATAGGTCTATGTATATGGCTGATTTTGTGTACAAAAAACCTAATCGACACAATGTATACTCCACAACGCAGAACTTGTGTAAAGCTAGGATTTGGTATTCATATAAATTAATATAATATAAATTTCGATTAACGCTGGATTTAATTATGATAAAGTTGACTTCACCAATGAAAACGCCGGCTTTGTTCCTCATATTATGCCAGATTTATATATAAATAATTAAAAGTCAACGCAAATTTAGTCCATTCAAAGAAATTTGTGCCAGTAGGAGGCTGGATTTATGTATTGGAAAGTCAAATGTATGTACAACAACCAAATTTAATTAAACTTTAAGACGGAAAAAGTGTAAATAAATTGCCGGAGTTAAACAAAAAAATAATTTTGTCTAACGACGGAAAAGCCGTTTTTGAATTCTTTTTAGATTTTTGCATTAAAAGTACAGATTTATGCATGAAAATCTGGATTTTAAGTATTTGAATAAAAATGTCAACGTAATGCCTGACACAGCCGAATTTAAAGCTAAAGTTTTATAAATCTAAAATACGGCTGTATCGACTTTATTAATATAAAACGAGAAAAGTATACTTCATATTAAAAAAAAATGTACTTTTTTCTTACGATCATGAGATGATGGCAGTCCCCATTAGAGAAATTTAGAAACAATTACTTTATACAAGGACAAAGTTCTGAAAATTTTCATATTAGATAAATAGAACCACAGCTGTACACCAACGCTATACCAACCAATATAGCAAAACTTAATGAATTGAATTCATGAAAATAAAAATATTTACATTTGAATTAAAACTTAAAATATTTTTAAACTATTTATATAATAAAAAATGCATCAAAGTTATTTTGTTAATTGGTAATTTGTCAACGATAGTAATATGATTAACCCAACTATTCTTACTATTCGTAAGATTAACTAAATATATCTACTTCCCACAACAAATAAAAAAAAAAGTATAAAAATATCGTTTAGCAATTCTTACTATATAACCATGTTTTCTTTTGCCAATAAATTAATTTAAAATTTTATATTTATATCGGCATTATTTTAACCAGATATGTTTACCTATTATGTCATCTAAGAAATTCTGTACGTCAATCTAAACAGTTTTAAGAAATGGTCTCACTTTATCCTTTTTCAGTTATAACTTGAGGTCATTCGTCTATACTCGCTAGGCTTTTTATACTGCAAAGACGTGTGATCGCAGGTTCAAATTACAGAAAGGAATGCATAACTTAAACAATACCTTGCATACATACTTTAAGTCACCATTACCGAAAACACATATCTATGAATGATTTGTTGAGAATGCACATAGGAACAAAATATGTTAGCTTTTTTTTAAATTTCATAATGTGATATTTAGCTACCTTTACGTTTACTCAAAACAATATCAATTACCATGGTATTGTTATCTATAACCTCCCAAAGACTCTGAAATTTCCAAATCCTACATATAAGACACCCAATTAAGTGTTATTTAATTACAAATATTTTTTCTACTCCTTACTGTAATAAGTCCATTGTGCAAATGTTAAAAAAGTTTGCAATTTTATACGTTTTATTGTGCATTCGTATAAAATGCGCCACTCGCAAAAAGCTCGTGCATTTATACTCGTGGGCAATGAGTATCATTGCGTGCTAGTTGTACAATATACTATTTTCAACTTCTTACTGTATTATATTATTTTATAAAACTCTTATTACTAACAAAACATAAAGTAATTTCATAAATTTCATTATTAAATAAGAATACAGTTAATGCTTGCAAATAAAAAAATTTCTGTAGGCACATAAGGCGGTGCAAAAATCATTATTACGGGGCAAATGAAAAAGTAACGGATAAACTTATTGTATATTGTTATATGAGATGCTCGTACCAAAATAAATACAATAGGGAATTCCCCTATTTATGTTTAACAGGGAATTCCCCTATTTATGTTTAACCTTTTCTTAACAAAGGACCAACCGGCTATACGAACCAACCATGTAAATGTATATTAGTATTAGTCTGGCTCTCGTTGAGTAACGTACTTATAATAAATATATACATATTATTAAATCTTACTTATTATTTAATCCCATATCCAATAGGTTATGGGCCCAGAACGTTATTTGTGTGCATGTGTAAAGTGACTAATAACAAAGTTCTTTCTATAAATAAACTAATTATAAACTAAGAGTGATTAATAAATATAAATGAAATAAAAGTGAAAATGTCGAACAATCAAAAGGTTAAACGTAATATTAAACCGTTTAATGGAGAAAATTATAGTATCTGGAAATTGCGATTAAAGGCGTTAATTGACGAGGAAGGTGCTCTTCGGGTTCTAACTCAAGACCCCCCTGAAACAGTTGACAATGAATGGCGGAAACAAGAGACGTCCGCTAAAGGATGTATCATAGAACATTTGAGCGATACATTAATTAGCATTGTCACCGAGGATGCGACGGCGAGGGACATATTGAAAAAGTTCGATGCAATTTATGAACGCAAGAGTTGGCTACGCAACTTTCAATACAAAAGAAACTGTTAAGTTTTAAATTGAAAGGAGAAACTTCACTTATAAACCATTTCAACGAATTCGACAATATGCTCATAGAATTAACAGCAGCTGGAGCCCCTCTAAATGAAATGGAAAAAATTGCCCACATTTTATTAACATTACCCCCGGCTTATGATGGAATTGCTACAGCTATACAAACATTAAACGAAGATAATTTAAATCTGGCGTTTGTGAAAACTAGGCTGCTAGATCATGAAATAAAATTAAGAAATGAAAGTGGAGATACAAGTGGTAAAATTCTACAAACGGAAGTGGTTTACAACAGAAATATGGCAACAAAGAAAAATTGGAAATATAATGGAAATTATAAACAGAAACAAAGGGCTCCTCATTTTAAAAGTAATAAAAAATTTGACAACCGGCGTGTTTTAAAATGTGACTATTGTGGAAGAAAAAAACACGTAAAAAGGGATTGTTTTTATTATAAAAAGAAAATTGTTAATTCACACAAAGACAGACAAGCACAAACTGTTTCAACATGCTCAACCAGTGAACAAAGTTTTGCGTTTATGCTCCATAATGGCACGTTAACAAAGTTGAATAAACTAAATGAAATTATGTTCTTACTAGATTCTGGCGCAACGGATCATATAATTAATAATTCAGACTACTTTACGACATATGAGAAATTGAATACACCTTTAAAAATATCAGTAGCTAAAAACAATACTACAGTTATGGCTATAAGTAAAGGAACCATAGATGTTACCTCGAATATGGGAATCAAAGGATCTTTACAAAATGTGTTGTACGTTCCTGATGTACCGTATAATTTGCTTTCGGTACGCCGAATGCAAGAGGCTGGTATGACAATTATATTTAAGAAAAATGGCGGAGTAACGATTAAAAATGGTGGTAAGGTGATTGTAAAAGGTGAGTGTTTAAACCATCTAATAAAAATAAAATTCAAAATAAATAAGAAAGTTGAAAAGCATTTTCACCAAATTAACAATATTAATATTAATAATGAGAGCTATAAAATCTGGCACGAACGTTTAGGCCATATAAGTAAAAATAAATTTTTGGAATTAAAAAGTAAAGAAATGGCAAGTAATATTACTAAATTAAAAAAATATTTATCCCTCAAATGAATTATGTGAAGCTTGCATATATGGAAAGCAAACAAAACTACCTTTTTCTAAAGCTAAAGATAAAACACATGTTCAGAGGCCCTTATTTATAGTTCACACAGATGTTTGCGGGCCGATTACTCCAACCACAATCGACAATAAAAATTATTTTCTAACATTCATTGACGAATATACTCATTATACTGTAACATATCTTCTAACTTATAAATCAGATGTTACCAAAAAATTTTCAAGATTTTGTAATTAAAAGTGAAAACCATTTCAATTTGAAAATTGTTAATTTATATTGTGACAATGGGCGTGAATATATGTCAAATGAATTAAAAACCTTTTGCATGAATAAAGGTATAAGTTTTCATGTAACCGTACCATACACACCGCAACAAAATTCAGTTGCGGAGCGTATGAATAGAACGTTGACAGAAAAGGCTCGTGCAATGATCCATGGAGCAAATGTAGAAAAACATTTTTGGGGTGAAGCAATTTTAACTGCTACACAATTAATAAATATAAGCCCCACAAAATCAAATAAAAAAGGTAAAACACCTTATGAACTATGGCATAATAAAAAGCCAAGAATAGACCATTTAAGAATATTCGGTTCTACTGTGTATATACATGATAAAAACCGAAAAACAAAATTTGATAAAAAATCTTTTAAAGGTATACTGTTTGGATATGTACCAAATGGATATAAAATTTTTAATCCAGAAAATAATAAATTTATCACAGCTCGTGATGTTATTTTTGACGAGACAGATTTCAAAAATTCAAGACCATTATTGGAAATTGATGAAGGAGTTGAATATAAAAACTACCAAAGAATTAAAATTGTTAAACAAAATAGCAATCTGTTCAGTGACAAGAACAAAAATAATAATTCAAAAACATCAAAACCAATATTGAAACTTGAAGAAGGGATTCCAAATAAAAACTCAGATGGTGTTATTAATTTAAAATCTGATAATAAATCGGTAACAGATTCCTCAAATATAAATAAGGATATACACAAAATGACAGATAATAATAAAACTGTCAGTGAAACCGATAATACAAATCAGTTAAACACCAGTAATAAATCTGAGAATATTGAACCCAGAAGAAGTGAAAGATTAAAAAATCGCAATAAAATATCATTCAATGAAAGTGATACTGAAATTCTCATATGTTTACAATCTTTATTAAATGAAATTCCTAAAACATATGATGAAATAAATAAAAGGGATGATAAAGATAAATGGGAAGAAGCGATTAATAATGAAATTAGTTCTCTCAGAGAAAATAACACATGGTCTTTAGTTACAAAGCAACCAAACAAAAATATTGTAGATTGTAAATGGGTATTTACAATTAAAAATAACATTAATGGAATACCATCAAGGTATAAAGCGCGACTAGTTGCCAGAGGTTTCAGTCAACAATATTTATCAGATTACAATGAGACTTTTGCACCAGTAGCCCGGATTGCTACTTTTCGAATATTGATAGTTTTTGCTAACCAACATAATTTATTAATACATCAAATGGATGTCAAAACAGCATTTTTAAATGGTTGTTTAAAAGAAGAAATCTATATGCGTGTACCTGATGGTATAAAAACTGAAAACAAAAATTTAGTTTGTAAATTACATAAAGCTTTGTATGGTTTAAAACAGTCAGCTAGATGCTGGTTTGAACGTTTTGATGAAGTGTTAAAAGCACACGGTTTTAAAAATTCTTCAAGTGACCGATGTTTGTACTTATTAGATAAAGGTCATATATACGAAAATATTTATGTAGTTTTGTATGTTGATGATTTATTAATAGTCACTGGTAAAATGGATACAATGTCAAATTTCAAAGAATATTTAATGAATACATTCAAAATGATAGATTTAAATGAGGTTAAGCTCTTTTTGGGTATTGAGATAGAAAGAAACGAGAATCAAATATCTATTAGTCAAATAAATTATTTAAATAATATTTTGATTAAATTCAATATGACTGATTGCAATGCTGTTAGTACACCACTTCCAATCAAGTTAGATTACGTGGCTTTGAATTCAGATGAAAGCCTTAATAAACCTTGTAGGAATCTTATAGGGTGTCTAATGTATACCATGCTATGCACAAGATCAGATTTATGTACAGCTGTTAATTTTCTAAGTAGATATCAGAATAAAAATAATAAAGAACTGTGGCAGTGCCTAAAGAGAGTATTGAGATATATTAAAGGAACAATTAATTTTAAGTTAATTTATAAAAGAACAGAAAATAAAGAAATATTAATTGGTTTTGTGGATGCCGATTGGGGTAGTAATGAAGCTGATCGAAAGAGCACCACAGGCTATATTTTTAAATTATTTGGAAATTTGATCTGTTGGAATACAAAAAGGCAAAATTCAGTAGCAGTATTATCAACTGAAGCTGAATATATGGCTATGTTTGAAGGGGCCAGAGAAGTATTATGGCTAAGATCTCTATTATCAAGCATTAATATAGAAATAAAAAAACCAATAACCATGTATGAAGATAACAATGGTTGTATTTCGTTGGCTAATAATCCTGTAGATCATAAACGTTCCAAACATATCGATATAAAGTACCATTTCACCAGAGAACAAGTTGATAAACAAGTAATAATTCTTAAATATATGCCAACAGATCAACAATTGGCAGATATGTTCACCAAGCAAGTACCAGGTCCAAGATTCCAGGAATTCTGCTTCAAACTTGGTCTGGAAAAATGAAGTTTTTTTTTGTTTCAATTTTATTGTATTTTGTTTATTGTTTTTGTATATTTAATTATCAATAGATAATTATATTTAACACTGTAATAATGATTTGATTTAGGTTTTTAAAAAGAAAGGGGTTTTTCCTAAATCCTAGCAACAAATGTTGAATCATATTAATATTAATGTACCCCTATGTTTACTCACGAAATATTAAAACTAATAATAGACGTTGAGAATTTTTTTTTTTGTAAAGTTGAAAATATTTTTTTTTTTTGTAAAGTTGAGAATATTTTATTTTTTTTGTAAAGTTGAGAATATTTTATTTTTTTTGTAAAGTTGATTTATTTTGAGGGGGAGTATTGTATATTGTTATATGAGATGCTCGTACCAAAATAAATACAATAGGGAATTCCCCTATTTATGTTTAACAGGGAATTCCCCTATTTATGTTTAACCTTTTCTTAACAAAGGACCAACCGGCTATACGAACCAACCATGTAAATGTATATTAGTATTAGTCTGGCTCTCGTTGAGTAACGTACTTATAATAAATATATACATATTATTAAATCTTACTTATTATTTAATCCCATATCCAATAAAACTGATCTCATATAATAACATTCAATAAATTGTCAATTCTTTTTGTAAGTATTATTATTGAAGAAAAAGTATGTGTAAAATTCGCACAAAATTACTTTTTTCATTCACACTAGTGGAAAATCTAGGTTAGTTTTTCTCTTTACCTCAGAAAATTATATTTATTTCATATCCAGATGCAAATTATACATTAAATTTATGCATAAAATTAGGAAAAATCTTTTTGTTCATGATAATAAATTATAATCTGTGACTACATTATAGTCAGACAGTTATATATGTAGATAAATCCGAGGATAATAAGTCATCAGTTATATCGGATTTTTAATAAAATTTTATGTCTGTATTTACAAGTTTTGCATTAATTGTCACTGTGCATTGTAAGTTTAAATTAACTATGTAATAAATAAATAATTTAATTTATAGAATTAGTAGTCTTTGATTTAATTTTAATTTTTTTTTTATTTTCTTCCAAAAGTGCCATATTTTAATGGTTGAGTATCAAATTATTTATTTTAATATTTATATAATATAAATAAATAAATACCACTGAAATTTAATTATTGGCTTATAATGTCATGCGAACAAAAATAATAAGATTCACAATTCCCAATTTATTGAGCATTTTGAAAACTTACAAAATAGTATAATTCACAAAATTTTAAAGCGTTTCTAAACAAATTAAAAACTTGATGATTGGTGATATTTAGATATTTATCTTTTTTCTACTAAAGAGAATTTTTAGATTATATTAATTAATTTTAATTCAAATATTTCGCAAATTCCCACACATAATAACTTATAATAACAAATTTATTAAATTCAAACTGTAAAATTTTAATAGGTTTTTTAATCAAAAACATAAATACAAATTTAATACATTTTTTAGACTAAAATGATCTGATTCAATAATTTTCGCATTTTAGGCAATTTTTAATCGATGAATTATTGAACATAAAATCTATTACATCAGTAAATTAATGTAAAGCAATTAAAATTTAATAATTCAATTCAATCTGGTTTGCATTACATGCTATTCAATTATTCAATAAACAATTTTATTACTTTTCTACTGAGGCTGTAATTTTATTCAAAGACAATAAGTACTATAATTGGATTAAATTAAATGTACGTTTAAATCAGATGTTGTAATATGATTTTTTACAGACCAAATTCTTGTATATTTATAGGCCACTCCTTGTGTAGTATAATATTAAAATACTTAAGTAATTGAGTGTCTAGTTGAATGTATACGCTTAGTTGGCTTAACCCAATAATAATTAAAAAAATTTAACATTGAAATGAAATTGTTTTGCATAAATAAACACCACTAAAGAAACTAGAAAAGGTTTACTAATACAACCATATGCAACGCATTTATATTTTTTTAATCTGAATGGATATATAAATCCGTTAACAATCTACTTCAACACGTACACTCCTACTTTTTAGATAACGCAAACATATTAAATGCATTTCTTGGCATTTTTATGCTATTGGAATTTTAATATCCCATTGAATAGATTTAATATAAGGCTTATATAAAGGCGCAAGGATTATAAAAGTGCAGGAAACAAGGTTTATAGCGTCATATATGAAAATAATAAGCTTGAATTATTTCCAACAATTGATATGAAACAACTATGGCTGATTTTATTCAATAAATGTCACTAATCAAAAAAGTTAATTGAATTATCTCGCATATTTGCAATTTTAATAGTTTGTGTTATTTATTATAATATAATCATAATAAGTATAGTTGACTGGGTTGGTGTAATTTTTTATGGTTGATATTGCTGAGTAATTCGCAGACAAGTTACCACCTGTTTTGAATATAAATTCCTATTGTTATACAATGTGATGTACATAAAAAAAGTTGTCGACCACAAATTCAGGTGTGTTTAGATTAGGTTATTGGTGATTATACATATTTTTTGATATTGATCTTATTTATGTGGAAGAACGTTGAGGTAAGAAAATTTCTTAGCCTATTAGTATATTATTGATTATGTATATTATATGATTTGATGGTATGTATTTGTTGAATTCCGATTATGTTAAAAAAGCAGTTGTGTGATAACACTACAACAAAAACAGGCCCATGGCGCGTCTCACCTGCAGCAGAAAATACCGGTTGCTGGTGCGCTGGCCTGCTGCTGCTGGCAGTCCAATACACTGACTTCGGACCACGCAAAGGAATTTCGTTCGGGAATTATATTTATATATAAAAAATAAATAAAAAAAACTATTCAAAATTGAACCCACATCACATAAATCCTCACACACAAAATCACTGATTAATACCACGCTGTATATAATCGTCACTTGCAAAACAGAACTTAAATCCTTTGTGATGGACACGACTTGTTGGAGTTGTTGATGAGGATGGCCACGGCCGCGAGTTTGTGCGGGCCTTCTCGGGTACCCGGACACACCGTCACTGTCTTACTCGAGAACGACTAGCTCTGCTCGCACCATTCCATGATCCCCACTTATACTTATAGTCTTACCTGAGCATGTTCCTGACTGCATGCCATTCTACCTGGACCTGTTGCTGCTTGCTGAGCTACAAAATCGACTTGCAACACTCGGCATCCCTTTTTACTACCTCCGGACAATGACAACAGTTTATCGCTTTTGCATAATCCAATCAATTACTCATACAATTCTCATAAGTTGAACTATTTCACTACGCACAACAAATCATCAATATTATTTTATAATAAGTTAATGTAATTACATTCTGCACACAACTCATATGTTATTTCTAACATATGAATTAATTTGTTTCTCTTTCATAATGTTTAGTTCTATCTTTTATACATTTCAATATTAAAAGTGCCACTGATTATAAATTACAAATGACTACTAATTTAATAATTAACTCGCAGAAAATCATCTAATTTGTATTAAAAAACTATTAGATTAAAAAAAGTGCTACAATTATATAACCGCAATTACCTTAAAGAAATGATTGCCATTAATTATGAAGGACTATAGTCTATTCAATTCCAAGATAAACTTATATCATGCAACCGGAAGATGTGCGCGTTATTAGCTCATTTAGCTGATCATGCATTAATGTTTATTTTTAGCGCTCTACCTATATTTACTAGACTATAGTCATAATTATAATAACAAAACTATACAAAGTAAATTATATTATAAGAACTTTAACATTCGAACTTTTTTGATTTTTTTACTCTGCAATATAGCTCGATCATAATATGTATTTCTACCTATGCATGAAGAATTAAACAGAAATTTGTCGCAGATTAACTAAAAATAAATCTAATTCTAGTGGTAATTCATTAATGGTACGCATGCTAGTGTTCATAAAGTCCCATATTGTTGTAGATTGACCTTGTCTCTTGAGGTACCCGAAAGTTTACCATTTCTTCTACCAGAACAGGATATTTGAATACTAAAACTGCCGTTGCTGCTCTTCTTCTTGTTGGAAGAAACTGATCTTTGAACATGGTAGTTAATTCATTGTTGAAATTCTCCTCTTTGTAGGTAGATACTATGTTCTTAAAAATATAAATGATTCAAAAATTTACGCTTAACAGTTTCAATTTTGCTTTTCTGTACTTCATAGTTAAGCAACCAAATCAAACAGATGAGCAATACTCTAGTTTGTTTCGAACAAATAAACAATATAAAAGATCTAATAACATTAAAATGCTAAACTGTTTTCTCCTCTTTGAGTGTCATGGCTAGACACCGGATTATATGCAACTTAAAAACGCTAAAATATGCATGCAAATATGCAATTAAAAAACCTCATATATGCATAAAAATTGCAAAAATATGCAACTATATGCAACATAATTTAAACAAATATAGTTGAATCATTTTATGAAAGAAACAAATTATATAACACATTATTTTTTAAAATTTTAAATAAAGTTAAATAGTTACCTATTGTCAAAATATACAACTCCATATATACAGGGTGTTAGACAAAAACCGTACGGCTAAATAACTCCATTGAATGGATTTTTGAGTACCACAAAGGCAGGTACATGTATGTTTTAATTTTTAGTATACTTGCAATAACAATCAACTTTAGTTTTATAAAGGGCAACATATATTTTTTATTTTTTTTATCTCCAAGATATTGTAAATATAACCTAGTAAATTTAAAATAAAGCATTCTATTTAAAATGATTGTAATTGAATAGTGGGCAGTAAAAATAACTAATATTTAATTTCTGGGATATTTTTATGTTAATATGCATAATATAGTAACTTAAAAAATTACATTTTTAATTATTTTTTTCTAAAAATCGGTGAAATATGCATAAAAACCGAATATGGATAAAATATGCAACAAAGCCTAAATATGGTCGAAATATGCAAATGCATATGTCATGACCAATCCAATCGTTGGCAATGATGTTGGTTAACAATTTTACGATCTCAATTTTGCCAACTGCAGTTGAGCTGTTGTTTTGTCATACCACATACTTAGGTTTTTTTAGCCATAATATTGTTCTTCTTCCCATTATCTTTGTTAAATAATTAGATGTAGTAGACCATATGTATCCGGGTGCCGCATAATGTGTCCATATATTCAAGTTTACAAGCCATACCAGTTCAGTATGTTTATTTAGATTCTGCAGAGTCTTTTCGTTTGTTACTCTTTCTACCCAGCTGACTTTTAATATACTTTGATAGGCCTAAATCTCAAATGCCTTAATTCTTTTCAATAGCGTGTCTGTTACTGTCCATGCTTCAGCTTTGTATAATTACATCCGCAACTCATAGCACTTAGAGCGTTTCATTTTCATAAGAGTTGCTCGTGGTATTGCTATTCTACACTTTACTTTTTCGCTAGAATCTCATTTTTCATTGATTCCCATTTAGGTCAGTTTTATTACTAAATCTTGAATACAATTCTCACTCACTATCAAGTATTTTGTCTAATTCAGTATTAACCCGTGTTTCTCACAATATTGCAAAACTCCATACATTGCATTCTGTAGTTGAGTTTCTGAGCGCATCATCGATAACATTATTATGTCTTCTAAAGCTTCAGTACATATGTATTTGGCGTACATATTAAATATTAGCAGCAACGGTATACAGCCTTAGCAAATCCCTTATTTAAATTCTACATCGCTCGTTAGTTTATCTTTTATGCGCACATTTGCTCTTTGATACCAATATAACGCAGTTATCACTCTCAATTCTTTTTTGCCAATTTCACTTGCCATTATGATATTAAACATCTTGCTATGCTAAATCTTATCAAAAGCCTTTTCAAAATAAATTGCGCAAATGTAAACATAGTGGTTAATCTCTTGATATCTTTTCACCAGTACTTACGTACTAAATAGAGCTTTCAGTGTCCGTTTCTAAATTCAAACTAAGTTTCTCCAATTCTACTGTCTAGTTTTTTTTGTGAAGTTTACCTTGGATTATACGCAAAAAACTAAGTACGTGGCTCATCAAAACTTAGTTCAGTCCACCAGTATCATAGATCAAATTAAATAATGTTGTCAATATTATGATGCTAGATTCTCCTGTTCTCTGGTTTGTTATGAGTGGCTCAGTTTATGCGTTTAGATTCTTTACGCTATCTTTGTCGTCATAATGCAATTTAGTTATGTATTCTTGCCACCTCTCTAGTTGTTTCTCTATATCATAAATCGTAATTGCCTGCTTATTTTCTATGTTGTTATGACAATAAAAGTGAGACTTTTTCATCAATGCCACATTTTTAATTTTCTTATGATGGTAGAACATGTCGTATTTTCTTTGGTAATCTTCTTTTTCTTTTTTTATTTAAATCAGCTTTAGCATCCCTGATTTTTTGCTTCATCATTGCATGACTGCTTTTGTATCTTGACACGTATATACCTTTATGCTTTCTTCCTTCTTCCATCATATGCAATATTTCCGTTGTCATCCAAGTTTTATGTTTTTGTATTGGTTCCACTTGTATTCGGGTTCTTCGTCCCGCACCATGTTCATTCTTTCGTTGATTACATGTCGGCTCGTGTCTCCAACTTTTGCATCATTTCTCTCTATCAATCCTTAGTTTTTTAAATCGCAGAAACACTTTTCCAACCAACATGTAATAGTCAGAATGTACGTGTGCGCTTGAATATGTTTATACCGCTGTTATTAATTTTTTTGTATTTTTTATTTATGCTAACGTAATCAATTTGGTTTCTTATTATTCGTTTCCATGCAGAATCTAGCAAATCTATCACTCCTTTAATTTATTTTTTTCAAACCGTACTTTCTAATAAAAAAATCCTTTTATCCTACACCAATTTTTGAGTTCATGTCTAACATGAAAATTGTCATTTTGGTATTTACTAGATTTCCTCCATTGCGTTTCTCTACCTCTTCATCATCATGATCACGGTTTGAGGCATATACTTGGATAATGTTCATATTTATTTATTTATTTATTTATTTACTAGTCAACAGAAGCCATTACAAAATAAGTATATACTTATAATTGAAAAAACATAAATTAAACATAAAACAACTATTATTAAAAACAAAAATAAAACTTAAATAGTTAGAAAATATAAAAAAGGTCACGCATGGGTGACAAGTGCACGTCGCAGGGTATTAAAAGAATCTTGAAAAAAATCCACTTTAACTTCGTTGGCAAAATACGTGTAGATGCAGAGTGCACCGCATAATCAGTGCGTTTGAACGGTATATGAAATAAATAGTCATTGCGTAAAACATGAATACCTATAGAGCTGAGCAAGTCAGGACAGTCAGTAATCCCACGAAGCACTTTAAAAACTAGTGTCACGTCAAAATTAAAACGTCTTTTTTTAAGACTGGTCATGTTAAATGTAGAGAGTAGATCCGTGTAGCTGCCTGCAATGTTGCATTTATACGCCAAAAAACGAACAAACTTTTTTTGAATCTGTTCAATTTTTCCTTTACTGACGGCGGTGTATGGTGACCACACATTGAAACAATACTCGAGATGGGGACGTACTAGAGCGTTGTAAAGGATAATTAGAGTACGATGGTCACAAAACTCCTTAGAGTTACGCTTGACAAATCCTAAAAGTTGATAAGCTTTAGCCACAACAGTATTCGATATGTAGTGTAAATGAAAGGCTTAAATCAAACGTAATGTCTAAATCACAAATAGTGTTAATTCTTAACAACATTACATTCATGAGAGAGTAACCATACATCACCGTAGACTGACGTCTAGAAAATGTCATCACTGCATTTATTTAAATTAAGTAGTAAGTTATTAATCTGACACCAACTAGAAAAAATCTGTACTTCTTCATTAAGTAGTACAGCATCATCTAAAGACTGAATTTTCATAAAAAAATTTATATCGTCCGCAAATAATAAACAACGCGCATTAGAAAAACAGTGCACCACATCATTGATAAACATATTGAACAGTAAAGGTCCAAGATGTGACCACTGTGGAACACCCGACGTAACATCAATATTACGAGAAACGCACTGACCAATGCGCACAAATTGAGATCTGTTAGATAAATAGGATTGAATCCACAGTAACAAGGTGCCATTAACTCCAATACCACGTAGTTTCATAATTAGTATCTTGTGGTCAACGGTATCAAAAGCTTTTGAAAAGTCAGTGTAAACTGAATCTACCTGGAATCTGTTTTCAAGCGCATCTGTTATATAAGATTCATACAACAAAAAGTTGGAAGATGTCGATTTGCCAGTTCGAAAACCGTGTTGATTGAGAGCAATTTCAGATTGCAGAATAGCAGTCAATTGACAGGTAATTAACTTTTCAAAAACTTTTGGAATAACTGATAAAATAGATATTGGTCTATAGTTTGTTACATCATTTATAGCACCGGACTTATGAATCGGATTGACATAAGCTTGTTTCCAACCAGAGATAAGTTAAATAAAAGCCATAAGGATCGACAAAAGGCAAACTCACATTTGTTGAGAAAGAAAGCCGTTAATCTATCAGGCCCTGGACAGTTATTGGGTTTTAATTGTGATAGTTCGTTGACAACTTCAGATATTTTTAAAACAAGATGCGATTCATTTATATGGGTAAGAACAGATGGTGGAGAATATCTGCTGTGTGGACTCATAGATGCCGTCAGCGGACTGTAAACTAACCCAAAAAAATCAGCAAAGAGATTTACAATGCCATCAGTAGTGTCAATTTGAGAATTACCATTTGTGAAAGTAGATGGTATTTGATTACTGCTACGTTTAGATTTGACGTGCCCCCAAAAAGCTTTAGGATTAGATTTAATCGAATCTTCCACTTTCTTAATATGATTAGAATAACACGTATTAACCAATTGCTTACACTTATCACGTATTGAACTAAATTTGTGGTAGTCAGCTACTGATCTAGACAGCACATATGTTTTGTGTAACTTTTTTTTAAAACACAAGGTCTTTTAGCTCTCTTGTAAACCATATTGGAAATTTATAAGTTTTTTAAAACAATGATATTAACCAAACAATTTTGCGGATTCCTTATTAAGAATAATTGAAAGTTCTTTTCTGTTTTCATTTCTTTCGTCACCCGAATAATATATGGTGTAATCATCTAGTAGTGATTTTCCCCGTCCAGGCCATCTCATATCACTAGTTCCAAGCACATAAAATTTAAGACATTTTATTTCTTTAATAATGTTGTTTATCCTTCCTGCTTTATGCATACTTCTGATGTTTCAAATTGCTATTGCGTGCATTTATCTAATTTGACTTTAGCATTAAAATCAGGTAGATTTCCGTGGTTTTCCTGATCCTCCTACCGTTGACCATCAAAACGGTTCCTCCGCCTTTGAAGACATTGACATGACTAATTAAGAATTTGTTCTTTACCCACCGGGGTAGTACAAAAGTCAATAAGCTGTTGGTCCCATACTACTGTAGCGATATAAAATAGCCGTAAAGTATATATAAAAAAAAAAGATTTTGTTCCACAAAAATGCTCTGCATATATTAATTAATTGGTCACCAATTCACTTTGTAATGGTCAATGTTGCTTGACGCTAAAGTCTATAAACGTCGTTGTCCACTGCCAGTTCATGCGACCGTATCCTTTCACTGCAAAATAGAAACTGTTTTTAATATCTAGTTTCTGTGACATTTTATAGTGTCATTCCCAATTTTGCTTCCTATTGAATTTAAATAAAAAAAATATCAAATGAAGGCAGTAGGAAAAATCTTATTTTCAAGTCAAATATTAGTGAATGCAATTCAAATAAGGTAGGAAATCCATTCATAAAACTTCTGAAAGCAAAAATCAACAAAGTTGAAGATTTGGTGTAATCAACCGCCAAGTAAAAGTTTCAGTTATTGCTAGAAAAACAAGAATATCAAAAACAAGTGTTTTTAAATTCCACATAAAAATTTGGGTATAAGCAAAGTGTCGGCACAATAGATTCCTAAGCTGCTCAGTCCAAAAAAAAAGACTGTATAGACCACACATTTGCAAGAAGAATTTTACTGCTTTATCCAAAAATAAAAACTTCTTCCATATAATTGTCTTAAGGATAAGACCTGAGTACACCATTGAGATCATTCCACAAAACAAAAATCCATGCAATGGGTTCATAAAGATCATAAAGTAATTTTCTGCGCAAGAAGTGATGACCACAGTTTTTTGGGACGCTGAGGGATTCTCTTAATTAAATACATTACAAAAAAAATACTACAACAAGATAATTAAGAACTAGAAATTTTGCACAACAACTGCAGCGTGCATAAACACAAATCTAAATGTAGTCAATGCAGTTGTAGCGTTACTAGAAAAACATTAAAATGCATTATAATTTTCTTTGATTCTATTTATTGCAACTTTTGTAGGATAAAATAGTAACGGCGATAGCGTATACCCTTGCCTAACTGTTTACTCTTGCTTCCTTTTATCCTCAAATTCTAATTATTACAGTTTGTTTTTTATACTTATATATAACTTTTCTATAATCTTTTATAAATCGACAAATGCTATGTAAAAAAAATGCTTCTCCCACTTTTATTCTTTTTTTTTTCTATTGATTAACTCTTGTGGCTGTTTATTTTTTCTAAATCCAAATTAAAAAATTCTTATCCAATTTTTCTTTTATTTTAAATTTGAATAAATAATTCTTAAGTAGTAAGTCTTTACTATAAGACATTTTATTCTGGAATTTTCTAGTATTCCAACGCTATTAAAGATTACCTGTAGATACTGACGAGGCCTAGTAGCTGGTCTACCCAGACTCTCATATTAAATGTTATTATGGTTAGATAAACAGTAATCATGTATTAGACTAACGTCCTGAATTAATAAATGCCATAATTTCTTAAAAATGCTCTGCCAAATCTGGGGTTTGAGACTGCAACAAATTATGCGCCACGATTCGAGTTAGGCGCTTCACCCAACTGAGCCACTCTCAGGTTATATATAACTTCCTTTATCCATTCCGCACCCGACTCTCGCTCCAAACTGCTCTTGTCCCACTCCGCTCCATTCCCGATCCGGTTCATTTTGCACTCTTGCATCAACTCGTCACCGCGGCAACCTGCTATCGTTTCCGCGTATTCTTCATACATTGATCCTGCACACAATTATCAATATTTTATGTGGTCGTAATGCCAGAATCTCCATCATACCAGCAATACATAGTGAACTATAATACTAATTACTTAATTAACACAAACCTAAAGTATACTCTAATACCAGTGTGTTTATAACTGCTTCTTATTAATGTGATGTGCCCTGCATACAACTTTAAGGCCCAAATGGCCTGTGTAATTTTAAAAATCTTTTGCAATTGTTGTGCAACCCCAAAACCTCAACTGAAAATGTGTAAATAACAATCTTTTACAGCCCTCCAAGTATTCTACAGCTAAGAGTACCTCGATAACCTCACTGCCAATGTACTTATAATACATAAATATAATGTTTGAAAAATCCTTTAAAAATTTGTCTGAAAACAATAAACGCAGTTAATAAATACAAATAGCGTAAAAACACAAAACCATGTTAAATAGTAAACTCAAGCGGTTGGTTGATAAAAAAAACCTGTTTTATTCTAAAACTTTTATTAAATAAAAAAAATCAAATATAAGAATTTCAATCTCTAGTTCAAACAGCTCAAACTTGGTTTTGTTCTATAAATCGTATAAAACCGTCTTTGTTTAAGAATTAATAAAACTTTAATCAATTTAAGTTGCCGTTCTAATGTTTTGAAGCACAATCGATAGCTACTTTATCAACATCCGCTCACCGCATGTTTAATAAACTAACTCATAATATAACATTTTGTTGTAAGATTGCTTGAGTTCTTATAGCCTACATCGGTGACGCAGCGGTTAAAAAGTTAGCTCGATACTTGGTTCAAATTCTGGATAGAATATGTATATTTGAACTGTTTTTAATTTATGAATGTAAATGCTAAATATAAATAAACATAACTGATATTAAAAATGCACCTATAATAAACAAGAAAATAAAAAATTCTCTTGCTCCTATTGTACACTTCCAGTAGTTTCGTTTCTTAAATAAAATCCAAAAACTTTTGCCAAGGAACTGTCTTGAAGTCTTCATTGCATAGATTGTGCTTGCTAAAAAAAACACTACGTACGTTGGGTGTTGTAACTTCGCACTTGCTCAGCAGATCCTCAAGACATCCACGTCTTCAGAGAATCCATCCTGTAAACATCCGCAGTTTTATTTTGCTTATCTGTATTACCATGATTTGAGTAATGTGTGATAGTCCTGTAAGAAATAACCTTATGTGCTTCATTATCTTGTCAGCCTCAGGCTGCTGAATTCGGTTTTTGCTAGTCCCCCATAGGGCGCCTCCCAGGTGGCAGATAAAGGAATGCCTACCAGATATGGTTGGAACCTGAAAAATAAAATACCAGGGACGGATCAAAACTAGCACTGAAGAAGAACAACAGCAACCTTCAGTACCAAGATGAGGCAAAAAGAAAATAATCCTGAACCGGCTTATTACACGGACATCCACAAGCATGACTGTAGCAATTTTAATGGTTGTGGTACTGCGGCGTGGAAGGAAACGGAAAACCACCACGCGTAACTTCCCCAAGACAAATTATCATGTATGCAGAAACAAACACTACGACCCTCAGTAACAGGCAAGCCTTAATTAGCCGCAAAGTGCTAAGAATCTCCCGGTTCCAGCTAAAAGAAAATATCCAAAAAAACAACCTGGAACGTTAATAGCCTCTATAAACCAGGAAAAATCAACAATCTAACGCAAGAAATACAAAGACTACAAGTCAATATTATGAGCATCAGTGAAGTGAGATTGACCAAGAACGGGATACATACAATGTCTAACCACACTATGTATTACTCAGGCAGCGACGTAACATATAAAGATTATAGACACGAAGTGGCTGTTGTGGTGGACAACAACACTAAGAAATCTGTATACAATTTCCTGCAAATCTCAAAAAGAATGATGCTCTTACAACTTAATACTAAGCCAGTAAAACTAAACATAATTAAAGTGTACGATCCCACGGCGGAGAAAACAAACCTGCAAAGTGCAAAGAATTCTACAGATGCTTAGAAGCAACACTCAAGCATACCTAGAAGATAAACATAAACATAATAATAGACAATTTTAATTCGAAAAATGGAAAAGGTAGATACAAAAACATAGTTGAAGAAGCCTAGGTATTAGAAATGACAGAGTGGACAAACTCGTAGAGTTCTGCCACAACAATAAGTTCATATCAACTAATACATGGTACCAAATGCCAAAACGTCGTCTATACACCTAGACATCCCCCCAACATCTTTAAGATCACATCGTTAGAAACCAGATTGATTTCATCCTAATTAATAAAAGATTTCGCAACTACATCAAACGAGTAGCCGCATAAACGGGAGCAGACGTCGCTTCGGATCACAATCCAATTATAGCAAATACACACCTTCGTTTAGTAAAACAGAACACATCTAAAGGTAAAAAAACAATCGACATTCGTAAACTAACAGATGAACCTATGGTGACAACTGCATATTCCAACCACATAAACACAAAAATAGAAGATGGGCAACAACTAGAAACAGTCAAAGATACATGGCAACACCTCAAAGACGTGCTAACATCGGAAGCACATAACATCTGGATGACACAAAAAATCATGCTGCTGATGGAACAACAAAGTCCACGTTCATAATGCTTCCTAAAAAGTAAACAGCAACCAAATGCAAAGATCACAGTCCCATCTCGTTAATGAGTCGCGCATTAAAAATATTTCTAAGCATTATACATACTAGGTTATTTAATAAACTTGAAAAACTTAAAGAGCTAAGCGGAGACACTCAGTTTGGATTCAAGAGTGGCACCGGTACACGAGAAGCAACATTCTGCCTAAACACATTAGTACAAAACTGCTATGACTAAGGAAAGGACATCTTCCTGTGCTTCATCGACTATGAAAAGACGTTCGATAGTATCAAACGCAAACGTGTCATCGAATACCTAAAAGAGGTGGTAAGAATAATCCAAAAACAGTACTGGCAACAATCGGCCAATGTTAGAATCAACAACCAACTAACGAAAGAAAAAATCGAGATAAAAAAAAAGGTACGTCAAGAAGAAATATTCTCAGAAACCTTCAATGATATAGAAATCGGAATAAAGGTGAACGGTACTACAATAAACAATATAAGATACGCAGACAACACAGTGCTCATAGCAAGCAACCAACAAGACCTACAGCTACAAGTAAACAACATAAACACACAGTAGAGGGAGAAACAATAAAAAGAACTACAAGCACGAAATACCTAGGCACACCAGTAAACAACAGATTAGACCCACTACAAGAGATCAATAGTAGGGTAGAACAAGCCAAAGGCATTCAACAAACTACGTCCTTGCTATGCGATAAAAACTTAATTTAGAAATCCGCCACAAAATGGTGAAATGCTACTGTATGGAGTAGAAACCTGAGCAATAAAAGCAGCACCCCATAAGTAGACCACATTACCAACGATGAAGTGCTCAGAAGGACTGGGGTAAACAGATCACTATTTAACACCATAAAGCAGCGCAAAATAGAATACCTGGGTCACATACTAAAGGGGCCAAAATAACAAATTTCCCAGCTTATACTCGAAAGAAAGATAAAAAGCAGAAGGAACATCGGACGTAAATATCTATCCTGGCTTAGGAACATCAGGAACTGGAACGGATTAAGAAAGTTTGGCAACATATGCCAAGCAGCAATAAAAAAAACTTTAAAAATTATACAATAAATCATAATTCGCCAATGCACATGGGTGTAAGGCAACAAAAAAAAAAAAGTTGTAACCCCAAAAGCAAGTTTAATAAACGTCTCTGTGGTTCAATTTTGATCAAGCTTTTAGATCCCTTTTTATACCCTGATACTTTTGTATTGAGATCAAGCGCGTAGTTGTTTGTGTCTAATGTCTCCATACATGTTAAGCAGTCCATCACAAGTTTGGATTTTATTTCTGGCAAGCGTAACAAGTATCTGTATTCCAGATGGTTCCTTTGATAGTGCTAGAGTATTTTTTATTGGTCCGGGTCCTCAAATTAATAAATGTTACGTATTCTGAACATCATTCTCTTTTAGCTTTTCTGCAAATTATTCTTCGCGCAACAGTTTTGTGGAGAGTAATTAAACCCATAAAAAAGAACAATAAGAAGATAAAATGTTTTAAGTCTAATTTATTCAAAATACACTAAAAAACACACGTGTAATCAAAATTATTTCTAAAATTATTTTAGACTACATATAGATACCATTCCAAGACATAATTGCAATTATCTTAAACCAGAACCCAATGACACTTTTTCAGGTTATATAGTAATTAATTCAAAAATATATCCAATCTATAAAATTATTCAACCAAACTTTTGATATTAAAAATCTGAATTTAAAAATAAAATAGTTTGTTAATTACAAATTTACCCAACCCTGTATAATGAAGTAATAGTTATTTTCTTATTTCCAACATTCCATAGTCAAAAATATCATAAATATTATTTATTTGATTTTTAATGCAGAAATTATGAAAACTCATAACATAACAATTTTTTTTTACATTTCTATCATTCTAAAAACAATATTTCAATACTAAATAAAAATTTCAAAACCAGTTAATTTTAATTAACTAAAGTTTGTATTTTATCAAATTTCTTACAATTATGCCATTGAATCAACCACTCAACCATGTCACATATATACATTATATAAATGATACTGCAAAATTATTAAATCTCTATATTGTAAGATAGATTCTCCTCAAAGCGTTTCAAATTGGGCAACAAGATCTGTTCAAAATAATAATTAAACTTTTAATACTTAAAGTAGAAATTAACCCTAAATTAACCGTAAATTGGATTCATTCAGTAATAAAATGAAACAGGTTAGGTTCCATTAATTCTTTTGGAATTTTCAGCACAACCATCAACACCTGAATGAACTAAATTTTATGAGATTTATAGTGCACAAAGAATATTCAGTAATGAAGTACTGTCAAATTATGTGATTAATAATAGCTGAATAGGTTTTAGATTTAATATTTTTTCAAAAAATGTCCTAATTTCTCGCTTGAATTTAGATTCTCCGACTAAAAACATCATTAAAATATGAACTATCAATTTAATCTGTAAATTCTTCAAATCTAGCTAATAAAATAACAATAAGATGATTATGTACAATTTAATTTGTGTAATAATGTAATAAATACTGAAGCTATATTAAAATTATTATAGAGCTTTATCGATTGAGTTTTGTTGATTAAGTGACCAGACTAAATTATAACTATTCTATGAGATGTGTCCTTCTTGACAATTTAATTATAGGTTTAAAATTATCCTCATTTAACCGTTGTCAGGTGCCATTGATATGGTGACAGCAACCTTCTTTATAATAAGATGTCAACAGTTATTTGTCAGGGTGATTATATAATATGTATTGGTTAGTTAGGGCATTCAAGATTTGTGAAGAATTTTGTATCATTTAGACAAGCTTCCTACAGCAATAGTCACGCTATCTTTAAATATAAATAGAAATTGAAACTTGTCATTTAAGAAATTACATTTACTCACTTAATAATTTGCTTTTAATTATAATAATGATAATGACCATTTATATTATAGTAATCTACAGTTAGATCATGTTTTGTATAATTATTATTAAATAAGTATGAGAATAAATATGAATACAAAAAAATACTAAGTATGTGTTTCTGTCCTTTTAATTACATTTAATTTTTGGGAATAGAGGTAATATCAGTTAAAACATTATTACTGTATGTTACGCTGTAATGCATAATAATGCAAATGCTTGATTTTGAGTTGCAATCAAAATTATGTTAATTCAGTAATTAATATATTATACAATTTTAACAATATTTTTTTGTTTTAAAATTTCAAATAAAATTCTAGAAAATAAATGCAGAAACAAACTATATAATATATGATAATATATTATAGTTAAATAAGTAAATTTTGTTTGTATATTATTATATTTATGCTTAAACAAATATTTTGTGTATACATAATCGTTTATTATATTGCTGGTAATTTAATTTATGTTTACTTTGGTGCTATAAAATAAAATAATGTATTTCTAGTCTACTGGGTCCAATAAACAAGTTTTCTTTTTCGCTTGGATTGCCACCCTTTTGTAGCAAAGGAAGTTACAACCATTTCGAGTCTAATATTCTTTTAAGGACTATATTTTTATTGAATTACATGTTTTATCAAATTATATTTAATTGCTGTCTATTACACTTTAGTTGACTGCTGCGATTAGATATTTATTCTGCGAATTATAATGATATAATTTGTAAGGATGTGTTTCATAATAAAAAATCATAGGTTGTATTATTACAAGTGCCCTTCAAGAAGATTTAAAGAAATTATTTTTCTTTTATAAAACTAATGATTAAAAATTATCATGGTCTATTCAATTCAAACCACGCGCATATAAACCGCTACATGACATAGGTTAGTTTGGCCAAAGCACAGGTGTTAAAAACACACTGTTCACTGTAGCGGAATTGAATAAACTATAGTTATTATTCATTAAATATAATGGTAGTAAAGGTAATAAAAATTGATAAAAATATCAGATAATTTTATAATTTTTTGTTTAAATCGAATTTATAATTATTTTCTATTTATAACCATAAGCCACAATTTTAATACCGGAACCAAAATGACATAACATATTTGTATACTTTGTCTGAGTCTAAAATTTAAATTCTTGTCTATTATGAAAAAAAAATTGAAACAGTTCTTGCATCCCAAATAGTTTAATTTCTTTTCCTTTTATACGTTTGAGTGTTTAGAATATTATTTCTACTCTCAATCATTAATTTAGTATGAGTTTGTATTTTTTAAAGCTTGATTTGTTAACTTTGAGCTCGTTGCAGAATAAAATCACTGCAGGTTACAAGTGATTAATACGCTAGTAGAGTGTGAAGTGTGTGAAGAAAATAGGAAAACGCTAGAAAAAGTATTGGGAAACAAAGTAGACAAATCTACAATCATTAAAATATGCCTGAGTGACGAAAACAAATGAAGAGCACTAAGAAACTATGCAACGGCAGTACTAAAGATAGAAGAGTTTGAAGCTTAAAGATTTAGGTAAACAAAAATAGAAGAAAACACACAAATTAAAAGCCACAGAAGACTAAAGCTAAACTGAAGCAAAAAAATATGAAAAAAAGTTATAAAGAGGAAAGAAACAAAGGAGAGACAAGAAAAAAACATAGAAATAAATTGACAAAATTGAATATTCCAAACAGAAGATTCCACCTCGAGATTGACAAAAAATTGGCAAAAAATTATTTGAAAATAGTCAGAGTATATCTGGCAACCAGGGGACACAAAGAACTAATCCCAAATGGAGATTCAAGAATCGCGCTAGAAGTTAAACTGGCAAACGTAAAACTACCAAAAAAAATACACTTAATGGTGCTGCACAAACTATTTATAAAAGAAAAAGAATACGACAAAAAAGAAGTTAATGAAGATATAGAAAAACTAAGATAATACCTAAAAACAATGCAAATACATAGACTGAATAACACAAAAATGGTAGAAAGTAGAGAAGGATCCCAGTGTAGGAAATAGAGCAGAAAAATAGAGTACAGGGAAAGAAAGACCTGGAACAGCATGTGTTGCCGCAGCAGACTGCGTAAATTCCGCAAGGCCGTAACCAGCCCACCTCAAACTAGTACCACATTAGAGACAAACAATGACTAGGACAAATTAACAGCAAGACTTAGACAGAGAAAAAAACCAAAAAGTAATGCCATGCGTTATTTATTCTCAAGGGCCACTTGTTGAAGCCAACACCTCCTACTAAAAAAAAATCACCTATAAGATAATACTAGATTTGATATGATGAGTAAAATTTCACTGAAAGATCAAATCCACGGTTATCAATATGATAACAGTCGCAATCTCATTCTGCTTTAATTCAACAATGTAATTTTATAAGTTTGATTTATAAGTTACAAGTACTAGACTATTATTATTATTAATATTAATATATTAATTGTGCAACAAGAACCTGATAAAAATAATTGAAGATAATTTGCATTGTCTGCTAATATTGCGAGATTTATTATCATTGTTAAAGTTCTGCTTTTCTGTTAAGTACCTTTCCTCTACATTTTTTCATTTCACTGTACCTTTTTCACTTTTTTAGACATCAGTCATTTTTCGTCTTCTTCTCCCTCTTTTCGAATTTACAAGGTCTATTATTTTTTCAAGTTCCGTTAGCTTGGCTATGGATTCTCAGTTATTATATTGAATTGGAGCTTGCGTAATAGTGTTTAGTAATCTATCTGTCAGTACTTCCTAACCGGATAGGCCATTACGTAACATAGTTTTTATGTAAGCGTGATTTTATCATAGCCTCTACAATAGAAGCTCCCGCCAAACGCGAGATTCGTTTTCTCCAAGCTGAAAGCAATATTGCGGCTAAAAATCATCAAAAATTGTTTGTGTATGGGGAAAACATAATTAGTGATAATGTAGTGCAAAAGTGGTGCAAGATTTTTTGGGAAAGACGAACACTAATGTCTATGATGAATGGAATCAGAAAAAAAGTCAAATAGAAGTTTGACCCACCGCCCTACAGCCCGGACTAAGCAACTATTGATTGTTCACCGAGATAAAAAATGATTGAAAAAGCAGCGGTTCAACAGTAACGCAAAGTTAAAAACCCATGTACAATAGTGGCTGACAATACAGGCGGCAACGTGGTACATACGAGGAAAATATAGCAAAGCTGGTGCCCCGTTACGACAAATGCCTTAGTGTCGGTGGCGACTAGAGTAAAATATCTTACATATATGAGCAATTCTTGTGTAAAATAAAACTTTTCTTATCTCCTTCATTTAGTTTTTCCAGCTTAACGGATAAAAATAACGATCGTACATTCACCATTCCTTCAAACGTCCTTCAATGAACAATGTCTTCTCAATGCATGTCCTATCGATCTTTTCTTTCTTTTTATGGTTCTGTCTGCTAACGATCTTTTATTCTCTTGCTCTTCTAAACACTTCTTCATTCCGGATCTTGTCTGACCACTTAATGCACATTATTCTCCTCAAAAGCCACATTTCAAATGCTGTGTGTTTTATCTTTTTTCCTATTGTCAAAGTTTCACATCCGTATAGGAACACACTCCATACAAAACATTTCACAATTTTTTTTTTGCATGTTTATATCTAACTTCCTACTCAAAATATTGCTCTTCCTTCTAAAAACTTCTTTTGCAATTCCTATGCGTATCCGTATTTCTCTCTCGGTTCTCCATATTTTTGTAATGTCAGTACCTAGTTACTTGTACCTTTCCACTTGCTTCAATTAATCTCCGTTCACGTACACATCCATTTCTTCCGCCTCTGCAACTCTAATAACCTTTGTTTTGTTATTTTTTATACTCAGTCCATACACTGATTCTTCATTTTTTTTTAATTAGCATCTTTAGTTCTTCGGTGTTCTCTGCAAATACGATCATATCATCAGCAAATCAAATAGATTCCATTCTTCTTCCTCCTATGCTCAGTTCCTTGTCCCCTTTTCAACACTCCGCAACCACATCTTCGGTATACAAATTAAAAAAACTGTTCCAATTTCAAACCACTCAATCCTTTTCGTCATTTAACCTCATTGCTATTTGTTGTCTCATACACAAACTACATATCAGTCTTCTATCTTTCTAATCTACTCCTTTGACTTTTAACTAAACTAACTAAATTTTCATCAGTTTCTTCCACCAAACACAGTTAAAAGCTTTTATAAAGTCTATAAAACACACTTAAATTTGTGTCTTCACTTTTCTCCAATTGCATCCTTTGTCGCAATCCCATTTCTAAATTCAAATTTATTAACATTTCCAGACATTTCAACATCCCTAGCCTATCCACCCCTAAAGCTTATCCAACATTTACATCTTGCATAGCTGGCATCACATGCTTTCACCTATATTGTTTTTATTTAGAAGCTACTTCCTTTCTACATCCAACTCAAAGTTTTCATTAGCTTTTTATAGATCTTCCATGTTTTCTTTCCATCTATAAAAACCTAAAAACCTCTTTTTCATTATTCAATGTTTTCCCTTCCGTGTCCTCATTTTCTAAGGTGTTTCGTTTTCATTTTCTGTACTAATTTGTTTGAGAAAAAGTGCTTACAATAAGTTCCAGTATCTTTTGTGTCGCAGAAATCAAAAGTGTTTACTTAGTAGTGTTAAGTTCCAAATTTATGTATTTTTCTTTTTGCGCATGTACCAATTGCTAAATGTTGTAGCAGTACCTTCTGGTGTCTGTTACGTTTTTCTGCCAATAACTATAGCTATTAAACAGCTTTCATCTTTAACGATTAAAACTGCGTTTGTCGTTGTTGTCACTTTCAGACACAACAAATCTGTCACTTTGTACTCCATTACATCTACGTCAAAAAATTTGCACGCGTATACTTGTGTGTGCAAAGCCTTTTCTGTCATAAATGTTGTGACATAATTTGCAGAGTAAGCAGTCTGGTTGGTGAAATCTACTTTTACAACTTTTTTGTTGCTTCCCAAGCCAACATAGTAGTTTGCAATATTATGATAGCCTATAAGGTGATAATTATTATTTTATGTCTCTTTGTCAATAGGTTTTTATGGTGTAACCGCACAAGCAAGCGTGCGTTGTTTTGAACTAGCTGTCATAGTCCGGTTCAGAGTATTGTTAACTGTGTTTTATCCTTAGTTTTGGGCAACCAAAAACAATGTAGTAGCACTGATATATAAGTCTACCAGTGGTTACTTACCGTGACTGAATTGTGCAAGATCTACGTTCTTGTTGCGTTCAAGAACCATAATAATAAGCACAACTGCTACAGGTAGTGTCCTCTAGTTAAGCAAGAGTTTTGAAAATTTAATTATTCTAACTTTATGTTATGAAAAATAACAGAGTTTGCTAGAAACGGAACCCTTGTCTAATGTTGTTGCTAAGATGTGGAGAATTGCAGAATTTCCAGAAATAAATCTTATTAAACCCTGTACTTGATTGGGATTAGTCGAGCGCAAAACGGGCGTGTGTTGTAACATTTAATAAAAATATATGTTTGTGCTTTTAAAAAACGTAGGCCTCTTTTCTCTTAATTCTTTTGTAAAATTTTTCTAGTAACGTTGGATGTTCTTTGAAAAACAGAGATTTGATTTTTGAGATGCATTGGGCTGGGATTTATTAAAATGTTGGAATGTTTTTAGTCTGAAATTTACTCAGTAATTTTGTACAAAGTGCATGTGACTACTTGTTATAATATTTTTGTTTGTTTACAAACGGAAGATATGATAACACATTCTGTCAGACCTTTACCGATTGTCAAAAAATTCATTATGCAACCGCATTATTTTACTAAGGAATGTAAACTGTTCATTTTCTTTTCTTAGCGCCACTTAGACTTGTCCCACTCTCCGTTTAACTCAATCTAGTACGTGGTTGATTCTATCACGCGTGCTGTTCTATCAACTTAACCTGCACATAATTAATCAATACAACGTAATCCCCACGCACTGCTCAGTACAATTGTAATTTGCATACAAGCCCAAGAGCTCAACAGCCAGTATAAACTTAACAATCTTGTTCAATCAATCAAAGATGTTGTGCAACCATATGACTTTAGATGCCAGTGCACAGCATGCTTTTAAAAGCTATTACATACAAGGACTCAATGCTAAATGCGCCATGTACCACAATAAGCTCAATGCTAAAGCAATAACAATGAACTTTGTTTTACATTACCAACTACAAACAATGTTAACATATTAAAAAAAAAAAACTTTTACAAATAATACTTAAAAAAAAAAAGCACTAACACTGAATTATTTCAAAATATCAATTATTTCAAAATTGAGTTACGCAATTTTTATTAAAAATTAAATAAAAAACCTTTTTCTTTGAGAACAATCACGTATACACAATAATTAGTAAAAAATCTATCGATAAATTGTGAACAGATTAAAAAAAAATGTCGCCTACAACGTATATTAATTGTTTTAATAAAAATAACATCAATGACTTACTTAATAAAAATATTATCCACTCTAATATATTCTAAGTATAAACATTTTTGTATATTAATAATAAGATTTTACATTCTCATTAAATACTAATTAGTTTATAGGATAGATAGAGAATAACCTATTAACATTTCAAATAATAAATTAATCTGATAATTTATACCCCATAATCGGACATAAATATGAGGCGCATCGAATGTATACATAAGGGTCGCACGTTCCATTAGAGGTAATAACTTTAAGTCTTAATCAGTCAACGCATATGATTTATTTGTCTAATATAACTGCCTATATATCAATTCTAGAACGCTAAGAATTCAAAGTTGTTTGAAAAAAATAATAATTGTATGCATTAAACAAATTATATTTCAAAATTCATTCCTTTTAGTAGAACTATTTATTTACAAATTATAATATCCACATACTTAACTAATACTTAATTACGGTAATATATCAATTATTATTACAAACAAATAAATAGAATGCATTACCATTTAGCACATAATTTATGCACATTGTGATGTAAACAAACTAATTGCAAATTAGAATAATTAAGAAGAAAATGTAATTATAAATATTAAAAACTTACCGGCTAATACTTATTAGTAATGATATATAAGTAAACTAATTAATGACATATTTACCTTCATTAAAATTAAAGTGTGTGGTCTTTTGATTTACATTATGAATATTTCATGACATAGCAGTGGACACATTAAGTGATAATCAACATTGATTCTAATTCTATCAAATAAATTAAACCGGAAAACGCGATACCATGACGTTCGCTTTTTGCAACAAAGTGCGCGTGTGAGAGATGATAAATCAATAAATAATAGGCTTATAAATATAGGTATTTTCTATAATTTGATTTATCACAATCATTATTAAATTCTATAATATAAATAGATTATTGCACTGAATATATAAAAATATATAATTATACTTGGAAAGGTTAAGGTTGATTTTTTATTTAATACATTATAATAAATATTTTAATTATAATATATTGGTTAAGCATTCATTATTATCATAAATTTTAATATAGATATTAGATTTTGTAATAACAAACAATAATGAATAATTGTAACTATTGTTATTATTTTCTATTTTTTTCTATTTTTTTTGTATACATTACATGTTGTGTATTTAATGTAACTAATAAGTCGAACGAAAAAGACACCTTATTATGTAAGAGTTCAACCCGTTGCTTACCTTCCCAACATCGATAAAAACATAAGATTCTTTACGACTAGATTTAACAGTGCATACTTTTTTTAGCTTAGAACAAGGCCGTTTTAAATTAAATTGAATAAAAATTTTAATCATGCAGGAGGTGCATTAAGATTTAGCGAGTGGTAATCTTAAAACCAGACCACAAAAGAACTCAACACGTCCTACTCATGAACAAGGGTGCCTTGGAGAAGATAGAGACCTTATAGAGCAACCTGCGCCGGGGTTTCTCCAATATAACGCTATGGGCACTGTCCGATCCTAAAAGGATTGCGACAAACCAGAAGAGGCTTGTTTTGTCAAAAAGACAAACAAACAAATGATTGCCAAACGACAACCAGAAAACTAATGGTATATAAAATGAAGGTATAGTATAAATAAAGTGTACATAAGTGCAGGGCAACTCTCATTGTGTATATTTTGAAATATAGCATCAACCGTTTGTCAATTCGAAAAATCCGCTTGTCAACATGCTGCTCAAGCACTGTCAAATATACTACCAACAAGATGGAATAATAGAGACTTGATAGTAATGGTGGGCACTAGAAAGCTGTTTACTAATGCTAAGAAAAATGGTAAGTGAGCCTCATATAGAACCAACTACACAGCATGTAACAATTTTATTAAATAAAACAAAACAGAGATTTGGAAATAATACTGTGAAAGCGTTCAGAACAAACCCAGATATTCTCGCCTCTAAATGGTTCTTATGTCTGCAATGGCTACTGCAGACACACTTTTCAGACTTAACGTTAGCAAAAACTCTTAACAAAAAGGACCTTAAAGTGCCTAACAAAAATGCAAACAAAAAAAACTAGCTTGAGGTCATTGTAAATCAAAGCAACTGAGAATGAAAAATTGGCATTTTGAACCATTCAAGTCGACAGAAACTGACGGGGTTTATTATTTATCATGTTACAAAAACAAATTAAAGACTTCTATGTGTGATCCTTAAAACTATTGTAGCACTTTCACATGTACAAAAAAGCCAGAAAGTAGTTAGAGGTGGAGTGAGTGATATTTATATCAAAATCGGAGCTACTCACGTACGGCCTGGCTAAATCTTACAAAATAATCAGTTTGACATTTTTAACGCAAAAGCTGTTAGAAAATTTCGTTAACAGGTATATACGGGACAAAGCTCTAAAATTTCAGCATTTGCACCAACACCATAGTTATAAACCTATCAGGTAAATCTTGCAAAGTGGGTATACATAAGATAGTTAGCAAGTGCAAAAAGCCCATACACTGCAAAACTTGGGGCTTTTTTGGACATTAAAAAGGCTTTTGACAACACTATCATTGCGTCTATTAACTATTTATTGCATTAGGTAAACTCTACGCACCGGACTGTAACAATTACATTATACGGCAAAATGATGTAAATGTCTGATGACAAAGAGAGTAGAGTACCCGGTACTCATGTTTGATATCAAAATAAATTTTCAATCCAATTGAAAAATTTGACTACAGAAGTCATTCAGAAGCTTTTTGTAATCAAATTGATGATCGGACAAAAATGGAAATTAACTTGCACTCAATATGACCAGATGGTGCTGATTAGACTTATCATCACGTACAAAGCGTTTGTATAAAGTAAAAAACTCTAACCTCAAATGTACAGTAACCAAATTTGGTAAAGTACAGAAACATGTTGTTTTTTACACATTGGCATTGAAGACCTTGAGATAGCGCATAAGCACCGTATTTAACATCGTTAGGCTTTGATCCTTTATACGTAACTGCATTTACGAATTAGATACATGTTTAATTGATAGAAAAGTACACATGAGCAATGGCTTTTAAATAAATTAGTCAATCAATGGTTTACAACGTAGATAACTGATCCAACCGCCACACCATACGTTTAAAAAACAAATGCTAAAAACAAGAAATGCTTTTTGGATAATATTGTTCATAGCTCCGCAAAAATCCTAAAGGGCTCTGCCTAGGCACAAATAACCTTAGCACACTAACATTTAGAGTCTGGATAACTTAATGTAGAATACAATTTTCTACAAGTTATCAAAATAGATCAATGTTTCTTCATCGGCGTATTTAATTAATTGCTTAGACTCTGCATATCCACGTTGCTCAATATAAAGTCAACCCTCCTTAACTACTACACAACAATCTACTATCAAATTAAAGCTTAAAGATCCACACGCAGCAACCAACTTCTTTTTTAATACATAATATCTAAGTTGAAATCTTGCATGTACGATTACTATTAGACAACTTTTAACTTTTAGTAAAATCTCTTTCTTGATTGCTAAAGCCGAAATAGCATTGAAATCAGTAGTAAGTATGAAATGCACATTCAAATGGTAAACTCAAAAAACATTTTGAGTGAGTCGCAAGTTGGTAGAAATGACACTTTACTTCACCAGGAATTGTATGTTTGCTAAATTATCCAATTAATCTTATCTGCCCATTAGCTTTTTAAAACATTACGGCTTCATACCGAATCAAATTAGCATCTATATGTAACTCGGTCATCAAATTTGAGTAGTATACTGATAAAAGTGGTTTTGTAGCCAAGAAATTAATTACAAATTGTATCTCGAGTATCTAAATAACTTCATACAACTCTAAAAAATCTTCTGCCAACTTTGTCAATGCACCCTTTGCACACTCAAACTGCCATTTCAACAGCAATATATATTAATTTGTTTAGTGTTTGTCCCAGTAAGTACTAAATTTACAATTCTCACGTAACAATTATTTCATATTCACTGCAATTACACCGATAAACTTAATTTACCGCTTCTGTGTTGCCTTAGTTTCAATGTTTACGTTGCATGTACAACTCGCTAATTTTATCAGTAATACATGATGTGCTACTAACCAACTCATTATTATACAATTTATTTAAGCCTAATTGTTTTTATTCAAATCCAGATGCATTTAGACCAACACTTGTACAAAATTAAATAATATTTATTCAGATTATCTTGTCAAAGCCTTCGTTTGCCTTGAACTTGATAGTATAATTAACAAAGTAAGCAATCACGAGAAACAGAAGCTTTTAGATAGGTTGTTATATAAATCAAAGGTGTACGATTACCTCAGAAATTATAAAAGCTGTCTGTATCTCGGCAACAAAATACGCATTGGTAAATCGGTTTCTAGTAATATTGACGTTGCTTCAGATGTACCTCAAGAATCTTACAAATCAGTACCGTAATTTTATCCACGTTGTCGTGCGCTGCTTTTCAAACGCGTTGTCTAAGTTTGCTGACTACATAAAAACCTTTATAAAACTTCAAACATTAGATGATGCAACATTACTTGATAAGAAGGTGCATACTTTTTCTAGTTAGTGTTAGCCTAATATCCTATCACTTTACTTGAATAAATGCAAAATAATAACGGTTTCTAGACACCAGTCTACGGTATTGTATAGATATTCCTTGATGTATAAATTGTTGCCTAGGGTTAACACCATCTGTGATTTAGACATTACGTTTGATTTTAGTTTATCATATACTTTACCTATTGATTGTAGCTAAAACATATTACCTGTTAGGATTTGTCAAACTCTAAAAAGTTATGTGACCCTTAAACCTTAATTAGTCATTACAACGCTTTAGTGCGTCTCCATGCACCGCCGTTAGTAACAAAAAAAGTTGTTTCTTATCATATAAGCGCAGTATCGTTGGCAGCTAAACGGAACTTCTATCTATTGTAATATGACTAGTCTTAGAAAAAGACGTATTAAAAAGTGCTTCGTGGAATTAGTGATTGTCCTGACTTGCTTAGTTTAATTGGTATTTGTGCTACAGTAACAATAATTGTTTGTGTTGTTCTTATTTTTAATATTACTATACGTACACACCAATTCTATAATAGCCTTGATTAATATATAAATAAAAACAAAAGTAGGTCTAAGGGTGTGGACACAACGGCCATCCTAGCTCCGATCATCAAACAGCGCTCCGATCATCCAACAGTGCTTCAAGCATAAAACACTAGAAACTGTATAAATAATAGTTAAAATTATTTTAAAAGTAAAGAATACAAGATAAATTTGTGACAGAATTAGTGTATATTAATGATTTTATCCGTACGTTGCGAAAAAAGTGTTATTTTAATTCTAGTATAAATACCAGGATCGAAGCAATAAGCCAGAAACAGTTTCTAGTGTTCTATGCTCGGAGCGCTGTTTGATGATCGGAGCTCCGTTGTGTCCACACACTAACAATCAAGTGCGCAATGCCGTATCTCAGAGAAGGTTTTAAAAGTTTAACCCCTCTCCCTAAAATGATACAAAACGTCATCTTCGACGGTCGCATACATAACACAATTTTATTTTTGTCAAATTAATGATCCAATTTTCTCAAAATGTCTTCAAATTAATCTATTTTTATTTCATACAAAACGTCTTTAAAAAACAATTCTACAAATAAATCGACTTATTGGTATTATCTAAATGATACTGAGTAAAGCTATTTCAAATCCAATTTTCTCAACATTTATTCAAATAAACATTTTTTCTTCATGTTATATATGAAGAAAAAATGTTTATCATGTCTTCAAAAGACGTTCTATATACAAATCCACCTATAAGTGTTGATTTAATAATCGATTTAACCTCCAAATCACTAATTTCTGAAATTTAACCAAAATTCAGACTAAAGCTGTTTCAACACTCATTTTCTCAAAACTTCTTCAAATTAACCATTTTATTCTATTATATAAAAAACAATTTTATACATATACCATCTTATTCATTATCAATCAGCTTGTAACGTCTACTGCTGGACATAAGCCTGTCTTAGTTTCTTTCATTCTTCCCGTTGTTGCGCTGCTTGTATCCAGTTGGATGTGATACGTTTTAAATCGTCGCTCCATCTCGTAGAAGGTCGACCTCTACTTCCATAGGCTTCTTGTCTACGCCTCCATTCAATAATTCGTTTTGTTCACGTGTCATCCATCATTCGTGCTACGTGGAATTTTGTCTCGTAGTTTTATTCCTAACAAAGACCGCTCCATTGCTCGCTGAGTGACCTTGATCATGTATATAATTTTTTTTGTCAGTGTAAGCGTTTTAACTCCGTATGTTAGGACAGAAATTACGCATTGGTTGTACACCTATATTTTTAAGCATATGGGTATATCAGCTTTAAATATGTGTCGCAGCTTACCAAAAGCGGCCCAGGTTAGTCCTACTGGCCTGTAGAGTTCATTCGTTTGGTTATCTCTACCGATTCGAATCTCTTGTCCAAGGTATTTGTATGAGAAAGTCTGCTCTATTTTTACATTATCCACTAAAATGGTTTCACTCAACACCAAGTTGGTCATAATTTGTGATTTAGCGTAGTTGATCTTTAGACCAACTTGGTGTGAGGCAGAGTTAGTTTCTCGGGCATTCTTCTAGTTTCGTCTACACAGTCTGCTATAAGCACAATATCATCGGCAAAGGGCAGTTGGCTTGGTTTCTTTCCGTCGATGTTGACCCCCAGATGTTCAAAGTCTATCTTCTTAAACATGTATTCAAGCAGTTTGGTAAATAATTTGGGCAAGATGCTATCTCCCTGCCGTACCTCTTTTTCTATGCAAAATTTGTTGGTGTCATCGTGCAGTCTCACGCATGCAGTTGCATTTTTGTATATGTTATTAATTAGTGCAAAGTATGTGTGGTCTATAATGCATTCAGCTAGTGCTTCAATTACTTTTTGTTGGTTGTCAAACGTCTTTTCGTAGTCGACAAATATGAGGATTAGAGGCTTATTGTATTCGACTCATTTTTCAACTAGTGACTTGACTACCTGTAGGTGGTCGTTTAATGGTATTGTCTAAATAATCAACCTCCAAACTAAAGAATTAGATATTTCTAATCTCAGCAAACGTCAGTAGTCCCTATGTTACAAAAAAATCCAACCTCATGATGACTGACAGAAATTAGAAGTTTCTAGTCCTTGCAAGTTTCAAAAGTCTCTTTGTCCAAGACAGAAAAGATGATATACAATCTTTTGATAACCAACACTTAGGCAAGTAAGTGATTCACTCCAGAGTATAATTTGCCAGCAAATAGTTTGAAGTAGAATGCGCCCATTGAAAGCCCACAGTAGTTATTCTTATCAAAGAATTAGAGGGTTTTCATTTCTGCAATTGTTAGATCCTCAATTAGAGAAAAAAATTTAGTTTCTTAACTTGAACGAGTAGATAGGTCACTCTAAATAATAATTACCATCGAGTAGTTTGAACTGTAGTGCCCACCCACCTGAAAGTTTGTTAACAAGAAATTAAAAGTTTCTCTTCTTTGTCTAAGAAGGAGGAGGTTATATCCAATCTTTTAATAACCAACACTTAAATGGGTAGTTTAATCACTCCAGATCATGATTACCAACAAGTGTATTAAAATGCCTATCCACACGCCCGAGTGTTTGTTATCACAGAATTAAAAGTTTGTCTTCTCTATAAGTGTAAAAGCCATATCACATTAAGCAATAAAAATAGAGCAACAAGTACCCAAAACCCCCACCACACAAGGTAACAAGCAGACAACAGATGTAGTTAGCTCCATATTCGGACTGTTGGCGCCACTCTAGCTGCCCGGTGTAATATAGTCCCTTAATCAAAAAAAAAATCAATCTTTTGATAAGCAACACTGGGGTCACTTCAATCATAATTACTATCGTCTAGTTTAAAAAAAAAATTCCAACCACCCACCAAAAAGTTTTTAAACAAAAGATACTACAAATTTCTCCTCGTTATCTTAGAAGAAAGAAGTGATATCCAATGTTATAATGACCAACAGTCAGGCGTAAGTGTGTCACTCCAAATCATAATTGCCAGCAAGTAGTTTCTACTAAATTGACCACACAAACGTTTTTGATATCAAATTTTTTTTTCTCTGCAGGTGTTAGACGTCTCTTAGTCAAAAAAGTAATAGGTAATATCCAATATCCAAATAATAAAACTCCCTTTGCCCAAAAAGGAAAAGCAAATATTCAATCTTTTAATGACTAACACTTGAGCAAGTGGCTGGGTCACTCCAAATAAAAAAAAAATCAAGTAGTTTAAACTGGAGTGCATACAAACCCGCCCAAAAGTTTGTTGACAAGAAATTAGCAATTTCTCCTCTTTCTGCAAAAAGGAGGAAGTGATAACCAATATTTTAATGACCAACAACTGGGCAAGTGAGTAGGTCACTACAGATCATAATTACTAGCAACCAGTTTGAACTAAAGTGTAAACTTACCCACCGGAATATTTGTTATTAAAGAATTGGAAAAAATTTCTCCCCCTTACAAGCCTTAAAACTTTCTTTGTCCAAAAAGAATCAGGTGATATCCAATTTTTTAATATCGTAGACTTGGGTGGTTGGATGGGTCAACCCAGATCATAGTTACCAGTAGTTTGAACTGAAGTGTACACCCACCCGCTCAAAGTTTTGTTAACAAGTAATTGAAAGTTTCTCCTTTTTTCAAGTGTTAAAAAGTCTGTATGTTAAAGAAGGGGATGATGGGTGTGTAACTTTAGATCATAAATACCATCAAGTAGTTTGAACTAGAATGCCCACCCAACCGCCCGCGAGTTTGTTTGTTGTTATTTTTTTTTGTAAGCAAGTTTCTAAATCAGAAGAGAAAATAATAAAGCCAATTTCTTAATGACCAACACTTGGATAGGTGAGTGGGGTCTTTTTTTTATGAAACCAATTTCAAACAAAATACAATTAAATTAGAACTTATTTTGAAAAAATATCTTAAATTATTAACAGCTTTTTCTTCAAAATTTTTATTGTTATTGTTCAATTTTCAAGTAACTACATTTAATCGGCATATTACGATTGAAGATGACTATGTAGGTTAATACAAGATTTGTCATTTAGTGGTGCCACTCATCGTAATTAAAATTGCAAATGTTCTGAGAATAAGTTAGTTTTTTGCCATCAACCCCCTTCCCTACAAGTGCGTACTTAAAAATATATCAAAAAAATTGATAAACTGCTACAAAAAGCTAGAATAGAAAAAGAACACGCAGACTTATTCACAACATGCAGAACTGAGAGCCAAAACCAATACTAGATACTTTGTAATCGAAAGCTAAGCCGCATTTCCAACCATTTTAAAGTTTAATTTTCGTTAATTCCATTAAAACAATATACAGAGTTAGTCAAAATTACCTGAAGACCTAAATAATTCTCCAAACGGAGGAAATTAAAAGAATGTTCCACTTAAAAAAAAATACCTATTTTATTACAATAACATAAACACCATATATATATATTAAAAATATATTTAAACAATAGTTTGTTTGAAACCGAAAAACTTTTGAATGAAACTTTAGTATAAAACTTTTTTTAATTTTTTTTACGGTTGGAGAATTATTTAGGTGTTCCGGTAATTTTGACTAACCAGTATGTACACACAGAGTAAGTCCGAGTTCGTATACCAACAATAAATTATAATGGTGGTTAGAAAATTTAGTATCTAGTTTTAAAAAATATTTTTTAAATATTTTTTCCTAAAAAATAAAAAATATCAAAAACTGCAATTAATCCCAAAATGACCAATCTATCGTATCAGAAGAGTATATAATATACCCATTATACCGGACATGTGCAATTTCATTCAATCTTTGATCATCAAACTCATCTTATATTTTTTTTAAATAAATTCACAGATAGTCCAAAGCATACTTTCATAGATTTATCATCTATATTTGGTTGATAAATTAATTAATAAACTATACACCTTCGACAAAATTATAAGACTGTTCCGTGTCTGTGACCTGACCCTCAATTATTTTCGCTTTTGTGCAAATTCGTCATGTTTAACTTTTTTACGTATCAATAAACAAAAATGTATTCAAAACATTCTTTAAATGTAAACCGTGTATAAAAGTATCAGTTTTATCGCATATGAGCATATTGCCAATAGATTCATTAACCAAAAAAGGTTAATTTATTAGGCCAAAGTGTCAATTGCAAGACATATTTATAAATATACTATTTTACATTTATTTAATTAACCATTTAAATCTAATGACTTTTCATTTAATGATTGTTATATAAACATTTCCAAATGAACACTACTAATTTAATATTAAAAAGTTGTTAATTAACATCCATCTAAACCAGATATTAATTAATGTAACGTATAATTTGTTTTTAATTTATCCCCTTAATTATTGCATTATAGTTACCGATGGAGAAATAAATTAATTAAAAGTATTTGTCCAAAATATAAGATGAGTTTAAATTGTGTACTTAATTCAAATTGGGGCTTTCGGTAATTAATTGGGAGCGTCTTTATTGATCTTGAATTCGCGCTCATTAAAAATATTTAACCATGAACTCCATTTGTAACCGGACCAATAAAGTTCACAGATGTATGTATTGGGACAACGATTCGCGTCACACTTTTTAAAATGAATTAACCTTAATTAAACAAAATAAACATTCAATTTATTTTATTTGGACAAAAAGATTTTTAATATGATAAGCATTTAAATTGAGCTCAAATTAGAAATAACTTATTTATTAATTAAATTTAACTAGAAATGTAAAACTTACCAAAATATGAAGAAAAATATGAAAATCGCTCACCTGAAACAGAAATAAAATTATACTAATTTATTTGTACTGAATAGTTAGGTTTGATCTTGATAACTGTTATTACAAATGTTTACAATAAATATAGATTGCATTAAAATGTAAACTATGCGATTTTAAATGTAAAATCCTATATATTGCTTGTCATTCAGATAATGATGTAATTACCATAAATGCAAAATAGGAAAGTGAGAATTATAGGTATAGATTCCCCATGGATAACCTATCTGCATTTACATTACTGTTTACATTTTTTATAGAAATTCCTTATCTGTTATCAAAGCCTTTTGTACATACATTTGTGGTATACGTAACCTGAAGTAAATACAACTCACCCAAATTGGGTAGTTCATAGTTTACCAGCGGGAGATTACAACATTGGCCGTCGTTCACACGGAAGAGAACAAATATATCGAGCCGGCGCATCTTACCCAAAATAGGCATAATGGTGCAAGGAAAGGCATGGTATGAATCATAACGAAAGGCGTAGAAGATAGCGGCACCGGAACGCACGTTTACCGTGCATCTGATGCGGAATTTTTACCAAGTGAATAAAAAAACTATCTGGGCAATTGGTAATTAGATCGAAATTGAAATATCTTTGGGCGATAACCTAAATACAGTTGACGTTTATGCAATTATTGCTGTAGATTTGAGTGGGATATTAAAAAAGGGTGAGTAGGAGATTAGCTTTGGGTGAGACGTTCCCTATCTGGAATGGCTTTGTAGAAATCTAATTTCGCAAACTATAACATAAATCATTTATAAGATAGAAACTAGATTGTTTCCCTTTTAGGATCCTTTCTAATTAGGCTATAACCAGTAAGAACTAATCGAGTCCTTAAATTTTATACATACTTTTTAAAATGTTTAATACTTTATCAGAGTTTTATTTAATAGGAAACTAATACGCTGAGCAACAACCACTAATTTAAATAATTATTTATTGAAAATAGATTATCGTTTGTAACACAACATTTAGACATTATATACTTAACTTATATATGTAGTGGTTGATAAAGTATATAATTTATATAAATTCTTTATTAATTAATATGATTATAAGATAATTCTTGTTGCTATTTATGATCAGTTATTTTGCAATAAAGTACTATTTATTTATATTTAAGTACCAGTAAATATTCATAGATTATGTTAGTATTAATATTTATAATTATAATTAAAGTGTAGCAATATTGAAGAAAAAACAAATCGCATATTCAAATAAGCGAACGGAGTGTCATAACATCCTGTGATCTTCATCTTTTGATAGATTTATAATAACAATTCATTAATATTAATTAAACATTAAACAAGCCTACTGATTCTTATTGTTAGATTTTAAATGTTGCATCTTATTAATTAATAATTTATAATACCATTTCAGGTAATTATTATTATAATCAGTAAATTGCATGAGTTTAAATAAAATTAAAACTACTATTTATCATATTGCCTAGCTAAATTAAATACTAATAATATAACTGTTTGGAAGTTAAAAGTTGTAACGGTTGGGTGTACTGATCCTCCTATAATATTATCTTAGTATTAAAATGTAAATTAAGCAAGTTGACTTCGGCAAAATCATATAAAAAGTACAGAAAAACCTAAAATTAAAAATAAAGATAGAAAAGACCTCAACAAAAAGATAAAAAATTAACAAATTTTGTAAATGTTAGTACAATTAAACATTAACTAAACCACCGTCGCAGAAAGTCATACGCTGAGTCGTAACTTACAACGTTAGTTATAGAGCATAAGCATAGCACGCTAACAGTCCAGGGTTCAATCCCCAAAATAATAATTTGCTCTTTATCAACCGAGGTGATTCGGAAGTCACCTAATAAGCCGTGGGTCATATTAACCTCCTTCAAGTAAATCGTAATAATTCTGGGGCTATGTAAAATAGCTGCTAATCGCTTAATAATAAAGAACTCAATTAATAAGTAACCAAAAAAACCTGGCGCAAGATAGCAAAACATGTTACAATCGCATGGAATAAAAACATCGCTCGGATCCAGAACCCAACTGACCCGTCATCAATCTCTCATAAACTGCACATCAGAGATGACTCAGTGACATTTCCTCCAACCACATAACCCTAGTGAAGAGGTTAATAAAGGACCAGGATAGAAGATATTATAAGCAAAAACTTCTAACTAAACCACACCAAGGCAAAGTCGTTCGCTAATTGTCATTGTGGTCATCCAGCAACCACTTCTTGAGAATTGGGTTTGCCACCAAATTTGCGAATTAGAGTATTAACCACCACGCCCCTCAATGACACCAAGCGTTTTGGCAATAATGACAAAAAATGCAGAAGCTGCGGAAATGCCAACAAAACGCTCTTGCACGTAATAAACCATTGCCAGATGCATTCAAACGCCTAACAGCAACAATACTATGCTGGACAGATTTGCAAAAGCAATCCCGTCAAGCCGTGGACAGGCTCAAAGGTAACAACAACAAAAGCAAAATAATTGTGGACTTATTTTTGAATAGTATTACAAACTATTCAAAAATAAGCAAAAGGATTTTACACAAAGTGGCTTATAAAAACTAGACAAATATCAAGAAATGACAACTCAACTAGAAAGAAAAAACTTTGAGATAGCAATGATGGCCCTTCAGGTAGATGCCTTAAACTTACTTAAAACTGTTTTTATTTTATAACCTATTAGTGTTAGTATCGCGATTTATATAGCGCTTGAATTATATACATAACTGTGACATTTATTTTAAAATGTATGTTTTTATTGCTTTTAATCTTAATTTTAGCCATGCCTTATATACATGCATATGTTTTATCTACTTTTTATCTATAAAATTATTAGGAACTCTATTATTCAAACTTTTCAAAATTTCATTTTTATATTAAAATTATTTCTTGAATAATGTTTTTATATCAGGCCCCACACAGAACAATACTTTTGAAAGAGTGCTAAGGGTGCTGTCTCTGGCCACTCGCACATATACCGAAAAAAATCTTAAGGGTTTGAAAACCAATGAGAGTATGCTGTGCACTGGCATTTAAAACCTTAAAATTGTACAACAATTGGTATTATTATGGAAATTCTAGTATTGCAACCTAAAAGTTTTATTCTAGAAAACAGTATTTTCTTGGCTAATTAAGTTGTATTTAAACTACTATGTACAAGTTCAATTTGATTTAAAAAAAAACGTAGACGGAATGACCTCCCAAAACTAGAAAACGAGACCAAGCCAAACTGAAAAGAAAAAGTTAAGCAAGAGCGCAGCAAAAAGAAAAGGCAACTCCTCTTTGGCAATGAGCTAATGCAGTCTCATAAAATAGCTGACAACATTTACAAGAAATTGGTAGTATGTGGTATTGTAGTATTGGTAGTTAGATTACAAAATAACTTAACTAATCAATACAATATAGGGTATAAATTATAATGACGCGCAACATAAAACCTCTCACATATTAACGTCAACCTCTCCTACTAATTGGTGTACCCTGCTACGCTGACGAAAAAATGGCAACCGAGAGACTGCCGAAATAATTAATCCCAGTCTTAAATGGCTTTATTTTGTATTTGAAAATAGTCCCTACTTTTTTGCTGCTCTCGATTATTTATATGTTAACTACTCTTTAAAAGTTTTGTTGCTTCAGATAGAAAAACCATAGAAAGTAGGGCATTCTTTAGCCCTGAAAATAAAAAATCGCCTCAAAAGAAGATAAACTACTGCATTAAGGATCCCTAAGTATTTCTCTTGTACAAATCCCCATCGTGACTATTTTTAAAATTATATATTCCAACGCTAAAAATCCCCCCATCAAATCTCCAGGGGGAGAAGGGAATAAATAAAAAAATGTCATAAAAATTGAAACATGGAATGTACAACAAATTATAACACAAGAAATAGAAATTATATATTTCTAAAATAAAAGAACAAACTACAAGACAGAAATTACAAAATGGAATAAACAACAATTAGAACATCTTAGAAACTATACAAACTAACGATGCAAAAACAAATATTAGTTCTAACTGGGAAACCCTAAAACAAACGCTAATAGAACCAAGAAAAACATGACTCACAAAACAACCTCAGCATTGCAGCCACCAATAGATTGGGATAATGCAACTAACGACCAAACGACAAAGCTTCAAAAACAGCAAAAACAAAAGAAAAATACAAAAAAAGGTGCAGACATAAAAATCAGCAAAAACAGTGTTACAAACACAAATGCAAGAAAATTTACAACTAAAATACAACCAAATCTGACGTATGAAAACAGTAAAATAATCATAGAAATTAAAATAAAACTGTTGTGAAAAAAAAACATCAAAGAATTATTCAAAAACAAAAGGTTAATAAATACTACAAGACAGCATTTAGCAGAAAATAAACCAGAAAGTAAATACATGCCATAAGAAATCTAAAAAAAAATCATCCGGCTCAAATAAACTACCAGCTGAAATACTCAAGTTAACCAAAAAGAAAAACATCTCCACATCATAGTAAACCGGTTTAGCAACACATACTCAACAAGAATATTACCAAACATCAATATATGTAACACTCCCCAAAAAAACAAACCCAAAGCTATGTGCGGACCACCGTAGAATACACCTCATAAATCATATACTAAAAACGTTTTTAATGATAATACAATATAAAATACATAGCAAACTAAAAGAAAAAATCAGCAAAACACAGTTTGAGTTAAGAAATGATCTTGACACTAGAGAAGCACTATTTGCTCTGAACGTCCTGATGCAGAAATGACTAGACATAAACCAAAACCTATACATATGTTTTATTAACTTCAACAAAACATATGACAATCTCTTATCCAACTCCTTAAAGAAAAGAAGCATGACACTGAAGACATCAGAATCATTGGTAATCTAAATAACAATTAAAAACAGTCGTAAAATATACGGCAGGTAATCAAAAAATATTAAAATTAAAAAGGCTTTGACAAAGATGCGTACTATCAGCCACCCTATTCATCATAAATAAAAAAAAAACACAAAAAGCACTAGAAGACAAAACAATAGAAGGTATATACCATCAACAACATAAAATATACTGATGACACAGCTACATTTATGCAACTAACTTTAAAACCTTTAAAGGGTTGTTAACAAAATAATAAAGAGCAGCAAAAAGTAGAGACTATCTTTAAATACAAAATAAAATCAAAATTTATAATAATAAAAAAACAACACAAAACAACAAAAATATCAACCAAACAAGTAAAAAAAGTAACAAAATACAACTACTTTTTCTACTACAAGTACATCTATAAACCAAAAACAACAATAGTTCAGAGAAAATAAAAAATAATGCAATAGCAAGTTCAACCTTCATAAAAATAAAAAAAGACACTACCCAGTAAACACAGTTACGTTTAAGATACGTTTATTTTTGGTATTACACCTACCCAGTAAACACAAGTTTAGATAATATAAGTTTATTACACGTATATATGGTGTAAAAAGCGTATATGGTATATGTGTATTCGTATAATATACATTTCTTGTACACGTAAGATATGTATATCTGTATATTATACGTTAATATTTTCCTTTTTTTCTACCGTTGATTAACATACGTATATTATCCATTAGAATACTTGTATAAATAACCTGCATAATATATCTACGTATATTTAACGTTTATTATTTCTGGGTTTAGTTTGCCGATTAATGTTGTCTTGGATATTCGTACGTCCGAGGCTACCCGAGCGCGTGAATATAGTTTGCAAAGTGTATGTTGAGATGCATCATTTATCTTTTTTTTTTTTAAATTTTTTATTAACCATAATGTGCACTTGCTATTAGTTGCAATATCCGATACAGTTTTAAGTTGTTTGATGTTACACAACAGTGCTGAAGTGTTGTTTAATTGAACTGGAAGCGCAGGTTTAGGAGTACTAATATGAAATACCTAGTTTGTGCTAAGTCTGAAAATATGCAATGACATTTTTGTTTCAAATAACTTGTTTTTATAGCCATTACAGTAACATTAATATCAATTCATCATTTTTTTTTTTTTTTTAATTTAAATTTAATAATATTAATTGCTATTGTTATATTTAGTATTATAAATACAAATAGCAATCTAGTCAAGTTATTTAAAATAAAGATTACCATATGTGTGTCATATGAGGTTGTGGAAATACACACAGTATATTTTTCAGATGTCATCAAAAGACTGGTTGAAAAATCAAAATGAATCTTTAATTTAATTGTAATGTTCTTTAATATCTATGTTAAATATTATGATGTTATATTTATTTAGATGTAATACTTTGTATTTTATGTTAAAATGATATACATATTTTACATTATTATATATCCGAGAAAGTAGTCAGTACGGCAGAGAGGGCATGTACAAATACCAGCGTTAACAAAAGTTAAGCAACGTCCGCTCCGGTCACGACTTGGATGGGTGACCCAATTCTTCCCAATATAAGTCCGTTATCTCGTATAGGCATCCAAACATACACATGTCATAAAGTTTAACCTATAATACACGTGTATTTCAATTGAAAAAATTACAAATATATATATATTATATTTTAACGCATTTTTTTACGTTGATAATACGTGTAAATTACACGTTTAAAATACATATAACCTATACGTATATTACACACTAAATATACGAGATATATCCGTTTAGTCGCCGGACATTTTTCCGAATAATATACTTAACAAATAAACAAATATTACACTTAGGTGTAATACCAAAAATAAACGTATCTTAAACGTAACTGTGTTTACTGGGTAAGTGTAATATTTGTTTATTTGTTAAGTATATTATTCGGAAAAATGTCCGGCGACTAAACGGATATATCTCGTATATTTAGTGTGTAATATACGTATAGGTTATATGTATTTTAAACGTGTAATTTACACGTATTATCAACGTAAAAATTGCGTTAAAATATAATAAATATATTTGTATATTTTTTCAATTGAATACACGTGTATTATAGGTTAAACTTTATCCGGCGAGTAGACATGTGTATGTATGGATGCCTATACGAGATAACGGACTCATATTGGGAAGAATTGGGTCACCCATCCAAGTCGTGACCGGAGCGGACGTTGCTTAACTTTTGTTAACGCTGGTATTTGTACATGCCCTCTCTGCATATATGCAGCAAAGACCTAAGACTGAAATTAAAAACCAGATGAACAAAATGCTACATACATAACATACTATTATATAGAGCAAAAAGATAGACAAGAAGGCAGCTATCAAAAGATTAGAAGCATTTGATCTGTAGACATACAAAAGAATACTAAAAACACTATGGTTAGTTAGTTAGTTTAGATTTTTGGCGTATCAGCCTAATAAGACTATTAACGCCGATAAAAACACCATGGATAGACCGGTTAACCAATATAAAAGTAATTAGAAAAATAAAAAAAAGATAAGGAAAGATAAAGAAAGATACAAAAATCATAGACATAGGAAAAAAAACACTAGACGTGAACGCTCGGTATAGTAGTTAAGTCGATGAGCGATTATTGCGTTATTCATTTAAAAAATAACTTAACGGCGTAACCTAACCTAACCTAACCGGCAAGTTCATACTTTGTCATCAAAAACACAAAACTTGAACAAAAAACAAAACTACAATTCTTTTCCCAGAATTTCAAACCTTGATTAAAAAAAACCTCTTTTTGTTAGTCAAAGAAAAACTACGCAATACACTGAATTCTGCTTTGGCAAAACAAGAGTCAATAGCTTTCTGCAATAATAACCGCGTTCCTTTGCCACGCCCAAAATTTAAGCACTTGACTAGTCAATTACCACAAAAATCAATAAAAAAAAGTATTTGCCAATAATTGTAAAAGCAGAAATCACGGAATCAAATCAAAACCGATAAAAAACGATAAAATTAAAAAAACATGTTACTTAAAATTTTTATTTAAAAGTGTACGCGGCGCAATTGTTAAAATCAAACAACAATTGCCAAAAAAAAACCCTTACCTATGGACTATAGTAAAGCATCGGTGGGGATTTTGGACTACTTACAAGCACAAAAAAAAAATTGCAGAAATGTTAAGAAAGAGCTAGCTGAAAAATTCTTTGTCAAAATGTAGACGTCACATCTAAAGCGGCACAATAATCAAATGATAGTAAAATCCCGCCAAAATAAAAACTCATAATAAAAGTTATAGAAGAAGTGATTCCCAGTCCAACCAAAAGTAGACTTTACAAGCGATAAAGTGCAAGAGGCGCGTGCAAAACTGAAACTCAACAAATGTTCATAACTCGGAAATATTCCAGTAGAATTATTGAAGGAGGTAGCTCTGTATAGTCTGAATCTGGTATAAAACCAAGCGCTACTTGTCTTGCTGCAAAAGAAAAGCAAATCAACGCCACAAGATCCAGGCTCTTTTAAAGCAATCAGTTTTTTGGAGGCAGATGACTAGCTTTACAAACACTTGCTATGCAGCCGGCTAACTCAAAAGCAAGAACGTATGAGGGTCTGACAAAAAAATCATTTAGATTTCGAGAAAAACAATGAAGAGTAGATGATCTCCGACAAGTTATAAACAAGAATAGCGTAAAATATCTGAAATTAACACCGCAAAAACCGACGTGGTGACGCCAAAAATCCTTGATACGGTAGTTACGCTGAGCAAAGCTGTTAAATACCTAATATGTCAAGAAGACTATGAAAAAGGCGTAGTGCCACTACAATATAGATATCGTATCGCTTTCGATAGCAAAATGGCGTCAGAGAAGTCACTCGATCGCATTGAGTTTTTTTACTCATAATGTATAGAAATCTTTGCTCAGAAATAATCGGAATCGCGTGTTAGAACGTGTAGAATGCATCTTAATAAGTTTTGTAAGCATTTAAACCATTTAAACTTATTCGGACCTATTCCGAATTAAATATCTAGAGGCAATATTATCGTTTATTGTATATATTAATATAATGTCAAATTTAAATTTTCAGTTCTTAATTCAATATTTAATATTCACAATGAAATAAATTATTTAAATAATAAATATTTTAGTCAACTGTTTTTGTTAAAAAAATTACAAATTAATTAAAAATATTATTACGGTTACAAGGATTATTATATTTTATTTTTTATCATAATCTTTATTAAGCGCCCTTTTTTTTTCGTAGATTACTTGTCTTTAATTTTATTTTAGACTTCCAATCAACAACGGTCTAAAATATATTAATTTATGAAATCAATATACATAACAGTGTTTTTGCTCTCAACTATCATTCTTAGGAACACATTTTTTTGGTTTCATTTCCATGTTTAAAGTATCGGTTAAATCGTTCCGCATCGCACTATAAATTTTGCCGGCTTTGAATTGTTGTATATTTAATAGTAACAAGCTGTGGATTCAGTTCAAACCAATCTAATAACACATGTTGATAGTCTTTATTAAAACGCATTTTACTCATTTTAGTTTTATTTCGAATAGTCGGTACGTATGCGAGAACTTTACTGGTGTCGTTTTCGTTTCGATGCAATTCCTAACAAATTTTAAGAGAAGGGTCATGTCGATTTCCATTAGAGTACCGGAATTCTATTCATACGGCTATCGAATCAAGTACTACGTCACGATGACGTCAGGCGATTCGATTCGATAGCAAAACGATGTACGGGAGTTCTACCACTGGGTACAAACACGTAGAAAGCGAGTTGTAAGTTGAGACTAGCAAGCTGCGATAATCGACTTTAAGCTAGAGTAAATGTTGCCATACATTCAAATGGACCCGAACAGGTAGCAAGGTTGTTGCGACTTGTCGCAACTTACAAGTCGCGCTTATAAGAAGCAAGTATGAGCAAAACATTATTTATCAGCTTCTCTCATACGACTTTCGTTTGCAAAGTGGAGTAGATGTGTGTGTACAGTCTGTTTACTATATCCACTAAATGCTCACTAATTATTTTGACTCGATATAATCATTATTGATATTGGTTTTAATTTTTTCGTCTTTTAAAAAAAGTTTATATTTTGCTTTATATTGTTTATGGTCATTTAAGTTCATAGTATACTAATTTATTGAATTGCATTATGACTGATGCTATTGATACCAAACAGTTACAACCGGTTTCAGTCCGTCAAAATATGCTCTATACTAACGCTCGCTTTCAGCTTTCTACGTGTTCGTGCCCATGCTTGTAAGCGCTTATAATAAGCAACTTATATTATAAGTAACAATCTTGCTTATTTGTAAGTTTTCTACGTGTTTGTACTATAACGTTAGAAGACTTAAAGCATCCAAAAATTTCATTCACGCAAGAAAAATAAATACAAAACAAACTGCTTTATAGCTTCTTATCTAAAAAAAAATAACATTTTAGAAGCAGAGAACGAGATAAAGACTTTGAAAGTAAGCAGTGGTGTCCCACAAAGGTCAGTGTTAAGTCCATCCCTTTGAAACATTCTATACGACTACCTATTGGTAACCAATATTACCCAAAACAATAAAAAACAATTGCAAACGTTGTAAGTCGCAGTTGCTATTTGGGGCACCAGCATGGCATACTGTAGTCGGCAATAAAATACTTTTTTCAAAAACTAACTATGATACGGAGTGCATACAGGTTGATGTCGGCGGAAACTCGCATATCAAATTCATAATTAAAAAAAAACCTAAATTCTATAGTGAAGGACCAAGACATACTGCCTTGCACTTAATGCCATAAAGTTAATTACGCAAATCATACCTTGTCCATGTGTCCCAATAAATAGAATGACGTCAGATCAGCGTACATGTACATGTCCAGAAAGATTTTCAATGTCACAAACATGATAGACGCACTTAAAAAAATGAAGATAAACTCATTTATGTGGTTGTTCAGCTTCCAATTATATAAATCAAATAGACAATCATTTAGCACAATGTCAAATAACAAAACCCTCAGTTTTTTCATGCTTATATAAATTATTGCATTTTTCTGGGTTAGTAGAATCAAATTGATTTAGTGAAGTTAGTCTGCTTACATGCATTCAATCACACACTGTTTCCCAAATATCGTCGGAGGCTTGGCTTTAGTGAAGGTTTAGGCCATCTCTATTATAAAAAAGATCTAGACAATTGTTGGGATTCAATGTTGATAGTTCGTTAAAGACGTAAGATATTATCTATATAGCTATAGCTAAGTATATTACAAAATTCATTTAACAATTCTAAACAGATGCAAATTTAGATCTAAAAATGCGCATAAGGTTTTCTCCATTAGAAATTTAAAATAACAAAAACTAGTTTAGAGTACTTAAAAAACCAAATTCTGTTTTGCTGGTGCTAAACTAAAATCAAAATGCTATTTTCTTTTTAGTAGGTTCTCTTAAGTACTTGCAAACACACTTAATCAAAAATAAAAACATTATATGACCCTATTAAAAGGTTTATTTTCTGATTATATACCTTCTTACGTGTTATATTTTTGTTGACGTAACAATCTTCGACATCGTTCATTGATTCCAGTTAGTCTTCAATTTCTCAAAAGTTACATATCGTCGTAGTATAGGCTAGCAATAATTCTAAATTTCAATAACACTAATTTGTTGGTTTTATTTTACAATAAACCATTGCACTAAGACTGATTACAGCATGAGTTGGATACTCTACATGTACATGTCTATATAATCGTTTAAAGCTCAATAGGTATTTACACAAACACTTTTAACGACAATCCAAAAGCGTCAAAAAAAGTGTCCGTTTAAATGTACTCGTTAATAAAACGGTAGCTAGAAAGTGCGACCTATCTAAGATCAAAACCCAAAATAATGGCTAATTAAAACCCATATAGAATCTGTAAAACACATAGAGATACTTAAAAATTAGTAAGTTGGTAGCATGTTGAACAAATAAAAAATATATTTTATACAGCCATCAAGAATAATATAAAAATATTTTAATATTATTTGCCAAAAACCACCGCATATGTAAGATTTTTGTTAATTTAATAAATTATTGTAAATTATAATGAAGTAATAAAAACATAATAATACTTTTATTAAATTTGAATTATGAATTATCATATAATAGACCTCTTCACAAAAAACATACAAAAAAGGATGTTTAAGTAAAGTTATTTAAAATTTCTACATGTGCAACAACGCATTTTACGTTTATTTATAACATTTTCCTCTTTAGCACATTAAATTGCAAGCAGTTGTATACATATTCTCCATTTAAAACGGCATTAATAATTATTATTATTAAAATTTTGTTTGTAAGTTCAAGCTCAGCTAAAGAGAAAATTAGTCAATTTCCGAATGCAAATTTATAAACTAATTGTTACTGTACCTACGAATATTATGTTTATTCCAGTAAACTTTGCAGTTATAAGATAATAACTCAGATTTGAAATGTGTCAAGAAATAAAATAAAGTACTATATAAATATTAGAAAAAAATAATAATCACATAACCAGAGCATGGCAAACAGAGAATAGTAGAAATGTCACGGTTAATTTAGAAGGATTTACGACTTAGGCCAGTTCAAATTGTATATTGTTCTCAAACATATTTTTGTAATCGTACAATTATTGTAAAATAAATCTGGTGCAAATATATAATCCAAGTTTCCATTTAAAAAATTTCAAATCATTATTAATCTTCTGGTCTGCTTAATAAAAGCTCCATAAATATGATTCATAATTAAAATTAGAACACTCTTATTATTTTTTATTAATATTAAATGTCATGGACACAATAAAACAATTACTAGTTCAGTACCCAAAAAAATATATCATTATTTAATATTATATAAAAAATAATTATTATACCAAGTTAAGAAAACATTCTCACTAATTTAAGTGATTGTTACAATAATTATTATTTTAACTAAAATATTTTGTTCAAAGAAAAATTAAACATACACGATTTTGGTGAGAATTAATTATAGCAAACACGCTTTTCTACTTGATGTAGAATTTAAAAATGCAAAAAATCGTGTTATGCATAAGTTTCTCTTAGGAATGAGGATTACAGATAGAGAGTACAACGATACCAACATTGCATAATCAATTAGTTAATAATATATATAGAGTACAATTAGTATATCTCTAATACGTACAGGGTACGTATTTATAACATTAATTGTTTTATTATGCAACTTACCGTTTTCCTGATCATATAGGTCCCTACCAAACGATTTTAATAGCTTTTCAACACAATTGTTATTAGTTTCTGCACGAATATCACATTATTCACACTTCAAATTAATGTACATATGCTTTACACTAAATATACAACATGATGCTATAATTAATCTCACAATTTGCATATATTATTGCTGAAATATTAAAGACACGATGTCACGTACACGCACTTCGACATTGAACTAAGTGAGTGCAGAATGTCCGTGAACAATACAAAAGGTATTGGTTGTAATGCTCACAAAAAATATTGCGTTCTAGATTATTAACGTTATCAGTACATTATTCTTGTTATTTTATAGAACAAAAACATTTATATTCATTTAAATTGTTCCTATGTTAATAAGAGCTAACTAGCTAATAGAAAAACATTCGTATTTTTAGTTAGCCAATGCATTTAATTTAATTAATTAACTTCAGTAATTATTACTCTAATTTCAATTGACGGGTGGCTTTATGAATATAAGAAAAGAATGCCATTCATAAAGTTTATCAAATATGGTAGGCAATCTAAAAAAAATTGCTTGTAAAAAAAGTTTTATGTGCTACATATATTAAATAATGATTATGAAATGTGAAAATAACACAAACATTATCAATACAATTTCCTTTGCTCTAAAACTATAAATACACAATAAATCGCCCAGAAAATATGCATTTATCGCAAAATATTTATCCATTTTCATAAAATTCCTTAAAAAAAACGTAGTTTAGTTAATTGAGTCAAATTGATAGGATATGTTTTATAACATTGATGCTTTAAGAGTTTGGCACATACACAACAAGTGCACCCGACCACATTGTAGAGCCAGCCAGCTAGTAAAAAGCTTTGATCAAACATCTGCTACAGTTTACCACAAATATAAATAATCCTTTTTTGGCAATTTATAACCTTTAAGGCGGTATTCATAGACATTCAGACTCAATACGGTCTCATAAAATTACGCGTACAGATAAACTTAGTTTTGTATTATCTTCTGGCTGATACAAAAAAGTCATACTCCAAATTCTTGTATATTTTCAAAGCCCTTGCTATGAGGTAAGATTTGGTTTCACACAAACACACACACATCTTCCTTCTTTTTAATTACAAAAATCAATATAATATAAAAAAATCTTTATTGCCTCGCAAAGTACACATAAGATCATCTTGAAATTCTCACACCATATAGAACAATTCAATCCCAAAAAATTCATTGTTCTTTGCAAATTGTGTTTTTGCAAATAAATGTTGAAAAATCATTTTACCATTTTACCAAGCTTCTAAAAGAGCTTCCCATAAAAACCAAGCAAAACCGATTTTTCAAAAAGAAACAAACTAAAAAACTCTTCGATCCAACTAGTCAACGCTGGAAGCGTTAAAAAAGCCTTCAAAAAGCCTTCAAAAGTTAAGTTGTCGCAGAGGGAGGTCTAGCAGCAGACCGACGCCGCAAAACACCCGTACGTTCAAGTCCCACCAAGCAATAAAAAAAACGCCGAGTAAAAATAAAAATTCCGACAAACCTTTCCCAATTCAAACAAAAGCCATTAACTACTGCATCCCGTTCAACAATAACTTCTGTAAATAAAGCAAGCTAAACATTTGCAATACCTACAATTTCGAATCCGATTTCATATTATACAGTAATATGAAATCGGAAATTCGGCATTAAAAAAAAACCTTAACCACTTGTGATTTGCAAAAAAGACAAACACAACAAATGAAGCAAGCTAATAAAAGACAACTGTCCGTGCTACATCCGCAACAGCATCCGCTTATCTTTTAGCGAATTAGTTGACTTCTAAAAAGCAAAATATATTCTTGATAAATGAGAAAAGTTGCATTTCAACATATATTCCAAACGTCTGACAAGAAATCTGTCAAAAAGGTAATTCAAAACATTACCGTAGAGTCTTTCTCTGCAAACATTATAAAAAGAAAGCATAAACCGCTTGGATTCCACGTCCTTTCCAATAAAAGCAAGAAGAATTTTAACATCTCCAAACTTTTTGGTCTCAAGCAACAATACAAAAAATACATTGACTTGAACAGACCAATCAATGCCACAGACACTAGCTTCAAACACACTGCGTTGGTGACGCCACTTGCGTAAAATGCGTCAGCAAGAACTATTCTGCGGATAGAGGTTGCAAATACTATACTATGCAAATAATCTTTCCAAAACTGTGTGTGGGTAAAATGAAACATTTGATTCAAAAAAAATTTGAACAAGACACTACATCTTAGATCACCCTTCTGTGTCCTAACACAAATGATGTGAAAGATAAAGTGGCCCACCTAAACTGACGCCTGTAAGATTAGCACTGAGCACGCATTACAATAAATAAACAACAAGTCATATTTCAGTAGATAAAACGGTCTATGCACTAATTTTATATTTAATTATGTCCCGTATGTTTTTGGTACTCAACCATTAAGTATAGTTAAGTCGGCAAGCAAATTCAACAATTGAGACTTAAAAAGAGTAGATCAAGCAAATTTAACTCCAATCGCCATCCAAAAACTATCTCGCTTCATTTTCACCACTGCAAAAAAAAACGTTTGCTTATTTGTTCTATATTAAATGCACTGCAATGACTAATATAAAAATACTAAAAAAAAGCCAAATTTTTTGTCAAATTTAAATCTGCTTCTCGCATTACACAATATTGACTGCCAATAATCATCAGCATAGCAAAAATCAAAAAAGCATTCTAGATAAATAGTAGCACCCAAGATTCTTCAAACAACTCACAAGCTTTGATGCAGCAGAAGAGCAGCTACTTCATCGTCACTTTAACATATGACTCATTTTCAATAGCCTCAGCAGAATCTAAATTACCTTTTTAGAAAACTTTTTATAAAAAATCCCAAGCATTTGGCCAATCTTTAAAAAACTTGCGACCAAATTATATCATTATCATCAATTCCTCTATGTCTAAAGAAAACCCAGAAATTATAATCAAACTCATTATAGAGCTGTAAGTGCAGCCAAAAAATACAAACAAACTATTATGACTGTTCTCAGGCAAAACAATCATTTTATAACATTGATTCGAGCCATCTGGTTGATCATCTAATCAAAAAATCTAAAAAAATAACAGCCACTAAGATCCATTACTAAAAAATTAAAAAAAATTAAAAAAATAATGGCTGAGTTAACTTTTTTTGAAGGAGAACGCCGAGTATTAAATAAACTCCTACCTAATAGACCAAATAAAAACAAACTGAATGGTAAACGGATAAGAAACAAAAAACAGATGCGGCTGTTTTAGTTAGAGGAAAATGTAGGAACGAGGTTAAATAAATGGCGAACACCAAAAGAGAGAATAGTGTGGCCTAAAGAAAAAAGTATAATAGTATTGAGCTGTTATAGCAACCCAAACTGCGGACTAAAATACTACTAGAAAGCAGTTTAAGAAAACAAAAAAGCAAAAAAATCATATTGGAAAAAAGATTTTAACGCAAAATCCCCGAGATAAAAAAAATACAAGAAGAAGAATCTTAGAAGAGATGATAGCAAGGTTAAACCTTCCTAACAAAGGAGACATCGTGACATTTGTAAGAAGAAACTCAAACTCACATATTGAAATTACCGTAACAACGTTAAAAATGGCAAGTATAGTGAATGAATAGAATAGATGAAGTATCACCGAGATTACACAAGTATATACAATACAATACAATACAATACAATACAATACAATACAATACAATACAATACAATACAATACAATACAATACAATACAATACAATACAATACAATACAATACAATACAATACAATACAATACAATACAATACAATACAATACAATACAATACAATACAATACAATACAATACAATACAATACAATACAATACAATACAATACAATACAATACAATACAATACAATACAATACAATACAATACAATACAATACAATACAATACAATACAATACAATACAATACAATAAAATAAAATTAAATACAATACAATACAATACAATACAATACAATACAATACAATACAATACAATACAATACAATACAATACAATACAATACAATACAATACAATACAATACAATACAATACAATACAATACAATACAATACAATACAATACAATACAATACAATACAATACAATACAATACAATACAATACAATACAATACAATACAATACAATACAATACAATACAATACAATACAATACAATACAATACAATACAATACAATACAATACAATACAATACAATACAATACAATACAATACAATACAATACAATACAATACAATACAATACAATACAATACAATACAATACAATACAATACAATACAATACAATACAATACAATACAATACAATACAATACAATACAATACAATACAATACAATACAATACAATACAATACAATACAATACAATACAATACAATACAATACAATACAATACAATACAATACAATACAATACAATACAATACAATACAATACAATACAATACAATACAATACAATACAATACAATACAATACAATACAATACAATACAATACAATACAATACAATACAATACAATACAAGAGAAGAGAGATGGAACGTAAATAGAATGGACAAAGAAAAGATAAAAAGAGTTAGAAACAGAAAAAGTGATAGAAAACAAAAACATAGAAAAGAGAAAGATACTCAGGAAAGTTGAAAAAAGCAGCAGATAAAGCAATTCCGAAGTACAAATAAGGGTGGCAAAACAGACCACACTGGCGGTGCAAAAAAACAAAAAAATGCAAAAAAAACAATACAAACAATGGTGACTCAAAAGACAGAGAAGAAGAGAAAAAAATACAGAGAAAACAAAGGAGAAAAAAACGACAGAAAAATCTTTAAAAAGGTAATTAAGAATAGCAGAAAAAAATGCTGGAAGGAAATGCTAGAAAGAAATTATAAGAATCTATAAACAGTCATCCTTGGAGAAAGCAGTACAAAATAGTAATGAACAAATTAGGAGGAATAGCAAAGGAAGTCTACCTAAAAGATGACAAAAAGGAAGAAGCCATAATTGAGAACCAGAAACAAAAGAAGAAAAAAATTATGGCAACAGTAGAAGAGATAAAAAAGATCATAAAAAATTGTTGTAACAACAAAGCACTAGTTCTAGACAAAATAACAACAGAGATTGTTAAAGCAGTTCTAGGCGGGAACGAGGTAAAAATAAATCAAATAATTAACAGATTTCCAAAATGTTATAAATAAGCCACCGTAGTAATAGGAAAAGCAAAGTCATCCATTCTTTCAATTAACGAGTGCAATAGTATATATTTGTGTGTTTAATTTCAGGTATATATTTAAAAGCAGTTTGTGTGATAGTAGCATAAACGCAAGCTAGCACCAATATATGATGGGTTTGATTTAAATAATTCGAACTGATGTTTGTTTTACAATAAATTATTACCGTGCCTTGTGCAGTAGTTATAAGTGTTATTAAGTTGGCTAAAATTATGTACATTTGCTTTCACAAATTTTAAAAGTTCATCTATATATATACAAACAAGCCAAAGTTAATATTTTTTCACATTTTTAAAATTATCTCAACAAGAGTTTCTATATTTAAAGCCTGTCATGGATCTTAATGCACTTTTCTGTAAGACAAAAACTCTGTTTGCGTTGATTGATCCTCTCCAGAATATATTATCATACCAAATATGTGTCTCAAACATACTATGATAAAACGTTTATGAGTATCATAAAGTTGAAAACATGTAAATTCAACGTGAGTTTTCCAAGTAAGCGACATGTCAATGTGTAAACATAGTAATTCAAAGAATTTCACTTGTTGAATAGACTTTGAGTTGGCATGTATAAGTAAGAATAAAGAATAGTTACATTCTCTAGCCTGAAATTGAATTGTATACGTTTTCTTTTCATTAATTGTTAATTTATTAGATTCAAAGAAATTTGTGACGTTCTTTAAGTTATCTGCCATATTAGTTTTTGATTATAAATAAAATTTACTATACGTTTTGTCATGATTTTTTCTATAAATTTAGAAAATATTGATAGTAAAGTCTGTAATTTGTTATCAATTTTGGATTGCTGTTTTTGTGCAAACATATTACTTTAGCTACCTTTAGTGCGCTAGAAAATTGAGCTTAAGTAAAACATTCGCTAATAATATATTCTAAAAGATTAATAAAAAAATGTACGCTTGATTTTATTACTTTTGCTGGAATTTCATCGTATCCACAGGAAGGAGAGTTTTTTAAAGATCCAACTATTTGAATAATTTCCTGTTCAAAAGTTGCATCCAAAAAAAAGTATTACATTCTCTAAAAACATTGTATATTGTAGTATTAGTACTTACATCAGTTCTAAAATCAGTTAATAAAACAATTTTATTTTAAATCTATACTTTTCGCATCAAAAACTTTGTTCCAATCTTCAGATTACAATACATTATTAAAATTGCTCATATTTTTGTTTGAAAATGATCTATACTGTACAAAATCAATTGAGTTAATGGGTATTTCAAAGCTTATCATTTGGGCTGTGATCAGATAGGGCATTCTCAACAATACTTTGTCTTTTCTAATTTCATTAAGATCGGTGCGGATATAATCTATGCCAGTAGCACTATTTGTAGTTATTCTAGTTGGTTCAGAGAAAACATTTTCATTTGAGTAAGTACTAATTAAATCTAATAAATTTGACCTCTCAGTGTTGTCTTTAAGAATGTCTACGTTTAGGTCACCAATAATAATGTTTTTATTAATATTGTTATATCTAGAGATTATAAGAAGAACTTTTTCTAATTGATCTAGAAATATACTCATGTCATGTGCAGTAGTTATAAGTGTTATTAAGTTGGCTAAAATTATGTACATTTGCTTTCACAAATTTTAAAAGTTCATCTATATATATACAAACAAGCCAAAGTTAATATTTTTTCACATTTTTAAAATTATCTCAACAAGAGTTTCTATATTTAAAGCCTGTCATGGATCTTAATGCACTTTTCTGTAAGACAAAAACTCTGTTTGCGTTGATTGATCCTCTCCAGAATATATTATCATACCAAATATGTGTCTCAAACATACTATGATAAAACGTTTATGAGTATCATAAAGTTGAAAACATGTAAATTCAACGTGAGTTTTCCAAGTAAGCGACATGTCAATGTGTAAACATAGTAATTCAAAGAATTTCACTTGTTGAATAGACTTTGAGTTGGCATGTATAAGTAAGAATAAAGAATAGTTACATTCTCTAGCCTGAAATTGAATTGTATACGTTTTCTTTTCATTAATTGTTAATTTATTAGATTCAAAGAAATTTGTGACGTTCTTTAAGTTATCTGCCATATTAGTTTTTGATTATAAATAAAATTTACTATACGTTTTGTCATGATTTTTTCTATAAATTTAGAAAATATTGATAGTAAAGTCTGTAATTTGTTATCAATTTTGGATTGCTGTTTTTGTGCAAACATATTACTTTAGCTACCTTTAGTGCGCTAGAAAATTGAGCTTAAGTAAAACATTCGCTAATAATATATTCTAAAAGATTAATAAAAAAATGTACGCTTGATTTTATTACTTTTGCTGGAATTTCATCGTATCCACAGGAAGGAGAGTTTTTTAAAGATCCAACTATTTGAATAATTTCCTGTTCAAAAGTTGCATCCAAAAAAAAGTATTACATTCTCTAAAAACATTGTATATTGTAGTATTAGTACTTACATCAGTTCTAAAATCAGTTAATAAAACAATTTTATTTTAAATCTATACTTTTCGCATCAAAAACTTTGTTCCAATCTTCAGATTACAATACATTATTAAAATTGCTCATATTTTTGTTTGAAAATGATCTATACTGTACAAAATCAATTGAGTTAATGGGTATTTCAAAGCTTATCATTTGGGCTGTGATCAGATAGGGCATTCTCAACAATACTTTGTCTTTTCTAATTTCATTAAGATCGGTGCGGATATAATCTATGCCAGTAGCACTATTTGTAGTTATTCTAGTTGGTTCAGAGAAAACATTTTCATTTGAGTAAGTACTAATTAAATCTAATAAATTTGACCTCTCAGTGTTGTCTTTAAGAATGTCTACGTTTAGGTCACCAATAATAATGTTTTTATTAATATTGTTATATCTAGAGATTATAAGAAGAACTTTTTCTAATTGATCTAGAAATATACTCATGTCACTTAGAGGTACTCTATATATACATACAATAACAATTATTTCATTATTTGTTTTTAATTTCATTGCACAAAATTCACAATTATTTTCAACACTAAAATATAGAGCAACTTACAGGATAAAAACCTAGTGTCCAAACTTACTAGAGAAGTACCCCAGTGCTCAGCACTAGGACCAAAACTGTAAAACTTTGTTTAGGATGATGTTGCAAGCGTAACAATTCCTGGATTTGCGGACGACGTAGCACTAGTAGGTAGAGACGTAAAAGTAAAAAGAAGACTAGATATGATATAGTTATGGATGAAAGTAAAGGTTTAAAATTAGCAACACAAAAACAGAAGCGGCATGGCTATCGACTAAAAAAACTAATAGAGAAACAAGTAAGGTACAGGTAGGAGATCAAGTAATAACCACAAGGAAAAAAAATCTAATACCTCAGAGTGAAAATTGAAGATAAAAAGATGAAATAAACAGATTGAGAAAGCAAAAAAATAGATAAAAAACTAGGTAGACTCATGAAGATACAAAAATATATCACTGAAGGTAAATCTTACAAATTGAGGACTGCCAAAAAGAATACAACCAATGGATGAACTATTCATGAAGAAGAAAGAATACCATAAAGAAAAAGTGAACAAAGCCCTAAGAAATATAAGTACACATATAAAAACAAAACAAATAATTAGAATAAATAGGACACGGATTAAAGAAAGAAGAGAATGCAGAGCTGAATCTCAGTGCAGATAAAAAAATTCAAAACAGCAAAAAAGACCTACAAAGGTAAAGGCTATAGAAAGAATAGAGAGAGATGGGCCTGGGACAATAAGCGTGCCGCAGATGCTGCTTGAAAACTCTTTAAGCAATAACTAGCCCACCTCAAACTAGTGCCAAATCTAGACTAGTTTAACAAGGACATGTATTGCCATGCATTCTTAAAGGCCTCTTGCTAACGCCAACACTTCACTACGTCAAAAAAAAGCTACATCTTGAATATTTAAAAATCCGGCTAAACCTGCTAAAATTCCAAAAGTATTAGCAATTCAATACACATTAGCATACCAAAAACTACCATACACCTAACTAAATCTAATTATGATAAATGATCAATTAAGAATCGCCTTCTATACAACCAAATAAACCTCAACGGCAGGTTTTAAAAAGATTTAAAACATTAACTACCAACCAAACTCAAACAACAATTTCCAGATAACTAATAACATTCACAAGTCTCCAAATTTTAAAACAAAACTAAAAATTAGTTTATATATATTTGATGGTCTTCAATAGTTATATATAGATATTGAGATCTAATTAATCAGTTTAAATTTCTAGCGTATCAGCCTAATTAACGCTGCCCGATAGAGCCCTAAGTTAACATTCTAGTAGTCCCAAGTCAAATAATTCTTTGCTCTTTATCGGTTCAAAAATCACGTATTAAACTAATAATCCAACAATCCATTTTCAACCAAACCAATTACTGCAGCCATGTAAACTAACAAAACAAACTACCATGTCATCAACAATAATCGTGGCGTCTGCATAAGTAACACAAAGACCTAAAAGAATATGATAAATATCAAGGACATTATCTGAATAAACCCTAGTAATGTCTCCACATGATCGAACTTGGTGTCAACTGAGCTGCCCGAAACCGTAACACATCAAACTTTAGCCTCAAATTCAACACTCCCATGGCTAATCAAGCACATTTTCTGGTTACCAGAAAAATCAACACATGGCTATAACTAGTGTCAATCAACAAACCCAACTTAATCGATTTATTTTTATATTGCTAGTTATCGATACGCTTTTTTTATTATTTTAATGTTAAGGTAGCTTAACACGCTAACAGACAAAAATTTAATCCCCAAAATATAACTAAATAAAAAGTTAATTCAAATAATTCAAATTTCCTCTAATAAGGCGTCGGTCCAATCAACCGCCTTCCAACAAATCGTAAGACTTCTGTAATGATGTAAAGTAGCTGTAAAACAAATACAAAACAAAAAATGCGCTATCTACCAAAAAATCTTCGAGAAGTTTAAAACCGCGTTCAGAATGTACTTTCACTTCAAAAATACAAAAAATTCCATAAAGCAAAATAGCAAAAAACAACTTTACAAAATTATTATTGAATTTACCAGCTAGTTATTAACAACCTGCTTGCAATTACTGATATGAAGTACATTAAAAATTACATAAAGCCGCAAACCTAGCAAAAAATTTTCAAGAACTTAAAAACTTTTACTTTAGATGCATAAAGTTTTGTCATTTGAACTACGCAGTTTGTTATACTTGTTCAGTCCAGGGTTCAACTTCGTTTAACAACAAGTTAAATGAGTAAAAAATTTCTTTCTATTTAAAAAGTATATCAAAACTATAAAATAATCGTGTGATTACAGAACTACTTCAACGCCAAGAATAGTACAGCAACAAACACGGACCTGTTCAATATGCACCGAAGAATCAAGGAAGCTGCAGGCACACATAAAAAACAGCAAAGCGGTAGATTAATAGACGCAAATGGAAATGAGATCTCAGAGATCGAAGAAAAACTAGCGACCTGGAAAGAGTATATCCAACAGTTATTTGAAGACGATCGCCCAGAACATCATGGCATGAATAACACGGATATCGGGCCTCATATTACGAAGGAAGAGGTCCAGAAAGCAATAGACACAGCAAAAAATGGAAAGGCTGTAGGTCCAGATAAAATACCAGCAGAGATCCTAAAATTATTTAGTGAAGAAGGAATAAACATTCTTACCCGTCTGTATAATATGGTGTATGATACGGGAGAAATACCCACGGATTGGCTCCACTCAACATTTGTCACTATTCCTAAAACACCAACATCAAAAAAATGTGAAGAATATCGGACTATTAGTATAATGAGTCATACACTAAAGATATTTCTAAAAATCATACACGCTAGAATATACCAACAATGTGAAGCAAACATCGAGGAAACGCAGTTCGGATTTCGCAATGCCGTAGGTACCAGGGAAGCACTTTTTGCATTAAACGTTCTAATTCAGCGATGTAGAGACATCCATTGCGATGTATATCTATGTTTTATAGACTTTAGCAAAGCATTTGATAGGGTGAAACATGAAGAGCTGATCAGTATACTTAGGAAGACGGGAGCCGACGACAAAAATATCCGTATCATAGCAAATCTATATTGGCAACAAACAGCAGAAGTTCGAGTAGGAGACCACAAAACTAAGAAAATAAAAATATGTAGAGGGATGCGGCAGGGGTGTGTGCTCTCGCCTATGCTATTTAATATATACTCAGAGCAAATTTTCAAAGAAGCACTGGATAGTGTAGAGGAGGGAATCATAGTCAACGGTGAACTACTAAATAACATCAGATATGCAGACGACTCCGTCATAATGAGCAGCAGTGCTGAAGGACTCCAAATTATTATGGAAAAGATCAAATCCACTAGGAGAAATACGGAATCTGTTTAAATATAAAAAAGACCAAACATATGGTAGTGAGCAAAAATAACCCGCCACCGGTGAACCAGTTTCTTGACAATACGCCTATCGAACAGGTAGATAAATATCCATACCTAGGTACCTGCATAAACCAACAATGAGACCATTCTGTGGAAATAAAATGCAGAATTGAGAGAGCAAGAGCTGCATTCATACAAATGAAAAAAATATTCACCAGTCCAGACCTGACTCTACAACTTAAAATCAGAATCCTACGATGCTACGTATTCTCCACTCTTCTGTATGGCGCAGAATCCTGGACTCTTACCAAGGATTTTGAAAGCAGGCTAGAAGCGTTTGAGTTGTGGACCTACAGACGTATACTAAAGGTAACGTGGATAGATCATGTTACTAACGAGGAGATTCTTCGGCGAGTGGGGAAAGATCGAGAAATAATGACTACAGTAAAAGTTAGAAAACTAGAATACTTTGGGCATGTTATGAGGCACAAGGAAAGGTACAGAATATTCCAACTTATTCTGGAAGGAAAGGTGCTGGGAAAGAGAGGTCCGGGGAGGAGAAGAATATCCTGGCTTAAAAATCTGCGCCAGTGGTATGGAGTGAATTCAATACAACTGTTCCGAGGAGCCGTGGATAAAGTGAAGATAGCCATGATGATCGCCAATATTCGCAACGGATAAGGCATGGAAAGAAGAAGAAGAAGAAACACGGTTTAATGCTTATTTTCTACAAATTTAAGGTACACAACAAAACTAAATTATCTGTTATTTCTTCATCTGCCTCTCTTTGCCGAGTAAGAAATAAGTTAGTAAAATTAAATCTAGTAATACTTTAAAATTAAACTTAGAAAGCTATACTAGTATCTAAGTCAGTAGTTAATTTTGGATCGGCAATGATTCAAATAGTTCTCGTTCTTTAATAGAGTTTGGCAGCTATGTTGTAGTTTCAGATGCTTCTCTGCATACTTTGGAACAATATTCAATACAAGAACGTATACAAATCTTAGATAGCAAAAAAAAATCACCAAATAACTAGAAAATGATGACCAGATAGAAGTGTGTACAAAGTATTAGAGCCACTTACTACACCAAAGCTATCAAAGTATTGGTGTCAGCCGCCTACTGCGGCTCAATGCAGCAGTTAATTTCCAAGTAAGCCAATGAGATATTTTTTGTTTGTTAGTTTTCAAACAAACTCACAAAATAAAAGCCACAGAAGAGAAAGGAAAGATACAAGAAAAGCAAAATGGATCCAAAAAAACTGAAAAAAAAACAAAAAGAAAGACATGATAAGAAGAACATTTACAAAGACTACGATACCTAACAAAATTGCAGAGATAAGAAAAAAAAAAGAAATGTTTAAAAAATGGAGAATAACAGAAATAACGAGGCAAGTGCCAAATGTAGATACGCAATCTCGAAGTTGACGGATAACGCAACCTTTGAGATGGTCAAAATATACCTGGCAACAAGAAGACACAAAGACTTAATACCAGATGGAAATACAAAGATATCACTGGAGGTAAAACTTGCAAATTTAGGAGTGCCAAGAAGATTACAACTAATAGAACTGCATAAACTATTCATGAAAGAAAGAAGATACTATAAAAAAAAGTGAACAAAGACCTAAAAAACTAAGAACGCATTTGAAGACAAACCAAATAATTAGAATAAATAACATACGGGTTAGAAAAAGAAAAGAATGCATATGGATATCAGTGCAGATAAAAATATACAAAAAGACAAAAAAAGACAGACAAAGGTAAGGACTAAAAGGACAATTTTTTTTAAAGCCAATAAGATTATGGTATGCACCATATTACCCCACTATACATAAATACCATCAATCAGACTTCAAGAAGGTAGGACTCTTGGCAGCCTGATGCAACAGATGTGCCCTCAATGTAAGCCTAGTGCGCGAAATGCCGTGTGATGGTTTCGCGTCCTGAAGTTCATAAACATTCCCAGCATGACCACTTAGATTTGATTTTCAATAATGCAAACTTGAACGTTTCCCATTGACTCCGGAAAAAAAAACAAGACCACTTACTTAAATACACTTTTTTTTAAATTTCATTAACAACATATAACAAATAAATAATTGATATAATTATTTCATTACAAACTAAAATAATATTAATATTCTAAAAATAAAAAAGTGAAAGAATGGGACCACAAAAGTTGCATATAACAATGTGTATGCATCATAAGATTAAGATTTATCTACATTTCAAGAGCAACGTTCTCTGAGTCAGAAACGCATTTAAAATGCGTGAAACGTGAAAATATTTCTATATAAAAGTTTGTAGTATCTTGTATCATATAGTAAAAACTTTCATTTTTGTTGGAGTAATGCTTTATCTAGATATACTCTCATATTATAATCGTAATTTGTTAAAATCCCACATTAACGTTTATTTTTTTAATCAATTTAACTCCACAATATCAAATAAATAAAGCTAAAATATAAAATTCAATATGCTTAAAATGTATATGGTTACATATCTTAGCTGAAATCAATACATTTATTATCCCAACAATAGATTCATAACGATGATTGCAACAGACTTAAAATTTACCATAATAAAGACGACTTGTATTTTATGGCCATTTGTTATATGGGCACAATATAGGAAATAAATTTAGGCAATTTCTACCGGTACTTTTTAATTAACTATACATAAAAACGTTGATAGAATATCATTTTTAAATGATATCAATAAAATATAACTTTATAATATGTTTATTGTTGATGAATGAAAATGATGATTAAGTTCGTTTAACCTGCGGCAGGATAAAGTCGGTGGTTAGAAGGATGCATTCCTTTTGATATTTCCCGGAGGGTCCACATTTGATCACGTCTCAGAATGCAGTATGATATCCGGGTCAGAACAGACTTTCAGGCCTGCAAACCAATAAATTAATTATCTACGCAAAATTGTCATAATCCCATGATCATATATCAAGTCAGTACACAACGACAGATTAAATTCAGAACACGATTTCTAACCAGTATTATTCAATTTGATTAATTGCCGCATCTTAAATTTGGATTATGGGTTTATTTTGTGTGGATGGTGTTGTGGGAGGATTTCCCATATTGCTCTTTGTGCTGTGCGTGCAGAAGATTCACGTGTGATTAGTTTTTCAAGGTATTTAGTTATCCGAACACGTCCCTATTACCATATGCAAGACTATGGAGGAGTGTCCCTTGTTACTGCCGTTTGTCATCTCCATTCCTTTATGGTTTATCTGCGAACTGCACTGGCAGGCTGCCTACTAGTCGACTGTTCGCGACCCAACCTCAATAGCAATGTATCTTTTAGAAGGCAGTTGCAGGAAGTAGGATGATTTTATTTAGATCATTGTCCAACCTTTGACATGTTTAAAATGTGCACAACTACGTTCACACGGTTTCACACACACTGTCCAGATATAGAACTATTTCTAATTAAAAATACCAATCATGTTATTCATCGCAACTACTAGCGAACAATTCGCATTAAATACTAGTGTATACGTACTTGCAATTCATTAGTATGAGTCATTGCTTGAAGATTAATTTAGTATACAAACAGTTTAGACTGCTAATAATTACACACAAATAAGGGAAATCCAGGTCCAAGGGCGTACCATGGGGGCGGAACGTAATTTATAGAATGACATATGCAAAGTGGTAAAGAATATTATATAACTGGATACATAATTCTCTCTATTTTTACAAACTATTAATACTACTATTAAAACTAAAAAATGATTGTGGATTATACAGTATGTCCCAGGATGCAATGTGTTGCAATCTATTTGAGTTTATATTAAGTAAAGTTTTTATATATATATATATATATATATATATACGGACATTCGCCTATTTACGGGCGATACATTTTCTACCTTTTAGAGGCGATCAAAATTTTTAGTTAAATAACAGCATCACGCTATTCAGCGATACTTATTATAACATGAAGCAGTAATATATTTTTGATCCAACTATTACATTCACTGATATTTACAAAATAAATTTAAAAATTGAAGACGAGGTTTATTTTTTGGCCGAGAGAGTTTCATTTGCTGCCGATTATTTGTGGTTTGTGTCTTAATAACTGTGACCATGCTAAAATGCAGTAGGAAAAGGTTCAACTAAATGCCACCAGAATTAAGATAAATTGCAGTATTGTATAGCTATTATAAAATGTGTGTAAAAGACCACTAGGCGCCTTGAAGTGAGCGTTTATGTGCGCTTGGAGCGGGAGGTTGCCTCAAAAGTTTTAACGCCTGCATCAGGTTAAAAGTATGCGCAAAAACGCCTCCATAAAGGATTTAACATTTGTTTATTCTATAAAACAATAAACATTTTATCTAGTTTATGTTAACTAAAGTTTTGCATCTACTTTCAACCACTTTTTTTGCCTGACTCTACTGAAACCGTTGTTTTGGCCCAAAAATGCGGGCCGAAACGACAAAGACTTGTAAATTATTTGCGGTATTTAATTAGCTGTAAATCACGATTTCGCATGATGACGCCATACTTTAAAATCTGACAGTAGTGACAGATTAAAATTAATCTTGAAACTTCCTGAAAAATGTATTTATTTGGGGCAGGCAAAAAAATATTGAGTGTAATTCGTACCAACGTGCTTAAGCAGCCCTTCGCTTTTAGCAACATGAAGAAGCAAAGCAATAGCAAACTGCTAAAGCCTATTTTCAACCCTTGATACACGATTCACTACATACTATAGGCGTTTTAGCTTTTAGTTTGATGATTGTTTGTGTAGAAAATATATATTTCACAGCTAATTTTAAACACACACTTTTAACTTGTTCGAGGCGTCTAAACTCTAACACATTGTTTATATGCCTCTGATGCAACTATGATATTTGTATTACAAAAAAGAACAAACAATAATTGCTTATAAATTAACAACAAAAAAAATGTGTACTAAGGTCAATAAGTACCTGTAATAATAATAATAATGCACATTATTGTGATAACTACATTAGCTGTCGCGTTAAACCGGCAATTTATACTCATTTTTTGGTAGTTGTTTTATGTACGTCATATATCTTGTTATAATTTTATCAAGTTGTCATATATTATGTTATTTTGTTAACAAGAATGTTATAATGTTATCATGTTATAATGTTATCCTGTAATCGTTTTATCGTGTTATCAAGTAATCGAGTTATTATGATATTAGGTTATCATGTCTTAATGTTTTTTTTGATAACATGATTTCACATTGTCAAGTTTTCATGTTAGTATGTTATCATGTTATCAAGTTATAATGTTAACATGTTATCATGTTATCATAATATCATGTTATCATGTTATCATGTTATCATGTTATCATGTTATAATGTTATAATGTTATCATGTTATTATGCTATTATGTTATATTGTTATCTTGTTATCTTGTTATTTTGTTATCTTGTTATCTTGTTATCTTCTTATCTTGTTATCTTGTTAACTTGTTATCTTGTTATCTTGTTATCTTGTTATCTTGTTATCTTGTTATCTTGTTATCTTTTTTTTTTTTTTTTTTTTTTTTTGGCAGGTGAAAAATCCTTTATGGACACTGGTTGAAGTTCTTCCCTCTACCAGTAGTGTGCGACTCCCCGTGTGAGGCACGGTATACGCTAACTAAACAACACCTTATCTTCGAGAGTACCGCTTCGGAATCACCGTGTAGGTATATCTTCAAAACGGCCCGGTCTATTATCTTGATTGCCTCTCTTCCTCTTCTTTTACCTTCATTATTGCGCCTATATATCTTCTAGCGTACTCGAAATTGTCTTTGCTTTGCATCATATTTTCGACGATATTTTCCGCGTTTAGTGTTCTTCCGAACCAAATTTCGGCAGTTGTTCTTTCCGCTACCCATCTGTCGCATACGAATAGAGTGTGTTCGGCGTCGTCTATATCGTTGCAATACCTGCACGCATCGGTTTCGTCCTTACCAATTCTCTTAGTGTAGGCTTTGTAGGACCCATGCCCTGTCCAGGCTTGGGTTAGAAAGTAGTCTGTCGTTCTGAATTTACAATTCAACCATGTTTTGATATTTGGTATGAGCCGTTTTGTCCATTGGGCGACATCTTCTGTGCCATCCCATCTGTTTTGCCATTGGTTTATGGTTTTGTCCCTTTCCTCCAGTTTGGCGTTTGATGTTATAGCGCCTTCCCTCTCGAACAGTCTTTTCCTCTCCTCTGCTAGCAGGTCGATGGGTATTGCTCCAGTTACCACCTGTAGTGCCGACGCTGAGACGGTGTTGTAAGCACTTGCTACCCTCAATAGAGTTTTCCTTTGGGCCCTGATCAGCCGGTTTGTGTAGGTTTTCACCCCTTTGTGCCATATTGGTGCTCCGTAGAGTATTGTTGACTCTATGACAGAGTTCAGCAGCTGTCTTTTACCGTTCGTTGGTCCGCCTATGTTGGGCATAATTCTTGCCAGGCTTGCTGTTCTTAGTTCCGCTTTTTCCACCGCCTTTTTTATATGCTCGGAGAAAGTTAGTGCGTCGTCGATCATTATTCCGAGGTATTTGATTGCCCTCTTTGTGTGTATGGTCGTGCCTCTATAGTCAAAGGTGACCTCGCTTCTTAGACTTCTCTTACGTGGACCTTTCACAATCACTGCCTCTGTTTTTTGTGGGGCTGGCTCCAAGTGGTGTTTAGTTAGCCATATATCCACCATTTTGATTGCGTCATTTGTTTTATTAACTAACTCATTTTTGTCTGTTGCCACGATTGTTATGGCCAAGTCATCTGCGAAAGCTATTGCGTTGACTCCGCTCTGCCACGGTCTTCTTAAAACACCGTCGTAAACCAGGTTCCAAAGCAGTGGCCCTAAGACCGACCCCTGGGGGACACAAGTTGTAATTTCAATGACCAGTTGCTTTTCCACTTGTAATTTCCTTTCACTCAGGTAGCTTGCTATAAGATTTTGCAGGTATTGAGAAATACCTCTTCTGGACAGTTCCTGCCTGATTTCTGACCAGGACAAGGTGTTAAAGGCGTTTTTTATATCAAGAGTGACTAGCGCACCCCATTTTTCATTGCTTTCTTCCAGGGTTTTTACCACCTGTTGCACTGCGTTAAGAGTGGATCTGCCTTGGACAAAACCATATTGTTGCTCTGAGAGCCCTCCTCCTTTTCTGATTTCTTCTTCCAGTCTGCTCCTTATCATCAGTTCGTAGACCTTGCTGATGGTATTCAGCAGGCAGATTGGACGGAATTTTATATTTTCCGTCGAGGGGTTACCTTTGGGTATAAGAATAAGTTTTGCCGTTTTCCACTCAGCAGGAAAATTCTGTCTTTTCAGCAGTTGGTTGAGCATGTTTAGCAACCAGTCTTTTGCTACAGTTGCACTTTCTTTTAGGGCCTCTGGAGGGATGTTGTCCAGCCCAGGAGATTTCCCTGGTTTTAATACCTTGATGGCTTGCGTCAGCTCCTCGTCTTTAAAAAGTTCCACGTTTTCGACTGTTTCTATCGGTTCTTCCCGGTACGTCCTTTGAGGGAAGAGTTCTTGCGCAACTTTGAGTTTGTTCTCCGCAGTGAGTTGGTACGGTGCGAAACGTCCTAGTTTTTTCATGGCGAGTTTGTATGCAGATCCCCACACATCCTCGTTTAGCTCCCCACATAGCTTCTTCCACTGACTCCTTTTCTCGGCCTCTATTTCTTTCCGAAGTTCTTTTTTGCGGATTTTGTAATCAGACTTGATTTTGGCGACCTCGTGCTCGCTGTATCTTTGTCTCTTCCCCATTCTTGTGAATTTCCTGCTGAGTTTAAGGCATTCTTCCCTTTTGTTGGCTATTGAATTGTTCCACCAGTATGGTACAGTTCTATGCCTACTCTCGACTGTACAGGAGCTTCCGTCGAGTGCTCCTTTCATTGTGGTCGTATACGTCTCGGGGGTCACTACATCGTCTCCGTTTCTCTCTACGCTCCAGGAAACTAATTCTTTGAAGGTTTCCCAGTCATGTTCTTTGCGCGCTTTAAAACCTCCTTTATTTTCGACTTGCCCTTTTATCCGAAAATATATGTAGCGGTGCTCGGTTGCGGTTTCCGCATCTAGGACTTCCCAGTTCACGACGTGTTTTCCGATGTTTTGCGTTGTACACGTTACATCAATAAAGGATCGCGGGTTGCCCCTCACAAATGTCGGACGATCGCCCTTGTTTTGCACAATCATGTCCAGCGTCGCTAGCCACTCTACGAAATGTGTGCCTCTCTTGTCCGACAGCGGAGATCCCCACTCATGCGCTTTTGCATTTATGTCTCCTAGTATGACGCATTCCTCTCGAGCTGTGCGGCATTTCTGCATTATCTCATCTACCTCTATTTTGTAGTCTTCAAACGTTATACTTGGAGATACATAGCAGCAATACAGAGTGAAATTCTCCAGCTGTACGATCAGGTGCCCTTCATGTCGTTCCACTATCTTGACTTTTATGTTTCTGTTTTTGAAATAGACGGCTATGCTTTCCCTCTTGTCTACTATCCAACCCGGCTTCTTTGCTAGTCTCTTGTTTGGTTCGCTAACTACGATGATGTCAATGTCCATTTCTGCCGCCGTGGCGTGGGCGACGTCGTGTGCCAGCACAGCTCTACCTAAGTTTGTTTGTAGGATGGTTAGGTCTTCTTTTCCGTCCCTTTTTGCGTATTTTGTTTTTACCGGCATGTTAGTTCGTTGGGACCACGTTCTGGGTGGTTGGTGCCCTACCCTTTAGCAATCTCCTGTAGTGTGGGCATTTTGTCTGGTCCGACCTATGTCCCTCTATGTTGCATGTTATGCACTGGGGTGCGTTTTCACAGCCTTCCGCTCGGTGTCCTATTTTGGCACAGTTTAGACAAAGCTCGGACCGGTCCGGGCCGGTGCACTCATTCCTCCTATGGCCAAACAGGTGGCATTTGTAGCATCTCGTGAGATCAACTCTTTTTCTTGCTCTGCAGTAGATCCAGCCTATCTTTATTTTGCCTCTTTTTGCTATGCGATTAGCTACATCTCGCTTAAGGGCAACCGTGGCGGTTTGATTACCGTTTTGCGTAGGCCGCATTGATATTACCCTCGTCTGATGTTCGGAGAGGTTTTCCGCTTTCATGATCTCCTTTTTCAGTTCGTCTTCATCAATACTGGCGTCAATGTCGGTTATGTGCACTATCGTGTCGCTTGATTTTATGACCACCTCGGCATTCCCACTTTTGTTTTGAATGCTTTGTTTCAGCGTTTCGGCTTTTACCTTTCCTCCTGTGATTTCGAGGAATAGGTCCCCTTTGTTGGTCTTTTTTATTTGCTTGACCGTTATCCCAGTCTCCTCTATGTTGACAGCGTTCTTCACCGTTCTTAGAAGGTCGGCGTAGCTTTTTCCCTCTTGTGCTTTAACTATTATTTTTTCGGTTTCAAGTCTTGTCCCTCTAGTTGCTTGGTTTTGTGGTCTCTTTCTTCCCGTGTTTTGTTCGTCTTTACCGCATATGGTCGCTGCTAGGTCTACGTGTCGAAGTGTATACTCCGTACATTTTCGTATATAGTCCATATTTGTTTGTCCTATTACGGATATTTTCAGGCGCTTTTTGCGACTCTTTACCGCCTCGTCTCTTAGCTGCGTGCAAAGTTTGTACACGGTTTCCACGTTGTCGACTCCGCTGTCATCTATCTTCATCGGTAGAATGTAGGTGTTTGTACACCGCGTATGCTCGTTGGTCCCTCTGCTGCTCACTACTCCAATGTGCATTCTTATGTATTCCAGACTGCCCTCGTTTAGACCCTCTTCTATAAGCGGAACTATCTGTGGAAAGCTGCAAGTTATTTCTTCCATTGCGGGTTCTTGGCTCTTGACCTCCGTGTCCATGAACACCGCCACATCTGCTTCTGTATCTTCTTTAGACCTTTTGCCAGTTTCCATTTTAGTTGCAGTGAAGCATTCTTCTGGCCATTTCTCGTCGATTATTTTGCTCAAGTGGTTGAAATTTTCCTCGGTGTCTAGTACCGACTTGATTTCTTCGATAGCTTTTAGTTGTTTTTTTTTCTGTTCCTCCTGGATATCTTTTGTATCTGCTTGTGTTCCGAATGACCTAGTTTCCCTGACTTTGCAGATCTGTGGCACGGCTTGCTGGAGTTGTTTCTGAAGATGTTGGATCTCCAGCCGTAGTTCCCTTTCTGTGTCTTGTTGTTTGTTTACTTTTACACAACTTTGTAACCATTCCCTCATATCCTCCTGCTGGATCTGCTTGGCGTGATAAGTCAGGTTGGAGCTTATTGCAGACAGTTTCTTCATCGGTTTGTAGGCCTCCAAAACTAGAGTTTCTAATGCCTCGATTTGCTTTAGTATACCGCCTACTTGTTTCATGAAGGCACTTCCTTGCAGATCTATCCCGTCTCTTTGATTTTTGGGCGTTTCTTTCGTATTACCTTTTTTTAACGTTTCTTCCGTTTTGCCTTTTTCGGGCGTCTTTTCCATTTTCCTTTTCTTATTTGGGTTTTTCATTTCCACGTCACTTTTTTTCCGGCTTGCCTCTCTGATTTCCTGCTCTGGAAGTGAGAAAGTTCTCCCTCTAGGCTGGATTCTGTTTATTATATCGCGTGCACTTTTGCTGGTTCGGTTCTCCTCATTGTTGGGTGTAACAGGGTTTCCAATTTCCGCGCTTGGCGTAGATTGCTCTCGAATTTCCGCTTCTAAGTGCTGGTCCTCCACCTTTGGTTTTTCAGAGGCATTCTTAGCCCCAGTTCCAAATTGGATCAACATATCCGCTGTCTTCCTATTTGCTTCCGCAAATGACGCAGTCCTGGGTCGGGTCCCTTGCACCGGTTTGTTATCTTCCGTCGGCGTGGCAGAATGCGATGTATCCGCAGCCGCGTTGCCTGATGCTTCCTGGGATGCTCTAGAAGGTGATCTGCTCATGCTTCCCCTCCTGCTGTGCGTCTTTAGCAGTTCTAGCTCGTAGTCCGTCAATTTTATGGTGCTAGTATCCATTTTCCAAGTCTTGTCGTTGTTTACATTAATCGTGATCAGTTCATTATCATTTTGTGTGGTGGTTGGGTCGTCAACAATTTGGGGCTGGGTGCAGTCACCGGAGGTAGCCCCCCCTGCCGGTAACATATTATCCGAGGCTTTTGTAGAACCATTCATTGTGCGTTTTATAGCTGCCGCCAGCTTGCGTTTTTAAGCTACCCGCCAGCTGTGTAGGGTGGTTACACCCCCTGCAGCAGAGCCCTACCGGATCACTACTAAATTTCATGACCTACTACAGAGGGGTTCAATATCACATTCACACGTTCACATTCATACTTTTATAGCAAGAAAGATGGTTTGGCTACCTAGCCCTCGATACCTAATAGCGTCGGTAGCCGAAAGATGGTCAAGAGTAGACCGAAGAGTTGACCAAGGAAGGTCGATAGATCAAAGAAGAAAAAGGTAGAGGAAAATGGTAGTCTCATTGCCGTAGCAAGGCCACCGTGCAATGATGTTGGTCCGCGAGTGCAATCCCCTATCCGCCACCCGGGGACGCGCCTGGAAGGGGTTAACACCGTCCCCTACCCTCAAATTGTGAGGTCCAGGTTATCTTGTTATCTTGTTAGCTTGTTATCTAGTTATCTTGTTATCTTGTTATCTTGTTATTTTGTTATATTGTTATCTTGTTATCTTGTTATCTTGTTATGTTGTTATCTTGTTAGCTTGTTATCTAAATATCTTGTTATCTTGTTATCTTGTTAGCTTGTTATCTAGTTATCATGTTATCATGTTATTTTGTTATTATGTTATCATGTTATCATGTTATCATGTTATCATGTTATCATGTTATCATGTTATTATGTTATCATGTTATCATGTTATCTTGTTATCATGTTATTAAAATGTCTTGTTATTGTGATATCAAGTAATCATGTTATTTTGTAATCATGTTATCATGTTATTATGTTATCATGTTATCATGTAGAGATGTTGTCATGTTGTCATGTTGTCATGTTGTCATGTTGTCATGTTGTCATGTTGTCATGTTGTCATGTTGTCATGTTATCATGTTATCATGTTATCATGTTATCATGTTATTATGTTATCATGTTGTCATGTTATCATGATATCATGTTATTATGTTATCATGTTATCATGTTATCATGTTATCATGTTATCATGTTATTATGTTATTATGTTATCATGTTATCATGTTATCATAATATCATGTTATCATGTTATCATGTTATCATGTTATCTTGTTATCATGTTATCATGTTATCATGTTATCATGTTATTATGTTATCATGTTATCATGTTATCATGTTATTATGTTATCATGTTATCATGTTATCATGTTATCATGTTATCATGTTATTATGTTATCATGTTATCATGTTATCATGTTATCATGTTATCATGTTATCATGTTATCATGTTATCATGTTATCATGTTATCATGTTATCATGTTATCATGTTATCATGTTATCATGTTATCATGTTATTATGTTATCATGTTACCATGTTATTATGTTGTGATGTTGTCATGTTATCATGTTATCATGTTGTCATGTTATCATGTTATCATGTTAGCATGTTATCATGTTATCATGTTATAATTTTATCATTTTATCATGTTATCATGTTATTATGATATCATGTTATCATGTTATCATGTTATCATGTTATCATGTTATCATAATATCATGTTATCATGTTATCATATTATTATGTTATCATGTTATCATGTTATTATGTTATTATGGTATCATGTTGTGATGTTGTTATGTTATCATGTTATCATTATATCAAGTCATCGTGTCGTTATGTTTAAATGTAATCAAGTTATAGGGTTATCATGTTATTGTGTTATTAACTTACTAAAATATTATGTAATTATGTTATCAAATTATTATGTATTATTTATGTTATTAGGTTATCATGTTATCAAGTTATCATGTTATCATGTTATCATGTTATCATGTTATCATGTTATCATGTTATCATGTTATCATGTTATCATGTTATCATGTTATCATGTTATCATGTTATCATGTTATGATGTTACCATGTCATCATGTTATCATGTTATTATGTTGTCATGTTGTCATGTTGTCATGTTATCATGTTATCATGTTATCATGTTATCATGTTATCATGTTATCATGTTATCATATTATCATGTTATTATGTTTCCATGTTTTCATGTTTTCATGTTATCATGTTATCATGTTATCATGTTATCATGTTATCATGTTATCATGTTATTATGTTATAATATTATCATGTTATCATGTTATTATGTTATCATGTTATCATGTTATCATGTTATCATGGTATCATGTTATTATGTTATAATGGTATCATGTTATTATGTTATAATGGTATCATGTTATCATGTTTGTTATGTTATAGTGTTATCAAATTATCAAGTTATCATGTTATGATGTATTTATTTCATTATGTTATTAGGTTATTCTGTTATCGTTTTATCAAGATATCATGTTATCATGTTATCATGTTATCACGTTATCATGTTATCATGTTATCATGTTTACATGTTATCATGTCAACATGTTATCATGTTCATATGTTAACATATTATCATGTTATCATGTTATCATGGTATTATGTTATCATGTTGTCATGTTATCATGTTATCATGTTATCATGTTATCTTGTTATCATATTATCATGTTATTACGTTTTCATGTTTTTATGTTTATATGTTATCATGTTATCATGTTATCATGTTATAAAATTATCATGTTATCATGTTACCATGTTATCATGTTATCATGTTATCATGTTATCATGTTATCATGTTATCATGTTATCATTAAATCATGTAATCATATTATCATGTTTTCATGTTATTATATTATTATGTTACCATGTTATCATGTTATCATGTTATCATGTTATCATGTTATGATGTTACCATGTTATCACGTTATTATGTTATCATGTTATCATGTTATCATGTTATTATGTTATCATGTTATCATGTTATCATGTTATCATGTTATCATGTTATCATGTTATCATGTTATCATGTTATCATGTTGTGATGTTGTGATGTTATCATGTTATCATGTTATCATGTTATCATGTTATCATGTTATTATGTTATCATGTTATTATGTTATTTTGTTATCAAGTTATCATGTTATCATGTTATTATGTTATCATGTTATCATGTTATCATGTTATCATGTTATCATGTTATCATGTTATCATGTTTTCATGTTATCATGTTATCATGTTTTCATGTTATTATGTTATCATGTTACCTTGTGATCATGTTATCATGTAATGATGTTATCATGTTATCATGTTATCACGTTATCATGTTATCATGTTATCATGCTATCATGCTATCATGTTAACATGTTATCATTTTATCATGTTATCATGTTAACATGATATCATGTTATCATGTTATCATGTTATCATATTATTATATTATCATGTTGATATGTTATCATGTTATCATGTTATCATGTTATCATGTTATCATGTTATCATGTTATCATGTTGTGATGTTGTGATGTTATTATGTTATCATGTTATCATGTTATTATGTTATCATGTTATCATGTTATCATGTTATTATGTTATCATGTTTTAATGTTTTCATGTTATCATGTTACCATGTTATCATGTTATCTTGTTATCATGTTATATTGCAATCATGTTATCATGTTATCATGTTTTCATGTTATTATGTTATCATGTTACCATGTTATCATGTAATCATGTTATGATGTTACCATGTTATCATGTTATCACGTTATCATGTTATCATGTTATCATGTTTACATATTATCATGTTATCAAATTATTATTATGTTATCAAGTTATCGTGTTATCATGTTATCATGTTATCATGTTATCATGTTATCATGTTATCATGTTATCATGTTATTATGTTATCATGTTATCATGTTATCATGTTATCATGTTATCATGTTATCATGTTATCATGTTATCATGTTATCATGTTATCATGTTATCATGTTATCATGTTATCATGTTATCATGTTATCATGTTATTATGTTATCATGTTATCATGTTATCATGTTATCATGTTATCATGTTATCATGTTATCATTTTATCATGTTATCATGTTATCCTATTATCATGTTATCATGTTATTTTGTTATTATGTTATCATGTTATCATTATATCAAGTCATCTTGTCATTATGTTTACATGTAATCAAGTTATAGTGTTATCATGTTATTGTGTTATTAACTTACTAAATTATTATGTATTTATGTTATCAAATTATTATGTATTATTTCTGTTTTTAGGTTATTATGTTATCAAGTTATCATGTTATCATGTTATCATGTTATCATGTTATCATGTTATCATGTTATCATGTTATCATGTTATCATGTTATCTTGTTATCATATTATCATGTTATTACGTTTTCATGTTTTCATGTTTTCATGTTTTCATGTTTTCATGTTTTTATGTTTTTATGTTTTTATGTTATCATGTTATCATGTTATCATGTTATCATGTTGTCATGTTATCATGTTATAAGGTTATCATGTTATCATGTTACCATGTTATCATGTTATCATGTTATCATGTTATCATGTTATCATGTTATCATGTTATCATGTTGTGATGTTGTGATGTTATTATGTTATCATGTTATCATGTTATTATGTTATCATGTTATCATGTTATCATGTTATTATGTTATCATGTTTTAATGTTTTCATGTTATCATGTTACCATGTTATCATGTTATTTTGTTATCATGTTATATTGCAATCATGTTATCATGTTATCATGTTTTCATGTTATTATGTTATCATGTTACCATGTTATCATGTAATCATGTTATGATGTTACCATGTTATCATGTTATCACGTTATCATGTTATCATGTTATCATTTTATCATGTTATCATGTTATCATGTTATCATGATATCATGTTATTATGTTATCATGTTTACATATTATCATGTTATCAAATTATTATTATGTTATCAAGTTATCGTGTTATCATGTTATCATGTTATCATGTTATCATGTTATCATGTTATCATGTTATCATGTTATCATGTTATCATGTTATTATGTTATCATGTTATCATGTTATCATGTTATCATGTTATCATGTTATCATGTTATCATGTTATCATGTTATCATGTTATCATGTTATCATGTTATCATGTTATCATGTTATCATGTTATCATGTTATCATGTTATTATGTTATCATGTTATCATGTTATCATGTTATCATGTTATCATGTTATCATGTTATCATGTTATCATTTTATCATGTTATCATGTTATCCTATTATCATGTTATCATGTTATTTTGTTATTATGTTATCATGTTATCATTATATCAAGTCATCTTGTCATTATGTTTACATGTAATCAAGTTATAGTGTTATCATGTTATTGTGTTATTAACTTACTAAATTATTATGTATTTATGTTATCAAATTATTATGTATTATTTCTGTTTTTAGGTTATTATGTTATCAAGTTATCATGTTATCATGTTATCATGTTATCATGTTATCATGTTATCATGTTATCATGTTATCATGTTATCTTGTTATCATATTATCATGTTATTACGTTTTCATGTTTTCATGTTTTCATGTTTTCATGTTTTCATGTTTTTATGTTTTTATGTTTTTATGTTTTTATGTTATCATGTTATCATGTTATCATGTTGTCATGTTATCATGTTATAAGGTTATCATGTTATCATGTTACCATGTTATCATGTTATCATGTTATCATGTTATCATGTTATCATGTTATCATGTTATCATGTTATCATGTAATCATGTAATCATATTATCATGTTTTCATGTTATTATGTTATTATGTTACCATGTTATCATGTTATCATGTTATCATGTTATCATGTTATCATGTTATGATGTTACCATGTTATCACGTTATCACGTTATCAAGTTATCATGTTATCATGTTATCATGTTATCATGTTATCATGTTATCATGTTATCATGTTATCATGTTATCATGTTATCATGTTATCATGTTATCATGTTATCATGTTATCATGTTATCATGATATCATGTTATCATGTTATCATGTTATCATGTTATCATGTTATCATGTTATCATGTTATCATGTTATCATGTTATCATGTTGTGATGTTGTGATGTTATCATGTTATCATGTTATCATGTTATCATGTTATTATGTTATCATGTTATTATGTTATTATGTTATCAAGTTATCATGTTATCATGTTATCATGTTATCATGTTATCATGTTATCATGTTATCATGTTATCATGTTTTCATGTTATCATGTTATCATGTTTTCATGTTATTATGTTATCATGTTACCATGTGATCATGTTACCATGTTATCATGTTGTGATGTTGTGATGTTATTATGTTATCATGTTATTATGTTATCATGTTATCATGTTATCATGTTATTATGTTATCATGTTTTAATGTTATCATGTTATTATGTTATCATGTTTTAATGTTTTCATGTTATCATGTTACCATGTTACCTTGTTATCATGTTATATTGCAATCATGTTATCATGTTATCATGTTATCATGTTTTCATGTTATTATGTTATCATGTTACCATGTTATCATGTAATCATGTTATGATGTTACCATGTTATCATGTTATCATGTTATCATGTTATTATGTTATCATTTTATCATGTAATCATGTTATCATGTTATCATGTTATCATGTTATCATGATATCATGTTATTATGTTATCATGTTTACATATTATCATGTTATCAAATTATTATTATGTTATCAAGTTATCATGTTATCATGTTATCATGTTATCATGTTATCATGTTATCATGTTATCATGTTATCATGTTATCATGTTATCATGTTATCATGTTATCATGTTATCATGTTATCATGTTATCATGTTATCATGTTATCATGTTATCATGTTATCATTTTATCATGTTATCATGTTATCCTATTATCATGTTATCATGTTATTTTGTTATTATGTTATCATGTTATCATTATATCAAGTCATCTTGTCATTATGTTTACATGTAATCAAGTTATAGTGTTATCATGTTATTGTGTTATTAACTTACTAAATTATTATGTATTTATGTTATCAAATTATTATGTATTATTTCTGTTTTTAGGTTATTATGTTATCAAGTTATCATGTTATCATGTTATCATGTTATCATGTTAACATGTTATAATGTTATCATGTTATCATGTTATCATGTTATCATGTTATCATGTTATCATGTTACACATGTTATCATGTTATCATGTTATCATGTTATCATGTTATCATTTTATTATGTTATCATGTTATCATGTTATCATGTTATCATGTTATCATGTTATCATGTTATAATGTTATCATGTTATCATGTTATCATGTTATCATGTTATCATGTTATCATGTTATCATGTTATCATGTTATCATGTTATCATGTTATCATGTTATCATGTTATCATGTTATCATGTTATCATGTTATCATGTTATCATGTTATCATGTTATCATGTTATCATGTTATCATGTTATCATGTTATCATGTTATCATGTTATCATGTTATCATGTTATCATGTTATCATGTTATCATGTTATTATGTTATCATGTTACTATGTTATCAAATTATCATGTTATCAAGTTATCATGGTAATATAGTTTCATGTTATCAAGCTTGTATGTTATTATGTTATTATGTTATTATGTTATCAAGTTATGATGTTATTATGAAATCATGTTATCAAGTTATGATGTTATTATGATATTATGTTATCAAGTTAGAATGTTATTATGATATCATGTTGTCATGTTATATTATGTTATGCTATTAAGTTACCACATAATCGTATTGTCCTACTATTATTTAGTATGTCATTATGATTATTATCATAACATTAATACATAATACATGATAACATGGTTTACATAATAACATGATAAAGTATTACATAATAACATGACATCACATATTGACAACATTATAACTTCATAACAACATGGTTAAATTTTATTATGTTTTGCATTGTAACAATCCTATGTTTATTTTTTGTTGTATAATACAAACCTGAAACTACTGGTTTTATATTTATTTGATTTTAATCCAGATATGATTACAATACTTTAAATTTGTTTAATTTATATAATTAATAAGTTAATTGTTATACTTTGGTACTTATTAACATCGAAACTACAATTGTTTCTTTGCATAAATGACACGTTACATAATTTAAATTCCTTAGTTAAATAAATAAAAAAATTATAAACCACAAAATATTATTTATCTTCTTCTTCTTCTTCTTTCTTCTAAATAGGCGAATCGCCTGTTCTTCGTCGATTTTGCCCGGTCCTTTTATTGTACGTTGAGGTTTTCGTTCCACCGTTTTCGTGGTCTCCCGGTGCTCCTTTTCCCTGACGGCGATTTGTCTCTTGAGATTTTTACAATTCGGTCATCTGACATTCTGCTAATGTGTTCGTTCCACTCGGTTTTTCTTCCCAACACCCAATCGTTGACATTGTTAATATTGCATATTCGTCTAATGTTTTCACTTCTCTCCCGGTCTCTCAATGTTTTGCCGGTTATTTTGCGAACTACTTTCATCTCTGTTGTTTCTAAGATCTGCTTAGTTTTACACGTTTCAGGTCTTGTTTCTGCTGTATATGTTAATATAGGTCTTATAGCTGCCTTATAGATGCGGGTTTTGGTTACTGTTTGTAGGTGTTTGTTTGTCCATATCGTGTCGTTCAGTTGGGCCGCTGTTCTTGCTGCTTTTGACGCCTGGTTTCTGACTTCGTTTTCAATGTCTCCAAAGCTTGATATTTCTATGCCCAAGTACTTAAATTGCATTACTTGCTGGATGATTTCATCGTCTACCGCTAACTTACATCTGATTGGTGTTTTTGATGTAGTCATGCATTTTGTTTTTGATGTTGCTATTGTCATTCCTAGTTTTTTTGCCGTGATGTTAAATTGAAATAGTAATCTCTGAAGATCATCTTCATTTTCCGCCACCAGTACCGCGTCATCGGCATAACATAATATCTTTACTTGTTGTTTTCCCATTTTATAGCCTTTTAGTTTTCGAACGTCTTTTATGATTACATCCATTACTATGTTGAAAAGTAATGGGCTCAAGGAGTCCCCTTGGCGGATACCATTCTGCACAGGTATTGGTTCCGTGAATTCGTTGTCGATTTTGGCTTGTATGTGGTTATTTGTGTATATGTTCTCAATGGTTTTAATTATGTTGTGTGGTATTTGTCTGTCATGCAGCAGATATATGATGTCTTCAAGACGGATTCTATCAAAGGCTTTCTCCAGATCTATAAAACAGAGGAATGCGGGCTTATTGTATTCGATGGACTTCTCTACTATTTGTCCATTATTATACGAGTCCATTGAAAGTAAACAGACAAAAGGTTGAAAAGCCATAAATGGGCAAGGTCATTCAACACGTGAGGGAAATATTTTAAAACTACTTGCTGTTATATTTTACTACTCGTTTTTTGCATATAATTTTTTCTATAATCTGTCTTTTTCAAGATTTATAAAAAATCGAATTGATATAATTTTTGTTAGTATTTATATACTTTAATTTGTTTACATAAAACAATTTTGAAAATTCCAATAAAAAAAACTAAACGCTATAATTATATTTATGTCATTGTCTATTCTTCTGCTTTTAACTACAAATTTACAGGTAACAATACTAAATATATTGATAATTATTAAGCACTGGTTATGTCATGTTTATGTAATATTCATCACTTTACCAGGTAATTTCAACAAGGTTTTGCTTAGGATTGTAATAGTAGCGGCGATGTTTAAAAAATATATGTTGTTGACATGATACTTCAATTTCGTTACATCGACGAAGAATTAACTACCTGAATATCGCATTGCTTAGTAAAAAGAATTTATCGTAATCTTTATAGATATTATTTTATAATAATTGCTTAAAATGTATTATAACATTTTATTAGATCAAATATAATTGATTTGAATAAAAAATGCAATCATGACATACATAGCGACACTGAAATTTGCTTCAATTGACATTTGCATAAAAAGACAGGAAAATATTTTACACAGTAGACATGTGTAACTGTGTGTTGCCTTTTCTTATATCACCAATCGTCAATTCTCTATTCTAATAAAACCATTCTAAAAAGTAAAAAAATAATCTATATATTTTTACCTGCTCTTTTATTACGGTAATTATTGAGATTTTGTATATATAGACATAATTAAGCCAAGAAAAACCGGAAGATTAGTATTTCCCTTTATGACAGAATCATGCAGTTGCGGGTCACAAGAAAGAAACAATCACCTGCTCATAAATCAATCAGTTCATTTATATTAATCATATTATCATCAAAAATATGTTTTGTTGTTAATGAATTGAGAAGTGTTTAAACACAACTTTAAAAATGAACGATCTTCTTTTCCAGAATGATATCATTTTACATTAAATCAAAGTGAATCAAATAATAATTAAGACATTATAAATAAAATAATATCGAATAATAATACTTTTAGTTACTTGGAATAAAAAATAACTAAAACCTCTTATATTTTTTTTAATTATTGCATATTTCTTTATCATATTTGCAAAAACAACATCAATCCAAAAATAAACTAATATTATTTCAGAGAACTAGTAATTACGAATCTTATGATGACGATCGCACGTTATAAACTTGTAGTGAAAAGAGAACGCACATGGCTTAAATTTTAATTATGGCGATGGAACCAATATATAATTTTTCAAAAAATTCTAATTTGTGCTAAAAACGGCATACGCGCACAATAGCGACCGCCATCTGGTCACTTATTTAATAATCTAAATTATATATTTTTTTAATTTGATTATAAAGTTTTTAGTAATAGATTTTGTTTAATTTATTGTAAAATCATTATGTTTATTAGTTTTAACTAATGAAATAGATAATATCAAGATTTTTTATTTAGCAATATAACCTAATTTGTAACATAATACTATGATAATAAATCATTTTAGAAAAGATGAAACAAATGTTTATTAAAATCTCATTAGAAAGCATTAATTCTAATCCGGATGCGACTGAAAGGGTACATATAATAATACGAAAAATAGCAATTATTGCTTTACTCCTACCCTTTTTCATTAATTATTAGGATATATATATATATATATATTCTAATTTAAGAAAAAGTGTTTACTGTTTAGTAAATTTGTGATAGAGTGGAGAATATAATTTAGCGATGTTTTATTTAGTAAAGTTTTTAGAAGATGGATTGTATTACATTTGTAATCAACGGCAAATGGATCGTAACGAGAACAATTCTGTAAGGAAAGTTTGCTACAAAAATTTGGGAACGTATGACGCGAAAGTATTATTTCGCGGTTTACTAATTTACTAATTTATTTAATAATAAATTCTGTAATATTATTTTTAGAAAAAGATGAGATGGTGCTGAAAATGAATGAGATAGAAGCAGCTACGTCCCAGGAAGACGAAATTATTCCAAATCGACGAGGTAATTTATAATTTTATAAATTTAATTTTTTTTTAAAATTATTGTGATATTTCTATTGTAGAAGATGATTCTCAGGAAAGTTTGGAAACCGTAAACGCCACAAATAAAATTAACATTTTACAAAATATATCATGACATTCAAAAGAAATATTACCAACAGAAAAGAATATTGAAATTTACGAAGAAAGAAATATTGACATTGTCAAAAAATTAAATACTAATGATAATATTGATATTTCTAAAGAAGGAGTTATATACAGTAAGTTCCCAGAGGAAAGTGTGTGACAATGTAGTCAAAGATGCAACTATTTATATTTCCGTAGAACACACATCTGCCCAATTATATGCATTTATAAATAATACAAATAAAAAATAATAATTAATAATTAATACTGTTTTTTTATAAACCACCCACTATTTAGCTACACTAAAATTAAATTTTAATAATTTAAGTATTATATAATAATTATGTAATGATTTATAAAAAACAAATAAGTAATCCATTTATAAACAAAATAAATTTATTATCCAATGGTATACATTTTTTTAAATTAATTATTAAGTGCTATTACGCATATAAACAATGTATAAAAACTTCAAACTCTTGAAACTGATCAAAAGTGTGCAAGATGCTACAAAAACTATTTCTATAAAGAAAGATAAAGTAAGGGACATTTATAAAACACAATTAATTTTTGTTGTAGTCATGGTCAAGGTCATGTAACACCTTAATGTGCGTGAATGACCGCTATAGACGCCTCAAACTAGATGTTTATGTGCGCCTGAAGCGGGAGCTTAGCTTACCTTAAATTTTAACGGTAAAATGTGCATAAAATTTCGCTTTTACGAGATAGTTAATGCGGTTATTGTATAAATGTATAATTATTACTATGGTTACAGATACACATTGACTATTTAAATATGTTATAAACCGCAAAATATAAGGTTTGCATTTTATAATATTAATTATTTTTTCTAAAATATCTGTATGTTTCAGACATAAACATGTACAAAAATGTAAAACTGTGGATATTTTATAAAACTGATGACGATATTCATTGACAACTATATTTTTTATAAAATATTTTTTTTGTGATTAAAAAAAAGTTATTAACATTTTTGTTAAAATAACATTGTTACTGTTGTTTCAAATAATTATGTATATTAAATAATTCTAAATCTAATTAGAGCTTCTTATAATCATTTACAAATAATATTCAAACAATGATTTTGATTTGTGGATGCCTACTGATGCGTCTAGCAGCGCATACAAACAACTTATTAGAAGCTTAGACGCCTCGAACCAGTCAAAAATAAGCGTGAAAAATTGCTAGAAGCCTCAAACTGGGTGTTTTTGTGCGCCTGGACCGGGCGCTTTTATCAAAAACTTCAACGCCTCGATCAGGTTAAAAGTATGCGCAAAACGCCTCTATAAAAAAGTTTGAAAGTGATAGGAATGTAAGATTGTTTTTATGCATAATAGTTATCGGCAGAGGTAGTAACGCAATGCCCCCTATTTATTTATTAAATTTAAATAATAATAGTTATGTTTTATTAAATTTATTATATTATTAATAATCAAAACAACTGACATTGTAACGTAAGTAAGTAATTTTTGGAATTAGCAATTTTCTGTTTTTTTATTAAACAATTTTTAATAAAATATTCAATATTTATTCTTTTTTTTTTAATTCAATATATAGCAGTTGTTTCAGTACAATTGAGTAATTATTTATTTCTAATAACTAAATCGTTTGCATCAAACTACTTTTTGATTGTACTTTACTATTTATTATTTTGTTTATTAATCAATTGAATTATTTATAAACAAACATTTTTATTTAGAAAAAATATATAATATTACGAAATATTTATCTACGCTGCAACTCCCAAGATTTAATGAAAACAACATATGTTATCGAGATTTGTGCATATTTCTTAAAACCTGCTGCAGTAGCCATCTAGTCGAGCAAAATTAGTACTAACCGCTAGACGCCTCGAACTGGTTGTTTATGTGCGCTGGTGCGAGCGCTCGCTTCTAAAATTTCAACGCCTCGATCAGGTTAAAATTGTGCGCGAAAACGCCTCTATAAGGGAGTTAACATCTCTATATATATATATATATATATATATATATATATATATATATATAACACGTTTGCTTATGCTTAAAAACTAAAACTATATGAGGTTAGATAATTAACTAAATCCTCAATGTCAGTTATAAAATAACCTTTTTCTGTGTGTTGTATTTTCAAATAAAATTATTAGAAATCATATACTGGAATTTGAGCGAGCTATATTATTATAAGAGCATCTCTAATTCAGTAACACTGAATGATATTTTGTAGGAATAAATCTGAATTTGTACTTGTCGATAATAAAATTTCAATTTTCCTACGTTTTCCCAAATTGTCAAACATCTACAAACATATGGTAACAGTAAACACCGACAATGGCTTAACCGCCAACATCAATCTATCAATAATTAAGAAATTACAAGATAACCGTAAATAAAAACTCTAAATATATGCAGAAGATTATCAAAAACATTTCCAATATTTGTTCATCATAGTAAAAAAGTATAAAATTTATACATAAAAACTGTAGTGTCAAAACTTTGCCTCTATAAATATATTTAAAAATATATAATATCTTAAAGTTTTTATGTTTTGTTTTCTCTCCTCTTAATCATTAACTTCTGCTTATACATTCTTAAACATTTGCAAATGAATAAGCACCCATTTTGACCAAAATCATACAAAAATAAAACATTCCCAAATTGTTGAAAAATTGAAAATGTTCAACCTATTCCTAAAAAGATAAACAATTCCAATTTTTTAAACTATAGTCCAATTGCATTATTGTCAAAATAGTTACAAAAATATATTAATTTTCAAATTGTCAAGTTCTTAGAACAAAATAACTTTATCTCAGATACTCAATATGGATTTCGATCAAAACAGATCATCTAACTTATGTTAGTCACAAATAGAATTCTATTTTAGACAAACAAGGTAAAAATCTTGCAATAGTTCTTGACATTTCCAAAGCGTTTTATAAGGTATGGCATCCGAATCTTGTCAACAAGCTCAAATATATAAATGTTGATAAAACAACTATAATTCGATTATAGTTAGAATCATGGTTGTAACTCTGACCACAAATAAATATAATAATAAATAATAAACGCTGGTGTTCCTTAAGGTTCTGCTCTTTTGCCAACTTTATTTTTGATTTACATTAATAAACTTCTTCAAATAACTAAAAACTCTATTCATAGTTTTGCAGATAATAGCACCCTTCATACTTTCCAAAAACCATTTCGACAAATATGATAAAACGTCTTAAAATCTCTAGGTTAGAATCTGTAGCATCTATAAACAAAGACCTCAAAACTATATCTGAATAAAGTACTACCAACATTGTCAATTTTAACTCTAACAAAACTCAATTTCTTACTGTGTCAAAATCCAAATCCAAAGTATCATCAGTACCATATATTAAACTAAACAACAAATCCACATCTAAATTTTCTCACAACCAGTTCCATTACAAGTTTTGACTGTAGAAAAATCAATTAATCGACCAACTACCAGAAGTCAGACAAAAAAACTTTACACTTAATAAAGTTTCTTGTAAGTTAGCTCTGACAACAAAATTAGTTTTATATATCAAAAAAAATATTTCAAAAAATTAACAGTCCCAAAACAGACCCAAAAAAGTCACCTTTTGCACTTCCGACCATAAATCTTAGACTAAAAATTAAAAAAAAATCCTTAAACAAGATGGTTTTCAAAAAATGAAAAAACTTCAACAAAAATTTTTGTTCCAATTAGAGTCGTCGGATTTTTAGTCATGTTTTCCCGCTTCAATTTGCCCAGCCAAGCCCAGACCCCGTTGCAAGGCCCAAGTTAACCAAAATACTTCCGACACTGAAAATTAAAAGTGATCTGACCAAGCAGTAACGGTCAAAGCACCTCTGTGCAATTCAAACGCGTCGCGATTAAAACGACCCCAAAAAGTGACCCGTCCGACTTGATTGACGTAGCTAAGTAACTGTTGCAGCTAGAAAGTTTGTTCTAATCGGAACCGTCGGATTTTTGGCCATGTCTTCTCGCCTCAATGCCCAGTCAAGTCCAATCGGGACTGGGCGAGGTTCTAATATTTTACCGCCTTGTGTGTATAGACATAATTTTCTTGTCTTGGGTCGCAGAGCAAACTCAAGAGCACCATTGAATTTGCAAGGCAAGTTAGCCAAAATATTTCTGATACTAAAAATTGGAAGTGATCCGACCAAGCTGTGTCAAAGCGCCCCCGTGCAATTCAAATGCGTCCCGCTCAAAGTAACCCCAAAAAGTGACCTGCCCAACTTGAATCAACGTAGTTCGGTAAGGGTTTCAGCTAAGTTCTTTTTTTTTTGTTGAATAGCCAATAAACGCAGCATCTTTATGATTCTTTTTTTATTAAGTTGCCCAAATTTTGTTTTAAATGTTGCTTCAAACTTAACCCAAAAAGTCTCTTTTTGCACTTTTGACCAAAAATCTGGGCCCAAAATTTAATTTAAAAAAAATTCTTTGACAGAATAGTTTTCAAAGAATTAAAATACTCAATAAAAAATATGTATTGTGGAAAAAATAATATTTTTTTTACGCACAGAATAGGATTTTTTTTCCACGTTAATAAAAACACAGCTAAATTAATAAGACATTCAAATCCTAAATTTAATACTCAAGATTTACAATTTCCAAAAATTATATTTTATATTTATATATTTTATAATTATATGTTGTTTAGCATTAAAAAATAGAGAGAAAAAAATAAAATTGATTGTAATTGCTATATAAGTATAACTGCAAGAAAAAACTTTAGATCTGCAGTAATAAAAGGTAGAGAACATATAAAAATATATGAACAAATTACGTTTGGTACGATAGCATCAATAATTTATGAAAAATCAGTTCAAAAAAATGAAGAAAAAAATTCCTAAGCCCAACACTGCAACAATTGTCTGCACAAAATGTTTCTCAACCATAGGAAAGAAACAATCCCATAAATGTTCTTCAAAAAATGCAAACAGTAACATAACAAACAATATGGTTGCGGAACTGTCTGATCAGCAAAGAATTTCGTCATCAATAATATAGCAGGTCTAAAGAAAGAATGAAGAGAATTGCTATCAATCCCAAACAAATTAAAAAGATTCAGATCAGTTCGGAGAAACTATTGAATTATAAATCTAACATGAATGTTGCTGCGTTATGTATACAAAAAACTAACTAACTTTTTTCGGTCATCAACTGTTCCACGCAAATGTATTCCTGCCCATTTCTCTAAAGATATAAAGAATAGGAAATTAGACTTTGATTCCATTATAAAAATTGATTTCCTAGACTTGATGTTGGTAATGGAAATTCAACCAAAACAATTAAAAGACCAACAGTGTGAGGTAACGTTTCTAAAATATTTGATATGGTAATTAATAAACGTGGAGAAAAGGGTAATGTTCACATTAAAATTATGGCAGATGGCAATTTTTTTTTAAATCTCTTGTAGCATAATACCTGTGCTATTTAAAAAAAAAAAACAGATTCCGCCAGTAAACCAAAAAAATTAAATATATTTAATTTTTTCTTGAAACAATTATTATCAGATTTTTTTTACAGATTTAAGTTTACTTTCTACAAATAACATTCTTCTAATGAAGTCAAGTTAAACCTGTGCAATCTTTTGTCTTGTATTCGTTTTAAAATTCTGGTATAATTTGCGATATATCATGTAATCTAACTCTTCAAGAATCCCCCTCCAAAAATAGCATCTTGACAAACCTAGGGATCTTTTAGGCAACAATGTTTACATATGAGTCCGTTAAGAAAGATTCTTAACGGACTCATATGCAACCATGAACACACAAGCAGTATGACTTGTAGCCCCATCTTGCTAAAAAAATAATTTTTAGTAACCTAGAAGAGGGTTGTTGCATCATAAATGTTCTGATCTGCATTAACAGTTGTAGCGTTTCTTCTATCGTCTTAAAATATTTCTTTTCCAATAATGCCAAATAATGCAAGTGCACACCAAACCGTAACTTTCAAACTAATTGCTATTCATGCAACTGTTTTGTATTTAGGCAACAGAACCGTAAAGGACTTTGTAAATTTCATAGCAAAAAATTCGACAAAGATGTTGAAGAAATTTGATAGGTCTGGCCGGATTAAACTAACCGAATTGTAATATGTTTATAAAATAAATGCTTTGTTTTGTTTATTTGCATACCCTTTCAAATAAAAATGTGTTACATCCGACATAAATATGCGGTCAATAAAGTTTCATTATTATTTAAATATCGCACTATTTCTTTGCTAAAAATTCAGCATGTTGGCATCTTTCAATTCTCAAACTAGATAAGTCTTTATGCAAAATTTCTTGTTATAATGTGTTATTAATGTTCACGATAACACAATGTGGACTACGTGTCAATGCTACTCAAACCTTTTTAATGTTTTTTTTTGTTCTTGCGGACATAAAGCATAGAATAGCTACAAGCTCTATGCGTTAAGTTTAATGTGCAGTCAGTCAGTTTTTCTTAACTTTTTCACTCATGACATACCACATGAGCAAACGGCACTCTTACATGTCGTGGAATATTAAATTAATTTCAAAACAATTGTTGTCAATGTCACAGAATCGCCATTTTTATAAAATAATTTTATGCAAAAAGCACTACTCCATATTTAACAAATGGCGGAGTCTATATTAAAAGTGATACAAAACTTGCCTCTCCCTGTTGACAGCTATTACTCCCAAGCACTAATCAGAACATAACGTGTCCTACACAATACAACACAACACTAAATCACTAAAAAAACAGTATTTTCAAACAAATACAATCAAGCTTCAAAATTTTGGCAAACCCTTAATATAAATAGAAAATAAAAATGCATGAAGAAGATTAGGTACGCCGTATCGTCCTACAAAAACACAACGCTCACAAACTAGAAAAATATCTTTCAAATTAAATCAACTAAGTAAAAGTACAGACGTACAGGGTAGAGCATAATGGAGTCTCAACATTTCCAAAATTAAAAAAACTTTTTATTATTCAAAAAATATTTAATAAGGTTTTGTTGGTTAAGTTTAAAAACTATAGCGTTTCTATGAAGATTTCTTTCACACTTACTAGCAAATCTACTAAAAATCCCGACAATTTTTTCATGAATGACCTTCTAGATCTTTGAGTTCTTGTAGGTTTTGAAGACAATCTTTAAAAAACTCGCCATTGAGAAGAAGGTCCCGTACAATATTCCTGTATTTTGAGTTGTAAACAATTCTCTATCACAGTATCAGTAAAAAGTCAAAGTACAGTAACAACACCCTCTTAAAAAATGCCTACAGAAAACAAAACACATCAAAAGTTGACTATTGAGCTGTAATAATGCCGTTGTTAAAGTTTTCCGGAGTTGTCAGCAGTAATTCTGCTTGTTTACTATCCTGGACAGATAAAGATGTGCTTCGTCGCTAGTCCACCAAATGCCGTAGAATGCACAGCAGTAAAAATCACATTACAACATCTTACAAAAACGCAAGTCAGTATGTAGTGTCGTCCCACCGTTCAACCCATTATCCAAAGTACAAAGGCATGTTTCTTAGCAGAACATGTTGGAGATTGCTCTATTAACGCTCTGACTGCAAAAAAGTTTTAAGGTAACATCACAGACTTAAGAAGCCCAGATATGTTTGTTCTTAAATTTTGTACCTATTTCAAATTTTTTTTCGACCAAAAACACTTCAGTGATTATTTGAAATGTGGGACTACATTATGCCCCTCTTTATTTAGAAAACAAATGCACTCACCATAATAAAATACTTCCTTTAAATGTTGCAGATGTTCTTCAAACGTTTTGCCTAAAACAATTATATTGTCAAGATAAGCAAATGCTCAAAGCTTCATGTCTAAACCAATGATTTTATCTTAATCCAATAATTGACTAACAATGTATTTCCCAGTGGGATACATAATAGGCTTAAGCTTCCTGTTTTAAATCTGGTTCAACTTTGACCTTTGCTGTTAGATGCCAGTAGAAGTTAGAAATTATTTTTAATCCTCCATTTTTTTTCTTTAGCATCTGTAACGACTTTTTAAAAGTCAAAGTAACAGATATGCATTTCATAACTCATGTCTAAACACCTTTGTCTTAATACGTTTAATCCAAATAGTGCCTTCCTAGTCCCTATGCCTTTCCTGAAACCCATCTATGTGTCGCTGATGCCTTCTTCTAGTTTTCTGAAGATGGAACTCGTCAGGGCAATAATCCTATGGTCAGTGCATTCTTTGTTCGTATTTGTTTTCATAAATCTCTATTTCCCGACATTTGCCTGCTAACCATACTTCTTTAGCAGTTTTTAATTCCTTCTGAATGTCGTTTTCTATGCATTTGCACATCTCTGTTTTTGTGTTGGCTGTTACTTTAGATGAATAAAATTCAAATAGATAGCAATCACGACTTCTAAAGACCTAAATTAACCCAAAAGAAATATAAAAAAATAAATTAGAATACTGGTAAATATTTAATATGTTTATGAGGCGAGGTAGTATCAAATTTTGTAACAATCCTAAAAATTCAACGCAAAAAATCTGAAAACCACCGCAAAATAAAATTAATGTTACGTATACTTAAAACAATCTTAAAAATTATGCGCATCAGGCTTCAATTTATAAAATGTATAAAAAACGTATCGGTAATCGGAGCGAGTCCACTTTTATAGAATGTCCGTCTTCTATCATTACAGAAAAATTACAAATATTAAAAAACGTTTCAAAACATATTACTGCTGCTGTCTAACTAAGTAACATTAGATGATATTATAGCATTAACCATTTTAAATTTTAAATAATCAAAGATTCTTCAATAGTATCGTAAAATATAAATATTTTTGTATAGAAAACAATAAATAAAAATAAATATTGTGTCATTTATATTGTAAATTAAAAAAATAATCTCGTTTTCTGTTAAAGCAAAAGATACAATATAAACCACCCTGTATATACATACTTACATTAAAATAAAATTGATATTAATATTTTAATGTTTCTAGAACCTTCAGAAAAGAAACACAACTTTTTAATAAAATAACTCTTATTTAATTTATGACTCTCAATTTTATTTACCCATTAAATATTAATAATTTCTCAATGCAAACATTAACATATTACTTGATAATATCGTAAATATTTAAACCCACATAAAGATTTCCAATAAAAAAACATATTTTAATATTATACATTATCCACTTGAACATTACAATGTATGGTTTACATATAGATATATTTTTCTATATAAGTAGTAGCTCGTTTTCAGTAAAGCAACCGCAGCGACGACAACATTAAAACGGCAACCACATTGAAAATTTTATCGTTAATGCATTTCTATCATTTCTTTGAGGTGAGCTAATTGTTGCTTTTCACTATACTAGATCTGGCTGATCATGCAGGAGATCACTGGCCTTGAGATATGCTTACATTGCTGAGTATTGTTTGTATACATATCCTAGTTGTACATTATTGACACAGCTTCAAGATCTGGGTGGCCTAATAATATTCAAGATTTACAATATACAGAGTTTGTATTATTAAATAATTATCATTTACTTGTATAATCATTAAAAACAGGATTTGGATTTTCAAGGATGTAACTTATCAAGATATGATTTCATATCAATTTACAATTCTAATGATATTTTATTATACACTTTATTGATTCAAGTTTCATAATTTAATTTTATTCATTTAAGCATTTCGTATTAATTTGTCAAAATTAATTACAAATAATAATAATTAGTATGATTTATGCATTAAAATCTTTATAAATTCAAATTTGAATTATGTAAAAATTTACATATGCGTGTAGCAAAAAAACCTTTGATATACCGATTTTCGGGTTTGCTCAAACTTATTTTATGTACATTAATACGTAGTTTCAGTAGTAGTAACCTTTCTTTATATATTTATATAATAGAAGCCAATTTTAAACGTATTATAATAGAAAGATTGTTGTAAAAATGAGACAAAAGCTATGATAATAAAATTAATAAAACTCCATTATACAGGGTTCTCCATATTAGACTACCTATTTTGATAAGCAATTTAAATGTAAACAAAGTATGTGATTATTTTTTTCTTTAGTAAGTAGACCTCAAAACAGTTAAACAACAGCAGGTGTGAGAAACTAAATGTTTGTGCAATAGTATGTATTATTCAGTGCAATAACGAGTATTTTCCAGGAAAATCTACATTCAGTAGAATGTGCATGTCGACTTCAGTTTAGCAACAATAACAGGAGTAATGCGCCAACAAGCAATACAAAAATATTGAACGAATGAGAACTGCGTTTATAAGAAGTCCTAACAGCTCTTCTAATCGGTAATAATTTGCTCTAGAAATACCCAAGAAAAGTCTTCACAGAATCCTTCATAACAATTTAAAATTTCATCCTTACAAATACCAAATAGCACAGCACCTTGGCAATTGACATAAGAAAGCAAGATTAACATTTTGTCAAAAAAATTTAATTCAGTATCGAGAACCAATACACAATTTTTTAATGACCAACAAAGCAAATTTTTATTTGAATGACGTTGTTAACTAACAAATTTTAGATACTAGGGAGCTGAAAATCCTTATAAATTGGTTACAAAAAATTTTATAGTCCATAAGTCGTTGTTGGGTATGACGTAGAATCTTTTGGTATCATAAAAAAAATTAAGACCGATGCTTTATTTAATTTTTTGAATAAAAATAACTATTCTAAAATAGTCAAATCCAAGCGCAGACATATAAAAAGATTTGCACAATTTTCCATTTAGAATTAAAAGTTGTATTGAACTTGGTGGAAGAGCTTTATAATATTGTTTTTAAAAATTATCAAATGTTGAGGTCAGTATAAATCCAACAAAATTAGTTGTACATAAGTGTAACAAAATATTCATTTACTCGATTTAGAAAGATTTTATTCGAATGACAAAACTGTAGTTTGATATAGAAAACATTGTATATAAAATAATTTATAAACAAAATCTTTAAAATAAATAACAAAACATAAAATCTAATCGAATTCAAGTGTAGAATCAATCCAAGTTATAACATTTTACAACGTTTTCACGTATATATAAACAATAAGAAACCCAGTCAACGGTTATAAGAAACAATTATGATTACAAAATATGTACCTTGTAATAAGATTAAAAAAACATGTTTAAATAACAAAACTACAAAAAAAAGATAAGTAATAAAAAAAAAAAGATGACCAAGCTCTATAACATAACAAATAACACAAAAAAATAACCTTCAATATAGATCATTAAGAAAGCAATAGAATCTTTATTGTTGCTTCTCAAGCAATATTGTACCACCTATGTTCGTTTATTCAATAAAAACTAAGAAATATATAAGTATACCTTTTAAGACAACAAAGAGGCTCTTACAAAACTGGTCTATCTCATATCCTGTATTCAACGCATTTCTACAATATGCTACAAAAATCGGAAAAAAAGACCAACAAAAATAAATACCGGTCAGAAACGTCATATATAGACACTCCGCAGACAAACAGTTAGTATTAACACAAGGCAAAGACAAATCTGCGATTCTTCGTAAAGAAGTTACAAAAATAATGTGCAAAGACCATCTTAGAAATCAATATTAAGAAAACTTAATACCTATTAACAGAAAAAATCAAAACTAGAACAAATGAAATTTTTTTGTAAGATATACATTAAACTAAAATAATTAAAAAAATTAAACATGATACAAAAAGACAATCTTTCAGAGATGACGTGGACAAAACTGTAAAAAAATAAAAACAACAAAAAAATGCAAAAAAAACAGCTGTCTGTAAAAAAAACACACAAATATATTTCACTTTTTTGACGGAACGTTTGATGGAGACTTGGTTAGAAAGCAGCATTGCGATTTCTCAATCAAAAATCCATATCCCTCTGTATTAAATATACTATACTTTTCATACAAAAACCACAGCTGCTATTTTGCCGTAATTTTTGACAAAACTACTAAATGATACGTGTCTCTATAATCGCATTATTATGTAAATATATCTCAACAAAAACAAAATTTTAAAACTTAGCGCTGCTATGTTTGCTGTTGTACTGTTAGACATTGAAAATCGAATCACTAATAGACACAACATCGCATTACTGTTTCAAAAATAGTGACATATTGACTGCCACAATTTGCAAACTGCGTTTTGCTAATCAAAAAGTTCCAAATGTATCAACGGAAACTGAGTCAGACCAACCGACACGTGTTTATCCAGCTCGTTCAACAGAAAACATCACAACTGGTTAATGCCAAAAGTCCGTAAAAATGATCGATTTCATATTTACAAAATCCGACTTACATACCAACTCAAACCTACAGACCATATACAGCAAAAACAGTTAGTTTATTGGTTCATTGAACAACAACAAGTAGACAGTAAGTTATCCAAAAAAATAATCTTCAGCTATGAAGCATATTTTAATGTTAATAGCTTAGTAAACAAGATAAATTGTCGCATTTGTAGTGACAAAAACCCATATATGTTTCATGAAAAGAAAATACATTCCAAACGTATCACTAATCGTAGTCAAATCACTATATTTATACATTTGAAAATGCAAATGATTCAATGCTGTAATTTTTTTTAATAATTTGTAGAAGCTTAGAAATGTTAACCTCAAATTGTCAATCAAGATAAGCTTTCTCCACCATCAATCCACAATCCGATTATTTTTTGGCTAACTTTCATCAAACGTTCATTCAGGCAATTAGTACTTCCTTGAACGTCGTACTTTTTCCGAAGGTTTAGTTCTTGCAATACTCATGTTATTATAGTTACCGTCAAATATAAATGAAACGTTCTTTCCAAAACTATATCTAAAGATGTCGGTGTGCAGGCTGTAAATTTCCTTGCAAAGTTTTAAAACATTATATATAGCAATGACTATATTCCATTTCGCATTCCTTCATCAGTAAATAAAGCTAAGGAAAATAGAGAAGCTCATACAGACATTTTTTTCATATCAATTTTGAAGTTTTTTGCAATGCATATTCTTTGAAAAAAAAAATAGTGAATTGATCAAAACTGGTGACGCGTTCTTATGCTGCAGTTAACAATTGGTAGCGGAAACACTTTATCTTTTTGAACGATTAGGACCTAAATTTTTTTCTATGATTTTAGTAACCATGTCACAACAAACTTTGTTTGTTTTGCTCTTGAGCCGATAGAAATTGCTCTTGAGCCGATATATAATTTAGAATTGTAGCAAGATATTCTCGTAAGCTGTGCTGTTTAGTTGTCAACTTTAGAGAAATTTTCAAACTGCTCGCAAATGTTTTAGAGCTTAACCATGCCTAAAGTCTTCCTGTAAAGTACATAAATTGCATAAGTATCTGCTTTATTGTCATGCCTAATATAGTACCAGACCAGAACTTGTCTGTCCAACAAAATGTAATAACCTCGTCTTGTATCTGTTGTACGCTTCAGAAAGATATTGTTTCATGCAAAGCATGTCCTGTATATGTAAATGATCAGTCTGCTTGCGTGTAGCAAATGCCCGCTTGCATGACAAAAGAAACCATCTTTGGATGGTATCAAAGTGAAGCTACCAATTGCTTAGTATTTGTGCTTCATAATTTTGCTGTTGGGTCCCTGTATTCAATAACATTTAATTCATGTCGTGGCAGTAACAAATAAAAAATAGATAACTTTTGAGAGTTGGTATCAGCTGTTACTTTTCAATAAAACAATCCCATCACAGAATTCCAGCAAACCTGCTCAATTTCCTGCAAATTAAATTAAATCTGGAATTGTAAGAACAATGTTGTTTAAAAGCGGATAAAAAGTTTCGACATTAGTGACGTTTATAAACTGTAAACCCGCAAATTTATTTTTCCGTAACAGAAAATTATACCAAACTCTGCAACTTTTTAAACCGATTTAATTTCAACAATACGCTTGATAACAATGGTCGGAGTCACGCAATGGTTAAGTGTTGACGTTAAACTCAACTACAAACTGAGAAAACACATTTTCCAAAACTTTTTTTATTACGGTGCATGGAATCCTACTGTTGATAAAATGTTAATAAGACTTTGTAACCCAATTTTTTTTAAAGAAAAGCTTCGACATCTATCTGCAGAGGTAAGAGAATCAAACAAGGCCTTGATGCTGTTATTATTGCGTGAGCAATCAATGTACATTTCCTCTTCCAATTCTCTAATGCATTATCTTTTGTAACGATTGCCAAAAGAGACATTTTCAAAGTCTCAAAAACAATGGCTTAGACATCTTTCACAAACTCATCTAATAGCTAGTATTTTTTTTTTTGTAAAAACCACTTCTAATGTTTTTGCGGATAATTGCTGCTACGCAAATGACTGGTCTTTTTTCTCAAAAGTTTATATTTTTTGTACCATTTATCTAAAAGAATCTTATACGCAGTATACCAAAAGCAAATCACGCAATCGCGCCTTTGTTTATCAATAATATCATGTCATGTCCATATTCTTCTGTAGATTTTTTACGGTTGTGACCAAAAACAAATTTTCCTTTTATTTGGCTTATCAAATCATTTATAGGAAATTAATACTTGTCAAAAATTTCCGTTAAAAAAGTACTTTGTTCCCAGAAGGTCGTCCTTGCTTAGTCCCCTTAGCAGATGGTATACGTACAAGCAAATTGCATTCCTGTTGCTACTAAGCTCCTGCGGAAAACAAGATCAGGAATTTACTGAACACGCTTCATGATTGTAATAGCAAAATCATCATCGCGTCCATCAAAGTGTTGTGCAATACTTTCTTTAGTAGTCCTAATACTAAATAAAAGACCTTTTGTTTGCTTATCGGAAATTAAAATTAATTAGCAATTACTTCTCTACAAAAAAAAATCATTATTGAAATTAAAAAAAAGAATAAGTTGCAGCTGTCCTTAAAGTTCTTCCCATTTCTCCGGCTCACATTCACATCTCAAGATGCAAACAAAACTAGTCCTTCATTACACTGTACAGTGTCTTCGCTTTAGGCTTACCGCTATAAAAATCAAAACTCACTTGGCCACATAAACGTCTTTAATCAGAGGTTTTTGCAAATAAAACAATAGCCTATTTTAATATGCTCAAACACCTGCCCCTTCTTTAAAATTAACACTACTATAGAGCTTGATGCAAATATAGTATAAAACTCGCTAAGGCCAACTTTGATACGCAATAAAAACTTTATTTTGTAATGTAATTAATAGTGTACTTACAATTAACAATTAACGTTTTACTCTAACACCGGTTTCTTTATTTATGTGTTATGGTTGATGTATGTAATCACACCCCTATCAGATGCGTGTATTGTCCTGCTAACTTCAAACTTAATAATAAATGTAAGATGGCGGATAATGCGCATAAGAAATCTTGATCGACAATTTAAAGTTAAATTTTTCTAAGCTACCCTACACAACTATAAAAAAAATGAAACCTTTAACTCATTTGCATTTATCTGCATATTTTTCTGATATAAAGACCCAAAATCTACACCAATAGTCCTGTTGTAAATTTTGGGTTTAAGATAAACCATCTATCTTATGTCGGAAATGCACAACAAACAGTCACCGGTATTAGGGAATAAGTCAGTTTTGTGTGCCTCAATAAATGGTATAAACATATAGTTCATATAGGACAGTACTACTTGCTATACATCAAGTAAAATAATGGTATTATTGCACAAAACTTTCCCCAGGGATGTGATCTTCCGTTTAGGCAAACATGAAAGCCTACATATTGCAATTCACCGCCTTTGAACTTATTTGTTTAAGATTTTTTGTTTGAAGTCAAAAGTTTAACCCACAACAAAAAATATAAAACCTAAACAAAGACGTCTACTTCGGCCTAACCAGCCGCCAATTGATTACATATTGACACCCCACTACTTCATTGTACAAATCCATATCACAACAATAGGATAATTCAAATTAACTATAGTAAAAAATTTCAAAATGATACAATAGTTAATTTTTCATCAATTCTGTATACAAAAAAGTTGTATGGCTCAGAAAAGGAAGTTCGTAATATTGCCCAATATGTTGGTAAAAATTTGTTCTCTAAAAGTTTTTTACAAAAGCTATTAAAAAGGGTAAGTTAGCTCATCAACAAATATCCGTACAATCAATTTATAAAAAAAATAAAATCATTTCTATTTGTGTTGACAAATGTTGCCAGACCATTACTTTGATTATCCTTAACTCGACGCCATCGTGCGTGCAAACTGCCACAAAGCAATCAAAAACTACAACAGGATCCAAAAACAGAAACAAATTATGTTTAGTACCGTATCAAAGTTTAATTTGTGTGTAATAGTCATAAAATGGACAAAAAAAACGGAAAGAATAAAGAAACACTCAAAAAATATTACAAAAAGCAAATGCTCATAGAAGTAAATATCTGCTTGTTAATTCCAGAAATAATAAACCTAAATCTCTATATTCCTACTTTGCTTTCAGAATTCTTCAAACTTGTCAGCAGATAGAAGATTTATGTCACCTGAATGCAAAATTAAAAATTACTACAGGTTGACAATGGTCGATTAATTTTTACCATAACTGAACGTCTTCTTCTTCTTGTTCCACTCCTATAGTAGATTGGAAATCATCAATGCTATCTTCACTCTGTCATAATCCTTACATGATCAGCACAGGGTATCCTCAATATTTGTCTGTAGCACCACATCTCAAAAACCTGTATTTTACTCGTGTGGCCTTGTCTTAGTGTCCAACTTTCTACACCGTATAATAAAATTGAGAAGATGTAGTTATATAGCATCGAAGCATCTTTACTTTAAGATTTAGAAAGAGATCTCTGTTATTGAGTGCTATATACTCATTGTTTCCAGTTAAAATTGTAATCATTTGAATATATTAGAAGCCCACAAAGACAAAAAACTATAACACACCACTGGAATATAAAAAATTCAAAGATTACTAAATAGAGAATTAACACGCTCAGTAAGAGCAGATAATAAAATAAATCTACACCTAATTCGTAATTAAAAACATCAGCGCTGATTCTGTCAACAAAACATCCGCTACATCGATAACAACTGACTACATCTCCCCAAATCCTTATTTCAATTGCGCAAATAAAACTATCTTTGACATTTTATAGTATCATCTTCAAATTTGATTCCAATCGCTAAACATACGTCATTGATATATAAGTTGATTGTGATTTAAAACTTGAACACAGACAATTTTGAAGCTAAATATTAGAGCAAGCAGTTCAAATGAGACAAAGAATTCAGTTATGATGACCGATAGTGTAAAAAACCTCTAGAAGCAAGTTGAATATTTGGTGTTGATTGACCGCCGAGTAAAAGTTTCAGTTATTGCTAGAAACAATAGGAATATCAAAAACAAGTGTTTTTAAAATGCTAAATAAAGATTTGAGAATGAGCAACGTTCCAAACAAAAACTGTAAAGACGACAATTCTGCGAGAAGAATTTGTCTGCTTTATCCCAATACAAAGATTTTTTCAATAAAATTGTAACTAAAAATAAAACCTGGGTACACCACTAAGATCTTCTCACAAACAAAACAAAAGTCTTGCAATCTATTTATCTCTATAAACCCCTGCTCTTCACCACTTAATGCAAAGGCCCAATTTTTTGCCCAAAAAATGATTTCCACAGTTTTCCCTAACGCTGAAAGAATTATCTTAGTTGAATATATGCAAAAAGGATACAATTACGGAAAATGTCTCAAAGACATAATTAAAAACTCTGCTTATGGACGACAACTGCAAGAAGCATTAAACACAAACTGTTCAAGAAGTAGTCAAGCGGCTTTAAGATCAACATCTAACTTACAATCTCAACATCGCCTTTTGTGACTATTATTTATTAAACTCAAGAAACTATTTGAGAGCGCCTTGTTTTTTTTTTTCAAACAAAGATTAAGAAAATATTGCATAATTACTAAATAATTTTTGTTCAAAGACATAGCGTTACTAGAATAACGTTCAAATAAGTGTGTTAGTGTTAAATTACGTTAAAAAAATATAACCGCTTATTTTCATAGCTAAGTAGATCATATAAAGACTCCTCTACTATACGTGCTCTCAAAATAGTTTGATCCAAAAGTGTACAAAACTCCATAAGCATGTCTGAATATTTTGGATTTTACTAAATAACTATGTTCAATCTCAACAAATCATTCCAAATCAAAGCTATTAGGAATCACTTTTATAACCTCTAACATTGTTCAATGTATTTTTATTTCATAGTACAACAATTATTTTCTATTGGTATTTTTTAAAATTTATTATAAATGAATGTACATTATTTATTAAAACAGTATTCATAATATTTAGAAATTCGCTATACTCTTCCCAATACTGTTTTATTATATCATAAATCAAAAGACTTCGAATGAAAGCATTTATTATGTATCAACTAATTACACTTAATTATTAATTTATGAATGACTAATTACTTTATTACATGTAATAACGATTAATATCCTGTAGATATGTCATTTGATATGTTCTATGGGAATGGCGATTATTAATTTATCTTTGTTACTGATTGAAATTCCAAAGTTAAATTACAAAAATATACGAGATAAAAATTTAGAAAATGTTATAAACTTTGTATACAATTAATACTTATAAACATTCCTTAGATAACCAACGTGCGTCTTTTATGAACGTTGACATGTTAGATTTACCAGTCATTGTTTTAAAAATTGCATCATTTATTAAAAATTGTTTTAAAAATGGCTTATTGTTCTCTTTATATTATCATAAATGCCATTAATCTTATCAACTACACACTGGTGACACTGCATTATATAATTGACAATAAAACATCAAGGAAACGAATTCGCCTCCCGACAATACATAATGTTACAGATTTCGTTCCTGTTGAGATGATGTGAAGAAAGGTGGGTTTTGATGTGTATGTGCGATTACATTTCATTATTTGTTGTATTTACGAAAAGTACAAGAAATTTATGTGAATTCCGTGTACGTTTTTGTCGACAGGCGAAATCCACATTAGAGTAACTGAGAAATTAGCTATATTATAATTTTAACACATTGTTCTACGTGCGATCATTAAACTTGTATTCGTAATAAATTTTATTATATTCTTTGGTGTTAAAAATATTACGGCTATAATTATAGAAAAGTGCGCATATCCGGCAGGGATTACCACAAATCACGGAAGGTCTTTCACTCTAATTTTATTTGTTTTTTTGTTGCATTTTTTAAATCTTATAATTTAAATTTCATTATAGGTAAATTGATAATGACGGCTTTGGTCATTACAATAGAATTTTCTCATGACCGATTTTCGATATTCGTAAATTGTCGAATAAAATAAAAAGAAAAAGAAATCATAGAAACTATGTAATGATACTACTGTAGCAATAACACGATTTTACAATCAATTAATATAAATAATAATAAATTTAATCCTTTTTTTCAATTTCCCTACCTAACAAGCTAAGTTAATATAATTAGTAAGATCAATAGAAATCACCCAAACATAATAATTACTTTAAACTAAAGTGCATAACACAAATTTATGGCAAGTTCAAACCCTAGCTTTGATAAATAATTTATAAGTACATATTAAAAGAGTGTGGGTGGATAAAATACTAAGCCTCCTCAGTACCTATATCGCCTCCATTATCTCAATTAACAGGATCGATAGTATACAGTGATTTTTGCAGATATGTACATATCAAATGCCAGTGCGTAAATAACAATCTTTTATAAGTCCAAGGATTTGTTTAAATAACCTCTGACAGCTAATTATACCCCTAAAAGCTTCGCTAACCATTGTGCAATTAAATCTTTTTCTCTTAAAACCTGACAAGTTTACCAATAATTTACACAAACAAATATTATAACATAACCTCAAATGCCCTACCTGCACAGATAAATACAAATAGTATAAAAAAAGTAATTCAACAAATAGTAGAAAAAATGGCTATATCCAAATGAAGAAAAATATTTTCAAATTCCAAACTACGCAGCAATATTTAACAACAGATTGATGAAAGGTGGGGGCATTGCAATATACATAAAAAACGGAATAACAACAACAGTACAAGAAAGTAAAACAGAAAAAAATACTGAAATACTAACAATAAAACTTAATAAAACAAACATACATATAACAGCAATATATAAACCCCAAACCGCAAAAAACGATGACTTTTTAAAAGTAATAGACAAAATAACAAAAACAAAAACCAAAAATATAATAGTAGGTGACATGAACATAAATTTAAGAGAAAATAACAATATAACAAATAACTACAGAAACTTAATTGTTGAAAATGATCATTGTATATTAAATAAAATAAATGAAGATGGAGTGACGAGAAATAACGCAGATAAACCTGGCACAATAATAGATCATGTTATAACAAACATAAAAGGTTATAACAAAAAAATTAAAATTAAAAAACTAACATTATCGGACCATAATGCGGTAATAACAGAATGGAATATAATATATGAAAAAACAAAATATGAAAAAGTACTAAAAAAGAAAATAAACTATGAAAAAATTAAGAAAGAATTTGAAAACATAGATAAAAAAACAGTACACGATTTTGACACACTAACAACAATATTACAAAACACAATAAAACGAAATACAAAAGTAACGGAAATAAAAAGAAAAGAAAACAATGAGTGGATAAATATGGAAATAATAACAATGATAAAAGATAGAAACAAAACACAAGAGAGATACATCAAAAATCCAAACAATGATGTTATTAAAAAAATATTAAAAGAAAAGAAAAAAGAAGTAGAGGACAAAATTAAGGAAAGAAAAGAAAATTACTACAAAAACAAAATAAAAAACGCAAATGGAAATCAAGCTAAACAATGGTCGGAAATAAATAGTATGCTAAATAAAACAAAGAAAAAAACAAAACAAGAAATAACTGAAATTATAACAAAACACGGACAAAAAAAAACAGATAAAATTGGCATAGCGGACGAACTGAACAACTACTTTGCAACAGTAGGAAAAAACTTGGCAAACAAAATTAAGAAGAATGATGGCAGGAAAACAACAACAACTGTAAGAATAGAAGAAGAAGCTAAGTTTGACGAAACAACAGAAGAAGAGATAGAAGATATAATCAAACAACTGAAAATAAGAAGCGCGCCAGGAGAAGATCAAATAACCCATGACGTAATAAAAGCTATAAAAAAGAAGTAGCACCAATACTGAAAAAACTAATAAATAAAATAATACAAACAGGTGAATATCCACAAATACTCAAAAAACAAATTATAAAACCAATACACAAAAAAGGAGAAAAATCAAAATCAGAAAATTATAGACCACTATCGCTTATATCAGTGTTAAGCAAAATAACAGAAAAAGCAATATATAACAGACTTATGACACACATAAACAAACATAACATAATAAACAAAAGACAATATGCATTTCAAAAAAACTCAAACACTATGGGCATAACAACTGACATAATACAACACATAGCAGGAAAGCTAGATGACAAACAGTATGTAATACCAATATTTATAGACATGAGGAAAGCCTTTGACACAATCGACAAAGAGAAATTGATCAACAAAATGGAAATTCTTGGAATAAGAAACACAAACTTAAAACTACTAAAAACATATATTAAAAACAGAACACAAAAAACAAGAATAAACGACATACTTAGTACATCTACAATAGCAGAATATGGGCTACCACAAGGTGGAGTACTAGCGCCAATATTGTATATATTATACATAAATGATATATATAATATAAACTTAGTTGGTGAAATATATACATATGCTGATGACACATGTATTATATATCACGGAAAAAATAAAGAAGAGATAGAGAGAAACATAAATGAAGACGTTAAGAAATTAACTAAATGGTACGACGAAAACATACAAACAATAAATGAAGAAAAAACAACGTATATGATAATAAGACAAAAAAACACAAAAAAATTGAAATAAATAACATACCAATTACTAGAACAAAACAGACAAAATACTTAGGAATAATATTAACTGAAAAACTCACCTGGGATACACATATTAACAAATTATTAAAAGAAAGCGCAGCAACAATAGGAGCTGTGTATAAAGCTAGGGAATGCATTACAAAAGAAACTGCATTAAGTATCTACCATTAACTATTTTTAGCAAAAATTAATTATTTAATAAACATATGGGGAGAAACAACAAAAACAAACATTCAAAAAATTCAAAGGCAACAGAACAAAATTCTAAAAATAATATACAAACTACCAAAACTAACACCAACAGAAGAAGTATACAAAATAATTAACGAAACAAAGATAAACGAAAAAATAAAAATAGAAAAATGCAAACTAATATACAAAATTAAAAATAAAGAAATTAAAACCAACCTCCAAATAAAATGCAACAAAGAAATTCACGGACATAACACAAGAAGAAGAAGCAACATACATGTACACACAACAAGGACAGAAAAAGCAAAACAAACAATACTAGGCAATGGACTTGTCACTTACAACCAACTGCCTGAAAGTATCAAGAAAATAAAGAATTATAAAGAATTCAAAATTAAAATTAAAAAACACTATATATTAACAAGATCTAATTAGAAGAAGACAGAAGCAGATAAATAGAAACATAAAATGGTGCCCCGAATACGAAGCTCTGCAGCCATCCACATGGAAACGGTGTAGAGCAGCAAGTGGGGAGAAAAAAAACAACTAATATAAACTGTAAATATGTAAATATTTTATAATAAAAACTAAATATAAAAAAAAAAAAAAAAAAAAAAAACAAAAAAACAAAAAAAAACAAATCCAAAACAACAATTAGTTTAATTGAAAACAACTAAGTTTTCAAAATAGTCATTTTAACAAAACAAGAATACAGCAAAGACAACTTTTAGTGAAATAAAACAGTAGAAAACGCAAAAAACTAAAAAATATTTACTATAAAAACAGTAATGAGTAAAATTTTTATCGGGCAACATAAAATATGCATTAATTGCATTGCAATAATTAAAGAGGGTAGCGGGATAAGATGACTGTGGCGACCCCGCGCGATTTTAGTTGGGAATATTTAAATCTTGTTTGAAATTAAAAAAAAAACGAAATTTGTATGCTCATCAACTTTTTTTCTTGACTTGTGCCAAAACTGTGGTAAAAAACGCGTTTTTCTAAAATTACCTCACTATTTATTTTTTTGTGTTTCTTTTTGGTTAGTATTATAATCGTATTCGAATGATTTGATTGTATTACACTCAAAACTAGTGCGTAGTATTTTTTTCAAATTATTTACAGGTCCTGAGACCCCAAAAACTATATGCAAACAGTCAAAAAACATGAAAAAAATGAGTTTTTTAAAAATGATTTTATTTTTGCAAAAGTTCTTATGCCCGTACAAAAAAGGGCTAAATAGCATAAGTAGCCTTCTAAATCAGCTTCATGTTCGCACGACAACTCAAATTAAATAAAAAAAAAATTTTCATGACTTCGTAACAAAAATATAATTACGCGGGTTATTGACTAAATATGACTTGTATATATTGTTTTTTTTTTTAATAAAAACATTGTTATGGTTTTACAAATGTTAGAATACGTATAGTAACCATAATTGTTTTTACTTAAAATATGGGTCCCAACGATACAGCAACATTTGAGTTTGGCGCGATGTCGGTAAAGAAGATTACTGTAAGCGACGCTAAAATTCCTGTTGCGCACTTTTGAGGTTAGAGCTACCCAATGTTTAACAATGTCAACAAACATCGTTGTGGATAAATCTCATCCAAAACTTGAGCAGTTCAGGTAATGTAAACAGTACAACTTCAGATTCTTGTTTAATCTCATTCTTAAGTATCTTAGTTTAACAATCATTTGACATTAATAATTACCAATCGTTAAGACCATGCCAAACTTGATTTGAAGTATTTTAACAAAAATTGCAACTTTGGCTTCATTGCTGCTTCTACAAATAATTTGATAATTGATTTATTTTTTTACGAGTACATTAAGAAAGGATTAAACTATAATATGTCGAAGTCTTTTAGTCAAATAATAGAGAAGAAATAGCCAAAAAAACCCATCAAATATAAAAATAAATGCGTTTTTCTGTATTTTTGAATGCATTTTGTTGCTATTTGCAAATATAATTTCACATAAAAGACTTAGACATATCATAGTTTAATCCTTTCTATATGTACTGGTAAAAAAATTAATCGATTATCAAATTATTTGTAGAAGCAGCAATGACGCCAAAGGTGCCGTTTTTGTTAAAATACTACAAATCAAGGTAGCGGTCGGTCTTAAGACCATACCGACCGCTATTTTAACAACAACGGCAACTTTGCTTTCATTGCTGTTTCTACGTATAATTTGATAATCAACTTATTTTTTCATTAGTACATTCAGAAAGGATCAAACTGTGATAGGTCGGATTGTTTTAATCAAATAATAGTTAGGAAATAGACAAAAAAACTTATCAAATATAGGAATAAATGCTTTTTTATGAACTTTTGAATGCATTTTGTTGCTATTTGCAAAAATAATTTGACAAAAAATACTCCGACATATCATAGTTTAATCCTTTCTAAATGGTAGTGGTAAACAAATAAATTGATTATCAAATTATATGTAGAAACAGCAATGACGCCAAAGTTGCAATTTTTGTTAAAATACTACAAATCAAGGTAGCGGTCGGTATGTTCTTAATGATTAAAAATAATATTTAATCATGAGTTAATTTAAATAATTAATACTTTCATTAGCCGAAAAATAAATTAATACACTGCCTACTTGCATATATTTAAAGTAGTTGACAATAATAGTTGCATATTTGATGTTGTTTGACATTGTTGCAGGTTGTTAGTTTATGAGTAAATAATGCCACAAAAAAAACAAAAAGTTGATCACAGCAAGAGATGTGTGAACTGTGACAGTTTGCTGCAATATTCAAAAAAACAACTAAAAGTATTGAAATCTACGGATGAAGCAGAAGAGGTTTCGCTTTTGTTAGAAAAACCAGTCATTGTAACTGATGCACTTTGTGGACAATGCCGTTCATGGATCACAAGGATTAAATAGAAATTGAACTATAGACAACCTGAAGCTTCATCTAGCACTGCCAATCAAGATTTTGCAGTGTTAGAAAATGCACATGAAGAAGATTTGGATACTGCATCACAACTGTTATCGGTGACGGACACTCCGGAAACTGATTCACAAGCATCGGTAACAATCTCGGAGTCATCTCAATCAACAGTGGATCGTATAATCTTCGTATCAGAAACGTTCCTGAGGTAGAGATGATTGAAATGCTCTTCAAGCGATTGATTTCAAGTCATAAATGTTGCTGTGTATGTTTGTCTGAGCCGAATTCATTAAACAGTTGCATGACTATAAAAGACAATTAGTTTTGATAGCTGATGGTACATATCTGCGACATGAAAAGAGTACTAACAACTACTACCAACAAAAATCATATTCGAGTCAGAAAAGCACCCTTTTGTAAACCGTTTACAGTTTGTACCACATATGGTTTTATAGTCGATACATTTGGGCCATACCTAGGTACTATAAACAACGCAGAAATATTGCGAGTTATTTTAAAGAACAAAAATGAATTGTCAAACCTTTTGAGGGAAGGTGACATCTTCATTCTTTAGAGATGTGAAGAACGAGTTGGAGTCTAAAGAATACATTGTGATGCCAGCATTAAAAGGCAAAAGAAATCAATTATCAACTAAAGAAGCTAATGATAGCCGGATTGTGACAAAACTTAGATGGGTTGTAGAAGCAGTGCATGGGGTCATTGCATCAAAGTTTAAACTTTTGCACAACCAACTAGATAATAAACTATTACCCGTTGCTCAAGTGTACTGCAGAATCGCTTCGTTTCTGGTTAATACTTTCGGAAAACGCTTGAACTCCGATGCGAGTATGCAAGATGAAGTTGCCATCTTCATGCTTACTAAACAAAGTGACGACAATTCATTAGCGAAAGAACTGGAGGAAGGTAACTGGAACAGAAAACCTTTAAAATCATCAAACGTACAAGATTTTCCCAAGATGACAGAGAAAGATTTGAAAATTCTGTTCACTGGTACCTATCAGTTAGCCCAAAGTATATCTTACTTAGCAGAGCGATATAGCAAAGAGGAGGACAAAAAAATTAATTATTTAATTGAAGTGCTTAATTGCGAGATACAGTCGCGGCATATTAACAGTAAAATATACAAATGCTATGTTTACTATCAACCCAACACAATCGGGTATGGCGGTATTAAACGTTACGTATGTGACTGCCCCAATGGGCTTCAAACGGTCGGCTGTTGTTCGCACGTTGCTACCATCATTTATTATTTATCGCATGCAAGATATTTTTCGAAAATAGTACGTCATGCACAAATATTGTCAACATTATTTGAAGTGCAGAGAATTCAGCCGGTAATTAACGAAGATAGCGACAACGAAGACTGAGTTGTAGATGTATGATCATAGAAAAAAATTTTAGTTAATTTGAGTTGTCGCGCAAACAAATGAAAAAATTTACATGCGGTTAAGCGGAAAATGAAGATGATTTAGAGTGCTACTTATGCTATTTAGCCCTTTTTTGTACGGGCATAACTCATAACTCTTGCAAAAAAGAAAATTATTTCTAAAAAAACTCATTTTTTTCATGTTTTTTGACTGTTTGCATAGAGTTTTGGGGTCCCAGGACCTGTAAATAATTCTAAAAAAATATTACGCTTTAATTTTGAGTGTAATTCCATTAAATCATTCAAATCCGATCATACGACTAACCGGAAAGAAACACAAAAAAATAAATAGTAAGATAATTTTAGAAAAACGCATTTTTTACCATAGTTTTGGCACAAGTCATGAAAAAATGAGCATACAAATTTCGTTTTTTTTTTAAATTTCAAACAAGATTCCCAACTAAAATCGCGCGGGGGCCGCCATAGTCATCTTATCCCGCTACCCCCTTTACTCAAACAAGATTAAAAAAAATTAATAAACCTAGCAATAATGTTAAAGAACTATTGCGTGCACAGAAAACTCCTCACATATTACCTCTTAGTTTAGAAGGCCTGCTCTTTCTCAAAGTACTGGCAAGCCGAAACGGCAGCGGCAAAGTGTCCCATTCCGAGCAAATTATCTGTCTAGTAAACTCTTTTGGTAGTAAAGTTCAAATTCCACGTTAAACTAAAAGTTAACACAAAATTTAAATAAACGTTTCTATTGTATCTTGCAACAGAGTACCTGCCATGGTAATGCAGATAAGCCAAGTAGAACTGCAAAAACATTCAAAGCTTATAACTGGATACTGTAGCCTGATCAAGCATATGCATAGAATAGAAATATGCCGCGGAAGTCTAGAGACCAAGAAACTCCGCTACATCTGCTTAGCAAGGATTACAAACGTAATGCATTATTCGTAAAACACAAGCTTACCAAAAAAATGCTCAATACAGTTCCTACGCAAAAGTTTATGGAGTTCATTAAAAAAACAAAACTACTTAAAAAGTATATCCAGGAAAAATTGACGTTTAGTACAATCACATGTTGATAAACATTTTTGTCAAAAATTACATAAAATAGAATTCATTTTTCGTTATAGAAAAAAAAAAACTGGTCGCCAAAAAGTTGCTAGTTGACCCATTTAAACTTTTTCCTTTGAGTTTTGTTAAAACGTTATGGCTATGTAAACAACCTTGAGACAATTTATACACCACAAAAAAAAATCAGCCGACTTTAGGCCCAAACTTCTTCCAAAATGTAAAAATGTACACAACTGTAACCACAGCCAGTTGATTAATATTTTGTTGCATGTGTAATGGCAACATTTATTTTATAATGCGCATTTTACAGTTATTTTGCATCGCCCCAAAAGTCTTGTTTAAATGGGGTTGATAGGACAACTGATTATTGAATAACTTCCAAATAATTTTGAATTACAAATGAGTAGAATGCTTTACAGCTCAATTTTAAAGTGCACAAAGTAGTAATAGTAGTAGTAGTAGTAGTAGTAGTAGTAGTAGTAGTAGTAGTAGTAGTAGTAGTAGTAGTAGTAGGAGTACTTTTTCGTAATTAATTCTTTTTGAGTTATTTCAAACAGATTTAGTTACAAAAATATATTATATAAGACTAAAAAAATAAGTTGTCTACAACTCAGCCTAAGTTAGTAAATTTAAACATTCTGTTCTCCCAGTGAATTATACTCAAAGCCGGCTTAGAGATCAATTTTTCACGGTTCAAACCAAGGCCAACTTTATAATGCTTTAGAAACGATTAAATTTTTAACAAAACGTTCAACACAATCACTTTTAAATAAAATAGAGTTATATTAATTTTTAATTCCCACTCAAAAACATTTTGACAAACTTGTAGCTGTTCTTATAGAAATTTACTTTTTGAACTCTTACAAACGTTATTCTACTCGTCCGTTGTAAAAATATTTTTTGAGCTAATTTTTTGCACAACCTCTCAAATGTGTTTAGAAAAAAAAAACGTAAAACTTATTAGGCAATAGAATTTTATTAAGGTATATTCACAATGTCTAGGTTTTAAAAAAGACATAAATAATCAACTTTCGATTCCTCCATGCTATAGAAATGTAACAAACAAATAGAAAAAATCTTATTAAGTCTTCATGTAACGTCCAACTATAAAATATAATTCACGTTAACGCAATAATTTAGTATTTCTACGTTAAAGTTTATAATAAAACCATGTAAAAGCTTAAAATCATTTATAGCCACACTTCACCAAACGGTACAGTATACTGTACAATACTGCTTGTACATTTTTTTTTTCTAAAACTGTTGTAAGAAATGGTAAAGTTGGAGTGGTAGAAAGAAAACGTCTAGATTTATGCAGGTAGATCTACTTCTTCCACCATTTAAATTTTTCTTCGTTCTTAATGTTTGGTATAGAAAAAACATTCTTCACTTACAAAGCCAGCCTCAATAAGGAGATCCAGGTTAAACCTTTCTGGAGCCCCAAAAACTGTTAACTATGAGAACTTATATAGGCTACCGTACCAAAAATTTGCAAAATTTCTGTTAGTGAGGAAATAGCTACTCAAAATAATTTCAGATTAAATGCAAGATAACTTCGTTTAAGATGCATAGCAGAGTAATCGGAATGTAGTTAAAAAAATACATCCTATGCTTCCAGATTTTAGAACATTAATAACATGTGACCATTTTCGGACAGATAGAAAATACCCACAACAAAAAATCCCGTTAGTAATATTAGTGATGCCATTATTTCTTTAGGTGTTAATGCTTTAATAGTTTTGTTAGAGATTCCATCAAAAGCCAAACGCTTATCGCAATTTAAATTATGTTTCTAATTCTAGATGAACATACACTATTTTTATAAAACGTCATTATTTCAAAAAACCAAGAAAGCAAACTCCTTTAATGTTCTCGAAAAAGCTTTAGTCTTTCTTTCAAATTGCAAATCATTTTTGCCGCAAATGACTGGGTCAAGAATGCATCTGTTACGTGAACTTTATACTCCGCCACCTGAGTTGTTTGTTTTCTGTACTGAAAATAAAAAGCTTTATACATCATAACTTTTTGAGCTGCTATATACTTTTTTTTTTAATTTTAAAATGTAATATTTAGGAATTACATAATATGCCACAACAACATAAAAATACTTTTGAGTTTCAACAAGTAATAAAGACTACATTTAAGCAGTCTGTAAACATTAACTTATATATTTGTGGCTTATAAGTCTCAAGAAATACTAAATTTAAAAGTTTATTCCATTTGTAGATATTACGGTTAACAAAATCTCTCTTAAAAGTTTCGGTCCTAAATCTTTGAACAATCAGTGAATATTTGTTAGAATTTTTAGCAAGCATTGTACTACAATTAAATATTTGTTTAGATGTCAAAATGTCTTGTATTTCGTTTGAACAAAGTCCATTAAAATATCTATAGAAAATGCAAAAATCTGCAACATTACGCCTGTGTTGTAAAGTATCTAAGTTAGTAGTCAATTTTGGATCGGCAATAATCCAAATATCTCGTTTATAAATAGAGTTTAAAAAAAAATAGTGTAGTTTTCAATGCTCTTCCCCATACTTAGAAATAATATTTAATACATCTGTTAAGAAATCCTAGTTTTCTAGATACTTTCAAAGCTATGTCAACAGCATGGTCGTTCCAGAAAAGGTAATGTGAGATTGTACACATAGAAGACAAATTGAAGAAGATTTAGATTTGGATTCGTTATTTAGTTTAATATTTAGCCTCAGATTTAAATTTTAAAACAGTAAAAAGTTGAGTTTTTTAGAGTTAAAATTAACCATGTTAGGAGTTTTTCATTCAGATATTGTTTTAAAGTCTTTGTTTATAGATGCTACAGATTCTAACCTAGATTTTTTAAGACGCTCTGCTATATTTGTCAATATAGTCTATTGAAAGTATAAAGTATGAAGAGTGCTATCATCTGCAGAACTATGAATAGGACTTTTAGTTATTTGAAAAAGTTCATTAATGTAAATTAAAAATAAAGTTGGCAAAAAAGCAGAACCTTGAGGAACACCAACATTTATAATTTTGAAATCAGAGTTAAAACCATAAATTCTAACTAAAATTTTTCTATTATAAAAAAACTATTAATGAGATTTACAATTTTTTTATCAAGACCTATAAATGGAGCTTGTTGACAAGATTAGGATTCCATACCCTATCAAACGCTTTGGAAATATCTAGAGCTACTGCAAGATTTTCTCCTTGTTGTCTAAAGTTTTGATCAAAATCCATATTGAGTATCTGAGATAAAGTTATTTTGTTCTAAGAACTTGACAATGTGAAAATTAATATACTTTACAAAATTTACTAATAGATTGGACAAGAATGCAATTTTTAATATGGTTAATCTGACTTTACTGTAAAGCCATATATGACCTCAAAAGCTCTAGCCTTAGTATTAGACTTAGTAGAATATGGTAATGATCTTAGTATCTTTGCCACCGTAAAATAATCATAAGAGGTTATAGAACCATACCAGATGAGTTTTAGAAACCATTTCACAAAAACTAAACTACCCGTCAAAAGTAAAATAACTCTAAGAAACCCAATTTTTATCAAAACTTCAGATAATATGTAAATTATTCACGCTAAAAAAATATTTGCTAATCAGTTGATTAGTTGCTCATTTAAATAAAAAAATGAACCAAGTTCGCAAGTGGCGCCTTTCAACAATTAAACAATTTCCAACACGGTGAGCAATTGGGCTCAGAGAAAGAGGTTTGCCAATTTGTAAAACTGACCAACAAATGGCAGAAGTGTCAGTCAGTACAAACGGATTGATTTTCAACAACAAAAGCAAATTGAGATGTCTAAAATGACTTAACTAACCAATAAATCTCCGTTCAATCAAAACTCAATTATTTGGTCTCAAGACGTACCGCCCTTTCCATTGTTTATCCGTTTAACCATATGTTGAAGTGCCGTCTGGCAAAGTGCAAAGAGAGATTATGATAGGTCAATCAATAAAAGCAAACCAAAATTTTGTTTCTATGCCCACAATAGTCGTAAGATGTTTAGACGGCGTAAAAAAAAATAATAATTTGCTGTGAAACAACATACATCTCTTACTCGCGAAGTGGTAGTATAGAAAGCAATTGTTGTGGAAATAAGTCTCCGTTGGTGTTTATTCCAGAAACATTAAATGCAAACTGCTACAGCACGGTTCAAAACAAACTATAATCTGATAAGGTCAAAAACCCCCATTTTCCTAGAGAATCTCGGAAATTTGGATACAACTAAAGCTCTATACAATTCCTGAAACTAGCCAATGTTAATTTATTTCCATAGCCTTCTCAATCTCCAAACCTATCACCTATTGAACACGTATAGAATACAATCGGTAAAAGACACCCCTACTCACTTCACCTAATATTTGGATGCGTATTCAGGAAGCTTGGGATTTAACTCCTCAAGCTAAGATTGACTGAATTGATTTAATTTCTAGCTAGTTGATAATATACCCAGTCATGACGCTATGAATCCCAAAAAAGATTCTATAAACCTCAGATGTAGGCTATGTGCAATACTGGTAAAATAAAGTATTAATATTTAAGTTAATAATGTTTCAATAAACAAATTAATAAAGTAATAATCCTTATTGCAAAAATGTTTGTATTATTATTATTAGCTATTAGCTAATATTTATAAAAATTACTACTTTATTAACTTCCTTCCAAATCATCGTACAATTTCTATATATGTATATATATATAAATTAATATTTGACTTACGACAAAACTTATTTTTGAACACATCACAATAACTGCAAAAAATCTATGCAATTTGTTCTAAAATTTGTGTACTAATTGTTCTATATTTATTTACGTCTAATAAAGACATCTTTATTTTAAAACATATTTTATACATGACTAATGCTGAACTGTACACAATTATATTTTTTTTAAATTTTACAATTCATTGTTCAAGTTAAGCTTAGTTAAGTAAAAAAAAATATTTTGTTTAGAAGTTCTTCCCAAACCAAGAATTACTTCTACTTCGCCTTCTAAACGATCGTTTTTAATTGACTTAATTGAATTTTGCTGTTTTATCATGTTTTATTCTTATGTGCACTTTACCGTTAGTAATTTCAGAGTATATATTTTCCAAGTTTTTCTCACTAAATGCAAATCCAAAATAAAAACTTTACCACGTCTATCGTTAGTGCATAAACTACAAATCTATTAAACTGCAAAAAGAAAATATTTAAGTAGCCGTAATTTCAGTTATTGAGTAGACATCAGAAAAACTTGTTCCTTATTTAACATACTTATGAAATTTTAAGATAGCTTTACAAATACGTAACAACAATTATATTTTTAATTAGATTAATTATTTTAATAATTATTAATTTTTTTTATAATATTTATTAGGATGGACCCTTATTACAGCTCAATTTGAAACTGATTTTTTGTTTGTCAAAAAATGAAAAATGGGTAACTTCATGAGTAAAATAGATGTAAGTTATTAGAAATTTTATTTATACTATAAAGTAGAACATGCATAAATAGTATTGTGTCTTATATGGTATATAAAATAAATAGGAGTATAATGTTGAAGTATTCTGAAAAGAAGTGAAATAATAAAATGACCGCTAAAATTTATGTATTTGTGTTATTTTATATATTGCCAGGACCTAGTGAAGTGAAGCAAGAAATTCCATGGACGTAGAGTGTCCTTGTAGAAGGCAATGACTTCCGCGATGCAAGTAGAGAGGCAGGCGACTTCGCAGTCCGCTGTGCCGCAGCAGCGCAAGATCGGACGAGCCGTACAATTCAATGACAATCGTGCAATTCGAGGGAAATAACAACATTATCAGTGTACAAGGTTAATATATTTCATTTCGATTTAAATTAGAGTGCCATTAAAAACGTCCATCTGAAAAGTAATCTATTTCTTTGCACAAAGTCGAGAGTGAAGCTAATCTTTGATAATTATGTACGCCATTAGAGCAGATATTAAAGTCAGCTATTCTGAATAAAGTGCTGTGTAAATGACGGCAGGCCCTCTGGCACTTTTTTATTTTTCATCTCTAAGACTTGTACTATCTTTGCTCGTCTTTTTATTTTTCTTCTTCTTTTCTCAGCGCACGCTCCTTTCGTTTTATATGCGCTAATGGCATAATGTAGCAATAAACTATTGCTACTGTACACGTCCACCTCTTTTTTAATGTATTTTAATTTGATGAAATTAAATTGGCAACATTATAACAGATTCTTCATCATTAATATAAAACATTAATTTGTCTTTTATTGGCTCAGCATTTAATGCAAATTATATAAATTAACCAAGAAGCAGTAGTATTTACACCAAATTGTTTATTACCTTGATTTAGCATGCACTTAACCATGCGGTTGTTTATGCTTAATATTTTACAAGATTCCAAAGATTAATACGTTGAATTTAAGAGGCATTTTTAAAGACTATATAAAATATGTTTTGTTCAAGCATATAATTACGAGAAAATACGACACAGTAACCCTTTGATGCAACCCTTATTTAATACAACTGTGTGGTAAAATCATAAATAGAATAAATTTTATTTAGGTTCTAGAACACCGGATAATAAGGTAAAATCATCGAAACCGATCGACAATAAGATTTAAAAAGTTCATAAGTTTTAAGTTTAAATATAACTTGACCTATATTTAACATATAAGTACAAAAATTATTAATCAAAACAATACTAAAAAATCAACATTTCTCAAGTATTTTTTTATTATTTTATTGTATTGCACATACATTTTTTTTGTCCTTCAAATTATTTATTATTTACGCACAAGCATCTATCCATTTAAAAACTGTTTAATTTCGATCACTAATAGCTCTTTAATCTATGCTTGAAAGAACAGGTAACACTTATGTAGCACACTCTAAATTTATTGCACATTTCAGTTTTATCTGTTTTATTATATTCTTTTCTTAAATATAGTATGATTAACAAACAATAATTACGTCGTTGCCAATAAAACTTGTCGCAATTATAGATAATAGCAGACCACTTATATTACCCCCATGATGCTCTATATTATAATCTGATTACAATGGTACGCTTGAAGATACATCAATAAATAATAAATTTTCTACGGTTATACCGCAGAGCCGCCGCATAGTGTAGATATCCGTCACAGGAAAGGGATGAGACTGAACACGATGTCGTATTATCCAGTAATTTATAAATTGTTAAAATTATTATTGAATGAAATATTTTTTTAGAAATCTATTGTCAAAAATTCTTATCGATTGTATTGAGTTTAATATATTCTACCTACACGTTCTATAACTATATCAGTATACCAATAGGTAAATATAGCTCCATTAAATTAATAACATAATTTTCTAATTTAAAAATAAAAACAGGACACACTTTCCAACAGATGTTAGTAACAATGTAATACAAAGTTATTATTATACATTGATATGTAAATATTAATAAATTTTCATTTGAATATTATTGAAACCTATTCTTTAATCTCGTCTTACCATCTCCAATAATATCATATTTCTAATATTATATGTAAGAAATAGCTTTACGATAGTTGATTTCATCGTCATATACTTTGCAATTGCTGTATGTAACTGAAAGGTTTTATTATTTCTAACGTTTTATGTGGAACGTTTAATGATACTCTCTGTAATAGAATTGACTTGTTTATTTATATCTTATATAAGAACTTGCATCAGTTTCATAGAATGCTTCGGCAAACATATGAAAATAATAATAATATCCGCACGCAATAATTATAATAATTAATATATGGATATCGCATTCAACTTTACCACTTTCATCTACATTTTTGCTCGATTCAAAATTTTCTCATGATCTTCATCTTTTATGTTGTGACATATATTGAAATTGCTTTCTCTAAAGTAATAATGTTAAATATTTTACTATAAGTCCACACATGTTCTCAAATAGACTAATACTTCTAAGGAAAATTTAAAATGTACACTTCATACATGTAATTTTCACATCTATTTGAAATAAATAAGATGTCAAATTGTTGCATACCGGATCCTTATATGTACAACTAAATAAAATGTGTACCATTTTATTCAATAAATCATATCTAAGAATGTAGAACGTAACTATTTCTCATTGTCAAGACATGCATTAAATTTATATAATAAATATAAGTTTTTGTTTTCATAGCAAGTATTTGATATAGTATAAAACAGAATAAAAGTATTGTAAAATTATTTTGCATCATTAAACAACTAGCTTCAATTAACATTTACAGAGATTTATAAGATGTACGTAATAACTCATTAGTGTCAATACTAGTAGTAGCATATTCAAAAGAATAATAAACGTAATAAAAATAGTAATTGTTTTATTTATATTAATCAATGCCCGCCTCAACCGTTTGTGTTTCCAGGGCTTCGGGTTGTGATGCTTGATCTAGACTCAGTTTGCAGGTTTGTTTTGTTAGAGGTTTTCTGTTGATGTTCCTTAGGTCCTCCAATAAATCACATGCTGTGGTGCAAGATTGTGGTAGCTATTTTTGCAAAGCGGGGTGAGTGATTCAGATAGTTATTAGTTTGTCGCCTGGTTTATGCAATCTGAATTAGGCCATTCACCTGAATCCATCTATGTGCGCAGTGTGGTATATCTGTAAGCGCATAGCAACTTTTTTGAACTGCATTTCCTACAGGTGTATCCAATTTGTGCATTGTGGTAGATGTTCCTGGACTCTAATCTTAGCTGACTCTGATGTTGATTTGACTTGATTATGTTGTTGAATTGGCTGATAGTCTGCCTCGACTGACTTAGTTCTTTTATAGAAACCCGTATAAACTTCCTGTTCTTTGAGTGTTCATTCCCAATCTTCAATTGAAACAAAAGTATCATCTTACCGCAAATGTTCGTGGTTTTCGCTGATAGTAGTGTTGTAGGTTGTCTGGTTTGACGGAATAGTTGTTGTTAATCTTCTAATCAAAACTGTGTTGGTTCCGAGGATGATCCAATTCTTCTATTGTTTAGTTTTTCTCTTCTGCGTTCACTGTTTCCAAATGGTTAATCTTATAAATGTGTGAAGACAGTGATATGTGCTACGTAGCTGTCTTCCTCCTTCCTACGTAGCATATTCCTAATTTTTTTAATTAAAAAACTGTCAAGAATTACTCCTATAGATCACCCGATCATTTGCTTTGCAGTACGGCTTCTTCAACATTTTCTCTAAGCACTTATCAGCCTCTATTTCCATCCTGTTCTTGTCAAGACTAACTTCTTCCATACTGTTTTTCTTGTTATAACGTTCCAGTTTACTTAGTGAGTAATTTAAAATAAATATAACGCATAAATAATATTTACGTTAGCGTATGTTTTGTTTTTCGCAATACGCCGTATATTAAAATTTATTTGTTCTAAATTGTTTTTATTTCACAATTGTAAAAAGTTGAATCGCAAAAATTCCGCGAGGCATTTCGAGGAGCGGGTCTTTTCGTATCGAGCGTTCAACGCGAGCACGCGTTAAACATATATATATACGTTGCTTAAGTACTGCCCAATAGTAAATTAAAATTTACTCGAATATCGAGAGTCAATTGAAATAATTGACTCTTTCTTACCGACTTATCTACCGTATGACAAAATATCCATCGGACAATCCAGCACACGTGGATTGTACTGTCGTATCTAAAATATTCCATGCGAGATGACCACCAATAAATGTTCGCAGTGGTGAATTTAAATAATCCCGGCAAGATGTCCAAATAATTAAAGACACCGCCAGGGAAATCGAGAAGGACGAAGCCCGTCACAAAGGACCAGGATAAGTCGTATATTTTTATAATTATCTTTAGTTTTTATTTTTTTCAATAATCAATATATCGTGTATGTTAAGTTTATTAAGTAACTAAGTTATTTCGGTGTAAATTACTAGCTGGTGATGGCGATATTTTTTTATATATTATTAATTCTATAACATCTTTCTTATTGTTTTTTTATAAATTTTAAAATTAAACTCGGAGATAATAAAAAACAATTGGCGTCCAACTACCGTTTATAATTCGAACCCACGACCTGCCCCGAGCATACGAGCTGCCGTCAGCGAGACGCCACATTGTTTCTCTTCTTTTTATTTCAAATTCTCTAGTCTTTTCGAGAGCCCAAAACAAATGCTAATTTGTTGTTGTAGCCACATAGTCATCTCATCTCCTCTTCCATTTTCTTTTTCGTTCTTCTCCCTGTTCTATCTTTTTGATACTTCGTAAAAATTTCGGTGCCATCTTTTTTTTAACTTGTTCAGGGTTAAAAAAGTCATGATACCCGACTGCAGTCATTATGATTTGACAGCCAGCAACTAACCCGTCCACATCAAAGAGAGAGCAAATTCAGCTTCAAGATGGAGAAGATGATCCAAATCAATTTGGGGCAACTCAAATTTACCCTTGTCCGCTTCGATGAGCGGATTACTGAAATAAAAAACTATCTTTCTTAAGCTGTCAAAAGCCTTAACAACGCAGTTAAAGACCTGACCACCGGTTGCTAAACCAGGATCATTGTAGAAGCCACGACTAATCTACTTGCTTAAAGTTAACATTGACGCAGCTAATTTCGATGAACTAGAAGACGTCGCAACGGCACCCAGCAAAAAAACCCTTATCAAAATCCGACAACTCAGACGCCGCCGAAGAACACTCAGCAACGGACCAACTCTCCGTTGAAGAAGCGCACGACAGTTAATTTCAAAGATGATAAACAACCATTTAAGTTCGTCGAGAAAAACAACAATAACCAAACGACGGAAAAGTGTAAATTTAAAAAAATTTCCAAGGCCTTTTTCCCAACCGTCAAAAAAGTCTTCTACTTCTGCATCATATCCAACCGCAATTCCACTTGATAAGGCACGCAAATTATCTGCAAAACCGGTAGTTAATATATCTAACCCAATTTTTGTAAGCGTTAAAATAAGCTCCACCGCTCGTTATTTGTAATAAAAACAAATTTAACAAGTCAAGCACGTTATTTAAAAACAGTAATGTTAAAATTGTTTGCTCTATAAGTATCAGAAAAGTCATACGCTTCACCTTTAATAATATAAAGAATTGTAGTAGACTGCTACTCTCGGGTTCGAGTCCACTATCTGGTAAGAAAAAAATGTGTTGTGATGAACAAGCCGTCTTTCGAATAAAAAAGAAACTTTAAAAATATGCATCAGTGATTAAGCTTACAGTAGAAATAAACTGACGTTAAATAAATAATAAAAAAAAACAAAGCATTTCAAAAAGTCGATAGCAATCCTTAAACACGGATATGCTAACTTTTAAACATTTCAAACGCAAGACAAAAATCTGCCACAACAATTATTATTCAAAAATCCCAAGAAAGCAAAGAGAGACCTTGTTTCAATAAAATTCAATGTTATCTCTGTAACTCGATTGAAAAATTTTCTTCGTTCTGGGAAAATCAACCAGTGCCACAAATGCCAGTGCTTGAAAAAAACGGCATTAAAGTTCTTTGGTGTGCAATGCGCTATCCCGCACTTTTCTGCAGAATGCACAAAAGTCGTAAATACGCCAGCTACATGTGCCCTGCAAGATCCCTAGCACAATAAACTGTGAGAGAAAAGTGCTAAACGCGAGCCACATCTAAAGTGACGCATATAAAGTTGGTGCCGTAATTCTTTTACGGTTACCCCTTAGACACTCGCCGGCTAGACCTTTCAACGACCACGACACCCACCAATACACTACTCACACAAACATTATCTCAAAAGATACTTCCACGCAGACCTTTGCTACTACTCTGAATAAGCTCTACTAGAGTTCACTTTTAACCCATCGCTCCCGGCTTTGACGTTGTTTAACCCCAAAAAGCATTATGACTCAAATATTTAAAAAAAACGTAGTCTTGTTCAATTAGGGAATTAGGCCAGATAAAATTTCTCAAACCACCTGCTTCAAAACCTTACCCACACTTTTAAGAAAAACTGCAATAACTCAAACCGGCCATAAATATCGTACAATGTTCGAATTTTTTTTGCATTGATCAAAATCCAAAAACCTTTCCTACGTTGATTGCACATAAACATTGTAATCGTTTTTTTCGCAAAACCATAAAAAATTACCAACATTTCATTTGTCGTTTCCCGATTAATTGTTATGCCACTAATCTAAAATATGTATAATATGTAATAATCAATTGACAGTTGTGTAGCGGTAAGAACTTTGATAAAAATTGTAACACTAATAGCGTTTTTCATTGGTATTATACCGGCTCGAGCTGGTACCGAGCAAGCTCGAACTAGCATTCTCACGATTCTCCGTTTTTGAGCCGCACCTGCTCGGAGCAAGAGAACAAGTGAAATAGCGCTTTGTGCTGTTTTGCTATAAAAAAGCCCGCAATAAATTCTAACCACCATTTTTTCATTTAAATGTTTTTGAATTTCAATTAATTAATTGTCGCTACTATCTGACGATTCAGAAATGATCTCAGCGACAATAGCTGATAAAATACTGGAATCCATTATTACAGAATGTATCAAAATAATAAAAGGTATGATCACGGTTTTAAAAATTTGAGCTCTCAGGGAGCAAGAGCAAGAATTTCGCATCAGTTGAAAACGACCAGCTCGAGCTTAAATCGTCGGTGCTACCCAGTGAAACACGCACGGCTCGAGCTAACTCGCACCAGCTCGGCTCCCAGCGACGAGTGAAAAACGCTATTAAACTGTCGCTTCGTAGTTAATTGTTATTCCACAGTATGTTCCTAATCTAAGAAAATATAACATTTAATTTCTTGGTTTGCCATTGACAATGCAAAATTTATTTGTCGTTTTGCAATTAATTGCTATTCCACTAACCTAACCTAACATAAAAAAAACATAATATGTAATTTATCGCTTCGCAATTGACGATAATAATTTCAACTGTAGCTTCGTGATTAATTGTTATGTCATGGTATGTTGAAGTAAAACCAAACCGATATACTATCTTGATATTAAACCAGAACTATCCATTACTGACTACCCATTAACAGCTACAAAGAGTCTTGAGCAATATCGACTAGGCCGCAAAACAACTTCTAATAACTGAGGTTCTTAGGCGTTTAAAAGTGGTCGTATAACTGTCAACTATAATGCCTTAAAACCAAAGAAGATACTAGAGTAAACCATAAGCCAACAATAAATACTTGGCTGACGTAAGTTACATGCTAGAAAGTAAGCTTCCCAATCAAACCTTTGCGATGCAGGTAAATCATACTTTCTTTTGATACCCAAAATAAAAACCGCTTATCCCTCAAACTTTCCCCATCTACTCGGATAGGATGATTAACTGTAAAGAATAATCACGTTCCTTTGCCTCACCGGAAAGTGTCATATTTTGCAGCCCAAAAACTTGCAATTTTAATTTCTTTAAAAATTAAAAACTTTTAAAAATCAAAACCAAACAAACTGAATCAAGATTTAAAAATTAGTTTGTGCCAAAAAGATTTTTTTTCTATGTTTTTTAGGTCTCGTTTTGTCAAAAATCGTCAAAAAATGGCAACTACTGCAAATGGTAGATTCCTGCGGAGCAACCGCATCCCCAATTCATGTAGAACTGAATTATTTTGCCATCCCCCTGACAAAATAGAAAAAATAAAAAATATCGAGTTGTAAGTAGAGCCAGTAGAGCAATGTGTTAATTATAGTCTAAAACAAGACAACCGGTCATCCTAAATTGAAACAAAACCAAGTTAGTGCTAAAAGCCAACCACAATTAGCCTGGCATTAAACAAAAAGTCAAAAACTTTAGTCTATTCTACCTCATCTGCATCGCTAGTAACTGTGATGGATCTACAGACACTGTAAGGTAAAGCATTGCCCATACCAACATTCACAACGTAAAGTGAGTGATACTTCTGAAAACATAAAATTTTTCATCAATATAACTCACAATGTATCTTCTAAAACAACGACCCTTAAAAGCAGCAATCTGCAGAACCCTGCTAAATATCAAAAAGTGTAATACAAACAGTTGAAAAAAATCTGTTTAAGGTAACTGCAGTTTATGAATATAAGTCAAAACCCACAACGCACCAATAAAACCATTGAAATTAAATTGCATCCCTCTTTCAATAAAAAACTCATTAACTTTAAACACTCAAGAAAAAAATTGACAAACTAAATATATCTAGTAAAATCATGAAACGGAAAAAAAGCAAAAACAACAACCTTGATATACAACCAATTTTTCAATTCTTCAATTCTATTCTGAAAAATTCTTTGCCAGTTTTTGGGCACGATATTCACAGAATTCTACAACTTCCCTCAAGCCATTGATAAGATAAGCTTATATTAACAAAACTATACTGACAAAAACCCATCAAATCGGTCATCCACAACTTATTTTAACAAAAAATAAGACTATGACTCAGTCCTAAGCTGCATCTAAGTGTCTCCTTCACATTTGTTTTTTGATAAAAAAAAACAGCAAACTGTTTTCGCTATATAAAAAAAAGCAAAAAAACCAACAGGTACAAATAGTAGATGCTGTGCTGTAACAATTTTGTAATAATACAAACATCATCTTTTGAAGTATAGCAAAACAACAGAGCTCTTTACGCTAACAATACTTTTTTTAACAAATCTTAGCAGCAAAAGATTGCTAAAAACTGCAAACGCCACACATTCTGATAAACATCTATCAGTGCAAACAAAAATCCATTTAAAGCAAGATCAAATTCTAGAGAATGTCTGGAAGACTCAGCTACATCTGCCGAGTGCAAAACTTACAATATGCAACGTAGTGCTTTCATCGACAACCACAAATTAACAAGAGCTTAAAAAAGTCGATTGGCAAAAGTTTTTGAACTCCAATGAAGAAATGAAACTACTAGAGAGAGAGAGTAACAATCTTCTGCCCGCAGTGTAAAAACGCTAGCTCAAGAAAAAAACGTGTTAGTTGCACAGAGACCAAGAAATGTGTAGCCATATGTTCTGATCAAACTAGAGATTTATTAAACAAGTGTTTTGCGTTTCAACACAACTCAAAAATTTATAAAAATGAGGCCTGGCTTACTAATGCCTTCTTCTTAAAAAAACAATTTTATTTAATCCACATTTTATATTTCAAAGTTAATCACTAATAGTATATTAAGTATCAATATCAAGAAAGCATTGTTTGCCCGAAAACATCAAAATACTAAAAATAAATAATTTATTTTTTAAATCAGACAAAATTAAAATATTTTGTTTTGTATACTATATTTTTTACCGCCATAGGACTGCTGCAAATATTTTTCCCGCCCTAAAGCTGCAATGCATTACATTCCAATCCATAATACTAGCAAAAAAAAAGAACAAACAACCAAATATTTTTATTTTTACAGAAGTTTATTAATTAAATGATCTATCTTAATTTATAGATAATTTTTTTATTATATCACAACAATTGATTGTGACATTTCAATTTCAATTAATCATAGAATCACATTCTTTTTTCATTGAAATGAATAGATAAACCAATAAATTTAATTATCTAATTGAACTGCGATGGTACAATGATGATCAATCATGTAATTCGCAAGTACCGTATGAACTTGAAGATAAAATCTCCGCGTCTGTTTCCCTACGAAGATGTACACGACTACAATTGAGAAAAAAATCTTCATTCTTTTTTTAATCGATTGTGCTCAACTAATTGAAATAGTTCTGTGATAGAATGAGTCGGACATATTTAAAGCAATATATTTGATCGCAAATTTATTATTTAATCAGCAACTCTTGATGTTTTGCTTAATCATTCTTAATACTTAAATTAACATTTCATACTTAATAAGATACCATAAACTAATAGTTAATAGATTTTATTTATATTTAAATAAACGTAAAAAAAAAACGTAATTACCAAATTTAAGCAGACGTGGCATTAATGCATTTTTTTATCTTTGTACGTTACTCAATTTGCACTATTATTACAACTATAACTTGTGGCAAATACTGATCCAATGAAAAATATGCAAAACAAGTGTCATTTTGATTCATAACTTTAAAAACTTCTCCATCGATTAAAAACTAAAAAATGACGTAAAGTTTATATAACTACTTTATTGTAGTTCAAATTTAAATTTTGTCTGAATAATTTTTTTTACAATAACTTGAAAAACCTTCATATTCTATTGCAGAATCATCAAAAAAAAATTTGGCATACATAGCACAAATATTGATTTTGTTTATTAAAGTGTCTAGCAAGATCGGGACTAATTGTCATTATTCAATCATTCATGTACATCATATCATTGTACTCTCACGTATCGCTCAGTCTGAAACAATAAGATTTTGATGCTTGCTTGGTACCTTCACTCCAATTTTCGTATTATTTTACATCAGATTTGATCTAACTGTTCTTTAGTCAATATAAACTTGTTGTCACCTTTATTTTGACTTAGAAGTCCATGTTGACTCAACAAACAAAACAAAACTGATGTAAAATAAATAAATACAAGGATCAGAGAAATAAGGAAAAGTACTAGACTTAAGGCCAAATCTAAAACATTCTATGGTTGGAGCGCTGAGCAAGAGTACAAAACCATGATCAAAGTAAAAGCCTACGTTAAGTCCGGACTGTGCAAGTTCATACAATTAGAATATAATAAATGCCAACACAAATTTATAAATAATACATTTTTATAAAATTGTCTTACAACAAAAGAACAAAATACAAGAAAGTTTTCTAATCAACCAAATTTTTTTTAAAGCACATTATGCTTCCCATGTTTTGTCAACAACCCAAACATAGAAAAATGTCTCCAAAAATAATAACTCATAACTCTTAAAACCTATTTTTACCTATGGAGCTTTAGTATGTTAACTAATTATGATAAATAGTATTAAATTAAAACCAACTACAACAACCATGACATCTAAGTTGAAGAAGTAACAACAGCAAAAGCGCCTGAATCAAACTAGATTATGGTAAACTTCTACTAACTTGGTTACCTGTATTTGAAAAAACCGCAGAGTGTACATATACATCAACAAAAAAAAGCATAATGCTGACAACAACTGCCGCCTTCAAATCTACATCAAAAACTTTTTCAGGCTCTGGTGAATATATTACTCACAGAATCTAATCTCAATAATAACCACTATAAACAAAAGCACAAAAGCTACCATTAGGTTAGTTAATAACTTTGATCTATGCCGAGTGAAAGGACATTTTGATCAAATAAGCAAATAAGCATTTAACTATTACTTGCATTTTTTTTTCAAAAATAACCTGTAAATCTTAACAAAAAATTTGGAGAACATTCTTCACTAAGAAAATACGTACATACAAGAAGCATCGTGAGCAGTCTAATAAGTAAAAGATGTAAAACAAGATGAAAAATTAGATAAACAAATGAAAACCGCTGGATTTACACATAAAATTTATGTTATCACTGCATAGTATAGTAATGACTTATAAACCAATTTGTTGTTTTTCTTACGTGGTACCGTTTTTCTGCGTTGTGTCCTGTTAAGAACTTCTATAGCAGATGTGTCGTTTATCCCCTTCCTCTTAGCAAAGCATTGTTTCTACTCTGACGATACAAATGTCCATCTGTAGAATAAAATACTATACTTGCTTTGATTGCTTTAAAGATCTGGATCTCTACTTCAGTCTAGCTAAATGGTTTGGTGTCTCCTTGCAATTCCATAAAAGAAACGGGAACATATACCCTTACCAGCGTGCTTCTAAAAAACTTTGCAGCTGTTTCTTAAATACTTATTGGATAATCTCAGAAGAAAGTGAGATGATGGAGTATTGAAGCTCACGCGATGTCATAAATATTCTACAAAATTGGTACCAAATTCACATTTTTGCCTCCATGTTCCTGCAGTCTTTTTAAAACCTGACTTCGACAAGAAAGATGCTCGTCCAAGTAAACAAAAATGTCAAAATACACCAAAAATAGACACTACTTCAAAAAAAGGTGCATTCTTAATGCCAAATAGCATAACCTTGAATTAATACTTGTTTCTTCAATACATATTTGCTAGTAGGCAAAAACCAAGACAAGTTTGGTAAAAACCTAGGCAACTCTAAAATATTTCAGTGTTTCTTGTATCTTCGATAAGAGAGCCAATTTGCTTTTTGTAGTCGCGTTCAATTTTTGGTAGTTAAGGTAGAAGCAAACACGTTTTTCTAGATAAGAACTACAAGACCACACTATGTATCTGCTCAAAAGTTTCTACATGAATCCGCTAGCTTATAAGCTTTGGATTTGTTTGGCGATGATCTAGCCTTTCTTCTAGCATTGCATGCATTTCGGAAAACTCGTACCGGAACCTAATGCGTGAATTCAATGCAATAAGTCATGGTCTTAGTGGGAATCAAAACTACTCGTTGGTCAAGTACTGTCTTGAAGTCCTGAATCAGGTGGTTTAATTTTTTGCCATCCAAGTTAGAATATTGAGAATGGCAAGTTTGTGGCTTTCGGCTTTTCCTGTGGTCGTTGTTGGGACCAGTAAACGGTATTTTTTTTTAATCAATGGTTACGCCTGAACACCTCATAAATCTTTGTCTTTGCTCTTTTTTCTTTAGGGATAGTTTGAAGTTAGTAAAGGCATCTCCCTATTGTAGAGTGATGTTGATGGCCATGATAGACAGCCGTCAGATTTAAACAAATCTTGATTAATAAAAGGTTAAAAAATTCATTAAAAAGGAGCAACGGCAAATTTTTTTAGCTCTCGTGAGTGTCCCAAGAATAGGCACGTAAATCCACCGTGTGAAGAATATACATTTATAGTGTAACTAACCTGAGGTCTGTTCTATATTGGTTACGCCAGAAGAGTTCTTATTATTGGTATTATTACCAAAGTTTGCACGCCCTGTATTTACATTAATTTTAATTTGCTCTACCCTAAATTTGCGTCAGTTAAAAGTCAATTTTATTAACTAACGCCGTCCAACAGATTATTTATTTATTTATAGCGTTAGCTGTAGTTACAGCCACATACGATTAAATATAGTAATTAACGGAAAGTCCAAAAAAGTGCACTAAAATTAATGCATTATATAAATTCTGTTTATTAATTGTATGTTAGTTTTATACTGTGCATTGTCCAATGTGTTTTCTCAAAAGGTACCAATAAGAAATTGCTAAAAATTAGTCAGTGGCTTTCGAGGTCGTTAGATTTAAAGTGATATAATTACGCCGCAACTGTGTTATCAGCCAGAAATTGTCTTAAGAAAAAAAGACTTTTTCAAGACAGGCTCCTCCACCATCACGAAGCCTTCTCAAACGGCGTTACACTAACCGGTTTTCTTTCCAGATCTCTCTCTGAACCCAGACGTCAAAGCAGCAACACGGTAAGATAAAGAAAATCTAGAACAGCCGCTGCCACCGCTGCAAGCCGTGCAATATCTCTGCCCAACTAGAAACTTGGACCACTGCCCTTACCTAACCAAATTGCTCGCCCGAGACTGCCAGAGATCAACCACGAGGACGGTCCAGAGAAAAACAAAAGTTGTCCCTGCTAAGTGCACAAGCAACACTTCAATCTGATCACGTATTCTGATATTAAGACCTCTTAAGGTCACAACCGGAATTAATCGTTTCTACCTAACCTAACCTAACAAAACCAAAGTGCAAGTACGCAAGTACTTAACGTCCACTAATTATTATTTTATGTTCACAGAAAGGAAAAACAGGCAGAACCCAGAAACAACCGTGACTAAGTCATCACAGACCCGGGCCGACAACAACTGGCTAGGTATAAATCACTGAGACACAGACAACCCGAGTAGTAAAAGAAGGTGCGCGCTAGGGCACCTCCCACCACTTTTTTCAAGGTCAAGGCCATTGCCATGGCCACGCCTCCTCAAGCCATCACGCCCCTCCATGGTCAAGGCCATCACGCCCTCTCCAAGGTCAAGGCCATTACACTTCTCCATAGTCAAGGCCATGCTTCCTCAAGGTCATCACGCCCCTCTAAGGTCAAGACCATGGCCACGCTTCCTCAAGACCATAACGCCCCTCCAAGGTCAAGACCATGACCACGATTTTTCAAGGTCATGGCCACACCCTTCCAAGGCCAACTTGGCACACTTCTTCAATACCACTTTTCTAAAGCTACACCTGTCATAGTCACCACTTTTTTTTTAAATCAATTTGATTCTCAGGCTAAAACATTTACTTATATAATGTTACACAACAACATTGATTATTGTATCTTTTGCCGTCGCCATGAATGTATCAACTTTTATTTTACTCTCTACAATTTTAAACAACACATTGTATGTGTCAAAACCAAAAAATACAAACGAATGTTATATTTCAATTAAAAATTCAACATGGAAACAAATGGATATGGACTATATTTACCATCCAAAAACATGCAAAACCTCAATAAATGCCAACAACCATTTAGGATACAACATCATTTATAGGTTAAAAAATAATACAAACATAACAGCAAGTTTTCAAAATACCATTAGTTTTAATAATTCAACATTGTACAATTTTGTTAACATATTATCAATTATTATTCTAACATTGTTTCTTACTTATATATTATATTTTATTACAAATAAAATGTACACTAAATATATTACTTATTAATAAATATTTTTAAAAAGTTACGAGTGCTTCATTCTCAACCACTTTCCATAATAGATCTATATTACTTTGCCAAAGTGATTTATTATTTACACTAAATAATGTCTCTACATTTTGTTCAGATTCTTCTTTTTCAATTTCTTCTGCTACTTCAAAAAACATATCAATATTTTGTTTCCAAGGGTCACTATCTAATAATTTATGCCCCCAAGCTAATGTTTTCATGGAATCAGGAATTATATATCTTTTATCATCAAAGTTGGTCAATGCTACTTTATTTTTTAATTCAGTGTACATATTGTGTAAATGTGACCGAAAAATAAACATTCTACATAACTTGTTATTACCTTTTAGAATATTTTGGAAATCATGCACCGTTAATTGTTTATCAATAGCACACTTTTTAACCCCTTTTGCTTTTTTTGTTACTGATGTCGGTGTTACCACACAATATGCCTTTGCTCCGGTACCATAGAAACTTTGAATAGGTTCACCAACATATTCATCTTTCATTTTACCCAAAATAGATTTATTTCTTTGTATGTCATGAATATTACCATCCTTGTAATTGGATGTGTCAAAATAATTTAAATTTTGTTTCATATCATCATAAAAATTATCAGTTTTTACATCTAATATTAGTGAATCGGTATCCGTATATAATAATGACACGTTTTCATTATACATTGGTTTTAAATAGTTATAATAAAAATCATACATAACTGTCTTTGATAAATCTAATATAGAAAATCCAACATATATTGGTTTATTATAATACACTTTTACTTTATTCATCTGAATTGCAACTAAATTTTCCGAAAATATTGAACAATTTTTAAAATTTGGTTTGGCTATAAATACTTCTGCTCCGAATTGTTTACCTAACTTACTCCAATGGCTAACAAGTTTTATATCAATTCGATTGTCTAAATTTTCCATTGTTTTCCCAAATACGCTATTGTTCATAAGTTTAAAGAATAATTTCTCAAAATCATTTTTTGATGCATTTCGCATCTTAGTATTTAAATCAATATATCCTTTAAGCCAATGTGATTGTTTGAATTGAATAACACGATGAATTTTTTTCAATTTTAAACCATTATTTAAACATTGCTTTAAGTTTCTGTAATGAATAATGTATTTATTTTTATCATATAAATTTGGAATCAATTTTGCAAATTTACTGTTTGGTGGAATTATGTTTTCTGGACAAAATGGAAAATCATTATGAGTATCATGTAATTCAGATGGATATTCTAAGTCAACTTCCAAAACATAACCTATATCGGATGTATCAGATATATCAAATACATTTAACTGTTCTATTTCTTCAGGTGTTAACCAATTAAAATCTTTTTCGGGTAAATATTCAGACATAGAACCACCATATAAATTAGTTGCATCAAGGTACATTAAAAATGAGATTAGTTTAGTGGGATCATAGTTTGGTAAAAATTTGTTGTTTGCTTCAGCTTGTCTACCAACACATGTACTAACACCACCACGGATACCCTTTTTGAAAAAATGTAACATATCAATGTCAGTTAGTAGTTCTAATTTTACCTTGGTAAATTTTAGCATAGCATCCCAACTTAAACCAGGGGCAGTAAAGTAATGTGCCGGGTCTAGTTTATAATTTTTCAAACAAATTTTACGAAAATTTTCAAAAACGTCTGCTAAAATTAGAACATCTGATTTTAAATATATGTCAGCATAATCACCAATAGTTTGACATTTGAATAAATCCCATACATCACAAGCTCGTTGGTAATCTTCTATCGAAATATTTTCTTCTCTTAATTTATCATAAAATTCTTCAATTGCAGGCAGTTTTCTTTCATTTAATTTTAAACAATTATCAATGTAGGAGTAAGGAAATACACCTTTTTGTCTTATAAAATTGAATTGTTTTGAATCTTTAAAATATTTTTTTACTTCAATACATTCTTGAGGACTTAAATTTTTTGATAATTTTTCTAATGATTGTGGCATAAATTTAAAAGAGTCTAAGAACCTCATTTGAATGTGTACGTTTTCTTTATTAATTACATCAACCAGAACTTGTTTTGTAAAGGATATATATTTTTCTTTTGTTTGTGCAATAACATTAATTTTTTCATTATTTAAAGCCAAATTTCTAATAAACAAATGAGAGTCATAATTTAAATTGTGAAAAAATATAGGTATATGATTTGGATTTTTATATTGTAAATTACAGTTGGAGTGAGCGGCACCTCTGAATTTTCCGGTCAAATGACAATGATCTCTTACTTTTATATCTTTATCAGAAAAGGTTGTATCACAAATATGACAAACTGTTGAATTTTGATATTCATTTTTGTCTTGCATCGTCATTATCATCAACTTTATTGGTTTCAAATGTTTGTGATATATATTTTTTAAATCAGTTTCTAATTTCTCAATAAATATTAGTTCGGGGTTAAGACCACGATAAATTTCTAATTTTGATAATGAATCATCATAATTACATTTAATATAGTATGCAAAAGAATATGGTTCATGTTCATATGTTTTAGTACTGAAAGACTTTGTTGGATCAGGAGAGCAAGTTAACATTGGTTTTAAAGCACATTCAAAGTCAGCGTAAACAACAAATGGTACCGATAATTGTTTTTGGAAATTTTCAAATTCTAATATATTTTCTGGCACTGATTTTCCAAATTTATTAATTTTTGTTTCCGTGCAAGGAATTTGTGTATACAAGTAATTGCAATCATTTTCTAAATGTCTTAATAATTTAAAATTAGTTTTAAAGTATTGTAGACATCCATCACAAAAGTGTTTTGCTTGATGATGATTAGAAATTTGAGTTGAAACTAATTTAGATAAGTTTTTAATGTAGCAGTAGTGATTAATACCATCATCATCACTGAATAATAGCAAATTTATGTGAATAGGTTTTTTTAATTTTGTGTAATGCATAGGACCAACAATTTCATATTTCCTGATTCCATCTTTAAAGTAATACTCTAAACCATAAACATTAATTGACACATTATTACTTTTTTCAAATTTTTCGATATCACTTAACTTAATTGGAAAATTTATATCATTAAAATTAAATACCTCACTATAATGTTCATATGATGAAGTTTTACTGGGGTTTCCAGTCGGTTGGCGTACTGCTGCAACAACACTCCATGCAAAACAGCAATCATCTTCATTTTTAATGTTTATAATTGCTTGCTTTCTTTTAATTTCTGTAGGCAGTGGAATGTATGATGAAGCACGGAGAGGATTATACTTGTTGAAGTTGACTTCTAAAAACAGTATTTTTTCTAACGCCCAACCTATAATAATATATTTATTAAGTTAAATAATATATAACTTACAACTTAGCACTTACCTGAATCACGTTCTTGAAATTCAGACATTTTTGTGTCGATAATTTGTCTAAAAGTATCATACAACTCTTCAAATGATGTAGAGATAGTTGCAACTTTGTTAGCAGTATTGAACGATTTTATTTCAAATAATTCTTTTTCACTAATTGTGTACATACCAAATAATTCAAAACTTATTTTAACAGCACAAAATTTATTTACAACTTTGTTTGTTAATTTATTTACTTTATCTTTAATTTCATTCATAAAATCAGTTAAATTTAAATAGTCGCGGTTTGATTTGACTCTATATGTAACAATTCTGCTTTTAAATGCAGTTGTTATTAACTCTACACCATCATCTATAGCCAGACAACAATTCTTCTTATGGTGAAAGCTTTTTAGATGACTGTTGTATGAACGTGACGGAATGATAGTTTTACAATCATTGCAAAACTTATCTGAAAAATATTATAACTTAATAGATTTAAAAATTATTAAAAAAATAAACTTACCTGGATTTGTTTTTTGTTGTTTGCTCGGAGGTGAATCATTGTTTAAACCACAACTCTCTTTATAGTGTCTTTTTAGCGACCTTTCACTTTTGTATAATTTATTACACTTAAAGCAGTTCATGATGTGTATTATGTTTGAAAGATGCACACTGAATGTTTCTATTTTCTTCGGAGAATTTTATTTAAAGGAAGCTGATCTTGGCGTTACCCAACAATACCACGGGGAGGTGTCAGCACATTGTCAGGAATGATAGGAAATAATGGAAAGGGTTGATGGGAGGTTACTATAAATAAAAAGGAAACTACTTTTTAATTAAACGTTCTTTTAAATCAGATAGTTCTTGATGTCTAACTATTCGATTGTCTATTGAATTTTCGAGAGCATGCAATTCTCGATCAATATCACTAACCGCACGCACTATAGCTGTGTCCATTGCATTGTTTATTAAGGAAGTATTAAAACTTTCACTTGGATTAAATTGTTCAATAGAACCCATACTTAGATCCAAATCGATAGTATTTGGATTTAAATTTGGGGGGGGAATCTCCGACTCACTACACATTAAATTATTTGGAGGAAAGTCACTTCCACACGAGGAATTGTCAATTAATATGACTTCGGGGATAATCTCCGAGTCACTACACGAAGAACTGTCTATAGTAATCGCGAGGAGAGACTCACTACACTTATGTTTATTGTTAGAAAAATCACTACCGCACCAAGAACTAGTCGTGCCGTAGATGTTGTCCCCTTGATATGGAGTTGAACAACGTTTAACTCCATTTTCAAAATTGCTGTAGTTCTCACTATCATCACTATCACACGAAACACACATGAAATTGTCAATTGATGTTGTTGTTGAGGCACGGGAAGAAGAACCGTCATTGGGATTAATGACATTCATAATAATGCTGTCAACACTATATGAACAATCCATTAATCCCTCTTGAAGAATAGATGATGGATTGATTCCTTCTTGATCCATGCACACACTCACTATACTTTGTGGACACGGAGTTAAAACTATATTAGTTAAATTGCTGTTAACAGTTACAGCACTAGAAATATTTAAAATTTCAGGCAAAGGGGGTGGCCCGAAAAAGAATTCATAAAGTTGAGGTTGATTATCAACATTCAACTCGTAGTCGCACCCATCGCGCCTTAACGGAGTTTCTAACAATCCCCGTAAGATGGAGTTAGGTGCTTCTTGAGAATTCATTTTGCAACTATCTTAAAGATTGAAAATACACACGGTTTTATACAAGTAAAATAAGAAATAAAAAAGTATTGGAATGTGGTTTCGCCTTTATACAGATAGGTAGTAAAGCAATAAATAAAAAAAAGTATTGGAATGTGGTTTTAATTGCATGCATTTGCAGACTAGATCACCTTGTAAAACACCACCTTGCCCCCAGCCGCCAACTCACAGCCCCCTGCCCCAACTCACAGTCCATGCCCCTTGCCGCCCCCACCCCCACCGCCCCCGGCCGCCCCCACCCCCCTGCCACCCCCGCCGCCCCCGGACCAACAATTTTCAACGTTTTACAATAATTTAATTTGGAATTTGGTTAATATGACTGGTGATAGTTTACAAAACATTGAGGCATTAATGATACCATTTATTGCAAACGATAATGCATATGGAATAAAAGAACTTTTATATATTTTTCCTGATTTATTGGAGCAAGATGTTAAAAAGCGTAAATTATCTATTAATGCAAATGAAATTATTTCCGAAGCAATTGATAATTTGTAATTTTGTTTTAATAAATTTGTGACCGCATTTTTTTTTTTTTTTTTTTTTTTTTTTTTTTTTTTTTTTTTGTGCGTAAAATATATGTTGTGACCTTGAACTGCACATCTGCACTTGTTCATGGTCATCAACTTTGTTTTCCCCACTACTAAGAAAAATAGTGGGATTGATATAGTATAAATACTTGCACTACCAGTATGCATTTTATCTGCAAATTGTGAAGTGCAAACAGTTAAGTTGTAGTGCAAACAGTTAAGTGAAAAAACAAAAAGTAAAATGCCCTGTTTTGTTGATTCCCCCGACTTCATAGCCGAGATTGGCTACCTGCTAGAGTATCTGGATTTTAAAATAAATTTGTGGGAAGAAGAAAGGAGTTTGTTTCCATTCTTTGAAAACGGAGTAAGTAAATTTTATTTATTCAATTTTATTTTATTTATTCAGTTTTTTTATTATGTTTATATAATATTTATTTATATGTTTTCTTTTTTTGTTTGCAGTGGACAAGGGGTCAATTAAAGACCTTTAAACTCGCGACGATTTTTTGTCGCGAGTTTTTAGAGGATGAGATCTGCATGATGCAGTTCGTATCGAAAGTGAGCGTGCATCCTGAAATTAGGATGTTCTTGTCGAGAGCTGCTGGATACATCCCCGAGCGAGTATTGAGTGCTGTGGGGATGTACGAGTTTCAAGATGCCGAGTACATGGCAATGTGGGAGATGGACTGCCTGTTGTACGGGCTCACTCCACCTCGGCACCCTGTTGGAACGGAAAACTCCCCAGACTCCACTGCAAGCAGCCCCCTAGACTCCACTGTAAGCAGCCCCCTAGACTCCACTGTAAGCAGCCCCCCAGACTCCTCTGCAATCAGCCCCCCAGACTCCAATGCAAGCCCCCCTGTTTAGTTTTTAATTTTTTTTTGTATTTTGTCTTTTGTATTTTTTTTGTATTTTTATATTTTTTTTTTGTATTTTTTTATATTTTTTATATTTTTTTGTATTTTTAATTATACATTTTTATATTTTTTAATATTTTTTTTTGTATTTTTTAATATATATAATAATAAAAGTAAATCTATTTTACATTTTGTGTTTATTTTTTTTTTTCTTATTTTACAGCTTTCTTTAAATAAAACTATTTATTTAAACTCCCCACCCCTCACTCTACTCTTTGCAAGAATTCCGTCATTTATAATGGAAAAAAATGTTTAATGCTTTACCTTTAAATATAAAGTCTGAAAAACTTACCGTAAATTTAGAACAAGTGCCAAACATTATTTACAAAATAAATTTTTTTGACGAATTTTTAAATTCCCAATAATTTTTATATTAGCTTTAAGTTTTAACTTTTGAACTATACAGTTTGTTTTATATGTATGGTGTATATTGTATTGTATTCTATATTAATGTTTTGCAATGCACTGATTTGTATTGTATTGTATTGTATTGTATTGTATTGTATTGTTTTGTATTGTATTTCCATATATTATAGATAATTAGATTAAGTTAGTTTTAAAATTTAAATTGTAAAACATCATGTTTATCAATAAATACTACTACTACTATTTTAACATTAATTATAATTTTTTTTTTTATAAATAAAATAAAACAATTTAAAATAAAATATTAAATTTATTAAAAAGTAATTACAAAATATTTTTGTTTATTAGTTTCATAGTTATTCAAGTAATTGAATTACTAATGATACACTACCAAGCTTTTCTTCTATTATGTTAAAGATTTTTATTTGTTGTTCTAGTTTTCTATTTTCCTGTTTGTTTTCCGCTTCTTTTATTACCAATTCTTCTTTTTTTTTATTGAATAAAAATAATAAACGTAAGCACTGTCCTTCTAATATGTTTATTAATTGTTTTGATCTAATACTCATTTCTTTATTTTTTGATTCTTCTTTTTTTTTTGTTTCACCTTGATTAATTAGTTTTACAAATTCACAACTTGGTGAAAATTTTATATGTTCCCCCATAGCCGTATCGCTTGGTTCCCAACGTGAAATATTGACTCCACAACAAAAGCATTGAACATGGTCCAAATGTTGCAAATAAACAAAACCAGCTTCGGCAAGTGATTTGGGTGTTATAATTCCAACCCAGTTTTTAAATGTTTGCAACCGATCTTCAAATATTGAAAACTTTCTAAGACATGCACCATCATCCAAAGACATTTTAACCAACACTAAATTTTTGTATTTTTTGAAATCTCTTAAACCAACACTAAATTTTTGTATTTTTTGAAATCTCTTAAATGCTAAACATGGTGAGGGAAGAGTGGGGAGGGGGTCACAAAAGTGTATTTTAAATAAAAGTCGTTTATATTATTATATTGTTTTATTACAATTTTTTAATTATTATTAGTTGCATTTATGACACAAATATAATGGTGGTGGTGTTTCAAGATTACTATCGTAATGTATATAACAGGGTAGATGATGTCTGCATTTTTGTAAATAAAATAAAAGACAATTTAAAATAAAATATTAAATTTATTAAAAGATCTTACAAAATACTTTTATTCAATAGTTTTATAGTTATTTAAGTAATTCATTTAATTTTTTTTGTTTATAATATAATACTAATACATTCATATAATGTGGTTTCATTATTTTTTCCACATGTTTATAGTCTTCCTCTTCTTCTTCTTCTGTTTGTTTATATTCTTGGTTAAATTGTTGTTCAAACAATACTAATAAATTATAATAATGTTCTCCTATTGTTTCTCTCAATGGTTTTAATTCAAAACTTATTTTTTTATTGATTGATTCTTGCTTTTTTGGGTCTTTTTTTTTCTTCTTTCATAAACAAATTGTAAATCTCGCTTGGTGACAATCTTTTATGTTTTCCCATAGTTGTATCGGTTGTTTGCCAATCTCCTATATCAATACCACAACGAAAGCAATTTTAACAAACACTGAGCTTGTGTGCGTTTAAAATCTCTTAAATAATAAACATAAAAGAGGTGGGGGTTTATTGTACATTATCCTTCGAAATCCAAGAGTTATGTGACGAGTCAAACCCTAACCATTTAACAAATACTTTATTTCCTTTTCTTCTAATTACTTTTTCAACTAAATAAATATCTGGATATTTTACTTTCTGAAGTTCGTATTCATAAAAACCACCCTTAATCTCTTGTTTATTTTGATCCGTTAATAAGTATGTTGATGGATACGTTGCTTGAATTTTATTTATAGTAAATATTTCATTTGACCAGTTTGGAGTATATCCTTTAGCAAATTCACTTCTATATTTACTAATACGTACGCTGTCACCAACGCGAAATTTCTTAGCCTTAGAGTCAACCAATTTTAAATGATTGTATGAATTTTGTAAGATAGCTTTTTCTGTTTTATTGTCAACATTAATGGGTTTCATGCCAATAGTGCTATGTTTGGTATTATTGTATTTGTTAACAATTTCTGGTAAAATATCTAACCATTTATAATTTCCTTGTAAACTAAACTGTTTCCACATGTTGTTCTTTAGAGTGCGATTAACTCTTTCTACAACGGACGCCTTTTGAATTGAATATGTGCTATAGTGATTTATGTTGTATTTTTTCATTAACGTTTGAAAGTCTTTATTGTAAAATTCCGTACCCATATCTGTTTGAACATTTTTTACAACATTTTTTTTAATTAGAAATATCTTTTCCATGGCAGATGAAACATCTTTTCCAGTCTTTCTTTTTACTGGAAATGCCCAAACAAATTTTGAAAATACATTAATAACTACTAAAATATATCTAAATCCTTTATTGAATTTAGCATAGGGTATCATTTCCACTAAATCTGCTTGAATTAAATCTTTAAGACCCTTTACTATAACATGTCTTCGCTTGAAATTTTTACGAGCTGGTTTGTGAATTTCTTCAACAATTTCTTGTTTAACATTTGTTATCTTATTCTTAACCATTTTCTTCAACAACTGGACTATATTCTTCTTCCACAGGACATTTAAGTACTAACTCAGCATATAACGTTACCATATTTCCACCAACATATTGTTCTGGAAATTCTATAGTATCCCCCCTTTTTAAAGGTAAATTACGTAAAGCATTCTCATAGAATGGTGAACCGTTTATTCTTATTTGAGAATTATTACTAATGAAAGCCGATACAATTGTAGCCGATTTGTGTGGAAAAATGTAATTTGATAAAGTATTATATAAAAGATATCTATTGTTGAGCGTTGTATCACTAAAAAAATTTAGTGTAATTGTATAACTGTATTTTTTTGGTGATGTTGATTGAAGTATTATGTCGATATCGTTATGTTTCGAATATAGTGTTCTTCCAAATTTATCAATGGTCATGTTTATTTCTTAAAACTCAATCAGTTAATGAGAGTTTACATCTATGTTACCGTTATTTAATAATTTTCGCTTCTCGCAACTCTTCAATTATTAAAGTAATTTCATTATTATGTCCAGTATGCCCAGCAGCTTGGGAAGAAATTAGAAGGCGCAGACGATTAACTAATTCATTAGGATTGTCCCAATATATAAATTCTAATGGCTTATTGTCGTATTCAAGTAGTGCTTTACCTGTACGAAATGATTGAGGTGTGAGTCTAACCGGAATTGCTTTTCGCCTATCAAGCAAAGGTGCAATTATGTTATTATATTTTGGTAGTTTAGTTCCTATTAATTTACCGGTTGGTATATAACCATGTTTTGCTGCATTTGTTTTATTAACAATTTCCATATAATTAGTTACATCCACACTCCTAAATCCTGTTGGTACCTTCTTGAATAATAACTCATACAAACCCGGTGTACCTGTATATATGCGTTCAAAAGTTTGCCCATTTATAACTGTTTTAATAACTACATCATCACCTCTGAAGGTAACAACTCCATTACCAATAGCATAATTATGTTTGTCTCCATCTTCAGTTGGTACCACTCTTATTCCATATGTGTGATCCATAGCCCTCGTTGTATCAGATATCATGTCGTAAATGTAGGCTTTAGGTAATGTGGAAAATTGTTTTACATATTCATCCAAATCACTCATCTTTTTAGTTTGGACTTCAACATTTGCATATTCATCATCATCATCATCATCATCATCATCATCATTATCAGCAACATATAGGTCTTCGACTATTGGCTGTGTATTGGATGTAGAAGGGGTGTGTTCGTAAACTTGTGGAAGAATACTTGTATCAATGGTAGTATTAGTTGGTGTTACAAATTCTTCCATTTTAATAGGGGATGACCTTCTACCATACTTTTTCTTTTTTGGTGTTTCATTTTTAATTTCTTCAGTTTCCTCAATTTTTTCAAATTTTGGTTCCAATTTAACTTTGAGATTTGCAATAAGGTCTTCTATTGGTTTGGTTATTGGTTGATAGGCCGATCGCATATGTGACTGCGACTGTGCATAATCAGATTTCAAATCTTGAAACTTTTTTTTTACAATACGTCGAGTTTTTAATAACTGCTTGACTAATTGCTTGTCCATGATGTTTATTAAACTACATGTAGATGCAAACTGTTGGAACTCAAACATACAATATATTTATATATTGTTTATAAATAAATAAATGAATCAAATCCTTTTCTATAGCGTCCAGATTTTATTTCACTTTCTTTATCAATAACTAAAAATCCATATTTCTCTTTCCAACAATAGGAACAAATATCTCTAAATTGTTGGTATGACATATCTACACCTACATGATCATCGTAAATGTGTTTTAAATTGGTATTATCTTGCTCAAATATAATCAATATATTAGCATTATCTCTTATAAGTTGTTTTGGTATTTTAGTGTATGTTTGACAAATATAAAAGCAATCTATGTTATTGTGTCGACCAAAACTAAAATAATCCCTCATTATGCTTTGATTGCAACATACAACATCATCAAATATAAAAACTGAATTTTCTTTGGTTTCTTGTGGTGATGAAATCTGATCACTGTTATCATATTCAAAATAACCCATACCCTTTATAGGTTCAATAACTTTTTTTAAATATTGATATTTTGATTGATGTAATGTTTTTGAGTAAATATAAACATTTTGAAATCTTAAACCGTTTGGATGTAAAAGTAAACTAATTATAATATTTGTTTTTCCACACCCAGAACAACCAATAATCAATCCTCTTTTACAACCACCACTAAGCAACTCACTATGTCGTTGAAACGTATTCTCAGAACAATCTACATCTTGATTGTTAATTGGTAAAGATTGAGTTTGTTTTACAACTCTCATTATGCTTCTAAATCTGTAGTTAAACTGATCAATTTGTCAATACTTCATAGAATATATAAGTACACCTACATTCTGTATTGTTATTTAGTATATTATGTTAACTCGTAAAAGAAAGACTAAACGTACCAAAAAAATTAACGGACGTGGATTTGTCAACAAATTAATTAATAAAACTACACGGGAATTTCATATTCCGGGATACAATTTTTGTGGTCCAGGAACAAAATTAGAAAAAAGACTCAAAAGAGGTGATAAAGGCATAAACCCATTAGACGAACATTGCAAACAACACGATATTGCATATTCAAAATATTCCGATATTTCTAAGCGGCACGAAGCGGATAGATTGCTAAGCAGACAGGCAGTGTTAAGATTAAAAGCATCTGACGCTGGTATAGGTGAAAAGTTTGCCGCGCTAGGTGTGTCTGGTATTATGAAATTAAAAACCAAATTAGGTATGAGTCTAAGACGTCGAAAAACTTCAAAACGAAAAATTTCAAAATCAAAGTCTAATGTAATGTTAGCAAAAATTAAAGGCATAACAACCAAATTAGGTATGAGTCTAAGACGTCGAAAAGCTTTAAAAAAAAGAAGAACTCTAAAATCCAAGTCTAATGTATATATGGCAAAAATTAAATTAGGTAAAGGCGGTAAACGTAAAACAAAATATATAAGAAAAAAAAAAATGCCTTCAAGGATTATTAAAATACCACACAGTGGTGGCTTTTTAGGAGCTATAATTTCTGGCGCTATTGGAATTGCAAATGCTATGATGAAAAAAAGAGCATTAAAAAGACAACTAGAAGAACAACAACGACATAACAAAGTAGAAGAAGATGTATTAAAATCCAAAGTAAATAGTAAAGAGGGTTATAAAATTGGTGATGGTTTATATGTGAAACCATACAAAAGTGGTCACGGTCTTTACATTTATCCCTATAAAAAAAACTAATAGGAAAGCTACCACAAAGAGCATTAACCAATATTGACTTGTATAAATATGCAAAAAACATTCCACATTTTAGAGGTGTATACATGCTAGATGAATTACCAACTAAAATGAATGCAAAAGAATGTGGTATTGTAAATTTAGAAAAAAAATCAAAAATTGGTTCTCATTGGGTAGCTTATATTAGAAATAATAATAATATTAAATATTTTGACAGTTTTGGTAATTTAAAACCACCTCTAGAATTATTAAGATATTTTTATAGAGATGGTAAAAAGAATATTTTATATAATCACGATGCTTTTCAAAAGTATAACACCTATAATTGTGGACATTTATGTTTAAATTTTTTATATAAAAATACATTATAAAAAATTCATCATTTGTATGTTTGATGTCAAACGAGTATGTCTTATAATATTACTTTTACTGGCAAAAATTCAATCCTGGAGGCAGATTTCAATCCTCCATTATATCTAAAAGAAGATGAAAATTTTGTATTGGGCTTAACAAATTTTGAATCATTTTATTCAATTGCAAACGTAGATGAAAGCAATAACAAATTTTACTATGGTGGCAATAAAGAAATTACAATTCCTGTAGGATCTTATGAAATTACTGACTTAAACAACTATTTACAAAAACAACTTCAAAAGCATAACGAAGATATCAAAATTAGAGGAAATAATAATACATTAAAAGTGCATATAAAGTGTACAGCATCTATTGATTTTACTAAGGATAATACAATTGGAACATTATTGGGTTTTAATAAAAAATTATTACCAAAAGATATTTCGACTGAATCAGACTTTTCAACAGATATTTTAAAAATAAATTCTTTATGTGTGGATTGTAGTATTACAACCAGTTCTTATAGAAACGGAAGATTGGGTCATACATTGTTCCAGTTTTTTCCCACGGTACCACCGGGTTATAAAATTGTACAGTCCCCTGAGACGGTTATATATTTACCAATTAATACATCAACTATTACTAACATAACACTTAAAATAGTGGACCAAGATGGAAATATAGTCAATTTCAGAGGAGAGACCATCACAGTAGGACTTCATTTAAAGAAAGTGTCTTGAATATGGTAGTGCAATATCATAGTATGCGTAATTATGGTTACAAAAATTTACCTTATAACTTGAAGACAACAACTAATTCTATCATTAGACAATCTGCACGCAACAGATTAACATCAGAAAACATTATATTTTTAAAATCTTTAGGATTTAAACTATATTAAATAATGAGCATACTTAATGTTAAAGAAAATGTCTTTATTGACAACTCAATCGCAAATTCTCAATTTCACACACATCAACCATATGCATCAACAAGTTTCAACAACAACGATGAAATCAGAATTCCGATTCAACAACAAGATATGTACACATTGCCGAGTGAAAGCTTTATTTACATAGAAGGGAAATTGCAAGGAACTGCTGATAGTAAAAAACCGAAGAAAACAAAGTTTATTAACAACGGTATTGCTTATCTATTTAGTGAACTTCGCTATGAATTAAATGGTGTTGTAATTGACTCTACTAGAAATGTTGGTTTAACATCAACATTGAAAGGTTACTTGTCCTTTAATTCTAATCAAAAATTACAAAATGCTGGATGGTTTTCAAAAACTGCTACAGAGCAAGATGATATGGTAGATGCGGATGGAAATTTCAATGTTTGCATACCACTTAAAATGTTATTAGGATTTGCTGAGGATTATAAGAAAATTATAATAAACACAAAACAAGAACTAGTTTTAATACGTAGTAATACTGATCTTGATGCACTCATATCCACCGAAGATGAAACTGTTAAAGTGACAATTAATAAAATCAATTGGAAAGTTCCTCACATTTCTGTAGGATTAGCTGAACAACTTAGATTGACAAAATTATTGGGAAAAAATGAGGATTTATCTATAGCTTTCAGATCTTGGGAATTACATGAATATCCTTCGTTGCCAGAAACAACAAGACATACATGGGCTGTGAAAACAGCTACTCAATTAGAAACACCGAGATATATAATTTTCGGGTTACAGACAGATCGTAAAAACAAAAATAAAATGGATATGAGTCAATTTGATCATAATGAACTTACAAATCTTCGAGTTTATTTAAATTCTGAAAGATATCCTTATGATAATTTAAATTTAAATTTTAAAACAAATCAAATTGCGCAATTATATGAAATGTATGCAAATTTTCAACAATCTTATTATCACAAAGAAATTGAACCTCTTTTTAATCGCAAAGAATTTAAGGAAACAACACCAATAGTACTAATTGATTGTAGTAATCAAAACGAAACATTGCAATCAAATGCTGTTGAAATTAGAATTGAATTTGACACAAGTGAATCTACAAAAGCTAACACTTCTGCTGTATGCCTCATTCTTCACGATAAGATGATCAGTTACAATCCATTTACCAAGGCGGTCAGACAGTTGTAAATGGAAAAGGAATTTAATAAAAGATTAATTATTCATAAAACAAAATTAAAAAGGTTAAAAAAACAAATTTATTTGTACTCTCTTAAAAATAAACTTTTTAAAGAGTTTTCTAAATTGAAAATAAAATGTTAATTATTGATGTCCAAGGATTTAAAATTGGTTCTAAAGAGTTTTCACCAAAAGAATTGGCAATTTTTGATGGCACTCGAATAGCCCACTACGTATTTAAACCCCCCTTTCCATTCCACTTATTGGAAGCAGAATTTAAAAAGCAAGCTATATGGTTAATCAATAATCACCACTGCATTGAATGGAATCAAGGATTTACACCACAACACCAACTTAAAAATATACTACAAGACATCAAGGGGGATACAATTTATGTTAAAGGAAGAGAAAAAGTTATTTTTTTACAAAAATTTACAAAGATCCCTATACAAGAATTTGATGAACATCCAGCTTTAACTCTAACTGAATCAAAATGCTTATATCACTCAAAACATGTCTCTATGTGTGCATTATCAAATGTTTATCAATTGTATAATGATTTTGTAATGAATTAATAAAAACATTTTTTAAATATATATTTTTTATTTTATTAAAACATCAATACATATATTACAGGTAAAGTTTAATATCAGCAGCAAATCTAAATAATACATCTACTTCTTGAAATCTATTGTACAGACAATTCAATGAAATAAATTCATTTAAAAAATCGGTACAATTATTTATCCCATATTCATATTTTTTCATTAAAGTATTCATATCTTGTTCAAAAAATGGGTGTATAATCTTATTATTAAACCAACCAACATCCTTGGATAAGTTTTCAAGTTTTTTATGTATTTTTTGAATTGTTGCGTTTACTTCTATCATATTGGGTTGATTGAAAATATTATCTGGAAGAAACTTTTTTATTTCTTTTAAATATTTGAATAAAACACTGGACTTTTCAAATTTTTCACAAAATTGCTTCAATGGAATATGATGTTGTAAAACTTTTTCACATAATTCTACCCCATATGTATACATTTTGTCAATTTTTCTTAAATCCATTTCCAAAACCTCATTTTCTATACTTCTTCGCATTCGATAACAATCTTCAGAAAGTTTTTTTAATATGTGCATTACTCTGGTGATTGATGAACATAAATCCACTGGTGTTAATTCATTTTTTTGACGAATGTTACATTTTATGTGTGTTGGTAAAAACTCTTCTATATCATAAATAAAATCATATAAAATATCAACTTTCAGTAATTGCTCACAAAATTCTTCTAATGAAATTATACCAAGATGATAATCGTAACAAATTTTCATCCCCAAACCATACTTTGTTTCTCTTATATGATAGACTTCATTACTTTCGAAACAATCTAATCGATTTTGGGCACGACAAGCATCCATACAAAAAATGTAAAACCGACCATGTAATGTTTCTATTGCACTTTTTAAATCTGTTGGTACTGATAAGTTCATCTCGGCGTATGCAGCCCACATGATTAAAACTAGAGAAGTTTAGTAAATATTTCTCATTTATATCTACACTTTTCCACTACCACCATATCTACATCCCCACTACCACTAAATCGTTCAAGGTAAATTCTTTGCCTATGTCCTTCATCCAAAACAGATGATATGGTCTTATTGATTTTTTCAATACGTTGTGCAAATCTACTTCTATCTAGAGCTTTAAGCATCCAAACTCCTTTTCTAGCTTGTTGATGTGCAAAGTTCCAAAGATACATATATTTTATTTTGTTTTCGTCTACAAAGTGTACACGTTTCATTTTATAATAAGGTTTATAAATAAAAAAACTTAATTTTATAAACTCTTAAATATATTCATCTAATATATCTTTTTCAAAGTCATCTAATATTATTACAATATGGATTTTATAACACTCATCATACAGCTTTAATCGTAATATTTTTAAATTATGATTATACACAATAAGATCAGGATCCAGTTCCAAGTCGCCCAATTCTTCATCTGTGAATTCCACAATAACTTCTTCGTAGGTTTGTAAATCCACATTCATCATATCAAGCAAAATGTATGCTTTTTGTTGAAAATATTCCGTTGCAATATGGGGAAGCATTGGAATTTGCACACCATTGTTTATAATAAGGACCTCTACAGGTGGTAAATATACAACTGGTTCGGAAGACATTGGTGTAGTGATGCTCAACGTTGAACTGAATGGTATAAAATTTAATACTTATAGGAGTTTGTGTGGTGGGAGTGCGCTTAACGTGCCCATAGAGTGGCCTTGAGGAGGCGTGGCATTGGGCGCGGTGAGTTGCCCTTATGGTTGTGACCTTTTGAAAAAAGTGCACCGTGTTGACCTTGAGGCGTTGCCTTGACCTTGAAAAAAGTGCACCAAGTTGACCTTGAGGCGTGGCCTTGACCTTGAAAAAAGTGCACCAAGTTGACCTTGAGGCGTGGCCTTGACCTTGAAAAAAGTGGTGGGAGGTGCCCTAGCGCGCACCTTCTTTTACTACTAACCCGCAGTCACAAAATACCAAGTAATAGTAAAGGAGTAGTATCCAAACCCAGTACCTAAAAACCCAATCCGGAATTAAGGCGGTACAACTTATTCTTAAGTTAGAAATTAGGCATTTGAGAGCCTTACGGTTTAGATCCTGACAGGACTTTAAGGATCTACGTCTACGTTTAATCTGAGTAACTAATATGATGTGTCCTGATTTTGCTAGAACATAACCATTGACTCTCCTAGAGAGTCGGTAAAGTCACCTATTCCAATCCTGACAGAACTTGTAACCCTCGACCATGTATATAAGTCTAAATAGTTTAATTTAGTTTAAAATCATATTGTTATAATTTACCTGTTCTTTTTAAATTTAAATTAGCTCTATAAATATACCAGAATTTTCCATGATTCTGTCCACATTTAGGTGTAGTGGCGCTGAGATATCTAAATGTAATAAAATTTGAACCCTGTCGATCACGACGGTTGCTATCCCAGCCGCTTCCCAATCGCCAGAACAGAAAAGCGTTACAAAAAAAGTTGTAATTTTTTTCACAAGTTAGAAAACCAGAAGAAACAGTTTTTGATTATTTGTTTGCTAGTCGTGTTTTAGTGTCAAAGACCCCTATGCGCAACCAAATGATAAAAGTAAATACCAACTTGGTCACTAAAAACCAGTTGCTATACCTCATGTAATTTGATAAAGAATTGATAGTTATAAGTCGTGATTACTACTCAACCTACGCACCAATGCTTGCACCTAGCTGCTCGAGGCTTGCTCAAACTTACACACCCAAATTCGCACACAGTTGTTCACTAAAGAAGAAAACGCCGTAAAATCTAAAAAAACTTAAAACTTGCACCAATAACAAAACATTGTAAAAAGAAACAAACATCTTGCTCACTTGCTACGTTGCCACTAGTTAAACAAATATAAAAATTTATGAACAAAAGAAAAGCCTATTAAAAAACCCTTAAAGTATTCCTGGCTGACGCCTAATCAAAACGGTGTGCAAATAAAATCTTAATATATTTAACCATTTAGTACTAATATAACTGCCCACAACATCAGTTATACAAGAGTCTAAACAAATTACCGACACCAAAAAAGATAAATAAAATCTTAAAATAAAATCAATTTGCACACTCGTACAGCTCCAATGCAGGTAATAAAGCCAGACAAGTGGAAGTAAATCTACTCAACTTGACTTGTTTGGACATAGAGTATGCTAAAGCCTATAACAACGATAAAAAATGGCAAAATAAGCCATATCGGACTTGAAACTTGTCTTCCCTCAAGTGGCATAAACAAAATAAAAACTGAAGAAAATACACTAGATTGACGCCATTAATCATCAGAAAAGAAGAAAAAAGTTATTTTTTTAGTCAAGGCAGATCACTAGTCAAAGCAGTCCACATGCCAAGTAACACTCAAGATCAGAGTAAAAAATAAGCACCATAACGCGCACATCTATTGCACCTGCAAACAAGGATTCACTTTATTACCTGACGGAGTACAGAAACAAACCAACTAACACGCACAGTGCAGCATTGACTTACACCGCATCCGAAAACAGAAGTGCAATAAAAACAACCTTACACCAAAGTCTGTAGCCACTAGTTCTTTGCACTTCCCAAAAAAAATTACAATAAAACAAACCCACAAATCGGCAGGTGTCTTGTACCGACTCCCTGTCACCCCAAATCCGGGAACGTGCTGGTAACACAACAAGCTCAAACTTTCAATGATACTTTTGTCACAAAAAAAATAGGAGGTAGCCATTCAGAGAGCAAATTAAACGTAGCAAAATAAAATGATGCAATCCGATTCAAGATCACTTATCGGAGCATAGTCTGCACAATATGATGGCCGCCAATATCTATATAAACTCCGCAATTTTGAGAACATTAAAGTAATTTGCGAAGCGGCCAATGCCGCAACCTAAATAAAGTCAATATATGCAAACCTTAAATCAGGTATAGTGTGACATAACATTAAAGTCTAAAAGTAACAACTAAAAACCCCACTTAACCACCGCATATTTATTCTTTTATATTACAAAGAGACATTCTTCCAGATTAACGTCAACCATCAAAAACAAACAAAACAACCGCTTCAGACATAGCACCATCGCTAGCAGCACCGTAGGGGTTATTGCACCCAAGGAACTCCCTAGCGTGTGGGGTCCACATAAAAACAACTAAAAACACAAACTTCGGTCAGAGGGTCACAAAACACCCTCGTATGTATGAGCGTCATCTACGTCACGACCCAAGTTACAGCCTGCAACATAGTATAATGTACGAAAAAATTGTAAGAAGTGATCATTCTGGTTGTCCATAAAGTCAGTTCTGGAAGAAATATGTAGGTTGCTCAATAAATTGAGTTAATAAAAAATTGGTTTTATGTAAATTGAAAAGTACCAACAAACTGAATTACTTTTTTGTGATTACCATTAAAAACATAAAATAACTAAAATATAAAATAAAAGGTTATGTTACTTTATTTGGTAAATAAAGAATAAATCTGTATCTGTATGTATGGAGCACAGGGTCTCTATACATATAGATACAGAATCCCGTTCGATTTCATAGACAAATCGGTACTCACTCCAAAAATCGACAAGAAATTTCCATATTTGTTGTCGTTTTATACCTGGTAGAGGATATAGATACGGAAAAAAAATTCTTCCGTTAGAAATAGAATCAACCTAGTTTAGATACGACAAATACTTGGGAATTAGCTCCGTACAATAAACCAACTTTGAACAAACAACTTAAACATCAAATAATTTTTAACTTACAAGAGAGCAAATCTAATAGAAATATTTAAAACCGTATCGGTAAAACTAAAGATTTTTTATATTTGCATATGTTTTTTAAAACAAAAAATTAAATTTAAGAAAATTGCTATGTATTATGTAAAAAGATGGAAATTGAAATTACTAAAAATGGGTGATTAGTTAAATATTTAATTTTATAATCGTAAACATTAATAGCATTGATAACAAAAGATTTTTACACTTCATCAAATTCATTTCCAACCATTTATCTATTGAGGTAATTTTGAATTGAAACCAGGATATATAATTACATATAATTAATGTTTCACCTTACATACGCATGTGAAACTGCAAGAGGTGTCACTTCTAATAACCAAATAATTTATTATCAACAGAATTTGTTTGAATGTGTGTCGCTACGGAATGCGTGTGTAATTTTTTTTAATTACTCGATTCCTTCAGGATATGGGCTAACCGCTCTAGTAAGTACAGCTGAAAGGGGCTGTATTGTCTCCGAAAGGTCTGCATAAATCTTCATTGTGGCATGTCAACGAAAGTTCCACGTGAATGGCACGACATATTTATGAATAATTCCGCCTCAATACGCCCAGGCGCAGGCCAAGGAGCCCGAGTAAAATGATAAAGCGCAGATATCGGTCCACGGGCGACAAATATCCCAATGGAATGCAACATTACAAAACATAGTGAGAGAACTCTGGCGCCGAACTTATATGTGTAGTTGGTCTACACAACTTTACACCCATACCGAATGGGTTCGTTTACTTTGCGAGGAGATATCATTCAGTACGCGTAAATTAATTGTTTGAATCAGACAAAAGGAAGTTTCAATCGACGAGAAATCTTGATAGATCGTTAAAAATTAGACAAATGATAGCTGACTTTATTGTACAAGGTTGATTCCGTTATATTCGTTAAATGAGTGAAATCGGAACCATTAAAATATAAATGTTAAATCAAACAATTCGTAATAGAAAAAATAAACAATAGTTTGGTATGTAAGAATATACAAGGTAAACAATTGCATTATTGTTACAAGGGTTTCAATGTTTAGTTATAAAATCTTTTAATGGATATTTTTTGTATCTTTAATCCGCACAATAATTTCAAGATTCCATAGCTAAGCCAACAATGGTTTTAGTCCTTTCATTTAAAAGTTTCTTTTTGAGGCTATTTTATGTATACAAATCTGAAAAAATAATTGAAAATAGGTGATTTTATACCAAGTAAGAATGAATGAATGTCGCTTAATTAAATTCGCAGTTTTTTTTTCATTGTCATGTCATTAGAAACTTCGAAGTAAGGACTGAAAAGCAATGTTTGCAGCACTCCGATGTTTGGCCGCTCAAGTGAAACTGATTTATTTTTACTTATCAAATCAAACAAACTTATTTTTTTTTAACTAATTTTTTTAATTTCAATATAATAAATGATGCATTTTATGAAAATTGCCTCTCCACACAGTATGAGACACATACACTAGTGTTTTAAGGTATGCACCCATCATCAGTGTGCTTAGCATCTCACTGGTTAGAGAGACAATTTACATAAAATCAGAGTAACTATTAAACAGTTTATGTTTAGTAATGCGTGAGAGGTGGTAACGCAATGCCGACTATAATGAGAAACGTTAAACTGTTTGTGTGTAAAGCAGAGCTGTAGTACAGTTAAATCTTACACTGACAGGCAACGGCATTTTTAGCGCGTTTTATTTGAATCAGACCGAAACAAATTTATCATTAAATTTTCTTTTAGCAGCTTACTATGAGTTTTTGCGCCTTAGAGCCTATGATTTTCCCGCACTGGACCGCAAAACATCACTTTACTAACATAACTAACAATACATCGACTTCGAAAAAGCATTCGTTAAGGTCTAGCATAACAAGCTCATTTCAATCCTATAAGAAAGAACATATGTAGACAATAAAGACAGACCTATAACATCAAAGCTATACTTTGAAAGCTGGCGGGCGGAAGAGTAAACCCTTGATAAAATCTTCTAAAAACGCTTCTTTGCAATTAAGATTTGGAAGATAGGCACTTAAAGAAGACCAAGAAAAATAATTAGCAAGTAACAAATTATTATTAATATATAATAAAGTTTTCAAGATAGAAATCTGTTTTGATGTAACATTTTTTGTGGCCATGTTGGCCTTAGTAATTCCTCTCAGTTAACCACTTTAAAATTGGTACAGTTAAAATAGGCGCCGCCGTGAGAACCCGTTTCAGATCTCAAAATGTTTATTTAATTCCATATAATAATTTGAAACTTTCTTTTTCCTTTATCCACTCAATATCTCAACTATCTTACAACTTCAAAAAATTAACATAAGTCGCGTCTTCTATAGAAGATATTCTGATTAACCCAACGTAAATTGTCTCATACAACACCTTGAAAGATAAGCACTTTTAGGACCTTACTTGCTAGCCATCTGCTTCAGGTAAATGAGCTAGCAAAAGTTCTTATCCCTAGATCTTTGTCTCTAAAGGCAAATTAGCCAATAAAATGGTTAACAACATGTAAACACGGACAGAAACAGAAAACCACCCATCTAATTGAAAAAAGAGTGCAAAGAATCTCTCGGCTAGCTGTAAAAATGAAAATTGGGACAAAGAATGTGCGTAGCATGTTCAAGACCAAAAAAGTACATAATACTATTTACGAAATAAAAAGAATTGAAATTGCAATCTTTGGTATCAAGTAGACTGTATACTACTTCGGACAAAACAATCAGGCTGAGAAACAGGCTGTACTAAACTTCAGTCCAATATCTGACCGACTTTTTCTCTTCTTCATTAGCCATCTTGAGTACATCTTTAGACATACATAGGTCTCCCCCGTATCTCTCCACAAATGCCTCTCTTCCTAATATATGGGCGCCACTTTAAAATAACTTGGTTCCATCTTACAGCAAACTTCCACTTCAGCATTGCTGCTGCCAAGATAGCATCAGTCACTTTGGTCTTTTCTCTAATCCAGTCTTTTCACTTTCGGTCTTGTAGAGAGATGTAAAGCGTTTGTCGTTCCATGGCTCTTTGTGTCGTTGCTATTTTGTCTACGTTCCTGTGTGTTAGCGTCCATGTCTACAAACCGTAAGTTAGTACTGGCAGTGCACATTGAATAAAGACCCTTGTCTTCAGATGTTGTAGTATATTTTTGTTCTTGAGAACGTAGCTTAATTTGTCAAATGCTGCCCAGCCAAGTCTTGTCCTTCGTAGTGCCTCTGCCTCTTAATGTTCGTTTGTCGGCTTAATAACTTGACCTAGATATATATATATATATTGATCTACTTGCTCAAGTTTCAATTGTCATGAAGGCATAGCACTCTAGAAAACTAACACTACGAAACCAAAGTGTTGAGCACACCAAGCCACAGAGAAAACATGTGTATGATATGTTTGGATGCGTATATAAAGTAACAAATACATGCTAAATCCCTAAAAACAAATATGTGCCCCCCCCCCCCAGTCAAAACAAGCCTATCACATGGTAGAGGCGCTATATGAAGAAATATAAAACAAAATCACATCAGTTATGATAGGCTTTAACTCTAAAGTAAGCCATGGCAGAGTAGCCAATATTGTTGATTATAACGTCGACGACAGAATGACATAGAGATTAGTTAAATTCTGTCAAGAAATTATATTAATTAATACAATTTTTAAACAGCCAATTAGACGTCCAGATAAAATCATACAAAATCAGATTGGCTACTTTACAATCAATAAACGTTTTACATATTCAATGACAGCAGCGAAAACTTATCCAGGTGCAGATGTACTGCCTAACTACGTTCTTCTGGCTGCTGATACCCATATATGCTGAACAACCATAAATCTACAAGACCACGACACTACAAATGAATTGTAAAAAGTTTAAAAATGTAGACTTTAAACAAGCTGTCGCCAAAGATCTAAACAATAAACTTCAATTTCTGAACAATAAAGAATACAAAAATGTGGATAAAAAATTAAGTGATATAAAACAAAGTAAGAGCAAAACACACAACCGTAGATAACATTTTGATAATAATGAATAAAAAGCGTTCACTAAAACATAGAAATAAAGCAAAATACAAAAAAATATCATCAACAAATGTAGAGAAAAAATAATAAAAAACAATGATTCACTAATAAATGTAACAAAATAAAAAATCTACAAAAGACATGACACATTTGCTGTTCACAAAAAAAAAAAGCAATAACGGGAAGCGGCTATGGCTTTAATACCAAACCATACTAGATGAGATAGAAAACTTAATTAATACTATTGAAGACAAACTAACAATCTGAAAAAAATACACAATCAAATTATTTGACACAAAGGTCAATGGCTCCATCAATAACAAACACCAAAATAAAAAGAATGCAATATCACAAATAAAATCCAAAAAAACTCCAATAAAATACCAAAATCTTAAATCAATTTTTTGATTAAAGCTTTAACACCCTATCCTACCTATTCAGTAAATTATATCAATCTGGTGACATATCCAAAAAATGGCTAAAGTCAACCTTTATTACTTTACCTAAAAAGAGCAATCTTAAGAAATGTGAAAACTACCGTATAATCAGTTTAATGTCACATGCACTTAAACTGTTTCTAAAAATCATTCATAAAAAAATTACCAAAAACTCAAAACACAAAAGATGGGCACATAATTTGGTTTCACAAATGAGCTCAGAACTAGAGATGCACGTTTTGCCATACAACCAATAATACAACGTTCCAAGGATGTCAACAGTAAAATCAATGCATGTTTTATAAAATTTAAAAAAGTGTTCGTCCTGGTGACTATCTACTTGACATCACAAAGAAAGCTGATATAGATCAAAGTGACATACGAATAATCTGTATTGGAGACAGAAAGCATCAATAAGGGTGCAGAACAAAAATATTGAAAAGATGGAAACACAACGCGGTGTTAAGCAAAGGTTGCATACTATCTTCTCTACTTTTTAACGTCTTAAAAAAAAAAACTATTCACCAAAGTATTTAAAAATGCATCTGAGTCAAAGCTATTAATAGTATTAAAATCAACAACATTCGTTATGCCGATGATACCGTCGTATTGGCCAACACATTTAAAGATATGCGGTCTCTGTTAAATAAATTAATCATGATTCAGATTCATTATAGCCAATAACTAATCACAACAAAAACTAAATACATGATAGTGAGCGCTCTGAGGTAAATTAACTTAGAATAAACACAATAATAAATTAAATGGATCATAACCTTAATTCAAATGCTCACTAAATAGGAATGAAACCATTCAAGAAAAAGACTCAAAAAAAACTTAAAAAAGCTAAAACATTCTTCCGCAAAATGAAAAATGTATTTTTGTAGTTAAGCCCAAAACTTCAAAAAAAAAAACTAACAGAATATACTCAATCCTATGGCTCAGAAGCATGAACGCTCACAGAAGCTAGATGCAAAAAAATCAAAACATGTAACAATGTAAATATATTGCCTCGGCTTAAAAATAATTCTACCGCAGATTTGAAATGTTTGCAATAACCGACTATTAAAAATTGCAGACAACTACCTGGAGCTGAACAAGAATTCTAATCCTATTATAGTCTAAAGTCTAAAATAATGAATTCTCCCACCACAGAAGTACAGATTTTAAAAAGCCAGATAGCATACAAACATTGCAGAAAAGAAAAAATTAAAAAAACTAACCTAGACCCAACCTTCTCGAGTAAATAAGCTAAGATAGTCAATCCAACAAGAAAAAAGCCGTAGACTAACCTGAATACGTTGGCTTCAAAGCAAAAAACAAGAAAAAAAGAAAATAGAAAAGTCAGCTGCTAGATCCAATAGCAAGATTGCAAACAAAATGTTCAAAAAAAATGTTCAAAAAAAATGTAAAAAAAAAATGACTAAAAACTCATCAAACTTTAAGCACAAAATAACAAAGCCAACAAAATGTTGGAGTTGAGCGGAGGTAATAACAGTGTCAACACAAAAAACATGTTACTGCGTAAAGAGATGCAAGGCCTCAGTGCACACCCGGGTAGTTGCTCAAAATATAAATAACCTCCCTAAAAGCAACGCTGACTAAAGTAAATAATAAACGTGCATCTCAAGTGACTAAACCTAAAAAAAAAATCACGCAGACAAAAAATTTAAAGAGACAACCTAACCACCTTTCGTTTCCACAGAAAGGCAACTTTCAATTACAAAAAAATCAAAGAAATTAAAACATATAGCAGTGCTAACTACAAAAAAAGTCCAATCTGACGGTGTGGGTTAAAACAAATTACCCAGATATAAAATCTGGAAAAACAGTTTGTAGGAAAGAGTCAGAATACGTCTTTATACTGACGGAAACTGTCTATATCTTGAAAGCTATGGCCAGAAAAAAAAAATGAAAAACAAGAAAACTTTTAGAAAAATAATAGAATGTGCTTTCTGCACCAAAAATGTAAACATAGTAATCCACATACTTCTAAACAGGAAGAAAAAGATCAAAAATAAAATTAGCACACATGACAAGCAACAAGATAAAAAAAAAAGCAATCAAAGGCGCATTTAATTAAATCAAAAAAAGCAACTCGTAGGCAGACGTTATAAACAACATGAAACGCAAGATAAACGCTGATAAGATCACAACAAAATGCGTTCAAAGACAATATGCAACTAAGATTTAAAAGTATGCCGGAATCAAGAAGCAGACTTAAAATAACTCAGAACAGTAAATTAGCGTTCATGGCAGAAACCTCCTCAAGGCAAGAAATAATATTATTACCTTGCTAGATTTAGACGTTAAGACAATGTCCTCAACAAGGGTGGCTTTCCGACTTATTAGTGCAATCGTAAGAAATCTATTGTAGATCACAATGCGCTCACATAATTTGGTAGCAAAGGTGCAAGTAAACCTAAGCAATCACAAAAACATTGTATTGGCCATTACAAAAAAACTAGTCAATAAAAAAAGAAAAACCAAGTCCATGAGTTGCTGCATCAGCAAAAACAAAATAAAAAACTAATACAAATTGTCCAGCATGGCGCAAGTAACAATGCTAACAAATTTACCAATAACATACTAAAAATTTGCAACAATACCTTTGCAAAAAACGCTTTAAGTCAAAGCAAATTCTATCTTTTAGTAAATTAAAAAATTGCCGGAATACGAAAATGCTGCCTATTGGCTCTGTAGTCAAACTGATACGGATACATAAGGCGCAGATTATAAAATACTCACAAATAAGATGAACACCTAAAAAAATAAAATAAAAAAGGCAGTGTCTAAACATAAAACTGGGTAAGTGGCAAGCCCAAACCAGATCCCTCCAGAGGTGAAAATAGAGAAAAAAAGACAAAACAATAATTAATAAACAAACATTTGATTAAAAAAATCCACAGAGAAAATCGGCAGCTAGGGTACCTACCGTTTACCAAACCAACTCTACATGGGCTATACAGGTGGTGGCAGGAATCATTCCAATAAACAAAAAGGAAGAAAAAGCCAAAGACAGGCTGAGATCCCTCGCTACATGGGAAATATAATGAAAGAACCCAAATGCCACTATAGCCGCATAGACCAGAACCTTAACCAAGAAGGTCACACTGTAGGTCACACTGTAGGTCAACATGAAAGATAAGGTACTTTTTCACTCAATTCCTAATTGTTCACAGATGCTTCAAAAACTATTTTGCACCTACTGCAAAGAGCCATACACCCCGGAACACAAAAGAATAAAACAGCCAACTTAAATATATTAATAAATTTTCTACCAACAATTAAAGAGCACACGTTGCTAATATCAATACCATACTGCTGCTAAACGAGTGGTTTTTGAGTTTTGTTAAGTTTTTTTTTTTTTTTGGTTTTATGGGACAGTATTTATTAGATATATTTGATTTTTATTTGAGATCAAGTATTTTGGTCTCCATAAATAAAAATATGATTTATAAAATATACTTATGCTATAAAATTACTCATAATAATAATGTATTCAAGACATATACTATTTTACCTAGTACAAATAATTCGAAGTTCACACAGATATTTTTTTTTTTTTTACTTGTATTTTAGCATCGACTGATAAGGTCATTGGCTATTTATTTTGTTGTAATAATAATAACCTCAGGTTATAGACCCGAGGAAAACAAAATAACACATTAAAATGGTTAAATAAACAAATAAATAAATAAATAAATACTAAATCTAATATCACAGTTGCTAAAATTTAAAACTAAATTTAAAACTAATATTACAGAACCAACTATCACAAATGACAACAAAGTTGTAAAAGATTTTGATGCCAGTACCTATCCATTAACCTAACCTAATATCACAGATGACGCCGAAGCTGTAAAAAGCTTCGACGCCAGACTCTAAAAACTAAAGTAACTAAACCGAATATCACAACTTAACCTAATATCACAACCTAACTTAATATCACAGATGACATCGAAGATATTATTATCTTTACTACACCTTATATTTAACTACAATAACTATATATGTAATGTCTAAAATCCCTCATTGGAAACTATCCATTATAAACTCATACATAAAGAATTAAATACTACTACTATTAATTTGAACTATTCAGGAATATTGTGAACCATTGGTTAAGAAAACTTTTCGTCCACTCAGTTAATAAAAATCAATTAATTGTTAACTCTAGCAAATAGAAAAACCTAAATAAAGACAAAACTGATTATTGTACCCAAAACTGCGTTTATTATGGCGTTCAACAGGAAAGAAAACTCAGAAATAAAGTCTAGCATCGTCCCAAAAATTACTTTCTTATTCTCATTATTTCTCTGTTTACTATATACAAATTAAATCAATAAAGCTATTGGCTTAAATAGTTTCAACTTTATAAAAAAAAAAAATAGAAATGGGTAAAGTAGATAAGTTTCTTCTTCTTCTATGTAAATAAATAATTGTGCAATATACTCAATTGCAAAATTAATTAATTAAGTACCTCTGATAAAGTTCCACAATTGAAACTCTATAGCAATTCAAACTGCAACATATTAAGAACAATCAGTTACTTCAAACTAATAGAATAATATAATAAATAAATAATTGATTTTTTACTCAATCGATAAATATGTTTAACATAATAAAATAGTACTTACATTATTTAATTAGCAGAATAATTTGTGTAATGATTGGACTTACCTGGAAAAAAAATACATTGTAAGTAATTTACACGTCTTATATAATTAATAATTATAATATAAATGTCATGATCATTACATTAAATGTGATTAAACAGGATAATAAATTATATCAATACGTAATTTATAAACAAAGAACAATAATACTGCAAAAAATATCACATCATTCACATCACATCTATGTAAACAATTAGTATCACTAACATATTATTTAAAAAAATCAATTTCAATAGTTTAACATAAATTTGTTCTGTCAAGAAATTTTCGAACATTATTGTGAAATTACATATTAAAAACTTTATATACAAATAAATAATTATTAGCAAACATGCCTATAGTGTCCGGTCGCATGCTCTTGTACGAAAGTCGACCATTGCACATAAATAATCTTCGATGCCTATGGGTTAAACGTATTAGTCCACTTAACTGCTTATAGCTTAACAGATAATTAATTGTACTGTAATGTTAAGTTCATTTATATTTCTGCAAAGTGATTTTCGGAATCATTAAAACTCGTCTAACAAATTCATGACATGTATGCAAAACAAATACTAGTTATACATTATTAGTGCATTTGGTTTATGATTTATGAGCAAATGTATAACAGATTAAGGGAACGGTGTCAAAGAAAAGTAGGAAAATCCAAATGTGGAGTATAATAAAACCATATCTTAAATTAAAAAAAGCATGTAAAAATAATGTAATATATATACTTACATTCAACATATACATAAAAAGAAAATCATTCTCAGATTTAAATTTGATTTCAAAATAAATAAATAAAAATAAGTACCGCTTGCATTAGATAGAGGCAATCTTTAAACTAAAAATATATTTTATTACCGCTACTTAAAATAAAAAACCACAGTACAGATAGTGGCATATAAGTTATTAACACCAAATGTGCAACTCCCTTTATTAAGGTATCTACCGCCCGATACTTAACAGACCCTTATCCTTTATCAACTTTTAACTTGTTGCTTCTCTATATAAACATCCTCTAAGATCAGTCACCACACTGCGACACCCCAAGAAAATAAGAATGCATAATCTCATGAATAGACTACTATGCAAAAGCAAATAAGGCTGTTGGTTTATATAATATTTGTTTTGCCAATAATAATTCTTTTGTAACAAGTCCTATTGCCTTTAACGGAATATGCTTTTAAATATATTTATTTTATTCTTATTATATTTTAAGCTTGCCGACAAAAAAAGCAATAGAGAAATCTTACAGCAATCACTGAAACATAATCTAAGATACAATAAAATTATTGGTGATTAATCATCAATTTAATGTTTAATATAATGAGATTTGCAGAGTAATCTCTGTTTGAAACGTAAAAATAGAATTGTAACTGTTTATCAGATGAACTATAATCAAAGCAAATCAAATAATATAATAAATAATTTTCTTCTACAATCAGAACCGCGTAATACAGTAAGTAAGCAGGATAATCTCGGCGTGTGTAAAGTATTTATTTTAATAAATTAATGAATGTATTATTTTTTGTTTGGTTTGCCACCCAGAATTGAAACCAATACTCTGCACAAGCAGTTTTTAAATTTGATCTAATTGTTTTTCAACGCGTGATTTTGGATTATAATTAAATCTTAGTTTAAAATCAGTTAATTGAAAACTAAATATAGACAAATTTAATCTATAAAAAAATTTAAAAAAAGTACGAAAATTACATTCTGGAATTTTTCTTTATTATAATTAAAAAAAAAAAAAAAAATACATGGAATATAATTTTCAAAGTCTTGATCTCAACTATTCAAACTAAGTGTTGACCACAAATAATATATTAATATAAATAATAATAAATCATTATATAATAATATCTTTATTGTCATAGGCGCTTAAAAGCAGACTATATACAGGGTTATTATAAAAGTTTGGGATTATGTAACCATCTAATGTATGTTTGTCCGCTCTAGTAAAATAGTGATTTCATATTTATAACCTTGCTTGACAGCTGAAGTTGAACTGTCAAAACAAAGTAAATTGTTTGATGCAATTTTTAAAAAGGCATTTATAGATAAGTAGATAGTAATATACAGAACAAAAATTTGATTTTGCTCAAACCACTGAAAATGCCTTTCTCTACGATCAGGATTCATATCTTGTAAATTTTTTTAGATTTTTTCAATAAGCCATTTTAAAGTAATAAGAATTTTTACATTTTTTGATGGTTTGTAACTTCTCAGGGTGGTATTTTTAGAAAAAAACTATGATAAACTTTTTTTTTAAATTGTTCAAAGAATCATTTTTTACAACCCAATTTTTTTTCCTTAAATTTTAAAAACTTTGCAGAACTTTAAAAAACGTGCTTTTATATGTAATGCCCTGAAAATTTCAGAAAGTGCCGAGTGCTACGTTCCAAGATATCTTACAATGTATCCACAGAAATACTTAAAAAAAGCAAAAAAAAGCTCAGGATTGCATTAAAAAAAAATTATAACAAACTTTTTTCTTCAAATTTGTCTAAAAAATAACACAGACAATTTTTTTTATATTTTAAAAATTTTGCTTTAACTTTAAATGACAGTTTTTCTTAAAAAAAAGTATTTCTTTTTTTTTTAATACGGATAAAAACGTGCTGTTATGTGAAAAGCACGTTTTTATACATATTTGAAAAAAAATTAAAATACCTAAAAAACTTGGCATGGCCATATATATTCTCAAGTTAACGACTTAAGTTTTTGTGGTGAAAACTTAGTCACTTCATTATTATTATGGATTACTACTACATCCTTTATATTCATTCATATACCTTTATGGGCCCATTCTAAACACTTTGCTGTTAATTAAATTCACTTTTAAGCCAATCGGGTACCAAGTTTTTCAAATATTACTTACATCGTTGTAAAAAAAAATAACTAAAGCTTTCAAACTTGCATTCTCTAACAAAATATAAAAAAACTCCGTTTAAAAAACCTTATATCAAAAAAAAAAAATTAAGAAAAGCAAAGTTTTATTGTACAAATCTTTAATAAAATCGGTGAGATTTTAATCAAACTTAAATTAATTAAATAATGCTTTAACATTTCACAAAAAAAAATAAAATGCATTTAAAATCAAACAGCGTAAATCTAATACCGCAAGAAATACAACAAAGGTGCCAGATACTCACTACCCTGCATGACAATCCATGTAAAATAGCAGATTTTATAATGCTACTGTAATTTAATGTAAAAAACCCTTAATGTAATTGAAAATTGGTACAATTAATATTCAAAAAACCAAACTCTACACTTTTCACAAAAAACAAAATGGTCAATTAAATCAAAAAAATTCCTAAAAACTCTGTTAACAGTGGTTTTATACATGTGTAAAGTTCTCCCATCTAAATATAAGATGTAAAATGTCAAAATGACAATGTAGATAAACTACTGGCAAAACATTAATACTCTCGTCAACAGCTTCAGTATTGGTACACTGCAGAGAAATCTAAACCAGCAAAAAAAAAAACGTAGACAACTCCTACAATTCTACACCAATCAAACCAAACATCCCAAAGCTCAGGAACCAAAATCTATTTACAAGACAAAAAGAACACTTCAACACAGTAAGCAACATTAAGACCGATAGGACAGTGCGCAAAGATCAACCAACCAAATGTATAAACCTTAACATTAGACCACTCTTGCAAAAACAAATATATGCCACACTATAGACAGGAAAAACCAATTAAGTACATTTCTCTAAAAAAACTAGTAAATCATAACAAGGGACTTGGCAGGGCATTTCTTTCTTAAAACATATGCTTACGTTAAGAAGAAGAGTGCTAGCTCAATATGGCCAGCATACATTTTTTTTCTCCAAGCACTGTTCTAACACACATCAACTATATAGATAGTTTGTATGTTGAGGCAGCGGAGTGTGTCTAAGTGCAATCTCACCCTCCACTCAAAAAGAAGTAAAATCCAGGGCAAAGATTACTATAAAGAAAACTAGAATACAGAATAAAAACCTATCGGCATTTATATAAAAATATTACTCATACATGCTTTATGCCAAAATAATGGTCACACCTAATACTCCAATCATTAGTTAGAAAAGCTTAAGCTCAAATTGTCAACCAAGATTTTCTATAAGCATTCAGCGCCATCTTGATACAAAAATACCCGATGTTGTTATTTTTGCGCTCTACAATTTAAGTTGTATTACTTTATACGTAATATAACGTACGTCAATTTTTGACAAAATATTGAACAAGAAAGTAAAAGATTAAAACAGTATTTCGATGTTTTCTAATGTAAATAATCAAACTTGTAAAGCATGCTAATAAAGAGTATTTTTTAGAGACGGAGCACTTTAAATTGGCAACACTGTTATCTGTGACAGATGATTTACCAGTTCTTAGTTGTTTTAAGGTTTGTTTGGTTTGGCAATTCATCATAAATAGACTCACGCCGGAGCAACGTTTGCAAATTTTCAAATTTATTTCGAAAAACATGGTTCAATTCCAGAAACTCATTGGGCATTACTTGCATTGTATGGTGCTCTTAACCGTCCATTAAAGCAATTAATTCAAAAAAGTATCAATCGTTTTCGCAATACTATAACAAACAATAATAAGCATCCAGTACGACGTCGTACACAAGAAGCGATTGATAATGTGCAGCGTAGTGTTAATGATGATTTAAATTTAATTTAAAATTTATTTGGTAATTTGTCATCATGTTCAACAATTAAACTTGTGTGCATACACTTTATGGAAAATTTTACAAAAAGATTTTAGCTTACAAACTTACAAGATTCAATTTGTACAGGAATTGAAGCCACACTATCATCGTTCGCGCAGTATATTTGGTAATAGGCCGAGAAAAACATTGCTATTGATCTACAATTTCATTTAAAAATTTTAGTGATAAAGCACACTTTTGATTAAATGGCTATGGTCAGCCGCAGCCACATGCTTGAAATCATATTCAAACATTAATGCCATAAAATTATCTGACAATTAAAACCAATTTTATTAACATTAAAATTTTTTTTCTGTTTTATTTTAATTTATGGTTCTCCACCTCTTTAAAAACACCCTTTACATACAATGTAATTTAAAAACATTGTTTAGCTCGTTGCAAAGTTGAACATAAAGATTGTTTCAAGCATTTCAAAGCAATCGTACGTATTTTAAAATAAATCTGTTATAAAAATAGTTTCATTCGCAAAAAAACTTTGATTAAAGCCGTTTAAGTAGCCAAGAAGAAAGCTGTTCAGACTTAATATTGCTGCTAGCGTAAAGAATTTAGTAAGTGTAGTATTGAAAGACTAGCGTAAATATTGTTCATACAATATCGTTATTTATTTCAACCAATGCAGCGCTGCAGTCGGCATCCCGCGCATGCGTGATGTTTACCTACATCTGTAATACAAAAACCTTTTAGTGTGTATTTTTTTTTTTGAGTATTTAAAATGTTTCCTCCAATTGAGAATGCCGCCAACTGTGAAATACGCTCTGTGATTCGTTTTCTTAGTGCTAAAAGCGTGAAAGCAGCTGAAATTCATCGTGAGATCAGTAAAACTTATGAAAAAAACATCATAAGTAATAGACTAGTACGAACATAAATTAGAGCTTTTAAAGGTGACCGCACAAATGTTCATGGCAAAGAACAAAGTGAGCATCATTCTCAGTCATCATTACAAAAATTTTTTTGCTGAAATTTAATGAAAAAGTAAATGAAAACAGACAATTTACAATTTTATCGTTATGTAATAACTTTCATCAGATTTCAAAAAGTGTTTATTATAAAATTGTGACCAATTGCTTAAATTATTTGTTATGTTGTTATGATCACGTTGGTTACCAAAAATGTTGTCTGAGATGCACAAAGCCAAACGTTTGTGACAATTTGACCTAAACAATCATCATTGTTTAGGTCAAATTGTCACAGGTAACAATCCACAGAATGACATCATTCAACATAATCTAAAAAAAAATGTTTTAGCAAACAAATTCAACCCGGAAAATCATGTGTTTTAAGACAGGAAAGAGGTGTTGCTTGTAGATTTTTTTTGTCTTATAATAAAACAATAAATTCTGCAATATTGTAAAACCTTAAAAAACTCCGAAAACAGTTGTGACTCAGCATGTAAGGAGATCGTTTTGCTTCATGACAATGCCCATCCACATACGGCTAATCAAACTCAGGATCCCAATGCATCATTTTATTAGAAACAACTCCGTACAGTCCCGATATAGCACAAAGTGATTACCAACTCCAACCCCACGTCTAATCATGCGACAGACTTCCGTGATAATGAGCTTAAAAAGCTAGTTACACAATACAATAAATGCCTTAATATTGATAGCAATTATGTGGGAAAGTTGAATAAAGTACAAACTTTTATGTAAAAATAAAATTGTTTAAAAAAGTATACATGTTTTTTTTTTAAATTTCAAAACGGTACTTCAAAATACGCCTTAGATACAAGGCGTCATTAGTCAGTTTTAGATTAAAATTTATTCAAGTAACTAATTTTAAATAGAAAATATTATAAATTTTAAAATTATTCCCAGTATTCTATAAAAAAGAAACTCTTACCAATAGACTTGATAAGATGCAAAAGTTGCACAAAAAAAATAAATTTTTACAACTGTTGACAAATCCTAGTTTTGTAGATACTTTCTAAGCAGTATAAAGTACTTTTTTGTTCAAATACATTAAATTTTGACTTTACAACAGTAAAAAAATATATATCTTATAGACCATATTGCAATATCTTAATCAAATATTATTTGAAGATCTTTCCTTCTAAATGCTTCAAATAATATACAAAGTCTGCTTAAAAACCTTTAGCTGAAATTTGTTTTTATTTACAAACGGGATTGAGACTTTAATCCTTTTCAAATTAATCCTCCACACACTTGCCCCACTGTTTCTTCCACTGTCAAAAACATATTAAAAAGTTTTCTTTTAGAATGGTGTTCAACTCCGCCGTTGCGTTCTGCATTATCTCTTCTCTACTCTGCAAACAGAGTCCCTTCAATAACATTTTCCATTTTAGAAACAACCAGAAGTGCAAGAAACCATATCAAGAAAAGAGGAAAATTGGCAAACAACTGGAATTCCATGTTTTGCCAAGAAAGTCTCGGGTGCGATAAATAAGAAAGAGCATTATCGTGATGCAACTGCCATTTTTTTTCGTCCAGTCTGTCTGATATTTTGCGCTGAACTGCATCACGAAGTCAGTAGAATACTGTAACGTAGTATTATATGTAGTATATAAGATATAGTGTTAAGGTGTATATATTGTAAATATTATTGTATACTATTATAGGTGATTGTTTGTTATATGTAAATACTATTTAAATATTTGCGCGTATGCGGAATGGGAATATATCCGGGAGAATGAGGGTTGTGAGGACCCCGTGCTACGGGAGGAAAAGGAGAAGGCTCTGAACCACGGGTGTGGGGACAGAGAACTAAGAAATGAGATCCACGTGTGTGGTTGTTAACCTCGTATGCGGTATTATGTTGTATAATTAGTGTTTAAGTGAATAAAGTTTAAGTTCAACTTTAGTTTCTAATTTGTCCTTTTAAACAAACTAGTGGAGCCCTTAAATTCCTCCACCCACGAATCCACAAATTATCACCCAGCCAGAAGCACGCCAGTACGCGTGGCAATACTTTTTGATAATATTCTTTTGTCACTGTTTGTCCTTCCGGTGCGTATTTGTGATGCACAGTTCCACGGATATCAAAAAACACCGATAGCATCACTTTGATTTTGTTTCTTACCAGACGCGCTTTTTTCGGCCTTAGCGGGGAGGGATGCTTTATTGCAACAATTATGCTTTTGTTTGAAAACCACAACAAAATCAACAAAAAAAAGATTGAAAAAAATCTCTTTTATAAAATAAGGTGGTTTTTAAGATGGCAAAAACTAAACACCAAAGATGTGTCAATAGAATTAAAGTTTGGAGCAAATTATTATGATGTATGTAAAGGGTGGGCCATATAATGTTTAGAATTTCAACTACCGTTAAATTTGTTTTTCAAAGGTACAATGACATTTATGAGTTAAAAGAAATTTAGTGTTATGTTTGACATTTACGAAATGGAACGTTTTGCACTTGAACAAAATTGGAAAATAATGAAAAATTACTTCCAAAATACAAAGTCTTTTACTCATTCGGTCAAAAATTTACAAAACAAATTTGATAAGAAAGAAGTGCCTTCGACGCAGTTTGTGAACCAATTTGTGAAGCGAGTTTGCAAAACTGGATCGTTAGTAGATAAAACAACACGTTCACGTTCTCGTCCAGTGCGCTTAGCTAAAAAAATTAATGCAGCTGCTCAGAGTGTGCGTAAACATACAGCAATATCAACTCGTCATCGTTCTCAAGAACTGAACTATTCTTGCACTTTTCTAGAAAAAAAGACCTCGGTTTGAAGGCCTACAAAGTTCAATTAGTCAAAAAAATCAAGCCTCATGACCATCCGATGCGTTTTCAGATTGCCCAATAAGCTAATGATCATTTGGCCAAAGATGAGCATTTTTATCAAAAAACCGTGTTTTCCGATGAAACTCATTTTCATCTCGGGGCTTTGTTAATAAGTAAAATTGTCGCATTTAGGGATAAAAAAATCCACACATGATTATTGAACAGCTTATGCATCCACAACGAGTAACCGTTTAGTGTGGTTTTTGGTCCGGCGGCATTATTGGAGCAATTTTCTTCAAAAATGCTAAAAAAAAAATTGTTTTCAAAAATTGAAAAGTATAAAATAGATGACATTTGATTTTAACAGGACGAAACCACTTGCATACAGCTAACGTAACCATCAATCTTTTGCGCAATGTTTTTGAAAATCAAATAATCAGCCATAATGATGTCAATTGGCCGTCTAGAAGCTGTGATTTGACGCCGTTGGATTTTTTTTGTAAAGAGATTTTAAGGATAAGTATTACGCTAACCATCCAGAGACGATTGATGCCTTGAAACACAAAATCGAAGTTAGTATTCATGCAATTGGAACACAATCGAAAATGTACAAAAAAATTGTGTTAATCGGACGGGTTACTATTAAGCCAGTCGTGACATTCATTGAAATGATGTTGTGTTTCATTCTTAAATAAAAATGTCTAATCTTTCTAATAAACTCTTAGTTTTTTATTTATAGCCGATTCAAATTTCAAAAGTTAGATGGCCCACTCTTAGTACAGATAGTAGAGCAAATGCCTAAAGTAAATTTTTGTTTGTTGCTGTTAAGCATTTTGCATAGCACGTACTAATACGAGAACGCGCAATTGTGTTCATATGCAGTCAGACGTTTTTGTGCAAGCTAAGAAAGTCGAATTAAGCAATTCCTTGCTTATGGGATGATGTTTTTAACTTTGAGGCTGATAGGCTAAAATTTGACTATATACACATTTAAGCAACAGCAGCAAATGATCTGGAGGAGGTAGGAACCGTAATAGCAGATAGAATTTTTTCATTATTTTTATCTTAATTGTTTTTTTTGTCATCATTTTGGTACAATCGTGTGTTTTTACTACTATAGTTTACGCATAATAGTAAACATTAAAATCATATTTTGTTTACTGCGTTTTGCACATATTGCAATGCCTGGAGATCTAACTGCACTATGTCCAAAACTTCTTACCATTCTTTTTGCGAGTTAAATGTTTTGACGCTAGTTCTCTTTTACATTTTTCCACAGTAGTGTACAATAGCTGATAGTATAACATGACTCCTTCAAAAATATTTACGTAATTATATATCACTTTTTTGCAATATGTCCTAAAGCGTGCATTCAAGTAGTATTTTTTAACTTTTTTGCAAGAATTAAATGTACCATTATTAATGTTTTAAAATGGACCTCTGAATAAAGTATAAACTTTCTGAAAACTCAACAAGACTCTTTACAAACTTTCTACTTGCACTTTCATTTACTAACTTGGTTGTCTTGCCATAAACGAGCAAATCATTTGGTTAAAATTTCCGTCAACTTGGTCGCTCAGTTTTCCCAACTGTTACGAATTCATATATGGGACTCTACATTACAAACTGATGCGGTCACTAAATCTAGTTGAGCGATATAAGTTTCATTATTGCACTACTGCCTAAACCAAAGTTTGTAATATAGGTTTTATTATTGCACTACTGTGTTTCTAACAAAATTTGATAACATTTTGTAAATAAAATTAAAACAATTTACTAGCTTAATTGATTAGGTTAATTTATCAGTTTAATTAATTTTCTATTGATTCATTAATATCAGCTGTTTTACAATTTTATATACTTAAAAATTGTGGATGTATTTGAACCATTCAACATAACGTAAATTTTACAATTTATTTTTTTATTAATTTTACTGTGAATCTTATACTATTATATATTTAAATATCAAATATGTTAACTAGTGATACGCACAGATCATACAATAGAAGATAAGTCAATTCCCTATAAATATTTCGCCACGAGTTTTAGCGCCTCTTCGCTCCTGGGAAGAAACATTAAGTTTGTAAAACGGACGCCTAGCGGCGCTGAGTTACGTTTGTGACAATAAAAGGCGCTATTTTTAAAACTTGCCATTTTCCCTCTTTATTTTCGGGCTGGGAACTAACAACGGCAGAGTTAAAAATGGCAAATCCACACAGAATTTGCAAATAAATAAAAATTCTATTAAAATAAATAATAATTCTTTAAAATAAACAAAATATAAATTCTGTAAAAATAAATAATAATACATATTATAGTCCTATAACTGCTATCAGTTATAGAACTGTAATATATATATATATATATATATATATATATATATATATAATCAGATCGCCCTTCTACCCATTGGGTGTAGGCTAACTGTAATATATATTATTACAAAATTACACTTTTAATTTATATTTGCAAATACCTGGTGGTGACATTGCCTTTGAGGCAATCCCTAAAACTAAACTATAAAACTAATAACAATAATGATACGTGGATGTCGTTAGACAGTACTTAAATACACTTAAAAACATTATTACTCTTATTACACGATAATAATTGTTAGCCAATTCTAAGTACAATTGTCAGCTATTCTATACGTCAATTATAACATATTAAAGTAGTTTGGTATTAACTTCCAGTGTTTGTTGTGATACTAATTACAAAGAAAAGCCTAGAATGAAATGGTGCGAGAAATGGTTAACGCGTCGTCAAGCATAACGTGGTGTCTTACATATGCTCCAAAACAAACTTTGAAGGAAGGCTTTAATTATTCTTAAGAAATAATGCTATTTCTGCACTTTTCTCATGAACCAATTACTGTTATAAAGTTGCTAATAGGCAATCAACATTTTTAATATAATTAGCAGTTTGTTAAAAGTTTGTATTTACATAATGATCGTCAATGTTCTAATCTAAGATTTTGATCATTTTAATGTGTTTCCAATCATTTAATCAATATACATTTGAAATAAATAAATAAATGAAACGCGATTCTTATATGTATACAAAACTGCATTCTGTGGTATTTAATCTGAATGCACAAACTTATCCAAGCACGAAAAGCATTGATATTATACTGATCCAACCAGACACATGAAGCAAAAAATAAATATACTAGTTAAAGTGGATTTATAATATATCGTACTTCACTCGTTCAATCGAGTTATAAATATAGATATTTATTTACTTATTGAACTACTTCTACTTAATATGCATGGCGTATCCAGTCGAAAATAAATTAATCAAATAGAATTGCGCGGTTTCAAGCAATTGCCATTTTTAAAATACTTGTGTAAGCTATATTAATATGAATATTTAACATACAATAAACACATTTACACATGAGCGGTAATATGTTTGAAAATAATGTCATGCGTAACCGCATCAGACAATTAAGGATAATATTCTATTAGTGATTCCGCACGTGATTCCTCTACTTCGCCAACCGAATACAAAAAAGATATTAATAAAATATGAATACAAATTGTGTATTGTTAATTATAAAGATGCATGAGCGATATCATGCATCTCGTTATTTGATTTAATGTGGCAGGCGAGTCACAGGTACAGATGAAAAATGCGATCACGTCTTGTGATGCTATTATCCTGTCCCATTGTGGAGCTAAACGATTCCCGCGATTTTTCCATCGCCCCGACCGTGATTTGCATGTATCGTCGTAATGAATTGATTTATGATTCATGTGATTGCATGTCGGCCATTCTTCTCGTTCGTCTTCATCTCGCTAATCTCGCGGGTTAAACTCTTGACACTTACAACGGGCGAGAATGCAGCCAATATGCCACACGTTGCTAATCTCAAGAATTATTTATAACTATAGGAGTTAATGAACTCATCATTATTTATATTATTCAATTCGGTTTAAAAAATTTATTGCAGACGACACCATGTTTGGCATGTTATGTTTTTTTAATTAATATGGAAATTGTGGGCTATTAATTTTAAAGACATTAAGTGCTCGATTGTGCTTTCAGCAATGAACAGTATATGTTTTTTTAAATTATCAATGTCAGTGTTGATAGTTTAATTTATATATATAGACAAGATCCCTACTATCGAAAAAGATTTTCCATTTTTTCTAATTATGTATCAGATCTGTGGTTACAAATGCAAAACCTTTACTACATCAGACTGAGTATAATTTGAGTCACTCATCACACACTACTAGTAAAAATGGGATATAATTTTGTAATTGTTTAAGAAAAATGGAAAGATAGATATAGATAAGATATTTGTCTCTCACTAAATAAACTATATGAACAAAGTAGACCTACAAATTTGAATTAACTCGTTTTGGTAATCTGTTTTGGGAATCGGTGTTATTGCAGCAAATATTATAAGGATTAGTCTGGGTCTAAAAACGTTTATTTGCAGAATTGCAGCAATCAAAACTTATTATTGAAGAAATTTCAGTTTTTATATAAAATCTAAAAATTTGTTGTTTTTACGTAAAAAAATTAAAAAGTTTAGTTCCAAAAATGTCGTAATTGGTCGAATGCTTAAGAGTTTAAAAAATACCTGTTAGGGTAGCTGGTAGGCACTGTTTCGCAATCCCGGTGAAGCATAAATCTACTTCAGAGAGACAACCCTGCCCACGCAATCTTGGTTTCCACTATTTCAAATTCTAAAAGAGAATCACCTGAAATCCATCTACATCTTTTTAACTCTTTTCCTATCCTAAACCATCCTCCAAGCCGCTTGGTCAACGTGAAAAAATCTAGATATCATACCTTCCAAATAAGAAATGTCAAATCCTAAAACATTAATACCCCAGAAAAATTGAGTCACGCACTGCACCAACAAGTCAGCCTCACAGATTCTTGGAGAAGCAAAGACTCGATATATAAACGGAACAAGAAATCACACAAACGTTCAAGATTGCTACATACAATATTGAAACATTAAGGTTAGAAAAAAAATGAGAAGACTAAAATAGAAACATAAAATCATGTGCTGTACCAAAACAATTCAGAATTAAACCACCACCTAAGAAGAGTCGCAATACTAGTAAACAGATGCCTAAGACACCAAATAGTCAAAACGCAAGCAATATCTAGTCGAATAAACTATATATTAATACAAATCAACAAAAGGTAGAACCTGCAGGCTATCCAAATATACCCAACCAGCGCAGCCAAAGAAGTCGGAAAACGGAACAGCTGTACAAAGACATTACGACAGCTAGACAAAACAAAAATGCTAAATTTGTGCTAACAACATGAGGCTTTATTGCAAAAATTGGACAGAAAGCAGGCGGAGACCTTCATATACATATAAACAACATATGAGAAATGCTAATCGACTATTGCCGAAACCTATTTTGCAACCCATTTTCCAAAAACCACAACAAAAGAGATAGATCTGGAAAAATCCAAACATTACATTATTACAACAACAAAAAATCATCTGCCAAGACGGTACTGAACAGATTTAATACCGGTAGCGACCACCGACTTGTGCAAACAACTATAAAGGTAAACACAAAATCCGAGAGAAACAAACTACTGAAGAAACAATAACATCCAAGACAATAACTACAAAATACTATACAAGAACATAAGCAAAAATATACAACAGGACCTAATATTAATATTAATAATAAATACCATCGTATCTAACAAAAACATAAAAGTCCTGAGATCTAAATTGTCCCAGAAAAAACTAAAAAATCAGCATTGAAAAATAAACAAAACACTCTGACCAGCAATCAGAAAAAAAAAAACAAGCAAGTGATTCAAGAATTCTAGAAAACTCTTTACAGCTCTATTTCCCAGAACAGCCAATAGCACAGACCCAAAATCCAAAATATGGAATCAGAAAAAATCCCAGAAGAAATCAACCAAAAAAAAACTAAAAGCAGCTCTAAACAAATTTAAGAACAAGGAAAGCCCAGTCAAAGACCGCATAATAACTAAAATATTCAAAATAAAAAAAAAAAGTCTACAAGAAAATGTATTGCACCTGTACAAACTCCTAACTAAAATCGTCCCCAATAGACACAAAAACTAGACTTTCATCAACCAGTTAAACAAGCTAAATTTCAAAAGGAATATAGCACCACTGACCACCTACAGACACTCAAAACCCTCATCGAAATAAGCAACAAGAACAGTATACTCATTTACATTGCCTTTGTGGACTACCAAAAAGCATTTGACTCCGTTAAAACCTGGGCAGTTCTGAAAACCTTCAATAAAGCAAGAATCAAATCAAGATATTAAAACCTCACAAAGAATATATACAAAAATGCTTCAATAGAAGTTCAAACAGACAAGATACCAATAAAAAAAAGTGCGACAAGAAGACACCATCTGCCCAAAATTATTCACAGCTGCAATACAAGAAATAGACTGGGATCATATAAGAATCCCAATTGATACACTACACCCTAACCACCTAAGATTTGCAAACAATATCGTCATTATCAACTCAAATTCAAATGACCTATAGACAATGGTAGTACAATTACATAAAAAACATCGGTTTGAAAATAAACTTAAATAAAAGCAAAATAATAACTTCCGAAAACTATCACATAACCATCGCAAATATGGTACTTAAAAACGTAACCGAATATGTCTATCTCGGACACAAAATAGAACTAAGTAAAGATAACTAATCCTGTAAAATACACAGAAAAATAGGACTCTGTTTGGCGGCCTTTGGAAAAATTAGGGTTATACTCAAGACACCAAAAATCCTTATAAACTTAAAAATAAGAGTGTACAAATCCTGCGTACTATCAGTTCTTATCTACAAGACCGAGACCATGGCAATAACAAGAAATACGGCAGACTCCAGACTACACAACAAGCAATAGAGAAGGCCATGTTGGGAATTAGTATGAGGGGTGAATCCAGAACAAAAAAAAAACTAAAAAAGAACTCAGATAACGGATGATGACGCAAATAGCACAACTGAAATAAATATAGGCCGACCACGTGGCAAGGCAAGATCAATCAAGGTGGACCAACAAGGTAACTCGATAGCGACAAAGAAACAGTAAAAGAAGCGCTGGAAAACCAAAAAGAAAATAAAAAAATATCCAAAACATCGTAAGGAATCTAACAGCATAAGGCGGAGAATAATGGAAGAGACCTACGTTCAAGAGTGAATACATACAGGCTAAAGAAGAAGATTACCTGTAACTTAGTAACAAAATCTATTAGAAGTAAATATATAGTGATTTTCTTTCACATTTGTTGATATGCGTTTTACATATAAAAAAAAAACTTTTAATTTTTATTAAATATAGATTTTTTTGTATATTATGTTAACAGTGGTTTTTGTTAGCATTATTTATAATAGTTAATGTTTTAAAATAAATCCTAAGTTATTTTGGAAATATATCAATTTACGTAAATCAAATACATCAATTTCAGAGACAATGTTTGTTTGTGATATATCACTATCTTCTTCTTTAGATATTGTTAATAAATTTGCTAATCATATTGAAAGCGTGTACACCAGGTCAGACGTATCACAGAGTAATTATAATAAAGTTTTTAGTAACTTTCATATTCATTTTGATACCATTAACAAAAATGACATTAAATGTGGGCCAGACAAAATACCGGCACTTATAATTAAAGATTGTAAGGAACAGTTGAGTTTGCCTCTATTTAATTTATATAAAGCGTGCTACTTTTCCAGCTTGCTAGAAAACGTCTAGATTGACACCTATTTTTAAATCTGGTCATAAAAATAGAATAAAAAATTATAGGCCCATTGCCATATCTTCGGTTTTGTCCAAAATATTTGAAATTATTATCTGTGTTAAAGTCAATCATTTTCTAAAAACCTTTATAACACCCGCCAAACATGGTTTTGTTCGTGCCAGATCCACAGAGTCTAATTTATTTCACGTCACTCAATTTATATCACAAACTTTAGATGCAAGATCACAAGCTAACGTGGTCTACACGGATTTCTCTAAAGCCTTTGACAAAATTCAGCACAAAATCATTATTCACAAACTCAATAAGGCTGGTTTCTCCAGATCTCTGCAGTTATTAATAACATCTTTTTTAACAGATAGAAAACAATATGTATAATATCTTGGACACAAATCTAGAATAATTAGTCAAACATCCGGTATACCTCAAAGATCAAATCTTGGTCCAATGCTGTTTAATATATTCTTAAATAATATTTGTGAAATTTTCCATAACTCAGTGCTAATGTTTGCGGATGATCTGAAAATATATTCTAAGATCAATAGTCTTGAAGACTGTGTGACATTGCAAAATGATCTTAGTAAACTATATTTTTGGTGTTTGAATAACAAACTGCTTTTAAATATTAGTAAGTGTTGTGTAGTATCATATACAAAGCGGAGAGAAACATTTTTATTTAATTATAAAATAAATAATGAATCTTTAAGACGTGTTGAAACAGTAAAAAACCTTGGCGTGGTTTTTGATACAAGTTTATCATTTTCTACCCATATCACAGAAATGGTGTCATCAGCAACAAAAATGTTAAGTTTTGTTATTCAAAATAGTAGACAATTTTCTAATTTGTATAGTATAATAAATTTATATTATGCTTTTGTAAGAACCAAACTTGAATACGCTTCTGTTATATAGTCTCCTTTGTATTCTAAATATACAGAATTGATTGAAAACGTTCAACGAATGTTTCTAAAATTTTTATATTTTAAAGATACTGGCGTTTATTTAGATCACGGATGGGATTACGGTGTACTGTTGACCCTATATAAGTTCCAATCACTAGAATTAAGGCGCAATGCTAGGCAAATAACATTCTTATATAAAATCATTCATAATTTGATCAATGACTCTGATATATTTTCTATGTTACAATTTTGGGTTCCGTCAGTGTGTAGACAACATCTTTGTTTTTATGTTCCAGTATGCAATACTAACATACTTTCTAAATCTCCACTTCACTCTATGTGCAATTTGTATAATTTAATCTGTCATGAAGTCGATATTTTTGATTCGTATAGTAGTGCAAAACAATTAAAAAAAAATATTACTCACCTATAATTTATTTTTTATGTATTCTTAGTTGTAATTAAGATTAATGTTAGTTAAACTAACAACTTTTTATTGTAAAATTGGGGCAACCCGTTATTATTACTATAAATAAATAAATAAATAAATATAAATATTGTTATTTGCGTATAGATAGAGCGACTGAGGTTTTGTTAAGGGTAGATAAGTAATAGACTAGTTATAGATTGCTATATGTGTTAATAAAAAGGTTTGGTAACCTTTTACCTTAGAGAAAAGAGACTTAATGACACAATAGCTAGGGAAGCTTTTAGGGGTGTAATAGAGACTTAATTACACAGCGGCTAGGGGAACTTTAAGGGGTGGAATTTATTTTAACTTTCAGAGGTAATTCACACATAGACGGGTCTTAGAAGTGTGTAATACAAAGTACATTGGCAGGAAAGTCATCGAGGTACTGATAGCTATAGCATGCTTAGAGGGATGAAAAGATTGTTATTTCACACACTGGCAGCAGAGGATTGTGAGAATAACACTGTATACGGCAGTAAGGCCTTATACGTGACAGCCAAAAGTATGTTGTGCACTGGCAGTTGAGGAATTGGGATTGCACAATAACTGCAAAAGATTGTCAAGCTTACACAGGACAATTAGGTCTAGAGAGTGTATCAGGGCACATTACAGCGGTAAGGAGCAGTTATAAACACACTAGTATTAGAATATACCTTGGGGATGTGTTAATTAGGTAATTAGTAGTATACCATGTATTGATATAATTATGAAGATTCTGGCAAGTTCAACTTAAAGAAAAGTACACAAGAACATTAGCGAGGTATTGCACAGACAAGATGGGCCGGTTCAGCACAAATGGACTGCAATGCAGCGAAGTAGGAGTAGAAAGAGGATCAGTAACGTCGGCGCAGTGAAGAGATGCGGTCAAATAGTTTGGCACGGTGCGGTGGTTGGGAGGTTCAACGTGCGTTGCGCAGTTATATAAAAAAATAAAATTGTATAACTGGGCGTAACAATTATTTAAGCTGTAATTCCATAAATAATCGTTTCCGGTCCGTTTAAATAAACTGTATTATTAAAAAATTAACTAAACAATAACGTTTTAAGCTTGTCGATGTCTATTTTAAATACTCTGCTTTTAAACAAGTAAACTGTAACTGCCGTCTACAAAGCTGATAAAATTAAAGACTTGATATATAAAAAACGATATCTCGAGATATCGTTTTTAAAATTTAAAAAAGCATATCAAAAAAAGTTGATTAGTTATTACATATTTATTATTTTACTGTTGGTTTTACGTCTTAATTTCATAATTAGAGTAGGATTTAGCACTTTACTTCTTCGCTGTATGTGATGCAGTTTTGTTAAAATTTTATCCGAGACCGACAAACTGCAAATCTTAGTAAACATCGTTACATTTAAAAATCAATTAGATTGGAGATAAGATTACTATTAATTAAACTACCAACAGCTTACAACATAGATTTTAACAGCTATCTTTTCTGCTTTTTGTAAATCTTAAAACAAACATTTAATTGTACAAACAGTCAAGAACAGACTCATATCAATAAAAAAAATATACGTAACTATAAAATTAAACAAAAAATTACATTTTTGCAACTCAAGAGTATTAAGATTTATAAAAAATCTAGTTTCAAAATAAAAACCTGCTCAAAAGTAGAAAGTTTTAGCGTTAGCCATGCACCTTTTGCATAATATAAAGCTAATGCAAAATGCCACATAAATAATGTAAAGTTGGACAATCAGATTTCAAAATTTTGAAAAATAGAGGAACTTCTGTCATCTACGCTCACAAGAAGAAAAAACTTACAAAATCAAATTTAATGACACCCATCAGCGTACAGTAGATGGTCGGTTCATTGTTACACTTCCATGGAAAGAAGATCCATCAGCATTAGGCAATTCAAATAAACTAGCTTTAAAAAAGATCTAATCATTAGAACGGAAACTAGCAAGAGATGAAGATTTATTTAACATTCTACGTCGATTTAGAACACATAAATATGTAATAAAAATAAATGTTCTGAAAAATGATCTTGCAACTTACTAACAAATATTATAGCGGAACAATATAGAGGAAATAGTTAAAACATATCGACTAAATACTTTAACATATAGAATCGCACCTGCATCATGTCTGGCTACTAAAAACTTACAAAAATTAGCTAAAAAATAAAACGGATAAATCCCACAGCTGCACAAATTATTATTAAAGGTTTTTACGTGGATTTTATGATAACAGGAACACAGAATATCAATTACTAAAGCTAAATTAAAAAAAAAAAAACGTAAGTTAATAGTAAGTAAAGCCAGACTGGTACTTCATAAATGGGGTTTCAACACCAAAGCCTAGATTATATCTCATGCAAATCAACGGTTCTCACTTTCGAAAAGTCGGATATGGTTAAAACGTTAAAGATAAAAAATGGAACACCAAAAATGATATCTTCGAGTGCAAATAAGAAGCTAATCTAGCTAAGATATCTCAAACATTTGGATTAATAACCCCTTTACTAATAAAAGCAAAAACACATATGCAAAGACGCAAAAAAAATCATTTTGATGAGCCCATACCGGCGTATTTACACATAGAATGGTACAACATTTAACGGATATCCATAAAATCAGAATACCAAAATACTGAACAACAAATCAGACTTGCAATCTCGAATTGCATGCATAAAAATACATCAGTAAATCGGCAAATGGATGTTGTGTTTACGTAAAATCTGCTAACTAAACTAGTTGTTTTCAAAGTACGCGTAAGCAATATCCTCAGAAAAACGTGTGCAAAAAAATGGTATCTTTCATATAGTAGCTATTTGTTGATAACTATCAATCACATTCGTTTTATACTTGATATGTTTCAACTACTTAAAAAGTTTAGTGCCCAAGTTTTAAAGTAAAAAATCATAAAAACGCAAATCGGAAAACAAAGCTACTTTTGCATTGCATCGATGTATTCAAAATTGGATTTTGACGACATAATCTCCAACCAATTGTGATTCGTTTCGCGACTGTTTGTTTGTACCATAATTTGCGATATACTTACTTTAAGAATTGAAACTCCAACTTTTTGAAGTCTACTAACTACACTCACCGGTATAAAATTTTATCCACCAATAATTTTGGCTCAAATATGTTTTGTGATTATTTCGCCAACAATATAACACTCTCTAACAAAAGTAAGCACTAAAAACAAAATTTTATACCAACTTAGATTAATTGTTTTTAATGATGATGTTTTTGTAAAACCCTTTTTGTAAAGTAATATAATTACTTCTTGTTCACAATCAAACTGACTCTGCATAAGCACCGTATTACGCTCGGGATCTTAGTGCTTTAAAATGTAAAATGCAAAAGGCTATGAAATGCTTTCACAAAACAGAAAACTATATCAGAAGAGTTGACTCTAGCAGACAAAAGTGCTCAACTCCTTAAGATAGCAACTTTTTGACCTTAAAAGAATTGAAAAATACAGAGGCTACTACAGTTGATTCGCAAAGCAAGTTGCAAGAGGTACGACGTGAAAGAACCGTAAAGAGCAGATTGGAAGAATACTAATTGCGCACAGGAAAACCTACAAATGCCAAACAAATAATCAAGGAATATCGAGTTTGCTTTGCTTGCTTCAAAACTAAAAAACTGAAGAATGGGGCCAAATCCTGTTAACTAAAAAATTAAAATTTTGATAATGACCGTCATAGAAGAGAATAGAATAGAATACATTTAGAATAAAATAGAATAGAATAGAATAGAATAGAATAGAATTGAATAGAATAGAAAAGAATACATTTATTTTGCCAATAATACCTTAAAATAATAAAAAAAAAATTATAATAAAACAAGGTTTTTGGTAAGACAAACAAAATTACATATAAGATTAAAAAAAAAAAAACAATATTATAATATAAATTAAAACATTAATGTATGATGACATTCTGTATGTCTTGATAAAATTCTAGAACCGAATATGGTGCCATATTTTTTAGTATATTTATTTTGAGTTTAAATGCTTTTTTTGCATGTTTTTAAGACCCTGTAGAAAGGAGTTGTAAAGTTTAATATTTATTGAGTTATTTTCGAATTTTGCCAACCTAAATTTAGTTCTGATGTTTTCACCAAATCGTGTTGGATATTGATGGCATTCATTTATTGTTGCAAAATTATTTCGGTTTGCAATTATGTTAGAGACCGTACTAAAAATATATATTGCAGGCAAAGTCATTACTCCTAAGCTTTTAAAATAAGGTTTGCAAGAAGTATTATATAGAAGGTTACAAATAGTTCTTACAACTTTCTTCTGTAAGCGAAAAATTTTGATTGCATTGGATAAATTCCCCCAAAGTCGGCAACCATATAGTAAAAATGATTCAAACAATAATATATATAATGAAATAATAGTTTCCTTATTTAAAGTTTTTATTAGCTTACGGATAATAAAGGAGTGGTTGATAACTTGCTGGCTAGTTCATCTATGAGGGACGTCCATGATAAATTTTTAGCACTATGATTCTGTATGTGGTTACGATTTGATGAAAAAAATATTTTTTGTGTTTTTAGTGTTAGATAATTTGCTAGGAACCAATCACTGGCGTTTTTTTCAATATTTTTGCTACATTCTGCAGCATCTCAATATTCTTGTGAGAACATATCAAGAAAGTATCATCAGCATATAAAAGAGATTTTGCCGGTGCCATAAATTGAGCCAGATCATTCACATAAAGCAAAAACAACACAGGAACCAAAACTGAACCCTGTGGTATTCCGTGTTTTATAGATATTGCAGATCTTGTATCGTTTGCTATCACACATTGTGATCGACCGCTGAGATATAACTCAAACAGACGAAGAGCAACTCCGCGGATGTTATAATATTCCAGCTTTTCTAACAAGATTCTATAATTGACACAGTCAAAGGCGTTATGATGGGATGGCATGATTTTCATTATTTCTGAATCAGATACGTTATTATTAGTGGTAGGTAATAAAGTAATTAAATGATCTGCTACTGAGCTAAAATAATGATTCAATTCTGAAGTAGGCATTGGTATAGTGTTCTTTTTTTTTTACGTTTTCCTTTTTCTGAATTAATTATTTGCCATGATGCTTTGTTTTTATTGACAGCTGTGTTTATGTAATTACTATATGCGTTTTTCTTTGTTATAGTTAGTGTTTTTCTGTATAGTTTTCTATAGGTATTATTATTGTTTTTTGTTTGTGCAGTATTTATTAATGTGTGATCAGCATGTAGATTATTAAGTTGAGTTCTCATATCTTTTAGCTAATTGTTAAACCATCTAATAGAAGTGTTAACAGTTACACGTTTTGTACAAGATGAGAGTTCAATATTATTTTTTTAAGATGCCTGTGATATTATTTGCAAGTAATTCTGGTTCATTTGACAAAACCATACCATCTAAATCAAGATTTTCCATAATCTTTTTGATTTTCGTAACTGCACATATTGCATAAGATAATCATGTATTTTGTTTAAACAATTTTGCACATTTGCTTTAAGATACTGACCAGAGTGATCAGCAATATGTGGATTTATGTTTTTAGCCGAGTAGGTTTGTACATTAGTAAGAATGTTGTCTATGCACGCACTAAGTCTAGTAGGTTCAGATATTGTCGGTTTTATGCCGAATGTTTGCAGGATGTTACTTAAATGTGATAATAAATTTGATGAATTGATGAATTCTATGTTAAAATCGCCTAGTATAAAAATAGAAAACCATTTCTTATTAGTGCTTGTCATATGTAGTAGTTCATCTAGCTTGTCAATATATGTGTTTACATTTTCGTTACATGATCGATATGTTGCTATTATTAATGATTTACTTGTGGGTATTTCAAAAGCACAAAATTCTGCCTCAATTTCGATAGACATGTATTTTATGCTAGGAACATCTCTCTAAACTCAATACCGTTTCTTACATAAATGCAGACGCCACCATAAATATGATGCTTTCTGTAAAAAAAAAAGCTAATTGATATCCTTTAATTGTACAACATTTTAGGCTGGTTTCCGATAGGATCCAGTGTTCCGAAAAACATGCAACTTCAGATTTAATTTCAAAAGGTAAGTGACTTAATACATTAACTTTGTTAGATAACATTGTGTATTTACATGAAACATACTCAGTTCAGTGTCATTTGTTGTTTGTTTTACTATTTTATTGCTAGAATATTTGTCTTTATTATATCTCCAGAGTTGGGGAGTTGTTTTTGGATCGTTGTCGTGGGATGTAACGAAATGGCCGCGTCAAAACCATATTCGGCCAGTTGGCAGGGTCGCTGAGTTGACTAGTTGAAAGATCATAACTACCTACTTTAAATGCTTTTTTCCGGCTTTGTGATTTTAAGTCATAACATTGTATATTTGACTTAGGCTATTTTATTTTAACATATTCTTTTACTTTTACAATTGTAGTATTTTCGTTTAATCCACCCACCCACGCTCAATTCGGAGTTGGAGCAGCCTCTAGTATGTTAGTAAGGTCCGTTGCATTTTCAGTCAGAACTTGCAATATTATTTATAGTTTTATTGAGATCCTGCTGTTGCAAGCCACCAGCATGCAACACTGCTTTGTCGGGTTTATCAATAGACTTGACATTAATTGACAAAGATGGTTTATCTGTGGTTTCAGTTGCCTTTAGTGCAGATACAATATGGAACATCCCTAGAGGTTTGAGAAAAAATTGACCAAAATGCCATTTAACAGTTCAACCCTTATTGAAGGAAGCCCAGAAGAATAAAAGCCGTTTCTCAAAGTAGCAGTTTTAAAACTGGTAAGTTTTGTTCTGAATAGATACCTTCTTCTGGCAAGTGTTTTAAGTCCTGCGGTTACTGCACTACTTTGCTTAGTTTCCAATCCAATATTTAATTTTTTAGAGATTTTAAATCTTTTTAAAATACTAATTTTTGCTTCATCTAATATCAATTTTGAAAAAATCCAATTTTTATAATACGTTGGAGGCAAAAAATGTAGTTTTTTTTTCTCAGCAAAGTTGCCTTGTAGACTGTAGCAAATTAGTAAGAGCTGGTAACGCAATGCCATTTTTTATAAGTAAATTAAACCTTCAAAGTTTAAATCAATAGAAAACCTGATAATAACGATAAAAAATAGATTGTTCAATTCTGCAGCCAATTCTTGAAAGCAAATCATCATCGTATGTTGTTTATTTGAATTTGAATTTGAACGTGTTTAATAAGTATTTTTTTTTCTGATTAAGTAATTAAACTAAGTTACAGAACTTGTGGATGAAACAAACAGATTTTAAAACAAATGAACATGAAACATTTACAAGTGAAACAATTTCGTAACTATCCTGTAGAGCAAAAATCCCGAGCGAATTTCTCAAAAAAAGTTTATTCACAACATTGAAACTCAACAAACTGAATTTGTGTTAAAATTAATAACATCACCACAAACAATTATTCATCATAAAACAAATAGATAAAAATTTGTTTTATTTTTTTTCATTTATACATTTTCTATTAGTTGAATATTTACTAAAAGATTCACTTTTATTCAATTTAATAATTATTTTATTAATTAAATCATAATTTACAGTACTAGTCATTGTAAAACGTCGTATGTAAAAACTTGTTTCAACTTAAATAACTATTATTATTTAAAAAATAAGCCATCATTGACACCAAATAATCGGTTAAAAAAATAAACGATTATAATTAACCCACACGTGCTATATGTTTTATAATTAATCTTTAAAAAATAAACACAATCCCTATCATTACCATCATATTTCAAATTATATTTTATGTTTATTTTATTAGACACTGTGTTGATATACCGTACTATTAAATAACCATAACACTATGAAAGCCAAAAACCCATAAACCGTTTATGAATAAATCAAAAAAGAATCCTCTCAAAACAAAGATCATCCATCCATAATTTAACGTTATATTGCATAAGAAAAAATACAAGAGGGCGATTCAATCAAAGTCTTCCATTGTATTTATATTATTCTAATCTTTCTATATAGCATTATCACATTGGATTAAGGAGGCATTTCAGGTACATAATACGCTTTTCATATTTGTGTGGTGTTACATGGCGATGCTTATCGGCTAAATTTTCAATTAAAATTTTTAAGTCAGGTGAAATGATTCATACATTAAAAAATAGTGCGTTCAACTCGTGTGTACATATTTCGACATAGATCGACTTATCTATTTTATTTAAAAAATAATGAAATAATATACAAAATTAATGCGTTTTTTTATCTCTTATGGATATGGTAACTAAAATTGTACATTTTAATCTCTTGAATCATATAGTTTCAAAATTGAAATTTTTTATATGCATTTATTTCTTTTTATATTATAATAAAAACTCCACAATGTGCTCACAAATATGCACAAATTTAGGCGTATACGCAATAGTGGCAATAAGTTAAGTGTGTGTACTAACTTTGTTATAAGATATAAGATTTAGAATTAAAATACAATTTATAAACACCGCCAAAAAATATCACATGATCAATGAAATATTTCATAAAAAAATATGGATTAAGTAAATACATAATATTCTTTAAAAATTAAAAAAAAAAATGTAGGGCCTCTTTCATATGCAGATTCAGATTAGTATGCGGAAGCAGGCTTTTAAATTTCTCAATATGTGTGTTCCATTTCTCATCTTCTCTTATATGTACACCCAGCATGTTTGCAGAATTTACTCCAGAAGTGCTAAAATAAAGTTCTTGGGTTTTTTCGGTGTTTAGTTTAAACAGGTTAGCTGTAAACCAAGACGCTGCAGTTGCAGTTACATTATCATTTGGTTTATGTAATATTGTCAAGTCATCTGCGTATAAAACCATATTACTGTTTAAGGGTAAACCTTTGACTCCACGGCGTTTACCCTTTGAACCGAGAAAGTGGGCCAACCTATCCTCTAAGGCTTCCACTCAAATTACCCGTGAAGTGGTGTTCCGTTAAGGGACCACGGCGGCAACTCGTCTCACGTTGACGAAATATCTTGTCTACCACAAGTACGGTGTTGCCGGAGACACTCTCTGAGTGTTCACCACGGGATACGATAGTACCTCACGGTCGTATCCCCTAAAGCTAAATGCCTTGATGCCCTATTCCAAGTTTTTGGGCGGTGCCTGCTCGCATGGCGTTGGGCAAAAGCGGTGCCGTTACCTTAGTAGATAGAGGGGTCAAATTATTCCACGAATTGTAGGAGCATGACCCTTAAATGAGCGGAGTACTACCGCAGTACAACCCGGTCACACCGCCTCTCTGGCTATATTGTGCCCTGACCTGGGGGTCACATCGTGGGAGGCGGCCTTGCTGACGGAGGACTACTTCAGTCAAAATTGAAGGTAGTACCGGCCGGTAGCATAGACAAAAGCGGACCTAACTCAGCCCGGTATAACGGGGAACCTGCTGTTTGAACGTCTAGCCTAGCAGAGAAGCATGTAGGTGAAGCGACCGCCAATCCAGGGTAGCGGTAGTGGGGGTTAACGACCCCACGCCCCCCGGTGCGGTCGTAACTATGACTCTCTTAAGGTATGCTGGTAGATCATTGATATACACAATAAAAAGAAGGAGGTCAAGAATAGAACCTTGAGGAACACCATGTTCTACAGTATTTTTAGAAATGCACCGTTCCTAATAATCACATGTACAGATTAGCCAGCCAAAGAATGGCTATTCAGTGCATTAAGCCAAAAAAACTTGTTAGAGGATCTGAAACACTCGCTTGATCAGAAACCTTAAATTTACAAGAAATAGATGAAAAGGTTAAGCATACCAAGCAGATAACTAGTAGCAGCTCAGCCATCATGCAAACCCCGTGCATGCACCATAACAAAACATGTACTTAATCTAATACAATAATAGAACCTATGTTTCAAAAACCTAGTAACAACCAAGATGCTAATAACAGGTTAAGGAACTAAAAAAAAAATAATTCTCAGATTCAGATACCTTACCTTCAATTAGCTGATCCCCACCTCTACCACCTGCAGAAATATTGTAGCCCACTAGCAACAGAAATGATGCATCACTAATCTTTGGCTGCAATGCCATACAACTGGTTTAACATCAAATCAAAAGAAACACTCCTTCTGGAATACAGGAACCCCAAAAAAATTAACTTGAATCTATACAATAAAATACTAGTCAGCCAAATCGGGATCTGTACAACGGCAACTTTTGAAGAAATATAAAAAACACTATCAAACATATCTCCAACAAGATCAATTTGTAAAACAAAGAGCTTGAAAATGCAAAAACAAACACTAGAAAACTGCTCAATAAAGTCAAGAAAAACGATAATTGAACTATTTATAAAACCAGTCTCACATTAAAAAAAAACAAACAAAAATCGTAGAGGAAATACTGTAAGAACGATCAATACTGTTCCACATGCTCCCGTCTCCAAAAACAAGTACCGCGCTGGAAACAAGTTGCCAGAAGCCAACAGGATTTATTCCATCACGCTACAGAAAGAGTTCGCAGTCTGATAGAGCTTGTATGCAAAATCCTTCAAGCGAGCTTAGCACCTTCACTTATTCCGAGCAGCTAAAATGTGGTCAAGAAATCCTACACACCAATCAGCTTGACATCCTTCATACCAAAGCTATTGGAAAAAATATTTGATAAATACTGTACTATCACTAGTGGGCGGTAGGCCCAAAAAGATCCTGCAAACTAGCTAGTCAGTAGATGCAAAAACACCATCCACTGCAAAAAAATAGCTTTCTTCAGATGCTTTTCTGGATATTGGGGTGGTATCTCAACAATACTACCTTCAAACTCATCGCAAATACACTGAAGAACCAAGAAATAAACCCCCTCGGACAATATTGGGTCAACTCTATGCTAAAGAACCGGACTGTATGGTTACAGTTACATTATATAAAAAAACTATAGAAGCAAAAGCACCCTTACCGTGGTGCTTAATCATGGACAACTTACTACAGATACTCAACAACATGAGCACTTTTGCCCTAGGACTACGCAGATGATCTCACCATTCTTGTACACGAGAAATTAAGAGCAACCGTGTCAGTCAAACATGATACAGAATGCAGTAAATACCGTATAAAAGTAGTGCAAAAAACAAGGGTAATCAGTGAATCCAAGCAAAACAACGATTGTACCGTTCACAAAATGGCAAAACACCACAGACCTAAAAAACGTTGCCAAATTGATTAGAAACACAGACTATTATCGTTTATTTACCGGCCAAGTTTTAAAAAAAGCTCAAAATAAAATATAGCATTAAAAGAAGAAAGTACACATATGAAAACTCTAGAAACCAAAAAGAATTCCGTGAAATACCTATGTGTAGAAGTGGACAAATATGTCTAGGGAATAAGTTACAAAATCGTATCAAAAAAATTAAATCTAAATCCATAACTGTCTATAACTGACAAACAACCAATAAAACTGGCAGGCAAACTATTCCCAAAACATCCAATCACCTTATAAGAAAAAATTAAGATTAAAGATGTCGAACCGTACATCATAGATGAACTAAAAATTGCACAAAGTAAACTGAAACTTAAGAAGGTGCCTGAACCAGGCAATATATTATCTAAACTAATAAGCAAAGCGGTAAATAAAATGCCGGAGATTATCCTAAAAATGTTTGACCAGAAATTAAAAGTTAAAGAAAGAGTCAAGTCTCGTCCTCTTCAAAAAGCTAAAAAAAGAAGGTTAAACAGCTAAATATATACCACTATGCTTGACAAATAGCTTCGGTAAGCTATACGAGCATATAGTAATGAGTAGATTAAACGACAAAATAGAATAGCATAAATTCAGACAATCCAAATCGGTAGGTCTGGTGACAAAAGTCAACAAAGCATTAAAATGCATAAAAACAAAAATAAAAAAAATCTTAAATATCCACATAAAAAACAAAGGCAGTTATACTGTACGGCAAAAGAAGGCAAAAAGAGGTGACTCTGCAAATAGATAGGGTGCAAATTAGATCCAAGTATTAAAATATCTTGACCATAACCTAGAAAGAAAAGAACTCGCAAAGAGAACAACGCACAAAGCTGAAAAAATAATCACATCACTTTACAAACTAATGCCAGGCATAAAAAGACCTGCCTCAAATCAGAAGACACTATTGGGGACGGTAGCTGACTCGGTGATTTTATATGAAACACCAATATGGGAATAGACGCCACCATAGTTATATCCTTTATGATACCTATTGAATACATGATGGACTACAAGCTTAAGTCTAACAAAAAGATTTACAAAAAAAAAATTTGAGGAAGATGTTTAAAGAAATACTTAACAAGATTTAAACTAGCAGAAAACCACATCTGTGGCAAGGCAAGTTTTCTACTAGTACAAACAATATAAACAATATAAACAACCAACAAAAAATCTAAAGACAAAATTGAAGATGACAATAACACCTACAAACATAACTGAGATCGTAATAACAGACAAAAAAACTGAAGCCTAAACCAAAAACATGTTACAGAAATAATTCATTTAACAATAGAAGCAGAAGAAAGAATGTAAAAAGGTTTAAATCCAATAGCTAAAAATGAATAGATGACTGGAAATATTAAAAGTGTGCTGAAAGCGTACAATTGCCAAGTGGAATCTAGGGTTTTAGTGAGTAAAGCCACATAGAAGAAAAAAGTGATAAAAATATAAAAACTACTATTTTTCAAAAACACAATTTTTTTGAGATTAAATTATTTTATATGCTGTAAGAATTTTAAAAGAATCTTATATGTACTTTAGAAGATAAAGAAGATTTTTTACATTATATTGATTTTCTCCGTAATTAATAAGAAGAAGCGTTAATCTTTCGTTACAGCCAGAAGGTGGCAATACAAAACTAAGATTATTTTTGTAAAATTGACTTGAATCTATGGTTGGGATTTGTCTATAAATACCGCCCTAACTAAATCATATTTGTTTTCCAGCTTTTCTAACCCTGTGGATTGTTGTTGACCATTGTTTTTTGTTTCTCTAAAAACTTTTTTATGTCTTTGTCGGTTATGTTATAAGACGTTTTATCTCCTTTTCTGTTATTCATTTTTAATTTCCTTTTTCTCTCCACCGCTCTCTAATATTTTTACATTTACGCTTTTAACCCTCAACAAGTGTTTTCTAGTTAATCTCTTGTAAATTTTTAGCATGCACTTCTAAGCTTACTAATGACTGAATATACCTTTAATTTATATTCTTAAAATTTAAAGTAAGTTCACTTAAAAAAAGTATCAAGAGATTGTAATGAAAAAATCCGCAAATACACTGATTTAGACCAAACTTAAAAATTAAGATTTATGTACTCTTTATTAGATTCTATTAATCCAATATGATTTTTTTTACTATGATTGTTTTTTGTTTGTAATGTAAGTTATTAAACTAGGAGTAGCATTGCATTATCCTTAACAAGATAGATATTTGAAAGCAAGTTATAAAAAATATTTGGTTGTTCTAAATTGGTGTTGCACTGAAACAGTCAATTTTATATAAAAATGATTTAAAATACCCTACTGCAAGTGAGTTTAAAAAAACTTTAGTTCAGTGTACTAATCGTAGTTTTATGTAAAATGATTGAAAAAGAAATAGATTTCTTTAATATTATTTCTTGTTTTATTAGTAAATACTAGTTTTTTTTAACTCCATTGTATTCTGTAACATTATTTAATTAAGAAAACAACAAATAAATCATTGTTGCAGATTACAAATAAGGCAAACGAAAATCCCATCTCCAATGTGTCTATTTTTAGTAACATTGCAACAATCGCACGACTAAACACTGAATGCATGTCACTCTTGCACCGATAGGCGGACTCTAGTTGTGATAGCGGCCGCTGGTCGGCCTTCGACGCCACCATGTCGCCACAAGAAAGCACTAGAAATCGCAACCTGCTGGGGTTACAAACTGAAACCACACATTTATTTCCAATTTTTAAAAAGAAGCGAAAGTGAATTTCATCTTATATTTTTCTATAAACAAATATTCTTGTGTAATCGTGCCATCTTCCTGATGACTAGTCAGTTTATATTTTTTTATTGTCGTAGCAAAACCTGAACTCAGTGACAAGGCATTAGAGGTCTGGCGTAATATATCGATTGCTAAGAATAAAGAAAACAATGACAAAGGATGTTGGAGGAGAAGCACGACCACCCACTAATCAAGAAATTCCATTTTATACTGATCCATACATTTATGAGATCACAATAGCGATGCAAATTTCTAAAAAGAAAGTGAATGGGGAAAAAATACACATAAAATTGTCATTCATCCTATTGTAATATTCACAACATAATAATATATTTTATACATAATATATTATTTAATTCAAACAGTCAAACTAACTCTTTCACTATTAGTAGAAAATGCTTTTACAAATTATTTAATTCAAGCTAAAAATTGTTAACAAATTTTCAAATCAATCAATACAATTATTTTCATATTTAAGGGTGTTTTAATGGTGCCAATATGTCACTTCATATAGGTCAAATGAGAAGAACCGCCCATCGAGACACATAAATATAAAAAGACATATTTTATTGCATTTTTAAAGTATACAATGTGTTTAAAAAGTAATCATGTTTTCTGGAAAAGAATTATGTGTATATTTATGAATGGAATGAAAATTATGTAAAATTATGCATACTGCTATATTCAACAGGGTAAATGTAAGCTGGATGCAGGTCACAACATTATTTAAATGTCAGATATCGACGGGGTTATAATGACCATAACATACGCGGTTAACTTCTATTAAGAAATTAGTTATGTCCTAACTTAATTATTTATTTATGATTAATTTCTTGATTAATATTAGATCTCTTTTATATGCAGTTGCTGATTAGATTATTAGTGGAATGTTTGCATATTCCTTGTATGGTTTGCACACACACGCAAATTATATAAAATTAAAGTCATTTTTATTTTATATATACGGTATATCTGATGCCAAATATTCTTATGCAATTGTTGTTTTCTTATCAAGCAGAACTTTTTATAAAGAGTTAGTTTCCTTAAAAAAATATGTTGTTTAGTCGATCTTGCAATACACGGTAAATATATAATAATTTTTAATATTCCAACAAACATACTGTCTATATTAATAAAATGTGTAATTACGTTCAATAAATTTTGTTTTGCTCACTAATCGTCATAGAAGTAGAGAAAAGATTAGTAAAATTACAAGACACCTGAAATAAATTCCAGGACGTGCAAAACAAAGAAAGATAAAAAAGATCCCAAGTTAAAAGATATCACAAAGATAAAGAAGTAAGAGAACGTTGAGAGAAAACTTGTAACAATATATTTCAAGCTAAATAGCAAACTGAAACAAACAATTATAAAAAAAGCCTGCACCAACACTCCCTACAACATCAACACCAAAAAGTCTCAGTTATCAATAAAATTGCTAACAATTCATCTCTAAAAACTATATTATAGGTTCAGTGACTGCTTCAAATCTATGATAAACGTATATAGAACATTAAAGTACCTAACACCAAATTTAAGCAGGCATGCCGCAAAGATAATGAGCTAGTTAACTGCAACATCAGCAAAGCCAATTTAAGAATAAGAAACTAATAATTTATTTATTTAGTTTGAGTAAAGCCAAACAACACTCATCACCATCCATTTGTCATCACGCAAATAAATTTACAAAACATGTGATAGCAATATCAACTGACTGAAAAATGCAACCTTAGAACAATTAACCAAGTTCTTACACAAAATATGCCAAATCCTAGAATCACGTACTTCACAAAAACTGCAATACAGACCAATGGTTGCAGCTAAAAGCACTGAATGTCACCAGAGGAGAGGAAAGACTAGAGGAAGTAAAAGCTCTAAAGCTGTGTGTCATTTGTCTATCATCTAACAATTTTGGAAGAGAGTGTAGGTTAGGTTAATTCATTAATTTAATTGCCACCAACTCTAGAAATTAAGACTACCAACGTAAATTATTGGATTCTTTAACGTGCACGCAACATCAAGGCAATACACGGGACCTACTAAAGATTTTCTTCTTATCCGAAAGAAAGCGTACTCATCACAACACATTTTTTCTTAACCAGAACTGACCATCCAGATAGAAGACTAGAACTCGAGCCCCCTAGTTGTTACGGCGCTGACAACCATAACACCTGCCCACTTCGCAAAGCAGAAAAGAAACATCGACCATTAGAGGCAAGAAGTCTTCCCCTTTACAATCATGATCTAAGCGCATCATCTACAGAAAGCATTCGTTCACGCAACAAACCCCGTCACATCCAAAAGCAAACCTGACAGCTGCAAACTCAATTGGCTTATAATCAAGCCAACAACAAATCACAGCGTAGACTGTACGTAATAACATATGATTGTGGTGTTTCTTAAAATAAAAAACCTGATGCACTCCACCGACAACACCTCTTAGCCCACCAGCTAAAAATCATTATTAAAAAATTACATTTAAGCTGCAATACAAGTAGCAACCAACCTCGATCAACAAGGTCACTCGTCTTGCGATCAATACACCGACTCCTGGACGTGTAAAGACCAGTAACCTACTCCAACAAAACTCCTGGGCCGGTAACAAAGCTCTCATTTAGCACAGCTATAGTTATCATATAAGAAGTCACAGCCAATAACAATCATATATCAACATAACGTTCATGCATTATTGAAGAACGGATCCAAGTCAAACTTTATAACAAAATACCTTGCAAAAAAAGCCTTTAACAAACAAATGTAAAAATTTTGTTATAAGCACGTCAACATTAAAAATACCACAAAACATAAGACTAGCAGAACCAACATTTAATATTCCCAAATGAATAAATATGCTCTTATATGCAGAAATATTTTGGAAACTGACATCAATTATGAAAATGAATTAATAATTTATTCAAAAACAGTCAATCGAATCACAGCGGCCAATTAAGGGTCAAGCAAAGACAATTGTTTTGGTTCTACAAACCTTGTCAGTATGCCTTGTACGACCACGGCATTGCATAATAGCAAAAACAATTTTGAATAAATATTTCTGTCCTTATGAACACAATTGATAATTTAAATAATAAAACGAAAGACTAGTGTCACCATCTAGTTGCAATTTAATACTAAAATGTCAGCATGAATCGGTATCATTTAGCATTTATGCAATTGGCAGTCATTTCGCGGCTTTTATACGATTTTGAATCACTAGTCTTTCGTTTCATTATTTACATGACCTCAATTAAATACTTAGATCCACACACAATAATCCTAATCTACAAAAAAACAAGGCTGGGTTAGATTATATCTAGTACAATCTCGATAAAACCCACACAATCAATTTGAATATCCATAATAGCACTAAATCACAGGCCCCAACCATTTTGGAAAATAGAGTAAGTGAGTTCAAAAGACATCAATGACACTGTCGGAAGCAGCATGTAAACATTCAACCCTCAAACACACTCGAGACGTCAATACATCGTTAGTTTTTCTTTTAAACCTAACAAGAATATGTTAAGGTCTACAAAATATTTTAATGTTTCAAGAAAACTTGAGAAAAATTAACACCTCTTTGAAAAATATTTAAAGTTTATAAAAGAATATGAACAACTAGGAAATACCAAAGAAATAATGAGACTAAAGAAAAATAGTAACACAACTAAACTAAAAGTAGTTTTAAATTTAAAAAAAAATGTCCTTAAATAACACATTCCAAATGAGACCCACACTATAACCTATTAAAAAAGTCAATCTTCATATAAGGTTAAAAGTAACAAGAAAATAATTTTATCTGAAGAACTAAAAACTATATTTATTAACCTACTAAGACTTCTGAGACCCATCACAGTAAAAGCAAAACTAATAATACAAAAATTATGATATCTAAAGCCCAACTACTACGTACCTAACCAATAACATACACATAAATTGAACCCAATACGTATCTCAACTTGATACACTCAACGTACTTACAGTGATTAGTGGCATTATCTAACAAAATAGAATTGCATAGATTTTGCAATGATTCAGAAACAACTTACGTTGCAGTAATCTCAATATAATCACAATCAGAAAAAGAGATGCATTTAGTGATAGTAGCAGATACAATACCAAATATAAAGGTATTTAAGAATGTAGCAAACTACCAGTCTACTTGCAAAAAAACCAATTAGAGGATGTTCAACAATTGATTACAAGGTTTAGATGGCGCAGTGAAGAAAATAGTAATAAATATTAGATAAATAAAGAATATAAAAAATATGAGATCTGTAAAAATAAAGTAAAAACTTCAAATCATTTGATAAATGAGTATAATAGACTAATGTGAGATAATAATGAGCAAATGCAAGCAAGAAAATGGAAAGAATATTTAAATGAAAATGGGGAAAAGGTGAAAATATTTAAAAAGATTAAAGAGGACAAATAAATCTAAGAAGGTAAAGTTTAATTTTTTTATTTTTATTTGTTTATTTATTATTTGAATATTATTTGCACTATTATTTCTAGCACAACTCCATAAGGTAGCGTTCGGCATGCCACAACCGTAATTAAACGATATCTAATTACAGTTCTGACTTAGATAGAAAACCGCAAATGGTGATAAGATAAATAACACCAATAATAATCTAATAGAAACCAAGCCAGACAAAGTATAGGAAAACCGCAAAAAAAATGAATAGATAATATAAAACAACAGGTAGGAAAAAGGTAGTACCAACTAGCACAGAACAGAATCATATAGAAAAACATAAAAGAGACTTGCTCAAGACAAAAAAAACCTGCATTAAGGTAACGTACTGGCACTTACCACAGCTAGAAATCCAGCAAACATCATATCCAAAGATATGGATCCAGACAAACTGTCAATTTGTTCTATGTAGTAGAATGGTCTAGAAAAGTTTTTTTAGCAAACGGTGATATAGATTGGCCACAACCAAAACAAAAGATACATGATAATATACAAGATGTAAAAGAACAAAAAACAAAAGTAAACCCCACTAGATTAAGTTAACAACAAATCTCTCAAATAATCACCTTCAGCCAAGAAGTAAATAGGCTTCTTCAAACCACAAAGCTCTGGAAATTAATAATCTAGTATGTATCAAGGAAGCCAATATACCGCCTCTGTAATGGCAACTAGAACTAATAAAGAAAGCAATGAAACAATTCAAACGGCTATTGTTAAGGCTTCTAAACGGATTTATATTTCAAAAAAAATTTCACTTACTTTCATAATTTTTTTATAACTTTTTATAATTTTTATAAAATATCATATGCACTCAGTTTTGAATAAAAACATCCACCCAGTAAACATTGCGTTATAATTTGAAAAAACTTGATGAAATAATGCTTTATGTAAGTATGAATCGATCAAAGTCTCACACAAAAACAAAAAAAAATCATTAATTAGGGGCAACTCCAGGTGCACCAATGCATACTCTTCGTAGCATGCTTAATATAATATCATAAATGTCATCTTGGGTATCTCATTCCATGCAACTTGAAAGTGATTACAACGTTTGTCTAAATTGTCCGGATGTCTGAACAATATTCTAAGCCGCCTAACCATTATGTCCCAGGCGTGTTCAATTGGTGATAAATCTGGTGATCGTGCAGACAATATTTAGGGCTGTACGTACTCTGTAAGTACCTTCAAGTAATATTAACAGTGTGTGAGATTGCATTAACATACTGTAAGACGCCATTTAGTATTGTCTGCATAAAGAACACTAAATCGAGCCAATACGTTATGAATGTAACAATGTACGTTCAGAGTGTCTGCAATAAACACAAGACAAGATCTTCCACCAATACAATCACAACCTAACAAACCACAACACCATGTGTTATTAAAATACTTTAGGATGAAGAAGAAGAAATTGTTCAAAAACGTTGTGCCAAATTCATTTGGAATGTTGTCTCCAGCCACCAAACACCTACCGACTAAGACACCTCCGCCTTCTTTATACTAACCGATGGCAAAACCACTTTGCAATATAACTACTACACCAACTAACTCATTCTTTTACTTCATCACATTATGTACCTTTTGTGTCAATCTCCAGCATCGTTTCGATAATGTTGTTCAGTTTGAGTTTCTCTACCCGGTCTCTGTTTAAATTTATGGCATTATCAGCGTAAAAAGATTATTTCGTATCTCAAGATGGTGTGCTCTGGTTTGTTCTCTTTGCTGCAGTAGATCACTTGGTGCCAAATTCATGTACTTAAGCTATCACCCAAAGCATCAAAGTGCCGTTAAAATTAGATTGCATAGTAAACTCACTTCTCCATGTTCCCTAGACAGCCAAGGTGTAACTTTTCTATTTATTAACCTGATCCGTTTCCCTGTGTCTCCAGGTAGGTTCTACTCCTCTTCCTATTTTGTCAAGGTGTCATTCCTGACCTTGATTTTCTGCTTGATCTTGTCTCCACCCAGAGTATACAACCTCTTCTTTATTAGTCGTCAGATTTAGCATAAGCTTACTAAGCGCGTTCGTCGCCTAATTGGTGGTTTTCACAATATTGGGCCACATATTGACGTTTTTGTCTATAGTCACCCTCAGGTATTTCAAGCTCTGTTGGCTCATTATCACTTTCCTAATTTGTGTAAACTAACTCATATTTTCTTATTATATTATTATCAGTGCCTTAGTCTGTTTATGTTCCAGTTGAAGACATTTTCTTTCCATCAATGCAGCTATCTTGCTGATTGCATATTCCTTATCCTCTACAATATATTTCATAACGTACCCGTATCCAATAAGAAATACCCCCTAAAAAGTCGGTAACGCTTTAACAATTTCTGCCGGAACTGAGTTGAAAGCATTACTGGCGTCCAGGGTCATCAAAATGGCTTTAATTTTCTTCATCTTTTTGAACGCTGCTTTAATATTTTTAATGACATCTATGATTGAACGCTTCGTTCTAAAACCAAACTGTTCATTGGATAGCCCACCACACTTATCTATTTCATCAATTAGCATGCTGTTTTTGCCCATTGTGATTGTAAAGCACAATGATCTGTAATCAATCCGTCCAAAAAAGTTTTTACGTTCTGCAAAAGCCTTAGCAACTTTTGGTGAGATGGCATCCGGACCCGCCACTTTGTCTGCTTTCAGCTTGCCACATGCCCATCTAACTTTCTCTGGTGTGCATCAAGAAATTTCACTTGTTTCCACCCACTTTTCATTCACTCGGTTTTCTTGTAGCAGGAGAACAGTTCTTCTGTCACACTGTATTGCTCACTGTCTGTTATGAGATACAAAGTCCAAGTTTGCCAGTGACTATTTTATAGCCATTTTCACATAAGTAATTATCAATTTTCTTACCACATTTGATTTGTGCAATTTGTAGGTATTAATGCTGTGTAGCTTTCTTGTGGTATACTTTTACCCAGGTATTATTTGTGAGCAAATAATGGCCGTAGAAAGGTTGTCGGTATTGAGAAGAACAATCAATGTACAGTTTGCTAAAAGACTTCCAAAACCTAAATTTATCACTAAAGACAATTATTGTCCAGTCTACAGTAATGGATTTTTTTATTGAAACTAATCTCGTGTTTCCATCCATCTTAGAAGTCGATGTTCATAAATACTGCTGCTTTTAAGACGCCTTCCAGCTGGACAATGTTGCTATATATCTTCCTCGTTTCATGCAGACCAAATTCTAGAAACTGTAAAGTTGTTTCAATTTAGCCTTCTAACAATTTCACGAAAAGCATAAACTTGCTTCTTTCATGCCGATTATTCGCCCTCTGTCAAAATCCAAAATATGGAACAAACTACTTCGCATTAAAAAACTGACATCAAGTAAAAATTCTTTAATTTCTAAGTCAACATTGCCAATTTTTATGACAACAACTTCTGAAAAACAATAAGAACATGGTTTTTGTCACCTAGACCTTAATCAATTTACACTTAAACATAAGCATTATTTTAACAAGTTTTCAAATTCATAGCATAATGTTCACTAGGTCGAGCATTTTATTTGAAACTGAGTGGGTTTCATGCAATTTTAAAAACATTAAGTTTTTTCTGTTTAAATTAAAATTTTATAATATTTTATTAAATTAACTTATAACTTAATTTATTTAAGCATTGAATTGCAATTAATGCTTGAATAATTGAATAAAGCTGTACGAGCTTCATGAAATTGAAAGTGTTTCTCAAAAAACATTCTACTTTAATAAAAAAAAATGAATTAGTTATCTCTTCATTTATGCTTTAAATTATTCCGATATTTTTATTGCATTTTAATTTCCATAATACTAACGACTCACCAATTGCATAAAATAATAATTTCTACGGACCGTATATATTCCCAACAAACTTCATACATATTAGCACATTTCATTCATGATCCATTCTAATGATAATTTTATATTAATAGCAAACTAATAATATTCATAAATGTAAACATGTTTAAAATGTCGTAATATTTAAGTAATTTATTATAATCATACATTAAATCTACATGCAATTTCATCATTTAAATTTAAATTCAAATATGGATGAAATTTAATTTTCCACGCTGAGTGCATATGGAAAGAAAATTGAATAATAGTTAGAACTATAAATACACATTTATTTTTAACGTAACGATTGCTATATATCATATGTGTTTTTATCCACTCGAATCAATTAAACAATGCTGATGATATGAGAGGAACAAGTAAAAAAGGAAGACGGAGAAAGCAGCATCATAAAATGCGGTTCTCCGACGAGAAATGAAACACAGCATCTTAGGAGTTATCATCTTACGTAATGGCAACACTCAATCCTTGTCAATTATGGAGTTATTCCAGCTCAAATGTATCTATGTAAATATCCGCAGCATACTGCTAAGATGAATTCCTGTACTTACAGGTGCCTCTCATTGTTCTTTCTTGAATAAATTATCCGTCTAAATTAAAACTGGATCGCATTTACTATTATTAATTGCGCAATGCTAACAGAGTATTAATATCGTTGTGTCGCTTTTGCAAGAATTGAATATTATCGGAAAGTGGGATGTGTAGGGTTCATGGAAAGTCCTGCCCAGTTTATTTGCGGGCCATAAATCCGTAGATTGGGTGCAGATACGTTATGAGTTATTGAAATTGCAAAGGAGAAATTTAGGAAAGATTTATTACGAATATATTGAGTTGGGGCATTACATATATGCATACAAATTGAAAACGCGAATTATTATTGTCAATATATTATAACAATATGTATACTAGCCTATTATCGCATGTTTCAACATAAATCCAATTATAAACATAGAACTATTGGAGAATTATTTCATTTTGCGATACATATTAGAATAGTTATTATATCATAAACTGTATTGTCGTATATAGTTAGTTATTAGAGTGTTATGTAATACATTATACACTCCGCGACAAAAGTCTGGGTTCACTAACAATTTTTCCGATTTTTTGTCCTATTTTTTTTTTTTCAAATAAACCAAAATGTTAATGTTTGTTTATCAAAAAACAAAAATTAAAAACCACCTTTGGTGATAAATTAATAATTAATCTTTATTTACTTACATTTTAGGATACTAAAGAAATATAGTGTTTATAAAAAAAAGTGAAAAACACGAACTATGGGTACGAACGAAACTTTCAATATCTGGTGTTTCCACCACGAGCCCTAATAACACAGTCCAGACGTCTAGACATGCTGTTAATCAACGTTGCAATGTTTTCTTGCGGCAGTCTGTCCCACTCTTCAACCAAACATGCTGCAAGGTCTCTTAAGGTCCGAGGGCGATCAGGGCGAGCTCGAATGGCTCTTCCCAGTTGGTCCCACACGTGCTCAATAGGGTTCAGATCTGGTGAACAAGCAGGCCAATCCAAACACCTAATTCCGACTTCGTTAAAATATTGGAGGGTAATGTTCGCCACATGTGGGCGAGCATTATCCTGCATTAATTGAAAGTTTTCTCCAATAAAGTGGCTGTATGGTACAACATGTTCCTCTACAATATCCCTAATGTACCTATCTGCGTTAAGGGCTGCTCTATCACAAATATGTAGTTCTGTACGAGCCTCGACAGAAATCCCTCCCCATACCATTACAGAGCCTCCGAAAAAATTGGATCTAGGAGCCATGGTACATGCTGCGTATCGTTCTCCTGGTCTCCTCCATACCCGTGTACGACCGTCTGGAGCATCCAACGTAAAACGGGATTCATCAGTCCATAAGACATGTCGCCACTCGGCAGCCCCCCAGTTCTGATAAGTTCTAGCAAAATTCAGTCGGTTTTGTTTGTGACGAACCGTAAGTTTTGGACCAGTGGCAGGCCGATAAGACTTTAGATTATTTTCTCGAAGTCGTCGCTGAACTGTACGTGTCGATATTTGAACATTTCTGACTGCAGCAAGCTCATTAGCTGTAATTGTTGCAGTTTCAGTGCGATTTCTCAAAGATTGTAACAACATAAATCGGTCATCTTGAGCATTAGTTTTTCTTGGTCTTCCTGACCGTGCTCTGGCTGTTAGTAGACCATCTTCCTCATACCTCTGCCAAATCCTTCGGACCCCGTTTTGAGAAACTCCATACCTACGGCCTGCTTCTCTCTGGCTATGTCTTTCTTTAATGTGGGCAATTATCCGTGCACATCTTACTGGAGATATCGGCATTTTGATCACAAAACTAAATTTCAGCACACACTGACACTTGCCAGCAACATTTGAAGCATGATAAACAAATCCCTGACAACACCTACTTAATTGTTAACCAAATCTCAAAAATCTGAATAAGGCACGTTAGAAGGAAAACATGCACTATATTAAAAATTGTACGGCTATGCATTTGGCGACTACGTCATTAAACTTGTTTTTTGATAAATAAGCATTAACATTTTGTTTTAGCTGGATAAAAAAAATTATGTACGAAAAATCGGAAAAATTGTTAGTGAACCCAGACTTTTGTCGCGCAGTGTATATACTTTAAAGTCTACAGCAAAATTTGTTTATAAATGTAAAGGAATTTATTAATTTAATGAATAAAATATCCATTGCCATTCATTTAGTTATATTTAATTTTCACAATTGTATTGAAATTAAAATCCAACATTCAATAAAATTTGTGAATAAAAGAATATATCTCGCGTTTTATTTAAATAATATGTATCACCTAAAATTTACAAAATTTAATATAAAAAAAATGAATCACTTTGTCAACCGGTTGACAGCTTCTGTTTGAGATGTGTTCCATCATCATGATGCTAATATACATCATTATGTTTATAGCCAAGAAAGAGCCAAAAGTATAATCTTGATTCAAAGTTCCATACAAAATACAAAACCAATAAACAAATAATCCGTAATAAACTTAAAACAAGCTTATTACGGCTATTTTACATCGCCACAGTAAGTCTACGACTTGTTTAAAGAGGTTTGATGGAACCAACATCTTATTAGGTGACTTCCGAACCAATAAATAAAGAGCAAGTTATTATTTCAGTCATATTTCGGTGATCGAATATCATGCGAGCAGTCCGGGGTTGCTCGCATTTTATGCCAGGGCTCTACCATTGAGGCTGTGATTGAGCTATTAAATATGACGCAGATGTTTTAGGAACAAAAACACTTACATCTGTTGAGCAAGTACAAAGTTTACAGTACAGACTAACCAACCAAATAAGAGCCCAAGACAGTCCCTTGGCATAAGTTTCTAGACTTCATTAAAAAAACCAATCTACTAAAAAAGTAACCACCAAAGCAATATGACCAAAAACTCGCAGTGCAGGAACGCTATGTACTAAGATACTAAAAATATTAAGGTCCGTCCGGAAGATACGTTTTAATTGGCCTTGCGCATGACGTCACAGAGTTCGATGAATGCCAATTTTTTAATACATTTATTTATTTTTAATTTGTTTTTGTAATATGCAATTGTTGTAGTTTTACTAAGATTTTTTTGAATATTATTTAAATATGACTAATAAATAAATAATTAAAGTTTTATATAACTTTATATCAATTTAGGTAATGGGTATACACATTTTTATTTGTGCTTCTATAACTTTTTTTTGTTCAAACTTTTATTTTTACATTTCTTTATATTTCATAATAACTTGTACACTTTTTAACAGTTTATGAACGGATTTTGCTGTTTTCAACATTCTATGAATAGAATTTTACACTTTACAATCAAATTTTGAATTTTTCTGAAAATAATTTAATGAATTATGACCGAATTTAGCTGATTTTGACTTTTTATTAATAGAATTTGGCACCTTTTAACAGTTATTAACAAAATTTTGGTGCTTTCTAAAAATATTTTCATGTTTTCTATGATTTTTCAAAGCCAAATTCTGATTCTTTTCAATAGTATGGCCTTATTTTGTTATTTTAGACAATTCATAATAATTTTGTACTTTATTTATTTTTATATTATTTCTGTGCGTTTATGCCGGATTTTTGTTCTTTCTAACAATTTTTTATATTTTATAGCTGGATTTTAAAATTTTTAGAATTTCATAAAAATGTTTACACTTTTTAAATATTTTTTTTTAATAGTTCATGATGAATTTTGGTACTTGATTCTTACAATATTACTTGATTCTTACAATATTACTTGATTCTTACAATATTACTTTTATACTTAATGAACGGAATTTGCTATTTATAACATAAAATTCCAATTTGATAATTCAATTTTGCTACTTTTAAAATTTCATAAAAAAATGCAACTTTCAATTATTATATATGACCGGATTTTAAACTTTAAATTAAATAAACAAAATTTTGCGTTTTTAACAGTTTATGCAGTAACGGATTTATGCACAGACTGATAGGGCGGTCGCTTCAAGCCCCGCATGTCTAGAGGCCCCTACAGAACCGGTAAAAAAATAGTATTATAGTAATATTATAAATTTTTTGTTAAAGTACACCAAATTTTATTGCCTTACGCCCCTTACATGTTAAGTCCAAGAGGCTCTCTTGGTGAATATAACAAGCGAGATCTGCCGCCAGATGGATTGGTTCTATGACTGCATGGTAAGGATGGACATTAGCCAGGGTAGCCCCCGACAATTACAATACTTCGTAGCCCGATACTTGCTACCAATTACAGGCATAAGTAACCTTAACCCCGCTAACAAAATCGTGACCATAGAAGAGAAACAGAACGAGACAGATAAAGAAACTGGCCATACCAAACGTGACCATGGAAGAGAAAAAGAACGAGACAAATAAAGAAACTGGCCATAACAAAGCCCCTACGAATAAACTGAAACCTATGGATACTGGAGATACACCGTTCCCATCCTTCGCTGACGCCCTCCCAATCGCTGCGCACAGTAAAGATGCTGTCACCTCAACCGTTCTCTGTCGGAAACCTCAAGTTAACGGCTCCGTAGTTTGTCCAAATCAGAAAGATTCGGGCAGACCTAGGACTACCCCCAATACGTCAACACATCGAAGCTTAGGCCGCAAAATACTTCAAAAATTTCGCAAATCATTCCAACCCCGATCTGGCCCGACTCGCCGAGCCAGATAGGGAAAACTTTTTCTATAAAAGACCGGTGAATCAAGTAGCCGCACCCTAACTTTACTAACACACTAACACATCTCCAAACTACTAATCTCTAAAAGGAAAGTGCATAAGCCGTAAGGTCTCGAACTTCCGTGGACACTCACTATTGGGCGGTTTTTAGTCGGTAGGCATTTCAAGCTGAGAGGAAATGAATCCGACACTTAGCCAGTTTTTAAAAAAATTTACCGCATAGCCCCAAAAACAAAGAACCTCAAGTTATGGACCAGCGCAAGTTGCGCTCAACTTTCAAAAAACCTCGAACACATCACCGGAACAAGCCTCGGCCTACCCTGACCCGCGATTGTGCTCTCAAACAACTCGCCGCCGCGTTGCTGTGTCTAGTGCGCCAAGTTTGCGTGCCGGTAGACGCATCAAGGTCAGTGTCTCAGACAAGTGCACCTCCAAAAAAAAGACAATCAACAAAGCCGCCACCAGAACCCAAAACATTACAATTGCAAACAAACCCCGTGTCGCAAATGACAGGCAGTTACAACACCGCAACACCCAGACTCATAGTGGCCTCCATTGTAAACATTTTTTTTAAATTTTTGAACTAGTCCCGTACTTGACAATAGTAATCAACAACCGGACCTATAATGTAAACCTGGATAACATTTTCTTGGATAATTCAGTACAACAAATCTAAATCTCCTGAAATAGAAAGAATTGTCACGGGTATATCTGCCCGTAGCCACCCACGCTTCCTTCCAAAACCCGCGCAACCAATCGCACGCAAGTCAAAGGTATAAAACTTGCCGTTTCCAGATTTCAATACCGCAGATCCTGAAGCAAGTCGCACTGTCAACTTCGTGCTCCCGACAAACAAAGTCTAGTGTCTAGAACAACTGAAACTCCGACCTACAATCACTCACCTTCCATTCCGACAGATTCCCAAAACGGCTACAACGGCAAAGAAGTCCGGGGTCTTCCGACTACAACTTATTCTTCCGCCGCCGGCTCGCCAACAACGACCCACCAGATCCAAGATTCGGCATCCAACAACAGCACAGAGGCTTACCTCTATCCCACGTTATTGCACTCCCCGCCAAAAAAAAAAAAAAAACATTTTGTAAGGTCACTGTAAGTAGCATTACCCTCATTTACGTCGTACACCACAAATATTTCACCTATGTTTTTCCGAGGACCGCACTCTGTGTGAGTAATATGCGTAATAGCGTTCTATGTGAGCTGGTCCGTATGAAGGATACTTTGGGTGAGTACGTAAGTGTGTGCGTTCTGAGTGTAGGCGTCTAACGATAACCTAATTCGTTTGCAGAAATGCTATCAATGACTACACCAACCCCAGAGAACACCCTTATCAAAACCGAGAATGCTCTCAACCTTGAACCGGCCGCCTCTGACATCATCATGGAAGATAATAAATTTCTGCACAAGCAAATAAAGCAGCAGCCTGCTGGATGATCAAGAAACCAATAATAAAAAAATAGTATCAAAGAAATATTATAATATTTTTAAAGAAGTTCCAAAATTTGGTAACACCTCGGGATCTTTACATGCTAAATCGCTATTGTTTATGCTCAAATGTTGGCTTCTTGTGACAGTATTTAAACATTTTATGGCCACTTTAATATTTTTAGCTTTTTATGAAAAAATTTTTGCTTTTTCTTAAAGTTTATAGCTGGATTTTAAGGCTTTATAACAATATTTTAATTTAAAAAAAAGTCTTTTTTTGAAATATTATCAATGCAAAAGAAAGCAAATTTTTTTACAATTTATAAATAAATTTTTACATTTTACAACAGTTTATGACCGAATTTTAGTGCTTTCTAACAATATTTTGCTGTTTCAAGACCAAATGTTATTATTTTTAGCATTTTATAAAGAGAATTTTATAATTTTAACCGCTTTTGACCAAACTTTCGTTTGAATAATATTTTATGACCAGTTTTTGTTTTTGACTATTTATGAATAAAAGAAATAATAACAATATTGAGTACGCTTTTTTCCAAAACCGTCTGGAAAAGCACTTGTCAATTCCTAGGTTGTGAACAGTCCAAAAGTTTATACTTTAAATAAAACTCAATAATATTTTTATTTTTCAAAAAGTATAAATCTGCATTTTTTTTCATTTTGCAGTGTTTTTTTTCTTTATTATTACAATTTAATACTGCGCAGATACAGCTTTCTACAAAATATGATATCAATATGATATCATGCTCATCATGCCTCAGTTTCAATAAAAGGTAAATGTTTTTTAACTTCAAGAAATTACACTAGCCGTAAAGTTATTGGGGTATTATAATAGCAAGACTTCAGAGTTCGATCCTACCTCCAATGCTTTATGCCTGTCTCGGACATAACATGCATCACTCCAGTTGACAAAGTACGCAGAGAGCACACTTATACAACTTAAAGCACCTGAACATCATTACTATAAAACTCTAGAGTCTGTTCAACATAATACTCAAAAAAGTAAAGTAACACAAAACTTACTGCATAACACCATCTGCTTTAAGATAAGCACCTCAATTAAGTTGACTGACAAAACACCTCAGAATAATAATAAACAAAATTCTAACCATAAAAACTGCTTTGTACCAAACCAAATTGTAATCTCTAAACTCCGCTGTTCTGGTATGACAAGGTCAACAAGTTGCCACTAATCAAAACTTCTTCTCATCTAACTAAGATGCTATCATTTCAAAATAGATTAGTGTAACGGCTGTTCAAAGTCCACCACTACATTCGCAGGAAGCTACGTCAAAGGTCACATGATAAGCTTAGCAACAACTGATACCGGCAGTTTATTACTGAACCAAAATTACCCATTTTATATAATTGCAGAACTGGCACTACCATTTTTTTTTAATTTGCATTTATTAATGTATATTTTAGTTTGGTTATACATGTTAATACCTAATGTGTTCACTACAAATTTATGCAACAATAAAAGACTATTTTACGTTCTAAAAAATAGTTATTCTTACCTTTAATTTTTGTTTAGCATACCTGACAAAAGCCACTACCAACTCCGGAAGATTTTGTTTAAACTTGAGAACGCAACAGCGACGTTCCAATGTCTCATCACCCAGGAGGTACTTGCGAGATAACTCCACAAATACAATTGCATATCTGAGCAATATAATCAGCTACAGCAAATTGTACGACGGACATTTATAACATCTATTCCTCGTGTTAGAAAGAATACACAAATGTAACCTCTGTCTATAAAACGCAAAATGCAAATTTGATAAAATTAATTGAATATTTCGGACACAGCGTTGAAATTAATATCATTCGGCCGCTCGCCAAACATGATACAGATTAAATATTACCCGATACCTCAAATCTGCTAAATTATTATTTTACAGCAAAACCTTTCCGCAAACTCTCATATGGCTAAATAACTTTAAAGATCACCAACTTCACCGTTGATAATAGATATTCCCCTGATCAAAGAAATCAAACTTATGCAAAATCAGGACTACGATGCCTTCTAAATCATAAGCGTTCTCCAAAAGTCGGATTTCCAAGTTTCAGAAAACACGTGATATACAAACCATTTATTTCCTATACCAAAAAAAAAAAACAACAGAACAACAAATCTGTTTTCTATACGAGCCATCAGAATGCCGCAACTTACCCCGGCTGCAATTAAACAAAACGGGCTATCCAAAGCCAATATTCCTAGCCAAATATTCCAAACAACTTCAAAAATACGTACGGAAATGCATCGAATACACTGCTATAAAACGGGGCCAATGACAACCAAAGGTATCTTTACAAACTCAAGTAAGCAGCAACCGTTACCATAGACCTTATAGAACCCGTTCGTAAGACAAAAATTATATCAGAGACTACAACTGCTCAACACACTATACCCCGATCTACCATCCTCAAGCCAAACCATCAAAAGAACCAGAAATCTAAAAACGGGTTATAAATACAGAGGCAGCCAGCTAACAATTAAACTAAACACATCAATTTCTTAGAAACAGCTGCTGACTTAAAGATACGAGGCCACCACCTACATCCCCACAAACCACCCACCAGTAATTCCACAGACAATGCACAACGAGCCCCAATTAATCATACCTCCCGTATTTATCAGCTACAATAATACACTATCTTCGCTTAAAGTTCCACAAGAAGATAAACATCTTTAAATCATTCTATAAAAAACAATACAATATAAGTAGATAGTAGTAGTAGATAAATATAACATAAATTTAATAATTTCAGGTTTGAGATATAACATAATTAATTCCATCCCTACCGATATCAAAATAAGTATTGCAATCATTTTTACTATAACAAAATTGTTAAAATTAACTGTCAATCGCAACTATTTTGATAGTCTTTATAACTGTTTTAATAACTTCTAAAATAATTTTACAACTTACTGAAGCAAATTTTGGGAGCCGTAACTAACATAACTTTTACTATGTATTCCGACATTTTAGGTAGGGTTCCAACATACAATTTGGAGAGTGTGCAAACCGTTAAAACTATGCACACAAACAAATATTTGTCATCCTTAGGCAATCTTTTATACACAGTAATTTGTTTGTGTGCATTTGTTTGCAAACCGTCCAAATCGTATGTTGGAACAGACCTTTTGTATCTGATCAAATACTCAGATACATGCATTTATGGTTATAAATATCAAAATACTCAGAATGCAACTGTCATACCCTATTAAATGTCAATTAATCTTGAATAGTCCATTTTTTACTAAAACTGGTACTTTTGATCATCAATCCCATCCGTAAAAAACTCAAAACTACTAATTTTACGGTTATGTTTATATATAATTAAAAATAACAACAAATAAAAATTGTTAAAATTAATGTTAGTACCGCCAGCTAGATACGCCACTGAAAAAAATGATCAGTGAAATGATTCAAGCCTCTCGTTGCTTATGAGGAATATAAACATATAAGTATATAAGTAGTATGTAATATAAAACATTATATTACCTACTACAGGTTTAAACAATAAAAAGCGCCCATTAAGTAATAAACTATAAAATAGAAATGTTTATCATGTAAAGAATATAGTTAATCAGTGAGCAATGCAACAAAATATGTGTTAATAAACAAATATTATGTTGATATGATCTTTACTGCTTTGCGAAGTTATCAACTGGAATTAAATGGATTGTGTTGGATGCTTTATTCTAAAAAGATAAATAAAACCATTTTTGAGATTGAATATTACCTAATAACATTGCAAACACAACAAATCTCGCAATATTACAATTAGCAAGCAGTCGATTAGAAGTATCAACACTTTAATCATAATATTTGTATTGAATTACGTATATTTTAATTAAAATAAATAAATTGCAATATGTCGATATAATAGAAACTAACCTTTAAGCTATGCACGCCCAATTAAAACAGCTTCCCTGTTCCAAATTTGTCATATTCACTACACTACACGATTTACATCGAAGAACCACAGCCATCAATCATTTTACATGTCTGCACTAAAAGTAACAATCCATGGCACCACGAGTTCGTGAAAACATTCACTCTTTGCGAATGGTTGTGATTGAATCCAGATATAATTTTTACACTAAAGTTTATAGAAATAGTATAAAAGATGGTGCACACACATCAATAATTATTAGCGTTTATTTGGTATTACTAATTTGCATGTTTTTGAGACATACAAGTAAGTCCACCGCATTACATTTGGAGAAAAATTCATTTCCTCGCATTTATCATTTTTGAATTTGAGGTAAATATAACTACAAGTCTATTATTAATATTTGTTTATTGATTTAATAGCTATTATATTTGTCTAATATTTTAATAATAGTAGTTTAGTTACAAATGAACACGTATCTAATCAAATCAATTTTATATTTTATTTTATAGTAACTTAGTAACTAATATTAAATAATTGTTTATACAGGATGAGTCGGGAGGAACGGACCAAACTCCAGAAGTGTATTCTACACGTGAAAATAATGTACTCAACTCAAATGTTATCCAATTTTTATTTGTTTTCAAGTTATAGCATAATTAATTTTTTTTTATCATGTTCGACGTTCTAAGACAGCTGAAAGTTTTTTTGTTCTGATAATGTGTCAGTGTGACGGTAATTTAACGTTTATTTTGTTTGTACGATTAAAGTTTTACAAAATGCCACAACTTATTCAAATTTAGAATATGCAAATATGGTGTTTGTTTATGGTTTGTGTAATGAGAATGCTACATCTGCTGTTGAAGAATATCGTCAACGGTTTCCACATCAGAAACATTCTAATAAAAATGTATTTATCAAAGTTTTCAACAAACTGTGCGAGACCGGAAAGCTTCCCAGTGTTAACATAACATCTGAACAAGCTACTCGACAAGATTTAGAAGAGGTAGAAGATATTCTGGATGTAGTAGCAAAAGATGCAACGACTAGCTCACGAAGAATTAGTATTCAATTGGGTATTCCACAAACAAAAGTAGTAAACACACTCCACGAGCAAGGCTTACATCCATACCATGTAAGGAGAGTACAGCACTTACAACCAAAAGATGATCCTAAACGTATAGAATTTTGTCGGTGGTTAATTAATAATCCTCGTGTTGTATCGCGCATACTTTTTACAGATGAAGCAACATTCACCTGCAACGGCATTAATAATACTCACAACTGTCATGTATGGTCAGACAAAAATCCCCACGCAACAGTAGAAAGTAATTTTCATCATAAGTTTTCGGTAAACGTGTGGTGTGGTATGGTCGATGGTTATTTAATTGGCCCTTTCATTTTGGATAATCGCCTCACAGGAGCCAACTACTTAATTTTTTACAAAATGAATTACACGGACTACTAGAAGATGTTCCTATAAACATCAGAATGCAAATGTACTACCAGCACAATAGAACTCCTGCACATTTTGCTCGTCAGGTCAAGCAACATTTGAACGAAAGTTTTTCAGGGCGTTGGATTGGTCGCGGTGGTCCTATTAGTTGACCTCCAAGATCTCCAGAACTCACAGCATTAGATTATTGTATATACAGCTGGTTCAAAAATGAAGTGTACAAAGTAAAAGTGGACACTCGGGATGGACTAATTCTACGTATTAGAAATGCTGCAGCCAATCTTAAACAAAGACATAACTGCATCAGGAGAGCAACAGACGCCCTTCGTAGTCAAATGTTTAGAAGTAAATGGCGATATTTTTGAACATTTACTATAAGAACGTTATGATATTTTTTCAATGTTGCAGTATTAGTAGTACTAACTGTAATGTGCAAGTTATTCTTATTTTCCAAGTAACACTTGTTTTCGTCTTTGTAAGACGCCTATGCACAAGCCCAACGATAAATTCGTTTTTCAAGATTAATAATATGAAGAACTTGAACTATATTATCATTTTAAAAAAAGAAAATTCCTTGTTAGATTTTTATGGTACAAAATCGTACTTTTAACCGGTAAATATCATCAGCTTTGTAATACGTTTTGGTTTTTTAATTTTCAAAATGTAAATTTTAGAAATTACTTATTATGCCATAACAAGATACAAATACTTTTAAATGTCAACAAGTGAAACCACACTCGTTAAAACTATCACATTGAAATTAAAAGAATTAAGCAGTTGATGGCAATAGATATGACAAAGATCTGGATGAGAAATAAAAGGTTAGATCTGGCTCCGCATAAAACTGAGGCAACAGAGTTATCGACAAAGAGGACTAATAGGAAAAATGGGAAAATACAGATAGGGAAACAAATAATAATTATAGAGAAAAAAATTAAATACCTCGGAGTTACACTTAAAGCAAAGATATATAGAACAAACAGGTTAAGAAAGCGGTATGAGAAAGCGGTATGAGAAACAAAAAAAATGGAAGGAACGCTTAGTAGGCTTATGCCAAATAAGATGAGCCACAAGAGCAAGTTCGATAAGGATCTGCAGAGCGTACAAAACGATGTCACAGGAAGCAATAAAACTAATTGCGTCATTGCAAGCTGGCAGATCCAATGAAAAGAAAGAGAAAGGGAGAATAAACAAGAAAACAAATACCAGAAATAAAAAAATAAGTAGAGAATAAACCTGCGTCGTGTTACTATACAACACCGGACATAGAGCTTTTGGTAAATGTTTACAAAAAATAAATAAGATGTAAAAAAAGATGTATAATCTGTCAAGAAGACACGCATGGCAACGCAGATCATACGCTAGTAGAGTGCAAAGCGTAGGATAAAATTAAGAAAGAGTTAGAAAAATTATTGGAAAACAAAACCAACAAATCCACAATTATTAATATATGCCTGAGTGACAAAAATAAATGAAGAGCACTAAGAAACTACGCAACGACAGTAGTGAGAAAAAAGATAGAGAAGTTTGAAGCTATAGATAAACCATAAACTGTTTAATAGTTACTGTGATTTTATGTAAATTGTTTTCAGAGCATAGATTAAACTGTCTATGATGTATGAAAATTTTATTCAATTATATTCAGTTTGATTCTGTAAACACTTATAATAGCGTAACTATTCTCTTAACAAAATTCAAAACCGCATTTGACAAAGTAAGTTCGTCCTCTAAACAAACACACAAGGAATTGACCTAGAAGCTGACGTATACCAAAAAGATAGAAGAGACGCATTTGCAGCGTGTGGATCATCATAAATATAAAGCTTACCTCAAAGACAAGTCATTCATCCTCAAAACCAACATCAACATTCCCTATACTAATCGTTAGAACACGTACAAATTCTTCAAACTCAAAGCCTTCCATCGATATAGATATCGAGAGATCATTGTCAACGAGGCTAAGTCAGACAAAGCAAAGACACAAGTAGAAAACTATCTCTAACACGTCATCACGTCATCACGTACCACGCGCAGGCAAACCCCTTCAAACCAAGTTACAAAAAGTTAAAAAAAAAACATCCTAATCCAAATGGTTGCCAACTCAAGAAAACATTGTTACAACCTATCTGTAACTACCTTTATTCCAACAACAACGTCGTTACAAAACAAGCTACAAAACAATAGTTTTAAGCAAACCTAGCAGTAAAAACAAGTTAAAAGACAAATGACATACAAGTCTGAAATGTTTCAAAAATCCAGCCAAAGTCTTAACTGCTAATACCTTATACGACCTATTAGAACTAGATTTGAATATCACAATCAAAAACTCTAAGTTAATGTTCAAGGAAAAGTCAATAGAACAAATACATAAATTTAAATAAATAGGAACATAGCTCTGGCAAAGATTATAAATTGTATAATAAAGATAATTTCACTTGTACAAACTTCAGCCTAAGACTTTGACTAAAACTTTATAAAGTAAACCCAATATTGATTAAAACCAACTTTATCAAAAAAATAATCAAAAAACTTAAATTAAATTAATTAAAAATGTACATAGATAATCAACAAATATAGTAAAATAACAATCAAAAATCCTACAGAAAACTCATGTATCTCACTCACTTAATTACTATCAACCAGAAACTTGCTTAAAATTCTTTAAAAAAATGCCAAAAATTGTGCTAAAAACTCTTTTATTGCATAAAATTTGTACAAAAAATCTATTTTCGCACAATTCATCAAAAATGTTGAAACACCCATTTATAGCATTAAATAATTAAAAATGGCATAAACAATCTATTTGACATTCCAACACCAAATTGTAGCATAATTCTAAATTTAGAACCATAATAAAACAGAAGTTATGTGAAAACACAGTTTAGGTTTAAACAAAAACGTTTGTGGGCTATCCAAGATGGTAATGTTTAAGTAACTTCTAGAGTCAATGCAACAAATATAAATTTACAAAAAGTATTTCAAAATACTAACCCAACCTAACAACTATCTAACTTGTAGTTAACTTTAATCTAACTTAATCTTAAAAAAGTATAGTTTCCAATAAGTCCCATTTTAATTATAGAAGAAACATTTATTTAAACAGTACAAACTAAAAATAATATCCAATATATGCCCACCTCGACTCTGTTTGCAAAAGATTATTTTTTTTTCAAAATATTTTCGCACAACTGAAGCTTTGTCTGGCAAATAACAGCTCAAATATTGTCTTTAAAGTATGAATAGTTTGCAGAACATTAGCGTACACTGTTTCCTTTACGTATCCCCAAAGAAAAAAGTAGATTACGTAAAGGAAAAAATCTAGCGGAGTTAAATCGCACGATCTAGGTGGCCCATCTCCATTTGAGTTTAGTTATACACTCGATCACTTCTGCCACTTTAGTTTTCCTCCGTAGGCCAAAATGGAGGAAACACACAGATCAAAAGCCACTGAAGACAAAAAAGAAAAGCAAAAAGTTAAATGAGAGCAAAAAAATAAAGAACGCCAAGACAATTATGCCTACCAAGGAATGGACGGTGAAAAGATAAACCAGAAAAAAACATTTACTGAAACATTAGTACCAACCAAACTTGCAGAAATAAGAAAAAGTAGAAAAAAACTGCTTAAGGTCAGCAAACTAAATAAATTGACTAAGCAATTTTCATAAAGCAGATACGCCATCTCGAGATTGACAGAAAAAGCAACTTTTAAAATAGTCCTCTATTTGGCAACCAAGAGATACAAAGAACTAATTCCAAACAGAGAAGTAAAACTGGCAAATCTAAGACTACCAAAGGGGATGCAATGAATGAATCTACATAAAATATATATGAAAAAAGAAGTAGGACAGAAAAAAAGGGTTTAGGGAGAGATAGGCCAGAGACAGTATGTGTTGCCACAGCAAACTGTGTAAATTCTTTGATGTCAAAACCAGCCTTCATCAAACTAGGACCAACGCAGAGAAAAAAATCAAAAAATTTTGCCTTGCGCTAGTCATTCTAAAGGGCCACTTGTTGAGGCAAACACCTCACTACGTCCTAAAAAAAAAAGGAAAAAAAGCTGTTGATGAACTTTGACCTAAAAATTTGCAAATTATATGTAAATCACAAAAAATAAAATTTGCGGTCTACATCAAAACTGTCGGTGAATATTTGTTAAAATTCGTACGACTAGTAAATTAGTTCACATGAACATGAATCTAGATCAATTGAATCGGCAATGATTCGAATAGATCGCTTTTGAAGAGACTTTATAAATAAGATAGTGAAGGTATAGATGCTCCCCTTCATACATGGAAACAATATTCAATACGCCCTATATAAGTTTTATATATATATATTCAAAAGTTGTAAAGACGGAAAAAAACTTTTTACATTTATTAAGGAATCATAGATATGTTAGTATAGTAGTATAGTCTTTCCAAAAAAGATTATATAAGACTGCATTCCCAAGTATATTTTATAGATTGTCAAGACGTTTAAGTCGTTCTGCCATATTTGTTTATAATAGTCTTTGTAAAGTATAAAGTATGATGCTACAATCAGCAAAACTATAAACAGAAATCATGGTTATTTAAAGAAAAAGAAAAGATTTAATTGAAAAAAAAGAGTCTAATCACTTGGTGAGTACAAGTAGAAAAAAAATCAACAACTTTAAGATTGTGATAAAAAAAATCACACTAATAGCTTAAATCAGCAAGGCTAAAAAAATGGAAGATTGATGAAACAACAAAATATCCAACTAAAAACTGTCTCATGTAGTGTACATAAAAAAGAAAAGTTTCAGAGAAGTAGAGTTGGTAGGTATTTTAGCACCAGACCACAACATCTGTCCACAATTTAAAGATTGTTAAAAAGTGACATTTTTCTTATGAAATCTTAGGTAGACAACAAGCCTCCAGCAAAAACAAGCAATTATTTTCTTAAAATAAAAAAACCAACCTTCTGAACGGTATCAGTCTGAAAAGTCAACTTGGCTTCTCACAATTAGTCTTGGCTGTCCACAACTCATCTGTAATCTTTATCAGGCGTGTCCCTAGGTGGCAAATACGTAAATCCTCTCTCGGCAATGAGATGGTAAAAGTAAAATAAAATAACTTCCACAAAACAAAACAAAAATGCACAGAAAAGCATAACCTTTTGAATAAAAATTATTCTCTGACCCTTTAATCTTTCTCTCAATCTTTCCATTATCCACTAAATTAGACCAATAATATCAAACACAAACCCGCCAAGAAGTACAAAATGTAAACATAATTAACCATATTTTTTACATGTCCAGTTGAACGCAAAAGCAGCAAACGTCTACGGTGCAAAAGAGCAAGATCCTAATACCAATGGGTAATAAGTGTGAGCGAGTGAACGCACCCTCATCGTCATCAAACAAACTCGAAAATAATGACAAACGCAGAGATTTTATCATTATTTTTAATAAAGTTTTCTCTAAAAAAAGAACAATATACTAATAGTAGTTAAAGTAAAAATCAATCACCCGCCAATTTTTTTTTGCAACGTAACACTCAATAAAACAAAATAAAAAATTAAATGTAAAACTTTACAAAAATGAAGCACTCACCAGCAGACCATCCAAGCCTAAAAAAAACAAAAAACAATAAAAATCTAAATAAACTACCAAAATAATCATCGTCGTTTCAAACAAAGATAAATGAATCCAAAAATAATGAAAAAGAGGCTGAATTGAATAAAAAACAAAACAAAAAGTCTTCTAGATAAAGTTCAAAAACAGGCCCAACAAAATATTAACATTCTCAAAAAGATGTAATAGCCAAAATGAGCGACTCCTTCAAACTGAGCAATTTAAATCAAAAAAGCACAGCGTGCAGAAAAAGTTGCTCAATAAAAAAGTGTTTAATTGAAAACAAAAATAACAACAGCTAATCAAGTACGAAATGACACTATCAAGGTTAACACATTCTAGATGAACGCAATCAAAAGAACTTTAAACAGAAAACAACAAGAAAAAAATCGGAAAGTTGTGGTGAAACCTCGCCTAAATGTGTTCCATACATATTAAGAATTGTAATTTTATGTAAATTGTCTCTTTGACCAATAAGATGCTAAGCACACTGATGATGGGTGCATACCCTGAAACACTAGTGTAAGTGTTTTACACTAAGTGGAGATTTCTTACATAAATTTTTTTTTTTTTTTTTTTTTTTTATTGATATATAAATTATAAATAATCATATAAATTATAAATAATAAATTGTTAAGTTAGTTTTTTTTTTTTTTTTTTCTCTCCCCACTTGCTGCTTTGCATCTTTCCATGTATGGTCGGCTGCAGAGCTTCGTATTCGGGGCACCATTTATCTTCTTTTTTTAATTAATTTGTTTTTTTTAGTCTTGTTATTATGTAGTGTTCTTTTATTTTTGTTTTAAATTCTTTAAAAGTTTTCGTTTTTTTTATATTTTCAGGTAGTTGATTGTACGTGATTAGTCCATTTCCTAGTATTGTTTTTTTCGCTTTTTCTGTTCTTGTTGTGTGTACATATATATTACTTCTTCTTCTCGTGTTATGTCCGTGAATTTCTTTGTTTAATATTATTTGTAGATTTGTTTTAATTTCTTTATTTTTAACTTTATATATTAGTTTGCATTTTTCTATTTTTATTTTTTCGTTAATGTTTGTTTCGTTAATTATTTTGTATATTTCTTCTGTTGGTGTTAGCTTTGAAAGTTTATGTATTATTTTAAGTATTTTGTTTTGTTGTCTTTGGATTTTTTGTATATTTGTTTTTGTTGTTTCACCCCATATATTTATTAAATAGTTAATTTTTGCTAAATAAAGTGAGTGGTATATACTTATTGCTGTTTCTTTTAGTATGCATTTTCTGGCTCTATAGACAGCTCCTATTGTTGCTGCGCTTTCTTTTAATAATTTGTTAATATGTGCATCCCAGGTGAGTTTCTCGGTTAATATTATTCCTAAGTATTTTGTCTGTTTTGTTCTAGTAATTGGTATGTTATTTATTACAATTTTTATGTCAATATCTTTTGTGTTTTTTTGTCTTATTACCATAAAAGTTGTTTTTTCTTCATTTATTGTTTGTATGTTTTCGTTGTACCATTTAGTTAGTTTCTTAATGTCTGCATTTATGTTTCTTTCTATTGCTTCTTTACTTTTTCCGTGATATATAATACATGTGTCATCAGCATACGTATATATTTCACCAGTCAGATTTATATTATATATATCATTTATGTATAGTATATACAGTATTGGTGCCAACACTCCACCTTGTGGTACTCCATATTCTGCTTCCGTTGTTTTACTAAGTATGTTGTTTATTTGTGTTCGTTGTGTTCTGCTTTTAATATATGTTTTTAACAGTTTTTAACAGTTTTAAATTTGTGTTTCTTATTCCTAATAACTCCATTTTTTTAATCAATTTGTTTTTGTCAATGGTATCAAAAGCTTTCTTCATGTCTATAAATATTGGTATAACATACTGTTTCTTGTCCACCTTTCTGCTATATGTTGTATTATATCAGTTGTTATGCCCATTGTGTTTGATTTTTTTTGGAATGCGTATTGCTTTTTATTTATAATATTATGTTTGTTTATGTGTGTCATTAATCTGTTATATATTGCTATTTCTGTAATTTTGCTCAGAACTGATATAAGTGATATTGGTCTATAGTTTTCACATTTTGATTTTTCTCCTTTTTTGTATATTGGTTTTATTATTTGTTTTTTAAGTATTTGTGGGTATTCACCTGTTTGTATCATTTTATTTATGAGTTTTTTCAATATTGGTGCTATTTTTTTTTTATGACTTTTATCACTTCATGGGTTATTTGATCTTCTCCTGGCGCGCTTCTTATTTTTAGTTGTTGGATTATTTCTTCTATCTCTTCTTCTGATGTTTCGTTAAATGTAGCTTCTTCTTCAATTCTTGCGGTTGTTATTGTTTCATTGTCATCATTTTTTTTAATTTTTTCCGCCAATTTCTTTCCCACTGTTGCAAAGTAGTTGTTTAGTTCGTCCGCTATTTCAGTTTCATTTGTTTTTGTTTGTCCGTTTTCTGTTATAATTTCAGTTATTTTTTGTTTTCCTTTCTTCTTTGTCTTGTTTAGCATACTATTTATTTCTGCCCATTGTTTAGCTTGGTTTCCGTTTGCATTTTTTATTTTGTTTTTGTAAAAATTTTCTTTTCTTTCTTTTATTTTGTCTTCTACTTCTTTTTTCTTTTCTTTCAGTATTTTTTTTATTATTTCATTTTTTGGATTTCTGATGTATCTCTCTTGTGCTTTATTTCTATCTTTTATCATCGTTATTATTTCCATGTTTATCCACTTATTGTTTTCTTTTCTTTTTATTTCCGTTATTTTTGTGTTTTGATTTATTGTGTTTTGTAATATTGATGTTAGTATGTCAAAATCTTTTACTGTTTCATTATCTATGCTTTCAAATTCTTTTTTGATTTTTTCGTAGTTTATTTTCTTTTTTTGTGCTTTTTCATATTTGGTTTTCTTACACATTGTGTTCCATTCCGTGATTATCGCATTGTGATCTGATAGTGTTAGCTTTTCTACTTTTATTTTGTTGTTGTAATCTTTTATGTTTGTTATCACATGATCTATAATTGTACCAGGTTTATCACCATTATTTCTCGTTACTCCTTCTTCGTTTATTTTATTTAAAATACAATGACCATTTTCTACAATTAAATTTCTGTAATTGTTTGTGATTTTGTTATTCTCTCTTAAATTTATGTTCATGTCTCCTAGTATTATATTTTTAGTATTAGTTTTTGTTAATTTGTCTATTACTTTTAAGAAGTCATCGTCTTTTGCGGTTTGTGGTTTATATATTGCTGTTATGTGTATGTTTGTTTTATTGAGTTTTATTGTTAATATTTCTGTATTATTTTCTGTTCTAATTTCTGTTACTGTTGTTGCGATTTTGTTTTTTATGTATATGGCAATGCCCCCACCTTTCATTGGTCTGTTGTTAAATATTGCGGTATAGTATGGTATTTGGAAGTATTTTTCTTCGTTTGTGTAAAGCCATGTTTCATTTATTACTATAACATCTGCGTTGTATAGCTTAGGTATTGTTAATATTTCATCAAATTTGTTTCTTATGCTTCTTGCGTTGTGTAGGTATATTTTTATTTTGTCCATTTCTGTTATGTGTTGTTATTTATATTTTTACTTTTAGGTTTGTTTTTATTTTGCATTTTCTATCAGCTCATTTATATGTTCCATTCCTTTAATTGTTATTGGTTTATCAGCTTCACTTTTTCTTGCAAGGATTCTACCTTCTTTATACCATATCCATCGGAATCCATGTTTTTTTAGTTTCCTTGCTTCGTAGAATAAGTTGTTATTTGTTTGGGTTAATTGTTCTGTTATGTAAATTTCAGTATTTTCACCTTTTAATCCGCATTCTTTTGTTTTAATTGATCCTTTTTCTTTTTTTGCTATTATGATTTGTTTTTTATCTTCTGTTGCTTTTAATTTGACTAATATTGGAGCTGTTTTTGTTTTATTCATTCTGTATACTTCTGTTATATTATTTTTTTCTATATTTATATCAATAGATGTAAATATTTTATTGATTATCTCCATAGTATTTTCATTTTCATTTTGTTTGATTGCACCTGATATAACAATATTGTTTTTAATTTTATCTTGCTCGGTTTCATTGCATTTAGCTTCCAGTTCTATTATTTTTTTCTTTAATTCGCTGTTTTCATTTTTAATTTCTTTTAGTGTTTTTCTTATCTCTTCATTTTGTTTTCTTCCTTCTTCAAATTGTTCCGACATAAAATTCATTGATGTTTTTAATTCATCTATGCTATTTTTAATCTCCTTAAGAGTTATTCCATCTTCTTCTTCTTTGTTTTTTGATCTTGTCATTTTTATGCCGTTATTTTATTCTGTTGAATTTATTATTTATTTATTTTATTTATATGGTTTTTTATTTAAAAAAAATAAATACGTTTTTCAATTTGTTTTACTTTACGTTTATTTTATTTATGCCACATATTAGTTTTAATTAATACTCCTTCACTATTGTTTTTTAACACTAATGTTAATTATCCACAGATTATCCACTTTTTTTCCTTCTTTTTAGTATATTTCGCACTTTTTTCGCTCACTTATTTCTCGCGTTTTGTTTTATTTTATTCGGATCTTCTACATGTGCGTACACTCGTTTACTTTAATATTGGTTTTAAAATAAATAAAATACTCTAACCGTGCTGCAAATAGTGATAGTTTCATTCAACAATTGTTTTCCCGTTACTTCAATTGGCGCCAAGACAACGGTTATGAAGCGAACCGTTTCTAAATAGAGGTTATGTAAGCATTGATATTAATGATGTTGAATTTTATGTGTTCATTTAGAATATGGGTGTCACAAACACTTGCACTGACTAATCATAGGTTATTTTTAATTGTTAGAGCACTGTTATGCATTGGCACGGCATATTATTATAATCTGAAATGTAAAATCTTGACACACAAAAAAATAAAAAAAAAAAATTTAAACGCCATTAGATAACATTAGTAAACATAAATTATTTAATAGTTACTGTGATTTTATGTAAATTATCTCTTCGACCAGTGAGATGCTAGGCAAACTAAAAATGAGCAAATACCCTGAAACACGAGTGTATGTGGCTTACTAGATAAAAAGGCAATTTACATAAAATACATCATTTATTAATTTTAGATAATATAATACAAAAAAAAAAACAAAACAAGGCAAAGAAAATTAGTTGCTACCCAAAGCAGATGTTTAGATAAGCAAAAACCAAGTGAGAATAAAATCAAATCAATCTAAAACTTCTAAAAGCACTGAAAAGTGTAGTAAGTAAAATATAAAACAAAAATATAAAGTTCACCTGCACAAAGCATAAAATAGAGCTATTCGTACATAATATTATAAAACTATTTAGAAGAAAAGGTTAACATTCGTACTCCACTTTGCTTTTTATTCATCTGTAATTCGGAAGTAACCTACTATAAAATGCACAATAAATAAAGAAAAAAACAAAAACAATTAGAAAAAAAAAACATAATAAAATTTAAAAAAATCAAGTAAAAAATACTTAAAGGTAGCATTTCAAGAGCAAGCAAAAAAATGAGTAACGCGTAAAATAACACTTGTATTCAAACTAAACGTAGTTTAAGCAAAAATCACCCAAAGAAAACAAAACATATCATCATATTAGATAAAGACGAGACTGAATAAAGTGTAAAACTAATTAAAAAAAATGCGCAAAACAAAAATAAATGACAAAGACATCTCAATAGATAAGGTACAAATAAAGCAAAGATTGGCAGTAATAAGATTTAATAAATGCCAATGGTTATTACGCAGCTGCATGCTAGGCTAAAAAACATGATAGGTAAATGATTTAAATGAGCTGGAAAAAGTCACAACAAAAACAACTAAATTACTATACGTCAGTAGCATTAAGAACCGTAAAGTAAGTGCCTGACCATTCTATAAAAATATGGTGGGCAAATAAAAAAAAAACAAACCTAAAAACAATACAATTAATGCATAAAAACTGCAAAATATTTTTATTTATAGAACGTATAGCGCATCATCTGCTTCTACAAATACGACTTTTGTTGGGCTAATTACTAAGAGGACGTTTACTCTTAGTAATTAGCCCAACAAAAAACATGAAACAAAAAAACAATGGTATCTAGACACGCAAAAAGATGCGGCCATTGCTATTTCTAGTGCTACATCAAAAGTAGCAAATATCAAAAAATTATTGCGTATGCAGTAGACAGAGAACTTAATGCTACGTCTCCCAAAACGTAAGAGTAGACGTGTTGGAGAGGTTTTTACAGCAGGTAAGTAAAAGCATGCGCACCTAAGCCACTAAGCCACGCATAGTGGGAGATTTTAATGCTAAATCAATAGTATAAAAATTTAATTTGCCTGTCTCCTCAACTCTAGTGCATACAATGTTTCGTCCAAAAATTATAAAGAAAATTGTACGCTAGGCGATTATTTAACAGACTGGTTGTGGAAATAGGCAGATCATCATATTTTAAATGCCAAACACAAATCTTGCTAAAAAGGGTTCTTCTAGTATTTTTTAATAAAATATCCTGACTCAAATTATATAGTCTGGAAAACTCTGCGCAATAACTCTATGTTTGCAATTTTACTAATGGTTTCTACAAAAACATGTTAAAATTTCAAACACCATTGTATTATTGTGTTGGCAACTGACAAAACAACTTTTACATAAAACAACATCAATTACTGTCAGAAAATTTTATATCTAAGCAGCCAAAAATTCACATGCTCTTTGTCGTAATCATTTTTAGCATATACGTTTGGCCATATTCGACAAAAAGATCGGGCAACACTGTAACTTTTGACAGAGATGTTAGATCGACTAATGACATAACGCGTTTGAAACGTCAGCTTAAGGAGATTCTCGTCATGGAACAGTACACGCCACGTGAACGCTCTAAGATTAATGAAATTTACATTCTACAAAACAAGTCAATTGTAAAAACGCAACGTGCATAGAGGAAAATTAATAAAGTGAGAAGTGCGTCTTCTGCAACCACATTGTATTGTTTGTATAATAGATTTACAACTGGAGCGGCACTTACTAACCCCAAGCATCCAAATAAAAAGCGACCAAAGCAATCAAATGATAATATCGCACTCGTACAGGCCAGTGTTAGCACGTCTCCAAGAACATTTCAAAGACATCGTTCTCATCAGTTGGACATAAAACAATCCACTTAACGTCGCGTTTTAAGTGTCGATTTGGATATGTTCCCGTATAAAATTCAAGTGACACATAAACTGTTACCTGCTAATAAACCACGTCAGTTGGAATGGGCTCAAAAAGTCATTGCAATAGCTGAATGATGTCGAGCATTTTTGGCAAAAAATTATTATGAACAAAGAAGCGCATTTCACGTTAAACAGAACCGTAAACAAACAAAATTGCCGGTTCAACGCCACCGAAAACCCTCAAATTATTAATGAGGAGCCTATCTACTACCAAAAAGTTACTGTTTGGTACGGTATTTGTGCTGATATGGTCATCGGGCCGTACTTTTTTGAAGATGATGATGGTCAAACAGAAACCGTCAATCAGGTGCGTTATCGGACAATGCTAACCAATTTTTTGATGCTAATTGTGCGTGATAATGATATAGATGACTTCTGGTTTCAACAAGACAGCGCTCTACCGCACACCTCTCGAGCCACACTGGATTTGTTAAAGACATCGTTCGCAGGCCGTTTAATGTCGAAAAATGCTGATTTTGACTGACCGCCGCGATCTCCAGATTTAACGCATGCAGACTTTTTTATGTGGGGCTATTTAAAATCAAAAGTTTATATCAACAAGCCACGGTCCCTAGAAAAGCTGAAGAACAACATTCGGCAGGAAATAGCCGCCATTTCGGTCAAAATGTTGACTAAAACCATAGAAAATGCTGCAAAACGAGCTCAAAACGCCGTAGAGGCTCAAGGCGGCCATTTATAATGTAAACAAATCTGCTTTAATAGAATTAAATAATTTTTAACATGAACAGCCAAAAATGTGTTTTTTCCATGATTTGAAAAAAAAATCTTTTTGTCAAATATGGACAATCTTAGCTTCTTCTCGGTCTTCTTGGAAAGGAGTACGGCCTGGATGTGTGGCAGTACACCGCCCTGTACAATCGTGACTCCAGAGAGAAGTTTGATTGTATAAACGTCTAGTTAACATGCAAATTATTGGCCCTTTTGTGCTGCCAAATCGATTGACTGAAAATGATTAACTCTTCATCAATTTCAAAAATTATTAGAAGGTTGTTTGAGTGTTCATCGACAAATGTGGTTTTTGCAAAATGGCACCAACCCTGCATTTTGATTGTTTAGTTCGGCAAAATTTGAATAACATTAAAAAAAAAATGGATTGGCCACAGTGGCCCTTTTCCATTGGCTCATTTGGTCATCCAGCCTTACATCCTAGTTTTTTATATATGATGCCATATGAAGACCATGATATATACCAACAAAATAATTTATCTCAAGAATTTTCATAACTGTGTTGAAACAGCTGCAATAACAACTCAAAGTCTAAGCTGTGCAAGTTTTGTCAATTTTTAAAGACATCGAGTAAAACTTTTTTTTTTTATAAAATTTTAAAAAATTTATAACCTTTTTTAAGGTGTTTGATCACCTTTTAAAAATAAAATTACAAGAAACTATCAAAATAAGCTACTTACAAAGTAGAAACTTAGTGACCATAAAGAAAACAGTCAAACTGACTAGATGGGTAGAGAGGTAAAACAAAGACAAAAGTTGGCAATAGATAGAATACAAAGATAGATGAAAAAGTGAAGGTTTCAAATTAGCAACACAAAAACAAAAACGGCATAGCAATCAATTTATAGAACTAATAGAAGATCAGATAACATACAGGCAGAAGATCAATTAATAACCATAAGAAATGAAATTAAATACCTTAAAGTAACACTCAAAGCAAATGAATGGAGCAAATAACAAAGTTAAGGAAGCAGTCAGGAAAACAATAGAAAGAAAACTCTGTAGACTTATGTTAAACAAAGGAGGTCCAGAAAAAAAAGAGTAATCTAATAGTAAAGGCAGCAAAAAGTTATACGCTAAATAAAAACACAAGGAGAAACCATAAAGACAAACAAAAAATGAAATAAGAATAGCTACAAGAGCAAGCTTGTTAAGGATCGGCAGGGCCTACAAAACCAGTGATATTAAAAAAAAAACTAAAAATTAAAGAAAACAATAGAAAGATGACAAGACAATAAAGTAAAGAAGAAAAGACTGGGTAATTAATAAACCAGAGACGTGCTGTTATACAACACAAATACTGACTGAGCTGAGCTCGGAGCTTTTAAAAAGTTTTCGCAAACTATCAAAAATATCGACAAAGAAGAAATATATTTCTGTCAGGAAAAAACAGATTTAATTCAGAACACACTGAATGCTAGGTGTAAAGTAAGATAAAAATACTAAAAAATAAAGCAAACAATTTAAACAAAAAGAAAACTAAAAAAAAAAACAAAATTCAAACTAAGATAGAAGAGAATTCAGAGGGGCCAAAGACAGCATGAGTGCCGCAGATGCTACGTGATAATCCTCTAAACAATAACCAGCCCACCTCGAACTAGTGCCAAACCTAAATTAGATTAACAAAGATACTATAATTACAGGATTTACCCAGAGAAGAAAAAGCCAATACCTTATAACGAACATAAAAAAATGTTTAGTCTAAAGATTGCGTACACAAAGTTTTCACCTTGCGTTGTAGGGCACCCTGTATATGTAGATATACACTAATCTAAAGAAATTTAAAAATGTTTGTTACTATTGCAGTAGAAAACAGCAACTTAGTATAAAAACTTAAGCAACATGCTTCAAATCTTTAAAACCTTAATTTATAAAACTTAAAAGTTACAAACCATACTATATTCACAAACAATATCCAACGTTCATTGCATGGTTTACGTAAATATCGAGTTTAAATTGTTTGCTATCGGCCATGTCATGTCAGTTGTTAAGGGTATCGCCTTGATAAGATTTTTGATTTTACCTATAATTTTTTTTTTCTAATAAAGCAGCATACCTAATGTTGAAGAAATAAGTGATGAACACCACCGTTAGTTTTAAAAAGAAAACATCATAAATCGATCAAAATAACTTTCTGCATATAAAATGTAATCATGAACTTCACTTGTCCGTACACTAAAATAGATACCCTGTTATTTGTAAAAAGCTCCGCCTGGGAACCTAGTAAAGATTCCACATTAAACAAAAATTTAGAACTAAAAACGATCAAAATTATTCGTGCTAAATTGAAAAACCTACATTTAGATTAGATAGTAGTAATTTAATACAGTTAAATTATTTAATAAATTAATTTTATTAAAAAAAATGTTTTAGTTTGTTATTGGACAATTTTGTTTTATAAAACTCACAAGCTCATTGTCGCTATATTTATCCATTTTAATGCAAAACTAAAAACTTTGCTAATAATATATTATTACTTTTGATTATCTATCGGTAGTTTGTAGCTGCCTAAGCTATTGATATTGAATTGTTGATTTAACATTTTAAATATTTTATTTATAGATTAGTCACCCTATAATAATTCTAATATTTAATACATTATCGGTTGTTTGAATCATAATAAAGATTAAATAACAATAAACATGTATATTCAATTTGAAGCAAATTACATACATTATAAATTTGCATAGTTTTTTTATTAATGACAATTATTAAATAACCATTAAATTAACCATCACATGACATTTAAAATTGACACTTTCTTGCTTTCAAGGAAAACTATGTCAGTGTCGTGTCCGAGTCATCCGCAATATTAAAATGTCAACCACAATATCTTAATTCATCTATTTTAATAAAAACAAAACTGAACAAAATGATGTATGAATAAGCTATCAGCATTATTTATGTATTTGTAAATATTTGTAGTTTTTATGATCGCATTTAGATATGGTACTTGAATTTGATATTTGCGGTGAACGTATATAAGATGTAAATCTGCCTGTATTGCTTAATAACACGTCGCTTTCATGATGTACACAAACAAATGTTTATCTTTATGTTCGTATGGATTATTTAACACGGTTGTGGAAACCCACTTGCCTCCCAATATTCTATCAATATCGTGCTTGAGCAGTTAAATATCGTGCCCGTACAGTTAAATTTTGTACATTAGCTAACCGGAGCATGCATATCGCACTGAATCTAAATTTGCAAAAGGCAAAGTGGGAGTTTTCATAAACATATCATATATTACGTTTCGCAAATGCAATTGCATATTAAATCTGCAACTGTTTTCATTGTAGTACAAAATGAAAAAATTTCAACCAATGTGATTCGTCGAAATGTTAGATGAAGTCTAGCGCCCGCACACATTTAATCTACCATCTAAATGAAATGCTATTAACACTTCCAACTGTACATTATCCACCCGTGGATTACAATCTCTTCTTGTGACAGAGAGTTAAAATTTCCATTAGGAATCATTTGTGAGATTGCTCACCCAAGAATGGATCCTGGAAAATAAAAATTTATGGCGCGGCATATGTAATTTTTCAACTTATTCCTGCAAGACGAACATTTAAAAACATTGCAAGGTACATACACAATTGAGTATTCAATTTAACAATACAATAGTAATCTATTATTGGAAATAGTATAATGCAAATCTCAGCAAACTGAAATTGATTTATTGTAATTGCTATTGAATCTTGACATTAATATTTGAAAATATTGGCAAATTACAGTATCTGTCATAAATGTTATTGTATTTCATGTATAATATTTATTCAAAATTACATTAACATTTATGAGATTGATGTTTTTGTAGCTTATGTTAATATTATTATAAATATAAATAGTCATTTTAATAAAATTCTTGATAGTTAAATATGCCGTTAGTTAGTCATATTTAGTTTTGTGTATTATTTGTAAAATAATTTGTTTTATTTTTTTAATTATTTCATTAATTCAATTATTTTAGTCTTATTATTACATGTGAAGCTTTGTACTTGTTTATACCACACAGTATAGAAATATTAATGCTACTAATTCATCCCCACCAAAATCTCTAAAATAACCATTCGAGATAAGTAATTATTTTGACAACAATATTGTGACACTAAACATTAACTACTAAATTTTTATACTAACAATGACTATTTTGATAAAAAAAATAAAACATAAATTTGAATCTGCTTTTTATTCTTTACTGGCGACGGTGCGTAGAAACCAGAAATTTAAGCAATATTCAAAATAAAAGCATACAAGAAGATCGTAAAAAATAATTATTACAAGCTAGTCACAAAGTTTTGGCCGACATGAGGCCCCCCCACCGCAAGCTTGTGCAAAAAGTTTGTGAGACTGGCATGCTAGTGCCCAACATACATGGTCCCCGCCGTCATACCGTGCGCACTGACGAGAATGTGGCTGCCGTAGCAAAGAGTGTGCGACTCAGTCCTGGAACATAGACTCGCTATCAATCTCAACAACTCAACACCAGTCTGATGCAAATTTTTCAAAAAGACCTCGCATTATTCACTTATAAGGTCCAATTGACTTAGCAATTGAAAGCATTCGACCATTCGGTTTGTTACCGCTTCTCAGTTTGGTCCTTAGAGCGGCTCAAAATGGACAACGATTTTGGTCGAAAAATCATCTTTTCTGACAAAGCGCATTTTCATCTCGGCGACTATGTTAACAAGTAAAACTGTCGCATCTGGGGATCGGAAAACCCGCACGTAATTGTCGAGAAGCCAATGCTTCCTCAGAGAGTGACAGTTTCATGCGGATTTTAGAGCGGTGGCATCATTGACCTATTTTTCTTTAAAAATGCTGCTGGAAACGCCATTTTGTTCAACGGTAAGCGCTACAGAGGCACAATACACGATTTTGTGAGACCAAAAATTGAAGACATTAACTTGGACGATCTTTGGTTTTAGCAGAATGATGGCACGCCATGCCACACAGCCCATGCCACAATCAAACTTCTTCGCGCCAAATTTAGTAATCAGGTTATCAGCCGTTTGGGTGATGTCATTTGACCACCTCGGAGCTGCAATTTGACGCCGTTGGACTTTTTTTTTGTAGAGTGCCGTAAAGAACCAATGTTATGCAATCAATTCATTAACGATTCAGGCCTTTAAGGCAAACATTGAACAAGCCTTTTATGAGATCAAGCCAGAAACCGTCACTAAGGTTTTGAAAAACTGGGTTAACAGGATGCGCTACTTTAAAACCAGTTGAGATAGCCACATGAATGAAATCAAGTTCCATAAATAATGTTTGCTCTTTCAAATAAACCAACAATATACAAAAAAAATGAAGTTTCTTAGTTTTTTTCTATTTTGTGTATCTGCGCGTTGACCGCAACCAACCTCAACTCTTTAAAAAGCGTATTAATAACCACAATTTTCAAAAACAAAGTCGTAAAACAAATTTAAGAAAAGAGCAAACTCTCACCTCTCCCAGCTATACCAAACACCGCAACGGCAGAATAATTAGTCGTCGTGTAGGCACTGCTATTCTTATTAAAAAAATCATGCCCAATTACGGCATGGATTGTTCGCAATTATTTACCGTCAAAGCAATATGTGTGATTGCTAGTATTGGAATAAATAAATCCACATTTGGCAATCAACGTTAGAGACATTCAGACTCTGCCAAGCATAAAGTTGCCCGTAATTCTTGCAAAAAACCTAAACGCAAATAACAGTATAAAATACCGGTAGTTGAACGCTACATCGATTTGCGCAGTCCAACAAACTAGCGGTCGTAGCAACGGACAAATCAACATATTTTTAGATCGAAGGCCATAAAAGCAAATTGTTAGACCTAAATTAGACTTTGATCTTAACCCAGTGTTACTCACAGTAGGAGACATCTTGCACTGTTCCTTTCCCCCTAACAAATGTCATTGCTTGTAGTGACACTAACTGTCACTTAAGTTCTGCTGCTGAGTTAGAGACCAAATTGGCTAATATCACAAAGATAACACTGAAATCAATTAACAGTACTGCGCATTTCCAACAAGTTTCTGAGAAAGATTAAATACGTAACTCAAGCAAAAAATCGGGTAAGAAAACTTTGACAAAAGTACCAAAAAAAGTGTGAATATAAACCAAATTAATAAAAAAAAAAATCAAACTTTCCTCGACGATAACTGGCGTGATGCAACTTTGTCCACAATGGACGGACAGCAGTCTGTTTAAAATTGATCAAAAAAACTCTAACTATAATTTACACCTACGCTTGTAAGCAGCAATGAAAATATTGCTTATGCACAATGTAAATCAAAACTGCTTGCAGATTCGATAAAAGATCAGTTTAAATCTGAGCAGCTGCTCAAACTGTTTCACTGAGACGCATCCAATCTTGTGCAAAAACACGTGTGACAGCGCATGTTCGTTGTGATAATCACATCAGTCATTCTAAACGAAGAACAGAGGAAACTCTTAAACACTGGAAACTAGAAAAAGTTATTGCTACTCCAAAGGCCAAGACACCGCTGTACTATCCAGTGTAGCCTGTTTTCGGGTTTGAGTAAAGTGTTCAAAAAAACTCTTTACTCACAACTTCTTCACTTTATCTCGGCTAATGGGAAAATTATAGACAAACAGTTTAGTTTTCGGCAAGGACACAGTACTACTTAACAACTCCTTAGGGTCAATGAATAGTGTATTTTTAAACATTTAAAAAGCGTTCGATAAAGTATGGCACGACGGACTTATCTATTATCTATAATCTCATAATATCTGACAGATAAAACGTTCTAAGTGTTAAAGTTATTGAGTGTCAGAAATATTGAAGCCGGTGTGCCGCAATGCAGTGTTGTAGGACCAATATTGTTCTGTTTGTACATCAATGACGTACCTAAAAACAAAAGCGCGGCCCTTTCAGCTGACAATTTTGCGTATTTTGCTTAATCCTGGGTTGCTAAAATAACCATTAGAAAAGTGCGAACTGAGTTTTTAGAACTTGAGCGGTACTATAACAAGTAGCGCATCAGAGTTAATACTTATAAATGCAAACCGTTGCAAAGTGCAAAAATTATACCTTAGAAAACAAAAACTTTTTGAACTCACGTCAACAATGTCCATGGCTAAACTAGGGACGAAGATATAGGCTCTACCCCTGTTAAAGCAACAATCTAAACTTAGACAAGAAATGGTTCTATACAAATCTAATGCAAACAATCACAACATACGCAGCAAGCACAACATCAAAGTGTTCCAAAACAACTCATTACTGATAAGCATTATTAAATTAGAAATACGGTATTGCACAAAGACTTGGTCGTTATTAAAATAAAACAGCTTATTCAAAAGCAAGCTAGAAAATTGTACGACAAAGCCGAGTTAAGGAAAAACAAGTTAATACAGGAATTACTTCAATACAACCCGGACAATCCTTAAGACCGCTTTGTTCAACCTAAACGATTGTTGTCAGATAAGGGATTTGCGCACTGGCGGATCACTAAAAAACAGTAAGAGACCAAGGCACAACACAACGTCTGAGCTCCGCTGGCCAATCCTAAAAGAATCAGGGTCATCAAGTAATTGTGCATTCGTGTATTCCTGCATGATGACTTGCCAATTAAATGCTTAATCTTAAATGTTGAACTAAAAATCACTGTGCAACAGAAATCAGAGCCTAGTACATCTTTGAATCCCCCTGTTTTGCAAAAGGTGGCAACTTCGTGAAAGTAACGGATCGCACATTGAACCCAAACAGAGCACGGCGCAACGTCCTAACAGTCAATATATGTTTAGCAATCACACAGATTAGTTTTTAAAATCTACCGAATTCATTTTCTAACTTGTTATTCAGATCTATATACTTAGTAGGTGTGTAGTATATTATGACTATTTAAAACAGTATTGAGTTAGTTTCTCAATTAACTATTATTTTTTAAGGGTATACACAATAATAGGTATCTGCATGAAAGCATGCAATTTAGTATAAAACAGTAGTCTTTTGTTTATGCTCAATATGCTGCTTTACATAAGTTGAGCCTTTTGCTGATTAAGATATCTATATTTATATTAATATATTAACTATCAAATTATATATTTCGATGAACAAATTTCATACTTCTAAAATCTGTTTAATCACCGGAAATTGATTGATAATAAATTATTGTGAAAGTAACACCTTTCGTTTTCCAAATTTTTAACTGTCTCTTCACTTTTATAAAATTATTTTTGCTACTCATGTGTAAAAAAATAATCAGATCTACAATTGAAATAAGTAGACATTTAAAGAAATACTTCACAAACCACGATGGTTATCATAAAAATTTAATACAATAAGAATAGCATTTCTGTTATTTTAACGCACGATTTCGCTAGATTATAAAAGTGTATCACTTTTTAATCCATTTGCTGCAAATCATTTTTAACAAAGGTGTCTTCCCTGATAAAATATAGTAAATACTTCAACCTTGTGTTCTGTATTTTTTTTGTATCCTTACCTTTTTCTGAGAGAATTGATGCGATGGTCATTGAAAGAAAAGCGCCGGTTTTCCTTTCTCCTGCTCTGGTGTCCTCTCCCTTCAGTCAAATATGTCGAGTGAGAACGGGAAATAGAAAGACCAGGAGGTCTGTCTGTTTTCCTTTCGGAACCGGCGAACGGATCGGAACGCGAACTCGACCGTAAATCGCGCAACCATTTCGTTATTACACTTCCACTCACATTATCCTTTTTAGGTCTGAAAAGAAACAGAAGTAATCGTTATTATTACATCACAAACTATAAATATATTATTGTTTATAAATGAAACAAATTATATTAATTTACCGTGTATAATAAAATTGTGAAATATATAACATTATGTTATGGATTATTATCACATAAAAATAATTATATCATCACCTATTGGTAGAAATCAAACCAACGCGTGATGGAAAAAATGTATATTTCTACAATTTAAAGCAATTTGCTTGCATCTTACACTATTCTTAATATCTTATTCAACTGAGAGATTATATAAGTGCAAAAAATATATAAAAAAATAAAATTAAAATGTCATGACACAATTTAGATAAATATTTATGCATAATAATAATTTAACAAACAAAATAAATATATGCCATTATTATGCCATTATATTCACTTAGCAATAAAATAAAATAAATTCTACTTTGGTCTAATCAACTCTTAGTTTTTATAAATAACTAAAAAAAATACATTTTATTAATTTTATAGACTGCTCCTAAGTAAAATATAAACCTTTCCTTAACAATATCTATAATTTGTTTCCATACATCAGCCATATTTTAATATTTTAAAACTTGCACAGTTAATTTCACAAGAACAACAACCTATTAAAATCAGCTAGAACACCTGCATCAGATCAGAAGATGAGCCTTAGTTAACTGCAAATCAAAATTGGTCAAAGACAAAGTCGGTCAATATTTTAGATTGCATAGAAATTGACAACCAAAGTGCGTAAAAAAGATTTGCAATTTAGTTGAATGATGCAGAGCAAACATGGTGGAAAAGATTTTTTCAATGGAAAGAATCACTTAATGTTCTCGCTACAACAAACCACAGTTTAAAGTGTTTCAATAATAATTCACATTGGAGCATGGCAAAGATATACCGACTGATTTATTTGTGTGTAAAGCTCAAGTTGTGTAGTAGTTAATTAGTAGTTGTTCAGTAGTTGTTTAGCAGTTATTCAGTAATTGTTTAGTAGTTGTTTAATAGTTGTTTAGTAGTTGTTCAGTTGTTTTATTAATTGTTTATTTAGTTGTTTTTTTATACAGATTAAAAAAAATGATACTATTATTTATAAAGCCTGTTTTATTTAACTAACTATAGAATTTATAGAATTAATTAGTTCTAAAAACATGTTATAAAAAATAACTTTTTTAAATTCTCAAAAATTAAGTAAATTAAGATAATAGATTTTAAAAGAAAAGAATTTGAATACGTTTCTGGGAAAATATAATTATTATTTGATAATTTGTATTCCAAGGTGAATGTTCAGCCAACCTAATTATTTAGAGTATAGTAAATGTTTAATAATTATGCAATGGTTTATATTAATTATTGATAATGATTCGAGAAAAAATGTTGTCATTTGATAAAGTATAAAAATGACAAGCCATATGATTGAAGATTGAACACAAATTATAATTTATAGCCCTACAATAATCTTTTTTACTTGATCTTATTAAAAAGACATTATATTTTAATCTGATTATGTTTTCCCCACATTTTTTCTACTTTTTTAAGTTGGCTTTTGTTAGTCTAGCCAAATAGTTATCGATTACCGGATTAGTGCGGTATTCTCAGTAATGTTTAATAAAATTAATTCTTTTGTATTATATTGGGCACCAGTAAATTAAAACTCGATTATTCAGAAACTTCAGTCGTGTTGTACGTATTTTAGCGCTGTATGTACTTTTTGAGTTTAGTTTTTGGTTATTCATATTATTATTATTGTTACATTTTTTTTAAGTGATATTGTTATTGTTGTTACATTTTTTGTTTTTAAAGTGATATTGTTAAGAGTTAGCAAAGTTTTGGAATTCAATGTCGTCGAGAACGAAACACCTGTTCAAACTGGCACATGCTGTGCAGAGGTAAGTTACTTTAATATTATTTGATATATGTATTTGTTTTTAATATCATAGTTTTGGATCAGTTTATGTTAAAATAAATCACTTCAATATGATTTAAAAGTACTTCTTTTGCATTTTTGTCATGTAATTAATAATGATTCAATTTATTATTATGAATAATACTACAACTTTTGTTTAACCAAATATAACCATTTATTTATAACTTTTTTTTAGAAATTACAGATATTTTAATTTGCTACAATAATATTGCCATCACAAATGATTTAATTTAGAGTTTTTGTGTAGTTCAGTTATATAAATTGCTCGAATAATAGCTTTAAACCTTCAATATTGTTATTTTACATATTAAAACTGAATTAAAATAAGCTTGATATGATCTGCATATATTTGATGTACAAGTATAATAATTATGTTTTTTAAAAATATACTGTAATCTGCTAATTGTTGATTTAATGTACAGACCGGTCTGTATATTTTTTAATAAACAAACCTAACTATAACTATTTATAAATAAATCAAGTACCTAATTATATTATAAACATTTTAGGTTATAATGGCAATTGTATATTGATACAAATAATTCAGTTTTAATATATAAATTAACAATATTTAAGGTTTAATGCTATTTTTAGAGCAATTTATATAACTTGAACTACACAAAAACCCTAAATCAAAACATTTGTATTGGCAATATTATTGTCGCAAATTAAAATATCTGTGATTTCTAAAAACAATGTCAAAAAAGTTATAAATGAATGATTATACTTGGTTATACAGAAATTGTAATATTATCCATAATAATAAATATAAATTGAATCATTATTAATAATATGACAAAAATGCAAATCAAGTACTTTTAAATCATAATGAAGTGATTTATTTTAACCCAAACAGATCCAAAAACATGATATTAAAATATATCAAAATAAATAATATTAAAATAACTTACCTCTGCACGGCATGTGCCAGTTTTACAGGTGTTTCGTTCTCGATGACATTGTCCAAAACTTTTATAACACTTAACAATGTCACTTTAAAAGCAAAACATGAAACAATAATAACAATATCACTTATCACAAAAAAAATAACAATAATAACAACAATAACAATAAGAATAACCAAAATCTGAACTCAAAAATTCAAAATGTGCATTCAACGCTAAAATACGTGCAACACGACTGACGTTTCTGAATAATCTAGTTTTACTTTGCTGGTGCCGAATAATATAATACAAAAAGATTAATTTTATAAAACCTTACTGAGTATTAATATTGGAACCGCTACTAATACGGTAATCGATAAGTATTTGGCTAGACTAACAAAAGCCGACTTAAGAAAGTAGAAAAAATGTGGGGAAAACATAATCAGATTAAAATAAAATGTTTTAAAAAAAAAGATTATTGTAGAGCTATAAATTATAATTTGTCTTCAATCATATGGCTTGTCATTTTTTAGTTTGTTTTTATACTTTATCAATTGACAACTTTTTTTCTCAAATATTTTATCAATAGTTAATATAAAACATTGCATATTTATTAAACATTTACTATAATGTAAATAATTAGGTTGGCTGAACATTCAACATAGAATACAAATTATCAAATAATAATTATATTTTACCAAAAACCTGTTCAAATGGTTTTCTTTCAGAATCTAATATCTTAGTTACTTAGTACTTGGTTTTTGAGAACTCAAAAACGATATTTTTTATATCATGTTTTTAAAACTATTTATTGCTATAAATTCTAAAGTTAGATAAATAAAACAAGCTTTATAAATAACCGTAACATTTCTTTTAATTATATATGAAAAAAAAAACAACTAAATTAACAATTTTAATAAATCAACTGATCAACTACTAAACAATAACTAAACAACTACTGAAAAACAATTACTGAACAACTACTAAACAACTATAAACAACTAATAAACAACTACTTAACAACTACTAAACAACTACTAAACAACTACTAAACAACTACTTAACAACTACTAAACAACTACTAAACAACTACTAAACAACTACTAAACAACTACTAAACAACTACTAAACAACTACTAAACAACTACTAAACAACTACTAAACAACTACTAAACAACTACTAAACAGCTATTAAACAACTACTAAACAACTACTAAACAACTACTAAACAAGTACTAAACAACTACTAAACAACTACTAAACAAATACTAAACAACTACTAAACAACTACTAAACAACTACTAAACTACTACTAAACAACTACTAAACAACTACTTAACAACTACTAAACAACTACTAAACAACTACTAAACAACTACTAAACAACTACTAAACAACTACTTAACAACTACTAAACAACTACTAAACAACTACTAAACAACTACTAAACAACTACTTAACAACTACTAAACAACTACTAAACAACTACTAAACAACTACTAAACAACTACTAAACAACTACTAAACAACTACTAAACAACTATTAAACAACTACTAAACAACTACTAAACAACTACTAAACAACTACTAAACAACTACTAAACAACTACTAAACAACTATTAAACAACTACTAAACAACTACTAAACAACTACTAAACAACTACTTAACAACTACTAAACAACTACTAAACAACTACTAAACAACTACTAAACAACTACTTAACAACTACTAAACAACTACTAAACAACTACTAAACAACTACTAAACAACTACTAAACAACTACTAAACAACTACTAAACAACTACTAAACAACTACTAAACAACTATTAAACAACTACTAAACAACTACTAAACAACTACTAAACAACTACTAAACAACTACTAAACAACTACTAAACAGCTATTAAACAACTACTAAACAACTACTAAACAACTACTAAACAACTACTAAACAACTACTAAACAACTACTAAACAAATACTAAACAACTACTAAACAACTACTAAACAACTACTAAACTACTACTAAACAACTACTAAACAACTACTTAACAACTACTAAACAACTACTAAACAACTACTAAACAACTACTAAACAACTATTTAACAACTACTAAACAACTACTAAACAACTACTAAACAACTACTAAACAACTACTTAACAACTACTAAACAACTACTAAACAACTACTAAACAACTACTAAACAACTACTAAACAACTACTAAACAACTACTAAACAACTACTAAACAACTACTAAACAACTACTAAACAACTACTAAACAACTACTAAACAACTACTAAACAACTATTAAACAACTACTAAACAACTACTAAACAACTACTAAACAACTACTTAACAACTACTAAACAACTACTAAACAACTACTAAACAACTACTAAACAACTACTTAACAACTACTAAACAACTACTAAACAACTACTAAACAACTACTAAACAACTACTAAACAACTACTAAACAACTACTAAACAACTACTAAACAACTATTAAACAACTACTAAACAACTACTAAACAACTACTTAACAACTACTAAACAACTACTAAACAAATACTAAACAACTACTAAACAACTACTTAACAACTACTAAACTACTACTAAACAACTACTAAACAACTACTTAACAACTACTAAACAACTACTAAACAACTACTAAACAACTACTAAACAACTACTAAACAACTACTAAACAAATACTAAACAACTACTAAACAACTACTAAACAACTACTAAACTACTACTAAACAACTACTAAACAACTACTTAACAACTACTAAACAACTACTAAACAACTACTAAACAACTACTAAACAACTACTAAACAACTACTAAACAACTACTAAACAACTACTTAACAACTACTAAACAACTACTAAACAACTACTAAACAACTACTAAACAACTACTAAACAACTACTAAACAACTACTAAACAACTATTAAACAACTACTAAACAACTACTAAACAACTACTAAACAACTACTAAACAACTACTAAACAACTATTAAACAACTACTAAACAACTACTAAACAACTACTAAACAACTACTAAACAACTACTAAACAATTACTAAACAAACACTAAACAATTATTAAACACATAAACTAAACAACTACTACACATTAACTAAACAACTACTAAAAACTACTAAACAACTACTGAACAACTACTGAACAACTATTAAACAACTACTAAACATCTATTAAACAACAATTGTTGAGTACAACAACTACTGAACATCTACTGAAAAACTACTACACAACTGTTAAACAACTACTTAACAATTACTGAGCAACTACTGAACAACTACTGAACAACCACTAAACAACTACCAAACAAATACTGAACAACTACTTAACAACTACTAAACAACTACTGTACAACTACTGAACAACTACTGAGCAACTACTAAACAACTACAATACAACTACTAAACAACTACTGAACAACAACTGAACAACAACTAAACAATAACTACTAAACAACTACTGAACAACTACCAAACAACAACTAAACAACTCATAAACAACTACTCAACAACTACTGAACAACTACTAAACAACTACTGAAGAATTAGTGAACAACTACTAAACAACTACCAAACAACTACTGAACAACTACTGAACAATTACTAAACAACTACTGAAAAACTACTGAACAATTTCTAAATATCTACTAAACAACTATTAAGCAATTACAGTACAACTATTGAGCAACAACTACTAAATAACAAGTACTAAACAACTACTAAACAATTACTGAACTGCTACTGAACAACAATTACTAAGCAACTACTGAACAGCTATTGAACAATTCATAAACAATTACTGAAAAACTACTAAACATTTACTAAACAACTACTAAACACTTATTGAGCAACTACTAAACAACTATTGAGCAACTACTAAACAACTACTGAACAACTTCTGAATTACTACTACACAACTACTGAACAACTACTAAAAAACTATTGCACAATTACTAAACAACTACTATATCTATTGAACAACTACTGAGCAACTACTGAACAACTACTACACATAAACTAAACAACTGCTACACATTAACTAAACAACTCCTACATATTAACTAAACAATTACTAAGCAACTACTGAGCAACTACTAAACAACTATTATACAACTACTAAACAACTACTGAACAACAACTGAACAACAACCACTGAACAACTATTAAACAACTACTGAACAACTATCAAACAACTAGTTAAGAATTACTCAACAACTACTCAACAACTACTAAACAACTACTGAACAACTATTGAAAAACTACTAAACAATTTCTAAACAACTATTAAACTACAACTGAACAACTACTAAACAACATCTAAACAACTACTAAATAACTAAACATTTATGCCCATATTAATAGTCAGAGATTAAAAATCTCGGATTGATCCTGGATTTATGAATCCGAAATTTATTTTGATAGTCGTTGATTGGCTCTAAGGTAATTCACGGATATTGTGACGGTGCAGAACGAGTTGAAAACTATGCAACCGTCAATATAATTCTAGACTTTAATAATCTTGGGTCCACCTAAAATTATTAGCATATTGATGGTTGTATAGTTTTCAACTCGATCCGAGAATTAAGCGAGGAATACATTAACTCAATGCAACTAAAGTTGCCGTCACAATATATGTGTATTGGCTTAGAGCTAATCAAAGAACAGGAAAATGAATCTCGGATTTATGAATCCACTCTGACTATTAGTACGTGCATTAAACAATTAAACATGTAAACAACTACTAAACTACTAAACAACTATTGTATTCTCACGTAATTACTTATAATATTAAAACACAATTGAAGTTATTGCTAATGTCTATTAATTAGATTATTTATTCAATCAAGTTGTAAAACCCATTAATATCTCAGTTTTTGAAATAAATATTTTACTAAATAATAATTACATCTGTTAGTCTTTAAACAAGCTTCTAAAATCCATTTGTTTTTAAGAAATCTGTTATGATATGTTGCATCTAAATTTAAGTGTAACTACAAAAAAAAATGTAGGCAAGCAATAATATTCTGTAGAACAACTACACTGTCTAGCTTGTGCTATTAAAGCATACAATAGAGACAAAAATGATTTAACACACAAATAAAGTTGTTGTTGATTGATTTAATTAATCTATTTATTTAATCAAGTTGGAAACAGTATTGTTATTTTACTTTTTTTAAATAAAGATGTTACTAATTTTAATTATATCCGTAAGTTAATAACGAGAATCTTTAAAATTCATCTTTATAAAATGATAATTAATATTTTGACATTTAAATTTAACTGCAATCACAAACAAATTTGATTAAGGAAGAAATAATATTTTGTAAAACGAAATAATAATAAAAATAAATAATTATGTCTAGTTTGTGCCATTAAAGCAATACAATGGAGACCTTTTCTTATTTACAGACCGTAAAACCCTGCGGGCGGTCAGCCGTGTGCATGCGACAGACTCCTGACGTCAAAATAGGTCGATCTAAGCCGACTTAGTTATATCCAAAATTGTATCGTTTAGCCGGTAGAGGGCGTCAAAAAAAACAAAAGTATAACAAAGTTGAAAGTATCTATTGTAAGAAACTAAGTAAAACAAAAACATTACTTAAGCAAATGTGTAAAATGACCGCCATCTTGCTGAATACACTTATTAACACTCTTTAAAAAATGATATTGGACCCTATCTAATGTCTCGGGATTATTAAAATGGTTGCCTGCATTTAAAATCCGCTGCTATAAATCATCGCGTGTGTTTACCGGAGTTTGTAAACTTCTGTTTTAATAGCGCCCCACAAAAAGAAGTCACACATATTTAACTCAGGAGAACGTGGTAGCCATTTTACTGGTGCATCATTGCCTCTTCCAATCCATCGGTTGGGATATTGATAATGTAAGTATTGCCGAACGGCAACGAAAAAATGGGGCGGGGCACCATCATGCATATACCACATTTCCCTCCGAAGTAAAAGGGGCAAATTCTCCAGAAGAATTGGTAATGTGTCTTGCAAAAAATTTAAATAAATATTTCCATCTAACCTGTCTGGAATAACAATGGGACCAATAAGGTAGTGATCAATAATACCTGCCCAAATATTAATTTTAAATTGATGCTGATGATGTGCAACTTTAATGGCATGTGGATTTTCATCGGAATAAATATGTTCGTTGTGCAGATTGGTTACCCCAGATCTTGTAAAGCATGCCTCGTCAGTAAACATAATTTTTCTGCAAAAATTTGGAACAAGGATTCTTTTGTTTCTAATAAATTGACAAAATGTAAGCCGCATGGGGGGATCAGTCGGTAAAAGTTCCTGGACTTTTTGTATGTGGTAAGGATGTAACAACTGTTCTCTTAAAACCTCATTGACAATCGTTTTAGGAACATTTAACTCACGTTCTAAGAGACGGGTACTGGTACTTGGTTCTTCTTCAACTCTTTCCAGAATCATCTCTTCTGTTTCCACAGTTCGAGTTGTTCGCATACGACCCCTGCCTTCAAACTTTTTCTCAAAACTGCCCGTTTCCCGAAGATGACGCTCAATATTGGCAAATGTTTGGTGGTTTGGTATTCGACGGTTAGGAAACCTCTCCATGTAAACCCTAACACTCTGACGCCCATTTCCTTGACAAAACCCGTATACCAGGAGCATGTCAACTTTCTGAGAGTTTGTATAATTTTCCATTTTTAATGGTAAAATGAACTTGTAATTCAAGAATGTTGATCGTATACTTGAGTAAATTTCATAGAATGGTGACAATTTGTCAATAATTGTCAAATTATTAAACGCCATAGCAACAAGGTCACTTAAAAAATTATTGTTACAGGTAATTTCTTTTTAATATTTACAAATTTTTGACGCCCTCTACCGGCTAAACGAGACAATTTTGGATATAACTAAGTCGGCTTAGATCGACCTATTTTGACGTCAGGAGTCTGTCGTCAAACGTTGTACACGTATATACAGGGTGTCCGGAAAATACGTGTACAACGTTTGACGACAGACTCCTGACGTCAAAATAGGTCGATCTAAGCCGACTTAGTTATATCCAAAATTGTCTCGTTGTAGCAATACAAATAGTTGCCTGATGAAGTTATTAACCAAATAACGAAACGTCACTACTTATTTAAATATATAAAATATATAATTATTTTTTGTATTTTATTATATTTAAAATTTTAAAAGACTTCAACCCGTTAACTTTTTTAACATATATATATATATATATATATATATATATATATAAGACAAATATTGTAGTTAAAAACTCGATGTAGAGTAAACACAAATTCACTCTTCAGACTAGCAGTCGATAAGATTTAATTAACTGTAATAGTGACATAAAGAAGAAATGTTTCTATTAATTGATATAATATTTTCTTTAATTGAACTCATAGTTTAAGAATTGTAATATTTCCACATCATTCTATAAAACTGTGGTATTTACTCTATTCCAATTTCATTACTGTTTTTGAAAAAAAAAATGTTTACAAAAATAAAAAAGTCTTATTTTTCATTCAACACGTTGTTTTTCTTGATTTAATAATCCATTATATAAATTTTATTAAGTATAAGTAATATTTAATCAAATCTGCATATTACGCCAATAACTGTAAAGCGATGACAATTGTCAGTCCCTGTATAATATTACTAACTTTAGCAAGCATCACTGAAATCCATAACCGACATAAAATAAGGAATTTTAACAATGGTATTACAATTTATATGCATAGTAATATAAATGCAACTGTATACAGCAATAAATACAAATTCTAAATATAAATGCATTATCAAGTCCACAGTGTTATATTACGGCCCCCAGAAGAAGGGTGGGACGAGGCAGTGACCTCTCAAGGACGCGAAGATCGCGAGTCACCAGGCAGACGATTAGCCGGCGATGTATTCAACGGCTTCGACATGAAAGAGGAAAGATGCTGCATAGCCGGTCGGCTGCACCGCGATCCCGGACATTTTTTCGCCAGTTATAAAAACGGCACGGCCGATTGCACACAGATGTGCGGATGGACAAACGGGCGCGGCCTTGCCGACATCCTTGTCCGACCAGGGTGGAAGTAAAAAATGGAACGAATTCAGTCGGAAGCATTGTTCGATGTATTATAGCAGTCGCCTGGTTTTTTACTTTCGTTTGGGCGATGGACGGAATAACTGACTGGGAGTCAATTAAAAGTATTTACCAACAATTTCGTAAAATGTAAGAAGGATATATTTTGAAACAGTTCATACCTATTTTAAAACTTTACTGAATTCATATTTCCAATATTATTAACTGTAATAGAAAACATGCATACAAACTAATTCTAATAAATAAATACGAGTAGGTATAATAAATATACAATACATATTTAACTAATTTTACTAGCAAATACTATATAACTGATTATATAATATTAAATCATAACATTTTAAAACTGTTTGACTGCAAGATTGAAATCAATTGAATCAGTTTCAATAAGGTAAGACCCAATTTATTCCATGCTAAAACTAGAATATAAAGTTTGTTCTTATTCAAAATTGACAGAAAAAAGATAAAATCAACATACAAAACTAAATTAAATTTAATTTTGATCTTAGATTGGTATATAATTTTTGAAATAAAATGTTAGAAAATGTAATATTCAAATACGGAATATATAGAAACAATGCGTTTGTTAGCAAAAACAAGGTTCGGCTACAATAATTTTGATAAAAAATTATTTACATTTGAATAACTGTAATATAAGTAAGTAAGTAAAAATATATAATTTGAAAAACTGCAATTAGATTACTACAGAGTTTATTATTAATTATTATCACCACCTGTTTTCTCTAACAATGCGTAATTATGCCCCTACACCACTTGATGTAAAATACAGAGTACATTTTATGTTCTTTTGAAACAAACACAAAGTATAATAAAAAAGTACAAAAAAATCAAGATTGAAAATAAAAAAATATAGATTGTATAACATAACTGAAATTAAAGATAAATTATTTATGCAAATCTTTATTTAGTTAGTTTAGTTATAAAAAAAATTATCTTTGTGATCGGCTAATAAAACTTTTTCTTATATAAATAAAATAAATATGTAAAAATAGCAAATGATTGCATACATTAAGGTCAAAACGTTTACAAAACTCATGAGTAAGATGGTTTGCTTTACAAGTACACTAATGCCATATCTAAACAGTCTATTTGATATGCTGCTAACAATCTAAACTAAACTAGCTAACTCGAGAAGTTAAACTGAAGCATTCAGAATCGAGGCCACTAGATACTATGCAGACAGAAGGGAGTTAAATGATAAACAGTTTTAATTGGAATTTCAATATATAAACCTTAGGCTGTGGTTCAGATGTTAATAAAGTTCAGCCAACTGTTTTAAGCGTTTTGTTGGTTAGCTTGTGCTTGACAAAAAAGTTGGCTGTTGTAAGCCACGCACTCTCTTAGCAGTTGTTTATTTGTTCAGCAGACTTCCGCGGTATAGATCTGGATTCCTATTATATGCATGTGTTTGTTCAGTCCACAGTGTCCAGTTATAAGTCCTGTAAGTTTTTCAAGTTTTGCATAGCTCATATGCATAGCTTGGGTAATTCCCTTAACATAAACGATCATAAAGCTGTACAAAGATTCTTCCTATTTGAAAATGAACTATTAACTGCCGGAGATTAAAAAAAAAGTTGTACATGATAGTTACTGGTCTGTTGTCCCAATTTGATTATGTTTTTAACACATCATTTAAAAACAGCTATCACAGCATAAAAATTGAGCCTAGTTAGGCTCCAATGTCATTGTAATCAAATGATTTTGGGATGCAATAACCTTTTATAAAATCTAATCTTATCGTTGGTGTCATTTTTTGTTTCCGGTTGCATACCGGATTTACAGTGTCTTCATTTATCTGTAGTCAGTCCGTTGATTGTTAGAGGCAAAGCAAATATAAATATTATTACAACTAGATGCAGTTGTGGTAGAAAGAGTAGTTTCTCTATGGCTGCTGTAAGAGTTGTACTCGTTGCTTCTATTATTAGCAAACAACAACAACAACTTTTGTATGTTACCTAGTCAAGAATGGGCTTTTCACGCAAGAGATCCGTACGTAATTATGAATCTGATCACCACAATATTAATCCTTTTAGATATACTGGTTTAATATACCTTTGCTGATGAAAGGTACCAAAGTATTGCAAATCCAGCAAAAAAACTCACAAAAGATTAAAAAAAAAAAACAATGTTCTACACTAAAGTAAAACACTTAAGCCAACTTTCTAACAACAAGCTGATTTGTCTACTAAACAAAACTAGTAAACTGCTTAAAAGAATAATTGCTGGCATATTGAAAAATAAACTATATGTAAGAAAAAAACTATCAAGAATGCAGTTTGAGCCTCGGAAAAAATATTAAGAGTAGTTGTTAACCAAACCGTACAAAACTGTTACTACTAGGTTTACACATCTTAAATGCAACGTTCTTTGACTAAAAAATCTGGTCGATTTAAAATCGCTGCAAGTAGGCAAATTCCTCCATACGTAAGATTTACTAGTGAGTTTGGTGGCTCAGTAAGCCAGAGCAAGCAACTTTAGAGAAATTAAAAAAAAGCTTTCTTTTTGTATATTATTGACATTCAAAATGTAAGTATTTAGTACTAGAGAAAGCTATTAGAAAATGATTGCCAATTGACGCCTTAGTTTAAATAGGTAAGTAAAGTAGGTCAAATGTTTTCGGAATTACCCCATAAAAAAATTAAAAAACAGGCTTAGTCGTTGTTGTGATTAAACAGGCAACAACACAGAGTGCATTTTGCTAAAAAATCATCTTAAACAAAATTTATAAACCGCCAAAAGTAGAGAAAACAGTGCACCTAATTAGTGCTTACTAATTTGTTGTAACGTGCTAAGTACGTTGCTAAAGTTAGGAATGCACTAAGTTGTTTAAAATTGCTATTTATAAACTGCCGTTTATGCATTACGGCATTAAAGCTCTGTATGCAAAAGCTGTTGAGAGCATTATTTGCAATGGCATTTAAAGTCTTAAGACTAGTAAAGTCTTAAAATTGTATACGGAACACAGTATTATAGCAATGAGCAGCTATATACACACACTGATAAATGTACCTAAGGTTGTGTTAATTAAGATTAGTATGCTATGTATTGGTATTATGATAAAGACTAACATCATAACCTATCAATTTTGTACTAGAGAAAGATACTATAATTACCAATTGAAATGTATTTAATAATTATGTGCAGCATCAATTGATAAAAACATACTCAGGAGTAATATTAGGCTATACCAGTAACGCGCTAATGCAAGAGACAACAGTTTTTTATCAGTAAAAGCTGATCCATCTATCTCAATCAACCTATTAATATATGACGTTCATATTCAGTGTGATGGTTAGGTAGTTAAGCGAATGATGCGTTAATTATTAAAAAAAAATATATATACATATATATATATATATATTGAGAGCAACTTCCCAAAACATGTTAGTTTATTATAAATGTAGCATTTTTTTTCAAATTCTTCTTCTTTATTGCCGGTTTTACAGCTATTTATTTTATATTGCCTTAGAAGTCTTACGACTTGTTTGAAGAACCAACGGCTTATTAGGTGACTTCCGAATCACCCCGGTAGATAAAAAGCAAGTTATTATTTTTAGTCATATTCGGGAATCAAACCCCGGACTGTTAGCATGTTACGCTAACGCTCTATAACTAAGCTATCTCACCGTTTGTTAGATAAGGTCATCTTGGGTTTGTGTCCTATGCAAAACTACATAAAACTGTCAAAAACTCAGTAAACTCTAGCAAAGTTAGAGCTAAAATAATAAAAATTTAAATAACAAAAAGTCCTCTAGGTAGTCTCGGTCCAAAACAATCCCAAAAAAAGCTTTAAAAAACAAAGAGAAACTTACAAAAACATTTTGCTTTATCAACAAAAAAGTACTACGTATAAAATACCTTTACAAGGTATCAACTGAAGAATATATAACATCTCCGAGTCGCAAAAATCAAATACATTCGAAAATACTCTCTGCGAGGGGAACTATAGAGAGAAATTATGTGTTAAATGTGTCAAAAAAGCCACAATGCCGCAGAGTGCCCGAACAAATTTTACTATGTACAATGTAAGAAAAACACCAGTCGTAAAGTGCCCAAATAACAGGAACAGAAAAATGCACAAAAATCATCTTAACACCTACATGAATCTCTGTCACAGGTTCATGCTATAGTTACTGCCAACAACTAAATGCAAGAATCATAGCAATATGCAAACTTGTATTTTCGTATATCAAAACTGTCAACTTCATAGTGTTTAACTGTTACAACAAGGAGATAGAAAATCTGAAAAAAATACTCTACAAAATTAAAAAAGGGCAAAAACAAAACCATAATTGATAGAGATTTTAATATATAATATAAGTTTGTACAATAAGGCATAAATTATACGAGTAAGAAAAAACAAATTGTAATTGAGTAGATAACAAAAAATGATTTTATATAGTTCTAACCCAGTGCGCAGAATAGATAAAAACAGAATTTGGAAGAAAAGAAAGAAGAACAAAAAACTCTGAGTGACCACAACTACATTATCTTCAAGGTAAGAGACATACAGCAAAAGAAAAATCATATTATCCAAGATAAAGGATGGCAAGTTAAAAAATAGACAAACAAAAATACTGACACAGACACAAAATGCATCACTTGCAAAAGACCTTACAAAATACCTAATGCAGATCTGCAATAAAATCCCGCAAAAAAAAGCAACCAGTATACTAGTAGACCAACAAGATGCAAATCTGCGTAAAAAAGCATAAAAAACAAAAGAGAATGTACAAGAAACGCAAAAAATCTCCCTAGAATAAATCAGCACCTGCAGGAAGAATATGAAAACAGCAAGACAATACTATGAGACTTCATTAAAATAGCGAAGAAATCATGCTAAAAAACTATATGTAACAAACTCGACTACATTATATGTGTATCTTAAAGGTACAAAATCATATCTTCATTTTTATGGATTTAGCTAGAGAAAACGGGGTTTATAATTTGGAAATGGTGTTTTTCAAATATAAAAATAAACTAATATAAGAATATAAAAATAAAGTAATAATAGACATATAATACTTTGCCATATTAAAACATGAGCTTCTGACAAATTGAAAAAAAAATTACCTCTAAGGTACAGATATAAAATCGTGATGAAACAAGCAGTCGAATTCCAGCATAGTAAGTTATTTCTTATAACTCAAAATTTAAAACACTTGATTATATTACACTGGTAATTTTATATTGCCATCTATAAAACCATAATGAAAGTGAATTTTATAGAAACTCAAAAATTAATTGTTTGAAGGCTTTTTATTACATTAATTTTTAAACATACAATCAACATTCCTTTATAATCAAATTAAGTTTTTTACATGTTTGCGACATTCTTTTTGTTTATCAATGCTTACAAAAATATAAGTGAGTTTTACTATTAAATAAATGTAATACAATTCAAATACGGCGGTCACTCTGTCTTACACACTCTATCGAGGTTGTGCATGAGGAATGAACACCATCATCTCCACTCCATCATATACAAACGCCTAAGAACGTGCTTTTTTTGTTCTGTTTGACATTACCAAACGCGTAAAGAGCAATTAGCATTAAAAGAGCACGTGGAGTAGAATAAACGAACGCACCAAAACAAGGCACCTGATTCATTTTCTGACAACTAAAAACAAGCAAAGCTCGTGTTGCTCAAAAAAGGTAATAAACTATTAGACCAACCGGCAGCATATAGGCCCATATGCTTTCTGGAAGTTGATGGAAAACTGTATATATGAACAACTAATCCTGATAAAGGTCAAGAAACAATTAGAACACACTGAAAGCTTAGCAGATAAACAGTTCAGCTTCATAGAAAATGGGCAACAAAAATCAGTGCTTAACCAAACTCTATAAAACATCCTTTACAACGGCCTACTAAAAATAAAAGAACCAGAAGGGGTGACGCTAACTGGTTTTGCCGACGACGTAGCCCTCAATGTAGTCGCAAAAAATTAAATAAAACTGATGAGCAAAGCAGACACAGCATTCCAACAAGCAGCAAGTTAGCTAGAAAGAAGGCAACCAGCTAGCACCCGACAAATCTGAAGCCGTATTCCTCATCACCAAAAGAAAAGTGGGGCTTATCTACTTTATCATCCAGGTTTAAAAAACAAACTAGATGTACAATATGCAATCTAACCTTGAACCCATGCAAATTATAAAAATTATTAAAAAAATTTAAAGAAACTGCAAAAGAAAGAAGCAGCTTAAAAAAAACAATAGTATAAATGTTTCATTTGCAAATTCTATACGCAGCACCTGCGTAGCACACGGCAACAAAAAATGGAAAAACCATAAAGAAACTACCAAGTATTTAAAAGCTGATGTCAATCAGAGTATGTAGTGCCAATAAAACTTCTGATACTTGAAAAAAGTTTAAAACATTATAGCACCACGCAAAAAATACAGAAAAACAAGACAAACGAAATACAGACTACCAAACATTTAAGCCTAGATAGAAAGAGCATACGGAAAAGTTGACTTCTATCGTACGTTGGTTCTTTAGGGGTAAGGTTATTTCAAGAAATTCAATAGAGAGTATAGAAACTAACAAGTGCAATTATTGTAACAAAACCGTCAACTTCAAACATACCCTGTTTAACTGTTCTAGGTAGAAAGAAAACATGAGAAACTACACCAGTCAGGCTGGTTTAACTTTAACGTGGAAAATATTATGGCAAGCCTAATGGTATCTGAAAAGAATGTGTAACGTAGTTCGCACCATTATTTATACTAAAGAACACAAAAGCCAATTGATAGTTATTGGCAACGTCCATCGTGAAATAATGCGCAAGCAGTCCCGCGGTAAAACAGTCAAAAGAAAGGTGGGTTATTAGTAGATGCAAGCCACATACTACCAGAAAAAGTCCAGGCATTTACTCTCTTCATAAAAAAGTCATCTTGGGTTGTGTATTACACTTGGCGTTAGATAAAAATTCTCTAAGTGTATGACATTTAAATATTTTATTGATTTTCAAGTACTAAAACATATAGTAGTATAATTTTAGTATGCTTGTAAAAGCAACTATCTGCCCATTTGATAAGAAAATCATATACTAGTGTTTTAAATAATACAACACTTATTAGTGTGCTTTGCATCTCTTCAGTTTGAAATGTAACTTAACAACAAAAAATTACATTCTCTTATAAACTGTTAATGTATCATTATAAAAGTTTGGGCTTATGTAACCATCTAATGTACGTTTGTGCCATTCTAGTAAAATAGTAAACTCGGTGTGCGTAAATAAAGTTGCTTATCTTGGGATTCAATAATAAAAATATTCTAATCTGTATACATCGTCTTATAACCTTGCAAAACAGTTGAAGTTAAACTGTTAAAACAAAGTTTGCACAATTTTAAAAAATAATCCCAGACATTTATAAAGACGCTGTATAATACATACAGTAGTTTTATAAATATGTTTAAACCAAATCTCTTTCGCACGCTGAATGGCTTGAATTATTAAAGTTCTTGTTCAATGCACGGGTTCCTGCCAAATCATACGCATCTCAGTAACAGACATCATTACTGAAAAATCTTTTAACCTTAGAATAATAAAGATATAAGAAGTCAACATATTAAATCTTTGTAAAAAGAAGTATCAAAATGTTACGCTTGATGGTAACTTACATACCCTAGCTAAAACTTGACTACCAAGTTTAAATTACATCTAAAAATTTAGCCACACGGTTTGCGCTGATAAAATCTAGCTTTGAGTTAACTGCGAAAATAATTCTGCTCTCATATGAAAATTAAATTTGCCTCTAGGTTCCTAACATATACAACAATGACAACACAGCATTTATTACAAAGTTTACACAACAATCAAAATTACCAAACCATGCTACTACTATGTTTCTTGTTATTTACAAAATATATGTAGAAGTATAATTAATAATTTTTTTTGTTTGTTGATAACTTAAATAAAACCATCAAACAATATTAAATAATGACAATTTAGAATCGGTATATTAATGTCAGTGGTTTTCCAGTGCTAAATTGTCGAACTAATTTAGTATTCAATATATTCTATTATAATTGTTTCATTGTTATTCTAAAAACATACTACATACGAGTACATATATTATTCATTTAATATGTTGTACAAAAATGTTTGATGAGTACTTATCAAACTTAATTAAATGCGGTGTCAATAGTCTATAAGTTATTTAAAATACTAAATCTGTTTACTACACACTAACATCATTTATTGTTAAAATATAACGTGTACTATTTATTTCTTAATTTAGTTATGTAATATCTGATGAAGACTGAGATTCAATAAAAACATATTGAATAAATTGTGATATAAAATCTTGTCAGCTGTTCTAATTGTCCTTATAAGTATAAATATTAAAATAATCATTAACATAATATTTCCAATATCAAGTTTTTGGATCATATTACAGAAATGGCTCAATTTCATAACATTCATGTAATTTAAATTATAATTAGTATTGAAAACCACAACACAATGATTTAAAACAACTCGAAGGGTAATTATCATGTCTATAATACATAAGAAATGGGTCATGTGGGAAAAAAAATCTTGTACATACTAATGTGTATAACCACTTGTGGTTAATCTGGTTTCGAAGCACATTTAAGTTCCCTCGCCATAGAAATAACGATATTTTAATAAATTTAAATTTAAAATGATGGTCGCGTACGTACGTAATAGGTGAAATGGTTAATCTAAAGTAAATTGTAGCTGTACGAGAGACTCAAGCCAATAACCATCTAATAATTGGTCACTTTTACTCGGTCACGTAGCGAATCGTTCTGTTCCTTCAGCCGCTGGCCAGGTCATCACTTTCTTTTCGAAGGATAAGAATTTTATATAAATGACGTAATTCTAATCTAATCAGTTGTAATGTTAAACACGTCATATCTTACTATAAATATTGAAATAAAATTGCTGCTAAGTTGAATGATCTCGAAATATATTTCACATTTATCTATGAGAAAATAATTGAGATGGATCACTTGGTCATTATTATATTTTATATTAAAATATATTAAATTTATTACATATTAACTAAAAAATATTTGAAAATATGAATGGTCAATATTGTTATTCTACACGACACAAATCTTTAATAAAACTCAGAACCCAGTTTTTAGAAACAAATAATGCAATATTTTATTAGCTTGCATTCCTGGATAATAAAAATATATAATTCATTTTCTAAGAATCATTGATTGATTGATGATGTTTTAGAATACTGCTAACTAAATTAAGTTACACTGGCTTTTTAAGTTTCTGCATACTTTGATTGATTTTATAAGCAACTTTTATGTTTTCTGATCTAGAATTTATTTTATTATTCAACATAAAGATAAAATAATACAAATTTTTAAATTGTCTAAGATGCTTTACAAACTAAAACCAGCATATAACTTTTTTTTAAAATAAATAAATTATCTTTAAAAAAATGTACACAAAATAATATAAAATCCATAAAAACGTTAAAGCAGTGTCAAAAACAAGTATGTCATTAGTATAGTCCTTATTACGTAATACAACCTTTGTTTTGAAAATGTCCACAAAATTTTTATTGTGTGAACAGCTACTAATACACCTCATAAATAGTAGACGTTCAACCTTCAATCAATTAGGCAGGTACTCTTCTAAAATTTGTAACCCAAAAAAGGTTAACATAACCTTTTCTGCCAAAAGCTGTGTTTAATTTTCATTTTGGTTTCAGCAAGCATCAACACGAAATTTCAAATTTGGGGATTAATTGATTAGGCAGCCACCTTGCTGACACTTAAAACTGGAAAATGTCGTGCATACTGTGTTGTACAGAATCATAGCTCATATTCAAAACTTCAGCAATTTTATCAAAGATAAGTCGTCCCTGTTTGTTTTTACAAAAGCTTCAATTGCCAAAATTAACTCAAACGTGACAACACAATGTGCTTGTCCAAGTGCCTAAGAAAGAGCAATGGAAATCATCTTTTTTTTAATTTGTTAGTCCATTTATACACTTGCTAGGGAACAAGCATGAATTTTTATATTATAATTTTATTCTACAACAAATATTAATAGATTGAACTGTGCAAAAAAAAAATTCTACATCTCAAAAATAATATTTTAGCCAACTTGTAAGACAAGGTTCTACTTAATGCATTTTTAGAACACAACTTTTAAAAATTTTATTTGATTTTGCCCCGAACAATAACGTTAATCAAAATGACTTCAGTAAAATTTATATCATAAATAAGTTTAATATTAATTTTAAATAAGCAGCAAATTGTCATGTGACAAAGTAAAATACCTTTTATTTTAAAGGCTATAAAGTTCTATACTAAACGTAATCTACGTAACCTTTATTTAAACTTGCTAAAACACAAAAATATTGCTTCAATCTTTTCTATCCAAGCTCAACCAAATCTTTGCAAGTATAAAAACAATATGTTAGACAAAATACAATAATCGAAGCAAAAAAGACTTTTTCATATTCATATTCATTTTTACTTTACTTCTAAATATGTGCACATAACATAAATTTGTTTACTACAACTACAACAATCAATTATGTCAAGTATTAAAATTGTAATAGTTTTACAATGTGTAGTATGCAATTATTTTAATTAGTGTGTAAGAGTGTAAAAGAAACATCTGTTTTATGTAGTAACAATTACAAAAAAATAATATTTTTCACATATTATATACCCATACAATATACAGGGAGTTTATAAATGAATGGGATTATGTAATCACTTTAAATATGCCGCTTTTTTTAAATTGTTCACAAACTCCCTGTACTAATATTCATAGACACTTACAGACACCCATAGACACTTACAAACACATACACAGACAACTACAGACACCTCGCAACCACACATAAACACCCACAGACACATAAACATATACTTCTCAGACAATTATAGGCCTACATAGACACCCACAAACACTCACAGACAAATCTTCATATAAGTTAAGAGCTTTTCTTATAGTTCAAAACAATTGGTTTAAATTTCAAGCTTAAATATCTCTGCCTAATTTATGTATTTAGAATTGGTCTATTTCTGCTGCCAGAGCTAAAAACCAATGCTAAAGGTTTAGACTACCACATGTGCAAATTTGACCGCAAACTCAAAAATTCCAACCTAAATTATTGGGTTCTATATTCTTATCTAAAAGAAGACGTCCTCCACACAACAATTTTTTTCTTAACCAGAAAAACTGACTCTCCAGATAGAAGACTCAAACTTAAGACCCCTAGTGTAGCAGTCAAGTACGCTAACCACTACACCAATTAAGGCCTCTAAACATCAGTTTGTAGCTTTTTTATTACAAAGTTTTGACAGAATTGTTTGAAAAAAATTTTTTTTTTTTTTTTTTTTTAAGATTTAACACGCTAGCTCTCAAAACTCTGATATAGTCAGAAAAGCTATATATTTATATTGTTGGATGTTCTATAGTTAATTAAGTTGTTTAAGTTCAAGTCAAGTGTTTTCCAATATAGGATCCTGTATAAACCAAAAGAATAGTTGTTGGTATCCATACTATTAATTAAAAATTAATATCGGGACAGAAAAAACCTTGTTTTCTTAGATGTGCAATAGGATGAGTTCTTACAGAGCTAGTTCCTTGACAAAAATAAGGAGTGAAATTTAAATATTTGAGTCCCAAAAGTTTGTTGAAAAAAAAAGTTAAAAAAATATAAAAATTTACCGTTTAAAATTTCTTTATATTTTAATTTCTAATATAATATATTAAATTTGATAAAAAGCAACTAGTTTATTTGTACAGATTAAAAAAAAATATAAAAATAAAAATGTATAGACAAAAAATGGATCCAAAAGATAAAATAAGTACAATTTGCTTGGCAGGGTTCAAAAAACAAAAAGTGCTGTTTTTAAAATTTTGCTGGTTCAAACTAAAAACTTAATTTAAAAATATGCCAACAAACAAGTCTTTATTTTTTACGTAAGACAAAAATTAGAGGTATATAGCATAAAATTGCCACAATGTTTGCCTTTGAATTGAAAAAAATTGGTGGAGCCACTGCACAAAAAGTTTGGAGATCAAATATGCAAAAAACCTTTTTTTGGTTCTTTACCAACCTTGTATATAAAAAGTGGTAATTCAAAAACTCGTATAACCCATATCGACCTTTCTTGAAACAGAGTAAGAAATGGCATCAAACATGAGTGATTTTGAAAGTACCCTGCGGTAAATTATTAAAAAACATTAAAAGTTTAAGGGTTGGATAGAAAACAAATGAACCAATCATAAAAGTATTAAAATCAAAAAAATTTAAAAAAAACTGCGGAGGGATGTATTCATGAAAAAGTAGTTTAAAAAAATGATACAAAATGTAAAAAAATAAAATAATTTTTTTTTTGAAATTAAAATTTTTGTGAAAAAAAATGTTACGTACTATGCCAGTGTTTAATTTAATAGAAGATTCAAAAGATTCAAAATGTAATACGTTCTTGGTACTGCAAGCAAAGCCTATAACTTTAAAAACAAAAGTTACAGTCTTTTGAAAAAAAGCCAAAAGTATACTTATTTGTCTTAAATAAGTCGTTAAAGCTTATGAAAAAAAAAATTCAAATCAATTCGTTAAAAAATTAAATTTAATCGAGACTCGGTTTTATAAATAAACTAATATCAACTCAACTGAACCAAACTTATTTATTTTTATCACACACATTTACCAAAATTGTAACCCTATGTGTTTTTTTGTTTTATCGGTTTAATTAAGAATATTGTTTGTAAAGTAAAAAATAAAAGAATTATACTGATTAAAATTATAAACCACGTTATCTGTATACCTTTACGTATTCCATTATTTATTTCTACTAAACAAAAACAACGCGACTGCAAGAGTTACTACCAACGCAATAAGGTTTAGGTATATTACAAGCATATTAAAACTAGAAGTAAACGTATAACGTTAATTAAACGCCCTAGTTTATCCTATAACCAGAAAACGTCTCCACCATAGACTTAATATTACTCCGACCCACAAATGCAGATGCAATGACAATTGTTTCAGCAAACGATCAGCGCAACTACAGCAACTTACAATCACATTCCAACATAATGCAACGTCAATAAGAAGTATTCTAACTAAAAAGACTAATTTTCGTAAAAGATCAAGATCTAGTTAACGGTAAGCTTTATATAATAGCTATCGCACTAGTGGCGTACTTACGTACGTATTTTAAAGTAACACAATGTACTCAATCATTCTTATATAAAATATATAAAGAAGAGACGCAATGTCCTCAAATGAGAGAGAGAGAGAGTTGTAAAGCAATAATTTCAAATAAAGCCTAATTCTTGTTTCAGCAAAACTTAATAAACAGTTGTTAATGGCAATAGACGTAGCAAGCAGAACGTTCATTGCAACATACACTGACAAAAATTTAGATATAAGCACGTGGTAATAAATGTTGCTAAATCAATCATCATAAATGAAACAAACCTTCTGTTACACACAAAGCAACCAATTAGCCCCATACGAGTTGCGGGTCTAAAATAAAAAGAGCTACAACCAACGCAACAAAATTTGGGTATATTACAAGCACACTGAAACCACGTTACGCACTAGAATTGAAACCTGTAAGTATAAAGTATAACGTTAATTAAACGCTTTAGTTTTTTTCCAGAATTAGCAAACGTCTCCATCATGGATTTAACAACCAATAACAACAATGACCATATTTACATCTATAAAAAATGCAAAAATCTGCGACGTTACGCCAATGTTGTAAACTATCTAAGTCAAGAGTCAATTTTGAATCGGCAATGATTCGAATAGCTCAATTTAAATTAAAATTGAAAAAAATATTGTAGTTTCAGATGCTGTTTCCCATACTTGAGAACAATACTCAACACAAGGCGTATATAAGTTTTACATATAAGCAAAAATTCAACAAACCATTAAGAAACTCTAGTTTTCTAGATACTTCTAAAGGTAAATCAAAGTTGTAAAAAAATGCAGAATTGTAATACTTAGAAGACATATTGAAGAAGATTTAGTTGTAGATTTGATGTTTGTTTCAATAAGGCACCTTACACGATCAATAATACTGTCATTACAAAATACAGACAATATTACAAAAAATTTAATCAGTATTTTCTCCACCTTACACGGTCATTCCACACCGCCAGTATTTTCCTCAGTATCATAAAATACACCGGCAAGTATAGAAGTATTTTAGTATGGATAAACAAAAAAAAAATAAACGTGCCTTCAATAATTCTCGGTTTTTATACAAAACGCAAACTAGTGCTCAAACAATGAATGAAAGATTGGTTAAAAAAGCTTGACACTCGCACACTAAAGTTGCAGAATATTATATTAAACGCTATATAAAATAATTTTAGATAACAATTTTGAATACAGTATTCCTACCACTTCGTGGGCGTAGCCAGGCGTGGCCACGATATTAAAATACTGATGCTTGGATTAAGGATTATCAGGAAAAACTTCAGTATTTTCATCATTCCATCAGTACTAGACCTTACACGATCAATAATACTGTCAATATTTTAAAATATTAACAGTATTATTGATCGTGTAAGGTGCCTTAATGTTTGGTAGGAGTGATACCTCAAAGTTTAATTTTGAAGTATAAAGGCTACTAGCATCTAAAAATTATGAATAGGACTTCTGGTTGTTAGAAACAGTTTTTTTATGTAAATAAAAAGACACATTAGAAAGCTAATCGCCTTCAAGACTACGGAGTGATTATCAATCCATCCATATGTATCTAAAGCCAATTAGCCGTAAAGTTTCTACACAGACTATCCACAACTAGACAAAATTGCTACTAAAAAAATATTTGTAATGCGGTACACATAAAAACGCCAATTAACAACTTACACAGAGAAAAACGTAAGCAATATAACTATAAAATAAAAGTAAAAATTTAAAAACAAAGCAATACGTAGGTATTTTTAACACATGTTTGATATAGGACCTTTACCATGTATGATGTTTAGAGTGTAAATGATGATGGCATCATGCCAACCCAATCGATATTTTTTTCTGCAATCCTCATGTCACTTGTGCCAGAAATGGTAAAAAAATCAGAATTGATCAACGGCATAAAATTATGAAAGATAACAGAAAACCACCTGCGCAACATAAAAACTGGCACAAAAAACGTCCAAAACATGCTACAAGCAGATAAAACAGCAAACATAACTCAAGAAATATATCACAAATATAGACATACTTGCATGCACTAAAGTAGTATGCCCCAAAGAAGGACAATGCCGACAAACGACTACACCGTGTACTACCCAAGAAATAACTCAACACAAAACCAAAAATAGCCAGGAGTAGCCATAATCACACACAAAAGCATATCACCAAGTGTACTAAAACTTTAACCAATATCAGACAAAATTGCCGTCATAAAAATAATTTCCTCACTTTACAACCTGAGTATCATAGTACCATACGCACTAACAAAAAATGTACCAAACAAAAAATAGAAAAATTCTATGAAACGTTGAAAACTTCAAAATCACAACTCTGCTAGGCAATTTCAATACAAGTAAGAAAACAAAAACAAAAGAAGACATAGTAGAAGTATCCAGACTAGACAAACAAAATAACAGAAAAAAACAATTCTGCAAATCCACCATCTCGTTTTTATGAATACCTTCTTTAATATGCCCGCAATAAGGCTGTAAACACGGACAGCCCAAACCAAACATACATGAATTAAAACCAAATAAACTACATGATAAGCAGCATTAAGTTCAAAAATGCAATAAGAAGCTCAGATCATAACAATTACCAAGCAGAAAGAAAAAAAGACAGGAAACTACATACATAATAAATCAGCAATCAGAAAAAAAGTAAAATAGAAAAACAAGTAATAAATAGCAGAAATCTACATTACCCACTACCAACAATAAACGGTGAAAAAAATAAAGCAATAACAGCACGGACAAATAATAATCTAAAAATTAAAAGCCAATGAAACCAAAAACAATAAATATAAATGACCGACAAAATAATAGATTTGATTGCAATTACAGAAAAACAACAAATACAATAAAAGATATAAAGAAATAATGACCAAAATAACAAAATTAAAATTACCTAAAAAAAATTGAAAAACTGAAAAGAAAGCACAACTCTTCAAACATGCATAAAAATATTTAAAAAAATTACAGTCCAATGAAACTTTAAAACGCTACTAGCAGACAAAGCTAAAAAAAAAATAATATAGGAACCAAAAGCAAAAATTTAAGCAAAGAAACAATACATCAAAATAACATTCACAGATGTAAAAAAAAACAATCTCCAACACTAAAGATAGCCACTGCATAACAAAACAAAAGATTATAACAGCAATACAATGACCCCCATAAGCGATCTTCAAAAACGGGAGAAATACCTCAAATCTGAGAAATATCAACCTTCATTTCAATCCCAAAAAGCATAAAACAACAAGTAGAAAACGTTACCTGCCTATGTATGCTACTTACACAAAAACTGGGAGCACTCAAGAGAAGTAAAAGTTAGAATAAAGAAAACCAAAAATACATTTAACCAACTAAAGAAAGTGCTGTGCAATATGTTCATAAACATTAAAACAAAAATATAAACTCTTTGATGCTACCTATTGTCGGTTCTGTAATATGGAACAGAAGCATGAACTCCATTATAAAAAGTCTAAAAGCCTTCAAACAATGATGCTACAGAGTACAGACGCATCCTCAAAATATTATACACGCACCACGTAACCAACAAAACATAATACAGCACTATATTTAACCATCAAATATTTAGGTTTCAATAAGTTAGAAGCACCAATCATGTGTTAACAGCTTTTTATATAATCAAAAATGTTCAAACACGTGCATATAGATTAATTTTTCCTGTAGCTAAAAGCCATATTCTACCTAACAGGTACGGTTTGTTTATAGCTTACCAACCAGCAGAAAATAGCATGGTTGAGATTTTAAAGCAATTAAAAGCAAGGATAAAATGTAACAAAAACGATTCAACATGAAAAAATGACAACTGCAAATATGTTGTACCTCTTTAGTTGCAAGAAAAATTGTTTACAACGACAACCTCATCAACACGCCAACAGAAATTGTAACAATTTTGCATTCGGTAGACAAGCCTAAGTATAGAGAAAAATCTATATTTGTTTTTAAAACCACTACCAAACATGTTTTGTACAACCGAAGAAATCTATACAACTATTATATAAAAACCGTTTAAAGTAGATTTGAAAATAAATAAAGAGATACATAGAATACCACCGTATTTATCAACGACCTGCATACTTAATGACAGATATTACAATTACCAAAGATAATGATGTTAAATCGTAAACAAGAAGTATCATTATAACACCGACGACATAAGTACGCCAACCCATCAGTGTACAATCAAAATAAGCCAAAAAACAAGAACCAACAATGCACGCAATTAGGTAGATGTGTCCGCTTCCCGGTCCAATTGCAGCTAAGTTTCTTGTGATTTTAATCATAGGCAGCAGGATACTGTAACAGTCATCATAAAATGTATTTGTTAATTTGAAAATAAATAATGTAATTTATTTTGTAAGCCAACCATAATAAACTGCCACAACCAATAGTAGCAAAAATCGTATTAATAGAAATGTTTATCAATACTCTCATACAATAATTATATGTAAACTGTGCATTCTTTTAAAATGGCCACTTGGTACCAGTATTTTGCAAACATTTTTGTGTGTAACACTTTATTTTTGTTATAAAAATTATGAAGATCCGATAAAAATAAACAAGTTTATTGAAAGACGTTTTAACTATATCATAAAATGTAATAAATAAATTGAAATATAATGACATCAAAATTTAAATATAATGCCCGTTAGTTGACATTTCATATACTACCAACATTCACGAATCTAGTTGCTAATCAGTTAATAATCAAAAATTTATAAAGACGTTGATTTATTACAGTATATAAAATATGTAATTCCAGATGTGCTTTTCGCTTAACGAAACGCTTCAGGATAAAATTTATGCATTGTTTTTATTTGCGATTTTTCACTCGAGGGGATTTAAGGTTGAGGTCATGAACCTCTTAAGCCATCTTCCGTTACCTTCTTCGAGTTACGGCCTCCGTTTTCGCATATTTCTGTCACCTTATGCAAATGCCGAAAGGAAAATGATGCAATTTATGGTGGTCAGGCGCGATGGTAAAAGTACATTATTTGATACTGGCTGCAACATAATAAATTGACCATTTTCGCCTGCTTATATTTCGGTAATGTTAACTTGCGACCCGTTTAAATTACAATAAAACATTTTTGTTGTTTGCCACATACTTAACGATGTGCATAAATTCACATACCAAATTTTAAAATAATTTTAAGGATATAAAGGGATTGTTTTGAAACGAGTATTGAAACATTTTAGTAGTTTAGAAAGTGCTGCTTGTGTATATAGCTCAGATATTATTAATAAAAATTTTAACGGATACCATAAAGACAATGCGGTAGAACTATAAATATCGTTGGAGTCATTTTTATAAACAGAAATTTTACGGTTGCTTTCAAGGTAATTGCATATACAAGATTTAATCAAGGAAATTATTGTTATTTCAATTGCATATTGAAAAGGGAATTTCAATTTTGCTTTTATCTATGTTCTGCCTAATATGCATTATTCTATTAAAACCATTTCATACAATGAATAAATCAAAGGTATTTAATTTTCACTGTAATAAAATGATATAAAGTTAATAAAGCTTCAAAATTCAAGGCTTTGTCCTTAATTAAGTACTTAATTTGATTTGATTTATCCCTTATGTATTATTAAATAATCGAAAGTGATTCCATATATGTTTTACAAATTGTATCTTTAATATTTTTCCTTGTATCCCTTTCCAGTGAATTATAATTGTTTCCTTATAATTCACAATATCAAACATGCTATTAAACTTTATTGCCATGTAGCATTCAATCAGTTAGAACACAGTAAAATCATTCTTTGCAACCAAGATGAATATTATGCATTTAATGATAAATGTTCGTATAAAATAGTGTTGATATTCACTAAACAAATTTTATATCATTTTTAACTTAATAAAATTATCCAATTTGAAAAAAAAATTGTCAGCTATGAGAAATTTGTTAAAAATTAAAACAAAACAAACAAACTGTTACATTAATAACTATTCCAATTTTTATTTTATTTATGAGGCATATATTGTTCCATTCCTGAAAACCAAGTAAACTACATAAACAAATAATTCCCATAACAGTTGTGTTTTTATCTTCAATTCCTATATCATCTACGCCAGATGACTTATATAAAACTATCTGGAACACTACAATAGTTTTATTTCATACTGTTCATCATATCTACCAACCTTCGGATCGGAGAAGGCACCTAAAGAAGAAGAAACATATCTAACTAAACATACCTGTTCGTTCGTGTACAACCCAATTCATAAGACTATACTTCTCTGGTAGCAGCAATCAAATTTCGACGTCCCCACATTTGCGGGCTTCATCGCGGGTGGGAAGCAAGAGCACTAAATCCCATTCTCGCAAACAAAGAGAAAAAAACTCAACTGCTTGTGGTGCTGAAACCAAGAAACAAAAAAAAGCATGTTTGGCCGCTGCAGAGCAGACAAAGGCGGGCAACATCTACTAACCCTGCTGAGCCCTTACCTAGACAATCTAGGAAGAAAGCAAAGGAGTCTAGGCCAAGCCTAAAAAATAAACTCTTTAAAATCAGCTATCGCCAACCTGTTCAGCCTTTACGTAAAACCACTACGGCACAGACAGCGCTAATTAAACATGCTTTGGAAACTAAATCAAACCATGTTCACAAAGCTCCTCCCACTTTTAAAATGTGATCACACACAAGATTCTTAACATCACCAGTGACAATTACGAATCCTTAAAATACCATCTCCAGCCTACAATCACTGTTGCCAAAAGCAAAGTTAAACGTCGTGCAGACGGATCATCTTTTAAGACAGATAAAAGCTATTCTTTAATTTTCGGGATCTCCGGATGTCATTGAGACAGTCTTGAATCATCTTAAAAGGCCAAACCGGAAGCTAGACGTAAAGATCTAGATAGAGCGTCTTTCATACCACCAGAAACCCAAAAAATCGGTTTTTTTATTTTAAGGATAGAGAAGAAAGATGTCAAAAAGATAAATAGAAATAGCCAAGTAAGCTACATGTGGTTGAAACAGCATAATAATTCAAAGCTGTCAATTAGCCATGGCACCACTTTGCTACAAAATAGAAATGATGTAGTACACAATTGCCATCATTCAGAAAGCATGGATAATAATACCCAACGTTTGTGGTAGGTTAACACCACCTGCAACAACCTATGCAGAAGTTGGTATAAGTCCTGATCAGATGTGACGCAGACTCCTACCAAATGATATGGAGAAGCAAAGACACGATTTCAATATTAGTACTAACATAGAACTACTAAATTGATAGTTGAACCAATGTTCGGTACATCTCGCAACTAGACTGTAATAGATATTGCACTAGTAAGTATAAGCATTGCAAATAAAATTCAAAACTGGAATGCATCAACGTCAACTTCAATGTCAAACCATACAGGCAAAATAACACAGATGTCCTACCAAAACCCAAATCCAACCAACAAAGCTGCCTTTTGAGAAAACCTATCAAAAAATACAGTTTTTAAGTAAACCTGGAATTGTAGAACAAATTGAAAACTACGTTGACAAGTTAAAAATTCTTTAATTCAAGCTCATAATACTCCTAGTCACTTAAGTCGATTTCTGGTTCTAACAGTAACATACCCTTGTGGTTTAAAAAGCTCAAACAACTTAACTCAGTTGCAAAAATATTCCATTAACAAAACAAAAAACTCAAAATGTTAATCAGACTATATGTTCAATATGGACGTCAAAAAGTTACAAAAAGTATACTCGTCAACAACAAGAGATAACATAAAAATATTTTTGCAAAAATTTTAAAAACACCTCCATTGCGGCAAGGCTTAAAGATCTTAGCAGCTGACAAGGCACCAGGACTAAATAAGATTTTCCTGGCTCTTCTACAAAAGGACTAGAACCTCATCTAACCCACCTGATGTAAATCTATGAAGCATGCATTTTGCTACATCTCTATAGCATAGAGATAAACAAAAGTTGTATTTAAGTCATAACTGTAAAAACAGCCTGGCTAAATCCTATTACCTTCTTCTAAACATACTCAAGGAACTGTACAAAAGATCAATTTAAAAATCCAAACAGAGTTGCATGCCCAAACCAAATCAAAAGATCACTACAAGATAAGATGTGCTTGACAAAACTACCTTTCACAAAATATAAATAGGCCTCACGACACATGGCTTTGACCCCATAATCAGTGGATAAATAAAAAAAATTGGCCAACTCAATCTACTAAAACTCCTGGATGTGATATTTAGCAACAAACTCATATAAGAACCACACCTGAACATGAGATGTAAAACATCTATGCACTTACCGGCGCTCTTCTATGCAAGAAAAGAATTTCTGGTTTGACATGACCAGCATGAAAGAAACCCCTCCAAGAGGTCATATGTCAACCACATAGGCTGGCTGTGTGCTGGGGCGACGGACTGAGGTTACTACTAAAGAATAGCCAAATGAGGCCTAAGTGCAGTAATAATAGTTTCACATCCAACTCAACTCAGATCCAAATCCTACAACACTTACGTAAGCACAAAGAATTTTTTATTTTAGATATTTTTAAGCACAGCAACAGCTCATTAAAAACAGAATACTACACAAAAGAGTGACAGATTCAAATACACACTACATGCTAATGGTAGACTAAAACCCAGTCAACAAAACTCAAATTAGAATAGTACCAGAGCTTTCTACAAATGTAATATGATTTTTAACTCATTCAACTTAATACATTTGTAAAAAGCTCTAGCAGAGCCAAACGAAACTGTATTCATAAGAACAAACTTGTGATAAAAAACATAGTAAATTATTTTATTATTTCATAATAAAAGAGACGTTCGCTGATAGTAAACGACTAATGTAATTAATACAAATAAAGAAAGGAAAAACAGGTCCTATTGCCATTCCATAGTTGTTTTACTCTAAATCCATTGGATAAATCTAATTAATAAATAACAAAAGAAACTATCAACAAACACTTTTTTATGACATAATAAGCAATAAGTCAAGATAATTCAACATTACAACACAAACTTGGCATACGTAAGTCCAGGTTTAATTAATTGTAAATTTAATTCAAATTCATTCAGAGTTGTCCATAGCAATTCAAAAATTAGTTGAAGAAGTAAGCAAACGTTTGGTAGTGCCAAATTTAATAGAAATAGATACCAATTAAGATGCAAATATAAATAATTTAAAAATATCGGCATAGACAAATCCAAAGCTAGAGAGTGAAAAGAAATGATTGGTACTATTTGCAACAACAATTACTCTTATTGGTTACAATAACGGTCACAAACATCGATGCCAAGTACTCCTAGCTGCAACTTCTCTATCAAGTTTCATTCATGCAACATTTCATCAATAGCAAACATTTTAAGAAATAAAAAAATGGATTCAAATTTGGCAGTAACTAGCAAAGAAGCCAAGTGCAAATTTCTATTTACAAATGGTCTAAGTCAAGATTTATTTAAAGGTATCCAGTTTGTTCCAGTTCTTAAAACAAGTATGTTAAAGCAATCCAAAATAAATTTCCAAATGGTTACTAAACCAAAAATTCTATCTTGTAACCCAAAAACCTGGGCTCAACTCGCGTTACTTACGGCGGTTTGTTCAGCTGCCAAGCCGGCTAGCTCAATCTGCGGGAGTTCGGTTTACTGGACTCCTGGTAATATTAATACTGAAGGACAACGTGGCATATTTAATTGCGCGTCTACATTTTGTAGGTTATAACCTAATGCAAATTTTATAGTAATGTATGCAATCGCGCGTCACACAATGGGCGTTTCCTACAATTCATAGCTAACCATAACATCGTTCTCTATGGACCATAAGCAAAGATTCATAGCAACTACTAAACCACCAGCAAGATTAATCCACCCCCGCTACTAATCGCTTACATCAAACATCGGAAAAAAATTCCCAAAGCTTCTACACATGCAAATCAGATAATTGTCCAATGTTACTAAACACGTCTTATTATGCTACTTCAACCACAGAGCTAGACGGCAACCATTAGTGCCCAACTTTAGGCAGCTCGCGTAGAGCGTAACCTAACCTAACCTAACCCACCAAAAACTCTTTAAAAAATCCAAAAAGATCTACTTACAAACATCCCAAACCGTCGCAAGAACAAAACCCTTAAACAAACACGTACAGCGATACTTGGACTGCAAGATCCAAAAAACCAACCAATAACCTCAAAAACACCACCAGTAATCCCAAAACACCTTCCTTTATCAAAAAATTTAGCTGAATATTAACCATTAAAAACGTAAGCAAAATCCAGTATACAAAGCAGTCATTACAAAAGAACATTACCAAGCTGGTGATATAGTACTCCAAAACCAACAAACTATTACAAAATATTATTTGACACACACTTATCGTCGTTCTAAAAGCTTGAGCATGAATATCCTCACATTTTTCGCAAATAATAAAAACCATTTCTAGGTTTTTTATGTGCCGGAACTAAATCAGCATAACTTCCTGACCAAAACCCTTACAGTCAAAGAAAATGCATGCCAGCAGCAAAAGCACGTTTATTTAATTTTAATTTAAAGCTCAAATAAAAAGAAACAAAACAAACTCGTTTGTGGATTTGTCATTTCAATTTGATTATAAATCTAAGCCAATTTATGACGGAAAAACGTAACGCAAAAATAACCTGATGCTACCTTCTTCGGGCGAAAAGTATATCGGCGTACACAACTAGCAGCAGCCACAGCTTCCCGACTCATAAGCCTTGTCAACCAACAAATTTAACAAAAAAGTAATATCTAAAAATCAAACAACCTAATGCACTTGAACAAAACGATTACCAAAATCAATGCCAAGTTGGCACGTTTTAAGAACAAACGTACCTAGAAGTAGTTTCCAATCTTTACCACAAATAATTTATTCAATTAGATACTCGCTAATAGCATCATAGCACTATCCTATAGTGACTACTCATTAAGAAAGAAATACGACAAATCACGTTTTTGCGTAAATGGCTCGGCAACGTTGCTAAAGCTATAGCTAAGTATTGGCTGGGTAGATTGGCAAAATCCTGCTAGTATATCTAGACAATATTGTCGTCTACTCCAAAAATTACTACGACCACTTGGGCCACTTAGAGCGAGTAATAAAACAGTTACAGAAGTATGAACTGCGTTCAATCAGGATAAGTGCTCATGGCTTTTTGTCTCATACAAAACCAAAACAACTGTGTAGGTTCCTCGGTATTCATACGTCGTTGCTCAAGAGATTCACATTTAATATGAGAATGTCAACAACGAGGCTAAGCAAGCTTTCCTTGCCGCATAGACTCTCTTCCCTAAATAAACGCCGACAAACCTGTTATAAGTTTATGTTAAACATAAACAAACTTAATTAATATGAAATTAAACCGCACATCACTATTAGCTAAATTACTTTGCCAACTAAAATAATTCTGATCAAACAAATAGTAGAACAAAAAATTGTAAAACAAAAAGTTATTTGGTTTTATCTTTGTAACTTATTGTATATACCAAATTACAAATTTAAAGTTGTTCTTACTTTTATAGGATATCACAAATGTTTACGCTACCTATCAGTTTCTATATTTTTTCTACCTAGAAAAACACATTATGTTTGGTTTGGTAGATCGTAATCCAAAATGTTCTTTCCATCATCAACTAATTTTCATTTAGATTACTAGTGCGTCCATATACATACAATGCCAGTAACCTATTCTTGTATTTTAATAATTTCTTCAACTTATATTAAAATACATTTTGTAATAAGAAGCTAAGAAATACATTTTCCTTTCTAATGTAAGATAGTTAAAAAGCTGATGTGTATACGAGTTCTCTAAAGTTTTATCATATTACTTCCAATAGGAAATAAAAACTTAAAAATATAGCATAGCATCAGTGGCTGCAGCTTAACAAACAGCATCATAACCCAGTATATTTAATGAATTTACGGAAATGCTGCCGAAACAATAACAAAATTATAAAAAACTTTTTACCACAAATAATTTATTGATATAAATAGGTATATATTACAAAAAAATTATTGTATGTATATCAATACAAATAAAACTTTACAACTTAAATTTCGACTTTTGAAAGTAATATATAATCAATAAACTATTTGTGGTAAAAACTTAAAGTCATCTTTTTATTTCATCAATAATAAAATAATTTAAAAAAGCATTAATACCTTATTATTATTTCAATAGTCGTGATCAATAAATAAACTGTGTTTTAATACTCTTAGTACCTATTCTATTATCTCATTTCTACTATTTGCCATTGATAAGAAGAAAGTTTATTATGAATACAAATCACTGTTTCTAGCTTTCAAAAGTTATTAAAATTAGTCATTCATTTCTCATCTTTTTGGCTTTAGGATAAACATAAAACATGTGAAATTATTAATTAAAATTCCTAAGGTATTATCTGCCAATACTTAAACTCCCAATATAAGCTCATATGAATGTAAATCGCTTGCAAATTATTTATATATTATTAACAATTATTGAGCAAATATTACAAATCCTCTCATTATAACATAATTAATTATGAAATATTTCAATTGATACGCATCGACGGCTTGCATTATCCCAGATTACGTAAGTATTTTTTCATCAAATTCTCTTCCTCTATCAGTGAGAGATTATTGTGCCCAAATGTCATATCAATTTAAATCTCGTTCACGTTGTAATTGTAATGAACAAACATTACTCAACAACAAGTGTCGCCCATTGATCCAGTGAAACATAAATATTTTCTTCGCAATCGGGCACGCTTCGTAGCTTGGCTTGGTTAACGTCAAAACGTCACTTAGGCGTCCTATAATTACAATAAAAATATAATAATTCCAATCAAAGAACATGACATATCTGCATAAGCATTTTGCAATTTCATTATCAACATTTAAAAAAATATAAATTAAGTAAACATAAGTATGTAAGGGAAAGTTGCAAATCAATTTTAATCAATTAAAATGTTATTTGAATTGTATATTGTTAATATTTTTATTATGTAATATAATATGAGAATATACGAGTATTTATTAAATGTAAACATTTTGCACTATAAAATAAATTTAGTTCCAATTAGTTTGTATAATGTACACTGGTACATGTTCAGGTTGGTTAACCATTTAAAAATATATTAATATTTTTGTCATTATAATTGTTTTGTTTTTAATTAACATTAATTGTTTAAACTTTAGTTGCAATGTATACAAAACATTGAATTATAATTTTCAAAATTTGAAATCTTCATTTTTCAATTCAAATATCTTCTTCCTTCATATCGAGTTAGTAATATGTCTACTTCTGATTAATTTAATTATGATTAAACAAATTGTATATAAACAAAAGTTTTGAACTTGAGTATTATCATCAGATATATTAGCTAAGTCTGTGCCAATTTTAGCAACATATGTGAAATCCCACGGCCCAAACCTTCAATGCTTGTTTACTATTGAGTAGAAATGCCGTTAAGTATTTCCCATATCGTTGTAGTTACAAGAAACAGAAACACGAATTTTTGCTTTATTGTCACTACCTAAGACACTGCTCATACACACTCTCACGTTATGCAGAACAATTAGATTTTATTATTTAACAAAAATAACACTTTCAATTATACACAAACATAAAATATGCAGTTATGCTGTGACAAAAAGACAACAAAACGTATGAAGAATTCATTCTATTTGTACTCATATGAAAGGTGCAAATAGAATCGAGTTATGTGATACAAAGCGACAGGTGTTACATTGTGAAGAATACTGATTACTAAGTGAAAGTATGGATAAAATAAATAGTACATTTTGGATAAAAAAATAAATTGTGTTCTGGAAAAATTGCCACATGACCGATATTTCGCGGCACGTTTTCAATGTAACACTCATTTCAATCAGACAGTAGTTGCATTTATAATATGCTCGAGTCGGCGTATTAAGTTTGATGTGGAATTATCGTCAGGCGCGTTTCACAAGAGCAATAAAAGCAATTATTCTAATATCCTACACTCACGGTACCGAACAAAATTTAAAGGTTTTGTCTGAATAATGCAGTATTTCACATAAAATCATTAACTATATTAACTATAAAGCAAAGTTATTTGGCATTTCAGGATAAATAAATTAGGTAAACAATATGCATGACTAGTTTATTTACATATAAAATAATAATTAACATGTTTGTTTTTGTTTAAATATGCTATTAATAGAAGACAAAAATCAATTATCAAATTTTGTAAATACAGTCATAACATTTACCTATGGTAAAAAAAACCTGATACTAGCACAGCAAAGATCCTTCCAAGTATGGGAGGTATAAGATGAAAAAATCAGAAAAAACTTAAAGTCCAGCATTATAATAATAACAATAACACTTTATTTGTCTTAAAAAAAACAATAAAATTGACAATTTAGTTAAGGTTCAGCTCTTCAGAATAATCCGAAGTCTGGTCTACCACCTTAACTATATTGAAATGAACTAACTAAAAAATAAAAATATAAAAAGTGCAAACATAATACAATAATTGTACATACATACACAATATTACTCTATTAACATACTTTTAAACTTAATTTCTAAATTGCGCTAACAAACATAATTTTAAACCGGAAGAGATGCTATTGTATACATTATAGACTATATAAGAAAATCCCTTTTTAAAATAAAAAGTACGAAATGTTGGTATATTTAAAAGGCTCTTGTTACAAATATTAATATCATAGACGTCAGTACGGAACTTTATTTTATGGTACAAATATTGTGGTGTTTTAAATATGATTTAAAAAACAAAAGTTGCAATGTGAAGTTTCCTTCTATTTTTCATATTAAGCCAATCCGCTTCTCAAAGTTTATGAGGTACTCTATCGTACTTCCTAACTCCATATATTATACTCAGACATCAATTTTGTATTTTCTAGATTCTCTGAATTGATACAGAAATAATGTGCATCATATACATTAGCATAATTAAAATGTGAAGTACTAGCAAACTACATAATACTAGTTTTAGCTTTGTTGGTAAAATATGCCTACTGGAATAAAGCCGCTTCAAATTAGAGTATGCTCTTCGAGTTGCTAAGTTAATATGAGACACAAAATTAAGTTCTGTATCAACAATCAATCCTAAACGTTTAGCCTCATTTACTGGCTGCAATAGTAAGTTATTAATTAGAAACTGCAAATTATTTACCCGATTTTTATCAATCTTTAAATTGCAAATACCTTCTTGAATTTTGTATGTACATATCTTCTACATTGTCAGAAAAGAAAGAATGATAAATCTGAGTATCATCGGCATAAAAGTGCAATTTGCACGATTTGACTGACTTATAAAAATCTGATGTGTAAATGATAAATAAAATTCCTGAATGCTATCAGACTTATCTAAGTCCTTAGCGGAATATATATCACCATTTATAATAGAGCTGTTGTTTTTTATTGCTGCGTTTAGTTTATTTGATCTACCTTTTTTTTATTTTATTTATTTATTTATTCAATTGCCTTTTTTACCTTTCGGTGTCAGGCGTATACATTATTAGTTTGTGTAATATTTTCTCCATTTCTTCCTATCCTTGGCTATCTCTTTTATTTCTTCCCACGTGTTTCCTTTTCTTGTAGCTTCTTCCTTTATTGCGCTGTTCCATTCTTTTCTGGGTCTTCCTCTTTTTTGTTCTCCTGTTACTCTTGTCTCATAAATTTTCTTAGTATTTCTTTCTTCACTCATTCTTCTGATATGTCCATACCATCTCATTTGACCTTCAATAATTTTTTCTTGTATTGGTTTTATATTTAAATTCGTCCTATATGTCTCGTTCCTTATTTTATCTTTTCTTGTTTTGTTCTCAATCTTCCTAAGAAATCTCATCTCCATAGCATTTATTCTTTCTATTTGTTTTCCTGTCATCGTCCATGTTTCGCTACTATATGTTAATGTTGGTCTGATTACTTTTTTTACAATTTCTGTTTTTGTTGTTTTTGATATTTCTTTTTTGTTAAAGAAAGTATTTTTTAACATGTTATATATTTTTGCTGTTTTTCCTATTTTGTCCTCTATCTCTTTGTCTAATTTTCCGTTGCTTTGTATTATTGTTCCTAAGTATCTGTATTGTTCGACCTGTTCTATTATTCTTCCTTTTATTCTTATTTCGTGATTCAGTTTTTCTTTTGCAATTATCATGGTCTTTGTTTTTTCATAATTTATTTTCATGTTTATTTTCTTTAGTTGTTCCTCTATTATTTCCATGTTGTGTTGTAACTCTTCTTCGGTTTCAGCAATCACTGCCATATCGTCTGCAAATAGCAGTTCTGCTATTTTTGTTACTTCCATTTTCCAATATCCTATTTTTACCATTTTCATTTTTTGCTTTGCCTGTTTTATTGCCCTGTCTAGCACAATTGAGAAAAGCAATGCGCTTAACACACATCCTTGCTTCACACCTTTTTTCTTTTGGAATTCTTTTGATTCTTCGTTATTCATTCTGACTATGTTTTTGTTTTCTGTGTACATGTTTTTGATTACGTTTATTATTTTCTTCTCAATTCCTCTCTCTTCTAGTTCTTTCCATATGTCCTCTCTCTTGATCCTGTCGAAAGCTTTTTCAAGGTCAACAAAGCATACGTGCATTACTCTATTTTTTTTAATCATTTTCTCACTTAATTGTCTAATTATAAATATTAGATCCTGTGTGCTTCTTCCTCTTCTAAATCCACATTGGCTGTCTTCTATTGTTGTTTCTAGTTTGTCTCTCATTCTTTTTTCAATAATTCTTGTGAATATTTTGCTTGGTATGCTTGTTAGTGTGATTCCTCTATAGTTTTCACATTTCCTTTTATCGCCTTTTTTATGTATGGGTAGAATAATTCCTTTATTCCATTCCTTTGGGGTTTTTCCATTCCTCATTATGTCGTTTATTAATTCCGTTATTTGTGTAATTCCCTCATCTCCCATGTATTTCATCATTTCCGGCGTTATTTCATCTGTTCCCGGTGCCTTCCCGTTTTTTATTTTTTTAATTGCTTCTATTACTTCGTCTTTTTTAATTTCTTCTATTTCTTCCGTTCTTCTGTCCTGTAGCAATTCTTCATCTTCTATTGTTTTGTTTTCTTCTGCTTCTTGTTCTGTTAGTTCTTGGAAGTATTGCCTCCATCTTTCCATTATCTTATCTTCTTCCGTTATTATTTTACCGTTTTTATCTTTTATGTTCATCATATTGTATTCTTTTTTTTGTTTTAGATGTTTTAACGTTCCGTAAAATAGTTTTTGGTTTCGGTTGAAATTTTCATTCATTTCTTTTCCAAATTTGGTCCATGATTTTATCTTTGCTTCTTTTATTATTTTCTTTGTACTATTTCTCTTTTCTTTGTATTTTTCGTAATCTTCTATTTCCTTGGTTTGTAAGTATCTTTTCCATTTTTCTTTTTTGTCCCTTATCTCTTTTTTGACTTCTTCTGTCCACCAATTAGTTTTTTTAGTATCTTTGTTCACTATTTTTGCTGATCCACAGCTTTCTTCTGCAGCTTCTAGAATAATTTGTTTAAAAATTTCCCATTTTCCTTCTATGGACGTTCTTTTTTCTTTCTCTCTGAATTTTTTTTGTAGTATCTCTTGGTATGCCACTTGTATTTGTTCTTCTTTTAGTTTGTATGTTTTTATTTTTATCTTAACTATTTTCCTTCTTTTGTCTGGTTTAAGTTTTGTTTTCCATTTCATATCCATTCGTAGTAAATGATGATCGCTTCCTATTTCCGCCTGTCTTGTTACTTTTACATTCTTTATCTTGTTCCAGTTCTTTCTGTTAACTAGGTAGTAGTCAATTATTGATTTCTCGTTTCTGGTTGGTTGTGTTCTTGTGTATTTGTGAACTTCCCTGTGTTTGAATTTAGTGTTTGTTATTACTAGATTGTTTTCAATGCATAGTTGAATAATTCTTTCTCCGTTGTTGTTTCTAATTTCTTCTCCTTCTTTTCCCATAGCCTCTTCTATTCCGTTGTTTTGATTTCCTACTCTCCCATTTAGGTCTCCTAGTATCATTATGTTTTCTGCTCCCTCGTCTATTTCTTCTTGTAATTTTGTATAGAAGCTGTCTTTCTCTTCTTTTTTTGCGTCTTCATTTGGTCCGTATGCTACTATCATGGTCCATGTTTCGTTATCTCCTAGCTTCATTTCTACTGTCATAATTCTTTCATTTATGTGTTTTTCTCTTATTGTATCTTTTATCCTTTCCGGAGCTATTATCATTCCTACTCCTCCTTTTGCTCTATCCTTTTCCTCCACTCCTGTCCACATTAACCAATAACCTCTATGTATTCTTTCTATCCCTTGCCCTTTCTTTTTTGTTTCCGTTATTCCTAGTATTTCTATTTTTTGGTTTATCATTTCTTCCACCAATTCAGCTTCTTTTCCCATGTATCCTCTTATATTCCATGTTCCTACTCTTTCTTCTTTATTTTTCTTTTTTGTACTTTTGCTATTTTTGTTCCTTTTGTTTACATCGTTTGCCGTCGTGTTTATCATCTTTCTTATACCATTTTCTCGCCGTGTATTTTTCTTTTTATCTAGCCGTTTTCCTATTAGTTTTTTGGATCTCCAACTTCTTCTAAACCTTTTATTTCTTTATTCCATCTATATTCCTCTCCGTTAATAATTAACTTACGGTAACCTATTCTTACCCTCTTGCCATTCGATTTTTCTTCTCTTGCTATGTCTCTAATTTCTTTTTGAACGTATCTTTCTTCATGGGTTAGGTCACTGTCAATGTAAATTCTGGTCCCTTTTAAATTTCTTCTGACTTTCATTATTTTTTGTTTTGTTTCCCATGTTCCGGCTTCGACTCTTATTATTTGTTTTTCTTTATGTATTAGCTGAGCTTTTCCTATTTTGACTTGAATCTGAAGTATTTCTCTCAAGAAGTTCTCCACTTTAATTTGTTCCTCATTTTCCTTTGTTTTTATGCCAGTTATTATAATGTTATTTCTTTTTTTCTGTCTTTCTTCTTTTTCAGCTTTATTTTCTAATAAACACGTAATATTTTTTGTCCTTCACGTTCTTCTGGTGTCATGTCATCATTAATAAAAATGCCAGTTCCTTTCAAGTTACGAATATTTTTAAAGATTTGTTTTTTCTTAAATATGAAACTTTGAGTTATTAAAATTTTAGTTTTAAGGTGAGTTTGAAAGGTTTCAATAACAATATCCACTAAATCAGTATTAGCACTAGATTTTAATAATAATGTTATTACGTTTTTCTTGTTTATTAAACTGCAGTATCTGCTAATTTAAGTTAGTATCTCAACTTTCAAACTTCTGATTTTATCAAAAAGTTCTTGACATTTCAATGTTAGGTTACTTTTTATTTCTTTTATGTCCTGATTTATAATTAGCAGGTCGGCGCTTAATAATTTATATAATTCTTATGGTTAAAAAACTAACACAGGCTGCTGTCAATGCATTCCTGTACAATAAATATAGTTTGGTTTTCGTTGCTATAATTAATTTTTCTTTATTAAATATTATCTTTTTTATTGCGTAAAAATATTCATTTTGTGTTCATATCTATTATTTTTGGGTAATTTACATCTTTTTTTCAAGAATTTATAGAATTATAAGATAAAATTATTCTTGAATTTTGTATACAAAACTTAAGAATGAATCCGATTAAGTAGAATCTAAATTGCTTTCAAGTTAAAAGTGGATTGGAGTATTATGTCAGTGATGTTGCTTACAAATATTTACGCAGAAACAAAAATCTAGCTACCATGCTCTACGGATACTTTCTGATAAAACAATAAAGCAATAATATAATATTTATCAATATATAAAATAAAGTAATAACTAACTCAGGTTCTTTAGAACAAGAGAAATTAAGAAATATATTCAATTAGCTACGGTATATGGAAACTAGTTCTTGAATTCCATTGCGTTTGGTTAAAGTAGTATATTGGTGACTTCTGCTACCACATGCATGAGAAACTAAATACTAGATAGACGTATTTTTCAGCAGTCACAAATTACCAGAGTAATGGAATTGAGATAGTTACACACATCAATTTATTAAAATCAAATATATATTCATACTTATTCTTTAAATAAATTTTCTCTAATATATTTAAATTACAACTCGGACAACATTAAAACACAAATAGCAAATAAAATTGCAAAAATAATCTAAAAATTAGTCAAATCATTTTAACAACTTATCATTAATTAATTTGTGTGATAAAGCTCTATGCAATTCTATGTTAGGATCACATGTGCAACGTAGACAAGATCTTTAGATAATATGACCTTAATTTCCAAGCAAAACTAATAAAGTAATTTAAAGAACTAGAGTCAGAAAAGAAGTAAGAAACAGCCAGAACAACATATGACTGGTGATTCTGATAAAAGCAAGGCATTTGTGAATAATAATAAACCTTATGCTTGTGTTACTATATTAGACTAATGTCCTGAACTAATAAATACCACAATTTCTTAAAACTCTCTGTCGGAGCTAGCGCTCAAAATTTATGCGCTTCATCCAACTAAGCCACTCCCTGGTAGGCAACCTAAACAAATACACTTTACGTACTATCAAAACATGCCTTAAGCAAACATAGAACATAGATTAAAATAAAGTAGTAGAAACCAGTCCAAAAATGAATAATACCGTACAAGCATTTTGGTCAATGGAACAATGATAAACTTAAAAGTGTTAAAATAATAAAAGCCCTTTTAACTCTTCTCTTAAGACAAAAATTTATAAGTCTAAAGTTATCACGTTTTTTATCCCGATAGCAGTATTGCGCATTGAAAATCAGCTAAAAAGACTAAAAAAAACTCATGAGCTGCAATAACAGATATTTTCCAACGCTTTGTGAACAACTGCCAAGAGTAGTATTCCTTAGAAGCTAGAAATATTGCTTCAATTTTAGTTCTAACATACGCACGTACTAGTTATTTCTACAACTGCTACCTTTATTGCAGAAATATGGATGGCTTAGGTTTATTAGATGAAAAAAAAAACAGTTTTCGGTTCCCACACAAACTGCACTTAGATTAACTCAGCCAATTGTTAACAGCAACAAGAATATTACTGCTAACAATTAGTTTTCTTCAATAAAGTTGATAAGTGAGCAACAGAAACAAAAACTGACATTTTGTTCTCAATAAAAATAAAAGTTCCCAAAGAGTTTTTACACGAAAGAAAAATAATTTTTCATTCTATGGATTCACCAATGCTGGTTTCAAGCATAAATCATTGCAAGAGTATAGACATAAAAATAAATAAACTTGAAATAATTGCGTTTTACAATTTGACCAAAAAAGAGGTTAATTCCATAGATAAAAAGCGTGACAATTGTTCCACTAATAAAAGAAACCGACAATGGCAATTATCGGCATTTTACATAATGGTAAATATATCAGTATCAAATTTTTACATTTTATACCTCTGCTTCAAAGATGTCTCCTCTGAAAAGCATTTTGTTTCCACAAAAAATTTAACTCTGACGCTTCTTACACCGCATCTTAATCGTAGACTTTTCATTCTTAATTTACAAGCAGATCTAAGAACCTTATTCAATACTTGGAAAAAACACAGAACCGCCTCAGCAAAAATGCAGCATAAAACTAAAATACCAATTTGTCTAGAATGTTCTAAAAAGTTATGTGTAACTTGTTGCAGAGGCAGCGCTACCTAATAAGTCGCCCCCCCCCCCCCCTGCAAATTGCAAATATGTCGCCCCAGCAAATGCGGTAAAGTATGTCGCATAATTTTGATTTTTTAATAACATTTACTTCCAAAAATAGACTAAAAGTGCATACTTCAAATTAAGAGTTAAAAGAATTTGATGTTGCTAATTGTAGATTTGCAAGTTTGGTTGCTTCTTAATGTAATTAGTAATACACATATCTTCAAAACTCTATTTGGTAATAATGGATTCTAATTAGTCGTCTTGCTGTATATGTTCTCTCTGGCATAAATCTTGTTACTGCAGCAAGGTTCAAAACTTAAATGAAAACATTTTTGTAATAATTTGCTTTGTAAATATGGATGTTAAACTGTGTGTCACACCTCGTATCTTTCAATTTTGATAAAAGTGATGCAAAGAAAGGTCTTTTATCGTATATCCTCATCAATTCCATCAACTTCTTGGATAAAACTGTTGGTACTTTGTTTTTTTTTTACTTTGTGTGTTTGTTTTTTTTTTTTTTATGTTTCTATGAGGTTGAACGCGGTTGTAGGCACCAATCTGTAAATTTAACCTTTTTTTGTAAATATACATTTTATAATGGTAATTCTTTTGGTCAATCAAGTTTAAAGTTAGTTAAAAAATCAATGACGTAACGTGATATCAAAATTTGTTGCAAAATACAGCTTTTGATTGGTTTGCTATTGATATTCTGTCGTAGGTTTACTGAAACGCAAATTTAGACTTTAAAACTTTTTCAAATTTAAAAACTCGTTTTTGTTTGCACAGATACCGTGTATATGTGCAGCTATTAGGTACCATTCAACTTTCCTCAATTAAAACCATTACGTCGGATCTTTTCAGATTAACTCCAAACAAACCCAATACATACAATGCAGATAAGTGTCAAATATCACTACTGATCATATTTATTCCTATAGGTAATTACAACACCCACCCACGCACCAGTAGGAAACCCAGAAACAGTTCCTTCTGTTTAAACCACCTTGTATGTGTGCAGCTATTAGGTACCATTCAACTTTCTTCAATTAAAACCATTACGTCGGATCTTTTCAGATTGACTCCAAACAAACCCAGTACATACAATGCAGAAAAGTGTCAAATATCACTACTGATCATATTTATGCCTATAGGTTATTACAACACCCACCCACGCACCAGTAGAAAACCCGAAAACAGTTCCTGTTTAAACCACAGAAATTAACCTGCAACGTAACGAGTTTTATTAAGTTCATGTATAATTATCCCACGTTTTTCGTGCGTTCTTTAATACAGTTAGTTAATTAAAATGCACATCAAAAACTATACTTACATACGCCACATTATGCTGTACCACTTTGAAAAAACGTAGAAAGCCGCTGAGTCATTTTGAGAGTCTCAACCATTTTTTCGGCAAAGTTACAATCAGCAAAAAAGTATTCCAAGATTTGTTTATTTGATAAAAATAGTGATACCAGAAGAAAAGAAAAGAAATTGTCAGTATTTAGATTTTATAGACCAAGGCAAGTGTAGAAAAAGCTAAAAGTAAGACCATCAGGACGCTAGCTGAGAACATCAATACTGATCAGTCTACAATTGTTTGTCATCTAAGAAAACTCGATAAGGTGTAAAAATTCTCCAACTGTGTCCCTCATAAGTTTTCAGCTAACAACAAGGACACCCAAGTCCAATTTTTTATGGATTTGTTTCAGAGAAATAATCATGTACATAAATCATGTGTTACCTATTATTAGCAACACTGACTGACAACACTAAACAATTTTATTATCTGCCGTTGCTAACAAAAAAATTCTTTACTGTCTAATAAACATAGCTTTAACAAACATCAACATAACATTGCAGATTAAATAAAGTAAAATGTGGTTTAGTGCAAATATAAAGATTAATTACAATGTTGTATAATTAAATACTAAGTAAACTTATTACCCAAAGAACTAGAGTTCTATAATAGACTCTAAAGTTTTGTATAAGAAACTAAAAACGTTCTTAGTTTTAAAGACATGCACGAGGTAAACTGAATCAAGCAATGTTTGATTTTTCGTGCACGGGCAAACAATTCAAACGTGTGTAATGAGAACTTCTGATGTACAGAATAGGCTAATAAATCAACTATTATATAGATTTTTATCAAAAAATTGTTTCTCCGACTAATGAGATGATAGGCACACTGATGATGGGTGCATACCCTAAAACGTGTATGTGTCACACTGGGTGGAAAGGCAATTTAAATAAAATACATCATTTATTAAATTTATACTATTTTTACCAAAAAATATAGGTTCAAATCTCACAACAAAAACGTTTCTAAAATTTAAACGCTGTCCCACTCCTTAACCCACCTTGTCAGCGAGAGTTTCATAACTAAGATCCTTCTCTAATCCAAAGTAAATTAATAATTTCTCCCGTGTTTTGCAGTCAACTCAAAATTGTAGGTCCACCCGTAATGTAAGTTGCCAGCATTACGGGCGGAAAAGAGGCTAATGCGCTAGTAGTGGCATAAAAAGTGGCTGAGTGATGATAAAGTTAATACTTTTTAGTACAGTGTACACTTTATTTAGTAAAAAGTACTGCAGTTGCAAACGCCATAGACTATGGTCACATTTGTCAGTTGGTGGCTAAATGTGACACCATCAAAAGCGTTATTGATTCTGCATGACCATTAAACCTTACTTTGTTGTCAGAAGTAAAGGTCCGTGTAGTGTACAACCGATCTTGGTGATAAATTAAAAGCAAATTAAATCTGTGTTTATTTAAACGCTGTTACTTGCTATCAAATACTAGATTGTTTCTTAGGTAACTATGTTTGGGATGTTTTTTTTAATTGTTAGTTTTAACTATTAACTAGTTTACAAGGTTTCTGGCTAACTATTGTCCGTTGTTGTTTTTGTATACTCCAAAAAAATAGTGAACCATAAAAACTTAAGCATTAAACTTCTGTTAGTCTTGTACAAAGTCTATTAGTTAATAGTAATCATCACAATCAACAACTCAGTGCCTTATCACATAAGAACAGGCGCAACCACTTGCAGGATCTGGTAAAAAAATAAAGACAAGTAAAGCTTTTCACTCAATTATGTAATAGCCAGAAATCACTGAAGTTTTTACTCACAACCATCAAAATTATTACCAACTTCACGTAGAGAGAAGGGTATTAAATTACAACCGTAAAATTGCCGAGAACACTAAGCTCCCCTATCGCCTTGCTTAACAAGTTTGATGATTCTGGATTCTATATTTGTCTATATTTAAACAAATAAAGAAAACTAAATTTTGCTAATTAAAAACTACTTTTTATTAGTATAATATAGTGTATCAAAGACCAAAAATTGGATTTAGCAGCACGAAGTAACGGCTGCTAAAAGCAAAGGGTGTTAAGTGGTCAGACAAAATCCGGAATAAAAAAGTGTTAAGAATTACAGAGAAAGAATAAGCGCTAGTAGCTACAATCATAAAAAAAAGAAAATATGGGCAGGGCATTGAGAAGAGATTGTTTATTAAAGAACGTGATAGAAGGAATAATGAATGCAAATCTGGAAGAGGAAAGAAAAAATGCAAGATGATAAAAAATAAATAAAAAACGGAGGACTAAAAAAACTAAATGAGAGGCAGGTAAGACCTGCAAAAAACAGAACACCAATGATGATAAAGCTAAATATGTATATCTCAACAACATCACATAAAATAATTAGAAACCACCACTGCTATCTTCAAGTTCATGTGCGTTTATCAATTAAGATTAAGAGCGCTTTTATCTAGCAAAATAATTAGACAACTTTGTAAAAAAAAACAATCTTTTAAATAGAAATTAATGCTAAACTATGTAAGATTATTACCACTTTAAGAGGTTGAGCATCCAAGTAGTTAATATTTTCTCTATGTTTGGTATAAGACTTTATTTTAATTTTAATTACTGTTATAAAAATTGTGGAGTGCCCGCGTATGCTGAAGAGCCTTTAAAATTGAAATACATAATATTCAGCACATTATCCTTCTCACGACTGCAGATTTATGCTCATTATCAATGAAGCCAAGCACCATGGACTTAGACCTTAGCACATTACACACACAAATTATTGCACAATGCACACCCATCATGAATGTCGGGAACATTGTAGCGTAGTCTAGAAACTACAAAGGGTAAAAATTCATGGCTCGTTCATAAATATAAATTTATCGATAATAAACGTAAGATATTGCCGTAATTTTTCAGCGTGCAATTTTTTTACTTTGGGGAAATTCTCCAAACAAAACGATCGCACGAGGACACTTTCAGGTCGGTTATTAATTTCCCACAGCTGACACCGAACAAAGCGTACAAAGCGCACGGTACTTGTTAACATCGCCCGTACATGGCGCGATGATTTACACCGCAGAAAAATCATATTATTTATCGGACATCGCGTCGTGAGCATTATGAAATGGATGCGCCAGTCACCCGTGTCGGTTGTGTAATTCTTGTTTAATTGTTGCGCCGGCGATAAATCATCATCTCTATATTATAGTCAAGGTTTATATATAGTTAATTCCGGTAAATATTTTTTTCTTGTAATAGATTTTTAAAACAATAATAAACGATTAATAATTTCTCTGGAAAATAATATTTTTGACTCTGTAGGAGTGTTATTGTAATCCCACGATTTTTAAGGGTCAAATGAAGCGAACGTAGAGGCCATCATATTGGACCGTTACATCAGTTAGTAAATTCTTTGTTTTCAAATGCATGTGCACTACTTTAATATTAAAAGTTCGTGATTTCGTGAGCCTATTTTATAGCACATCTAAATAAAAATAACACATTCATTATTATATTCCTAGAAGAGAACAGTAAAATAATAATCATCGTGCATAATCATGCAAAGACAGAAGATTCATTCATCTATTAACCCACATAAAAAAGTCATAGAAAAATGTCAGTACCTAATATAAAAGATGTTGTCTGTAAACTGGATTCCGCTAATTGTCATCAATTGTGATAAATAATTTAACGTTATTCAATTCTGTCACGGTGGTGGTTCGACAAATTCTGCTCAGGGTGCCCAGTATGCATATAAATTAATTCATTTGAGAATGCTGATTAAAGACTAAATAGTTATGTGGCAAATATTATGTGAAATGATAAAAAATAAATTCTTACTATACTAAATTAAGAAACTTAGTAATAATTGTAATAATATACAATTTATGGCTTAGTAAATTTATTTTTAAAATCATATTACCAATAAAACTTGTGCAATAATACATAAATGTAAACGTAAATTTACATTATCTTGTGAGATTATTATTACACCAGACTACATTTACACAATACAATGTGCAGTTGCAGTGCAATTTCATGTTATGTTGTTGTGCTATACATATTTAGTTCCATATTAAGTCAATTGCATTTAATGCAAATCTTTAAATCTAAATACTATACGTGAGAATTGTTCAATTCAGGAGGTTGTTATATTATAAGGTTCTAATATTGTGAGTTTATTTATAGTTTAATTTATTTGTTATGATTTGAGTAATGTTCTAGTCACAAACGATTAATTAAAATAAGATTTAAATCTTGTAAATAATTTACATAAAGTGAAAATGTAATCAAAATTCTCCAATAAAATATAGATGTTCCATCCAATACCCAATTGGGATGGTTTAAAACTATTCAAACTTTCGAGGATGTTCAAACTTTGCACACATATAGCAAGAAAAAAGCAATATAGCTTTGCGCTATCAATCTTATAAAATTTCTTCTATGTTCTATAGTAACCATTACTTGCACAGACATTAGACAGTACAGAGAGTTGATCAGTAAACCTTGGTGGTATCGAGAAAGACAATAGTACGTAGCCTATTAGAATTAGAGTTTTTAACAAAAAAAAAACTAGAAAATTATTTAAATTATCTGAAACTATTGCATGTCCAATATATGTTCAATTCGATTGCAATCATATCATTAACAAACCCCCCTAAAGGAAATTCTAGGAGCAATGCTACATTGTGCAAAACGTTTCCCTGAAAATAATGATCCATTGCTATTTATTCCAACTGATGTTTTTGAGCTAAATTCAAAAAAGGACATAGCTTTTTTCTTACAGTCGATTTCGTGCTTTCACAGCAGAAAAATTATGTCGCTTTCTTAAAATAGTAGATACTAAAAACCGCTCAGCACCAAATCAAAGTAATCCTTTATCTACCAGAACTTTTTCTTCTTTTGAATTGCCAAGTTTCTCAATACCGTTCATTTGGTGCAAAGTGTTGGATTTAGTATTACTGAAGAATAGATGGGTGTCATACTATTAGCAGAATTAACGGATAAATTCAAACCCTTAATCATGAGAAATAAAAGTAGCAACACTGAAATTACCGGTGATAATATCGAAGCAAAACTAGTAAAAACTGAATACAATAATAAATCCACAAATGCGTTTCATAGTAGAAATAGAAAGTTCAATAAAAATAATAATAGTGCGGAAAATAAAAAAGTGTTAACGTGTTACAATTGTGAAAAAAAAACCACAAAGCATCAGAATGCAGATACAAAAAGACAAATTATAGAGAAGAAAGAGATACCATTTGTAAAGGTGCGTTTATGGCAAGTTATTTTCGCAAAAAAACTACAATTCAAATTAGTGGTATTTTGACAGTGGAGCGACATACCACATGACGCACGTGCCGGGTAATAATAAAAAAGATTGCAAAATAAAAAATATCACGGTTGGTGACAATTCAAAGTTATGCGTGAAAAGAATTGGAATCAAACACAAATAAATGTGAGACTAATGTTGACAATGTGTTAATAGTTCCAAAACTAAGTGTAAATTTACTGATACTTTATAGAAAAAGGCAATACGATAATATTTAACAAGGATGGTTGTAGTATCTACAATAAAGACAATAAGCTATTGATACACACAAAGTGTATGTCAGGTGCGTACAAGATTGCAGATGATTCTGCAAGTTGTAAGCTAGCAGTCACCAACGTTAAAACAAAAAAAGTGGCATCGTCGATTGGGACATATCAACTACGCAGACATGCAAAGGTGTTGTCATGGACATCCAAGGTGAAATCAAAAAGATTAATTGCGTGGTATGCTTAGAGAACAAACAAGCTCAAGCAACGTTTAAAATCTCGGAGTCAAAGACAAATGATTTACTCGGAATAATCTATTCTGACTTATGTGGTCCAATGGAGACGACGTCTCTAAGAAGAGCTCGATATTTTCTAACGTTGATCGACAATTTTTCACATAAGACATTAATATACCTCCTTTAGCCAAAAACAAAAGTTCTTGAGAGATTTAAACAATTCAAAGAAATGGTAGAAAATCAAACAAACAAAAAAAAATAATCCGAAGTGACAATGAAAAAGATTACTAAAGATAAGAAAATTAATAAATTTTGCAAAAGATATGGTATAATTCACCAAACGTCAAACGTACATACTCCACAACAAAACGGCATCGCAAAACGAGCAAACCGAACAATAATAAAGAAAGCCAAATGTATGATGTTCGATGCAAAGCTAGATAATATTACTCGGCGGAGGCGGTAAACACCGCAGTATATATACTGAACAGATCAACAGTAAAAACATTGATAAAACCCCAAAAGGCATATGAACAAAAAAAAAACAATATATCAATATCAACATATAATTTTTTTTAGATCTCCAGTAATGGTTCATATTCTACATCAAAAAAGATTAACAAAAAAATCAAAGAAGATGCTGTTCATGGGTTACAATAAAGAAACCAAAAGTTATAGATGTATTAATCCAACCACAAAAAAAAAATTAAAACCAGTAGAAATGTAATATTCATAGAACCCAAATTAAAAACTAAATATTACGTTACAGCAAAAAGCTTAATGGAAAATATAGATTTAGTAAGAGAAAATCAATACGATGAAGATAAAGTAAAAAATGATATGTTAATCAAGGAAGATAAAAATAATCACAAAGATACAACTGACAACACATTTACATCTTCAAAAAAATAAGAAGAAGAAGAAAAAGAAGAAGAACCAAAAAAAGTTAAAAAATCTTCACGAACACTTAAGCTAAAAAGGTTGAAGGATTTTGTATATAGAACAGAAGCCAGCCAACCAAAAGAGAACCCCACAACTATTGAAGATGCATCTTCACTCCAAGATTCAAGCAAATAAAAATTGGCCGTAAAAAAAAAGATAAAGTCATTAGAAGAAAACCAGACCTGGAGCATAGGAGAATTACCTAAGGTAGGAAAGCAATAAATGCAAATGAGTTTTCAAACAAAAAACCAATAAAGAAGGTGTAATTTCAACATACAAAGCAAGACAGGTCGCAAAAGGTACTCCCAGAAGCATGAGATAGATTATGCAGAAACTCACCCGTAGTTCGATATACTTCAATTAGGTATTTGATTACATTAGCAGCAAAACTCAACCTAAGAATTGACCAAATGGATGCAGTAACGGTGTTTTTACAAGGCAAATTAAAAGAGAAAAATATATATAAATCAACCCGATATGTACAATAACGGAAGTAATAAAATACTCTAGCCAAACAAAGCAATTTATAAATTAAAACACAGTGGAAGAGAATGGAATTTAAAGCTATGTAATTTCTTAAACTCAATTGGTCTAAAGAAATCCAAAATTAATCCATGCATATTTAAATTAAAGATAGTAAATTGATTATAGCTATATAAGTAAATTTGAGAAAAGTTGAAACTAGAACTAAGTAGCAAATTCAAGATAAAATATCTTAAAACCGCAAAGAATATAGTTGGTTTAAACACCGACTATGAACCTGATGAAATAATATTAAATCAAATAAGGTACATAAATAAAATACTGGCAAGATTTAGTATAGAGAACTGCAAACCAGTTGCCATACCAAGTGATCCTAACCAGAAATTATTAATTGAAATGGCTTAAACAAACAACTTAGTTGGTAAGGTACTATATCAAGAAGCAATAGGCAGCTCAATATATTTTGCTCTAGGTACACGGCCGGATATAACTTTCGCTGTAAATAATAACAGCAGATTCAACAACAACCATGAAGAAACTCATTGGACAGCAGTTAAACGTATTTTCCGTTACTTAAAGGGCACAAGTGAGTACAAGTTGTATTACTCAATATCTGAGGATCTAATAGGCTACTGTGATGCTGACTGGGCGTCTGATATAGACAAAAGACGATCATGTACTTGATATGTGTCCAAGTTCTCAAATTGAACCATATCATGGGATTCTAAACAATAACCAACTGTAGCTTTATCTACAGCTGAGGCAGAATATATTTAGCGTTCACCACAAAGAAGCCATGTGGCTGAACCAACTTAACGATAAACTGAATCCCCCAATAAGCAAATCAAATATTAAGATCGGATGCGATAACCTCAGTGCAATAAAACTTCCAGAGTCTGATGGATACCTAGCAAAGACAAAACATACATACGTCATCATTATATCCAAGACTGTATAAAAGAGGGATCTATAATAGTTCAACACATCTCAACGGAAGATATGATAGCAGATAACTTGAAGAAAGCTGTAGTAGCAGAAAAACAACAATACTGTACCATACATATGGGAATATACTATATAATAAACACATGTAAATAATTTATTCATTAAGTGAGAGTGTTGGAATATATTAGTTGGTAAGATAGATTTCTATACAAATATTGTTGACGTTTGTTAGTTAAGGTAGAAATGTACAAGATAGTAAATGTAAAGTGTACAATCTGTCATTCAAGTAAAGTTTATTAACAATAGTAACCATATTGAATTATTACTTTAAACTATACACAGCTGTCCCCATAAAATCGCAACAAAATTGATACAAAAAACTCAGTCCTATATCTAGGAATAGGTAAACATAAGCAGTTTTTATTTAGTTACTTTAAGTTTTTCTCATTTGTACAAACAAATTTATTCAAAATCCTTATCATTATCAAATAAAGCGTTAGTTATCATTTTCCGCAACAACATAGCACGTTTTATTAAGAATTGATTCACTAAAGCAAGCATGACTCAGATTTGGCCCGCACAATAAAATTACCCGGCGCGAGGTTAATTTGCATTTTTGCAAAATTTTAATTTTTAATATACATTACTTAACAAAACCATACTCTACTACCATCGTACATGCTTTGAAAAATACCTTTAAAAATGTATCAATTTTAGCTCAGTTGTTGTTTGACAGTCGTTTGTATCGATCGATAAAAAATCAAATATTGTGCTGTAATAAAGTACTTACATTTGAAAGGTAATTTACCTAAGCTAATTAAAGCCAAATTAGACGCCGTTTATAAATATTCTGCCCCCATCATTTGTCATAGAAAAATGATGATAAGCAGCTAAATCAAGATCGTACTAACTGCCAACAGCTGCTACCTCTACCAATAACATCAAAAATGTTTACCAAATGGTACTGAATGACCGTTAATCAAGGCTATGCAAATAGCAGAGGCTTCGTTGTAATGTCCACATTTCGAAAGCTTCCAGTTTATTTATTTCACGATTCTGGTTCATACATCAGAACCGACCACATATAACACTTAACAAATCTTGTATCTGATTCAGATGTCAACGTTGCTGTTAGTCAAAATATTTCTCATTCATTTTTGATGTCAGGCTTCCATTTGTTATTGATGACATACCCCAGGTATTTGAATTTGACGATTTTTTCTATTTCCATATCATCTATTTCTTTTTAGGTTTAAATTTAATCCCATCCCATCTGTGTATTTTGTTTATAAAAGCTTAAAGATTTTTTGCGTTATCTACTAAAATGATGATGTCGTATGCATACCTAATAATGATGATCAAATTGCCACCAACTTTGATAACAATTTGACTATCTAAGACAGCTTTGCCATAAGCTCGTAACGTCTAAGTTAAATAACAAAGTCAAGAGTATACAGCTTTACTTCGGCTGTCTAGTTCTAATATTGGTTAGCTATAATCCTTGAAAATTTTTCATCTAATTGTAGATCTTTATTTGTAGAGATTAAAGAAGAAACAGTGGTCTAGATCACCAAAGATCGTGGGTTTGATTCCCACATACCGTGACACACTTTTCACATGTTTATACGCTCTCCCAGTATCCAACCCGCCTTGCCAGCGTGGGGTTTTACGTCTAATAACCCTCTCTGATGGAGTGATAAAATCTCTCCAGTTGTTCGGAATCCATTTAAAACTGTAGGTCCTCGTAATGTAAGTTGCCAGCATTACGTGCAAAAAAGAAGAAAGTAAAAAAAAATACAACAGCGTAGACCTATCCCAATTAAAGAAAATAGAAGACGAGACAAAATCTACAAAGTAAAATCAACAAAAACCTCAACACTATACAAAGCACACAAGTTAGCAATGCAAAAACACGCTTAAATAGCAATTGGGAATCCCTAAAACAACCCCAAAAAGCAAAACACTAATAGATGACTCCCAAGATACTAACACTAATGGACAAACGCCAAAGTTTAAAAAGCAACGTACACAAATACAAGAAAATACAAAAACAAATACGCACACACATAAGAAAAGCACAAGAAGAATGGTACAAACACAAATGCAAAAAGATAGAAAAACTGCAAGTAAAGCATGACCTACTTAATATACATAAGAAAGTCAGAGAATTACAGGGACACAAAATCGAAGACAACCAAGTATTCTGACGGATAAAAGATGGTAAAATTGTCATAGAGACCATGGAAAAATTGATACTGTCCAAAACATATACTGAAGAACAGTTCAAAGACAAATGGCTCACAACATCACAGAAGAACACCAAGCAAGCAATAAACCAAAAAACAATGGACCTGATATAACCAAAGAGGAAATAATGCGAGCAATAAGAAATCTAAAAAACGGAAAGTCATCAAGCACTGACAAGTTACCAGCCGAAGTATTCAAGTTAATTGAGGAAAATCACATTCGCATCATAGCAAACCTATTTAACGCTATATACTCCACAGGAATAATACCAAACAAATGGCTAACATCAAACTTTATAACGCTTCCTAAAAAGACGAACGCAAAGCTATGTGCGGACCACCGGACCATAAGCCTTATGAGCCACACATTAAAGACATTCCTACCTAAAGGTGATACAATACAGAACGGTAAACTGGAACAAAAAATAAGCAAATAACAATTCGGGTTCCCAAACGGCCTCGGTACGCCAGAAACACTTTTTGCTTTAAACGTCCTGATGCAGCGATGCTTAGATGTCAATCAAGACCTATATATATATATATATATATATATATATATATATATTTTACCGACTACAACAAAGCATTTAATAGAATACAACACGACCGCCTTATTAATCTGCTCAAAGAAATATTCGAATCAATACTAACCTGTATTATAACCAAAAAGCAATAGTACAAATAGACGGCAATACATCGGAAGAGATCGGAATAAAAAGGAGTATAAGAAAGGGATGCGTACTATCAGCAACACTATTCAACTTGTATGCAAAAGAAATCATAAAGAAAGCACTAAATGGCAAAACAATAGTGGTAAAAGTGAACGGTATACCGATAAATAACATAAGATATGCTGACAACACAGATCTAATTGAAACTAACTTAGAAAACCTTCAGAAAATTCTCAACAAAGTGACAGCGGCAAGCAAAGAATGAGGACCATCTCTAAATGCAAAAAAGACCAAATTCATGGTAATGACAAAAACACCACAAAATAACAAAAACATCTACGTACACAATAAACTCATAGAAAGGATAACAAAGTACAACTATTTGGGCACAACCATTAACCAAGATAACGATTGTTCAGAAAAATAAAAATTAGAATAGCAAAAGCTAGAATAGCTTTCATAAAAATAAAAAAGCTTTATGTAGAAAAGATCTAAGCCTAGAGTTAAAAACAAAATTAACGGCATGCTATATACAACCAATTCTATTGTATGGAGTAGAAGCATGGACACTTAAAAACTCTGACATCAAAAGGTTAGAGGAATTTGAACTGTGGATGTATGAATGAATATTGAGAATAGCTTGGACGGACCGAGTAACAACCACAAAAGTAATTAGATAGATGAAGAAAGAAAAGGAAATTGTAAACATGATTAAAACGCGAAAATTAAAATACCTGGGACACGTGACTAGAAAGGAGAAGTACCATCTGCTCCAAATAATAATACAGTGAAAAATACAAGAAAGAAGAAGCGTTGGAAGAAGACGCCACTCATAACTAAAAAAATTAGCAAGACTAGTTCAATAACAATACAAACCGACAATTTAAAGTGGCTATCTCAGACGTGCGTATAGTGGTGATGTTTGCCTACATTCGAATTGGAGAAGGCACCAAAAGAAAAAGAAGAAAAAGATTTGTAGAGATATTTTAGCATATAATCATGTTTAATAATATGAAAAGTCTTTTCGTAGCCTATGAAGGCAATTAAATTAAAGTAAAACTTTTGGTAGTCGAGGCAATTTTGTACAAGTGTGTGTAAGTTAAAGATGGCTTTGCGTGTTTTAAGTCATTTCTTGCAATTGAATTGAGTAACTCCACTTACTTTTTCACACAAAACTATACATTTTGTATGTAGAAAGCGTAAAAATAAAATTAAAAAATGGCTTATGCAACTTATGAGCATTGCTAACTGGTATTTGCATCTAGTGTATTCAAAAAGGTAATAAACGTAGAACTTAGCCAATCTTGTAGAACTTTCATAAATTTTAGTTTTGTCAATATTTTTATGATATTTTTATTATTTAATAAATGGGTTTCTGAGAACGTGTTGTCTAGTCCTGGTAACATTTTTATAGCGTATACAAATCACTTTTTAGGATGGTGGATCTACACGATTATTGATTTTTTAGAGTTTAGTGGTTTTTGTGATCTGCCATCTAAAAAGATAGTTCATTTTGTTCATTTCTAATAGTGTTTTCAAATACAAACTTATTAAATTGCCCTGGCATTACCCCGGTTTTTTGAAAAGATTAAATCTGTCACCAAAATGATAAAAATTTTCTGCTTACTTTACATCTTTTCAAGGTACTTGAACTGTCATCCAAACGTTTTCTATCTAAAATATTGGTTAAATTAATAGTTCATTAATTATTATTTCAATAGCGCTTTTGATGTTAGATCAAAACTCTTCAACATCATTGTATGTATCTCTTATATTTGTAATTTTAATGTTTAAAGTTTTTTCGTATTGTTTTTTAACTTCTTTGTTTTTCAGTAGTGTTTTTTTATTCTTCTTAATTTTGACTTTAGCTTATCCTAATTTGACGTTCGGGCGTAGTGCATTGTGGTCTGACTCAATAATGTAGCAGTCCTTCTTACAACATTGGGAGAATTTTCTAGTATATAATCATCTTAACCAAACTCGTTATTAGAGAGAAGTGAGCGCCTCCATTAGATAGACAGATACTGACAAAGCTTAATATCTGCTCCATTCACACTTTCATATTAAATGTAATTACGGTTACATGCACACTAATTATGTATTAGACTAATGTCCTAAATTAATAAATGCCACAATTTCTTAAAATGCTCTGCCAGAGTTGGGGTTTGAACTTGTGACAATCTGAGCCACTCTCTATTATGTCTATGTCCTGAGTTTTTGTTAGTTTTGATGCCTCTCCTATTTAATTGTAAAATTCTTCCACTTTTTCTTCAAATTTTAGTTGAAGTAAGAGCATAGACCTAAATAATGTTGTTATTAATTGGTTGACCATAAAATTGAATAAGTTAACCGAGTTACAAAGCTTATTGTCTACCATCATTTTTTCCACTTCATATCTGTGGTTACAATCCGTGGCATTGCTACTTAAGTATTAAATAATTTCCCATTCAATTTTGTCAAGCCTGCTCATAACCATCTTACTTCGCCAACTCCAAGTGTACTAATGTTTAGTTGCTACATTTCTTTTACTAAGTTATGAAGTTTACCTGTAGCATATAGTGTTTTTCAATGTCACAATTTTAGTCAACTTTTCTAGTTAGAAGCGTATTATATTTGCACCCCCTTTTACAATTTGATTGGTACCATTCTGCTTCCTTATACCATCATAATAAGGTTTAATAGACAATGTTCAAAAGATGTTCTAAAAAGCCTTTAATGCAGTAGTTTTTACTTTCTTTCTGCATACCCATTTTAGCTCATCTACTTTTAAGAACAATTTATTTCTCGTTTCTAGAACAAAGGGTGCACTATATCTTTCCAAAACATCCACTAATACCTGTTGGTTAGTAAAAAGATTGCTTTTTAGTAGAGGATACCACGTGCATGTGAAGTCAGTTGGATTGGATTTTCCATCATCCTTTACCCTTATCATAATAGCATGCTTTAAGCATATTGAAAAAACAATTTTAACAGATATTTACTCAAAAATTAATTTGAATAAACACTTTCAAGAATTTTTTGCGATTTATTACTGTCAAAACAATAAACTACAAAAAGCAAATCTGCAATACATTTAATAGCAATTGCTAAAAAACGGTTTACTTGGAACAAAAAAAAAATCACAATTTGGCAATTACCATAACCAAAATTTACAAACTGCAGTTTAAATTTATTGATCACCTAACATATTCACCAGATTTGGCCCCAGCAACTAATTCCTGTTTGATATGCTCAAGGTTTGGTATAGAGGACAAAAATATTCATCAAACAAATAAGTCATTGCAACCGTAGATGCCTATTATGCAGAACAACACCTCAACTAAAGCATTGCTGAAAAAAGTGTATTAATATATAAGAATACTGTGTTGAAAGTAAAACAGGCAAAAATTTAATCTGTTTCTTTGTATCAAAATTTATGCAATTCTTTGTACGATTTCTCATTAATTGTATTTTCAAAATAGGCTCTTCTCCTACCATAGACGCTTTAGATAAAACAAATGTGAATTGGGCCATAAAATCCGAAAGTAATCAATTTATATTAACATGTTTGATCACTAATAAATTGGTGGAAAAATTAAATCTTGTCAATAAAAAGCATTAATTTGCATTCTACTCACTTTAATTAAGCATTCAATTATTATTTATACTTGAGCGATAGCAACCTCAAAATATTTATTATTTCATCGCATATGGTAACTGAATTAATCAATTGCCTTAGCTGACATATTTATATTTTTTTAGAACAAAGTCATATATAAAAATTGTAATTAAAATTCAAGTATAAAAAAACTTTTTACAAAACAGATTTAATTTACATTCAATTTTCTTCCTTGATTATATTACAATGTAGTTGTTATTTCTCCATATATGTAAAGACAATATTGATTAAATTATCTGACATTATTAGTTGAATTAGTTTTATTTAAATCAGGACTAATAATTTTACAAACAACTACTGCAACAATTGCATAATAACCAAGTACACGGAGCGCATAATAGAAAATAGAGGATATCCGTGACCCAACTATCAGGAAATATTTTACAAAATAAACGGGTTCTGTATTCGAATGAAAGCGTAAAATACATGAGGTCTATTAATGGCCTTCTGGCGGTTTTGCTACACACATATAGCACCCGCTTAATTGCCCCAGGATGACAGATATAAATCAATTAATTCGTACAGAAAAAGCAATAAGTAATAATCAAGGACGTATCGTATTTAGAATACAATGGTATTACTGTCATAAAGTTGTTAAGTCTATCTATCCAACGTTTAAATTATGATGTAGTTAGTTGTTATGAATAAGAACTAGATAAATATATATTTAAAGAATATGAGAATCAACAATTAGCAAATATGTAATTTGCTTTTAATAACAATTTAAGGTCATTCTCACAAACAGATCAAAGTAAATCAATTATTTAAGGTCATAATAGTGCTGAAAATATGCTTAGTGGTGAATTATTGTACCGTGTAAGCATACATTATAAAACAATAACGGATTTACTAGTGGTTTAATATACATACAAGGCATTCATTATTGGTGATTATATTACATTAAACTGGCAATTGTGGCTTATTAATTTAAGCCTTTTATTGAAACTACAAAGATATGCGTGATGGGATAAAACTGAATCTGTTATTGAAATTTAAATAAAAATAAATTATATGTTTTCTCAAAATTAAAACGTTATGTATAATTTGCTAAGTAAAAAAATATTATTTAATTAACTTGTTTGTAAAATTATTAGATAAATGTGCCATTTATAAAAAGTTAATTGTGCCGCTTAAACTCAGATGATGCTCAACTAAGAACTGAACGCAATTTTTATCTGATAAAATACAGAAATGCTATCACTACAGCAAAAGTTGCTGCAAACGATAAATATATCCATTCTAGTCAAAATCCACACAAAGCTGCTAGGAGAATTATAAATTCTAAACGCAAGTCAAATATATGTGATAAAAACTATGATATATCTGTAAACGATTTTAATTTGTTTTTTGTTAGTATTGCCAGCAAGTACAAGCGTTACCTGTACCAAATGACCCTTTGTTTTTAATGTGTAATTCTTGTAATGTCTTAAATTATTTTAATTTTAGGCATGTAACTTTTAATGAGGTTAGAGCTGTTATTAATAAAATAAAAAAAATAGTAAAAGTCGCGATATTTATGGAGTATCGAGTTATAATCGAACCACTTACTAAACTATTCAACCTGTGTATAGATTCTGAATGTTTTTCTGAATTACTTAAAGTAGCTACTGTTATACCTGTTTTTAAAAAAGAAAATAAAAATTCACTGGATAAAATCACTTGAAAAATTATTAGCTGAGCAATTATTTAATTTTTTTTAAGATAAAAATTTATATAATAAAAGTCAATATGGCTTTAAGAAATCTTGCTCAACTACAGATGCATTACTAAATCTGTTACAAGAAATTATTCATTCACTTGAAAAGGGAGAGAAGGTAACCACTAGTTTCGTAGACCTAAGCAAAGCCTTTGACTGTGTAAACCATAGCATTTTACTTAAAAAACTGTATATGTACAATGTGTCACCAAAAAGCTGTAAAATTATCATGTCGTAGTTGTTAAACCAAACGCAACAGGTAAAGCTTGATAATAAAAAATTGGAAATTCTTTATGTAGATACTGGTGTGCCACAGGGGTCCATATTTGGACCTCTGCTGTTTTTAATCTAGATCAATGATTTTCCGGACAAAATACCAGAAAGAAATTTAATTTTATATGCTAACTACAATTACTAATCAAGCAAATACAGTTGAAGAAGCCACTGAACAACATACAACATTATTATCCTCCGTCTCTAAGTGGTTTATAAGCAATCGGTTCAACTTAAATGACACCAAAACTTTCAACATAACTTATAATCTAAGATCCAGTAATGACACTGTGATCTGCACGAAATACTTTACACAAATAATAGCGCCTTGAGATGGCATGTTCATGGAGAAGCTACCATAAAAAAGTTTACAAGTGATATGTTTGTTTTAAGAAGTCTAAAGGACTCCATAAACTTTGGCATCTTAAGACAGATTTGCCAACTTTTAAAGTAGACTTATCTATGGCATTCTAGTATGGGGACGTTCCCCTGCACGTCACAGACTTTTCTCAATACAGAGATAAGCAATTAAAGCAATTAGTAGACTTGGATTTAAAAAAGATTGTATGCAACTTCTTAAACTTAAACTTAAACTTCAACTTATGACGCTACCATCTTTATATATTTTTGAGTATTTAAGATATATAAAAAAATACATTTATTTGATACTCAAAAATCTGTTCATAGTTACAATACTCAAAACCAAGACAAAATTTGCTCTAAATTGCTACAATTGGAAACAAGTAGGAATTCTAAAAACTATTTATGTGTTAAATTCTACAACTCTCTCTCTACAAACCTAACAGAACTGCCTATAAAACCATTTTTAATTAAAATTAAATAATTGCTTACAGTAAATGCATTCTATAGTTAGAATAAGTTGTTTTTATTTTTATTTTTAAATTCAATTACACATTTTTTTTAAATGTTTTTAAGCTGTATATTTTACTGTTATTTTTATTTTACATCTGCTGTCATAAATACTATTATTGTAATTATTTTACCCTACTTTATTTTTTATTTTTGAAATTGTATGACATGAATTGACTGGTGTAAGCTTTTATTAGCAATAGCACCAATAAAACTATTACTATCCGTACTTCATGTTTTCCAATAACCATACCAAATCGTTTTGACTAGATTAGAATCAGTGGCTTCTATAAAAAAATTAAAAAAAATATGACTAAAAAAATCAACTTCTTACTGTTTCAAAGCCAAAACTCGCTATAAAAACTATATCACGCATACGTCTAAGTTTTCTAAAAACCATATCTGCAAGTAAATCAGATCGTTTCAATATTACTAGGATAGAACCTGTGGCTTTTACTAAAAAGAAATAAAAAAGATCTGAAAGGATACAATCACCATGGTCAATTTTAATTCAAAAAACAATTTCTCTCTGTTTCAATGTAAAAATCCAACAAAACAAAACTATATCTTCACCAAAATTTGTGATTTAAAAAAATGTTATATGAAAAATAAATTATACATAAGTTTTAAAATAACAAAATAAAAAAAAAATAAAACTTAGTTTTAAAAAACAAATAAATCACACTAAATAAAATTAACATGCTAACCCCATTGCATTCAAAATTTTCTTATTGTAACATAAAAGTGTTTAGTTTACTCTAATGATCATTGACTAAGCTGCTTCAAGCAGGCCAAAAGCTTTTTCAAGTATGAACAGTAAAATAAGCAGTTTAGCTAAGTAATCACACCACAGCGTAAAGGATTAAATCATAATACTTCCGTATGAAGGCCCAAGTACGCAAAACACTAGCACACTTAGCTGTTTTTGTGAAAGATTAATAAAACAAATGTTTTATAAAAAACCAGCTTTAATTTAAAACAATAGCACTATTGGAACACAACCCAACAAGCATGCCAACGCTTGATAAACATAAATAAAACATGGAAGAGTACAATGTAACAAATAATACCACGCTCACAAAACTTCAAAATATTTTATAAACTATTTGATTTAAATTCTAGGTTCAGCTATCAAAAGACATCTTAACAACTTCAAGTATCAAAATCTAAGGTATTACGTACATTATATAAAGATAGAAAAAAGCTTATCATTTGCAACCTATTTAAGATTTGCATTCTAGAAATCAGAAAAAAAAGAATTCAGTTTTAAAATAAATCTGAAGCTAATCCCGGTTTATTGCATAACATTCTGTGAACAGACGAAGCTTCTTTTACAAGAAGAGGAATTGTTAATTAACACAGTCTTTGTGTTTGGTCACATAAAAATTTGTAAAAAACAAGACCACTTTCTTTTCAAATTAAATTTGGTGTTTAGATTGGTTTAACACATAATGTTATTTAAGAACCTTTCTTTTTGCCTCCAAGAATTTCTTAAAAATAACTTGGATGATTTACTAGCGGACGTGACTTTGTATTTTAGAAATAGAAACTGATTTCAACTGGATAGACCGGCACATTTTAAATTAATAGTTCAAGAATGGTTAAATACAAATTATCTACAGCAATGGATTGATTGTGCAAAACCAGTGGTCTCCAAAACCTCTAGATCTTAATCTATTGAATTTTTGTATTTGAGAAACTCTAAAAAATAAAGTATATAAGACGCCAGTTAATACAACAGACAAATTAATTTTAAACACTGAAAAGACAATATCAAATAGAAGTATTAAGAACAATTCATTTGATTTGAAGGTGCAGAAAATGTTTTAATGTCGGCAGATATAAATTTAAACATTTGCTAAAATAGTTTAATTGATATTTAATTTGCTAACTCTAGTGGTGATAATAATACTATAGATTCAGATAGTTGGACATTCAGTATAACTTTACATTGCCTTTACCTTCGTTAAGCGTTTAAAGAAAGATGTTGATTTTTTTTTTTTTTTTTCGTTTGATAAATTGAATACACTATTTAATTTTCGCAAAAAACAACCTAAACCACCCAGTATATGTACTAGTAATAAAACATTATTTTTTTGTATTATTTGTATAAATGTCTTTGACACATTTTCATTATGCATATCTTTGTAAATGCAATTTTAAAAATAAAGAAATATTATTATTATTATTAATATTATTATTATTATTATTATTATTATTATTATTATTATTATTATTATTATTATTATTTATTTTTTTTTTATTATCTAGCTTTTATTGCTGTATAATGTGTATATGCGGGTTTCCCAAGGATATACACATTTTAATTGGTTCCTAAGAATGCTCTTGTGATGTTAGCTGTGTCTAGTAGGACAGCCTTCTGCATTATTTCAAGTTTGTTGGTATTTATATTTAGTTTGGTAAGCATTTCTAACGTAAGTTGAGGTATTACGCCTGTAGCAGAAATTACTATGGGAATTATTTCGACTTTCTCCTGTTTCCATATCTTTTTAATTTCATATGCTAAGTCGTTATATTTATCTTTCTTTTCAGATATTTTCTTTTTTAGGTTTTCGCTTGCTGGAACTGCGATGTCTATGAGGTACGTATGTTTTTGTTCCTTGTTCTTAAATATTAAATCCGGCCTATTATTAATGATAGTTTTATCAGTTTGAACAGGTAAGTCCCATAGTAGTGTGTATTTGTCTGATTCTATTATTGTTTTAGGTTTATAGATATAGTATTGTTCATTATTTTCATTTGTAGGTAGTATTTGATTTGCAAGTTGTTGGTGCACAATACCAGCTACTTTATTGTGTCTGTTTGTGTATTTTGTAGGTGCCAGCTTTTCACATCCTGATATTATGTGTGTGATTGTTTCGTTAGGTTTATTGCATTTTCTGCACCGATCTTCAATATTTTCCTCTTTAAGTATATATTTTGAGTAATTTTTGGTTTTAATAACCTGGTCTTGAATGGCTATTACAAATCCTTCAGTTTCAGGCATTAAATATCCGGATGACAGCCACTTGTTTGACCACTCTAGATTAGTGTCATTTTTGTGTATTTCATAGTGGTGCCTTCCATGTAGTTGTTTATCTTGCCACTCTCGTTCTCGTTATTTAATAAGATCGTTATGTGTTTTTTGTGGTTCTAGGTCTTCATTTAGTTTTAGTGCGGTGTAGTTGTTGTCAATTTGAATTAATGTTCTATGCAGTATGTTTTCCGGTTGGGATTTGAAGTAAGTTTGTAGTTGGTATATTTGGTTTTCGTGAAGTTGTTTAATATTTAGTATACCGCGTCCTCCCTTATGTCTGGGTATGTTTACACGTTGTTTGCATGCTTTTGGGTAGTGCATGTTTTGTTTTGTTAGCATAGTTCTGGTTTTTCTATCAAGTTCATCTAATTCTGTATTAGACCATTTGATTACACCAAAAGAGTACGTAAGGGATGGAATAGCATAGTTGTTGATAGCTTTTACAATATTTTTCCCGTTGAGTTTAGTTTTAAGTATTAGTTTCAATCGTTGTTCAAATTTATCAGAAAATTGTTTCTTCATTAGTTTGTTGTCTGTTTTGGTATTTTGTGCCATACCTAGATATTTATAAGTTTCTTCTTCCTCCATTGCCTCAATTGTTAAATTGCCACTCAATTCCATGTTATCCGTATGAGCCCATTTGCCCTTTTCAATATGTATTATTTTACATTTAGAGTTTCCAAATGTCATGTGGATGTCCTCGCTAATTTGATGTAGTAGAGCAGTGGTTTGAAACAATTGATTTCGGTTGGCTGCATAAATTTTTATGTCATCCATGTATAGTAGGTGGTTGATTTTGGTATGTTCGTTTAGTTTATAGCCATATTTGCTTCTATTTAATGTACGGGATACTGGATTGAGCGCTAGGCAGAACCATAAAGCACTTAAAGAATCTCCTTGGAATATGCCTCTTTGTATCTTTATTGCTTCAGTTTCAACTTTATTGGTGGCAGTTTTGATATGAAGTCGGGTTTTCCAGGTTTTCATGGCTGCAGTTAAAAATTTAATTATTTGTGGGTGAATTTTATATATTTCTAACACATGGATAAGCCAGGTGTGTGGTATAGAATCGAATGCTTTTTTGTAGTCTATGTAGCCCATATATAGATTTCTGTGTTTCCGTTGTGCCTGTGTTGTAATGATGCTATCTACAATTAGTTGTTCTTTGCAACCGCGTGTGTTACTTCTACATTTTTGTTCTGGTGACATTAGTTGATGATAATCTATATGTTCGTTAATTTTACGTGTTAAAATGTTTGTTAAGATTTTGTACATTGTAGGCAAGCATGTAATAGGGCGATAGTTTTCCGGATTTTCGGTATTGGCGCTTTTAGGCAGTAAATGTGTGATGCCTTCCGTGAGGAATGGTGGGATTTCTTCTGGATTGTACATTATTTTATTAAGTTGATGTGCAATGTATTTGTGTGTTATGGGAAATTTTTTATACCAAAAATTTTGTATTTTGTCCGGACCTGCTGCTTTCCAGTTTAATGTATGTCTAATGGTCTCTTTGACATCTTTTTTCTGATATTTGGATATTTGTCATTTCTTGTGTATGTTTGTGACTGTTTTGTTCTTCTTTTATCCATATTGCATCTTTTACATGTTTGATGGGATTTGACCATAGGTTTTCCCAATATTTTTGAATGTTTTGAGTATCTGGTGTAGGGTAGTTATTATTTGTATCGCCTTCTAGTTGTCTATAGAACATTTTTTGATTATTTTGAAATAATATGTTTTGCCATTTCTTTTCCAGCGATGTGTTGTACCTACGTAGTCTGTGGCTCATTGCCGATAGTTTTTGTTTCAAGTAGCACCAAACACTCATTTCTATGTTGTTATTATTATTATTATTATTATTATTATTATTATTATTATTATTATTATTATTATTATTATTATTATTATTATTATTATTATTATTATTATTATTATTATTATTATTATTATTATTATTATTATTATTATTATTATTATTATTATTATTATTATTATTATTATTATTATTATTATTATTATTATTATTATTATTATTATTATTATTATTATTATTATTATTATTATTATTATTATTATTATTATTATTATTATTATTATTATTATTATTATTATTATTATTTTTTTTTTTTTTTTTTTTTTGTTGTGTTTTAGCGTCGACTACTAAGGTCATTAGCTATTTATTTTAATAATAATAACCTCAGGTTATAGACCTGAAGAGACAAAACAACACATTAAAATGGTTAAATAAATAAATAAATAAATAAATACTAAATCTAATATCACAGTTGCTTAAATTAAAAAAAACTAATATCACAAAACTTACTATTTAACCTAACTTAATATCACAGATGACACCAAAGCTGTAAAATGCTTTGATGCCAGACCCTAAAAACTAAAGTAACTAAACCTAATATCACAACTTAACCTAATATCACAACCTAACTTAATATCACAGATGACATCGAAGCTGTAAAATGCTTCGATGCCAGACCCTAAAAACTAACTAAAGCTGTAAAATGCTTCGATGCCAGACCCTAAAAACTAACTAAACCTAATATCACAGATTGCACCGAAGTTGTAAAAGACTACGATGCTTTAAACAACTCAACAAAACAAACTGATCAATAAAAATAAATTATTATTATTATTATTATTATTATTATTATTATTATTATTATTATTATTATTATTATTATTATTATTATTATTATTATTATTATTATTATTATTATTATTATTATTATTATTATTATTATTATTATTATTATTATTATTATTATTATTATTATTATTATTATTATTATTATTATTATTATTATTATTATTATTATTATTATTATTATTATTATTATTATTATTATTATTATTATTATTATTATTATTATTATTATTATTATTATTATTATTATTATTATTATTATTATTATTATTATTATTATTATTATTATTATTATTATTATTATTATTATTATTATTATTATTATTATTATTATTATTATTATTATTATTATTATTATTATTATTATTATTATTATTATTATTATTATTATTATTATTATTATTATTATTATTATTATTATTATTATTATTATTATTATTATTATTATTATTATTATTATTATTATTATTATTATTATTATTATTATTATTATTATTATTATTATTATTATTATTATTATTATTATTATTATTATTATTATTATTATTATTATTATTATTATTATTATTATTATTATTATTATTATTATTATTATTATTATTATTATTATTATTATTATTATTATTATTATTATTATTATTATTATTATTATTATTATTATTATTATTATTATTATTATTATTATTATTATTATTATTATTATTATTATTATTATTATTATTATTATTATTATTATTATTATTATTATTATTATTATTATTATTATTATTATTATTATTATTATTATTATTATTATTATTATTATTATTATTATTATTATTATTATTATTATTATTATTATTATTATTATTATTATTATTATTATTATTATTATTATTATTATTATTATTATTATTATTATTATTATTATTATTATTATTATTATTATTATTATTATTATTATTATTATTATTATTATTATTATTATTATTATTATTATTATTATTATTATTATTATTATTATTATTATTATTATTATTATTATTATTATTATTATTATTATTATTATTATTATTATTATTATTATTATTATTATTATTATTATTATTATTATTATTATTATTATTATTATTATTATTATTATTATTATTATTATTATTATTATTATTATTATTATTATTATTATTATTATTATTATTATTATTATTATTATTATTATTATTATTATTATTATTATTATTATTATTATTATTATTATTATTATTATTATTATTATTATTATTATTATTATTATTATTATTATTATTATTATTATTATTATTATTATTATTATTATTATTATTATTATTATTATTATTATTATTATTATTATTATTATTATTATTATTATTATTATTATTATTATTATTATTATTATTATTATTATTATTATTATTATTATTATTATTATTATTATTATTATTATTATTATTATTATTATTATTATTATTATTATTATTATTATTATTATTATTATTATTATTATTATTATTATTATTATTATTATTATTATTATTATTATTATTATTATTATTATTATTATTATTATTATTATTATTATTATTATTATTATTATTATTATTATTATTATTATTATTATTATTATTATTATTATTATTATTATTATTATTATTATTATTATTATTATTATTATTATTATTATTATTATTATTATTATTATTATTATTATTATTATTATTATTATTATTATTATTATTATTATTATTATTATTATTATTATTATTATTATTATTATTATTATTATTATTATTATTATTATTATTATTATTATTATTATTATTATTATTATTATTATTATTATTATTATTATTATTATTATTATTATTATTATTATTATTATTATTATTATTATTATTATTATTATTATTATTATTATTATTATTATTATTATTATTATTATTATTATTATTATTATTATTATTATTATTATTATTATTATTATTATTATTATTATTATTATTATTATTATTATTATTATTATTATTATTATTATTATTATTATTATTATTATTATTATTATTATTATTATTATTATTATTATTATTATTATTATTATTATTATTATTATTATTATTATTATTATTATTATTATTATTATTATTATTATTATTATTATTATTATTATTATTATTATTATTATTATTATTATTATTATTATTATTATTATTATTATTATTATTATTATTATTATTATTATTATTATTATTATTATTATTATTATTATTATTATTATTATTATTATTATTATTATTATTATTATTATTATTATTATTATTATTATTATTATTATTATTATTATTATTATTATTATTATTATTATTATTATTATTATTATTATTATTATTATTATTATTATTATTATTATTATTATTATTATTATTATTATTATTATTATTATTATTATTATTATTATTATTATTATTATTATTATTATTATTATTATTATTATTATTATTATTATTATTATTATTATTATTATTATTATTATTATTATTATTATTATTATTATTATTATTATTATTATTATTATTATTATTATTATTATTATTATTATTATTATTATTATTATTATTATTATTATTATTATTATTATTATTATTATTATAACCTGTATGTTGCTTTGTGATTGAAGTTCTGCAACAATAAAATGTTATAACACAACTTAATCATTCAATCAAAAATTTCATCAATTTACAAAATAAATTAATGAGCGCCATAACGATTAATAAATTCATAATCAAAACAGCTTTAAAGAGGTTTGATCTAGTAGACGATTTTTAGATATTAGTAATGTAGTAACAAGGGTCTTCTAAAAAAATTACACTTAAAAATTAAAAGAAGTAAATGATGTTGAAGTCGTTACAGATTTGAGCTGTTACAAAATAACTTTTTTGCAAACGTTTTTGGGCCTTATATTAATACTATTCAGTTTTGCAAAAAACTTCCAGCCAGCTCTGACCAAATGTCTAACGTTGTAATTATTAGTTTTATTTGTTTTCTGAGCCAAATAAACCAATCATGATGATCCAAAGTAGTGTTCCATCCTCTAAAAACTGCCAAAATCATCAACAAAGTTAAAGATTTGGTGTTGATTGATCACAGAGTAAAAGACGCAATTGCCTACGAGAAAAGCGATAGCAACAGCTTTTTAAAAAACTAAAAAAAATCTCTTAATTAACTAGACGCCTACAATAACGTAGAAGATTTACAGAGACAAAAAGTTTAAAATGGTTATACACAAAAAAGTTGTTTCTCCAACACCACTTCAAGGTACACAAAGCACAATTTGTTGAAGAAGTAGTCAATGACTGCGGTTTTAAGGAATTACAATATCAACCTTACAATCTCAACTTATCCCCTGTGACCAAATTTATCAAATGACAACCTGGAAAACGATGATAAGTTGTATTTTGCAAAAATACCAAATTTTTTTAAAGCATAAATTCGTTTAAATATTTTTTTGTGTTTGTCTTGTAACTCATTCTTTTTATAGCTAGATAAATAACATAAAAAAACTCCATTTAAATAATAATATCTTTCAGCAAAACTGTTTACTGCGGACTGATTAATTTTATAAAAACATTCAAGTCCTGTGTTTGGAAAATAAGTTCTCTGGCTTCGTTGATTAAAAATTTCTGCTACAAGATAGATTGTTGTTTTTTTTTAACTAAAAAAATGCACCGATAAAAATACATAATCTAAAACAGTGTATATGTCTCTCATCAGTTTTGTTTAAAATTGCAATTATTTATTATTATAAACTATTTAATGCTTAACAGAGCCTAATTCTTAGCGTATAACAGCATTAAATTTGTCAGACCGTAGTTCTCTAAAAATATCATATAAAACTAAAAAAAAAAAATGTGATACTCAAAGGTAATATTTCGATAGCAACAATGAATAAAATAAATAAATACCCAATCACGCCGTTTCCTTTCGGAGTAGGCAATTGAAGTGTCAGGCACACTGAGCCACAAAGGAAACATGCGTATAGTATGTGTGGATGCGTATATCAGGTAACAGATCCGTTTAAAAAGAACGTTACGCTCTGCATCACTTTATTGGGGACTCCCATCTAACTCATGGACGCTCCGGCCCTTGCTTAACTTTCGTTAGCGCTGTTAATCATACATAGACTCTATGCCACACTACCGACATAATAGCATTTATTATCGGATATATCGCAATTTTTAACAAACATGCGTTTTGTCTAGAATAAAAAAGATAATTAGTAAGATTTAAAAATTTCGACATCCTCCCTTTTCCCTAGGGGGCAAAAAAATGCATTTTTTGTTTTCTTTTTTTTTCTCCACACCTATTAAATAAAAAATTCTTAAAAAAAAAAACACGAACGTAGAGTTTTGGGTGGTCTTCAAGTACAAGCCGCTCAAACCCTCTAAACATCCCCTAAAAAAAATTGAGAAGAGTTGAAATTGATTTTAAGTCATCTAAACCTTCAATTGCATAGAATTTAATTTTTTTACTTCATAAGCCATTAAAAATCTACGTCCATGATTTTTTTAGGATTTTTGCGAATGCAAATTATTAAAAACTGATTTTTCCACTTTTTTGTAATTTTTACAGTTTTTTTTTTTGCTTTTGTAACTCTGCAAAGCATATATAGCTTTTAAAACACCGAAATTTAGATTCTACAAAAAATTTTACATCAAGGGTACTCAGGTAGAATATGTTCATCAATTTGTAGTGATTTGACTGATCGTATTTTTTACAAGATAAAAAACAATATGGATTTTTTTTTTAATTTTAAATGTTTAAAATTAAAATCTGGCATCAAAATTAGCCAGTAAACTAATTTTCATCAAAATCGGTGAAGGTAAAAAAAACACCCATTAACTTTTTTCACAATTTCAAGACTTTTGCACTAAAAAAATCAAAACTCAAAAACAGTTAGTAATAGACACCAGACAAATTCCATCATCTTAAAGTTTATTAACTGAAAAATTATATAAAGTAAGTCAATTAAAATTGATTTTTGTCATCTCCTGCACATGACTAGTTTTTATTTGTTTGATAACAAACATTTTTACATTAATCCATATAAAAAAAAACTTGACTGTAATTAGAATTAAATATTTTCATGTTATTAAATATTATTTCCAATTAGAAATATATAAAAACATTTTGTAAACAAAATAATACAAAATTCGAACCAACTACTACTACTCTTTGTTCTTGTGAAGATACCTATTAAAGAATTTATGTTTATTTTTTATGCTAGTAAAAAAATTTAGGAGGTATTTTAGATATTCGTGATAAAAGTTATTTCACTTATGTTAACCGGGGTCCCCCTTTCTACGTATGCCCAAAAGCTTTTTCTCGAAAGCAGATATCTTTGATTATATATGTTCAAATTTGAACGATAAGAAAATTGCAATCTTTGATCAATCAAAAGCAAAAGCTATTCTTATAGAATACGGCTACCACACTTTCCTTATTCTCTTAATATTTCGGCAAGTGATTACAACTTTTTCTTGGTTCTTGGCAATTGCATGAGCAGTACAAAGCTAAAGTGGATATATTAAATGTAGTCAGTTAATTTTACCACTGTATAATGGTAATTATTTCGATGATTAGTAGTGTATAACTGGTTTTGAATCAATTTTTATAATATACCATCAAACACCGCATTAACTTTTTTTTGGTAATTGATTAAAAAAATTAAAATAAATATTTTTTTTTCCAAATTATGTAACTGTTTTTCAGAAATAATTACATACTTGTTGTAGTTTAAAAAAAAGTTACTTCTTAAAAGTATGCTGTCATAAAGCTATATGAGACTGAATGCATCTTAAATAATCTGTCAAATTGGTTAAAAATCTAAACAAATTAATATTATCTATATAGTAAACTTCTCTTTTGAGGTGGTTTGTCCAGTGTCCCTGCTCTGGGCTCTCTTAATCTATTGTGCACCTCTGGTTGTTAGTTGGGACAAACAGCAGATATATGTGCACCAGTTCCTTAAAATTAAGACAAGCCAATATAACTGGGCTTACGGACACCTCTTTTAACTGTGTAAGAGATGTCGCATATTTCTCCATCCACTTGAACTTGCTACTCTTTTTAACATGAACGTTAATAGCATGATAACTTTTGTAAATATACTATTATTACTTTTAACAAAACGCTCTTAGAAAACGGACAACGACAACCAAACCAAAAACAAATTTCACCTCACTTTACAAACAGAACAATTAAAGCTATAAAAACCAATTTGACATATATTAACAGAAAAATGCAACAATAACCCTCAAAATCCCGCCCGTAAATAAAGACGCTACTACTGCACCTACTGCACGTCTACTAACTAGTAGTTTTAGTTAGTTTCTGTTTTCCAAAAAAAAAAACTGCGTTTTTCATTGTAAGATGTAATGAAATTTCTCCATTCTTCCCACAACCGCGGCATAAAAAATCCTTTTGGATTCTATATATGTTTGTTTAAACTATTTTGTCAAATTCTCAGTCCTGTAAGCTTTCGCAGTTTTGTTTGGTTCATATGCATTACCATAGTTAAAGTACTGTATGATGGACCTGTTAAGAAAAGCTTCGTGTGCTCCATTCCTTGACAGTTTTGCTACAAGTTGCAATGTTCAGTTTCAAGTTTTGTATGGATTATTTCTTTAAAGGTCTCGTATGAAACCCCAAAAGCAGGTTGCGGTTCAACAAACAACTTTGTAGTTTTCTTTTTAGAAGCTGTTTTACTTTAAAGTTTTCTTTTACGCCCTGATTCTATTGTGTTCAAATCAGGGTACGCTTGACCCCTGCTGTTCAAAACTAATGCTTTCAGACATATTATGCAATTCATCACCAGTTTACGTTACTAATATCCCTTCCGCTTACTAGGATCATAGAATTACAAACTCAACACAGTTTAAGAAAACTATAAAAATGTATCATTAAATCATAAAGTTAAAAAAGCCTTATATTTGACTAAATGACATTAACTTGAAAAAAGTTATAAAATTATTTCAAAGATAATAAAGAAGAAAGATTTGTAACAACCTTAAATTAAATTAGACTTCTCTAAAGACACTATTTTGTTTAATTTTTTTAAATAAAATATTGCAATTAATTAAAAACTCGTAAAAATTATAACAAACTTTTAAAGAAGCAATATGCGATTTACTATTTACTATACTATATTTTTTGTAGCCCATTATACTATGTATTTTGTTTTCTGTCTTCGGTTTGTTGTGAACTTCGGCTCGCTAAGTTGTAGTAATTGGTAAATAGCAGATATGAAAACTGAGTGTAGGTACATATTTTAAAGCCAATATTTAAGTCTAGATAAAAAACTAAACATTTTAGATTAAAACACGCACATACTGAATCTACTTTTCATTTCAATTATTAATAATAATGTTAAAATTGTAAAAATATAAATCAAATCGTCAAAATATTTAATAATAAACTAGTTTGCTTCAGTATTTACTTAAATATCAACAGCTTAGTAATCAATTTTATTATAATATTACATCAATTCTTGTAAAATTAATATTAATTCTACTAAGATACTAAAAATAATCAACCGCCTTTTCAAATAAAAAAATCAAACAAATGTGTTATTTATAATATAGTAATAGTATTATAGATCTCCATCATAATAAAACATGTTCAAGATTATGATTAATTTCTGATATAGCAATGCGTATATCAAAACTCATTTTATTCCAATCGCAAGAAACGTATCCGAACAGTCAATACCCGATACATTGAAAATAAAATTAATTGAAACGAATATTTTTTGCTTATTCCATTCCTCAGTCCGAGTATATAGCATTGAATGATCTGTGATACAAATAGTTCGTGGGCTTAATGCACGCCATGACCGTGTCGGATTTGCTCACCGAATACAATCTTATTTCGATACAACTTCAAGATGTCAGACGTTAGCTTTTAATTTGCATCATGTTCAGCCCATGACCGCGTGTTAATGATGCTGATAAGTTGGCGGACGAGCTACCGCATAAATTTCTTACGCCGATGACAGCCCTTGTTTGCATTTTGCCGAAAATAAAACGAATAGGAAAAAGCTGTTTGGAAATAGTTACATAATGTCGTGGGCGAAAGGCAATTAGCGCCGGATTGAAACTGTAGCGTTGTGGTATGGACCTAGCGATGACCGCAATTAATTGTTTAGCCTGGGTGATTGAATTATATAAGCCCCTTATGAGGAAGTAACCTTTTCGTTAAATTAAATTGTTCGGTTACTTGGCTGTAAAAATAGACCAAGTGTGATCTGCAGTTAAGTTTATGGTAGTGATGTAATGCATTAGCCCGAACACGACTGTGATATGCACACAATGGATCTTGGACTGAAACTTAGCGACCACACACATCCCGTGTGGTGCGTTGTATAGAAATACTTTTGTGATCACTATTAAAACTTTCATTAATTACCGCCGATACATAATAAATATAGCCATTGTCCATTAGAGCAAAATTTAGATCTAATATTCAAACATATTATTTCAATCATAATGCAGATAGTAGTTGTAGGTTAATCATCATGAGAAAGTGTAAATATTTAGACACAAAGAACAATAATAAAGTTAAAACTGTAAAATATAATCTATAATAGTAGTAAAATACCATTTGAATGGTATATCTACTCTTATAAGTAACATCAACTTTGTTGCATTCATCGTGTTTTATGCTTATTTAGTTCTTGGATCCCACCATGCATTATAACACCTTCGATATTACTTTGCGTGTAAAACTACAAACAAGAATTACAATTACTCGATGTTTTACGAGCACTTATACACACTTAGTAGAGATATGAAATTTAATGTTTATCGATCATTTGCCGGATTACAATAATTACATTTGCTCGCATTAAAAACATACGGCGAATGCAATTTCAAGTCATTGAACAGTTACAGTCCGGATTACTTAGGTAACAATGAAAGAAATTATTCGATCCGTTTTAACAATATACTTATAAATGTGTAGCTAATAGGCAATAATGGCGATAAATTAAAACGCTACAATGGATTTGTTACAATTTTGATTTGTAAGTAAATGACCTTAAGTTTGTTTGGCTCAATGAACTTTGTTATAACATGTTTTATCAGTTTAGAAATTGTATTTTATATAATCATAGATATTTGTACATTAATCATTTTTTTTAAACTTATTAATTATGTCATTAAAAAAAAAATATACCAATTTGAACAAACTTAATCTAAGATCAATTTTTTGTATTGTTTATATAAATAAAACTCCAAAAAAAACGTTGATACCAAATATCTCGTAATAGAAAACTAATAAGAGCAATCAAGTATAAAAAAGTCTTTATCCCTGAGATTGGGAAGTGTAGAAATAAGAAAAGAGACAAACATGCATTTTATCGCTACTACTGTTTAATTAATACAGCGAATATATTATGCGTGTCTTACTAGATGAATAAAAATATTGAACCTCAGATTCGCAGAAGAACAGCTATGTCCGAGCTAACACCAATATAAAAACCACAACATATCAAGAAACACCAAAATCAACCTTGTTAAAATACCGGTATTCTATGTGGACATTGCGAGATGCAGCTCGGATGCATTCAAAATACAAACTAATGTATCAGTGCGTAAAGAGATCAAACCCAAACAACGCCTTTTCAGTATAGTATATAGCCGTATTAAGTTTTTTGGTCATATGACAAGAATCAACAACATAAAAAATTTATAATTTAAGGCAAACCTGATAGCAAACAGAGAAGAAGGAGGTCTTCTACCCGATATACTGACACAATACATCATCTGATTCACTCAAATATCAAAACAGCAGTCCGAAATACAGCAAAACAGAAGCAGACGGCGTAACACTGTAAAACGGGTAATAGAAGCCTGATAAAAAATGCATAAAATTAGTGATACAAAATATGTTAACACACCTCTGTCAACACGTTGGATCAGGAAAAAAGAAAAGTTTGGTGCAACAAATTCAAGCAAAGTTGTAAATGTCTAAATATCAGTACTTAAACTCAATTGTCTGCGAAGAAAGTGTTAGCCGTTTCAAGATTAGAGAAAATTCAACTGATTGATTACTTATATTAACGCATTACTGCTGGGGCTAGTTTTATTTTTTTTAGACTTTTCATAAATATGCGTTGCGTAATAGAACTACTAAACAATGCACAGGAAAAGCCGACTGCCCTGATTGCTCTACTCTAGACATCCACACCTAATAACTTCATCTACACACCGAATGAACATAAATACTGATTTATATTTGATATCTCTATTATAATAACTTTATTTAAATATAAAATATAATTTGAAAAATCAATATACGCTTAGTTCGAAAGGGAATAACTTTTTGTAATGTATAGCTGTACAAAATTTTAAAACATTGTTTTGTAAAATCTTTTTTAAGCATTGAGAAGTGTCTTATAAGTAAATTAATTAACAAGTATTTATAGCTAAACCTCAATCTCGTTTTCTAGTATTTCTTAAGAACGAAGTATGACCAAAAACTGTTAAAATGTAAATTATTTGTAAATGTGCAAAAAAAGCATAAAAGTAAACCAGTTATGTATTCAAAAGTATAAAAAGTTAATATAAAGTAGTATTTTTAATTCATTTTTTTGAACTTTTACCAATAAGTAACTTTGACAAACAAATCAACACACATTTCATTTAGTTTTTATACGAATTAAGCAATCTTGCAGATGGTTTAATTATACAGGATAAGGTAGAATAGAAAGACGTTTTTGAAATAAGTTTAACTTAACTGTTTTTAAACTTACAAAAAATTAATTACAAAAAATGAAAATTTTATGTTGCCATTTAACAATAAAATAATGAAATCATGTTCTGAAAATGACATCAAACAGAAGACGTTTTCTGCAATACACTGCTGTAGTCGTTACTCAAAGTTCATCACACAAATCAATTGCTCTAACTTCTGTGTGAAGGTAAAACTTTAAATAATAAAAAAAAAATTGAAATCTGGGGAACACCACGGCACATCACTAAAACAAAAGACATGGCCAGGGAAAATTCGATGCACACCTTCACTTGAAGCTCTCGCTGTATGTGATCATAAAGTTTTTCAAGATAAAAACATATCGCTCAGAGTTTACACTTAAAGTTGCCCCTCTTTCATCTTCAAAAAATTAAGGTCCAAACATTGACTTTATCATTGTAAAGTGAGCGTTGATGCAGTTCACGGGGCTTTTGTGCTGCTCAATATCAATAGTTCCAATTGTTAACACAACCACTGAAATGAATCTACAAGAATCATTTGAATTCTTTCGGATAGCACTGCTGGCGTTTTGCAAAACCTTCTTCATTCAGTTGCTGGACAAACTTAAGCTTATAAGAGTAAAAGTGATGGTCATGATAAAAAAAATTCTCTAAAGTTTGATTCGTTTTCGGTCAAAGCATCCTGGAATTACTGCGTGTCTCGCTCTTTCTACAAAAACTGCTGTCCTTACACTTCGACAACAATTTTGAACTAATTGCCGATCGTCTTAAAATTCTGCCCCATCTGTTAATTGTATCACGTTTCGGAACAATCAATATTAACTATAAGCACTAAATTAAATGACAAAAGCCTCTTCACTTTTTTGCGTGTACTACCTGTGGAAAAAACTTTGTACGTATCTTAAAATAATACAAACATTTGAAAAAACCAGCAAAAGTCACTTACATAAATAAAATAATGCAATAGAATGTTGTTAATCAATTTAACAACAGCAAATATTACTCTCCAACTAGTTTATTTCTTAAACATATAAATTCTGATAACTACACAAATTTAGGTATTTAGGTCAAAGTATTATGATTATTATCAAAGAGCCTATTACAACCAAAACAAGTTAAGAGAGCATTGCCTCTATATAACACTTCAATGTGTATCAATCAGACCCACAAAGCAAATGTTTGTTTTTAAACGCTAGATTATTAATCAAAAACTTAAAAAAAATCAAAGTAAAAAAACCGCGTAAAGAAGGTACTAAGAAAAAGAAAAATGCTTCTAATTTTTAACGCCTTGATCAATAACTATTCTAGACTACGCCGTCATACTGTACAAAACAACACCCAAAAACACAGGTTATGTACGCAAGATAAACTTGTTACTAAGTTAGTAAAGTACATCCACTATTTTTTTTTATTGTGCGTTTGTTTTTAGTTATTTACATTACCCCAGAAGTGTTCTCTCGTTTAAAGGAGGTTGACGGAACCAATGGCTTATATTAAAGACGCTAAAGCTCTATAACTGAACTATCTCACAAAATAAAATCCATTGCAAGCGCCGCCATACTAATCAACTACCAAAACATCCGCATTATTACAATCTATTACACTACTCATTAATCATCTTGTAGTTCCAAACAAATTTATAAGTAATTTCTGTAAAATAGTTTTACACAAAACAATTTTTAACAAGCCGTCCAGCTAGAGACCATTATTAGACCTATTTTTCAGCCTGCAACCGATCTCGTGGTACAACTCGCAAGTGTTACCAAAAATGAGTGTTTCATTTTGCCAAAGCTAAAAGATCAATAGCCACTACTAAAAGCAAGCATTCCCATCAATATGCCATAATTCAGTATGCAGAACCTGGCAAGAGCATTAGTAATCTTTTTGTTTTAGCAACTCAAACTGCACTGCTAGAAATCTAATCCCGCTTTAGGTAAAAACCACATAAAAAGCACATATTGTTTCTAGAGAAACGGAAGGAGCGTTTTGAACAGATACAAGTAGCGGAGCTACTCCACTCACACTAGTTAATCAAAACAACCTATAGCAACACTTGATTTAGCCTTTATGGTTACTCAATAAATTGTGTTAACATAAAATACTTTAAAATCTAACATACGGCCGTTAGCTGAATTTATGGCATTCCTAGTTTAAGTTCTTGCTCTAACAGGTTTGCCTCATTATGTACTAGTTTGGCTACAAATCGCCCTAATATCGTAAACAACTATTTATTATTTTGGTATACTAAAACAAACCCTTTTCCGCTATAACAAAAAAAAAACTCGTCATGCCACTTAACGGATTTTTTAATCAATTTCACTTAAAGACTCAGTTTTGACCGGTTGAGTAATGAGCCATTCCACTCTGCACTGCAAATCATTAGCAAATATTAGAGCTGCGTTTTGCCAAACACAGCGGACGCACACCTAAATCAAACCCCGCTGCCTCATCTCAACATCACACCTACATAATCTGCTCTACTATTAGAAAACCGACCTGCAACGTCCAACGTAAAACATTGCGTTTCCAACCCCACTGCAGTTGACTTCTCCAACAAAATTTTTATTAAAAAACAATTTTTTGTAAAAAAATATTTTGCTAGTTATAACAAAAAAAACTAATATAAAAAATCATTATCCAATAATAACAAGAAATACAATAACAACAAAAATAACAGTAAAAACAACATTGACAAAAACAGCAGCATTAGCACCACCAGTGATCATGCCTATTGGAACAACTCTCGCCACGACAAAAGCCAAGCCACCAACACGCCCACGTTCAGTATAAAAACCCCGTACAAGCAATATCAATCAACTGGTTTTAACAACTTAATCTGAACCGTTAAATTAAAAAGCTCTTAATGGATGTGGCTAAAATGGTAAATAACCTAACAAATCCTAACCGCACCAGAAAAAACATAAAACATGAAAACGATATGCTGTTTCTAAAGAAACATTTTGAATAGATACCAGTAGTACTAAAACTACTCTACAAATACCAGTTAGTCAAAGCACATACAGCAGTTAGCTGTATTTGTGGCCTAGTTTGTTTAGGTAACTCACCCTAACAAAATTCTCTTCTATACTAGTACAATATCGTTAAAAACTAATTATTACTTCAGTTTATCAAAAACGTGGCGCAGTAGTATAGCTATCCGACTGCTGCACCAAAGATCGTGGGTTCATATTACAACAATAACCATATCAAACGTTTATACGCTCTCCCACTCCCCAACCCGCCTTGTCATCGTGGGGTTTAATAACGTAGATCATTCTCTAGAACTGAAGTCCACTTAAAACAGTATGTCCACCCATAATGTAAATTGCCAGCATTACAAGCAAAGAAAAGATGTGCCAACAATGATGTAAAAAGTTGCTGATAATGATGATACTAAAGAAACCAGACACTAATCGTTGAGATACTTAACAAATTCTTAAATCAATTTTACTTAAAGACTTCGTATTGACTGTCTATAACACCTTTCGCCAATGCATAAACAACTAACAAAACGATCGTATTACATCCTTATGGTCAATAGAACGTTTATAATGTCGCCCTTTTAGTTATAATTTATCAAACACAGCAAATAGAGTACTACAAAACACTCTGCGTAGATTACCGACGCTTCAAACTAAGTGGCTATCTTAAAACCTGTTGCATGATAAACTATTCATAAATCTACCAGTCATGGGCAGAGAGTAGTTCTGCATTTCGCTAAAGCTAGAAGACACACACCTTAATCAAGCGTTTTAGCCAGTTCCCCAATCCGGATTTCACTCGTCGTTGCTCTCTAAAACTCCACATCATTACATAATATGGATAAAGTACAGCATACTCTATCCACCACTGTTAGAAATGAGACCTGCAATAAATACTACTTAACGTAAGACGATGCGTTTCGTTTCCAATTCTAATGCAGTTAACCTTTAAAAAAAATAATTCAAAATACTCCAAATAAAACATACGCCGTTAGCTGCATTTATGATCTTGCTAGTTTAGGTATGATCTACTATACTATATACATTGACTATAAATGCTTTGCTACTGATATAATATTGTTAAGAGCTATTTATTACCTCGGTATATAAGGACAAATATGCTTCCGCTACAACGAAGAAAACGTTGATCAACAAGCCACCCGACGGTTTTTTTGGATTAAATTTATTAAAAAACTGGTATCCGTCAAAACAAACGCTAATAGAAAAAAAAACTGTTCAGCATCATCAAACTTTTGCGTCATTATTGGCCAACAAAGTTATAATAACAGTATGTGGAAACAAATGAATTAAATTAAACAAATAAATTTTAAGTCTTATTACTAGCAAGTTTCAATTCTTTATTTATTTCCAATAGACCATACGGTATAGAATAGCGTCATAATACAAAAATTAAACAATAAATACATACATACAAAAAAAAAACTTACAATAGCAAACAATTAACATTAAATATTATGTAACATTTTAGAAAAGTTATCTAGATATTCAATAAATTGTATAATACGCTTTGTTTAAAAGAATTGTTTTAACATTAGATTTAAACTTTTTGCCATTTAATGATTTTAATTCTAACGGTAGCTTATTGTAAATATTTATACCCAAATATTTGGGCCATTTTTTGTAAAACTCTAACCGGTGCTTAGAAATTTCTGGTGTTGTTGCTCCATGTCTACTCAACGTGAGTATCCGTTCCTCAATAAAATAAATTTTACAAGATGTTTTTGTATTTAAGTTAAACATAAACCGTAAAGCTCTCTTTTGAAGCTTAAAAATCCTTTCCATGCCAGATGATGCTCCCCATGCTACAATTCCGTATGATGCTAATGAAGACTAATTTTGTCATCCCAAATCATACTACCTGCCAGTTCTGTGTAATACCATTTGGCTAAAATGATTCTAGAAAGTTACAAAACCTGATAGTACAAATGTTTGAGAAAAACAATATTCTGTTTTCCCCAAAAAATGACTTCAGCAATACGGTCAGAGGATAATAATAATAATAAATCATTTATTCATTTTGGCCAAATAGATGGATATAAACAGTCAATACACATAATACATAAAAATTAATTATACACATTGAAATAGACATATATAAACAAATAAGATAAAAATAATATTACATTATAATATAAGACACATATTAAAAACATTTTATAAAAAATCAACTAAATATTCTTGCAAACTATAATAACATTTAGTGACTAGAAATACATGTGTTTGAGTTTTAAACAGTTTGTAATTAGTAATTTCTTGCAAGTATGTAGGTAATTTGTTATAGAGTCGCACGCATGCAAATATTGGAGATTTCTCGTATTTGGTTGATTTATGGTATTTAACTCGCAAGCGATTAATATTACGTGTATTGTAATCATGTGTGGACGTTGTTGATTGAAACTTAGATATATTTTTGTTAACATAGGTTACTGACTTATAAATATAGATAGATAGCATCGTTAGTAAGTTATTGTTGATAAAATAGTCTTTGCAAGTCGCAAGTCTATCTGCTCCATATATTAAACGTATAATACGTTTTTGTTGCACAAATATCCGTTTTATGTTTGTTGCTTGGCCCCACACTAAGATATTGTAAGTCAAGTGTGAATAAACCATAGCAAAATAAATCTTCATTAATGAATCTAAATTTAAAGTCAATCGAATTTGTAAGATTGCAAAAATAGCTTTGTTAAGCTTTTCACAAACGCTGTCTACTTGACATGACCAATTCAGATTTTCATCAATTATGGTTCCTAGAAATTTTACATTTTTACTAAGATCATAATTGAATATTTTTATAAAATCGTCGGATAAACATTTTCTTTCATGAAAATTTATAAATGTATCTGTATTTAATATAAGTCTATTCTTATAGCATCATTGATTAAAATCATTAATAGTGTTTGTCACACTTGCTACTAACTCTTCTTCTGTGTTTGTTGATATTGCAATAGAAGTATCGTCTGCAAACATTACTACTAACCCGTTTCTAATCGATGAAGGCAAATCATTCACGTACATTAAAAATATAAGAGGACCCAATACAGATCGTTGACGAACACCTAAAGTTATTGAATATTTTCCTGATAAATCTTTATTTATTTTTACAACTAAGTTGCGATTTGTTAAGTAAGATCTAAGCCATTCAGAAATATTTCCTAAATCATCGTTTTACCTCCAACGGTTTCCTTCCACTAAAACACCATTTTACCCTCATTCAAAACTACTCCAAAACTGCAACAAGGAAATAACTTCAGACTTTTTCAGTTAAACCTCACAAAGTAGTTACATTTACCATAAAATAAAAGCATAAAAAACAATTGCTTCCTCAATCCTTCACACAAAACGTTTCTAACCTACGCACAACTCCCAAGTTTTTATAAAGTGCAAACAAACCATACAAATAACAATATTAGCACTAAAAGATAAAGACTGTAAAACAAAATCTATGCAAAAGCTTTTATAATTTTCATTGTCACATTCAACAGAACATCAACAATACAAAAAAAAACAAGTAAAGTTAGTCTAAGAATTATTGAAACTATAGTACTAAAACTTCAAATTTTTTTTAAAAATCTATGACAAATAATGCAATAAATAATACAGTCACCAACGTATTGTATTGTGTATAGTAAGTTCTAGATGCATATTCATAAAGCAAAGGCCATCATCACGTTACTAAATGATCAAAACCAAGAAATATACTAAAGTAACTTTAGCTAGTTGAGTCGTTTAAAATAATATTGATGAAAACTAACAAAAATTTATCCAAATAATAGTAAAGCATAATAGACAAAATTTATTATTAAAAAAAAAGTTTGATTGGTAACACGTTTCATATACATAATACTGTCACATTTATATTCTCTTGTCCAACTGTCAATAATAAATAAAAAATAAGATTAAGTATAACATTGAACGATAGCCATTAATATGATTGACAAATATTAATATCAATTTCAACAGATACCTTAGATTGATTCCGTTTTAGTTTAGATCCATACATAAAAAAATACAAGTTGTAATGACTTTGTTCTATTTGCTGTATTTTATGATTGCTTGTATATTGTAACAAACGATATGTGATATTTGTAAATGTAATTAAATTATTACATTCGTCATAATTCAACATAATAAATTAACAACGTTTCGCAATAAACAAGGATTGCATGCATTTGCGTAATAAAGATTTGATTTATTTATCAATCCATTTGTCAACTTCTTGTAGTATTTTCTGCACAAACTGTACCTGTCTCTAATTGCACTAAATAGACACGTAGTATTTTGCAACAAGTAATGTATTGATATGGTCTACAATGTAAAAATAAAATAAAAATAGCAATCTCTCTATAATATTGTTGGTGGACAAGTCACGTCTTTGTCTTTCGTTGTGATTAAATGCGATTGCAATTGAGAATGTTGTACATTGACCGAGACATAGTTATATAATTATCAATATAAATCGCACGGGTTCATTAGTAGTTAATAAAATAAGTTAACGGAGGTCTTGTAAGGAAGGGAATGCACTCGGACGAAAAAACAACAACAACCGCACTAAAACAACGCTCCCTGGTAAATATACTGCCGTCAAAAGCACGTAGAGGCTGCGGAAAACTACGAAACTTTGATTTCCTCGCCGTCGACTCGTCACCAGCTACACTTCCTACATGCCACCATGTCGGTACTTTGCAAACATTCCATTGTGCAAATGGGAAAAAAGTATACTTAGAAATTATAAGGATTTTGTTACTATAATCCGTACATGGCGCGACAATTATGTTTGTTTAAGAAATGCTCTTTGTTTGCATAACGCTAAAAGCACGATTGAAATCAAGTGATAGAATTAACTATTCAACCCCATGAACTAGCAAGGATATATATGGTCTTTAAATATAAACACACAATAATTTGAATTTGCAAATCGTAAAATCAACAATAAACATTGAAACGTTAGGCAATACGCAATTTAGATTTTTACAGTAAAATAAACCAATTTAAAAACATAAAAACATATTCATATTACATAACATTCACAAGCCTTATATTATACAGGGTGTCCCGAATTAACTAGTCATAAAATGAATGCCAGAAACTACAAGCAAATTGAGTAATATTGATCTAATAAAGTAGTATATTATATTTCATAAATTCGGAGTTATAGCTCTTTAAAGTTTACAGAATTTTTTGATTTTTTTTAATAATCATCTTTAATTTTTAATATTTTTTAACAATTTTTTGTTTACATAAGTTTATTTTTTATTTACACAAACTGTTAAAGTTTGAATAAAAAAAGTCTTCAGGAAGATTGTTTTTTAAGATTCTTTAGATGTTTAACCTTCTGAAACTTTTTAATTTTTAGGTAAATCTATTTTTTTTTTTTTGGTTATTTTTCTTTGTGGAAAATTTAATTTAATAACTTTTCTGTCTCTTGATAAATTTTGATCAGGTTTTTGAGAGTAAATGTATCGGTACAGAAACACCGAGATGAGTAATATGCATCTAATCCATGGAGTGTATAAAAAATGCAGCAGCAGATTGTTTTTGGAATTAAATTTGTGACTCCAGAATAGTATTAGGTTGTGTTGCCCATTTTGTAGAATTAAATGATTAAGAATAAAAAGAAAATAAGAAATATTATGTAATCATCAACACAAAAAACATTTATTTTAATAATTGTTCAAAGTGCCATTTTGATTTATGCATTTAGAAACCTTTGGAAACACTTAAGCTAAATTTTTGATTTCATTAGAATACCTTATTATTCTTTCTTCCAATTCTTCAATTGTGTTTATAGGAGTAGTATAAACTTTTTGTATTAAATGTCTAGAAAAAATAAAAGTCAATTGGATTTAAGTCTGGAGAACAAGGAGGCCAAGCTAAAAATGCATCATCACCTCTTCCAATCCACCTTCGAAGATATTTCATTGTTAGCCAATTTCTAACGACGCGCGCATAATGTGGCGGTGCACCACATGTTCCTTCTTGTAGCAAGAGGTATCACCTTTAATAAAGCCGGTAAATCTTTATTTAAAAAAAACGCAAATAGTTTTCAGCATTTAAACGCGGAGAAAAACAGACCGGACCTATTAAATAATTGTCCACAACTCCTATCCAAACATTCAAACTAAACTCATATGGTGATGTTTTTCAATAATTCCATGCAAATTCTCTTGAGCCCAAATATGATATTATGTTGATTAAAAATACCATCTCGCGTAAAAGTCAGTAACCAACACTCTTTTCCAAAAACTAACATTTTCTGCGATTTTAGCAGAAAGCTATGTTTCTGGCTATAAAACCTTTTGGTTTTAAAACATCTTGCACTTTTTGTAAATGGTACGGATAAAAGTTCTTATCTTTTAAAATACCATGCACTACTCTACGTGAAATGTTAAGTCGATGTGCAATGCGTCTAATGCTATTCGTTAGATGGTAGAATATCCAGTTTAAAATTTGTTCTTCTACTTTAAGATCCAAATTTACATAACGCCCACAGTCTATTTTATGAGGTGCAAAAGTACCACGTTCTCGGAGTCGCTGATCTAATGCCAAAAACAATCTGCGTTCCGGTTTTTGTCGCTCAGAGTACACTTCGGCGTAACGTCTGGCTGCTGCCGCTGCATTTTCTAAACACTTTCCAAAGACTAGATGCATATTACTTATCTCCGTGTTTCTGTGCCGATACATTTAAAAACAAAAAGTTAATTAAGAAAGCACAATTTGTGACGTTTATGAAATTTAATTTGACGTCCACGGCTAATGATATTTTTATATTTTTATAATTTTTAAGAAATAATGACCTCTTGATTTTCCCAAAAACCGTGTATCTGATCAAAATTTGTCAAGAGACAGAAAAGTTTTCAAATTAAATTTTCCACACAAAAAAATTACAAAAAAAATAGATTTACCTAAAAATTAAAAAGTTCCAGAAAGTTAATTATCTAAAAAATCTTAAAAAACTAACTTCCAGAAGACTTTTTTATTCAAACTTTAACAGTTTGTGTAAATAAGAAATAAACTAATGTAAACAAAAAATTGTAAACTTTAAAGAGCTATAACTCCGAATTTATTAATAATAATATACTACTTTAATAGGTCAATATTACTCAATTTGCTTGTAGTTTCTGGCAGTCATTTTATGACTAGTTAATTCAAGACACCCGGTATATTGAGACAAAATCATATACATATTAAATTTTGGTATTTGACAGTTTATTTATCTTCTAAACAGTAACATAAAAATAAAATTCTTATTCTATCATCTCTTATTAACAAGAAAAATGTTCAGTTCTTGTGGCAACTAAACATTGGAAGAGTATAGAGTAACTGTTTAAAATAAAACAAAATAAAACCAGTAAGCTGTAAAAACAATACAACACGAAACGTCAGATTAATCGTCAGTACGAGTTATCTCTAGAAGTTAAAAAAATTGTGCTTAAAAATTATTATCGCAATACAACAATACGCAGAGTGGCGGCTAAAACCAGAAATATTCTAAGTAAAAAAGGTGAAAGTTCGGGTCGTTCAACTTTAGTTTCTGTACAATTGTCAGATAACTTATACCAGGAATAAATTTATCTACATTATATACCTGGTATAGCATTAGTTATGCCCTTGTTACAGTCTAGATAACCTATTGAAACGTCAATGATGACTTATAAACTGACGTATAAATCATTTATACGCAAATTTGTTGTGCGCGTTACTTGGTTACTATATAAGTACTTGTATTAATAATATTAAAGCTCTTATTGATGATATAGAGAATGTGCATGTATTATGTATTACTGAACACTGGCAGTCAGCAAATAAACTCCAGTACTACAATATACCAAATTTTAAACTGATATCTAGTTTCTGTAGAGCGTCAAAAGAACATGGTGGCGTAGCAATTTACTGTAGAAGTGACATAAAGGCTACAAGTATAAAATTGATAAATTTAATAACAGAAATAAAAAAATTTTAATGCGCTGGTGCTGTCATTCAGTATAATAATAAGCATATAAATATTGTATGTGCGTACAGGATTCCACAAAGTGACATTAAAACGTTCTTATATAAAATGGACAACATTTTAGTTTTGCTTGCTAACAAAAATATGAATTTTTTTATTGCTGGGGATTTTAATATAAACACACTAGACAATAATATGGACAGTAAACTGTTTAAAAACTTATTGATATCTCACAATGTTGTGTTAACAATTGATCAGCCAACAAGAATTTATCATACCGGATCTCAAACTTGCATTGACAATGTAATAACAAACTTAAAAACTAATTACTTGGCAAAAGTAATCTATACCAACATGCCTGATCACACGGCTCAGTTGTTTATTCAATATTTGGATGAACGCATTAGAGAGCCACAACACAGTGTTAGATTATATCCAGAGATTGCAATACAGGAATTTTGTTTAGATATTCAAAGTGAATTATTTTTAAGTGTGTTTGTAGCATTAGATGTAAACACAAAATATAGTAATTTTGTGAATACTTTTACTTTATATTTTAATAAACATTTTCCGATAAAAAAAATTTGACAAAGCAATTATAATAAATCATTTAATTTCAAAACTCCAGAAATAGAACAGTGTAAACATACAATAAATATATATGCAACAATATCCACATATATACCTGAGTACAAAATTCTTTTAAAAGATGCAAAACTACAATACAAAGAATTGTTAAAAATTACACAAAATATTATTCATATTATTGAAGTAATGATTTAATTTTATTTATTTATTTATTTATTTTATTTTATTTTTACATACATGTTTCGATGAGTCATCATCATTTTCAATGTATTTATATTATATAATATTTCAAACTGATTGATTAATATTTAAAAAATAGTTTTTTCCCGCTACCCTGATATCCGTTTTATTTATTTAAATTTCTGTATTCCCGCTGACTTGAATTTTGATTTTGTCATTTATTAGACATGTAAGGCCTGTAATATCCAACTCCTAATAAAGCACCTAATAAACTATTAGCTGAATAACCTAACTTTTAATTTTATTTATTTTATTAAAACCTATGGACAGCCAATTAAATATATGTTTAACATTTACATTTATAACAAATAAAAACATTAAGCATATAATTTATTAATCGCTTAGAGGTGTAACAAAATTAAATCAATTTAAAATTTAAAAAAAGTTAGGTTATTCAGCTAATAGTTTATTAGGTGCTTTATTAGGAGTTGGATATTACGGCCCTTAATAAAAATAAATTTTAGTTAAATAGAAATTTTAAGTTATAATGTAAATATTTATATTTATTTGATAGATTATCTAACCTTTAAATTTGTAACGTCTAATAAATGACAAAATCAAAATTCAAGTCAGCGGGAATACATAAATTTAAATAAATAAAACGGATATCAGGGTAGCGGGAAAAAACTATTTTTTAAATATTAATCAATCAGTTTGAAATATTATATAATATAAATACATTGAAAATGATGATAACTCATCGAAACATGTATGTAAAAATAAAGTAAAATAAATAAATAAATAAAATAAAATCATTACTTCAATAATATGAATAATATAAAAGGATTTTATAAAATAAAAATAGAAAATATAAAATATAAAATACACAAAATATGGTGTACGAAAATAAATTACGTGTGTCATCTAATAAATCAAAATGTTCGTGGCAAATCATTAAAGATATAGTAGGCAATAACAATAAAACGAATGTCTTACCTACAACAAACAATCAAGTACTACAAGCAGATAAATTTAATTCATTTTTCAAAAATATTGCGCCAAAATTATTATTAGATAAGTGTCCCAACAGTAGCCCATATGCATGTAATATACCAATAAATAACAAAAACATTATACTTAAGCCTGTAATTGACAATTATTAATAAAATGGATAATAAAAAAAGGTGTGGATAATATTTCTATATGTCTTATAAAGCGTTGTATTCCCCATATACTTAAACCACTTAAAGATATATTTAATAGTTCGTTTGAATCTGGAATCTACCCTGATAAATTAAAGTACTCTATAATTGTACCTATTTTTAAAAAGGGCAACTGTGAGTGTTTTGAAAATTATAGACCAATTAGTTTATTAAACACATTTTCAAAAATTATAGAATCATTGATGTACACCAGACTTTGTAATTTTTTCCAACGTCACAAGTTATTCAACAACACACAACATGGTGTTACTACAGGAAAAAGAATAGACACTGCTCTATTTGATTATCTACAAGCTACCCTATCAGCTCTTAATAAAAAAGAAGTTGTATGTGGTCTGCTCTTAGATCTATCTAGAGCATTTGACACCTTATACCACTCTATATTGCTAACAAAATTACACCATTACTGCCCACAAATGGATTAAATCTTATTTAACATCAAGAAGCAATCTGTTAGAATAAAAACAAAGGATCAGGATATAGTGTCAAATGCTCTAAGTGTTGAAATGGGTATTCCTCAAGGCAGCATATTAGGACCACTTTTATTTGTAATTTTTATTAATGAAATACATAGCACTATTCACACTGGCTGTCATCTGGTTAGTTATGCAAATAACACTAATATATTGTTGGTTGGGAAAACTTACTTAGAAGTCATAAATAAAGGCAACATTATGATGGAAAATATTAAAACTTGGTTTAGTAATAACAAACTAATATTAAACGCAGACAAAACAAACACAATCCTTTTTAAAACAAACCGAGTATATAAAACAGCAAATACTATAACAATAAATAAAAAACAGTATAGCTTCACTAACACTGTAAAACTTTTAGGTATACTGCTAGATGAAACCTCAAACTACAAATATTGACTGTTTAGAAGCTAAGTTAAGCAATGTATGTTTTGGCTTGCAAATGCTTGCCAAAAATATAAACTTTAACATAGTTGCAGATTTTTATTAGCATCTAAAGTACGGAATAATCTTTTGGGGAAGCAGTTCACATTCAAACGGATTATTTACACTCCAAAAAAAGGCTATGCGAATAATTACTAATATAAAATTTAAAGACAGCTGTAGGGGTATATTTAAGCAGAACAATATGCTAACGGTACCTGCTATTTATGTATACGAATGTATAAAATTTTTGTACTAGCATAAAAGTTTATTTTTAACACATACTTTGTCCAATTTATATGATACTAGACATTGCGTTGAGTACAGGGTTCCTGGTCATAGACTGAGTATGTTTGAAAAAAGAGCACTTTACAACTGTATTAAATGTTACAATCATTTGCCCAAAAATATTAAAGAAGCACAGACATATTCAGCTATGAAGATAATGCTGTACAAAGCGCTATGTAGTTTAGAGCCATATCAAACTAAAGATTTCTTTGATCATCATTTTTAATATTTGTAATTACATCTTTTGCTTGTTTAATTACTTTTAACTATGTATTTTATATTTGTAAATTTTTATTATTTGTTATATTGTGCTGTCGACAGTAGATTCATAAATGTGGACTAAAGTTTTATAAAGTTAAATTACAAATAACAATTTAAAATAATATTTAAAATAAATGTTTTATTATAGTTAAAGGAAAAACCACTGTTGATAGTAAAACAAAAGAAAACCAGACATCACATCACATAAGCAAATTCTAAAATATCGTCAAAAAAAGACGTTCCAAAGTAATATTCAGCAACAAATTAAAATTCGACGTGTTGTAGATTACCGCAATTGCGTAATTTGTACTAAATATAAGGCTTTTCATAAGGATTGCCTAAAACGTATGGTAAAATTTACTAAAAAAGTAATAGTTTGGGGCTGCATAACAACTTCAAGATAAGGTTACTTTAAATTTATTGATTTTTTATTTATTATTAAATTATTACAGTGTATCACTGCTTTCCTTCTTTTAGCCGGGTTCTCTACTTCTGTCGGTCTTCTAATTTTCCATCCTTATGTTTCCATCGCTTCATCTACTTCATTTCGCCATGATCTCCTTGGCCTACCCATTTTTGTTTCCCCATCGGGCTTCAATTGGTTATTATTCCTTTCTATTTGCTAGCGCTTGTTCTTCTTGTGTGTCCATACCACATTAATCTCTTTTCCTCTATGTATTTCATTATGTCAGATTCCACGCCCATCCTATGCCGGATCTCTTCGTTCCTTATTTTGTCCATCCTTGTCACTTCACAGCATCTTCTTCAGTATTCCATTTCCACTGCACGTAATTTGTCTCTGATCTTTTTGTTTGTCACCCAGATTTCCGCCCCATACGTCATTTTGCTCCTGATTAGTGTGTTGTATATTTTATGTTTCGTCTATGTTATGTTCCTATTCCATATTATGGGGTGTAACTTTCTTATGCATGTTCTCGTTTGTCCTAGTCTATTTTATAACTCTTCGTCATTGTTTGCGTTTCTTGTTATGGTAACGTCTAGATATTTAAACTTTAACGTGCCTTTTATCTTAATGTTATTGTCGATGGTTAGATTTTGTATCACGTCGCTGCCGGTTTCAAGATATTCCGTTGTGCTATAGTATATCTCCATTCCGGCTTTCTGTTATTCTTCTTTCAGATTTCTTAACATATAGCTTAGATTTTCTTCATCCTGGGCCATGATTACTTAGTCATAGACAAAACATAATGTGAATAGGTGTTCGTTTCAAATAAGTAGTCCCATCCCTTAACATTTATTTTTCTATGTTCTTAAGGTGTCTTCTAAATATATCTTAAAACGCGTTGGAAACGTACAGCATCCCTGGAGTAGTGCTTACAATGTTTCAAAAGAAGTTGTTAGTATATTCCCCAGTTTTATGGCTATTTTGTTTCCATTATATAAATTCATTACCGCATTTATTAAGATTGTTCGAATTATTAAGTTCTTCATTGCCAGCCAAAGTCTTTTTCGTGGGATCGTGTCGTACGCCTTTCTGAGGTCTACAAAAGCCAGGTGCACCAATCGGTTCTTTGCTCTTTTTTACTCTATCACTTGTTGGAGAGTATATATATATATATATATATATATATATATATATATATATGGTTTACACATGACTTACCCGCTGTGAAACCCGCTTGTCACCTATCTTGCCCTCTATATCTTCCTCTAGTTTTTTTTTTTTTAACTTTTCCATATATTCTTGCTATTGTAGGTAACTGCTATCCCCCGATAATTTTCACATTTTCTTCTGTTTCCTTTTTTAAATATTGATGTCATGTAAGCTGTTTTCCATTCCTTTGAGGCCTCTTCTAAACTTATAATTTTGTTAAATAATGTCGTTATCACTTTAAATAGTTTTTCTGTGTCATGTTTAACTAGTTCTGGTTTTATTTCTCCTGGTCGCGCTGACTTAATACTTTTTAGCAATTTGGCAGCTTTTTTATTTCCTCTTAAGTTAATAGCAGTTCTTCTTCTGATTTTCTGGTGTTGTTATGTTCTCTAAAAATTCTTTCCGTAATTCCGTTAGCAGGTTACTACTATAGTATTTTTCCCAGTCCTTAGGTTTTATTTATACTTTCCAAAACTCCAAGCTCTTTGCGCCTCCCACATATTGATCAATTTGGGTACACGCGTGTTGCCAATAATTGTTTTTTTTTTCTGTAACAAGTTTTTTGACTTCTCTATTTTTGTTCTTATATTGTTGATAATCGTCTATTTTCTTTGTACTTAACCATTTATCATGCAATGTTTTTTTGTTCCTTATTTCCTGCCTAGTAAATTCTTTCAGATTATATATGTATTTCTTATTTTGTTTTATAGGTTCATAAATGTTATTTGCGTTGTCATATGTGAACTTCGTCAGCTTCTAGTCCAATCGTCTTTTATAGAGTTCTCTCACCGTTTCGTCTTCTAACAGATATAGCTTATATTTTTTTTGTTCTTCGGTCGTGTTTTTCACTTTGGTGTTATTTCAGTTTTTAGAGTTGATACTTTGATGACCGCTCCAAAAATATTCTGTTTGCTATAACTAGCTTATAGTCGGATCCACTTTCTGGACCCCTTCTTATTTGTGGATGTTCTTGTGTTTGTAGAATCCGTTTAATACTCTTAGGTTGGTAATTGTGTGCAGGTTCGGTTTATGGAGATGCGCGCAAAAACAATAGCGAGTCTTAGCGATCGAATGATTTGACGGCAATAGTCGTTTCTTAATTATTATTGTTATTATAATTAATTAGTGTTAAGTTAATTAATATACGATGTTAAAACACAGTATGGTGGTTGGGAAGTTTAGTGTGCGTTGCATCAATTATATAAAAAAAATTAATTGTATACCCTGAGCGTAACACAAAATGTTAAAACCCAAATAAACTTAATGATGTTAATAACCCATAAGGTTTCAAATATTTAAAGATTATGCTTAAACATTTATCGCTTGTTAATTCCAATACATTTATGTATTTAATAAACAAACTTCAAAAACCACATTTTAATTGAAAGTTTGCTATAATCCTTCTAAAAGTGACAAATTGTACAGATTTTACAATCATCACTCTTTTACATGCTAAATGAAATATGATCAAAATATTAAAAATAATATTTTATTTAATTAAATAAGTTTTTGTGACCTGTTCTACTACTAAAGTAATATTTGTTTAACAATAACAATAATTAAAAACTTGACCATTTTCTTCAATCTCATATAAGATTACGATAAGAATATTAATTCTATTTAAATTTTAATAGAAAGTAACGCAACAATTGAAACGTAGGTACAATAATATAATGATACTCCATTAGAAATTATCTGTAAATCTCAATTGAAACAAAACTAGTTTAGAATCTTACATCTACATAGCTACTTGCAATGTCGTATACGGTGTGACCCGATACATAATAATTTAATATAATTTTTAAACCTATATTCTTCCATCTCCATATTTAAATATTAAAAATTAAGATCAATTTGATAAATATCTTTCAATATGTCACACCATTCAGATATAGGAGACTGTCAGTGTGGTAATAATAGTTTCAACATATCATTAATTGGCATTTATGAATGTGATTAATTTCAAATCAAAAAGGTGTGCGCATAATTAAGTCTCACTTAATCATTAGATTCCTTTAAAAAATATTGTCATAGATTTTTACTCCTGAAACCGTCACTTTGATGCGATCACTGTTGAATTGTTTTGCAATTCGTATAATAACATTTGTAACAACGGTATAATTATTATTGTGTGCGGCACTTTATAATGGGATGCCAGCACTTTTTTACACTCCCACATCTACTCCCAGTTATTTATTAACTATTATTGGAAATCGATTATGAATATTCTTCCGTAAGGTAATAGATAAATGCGACTAGCTAGCTAGATGAGTTCCATATTTCTTCAACAAGAAATAATAATCTTTAGAATAACAGACGTTATTCAATAAAATTTGAGCCACATTTATTATTAGACATTGCAACGGTTAAGTTACGATTGGATTAACACAGTTTTGAAAAGAAAATAGTATGTCTCGTAACATCATAAACCAATATTGCCATATTTTACAAACAACATAATTTATTACAATTATGACATTGCAGTGCATCGTCAATATATTTCAAATCGTTTCGATTCTAATTAGTATCTCTGATCAAATCTAACAATTAATTATAAAGTATACATTCAGCGGGGCATCCCAAATTAGTATAGCGTTTAATAAAAAAATGTATACTGTATGATTAATAGCAGTTATAATAAATTTATTTTTTTCCGTAAGATAAATAATGATGCTTTCACGATTCGGTATCGAACCAGATCACACCGGGTTCATTAGAGTCATCATTGCTCAAACGTAATCTATCGCCGATGGGAATTTGATAGATTTCAAATTGCAATTGCGTAATGGTCATTTCATATACAACTAGTTTCATTGATTTTAATTAACAATTTGTTTACGTAATTTAAACATCGTTTTTAAATGTTAGAAAAAGCTATATAATAACAAGCATCAGAAAAGAATTTTTAATTAAAACAAAATTGATTTTTTGTAAATTATTCCATATGGTCTCAATTTGCTATTTTCTAGAATTTCTTTTGTAACATCTTCTTTTTCCTTAGCACAACATCCACCTTTAAAATTTTTAATATGATTCCCTTGAGTCCAGTAGTTAGATCAAATTTAAGTCTATTGACGCTTTTATAAGTTTTTTAAATTTAAAATAAAATTATTCTCTTACCACTATTTAAGTTGACACCAAACAAAAACAAAATAAATGGATTAAACAGATCGGTTATTTCTGCATCCAATTTGAGAGATGCCAGTATCGTGTGCTAAGTATAATTAATTTCTAGTGAACAGTAGATGTAATAAAAATAATATGTGGGTAAGAAAGTAACCCGTGCAGTAGTATTTCAAGCGTTCCTGCTAGTAGTTTGTATTTTTCTTACACATCTCCTTTTAACGCCTTTTCTTATCTCTCTATGTACGTCGTTGGTCGGCTTACGAAATAAATCGGTTAGCTAAAACTATTCCGTCAATACAGTGCGGCTAAGTCTTGAAATTGGTATTCCTGTATTTGGTCTCTATGTACGTCGTCGGCCTTTGAAACAAATAGGTTAACTAAAATTATTCCGTCAATACCGTGCGACTAAGTCTTAAAATTGAAATTCCCGTATTTGGGCTGTTTATCAAATAATGTTCGGAATTAGCATAAGAAATAAAATTAAGTGTGAAAAAAATCAGACAAAAACAAAGGTGAATGACGTTGTAAAAAAAATCTCAAAACTCAAATGGCGAAGAGCAGAATATGAGACAAGACAAGACAAATGGACACCAATAATATTTCAATGCAAACCAAGGCAGACAAAGAGGATTTATTCTTCTTTATTATGCGTTATACAGCTATTTTACACCGCCCCAGAAATATTACGACTTGTTTAAAAGAGGTTGATGGAACCAACGACTTATTAGATAACTTCCGAATTACCCCGGTAGATATAGAGCAAGTTATCATTTCAGTAATACTTCGGAGATAGAACCTCGGATAGTAAGCTGTCAATTTTAAACCTATGTTGTCATTGGCTTAATCCTTTTTAGTGCTGTCAGTTTCCCTTTTAGACTATATGTCAAAAATCAAATGAATAAAATTTTATTATAAACCAAATTTCACGTAGATTTAACAACAATTCTTATTTCTGTTGTTCTTATCTTTTCTACAATAATTTTTCAATATAAAAATTTGAAAATGGATGTTTAAAAATTTTCTAATATTAAGCGCTGTTATAGCATATTTTATTTTTGGCAAAGCTCTTCGCAGTTTGTACTCATTACCTGTCAGTTCTTTGACTACTAAAGTAACATTTAACAAAGATTTATGTCTTCAATCTAAAAGCCATTAACTTCACACCTAAAAAGAGTGCATGTTAGCTTGGCTAGTAAAACAAATGTTTTGCTTTATGAATTAAAATCTCCATCTCTCTTCAAAGCATTGATTTAGAACCAAAGATAATTTAATTAAACCATATATCTTCTAAACACATATTATGTTTGGCTTAATATTAGGTAAATTTTAGCTTTCCTGTTTAGACTTTAGATTTCAAACAGTTCGGTTTTATTTCAAAACAACGTTTTTGGGTTTGCTTCTTAGTCCGCACATTATTGTTGTTAAATCTTTAGATTTCACGCAATAGCATTACAACATTTGCGTTTACTCTTGCCTTTGCAACTTTGTGTGCACTATTATACGTTTTGTTTCATCCATTAAATTTTGAAATGTGGCAATCAACATTATACTATCAAATTGACCTATAGATTTGTCGTCATAACTATTTTTTCGCGTAGAAAAAGGAAAATCTTCAAAAATCACTAAGTAACTACTGTTCAGTAGCGTCATGTTTTTATTGACTAAAAACCCCATCTTTCTTCTTCCTTACTTTAATATGATTTGTTTAGAGCCCCATTGCACTGCGGTTCTGCTAAACCTATTGTTAATCTCTGCAGCTCTGTCTCTTTGATAAAGTCAAAAATTTTATTCTTCTTTGATAAGCAGATTCATCATGAGATTTCCTTTTAACCCTTGGTCCTTTAGTATCCAGAACAGACAAACTTGCAGTGCTTGCAATACCGCTCAACTATTTGACGTAGTAATTATTAATTTGCTGAGATGTAGTCCCTAGTGCACCACTCGATAGCAGCCACCTTTGCCTAAAAAACCGAGACATATTTGCTCAGAGTCAGTAAAGTTTGTTTTCCTTGATCTTGTTTTTGATTTCAGCCCTGATGCCATTCTGATCTTTGGCTCCACCTGTGTACCAAATAGTTCCCAAAAATCTTTTGTTTGTCCATTAGTGTTGACGTGGTATTATCACATCAAATGTCTTTTTGACCAATAACTCTTCATATCTTATCATTTTTTTTCCTCATGTAACACATTTGTTATGGTAGGTTAGCATTTTATATAGGCTATAACGTTCTAAGTTTACAAGCCTAAGATGTGAAGTTATACGCAATTCAATATCTTGTTTATCAAGAATTTGATCTACACCTAGAATAAACATCCTAATCAAAATCACTGCAACATTAGTCAATTACTAAATATTCATTCTCTTTATTTATAAAGAAATCTTCCAGCAGAATACGTTTTCCAGCCTTAATAAATTTTACCATGCACTCCAACGATCAATCTTGTATATAAATAATAAAAAAAACAAAAAAAAAATTAGCATTTTTATACTCTCTTGACCTCACAAACCTTGTTCTAGTAAGCCAAAAATCCTTCCGAATATGAGTGATAAAATGAGACAAAATAATTATTATTTGTCGCTGAAACCATGAATGCTAAAATGGTTAAAGCGGTGAACAAATTCACAAATAATAGGATTTGAACTTAAGATCCCCACCATGAGAGACAAGCATCTAGGCAACTAACCCATGCAGCCGCTTCAGTCTTTTAATGTAAAGCTTTAAAAAGCAAGATTTTGTTATATCTTTTAAAAATTGAAAAACTAGGAAAAACTTCAAAAACAATTTTCCAGACTTTGTATAGTACTAGCTATCATTGGTACCACCACCTACAAAGAAGTTTTTTGAAAACATGTTTCTGTTACATTTTATAGTGTCATCTCCAAACTTGGTTCCAATTGCTTATAATTGTCATTACTATATCAGTTTAAAGATACAGACAAAATGTGAAAAAACTTTGAATGCACAAAATCAATAAAAAAAAATAAAAATTAGGTATTGGTTGACTGCTAAATAAAAATTTCAGTTATTTTTAGAGAAATAAAAATATCAAAACCAAGTGTTTTTAAAATTCTACATAAAGATTTAGGAATGTGCAAAATAAAGAAACATTAAATTCCTAAGCACATTTGCAAAAAAAAATTGACTACCTTATCTCAAAATAAAAACTTCTTTTATAAATCTGTAGCTAGAGATAAAACCTGAGTACACCACAAGAATGTTTCCACAAAACAAAAGTTCATGCAATATGGTATGTTCACAGAGACTCTCCACAAACCACTCTCACCAAAACTATCACTTTGAAGACTAGATTTAAACAGCTTGTGAACATTGACTTTATATTATATTTGTGGCTTATAAGTCTTAGGAAATACTAAATTTGAAAGTTTATTCCATTTGTTGATAGTACGGTTAAATAAATCTTTCTTAAAAGTTTGAAAGGATTCTCTTAATTAAAAATCTGACAAAAGAGACTACAATAGCAAAGAACATCTACAAAGACACAATTACTTGATAGAGGCTATACACAAAAAACCTACAATTATGCTACTTTGTTTCTGCAAGACAACTGCAAGATGCAAAAACCACCAATTATTCAAGAAATATCAATTAATGCGGTTATATAATACTACAATAGTTCCAATTGATAACTAATAAAAGAAAAACATGATGGATCCGAAAATAGAAACAAAACCAACTGTTATTTAAAAAAAATGCTAAACCAAATCTTCCACATAACCTAACCAAAAATTCTAAGAAAAAATACCTCCAAAATACTTTAATCGGCCTAATAAACACACCAAAGCAAAAAAAAAAAAATCGACCCAATTCTATCAATAGTCAAACATAGAAGGCTTGATACCATTTAAAAACTCTAATAAACAACAATAAACCAACAAAAATAATATGGCTCCCTAAACCATAAAGACTCAACAAGGCCCTACACAAAAAGCTACCAAGCGTCAAAAGATTTCTACGGATAAAGTTACCAAACCAGCAAAATTATCAAGCTAAACTGCGGCCAATTTTTAAGACGTTACCCAATCAACAACAGTACGCGCAAATCCAAGTAAATAAAAAGTGAACTTAATAAGACAAAAAAACGCGCGTGTGCAAACCGCATAATACTCAAACTTGCTAAACATGTCTATTATGACGCCATAACGTCCTTAAATTTGCAATTAACCACAACATGTTAAAAAAGCATACAGGAAGAGTCAAACGCTCAACAATTCAAAACAGCCGCCGCTTCAAGCCCTACTTGTGACAGAGACTCCGTAGAACCGGTACGCAAAATCAAAAAACTTATTTACTTAAGTTTTATTATTAGTTTGTCTAAACTTTACAATTTGTAATAATATTATTCATGCGGTTCTGCTAGTGTTGAAAGTTTCCAAAGAAAACAAAACTAAAAAAAATGATGAATGTGCAGCCATTGGTGCACAATTTATTTTGTTTCTCGTTTCTTGGTTATTTATTCTTCAAGTAGTAATAAATTTGTTAAGTTTACAACGTAATTTGCTAGCCAAGTTTAATGATGCAAAATATAATACTAAATGTAGTTGGTTTTCCTCAGTTATGATACAAAAAGCAAAAAAAATGCAGATCTTATAGCTAATCGTTATGTTAATGTTTAAAAGTTAAAAATATAAAGGTAATATAATCAGAAACTTAATATAGTCATATTCATACCAAAATCATAACAACACCCAGGCAAAATCTTATCGCCCAACAAACTTTACTTTTTTAAAACACTCAAGAGACTGTGCAAAAAATAAATTTGAAAAACAACACTAATAACCACGTTGATAAACCCAAACTAACATGCATACACTCAAGGAAGATTCACCAAATCGGCTCAAAATCTTGTGATCAAATTGATAGGTTGCTACGGGACAAAATATACAGTCTAGGAACATTTATAGACATCGTTTGACAAAACCATCTTTAATAAAATAGAAACTGCACTCAAAATATGGTGTTAATTCCACAATCAGTAAATGACTAAAACACATAGTAAAGAAAAAACTGAGACAGTTAATATGTAAAACGCAGTGCTTAAAGAGGTTATTTGGCAAAAGCTGCCCTCAGGAAAGTGTACTATAAAATATAATAGTAAACAGCCTTATTACACAACCAATGGCCCTGACTTCTACACAATTTGTTACGCAGATAATATAATAATCTTGCTAAGTAGTAAATTTCAAGAGATACTCTATAATTTTATGCAAAAAACCTTCATTATATATAAAAAGTATTGCAAAGTGCAAAGACCTCTTTTACGTCCAATCTTCAAGTCACCAAAATCAAACCTACCAAAACTTCTCAACGTCCCAACACTGTTAACCAAGATAAAAAATCTGTCTCCAAAAATAGTATTATGGCTATGCACAACAGCTTTCTTTAGACTATGTTCACTTGCGGAGCATTAGTGTGATGACCAAAAACTAAACAAAAAATATCTGCAAAACCAACTTAATTACTAAGAAAAAAAGATATAAATGCTTCCATACTCTTATATCTAGGAATACACATAAATATCCTCTAAGCAAAAGTAGCCAGAATCATCTCTGATGCAATAAAAATACTAACCCGTAAAATATCTGGCAAAAACATGTAAATCCTAACCGACAGCAAAGCAGCAATTCTAGCTATGAACAAACCCAATTACATCAAAACTTAAAAATGTCACACTGCCATTACTTTATCAGCACGTAGAAATAATATCAAGTTGTCTTGAGTACACTCCAATATAGTAAAAAATACAAAGGCTGGTAAGCTGGCGCACAAAAGAATATTCACCAAAACTTGTAGACCTAAACCATGAACAGCTTGAACTGTCAAAAGCCTTACCAATCTACTAAATACGTACCACGCACTGAAAGTATGATAGAACAATACTATAAACTACAACTCTATAGAAAAAACCTACAAATATTGACAAAAACTATTGTCAACTTAAGAAACACATCCGTTGAGAATTAAAAATAACCAGTAAATGATGTAAAATTAATAACAGAACAATCAAGCATGTTTTACGTACATGTCCGGCTCTCTCTCTCTAGATGTTGGGGGAGAACTGGCTAGTCATAACCAGCATAAAGGAAACCTCAACAAACAGTGTCATACATTAACCATATAGGTTAGTTGTGCATCAGGACAACTGAGTGAGGTTACCACTGAAAAAATTACAAAATGCCTATTGAAGCCTAAATGCAGTAAAATTTCTTTCACCCAAAATCCAAGTGCAAACTTAGTTATATTTGTCAAAATCCAATAGGTAATATCTGAGTGTGGTTGTGTGACTTAGCTCATATCAAGAGACTAACGGAGCAATAGATTGTACTAAATATATTTTTAATTTAAAATTAGAAAATAAAAACACAATTGCCAAGTAGAAGTAGAATGGCAACAATGCAAAAGAAGAAGTTAGTTAAAGTTAGTTAAAACGACCACACGGTGACGTCCACATCACATAATACATTAGATATTTTTTCTTATTCAGTCGTTCCAAAAAAAATCAAACGTCAGTGTTCCTACAAAAAATTGCTACATAAAAAACTTATAATTGTAGATTGATAAATATTACCCGTTATTGTTGAGATTTCGACCTATACCTACATCACGTCAATGTCAACTCATTGCAAACACGCCGTTGTTTCTCAATCATTGTAGATAAATGTAACATTTAGCTGATATTAAATTGTGTGAATCAGAAACCTTCTAGCTGGTTAGCTTCAAACATTAGACCCCAATTAAAAAGTAAATGGTTTAAAAAAAAAAGATACAACTTCATATTATTGAGAAGAACAAGTGGTAAAATTAAATAATAGAAAATATTTAACAGGGCTAGTTACGTCTATAATAAAATAATACCCACTAAGAGGTTTAGTTTTTGTATTTACATAGATTTACAAAACATAAATTAATAGAAAATGTAGAGACCATAAATCTGTACCTCGCACAATATTGTCCAATTTTAAACATTTTAAATGTAAAAATATTGCATCGTGCTTGAAAAAAATGTTACTAGCAAATTGATTTGGTATTATTTGAAGCAATCGGATATCTTCAGAAACTTGTAAAAAATAAAAAATAAAAATATGTAATATGTAATATGCATATTCGTATAAAGTTTCATTAATACAAAAAATAAAAATTATGGTTAGATTTTAAACACAATTGTACATTTGTCAAGTGGATCAACTGAATCTTAAAGAAAACCACAGCGCGGCGTTCAACAAGAAAATATTAGTCGCTATCGTGAGCTAATACTTTGTATAGTGTTTGCTGCCTCTCTAAGTGTCATTGTTGTAATTCTTTTAATTATGTAAGCTGTAATAGTCACTGAAGAATGATGTAAATAATGTGACAATAACAATTAACAATAGACTTATTAACCGTAACTTTGGTCAAACTTATGCAAAAATCAAGTATGCAAAAATATTGTAACATTTTTATTCCAAAAATTTGGTAACGCCTTAGACTTTTTGCATGCTCAGCCATTAAAAATCAACCGATAAAAACAAGAATCTCAAAAAAATCGACCTCTTTAAAGATCTAGGAAGACCCCCAGACCAATCACAAAATTGTCTTATCATAGCAAGTCACATCTCTTCTGAATTATATATAACTACTAACTTAAAAGCATTACGCTTATAACCGCCACCGAAGAGGTGGTACAAAATCTTTCTATTACTTTTCCCATTAGTCCAATTCAAAAGCTAATAATACTAGCTTCTACTTATATCAGTTCGAACCTAAAAAGTATAAATAAAAGTCGAATTTCTTTTCCATATAGAATAGTTGCACATCCAATATAAATCGTAGTAAAAAAAAGAATATTCATATAACATACTAGAATCCTTATATTTGTTTCATCAGTACTTGAGTAATATTATAAAATGCATTAACACAAACTTATTTTGTACGTAAATCATTTTAATTTTAAAATCTTTATTGCATAATTTCAATTGCATAAAAAATCTGCCAATGACAAGAAACATAAATGTTACTAGGTTAAATTGTAATTTTTAAATTTATCTTGGCTCATATTACAAAGAAAATTGCCCGCATTCCTGTCCATCCTCAACAAAATCCTTGTATCGCTAATGCTCATTTCTTCTAATTATATCAGATCCGGTTATGGAATGTATATCAGCAATTAAATAGTTTTTGAAAGAACAAGGACAATTTATCCGACGTGAACCAATGGCATGAGATTGTTATCTTTTGTTTGCCTTAGAGTTAATTATACAAAAGGTAAACAAAATGTATATTAGAATATTACCACATGGCATTTTAGTAAATCTAAATTAACAATTAATAGCGGGCGGAGAATACGACACAGTGTTATTACATCCACGTATATATTTGCAAGTGTAGATTTATTGTGGAGATATGATCAGTAAGGTCTCCCCTTTCTCTTCATGAGACAAAAGCGGTTATTGCATGTACACCATACGCTAATATAAGTCAACCTTAATCAATTGAAATTAGAACTAGAACTAAACATTTCTGTCACTTTTACCTGGCATATTACAAGAGTCGGAATTAAAATCAAATAATTTCTAGCCAATGTCTTTGTCTTGTTGTTTAATTACATGTTGCATGTATTTGTCCGTGTACCTCGAATGTCAATAGAATACTTTAAATTATTAAGACGGTTAATGAACAAAATGTCAGACATGATGATTGCTAGTAATTTATTAATTTATTACAACTATTAATTAATATTTTAATCGTAATTAGTATAACATTTTCTTGGTATTTAATTCAATACGCTTATAAAATAATATAAAGATGACCACTGAATGATGTATTATATAAGCGGAGATTAAAATGCCTTCCCATATTTTGACAATGTTATTCGAATCTAATCATCCACATTACATTGATGCTTTCACCGGTTGGGCCATAAATCGGATCCGACGTGTCTGCACGCATGTAAATTTTTAAGATGCATACCAGGAGAGTGATTGCCGTGGCAGAAACGGCACTGACAGTGAATCTAGCAATTAGCTATGGAATCGTGGGGATGCTGGATCCACCTAACTGTTATTTTTTCAGTCGCACACTTAATCAAATTGCATAATACACATCCATTATATCAACTATTTATCAGTGTATCCTAGAAGTATTACCTGTTCATGTGGCGAAATTCGGTGTCAATTACGGGATCGGAATGTGATCGAATTGATGGTATGCCATAAATATACGTGGGATGATGTATCCTGTATGCATAGTGCCTGTCTATTCGAAACAGTAATACAGCAACAATCAATTATTAATTGTGATAATGCAAATAGTTGTATTTCAATAGTAAAATAAACATTTTATATTTTGATTAAATCACTTTGACACACTCACTTTAAATGATATATGTAATTTAGTATTAACAGTTATTTTCTATTAATGCGAAACTACTGAATGTTTCATTGTGACACATTTCTACATTTTTTGTCAATACTTTTATATAATAAAATTATTTCAATTAGTTTCAAAATGACTATAATCCAACGACATTGTAAGTATTTCTAAAATGCAAAAAACCCAAAATGAACGGAACCCTCAAAACAAAATCAGAGGACAATTTTATGTAGAAATCCGCAAATAAACAATTTTTTTTTCAAATGTCATTAGTTTTGTCCGCTTATCAAAAGATTCAGAGTTTGCAAAATTAATTAAATATATTTTAATACAAAATAAAAAATAATATAAAAAAAACTAGAATGTTTTTGAATATAACAATTTTAAAGCTCACAATTTATCTGATGATTTTTTTTTCAAAGTTACCGATATTGTTTGTGATACCCTAGAATGTATATTAAAACATATAACCGTGATGACTTGTGAACATACAAATAAATTAAAAAAATATATAGAAGATATTACATATTTCTATATTTTCTATACATAAAATGAATAATAGTTATTGTTATTTTATGTTTATTGTCTCTCCGACCAGTGAGATGCTAGGTACACTGACGCAGGGTGCACACTCAGAAGCAAAGTTTATGTGTCTCACACTGGGTAGAAAAGCAATTTACATAAAATACATCATTTATTGAAGTTATATAAAAGAAATGTATAATAAAAAAATTTAAATTAAATTATTTTACTAATGAGTATAAATTTTAAATATTTTTATTGCGTTTTATGTAAAAAATATATTGCTAATTATTACATCATGTCTTAAGGATATACAACAGATAACAACATTTTTCTGTCACGTGAGCAAAGACAAAATAAGATTTGAAATAATAAGCTTGAAAAATAAACCAGCTGGTATTTTAGGACTAATATTTCTTGTAATTTACTATTAACTTAAAAATCAGTTTCTAACAAAAAATCTTGTCTCCGCAGATCGAAAATAGTTTACACTTTTCAAACTTCTCCATAGTAAAAAACTGACTACTCAAACTCGTAAACACCAAAGAAACACCAATTTTTATTTTTTTATAATGTTTTCAACTTTAATATCTAACTTATCATTATTTTATTTTTTATTGTACCAAGACATAAATAAGTATTTATTCAAAATCAAAATCAATCAAAATTATTAAAGTTAAAAACATATAAAGTACATGTACATTAGGATAGAGCTTATTTTTTTTTGTCATAATTTAATGAGCAAAATTATAATCAAAAAACAAAACAAAAATAACATTCTCAAAATTTCAGAGCGCACAAACTACCAAAGTAAAAGTGAAATTGCCTAAAATCAAAAGTTTTGAAATAAGCTTTTTTTGTTATACAATTTTGTTTATAGATTTTATGTTTAGAAATCAATTGTCATACACTAGAAGGTTAAACAATGCACAGAAAAAAAAAAATACAAGTTAAATAAATTTAAAAAAAAGATTTTTTCAAGTCTTAAAGAATTAATCTATTTCTGAACGCGTAATCTTTGAGATTTCGATGACAAAGCTACTTATTTTTGTTGTAAACTTTGTTCAGAAAATCATTTCTGTTTTGCATTTTTAATTATTTTATTAAGTTATTTGACATCTTTTTTTTTCTACGATGCGGTTTTAATTTAAAATCATAAGATCTACTAGAAAACCATATTATATAAAAAAGCTCATTTTAGAAGTTCTTTTGTAGTTTGAATCAATTTTACTTGTTTGGTAGTTTAGACTTAATCAATCAGCATCAAATTTTGAGAATGCTATTTTTTCGCGCTCATCAAAATTTGACAAAAAAACTTTTAAAGCCCTACCCTAATGTACACAGACTAGAATTAGTAAAAACCCCAACAAACTTATAATTTAAATAGAAAAAACATCAGAGGTAATATTACGGTGGAAGTTTAAATATATTAGTTTTAGACGGTAGATTATTAATCCAGAAAAGCTAGATCTAGTACTCAATGCCGGAATTTTCGCTTCAAGTAGGCAGATACAGCTTTGAAAGACTAGTGATATTACATACTTAAACTCGGGACCAAAATACCTTGTTTTTTAACTTATTTTATAACCACGCCATATTCACTTACTAATAATAAAACTAATAATCCAAACCTGGAAAAAAGTTTAAAACGTATTAATTTTATGATAGCTTATTCTAAATTAATTGATTCATTAAAAGAAAATTTGAAACAATTTAACAAAAATACTAATGTGGATAGAACTACATCAAATGAATAAATAAAAAACTTAATTCTTAAGTAGATAGTGGAGGAAGTAGCACTAATTGATGGCAAAAGTCAAACATGACTAATAATAAATTGGGAAAACAAAGTATTATTTAAGAGCAGTATCCAATCCGATTCGTTGACAATAAATAATTTTGAAATCTTAATTTTATGAACTACTGCTCAAAACAATTGGGATGTTGTTTTACCAAGCCATATTGTTAGATTTTTTAGCAATGATGTTGTCTTTTTTCTATTGATTTGCCTTAAATAATTAGATGTAGTAGACTATATTTTTCCGGAAGCTGCATAATGTGTCCAAAATATTAAAGTTTACGGGTCTTAATGATGTTTACCAGTTCAGTATCTTTCTCTGCAGAATCTCTTAGTTTGTTAATCTTTTTACCCAGCTGACTTTCAATATCCTTCGATGGACCCACATCTCAGATGCCTCAATACTTTTCAATTGCGTGTTATTCTACCTGCTTCAGCCTTGTACACTATTGAGTCTTTTGTGTTTGCAATAATAGTTGCGTAGTAATTAGCGCTTCCCGTATCCCAAGTCCGTTTCTAAATTCAAACTAGAGTTCCTTTATTCTACTGACTAAGTTTTTATAAAACTTACCATAGATTATACGCAAAAAAACTTTGAGTATGTGGTTCATCAAACTGCGAAGGGCATGTGCTTAAATTAACCTTCTTCGGGATAATTACAAAAGTAGTCTTTAGTATCAAACAAGTATCACAGATCAAGTTGAATATTTTTGTCAATTTTTTTATGTTAGACTCTCTATTTATTTTTAGCTTTTCCGTCTAGATTTCATCTGAACCAGCTGTTTAAATTCATTACACTATCTCTGTCGTCGTCAAACAATTCAGTTATGTATTGTTCATCATCATCATCATCATCAATCAGCCCTTTGCGTCCACTGCTGGACATAGGCCTCCCCAATTTCCGCCCATTTCCTCCTATCCTGAGCCTCTCGCATCCAGGCTCCTCTTGTTCTCTTTATATCGTCTGTCCATCTTGTGGAGGGCCTCCCCCTGCTTCGTATATCTGCTCTTGGCCTCCACTCCAGTAGTCTCTTGGTCCATCTTCCATCTGACATTCGGGCAACGTGTCCAGCCCAGTTCCACTTTAGCCTCGCCATACGCACAACCACATCTGTGACACCTGTTGTTCGGCGTAGGTCTTCGTTTGTGATATGGTCTCGTAGCGACACGCCGAGCATCGATCTTTCCATCTTTCGTTGTGCAATTTGGAGCTTTTTTGCGGTTGCGACGGTGAGTCTTGCGGTTTCAGTGCCGTAGGTCATAACTGGCAATACACATTGATCAAACACTTTCCTTTTCAAGCAGACTGGCAGATCGCTTTTGAATACGTCCCGAAGTTTTCCATATGCGGCCCAAGAGAGAATTATTCTTCTTTTAAATACGCATGTTTGGTTGTCTCTGGTTATGCGTATTTCGTGACCTAAATAGGTGTATTTGTCTACGAAATCAATATCTCTATCGCCTACATCTATCTGTCTGCTCGGGACCAAGTTTGTCATACATTTTGTTTTGGAATAGTTTATTCTTAGGCCTACGGTATTACATGCTTCCTGGAGTTCTAATAGCATTGTTTTTATATCGATAAGATCGTCAGCAAGCAGCACTATGTCATCTGAAAATCGCAAATTTGATAGATATTTGCCATCTTTGGTTAAGCCTTTTCTTTTCCCAGTTGAGCTTTTTGGCGAGTTCCAAAACCGCGGTGAACAATTTAGGCGATATCGTATCCCCCTGTCTCACGCCTCTACCAATTGGAATGGGTTTGTTGTTTTCGTGGAGTTGAACCGTCATACTGGCGTTTTTGTAGATGTTGTAAATGGTTCTCGTGTAGCGATGGTCGACACGGCATTCCTGTAGTGCTTCCACAACTGCATCTAACTGCTTTATGGAAATCTATGAAGGCCAGTACGAGTGGTCTGTTGTGTTCAATACTTTTCTTGACTATTGTTTTAACACTTTGTAGATGGTCATTGGTTCCGTATCTTGTGCGGAATCCTGCCTGTTCCACTGGTTGGTAGAAGTCCAGTTTATTTTCAAGTCTATTTGTTATTATTCTTGTAAATAGTTTGTAGAGATGACTTAGAAGGTTTATCGGCCTATAGTTTTCTAGGTCAGCTATATCTCCTTTTTTGTGCAGTAAGATCACAATAGCGTTGTTCCATTCATTTGGTACTGTACTGTTGAACAGGCAAAGACAGGTCTCTGATTTTTCCTAGCAGGTGGACACCTCCGATTTTGATGGCGTCTGCGGTGACGTGGTCACCTCCGGGAGCTTTGTTTGTCTTCGTTTTACTTAAGGCTAATTCTATTTCATCTAAGGTAATATCTGGTAGTATTTCAGACCCTTGGTTTATGATGCCCTTTTTAGTTGATACGATATCTGGTTCAGATTCCGGGATTGGTTCTTTTTGGCTTGTATATAGAAGTTGGTAGAATTCTTCAACGACATTTAGGATCTCCTCTCTGTTCGTTGTTATATTTCCTTGTTTATTTCTGAGTTTAGTTATTTGTCTCTTCCCGCTTCCCAGTTTTCTACGCAGGACTTTCATACTTTTGTTGTTTTCTATAGTTTGTTGAATTTTATCTTTATTATCTGATCTTATGTCGCGCCTTATTGCCTTCGATATCTGTTTATTTATCTCTCGTAGTTCTTCGATGGAGGTTGTCTCTTCACTTCTCATGTTTCTTCTACTTTGCATCAGCTGTATTGTGTCTTGGCTAAGTTTTTCTTCTTGTTTTGTTCTAGGGCAGCATGCACTTTGACTTTCTATTATGGCATTTGTTGTTCGGTCATTTAGGTTGTTGGTGTTTTCATTTTCGTCCACGTTTCCACTCGTCAACCGGTCTGCGATGCACTGTTGGTATTCCTCTACATCTAGTGGGCTGTTCCATTGTTGGTTGGTTGTCTTTTTAACCATTTTGTATCTTTCTTTCTTTATATCAATGGTTATTTTTGATCGCACCATTCTATGGTCGCTCCCAGTATCAAATCTATTTAATTCCGTTACGTCCTTAATTATATGTTTTTTATCCGTTATTACAAAGTCTATTTCATTTCTTGTGCGGCCGTCTGGACTTTCCCAGGTCCATCTTCGATTTAGTTTTTTATAGAAGAAGCTGTTCATTTGAAATAGGTTGTTTTGTAGTAGGAAGCCCAACAACGTCTCACCTCGGTTATTCCTGCCTTCCAGTCCGAAGTTTCCTAAAGAAATTTCCGTATCGTTGCTTTTCATTCCGATTTTGGCGTTGAAGTCTCCGCATACAATGGTGAATTGGACTGGTTGCTCTCTTAGAGCCGTAGATATATCGTCGTAGAAGATGTCTACTTCCTCATCACTGTAGTTGGTCGTCGGTGCATAGATTTGTACGATTTTTATGTGGTATCTTGCATTTAGTTTCAGGACCAGGCTAGTCACTCTAGGGGAGATTTTCTTTAGGGAAATTATATTCTTGCTGTGACGTTTATGTATTATAAAACCGGTTCCACCATTGGAATTGTCGTCGTTTCCCGCATAATATAGGCTATGCCCAGATTTTAGTTTTATTAGTTGCTCTCCCCGTCTTCTAATCTTGCTGAGACCAACAACATCCCATTTTATATGATCTAATTCTCGCTCGAGTTCGGTGAGTCTTTCCTCTGATTGTAGCAATCGTGTGTTGTAGGGTGCGATATACATGTGTATATTCTGCTTCTTTGTTGAGTAGGTTTTCTACTTCATTAGATGGTTGTCCCCCCCAGAATCCGTGGGACAGAATGATTGGTCATCATTGCGGAATTGTGGAGGTATTCTCCTATCCGCCTGGGGTACTTGCTTCTTTACATCTATCATTTTCATGGGTAAAAATAAGGGGTTTTTTGCCGTAAAAGGTTGGCGAGTTTGGTTTTCGGCCGCCCATTCTGGATCAGACGCCGTTTGCAGCCGCCCACTCTGGATCAGACGCTGCTGTTGTTGCTAGTTTTGGTCCGCCCCGGGTATTTAATTTCCCCGGTACCACCCATATCTGGGAGGCTTTCCCCTATCCGCCACCTGGGGAGGCGCCCGATGGGGGACTAGCAATAGCAGTTTGAATATAAACATAGTCAAATTTCGCAAAAATTAAATGCAGTTATTAGTACTTTGAATAGCTGAATAATGTTTAGAAGTGTCTATGTAAGCAAAAAAGCTGTAAAAAACTATAGAAAAGCCTCCAAATTAAGAAACAAATTAAAATATTAAAATATGAGTCTAGGAAAATGTAGTCAAGCCTTGAAAAACCTAGTAAACTTATCCAAAAAAGATCTTTAATACCTTCTAAAAACTTTTTTTTAGAAAAGTTAAGTTAACAAGGAAATTTTAGCTTAGCCTAAGAATGGTTTGGGTTCTAGATAAACTAATAAATGTGTATAAAAATAATAATTAAATATTAAAAAACTAACCAAAATTTACTAACTACTAAATTTTAAACCTGTAAATAAAGGTTATTTCAATAAGAAAAGAAAATTTGATTGATATGAAGAATTAATTATAACTGAAATCTTGATTGACAAAGCGTCAAACAATTGTTATAAATTAACAAATAATGTATGGCTAAGTACTAAGATTATTGGCGTGCATTAAACTAAAATTTGCTCAAAAATAACAACTTTACTTCGGCATATATCTGGCTGGCAAACGGAGAATTTGCTATTTAAGACAAGTTGCAATGTACAAAAAGCGTTATAAGTGTTATAGCACCATGGAGTTTCTCATGTAAGCTAATGCGTAGAGAAGAGGTTATCCTCACGCAGCTTTGCATCGCTCACTGTCGATGAACTCACAGACATTTATTGGCATCTGAGGTGCACCCACTTTGTGTTATCTATAATGTTCCATTAACTGTTTGTCATATCTTATTGGATTGTCGACAGTTTTTAGAACAACATGCTGCGTCTGAATTGTCACCCGTTTTGTCGATTGTCTTGGCGATCAGATCGATAATGTCAATCGTCTGCTCGATTATGTTCGACTGGGCAGACTGGGTATATGCATATGATTGTATATTTATTGTGATTAATAAATGTTTGTGTATCGTAAAATTCAGCAGTATTTAAGACCTTTTACATCGTAGACACTGTTGGAGTCAATTGATCATTTTTTTGCTATGGTTTTTAATAGTTTGTGAAAGTTTTTTTATTTATTTATATTTTTATTTTTTTAATACGCCATTTTACAACATTTTATTTTACACTTTTTAGAGGTAGAGAAAATTGTCAGCATTAATAGTATTTTTAATCTCATATGCCAAAAATCTAAACTAACCAACTAATTATTATAAATTTTCTTGACAACAAAATATACACAAACCGTATACAAGAGCAATGTTTACATAACGCAAGTGTGCGATAAGTAATTGTATTCAAAAAAATATAATTTAATTCACGCTTTTATTTCGAATAAAAAAATACAAAAGTTCAAATCATTAAGAAATAAATGTTACAGTTTATAATAAATTATTTCCATTTGCAAATTAAACTAAAATAAATGATATTTATATTTAACATTTCATTATTTTATTTTAGACATTTCAATTTGTCAGATTGTTCTACCCATTATTCATATCATTTACTATTACCATAACATTTGTTAAAATGCAAACAACAATCAATCCGCCCTTTCTATTAATATAAATATATGCGCAATGGTTACTTAGCTTTAAAGTTTAGTAAAGAGCAAATGCTCTCAGTCTGGGCCGCTATGTCCAAGTCTGTATTGAATTAAACAAAGACTTAAATAAATAGAACATCAAAATTTGTTTATTAATTAAGAATTACATTAAAATTTAAATTAATCATTTTTCTATTTCATTAAAAAACATAATTGAACAAAAAATAGTCACCGATACTTACTCAGTAAATATGACAAACTACTCAATCTTCTTTTCAATGTGCAGCATTACATTTTACATTCAAGTAACCATAAATATCACAATCAAAATTAAAAGAAATGAGATCTGGCATTACTAAACAAACAATACAATAAATAAATTGTAGCCATTTTACTAATATAATTTTTTCATTAAATAATAAATTTGACAAATTATCCTGATTTCATCTTCAATATTTGAATCTAATCGGTAATTTGATCTTTGTAAATATTTAAGATCGTTTGGATGAGATGAATAACTCTTGGCTCATATTTCTTATAACAAATCACGACTGCTAAAATAAGCAGCTGTAAACTTTTTAGTCACTTAATCATACTCGCAATTTCAAAACTATATGATCATTATGAGTCAATGTTTAATACATTCGCCACAATTATTCAAACAGGGTTTATGAACTTATTGCTTATGATAATCTTTGACATTGATGATTTATACTAAAATAACTTCTAGTCCAGGATGTGTATTGTTTAAATAATTTAAGTATACAGTTATTCCTTTATTTATTTGTTGTATAATTTATAATTGTTATTGTTTTCCGTGACGGTTATATATGTTTCACATTAGTTTATAAAGCTGATTGAAATAATGATTTAATTTGTTTATTGTTAATTATTTAATTTATTGCCAAAATGTATATATTATATTATATAACTAATCATAATTTGTATATTGTATTATCTTTATATAAAATATACAATATAGACAAAGTATAAATTCATTTTTTTTTAGATTAGCGTCGAACCACTCCATAATGTGTGTGAACGTAAGTCTCCCTTAATTTTCTCCAACGGTGTCTATCTGAGGCTATTTTCCATATTAAGCTTGCTTGTTTCTTTATATTGTCGGTGTGAGACATCACTTTTATTTTGTTTAAGTTCATTTTAAGATTTTTCAATTGGCTCTATTCCAACTGAAGGTCTCCAGCACAATATCATCTGCAAATCATAGGTGGTTTAGGTATCTTTTGTTCACCGATATTCCTTTATTTTTCCTATTTGAAAATGTCTTCCAAAGCTATGATACATAATTTTTAGAATATAGTAGTTCCATGTCTTACTTTTCATTTAATGTTGATAGAGTTTATTTTAAGTTGGTTGTCTATTTAGAACACCGTTTTGCCTAGAGAGAATTTCATTATTGTGGTATCTTTCCTTCAAACATGAGGTTATTATTTGGTTTAGGTTAAAACTTCCAAATCATCGTTGGTTGTACCTTTTAGAAAGTTTTGTTTGGATTTAATAAATGGTTCTCTGTTTGAACTGTACAAGTTAATGTAGAATGGTTTAAATAACTGGATAATCTTTTGGTTGTCTCTTTCTTCTTCTCCTTGCTCTGTTTTCAACATTATTATCTTCTTTTTAAACAGCTTTAATCTCAATGTCTTTATTCTTTGATTCCCTTCTATTGCCCTTTTATGCGCTCTTCTTGACAATCTTTAATGTCTTGTACGACTTGTCGTCTGATTCTTTGGTTTGGTTCTTAGAATTTTGCACAGCTTCTTTTGTGTTTGTTTAGCAACCTGCAACGTTCTTATAGCATAAGTTCATTGTTTTTGGTTTACTGTAGATTGTTGAATTTGCTTTCTTAGTTGATCTGTTAATGTCCAATTTAGATTATCTATTTCGTTTTCATTTGGATATTAGTTTTCTCCAGTTCCTCTCTGAACTGTATGCTATTATACTTAGAGAGATTTGTATCAACTGTTTGGTGTTTGTTGTTGTATTTTCTTCTGTCTGCTTTAATAATATTTTCAGCTTTGTTCTAATTACCCACAAAAATTAAGTTGGTCGCTACCACTATATTTTTTTATTGATTAACTTTGTTCTTTGTTCTACCATTGGATGATATTAATTAAAAAAGTTATTTTCAGTTCCATATAGTTTTGCTGTTCTTTGATCCGTGACCAAAATTTCCGATGTAATTCTCTGTGCCTTCTACCTTTTTCCCAAATTTTTAAAGTCTTTGACAATAAATGCATAGGTTGTCTTGTTTCATGTTAAGGTGTCAGTAATTGTTTCGTAGAATTCTTCTATTTCTAAATCTTTATGCGTGATAGTTGGGGCATATACTCGTATAATTTTCATAAATGTTTGTTTTAGATCTAGTAATATTAAAGAAACTTTTTAATAAACTTTGACGTATGACGAGAAACGATAGAAGAGATAAGTTAATAGAATTCTGTCAAAGTGAAAATTTAGTAGTGATAAACACGCACTATAAACTACCACCAAGACGTCTATATACGTGGACGTCTCCAGCTCGTACTAAAGAAAAATAGTTAGAAATCAAATAGACTATATTCTAATTAGAAAACAATATAAGAATAGCATCACCTCAGTCAAAACCTACCCAGGAGCCGATGCTGCATCAGACCACAATCCAGTCGTAGCCAATGTTAAAGTGAGGCTTAAAAAACTAGAGTAAAAAAAAAAACGTAAAGTAAGAATTGCGAAACGAAAAGCAAAAGGATGCTGAGATAAGAGAGCAAATCAAACAATAAACAAAAGCAAATATCCATAAAATAGTCACATCAAATACAGATAATCGCAATGAGAAATGGGAAAGCATCAAAATGCGCTACTGGAAGGAAACAGACATATGCTTACACCAGACAAAGTTATACCAAAACAACAATGAATGACAAAAGAAATTTTAGACCTTATGAATAAAAGACGGAGAAATAAAGAGAACCAAATAAAATATAAAGAGGTTCACAAAACCATCAAAAGAAACATTTGTGAAACAAAAAAAACTGGATGTCTGAAAAGTGCAAAGATATAAAAAAGCTGCAAAGTCAATACGACAGTTTCAATCTACATAAGAAAATTAGAGAACTAACAGAAACTAATAGAAAACGAGTGACACCGATTATAAAAACAAATTCCGGCAAAATAATAACAAATCAAGTCCAAAAACTCATACAATGAAAAAAATACATTGAAGAGCTATTCAACAACACGAGATGCCCTCAAAGTAAAACGCAACAACATCTGCATAGCCCTAGCCCTAAAATAACAAATCACGAAGTAGAGCAAGCAATAAGGAGCGTGAAAAGGGGGAAAGCTGTAGGCCCAGATAAAGTGCCCATAGAACTATTAAAAGTAATAGAAGATGAGGAAATCGAAATAATCGTTGACCTATACAATACCATATACAGAACAGGCGTAATACCAAAAGAATGGCTTCAATCTACATTTATTACGATTCCGAGGAAGTTAAATGCCCAAAAATGCAGTGACTACAGAACAATAAGTCTTATGAAAAGTACCTTGAAAGCATTCCTGAAAATAATACATAAAAGACTTGACACCAAACTTGAGCAAGATATTAGCGACACTCAATTCGGATTCAAGAATGGCTAAGGAACACGAGAAGCATTATTAGACATTAACGTACTACTACAAAGATGTATGGATATGAATGTCAAGGTACACGCCTGTTTTATAGACTACGAGAAGGCGTTCGATAAAGTACGCCATGAACTACTTGTAACACTCCTAAAAAGCAAACGTATTGACTCCGAGGACATACGAATAATTAAAAACCTGTACTGGAACCAAACAGCGACGGTGAGAGTCAACAATAATTCCACAGAAAGAATAAACATCGAACGGGGAGTAAGACAAAGCTGTATAGTGTATACTGTTACCAATGTTATTCAATCTAAACTCAGAAGCTATATTCAAAAAAACCTTATCTGAAAAACTATGTGAGCTTGTTGTTAATAGACGACCAATTAACAACATTAAATACGCTGATGACACGGTGATAGTAGCAGACAACATTGTAGACCTGCAAAGAATGGTGGAACGCACAAAAATGTCAGCTCAAAATATGGATTAAATATGAACCTCATAAAAACAAAATACATGATCATCTCAAAAGCACGTATACCACCTAACGCAAATCTTCTTATTAATAACACTTATATTCAAAAGGTAACCAAGTACAAATACCTAGGTACGTGGATAACAAATACAAACAAACAGACAGTAGAAATCAAGTCCAGAATAGAGATGGCTAAAACTGCCTTCCTCAAAATGAGAGATCTCTTCTGTGATCGCGATCTAACGCTTCGTATTAGAATGGTAAGATGCTACATATTTCCAATTATACTGTGGAAGCATGGACACTAAACCAACACCTCAGCGACAAAGTCTAAGCTTTTGAGATATGGACGTATCGGAGAATCCTGAAGATCTCATGGACGGACAAAACCCCGAATGCCGAGGTCCTCACAAGAATGAGAAAAGACCTAGAAACCCTTCACATGATGAAGATCAGAAAGCTGAAATATTTTCGGACATACCATGCGAGGGAATAAATATAATGTACTGCAGCTGATTATGCAAAAGAAAATAGCAGGCAAGAGAAGTGTGGGAAGATGCAGAATGTCCTGGATGCGGAACCTAAGAGACTGGTTTGGCTGCACCTCTAAAGATCTTTTCCGAGCTGCTGTTTCAAAGATCAGAATAGCCACAATGATAGCTAACCTCCGAGTAGGAGATGGCACGTGAAGAAGAAGAAGACGTGTGACAAAAGGTCTTAGTATTGTCAGATTAAAATCTAATAGCATAATTAAAAAAAAAAATATTTTTTTCTTGTTCCTTTCTTACTTAATGTTAACTAAACTAAATAACAAATATTTATAAAACCTTTTCTTTTTACATTTTTCAGATTGATTTTTTTTTTTCTAAAACAAATTTTGCCAATAATATTATTAGTACAAAAAATAAAAGTTTTCTATTTTCAACGCAAAAGTCAAACCAAATTCATCCTCAAATGTAGTAACAGACACCTTCTACCTCGTTGCATACATACATATGCAAGTTGAGATATCAATGACCCAACACACATCTATATTAATACATTCAATTACTGCCAACTACAATACCATAAACAGAATATAAAACAAATCCACCAATTATACCCTAAATAGTAAAAAAATAAGAAAAATGTATATATATTTTTGTGTTCACTAGTAGATTATGTGTTTGATAAACACGAGACGCAAACAACAATTAGAAGCCCTGATAGTATTCTTTTTTTAATCTGAAAATTGTCAAGGTCATTAAAATTCTTTTTCAAATAAAGCAATTTCTAGTATTACATCAGAGAAATAAATTTATATTTATGTATTAACATGTTTGGGATGCAGAATAAGTTAATGCTTTTAAATTGGTTATGCCATCAGGGTATAAAAAGAAACTTTCGAGCGGACTGGCCAAAAAAAAAACCTCAAAGACTTTTATTAAACCAAAACCTGCTTTTAGAATCACGCACAACACCAAAATACAAATTATCCGTAATAAACTTGAAACGGAAGACAACAACCTGAATCAAGAAACAAAGCACACTAAGTTGTCTATAACATGACCATCACACATTACCAAATCCATAAAAATGATCTAAATAATACTGCAAAAACTAAACATCGTGTCCAAAACAAACCCATGCATTGAATGGAAATCCCAAAATTCCTATGTCGTGAATGATTAAAAAACAAAAAATCCATTACATCTGCTAAGCAGAAGCAAGGTTTGAAATTAATTTAACTGTCAGTCCAAAATACAAATCAAAATTGTGTACGGGCTACAGTTAAATTGACAATAAATGGCAACACTTAAAAGACTCTTAACCTCTTTAAAAACTCTTAAAAAACCTCTGAAAAGTTTTCACTTTTATGAATATTTGTTTTAAAATTACTTCATAAAGCGCCGTTTTAAATTATTAGACAATCTTAAAAACATGTAAAAAAACAAAAAAATACTTAAAAAAAACTTTAAGAAAAAGCATGCAAACGACAATAAAATGTAAAAAAAACGACAACTTTGTAACTTTATTAGAGTAACTAAATAGGAAAGAGTTCAGTACCACCAGTTTGGCATAGATTATTACAAGACATTCGACTCAGTAGAGACGTAAACATTTAAAAAAAAAATAGACGCAACCAAGATAGATTCAAGATTTAGAGTATCTTATAGAATACATATGTATACCAAAACGCATCGTTTCAAGTTACAAATGACGAGGATATAATAATAACAGAACAAGTTATTTACTTTAGCCATAGAGAGGTTAATTTAAAAGACAATCCTGAAACACAAAAAATAAAAAAAACATAGTAGTAGGGGTATACCTAAACTATCTGTGGTTTGCGGTTGATATTGTCTTAACTAGCAGCGACACCAATGGATTAAAACGCATAGATAACCCAACTGCACAAAGCATTTAAACTAGTAGAATTAAAAATTAATCTAGAGAAAACAAAAATTATTAGCATTGAGGATCTACATATAAAAGTAGAAAGTATTTTTGGAACCGTAGAAAAATATGTCTACCTCGGTCAGACCATAAAATTAGTCAAGGAAAACCAAATCCTTAGAGAACATACCAATAGATCTCAAAAGAAAAGTCTAAGACACCTGTATCCCACTTGTAACCACACATGGATTAGAGACTGCAACCTTAACTCAACAAAGTGCAAAACTGCTCAGAACATTACAAAGAGCAATGGAAATGACTCTGCTGAGAATTAACTTAAGAAACAAGATACGCAACACTGAATAAACTTCAGCAAACAAAAGTGAAAAATATTATAAAGCGTATTGCTAAACTCAAGTAGAAATGGGTTAAACATGTGACAAGTCAAGATCATAATAAATGGACTATAAGAATAGTAAGAAAACCGAAAAAAATATAAGTATATGATATAAAACAAACTGCGGATAAAAACTAGCCCCAAACTTCCTTCAATAAAAACATATAAAAGACGATAAAAAAGCCTATACCCAAAAGTGCATAAACAAAAACTACAGAAAAAGAAAAAGATTAAAGATAAGTCGTTAGAAAAATTCTATAAAAAATGGTCACAACCGCAATAGTTTAATTTGATAATAAATTATTTATTTATTTATTAGTCAACAAAAGCCATTACAATACAAGTATATATCTACAACTTAAAAAATATATACATTAAACATAAAACAACTAATACTAAAAAGGTCACGTATAAGCAACAAGTGCACGGCGCAGAGTTTTAAAAAAATTCTAAGAAAATCCACTTCGTTAAGCATGCCGTATAATACAAGTAGAGGCAAAATGCTGCACATAATCTGTACGTTTATACGGTATATGAAATAAATAGACATTAAATAAAACTCAAGTTGAAACATGAATACTTGAGCTGACAATCAATAATCCCATGAAGCACTTTAAAAACTAATGTCACATTTAAAACGTTTTTTCTCAAAACTTATTAAATTAAATATAAAGAGCAGTTCCATGTAGCTGCCAGAAATGTAGCATTTATACGCCAAAAAATAAAACAATTTTAATTTATCCTTTACTGACGAGGGTGTATACATTTAAGCAATACTGAAAATAAGGGCTTGTAAAAAATAAAAGTACAAAGATCACAAAACTTCTTTTACACTTGACAAATCCTAAAAGTTAATCAGCTTTAGCAATGATAATATCAATATGTAGTGTAAAGGCTAGGCTTGAATTAAACGCAATGCCTAAATCTAGTGTTAACTCTAGACAACATTTCATTCATCAGAAAATATCCATTCACCACTGTAGAACTGTCATAACTTTGTACTTATTTAAAAAAGTAGTTAGTTATTACCCAAGTAGAAAAAGTCTGCACCATTTTTATCAAGTTTTACAGCATTGCCCAAAGACTAAATTTTTATAAAAAAATTTGTTTCGTCAGCAAACAATAGACAACTTGAATTTGATAAATAGTTTAAAACATTGTTGATAAAGATATTGTACCGTAGAAGTCTAAGCTGTGAAACGGACGGCGCACAAATTGAAATCTGTCAGATAAATAGCATTTAATCAACAAAGCCAAAGTTCAATATAACGTAGTTTCATAATAAGTATTTTCTGGTCAACAATATCAAAAACTTGAAAAGTTTGTGTAGACTGAATCCAAGTAAAATCAGTCAAGGGGTTTAAGTCTGGGGATCGAGCAGGCCATGCGTGTGGCCCACCTCAACCAATCCAGCAATCTCCGTATGTTGCTGTTAAATAATCACAAGCAACCAAACTGATATGTGGTGGTGCACCAACGTGCATAAACAACATTGCAATTTTTGTTGCCAATAGTACATCATCCAGAAACTTAGGTAGCATGTGTTCCAAAAAGTTGCGATACACCTCGTCGGTAAGTCTTCCTAGTAAAAATACTGAGCCAATAAGACAATTCCAACCCAAACATTCAAGAAAAACTAATGTTGAAAACAATCTTCACATACCTGATGCAGATTTTCATCAAAATTATTTATTGCATTTCTTGAAAAACTGGCTTCATCGGTGAAAAGAATATGCGTCAGGAGTTAAGGGATTAGAACTAATGTTTGCAAAGCCATAGTAGTAATGCCTGAACACGCTGAATGTGGTATGGATACAACAAATTGCCCTTAAAATATTTCCAAACTATCCAATAACTTACATTCAAAGTATTCGCATTTTTACGCGTAAAACTACTTGGATCATGTACAGCACATTCTGTTGTACTCTTCTTACTGTCATTAATCTTCCTGGCCCTCTATTTCGCTTCAATGTGCCTGTTTTACAAAAACGTCAATGAATAAAGATTTTTCGGTCGAGGATATTACGGCCGGGAAACCGTTCAGTGTACAATCGTCTAGCTTGTAATGAATTGCCATCAGCAAATCCATACATAAAATGCATGTCAGTCATCTCGGCGTTTGTATAGTGATTCACGATAGAGGAATTCACTAACTATTAAAAACTCGTCAAACAGCCGTACGAGACGTATTCAAATGAAATCCACTTGTATATTAGTAGATAAAACAGCCGTTCCAAGTTATCGTTAACAATTTTTTGTTCTTGATAAATTCATTAATTTTTTTGTACTTGATATACTCATTGGCGTACGCCATACTTTTATTTACATTAATGATTTCAACAAATATCGAATATGGTTGTCGCAAATTTTGTTCACCCTGTATCTTCAAAACAAAAGAGTTTTTCAGAAATCATCATATTTTTGCCACACGTTTACCTAACACCTTGTATAAGAGTATAGGTTTTTGTTGTGTTGCCCTCACTCAGGTAGGTCTTAAAGTATATCACAATGCATCAACCCGAAATTGCCAATCGCTGTATGTTTCATTAAGCATGTGTAAGAAATTTTGATAACCCATTTGTTTTTTTACTTTGTTTTAAATACTATTTTAAACTCATCTAAACTCAATTGAATATTTAAGAAAAATGTTGAAGTTTTTGTAGTAATAAACATTGAGCAATATAATGTTGCGCAATATTTTATTGTATAATATCATTGCCTAGTAGACCCTTAAAAAAAACTAACACATTGGCCACACAAACTATAACGTAAAAGGTATATTAATTACAACAACGATATAAACTTTAAATACAGGATTGTTGATTGGAACTGTATTTGCAAACTATGTTTGAGTTTGCATTAATAAATAATTCATATACAAACCAAATATTTTGATCTGATTAAGTGACTACAAAATAAAAATAAAATGTATAACCACTATACACGAAGCAATTTGTGGTCATGCGCGGTTAAATTAAATAGCTCACACATTATTATATGAATCCACATTTCTTTTAGAACAAGGATGATTTTGTATATAATAATTTATAATGAATATTACATCTGTCTACCTGTGTAAATAACTATAATATTACTAGTATCCAACAATACATTACGTAAATTGCAAATTCATAGAATTCCTAAACCAAAATTGAGTTGTATTATCAAACTTCCTGGAAAAGCTAACAATGATTAAATTTGCTGTTTAAAAATGCGTTAGTTTTCTATAACTAATAAAACCAACTATACCCACTTACTAATTGTAATGAATCAGCATAGTTATTTACGATGAAATAAATATTATTTCTTGACTATACAAACAATAGTATAAATAATAATATAATTTATTACTAGAAAATTGAAGGGCGTTCTTTATTCAAATAACAGTAACTGTACCAATTAAAAACAAACAATAAATATTAATTGATTAGAGATTTATGTGAAATCAATAATTTTATTATACTTTAATCTTGTGTTATATAAAATACTTATTAATATACTTTTAAAAACATAAGATTTTTTTAAATAAAACACCATTAACCTTATCCTACTGGGGGGCCTGAATGTAAATTTATATGACCGTATTAAATTTCCCCTGCATTGTGTAATAAGCTTTTTTCACATTAAGCCATGTTCAAATTTCAAACATTATGAAATTAACAATATTACCCTACACAATGAATCCTTGTTTTCTTCTTATTAATTCCTGTTGAATTAGTTCAGCTCATTAAATCCTGCAAATATATAAAATGATCCTGAGAATATTCTACACGATTTTTTTAGTTGCAATTGCATCTCATCCATAACACACGGCAATGTTCCGAAGCACGATGATACAATATAATAAAATATAATTGCTTTAATGGTTGGTGGAACGTTTTATTGTGAACGTTTGTTGCTTTTTACCCCGTGCAGTTATGAAACATATTTCTACATAAAGTAATATAATAAATAAAACCGAAGCGCTCTCAGCCTAGATATAAATAAACTTAAAAACATGATTTAACACAACAAGAGTTCGAATGGTCAGTGTGTAAGATGTAAGACGAAAAACATTAATTTATCTGTCTAAACTCCTTCAACCAAATCGTTATTATTTATTTGTCCATATGAGAGATATAAAGAAACATTTGCTATTATTGTGATTTATAAATGTTAACTGCTCGTCTCATTTGCTCTAATTATATCAGATCCGGTTGTATGTTAGTATCTAAAAGTAAATAGGTATTGAAAGAACAAGGACAATATGCGCATGCAAATTAAAATATAAAACAAACTAATTACTAATAGAAAAGTCTATTACCAGTAACTCGATTTTATCGGTTCTTTTATTACCAATCTATATAAGCATTGAATATTTACTACTATTTCTATTTATACTCGGCGTACTAATCATGCATAGATTTTATTATTTATTATTAAACAAATATTGGCAAACTACCAGTTTGTAGTTTTAAAACATTAATTAATTGGTTATAATAAAAATTTAATGCTAAATATAAATAACTCATGTTGAAATATCCATAAATTGTATATAATATACCAAATAAATGTAAATGTGAGAACCAGTAACACACCCCATGCGTAATACTTTTATTTAATCCAGCATTCAATCATTTTAAAATGTAAACGACCTTGCTTTATATAGTTAAATTTAAAACAAAATAAACTTTTTTCTAAATATTAACAGTAGGTCAAATAAAAGTAGTTTTAATTATTATTAACTGCTTGTTGTTAATACAACTCCAGCTTAAAACATTGACCTATAGTATAGTAGCTTACAAATTAAGACCCCTGTACTTAGAAACTTTAAACTGAAACTTAAGTTTTTTTAGTAGGTATAATTGATGGTTGAGATCTCTACTACGTGATGCTTCATGTTTATAAAATAATAAAACAATTTAATATGTTTTTATCACAAGTTAATTCTTACAAAAACAATATTAGTTGCGGCCCGACTAGAGTTAACTTATTACACCTGTAAAAGCTCTAGTTGAGCCAAAACAAGTAATGCATTCCAAATAATAACTTGTGATAAAAACACAGTAAATTGTTTTATTATTTAATTTTTACTAACATCGTCGAGAGTGTTGTTATTTGCTACCGGTCTAATTTAAGTCTAGGCCGGTAAGTAGAGGCTACCAATTCAGATAACTAAAAAGTATTTAATTGAGAAAAACATACCTTTGTGTATATATCTTAACTTTAAGAAATCTTGAGTAAAACGAAAAGCTCTAAGAAGCGGTAAGAAAATGCATTTTTTTTTAATTTCAATAATTTTACGTCTTATTCATTCAACAAAAAACTTTTAATTTTATTACAAAATAATTAATAATCAATAGTAACATAACAAATGCTTTAGTAGTTACACAAAAACGACGTATAAAATATTCTCTCATATGAACTCAATAGTAGCCAGAAAGACTTGTAGTTGGGTATTTTTAACATAAAATTTTATTTATTTAATTTTTAAAATGATCCAAAGTAGTAAAAAATAATTGATAATTGAGTATAACAAACAAATTATCCTCAATAATCATCTGCAATCCAAATGTGTCAACTTGAAAAACAAAAAATAAAACATGCATTCATTGTCGAATGACAAATTAATTAACTAGAATACACACCAACCCAAAGTGAAAGGTATCATGCCAAAAAATGCCCTTAAAATACCTGCCAACTTCTCATTATATTTACTTTTCCATGCGTAACAAGTTCCATACGCAGAATGACAACATTTATTTCTGTGTCCCAATATGGAATCATAAAAACAAATACAAAATATTCTTTGCAGAACCGTTAATCGCAATGCCAAAAACGCTAACGCAAAAACAAAATCTGCCAAATAGTAGAAAAGATATTTCAATTGCTCCCTCAGTTAAAAACAAAAACTATTAAGATCAACATTATTGTTAGAACTGATGACCTAAAGAAACGGCAAATTACAAACCTTTTTTCAGAAAATCACTTTATTTAAAATTTCTAAAAAGTACTTGCACATCGGAGCCACAATTAGAACCGGGCACCTTGTTAAGTAGGTTAACGGTACAAAAAATGTCTAAAACAAGACGTGAAAGTTGAAAACTCTAAAACAAATTCTAAGAGAACTCAACGTGTATACTTATGAACAAAAGTTCTTGGAAAAAGATACAAAATTTAAATGCAATAAGTGTATCAACAATAGTCCGAAACCATATGCAAAACCCGCCAAGGAAGCTATGAATGAAAATATATTGCCAAGTTCCAAGAATATTTGACAGTAAGTTTAATATTGTACATAATGCAGATTAATTTACTTCACTGTAGAACAACATTTGTGGCATATAGTGCGTATAATATCAAACATGACATAAACATTATCCTTGTTCAAAAACCCTGGATCTACAAAAAAAATACAGAAAGATTAAGCAATCCAGGCCAATAACTGCTTACACCTCAACCCTCATATAATCCCAATGTATCATAGCAAAACACTGAATTTAATGCCATAATGGCAACCTATATGTTAAAAACCAAATGACAGCCAAGGTGGCAATAATAGAAAAAAAAAACCAAAAAAAAAAAACAGTTCTCAAATCCAGGTACTATCTTTATAACCAGCAAGGACCTTCACCACGCCAAAATCTAGCAACCTACCAGCAGCGGTATTAACGCTAACGGTGAATTGACAATGTACAAAAAAAAAATATTGTAAATGTGTTCAGAACAAATCCACATGCTTCTGCCTCTAACTAGTTTTAACCTTCCAGTGGTATCGCCTTTTGTTTAGGCATGCTTGGTGTCTAAGACCGCATTCATATTTTCTTAACTTTTTCAATTTTTTTTACATTTTGACTTTGGTATATAACAGTTGTAAGAATAACACACACAAAAACTTAAAATATATATTTAGTTAAAATAATTGAAATAAATACCAAACATTAAATTATTCGGTACAGAATAAAGTTTCCCTGCAGTTTTTGTAAACTGCTGTTAAACGCTGTAAACACATATGCTTTCTACAGTTGAAACAAGAAAACCTTGTTTTTCTGTTTTTTGTTCTATCACAATAAAAACATCTTCCTATAATAATATTCTGTTAAAGAAAATGAGTTTGAATTTTGCACACGTCTTGAAACTGAAACAAAGGCTTAAATTCCTAATTTCTGGGTTATTTTCAAATTTTATAATTGACAAACTAATTCCAGCTATATTCAACATAGAATAAAAAATCACCATTGGCCATCTTTGTGTATTTCTGGCACAATCATAACTGGCGCATAGCTTGTCAACGGTGTCAACGCCTCCCTTAGTTTTATTATAGTCATAATAATTGTTGGTATTTGCATAATTCCACTATCTATATCAATTTCATCATTATGATGTAAAGTAGACACCAAAAGTACATACCTCCTTTTTTTTGGTATATATGAAACCAAAGTACAGTCATTGGAATACCTAAACATGCTGGTAGGAAGGTTTTGAAAATTCTAAAAGCAGTTCCATTGGTGCCAATGACGGTGAGTTTATGTTCCTGCAGTAGACTTTAAACCAGAGGCACTGTTGGAAATACAAATAATGTTTTGTTAGTAATTTTATGTTTTTTGAATTTACCGCTATTTATTTGTAAGCCCCCTCTCTTTTGTAACAACAGGCTTGCCACAATGACGAGCGGGCCCTACCCCAGATTGTAATAAACGTGTTATGATATAGATGTACGTATTTTGTCCGTGCGTTGCTTTATTATATGAATCCTGAAACATCTGTGAATTAAGTAAAGTAATTTGATGCAGCTCTATAAATATAGACAAATATAATCAACAGGCACTGATGTGAACCAATTGTCCATGGTGACATTTCTGTTTGAACCAGAAAAATGCTCACAGAGCCTATGAACCACATCAAATGCACTATTGGAAACCTTATAAGGCCCGACCGGTTGCTCTCCAGCATATATCTCTAATCTGTTAGTATAAAACATTTTAGCATGCTTGTATTTCCAAACTATATTTGTTGGGTTTGGATGGTAAATATACTCTAAAGCTGCATCTTCCTCTAAATGGTGCTAACATTTCATGTAATGTAGGAAATTCCAAAATGTGGTAGCCATTCTGGCAATTAAGATTGAAAATATCAAATATTTTGTAAATCGGAGCAAGTTCGTCTAATTTTCTTTGTTCACTTCAAGTTTTAATGTCATCAAAACGAATACATCTTAATAAGAATCGAAACCTTTACAGAGACATGATAAAATAAAATATTTCAATGCCATAGCCGTCAATTCTCTACAAATTTTCAAGATTTTGACGATTGCTTTTACAAACTGCAGCCATACACAACAGTCCAAAGAGAGCACAAAGTTTAATATAATTAATTGGATATACATTTCTGGAGTTGGCATAATTTTTGGCAATTTTTGCAATATATTTATTTGTACAATTGGTAATTGTAGTAATTATTGAATCATTAATAAAATAATTCCAGATTTTTGTAATATTTTTCATCGGCTTAGTTACTTGAGAAGGACCAGGAAGACGTTTTATGATATTTTATTGTCTAGTTTTAAATTCTGCTTAGTCTTGGCATTTTTTTAATAGGTTTTATTGTCTTTTCCAATAAAAGACAAACTAGAACAGTTATTTATGTAATTTTTATCAACATCAGTAATTTCTTGTAAAGAATCGCTTTCATGTAGCACACGTTCCTCTTCATCGATTTCTGAATCATCAGACACATCATTACCTATTTTATTAACCTCATCATCCGTTAAAATTTCGTCCATCATTTTCTGCAAGCGGGCTGTTCCGCCTCATAACTAAGACTCCACAACGTAAAAAAAACTTAAATTGTAATAAAATTGTTCCTTCTTACAATTACGGTACTGTATTTTCAAACAAAATACAAAACTTAACAAAGCAAAGGTAAAATTAAAAGATATATCTGTATAACAAGCATAAGTAGCTAAAAGACTGAATTTAATATAAATTTTTCTGATATTTATATCAATGCATATTGGGAGTATAACTCCTAGAAAGGGTATACCAGGAATAGATAGATTTGAAATAAACCAATAATATAAATAATAAAATTAAAAGATTACAATAAAGCTTAACACTAATTACTTTCAAATAACATCCGCTGGACCGTATTTTGAGAATAATGTAATTAAATTTTAACAAAAATGTAAATCTATAGAAAAATACTTCCTCAGCTTAATGTAATTGATAATTAAATAAAAATTAAAAAAAAAAAATTTTAGCTCACCGAACTTGAACGGGAGTAGTAACGGCGGTGTCTGACACCGCAATAATTTCTACTAGACGCTACGATTAAAATTTCGCAATCAAATTTAAACTACATTAACAAACACATTAGAAGTGCAAACTCCTAACATATCAAGAATCAACTCCTTCTAGGTAAAGAATAAAACTCAAATAACAATTGGCGCGGTGTCACACACCAGGCGTTACCACTGGAAGGTTAAGCAAATATAGCACTGAGAACATTGAATCCCAATGAACACAAAGCAAAAAAACAAAAATATTCTGTAGAAACTACTGCAAACACACTTACCAACCTCAACATATAACTTAAAATAGTAAAACAACACCTTTAGAATCATTCAAGTCGCCAGGAGCTAATATGATATACCCTACCATGTTACAAAATGAGTTGGTAGCATTTAAAAGATCTGTGTGCAAGATTTTTATTGTTTGTCTAGCACTTTTAAATATTCCGAGCATACAAAGCGACAGCATTTATAATAGTATTTAATCCAAAACTGGAAAAACCTACGTATGCTTCTTCTAAACCTTACAAAACCAATTAACTTAACATCTTTTTATTTAAAAACTATTGAAAAAAATAGTCAACAAGTAAATACTAGCCGGGGCAGTAAAAGCTCCAGTACACTAGCTAGCCAAGTGCAGAACAACCTTCCATTCCAAAAACATTAGTTTGGTTATTTGTATATATATATATATATATATATATATATATATATATATATATATATATATATATATAACTAAAGTTGTAGGCAAGTGCATATAGAATGGTAAGTTTTACCTTTGCTGTGGTGCAGTGTTGCAGATAGCTACAGATGTTAAACAACAACAAAAAATTGTATTACACTATGGCAGTATTCTCACAGAAATGCAGAAATGAATATAAGAAAGACCGAGTACATGTGTATAGGAGGAGAACAGCAACGAATGCCTAAACAGAAAATTCCAAATTTCAACATGCTGAATTGGCAACCTATCGGCAAAAGAAAGCAGAGTAGACCAAGAAAAAGCTGGCAAGAGAGCATAGATGGCAAGCTGAAAGATAGGGAAATTATAGATGGACTGAGGACGGACCGAGGAAGTGTTTCCAATGCAGAAACTGCGCCGAGAAATTACTAAAACGGTGTTTATCAATTTGTAAAAAAAAACAGCACTAGAACTTAATAAAATTTTCTCATCCATTTTACAATAAGACAAAGACATAACTCTAATTTACTTAAAAAGAAAAATTCTATAAAACATGCATTGCGTTTTCTTCTGTTACCATAGCACCAGAAAAAAATAATATAGAAATAGTTTTAATTGGATAAACACTGTTTTATTTAACCCATCAAAACAAAAAAGTAAAAAGAATCACTTACCAGTAAAAGGGTCTTCAAAATATACACAATTAAAATTAGACCAAATAGGTATATGGCCATGTCTGTCTGCTCAAACCATTGAAAATGCCTTTCTCTACTTGAGTCCCGATCTTGTGATTTTTTTTAGATTTTTTCAATAATCTTTTTTCGAGTTATAAGCAAACAAAATTTTAAAAAAATCGTTTGGATTTTTTTATATTGTTTGATCGTTTGTATCTTAAAACTGTAATTAACTTTTTTTTCAAAATTCAAGAAGAAGAATTTTTTAGACCCAAATTTTTTTTTCCTTAAATTTTGAAAACTTTGCAGAACTTTAGAAGACGGTTTATTTTAATATATGCGCAAAAAATACCCTGAAAATTTCAGAAACTGCCGTGTGCTATGCTCAGAGATATCTTACAATGTATCCACAGAAATACTTAAAAATTGCGAAAAAAGCTAAAATTGCACAATTTTCTGTGAACACATTTTAAGACTTCCAAGATATTTTTTGCACATATAAAAGCCCGTTTTTATCCATATTTGAGAAAAAAAAAATACCCGTTATCTTTTTTTAAGAAAAAAATGAACAGGACTCATGTAGAGAATGGCATTTCCAGTGGTTTGAGCAAAATCATATTTTTGTTTTGTACACTTGACTTATACATAGCCATATATATATTTTATTAATAATTTAAAGCATAGTCTGAATCAAAACTGGAAAAAAACTAGGTAACAATGACTACACCTTAAATATTCTTATCAATTCTCACAAATGTTTATATAAGAACACTTAAAACGTGTCGTAGAAATGGTTTATTACTATTCCAATTATAGTCTCTCAAAAGTTAATTTTTTTATTTTTATAGTCACCTAGAAATAAACCATACAGAAGCGGAATATACTGTTGCTGAGATAACCAATACTAGTCGCTGAAGCTAGGTAGTTTGTTTAATAAAATGATAAAGTCAAAGCAAACAAAAACGTTAACTCCATGCTCTCACAAAACTTTAATGTGTATAACACGTATCAGCATACGTACATAGTACAAAACAACCTATCCAGAGTTTAAACACAGCTGGTACGGAATACAGAAACACATGTAATAAACAGCAAAATGCTATAAATAAAATAAAATTTAAGTTCGAGTAGAATCGGAGTTAAAACAAACTAAAAAAATAGCAGGTAGTGATGTTAAAATTTTTCTACATATATTAACCTGTTGCCGTCTTTTATGTAAACAATACTTCCAAAAAAAAACTTGGAGCAAAAAAAAATTTCAATACTTACAAATTGATATTCAAGATAGGATAACAAATTTTACCTGAAACAAAGAAAAAATACATTATAATTTTGCGTCATAAAATCCTTATACTTGTAGTATTTTATAATTTATAATATTACTTTGTGCATAGTATAATATATAACTGTTGTTGACTATTGCATTTTACTATAACTGTGATGATTATCCAGAAAAGAAGTTTTTAAATACAAATATGTTGAAAAGAGCTTATATTCAGTTCCATATTTTAATATATCTATCAGCACAATTAAAGCGCACAGGTGGTGTAGTGGTTAGCGATTTTGACACCAGTATTTGGAAAATCAGTTTTGCTAGTTAAGAAAAAATGTGTTGAAGTGAGTACGCTTTCTTTCGGATAAGAAAAAAAACTTTAGTAGGTTCGGTGTACTGCTTCAACGTTGCGTGCACGTTTAACAATTCAATAATTTTTTTTGGAATTTCTGAATTTACGACAAAATTCCCAGCTGTAGTAGTCTTAACCTCTGACGTCAGCGGCAGCAAAAATAGACCAAAGTTAAATATATAAATAAATAATACACATGACAAATAAGCATCTAGCTACAACACACCAGCTACCGAGTTTGAAGTCATTAAAAAGTATAAGAATAACCTTAACAGTGTATAATTATATTATGAATTTTATTGAACACATTTAACCAACTTTGGAATATAGAATAAAAATCATTATATAGGTTTTTCCAATAAGAGGTTTTATTTTGATATTAAAAAAAAAACAGGTATTATTTAAGAGAAATCAATAAATGTTTATTTAAGTGTAAAGAGGAAGATATGCCATTAACATTTAAAAACGATATTAGTCAAATGGCCGCCACGGTTACGGTTGTAGTACAACATTCTTTTCATAAAATTTTTCATGACCAATTTGCACATTTGCGGCTGTATGTCCTCGATAACTTCACGAATTCCATCTTTAAGGTCTTGAATCGCTTGTGGAGCATTGGCATAGACCTTATCTTTCACGTGGCCCCAAAGAAAAAAGTCTAAAGGTGTTAAATCACAAGATCTCGGTGGCCAATTGCGATCACCTCTTCGAGATATAACACGATCAGAAAACTTTTCTTGCAAAATTGTGATTGTTTCGTTGCTTGTGTGGTACGTAATGCCGTCTTGCTGAAAATAAACGTCGTCCACATCAATATCTTTCAATTCCGGCCATAAAAAATCATTAGTCATAGCTCAGTAGCGCCATCCATTCACCGTAATAGTTGCACCAGCCTCATTTTCAAGAAAATAGAGTTCAATCACACCGCCAGCCCAACAACTGCCCCAAACAGTAACACGTTGAGGATGCAAAGACTTTTCAACAATCATTCTTGGATTTTATGAGCCCCAAATGCAACAATTCTGCTTATTAACGTAGCCTCTGAGATAAAAATAGGCCTAATCACTGAAGATGATGTTTCGATAAAATTCCGGATCAATTTGATGCATTTGAAGAACCCAATCAGCAAAGATACGACGTTTATGGTGATCGACCGGCTTGAGTTCTTGTGTTAACTGAACTTTAAAAGCCTTAAGACTTAAGCCTAATGTCTAATTCCAAAGATCGACAAGGAATCAACAAACCTAGGTTTGCAATATTCTCATGTGTTCTTAAGCGATGCACACGATTTCGATTCTTCACATCACAAACTTGTCCCAACAGCTCAAATTTTACAGCGACCAAAAAGTGCTTTGGTTTTGCGAACTGTAACTGAAAAATTCACCATTTTTGTAGTAAATTTTAATAATTTTATTGCGTTGTTGAAGCGTGTATTGTTCCATTTATAATAATGGCGTAGTTTTTACTTGTCAAATGTCAAAAAAGAATAGCTTCAAAATTAACAGCTGCCCAAATATCCTGCTATTTAAAATGAAACTTCTTATTGGAAAACCCTTTATAATCTTCATTAAATTTGCAACTGGTTAGATTATAAATGAATGAATTCAGTCACTAATCCCAGTATTTCTAAATTATTACTTGGTGTTTAAAAAAGTTGTTCTTATTTTTGTAACTTTAAATTAAAAAATAAAAATATTCAATAAATTAAGATCATGCAGTATTACCGCAACAATCTGTTAACATTACATTAGATTAATTGAAGTGACATTTGATTTGGAGTAATAGCAACTTCAAACAATAGACAAATACACGTTTCTTGTTATAATACATTTTCTAATCATTTCAAATACCACTACATATTTTTTCTTAAATTGCATAATTAACAACAAAAGCAATTAAGTGATGCACATGATTCAATATTAAGTACTATAAATAAGTTAAAGTTTAAAATCAAGGATATCTACATAAATTCCCTAAGAACATTTTCATTAAATGTTAATACACGCCCATTGCAATTATTTTCAATTACACTTCAAATTTCATAATAATGAATCAATGAATGAATTGCAATAATTGAAATTAGAATGAGAATAATATTTGTTTACTGAAAATGCTACCAATAAATTCATCGTTTGTAAAACCTTGACTTATATCGATTTTATTTTTTAAGGTCAAAAGTTTTGAAAAGATCTTCTTCTTAAGCTAATTGCATGTCATTATTTTCTATTACACAATAATGAGATATAGAAGGCTGTTGGAATCTTATCGATTTTACTTTATTAAGCAATCTAAATTTCCGTGTGGATGAGGAAATGCATTACAATGATTAAATTATGTGGAATTATTATAACTAGCTGCATATGGTTTATGGAATATAAATGCACAATAAAATTTATTCATTCTTGAACTTTTGTTCAGACACTTTTTCCATTCACTAAGTTAATTTATCGAATACAATGAGTTTCAATCAAGAATATAGAGGGTGTAACATTAATGAGGAATGAAAACAAATCAAATAAAACATTCAATTAAAAATGTTGCATATGTGTAACAAAAAACGTTGTCTATTGAGAGTAAAGCATAAATAATAATAATTTTGTTTTAAAACTTTACAAAAAATTATCTTTATAGTATAAAAAAAATAAAGAGAACTGATTTGCTATAAAAGTCGAAAAGGGTCCCCCCAATTAACATAGGTGAAATGCCCCTCATCACAAATATCTAAATTACCTCAAAAATTACTTTCCTAACATTAAAAAAACATGTTCGGTAAAATTCAAAAAAAAAAAATTTCTATGCATCTATTGAATGAAAATTTAAAAGAAAAGTCATAGAAATAGGTTTTTAGTGATCTCCAACACAATTTTTTTCAAAGCTCATAAGGGTAAATAATAGAGACACTGGACAAACTCCATCATCTTCAGAAGGATGAAAACTATCAAATTAATCGGTAAATTTTTATTTATTTTTTTATTGAATTCTTATTTTTAGAAAAAAACATAAAATTCACATTATTGGCTGTTATTTTTAAATGGTTCAACTTTTTCTATTTCAATTTTTTTTGTTGCATAGGGTTTATCAAAAACTTTCTTATGATGTATAATAAAGCAGCATATTCTATGCAATCGGAAGTTTAAATAACCTAAAATCAATTTCAACTCTTCTGATTCACCCAAAATTGTAAATCATAACAAATAAGTAGAAAAATCTATTTTTAATAATGGCGCACCACTCGCAAAAATCTCAAAGATTCATGTAGATTTATCAATTGTTCAATAAATAAAAAAATAAAATTCGATGCAATCCAAGGTTTAGATAATCTAAAATCAATTTCAACCATTCTGGACCACCCAAAACCAAATGATAGAATTTTGACCCACAAAACTGCTTTATTTTAGATCGTTGGAAACCTTTTGATGAACCTTATCCAATAAAAAAATAAAAATTAAAAAACTTAGACCATTTAAAAATGACAGCCAATAATGTAAATTTTATGTTTAATCTAATTGCAGCTTTTAATAGCCGGTGAAATCTCTCATTCTTGAATGGCCAATAAGTGATAAGCAGAAACGATCCATTGTTTGTAGAATGCCTGTGCTACTGTTGTCGCTCGCTTCCTGACTCTCCATCAAAATAGCTTCTAGTCACCTGCAAAAACTATCCACATAGACAACATCACCAGCCTTCCAAACTCGGCATAATTATGATATGAATGTGCACATGCTCATATCTTCTAAGTGAGGCTATGAAAGTGTCTGGCGCTGTCGTCACATGACTCTACGAGGCTAAATATATTGCTGTGTTATTAGTTTGACTGTAGCGTTTATTCCCAAATGCGAGAGTTAGTAAATGCTATTAAATATGGCACATCAATACTGTGGTGTGACATATGATCAAGCAGTATTTGTTAATATGTTGCAAGCAAGAATTAATGATTTAGCAACTTAAATATTCTTCAGTTCTTCATCGGCTTTTTGTGCCTCATCCGACGTTTTCTATTGCAGGTTCTACTCCTTTAACGCAAGGGATGGAATTTGCAACTCAATGTTATCTTCTTCTGACACATGTCGTATGTCTGTGGAGAATTGCCTTATATACTACAAGTATCAAAACTGTCGTAGGGTACATTCGTCGTTCCTTTTGCAAAATGCATAAGTGATCTGCTTATAATTGGTAAAGATGCTTAACGGTTCTGTAAATTGCTGGCAATTCCCTATCGTACGTTACGTATTTGCGTTATATAAAAAACCTAATGCATTGCAATATAATATGTATAGTAGTATATTGAGCCGCAAATGGGCAAGTAATGTTGCTAAGCTGTTTTGCAAGCCTCAAATGCTCTTTCAACCTCTGATGACCAGTTAACCAAAATGTCGCCTTTGATGTTGCCTTGGAGTAGATGGTTGAGTAACGTGTACCGCCTTAAGAATCAGTCTTCTATAAAAATTCATCATCCCTAAAAACTGCCTTAGTTTCTTGACGGTATCTGGTCGTAGGTATGAGAGTATTGCTTTAACAAGTAAACTCAAGCAATCTAAACAACGTTGTTATTGCTGTTTTGATGATGTTATTATGTGCCACTGGTATCTAGTTAAATGTCTTAATTAACTCAACTGTTGAAAAAAAAATTCCTTGTCCAGGTTTTGAGCAAAATTCTAAATGTGCCAAATCGGGTAACCGTTAGATTCAGTTCATGCATTTAACTCTAAGGTTCCCACATAGCTTCCATTCATCACCTTCTTTTGGTACCATGTAAAGCAAAGACAACCAGTAACTCTAGGATAACCTCGCTACTCCAATTTTTAACATGTTAACGCTTTAAGTTCTTTTTTGGCGCCCCTCAATACTTCTTTGGCCAGTCGCCATGGCCGGTGCTACATAAAAACCTGCTGTTGTTTTAATATAGTGCTTAGTTTGATATTTTATTGGTTTCGTTGAAGCTTTAAAAATTTCTGAAATTTTATAGAAAGGTGTCAGTCAATCTTACAATTGTCTTAATGAAATGAATTAATAATTTATTCAAAATCAGTCAATCGAATCACAGCGTTAATGTTTCAGGTTTTATCCGTTATTGCGCCGCAAGCAGAGTTGTCGTATCTACTAGTTTCAAGTTTCTTCTATTCACAAAAAGGCCGTATAAAGTGAGAAAATCAACTCCAATAATTGGTTTAATAACATTCAACATCACAAACCTTACTCGACAAAGTTTAAAATTCAGTTCGTATAACAACTTGCTTCGCAAAATAATATAATAGAAAATAGCAAAAAAACTCATATAGATCAGCACCAGTGTCTATCAAAACTTGTCTTTGTAGTGCCGTTTACAATGTAAATGCAGCAAAATATTAATAAGTAGACATTACATTAAACAAAGATAATAGTAGGTTTGTATAACGTATTTTTGAGTTATATTTACATTGTTATAAATGGTGTAAAGAAACCCACTTGACATCAAATTTATTTTGAAAACAAGTAGTACAAAAAATATAATCTTTAGCAAACCAGTTTTGCTTGCTATCTATACAAATACAAAGTTTATTAATCTTGATTTTGTAAATAAGCATAAAGTAGAGATTTGTTATTACACAATAATATTACGCAACAATATTTGTAGGTTTAGATGTATCACAAAATGTCGTCGCATTCTTTCCAAATCTCGCCGCATTTTTACAAGAATATTGTAATCAATAAAAAAGTTGTAAAGTTGTCATCGATTCCTTTTAAGTCTTTACACAACTCTTAAAAAGCATGCTACATACACACTTACAACTTGACTTGAATAAAATCTGAACACATTTTATTTAGCTACTTGCTAGATTAATGTTAGAATTTTTAATTAAATTTTAAACAATATTGTTATCTATCAATTAAAATAATTGGCATTATAAAATTAAAAAAAATATTAGATAGATTTTGTAACTCAAACTAATACAAATTAGTTGCTGTTGCTGTTTTATTTAGTTAATTAAAACAAATTCATTTCAATCAATCATAATATTAATATAGTATTAAATATGAGTATGGCAACAGAACAAATTAAATAAGAAAATAAGATAAGTGACTAACAAGCCATAATCTTGCTACTTACTTATTCCAACGTTGATATCACTAAATATCCACCATTTCTAGGTCCAAAAAACCTTACTCATATTCATTCTAAATACAGGCAAGTAAAACATGGCTTATGATACGATTAAAAGATTTACTTTGTTTAACATTTAATAATCCAAACATTGACTTAATTTATGATTTAAAAAATAATTTTCCAAACATTTGTGGTATTAAAAAAAATAAATCTTTTTATCAATATCTAGAACATAGAAAACTCTATAATAAAAACAAAACAAAATGTTTGTGCCTACATCCACAAATAACAAGCATAATCTAGACTAACATTTACCAAAACAAGATTATAATAGCATACTTCTTAAACCAAATAATAATTTCCTATAAGACCAATATTGTAATAAGCATATGATGCACCAAAATAAAACAATTCCAAACTTTTGGACCTTCCTGCAAATTTTGATGTGCTTCGTGAGGAAAATTATAAAAAACTGAGATTATTGTTTATTGCTGAGGTTTTAATGTACATAATACAAAATGGTCAACTCACTCATTTTGAACAACACTATCCGAAAATAAACAATTAATTTTTTTGCTCCTCATAATCTTAATTAACTTATTCGGCAACCCATTTATTTTCCTTGAGATAGACGTGTTGGTAAAGCAAGTTTATTAGATTTGTATATTTCGACTAATTCAAAAGTTACATCAATACTATTGAGGTTGTTAATGTTTCTCTTCTTATTACTACCAAACTTAAACCAAGCCTTATCAATCAATATTCTACAATAAATATAGCCAAAATGTAACACCTTAATCATTTCAATTTTGATACTTCTATTCTAAGATATTGCAACAAGAATTCTTACAAAAATTTGTACCATTTTCTGTTATTACACAAAAACAAAAGTATTTGTACTCAATTTAAATAAAACATGTAAGATAGATACAAGCAAAAAGCGTTTGACAAATTGTTCCATAATCTTTTCAATCAAACTAGTCAGAATTTAAAAAAAGCATTGCAACAATCTATACAAACTAAAAAAAAAAAATTGACAAGAACAAGCCAACCAAATTCCACCTGCAATTCTTAAACATTTGCAATTAAATAAGCACTCAGCCAGCAAGGCCAAGAACGTAACCCTAAAAAAAGAAACTCAAGGAGTCCAGACAACAAAACCAACTAAAACGTGGTAAAGACGCAACAGCAACAGTCTACACTACTAACACTAAATACTCCTGGAACATCGAGGATGCAAATTCAAAACCTGTCCACCAGTCGTATGCCAGAATCACAAAAAACAAATGAAAAAAAAAAAGACAAAAGAAATAAAAAAACTTAAAAAAAAACTTTTAAAAATACCCTCAATTAACAATAATCCTAAAAGGATCAAAATGCTCACTCAACTCTGGTAAAACAGAAACCATCAAAACTTCCATTTTAGGTAAAATAAAAAAAAAACAAACGTTTTTCTTTTGAAAAAGAAAAATGTACCTTTTAAAGGGGTTTTTAAAAACTATGTGTACAGGCGAGCCAACCAACCAAAAAGTAACGGCTCAGTAGATTGGCTAAACAAACCTGTTAATGGTTAAAACACTACAGATTATTGGTCTAAAAGACTTGCCAAATTCAAGAAAAGTTATCACAATGGACAATTCAGAACTCAAAAAAACCCTCTTTCTAAAGTATATGAAACCCAAAAAAAAAAACTAAGATCTATACAATAAAATACTAGTTAACCAAAACCAACTAAAAAAAAAAACTGGTCCAGTCAAACACATCTCCAATAAGATCACTTAGTAAAACAGGGAGTTTAGCAACGTAAGAGCAAACACTAAAAACATAGTCAACATTACAGAACCAGTCTCACGGCATATATCAATGCCATTAAAAAAATTGTGGAAGACATACTGTAAAGCAACTACCGCACTGAAAACTTTAAATCCTTGGTGACAAATAACAAAAAATACACAGTGCCACTCTGGCAAATCAAAAATTAAACAAAAAAGACTAAAATAATGTAAAAATAAATAACCAATCAAGGCAACTTAAATAAAAAATAAACACATTCTAACCATTCAAATTGCCAATAAGATCTATCCCATCATACTACAAAAAGGGTTTGCAGTTCTAAGAGAGCCTCTATGCAAGACCTTCAAAGCACTTTCATACATACAAAGCAGCAGGATAACAAGAACTAATAGAATGAATAGTCGACACGTACATATGAGACAAGGCACCAAAAGCTCGACCACAAATGAAAAAATCTTGCAAACTATGCACCCGCTACTCAGCAGATATAAAAAACAACCATTGCAAATAGGGTGCCTTTCTAGACATTAAAGCATTTGACAATACTACCTTTAAATCAATCGTAAAGACAATGGAAAACCAAGGAATAGACCTTCTCGTTCAACTCTATGCTTAAAAACCAAACTGTAACCATAACAATATACTTATGTAAAGAAAAAGATTTCATCGTTGATTTCCCATAGAAAAACGTACTTTTACCCTTACTGTGTTGCCTTGTATAAACGGCCTACTACAAATACTCAACAACATCAGCATATTTGCTTCAAGCTACGCTAATAATCTCATTATCCTCTTACATGGAAAGTTTGGGGCAACTGTATCAAACATGATACAGAAAGCACTAAACACCATAGAAAGGTAGTGCAAAAAAAATACCTATCATTCTACCGTTCACAGAATACTACAGACCTAAAAAACCTAAAGATATGTAAAACTACGCTACGCTCAAACTAGGTAAAGTACAGAAACTAGCATGTCTAATTGTAACGGACACAATGCTGTGAGCGTCACAGCCGCTATAAAAGTTCTATACTTGTTACCAACAATTCACATAATTGTTACGACAAAAGCAAGAGAAGCATTGTATAGACTACAGATATACAAATATAATAATACAAGTGAACACATTGTAAACTTCGGAACCCACATACTTAGTATAACAAACGTGTTGCATGAATAAAAAAGCTAATAAGATCTGTTTTTGACTTAAAAAAAAATCATTGCATTACAAAAAACATTTGAGGTAATAACACTACGGCAAGACTAATAGAAAAAAAAATACCTGATCACAGTCAAAAAAATTATATGATATTCAGATCAAAGACCAGAATAGCACCAAAGCTAGAATATACAAAGACAAATATCAGGAGAAACAAACTTTGCTACAACTATATCTCCAACAAACATATCTCGGTTTTCCAGGTAGAAGTAGCAGCCATTGTCGGAATCAGACTATTCCCCAAATTGTCAATTAATCCAAACAAGCTATAGTTTGCATAGTCTGAAAGCATTAGTCACAATCTGTAAAGGTTGCGTCTGAATACTAAATAACCAAGCAATAAAAATCTCATAGTAAAATATCCTGCCAAAAAATAAAAAGAGGGGACATTTACTAAACCAAACCTGCTTTTGTAATCTCACACAAAATAAAAACAACCGCAGCAAACTTGATGTAAACACAGCTACCTAAAGACTATAGTAACACAAATAAGTTACTCTTAGCCAAACACTGGCTCCGCTACAAGTGCTGAGTGAATGCAAAGCTTATAATCTGCATCGCACAGCCTCATTTAGCAAACATAACCTAATCCCAAAACTGCTAAAGATCTATTAGCAAAAAAACCTAGACTTTATCAAAAAGACGGAACTGGTAAAGAAGTAAAACTCCAAGCAAACAACGCTAAAAAAAAGAACAAAAAAATTAAATGTTTAGTCAGTAAATCTGACACTACTGGAAAGTACGGGCTGCTCTGTATCTTTAAAAAAAAATTACTACGCAAATAAAAGTCAAATTTCTGATTAAAATTTATTCCTAAAATTTTAAAAAAATTAAAAATGTTCAATCTATATATAAAGTTTTCCAATAAGAAGTTTCATTTTGAATAGCAGGCTATTTGGGCAGCTGTCAATTTTGAAGCTATTATCTTTTGACATTTGACAAGTAAAAACTACACCATTATTAAAAATAGAACGATACACGCTTCAACAACGCATTGAAATGATTAAAATTCACTACAAAAATAGTAAAAAAAATTCAGTCACAGTTCGCAAAACTAAAGCACTTTTTGGTCGTCGTTAAGCATCTTCTCGACCAGCAATAGTAAACTTAGTGGATAAATTTGAGCTGTTGAGACAAGTTTGTAATGTAAAGAATCAAAACCGTGTGCATCGGTCAAGAACACATGAGAATATTGCTGATGTAGCCCGTAGTGTTGAAGAAAACCCAGGGTTGTCGATTCCTCGTCGATCTTGAGAATTAAACATTCCACAAACAACATTATACCGTATTTTGCATAAAGACTTAAGTCATAAGGCTTTTAAAGTTTAGTTAATACAAGAACTCAAGCCGGTCAATCACATTCAAATGCATCAAAATGACCCGAAATTTCATCAAAAAATCATCTTCAGTGATTAAGCCCATTTTCACCTCGAAAGCTACGTTAATAAGCAGAATTGTCGCATTTGAGACTCAAAAAATCCAAGAATGATTGTTGAAAAGTTATTGCATCCACAACGTGTCACGGTTTTTGGGCTGGAGGTGTGATTGGACCCTACTTTTTTAAAAATAAGGCTGGTGCAACTGTTACGGTGAATGGATGACGCTACCAAGCTATAATTAATGATTTTTTATGGCCGGAATTGGAAGATATTGATGTGGACGACGTTTATGTTCAGCAAGACGGCGCTACGTGCCACAAAAAGTTTCCTGACCGTGTTATTTCTCAAAGAGGTCTTCACAATTGGCCACCGAGATCTTGTGATTTAACACCTTTAAACTTTTTTCTTTGGGGCCACGTGAAAGATAAGGTGTATGCCAATGCTCCACAATCGATTCAAGACTTTAAAGATGGAATTCGTGAAGTTATCGAGGACATACAGCCGCAAATGTGCAAATTGGTCATGAAAAATTTCATAAAAAGAATGTGGTACTGCAACCGTAATCGTGGCGGCCATTTGACTGATATCCTTTTAATGTTAATGGCATACCTTCCTCTTTACAATGAAATAAACATTTATTCGTTTCTCTTAAAAAATACCCGTTTTTTTTTAATATCAAAGTGAAACCTTTTATTGAAAAACCGTATATAAAAAGAAAAACAAGTCGTCTGATTCTTCAAATTACTAAAATTAAAAAAAAAATCAGTAACTTTAGGCATTTGCAAGGCATTTTTTAAAGTAAAACATCCTAATTTTATGAACAAACGCCAATGTATAGATCTTTATCACAAATCTAAAAAAATATAGTTAAAACCATCAATTTTAACTATATTTTTTTAACTATGATCCCAAAATTATTGTCTTTAATGTTTTTTTTACCCGGTGTATCGATCGACAAATAAAAAAAACTTCCAAATTATTTATTTCTCAAGACTTATAATTCACAATTACTCAAGATCAATATTTGAAAACTGCTTAAATATAGTTTTTAACGTGATAGCTTTAACAATTGTTGCACTCTTTAAAATTCATAGGTATTTTTATGTTGTTGTAATATTAAGTAACTCTTAAATATCACTTTTCTAAATTAAAAAAATATTGCATTATTTAAAATAGTCGATAGAAACTGTCAAAACCCGATTTAATTTTGTCGCCGGTTTTATTTTGAGTTCTATTAAATAATTAGCTTAACTTGGTCTAATTTGATGTGCTGGATTGAATTTGATTTTAAAGTTTCGTATTAAAAGTTTTATTAGATTAATGTATTTAATTTTAGTTTTTTCTCTTTTGGTTTTAGAATCTTTTGCCTTAGTAAATAATTATTAAAAGATGTAAGTAATTGTTCACATAATTGCTAAAGCAAATTTGCTTTTATTAATATTGTCCGTCATAAACACAAATTACCGATCTTTTATTTATTATTTTGAATTTTGGCCAAAACGGCAGCATTATTTAATAACAAGAAATTATTTTTCTTTTGCAGCACAACATAAATGTTTCACAAGGCACTGAGCATCTTATCTTACGTGTAATAATTGCAAATGCAACAAGATGTTTAGATGCACAGATACAACGGTTGTACATTCAAATAAATAGCATTAACAATAATAAAATAATCAATAAATACATTATTCATTAAGTTATTTATTAGAAAAACCATGAATAAATTTCAATTGTAATTTAAATATATGGGTTAATTACCAATGCAATATATGAAATGAAAAAAAATAAATGATTAATTGTATTTTTGTTGAAGTATAAAGTCATGTCTAAGTAATGTTGAGAACAGGAGAAATTAATTGCATGGATTTGCTCATGAGAGTGTAATAAACATGAATTGAATTAGTTGTAATAGAAAATGAACGTGTTTCTAATTTACTGTATCCAATATTTACCAAATGTGTGGTCTTTCAATTTCCATTTGTGATGCTTATCAAATATGCAAGATGCCATCAAAATTTAACCTAGTAGAGTCGTAACGTGAATCACGGTCGTCACGTATAAACATACGAAGACATCATTAAATTGGTTATTTTTATGCTGTTAACAATACCTAGTAATTATAGTTACTGCCGTATTAAGACAAGTTCAGACAGGAAGTTGTAGGAGGGAAATATTAAACATTTTTCGAACGGAGTGTGGAGTTTAAATAAATAACAGTTGATTTTTTGTTTGTTTATACGTTAACATGCAGTCAGGTTTCAACACTCGAGATCAGAGTTGTTGTTGATTAAAAAGTGACCTCTCTGGTTCGTATATGCGCTGCATGAAAATTTACTGTTATACTGCATTTTTCGTCAATCGCCACATTTGTCATTTGTCGTTAACATCGTGAATGTAATAACCCGCGGTGATTTAACACGAAATTAATTACCATGAAACATGTACTAGTATGCTTTTGCCCCCGATATGGTTGCGTCATTAATTCGACGCTTTTGATTTAGAAGAAAATGGGGGCGGGGATGAGATGTGGGTAGGAATAGAGGCAGACCAAGCGAGTGAGCTCAGATAGTAAATAATTTGCAAGCAAGACTTGTAATATCTTCTTTCCAAGCGAGTTTACAAGAAATACAAGTGGTCGTTTTGTTTCGGTGCGGAACAATAAACATGACAATAAGGCAAGGTCATCCATATTTTCTGTTCATTTCGCCTTAGCTACAACGCAGCGCAAGTCTATAAAAATATCGATATAACTGACATATGCCCATTGAAATGTAGACCGTGATGGAAACCCATTGACTGATAATTGATAATTAGAATTCTTTGGTAAATATATAGACCAGGCAAGAGCACCGTTAACGAAGCACACGATATCCATTGCCATCCACTTCTATCCTCGCTATTCGTCCGCCGCAACAAGAATCGGACTATTAAATATAATTGTTTGGTAAAAAGCGAACGTTTAATCACTATCGTATGCCAGCAAGCCATAATCCTGTTTGATCTTGCTAGAACCCCTCCAGCCCCCTCTTCATTCCCATTATTTCTGGCTGCACTACAAGCTTTGTTCAATAACTACTTCTATTTATTACCTTTAAATTACTAGCTAATTGTTACTAGGAATGCTATACCATTTCGCATGCCCATCAACTCCCCACTTTAAACATTAAAATAAATATATAAATAATCTCCATTACACTATGTTTGGGTATCTGCTGCAATTACATAAATATTATACAAAATGTACCAGCAATCATGCTAATAAAGTTAAATCATTTATGTTGTAAACTTCAACTAAACATTGAACAGGAAACAATGAAAGCTACTCAGCTCCAACTATGTGCATTATTTGTATACTTTATTTTATTCCATTGCATTTGTCTTAACATTTATTTTTGCAATTGTTATTTTTATCACAACATTAGTTATGAACAGTCAGTACATATTGAAATTTACTTCCGCTATTGTGTTATATTTATGTATTTTCAAGAGAACTATAAATATTAATAAGTTTCCATAATGATTTCTCGCTTTAACTACTTGTTATTATGAATTTTTATCAAAAATTTTAACTATTACTTGTTCTCAAGAAATATCTTTGTTTAAATTTACTTTAAATGAAAAAATCTTAGTTTACGTTTATGTTGATCACTGCTTGTCAGAATAAGCACAATAATGATTGATAATGAAACAAACCTACTAAACTTAATGGGCGCTTCTATAGTGACTGGAAAGTTGTCAGGACACTCAAAATTATCCTGATCACTCCAATAATCACAAATTAATTTAATTTTCAAGATCAAGCAATTTCTAATTGAACTGTGATTGGTTTCTTCAAAACCAACTTATTGTTAAAATACTAAATCTTGCCTAACTGTGCACTGCTTAATGCAACTTTTATACATAATGTAATCCCACCGACTCATCCAAAAAAGATTAAAAACCACCGTTTACCAAAGTCAGACTATATTATAAAGTCAAATTAGTCGTCCTGAGTAACAATTATTCACATCCAAATCCAAAACCGTTCAAAGATTATTTCTTTAATATCATCTCTAAATAGAACGCTGCAACTGAACTTACTTCAACTTGTGCTCTAATCTTAAGATTCAAGTGCCTCATTTAAACAAAACATTCTATCAAATCAATCTTGGCCACGTTGTTAGTATCACAAAAAAGACAAAGAGTCTTGCAAAAATTATAAAAGTTACCTAATCTCTTTCAACTATTTTTTATCTGCTCATGAACATAATTTTTTTCCATGTCTCTCTGTTTTGTAGCCATCTTCTTTGTGTGCTCCTTAGATTTTTCCTAGTCTCTCTAAGTTTTTATGTTGTTATGTTTGGTGTCCATCTTTCCATTAGATGTTGAAACGTGTTTTAAGACGTCTGTGACTCCTTTTTCAAGGTCATACGTAGTTACATATACAATACATGTCTCGTATATTTTTTTTTAGATTAATTGGCATATTTTAGCCTTAAAGTATGTTACTTAGCTTTCCAATCGCGCCCCAAAATAAACTTACCCGTCTGTTTACCCTTACAGTTTAGTTTAGTTTACCAAGTTTATATGGTACATCGTTACTTACTTTTTCAATCGTTTTGTCCACTTTTACTTCTAATGCTCTCACTCATAGTTTTAATTTTGTCCAGGTTTATTTGTAGGCTCACGTGTTTGCTTGCATCATTAAGTTCTTGTAGCATCTTGTTCAGTACTTCAACATCACTTCAAATCATAATAGTATCGTTTTTAAAAAGTAGGTAGCTAAGAAAAGATTCATCTATATTATTCCTGTCACGTGCTATATTTTTAATTTTAAGTTTCTAGTGATACGTTAAAAAATGTTGGTATCCCATGACTTTTGAACTTTTCGTTTGGATTAGCACTCTATTCGTTTTAAAATCTTTGATAATTTTTTACGTAGAAAAATACGTTATCGTATATATGTTGTAGAATCTGAGCTCAAATTAAAGCCAAAATTATTTGCGAGTAGAGACTATATCAAAAAGTTGTTCCAGTCGTAACAGTTCTTTGTTCCACTAAACCCAGCAACTTCAGGACTAATAAATCATTAAAATGAACCCTATTTACGCACTGCTTTCGTTAATCAAAAAAAAGGGCTAAAAACAGTGCCATAAAAAATGCTTACCTTCAAACAAGTGGTAGCCACGGTCTCCCATACATCGCTTTCTAAGGTAGTCAGATAAATACAAACAAACTTCAAAAACATTTTCAAACCTATATTTAAAATTGAAGCCTAAAATGTACGCACATTACAAAAAAATCCATGTTCAGAGCAAAAAATAGATATAGTAGCACAAACATTTAGAAATTACAACATTGATATTGTTGCAATAAGTAAAGAAAAAACACTGAGAAGAATTGTTTTTGCAATAAAAAAAACATAGCCAAAAATTTTACTTGTATCAATCGACACACCAATCGACAAAGATACCTGACTATGATAATTGTCTATGCGCCCACTATAGACACCAAAGATAAGTTTTATAAAGACCTAGTCTCCCAGATATACCTGTAGATGTCACAATACAATCTTAAGCAAAATTGCGCCTGTGTTGCATTGGAATGTATTACCTGTCCTATGATAATTGATAGATACGACGTAGCAACTTAAACTGTCTACCGTTGACATTATGTTAGCAATATAATCTCGGCATCACAAATAGATTGTTCAGACAAAAAAACAAGTTCAAAATAATATAGCGGCACCCTCTTTCTAAGAAGTGGCACATCCTTGACTATACAAAAAGATATTGATGATGTACATCTCGCAAAAGTAAGAAAAAGAACAAAATGTTGAACCAACTACACTTTTGTTGTATTCAAAATGCAGATTCAAATCACTAAATCCAAGAAAATAAGAAACCTCTACCCAAGAAGTTAAAAACAAAAAATTGTATAAACTCTAAAGTGCGTTCTGCCTTTCAAGAAAATATTAAGAACTTGTTTGTCAAACAAGTTCTTAATATTTTCATTTGAATAAAAAGTAAAAAGCTGCCACAGATTAAAAAAATTACAAAAAGCCTATGCAATGTTGCTTAAAGCACTATAGGTGTTGCAGTCCGACAATAACAGAACCGGTTCTCCAAAAATTATGACCAGCAAATGTAATTGACAAATTTGCGTATGTTAGAAAACTACAGACAAAACCATAGGCTAAAGCAGCAATAAGCAGCTACATACTCAACTCTCAGAAAAGTAAGCAGGACAGTCAAATACACCTTGTGACAAAGACGAGCTGCAGAATTACAACTCTACGCTGACACCCACCACCTGTTTTTTTTTTTTATAAAAAACTGAAATTAAGTTTAAAGATAAAATCAAATTTTGGAACGATGGCTAGAAAGTTATAATATGCTTCTAAATACCGATAGCACAGCAAACATAAATTTTATCAACTCACTGCCTAAAAGAAGAACAATTGTCGAGCTAGACAATAGGCCGACTGTAAACAAAATAAAACAAGCTATATCTCATAAATAAGAAGACATTTAGTAGCAACACAACCCCACGTGAAATATTAAAGAAAGGAGATAGCTACCTCAAAGAGAAACTGCTTAACTTTATTTGCAACATGTGAGTCGGTGCCAAACAAATTCATTATTAATTGTCTACTATATGTACCCTCTACACAGCACAAGAAACGCTACTGGCTGTAAGGAATATCACTCCTGGATACAGCTGAAAAACTTCCTAGCAAAGAAGCTTCTCAACCGCTTGCCAAAGAACTTTTCCTAGAAACCCAGTACGAATTTCAGGTAAAACGTGGTACAGAAAATGAAATACGCCAACTGCAAGAAAAAAGTCTAAAATAGTACCAACAACTAAAATTTTATAAAAGCTATTTAAGTGAATATTGCAACAATTTATTACAAACTGAAAATAATATGATTGAGAGAATCAAATTTTCAGTTTTCATCAATAGATAATTCATTTCAGTCATATAAAATCTTTAAAAATATTATCATATGTAATATCCCCAGTGCATAGAATATTGCCGATAATTTATTGGAATCTCACGAATGCATTTTTGCGGACGGCAATGTGTGTGCAGTAAAACTAGAATGCTAGTAGCCAACTGACAAGAATGTGGTTGCCGTAGTCGAGAGTGTGCGACTCAGTAATGGAACATCAACTAGCTATCAATCTCAACAACTCAATATTTCACGCACCATCCTGATGCAAATTTTGCTCAAGGACCTCGCATTATTCGTTTATAAGGTCCAATTAACTCAGCAATTGAAAGCAAACGACCATCCGGTTCGTTATCGCTTCTCAGTTTAGAACTTAGCGTTCTATTTAAAGCAGCTAGAAATGAACAACAAAAAATCATCTTTTCTGACGAAGCAAATTTTCATCTCGGCGGCAATATTAACAAGCAAAACTATTGCATCTGGGAATCGGAAAACTCGCACGTAATTGTCGAGAAGCCAATGCATCCTCAGAGAGTGACAGTTTAGTGCGGGTTTTGAAGCGGTAGCACTATTGGCCTATTTTTCCTTGAAAATGCTGCTGAAAACGCCATTTCGGTCAACGGTGAGCGCTATAGAAGCATGATAAACGATGTTTTGTGGCCAGAAATTGAAGACATGAACTTAGACGATCGTTGGTTTCAGCAGGGTGGTGCGCCATGCCACACAGCCCATGCCACAATCGATCTATTGCGCGCCAAGTTTGGTAATCACGTTATCAGCCATTTCGGCAATGTCAATTGGCCACCTCGGAGCTGCGATTTGACGCAGTTAAACTTTTTTTGTGAGGTGCTGTGAAGGACCGATGTTATGCGAACAATCCATTAACAATTCAGGCCGTTAAGGCAAATATCAAACAAATCATTCGTGAGATAAAGCCAGAACCCGTCAACAAGGTTTTCAAAAACTAGGTTAACCCGTAACCGGTAAAGTTCAAAACTTGTTACATAAATAGTGACGTGAAGACTCATAGACTCCTGTCAAATTATTAACCTTGTACCTACCTTTTTTTTTTAAACATAAATTTTACTTTTGAAAGCTTTCTTTATATATTTTAAAAGCTATTTATACAAAGTTTGTTTCAAAATATTCAAATTTGTTCTCGTACTACAGTAAATTGTCAGATATAGACGTATGAACAAAAAAAAAGTTAGCCATACGTTATATTTATTTATAAATAAAAAAAAAACTTGTAAATTTTTACTTTTGCTTTTATTTATAAGAACAATTAAGCAACTTATTATAAAAAAAAACAAAACTAATAATAATTTTTTTTTAACTGCAACACATAAAGTTGTGGAAACCAAAAAAAAAATGTTTTTTTTTTCTTAGAACGTTGTAACGAACCCGAGGATTTATTCACAACAAAATATGATTTCCATTGTGGATTATTAATCATTCTTTTATTTTGTTGTACAATGAATCGTCGGTTTCGTTGGTTCCAATCGCCACCCGGTATACTTTGTAAAATAAATGTATTGCGATGTGAAAGTAGGGTTGCCTACGTTAAAATAACATTTATACTAATTAATGAAGTATCAATTATGTCCCCTATTAAGGTCCGCCGTGAATACTGTATGCCGGCGTAATATATTTGTTTTATATTACGCCGCCATGCCCCCGTTATTTAGCACGCCGCGGTCCTAACCTGTAGGACCACGGACACGTGTTTTAAATTAAATTAACGTAATTTATAACTTACCCCGCGACATTTCATAATCCTCTATTAGCAGCACAGCAACTAGCACTATTCACAGTCGCTGAAAACCCGCCGGGGCCCCGTTTCACAGCCTCCATTTATCTCGCCGCACACGTGTTTTCTCGAGATTGGGTTGAAATTAGCTGCGGGGCCCAGCGGCGTAGCATATGGGGTTTATGTTAATTGTTTATTTTACCGACCAAATATTAATTAGGATTGTTAATTAATTTATGTTAGATGATAGGCAACCCGTACAGCCTCGGTTCTTTTCTTAGCATAGCGTCCTAACGAGAGGACATATTGAACCGGGGTTTGCGGGGTGCAATTATGTACATTTTATTTGTTGTTTGTATATATTTAATTTTAGCATTAATTAGTTTCTAATTATTGGATGTATAGGCCACCCCCTATACATCCCATAGTTTAAGTTGGCATCTCTGCTTCCCCACCTTTCCTCCACCAATCAGAGTCCTTGTTCTATCCCCTCTCTTTCTTCTTTTCCTATATATACCGCCGTCCCATCCTAGTACCGACAGTCAGCCTTGCACTCAGCCAAGACACCAGCACCAGTTCCCGAAGTTTTAGAAGTCGCAGTAAGTGTAATCCCGCCTTGAACATTTCCTCCCGTTTCTTTTCTTTTCCTCCTTTTGTGTGTCCGAGGTTGTGCGGCGTCGCAAGACAAGCCACCTCGAATTCCAGACCTTACCCTTATTCCTGCCAGTTTTCACTGTCAAATATCCCCGTGGATGCGTATTTTGTTGTTGTGGGTGGACAACCGCCATTTTGAGTTAATTTGTTTTCTTTTTTTTTGGTTTAACAATAAATTTTATTTTTCCTTTCCACATGGTTGTTTCTTTGTGTCCACACTAAAGTGTGGTGGCGCCCGAGCTCCTCCCGGTCTCCGGCGAACCTTGTGATCACGGCTGCAGCTACCTCAGCCGCGTTTCTCTTCCTTACCGGAGGAAAACGTGTTACAATGTATTGTCTACACATTTTGTGACTTTATGTTAGACAAATTGGTTTTTTACAACCAAAACACAAGTTTGCAAACTTGCAGCTGTTCTATTTCTACAGAAACCACCGTTTCAATGCAGAGGATGCGCATTATGTAACTTCGGACTTCTTAAAAAATTTGAAAGTTTTTGAATTTTCTTTTTATATGTGTTCTACTAAGCTAAATGCCAATTCTGTCATAAAACCTTTTTTTTTAATTTTTATCGTTTTTTATAACAATTGGACATAATAACATACTTACGTTAACAGTGACGTAGAGTCTCACTGACTACAAAACGCTGTTTACGCGAAAACAATTAATCAAACACTGTCACTCAATACACGTATGTACATTTTCAACATTTAAGAAAGTACTAAAAAGAACGAGGTAAACAAACTTTTTGCTTAACAGTTACACCAAAACATAATTCGGTAGGAGTCCGGTATACTCCACGTCACCGGTTAAGGGTTAACAGGATGCCCTGTTTAAGAAAAATCTAATTTGGTTTAATCGACCAGGGGTTGCATCAATTTTAACTCTAAGGGCCAGAATTGTTCAAGAATGTAAAACATCTGCAGCTGTTACTATTATTCGAATTTGAGAATTATATGGGACAGCAATTCGATTATCTACATCCCTACTGCAAAGCCAGCCGAGGTAGCCACATAAATGAAATTATGTTCCATAAATAATGGGAATGTTTGCTCTTTCAAATAAACCAATAATATACCAAAAAAAAAAGATTTTTGTTCATTTTTTGAATTTTTAAAAAGGGACCACTAAATGAACCACCCTTTATTATAAATTATGTTATTAGATTAACAAATAGTCTTTCTCGTTGCACGTTCTCCAAAACAATGTCATACAATATTAATATCATTTACATGTATATTACAAAAGTGAATAAAATATTATCATTTATTGCTTTAACCGTAAGTTTGTTTTCATTTATAATAGTTATTACATAACATTGCTTCTATTGAACTCCGTTTACATCTAAAATATTCAATTATGTCCTTTATATTATGATGTAATATCTATTATAGTATAATTTTCATATTGTGAATGCTTCTTTTGTCTTTCAAATAATACCTTATATTGTTTGCAATGATTAAGTTATATGTAGAAACTTTATTTCCTCCAAACTTTAATATGATATCATATATTCCAAAATGATTTCATTATATTTAATATGCATTGGAAATAGGGAAAATCCAACTGACCTGAGTCCTGACCTTATAAATTAGATTTTATTACTGGAAAGCCAACTTGTTAATATTGCTTCAACTTTGTTATTTTATAAAATATGACTTGTTGTTTACATTAGATATTCTCTTTATGTTTCGCGAGTTTCTCTTTTCCATTACACATTGTCAATCATCACTTCATGGAATCTATTAAATTATACCTTAGCTCTTCGTACAAATATGTTACATATTTTTATGACATATATTTGTAATTCACTGAAGACATTAAAAAATTAACTTTATATGTATTTGAGTTAATCACATTTATAGAATTCAAAAGTTTTATTAATATTATAATTTTATTTACTAATATAGGGTATTGATTTAATTTTAATATGTAATCAAATTAGGAAAGTACAAGTACAAAGAAAATTTGATTTTATCTAAATATCGTCAATAAATTCTTATTAATAATACGTCTTGTCGAGCGATAATAGATTTATGACCTTGTAATAATAATTATTATTAATATTATGACTATGTTTTGAAACATGTCCTTTCATTGGGTTCTCAAATCAATTACAATATTTAAAGTATTTAACACAACTTTTTTAAATATTTAATTATCATAATCATGTGAGTTAACAGATTATGACAATTACCTCCCAGCAAGGATAATAAAAGAAAATTAATCGCATTTTATCCTCACAACTAACCACCTTTTTTATCATTCTATTTTTTTTCTACCTCTGCTCACCAAAAGTGTAAATATAATTGCTTTAAACAAACTACATCTCGTTAATGTATTGTCTGACTAATTGGTAAATCTAAGCAAAATCTAATAAAACTATACGATTCTCTCAACAACAAAACCAATTCAAATACTCTACCCTAAAACTGCTCCGATATAATGAAAAACCAAGTCAATAATTATAAATTTTACAATTGCACGTAAAGCAACGTTGGAAGTGCAACGCAACTTTGCAAAATCGTCCCTATTAATAAGTACGTTCTTGTAAAATACCTTATAAAAGTGAAATAAATTTGAGGTGTAACCATATTCTTTTATTTGACAACCACTTTTAAAATCATTAGATTCAGTACGGAATAAGTCTAAAAATATCTACTCGTCGTGTTCACAATAAAACTACAAAAACCCAACTTCAAAATATGTCAGAAAACGATAAAAGATTTGTTTCTGAAGTCATTGCAAAAACCAAACTTCATACACAAGAAAAAAGATTAAAGTTCAAAAACACAATTAAATGTAATTAGTCTTTAAGTAATCATCTGCAGTCTTGTCGTTTACGTTAACAAATAAACAGATTGCAACCATAACTACTCATATCCTTAAATTAAAAAAAAAATCGGTACGTATTTTCCCAGTTAGTTCATGTCACTTAGATAGCTGTAATAGTAAGTAATTTAAAGTCTGGCAAAAAATTTCCAAATAGTTCCTTTCAAAAAATTCCAATGAGTTTATATTAGTACAAAGAAAATACAGTTTGGCTTATCTCTGATGGATAGAAGTAAGTCTGGCTAAATTGTTTTTTGCTAATCAAAAAATCAAATCGATTTATAGTTTGAGAAGTGCGTTTGCAAAAAGACTTATTGGGACTTTCTATTGAGCAAAAAACCGACATTAAAAAGGTTCTTACTTATTCTTTAAATCCTGTTCCTCTTAAATGCTTAAAACAAGAAATCAAAATTGATAAACAGAAACGAATTGGTACTATTATTATTTATTATTGACTCATAAAAAGACAACAGCAATCGTTTTTTATTGTTATTTCAAACTTTCCATAAAACACTATAAGCATATTTTACAAGAGTCCTACCAACATTTCTGGACGTAGACAACAAACTGACTGACGAATTTTAAAAAAATTTAAAAAATGCAAAGTTCAAAGAAGCATTATTGGCTTTGTAATCAATTTTTAGTATGGCACCTGTTATTAGTTCAAAAACTTTTGAGAAAGGTCAACAATGAGACAAGATTCGCCATGTTTACAAAAACAGACAGTAACACAAATACCTTTTTCAAGCTGAACACCTTCTATCTTTCAAATCTGAAATCCGCCATTATACCAAACGCTCATTTAAAACTTTATTATCTACAAGCTAAAAAAAGATGAACAAAAGATATGGCTTTCACTGGTTTAAAAAAATCAGCTGCCTCTACGTTTGTCAACGATATTGTCATTCAACCAAATGAAGGAAGAAAGTAAATATTTCCTTTACATTGAAATTTAAAATAATTACAATAATATAATAAACAAATATTTTACATTTTATTTTGGTATGTGAAGATGAAGGTTATAATGATGATGATAATAATGACAACCACAACGATAATGACTCTGAAGATTATTATCACAAGCAAAGTGATAGCAAAAATGTCAAAAAAGCAGAATACTTGGATCTTCAATTTAGATAATTTAGATAGAACTTTCAGCTAATAAATCATAATTCTGCACTCTACACAGCATTTTAATGCTCTAAATTATAAAACAACTACGACACCAATAAAATTGTCTGTATAAAAGAACGTACCAAATTGAGCTCGCCTAACTAGCTGTAGACAAGTCTAACAAAGATTTGATGTTCTCGTATTTTAACTAAATTATATTTTAAATACTTCACTCGCCAGACATATTCCCCATGCCCACAGATCAACCAGACTATTTTTTCACTTAATTTTAATACAATAATACAAAAACGTTTAATAAAACCACATTACAACAAAAAATGTACAAATACTACAAAAAGTGCAAAAAAAATCGTATTGTCACTTTTTTTAACCAAACAATCAAAACTTACAAAATTAATTTAGCTTTAAGTGCCATGTTAGTTATTTCAGAAATAAAGGTTCCGGAAAACAATATCCATAAGTACTCAAACTTATTCTCAAAACGACCCAACAAAAATGAAGCAAAAGTAACATTGCAAACACATTGACTCTTAGAGCAAGCTTTATTTTAAAGTGCTTCGTGGGCTTTGCTTCATAGAAAACAATGCAGATTGATTTACAATAGACTAGACTTAAAATTTAAGGCAAAAGAAACATTATTTTTGCAAAATTAACTTTATAAGCGCCACAGTATAAAATTAGATAATTATTCCTAGCTACAGTAAAGTCTGTACCGATAGATACTGCCAATTATAATGTCTATTGTGTTATAAAAAAATTAAAACACATAAACATTTCAGTGCCATGATAAACGCAACTGCTTAGGCATCAATAACTACCTCGTTATTATCATGTTATAGATACTGAAAACACACCAACACTCCAGTAATAAGACTAAAGCAACTGCTTTTAAGGAATAAAAATCAAGCCAATCTTAAAACTAACTACAAACCAGACAAGCAATACTGTAGGTACTAGCTTTTCCAGGAGTCGGCAATCTTTCTTAAATAAAAAACTAATTTTAAAACCACAAGTGTCGAGAAAACATTTTAAAACGAGCTAAGTAACTATATTTACGACAATTATAAGACGTCATATCTAGTTCTAAGTCAAATAGACGACAGTTAGGAGTCCAAACAGTCTAAACTGCAACTAATAAAATAGTCAATATTAATAAGAAAGATCTGGAGTTTAAGAGTTTTAAAACGGAATAAATCAACCGCAAAGATGTGTACCCATTTTCTTGGCCAAACCTTTTGCTTTGACGTTTTATTTCATCTTACAAACGGAAGTCATAGTGTTTGCGCAGAAGTCGGACCAGTCAGAAGACAAACGTCGACAAATTATAAGTCTTCAAATAATTCAATTACCAAAACAAACAATTTGGCTTAAATTGTGTTGCAAGCCAGTCAAAAAAGTTTTACTTGTTTGCAAAATGCACTTACTTTTGTCACATACCTAATTAAGAAAATTCTCTTAGCAAAAATTGTGGTCATCACTTTTTACCCAGAAAATTACGTCTTTATCTTCTGAGTTCATAAATGCTCGCCACTACTCAGGTGAGCATTTATAAACCCATTGCATTAACTTGTTAAAGAACCCCAGTATTGTACCAAAGTCTCATCCCCAGGTACAATTTTATAGAAAAAATCTACATCTTAGGATAAGACAGTCAAATTCTTCTTGCAAAATTGTCGTTTACACATTTTTTTAGTATTTGTTCTGTCTGATGAGCCACGTCCTCAAGATCTTTCTAAAAATCATCCACACAAAAATCTACAGAAAATGCGAGAGATATTAGCAATTCACAATTTAGATTCCGCAAGGGTCTGGGAACTAAGGAGATCAGCAGCAAGACATATTTATATGTTTTATTGACTACGAGAAGGCCTTTGATTGAGTAAAACACACGGACCTCCTAAAAATACTGAAAGTGAAAAGAGTAGAAGAATGCTTTTAACCAAGCATTACAAGACAAAACGGACGGAATCAAGATCAATAGTAAAGTATTTAACAATATACCATAAGCACTACAACAGTTGCTAAATAAAATTACAGATGCTGGTAACAACCTTAGCCTAAATATTAACAAAGAAAAAACAATGGTTATGGTAGCAAGCAGGAGAACACCACCTTGCCATATACAAACTTACGGAGAAACAATTAAAATATTACCAAAATTTAAATATCTGGAAAGTTAGATCACAGAAGATCTGAACCCGGAGTGTGAGGTTTGTGCTAGGATAGAAAAAGCCCGTGCCTCCTTCACTAACATAAAACCACTGTTAACAAATACAGGCCTAAGCTTAACCCCCCGACTAAGATTTGTGAAGTGCTATGTGTATTCGGTATTGTTGTATGGCTGTAAAACGTGGATATTAAAAATAAACACCATGAATCGATTAGAAACTTTTGAAATGTGGGCGTTCCGTAGGCTTTTAAGAGTGTCGTAGGTAAATCATACTACTAATAAAGAAGTGTTGCAACGTATGTGCCAAGATCGACAAATACTGCTAAATACTAAACAGAAAAAACGGCATATTTGGAACACATATTCCGCAATAATAAATTTGAAATCGTAAAGTTGATAATAGAGGGCAAGATAGAAGGGCAACAAGGCATTGGCCGTAAGAAACACTCCTGGCTGAAAAACATCCGGGATTGGACTGGCCTAGATGTCCATTCCTTCTTTAGAGTGGCAAAGGATCAAATACGGTTCAGCATAATTGTTTCTAAACTTCAGTAATAGAGATGTAACCTTAAGAAGAAGTTCGAGACTCAGCAGCTTGTAAATCCATCGTGCCAACAGTTTGCTCATTCCTAAATCTTTATGTAAAATTTAAACTACTTGTAACAATATTTGATTTCTAAATAAGACGCCATACACTGCCACTATTCTCTCATAAATATTTTTCGGGCTACGGCCTATTGTCGATAAAAATTTACAATTTGCAAATCACTCATTTTTGCCTCTTTAAACTGTTAAACAATTAGACCAAACTTAGAAATAACACTATAAAATGTCACAGAAACTTCACATAATTTATTTTTAATAATGTATTGTTTCCATGGTTAGACAAATAAAATCAAAAACTTACCTTAAAATTTTACACTAAAATACTAAAAACCAGGAGTACAACTAATGACCGTGTATTAGCAAATACAAATATAAATAAACTAAAAGGTTTTCCAATAAGAAATTTCATTTTTTATAACAGGCTATTTGGGCAGCAGTAAATTTTGAAGCTATTATCTTTTGACATTTGACAAGTAAAAACTACGCCATTATTAAAAATAAAACAACACACGCTTCAACAATGCATTGAAATTATTAAAATTTACTACAAAAATGGTGAAAATTTTTCAGTCACAGTTCGCAAAACTAAAGCACTTTTTGGTAGTCGTAAAACACCTTCTCGGCGGGCAATAGTAAACCTGGTAGAAACATTTAAGCTGTTGGGACAAGTTTATAATGTGCATCGCTCAAGAACACATAAGAATATGGCTGATGTAGCCCTTAGTGTTGAAGAAAACCAAGGTTTGTGATTCCTCGCCGATCTTTGGAATTAGACATTCCACAAACAACATTACACCGTATTTTGCTTAAAGACTTACATCTTAAAGTTTTAAAAGTTCAGTTAACACAAGAACTCAAGCCGGTCGATCACCATAAACGTCGTATCTTTGCTGATTGAGTCCTTCAAATGCATCAAAATAATCCGGAAGTTTATCAAAAAATCATCTTTAGTGATGAGGCCTATTTTCACCTCGAAGGCTACGTTAATAAGCAGAATTGTCGCATTTGGGGCTCAGAAAATCCAAGAATGATTGTTGAAAAGTCTTTGCATCCTCAACGTGTCACTATTTGGTGCGGTTTTTGGGCTGGCGGTGTAATTGGACCTTACTTTTTTTCAAAAATGAGGCTAGTGCAACTGTTACGGTAAATGTATGGCGCTACCGAGCTATGATTAATGATTGTTTATGGCGGGAATTGAAAGATATTGATGTGGACAACGTTTATATTCAGCAAGACGGCGCTACGTGCCACACAAGCAACGAAACAATCCCAATTTTGCAAAAAAAGTTTCCTGACCGTGTTATTTCTCAAAGAAGTGATCACAATTGGCCACCTATATCTTGTGATATAACACCTTTAGACTTTTTTCTTTTGGCCACGTGAAAGATAAGGTCTATACAATGCTACAAAATCAATTCAAAACCTTAACGATGAAATTCGTAAAATTATCGATTACAATGTGCAAATTGGTCATGAAAAATTTCATGAAAAAAATGTGGTACTGCAACCGTGACCGTGGCGGTCGAACTGATATCGTTTTCAAATCAACCCCTTCAAACAAGTCGTAAGACTTTTGGGACAATGTAAAATAGCTGTAAAAAACGCGAAATAAAAAAAAAGAAGAATTGTTAATGGCATACCTTCTTCTTACAATGAAATAAACATTTATTGAATTATATAAAATATATAAAGAAGAGACGCAATGTCCTCAAATGAGACAGTTGTAATTAAATTAAATTAAATTTAATTTAAATAAAGCCATACTGATGAGAGGTAAACCTCGAAACGCGTCTATGGATGTTTTTAGTTTAGAATATTTTTTCATAAATTTAATTTTTTAATTTATTGAATTCTCCTAAAAATACCCGTATATCTTTAAAATATCAAAATGAAACCTCTTATTGGAAAACATATATTAAAAGCTTAGATAACAACAAAAAAAATTATATGCTGTAAAAAAAAATAGAAACTTTTCAAATATGCAACTGACAAATCTTTAGCTTTGTTTGGTTCAATTTAAAAAAAAATAATCTTTTTTTCTGGCAACATATAATACTTTATAAAAATTAAAATGAATAAAACTAGAGAACAGTAAGTCATCTGAAATGACTATATATTTCCCTGCTCTAAGATAATCCAATTTTCAATTTGTATAATGATAATGTTTTCTCCATCTATAATACCAGATTGTCACGTTTTCATACTGTATAATAAAATGAAAAATATATTTCGGTATCGCAAATTTAATTTTGAGCTTTAAGCCTATTATTGCATAAAACTTAAGTTAGCAGATATTTTTAAATTAAAAACAGTAACACTTAATATGTCAACAACGTCATTTTTTCTTCCTGAAGTGCCTAGCGTCCTTCAAATGCAAGCATGATTGTCATTTGGCAGTTCTGTTTTTTTTAATAAATTCCAAGAGCTTTTCACAAAAGATTGTTTTCAAATTTTATTTAGTTAGCTTGTGCTTGCCTTACATTCACTTGGCAGACGCAACAAAAATTTTTCGTCGATCAAGAAACCGCGACATATACATATGTTCCATCTTGATTACCATTATATGCATGTGTTTAATCAACCACCAAATCGTTTCGGACAGCGGAATAGACATTTGGTCCTATTGCGTGTCACTCTCCATGCTCTTCCATTTGTTATCACATATTTTAGGTAAATGCTAACTAACTAATCTTTAGTTAGTTTAGTATAAAACGTGATTTCCAAATATTTTACTTTCATTATCACCAGGTGTATGCTCCACACATTTCAATTTTTTATTGATCTTCGGTATTTTGTTTTCTTTTAAAACAGACAACCTCAGTTTTTTGTGAGTTTACTGATAGCTTATTCTTTTTGCATCACCTTTGTAAATTTTCCATCATGTTTAATACGATTTTTTTTTAATTTCTAGTTTAGAAAGATAGTGATATCATCGGAGTAGCTTAAATCTAGCTCTTGTGGTTAAGAATATGTGGTAAACCGTCCGCACCATATAGATAAATATTCAGTTCAATTCTTGAGTATATAATTGGCCTAACATCGGACGATCATAGATCCTATTATCTAGTTCTCCATTGCCATTTAAAATAAATTTTAAAGTAGTGTTATCCACAACCCATTCTGTGTCCAAAAAAACACCCAAAATTTTCCGATCTGGTAGGTATACTAGTGTTAAACCTTTAGTATTCTATCTCGTCTACTATTTTTCCATCAGTTTTGGAATAAACATCCCATATCGTATACCACATGTATATAATGTGTGCCGTATCCCTATCTTTTTGTGTGCAATTCAACATCTTCAAAACCAGGAGTGTCCATTAACGTAAATCCCTGAAAATGTGTGTACAGTAGCTCCTGCAGAGTACCTTTGACTGATTTTCCATCTTGTGTTCTAAACCACTTCATAGTTTCTTCTACAAGAGTCTTTCTCTACAGTATCTCATTGAGTTAACAACCGAGTCTGTTAATATATTCAACTACAATTTGACTAAATAAGATTTTATTATGTAAATCTCAGTTTTTTTTAAGTTCCTATTTTCCAGAAAGAACATTCTTCAGATTCAATACTAAACCGCTTGTATGCGTGAACAAACAACAAAAATTTGTCTGACACTTAAGAGCATACCGACCGCTACCTTGATTTCCAATATTGTAGAGAAAGCAGCTACTTTGGCGTCATTCCTATTGCCACATATAATTTGATAACTAATTTATTTTTTCACCAGTGCATTCAGAAAGGATTTAACTATATTTGTTCAGAATATTTTAGTAAAACTATATTTGCAAATAGCATTAAAATGCATTAAAATGTACCTAAAAACCCATTTATTTCTATATTTGGATACATTTTTCGGCTATTTCCAATTATTATTTGACTAAAATACTCTAATATAGTTCAATCCTTTCTGAATGTATAAGTAAAAAAAAAATAATTATCAAATTATATGTGGAAATAAGAATGACGCCAAAGTAACCGTTTTCAATATAATACTCGAAAACAAGGTAGCGGTCGGTATGCTCTTCAACGTCATAAAATTACCTCAAAATTTTAACAAGTACCACCACAGAAATATTTTTAAAGTTTTTAGTCGTACATCTCAGAACTGTCAGTAAATATTTGTTATTAGATGCTAACAGCACTTGTACTAGATCATAAAAGATATCTTTATTGTATGTACCATGGCAAAATTGAATAATCTAAACGTTGAATTCTGTCGTACAAAATTGAATTTAGTTAAAAGATTCGACTATAAAAGAATTTTAAGCTGCTACTTATTTAGTATAATATTGTGTTGTGTAGGACCAGTCAACAATTTTGACACAAGTTTTTTGTTGTATTTTGTCCTAATACAAGCAAAGCTGTATCAACAAAAGTAGTTTTGTTAATTTCTTGCATTTCTGAAATGTCATTTGTGTAGTAGTGATTCTAATACTATGTTTGAAGCACTCTTATTCAAAATAAATATTTATTTGTACTAAAACTTAATATTTATGTATGGTAAAAATATTCACAAATTTGTGTAACCATTAAAGTGAATAAACCATTACACAAAAGTAAAATACTATACTGTAACTATAACTATTTCATGTAAATTATATTATAGCATTTTATACCTAGACAGATTTCAATAATAATGACAGATTAATAGTAAGCAATTGAAATAATGCAATAATGTGTGTGCCTTCATTTACTAAATTCATTACCATTATTCAATCATTTCAAGAACGATAGCCCTTATTCAATTTCAATACTATGATTGAATTTAATAAAGTAATTTAGCAATTGTGTAAAAGTAATTGATAATAGTTATTTATGCAATATGTTTCAAAATATAGAAGTTTTTTTCACTAGTCGCAAATATTGTTCAACGAGTGCAAGCTTCAGCTGGAGTGAAAATAAGTTAATTTTCAAATTAACTTATTTTCACTCCATTAAGACATTAATAATAACTTATAAAATGTTAACATTTCCATAAAAAATTACAAAAAATATAATAATAAAAATATTCTTTATAATTTAATGTTTTATTTAAACTAATTTTTTGTATAATTTTACCTCTAATTAATACCTAGACAAAATATTCTTAGTTTAAAAGATAATTTTGTATGCATGCTTTGCTTTGCTTGCTTCAATATAAATGAGGTCAATTACAAGTTTTTTTAATTGTTATTTATTATTAGAAGACATACGGCATATAACAAGAGGTTCAATACGTGCTTCAAAATCTATGTTAAAATCATTATTATGTTTTAATCAACTTATGATAAAACGTTTATTGAACTGAATTAATTTCTTAAACAAATACAAATGAACATTGTTCCCAACATGAACGTCAATAAATTCTTATGTAGTCTCCACTAATTGTGAATAAATATTTGTTATTATTTATTAATACAATCTAGTTGGAAAGTTGTTACGGTAATAGTTTACATAAGGAAATCCAATCAAAATATATTTTTGTAGCACAACAATTTAAGAAGTTTTGAACAAACACTTGATTAATTAAAGCAAACAAATTAAAAATATAAATTGGTTTTTAAAATTTCTATTAAATATAGTTTTAATAAAACTTGATTGAGAACTAATTAAAAATTACCCAATCAATTTATAAATGCAAATTTATAGCTCTTGATTGGATTAATGTTGACATTACTTATTTAGGTTGTAATATACAATAAATTTATAATTAATTGTAATAAGATTTTCATATATATGTAAATGCTTAGATTTTAATTAACATTCTTTGCAAAAATTTATGAGATAATAAAAGTATTACCTACACGCGCTATTATTTTATTATTATTATTATTAAAGCAGTAGTTATTTGAAATTGTTCCAGTTGTTGAAACATTTTTTTCTTATTTTATTGTTTCTATCTTGGATGTGGAACAATGGAAGTTGTACAAATGCTTATGGTCCAGACGCCGGGGTAATAAATACCATTTTTAGCATCATATCGGTTTATATTCTCTTTATTTTGTCTCGCGTACAGTTGTGCGCTTGCGGTGGTGACATTTGAATAGCAACAATTGCCAAGGCCGTCCATAGCTTGCTGTTCGTTGTGTTACAGCCGCAGTAACTTGTGCTTACCACAAGCCACGGGTTCGAGAAGAAGTAAATCCAAACTTTTCAAACGATATATTTAACAAACGACAGGCTCTTTTCTATTTGAAATAGCTTTTATCAGCAATATCTCCACAGCTCCACATTGCATATTTTTCTCAAATTTATATGCTCTTATACATTATATATCGCTCATACTATGAAGACTTAATACATATGTTACGATAACGTATAATAAATTATATTATCTATCCGCGATATAAACGATAAATTATGATTCTTTTTATTATCTCCGGTGCGCATAGACAATATCAATTAAATGTCGTAATACTGCAGACTAAAGAAAGTTTATTATTACTTTGAATCGTGTCTGCAGGTTATTTCCATATTCTTACAATAATTTCCTCTTTATAAAAGCAAATCTGTCCTAATTGGGACCTCTGAACTCAGCTGCATTTCTCCACTGGGCTCGCATTCGCGCATTAACAAAAAAATAAAAATAAAATAACAAGCGAAACGTCAAACTCGTGATCTAAAATGCAGAATGTAAAAGCTTATGCAAAAAACACGTGACCCTTATATATCTTTTTGTCACTGAATGGTCACGATATCCCTTTATCCAGAGACAACCAACGTCTATCCAACACACGACTAGTTTTCACCAATTGAAAGAACGCTTTACAAATTATGATTCGACAATAAAATTAAATGTTAAATAACGATTATAATAAAAGTATAGTTAAATAACTTCCAATGTCTAGTAGAGCGTTTAATGACCGTAAATCTTAAAATGTTTTTTTCAGAACCAAACAAAATAATTAATATAATTTCTAAATATATAAACTAAAACTGGATTTTAACTTGTTCAATGTTAGTAGTTCTAATAAATCTATTCTTTAAATGCATATTTACGGAATAAAACATGCAAAAAATAAATTACATTTGTGACATAATTTCATTGAATACAGGGTGATTTTTAACCTATGCGCATAAACTCGAGGAATTATAGTTTACAATCAATATTATTGATAAATGTTAAAAAAATGTAGTAAACGTTTTGTAATAAGCGAGATTATAAATTATAAAGTTTCTGGAAAATTAAAATTTATTACTTGAAAAAAAAAAAATCGGTGTGCCATCCCAAAATTAGAAAGAAACTTTATAATTCATTATCTTGCTTATTATAAAACTTTTACTACATTTTTTAACATTTATCAATAATATTGATTAAATTCTTCTAGTTTATGCGCATAGGTTAAGAATCACCCTGTAGAACAGATAGCTAGAATTAAATCGGATTAATGGTTCCTTCATAAATTGAAAGCGTTCGAAACATGGATAAGTTTCACAGAATGCTACAAATTTTGTGTATGGAAAAATAACAAATCAAATTAAAAAAAAAGAAGTGATACAAATAATCAAAAACCAAAAACTAATATATACTAACCGCCAAAAGTAAAAGAACATTAAAAACAATATTTTGTTGAAATTTTAACCACTTTTTAGTGTGAATAATCTATATACACTCATGAACAAAATTTTCAATGTTTTTAAATTTTCATAATTTTAGATATATATTTTTGAGAAACCTCCTCAAGTAATGACCTCACTCCGTTGTTCTGACATTCAACCACCCTATGTGGCTAACGTATGTAAGTACACCAGCGCTTAGAAGGGTCTCCCTCGCCATGTAAAGCCAATAGCTCCCAAACATAGACTTTCCATCGTATAAGAGAGCCGGGCATGTACATAGCACGTGCTCAATTGTCTCGTCATCCTTTTCACATCCTGTAGACGTTGGACTGTCTCCTATATCAATCGTGTTTTTTAAGTTAGCAGTGTCCTGTGAAGATCCCTGACATAATTTACTAGTTTTTCCTGGACAGTTGCAAGTAGCTGTCTTAGCGTTTGGAGCAAACATTACCTCCTTTGCTTACAGCCAGCAGTGTCATCCAAACACCTTCTCAGTGCGTTGTGTGTGATAATTTTTAGTAGATTATTAAAGCTTTTGACTGGTAAAGCGGCCCGAGGTTCAGGTCCGCATGCCATGAAGGTTAACGTGCTATCTCGTCCGCCTCAATGTTACCTTTGTTGGAATGTCCTTTTACCAAAAGCAGCTCAATAATATTTCCACAGATGTGATTTTAGGCTTGTTTGTAGCAATTAAAGCCCCTTTACTATCAGTTAGAATTTAAACATTCTTCCCAGATATATTTGCTGTTTACTATTTCCACAACCCTATAAGTTATAACAACTACTTCAGCTTGAAAGATAATCGAATGCGTTCTTAGTGATAAAGATATTTTAAGATCCAGATCTTGAAACTAAATTAATTGCAAAAAATAGCATAAGTACAACAAACGCCATGTAAACAATACCAACTGCAGCCATAAAAGCAATGATATTCCTGCCAACATCTATATTGAAATGATAGCAACAACAACAGTATCTAATACACTGCAAATAAAACTGATAAAAAAACCTAAGAGTGCAACAGCTAGAACAAAACTTAGACAAAAAAAAGTCCTAAAAATCTTCACCCATAGCTCTAAAGCATTTCAAACCTCTAAAGCAAAAATATGTAGATTTATAGATGTCTCTAAAATGCAACAAATTAAACAAATTTGCCAGGATCATTTCCGAGATAATAGAAAAAGTTACCCAAAAAATATTTGGTAAAAATGTCCAAATCTTAACGGACAGCAAAGCAGCAATTCTAACTATTAACAAGTCTTAGATTACATCAAATGTAGTATTAAAATGTTATTCTACCTTCACTTTAACAATACTTGAAACATAAAGCTGTGCTATGTGAAACATCTAGAACAACCCCTTAAAAGCCTTACAACTCTACTAAAAGCAAATATGTATTACGCACTAAAAATAGATCATTTTACTACAAACTGCAGACAGAAAATAAAAGCAATAAATTTCATAATCCTTAAAACGACCAGTTATTACATGCAACTCTGCAGAAAAAAACGTTTGACAAAGATTAAGAAGCGCATGCATACGTTGATACGTTGAGGATTGAAAACAGCCAAACATGTAAAAAATGCTAAACTGATAACGAGACGATCAAGCATGTGTTATGCACATGCCCAACTCTCTCCCACGCAAAAGTGTCCATCTTAAAAAACTGCTGCCTCGACCAAACTTACATCAACCATATAGGCAAGTTTTGTGTTAAAGCAGCAAAGTAATATTAATACTCGAGAAGCTACAAAAAGCCTGTAAAACTCCATTTACAATCCAAACACGCATTCAGCCAGTTTCAAAAAACAGGGCAAGATAATAAAAAAAAAACAATGATTAATAAGTTTGCAATCTCCTTTTGACAATCCCGTCAGTAATGGTCTTGTTTAAAATAAACACCCTCAAAACTTGCCCGCCAAGTTAGAGTCATTCTATTTTTACTAAATATTACTTAGAACAAGTCAAATTTTCTGTTTAGACAACCACTTTCCATTCGCTAATACCAATACAATTAACCATTTTTCGTCAACTCACGTAGCCACCAATCACCTCTTTATAAACTTGTTTGTTACTGCCAGTCCCGGCAACCCAAACTTTCATTTCACAGTCCAATTTAGCAACAAAAAAACCAGTACACTACAAAATGTTAATTTACTTCAATAATATAATCATTTTGTAACCAAAAGTTCCAGCCATTCATTTCGACTAGCAATCAAGTCTTCAGATATTTTTAACAAGCAATTTTGTGGCAAACAATAATCTCCAAATAAGAATAAACAATTACATTACAAAACCTAGATTATTTAATAGTTAACGTAAAGTATCAACAAACTTTTTGGCGTAATTAGTACGTAAAGACATCAACCGATGCATGCAATTGGTTGTTGTTAAATGTCTTATATTTGTAGCGGGCTTAGTAGGTAAGTGCACAATGTCAGGATCGCTCCTCAAAAAACAGAGATGATTATCTCAGAAGGGAAAAAGACACTCAAGGAGATAAGAGCAAACATCTGTGAAAGTCAAACTGAAAAATACTTAGAAGTTCACCTAAACAGAAACAAAAACATAGGCTAACATATTATAAAGACAGCAGAATGACCGAAAAAACAACACCATCGCTAGCTAGTTTCCTGCCAAATATAAACAGACCCAGGCCTAGCCAAAGGCAAATTATTGGCAACACCGTCAATTCCACAATATTATACGCCTCAGCATACCGCACGGCTAAATCCCCATCCGCCTGCTGACTTGGGAAAGTAAACGGACTTGAAAATCCACCGTAAACAAAAAGACGTTATGACGGAATCATAAAGCTGAAGCAAAAACTGGTACCTTATAGCTGCAATCATACAGAACATAATCACCAAAAAAGAAAAAAGAAAAGAAAAAAAAAAGAAAAAAAAGTGATGGTCCGTACCTAAAAGAACAGCATCCACAAGATGCAGTACAAAAAAATAATTTTTTGCGTACAGCCGGAAAAATGAGGAAAAGTTTCAGTAGGTATGGCTTCTTTGAATAGGCGGCCAAGTCCCACAGGCCCAGAGAGACTGGCAGTGCATAAAGCATTTCCTCCTTTCAAAAACAAATGCTAAACCTACTCTCAGAAGTCGTGGATTTAATTAACATCCGAGTCCAAACTCGGTTTTTTTTATCATTAGACGCTGAATCAACCACAATTATTGCAATTTCGTTTTAGTACAAATCTAACCCACAATCATGCCAATTAGAAATATAACCAACTTCAAATCTTATTAAGTGGTCAAAATTAGAGAATACTAGCATTAGGTCCCAAATTCAGCTCTAAGTAAACAAAAATCAAAATATTGGCTAGACTATTTTGTCTGCAAATTAGAATTAATCAATTTTCTGTTGAGCTAATAAACGGTTTAATAAGTTTTGTCTCAAAAATAATGTAAATAAATAAAAGAAAACTGTGTATAGTAGGTCAGGTTATTTTTATGAGAGAATATAAAGAATTTATTATAATAAATTCTGACAACAATTTTTATATTGGCTTCGTTCTATAAACAGATGAATACAAAGTGTTACACAACGTATCGTACAAACTCAGGCATTTTAAATAGAAATGTTCTATAAACATATGTCCAATTCGCAACGGTTGTTTAGCTATAAAACACATAACTTTTAGTTATGGTGTTCAAAGTTATGCAAATTTATCAGTCTTATGGTAAAAATAAAGAGTAAGTTGATATTATTTACATCTACAAAATGTGTGATGAAAATGCGCAAACTGCTCGTCGGAAGCAATACTACAATTTCCAAACAAAAGAATGCCAAATAAACTAACCTTATCAAGTGTGCTTCAACAAAACTGAACTAAAAATTTTGACTTAAAACAAATTTTACAAATAATGTTACGCAGTCCATAATTAAATATCAGAAGAAATACGAGCCTTTCTTATTAGAAAGTATATTATTATTACAAACAAATAGTTAAAAACCTAGAATCTAAAAAATGCATTACAATTAAATTTTTGCTAATAGCTTCAAACTAATCCTCATTATATTTAACAATAAAGTGCATTTTACTCAAAATAAATTGAACAATTCGCAAAACTCTTATCTTTGGTCTCGTAAGAATCTACATTGTACAACGGAAACTAAGTTTCAACAACAATTTTTGATCAATGTATAGAAACCTTTCCTTTTTTAAGAAACTTGTTACAAAAAAAATTTACACCAACTTTTTGCACAACTGCTATTAAATAATGTTTATTTACCTGTAAGACAACAAATAATAATTCAACATGATAAAGATACTTTTCATTTTAGTGGGCAAGCAAAAGAATGTCTAAATGATACTTATCCCAACAAGTGGTGTAGATGGGGAGATCCAAATTCTTAATCACACTGTATTTGCAAATCAATTACTTTTTTTACTAAGCATTACATTGTTTAAAGTTAATTAATTTAAACTTTAATAGTTCAATTCCTATTAATTTACATTATTTGTTGCATATTAGTTGCAACATATTTTACAAGTTAAAGAATAGCATAGGAAGTGTGTAGGTCATCTGAGGTTATCAACGACAAAATATCTGCCACAAATATTCCACGTTTTATCACGTCAAACAACGTAAGATGACAAATGTCTCAAACATTCAAAAATCAACTCACAAAAAATCAGCAGTTTCTACAGCCTCTGCCAAGCAGTAGACAGAATCAACACAATAGTTTGTTTTAAGCATCACTGTACTACCGCCACATACACTTAAGACAAAAATACCGTCATCACCTGATGGCTATATTCAAACCAATCCATTTCGCGTGCAGAATCCAGAATCTTTAAGATTTATAATAATTGTCATACTTAATAATCATACACAAATCAAACCTTAATGTTTTATTAGAAAATTAGGAAACCCCCTACAATAACGCCACTGTTTTCCTCACAAAACTCAAATAATTATTGCAATACTTGCTTTCAGACAAAAATTGTAATAAGTATTTAGTACAATAAAAAAATCAGTAGTAAAAATAGGTTACTAAATTTTGTGTTGAAATTGAAATTAGAATCAATATAATTTCCAATTTATTTTTGTAAATAAAGTAATAAAACATTTAAATTTTATTATTTTAAATTGTAGTTATACCTGGAATACTACTTATCATATCATAAAACTTTTATAAACTGTACAGAAAGTTGGGCAAGAAAGTTCAATCGGGCAGTCATAACTTTGCATTGTATGTATGATTATAATATCTGATTACACCATTGAATTCAACATTGTAAAATGGCGACTATACACAACACAAACATATATTTCCTATACCTATTACCATACATATATTTATTTATAAATTTCCTCAAACAAACACACTTACTTGCATATTTGTGAGAGTAAAGTAATATATTACAATACAAATTTATTATTGATAAAAACAGAATAAGATAATCAATAATCAATATATATATATATATATCAATATATTTCAATTATTATAAAATTTTTGTCTTTAAAATATTTAATTAAAATAATCTTAACACATAAACACCCTGTAAAGATTTTTTGCGTTGATTTGGATCCGTGATAATAAAACAAAATGTTTTATCTACCATCTCGTCGCTTTGTCTTTAATTGCACAGGATGTTAGTAAGTAATAAATAATCCCGATCGCACATATCCGCTCATATTTTCTGGTCTTGCTGCGAAACAAATGTAAAACACATTCATTGTCCGTTTCTATAAATAGCGGATTAATTAATGAATGAAAAATAGTTTAAGTTGGTGAAGAGGAATAAAATTAATAATCATGATATATTTAAAGCATTCGATAGGTATTTATTTTATTTAATGTTTTATAATTAGTGTATTTCCTCTTATATTGCAATTAATAACCAACCAAGCAAATAATGAGTATACAAACATACTAATTTTTGTTATACGTGATAAGGTTCAATAACAGAAAAAAGTTTGATTTTTTGCCATTTTTTTTATATAACACGTGCACTTTATTTTTCAGAAATGCTGTATGTCAACCTAACAAAATGCATGATAAGTGAAGAGTAGACAGAACAAACTTCTAGAAAAATCAGTAATTAACTATTCAAAAAATACCCTAAACAAGCATTAACTCGACTAAAAATGAAATGCATGTACATTTTTTAAAAACAAATAAAAAATTCTTGCAACATAATGACTAAAACATGAAATAAATAATTATTGAAACAGAATACTAAATATGATATATATTGTCCAGCCCACTAATAAACTTGCGTGTCAATTATTAAACACTTTCTAAAGTAAAGTGCCATTCATAGTTTTGCAGGTAATAGCACCCTTCATACTTTCAAAGACCCACTCGACAAATATGGCAGAGTGTCTTGAAACTTTTAGGTTAAAATCTGTAGTATCTATAAACAAAATCCCCAAAACAATTAAAAAAAATCATCTTTTTTTTTAATATATACAAAGATAATATTTTTAACATTTCATTTAAAATTGATATTCTTTTTCAGTTAACCTCTTTAACCAGTCTAAATATTAGTTAGTGACTTGCTCTGCAAAATAAGTGTCTAAGGTTGTAGTGACCTCATCGATCACCTTTTGCAGTAGAATAGTGAATTTGAATTTCATTAACTGTGATAAATCGACGAAAAAACTCCCAATCGTTTTGCTAAAAACTTCTTCGGCAGACCATTAGAAATGTTCATTTGACTAACTTGTTGGTTCAAAGTGAGCAAGCGCGGCAATAAACACGCTGACTTTTTCTTCTGTCTAATTCTTTAGTCAATATATGCGTTTTTCGTATGCTCACAGGTTTTGCTATCTGCCTAATCTTAATATGACCACCATACACGCCATACACCACTAGCCAAGCTGTGACAGTGGCAGATACAAACAACTAATAACAAAATGACCAAAATAGCTGAATAATACAAGTATCTTTCAAAACAGGTACAATTACAGTAGCAGAATAGTTTGACAAATAATGATGGATCTTGAAACTTAAAAACTCAAAACATTTCAAGCCACCCTCGTATGTTAATAGTGTTATTTGTTAGCATTGTTTACAATAGTTAATATATTGTTATTTACGTACAAAATCTATCTGAGATTGTATTCTAACAAAAATAAATTCAATAATAGAACTATAATTTTAAAACAATCATGTTGAAATATTATAAAACTTTACCATTAACAACTTCCAGTACCGCTTATTTCATTAAAATTCCTGAAACAAAACATTATTCTTTGCTTTATTTTACTTCTTTTTTATCCAGTTTGTTTCTTGACATTCCGTTAAGCAATAATTTCACGTTTCTTATCCAGTTCTATACAATTTATTTTCATTATCTACTCAATGTATTTTTTCCCTTTTTATTACCACACTCACCAAAATTTGGCTACTAGACACTGTTAGTCAGTCAAATACTTGAATAGACATTCATTTTGTTATATTTGTCGCCACAATTTGACCTTGTCTTTCTTAAATTTCCACTTATTTAAGTCTAATAACCAATCTTTCACTACTTTTTTTTTCTTTTTCATAAACTCTGACACCGTCTTAACTATGCATCTTCCACTATCTACTTTCATCTTATTGCATTCTTGCAATGCAATGCAAGTAGCTCTTTTCTACCCTATGCACTTTTCTAAAACTTTATCTGAACGTCTTAAACTATTTTTACTTTCTTTTGCTCTCCATACTTCTGACCCATACAACATAATTCCTTTTATTCCAAATAACCAGTATTTACTTTAAAATAATCTTTCAATCTTCCTTTTCACAAAGCCCACATTCGTTCTGCAGCAACTATTGCTTAAAAAATTTTAAATTCATTAAATGACAAAATTTCTCTTCTGCAAATAAAAGTATTGGAAACTTCAATCTATAATAAATATGTTAATAAAAAAGTATTGCCTGCAGCACACAAAATAATACGTAATATATTTTAAGAAAAGAAACTATACATAAAATAGAATAAGTGTTTTTACAGAACAATAAATTATGAAATTTCATATGATACTTGGAAATACCGCTACTGAAACTTATCTTTTATAAAAAGAGGTTTATGGCAATAAATGTTTATCACGTGCACAGATTTTTAAAGAAAACGTTAAAGATGATTCACGGCCGGGTTGCCCTTTCACGTCAAAAACAAATTAAAATATTGAAAAAAATGGGAAACCTGCCTCAATTTAAACGTAGGTTAATTGCAAATGCAACTGCTGAAACTGTAAAAATTAAAAAAAAATGTTTTAAATTTAAAAAATCGTATGCAATTAGTGTGTACAAAAATTATGATTCGTCAAAACAGATGCACTACGGACACTCTATATCAACTATCTACAGAGATCAGGAATAAATACAGCCAACAAAATATAACATCAGCAACATTTATTGATATTACCAGAGCATACGATAATGTACACATTCCTACACTTCTCAATATAATGACACAAACACAATACCTCACCGTTTTATACAATATATAAATTCTTTTCTAAGTGATAGAAAATATATACTTCAAACCAAAGATACTAAAATATCCCAAATAAATAACATTGGTCTACCTCAAGAATCCATACTAAGCCTTATACTGTTTAATTTTTATACCAGCCAAATCGCACAATCTTTGAACATAAAAATGATACAATATGCAGATGAAAAACACGAGCAAACTTCAATACAACCTTGACAAATTACAACAAACTTTAATGAAGCTAAACCTAGAAATAAATCCAACAAAATGTACAACAATACACTTCACCAGAAAACATATAACGCCTAAACATAATATTAGGCGTTATATGTTTTCTAAACAAGTACAAACAATAATAACAAAAATTAAAAAGGATACCAACATACTGAAAGCACTAACATCAGCAAAAACTAGAACCAAACAAGAGGACATGCTACATATATATATATATATATATATATATATATATATATATATATATATATATATATAAAACTCTAACAAAACCAAAAATACACTATGAATAACCAATATACGCAAACAATCTACCAAAAACGCAACAGCAAGCCATACAAGAAACACAAAATCAATGTGTAAGAATATGTTTAGGTGTTCTTCACACTACTCCAATCGACGCCATTCTTAGCAAAGCTGGTGATATTCCAATAGGATTACAAATTAAACAAAAAATATCTACTTATATAACAGAACCAGAAATAAACAAATAACTGAAAGATGAACGAATTCAGTAAAATATATCGCAATCATACCTACTGGAAAAACAAAAAAAATCCAATAGATCTTGAAATACACGAAAGACTAAAAGCTCAAACAGAGCTCAGCAACATCAACCCTAATAAAACCCATCAAACCTATCCATTATTTAAAAAACCTCTATCCATCTTTACTAAAATTCCAAACATAACATCCAAATCAGCAGACCAAATACTGTTATATTCCGAAACAAACACATAGAAGAAAGTTCAAAAAACTGCTGACTTAAAAATCCAAACAAAGGCGTCAATAACAACGGCTGAACTAACCGCAATAAAGCTAGCCCAATTCCTAATATCCAACCAATCCCAACCTATTTCCTCGAAATATGTCATCCTAACCGACTGTATGTCATCACTCCAAACACTGAAAAAAAAACTTTTACAACCATCAAAAAACAAAGTTTTAGCAGAAGAAACTTACAAAAACACTATGGAACTAAAACACCAAGGGCACCAAATAATCTACCAATAGATTCTAAGCCACTGCAATGTCTCAGGAAACGACCAAGCTGACTATGCCGCTAATAACGTAGAACAACCCGTTACCAGAGTTTCAGCACCACACAAAGATGTCAAAAACTACATACAAAGCAAGATTCTACAAGAATGGACGCAACAATATCAACGAAACAACACAACCGGAAAAAAATACAAGATAATACAGCCTACGCCAGCATATATCACATGGCTCTCAAAAACTGACATACCAAGAAAACTTATAAAAAAAATTATAAGATACAGAACAGGACATGGACGGACGGCAGACAAAAAATATTTATTTAACCAGGTGGAAACAACGAACTGTTTAACATGTAACGTGGTGGAAACACCACACCATATCTTAACAGACTGCTCAATTTACTCTACAGAAACAAAAAAATTATTAGAGTCAACAAACAAACAGACAGTCAATGACGTATTAAAAGACACTCAAAAACACGTAAAAGACCTTACAATATATCTCAACCTAATACCAGACATATAAATGATATATAAATAGACACAGATAGTTTTCGGCCGCATGTCCTATTGAACAAGGTCATCTATGTACAATGTATCATAATAAAAAATGTAACTTTTGTATGTAGAAAAATAGAAAAAAAAAAAGATGATAACAGTATTAACCAAGACCAGACGACGTGCCTTATCAGGTTATCCGGCAGCTTTCCTCGCGCATGACGGAGCGGTTGCTGAAAATCTACAACTTGGCAAAGATACAATTCATGTAAACAGCTACAGACCTATATCGCTTACCTGCTGTCTAAGTAAGGTCCTAGAAAATATGATCAACAACCGTCTGGTATGAATGCTGAAAAGTCACGGTCTTTTAGCTAAATAAATAAGAAAACACTTCGTAGCATTGTTTTTCCACCTGGAAAAGACAAAAGATATGACTTGGCGATATAGAATTTTGCTTCTTTTTCTTAAATCTTTCATGCGCAATCGCAAATTTAAAGTAAAGGTGGGAACCACAAACTAGAAGACATTATGTTCAGAAAAATGTGTTCCCCAAGGGTCGACAATCAGCGTTCACCCTCGTGTTTAATAAGACCTTATCCTTTCGGGCACATATTAATGAATTGGTAACAAAGTGCAAAAAAACTTTGAACGTGATCAAGTGCTTGACCAACATCAACTAGGGTGCGCGGAAAAATGTACTGTTGCAACTGTACAAGACCCTGGTTTTGTCCAGGGTCAACTACGGCTGCGAGGTATACTCATCCGCCAGAAAATCCTGATTGAAAACCCTAGACGCAGTCTACAACGCAAGCATTAGATACGCCAAGGGAACATTTCGGACAAGTCCTGCACCAAGTCTTTGCTGCGAGTCGGATGTACCCCCGCTAGTCGCTCGTCGCAGTTGCTTTGACTCACTTACGCCGCAACAATGCAAACAAAGAAAGGTCACAACAACCGACTCATATTTACCACCAACAAAACGCAAATACATACTCAAGCCTACAGTCAGTAGGCCTATGTGCGTCTGAGCGCAAGAGCTAGAAAAAAGTCTCAATGTTAATTATTGAATGGTATTCAAGGTCGTCTCCGGCAAGTTTCCACCCTGGCTGATGCCGAGGGTTAGAGCTCGTCTTGATTTGATCTTCCAGAGTAAACGAGAAACTTGCCCCGGCGACGTCTTAAAGAGCAAGTTTCTTGAAATCATTGGCAAACACCCAGACTCTCTGCGGTTGCATACATACGGTTCAAAAACGTATCAGGAAGTGGGAAATGCTTTCGTTTTAGACGGTACGACCCAATCATAGTCTCTCCCTAAAGAAAACTCCGTATACATCGCTGAACTACATGCATTGCATAAAGCTCAGCTAAACTGTGAGACGTCATCTCACAGCTCATTCCTCCTTTGTTCTGACTCGCTGAGTGCCATCCTGAGTATACTGTCTATGTACTCGGTCAATCCGCTGGTTCAACTCGTAAAAGCTCCAATATTACACCTGGCCGGGTTTGGACAGAGTTATCTTTGTCTAGTCACCGGGTCATGTAGGTATTGAGAGCAAACTGGCCGATAAAGCCGCCCGCGGCGACGCGGTTCCTACAGACCACATTTCCGTAAGAGTCCCGATGCTCTCAAAGAATACGTCATTTCAAAGATCATGTAGACCAGTCCTGCATGTAAGATTGGCAAAGAGTATGGAACGGCTTCGAGAGCAAAAGAAAATCAAGCTCTCCGTGACGGCATGAAAGTCGTCGGTAGATCTCAACAGAAGAGAGTAGGTCGCCCTATGTCGCTTGCGCAAAGGTCATACCAACTTGACCTCTTCGTATCTCCTGACAAGCGACAAACAACCAGCATGCCAAACATGTCACAACCTTTTAACAGTGAAGCACATTTTGTTGGAATCGGCTCGAGCTCCCTAACAACGTAACGTCTATTTTATCAAATAGAGAAGAGTCCATAGGTAGTGCGTTCAGTTTTTGAAAGACGCAGGACTCCTCAAACAGGCGTAACCAAGTTTTTGTGTTGTCTTATAATAATTTTGATGTTAATTTATTTATTTTATTAATCAATTTGTGTTGTTGAGTTGTTTAAAGCATCGTAGTCCTTTATATCTTTGGTGCAATCTGTGATATTAGGTTTAGTTAGTTTATAGTTTTTAGGGTCTGGCATCGAAGCATTTTACAGCTTCAGTGTCATCTGTGATATTAGGTTAGGTTAATGTTTAGGTACTGACATCAAATTCTTTTACAACTTTAGTGTCAGTTGTGATAGAAGGTTCTGTGATATTAGTTTTTAATTTTAGCAACTGTGATATTAGGTTTAGTATTTATTTATTGATTTATTTAACCATTTTAATGTTGTTTTGTCTCCTCAGATTTATAACAAAAATTTGAGATGTAGTAATACTCTTAAAGTATAAACAATAATTTCTATAAAAAATTTAATAACAATTGAAGGTTTTGGACTATCATATATTTCATGACACTGGAAATTTAATTCTCTACTATAAACTATGTTTTAAAGAGGCTTTATTTAATTCAGTTCTTTTCAATAACTTCAGCCTTTTGAAATTACGAGCAAAGCAAATAATTAATTTAAATGATTTGTTAATTTGTTTACAAGTTTTAGAATCTTTGTATGCGTAAGTATAAACTTTGGCAGGTCTGAGATTCATCGCTTTTAAAAAAATCTGTTAAACAATAATAATTGCAATCTTCTGTTAATGCTTGTACACAGTGTGTTTCGGTAAATATAAAAAAGTGGTAGTATGATCTATTAATTACATTTATTTTTATTTATTTATTTAAAAACAATGTGAATGTTTGTTAAAAGACTTTACCCACTACCAAATAAATAATGATTCATATTTCATTACATTCATAAAAAATGTGACCAGTCACACCCGAAATTAATTAAAATCACTATTAAATACTCAAAAAAATAAAAACCGCTCTCTAATAACCAGAACTATTTAATTGAAAATACTCAGTACTGAGTTGTTCAATACCTATGTTAATTATAGTGTAGGTGCAATATAATAAAGCTGCATAGAATAAAAATAGATCATACCAATTAAGAAAGATAAGATAAATCCTCAACATTATAAAATAAAACAAATTAAAAATACAATCTTAAATAATTATTAGTTTGTTGATTTGCATATGCAATCAATTATGAACTTTAAAAATTGAATAAAATAATTCTACCAATTAAATAAGTTTTTTTTTTATTTTTTAAATATTTTGAATTAATAATTAAGCATAAATCAATTTCTTGCAAATCTGGCATTGATAATAATCATATAGAATAAATCATATTAGTATATCATACCTCCTATTAGGTCAATATTAATTATTTAAAATTATAAAACAATAAATGATTTATGATTACTAGTAATTTATTAATATTTATATAATATACAATTACCAACAATTGGCCGTAACAAGGAAAGCAATAAATAAAACTAATTACCATACCGCTATAATATCTTATACATTTTAATAGAACCAACAAAAGACTACCGAGAATTAAATACCAAGAAAATAATTCCGCAGACGATAAAAATGGTGCTCCTTGAATGGCGGCAACCCAACAATCACCTGCGCACATAAATTCATCAAATTAAATCGTGCTCGTATGTGTAAATTAGATTATTGAATCAGAAAAAAACAAATCCATTAATTTTCCCCTCGGTTGATATTTCGAAATCGTATCGAATCAGTGGCGTAATTATGTATCGCAAAATAAAAATAAACATTTATAATGTGAACTTGCAGCAAGATTTATAACGCGTTAAAGCACACGTACGGAGGAGAGTAATTAACGATTGCGGGGGTCTAAATTATTGCGGAATAATTAATAAGAGCGAGGTCGACGCCGGCCGGGCCACCAGGTGATATATGAGAAATAATTGTGTTAGTGCAGGGAGTATAAATAATGCCGCATTTTCCAATCAATCAAGTCCATTTACGTTGGTTCGATCGGCAGGAAAAATATGTATGGGTATAATTGAATTTGCAAGTTCATTTCAATAATAAATAATAAAAAAGTTTATATACACGGCGAGCATGAGTTTACTTTTGTAATTCTTGTATTGTACTACTGCATTACCCACCACCAAGAGATCTGTGCCAGTTCACCTTTTGTATTACATTTTTTCTCGTGATTCTCTATTATACAATTAAAATCAATATGCAATAACAACAACTATTAATTATATATTTTTTCCCGATCGTTGATTTCATATTATACGTACTATAATAAGTCTTTTTGTTCATAGTTAATGATCAAATTTACAGCGCAATTCAACATATTCAATTAAAAAAATATTTCTTTTTCATTAACTTAACATTTAATATAGTTCATTAATTTAAGATTTATTGCATTATTTGATTCATTTATTTGCTCCCAGTTACAATACCTACAGTAATTCATTAAATTTTGTTTTCGGTAATAATGCAAAAACAGGTAGACTTTTAATTTAGATAATCGCCAGCAATTTTCTAGAAGTAAGCAAGATTTTTGTCTTGATTAACAAGATTTTCTATTATTTATACTCTTGCTAGTCTAGCAAGATCAATTTATTTTCCTATTCTCTATGGTAATTTTATGACAATATCCTAACCTTTGCTAAAAATATAACTAAAAAGTAAAGGATGCCCGCCGTTCTGCTAGGGCATCAAGTGACAATGCAATTCTAATAACTTTCTGGCAAGTTTTGTAGCAAAAAAATATTAATAAATTTTTAATAAATATTTGGCAACGTTGCTACATGAAATTTAGAGAATAATAAATTATATTTTGAAATTTTCTGTAGAAAAAAATAACACCCTGAGGCTGGTGAAACATTACTACAACCTACAAGTGATATAACTATCAGATAGAGTTTTATTCCAGCTTTGCTCTGATGTGTAAAATATTTATATTAAGATTAAATCCATTGTGATTGTGTATATGTGTTCTACGCTTAAATTAAGCAACATAATTTTACAAATTGTAACTAGTAATATTATTCCAAGAACCAGTTGCACAAACAATATATTAGTAATAATATTAGTCTACTAGAGGCCGTATCTAAAAAAAAATGATGGGGGAAATTAAAGAGGGTTAATAGCAACAAAAAAATCAAAAACATATTAATTGAATGTAGTCGCTTAAAAATTGAACCATAACAAAACAACCATAAAATTATATAAAAAATCTTTTATAAAAAGATTTTAATGTAGTACACTAATACATTTTCAAATATATACAATTCCTGATTACTAACCAAGAAAAGACATGAGTATATCCTGATAACCAGTTCGCACTTAACAATTCGGATCTTGAGTTTCGAAAAACAAAATCTTCAAATTTGCTTAAACACTTTTTTGATTATTGCAAGACATTAAAACCGCATCTTATAAGCAACAAACAATGGCATTTGTTGTTGGAATGGATGCTGGTATGGATAGTCGTGATTTTATTAAAAAAGTATTGCAAACTTTAAAAAAAATTAAGATTTAACTAGTATAGTGGTTTTTGATATTATTATATTAATTACACCATTAACATAATAATAATTGTTCAAATTTAATAAGTAATAATTTAATTGAGTTTGGTTTAATTGTTTTACTTCAAACTAGTAATACTTGGGATTGCTCATCAAAAGATTAGATTCATCATCCTCTCCTCCAACATAGAGACTTCAACGCTTGCAAAATAAAGAAACCTCCAATTTCTTGATAACAAACTCTTGAGCAGGTAAACACTCCAGTTTAAACTACTCAATGGTAATTAAGATTTAAAGTAAGCCACCCGCCCACTAACAAAAAGTCAACTTCTAACACTTGCAGAAACAAAAAACTTGGAATTCTTTAATAACAAACACTCGAGCAAAGGGGTCGGCGCGCCAGCGCCAGTTCAAACTACTCGTTAGTAAATAAAATCGAAGTAGGCAAAACAGTTTAAACTACTCGATGGTAATCAAAATCTGGAGTGACTCACACACCCGCTCAAGTGTTGCATAATCAAAAAACCATTTCCTTCTTTACTTGTAACGTTGAAATGTTGGAGATATTTAGTTTAAATTTTGTTATGTTTTATTTAGTTTGTAATTTTTTTGTTGTCGATTGCAAACGATTGGTCGCGATCGAGAATAAGCCGCAGCGGTTAAGTAAAAGCAGCCACTTCTTCGCATCCGGGGTTACCGAGTGGTACCGGCTTATTTAATTATACTATAAGTTGGATTCTATTAATATTTCGGTAGGGCTGTAGCCACATATTAGATTAAGCTGGAATAAAAACCAATGTAAAAGTTTGTATTATGTGAAATTAAGTGTAATAAATGTGTTTGATGTGAATGATGGTCATTGTCAAAACCACGCCGATCCCTGAGATTAGCCAGACCACCTAAGAGATGTTTAGGCTAAATGGTCAATCATATCATAATTTTCTTGAAGAAGAGCTGCCAGGACTTTTATAAGACGTTCCGGTTCAATTAAGGAACAAAATGTGATTCATGCACAATGGTGCTCCTGCACATTTTAGTTTAGTTGCGCGTCAATTCTTAAATGAACAGTATAGAAACCGTTGGATAGGTCGAGGAAGCCCACAGGCTTGGTCTCCTCGGTCTCCAGATCTAAATGTTTTGGATATTTTTGTGGGGTTACATAAAAAATGTAGTTTACACTACGTCAGTTAATACTGATAAAAAACTAAGAAATCGCATTATTGCATCCTGCAATATGACACGAAACACTCCAGGCATTTTCATTATTTTCAAACGGGTACGTCAGTCACTAAGACGTAGGTTGAAAGCCTGCGTTACCGTAGGAAAAAGCCATTTTCAACAATTTTTGTAATTTTTCTTGTTTTTTTTTGGTATTGCTTACTTTTGTAAAATAAAGGTTTTGTGATCATGTTGCTACTTTTTCTTTTCGTTCATGATATAACGTCAAAAAAATTTAAAAAAATATTTTTGTATTTCGAAAACGGTGCGTTTGCGGAACCATGTTAATAAGAACTTTTTATTTATAATTAGCCAAGAAATTCCACCCTTTATTTTCCGACACATGTTTTGAAACACCCTGTATATATATATACAATAAAAACCAATTATTATTAATATTATTATTATTATTATATTTTTTGTTTCTTAAATTATTGTAAAAACAAATCAACAATATATAACTAACTTTATTTCTAAATTATATTTTTAAATACAATTTATTAAGATATATGACTTGACTAGATCCTAGCTAATAATGTCACAATATATTTTATAATCCAGGTAAGTAACTATATAAGAGACCTAGGCTTGACCACAACTAATGTTTACCCAACAACTTCCTCAATACAAAAAATAAAGACTAATCAAATTCTATATAGAATAGCAATAAATCAGATAAAAATAATAAATAGAACGTAGTAGACAAGACAACAAATCTAGCTTTTCCATAATCAGCAATACAAAAAAACTGTAAATAAAACAACATTACAATATTAGTCAAAAATCTTGTAAATACAATTGTGAAGAGTATAAAAAAACACGAGTTGGCGCATCAACTTTAAGTTTTAGTAATATAAGAATAAAATCTCTATTTGGCGTTTTACAGCTATTGTACATCGCCTCAGAAGTCTTACGACTTGTTTGAAGGGGTTGATTGGACCAACGGCTTATTAGGTGACTTTCAAATCCTCAGTGGATAAAGAGCAAATTAGTATTTTGGTATTAGTCATATTTAGGGAACAAACCCCGGACTGTTATAGTGTGCTACGCTAACGCTCTATAACTGAGCTATCTCACTTCTAAATAATAATAAAACTACACGCAGTGCAGATTTAGAATAAAAAAGCTCGATTCTAATCAAAAACGAGTTATTCAAATCATTGCATACTTTACAACATCGGCGCACTGTTGCATTTCTTTGCGGTTTTATAGATATTTTCATTGTTTAATCAGATATTTACTCGTAGTACAAACCCAAACTTAAAAAAAAAATCATTCAACCGGACTGTCAAATCCTAGAATAAAGCTTCAACATTGATAATTTCCTAAAATTTATAATCCAGGTCAATAAAATAGACAGCTTAAATCTCGTCTTCAATGTGATAGTTTCAACAATTGCGATTTGTTGAAATTCAAATATATTTTTATATTGTTGTTAAGTAATTCTTAAACATAACATTTTGAAATTTTAAAAAAATATTATAAACTAGCTGACGCAACAAACGTTCAACCACCCAATCACCATACTAATCATAGACGTCGTATATTAATTAGTTCAACTACACGCAGTATACCAGCACAATAACCACACTAAGCGTAGACAACGTATAATAATTAGTTCAAGGTATATTTTTACTTTAGCGGTCAAAGCACTTTGTCGCCAATTTGTTTCAACCGTTGTCAGCTGATATTTTTTGCAACTGCATTGCTTAAGTGCAAAAAATAAACTGTTTTTTTTATTAAACCTGCACATAATTATTAAATACAGCTCAATTAGTAATTATAAAACCTTCCTCTGTCATAGAACCAATAGATTATTTCCAAAATCCCCATTACTACACCAATATATAGTATATTACCAATGTATTTATAATCAATTATGCACACCCACACAAACCACTGACAATTGTAAAGTACCTCAATAGCGTCAATCCTAATGCACTTTGCTTTACACACTTCTAACACTATCTAAGTATGTGACTAATCCGAGACAGTTGTAATACCTTAATAACCTCTGTGCTATTGCACTTCTTTATATACGCATCTAAATACTTTATTGGTCTATATGTGAATAACCTAAAACAACTGTAAAATACCTCAATAACCCCACTGCTAATTTACTTTGTTATATCCACCCATCAAGATCATCAGTTTATGAGTAAATAATCTCAGACAAATGAAAAACAGCTCAAAAAATAAGTGTGGATATCGGAAGCACGCTCTCAGTTAATCTATTTGTACATAAATTTAATGTATATTGTACATTACCTATTACAAACAATGCTAACAAAAACCACTGTTTATATTAAAAAAAAATAGATTTCAAAGTTTGCACAACAAATTATTAAGATTATTTTTTTATTCATGTTGTGTCAACAAAACAAAAATGTTTACAGCATACAATATAATAATCAAATGTTTTATAAAAAGTTTTATAGCTACATTAATTGTGCTAAGAACTTGAATCATTAAAGTAAATTACAAAGTAAAAAATAATCTTTATTTAACTTCATTAAATTTTAAATTTTAAATTTTATGCATTTCCTAACAAGTGTGAGACAAATACACTAGTTTTTTGGAGTATGCTCTTCTCATTAGTGTGTCTAGTTCTCATTGGTCAAAAAAACAATTTACTTAAAATTATATTAAGTATTGTACATTTTATGTATAAAAATACTTGAAACGTTGTAACGCCACCTATTAAGTAAGTTAAACTGTATATGTATATGTGCAACTTAGACGGGTGGACAAACATCAGTTTAAACTACTGACCCGTTATCCTGATTTGGAGTGCTGTGTGCTCCAGCCACCCACCCACTCATTTTTTTGTCATAAAAAAACTAATGTACGCCTACTAACTTAAGTGTTAATGTATGTATATCAAAATACCGATCTACCGATACAAACGTCAAAAATCATTTTGTCACAAAAAAAGACGGTGATATTAACTAACTTTATAACTAATACATTAGTGGGTGGGTAGGATAACCTCGCTTAAACTACTGACCTCATATCATAATCTGGAGTCTCTGGCGCAAATCTACCATCTTCAAGTTGAAAAAAGACGGGTTTTTTTTACTCTCAAAGCTCGCCACAATCTTCTGAGCAATTTAATGTCAGCTAACAAAGAGGACTTTAAAAAGATGTATCTCGCGTCAGTAAACACATTAATGTCATAATAGCTGACACACCTGTAGATGATACTCTACTTCGTATATGCTTTTGGAACGCCAACGGCATAAATAATAATAAAGAGGAACTAGAGGCTTTTTTCTTCAATAATAACATAGATGTAATATTAATATCAAAAACCTTTTTAGCACAGGGTAAAAAGCTTAACATACCAAACAAGTTTTCATACTTGGGAAACATGTTTGAAACACAAGGTCGTGGAACCGCGATCCTCGTCATAAGATCAGCTGACCACTCAAAAATCCCTACGCCGCCAATTGTTGAATTGGAGGCTAACTCAATTGCAATAAATGAACCTGGTCTGGGACTAATAAAACTCATCTCAGTTTATCAGTCGCCAACTAAACAACTAATAACAGCAGATCTTGATGCGTTATTAAACGGCCAGTTTCCTACAATTGTTGCAGGAGATTATTAGTATTAGGTCCAAACATACTAAACCATCATCATTCTCATGAGCAACCAGGTGATGTTCTTGATATAGCGTTGCTTAAAAACATTACAGCGCAAACTGAAATTTGTTATGAACGATCTAAGCTCAGAACACAGCCCAGTAGTCTTAAATCTCTATGGGAGGTGTAAGAATAAAGTCGATTCGGTCTGCAGGACCGACTGGCCTCTGTTTTCACACATTTTAGAAGAGAGCATCCGATCACTACCTGACATTCGAACGACCAAAGGAGTTGAGAGCGCGGTCGGTAATTTTACTAACCTGATTTTGCTAGCAATGAAAAAATCTACCAAGATAGCTCCAAAAGTTTTATCGAACAGATTGGGTCTTGACAGAGAGACCAGAGAGCTTATTCGTGCTCGAAATCGTACCAGACATTTATGGCAAAGATCACATGACCAGACTAACCAAACCGAGCTAAATAGGCTTAATGGTGAGATAAAGAAGGCAATCAGGATGCACAAAAATCAGTGCTGGAAATCCGCTCTTGAATCAACAAACGACGATAAAAGTTTGATGTAGAGCTAAAACCTTTCAAAAGAAGCGTACACCGCTGCCTTTCATTCATGGCAAAAGAGGCCTCAAATACACATTGGAAGGCAAGGCAAAAGCATTTGCGGACAGCCTTAAACTCCAATGCAGGCCGGTCTTCGAAAACGACTTGGGGACGTGGATAGGGTTCACAAAGAAGCAAGACAGTGTATACAGCGCACTGACACCGCTTCTATTCTGGAATCGGTTAGGCCGTCTAGGGTGAGAGATATCATTACACATCTCAAACCCAAATCGACACCTGGTCCGGATTGCATTCCAAACAAAGCTTTAAAAATATTTTCTCATAAAGCTGTAATGTTTCTCACAAACATTCATGCAATCCTAAGAACGTCTTATTTTCCGTCGTCTTGGAAAAAGTCTCATGTTATTCCTATCCCAAAGATTGGAAACAATAGACATTTCCCGCAAAACTATCGCCCGATTAGTCAGCTATCGGCCCTAAGTAAGCTGACAGAAACTGTAATCTTAGATAGAATTCGAGATCACACGGCGGCTGAAAACTTGTTGCCAAATCATCAACATGGCTTCAGATTTGGGCTCTCCACAACCCATCAACTTACTAGAGTTACAAACCAAATAAATACTGGTTTTTGTTTAAAACATTCTTTGATCTCAAAAAGGCTTTCGATATAGTCTGGCACGAAGGACTACTAGCAAAAATGCATCAGTTTAAGTTTAATCCCAGACTGATTAAACTGATTGCTTCTTATCTGAAAGACGGGACGCTGACCGTAAAGCTGTTTGGGCATGTGTCTACCCCTCGTCCTATCAAGGCAGGGGTTCCTCAAGGATCAGTTCTATCACCAATGCTTTTCAATCTGTATGTAGCCGACATACCATGCATCACTCAAGGTGTAAAAATCGCTCAGTATGCAGACAACACGGCACTAATGTACACTTCAAGAATTCCATAAGTCATTACGCTAAGACTTCAAGCAGCATGTGAGGCTCTTGAAACTTGGCTTCAGTACTGGAGAGTAAAAATCAATCCGAAAAAAAGCAAGGCTATACTTTATACCAAATGTCACAAACGAACTCCTCATAAGAACGTTGATTTCAACGGCGCTCCAATTCCATGGACGGATACTGCAAAGTATCTAGGAGTAAAGCTTGATCGTGAAATAACTCTTAGAATACATATTAAAACCATCTTGAGAAAGGCCAGGACGGCAAGTAATATGTTAACAAGTTAACACCTCTTTTTTGCAAAGACAGCAACATAAACTCTACAAACAAGTTGCAATTATTTAAAACAGCCATTTGCCCAATACTGACATACGCATGTCCAGCATGGGGAATGGCGGCAAAGTCCTATCTGAAAAAGATAGAGTCATTTCAAAGTAAAACTTTGAGAAGGATTCTCAAAGCACCTCACTATGTACGGAATACACAACTGAGAACTGATGCGGAAATTGTCCCGATCAAGGATCATATGTTGGTATAAGCGACAAATTTCTTTGACAAAGTTGCAAATCACTTAGATCCAAATCTTTCCTATACAAAAGGCCTATCAATATGCTGGATGTATAAAGAAAACTCGTGGCTCTTCAACCGCCACCCCACTTAATCAACGCCTATAAGGCTGGCGCAAGATGCGCACTTCTGAATGACCTCTCAAAAATGTCACTTATAAGGCACAGTCAGATAGGAAGGTTGTACACATTGGTGTGAGAAACTTCCTGGTGTGAAATTTATTTTGCATCAGAGGGGGGGGGGGAGTATTGGAAAGTAAATCCGACACATTAAATCATTAGAAGATTCTTCTCCTCAGCCAACAAAAAAAAATAATAATAATAATAATAATCTGGAGTACCCCGCCCACCGACTTAAGGGTCCGTCATCAGAAAATTCGATGTTTGTCTTCTCTGCAAACGGCAGAAGTGACTTTGTCACCAGAAAAGATAGTAATATCCAATCTCTTGATAACTAACATTTGGACAGATGGATGGACTACTCAAGTTCAAACTACTGACTTGTTATCATGATTTAGATTACCCCAGCCACTTACCCAAACAATAATGTGTTTCATACTGAGTAGAAAGCCACAAAACATATAATTTATTAAGTTTAAATGATAAATTTGTTTTGGTTTTCAAATAAAACTCGCCAAAAACGCAGTAATCTTTCAGCTTATGCAAAAAAAAAAATTAAATCTTTGTAATGTTGCTTTTTAATCATTCTACACAAGCCAGCATACTAGTATTATATATAATAACCAAACGTAAACTTAATTTACCAAAACAAAATTAGTCATTTGTACTCTTTCAATTAATGCAATGATACTACACAAGTTAGCTCAAATTCAAATGGAAATGCAATTATGACTAATTAATATTTTGGTTGTAGATAATTAAATAATTTTTAATTGATCAATTTCAATTTATTTTGAATCCTCTTCCCGTATTTAGCTTACCAATGGTACTACACAAATCTGCTAAAATATAAGGCATAAACTAAAAGAACTAATTTTTTTTTGTAAATTTAGGTTGTGTTTGGTTAGAGTATAAACTGTATATACTGACTTGTGTAGAATCATTAAAAAGCGAGATTAAGATGAATTTATATCACATTTCCTATAAACTGAATGATTTGAAATAACAAATATTTTTTTATATAATTTTATATTATGTTTAGTTAAAATACAAATTACTGGTATGCTGAATTGTTTATTTATTTAATAACATCTAGTTTAACTTGTTTAAGTCATAATTTAATTTAATTCCGCAAAAACTTTTGTTTGCGGATTCATGATTTACGTTGCTAATATCCTTTACAAGTCATTATTAAAGTAATTGCTTTGCATTTTTGAAATCTGCATTTGTTCATAGAACCATATGTTTTTTTTTCTAGTTTGCTTTAACAAAGTTATAAGTATTTATACCAAACAAAATAGAATTGCTAGGAATTGCCAATTAAGCGGTATATATTTATAATTCAGTTAAAACAATACAAGTTTAGTATTATATCATTAAATAAATTATGGCAATATACTAATATTCTTTAGAATTACTTAGGAAAAAAGTAGGTAGATTAAAATTAAATAAACTTATTTTCAATAAAATTATGTACACATAACAGCGATACACAAATCCAAACCATTGGTAGCCTTTAAAAAAAAACGCTTAAAAAAACGCAAATTTATTATACCTGGGCTGCTACAATTATATTAACAGTCTATAATAATATCGCTCCTAAGAACTGTAAACATTTTTGTAATTTGATTAACATAAATATGTACAATCAGATATAAGCCAAAGGTATTTTATAAACATATGTAAATATAGGAATATTCTTGTGAATCCATTGACGGTTAATAATTGCAAAAAAAATTTAGATAAGTATTCTGATATACTAATAATTAATTACATACAAGGAAAAATTCACCTCGATTACTCGATGAGAATTTTACTGAAGGCACACTTCCGCCGGCTTACTTGTAATTTTTTTTTTCATGCTGTGATATGATCGACACATTTCCTGTTAATTAAAATTGGATGTACATCCATTTCTAGCATACTTTCTTGTAAATATTTGAAGAATTAACATATCAGTCATTATTCATTTATTGTTAGTAAAATGAACAGAAATTATATACCATCATTAATAAAAATATAGTTGGTAATTTTTTAAAGCGGTTTTAAAACTATTAGTATACATATGTTATTAAAGCTACTAACTATATTTTTATTTGACACTTCGAATGTATTGATACATCAGACAGAAAAACCCTAGCTTTTTATATTCTTCCCATTTTCACACGATTTATAAATATTTATTTTCCCCATTCTAGTAATATTATTGAATAAAAATAAAAAACGAGTAATATTTTTTGAAATCGTATAAATAAATATATTTGAAGTAATTGTATTTAAATTAAAAAATGTACAGTTAATGTTTGTGTAATTTGTAATTAAATATAATAGTCGTGGTTCCTATAAAAAGTGATAGGAAGGAAGACGTCTGTCTAAAGTTACGTTTAATTAAGCAAAGTGATACTAATTATAGAATAAATATCCGAACGAATGAATAATTTAGTAAAACGATGCAAAAAGTATGTAAAGTAATAACTGTTATATGAGTGGGCTTAATATTAAATAGCGTTCACACGTAAACGAATATATGGACAAATAGCAGAAATTTAATATGATTAGATGGGAGTTTTCAAATTGAATATACACTTTTTCCTCGTATTACTTTGACCGGATCTTAGATGAGAAAATGGTTACGCAAACAAAAATATAAGAAAATAATATATAATTGATACTTGAATTAAAAACGCAAATTTTGTGTTTTGAAGCCCATTTTCATTTTTTTAATATATTGCACACATATTTCACTATCTTGGTTCTATTTTATTTAGACAAAAAATAATTAGTTTGTATTAATAAATTTTTATGGCTAACAAATGATGTGTCCTTGTAACCAAAATTACATTTAATATGATAGCGAGTGCGGACGATACTAAGCCTTGCCAACAAAAATATCAGCCATTATTATTGAAGTAATTAAATATATTAAGTACTTAATACAATTATTCAAAACCCAATTGAGATTGTGCTTATAAAATTTCTAGAACAATGCCAAAAACCCTTCTGAAGACGATCTTAAAGATGTTCACTCGACATAAAAAAAATTGAAAAGAAAAACTAAAAAATAAAAATTGTTATTATTTTTATATGTATAAGTTAGGTCCAATATTTTTTTAAATTTTATATTTAAATTTTAGGAACTACGCAAAATCATTTCGGGTTTTCCTGATCTTCTCGTCTCTCAAACTAGAAACATAATCTGTTTGCCAAGACTATGCCATATCACGCAGTTAGATTTTTTCCTAAGAGTAGTGACAAGTTTTAATTAATAAAAATTATATTTGTCAAGTTATTTATAAAACTGGATTGCTCACACATAAGATTGCGACTATTTGCTATCTCTAAATTTCGAAAACAATTCGGAATGGTTTTTAAGTTTTAGAGATAGCAAATACACTCAGTTTCAAATGGTATGCACCACCCAGTATACATATATAATCAAAGTCTTACGATCGGTTTTTCCCACTTTACATGACCAAGCTCAGCTCAGAGATTCAACTCCAGCTTAAGTCAAGGTTAGGTTGCACCATGCATTTAGAAAAGGCGTCTGTCTTGGGCTCCAATAAGTTGCCGTAAAAAATTTGAAAATACCAAATTAATGCGCCCGTAAAGCGTTCTTATGCGCTGCAAAAAAAATTATGCGCTCATTTTTAAATACGATTTTAAAAAAATTTTAAGTGTGGAGGCCAACTTAATGATTAATTTTTCAATTTTGAATATGCTATCTTAATGCGATCAACATGCGCTCTTATGCGCCGCAAAAAAAAAATTATGCGCTCAATTGTAAATATGATTTTTGAACAGTTTTAGGTGGAGGAGGCCAACTTAATGATTAGCCGGTTTTATAAAATTGGCCTTTTTTTCCAATAAAATATTTCAGTATTTACGATTATTTTTCTTGCACATTTCATAATTTTTTTAAAAATATTTCCGTCTACAAATAAATAAATAAAATACACTGATGTATGCAGAATTTCACCTTGAATCAAAATATGTAAAAATATACAAGGTGTTCCATTTAAAATAACGATGATGGATATCGTTACTCAAAACAGGTAAAATATATTTACAAACTGAGAACGTCAAAAGATAGCTTATTTCTTGCCATTTAAGAATATATTTAGTTTGTTGGGTCTAAAATTTAAAATAAGAAAATTATAGCTTCCGGCGTTTTTTAGGAAACAGCCTATGCATTTTTTGCATATTTAGTTCGGATGACAAATAAAACTTATTTTCATTTTTAGTTCGGCTATAGTGCGACGATCTTTTTGGAAATAACTGTACATCCAAATCAATTTAATGTATTACATCCTCCTGTATCATATTAGGGCGATTAATGCGTTTTCCTCGCATGTCTTTGGGTGCCGGATTTATCTTTCATAATATAATAAACAAAAAGCATTTTTACAAACCCTGTTTACAGTTGTGCCAATTTTTATATTATATTCTCAGGAACAAGAACGTTTTTGTCCTCCACCCAATTAGACCTAGATCTGGCAAACTTTTTTGTAACTATTTCTTGTTTCTTTTTGTTAGCAATATTATTAAATATTGTCAAAATCTCTTCCTTAACAGTGTCGTTTATTTTTTTGAAACATTTAAATTTACAGTTACAGTTTTTGCTAGTTTTCCTTACACAATTTAAACATTTATTTTTGTTTTTAATACCGATGTAAAATTTTTCATCAACTTTCCTTTGCTTAGCAATGTTTCTATTCCACTTACTTTCATCTCTTGCTCGTTTCTTGACAACTTTTTTTACAACTGTTTGTTTCTGTTCACCACTTTCAGAATCACTTTGGAATTGCAGCATTTGAATTAAACACAGAAAAGCAAAAAAATAAGAATTTCTGTCCAAATCGTCAAATTGTTCGCTTGGACTATTGCTAGCCGACATTTTACAAAACTATATTATTCAACAAACTCTCAAAATGCACGGAATAACAAAGTAAACTGATGGCGGTTTAACCTACTAACTGTCATTCACATTGCACACTTAGATGCGACTAAAGTATTTATTTTTTTTAATTCAGTGGAAAAACGAAACAGCTCCAAAGCTGTCTCCTTTTTCTACCGCATTCAATAAGGAAGCATGTATATATTCAATACGAGTTAACAGAGCTGCCGCGTTTTTGCACCAATCGATAGAACGCCTTTGAATTACCTTATAGCGATTAAAAACTAAAAATCGTAAATATATGAAGCTACCTCTTTTTGCACCGGTGTCATCTTGTTGTCAGAAAAATTGACTGCTTTCTACTTAAAGATTAACGTTTTTCTATAGATATCAGTTATTTAGTGCTTCTCAACCAAAATTAACACCTTACCATGCCTCCAGCAAAAAATCAAAAAAATCTCCCATATTTCGAATTTTGACAGCGAGCAAATAATTGGCATATCGTCCAACTAAAAAGCGTTCTAGAAGCAGCAAAATTTGTTAACAACAACAACATGGCCCATTGCTGTATACTGGACAAAAGCTCTTGATCGTCGCGTGCAACAGTTTAGAAAAGAATTTGTTTTCATTCATACCAAACGAATCAAAGGCTTCCATTAATGCAGTTCACAAAACTAACAAGTTAGGTTTTACTAACAGAATAAAATCGTCTTTAGTAATAAATTCTAGTTTTGTTTGTGGGTAAATGATAACCAAAAAAAGGTTCGCCGGTATCAAATAGAACAGCAAAACTTTGCTAACAGACACCACACATCATTAACATCAGATGAAATGGTTTGGAGTTCAATATGTAATTGTAAAAATTCAACCCTTGTATAACTCCAAATATTGCCTTGGCTTGCACTTATCACCAATTGAACACAACATGCCTACCCATTTGAGTATTGACCAGGCCTTCAAACAACTTGGATGGCATGAAACACCACTTTCAGGTTGCATGCAAAATATCCCAAAAGCTCATAAACCATCTTTTATTAAGCATGTCACTAAAAGTAAACTCTTGCATTGATGCACGTGAAAAATCATTATTGATTTTTTTGTGCTGATTGTATTTTTTGTGTGTAAGTTATATTTTTTTAGTGTGGCTTAAACATAAAGCATTAATTTACCAAGTTTACAAAATCAAAGCACAATGTTGACTAAATGGTGCATTTATTTAAAACTGAGTCTAGCTAGCTTGTGTCTGAGTATAGTAAAAACCTTTATAGAAATGATATACAGAAGTACGCACAAATATATTAGCATTGCGTCTCCTTCTAATGTTCCTTCATTTAAAGCTACTAGCAACCACAGGCTTAATATGACATACTTCATTTAAAGAGTGCCAAACATCAACAGCTAGTGGCTCAAACTATGTTTATGCAAAACAAATATAAATATATATATATATTTAATGCATACACATTTTTTATAATTAATTATCTATAAAATAAAACTACTCTATCATACAAAACCCTTATTGCATGTTGTTTTGTATGCGATAGTAATTTGATGGCTCCGACAAAAAAGTTGCAAAAAGCAGCCTAAACAATAGACATGAGCCCCAAAATCTTCACTAACACATAAAACAACCCACGTTTACGCAAATGAACAATAAAGCTTTTCATCAGACCACTTGACTACGTCCTTCCACAAGACATTTTTAGGTAGTTACAAAGTGAATATTTTCAGATCAACTTAGAAAAGAATTTGAGACAGTTAACGCCTAATAAAGTATTAACAAGCAAAACATTTTAAACTCACAAACAACATAGCTCTCAAAAAACAAAAACAACTACTACTACTTATTTAGTCAATTTATCTAGTCTTGATTAATATTTAAAAAAATCTTTATTTTACCTGTTATATTATCAACTCAATTATTTTGTTTAATTTCAGCACTCGTAATTAAAGCTGCTAAATCTTGTGCACATTCTTAATTAACAATAACTTCTTAATTATTCAATACACCACTATTATCACTACTAACCAACATACTTTCAAACAAATCAGTTAATATAGAAGCAAACTCCTTTTTAACATTTAAAAATAATAAAAGTTCTAAATGTAATTAAAAAAGAAACAAAATATTATGTCTTCTTAAAATCACCAAACAACCCGTCTAAAATCTACATGAATGAAAGGCTGGTTGAAAAAAGAACGCAGTACAGGTATCTTGAAGCTTGGGTTAATAGCTCGTTTGACCAAGACCAAGAATTAAGAACCCAAACTAATGTTTTTTGTCAACATTTATTAAACTGTAAACCGCAATATAAACCTTCCAAACAAATGTTGCAATGCTTTATTTTCAGTGGATTGTTCTATGATGTAGAAGCATGAACACTTGAACAAAATAACTATAAAACAAAGCTTCAAGATATGATGCTACCGCCAGCTACTAAAGATACCGTGGACCTATAAAGCCACAAATATTAGAATATTAGGTTTCTACGGCGGCTGAATCAAAAACGTCCGTCTTATCATTAAAAAGAGCAAATAAGCAATATCCAGGCCACAAAATAAAAATAAAACAATATGCATTACTAAAAACTATAATAAAAAGTAAAACTAAAAGACGACTAATCGTAGGACAAAAAAAGAGTGCCATGGTTGCAAAACCTAAGAGAATAGTTCAGCTGTAGATCTAACCAAATATTTAGAAATGCTGTCAACAAAATTAAATTAACCATAATAATATCCAATCTCCAATAAGAGTGACACCTGAAAAAAGAAGACAATTTTAATATAATCTTGTATTTGTCTTTAATGGCTAAATGTTTACAACATTTTTCTTCTTGACTACCAAAACGATTATAGATAGCAGTTCAACATATGATTTACATATACTACTAGTATGCGGATTCTAGAGCTAGCTGAATAAAAGTAGGGTACAAAGTAAGTAACACTCAATACAATACTGTTAGTATATACTCTTATACATATTCAGCCGCTACTTTACTACATACATTACTGCTATGCAGCTGTTATTCATCTGTATAATATAAAGTTTTCCAATCAAAAGTCTCAATTTAAATATTACGGCATTTTCGATCTGTTAAATTGCAAGCCTTACATCATTCATTACAATACTCGCTCCAACAACGTTTAGAAACAGTAAAAACTCATTATAGACACGACAACAATTTTGCCGAGTTTAGCGCAAAGAAAAACTTTAAACTTGTCAATCCACAGCCAACACTAAAATGAAAACAACAAAACCCAATGTAGATAGCATTGTAAAAAAAAGATGTTTTGCCGCAACAAATAATCAGACTACCAAAAATTAATAACAATTCCTTATCTATAGACTTTGCTAAAAATCACCTAAACAATCTTGGGTGCAAAAACTGGATTATCTATTAATGCCCATGCCTCATCAAGAACGATAATAGATGGAGTGCCACCAAGAGATATACTAATCCTATAAAATAAATAAAACAAGACCGGTCCAAGAGCAACGGGATCTTTAAGCAAGCAATAGTTAACTGGAAACGAGAAGGTATTTATAAGTCTGATAAGGAAAAAAAATAGAGAAAAAAGAAATATTGTATATGATGTTATTTGCCAAAGATTGCTTTTCTAAAAAGTTTGAATCCTTTAAAGAAATCATGATAGAAAATCTTAGATTATGCGGTAGAGAAGGAATGGAAAAAAGTATAGATTAATGGTAATTTGGCAGAAGAATTGTTCTCTGAATTAGAGAAAACAACTTTACCTACTAGTCCTGGAGGTGATGGTCCTAGGTATGATTTACGGACTCGATCTTAAGCTCATAGTAGTAAGGAAACATCTTTGCCACTTGATGGTTCTGGTGATGGTCCGCAGTCCAAGTTTGAAGCTCCAAGTGTGAGTGGTGTTTCTAGCCTCCATTTTCCTAGCTCTGATGCTGCAGTTGCTGCTAAAACTCGATACTCATTCGCTCATTCTGATACTTTAAGTTGCAGATCTGGTCTTAAACCTTCAGAAAAAGATCTAGCATATATTATTGTCTGCATCTACTAATAATTGGTTTTATCTCAACATCATTAACAGTAGAACTACACTCCTCCAATTCCATAAACATCATTTTCTGAAATTCGTTTTCAATATATCTTTTGCTCATCTCACTTATCATTATTGCTATTGATAGCTATCACAATTGATAGCTATGGCAATCTTTGATCTTACCAATCTTAGAGAAACTGTAATATATCTATCATATATTTTATCTCTATTATTTTATAAATATAACATTTATTTTATACATTAGTTTTTAATTTCTTTGTGTAAATTTTTATTATACCTTAATTTTTAATGAAATCATAAATTTAAAATTCACGCGTTTAAATACTTTTGCGACGCAATGTGATTGGTTCCTATTACAATAGAATGATGTATGAACTCCGAGTGGCACTTTTAGATATCGACACGAATACCGCTGGCGGTAAACATAACGCATGGAAACGTCATATTTCAAAACTTGCATTTGTCACATAACGACAGACAAACGTGGTATCCTAGAAAGTGATAAAATAACGCCAGTTGTTAAACATATAAAATAACACATTTCAAAAGTATGCCTTCTGTACTCCGTTAGCTATTTGTTCCTCATGGCATCTGTATCAGCGCCCATTGCAATATTACTACTTATAAGCCCCATAACAGCTGGAGTAGATGGTTTATCAAGCTTAGCTGCTCTAACTTGCATTTTTTTATCCGTAATGCTTATTTTTATTCCCTTTATAAATAGAGATCAAAGTTTGCTTAAGCCCTCGATAGAAGAAATCAATGAATTAATGGACAAGGGTGTGAGACCTGAAAACATTATACTTTTTGGCCATTCCTATGGAGGAGCAGTTGCATCGGCAGTTTTGAAGCACTTTCAATATTTGTTGTATAATTTCCTTTGAGATAAAGTTTTTAAATGGAGTACTTGGTCGTCTTGGTATTTTTTGTAAAGCAAAAGACATGAAACTCTTTATTTGTATTTTTTCAAAGTGATAGACAAACTTTAAAAGATTGTAATCTGCATAAAACAGTAGAAACAGCAAAGACTTCTTATCTTATTTATTATTATTTTTTACAAGGTAGGATTTCATGAGTTCCGTAGTTAATGCAGATCTTGCAATTTCACTGACAGTAACTTCTAGATTTGCACGGTCAAAACAGATAATTAGCAATCACTTTACGTTTGTAAGTTGTTACAGGTTTACAAGAGCCCGATAAACATTGCCTGTCCCAATACCCCATCCACCACAGCCCTGCCACGGTTTATCAAAACCTGGGGAAGAGGAGTAAAAAAAGTATAAAACAAACGCTATTTTTAACACTAAGAGGGCTCTTTTTAATATTTTGGGAGGCCTACAAATCCTAGCTACGCCACTGCCCACAAGCAATCTGAAACAAACTCTACACTAAACTTCCATAGCAATACCTTGCCAAACCACAAGAAGATTGAATTAGCAACTTACTTTAATTTAGTTCAATATACCAGTTAATTTAAGTTCATGATCAAATCTTTAAAATGTTTTATTAATTCTCAGAAAAGTAATGTTTCAAGAGTTTGTTTGTAATCAATTTTTTCAGAAAATATTTGTAAAATTGATATTGATTTTGTTTACAAAGAATTCTAACTTTTACATATAACGGGTTTTTGTTTTATTGCGTTGTATTATTAAATGTTTAGAGCCATAATCAAGATATTTTTTAGCTAATAATATAATATATTAAGAAATAAGTAAAAAAAATAAGGCGTTAAAAAGAAGACATTAAAAATTCCACTATAAAAAATTAGAACAAACGTAAAGATCAAATACATGCAAAAACATGATTAATAGAAAGATTGAACACCAAAGCTATTGGCATTTTAAAAGAGTGTATCAACCCACACAATCTTATCTGGGCAGAAGAAGAATGAGGCTAAAAAATAAAATAATAAAACCGGCCATAAATTAAAATTGCCCTGTCTGAAAAAATTGTAAGTATACTACTATTAAAATACTTTGACAATATAAAGGATGGTTGAGACCTTTACTATGTGTAATCCATAATAATAATAAAATAAAACACTAAGTTTTTTACCACAAATACTTTATTGATATAAATATATATTACTATATTGTTTCTATTGATATGTATTCTTTAGTAATACATATATATATATATATATATATATATATATATATATATATATATATATATATATATATATATATATATATCAATAAAGTATTTGTGGTAAAAAAGTTAGTTAGTGTTTTATTGTATTATTACTTTGACAATAGTTGACATAGTAATACTAATGTTTTATGTAAATAAGTTTGCTTTCCCAAAGTGAACAATTTCCAATTAAGAAATTGTTGTTACTCTATTGATGATTTAATTAGATAAACTCATTTTTATATTTTCTATTGATATGTTTCTTTTGGCCACATAAATAATAACCTCTTATCATGCACTTGAAATAGATCAGTGAATGAAACATTGTAGCATTGTAATTAATTCATATTTCAAATATAGATGTATCTATCAAAAAGAAAGTAAATGGAATTCCCTATCTGCATTACAATTATAATATCGGTCTTTAGGCGATATAAAATAATCTCAATAATACCAAACTAATCTTGAATACATTTTGTGCTAATAATAACCGTATCTAATTAATTATCTATAAACGTTAATTTGCATTCCTTTGTGTATTTTATATCACTAAAAGCAGTATGACGTTGTTCCCTGACAAGTACACGTTACAGATGATTTAACCATTTTATCAGCAATAATCTTGAATTATAGCCGCTCAGATTTATTAATATATAATACCTTGCATGTCAAAAGTTTTTCACATGACAGTCCCAGTCAGTTGCAAACACATGCGGGCTCCCCAGGCACACACACACACACACACACACACACACACACACACACACACACACACACACACACACACACACACACACACACACACACACACACACACACACACACACACACACACACACACACACACACACACACACACACACACACACACACACACACACACACACACACACACACACACACACACACACACACACACACACACACACACACACACACACACACACACACACACACACACACACACACACACACACACACACACACACACACACACACACACACACACACACACACACACACACACACACACACACACACACACACACACACACACACACACACACACACACACACACACACACACACACACACACACACACACACACACACACACACACACACACACACACACACACACACACACACACACACACACACACACACACACACACACACACACACACACACACACACACACACACACACACACACACACACACACACACACACACACACACACACACACACACACACACACACACACACACACACACACACACACACACACACACACACACACACACACACACACACACACACACACACACACACACACACACACACACACACACACACACACACACACACACACACACACACACACACACACACACACACACACACACACACACACACACACACACACACACACACACACACACACACACACACACACACACACACACACACACACACACACACACACACACACACACACACACACACACACACACACACACACACACACACACACACACACACACACACACACACACACACACACACACACACACACACACACACACACACACACACACACACACACACACACACACACACACACACACACACACACACACACACACACACACACACACACACACACACACACACACACACACACACACACACACACACACACACACACACACACACACACACACACACACACACACACACACACACACACACACACACACACACACACACACACACACACACACACACACACACACACACACACACACACACACACACACACACACACACACACACACACACACACACACACACACACACACACACACACACACACACACACACACACACACACACACACACACACACACACACACACACACACACACACACACACACACACACACACACACACACACACACACACACACACACACACACACACACACACACACACACACACACACACACACACACACACACACACACACACACACACACACACACACACACACACACACACACACACACACACACACACACACACACACACACACACACACACACACACACACACACACACACACACACACACACACACACACACACACACACACACACACACACACACACACACACACACACACACACACACACACACACACACACACACACACACACACACACACACACACACACACACACACACACACACACACACACACACACACACACACACACACACACACACACACACACACACACACACACACACACACACACACACACACACACACACACACACACACACACACACACACACACACACACACACACACACACACACACACACACACACACACACACACACACACACACACACACACACACACACACACACACACACACACACACACACACACACACACACACACACACACACACACACACACACACACACACACACACACACACACACACACACACACACACACACACACACACACACACACACACACACACACACACACACACACACACACACACACACACACACACACACACACACACACACACACACACACACACACACACACACACACACACACACACACACACACACACACACACACACACACACACACACACACACACACACACACACACACACACACACACACACACACACACACACACACACACACACACACACACACACACACACACACACACACACACACACACACACACACACACACACACACACACACACACACACACACACACACACACACACACACACACACACACACACACACACACACACACATCCACACACACACACATCCACCACAATTCTTTTTTTGTTGTTCTCTTCTGCTTCATCGCTAATCGCCTTACACTCCCAGCCTTAAACAAATTTCAAGATTGATAAACGCGGGGCTCACATTACTCTTCGAAAGTAGAGAAGCAAAAAAAAAACGATTTCGATCTGTAAATGGATCGTGCATTCTGTGGGTAGTTTCCTTCCTGGTTTTCACTTCACAAAGCGAGCACAAATTTGCATCGTCGCATCAAGTATTTTTTAAATAGTTTTACTCGTTGAACAGTACTAGGATCTGACCTCACGAAACTTGATGATACGTTTATTATTACGTGTCTTCTAAATAAATTATGAAGAGCCGTGAGAATTTTGAGAGACATACACATTGTAATTATTTTATATTAATTGACAGAGACATATTAAATTAACACGTTCCTTTTTATATTCGTTTCAAAAATATCATGAGAACATTATGATATGATATGGAGATAAGTTATTTATAAATTATAATGTTTGGTTTTTGTTAAGAATTCATTCTGGAATGAAGTATTTTAATTTCATTAACAGTTGGATGTAAGTTCAATGTCTTTGATGAGACGTTTTTGTATTACATTATATGACATAATAAAACCTTAATTACTTCATCAAACGAAATAGCATTAAAAAACTATAATAAATAAGGGATTTAATCTTGACAGTAGTAAACTCCGTTTTACAATGCTTTAAATGTCTGCAAATAATATACAAAATAGCGTAATATTTGAATGTGAAAATAAAATTCCGTATAGTACTTGATGATGATCAAATTTAAAATCAGTTACTATATAAAACCAGGACAAAAGAGCAAAATGTATTTTATATAATAATAAATCAAATTAAAAATTTATTATTACAGTTTACTAAATAAAAATATTAACAGTAGTAAAACTAAAAAAATGAAAAAAATATCAAATTTAATTCATTTGTGTGATGCTCATAGATGTTTTTTAATGTCAGGCTAAATACACAAAACAATTTAAAGTTTGGTTAGTAATGACGAGAGCGAGAATTGCTTAAAAACAAACAAAAATCAAACAAAACAAAAGTTTTTAAAGCGAATACCCCAAAATATAATTGATGCTACCAGATATGCTAAAAAAAGATACAAATTAGAATAAAAGAATAAGTTGAATATTTTACAAACAGAATTTCAAATAGACGCTTTGCAAAAATGATATGTTGAGATTTTTTGCATGCAGTAGTACAAAGATACAAAGTCATGTTTTTGTTTTGAAGCAATTCACCAAACTCAAAACGACCTTTTTTAGGTGTTTGTACTGATTTTTTACGATATTTTTGTATAATTGTGAAAATATATATTAATCGTACTTAATTAACTCTAGAGAATTTCCGGGTTTAGTCGCCGAGTCCTGTTAGAGTGCTAGAAGTATTGTTATGGAAAAATATTATTAGCAAACATAACATACTGAAATTATATTACCTATCTACCAGAATATCGGTAAACCTTTCCTCTAGGAAAATGTTGACACGTACAGTGCCGTTTTTAAATTAATATTGGTTCTTATAAACGATAAGTTTTTCAATCAACTATTGTTATGTTATTTTAAAATTTAAAATGCATACAACTGCCTATACATTAATACTTCGAGCAAAGATTAGAAGTTATATTTAATAAGTATTTGTTTCTGATTATTGCACAGTTTAAAATAATTGAGGTTAGGGTATTTTAATAAAAATTTATACACTTTATTGTGCTGATTTTACTTTTTTATATATTAAGACCGGTTTCGGCTGTTAGGCCATCATCAGTTCTAAAAATATTACATAAATTATAAATATATATGTGTTACATAGATGATTTTAACAAAACTTACTTTTCTTTTCACAGGTGTTGTTGTGTGTTGCGGGTGGTGTGAATTTGTTGTGGTTACTGTTACATTAATTGGTTATTGTGTATTGTGGTTATTGTTGTCGAGTGATTAACTGTAGTGTGGTTATTGTTTTTTAAAAATGTATAGATATGTTGGTATGGGTTATTGATTTGTTCGTTTAGGCATCTGTAGTTTTTATTGTTTTTTAATTTGTCTATTTCATATGATTATAGTATTGTCATTTTTAAGCCTTTTTTACATTGGTGTAGGAATTTTATATTATTTTTGTTTTTGATATTGAAAGTGTGTTTGTGTATTTGTAAGTGTTTGGAAAAAGTGGAGTTGTGATTTTTGTGAGTGTGTTCTTTGAGTCTGTATTTAAGTGCTCTACCAGTTTGTCCTATATATGAAGCTGTGCAATCTTGACAATTTGGTATATTCCTGATTTAGTCAGTTTGGTGGTGTTAGGGTTAGATAGTGAAGCTTTAAGATCGTATTTGTACAATAGTTTTTGTAATTTGTTACTGGTGTTGTTATTACAACAACACCAGTAACAAAATACAAAAAATGTTAACTTTCTGGATTGGTTGTTTGTGTTTTTGGTGTTGTGTGTGTAAAGGTATACACTCTTTTTTTAAGAAGTGTTATGTTGTCAAATAACCACAATACACAATAACCAATTAATGTAACAGTAACCACAACAAATTCACACCACCCGCAACACACAACAACACCTGTGAAAAGAAGAGTAAGTTTTGTTAAAATCATCTATGTAACACATACATATTTATAATTTATGTAATATTTTTAGAACTGATGATGGCCTAACAGCCGAAACCGGTCTTAATATATAAAAAAAGTAAAATCAGCACAATAAAGTATATAAATTTTTATTAAAATACCCTAACCTCAATTATATTTAACTCTCAAATAAATAGTTAAACCAAACAATTATTTTAGGTTTTTAAAAACTAACTACATTAAAACTAATTGTCATAGCAAATAAAAAAAAGTATTAATGTATAGCTAAAACGTTCTTCTGTAATGTTTCAAAATTTTGGTTTAATAATTTTCAGCCGTTTTTTCGATGGACTGTTTTTAACAAAGCTCTATAAAATGTCATAAATTCTCTAGTCTTGAAAATGCTTGAACCCAAATCACCACGACCAAAGGTCCCCGGTGACCTTTAAATATGTAAAGGGTGCTAAGAATCTCAGAAAAAAAAAACAAGAAAACCAGCAAAGACACCAATAATAGAAAAACTTGTGACATGGAAAAGGCTATAAGACAATTGAAAAACGATTGAAAAGATGTTAAGCCCAAACCAAATACCGCCAAAAAACTTTTAGACAATAATAACATCACAACCATTACACAAACATTTAATCAAATTTATGACACAAAACAGATCCCAAAAAACTGGTTGAAATCTATCTTGCTACCTATTTATAAGAAAACAAACGCTAAATCCTGTAATGAGTGTCTATTAATAAATCTTATGAGCCACATTATAAAACTATTATTGTGCATTGTACAGAAACGCAACAACAGGAAGTGAATTCCTTCACACCATAATGATCAAAAAAGAATTTGACTTTAGAAGCGGTTTAGGCGCTAGAAAAGCACTATTCTGTATGGAGACTCCTACAGTGTTGCTGAAAAGTAAAAAAAAAACAGATATACATTTGCTCATTGATTATGAGAAGGCTTTCACTCAAGTACAGCATAATAAAATTGTCAAAACTATGAAAACATTGGCCTAGATGACAAAAATATGAGACTGTTAGCCATTAAAACCAACCTTCAAGCGTAATTGCCCAAGAATCTGAAAAAATTTGCTATCCAATGAGAAGTTAAACAAAGACGTTTATTATTCCCTATCCGCTTCTACACCAAAAATATCTTTAGAGTGGTTCTGAGAAAAGATGTAAGAGTAAAAATTAGTAGAGAAAGTGTCAGCAACATCAAATACGCTGATGAGACGGTAATTATGACAAAAACAATTAAAAAGGCAGTTGGATAAATCAATTAATGAACCCAAAATAAGTGCAAGATCAATGCTCAAATAACCATCTATACAAGAATTATACTCTTGGAAACGCACCAAAGCATTCGAAATGTGGCTATATAGAAAATACCACAGACTAAAAGAAAAATGATAAATTACTAATGAAAATTAGACACAAAAAAGTTCTTATGCTTACAATCAAATGTAGAAAACGAAAAGAATAACTTAAGCATATAATGCAAAGCGCAAAGTAAGAGAAATCGGCAGCAAAAAGCTATTATAACTAATAAATCTACAACAATAGACGCGTTTATCGGCAGAAAAACTGCTAAACACTATTGCACAAAAACAAAATAAATTTAAAAAAATTGTGAACACAGGTGTGCTAACTATTAGAAATAAAAAAATAAGCACCCTAAGAAAAAAAAAATGAATAAAAACTATCAAATCTATAAAGTTAAAATACTATTTACATTATTTTTCTTCTGTAAAACAAAAAAATGCACATAAAAAATCAAATAATGTCTGAGGCGCCAAATAATATATTTCTCAACAAAAATTCAAAGAAGTAGCTGCAAAAATTAAAATATTGTTAGTTGTACGTATCAATTAAAATAAAATGTTTCCCACACAGAAACCCAAAGTTAATGTTTTGATATAGCAAAAACTAAAATAACTTTATAGTTTAGAACCACCCATATTGAAATGGAAAACATAAAAGTAAACAACAAAACGTAATTTCACAGAAAAATCCTAGTTATTGTTATTTAAATCATCATTTTTGTAGATCATATTGATTCCAATATTGTCAAAAATCATTTTTTTTTTTGTAATTAAATAAAAGATGTTCCAAGGACTAAAGAAATGTCATACTAATTCTGCACAAGTAACAATTGTATTTTTCAAAATTGTCTACTTAAAAAAATTGACAATACTTTTCAGAAAGATTAGTAATAGTCCTGAAACCAACAACCGCTTTTGATGACCAAAAGTACCATAACTGATTTTTGTTTTCTATGTTTGAGTAGGTGATACAAGTAAAAATAAGATTCAGCAGGTGCTCTTGTAGTAAGTGTAGCTGCGGCAGCCTACGACACTAGTAAAATCAATATTAAGAAAAAAAACTGTTTACTTATCTTATATTTTTAGAAGCTAAAAATTGGTAATGTAATAGTAAACTTGAGATGTTAAACAAATAAAATACTTTAATGGGTGTTTAGCAAAGAACAAGTACATGCGCTGAATGTTTCACTTATCAACTGAACACTTAGCCACTGAAACGTACTCATTATCAAATTATATCCTCTATATTTTTGCAAAGCCAAGAAACAAACATGGCACTATAAGTAAGACTTCTAAAAACTGTTTACTTGCAGTAGTGTTTAATAATTTAATGCACTTATTTGAATTTTTAGAAAAAAAAATACTCAAAATTTATCTTGATGGGCCTTTTTAAAGCAGTCAACAGACTCCAAATTCAAATTCAAAAAGCTTTTCGTTGCTGCTGCTCAATGTAGATTTTTATAGAAGTTTGTAAAAAAGGCCGAGAGTTATGCTGTAACTCACAGTCGATACCGAGTATTATATTCATATAGTTATAATGTAAAAATTAATACATGTACATAATTACTGTTAGAATTTTTATGTGTAAATATTTACTTTATGCATTGAAATAAAGTTTTAAATTCAATCAACAAACTTTTCCATGCTGTATAGTTTACAGTTTAGAATAAACCTTTTACAATTCGAATAAATCAGTATACAATGTTAACAACAATAAGATAACAATATCAACTACTAACTAAAACAAACATATATGTGTAGATATGTAGCTCTATATGTTGCTGAGCATTTCCCTTGCTAAGCACAACTTTTGTAACAAAAAAAAGGTTAGTTTTATTAATTACAGTTTTCTTTTCATTATTGTACATATGGGATAATCTGCTGCAGCTACTCCAACTGCTACTGCACCAACTAAAGATCATTTTGATTACTTGTAACACTAAATATAACACAGAAAAAATACCGGCTTTGGTTAGATCATGGATTCATTTTATTGGTTCATATAAACACAAACATAATATTTGTCTAATTTACCATTTTGTGCTAGTATGGATTACTGAAAATTTAACCAAAATTAGTAGTAGTAGATACAGCAACAAAACTTGTCAAGCATAGTTTAGACAATTATTTTGACTATTATAATAGAATAGAATAGAAGTGTCAATAATATTTCACGTAAAAAAAGTCAAAAACTGTTTTTTAATTGCAATGTGCAAATCACAAAAGTAGAATTAGCAAGTAATCATTGAGTAGTAAGTGTGTTTAAAAAGATTAAAAAAGTAAGCAGATTTACAAAAATATGCTTTATATACTAAATACATAATCAATTATAGCTTTATAGCTAAACTTCGCCTTTTTTGTATATTATGATGACAAAAAAAAGCAATAAATAAATAAATAAATAAATACCTTTTGCACGCGATCGTGTAAAACATTATAATTCTTCAATGCCAAAAAAGTTTCTCTTTAAAAAATATGCCGCAAAAGTTTTTGCTTCATTTTTTTTAAATTAACGTAAGTAGTTATAATTAAGTTTAGAACATTTGGCTCAATTGGGTAAAACGCCTAACTGGAATCAGACGCATAATTTGTCCCAGAACATTTTAAAAAATTGTGTCAATTACTAGTTTTGGATATTAGTCTAATATATGATTAGATTCTTAAAACCATAATTACATTTAATATGAGAGTGTGTGTGGACCAGATTCTAAGCTTTGTCAGTATCTAAAGCGCCCCATTCTCTCAACTAACGGGTTTAGTAGAATATGTGTTTGTTTGCAAGTACATATTCAAAAGCAGCTGTAATACAAGCGTATTCCCTAAAATATCAGAATAATGTAACCTACAAAATATATTGATAAGAGAAAAACTATAACTGAGCATAAAATTTCTAAATAAAATACGCGGTATGTTGGCCAAAACTGTCTTGTTTTTTCAATAATCTTGTAATTTGGAGTTTAAATTGTTACAACTCCCTTATTTGCCGTATCTGGCTCCCACAGAATATTATCTTTTCTTTAATTAAAAAGTCTAAAGATTGCAAAGTTTCTTCAAACAAGGAGGCGGTAGACCAAACTTTTCCATCAGATTGTTTATCTTTTCTTTTCCAACTTAAGTATTTAAGTCTCCCATTACTACTGTTATATCTATTTGTTTGGTCAGCTTTAATACTTCATTAATTTGATCATAGAATGTTTTCACTTCCTGCTCATTCTTGTCTGTTGTTGGGGCGTATACATAGATTATGTTCATTCTTTCAATGTTTGTCTTTAATTGTATTGCTAATACAATCACTCGTCCTGATAGAAGAATAAAATGTAGAACATATCGGGAGGTATTTGTAATTATGCTTACTCAATGCCGGTGCTGAGAATTGCAGCTGCCGGACTAGTATAGCATGTGATTTACTATTTGACAACTTCTATTTTCTAAAAATTGTGTTTCGTTTATGCCCAGTATATCTATATCATTCTATGTATTTTTTTGTGTAATCTTATGTGCTATACCTGGTTTGTACAGACAAGTGAAGTTACATATTCCAATCTTTAATTTTTTATTAGTATTCATTTGCTAGTACAAAAATAGCAACAGAGAAGAAATCATGATGATTCATAACTTTTACAAAAACTATATATAGCTCCACCACCCAGAACTATTAATATCAAGAATCAAAAATACAAAACACAGAGTCAGAAAAAATCCCGGAAATAAACCGCCAAGAACTAAAGCTAGCGTTACACCAAATAAAGAACAGAAATGTGCAGGCAAAGATCGGATAACAAACAAAATGTTGAAAATAAGAGGTAAAAACTTACAAAAAAGTGTAAGAATTTTGCTAAATAAATGTTTAATAGAATGGGTCTTCTTCTTCATCTTTCTTCTCAGCCTGTGCTCATCCACTCCTGAACATAAGCCTCTTCCATATTTTTCCATGCGATTCTGTCTTGGGCAATTTGAAGCCAGTTTCTGCCCGTAAGTTGTTTTATATCATCAAGCCATCTCTTGTGAGGTCTTCCTACGCTCCGTTTTGATTGTCGTGGCCGCCATTTAACAATGCGGATTGTCCATTTGTTGGAATCTTGCCATGCAACATGTCCCACCCATCGCCACTTTAGCTCAACTACCCGCTCGATGATGTCTTTCACCTTCGTCCGTCTTCTTATTTCTGTATTGCGTATTTTATCTCGCAAGCTTATTCCGAAAATGGATCTGTCCATTGCCTCCTGCGTTGTTCTAAGTTGTTCTGCACTTTTCTGTGTTAGGGTTGCAGTTTCCAAACCATAAATAGCTACAGGCAAAACACAGGCATGCGTCATATACCTTCCTCTTAAAATTAATAGGTATATTCACATCTTTTAGGAAATGCACCAACTTTCCGTATGCAGAACAACTCATTCGTATTTTCTTGGTGATCTCAGCAGTCTGATTATCTTTACCAAGTTTGACAGAATGACCGAGATAAACGTATTCTTTTACCGTTTTGAAGACATGGTTGTCGCTAGTTATATGTAATTTTTCGTTACTCATAATTTTTGTTTTATTTAAGTTCATTTTTAGTCCAACCTGTTTAGAAGCTTCCGGTAGCTGGGTCATCATATGTAGCGTAGATGGTGTAGGTATATTCCGTCTATATTTATAATTCTGGCTTCCCAGGATAGTTTTTTGAATATATTTTCCATGGCCAATGTAAAAAGTTTTGGAAAGATCGTATCTCCTTGGCAAACGCCTCTGTTGATTGAGATTTGATCCGTCATTGAACCCTCATCGATTAGAACTTGGAGTGTTGCGATTTAGTATATATATTTTATGAGGTTCATATATCGTGTCTATCCTTGCCTCGTTCATGGCTGTTAAGAGCGCCCATTTTTCTATCGAGACAAATGCTTTGTGATAATCGATGAAAACAAGATAAAGAGGAATGTTGTACTCCGTGCACTTTTCGATTAAGTTGTGGATTGTTTGCAGGTGATCTGCCGTACCAAATCCTTTACGTAACCCTGCTTGTTGAACCGGCTGATAGAAATCAAGTTTTTTAGATAAACGGTATGTGATTATCTTTGTGAGAAGTTTGTACAGGTGTGAGAACAAACTTACTGGATGATAGTTTTCCATGCTAGAGTTATCACCTTTCTTAAAAAGTAGAACAACCTCCGCATTCTGCCATGTGTCTAAAATTTTTCCCTGGTGAACACACTTGTTTATGATAATTTGATCATTTCAGCCTTTAATCTATCTTCCCCGATGATTTCCTGTTTTTCCTTTGTTTAGAATGGGTAATACCAAGTAAATGTCAAAACGCAAAGGTCATTATTCTACAAAAAAAGAGATAAAACAACATTGAGAACCTCCGATAAGCTTATAAAAATAATAACAGATAGACTAGAACTTAAAATGGACTTCCGCCAGCCATTCAAGCAGGCTGGGTTTCAAAAAAAAAAATTGTACCACCGATCACGCTTCGGACACTGAAAACCCTCATAGAAAAAAGCAATGAATATAATACACCATTACACATTGCTTTCGTCAACTACCAAAAAGCATTCTACTCCATAGAAAAGTGGGCAATCCTGAAAGCCCTCGACAACGTAAGAATCGAGGTACTCAAACCTCATTAAGTATATCTACAAAAATGTATCTATACACGTTAAAATTGATGAAGATAATGAAGCAAATACCAATATAAAAAGGATTACGCCAAGGAAACACGATATCTCCAAAACTGATAAAAGTGTACCGCTGCCACTTCAAATTTGCAGACAATATTGTTATTATCAGCAGCTCAACCAATAATCTAAAAACCATGCTAGAAGAACTCCACCAAGCATCGATAAAAATCGGACTACAGATGAACCTCAAATAAACAAAAATAATAACCTCCAAGAACACTTAGGTGACCATCAAAAACAAAATACTTAAAACCGTAGACAAATACATCTACCTAGGCTATAAAATCTAGGCAGGCAAAGATTACCAAACTCTCAAAATAACAAGAAAGATAAATTAATGCTGAGCGGCGTTTGGGAAACTGGGATTCATACTCAAATCAAGCAAATTTCCTATGAATCTAAAAAGAAAAGTGAACGATGTGTGTATCCTGACTAGTGCTGAATTACGGCCTTGAGATCATAGCAATAACAAGCAAAACAGCAAATAAACTACTAACTACCCAACGAGCATTAGAAAGCGCCAGGTTAGGAATCAGCATCAGAGACCAAATCAGAAAGGAAATCCGAAGAAGGAACCAGGTAACCAACGTTTTTAAGAGAATAGCACAACTAAAATAGAAATGGCCATGTAGCAAAGCAGAAACATACCTGATGAACAAATAGAAAAAGAAGCGTAGAAAGACCCCCAAGAAGGTGGAGAGACAACATCCAAGAGGTCGCAGAAAAAAACTGAATACAAAATGCCCAAAACAGGGAAACTTGGAAGAGGATAGATAAGCGCTATAAAGAAAAAGTTGTCGATACGCAATTGAAATATTTAACAACAAATAGCCATCTCCTGCCGGGTTTTAGTTTCCAATTACCATGATCCGAATAATTCTCTTTTTATTTTAATGTTATGTCATGATGATTTTAACTAGAAATATCCGGATGAATCTTTACTACAGTGGTCTCTCGATCGTTGCCTTCTACATTCCAATGGCATTAACTACTTAGTAGTTCTTCCGCCTTTAGGGCATAATTTTCAAAACCAAAGCAATGGGTGGCACTATCACTTATCATTCTTCCACACGAAGCTGTTTAAGAAGTTGTCGTTTTAAGTTGGTAAGTATCTTTTGCCATCGCACACCTTAATTATAAATGTATGTGAACATTGATCTATTATTTATTTAAAAAATAAATAGTAAGTATACTAGAAGTTGTAGGCCAATAGTAGTATTCAGTTAACACGTAATATTTTATTGTATTTTTTCTTTTACCCTTTACTATGTAAAAGTATCGAGTCAATCCCTAAATCTTTTTACCCTTACCTGAAAATTGTATCGGATGTTTTCGTCTACAATCCAAGCTAATCTGTTATACACATTGTTTTCCTATATTATATGTTTTAGAAATTTATATTGTATCATTGTAGAAAAGTAACAATTGTATTTTGTTAAATTTTAATATTGTTTTACTAACACTGAATTAAATGTTTTGTGCATCTTTTAACAAAAATGGTTTACGTTATCGTGTTGTTTCTTTATTAATAGCAATTAAGTCATTAATCTATAGCATAACATAACTGCTAAGATCTAAATATTTTATTGTAAAACAAACTAAGTACACCATTTGACTCTAAATCACTAAAAACTAGTGAACTATTGCAACAAAGGATTAAGTCACTATTGTCCAAATAAATATATTGGTTACTTCAAACAATTATTATGTTATGGTAAATGCATTTCTGGTATAGTTATTTATCAAACACATTCCTATATATGCAATAAGTCATATTTTTAACAAATACATTTATTATAGGAAATATACCTACTTCAGCTGAATATAATTTATGTACCCAGAAACGTATAAAATGTTACTTATAAATACAAACAATCGCTTGAAATATTGTATATATATTGCAACCATAACTGTAGCTAAATATATAAATGATTTATATCCAGTTTTATTATCATGTTTATCTATAAAGGACTCTATCTGTTAGTTTATATTTTTTTGGAAAAGTTATAGGCTTTAAATCTTCAAAAAGTAGAATGACAGCTTTAAGTATCATATGGCCCTTAAAAGTAATAAGGAACCTTATTCAATCTGATAAACACTTAAATTAATAACATTATTTCATTTTATTTTAAAAGGTAATTATAAATTATACGCATTTGTAACTATTGCAGAAGATCAAGGTTATAATACAAATTGGCACAATTTAAATTCATAAATGGTCACAATTTCAATAAAACCATTTTATAGGCAATTATACATTATTTACGGATTATTATACTATAAATAAAATGACACTTTAGTTGAAATTTCTTATTTAAATTCATTGATATAATTATATTCACACAATTGTTACTTCTGCCTGTTAATGACCTTCTTAAAAATCGCATATGAACAATTAAACGACAATAATTGAATTAAACTTGTAGTACCGTTAGCGAAAGCCATCTGTCCCAATTTACACTTCCTTTGCAATAAAAAACGATTTATAAAAAAAATAAACCCTGTCAATGTTATGAACCACTAGTAATTAAATTAATTTGCGGTAAAATAATAATCAATAAATGTAAATAATACGAATGAAATATAACTTAATTTATTAACATTTATAACTTTAATTGGTATATTCTGATTAGATGACCTAACTACAATCTCTATGTAATATTACCTAATTACAATTTTTAATCATACAAGTTAAATATATTTTTCAAAAATTCTATTAACTTAATACTGTAAATAAGTAATTTATAACAGTCGCTTAGGAAAGTTTAATTATCGATGTAGGCAAATTCAATTTCAATAAATTTGTAATCAAATAGCATGAAATTGGTTTTATTTTAATAAAGTCGGGAGATAGTTAAAAGTGAAATTGTTAACAGTATGCATTCCCACGAAAATATATTAATAGCATAGTTGGTCATTTTAGCTTTCAAACAAAATTATTGAGACACTGGAAAGCTATAATTTCTGTTACGTTATAAGTAAATGTGAATTGCATAATTTGGTATTTATATTCAGCTTCTTTGCAAATATGGTTATAATTTTAAATTTGTTTATTAAAAAAAATATTACTGCACACTGCAATTATATCGGGATATTTTTAGAGAGAACAAAAGTAAATGTTGTGTAATTTCTTTCTATTTATTTTTAATGTTATAAATTATATACTGACCGCCAAAAGTAAAAGAACACCAAAAACCTGTAGCTGAATTTTTATAAAAAACTATTTTTTTTTCTATTATTTCAGTAATGAATTGCCCCTCCATTGCAACCTTAAATTCCAAGCTTGCTGAATACGCATCTAAACATAAGTGAGTAAAGATGCTAAGCTTTGCATTATTTTGTAAAAATTTCAATTAAACTATTTTTTGGTAGTTAATATATAATCTAATTTTGATAAAAACTCGGGTACGGGTTCTTGGTGTTCATTTACTTTTGGCGGGTAGTATATAAAATATACGTTACATAAACCATTCAAAAATTCTCCGCAATTAAAAAGCCAAAAAAAAAATGATTACTGGTTATTTATTTGTCATTCATCAATTTTAACATTTTAACTTGACCAAACCAGTAAACAAATAAACATAACAAAACTGTTTAGTATTAATTAGCTAACTCTAACTTCTACTACAAGATTAAGTAAGCTGCTTAATCAGAGTTTTACTTATAATCAATCTCTTACAGTATAGTGTCCCCAAAATAGCCCATTTACCCAACTACTAAACGCTGATCAGAAACGTCTAAGAGTACTGGTTGGTTTGTTCACAATTGTCCTTACCACATATAAGCTCAATCGTATTAAAATTTGGTTTAAGAGTTGGACAATATTTTTCATACATTTAGTGTCTTCCAAAAACTGTCTTATCCGACCTACTTTAGTCGAACTTGTATTAATGTGTTGAAGCAAAAAATTACTTAGGTAAATCCGCAGTTGTCTACCTATTTTTTATATTTGTTGTCACCTATATGTGCGTAAACTAAAAAAACAACAATGACAATCTTTTAACCAAATCTGAACATAAATGTGAAAAATACTAATCAATCTCCTTTATACATGCTATTGAGATTAAAGTGAATCGTAGTTTTTGAAACGGCCTGGTTGACCTTAGAACTCATGCAATCTTTTTATTGTAGTTTTTTCTAAATACTTAATTTTTTGTGGTTTTAGTAAAATTCCCGTGCAGAAGTTTAGCAGTAAATATACCAACATTGCCTAATTAAATTTGTTTTGATAACAGATTGATAGTCATAAAACTTATATATTGTCAGAAAACACCAACATCGAGCCATAAACTCTTGAAAAGTACAAACATTTTTTTCATAAACCAAAATCCGACATAAACTGTTGAAAAGTGTAAAAGTCTACTCATAAAATGTTAAAATATTGTCAAGAACATTAAAGTTTGGTCTTACACTGTTAAAAACTGCAAATTTATATTTAAATAAAGTCAAAAATTACTAAATTCAGTCGTAAAATATTAAAATATTACAAAATCTGGTCTTTAAATTGTTCTGACAATATTAAGCATTAAAATCCGGCCATAAATTGTTAACCCTTAGGATATTGGTCGATATTTCAACCAAGCGCAAAATTAAATTATACCAAACAGATATTGGTCAAATAATAAACCAGATAATTCTATACTCATTTCACAAGCAAACGCAGGTCTGTAATTGGACCAGTTTTTTTGTGCGTGAGAGCTACGACAATTTTCAACAAGCAAAAAATATTGTCCACGCACGTGCTTTGAATGAAAAATGTAAAAGTGTCGTTTTTTATGTAATTATAAAAAAACTAACATAAAAATTGGTAAGTAAGTACAACAATATGTATATGCAATAATTATAACTGAAGTAAACATTTTGGCTAAGATAATATTTTTGACTATATATAATATAACCTTATTTATGGAATAAATTGACAACATGATCAATATTGTTATAGCAAAAAAGCTAGACATTTTTTCATATTAAAAGATTCAATATTATATTATAACATTTAGCAATTTCCATAGTATTTACATCAATATTCTAAAAGTAATAAATCAACATTTTTACGGTATTTTTCTATCCCAATTCAAAAAACTCATTGCCATGTCATATATGTAGAAAAACTATCAGCATCACAAATTTATGATTTAGCAGAAAGTATTACTGACAATCAAGCATTTGACTCTGATCTCAATGGAGACTCTGTCGCTAAAGATGTCATTTCTCAGTTTTCTTCACCACCTGGCAGCATATCGCAAAAATTAAAACTGAGATTTGTTAAAAATAATTGCTTAAATTTTGAAAGCAAAAATACAGTTGCCAATCTTGATTTGACGCTAATACCATAAAACGTGTTTGTATTATTTCTTATAATTTTCACTCGGATGACAATGAACCCCTTGCTAATGTTCCTAAATCAACATTGAAACAACCACAAATTAAAAATCATGCTGATTGCTATCCTTGGACAAAATCACAGTATTTTCTCACATGTTTATAAAGCAACTTTATTCAAGAAACATCTGAGCATAAAATTCCAATAAGTGAGTCAACTAATTTTTTTTCCAAGATTGTAGACAATAATTTTCTTATGTTCAGCAAACAAAAATTGAGTTGACATTAGAAGAATTGTTTTCCATTCATTACCAAGTTTACGACTCTATTAGTCATCTAATCAAAATTTTAATCACAGCAGAATATTGGGTATTATGTCCCAAAAAAACTTAAAAAGACTGTAATTTATACATATAGTAATAATGATGTTGAAAAAAGAAGGTCTTGATTTCGACAAATTACACAAAGTGGAGCCTATAATTACTTATTTAAATAATACCTTCAAAAACGCTTACAATTTGGCCGTTGATGAAAGCATGGTTGTTTTTAAAAGCAGAACGCATTTGAAACAGTATATGCAATTAAAACCTATAAAAAGAAGAATTAAAGTGTGGGCTTTAACCTGCTCTTCAACAGAGAATTTTTAAATTTTTTTGCTATGTAAAAAAATGAAACAAAGTGACAAAGAATGTTCCTTGGGTGAACACAGTATTGGAACTGGCCAATTCATTTATAGATGCAATAACGATCACCGTCAATAAGTGAAAGAACCGTGACAAATAATGTGTATTAGTTAGTTCTACAATGCATTCAGTAACTAAAAACTCAACTGTTTAGCAAATGACTAGAAAAAAAGTCAAAGTGAATATTGATTGTCGCTGAATACAATCAAAACATAGGTGAAATTGATTTGTTTAATCAATTTCATTCTTGTTACAACATATCATAGAAGTCAAGGAAATGGTGGCTGAAAATAATCTACTATTTGACTGATGCTGCTATTGTAAATTCATATGTTTTATATAAAATAGACGCGCTTCTACCAACCAGCCTGCGTACACAGCAAAATTATGTCTTATGTTCAGATATTTACTTGCGAATCAATTAAAAAAAAATTCATCAAGAAAATCACAATGATCTTGGTTGGTTGTCGTTAAAAATAAAATAAAGAAAAAGGTCACAGTTGAAAATATAGTTAGAATGTCAAATGTCGGCGATCACTTACCATCACAAACTACTTCCCGAAGGTGTGCAAGATGTAGCACAGCCAAAAAACCAAAGCGTTCTAGTGTGTTGCTTGTTCACAACATCAAGTAACCTTATACATTGCACCATTCTACAATAAATGCTTATATTATAAAAGTGTGATAAAAGATGTGTGTAATTTTTTATTTTATATTACATACTGCGTATTTAGTATTTTACCTTATTTATGTTGTTAGTTTATGTAATTTTTCATTTTTCTTATAGTGAACCTGCACAGTGAGATGCTGCTCAAAATATAAGCCAGGCTTTTAATTCTTTTTTTATATGTTTACCATCCCACACCATCCTTAAACAAGTAAATGTAAAAAAATATAAAATCTCAAAAATAACAATATCCGACTATACAATATCCAAAATATTGTTAGAGTTCACAACTCTATTCATAGAATGTCCAAAATTACAAAATCTGACCTAAAAGAATAAAACTGTAAATAAAGTAAAAAATTGCAAAATTAAATTAAAATATAAAAAAAACAAATATCCCGCTGAAAACAATTGATAACTGAAAAATTCTCTCTATAAAATGTCAAAAATGCCAAAACAAAATTTTGCTTTGAAATTTTAAAGATCTATCAAAAAGCACCAAAATTCAAACATAACCTTTTAAAAAGTATTTCTTTATAAAATCCCAAAATAGCAAATCCAGCTTTGAAATATTAAAAATATTGTTAGAATGAACCAAAAATTCGGCATAAACTGTTAAAAAGTGCAAACTCCAACCAATGAAATTTTAAAGAATTTTCAAAAAGCATAAAAATCCGGTTATAAACTCTTAAAAAGTGTAAACATCTTCATAAAATCTCAAAAACAGCAAAATCCAGCTATATAGCTATATAAAAAAAATAATGTCAAAAATAGCAAAATCCAGCCCCTAGGTTTTGAAATAGACGCCAAGAGGGACCTGTACGCTTGGGGACTATCTCAATATTTAGATTTCAAATAAAACCCGGATGAAGTAAGCTCATGTTAATGCCGCTTACTACTGCATGGTTTCATTTTACTACTCAATATCAAAATAGCAAAAACATGTTGTATTCAGTTATAGTGTAAGCTAAATTGTGTTTGAAAAAAATAATAGACCTTGTCATGATATATTGTAAGTAACAAGTACATCAAATAGAACTGTAATATAACATATAGAAGCTGTACATTAATTTTCATAAATAATAACACTTAGATGATAAGTATAATAAAAATACTTATGATGTCTTAAAATTCAGAGACAAAAACGACAAAAAAGCCGGAACAAAGTCCAAGAGCCCGTGCAGCTACAAAACCTTTTAATAACTTAAGCAAATTACAATACCCCTATGCAAACATGCCTCGGCTTCTAAGTAAAAGTGGCTTCTATCAATTGGTGTGCTAGAAACATGTTACAAATTGTGACTATACTCCAACAGGCTGATAACTATTATGTCCGTTAATCAAGCAGCAAATGGTATGCATTAAAAACCTGAAAGCTTTGGCAACAAATATAAAAGTACACCAGGTTATAGAAAGAAATGACAATGCAGATCAATTCGCCAAAAAAAAGAGCATTTATTTGACCAAAAAGATCAGAAAAAAATCCAAAACAAACTTGCAGCAAAACATAACAGTACAGGTACCGTAATAGAACTGTAAAGAAATGAAGCACACAAGTCTACTCCTAGTTATCTCATTTTTGGTCAGCTAACATAAACATGCAATGGTTATCGCTACGTTCTTTTAAAGTTGTGAGTAAAGATAAAAAAATAATGTTTAACTTAATTCGTGTTTCACACTGGTGCAAATAATAAGTATAGCAAGACACCCACAATTATAATATAATAATAATTATATTAAAATAATATAAAAAGATACAGATAAAAATAATTGCAACCAAACAGAGTAGTAGAGAAATATAAATAAACATAATAGCAAATAACATTAAAATAAAGAAATAGAACTTTTGTATAACATCAGCAACAATGCATAGTATACAAAATAGGTAGGGCTAAAATTAAATTCTAAACTAATAGCTGAAAAACGCAACAAAAGCTAAAAATCCGGAAGGTTGCTAAGAAAACTTTACTGTACACATTTTGTAAACTCGAATTGCACTTCAGACATATTAAAACATTAAAAACCTTATACCACAAAAAATAGCAAAATGGACTATATTGCAACAATAATAGCAAAACCTAGTTGTCTTTGGGGTACTAAAATGTTCATTGATTCTACAAATGCTAGATCTGGTTTTAAGTCAAGTAAACAATAGTTGGGTGGAACAAAGTTGTCTATCCTCAACATTTTTTTCCTAATTTGCATCTCATATGCAACAACCAAACCCAAACAGCAACTGGTAAAATGATCAACATTTCAAAAAAAAATCAAAAGTTTTACAACTCCAAATCGGAATACGTTAACCGCAATTTTTTTTTTTTATGGCTACCATATAAGTACTCATGCTTGAGTTTAAGGTTTTATTTTGTCTTTTAAGCAAATGTCAATTCTAAACCATAAAAAAATCTGTACTTTTAACAAGTCAATTGTCAAAACATACAAATAAGTTTTAAATGAACTACAAGCTAGTCAAAGGTCTTCTACTTGTTGAAAGCATTGCTTTAACAAAACTGGTATTGGTAGACTGCTGGTACATTTACAAGTACACAGAAACGTTTAAAAATAGAAAACTTGCCAAATTACCAAAACTTTTTTTTCTATTTGTAGGTAAGTTCTCTTCACGCAATTCTAATACCAAATTTTTGCATTATTGACTTTAAAACTAAGAGATTCTTCTTTTTTTATTTGTTTCTTCAATTTGTGCTAATTTACTAGTATACATATTTATATCTCTAAGAGACTCTTAAATTTATATTTTTACATGTGATCTACAAACCTCCAATTTCTATTTTATACTACAGCTCATCTTTCGGCTACTGCTTATTTGCTGAATATGTGCAAGCGCGCGCAACACCATACGTCGCATTTGCAACTGAAAAGAAGTGCTTCTCTGAACTATATTTAAACATAAAAAAGCTTGTTTATAGTACTCAGATGTCAAAAACCTTATTTGACTAAAAAGTATTTTAAAAATGTATGCGCCTTTCCATAACAGTAGCAACTAAAAATAAGTCTAACTTCAGAACCACAAGAAGCTGTTGTTTATTAAAAAATATTTTATGATGTTTAGATACCGATGCCGTCTCAGCCCTTAACACTCGCCGTCTAAAAAGCAACTAATGTAGACCGCACACCAGAGATTCAAATGTAGTCGTCATAGTTGCACATCACTAGTGACCGGATTATATGCAATTGCATATTTGCATATGTAACTTATTATTGAAAATTTAAACAAATATATTTTGTTATATATTTTGTGTTTTAATAAAAAAAATATTTTGGCATATTTATGCTATTTTTATGCATGTTTTGGGCTATTTTATTGCATATTTCAGCGTTTTGTTGCATATAATCCGGTGTTTACACATCACAAATCGATTTACACATTATTACTTAATTTGCAATCACAATTAATTAAAAATAATAAAAGATGTCGAGTTTTTTTCTAGTACAAGTCTAGATATTTTAGAGCTTATGCTTTTGTTACTACCTCACAGGTGCCTTTAAATATATATGACTTAATTACATAATTTTTACCACCAACCCCGTTAATTAAAAGAATTGATGCGCTGTAGATACTGACAAAGCCTAGTATCTAGTCCACACACACTCTCATATTAAATGTAATTATGCTAATGTCTTAAATTAATAAATGCCACAATTTCTTAAAATGCTCTGCCAAAGGTGTTTCAATCTGCGACAATTTATGAGCCTAGATTCAAGTTCCCAAAGTTCGCAAAGTAAAATAACTTGGTTATATTAAAATTAGTTGTTCTTATTAATACTATTAACCCAAAACATCCTTTACTAACTTTATTACACAACAAACTAGCATGTTGAAGGAAACAAAAAATATCATACAAAAATTTAACATTTGTTTTAAATTGGTATGATTTGTTTTTCAATAGTATAGATAATGGTGATGGTAATGCTTTGTTAACTTTATTTTGTCATCATTTAACACTAATTTATTGTTTGTTAGCCACAATTCAATGTTAGTCCAAGCTATTACTTCAATTTTCAACATCTGGGTGATAAGTGTTCTAATAAAATTTGCCTTTCAATGTTGTAAACAAATTTGACCCAACATCATTGTCATTGCATAACTTTTTAATATAATGTAATGTACTCTATCGGTTAGATATGATTTGATTAACAAATATAAAATACCTGAAACTCCATAACAATGTATTTTACAAGTAATATGTAATAATCAATATAGACAACACTTTTGACGAATTAAAAAAAATGTGTGTTGCATCACAAAATAGACCGTACTCTATTTTGGAAATATGTAGCATGTCTGCTGACTCTCCACATTTGTTACCTACATTTGTACCTCTGTTGTGCTGCTTTATACAGTCTTTAGATACACCACACATTCAGTAATACAACGGAGATACAACATGTCCAACAAAAACCCTAGATTAGACGTTAACAGCAAATATCAAGATTTAAAAGTGTGCTTTTTAAGCAAAAACCAAAAAAAAAAAACATCTAATGACGTCCGTTTGATAACACCTTAAAAAACGTACCCACCCCCCGGCCAAAAGATCGAGACGGTGACCGTGGCAGTATAATAGCCTACAAGCAAGATCAAGTACAAATAACAAATAACATTTTACCCGGAATATGTAACGTTGCTGTGTGTGTAGTGTAAAAATCCGTTAAGCTTTATGCTGCTATAACCTAGAGTTTCTTGTTATTAGCGCTAATTTTTTTTTATTTATTTAATACAGTAAATATTTTTTTTGCGTAATTGTTCTGTATTTTTTTAGTGTATTCTTTGCAACAAAAAGTTTTGTTTGACAAATCTCTTAAAAATAGTTTTTTTGTATAAAATTCTTTAAATTTTAAGCGTTTGATGAGTTTTTTTCATATCACATAATTTTAACCAATAAAAAAAATATGTTAAAATAAAATTTTACTTTTTCAAAAAGACTTGTTTCTGAAAACAGCATGTTTAAAGAATGAGCAAGAACAAATTTTATGTAGAATATAAATGAGTACAAAAATTTGAGAGCTTTAGAGCCGTGATATCCACCTCCTAATAAAGTACCTAATAAACTATTGACAGAATAACCTAACTTTTCATTTAATTTATTTTATTAAAACCTATGGACAGGCAATTAAATATATGCTTAACATATACATTTATAACAAATAAAAACATTGAGCATGTAATGTACTAGCTGCTCAGAAGTGTTAAGAATATAAATGAAATTTAATTAAATTAAAAGTTAGGTTATGTAGCTAATAGTTTATTAGGTACTTTATTAAGAGGTGGATATCACGGCCCTTAATGTAGTAAACATTTGTCTACAACCTACCTAAGTAAGTTAAAAAAAATTTAGTTCGAAAAACGTTTGATAAAAAAAATAGTAGATAAATCCAAATGACTGTTTTTACAAAATAAGAAATAATAAATAAACCACCAAGCTTTTAGTTAAAACAGCTTATATCAAACTTAAAAAGAATAATTTTAAACATATGTGTTTAAAAGATATCAACTAACTGAGAAAAAATCAAGTGTCAGCAAGAAAACACTGTTATTATACAAAATACATTTATGAAACTTAATGATGATGATGATAAAGTGCATTTGTTCTTTGGTTGAAAATTAATGACAATTTAAGTTTAAATCAATAACAATTTTTTCATATAATATTTATTGAAACTTGTCGAGATTGTTACAAAGTAGCTATTGTCACGTATAGCACCAACAGCTAGTTTATAAATTTGGATACCGCCATATATGGCGTAAAATCTATTAAGTGGTTTTAAGAAATACCAAATATGTTTTTATAATTGATCAAAACAAATGTAAACTGGCTATTGTAAATAATAATAATTCAGGCATATTGTAATAAGTTTTTCATCCATGTTATTAAAAGCTCATACCTACATAAAGATAGAATAGATAATTGGATTATACATATAATATTTATTATTATATTCCTATAGGTTGAGAAAAGTTCATAAAATATAGCACAACTAGTTTGGTATTGTAAATTTTAATGATATAAATTAATCATACTGATAAATGTAATGATTCAATCTCAACAACATATTGGTTATGGTATTATTACGATTCAGTTTTTAAATCAAAATAAAATTCATTAAACTTATCAAAGAAAAGAGCATAAATGCGTGCATAGTGGCCAAGCAAGTTCTTCGTCAATAAGAATAGGCGGAAGCGGGATCTTTTTTTAAAATAAAAGGAATGTGTATTAAAAGTCTCACATAAATTAGTACTAACGATTTAGGCTGTGAGAGAACGCAACACAAAAGGTTACAACCGGCAACATTACAGTACAGTAAATAATAATAATAACAGTCTTTTTAAATAAAATGTTCGAACTAAAGGGAGAAAAAAATCAAAAAAGCTTGAAAGAAAATAATTGTAAACCAAGAAAGCGTGCGTTGGAAAATATTATATTACATCACGGTAATGTTACATGTTCACAGGTGAATCACTTTCATGTGTGGAGTGGACAGGTGGGGCAGTGGGACGATACGCTGATAAATGTAAACACACGTCGCCGGGCATTATGAAATTTAAAATTCGATTGATATTTGTTTATTAAATTTTGGTACAGTACCTTTGTTGCTTGCTGCGCTGCTCTTTCGGGGCTTTATCCTTTTGTGCATTCCGCGATGTAAAAAAGTTTATTGTGGATGCATAAGAGAGCTGGAGGACGTTTAATCGCGACTCCATGAGCACTAGGAACAGTTCACCTCACTATAACACTGATGCATTTGCATGGAAAGAACTGGGAAACCGTGGGCAACCGCTGATTCAAGCCGCGAGGTGCTGCACCACTAGAGTGGACCGCCATGAAGATCTGGCCATGGTTGGACTCTGCTGAACTCGCTTGTTCGTTCTCACAGCACCACACAAACACTCAACAGAACCATACGATCTTGAAACGCGATCAGGTAATGTAGTGTAATATTCTTTACACTACATTTACATTATACAATACAATGCCATATAATTTACTACTTAATCAACGAAAATTAATTTACATAAATATAGTTTGTATGTTTTAAATAACATGTTACCACAAATATCTTCAGGATACATTTTGTAATGTATCTTTATTCTTATTTTAAATAATTACAGTAGCTATGGTTAGCATAATTTGTAACATACTTTACACATATACAATTTAAACAAACATTTTTTTTTAATTAGTTTAATTAAATATGTCATTTCATAAAAACATATCAATCACACAAATTATATTATGATAAATTTACAAAATACTAAATTTATTTTACAAAATATCTAGGGATTATTGAGTATTTTCTGTTTAACTATCTTCTGACAAGATATTTGAATATTTGAATGAAGATCAAAAATCTGCACACTGTCTTTCTGTTTCTGTTAGGTTATAACACCATAAGTCATACTAGTATGTTTGAGTTGTTTAATACTATAATCTAACATCCGTAAATTTCACACGCAGATTTGGTCGTGAAAAATTGTTAAGTTGTGGCAAGATAATCTTTTAGATGATGGCAAATGAGTTAAAGAATAATTATAAAAATATTTGAAAAAGGTTAGTTGGTTCTTGTTGCATGTCTTGATTGTAAATTAGTTTCTTATAAATATAAACTTATGAGTTACCAGAGTATTCTTTTCTTTCGAGTAAAAACTGTTCTCAAAGACATTTAGGAAGTAAAAGATATTAATAATAAAATGTAATTGTTGAATTAAATACATTTTCTTTAAATAGCTTTACCAACTGTTTTCAAAAACGTTGCAATAAATGACTCCTATACTTTCATACACTAAGGTATTAGTATAGTGCATCAACTTCATGCATATTTTATCAACGTACTTAAAATTAAAGCTGAAACTCAATTGTTTACTGGAAAGTTTAAACAAAATTTTAAAACTAAAAACGTCTAAATAAATTTTTGCTCATTGTAAGTGCTACTAACAATACAAAAAAAAACCGATTGGATGCTTTTAGTATAATCATCTCGACTTAACAATCGCAATCGCCCAACCACACATAACTGTCCTTTCCAAAGCACAGCTAATAAAAACTCGTTCATATTTAATTGCTCTTTGAAGATTCTAACTATTATATCAATAACTAATTTGTTGTCATAAACGCATTTTTTCAACTAACTATTGAAAGCAAAAATGTTGTATTATGTGACATTAATGCACAGAATAAAGCAACAACACTAACTTACTAAAAACAAGTTTTGTGAATAGCTATTACATAACTTTTAATTTGGATTTTTACTGGAAATGTACGGAGCCACACTCACAATGACAAAAGAAGTAACGTACCTGGAACTCAATAATGTGACTATTATCAAATTGATGGACGTACAAACATGGAGACCCAATATAACCAGATGCTATATATTGTAGTGATCAGATAGAACGCTTGGTGAAAAAATTATCCTCAAAAGTACGTCAACCAAACTAAGTAAAGTACAAAAATTAGCAGTAGCATTGCAAAAGCGGTTTGAGACCAATTGCTTATGGATATTTATATGGGGACCAAAAACAAAACTTTGCCGCCAACTTGGATTTTACTCCAGTCAAGGCGCTCATCTGGGCTTAATTATTTGGCCAACCGGAAGTGGATAAACTTTGCGTGCCCAAACTGGAGTGTAGTGCCATAAGATTGTGTGAGTGCAAAGGGTATACATAAACTCGGAAAGAGTGAGATTTTATGATTTACTATATTGAACGCATTTGAATAATCAATTAGCGCAGTTGCAATACTGTTGAAATGCCATTAGACGCATTGAGTTGTGCTGTACCGCAACTATACCCACTTCCGAAACCCTATTGATGCTCAGAAATTATATTATATATTATTATATTTAAAACTATAGACCAACTAATCTATTTAATACTACTACTTATTACTATAGATATGATTTTCAAATTTGTTAAATTCTATAGTTAATTCAAATCAATAGCAACTTTTTGTATTTTTCTTTTTTCACCAAATGCATTTTACTATTTAATAAGATCGTAACATCTATTATCAGTGCAAACGTCTAAAAAATATTGGAATTTGTGTTAGATACTAGTGTATTATTTTGCAAACTTAGTAGTGGCATTCCAAATAATCAGATTAAGCTAGTCCCAAACACACAGCAATGATGTAATATTGTAATATATCAAATTGGGTTGCTTCTGAATTCTAGATTTGAGTAAGACGGTAAAATTATTTTTATTGCACTTAAGCCTCATTGAGCTCTTTGTGAAGGAGCTCCAGTGGTAAACCTAGAAGAATTTTCATTATGGTGGCCATGTCAAGCCAGAAATTAAATAAAATGTACTCTCTTACGTAGAAAAGTGCCGGGCAAGTAGATAGTACAAGATAACCTCTATAAATTTCAGGCCTACTACATTTCTAAAAACTTTAGAAGAATTGTCAAACAGGCATCGTTAGGTTTCAACTATGCCAAATTTGTAAAAAAAATGAGTAGCAAGCGGCCATCAAATTCTTCAGATTGAAAGGTCTTATCAAACTAAACAAAAATTGGATGGCAAACACGGTGAAGATTCACCTTCTTATTCCACCGTAAAAAAAGATTGGTTATGACTCAATCAAAAAGATTATGGCCACAAAAAACATATTTGGGCAAAGCGTGAAGAAAAAATAACAAAAGATGTAAGGTTTTGACTTAGCCTATAACGACTACTTTGGGGCAGACAATTTCTTGACAATAAAAAAATGAAAATTTTTTTATAGCATTTTGACAACAAATCTTCAAAATATTTTGATGAAAGGATAGAATTAGTAATTATACAAAATTATAAATGTGTTGAGGTTAAGAAGGATTATACTGAAAAATAATAAAATACCATATTTATAAGTGCATGATTTCTTAGTTAGGCCGGAAAATTATAGCGAATACCTTGTCTAAGCTCGGTCGTCACATCGTTCATTTTACATCAATGCTCATTGTATGCATGATTCTTAAATGAGAATGCTGTGTTATCCCTATTATGATTTGCAGGTTCTTTCGGGACAGGATCAAGTAGTAATCGGCCGTTTAGGGGTTTGGGATAATCATTGCTTTCTTTGTCTGTCTACACCTCGGATTGTTATACCATCGTGCTTTAAATACATTGTATGTATTTGCTTTTAGTTTGGTGTTGAGGAATTTTAGTAGTGGTGCAGTCCAAAGTTTTGGTCCACACATCATGTGGTTTGGTCTTTTACGCGCCAATCCATCAGCCGCAGCGTTATATATATATATATATATATATATATATATATATCAAAGATGGCATCAAGTGACAAAAATAAAAATTCTCAATCAGAACAAATAAGTAAAATAATATGTGTACAATTCCGAAAGTCAGTTGTAGAAATTGTTATGTGTAACAACTGCAATCAGTGCTTCCATCGTAGCTCTAAAAAATGACATTAGAGTGATGTTATAAATACTATTAATGTGAATAAACCAATTGACCTAAACGAGATTAGTATTGGCGGGAAAAGTGTAAGTGAAATATACTTATTAAGGATCATAGCTAAACAGGATGTTAAATATAAAGCCCTAACCCCTAATGCTACAAGAAAAACTACAGGAACTTGCATTAAATATTAGCAAACCCATTAAAGTTTCAAAATCAACCGCTAGTTATTCAGATCGCGTGCACAGTAATGCAAGTGGTACTAATGGTTCTACAATACAAAGCTCATATCAGATTAATAAACAAAACGCTGCTATAAATAACCATTCTCCTAGCGGGACTCAAATAACTAATCAACAACTGTATGCTACTGTTACAAACGCTCAGACAACAGCAAAACTAAACGAAGTTACTAATTTGAAAGAAAAAAACTCTAAAAACGAATGGAAAGATGTTCCATTCAAGCATAATAAACAAAAAATTAAGTTACAACAGGCACAATTGCCGATGTCGATGATCGCTCAAAAGGAGTTTTAAAAAGAGCCGGAAAATAGCTTGGCTGTATAAAAGCCGCATTCAGAACGCAAATGCTACACCAGAAAACATCATTAAATATGTGTCGCAAGACGTAAACAAAGAAGAATGCGTATGCAAAAAAATAGAAAATAAAGGAAAGTTTGTTGCACTTAAATTAAGAATTTCTTTTAGATGTAAAGATAAAATTAATATGCCAAATTATTGGCCTGCTGGTGGTAATAATTACCAGTAAAGCTTATAACTAGCCTTAATAACGTCAATATCCCTGAGATTCAATTGCATATAATACACTTAAACACACAATGTTTTACTAATAAAGCTGATGCTTTATCCCTTTTTATAAATAATAAATATTATGTAGCTTGCTTTTCTGAACGTTCAGAACCTGTACTAAAATGCTGTAATTTAGTAGAGTATGATGTAGCTGAGTATTTTTGTAGGTCTAACCACATGCATGGCGGTGTATGCATTTATACAAGAAACGATGTTGTGTATAGATAGATTCGAGAAATTAGTGTACTATCGATTGAAATAGATGCTGAATTTTGTTCCATCAAGTTTATTTTTGTAGGTCTAACCACATTCATGGCGGTGTATGCATTTATACAAGAAACGATGTTGAGTATAGATAGATTCGAGAAATTAGTGGACTATCAATTGAAATAGATGCTGAATTTTGTTCTATCAAGTTTACGAAGCACCCCACAATAATTATATGTGTATACAGATCAGGTAAAGGCAATATCAAAGTGATTCTTGAGCGGTTTAAAGAAGTACTTATGTATGTGATGCTTAAATACAAAAATCGTAATAAATACATCTTGAGTGACTATAATATTGACTTCATGGTAAATTCTATAAATCTAAACGATTTCAAAGATTTTGCATTATCCTTTGGTTTGAGTCACATTATTAACGGATATACACAAATTGATAAAGATACATCAACATGCTTAGACAATATTTTTACTAATGTTGATAAATTTATAACTAATATTATTAACCCACATATGGGCGACCATTTTGCAGTTAGCATAAGTGCTTACACTGCTATCTCTAAAAAAACAAATTTAATAAAATTCATTATATCAATTACAGAAAATGCAGAAATTTGCTTTATCAATTTTATTACTCAGACTTTACAGATATTGCTGACCCAGATATACTTCAACTCGATTAACAAACGTTTTAACAAATACAATAACGTTGTCATCAAAAAATAAAATTATTTCAGAACACAAACAGTTTAGATGGGCATTGATAAACTTGCAGCTATGAGAAATTATTTAAACTTTTTATAGAAACATTATAAGCTCACACAAACAAATCTTATCAAAAATCAATTAAAGCTACAAAAACTCAATCTAACTATAACTTTATTAAAAATGCAATAAATAAGCCAAAAGCAATATGGTCTCACATTAATAGTGAGAGGGAAGTGTCAAACCGTAATTTAACAAAAATATCTCCAGAAGAACTCAATTGTTTTTTTGGAACAATTGCCGATAAAATAATTTCTAGTATTATTAGCCATGATATATTGTGATAGCTCAATGGTAGAGCACTTGCATATTATGCGAGCAGTCCGGGGTTCGATCCCCGAAATATGACTGAAATGATAACTTGCTCTTTATCCACCAGCGTGGTTCGGAAGTCACGTATTAAGCTGTTGGTCCCACCCATCAAACCACTTTAAACAAGTCGTAGACTTACTGTGGCAATGTAAAATAGCCGTAAAAAGCATAAAGCATAAGCATGATGATGATGAATTAATTAAAAGAACACCACCAAACGGAAATTCTATTTTTATGGCCCCTGTTACAGGGCAGGAAGGAGTACAAACTATTAGTCTGCTTAGCAGATATATATATCATCTATCAAGTCAAATATTAAAAAGCAATGCAGATTTACTAGCAAGTCTTTATAATACCTGCTTTGAAACTGGCCTTTTTCCGATTAGTTTTAAGAAATCAAAAGTTATTCCTATTTTCAAAAAGAGTAATAAAGATGACAAATAATTATAGGCGGATTTCAATTATACCACTCTTAAGTATTTGAAATAATAATTAAAGTTCGGTTAATAAATTTTATTAAAAAAAACAACACAATCTGCAATCAACAACATGAATTTATACTTACTTAATAAGTTTACAATTGACGTAGCGGCAGATTTATTGAGTGCCATAATCGAAGGTCTTGTGCAAGGAAAACATACTGCTGCAACAGCATGTGATCTGAGTAAAGCCTTTGACTGTGTCAAGTTCAGTATTTTAATATCAAAGCTAGAGCATTATGGTAACCGCGGTACTTGCTTGAAACTTTTAAAATCATATCTGGAAGGTCGGTACTAATGTGTATCTGTAAGTAATGTCACATCAACGTTTATTAAAATTAAGCACGGTGTACCACAGGGCTCTGTTCTAAGATTTCTCCGCTTGTCTTAACCCAATAAAGTCGATATTATATGCAGACAATAGCACCTTACTGACATCGCATTCAAATTTGCAAGATTTAAGTGCTCTGTCAAGAAATGCTGAGGAAAGAGCCAGACAATAGTTTCTTGCAAACCACTTAACAGAGAAAAAACGCAAAGAATAATATTCTATACAGCCTACGCAGCAAGACAAAATCTAAACGTTAAAATACTAGGAATAACATATGATGACTATCTAACTTGGAATGGTCATATAGACTCATTAAGTCACAAACTATCAACAACTTTATTTGTCTTGTCAATGAATAAATAATAACACATCATTCTTTATTTGGGTCACATAATTCAAATGAAATTAGATTGTGGGGTGCTACTGGCTACTCGAATAAAATATTTATATTACAAAAAGCAATTAGGATAATGTGCAAATTGAAACCATACTGTTCTTGTAAAGAAAATTTTAAGAAATTATAAAATTTAACACTGCCTGCCATGTTTGTACTCGATACGCTCTAGTATATCCATAAAATTAAAAACAACTTTCAAACAGTCAACAGACGTCATGACTACAATACAAGACATGACAATCATATTTTAAATAAAAAATATAGACTTGAAAAATCACAACAAAATTTACGAGTACGAACTTATATAATAAGCTTCCGCTAAATATAAAAGATATGCCCCTAACTAAATTTAAAATTAAAATTAAAGGAATATTGTTAGAAAATGTTCTATATTCAATAGAGAATTTTGTAGACTTATTCAAATTGGTAGTGCGCAATAACACCATATTATAAGTTTTTGACTTGCCAAAAATATTAATACTATTTTTAATATTCTATGTATTTAACTATATGTAATTGTGTCAACAATGGTAATTTTTAAATAATAAACAGATAATACTATGTATTATGATTAAAGAAAAATTAAAAATTTAAAGACCATAAAAATATCCTTTTTCATTTTGAAACAAATAAGTTTAAAAAAAAACATAAAAATGTTAAAAATTCAATCAAGATATCAAACTAATTTGTTTTAGAAATTTTGTCAGCATCTAGTTGTTGTGCTTATTAAGTTTTGTATGTACACTTTTGTAATTACTTATATTGTTTATTTTTAAATTATAATACTTTTTGTGCTTGTAAACTTGGTTAAAAAAAAATTACCTGAAACTGATCATCAAGACACTTGAAACACTTAAACTTGATGTATAAGCTATTAAAAACAAAATATTTGTTGGATTTATTATTTAAAGTCAATTCTAATATGTTATTCTTACGAGATGTATTATATACTTTTTTAATTTTTTACTTTTAATGTTTTTGTTCATAAATTAATCGTTTCCGAGTCTCTTGAAAAACCGGCAAAAATCACATACGAAACTTAGCAAGCGCAATAAAGACTTTCTCAAATAATAGATGATAAAAACGTTGCCAATAGCTTAACTAAGTTCATATTCAAAAACTTGAAAAAAAAATGTTTTTTTTGTTTGTTTTGTAGACCAATTATATAATTAAAGTGTGACATGTTATCTATGTTAGTGAAACTCGAACAAGTGTTCAATAGATACTTAGAAGACGGAAATATTCCTAAGAAATTTACAACCGCAGTTGTATTATTAATATATAAAAAAAGAGATAAAAAAACCTCAAAAATTATAGTTGTTACAACTATATAAATTATTGTACGAATAATAGAAAATAGACCAACCAAAAAAAAAATCAGGTTTTAGAAAAATCTTTGGTACCATTAAACTATGACACTAAAAATAGAAGATATGTCAGTACGCAATTATCTTCCTATCTCTTTTTTCTTTGCCAATTTTAAAATGGTTGGATTTGATGTATTCAACTGTCAACTGTTATGTTTTATTTACTGAAATATAAACTTTTAGAATTTTCACCTAAAGATTCAGACGATTTTAAAAAAATTGTACACAATTTTGTAATCTTTTTTAATCATGGCGGCAACTGTTAAAAAATTAAAAAAATAATGTTCAAATAACAAAATTTGTTTTGAAACAACAAAATATTGTCAGAAGGCACCAAAGTCTAGTCATAAACTGTTAAAAAGTGTAAAAATGTTCAGGAAATCTCAAAAATAGCAAAATCCGTCCTTGAAAACACTTACATCCGGCTAAAAACAATTTATTAGTGCAAAAGATTATTTATAACATGTTAAAAGCAGCAAAATCCGGTCTTGAAATAACAAAACATTGTTAAAAACCAATAAAATCCGGTCATAAAAAGTTTAAAAATGTAAAATTTAATTCGTAAAAAACAGCTAAATTCTGCCTTAAACATTAAAATATTAACAAAAAGCTCTAAAATCCAGTCATAAATTGTTAAAAAATGTCAAATTCTGTTCATAAAATGTCAAAAATAACAAAATCCGAAAGAAGGCGTCTGCTTTATCAGAGTGATCATAAGTTTGCCACTCTCTCGTGTTTGCTCGTTGCAGAAATGCGGCTGAAAAGATTAACATCTATTTTTTTTTTATAACAAACACTGGAGCGGAAACATCTTTTTAAATCACTCTCCCAAATTTTTGAAACTAAGTGTCACGACCGTTTACTTAAACGTTGGTTATTAAGGAATTAGTTTAGTTCGCTTCTCTTTTTAAGTTATTGACATATGTTATTTTTTTATGTTTGTGAGTTGCAGGAATTCGCTAAGAAAATGTAACATCCAATTTTTTGATGACAAACTCTTGGGCTGGTAGGCAAACACTTTTTTAAATCATCCGTAGAGCTCCGTCCACTCACGCAAGTGTTGGTTATCATGGCATTGGTTTAGTCCGCATCTTTTCAACGTAATGACAGGAAGAAGTAACATTTTTAATAACAAACACTTGGGTAGATGGGCAAAAATACATTTCTAACCTACCCAATCAAACTTTATAAACTGAGTGTCGGTTACCAAAAAGTTAGTTTAGTCTACTTCTTTTTTCAACTTAATTAATCTATCGGTCATTCTCCTACGATTGTGAGCTGCAGAAACTCGGTAAAGTAACATTCAATTCTTAATGACACTTAACACTTAAGCCTATAAGCAGAAACACTTTCTAAACCACCCGCTTTGCATATTATAAACTAAAACTGGAAAAAAAAATCATAATATTCCTATAATACTTATATAGGAGCCCATATACATGGGAATCCGGTCACAAAATTGAAAAACATTTTTTTTATCCCAAAAAATAGCAAAATCCGATTGAAATTCTATTCATAGAATGTCAAAAATCCGGCCATAAAATATTGTTAAAAAATAACAACATTCACAGTAAACTGTTAAAACTACAACATTTTATTCATGGTGAAATTTGATCATAAAAGTATTATATCTTTTTAAAATCTGGCCAAAAACGCTTGAAATGCAAAATAGTGTTTATAAAATGTCAAAAATAGCTAAATCCTGCCATAAAATTGTTGAAAAGCACCAAAATCCGACTATAAACTGTTAAAGAAGATAAAAAATTACCTTTGTTTTTTAATCTTTTTTCCAGGATATAGTAAACAAAATAGCAAGTTTAAAGTGAAAATAGGCTGGTCATGTTGCTAGAAGATACGATAAATATTTTACGCCGGCAGTTGTTTCTACTGTCTTTAAAAAGCTTTTATTGAGCCAGAACTGGTAATATGTTTATAAAAATAAACTTGTGATAAAAATAAAGTAAATTGATTTATTATTTCTAAAATTGTCGTTTAACTATTTTTATTCAATCCTGTATTATTGAAATAAAGAAATGATTTAGGTAATGTAAGATTTATTTTTGGTGTATAATTATTACTAATAGTTGTTGCACATAACGTATACACATAACACATTACAAAAGCTTTCCTTTGTTGATCACAAATGTTTCACTAAGAATGTATACATTTGTACTATATACATTTTTTTCTTATTTTTAAAATAAATATTCACCTTTTTGTTAAAATTCCACACTTAGTAAATATAATACCAAAACAATAAGACCTATATAACGTAGCCAATTGTATGTAAATAAACCGTAAAAATTAATACATAAATAACAATAAATTTTCCATCCGTCATAACGCAAATAGTGTGTTTACACCTTGAATATTATACAGTTAATATCTGTGAAATTGAAATTTTCTTTACCTAATATTTAAACAATTCAGAAATATATGTACAAGTGACATAGCATGTAATTTATTTGTTTAATATGAAAACATATGACTAACTTTATAGATTCTCTTCTTAAGAATCTAAATAAACAAAACGTTTTTTATAGTAAATAATAGTTTACAAAATAATTAAATTATTTTTTTACAATATTATAATATAGTTTTACAAAATGTGTAAAGAGAGTAAATAGACTATAGAACATATATTGAAAGAATGTGGTTAGATAAAAAAGCAACAATTGAAAAGAAATAATATGTTGTATAAAGACAGCAGAGAGATAGAATAAAGAAAAGGGCGTAATATAAAAAAATATCTAAAAAATGTATAAGTCAATGTTTTTAAGGCAAATAGTATACAATTTTCCAAAAGTCTGTCAAAACTTCTATAACATGCAAAAGCACAAATACATTGGCTAATATGAACTATTGTAACAGGGTGTTGTAGGGTTATAATAATAATAACGTGGTTCTTCGTGAATAATGTTTAATCAACAGTGAAATAATAATAATCGTCTAACAATGTAACAAGAATGAAATCTTAACTGCCTAAATAATGTTTTACAAAATACTTATATACTACATTTTCCCACTATAAAATATACTCCAGCACAGCTGCTGGAAATATCCGGATTATTATAATCCGTCGCGTCCGTTGCTTAATTAGTTATTGGAAATATCCAGATTATGTCGTTAATATAACTTTGGGGAAATAACCAGATTAATATATTTGGGACTTCTTAGTAACAGGGTAGTGTTATTACCTATACATCTTAAATGTGCTTGTTACATACTCCCCCTTAAAAGTGCTTCAACGTCCTCGAAAGTGCTTTTATTGTTTTCTCGGCCGTCCTCTTCTGCGAATTGGCTTTACAGGTATCGGTATGGGTGTAATGTCTTCTTTAAATGGAGTCAGTGCATTTGTATGGTATGTTCCCAAAGAAACTGCTGGATTTTCTGGAGAAGCCACTTCATATGTTGTTGGACTTACAAGTCGCTTTATTATATATGGTCCATCTCGTTTAGGAGCAAATTTTGATGTGTAGTTGTTGGCTGCTTTGCTTCTGGTGTGTGTATTGACCAATACCAAATCTCCTGGTCCGTATGGTAATACTTCTCTTCTTTTTTTGTCTGCTACTTTTTTCCATCTATCTTGCTGTTTTTCTTGTGTTTCTCTAGCGGTAGATAGCCAGTCAGCAATTTTCTTAAGGTGTGCTGTAATCTGTGGTACAAATGTTTCGTTGTTTACAATTTGCCTAAAATCATGATGTACATCTTCAGGCGTCCTCATTTCTCTTCCAAACATTAGGAAAGCTGGGGTAAACCCTGTTGAATCGCATGTTATGGTGTTCATCGCAAATCTTATCGTCGGTAAATACTTGTACCACATGGTGTGTTCTTTCTCGGATAGTATAGCTAATTGTGTTTTTAGATCTCTATTTTTTCTTTCTACTGGATTTGCTTCTGGGTGATATACGGGTATAAGGTTTTGTTGGAATCCAAATACGTGTGCCACTTGTTGCATCACATTTGTAACAAATTGTGGTCCATTGTCGCTAATTATTCTTCGTGGTGTTCCATATCGTAGTATAATTTCGTTGATTAAAGCATTTGCACAAGCTTCCGCTGTAGCTACTTCTAGTGGTAACAATTCTACCCATTTTGTTGTTGTGTCTTCAATGATAAAGATCCATTTTAGTTTATTTTCTGTTTCCGGGAGAGGCCCAAACAAATCAATAGATATTACTTCAAAGCGTCGTGCCGGTACAGGAGTTTGTAATAACCCAGTGGGTTTCAAGTTAGTAGGTTTGTACCGTTGACATTCGACACATTTTGAAATATATTCGGTAATTCGACGTCGCATTCCGGTCCAATAATATCGAGATGCTATACGTTTGTATGTTTTTTCAATCCCATAGTGACCGGCTGTGGGAATATCATGATATTCTCGCAACACTCGTAAAATTTCTTCTTCGGGAACTACTTCTTGAGCTTCTTCGATGTCGTCATCCCATGAATAATGATAAAGTATTCCATTTTGCATGATAAATCCGCGGCCTGTCCATTTTCTATGGTTAACCGTATCCTTCTTGTCATTGTCCTCAAAACAGTCTATTATATTCTTTAGTTCAGGGTCTTCAATTTGTTTATCTCGAATCTTGGCAAGCATTTCTGTGGGCATGTCGATCAAAGTATAACAGATAGGGCAGTCAATTTCAGCGGCGTCATGACATGGAGGTCTTGATAGCGTATCTGCGACTAGATTAGCTTTTCCCGGTAAATAGTCTATAACTAGATTATATGATTGTAAAGTTAATGCCCATCGTGCTAGTCTTCCATTAGGCAATTTCAATGACATCAACCATTTTAATGGTTGGTGATCAGTTTTGACATTAATTACGGCTCCTTCTATATATCCTCGATATTTATTGCAGGCCCATACCACAGCCAAAGCTTCTCGTTCCGTTGTCGAATAATTTTGTTCTGCGGGTGTCAGTAGTCGGCTTGCATATTCTATTGGTCTCTCGTCGGCACCCTCCCCCTGAAGCAAAACAGCTCCTAAAGCGTAGGCGCTTGCGTCAGTTTTTAGGGTGTATGGCAAACTAGGATCAACCGATCGTAGAATAGGATAATTTATCAGTCTCATTTTTAACTCTTTGAACGCAATTTCTTGCGATTCGTCCCAGTGGAATTTTGCATTCTTTTTCAATAGCCTGCTTAGCGGTTGAGATATATTTGAAAAATCTGGTATAAATCTTCTAAACCAGGAGCAGGTTTGCAAAAATGATCTAATTTGTTTCTCATTCCCAGGTCGCTTCATTTCTTCTATTGCACTCACTTTTTGGGGATCCGGTTCTATTCCTCTGGGTGTTAATATGTGTCCTAGGTATTTTACTCGATCACGTATAAATTCACATTTTTCTTTGTTGACTTGGAGTTTAAACAATTTTAACCGTTGAAATACTTCATCTAGATCTTGTAGGTGCTTTTCAAAAGTTGTGGACAAGATGATTATATCATCCAGATAGGCAAGAATAATAATGTTTTTGAGTCCGCTCCGGAATCGGTCAATGAGCCGTTGAAATGTCGCTGGGGCATTGCGAAGACCAAATGACATTCGTTTGAATCGAAAGGTTCCAACTGGGGAAATGAAAGCGGTACGGTCTCTATCCTCTATTTTTACAGCTACTTGGTGATATCCTGCTTTTAGATCCAATGTCGTCATAAAAAGAGTTTTTGGGGCAGTATGAAGTAAATCGTCAATCCTGGGTAGAGGATAGGTGTCTGCTATAGTTACGGAGTTTAGTTTTCTATAATCCACACATAGCCTATATTCTCCCGTCTTTTTTGGTACTAATACTACAGGGGCTGCATATGGGGATTCGCACTCTTCTATAATATCCTCTTCTAGTAGTCTGTCTATTTCTTTTTCGAGAAACTTCTTTTTCTCAGGAGACATTCTATATGGCGGAACAGCAATTGGTTCATTTGATGATAGCCGAATTGCGTGTTCTGCAAACGGGGTTGCTTGATCAGGCCGTGTGAACACTTCCTGGTGCTCTTTCAACAAATTATCTAGTTTTTGTTGATCAGCGTCGCTTAGCTTCTGAATCTGATTTTCGGTAGATTCTTCTACTGCTATTTTTATATCATTTTCTTCACCTTCAGGTATTAATGCAAAACAGTTCTCTGGATTTTCATCAAAATAAAATTTGTTTCGGGGAACATTTAAAACCATATTTGTTTTTCGAATAAAATCTTGTCCCATCAGAGTTCTTGCTTCGGTAAATTCTGGGACAGCAATAAACGGAACCATTACAGTTTTGTTTTCTACCGTAACTGGTAACTCATAACGTCTTACGTCTCGCTTTTTCTTTACTCCGTCCGCAAGTGACATGTAAATTTGGTCGTACTGGAATGGATAATTAAGTTCTTCAAGATGATCATTCAGTTGTCGTCCTGCAACGCAGCCATTTGCGCCAGTATCTATTATTACCAGATCGGTATGGTTTGCTGCAGTAATATATATACTTGGACGTCCATATTTTGCTTCAAAATCGGCGGCGGAGAAATCAAAACTTGATGCGTTGTTAATACTTGTAGATGGTATTTGTGCATCCTGGCACTGACTGCGGATATGTCCGGGTTTTCCGCAACCAAAACATATAAGTGTTGTGTTAGGTGCTGGCGGCACTTGGTTTGTTGCATTTTGTTTTTGCCTACAAATAAATTCATCGTGTCCAAACTTTTTACAGAAATTGCATCTTGGGCGACTTGTTCTTGCATTATTCAATGTTTCATTGTTCCTTCTTGGTGGATCTTCCTCCATCATTTCAATGGCTCGAGCTTGAATAATCAACTCGTTAAACGTTTTCACTGACTCGCGTGATAGCCTTTTTCTAATATTCAAGTTTAAACGTGAGTATACCATGTCTATCTGATACATCTCGGGCAGCTCTGGATCATTTGGCAAATGTGATAGTAGTGCTCGTGCTTTACTCACAAACAAATCTGTCGGCATATTTTTGTTTTGCTTCCATGAAAAAAGTTCCTCGAATACCATAAATCGAGGTTTGTTGTACCCATATGCGTGGCGTAGGGCGTCGAGTGCTTCTTTCCATCCTGAAACACTTCTTTTTATTCCTTTCCACCACGTTCTCGCTGCACCATCTAACAACATCGGAAATCCGTTTAATGCGCTTTCATCGTCAATTCTCATGCAATCTTTATATATGTTGACTGCATTGATAAAGGCATCTACATCATCGGCTTCATCTCCGGCGAATCTCGATCTGCAGGTGGCAAGGGTCATCTTCTGCTCTTGTGCTGGTGCAGGTGTTTGAGCCGATTTTACCAAATCACTAAAAACTCCTTTCATGCTTTCCATTACAGCTAGGAGCTGTTCCTGTGATAAGGACATCTTGCTTCTCAAATTGTAAGACGCCGTTTTATAGCACGTTGATAATCTTTTTAATCACGAGCCACTAAGTTGGGCTCCAATTGTAACAGGGTGTTGTAGGGTTATAATAATAATAACGTGGTTCTTCGTGAATAATGTTTAATCAACAGTGAAATAATAATAATCGTCTAACAATGTAACAAGAATGAAATCTTAACTGCCTAAATAATGTTTTACAAAATACTTATATACTACATTTTCCCACTATAAAATATACTCCAGCACAGCTGCTGGAAATATCCGGATTATTATAATCCGTCGCGTCCGTTGCTTAATTAGTTATTGGAAATATCCAGATTATGTCGTTAATATAACTTTGGGGAAATAACCAGATTAATATATTTGGGACTTCTTAGTAACAGGGTAGTGTTATTACCTATACATCTTAAATGTGCTTGTTACACTATCTATTATTAGAATAACACTAAAATATTTTGTGATTTTGTTGCCTATTAAAATTTTATTCAAGATAATCGGTACTGAACATAATTTATAATTAAAAAACTTGTTCATTTTAATTGATTAAAAATTTATGTAAATAATAAAACTACAATTTGTTTATTTTGTTCATTTATATATTACATTATTTTATTATTATAATTATACTATACTCCTGAATTTATCTTTATATATATATATAAAAACCAGCACATTTGTAGTTTATTTGTTCCAAGACATCATACATCATAAAATTATATTTTCATTTAGAATAGATATAATCCTTCTTGAAATATATTTCTACAGAAATTGGATTTTGCTTGAAAATGAGCTTTTATGATTGACTTCTGTAATATTTCAAATTGCATAACATTTCATACAATCTCCAATAAAGTGGAAGAAATTGTTTACAATATTAATCAACACTTTCTCTATTCATTGCAGCTACTGCAGTACTACCATATTTATTATTCAATTTAGTTTTTAGTAGTTATAATAATAAATATGTATGTTAATAAATTTGTATGGTAATAATGAATATGAATTTATAACGAGAAATTTATCATTATATTAATAATTGTTTTATAAAACTAATAAATTAAATTAAAAAATGACATACCATTATAAATTAAAAATGTTTTATAAATTAATTAATAAAATTAGCTAAAAATAAAAAACTCGAAAAAGATTATAATATCAAGTATAACTTTAAACAAATGACAAACATACTATAAAACCCTACTTATCAAAACTAGGTCTTAATATTTATGGAAAGCACAGAAAACCACAGTATCACTATAATATTAAAATTAGATATAAATACGATAAAAAAGTCTTGCCAAAAACTAAAAAATATCACATAAACTACTAAAAAACAAAATAAAAAAGGTTTTTAAATAGCTGAAATAACAATTCCAAAAAGGCATAAAAAAAAAAAAAGCCCAAATGATTAGAAAGTGGCATATACAAATAAGGCTTGTCGTAACTGTAACAATTATTGCAAAATCTGCAGAAAAGTACAATGCAGAGTATATGCTGCATACATTAAAACTTGCGCTCGATCAAGTCATTTTTGAAATATGACATGAATGGTGATACAAGAATACCCAAAATAACCCAATATATGTGCATAGGAGGAGTACGGTAAAAATTAGTATTAAATACAGGCCAAGAAATAGAGATATGAAAAATATAAATAATTGGGAAAGAAAATGAGCAAATGAGCTCTAATCGAGCCAGAGATCAGAAAAAGAAATAGACAGAATAGACGAGCATTGCCCTGATAAACTCCTTTCTCTAAGACCAGAGCATTTCAAAAGAGGCAAAAACTCGTATATAAAATAATATAAATATATAAAAACATCGTTAAAAGCAAACTACATATGTCTCGAAAGTCTGGACAACTCGCGGTAGAGTAGAAAGAACTCTATGGTCTAATCAAAACTACTCTACACTAAAAGTATGTAAACAAAACCCTGTAGCCGTGTTTGAGTTGTGCACGTAAACAACGCCTCTATTTGTTTACAATTGAGATGGTTTGGTCACGTCCAGATAATAAAAGAAATTATGTTCTGAAAACGTTCCGGACAAAGGAAACTATGAAAGCCTAAACAAAGCTGAAGAAAAGGGGTTGACAAGAATATCACAGCAAATGACATAGGATTCTGGCAAAATAGAAGGCATTGAGAGAGAGAGTTTTGGAAAGGCGACGAAAAGCGCTATAACCAATTTAATAGAATAAAATCTTTAGATCTCCTCCAGAATTAATTTATCTATCATTAATTGCAATAAAAAATGTAAATTAACTTTTAAATTTGTTGATACCAATTTTTAAATTATCATCCTATCCATTGTTATTCCAAATATAACCTACCTATTGCCCAATTTTTATCTAAACATTTACAATTTTCCAAACACCTTGCACTGACTGATCTAACTTTAACCTGCCGCAATTGATATTTTTTTTAGAGACAAGCAATATTTTGCATCTAATAAACCAATGATGCATTCAGTTTAAACAATCCAGTTTTAAAAAAATCGGGTTTAATTTGAAATGCATTCAAGTTTAGTCATTTCACTATAATACTGATAAATTTGGAAGACAACTGCAAATATTCTGGAAGTCAGAAAAAGTAAATTCAAAGTTGGCGACAACTAGCCAAGAAGCCAAGTGCAAATTTTTATTATCAAATACTTAAAGTCAAAACACATCTAGAAGTTTTATAAAAGCTATTGTATAACATACAAAATTTAAATTATAAACGTTTTCTAATCCAAATTAATTGCCGTGAATTGGTCAATCTTTCTAGAACGCAAGTTTAGCTTAATTTCTGAATCAATAAACCATGCAATTTTTTAACTTATTATGGAGTTTTAAAGCAAGATAGTCAATAAATTAAGTTACAAGACACCCCTTCTAACTTTAAGCATGTCATTCAATAATCTTTAAATAATAATGTCTTAACTATATACCTTGTCTCAACTATATAACTTAGTGCCTTTGAAAACAGTCGTAAGTAGTTGCTGCAGACATTACCAAATGAACCGCCAAATCTTTATCAACCCAGACAAAAAAATACAGCGTGTGACTGTAAACGCATACTTGTTTCAGAGACTTCCAGATACAACCTGAGGTTGCTTAGTAAATCGGTGTTGAGGCGTCGCTAAGTCCGTTCAAATGACCGCCTGAATTACAACTCCAACACCAAACGCATGTAGTTCACGTGGTGATGATACCTCGCTCCTTTGGCGTAAACGTAGGGCGTTCGTTGTAATGCAGTTTCCATTAGTCTTGTTGGCCAGTCTATTGCAGAAATTGTTGTGATTTTTGTTTGGTTGCGGACTTGGTCCGTTGCATCACAATTTATTATTGATTTTTAATTGAAACTTTGCTTAGATTTTTTTCTGTGAAGTTACTTTTCTGATTGTGACTGACTAGTAATCTGCACTATGGACACATGATGCTGGATCTAACTGTGTAATATTTTTCATGTACATCTTGACTTCAGTAAGCTGCAGAACAGATGTTATTTAGCCTTGTTGGTACGTTGACAGGTAAAAAAGTTACCCTACAAATCTCTTTGTTTCAAACATACCATAGAACTTCAACGAACCACTGTAAAGTAAGAGTTTGAAAGATCTCAATACAATTGAGGTGCGTGTTTGCTGGCGTTCCCTCAGACTAAAGATGCAAAAATAATTTGCAATCTGATAATGGTAGTGTACATCCGGATTTTGTACCGAAACAACATGCCGCTGTTCCGTCAAAGAATTGAAACTAGAAGGTTTTTTGTCAATCTAGTTTTGTTTAAGATAGACTGTACGTCCATTTTGTACGTAAGTCTTTTATTGAAAGTGATACCCAAATACGTGACAGGACCACAAAATAGGAACGTCGTTCAAAAGTTTAATTGCCAGTTCTGCTGTTTAGCTATAAATCTTTTTAAATAATAGACATATCTTTTCAAAAACTTTTTGTTTTTTCAACGTCGACAAAATCCACCCCCGTGTTTTTTCAGGATGTAGTCATTCGCTCACTTTATTTGATAAACTACAGCGTAGTCTCGTTGAAACCCATGTTGATGGGCGGAGAGAAGATTGTTAGATTCCGTGTAGTCTTGGATTATATCCAAGATCACCTTCTCTATGACCTTACTTAAGGTGGATAGACAACTGATTGGTTTGTAGTTATGAAAAAACTTCCGGTCCTTCTCAGGTTTTAGAACGTTTATGACGTGAAAGCTTTTCTAATTTTTTGTGAAGTGCCAGATGCAAAAAATTGCATAAGCAATATTGGTGAGTGCAATTATTGCTTTATGCAAGAAATATTTAAGTGCTCTATTGAAAATTCTGTCAATGCCAGGAGCAGACGAGTTTTCAGTTTTGAGATAATTTCTAATATAATGTCAAAAACTATGTAACGGTGTGTCGTGGTCAGTATCCTTTAAGAAGTCATTGACTTCTCAGTGGACCCTTTCGACGTGCTCCAGATTAATGTCCTCAGTCATTGAAAAGGAGCATTAGAATCCGAGGCTGTCATCAAATAAATGCACCGGCTGATAAAAAGTCCTTTTACAGCAGCCCGGATGATTGACTAATTTCGATGTCCAACGTACAGCACAATACGCAGTTCTAATACATAATGACGTAACTGAGTAACGAGCAACACAATCGCATAGAATTAAGCCTTCTATATATGTAATATGATAGCAGATACTATGCCACATACAAATGTTTTCAAGGATCAAATAAACTACCAGCCTATTTGCAGGAAAACTAATTAGAAAATGTTCAACAATTGATTGCAAAGTTTAGGTGTAGTAGTGAAAAGAATAGTAATAAATATTGGATGACTGAAGAATATAAAAAGTGTGAGATTTGTAAAAATAAAGTACGAACTTGGAATCATTGGGTAATTGAGTGTAATAGATTTAAGTGGGATGATAAATGATGAGCAAATGCAGGCAAAAAATGAAAAGAATATTTAAATAAAAATGAGAAAAAGGTTAAAATTTCTTTAGTTATATTTTTGTTTTTAATACTTTAAAAGGCAACATATTTAAAATTTGCGGGAGGTAGCTCCGAGCTTGCCTATTCCAATAACCTAGAGATAAAGTGGTAGAATCTTCCGTTGGAGTTAACAACCGACTTTTATCACTAGAAAAATAACAACAAGCACGGAAAACCAACGTTTGAAAACCTCAATTTGTCAACTTGCTAGCTCCCACTCATTGATTTACATCATTTAATTAACAAATATAATACATTGACAAATAATATCCATTCAAACATATTTATCGACGTTGATTTACATTTGATGATATTTATCAGCATCTCGGTGGGCAGCATGGTCCACAAGAGCAAGGGCACGGGCATCCAGGTATTGTTGGAGAACCATAGTTTAGCTGGCAGTTGACTGGTACTGCACAGTTCATGGGAACATAATATTCCACTGGCACATAGCACTGGGAAGGGGCGTAGTAAGAGTACTTGAAGCAAGGGCAGTCACACATTTTGACTGAATTTCGGTTTAATTAAAATTCAAAATATACAGAAATTTCGTGACTTTTGTACACGGGTAATTTTGACACAAAGAAGCTCTGCAAATCTGTTGGAAAAATGAAACATTGTCTAAAATAATCATATTGCTAAGCAATTTAAAAAATAAGACGCCAACTTTTATCAACGGTTTTTTATTTTAATCATTTGTATCACCCTTACCAAAAAGTTGAAAAATGAAAGACAAAACCGCCCCAAGCGGTTTAGTCATTAACTAGATGGCAATACTACCAAAAAACCTCGTAAAAATAAATTGATTGAACCAAAGCAGTAAGCACCAAGATCTATGTATGTACAGATTGCCTTCTATTACATAAAACTAACCTTCTTCAATTTTATTACAGAATACATACTGCAATCCGCTTCCTGTCTAAACAAAAATTTAGTAAAATTCCATTTACTGTAGACACAATCCAAGTCAATAAACTTATAGTCAAACTCTTGAACAAGCATAGTAAAAAAGAACTACATGTAGAACCACTTTTTCTAAGTCCAACTGAAAACAAATGTTACAACTCAAAAAACTAGATCAGATATATAGATTATCGTCAGGAAGTACCAAATAAAACTAAAATTGTTTGATTCTCTACAAACAAAATAAAAGAAATCTTTTAAAAAACCATAAAATTTCTTGAGCAAAACGATATAGTACTCATATACTAACAACTATAGTCAAAATTGCCAATCATTGAAAAATACATAAACAATAATAAGCATGCGTATAATGGAAAACAGTCGCATTTCAACAAAATCTGCATCCCTATATACTAGCTGACCTGAAACTTGCATTTGAGGTTACTCATTAACTAGTTTAATTATTAATTTTTTTAACCTTTGGATTATTTACTAAAGTGGTCTAGTACGTAAAATCTCTTCTTTGAAATAATCTGTTGTACTAAAAAATGTACTGAATATGAATAACCCGTAAAAATGATAAAAACTATAAACAATAACCTAACGTATCCATTAAAAACTATTACTGTTTGCTGATGGAATCATACATTGCAATAACATTCTGCTGCTTAAGTACCATATATAACTTTCAAATTCAATGTATTCGCAATCATATGATAGGATAGGGTATAAGATTCTTTTGAATAGTTGTTTATAGTTTACTAACTCCTAAAACCAAAAGAAAAATACACCAACATTCTAGATAACATGTTAGTAAAATGAATGGATCGTTGATAGTAAAGTTTGATTTATAGTATAAGTGTTACAGATCATGCTATCATAACTATTAAAACATAATCTAAATTTTTTAAGTTAAAGTTTTAAGTTTAATCATAAACATGTGTATTCTACATTAAATGTTACCTACAATTAACTTTTTCATACATTATAATCTCATAGTAAAATAAATAACTAAATGAATAAAAAAAAAAAGAAAAAGACATGACGAGAAAATGATACAAGAAATTAGATAAACAATACAGGGACAAATGCAAATAACAATACATAGAGAATACTGGTTAATGTAGACATGAGTCGAGGAAAAGAAAAGAGAAAAAGTAAGGGAGATAAAAGACAAGAAAAAAATAAAATCATGGACAAAATTTGGAAAAGAAATGAATGAGAACTTCAACCGGAACATAAACTATAATACAAAACGTCAAAACATTTAAAACAAAAGAAAGAACACACTATGATAAACATAAAAGATATAAATGGAAAAATAATAACGAATGAAGGCGAGATAATGGAAAGAAGAAGGAAATACTTCAAAGAACTAACAAGACAAGAAGTAAAAGAAAACAACATAAGATCCGTTCTTGTTTTTTTGAAACAATGATACAAGACAGACAAACGGAAGAAATAGTTGAAATTAAAAAAGACGATTATCAAACTAAAGAAACACTGGAAATATTGAAATAAGAAAGAGTATTAGATTTATTAATAAGATTTATTAAATTAATAAAATGTACGCCTTACACCGAAAGGTAGAAAGAAAATTGAATAAATCAATAAATAAATATAATCTCATTGTATTTATTACTTCAAAACGAGTTTCGAATATTTTTGTTCTAGTTATATAGTATGAACACAAATTCATTTTTAAATTTGACATGTATTTTTAAAATTCTCTTATGATATGCCAATTCAACCAATTCAACCAATAAGATTAGTTAAAGTTTTCTCTCAAAATTAAAAATGATATCAGCACTGTTTTTAGTTATTTTATATACTTAATCCCACAGGCTATATTCCTCTACATCTTCATATGTAACTGTTAATCCATTATTACAACTCACGATCGACTGAAATCAATTGTAAGTGTTGAACGGATCGCAGAGCTATCGGCTAAATAGACAATGCTTATAATGCACCTAATGGGATCGTAAAATAATCCCCGCGTTATTATACGAACACAATGCACTTGAAAAAGATGATTACCAGTCATATATCATCGTCTTTTCGAATACTAAAACAATGAAGTTGAGCATTAAGAATATCAAATGTTTAGTACATTGTATGCGACCATTAATTAATGAAATTGTTAAGGGTTGTTTTTTTTATAGATTTACAATGTATGCATATCTTATTACATCCATATATTTGATTGTCTGCATCAATATATCTTTTCGGTGCATTTCTTAATTGTATTGCACTAACAAATCAAAGATTAATACTTTTTACAACTGTTGAGAATGTCGTAATTCAGTTCGACGATAATTTGCGAGAGACACGGGGAATAATTATAATTCATAAAATTGCGGTAGAAGCGTACATCCCAGAGCATCTCCTTGAACCGCGCTATCGAAGTTCATCGGCGATTCCGCGCACAAAATGAACGGCCGAGTATCACGAGAGCATCCTAAAACCAACCTAAAACTATTGTATTGTGATATATAATAGAACATGAAAATAGCTGAGTCGGTTGTAATTTATAATGGTATATAATAAATAACATTTTCATTGTAAGATGTTAACGAATGTAGTGCTTATATTGTCATGGAATTATGAATAATAATAATATATAAATTTATGGGTATTCATAAATTTTAACATATTTTCATTTATATTGTTTATCAATATGTTCTAACAATGCATGCGGAAAGAGTAGAGTATATAGTTTTTATCAGGAATGTTTTTATTAATGGGAAGATTATTCAATGTGTTCTATAATTAAAATATCTATTGTCTCGTTTAAATATTGTTTTATATATTTATCAAATACTACATATATTATTACATGTCATTATATCTGTTGTTTTCTCTTTGTAGTTTAATAACACACTTAATTACGATCAGTCCATTATGTAATATCAGTTGACTATTCTATATATCATTACAGTAATGCATTTTCTCTTAGTTTTGCATGCCTAATTTTAAAATCTATTTACCGTTAGTGTCATAATCCGATGCAAAATTCTAAAGCAAAAAAGAAAAGACAAAGAAAAGGTGTAAAATGTGAGGGCTTGTGTAGAGGCCAACTTGATTCCTTTGTGGTATCATAATTTACGACAGTTCAAAGGTGCAAAGAGAATGTTAAATTTCTAGAAACTAAAAAACGGCACGTTGCTAATTTAAAAATAATTTTTCGTTGACCGTTGCGATATAAGCTGATATCGACCCTTCACCCTAACCGAGTGTGTTATAATTAAAAACTTTATCTTAAACTAATTTAAAATAAAAAAATAAATAACAAAATATTTACTAGTATTTATATTTTATACAGTGAATGTTAGAGTATAATAATTTATGATATCAAATACAATAACTATCAGTATCAACAGCACAGTATTAATTTACACAAATATAAATTTTAATATAACTGTGATCACTTTTAGACGGGCGCTTACATTTATAAAATTTTATTTCACCGCAATACTAGCACTATCTCTCATGTTCTGTTTAATAAAACATATAGTATGTATGGCAGAATATTTATATTAATTACATGCCAACTTCTTTCAGAATTTCACTGAAATAGAGATCTATTTGGGGATTGCACCAAACCTCAAACCAATTAACTGGTTAGTTAGTATTTAACTACTAGTAGTAGTAGTAGTATTAACATTTTCTTTTTCTTATGTCATTAGTCACATTAATTAGTTGAAAATAACATGATATTCTGTCTTGTTTTCATTATTCTTCTTATCTTATATTTTCTCTTTTATCTATCTTGTATAGTATAGTCATAATCCTCTATTGCATATCTTTCAGCTCATCACTATAGATTCAATGGTTCTATTTATTGATTCTTCAGTGGAACTGGATAAAGAGTGACGGTATCTAAAAGCTTGTGAGACCGACCCAAATGTCAACCTTGGTTGCACATGGTGATCAATGCTCAACAACTAACAAGACTGTGGCAATCAAGCCATGCCGTTATAACAAAACAACTAAGTGTTAAAAAAAAGTAATTCTCAATTACTCACTCATACCAGCTTTGTCCCCTATTTTGACAAAGTTATGCTATTACAAATGGCTTCTTATAAAAGAAACAACACTTTACAAATATACGCACCAACTGCCAATAAACTTATAAAGAATTCAAACAATTTTATAAAAAAATGAATACTTTAATAAAAAGCAATAAAGAACAGGTAATTACTATTGTTATAAAAAATTTCAATGCAAAAAGGAAAGAGCAGTAGAAGAAATTGTAAATAGCTATTGATTCGGAAAAAAAATGAAAAAAAAAGACTGAAAACTTGCAATCTTCTTCTTCTTCTTCTTTTTCAGACTATATTCTGCCAATATTGGATATAGTCCTCTCTTTTAACTTTCTATTCTTCTCTGTTCCTCGCCAGTCTTAGCCATTTCCTTCCTGCTACTTCCCGAACATCGTCGCTCCATCTTTTAGAGGGGCGGCTTATATTTCTCCTTTCGCATCTTGGTCTGCATACCAAGATTCTGTGAGACCATCTGTTATCAGTTGTTTGTAAGATATGCCCAGCCCAACTCTATTTCTGTTGCGCCACTCTTTCCACCATCCATCCGCAACACCTGTCTTCTTCCGCACCCATTCGTTCCTCTTCTTGTGGCGTAACGATATGCCTAGCATTTTTTGTTTCATTGATCTTTGCGCAACGGCCAGCTTATTGATGTTCTACTGGGTAAATGTTGTAGTTTCTGCGCCATATGTGAGAACTGGTGCAACACATGAGTCAAATATTCTCGCTTTCAACTTTCTGGAGAACGTCTAATAGGAAAATCCTAATGTTCTTCTGGTCTCCGCATCTTGGTTTTCTTTGCTTATTTTTAGTTTATATCTCATTCTACCTTGACCCCATCGATGACTATATCAAGTCGGTGTGAAACATCTGCTGTCATAATTCTTGTCTTGCTCATATTCGTGTGAAGGCAAGTTGATTTGGGGATGTTGTTTAGCTGAGTCAGCATTGTTTCAATCTCAGTCTCTTCAGTAGCCACTAAAACAATATCACCCATAAAGCGCAAGTGCGTCAGCCTTTTGCCGTCAACATTTATTTCTGTCCGGTCTAAGTTTTTAAAAATATTTTCTAGACCTAGTGTAAATAGTTTAGGGAACAAGGTAGCGCACTCCGCGTCGGATGGGTATTTTGTCGGATAAATCTTGTAGTTTCAGCTTCATAGTGGCAAAGTCGTAGATGGTTTTAATTAGACCAGAATATCTCAAGTCAATGCTACAGTCATCGAAAGCGTCTAAAATAGACAAGATCTCGATAGTATCAAACGCCTTCTTATAGTCAACAAATGCGAGGAAAAGTAGGATATTATACTCATTGCACTTTTCAATCAATGACTGCATGCATTATAGATGTTTTTTGGTTCCACATCCCATTCGGAAACCGGCTTGCTTGATGAGCTGATATGAATCTAGTTTACTGCTAAGTCCGTTAGATATTACCCTTATAAATGTTTTGTAAATGTGGGAGAATAGGCTTATTGGCCGATAGTTTTCAAGTTCACTTTTATTGCCCTTTTTATGAAGCAGAATTACTACAGCATTGTTCTGGTCCTCCGGAATATTTCCCATCTCCAGACACTTGTTGAAGAATATTTGAAATATTTAAAGTATTGACTTACCTCCTTTTATTAGTTGATCGCTTATTATTCCATCTTCACCAGGTACCCTACGATTTTTACTTTGTTTCATCTATTGTAATTTCGGGTGTTTCTTCAGATCCTACGTTTATCATTTTTGGTCTTGTTAAATTTCTCCAATGTTCTTGACGTGAGTCATACAATAAAAGTTTTCTGCAATTTTGATTATTTCCTTCTTTCCTGTCGTTTTGCTTCCATCTGGCTTCCAAAGTTTAAGTATATGTTTCTTTCCGACTGAGAGTTTTGTTTTTAGAATCTTTATGCTACTATTTTCTTCTATGAATTTTTTTGTTGATGTCTCTTTGTAGTTCTTTATTCAGCTCAGCATATTCAACTGTTTCACCCTTTTTGCATTTCCTCATCTCTCTTCTTCTAGCCATTAGGTCTTTTGTGTTTGCTGTTAGCTTTTCTGGATTCTTTACGTTTGCTGGCATTATCGCTTTTGTAACTTCTTTGATAATATCAGTTAGGGCTCTATTTATGTCAGTTGTATTTTTATTTGCTATTTTCAGCTTTATTACTTTTTCTGATCTTCTCGTTACTTTATATTTTGCGTTTTGAGTATCTCTATGTCAGTTTGTTTGGCAGTACCACTTTGTAGTAATTTATTCCGTTCTGTGTCTTGTGTTAATTTTTATATGTGCTCTTATTAGCCTATGGTCACTATTTGTTGTAAATCATATAGAACAGATACATTTTGTACTATGTCTTTACGATTTGAAAAGATGTAATCAATTTCATTCTTGACTAGACCATTAAGGCTTTCCCATGTCCATTTGTTATGCAATTTTTTCCTAAAGAAGCTATTCATACTATAGAGTGTATTTCGATTTAGAAACTCCATCAGAACATTCCCTCTATCATTTCTGTGGCCATGTCCGTATTGTCCCTTGCATATTTCATACTCATCTTTTTTTTTACTTAGTTTTGTGTTTAGGTTTCCCTTAAATAGGGTATAGTACGTCTTGTCTTGCCGTAAGCTTTTGTCTACATCCTCGTAAAATTCTTCTACCTCTTCGTCTGTGTAGGAGAAAGTAGGTGCATAGCTCTGTATTATTTTTATCTGATAGCGGTTGTTAAGATTTAAGATGAGATATATCACTCTACTTGATATAGCTTCTACTTTAGTTATATATTTAGTAATTTTCTGCTTTATTATAAATCCTACACCTCCATGTGATGTGTTTTCTTTTCCTTTATAATGTAGGATATTTCCACTCTTGAGTTTGATGCAATCGTCTCCTTTCCGTCTTATCTCGAAGAGACCTACTATATCCCAGTTTATCTTCTGTAATTTATGTTCAAGTTTGAGTATACGTTCTTCTGAAGCAAGAGATCTTGCATTATACGTAGCACAGTTAGCTTGAAATGGTTTAAAATTTGGTGTCAAATACTAGCCATAACTTAAGATATAATAATAGTCATACAGACCAAAAAACGACGACTGTTGTAGAAAAAATATGTCAAAGAATTATTTGAAGACAAAAAACTAAAAATGATTACAAGATAACATCTAGCAGAAAATTAATCAGAAAGTAGCAGACTAGATATAACCAAAGAAAAAGTAATATATGGCATAAATTAAAGAAAAAAAGTTATTCGGTCCAGATAAACCTCCAACTAAAATACTGAAATTAATTGCAGAGGAACCTTCTCTACATCATAGTAAATCCGTTTTATCAGTAATACCAAACGAGTATTGCCCTATAAAACTCCCCAATAAAACTAACCCATAGCTCATAGATCATACACAAAAGACGTCTTTTAAGGTTTTAATCCTTACTTAAGTTTTAGGGTTACCTGCTGCTAAGGATAGTTAAATTCAGTATGCAGGTCCTAGTAGCCAGTAAGTTGTCGGGTTTTTAATTGATTTAATGACTCATAAATGAGCAGAACAAGTAAAATAAAAAGTGACTAATAAATTCAAAACTTACCTCCTTCCTTCTTGTTATTCTCAGTTCAACATACTGTCGTTGGTGATGTTAAAAAAAAAAAAATTGCCGTGGTGCTAGTGATGAGCTTGTGGTAGTATTACGGGCAAGTACGTGTTAGTGTGGTCGACAGCTTTTTGTTGCCGTTACGTTTTCATTTTTTGTTTGCTGCCGCTACATAAAGGTAGATAGATGAACACAATTTATAAGACGGTACTTAAATGAATTTAAATTTTATTAATCCTTTATTGATGGTGTTGAAAATGTCACAAAACCTGTTAGCCTAATCATCTGAAGCAATTGGCAGTTTGATCTGCAGTAATAAGCAGATATTTGCGTCAGCTAGCAACCGGCATTTAGCATGCAATCAGCTTCTAGCAGCCTGCATTTAGTAGCCTACAATTTACATAACTATATCTAAATGAAGTAATATGTATCAAGAAAATCTTACCCTAGTTGTTGATTGGCTGCGTAACGTTTGATCGGCATAAGTGACTACGCGTCTTAATGGCTTATCCTTGTTATTAAGTCACTTAGTCAATTCTCGTTCAGAAAAAAAATTTACTCCACTGGGAGTCTGTCTTTTATACCTAGACCGTGTATAGTCGCTCCAAATTATCGCATAGATTCAAACGCATTAAACCACCAACAACCAAGATAACGCTCGCCCAACATGTTTTATTACATAGAATATAGATAATCCTTCCAGAATAAGCACGTACGAGTTTGCATATTATTTACTTATTTATTTTAATTATTTATCATTGCTGTGTTCTTAAGGTTACGCTACTGGTAACTGTTAGACGCGCATGCGATGAGCCGTTCTTAAGTAAACTGACTACTTTATATTAATTAAATCGATTTAAAGTAAACCTGGATTAGAACAAAATAACGTCAATCAAGATGTTAATATAGTCTTTGTAAATAATAATACTACCAATATTTAACCGACACAATCTGTTATCATGACACCCGAGATAAACACAATCATTCCCTTAGTAGAAAGAATTAACATCTCAGACATTAACCATTACCTAGTCTATCTCGAACCTAATGACAACCAAAATATTTACCCACTTGCAATTGGCAAGAAAATACAAAACGCTAAAATTGTTGGTGGCACGAAGGTTGAAGCCAGAGATAAAAACAAAGTTGCCGTTTTTTTATTCAAAATTGTCGACGCTAATAAACTAATAAGTAGCAATTTTTGTATTTGCCGCAATTTAAAAGCTTATATTTCGTCTCACCACATATTCTGCAAAAGGTTGGTACGCGGTGTGGACTGCGAAGTTGGCGTCTTAAAGGTAAAAAGGTCCAGAATCCAGATAAAAACGGGTTCAAATTTGAGCCATCAAACACGATACTAACTATTTTTAGAAGACATGTAATTTTCTACCTATTAGTGTAGTGCTATTCAATGTGTAAACTGCATGCGGCATGGCTACATTTCAAAGATGTGCAAAAGTAGTGTTAAATGTCCGTTGTGTTCTGACCAACACAAAATTATAAATTAAACTCTCCGAGTGTGTAAAGGCCCTCACTACGCAACTAGATAGAAATTTCCCACAACCAAAATTTCCCGGAGAAAGTCCCGTCAACTATTTTTCACAGCTGTATCACAACATATCAATCGTATTAATCCTATTGCCTATCATAATAGATCAATCAGAGAACCGGTCATCTCTGACTATGAACCATCTAGAGAAAAATTTCTAAGTAGAAAAGATCAAACAGAAAGTCTTCAAGAGAAACTTCAATCTCAAAAACACCTACTTTGAGATTGATTTTCTTCAATTCTTGCCCGGCTCTTCAACATATAGCCCTCTAGCATACCCCCCCCCCCCCCCCCTAAAAATTAAAAATTCTAGTCAAATCTCTCAAATAGTTATCCTTCCACAACCCCGACAAATTAATTCCGTCTATATTATACTTTTTCACGTCCTTTAATATTAGTTTCTCAATCCAACAATGAGTCATGCGCTGATACGTCTGGTTAGTTGGAATATCTAATCTAAATATTATAAAAAACCAGAACTATTACGCATGGATGCATAAACTTAAGATTAATGCAGTTGCCTTGTGTGAAACTTGGATCTGTCCATTTACTCTTTGCAATTTTTCGGTTCAGCTCTTTCCACAACATAAGAGAAGATGGCTATGAAAGAGTATCTTCTTTCTTTAGCCAAGATATCTTTTTTTTTCACCTTGTTTTTAATTTGTCCAGTCCTCTATGTCTAACCTCACCATTTTGTCATGTTACTGTCCCCCTAATCGTTCGTTGAATAAAAATCTTTGAAAACAAATATTCTTGTACTTATCATCTCCTTTTATTATTATTGGCAACTTTAACGCCAACCACCCTCCGTGAGGTCATCATTACCATAACCGCAGTTGTCCTAAATGATGGGTCGCCAAAAAACATCCACATAAACGTTATCGATTTACTTATAGCTTCACGCGATATTGCCGTAAAATATCATTCGATGAAACTGCAAGAAAGATTCTATTTTCCTATCATTACCAAAATTTACCTCAATCAATTCCAATCTACCCTTTATACTCATTACTATCAAATCTGTACAAAAAAAATTGATTGTGTTTTATTTAGAAAAATGATATCTGTCAAACTTGAATGCAATCCATCTCTAAATTATCAACAACTTATCATCCTCCCCAAAGCTCCCAACTTTGCCTTAAAAGCCCCTTGTCTATGGTGAGACAAAGAATGTTCTGAGGCAGTCAATAAAAAAAAAACGCTTCCTCACTATATTCCGCCGTACAGGAAAACTAGCTCACATTGACGAGGCGAGAAAAGCTATGGCCCAAGCAAATAGGCTTCTGCTCCAAAAAAAGAGACAGTTTTAAACTGATTTCAATTCTCTTGTGTTTCAGAACTTATATCAAAACTACTCTACTCAGCACTTATACAAATGAGCAAACTCAACCTTGCCCTGGCTTGCAAAAAAGATTCGACCTTGAAAAATGACAACATCTCCTATTGCATATTATAAAAATTTCCTTCGCTTATTAAATCACATCTTGTTGACATATTTAATACCTTCTCGAGACATAGAACAATTCCTGATAGTTGCAAACTATCTAGATTGTACCCATACCAAAGAATAAACCTTCGCTGAACATGGAACCTGGTGTAAGATTAACCTCTTCTTTGTAGGCTCTATCATTAGAAAAGGCCACTCTATATAGTGACGTTATTTCCGCTCTGGTCCAATAAAATGTTGTTCGTATGTTACACTCCTAGATATAAATAGAGCTTATAGTAACATGTGCAAAGCCTACTTAAAATCTAGTACACTCCTCTATTTTGTCGGTAAAAATTATCTCTTATGCAGATGATTTTGCCATCTATTCATCTGGCTACTTCCCGGACAGTGTTTTCCGTAACAATCTAGTTCTAATACATACCTACAATTGCCTGGTTAGCAAAAATTTATCTTGACAAATGCAAGTCAATGTTTTTGTAATGTCATACCTGATAATGTTTGTCCTAGTGTTAATAATATATCTATTGTCCAAGTACCTTTCTATAATATTTTTTGTGTTACCAATAAACTTTAAAAATTTTGTGCACAAAGCATTAACAATTTGAGATATGTGCAAGCACTTACAGGAGAGGAGACCCGGAAATTCTTCTTATTTTTTACAAAGCCTTTGTTAGATATTACCTTGACTTTGCCTCCCACCTTCTATCTTTTTGCAGTAAATCTAACTCAAAATTTTTGAACAAGTTTCCAAACAGGGCAATAAATATCTGTATATGAGCTATGAATTTCACTCCTATTAACGTCATGAAAGTAGAATGAAAACATCAAAAACAACTAATTTTGAGATTTTACATAAAAATTTTGAGAAAAAAAAAGTAGATAATTTTTATTTAGAAAAATTTAATAGCTTTCTATCGAGATGACGACTTTATCTTGTACAGATAAAATTGAGCTATTACAAGGATTCACTTACACCCGTATTATTTCGTATCAGTTGATTTTATATAATTTATTTAAAAAGCCAAAACGTTTTAAAATTTATTGCCATTTTGTTATATAAACTTTTATTATATTATAATTATCTTTAACAACATTATTGTATAACAAATTTTTACCAGTAAAACTCATTAATGTTATTGGCAACATTTGTTTCTGTTGCTATTTCTGATAACATTATTTCAGTTGCAATTAATACTTACGACTATAATATAGGTCTAGGATACATTCCTTGACAGTGTTAGTAATTTTAATTATGTTCATGTGTGAATGAAGGAACACCTTTATATCGACTTTAAACATGATTTTCATTATCTTCATTTTGATAAGGTCATCAGCCATACAAAAGTAGTATTCTGATTTTACAACTTGTTAACGCAACTTTGTATATATGTTGTAATTAGATTTATATAGATTCAATATTAAAAATATGAAATACATTTCCATTTGATGTTCATGTGTCGAAATCCATGTATAGGACGCTACATGCAGACTATAAAAATCCTAGTTGAATAGTAGTCTGCAGGCAATCAGTATACAACGTAGTTTTAATCTGACCAGCATCGAGTATTTATGAAGAAAGATATAAAAATGTCGATAAACGCCATAATATAGTGGAGTAGCATCACGCAGCAGTATTTATACCATACGGCGCTATCCTGCATGTAATTTGATCACGAATAAATAATGTTAGAAATTACTAAGTGCTTATTACCTGTCAAAACTATTAATATCTGCAAGGACGACCGTATAAATATGGACACTGCTGGAGGGTTGTTTCCTCTATCTTCTTTGCCGACTGCTCCACGAGTTTTATGACTGGGATTTATTTTATTTTATATATTATAATAGTCTCTATATGCAGCAATTAACTAGTATATGAAATTTATAAATAGATTCCTCATCAAGATTAAAAAAAAAAAAAAACACTTATTTATAATAAAAATTTGTTAAGTTAATTATAATAATACAGTTGTAAATGTAATAAAGCAGAAATCAATAATATCTCACTCAGTGTGTATAAATTTTTAACAACATACCAAAAGACGACTACATCCATTACATTTTTAAATGCAACAATTTAGCAAGGCATGCCAATTTATAAATGAATAATGCAGGACTATTAATTTCCCTTACAAATGTAATTTTTAATACACCGTTCGTGTATATTAAAAACTGAATTATAAAGCTGCTGGCAAGGCTGCAATTACATGAAAGTAAAGAATACACATTTATTGGCCGATTGCGTCTATATTTCTTAACATTTTTAATTCGACGCTTCATTAAAAGAGTTGTATATTATTATTAGCAATAAAGTATGTAGTGTTTGTATGCGTATAATTTAAATGATGTGTTGTGAGCAATTAGATTTCAATAAAAACAACGAACCATCTAATTGAACAATTAGTCGAATAAATCACAAGTAAATTGTCTACTATTAACGTTCAAAAGGGATAATGCATTGCCCGTAGTATGGCCGTACAGAATATTTGCATTTGAATCACTCTTTAATTGGTTATGCATAGTTTAGTACGGGCATCTCAAAATTGCGCCTCGTGTAAATTGCATTCGCCAAACGACAAATTGCGGGTTTCATATAATGCGATGCTAATTTAAATTTTATACGTATGGGCACCATGTACAACATTGATTCATTTCTTCACCTTTATAAAATACAAACACTAATTAAACTTACTTTTCAAAGTAATCTATCTGAGTTTACTTGCTAAATGTGTTTCTTAAAAGGCAATAATAAACGTTCGTTAAAGCTTTTGTGTTGTCCAAAATTAAATTAATATTAGCAACAAAGGCATGTCGTTTACAATGTTTAAAGATTCTCATAACTTAATATATCATACTTTACGGATGTTTAATATATTAAATACCAATCAATCAATAATAAAAAACTGTACATATTAAATTTGTTAGAATTTGCAGGTATATTTATAGTTTTCTAAAAAGAACTTTCAGATTTTATTATGAAACTTTTCTAAATTTACAAAACATGAATATAATTAATAAAATGGGATATAGCGAAACAAGAAGACCAGGTGAAAAATGCATAATGCTAAAATCAGGCCACATGCTTTACCAATATAATAAGGATAAAAACACGCTCACAGGTGGACTTGAAATCCTCGTAAAGAAGCGATTAAGACACTTCGTAACTAAAATGATACCAATATCAAATCGTGTAATTTATATTATTGTTAAACTGTCAAAAAGATATAGTCTACAAATCATCCAAATCTATGCGCCTACCAGTGCCAGCAGATGAAACTAAAATAGAAGAGCTCTATAAAGACATTACCATCGCCCGAAGATCCGAAAAAGTACACTTCTCTTCGGATCAAGCAATAGAAATAAACGTGGGGAAATGCTCCTCAACTATCTGCAGAACAAAGATATATACTGCATGAATACGTTCTTCCAGAAGCCACCGCAAAGAAAGTGGACTTGGATAAGCCCTAACTCTATCGTAAAAAACAAAATAGATTATATCGTCTCAAACAACAAAAATATTGTCAAAGATGTCTCCACGTTAAACAATTTCAACACCGGAAGTGACCATCGATTAGTTAGAGCAACGATCTCCATAAATACTAAGACCGAAAGAAAAAAGGTGATATAACACAAAACCTATACAAATATGGAAAAACAACTATTACGAAGCAAGGAACAATACGAGGCAATTCTATTCACTAAATTAGCTACTGCTAACTTGCATAGAGTAGAGTTAGAAAAATTATCGGATACTACATAGCTAACAAAAAAGTATAATCAATAATAAAACCACCTAAGAACAAGAAAATAAGTACCGACACCCAGAAACTAATCGAACAAAGATCATTGAACCGAGAATCTGCCGCATATAAACAACTAAATGCGGACATAAGCAAAAAGATTCGGAAAGATATTAGATCGTACAATACAAAAATGATCAAAGTTGTTATCGAGAAAAATATGAACATGAAAATCTTACGGAATAATTTGGCAACGGGACGCGCAAAAATTGTAAATAATAAGAGACCAGAACGTAATATTAACCAGGAACCAACAACATATAAAAAGCGCCATAAAGCAGTTGTACAAAAAACTCTAACATAAGAAACCCTCACAATGAGACACCTACGGTTCAGAAGATATTCCAGACATCAATATATAAGAAGTAAAAAACGGCGTTGAAGCAAATGAAAAAGAGACGAACCCCTGGAGAGGATAGAATAACTAGCAAAATGTTAAGTATAGGAGGCGGAGCAGTATTAAACGCAATAACCATTCTACTGAACAAATGCATAGCCGATGGAAAAATACCAAAAACCTGGCAAAACGCCAATGTAATCCTAATACCAAAAAAGGGAGATATCAGTAAAATTGAAAATTACCGGCCTATTAGCTGTCCCACCTATACAATTTACTAACTAAAATAATAACAACTAGGTTGACGGACAAGCTAGACTTCTATCAACCGCCAGAGTAAGCAGGCTTCCAAAAGGAATACAGCACCTGAAAACAATTCGATCACTGATTGAGAAGAGTGCAGAGTACAACATCCCACTACACCTTGCACTTGTAGACTACGAAAAGGCTTTCGACTCAATCAAATTGTGGGCAATATTTTCAGCTATAAACAGTGCCAGAATAGATTCACGCTACACCAACTTGCTAAAATCTATTTACGAAAACGCTACGCTACAAGTAAACATAGACGAAGAAACAGCTACGGATGAAACACGAATAGAGAAGAGGGTGAGGCAGTGCAATACAATCTCACCAAAATTGTTCACTTTGGCCTTAGAAGATACTAAACGTATTAACATCGATGGCATACACCTCAACCATCCTCATCAGTAGCAACATGGAAGAAGTTGAGGAAAATAGGTTTAAAAATGAATCTGGGGAAAACAAAATTAATGAGCTCACTCAAAACTATAATCACCATTAAAGACCATACTATAGAAAACGTTAGAGAATATAATATATACCTAGGGCACAAGATCAAGCTAAGAAAAGACAACCAAGCAGCCAAAATTGAAAGACGGGTACAACATAGCTGGGCTGCATTCGGAAAGCTGGGATGTATTCTAAAAAACCAAAATATTCCAAACAGCCTAAAAAGAGAAGTATACAACAAATGCATCCCAGTAGCAACATACGGAGTAGAAACTATGTGTATCACCGTCAAAAGCGCTAACAAGATGCAAACAACCCAAAGAGCCATGGAACGTGCCATGCCTGAGAGACAAAGTCCGCAACGAAGAAATCCGCAGAAGAACCGGCGTTACAGATGTAATGAAACAAATAGTGGAATTCAAGTGGAGCTAGGCAGGGCACATTGCCAGGGAGGAGAACATTAAACGGACAAAACGAGTGGCATTTTGGAGACCGAGGACAACAAAGCGCAGCATAGGGAGACCCCAAAAAAGGTGGCTGGACAATGTTAAGAAAGTGGCAGGTAGAGAATGGTTCCAACTAGCCCAAAGTAGAAAAAAATAAAAAAATATAAAAGAAGCCTACGTTCAGAAGTAGACAACCAAAAGCTGAAAGAAGAAGAAGAAGAAAACTATCAGACATTTCATGAATTTTCTAAGATTTAGATAAACACCGCAATTCACTACGACATAAACATCAATCAACAACCCTTTAATAATTTCATAAGCTCAAAAATTAAACGCATATTTTGTTAGATTGAACTACACACAACAAAATATAAACAAATGTCATTGAAAATGTTGATAAAAGTAGTGACAAAAAACGACGTATTAATATTTTGTTTTTTAACATACTACACGTCGTTAAAAACGTGAATTGCTATTGATCTAGGGCAGCAAGTGCAAAATACAGACCTTGTTGTTAAGCTGGTACAAATACGCTACTAGGTTTAAAATTAATATTGTTGTTTTTCAGAGATGCATACATTGAGGTTATATTGGGAAAGTAATAATATAATATACTTGTATGCTTTGTTTAGTTCTTTATATTCAAGTAGTTTCGACTAAAATTTCTTAGTCATCAGGATTCTTATAATTTATTTGTTATAATGTGTGGTGGTGACATCTGTGGTGTGTTTGTTTTAAAACACACCACAGATGTCACCACCACACATCTACATTATAACAAATAAATTATAAGAATCCTGATGATGATGACTAAGAAATTTTAGTCAAATCTAGTTGAAAATAAAGAACTAAACAAAGCATACAAGTATATTATATTATTACTTTCCCGACATGTAAAATTAATGTCTTCTAACTGCAACACTTACTTTAAATTTCAGTACCCTATATAAAAGTAAAAAATGCAATTTGTTTTCTTCAAAATTTCCAAACCTAAAGATATTTTTAGATTAACATATCAAACTTCGTTAAAAATTTACGTAGAGGTTGTGATAGCTAATGTTACTAAACCAATCATCGAAGTTGATTTTTTTGCTTTCTCTCAACATTTTACCCCTTTAACCAGATACCAAGACCAGATGAAAACATCGCTAAAACAGCAATAACAAAGCCGTTTGAATTATTAGAGTTTTGTTGTATGACCTTTGGTCTTCAAAATCCTCAACGATTTATCGAAAAAGTGCTCAGAAATCTAAAATTTTGCTTTGCCTATATAGATGATATATTATAACGCAGCAACTTTAAGAAAAAAAACTAATAAGACATCTAGAGATCTTAAAACGTCTACAATACTACAGATTGCAGTCATTACCCCATCTAAATGTATATTTGGTCAATCATTCGTAAAATTTCTTGGCTATTTGTCTATGCAAGCCCCACTCAACAACCTACTACAAAGCTACATCAAAAGCAAGATTTTAATTAACTGGTCATCAGAAGATAAAAAAGCATTTAGGGTTTGCAAAAAAAGTCTAGCTCAAGCAGCCATACTTTGGAATGCGTCAAATTTTATCGTTGGTGCAGTTCTTCATTTAACATCGACTCAACAATGTTCGAGAGTTCATTGCGTTCTTTTCAAGAAAACTAAATCCTGCAGAACGCAAATACGCAACGTACTATATAGAATTGCAAACAATGTGTGCGATAGATATAAAAGCATTGGCTGAGGGGCAAAAGGCCGATAAAGAACTAAAAAACATACCTTTTTAGTCAATCTGATAACAACGCAAAATATTTATTGGCTATTTATTAAAAACAAACTCCGCCTGCATGATCATTTGGTGGATTGAGTAGCTCAATGTTGCCGGTCTAAGCCCGGATAAAGAAGAAAGGTTCCAGGGTCAGACTAGCACCTTACCCTGGCTAAAAAGAAATCACACGCTCACAGAAACGGACACTTGCCTCGGAATAGAACAACCCACTTGAGAAAACTGACAACAAATTGGTGAAAGAAGAATCTGCTGCGTGTTGCCACTTGGAATGTGAAATCATACAAAAACAAAACTCAAGAAATTAAAAAAAAACAGATACAAAATCGACATATGCGCCCTACAAGAAACAAAGATGAAGGGAAATGGTCAAAAAAAAAATACGATGAATATATTGTAGTCTACAGTGGAATTGAGAAACACAAAAGAGCAAGAGAGAGTATTGCTATGGCAATTAGCACAGAATACCAAAACTGTATAATGGAATGCAACTACATTAGCTCACGTATCATAGTTGTCACACTAAAGTCAGATGACCAAATAATATATATACTATTAATATATGCATCAGTAGATAACAGACCTCAGCTTCTAAGAGACTTGTTTTTTGACCACTTCCAAACCACAATAGACTCACTACCAAGTGACCAACCATAATTGTACTAGGGGACTTTAATGCACGAGTTGGCAACAAAACAATCCCAGAAATTAAACAAAGGTTCAACAAGAACGTGCTAAATAATAACGAGGAAGTAATGATAAACCTATATGCTTACAATGAGCTGCGTTTCAATAATTCCTTTTTTGACATAAAAACGCAGTATAAATTTACATTCGCAAACACCAGAAGCCACACATTGACCATCGACTACATTGTGACTAATAGACAATTTCACCCAACTCAAATACTAAAAATCAGAACGCTCAACTAGGCAAATATAGAAAACGACTATAACCTTTTACTCGGAAGAATTAGAATAAAAATCAGAATACCAAAACAATCAAAACCGGCAATATTAGCACAGAAAATCAATATTGAACTGCTATGGGACCCTACGATAAAAGACCTATACAAAAATAAATTACAACAAAAAATCGAAAAAAAATTTAATAATGACATCTATCTAGCTTGGGAACCAATTAAGAACAATATAAAGAATTCTGCAAAGGAAGCACTTGGCAAACAAACTGTGAAAGTGGTACTCATCAGGAGGACTCCCTGAGCCGTACCCTCTTCAATTTAATAATGGAAGAAATTATTCGAAATATCCAAGGACAAATGAGATATAAAATGGGGGATGCAGAAATCAAAATATTGTGCTGAGCTGACAATGCCGCTCTTATTGCAGAAAATGAGTACAACTCACAAAGGTTATTACACTCATTCAACCTAACATGGAAATATGGAAATATCATCAACCAAAACAAAGTGCTTAACAACATCAAAAACCCCACTAAGATGCAAACTTGTACTCGACGGTAAAGTGATTGGTAAAGTGATCGAGAAAATGAAGTTTAAGTACCCGGGTATAGAACTTTCCGGTTTCGGTGATATTGAAGCAAAGGTGAGAAACTAAACAACAAAAGCAATTAGAATAGCCGGCTGCCTGAATACAATATGGTGCTATAAAAGTATGGGAACATACACTAAATCTAGGATCTATAAAACCGTGGTGAGACCGGTAATGACATATACCGCAGAAACAAGACCAGAAACAGCAAAAGCCAAATGATTCCTAGAAACAGCTGAGATGAAGATACTCCGCAGAATGACTAGAAAGACACTGTTGGATAGAGAAAGAAGCGAGTATATCAGAATCACATGTAATGACAAGAACATCAACGACTGAGTAACAGACATGAAAAAGGAATAGAACAAACACATAAGCAGGGTGGATAACCGCAGGCTCGTAAAAATTGCTCGCAACAAGTCTCCACTGGGACAAGTCTCCACTGGGCGTCAAAAAAACAATGGAACAACAGCCTTATGCAAGTGGACGACGACTAAACAGGCGATTCGTCTAAAAGGAAGAAAAAAGAAGAAGAAAATTTATTAAAAAGGACTGCAGATAATAAGCTCACAACTGACTTGAGTGTGAACAATCCAAAGTCATCAGTCATGTGGCAACAGCACAAGGCACCCTCATAGCCTCATCTAGAAGATTTGAGCATGTGCACATCAACATCATAATTATTCTAAGCTCGTTCGGAAGGCTGCAGATGTGGTCTGACCTGTGTTAATCATTTTTTCCGTTAGCCAAAAGCTATTCCAATGAAAAACCAGAAAGCAGCAACAAAAGTACAAGCATTCTACAAACACTGGATTGCTAGATTTGAAGTACCACAACGGACCAAGAAATTTAAATCACAGCTGTTTAGGCAATTGAACCACTTAACAAGTACATCTCATTAGAACTCCGGTTTACCAACCATTAGAAAACTGCATGGCTGAAAAATTTTCGTAATAAGATATCACAAATACAACCAAAAAACCAAAGTTCTGTAAACCGTTATGCTAGGCGTCTATTCAGAAAAACGACAGCCAAGCAACAGTTTTGTAAATATTGTATGGCGATCCGCTCCTACTACCAAAAAAATTGTAGGCACAGACTATCCTATCAACAAGTAGCACGACCATCCGGTTTGTTATCGCTTCTCAGTTTGGGCCTTAGAGCACCTCAAAATAGACAACAATAATCTTTTCTGACAAAGCGCATAAAACATCTGGGGATCGAAAAACCCACGTGATTGTTGAGAAGCCAATGCATCCTCAAGGAGTGTCAGTTTGGTGCGGATTTTGAAGCGGTAGCATCATAGGCCTATTTTTCTTTGAAAATGCTGCTGGAAACGCCATTTCACAAACAGAAATTGAAGACATGTACTTAGACAATCTTTGGTTTCAGCAGGATGGCGCGAATTATGTAACCAGATCAAATAAAGATGACAACACAGCATTCTCACGGATGCACATCGGAGATAACGCACAAAGTGCAGATATCATATACTTAGAATTGTAATGATTAGGTTAACAATTTATAGTTATATATAAACGCATGCATGCATTAGTAATTTCAGTCTTGACATGTACTTGTAACATAAGATTACAAATAAAATTAATTATCAAATAAAATTTATTATAATTACAAATCGGTAATTTATAATTGGCGCAGATCGGTAGGATATTCGTAAAGATTCTATCGTAGAATCTAGTGAGTGTTTACTCTTTAACGGATTACCTATAAACAACCCAGAGACCCACAAGAATTCCATCGAGGATCTTCAAGGATGTCATCAATGAAGACAAAAATAATTGTGTCTATGTAAGTAGAATACTCATGTCAAGCTCCTCTGAACCCATCGATTCCTATAGTGAAAACGAAAACGATTTAGAGACGGAATTAGTTTATAATTTTGAAAATTTAATTATTGACAAAAATTTAATTAACGATAATCAATTAATTATGGCTGTTCGTGTTATTCCGCAATTGGATAACAAATTCTTAAGCGTAATTCCACACTACGATGGAAATGCAAATAAACTGCATAGATTCATAAACGCAACTGAATCAATATTACAGCATTATTATGACGTGAATAACCCTCACAATTTTCAGAATGTACTTTTGTTAAACGGTGTTTTAAATAAGTTAGAAGGACGAGCTGAAGAAGCCGTCGCCATACACGGTGCCAACACATGGCCTGAAATTAAAGAAACATTAATTTTAAATTTCGGAGATCAAAGAGACGAGAATTGCTTAAATCAGGACTTGGTAAATTTAAAACAAAAAATTAATGAAACCCCATTTCAATTTCACGAAAAATGCATTCATCTATTAAATACAATTTGTAATTACATTGATTTACACGTAAATGAAGATGCCGAGCGTTTGAGTAAGAGAGCATTCTTTACAAAGCAAACATTAAAAACATTTCTCGCGGGATTAAGAGAACCGGTAGGTCCTACAATTCGTGCTATGAGACCCAGTACACTGACTATCGCTCTTCAATATATATCTGAGGAAGAAAATATAAAATATTTACAAAAATCTAATGTTAGTGACAACACAAAAGTGAAATCATTTGCAAATAATAATAAACAAAATTTTAATCGACCCAAACAAAACTATTATAATGGTAGTTATGCTGATACACAACAATTTCAACATAAAGTAAATCCTTATCAAGGACAACAATATCAATTTCCTGGCGGTAAAATAAACCATTGAAAACGTTTCATTGAACAAGATCCACGAGCTTCAACAAAATGAAGTCGAGCCAGTTCATCTGATCTACAACGAACCAGCAACAGCCCACTATTGGATCTTACCCATCTACACCATACTCTTTGGCATAGTTTTCTACATGTCAATAAAATGGGCACTAGCCTATAGAAGATCCATGGAGGTTTCTACAACAACGAACCATCCTCAACCAACACCAGCATTTTTTACTCCATAAAATATGCTTCCCTCTTAGGATGGAGGAATTATGTAACCAAATCAAATAAAGATGACAACACAGCATTCTCACGGATGCACATCGGAGATAACGCACGAAGTGCAGATATCATATACTTAGAATTGTAATGATTAGGTTAACACTTTATAGTAAACGCATGCATGCATTAGTAATTTCAGTCTTGACATGTACTTGTAACATAAGATTACAAATAAAATTAATTATCAAATAAAATTTATTATAATTACAAATCGGTAGTTTATAATTCGCGCCATGCTACACAGCGCATGCCACAATCGATCTTTTGCGCGTTCGGTAATCATGTTATCAGCCGTCTCGGCAATGTCAATTAGCCACCTGCGATTTGACGCCGTTAGACTTTTTTGTGGGGTGCAGTAAAGGACCGATGTTATGCAAACAATCCATTAACGATTCAAGCCCTTAAGGCAAATATGAAGCAAGCCATTTGTGAGATAAAACCAGAAACCGTCACCAAGGTTTTGAAAAACTAGATTAACAGGATGCGCTACTGGGAAGCCAGCCAAGGTAGCCACATAAATGAAATCGTGTTCCATAAATAATGGGAATATTTGCTCTTTCAAATAAACCAATAATATACCGAAAAAAATTGATTTTTGTTAATTTTATTTGAATTTTTAAAAAGGAACCATTAAATGGACCACCCTTTATATTGGAATTTATCAGTTTTGATATATATTGAATAGAGTAGAGTACACTATGTGAACCAACTAGATTCACTAAGTCAGTCATATCAAAATACAAAAACCTGTTTCAATCAATAAACTCACTGAAACAGCAATAGATCCTATTGCATAAAAATCCTATGTACAAGATAAAATGTGGCTCTATTAAAGATACGATCAATACCGCCTTACTTATGGTACAATCAATGAAGACAAGTAAAGTAACTCTAGACATCAAAAAATTAAACCGTATTATTACTTGCATTCCACAATTACATTAAGTTGGATTCAATCTATTTAAAAAAAACTACAAAACCTTTGTAGCAAATAGATTTTCTGCAGAGAATCCAACAAACATTTTATCAACAAGACTAACTTCTGTCAATTTTTTACACGATATATGTAGTGGCACAGTCCAGAAAACCTTGCCAGAGATATAACATATTTGGCTTTCAGATGAACAGATCAATACAAATTGAATTGCCAAAACAAAGAAAATTTGCACGATTGCACAATACTCGATTAACCTATTAAGCAAATGGTCATCATAAGCTATTGTTGTTGTTTTATTCAGAATGTAAGACAAAAGAAGATCGTGATTACGGACCATTGTTATCAACCAAATGAGATCAAGGAATAACAGCATTAAATTGCATGACTCAGAAGGAAATCTTTAACACAGAGATCAATTAGAAAATCAAGTATATCAACAATACTTTCATTAAATCCAGTTCTCAACCAAAAGAAATTCCACCAAGTTTGTAAAAGGCTACAGCATGCCTTCATTTCCCTATTATTCTACCAAAAAATTACAAACTCACAAAAAGTATTATGAAGACAGCACATCTGGTAACATTACACGATAGAGCACAACTAATACTATCCACAAGATATTTGCCAATTTCAGAAAAAAAAATACAGTTAAGGCTATTCTACGCACTTGTTTACGATGTTGTCAAATAAACCCCAAACTCTTACAACAAAAAACAGGCCAATTACTATAATCTAAAACCATTCAAACAAGACTATTTAAAAAAACTGGAGTTCGACTTTTGTGTTGAAAGCACACCGCACACAAGAATTAAAAACAAAGGTTACATCTCAGTTTTTGTGTGCATGGCAACAAAAGCGGTCCATCTAAAACTGGTAACAGATTTGACAAAATAAACTTTTGTGAACTGTTCAAAACCTTTTTGCGCGCGAGGAGGAGGAACAAGTTCTATCTACTTTGACAATGCCACACATGTTGTTGGTACATAGAACAAACTCTGCCATTTATTTAAACACAAACAGAATGACATACAATTATTATCACCCCGTTTACCACATTTTGTAGAATCTAGAAACCTGCAGTGAAGAGCACTAAACTTTACATAAAATGTATAGCAGAAAATAAACAACTGACATATAAGAAATGTATGATTCTTATAACTCAATTAAAGCTTGTCTGAACTCGCGGCCTCTATCTCTAATATCAGAAAGTTACGGAATTTAAAACCACTGGTTTCAAGACATTTCCTGATTGGCACTCCACTGCTAAATCTACATAAACTAACTATGATAAACACATCAGTTAAGCAGTCAAATCATTGGCTGCAATCTCCCAAACAAAACAAAAGATTGGCCAATTGAATACTTTCTACAACAAAAAAATAAATGCAACGATTCAACTACCAACCAACTAGCAGTAAACAATTTTCTATCGACATCTGAAGTGGTCATTAAAACACATCTATCTAAGAACAAATAGAATCAAACTATTATCGACAGTGAGGAATACTTGGCTTGTGTTGTTTCTATGTAAAAAATAATAGATAAGTCAGTTATCAAGTGAAAACCGAGTAGCTGTAAGTATTTATTCTTTTCGCTTACAAAAGCAAAACAAAAAATAATCTTCATTATAACTTGCTCCAACACTGCAGTTTTTCTTGGATTTACGGTAAAGCAACAGTTTCTAGCATTTTAGCATAGTGGGTAGCATAACGGTTATAGCTAATGTGACCCTTTTGTTCTTTGTTTACTAACCCAACAAATAGTGCATATTTATTTGAAAAAGTTTTTTACACTAAACATACAGTTTATTATAGTCCACATCTCTATTTTTACAACTTTCAAAGAATTTTGTCTATAATATTTGTAAAAATAAAGAATACTTTTAGCTGAATTGTATGATAAGCTTCTCTAGCACTCTTTTTTGAGTATTTTGTATAAAAAATATACAAGATGCACTCAAAAAACAAAATAAAAGAAAATGAAAATCTAAGTAGGTATATTACTCTGTTAGAAGTCATTTTTCAATGTCAATAATAACCTATTTAAAAAAGACATTAACAAATTTATTTGATTTTATAACATTGCAAGTAAAATAAAATAACATATTTACCATAAACTACTAATCTGTTCTACTTACAGTGTATAGTAATAATCTATGAAAAGGATTGTTTATAATGTTTTATATTTTTGCAAGCAAAGAATTTATTCTTAATACATATTATAATAATATAGGAGTTAGTGATTATATTCATACATTTCACACAATTTTAGAATATGATTGTAAGGCAGTAAAAGTAGAATCTAAAGATTGAAGTTTAAAGTAGATAATGCATTTTCAGACACTTATAAAAATCCAAAACTAAAATTAATTAATTGTTGCTAGAACTTAAAACAAATTTTGACAAGATAACAAATCGGCTTTAATAATTCTCAAACTGCTAAAAAGCAAACTTTATCAGTATTTTCCCAAATATTATCATTAATAGGTTTTATTTAAAAATGTATTTGATTTAATCAAAGCTGTAAAATTGAGTATTGCTTATGAAACCTTCACTATTTATAATTGGTGTACTAAAACAACATAGTAATATGTATATAAACAATCAGCACAAATATATATTCGTATGAATTACTACTATATAAAGTTTTAAATGTAAATCAAATTAATAAAATCTCGGCAAATGCATTTTATATGTTTTATGTGCATGCATATTACAAATATCATTACCAAAGAATAAAGGTTTTGCTCATTATATTTTAATTAGATATTGTGGGTGTACAAACAACATGTTTGTATTAAATATACAACTACTATATTACCAATTACGCAGTTAAATTGAAATTAATATATAAACTCTTGCAACAAACCTTTTTTTAAATCGGAAGAAGTTCTTCCTCCTCTTCAGACTCAAGCACATCACTTAACACTCACTACAATTACACACATAGTAGAAAAAATATAATAATCGTCATTAAACGCGAAGAAATCTTTATACCGAATCATTTTTCTTAAAATAATTTTAATAATAAACAAACAAGGAACGATTGCAATCCGACTGCTATCGATTTACACTGAGATTAAACTGCTCAGTAGGGGAAACGTTACATTGGAATTCGACAATTGTATAAAAACTGCAAATAAAAACTATGGAGTCTGAAGAAATATTCTCGGCGTTTCTTATATAAAAAAATCTTATCGCACACATTGGGAATGTTATTTTGCATTTTATTGTAAACATTATTTCAATGGACAAAGTAAATATTTTGAAATTAATTTCGATGATTGCAATCAGAATACTTTGTGCCGATTGTGGTTAATTTAATTAATTCTTGAGCAAATTAATGTAATTTTATTATATATAAAAATTCATATTTATTTTAATCGTTGTAATCTTTGTTCATGTCTAGACTAATCGCAACAATTATTATTAAAGGTATTTTAATTATGTTCTATTCAACAATTATGTATATGAAATTCCAAGAATGAATAGTATTTTTTATAATATAAAATATTAAACGTATACAGATAGTATTATTAACTATGGAAGCTGTTGAATAATCCACTAAAACAAATTGTATAGTGTAAGTGTCAGAAAAAAGTAATTTTAAAAGTAAATTATTTAATCAAAACTACGTTGTGTAGTTTACTTTGCAGCTGGATATATTGAAATAAATTATATTTCATTTTCATAGACAGTGGCGGCGCTAAACCAGGTATCTATGGGCATACTATACTAGGTAAGCTTGCATCGAAGCGCCTAGATAAAATTACAATTATAATTACGATAATTAAGCAATATGAGCATTTTTGTTAAAAAAAATATACATATGATTTGACTTAAATTCTGGTTTATTATAATGGTCTTCCAATTCAGGAAATAATTTACAATAATTTTATTGTAGATTACTTAAACTAAACTTTACTTCCAAAGTATTGGATACTACAAAATATACCTAGTGTGTATATTTTGTAGTATCCAATACTTTGGAATTTCAAGATTTAAGCTCTTAGTAATGTTTATAATCCTTTTTTTTATAAATATATGTGCATGCTTATTTTCTACTCTCAGACTAATAATAAGCAAATTTATTGTAAATAATCATCAGTTATCTTCAGTTAGTATGTGAATAACATTTGTAAGCGTATAGCAATTATATTGTTGCTAATTGTGTATAAAATTATAGTTATTTAGTAGTTTTGTCAGGTTATTTTATTTATGTAAATTGCATACTGCAAATATAACGAATATGATGATATTCAATACCGCTTGCGGGAATGAGTGGCAGATAGTGGTGCAAAAGAATTCTTTGCTGGTCGTAAAAAGTAAACCATAAGCTAAGAGATAACCTCGTTAAAAAACTCACAATTTGTCAATGACACATCAAACTTATTTGTGAGTTTACTTTTAACTTCACATAACATCTTGTCATTTGCGCGTTTGCCGTGCCGCGATCCACATGGCAGAAAAACTGATCCTGGTAGTTGAAGGTCTAATACTCATGTTTGAAAGAGTGTTAGTTCACACACTATTTTGGCCCTAGCTTCTGGTAAAACGAGAGTTTAAACCTACCCAATTTTAATCAATCGGTTTGTTATGATTAACTTTAGGATGAGGAATTATTTATGTTGTGATAGATAAAAGGTTTACACTGAGTTACGATATCGAGCCTGACAGAATTTTTTGTGTTTGCAAGAGTCTTTAATTTTCATTTATGAAACCTACATTACTCGGCTAGCCTTGGCGACTGCATCAGTTTGTGATGTAGCGTCCCATATTTGGCTCTGTGGGGAGATTAAGCAATGAAGTTGACGGAGTTTATTATGGTAGATTCTAAACCTCCAACCAAACAATCTTGCCCAATTACCAAAGAACCAATAAAGTTAGTATAATTAAAAAAAGTTAAGAGATGGTACTTTATTTATTGATGTTAAAAATAAAATTCAGAGCAGCACAATGCAAGAATGCACGTCAGGAAAATATATTGGGTATAGTTGAACCGCATAAATTCTTTTAAATATTTTAAAACGAGTTATTTTATGACACCAGTTGTTATCAAGCGTTATTGATTGCATAAAGAAAGGATGGAAGGATGGTGAAGTCAGGTTTACAACATGTTATGATCTTAACATTCGATTCTAAACTAAATACTTGCCCGGTTTGCTCGTTTATTCCGAAAAAAAAAAAAAAAAAATAGATAGCAAAAATCAGAGTAACAGATAAACTCTCTTACTCTAATGCCTAAATAAGGTATAAAGCAATTACGGATTTTAATTTTTTTTTTAGATTGTTTGCTGCAGTTGTAGAAACATTTATTCTTTAACAAACATCATTTATAAAACTTACTGCTATTGCAAAAACTGTTTTCTAGTAAGGACTCTAATTTAAGAGTAAAAAATGAGTTGTGAGCTTATCAGGCGGGCTCAAAACTAACTACAATCCAATCTGATAGAGGTTAATCTTAAACCAAAACCATCTAAAGTGTTTTCTCAAGCAAAACCAACTAAGATAGCGACTCATTTCAAGTCAAATCTTAAACAAACTAAGACGCAATCTGAGTCAAAGTTTGCAAATCTAACAATCCTGCGCCTATAAACCTTAATATTGACATCTGGTCAGACTAAATAAAAATAGAAGATACTTCCGATCTACCTACACTGACATATAAAATGATGTCAAATAGCAGTTTCTAGTAGAGTTCTACTCCCCTTAATAATACTTCTAAAAAAAAGCAGAAAAACGTTAATAAACAAAAAGTCAAAATTACGTTCTCATTGTATCTTTAACAATAGTTTTAACCATTATACATTGGAACTGCATTGGATATGATGCACACTACAAATCTTTCTATTAGCCAAAAAATTACTTATATGTGTTTTTTTACAGGAAACTAATTTTAAGGTCAAAAATTCATATAATTTTTGTGGTTATTCTATTTATTGCAAGATCGTGTAAATGTTAATTGTGCTGAGCGGCCTTATTGATTTGTTTTCAGCAAAATACTCCGTGTCAACATTTTATGAGAAGCAGTGGCCGTTCAATTTTATTTCCTTTTCTCACTGATACAAAATATAGATTAAGAAAACAATGTTTTGCCAAATACCAGTTTAGACCTTTGTTTAAATGAATAGTTAATTACTTAAACAACTTCCGTCTCCTTTTCTGCCAATGGGTAATTTTAATGTTTATAACACTATGTGAGGTTCAAGTCAAACCGATGTGCGAGGTAGTAACTTAGCAAATCTGTTTTAGAAACAGATTTAGTTCTACTTAAATTAAATAAAAATAACAATACCTACTTTTTCTTAGCTAATATTGACTTTACAATTATTCTCCAAGTATTGCAGCATTCAAATATTGCATTTTCAAACATTTATGTGCATGTTTAGTCATGAAATTAATGCAAACCGTCATCGGAATTAATGATTAAAAAATGCTGATTAGGATACGTTTGTTCAAATGTTTGGTTGCAATGCTAGTGTTCAAGCCACTATTTCCATTATGTCATCATATAAGAACGCAAGTATTCTGCTGGCTTCAGAAAAACCTTGCAAAGAGCTCGTTCTTTAATGAAATTTTGACAAACTAATTTTTTTCACTTTTTTGTAGGTATGATCACTTTCCTACTGAAAAAAAATTATTAGTTTATTTAAAGTACAATCTATTAATTTGAGAACCCTTGTCGGGAAGGTGCAAAAAATATATTGATAATAGAAGAAATCTGCACAAAAACACAGAATGGATTAAAAGGTAGGTATACCCAACACAACAAATGCCAATTGGAAAAGCCAAAAAGACTAAGAGACAAAGAACTATGCAAATAAAAATTTAACTTTTATAAAAAAGCATAAAAAACAAAAAACTATTCCAAGACTTATAAATAAATGATTGCAAAATAGTAATTAAAAAAATAATTGAACAAAATTGTTAACATAGAAAGATAACCCAAACTCTCAAATGCAAACTGATACAGACTATTTAAACAACTAAAAATTTTCTGGAAAATTAACCAAGAAATTAATTAAACAATAGATGCATTACCAAAAGTAAAAAGCATTGCTAAGAAAATAAGAAATTAGCCACAAACTACAATGACAATAAAAGAACTTAACAAAATAACAATTATACTACTATATGCAAAACAAAGTTATCAAAAGTAACAGCAAAACTGCAATAACATAACTTGCAATGTCATACGGAGTTCTGTAGTTAGAACTAAAATATAAAATATAATCAATTAAAATAAACTGCCAAAGAAACTAATGCCCAAAAGGACAACAATAATTGGGTAAATAATACAGTAAATGTAGAAAATAACACAGACTTAAGAGCATACCGACCGCTACCTTGATTTGTAGTATTTTAACAAAAACTGCAACTTCCCCTTCATCGCTGCTTCTACAAATAATTTGATAATCGATTTATTTTTTACCAGTACATTTAGAATAAATTAAACTATGATATGTCAAAGTCATTTAGTCAAATAATAATTAGGAAATAACCGAAAAAACCCATCAAGTATTTTTTTTCTGTATTTTTCAATGAATTTTTTTGCCATTTGCAAATATATTTTCCCAAAAAAAACTTCGACATTTCATAGTTTAATCCTTTCTAAATGTACTGGTAAAAAAATAAATCGATTATCAAATTATTTGTAGAAGCAACGATGAAGCCCAAGTTGCCGTTTTTGTTAAAATACTACAAATTAAGGTAGCGGTCGGTATGCTATTAAGAGCGACAATAAACTAAAAATGTTGATAAAATCTGTAATCAATTTTAATAATTTACTAAAGAAACCGATAAACAAAAATACAACAAATGACTTGCAATGTCATACGGAGCTCTGTAATTACACTTAAACTGTAAAATCAATTATAATAATTTTTTTGAAAAACCAATGCCTAAAAGGACAACAACATTTGGGTATGCAGATAGCTATAGAAGTCAACGTAAATAAAACAGTGAAAATTAAAAAAAAAAACACAGAATAAAGTGCAACAACAAACCAGAAATGTAGATAAGAAAAAAAAAACAAAAAATGTATTTCTTGTAAGAAAAGCCAAATTAAACACAGAAAGTACTAAAATTAAATCTTAGCATTAAATATTTAGACATAATGATAGATGTATAAAACGATATACAGGTCTGTGACTTGATGCGCATAGCTTAATAGCTTATTCCTTGGACAATTTTAAGTCGAAAATAAAGTAAAGGTCATATTGAATAAAGTAATGTAAAGTTTTATTATTTAACTTTTTTTTTTAATTCCTAACAAGTATTTTATTAAAGTTTTTGTTTCAAATGTCTTCCCGCTGCCTCACAACACATTCTTGCTCTTCTAACAATTGAAGACGTAGCTCTTTGAATACTATCTAGGTTTTCTTGTATGAATGCAGCTGCAGCCATAATATTTTGAATTAGCTAATCTCTGGTTTGTGGTTTATTAGAATACACCAAACTTTTTATGTGTCCCCACAGATAATAGTCAAGAGGAGTTAGGTCTGGTAACCTAGGAGGTCAGAAAACTTTAGCTCTTCTTCCAATCCACCTGTTAGCAAAAATGTTATTTACATTTATAGCAAAATGTAGAGGTGCGCCATCCTGCTGAAACCACATAATAACTATATTGTAAAGTGGTACATCCTCCAATAATTCTAACATTTCGTTTTGTAAAAAAATTTAAATAACGTGCAGATGTTAAATGTTTTTTAAATATGAATGACCGAATAAGACGGTTATTAAGAACACCACACCAAACAATTACTGAAAAACGATGTTAAAAATGCGATTACGTAATTTTAAAAGGGTTTTCAATTGCTCATGAATGTGAATTTCTTGTATTCGTGTTTCCATCTCTTGTAAACGTAGCTTTGTCTGTAAACAAAATTTGTCCGCATAATTGTTGGTGTTCAATCAACCAACGACAAAAAGTAATATACGCAGAGTAGTCTACTAGTTGTAATTTTTATGTGATAGGGGTACAAATATAATTTTTTTTAGATATTTTTTGTACACTAGTGGAGGAATTATGTTCGATCATGTTAAAAATAGCTTCCTCTTCAGCAAGTTCTTGGCGTACGGGACGTTCTGCAGTAGCTTTCGGAACTCTACCTTCAAATGACGATGCACATTGATGAATACTTTCGCGTTAGGTGTTCTTCGACCAGGGAACCTCCTTTGATATTCCCGCACTCTTTTGCATTTCCATTGCAGTATCCATAAACAAAGTGAATATCACCATACTCTTGATTTGAAAACGTAGCCATACTAAATTAAACTTAAAATAACAACCTTAAATTGTCATCATCAAAACATTTGACTAAAGAGTATAAAACATTTATCACGTCATGCTCACCTGAATTTAATATTGCCCATAACCCTATAACTATTGAGTTGAATAAAAGTGCATAAGGCATTTTCGACTTAAAATTGTTCAAAAAATAAGCTATTAAGCTATGCGTATCAAGTCACGGAACACCCTGTATAGATATATAAAAAAAGCAAAAAAAATATAAAAAACAAAGAAGTTTTATTTGAAAAACAACAATATAAAAAACTACAATATTTTATTTTTATTCATTTCTGCAATACCAGTAGGAAGCTAACAACGCTTTAGAAGAAGTCACTTTTTTTAGTCATAAAATTTTATTAATTGCCATATTTTCAAATGTTTTGTCTGGCAGCTCAAATACGTTGCTTTTAATAGATATGGGTTATCTTAGTACCGCCCTTAAGCAAGATTTTTAAATCAAAGTCAAGCCCCAATTTTTGCAATTATTAAAATCAACTAAACAAAAATTGGTACTTACACATTAATATTAAAACTTTGCCTACGGTACTTAGATTACTCATATCTCTTAAACGCAACAGCTGTGGGCTACCAGACTTAAAACATATGAAAAGACAGACATCAATAAAATTACTATAAAGACCAAAACCGTTGCCACCCTTAAACTATCGCAAGCAAAAGAAAATTATACATAAAAAAATAAACAATAAACATAAAAACAAAAAAAATATACCAGACAAGAATACACCTTATAGATCAACAGTAAACATTTTCAAAACATACCTAAAGCGAATGCATTTGGCAAAAATATTGAGTGTAGTTGGTAACTCATGCAATACCAAAACAATGCTAAAATGCGTTGAGTAAAAAAATATTAGAAAGAGGTGCAACAAAAACATATTTTTACGTATTGTAGATGCAAGATATAAAAGCATTAGTTTGACTCGCACACAAGCTATTACTATCTCCAAATTTTGGAAATGACTTGAAATGGTTCTGTAATCCGGAGATAGCGCATTGTCAGTACTTACTAATATTTAATCACCTAAACGCTACAAGCAAAAGAAACTGGATTTTAATCATTAATGCCAACAAAGAAGAAGTCACATTAAAATAAATTGAGGATTTAGAAGGAAACTCCCAGAAGTAGACAATGACCAAGTTCTATCAAGAATGAAGCTATCTGTAAGCAGGAGTTTGCAATGCAAAAGAGCCCACTAAGGAGACTCCTGATCTCCAAAACCAGGTAGAGGAATTTGCAAAATAAAGTTAAAAAGTGACAAAGTTGTACGTTTTGTTCCAAACCCGCCTCTGAGTAGGCTCGTCGCAATATTTTTGCTGACACCCGGTTTGACTTTACCTACAATTTGGGTGCAATTTGCAAGAATAGATAACTTTCCCAGGAACACAAACTACCAAACGTAACTTGACGCTGCGCAACCCGGAAGATGTTCCTGGTTTAGTTTTAAATTAAATATGTTTATTTATAATAGTTTTGATTTTAAACTTGCCAATTTTGATACATTGCTGCTAATTTTTGTACACAATTTTTTTATTTTTTTTTTTAATTTTAGTGTTTTTTAAAAATTCTAGTCACTGGTTTAAGTAGTTTAAGTAGAATTATAAAATACCAACATATGCATTACTGTGAATTTTGTGATAGTTTTAATGTAACTTTTTTGACAGCTGACTGACTACATTTTAAATAGTTTTGGTTGTTTATTTCAACATTTAAACCGTTTTTGGTTATTTTAGTAACTTTTCGACAGTTTTAATTAAAATTTTTTGTTTTTTTTTAACTTTTAACAGTTATATTAACAAACTATATTTCGAGAGAATTGAATATCTAACCCTCTAGCGGGTGGGCAGTTCACTCCATTCCAAACCTCCATTCCACCCACCAAAATGTTTGAGTTCAAGAAATTGAATCACAAACACTTGCGCACTTCAATCGAAACCACACGCTTACATTATTTGAACTTATTTCCCGCCTACCCACCTAAGTGTATGTGTTCAAGAAATGAGATCACAAACACTTGGGCGGGTGGGTAGGGCACTCTAAACTGCACACCCACAAATTTAGACTTTGGTTCCCGCCCACCCACCCAATTGTTTGTAGTCAAAAAATTAGATCACAAACAATTGGGCGAGTGGGTGTGGCACTCCATTCTAAACCTCACGCCCACAAACTTTAAACTCAAGTGTTTGTGTTCAAGAAATTGAATCACAAACACTTGGAAATTCTAATCCAAACCACACGCCCACATTATTTGAACTTTTATTTTAAACAAATTTTGTTTTTAAGGTTAAGTGGAAGAACAGCTTTAAGCTGAACTTTGCCGTTCTATATATTGTATATACAATACCAATACATAAATAAAGATTAAATAAATAAATAAATACATAAATATAGTAACAGAATTTACAGGTTTAGAACATAATTTGATAGTGTTAATAGTTTGCTTTTTTTGTGTTGGAAATCATCCGTGTCTTTCAACATTAAACAAATTGCCTTCATAGAGTATTCATAACTAATTATCAAGCTTTTAACTACTTATACGCGTTGACTAATTGGAAACTAAAATTATGTAATACCAGTTGCCAAACTCTGTAACTACATTATAAATATTTTATATTATATTGCAATACAACGTATCTGGTACGTTTGCAGTAACTTCTAATGATTTTATACATTGTTTAATAGTTTTAGTAACTTTTTAATAGATGTTAACTTTATTTTGACAGATTATGCAATTTTTTTCAACTTACAACCTATACATATACATACAATCTGACATATTTGACAGTTACTTTAATAAGACTTATTGACAGATATAGTCACTGTTTTGTAAGACAGTTTAGAATATATTTAACAGATTTAGTATATTTTATTTATAATATTTATAATATTTTTAAACATTACTGTAACTTTTTTACGTATTACTTTTTTGACAAATTACATACATTAAAAATGTAATCTCTTTGACAGTTTTAGTGATTTTTTGACATACATATGTAGTAACTTTTTGACAACCTTAAATACAACTTTATAAATCATAGCACTACAAACAGTTTGACAGTTTAAAATATTATTTGATAGATCTGACAAGCAGATGTAGTAACGTTTTTAACATTTTTTTAATAAAATTTGAGACATTAATATGCATACACTCTGCCAGTGTATGCATATTAACTGTTTAACAGTTTTAGTAACTTTTTGATATTTTTAATAGATTTTAACAGATTTAGTAAAATTGTTGACAGAAATACAATTTAACATATCTGACAGATTGTATATATTCTATTACATTGACGGTTTTAGTAACTTTTTAAAGTTTTCAGTAACATTTGGCAGTTGTAGTAACAGTTTAAAATCTTGTTTGGCAGCTTTGGCAAATTTATGCCAACTTATTCCATTGCTAAAAAATATTTGACAAGTTCTGTAACATTTTGATAAATGTAGTAGAATATAATTTTTAACAGTAAATAAGTAAACTATTTCTGATAACCCAGTAACTAAAAAAAAAAGGATTTTTTTTTGTTGAGAGTTTAGAATACTATTTGACACATCTGCTATATTTCTATATTTTACAACATAAATGATATTTGTAAATTGTTTGACCGTTTTAGTAACTTTTTGATAGACGTAGTAGGTTTTTTACAATTTAGTAAACAATTTGATTAAGTACAGATTATCAACCTATAAGATTTTAAATTTTAATAAACTGCAAAATAGTATACTTTTTTCAAACCATTTCCGTGAAAATCCTTCTCAATATTTTATCTTAGCTCCTTCACCGAGTTCTACACATTATGTACAAATGCATTACGTAGTGTCAGAAAAAAAAAATCATTAATGACAATAGGCTTAAACTTCAAAAGATAGATTTATCATCCCGAGATGTAGACAGGCAAAGTAAATTCTCTTCATTGCATAACAATAAATTGCACAAAAAAAAAAACTTAAAACAATTTAAGACTAAAGCAAATATTTTATGTATTTTTTTTCCAATTATTAATTTGCAAGTTAGTAATTTCATATTAAAATAAGAATCATAACAAACATATATTTAGAACCGTACATCGCCTTTAATCAGTCATTCCAACTTCCATCATTTCAGAGTTAAAAAATTGAGCCAGTTCCTGAAAATTAAAACACTATTAACTTGTCATTAAATTAATTAGGTATAGACACAATAAACTAACACTTAATAATAATAAAATCTTATTTAAAACAGGTCATGACAATTAATATACAAAATTAGTTCTTAACAAATTCTCAATATATCTAAAATACCGTGTTCATAAATCAATGATATATTTGTACAGTTGCTTTCAATATTTACAATAAAATAATACAGATAAATCTATCTATATTTGTATCCTTATTTTATATATGTCTATAATAAAATTAATATTCTTGAAATGATTTGAATTAATAATTGTGGCCAAAATAAACAATCCACCATGTTGGAACACTCTAATTTATAAAGCTAGAAGTATGTCATATTTAAGACTATTTATAAATATATAAACTAAAATATCACAATATGATTATACATATATCACTATTTATTTATTTAAACTTGCTTGGCCTTCAGTATTTATATTTTATTATAAACCCCTCGTTTAAAAGTCTAATATGCTGCATACATCATACGTATACTTCGCGTTTTTCGCCGCCGCCGGTATTATTTTGTGAAGCGACTGAAGTTTTCCTGCTTGCACCTTCTTGAGAATTCGTTGTGTTTATCGAAGGTGAAGTGAGATTTAAAAATTCAAGATGTGGACTCGATAAAGTGCTCGGAGTATTTAGTGAAATTTTTCGTTCGACTTCGCCTCCATCTGATGATTTCTTAGATGTGACAGAAGCCGTTGTATTCGAAAAGTGCGTATCGGATTCTTTTGAAGCGGATGAGTTGTTGGACGCATTGCTGCTACGGCTGCTATGTTCCAATTCCTCGTCGGATTGAGTAGTGACTTCGGTTAATGTTACTGGTTGTGACATTGCTTGCTGACTTTCATTAAATGCTCTTACAAATGATGGACTGGCATTTATTGTACGTGCTAATAGTGGGCTGTTGGTTGCTTGTGCTAAACCTAATGATGTTAATTGTGATACTGTCATTGGGAGACTGACGGGTGTTGTTAATACTGGTCCCAACCCTGGTGATAAAATTGCTTGTGCTAAAGCTGCAGTACCCGGTTGGCCTGCATGTAAAGTATTATTTACAGAACCACTACCATCCAATTCTTGTATTGGTGATAAAACCACTTGCACTAAAGGAACATCAGATGATGTATAATTCGGATAGTTGCTTTGTAATTGATGAGGCATTAGAGTAACTCCTGGTGATAAATTCTGTATATTTACTGAATTCTGAACAAATCTGTTTTCTCTATCCACATGTTCTTTTGTTACATCTGGTGTTGGAATCCTAGGACGGTTTTTAACAGGAACTGGCCCGGCTCCGGTTAAAGATAGTCTACCATTCCCTATAAAGATTAACTACATATTAGACTAGATTATTAACAAATCAAATATATTTAACAATAATGACAAAATAAAAGTAAATAATAATTACCTGGCTTAGCATGCCTCTGATTTCTTCCAGATCGTCTACCCACCAACCTATCATAAATTGACATTTTTGGTTGTGGTTGTACAGTTGGTAACTGACCAGCTGTTTCAGCATAAACAGAATTTCCACGATGCCTAGTAAATAATCCTCCTGATGAATATGCAGTAGATGCTGATCTCACTGATCCCATTCTTGTCCTTGATATTTGACGGCTGAACCAATTTGAACTCTTACGCCTTTGGACAATGGGAGTGTCGACACTTTCCTAAAATATATTATAATTTTATATTTAAGCAATTTATTAATATAAGGTGTTAACTTACATAATCTGCATACATATCATCGATCATTGTTTTCCTAGGAGAGATTAAATTAGCGTACATGGCATCGGAACTTTTAACCTTGTATTTTTCTGCTGAGCCTTTAGGTTCTTCTCGTCTGTAGTGTTCGGATGCCACGGTATAAGGTAAATCTTTTGGAACAACGTCATCCCAAAACTGATCCTTTAAGAGTTCTGGGTGTTCTTCATGCATTTCATCAACAATCATGTAACTTGCCTAAATAAAATAAAATAATTTTCAATTATGTATATAATTCAACCATCTTAAATAAGCCTGTTATAATCCTTGGCATCAATAAAGATGCTATTTGTATATGTCAAATCAATTATTAAGTTAATGAATGCAAAGGTACTATTTGTTTATAGCATGAGAGTATTATATGCACGCGGCAGTATTGCAATTTCATGTAAATACAATCATTCAATTGACGTAATTACTGATACGGTACATGCTTTCGGCAGACAATATGGAATTTTGTTGTCATAAAAACGTAATATTATATTAATATCTCTTTGGTGGAATTAAACAGCTGATTTTATTTATTGTTTAGAAGCAATGCCATATAAGACAATTAGAACAAAATTAATATTTATAAAAGTAAATAATATATTATTAACTGTTATTATGTTTGACAATGGACCATTGTTATTGCTAATAATTCATTTTTAAGGTGATTTAAATTCGAGTAAATGTTAAAAAGTTAATAAATTATATTTATATCTATAAAATTAATTAATTGATGCTCAAAATCTAATTATTCTATGTTGATTATTTAAGGCTTTTTTTTAAATAATAATATATTTTATTAATAAAACATTCATATAATACAATTCAGTACATATAAAATGTATTAAATAATAATAAAATTGTTTCTTCCCTCTATCATCACTTGAGGTTTGCGGGTTCATTCCCATCTCAAGTTATCGGTATAATGGTGTAGAACTATTGAATTCGTTTTCTTTGTGGAAGATAATAAGAAAAACATAGAAAGCTTTAAGTTATAGACTAGCAACAACTTTTAAATATATTTTGAAGACTATTAAATCTTTTTGACAAATTGTAGCCAAATTGTTATAGAAATTATAGTTTAATTTAATACTAATATCAAGAATCCAATAATGTAAGAAAGAATTTAAATACAAACAACAAAATAAAAGTATGATAATTATTATCATAATGAGTCATACCATTATTGGGTTAACAGTAGCTAGTGAGTTATCATTTTAAATTTGTAATGAAAATTTTAAAAATTCTTTTTGCGTTGTATATTATCGTTGCTGATTTGCATTGATCAGGTAGCTAATAGAATATTCTCAGGACTATGACATTTTCCACTCTTCCTCCGCATTTTTTGTTGTATTTGAGAATCTCTAGGTTATCATAAATATAGTGGCAGCAAACTTCTTTCAATTTATAAAATTGCAAAATGCATAATTCAAGATATAAAGCATTTTACATAAACAAAAAGTAGTTAGCCAACACAATAGCTCCTGACATAAAAACGGCATAGTACAACAAAAGTTGCAGACCGCAACATTAATCTAAATAATAAATTGAAAAAATCAAACATCAGTTACGAAAACAGTTTTTGGTATGATCAATGTTTTGGAAAAAAGGTTTTCCACTGTGTAACGGCAGAAAACTCTAAAATTAGTCATGATAGCATTTAACAGCCTGCCAAAACTAAGCCTCATTTCCACCACAAACCAAAATCATAAGGCTTATACTAAATAATACAATGTTTCCATATACTCAAGGTTCAGTAAAGATTCAATCACAAAAAAGAAATGACGTAACATTGCTACACTATTTGAGCTATGCAACTTAATGCATACTTTCACACTTTTCCAAAGCATAAAAGCAATAAAGCGTTTTGCAAAATGAGTGTTTGAAGTACAATAAGATTTAGTTAGAAGTTATAAATCGGACTTCACTGTAGACATATTACATATTTTGAGCACGTAGGCAAGAGCCAGACTTACTATATTTACCAAACCATGTTTGTTTTAGATCACATCTAACATTTATAATTTTTCTAGAAAAGCACTAACAGGGCTTTATCAACAATTGATAGAAGCCACCAATTGCAAAGCAAAATGTAACCATAAGACGTTTAAAAACTCAAACTACAATTGTTAGATACAAATATTCGTGTATGTTGCAACATTTAACTATTCAAATTGCATTTTTAATTTTATACTTTATGCCCTATCCTCTATGCTTATTGCAAGCTAGCAATATTGTTATCGATCAGATTGCTAAGCAATTTTGTATTTTTATTACGTTTTTTTAATAAATTGTTTAGCAAACTTGCTCGATAGCATTAATGCTAGAGTAGCAATATGCATAAAGAATTGGAATCAAATTGGCATTGCCAATTAATGTCTACTTCTTTCTACGTTTTTAAAAATCAAAATATAAAAACCAGTCTAAATTGACTTTTATCTTTATGTGAATGTATCAGTTATTTATTAAGTTAATCTTAAGAGAAGAAATATAGACAAATTACAACAATCATATATTTTCAAAAACAAAGTTTTTGTAAATTTAATTTAAAAGAATGTACCTCATAGGTTGGCTATATTTTCTAATAAATATCACGTTTGATCAAAGCTACCTAATATACAAACTTTTTAACTGGTGCACAAATGACATTCATAATTTAACCAACCTTAAGAAGTTTAGTCAAATCAGTTTTAGCCATGTTAAGATACGGGAAATAACCTTAATAACTTTTTTCCAAAAATTTTATCTGACTTTATGCTAATTAAATCCAGATGATAAAACCTTTAACCACCATGAGTTACTTCAACTAGCTTAGTTTATCAACATTGACAAGCTCAATGTTTGGGATGTTATAGAATGCAAAACGTGTACCTTGATTTTGATAGCAAATAATCAAAAATCCTTTACGTTTAGAACAACGCCTTACCATTAACGTTAAGATATACTTTTTTAAATATCCCCCAAACCTTGTATCGATGCAAATAGATGACAGTTTGCTAAGTCTTTCTATATTTTTGAATTTTATCTCAGATAACCAATGGCAATTTAAAAACTTAATCAATATCATGCCCCTTCCTTGTTACAAGAAATAAAAAACTTTCTTAGTTTTATAATATTAGTAATATGTGTCCGTTTCCAGGTAAATAAAAAGTGCGCGTAACAATTATTATTGCTTTAGGTATAACTAAAGTGCTTCTTCAACTAATAAAAGTTAACAATTACAATTGCAAACCTTTTTCTATTTTCAGCCACACTTATAAAGTTTTCATAATTTAGGCCTTTCCATTGCCGCATGTTTTTAGCCATGATAATTTTTTTCTGCCGCTTCCTCTTTTTTCCTTTTACGTTACTTATGTTGGAGTAGAAGGTATTTGTTGTTCCTTAGTATGTGTCAAAGGTATGATGTATTGCTTGTTTTTATAGTGTTAAGCAGTTTTCTGCATTTGTTTAACTTTTGAAGTACTGTTGTATTTGTGATGTGATCGATCCATGGGATTTTGAGATTGATTCATAAATGAATTTGCAATTGTCTAAGATCTGCTCTATACAATAGAACCGACCAGACTTTACTAAGCAGATTATGAGTCCGTGCTGTATTTTGGAGTATAAATTCAACTGATAGGCAATAGTACACAACCTTTTGCTTTGTGGATTTGTATTTTTTCAAAAGTAAAGTTTTTAGTTCTAACTTTGGCCAATTTGTGCCAGTATAAACTTTTAATGACCTTTACATCTTTCTCGTCTACTCCAATAATCTGCAAAATCAGGTAACTGATTAAAGATTTCCTTAAAAACAAACAAATTATTTTTTTACTTCTATCTAAACTGATACAATAATATCATTATCCAAGCAATCTAAAATATTAAAAACCTTTTTTTTTTAACTTTATTGATGTGCTTTAGATTCTAATCTTCAATCAAGAAAAACGAGCAATGAAATTCCAAACTGTCAGAAAATGCTACAAAATTTTTACCAAAAATGTATTGCAAATCATTCTCTCTTTAAACGACTAGAAGGCGTCTAGAAGGCGACTAGAAGGCGTATGTTAATTAAAAATTTGCAAAAACTAGTTATAAATTTACAACTACTAAAAACCAGCACGTGAACCATTATTTAGAGCTGATAAGTAAAATCTCAGTTTACAAACTACCAAAAAACTGTTTAGATATTTTTGCAAGACCTTGCAACTTAACACCCTTCAATTACTTCTCTACATAAAATCAAATATAATCTCAAAAACTAACATTGTTCGAATTATTCGTGACATACAGCTAGCAGTGTCAGGTTAAAAAGAGCCTTTATAACCAGAAATTCATGCAAAGCTAATATTTTTATCAAATTTTGAAAAACACCTAAAATGCAAGGTGTAGACGAAAAAAAATTCTTTTTTGTAAATCAATTAGACACAATTACTAATGCAGCTAGTCACTCACCCCAACAGATGTTCTGCCAAAGCAGAAGTACGAGAGTCAATAGATTTTTTATTGCTATCAACATAAAGTTAATTTTCTTACTAATGCAGCATACGTACATATGCTTAAGTTATGTTAGTTAAAAAATGCAAATTTATATAATAACTTATAATTTTTTTAGTTAGTAAACTTTAAAAATTATTAAAAACGCATTTTTCATTAATTGTTGAGCCGTGAGTAACAAATAATCAATACCACAGCTCACTAATTGTCAAATACTGTCCAAACTATGTTGTCTATTTTTTACTCTTCTGAAACATTCGCTTTTACTTTTAAGACAAGTCAATTCATAACGTTATAAATCTCAGAAAATTTATTGCATAGACTCGTGAACAAATATTGCAAACTGTTATAAAACAATTGTTTTCAGAAAGATTCTGTAGACTCTGTAGTACATGTTTCTTAAAATTCAATAAAACACTGACAAAATAAAATATTGATTTTTGAATTAAAAAAAGTACAACTCTGAAAAGTTTCGATAATGACATAAATCAAACTAATCAAACTTATTTTTTAACTTTTCTCACAGAATAATTGTAAAACATCTATGTAATTTGTTCAATTTTTTTTTATTTGTACTAATGTTCAATATTTGTCTGGTAAAAACATCTTTATTTTGAAATAAATTGCATACATTACTAATTCGGACGTACACTTTTACATATTGTTAGTTTTCTTTTACAATTCATCAGATTTAGATTGAGTTCAGTTAAGTTTCTGAGATTTATAACATTTTGATGTTATGACATATATTACCAGCAAACAGTAAAAATAGTGGTTAATCTTTTGCCACTGACGTCTGGTTTTCGCCAGGTACCCAACTCTAGCTTATGGCTTCAAGAAGCAAACCCAAGTCCTGCAGGTTAAACTAAGTTAGAGTGACCAGCTATACGGCTTAACTGTAGATACTTCCAGGGCTATTACAATAATATCCATGGCTGGAATACTGCAGTGCATAAAAACACATAATATGAAATGTCAAACTCAAATTCTTATTTATTCAGGCCTTATCTGTAACTTTTCTAGTTAAAAATATTGTTCAGTAACAACATCGTTATGGTGAAACTCGTAACGATTTTTATAACTATAATGTTCAGTATTCCTATTCACTAAGGACAACATCGTTAATTATTTCCGTAACAATTTATCTTTATATGAACTGCATGAAGCTAGCATTTTATCACTGCTTTGCATTACAAGTTTAATTATATGTAAAATCAAACACAAATTTTATTAGATTTGATTGAAAGTATTAATTTTATTGCGTAATATTTTTTTACTGATTTACAACACAAGAAAATATTAATATAAGCAGGTTTCCTACTTGAAATATATAAAACATATTATAATAATTCTTATTTTGAACATTTATAGAAGTAAATTGTTAGGTTAAGAATACCTTTAAGGCTTAACAACCACAGTGAGCGTGATTGTTAACTTAAAGACTATCCATAACCACAAATCTTTAATTTGTCAATCAAAATATTTATCGGACGCGTTACTGAATACAAATTCTTTTCGATGTTGTTACCTTAACAATTGTCCTTGAGATTTGCTTACTGAACAGGCATGATTGTCGAGCAAATAGACTAACGACCGGCGCTGTTCTGCTACCAGGGCATGTGTAAGTGAACCGCTGGACTTTTCATGCTAAATCTGTGACCAGCAATGAAACCAAAATAGGAACTTAAATTTGTAGTACGCCAAACAGAAAAGTTAGTAATTATAAAAAAAAAGAACTAAAGCGCTATAACATCAAAATCACCAGTGTTGCTAAACAAACTAGCAAAGAAAAAGATTTTCAGCACCCCATAAGCAGGGAAGACGTTGCACTAATGGTAGACAATCAATTAAAAAACTCATCATTGGATATAAGCTATAAAAACGCATAATGTCCTTTCAAATCAACAAGTATACGCGCCTACCACCAACGCAAGTTGGTATAAGTGCTTGAAAAATGTGATCAGCAAAATTTCTAACTAAAAAATAGTCATAATCCTGAAGAACCTACGATCGACAACAATCATCTATTAATGAAAGTTATATTATTAGAGCACGGAATGAGAAAGGCAAACGGCTGTTACAGTACTGCATAAATAACAACTATAGAATCACAAACATGGCACACAATAAGCCTATACAAAAATAATACACATAAACATCACCAAATAGACTGACAAAAATCAAATTGACTATATAATAATAATAAAACAGATAGCAATCATCTGTCATGTCTGCAAAAACATTACCGGGAGCAGACTGTAGAGCAGACCATTGACTATTAATTTGCAAGTTCCAAACATTGGAAAATTTCAAAAACATAAACTACCAATAATTACAGATGCTTCTAATTTCTCAAAAACTCTAAACCAACCAATCACTACTACTATAAGACAAAGTAGAGTACATTGATTCAAATAGTATGTAGCCAACCCCCTTATAAGCCAACAATAAAGCAACAATTAACATCCACCAAAAGATTCTCTTTATCCAAACAAAAAAAAAAGCATCAGCCAGCGGTATTAACACTAAATAACAACAAAACAGATACAACCTATTCTCAAAACTAATTCATAAAAATTATTGAAAAGATAAAAATAACTATCTCAACAACATCTTCATTGTACTCAGTCCAGTAATGTCATTTCTAAAATCAATTTAATAACTTAAATAGTCAAACCTCAAATATAGACCATTTGTGACTCAAACAATGTGCTAGTTACAGACATACAGAAGATATTAAAAGTTTGAAAAAAATATTGTGAATATACAAAGAAAAACAAATTGTAGCCTTTGACACAAATGGCACAAACTGTGGGCAATTCTAATCTAGATAGAAATAGCAACACACCTCAGCCATCTAATAAAGGCTCTCTAAGACAATAGTGCTGCTCTAGTCAAGGTTGATAACTACATATTTTCGGAACGCAATATAAAAAAAGAAGATAGAAAAGAGTGCATTTTATTGTATTTATTCTTTAATCTGTACAGCAAATATATTATGCGTGCCGTACTAGACAAATGGACAAATCGGTAGACATAAAATATTAAACCTCACATTCGTAGACAATACGCTACTACTTCCCTGCAGCAATAAATACTTTTAGCTAATTAAAAAATTAAAAAAGGTCAGCCTAGAGTATGGTCTAGAATTAACCTAACAACTATGATCGTAAACCGTGCAAATGGCAACTGGATAAATGGATCATTAATCTAGTTAAGCGCCATAGTCAATAATAGAGAAGCAAAAATACGACGCAAAATCCAGCTAATAAAAATAGTCTCAGCTGACTATAACATAACAAAGAACCAAAAATTAACCTCGTCCAAACACTCATATTCTCTTTGTTCATATACGAAGCAGAGACGTAAATATTGCAACCAGCAGATTTGACTCGCAAATGCATTCGAAATGTGGTGCTGACAGAAACTGCTGATAACACTATAGACTGCTATGCAAACTAATGTCTTAGTGCTTAAAGAGATCAAAAACCAAACAACAAAACTTTCCAGTACGCATTAAGGTGTTTTGGTCATACCACAAGAAGTGTCAGTACAATAGCTCAATGTTGGCGTATTTGGTTGGGACCAATTTTCAACTACAAATCAATTGTAAATGTCTTCTTCTGCTCTTCTTGATGTGTCGTATCCTCAGTGGTTAGGTTAGCAATCAATCTGGCCCATGTAATTCGATCTACCGCCGTTCTAAATAATTCTATTGAAGTCTTGCCGGTCTATTGACGCAAGTTCTTCAGGCAGGAAGTTTGTCGTCTTCCTGGTGATCTTTTCCTTTCAATTTGCTTTGCATAATTAACTGTAGGATTCTGTACCTTTCACTGTTGCGCATGATGTAGCCGAAATATGACAATTTTCTCTGCTTTATTGTTTTAAGTATTTGTATATTGTAAATATCTGGAGAAGCTTAACTAACCAACTCTTTTCGATAAGTTTACAAGACCATTCAATCATTTGGTCTCAAGTAGAACCGACATAGAGTAACTATGGAATTTATGGAACTATATTAATGTTGATTTATTCACATAGTCTTTTCGTTTTTCAGAAATATCACATATTAAACCGGTTTCATACAGATTGGACAAAATCGTATTTAAGAACATTACATTTATTTTTATAATAACAAGTGAAATGCAGCCTAAATTAATTAATTAATAAAAACAAAATTTTAGATAATATAAATTTAAAACCAAAAAATTATTCAATATAATCTATCAAATAATTATCAATCATTTTCTCATTTTCGAGACAAAATGTTAAAAATTCAGAAAAAGTTTTTTTCAGAATTTGCAGTGAAATTCTAAATAATGTACACGTAAAAGCGTTTTCATTTATTTTTAAATAATAATTGCTGAGCTTTAACTAAGTCTAGTATATGTTCAAACTAAAGTTTGGTTATCTGAGTTATATTAACCGATTAGATTTTAAATTTAATTGTAACTGTAAATATTGTTTTGTTTGGTACATTTTTATAAACATCCAAAAAGAGTCTATTCTAAAGACAATAAATAAATGAGAAAAACAGTTCTGTGCTGTAAGGACACAGTTGCATGTTGATAATGAGAAGTAGGACAAATAAATTGTATATCTATATAATACTAATGCTAGGTTTTGCATTTATTCGAATTTAAATTGGCATGCAAATAAAACAATTGATAATTAAAGAAGTCTACGTCTTTGTTTAGAACATAATTTAACAACAATCAAAACAATGTTTAATTAAATTCTACTAATCCTTGCTTTGTACGATTCTGTTTGAATCTCCATCCATAAGTTAATTAAGATACACACATTCTTTATTTAAATTTATTAATAAAAACAACATACCAAAGTGGAATTTATTTACCATCTTGCAAACATATTTAATGTATTATCATTGTTTGTTAGCTAATATATTAATTAATCAATATGTTTTTAGCACATTGTTGAAAAACAAGTCGAAACGATGTAAATAATAGTTTTGTATGTATTAATAAATATTTAAATGCATATTTAACTCCAAGGTAGTGCATGCAGCAAGATAAAATTTAAAAAAAATTATTCGATTTTAATATATGTGCATGTCGAATGAGCCGTTCGACAAGTTGCAATGATCATGTAAAACAGCCTTCCAAAAACGCAATAAATGCGTATATATGCAACAAAATTCGTATAAGGTAGATTGTTTGCATTACCTTGATGTGTCTGTCAATGAGCCAGTTCAATTCAATGTCGTCGTCGTCTTCTCCGAAGGGGTTGATTAACACTTCAGCTACTTTTAACCAACCAACATAGAAACAAAACTGAAAAAAAAATTGTAATTATTATTTACTAATACATTATTAACTTTAAATTACCTGCAGAGCTGTGAAAAATGGAAAATACATATCTGGCTCTTCAAATTTTCCTACTGGTTGCGTAGCTTGCGGTACGAATTGTCTTCCCATTAAGGCAGCTACAAAATATGTATATAAAGCTAAAGTAACAACCTGGAAAGAAAAAAATTAATTACTATTATGCAAAGAAATCAATAATTTACATTTATGTTAACTAAAACCTTGACTTAATCCTGTCTGATATCAATGTAAATCAAATCACATTGTTTGCGATTACATGTAATGTAATATAATATTGCTTCTAAAATCAAATGCTAATTTGATTTATCTTTAAGTTGTGTAGCTAATTGGTTCAACCTTTTCAATAAATCCAATAAATTTAGGTGTGTGCCAACAAAACGTATGTTTATTTTCCTCATTGCTAAGGTTAATTTCATTGAGTATCCAGTTTATCGTTTATCCTTGACAATGAAACACTTTCCACACGAAATTGTATTTAAAAACCTTGTGGACAAAGCATCGATAGCATCTGCACATGATTTAATGTTTAATTAATATATCTTAAGGTTATTTCAAGTTCATATTAATATATAATTAATATTAATTGATACAAAGAAATTCGTTATTATTTTATAGATAATGTATTCGCATTAAAAAAAAAATCGATAATTCAAGGATTTTTTGTATTAAATTAGATTGGTATTTTAATTGGTTAGTTTTCTAATTAAAGCATTCTTAATAATATTTAATATTAGTATTTTTATTTATTAATAATTTTTATAGAATGTAAATAAAAACTCTCAATATCCAATATACGATTTGAAAGACAAGTTTGCTTTCATCTATTTTTTACATATTTAAATTTGTTTTGAAAGCCTTTAATGTTTATAAATATTAAAACGGGTTTTGTTGCAAAAGTTTCTTCATATTAATGAACTTGTCCTATGAAATGTATATTTGGAAAACCCATATAAATCTATACGTAGGTGACATTTTTGTAATTGGGTGTTAGTATTTTACAATAGGATTGTATACAGAAATTATCAAATATTGCAATTTTCATGACAGGATGTAAATACACAAGGCCGTCCAATTATTGTCCAATCAATGTCAAATTATTTCTAGCGTCAGATATTTTTTATTTAAATCGATATGTTTATTTAATTGGATTAGTTATATTATGTGTTTATGTAATCTACGGTTAAGAGTAAATGATTGAGACGTGTTTTATTGTAAGAAGAATTACAGTGTGATTCGTAGTAGATGACAAACAAAGTTAACTAGATGGACGCATTTTTCACTGGTGAATTCGTGGTAGTAAATTGGTTACAAACTCCCAATTTGTAACAAATTACTACACATAATAAATTAAAAACCAAATTTTGAACTATACAACATATTTTGCAAAGAAAAAGTATAGGCCACAAACTCTCCGATCTCTCTGTTATTGAATAAAATCATTTATTATGTTATTACGTCGCTTAAAGTACTTTATCTTTTTTAATTTTATAATATATTAAATAGTGCGCTGCATAAGTTTATTCCATCTTGCAAAGTTAAACAAAAAAGAAAATATCCACCTTGGTATAATATAAAAATTATAAAGCTGATTAAACAAAAAGCTTCAGTCAGACAAAAACTTAAGTTCAACTCTCCGACAATAACAACGGAGTTTAAACGACTTAGAACTTTAATTAAACGTAAAACTAAATCTTCTTACAGTATTTATATATCTTTAATTGAAAATAAAGTTGTCTCTAACCTAAAACAGTTTTGGACATACATCAACTCTAAAAAAACCAACTCATCTAGAATTCCTTCTAGTTTGATTAGTGATAATGAAGTATTTGATAATCCTAAGAACATTGCTAAGGGCTTTTCTAAGTTTTTTGAATCCGTACACATTCTCCCGTCTACTAATGTCAACCTTGATAACTGCAACTATATACATAACTTTACATTTTCTCATGTTTCAGAAGATGCTGTGTTAAAAATTCTTAAAACCCTTCCAAATAAAAAGTCTGCTGGCAATGATAATTTACCTGCTTTTTTATTGAAAGATTGCGATTCTTTTTTGTCATCCTCTCACAATTTTATTCAATTTATCCATTACTACCTCTACTTTCCCTAATAATTTGAAAAAAACTTCTGTTTGTCCAATACCTAAAACTAATATCAATCTTCACAACATTGATAACTATCGTCCTATTAGAATCCTACCACACATTGCCAAAGTCTTTGAGCGTATCCTCTATAATCAAATATACAGCCATGTTAAACCTTATATCTCCACTAATCAACATGGTTTTGTTCCAGGACGATCAACTGTAACAAATCTATGTGTTATTACACACAAAATAGCTAAAACTCTTGACACTTCTAGGCAAATTGACGTTGTTTATACAGATATGTCAAAGGCTTTTAATAGAGTTGAACATAACACTCTCTTAGCTAAGCTTAAAGATTTTGGTTTTTGCAGTTCATCCATTGTACTGATGTCATCTTATCTCAAAAAACGTGAGTCGTATGTTTCAATTACTATAAATCTAGTTCTTATTTTCCAACAACTGGTGTTTCGCAAGGATCAATATTGGGGCCCATGCTGTTCAATTTATTTATTAATCACCTTTCCACATCACTAGGTTGTCAGCATCTTCTATATGCAAATGATCTTAAAATCTATTCAAAGATCAACAGCATCAATGTTTTCAGTTGCAGAACATGTTAAACTAAATTTTCACATGGTCTGTTGCTAATCGATTAGATTTAAACATTAACAAGTGTAAGTTTATGTCATTTACATAAAAAACTAATGCCATAAAGTTTGATTATCTTACCAATAGCCGTTCAGCTAAGTATGTTAGTACTTTTAAAGACCTTGGTGTTCACATTGATACTAAACTAACGTTTAACTATCACATTGAAAACGTTGTACAGAGTTCTATAAAAGCTTTAGGATTTATTCATCGTAACACCAATAGTTTTCAAAATCTTAGTGCTTTAAAGGCTTTATATAATTATTTTAAGCGTTTTAAACTGAATTACGCTTCTTTAATTTGGTATCCACAGAACCAACATCAAACACAACAAATTGAAAGTGTGCAACGCAGGTTTTAAAATATTTATTTTTTTAAATTGAAGGACATTATCCTAGGAGAGACTTTGATCACCTCAGTTTACTCGATAAGTTTAATTTTGAATCGCTAGAGCTTAGACGTTTTAAGGCAAGTGTTATTTTTGTGTATAAACTTTTGCACAATATTGTCGATTCTCCTGAAATTATACAACTTATTAAATTGCATATATCATCTTTTAACAGTCGACAAAAACCAACCTTTAATTTACCAACAATACGTACTAGTTATAGTCTTAAGTCGCCAATCGATAATGTTTGTAGTAATTTAAATAATATGACACCCTGCTGTAATATTTTTAATGATAGTCTTAAGTATTTAATTGAACAAGTTACTTAGTTTTTATTTTTTTATTTTTTGTAAATGTTAATCTTATTTTAACTGTCCTGTGTTTTCCGTTACCCATGTAAAATTTATAAACGTTCAACAAGTGGTTGTAAGTCTTCTATATTGTATGTTGTTGATTAGTTTGCCATATATGATTATACTTCCTGTTTCTACTAACAGTACTTCTTCAAATATACCTTTGCTGTATAAATTAAATAAAAAAATCAACAGTACGCATCCTTGTCTGACTTCACGGCGTATCATAACCGCTTTGCTTGGGTCTTTACCAACAATGACTTTTGTTGTTTGGTGCAAGTAAAGATTGAAAATTATTCATATATCTTTGCTATCAATTTTTATTTTCTTTTTTATATCTCAAGTAGCTTAGATTACTAGATAAATAAATCAGAACTAAAAAGTGCTTAATTGGTTCCCATGCCTTTCCTAAATCCCATTTGTGTGTTGCTAATGTCGCCTTCTATCGTTTTAAAGATACAATTGTGTATTATATTCAGAAAAATTTTTAGAGTAAAGAGTAACGTTTAGAACTTTAACTACCGTTTATTTTGTTTTTTTGTGTAAAGCACTTGAACAAAGTTAGGAAATAATAAAAACTTACTTCCATAGTGAGTCTTCTACTCAAACGGTAAAAAAATTACAAAACAAATTTGATGGAAAAAACGTGCCTTCAACGCAATTTGTGGACTAATTTGTAAAGCAAGTTTACAAAACTGAATCGTTAATTGATAAAACAACACGTTCACGTTCTCGTCCGGTGCGATCAGCCAAAAAAATTTATGCTGTAGCTCAGAGTGTGCGTGAACATGCATCAACATCAACTCGTCATCGTTCTCAATAACTAAACATTTTTCGCAATTCTCGGCTTAAAGTTCAATTAGTCCAAGAAATTAAGCTTCATGACCATCCGATGTGTTTTCAGTTCGCACAATGGGCTAAAGATCGTTTGGCCAAAAAAGAGCATTTTTATCAAAAAATCGTGTTTTTCGATAAAGCTCATTTTCATCTCGGATAAGCAAAATTGTTGCATTTGAAGATCAAAGAATCCACTCATGACTATTAAACAGTCTATGCATCCACAACAAGTAAACGTTTAATGTGGTTTTTGGTCCGGCAGCATTATTAATACATTATTCTTCAAAAATAAGCAAGAAGCCGCCGTTACCGTCAAAAGCAAACGTCACTGTGCCAAGCCAAACAAAATTTTGTTTCAAAAAATTTGGTTATCAGTTTGTCTCCAGAGTCATTGCGATTGCATAATCAAAAGTTGCCGACGGTTCTGATTAATTCCCCCTTGCGTTAGTATGATAAAAATGTTGTGTTTTGCAACAGGTTTTATGACTTTATACAAGTCTTGGTAAAATCACAATATTTTGTCTTTATCTACTTATAAGTATAAGATAAAACTGGATACCAGTTGTTGTATTTTTCTGTCTATAATAATTGATATGTTCACTTGACCCGCCAACTGCACATCGCTTAAGTCAAGTATACTTATGTTGTGTCCCTATATTTATAGAACAACACCGTTTATTTTAACAGGTGTATACATATTTCTGACGTTCCATATTGCAATTTTGTTAATTATTTTATTTTCTTTAACTCCGTTTTTACTAAAGATGTCGCTAGGGAATTTTTAACTCAGTACTTTCCTCAAGCTCTGTTTTTAGTACTTTCTTCTTTAGATAATGTCCTAAAATCTTTAGCAAAAAAAATGCCCGGTTTGATTCAATTATTGGTGGACTATTTTAATCCTAGAACACAGACTTTAAACTTTGTGTCAAATCTAAATTTTTGTTGCGATCAAATTTATGCAATCCATACAGCACGCCTATTGATAGATATCTTTTGAATAAAGCTTTACCAACCAAGCTGCAGCTTTAACAGTAAATAAAAAAAAAAACACAAAAAAACGTTTACTGAGATAGGTCTAGCTACACACATAGTTTTCTAAATCATTAAGTGTTATAATTATTACAAATCTATTATTAAAAAAACTAACTTTAATCTGATTAATGGCTGAAAAACAAAAATCAAATTGTGCAAATAAGAACAACATATAATAAACCAAAAATATCTAAATATAACGTAACACAAGATTCTGTTTTCAGTTTTTTTATTTACATCAATAATATGCTAACCTTAAATAATTACATACGCAATCAAACTAAAATCTGCTTAAAGACCATTAATAACTGAATTGAAACTAACAAATGGTAAATAAATTAGCAAATGGTTAGTCATTAATCACATACAGTATTTCTAATATAAGTAATAATAATATAACTCACAAACTTGATGTTTTAATATTTTAATAAAAACGTAATAAAAAAGCGGTTTATTATTGTCGATATTCGCCAGAGTAACGGCGGCGTATTCTTCACGTTGGTTATTAAAAAAAGCACGTATAGTATAAATAAAAACTGCTGCAGTAAGTGTCGTGGCATCATCTTTTTAAAACCAATTTCAGAAAAGTTTTAAAGAGCCAAAAATTAAAATAAGCAAAGCCCTTATTCCTAAAGTGTTTCTAAATTGTACAACCAAATGTAGTATGTTAGATAATTTTGATTATTATTCCTAATGTTTTTGTTCGTTCGTCTAAAGTTTGTTCCTTATTGGAGATTGTTGAACATTTACATTTTTTTATAAATTGTAAGCAGTAGTACGCGTTTTGAAATCGCTGTTAGAGACCCGTTCAAAATTAATTTCAGTTTTCATAAAAGCTAAGTTTTCTTTATTATCTTTATTATCTCGAGTAAAAATTGACATATTTGTTTTTAGTTGTACCAAAATATTTTTGATATTGTGTGAGCCTGTAGAACGACTCCACCACATATTGCTAAACAAGAAATTGTAAATGCTGCTATCTCGTGATGAGCCGGAAAAGTTGTCTAATTTAGATATGTCTGAACTTGGTAATACTTGTTATATCTCTAATTCCTGCAATTTAAATTCAATTAAAAACTACGTAAATAAAAATATTTTCAGCCTTTATCCAAACAAAAACAGTTCAACATGTAATTTCTGCAAAGGCCTAGTTACAGAGTGTAAGCTATCATCAGTAACTGACTAAGCCAGCTCAGATGCTAGCTCGCACTGTGTAACCAGGCCTTTAGTTTTTTTTTTAACTTGCACAATTCTAGACTTAGAGTGGCAATTGCTTTCAAAAGTACTATTTTTGATTTTGAACACAATAAATTGTTTACTGAGCCAGTGGCAAGGACATAAATTTTATGTAAATTATTGTCCCATAGTCATCGTTGCTTGCATCTAAAAACTTGTGTGGTTCAAAATGCTGCAATACTTCTTCATAGTTATGTTGTAGAATTTCAATTCTTCCTAAAAATGTATCCATTGTGTATGTGATGTAGGTAGTTACTGATTTGTGTGCTACAATCTTTGCATTAAGATTTTAACTTAAAATTACTGGCCGATTAGTCGTAAAGGAAAGAATATTTTAAGTTTGACATATACCTTTAAAAATATTTTTATGTTTAAACTGAAACCAATCTATAGTTGTTGCATGCTGAATGCCAAATATTTTGAGTGACTCGTCATCAAAATTTGTATTGTCGTTATAGAAAAACTTAAATAAAGCAGGATTGATTGATGTTAATTTTCTTAATTCAAAAGTCCAGACCGTAAGATTTTGCTTACCCATTGTTTGACATGACTCGGTTCAGTCATAGAATCAGCAAGATTTCTACGTAAAATATTTAATAACAATCATCCACTTAGAGATTCCGTAGAATATATTTTTTCTTTCAGAATAGTAGGAGTGAATACCATACTTGGCATTTATTATTTTAAAAAAACTTTTTATTTCATCATAAGTTAGTAATTATTACCAATCCTGTTTGGTTGAGAAATCCAAATTTTGTAGTTATGAAGTAAATTAAATAAAGTATTCTGTCCCAACAATTAACTGGTTTTTGCAAATATTCAAAAACGTTTGCATCTCAAGTTCCAGCTCCTATATTTATGTCTAATTATAATTGTTTACATTACTTCTTTACTTAGCGGTTTCATTGTAACAATTCTTATCTCTAGTTCCTCTTTACTGATTAAGTCGGAAATCATGATCATAAAATTTTCAAACATTATGAGTCTGGACTTCATGCTCGCTCTTGTTGTCTTTAATTTTTTAGCCAGAACTATTGGGTTTACTGATAGATACATTCTTCTTTGTGTATTATTTTGTAATATTATGTCATTACAGTAAACAATTCTTGATAATATTAAATACTTTGAATTACTCCTAGATAATCCACCAATAAAACTAATTAAACAATAACCATCAACATTTCATTGATTTATTAATCTTAATCAAAATTTTTTTTTTTTATTGTGATAAGCACACTTAATAAATTACCAAAAAGTGTAGAGTTCAACCAAAAGTCACTAGTTTAAATTAAGGGTTAAAACTTTATGGTAAAAAAAGCAGTAAAAATAAATAAAACTGCAAAAATCAATATGTATTTTAAGCTCTGGTTTATGTCCGATATTATTTATTGTATTTATCGTTTTGAGAGTATCCAAAATTAAATTTCATTCTCAAAGATGCATGAAATTAATTGATTAACCTTGGTTCCAAAAGATTTATATTACTAAGCGACTGCAGTTGTTTTACTGTTAAGCCAACAAGTTGGATTTAATCCTAACGATAAAATCTAATTTGTCAAATATGTTTTGATGCAATGTCTTCTTGTACCTACATAGTAAACCATTTTAGTAGTGTGATTTGGACTCCACATAAAACCGCCTCGTATGTTTATGTAAAACAATCATTGCACACCACAAACCTTACAAAAAGAGTGCCTATTCCAGAATCTGATGGCACCATAAGAAAAAGTGGTAAAAACAACCACATAGATTTTGCCAAAAATGCATGGATGCTGACGTAAATTATGAATGATCTATAAAAGTGTAGTCCTAATAACTATCACACCGGCATAAAATTCAATTGATCAATAATTTAAAGCAAAACTTTTATTTTGATATACAATGCGCTTAAATATAGTTTGCAATCATTTCAAAATATTATAGCACTCTCTAATGTTAGTAAAAGCTAACAAAAATGTTTGAATAAAGTGTTTTTAGTGATAATGTTTTTATAAAACTTTTTTGTAAAATGACATAATTACTGCTTTAATAATTTTCTTTCATTTTGTTCAGTATTGTTCATAATTAAAGTGAAAATTGTTAATTAATGCTTTTACAATTTAAATATAGTTTTAAATGCTACCGACTCTGCCAGAGCTGATGCTTTTATTAAAGATGGGCGGTCAAGCTTGGTTTTTGGTAATTTAAGATAAAGTGTGCAAAAGGCTATGAAACGGATTGGCTAAACAAATCATATAAGTTGGCTTAAGCAGACAAAATTGCACATCTTCTATGTTTGGTCACTATCTGACCTTTCAATTCTTAGGAAAAAAAAGACTGTTGCAGTTAGAAGTGTAATGTGTAACAATTAGTGAGAAACAACTTGCAAACGCCACACAATTGAGCTGCAAACATTAAGTGGAGAGCCTTTGCTTTGCTCACAATCACCAAAACTAAAAAAATTGAGGAATAGAGAAAAATATCATTTACTGATGAGTCAAGATTTTACCTCTGGTCCCTAAATGACTGTCATAAAATAGGAAAAGACTTTGACAAATGTTTGCATATTAAAATATTGTGCCAAGACTCAGTTTTGGTGGTTGCTCGGTAATAGTGTGAAGTAGCATTAACTTGTAAGCTTGCACTAATTTAGTGCTTGTTAATGAAGAAAAAATCAGTGTAGTCAGATATATTAGAAAATTCCTAAATCCAAATATAGTGCCTTTAAGCCTAATTATGACAATAATTTTATGCTAATTCATAATAATGCCTGTCCTCACATGGTCAGAATAGTCAGTAAGCACTTGAATAAAGTTCAAATTCACATCATGATTGGCCTGCAAGAAGTCCCCAATCAAACATAGTAGAGACATTGTTGAGAGCTCAAATTTCTGCTACTGCAAACATAGAAAAGTTAAGTGCAGCGCTATTACGTGAATGAAAAGAACTGTTCGGAACCTTACCGAAAGAATGCCAAGAAAAATAAAAGCTGTATTTTGATAGAATAAAAGTCCAATCTATGCCCTCAAACTTAAAAAAATGATGATGGTGATAATAAAACGTTACTCTGCAATTAATTTTTAAAAAATTCTTTTTTAATGCTTCATTGATTTTTTACTCGTTTAATGTAAATGCAAAGCTTTAACAGAAAAAATAAAGGCATAGAATATTGTATGTAGTTCAACATATTAAATTGGAGTATGTGTCAACACTATTCTAGAGAAAAAGGTTCTCAGATATTCTCGTAGATGTGATAGGATTTTGTAATGTAATGTAATGTTTGCTAATAATGTTTTTCCATAACATAACTACTAGCATTTGAATTTTAAAAATTAGTACATCGTAATCAACCAATTTTCTTAAATATCAATATACAGTAATAAACTAATATACTAATTTAATTATTTGTTATAAATATTAAACATACAACTACGTTTATTATAAATTATCACATCTCAAAACAGTGGCCGATACTTCCTATACAGATTAAAAAAACATCAATATATTGCAATATAAATATTGTACACTATAACATAAATTCTACACTTTTTTTTTTCAATAAACTAAAGATAAACAAGGAAATAAAAATGATGTAACTAAGCTTATAAAATAATATACAGAAAAGCACTAATTCTATTATTAATATGAAATTGTAAATACATATATGAATGGTTCTATACAAGGACTTCTTGAAGAAACCTGTAGTGGTTTTATGTTTTAATATTTCTGGTTTGTTGATTGACGCATGACATCTACCTTGAACTGGTAATGGAACAGGTGAACATTAATCTATTGACTAGACTTATTTTACTAGTATTGTAAGAATTATATAGATTGTAATCTATAGTGTTGATTTGTAACAAAAATTGTAACAACTTGCAAAAATTATATAGAAATAAATAATTTATTCAAAATTATTTGTTTTATCACAAGTAATTTGAAAAACAAATAATGTATAAACCATATTGTATCATATCTACCCAAACTATACTAAACATTTTAAACTTTTAATTTTATTAAATATGATTAAATATATATAGCACCTCCTAAACTGCACGCATAAAAAAATACTTAAGAATTTGATTGTTGACAATAAAAAATATTATGAGCATAGCAAATGTTATTCGTAAATTTACTCCCTTCTTCGGCCTCGTGCCAAATGTTTTATTTCAAATGATTTGGGAACAATAAATTGACTTAAATTAAAAACATTAGTAGATTTTTTTTATACATGTTCTTTATAAATAATTTTTTTATATGTATTTATCAAACTTTTCCTCTCATTCTTAGATCTAATGCAGTGTTTTCATAATCTCTCCATCCACTTATTATAGTTTACATTATATCAATCAATGTGAAAGTTTAATAAAATTAGTTTGTATTATGTTTTCATTCATTGTAACTTGTAATGTGCAACAATTTTATTTTTATGTAGGACTTTTATACAAAAAGTATGTCAATGTCAGTAAGATTGATCACAATACTTATCAATTATATATAAATTATGGATAATGATAGAACAAATTTGAGAGTAACATTAATACCATTACCATAAGCACCATGCGATTGTTTCAAAATTGAAACCACAACTTTCTTTTTAATTTCTTAACTCGCCAAAATATTTGCATTATCTGATTTGTATACCAATTGACTCATTAAAATAATTTTATTCTCTCTTTTTAAATTGATTATATAAAATATGTATTGTACGTAAATTATACATAATGTCCGGGAAATGTAAATTAAGATAACGATAAAATTAATTTAGATAGAATCATAATTACTTTATTATTTCTAATCAATTTGTAATAACTTTTTATTAAAATTATATTAAAAAAGTATGAATGAATATAGTTGTAAATTTTTGCTCAGTTATGGTGGGTACAAGGCTTATAAAATAACCAGGATTAGACAAAAACTAACAGGTATCTTCTGGCCATAAATTATATATTTTACTAGGTAAGTTTAACTACAAACGTTAGTGAATTAACAGACAATAAAATTGTTATTACGCAACGTACAACGTAACAATTCTCATGTCATTAGAAAAAAAAAAGAAATGTCAAATTCAGCACACTTCTTCTCATTATAATTAATTAACTAGTTAAGTGCAATTAAAAACCATCTATGATTAGTTTTTTATGACAAAACTACTAAGTAGAAAACATAATAAAAATTTGAACTTTTGTTCTTAAACTATGCATAAGTTTTCGTAATATTTTTAAGTAAACATAGCTTTTAACTAGTAGAATACATGCTAAACATGTTAACCCTTCTTCCTAAACTTTGATGGAGATGAAGTTTAGACGTTACAACAATTCAAGTCACTTTCACAAGTTTATGATATTTGTGATGCGTGCCACTACCGGAACAAATGCATTGATAATCTGCAGACTAAACCAAGCAAAGGTCGCTTAACATGGCAGCGTATGAACCATAGCGGGCGGTTGCCAACAACGTTAACAGAATCGGCTCAAACAAACTCGCTAACACGCAAGGCAAGAGCGGCGTTTTAAATAACCAAAACCGTACCAAACCATACAAATTACAAATTATTCAGCATAGATACTCCAAATTAGCAGTGAGTCACACTGCAACTCTCACACTAGCTCGTCAGTAAGGCCTTCAGATTCTGAGAAGAAATAAAGAACCGGAATAAAACAAATATTTGTAGCAATATACGGACCATGAGATGCAAGAAACATCTACAAAAGTTAGAGAAACATTATTGAACTCTTGACACATACTAAAGAAATCCATTGACAAAAATCACTTAGAAGAAGTAGGCTTCTTATGCCCGTTTGCACCGCTTCTACTTATCTCGGCTTATTTATTGAGTTCCACTTAAGTGGACCTTAAAGTTTTAAACGGTTTGCACGGCACACAAAGTGATACTTATGTATTACCCAAGTTAAGCCTCAGAATTGTAAGGCTTAAGGTGCACATAAACATAACCTATTATGAAATGTCAGTTTAACAAATGTAAAAGATGGTTTTTAGGCTTGATTTTTATAATGATATAGGTCTGGTAGCATTAGAATTAATTGAATATTATTATTGAAATCCTTGTCAAGTTGAAATTTTAAACAATTATATTGAAAATTTGTCATATCAAAACAAAATATTATAGTCAATAATCTACATTCAAATTAAGTTTATTCGAAACATTTTATTAATGTTTTATACTACATATTATTATTTATTATAGCTTTCTGCGTCTCTTTTTTTAATATTCAATTCTGTTCTATACTACAATGTCGATAATAATGGAAACTATAAATAAGAGTGAAGTTAGGCACATATACTATCTAATCGAAAACAGTTGTTGTTTTTCCAGAAACCACGCCGTAGCTAAGAAAGCAAACTTGTTTACACGTGCAAACCAATTTAAGATAAGGTGAACCTTAAACTTAAGTGTAACCTACGAAAGAGTAAGATAAGCTACAGAACGGTGCAAACGGGCATTAGTCAACAAGAACATAAAGCACAAGATAAGTAGATACACCATCCATATCCAACCATGTAATATACATCACTGTAAAATTAAGTGAACAATATTATGTACAAATTATTAACATCTATGCTCCAACAAGCTTCTTGAAAGACAAAGAAGTAAAACAAGTGTACAAAAATATAACGTAAAATAGTAATGAGAGATTTGATTTCCAAAATCAGAATAAAAATAGATACTAACTTCCTCAACAAAGAGAAACTGTATCGCTTAAATACGTTTTTAAAAATCCACGCCAACGACGACATTCATAGAAAATCCGGGGCAATTCTTCAAAAAACAAGATGCTACTTTATTCTAACTAATAGTAAAAAAATACGCAGTGGCGTAATGATTATTAATAGATTTAACACCGGGAGCAACTATATGATCGTCCAAACATGCCTACGATTCGACCTAAAAACTGCTTACCAAAAAAACACCTAATACCAACAAACGGTACAGAAATAGAAGTAGATCAGTTAAGAAACATCCTAAAGACCGGCAATAAGAAAGCAAAGCTTCCAAAAGACCCAAAAACTAAGTGCGAAAACAACTAATTGAATAATAAAATTGAAAAAATTAAAGAATACCCCAAAAAAAATGCTCTTGTTGAAACACATTTGGATTTCTAGTTGCAATAAAAGTTGATACACTATTTCAAAACTTGTAACAGATTAAATCAAAATTAGATATATGACAAAAATAATTTATTATGTAACATAGCAATTATTTCATTTAATTAGAAAATATTATTTCTATCTATTGATATATCATAAATATTTCAAGATTTATTAAAATGATAAATTATTACTTTACAATTTCTTTTGTGTAAATCTGAATGTTAATAAAACGTTCCTGATGCATATCAGACAGACATGATTTATATATAGGAAAAATAAATAAATTCCAAGCACAATTAATAAAATTTATACGAATCGTTAAACTAGCTTCATGCATAAATACATCAATTATTGGACAGTAACATTAATATACCATAACTGACACAACTTTCCCCATTGATAACTCTCCAACTTTAAATATAATTGTTGATCAGCCTACAGAATTACAATTATCAATTAACTATAGCAATTGAATTTAAAACAAATCGAATACAATTTGACCATGAATTCAATTTCAGATTAACGTCTATTTAGTATTTTTAACTAATAATAGTAATGACTTGATGATTTATGTGCGATATTTATGTTCATAAAATAGTTAAATGTCTAATAAATCAATTTAAGTATATATTTTTGTTGAAAACTATTATTGATTTTTTAATGTTCTCACTACTCGAATTTTAAGCATTAGAAGAGTGATCCAAACAATTAACTAAAATTTTATTGATACAAGTTTCAAATTATACAGTTTATCATCACCCAAGATTTTTGATATAAAATGCAACAAAATAGAACTGTATTATAAACATGTATTGGTAATTGGTAATAATATTGTGTTTATTGATGTTTTATGCTCACATTATGACTAACATTAACAAGGAATACACGCTTTAGTAGACTCAATTTATATTTAAGTTATTTTGTGAGTAAACATGATAAAATTAAAATGGTTTTAACGTTTCGTCTTGAATATAATTAATATTGTTTTATGTCATACAGCGATAACGGATAAATGAAATGGGAAATGAGTAATTAATTTGATCAAGATTGGTTAATTTTATATAAAATTATTATTGCTCAATAAACGATAATTTACTAGAGAGTTTCCGTATTGCTGCGGTTAGTATTAAATTATTGGCGTAATTGCTTCAACGCAAATGATTAACAACTAACTATATTTATTATTTTAATATATTAAATGTAAATATTTCAACGTAATTTGGCAGTAAAATATTGAAAATTCTCCCAAAATATTTGCACAGCATTTAAAGAAAGTCTGAAGATATTAAAAATGCAATGATTTCTGTTTTCAGACGTATGTTTATAAAATAAAACACATTTACTATGTAAAATATCACAAATATATTTAAAAACCGTAATATGTTTCAACCTTCTACAAGGCCATTATCAGACGGTGATACAAACAAGTATACTTGTAAATGTGTTTTATTTATATTAAAATGAACTATTACATAGTAACGGCCACCACCATTCAATTTTTTATAAAAAGTGTTTTCATATATTACATTAATGGTGATTAAATTAATAATAAAGCCAAACGTTGTTTGGGTTTCAAAGATTTATGTAATGCAACATGTCAGGCTTGATGATGCTACTATGTAGTCAAACATAATAACAGATAAATCTTTAAAACCAAAACAAGGATTTTGATAAACTATTTCATGGTCACCCTGTATAAGTATTATAAAAAACTCGTTGCTTAATAAGATCAGAATTGATTAAACTGAATGCGATTTAAATTGTCAGATATATAGCTTATTCAACATTAAAACATTATTTGATTTGAGCAAGAGATATATGTTATAGTTAATTCATTGGCAGATAAAATCATACAAGACGGATTACCATAAAATTTACAAACTTAAAATGTATTTGGTAATATTTTATAGCATAATAAATAGAGATTTTTTTTATGTTGACGTAAAATTATACAACTCAATCAATTAATCATTGTATGAGATAGTTTGGTAAACAGTATTTAATTATATAAAGTGACTCAATATATACTAATTTTTCAAATACTTTCTAAAAATGCATAATAATTATGTCCGAAATATATTTAACTATAAATTAGAAAACTTATTTCTTCAATATAACTACTGCCAACTGTAGTAGATGTTTCTATTCTCCGTCACATTGATTGACAAAAAGCCGGGAACGTTTTAAAAACTTATAACTAAAATTCCTTGTTTTCTTTGTCATTCAAATTATCCTTGGCCGTTTAATATCAAATCAACAAAAGTTTTTTTCTCCTTGTATTTTTAGATGATTTGTATCTACTTCTTGGTATAGATCACTATAGTTTTTTTTTTAATCTGTATTTTTTTCTCAAAAATAATAAACCTGTGTTGTAATTGCCGTCAAGATTACAGTTGATGTGTACGGCATGTTTTAACCATTTGTAGTATGAATAGAATGCAAACAATACACAAATCAATGGAGCGCACTATGTTCAGAATAAAAAAAAAAAAATTAAAGGTAACAAACATGGCAAAAAAGATAGCAAAGTTAACATGGAACTGGTCCGACCACGTTTTAAGACAAAGGTAAGCTGTCAGAGTCATGCACTGGCGACCAAGAAAAACAAAAAAGAGCAAAAGACGGCAACAAAAGAGATGACTGAGCAATACTAAATCAACTGCGGGAAGAGATTGGTTTCACAAAACTCAAGACTAAAAAACATAGAAGATGTACGGAGAACTAGCCTACATCAAAGTGTAGTAAAAAAAAGCTGAAAAATAAAAAAAATCTGTCTCTTTGTTTATTCTTTTTAAAACGTCAGCATTTTTGACACAATCTGTACATAAAATTTTGAGCAATTGTCTAAAGTTTATAGTTGTTTGATCGTAGCTTATGTTAATGTTAATGTTTCCATTCCGTAGAGTAACACTGGAAATACATAACATTTTACACGTCTTATTTAGGTTTTAATGTTTAAGCAATGGCTTTTTAAGACGCATGAGATCTCCATTGTAAGTTTACTATACTTCTCAAATATGTAAATTTATCTTTTTTTTTTTATTTCTTTGTTTTTAACAGCAGTTTTCCTAGAACCTGATTAAAGTTTTTGCTAATAACCATTACTTTGGTCTTTTTTTTAGACTAATATTTTATTTAATAACGTTGGAAAGTCTACTTATATCGTATTGGTAAAAATAACAGTATCATCTGCGTATCTTATATTGTTCAATCTTTGGTCATTTACCGAGATTCCTAGTTCTATATTTTTAAAGCTTGCTTGAATACTTTTTTTCCGAATATATGTTAAATAATGTAACATCAAGCATAATTGTCAAATTCCTTGCTGTATAGCAACCCAATTTGATGTTGATCCTTTCACGCTGATGCTTGCGGTTCGATTCCAATAAAGGTTAGCATATATTTGGATATCTTTCTTGTCTAAGCTTGTTTCAACAGGATGTTTATAAGTTTTTTGTGTTAGACTGTGTAAAATGCCTTTTCATGGTCTACAAAACAAGCGTACATGTTGCAGTTGACATCACTGAAAAAGCACTAGTAAACCAAACAGCACTTCCGTTGTCTCTGACATTCCAGAAACCAAATTGAGTATTTCATATTTGTTCTTTGCATCGACCGTAGATGCTACTATGAATGATTTTGCAAAAAGTTTTTAATAAGTGAATCATTCTGGATACTAAATTTAAAGTTGGCGGGTAAACCAAAATCTACTGAACAAAGGTCTCATTACACCCTTTGTACCTCCTCCAGTAATGACCTTACTCCGTTGTTCTGTCAATCAACCACCCTATTTGGCTAAAATATGCAAGTACAACGAGACAAAAGAGTTTCACTTATACTGGCCATGTCAAGCCAGCAACTCCCCAAAATAAACTCTTTATCGTACGAGAGAGCCGGGCATGAACATAGCACGTGCTTGATCGTCTTGTCATCTATTTTACATCCTTTACAAACATGTGCTTTCTTAGTTAGTAATGTCCTGTCAATATTTTTGTCATAACTTGCAATTTCTTTCTAAACAGTTGCAAATAGTATTCGGTTGTGGGTTAATGGCTCATTGTTTCTTTGTTTGTCTGCAGCTCAATGTCTCTACGCCTTCTCAGTGCTTTGTGTGTGTTAATTTTTAGTAGGTTAAACCTTTACGTGCCAGCGCGTCCACCTTAATGTTACCTACTTTGTTGAAATAATTTTTCACCCAGAACAGTTCAATAATGTTTTCAAAAGTTATCTTTGATGTAATTTTAAGCTTTTTTATAGCAATTAGAACCGCTTTAATATCTGTTAGAACTTGGACATTCTTGCCAGATATTTTGCAGTTTACCATTTCCATAACCCCATAGTTTATCTGAACTACTTCTGTTTGGAAAATAGTCGTGTGCGTTCTTAGTAGTAAAAAAAATTGTGGTCCAGATCTTGCAAGAAGATTCCCACTACAGAACTTTTACTGGTTTTTGAGCCAATCGTGTAGATTCTAATAAAATCATTGACCACATTCTGCTTCTCTTGTGTATGTTTTAACAGCTTCCTCAAAAAAAGTACAGTGTTTAAGATGGCTCTCTGCAATATGGCAAAATTCAACTGCATTCAGACGCAAAGCTACCATTGTTGCCATCTCCTCAACGTAAATGTCAAGGGACGGCAGACACAACCTTGCCTCCATAGCTGCAGTTGGTGTTATCTGCATACCACATGTTATACTTAAGCATGTCATTCATTGCAACTGATTTAGTATGCTTGCAGACGTTTTCTGTCTAGCTTTCGGCCATCATTTCAGTATCTAGTATAGGTCTTCTGACGGCTCTGTACAGCCATTTATCTTTGGAAATAGTTCTCATGTTTTCCCTACAGCTCGTCTGCATATCCAAAAAAACATTTGAACATTTTTGCACTTAGATGTGGTCATGTGGATTTGTTATCAAAAATAACCCCAAGATATATTACCTCGGTTGATAGCGGTAGTGGGTTATTTAGTTTTGGTTTAGTTTGCCAATTTATCATTTTTAATGAAGAAAATCAGTTAATCAATAAACTTATTGTTTTATAGTCACCGCAAGACTTAGCGATGTGTTGTTTTAGAGATAGAGATAAATGAGTTAACAATATTTCAAAAATTTCTCCAGTATCATAAATTAAGTTAAAAATGTTAATTATTGTACTGACGGCATTATCATCTATTAGTTTAACAAAGTCTATGAGAACAAGATCAGGTCCAAGTGCTTTAGTGGTCTTTCTTTGTTAAATTGCCTTTTCTACTTCCTCTTTTAGTATTGATTAGCCAAAATTACAGTACTTTTATCTCATTTGTTTTTAAATAACGTTACCGTGCAAGCCTTCCCACTATTCTGAAGAGGTATGTTCCTGCAGCTTCTTTCTTCTTTTTATGCAAATTTCAATTAACATGTTTGCTCTCTAAGTGTTTAATTTTTATTAATTTACTGATAAACTATTTTTTTTTTGTTCTCCATGCAGTCTCCTTTATTTCTCTGTCTAGTTTTACATATTCTTTTTAGTCAAAGATTTTCAGTACTCCATCATTTGCAAAATTTCATTATTCATTCAATGTTTTTTTTTTATTTCTCACTTTATAAATTTCTGCAATAGCTGCAACCTCTAGATTAGAGACCGTTGCTTGCAGATCCCCAGATGCTAGTTGTTCATTAATTTTCTATTTTTCTAATTTGTCGGCTAACCCTATCTCTCAAATAGTAATTTTTCAAAATTTGTACATTTACATTTTTAATATAGTTATGTTATTTTTTTAAATTGTACTTTAATTTTTGCTACTAAAGAAACATGATCGGATCCAATAACCGCTTAAAGATACATCTTAACCCACTAAATACTATTGCAATGCCTCTTATTTACCAAAGTAAATCAATTTGAAAAAGCTAGTTCTTTTTGTCCGGGGAGTGGGTCAAGACGTCGTTGGTAATTCAAGCATCAAACTTAGAACCCTACTTTACTTTTTCCAGTAATGGGGAAGAAGTGAAGAAAATCCAGATAGTTGCACTACTATTTATTTGGTAATTAACACTAGTATTACTATTAATGTTACTACTAATTCACTAATTTGCTGGTAAAAATCCGTCACGCGGTTTTATCAATCGCTGATACGCATGTAGCGACTCTCAACCACCACGTTTTCCTTCCTCGGACATTCCGTTCGAGGCACATATTTATTTCCTTTACTGATTCAAATTAACGTGCATTTGCGCCGTTCAAATGATATTTGTATTGTCGTTGGGAGACATCCATGTATACCGTCTTCAAAGAGGTAATTTAAAGTACGTAATTAATACCACTAGTTGATGTTCTATACAGAACTCTATCATTCGTTCTTATTTATATTTCCTGTGCCATCTTGACCTATCAAGTCATCGCATCTACTTTGTCCAAACTTGACATTAAAATTGTCTATTACTAATAACATATTCCTTTTTTCGATTTTATTAATTGTTTTGCATAATTGATAGTAGGATTTGTTGGTTATTTAATCTGGTGCATCGGTATTAACATTTATATTTACATTCTAGTGCATCAATTTTGTTGATTATGTGCAAAACTTGTCCGTTTTAACCCAGAATTGTCCTAAACTCAGTAGGTTCGCAAGTTTTCTAACCAACAGAATGTTAAACAACTCCAAGTCTTTTTGATCACCGTCATACATTACAAGTTCATGTTTTACAAAAGCTAAAGAACTAACTGTCGAAAAATAGCGTACTCTATCATTCTTAGTACAAGCATAGATTTTGTATTACTTGCGACGCAAATAAAGTGTGCAAATTATAGATTAATACACTCGCTCTGAGACACTCAAAAATCTCTGGCCCAGAAGTCAGATGCCACACAACGTTCCTCTTTTCAAAATAACAACTGAAACTGTAGTATTTAATTTTTATTTTTTACACACAGTGACAAAATCTAATGCTAAAAAAATAAAATTACAAAAAACAATATGATTTTTCAATTTTGTTTAAATTATCTTAACAAAGCTTTAATTGTATTTCAAAATAATATCACAGTATTTTAGTTTAGAATATATGCCAATGCTACACATTGGTTAAAACACTGCTCTAGATAACCAATTTAATTATTTGTTAAACAATATTATTTTGTTTTTCTGTACTCTAATATTATTCACTATATTTAAAAAGCTTTTTTTTATTATTTTAATTAACAGTTAGAAATTTAGTTAAAGATAGAATTGATTTTATGTTACCAATAGATATTAAACCTAATTCCTATTTCCTCAATGCTTAATTAAATTAGTCTAAATATCATAAATAAACATATGTATTAGATTTACATACGATACAAACACTTAATAATTCGTAGATGTAATCGTAAATGTATTACAAATTTTTATGAACAATTAAACAGTGCGATTAATTGTAATAACCACCAGTTAACATATTTAGTAGACAACATGTAAAAATTTCTAATTAAGTTTAAACAATAGCTACTGCCAAAATGTTTTAATGTAATAAATTTGTTTACATTTTAATATGATTTACAACCGTTGCTTAATAAAACGAATTATATTAAATAATGTTGTGGGTGATTCATTGTGTTCAATACAAAATGTTGTGGGTTTAATAATTAAGATAAATAAATGCATTAAGGAGATACCAGGAGTTGTGTTTATTATTTATAATACACGCCCAATAAAACAACAAAAAATTAACATTGACATTTTATGAAATTTTCACAGAAGAATTGGGCAATTGTGCAAAATATACATTCCGTGTAAATCACCACATATATATAATAAGTATATAATTATAACAAACACGAGCTGCAATAATCAGAAATCAGCAAAATGCCTTTTCTCAGCCTTGGTCACGCATTTATCGTTAAAAATATACACAAGTAAAATTATTACTTCTTAAACCATTCCTGTGAGATGAAATAATTATATCCAGACAGTAGCAATATTACTATTGCATTGTAATTAAATACTAATTGCGTAATCAATCATTATACAATATATTAAAAAAATAACAAAATGTAATGAAAGGAATTCACTAATTGTGTATACATTAGAAATGGCTTATTTTGAATGTATGAGACTTTTTTTTAGTTAAACAAACGGTGTTTGACTTCCTATAATACTTCGAACTCGATAGACTTCAATTCCTGTGTAAGACAAGACCGGTTCGTGCGTCGAACACATAGCAGACAATTACGAGTTTACCTTGAGAGCGATTGTATCGAAAGACAATCTAGAGTTGCAAATAAATCAATACCTTATATTTTTTCATAGATTTTATTTTAGTATAAAAACATTTCGTAAATTTTATTGCCATTTCGTAATTGTGATTTAATTCATGGAAATAATAAAATATTGTTTTCGTTTTATGTAACTATATTTTAACGAATTTTACGTAGAATTATTTTTTTAGTGTTAATATGAATAATATTATGCAAAGCAAAGCGTTTGCAAAAACCATTTCAACAGCAAGTTTACATGTACATATATTGTTGAACACCATTTATAAATGCATAATTTAAATCTTTTCTTATGAAACTTAAAATAAAATACATACATTAGAGATTATTAATTGTTCATTCTCTGAATTAAAATTATATGAATACTAAAAATTTTAGTTTTGTGGTACTGCAGATGAGCCGATATATACGTTTCAGAATACTCCGGAACGGTGAGCAAAGTAAACTAATATTTAATTCCGATTTGATACTTCAAAGATGAATGACAAATATCAGAAAAGTTTCAAATACTGTAAATGACTTGAGAGGTAAAAGATTCTCTTCGAAGTTTGTATTTATTCACTGGTCTCGCGACTGTATTATTATTACATCAAATGACATTTCATGAAGTTTAACAATGTGTTTCTATTTCATCCAACAAATTTGTTGTTCCAGGTCTGTAAGCCCGAAATTTACGTTAATTTATTTGTAATTGGTGCGCTGCTTGTGGTGCAGTGGTGATTGCAAAAACAGTGTTTTGTGGCTGCTGTGGATGTTGTTCTCAATGCTCAAGTTATCAGCAAATACTGCTACTTTACCTTTTCTTCCCATACAAGCGCTCTTTATGTGATAATAGGTCTGATCACCACATTATACACATTCGGTGTTAGTCCTCAGGTTTGTTCATACATCAAATTGGTTGTAAATATCAAAGATTCCCTTTGTAGTCACATTATCCAGTTGAGTGTGAAAGGTTAGTTTGGTATCAAGCGTGAGTTGCAAATACTTTACTTTTAATAAATATTCTGCATAATTTTTTGGCGCAAACTAACAAAATTACGCAGTAGGTCATCCATAACAAAGCACCACAGTAAATGTTATATCCGCCAGCAATTTTAGTTTCTACAATCTTATTGTATAACGTTATTTTAATATAATTTTGTATTTTAATTCTTAAACATAAAGTTATCCAAAATTAGATTATAGGTATAGTTTCTCTATTCTCCATTGCTAAAGTGTTTTAAAAACAATCCCTTAAATATCTGAAAAAGTTCCAAAACAATTTCTGATGTATAGCCCGTTTTCCTGATTAGTATTCATATTGGCATCGGCACAAAAGTAGTTGGAGTTCAAGGCTCTTTATAAAATATAAGTATAAAGCAGTTCAAAACCGTTCAGAACAAAAACATAAAAGCATTAAATAGTGCTTATAAAAAGTGATTTTTTAGAGGCGGAAAACTTTAAATTGAAATAAAACACAAAAAAGTGTTTTTAATATCCATGCAATTGGCCTTATTTAACAGATAATTTTATAGCATTAATGTTTGAATACGATTTTGGGCATGTGACCGCCGCGCCTGGAGCGTACATAGCGTAATCTAAAAGTCCAATTTTCACTCACTGTTTTGCAGTAATGCAGGCTGTATTTCGGTAATAATGCGTAAAATGTTGGCATCCAAGTGCTCAATTGTTTCTGGTTTATCAGTGTAGACATAAGACTATACATATCTCCAGAGAAAATAATCTAATGGCGTTAAATTGCACAAACGAGGTGGCCAGTTAATGGTCCATTTCGTAAAATTAATCGTTTATGAAATGTTTATTTCAGTAAATTAATTGTATCGCGCGCTATGTGGCATGTGGCGCCGTTCTGCTAAAACCACATGTCTGCGACATTAATGTTGTTCAATTGAGGCAATTCCGACCATCACCATTTTTAAAGACATATAAACCAATGATTTCACCGGCGCACCAAACGATAATTTTTTCTGGATCTAATGCTGTTTCAATAATGGCTTGTAGATTATTATCGCTCCAAATGCAACAATTTTGTTTGTTGACATAGCCATTTACCCAAAAGTGTGCTTCATCACTGAACAAAATTTTAAAATAAAATTGTGGATCAATCGCAATAATTTCCTTGGCCCACTTACCAAATGTACGGCGCAAACAAGGATCGTGTGGCTTCAATTCCTGTTGTTGAATCTTGTAAGCTCGTAAACCAAGATCTTTGCATATCTTCCATAAAGTGGATAAACACAAGTTTAATTGTTGAGCACGATGACAAATTGACACATTTGGATCATCATTAACACTATCAATTGCTTCTTGTGTGCGCATTGTACGACGTCGTACTGAATGCTTATTATCGTTTAGATTAAACGTATTGCAAAAACAATGCACAGTTTCTTAAATTAATCGTTCAGATGGACGATTATGAGCACCATACAATGCACGTATGACGTAATGCCCAATGAGTTTTTCAAACTGAACCATGTTTTTCAAAATAAATTTGAACAATTTGCTAACGTTGCTCCGGCGTGAGTCTATTCATGATAAATTGCCAAACTAAACAACCAAAAACTGTCAAATCAGCTGTCACAAATAAAAATGTTGCCAATTTAAGGTTCGTCATTTCTAAAAAAAAACACCTTTTATAATTGACTGTTGCATGGTCCAACATATATTCTATACTTAACATATCCCTAAAGATAACGTTAGTAGTACAAAATTTATTGCGTCAATTCATGTTGTTAGTATAAGTGATGTCATGGCCAAAAATTATAATCTTAATAAAACCAGTATGGTCCTGTGGCAAGCATCATAGAATGTAAATTGAATATTTAATTAGTAATTAAAGTTTCTAAGAATTATAAAACGTAATTTTTAAAAGTAATATAGTAACCGTAAAAAAGCATCTGACAACGTTAAAGGTACAAGATTCGAGTTTTTTCCAACAAGAAAATAATGTACTCTTAATTAGATTTGTCTAGTAAACGCTTACGCAAGTGCGTACGTGCATATATAAAATAAGCTTTTCGTTTACAGATCACTTTGTCACTTCTGTCTACGACTTCTAATACTGTATATAAAGAGAACCAACTGATTGAAGCGTTCCAGACCGAGCTTGCAGTTAACCGCGTAGCAGTACGGATTCTACTGTTTAATCCATCCAATTCTCAATAATAGAAAAAAATGTTCAAGTGCCAAAATTACAACTAGCGCCACAAAGTTTGGATTTGCTACAAGCAAGTTGGAACCGCCTTGCAAATTAAAAGTAAGAAATATCATTGCTAAAAAAACAGCACAAAATTCGTATACCACGTTGAAGTCGGAATTGATTAAGCGTATCTCAGAAGCAGACGTATTACGTATATTGAAGACAGTAGTCGGAACATAAATAGTTATGTTAGTAGTTTTATTATCCATTATTCTTAGAGTACAGTATCACTTTTTGTTAAAAACTATCAACCAACCCAGAAAAGATTCATTTTTATTACCTGATAAATTTTACAACTCAGTAAACTATTTGCTTAACTTCTACGTCCTCCATATCTAGTAAAGCAGTATTCAAATAGTTTTATCACTCACATTTTATTTAATTAAAAAGGCACTTTTTTGGTTACCTAATAATAGAACAAAGAAACTATTTATCTGCTAAGTAAATGTGAGGCAAACTAAAGAAGAAATAAAGACTATCCTTTGGCAAACATTCTTAATTTTTATTAACAACAGAACTGCTAAGCAAAACCAACCTCAAAAAACAGAGCCGGCTACCAGTAAAATAACCAAATCTCAAACAGATCGGCGTAGCTGTCTCGACAAATAACTTTTTCGTTGTAAGTTGTAAGACTTCTGGAGCAATGTAAAAAGCTGTTACGCACAATAAAAAAGAAAACTTTTATCCATACGTTGAAATATTGCTTACAATAAAAACAAATGTTTATGCTTAGCACAATAAGCATAAACATTTTTAGAGCAATTGATGTAATAACCTATAGAACGTATTAGTTTGTTGCACCCCTGATGTAAGTTCTTTAAACTCATAAGAACCGAGCCTCTGGTTCTAATTTTTTTATGCAAATTCCACTCTTCTGTAAAAAGTTACCGTAATTATTTATTGACTCAACAAAAATCTGAAAACCAAAACTTGTCTACAGTTATTTTTAATTCCAAACCGTTATATATGTTCTTTGAATTTAATCTTTTTCTTCTTTAAGTGCCTATATTCTATGGATGTTGGCAATCACATTGGCCTATTTTAATCTGTTTACTGCTGTTCTAAATAAAAACGTTGATGTCATTCCGGTCCATGCTCTTAGATTCTTTAGCCATGATATTCTGCGGCGACCTGCTGATCTTCTTCCTTCTATTTTTCCTTGCAGGATTAGTTACAGTAGATGATATTTTTCATTTCTCATAATATGTCCAAAGAACTCCATTTTCCTATGTTTAACATTTGTTTGGAAATCAAGTTCTTTTACAATGCGCCGTAGTACCGATTCGTTTCTCACGTGTTGAACCCATGAAATCCTGAGCATGCGACAATACCACCACATCTCGAAAGCGTTGATGCGTTTGCAGTAGGCTTTGGTGAGAGTTCATGCTTCCGCCCCATACAGTAGGACTGATAGTACATAGCATCTAAGAACTCTAAGTCGGGTATGAATGCTGAGCAACATGTTACATAGTATGTCCTCCATCTTGTTGAATGCGCCTCGTGCCTTCTCGATTCGACATCTTATTTCCCGTATGTAAGTATGTAATTGTTTCAGCCATTAGTAACGTTGTATTGTTGGCAGTAAACCAAAGGTTATCTATGCGGTTTTTGCTGATGATTAAAATTTGCGTTTTCTTGCAGTTCAACTTCATTCCGTATTGTTCGCTCAAATTTGTTATGCAGTCTATCAGTCTCTGAAATCCTTCGGCAGTATCAGCAATCAGAATAGTGACTTCCGTGTATCTGAGGTATTTTATTGTTTTGCCGTTTATTACTAGACCTTCCTCTACGTTGTCTATGAATATGCGTTGAACAGCAGCGGTGATAGTACACAACCCTAGCGGACCCTTCTCTTCACTCTAAACTCCTCAAATATTTGGTCTTCTACCCGGACCATGGCCTTTTACTGTAGGTACAGATTGGATATTATGTCTATGTCTCTGTTGTCAATTCTGCTTTCACGTAGAATTGCAATGAGTTTGCTATGTTGAACTTTATCGAATGCTTTCTCAAAATCAATAAAGCATGCAAATACATCTGCGTTGATGTCGCGTAATCTTTGGATAAGGACTTGTATGGCAAACTTGTTTTTGCATTTCCCCGTGTATCTGATCTGATCCCGAAGCTTTGTTGTTTTTCAATCGGTTGATTGCTGCTTCTACTTTTTGTTGAGTAATAATTAGCCTTTTGTCACTCAATGTTGTGGTCATATTTTTGTCCACATCTATGTCTCCAAAAAGCTTTTCCATATTTTGTTTCTATCTTGTTAGTATTTTGTCAGTTTTTGTGATGATGTTACTGTCTGAGTCAAAAATTACGCCCCCTTCCCTTTGTTGCTTGCTTCCTATTGCTTCTTTTATTTTCTTATAGAGATTAAAGCTGTCGTGTTTAGCTTGTAGTATTACGATTTCGGCACATTTCTCTTGTAACCATTGATCTTTAATTGTTTTAATTATCTTAAGTACTTTCTTGTGCAAATTTTTATACATTTCTTGGTTTTTGTTTCTATATTGCCTTTTTTCTTCTATGAGATTTATTATGTTATCTGTCATCCATTCTTTGTATGGTTTTTTCGGGTTTCAGTTTGTCTTCTGCAACCGTAACTATCGCTGTTTTTATTTAATTCCACAGTTCTTCTGTTTGTGTTTCAGGGTTGCTATTTTTAGATATGATGTTTAGTTTTATCCTGGCTTTAGTTTTCTGTAGAACATTATTTTGTTTTTGTGAATCAACTTTTTTTGGGCGTCTCTTTTCGATTATTTTCTTCAGTCGTATTTTGGTGCAAGCCAATAGTAGGTTCTGATCTGACGGAATGTCGGCGCCTGGGTATGTTTTGACTGAGAGGATTACATTGCGACATCTTCTGTTTACCATTACATAGTCAATTTGATTCTTTGCTATTCTCTGTTGGTTATCGGCTGGAGATCTCCACGTGTAGAGTTCTGGGGTGTAGTTTAAAGTAGGTGTTTATTATTGCAAATTTCATTTCTTGGCAAAACTCTATTAGGCAATCACCTCTATCATTTCTCACGCCTAAACCGAATTTGCCCGCCACATCTTCAAATTCACTCTGTCCCACTTTGGCGTTCATGTCCTCTATAATTATGTTTACTTCCTCCCTTTTTGTGCGTTTTAGGGCAGTTTTTAGTTGTTCATAGAATTCTTTGATCTTTTATTCCGTGCTTTCAGTTAATGGTGCATATAGTTGTATTATGTTTAAATCGAATGGTTCTGCATTTGTTTTGATTAATGCTACTCTGTTTAAGATAAAAATAAATTCTTTAACAGCATCGTTGACTTTCTTGTTAAGTATTATTGCGACACAGTTCTTGTTTCTAGAGGTGTTATCTTCGGAGAAATATATGTGATGTTCATCTATGATACAGTTCCTTGAGTTTGACCATCTTGTCTCGCTGCACCCCAATATATCAATCTCAAGTCGCTTCATCTTTTTTATTATGTTTGCTACTTTTCCGGCTTGGTACATGCTTTGCACATTCTAAGTGCCAATTTTTGGTTATTTTTAGAACATCATTGGACGACTGGGTGATTTCACACTCTCCCCACTTAAGGAGTGCCCGGGACTGAGGGCTTTGTTTGATTTTTTATTTCAATTGTGATATCTTGTGAAATATTTGTAAGTCAGGTAGTTTCCCGTTGCTTTCCTAACTGTATGTATAAAAAATTTATATAAAACAACTATTTTGCGCCACGCTATTTAAAGCAGAATGGCAAGATTTTGAAAAAAACATAACATCATACATATTATCAAAATTCTTGTTGTTCTAAAAATTGATGTAATCAAACTCGATCAACTTACAACTCTGGGATGGGCTAGAGATAGCACATTGCCTGCTGTAAAATGTTTTTAAAAAATACTAGCAAATTATTATAAATATTTTAATTTCTTTGTAAAGATTTTTCAATTGTAAAAACAATGCATGTATCAAATCTTTCATCCGACCGTTACCATACTCTAACTCGTGCACCAACAACGCAAAGTGCATCAGTACCAAATCTGTCATGTTTTTGTACAAATTTCACACCAAGCTCTTTAGCAACAAATCGCTTTCCACAAAGCAGCCCAAGCCATTAGAGACAAGTATTGGATTAAATAACGACGCAATAACTATTGTTTATAAAACAAAATATAACCCGTTTTGAGAGAGTGTACAATATTCGAATTATAAGTATAAAGGTAAGATGGTTGCCTTTCTATATATACAGTATTTTTTATGCTGTTAACAACATTACAAGCGCATTTTTATCGTATTAACACGGTAAACAACAACGTTGTTGCAAGAAAAACAAACAAAAAAAACGTTTCAAAACTAATATACTTTCAACGTTGTTACCCCTCAATTAGTTGGTTTCATAAAGACACATGTGAGCTTATTGCATGTGCCTGCTCTACATATTCTAATTCAATTTAATTTAAGCTAAAAAGAAATCTTCCTAAAACAATAAAATTAAAAATAATTTTTAATATAATTTCTACATTAGATTTTTTAATATATTCAACTAAAAAATTTAATAAAATAATGTCGTGTCTATCAACCTAGTCAAGCAGTTGTAAACAAGCTTTTTCAAAATATAAGACGTAACATGAGGCGAGATGATAAATTAATGTTTGTAAACTTGTTTGTAGCTAAAGCCAATTTACGTCTCTTTAGGATTTAATCTAAATCCACCGCGTTAGAAGTCAAGAACTCTGTCTGTATTATATTATACAAATATTTATACATCACACATAAAAATTACAGATAATAAATTATTAAATAATAGTCACTAACCTGAGTGTACACTAGCGGAACACAAACAGTATCGTAACCAATTAGAGCACCAAGCCTCCTTCTGATATCTGACAACTCCGTCAATAAAGTCTGGACGATGTGATCGCTTGTAATCAACGATTCTTTTCTTGCCCTGTTGATTATATTAGTAGCCCAAACCAGAGGCATCCAATATTTCGACATCGGCGTTTTACCATCCATCAATTCGAAGATTTTCCTTTCGCTCTCCAGCATCAAACCTATGCACATATAAATAGAAATCAGTACATCCGGACACAACTTCCGCAACAAATACAATCGCATATCCGGTTCAGAGGATGGTCAGTGAACACAAATTGATCCAATAAAAGAGATTAATTTAACGCAGCAACATTTATATTAGCTAATTGCCCTCGATAACATTATTCGCACGAATGCAATTAAAGGAAACTTGCTCATTAATTGGTTGGAGGCGCCATACCAGAAAAAAATTGATTCCGCTGGCGCCTTCACCAGATTACCAATCAGCCAACACACAACTTTCCAGTTCGCTAAGATATTCTCCCGACATAATCGGAATATCACTTAGACTGCTTTATTAACTTTCTATTAACTAACTGAGCCTAATATAAATATTTGATTCATTTCACTTCTTCAGAAGTTATTTTTAGTATAATAGGTTTGCGTGCTTCCTTACCGGAATCAACGACGTGTTGCCACGTGGGGAATCTCTTCTTCACACGGAGAGAAACCCTCTGGAGTGTTATAACATAAGCTAGTACTGCATATCTTACTATATTACGACGCATCAGTCTTTGGCGTTCATCCTGAAAATAAAATAAAATATATTAATATTTAACAACCATGAAATTACTATGTTAGTATTACTAATTATTGGAAAACATTACACTCATTCGTATTATAATTAAGTAAAATGCATTTTCTGGAAGTATAAAATTAAAAAGTATTTTTAGTTATCGACTACAACAAATCTAAACGGATTTAACACGAAAATGTCAAAGGAAAACGTTTTCTGAATAACCATACGGTTTCAATTAAATTAATTGTTTCATGGTAATACTTATTTGTCTTGTTGAGGTGTAATTATTTATCGATTGCATAATAATCATCAATAGAAACTACATCAGGATATTTAAGTTATTATCGCTCTACATAAATTAAAGAAAGCAACTACAAATACATACTCATCATTCATTAGGTTAATTGCAAAATATTTTTAATCCTTATAACCTTACTAAAGAATATTGAAATAAAACAAACACCATTTATATGGAATTCTATCCTAACTCATGCATGTGTTGAACTTATTATGACCTATTTAACTTTCATATAGCGTGTGTCTTAAAAATCGCACAATAACACATCTCAGGTGTTATTTATTGCATATTATTATCTGCTAGAATGTATTTTATACATTACTTATTTACATTGAAGATTATAGTAAAAATTTAATACCACGGTAAATTAAAAAATATATTTTGCAATAATTGATTAATCTGAAAAATTAAAAACTCAATTTCTTGCCTCTTTCAGCCATTACCACAAAAATCGTAAATTAAACTGTAGATGGTAAATCCTATCAAGTGGCATTTTGAGTCGGTCTTAGATTGATTTCGGAGATAATTTTTTTTTTAATTAAATAACATTTTTATGTTTACTATTAAAAATAAATTTATTGTCAATAATGATAAAAAACCATGTATATATTCACAGAAATTTCTCATTCTAATTCTAGCATCAATACATTGATTATAAAAAAATATTGTTTTGGTTAAACTTATTATATCACATAGTATTAAGTTTAGGAATCCCCATTGTTATTTTTGACAGTTCAAGCCACACAAATAATTTGCTCGGAAAACCTGCTGTGAGTTTACCATACAATGTTTACGGAAATTTAATATTGGAGCCCGTAAGATCATTTCGTAATTCTAGTTTAATGTATTGTTCTCGAAATATCATATATACCCATCTAAAGTAGTCAACATTACCATAATCTTTGGAACTACGTTGAAAACTACGTGAGCAACTTTGAAGGCTGTAATGACTACTACTGCTTCTAATGTCTGCTGTGGATTATTTTGTTTATTGGAAAACCAAATCTGATTTTAAAAATAAGCCATTGAAAAATTCTTCAAAACAGAGTATAAAAATAGTCAACTAATGGCCTGGTTACATTTCGCTCTATTTTTTATTTTGCAAAAACGTACATTTTCTTATCATAGTTGGCTGATGTTTTGTGAAATAAACATTCAGTATTTGACAGTTGTTGTTAGTGCATAAGTTTTTAATGCTATGGCTGATTACTCTAATGCAAAACTAGCCAACATGCATTTTATGTATGGTCGAGCTAATGAGATTACCACCAAAACGCAACGTCTTTATGTAAAAGCTTTGGAGGAATTTATCAAAGATTGAGAAGTACCGGTTCACTTCAAAAACAGTGCAGACCAAGGTCGGAATCGACTCCTAGAGTAAAACAAGAAATTATAGCACGGATAGAGCATAATCTAGGGAAAAGTGCGCGGAGAATATCAGCAGAGATAAAAATTGGTGCTACTCTTGTTTGGAAAACCCTCCACAAGCAGCTGCACAATCTATACTATGTACAAGAAGCACAGGCCTTAAATTTAATGATCATCAGGCACGTTTGGTTTTTTGACGCTGGTTTCTACGCAAGGATGCTGAAGACTCACAGTTTCTTGCCAATATTCTTTTCAGAGATAAAGCCGAGTTCACTCAAAATAGAGTTGTTAATTTTCATAATGCTCATCGTTAGGCCGACAAAAATCCCCATGCTGTAAATGAATGTGGACATCAAATACATTTTTCATTAAACATTTGGATGGGTATTGTAGGCAACAAGCCCTGTTGTTTTACCAAACCAATTAACAGGCCCTGCTTACTTCAACTTTCTACAAAACACAATGTATGATCTTTTGAATGACATTCTTTTGGCCCACAGGCAGCAAATGTGGTTCAAGCATGATGGTGCTCCAGCTCATTTTTCAATTGCCATTAGAGAGCTTTTAAACCAAACTTTTCCACATAAGTAGGTAGAAAGAGGCAGACCAGTTTTATGGCCAGCAAGATCGCCTTATTTAAACCCTCTTTATTTTTTTCTTTGGAGATATTTGGAACCATTAGTGTATGCTACTCCTGTAAATAACCTCAAAAAACTGCAGTTAAAAATTAGTGAAAAGTGCCAAGAAACCCGAGTCAATGAAGAGGTTTTAAAAAGAGTACAAATGTCCTCCAGAGAAAGATGTCGTGCTTGTTTGGAAATGGAAAAAAAGCACTTCAAACATCTTCTATAACTCTTTTCTTTGTAAAAATTTATAAAAATAAATAATGTTCCATATCTCCAAAACCATTGCTACAACCCAAGTTTATTAAGACTTTTTGTCTAGTAAACGTAAATATAATTTAACATTTTTCAGTTGTGTATACACTAATAATGCGTTGCTTCTCTCCTGTTATTTAAGTATTTGGCAAGGCAATCAAGCATTTGAAAGTAGCTGTAAATCATTCAGCCTTTGTTCTACTATATCCCACAGATAAGTTTTAAGTCCAGCAAACGTGAAGGCCATAAAAGCAAATCCATATTAGCATTATTCAGAAACTCAATCATATCATTCGCGGTATGTGACTGTGCATTGTATTGTTGAAAACTTTGACAACTCTTAAAGGTATGGTGTTAAGATTAATTTCAAAACGATATTAATATAACAAAGCGCATTTAATGTTTCTATACAAGAGTTACTTTTATGGTAGATAGCTGTCATAAACCAAATCGAGATTTATCACTAAAAACGATTTTATTTCATTCTTCATTCCAATCTTTTGTTACATCACTGTAGTCGTGCAATTCGATAATAGAGAGTTAGAGTAAACAAAGAAATAGTCAGTACAAATTAAGAGCAAAACTTTGAATTCTATTAAAACCTACCCAAAACACACGACCTTCAAACTTTGTATTTTAGAACGTCCGTAACCATCGTCGTTACTCATGTCTTTTACGAACAAATAATCCGGCTTCTTGTAGTTTGGTTTAATGTGTAGAACAAATGTATAATGACAATATATAAAATAAATCTCACTCAAAACTCTTTTACTTCTCGGTTTTATTATTGTGCGTTTTACAGCTATTTTACATCACCCCAAAACTTTTTTAACTTGTTTGAAGGGAAGGTTGATAAGACCAACAGCTTATTAGGTAACTGTCGAATCATCCCAGTAGATAAAGAGCAAGTTGTTATTCTAGTCATATTTTAGAGATCAAACCATGAACTGCTACCGTCTACAACTGAACTATCTCACCGGTTTTATTTTAAAGCTGAGTTTGCTATATTTAAAACAATTTGTGATTTCTTCTAGTAAGAGAATAATTTTAGGCTGTTTCAAACAAATCGAACAGCATAGAGACAGTTTGCTGATAAAATATCTTTAATAAATGCACTGCTTCTGTATTCTGGTAATGAGTATAAATTGTTAGAATCGCCGCACAAGTTCTAACTTAGTGATACAATTATTTTACTTAAATGTTAACTTCTCTTTAAAATAATGACATTAAAAACAAGATTTAAACAGTTTGTAAACATTGACTTTAAATATTTAAAGATTACAAGTCTCGTAAAATAATAAATTTAGAAGCTTGTTTCTATAAACAATAATGTAATTAGTCTATAACTTAAAGAATCTGACTTGTCTCCATTTTTAGGCAAAACATAGAAAGTTTCCAACAATTCAAAAATGTTTCTGTTTTTATGTCAAAGCAAATATTTCAGAACCTTTTAACAATAATAGGTAAAATTTCACCTATAGTTAATGGCTTTTTGGTATTTAATTTAAGAAGATATATTTTGATAATCCGTTGCCAAAGTGAACTGAACCCATTATTTTAATTATGTAAGTACAACAATTAAAAAATTTAGAATAATATAGGATGCAAATTGATTTACAAAGATATCTGCTTTTTATTTTAATAATTTAAAAAAAAAAATATTGAACATTTTAAACTATTTTGCAATAAATTTATAGTTTAACAAATATTTGTAAAAATTACACTTTTTACTATTTTTGCAGAAAACTTCTTCTACTTCTTTTTTAGCCTGTTATCTATTTCCTTCCATCGCTCTTGATTTTATGCTTCTCTTATCCACTATAGCCCCGCAGCTCGTTTTAGATCATCATAGTGGTTTTCCTCATATTCGTTTGTGTTCATATAGTCTCTATTCGATAATCCTCCAACGGTTTATATTGCTTCTTGCTATGTGTCCTTTGTAGTTCCATTTTAGAGCTGCTCTTTTTACAATGTCTATTACTTTGGTAATAACTCGTATTCTTCCATTGTAATATCTTAAGACTGGTAAAATGCACTGGTCAAATACGCATTATTTTAGATATTGTGCTATGTTTTTGTTTAAAAAAATACAGGTATATGCCAGTTTTCTAAAAGCTATTCATCCTAGTCATATTCTTTATTTTATCTCTTCTTACTGGTCACTTTTCTCTTGTGTTATTTTCTTTCTATCTATTTTCACTTTCACTGTATCTCCTTGGTACATTTGTTGGGTTTTAGATAAGTTTATTTTTAATCCAACCCAAAAGAAACTTTTTATCATTTCACTTAGTTCTTCAATGTTTTTTGCAATATGTATGATATCGTCAACCATTGGCGCTTAATATTTATCTCTTTGTCTGTCCAGTAAATTTTCTTAAACACGTCTTTAAAAGTATGAGTGAATAGTTTTGAAAATAGTAAGTCTCTTTGTTCTTTGTCTGTGACTCCTCTTCAATAAGACAGGTTGAGTATTTTCATGTACAACGTATATTGCTGCCACATGACGGTTTATTTTTTTTATTAGATCTGCGCCTTTACTCTACTCTACTGTTTGCTGTAGCTTTATAAACAGCCCATTGTTCTCAATGCTATCAAAAGTTATTTCATAGTCATGAAAGCTAAACACACCAAAAAACCACATTTGTTTAACTTTTTTAACGGTATTTAAATTCTATAAGAAAGTAAATAAATTAAATGACAGTAACAAAAGCAAATGCAACAGAAGTTTATATAAAGTAAGGTGATGTTATATGTAATGATTGTTTTTATAAACAACAAAAACTAAACGGCAACGTAGTGATAAGGTTAAAATGCATGTTCGGCATTCCATGCAATGTTAGTCGCCATGAATTTGTGGTTGGTGGCAATGTCTTTTGTGTTAAAGCATTTCACCGATCGGAGTCTGCAATAACAGTTCAGATATATTTACCGATACTGGCTTGATAAACAATTTGAAAAAAATTATAAAAACTCATTTCATATCCTTAAAAGTAACCCTGTGGTGACTACATTTGAACTTTTGGAATACTGGTTCCATAACTTTTTTAAAGAAAATCAACGTACAGTAACTGTAACTAATAGGTCATACTTATGCTTAGTTTACACAAGGACAGTCAAGTAAATTTTAACTAAATTATAAGTTACTTGCCCGCGTGTAAACAGTCCGATAAGTGGTAAGTGGTAAGTTGCGGGGCATTTCAGGAAAGTAAAAATTTAGTAGCTGGAATAGAAAATATTCTATTTTTGCGAGCAAGTAGGCGCGCGCACACACCCCCTGCCGGAGAAAAGCACTTGTCACTTAACCCGTATCAGCGTGTGGACAAGCACAGTTTAGTAAAGACAGTATAGTTTACAAATTCAGCAAGTTTTGACGTGTTCTTTGAATAACAATTCACATGCACCAAAAATATTTCGTCTGCCAATCCATTTTTGCTCCAAAAGTCGTTTAGATTTCTTGACCTCTTCAAATATTTCATCCTTTATTTCCTCCACAATTGCATTTAAAATATTGCGGAGCACATCTTTCAACAATTCCACAGACGCGTCCATCTTGATTCATTTGCAAACTGAGCTTGCCACTTGATACCTGCCAGCTGCGTGTGGACGCAACTTTACACAAAAGCAGTAACTAATAATTTAGTTACCACTTACCAACTGCCTCCGTGTGAACTAAGCATTAGATCTAATCCAGAGTTTTTTATTGCCAAGCTGCAATAATTAGAAATAGAAAATAGCAATAAACAGTTCCAACTAGATAAAGTAACAAGTCATGCCTCACTAATTTGCATAACAACAACAAGAACCACGTTTTCTGAAAAGCTTCATCAGTCGTCAAAATGTTTCTTATAGAATTATGTAAAGTTTATGGTGTATGTAAACAGACCCTGCACATTGCAGTATTTAAAGGACAACATTACTCAAAAAATAAATTTGATAGACCAGGCTACGTTATAGAAACTTATGTCTATATCAAGAAATATAGTTAAAAATCCATTGAAGTAAATGTAATGTAACAGAAAAAACGTTTACAGAACAAGGGAAGGATACCCTAGTACCGGTCGAGAGCAGTGGTGACATAGTAAGCCTCGCCAAATCGTTATCAAACAACTGCCATAACACTGCAAGTAGCACTAGTCCACTGGGCAAACCACCCACAAGATCAAAAATGGCTTATAATACGTTGACTACCAACCATCAAAATTTACTTAGCTTGCAGCTTAAAAATTAATTTCTCCAATTTTTGTGGTCTAAAAAAAATTACATTCTGCTTATCAACATTTTAAACATAGAATCTAGTAGGTTCCAATTATTATCTTAAACATTTATTTGCTGACCAACAGAGCGTTTGTGTCTACATCCACAAACAACAAACATATTTTAGACTGACGACATACAACATTCAAAGCATTGGTTATAAAAGCATAATTATAACCAACTTATTCAGCAACCCACATATTTTTCTCGTAATAGACTTTTTAGTGAATCAAGATTTGTATCTTTCAACTATACCAAAAATTACAACTACTGTTAAAGCTGGTTTAGGAAATTCTAATCATTCACTTATTACTTTTGTTGTTAAAACTTCTCTTCCTATTACAACAAAACTTAAACCGCGTCTCATCTATCATTATTCTAAGATGAACATAATAAAAATGAAAGAATTTCTTAATAATTTTAATTTTAATACTCGTTGCTTACACTATATTAATCCACATATTGCAGCAAAATATCTCATGAAAACTATTCAAAAAGTCGTAAAAACTTTGCTCCGTTCTCTGTTATTAAACCAAAACAAAAGATAATAAAAAGCAAACATCATTTAAGAAACACATCAGTAATCGTTCCAAACAGACTAAACAGAATTATAAGTTAACTCGTAACTATTGTGACAATCTAATTCAATCTGAAAAAAGATAGGAATGACAGACACAAAGCTTATCGTAATTTTCAGCTTTCCATAAACAAAAAAAATTATAAAACAATATATTCAATGAAAGATAGTACAAAATCTTCAATACCTCCTCTTTGAAATGATCAAATCAATCTAGTTACATTAATACCAAAAAAAAAGCATATATTTTTGCAAACTAATTTGCATCTAATTCTACTATTACAAATCCTCCTATTACTGTACCTACAATGCCGGCTAGTGGTAAAATAATGGGTCCAATTTATTTTAGGCAACGGGTTGTCAAAAAATATCGTCTTAAATTAAATACCAGAAAGGCATCAGGTATAGATAAAATTCCAACGATTCTTCTTAAAACATTTGCAAACAAATTAACTTCCATTTTGACTAAAATATTTGCCTTTATATACAAAAATGATATATTCTTAAATTGTCTTAAAAAAGAAGACAAGTCTGATTCTTCAAATTATAGACCAATTGCATTATTGTCCAATATGTCAAAGCAATTTGAAAAGTATATTAATTTTCACATTGAGAAGTTTTTAAAACAAAATAACTTTACCTCAGATACTCAATATAGATTTTAATTAAAACGTACAACAACATATCTTCTGACTTAATGTTAGTCACAAATAAAATTCTACTTTAGACAAACAAGGAGAAAATGTTGCAGTAACTCTAAATATTTCCAAAGCGTTTGATAGAGTATGGCATCCTAATTTTGTCAACAAATTCCTTTGTATAAGTCTTGATAAAAAAACAGTAATCTCATCAATAGTTTTCTTGACAATAAAAAAATTATAGATAGAACTGATAGTAAACCCACAAATAAGAACTAAAGCCACAAAAAGAAGAGACGGCTATGTATGGGTAGAAACGGATCAAAATCGCCTAATATCCTGCTACGCTTCCCCTAACCGAAAAATCGGAAAATACGAGAATTTCCTCCAAAGGCTAAGTGACAAAGTCAGAAGCACCAGGAAACTAGTCATCGTAGCCGGGGACTTTAATGCAAAGTCGCCAGAGTCTGGGAAAGAAGACGCGCAAGGCAGGAAACTGGCAGAGTGGATCGCGGAACATAGACTGATTGTGCAGAACAGCGGAAACGCCCCGACGTTCATCAGAAATAACCAGCATTCCATTATAGACGTAACGTTCTCTTCGGAACAAGCCGACGGCCAAATAACCAATTGGAAGGTGCTGGACACCAAAACCCTAAGCTTGCATCAATGCATTTTCTTCGAAATACACCAAAGGAGACAGGGGAAACAAAACGCGTACAAACCACAAAGCACGTGGAAAACACGGAAACTAAAACACGACACTCTCATAGACACCCTAAAAGGAGCCCTACATGACAAAGAAGAGCCAACGGCAGAAGATTTTATAGCAGCATTAAGAAAAGCCTGCGACGCAGCCATGCCCAAGAGCAGAAGAGGTGGTAGAGCAAAATTCTGGTGGAACGAGGAAATAGCAAAAGAAAAGAAAAGCTGCATTAAGATGAAAAGGACAATTTCAAGATCTAGAAAATCTGGAAGAAATTACAACAATCTGGAGGCACAATACAAAGCAACCAGGAAAAACCATAAATCACTGATCAACCAAAGTAAAGAAAAAGCTCTGCAGCAAGATTGATATTAACGTATGGTGTGACGGCTACAAAATTGTCACCAAGAAAATCAAGCCCAGGCCGCTAAACATCAACCTGCAGACTCGCAAAAAAGCAATTCAAATTCTATTTCCTCTGAAGCCAGAAGAAAACTGGACGCCTGAAGCCGGTGAAGCGGAGAAGGGAGCGGAGGTCACCATGGAGAAACTGACAACCGCCAGCAACCAGATGAAGAAAGGAAAAGCCCCCGGTCCCGACGGAGTACCTGCAGAAGTGCTGCAGACCATCACGCAGAGAGCCCCAGAAACGCTGCTCCAAGCTCTAAACAAAGTAGTAAAAAACGAAGTCTTTCCAAAGGCCTGGAAAACTGCCCGTCTGGTTCTCCTGAAGAAATTAGGCAAAAAGGAAGAAGACCCGAGAGGGTACCGGCCGCTATGCTTCCTCGACACCATGGGAAAGCTGACAGAACAAGTAATAGTTCAAAAACTCTTAGAAGAACTAGAGGAAAAAGAAGGGCTGGCCGAGAACCAGTACGACTTCAGGAAGAACCGCTCTACCGTCCAAGCGACAAATAAAATTAAAAACCTGTCAAAAAGTGAGATAAAGAAGACGCACCGAACCAGGAAGCTGTGCGCCATAATCACAATCGATGTAAGAAACGCGTTTAACACGGCATCATGGACGCTAATCATGGAGTAACTCAGGAGGAAAAAAATATCCAGGTACCTGAGGGCGCTCATAGCGAGCTACCTCTCGGATAGGTATATCATCGATGAGGACGGAGAAAGGATACGCATTACAACGGGCGTTCCACAAAGGTCGGTCCTCAAACCACTCTTGTGGAATATACTATACGACGGGCTATTAAGAATAAAACTTCCCCCAGAAGTGCAACTTATCGCTTACGCAGACAACATAGCGATAATAATCATCAGAGGCAACAGGGTCGAGCTGATAGCGGCAGAAAACCAGGCACTGGAATTAGTCAGTTCATGAATGAATAGCCACGAGCTGGAGATAGCACCGGAGAAAACCGACGCGATAATACTGAGCGGGAGGAAAAAAGCCAACAATGTGACTTTCGATATAAAAGGGCAGGAGATAACACCTCAGAAAACAATAAAATACCTCGGAATAACTCTAGACAAACACCTGAAGTTCATAGAGCACGTGAAAAGAACAACAGAGAAGGCAAAAAAGGCCGCGGCAAATCTAAGTCGCCTCATGCCGAGGGTCGGAGGTGCGGAAGAAAGTAAAAGGCGAGTATTGATCTTCGTAATAGAGAGCTTAGTGTTGTACGCCGCGCCCGTGTTGGAGCAGGCCCTGGAAATTAAAAACACAATAAAGTACCTCGACTCACTACACCGTCGAGTCACGCTGCAAGTGTGCAGAGAATACAGGACGCTACACACGGACACCGCCGCAATTCTAGCCAGAACAACACCACTGGAACTGAGGGTAAAGGAACGGGCTAAATGGGCAGGCAAGAACATAGAGAAGAAGGAGAACCTTAAAAAGAAGACACTAGAAAAATGGCAGAATAAATGGCAGAACAGCACAGCATCGGCCTGGCTACACAAATTATTGCCCGACATCAAGGGTTGGGTGGAGAGAAAGCACGGAGAAGTGGACTACTGGACGACGCAGGTGCTGACGGGACACGGATGTTTCCAAAGTTTTAGGAAACGGATTGGGAAAAACACAGACGGCCTTTGCTGTGACTGCGGAAGCCAAGCGGAAGACACCCCGAGACACGCGCTGTTCGAATGCCCCAGGTGGCAGACCGTCAGATTAAACTACGAGATGCTTGCGGGAATGACGCTACAGCCGGGAAACGTGATCAAAACTATGCTCTCCTCCGAAGAGCTTTAGATGGCGGCAACGGACATGTTCCCCAAAATCATGAGAACGAAAGAAGCGGACAAACGAAAGGACGAACTAGTAGAAAACGAGAACAACAACTAGGGCGTGTGAAAGCACGTCCGGGCGGCACCCTCTGACAAAATTCTAACGCATACCAGAGGGTTGTGCATGGACGCCAAGCGGAACCTAGGGTTTTAGCGGGTGCAAGCCCCGCACTATGGCTGGCAAAGCTTTCCCTAAACCGCACAAACAAAAAAAAAAAAAAAGGTAGAACTGATAATTTCATCTCTAACCCCAAAATCATAAATGCTCATGTTTTTCAAGTTTCTGCTCTTTTGCCAACTTTCAACTTTATTTTTGATTTACATTTTTAACTTTTTTCAAATTACTAAAAGTCCTATTCACAGTTTTGCAAACGACAGCACTCTTTATACTTCATACTTTCCAAAAACCATATCGACAAATATGGCAGAACGTCTTAAAATTTCTAGGTTAAAACCTGTAGCATCTGTAAACAAATACCTCAAAACAATCTAAATTAAGCACTCACAACATAGTAAATTTTAACTCTAAAAAAACTCAACTTCTTACTGTTTCAAAATCTAAACCCGAGGTATCATCAGTAACAAATATTAAACTAAACAACAAATCCATACCTAAATCATCTTCAATTTGTCTTCTAAGTGTTACAATCTCACATAATCTTTTATGAAACAACCATGTTATCGACATAGCTTCGAAAGTATCTAAAAAACTAAGATTTCTTAATAGATGTAAAAGGTATTTAACTTCTGTTCAACTTTTGCATATATATAAAACTATATATTGTTCCCAAGTATAAAAAGGAGCATTAAAAACTACACTATCTCTTTTAAACTCTTTTCAGAAATAAGATATTCAAATCATTGCTGATCCAAAACAGACTAATTATACTATTAAATAAAACAAGTAAAGTCGCAGGCTTTAAATATATCTGTACTTTAGGTCGCCAGCTAAAAAAGTTAAACACTGCTGCAGTTTAAATGGTCTCAAATAAATGAAAGTATAAAAGGTTTAAAAATTGTATCAATGTCTTCTTCTTCCAGTGCCTTCTCCTCATAGGAGGTTGGCGACCATATGTTTGAACTTGTCCCGATCTTGTGCGTGTTTTATTAATGTAGGGGCATCTCTGATTCCGATTGTCGGAGATTTTGTAACCATGAGAATCTCTTCCTTCCGATTCCTCGTTTACCTTCTATTTTTCCTTCCATGATTAATTGCAGGAATTGGTATTTGTCATTTCGGAAGATGTGCCCGAAATACCCTGCTTCCCTATGTTTTTCAACATTCTTCAATATAGCCACATTTCGAAGGCTTCCAGTTTATTCATGGAAGGTACTTTCAGTGTCCATCCCTCGACTCCATGCAATAGGACCGAGAAGACGTAGCACTTAACGGTTCTCCATCTAATATTTAGTGATAGGTCCCTGTTACACAATCAGGGTCAGAGTTTCTGAAAAGTATTTCTGGCTGTTTTAATTTGTGTTTTGATGTCATAGATCGGGTCCCACTGTTCATTGATCCAGCTGCCCAAGTACTTGAGTCTTTGTACGCGCTTTGTTTGCGTCGTTGTTCTTGCTAATAATCATTAATTTAGTTTTTGCGATGTTTACTTTGAGTCCATACTCCAAGCTAGCTTGTTGTATTTGGTCAATGAGGTATTGCAAGTCTTCGATATTGTTGGATAATATCACAAAATCATCTGCGCATCTAATATTATTAACTGGTCTTCCATTTACTTTTATTCCTTGTGTGCATTCATCCAGGCAGCCCGAAGTACGTTCTCGGAGTATAGGTTGAACAGGATCGGTGAAAGAATGCATCCTTGGCGAACCCCTTTTCGTATTTCCTCCGTTAGCTCTTGCCCGACCTTAACCTGCGCTGTTTGGTTCCAATAGAGATTTGTGATAATGCAAATGTCTTTATTGTCGATGTTGGTTCTTTTGAGTATTTCTACTAATTTTCCATGTTTGACATTGTCGAATGCTTTTTCATAGTCTATGAAGCACGCATAGACTATGCGGCGTTGATCTAAGCATTTTTAGGTTAAAACTTGCATGGAAAACAGTGCCTCTCTTGTACCGAACCCGTTCCTAAAACCAAACTGGGTGTCTCCGATGTATTGGTCTATTTTCTTCCATATTCGGTTGTGTATGATCCGTAAAAATATTTTCAGGGCATGGCTCATGAGGTTAATGAGACAATATTCTCTACACCTTTTAGCGGTGATTTTTTGGGATGGTAATAAAAATAGATTTTAGCCAGTCTTTAGGGATGTATCCTGTGTTGTAAATCTTATTGTACAGTCGCAGCAGACATGTCAAGCTTTCATCGTTCATTGCCTTAAAGAGTTCGGCATTTAGTTCGTCTAGTCCAGGATTTTTTCTGCTTTTTGTGTTTTGAATTGCTTTCCGGAGTTTTTCTTTCAAAATGGTCGGGCCTTCCATCGTATTGTCCGTATCACCGGATATGGTTGGTCCGTCATTACTAAACATCTTCTCTGTATATTCCTTCTACGTTTTTATTTAATCTTCCTGCTCCACCATTAGTCTGTTGTTATCGTCTATTAGTTTTCCATACTGGTATTTCTTATATGTATGTGTTATTTTCTTTATTCTTTTGTGCATGTTGAAGTAGTGTTTAGCGTGGCATTTTTCTATTTCCAGACATTTTTCCCGGAGCCATGCTTCCTTTGCTATTCGTATTTCATTTTTAATTTGTCTGTATAGCATTTTGTATTCCCTTGGATGGTTCTTATGTTTTCTCCTTTCTTCCATTAGAAGTAAGATGCTATTGTTTATTCATTCTAGTTTGTTTTCTCGTTGGCACCAGCCTAATTTTTGTTGTGCATTAGTCTTTATTATGTCCACTAATTGTTGCCATGTTTCTTCTACCAATGTAATGTTGGTTGGTATTATATCCTTCATTTTAATGTTTAGTTGGTCAGCATAGGTTTTTGAAGTTTCTGGGTCTTTAAGTTTGTTGCAATATATCTTTCTTGATATATCTTTTGCTTGTGGGGTTTTCAGAGAAAATCGTATGTTAGCAACTACCGGATTATAGTCGGAGCCGATGTCTGCCTCTGGATATGTCTTTACATTTTCTATTGTGCTGCAAAATCGTTTATTAATTGTAATGTAATCAATCTGGTTCCTGACTACATGACCCTCTGTGTCCTGTGGCGACCTCCACGTGTATAGGCGTCTCGTTGGATAAGCAATCTATCTCTACGGTCGTTTCTCTGACCTACTCCAAAGTCTCCGACTATGTCTTCAAATCTGCCTTTTTCTATCTTCACATTGAAGTGGCCCATTATGAAGGTGATGTCTTGTTTCTTAAGAGACTTCATTATATGTTCAATCTGGTTATATAGCTGCTTGATTTCTTCCTCCGGTTTATCGACTGTCGGTGCATATACCTATATTATGTTAATGTTAACAGGTTTAGAATTTAGTTGTATCAACATGCATCTCTCAGAGTATGGTTTGAAGTTCTTTACATACATTTTTTATTTTTTTGCTTACAATTATTCCTACTCCGTGCCGGTAGTTTTTATCGTCTTCTGAGCATCCTGAGTAGTATATTGCAGCTCCATCTGATTGACATATTTCATTACCCGGCCATCTCGTTTCGCATATTTCCATGGTGTCTATGTTCAGCCTCCTCATTTCACTCACTGCATTTTGTAGACTGCCATGTTCGTATAGCGTTTTGACATTCCAGGTTGCTATTCTTCTCAAATTGGTTGATCTGTTGGCCAGTTGTATGTTTTCCACAGGAGGCCCGGTTCCCACCGTCCTGCGCCCAGTAGCCAATTCCACACCTTCAAACCCGGAGTTTTGACGGCGCCGGTCGCAAGCCGGTTTGCTTGGCATATCATTTCCTTTAATTTGTGTCATACATATGGTTTTACTAAGGAATATCCATAGTGATCTTTAATGCAGTGGTTTCCCGTGGCGTTCTGCATCCCCATGCCGTTGGTCATTTGCTGATTCTTCCGCCTTTAGGGAAGATTTCTTTTCCCAAAGGCAAGAGAGTGCCCTTACTCTTGCTAGCTCTTCTACCCGAAGCTGTTAGCCAGCAAGAGGGGTCTACTTATTCCGGCAGACGTGCAGACGAGGTTGTCAATTGGGTTGGATTTTTAATATTTCCATGACCCCTTATACCCTTGTATCAATGTAACGGCGTTTAATGTGCCCAGAACAAATATTAAGAGATACCTTGTTTACAGGCGTATAATGTGGCCAGAACAAATATTAAGAGATACCTTGTTTCCAGGAGTTAATATCGTATGACAATGTTGAACAAATTTTGGCTTTGGCCTATAACTCGTCTAACCCTTAAGCGTTTGTCAAAATGCCATAAACAAAATCTGGATTTGTAACTGAAAACAATTTTTGTCTATTTATAAATCCAGACTTGTGGGCCTTATGTTAAACTGTTAAAGAAAAATAAACATAGAGACAATAAGAGCGCAATCCAAAAATGCATATTGCCTATATGACTGATGCTATAACCATGTTCTTATTTAATTTAATGCAATTTCTTGTGTTGGTTTTGTTGAATTTTAATTGATATAAACGAGATCATGTCTTTTAGAAGTAACACATGGAATTCTACATCAGCTCTTATAAGGTGGTTCTTTTTTTGAAACGCAGAATATAATCTGTTCTATTCTACATTAAAAATGGTTTTTCTATCAATATATTAAGCCAAATTAGCAAATTATCTAATTTAAATAATAAGAAAAGTCATATGGTCGCATGACACTGACCATAATAATATATTATAACTTCTGCGTAAGTTTACCGTGCTTATACTTGTAATTTCTATGTTGTTATTTTATATAAACTAAATTTTATTGTGTGTTTCATTAATAAAACTTATCCATTTGATTATTTTTACGATAATTGTAAAAAAAAAAAATTGAAAAATAAGAATGATAATTTAATTTAATTTGATGCAATAAAACCTAATAGGCTGAATTCATTTAATAAAATTTAGTATTAACTAATATCATTTCGGACTGCTTTATGCGCACTCAGCCTAACACTAAATATATTATTATATATTATAACAAATTTCCACAATTTGAATATAATCCACAAATGCAAATTAATATGTTAAATCAAAAATAATTTATTTGATTTACACTGACTGCTTATAATTCAGTAGTCCAAAAAACGGCATTAGTTAATATGGATTTTAATATAGGCGGTGAATACGGATCAATATTTCTAAAAATGTTTATTAATTTAATCAATCCATTACTCTAATATTTCTATGAGTAACATGCACTATACTAATGATTTTCAAATCTACTTAAAAAATAAAATATAAATATACACTTGGTCTTACCCCTCCCGGGATGCCTGCATTGAGAAATAAGGCAAGTGTATCTGGCCATGGTAACAATTTATATTGTTCCCACCACCTCTTCACAACTAAAGATACATAGAACCCCATCACAAAGGACATCGGTATGGTTTCACTCTGTTGACTGAAGTACAACCGTATGCGTTCGAATATTCTGCAAAGAAGGAAATCACTCATTAGTATTATGTAAATTTATTTAATTGCAAATTAGAAATAAAAGATAATAAAGGCAATTGCTATTTATAGGTTGAAATATGTATGTACAGCTGATACATGATGTAAATACATGCAAGAGTGAAGTATTAATAAAATAGAAACGAGTCATTAGTTTTAACATATACGGTGTATGAATAAACATAATTTTACAAAAGGTTTTATACAATGTGCAAATTTGTCATGGTTTCAAAATTGGTTTGATTTTATTATCTTATTATACAACTTTTACAATTACTCTTTTATTTTTGTTATATAATTTTTCTAATTATTTCTAGTCGGAAATGTACATATGCAATGATATATGATTGATTTTGAAAACTATAACAATTAAAAAATATTAGATTACATTGTTTAAAAATAAAATATGTAATATTTGAAAACAAATTTGCGATTGTCGTTTTACAACTTATCCGAAAATTCTTATTAATATGTACCCAATAAGAGTCTGTATTTGTTTTCTGCTAACCTCCTGAACAGAGAGAGATAAATGTATTTGTCAATATATACATTCATCAAATGTCTTGAACGGTGGAACGTGGGCTCCAGAGAAAATTATGTATGTGATAATATTTTAGTGTTGATATTTAAAGTGATTTTAATTTGCAACATTTGAATCAAAATGGAAGTTAGTTAAGAATTTTAAATATTTTATTATAATTAATATCCTGCGCCGAGAACAACGACCCCAACAAAAACTGGTCAGTAGATATTTTAATACTTTTATAAAAAAACTTTTGTAAATATTTCAAAAATTGTTTGTCTTCAATTTTACTTTACTTATTTAATACATTGCTATCGCTTATCAATAATAATATGTATTATTATAAGATGCAAACATGACAAAAATAAAATAATGAAAAACCAACTAACAATAATAGAAATAAAACAAAACTGAGTACTGTTGAAGAGTCTATAGAGTTTATGTCTGGTCAATTTGAACAATAATAAAGAATTAACAAAATTTATTACAAAATTATAGAATAAAGATAGAAAATAATAAACAAATCCATCAATTTGAGCAAAAGAATGGAATGTATGATTGGTAAAATAAATACAATAACACGAGGTTAACTTCTCAAAAAATTTAAAAAAGAAAAAAAAACAGCTATAAAAATTGTGAGAAAAATACACATGGAAGACTTAAAAATCTCCAAAATATAACTATTGAGCAATTATAGTTAAATATAAATAACTATTTAAAGCAAGACAACTCAAGAGAGAAAAAAAATTAAATTATTTGAATAAAAGAATAAAAAAGGTAAAATATAAAGTATTTCTAGAGTCAAACATATGCACATATCAATTCGGCTTCCGATCGAGCATCGGTACAATAGAGACAGTATTTACATTACAAATGCTTACGACCAAAACAAAAACATCTTCATACGCTTTGTCAATTTAAAAAAAAAAACGTAAACCATGCTAAACTGATCAAGATCCTGCAAAACATTGGACTAGACAAAGAAGACGTAAAGATAACCAAAAATGTATATTGGTACCAATTGGCCAAAATTAAAACTGAAAACTCATCCTCTTAAAAATACAAATCCATAAACAAGGTTGTGTACTATTGCTTATCCTGTTCAACTCAAAAATTAATAATCAATAAAGCATCACAAAATCATGATTGATGGAATTAACATACCCAGCTTAAGATCTGTTAATAACACTATTATAACAGCAAACACAAGCTGCATTATCACATTGATGTCTTAACCAATACCATTAAAAAATTTGTTATAGGAATAAATGCCACTAAAACAAAAATAATAAAAATATCTAAATCTCAAAACTTATCGATACCTATTACATCCAATAAAGTAATACTAAAACAAGCCAAAAAAATAAAATATCTTGGGTGTTGGATCAACAACAAACTCAATCTAGAATATGAATTAAAATGTTAAATCAACCGGGCAAAACGTGGATTCATAATACTCCGCTCTACGCCCTAGTAAAGTGCCTGGTCAATTCTATTGTGTGAAGTAGAATCTTGGACGCTTACAACATCAGCTATAAATCAGTTGACAATATTCAAAATGTGGACGTACTAAAAAAATTTTAAAATCTCATAGGCCGATCACACCACAAATACAAGAGTGCTTCAAAAATTACACTAAAAAAGAAAGAAATAATGAATATTGTAAAGTGGTCAATATCATAAAGATGTTCCCAATCCAGCATTGCTGTGATATTTGGAGAACAAATAGTAAATTCAATAGCCGAGAACGATCTATTGGCCACGGAAAAGTAGGTATTGTTACCTTTATTTAAGATAACTAAATCCGTTTCTGAAAATAGATTGGCTAAGTTACGACCTCTGACATCGGTTTGACTTGAGCCCCACATAGTGTTATGAGCATTAAAATCACCCATAAGAAGTAATAGAGACAAAAGTTGTTCAAGTAATTGATCAATCAAACGAATGTCCAAACTAACGTCCGGCAAAATATAGATTGAGCAAACAATCAATGAGAAAGGGAGTTATAATTGAATTCTTTGCTGAATACCGAATCAATAATGCCGCTCCATCCTCAGCACAATTAACATTTATACAATCTTTCCGATAGACAGTATAACCACGAAGATTAACTAAACTTTCAACCTTAAAGTTAAAAAAAAATTTAAAAATTCGTAATGTGCATTATATCTATTGCAATTTCATTGTATAATAGTTAAAGCCATTTTTAAAGCTACTTTGAAAACGTAATTTTAACTTTTTGCTTATTAGCGTTTTTTTGGTTTTTCTTCTGAATTATCATCAGGGAGAGTAGAAAAACTCCCACAATTTGACATCATTTCATCATTTAAAGTAGGTTGTACGAAAATAACTTCCACATCTATCGACTCTAACAACACTTCAATATTGGGGTCTGTGGGCGCAAGATCGCTAGAAACCTGCACTTTACGTGGTGGTAATTTTGACTCAGATTGAGTCTTAGCCTGTTTAAGTTTAGGTTAGGTTAGGTTAGGTTAAGCTTAAGATTAGCCCCCATCTTGAGTGGTTTTCGTCCCACTCGTTGTGACCTTGGTCTAGATTGGAGCGTAGTCAGTTTTGGTTTTGAGCCTGATGGGCCCGCAACCGGTTTTTGACCCTTTACATTAGAATCTTTTTTAGGAAATTTTTTTGCACTAGCAGTAAATGTCATAATTAGTGGTAGTTGAACAATAGATGTTTCAACAACTGCAGCAAACAATCTAGAAAAGATAGAAACCGCAATTGCTCTATAACTTTTTTGAGCATCAAAATACTACAGTTTGTCTGTTACTCTAATCTTGTCTATCTTCCTTCTTTTTATTTTCGGGCAATCTTTAGAATGCATAAAAGTGAACTGCTACATGAATCTGGGTCATATTTTGCTTTACTACATGTTGCAGTCCAGGCACCTAACCTAACCTAACCTAACTGCAGTGTGCCCAAAACGTTAACATTGAAAACACCTTATTTGGTTAGGAATAAACGGGCAAACCGGGCAAGTAACATGTGTTTAACTTCATCTAGAAGCCGTTTTAAATCAAACGTTAAGATCATAGATGTTGTATCTCTGACCTCACCATATTTTCTGCAGGTTAGCTTTTTGATATCAATAACGCTTTGCGACGCTAATTATGTAACAACTCATACCATGAAATAATTCTCTTAAAAATAATTAAAGAGTTATGCGGGTCAACTGTCACCGCATTATTGTCAAATGCTTTTTTGCATTTTACTGCTCAATTTCTTGCACGATTTTAATGATCCATAAGTAATGGTCCTGTAAACTAAGAAGGGAAAGTCTTTGGCCACTTTCCAAACATTTAACAATCAAACACCTTATAAACTTTCTATCTTCTCTTCTATTAACTTTGTTAATATCTCCCTACCCACCATGGAGCCACATATGGAAAGCTACATCACAAACTGATGCAGTCGACAGGGCTGATCAAATAATATAGGTTTCACAAATGTAAATAAAAGACTTCCGCATTGCTGTAATACTTGGAGAACAAATAGTAAAATCAATAGCCGAGAATGATCTATTGGCCACGGAAAAGTAGATATTGTTACCTTTATTTAAGATAACTAAATCCGTTTCTGAAAATAGATTGGCTAAGTTACGACCTCTAACATCGGTACGACTTGAGCCCCACATACTGTTATGATCATTAAAATCACCCATAAGAAGTAATAGAGACAAAAGTTGTTCAAGTAATTGATCAATCAAACAAATGTCCAAACTAACGACCGGCAAAATATAGATTGAGCAAACGATCAATGAGAAAGGGAGTTATAATTAAGTTCTTTGCTGAATACCGAATCAATAATGCCGCTCAACCCTCAGCACAATTAACATTTAAACGATCTTTCCGATAGACAGTATAACCACAAAAATTAACTAAACTTTCAACCTTAAAATTAGTTTACTGTAAAAAAACCCAGATAGGTGAAATTTTGGCTAATAAAATTTTAAAAGATTTGTAATGTGCATTATATCTATTGCAGTTCCATAGTATAATAGTTAAAGCCATTTTTAAAGCTACGTTAAAAATGTAATTTTAACTTTATGCATATTAGCGTATTTTTTAGTTTTCCTTATGAATTATGATCTGGGGGAGTAGAAAAACTCCCACAGTTTGACATCATTTCATCATTTAGAGTAAGTTGTACAAAAATAACTTCCACATCCATCGACTCTAACAACACGTCAATATTGGGGTCTGTGGGCGCAAGATCGCTAGACAAATTTTATCTCAGATTAAATCTTAGCCTGTTTAGGTTTAGGTTGCTACGTTAGTTGGTTTTGATTCAATACAAACCAACACCTTAGATAGTTTAAGCTTAAGATTAGCCACCATCTTGAGTGGTTTTCGTCCCACTCGTTGTGACCTTGGTCTAAATTAGACCGTAGTCAGTTTTGATTTTGAGCCTGATGAACAACCGGTTTTTGACCCTTTACATTAGAATCCCTTTTAGAAAATTTTTTTGCACTAGCAGTAAATGTCATAATTAGTGGTAGTTGAACAATAGATGTTTCAACAACTGCAGCAAACAATCTAGAAAAGATAAAATCCGCAATTGCTTTATAACTTTTTTAAGCATCAAAACACTACAGTTTGTCTGTTACTCTAATTTCGTCTATCTTCCTTTTCTCTTTTATTTTCGGGCAATCTCTGGAATAAGCAAGTTGCTTAACACTACAATTCACGCTTAAAAGTGAACTGGTACATGGATCAGGGTCATATTATGCTTTACTACATTTTGCGCATGTTGACACCTAAATGCAGTGTGCCCAAAACGTTAACATGAAAACACCTTATTGGGTTAAGAATAAACGGGCAAACCGGGCAAGTAACATGTGCTTAACTTCATCTGGAAGCCGTTCCAAATCAAATTTTAAGATCATAGATGTTGTATCTCTGACCTCACCATTCTTTCTGCGGGTTAGCTTTTTGATATTAATAACGCTTTGCAACGCCAATTATTTTATGCATTTGTCAACAGTTGTGTGTAAAAACTCATACCATGAAATAATTCTCTTGAAAATACTTAAAAAGTTATGCGGCTTAACTGTCACCGCAATATTGTATAATGCTTTGCATTCTTGCATTTTACTGCTTAACTTCTTGCACAATTTTAATGATCCATAAATAATGTTCCTGTAAATTAAAAAGGGACTTTAGACTCTGACCACTTTCCAAACATTTAACAATTAAATACCTTACAAACTTTCTATCTACTCTTCTATTAACTTTATTGAACGTTTTAAAAAATTTGCCATAATTAAACTCCGTCAATTTCATCACTCAATCTCCGCACCCACCACGGAGCCACATATGCAACGCTAAATCACAAACTGATGCAGTCGCCAAGGCTGATCAAGTGATATAGGTTTCACAAATGTAAATGAAAGACTTCCACGAACGCAAAATACTATCGGCATCCAACCGTATCACAATGAGAACCTTTCATCTATCATCACATAAATAATTCCTTACCCTAAAGTTAAACAAAACGAACCAATTGATTAAAAACCCCTCAACTACAAAAATCCTCTTTTTTCTGGCTTTTGGATCTCCGTGCACGACAGAGTAAAAAAGTGTTGAAAAAAGAGCTAGTAAGTACAATCATAAAAAAAGAAAGAATAGATGGAGCATGCGTTGAGAAGAAATTGCAAATGAAATGCAAATCTGAAAGAAAAAGAATGCAATATAACTGTCGTTCAAAAAAAAAGATACAATAAATAAAAAAAAAACTAAGAAACGAAAAAACTGGACGAGAAGCACGTAGGACCCTTGCAAAACAAAACACCAATGATAATAATAAATTAAAACAAAAAACATGTAATTACTTTTTAACACCTTATATTTATCTTCTAAAGAAAGAAAATAGTAGCGCTATTATAAAAGTTTACAGAATCAAACTCAGCAAAAAAACGCCTGAATATAATTAAATAAAATTTTCACACATTGTAGAAGAAAGTCCAATCTGTGTCCTCAAATCTGTGAAAACTTGATGCAATAAGTTGTTTCTCCGCAATTAATTTTTAAAAAGTGGCGTTTTTAATTAATTCTTTAAGACATAGAATATTGTATGTAATTTAACATAAAAGTGATGACTAATCTTATCGTTTGGATATTGAGCTGTACGCGTCAATATTTTTCTAGAGAAAAAGGTTTACCGATATGCTCGTAAATGTAATTTGAGGATTTAATTTTTCCATAACAATATTACTCCTGGCACCCCAACAGAACGGTGTGACTCAACTCGGCAATTCTCTAGCGTTAAATATAAAAAGTATGCAAAATTAAATTAATAGTAGCAGACCAAAAATATAAAATAACTGTAGTAACCAAAACATGAAATAAAAATAATACAAGAAATTAACAACAAAAAATACGAGGATTCACAATTATATGAAAACAAATTATACAATAACTAAAATATGGATAGTAAAACATAAAACATTTATTGAATTAATTTATAGGCCACCAAACATAAATCCTTCGGAAATCCGCGATATATTAGAATAAGTACTTACTCTAAAATAACCCCACATAATAAATGGGAGATATTAATATAGATTTATTAAAAAATGAAAATATACAAACCTTGTATAAAAACATCATTCATAAAGCATAATTATAAAAACAAACTCGGCATAGAGCATTATACAACGACCTCGAGAAAAACAAAAATATACAGAAAAAAAGTTTTATACAGCTGGTCTTAGGTATTAAAAAAACTAATTAATATTACAAAAATTAAAATAAAAACAAATTATAAAAAGATAAAAAAATTTAAAAGAAAAAAAAACTAACACACTATTAAAATAAAAAAAGAGACATAAACACAAAAAAACTTAAAATCGCTACTACAAAAGACATAAATTAAAACCTACACATACTATTATTAATAAATCAGAAAAAAAAAACTTAAAATCATATTTAAATATCAACAATATATAAAACAAACTACAGTATATTCTCTAAAACTCTCTAGACCAGGACTGTCCAACATGAGGCCCGCGGGTTACATGTGGCCCGCAACCTTACATTTTGCAGCCCGCGGAGCAATTAGCACTTTAAAAAAATTGAGAGATTTCAGTTTTTACTCAGCCCTTTACAATTTCAGTTGAGAATGTAAGAAGAGCAGACCTTCAACTGGAATTGTATGATTTGCAATCAGATCCATTTTACCAAGAAAAAACTGAAACGGGATTAAACTTTAAGTTGCTGCCAGAAGAACAATACCCCTACTTACGAAACTTAAAGCTTACACTGGGCTTAATGCTGGATAGCACGTATTTTTACAAAATCAGCTTTTCCAACATGAAATTTATAAAGTCAAATCTCTCTCTGATAAGTCACTTACTCAGTTGTTTCGTTTATCAACAACAAATATTAAAGTTAATTTTGATGTATTACTTAGTGAAAACCAACATCCTCAAATTTCCCACTAATTTTTTTGTAATTTGATATTTTTGAATAAATTAAAATTATAATACAAGCGTTTTTTCTTTATATACCATACCAAAACTCACTGATAAAGTTGCATACAAAGTATTTTATAATGCGGCCCTTCCAAATCATTTTTTTTTTAAGCGGCCTTTGGAGCACTTGCAGTTGGACAGCCCTGCACTCTAGACGATCAATATTATCATCAATAATATTGAACAATATATTGCTAAGACCACCTAGACGTTGAAATATAATTGCACAAGCTTTTTGTTATTTACTGACACATTTGCAGTCAACACGTGGAATAAAATAAAGCAAGTTGTGTGACCATTGCTTTAGTTATAGCTTAAGAAAAAGAAGAAAAAAAAAGCGCAGATAGATAAAGAAATAGTTAAAAAAATAAAGAAATAAATACTTTTAGGTTAGATTGTACAATAAAAATCAAGTTTTTTCTGATTGACTCAATATATTGTGCAATCTTTCAATATGAACTACAGACGGTCAATATTATTGTATAGTATCAATTATTGTGCAATATATTGACTATAATATTGAAATAAATCCAAAACTACAAATGAAACAAAGTTATACAACAAGTGTTATTAACCAACTTATTTAGCGAATTAATTAACAATGGTTTAAAATAAAATTAACATATAATTTAAATTTGCAAAAATAATGCATCCGCCATAAGCGCAATATATAAAGCACAAAAATATTTTCCGTAAAACCAGTTGGAAACAATATACCATTAATTGTTTACATACAAAATTAATTATGCCATAAACATTTAGAAAAACACTGCATTATATAATATAAATAAAATACAAAAACCACAGAATAAATTAATTTAAAAAAATATAATTTACATAGAAAAACAAGTAGCATATACAAAAACAAGAATATGTTCACTTTAAGAATAATAATAAAAATAAGCCAATGCACAATGCATTAAAAAAATATAACATAAAAATTAACATAAATATGGAAATATACAGGGTGTTAGATAAAAAACGTACGACTGAATAACTCCGTTGTTTTTTAACCGATTTATTATGATTTAAAAAAAAAATATTTGTTTAAATATGATCGTAATTGAATAGTTGATTTATTAATAATCATCGTTTTTCTCCGAGGTGTGTGTAAAATATTTTTCAAATGTCCACATTTACCAAACATTGACCGACTAAAAATACAAGTTAAAAACTAGTGAAAAACTGCATCTGGTATCCGATAAATCAATAAGAAAGGCATTATTATTCAGCAGTATATTGTACACTAACAAACAAAAAAATAAAAGTCACTTTAAAATTATGACTTGTGTTTAGAATTTTTTAACTTTATGTTTGCAAATTGTAAACCAAAGTAGGCGTTTAATGATTCAGTTTTTGATAAATGTTATCTATTTGTCAGTTATTATCACCGTGTTACAGACTTTTATAAAACAGTATCTATTTAGCTCTAATTGAAAACAAACATTTCGTTGTAGTTTTTTTGCTTAGTGTTGATTATTTTCTGCAAAACTTGTCATTCACACGATGTACTGTACTTAACAAGTGATAAAGCCTCTAAACCCTATTGTTGTGGCAAGAATTATAGCGCAAAATTACAAGCCTTTGTGTTGTACAAATGCGTTACTTGGATATTGGCCTGATATCCAAATGATCAAGATACGGGCAAAAAACACCAACAGAGATAATTGGTGTCTACAAGTTTGCGGAATACAACAGCTTCTGCAGTTTACCTACAAAATGAACTCCATGAAGTAGAAAGATGGCTACAGGTCCACCTTTACAACGTTGACATCGTTTTGCAAGATTGACATTTGCCCAAAATCACCGGGCATGAAATAATAAAGACTGGAGCAAGATACTGTTTTCAGATAAGTCGCGCTTTTGCCTCAATGGATCAGTCAGAAAATGTTGAGAAGACGCGGAGAAAGATACGCTTCAGGTTGTATTAATGAGCGACTTCCATTGTGCGGTGGGTCGGTTATGGTTTGGGCAGGAATTTCTACCAAAGCACGCGCAGAGTTGGTCTTTATAGAAAATGGCTCACTGACAGCTCACAGATACATTATGTAGGTTCTCAAAGATCATGACAACTATAAGCAAACGCGGCATTTTCATGCAAAATAAAGCTAGACCTCACGTAGCCAGCTCTCAGCCCGGATATAAATCCCATAGAACATGTCTAGGATGAGTTGCGATGATGTACCCAAAAGCATACACAAGTTCCAAGAACTGCTTAAGAGTTAAGATAGTTGCTATTGCAGGAATGGAATAATATCGACCAAAATGTAATCCTTAATTTAATTCAAAGTGTTCCTCGTCAACCTCAAGCAGTCATTAATGCAAGAAGTGGTAATACTCGTTATTAGTGAGTTTTTTTAATATATTTTTTGTTCCATATTAGTCCTAGGAACAATTTGAACTTGGTCTGAACTGTGATATCGTCTATAAACTGCCAAAAACTATTTTTTTAACAACAACATCCAAACCTTCAACATCAATGTAGCGTCTTCTCAACGTCTATCTTTAGCGACATCGTCTGCACGTGCCTTAGATGTGATTTCCGGCTGTACCAAGTTAGAAAATGTGAGAATATTTTATCAAAATGTGCGCGGATTACGGACAAAATTGTTTACTTTTAATGCCAATATACCATTAATGAAGCATGATATTTTTATTCTTAGTGAAACGTGGCTTATAAGCTCTATTACAGACTTAGAACTAGGATTTTTTAATTATAAAGTGTACAGGTGTGACCGTAACCATGTTACAACATCAAAATTACGTGGCGAAGGCGTACTTATTGCCGTGTCCAATAAGTACCATTCATATGAAATATTTAGTCATTACTCTGTCTATGAGGAATTGTATGTTTGTGTTGATATCGGCAGTACGAAAATAGTTTTAGGTACTGTTTATATTCCACCTGGTTCGGAGTACTCTACTTACCAACGTCACTGTGAAAGTGTAGAATTAATTAGTGAATGCAACACTGTTTATATTATTGGCGATTTCAACTTGCCACAAACGTTGTGGATTAATAATGAATTTGGTGTAAGAACGGAATCCACTTGTCCTAAAGGTACGTTAGTTGCTAACACGTTTGGGTATATTAATTCGCATCAATTGAACTACATACTAAACATAAATTTAGTTTTGCTAGATTTATTGTTTGCGCCTTTGGCATTTTCTTCAAACTTGTGCCTTACAGAATCGTTGTTTCCTATTGTACCATGCGATCTTCAACATCCTGCTTTAGATGTAGTTTTAAAACTTGACTCTTTACAGGATACACCTGCCAACGTATGGTGTGGAGAAGATAACGTGATGCAATATAATTTCAAAGATGCTGATTATGTTTCCTTAAATGATGTTTTTCTCAACACCAGGTGGGATAACATGTTTGTCGATTGTAATATTGATGAAGCATGTCACCGTTTTTATTCATTACTTTTTAACACAATTGACCAATATGTGCCCAAAATAAATAAGTGTTATAAAAAACCTATAAATTTCCAATATGGTTTACAAGAGAGCTAAAAAACCTTGTGTTTTCTAAAAAAAAGTTACACAAAGCATATGTGTTGTCTAGATCAGCAGCTGACTACCACAAATTTAGTTCAATACGTGATAAGTGTAAGCAATTGGCTAATACGTGTTATTCTAATCACATTAGGAAAGTGGAAGATTCGATTAAATCTAATCCTAAAGCTTTTTGGGGGCACGTCAAATCTAAACGTAGCAGTAATCAAATACCATCTACTTTCACAAATGGTAATTCTCAAATTGACACTACTGATGGCATTGTAAATCTCATTGCTGATTTTTTTGGGTCAGTTTACAGTCCGCTGACGGCATCTATGAGTCCACACAGCACATATTCTCTACCATCTGTTCCTACCCATATAAATGAATCGCATCTTGTTTTAAAAATATCAGAAGTTGTCAACGAACTATCACTATTAAAACCCAATAACTGTCCAGGGCCTGATAGATTAACGGCTTTTTTCTCAACAAATGTGCGTTTGTCCTTTGTCGGCCCTTATGGCTTTTATTTAATTTATTTCTGGTTATGGGTACTTTTCCTACTTGCTGGAAACAAGCTTATGTCATTCCGATTCATAAGTCCGGTGCTATAAATGATGTAACAAACTATAGACCTATATCTATTTTATCAGTTATTCCAAAAGTTTTTGAAAAGTTAGTTACCTGTCAATTGCCTGCCATTCTGCAATCTGAAATTGCTCTCAATCAACACGGTTTTCGAACTAGCAAATCGACATCTTCCAACCTTTTGTTGTATGAATCTTATATAACAGATGCGCTCGAAAACAGATTCCAGGTAGATTCAGTTTACAATTACTTTTCAAAAGCTTTTGATACCGTTGACCACAAGATACGAATTATGAAACTACGTGGTATTGGAGTTAATAGCACCTTGTTAATGTGGTTTCAATCCTATTTATCTAACAGATCTCAATTCGTGCGCATTGGTCAGTGCGTATCTCGTAATATTGATGTTACGTCGGGTGTTCCACAGGGGTCACATCTTGGACCTTTACTGTTCAATATCTTTATCAATGATGTGGTACATTGTTTTTCTAATGCGCGTTGTTTATTATTTGCGGACGATATAAAAATCTTTATGAAAATTCAGTCTTTAGATGATGCTGTACTACTTAATAAAAAAGTACAGATTTGATGTATGATTACTCTCTCATGAATGTAATGTTGTTAAGAGTTAACACTATTCGTGATTTAGGCATTACGTTTGATTCAAGCCTTTCATTTACACTACATATCAATACTGTTGTGGCTAAAGCTTATCAACTTTTAGGGTTTGTCAAGAGTAACTCTAAGGAGTTTTGTGACCATCGTACTCTAATTATCCTTTACAACGCTCTAGTACGTCCCCATCTCGAGTATTGTTCCAATGTGTAGTCACCATACACCGCCGTCAGTAAAGGAAAAATTGAACAGATTCAAAAAAAATTTGTTCGTTTTTTGGCGTATAAATGCAACATTGCAGGCAGCTACACGGAACTGCTCTCTACATTTAACATGACTAGTCTTGAAAAAAAAAACGTTTTAATTTTGACGTGAGACTAGTTTTTAAAGTGCTTCGTAGGATTATTGACTGTCCTGACTTGCTCAGCTCTATAAGTATTCATGTCCCAGCTCGAGTTTTACGCAATGACTATTTATTTCATATACCGTTCAAACGCACTGATTATGCGGTGCACTCTGCATCTACACGTATTTTGCGGCATGCCAACGAAGTTAAAGTGGATTTTTTTAAAGATTCTTTTAATACCATTTAAGTTTTATTCTTATTTTTAATATTAGTTGTTTTATGTTTAATTTATGTTTTTTAAATTGTAAATATATATTTATTTTGTAATGGTTTCCGTTGACTAGTAAATAAATAAATAAATAAATTTGTAATATTTCTAAAATACGCAATAAAAACAATAAATATGCTTTACAATTCAACATTGAATTTTTAGTTTAGTGTGCAAAATACAAAACAATTGTTTACAATTTGCTAACATAAGATTAAAACAAAAAAATCCAAAACTAAGTCTTAATTTTAAAGTGGCCTCTATTTTTTGCTCGCCAGAGTATATACTCTCAAAAACAGAAAACTTCTAATATATACAACATTAAATAAATTTTACCAAATTGTTTTTATAAGCGTCACGGAGTGTAAATTTCATACAAAAATAACCCAAATGATCTTTAAAAAATGACTTGTCCCATTAAAATCGTTATAGCTTGGTAGCTGCTAAGAGTTTTGTTGAGTAGCCAATGAATACAGCTAACTCTTTAAGATTAATTCAGTGATAAAGTTTATCAACGGGTGGGTCGAATTAGACTCAAATTCATAACCAACAAATAATTGATCAACAAACATATATAAACTACTTGGTTTAGTTAAAACAAAGTTTAAAGATGTAGATATAAATAAACATTTTTCAATATGTTAGGCTATTTAGCATTTACAACCTACCAAAACTTATTGGCAGAAGAACCAGGTTAGTGTTGACCACCTAATATTACGTTACTCCTGTATCTTATGCTGTATCTCGGCTGAAAATCTTATTAAATCTAACTTATTTTCAAGTAGCGCTTACCAGTAGCTTCTTCACCAAATAACTAATTATTACTAATTACATTTTTATATTTTCAAATAGCTTATACACCCAGTTAGATAATGTTGCTGGCAAAACAAGTAAACAGCTGATTTCCTTTTATTGGTAAAAAGCGTTTAACTTCTTCACCAAATAACTAATTATTACTAATTACATTTTTATATTTTCTAATAGCTTATACACCCAGCTAGATAATGTTGCTGGCAAAACAAGTAAACAGCTGATTTCCTTTTATTGGTACAAACAACTACACCTATTTATATTTGCAAATTTCTCCTCCTAAATCAAGCATTTGTGTATTATTCCTCCACCATTATCACTAATAGCAGTGTTTGAAAAAATGTAATAACCCCATATTTGGCACACAATTATTCTTAGAACTTAGAAATCTATTGCAAATAAATATAAAAAATTTATAGACATTCTGGTATTGTAAGGTTAGCTTTGTTAATATTATTGGTTGCAGTTTTTATCAAAGCTATTTCAATAAAACAGTATGAGTTTTATTACAAACAAAACTAAGTCAAAAATCTTCCCTGTGGTTGAGTTTAAAAAAATCGTAAAATATTGTTACAAGTATAATATTGCAATTTTACAAGTAATGACGTCCGTTAATTTAAGTCTGTAGACTCCTATGCCGTTACATCTTCTCTACCCTGCTAAGACTTGAACATACTGCAGGATTCTAAGAATATCAAAAACATTACCAAAAGACAATTAAAGTACTTTGGCCATGCCATGAGAAGGAAAATTAACTCACTACTACTACAAAATTATTAGGTAAAAGAAACATAGAAAGATGAAACATGTCCTGCTAAATAAACCCTAAAAAATGCGTTGCCTGTAGCTCTATTTAGTAAAGTAGCAAATAAATTTAAAATTGCTGTGATGATGTCCAACCTCCGATAAGGCAGGCACTATAAGAAAGTAAGTTATAGATTGGACTTAATTATGCTTATTTTATTAATATGTAGCTGTATAAGATTAAAATTTCTACTATTGTTTCTATCTGCGTGTATTCTCTATTTATATAGAAGCAAATTTAAACATCTCTTACATTTTAAGAACTATAAGCTGCAGATATGTAAAAATTGCAGGTTCTAATAATTATTAGACATCTAAAACAATATTTCAAGCTCTACTTTATTTCTGAGATACATCTTCAAATTAATTTCAAAAGGTTTGTTATCAATAAAAATCCTAAATGCTTCAAATTCTTCAATAAACAGTTGCTTCTAAACAAAAATAATAAAAATCATTTATAGAAAGTCATATATTTACAATAAAAATACAAACAGTAAAAATTATACAATTGTTCACAAGAAGATCTGTTATCTCTATAGAACAGATTGATATTCACAACAAAAAATACTCTTTCACTTAATCATTCAGTTATACATACTGTTTGAGTACCTTTGGAATAATTTTATAGTTTAATTATAAGCTTTACCAAATTATTAATTTTTAAAATGCAGTCAAAATAAAAAAACATAGTGTTTTTGATTAAATCGTTATATAAATATATTAAATAATTATAATAATTTTAATAATATTATACTTGCAATATTATAAATAATTACATATTCAAGAAATAAGAAAGGAAAGATAAACTTTATATAAAAATCAATTGTCAAACAAACACATAAATTGTATTTATTTAAATAATCAGCTAACCTCCAAAATAGATGATTTAATACAAAATATAAATATGCTTGATTTGCATATTATACTGTGCATATTATGTACTTATTATACACTTGGTGATATATTTGTTCATTATATCGCAATAAAAATTAATTTTCAAACGTATTGTATACAAATTGTCTACTTTTAAATTAATTAACATGAAGCTACAACATAAATATTTTGCTTTCATGATGTAACTAATTTGATATTGATTTATATATAAATATTGTTAAGATTATATAATTTTGCCAAATATTTACCTTGAATGTTATATGTAAATATATTTAAATTATGCAATAAAGATACTAACTAGTAAAAAATATAAATTATATTTTGACTTAATTTCAAGAATTTGTTATATTTATTATATACATACTTCAAAAGAATGGTAATTCCAGATTACAAAGTATAATAAAAAACTTAAAATCATGTTTTTGTAGTTAGTACTTCGTGTGACAAAAATATGAATGCATCGTTTTTATTTATTCATTAATTATGTATTAATAAGTAACGTGACTTGTGTTTTGTTTAATTTGTGTTTAAAGGTTACTGAAATTTAAGTCAACACATTTATGAATGAATTTTACTACTTCAATAAATCACAATTCATAATTTTATTCATTTCTATTATTATTTTTGCTTTATTTTTATTTAGAAATGTTTAACATTTACAAAAAAAATGCTGTTTTTATTCGAATGAGTGTACTTTAACACTGTTGCTCTTCTTCCGACCACTTATACTTGTGTTAGTGGGGTCATATAGACGCCAGCTTTTATTACGCCTGAAATAGTATTAATTATTAACGTTAATGAAATTTATTTTCACAAACAAATAAAATAGCTTAGTCTGCATTATTAAATTTATTAATTTGTTCCAGATATGGTTACCGACCGAGATTAGGAAATGAAGCACGTTTTAGGGTAAATAAATCAATTTTTCATGCTAATTCTATCAAATTGTTTTTAGTTATATTTTGAAATCTAACCAAATTACCAAATACTACACCATGACTAAATAATGTCGTTATTTTTCTTGCAAATTCGCATAAAAGCTTTGTAAAAATTAACAGAAAGTTTATGAATATTATAATTACCTTTGTTGGTGTTCATTTAATGCAAACCTATATACGAAATTAATTGAATAATATAAAAATAAATATGCTAAAAGTTCTCTCCACACTAGCTTGTAAACACTTCCACGCCATCTGAAACAAAAAGAAAATTAAATTAGTTACAATCCCGAGAAATAAAAACTATTGTATAAATTGAATTATTAAAATATAATTTAAAATACCTATTTTCATAAAAGATAGTTCTGGTAACAGTAGTTTTTGTAACATTTCAAACCTTTAATAGAAGTCGTTAACACTTAAATAGTATCTTATCAAAATAATCAATACTATTGACAAAAAATGTTGTACAAATCATATTTACCATCATACCAGTTTGTATTGTATTTGTTCAATGAAGGATGTTCACTTGTTGTAATTATATGTCCATAAATAATATATATTGAAATTTAAATTGCATAACCAGTTGGTTTTCTGACGCCGTATCTTTAATTGTAAAACAAACAAATGTCATGTCATGATAAAATAAAAAAAACAATAAAAATTTTACAACTAATTAAACAAAATAAAACATCAAATTAAACATACAAGTCATTGATACCTTGTATAACATTGAACCAATTCAAGAATTCAATTATATATTGTGCATCAATTACAATAAACATGCTCCAATTTGATACCATACTTTTATAAAAAAAAAATAGAAATTGAGGTCAATAGTATTTGTTTATATTTTTCAATGCAATATATTTTCTGATTAAAACAAATTACCTTAATTTATCTTTTTTTGGAATCTATGCATCTATAATCACTAATGAACTAAATAGATAACAAGAAATTACCAAAATATGAAAATAAACTAAAATCATAATACCAATGTTATTATATTAAATTCAATGGTAATATTATCTCAATTAAACTATGAGTTATTGCATGAAATCATAATACTGATTACTAAGAAAATTGAAAGAAAGATAATCAAAAACACAATTGCGGTTTTCTTATATTAATCTCCGACTATAAACATTGTATGAAGTCATGGAGATTAAATTTCAATTATAAATAAACAAAATAGAAATTCAGATATAATACCTGAATTTTTATTACATCATGGTTTTAAATTATACCAGTGTTTAATCCAATAATTACATTCTATCAATAATTAATTTTGTTTTTTTAATTAAAAAAATCTATTATTCAGTTTTACTAATGGATCGATTCATCTTTTTTATAATTTATAATTGTTTACATGTTATGCAATAATTTAAATGAATAATAAACTGTCATTGTGAAAAAATAACTTACAAAACAATACATAATAAATTGAAGTAAATATCTAAATAATATTGATTTATAAATTATACTGGAATGTACATCTAATTAGGTAAAACCCGTAGTTTTACATTTGTAATAAATTATGTTATGAAAATACTATAATATTATTCATATTCAGAGTCGAATAATATATAAACAAGATCATAATACCGAGCCATAATGAGCTAGCATTGTAATTCATAACGGTCGTTTATAATAACTTTCGTTGCATTAAAGAATTTTACTGTTTAAACAAATATAGATAAACATCATCATACCTATAACAAAATTATTATAAATATTAACTATTAAAAAATTAAAAATACTACTCATATTTGTAATTCTATTAAATTTAAATTTATAAAACAAACATAATAATTTATATAATTTCTGCATCCATTCTCTTCAAACTAAAAGGTTTGAAAAACAAATTAATAAACTGCTCTATTGACAACTAAATATTATTCTTTATCCTGTACTATAAGTAAAAAAGTAAAAACATGTATTACTTTAATTATGAAATATATAAATAACTTATTCAAACTAAATTCAACGATTACAGCAGCTAATAGGCAAGCACAAAAATTGCATTATAGAAGAAAACATATTTGAATAAATAATTCCTAACAAAAATCAAGCACAGCCAATCACTACATTATAGGTTGGCAAATCTGTACCAAATCAGTCAAAATGTATACTAAACTGTTAAAAAACCTACTATGTATATCAAACAATTACTAAAACTGCCAAACAAATGTCATAATATAGCTAACTGCATCTGTCAAAATAATAAAAACACATCTGTCAAAAATTTCAAAAAACTTTTTTATCGGTCAAATTATTTACAGTAATAATTTATGTTAGTAAAATAATACCAAACCAGGCAACGAGTATTCTAAACAACCAACAATGTTGTCAAAAATTACATTAGTCAAAAGTTACTAAACTTTCAAAAATATTACTGCATCTGTCAAACATTACTAAAACTGTCAAATAGTTTTCTGAAATGTAATAAGTTAGCAAATCTGTCAAACAAAATTTTAAACTGTTCGAAATATTACTACAACTGTCAAAATAGTACTGAAAACTTCAAAAAGTCAAACAATTTACAACAAAATAATAAAATGCATTCAATCTGCCAGATATGTCAAATTGTATTTAAATCTGTCAAAAGTGCTACGTCATATGTCAACAATTTGCAGCATCATAATATGTTAAATTGTATTTTAAACTACAGTGTTACTAAATCTGTCAATAAACTATTCAAAATGTCAAAAAGTTACTAAATTTGTGAAACAGTTGTCACATTTGATTTAACATTTATTAAAAACCTTACTACATCTGCCAAAAAGTTACTAAATTTGTTAAACAGTTTACAATAATATCATAGTTAGGCAGAAACGTATTAGATCTGTTAAACAAAAATTAACCTATCAAACTGTTTGTAGTAACCTATAAAAACATTATAAGTACAAACTGAATTTAATACTGTCAAAAAGTAAAATAGTTAACATGTTTAATGAATATAAACATCATAAGTTGGCAAAAACTAATAAATCTGTTTAATTTATTTTAAACTGTCTATTTCCTCTTTACTTAGTTCTATTTTGTGTTCAAAATATACAGTTAGTTACGTTTTCAAGTACCTCATTTCCGATGGTTATGTGATAGTTGTCGAAAGTCATTACTTTGGTTTTATTTAAGTTTATTTTCAAACCGATGTTTTTTTATGCCTGATGTAATTGTACTAACGTTGTCTGTAGGTCATCTAAATTTGTGCTGATAAGGACGATAGAGTCTGCAAATCTTAAGTGATTAAGGTGTACTTTATCAATTGGGATTTCTATATGATCTCAGTCTAGTTCTTTAAAGATGTCCTCCATTGCAGCTGTAAATAATTTCGAGGAGAAAGTGTTATTACGCCTGCTCGCATTTTATTTTAATTTATTTAAACTCGAATATTTCTTTTGTTATTGTATTATTATCAAATTCCTATTCTATGCTTCTCCTGTGCGTTGAAAGAGAGAGCAAATCAAATAGGAAGAAGAAACACACTCCTTTTTCGGGAAAAAGAGGTCCGCGCAACAAAAAGTTTGCGGAGAGACACTGACGCAAGAAGAACAAATTAAAAAATACCAATACCAAAGAACGACCGTTTGTGCGTTATGTTTTGTACCTGATGTCAAAAAAGCAACAAAATACACTATTTTGGCCCTAAAGTTAAAGATCAGGAACGAGATGTCTTTTTGCTACGGCAAACACCATTACAGCCCTCAAATTGATAACCAGGAACGGGGTAACGTAATAAAATATGTGCTTCTCTAACTAATTAAGTAATACTCGCTTAATAAAAATTAATCGCAAACGCATCCCTAAGACCCGCAGCGTCAAGAGTCCCTTGCTGTACTCCTCGCTTGATCGGAATCTTGTCTGTTTTAGTATCTTTGTCTATTTGAACTTGTATTGATGCATTTTCTTATATGTTCTTGGGTCAATTTAAGCTTTATCAAAAACTCTCAGAACTGCCTAAGTTTCAACGGAGTCAAATGCTTTTTGGTAGTTACAAAGGAATGTAAATAGGTATATTGTACTTGTTGCTTTTCTCAATAAAGATTCTGAGTGCCTGTAGGTTAGTGATGCTGTCTTCTTTTCAAAACCCAGCTTGTTCCACTGGTTGATAAAAGAACAGTTTTTGTGTCAGTCTATTTGTAACAATTTTAGTTAAGGTACAGGTTCAATAATAAGCTTATCGGGCGGTAGTTTTCCAAGTTGTTTTTGTGTATTTTTTTAATGTAGAATGATAGTTTCTGCGTTTTGCCATCTACTTGGGATCAATTTTTCCCTTATACATTTATTTAGTAGGATTTAGACACTTTCTTGTAGACTTTTTCCTTTTATTTTGAAAATCTCAGTCGTTATGCGGTCTTTGCCTAAACTTTTTTTGTTCTTCAATTGGTTTGAAGATGCCCTTAGTTCTTCTCGGTCAATTTCTGAGTATTAGCGGTTCTGGAAAGTAGAGCTGTAGAAAATTCCGTAAAATTCTTAAAGCACTTGCTTTATTTTTTCTTGATTTCTGGTCAGTGTGTTTTGTTTATTTTTCAGTGCTGTTATTTTTGTTTTTCTTTGAGCCAATTTGGATCTCAAGACCTTAATGTTTTTGTTGGCCTTAATGATATCTATTATATAAGTTTTATGTTGAATTCATTTAGGTCCTTTCGTATATTTTTCCTTATGTCTTTGTTTAGTTTTTTGTAGTTATTATCTCTGGTCACGTTTCTTCTTTGCTTCAATAGTTTTTTAGTTTGTGAGCTTCCTTTTTGATTTGCACATAATAATAATAATAATAATTTATTTGGTATTAGGCTATTTTAAAAATGGATATACATGTCATAGATACATAATGGTTAAAATTTACAAAATACATAATACAAAAGTTACAAAAAATGTCACAAGATAAAAACAGCTAAAAGAGAACACAAGAATATATATTATTAATCATTAAAATAGTCCTGAACAGAGTAAAAACATTTTTTTAGTAAAAAAGATTTTATAAAAGTCTTAAAATCCTTGAGATTCATATGTTGTGCCTGAAGAGGTAGTTTGTTGAACAGTAGAACTCCCATGTAATATGGCGATTTTTCAAATTTTGAAGAGTTATGAGGTACTATTAGCAGTGACGTAGCATGGCGTGTATGATACTTGTGAAAATCGGAATTTTTGGAGAATGTTGAGATATTTTGCTTGACTATTAACAGTGTTCTATAAATGTAAATCGATGGCAGACTTAAAATGTTATATTTAATAAAAAATGGTCGACATGAATCTCGATGGTTTACATTAAAAATGAGGCGAATAATTCTTTTTTGTCCAATAAAGACTCTTTGCCAGTTAGATGCTGCTCCCCAAAGAACGACGTTATATGCTAGATGACTATATATAAATGAATAATATGCATTAAGAAGACCCGTTAAGTCTACTGATGATTTCAACTGAGATATTGCATAGTAACCTGTGTTAATTTTTTTACATACGTGTTCCAAGTGGTAGTTCCAGTTTAAGAGATTGTCCACTACTAAACCTAAGAACTTAGTTTTATTTTCCGATGAGATATTTAGATTGTTCATTGCAAATGTTAATCCAATGTTGCTATTTGAGTTACAAAAATATACACAAACTGTTTTGCTGATGTTTACCATTAACATATTTTTTTCACACCATTGATGATCTATCAAAAAATTGTCTCTAAAGTAATGTACAATTTTAAATATAAAAAACTGGTTGCTTTGCTGTAACAAGTTGGCAAAACCGTCAAATTCTTAATTAAACTTTTGGAAAGTTAGATAAATAACCGAAATTTGTCAACTGCCAAAAAGTTACACTAAAACTGTTCAAAAGTTTACAGTAATGCATTTGTTTATATTTTATAACTAATTAAACCAGTTAATAAAATCTTCAAAAAGTATACAAATTGAAAAAAATAACTGATGTGTGTACAAAAATTATCAGCAATGTATTAAAATTGACAGTTTCTAGACTAAAAATAATAGGTTATTAAAATCCACAGTTAAAACTAAATTAAGCCTTACAAGTCCAATTCTTACGTTGAGTTTAGCAATAGATAGATTGAATAATCAAGTTCCCGCATTGCTCTCTTAGAAAAGTTGCCTTAAAAGTTTTGTATCATTAAAAATATATAGCGGACACTCTTGTCAACTAAATTTTTTTTTCAGCGCTTAACACTGAACTTCTTCGATGATCATAAAATACTCTGAGCATACTTATTTCTAAAATATAGTTTCTTTTTCTAATCAATTAATAATGGCCTGTGTAGTCGGTCCTTTTTAGTTTTGTAAAACTAGTGTAACGCATCCAACAGAGCACAAAAACTGCCCTTAAATTCCACATTGACTATGTTATTGAAGCCCGACTCAATTATTGACTCTAAAAAAAGTGCGCTTGACTAACAGCTTTTGACTGCTAATAGGTTGTACAACATTTAAGTTATCGTTTGATACCTAGTACCTAGTTTTATATATGCTAAAATAGCCGTAAAATATATGGTACAAATTTATAAACTGATTAAGGGCCGCTTTTACAATTGTCAGATAACTTAAACCAGGAATAAATTTATCTAAATGTATAAACCTGGTATAGCATTAGTTTTGCCCTTGTTACAGTCTACATAACCTATTGAAACGTCAATAATGACTTATAAACTTCGAAACATACAAATAAAGTTTTATGAAATTGCTAGGACTCGGGGCCATTGTAAAATTTCAATCACCCGCACACTCGAGTAGAATCTCTATTCAATGAATCCCAAATTAGAATTAGAAATAAAAACGAACCACTTGAAGGTCCCAACGATTAGGCCAATCAAGGAAATAATGCTCGACGATTATCAATTTTCTTCTGAGCAAAAATTTTTGCAACAAATCCTACTTTAATTGTAACACGTTTATGCATTTTCTAAAAAATCATTTATTACAAAGATGGCCGTTTCTGGAACTGACTTATAAATTGACGTATACGTTGTTTATAAACTAATTTGTTGTGCGCGTTACTTAGTTACTATACCAGATATAAGTTATAAGAGATTGTAAAAGCGGATTTTTATATATTCCTTAGATAGCGCTATTCCTTGTTTAACCGACAATTGTAAAAGCGGCCCTAAAAGGTCAATGCAATAGAATCATCGGTGTTCTGATGAAATAGTATGTCACCAGCTACAATACAAAAGCTAATAGGTGCATCTAATTTTTGTGCATCAATATTATTCAATAATCTAATAAGACAAAACAATATATTAAAGTAACAATCTTCAGAAAAGTTCAAGCGCTGCACCAAGTGACGCAATAACTAAAATGCCGGATGCCAAAATTACCTTTTTCAGATATTAACTAGACATAAAATTCGTATTCTTGTAACAATAATTCCTGGCACCGGTTCATATAAGATAGAGCATGTTTGTCAGTACAAACAATAAACTTCTTTCCTTAAAAGTTTCCTTTCTGTAGTTGCAAATCGCCTTTTTTGGTTTTTTAAAAATTTGCTATAAAATGTCGTTGATTGGCAACAATTAAAAAAAAAAACAACCAAACAACCCCAATATCAATAGTGTCGCACTGAACTATAAATGTTTCATCAAATGCGTATGGTGAAGAGAAATATCTTAAGATACTACATTTTGTATGACATTTAATGCCCTTTCTTGTTTAAAACCACTTTTAAATTTACATTCTGTTCACAATAACTTTGTGATAGGTGCCGCTTACTTGTAAAAATGCTGGATAAATGCCCAATTAAAATTAGCAAATACAAAAAAGCTTAAACTTGCTTTGGATTTATTAGCAATAGAAATTCACGTAACGTACGTACACGATTTAGACCAAATCCAAATGCCAAATGTAGTCATCAAAGACCAAGAATATTATCAAAAGTTTGTTAATACAGAGTTAGTCAAAATTAGAGAATTATTTAAGTGGACTCCACCTAAATAATTATCTAAGCACAAAAAATAAAAATAAAATTTTAAACAAAAGTTTTTTTAATTTTAAATAAATTATTTTTTTGTACTATATACCTGGAAGCTATTTAACTCCTCGCTATTCAAGAATGAAATTATTATATAAATATACAATATTTTCACTCTTAAATACTACCTAGGGTTGAATAGCTTCCAGGTATATAATACAAACATAATTGTGTCCCCGCTCCCACTCTTTGCTAAGATAATTTAAATTTAAACCCATGTTGTAAAAACACTATATCTATAGCTATAATATACTTCAGTACAATAAAAAACGTGCCTACAATCAATCTTAACTAAAGCAATGCATAAAAAAGCGCCCCAATGAGTATTTGTAATTGGTACTAATGCAAGCTAGAAGTTCATGACAAAAAAGCACCAATTGTATGATTCAAAAATCATCATAAACTTACAAAAATGATGAGTACATCAAATCTATAATCATGAGAGTCCGACAGACAAATTGACTACTATTTAAATTTAATCTGGAAAGTAAAGGATTAAAAAGCTGTTTAATCAATTGTTGAAAAATCTCGACTACATTTTTTCACTAGTTGTTAACTAACCCAATAAAACGCGCTAAATCCTAAAACAAACTAGAAGAAGTAGAAGCAAAAGTAACACGCTAAGATATTTTATTTATACATAGATTTGCCAGTAGTGAGAACACAACAGAGTAACTGAACCAAATAAATTTGAACTATTTGTGTTATTGTCGTATTGAAATTATAATATAAAGCTACTCAAAGTAAAATTGGTCTGAAAGTAATTATTCACTAAATATTTAAACGCTAAGAGACAGACAAACTGCAGTTAAACTAGGAGATTTGAATTCCGCCAACTAGATATGATCAACTTATTTTTCCACGATTAAAATAACCTTTAACAAAAACAATTAGTTCTATATCTCGTAACTATATAACAAATAAAGCTGTAGCATATTTTAATAAAAAACTAAATTATACGTATCTTAAATTTAGCACTAGAAATTTTACTTTAGGCGTTTTATACTTAATAAACTTGTTTATTAATCTAAACCATTTGCAAATCTCAATGCTGTGCTAATTTACTATTAATTACGTCGCTATTATGTTGAAACTATTTAAGAAGCCATGCAACGAATTGATAATTACAGGTATTAACTTTGGCATGCTATTAATTTATTGTCCTAAAATTATAATTTAATTTTAATACAAAAACAACATTATTATTTATTAGCTATATATAAAACAATAACAAACAAAAAAATAGAATAGATTATTTTTATTATTGTACATTTGTAATTAAAATTATTTTTTGTGAAATATTTAAGAACAAAACAACATATTTGTTATGTCATAATCGATGGATTGTTGTAATCGGCTATGCAAATATGCGTCGATTACAAGCTTTTATGTTTATTATTAGCACTAATTAATTGTTTTGAACAATTAAAAATAACAATCAAGACCTTGTAGATTTAAATCACAACCATCACGTATTGTTATTAATTATTTTAATAAAGAATGAAGACTAGACCAGAAAAAACATGTATAAATTTCGTCAGGTCATTGAATATTTTTGTATTCAAAAACAAATAGAAGCGTTCGCAATTCTGAGTTTTGGATTATACAATGTAATACTGCGTACACATTTGCAACAATCTGCCGTATCGCAACACCGTTGCGTATCATCGTCGCGTACCATCACTCCGCAACACAACTGCGAACCGCAACATCGACGTGTAACATATTCCCGCAACACAATGCCGTTCCATTGCCGTATTGTTGCGCCCTTGTAAAGAGAGCTGCAACATCGTCGCGCAACGTTCCTTTGATCCGACGGCATAAAACCGACAAGCGATGGGATGCTAGAAAAGTCCCATGTTGCGAGGAAATGTTGCGCGAGGATGTTACGCGACGGTGTTGCGGTACGGCAGATTGTTGCAAGTGTGTACCGACTATAATACTGCGTACACACTTGCAACAATCTGTCGTACCGCACATTGTCGCGTAACATCCTCGCGCAACATCACCCCGCAACAGCGTCGGTTTTCTGCAATCGGATCAAAAAAAAAATGTTACGCGACGATGTTGCGGTACGCAGTTGTGTTGCGGAGTGATGGTACGCGACGATGTTGCGCAACGGTGTTGCGGTACGGCAGATTGTTGCAAGTGTGTACGCAGTATAATAGTTTCCAGAAATTTCCAAATCAATTTAATGATTACGGTATGGTCGCTTTAAGAAGCGATGCGACAATTTAGCAATAATTTGATAGCGCTCATTAACAAAAATCAGTAAACTGAGTTCGGTCCAATCTATCGGTTAATCTGACTAACGCCATTTTTAATGTAGTTTGAAAAAACAATCTTTGAAGGACATATTAGACAAAACTAAGGCATAACCACCAATAAGATAAAGTATGGCAACAACTTATTAACGATGACTTTTTCAGATCAAAACATACTGCATAAATTATTCTTTAAAAATGCCATTAAATAATTTTAACTTCAAACATTTGATATGTATACAGTTATTGCATAACGTGTTCTGAGAAACTCATTAAAGTAGATGTTTTGCAAAATATTAACTTAGTTTGCAAGCCTAACAACAACTTCTGAAGTACGTTTAAATATGCATGTGATGTGAAAAGTACTAACCAATTATGCAAAAAATAAAGAAGAGAAGAATGAGTTCAAACAATAAGAAATCTTCTACCGTACCGTTCACGCCAGTCACATCATTGAGAAAATCATCAACAACGCTGTCTCACAAACAGTGTCTGCACTCTAGCTGACAACTTGGCCAATATACATCAACTTGCTATGGTTGTTTTGAGAACCTACTAAATACGCTTCATTATCATCAGAAATCCCTTTATTTTGAAAAGATTTACGAGGATAAATGACATGATAAATTCAGATCATTCAACATATCATCGACGCTCACCTTCCACAGAAAAGTAAAGAGCCATCAAATATAATAAAAATTTTGTTTAGAAAAACATTCATTGTTAATATCTGTATAAATTATTTTATTAAAGTGTTTGTTTTCGTGATGTTTTATCAACTACATATTTTATATCAACAACAATTGTAACCATACATTAGAAGCTCTGATGAAAACAACGATAAAACCAAAACGTTAGCTGATTAATAAAAAACTACTTTAGTAACGTTTTTGATTCAGGATATGTGCGTGCATACAAAAAAATATTTATATAAAGAAAATAATAATTTTTATTAATTGCTGTGTTTTAATTTAAATGCAAAGTGTTCTTCACCACGATTTATTAGCACGATTAACGTGACTAATTTCTACTACACCATAACATAGTTGTTTTTATTATTTATTTAAATGTGTATAAATTAGTACATTTACGTCAACAAGTTATTTAATGAAAGAAACAATATTTATTTTTAAATATCTTGATATATGCCGAAATTTTTTAAAATAATATTAAAAACTATATAAAATGTAAAAAAATGCGTTTAATCGTATAGTAAAAACATTATTATTAAAAATACTACAATAACAGATAAAAACATGATCAAAAAAGTATTTTTTTTTTAATAAATTAAAATTGAAGTAGATATAATACAAGTCTACAAAATAAGAGATGATCCACTACAAAATAAGAAAAGTAAAAGCTAACAAAAAAGATCACAAATATTTATAGAAAATAAACTAGAAAACATTTGAAAAAAATAGCTAAAAAAAACATTAATGAAAACCAAGTTCAAGTGGATTATTAAGAAACAACTATAGACAAAAAAACCTACAATACGAAAATAGAAAAAATAACTGAAAACCTACCAAAAGTAGGTCGATAGCTACAATAATTATCAAATATATAGCAATTTTTAACAAACATACTAAAACTAGGCTTTGAATGTGAATTTAAAATTATGTACAGGTTCACACAGTGGGAAATCCCCAATAATACACTCCATTTCCGAGGATTCACCAATATCGGTCTTGGGAATCCCCAAGATTTAAGTGTAGCAACGCAGACTTGCACTTTGCAACTAACATCCGTAGCAGTTAAAGCAATTAAGACCGACCTTCTTAAGGGACAACGTGAATATTATTTGTGCCAATTTCTTTTGACATGAAAAAAATACATAAAACAGACAGCAAGTGCAGGATTTTTAAGAAGCAATGGGTAGTTCAATACTTTGTAATTGAATCAAATAATGAAGAGTTATGCATTATTTGCAATGATTTTATATTGGTTTAAAAAGAATACAACATGAAACGCCACTATGACTCTAAACATGGAAGCAGTTATAATAAATATACGGGAACACTACGTTCCAAAAAACATAAAACATTAAAACGCGGATTGAAACCAAAACAAATATTATTTAAACGCGTGGCGAATTCTTTGGCCAAATATGAGAAACCATTTACCGATGGTGCATTAATTAAAGACTGCTTAATTGCATCAACAAAAGAAATGTGTCCAGAAAAACTCAAATTAATTAGTTTGTCGGCAAACACTATTGTCCAAAGAGTTGATGATATTGCAGAAAATCTTAACGCAATTGTAAAAAAAAAATTGACATCTAGAGTGATTCTCTCTAGCTTTAGACAAATTAACGGACATGATGGATATTGCTCAGGCATTCATCTTTATTCAAGCAATAAATAAAAATTGTTGAGAGTACAAAAAACTGCTTAATGTTCATAGCATTCGCGGCACAACAACTGGCAAAAATATTTTCAAAGAGGTCAAAAATGCAAGAAGAACTTAAAGTGTATCACAACTGACAACGGCAAAAATTAGGTTGGAAAAAATGAAGATGTTGTCGCTCTAGTTTCTAGGAATCAGCACCAATAATTTTACATTGCTTAGTTCACCAACAATCCTTATGCAAAAATGTATGGGTATGTCACAAGTTTTGAAGCCCGTCGTATCAACAGTAAATTTCAATATACGCTAAATCATCGCCAATTTTGCAAATTCCTATAAGAACTCAAAGAAAATAACTTTCTTTATTACACTGCTGTACGCTGTTATAAATATTTTCCTGACAGACAAGAATTGTCCGTTGGCTGAGCTACATTGCAATAATTGGCTATAAAAATTAGCTTATTATTCCGATGTAACCAAGCACACAAACGACCTCAATTTAAAGCTACAAGGAGAGAACAAACTTCTACCAGATTTATATACTCATGTTAAGTCTATTCGACAAAAAATTCTACTTTTTGCAAGTCAAATAAAGAAAGGATGTTTTAATACTTGTCATGCTTTCAGTCAAAAAATCAAGACACAATTTCCTATAGATTTTGCAATTGAAGTTTTGAAAGCTTTGAAACATAACTTTTTGCAACCGTCATAAAGCTATACCAAAATCCTTTCAATGTGGATATTGAAACAATTGACCCCATTTTTTAAATAGAAATGATTGATTTGCAAAGTAACGATCTTTTAAAAGATAAATATGCAACTTCATCTTTGTTGTACTTTTATAAGTCTCCCCACCACAAAGTTCAAAAACCTTCAAACCGTCTGTTTTCATTTTTCGGCACATATTTGTTCAAATAACGTTTTCAAAAATGAAACACACAAAGAACGCTTACAGAACCAAATTGAGCGATTGAGCTTTTAATCTCCACAAGCAAATTTGATCCCCAACTCGGCAAATGACAACTACTTAAATTACATTAGTTGTTTTAACATATAATACATTTATGTAAGATAAATAAAATATTTTTTTTTTCTTGGATTTGAATTCAAGCAATTGATTTGTAAAATGTTTTACAGCAATCCGTATGCCGAGACTTTCCGGTCTGACGCGAGCCGTAGTTTAGAGACCCCTAATTTAGACAACCTTTGCTAAACTAAGTTTTTTTTTAAACACAAATTTACCTCTAGAAAAGAGAAGTGTGCATTCTTCCGGTCATGACGTTTGGTCTACAAATAAAAGCTATGACCTTAAAAAGCGCAGACCAACTACAAACAACACTGCAAGCAATCAAACTAGCAATGTTAAGAATGAGTTTAAAAGATCAAATCAAGAACAAAATGATCCAAAACAGAACTCGTGTTCAGTGTGTTATAATACGCATAGCAGGTCTAAAGTGCATTTGAACAAGACACGTGATATAACAGTGCATTGACCAGTGAGCACATAGACTAACACACTAGCACCAAGACAAAAAAACAATAAAAAATGACATTTAAGAAATAACAAAAACCAAGTGACACTTGGCTGCAAAAGGCCGACAAAACTGGCAAAGAATAAAAAAGACCTTCGTCAAAAGAACAACACAAAACTGAAGAGAAAACTGGTATAAAACCATAAACCACATTATCTAACAGTTAAATTGTTTTAACAATCGGTAAAGAAACTATAGAAGGTTGTTTAATAGCTAGAAGAGTATTTTGAAAATCTTAAAGAGTGTTTCGCTAAGCTAAGAGTGCATTCCGGATATAAACAGATACCCAAAAATATTATGGCGTTAAAAAAAATAAGCACATAGAATATAATATATGCTAGCCGCGGGTAAAATAATAAACATTGTAAAATACAAACCAGATGTGATCGCACTTCAGGAAATCAGATAGAAAAGGAATAGAAAAATCAACTTTTCAGTAATTTACTTAAAAAAACAAGTCAAAAATAAAGTTGCATTATAATTACAAACAAATTGAGTAATATAATTATTGAGTATCAACCAATAAATAAAACACGTAATTCTCAATTAATGAAAATAACAAAAATAAAACTTAAAACAGCAATAGACGCAGATGAAAAAATATATAAAAAACGTAGCAGCCAAAAACAATTAAGAGTAATAGAAATTAGACTCAGACACAAGTACTGGAATTATGAATATCAAAACAATTGAAACATAATTAAACACACAAAACCTAAATTAGATCAATTTTCAAATAGAAAACAAAAAAATAGAAATCAAAAATTGTAAAATAAAAAGTAGAGCAACTTACAATAAACTATAAAAACTAATAAAATTAATTTAAAGTGATGTACGTGAACGACAACAAAGAACAACAGGCAACAAAAATAAACTTCTCTCTCCGTAACCTTAAAGAAATCGGAGAAAGACATCAAGAAACTCCGCAGTGAAACTAGCACGACGATTGACGCATCTTTCACCTTTGCAGCTAATCAAACTATTAATGTTCCTTCTTTTCCTCAGTAACCAATATATGCAACCACTATTCCCTATTTCGTAAATCGGGTATCATCAGCCAATGCCATGGTTGTCAAAGATTAGAATATTTGGCAAAAACTAAAAACAATGTATACAACATCCCAAACACTTTTACGTATTTGAAAAACACTTTTAGAGCATAAGGACGTAGAACTGCAATTCTCTAAACACTCGGAAGTTCCTACGTCCTAACTTTTAAATTGAATGCTAAACGCAAAGTACTGTTAAGGTATTCCCACAGTAAAGCTAAATTGTATTAGAACCAGACATGCCAGCTTATCAACAGCGTACACTGAAAATGTTCTTGATATCAATTTACTCAACATCGCAGCTCAAATTTCTATGTTAGTTAGTATTGACGTCAGCCCAGAAGTCTCTAGAAAAGATATAAGAAAAATATCGACTCTGTTCGAAAAACTGACTGGTCCCTGTTTTCTCACATCCTAGAAAAGAACATCAGATCACTACCTGACATTCTAACAGCTGAAGAAGTGGACAGCTCGGTCATTGACTTTACTAGTATCATATCGCTAGCAATAAACAAGTCTACCAAAAAATTTGATCAAATCAAATGAGTCTTAAGAAAAAAACTAGAAAACTCATCCGTTCTCAAAATTGTGCCAGCATAAAAGACAAAAGTCTTACAACTTGAATGACCAAACCAAGCCACGTAGATAAAGTATACAAAGAAGTAAGACAGTGTCTCCAACGCACTGAAAACGTTTCAAGTCTTAAATAAATTCGGCCGTCTAAGGTAAGTGATATCACCTCAAACCTAAATTGGTTTAGATTGCTTTCCAAACAAAGTTTTAAGAGAATACTTACAAGATTGTAATGCTCCTGACAAACATTACAACTGCGTCGTCGTATTTTCTAATTTCATAAAAAAAGTCTAATGTAATTCCTATTACAAAGATTGGAAAGAATAAAAACTTTCAACAAAATTATTGGCAGATTAGATATCAAACGACGGCTAATTACTTATTGTTAAGTCATCAACAAGGTTTCATAATCATCAATTTAACATAATTACTGATCAAATTAAAAATGATTTTTGTACAAAGCAGGCCACTAGTGTCATATTCGTGGATTTTTAAAAAGCATTTGATAACGTCTGGTACCAAGATCTGCTCGATAAAAACAAAGTGCATCCAATCTGAAAGAATAGACACTAGCTGTAAAGCTGTATGCAATTGTGTCTTCCATTCGCTCACTCAAAACAGAGTTTCCCCAAGGTTCAGTATTATCTCCGATCCTCAACAACTTGTATGTATCAGACATACCATGCATCACGCCTGGTGTCAAAATTACTGAGTACTCTGACGATATAAAACTTTTGTACACTTTAAGGCATTCAAAGGCCATCACGCTAAAACAACAAGATGATTGTGAGGCACTTAAAACTTGGGTAAAGTACTGTAGGGTAAAAAGCAACCCGCAGAAGAACAAGGCTAGGCTCTTCTCCAAGAACGTTTATCTAAAAAGCGCTCCAATTTCATAAATAGATAAAGTTAGATAAAAACTTTATTTTAAATTGCACATAACGGCAATAGTGAGTCTTAGCAAAAAATCTTTTTATAAAATCGCTAATCACTCAGATCCTGAGTTATCACGTCTTACAAAACAAGATAAGCAATTTTCAAAATACAACCGACCAATCAATATGCTTGCTGCATAAGAAAAACTTGTGGATCTTCAACCGCACCATACAAAATTTTAAAAAATATATATTATATATATAAAATGAACGTCACCTATAAACACAGTCAGATAGGAAAGCTGTAAACAAAAATGTAAAAAAAATTACGGTGTTTACACTAGGGGGAGAGGGGTAGTCGATAAGCGTTTCCATACTTGTACATTAAATGAAGTTTTGGCCGAAATGAGGCCCCAACCGCGCGCGCTGTACGCAAGCTTGTGCAAAAACTCCGTGAGACTGGCATGCTAGTGGCCAACACACACGATCCTCGCCGTAGTACGGTGCGCACTGACAAAAATGTGACTGCCGTAGCCGAGAATGTGCGACTCAGTCCTGAAAAATCAACTCGCCACCGATCTCAACAACTCAACATTTCACGCATCAGCCTGATGCAAATTTTGCACAAAAACCTCGCATTATTTGCTTATAAGGTCCAATTGACTCAGCAATTGAAGGCACATCCATCCATCCGGTTTGTTATCGCTTCTCAGTTTGGGCCTTAGAGCAGCTCTAAATGGACAACGATTTTGCTCAAAAAATCATCTTTTCTGACAAAGCGCATTTTCATCTTGGCGGCTATGTTAACAAGCAAACCTGTCGCATCTGGGGATCGGAAAACCCGCACGTAATTGTCGAGAAGCCAATAGGATGCAGAGAGTGACAGTTTAGTGCGGATTTTGGAGAGGTGGCATCATTGGCAGATATTTCTTTAAAAATTATGCCGGAAACGTCATTTCGGTCAACGGTGAGCGCTACAGAGACATGATAACCATTTTTTTATGGCCGGAAATTAAAGAAATAGACTTGGAGGATCTTTGGTTTCAGCAGGATGACGCGCCATGCCACACAGCCCCATGCCACAATCAATCTTTTGCGTCTCGCTACTGCAAAGCCATCCGAAATTGATTTTTGTTCATTTTTTTTTAATTTAAAAAAAAAACCACTAAATATACCACTAAATAGACCACCCTTTATGTGTCTCACACTGGCTGGTGAAGCTATTTACATAATACATCATTTGTTAAATTTAAACTTTAATTAGTTACCCTTTAAAGTTATAACATATGTTAAAACAGCTATTGACCAAATAGAATGTATAGTTGTGATATAAATTACTCTCAATTTGCAAATAAATATGTCGCTTTAATGAATTAATTGGTAAAAACTGAGTATACTATTTTGTTAAGTATCTCCACACGAGTTATGACGCAAAAAAATATAATACGTATAGCGTAGATTAAGATTTATTTTTAATTACAAGTGAAACAAACAAAAATTAACCTATTTGTGATTTAAATTCAATAACTTTAATTTGTTAATTACAATCTAATTTTATTTTTAACAAATTTATAAATTCGGTCTCTTTTATTTCAATGAGATTTCTTTGGTCATAAAATTGTAACACCGAGAGCCGTACTATGTATCGAAAATTTATGACTTTGTTGCTGGCCTTGGAATAATAACAAATTAAAAACCAAAAATTTTAAAAAATGTTCAATATAAACTATCTAATAATTATTAATTAAAGCGTTTCTCATTTTCGAGTTGATATGTTGGAAATTCAGAAAAAAATCTCTTTCAAAGCTGCAAATAAATTCTAAATTAGTTAATAAGTAAGCACGCAAAAAAGTTTTTATACTAATATTAAAAACTACTGATTCTAATTAAATCTAGTGTATGTTAAAACTAAAGCATGCTTTTCTAAATCTTATAAGCCGAGTAGATTGTAATTTTCTTTATAAATTAACTGTATTTTTTTATTGCACTTTTTTATTGCCGAAACTTAATAAAACCTATTTTCTCGCCAGTGGTAAAGCCAGGTATTAAAATAAATTATGTTAGATAGACATAAATAAGTAGTGTATTCTACAGAATTTTACACTATCTGCCGGCACATGCACTATCTATCTAAGCATTTTATATAAAACCGCATTTCACTATTAGCTTACAACATATACATTATAAGTTTCCAACATCTCATGTTTTTTTTTCAATTCCAACTATAATTACAATGTAATTCCATGATTAATCACTCTTTTATTCAATGAAACAAATAAACATATTCAATGAATTTACTATAAAATATGACCAAATCTGACAAACAATAAATATTCGGTTTACCACTTAAAACAACACATTGCATAACAATCCCGAATAATTATAGACCTTAGTGATAATTACTTAATTACAATCGCATCTCCATATCAGTTGCACATAATCTGTTATTGTTATTAGTAATTATTATGATAATATCAACTATCACAAATCACGACGGTGTTTTTCCTTCTGCGCAGTTGCGCACCGTATAAATTGTTACATTAATTAATCTATGTATTCAAATGAATGCTCGCGTGTCGAACAATTGCGATTCACACGATATATGTATTTTGAAACCAGGATATCAAATTGAAAACAAATCCTTGAAAAAACAAAAATGTGTATTTTAGTATTGAATATTACATTAGTTTTACTAATTAATATGTTATCAAGCGAATAAATTAGATGTTAAAATGTGTAAGCATGAATACCAGTAATTGATTTCTAGTTAAGAATTGCTTAAAATCATGCAGTGTGGTAATAAAGGTAGCATATTTAAGATAAGAAATTGTTTAAGAATTTCAGACATTTGTAATGAATTGTTTGTTATTTCATTGCTTTACTTATTGTTGCTTATCTGTGTCAACATACACACACCCAGGTTTCATTATACATTGTATAATAAATACTACTGTTAATTTAATTTAGAAAAATGTATAATTAGTAGATGCCAGAAAATCTATTTATAGATTCAGATAAAATGTTGCTACATATTATTTAATCAAATATGGGCACGTAACATAATTGTATAATTTTCTTGTCACTAATCATATGGTTTATTTGATTAACATTAAAAATAATTGTGTTGTAATTGCATGATCTATAGTTCTGACACCTGAAGGTATCGGAGTTCGTGGTGTGACTATACTAACAATCAGCAAACTTGATTAGACAAACAAAATACGCTAATCTAAAGACATCAGCTAGTAAGGAGCTTCAGAGTTGTAACAAGTTAAAGTTGAACATTTTAAGTAACTGCAATCTACGTATATTTCTTATATTAAAATCTCAAAATTCTATAGCAGACTCTGCTTGCTGGAGACTGAGTAAAAAAAAACAGAGTGGCGTTCTAGCCAAGTCTACCCAATAGACAAAACCAGCAATACAGTCTGAAAAGTTTTATGGTGTCAAAAGTTGATGAATTTTTTAACTACTTCAATTTCTTCATTTTTTATTATAAAAGCAGGTTGCTCAGTACTCATGATCTTTGTTTTACTAAGGTTTTAGACTTGCTTATTTGAATGTAGTGTTTAACTTGGATAGCATTTTGTTAATATCATCACAATGTTGTCGTCAAAAAAATAAATTATTGAAATACTTTCCGTCAATATTCAACCATCTAGTTTCCCAGTGCAGTTTTTTTAATATGTTTCCTAAAGCCAACGTAAATAATTTGGGAAAGTATATATCTAAACTGTAATTTTGTCGGTAGTGGTGTCTTCGTCAAGTTTCACTTGGAAGGTGGTATTTCTATAAATGTTTTTTTTATCAACAAGTCCAATAATTAGCAGAGCACTGATTTAATTATAATTTATAATTTTCAAAGTAAGTCGAATTATATTTGCAATTAGCATTAATATGTATTGAAGTATCTAAATATATATTTTTTGGCTATTTCCAACAATAATTTGACTAAAATCCTTTGATAAAAAAATTCGATTCTTTCTAAATATACAGGTAAAAAAATAAATAGATTATCAAATTATATGTAGAAATAAAAATGTCGCCTAAGTTGCTTTTGTTACAATACTAAAAACCAGGTAGCGGTCAAAATGCTCTTAATAGTGTAATTGGTCAGGGTGACCAGACATACTCTTTTTTAGTAACATATACTCCTTTGGAAGTTAGATAACTCTTTACTCTTTTTAATTCAAAATAACAAAAAAAAATATTCTTTTTTTCAATTGAATGCTAAAATTTCAAACTCTTTATCCGACTTCTAAATTAACAATCCAGTCTTTAAAATTGTAAATAAGACTTTTAGAATTAAAAACCAGTAACTAACGTATTAAAATTTACTGCAAAACTAATAATCCGATTTTCAAATTATATCCGGCCGTTAAAACTGTAAATCCGTTTTAGAAAGTGTAAATCCGGTCTTTAATGTGTTAACTGTTTCTGCTAAACAGTAAATTCGGTTTAATAAATAGTCTAAAAAATACGTTAAATTATACTGATAAACTGTTAATTTGGCTTTTAAGTTATTAATCTGGTTTTTAAAATTATAAAAAGATCTTCAAAAATCTAGACAAAAACGGTTGAAAAGTGTAAAATTCTATTTATAATATGTTAAAAGTAACAAAATTCTGTCTTGAAACATTAAAATATTTTCAGAAGCACCAAAATCCGGCAATATACAGTTGAAAAGTTTTATTTTTTATAAAATATTAAAAATGTAAATCCGGTCATAAACATTTAAACTTTTTAAGTGCAAAATTCTATTACTAAAAAGTGAAAAATAACAAATAATTTTCTTAAAAACAACAATACATTGTTGAAAAAGACAAGTACAAGATTTTATTTATAAAATGTTAAAAAAAGCAAAAGCTGTTAAAGGGTGCAAAATTTTATTTATAAAATTACAAAGTCCGGCCATATAGTATCAAAAAGCATTAAAATCCGGCCCTGTACAGTTAAAATGTTTAAAAATCTATTCATAATAAGTTAAAAATCGCAAAAATTGGCCATAAACTGTAAAAAAATGCAAAATTTGACTAAGAAGAGACAACATATTGTTAGAAAAATCTAAATCCTGCTTAAAAAAAGCAAATTTCTTTCTATAAATTAACAAAAATACCAATATTCTGTTAAAAAATGCAAAATTCTATTCATTAAACGTCAATAATAGCAAAATCCGACCATAAATTGTCAAAAAGTGCTAAATTTTATTTATTTGATAATAAAGTATCAAAATATTTCAAGAAAAAACTTTTTAACAAACTAACTGTGAAAAAGTGCAAATTTCTATTTATAAAATGTCAAAACTATCAACATTCGGTAATAATTTGTTGAAATGAACAAAAATCTATTCATAAAATGTCAAAATTTGGCCATGAAATATCAAAATATGATCAAAAAACACCAAAAGTGTAAAAATCTATTTATAATGTCAAAAACAGCAAAATATGTTTATAGACTGTCTAAAAGTACAAGATTCTATTTATAAAGTGTAAAAAACAGCAAAATATTGATAAGTACAATTTTTTTTAAATGACAAAAACAGCAAAATAATAATCAAAAGGTACAAAATTCTATTCATAAAATGTCTAAAATAGCAAAAACTGTTGAAAAGTGCAAAATTCTATTCACGAGATGCTAAAAATAGAAAATTTTGAGAAAAGCATTTAAGTATTGTCAGAAAAAAACCAAAACTCGGCCATAAACTGTCAAAAGATGTAAAATTCTGTTTATGAATAAATAAGCAAAATCCGGGCTTAAGCTGTCAAAAAAAGCAATATTTTATTTATGAAGTAAAATCCGACTATAAAGTATTCTATTTATAGTGTCAAAAATGGAAAATATCCGTCCATTAACCATTGAAAAATGCTAAATATTATCCATAAAAAAATCAAAATTATCACATATTGACTATGAAATATTAAAAAATTGTCAATTTTTTTTTTAAGTGCAACATTTTATTTATGAAACGTCAAAAACAATATAATCCGGTCATAAAGTATCAAAATATTTTCCAAAAAACGGCTTTAAATTGTTGAATAGAGTAAAATTCTATTCATAAAGTTGAAAAATATTAAAATCCAGCTATAGAATATCAAAATATTTTTCGAAAATTTATCCATAAACTGTTACATACAGCGATAAAATATTTAAATATTGTCAAAAGTACAAAAACCCAGTTTAAATGTTTAAAAATATAAAATTTTATTTATGAAAAGTCCGGATGTGGTCCGTTTCAGAGTGCTGTGTACACAAATTTAGAGGTTGTACCATAGGAGTGTGTGTGTGTGTGTGAGAGAAAAAATTAAAAACTTGAAAAGAGTAGGTTTGAGAATGAATGTCGTTGTTTGGTAAGTGGGTTCAATGGAGACTCAGAGTAAAGTAAAGCTCTTTGCGATTGCAAACAGGCAGAGATTTGCCGAGTTTATATAAAATGTTGTAAATCTCCATTAAAAGCGTAAATTTCAACGCAAAATAATTCTAAGTACTTGGTTTATGTAAAATATTATAACTATCTCTTGATTGTCTAGAGATAAATTTAGGGATATAATACAAAATGCGGCTAAAGAGGATTAAAATCCGACTAAAAAATAATTTGGACAAAAACTTTAATAAATTTTATATATTCTCAAAATAACATTTAAAATCCAGCTTATGAAAATATCTGGTCGGAAAGTAATTAAATCCAGCAAAAAACTTTCATAATACTCTTATAATTGGTAAAATTTTGACATAATTTCAAAAATCTGGTCATTAAAGACAAAATCCAACTTAAAAAAAAACCTAACCTAAGTATCAAAATACTTACACATCATTTTAAAAATACGGCCATAAATACAAAATTTGACAAGATAAAATAAAATTCGGCCAAAAACTTTAATAACCTGCTTAAAATTGGTAAACTTTGTACTTAATATCAATAAATTCGCTTATAAAGTACATACATAATAAAAAAATTGACAAAAAATAATCATAAGCAACTAACTTATTGGTCAAATTTTATTATAATCTCAAAAATACAATAAAGACAAAATCTGGTTTATGAAAAATAAATTTTAGACATTAAGTAATCAAATCCGGTCATAAACTATAATAATCTGCTTTATATTGTTAAAATATTGACATAATTTTAAAAGTCTAGCAATAAAACACAAATTATCGCATAAAAAATTAAAATATTATCTTAAAATATTGAAATCCGGTAAAAAACCTAAAAATCTGCATAAAATTGACAAATTTTGGCCATACTCTTTAAAATCTAGTCATAAAATACTAAATCCTAAATAAAGTAAAAGAATTCAAACCCATCCATAAAGTAATTAAGTCCGGCTAAAACAATACATCAGAAAATACTAAAATATAAGTGTTTGCACTTTCTACTCAAGAAATTTAAAAGTTAGAAAAGATGGGATATAAATTGTTAAAAACTGCAAAATTCTATTCTTGAATTGTCAAAAAAAAGCAAAATCCGGTAATAAGTTGTTGAAAAGTAAAATGTTTTTTTTATACAAGGTAAAAACTATTTATCCGGCCATGAATTATCAGAATATTGTCAGAAAACACTAAAATTCGACCATCAAGGGTTGAAAAGTGCAAAATTCTACTCATGAAATTTTAAAAATATCAATATTTGGCTATGAAATATTAAAATATTGATGAAAAGCTCTAAAATCCGGTCATAAAATGTTAAAAGGTGCAAGATTCTATTTATAAAACTAAAAAACGGCCACAAACTACCAAAATATTGTCAGGAAGCACCAAAATACGGTCATAAACGGTTGAAAAGTGCAAAATTCTGAAATAAATTAGCAAAATTAAGCCATAAACTTTTTGAAAGTGCAAAATTCTATTCATTAAAAAAAAAGTAGCAAAATCCAACTAAAAAATATCAAAATTTTGTAAGAAAACACTAAAATCTGGCCATAGTGTTGAAAAGTCTAAAATTCTATATATGAAATATCAAAAATAGCAAAATCTTGTCATAAACTAGAAATACCAAAATACTATTCATAAAATGTCAAAAACATGACCGTCAAAAAGTGGATTTTCTATGAAATGTCAATAATAGCAAAATCCTGTTATGAAATATAATCATATTTTCACAAACAATTAAAATCTTGTCATAAATTGTTTAATAAGTGCAAGATTCTGTTAAAAACGTTGAAAATAACAAAATCCGGCCATAAACTGTTGAAAAGTGCAAGACTCAATTCATAAAATGTGAAATATTCAGCCGTAAAGTATAAAAATATTGTCAGAAAATACCAAAATTCACTATAAACTGTTAAAAAAATAGTAAAATAAACGTTTTTTGAAAAATTACAAAAATATTTAGGAAAAATAGAAACAAAATCGACAACCTAAAATTTTCAATAGCCATACATTTTAAAAATAATTTCTCTTTCTGCTAAAAATTTTACAAAAATCAGAGCCAGATTCGAGATTGCGTTTTTTTTAGTTTAAACATTAGATTTTAATAATTTTTAAAACAAAAACTGTTGGGGTGCAAATTTTTTGATTTAGAATAGAAGAGTTAGGGACTTAAGAAGAGAAAGGTTAAAAACATATCTTATAAAAATTTAATGGTTGCTATGTGATAGATATATAACTTATACTCTTTTTTACTTGTAAAAATCTGGTCACTCTGAAATAAAATAAAATTTTATTGAATTATTGCTTATATGATTTATAATAAAACCTATAATACAATGCAATTATCAACCAACGCATAAATCAATGTACTTACATTGTCATGCAAGAACGAAAGACTAAAAACATATTTTTCAATGACCATAACAAAGCAACACAATAAACTGTATTTAACGTCATAATAATTATATTGTTCAACAACTACACTTAATCATCAATACATAAATCGTTTTATTTTGCAATAATACCAACAATTATCTCCCCACCATCTGTCCACACAATATTGTTAAACAAATGTATAAACGGAGATGCATAATCTCCAATCAGTAGACCGGAACGTCAGATCAGATTGAGTCACAATATTTTAACAAAACTGTTTCGTAGTACATTAAGATGATTCATTGCCAACATTTATGATAAGAAATATAAATAAAAAAGTGCATTGCAACAACATTATTGTTTACGGCCATGAAAAATTGCTACCAGGTTTAATTTATAGATTAGTGTTATAAGTTTTGTTTTTGTTCACATTTAAAAGCAAATAATTGTAATTAATGATTTAAAATTAAATAAAGAAGCATGGCAATTTTTTTAAATTAAAGTTTAATTTTGTTACTTGATTATTTGTTTTAAAACATTAATTGCTCAAATTTGTTGTGTTCGAAAGTGCAAAACTAGATTATAGTTTAATATCAGTTTAATTAAAAACAAATGTATTCATTTATTTTTAAATTGAATGTCAAGTGATAGTAATAAATAATGTTTTACATCTCGGGTTTTAAATATGCAAAAATCTTTGTTTATAGATTGCGGTTGAAGAATATCATCAATGGATTTCATACCGTAAAATTCCATTTAAAAACGTATTTGTCAAAGAATTTTAATAGTGGTAAACCCAATGATAATTGCTTCTGAACATGTGTTGATTTAATTAGTATTAATATATTATCAACTTAAATATTAAAAATTTATTATGATTATACGAGGCAAAGTCAAATAAAAACCTCGAAAACGTATTTAAACAAAACTTATTTAAGCTGTGTCAAAAACAAGTATATCATTTTTCAATTTAGTCCAAATTACATTTTCCATTTTAAAAACGCTTGAACTCATGCACCGCCTAAACTACTTCATTATTACTCTATTTTTTTCACATTATAATTGTTTGCAAGCAAGTTCAGAAAAATTGGAAAAATTCAAACCTTTAATTTCTGAATTATGTCGTTACAATTACAAATTCAAAAATCCTTGCCTTTTCTGACTGATGGTAGGTTTGAGATAGTAAGAACAACTTAATCTCATCTGCAGAGAGCTGTGTAGGTTTTAGTAAAAATGCTTAAAGCCACTTTTTGTTTGTTTTCTTGGTTTCAAGTTGATAATACTGCACTCAAAACTCATCCTCACTTATATCAAAGCTTTACTCATTTACTGTGCAAGAAACAAATAACAATACAAAGTATTTACTAAAGTTGCCGTTTTTAAACTGTCAATTTGTTTTGTAGATGCTATTTAAATAAAGTATCTAAACAACCAAAATCCATATATGATACTTTTGATCCACTGTGACTTTTAAGAGTTGGTTTGTGCTCGTGATTCAGCATTCATAAAAAACACACTTGATTTATTAGAAAAAGTATGGTTTTGCTACCGCTAAATTACTAATAATAATTTGCTTAACTTAATATTATTGAAATTAGTTGAAAATAGTATTTTTTATTTGTATCTTAAAACAACTGTTTAAACTGACAAATATTAAAAACTTGAATCAACAAAATCAAATGTTGACACTTTATTAAAAGACACAAAAGCTCAAACTCAAGCATAAACATAACATCCTTCAATCATACAAACTATTTTATAATTTGAATTTAATAAATGATGTATTTTATGTAAACTGTCCCTCCATCCAGTGTGATACACATACACTAGTGTTTCAGAATATCAGTGTGCCTAACATCTCACTGGTTGAAAAGACAGTATACATAGAATTACAGTAACTATTAATCAGTTTATGTTTTACAAACTATTATTAATTAATAATTCTCAACGCCAAGTAAAATGTTGACTAGGGCTCATACAAAATCAAACTTACAGCATATAACAATGTTATAAAAAAGACTCCTGAAAGAAATATTATAAGGTCGTACAAAGCAAACCTACAATTCTCGTCTCCAAAAAGCTCTAAACAAAGATCGCACTACAAACATTGGATCTTTTCAGAAAAAAAATAGCACAAAAAAATGCAGGAGCTACTGCACACTTTCCAAGCTCTACGGTTGCAGAAACTTCCAAAACCTTGATATGCTAAATAAAAAAGACTAGGCCAAGCCAAATGCCATAGTAAATAATAGCATCGTAAAGTAGGAAGTCAATACATTTAAACCATTCGAGTCACCAAGAGCTTACAAAATGTATCCTATCATAATACAGAATGAACTGGCTGTTCTAAGAAGGCCAGTGCATACAACCCTTAAAGCCAGTTTAGCACTTTCACATATATTAAACTTCTGGAGAGACCCCACATATGCCCTGACTAAATCCTACAAAACAATAAGTTTAAAACTATTAGAAAAATAAATTAACAAGTATATACAGGACAAAAGATTAAAGCCTGCTTCTGCACCGATACCAATCAAAAAAATCTTTCAAACTAGTCATACATCAGCTAGTTAAGAGATATAAAAAAACTATACACTGCAAAAAAAACAGCTTTAGAAGCTTTTGTAAACATTCAAAAAGCCTATAAAAACTACCTTTGCATCCATTACCACAGCAATAGAAAACAGAAAAATACCACCGCTCTTTCGATATTTGGTAAACGCTCAAGAACCAAACTGTAACAATAACATTATATGTTAATACTGTAAGAGTTAAAGTTGGTGGCAAGTGTTATCACTTCTACTGTAGTGTCTGGAGAGCCTACTGCATACATTAAATATTATGACAAAGATCTCCAAATCTTAATAAACAAATAATTTGAAAAAAATGTATCTATCACTATCACTACCAAAAATGCACTTAGTTGTGATGAGGGTGACAAAACAAGCAACGTACCAACTACAGAATAACAAACATACTGTAAATGTCAGGACTCACAGACCGGGAATAACAAATGTATTACATGAAGAAGATACACTAAAATTGAGATCAAATTTCATAAAAAATTATTGCATGCTGAAGTCGTTTGATGTAATTATACCGTCTCGCAAAAAAATGAATAAACAAACAAAACACAAAAAAATACCACAAATAAGGCCGAAGACAAAAACAGCACCAAAAGCAATATATGTGAAGGCAAAAACCAAAAGATGTTCAGTTTAGTTGTCCTTTAGAAAACATGCTTCAGTGTTTCAAGCAAAAATAACTAAAAACACTATTCAATTGGGAACACACATTAGTAAACCAATAACTATCATGTCCAACAGCCAAGCAGCACTACAGGCAATACACTCGCCAGTCATAAGTTGCATAATCAGTCTAGGAGCAGTAGATAAGAACATCAAGATACGCATGATCGGAACACAAAAAAATTAGAGCGTGGAAGGGAACCTTAAAGCAAACCAACTGACGAAAAAAAAAACATAAAAACGTTTATTGAGCCAAAACCTACTTTCGGGATTCCATACAAAGCCGGTAAACAAATAACCCGTGAAAAACTTGAAACGGAACACAGCAACCTGTGGCAAAACTGCTAAAGAATAAAACAATTAACGCTATTTTTAACAAGACCATCATACACTACCCAAACAATAGTAATGCAAACAAACAAAACTCGTAAAACTTACAGGACTAATTACAAATACATGCATGCCGTAGATGTCTGAAGAATATAGAGACTCTACTGCAAAGCTTACAATCAACTAACCTAAGAAAAGCTCGAGACAATAAAAAAACGGAATCACCGTAAAAGTTAACAACCCGAACCAACAAGACCGCATGCAAAGAACGCCAAAAAAAGAAAGAGAAAGATGAAAACTTAGTCAGTAAAAACCCGGCCCTACTAGACAGTACGTGGTGGTAAAATTCTCCATTTAACACTAGTTTTGCTATATCAAACTTAAACTACAACACAGAATTAGTCAAAACTGCCAGAAAGTTTTTTGGTAATTTTTAACTTTTAAACCAATTTTATTATCTTTGCTTGTTATTGTAATTTTTGAGCGCCTCCAAAGTTTCTTTAGTCTATTTGTTCATAAAACTACTATAAAAAAAGAATTAAAAAAAAAGTTTAATAAATAAAGTTGGAAAATAAAAAAGAATGTTGTTTGATTATGTTACAGAAATATGAGATTAAGAAAGCAAAAAAAAATTAAAAAAATACAAAAGTGACATAGAAAAAAAACTGTATACCATAAAAACGAATGTTACTGTAAGAAAGTAGAAACAATAAGAAAGATAGAAAGAGTTTTATGAAAAGAAGAGATAAAGATATGAGAATGCAATAAAAGTGAATCAATGTAAACAATTCAAGATACAATGAGAATTATGCTTTCATGTAGAAAACAAATAACCCAAGTACTTAGTTAATCCAAACTATGCTAAACTGAAAAAAGCATAGTTTACATGTAAAAATAAAAAAGTGTTAAAAATAATACCTAAGGAAAAAGGATTGTCATGCAGATTGTGTTATTGCAAAAGTATTGTTATTATAAATGTTAGAAGCATCGTTGAGTTTTGTGATTATTAAAGAACTCTAATAATAATTAAACTTACTATAGAATGTTATGTTAGTTATATTTTAATATTGAGCTTATAACATAAAAAATGCTTGCTTTAAAAAAGCCTGACTCCACTTTAAAACATTGGTACAAAAATGTATTGATTAGAGTAGGTAAAAGGCTTCAAAATTCCACTTTGCAATATATAAAGAAGCATCCCATTTTTCTATCTACATCATATCCTTACCAAACTATCATGCTCATGCAACGTTAGCCTCTATAAGAAATTAATATTAAATTATTTCAGCTCAAAGTGTAATAAAAATCGGTTTTTGTGTAAAGGTTTTTGATTATAAAATTAACCAAAATTAAGACAACCTATTATGGAAAAATTACCGTATTATCATACTAAACCAGCAGGCCCTAAAAAGTGATATAGATTACTGCAATCTATTCAGCATTAAAGAGGGTTGTCGGAGAAGTCTATTTGAGCTTATGCATGGTAACAAAGCACTGACTGTTTCCTAAGTGTTCTTCGTAGATTTATGGTACAAAAAAGCTTAATAAAAGAGGTGTATTCGGTTGATAACAAGCTCAAAAAATTTTCTCTAAAAAATCAAATATTGATGACAAAAATCTCAGATAAAAAATGTACTTTTTGTGGGTTTTATCCCACCTGCATCGTTTTATTTGCGACAAAATTGAGAAGCTGCAGTTAAATCAGCCAAGTATCATCTTTGTGAGAGAGTTATAGAAACGCATCTAGCATACAAAGAAATGCCACAAAGCTCACTCAAACATCTTGAATTCTCATCTATTGATTCTAATAAACAATGATTTAAACAATTTAACTGTACTTACACCAACACACTTATTAATAGAAAAACCAATAAACTCTTTGCCCAAACTTGGTTTAATGCATATATATATATATATATATATATATGTAAATAGATTAAATCGATGGCAACACATACAACAAATGCGAAACCAATTCTGAAAAAGATTGAAAAAAAAGAAAGAGTACCTTGTCGAACTTCAAAGGCAAATCAAATGGAAATCTACCATCTTTATAGTAGAAGAAAAAATGAATCACAAAGATCCATTCCAGAAAAGACGATACAGTTATAGTTGCCTCTATCGAAATTACTGATCGCATTATAAAACGTCCGGTGCATAGACTTTGCGTCTTATTTAATGACAAAAACAAAATTCCATCTTGAATTACATGCATTTAAAAAGAAGCCGTATGTATAATATAATACCTGAAGAAGATAAGTTGCCATGCAGATTGTGTTATTGTAAAGTATTGTTGTTATAATTGTTAAAAACATTATAGAGCTTTGTGATTATCAAACAACTCTATTTTTTTTAATCTTCATTTTGTAGACAATTTATATTTTTTTTATTAATATTTAAATGTACATAAAAAACATTCAGTACAATTTTATTCTATTGCACATTTTGTAACTACTACGATTTAGAATTATTGTCATCAAAAATCAATAATAATAACGTATTTTAAATCAAAAAAGACAAAAAAGAAAACATAACGTACATTTTTTAATTTCAAACTGAAAACCTAAATAACTTTTTTGTCATCTTGCTTCGTTTTCGAGATAATAAAAAAACACATTATTTAAAAAACTTTTCAATCAAAAAGTCTGAAAACTTTTGCTAATGCAATTAATGTTTATCTACTTTCATAATTATTATTATTAATTAAAAAACTGGGTTAGTTGCTAAAGTGCTTAAATCTCATTCCGAGAGTACTTAGTTTGAATCCTACTCTGTCGTAAATTATGTGTGGATTTGTTCAACGCTTTAATCGCCGCATGGTTTCATAATTTCAGCAATAAATAAATTTACAAACATTAATAATCTCGCCTCTTTCCGAAGATGAGGAGTTACACCCCTCATACTTAAAAAAAAACTTTGACCTGCTAAGGTTGTTAAGATCGATAGAATATAAAAACGCAAATTCTATTTACTTTTAAACAAGTTTATGTTTTTAACTATAACGGCTAATCCTTACAAAGCAACAACAATCCAGAAGATTTATAACGTAGTAATTAACATTGCCTCTCATTTATTATGTAATCATAATTTTGTTATTTATTTAGACAAATGTTTGAAAATTATATTACATACAAAAATGTTTTGTAAATTATATTCAAAATGTAATCATATAGGATGCATTCACTTATAAATTACTAGAGATGGTATAAAAACGTCTTCCTTGTTATGTAAAGTTCAATAATCTGAAATAAGTAATTAAATTTATAGAAAACATTTGCGGAAGAAATATAAATTTAAAAAAAACTATTATTGAACACAATAAAAGTATACAACAGTAAGTGTTTTTGGTAATTTTATTTATAGTTATATACATAAGATTTATATATTATGAACAATTGCATTTATTGGTAGCTATTTCATGATCTCCCGACAGAATCCGGATGAACAAGCAGTTATAAAATAATTGAAGATATTAAGATATAAATAATAATCACTAAAATTAGCATTAATTAAAGATTATAAAAAAGTAAGTAGTAAATAAATTTATTACGTTCAGGTATAATTATTTATTATAATGCTAAAGTTTGGCCTCGTGGTTAAGTTGTTTTCACTTTCATTCAATTATATTTTGTTTTGTTTTTAAGAAAAAAATTAATATTTATTTTTGTATTAATATTTGTGGAATATTGTAGCCAAATGGTTACTATAAATTACTGTAAAGCGATTACCACATACAAAAAGCTTTTTTTTAAACCGCAACAAAATTATTTAAAAAACAGTCATTTTAAAAATATCTATAATCATTGTATGTTATAGAAAATGTTTTTTTTAGTAATTCTAAATAACACACAATACACAACAATTACAGATATTTTTATGTTGATTTTAAATTTTCTTATTTTGAACTAGTTGCGGATTAAAAATCTACCCATCATACGTCTGTTCAACGCAGCCGCTCAAGAAGCATATAATTTTTGGTCATTTACAGTTTGTACAGCACAATTTTCGTAACAGTTTCAGATATTTGTTAAATTTCTTGTTGGACTTCAACTAATTGTTTTGTTAGTTTCAATACCTTCTTTGTAAAACCATTAAAAAGAAAACATTTTATCACATTTTAAAATAATTTGTCCAGAACATATAGAAACAACAACTGTAGGTTTTTTCACAAGCAAAGAAAATGCAACTATTACCTCCAATCTATTCGATCGTTTGCTGATAAACCTGATTGACGTCCCTACAACCTAGCAAGCATCTTGCCATTATTTATTTGGCTTTGCTGTCGCAAACAAAGGTAGAGAAGCTTACTTGCTATTTAATAACAAACAAACATCTTTATTATAAACAATTAGAATTTTATGCAAATTACCTGTCTGGTGAGAGACACATACACACAATAGATAAGTCATACTAGTTCATAATACGTAATGACATCTTTTGACAAAGTGGTTTACTGCAAATTTTAATTATTTATCTTTCTATAAAACTCTGTCAAAATATGTCATTTTATATTAATAATACAATTATGTATGCTACTTTATATTATATTCCTTGTTATTTCTAATAACATTTAAATTGTTTAGATTAGGATATTATTAAGTAATATCAATATAGTCACCAGGCTATGTATAGTAATAAAATAATCGTAGACAATACAATCATAAATAATAAAACTTGCACTATAAATATAATATAAATTTATAAACAAAATAAAACTTAACTATCATAACTAATGAGTAATTTAGAAAAAAAATACAACAAACAAATATAAATATAAACAAGGACAAACAATCTCGGAGAAGTAAAAATAACTTATTTAATTTAACGCTTTATTAATAATTATCATTAAAGTTATATATTATTATAACAATAAAAATGATATCGTAAATATCGTTTCTTAAAAACAATTAAATAGAAAGGTCAATAGTGTAGATTTATTTTTAAAAAGAATTTAAACTACCTACGATTATAACATTATTACTTTTATGTAAGGCTTGTTTGCATCATGTTAACAATAAATAAAAATTAATAAAAACTGAAAATAAAATATAAAAACTAATGTATGGTTTAAATTGGAATTGTCATATGCGTGATAGTAGTAGAACTAATATAGAACCTTTATTTAACACTCTTTAAAAAATGATATTGGACCCTATTTAATGTCGCGGGATTATTAAAATGGTTGCCTGCATTTAAAATCCGCTGCAATAAATCATCGCATGTGTTTACCGGAGTCTTGTAAACTTCTGTTTTAATAGCGCCCCACAAAAAGAAGTCACACATATTTAACTCAGGAGAACGTGGTGGCCATTTTACTGGTGCATCATTGCCTCTTCCAATCCATCGGTTGGGATATTGATGATGTAAGTATTGCCGAACGGCAACGGAAAAATGGGGCGGGGCACCATCATGCATATACCACATTTCCCTCCGAAGTAAAAGGGGCAAATTCTCCAGAAGAATTGGTAATGTGTCTTGCAAAAAATTTAAATAAATATTTCCATCTAACCTGTCTGGAATAACAATGGGACCAATAAGGTAGTGATCAATAATACCTGCCCAAATATTAATTTTAAATTGATGCTGATGATGTGCAACTTTAATGGCATGTGGATTTTCATCGAAATAAATATGTTCGTTGTGCAGATTGGTTACCCCAGATCTTGTAAAGCATGCCTCGTCAGTAAACATAATTTTTCTACAAAAATTTGGAACAAGGATTCTTTTGTTTCTAATAAATTGACAAAATGTAAACCGCATAGGGGGATCAGTCGGTAAAAGTTCCTGGACTTTTTGTATGTGGTAAGGATGTAACAACTGTTCTCTTAAAACCTCATTGACAATCGTTTTAGGAACATTTAACTCACGTTCTAAGAGACGGGTACTGGTACTTGGTTCTTCTTCAACTCCAGAATCATCTCTTCTGTTTCCACAGTTCGAGTTGTTCGCATACGACCCCTGCCTTCAAACTTTTTCTCAAAACTGCCCGTTTCCCGAAGATGACGCTCAATATTGGCAAATGTTTGGTGGTTTGGTATTCGACGGTTAGGAAACCTCTCCATGTAAACCCTAACACTTTGACGCCCATTTCCTTGACAAAACCCGTATACCAGGAGAATGTCAACTTTCTAAGAGTTTGTATAATTTTCCATTTTTAATGGTAAAATGAACTTGTAATTCAAGAATGGTGATCGTATACTTGAGTAAATTTCATAGACTGGTGACAATTTGTCAATAATTGTCAAATTATTAAACGCCATAGCAACAAGGTCACTTAAAAAATTATTGTTACAGGTAATTTCTTTTTAATATTTACAAATTTTTGACGCCCTCTACCGGCTAAACGAGACAATTTTGGATATAACTAAGTCGGCTTAAATCGACCTATTTTGACGTCAGGAGTCTGTCGTCAAACGTTGTACACGTATTTTCCGGACACCCTGTATTTATTAGTATTTTAATTTTCAAATAAAGTGATTTTCAATTAAATGCTTCAATGAAGTCGAATTAACTATGTTGCATTTCCACTTTTTTTCACTTGGAAATAGAATTTCTAAAGCTAAAAGTATTCATTATTTTATTAACACAGCGAATGAAAAACAAAAAAATACCATTCAAAGCTAATTACATTACATCAATTAATATGTAATTTAGATTACTAAAAAATTTGAAAACGCCCAGCAATTAAGGAAATAATTAAATATGAAAAAACTGCATTGCCATAACATATAACATATTTATAGTAAAGCTATAATACTAGTAAGGCTATTCACCGCCACCAGGGTTAACCTATAACACCTGGAAACAAAACGTGCAATATTAAACCTTTAAAATATTGCATCATAAATACCGTGTAATAGTAGTAGTTAATCTCTTTAATTAAATTATTTCTTAAACAATTGCATCAGGTACTAATCATAATTCTAAATATCTTCTTGCAATAATAAATGTAAATGTACATTTTGTGCTTTCACAGAAAGTAATTCTCCGCCGCAAGGCTACTAATAATTGATTTTAATATAATAAAAATTACTTTTCCCCGACATGGTGTACTTCCAATTATCCAGGCGTCCTTGCGAACGCGTTTAAACTTATAAATGTCAATACGTAAAGTGTAGCAGCAATGTCACAGCTACAACTTTAATAATAAATACACCTTTGTTTCATTGATCGGTGAAAAGAACAAAGAATTTATGATTTATATGTAACCATTTCTTTATTATCTAGGAAGTGATTAGTATTCATTTATTTCATTCATTATCATATCTAGGTATTAAACATTTCCTTATAATAATTTTGAGCGAAATAATGTTAAGAAGAAGCGCAAGAGTGCTCGTATATGCAAACTATAAATGTATTCGGCATCTCCAAATTTCGGGAATTACCAATCCGAATCGGTCCCGAGATTTGGAGATGGTCGATAGTTTTTAGCTTGTGTCAGTGAACAGTACAGATAAATCATCTTTAGCATACACTAATGCGTCTTGTGTCTCTTACTTATATTTCCTTATTCAACGTTAGTACTATCAACACTATTTTATGTTTTATTAAACATTTAAAAATATTTCTAAACTAATTTCAGTGACAATACATTAAAAAACTGAATTATTGTTTTAGATTTGACAAAGTGACACTACAACCAAACCAAAAAATAAGAATACCGTGTAAATAAATCACGTTAAAACGGTAAACTTACTACAAATATTTATCAAAAATATAAAACCTGCTCAACTTGATCATGAAAAAGTACAATAAAGTATGTAAAAAAGTTTCAAGGTTCAAAATGTATACAGATCTTACATAATATAAATACGTATTGGCATTTAAGGGTAGTCTTGCTGATGTGTTATATTCTTAATAAATAATTTCATCATTCATTAAATACCTTATCCTTCTATAACATAACGTTGCACACCACTAGCATTCATTTTTAACATAGTTAACTGTCAATACAAGTGTTTTATTTTTCAATTTATACTTGAGATCATGGGTTAACTCGCAAAGTGACAGCACAGATGAGATAATAAGCAGAATTTAAATAGCTCGCTCGCATTTATAAAACTGAAAAAACTTTTGTGTTGTAAGAATCTCAAAAATAAATTAAAACTCAGAATGATAAGATGCTATATCGAGTCAACATTATTATATAAAATAAAACCCACAACACTCTAAGCAACTAAACGACTTGAGACATTCGAGATGTGGATATTTAGAAGGATCCTTAGAATATCGTGGACTGATAAAATAACTAATGTCTTGAGGAAAATGAAGACAGAAAGACACCTAGTTGACAAAATAAAACGCCAAAAACAACGATATGAATTCCTACGATTGATAATGTAAGGCAAACGCAGCATAAGACGTCGACAAATCTCATGGCTACACAACTTAAAAAAAAAAATGGTTCAATTGTACATCTACGGAACTATTTAGAAAATTCACAAATAAAGTCAAAATTATTATGATAACTCAGAATTGTTTATTTAATTGTCATATTAGTTATTCTAGTAGTCCAGCAAAAATTAAGCAATCTGTAGTAAGGCAAATATTACAAGCTTTCAAACCAAACAATTTTTAAACTTCTTGTAAGCCAAACCTTGACCGGCTTTTAGACTTAATGATTGTCAGCGCTATACATCCTACATCATACAACAAAAATATAACATGAAAACAAAGCAGAAAAATATGACGTCAAATTTGTAGAAAAATACTGTTTCCATACTCCAAAATAATGTTATGACCAACTATTCTGCATTAAGATTAGCTTTTAGGTTGCCTTTATTAACGTGCTTATAAAAACAATATTTTTTTTTGGATTATCATTAAATAGCAAAGGCAATAAAATGTACAAATCACTTTCAAATCACACTCAAATTGCAAACATCATCAAACATTTCGCCATTTACTGTACTAACTGCCTAATTGCCATCCAACCATTCCATTATTAAAAAAAAATCAAAAAACATTTAACAACTTAAGAGAACTATTTGTATGTCTAAATCTTTTTGAGATTATGTTTTAGGATTTTGCCAAATTTATGCTTACAACTATAGCCAGAAAATAGACATACCATTCTTTTACTTTATTTTCAGTTTTCTGTTTTTTTATTAGCCTTGTGTCATCCAGTGTTGATAATAAGCCTCTTCTAATTTTTTTATGTTTTACTATTTAAGCTGCACCTTTCGGCTACTTCCATCTGAGCAGTGGCCTTTTCCTATTTTTTTTTTTTAGTTTTCCGTAGTTTCCATTTTGTTATTTTATGTATTCATTTATCTTTGTGTGTCCAATTTTCATTCAATACTTTCAACACGGCCCTATTATTTTTGTTTTATTTTGGACATCAATATTCTTTATTCGGTATCTTAGAAATACTTCCAGCATGGCTTGCTTCGTTAACTTTTGCAAAACTTTTTAGTTTTTTTTTGCAACTTTGCTTATAATGATCATGGTTTCCAGTCCATATGTGAGCACCAACAGTATGCAGCTGTGATATACCTTTTGTTTTATGCTTTGGATGCCTTTATCTCTTCAGCGGTTTAGGTTTCTTTTCCAAGTTTCTAATACCATTGTAAATACGTTTGGCAATTTAGTATACCCTTGTCGTATTTATCAGTTTTGAGTTCTTTATCAATTCATTTGTAGAAAGTTGCATCTTTATATCTCTAATAATTGTGAAGTATCGAGAATCAATTCTTGTGTCATCCATTGCCCATCAATGCTGTCAAATGCATTATTATAGTCTACAAATATTAAGTAAATTGGTATATTACGAGAGACACTGCCAAAGTTTGCAGAAAATGTAAATGCAAAACACAAATTACGTTATGTAAATCGCTTTATTGCTTCTCAAAATATTCTCCTTTAAAATCTATACACTTTTGCATTTAATGAAACCAATCTTCAAAACAATGTTGCCACTTTGAGCAAAGTACCTCCAAAACAAGTGATTTAAATGCTTTAACGGCCTCTTCAGGCAATGAAAAACGCTCGCCACGCATTTTATTTTTGATATGTCAGAATAAGAAGAAGTCATTGGTCAATATATCAGGCAAATTGGGGCAATTAAATGTTGTTACTGGTCAAAAACTCTACAGTTCGTCGCTTGCATTGTCATGATGAACAATGATTTGCCGGTTTATGTTGTTCCTTCTGAATTCAGCAATAACTTCCGGCAAACAAATTGAAGTATACCAGCCAGCATTAACTCTCCATTGATCCTCTAATGCAACAGGTGCAACATGACCCGTTTTTCCGAAGAAACAAGCAATCATTCTTTTCGAAACGCTTCGTAAACGCACCACTTTTGTGGGTTTAGGTTCATTTTGAAACACCCACACAGTCGATTGCTGTTTAAATTCAGACTCATATAAATATATCCAAAATTCGTCACCTGTTACAATGTTATATTCCGAATTTGAACGATCCCCTTCAAATTTCTTTAGCATTTCCTTGCACCACTTAACACGGGCCTGTTTTTGTTCTTCTTTCAACTTGTGTGGGTTCCAACGACTGCAAAGCTTCCTGACATGCAAATGATCGTGCAAAATTGTAAGTATTTGTTTCGCTGCAATGCCTAAGGATGCCTTTATCTCACTATAGGTCACATGCCAATCTGACAAAATCATTTCACGCACAGCATCAATATTTTTCGCGACAACAGAGGTGCATAGACGACCTTCGCAAAGATCGTCATCAAACGTTGGTCTTCCACGCTTGAATTCTGTAAACCATTTGTAAACCATAGTTGGATAGTGCTTCATTCCATTAAATGCTAAACTCTAAAGATTAAAACCAATAAAGATTTATGCCTACAAAGACAACTCTTACAAAAAAATTATGATTCCTGTTCTAACTACCGTTCAGCATAATGATTAACCAAAAAGCTAATAAAAATAACCAAAAAATTATATTCTATAACTAAAATTTTGTAAATCATAAGTTATTAAAAACAACGAAAAGCACGGTGTTACATATGTAGAAGACGTTACTAAAAGATATGTTTCTGATAGGTTAGAAATTGTTTTCATGATATATAGGGTTTTCTAAATGTACTGGTAAAAAAATAAATCGATTATCAAATTATTTGTAGAAGCAGCAATGAAGGGGAAGTTGCCGTTTTTGTTAAAATACTACAAATCAAGGTAGCGGTCGGTATGTTCTTAACAGAATGACCCTTTGCAAACAGAGTTGAGATGAGCATTTATTAAATATCATTACCCACAAGTAATCGTAGAATTTGAACTTTAAATTTAAATTAAAAATGTGTACTACTAAAGAATAAATAAATGTCTCTTTTATAATTAATATAGGACATATTATTGGAAAACCCTATATGTGTACAGCATGTCCAATAAGAAAAACGTTTTAAGCAATAAAAAAATTTAGAACAACCAATTAAAAATACAATAAAATACATGCAGAGCAGGCTACAACAAGAAAGCAGTCGATGCAAGATACTTTTGCGGCGATCGGTAAAAAGACACCAAAAAAACCATAGTAAACATTTTAGTAATAACAACGTAAAACTGAGTTCTTTGCTTAATAATTGTATTTTTGTTGCTTTTTTTACTGATAAATATATTTTATGTAAATAAATTCCGAGGTTTCGCAAAATAAATCTTTTTTTTTTAATTTAGTTAAGCTTTATATATTATATTTATCACATTCGTAGAATAAAAACTAACAGTCACTCTGTCAAATATACATTGAACAATAGAAAATCTAAATTTCTCGTATTATAATCAAACACCTATCAAATGCAGCTGTACAAAAACAATTTCCAAGTGCACACTTAACGTTTTCTACAGTTGAAACACCAAGTTCTAAACCAAAAACTGGTGGGTTAGATTTATATCAATCAAGAGTTGGTAAAGTTACTTTTTTCACATTGATAAGTTGGCACAAGAATGTAATATTTTACGCGATCTACAGTACCAGTATGTTGTTATCAGATCAAAGCTAATAAACTCTATGCAAAATTTACAGTTAAAGATAAGATGCGCACACAGTAAAAGTGATTTATCAAACTAAGAGTGTGTTTGGTAGTCAGCTTACATGTCAAGCGTTTGATGAAAGTTACAGTCAACGTTACAACAAAGAAGAATTTGCGCATTTAGAAGTAATACCTACAAACCCAATTATGTAAACAATAGCCGTATAATATTCTTTGACTCTGATGACACAACTTTTTTCTACCATCTATAGCTATGGCTAGTTTCTACTAGGTTATAAAAGTGTTCTAGTTAAAAAAACCTCCTTTGGCTTTAGATGTTTGTGCTATTAGACCAACTTCACCGTCAAAGACTGTAAGTAAAATGGCTAGTATGCAGTAGTCTCTAAATACCTAAGCTTCACAATAAGCAGCGTCTTTCTACTGTTTAAGTTGACTCAATTGAATTATATCCAGGGTCAAAATCCGTAAATACATGTTTTATATACTTCTTAATAAGTTGGAGCTTATGATATCATCATCACATTCATCACTATTAGACCTAACAGTTTGCCAAGTACACCTTTTAAGCCAACAATAGTGGATCTATTCTCAGTTTGATTGGCTGTCAAAACCAATATTTGGATTATTCGAATTCTATCAAATTAACAGCAAAACTTGTATTCTATACAAAATGCAGGACCTCTTCAGTTAGAAAAAAAAAATAAACGTCATCTTATTTTTAAGAAAAACTGTCTTTTAAATTTCAGCAAAATTTTCAAAATTTAAGGAAAAACAAATTTGGCTGTAAAACTTATTTGTTGAATAGTTTTGAAAAAAAAGTACGTTATAATTTTTTTTTTTAAATGCAATTCTGAAAAGTTACATTCTAAGATATCTCAAATCGTAGTGCACTTCCTGAAATTTTCTATCTATTTTTTGCACATATAAAAGCACGTTATTATCCATATTTGAAAAAAATAGAAAATACTCGTCGTCTTTTTTTTAAGAAAAACTGTCTTTTAAATTTTCTGGAAAATTTTCAAAATTTTACAAAAGAAAATTTTGGCTGTGAAAACTTATTTTTTGGACAATTTTGAAGAAAAAAAAAACTAATAATTTTTTTCTAAAAATGCAATCCGTAAAAGTTACATACGATCAAAAAATGAAAAAGGCTGAAATTTCAAATTTTAAAGTATTTCTGCGGATACATTCTAAGATATCTCGGAGCGTAGTGCACGGCACTTTCTAAAATTTTCATGATATTTTTTGCTCATATAAAAGCACATTTTTATCCATATTTGAAAAAAAATAAAAATACCCGTCAAGTTCTGCAAAATTTTAAAAATTGAAGAAAAAAAAATTTTTGGCTGTTAAAAATAATTTTTTGAACAATTAAAAAAAAATTTATTGCTGTTTTTTTCTAAAAATGCAACCCTAAAAAGTTACAAACGATCCAAAAATGTAAAACATGCAAAAAATCGATTTCTTCAAATTTTGATTGCTTATTACTCGAAAATGGCTTAATGAAAAAATCATAAAAAAACAAGATCAGGACTCATGTAGAGAAAGGCATTTTTAGTGGTTTGAGCAAAATCAATTTTTTGTTCCGTACACTTGACTCAGACATGGCTATAAACAAGCTTATGCAATAGCAATATGCATCTTTTGCAATCTATAAGTTAAGTCTAAAGTAGTTAACTCCATATTATGTTTTAAAAATATATTTGTTTTCATTATTTTTGTTTTCTATGGAGTTACTCTATAACTTTATTATATCTTTGATCAGAAATCGATTGTTTTCGGTTGCAGTCCATAGTCCTTTAAATAGCTATTTAGTAACAATATTTTTTCTTAAGTATACTGCGCTATTCTAAAATGTATCTGTAGCGTCCTACTGTTATAATAAAGTCTAAAGCAGGTACAGAGTTTACAGCGTCCTTGAACAATTTACTTCGTTGTTTTTCTGGTATCTATTATTATACTCATGTATTGTTCATCTAAAGTCTACAATACAATTTTATAGATATTTTGTAACAAATATGGTCTAGTATATCAAAAATGCATAGCTTTGATCTGTATTCTAAAACGTCCTTTTAAAGTCTATTGTTTCGTTTAGGTGTTTCAATTTTCTTTTTAGTAGTTTATTGCGAACTTCTATACTTCATTTATAAGTCCACAGCATCTTTATAAAAACAATAGCAAACTTATTGCAATCTATAAAGGATTATATAGACATTTTAAAGTCAAGTCTGTCTCTTACTTTCATTTACAAGCAAATTAACTAAATTTTAAGTATTAAGTTACAGTTTCATAAAATATACATTCTTCAGCTTTTAGAATTACCCAAAAAGCGTTAAAATTAATAAACTTAATTTCACGTAGCTCAGATGATATTTAAGAACTGTTTATAACTTTTAACAAGAGTGTGCATGGGTGGCTGTGTTTTACTAATTTTATTACCATGTATACGTTTATATAGTTAACGTTTTTACTTTGGCTCTTAAAAATGTGTTGTACTCGAGTTCTTATATAAAGAACGTTGGCCGTAAATAGCAAAACTGAGTTACTTATATTAAGACCGCAATAAAAATCGTGTCAACTAGTACATTAATAAAGGTTACAATAATCTCAATCTGAATTACCAAAACTTGTTAGAATCTTACATTTTGTACATCAAGGTCGGTGCAAGTAAAACTATATTGTTTGCAACGCTATCATCTTTACTAGGTCAAATTCTAACAAAGAATTTTTGCTTTTTGATGTGTGAAATATAGCCAGGGAGTTTAAACTGAAATAACTATACTTATACTGTACACATATTCCCAATAAATCAACTTAATTCATTTTATCTTAGCCATCTGGATGTCAATTAACATCCATTCTGAATCAAACAAGCTGTCTATAAAAAAGTCTATTGTTATACCTATCGCTAAGCCGATCTATTAACACATAGTATATTATAAACCATCTTGTGAATTAATATTACTTTCATAAAATCTTTACCCTAATTTGCTGGATATTTAACTATAAACTAAAAGCATAATTTAAATTTTTTTAAACTTTTATATGTTTAAAATTAGTTTAGATTTATATTAGTAATTAGATAATATTGTTCATATTCAACAGAGTTTAGCATTAAAAAAATAAATAGTAAATGTATATTCTTCGTGATTTGCGAAAGTTTTGTTAAATTGTGAAACGACTAAACATTTAACTGGAATACATTATTCCAAACACATAAACCAACATGCATAAACTGCACCTGACCTCAACTGCCATGACAAAGGTATAACTAATGCAATATGCCACGTACAAATCTGATTTTATATATTTTATGCGAAACAAATCAAAATATAATCAATGTAAAATATATTTAACGTTCTTGAAATTTCGTCATAAAATTCGACTGTAATGTCCATTAAATATAGATTTAGCGTAATTTATTTTTATTATCTTTTTTACTATTCTTTAACCAAATTATCTTTTAATAGTACATATATTATGTTTCTTGGAAATACCAAATTACTATATTGAATAATTTCTGTCATTAAAATATTTTATTTTTTACAGAATATACATAAATGACATAAGTAGGAATATTTATTGAATAAATGTTGATTGTAAAGTTAGATTAGTAAATATTTGCTTTCGGCTTCTTTAAAAAAGCACTTATTTAATATAAATTATATGTTATTGTTAAATACGGAAATGATCAATTGGTGAATGGACCTTTGATTAATTCAAATTGCATATTATGCAATCTATTTATTAATTTAATAAATACTTAATTGTTTAAGGATTTAAATTATAGGCTTGTCGCTTTTATATTCAGTTAATAATCTGTTATGAAAGAATTGCATAGCTATTATTAAATAATATTGACAAGATTTATATGCATAATATTTAATTAATTTGAAATGACTAAAATAGGGCAGAAAATTCTATGTACATTCCTTTTACTTATCAGTTAGAATTATTTTAATATGAATAAAATAAGTACTCAATTGAATCTCATTGAAATATACATAGGACAATTTAAAAATATTAAATAAAACTACTTTTCATAATCAACAATATTGCTGAATTAAATTGATCCATTTTTTATTTATTGCATAGCAGGATATTATACAATATTATTGGTATAATTTCTATAATTAAATGAAAAAACTATAAAATATTTCATTAATTTTAGAAACTTGACGAAACCTATTAACTATTGTTTTTAATATTACTCATATTTCATGGTCAATCATTTTGAGTGTTTTATTTTCATTCTATATATAATTTAAGTATCAATATCGTGACGCTATCGCATGAATTTTATTGTTAAATATACTCGAAATTACAATTTCCGGATATTCTGCATGTTTATTTTATACGGATAAATAAAAAATATTTTATGTACAATTTATGGGTAGTAAAATAAGACAAGTACAACCTATGTATTATTTTTATAGAGATCCTTCAATTTTTATTATTTATAGGTATTTCTTTATTTCATAAACGTAAAATGTACGCACGTACACAAACGACACTTTTACAATAATAATTATGTTCTACCCTGATTTTGGTCATAATGTGTGAGTTGGGTACATTAGCAGCTTTACGCAGAATTGAAATCTCCAAACGCATGTGTTCAGTTCTGAGCTGACGAATATTAAACATGAAGGCTGCAAGAATATTGTTTAAAATTTGGAAAATTTTAATCGTTGCATGTTCGTACTATTAATTATGATTATGATAATAATCTTTTCAAATGAATTGAATTTTATGTAGACCTCATATGTTTGATGGGTTACAATAATAACTTTTGTATTGTATTATATTATACATTTAAAAGGCCCCAAGGATTAGACCACTAATTTCAAAGCCTCATAAGTTTAATGTAAACTTTCTATTTCAATAATAGTTTTTTTATTGTATTTGTGAATCTAAATAGAAGTTATCCATAAGCGGAATGATATACACGCGAGGCGAGGCATGTAGACACGTCGAGTGCCTGCTATTTCCGCCAGTAGATCAAATCTTTAAAACATAGAGATAGACAAAAAAATATATAAATACATTTTATTATATTCTATCTACACTTGTTATTAAAGTGTTGCTTTGATAATTATAAAAAAAGGTTTAACTGTGTAAACACAAAATACAAATACATATTATTGCCCTCGGACTACACGAAGTATCTAGCGGGTGCGTTTTATCTAACGTTACCATATAATAACAAATTTTAAAAAACCTCTTTGCGTCTAAGGTATTTTTATCATTGTCGCATTGTATCCATGACTTGCATATAATGTCAATATATCCCCGTATGCGCTCTAGGCATTTAAGCATCCTTATAAGTTACCATGTTTGTCAAAATATATTCCAACACATTTTTTTTAAACTGCGCTTAAGCAGCTAAAATTCTATCTAAACATAACTTTGTTGAGAATAACATATGCTTATCACAATGATTTTCAACAAAAAGTAACTAATTTACATCACATATAACGCAACACATAATCATCTCAATATTACAAGATTCTATGTCAAATTTTTGTTGTTATAAATTGTTAAATTACCAGTTTGTTTGTGCATTAGCTTAGCCAAAATCAGAAGAGCAAGAAAAAATTGGATCAAGCTTAAATCAAAAAACGTACTAATCCACAAAGGAGGAAAAGAGGCACAGTAGGAAGAGTAGGATTCATCGTCAATCAGAAAATAACACCGCTCATCAAATGCTTCAAAGCCATATCAGAAAGGGTTGCATACATTAACGTCAAACTTGTCAAAAAACAGGAAGAAGTTGAAAAATATATAAGTCAATATAGACTGAGTACCAGAAATAAGATACCATGTTAAATTATAAGTGTAAAAATAACTTATACTCGATAAGCTCCTTTTTCAAAAAGCGACCAAAACAAAAATAGACTTGGTTATCTCCAGACAAAAATACAAAGAACGTCACCATATTAAATAAGTTCAACACGGGAAGTGACCACAAGTTTGTTATCATTGATAAAAAAGCAAAAATAGAAACAGCACAAAAACAAAGGCACCAACAAAAATAAAAGCAGAAGAATTCAAACAACCTAAGAGCTTGTATAAAAAAATAATAAACAAAGCACTAACAAACGATGACCTGAGCAGCAAGTCAGTGGATGAAATAAACAAGAGACTGGTCCAGATAATACAGGAATCAGTAAAACAGCTTAACACTATAATACCACAAAAAACAGTTAAAGAACAATTTGTTGATGAAAAAAACAAGAAACCTAATAGAAAAGAGAAGAAGTCTAGCGACAAGAAACAAAAGGGCAACTCCAGAATACACAGAAACCGATAGAAATACCAGACGGAATATAAAAGAAAAAAGCCCATGAAAAACAAGTAAACAAAGTAATACAAAACAACAAATGCATGAGAGACCTTCAACAAAACACCGAAGGAAAGATAGTTCACGATCGAGATGAAATCCTACACATAGTAGAGGATTTCTACACAGGCTTATATGAATCTAAAACACAACCAAAAAAGAAAAAAAAAATTGAATCAGACATCCCAGGGATATATATCAAAGAAGTAAAAGCAATTCTGGAAGGCGTAAAGAATAACAAGGGAACGAAAAATGACAACAATACAGCCAAAATGATTCGAAAAAGAGAAGATGAATTACTAAGGAAGACGGCAAAGCTATTAGATCACTGTTTTAAAAAAGGTAAAATACCAAAACAATGAAAAAAACGCAAATGTGGTGTTAATTTATAAAAAGGAGATAACAACAAGATGGAAAACTACCGTTCAATATGTTTGATGTCACACTTGCTGACAAAAATAATTATCAACAGATTAGAAAGAAAACTGAATGAATACCAACCATGCAAGCAAGCGGGAAAAACTACGGCACCAACAATCACCTGCTAACGATGAAAATTATTATCAAAAAATCTAATGAATATGGCTACCCTTTGTATATAGGGTTTGTAGACTACGAAAAAGCCTTTGATAGCATAGAAATATGGATGGTATATAAGTAAGTAACAATGACCAACAGTAAAATAGACAACAGGTATAACGATTTAATAAAAGAATGCAATAGAGAGGCAACAGCAACTTACATCCTGCACAAAAAACAAAACCAATCTAACTCAAAAGAGGAGTACAACAAGGCGGTTCTTTATCACCAAAACTCTTCACTTTAGCAATAGAAGAGATATTCAAAAAAATTGATTGTAAGAACAAAGAAATTAACATCAACGGAACCCGACCTAACCTAAGATACGCTGACAATATCGTTATTCTCGCACATAGTAGAGAGAAGCTCATAGTGATGCTCAATGACCTACAAAAAGAATCACTGATGGCAGGGCTAAAAATAAACTTATCAAAAACACAAATTATGTACCACGGGATAGAAGAAGCAGTAATGATAGGAGAAAAGAAAATCCAAAAGGTTAAAGAACACATATACCTAGGGCAGAAAATAACAAATGACCGGAATAATCAGAAAGAAGAAATAAGCAAAAGGATGGATGGCCTTCGAAAAACTCTCGTACATCCTGAAAAATAAAAAAAATAGCTTAACACTTAAAAAAGGAATTTTCAGCCAATGCAAATTGCCAGTGACAAAAACTGGACTATGACAAAATAAAACATAAAAAAACTAAAAGTTGCACAAAGAGCTATGAAAAGAGCAATAATAGGTAAATCAAGAAGAGACCAATACCAAAACAATAAAGTTAGAGCAATAACCAAAGCCACCGACGTGGGAGAGAAAGTCGCATCTCTCAAGTGAACATTTGCGAGTCACGTTGCAAGAAGCGATATATTAGGATGAGACAGAAGAATAATAGAGTGGAGGCCCTACAAACATAAAGATGAAGAGAAAAACCACCTATGCGCTGGCACGACAATCTCAAAAGAAAAACAAAACTGACATGGATACGAGTGGCACAGAACAGAGAACAATAGAAACAATTAGGAAAGGCCTATGTTGAAGAATAGACTTAATGGCTACTGATGATAATAATAAAAAGCATAGGTACAATCGGTAATTGACTAAGTAATAGTACATGAAGAAGCGTGGCTTAACATAAACAAACTCAAGGTTAGAGAAAGAGTAAAGTCAGACAATCTGCCCTAATAAAAGTGCATATAAATAGAAGCATAAAAAGAAAACAAAAAGGAAAAGTAACAAATATAGTATAAACACAAAAAAACGTAGAAATATACAAGCAAAACTTAAATAATTTTTTTTAAAGAGATATGCGTAGATCAAAAATGATAGAATTAAAAAATATAATTGCGTAACGTAACAATAAAGCAAACGTTTATACAAACAAAAGAAACATTTAGAAAAAGTAAATGGTAAAACACAGAACGCACACAGATAAAAAAAACTAAAAATATACTCCAAAATTACATCAATGACAAAGAAGAAATGCAAAATAGTTAAGACATTAAATTAAAAAAAATTAAAAAATACATTCTGAAGAAGAAGATTAGAAATACATAAACAAGAAAAAAATAAAAGAGTGAAGGATACATTTTTTAGGAAATTATGAAAAATCTGACAAAAAACCGAAGTGTTTAGCTTCCAAGTATATAATACAAATATAATTGCCTTCCCGAAGCAATTTGTAATAAAATAATTCGCTGAGATAATTTAACCCCATGCCGTAAAGACACTTTATGGCAATACTATACAAAGACTCGTTCAAATGACGCACAAGATTTTACGTTTGACCTATTAAATACAGCTTAAAAATATAAATTTTACCTTTGAGTAGTACACCCATCTTTTATATTGTAGATTAGAACCGAAAACGAGTGTTGTAAACAATTGAGTAAATAACTATTACATTATTATTTAATAAAAAAATTTATACTCTCTCTCTCTTTTTATACCTTATAAAGTAATTCGCATCTATTGCATTATTTCATCAATACTAAACTGGTATTATTGCAGTAATATAATGACGGCGCGTCATTCACGAATATCATTAATTAATTGATTTTAATAAGATAATTAAATTACACCCTCGATCAACAGATAGATTTCGTATTCTCAAATTAGTTTAAAAGCGTTAGAAATATATTAGTCTAGATTGTAATAATAATTCCAAATGCATTAATAGACTTTTTAGACTAATATGCCAAAAAAAATTAACATTTCTACATAATTAAAATAAATAAGCTTTTAAGGAATTTTGTTAATTAAATTTTTAACTATTCGTTGAAATCAATTATATATCTAAGCATACTTCAAACCTATAAATTCAATAATAGATAAACTTGAAAAACAAATAATTACTTTTTTATACAAAATCCGTTAAACTAATCATAATAAAATTGTAATATTAATTAGGCAAAAATCTTGTATGTATAAAACCGAGAAAATAAATGACAACATTTTGAAACACCGGATATGAGAATATGGAAATCATAAGAAATTTCAACTTAATTGACATAATTAATTCTACAAAAAATATATATTAAAATAATAATAATAATAATAATTAAACTGAGTTTTATTAAATTAATATTTATTGTATTATTTTATTACACACAAATTCCTTACTGAGCCATTAACACACAATAACAATAAACATTTTGATTTACATCAATTCCACAACTATTACTTAAAAATATTTGTAAACAAATTCATAATAATTATACTTTAGATTGTTCTACACTACATTAATTTCAGTCAGCTAATCTTAATTAAATTGTAGTCAGATCCACATAAGGTTTACCTTCATAAAGTACAAAAAAGTAGAACCTGTGTGAACTTACATCTGGTTTTAACAGACTGAAGGTCATCGGTTTAATTAATGACGTGTTTAATCATTGCTTTTCAATTTTATGGCTAATCTATGTTGTCATTTGTACCCAATATTGCTTGTATCATATAAAATTATATTGTAATTCCAATAATCAGAAAGATCGATAACCTTTAATAATTATAATAAATATGCATTATTATAAAATTTATATGCATGCATATGTACCTCCTTCGTTTAAATGCAGTACTCTTGAAACATTTAATGCATTCACAGTCAGAGTTATTATGCCACTTAATAATTAATGCAATTTAAATTAAATTATCATAAATAAAGGCCGACTATTAATTGCTTAATTATGCGGACGAAAATACTAGCGATACAAATTTTCACATTGCATTTATTTCAGTGACATTCTAATAAATCTTGCAAAAGTTCATATACATTGCAAATTTCACTGGCTAATTATTAATGAATAAAATCGCATACAGGTGTGTTGAAACATCTGGTATTAAAATTTTAACCGCACATTGATCTGTAGGTGTAATACATAGTTGTAATAATTCAATGGAACATTGAACAAGGCAGTGTTGTCAGAATATTAACGAACGACAATCCCTTGAATAAATGCGTCACATAAATACCATTATATGAAAGTTACATGATGTATTAGTTTCTTTTTATGTATTATGTTTGATTTAGTTAGAGTTCAAAATATGTATCATTGTTGCAATTAAGTATTAGTTATATTAATAATATTAAGAAATAAATAAAATAAGTTCACATCCCCATTAATATTAATAAAGTATATAAAAAATGTTAAATGAATCTAAATTTTACAAAAAATATGCTGGTATTATATAAGTAATCACAGGTCCTAAAAAGAATTTATAAATACGAATTTACAATTATGTCAAGCTAGAAGTAATGTCTACTGTGTCTATCGTTGAGTCTTTTATAAAAATGACTTAATACTTTAATTTAAATTGTCAACGGTTTGTTGTAATCTTCAACTGAGAAACCGTTCATAATTAACTTACTTAATATAACATGAAAATTATCAGAAAATTATCCAATAGTAAACTGTTAATAAAACGACTAAAAAATAATTATGGTTATATCAGTAGAAAGATATATGTAAATTCAGAACTAGTACTTAGTTAAGGTAGAACGGTAAGGCTCGTCGCCCTCCAAAGCAACGCATGGAATTATCGTCGCCCTCCAAAGCAACGCATGGAATTATTATTAAGTACATTCATTCTTACTGGAAGGAGCATCTTTTTCGCGGCGCTTCTTCTTCATAGTAATCAAATGGAGCAACCATAAGAAAGAATGAGTAACAAACATTATACATTTTACTACTGAAATAGTCCTTAAGAAATAAGCGATTGAGTTTACCCAGAATTTGTCATAAAATATCTTCTATCCAAATATGGTTGTGTATATGCAAACTGAGTTTTTGTTTTTGTAAGTTACTAGAAAATGAGTTTGCATACCTTTATAATAAAAAAAGAATTGATGTACAAAGTTTAAATCTCACAGTATATTATAATTTCCTACTCACAGTACAAGCATTCACTCTAGCAGTAGTTGAGTACTCACCTGAAAATAAAAAATACATATTAGTTAACATAGTACATCCAAATAAAATCTGTATATTTTATATTCTTTCAACCTTATCTAACTTTTTTAATATGTTTTTACAGATATAAAAGTAAAATGAATCAAGATAATTAAAGTTTTTGAATTTAAATTAAATATACGACTGTTGTAGTCAATATATTTATTTTATAGTAATACTCACTCCGGATCACATACATTTATATTTTTATGAAACAAACAACTTTTTTTAAGCATAATTATTGACGTTTTTTCATTATAAACGACAGAAAAAATACTTTAAAGATACAAGATAAAACATAAATTCAAAATTAAATTTCCCTTAGCTCCTTTAGGTCTTGGATGAACTGCTAAGGTATTAATCGCCATTTTTTAAATAAAGCAATTCATTTTATTTGAATTATCTAAAACTATTGTACGTTAAGTAAACTAAAGCCTATTAACCCGGTGCAGGAAAAACCAGAGCTTCCTTCTCTGAAATCCATGTGGATAAATCTCACTTCAAATCATGATTACCAGCAAGTAGTTTTAACTGTAGTGCCCACCCACCCGCCCAAATAGTTTCATCAACAAACTGGAAGTTTCTTCATTTTGCAAGTGTTAGAAGTCATTTAGTGAAAAGAGGAAGAAACAATATCTAATCTTTTAGTGACCAACACATGAGCGGGTGGGTGGGTCACTCTAGGTTATTATTACCAACAAATAGTATTAACTGAAATGCCCACCTGCCCGCCTATGAGTTTGTTATTAAAGAACTGGAAGTTTCTACTTTCTGCTAGTGTTAAAAGGAAGCGATATGCAATTTCTTGATGACCAACACTTGAGCGGGTGAGTGAGTTACTCCAGATCATGATTACTAGCAAGTAGTTTGAACTAAAGTGTTCGTTTGTTATCAAAGAATTAAAAGTTACTCCTCCCCACAAGTGTTAGAAGTCCTTTAGCCAGAAGAAGTAGTGGTGATACGCAATTTTTTGATGACCAACACTGGGGCGAGTATGTGGGTCACTCCAGATCATGATTACCAGCAAAGAATTTAAACTGGATTGCCCACCCAACCGCCCAAGTCTTTGGTATTAATGAATTGGAAGTTTCTTAATTTTGCAAGTGTTAGAAGTCATTTAGTCAAAAGAAAAAGAAGCAATATCTAATTTCCTAATGACCAACACTTGGGCGGGTAGGTGGGTCACTCCAGATCATGTTTACTAGCAAGTAGTGTAAACTAGAGTTCTCACCTACCCGCCCATTTGTTTGTTATCAAAGAATTAAAAAGTTACTCCTCTCTACAAGTTTTAGAAGTCCTTTAGCCAGAGGAGGAGGTGATAATATCCAATTTCTTGATAACCATTACTTGGGAGGGTGGGTGAGCACTCCAGATCATAATTACTAGCAAGTAATTTGAACTAGAGTGCCCACCTATCCAATTGTTTGTTATCAAAGAATTCAAAGTTATTACTCTCCACAAGTGTTAGAAGTCCTTAAGTTATAGGAGAAGGCAGTGATATCCAATTTGTTGATGACCAATACTTGGGCGGGTGGGTGTTTCACTCTAGATAATGATTACCAGCAAGTAATTTAAATTGGAGTGTCTACCCACCCGCCCAAGTCTTTGTTATCAAAGAATTGAAAGTTTCTATATTTTGCAAGTGTTAGAAGTCATTTAGTCAAAGAGAAAGAAGCAATATCTAATCTCTTAACAACCAGCACTTGGGCGGGTGGGTGGGTCACTCTAGGTTATTATTACCAACAAATAGTATTAACTGAAATGTCCACCTGCCAGCCCATGAGTTTGTTATTAAAGAACTGGAAGTTTCTACTTTCTGCTAGTGTTAAAAGGAGGCGATATGCAATTTCTTGATGACCAACACTTGAACGGGTGAGTGGGTCATTCCAGATCATGATACCAGCAAATAGTTTGAACTAAAATGTAGCACTCATCAAAAAGTTAAAAGAAAACAAACCTTTATTGAGAATGTGATTGCAAAATCAAATTTTAAAATGTAAAATATCAAAGCCCTTAGAGACGGTAATTCCAAAAATCAAAAAGGGTTCAACCGTCTTTTCCAGCTCCATCTCAAACAAAGCATGCCTATAGAACCGCCAAACAGAATATTTTGGCAACCTTTGTAGTTAAATTTGAAGACCATCGGACCACGGGGAGCAGAAAAATCTTCAATGAAAATCAAAAACTATTTTCCTGATACTAAGCAAAATCTAGTTACATATCAAAAGATTGATAATAATACCAAAATTGAAGCATAAAACTGTAAAAAAATATAAAATTCTACTAATAAAATGCCAAAAATAGCAAAATCCGGTCTTGAAACATCTTAAAAATAGCAAAAATTGGTTATAAAATATCAAAACATTGTTAGAAATTGCAACAATTTGGTAATAACTGTTAAAAAGTGCCGAATTATGTCCATAAAAATAACAAAATTTGTCTATAAAATATAAAAACCCGCTCACAAAGTTTGGAAATGTTGTAAAAAGCTAGAAAATTTGATCATAAACTGTTAAAAATGCAAAATACTATTTAAAAAAAATCAAAAATGGAAAAAATCGGCCATAAAATATTAAAACATTTAACAAAAAACAAAGTCAAAAAAAGTTGAACAAAACTCTATTTATAGAATGCCAAAAATAGGAAAATTCGACTTTGAAGTTTTAAACAATAATCAGAAAACAACAAACTTTAGCCATAAACTGTTAAAAAGTGTAAAAATGTAACAACAAAACCCTCAAAATGTGCAAAGTTTTATTCATAGAATGTTAAAAATAGCATAGTCTGGCTATAAAGTGTATGAAAATATTTTAATGTTTTATGACAGCAGTTTTTGGCCGGAATTTAATGAGTTCTAATGATATTATGATGTTTTTATGCCGGATTTTGATAATTTTGACATTTTATATGGTGTGGTATATGTTATATTTTTATGGTTGGATTTTGGTATTTGTTTACAACATTTTGATATTCTTTTACCTGATTCTGCTGTTTTAAAATTTGATTAAAAAAAAAATGCATTTCTTTACAATTTTTCACCCGATCTTAGTGCTTTCTTTCAACTATTAAATTTTATACGCAGATTTTAGTATTTTCTACATTTTATGCTCGGATTTTGTTGCTTTTTAAAAATATTTAGATATTTCCTATCCCGATTTTGCTGTTATTAAAATTTCATAAATTTTTTTCACTTTTCAACAGTTTATGGGTGGAATTTGGAGCTTTCTGAAAATATTTAGATATTTCAAAGCCGGATTTTGTTATTTTTGACGATAGTCCTGCAATGGTTTTTATATTTAATTCCAAATTGTGTCCTAAACTGACTTACCAGTACTATTGCAATCGTTGTTGTAAAGTTCCAATTTTTGGCTTCAATTTTATTATTGATTAATAGTACAAAAAAGTATGTAATAAGTAAAAACCATTTTCAAAAATTTATTGTAAAATTAAATAATTAAAATTTTATAAAGATAACTTTTCCAGAGGTAATAAGTAGCAGATTATATCTGTTTATAAATATTTCACTTATAATTATTTCAATGCATCATTGACTCTCTCCTTGATGACAGTTGGCAAAACTCCCTTCTGCCTTCAAACCAATAAAAAGACATCATTGAATCATATTCCACTAAAAGCCCAGCTGTCTTTAAAAAAAATACCAATGAAAGTCTGTAACTTTTAGACATACTCATATTAATAAATCACATTACTTTTCTTTAACTTCTTTATTTTTAGCTACTTTAGAAACTATGTACAAAGTTAGCATTTAAATTTTACAGACACAATTGTTCCTACACCAGATCAAACTTAAAAAGTCACATTTGCAGTCTATGTGAAATAATTGCCGGGGGTGGGTCCGTCTTTTAGAAGACGGTGACTAAGTTCTACTGGGGACCCAGTATTGCGGAGTATAACGCTTTCCCCTGCCCAGAGTACGGGCAAAGACCACAATGGCAGCAAGGGCAGAGAAGAGCTAGCGGAAGTGGCAGGACTACAAAAAGTCTAAAAACACACAGGTTAATGGCTCTGATTGAAGAAGGAATGGCCAAAGAGGCAGATGAACCGAAAAAGCAGGAAATCATAAGCAGTAGACTTATACAGTCAATGAAGACTAGATTCCACTGGCGTGGCCAGAGTGGAGTTACTTCTAAAGGTGCGGCAATAACACTGGCGCCCATTATAATAACATATAACAACAGAGAAGAAAACCGGAAGGTATTGCCACGCGTAAGTCATTCTTAAGGGTCACTTGTTGAGGCCAACACCTCACTACGTCTAAAAAAATTAATTAAAAAAACACTGGCGCCCAAAATCTCAGACAGGAAGACTACAAATACCCCTCACTACACCACTACACTACATAAAAAATGTCGAACTTACTAATTGGTCTCCAGGTGAGTACAGCACGTTCAAAATCCCACACCCCTCAGACGGTTTGCTTCTCGGATTCTTGAGGAGGCAAAGATTCGACAAAACAACAACACAAAAACTTAAACAAGCCAAAACAAATCTAACCATAAGTTCAAAAACAAAATGTTGTACGAGCTAGAACACGAGTTAGAAAATATAAAATATAACATCTCGGGACTATCAGAAGTACAAAGAAAAAGGGAAAACTGCACAAAATTGCAAACAGGAAACCTACAATATTACAAAGGAAATAAAGATAACAACTATGGAGTTGTTGAATTCTTAGTAAACAAGGAAGCTAGTACACAACATAACAACATATAGAGGCATATCACCCAGAGTAGCATACCATATAGTAAAAATAAACACAACCTGTCAGATGAAAGTAACTCAAGTGTACGCACCTACAAGTAACTGCGAAGAAGAAAAAGTTGACCTCTTCTACAAAGATGTATCAACCGCCTTGGAAAATAATAGGAAGAAAATTACCATCGTAATAGGTGACTTCAAGATAAAGATAAAATAGGACCATATGGATGTAGTACTCGTAACCCAAGAGAAGAAAGACTAGTAGGATTCCTTCAACAACATCAAATATATGCCATAAATACTTTCTTTCAAAAAAAAGAGATTGACCATATCCTAACATCAGACAAATCAATATTCCAAGATGTCACAGTATTAAATCAATTCTCAACCGGCGGAGACCACCCTATAATACGAGCAAAAATATGCCTTAATCAAAAGAAAGATAGACTTAAATATATAAAAAGTCTAACACCTGTAGACCCTCAGTTAACTAGAGAAAACAAAGAGAAATATAGACAAGAACTCAAGTCCACTCTAGAAAAGGAAAATAGAACATCTGGAACAATAGATGACATGGAAGAAATTAACCCAATGCTCACTCAAGCGGTAATAGAAGCAGGACAAAAAAACACAAAGAGAAAATCAAGAAAAGAAAACAAAATAAACGACAAAACAGTTAATGAAACACAGACAAACATTACTAAAGCAGGGAAAAAAAACTTTATAGAATTTGCGAAACTCAACAAGACCATAAACAAAAAGATAAAAAAAGATGTCAGAAGATTTGAAGATAAGATAATAAAGAAAATTATTGAAAATAACAAAGGTATAAAAAGCTTAATACCAACCCTAGGAAGAACGCAAATAATCGCGCTGAAAGACGGTACAGGTGCTGAAGTAAGAGACAAGCCAGGATTAGCCAAAATAGCTGAAAACTTCTACCAGGAACAGTACAACTCCAAAACCAACCCAAACAAGAAAAACAAGCAAATTTTAAGCAGAGGACCTTCCAGACATAAACAACAAAGCACCTGAAAATGATGACGTTCTAACAGAAATGCTAAAAGAAGGAAGAGAAATCATGCAAAAGACACTGAAAAGCATGCTAAACAAATGCCTGCACACAAGATGCATTCCAAATAACTGGAATAAAGCGACCACCATACTACTCCACAAGAAAGGTAATAAGCTAAATCTAAAAACCTACAGACCAATTTCACTGTTATAGCTATACAAATTATTCATGAAGATAATCACGAGCAGACTCACCAACAAACTTGATGCCTACCAACCAGTTGAACAAGCGGGGTTCCGCAAAGGGTACGCACGACGGACCACCTCCTAATAGTGAGAACTACATAGCGTTCATTGACTATGAAAAAGGGTTCGATACTGTAGGCTATATGCAGTAAAGAAAGCAATAAACAACTACAGAGTAGACCATTGGTACAAGAAATTGATACACAACATATGCAGACCCGCCACAATGAAAATAAAACTAGCAAACAGCACAGAGTCAATACGTATAGATCGTGGAGTGAGACAAAGAAACGTTATATCACCAAAGCTCTTCACTTTGGCGCTGAAAGACGTTTTCGAATCTCTCCACTAGGAAGAAAATGTCTAAATATTAACGAAAAAAGATTTAACAAATTAAGATTTGCTGACATTTTCCTAATGACAGATAACCATGAAGACTTTGAAGTAACAATAAATGAACATGCAGAAGCTTCTGAGAAAATAGGTCTAAAGCTGAATATGTCCAAAACAAAAATGATAAACAACACAAATAACGACAGAAATATAACAGTCAAGAATGAGATGCTTGAACAAGTACCCCATTACATCTACTAAATAATAAAAATGGGCAAAGAAAATCAAACAGCGAAGATTGATAGAAGAAAGAGATGTTCATGGGTGGCATTTGGAAAACTGAGCTACGTATTAAAAAACAAAAAGATACCCCAATACCTTAAGACCAAAGTCTTCAACCAATGCGTACTGCCAGTAATGACATATGGCGCCCAAACATGGACTCTAACAAAAAATAACATAGACAAATTAGTAAAAACCCAAAGAGCAATAGAACGCTCAATGTTGAACATCACTCTTAGAGACCAAAAGAGAAACACTTGGATTAGGCAAAGCCAAAGTTATAGATGTTGCAGAACAGCTACGCTAACCACAATGCAAGACACACCGACGATAGATGGAATTGCATGCTACAGCAGTAGAGACCCTAGCTAGGCAAAAGAGAACGCGGACGGTCTATGATGAAATGGGGCAACGATCTAAAAAAAACAGCGGGATTCTGCTAGAAGCGTTTGGCGCAAAACAGATCAAAATGGAGAAAAATAAGGAAGGCCTATGTCCAAAAATAAACAAATACAAGCTAGAAAAGAAGATGAAGATTGCACGTTTCTTATAAGTCGTCCCAACATGTCTCATAGATGCTTCATTGTATTACAATTAAAACTACATATAAGTCAAGCAATGGAAGAAATTGCTAAGTCTTCAAAGTAACTTCGTACGATACGTGCAACATAAGTAATCCATGCATTACTAGTGTAAATGTAGTGTTTTTTTGTTATGTATTTAATTTAAGTATTTGGATTAGTATGGTATTATTAATTATTAAGTTAGTTTTTATAAAAATTGTTATTTTTACATTTAGAATTACCCTATGGGATTGTTTTATTTTTATCTAATTTATGTCTTTCAGACATAATAAATTATTATTAATTATTTTAGTCTAGCCGTTTTTTAAGACTGAAATTTATGCCCTTACTTGTCGTCAGCGGTCGGTTTCTCCTTGGTTCCTCTTTTGCAAAACTTTTGTCTTTCTCTAGTCTAGACCTGATAACATCTCATTATGGTGGATTGGTATTGTAAGCCAACAATTTGAGTTTCCTTAGTTGGTGAAAAAATTTCCATATTCTTATTTTAAGCATAATTGCAACCTCAAAACAGTTTAAACTAAAAATAACTAACGTAAACTTATAATGAATATTGAAAAATTGATGAAAGACCTCGAGGTAACTATATTTCAAAAAACTGTCAATATTGGAAGTATTATTTGATCAAAATTTACTAAAATTTTAATCAAATGTTACTTTTTTGCCCAATTTGGTTTGGTTGCAATTTTCAAGTCACTCAGATTATTTCTCAAATATTAAAATAAATATTTTAAGTATTATGATCCACAAAGCTAGAATTGTATGACGGTTTAACAGCTAACTATAGTCTATTCAATTCTAAGATAGAGCGCGGGAAAACAAATATACACAGTTTTTATGTAAACGCCTACAGTGAACCAATCTATATAGATAAACTATACTTACATGCTTGTTTACCTGCGTTCTACTTCGGATTAAATAGATTAGATTTATTTTTACTTTGACTTAACTTTTATTAATCAAAATATTGAGTTAAAATATTATTAAAGTATTATTTTTGTCGATCTTATTTTTTTAAGCCAAGAGTTAACATTTTTATTTTGTTATCTCTTGTATGTAGGTAAACGATACATAAATTATATTTTACATAAACAATACATATCAATGTACAGTCTAACATAAAATAATGAAAACCCTCGCAATATATCTCGTGCCTAGCAAATATGTTAATTCGATTGCTCACACTAGGGATCTAATAAAAACATACGTGCTTATGTAGTTAAATTATTTGCATGATAATATTAAAAGTTTCACATACCTGTCGCATTTCCATTGTAAAAATATAATATGCAGTAATCGTAGTTATTGCATATAGCGATATATGCGGGTATTATATGAACTCATCTTTATCCTCAATATCAATTGCGTAAGGTATTTTATTGAACATATGCTTCACACTTATTTTACAACGTCGCATTATTGTGACTTTAATTTCATGTTCAATTAAGAAAAATTGCAATGTTATGTGCCACGCATTGTGTGGTGAATTTGTACTTTCTACACATTCATAACAATAATAAGCAATAAACTTTAATAGAATACTCTGCAAGTATTATGCTTGCTGTACTAAGATGTGATAATTATAATAAAATTCTTGTTTCAAATGGGTTTGTTGCATCGGTTTTGATAAACATAATTAACATAGTTATATTTCGATAGGTTAGTAACAAGTTGATAAATGAATCGTTAAATACGCTCAGACTATATGTCGGACAAGTGTTGTTTCTTAAAGACGGATTAGTTCTATAAAATACATGCATATAGAAATGTTGTAATGCTTAAATTTCCATTTAAGTATCTTTAACGAGTGACGTTGGAAATAATTGGATGGTAATTATCGAATGCAGAAATAGCGACAGGCATATTTGTATTTAATGTGATTTGTGATAGCTTTACAAATATGAAATTGTCTAATTATAGAACTAATGATTTTAGTATGTGTCTGAATGGATTAAATAAATAAATATTAAGCTTTTATAAATGCATACGTAATTGGTTGCATCAGTAAAATTGATTTATAATTAATATGATATAATATGACTGATCAAACATTAAATTTAGAATATACTGTTAGAAATTTTAAAAATCACTAACAAATTTATAAGACTCTGAGTTTATTTTATAAAGCGACATGTTTTGACTTGAACTCCATCATCAGGCTTATTATAAAAGTTTTGTGTAGAAAATATAATGTTTTATCATCATCAATGAGAATCATTTAAGTGTGTTGTATACCCTATTTTGAGGTGATATCAGAATAAAAAAAAACACATTAAATTTGAACACTAGCGTGTAATACATACATTCTATTAGTAAATTTAGTAGTTCATATCCTGGAGCATAATTTGTTCTATTTTTTAACACTTGACTTGTTACACAACAATCGTTATAATTAAAAAAATAATTATTTATGTCTATGTTGTGCTACTCAATAATTCTTAACATTCCATGTAAAATATATACATTTTCTAATTCTTAAACTCATGATTGTGCTCTGAATGAAAAAAATTTACATTTTATAGAATTTAAGTAAGTTCAGTTTTGAAATAATGTATGTGTGAAAAAATGAATTTTGGTATTAATAAAATGAATAACATACACGGAACTAACGAATTAAATTCTTTTGCTTTAATTTTTTTATAAAGGTCAATATTTGACATTCATAACAAAATTAAGCAATCATATTTTTTTATAAGACTAGATGAACAAATAAAATAAATTAAAAATAAATAATATAAACTTTAAATCTTTTGATTAAATTCTTACATTTAAATATTCATGTACTTTGTCGAGAAGTAAATGTGAAATTATGATCTACAACAATGTAACGTTGATATTTTTATTTATCAACTTTATATCACATATACCGAAGACAACTTATTAATATGTAAATTTGAATTACAAAACTCATCAGTTATTCATGCTCTATCTGAGTTTCAACAGGTTTAATTCTCCTTATTTTTATGCACAAACGCAAAGTCTAATAATACATAATTTAAAATAGAAAAATAAAATAAAAAGAGTATGGCTGCTTTAAAATTTAATAATATTTTATAATTAACGACGGTACAAGAGGATTAAGTAGAGCAGAGGTGTGCAAACTTTTTTAGAAAACAAACATGATTCTCCTGTTTTGAGGTTCAAAACTGAACAAATTAGTTGTAGAAAATATTCTAGCAAAATTAATGATATTCTTTGTAGGATAATGTGGTGTAAAATATTTACTTTTTTTACATATATTTGCAATATTTTGTTGCAGCGTAAATCAGTTCAGTCTGTGCAGAATCAATTACAGCAGAAAATGGTTATTAACAATAATTGTAAATAAATTGAAATAATCTTTATTAATTATTATTAAAGATTATTTTATTTTAACAATATCATTAGATTGACTGTTAAAATCGTTACTATATAACGACTGTAGTAATTATTTCTTTACAATTTTAAAATATTTTTAAAAATAATAAATTGTAAAATTATTTAACATCTTTTCTAAAATTTATCCAATAAATTCAATTAATGTGATATATGTAAATATTTCTAACATTGCAATATACTAATACAGGGTCATTATAAAAGTTTGGGATTATGTAACCATCTAATGTACGATTGTGCTACTCTAGTGAAATAGTGAACTCACATTAAATAGTTTGGTGCACATTTAAAAAAAAGCGGCATATTTAAAATGATTATATAATCCCAGACATTTATAGAGACCCTGTACTATTATATTTTGAACAACATTGTTACACTTACAACCTTGTTGATATGACAACATAAAGAAAACTACCCAAACAGCGTCATAGCATTTTTTTTTCTTTGAGTTTCTTTGCCTAGTGGAACATATTTGTTGAGCTACAAAGTAAAATTAGCACTAGAAAAAACCATTGCAATCAAACATCAACTATAACAAAGTTTGACATGTGTTTGACAACAGAGACTATTTCAAATGACTTAATAAGGTGTAAGTGCAGCATTGGCGGAGCTAGAAACTTTGGGCCGCATCAAATATTAAGAAAAGCCGCAGACCAAAAAGAAACCATCAGAAAGAACTAACGAGACAGTCTTAAATATCTACAAAACTTCAAAAATGTTGAACTAACCCTAGAGAAAGGTGCAAAAAGTAAAGAGATGATATTGTAAAACACTTTCATTATATAAAATATATAAAGAAGAGACGCAATGTCCTCTAATGAGACAGTTGTAAAGCAATAATTTCGAATAAAGCCTAGTTAAATAGGTAAATTTATAAAAATGCCACAACAACATATGTAGCGCTCGTTACTATTTGTTCAATCGGACAACCCAATAATAACATTAAAAAATCAAATTTATGACAAAATTATCTTAAACTGAAAACATCTATAGACGCGTTTCGAGGTTTTACATCTCATCAGTATGGCTAAATTTATTTAAACTTAATAATTGATTTTTAACTTACTTCGTCAACATCGTTCACCACCACAATTCAACGTGAATATCCCAAAAAAATTAGTTTATTTGTTCATTCTTTAAATGCTATTAACCAAAGCCATTAAAAAAGTCATTAAGTCAGTTAGTATAAATAGTCAATACACCCTTAAAATATTCACTTTGAATTATAATTTTTTTATGTTAAAATGACATAACAAGTAAGTTCACTTGATGCCCATTCCACACTTATTAAGAAATGTGTATTATCTATATTAGCAAAGGTTATAGAACCTACATACAGTTTTCTGAAACAAGCAGTTTAAGCAGCATGACTACCGTGCATCCATTAGACTGGAACAACTTACTGTGTATGCCATGTACAAATCTAAACTGAGTAATAATCAATCACCGTATTGACAATGCCCCCAATAGTAACTTACATTAACTTAGAACAACAACATAAAACCGTTTTATTGACAACGCCTTTAACTTCTTCTTTATAGTGCGTTTTACGGCATTTTACATCGCCCCAGAAGTCTTACCACTGCCGGTAGTTTAAAATTCAAGAACTGGATCACTAACACTTGAATGGGTGGGCGGGCCACAGTATTTTAACAATTAAGCGTAGTTATTTGTATAATGTCTCCATCGACCCAACCAAGTGTTAGTTATCAAAGAATTAGCTCGTTCCCCCTCCCCGCGCATATTGTGTCAACGGACAATTAATCTCTTGTGTTTTTTTGACAAAAGAAATATCTTCGGTAGTTTAATATTCAATCAGTGAATCACTAACACTTGGGTGGGTAGGCGGATCAAAGGATTTTAACAATTGAGCGTGATTATTTGTATAGTGTCCCCGACCACCCGCCCAAATGTTAGTTATCATAAAAATTATTACATTTAATCTTTTGTGTTTTTTTGACAAAAGGGATCTCACGGGTGGTTTAATATTCAATCACTAAATTACTAACACTTAGGTGGGTGGGCAGGGCACATTATTTTAAAAATTAAGCGTAGTTATTTGTATAGTGCCCCGCCCGCCCGCCCGCCCGCCCAAGTGTTAGTTATCAAAAAATTATTACGTTCCCCTTTCCCGCGCATATTAGTGTCAACTGACATTTAATCTCTTGTTTTTTTAACAAAAAAACAAAAATGTCTCCGATAGTTTAATATTCAATCCCTATATCACTAACACTTGGGTGGGTGAGCAGACCAAATTATTTTAACAAGTGGGCGTGATTATTTGTATAGTATCCCCGCCCAAATGTTAGTTGTCAAAAAATTAGTACGTTCCCCTTCCCCGTGCTTATTAGTGACAACTGACATTTAATCTGTTGTGTGTTTTTGACAGAAGCAACATTACCGTTGGTTCAATATCCAATCAAAAGATCCCTAACACTCAAGTAAGTGAGTGAATCACAGTATTTCTACAATTAGGCGTAACGGTTTTTATAGTTTCCCCGTCCACCCGTCCAAGTTTTAGATATCAAGAAATTAGTACGTTCCTCCTTCCCCGCGCATTAGTAACAAATAGTTCAATTTCAATCACTGAATTATTAATACTTAGATGGGTGAGCGTGTCACAGTATTTTAACAATTGAGCGTGACAAATTGTATAGTGTTTCTGCCCAAGTGTTAGTTATCAAGAAATAAGTACGTTCCCCTTCCCCGCGCAAATTAGTGTCAACTGACATTTGATGTATTGTTTTTTAACAGAAAAAACATCATTGGTAGTTTAATATCCAAGCACAGGATCACAAACACTTAGGTGGGTAGGCGGGTTTACAGTAATTCCACAATTAAACGTGACTATCTTTATAGTGTTTCCGCCAACCCGCCTAAGTGTTAGTTATCAAAAAATTAGTACGTTACCCTCTCCGCACATATTACTGACAACTTACATTTGATCTATTGTGTGTTTTTTGAACATCATTGGTGGTTTAATATCAAATCACTGGATCACAAACACTTAGGTGGTGATCAAGGAATCGGTACGTTCTCCCCTCATAATTGTGACAAATGTTCTCTTGTGTTTTTTGACAGATCAAATCTCAACGGCGGTTTAATATTCAAGAGAAAGAAAGAGATAGATTGACGTTTTAGTATTACGATTGTGGCACTACTGTTTGTTTTTATTTGTTTGTGGTTACATTCATGTCACTACGACAGATGAATAGACGTTTACTTATGGCAATCTTATGAGTAACGCTACTGAGTACTTTACTAAAAGGTAAATACCTAAAGACCTAAATACAGTAGATTAACTTCAAAAAATCCTTTGAATAATAAACCTTGATATTTGTAAGAAATCATTATTTGAACTTGATTCCAAGATATTTGCCAACATAAATAAATAAAATCAAATATAAAATTACCAAATAATTAAAATGGGTGTGTACAAAAAGACAGGAGCAAAAACCGATCGGTCACCGCTACATTAGTAGCGCTCGCTTCTGCAATCATCGCCGTTCCACTACTAATAAGCGGAAACCGCTCCAAATGTAGCAGTCTTACCGTACGCACCCTTTATGTATAGCAAATTTCAACAAATATTGTTGTTCCAAGTTGAACAAGAACCACCTATCGAAACCGCAAGTTTGGTCTCTTATAAAAATGTCTTTGATATTTTTGATACGTACCAGAATGCAACATCATACCAGTAACATTTTTATCACATATAGAATTGAGCAACGGCAATTGAGAAATTTAATAGAATGCCTTAGTTTCTTTTTTTTACTTACATTTGCAATTACACAAAAATTTCTTCTAGATTACTGTTATTTAAAGATTGAATTAAAAAAAAAACTGTTAATTTAAATAAAACTAATTCTGGCAAAACTATAAAATATGGTATAAACGTTACCTTTGTTGTCAATTTATATACCATCAATAAAATATTAGTTACCACCTATCCAGTGTGGAGTAAAATGTACAACTACATTAAAATCAAATTTGAGGAACGATAACACTTCTTCTTACTGCGTAACATCAAACATTATGAGTACTAGAAGTACATTCAGATTTTTAAACAACCATTAAAATAGCAATTGTGTCAGAAACTCTTATTAGAATATTACCTGTCAATCTGCAATCAAAAATTGCATTCAATCGGCACGGTTTTCAAACTGGCAAATCAATATCTTCCAACCATTTTGTTGTATGAATCTTATATAACAGATGCGCTCAAGTAAAAAAAAGTTTAGAATTTTTTTAAGGTTACGGAATTATTTAGGTATATAATAACAAAATACAGATAACATTTTCTTTATTATACTTAACCTATACAATTATTTTAATTATGTCCTTATTTTTAGTATTAGATAAAATAAATAAATAAAGCATGCGATTAATTCAAATCTTTGTTAAATATTTTACATACTTCATTCATACTTTATGCAAAAACAGCGCAAAAAAATGAAAACCACATACAATATTTGCATATTCATTAAACCAGTTTTTAATTAATATCAATTATTTTGTATACAACTTTAAATAGATATATGTATTTGTATATGGATCTACATACTGTTTAGAATTTCATCTTTACTATCATTATATTATTTCATTCTCTTTTGATAATTATGAAATATAATTTTTGTAAAGACTAAATGGAAAGTTTAATATAATGGCCTTTTACGCTAAGCATCGCTAATTGGAAACATAAATCGGTATGAAATTTAACTTAATGTTAGTTACACCATATTGTATAATACAAATGCATTTTATGGATAACTATTTAATTTCTATAATATTTTAAATTACAAATATTATATTTACCTTATCTTCGTTGCATCCTACGTAATTTTAATTTGCTAGGCTTACATCATATCTTATACTTAAATTGAATAAATAGAAACTTTAAATTTAGTCAATTTCAAAAAAAATTGGTTTAAATTATAAAACAAGACATATTAATGTGCATGTGCAATTATTTCAACAATAACAAATTAAACTCTAATAATACGTATTATGTTCAAAATAATCGTATGATTATACAAGCGTTTTCTAATTTTAATCAAAAAAGTGACAATTTGATTAAAAACATAAAGAATTTCTTTATTTATTAAATTCGTAATAAAAGTAAAACTAACAAAATACTACATGTATGGTTGTTGATGCATTTAGCAATATTCAATTAGTAAATAAATTATAATTACTTTATCAATTTCATAAAAACTAATCAGTCAAACTGACTTTATCTGAAGGCAATTATTTTGCAAACAAAATTATTTAGTAGATATCTAAAATTATGTGGCCTAAATGCTATTTTTTTTTGTCATTAAATGCTTCTATAATCATATTTTCTTTATGCAGTACATCCCATTTTTTAAAAAAAGTTTTTCTTTTATCCAGTCATTATTTTATTTTAGCCTTTCTTGATGAAGCAGTTAATAATTTGTTGTTATCTAAGTATAAAATCTGTAAAACTCAGCCGTAGTTTTGAAGGTTTAGTATAAACAAAATAAAAAACTTTTAGACTCATTAGTGATACTGATAATTAATCAAATAAACTGAGTGTGAATTGAATAAATTTGATTTTCTGTGCCAAACAAAAACATGACTATTATAAATGTCCAATGAAATTAGACAAGCTAGTATATCTGCGGCTTTCAATAGGCATCGTTCGTTTTGTTATATCATCAAAGAATTAAAGTTTTTGCTATAAATTTTTTTTTGTATATTGATTCTTATTCAATTTAATTTTTAAAACCAAATAGTTTACTGTTGTTAATTATCAATTAACTTAAATGAATCCGCTAATAACATTCATTAATTATGTAAAATATTTGTTACTCATTTGGTGCATGTAAAATCTACTAGAAAATCCATGCAATTCAAGTTATGTTCGATATGTCTAAAGCAATTTCACTATCAAGCAAGCGTATCTATACAACATTCAGTAGTTGAAAGGTTCCGCAATTTCTACTTACTTACATCTCACCGATAATTATCGTTATAAATGGCAATGTATCATCTACGTTGGCAATGCATACGTATTCCGGGTTTCATTTCTACTGAATTTATCAGTTGTTGCTTATTGTTTCATTACGAATGGAAAAATTTCTCCAAGGTGATTCATATTACATTATCACATTCGTTACTTGCAATCTATTTTTACATGTATTGGAAACGTAATTATTTTCATTAGTTTTATCCGTATTATATAATATATTTAATACCATATTAATTGTAAAGTAAATGTTATAAAAGTTGTCAAACCAATGAAGTTATAAGACTTATAAGGCAGCAACACTTCGGTCGAGAGTACCTATTTCGCACATGAGCAAACGGATAGATGTCTCGTAATAATAAAAGCATATACATATGTTATTACGTTTAATAAACTGTTAATTTTTTTGTATGTGCATTAAAAGCATTATACAATTTACACAAATTGCCCATTTGCCACAAGTATCAAAAGTCTTTTTATTCTCTTTGAACCATATACTAGTTTGTTATATATTTTGTTGTTGTTTGTTTGTGCAGCATCAAGCATCAGTTACAAGCATATATACATATAATAAAGTAACAAAGTAGTAAAAGCTGTAAAAGATTTGTACTAAAACTAGTAAAGTAAATTTAAAACTATTATCACAGATGAGACTGAAACTGTAAACTAATTGGTACCAGAACCAAACAATATACTAAACAATAATAAATTACAAAATTCATTTTATCGGTCAATCCAAAAGTTTTTGAGAAGTTAGTCACCTGTCAATTAAAATTGCCTTTAACCAACACAACCAACAAAATTGTCTAACCTTTTGTTTGGTTTGTTCCACAGAGGTTTCATTTTAGACCTATGCTGTTCAACATCTTTATCAACTTATTTTCAAATGTGCGTTGTCTATTGTTATTGACGGTTCACAAATCTGGATTATGCTGTACTACTTAATAAAGAAGTGCAGACATTTTCTAGCCGAAGTCTACAGTGATGTATGGTTATTCTCTAATAATGTATGAAATGTTGTTGACAACACCTTCTGCGATTTAAGCATTACGGTTGATTCGAGTCTATCATTTACACCATATATCGATATCGTTGTGGCTAAAGCTTAACAGCTATTTGTCAACCGTAACATCGAACTGCTTTGAGTAAAAAAATATTCCAACAAAGAAGGTAACATTGAGGCAGACGGGCTAGCTAGTAAAAAGTCAACCCTCTTAGACCTAAACCCAGGACCACTTTACCATTCAAAAGCTTTAATAACCTTCTAAAAATCAACACACACAACGTACTGGGATAATACTCAGGGTTGCAGACAGGCAAAGCATGTAATAACTGCCAAAACAGCCAATTAGTACTTGCAACTGTTTTGAAAAAACTTGCCAACTAAGCAAACACATGCACAATTGGTATTGGAAACAGTTCAACATGTAGAAGTTGAACGACAAAACGAGCAAGCACGTTCTATGCCCTCTCATAAAATAAAAAGTCCATGTTAAGGAGTTGCTGGCTTGCATAACCAATATAAAAAAGACCATTCCAAACGTTGTACTTCCATACATCAGCCACATAGAGTAGTTGCATGACAAGACAAAGGAATAAAGTCACCACCGCCTACGTGCAGTAAACTTTAGTTTACCCTCCAACTCTAAATCAAGAACCCTTAAAAGTAGAAGCCAAAATTGGCATATTTACTACCACTTAAATCAGTTACATCAATTAACAGCGGTTTTAATAATGAACTTGTTTTTGGAAGAACTTAATGACAACAATATTCTTGTAAAAATTATGTCTTTTTTTAGAATATTTGAAATTAAAATTAAAATAAGCGTTGAAAATGATTCAGATGGATTACATAAAATATTGCCCAAAACGCAATGTAATAAAGTTAAAAAAATTGCTAGAATAGATTTTACAAACAATGGCGTAGCATTCTATAAGCAAAAGTCTGCAATGCAGAAAGGCCTACAAGCATATAAGGCCATCTGAACATCTATTTCAAAACTGGAGAGGCCAGATTTTAATATTTTTGACATTCGTGGCATTCGTTAGATTTTTGAAATTTCATAAATATTTTTACACTTTTTAAAAGTTTATGGTACTTTCTCACAATTGTTAAAATTCCATAGTCGGATTTTGCATTTTCAACAGCTTTATTATAACAATATTTTTGATACTTTAAAAAAATTTAAAGTATTTTACTATTTTATAACCGGATTTAACTATTTTTGACTTTTTGTAAATAGAATTTTTTATTGTAACAGTTTATGACCAAAATTTAATTCTTTCTCGTCCGGATCGGGAAGCTTTTCCGGTAAAGTGCAAAACACCGTTTTTGGGTTTTTAAAAATTTCTTTGCTCTCCGTGGTGCGGAAATTTTCTCATTAAGCTTTAAGGTTATGCCTTGCATGAATCGTCTTTTCTCCGATGCACCGCTTCAAACTCCACCGCTTTGACACCTATCAAGATGGGAGCGGGAAAAGTAATGGAACCTAAGACTAGACTTCAAATTGCAATCTGACCCAGAAGTCATATGTGCGCTAACCAAAGGGTTCCGATAAGAGTTGACGCGCAGCCGCGCCGTTTATTTTTTGAAATATCCCGTTTCGCAGCCTTGAATCTTTCATTTTTATTTCTCGTTATACTCCTCTTTCCCTGTTGTACGAAGTAACAGGTCAAATTGCGTGTTTTTGGCATCAGCTTTTTTGCAGCCGTCTTCTCCGGTAAAAATTTGAAACCCCAGTCGGCGCAAGATTCCGGAAAAGGTAATTTGTGCCGGTTCGGAATGCTAGTTTGACTATTAAATTTGTCTTGTTAAAATCTTTGCTAAAAACTTTTTTTAAAGTATTGGGTAATTGTTAGCCCAAAAAATAATAAGAACAATTTTTGTCCGGATCGGAATCCTCGTGGTCTGATCATTTTGTCACAAGGTCCGCCAAAATTTTTTGTATTGTGGTACTAGAGACATGCTTCAATCGAGACGAAACCGGAAAGGTCTTCTTTTGGCTGTTTACTCCTCCATGATGAGAATTGACATGGATATGCTTATAAGAATATGACAAGAGAATATTTAACAAAGCAACCTGATAAACTTTTTTCTATAAACTAAACCCGTGCTTCACTTATTTATAATTTAAATAATAAAGTTTGTTTTTTTTTGTTTACTCGATGGTTCAAACATGTAAACTAAATCCTTTTGTGTCATGGTATATTATTAATACTCTCTTTTTCTAGTGACGTTTTTGAGAAATCAGATTGTTTACAAAATTTACTCAATCTTTCTTCCTCTTCCATAAAAATTGACATATTTCCACGTCTTCCCACAAGGTCTGCCGGAATATAAAGGGTGGTCCATCAAGTGATATTTTTTTAATCATTTGTTGCTTTGACAGTGACAAGTCTTTCCCATAGGAAATCTTGACAAAAAATCAGTATCATATCTCCTCAGAACAAAATAAATCACTTTACGCTTAAACAACATTGGAAAATATTCAAAACATATTTCCAAAATCAATGTTGTGTAGCCCAAACGCACTATTCAAAAAGAAGTTTTGCTCGAAATGAGGCCTACACCGCGCGTGCTGTACGCAAGCTTCTGCAAAAAGTTTGTGAGACTGGCTTGCTACTAGCCAACACATACGGTCCCTGCCATCGTACGGTGCGCACTGACAAAAATGAGGCTGCCGTAGCCGAGAGTGTGCGACTTAGTCCTGAAACATCAATCTCAACAACTCAACATTACACGCACAAGCCTGATGCGAATTTTGCATAAAAACCTGGCGTTATTTGCTTATAAGGTCCAATCGACATCAGCAATTAAAGGCACACAACCATCTTGTTCGTTATCGCTTCTCAGTTTGGGTCTTAGAGAAACTCGAAATGGACAGCAATTTTGCTCAAAAAATCATCTTTTCTGACAAAGCGCATTTTCATCTCGGCGGCTATGTTAACAAGCAAAACTATCGCATCTGGGGATCGTAAAACCCGCACGTGATTGTCGAGAAACCAATGCATCCTTAGAGAGTGACAGTTTAGTGCAAATTTTGGAGCGGTGGCATCATTGGCTCATTTTTCTTTAAAAATGCTGCTGTAAACACCATTCTGGTCAACGATGAGCGCTACAGAGGCATGATAAACAATTTTTTTGTTGCCGGAAATTAAAAACAAGGACTTGCATTATCTTTGGTTTCAGCAGGATGGCGCTATGCTACACAGCCCAATCCACAATCGATCTTTTGCGCGCCAAGTTCAGTAATTATGCTATCAGCCGTCTCGGCAATGTCAATTGACCACCTCGGAGCTGCGATTTGACGCCGTTAGACTTTTTTTGTGAGATGCCGTGAAGGACCGATGTTATGCAAACAATCCATTAACGATTCAGGCCCTTAAGGCAAATATCGAGCAAGCCATTCTTGAGGTAGAGCTATAAACCGTCACAAAAGTTTTGGAAAACTGGGTTAATAGGATGCGCTACTGCAAAGACAGCCGAGGTAGCCACCCTTACTCTTTCGAATAAACCAATAATATACCAAAAAAAATAATTTTAGTTCATTTTTTTTAAAATATAAAAAAAACACTAAATGGAACACCCTTTATTCTACGGCGATTTTAAAGTGTTTTTGCCAATTTTTTTCACCGACGCACTGTTTTTGAGATTTCATTGTTTATCCGCGGATTGGACCAATTCAGCCCTGATTGGTTTTTCTTGAACCACCGATTTGGTGCCCGGGAACCAATCGAGACCCCGCATCTGCATGCCATTTTTTTTTTCAGAAAACTTTTATGTGTACAATAAACCATTTTTAGCCAAATTTTGATTATATATATAAATATTATAATATTTTATGACCGGATTTAGTTATTTTTAATTTTTTATAAATAGAAATTTTCTTTGTAAATAGGATATGACCAAATTTTGGTCTTTTTTGAAAATATTTTAATGTTTCAAGACCAAATGTTTTTGACATTTTAGTAATACAGTTTTGCACTTTTTAAAAGTTTATGGCCAGAATTTATTGTACAATATTTTTTATTAGTAGAATACTGCACGTTTTAGATTTTTTTGACCAAATTTTGGTTCTTTATTATATAATTATAATATTTTATAACCTCGTTTATAACCAGATTTTATTATTTTTCATAAATAAAACGTTACACTTGTCAACAGTTATATACGATAACAATATTTTGATGTTTCAAGATCGAATTTTGCTTATTTTTGCGCTTTATAAATAAAATTTCAAACTTTTTAATAGATTTTCGTTTTTCCAACAATATTTTGATATTTTGTGGCCATTTTTGAACAGCTTTATTTTAGTGTTTCTATTCCCAACTACTTGTTTGTGTAAAGCAGGATTTCTTGTTTTACTTTACTTAATGAATGATAAATAAAAAAAATATTTTCATACTAAAACACAATTGTTTTTATTTTTTATTTCAAGTCAAGTCCTATGCGCAATTATTTTAGAGCAACCTTCTATGTCACGGAAAGCTTGTTTCCAATCCTCAATAATCTTTAAAATTAAGTAACCCATTAGAAAAAAAATATCAGCCAACTTGTTACCTTGATACCCCATGACCCGGCGTAATTTATTTTTAAATTCAAGTTGAGTCAAGCTGAAAATCAAATTTTATTTAAGCTGAGTTAGTAGATCGGCCAAACAAAAAGATAACTTAGTTAGTCCGGGTTTCAATTCCACAAAATATAACTAACCAATAACTTGATCTGTGTCCACCGGAGTGATTCAAAAATCACCTAATAAGCAATTGGTCAATAACAAAAACACTTCACAATCTTCGATTCGTTCTCAAACCATCTGTGAACAACCGCAACCAGTCTGAGTATTCCTCAACAATGACCTGAGAGGTAGGATCAAAAAACTCAAACTTGCTAAAACCAACTTTTATTGGCTCGGGAATACACCTATCCCGCAACATAAAATTGATGCAAAACTTGTCTAAATTGTGCCTGCAATGTAGACTGCGTCTAGAGCTTTCAACCAAGATTTTCTTAAAGTCATTATTATTAAATTGAGCAACATCGTTAACCATAAATATTACAAAAATCATAATGATTTTATATGCATCTTTATTTTTTACAGAATATGTTTGTAGATAGGTACATAACCTTTATTATTGTACTATGATTATTTATTTTTTGATATTATTTTAATGCATAAATGTTATCTAACCTAACCTAACAAACTAATGCGTTGTAGTTAAATTAAAAACCTGCGTTTTTGATTAAAGTAAAACCAAACAGCAAACGATTTGTTAGTACTTGGAATAGGTTTGCAATGTACTATTAACAAAGTATACAACTTGGTTAATATCAAATATCATTGAATAAATTGGAAATTGGAAGTACTTTGATATTTAAAAACCCTTGTCTACATTTGCTTAGAACATAAAAGCTGCACATTGATAAAAATTGTATTTGCCGCTTAATGATTTTTTTATTCTTTATTCAACATTCAAAAAATAGAAAAGAACAAGTATCATGGCGTCTAGCTGTAGCAAGATTATTAGTACATCTACAACTATTTCTCATTCCACAAATTTATTTGTGTATCTACCAATATTTGTTTATAGTAATATTTTACGAACTACTTCTACAAACTTTATATTAGAAAAACTTTGTTGGTGTTTCTTGCAGGTGCTATAACCGCAAAAACAATGTGATGAATTCAGAAGGAACAAATTTAAATATGAAAGTAATGACTAATTCAAACTAATGTAAAACAATAAAAAAATCAAACTGATATCAAATTTATATATGCAAACAAGTCATGGCAACCTAACAACCTTAAGCTCTGTATTTAGTTAATGAATAACAATCGGACACATGTTTGTATAATAGCTACTACGTACCAACGAATCTATTATGATGATAATGGTCAAATTTGTCAATGTTACAGATTCAATGGACATTACCTAATTATAACGCTCGTGGTACATGCGGTATTAAGAGGTTATTGAATATATATATATATATATATTAATCATAATTATAATAATCTTGACGTCGGCCAAGAAGTTTATTTATACAGTAAGCAGCCTATAATTTTGAAATTATGACATGTCAGCGTGTTTGATATGAATTTAATTGTTTAAAACTTCCTTTCATTTTTAATTTTCGTAGCGATTATTTTAGTATTTTAAGTATTTTATACAATAATATAAAATATATGAAAGTATTTTGTATTGTTTCATCAACAATATTTCAAATAAATTTCTATTTAATATTTTATTAGTTTGCGTTTACATGAACAAACACTTCCGTAATGCTTGCGATCATGACATTGGAATATATAAATAATACTTTTTTTAGAATGTAATAAAGTTAAAACAAAAAAATGTCACCAGCTATCACGGAAACTCAAGCATGCAATATTTCGTATGGTCTGTTGGAGATCATTTACTCAATCCCATTCACTTTCATTTCATACTAAAATTGGATTTATGGATAAACTATACTTTAAATTTAACAAAAGTACATTTATTGTGTAATTATTGCATTTTATGATGATATAAAACGAATGATTTTTTCATACTTTCCATTAAAATGATTGAAAATACATTATTCTTTGTTTATTTTACTTTTATTCATAAAATAATTATTAAATATTCAAATTAGTTGTTCTACTTTTATAATGATAATGCGATATTTGCAATTTTGCATACAATATTTCGTGGGTGAAATTCAATTAAAAATTCAGGCCATTGATTAGTGTGTACAATAAATGCAATAACGATTCATGCATTGTGTATTAATGAAGATTATATGAATCAGAATATTGCTATTTAAAAATATGTTGTTGATATATAAAACATTTCATATTTCTAATGCCACGAATCTAATCGATAGTCGAAATTGAAATTAAAATTCACGGCGCGCCGTAAACCAATATAATTATTTATTAGCTTATGTAACCTAGTAATGTGGACGGTACTTCCTGCAACTTACTTCCTTAGAATAGACCAAAAGCATCCGAAAGTGCTCCCGTTGGGAACCTCTCCTGTATATGTGATGGTCATGATTTATTCTTTGGGCTAAGAGCCCTTATCACAAAACACGATACAAAACGATAAACACCATTAATATAGCACTCCAGTTAACAGCACAGAGAACAAAATGTTATTACGTGGTGATTATTAAATGACGCGCCCGACGCACTTGACCAGCGACACCGACTGACTGACCACAATCACCTGTAGCTGAGTACGGTTGGCTTAGTGTAGGTGATTTCGGTGGCATACGTACGCTCTAACTCGTGTGCATAGTTAGTGGGGCGATCATTACATTCTTAATATCGGCACATGTGCTTGTTGCAGGTTTCTGGGTACTAGTGGGTATGTACCTCTAAGCACGCTCTGCGCTACGAAGACTATGATGATGCATCATGTTACACGTTTACTTTTAGATAACATCTTTTAGTAAACAGTAATGCATACATGTAAAATGATTAAATGGTTTGTGATTCGTTATCTAGACTATGTTGCGATTAAATGACCATTTGCATGAATTAAAAAACTAATGTTGTCTTAAACTGATAAACATAACTATTTGCATCAGATAACTTTTATATTTTAATAAAAATTACAATTATAATTAATTTAAAAAAAATGACTTAAATAGTCTTTCATAACAAAGTAATCTTAATTATTATTGACAACTTACTTATCAATAATATTTTATTAATAATTAAAGCACAATCCTCAATAAGTTTTACAGAAACATGAATCAAGGGTTGTATGATGATATTTATTCTAGCTGAGAAATTGAAGTTGCCTTTCGGACATCTTGTTTATTTTTGTTACTCCATAACCAACTTCTTATTTGCGGGTGTTATGAAATGCAATGCATTATAATACCCGCATAATATATTATTATAGAACCTACGCAGTTTTAAAATACAATGTATACAAAGTGCTAACAACATACAATAACAAGGTTGAATCTACTATACCTCAAAAATAAATTATTTTTGTGTTTTTAGAGTGTCCGTTTAGAGTGTATTGGAATCTCAGAAATTACAACGTGCTGCTTATCGTAGACTTTGCAATATCTACGTCACCTGAAATGCAGCAAAACAACAATTACAATATTACTAATTTAATTGTTACAAATGTCAAAGACGAGTAAATTAAATGTTAATATTATATTTAAAAACCCCTCCAAACAATTTATTGACTTCTGAGTCGCTTTAAGTTTGCAGTAATAGCAATAAGAAAAATGAAAATGGACAATCAGAAGAAAAACGAGCAAAAGTAGAGCATAATTTTTCGAAAAAATTGGCAAAAATAACAGATGAAGTAACAGGCAGACTGATCATAATAAGAGATTTAAACGGACGGGTAGAGAAAAAAAGTGGTCAAAAAGACAAGGGAAACAATAGGAGAACACAAAGAAAACAAAACAATAATGGTAAAAGACTGATTGATTTTTGCATAACAAACAATTTAATTATAACTAATACGTTCTATCAACATCCTTGTGTTGTCTACACAAATACACAAGAAAGGTAATAAGTAGAGGCAAAAATATAATAATAAACAAAAACTATAAAAAAAGTAAACAACACAAGAGTAAAAAAAAGTGCAGAACTATGTAGAGATCACTACTTAGTACTGTTAAAAATTAAAATAACAACAGAACAACAAACTCTTACACATGCCATAGCCAAAAGAAAGCAAAATTAAAAAAAAAAAACATATACAATTATATAAACTAAGACAAAAAGATGTTTGTAAAAAATTCTAAAGAAAATATAGAAATAGAGTTAAATCAAAATAAGTATCAAAAATTACAAGACATTAAAGATAACATGTGGAGTAACAAAAATAAATAAAAACAAAAAACAAACAAAATGGTAGAGCAAAAAAACAATAAAAAAGACCAAATGGAAAATGTACTTAGGAAACAAAAATAATGTAAACTATAATGCATACAAAAAATAAAGAACAAAGATCACGGAATTGGTTAAAGAAGGTTTTTCAGTTGCAAGGGCCAATATATGAAGACTTACGCTTGTATTATTCCGCACAATCTGCCTTTGAGTATGTACCGTAAACCAACAATACTGTAACCGGTCACTCTTGAGACAAAAGTGGGATGAGAACATTAATTACCAACAGAAAGATAAGTACATTTGCATGCAAAATCAATCTTAAAAGGAGTCAGTCTAGTATAAACTGCGGGGACTATAACATCTATTTACGTACATGCAAAGCCGGCGCTACTCAGGAATAAATATATTTATATTGTATAACTGTTTGTGTCTCCAAGTGTATTGTTTCTCTTTCTCGCATTATGCATCCTTTATTTTAGCTACAGGTTTCTATCTCACTCAATGCGCGGAAAGTGCTACAACCGGTCACACAGTTATTGGCGTACTGTACTTAAAAACAAATATACACAAACGAACGAACTTTAGATACCAGCAAAGCCTAGTATCTGGTCTACCCATACTCCCATATTAAATGTAATTTATGGTTAAATGGAGTTTTCTGGCTGAGTTGGGTCTCAAACCTGCAACAAATTATGAGCCGAGATTTGAGTTAAGCAATTCACCCAACTGGGCCACTCTTAGGTAAAAAAAATATTAAAAAAAGATAGAACAAAATAGTTAAAGCAACCAGAAACTTTTTTGCAAAGTATTAAAAACACTTTAAGCAAACAATGTAGAAACACCTACTTAAATCCAAAAAAGAAAAAAATATTAGATGACAAAGAACACATAATGGCACACAGGAGAAAATACTTTGAGAATTTAGTAAACTTAAAACAAACAAATGTGATAGAGAACAAATACTACAAAATAAAGAAGACTATACAAGAAGAATTTAAAATAAACATAATAACAGATGCAATACACAAGCTAAAAAGAGGTAAAACAGCAGGACACAATGGAATAGCGTCAAAAATGTTGACATAAAAATACTGACATATCTTTTCAATAAAGCTGCAAACAAATGTGGCATACCAAAAAACTGGAAACTAGCCATAATAACACCAATACACAACAAAGGCGACAAGTGTAACTGCAAAAATTACAAAAGCACCCTATTAAACATGGTAGCCAAAGTATACAAAATAAAGTAAAAGCAATAAAAGACGCAAAACTAAAACAGTTGCAGAGCGGCTTCAGAAAGAGAAAAGGAATACAGAACCACATTTTACCCATCAATAAATAATAAAAAAACACTACAACAAAAATATATATGTTACCTTTATTGACCTAAAAAATTTGGCACCGTCCCAAGAAGTATCATATAGAAAAACCTAAAAAGAAAAAGAGTCAATTGTAGATTAATAAGCAATATAGCCTAACTATTTAAAACAACAAGAAACTACGTCAGAAATAGAAATTTAAAGTTGAAAAAACAGAAAAATTTAAAAAAAAAATGCATATAGGTTATAGAAATATAAAACCAACATTTATGACCAAATCTGCTTTTGGAAACAATTTAATGATATAAGACAAAAATTTAAAAAAAAAACTACAGGAAAACTTAAATATATACTTTAACAAAAAAATTAAAACTAATTATAAAAAAGACAAAAACAATGGTAATAGGAAAAAACGATACAAACAATGCAATCAAAATAAACAACAAAAGTATAGATCAAACAGATAACTTCAAATGCCTATAAGTAAAAATACAAAGCAAAGAAAAAATTATGCTAAAGTAAATAGTAACATAAAAATAAAATACCTTTCATTTCCATTGTTTGTATTTTTTGCTGCTTTGTAAGTATCCAGCTTTCACTTCCGTACATTAATGTTGGTATATATGTTGCTTTATATAAATAAAACAATTTTGTTTTGTTTTTTATGTTTAGGAGTTAAACAAATTACAAGAAACAACAGAACCTGCAATGATACAGTAAGGTAAAGAATGAACTAGAACTAGAACCAATATTAGATAGTATAGAGCGGCAGCAGATGAAATGATTTGAACATCTGGTAAGGATGGAAGAAGACAGACAAAAAAGGTGTGGGAAGCAAAAACAATACACAAAAAACTCATAAGCAAACCAAAAAAAACATGAAATAAAGTGATAGCAAAAAATCTAAAAAGAAGAACAAAACCTGACAAACTGGGCAAATTTTACCTTAGCACTTTTGGGTTACTTTAATTAATAATTGCATATTTCACATTGTACTTTGATTCATTTACAATTGTTTAAAAATATAATCATCTTGCTAAAGAACAATGATGGACACAAACTCATTACATTTACACAATGATTATTATTCAAAATAATCACGCAAACGTAGAAATCTTTATTAAAGTAAAATTACAGACCAGCACTAATTTTATCTTTGATTAATAGCAACAAAAAAAAATTCATTCAGCAACTAGACAAAAAAAATTAAGTTATAATCTAAAAATTTTGTCTATAAGAGTAAGCTCAGAACAAACCAAAATTTATTCAGCTTTTACTAAAGTGCTCCACACTATTACTTAAAATTAACTGTTTCTCTACATTAAATTAGCATAAATAAACAGAATTTAAAACAAAAACCAATATTGGTATTAAATAAACTATGATAATTCAACATTAACATACAGAAAAAGATCAAAACTCACAATTACTCACAGTAACAAATACAAAACAAGTAAATGGATTAAGGTCATTAAAATAACAATGTTTTTTAGAACAATTCTGTTTAACTGCCAAGCAGTAAACATTATTTTTTTAGTAAAGTTAACTTATATGGAAATGAATTTTAAAAATACAAAATGATGATTGTAGCAAGAAACCAAGAGCTAGACCTAAGTTATTAAATAAGAAAAATACTTTAGTATGTACCAGGCACTGTCTCAATGTTGAGTGCACGTTAAAAAAATTATACAATAATTTAAGTTAGAGTTCCTAAACTTGCGTCAAAATGTCCAGATGTAGTAGTTTGCCAATACTGCTTTTAGGCATTAAGTAACTAAAGCTTATTAGCCAGATCCAGGAGAAACCAAAGCTTCTTTCTCTGAAATCTACCTGAATAAATCTCAGCAGACGCGTCTAAGTCATGAGAGTGGGCCCGTCTTTTAGGAGGCGGTGGCTAAGTTCTGCTAGGGACCAGTATTGCGGGTATAACGTTTTTTTCTGCCCAGGGTACGGGCAAAGACCACAAAAGCAGCTACTGCAGAGAAAAAAGTCTTCAGTACGGCGGAAGCGGCAGGACTACAGAAAGTCTAAAAACATACAGGTCAATAGCTCCGATGGCAGAAGAAAGAATGGCCAAAGACAATTTATACAGTCGATGAAGGCTAGATTCCACTGGCGTGGCCAGAGTGGGGTTACATCCAAAGGTGCAACAATAACACTACCGCCCAAAATCTCAGACAGAAAGACTACCACTACGCACGGCAAGCGCGGTGTCTAACTAGCTAAATACCCCACACTACATAAAAAATGTCTAACTTACTAATTGATCTTTAGGTAAGTAGAGCACGCTTAAAATCCCACACCGCTCAGACGGTTTGTCTCTTGGGTTCTGGGGAAGGCAAAATTTTGACGCTAAAAAACGAACAACAATACAAAAACATAATCACACCAAAACAAATCTAACCCTAAGTACTTATATAAGATCTATGTACAAAGACAAAAAGCAAAGGAAAAAACTGCATGCAACTGCAAACAGGAAACCTATTATATTACAAGAAAAATAAAGATAACAACTATGGAGGTGTTGGATTCCTAGCAAACAAGAAGCTAGTACACAACATAACAATATATAGAGGCATATCACCAAGAGTAGCATACCTTATAGTAAAAATAAACACAATTTGTCAGATAAAAGTAATTAAAGTGTACGCACCTACAAGCAAGTGCAAAGAGGAAAAAGTTAGCTTTTTCGAAAACATATCAACCGCCTTAGGACCAATAAAAATGAAGATAAAATAGGACCATGGTGAATGTGGTACTCGTAAGCCAAAAGAAGGAAGACTAGTAGAATTTTTTGAACAACATCAAATATATGCCATTTATAAGTTCTTTAAAAAAACTATTGGAGATAGACCTGGATCAGCCCAGGTTGAAAAACAAAAAATGAAATCGAGCATGTCTTAACAACAGACAAATCAATATTCCATGGACTAACGGTATTAAATTGATTCTCAACCGGCAGTGATCACCGTATGGTAGAAGCAAAGATATGCCTTAATCAAAAGAAAGATAAACTTAAATTTACAAAAAGTCACCTATAGACCCTCAGCTAGTTAGAAAAAACAGATAGAAAAATAAAACTCAAGTTTATTTTAAAAAGAAAATAGAACACCTGGAACAATAGATGACATAGAAGAAATGAACACAATGCTCACTCAAGCATTAATAAAAGCAGAAAAAAAAACGCAAAAAAAATAAAAAAGAAAAGAAAATAAGCAACAATACGAAACAGTTAATAAAACACAGAAAAATATTACTGGAGCAGAGAAAAATAAACTCAAACAAAAACCATAAACAAAATGATAAAAGAAAATGTCAAAAAATTTGAAGATAAGAGAATAGGAAAAAATATTGAATACAACAAGGGTATAAAAAGCCTAAGACCAACCTTAATAAGAACGTAAACAGTCGCGCTAAAAAACGGTAGAGATACTGAAGTTAGAGACAAGCCAAAAGTAGCCAAAATAGCTAAAACTTTCACCAAAAACTGTACTCCAAAACAACCCAAACAAGAAAAGCAAGCACATTTTAAGCAGAAAAATTGAAAACGTTAACTCCAAGGACTTGCCAGACATAAACATATATCAAATTAAGAAAGCAGGTATTGCTGTGAAAAACAACAAAGCACCTGAAAATGACGACGTGCTAACAGAAATACTAAAAAAAAGAGAGAACTCATGCTAAAAAGACTAGAAAACATGTTGAACAAATGCCTGCCACAAGATGCATACCAAATAACTGGAACAAAGCGTCCACTATACTACTTCACAAGAAGGGTAATAAGCTAAATTTGAAAAACTACAGACCAATTTTACTGTTATCCTAGTTATACAAATTATTCATAAAAATAATCATAAGCAGACTCACCGACAAACTTGATGCTTACCAACCAGTTGAACAAACGGGGTTCCGCAAAGAGTACAGCATGGCGGACCACCTCCTAACAGTGAGAACTCTAATTGAAAAGGCTAAAGAATACTATATTCCGCTCTACATAGCGTTCATTAACTATAAAAAAGCGATCGATACTGTACAGCTATGGGCAGTAGAGAAAGCAATGAACAACTGCAGAATAGACCATCGGTACAAGCAATTGATACACAACGTATACAGACGCCACAATGAAAATAAATCTAGCGAACAGCACAGAGTCAATACGTATAGATTGCAGAGTGAGACAGAGAGACGTTATATCACCAAAGCTCTTCACTCTGGCGCTGAAAGACGTTTTCAAATCTCTCCACTGGAAAGAAAAAGATCTAAATATTAACAAAAAAAGTGGTGGCATTTAGAAAACTGAGCTACGTATTAAAAAACAAGAAAATACCCCAATACCTCAAGACCAAAGTCTTCAACCAGTGCGTACTGCCAGTAATGACATATGACGCTCAAACATTGACTCTAACAAAAATAACATGTACAAGTTTGTAAAAACCAAAAGAGCAATAGAACGCACAATGTTGAACATCACTCTAAGAGACCAAAAGAAAAACACTTAGATTAAACAAAAAAGCAAGGTTATAGATGTTGCAGAACAGGTAGCAAAGCTCAAGTAGAGCTATGCTGGCCACAATGCAAGACACACCAACGATAGATAAAATTGCGTGCTACAGCAGTGGAGACCCTGACTAGGCAAACAAGAACGCGGACGGCCTATAATGAGATGAGGCAACGATTTAAAAAGAACAGCGGGATTCTGCTAGAAGCGACTGGCGCAAATACATTCAAAATAAAAGAAAATGTCCAAAGTTAGACAAATACAGGCTAGAGAAGAAGAAGAAAAAAAAAGAAGAAGAAGTAGAATCATCGACGCCAGAAGTTAAAACTACCACATTTAGAAATTTTCTCTTCTTATTCGAAAGAAGGCGTACTTATCACAACACATTTGTTCTTAATCAGAAAAACTGACCTTGCAGATAGGGAACTTGACTCTCGAACCCAAGACCCCTGGTATAGAAGTCAAGTACGCTAACTACTAGTCCACCCGGGTGGTTTAAATTAATATAAAAAAAAAACTATTTACTTCAAAATCAAAATGGTACTATTTTATAACAATAAATCATGTTTATCATTTGTTTATTTTACAAAATTAGATAAACTACGTCTTGTGTGGATGTTTATACTAGAAACCTAACCTAACGTAAGAATGACATAAAACACATCAATGCTAGTACAAGTAAGAAGAAAAACGTACTACAGTTAAAATTGTTTATCTGCAGTGCTGTAATTCTGTTATACTATATATTAGTGGTATTAGTGTTAACATTAATATTATTATACGTACATGTTTAAAGATAGTTTGAGATAACAACACAATTGTAAGGCCAAAACCTCTAGTTCTAAATTATTTTTTTTTTAATATAATACAATAAATAAGCTATTGCCACCATAAAAAATATAGGATTTCTATCTACTCACTAATTATTCCAAAATAATTTCAAATATACAAGAATATTGGATTTTGGCTATGACAACCAAACATTAAACCCATCATTTGACTAAAATTGCGCTAATCACAACTCACTAATCCGACTCTCGGATATTTTGTCTTATATAAATTGCGCTATATAATTCTTATACCCGCATGTTTTAATGACTTTATTACTTCTTAGGTGATTACTGTGCTACTGTGCTATAGGTAGAACAATCCACCACATATTACAGGTCAAACCCAAAACTATATTGCTAGTATTTGTTGTTGTTATACAGTGATGATATTGAGCAGTCATTCAGGTAAGCATCGCATCAAAGTTTTTTGTCTGATGAGGCGTGCTATATATTAGGCTAACTGTGTAGGATTTTCAACTAAGTAATTAATATTCTCATACATTTAAATATATATTTATCTAAGATATAGTTATCCAATACTTTAATTGACAATTGTAAAAGCGGCCGTCTTACTAGTGATCCATGTTAAACGAGTATCTATCTCAACTCTAGACTTACAGTTTAATAAAACAAACTTACTTGCCATGTCAGCCGCAGACATCAAAACTTTTTATTTTAGTTTAGACAAAATTTGAGTGGCTAGATAATGATTATTTTACGCCAAGTTTAAATTATAACAATAATGCTTTTTTAAGTTTCTTTCTTTAATTTTTCAATCAAAAATTTTAACCACAACAATTAAATCAAAAACAGAAAAACAAAAAACAGTAAATCAACTTTTGGTAAAAAATTGCAATATTTTAACATTCTATCAATTTAAAAAATTGCAACAAATGATGAAGGTGTGGTCAAGATAAATCTTAGGCTTACAACTAAATTGGCCCAACAAAACAGCTTAAAATTCTAGAAAAAAACTCAACAACTGCTATCCATACCTTGATGAATAAAAGTTTTGGCTACATTCCAGCAAAACATCTTTTTGTAAAAATCAATTTTTTTCTTGGAAATGTTATAAGGGCAAATTGCAAAAAAATTAAAAAGAAGTGAAGTGTAAAGAAATAACGTTGTCTGGCTTAAAACTCAATTCTATTAAGATTGGAAACGCCGATCAATACAGATATGTACTAAAAAATTAGCAAAACACGGTGTTTTTTGTAAAAAAAAGAATTCCTAAAGTTTCTTTCTATGATTTAAAAGTATTCCAAAAATTTAGTTGTCGTTTTTTTGTCTGCCATGGCTGACCAAACCAGCAAACTCTACTTCTGATGACAAAGTCCACTTTGGTTCAAAACCGGGCAACTAACAAAAATAACGGCTATGCTGAAATGATATCCACCGCAAACCGCAAGTCAAAACTCCTATCAAACTTTTACGTTTGTCGTCTCTTTGAACAAATGCCGTAAGCTAACAATGTTCCATTACACGTACATATATTTATTAACTTTGCACAACGGTTGTACACACACGTTTATGCATTTAGTTTTTTTTTTCTAGGACTGTCCGGCATTAAATTTTATAAGCCTATCAAAAGTGGCTGTATTATATGATTAATTTGAAATTTCAGAATATTAGCCTCTAATCAGCGCAATGCTTTTATCAATAAAATATGTTTTTATTTAGAATACATTGCATCATATTAGCACATTATTGAGGACTACTGTATGGAAATACCCAAAATCATTTTCCACATATATCTTCATATCTGAATGATGATTGTATTCTTAGAATAAACGCAATGTCTGTCAGTTGTCAGCCAGGAATAACCCAATTATTTTCAGTATATCCGCATGAGTTAACTATTCTTATACATTGAAGTATATTTTTTTTAATACCATTGATTAAATTATTATTATGTAATAATTCTATTCTACCAAGCCTATACCCATTTCTATACGTTCATGTGTTTATTAATATATGTATTAAGCTTAACAGTGTGTTAATTTTTATTTTAACTTAATATAGCCTAGTTGTATCTTTAATTCTAATCAAATAGAAATAAATATTTATTTGCCTTGTATTATCTAATCATACTTTTTTAAATTACTAAAAAAAATCATGACTGAATTTTAATTCATATTATTACAAAACTCATGCTAATGGCAATAACCAAATAATAAACAAATAAGTAAAATTTAAATAAGTATTACATAAACATTCAAATGTAGTATGTATTATTCTCTCAACAACACACTTAACCAAAATAAATCTATATATTTTTGTATCCTTAATTAATTATTTAATTATACTAAATTCCTTGAAACAAACACATTGTCTAAAATCATCAAATCTTTTTTAAATGTTAATTCCTCTTGCAGATTCAGCACTCTTCCTGCCATTTAAACCATTAGGATAATTAAACCATAAATCTATTTCGGCCTTCATTATAATCATCAATAGTTTCTCTATTTCAAGCGTGCGAATTCCTATTGCATTTTTAATACTAATATTAATTCTAGAAGCCATTACATGTGCACCAATTAAAACAAGTGTGACCTTGAGGAAGGCATCCCAGGTATAATTTTTTTTACATTTTAATAAAAAATAAATTATAGCACGCTCCACTGCACACCAAACGTAATTTATCTCTATTGAAGTTTTAGTGTATTGTTTTGAATTCCTGTGTGAGTGAATGTTTGGGTGTGTAGATGAATCAGTGTGTTGTGTTAATTCTTGAATAAATATATTTGATGACAAAAAAAGTACAAATTATATTTGATTATGATAATTATTTTAAAAGCATAAACATTCGTATTTGTCATGTGTTTTTTGGACATATGTTATGTAATCAATAAAACTTTATCAATAATGTCTTTTAAAAAACTAGATGTCAAATTACAATATTATAATGGTAGTAAATGAATATTCTTACTATCATTCTGCTTGTCGAAAAAAGAACTATCAATATATCATAAGAAGAAAAATATAAACACAATGATAAGTAACTCAAAAGTAATAATATTTAATGAAAAGTGTAGATGTTAAGTTGTTGATATAAGTATATAATGTATGAACATCACCAGTCATTAACAATGATGATCAGTTTAAATTTGATAATATTATTATATATTAAAAACCAACCATGCGTATCGTACTTGGTTATTTTAGTAATTTATAGAAGAAGTACTGGGTCTCGAGTGATCTGCACGTGATTCATATTGAAAGCGTAAAAAATAAATAAAGTTTTTCATGCTCATCAGTGTTAAGCCTGCTATACGTTCATGCAAGTCATACAACTTGGCTTAAATAAACAAAAGTTGGAGTTATTAAAAACAATGATTTCTTAATTTTATTAAATCAGAATCGATTAAATAGAAAACATTTGTCTTGGCAACATTACGTAAATAGTTTTATCTGACTTTTTTCATACCTGAGTTTAATTTAAGCTCCGCTATTTCACACAGGCACAAAGTTGTAAGCTCTGTTAAAGCCAAGTTGTACAACTTGCGTAAGCGTATGTAGGATGCTTTAGAGTTTAGTACAATCAAGCTTGATTGAGAAGTTGGAACAAAAGTTGGTTAGTTGCTTCCTTTACGACTATTAAATCAACTTTACAACATGTCCAACCAACTCAAGCTACACACACACATACAAGGTCAAACAATTTAGTATGTTCAGTAGAACGCTTTAACAAATGAGAAGCAAAAGTAACAAAGGGACTAAATACCAATTGTTAAACAAAGAAATTAAAAAAAACCTTCACATATCAAACCAATTTTTTTTTCATTTTTGAATAATTACATATCTGCTTGATTGTTTACGGAATTTGTCTTAGCACCTTGCCTGTGTGATAAGATATAGTTGATGGCATCTTTAGAAATATCTTATTTTTTTGGCAAACATGCCAATTCTACTCAGTCCAGTAATGTCTTTGTTAATGAAGTTTGGCTTTTTTAGTTATTAAATTTAACCGAAAAAGGCAAACTTCAGACCATTTGTGACTCAAACAATGTGCTGATTACAGATACAATACAATACACGGTATTAAATGTTTGAAAAAAATACTGTAAACAACTATAAAGTGAAGAACAAAGCAATAACATTATTATAACAGAGTGGGAAGTAGAACCAGGCGTACTAATTTAAGAAATGCACGTAGTCATACCAAAACTAAGAAAAAAATAAATCTCCGAGAATAGATCAAATCACAGTAAAAACTCTCAAAGAAATGGGAGAAAAAAGCATAAACGCTATCCACCGTACATGCCGAATTTTATTTCTATTCATTCGTATTCATTTATATTAATTTATACTCAATTATATTCAATCGTATTTATTCATACCCATTCATATTCATACATATCTATTTATATCCATTTATATTCATTCATATTCATTCATATTCATTCATATTCATTCATATTCATTCATATTCATTCATATTCATTCATATTCATTCATATTCATTCATATTCATTCATATTCATTCATATTCATTCATATTCATTCATATTCATTCATATTCATTCATATTCATTCATATTCATTCATATTCATTCATATTCATTCATATTCATTCATATTCATTCATATTCATTCATATTTATTCATATTCATTTATATTCATTCATGTTCAAGCATCAAGCACATTATTAAAAATTACAAAACGCAGTCATGTATGATTAACAGCGCTAACAAAAGTTAAGCTATGGCCAAAGCGGTTACAAGTAGGATGGCTGTCCTCACAGAACACCCAACGCCGCTAGATGGCACCACTAAACCGTGTTGAACAGTATTTGATATAAAACTTTAGTCCTGTAGTTGTCCCATACATATTGTCACTAAATATTTAATATTGTAGTATGCCTTTATTATTGTAGTATTTTCAATATTGTTTTCAAATTTGTTTTTCATTTGAGGCACTATGTTTTGTAAATTTATAAGTTTGTAATTATTAAAGCTTTCTTCATAAAAGTATGGTTGTTTAGTTTCCTACACAAAAAACTTGCTATAGTAATTATGAAACATTTTCTTGGTTTAAAGTTTTTTTTGAAAAAACTGTAAACCTTGCAGCCAGTATTTTAAATAAATATGCTCACGCCATTCAAATGCTTCGTCTACAACAAATACAAATAAAAACTTGTCTGCGGTGTTTGGTATTGAACATACATTTTTCAAATTTTAAATAAAAACTCGTCCATCTAATATTCGACCACTATCGCTAAGGTTTATATTGAAAAACTATGGTTAGTTAACTTAAATCTCTATTGCCAACAAAACTTTTTTATGCAATCTTTTACTTTGACATCAAATACACCTTTTCAATTTTTATATACAATAGAAAGTATGCAAGCAAATCCACATTTTTTGTGTTAAGTAACAATGACATAATGATGGTTTAACATTTTCACTTTAGTAATTTTATTGTTTTTGTTTTATTGTGCGTTTTACTGCTATTTTAGATTTCCCCAGAAGTCTTACAACATGTTTCAATGGAGTTGATAAAACCAACGGTTTATTACGTGACTTCCGAATCACCCCGGTAGATAAAAAACCTATTTTTATTTAGTCGTAAGCTAATGCTGTATTTTTGAGCTATTTTTCCTTATCAAAAGTTGTCATCTTTCAACACTTGGATGCTAATTGTCAATCAAACTGACGCATGACGCGCCACAGAAGTAAAAGTGTCGGTATAGTCAATATCTTCTTTTTTTCAAATCCTCTTGCAACAAGAAGTGTTTTTAAGCAATCATCTTGTTTCTTACGCAACACTCAACAACAACAGTAGTTTTACTTGTTTTAGAACTTTGACAAGGTTTTATGTTTTCATTTTAGTGAAAAAGTTAAACTAGTCCGCTATGACTGCATATCATTTTTTGTTCTTTGGTGCTTTAGTGCTTTGAAAACAGAGTTATCTTCTATTTCTCTTATCCTTTGATTTTTTCCTCAAAGATAATTTATTACAAAATCTGAGAAACGATCAAGGCGGTTTAAGGTTTGACGTACACGCAGGTTTGACCTTCTCAAAGTTTCAACTATTAGTTCAACTGCTATTTCTTGTTTGTTTTTTCGTTCTTTACTTGCAGGCTTCAGATTCATCTAATTACTTCTCTTGATTGACGTTCTGACTCTGGTTGATCTGCGTGTTACTCTTTTCAGGTTTGACCTTCTCAACAAAAATTACATTGTCTGAACAAATGACATCGCGCTGATTTACACCCAAGGCTTTGCAATTTGTTCAATTTAATTTTTTGTCTAAACCACAGTTTTGATAAACATCTTGATTGAGCTCGTTCCGATTTGATTCAATTTAAGCACTAAATAATATTTGTTGAAAGTATATAATATGAATGAATGAATAAAATCTTGTGTTCTAATATTTTTTTAATTTTAGTCTGAGATTAAGCATTTAATTCCTTTATCAAAATAATTTGCATCATTTTTAAAAAGATGTTTAATTTTGTTACGGTTTAAGTCTTTAGTCTTTAAGAAATAAACAGTACAAAAGTGTAAAAAATCATCTTTTATAAGTAAAAAATATTTGGTGTCTCCTAGAGACAAGACATTCACCTTGCAAAGATCAACATTAATCAAATTTTCAAACTTTTTTAGCACTTTATTGTTGTGCAACAATTTAATTAAGCTATTGAAGTTGGATTGGTCGAAAAGACCCTCTTACTAGCTACCCAGATCTCTAAATCTAACCTCTGCAAAAAGTTATATTTAAAAATGATTAAACAATATTGTTTACGCCACAGAAGTTAACACACAGAATAAACATTGGCGGAGAATTGTAAAAGCAACAACTAAAAAATCATGATTTGTTCAAAACACTTCGCGAGTCTTCAAAGGTGCACCTTGGTTTGCAAAAGCAAAAACAACAATTAAACATCCAGTTTAAGTAAGTAATATCACATTTTAAAATTTTTGTTGATTATAGACTTGTGTTTATTAATTTTGTTCTTGATTTTGCAAGGAGTAAAAAGTTTTTTTATTAACACCTTATATATTTTGTGGAAATCATGTTGTTAGTATTAAAATATTAATTACTTCTATAAAGTTTAAATATACATTAACCTATGTTCAAATATAAACCTCTAACTATATTTGTTTTATCTTGCTAAAAATGATCTATTCAATGTTTTATAAACAGAAAAAATTGTTATTGCTTCAATTAAAAAAATAATTAGTATACATGATTAAACCCGTTAAGATATAAATAGAAAATAATAAGTACCGCTAATTAATTATTATTAGAAATCATTTCATGATTATTTTAATTACAAATCATTTTTATTACTTTTTCATTATACAATATGGCACTGAAACCTTCATGGATTTTATTATTGATAAAATATAAATAGCTTTGAAACCTGTTCAATATTATTACTAATTATATATTCGCCAATTATTATCAGCGAATCTGGCAATTTTTTTATGTGTTGCTGTTATGTGTTGATGGCAGTTTAGATTTGAAAGTAGGTACATATTCCTTCGATAAAAATTTGCTCAACAATAAAAAATAAGGTCAAAGAAGAAATTAAATGTGTATTTTCACTAGGAACTGAGAGATTTAATAACAATATTGAATAACAGCGACGAGAAACTTTTGAATTAGAAGATAAATATATTTAATATTTTATAAATAATTTTATTGCAATAATATTATTAATAAAAATTAAAATTATTACTGTTTTCACATTCTTTAGTTTATCTTAAGTATATAAACTTTTTTTTCTTGTTTAGTTGAGAATGTACTTCAAAATGTAGCTAGGTTTTTTTCAATTTACAAATTAATCGCAAATTATTTAATTTAATTATTATTTATTGACCAATACTATAACTATTTAAATCTATGTATTACGGATTTAAATATATAAATAATAAATGTAACATCTGATTTCCAAAAAGATACTATTAAAGTAGCTTACTACTGAGATACAAAATAAATAATTTGTTTGCCTTTGTATATAAATCTTATTAATAGATTCCTTATAATTAGTAACATAAATGTTTGAGCTGATACGAGAATTGTTTAAATGTCTAATGGCCATTTACTTGATAAAGCCTTACTTAAAATTTAAGAATGACGATATCGACTTGCACTGTTTTGTTTTAGTAATAGCATAAGTAAGCACGCAATGAATGTTGACATTAAAGCAACGTCGCATATGTTTATCGTATTTAACAATTAAATTTTTAAATTATAGTTTATTATAGCTATGATAAACACAAATATAAGCATTAGAAGTAAGTTAAACATAAGATTTATACATAAATTATCTTATAGACATGTGTTGTGTCAGATTATATAGAAATAAAAGGTTGTATTTCAAAACATGAGTCGGAAAATTGAGTGGGATTTCTTGGCTAATTATAAGAAAAAAAGTTCCTATCAACATGGTTCCGCAAACGCACCGTTTTTGAGATACAAGATGTAATTTTTTTTTTTTTACGATATCTCAGGAACGGAAAGAAAAAGTGCAAATTGATCACAAAACCTTTATTTTACAAAACTAAGCAATAACATAAAAAACAAGAAAAATCACAAAAATTGTTGAAAGTGGCCTCTTCTTACGGTAACGCTGGCTTCCAACCTACGTCTTACTGACTGACGTACCCGCTCAAAAATGCCTGGAGTGTTTTGTATCGTATTGCAGGATGCAATAATGCGATTTCTTAGTTTTTTATCAGTATTAACTGATGTAGTGTAAACTAAACTTTTTAAGTGACCCCACAAAAAAAAATCCAAAACATTTATTTCTGGAGACCGAGGAGACCAAGCCTGTGGGCCTCCTCGACCTATCCAACGGTTTCTAAACTAAAATGTGCAGGAGGACCATCGTGCATGAACCACATTTTGTTTCTTAATTGAACCGGAACGTCCTCTAAAAATCCTGGCAGCTCTTCTTCAAGAAAATTACGATATGATTGACCATTAAACTTAAACGGCAAAAAATATGGACCTATTAAATGGTCTCCTACAACACCTGCCCAAACATTAACGAAAAATGTTTGCTCATGACTGTCTTTTATGGCATGTGGATTTTCGTCGGCATTACATGATTATTAAGGAAGTTCATAATCGCATCGCGAGAAAAATTTGTTTTAAATAAAACTTGTTCTAAGAAACAAGGATTTTGCGCAATTCTTTCTTGAAACCATTGACACATAGCCAATCTTTGCGGAAAATCCGCTGGTAAAAGGGCTTGTACTTGCTGTATGCGATAAGGATATAACATCTGGCTTTTTATTATCCTCCACACTATAACGTGACTAAGGCTTAGGTTTAAAGATATTCTTCTAGTACTAGTTGATGGATCGTCTTCAATTTCTTAAAAAACATCTTCATCAATTTGCAGAGGTAGCAAGCGAGGTTTCCCATTTCCTGCAGCTCTTTTATGTACACATCCAGTTTGATGTAGACGTTTGTGAATACAAATGTATGTTCTTTTATTTGGTACCTGTTAGTTTGAAAACCTTTTTTGATACAACGTCATATATAAAATGCATATCACACATTTCTGACATTTCGCTATCACTGTAATTATTTATTTTGCTATCACCACGCAAGCAAAATACTAAGAATGGGCAAATTAATTGGGTAATAAAAATAATAAGTTCCCGCGATATTAACTTCTTTTGAAAAAAAGTGATTTAACAACTAAACGATAATTGTCAATAACTCAAATGCATAAAACGCTGACAACTAGATTAAAAACAATGTTTTTATCAACAACAAAACTTGTTGCTACTTTTCTCATGTTTTTTATCATAAAATGCAGTATTTCTCTAAAACGGTTTACGATTGAGCTTTTGACTAAAAGTACCTTTTTTGTGAAGAAAATATTGGTGGTTTACAATGTGCTTTCAGAATGCCAATTTCCCAAGTGTCATAAAATTAGAGCCATAAAAACCTCACGCAACCCTAAAACCTCCGACAATGGCACATGAACAAAATTGAATAAACGCTTAAAAAGTAGCTAATATTAATGCTAAGATGTGTACAAAAGCTGAATTTTGTATCTCTAACGGTTCCTGAGATATTGTCAAAAAAAAAATTAAAATAAAAACCAACGTTCAGGTCAATCAGTCTTTGTTTCAACTCCGCAAACAGTGACCAAAATTAGTTTTGATAACTGAATGGGTTCCAGAAAGAACACTGCCAGAGCAAGTTCGTAAAAAACGGCCAAAGTTCTCCAATGCTCAAACACTCGCCGTACTTGCTTGATTTAGCACCCTGTGACTATTTTGTGTTTCCGAAGATCAAGTCTGCTTTAAAAAGAACCCGGTTCGAGTCGATGGAAGAAGTAAAGCAAAAATCGGCGGAGCTTCTAAATGCTCTTACAAAAGAAAACTTCTAGCATTGCTTTGACAAATAGAAAAAAACAAACAGAACGGTGTGTGGCAAAGGAAAGGAAGTACATTGAATGTTTTCCAAATCAGATTCATTGAGATACATTCTTATATAATCTGAAACTTTTCATTCTCTACGTTTATAGCTTGTATCACTAGGTTTTAGTGTATCAAAATGTGGTCCATTAAAAAATTTATAAAGTTAAAAAAAGAGATAATTAAATAAAAAAATGCTTTTTGTGTTGCTCTGCAGGTTGTTCAAAATTATCAGCATTTTATCCTAATTTGTCATCATTATATTCTACAAAGTTGAAGATATTTTCTCCAGGTATGAGATATTTTTTTTATTGCCAAATATTGCAATAAAAACTTTAAAAAATATATTTTTTTAAATAAAGCTGAGAAAAAGGTTCCATACCCATTTAAATGTAGATCAAATAATAACAAATAAAAAATGTGCAAACTAATTATGAATTAACGAATATCAATTGTGAGAAGCAAACATAGGTTTATAAAATAAGAGAAGCTACAAGAGCAGCTAGTTAAGGATCAACAGATTTACAGAACGGTGTTACAGGAGGCAGTAAAGATGATTGCGGCAACGTCTCCGAATATAATAATGGAAGGAAAGTTAAAAATTAAAAAAAAAAAACTAGTAAAAAGAAGCAAAATAAGAGAGTAGACGATAGCAGAGACCATAAAAAAGGAGAGAAAAAACGAGAGATGAACAAAAAAAATAATACCGAAAATAAAAGAATGGGTAAAGAATAAACCCGAGACATGCTATTATACAAAAGAAATACTGACCAAGCACGGAGCCTTTGGGAAGTTTTTGTAACAAATTAAAAAAAAATTAAAAATGTTTATTCTGTCAAGAACGCTCGCTCATGATTGCTTCCGTCAGACTACTACAACTGTACGCACCCATTGTAACTGATAACTTTGTTGCAAGTGTGTAGCACTATTAGATTTTCTGTTATCAACCACTTACAAGATTTTTTTTTAATTTAGTTTAGTTAACAAAAATATGATACAACCTGTACGGCATTGAACTAAGGTCAAAGTTATCTACGAGTTTAACTAACTAAGGAGTTAACAACATATAGTACAACCGGGCCTTATTAAATTGACTGATGTTTTAATCAGAGTTAGACAACGAGGTTCCGTTAGTTTGGCTATAGATCAGTTGTTATATTAAAGTAGCGCTTGCGCAATACTCTTTAGTAATTTGTTACTTTTTAACCGAGTCGGCCAGTACGTAACAATTTTTTTATGTAAAGCTGGTTTTATCATGGCTACTACAATTGAAGCTCCTGCCAAATGCAAAATTCGATCTGTGATCAGTTTTTTCAAAGTTGAAGGCAATATTGTAGCTGAAATTTATCAAAAATTGTGTGTTATGTATGAAGAACACATTATTAGTGATAGTGCATCTGTAAAATTTTGAGTGGGAGATGATCGTACGCCCGCTTTACAGCCCGGACTTAGCACCAAACAACATCTATTAGTTCGCCAAGATTAATGGTTGGAAAAGCAGCGGTTTAACAGTAACAAAAACCTAAAAACCTGTGTACAACATTGAACAATAATACAGGCGGCCACGTGGTATGAATTATAAGGAGAGTGTAGAAAAACTGGTGCCGTTACGACAATGTCAGTGGCGACTACGATGAAAAATAGCCCATATGTCATATGTATGAGTAATTCTCGTGTATAATAAAACTTTTCTTATCTCTCTCATTAATTTTGCCAGCTTAATAAAATTTGAAAAAAAATAGCTCTTGTAGTTATAGAATATAAAATTCTAAATAAATTACAGTAATCCCAGAGGCATCCTTTTCTAAGAGCCAAGCTGTATTGAAAATACTGTAGTAAGTTGTAAGTCTGTATTGAATAAAGATTATAATATACTATAGAAGACAGATATTCTGAATAACTTAAAATTTTCAAAGAAGTTATTCACACGTAGTCCAAAAAGAGTCTTTCGGGATGTGAAATTATGAATTTATGTTGACATTGAAGTTATTGAGGTACTTGGCAGCTATATTATGCAGTACACAGTTGCAGTTGTAATCAACTATAATAAATGGTTATTCATACACTGGCAGTTAGTGCCTTGGGGTTGGGTGTTTAATGCAGGGCATATTACACCAGTAATGAGCAGATATAATCACACTAGTATAAGAGTATAGTTTGAGGTTGTGTTAATTTAATAATGCATTAGTGATAAGACTTTCATTATCATCAATATTCAAGATATCTTAAAGTTGCAAAGTTGCAGATATTGTGGCATTATGGCTTAACATTAGTGTGCCTAGTTGTTTCTTAATTGTACAAAACATACAAATAATTATGTACAGGTTCAATTGATAAGAAAACACACAGAATAATGGCAAGCCGTAACAGATACAAGAAGACAAGATCAACCAAACAAATAGAAGTTAGAGCAAGTTAAATTAGCGCAATGCAAGAAAAAATCAGTTCCTCTTCTGCAGTAAAATAATGCAGTCAATAAACTGGCAAATAATGACAACAAGTACTTTTCTTTCACTGTTCTAGACGTTTTTAAGATATGTGCTTGACTCCCATGTTGTTTTCAAAAAGAGCGCAAAGTTCCAACTTAAGTTGTCTAGTCTGTTTCCTTCTAGTAATAGCTTTGATGTTGGTGTTTCAAGCTCTTTTGCCATTTTGTTACTAAGTAATAAAATGTAGTAACAGTTTGTTATGTCAGTTCTTAAAAAAATATTTTGTACGCCCAATTATTTAAGCTAATAGCAACATTTACAGCCAGACACAAATAGTGTGGCCTCTATAATAGGCAACTTAGTATACACAAAAATTATGTTAAACTAATGCCTTTGCCTGTTTTAGCATTTTTCATTTGCGCTTACATTTTAAACATTCCATGAGCGACGTTGTTCTGGGATTGAAAGATGCTAAAACGGGAAAGGCATAAGTTTAACCACATTCAACATCATTTTTGTGTATACTAAGTTGCCTATTATAGAGACCGCACTATTCGTGTCTGGCTGTAGTTACATACTTTATATATAAACACACATTTTATAAATAATAGCTAATTAATTTACTTAACATACATCTAATAGTCGATAAAGCCATTTTATGATAAATCCATTGGTACTAATGGTTTTAAATGTCTTAAGTCTAGTTTTGATTTGAGACATAAACTTTTGATAGTTATTTAAACAGGCATTTGTCGGGGCGATAAAATTTCAAACGTGCTTGCTCGCATGGTAAGAGAAAGTATCAAATTTTACGCGCACTATTGAAAAATTATTTATAATAAATGCTCTACGTAAATATCAAAAAAATAAGAATAAATCACAAGTATGTGTAGGTTGTGATGATTAGTGTGAAAATATATTATATTAGGTAAATAATAAATAAGATGTAAAATGAATTATATCTGTAACTTTTTCTGCATACGATAACGAGTGATTTGCAACTGAACTAAAACGTACAAGGTATGCAACCATATATGCTTTAGCAGTTCATTAAGTTGCATAACTTGAATGGCTACATTGGTATTATGGGTATTATTACATATTAAGAATATTATACAATTACAAAATGTTGTAATTGCATAGCATTTTAGTAAAAGTGTGAAAGTAAATATCATATAGCAACTAATAATAAAATAACATTGCCAGTAAAGAAAACCAAATATAAAATGTAATAAGAATAAGTTGTTTTAAGTCACTGAAAATTCAAATATGAAATTTTAACATATTAATATAAAAAAAATAGTTTATTAGAATGACAAAAATACAAAATTTTCAACATTTCAGACTGGTTGCAAAAATTTCAAATCTAAACTTCCAATAACATTAGAAACAATTTTGTTGATGCTATTGGTTCGTCCCAAATACCAATAAAATAACCTTCTAGAAGTCCTAGGCCATCTTAGATTAATGTGAACGAGAAAAACCCAAGATTGCGATGTAAGCAACTAAATATACACTTATTGTAAGTATCAAAAATAAAACATGCTAAATCTATGATGCCAAACATGTCACGACCTTATGGCAGTAAAATACATTTTGAAGAAATACCGAGCTTACTTTCCTTACTGTAATCGGTTCTGTTCCCTGTCAATTTAGCATCTATCTATTCTGTCAAATAGAGAAAGTTCTAAAAGATGCAGGACTCCTAAAAAACAGTTTGATGGTTTGTTTTTATTATACTTTTATTTATTTAATTTGTAATATGTAAACCAAAACTGATTCAATTCGTGTAGTTGAAACCAATTGGAAGTCTTCTAAAACTATAATACTATTAGATTAGTTTATTTATAAATCATTTTACAGCAAACATTTTGAGTCCGTTATCTGTTTAATATCTTTCTACAAAAATATTGTAATGTTTATCACTTATTATACTTATTATATTTCCATGGTATTTTATAAACCAGTTTAGAAAAAAATAATGTGGTTTAAAACATGACTACAATACTTTATTAGTACAAATAGAGGTTTACATATTTACAACAAAAATAAGATTAACTAAGTATGGAAAGCTTGTTCTTAAACATATATTTGCTATTAAATTTAAATTAAAACTTCAATCCAGTCTGTACTTGATTCATAATACTTGCAGATTTTTGTAATTTTTCAGTTTCTTGTTTTGTTAAAGGTTGCTTAATAATATGTGAAACTCCATTTTCACCAAGAACCGCTGGCAATGATAAGAAGACATCTGTATCTATACCATGCAATCCCTGAAACACAAATAGTATGCTATAAATTTCACATAAGAGAGAAACTCATACCGGCATTCAATTTATTTCAATATTGATTGATTTGTCAAGACAAACATAATCTTTAAACATCTAATGCAATTTTTGGAAACAATGAAGTAAATTTAATTTAAATTAAATTACCAATAACAGAATAATTTCTAAATATTACCTTTACATATGTAGAAACTGCATGTACATTTCCGGTATTTCTCAGTATAGCCCCAACTAAATGAGAAACACTAAGACCTATAGCCCATGATGTATATCCCTTTAGTTTAATCACATCATAAGCACTCTCTACAACTTGCTTATGTAACTCTCCCCATTTTTCAGTATCAGTCTCTGATCCAATATCAGGATTAATCTCGTTTAATCTTACTCCAGCAACATTTACACCAGACCATACTGGAACTAAAATGAAATAAGTTAATTATTTAGACGTTCATTAGCACCACATAATAAAATATCTAGAAACTTAAACTATGTAAGCCTTTATCTATGCCTATGTATCATCGGACTTGCACACTTTTTTTTTAATGTTGGATTACAAAGATAAAACATTACACATTGTAATATAGTACAAACTATGCAATTTAAGAAATCGCCTACCGGCTTGTTCTTACAAATTGCGCATAACAAATACATAAAAATCTAAACAGATTCAAATTTTAACATTGATTTTGGTTAATGTTAGTACAAATAGAAACAAAGTACACAGGCATTACATAGATTCTAAAATCACTTCTTTCTAGTGATACATACATACTTTAAATTTAAATATATCTACAAAAATATAAATACGTAATTTTACCACTAGAATCTCCATGTTCTCCAATAATATATCCGTGACAACTGGTAGGTGCAACTTGCAACTTCTGTGACATTAAAAATCTGAATCGGGATGAATCCAAATTAGTTCCAGAACCAAACACCCTGTTTTTCGGTAATCCACTTAGTTTCCATGCCACATAAGTAAGTATATCGACAGGATTACTTACAATTAAAAGAATTGTATTTGGTGAATACTTCATTAATTGAGGAACAATAAACTTTAATATATCTGTATTACGTTGAACTAGATCCAAACGAGTTTCACCTTCTCTTTGCCTTGCACCAGCAGTTACTATGCATACTTTTGATCCAGCTGTAATACTGTAATCTAAAATAAATAAAATTTATATATTATATGAATTTATTAATTTACTTGCAATGTATAACAACCCAAATAACATCATTTAAAAAATATTGTTCTGAGCTTATCAGTTTCAACATCAAAATAATAAAATGTTATATTTAATTTATAAATGATAAAAAATGTCCAGATGATAACTTTTTTAATTTTGAATGATTTTCCAATAGTTTTTGAATTATTTAAATAAGTTAAAAAATAAAGTAAATAGGAATTGCAGGTAAGGAATATGTTATCTGGCAGCATACCTGCACTGCTTCTATACAATAGAATAGTTATACAAACTTAAATTTTCTTATTATTTTGTGTCATACATAAGTTTTATTTTTTGTAATGTAATGTAATTAGTTGTATGCATGTTTTCTAAAATGTTTTATAGTTAGCTATACCTTTTCAAAGTGTATGTATCTATTTTAAAGTGTTATGTAATTGTAATTAGCAATACTTAGATAGATATTTTTTGACCAATAAATTGTTCTATTCTATTCTATTGCTATGTTCACATAAGTTATGTTTACACATTATTTATAAGATTTGCATTAAGTGTCGTCAACATAAATAATGTCTTATAATAACACTGGCATTATTTTATCACTTTTGTAACATCACAGTATCATAATTTAATTTTGTTAGTACAACAACAAGAATAACGTTAATTAAACAGGAATAGAATTTTCAGAAATCAAAATAACCAATTTATTCTATCTTTATTAAATTATAAACGCACTCTGTATTTAATCTGAGTTTAATAAAAATCCAATCATACTTAAACACATGCACAAATAGTTGCCTATTTTGTAAACCTCATTATTTTTTACGTTTGCTCTGTACACATCATTATTTAGCAAAAACCACATTTATGTTATTTATTAGTCATATATGAAATTATTTATTTAAGTTTGTGTCATATTGCAGAAAGTATAATAAACCTACTTGTTATTGACCTCCAATCTTAAATTGTACCTATCTAAATAAACCATTTGATCATTGTATATTCTGACCTTGTGACATTATCAATCAAATATTTAGATTAGAAATGGTTAAGTCCAGTCAAGTTCAATGGCCTATTTCAGGACTGTTATAAAGATTAGCACATGTTTATTAAAAAGTTTAATAATATTAATAGTTATATCAATACCAAATAATAACGTAAGTTAGTATATAGGTGAATAAAAAAATAATAGCGTAAGTTAGTATACAGGTGAATAAAAAAATAAGGCACTGATTCTTAATTACATTTAAAAAAATTTCATGCAGTCATTATAGTAAAGTGCATGCAAAATGATAGATATGCATACTAAATTCAAAATATACGCAAATTAAAAAAAAAAACTACAGATTCATTATTTTTCTCTAAATGACCACTGACAGACAACTGTAATCCTTTTATCCTTCTATAATTGGCAATTGTTTTCAAATAAACTGTTGGTGTTTTAAAAATACAATAATGCAATTATTTAATTCGTCATTATTATATAATATTATTGATTGACCACAGAAAAGTTTGCCATTTTGGACATTTTTATTAATTAATTAATTTTTGCAATTACTTTATGAAGTTAGAAATATTCTAAGAAAAAGCTACAAGCCCACAACCTCTGATACTGTACACCAACACTCTACCAACTGAGCAATCCTTTTTGAGTTGTGTTGAGGTTGAAACCATTGGCCAACCTAGAATTTTTGAGTCCCACCGCAAACTATTGACAAAGGCCCACTCAGAGACGGTTTAAAAAAAAAGTGCAATTTTATCAATTATTTAACCTTTATTTTGTAAATTCCTATGCTTGTGAGTCCTTCCGCATTGCAGATCCTTGCTTATAGATAGCTCCGCCCCTATACAGGATAAGGAAAAGTAATGCAACATGGCTGCATTTTTGTTATTATTGAATTTAGAAAAAAAATGTTTCAGACAAAATTTGCGTAGTATAGTTTTGTGATTTTTATTTTTTAGTTAGGCTATGCAACTTTATGCAAAATTTTTTTTTTATTTTGGGCATATATTTATATAAACAAAAACTACAAGATTCTTTTCTGTAAAATTATAAAATAGGTTAAAAAAGTGATAAGTTGAAAAGTATTGGTTAGAAAATTGTTATTTGCAGTGGTTACTTTTTGTTTACTAGCAAGTAACTTTTTGCAGACTTTTGTTACGTCAGAATATGACGTCGAAAGTAACTGGAACATAGTTTTAGAAATGAAGTAAGCTCGCCAAAAAACGACTTAAACGTTTTGCCGTGATACAAGCGACCAAATAGCGGTTATATTTCCATATCTCTTTATTTTTGGTTGATCGCAAAAATTTCACATAACCGGTTACATCTAACATTAATTTTCTTATGATTCTTAATTTAGTAAAATATTGGTATATAAACATTTACTTCCCATAGAAAATTCATTTTTTTTATATATTTAATGGCAATTTCTACTAATTATTTTCAACAATTCATTTGTTTGACAAACTGAACAAACTACACTGCTTACAATTGGTTCCGCTTTTCAATTCGGTAGTGAGAACTAATCAGGAGCATTCCGCTACCAATGTTGTGGAAACCGCTACAAAACTTTAAAGCAAAAGCAATATAGCAGATTGTTTGTTAGTTAAATATCAATATGTTTATAGAGATGTATTCAAATGCTTTGTTATAAGCCAGCAGATATTCTATTGTAAATAAGAGGAGCCTCTAAACTGTTTCCCAGTTGCTATAACAACTACAAGACCAGTCTTAACGCGGACCAGCTGTAAGTTAAGGATAGAAGAAACGGTTATGTTTAAAAGTTTAAAAATTATGAAAATTGTTTTAATTGTTACTTATCTTGTTATCTAATTGTTCTTTTAATTTAATTTAAATATCAAAATTTTATACCAATTTTTCTTAAAAATGTTGCTAGGTAACCAATATTTGTATACTACTTGAAGTAAAAAGAATTTAAAAATATACAAACTCGTATATTGCCATTTAAAAAATAAAGTAAAAACACATGCGTGGAATGACGTAAAAAAATCAAAGTCACAAAAATATGGTGCACTTTGCCTTAGATTTTTTTAAATTCAACATAACGTAATATTGGGGATTGCAGCTAAGGAATACGCTACCTGGCGGTAGATTTGTTAACGAGCCGTTGTTGACACTTTGCTATGTTCACATCTGCTTACGTACATATCAATTCGAATGTCATGTTTTGTTTACATTTAATTTAACCTGGAAATTGTTTTTAAATACAGTTCATTCAGCTTAATCGGACCACATCGGAACCGGTTTGTTTTGGTTAGATTAAGCAGCTGGTCCGATTATGCAAAATTAACACACAAAAACTTAATTCAGTACTTCAATTTTATTTGAAAGTGTTAAATCGTTTCTAGGCATTTTAAATTGTACAGCATATAAACGCAAACATATCAATCATATGATATAAACAAGTATAGCAACATGCATTAGTTCACATTTTAACCACCATGGCGCTAAAAGCTTAAAAGTAATCCCACATATGAATGGCAACACCGGCACATGCTATAGTTAGCATTCCAAGTCTATTGCTAGCACCCTGTTTTAAGCCTGACAACCAAATTTATTAAAAAAAAAAAATCATCTTATGATATAATTTAATTAAAAATCAATATTATTCGAAAATGCTACAAGTGGGGATTGAACCACAACATCTGATAGTCAATAGAGATTTTCCATTTGACAAAATAGTCGCACTTGGTGGCACTAATTCATTGATTTTTGAATTTATTTGTCAAACGCTTTTTACATTTTTTATGTGTTTTTCAAGATAGAGAACGTCCCACAAACGCCAAATATTTTCTTTGCGTTTGTCAAGTGTGAGACGCTGTTGCTCGCAATATTGAAAAATGTAAAAATGCACCGGGTGCATAAAGTGCGCAAATGTTGTATTGTGTTGTATGCAATTTAAACTACTATCTGTATGTATGGTTGCAGATATTCTGCATCTCTTTTATGAAGCTTGTGAAATAAGTTTCCGCGCCTCCTAGCGGAAAATTATAGGAAAATTCAAATGACCTATATCGATTAGAAATTTTCCGATCTACAACTATTAATAGAGATAATTTTTGGCCAAAATGCACAGTTTTCGCTAAAAATGCAAGAAACCATTAAAAAACGCAAAAATTGATATATATGTATCTATTACTCCAAAACCACCTTTTTTCATGCGTGCAATAGGTGAAAATAGTCTTCAAAAAGACCAAATACACCTAAGTATAAGGTAAAATTTTTCTGAAAAATATCTAATTTGAAGGGACTAATTTATTTAAAAGATGTTTTTTAAAAATAACATTTGACAAGTAAAAACTACGCCATTATTAAAACAATTGAAGCAACAACGCATTGAAATTATTAAAATTCAGTTAGCAAAACTAAAGCACTTTTTGGTCGTCGTTAAGCATCTTCTCAACCGGCAATAGTAAACCCGGTAAAAAAATTTGAGCTATTGAGACAAGTTTGTAATGTGAAGAATCGAAACCGTGTGCATCGCTCAAAAACACATAAGAAATTTGCTGATGTAGTCCGTAGTGTTGAAGAAAATCCAGGTTTGTCCATTCCTCGTCGATCATTGAAATTAGACATTTTACAAACAACATTACACAGTATTTTGCATAAAGACTTAAGTCTTAAGGCTTTTAAAGTTCAGTTAACACAAGAACTCAAGCCGGTCGATCACCATAAACGTCGTATCTTCGCTGATTGCGTCCTTCAAATGCATGAAAATGATCTGGAATTTCATCAAAAAATCATCTTCAGTGATGAGGCCCATTTTCACCTCGGAGGCTACGTTAATAAGCAGAATTGTCGCATTTGGGGCTCAGAAAATCCAAGAATGATGGTTGAAAAGTCTTTGCATCCTCAACGTGTCACTGTTTGGTGCGGTTTTTGGGATGGTGGTGTGATTGGACCCTGCTTTTTAAAAAATGAGACAGGTGCAACCATGTTATTTCTCGAAGAGGTGATCACAATTGGCCACCGAGATCTTGTGATTTAACATCTTTAGACTTTTTTCTTTGGGACCACTTGAAAGATAAAGCCTATGCCAATGCTCCACAATCGATTCAAGACCTTAAAGATGAAATTCGTGAAGTTATCGAGGACATACAGCCGCAATTGGTCAAGGAAAATTTTATGAAAATAATGTGGTACTGCAACCGTACCCGGGCCGGCCATTTGACTGATATCGTTTTCAAATGTTAATGGCATACCTTCCTCTTTACAATGAAATAAACATTTATTGATTTCTCTTAAAAAATACCCATTTTTTTTAAATATCAAAATAAAACCTCTTATTGGAAAACCCTATATATAAAATTCAATAGAGAATTATAGATAAGTGTCCACACATCTTAGAAAATTGACGTTTATTCTGGTTTAGTTCTAGTAACTTATTGTATGTAATAAAAAAAGTAATTATCTTACCTGTGCTTGCTTCTATTTTAGCATTCTTAACAAAGGTTGATCCATGTTGCAAATCCAGCATTTCACCTCTCAGTTTATCTTCTATGCAATCAACAAGACATAAATGACTTGATACATTCTAAAAATTAAAAAGTTGATTCAGTCACTAATTTTATATAAGTTGCAAAAAGTAAGTAAACAAAATTTCAAAAATAAAATAGTTCTGTATATTGTATCAATCTTATGCATGATGAAACCATGTAAAAATAATAGAAAACATATTTATAATAACTATCCAGTAGTTCCAGAAACTTCCAAAACCCAATCAGGAAATTAATTGTGTTTTGTTTTGTGAAATAAGTTGTTTATTTAATGAACCCAAAATGAATCAAAAGTATGTAAATTATATTAAAACTGTAATATGTAACTACAGGAAGTTTATAAATGAATGGGATTATGTAATCACTTTAAATGTGCCGCTTTTTTTAAATTGTTCACTAAACTATTTGTTTTGACAGATCAACTTTGACAGCCGTCAAGCAAACATATGAAAACATATGTAGTATAGTGGACGATTTAAAAAAGGCGGCATATTTAAAGTGATTACATAATCCCATTCATTTATAAACTCCCTGTACTATGTATATACAGGGTCTTTATAAATGTCTGGGATTATGTAATCGCTTTAATATGCCGCCTTTTTAAAATTGTGCATCAAACTATTTTCTTTGTTTTGACAGTTCAACTGTATTTATGCACATTACATGTACATTAGATAATTACATAATCCCAAACTTTTATAATGACCCTGTAGAACTAATAGATGTAGAAAAGATTTTTTTATCATTTGATTCAAAAATTTCCAAACTATCAAATCTTATTATTAAGCTATCCCATATCAAAAATGGTTACATGCTCACAAGGTTGCCATTATATAAATGATAACATGAATGAATTCTTCGATAAAATCAACAAGTAGTTTATAAATATATCATATAGACATATTAAGTAAAAACTTATATTTACCTGTGTTAATATACTGAATGCACATGCCATTCCAACTTGTCCCACTCCAACAACTGTTACTTTGTTTCCTGATGATTTAACTGGATCGGATACAGGTACAAGCAATGATTTTTGTGTTTCGGTTGCCATTTTCTGAAACAAATAAATAATTTTGTCAAATTCCAAAATGATATAAACAGGCAAGAATTATATACCTACTTTCAAATATTAAAATGTTTTAAAATTGTATACCACTACTAAATTATTATTAGAAAACCGAATTTGTCATGTAATTTATACATGTGCTACTTGACATGTTTTTACTTTGTCAATATTGTGAAAGACTATTTTAATCAATATTCTTCTATAAACAGTTTTCATAGATAGGTTACCCAAAGTACACCATAAAATATATTTTATACTGAGCTAAAGCCAAATATTTATGGTAATTAAAAAAAGTACTTCATACTTTTATTCAGTTACTTTCAACACTTTTATTTTCATTTTCAAAATGTGATATTTAGAAATTACTTAATAAGCCATAACAGCATCATTATACGTAAAAAAAGTTATGCAAGTTTTTCACTCTCCGACCATTCGGGTATTGCCATTTACCCTACCTCGCTAAGCGTGGATTTAAAAGTCAGCATTCGCATTAGCTTTAAATGATTCAATTATAACAGATTTCTGCAGACAAATGCAATGAGAATAAACTTAACTTTGTAAATTTAATATGAAGATAATTTTGGATTTGTTTGTAGTTTTAATTATTATTAAATAAATTAGAAAATGTAGTTTATACTTAAATAAAATTAAAATAAATAAAATTAAAATACAATATTTTATTCATTGTGAAATAATTAGATTAACTCCATTATATAATTATTATTATAGTAAATTATTTCAATGATTATTATAAATAATTATTAAATTATTAAATCATTATTATTATTATTAAGTGAAATTAATATAATATTTAATAATATATTTCACATTTAATAATGTAAATAGATTCCACCAAATACAAACAGAAAATATTACATTTAATATCAATACAAATAATATTTAATTATTTAAAAATGTTAAACTCGTGTAGCAACTAAAATATATTTAACTAAAAGAATTGAAATTATTTTGCCTATATTGAATTATAGTAAAAATAGTGTTATATGATGACATACCAGAAGTATGAACAACTTCAATAACTTGAAACTGTTTTAATTAAATATTCTCTGTAATAATATCCTGTACAGATAAAAAAAAGTTAAAATTTTATACAAATGAATAGCATAGATAATTAAATTAGCAAAATAATTAGCAAACAGGAATATAAACAACAACCAAACTATTAATAGAATTAAAATAATATTGATTCAATAAATATTGACTATCTATACAGGAAAAATTAAAATATTTTTTAGATAAAGTCTGTGTATACCTAACAAACGTTATCTGTTTTTGTATTATCAGCAAGATTATTAATTCTGTCCGGCTAATTAAACATAACATTTCTATATTTATAATATTTGAGTATGCAATATTATATTAATTTATTTTACTTACCGAAAAATTATAATATTGCGCAATCGTTGAATTTCTACAGCTGCAGAAGACCGGCTGGGACCGGCAAACAAAATTAAATGACAAAGGTGACCTTAAGTATGAATCGATCCGGCTGAACTTAAGTATTTACCGAAAACACATGCGCATGCACCACGCACGCCACGCACCGGATGGTCTGAATCATACTGAATAGCTGGAAATTCTGTAAGTAAAATCAAGAATACGTGCAGCTCATCGCGTAGGTAATTAGGTATCAACTTATAATAATTAAGTAATATAGGGGTGCAATTAATAATGTGTTATCTTTAGGAAAGCAACAGAAACACCAATAAGTTGAGGTACACGTTTTATTTGAATTTGAATACTATTCTATATTAAGAAGTAATTAAAACAAAAACAATTATAAATTTCATGTTAATATTTAATAAAAAGCAGCTTTGTTTTAATTTAATAAAAGTTCTCTTAGTTTTTTAATTTGTTTATCATATCTAATTTTTAGTTCTATTACTTATTTAACTTCAAACTCAATATACAGGGTGTTGCAGAATGTTCAATACAAAATATTGTTTAGTAAATTTAACACCCACGTAAAATCAAGGTCGTAACAAGGATATGATTTGCGTGTGGCAAATGTCGAACCACTCCTCCAACAAGGTTTCTTGCACTTTTGATTGAGGTCTACAGGTTAATGAAGTTGCAACTGATGGATTTAAAGATGTAGTTAAATTCTTTGTTAAGGTTGTCAAAGTACAAAACAACCGATGAATGTTTCTTTTTATGGCTGCCGGGGTGCAGTGATAGCTGGTGGAGTTGATTCCAAAACCAAAAAAATCGCGTCTTGCAAGCAAAGCAGATATTTCTGAGTGCAAGGATAAGCAAATGTAGGTAAAGCGTGGGTTTATTGGCTCGTTCCTCGTATGGCTTTTGTCCAAAGATACAATTTCTTGCTTTCTTCTTGTGCCTTGGGACTGAAACTTAGCGGTTCGTGCTGTTTACACAGAGCGCATACGCAATAAAAAATATTCTTTCATATGTGCCCGGATGCTGGACGTAACGCCTTCTTACTAAAGGACACAGTAATTCGGTGCCTTTTTGGTTTCTGTTTAAACGCAGCAACAATTGATTGACTGCTGCTGGTTAGTAATGTTCTTTCTTTTATTCCTTCAATTCCAAGATAAATTCCTCTTGACAAGGGATTTCTGTTTTGGGTTTTTCGAGACTTGGATTTAGTTCTGTGGCGGTAATTATGTGATTGCTAAGAGTACCTCAACAGTGATCAAGTTGGCGTATTAATGGTGCCAAAAAGTTAGTCTATGTTGGATCGTTTTTGTCTGTAAAGTTCCGTCAGGATTCTAAGGTGCTTTTCCCATCTTAGGAGTTGTTTTTGTTCTAATCCAAAGTGGCTGTTTTTATTGTCAATTTCTCAGAGTGGAGTAAGGTGAATTAAAAGTCTATACAAATTCCTTCAACGCATTTATTAAAATAATAAAATCTATTCTTTATTGGCAAATCATAGAACCCAAGATAAAAATATTTAATTTTTGTTTTTGCAACTTTAATATTTTGTTTTCATACACTTGACATCCACGCACAAATCTTTAAAATATTAACACGATAATGTTTTTACAATTATGAGACGTTAAACGTGGTCAGAAAACAGAAAACGCAGCTGCTAAAACTTCTAAGCTACTTCTAAAATCTCTAAAACTTGTTGCGTGGAAAACGGAATCTTAAAACTGTCTGGGAACAACTGAGTTTATAGCATTATTGTAACATTTTTGAACTAACTTAAGTCATACCTAAAACAAAAATTTTTAAAAAACTTTATAAATGCTTAATTTTTAATCATATATGTATACATTACATTTTTAGGACAAAATTACATTACATTTGATACACAGCAATGGCGGGTGGTTGACATCTTCCATTACAAGACATGGCATATACAGAGACATTAACAGTTCTTTTCATATCTACATCATCTAAAATAGCCGACGTTCTATTGGCAGTAAATACACGCGACTTTGTCATACCATTAATACAAAGCTCATAACCAATAACACTATTACTTACAGATGCAACCCATTTCACAATTAAACTTACGGGTCCTATTCTTCGAACATTGGTAATCTCAAGTGGAGCCGGATTCACTGCACAATCACATGGTACGTTTGAGTTATGATCACTTTCACATATACAAGTAAGAGGTGGACGTCCAAATTTGCCATCTTTTCCACCAGGTTTGGGTAAATTATCAGTTAACAGAGACATACTATAATCGTCAACGTTTTCCTTCCCTTGACCAAGAGCAGTCACTAAATCATCAAAATCTTTGCCATTAGCTTTAGTTTTTAATTCAATTTTCATGGCATCAATCATGCGATCTTTTGTTTTTGCTTTGTCTTGGAAATTTTTTAATGCTAGTTGAAGACTTGATAACGTAGCTTCATACTCCGAACCTTTCTTACTTAATTTAGAACCAGGCATACCTTCTGCTTCAAGGCAGGCACATTTTATTTTATTAACTAAACGTTGGAGTTCACTTATGTCATTTTTATATTCATTAGAATCATCTTTCTTTGACTTTTTTTTCTTTTCGTCGACAGCTGTGCAAGAACATGTGCCCACTTTTATTGGCGAAGATTTTTTATTTGGATTTTGTCTAATTTTGTCAATATTAGTGGGTTGATCAATATTACTTTTACTTTTAACTCTGGGTTGATCAATATTACTTTTACTTTTAACTCTGGATTCGTCAATAACATTTTTAGTTTTTTCTTCGTGGTCTACAGGCGTAGGTTGTTTTGCATTACTATTTTGTCTACTACTTGCATCTGCTGGTTGGTTCTTACTCTTTTTTCCACTGTTTGAAGCTTTAGGTTGATCTACATTGCTTTTGCTTTTGTCTTTACTACTTGATGCATTTGGTTGATCCACATTACTACTTTTACTCTTACTTTTTGATTGGCCTAGTTTTTGTTTTGCATTTCTAATTTTACATTTTTCTTTGAATAAACACGCTTCATCACAAATAGGAGCTATACATACACATGTTTTACATGGTTTATACAAACAATCATCATCACATATATTTGCAGTGCAACTGCATTTTTCTTCAACTACTTTAGGCGGATGACATGGTTTCTGCAAGCAACTATCTTCGCATATATCCTTGTTGCAATCGCATATCGGTACTACTGGCGGTTTACACGGTTTCTGCAAACACTTATCATCGCATACTTCAAAAACACATGAACATTTCTTTTCCAAAAATTCACAGCTCAAACAATCGCAAGGATTACAATCACATTCTGTTATTTTTGGAGCTGTAATACAATCAATACATAAACAATCTTTACGGTGAGGTCCACAATCACATTCAAGTAATCCATCAACTACTTTAGAAGGTTTGCTTTTAAAATCACCTGAGTCTTTAACTGAAGGTGCCTTTTGAGAAATTAATTCGGTTTTTATTTCCTTTTCTATAACAGATTCCTTTTCTATAACAGATTCCTTTTCTATAACAGATTCCTCTTCTATAACAGATTCCTTTTCTATAACAGATTCAGTTGCTTCTATTTCTTCAGTACACTCTTTAGTACACTCATATTGTATATCTGACATTTTTTTGCCACATTCTACGTGTTCACCTCCTTCATGTTTAACTTCTACAACTTGTTTTTCTGCGGAACTTATAGCTGTTACACCATGTTCGGATGCATGATGAGATAAAGTAGATACAGATACTTTCTTCTGAGATGTTCCTTCCAGTTCGTCAAAATCGTTTGAATGTGCCGATTTATTAGAACGTGTAGCACCAGATTCACTAATCGACAAAGTCTTATTGTCTTGTTCGCCGGTCTCACTCTTGTAAGCACTTGAGGCACCAGTTATACCAGAATCTCTATTACTAACAAGAGGTTTCTCCGAGCCGATTGTTGGAACCGTACTTCCTGATATTTTAGAAGAATGTCCAGAAAGTAATGAATCGTCCTCTTCTTCAATTGTATGTATAGTAGGTGATCTGCTTTTTACTTGTTCTAAAGTTTCTTCCATGCTTCTCTGTGCCATTTCTAGAGAAGCTCTCAATGATCTATTGGCTTCGTCCAATGCATCTCTTATCATGCTTGATGTTCTTTCCATAGCTTCATCAACTTCCTTTTGCAATTCGTCATTAGTTTCCTCTGTTTGCTTTTCTGACTCATCTAAGAGTTCTTCTGATAGTACTGTAGTTTCGCTTGTATCTTTGAGCCCGTCTACTGAACATCCGCAATCAGCAGTTTTCGTCTCAGTAGTACTAGGATAAGTTGAGCTGGATGCTTCTTTTCTTGATTTCTGACGGTGTAAAGCTGAATCTGATACACAAGGGCAACAAGTTTTTTTAGGTTTTGGAGAACAACTGCAACAAGTTGCTGCAGCACTACATGGTTGTGGTATATTAGAACCACAAGAGCATACATTTACAGTTGGTTGAATTGGCATACAATTGCATTCTCTTATTGGAATAGGTGGACAAATACATGGAGATTGAATATTTTGTGCTCGACAAGGAACGCATGGTAGATTACCATCAGCACTATTTGGAAGGTAAGTACGTGGAATATTTTGCAAATTAACAATCTCTTTTTCGTTTGCTTGCATTTCAAACTCTTTTTGTTTAATATTAGCCGTTGATGTAGCAGTAGTGCATATTTTTCTGCATGGATCTGTGTTCATACCGCTATCACATACTTCTTTAATTAATACTTTGTCTTTTTCAATCATTCCTTTATCATTATCTTTATTTTCATCTATTATTGTAACATCTATTACTTCAATTACTTCTCCATTGTCTAGACGTTCTGAATATTCCTGAACTTCACATATGCATGTAGATTTATCAGAACATACACACTTCACTCTTATTTCAGATGAATGGTCTTCATCAGCAGTTAAATATGCATCTTCATTTTCATCTACTTCAACAACTTTGTTATCTTCATATTCCCATGGCTCAACTTCTTTATCAACTGTATCATCTCTATATTCGACCAAAGCTGTTTCGTAATCTGTTGTATCGTCTTCTACTTCACCTTCTTCCTCACCTAATTCACTTTCTCCAAGTTCTTCTATAACAATTTGTTCTACTACTTCCGTAGATTCTTCTGGTACATCACCTTCTCCTATTCCTCTTCCTACAGAGGCATCAACATCTTCTGATGATGTTGTAGATACAGCTGCACTTTCCTCTTCAATTGTAGCTGTTATTACTGCACTTGCTTCTTCGGATTTTTCTCCTTTATCAGATTGTGGTATTTCTGATGCAACTGCACTCGTTTCACCTTTATCAGAAAATGTCATTTCAGTCTTAGCTGATACTTCTAGTTCTGCAATTTCTACTGATTCTTCAGGTGCTTTTTCTGATGCTACTGCACTTTCTGGTTTTGACATTTCTCCTTTGTCGGAATGAACAGAAGGAGCCATTGAAACTATAACATCGCCTTTTTCTGACACTGCTGCACTGATCGGTTCTAATTTTACTGTATTATCCGAAAGACTTGCAGACATTGCAACTCTATCTGACTCGGCCGTTGGTGCGGCAGATACTTTTTCTGATGCACTAAAAGGTGCTTCGCCATCACCTGAGCGCACCGAAGCTGCTGTTGCGGCAGTTTCAGATTCAACAGCACTCTTGGGTTTATCAGATTGAATTACATCATCAGGTTGTCGAGATGAAATTTCACTGGCGTGTGTTGATTGTGGTGTAAACGTAACAACTCCAGATTTTTGTTCAGTTCCAAATGATGTCACATTTACTAGTTCAGATTGAGGTGCGGACGGTTCGGATGGTGCTACTTCTCCACCTTTAGTTGTAGGCTCTGATTCATCATATGCTGACATTACTTTTTCAGAGAATTCAACTTGAGCATAAACAATTTCTTCACCTGCACCTTGATCAGGGACAACTTGTTTACCTTCACCTTGATCAGAAACAATTTGTTCACCTTGACCTTTATCAGAAACAACTTGTTCAACTTCACCTTGATCAGGGATAGCTTGTTCCCTTTCAACTTGATCAGAAACAATTTGTTCACCTTCACCTTTATCAGAAACAACTTGTTCACCTTCACCTTGATCAGGAACAACTTGTTCACCTTCACCTTGATCAGGAACAACTTGTTCGCCTTCACCTTGATCAGGAACAACTTGTTCACTTTCACCTTGATCAGAAATAATTGGTTCACCTTCTCCTTTAACAGAGACAACTTGTTCACCTTCACCTTGATCAGAGACAACTTGTTCACCTTCACCTTTATCAGAAACTACTTGTTCACCTAACGCACCAACCCCACCACCTACATCTAAGCCTTCTGACGCTTTACTTGATGATTTTTTGGTACTTGAACCGGGACCAGGACCTTCAGAAACTGGTTTGTCGTGATCCGGACCTTGATCTTGTTCTTCAATTTCAGATACAGAACCTACAAGCTGTTCACTTTCCGTAAACTCAGTTACAACTTCTATATTACCAGATGATGTAACTGTCATAGTTGTTTCAATTACACCAGCGGGTCCTTCAGTTATTACTTCCAAACAACCCGATCTTGTTATAGTTGTTGTTACATGTAATCCATCATTGCACTTTCTTATAACTTTAACATCGGTACTGGCTTCTTTGGCCGTTGTTTGTAATTCAGTTACTATTTTTACTTCCTCTACAATTTCTGATTCTGTTATAATTGCACCTGAAGATGTGCCACGGTGCACATGTGCAAACGGTGATTTTTCACAATTACAAATTTTGCCTGCAGCAGTTTTATCTTTAGCGGAACCACTTGTTTTAACAGCTTTACTTGAGTCTTTAGTTGAAACCTCTTTTCCATTACCAACGACTTCCAGTTCACCACTTTGATCAAAATCTTGAACAGAAATTAATTTTTCTTCATCTCCATCACCTCCTTTTTCTCCACCAATTTCATTAGTTTCACTTTTTTCTGTTACTTCGACATCAGTTTCTTCCTCTTCTTCTGTTTTATCTCCTTGTTCTCCATCTTGATGGTCAGTCATTTGATCTCCGTCATCAGATTCTAGTTGCTCTGCTGATTTATCTGTCGTATCAATTTCGGATTTCTGGGTATCTTGTACCTCTTGATCCCCACTTGCAGTCTGTTCAGTTTTTTCCGTAACTGGAATATCTTCAACATTATCAGTAGCTTCAGAATCACCAGTTAAACATTTTGGACAACTTGGATCTTTAATTACTTCTGCAGAATCTACATCTCCACATATATCACAGGTATCCTTTTCAGGAATTTGATCCATTTCATCAGCATCTTTATTTTGATCTACAAGATCTACTAAATCCTTTATATCATTTACAGTATCTTTTAATTCTTCTGGTATAGTTTTATCATCTTTTGCGTTCTTTAGTTCATCGCTCAAGTCTCTTGCAATAGCATATAAATCGCCATTTGCGCTTGAACTATCAGGTTGTGCATCTTTATCTTCTCCCGAACCAGAACATGGCCCTGAACATGATCCTGAACTTGCATCAGATCCCGATTTTGGTTCATAATCTGGTTTAATATCCGCATCTAAGTCTTGTTTAACGTCCATATCTGGACCAGGTTTATCATCATAACCATCGTCATCTGGTCCTGGTTTATCATCTTTATCTGGCCCCGGTTTATCATCATCTGATTTTTTTTTCTTTGATTTATCTAATTCAACTTTCATTGAAGCCAAAGTATTTGCTTCACTGATTTTTTGATTTATTAATTCTTTTTGTAATTCATGCAATTTATGAGATAGCAAACATATTTCATCCTTTAGTTTATCATTAATATCAGACACGTCGGATAAATTTTTATCATATGCTTCTAGTTGACATTTTAAAAACTCTATTTCTTGCTTGGCAGCAGCATCGCAACTGCTTTGTTGCCCAGACAAAGTTTTCAATTCCGCTTCAAGCAAAAGACATTTCCTTCTTTCACGTTCCAATTCTCTACTAACTGGCCCTTCTACGTTTTCTTTTGTATGTTTCAATTCAAGTTTAATATCTGCAATTTCATCCGTTAATCTTCTATTTTCTTCCAATAATCTTAAATTCATATTTTGTAAGTCGGTGCCATTAACATTCATTTGTTGTTCGCAGGATTCTTTCACCATTGTATTTACTTTCTGTTTGGTATCCTTTAAAGCTTTTTCTTTACTTCTTAGTTTATTAACATCATCTATAAGTTTTTTTTCTTCATCTGAAAGTTCTTTAATCCTGTTCATAAATTGTACATCTGCATCCTCAATGGAAAAGACTGACATATTAGATAAATCTGGAATTTTCATTGGTTTTCTAGATGGTATGTCTTTTTTACAAGTGCATGGTATCTTGGTCAATTTGCTAACGTCAGCGTCTGGTTTACATTGAGCTAGTTTAGTCATATTAAATGCCATAACTGCTGGCATTGTTGCGTCCATTTGGTCAACGCGTTGCTGAAGGTATACTTGTTCCGACTCAAGTTCTGCGTTTCGATCTTCATATTTACGTATGATCCCTTTCCAGAACTCATCTTGTGCGTCGTATTTTCTATTTTTCTGTGGGTCGCACATAATTTAACGACAAATTTTGAGCATACAAAAATTTTTATATTGTTCTTTCAATTTTGACTTTAATGTCAGTGAATAAAATGATTAAAATTAAACATTATACATCTTTGATATTTTTAATTGTTTGTCAATTTTTTTTTCTTCAAAATAAACCGCTCAGGTGGTATTAGGTCTGTTCCAACATACGATTTGGACCGTTTGCAAACCGTTCAAACTATGCACACAAACAAATTACTGCGTATAAAAGATTGCCTAATGTTGACAAATATTTGTTTGTGTGCACAGTTTGAACGGTTTGCAAACCGTCCAAATTGTATGTTGGAACAGACCTGTAGCGAACTTGACTACCATATGGGATATTTTGAGTTTTAGAGCCGTCTTACACGAGACTGATTTTAATACAAGTGTCAGTACAATAATTTTGCGCGGCAATTTTTTAAATTTTTAGCAAGCTTTTAAGCAAGAAATTAGAACAGGTTCTAATTTCTTGAATAAAATTTTATTAAATAATTGATACATAAATCCGTCAATATATATATAAGTCGCCAAGATCACTGGATTATAAAATTAAATTTTTAAATAATTGGCGCGCAAAATTAATGTACTGACACTTGTAATAAAATCAGTTTCGTGTAAGACGGCTCTAAGTCTTACTTACTTAAATCTGTTTTTTCTGTTCTTATAAGTACTGAATAAGATGAAACTTTTGTAGAAACTGTATTTTAGGCGTTGATAGACTCATCCGGTTTTTGTATATTTTTGGTCTTATGTCTTTCTGCAAGTTCGGTGTTGACTTAAAATATATGCATCTACATGGAAGACATTACTCTTTCTTGTCCGATACAATGCTAGTTAATATGGAATTTATTTTCTTGTCCAATTTCCTCTTTTATTAATATTATGTATTTATTTTAATTTACCTCAAGCCCTAATGCTAGGTTTGAATGGATTGATTTTAACGGTCCACCGCAATCGGGTGTTTTTACAGTTGTACCTACGCACCTCCGACGTTCTACAATTGAATGATTTAAATTTAGTTGTCAAAATAAATAAAAATAATTGACAAGTTTATCATAAAAATATATATAAAATTTATGAAAAAAGTTGTTTTTGCCCAGGATAAAAACGGGGACACACAGTAGAAATACTGCCCTCACAAATACGGCAACCAAACTATGTGAACTAGATTAGCATGTTTGCTGATGACGGGAGCAATGAAAACAACTCACGCAGTGGCGGTAGCAAGAGCAGTGTACGAGAGCAATGAGAACAACTCCTATAAACAGCTCTATAGCTCTATAGCTGTTTATAGCAGCTGTTCTCATTGCTCCCCTACACTGCTCTTGCTACCGCCACTGCAGTTAGTTGTGATGATGGAAGCAAGCTGTAAATCTCGGAGCTCACCAACCGGGAATAACAAATGTATTACATGAGGAAAAACACTACAAATGAAATCAGACTTTATAAAAAGTTATAGTATACAAAAGTCATTTGATGTATTATTACCCTCACAAGAGGAGCGAACTAATTAAAAACACCCAGGCAAAAACCATCTTTTATACAGATGGAATAACCAAAGTTTACTATTCTATAAGCAAGTTGTATTTCATTTTTATTATTATCTTTTTGCTTTTAATTTGACGGGCATGCGGTGAAAGAAGGTAAATTTTTTGACTAGAGATCCGAATCCGGGACTAAATTTTTGTTTATTAGGAGGCACCTTAAAAAGTTTTGCACAAAGACGTTTTGTATATCAATATTTTTAAAATTTTGTTTTTCTCCTTTAACAAGGCCCACTAGTAAGACTTCCAAGCTGTACATAACTGGTATATCAATCATGATTGCTGATATTTTGTGTCTTATTTACACACTTTTTTATAATATTTATTAAGTAAAAAAATAAACCCAAAATTTGAGTTTTGCGGCATCGCAATTATCATGTTGCATGTTGTCCGTACGGGGCGTGGCCTCCGAGTTAACAAAACTCCGTCGCGCCCAAACTTGTCAGCTTGTTCCAACGCAAGCTTCAAGACCTCAACACCTCTGCTACCACCAAAACATCACCAGGATCCGAAACTACTGAGATAAATCTACTGGCCGTCATAGGATAAGTTATATGAACCAGGATGACCCATTCCCTGGAGAGTGACTCAGACGACCTCCGCTAAGACCCAACAGTATACTCATACCATTGAGCTATCGGCCTCGATGAGCATTAGATAAGTAATACCAGGAAGAATCTTTTCGTCAACTTCCACCGATAACTCGTGGTACTTTTCTCAGGTTGAACAAAGCACGAATCGCACTAACAATTGGCGCCTAATGTGTGACTTGTAGTAAACGCGCCCCAAAACCCACGGACCTAAAACCGGAGAACTACGTTACCTAGAGAAGTACGCCATTCAAACCAAGCGTAATTTATCTTTATTGACCACCTGATCGACATGTAAGCTTTAAGCACATGCAAGCGAGTACTCTCGCAGCAAAACAAAATTTAGTACCTATATCTTGTGCTGTCGGTCAGGTAGAAATAATTAATAACTTATAATCATAGCTTACTCAACATCCGTGGAACCCGATCAAGACCTGTGTGAAGAAGACGGTAGAGACTTTAATAAAGTAAAAACCCCACGCCGAGTTCCACCAACCAACCAACATTGGCAGAACATCGAATCGGATTCCAAAAAGGAACATCACGCCAATGTCTACCAGCTGTATCTAGCTCCACTCCACAGAGCTCATTGGACAAAATCACTAACACTCCTGCATTGGAACCGAAACGCAAAAGAAGTCAACCATCACCAGTGACTGACATAGTTCCTTTGTTAAGGAACGTGGACCTGAAACCCCGTGACTTAGCATTCATAGAGCAGCATCATTGTCAAAAGTAAAGCAAGAAAACCAAACCAAAGCTTTTAAGTTGGTATAATCGTTGGTACTTACTTTTTCAAAGACAAGGACAACGCCGGCAATGTAGTCACAATACGTTATCGCAATATCGTACTAGTTGATGAAGTCTGCATTGGTCGGGTTAGATGAGTCTACTTGTCACACTGCGCAAGAGAAAATAAATTTGTTGCATGTTTAGTTTTCTTTCGCTGTTACCTAATCAATTTACGACAAATAATATCATTAGATACATGGTATAGAAACGGTAAACAACTACTATCCGATATCGACCAGAATTTCTCAAACACGAGCATTATGGAAACATCCAAGGTAGTGTGAATACGTTAAAAACCGATCAGCATGCCATGCCCCAGCGACATACCAGCCAAACTATTTAAATGTAGAACAGATATCAAAATAATGACTTTTTACCATGTACATAAATGGCAAAAATGTTCCAAGAAAGTGCAAAACGGCACATGTATGACCCATCTTCAAAAAAGTAAATAAAAAGAAATGTGATACATATCTATACATCTTCGTTACAAACATGTTAATCCACACCTCTGGGAAGATTCTTAGAAACTTAAACAAATCCGATTAATATGATGCCAAAAAACAGTGGATTTTGGGCTGAATAATCATGCGTAGATAATGCATGTTGCTTTAAATAAATCATCAAGAAGAATGGGGTTTAAGATCAACAATGACACCCTATACACACTTCAATTTGCAGACGACCAGGTTGTACAAGCACAATGTAACGAATATTTTGAATGTATGACCAACAAGTTACAGGAATCTATGAATATTGCAAAAACTAAATATCTTAATGATAAAATAAAGGTACGTCTTAACAATGGAATCAGAAGAGATTATTGGTTGATGCACCAAATATAAGTATCTAGGTATAAACTCGAGTTGCGATTAACGTCCGATGGAGAACGGACGTGTTCGTTAAAAGGTGATTTAAATAATAGTGATTAACAGATAATTATCTATAGTATGGGCAGATGGGAAACACCAAAAGCAATTCACAGGTACAGGAAAGAGGGACAATAAAAAAGACCACACTAGTGATGCAAAGAAATTAAAAAAAAAAAACAGGAGAAAAACAATACAAACAGGGAGGAAAGTCAAAAGACAGAAAATAAAAAGAGAAAACAGAAAAGAAACGAAAGAAAAACTAAAAAACGATCAGAAAATCTTAAAAAAGGCAATCAGAAATAGCAGAAAAATATGCTGGAAAGAAATGATAGAATTTATCTATCCTTATAGAAAGATGTACAAAATAGTGATAATCAAATTGGGAGAAAGAGCAAATGTAATCTTTCTGAAAGAAGACAAAAGAGAAGAAGTCATAATTGAGAAATTGCTTCCCAAGGGAGAACCGGTAGAAGAACCAAAAACAAGAGAAGAAGAAGAAGAAGAAAGTAAGTTATTGCAACAGTGAAAGAAATAAAGGAGATTATAAAATAATTGACCAACAACAAAGCACCAGGTCCGGACAAAATAACAACAAAGATTATAAAAGCAGCTTTAGACGGGAACAACGTAGAAATACCTTAAATAACCATCAGATGCCTAAAAAATAAACTTTTCTAATATGTTAGAAGGAGGCCATCCTAGTACTGATTCAGAAGAAGAAAGAAGTAGAAAAAACAACGTCATACTGGCCAATATGCTTAATCAACACACTAACTAAAATAATAGAAAAAGTTATTGTGCGCGGACAATAGAACAAGAAATAGAAGGAAAAGTTTAACAGCGTGGAAAGCAATTATAGAGGCGGCAAAGAAAAGAAAGCTAATCGGGAAAACAATCAAGATAATATAGAGCTTACAGGGTAGAAACTTAGTCATCAAGAAATTAAGTTTCAAACTGACCAGAGAAAAACCGCATGGCTTAGCACTATGCCCTCAACTGTAAAACCTAGTTTATAATGAGGCTGCCAAAAGACGTGACAATAACGACGTTAGCGGACGACGTAACCCTGGTAAGTAGTGACTTAAAAACTAAAGTACTAAAAAGTAGGCTAAGCTACCAATAGATATAATACAGATTTAGATAAAAAGTAAGGGTTTACAATTAGCAATAGAACAAACAGAGTGTTAACCATAGAAAAGAAAATCAAATACCTCACAAGGAAAAAGTCAAATATACCTCAGAGTCACACTCAAATCAAAGATATGGTAGGAACAGGTTAAAGAAGCGGTCATGCAAACAAAGGAAATGAAGAAAAAGCTCTTAAGACTTATGCCAAACAACGGAAGCCCAGAAAAAGAAGCCAGAAGACTAATAACAACGGCAGCAAGAAGCAAATTGTTATATGCCGCAGAATCAGGAGAAAAACCATGAAAACAAAAACAGGAATAGAATAAGAGGAGCTACGAAAGCAAGCTCGATAAGAATTAGCAGGGCGTACAGAACAGTATCACAAGATGCAGTAGAGATGATTGCGGCAATATATCATATCTGCGGGAGGATATGATGGTGGAAGAAAAGATACAAATAAAAATTAAAAAATAAGATGTATATTCTGTCAGGATGATACGATAATAACACGGTAATGCACACTAGTAGAATGCGAGGCTTGGGAGGAAGATAGAAAAGAACTAAAAATATATAGTGAAAAGCAAATTGAAAAGCAAAAATAATTAATAAATGGCTAAAAGATAAATAGAAGACACAAAAATACTTTGCAACAAGAGTGCTAAGAAAAAAATTAAGGAGTTTGACCATGAAAAAATATAGAGAAACAAATAATTAAAACAAACACACAAAATAAAAGCCACAGAAAAGAAAAGAAAAAGACAAAAGAAGCAAAATGAAATCAAAAAACAGGAAAAAAGACCAAAAAGAAAAAATAAGAAGAACAGAACAACTATGCATACCAAAAAATAGAAGAAAAAATAAGAATATTTACAAAAACTAAGATAACAAACAAAATTGCAGAAATAAGGAGAAAGAAAAAAGAAAAAAGAAATGTTGAAGGAAAGTAGAACAGAAATAACGAAGCAAAAAAAAAATAACGCAACTTTTGAGATGGTCAGAATATACCTGGCAACAAGAGAATACAAAGAAGTAATCCCAGATGAAGATACAAATCTATCACTAAAGGTAAAACTTACAAATTTAGAACGTGGCAGATCGTTCAAGTCCTTTAAAGAAAAAATGAGTGAGCTCAATATTCACGAAGGCAAATAGAAAATCAGGAAAAGATGAAGAATGAGCGACAGATGGCGTCGCCAGACGCAATAAACCAAAAAAAAAATGTCTGGTACGCCTAACCAGGACAACTCAAAAACGTTTCATTATAATGAAATGATTAGTCAAATTAAAAAAGAATTAAACCCATTCCAACCAGATTCAATTCATTTGTTAGATACAGTAAGTAAAAAAGCTTCAGAAAATCTTTAGTTTGTGAGGTAATAGCTGCTTTGCTCACCTTAATATATAAACTTGCAAATTTATTTTTATAAAATTTAATATATGAAAGTACATAGTGTACTTTGTATATAAAAACTATCATTTATTTGGCAGAAGTGGAAATAAAATGCAGCATCAATATCCTATCCGGGTTAAAAGTACACGTTAAATAAATTATTGTTATTAAATAATACAAAGTGTGCAAAAATTATGTTTTTAACTATTTATCATAATAAAGCATCTTATATTTTATGTGATTTAATTGTAATAAAATTTTTATTATTTTTATATACTGAATGATTTTTTATAATAATAATTTGTAAATTTGTATGTTATAGTTTCATTTTTTACTACTGTATATAATATTTATAATGTATTATCTTTTTTGCCTTAAGAGGAAACATACATCGTTTTCTCTTATGGCAAAAAAGATATTATTATTATTATTACTTTCAACTAACTTACCTCACTTGGCAAAAAGAAAGCACCACATATTAGATACTTTCCTTTTGCCACTTTTCTCAGTTATTCTTATTTCACCTTCGTTTATCATACTTAATAGACCGTTCCATTTGTAAAATAGCCCAAAAGCTGTTTTTACATTTGTCAATTTATTGTCCAATTTTTAAAGACGTACTGACCTTGAAGTCTTAATCAGATTAAATTGTCACTTTACATCTGTCAATTTATTGACCAATTTCTAGTCAAATTAAAATATCAGATTAGAACATGTCCTATTTTGCTTCAATTTATTGACAAAGTTAGTGTTACCAACCTTTGTTGTATAACTTCAATTTATTTAACAATAAATTTAAATATTTTATGTTGATCCAGTGAAGAATAATCTGTGTTTTGTGTTGATAAGTACATACGTACATACACACAGAAAGAAAGATTGTGTAATAATCTATAATTATAATTCAAAGTTAGCAATCAGCTGTTTAAAACAATTATTATACAGTTGGCAGTATTGAAAATTGAACAATAAATTGACAAGTGTAAAGTGAAACAAATCCGCAATTAATTGCCATAAAATTTACGACAATTAATCAGATAAAATAAGTCATTAAAATTGAACAATAAATTGACAAATGTAAAAACAGCTAAAGTCAAGCTTTTCTTACATTTGTCAATTTTTAAACAACTTAAGAATTTTACTTCCCCAGTCATATCACGGCCATCACGGGATGAAAATGATTTAAAATCATTTAAAAGTATAATAACGACAACAAATGAATTTTAATTAAAAAAAAAAATATATTTGTGAGGTTAAGTGAGTATTTTAACCTACCTTGGCTTACCTCACTTGGCAAAAGGAAAACACTATTATCTATGGAAAACACCTATTAATGATCAAATAAAACAACTGCTAAGTATTCACTATAGCTCCGGCTACCTCAAATTTGATCTGAGTGAAGTCAGTAGAAAACGAACTTGTACGTATTATGCACAGATCACCTTAACTGTGCATTATAGCCAATGAAGTACTTCATTGATTATAGCTTATCTTATCTATGTATTTGAGACACTGGGTATCTATGCATGTGCGCCATCTAATCTTCTCGACGAATACTAGTTCCAGCTGTCAACTGTCACCTGTCACATTTGTCATTCCAGTGAATAAACGTCATTAAAATGCAGTAAATAATAATTTATCCATTAGTTAGATTAAAACTATTGAATGCTAATTGCAAAGTATCATGTAAGAATTACTAATCACAAAAAATATCAAGTAAATCGTGCGTATCTCGACGAGAACGAAACCAACAATAAATGTGTTATTTGCAATTAGGGCAGCAACAAAATGAAAAAACTATTCTCAAAAATCGAAACTAAAATTGATAACACATCTAAAGAGGGTAATAATTACATCGGGAAAGTGTTCACAGTTGGTAGGTTAACTGTAACCGTTGAGGAAGTACTAGCCGAAGGTAAGATGGCTTTCTTCATACCATTTAATCTATTGTGCAATAAATATGGCACTTCAAAGGATTTAATCTTAAATGTTAATTGCTTTGCAGGCGGATTTGCTATTGTATATCTTGTTAAAGCTAGTAATGGATCTAGATACGCCCTCAAACGTATGTATGTCAACAATGAACAAGATCTTAATGTTGCTAAGAGGGAAATACAAATTGCTGTAAGTTTAATATAATTAACATAAATTGAAATAAATTTTATATTCAAGCCATTGTTTTATTGATTCTATAAATAGTAATCTGCTATAAATAAATTCAATTGTTATTTTTATTTCAGAGCAATTTAAGTGGGCATAAAAACATCATAGGTTATGTAGATTCGAGTCTGACAGCAACGGGGGGCGGAGTGTACGAGGTACTTTTGCTAATGCCCTACTGCCAAAACAGTGTCTTAGGGCTGATGAAAACACGAGGGAAAGCAAATTTTACAGAACTAGAAGTATTGGCTATTTTTTGCGATACATGTGAAGCCGTTTCAAGGCTTCACCACTGCCAGACCCCTATTTTACATCGAGATCTCAAGGTAACATTGCTTTTACTGTATCTGCAGGTATTTTTGGCTTCATTAGGAATTTTAGTGAATTTTTTACTTGATTGTATTGATCTTTATCTTCACATAGGACTTTCTCAATTTTTTCTAATATTTTTGTTAGTTTTTCGATTATTGGTAATAAGGGATGCTGAAGAATGTCAAAATTTTTATTAACTGTTTCTGAAGGAGGTAATATAGATATATGCTTATTATTTTTTTCCTTAGTATCATTGTTTATATTTGGTTCATATATTGTCAAGTCTAAATCAGGTTTTGTTTTAACAGTTGATGCAAAATGTATCTGGGATAATGTTTTAACTTGTTCTTTTGGGTCATTATCTATTGATTTATTAACTATACTTTCATTTTGATCATTCTTATCACAAGTTGTTATTATTTCAGTATTATTTTTAGTATTATCTAACTTAATAGCTTTCATATTTTCGTATATTTGTTGAAATTTATTAATTGGCTCAGAAATGTCTTTTTTAAATTCATTCACTTCAGTTAACTCTGTATTATCTGTGTCATCAACCTCCTGAATCACATAAATATTATTTAAATCGGAATGTTTATCTTTAACCTGACTTCTACTTCTATCCAAATCTTCGATATTTAATAATTGTTCTTCAAGTTCTATCTTGCACGTTGATGTAGATGATGTAATTGTTTCTTTATTGTGTATTTCAGTCATAAATTTACCAATGTCACATTGCAATTGACTTGTTATTTGCTCATATAAGAGAACCTTTGCTAACATTGACTGTTCATTCTCGGATATTTCATTTGTCGAATAAGTATTTTTTAATTGCTTAATTGTTTTTTGTCGTGCTACTTCAATTGATTGATTAGTTCTTACTAATTCTTGCGTTATTGCTGTTTCACAATTTCTTATCTTCTTATTTTTATGCGTTTTTAAAATTGCAGCTAAAATAAATTACGTTAATATAAGTGAAAACTTTTATATTTTAAATTTGAATACATTACATTTAAGATTATCATCAGTATTCTCTATAGATGAAACTGATTCTTTTGGGAATATTTTTTGTAAAGTGGGTGGTTCTTTCTTTATAATCTTTATAGTCTTTACAGGTTTCTTTAATTTGTTTGTATTGGATGCTTTGGGATTTCTATAAATTACTACTATTGTCAATAAACTAAAATTTGCAATTTTGTAAACTTACATTACTTTCTTTCTTATTGTTTGTTTAGTATTCATTCTATATTTCTAGAATGAATATTTAGTCACTGAAAATTTTGTTTCTGACATTAATTAAATTTGATTGATAAAAGTTTGTTTTTATTACAATAAATTAGTAGGCTATGCATTATATACAGAGCAAGTTAGTTATTGCCAGAATTATTTTGTGTTGATTAATGCATACAACGGTTGATTTACAAATATACTAAGATAAATACCCCTTATGACATGTAGCGTATACACGTCACACATGAAATGAAATTAATATTTTGCAATATTTATAAATACATGAAAAAATAAATCTGGGATAACTTGAGCACAATATTTTTGTTGTGTTGTATTTTCCATATTATTTCTAACCTTTTATTGTTTTATAAGTTTTCTCGATACTTTAGTAGTAATTTTTTGTAAATTTAATTAACTTTGATCTACCTAACGACAAATAAATTAGGTCTAACATTCATTTTTATAATTACATTGATAAAAGTAACTGTTCCAAATTCAGTAGTTTTGAGCTTAATAATAATTATTAGAAAAAATAACCATATTTGTTATGACATATAAATTAATTTGTCAATGTCAGTTGTTAGATAGTTTTATTCATTAATTTAATTTTACAAATACTATTCTCTATTGATCCTATCAATTAAAAATATCACTCAATTATGTTTTTTCAAATATAATCTGTCCAGGACCCCTATTCTGGCATGTATTGCATATTGCTTATCGCAATTAATGACATCATCATTAATTAAAAAAATCTGCCGGTGATCTCTTTTCGTACTACAAGACCATCTAGTAATATAAACTCAATACCAAGCTTCATGTTAATTGTATTTTTTAACGTCAATATGTATTATTAATTACAAATTTATGATTTAAATGTCACATTTCCCCTCCATTAATTGCGATAAGCGATATGCGATACATGCCAGAATAACCCCCCAGTTCTCTATGCATATTGATAAATAAAATAAAAACCAAAATTGCTCAATAACAATATGCATAGAGCATTGGGCAGATTGTATGAGCAAATAAGTCTTCAAGCTTTGTTCTCAGGCTTTAAATCGGCAGTGTCGATGTATTATATTTTCTTAGGTAACTTTTAAATTTAATCTACAAAATCAATAGTTTTTATGGTATTATATAGGATTAACCCTTTGAGCACTTTTGACGCATACATATATTTGTGTCTGAAAGCTATGGATACTCAGTTGTTATATTAAAGTGGCGCTTCTTTATTAATCTATCTGTCAGTACTTTCTAACCGGGTCGTAGTTTTTATGCGAGCGTGGTTTTATCATTATCAATGCGAGATTCGATCTGTGATTCTGCAACGACGTACTATGAAATCTTTAAACGTTTACGAAGAGCAATACAAAACAAAAAGGAGTTGTCATCAGGCATTTTTTCATGATAACGCATGATCTCATATAGCAAAGAGAACAATGAAACTACTCAAGAATTTCGGATAGGAGTAGTTTGGCCACCTGCTTTACATCCCGGACTTACTATCAAGCGACTTCCATTTGTTCACCAAAATAAAAAATAGTTGGGAAAGCAGCGGTTTAACAGTAACGAGGAGCTGAAAACCCGTGTACAAAATTGGCTGACAATCCATGCGGCAACGTGGTATGAGGAGAGTATAGAAAAGCTACTACAAATGCTTCAATATTGGTAATAAAACTTTTCTTAACTCATTTGTTTTTGCCAGATTTGAAAAAAATAGCATTCATATTTGCTTAAAATTAGATAACTAAAAGAAAAGAATAAAAGTGGATAACATTGGCTTTACAAACTGGTCTGGTGCACTGGGCCTCACAATTACTACTTTTCTTTCAAGAGCAATACGCTCCCGGGGCTTGACGCACAGAATCGTTTGATGCACCTCTGTCCTAGGTAGTGCATGAGGGGAGAGGGGAAGGAAACTTGGAACAATTTGGGGATTTGCGCTCTCTGTGAAAGGTACATGGGGCGTCAAGTACAGAATTGTTCAGAACCGTCGAGAACAGTGAAAGGAAAGCATCTAATATTGCACGACTCAACAACCGAACCTCTTTTGGCCTGCCCCAAAATATGGAGAACAAGTCCGAGAACGCACTATCCGGTTTTTCGGAAAAACATTGTCTTTGGTTAAGACGGGAAATTTCTGCACCGTCCAAAAAATTGGGACTAAACAACGCATCCGACACCTGGTGAACGCGGATTTTGATTTTTGGAGGGATGCCGAAGTTTTTTTTAAGCCGAAATCAAAAAACGGTTGACGCAAGAAACCAACTTGTAGATTGCTATGTCTTATTTGAGGTTTTGAGTCCCAGCGTTGTCATTAGGAGTCGATATCGGCGGTTTGATTTGTCTATTTGCCCTGGAATTTGGAAAGACGACTATCGAATTTTCAAAATGTACTGGGGTGACTTCACAATTTGTTGTGTGTTAATTGTAAAATCGTCCAAGCATTGATAATTATAATGTTATTTGCGGCGACGGGGCATGCTCAAGTATTGTCCGCGATGTTTTTTGAAAAGCGTTTTGCGCAAATAAATAGAAGTGACCGGGTTTGCCGGCTTGAGGTCCAGATTTTTTTGTTGTCGTTTTTTTTTTTTAATTTCATTAAGATTATGCAAAAAAAAAACAACGTGGACCTAAATATGCCCTACAACAAGAATTTTATCACAAACACGTCTAAACACGTGCTAAACAACTTCTATAGAATAATAATAGCCATTCTGACGATAAACACAAAAGAACAGAACGAAGAAGCAATACTCGGACCATTACAAAAAAGAACTAGACACGAAAATGAACTCAATGTTAAACTTTTAAAGAATTGAACAAAAAAAAAAGAGATACAAACACAATAATCAAAGAAAACGAACAAAAATATTAGCTCAAACACACTAAAACTAATAGAACAAAAGAATGCCTATAGCGAAACTCGTCGAGTACAAAGAGTTAAATAAAACTATCAACAAAGAAATAATGAGGGACATTAGAAAAAGAACGCAAAACTCCTAAAAGACGCAGAAAAAAAAACAAGCATGACTCAGTACTCAGAGCAGGACTGTCAAACGGCAAACGCAAAATCCACCAAATAAAGAACGCCTAGGGACAAACTAAACAGCTAAGATGAGATAGCAGAAGCCACTAGAAGTTTTTACGTTGACCTATATCGATTCTCTAAACACAAACGATGAGGTGGGTGGTGATGAAGGTAAATTCAGAAGACATACCGGAAATCTCAACGTCCGAAGTACAACAGTTCAAGAACTACAAAGCACCGGTCGAAGATCAAATATTCTCTGAAATGATCAAACTGGGAGTAGAAGCAGTACTAAACGCAATAATACTACTACTAAACAAGTCTCTGAAAGGGGGAATTGTACCCACCACCTGCGAAAATGCAGCAGTCAACCGAATACACAAGAAAGGAGAATTGTCTCCGACATCAGGAACTACAGAGCATTCAGCCTCTTATCACATATGAACAATCTTTTTATGAAAATAATAACGAACCGCTTTACAAAGAAAAATTACAGCACGACAGACCACTTCCAGACTAATAGAAAAATGCACTGAATACAATGTCCCTGTACTTCGTCTTTATTGATTACGAAAAGGCTTTTGATTCTATTGAACTGTGGGCGATCTTTGCTGCCTTGCCTAAGCTGTTCACTTTTGCACTGGAATATATTTTTAAGCCAATGTTGTAGGAAATGAATGGCTTAAACATAGACGGCCGGTAAACCACCGCTGATCTGCAGACGACATTGTTTTAGTAAGTTCAGACCCCACGAACTTGTAGACCTGCTCGAACAATTTAACATAATGAATCTGAATCAGTGGGCTTGCACATGAATCTAAAATTGACCAAGATGAATGAACAGCTAACTTATAGAGCAAGTTGACGAATACGTACACCTTGGCTACAACATCAAGCTACGATAGGCGAACCAAAGCGCAGAGGTCACCAGAAGAGTACGGCAAAGCTGGGCGGCATTGGGCAAACTCGGCTGTATTATCAAAGTTATCTTTTATTGCTTTTAACGGAAGTATACGACATGTTTATTAGGGTGAGGCTTAATTATAATAATATTAATAAATAATTTTTTAGTGAAATTTTGATATGCATTGAGCAGAATTCGAATACCAAAAAAAAAAAACATTTTCAAATGTTGGTACCGATATATTGAGTCAAAATGGTGCCGCAAGCGCGTAACTTGTAACTGTTTTCGTATTTAATATTTTGGAAAAAATTAAACGGGATGATTGTCTGCTGTCTACTGTTAGTTTTGTCACTTTTAATCTCAAAGATTATGCGTTCAGAAAATGATTAATTTTTCACACCTAAAAAATTTACTTTATAAGATTATTTTGCCTTATATTTTACGCATTGTATAACCTTCTAGTTATTGACAATTGAAACAAAAAATTAAGCCCTATCCTAATGTGCATACTACTCGTGACTAGGTATGGTCTAGATTCTATAAACTATGGCCTGGATTTGAGATAAAATCATCAACAGATTACGCGTCTTCCAACGGGCAATGGAACGCGCTATGCTGGGCATAAGTCTAAGGGATAGATTTACTAACGATATAAGAAGACGATTCAAAATAACAGACGTAGCTGAAAATATGGCGAAACTAGTGGAGGGTACTAGGTAGGTCATGTGGCAAGGGCACCAACGAACAACTGGATACAAACAGATGCACTGTCGAGCACAAACTACTAAGAGGTGTAGGGGCGACCGCAGAAAAGATGTTTAGTCGACTTTAAACAAGTAACAGGATCAACATAGAGCTATATCGCAGAAGATTGGAGAATTGAAGGGGTTAAGGGAAACCTACATTCAGCAGTGGACAATCACAGGCTGAGAAGAAGAAGAAGATTTGTTTGTCTGAACAATATGTTAGTAGGAGGAATTAAATGTTATAATCGAATAAATATTGGGTTTTATAGTAGATGCAAGAAGGGCACAACTAGGGGTTTGATAACACTCAAAGTACTCCTGAGCTTTTAAATTGCTTTGGCTGAGCACCTAAACTGACGTAATGTACAAACTCGGCCATGTTTGCTGCTAGTTGAGAATACACCATTATATTCACAGCACGGACTCACCTAATTTATGAAAAAGATAAGCATGGTGCAGTGGTTTAGAATCATTTACATTCTCTGAACCCATCTTGCATTGTCAACATCTAGTGCTTGTCTAACGCCCGGTTTCTTCAAGTCTAACGCCCGGTTTTTCTATTATCATAATATCTAATAATTTTATTATTATTAAAAATATTAATAGAAGATTAATCATTATTTTTAATTCTGCTTTATTAACAAAAATAGGGGCCGCACCCTTCCATTTTTGATTCCCAGAAACTATAGAAGGATTATCTTGAGCAAATTGCTTAATTTTACTAACATCTTGCATTTAGAAATGGTGTCTTTTCTAGGATCCGAATAGATTTGGCAATGTCAACGATATTCACAATTCTGTTTTCTAATTGGTAAAAAAAAACGTTCTTGTCTTAATTTTTTTACTGACATTAATTTATTATAAAATATAAATGTCAGAAATTGTTACATTATGGTTATCTATGTGTCAAATAATCATAATTTTTAAAAGAACACATTAATTAGAATATTTTGAAGCAAATTATACTGTAACTTATTAAATATGAAAATCAAAATTAATATGCTTTACAGTATATAAAGGCAAGTAATAGTAAAACAATTTTTTAGAGTCTACAAAATAATATTGATGACAGTCTTTACAATATTAAAGTTACGTTGCAGAGCTTTAGCTTTCGAAAACGGCATCTATTATTTGAGCTCTACTTGACGAATAAGATGAGATTTTGCTTTGGTGCAACGGAATAAACTCGGCTTTCATCTTAAGGCCTAGCTTGAGGTCTAGTTAGGGCATGAGACATGCTGGAGAAACCGGGCTCTATAAATTTTTTGGTGTCACATATGACAACAAATTGTCAGGAGTAATCTTACGTCAATACGGCATTAACATTTTGAGATGTGTTGCAGGTTGACACCTATTCTTTTGCAGTAAATTTAATTTAAATTTTTATGTCAGAATTCAAAACAGGGCAATAAGAATCTGCATGGGAGCTATGAATTCTACTCGTATTAACGTCTGTGACAAAGCGGCTGACTGCCACGTGTTTTGACAGGGTGGATTATGATAATTGCCGGGAAGTTGCTTCCAGAAAAATGGTAAACGTGTAATTGTACAGTTGAATGGTTTTATTTTGTAAATAGCTAAAACAACTAAGAACACACTAAATTATAATAAACAAAATAAAATACTGATAATATAATAATTATGTAAAAAAAAAATATAATTAACAAAAGAACAAATAAGTATATTAAACTCACCTAAGGGCAGACGCATCTAATTTGAATAAAGTTAACTATGTTCGCCAGTACGCCACTTAGCTATTATACCGCGAAAAGTTTATAATGGCGGGAGCGGTAACAATTGCAAAAACAAGTGAGGTTCTCGCAGTTCCTTCATCTAAACAGACCGGGCCGCAATCCCCCTACGTCACAGTCACGGGATCTCGGAGCGTAGCGAGACGGCACGGCACGATAATGAATAAGCCGAAGAGGCGTGTGCCGCGGCAATAGCAGCGCGGCTAGAATATATTCCGTTATACGTCATGGTAGAAGCCAGTCTTACGTCACTGCACTTGGCTAGCAAAAGGTTGTCATCTCATAATTTTGGCATTTCATAAGATCTCTCAATATGACTGATTGATTAACAAAAGCTCTTTTTTCAAATTATTTGTATTTACTATCTAATCCTTATCTATTCAAGCATACGTGGCAATGAACAGTCAGATTATATTGCGGGATTGGGACATGGGAGGCGATGTAATGATATCACTATCAATTACACCGATATCTATGCCAGCTTTCTGCAGGATAGCTTAAATTCTTGGCAACAACACTTCAGTCTTATTTCCAAAGCAAAGAAAGACTTACTTCTCAGTTGCCTTAGATCTGGATATTTGCGATCTCCTTGGCATCTATTCAAAATCAATTTTGTGGATAACCCACTCTGCCTCTGGGGTGAAGTAGGTACTACCGATCTTTGTTATAGCAAAACCTTATCTCAATGGATATCCAGTTACCGACGAGTACGGCACTACTCATTTTTTCTAAAAACGCCAAAGTATATTGTCTACTTCACTACATTAAACATACGAATATAGTTTTGTAATATTCTACGTGTTAGGATATACGTAGTGTATTACAAAACTATTATAGTTCTCACGCTGTTTTACGTCTATAACTATTCTGTCACTCATCCTAAAATTTTATAACTATTAACTCATCCCGACCGAGGCTCCCTCCTGTTGTGGCAGAGTTGCCGGAGCTCCGACTAGGGAAGAAAATGTTTTTCCTTTTCTTGTTATTAGATTAATCACTGGCACTTGCACATGTACGTAAATGTATATGTGGCAGTAACCAGTGATCTGTATACTTTTGGTGTATAGTACAGGCAGTTGTTGCCAAAAATGTACGAAAGCGTGAAGCAAGCGTACGGGCCAAGTTTAGTGAGAGCTCACTTCACAACGGAGCTGTCACTTGTGATTTTAACAACAAAATCTAAAACATAAGTGGCTCTTATTTTAAGACCGTCTCAGCAGAGATGCACCTTAAGTTTTGTTGGTACTTTAATTTAAGTGAAAATATATAGTCGTGGATAATCAGTTTAACACTGACAAATGATGACAAAAACAATCGCCAAACTGCGTGTGTGTGGTCATAGTGGAATGCACTTAAATTTTCTGCGTTTAAACTGTATGTGCCCCATTCACATACAGTGGCGGAGCAATCATATTCCCCGCAACGTTTATTTCAAAATTTGAGGGTGGGTTACGAAGTGAATTGAAACGTAGAAAGTATGTTATAATATTTAATCGCTGGCTTAAAAAAATAATTATATTTTTTTATTCCAAATATATGAAATGGCCCAAAATTTTTAGCTACGCTACCGGACACTTACGCCCGATTTCTCCAGCATAACTAAAGACTTAAACTACATCTTGAGGCGCAATCCCAGCTTATTTTGTTGCACCATAGCACAATTTCATTTTATTTGCGTCAAGCAAAGCTCAAATATTAGATAAGTTTTTGAGAGCTCAAACTTTGAAACGAAACCTAATTATTATTGTAATTCAGACTAAAGTTGTTTCAAATCCAATTTTTAAAATAAATCAGTTAGTCACTATGTCACAAGAGGAAGAAGTGATATATCACTCTCCACTCATCGGAATGTTTGTTATCAAGAAATTGGAAGTTTCTCCTGTTTGCAAGTTAGAAGTCTCTTTGTCCAAAAAGGAGGAGGTGATATACACTCTTTTGATAACCAACACTTGAGCGTAGGTTGGTGGATCACTCCAGATTATGATTAGCAGCAAGTAGTTTGAACTGGAATGCACAATAAGCCGCTCGAGTGTTTGTTATCAAAGAATAAGAAGTTTTTTCTCTCTGCAAATGTTGATATTCAATCTCTTGATGACTAACACTTGTGTGGGTTGCTCCAAATCATGGTCACTATAGAGTAGTTTGAACTGGAGTGCCCACCCACCTGCTCAAGAGTTTGTTAACTAGAAATTGGAAGTTTTTTCTTTTTGCAAACGTTAAAAGTCTAAATGTTAGAGAAGGTGATAATAAAATATAACTTGATGACCTACACTTGGGCATGTGGGTGTGTTACTCCAGATCATGATTAAGTGTAGTTTATATTGGACTGCCTACCTACCTACTCGAATGTTTGTTATTAAAGAATGGGAAGTTTCTTCTCTTTGCGAGAGTTAGAAGTGTTTCTATATCAAAGACGGTTACATCTGTCAATAGCTTAGAGGCAAATCTATTGTGCTAACGCTGCCATCTGTTGAGTTTTTTTTTCTTTTGGGTAATCTTTTTAGCAACGAGGTTAAACATTTTTATAATGTTTCAATCAACGCTATTATTATATATTTAATATTATGTCAAATAATATAACAAATATAGCTACTCAAGAGGTTAATGCTGTTATATTTTTCAGGTTGAAAATATTTTAGTTGGAGAGAATGGAAATTATGTAATATGTGATTTTGGTTCAGCAACCGGGCGTGTCTTAAACCCAAATATTCAAGGAGCAGCTAACGTTGAAGAAGAAATTAAGAGATACACTACTCTTAGTTACAGAGCTCCTGAAATGGTAGATATGTATTGTGGTAAAGCTATAACTACTAAAGCTGATATTTGGGTAAATTAAATCATAATACTAATAGAAAACTAAATAAATTCTTAAAATTTTTCAGGCTTTAGGCTGCCTACTATATAAATTATGTTATTTTAATTTACCTTTTGGTGAAAGTACATTAGCAATTCAAAGTGGGAACTTTTCAATCCCTGATGGTTCTAAATATTCTAAGGGGATGCATCAACTCATAAGTAATATATTATTGATATGAATAAATTTCAACTAAATTGTTTATATTTTTTCAGGATTTATGCTTGAAGTAGATCCCGAAAAGAGGCCAGATATTTATATGGTTTCATGCATAGCATTTCAATTAATAGGAAAAGACAATCCAGTTACTAATTTATTTGTAAGTATTATTCTGCTAATGGTCTTCATTTTTAATGTTGTAATATTTATTTATCTTAAGAAAACCCCAACACCGATTTTGGAAGAACTGCCAGTTCCTCTGTTTGAATCAGAGTCGAAAAAAACCCAAGTAAAAGTAACGACAAAACAAGCAATAGCACCAATAGTGGAAGGTACCAGTGTAATGCCCAGACAAAGACCAAAAGGAAGTTCGACCCAACCACTAAACCTTGCCTCCATACCTCTAACCTTGAGCCCTAGCCCAACAACTGTCAAGAAATCACAGAGTCCGGTAACTTCCACTGATTTTCAAACGTTCACTAACAAACCAGCACCGATACCAGCGAATCCGGTAGTAGCAGCTGTTGCTCCGGCACCTCCTGCCCCTTTTAATCCACCTTTCCCACCACAACCAACCAACCAAAGCTTTTCACCCGCATTCCAAAATAACCAAAACTTTTTTCCTAGTCAAGAAGCCCCTGAGAAAGGATTTGATAATCTTTTCTCTTCAACTGTTTATCCCGATCCGTTTCGAGACAACACTGAAGAGAAAACCTCACCTGTTAGTCCGGATACATCTGAAAGTGCTAGGCAGTCACTATTAGGACAAACGAAAGGACTTGTAGAATCTTCTAGTCAATGTATTGTTAGCTCATCTAACACTCCGCCTCCTTCACCTACATTGAGCATACCGAAAGGACATAGGCGCAATATGAGTGATACTACTGCTTTTAATAAGTCAGTTTTATAATAATTATCTTATGTACCAAATTGTTGTTAATTATATTTTTAGGGTGTATGCGAGTGAAACTTCACAATTTTTAGCCCCATATGAGTCTTCTATGAAGCCAAGGACTTCGGATTCACCACCCAGTGAATTGTGTAAAGGACCTATGGCTCCACCAGGAGCATCTGCATCTAGCACCGATGTTAGTCATGCTATTGGACCAGATAGTAGATCATTATCAGCTGATGTTGCCGATTGGAACCCTTTTGAAGAGACACCTTTTAGTCAAATGACAGAAGATCATATTTTTGGTGCTGAGTTTGATAAAATAAGAAGGGGTAGTCAAAGCAGTAAGTTATTTTAGTTTTATTATGTAGGATGACTCAGAAATGCGTGTATATCTCCTTATGGCATGAAATTATGTCCTTGGTATTTCAAGTCTGCGGCTTATCATAAGTGAATGCTGTTGCTGTTTTGAGTATTGGGTTGTGTTTTTATCTCACTGAATTCATTGATCGGCTTAAAAGGAGACTTGAAAATATAAAGTACAACTGGTCAGAAACATTTTAAGACTAACTAGACCTCTCTACTATTCTTTTTGTTTTTGTGTACAAGCCTTTTGAAGATTTTATATTTACTTTTATCTGGTAAAAATAAGATAAATTGTGTCTTGAGTAGTAAAAATCAATGCAAAGTCACAAAAGGAAAGTGAAAAATGGCAAAAAAGTAGAAAAAAAATTTGTTTGAAAACCGCACAAAACTTTTATGATTTTTTTTAGAATATTTCATTCAATAAGTACGAAGAAAAGAAAAAAAAACGAAAAAAATGCTATTTTTTGGCCCCTAGGGTAATTTTAAAATCCTGCCAAATATGTTTTTTGATGCTAGAAAAAGACCCTATACACAGAAAACGTTATTTCATCAAAAATTAAGGGCTTGGTCTACTATAGGTCTGAGCTCCTCATATCTTTAAATTCAGTATACTTTTCTACTACCTTTTGTTAATATATTTTATTATTACAGGTATACAAGGAGTAAAATCAAGAGAAAGTTTGGTAATGTCAGTGTCTGAAGATCCGTTCGGATGCGCTCCGTTCAGTCTTCCAGTAAAGTCGAGAAACAAAAGTGGTATTCAAAGTGCAGGTAATGAATCTTAATTGATCACTAACAAACAAACAAAAAAAAACCAACCAATATTAAGTAAAGAAATTAGGTACCTTAGCACTTTTATGCTTTGACAATATATACATTTAAAAAAATATTATTTAAGGGAAACAATGTAGGGAAAGGCAATAATTTCATTGTCTTAAATGACTAGCTTATGTTTTAGATAGAATAGTAAGAAACGCATGCTTAGCTTTCTATATACAGAATGTATTTAATTTATAAGATTATTTGCATTCTGTATATATGTATATACTAGTTATATATATATAAATAAATTTGATCGTACTTAAAAATGTAATTAAATATAAACAGCGTATCATTCCAAAAAAAAAAAACTACAAATATAAAAGACAATTTATTTTCAACTAGTCAAAATATTAGTTAAAGTAGACATACTTTAACTGTTGTTTCAATATATATATATATATAACATTCAATAATTGCTTTTATCTTGTTCCTATTCATTCGTGACATGAACAAATAATCATTATTCGATCAAGTTATTATTTTGATATTAATTTTTTATGTATATATAAATATATTTTTAGTAATGAATATGGACAATTATAAAAGTAAAGATTTTACAAGTGCTTGTGATATGATGTGTAGTAAAATTATTAATTTTTGCTAAAAAACATGAACAAAGAGATGAGTGCACCACAAATTTTAAACATCTAATTGTATGCTCAATACTGAACGAAATAGATATATATTTTAGGATTTATGATGAGAGAGGTAATAAAAATATCTATTTTATTAATAGAGGAGGTGTTTCTTGCAGTTAACAAAATAATAATAATAAGATACCTGTTGAATTCTAAACATTGTGATTTCTTCACCCATATCATTTCACAAATTTATTATCTGACCTAGGTGTTGGTATATAAATATGTATGTTGTGTGTATATGCAATGTTTTTAGTGAATAGTGAGCAATTTTTAGTTTTATTAAATGTATCATACAGTTTTTTAATTGATTAGCAATGTGACTGTAAGTAAAGTATATTTTTAATTTTTAAATTTATTTTAAATATTGAATTTGATTATGATTTATGCATCTATTAATATTTGTTGCTGGAAGGGTATTCTATGTTTATAAAATCTTTATATGGTGTAGCCATTGGTTAATATAAAAATTGATTTAATTTCATAAGATGTTCAAAATACAAATCATTTTTGAACATATTTATACTTGTACTCCACGACTTGTAGCCAGCCCTATGCCTGGCTACACTCTTAGTTTAAAATAGGAACAAATTCGGTTTTTTCTGAACATCCTGTATCAAACTTTGGCATCACAAATTTTTTTAGAACATTTCTATAAACTCAAAAATGTTTTTTAGCTAATTTTGATTATACATTCATTAAATTTAAGAAATATTTTTGTTTTGTCATATTTTTGAACATTGAACACTTTCTTGCTCAATTTTCAATACTGCCAACTATTGTTGTATATTTATAAGTCAATAATGGGTGTATTACATCTCTTATGGAAAACAATTTCTTCTTAATACTTAAATATATTAAGGGCCGAAATTACAATAGTGGTTTAACTCACACATACGTGGATTAATGCTAACTGTGGATTAAAATATCTGGATAGCTAACTGGAGGAAATGGGCATTTAACAATTTAACTAGCAGTTTAAATAACCTTAAATTATGTGAGTTATGACAGGTATTACTTATAAGAAATGGGTGTATTATATTAATAGTGATTACTGGAAACTTTCTATTGTTTATAAGGAGTTATCGATATTTTTTTTTGCAATTTTTTGTTGTTAGATATTCAATATATTTATTAAATAACATTTTATTGTCAATTTTTTGAGGCGTCCATTTATAGGTTAAGATTTTAAATATTTTGTTGGCATAAAATATAGAGACGATTGTAATACGCGTTCCCACTAACTAGCGATTTAAATTTTAACTATCAGTTTAAACCACTATTGTAATATTGGTCCTAAGTATCTACAAATATTTCAATAATTTGACATTTTTTAATTGATCAAGACTGTAAAATTAAAATCAACTTTTGTGCAGGATTCTTATCAAAATATTTTAGAGAATATCAAAGAGCGGAACAAAATGGCAATAATCGGTAACAAAAAACGAAGTGTTGGTATTTAAACATACAAAATGAATTCAATAAATAATTGATTGCACCAGCCTATATTTTTTTTTGTTGATTGGCATAAAAAGTGCTTCCCTTTTACCAAGTGAGGTAAGCCAAAGTAAGCCAAAATACTCACTTAACCTCACAACTTATAGGTACGTTCCTTTTGCCAGTGGAGTAAGCCAAAATACTCACTTAACCTACAAATATTCAATATTCTTTTTTTAAATTAAAATTAAAATTCACTTGTTATTTACAGTTCAAATAAATAAGCATAACATACGTTTATAAAAACATTGTTAATACAATATTTATTTTTTCACTTTCAAACTTCAAACAGAACCACGTAAATATACCCCTACTATCAAGCTTGGTACCGTCATTGGCAGCCAGAGGGAGATAAAATTCTTACTTTGGCTTACTTGTTATGTGGCAAATGGAACGCTCTATTAAGTGAGATAAAGTGAGGTGAAGTAAGAATAAGTGAGAATAATGGCAAATGGAAAGCAAGCACCTATTATAATCATAATAACTGTCAACAGATGGCGTGCGTAGTTTAATAACTTAACACCAGATGTAGACTGATTCATTTTGTTTTATACTGAAATCAAGTATGTTGATTAGGCAGCACCATATGGTTTTTACGATTTTTGCAAGATTGCTATATAGTTTCTATAAATAAAAATAACTAAAAAATTAGCTGGATTGAAATTACTGTGTAATATTTTAATCAAGAGTTTTTCTACTACTACTACTACTTTTCTTACTTTATCTTACTTGCAATTTTACAAATGGGACGTTCTATTATGTGAGATAAAGTAAGGTGAGGTAAGAATAACTGAGAATATTGGAAAAAGAAAGCTATTGTGTTACAAATCCTTATATATACATCACAAATACTTAATAAGTCAAAATGCACTTTTTGTGAGCATATAGTAAATTAATGTGGTCATTGCTATAAAACACACCGTTTATAGTTAGTCGTTATTGGAGGATGTTGCACTAAATTACTTTAGTGATGATACACATTTCCAATTCAATGCTCAAAAGGTAGAAAATTACATTTTATTTTTTAGATTTCATTATTGTTGGTATTCTAGAAAAATATAGAAATAATAACGTATAATTTTATAGATAGTGTATTAATTTTATTCATGTTTGATTTTGATGTAATAATTATTAATTATTTTAGAAAATTAATTTTTTGTAATTAATCTAAAAAGATATATTAGTACGATATTAATAGGTTATGTAACTACACAACATACTACTGGTAAAAGCCTATTATGTTATCACAGACGTTTTTTGGACATACCTTGTTGGTTTGAATGCACTCTAGTAGGGCATTAAATCAAGTAGAAAGCATAACCTAAAAAAGAAGTTATTATTAAATTGTTCTATTTGTGTTATTAACCCAAATAAAATTGTTAATTGCTATTATTATACCATATTGGCTCTTATTATTAAATTAACAAAGTTTTTGAGGTTATGTTATTTTTCAAAATTACCATTGAGTAGTTGAACAAAAATGATATTTTCCAGTACAGAAGAATAAAAGGCAAAAAATAACAGATTTCAGCTTTCTTTTTTAAAAATGAAGAAAACCATTGTAGTTGCTGAGTCATTAAATGACTTTAAGTTAACATTGTTAAAAAAAACAAAATTTGGGGGTCTGGCAGAAAAATAAGCTGCACATTTAAAATTATTTTGCTGGTTTACTAAATTTGCATATTGTATATTTGTAGTCTAAAAATGCAATTGGTGCTTTAAAGTTTTGATAAACAGGGGTTAAGAAAAATTAAAAACAGAAAATGGTAAATATTTATAAAATTTTCAATTATTTAAAAGAAATTTCAACGGTTCCTAAAGAAGACCAGAGGTTAAATAAATATAGTTAACCAACCTGATTAGATACCCTATTGTCGAATGTATTTGATATTAAATTATTGGGTCTATTCTCAACATGTTAGCTAACATCGCTGTAGAAATTGATTTTTAACCAATCAGGTATCGAGTTATTTAAATATTGCCTAGCAACGTTCAAAATGTTAATTAACATCGCTGTAAAAAATGTTCAGAATACGGCTATATATGTAAGTTGATATTAAACAGCAATTATTATTATCATATAATAAATCAACCACATTTCAAACCATAAAAACATTCAGTGTCTCTAAATAAGTAACTAAACTTTTTTTACAATTACTTTTTACTCTTCACTTATTGGGACTTTCTGTATGTTTTTTGTTTAAGGAGTGTATTATGAAGTGTACATTTAATTTAGTCTAAGATTTAAAAAAAATTACAGTTTTTTGTATTTTTAAACATTCTGTATATCGAAATAAAACTTTTTTTTAGTGCCAATCGCATATTTTAGACAAGTAAAACATATTTTAAAAAAACATTTTCTATCTTGTCACATTTATCCTTCAACACCCTGTATAAAATATAGGTGTATTTGTTTATTAGTTGTAGATAATTAATATTAAATGATGAAAACTCTACAATAATTATAAAATATCTTCACCATGACATTTTAAGGACTTTATTACGTATTTAGACAATTTTAAAGGACGAATAATAACATTTCTACTAAGAAAATTATTGATATTATTAAGCTCATATTATAATTATTAGGGTAGCATCTATATTTAATTTTTGCTCAAATATATATTTACAGTCATATTGTCGTACTCACTATCAATGAAATTATATAAATAAAATGCTCACTATTCAAGCTACTATTATATTAAATGTGATGATATTAGTTACTCTTTGTTTTTATTTAAAATTATGTTATTATATATGCTTCAACTATTGGAACAGCATTTTTAGATGTTTCTTATATTATATTTATTTAAAAAAAAAAAAAACTAAATTATCGATGGTATAGCCAAGATATCGATAATTTAACTCCTAAAGCCAATTTTTATTCTAAATCCTTTTTCTTCATCAAATTGAATAAAAATTGGCATATTATTGATAAGTATTATGTTATTAATTTAGTGTGGGGATTTAATATAGGTTATATAATGGTTTGAAAGTTCAGCAAGCACTAGCAATACACCAAAAAAAAAGCACAAGAGTGAATTGTCAATAATTTTTCAACGATTGGTATACATTATTAAATAATATTTTATGTGCCACGATTCCCCACTTGTTTAGCAAACGCATGATTGTTTTTATTTTCTTTTTGCTTTCAACTGCTTTACTATCTGATTATATTGTTTGTATTATTTTATTTTTATGGTTTCTTTTCATTAATTATATAACAAATTTTGTCTGTTTACAACAAATCAAGTTAATCGCTAATAATCGCTATGCAAAAAAAACATTAATTAAAACATGTGGTTATGTTTTAGCTTTGGAAAATAACCCTTATATATTCTTTTATGTCGATTCTATAAACTAAGTTGTAATGTGAATTACTTGTAATGTAAGTTTATGCAGCAATAAAGTTGCTTCATGTTACAATATATTCTCTATACACTTTATTTCTCCCAATTCATTAAATAAGCAAATATTTTACACGTTTGATTCTATAATTAATTGATATTAGTAGAATCAATTTGTAAATATTTGCTTATTTGTTACACCTTCTTTAGTCTGTCTAAAAATGGCTGTTCCAAATTTCGGTGGTGGGTCTTGGATTACTAACACTTTGTATTAAATATGTTTTTTATTATTATTTCTTAATTTTATTGCACATCATATCATAAAATAAACGCTTTTAGTATTAGCTAGTCCCACTATCTGTATATATTGCTACAGCCTTTTTAGAAATTCTATAAATAATGAAATCATTTTGCATTTGTTCTAATTGTTGATTGATATGATGATGAACCATATTTGTTATTTAAATGGTATTGTATCAAGGTAAGATTTTATAGAAAATTATTATGGACAGCCAACAAGGACAACAGTAAATATGTATGAGGTCATAGTATGGAGATCAGTCTTATTTATTTTGCCCATGGAATCTTTCTTAATCTTTACAATTATATATAAGTATTAAATGATAGTAAAAAAAAATTATAGTGTTGTGACTATATCGAACATGTTTATAATTAAATCTGGAGAACAATATAAAACAACAAAAAAAGTTTTATACAAGTCTAATCATTTTGTGGCAAGAAAATAAGCTTTGAGGGCCCCAGTGCCAAATTAGTGACAATTTAAAATGCTATTAATTACACAGTTAAACATTTGGTCATTTTTTCCAAGACAGCTACACAACATATACATTACGTTTGCGTATGACAGCTCATTTGACAATTAATTTATATTTTTGTCAGATAACAACAATTCGATGATTTTGACAGTTGACTCTCAACTTGTTAAGTTTAATTTTGAAACTAGATAAATGCCTCTTACCTGATAAGCTATAACTCATTAGTCGTTTTCTGGCGAGCTTACTTGAGTTACCTAAAAGTATGTTTCAGTTACATTCGACGTCATACGCTAACGTCACAAATAGTCTACAAAAAGTTACTCGCTAGAAAATAAAAAGTAACCATCGCTTTGTTTACAATTACAAATGACAATTTTATACGCACCATACTTTTTTCACATACGGAGGGTCTAGATCTTCGTAAGCTTCAGTAACCTGTTTTCATTTTCATGTTACTGAAGCATACTCAAGTAAGCTGTGACGTCATCAGTAAGGTTGCCAGAATACCAGTAAGGTGTAACTGCAACTTACCAAAGCTTACTTTTTCTCGCTAGAAAACGACTAGTACCACATAGTTTAATAATCACCACACAACGTTTTTGCGAACATGTCTGACAGTTAAATGTTTTTTTATAACAGTTTAATGTTTTGTCAGATGTTATCAAGACATCTAAAGAACGTTTAGAAATGCAGTTAAATGTCCACATTTAGTATATTAATCGTCACTTTTACTAGTTAACTAATTTAGGTTAAACAATGTCTTTACTGTCAGTTAATTGTTACTTTTAACAGCTACAGAGGACAGATAACATTTGACAGATTATCTTTGTCAGTTTAGTTGGTAACTGTCCAACTTCAGATTATTTCAGTCAATTTAGACAGTTGGATTCATACTTTTTTTGCCAGCTTTAGGGCATTTCTGAGGATAGATAAAAAATTGGTCTGGTCAGTTTGCCAATTAATTCATATTTTTGTTAAATAAGTCATGTTTTCGTTATTTTTTTTAAAGTGGTGGTACTTGTGTGCTTCATGCTCTGACAGTTGGTTTTTCGTGTCTTGTATGGAATTTAGAAAGCAGGTTCAAGTCCAACGAACGTGATTTCTTTTTTAACGAGCTGGTCTGCTTTAAAGTTACCTTCAATGTCTTGATCATTTGGTATTCATATCAGGCGTATCCTGTTGTTTGTGGCTAATGCTTCTAGACTGGTATACAGTCCATATTAGCTTGGGTTTTATTACCAGCTATCGTAGCGCCGCTTGACTGCCCAACATTTTGATTATTGGTTTGTTGCATGCATCAAGTTTGATACAGTTACAAAGGCAAGGCAAAGATGCCCATGTTATTACTTTAACTCTTACAGTTGATTGTTTACCTAATATCTGCCGTGGCAAAAGATGCGAAGGCAATGTTGCCAAATGCCACTTTAGTTTGGTATACAGTTCATTATGAAAGTAGTGCGCATGATTTTATTGTGACGCGACTTTCCATCCTAGCCGGTCGGGAAATGTGATGGAGGATCTGCCCTTTCAACGCAGCCGGTCACCAACTTGCTCCGACTGTTCTGAGCGGAAAGGCGTGTCTCTGCGTGAAGTGTGTTTTCCGACTTTGTTACACGGCGCGATTTTGCGCTGTCAAGAAGTTTTGGATTAGATTCAAAATGAGCCGGATTTTCTTAACTCTATCGTAAAACCAGAGACGAATCCTAGATGTTCGAGTACACAAAATTATCCTCCTCCTCCCCCCCCCCCCCCCCCCGCTCCAAGAAAACTTTGCATCAAAACGTTGCTCATTATCTTTTTTGGCGTCCCAGGAATCGTCCATTTTGATTTTGTACCGTAAAGAGAAACTGTTAACTCAACCTTTTACCTCAAAGTGCTCAAAAGATTAAAACGCCGGATCGCGCGCGTGAGGACTGACATCAAAAACACGGTTAAGCTCTACCATGACAATGCCCCCAGTCAAACGGCCGTCATTGTTACCAATTTCTTGGCCCAAAGCAATTCGTGCGACTTTTTTTGTTTCCCCGACTGAAGAGAGCTGATAGAAAAGTATTGGGAGTCCGTGGAAAACAAAACATCCAAAAGCATGTTACAAGGTTATTAAAAGACATTTTTGAGTTTCAAAGTGCCTCCTAGGCGTGGCAGACACGTCTCTAAGAGTGTATTGATGCGGGTGGAGAGTATTTCAAAGAATTTTAAACGTTTGTACCAGTACGATCAATAAATCTATTTTTCGTAGAAAATGCACATTACTTTCATAATGGACCCTGTATATGAGTGCTAGATCTGAGGATTTCAAATAGAGGTTCTCTTAAGTCAGCTCTTTTTGAAATGAATGGTTTAACCTGCGAGTTTCTTAATATAAGGTGCCGTTGTTTACTATGGCACTGGCCAGTCTTTTATGTTAGTTCCTTTGACCGACTCTGGGTAATCTACTTCTTTTGTCAGTAGGGATTCAATGTTCACAGTGCGATAGTTGCTCGCAGATGAGAACATCTTGATTTTTTTATGAACGTTCTTATAGTGTCTCCTCTAGAAGTCTTTTATTGATTTTTTTTATAGTATTGTTATATGCTGTGAGAATGGTTCAGTCTGTCTGAGGCTCAGTCACCGTTTTTCTTGGCCTTAGTGCTCGCTCTTGTTCTGTCAAGCTCTCTATTTCACCAAGTAATCTTGTTGGTGGTATGTTTAACAGTGCTTTGGCAGCTTTCTTCAAAGGAGCTAACAAACGTGGGTATTATTAACTCCTCCAGCTTGTGTTTAGTTCTTGCTACCTTTGGACAGTCATTGATTTGACTAACTATTAGGTAAATACATAATTATTATCCGTAATTTTTGGGTTTTATTTATTTCTCTGAAACAAATCAGTAAAAAATTGGATTTGGATATCCTTGTGTCTGAAAACTCATGAGGGACACATTAGGACAATTTTCACATCTTGCCTAGTTTTCTGAGATGACAAAAACCGTAGACATATCGGTGTTAAAGTTCTCCGTCAGTCATTGGTGCTTTTGTTCTCTTCTATAGCCGCCTAAGGGCCTGGTCATCAAACACATTCCTGACTTGTCGACTAAGCTGGTATCACTCATCTTTGAAACGAGCAAACCACTCGTGGCATGCCCTTTTGCTAATCGTTTCTTTATGGAAAAGATCGTCGAGATTGCGAAATGACTCAGCGGCTTTCCACCGTTTCTCGAAGTGGTATTGCATAATGTGTGTATGGTAGATTTAAGCATTTTAGTTATTTGTTGATCACTTCCCTTTCTTTATAGTTTGTGTTAGTTCTATAGCTTTACTCCGCGTTTCTGAATGTGTACGAGTTAGGGAAGGTATCCGGATCCAAAAATAATTTTCCTTCTAACTTTCTTCCCCTACTATTGCCATCTTAGGAAATTTGTGCAGCACTGCAATCGTTATTGTCGGCTTGTGTAGTTGATGGGACCATCCTGCTGGAATTTTCTTATATTGTATAGTTTTTAATTATAAATGTCTAAAGATTCAAGGCTTGCTATTCAATAGATCAAAAATGCCGAGAAATGTAAACTCTATACATGCACAACTTTCAACATTTTTACTTACCATTGATTTTTTTTTTTTCATCGTTTTTCAAACCTTGCTCTATGATTGCTTCTTAAAGACACTGGTAAAACCTAGGTGCAGTTTGCTCCCTTTGGTTTCAATATTTTTCAAGGCGCCCTTATCCATAACTAGAACGTGTTAATGCTTTTGGGGCCCGAAGTTTACCACTTGCCAGGTCAAATCTCCAGTCAGTTGTAAAAACGTTTTAAGTACAGATTAACGCTACTTTTGACATAAGCCACATATTTCTTCAGTTTAACATCCACTGACTGAACATGTTTGACACTTATTTTGATTTGGTTAAACTTAACAGTTTTATTTTGACTGACAGTTAATATGTTACTTTTGACAGTTAGGGGTCACTCAGAGACATACTTTGATAGTTTAAAACAAAAATGCTTAAAAGATAACCGTAATCTTTGCAGACAATTGTGACAGGTAGACAATCGACATGACCTTTTTGTCGTATATCAACGTTATATGAATATGGAATAAGAGAAATTGGCAACATTTCAAACAATCTTTCAGTTGATGGATAAGTCAAAGTCAATTTTTATTCCGTTCAGAACGACTTATCACTTGCAAGCGCGGCGTTCAGTTTGCATGATCGACAGTGATGAGTCGTTCTGAACGCAGCCAATATTACAAAGTAAATTTAATATGATTTAATTTGTTTTAAATTTTTAACATTATATTCTGATACATGTGTGATGAAAAAAATTTATGGGGTACAACATTTACAGCTTCAAAATAACATCAAAATATTTATAATTAAAATAAAATATCTCAATCAACAATTAGACTTTTAGCAAAATGTATTAATTAAATAAATTTCTACCCTAGGTTAAATGGTTTCACGTACATGTTTAGGTCATTCACATATGTGTAAACTTGCACTAAATGGTGTGGTTCTAATTAAATACTTATTCAACGAATCTATATAAAGATTTCATATACAGTTTCAGTCTCACGTTCCACATCGAATTCACTATACGAATCAACGAAGTCAATCACATTGCAACAATTCGAATCATCACCAGAACATGCAGCATTAATTTATTCTGAAGGAGAGGCTCCTTTGCTAACAAATACAGAAGAAGCTGATGATTCAGAATTAGCGACATCACCTCCATTTGTTAAAGCTCCTCTAGAAGATCGATCAAAATATGAAAAGCTGACTCAAAATACTTACGATATAAGTTCTGAAAATTCATCTCATGATGAAAGTGAAGTACCTGTCAAGGAAAAATTAAAAAAGCGTCGAAAAATCAAAAATTTACCTGAAAAATTACATTCCGTTTATAAAACAGTTGAATTACCAATCGTTAAAAATTTACGGGCGGAACGTTCAAATAAGAACCAAAGATCAAAAACTAGTAAGGAACCTGACATTGATTCTGATGATTCTATAGGTTCCGCTAGTGATTTACGTGAAGCTGAAGAAGCAGATAGAATTAATAAAAATGATAATGAGACTATAAGTGATGTACGGACGTGCGGTTCATCTGCATATCATGCAGAATGCGAAAGCATGGCTACACATGAAGATGATGCAACCAGTCGTATTATAAGAGCCAAATTAAGAGAGAATAAACAGGAACTGAATAATCACAGCGAAGATATGCTCTTTGTAGGGCATCAATATGGGGAAAAGCCGCTTTTACTAGATGATGAATTGGATTCGGATTGTGAAATTAAATATGATAACCATAAATGGTCAATTGAAAAGAAAAGCACTGGATTGTGGATACAACCATCTAGTAGTTTTGAGGAATCGGATGTTTTCGCTCTGGCCCCTTTTGATAATCGCCAAGTTAAGAAATCTGTTGATGTAATGGAGACGAAATTTGAAGAAACTCCTGTTGGTTCGCAAAATCCTAGTCCGGATGTAGCTACTAGCACACCATTCGGAAAGACGGAATATTTCAATAATAGTAATTACCAAGAAAATGCTTTTAAGCCTCTAAATGCTAGCTTGAATCCATTTTTAAGCGACGATTTCATTCCTCCTAATCCTAATGATGTCATTCAAAGCACCTCGAATTTTGGAACTGTTACTGTTAATTCGAATATTGTAAATATAGAAATACCACCAACAAAAGTAGAAACTAACTACTTTGTTACACAAAATTTTAATAATTACTTTAGCGAATTGGAAGTTAAAGAGAATATTTATGAGAATATAGATCTGCCTCTAAAACCGATGAATTATTCTGTTAATCAATCGATTAATGTAGATAAATTTTTCAGTCCAACTACTGAGGAAAAATATACAACGGCTGAATTTAAATTTGCTAGAGATCCACATTTTGTGCGTCAAACTAATTCGCTAGATAGGCGCTCGATTGGTATAGAAGGTTTTACATTTGAAACTCCCGAATCTAAATTAAAAAAAGAAAAGAAAAAGGAAGCGAAATTAAAATATGTTCTTATTGATGATGGTGTTATAGATGAATCTGATTTAGAATTAAACAAGAAAGCTAATAAAAAGGCAGCAAAAAAATCCGGAGGCAAAGTTAAAGTGCAAGGTGGTTTTAGTAATATGAGTTTTGAAGATTTCACATCGGATGAAGGGGAATGTCGTAATAACACCGTCATGCCGTTTGAAGTATTACGCAATGCAGATGAAACTGAAAAGAAATTCGGCAGCATGAAACGTATGAGTAATCCGTTTTCCTGAGGTATACCTAATAAATACAAAACTGTTACCTACGAAAACATTTTTGAGTAATTTTATTAGGTATTAGTCATTTATCATTGTGATGCATTTAATTTTTGTCCAAAATTTTATAGAACAATTAATTTTAATGTCAGTAAAATCAACGTTGTGACTTTTATGAAAGAATTTATTTATTTTAAGTTTTAGCTACGGTAGAAACAGTATTTTAAAGTAGTAGGCTATGTTGTTAGGGTTCCATTAGCAGCCGATTATAGTTATGGTAATATTTTTTAGGCAGCTATATCTTCTCAGGTCCTTCTTACACTTACAATTTAATCCTAATAATGCCTTATGAAATGCTTATGCTTCTATGAAAAAATACTTTCGATTGACTTTAAAGGGTTGTGATAATTAAATTTGCAATAATTTTAAATATAGGAAATTGTTCTAATATCAATTGATCAAAAAAATATTAGAAACTAAAATCGGGCTGTATAATTGGAACCTCAAAAAATTTAGTATTATCAAGTGTATTAATTATATGCCGTTGTTAAATCTTGAAAGAATTATTAATTGTTAGATTTGAGACATAATCATATAGAATGTTCCTGAATTATTAATCTAAATAGAGGGATATAAATTAAGTTTAGAAAAATATAATTTTCAGTTAATATAATTATTTTCTATAAGAGGTTAAAGGTATTGATCTTTATTTAAATTAGAATACCTTTTTTATTTATTTCATTCAATGGAAAATCTGGTGCTATCGCTTTTCAATATTGAATCAAAGATATATTTACAAATAGTCAATGTATGATAGGTGCCTTTAAAATAAAACTAAATAATCACAATATTTATTTAATAACTTGGGTTTTAGAATGAAATTTTTATCGAATGGTCCGGCAAAAAAATAAAATTAATTTTTTACATAATGTGCACTTAACAACTTACTCTTTTTGCTTGGACCTGCACATATTCCAGGGATAAAAATATATTAATTATAGTATACCAAAGTATTTCTCAGTAGGTGCTATAAAATAAGCTTTTCTCGCATTTTATGCCTACAATATAGGGAATAATGTACAATTTACATAAAATATTTTTTTTATATAGATGTATAAATTTTATTTAATATGTAGAAAAAGAATATTTATGGCAGTTACAAAAACAATATTACATATGTTATTTATATATTATAACCTTGTTAAACATTCCTCTTTTTTATTACGTATAAGCTTTAAACAATGTATTTAAATATTATTAATTGCACTTTTTTTGTATTATTTTTATCTATTATTATAAAATTATAATAAATAGTTATGTTTAATTTTGCATTTGAATGCACCTTAGAAATATTTTTTCTGCAATTTAACAGATTTTTGTTTTTTTGATATTTGTACTTAATACTCATTATACCTATTTACAATTTTTTTCTTTCAGATATCTTATACAAACAAATTAAAACATTCTTGCAATATCTCAATGCAAGAGCATTTTAAATTTATTGTTAGCAGAGATGGAGTTATGATTTGTGAATGGTCCAAAAATGTGTTTTGTTTGATTCAAATCATTGTTTATGGCATATCAGGTATTATTTATACAATCAATTTGAGAATGCATGAAACGGTAAGAAAGGAATAGTACCAGAAAAGATTCAGGTAATCAGGTAAACACCACTGCTGTAAACTACTGCAAAGTAGTCAGAATACTTCATTGAGAAGTATGCAATCATTTAAGACTGGGCTGGTTCATTATAGGTGGCGAAAATTAGGCATCGGTTGCTCGTGGTCACTGGTGGATTTAACATGTAAAGAGCCCGAGGCGTTACCAAATTTTCCCCCCTGTAAATTTTTTATAGTATATTACTATGTTACTATTTTTTTATTACCAGTACATTGAACATGCGGGGCCCGAGGCGACCGAATCATCCGCTTGTGCATAAGGTTACCACTGTCTGTCAGTCGTCCTCTTATGTTTGCTGGTGGCAGAAGGTCGAAAGATCCAATTTTTTGATGACAAACACTGGGGCGGGAACATCTTTTTTGAGCCACCCGCATTTTATGAAGTAAGTATGTCGCCCGCCTCTATCCAAGTATTGGTTATCAACGAATTGATTTAGTCCGCTTGTTTGATGAAATCTGTCGGGAATGCGGAAGGAGAGAATAACATCGTGGGCGTTAACTTCTTTGTAAACCACCTGCTCGGATTTCATAAACTAAACGTTTAGGCTATCAAGGAATTGTTTTAGTCTGTTTCTTTTTTAACTTAATGACACCTGTCATTATCATCATTATCTTATGTTTGCGAGCTGCAGGAATGCGCCAGTAGAGAGTAACATTTAATTTTTGAATGATAAACAGTTGGGCGGAAAGATCATGTTTTACCCACTCACTCGCATTTCATAAACTAAGCATCCCGCCCGCCTACCCCAGTGTTGGTTTTCATGAAATTGGTCAAGTCTGCTTTTCTTTTTAACTTAATGATAACTGTTAGTTATTCTCTTATATTTGTGAGCCGTAGGAACGCGGCAGTATAGAATAACATTTGGCTTGTTAATGACAAACACCTGACGGATGAACTAAGTGTCCTGCCAAAGTATTGGTTATCAAGAAATTGGTTTAGTCCGATTTGTTTTTTGACATATGTCAGTCATTCTCTTATGTTTGTAAACTGCAGAAACGAGGTTGGAAAGAGTAAAATCTTTTTTTTTTATGACAAACACTTTGACGGGTTCGCTTTTTTAATTTAGTCTGTCAGTCATTTTCTTATGTTTATAAGCTGCAGGAACGCGGTAGGAGATTACCCGCTTGCATTTCATGAACTAAATGCCCTGACCGCCCACCAGAGTGTTGGTTATCAAGGAATTAGTTTAGTTCGATACTTTTTTTAACCAAACAAGATCTGTAAGTCATTCTCTTACATTTGTGGGCTGCAGAAGAAAGTAACATAACATAACCAATTTCTTAATGACAAACACTCGCATTTCATGAACTAAAGGCTACGCTCGCCTACCCGTTTTATAGAGTGCAATCTCAAATGAACTATCTAAATAATCGTATAATGTAAAATATTTCATAATATAATTGCTTGAAGCATTTTGTGTGAATAGTGAAATTGTACAATTAACAAAAATCGAGTTCTTTAAACATGACATTTTTATTGTTCAATGGTAAATAATTATTTGAATTCACCTCTTAGTTCTGCATTTTCAAGCTTATTATATTACAAACCATATATTTTTTTCGCATTGGTAACTGGAACTAATTGTGTATTTAAAACCATAATCCACCTTTGTTCTCAAATCTTAAAACTAACTTAAAACATCCCTGATTGTAGGGTAACTTAAAAAATAGAGGTCTAAAATGTTGTTCTCTTAACTATTAAAAAAAATGATCAAAAAACAATCACGAGTATTTTAAAAGACACATAAAGCTGTGTTCTAAATAAATCGATTCTGCAATTATCCACCACCCAAATTTCATTGGCAAATAAATTCAATCTAATAATTGCAGAACCTTGTGGCACACGTTTACAAAAAGCATTGTGTCTGGGAAAAAATGTTTTCCAAATAAAGCTTTTAATATTTATATCTAGCAAATCGTACGTTTATAATCGTGGCATATAAGAATAAAATCCATGCGAATAACGATGATATTATTCCAATTATTAAATCAGCTGCGGTATTTATGAAACCGTTTCTATAAGCATTGCCTGAATCCGGTTGAATGTAGTCCATAAAATCAAAAATTGCATTACAAGCTAAACGGTTGTGAACTACTGGTATTATAGTTCCATGTACACCAATTTGACTTATCAATGTTTGACGATATTCCTTGCAAGTTGTTAGGTAACCATCCAGGTAAATTGAGAAATGTACCAATGCGTATATTGTAAAGAAACTTGATACCACTGATACAGTTATCCAGTAAGCTCTGGATAATGGACTGGTGCTGTCGGATTGGACGGCTTGCATTACTACAGTTTCTCCAGCTCTGTAAAAAGAAAATAATTGTAAATTCAATAACGGAACTTTCATTATATAATTTGTGTAAGTATTGTTATTAAAAAAAATTGTAATGTATGTATGTATGAGGCAGTACGGACTCAAAACACCCGTATTTGGGGCGGTTTTTGAGTCTTGATCCAAACAAATTTATGAGGAGCAGCGTTCTCTTCTGTCTTTACGTCTCTATTTTTTTGGACGTTGGGTTCACCAATCATCATAACGTAACTGTGCTAACTTATTGAGTTGATTAAAATTAATTAACAAAGTACATATTCTAGGTTCAACTGGATACGAATCGGAGAGAGTGGTTATATCAAAATCGTCTAATAACCGGTTTACTTCATACAACTTACGGCTGACGTTGAATAATGCAAGTATTTTGTATTTCTTGGTTGGTTAGTTGTTTGGATGTTAGAGCGTTAACCAACCGCGATTGCATCGTCCTTGCTACTCTATTTAGGTAATATTTTCAGAGATTTCGAAAGCAATGTTATTGAGAATATAGATTTTATTGGAACGGAATCTACCAAGGCTGCCCTACGACAAGTCACCGTAGCATCAGCAGACGCCGCATTATTACAAACTACGGACTTTGGCGTATAAAATTCACGCTGCACTAAGAATTAAGTGTCCAGCAATTTCTAATTTTCTGCAAATACCAGGATACAATAAACCCTTTCGCCATCAAATCCGCCAACATACATTATCCTGAATGGCTTCAAAAACTTTGTGGATGTAAGCGCTCCAGCAAATCAACCCAAAACATTTCATTTCCAACACAAAATACCAAACCACCATAAAAATATTACCACCATCAAGCCACCTAGTTTTTTCTGAAGACCAAAACCGCTTTACATTCGGTAACGTGGACAGTCAAAATTTATCAATATATAAACTATTCGCTGCTATATCCAGAAAAACAACCAAGAACCAGCTAACATTTTGACTTCAAAAATTTCAAAAAATAAGCTGCTAATCGAACTAAAGTTGGCACCGAAAGCAACCCCAAGCTTTTCAATCAAAACCTGTGTAGCAGACGCGAATAGACTACACCGATAATACTCATACAAATCTACAACGAATCCTATTGGTATTTAAACGAAAAACGAGAACATGTTTTTACCACATTTGTACAAAAGCAAACGATACCAGAACTACCAACAAGCGCAGTCTGTTGTGAGTGAACATCGCCAATATGACGGAACCAATGCCAGAAGCAATCCACTGTAGCTTCAGCAAAAAGAAACGATCTAACAGGCGGCAACTATTCTATTGACACAACACTTTTACGGTAGTCATTTGTAGCAAACGACCGAAAACCGACAAAAGAAATAATTCCGGACTCACTACAAGTCTACGTCGTATGTGTTGCAAACTTCAAACGGAGTTGTGTTGATTTTCAATGCATCAATATTTTTGTTAGTGTGGTCAAATTATGTTATTGGTTGTTTGTTACTTACCTTTAGCTTTTGTCTTACAAACAAGATACTCGTGATACTACTTGCGGTAATATTGTCCAGAACACGATAGGACAAAGAAGTCTATTCAACCAATGCCCTGAATAGTAGCATGAGGTTGAATGAATATTAGAACCGATTCCTTTACCGAAAAATAGTGCCCAGTTTTAAGCTCTAACAAATATTTGCAGCTTTCCGGGACGACGACAGTTTGAAAAAAAAAACAATCGCGGACCAAGGAAGAAAAGGAAAAGATACATAAGAAAGCTTGAATGTTGTGCAAAGATCAACCATCTTGTTGCAGCTAAAGTAACCATCCCTCTTACCAACATTGCCTCCGACAATATCCGAAGCAACTACAACACATCCCCAAAACTCCTAGAAACACCGCTTCAGGTATCAACACGTCAACCATTGTATCCCGGTCGACTCTAACACCACCGCCCTCGGAGGCAAACCTCTTCTAATAGCATACTTAACTAAAATACTGCTTTTCTAATACAAAAAACACCCACAATTGACCTTATCTGCTAGATTCTGACGTTATTTAGTATTCCGATCCATTTTGGTAAACGTGGAGATTTTGACAAAGTTTATCATGATGCATGGTCAAGCATCATCCGTAGGACTCTATTTGAGTGAGCGCTTTAATAATTTTCGCTAGCTCGCGTTGTATGAGTATATGTCGACCCACATTGAGACTTTTAGTAACACTTAGATACACCTGTTTTGAATAAACAGTTAATTTAAGGTCGGGCTTCGTCAAACTATAAACCGGAAGGACAAGCTTGGTCGTAATAATGATTAAATAATCATGCACAATAAAAGAGTTTGCTTGAATGTTTAAGTACTTAAATAATCTATGTATTATTGATATTTGATATATCATATTTTAAATACAGAGATCAAACTGTTTTATCACATTTTATTAATATAATATCAATCGATTGAACCCCAAATGAACGCAAGCAGGTTGCAAATTGTAATCGATAAAAATTATATGAGTACTTTGTGAATTATACATGATTCATTTATTATTGAAATAATATTTAACCGTTTATTTAATCAATATAATATTATATTTATTATATATAGCGAAGAATACATAGAGCAAGTTAATAATAATAAATTAATTTTTAATTTTTCATACTTACTCGTTTTTGGTTGTTATCGTACGTGTTGTCGTTCCCTTAGATCCAAATAATACTCGAAAACCATGATAACATGCAAGTCCCACGCAGAATAGTACATATATTAATGGGCCAAATGTTACCCAAATGCACGGAGCGGCATCACCACCTATAAATTTAATATAAATGTTATAGAAAGAGAATAAAAACGTCAATTTCATTTACTACTTATTTACAGAAACTATGAATCTTCCTCAAGGCTCATTATTAAGCTCACTACGTTAAATTGCAACTAGTTAGAAGACCCCTAATTTAAATTTAATTTTAAACTTATTTTCGAGACGTTCAAAGTAAAGAAAAATTGAAATATATATTGTGTTCCTGGATGTCCAGATAAGTGAATTTGTTAATTAATATTTCAGAATCTGAAAAAATTATATTATAGTTATAAGTAAAGTAGGAGCGCATTACGGAAAGGTTACCCAAAATTCGTGCTTGAATATAATCAAAAACATCCAAACGGAGGACAACCTCCACGACCCCCAACAGCTCTGGATGGATTGGTGGAATCGGTGCAATCTTCCAAAGTGCGCATTTTGCTTTGGCTCTTATCCCGCCAACTACCAAGGTTGCAAAACCTCCATAGCCAAAAATAAAAACAAACATTTGACCATCGCCTGAGCCTGCGGCGGCTCAGGCCTCGTTTACCTCACAAAGCTCCGGTTCCCGCAAAACAGCATCCGTATCAACCAACAGATCGTTAGCTACCATAGTCACTCCACCAACACTAACACCAACAATGACGAATGCAAATGTAAATGCACAATTAACCGCTCTGATTGCCGTAATCAACGATTTTCTAACGATAATAATATCAAAACTCTTAACCATTCAAAACATTGTATTATTCAGAGTATCCTTCTGGAATGCGATTATCATTAATCACAAAATGGGAAAAGTGGAAAAGATATTATGCTAGTGTGTGAACTAAACCACCGACCGACGTGCCAGGCCTTGACGGAATTTCCAACAGAGCACTAAAATACGTCTCGCACAAAGCAGTGATGGTATTAACCAACATTGCAAATACAATCTTACGTACAGGGCACTTTCCAAAAGCTTGAAAAGGCTTGGACGTAATGAGAAGGTCCGCAAGTGTCCCCAAAACTATTGATCAATCAGTCTGCTATGCACCTTATACAAAGTCATAAAAAAAGTAATCCTGGATAAGTAGACTCTCTTCTACCCGCTCATCAACATGGGTTCCGACGTGAATACTCTGCTGTACACCATCTAAAAATTGTCGAAAGTTTTAAACTGAGAAAAACCACAAGAGTGATATTATTCTACGTCGAAAAAGCCTTCGATAAAGTCTGGCACAAAGGTTTACTACTAAAACTACAGAGACTAAAACTTTCCTTGCGTCTTATAAAGTTGATACCTCCTATACAGCTCAAGGGCACCAAAGGTGATAACTATGAAGCTTCAAAAACCTACCAGTGATCTTCAAGACTGGTTAGACGACTGGCAAGTCAAAGTAAACCCTGAAAAGAGCAAAACTGTTCTCTTCTCACGGCGACGTACCACACCTATAAAAAAAGTTTACATCAATAACGTCCAATTCTGCAATGTATCTGAGAATCACCTTCGATAAAGAACTGACGTACAAGTTGCACGTCCAGTCCATCCTAGATAAAGCCAAATTGACTCCGACGGAACAGCGGGATGTCGGAGAATAGCTGCAAACACTCACCTCGATCGTCTAAAGGCCTTCTAAAGTCTAACCTTACGTTGGATTGTCAGAGCCCTATGATACTTCAGAAGCAAAGAAATTCGTAACAAGCTAGGCATCCTTCCGTTGCGACAACATTTCGAGTCCTTGGCCAAGAAATACTTTGCAAATCTAGAATTCTGATCTGGCCAGATTTGCTGAGCCAGATAAGGAAGAAAACTCTTATAAGAGACCGGTAAAGCAATTCCTCATCCTACAGTCTATAGGGCGTCCTATCCTTATACATTCCCTAAATCTCTAAATGGAAAATACATAAGCCTTACAATCTCGAACTTCCATATATTCAAAATCTAAGAGGGTTTAGTCGGTAGGCACTTTCTTATTAAAAGTAAATCCGACACTTTCAGTCTTTTTCCAGAAAGGGGAAAACTTATGATTCCACCCAACATAAAGAATAAAAAAATAAACTAATTATTTCTACCATAAGTCATAAACAACCTTAGTAGTAATGGATTGATTTATCAAACGTGCGCTAAGAGAAGAAATGTAAAAGGTGTCCTCGTAGGTCTTTTCAAAAACAATAGAAAACTGTAAAAAAAGTAAAAAACTAGTGAATTTTACTTAGCGATTTGAAGAGCAACTATCTATGATTTCTGGCAACACTGTAGTTGATTTAATTAAAAACAGGCTTTGTTCTTAAGATGTTGCTCAAAAACTGTATATGATACGCTCGGCAGTTCAAAGGGTTTCCGAATGTTATGAAGAAACTGGATCTATTTAACTGCGACTCGTACATGGAGAAAGCGATTTATATCTGAGCGAGCTGACCGCTTTATTATGCAACAACAATAGACTAAATGCAATTCAAGTACTCCAGCTCATAGTCAAGCACGCCTTCTTTTTGCACAAGATAATCTAAATTATACACTAAAGCAGTGGCGATCTGTGCTGTCCTCCGATGAGGCATTCCTATATTGCAGCGACCAAAAAAAGAGAGTATACTGCAAAACCCACGAGTGATTTGCAGAGTGCTGCATTGCAGTTCATACATGATCTGGGGTACATTTTCTATAAATCAGCACGTACCATGGGCGCGAGAAGGAAACTATAATAGGTGCTCGGTACATTGAAAAGATTCTAGCCAATCATGTAGTATCTTACATCGATTTCGAGACAATTTTACTTTTACGCATAACAACCGGCGTTAAATAAATGAACTAATAATAAAATGATTTTTTACAACGTTTAAGGTTAGTTGATAGTGTCTATTGGTGATGTATTAAAAAACTGTTTGCTAAAATGTAGCGCTGAATTTAGAAACTTGCACTAACCGATCCGTACAAAGATAAAATCAATTAGAACCAGTCAGCTTCTACATAAATCTGTTGTAATTTAGACCACGAGTCTGCCAAAACGTTTCAAAAATAAAGTTCCGTTAAAGGCGCAGTTTTTGTTTTTTTTTGCCGATCCAGTGACGATTAAGACTTTCTGGATGACCGGAGCAAGTCATACTTTTGGCCAAAATTGGCCAATAAATACCAACGTCGTCAATTGAAAGTAGTCCAAAATCGTAAAAATATTGAGCCATTATTAAAAGTTGATGTTGCCGGTTTGATTTCTTGTAACTTTTTTGCTACGACAATTCTGTAGTTTGATCTTACGCAAAAATCATCCAGTCTTGTTATTACTTTTCGATAGTAAAAAAACCCAAACATTTTCTTTGCTAAAATAATTTTTGATTTAGACTTTTCTTTAATGTTCTAAAAATAGCAATTACAGAAGTAAAATTTAACCCGGGAAAACAGTATTTTTGCAATAAAGTTGTTGTGCGTCTAATAATGGAAATGGAGTTTTTACTTACAAAATTAGGCTTCTTTATCAATTATTTAAAATTTTGTCCACAACTTTAAAATATTCCGAAATTGGTCAATATCAAGAAACGTTTTTGAGTCGTTTTGACACCGAATTCGAATCCACCACTTCAACTTTTTTGTACCTAAATTTTGTTACTTCCTTATGAACGGGCTATTAAATTCCATATCTTTATAACTTATATTGCAAGTGATTTAAAACCTACCAAAATGTTTCTTCTAAAAAGCTTTTTCTTATATGCAAACTTAATCAAAATCGTCAAATAGCGTCTCATTTTATTTTTGCTTAAAATACATTTTTTTACAACATAATGGCTAACGTTTATTACCAAAAAAAAATTGTTTCTTAACAGTGGTCCCAAAAACGTAATTTAAAGACATTTTTAAGAGACGTAGACGTAGATCCATCCTTCTATTCCAAAATGTAGATTTCTTGACCACAACAGTTTTTTTAATCCCAAAAAAATGTTCCTCGGTTGGTACATTTGAAGTAAAAATTAACTAACCGATCAGTCGCTTCAACGTAACGGTTTAAAACCATTTGCTAGCACAACAACGATACCTCACGACCAAACGCTCAATATAAATTATTAAAATATCTTACCTAAGAAATGATTAATTGTGTGTTTAGCGTACAATATGCAACTGCAATTTTTGTTGACACACTGGTCTAAAGTATCCTTCCAATGGCCCCATGCAATCCCCGAAGTTATACTTGCAGTTGCTCCAAATAATACACATAAAGTGTATGAAATACTAAGTCTATTCTCTGCTGCTCGTTGATGCATTCTGAAAACTATATTATTAAATTAATACACAAAAGTATATAGATACATGATTGGTAACAAATATTATTTACAATGTTACTAATTTTTTAAAACTAATTTAGATTTTTTCCATAGCTTATTGTAATTTAATTGTAAGTGTAGTATTAAAAAAAGGAATCCACATAAAAATTGACTGAATTCTCTTTAATAAAGTCAGTGATGAAGTCTGCTTATTGTATTCAACTAAATATCTATTTGCATAATATTTTAATTGTAATTTAATTCACGTCTATTAAAACCACGATTGAAGAAACTTTCACACTTCCTTGATTCAGTCTTAGTTGCTGCAGTAGTGAAAACTTATTGCGAATAATACTACAATCGACTTACCTTTACTACGCCACAATAAAAATAGCAAAGTAGCCGTGCAGTTAATTATTTATTGATTTTCGAATGATTATTAATTCATCCAAGGAATAATTAATAAGCAATATTTTTCTACTTTACAAATAATAATATAATTACAAAGTAACGTGGGAAACTTTCACGTGATACTTTAAATAGTAAATTATTATATAAGTACACGTACTACTCTCAGCCCTTTGTTCCCTAAAGAAACTTTTTAATTTATTGTAAATGCGTGCACGACCGATGCAATATAAAATCCAACGTTTTCATTGTTTGCATATGCAATATTTTTATATGTAGGTTACACATTTTGGTTTAAAGTACCTAATTTATTTAAATTTTCAGAGCAGGAAAATCTAACATAAAAACATTTTTAATTTTTGCTTAAATAAATATATACGCACTAACTCTCTAATTCACTGTTTTTATATTATAAATAGTTTTCACATCACATCACCACATCAAACTTTTTAAGATAAGATAATAAATCAACGGATTTTGTATATTTACGACATAATGTGATCCCCAACTTTCACAATTAGTATAATTAACCCCGACAAATTATTTTAAATTGCACCCTACCTGTGTAAGTAACCAAAACAATATTGTTTACAAACAACGCAACTTACCTGAACAAACACACCTGTTATATTACCTGTTTGGATGCGTAGGGAGTGGAGGCGTATGGAAACTCTCGCGCCACATTCAAACTCAAGGACTTACTGGGATATTTAATCTATAATGGACATATCTATTTGCTCATCGCATATCACTAATTAATTGATTTATTTTGCTATTTATTGTGTCAATGTGCCGTGTCGTAGCAGGAATGAAGAAATGAAACCGGCGGTAATATTAATTAAGACATTTAATTGCTCTGGCATGCGTCTTTCTCTGTATGATTCATTGCATTATTAGTATGTTAAATAAGTATATATCTACCTAGAGACATTCGCTAATTGTATATTTGCCATATTAAATTGAATTCTATTTTTATTATGTGTCATCGGATTATCGAGAAGTTTGTTTATAATACGGGGGAAGTACAATAATTGAAGCTCTTAGCAATAGAAAAAACAGGGCTGAAAACATGTTTACTTTAAAAGCTTTTATAAAGATAATTCTACAGTTGGCATAATCAATATGAAGACATAGCTTTCCGAGGCTGCACTGGCTGATTAATCCTTGCCCATTTCATTCTCATACCATAAAAACAAAAAACCGCAAAACGCTCAAAGAAAAGATTAGGCAAACCAAGGTTTATCAATCACTTTTTCCATTTAACTGATAGTTAGCGATTGGCCGCCTCATCGTACATTGTGATTTGTGAGGTCTTTAGCCTGCGTTCTTATATAGGCTATTGATCGATACCCAACATACACTGCTCAAAATAATTAGAGAAACACATATTTAAGTCTTAATATTTTTCTAACAATATGTAAATCTAATAACACTTAATTCAAAGACTTACTCACATTTTGTCCGAATAAATATGCAAAAACAAAAAAGTTTTACATATCACTTTTAAGATAACAATAACAATTCAAAAAAACTACAAGAAACAAAGTGGAGCAAGTAAGTATCCTGTTTATATAACGTAAAGTTGTTAAGAAGGTTTGGTTTATTAATAACGTGTATGTCTTTCATTAGCATAAATGACTGCTTGACATCTTAGACAACATGATACTCCAGGACAAGATTGATGCACTGTACAAAGTTGAACTTTGAACTGGCATAAGCTAACAATATTTTATGCGGTACTGAGTTAAAGCAGGTTTTTGCACAGGTATTCTTGCTTTCAGGATGGCTTCTCTCAGTTTATTTCTAACTGCCTGGTTAGATATCTATACGATATTTATTTTGAGCCTGATTTGAAGATCTTTGACTGTGTATGTGCGAGAACAAAAGAAGGATACAACTAAAAACCGGTACTAAATTTAGTTTGTTTTCTTCTTAGGACCTTGTTCAATGCGTCTTTTATGTCATCTGGTTTTTAAATATCAACTCCACAAACAATGGATGACAGAAGGACTGACGTTAAAATTTCTTGCAGTTTGTAAAAAATTCTGGTGCTATTCTCGATAGGAACAACAACACAAATGACTTTTATTTTATTTAAATGCTTTATTTTGATATACTGGTGTCAAACTTATCAATTTATGATAAACTTTCAACACTGTTTACAGTTCCAAAGTTTTGATTTTTCAAATTTATTTGGACAAACACTCATTTTAGCTATTATTTAATTTGACGTTTGAATTTTATATATGTTTCGTTACTAAAACAACCAGTGGTATTATTTAGAACAAAACGTTTTTTTTTGTTAAAAATCTGTGAAAACTATTGTCCAAAAAATACTATGCAATACTCTCATTGTTAAGCAATCAAAAAAATATTAGTAAAACGAGAAGGTCAAGATTTTTAATTTTCGACCGATTTCAAATCTAATTTCTCCCTATAAAAAAATACAACCCTAGTTTTTACCATCAAAGTCAACTCCTAAATACTTCCCTTGATTTTAAATCAAATAGTTCAGATACTATCTTTACTTTTTTAGCTTTTTATTCGGTACCACAGAAAACGTCTTGTTCACGTTGAAGCTTTTTAATTGTTCCTTTAATATTTTCTCAATGTCCTTAGTATGTATGATATGGGTAGGTTGAAGATGGCCAATTAGGACAAACAACGAGTTGAATTATATGAAAAGTATTTTATTTAATACTAATACACGGGCAAACGTTTCGGGGATATATCTATTCCCCTTCATCATATAGTTAAATTGATTTAAATTGCTATTAATATAATTGTATATATATATAATATCAAATAATAATAATATTTCCTTTCGTTTCTAAAGGATTTTTAATATAAATTTAATTCATAAGAACACAGAGTATAACAAAAACTATTTGCTTTTCAATAAATTTTGTTTTCATTGGTATAAAAAAATTATTAGAAAAAACTCGCTTTCTCACAATTCCACTCGCAGTTGTTCTCTAGATTGGGACGATGTTGGTTCGCTTTCATTCCAATTCCCTTTTTTCAAACCACATTTATAATATGTTATTTAAATTCAATTTATATTAATAAATAATATGATTTTCATAAGTTCACTTCAACTATTTCTACACTTGGTAAGCTATTTTACGTTTTTAATAATAGTTTTGTTTCATTCTGGCATTTGTGTAAGTTTGTAATTCGTCGTTTCAACTATTTTGTTACCTATTATGTATAATATATTTTTTACAAATTTGCCGTACATGTTTTTCAGTCTATCAATTTTAATTGTTTCAATTTAGTTTAGTATTTTTAAATTGTGTAATATATTGTATTATTGTTGTTTTTTATTAGACCAAATTTTTATAATATCTGTTTTTAGCACTGATGAAGGGGAATAGATATATCCCCGAAACGTTTGCCCGTGTATTAGTATTAAATAAAATACTTTTCATATAATTCAACTCGTTGTTTGTCCTAATTGGCCATCTTCAACCTACCCATATCTTTTTAATTGTGTTGTAAAAGCATCCAATTATTTTTGAAACTTTACTTCTGTTTGTGCATAAATAAGCAAACAGCCCTGAATAACGATAAATTTTTAAATCTAACGTTTTCAACAAATTGTGCCAAACTTCTATTTGCCATTATGTTAATTATCAATAAAACAGATTTTCTTCTTTTGCTCTTTTACCACACCGTGCTACTAGAACTGGTTTGGAACTCATAAATAAACTTTAAGTATTTCACTATGGTAGCTCGTGTGCCGTTGCTTTTTGCGGTATTAAGTATCTGCAATACTGAGTCGAAAATCTTCAAAATTTCAAATGGTAAAATATTGAGGTTGCCTCTTTTAGTTTTTTTATTATGTTTTCTCCGCAAAAAGTGTTTCAAGCAATCTCTACTAAACAAACCATTTCAAATGTCATACTACAATGGCAACGTCCGCTTCAACGCTTGCTTTATCGATAGAAGGTAATGACAATTTATGTAACCGGTTCGCGCTAATTATAACATTTAGAGCAGCACACGGCTTTGCATCTTATCTAATACTCTTAGATAAAAAGCATTTAAACAAGTAATTCATTTACAAACACCAAATGTGATAGTGTATGGCGCGATTTGGTTCTTTTCATATTTAAATTTCTACTTTAGCCATCAACCGCTATTATTACTTAAGCCATTTAGCTTTTTTAGTAAAAATGTTTATGGCAACATTCAACTTTATTAGGTGTGACTTCCTCGAGTACCGTTTTGACTCTTTTTTACTTCTATAAGCGGGACTGCAGTTTTCACAAATATTTGATCATTCATCCTCCACTCAGCGTCAAACAACCAGACAAAGCATTTGGCTTAGTTACGCACACATAAAATCAAATATATGTTTAAAAAAAAAAATTGTATTTTAATTTTGACTAAGATAGCAATTAGCAAAGTTCCCACCTGCAAGTTAAATATCATTTTAGCTAATATATACATACGTATGCAGGAACATCTTAAAGCGCAAAATCTGTGTACACTGTATGAGTCAGTGTACACTTATGTTGTTTTGTTAGCTTTACATCCTAAACACATACTTATGTTGCCAACTCTCACGTGTCATAATGACAAATATACTGGTTAAAATTTTAAGAGCTTCTAAGCATTGGGGCTTGTCTAAGTCTTAACAATCTAACATAAATCTGTAGATGCAATTTAAAAAAAAAGTAGCCCATATCGGTCTAATGTGCTTACACGTGTTTTGAGTGAACAGGTAATTAAAATATTGTTGCATTTACTTGATTTTACTGTTATAAATCTACAAGATGTCACTTTAAACTTCTTGATATAAAAAACATTCTTAATTTTTCTACCATTGGGTACCGCAGATCATAACAAGCTTCAGTACGCGAACAATCCAAACTGTCACTAAGAAATTGTTCAGAGCTGATTCTCATTAGTAAATCGCATTTGCAACGCGTTTAGAAAGCAATTAAAATAAAACCATATAAAGTCAAATTTCTTTACACAAGAAAATTCTACAAGAGCGAAAATATTAATTTACTATCAATGGTGTAGGTTTCCCACAAATATGTAGATAATGATAAAAAAAAACCTAACATTGTAATAAAATCTAGGTGGCAATATTTTTAAAAATTTGATGTTTGGTATCCTATTTTCTATTATTGTGGAGCAATTGTACCATGCTTTATTGAAGGTAGGTTAAGTCTACAGCATATATAGGGTTTCCCAATAAGAAGTTTCAGTTTGAATAACAGGCTATTTGGGCAGCTGTCAATTTTGAAGCAATTATCTTTTGACATTTGTCAAGTAAAAACTACGCTATTATTAAAAATTGAACAATACACGCTTCAACAACGCATTAAAATTATTAAAATTTACTACAAAAATGGTAAAAATATTTCAGTCACAGTTCGCAAACCTAAAGCACTTTTTGGTCGTCGTAAAGCACCTTTTCGGCCGGCAATAGTAAACCTGGTAGAAAAATTTGAGCTGTTGGGACAAGTTTGTGATGTGAAGAATCAAAACCGTGTGCATCGCTCAAGAACACATGAGAATATTGCTGATGTAGCCCGTAGTGTTAAAGAAAACCCAGGTTTGTCGATTCCTCGTCGATCTTTGGAATTAGATATTCCACAAACGACATTACACCGTATTTTGCATAAAGACTTAAGTCTTAAGGCTTTTAAAGTTCAGTTAACACAAGAACTCAAGCCGGTCGATCACCATAAACGCTGTATCTTTGCTGATTGGATCCTTCAAATGCATCAAAATAATCCGGAATTTTATCGAAAAATCATCTTCAGTAATTTTCACTTTGGAGGCTACGTTAATAAACAAAATTGTTGCATTTGGGGCTCAAAAAATCCAAGAATGATTGTTGAAAAGTCTTTGCATCCTCAACGTGTCACTGTTTGGTGCGGTTTTCGGGCTGGCGATGTGATTGGACCCTACTTTATCAAAAATGAGGTTGGTGCAACTGTTACGGTGAATGGATGGCGCTACCGAGTTATGATTAATGATTTTTTATGGGCAACGTTTATTTTCAGCAAGACTGCGCTACGTGCCACACAAGCAACAAAACTATCGCAATTTTACAAGAAAAGTTTCCTGGCCGTGTTATTTCTCAAAGAAGTGATCACAATTGGCCACCGAGAGTAATTTAACACCATTAGACTTTTTTCTTTAGGGCCACGTAAAACATAAGGTCTATGCCAATGCTCCACAATCGATTCAAGACCATAAAGATAAAATTTGTAAAGTTATCGAGAACATACAGCCGCAAATGTGGTTGGTTATGGAAAATATCATGAAAAGAATGTAGTACTGCAACCGTAACCGTGGCGGCCATTTGACTGATATCATTTTTTAAATGTTAATGGCACGTACCTTCCTTTTTACAGTGAAATAAACATTTATTGATTTCTCTTAAAAAATACCCGTTTTACCTCTTATTGGAAATCTCTATATTTTCAACAAGACGGTTTGCGAGTATGTAAATAACTGAATCAGCAGTTTCGAGACAAATGAATAACCAATGCTGGTCCTATTTTATAGCCTCCAAAATTTTTACATCTAATAATTATTGAATTTTTATTTTAGGGGTCAAAGAAAACAAATAACATATTCAAATAGGATTCTAAATGACGCAGAAATGTTAAATAATCGCATTAGAAGTGCTAGAAATTCCAAACCCCTTGAAAAGATAATAGGCGGCGGACTTATTGAATAAAATATTATTTTTAATGATTTATTTGTTTGTGTTTTGTTATTGTTGTAGTATTATAATCTCTTATAATTATCTGAATGTCTAATAAACATACACTAACAGAATTTAACATTCTGAAAGCGCACTTTAGTTGTGCAAAAAATGACTATTTTGTAAATTTCATACTTTTTTTAAACTAAATTTACAACTCAAATTAGTTTCTATTCAAGCTATTCATGCATCAATCTGGGAAGACACTGTTTATTATCTTGTTACAAGAATTGTCCGATTAATCATTTATAGAATCAAGTTTTAATTCTTGATCTAATGCAGATGAATCGCATCGTACAATAGAAAGTCTATGTTTGAACAAAGTTATAAAGGGTTATAACGATACGGTGGGGTAGGTGAAAGGAGGAAATGTCTTATGTACGTCCATTTTGCATGACAGTATGAGTCAGAACATCATAGAGCCTTACCTACTAAAGCTATCTCTCGGATTCACACGACCTCCAATAAAATTACTTTGCGGCATTTTGTCGTCGGCGTTAGCTTCTTATTGTACCAACCGTTTACATAACCTTCATCTTTTTTCCTTTCTCCTCAAGATGTTTTCTATACTAATTTGAATACACTTCCACTTTGTCTCGCTGTTTAGTTTTACTTTTGCACAATAGCTTCAATCATGCTGCAATAATCTAATTAAATCTGCACAAAACTTTGAGAAGCAACCGTGTTCGCTCAGAAATTGAGCGAGATAATAGTGCTTCCTTGTTACCCATGTAATTAAGTTGGCGTTGAAAGTTTTGTCCAGAAGCATTTAAGTTTTAGATTTGAAAGGCGGCTTCACTAATATCATGCCCTCTAGTGGCACGCTTTTCCAGTAACACTACGCATTACTGCGCGCGAAACGTTATCGTAGCTGCAACAAATTTTCATTTTCCGGGGACATCGCTTCTGTTGTGTATAACAGAAAAAGCTATGTAAAAAGACCTGAACTCAATTTGACTGAAGCTTATCCTCCGTCAGCAAAGGCCGAACCTCATTGAAACCTTGATTGTGGCAAGCTACACCGGCCAGAAGCTTGTCTTTACGCTCACGAATATCATAACTACCCCATTATCTACTAAGTGATGACACAGCAACTGAAAAACCAACGCCACACCCACACCCGCCCAAGTTTTACTTATCAAAAGATTTCTTATTTCTCCCACCTCTTGTGTGCTTGCATTTAGATGTCAAAAAATTGTTTAACGATAACTCTCTTGTTAACTAACTTTGGAGTGGGTAGGCGGAAACTAAATTTAGATTGTGAGCAAGTAGCTTTTTCTACTGTGACCCACCTACCTACCTCTTGTGTGCTTGCATTTAAATTATTTCATTTATTATATTTTAAATTAATTTTAAGCACTATCAAAGGTCTATGAGGAAGACCAGAGAATAGATATTGTTATATCTATTCAGCTGATCATGCTCCTTATTGTCGTTATTTGTTTAATAATATGATTTTTTTTTTAATCTGCTTTTTTTACAATAAAAGACTTTTATTATTATTATATAAATAAAACGTCAGATTGACAACATTTTGGCTATTTTAAATTAAAGTTATTGGAAGTGTACATTGTTTATAATGAATGTATAACAGCAGACCATCTTTGGTATGAAATAAGAAATGTAAGATGTGGAAATTGATGCAGTTTAGTTTTAGAAAATAAATTATTGTAAAAATTTAGGATTAAGTGGAAGACCAGTGCTAAAACTGAACTTCGCCTTTTTTTGTATTCATTATATTAGAAATAAAGACGCTATTATTATTATTTTGAAAGAAATGTTTATTAAAAAATCTCTTGACAAATAACACTCGGGTGGGTGGGCGGGAAATAAGCTTAGATTGTGAGCAAATAGCTTTTTCTACTGAAACCCACCCTCCCACCCAAGTGTTACTTATCAAAAAATCTCTTGTTTCTCCCACCTCTTGTGTGCTTGTATTTAGATACCAAAGAATTGTTTAACAATAAATCTCTTGATAACTAACTCTAAGGTGGGTGGAGGGGAACTAAATTTAGTTTGTGGGCAAGTAGCCTTTTCTACTTAAACCTTGATTGATGACCAAACATATAAATGTTGTTAAAATTTTATAAGTGAACAAAGAAACAATATTGTTGATTATATCCCATTAAGACATAAAAAACGTACAAAACAAACGAATTACGAAATATGTGTAACAAACGTAATCGACCCGGTTTGTCAACTTAGTGGTCCGGTACTATTCAAAGCAAGGTACGTAGCGGAGATTATTAACAATGAACAGAAAAACCAAGCTCTAACGATTTTTGACATCCTAAAATATGAAGCATGTTTAACACAATAAATATTGCTTACGCCACCTCCATGATAATAACAGACTCCATCTGATAGTTTCTGCTTTGCACCACGCCACTGTCTAAAATTAAAAAAAAAATATATCTAAATAAGTCTAAAAGCAGTTCGCAAAATTTGAAAAAAATCTGAATTTCCATTTAAGTGCCGCAAGCCGCAAAACTGGCCTCGGTTCTAACTGTAAAATAATAAATTATACATTAATAAATAAAAGTGAAAATATGTACCACCACTGCACCAGTGCTCTCATCAATTATTTTAGGTTTTAGCACTTTCACAAAATATATTACTAAACTACACATTTCCAGCAAAAAATAATTGTAGATTAATATACTGTAGCTGAAAAATCATCTTCTTGCAAAGTTCAGCAATCAAAATAAAAGTAGCTTATGAGTTGTTCCTCAGCGATACTATTCCTCCCAATAATAAGTCAAACATTTCAAAAAAACTTAATAACTAAACATTTTAATAAAAAACATAAACACATTGTAATTAATATACATTAATAACAATATTCATCTTATTAAGAATACATTTTCATAATAATAAATTTATTAGATATACTAATACAATATTTATTCAGTTCTGACCAGAAAAAATCTAATAGTTGTTTAATAATAATAATAATTTAATACTAATTAACAAATAAATAAAAATATTCAAAATATACAATAATTATACAATCCTACAAATCAAAATATAATCTGGGTATAATTTATTTAAGTCGGTTGAGTAGTATTATCCAAAACTCCTTCGTGTTATCTCCTGTCAAAATAAAACAAAAACTGAAATAAATATAAAGCTTATAGCTACCTAATTCATTCAGCATATTTTATCACACTTAGCAAGTTAACTTTAAATTAATGCTGATTAATGGCTTGATGTATTAGAAAATTGTGACAGTTGTTAATTTGACTCAAGGTACAATTAGGCTAATAGCCAATAACACACATCAATAATGAATACTGCAGATAGTTAGAGTTAGAAAGACTTAAGTCAGTGGTTAAATAATACCAAAGCAACACCTTGAACTTATCATGCAGTTTCAAATTGTGTTGAAATTAAATCAATAAAGAATGCCTATTTAAAACGTTTTTATGAGGTTGTTGAAATATGCCTTTTTATTACAAATATGAATACCTCCTAAATATTACCACTATTAGAATAATAAAATTTATAGCAAAAAGACCTTTTGGAACCACTCTTATATAAATTTGTATAAGGTGAACCAATGAAAAATGTATGTTATCAGGTTTTATTATTTTATTTACTTATTGAAAAACTTAGTCATTCAAATTCCATCTGGAGATGGAAAATAAAAGATTCCAATATTAAGAAAAGAAAATAATAATAATTAAATTATTTAAACGTCACCTCACCATCAATTTACTCATATCAATTGAAAAAAAAAACTACATATGTTTCATTGAATATTTGAATAATAAAGCGTTGAATGAGTGAACAACGTCCATTTGTTTGCATACCATAAAATTGGTTATAGGTCTGGTCCAACATACGATTTGGACAGTTTGCAAACCGTTCAAACTATGCACACAAACAAATTACTGTGTATAAAAGATTGCTTAAGTACTCTGTAGACAGTGACAATTGTCACTGAAATCAGTGGAACTTCCAAAATTAAAGAAAAATCATAAAAAAAAACACTTTAAAAACATTCTGTTCAGTAAGATTAAATTAAATTTACACTACAAATTTAATGTTAATACGCCTGTTTCATTGGCTGGACCACCTTGTATATTATCCATTATAGCACATTTTTTTTATAATTGATAAAATTAGTAACTTCATTATTAGTACAAACTTATGTAAAAAAACTTTAAAAAAACATTCCATCCTGTTGTAAAGCGCATGCGCATATTATAATTTATGCGCATGCTAATAAATAATTTTAATGCCAAACCTTACACACAAACATGTTTTATAACTGATAAAACTAGTAGATGAATTATTAGTACAAACTTGTGGGGAGAACTAAACAAATTTAAGATAATTATAACATAAACAAATTTAATAAAATTGTAAATAAGGTTTCATCTAGCAACAATTCAGAATCGCAAGACACATGCGCATGCGTTTTTTGAATATTTTTTGTGATGAAACAATTCTAATGTATGTTCATCACTTTGCCAAATCTTATAATATATACAAACACAACAATATATAAAATAATATAACAAGTATCACTTCACTGAAATTAATAAATAAATAATGTGAAACAGATAATGAAAACAAAAGACAAATTCTAATATAATAGGTTTATATTGAAAAAATCACAGCACAAAATATATACATACAAAGAAAAGGACAACAATTATATAGAGAAACATTATGTAGGAAAAACTTTGTTTCGCTACGTCCTAAAATCGTCTATGCATAAATTAATAATAGCCGCGTGTAAAATAAGTTCAGCGTATAATTTATACATAATATAATTTGTGCAATGCACGACTCAATTAAATTGTTCTATAATTTAGGATCATTAAAATCACTGCAGTCAGTATTTCAACCATAATTTTGTTTAGTATGCCCCTTCATTGTTAAAAAAATAATAATGAGAAAGATTCTATTTAGAAACTTAATATCATAACAAACTATCATCTTACGCGGGATTATATTGCCTCATCGATGCTAATTTGTCTCTTGAGTTCCAGAGGGCGTATAAACTTGATAGACCGAGACCAATAGCACCGCCAATTCCACATCTTCGTAATCCAGCTGAAATTAAAAAGAATAATGTAATTAAGTCATTTATTTGAGTAACTTGTTTATTAAACACAATGTTTATAAACTCTCTCGTTTTTCAGTACTTTCTGTAAAACAGTAACAGTAAATTCTTGCAAAAATAACACATAATCACTGTTTAATAAAAAAAAATAGCATTATTAATTTTATTAAAATTAACTGACAAAACACGCAAGGAACTAACACCCAAAAATAATAAAATTATCAAATACAACATCACCAGGTAGCCTTCCACGCCTCTAGCGAGTTGTAACAATTAGCTCCCAACCCACAGACCAGTCACCAAAGAACCTTTCGACACTTGGAGGAGCTTCTATGAACAATTGGAAGGATTTTTTAATTCAAATTCAACCCTCCTACTACCAAGGTCAAAATTTATATTGTAGACCTTGGTTCAAACCGTGTATCCGTCTCGAGAACGTATTTTAATCCAGTTTGTGCATGACGTCAGGTAGGTGATAGAAACAAGTTTTTTTTTTAGAAACTGTTCATCAGATCAAAAAGAAAATATGTTGCTTGAAAGACGATTTAATATGCTTTAATATGAGAAATTTATCAAATTGTATGTTGGCTTAACATAGTGAAACTAATACATGAAACAAATTAACTTTTTTTATTATTTAAATTAACAAATAATTTTTAATAATGGATATGGCCCCCTCTTGCACTAATAACATCTGTCATATGATTAGGCATAGATCGAATCAAATTTGATATTGTTTCTTGTGGGTTGTTAAGCCACTCTGCTTCTACTGCAACAATAAGTTCTGGGATCAAAGTTGCGGCACAAAGTCTAGCTCGAATTCTTTGTTTTAGCTCATCCCATAAATGTTCAATCGGGTTTAGGTCGGGACTGCATGATGGCCACTTCATAATACAAAAAATTCGTGTCCAATGTAGTTGACATAAGGTACCACACGGGCTGCAAAAATCTCTTAGATGTACCTAGCACCCGTTAAACCTCCTCTCCCGCGACCACGGTCGCCCCTACGGATGAAAGCAGAGTCGGTTCGTGCTCGCATAAAAATTGCACCCCAGATCATGCAGGAACCACCTCTATAAGCAATCCGTTCTTCAAAGCAGCATTCTGCAAATCGCTCTCTTGGTCTACAGTACACTTTTTTCTTCGGTCGCTACCATAGAGGATATCCTAGTCTCATCTGAGAACAACAGACCCTCACTGTTCCACTGTCCAATTCAGATGATCCCGTGCAAAACGCAGACGTGCTTAACAATGAGCTGGGGTAAGTTTTGGACCAATCGCAGGTGTTTTAGGGGTCAGGTTACTTTCCTGCAGTCTTCGTCTTACTGTCCAATGACTAACAGCCACTCTTCGTATTTCACGGAGCTGTTGTTGCACTTGCACCGCATTAAGACGACGATTTCTTAATGTTGTTGACACAATAAAGCGATCATCACGAGCCGTTTTAAATCGTTTTCTGCCTGTTCCCGGTCGCCTATGAGAGGATCCAGTCTCCCCATACCAAGTCACTCTTTGAACCGGTGCGCGTGTCATATTCAGTTGTTGAGCAACTGCTCGCTGGCTAAGTTCATTGTCGATTAAGGCAATTACTTGGGCGGACTTTTCCGGTGCAGTATGCATTTCACTAACACACTTGAAAACTAATCAAATTATGAAAAACGAATATTGTACAAATTTCAATTGCAAAGGCAATAATTTTAGTCTTTCACAAGTTTGTTATTCTCGTTATAATCACCACCACTCTTGATAAATTTTAACTAATATTAAAGCAAATTGAATTGTCTTTCAAGCAGCATACTTGTTTTTTTTTGATCTGATGAATAATTTCTAAAAAAATACTAGTTAAAGACAAAAGTTTACAGTGGGCCGATTTCTATGCACGCAAGTGTATATACTCACACCACGGTTCAAAACAGAATTTCTTGTAAAAAAAAAAATTATAATTGTAAACCAGTGAGGAAAAGGATATGGACAAACATAGAGAAAACACAAGCCAATGACTTCATAACATTAGTGGGTGGTAAGCAGCATCTGACAAGATAGTCCTCCGGCAAATCAACCAACCAACTTAGAAACCGAAATAGAAGACACGGACTTGGAACAGTAGCCAGTCCACAGCTAGAAAAGTCACCAAGAATTTATAACGGCAGTCAAACCAGCCCTACAACATAACAGCCAACCACAACGTAAATTTGCGCCTCTGGTGGTCAAGAATAACAAACACCTAGCAATCTTCCGAGGTTCTAGCTGTCTGATCCAGGCACTGCAAAAGAAAGGAAAAAGCTGGAAAGAGATCTCAGCACAACCTATAAAGAAACAAAACAGAAGGCCCTGCTTCAAAAATCGGCAGATCCCGACCTTCCTTATCATCAGTCTCAGCCAACAGTTGTGGACTGAATATCACGACAGCTACATTCCTTCGTCATAAGGTAGCGCTTTACCGAAAATTGCCCCGGATTCGTCTGAACATGCCACGGCAAACTTCTTGATGAACTTGGTGGATTCTCAGATTTAACGCATGGCCGAGATCACTGAACTTACTAACTTAAAACAAAGAAAGAAACCACAAAGCCCACTTTCGTCGCCGGGAACACGACGCGGATTAGCGACGGCTAAGAACAAAGCAACGACCGATCCCAGCACACACTGCTGGAGAACACCACCAATCCCAAAAACAGTCGTGCTGTTCCAGGGGTTACCCAAAGTAGCCCTGATAGACACCGGGGCAAGATCCAATTTTACCCTCTTCGATCTTGAAGATTTACAACCTACCAAACAAGTCGTACTGCAAGCTGACCGCAACTACAAACTCCGTCAAACAAAGTCACCGGAGAAGCCACTCACGTAAGAGAAAATAAACAAAAAATGTCATTCCTACATGCTCCCATACTAGGTGAAGAAATTATATTGCGGCACCTGTGGCTGATAGAAAACTAGACAACCCTGGACTAAAGCCAAAAGCTAATCCACTTTAGCCAGAAAAACTGAGCAGCTGTGTGTTGGTAGCAAACAGACCAAAAAAAAAAAAAAAAACAGACCACTGGAGAAGTAGTCATGTCCAAGTATGACTTTCCAAAAATTTCGTGCACTGGTAAAAAAACTTGACGGTATATTTGTCGATGGGCTCACATCATCCACTACAACCCACACTAGCGACTTCAAAGACCCGGAACAAAGTTGCACCCCTACCAAAGATCGAAAAGATTGTAAAGGACTAGGGGACAGGTAGTGCCTGTGTCTTTCCCAAACTTGACATAGAGAACATTCCAGACAGCCAGCACTTGACCGCCTTCTCTACACCCAAAGATGTATTTAAGTGATGCCATTCAGACTTTAAAAGCTAATGGCTAAAAGCTTGGAAAATTCGTCTTAGTTTACTTGGACGATATCCTAATCTTCTCAAATAGTTACGATGAACATCTACAACATCTCTGACTCATCATAGAAAAGCTCCAGGAATACGGCCTACATTGCAAGACTAGCAAATTTGACTTTGACAAGCGGGTCATTGAATACTTGGGCCATCAAATCACTTGGCTAAAAAAATCCTAAATTCGCAGAAGCCTTCAAGTGTGACATCAAGACCAACCAGTAAAACAGCTGCTCAATCAACCGATGTTTCTATACCGACCCAGACTCTGGTTTGTGTTGCAAAACGGCTGGAATAGTCTGGGCTACAGTGACAGAAGAAGAATCGCTAAGTCTACATAAGTACATACAATACAGTATAAACGGAAAAGAAAAAAAAAAACAAAAGAGAAGGAAGATGGAACATAAGAAGGATGGTCAGAGAAATGATAAAAAGAGCTATGAAATCAGAGGAAGTGACAGAAAACGAGAACATTGAGGAAAGATGCAGAAGGTACTCAAAAATCCTCAAGTACTAAATAATAAACAGATGTCTAAAGGAAGAAACATACGACCTGCTGAAAGAAGGCAAACTTAGTGTTAATTGAGATGAAGAAGAAAGCAGGCAAATGAAAGGCATATATGATGAACACATTAGCAAAAATTATGGAAAAAGTTATGGTGAGAAAAATTGAACAAGAAATAGAAGAAAAAGAAGGATGGGAACAGAAGCAATATAGATTTACAAACAGAAGAAAAGAGTACAAATATAGACATAGAAGTATTAAATAGAGTACAAAGCGTGGGAGGAAGATAGGAAAGTTAGAAAAGGTATTGAAAAACAAAATCAACAAATCCACAATCATTAATAAGCTTTAAAATTTTGATAAACCAAAATGGAAGCAAAAAACAAAGAGGGCCAAGAAATTATGCCTACCAAAGAATAGACAAGAGAACAACATTTACTAAAACATTAGTACCAACCGAAATAAGGAGAAGAAGAAAAGAACTGTTAAGGAAAGCAAACTGAATGAATTGTTCAAGCAATTTCCATACAACAGAGTTGGGATTCCGATAGCTGTCAACCGGCCGCCGATTCGAAAAATACTTGCATTTCAATGGTGGCGTTCACACATCATTCTGTTATAGTAGTAACCAATCACATATTTACATACATATTTATGCGTAGGCGTCAAACAAACTGTAAACGCGGGAATTTTGAATTTCAGCAAAAATTAATGTAAAAAATCAACTAAATTAAAAAAAAAAAATAATTAACACTAAATAATTACTCCATATTAACACATCTTCTTTGTTATTATAAATATGATGATTTTGAAACAATTATGATGTGTGATATATTTGATGTTTATTTTAACCTACAAATTAAATGTTTGGTAGTTCATACTTTGCATAACAATTTAAAACGCTCGATAAAAATATTATTTGCACAAAAAAGATAAATGCTAATAATCATAAATAAGCATAACTTATTTCAAACGCTAGATAAATATAGTTATAAAAATAAGAAAAGCTTGATATAATTTATAAACGTTTGATAAAAAAAGTAATTGTTCGATAAAAAGTAAAATTTCAATAAAAAGTGAGAATGCTTGTTAAAAATATGAATCGTTAAATGAAACTAGTAAATGCTAGGTCAAAATAATAGATTCTTGCTATATAATAATAAATAGAACAAAAACAGTATAAATATACTAGATAAACGATTAAAAAATATAAAATTATATTTTCTAACTAATAAATGTCTAGAACATATCAGTAACAGTAATAATAATATAATAAATATATTAAAGAATAAACTATGTTAAACTAAGCAACAATAATAATAAGAATGCTATGCTATGTACGGTAAACAGCATCGATAGAGAACAATTGGTGTTTCTAAGGCTTCTAGTGCAAATTTTACCTAGCTGTTATTTTTCTACAATACTATTAAAATACAAATACTATTAAAATAATAATTTGCCATTTAAATATCAAACATTTAAACCCTTTGATTTCATGTTGGTTTTAAGCTACAAAATGTTTATCATTTGCACGATACATTATTTCGATTAAAAATTGTAGTTGCAGATTATTTAATTTATTAAATTTTAGTTAAAAATGTTTGACTGCAAAAAATAAAAAGATTCATGCAAATAATCTTAAATAGTTCATAAATGATTTTAAATGCGTTAATGCGTTTTAAAAATAAGGAACGCTTGATAAAATTTATAAACATTTGATACATATTATACTTTATATGCAAAAACTAAATAAAAACTTGAAACGTATAATAAAATCAGTAAATTGTTGGTAAAAATCATAGGTTCTTGCTGCACAATAAATATATTTAATAAACTATTAAAAAATATAAAATCATATTTTTCTCACTAATAAATACCTAGAATATAATAATAACAATAATATTTATAATAAATATATTAAAGAATGTACTAAACAATAAGAATAATCACAAGATTGCTATGAACGGTAGACAGCACCGATGAAGAAATTGGTGTTTCTTAGAAACTGCTTTGGCTTCTATTACAAATTTATAGAGCTTTTTTTCTTTTTACCTTGCAAAACTGACTCAAATTTATCTGGCAGTTATTTTTACATGCAAATATTACATTAACAAGCATTAAATTCTTGCGTTTGTTGAGCATCATAAAATAATAATTTTTCCAAATTGAGCTTCATTATTAAAATTGTAATATTAAATACAATAAAAAGAAACCTTTTCTACCTATCTTAATTTTTCTCTTAATAAAATGTAAACCTAAATAAATAGTAATAAAAAATAAACTATAGATTACTTATTAATAATAAATATATTCAAATAAGCAAAATATACAATTAATATAAAATATTTATGTATTACAAACACAATTCACATTTAACACTAGCATTACATTTAACACAATAAATACAACACAACTTCCACAACACTTTAATTTGTACACAACACAAAAGTCACTTTGACAAGTAGATAACCTAAAAATAATTAATGTCATCAAAAAGTAAATCGCGATTTAGATGATTTGACGACTAAATATTATCAAGTTTTCGCTTCCCCCACCATCAATTTTTACGGAATTTAAAGCATCTCTCTCGCACTTGCTAAATCGTCGTTTATATTCTTACACATTGATTCTACATTTTTTGTCGCTTTTTTCTCTGAATTTAAGCTTATTTGAACAAACTTGCAACAATTTTAGCACCGTTTCTATCGGAATCGCACCTCAGATACCACATCTCAAGGTTGACAGACAATGCAACTTTCAAAATGGTCAGAATATAACTGACAACCAAGGAACACAAATAACTAATTCCAAGTTTCTCTTCATATCCAAAAGAAGGAGTAGCATCACAACAAAAACTGACCCTCCGGATAGGGACTCAAACCCAAGACAACTGGTATAGCAGTTTGCTAACCACACTACACCACCTGGGCAAAAAGAACTCCTCCTCCAAAGCAAAACTTATGCAATGATCGCTGCTATTGGCCGAGCTTAATTACACACCTGGAACCAAAAACCAAGTGCCAAATGCCTTGTCAAGATCACCAGACAAAGAGGAAGCAATGTATATGTCCTGATGCTGCTGGTTCAATATACATTTTATCCAGAAATAAAACAGATTTGCTACAGATACGTAAAATAAATAAACAAAATGAAGACCGGTGATCGTGTACTTGACATATTTTCGTTACTAACTACGTAGCAATTGTGTAGTTTTATCCCACCCTAAAGATTTTTAAACAATTTTGACTTATCTTTTACTGAAGAATAGCACCTAATGGTTAATCCACAAACTTAAAAACACTTGTATATGAGAATTAGACTTGAATATAAGTATATTAAAAGATCCAAACTATTTTGAAAAACAATTACCCTATTGTACAAAAAAAACCTACGCTTTTTATTCTAGAACATATAAACTATACTAATTAGTTAAGTGTAAATTTATTACCTGTTGACTTGTATAAACATCCGGTAGCGGTAGCAGCTACAATTGTATTAAGATCATCATCAGCACCCCTAGCCCAAGATAAAATAACTCCAAAGGCGGAGTATATAACAGCTACAGATCCAAGTGTATTAGCCGTTGAACTACCTTTTTTCATGATGTGATTTATCAATCTAAAATAAATTTAAATAAATCTAAATGTATAAAACAAACTAAAATTTGAACATACTGTGTTCTTCTTAGATTCCCCGTTTGACCGGCTAGTGTGGTAGCTTTTAAACCATTGTATAAACCTGTACCTCCCCCGATACCTGCACCAATCATACATGATGCACCAATTTGTCCAAAAGCCAACTCAAACCGTCCTCGTTGTTTATTCTGTCCATCGAGGAAAATATATTCAGGCTGTGCAGTGGGTATATAGACAGGATCAAAATTTAAATAAGGTGACGAAAATGGTTTTAATGTGCCTGCAAATGTAAAAACACGATTGAATAATAGATAGAGGTTATGTAAGCATGAGAAATGTCAATGTTTTCGGGGGTTGTATTTTTTACATACCTGCTAATCCCACGTTTGAGCTGTTTGTATCATAGCTTTGGGAGTAAATATCGTTATTATCGTTTAAAGCTGACATAATTTTGCTTTGATTTTATTTTTTTGGTTTTATTTCTGACACTAGCACGCAAAAAAAGGAAGTCCAAGGTCGAAATTCGTGAGTGATTTAATAATTGCTGCCAACATAGGATTATTGTTTATATAAATAAAAATTTCACAGGATTATCTGCTGCTAACCAAAATTTATTATTTTAACTCAACTGCATTAAATTTCAACTAAATAAAAACAAATGAAATATGTGAGTATTATTAGAGGAAACAATAAACCTCTCAACAAAGCAATGTCAAAATTTACTAATCAAAACATAATTTTAGCAACAATTTCCACCAATTATGAGCAATCAGATGATTCCATTCGATTTAAGACCTCATCAAGAAGAACTTTTACAACTTTCCGAATTAGCTGGGATTCATATGGACCCAAACGTAGCAAGGTATGAACGTTAAACACAAGTTATACAATTATATTAAAATTTATGTTACAGATACATCGTTGAATTATTAAACATGAAAGTAACACCAGATGCTATTATTCGAATGATTCGATCGGTTGGAAAATCTAATAGATCAAGGCGGTCGGTAAATTTCAATCAATCAAGCTAATTTTATTAAAGTAATTATTAATTTAAATTTCCCACTAAAAACTCTGTACATATAATTACCAACTGAATCTTTTCATCAACATTTCTTATTATATTTATTTAATTCTATCAAAATTGATTTCATTATTTCTCCAACCCTTCAAAATAATTAATTTAATACAATTTACTGAAAGCAAATTAAATTAAATTTTAGTAAATATTTTTATGTTTATACAGTTTGTCAGACTGTGCATAGATCCTATCATTTTAATTTGTTTACACATTTTTTCATTTAAAAATTATTAATAATGATGCTTTGCATTGAGTTGTAAGCATTAACTGCTGTGTACTTAAAATTCTGTTGATTTTTTTATAGAGTAAAAGTAACATCACAATAATTTCATTTTTATTGATACATAACCTTCAAAAATGTCTGTTGAAGAAGATACTGAACTCAGGGATTTGTTAGCCCAAACACTAGAAACTAATGGTTCTCTTGCTAAAATAAGGGTATTATTTATTATACTTATTTGTATAACCATTCCTAAGGTTGTTTTTTTTTAGGCGCAGTTAAGGGCTTGCGTTTTTCTTGCCTTTGATGAAGATGAATTGGTAAGATTATTATTTATTTCTGTATACTAGTATTTTATTAAATAGAAATCAGTTTTGGTTTTAATTACTTGATTTATTTAATTGTACTTGTACTAAGTAACGTTATCATTTGTGATACATATTGTCAATTTTTTTTTTTAATTTAATTTTTGATTAATCGGGACTAGAACGTTTTGGCTTAATTAAGCGGCTGGTTCTAGTACGCAAAGATACACAAGAGTTATTGTTTTTTACAATTTAACAAATTCTTGAAAAGTAAATGAAAAATAATACTTGCATAAAATAAAATAGTTCTACATACACTTCGATAACTCGAATCTCCAAGAGGCTCAACATAAAATTTGAATTATAGAAAAATAGGCCAAATGTAAACCTTAAAATTTATTACATAATTCATACTGGAAATAAACTCTAATTAGAGTTCTTGAAAGAGTAACATTTTTATCACATGCAATAGAGGCCATTGATTTATCAATATCATTGTTGACACAAGTTTTAAATTTTTTTTTGTTAATCAAATGATCTCCTTGGTTTTCTAAAAGTTTGTTTTTCAAAATTGTCAATAATGCGTTGGGGGATAACAAATTCTTCTGCAATACTTTTCTTTTCACTCTTTTATTTTACATTTGCTATTTTTTGTCTTTAAATTTTTTATTCAACACTTCTTTTTTCTCAAATTGTGCTTTGACATTTTTACTTTTATTACTAATTCATTTTAAGTGCATTACACGTGTGTTGAAACTGCAGTTCCAACAGTGCCCAATAAGAGTTTCTTTTAATCATTGTGCAAATTGGTGTATTCCTGTAGGAGTTTTCTAAAATAATTGAGTTAGGTTTGGTACATGTAAAATATTAGTTTGAGTAAGAGAAAAATTTGAGAAATAGCATTTTGACTCGAAGAGATAAAAATTGATTAAACTTTATTGTTCACAAAAAATATTTGATTTCTAGAATATTTTTATAATATACTAAAAAAAAGCATCATTATAAGCCTGTATTTATTATTTGTAAGATATGATGTAAATTACTGTTATGTATATGGTTTCTGTTCTTTGAGTGGATTTAATATTAACTGTGATGCTATAGGGATTAATTTTTAAGTAGTTAGCCATAGTGTTTGAAATGTAAACAACTCTAGGTGCACATATTGCTTGTTCACATTAGGGCTTGTTTGCAAAGTATTCATACATATCAATTTTATTGGCATATGAATTAATATAACATAATGTCCATTATATTAAGAGTTTTGTGGTCCGAATTAGTTTTTATTTCTGATTGGTTGAAATTGTAGTCAAATTTAAACTTCAGTCAGTTCAGTTTTTAAATTATTGTTTAAACTATTATTGGAGTTTAAGCTTGGTTCAAACTAATTAAGTTTATTTCACTTGACAGTGTAAACGTTGATTTTTAATTAGATCAAGTAGTCAGTGAAACTTGTCAAAATATGTTATGCATTATGTATGAGGGGGTTTTTTTTAGGTTATCTATCTAGTTATGAAAACAATATGTTATTGCAAAAAGATGTCATTGTCAATGACATTTTATAGTGTTTTCTTCTAATTGGTTAACAGTTGTCATTTTCACATTAGTTTAAAAAGACGAAAATGAGTGATTTGCAACTAATATCATGAAGCATCATGAAACATTTATTGAAAGAAGGCTGTAGTCCTAAAAATATTTGACCACCAAATAAAAGTTTTTGATATTGCTAGAGAAATTTTCTGCACGAAAAGTTTTTTTTTAAATATAAATATATTGTTATTGATACATTTTAATCGATTAAGTTTTTCTTTATACAAAATTAGTGTAAAAGAGCTTCAAAGTCGCCTTCAGATTATTTAAAAATGACCATGATTTCAATAGACAATAACAAAAGTCTGGATAACTTTGAATCACTTTTACACTAATTTTGTATTTTCTAACTTTTTGATACCAGCGGTCCTTAATCTTTTTGGCTGGTGACTCAAAGTACAAATATACTTAAAGTGTGCACCTCATGCCATGCTGAGAATCCAGTGTATTCCTGTACTTATTTATCATGACACGAAAATTCTGCTTCACACAAAGAAGTAGTTGGGAATGGGAGTAGGGCTTTGCAGATAATTTTGCCCATAATTTCGTGAGCAGTGGCGTATCTAGGATTTTTTGGCATCAACTCAAAACATTGAGAGGGGCCTTCTTTACGGTTTTGGAAAAGACATAGACAGTTTTGTTATTTTTTAGTTTGGTTATAAACTATTGAAAACTACTTTATCAAGAATAACAAAGTTTGGTTATAAAATATTAAAATATTTTCAGAAAGAAACGAAGTTTGGTCAAAAACGGTTAAAAGGTGCAAAACTCTATATATAAAATGCCAAAAATAACAAACTCTAGAATTGAAATTTTATAATATTGTCAGAAAGCATGAAATCCAGCCATAAACTGTTCGAAAGTTGAAAATCCAGTTGACAAAAATAGTAAAATCTGGTTATAAAGTATTAAAATTATATTGGAAAGAACTCAAATTCGGCCAAAAACTTCAAAAATAATTTATTGTCACCAAAATCTTGTCTTAAACTGTTAAAAAGTGCAGAATTCTATTCATAAAATGTTAAATTTGCAATATCTGGTTTTGAAACATAAACAACCAAGTTTGGCCATAAACTTTTGTTTAAACATTAAATATTAAATTATTGTTAGAAATAGCAAAATCCGGCCATAATCAATATTTATAGAATATCTGAAATACCAAAATTTTACCATAAAGTATAACAATATTGTAAGAAGCATCAAAATTGGTTCATAAACTGTTAAAAATGCAAAATCTGGTAATAAAATATTATATTAAAGTGTAAAATTTTTTATAAAATCTTTTGCATAAACTGTTGAAAAGTGTAAAATTTGACCATGAAGTTTTAAACAATCGGAAAGTACATAAACTTAAAAAGCAAAAATTTTCATGAAATCTCAAAAATAGCAAAATCCAGCTATAAAATATGAAAAAAAGAACAAAAATTCCAAATTCTATTTACAATTGTTAAAAATAGCAAATATGGACCCTCAGGTTTTGAAGTAGTCATTGAGAAGGTCCTGAATGCTTGTAGGCATTTTTGCATTGCAGATCCTTGCTTACAGATAGCTATGCCACTGTTTGTGAGAGAAATTTTGGGCAATTTTCTTTGTAAATCATCTGAATAATTTTAAACACAAATTGAGATTTTAACACAACTATATTTCTCAGTATGGACATTTTTAAGTTGTTTAAATATTTTAAAAAATAACAACAAGAGTATCGTCATTAACATCTTCTAAAAACAAGTTCAATATTGAAAATGATGGAAATTTTTCTTGCTTGTTTCTACCACAGTAAGGTTTTGACCTTACATTTCTGTGTTCAACTGTTAATATTTCTATATCTGTTTTAAGAGAAACAGCTTTGAACTTGCAAACTATCAATAAATAGTAGTGATAAGACAATATTAGTGAAGTGACATATCTATGATTAAAATTTATATCATCAAATATATTAATAATGCGCTGGAAAATAAATGTTTATTTTTTTCAAGTTATTGGAGAGAAAAAAAATATATTGTGCCATTTAATAAAAAATTGCCGTTTAGATGTGGGTATGACAATAAAAACAAAATTTTTGAATCTTTTTGAAAATTTTGTGTTTTTCTGGAACTTTTTTGTTTAAATGACAAAAAAGTTCTATATGTGGAAAAAAATCAAATATTATATTTTTTTGAAAAATTCTAAATCAATATGAACGTCATGAATAGATGAAAAAGTCTCATCATTTTTAAGTTGAAATTTTATCTTAAGGGTTCAGAGCCCTGCTTGAATAGAAACTAATTTATGTACATACATATAATTAGTTTTTTGCAGTGAATGTTTGGGTATAGGTCTCTATAGTGGATTTTTAGGTTTTTGTTCTATTTAAAAATTGACTTAAAAATTGAGAATTCAAAAATTATATGTACGTGTAGGGTTTGAAAAGTTGTACTTTCTGATCTTGGACTTTCATTTTTACCTCCATTATTTAAGAAGTTATTAAACTCATAATTTGAACAAAAACGCCAATGGGCTTGATCTGATATCAGTATTTTTGCCAAAGTCAAAAAACCGTTTGAGTTTATCGAACATCTGACTTTTGAGTTTTTATGTTAAAAAGTTGATCAATTTTTTGTGTGAAAAAAGAACATGGTGGAGTTATTTTATTATAATATATTTACAATTTATAAAAAAATATATATTATATATATATTTCTCACCACTTGCTGCTCTACTCCGTCTCCATATGGATGGCTGCAGAGCTTCGTATTCGGGGCACCATTTTATGTTTCCATTTATCTTAGTTGTTATTTATGTTGTGTGTTTCTAAATGCTTGATTTGTGTTTCTGGTATCAACGTTAGTCAGTAAAGTGATTTTCATTACAATTGGTAAGGGTCAAAACATAATATATAAAAAAATAATATCAAGATTGGTTGATAGTAGAAACTTCATTATCTTTAGAATGATGGAACGAATTATATTAAATTTTTCGTTTATTTTAACTATTTTTGGTATAAAAACTGAAATTGTTATTATTGGCTGCCTTTCTAAACTTTATTGGTGTTAAATTTTATACCATAAATTAGTGTGTGGCATGATTTTTAATGTGGCAAATAGGCATCTTTCACAATTGTTTAACTTGTTAGAATAGGTTTTCTGCATTATTTTTTATAAATTGTCTAATAAGTTAATAAATTTCACGCAACAATTGGGTTTTATGAATGATCTTATAAATTGCATAGTTTTTAACCAATTTCATGAGGTAAATAGTTTTTTGTGCAAATTTTATGCAATAAATGCATTATTTTTGCGTAATTTTAATGGATTTCTTGCCATAAACTGATATTCTAAATGTAACTTTTAAATATTTAACGCAATAAACGGATTTTAGAACAGTTTTTGATATATTTTATGCGATAATAATAGGATAACCATTCACAAGAGAATTTTATGCGATAATAATAAGATACTATTCACAAGAGATAGTATTGCACACATGGTCTCCAAAGAGTATCTAAGATATAGGTTTTATGAAAAACAATCCACTGCATTATTATTCTTTAAGGGGGCAGTTTGATGAGTGTCAGAAAACTACGAGCAGAACTCACGTAATTTAACTCCTTTTTAAAATCGGTTTTTTGCAACGTGTAGAGAATGAAATTTCTAATCTAATGAAATATATACAAATCTAAAACCTTCGATTGTTTATTAAATTTTAAAATTAATTTGTAGTTTTGTTATTGAAATATTTGCTTAAACTTTAAGAGCTATACTTCATTGAACATTAAACTTAATAGTCTTTTTATTGTGCTATAAGTTATTTTTCTTAAATAACAATTGTTACAGTTCTGCTCGTAGTTGTGAATGTATGATAAAATGTGAAATTTGAAATTCCCGCGTTCATTAATTTTTCTAACAGTTTGGTACTGCTGTCACATTAATTTAAATCCTATTGAATGAATTTAGTCATATTATAAATTAACAGATTTTGGCGGACTGTAACTTGATATTATTGTAATCACAATTATATTATACTATCAAACCACCATCTGCCATAACCTATAAATTTATAATATGACATTTATTATGATTTTAATTAATGTGGCAGCAGTACCAAACTGTTAGAAAAATTAATACACGCGGGAATTTCACAATTTATTATACATTCACAACTACGAGCAGAACTGTAACAATTGTTATTTTAGAAAAATAACTTATAGCACAATAAAAAGACTACTAAGTTTAATGTTCAATGAAGTATAACTCTTAAAGTTTAAGCAATTATTTCGACAAAAAAATTGCAAATTAATTTCAAAATTTAATAAACAATTGAAGGTTTTGGATTTTTATATATTTCATTAGGTTGGAAATTACATTCTCAACACGTTGCAAAAAACCGATTTTAAAAAGGAGTTAAATTGCGTAAGTTCTGCACGTAGTTTTATGACACTCATCAAACTGCCCCCTTAACTATGAAAACTATTGGTTTGAAATATTAGGGAAGGTAATATTTTTAAAGCATTTATTTATTTTTTAAATTATTATTTGATTTAGTGTTTTATATTATAAAATTTACTATGTAATATTTTTTTTAACATACTAATTTATTCATTAATTTGTTCATTTGTTTTCTTCTTGAGAAGAGGTTCCAAGTTTTCAATGAAGGAACCTTTTTCTGACTGTACTTGCAAAATTATCATTTATTTTCTGAAAGTATAAAAATTACTTTCTACTAAATTAATTTACTTTAGTAGACTATTTATGGTACACTATAATGTTGTTAGTCGAAATAAAATTTAGTAAATTGCTATTCTAGTTTGATTTTAAATAATTTAATTGTTTATAATGAAATGTCATCTAAATTTATTGATCTCGTATCACTTAAAAACAGCTTAATTTATGTTTCACTAAATGTCTCAATAGAATATGTATACAATTGGGATTTTTCATCTTTACAGAGTGGTCAGTGAGTTTAAAAAAAATGGTTCTGATACTTTAGGTCACTCATATTAATTAAAGTTTGAATGAACATATATCCAAAACTCAAACTATTATATGTGTATCGAAATTGTCGTTATATGTTGTCAATCATATATTTTCAGGCTTGCTTTACCTTTTTTAATCACCCTGTATAATTTATAATAATTTAATTACATAACATAAATTTATATTTCAGATACAAAAGAAGCAACCGCTCATAAACAACAAAATAAAAACCCAGTTAGAAACCACAGAAGGCAAATTAATGTTCTGTGTTGTGAGGGAGTTCTTAGAATTCTTCAATTTGGATTACACGATATCCGTTTACGAACCGGAATCATATTTAGGTGATAGTTACAATTACGAAGGTAGAAATAAGTTAGTGGAAGCTTTGAAACTAGATGAAAATGATACCGTCCCATTACTACTACAATTGATCAAAATTGCTCAGGATTATAACGTAAAATTAAGTTCATTAAACACATCAGAAAAGACAAATGGCAGCAGCATACACATCAACTCAAATGGTGATAGCAAAGAAGTTCACACCAATTATCAAAATGGTGAAATTAAAGATAAGAAAATTCATAAAAATGTAGAACACGTTTTAAATGAAACATATGCATTTAATATGTCAAGTGATGATAAAAGCGAAGAAAAAATTGAAACTCCTAGATCAGAAGAATCAATACAAAGTAGAGATGATACTTACGAAGGTACGAGTTCCATAGCTGAAGACAGTGTTAAAGATAATAGTTTAATAGATTTAGATAAAAGTTTAAAATCTACAAGTTCACAATCTAATTCGTATGCACCTAGGACTTTATTAGATGCAACAATAGTGGATTTCTCTCAACCAGTTTTGAAGCAAGAAAAGCACAAAGATAAATTGAAAAGCAAATCGAATCATACCTCATTAGCTGATTTGCCACCATTACAATTAAATAAAAGTCGTAATAATGATTTATTACCGTCTCTATATACAAACGAGTTTAAAGATAAGAATAGAGAAATGGATAAATTATTTAATAGCGACCCTTTGGATAATTACGAAGAAGATTTTATGTCTGGTAGTGAGTGCCTGAAAAGTGATAAGAGTTTATTAAACGAATTAAATATAAGTGAGGTTCATAAATTGCAGGGCCATAGTAAAAGCTTGAATGAGACCTCTTTTCGTGAAAGAAATGATAGTATGGCGTCCAGTATAACTAGTGAAGATTTTGAATTGAATTCTAATGTTGATGATATTTTAAAGTCAAATAATTCTAACTAATATTTTAGTGCCATTATTATTTAAGCCATACTTTATTATTCTGAGAAGTATTCATTATTTTTAGTAAATATTTAATTATTATTTATAGGTTTGTATTCAGATTTGTATTCTATTATTCTAAAGAGACTAATTAGGCCCGAGGAAGAATATTACTTGTTTACTATTAGATATTACAATTAATGTATGGAATGATTATTTTGCCATTGTCTTATCGGGTCATTAATTTTATTCTGTACTATAAGAAATTGCAGCTTAGTGCTCGATATTAGTTATACTTCTCCAGATATTTTGAAAACATATCTCTCAAATCATTATTGTTTAGTTATTATTTTAGTTTAGTGGAATGTACTTAAAACAAAAAATTCTTGTACAAAGCAAATGTACTTAATATTATTATCAGTGTCATACTAGTGCCTTATAACTGTGTGATTTTATTAATTTATATATGTAATTATTTTTTCTTAAATAAAAGAGTTAAACAATTTTTTAACATTAATATTTTCATAGCCTTGTATACTTTTTTTCATAAGGATGAAGAAATCTTCACCTAAGACAATGGCAGCACAGTAGTGCCGGGTTTCTACCGGCTAAAAAACGTTACTGCTTGCCTCCATAGGCATCATGAATCCGCTACGAATTACTTCATGGGGCTTGGTTGTGTTTAGGCTGTCTTGCAATTTCCTCACTTTCTTTGCATTTCAGGATCCTGCTAATAAATTTAGCTATTTTGACTAGTTTTCTTTTGATTTTAACATATTTTCTACCAGGTCATGTGTCAGTTGTTGCTTCATGGTTGGCGATGTCCAGCTCTCCCCACTATTAGGAAGCGTCCATATCTGCTTTCTTGAATCTTTTCAGGCAATGTTTGAAACACCTGTGCATTTTGTGATATTTTGGATTAGGCTTTTCTTTTTTGCAATTCATTTTTGTGACCTATTTTAATTTTGCAGTTCTTAATTATGCTGAACTTTGCCTTTTTTACTTATTGTAATCATAATATGATGAAATAAAGCCGTACTAATACTAAATAGCTTGTGAAGATTTTTTTGCAGATAAGGTGATAATTCAATCTTCTAGCATCTTGATGCTTTTCTAGGGTGGTGCATTGTTAAAAGTGTTCTTGGCGTTCAGAATAACCAGAGCACAGTATTTTCGCCGTGTGTATGCACCGCCGTTGGTTTTCTTTGCTATCTGCATTATGCTTATTATTGAGTTGATTGAAAAAATTTTTGATTAGCAGGAGATTTAGAAATTCAGTTATAGGGGAAAGTGCCCTACGATGAACTGTGTTAACTTTATCATTTTGGTGTACTTGTCCAGTGTGTCTCGATTGATCTTTTGATGATCTTGGCTGGTACATGATCTAGTTCTGGAACTTTCTTTTGTTCTGGGCCCGTTGGGAAAAGTTCTTTTTATACTTTCACTATATCCTCGTCAGTTAGTGATATATGAGGTAAGTTTCTTATTTTCCCACAGACTATTTTATAAGCGTTACCCCATAGGCCATTTTCGAGGTTTTTGCATATCTATCCAAGAATTGTTTCCAACTTTTTGTTGTACCGGGTTTTCAAAGATTTTTTTTTCTTGCTAGTTTTGTTTGTTCGCGTCATGTCTCGTTTCTTAAGACAGCTTTTTACATTCCGCTATTTCTTTACACCACCAATACATCCCTCTTTTGCTATAGCTTGGTATTTTTTAGAAAACGTTTCATCTCAAACCGTTTTGATGACTTTTGACTTTATCCTAGCATTCACCGGTCATTTGTCTTGATATGTGCGATGTTTCACTTAGATTTTCGTTGCCTAGCATTCGCAAATCGTTAATGCGATGTACCATGTTTATGCTGCATGCACGGTGATCTCTATATGTCACTTGCTTCCTCATTTTACAAAGGTAGGTTCATTTCTAGTGTTCACCTCTAGGCGCATCTCTTCGAATTACTTTGCCAAGACTGCATATCTGGTCGATCACAACCTATTATTGTCCCTTCCTTGTTGCTTTACCTACTAAAATTATTGCATGTGCTGACCTTACTAAATATAGTTTTATTCAAAAATTTAGAAAAAACCATAGCAATTTAGACTAAATTATAAAATTCTTAATATTTTGCTTCTTTCTTAATGTTTCAAAATTGCGAGTTATGTAAATTGGTGCAAATATGCAAAAAGCAAAAACTTTCATCGATTATTTGTTTGTTTTTCAATAGTGTTAATTTTTGCAATAAAAGTAATATAAAAAAAACTGGACATTTTGGAAAACATAAAAAATACTAGGCCAAGAAATTTTGCTTAAAAAATAGAGGATGTTACCAGGCATCTCATTTAAATTAGGTAATCATACCTTTTTATTATGCATTAGTATTTAATTTATCACAATTTCAATCACTTTAAATTGTATAAATAACAAATATAAATAATCTGAAAATTTATTACAAAAACAAGAGTATTTGAAACTTCATTAGTGCTAATTAAGGTTGTTTAGTAAAAACTTTTTAAAATTATCGATCAATCATTTCTCAAAACTTAGAATAATGCTAATAACAGTATTTAAGCACTTCCTTATTACAAGCTCTTTCACATGTAGATACTGTAGAGTAATTCAGCGATTATATCAATATGCATTTCAATTGTTTGAACACCAGCATCAAATTACATCACTTTATAATTATTATATTATTCAGATACAAACTTTTCCAAATAAATGTTCATCATATTATAGAATAAAATTCTTATTTTTTGAGATTTTATAACAAAACAAATGAAAGCACCTATATTATCTAATATAGCATACACTTATTTGTTTCCTACATTATCTACATATGAAAATCATTCGATTCTAAGAGCCCAATATATTTAACTATATACTATACTAATTAAAATAAAAAAATATATTTATATATAGAACAAAATTTATTTAACAAAAAAACTACACATAAGTAGCTACAAAGGTTCTGGCAAGTAATAAATTTGCCTAAACTTCAATAATATAGCATAAAAGAATGATATAGGAGAAAAATAAATGCAAAACATAGTTCTCATACTTTTATAAATCACATTGCGATAAACTATGTCCCCTTACATTTAAAATACTCCCTTACATATTTGATCTCTCCCTTTGTAATCTTTGACTATACGTTCTCGAAACTAAATTCCATGAATCCATATATCGGTCCATACACATTGCTATACATTTCTGTAATTATAAATCCTATCATTATAGGTTAGGTAATTTTAATTCATATTCTTACCTGTTCCGAGTTGTCTAATGATGTACCAGGTTTAGATATACATTTTTTGAAACATTTTTCAGTCATTTTCTAGAAATACAATTATTTACTCACTGTATGAGTGATAAATGTGTGGTTTACATACTGTTAATAATTCCTGAGCATTTGCTACAGCTATTTGTTGTTTAACTTGATCCATTAATTCATCTTTTTGAGCCCCCGATAGACCGCCTGGCAGTGAATCCATATTTTATTATTAAATAATTTGTAAATTTGGTACTTTAAAATTTTTTAGGTTAGAAATTAAACGAGAATGAAAGGCAGTATGACGCATGCGCTAGGTTTATGTAACTGTGATTCAGTATTGCCAAATTAAAAAACTATAATTATTGTTACATTTTTATTGAGAAACACAAAAAGAATAGAATAATTTATCTACTACAGTATTCACTATTAAAATTTGAAGAAACTGAGATACGCCAAAGGGTATGAATTGAAATATTAATTAATTAAAATGTTGAACATTTAAATCGGTGTTGCGAATGGTACGCACTACATATGCATTACTTTTCGCCTAGTTTTTTAGACATTTCCAAAAAAACTTGGGTGGCTAAAGCTTTTTTGTAAAACATCTATAAAGCATCTATAAAAAATGGAAGTTGGACAATCAACATAACAAAAAGTATTTACAAATTACTTAATAAGTTTCACATAAAAAACATAAAAATACTTTGAATTGAAGACAAAATTTAAGCAGTTTTTTATAGATTAGTTTACTATTAGAGTGACCGGAATTTTGAAATGCTTATCAGAGTCGCAGACGAACTTGACACAGACTGTTAGAGGTTGGTCATCAGAAACAGTTCTTGATTTCTTTTTAATGTCAAAACGTGTCTGCTTGCAATGTAATAAGTGTCTGGGTTGTTGAAGAAAACTAAGAGAACACTTTTTTCTAAATAATTTTAAGGTTGTTGTTGCAACTCAATCTGTCAACAGCAAATATTAATTGTTATTAACCTGCATAGAGTTTCTAAAAATGTTACGTCCAGTATTGCTTTTTCCTTACATTATTTGTTAATATTAAATTTTTAATCAATCTGGAATCTCACTCCAGTGATCTAGTTAAGAGTGGTGGTGCTTGCTTATGTATTTTTATTTTATTTTTACTTTTCTTCTTTAAGATTCTTGACTATCCTGTCTTTATATCCTTTTTGCTGAGGTTTTATTTGTTAAAAGAACGCAGAAAATCGGCAGTATTTGTCAGTTTATTTTTGGACGTAGGTAGTGTTCTTCTATCTATGTCTCCTGCTGTTGTTAAGGCTATTTTAGGTTTTTTTTTTAATTTTTAATTTGTTAGTTGACATTGGGGTTTTTGTTTTGTGGCTAGCATTGTTAAAGATAACTGACGGAGCATTACTCTTTACAAGCTTGTTTTACCGTTTTCTATTGGTTTTTGGTCTACATTTTTTCTACTTCAAGCATTGCGCGTGCTTCAAGTTGCTCGTAAGCATAGCTTTGTTAGGGATTAGACAAATAGTTCATTCATAGTTTATGCTTAAAGAGGACAGACATTGAAGAGTAGACCGTTGCTATATTACGATTTTTACGGCCAGCAATATCTCTAGATAAAAGTCTGGCCTATCTCATACTAATAATACGGCCACGTCCAAAATCTTTAGTTGTCAATAATTTATACGTTGGCAAGCTCTTGGCTTTCTAAAATTTTTATAAAATACTAGCGGACAAACTAATTAAAAAAATGACAGTTATTACAAACCAATAGCTTATTAATACACATAATTTTCTTCTTAACCTTAACTATAGTGCTCCTAATACAACTTGAAACAAACAACCATCATGGGCTCCAAATTCAAGAGCAATTATAGCTTTTTCGCACCCGAAAGCTCCAATGTTATAGCTTGCTTAAAGCTGGTTATCATAAAATGAATCTTTTTTTTAATTAATAGTATCAGAAACTTTGCAACAAGAGTACTAGAAAAGAAAATTGAAGAGTTTGACAACGGAAAAATTTAGAAAAACAATTTAATGAAAGCAAACACACAAAATAAAAGTCACAGAAAAACAAAAAAAATAAACAAAAGTAGCAAAATGAAAAAAGAAAAACAGAGAATAAGACAAAAAAAAGATATAAGAAAGAAAAGTCACCTAATAAGCTAATAAGCCGTTGGTCCCATCAACCCCTTTCAAACAAGTTGTAAGACTTATGCATACTAAGTAATAGAAGAATAAATAATATAAGAATAAATAATAGAAGAATAAATAATAGAAAAAAAGAAAAAAAAAGAAAAAAAAGAACATTTACAAAGACTACGAAACGAAATTGCAGAGAAAAGGAAAAAAAATGTTGAAGGAAAGCAGAATAGACAAATAAAAAATATGTCATTTTAAAGTTGACAAATAACGGAACCTTTGAGATGGTCATAACACACCTGGCAACGAGAGGAAACAACAAACTAATTTTAGATAGAGATACAATGATACCACTGAAAGTACAAATTTAGAATTGGCAAAAGCAATACAGTTAATAGAGTTGCATAAACAATTTATGAAGGGAATACGACAAAGAAAAACTTAAGAAAATTATGACAAAACATGGAGACAAACTAAATAATTAAAATAAATAGCACACAAATTAGAAAACAAAGATAATGCAGAGGCGAATGTCAGTGCAGATAAAGGGATACACAAAACAAAAGAGACAGCATAGCTGCCGTAAATGCTGCGTAAAAATCTGCAAGGCAATAACCAGCCATCTTCGAACTATAGTAAAATCAAATCCATGCTGGGCTAGAACATGCGTTATTTAGGTGCACAGCTCAAACACGTCTACAGGGACAGGGTCGCATTCAGCACCGATCAACGCGCTGGTCACCGTTAATAAATAAAAATATTTACATTAAAGGTGTTTTTACATTTGTCAATTTATTGTTCAATTTTAAGTACTTATTTATCTCATTAATTGCCGTCAATTTTACGACAATTTATTGCAGATTTGTTTCACTTTACACTTGGCAATTTATTGTTCAATTTTCAATACTGCCAACTGTATAATAAAACAGCTGATTGTCAGGTTATGTGGTAGATGTAAATATTTATGCACTGTGGTTGAATCATATATATTTTGCAGTTGGCTACACCTAACTTCATCAATAAATTGAAGCAAAGTAGGTTATGTTTTAATCTGATATTTTAATCTGACTATAAATTGGTCAATAAATTGACAAATGTAAAGTGACAATTTAATCTGATTGGGGCTTCAAGGTCAGTAAGTCCTTAAAATTGAACAAGAAATTGACATATGTAAAAACACCTTAAACAAAGTATAACGTTATCGTTTGATACGCTATTTATGAAATTAGCGGAGTCTATCAAAAAACTTGATGCTAAATGCATCGCTTACTTGATGTGTATTAGACGTAATGAATATAGCCATACCTAAACCACAATCATAAGATTATCTTTGTATTTGTATAAATTGCAATCCATACCGGTTTGTCAAACATTGAAAGATTTTTTAATCGATTTATTTTTAAAATTAGATATTAATATATAAGTAATTTGATTGCCCCTATGTTGAGGTTATGTTTTTAGTTTGTTTACTTGTCATTTTTAACGTTGTAACGTTACATATACATGCGCAAACACTTTTAAAATTATTTTCCTTACACTATTTATAACGTTATAAATATAACGGAAAACTACGTTGCGCAAACTCACCAATAAGTTCTAGGAAATAGAGGGATTTATAAAAGTAGTAAAAACAGTAATTAAAAAGATATTTATTTGGTATAGGTTTAGGCATATTAATGAATATTGTGCAAGTACAGTGATTATATTTATAATTATTGTCCAAGTCCAAGTACTTACGATTATAAATATTTTCTAACAACCGCAAATATTTCACTATGTATACAATCTCACTTAATGGGGTTTGGATTGAGTAGCCAAGCTGACGCCTAATTTATGCAGGCTAGCGTGTGTTCACGTGCTTATCACGCGGTTTTGTTTACATATTTTTAGTGTAGCGTGGATTTGAATTTGGTATAGTCTCAAATCTAGACTAAATTAACAACAAACAGTATAACAAAGTTTAATGTCATGCGTAAGTCATTCTTAAGGGCCACTTGCCGAAACAACACCTTACTATGTCTAAAAAACAAAAATTTAAATAGTTGTTGACGGTTAAATAGTTTTTAAAAAGGAATGGATCAATAACCTGGTTACTAATAATTCTACATCAAACATTTTTTTGCAAATAAATTTTATTTTTTTAATTTAACTTTATGTTTGCTGTTTTAACTGTATGTTTGCAAATTGTAAACTAAAGTAGGCGTTTAATAATTAATTTTCTAACAAATGTTATTTATCTGTCAGTTACTATCCGGGCAAAAAAAAATTACAACGAACATAGATGACTGTTTTTTTGGTGTCCACAAGTTTGCGGAATAGAACAGCGTCTGCAGTTTATCTACGAAATCAAATCCATGAAGTTAGAGATGTAAATGTTAGTGAATGGACCGTTAGGAAAAGGCTTTCGGCTGCTGGATAGTCTTGTAGAAAGATGGCTACAGGTCCACTTTTACAACGCTGACGTCGTGTTACAAGATTGGCTTTTGCCCGAAATCACCGGGCATGGAATAATGAAGACTGGAGCAGAGTACTGTTTTCAGATGAGTCGCGCTTTTGCCTCAATGGATCAGACGGACGTTGGAAAGTGTGCAGAAGACGCGGAGAAAGATACGCTTCAGTTTGTATTAATGAGCGACTTCATTTGGCGGTGGGACAGGTTATGGTTTGGGCAGGAATTTTGACTGAAGCACGCACAGAGTTGGTTTTTATAGAGATCGGCCGCTTGACAGCTTACAGATACATTATGGAGGAACTTGAAGATTATGTTATGCTCTTTATGACAACTATGGGCGAGCGCGTGCAAGATAATGCTAGACTTTGCGTAGCCAGAGTTGTCAGAGATTATCTGGATGAAGTGCGAATTTTGCGGTTTGATTGGGCAGTTCTCAGCCCGGACATGAATCTCATAGAACATGTCTGGGATGAGTTGGGACGACGTATTCGAAAGCATACACCTGCTTCAAGAACTGCTCAGGAGCTGAGACAGTTGTTATTGCAGGAATGGAATAATATCGACCAAAATGTGGTTCTTAATTTAATTCAAAGTGTTTCTCGTCGACTTCAAGCAGTCATTAATGGCAAGAGGGGGTAATTCACGTTATTAGTGATAAGTTTTTTTAATATTTTTTAATTCATATTAGTCTTAGGAACAAAAGTTTGAACTTCGTCTGAACTGTAAATTTGTGATATTTTCAAAATACGCATTAAAAACAATAAATATGCTTTACGATTTAAAATTGAATTTTTAATTTAGTGTGCAAAATACAGTACAATTGTAGTTACAGTTTGCTAACATAATATACATATTACAACCTAGCAAATCTAATATTTGAATTATATTTAAATTATTTGCAGCTTTGAACTAGAGGTACAGTTTTAATACAAATTAAGTAAGCATTGTTTTTAATAAACAAAAGTAACTAACATAATTATTGTTTACTGAAAAGTATTACAGATTAATATTGCCATTGATCACACAGTTGCACATTTTTATCAACAATGGATTGTCTTGGTTTTGATAATTTTTGGGAAGAAGAAGAAGCTGATGAAACTGAAGATAATATGCTGTCAGTGATGGAGTCGGCTATGAATATAGTATTGCATTACAAAAATATTGTTGATAGAGGTTACTTTACTACACATTACAACAAAAATGATCTTAAATTACAATTAAGTAAAACATTAATTAACTCTCCCGATTGTCCAGATGAAGGATTTTCTGTATTCTCTTGGACTAGTCGCAATGGAAAGTCTTTATGTAAGCAGGACATATTGAATACGATCAACGGAGCAGGAGTTGTTAATGCAATAGAAGTTATTTGCAGCTGTTTTTTCAAATATTGTAGGTAAGTATTAATTTGGAATATATATATAAAAGCATATTTACTGTAAGATGAACTGTATTTGCTACGTTCATTCTTTTAGAAGATGTTTAATTAAATAGTGAACGATTTAAGATACGCGTATTTTTTTATTTGAAAAAGTTTTTAGATGACATTTAATTTAAAAACTTTCTTCAATTTGAAATGGTGGGAAATCCATTGGATAAAAATAGCTTTTTATTTGTACAAGATTTTTTACTATAGGTCTGTTCCAACACACGATCAGGACGGTTTGCAAACCGTTCAAACTGTGCACACAAACAAATATTTGTCAACCTTAGGCAAATACACAGTAATTTGTTTGTGTGCATAGTTTGAACGGTTTGCAAACTGTCCAAATCGTATGTTGGAACAAACCTTATATTTATGCGTATAGGAATGCGGGAGGAAAAACTGCTTGATTTTTACCAAATACACTTTGTTACAGAGTACTGCCGGATTTCTATGCTTTACCTTTTGATACATTGTGACGTAGCTTCTGGTACGCAACATCTCAACTATAGTTGTTAGTTAGTTGTTAGTTATCATAGTTTTGCTTTTTGGATCAGCTAGCTGGTTTGAAATATTGTGACTTACCAATGAGATTGCTATAACTTTTCTCATCACAGGCGGTACACAATACACATCCAGCAGTTCTCTGAGTATATTATTCTTGGGTCTTTGTTACATTGGTAGCGCTTGCTTCTGATAGGTTTTGCTTTTCAAATCGGTAGCAGAGAACCAATTAGGAGCGTTCTACTACTAATGAGCAAAAACCTCTTTAAATGTAGCAGTCTTCCTGTACGCACCTAATGTCTACTATTGAAATGTCAAAGCACAACAGCAAAATGCAGCCAAATTTAAAATTAGCGCTCATGTGGTGTGTGTTTTTAACAAAACAAATTAAAATCAACAATAAAATAAGATGAACTTTTTAGAGAATTTAATCAGTCACCGAAATTTACCAATTAATATGCTTGCTTATAGTTAGTAACATGTTAAATATACAGTTGAGAACATAACTATAGCACCAAAGTAATTTTAATATATTTTGTTTGTTTGTTTAGATACGAAATTAATGAAGGAAAATTAGAGAAAAATGGCAAAATATTATTTACTATTGCAGATAAAATTGTTGCTTGCATTAATTCTTACCAAAGAGCAAAAGTTAGCAGTATGGAAACAATATCGAACGCGGTAAATGAGTTCATTTCATATTTAATAGAAAATATAGCCAATATGACTGCAGAAAGCTTAAATAACAAACAGGTAATTTTAGTTAGTAATGTATTAATTTACTTTATCTTTGACAATAACAAATATCATTATTAAGGTGTACAATAGTGAATAATCGATGAAATAATGCAATATCATTTTATTATTTGTTTTACAATCGGGGCTATTCTCTATGTACTTTGCTAGAATGTAAGCAAGATATATATTGCTAGCTAACAATATAAACTGTCATTTTTACAAATCTTGCTTGCTAACAAAATGACTTGTCATTTTAACAAATTTTGATTACTAACTGTCAATTCAACAACTAATAACTTTTTATATTATATTATTATTATTTTATCTAGAGATTTGCCACGCCTCCTGATGTGATGATCGTTTATATTGTTAGCAAACAAGATTTGTTAACATGACAGGTGCTTTCTGACAATATTTTGATGTTTTATAATCAAATTTTGTTATTTTTAACATTTTATAAATTCATATTGTTAGCTAGCAAGATTTGTTAAAATAACAATTCATATTGTTAGCTAGCAATATAAATCTTGCTTACATGTTAGTGCGCTGCAAGTCAATGGTTGTGTTCCCTAAATACGCTCAATGTTAATCACTTGTAATTTTTAATTTGACAATGTTTTTGAGTTTTGTAAGGTTAATGAGTATTTTTAAAGTGTAATATTGTTGATTGATAAATGTACTAACATACGTAATCTAGTATAAAACATTGTTTATTAGATATAGATGGCACTGACACAAAAAATTTAAATCTTAGAATCTTGTACACGTTTGTAATTATGTAATGCCACGCGCACTTACTCAAAGTGCTTGAAACTACCAATAGTAGCCGTGCGGAAATGACAAAGTGTGTAAGCATTTGAGTGATTAGTTTTCCTCGGTTTATCTATCAAAGGTCTGAACTGGTAGTGAAATTGACGGTGCTAAACAGATGGAAGCTCCAAATTGTATTGGGATTGTGACTCAAGGTGGCACGAAACATCTACATCTAAAAGTAACAGTTTTGGATATGTATAGCAATAGAATGGCTTCTGATGTTCTATCTAGGAGCTTTTGTGAAACCTTGGAACGTAACTGCTGCCACTTTTTGTAACAAATATTGTTTAAGCATTAACACTTGAATCATTGCTAGACACCATCTCCGACAAAGCTAGACTACAACAATTGGCGTCCAACGTAGAGCAACTTAGAATAAAAGCGCTTCAACCTCATGGACCTGTCACCACGAGGAATTTGCGATACTTAACAAGTTTGTTCAAGAAATCGGACGGATTTGTAGCTAAAAATTACATTGTTTTGTTTTACTTTACTTGAATGACTTTTAAACGCTCCTACCGCTTAGGGAACAAAGAACTTTTGCAGCAAAAAAATCTATATGTATTGTATTGTCAATCCCCATCAGCGTTAGATATAACCAGCAACGCTCTTTTTCTGAAACTAAATCTGAAAAAACCCAAACTTGGCTGAAGCTAACCATCATCATTGGACAACATGGCTTTCTTACATCTAGATGCGGACTTCATAAAAATGACCTTACATTACTCATGTCCTCACATTTTACAAACTGCCAAAGATTGTTAACAAAGACCGAGTTAAAGCCGACTTCACAATGAAGCAGCACCTAAAACCTACGCAAGCTAGAACTCCGTAAAACCCTAAGGCCCAGTAATTGTGAACTAAGTGCAAACTCTAATAAGTCAAACCACGACCATCCACTAGTTACAATACCAAAAATGACTCTCAAACATGACATTAATGTAATTAACCGGAACTAAGCTCATCACATAATTCATTTCTAAACGTAAGTTACTAGATGGTTTGACTTTTATTATTTTTTATTATTTATCAACCTGTAGCAGTTACATAAACTTCAAAACGGGCTTGACTAAACACGCGCGACCAGTATCAACGTTGACTGCCACGTCATCTCACATGCTTTTGAGAAATAGTGTACCTGGTCTACACCCTCCGATACTATCTTCTAGCAATCAATAGAGTAGTAACTCTGACTTCTATCATTGAGGTCAGCCATCTAGCGTGCACTCCCACCGACTCCTAAACTTGAGATGGTCAAGATTTTCTTCAACAAAACCCCGTTTCGGTAACAAATAGCGCCAAATTTAAAAGAAAAATTTAAAACAGTTGCGTTTTAAAACTACGTACAGTCATTAACCCGTCAAATTGTTAATAGACATTAATGACAACAAAAAAGACTTTACATTGCTGCACTACGCTTGCAAACTAACTGACGTTTGCAGTAGAATACATAGCAACTGAAAAGTTATATTTGGAATTGACAATCACAGAGAAGACAATGTGCATTGTCAAAGACAGAAGCAATAAAAAAGATATCAGACGTCAATAAAAATGATTGTTGGGTTTATCTTAACCAATGCACAACAAAAGACATTTTGGCTGAACACTTACCGTTGGTTTACAAACTTCAAGTGCTGAAAGTTAGTGAAATAGAAAATAAGGCACCCCGACATGCCACTCCTGGCGCTAGTTGTTTGGAGCCAACGCTCCAAACAAGTTGGTCAGCATGTAGCGTTGCCGGTTATTTGAACGGTAGTAGCGTGTTGCTTGGAATTCCAATTTGGCAAAAAGTTTTATTTAGGCTTTTAAGAAAATCGAGCACCAAGCGCGTTATGTTTCAGCGCAAAAATGTCCGTGTGAATGGCTCTATTGACAAGTATGGAAAGAGGAAGAAGAGGGACAACACAACACCTAGTGCTAGATATTACACAATTGCGCGTTACCTAATTAACTAGATTAAGTGCAAAGCAACCGATAAACACGCAAAAGCAAAATGAGAGAAACTCTATAGTGCGTTACATAATTAACACAAAAAAAACTAGGTTCAAAAAACGTGCAAACTACCAACTAAAGTTATTCTACAAATATTTGGTAAACACGCAATTATAGACAGTGCAAATTAATTGAAGTAAACGGTTGCCTCCAAAGGCTCTGTCAAAACTAAAACTTAAGTTTTGAATAAAAACACGTACAGCGAGTTTTAAGATTTTATGATACCGTGGCACAAAAGAAACAGTGCGCAATTAAGGGGCATAAAAAAATGTTTAGCAAATCTTCTACTAAAAGACAACATTGTCACGATAAACTTTGCTACGTTGACAGCACTAAGAGTCACTCTGGTCCACGGTCACGCTACAGACAAGTTGCAACAGGTATCAACGTTGACTGCCACGTCATCTCACATGAGACCTGGTGGTTTCTAGAAGTAATATATGTACTTGGTGCGCATTTTTAATACCACTTTCTAACATATAAAGGCTAAAATTTAATTATAGTTAGCTGCATACAGTAGCAATTCTAATATCTATCATTGAGGTCAACTATCCAGCAATCACATCAACTTTATGGCGACGGAACTGACTGTAAAGTTTTGGCTTGGCAAGGTTTGTTACCGAAACAAGGTTTTGTTGAAAAAGATTCCGACTGTCACAGGTCTAGGACGGACGGAATCTTTTTCAACAAAACTTTGTTCCAGTAACTGAAAATATCTTTAGGTTGCGATGGCCAAGACTATCTATTCCAAAACAATTAACCTTAAAAAGTATCTCTAAAGACTTTTTCAAAACGTACCCTAGAACATTACCGCTGCGTTTATTTTTAGGACGCAATTAACTGTTATCTTTTTAGACCTAGCTCAAAACGTAACAAACGACTTGATTGCAGAAGAGCAAAACGGTTATTCTTTTCTTATTCTGAGAGATATATTTAATTTTGACTTTGACTTAGTAATATTTATGTTTGCTTTACATCCAAAAAGACGGTGGCGACATATTTGTAATTTGCAAGTGGCGCTATTGCATCGCTGCTCCTGGCATCATCTATGTATAGACAACAAGCAAGTTTCCCCAGAGTTACTTGCTAATTCTAGAGCAACTTGGCCTTAACGACTTTATGCATATCCACACATAGCTAACTTGCATTGGACTAAAGCAAATATGTGGATCCGCGGTAAGACGATTGAGAGTAACTTGCTCCAGCACGTGCTAGAGTAAAACACACATTTACTAACTAGTTACTTTAGTAATTTGATAGCAGCTTTTTTGTATTTTCATTTAAAATTCTGCAAAGTTTTTAAAATTCAAAGAAAACAAAAATTTGTTTGTGAAAACTTATTTTTTAGACAAATTTGAAGAAAAAAGTTTGTTAAATTTTTTTTCTAAAAATGCCATCCTGAGAAGTTGGAAACGATCAAAAAATGTAAATTTAAAATTTAAGTTTTTTTAGCTATTTTTAAGTATTTCTGTGGATACATTGTAAGATATCTCGGAACGTAGCATACGGCACTTTCTGAAATTTTCAGTGTAACTTTTGCAATTATTCATATTTGAATAAAAAAGAAAATATCCATTTTTAAGAAAATCTGCCTTTTAAAGTTTGCAAAATTTTCAAAATTTAAGATAAAACATTTTTGGCCATAAAAACTTATTCTTTGGACAATTTTAAAGAAAAAAGTTTTTTTATAATTTTTTCCTAAATGATCAAAAAATGTAAAAGAACTCAAAAACCTCGATTTTTTTAAATTTTGATTACTTATTACTTGGAAATGGCTTACTGAAAAATTTGAAAAAATTCATATAATCAGGATTCATGTAGAGGAAGGCATTTTCAGTAGCTGGAGCAAAAACAAACTTTTATTCCGTACACTTGACTCATACATGGCCATATATAAATAGATGTTTGTTTGTTTGTTTGTTCAATTTAATGTTGTTTGTTTAATACACAATGTATCTTATCACAATTTAATAAAACGCATTAATTTAAACTGACTCATTATTTTAATTTAAAATATCAAATCATTTAAATCAGGATCAATATTTTAGATTATGCGTCAGTATTTTTAAAACTAATTTGTGATATCTATATTATAAATTAAATTAGTATTAACAATAGCAGTTATTGTGTTATACTCTATTAATCTAATGACGCACTTTTTAAGTTTAAAACCTTGTTTTAGTCAGGTAAAAGCTGTAATAGCATATTGTAAAATAAGCAGGGTATGGTGCCTATTTTTCAGGAGTAAGAACGCTGTATACAAGCTTTGGCGAGTGGTTTGGTTTATTGAATTAGCACTCTGTGCAAGTTGCACACTTTTGCCTGTAGAACAGCTTCAATGTTTTTAGAAGTTCAAACTGATTTTGCACAGTTTTCTCGAAGTTGTTCATCCATGTTTGAATTGCGGTAGCCAACGTCAAAAAGCTGTTTGCACTAAACGTTTTCTATTTAAATAAAACTTGTCTAATAATGCATTGTAAATTAAATTGTACGTTGTGCAGAGCAGATAATGCCGTGTCAGTGGTTTTTATTTTATTTAAACTTTAGGTAGGTCCTACCACAAATCTTCCAGTTTGATTGGCATACGTAATGGTATCATCTCGTGCTGAACGCGCAGTTTTTTCTAAACTAGTATTTTAGTACAACTTGCAAATCAAATTAGTTAAGCAAAATAATTAGTATAAAAAATGATCAATACATTTTCTATAATTTTAAAATGATTAACTAAAAATTTTCTTTTCTAGCCTAATTTCTACAATATTCACAGAATTCTCATATTAAAATTCAAACATCTGTACAACGTGCAAACTACTGTGATACATGATGTAACACAGAAATTCATTTCTTTGTCCAAATATATAGTGAGCTCAAACATAAAACAGTTAAATGCTATCAATTGTGAGATTTTTGGTATAACGCTGAATATAATTACTGAAGTATTAGAAGTTTCTCTATCACATTCTATAATTGTTGAAGATAATGATGTGTACGAAATAAAACATAAGGATTTGTATGACGCGCTAAATAAAATTAGAAATCATGTTCCTGATTATTTGGACGAACCTGCTGAAGAAACTATGGATATGTTAGTTTGATTATATAAATTAAATAGTTTATCATGATAGATTTGTTATTTAAATTTGTTTAGTTATTTTATGTTATGGGTTAATAATTAACATAGTTTAAATTATTATTGTTAAATGAAACAGTTTATTATAATGAATTAGTTAATTCAAACTTGTTAATATTATGGAATATTAATTTAGATTAAATATTACGAATCAAATATTTTTGAAATGATTTATATGTTTTTGTACTCAAAATAATGTTAATAAAATTGGTATATAATATTTGTTTTTTGTGTTGTTTACGAAAAATATCAACATCAACTATAAGAAGACAAAATAAATAAAAAATATTATAATGCTTATCAAGATGAGAATTATTATACGGAGTGTGTATAAATATAAATAATAGTTTTACTGCTGATATTTGTGATTCTTTGCAGCAGTTTTTTATGGCTTACAGATTTACTACAAAAAATATTATAAATATAACTACACCGTACATAGATTGCAAAAGAAGCTTAACAATTGTTTGGTTAAGTTTAATTATTATTTGCTATAAGATCAGGTAACTCTAAAAGTCTATAAAAAGCTTCAGTGACTACTATAACAAAAATGCAAAGTAGTTTTACTTATTGCTTATAAATCAACTTAAACTGAGTTTAGAATTTAATTTAAATACTTTGATCCAATCTAAAAATACAAATCTGAGTTGATGGTTCAATATGTTTATCTATAGTATATTTATATAAACTGTATGCTTAACGTCCGTTATCTTTAATTTATTATTTTACTAGCTGATATTTTTTTATAAATGAACTATCGGCCAGATTAAAGTAGCAACAATGCAAACATACTTACTTTGTTACCGATCAAGTTTGCAAATAGAGAAAAGGCTGAATTGTTGATAGATGTTACTGATGGCTGTAGTTAATCAGCGGTTAATTTAATGTAAACGTTATTATTATGTCTTTCACTTATTATGGTCAGTAAAAGCTCTATTGCTTGTAGGTTACGCACGTGTCTAAACTTGTTGAAACAAGTCTAGACTTGTTTAGCGTTTTACCTAGTTTTAATTTATTGGTTGCACGTTTGAGTACAATGTCTAGTGTTGGTGGATTATAATAATTTATTATAATGCATTCTCGGTGGTAATCTTAAGAGCGTCACTTTGTGTTGCCGTTGTTGGTAATACAAACAATTACTACACAGCAATTTTTTATTAGTTTTTTTTTTACTTGGTAACTTTGCAAATTATATGTATTAGAAGTTTTTTTATTAAGTATAGAGTATTTGAAAAAGTTGATGGGTTTTTGTTTAGATTGGCAAAAGTTGTTGGGGTTTTTATTTTTAGCCGCTTTTATATAACGCGTATTTAGATCGGGACACAACAATTTTGTACAAAAGTTTTGGGTTGCTGCAGTACTTCTATCTGCAATATCTTAATAAATTTGTCATTAATCTTATTGGAAAGCATTTGCTCTGTTCTTAAATATGTTTTGTTTGATGGTTGTGATTGCAACGTTTTTTGCTTTATCTAAAAACTACAAGAATTGTTAAAATCAATAGCTACTTTTACCTGGTTGGTGTTGATTGATAGGTTTTTAATTAGTTGTTGCTTCATTAAAATGTAAATAGTGCGAGATACGTTTTACAAGTTTTGGATTCTCATTAATGCTTCTAGCGTTGTTTTGTTGGCTTGTATAAAGTTTTCCAGTTCTTGGATCTTCTTGGCAAGTTTGTCTAACATGGTTTTTTGATAACATATCCACACATGTTATCTTTTTAACTCGAAAATTGTTTAAAATTTATTTATTTATTTGTTCATATGTAGACAAGTTAGCATTATTTTTGGACATAAATGATACGATTAAATTGGCGAAACAAGGTCGACTTAGTTTGTGGCTTAAAAGTTATTTCTTTAATATTTGTGGTATGAAAAAGAATTTAAATTCTGTTTATTGGCATCTCAAACAAACCCCATTTTCTCTTTTTGATTAAAACTAAAGTAACTAATAAAGATTCAGACCGCTTTAATCTACACACAAAATTTAGGACATTGGCTATAATAGCATATTTTTTTAAACTAAATGTTATTGATAAGATTTTTTTAACGGACTATCAATCGAATCTTTAAATTTTGTTTTTCTTAAAACTTACAAGCCATAAATATTTAAGGACAATGTTCACAGTCTATAATGTAATAGTTTCCCATAAGAGAAGGGCAATAGCTAATCAAATGCTCTTCCTTCTTTGAAAATCGTAACCTGGCCGTGGTTATGGGGCTGCCGTGTTCTTTCTTGGATGTGGTCAGTGGGTCCGGTCGAGAAGGAAACTTCCTCGTATTGGACAACAAGCTGCTAAGCTTTGACCAGGAGCAAAGTTCTAGACTAATTACGATCACTTTGAAACGTAGTAGTTGCGCTGAGGGTATGTAGTATGATTACCCACGTGTTTGTGCCGTGCGTGGAAACCCGTAAAGAAGAATAAAGGGGTCCTGGTGGCTGAGTTACCCTTTAGATGCGTCTCTAGGGCTTGACAACACTTCATTTTAGTCTGGATTTCTTCTTAAACGGGAGATCAAGACTAACCCACCTCGATCAATCAACTGCGAAGGGGTATGCAGTGAGCCGCACACTTATTGGTTTGGTGTGCGACACTTGTTCGTATACAACCCATCTTCGGGGCTATATTTCTCTGGTTACATTGGCAAAATCTTAAAATCAATTCATCAGGTGAATCTTTGAATACCCTGAAAACTACACACTCGATGGGTGCATTTACGGATACTCCATCGACGTTTAAAACTGTTCCGCCTTTGAACCACATTCCACAGACCAGTGTCAAAAAACACAGTATCTGCGGGGCTAAGACAAAAAGACAAAGAAAGGCGCGTTTGGCTGCTGAAAAGCAAACAAACTCTCTTCCCAGCGAGGCATACACTTCATGTGCTGGGCGAGCAACTGCTAACCTAAAACAGAGTGCGTCAAAGCCAAACCAAAAGTTCTCTCAAAAGTAGCAAGATTCAAAGCTTTTGAGCAAATAGACACTTTCTCCGAAACCGGGAGCACCAAAAAAGAAGATTGGTTTTTGCACGTCTGAACTCTTACCTGGACAACTCAGGAAGAGGGTGAAAGACACGAGTTGTCTTATTGCATCTTTGCGTGGCGGTTACTAGCCTAATTTAATTAAAGGGAGCTGGATAATAGCTTATCTACCACAGGCAAAACATTTCCCACTTTCATGGGGCTGTCACACACAGGAGAGATCCTTAAGATCACTTGTGATAATGACGCTTCACTGAGGTAGCTTTAAAAAGTGATTTTCGGTCTACAATCTCTCTGGTCGAAATTACAACTAGGCGTTGGGTCACTAAGCCGGCTTTCTAGACTGATAAAGGCTACTCTGTGGCTTCTGGGAAAACCAGATGTCATAAAGCTGGTCATGAGTCACCTGGGAAAGCAAAAGTAGTGGCTCAAAGTAAACAATTGGTGCATCTTCCACACCGCCGAGTTCAAGGAACCGGAGGGCCGACTCTTTGTTCTAAGAATAGGTGAAGAAGATGTACGTACATTAAATAATAAGGGAAATTTGCTAAGCTATAAGTTTAGCAAACCCACCATCACAATAACAAAAAAAGTGCCGCCGTAAGAGGAAGCAATGAAAACAGAGGTGATTGATCTACCCGGACAAAACTTGAAAGACGATACACCACTGTCCCCACAGCTGACCGATAACTCAACACATTAAAGTTATATATACAATGCAACCTGCATCTCTGTCGAGTGGCCGTAGCCATACTATGCCGCAAACTAAAGCTGGTGCAGGACGCAATAGGCCTAATATAAGAATAATAGATCAATCAAACCAGGGTTTGGGGATTGGGCAAACTAAGTGAGAAGGTATTTTCAAACCCAACTAACGATAAGCTAAGAAAGTGAATATAAATACCCAAGCAGATAACAGCGTTTCTTATGCTAAAGCTTTCCGACAGTGATCTCGCAACCGTCAGAATTAGCTCGGTAGACAAACGGAAACCAGACATCATTGTGGCGTTGGCATACCTCGCGCACGATGCACGACATACTACCTCCAACAACACAGCTCGAAGACTTTGTGCACTACTGTACGAGAGGAAATGTTGACTTTATTGTTGGATGTGACACCAACTTCTATTATATTGTCTGTGGAAGTGAAGACGCAAATGGCAAGGGTAAGCAACTTTACAATTTTATTATCAGTACTAACTTAGAAATACTAAATTGAGACGGTGAACCAACGTTTGTTACGTCTCGCAGTCAGACTGTGATAGATATCACACTGACAACTCTTAGCATTTTAAGTAAACTCTACGACTGGCACGTATCTATGGATATATGTATTTGCGGAGATTAAATACTTGTGCTGATTTAAGTGAACCTGTTAGTGTAGAAGAAATAGAAAACTTTGTAAGTAAGTCGGACATTTTTTTTAACATGAGCGTACAAGAACTTATGCCCACTTAAGCTGGTTTCCGAATCCGACAACACCATACCTTGGTGGTGTGAGAAAATCGGCCGGCTTAAAGAGGCTGCACGGAGATCCTTGAACACAGCAAAAACCTCAAAAAATCAATCAAACTAGATGTTATACAAAAATGCCCAGAAAGATTATAAAAGACGCATACGTCAACGTTAACGGGAAACTTGGAGATCTTTTTGTGAGGATGTTGAAAACACCTCAACTGCTGCAATGCTGAAAAAAATCTTATTCAAAAGACTTCCAACAGCAACTGGGTTGCCTGAAACAAATTGACGGCTCATACACAGCCAATTTATCAGAAGCAACGGAGATACTTCTAGAAACTTACTTCCCAGGCTCTACCGCCCCCAAACAAGTCTGGTCCGATGCTACGATTTTAGCTCCATCAGAGGAAGACTGGGTAGTTGCTGCTAGTTTGTTGAAGAGGTGCGTATAGCATGGGCAATTAAGAACTTCTCTGTATATAATGCGCCAGGGGGGTTATTCTGGCACTCATTGCGATCTCGCAACACGTCATAGACTTCCCCTACTGGAGGGGAGTGGTGTCGTTACCGGTATTCTGGCACTTTTCTGCGATGTCGATTGACGTCATCATTTGCGAGAATTTTATTTTTAAATGCGACACCTCTCAAGCTGTTGCATTTGCAATTGCATATCGCATATGTTATATGAAGTTGCAGTTATTGTAGTGAATACAAAAATAGTTTTCTATAATTTTGAAATAATTATTTAACGGTAGGTAATAATATTTTGCTATGTAATAAATTACCTATAATAACTGAATTGAATCACTATCACAATATCCAACTCCTTATAAACCACCTAATAAACTATTAGCTGAATAACCTAACTTTTATAAAATTTTAATTTTTTTTAATTAATAATTTATTTTTGTTACACCTCTGAGTAGTTAATAAATTATATTCTTAGGGCCGTAATATTCAACTCCTAATAAAGCACCTAATAAACTATTAGCTGAATAACCTAACTTTTTTAAAACTTTAATTTGATTTATTTTTTATACACCTTTGAGCGACTAATAAATTATATGCTTAATGTTTTTATTTGTTATAAATGTATATTTTAAGCATATATTTAATTGGCTATCCATAGGTTTTAATAAAATAAATAAAATAAAACCACTACTACTACTACTACTACTACTGATTTTGAGTAACTTCCTATCTGGCGGTATGGGTCACATATGCCTCTTGCTTGTCTTTCATATTTAGCGGTACGGCACTCATGCGTAACCGCGTTAGCATGTCGCAGTAAAAACCGTCGCACGCAGGGAAGTTTATTGAAATTATGGTCTGCCAAATACAAAAATGCTGCCCCTTAACGCAGTGAACGTGTTAAAAAATTTACATACTACATAGTACATTTTTAGGATATTTGCGAGTATATATTATTTTAATTATTAAATAAAAATACATTATAATTGGATTAAAAAAATAATATCAATATTACTTCATACACAATTAAAAAGATGGCGCTCAAATGGCGATTGCAATAGCCTCAAAATACCGTCTAGTCGATCGTGCAATTAGAATACGTCATTAAATGCGACACGATACGTTGTGTCGCATATGATGCAATATGCGACAAGCGATAGGAGATAGTCGCAACATGCCAGAATAACCCCCCAGGATTAGATGGAGTTTTTCCCGCCCTTCTACAATGAGACAAAAATATTATACTAATTTACCTGGCAAAAATTTATATTGCATGTATTGCTTTTTGATACAGACCTATAGCATGGAGGGAAGTAAAAGTCGTATTTATACCAAAACCAGGGTGTAACGATTACACCCTTGCAAAATTTTATCGCACAATCAGCTTTACGTCTTTTCTTCTAAAGACATTAGAACGGTTGTGCGAAAGATTAATTTGGGAAACGGGCCTTATTACTAAGGCAATACACATGAACCAACATGCATACACTCAAGGAAGATTTACCAAATCGATTCTACATCTTGTAACGGACCAAATGAAAAGATCATTAAGAGACAAAATGTCTACCTTGGGCGTGTTTATAGATATTGAAGGCATTTTTGATAAAACCACCACACAAATAGAAACTGCTTTTACAACACATGGTGTAAACCCCACAATTAGTAGATGGATAAAACACATGTTGGAGAAAGGAGCCGTTACTGTTAATGTAGGGGATTCAACACTCAAGTAAGTCGTTGCTAAAGAATGTCCCTAGGGAGGTGTATTATCTCTACTACTATGGAATATAGTAGTTTCTATACATTTGGATATGCAAATAAACAATCCTACTAAGCGGTAAATTTGAAAGCATAATCTGCAACTTGATGCAAGAGGCTTTATGAATAATCAAAAATTGATGCAAAGACCAGGCTCTTACGGCAACTCTCTGAAAACTGAACTGGTACTCTTCACAAAAAAAAAATGGAAATCTCAACTTACCAAAACTCTCAAATACCTCACTACCGCTATCAACCGAGGTAAAATATGAGGTGGTTTTTGACAATAAGCTTACATGGGAACCTCATCTAAATATGAGATGCAAAAAACACATATGACTTTTTGACAATGCAGACAAGCTGTGGGGAAAACATGGGAACTGTCTCCAAAGATAGTGCTATGGCTGTACACAGCCGGCATAAGACCTATGATCAAATACGGGGCACTAATATGGTGGCCAAAAGCTTGACAAAAAAGGTAAAGCAAACTGAATCAGTTGCAACGAATGGAATGCCTAAGTATAACAGGTGGCATGCGGACAACACCAACTGCAGCTATGGAGGCAATGTTGTGCCTTCCGCCCCTTGACAATTACGTCAAAGAGATGGCGACAATAGCAGCTTTGCGTCTAAATGCTGTTGGACTTTGGCACACTGCAAGGAGGGCTGGCAAATACTGTACTCTCCTGGAAGAGGTGTGTAAACGGTCAAGCCTCATGGCGTGTGGACCGCTTTAACACTCAAAATCTACTAAAAATTAACACTCATGCACTGAGACGGAATGACATTTTGGGCTGCAGACAGGCAAAGAAAGCAATCAATGACTGCTCCAAACGCTAAGACAGCCGATTACTACTTGTGACTGCCCAAAAACAACTTGCAAATTATGACAGAAATCTTGACAGGACACTGCCAACTAAGGAAACACATGCACACGATTGGTATTGGAGAAAATATAACGTGTAGAGGATGTGAAATGGATAACAAGACGATCGAGCACACATGCCCGGTTCTTTCATACGATAGAGAGTCTATGTTGAGGAGCTGCTGGTTTGACATGGCCAGTATAAGGTAGACCTCTCCAATCGTTGTACTTAATACATCAGCCACATAGGGTAGTTGAATGCCAGGACAACGGAGTGAGGTCACCACTGGAGGAGGTACAAAGAGCCTAATGCGGCCTACGTTCAGTAGACTTTGGTTTACTCTCCAATTTTTAACCCAGAATCCAGAATGTGATAGTTTCAGCGAGTATGGCTTTACTCGTTAAAATTCAAAGGTAGTTTTATGTTGTGACATATTAGGTAATGCCTAAATTTGTATTGACTGGAGTTTATATTGGGTAAAATTCTTTCATTTTATAGTTTTTAAATTTTATTTAGTTAACGTTCTGTCATTTATAATATATTATTTAAAGAAATTAATAAAAAGTTTAATTAAACTACCTTCTATGAAAAATAGGATTAGGATTTTATCTTGATTAGTTTAGTGAATATAAATTACTATTGATAAGATATAATAAAATTATAGTGTTGTAGAATACAATTTATTTAAATATACAGTTTATACATGTGTAAATTTTATATATAGAGTATATATAACTATAAATAGTAATAACTATATTAACTTCTCCATGGAGGCTTACTAGCTTTACCTTTAGAGTTAGCCCTAGGTCTAGTGGGAGTAGTCGGCATCGGCAACGGTTGATGTGAAATAGAAACAGATCGTACTCGTTCTTTAGTTTTGGGACTACTAGGATTATTATTTAGTTCATTATAAGAACCTGTCTTACTTGATTTATTTGATTTAAAATCAGGACTTTTAGGCATTAATTGTTTGGAAGTAACGTTAGCTGCTGCTTCAGGTTGTTCATCGACTATAATTGTTATATTTTCAGGCCTTTTACCATTTTTATGTAATTTGCGAACTTTAATTTCCACTTCATCTAATGTTTTGCGAGATGTTTCAACATGATTAACGATATCATAATAATGTCCTCTTGCTTTACTAGCAGTCACATAGAACTTTCTAGTTAATGTTGAAATAATTAACGGTCTTCTATCATCAATATCGGTATGCGTTATGATGTCGAGGATATCATCTCTACCGCCTGATTTTTCGATGTTATTACAAAAGGCATTAACAAATTCATTAGCAATTAACCCTTAAATAAAAATAGTAATAGTTAATAATGTTAATATAATAGAAAATTAATATACATGATATCAATTTATAGGCTATAAATAAATCTGCTTCAACGGGAACGTCATATTTGGAATCATGTTTGCCAACAGAATCTGTTCGTGTTCTGTTAGGTTCATAAGCTGCCTAAAATATTGATTGCATTAATATTTAATTGATGAATAGATTGTTACGTACCTGAAATATAAATATTTTTGGTTTATTTTTAAGAGATTTGCATGTAATAAATTTTGACCACACGTTTTTTATCATTATTGGATTATTTAGTTCTTTTTCTTTTTCTGGTAATATGCATCCGACCATGTCGATTTTAGTGCACCCCAAGAAGATCATAATAAAACATGTTTTATTATCGTAATTTTTACTTGCGACTAATAAAAATAATACATTTGAATTAGTTGGTTTAATTAAATAAATAATTATTGTACTTACGTTCGTTTAATTTCTTTTCTACATTTTCTTTTGTATCAATAGGATGAGTTTCCATAGGGTAGTTGCAGTTCTCAAATGTTAATTTTAGTTTTTTTAAATTTTCTTTTTCTTCAGTAATATTTCCAACAAATACATGAACTACGCCGTTTTTGTTATCCGTATGTTCATATTCATCTGGGATTAATTCTGTTGAGGGCTTAATTTCAATAGATTCCATAGGAGCGGCTCGCATTTTTACCATATTGGACGAATCGGTAGTTACCGACATTTTCAATATTTACCGTTATGGCAACTTTAATTAAAATTCTGGTGTTCTAATGAACACTATGTCTACTGAACGATAAGAATTGTTTTCAATATTTAACTGACATTTATATTGAATCATATGAGTACATTTTTTGAATGATTACTTATCTTATCTATTTGATTAAAGTATTTATATGCAGCACATATGGAGCTGATAACCAATCTATTCTATAAAAATCTATTTTATATTAAAATATATATTCTTAATAAAAAAAAAAGTATTAAAAATGACTTGTGTTTTAAAAGACGTCTATAAAGAATCTATAAATAATAAAACATTTTCTCCAATAATTACTATTTCTTTTTCTATTCAGCGCCGTAGCTAAGGTCCCGCAGGCTTTGCGGTTGGGCGGTTCCCGAGACGTTTTGGGAGCTCCAATCCTGGCTGTTTATCAAAACCGTATAAAATACACGCTATTTTAACTCTATCTAGGGTAGGGGACCCTTTTTCAATATTTTGGCTACAAATCTTAGCTACTGTTTCTATTCATAAACTAGTGTTTATTTCATGTTTTGATATTTTTTACAAAAATTGTTTTTGTTTGCCTGTTCATTTGTATTTATTAATTTTACCACTTTGTAATTAAGTTGTTTATTTCTATCTGTTTTTAAGTTATTAGTTATCAATTGATCTTCTTTTAAAATGCACTAACTTTTTTTTAATAATGTTGCCGACTTTACAGTTGTGTAAGTCCGTTTAATAAAATTCACAAATGTTTCAAACTGATTTATTATTAAAACATAAAAACTAAATAACAATTAATTTGATATATAAAAGATGTAGGGTGTATCGAGAGCATAGACTCTTTATCGATCGTGTTTATAACTACTTGTTAAAACAAAATAATTAAATATATATATATGTTTTGAGAAATCCCTTCCATTTTTTAGTGGGGTGATTGTTAGATGATCCCAGGTGTGTCACAATACTTGACACTAATGAGCTATTTTTCAATTGCCCTTAACACCGCGGGAGAGTGGTTGTTGTTGAGACATCGACATTCCGGCGGCCTTGAAAGATTCTCTTTTAATAAATAGGAAGTGTACAAAGTTTTGTAACTGGTCTTTTATAAGACCCATCTCTAGACTGAACGGTTGCTGCTCGGATAACTCCATCTAAACCGGAGTGGACTTCAGTGATTTGCCCTCTTCTCCATTTTAGTGGTGGTAGGTTATTTTCTTTAATCATGACAACTTTACCCACTACGATGGTTGCCGAGTTGTTTCTCCATTTGCTTCTTGTTTGAAGGCATCCTAAATTCTCTTTGCTCCAACGGGCCCAAAAATGTTGTCTGAGTTGTTCCATCCTTTGCCATCGAGAAAGTTTATTTAGGTTGACGTCTTGTAGATTTGGATATACTGGTGCAGTAAGGGCATCGCCAATTAAGAAATGTCCAAGAGTTAAAATTTTCTGATCATTTGAATCTTCTGACAGTGGCATTAACGGTCGAGAATTGAGTATAGCTTCAATTTGTGTTAAGATAGTTGTTAGTTCTTCTAATGTGACTGACGCGTTGCTCAATGTTCGTTTTAGTAGTAGTTTGGTAGATTTTACAGCCGCTTCCTACAACCCTCCAAACGTTGGTGCTCTTGGTGGATAAAATGCCAATTTATTCCAGCTTGTTCTAATTTGGAATGAATGATTTTTTGTGTAGCTGTTGACTCAAATATTGCTTTAAGCTCCTTTAACTCTGCGTTTGCTCCCACAAAATTCTTTGCATTATTGGAATACATGTTTAGTATGTTGCCTCGACGTGAGGCAAATCGCTTTATTGCCGCTATAAAAGTTTCTTCGCTGGCATCGCAGAAACCGTGCAATTGATAGCAGGGTGGTTTCAGAACTTTTCGGGGTATTGTTAAATTCTGTAACTTTTTGAGATCTGTCAAATATTGGGTTCAGGAGGTATAAATGCTGATTGGTATAGATTTATCCCAACCGATCCCCAGTTTCCACAGTGTTTGTAGATTGATTTTAGCTTGTACAACAAGGGGGCTTATAAGCCCGAGCGGATCAAAGATTTGGGCTGTATATGATAATATATTTTGTTTGGTTATAGAACTTAGTTTATCTATGGTTGGCAAAGCATATAGGAAGGTATTGTTTGTAGTATTCCATTGTTTTCCTAATGTTTTTGTTGTTGAATTCTTGTCAAGCAGTAGATTTGTTATTGTTTCTGATGTGATGTCATCTAGTAACTCAGTGCTAATGTTTGCTCATTTGTGTAAGTCAAATCCTGCAGAAGCACATAATTTTGTCACTTTATCTCTAATGGTAATAGCTTCAGCGATAGAATCTGCCCCTGTTAATAGATCATCCACATAAAAGTCTCTGGCTGTAATGTGAGCTCATGTAGGATATATGTTGCTTCCATTCTTAGACAGTTGTTGTAAACATTTAGTGGCTAAGTATGGAGCTGATGATGTTCCATATGTCACGGTCTGAAGTTCATATGTTGTGATAGGCTCTGTGATTTCATTGCGCCATAATATGCGTTGATATTTATGATGATCCTTTGATACGAGGATCTGTCGATACATTTGTTTGATATCTGCTAAAATTACTATGCGGTGTAGCCTAAATTGCACGACAATGGCCACTAAGTTGTTTTGTATTGTAGGGCTTACCATTAGACATTGATTTAGAGATGTACCTGCTGAGGTTTTTGCCGATCCATCAAATACTACTCGAAGTTTTGTAGTGATACTATCTTCCTTTAAAACAGCATGATGAGGAAAGTAGTAATTGTTTATATCATCTGTTGTTGGGATTGGTTTCATATGACCCTGTTTGATGTATTCATTCATAAATGCTTTGCATTTGTCATTTAATGAAGTATCTTTATTTAGCCGTCGTTCCACTGAGCAGAGTCGTTCGGTAGCCTTTGCCTTTAAATTGCCTAGAGATGCCGTAGTTTGTTGAAATGGTAGTTCTACAACATAGCGACCTTCTAATGTGCGCTGATGTGTACGTTGAAAATGTTCTTCACAGTTTTTCTCGTCAGGTTAAAGTATGTCTTATTTGAAACGTCTTCTAACTTCCAAAGATTTGCTAAAGACTCATGAAGTAATTCGTCTGTTGTTGGGTTGCACGACGTAGTTTTTAAATTTGTCTGTAGATTGTAAACGTTTCCGGATAGTATCCAGCCAAAATGAGTTTTCTGCAACTGCGGATGATGGGTTGTAGGATTGATTTGATCTATGCACATCAGTGAATAAAAGAGTTGTGCGCCGATTAATAGATCAATTGATGATGATATGTAGAATTCTGGGTCAGCCAGATGAATGTTATTTGGAATTTTGTATGCCTTCTTGTTTAATAGTTCATTTGGAAGTTTTGTTATTTGCTTCAGCATCAAACAGTTTATATCAGTTTTATAAGCGTTGATTTTTGATTGAATGCTTACGTTTGCTTTATACAATGCCTGAGTACCTTCAATGGTAGAATTGATTCCAATGACTTGGATACGATTAGCTTTTTTTGGTAAGTTTAGACGATTTACTAATTCTTCACTTATGAAATTGCTTTGTGAACCAGAGTCCAGTAAAGCTCGGCATAGATGTAATCTTACTTGTGAATCACTGATTTTTAATAAAGCTGTTGACAGAAAGGTATAGCTGAGTTCTTTGCTTGATTGTGTTGAGTGATGCGTTTGACTGGATGAAGACACAGTATCAATGTCACGAAGGTTAGGTTGTGCATAATCGATGTGTAACAACGTATGGTGACGGCGGTTACACGTAATGTAAAAGCCGATTTGCATGGACTGGCGTTATGCTTTGCACGCAAACAGTTATTGCATAATTTTAGCCTTTTTGCTTCATTATTTCTATCGGTTGTTGATAGTTCGGTGAACTGTTTGCATTGATTGATGTAGTGATTGCACTTGCAAAAAACACATGTAGCTTGTTGAGTAGATATGTGCACCTTTGTTTCTGATCTAGGTGGTCTACTTGATGATGATGCGTACGACGTAGCTTTTGATAAAGACATTGCTTCCAGTGTGTTGCACTTACAAGTTAGAAATTCAATCAATTGTTGGAATGATGGCAATGAGTTTTGCGTGTGATGTTCCCATTCTTTTTTAGTTACAAAATCTAGTTTTGTTGTTAACAGGTAGTTAAGAAGTCGATCTCAATGGTCCGTATCTTCTCCCATTGATTTTAATGCACGTAGATGCTTTGTTGTGTTGTCAATGAGTAGTCGTAACGAATGGTGCGTTTCTTTATGGATTGTCGATTGTTCAAAGATTGCTCGTATATGATTAGTAACTAACAATCTTTTATTTTCAAACCTGGAGCGCAAAAGATCCCATGCAATGGTGTAATTTGCGGCTGACGTTTCCAATAAATTCAACACGTGTATGGCATCACCCGTTAGACTAGTGCGGAGATAGTGAAACCTCTGAATGTCTGACAAAGATTCATTATTGTTGATTAGAGAATTGAACGTGTCATAAAAATGCAGCCATTCTTCATAGTTTCCAGAAAACTTTGGAATATTTATTGGAGGTAAGCAAATTTTTGCTTTTGTTGTGGATACGTTAGCAAGTGTTTTGTTGATTTGCATAGATTGTGTCTTCTTCATTATAGAGTGTGCTTTTGCTATTCAAAATCTTCGCTTTGTTTCTCATCGATTGATTTGTTGAGAACATCTATTTGGCTTTGAATTTTGTTGAATCACTCAATATGAACTCAGCTTTTTTCAATCTTACAATCAGCTCTTCCTTGTTGTTGTCATGTTTCAGACTGTTTTCGCACTGATGATGATTAGATTAATGTTCGAAATCCGGTTCGAAGGACCAATTTATATGTTGCTGACTTTACAGTTGTGTAAGTCCGTTTAATAAAATAAGTCGGCAAATTTAAAATCATTAAAAACATAATTACACATTAAAATATTACGACTAGTATCACATTTTACATCTATCACATAGGCATTATGATGTTGGCTAAGTTTTAACAAAACATTCACAGTTATTGAAAAGGCATAAATCTAAGAACACACCACCATTATTAGGTATAGAAATACATCGAGCGCAGTTTAGGAATGCATAACATCTGAAAACAAAATGAGTAAAATAACCATTATTACAAATAACACTTATGCCTAACTCATCATTTACCCATGCCGCTGCAGGTAGATTATAACCGCCCAATGAAACTAATTTACTGTTCGGATATTTGTCAGGGATAGATTCAACGGAATAACAATGATCTAATTATTTATGACTTGCCGAGTTTGGTGGTAAGTATACTGCACTGATAATATAAACTTAATAATTACAAACAAATATTCAATACTTAGAAATGTAGGTTGTAATAAAGTACAATTTAAAACATGTTTTAGTAGCAATAAAGACACATCTTCCGTCCAGCTTAGGGATTGTTAATGAAGAGCGATTACGTCTAAACAAACTGTAACTAATTAATTGTAGCTCCGATGCTCCGTGATTACGACCTGTCAATTTGATAAAAAATGAGTTATAAAAAAATAAAAACTAAATCTTAGTTTTCACAAAAACATACGCTCTGAAAAAACCGTAAAAAATAGCAAAAGTAACCTACACAGGAAAATAGCTTTGTAAAAAATTAACTATAAAAACACTAAAAATATAATGGAATTTTAGAGGCAGCAAAATTGCTCTAAAAATATTTTGTAACTATAAGATCATTTTACGGAGGCAATTCTAACATTATTGTTGGTAATGACAATTATTTACATATAGAATAGAGATCGTAATAAAAAAATACCATCTACAAGGAGATGCTGAACAACTGGAATACAGAGTAGCAGCAAAACACAGCAAAGTTAAGTAGATAAAAACTAAAGACATAAAAAATGACTAAGTAAAAACACGGAAAAGTAGACTACTACTTAACCAAATTTTTAAGCGGATATGGCTGCTTTAAAGCTTATCTTGCAAGGTTAAAATACCACTGAACACGCAATATTTAAACGTACAAATTAGCACAAAAAAAAATCTATAATAAAAACAAAGCTCAAAATAAAAATAAATGTTGATAACAACAAGTGAAAGAAATTAAGGATAATAACTAGACCAATAATGTCTACAGTGTGCAGAGTACATGTTCGAGCGTACCTTTTCTGATACAAAGCTTTGACTAATTCTAGAATTGTTCACGACAAGTAGCCCCACACACAAACTGGCAGAGTTTTTTTTAAAACTACATAAAAGAAGATTGTAAAGGGTGGTCCAACCATAATGCACGATGTTAATTGTGAGTCACACTTTAACGTCAACTTTTTGCCCAACTTAATTTGACATTTCTTTGTTTCAGTGATTGGCAAATTCAACCATGGAGAGGTACACAATTGAGCAGCGCGTTAAGATTGTTGAAGCTTTTTACAAAAATGGACGTTCAAATCAAAATGCATTTCGTACACTTTGTGATTTTTTTGGTCAGCATAATCGACCAAATGTGTCCGCAATCGGGAGAATTGTGCGTAAATTTTAGCAAACCGTGTCTGTAAGAAATGTGAAAACACCTGTGCATGCTTGCTCAGTTTGTTCTGCGGAAAACATTGCTGTTGTTTGCGATTGTTTGGCAAAAGAGCTATCAGTCTCGACTCGTCGTCGTGCTCAACAATTGAACATTTCACGAACATCATTGATGCAAATTTTGAATAAAAATTTGAGTTTACACGCTTACAAGGTTTAATTGACTTAAGAGCTGAAGCCTACTGACCATTTCAAGCGTCGTCAATACACCGAATAGTTGGTTGAACAGACAGAAGTGAATGGTGACTTTACAAATAAAATCATCTTCAGCGACGAGGCACACTTTTATTTTAGTAGATTTGTTAACAAGCAGAATTGTCGCATTTGGGCAAATGAGAATCCACGAGTAATTGTTGAAAAGTCAATGTATCTACAAAGAGTGACTGTTTGGTGCGGTTTATGAGCTGGCGGCGTCATCGATCCGTACTTCTTCGAAAATGAGGCGGCCAAGCAGTTACCGTAAATGGTGTTTGCTATTGTAAGATGATAACGGACTTCTTGTAGCCAGAAATTGAGGATATGGACCTGGACGATATGCGGTTCTAACAGGATGGTGTTACTTCCACCACACAGTCAACGAAACAATGGCTCTTTTGCTTTTTATCTCACGTCGTGGCGATGTTAATTGGCCGTCACGATCATGTGATTTGACACCGTTGGACTTCTTTCTTTGGGGACATTTAAAAGAAAAAATGTACGTCAATAAGCCAAGAACAATTCAAAAATGTCTCAGAGTCATTGAAAATATTGACCATCGGATAGAGGTATGCCACCAAAGCCGTTGGCTGATATTTTGTTTTACACATAATTGTCATAGATCCTTCTATCATAATAAAAATACTAAGATAATTCTCTGAAAACTTTTTGTTTTATTTACAATTAACATTTTGCGTTTTGGTTGGACTACCCTTTAGTTGACTAAAAGTTTGAAGTAACAAATAGTGTTAAACATTTTGTCAAAATCTTAGTTTTTGTCAGTTGTGCTAAAAGAAATATATTTTTTATCTGTTTTTTATTGATATCTGCCAATAAACACTCTTTAGATTCAGAATAGTGAATACTGTTGCATTCACTAGTTTTGTGACTCTTTTTTATTATTATGAGCAGTTATGGCGTTGTTTTAGCGGCAATTCATGCAATTTACAAAGTTTTCCGTTTTTTTTCAATCAGTACAATGAAGGACAAATATAGGCTGGCGGACTGTTTTATAACGTTTATTTAAAGATTTTTTTATTTGGTTGTGTTTAGTTTTTTTGTAATATGTACTAAGTGTAAAAGGTTGGTTTTATTGTGTACTTTACCTTTGACAGAACACGGGTAAGCATCTCTGTCAAACAATTTAAATTGAGGATGGTGGACGGCCGTGTTCTAGGTTATAACCCAAACTTTAAGTGTTTTTTTTTTTTAATTTTGGTTGTATCTAGAAGGACGTATTTATTTAATTTTTTTATTAAACATTTTGGTGTGTTTGTAAAGAAACGGTTTTTTGTATTACTTAGTACTAGAGATTTTTAAATACTAGAAACCCAGGAGTGTAGGTTGTAAACTAATGAGCCTTCTTAATAACAATAAAAGATTTATTATCTAATAGTTGTACAAACAAACTTATAATAAATTAATATTACAATAAACAATACATAATTTTAAATATTATAGTGCAAATTGACTAATATGAACAAAAAATATAAAAATTATAATTATGATAAATGATGCTAGTAGCAACAGACATCAATTCTTCTATTTTTGCAAAAAACATGCTGATTGCGTCTTGGGAATATGGTTTTGCTAAGTGAAGTATTAGTTAAACTTTGTTTTTTATGTTTCTACTTATCTCTCATACTGTGCTTGGCTAAACTTGCTTCCAATTTTGTTTATGTATGCCGGAGTATAAAAAAGTACGCTTGGCTTATATAAAAAATTACCACGGTGTTCTGGTTTTGTTATACTCAATTTTTCATTGTATGCATGCTATGGTTAGTATTTTATTTCAAAACAACGGTGTTTGTATCGACGTTAACTTTTGTTGTTGATTATCTACGGATGGTATACTAACTTGTTCTGTCACGTGTTGTACTGGTTAGGTTTGTTTCCTTACTTTTTTGCTTATTGTCATGTTTTATACACTAAAGGTTTATTTCAATTTTCTTTTAGTTGGTTGATTGTTTTTTTCTGCTTTTTGCGTAGGAAGAGGAAATTTTTTAAATGACATTAAGTTTCAGATTTTTACTGGCGCTTCTTGCACTTCAATCTTATTGTACACGGTATAAAAGTCGCATTTAGCAAGTATATCGGTATATCATTATTTTTTATACACCCGCTGCACAGAGGATTAATTCCTATTCTCATTCTACACATGTGCTTGTTAAGATCACAGTGTCCGGTTATCTATAAATTTTGTAAACTTTTGCAATAAAAGATTTTCATAGTTGCTTTAAGTCTGCTTCAGGTTATTTTCTTTCCGGTTTTTTTATGGGACCCCAAAAGCCGGTTTTAATATAGTTATTATACTAAAGTGCACGCAGCTTCAAGGCAGTACACGGGACCCACTAAAGTTTTTTTTCTTATTAAAAAAAAGCGTACTTGTCACAACACAATTTTTCTTAACTCTCTAGAAAAGAAACTCAAACCCAAGACCTCTGGTGCAACAGTCAAGTATGATAACTACTACACTACCTGTGCGGTTAGTAGTCCCGTCTCAGTCAATAGCAGCCTAGATCAAGGCATATTTGCCTAAGTGTAGCAAGCATTGTTTCCATTAGTCTTTGTCTTTGTAAATTTGTGTACTAGATTGTTTTTTTAACTGTTTTTAGGTATTTTTTTATTTGTTAAGCTGAATGATTTTTAATAAAATCTAACTTCATCATTAGAGTATTTTCCTCATGCAATTCATTTGTTAAGCTTGAGGTCTGTAGGTACTGAGGTTTACAGTCTGACTATTTTGCCTTTGCTATTACCATCAAGCGACGTGGTGGTAATAATATTAGTATTTCTATAGCTGCTGTGGGCTTTGTTCTTATTGTCCCCGTTATCAACACACATGCTAGTCTCTGAGTTTTACTTAATTCTTGGCCGTTTATTTAAAGGTTATTTTTTTTAAATACAAGTGTTTCATATGTAGTAATGGGTCTTACCAATACCGTATATAGCCATCTGGTTGTATTAGGTCGCAGTCTCTAAGTTTTTTAGGCCTTTTTGTTTCGCTGTTTTGTGAACGGCACAATCAACGTTTTTATTTTATTTGGGTTTACTGATAACATTTTTTTGCACTTTTTAACGGTGTTTAGTGCATTCTGGTCACACATATGGTGTACAATAATGTATATAGTGAGATCATCGGCGTAGTCTAAAGCAAAGACGTCCATGTCGTTAAGTATCTGTGGTAGGTTGTCTATAAATAGGCACTATAGTAAGCGTAAAAGTCCACCTTGCTATGGTCATACGCCGGCAACTTTAGATCGTAGACAGTTTTTCATATAATGTTATAGTTGCAGTTTGGTTCAGCATTTATTTCTTGGTTCTTCATTGCCTTTGCAATGGATTCAAAGTGCCTCTCCCGTCCCGCATGTATAAATCTCTTTTGTTTGCTTTTGTGTTTACCAGTTCTATGTCGTTTGGATCAAGAATTTTTATTGGCTTTTGCCTTTGACCTTGAGTGCCTTTGACCTTGAGTGCCTTTGACCGACTCTGTAGTATTTTTTTGTTTTTTGTCCGCAAAGATCCAATGTTCCTAGTGTACTATTTGTTTAAAGCTTTTTAGAGACGCAGAAGCATGTATTAGTTACTTTAGATTTTTGGCATATTAGCCTAAGAAAACTATTAATGCTGCGCAGTTTTTTTTATGGAATTATTATACGCTTTGAGACTGGTCTTATAAGTGGCCTAGTTGCCGTTCTTTTTAACGTTGTTTAACAATTATCTACTGTTTGCCTATACCATGTCAAGTCTCCGGTTCTACTTGTTGGAGGTGTATTTGATAGTGATAAGGCAACCGATTTAGCTAACAAACATTTTGTTGTATAGATCTCAGTAAGTTTCCTTGGGTGCCCGTATTTTGAAAGAAGCGTTACTTCAGATTTGATATTGAATCGGATGTATTTCTGTCTTGTTTACAGGCCAGTTTGACTGTTTTTTTTTTGTATTTTCTACGTGTGATTGATTGGAAGATGATTGTTTAGCTCTTGGAGCGTTACTTATGATTTAATCCAGACAGCTTTTATAAAAATGTTGTGTTCTCTTTGTTGTTGTTTTTGGCTAGCTCGGCGGAGTGCTTAGAATAAGTGAAACAGTTTTTATTATTGGCATATAAATTTATGGGATGGCATTATAGATATCATTGAATATAACTGACTAAGATACACAATAAAAATTGCAAAAGCAAAAATTAAAAACTGACAGCAGTACCAAAATTAATACACGCGGAAATTTCAACTTTCTCATTTTATCATACATTCACAACTTTGAGTAGAACTGTAACTATTGTTATTTTGGACAAATTACTGATAACACAATAAAAAGTCTACTAAATTTAAAATGTAATGAAGTAATACTCTTAAAGTTTAAGAAATTTTGTTGACAAAAACGTTTACAATTTAATTTTAATATTCCTCGCCACAACTGTTTTGCCAAAAACATTGTTCCTGTGCGTAAGAGTGTGTGGAAAAATTTAATGCAGTCAATTTTTTATTGTTCAAGAACTTTGTCTTTCTGAAACTTCAATTTAGCAAATTTTGCCTCTGAACTTGGATCTGCACTCGTATAATTTTTTAATTTAACTGATTTAAGAACTTAAGGTAAACAACTATAAACAACGCCAAGTGATTGCTGATTAGGCTCTAGAGCATTTAAAAGTTGATCCAAATTAAAAAAATATATCTTTAGCACAAGGTTTATTTTAGAATATGTAATTAAGCAAAGTATTTGGATTTGCAGCGATACCAATGTACACAAGATTTACCAGCACAAAATGCATCCTGTTTGGTGTAGATTTTGGTCTGGCGGAGTCATAGATCCGTACATTTTTTAAAACAATACTAGCGTTGCCATAACCGTTAACGACGATTGCTACAGATTGATGAAAAGCAACTTCTTGTAGCTTAAACTAGATGATATAGATACCGACAACATGTGGTTGTAGTAGGACGGCGCTACATACCAAGCAGTGCATGCTACGATGTACATTTTGCACAAGCGATTTGAGAGTATGAGTATTTTGCGCGGCGGACATTTGAACGACTTTATATTCCATACTCAATGCCATATATATATATATATATATATATATATATATATATATTATTATTTATAAAAAATGAGTGAATCTTACACACAATTTGTTTTATTTAAACTTAAAAACTGAACGTTGATTGAAAGACTTTATATTAGTGTAGACACTTGTAAAATTGTTGAACATATTGATTGTCAAAACGTCTATTGCTTTGGTTTTGTGGCTATTATGATAGCTACGACATTTTATTATCTTCTTTTACTGAGTTTAGTTATGGCCTGGTTCTATAAAGAATAGATCAAAAACACCATATGCATAAAATTTACGTCTCAAAGTTTGCATTTTAAAGTCTAATAATTTACTAAATGTTCCAATACTAAACAAAAAACACTAGGTCTTCTTTGTTTATTTTAATGTTTGTGCTTTTCGGAAAAATAAAAATAATTATTGTTTCTACAATTTTTTATCTTTAAATTTCAAAATCAATAACCCACGTTTATTTAAAAAATCTGCTATGATAACAATTGCTTGTCTTTGTGTTTATTAATAATCAGTTCGTCCTCGCCATTATCAATGTTTTTTAGATAAAATGCGGAACAATGATTATTTCTATTTATTTTCTTCTATATTAATGAAAAACAAATAAAAGTTTTTTTTTTCTAATTTTAAGTGTTAATCTGTATAATCTATACATTGTATTGTGATTTTAATTTGACAATAATATGAAGTCATGATATAGATTTAAACATGATAAAATGTATGTATATTATTTTTATAACAAAGAAAGTTCTAATGTGTAAATCAATAAGTTTATTTATATCAATGTTGTGCAAATCAATTAATATTATCATTTGTTATCAATTAATTGATTGCGCATTTAAACTGAATTTTGTATTAATGAATAAACATTTATTTTTAATCATGAGCAAAGTTGTAATAGATGCAATTCCTAGTCCTACGGGCGATACTAGTATTACTGATGATATTACAAAAAGAGAAGCACAAAATAAAGGTAAAACTTTTTTAATTTATTAAAATTAACGATAGTTTAATATTATTTTTAGCTGATTCACTTTCAAAACAACAACAGTTTGCTATAAAATTAGGAAATTATGGCAGAGGTAAAGTAAGCAATAGTTGAGTAAATTGTTTTCTTTAATTTTAATATTGTAGGTATATTTATTGAAGAACCTTGTAGTTACGTAGATAAAGCAGAATACTCACGAACTGGATTTGATCCCGGTCTAGTAATTATATTCAATCAAGAAACATTTTTGAATGGATATGATGAAAGACGTGGAACAAGAAAAGATGTAGAAGAACTTATAATTACATTAGGAAGACTAAAATTTAATATAGATGATAAATTTATATTTAACGACTTAACTAAACATCAAATCAAAGAGGAAATTAATAAAAGTATTATTAATAAATTACTAATTAAAATTTTATTATTATACTAATTTTAGTTTGTGCTATGAACTTGTCTCAACACAATTGTTTAATTTGTGTTTTTCTAAGTCATGGTGGTGAAAATAATACGTTAGCTGTTCATGACGATGTTATTGATGCTGAAGATGTGTACAAACCATTTGCAAGTTGTGCGACTTTAAATGGAAAACCAAAGCTTTTTATTTTTCAAGTATTATGTTAGAAATATTAATATTGCTCATTATTAAATCTTATCGTTTTATTTAGGCTTGCAAAGTATCACCACATAATAACGATGAAATAGACAAATCAACGGAAACAAAAAAATTGGTTTGTGAGAGAACACTACATTTACATATACCGAATGATTTTCTATTGGTTTACAGCACATTGGAAGGTAATTAAAAAACTTGTAAAAATTATAATATGTAATATTTCATAATTTAGGTGAAGTTTCGTTCAGAGATACAGAATTTGGAACATGGTTCATACAGGAGTTGTGCAGAAACTTTACTGCATATGGAAGAAGAGATGATGTTTTAAGTCTGATTACTAGAACAACAAAATGTGTATCTTATAACTATTGCTTAGAAGATGAAGATAACATAAGGTATAAACAAATGCCTATATTTATATCGACACTCAACAAAAAGTTTTATCTTACAAAAAGCGTTGATAGGATTTTATTATTGCATGTCTTAAAAGAAAATAAATATTTAAAAACAAGAATAGAAGAACTTAGTAGAAGAATTGATGCTATTTGTCAATTAGATGAAAATAATTGAAATAAATACAATACATTAGTAATAATTGTGACAAATATATTTTTTACATAAATATTTGTATGTGTACAAAACAAATGTAATTATTATTACTATAACAATAAATTTTTAACATATTTATTTTTTTTAAATTATTTTAACATTGTTGTTTATATTGAACCATATATTAAATTAATTGCATTTAGTACTGGTAAAAATTGTAATTGTAGACGTTTTTATAAATCCTGTAAATGGTTGTTATTAACGTATTTATATAAACTGCATTTGCTTTATTGTTAAATCCTATGGCAGAGAGCGGCAGAAACAATCATTAGCGCGTGATCATATTCACTCGTACACCTACAGCTGCACAGTATATCAGTAAACACAATATAGAGAAAGTAAAAAACAAAAATGATTTTTTTTTCAAACCTAAAATGTTTTAAATCTTTTAAGAATTTTGGTTGCTTCTAAGAAAAGTAATAACAATTTAGATAACTATAGAATATTTCTCAAAACATAAAATACTATACGCAAAGTTACTATAATTTTATAAAACATTGCAATGACTGGAACTGGTTAAAAACTGTAAAAACAATTAACACTTTCAGACAACCAATTGAGTTTAAAAAGTATTAAAATAACTGCAAAGAGCAACAGCAACGGTAAACTTACTATATTGGACCATAAAATGTGTGAAATGTGATCGTAAGAGTTACTGAAACGCGCAAAATATGTTTGTTGTTTATTATAGCAGCCAAATTATGTTTGAAGTAGTGTATTATGTTATACTTAATTATAAAATTTGCTCAAAATACTAAAATTTATACCCACAACGCGTTTTGGAGCTTGCTATTTATTCAATACGCGCTGTGGGTAGACTTGTTAATACCCACAACGTATTGAAGACATTATTTTAGAATAGTTTAAAAATATATTAAAATTAAAAAAAAATGTATTATACATACATACGCCGTTAAGCAGTAACATTGTACTACACCTACTTTGGTTTTTAAACATTACTTTGTACAATTTGTTTTCACGTTTTTCTATCTTTACACATTTCTTTTGGTTTCTTTCTTTTGGTTTTTTAATTTTTCTATTTTAAATTATTTTTACCACGCATTATCTACTGCATTCAATCAATGTTTAGGTAGTTTACCTCTACATTTTGATCATATATTTGCTTTGTTATTATTCTACCGTTACTCATTTTTTTAACTTGGTCAAACTAACGTTTGTACTGGTCTATTGGTGTTACTTTCAAACCACTTTTGTTTATTATCCAATGTTCCGTTCATCCTAATGCACGGTTTGGTACTATCAAATATAAGAATAATGACATTTACTAAACATTCATTTACCTATACTCACTTAATCATATTCTTTTTCTAGATCAACAAATGCATAGTACATTTTTTTTACTGCCATATATTCAATCCCATGTTAAAGTGCATAAATTTGATTCATGTAGCTCATACCTGTTATAAAACCACATTGCACTCCTCAAATCTTTTTAGTTGTTATTAAACTAATAACACAATTATGTTTACTTTCAGTCTTACTGCCTTTACCATTACAACATTTTTCCAATTACTTGCAACTGTTAATTTTTTAAAACACAAATTAAATAAGCCAATCAATCTATCAATAAGTCATATGATTCCATACATTGACATTTTACTCGTAATTCTATCTAAGTCTGCGCCCGCGGCTTTATAATTTTTTAACAATTTTAAAACTTTTATCATCTTGTATGCGGTTAGATTATTTGCCATTTTTTCAGTCTCTCTTTTGTCTTAATAGGATTCACATTGTCTCCTACATTTGCTCAAAATATTCTCTCCGGCGCTTTGTAATACTATTCTCTTTCCAAATAATTTCTTCACAATCATTTTGACTGCCACAAAATTTCTCTTGCATCCCTTGTTTTGCTTTCTTCACCCACTTTTAAAATATTTTATTATTTTTTTAAGTCATTTAGCATTTTCTTGGATTTTTTTGATCTTATTTTTTCCTTACTTTTATTTACTACTGTCTTTGCATTCAGTTTTTTCTCTTTGTACACATTACGCAACCTACTCTTTTTCATCTTATTTTTTTCTGCAATCCTTTTTTTATATTTTCTTTACTTCTTTTATTTTATTCACTGCTAGTTTTACCTGTTTGTTCTACTATGCGTCTTTTTTTCTATTGACTATTGTCACTTTTAATCTATTTCCTACATTTTCAATGTTCTCATTCATCATTTTCTTGTTCAATTCTTTTTCTTTTTGAAATTAAAAATTAAAAAATGCCTACTTTTACCTTTAACTGTTTAGTTCTTTTGCTTTTTTTTAAATAAATTTACGTCCAAGGTTCACTTTTGATATGTCAAGATAATGGTCAGTTTTACATTCAGCTCCACGTACTAGTCGAGTATCTCTAATTAGACTTCTTAACTTTTTCATCATACACCACAAAGTCAATCATAGTTTTAGACTCACCACCAGGCCATGTATACATACATGTAGATAAATTTGTGCTTAAACCATGTGTTTGATATGAATAATCCATTTTTAAAACACAAACTTACCAATTTTTGTTCATTTCATTGTCACCATACTTTTTTAGAATTTTCTCTGATTCAATTCTTTGAGTACCCACCAAACCATTTAAATTTTTTAATAGAATAATTTGTTTGCAAAGTTTACTGGCACACAAGATTTTATTGAAATTCTGCCAAAACTTCATTTTCTCGTTTTTACTATTGAAGTACGCTGCCATTAAAAAAATTTTACGGATGCCAATTTTTATACGTCTTTATAAAATTTAAAAAATAATCAATTTATACTTTCTTACATGTTGCTTAGCAGTAGGACTTATACTTTACACCGTGACAAACATTTATCTAATCATCTACACCAAACCACAAAGCCAGACTATTGTCGATTATAATACCTATATTTTTTCCTTTTTTTTTTTGTTTCACACACATATAAACTATCAATTTTTTTTTCATTCTACTTCTTTTACAATTAACTAATAGTCATGTTTTTCCTAAGTCGCTAATAGATGTTCACTGTTTTTTGACCTCAGCTGCCCACTATTGTTTTTGCCAATCGAGGCTATTGCACATGTTTTTTGTAGTACTAAACTAACAGCATTGACCAAGGTACTAACCTGATTGTACTCACCCCATACAGTATTCTCTGCTAACGGTAAAGGTGTAAATACCGTCCGATGTTAGTACAATTTAGTCAATATACCACAAAACCTTTTCAGTTATAACTTTAATTTAGAGCTTACGTTTTGGCATAACCTTAACTTTGATCAAATTTTGAAAAAGTAATTACTATACAATATTTAGGTGTTAAACTAATTTATATACAATCACGCACAAAGATTTTAATTTCTGGTCCTACTAGATTTTAAAATAAATGTCCAGTAGGCTTTGCATGCTTGTGGATTCCTTCTGCATTGCAGACCTTTGTTTGCAGATAGCTACGTCACTGGTTAACTATTAATTTGACAAATCAACTGTCAGGCAAGATTGCAAATATGATATGTATGTTATCTAAAAGATTAACCGTTTCATATAAATTGTTAAATGTTCGTCTACAAGTTGTCTATAAAACTTTCAACTTCCTTTTGACAAATCAACTTTAAACTGTCAGTTTTACAAAATAACTGTCAGGCAAAAACCACCCTTTTTTATGCGTGCGCTAGGTGAAAATAGTCTTTAGATTTCTCTGAAATATCTCTAATTTGATGGGACTAAATGTTATTTTATCAAACATGATTATAAAATAAATTTGGATTAAGTTGAAATTGTTTTGTTTTTGACAGCTTGTTTACTTTAATAATTCAATGTGTAAGTTTTTTAAATGCCAGAGGTTAAGCTGAAACAAGTAAGTAGTAGTAATAAACAGTTTATTTTTATGCTTATGTCAGAAAGTAATTAAACAACTGTAAACATCAACAAACTTGTTTTTCTAAAACACTTTTATAATAAAAACATGATAAGAAGCATTTGTATTTATACTACGGCAACACAACTGATATCTTATTATACAGAAAACGTGTGATACTTTTCAAATTTTATTGAATCATCACAAGGTATGACTTTTTATTTAATGTTTCTTATTGTTTTTTCTTTTTTTTTGTACTGTCAATAAACATAAATATAAACACAAATACAAAATATAATACATTGTTTCCAGTATTATATTTGAAAATATAAAAATTTAATCTAATTTTGAAACACACAAATAACAAAAATATAATTAAAAAATAATTTAATGTGTGCCACTGCAAAATTAAATAATTTATTTTAATTATAGTAAAAATGTCCGCAGACAGTACATAAGGTTAAATATTTAATATTTTACCATTTAAAATTGTTGTAGGTTTGAATATTGTGATTAATGAGTAAACCACAACCTTGTCAAGGATTGAAAAGAACTTTGAGAGTTACAATGTACGGGTAAAAAAGCTTTTAACTTTACTAAAGTACTTTAAAGACTAGTAGTAGTTTTAAGAATTAATAATAATTTTTGAGAATAAGTAACTAAAATACGGTTTTGGAAAACTTTGAGGAGACACAAAAAACTCTTGAGAAGTCATACAAAATATACAGGGTGTTAAAAAAAACTGTAAAATATTTAAAGAGGTAGTAGTATGAACCAAAATTAGCAAAAAGTTTTAATAAACATGTTTTTGCAAAGTCACGGTTTTGAAGATAATAAAGTTTATTCCTTTTTTAGCAATAACGTTACATAAGATGTCCTTTCATTTTCAAGCAGACACGACATTTTAGTTTAAAGAATATTTGAACTCTTTCTAAAATCCCCTCATTAGCTTAGATTTGTTTTTGATTTTTGATTAATTTGTAGTTGCAACTCTTCGAGGCTATTTTCAGGAGTAGTATATACGAATGTTTTTAAATATCTTTAAAGAAAAAATCTAGAATGTTTAAATCAAGCAGTCTTGCAAGTCATAAAACAAGTCACCCATCTACATTCAACTGTTTGATGTAAATGCTTTCTAACGGCAATTGAAAAATGAGCTGAAACACCATCATGCTGGAACCACATTTGTTGCCTTTGGTCAATAGTAATGTTGTTAAAAAGATCATACATTGTGTTCTACAGAAAGTTGAGGTAAGCAACGTTTGTTAATCGGTTTGTTAAAACAACAAGACCTAGAAACATGTTGCCTACAATACTCATCTAAATGTTTAATAAAAAACTTGTTTAATGTTTATATTCCATTATAGCATGGGGATTTTGTCGGCTCAAACATGCGTGTTGTGAAAATTAACAAATCCATTTTGTGTGAACCCGGCTTTGTTTGTAAAAAAATATTGACAAGAAAACGCGGATCTTTAGCATCATTACTTAAAAACCAGTGACAAGAAATCAAACGTGCTTGATGATTAAGTAGATTTAAGGCCTGCACTTGTTGTACATGGTATGGATAAAGCAGCTGCTTGTGGAAAACTTTCTAAACAAAAAGATAACTAATTTCTGCTTTGACTGATATTCTCCGCACTTTTGTCTCTTTATTATGCTCTATACGTGCTAGAACTTTTTTTTTGCTTAAGCAGTAGATACCAACTTTGGTCTTTCGAATATATAACACTGTTTGCTGAATGAACCAGTATTAAGCAATCTTTAATAATTTTTTCCAAAGATACAATGTGAAGCTTATCTAAATTGCCAAACAATTTGGTTAACTTTCAGCATAACGACGAGCTTTGGTTGCAATCCCATAAGCGCAACCATACATGAAATGCATCTAGCCTAATTTTGCGTTAGAGTAAACAATCATTGCAAACAAAAAATTTGCATTGACAACTACAATCAAATACTTAGAGTTTATTTTACAAACTATCAACTAAATATGATAAAAAACTTTTTAAAAAATAAAGAAAGAGGTAAAAAAAAAACAATTCCATATTTTCTAGACCGTTAATTTGCGGACCCATGTTTGTTAAGGTTCTTTTGCTAATTTTAGTTCATATTACTACCTCTTTAAATATTCTACAATTCTTATATTGTTAATTTCTACACTTTGTCAAGTTTTCGAGGTGATTAACAATAGTAAACTGATGTTTGGACATCAAAATCAATTTTATTCTATTCTGATTGTAGTTTTGCAGATGATAACACTCTTTATAATTAATACTTTTTAAAGACCATATAATGTTAACAAATATGGCGCCTTAAAGTTTGTAAGTTAGAATCTGTAGCATCTATAAATATAGATCTTGAAACAATATCTAACTAAAAACTATCAATTTTGTCAATTTTAATTCAATCTGGGGTATCAGCCGTATTAAGTATTAAACTGTTTTTGTATTAAATATTATTTATAAATATAGAGAAAAACATCTGAAACCACACTATACCTTCTACATTCTATTCAAAAGCGACTTATTTAAATTAACGTTGATCCAAAATTGACTAACAAAATAGATTACTGACAAAATACTGTAGAGCTTTGCCGATTCTATAAATATTTTTATAAACATTGTTCAACAAAGACATATAGCTATCTGTATAAATATTAACTTGTAGTACAAAGATTGCTAAGATTTTTTGTTTGTTTTGTAACTTGTATTTGTAAATTCTTATCAATGCAATTAATGTATTTTTATGTTATAATTTTTTTATTGAATCTAGACAATTAGAATAATGTTAGCGTTTGCTATGTTGATTTTGAAGGCATCAATTGTTTGCGATTTATTTACATAGACCTGCAATTTATAACAGCACTAAAAGAAGAAATCTGAAAGCATTAAAGCCGTGCAAGATAACCATGCATCTAACTTGTGTTTGCAAATTCTTATCATTTGGTTTATTGACGTGTTTTTAATGCAACTAATGTATTTTTATGTTTGTATTTTTTTATAGGATTTTCACAAATGAAATAAGCTAGATGGCGTTTGTTATGTTGACTTTAAAGGCTTTAATTGTTTGCGGTTTATTTACATAGACTTGCAATTTATAATAGCATTAAAAAAGAAGTCATTAATTAAAGGCCGTGGAAGATAACCATGCCCTCAAATTGCTTGTGCAGAATGTCTATCATGGCATGCGCTGTGTGACACGTAGCTTCGTCCTATTTGAACCACCTGTCGTCGATATTCGATATATCATCCGGTTTAGGTTATAAAAAGTTGCTTATTGTTTATCTATAGCGTTTGCCGTTGACGATTATGGTAATGCTAGTTTTGTTTTGGAAGAAACAGTCCGTTCTTCTAATGATTGATACAAACTAATATCCGCAGCAAACAGTAACTTTTTTGGGATGCAACTTGTGCTGGTGTACCTTCATTCATCTAAAAATAGATCTTGTTGCTAACAATGACTTTTTTGGCAAAATTTAAGTCAGTTTCTAACTGCTTCAAATTCCAACCAGCAAATACGAGGCGTTGTATATGGTCGCCTTAAGTTCCTGGATGAGTTGGATTTTATTAGGGTGCAAACCCAACTCCCGACGCAAAGTTTGCCATATGAAGTCACAGAAAAGCTCTTGTAAACGACAAAAAATTGATTTCTTTGGGTTTTCTTATTAATCAAACTGGATAACTCAAATTTAACTACGAAACGTCAAATAGTCGATTTGGCAGGACTGTTGTGGCAAGAATAAAAATCACGTAACGCGCAAAAGGTTTTTCAAACAGAGCACTTAATTTAACAATAAAATTTGATGATTTGTACACGTTGTTTAATGCTATAATCTTTAATAATGCGTCCTATTGAAAGATCTATTATTTTATTTTAATGTTTTGCATGTGGCAATACCCGAAGTAAAAAACAATAGTAACGTTGATGAGCTTGTTTTTAAATGTGTGTAATAAATTAATTTTATTAAGAGTAGAAACTATAATTTTGTGGCCAAACAAACGCTTTGTTGACTTTTGCAAAAAAAAAATTATTTGCAAAATACAAAGGTTGATATTTATGTATTGAAAATAAATAATAAAAACAATGATTGGGGTGTAGAAACTTTTTTGATTGTTTTTCAAAATACTCTTCTTTAAAATCTATACATTTTGCATTTGATTAAACCAATTGGCATAGCAGTTTTTCTACTTTAAAGTAGGTATTTCCAAAACATTGTTTTTGAGCTTTTTGTGGCGTTGAAAAGCATTGTCCACGTAGTTTGCTTTTTACTTAAAGAAACAAATAGAAGTCATTGAGTGCTAAATCAAGGCTGTACGGCAGATGACCCATTAATTTGACGTTTTGAATGCCTCAATTTGTTTGAGTCGATGTGTGTGAGCTTGTATTGTCATAGTAGAAAATGACTATTTGTAGGCAGTTTGTTTTTTTTTTACTGACAACTTTTACTACTTAAAAAAATAATTGTGTACTATTTAGAGTTGACTGTTCTACGTTGCTTTAAAGACATGGTTGCTACATGACCATTTATACCAAAGAAACAAGGTAGTATTTGCATTTTAAAGCAAATAGTACCATGTTTCCAAGCACATACAACTTTTGTTAGATTGCTCGTTTTGGAAGACTTATAGAGTCAACTGCTAATTAGTTTTGGGCTCATAAAAATAAATTCAAAATTTGTCACCTGTGTAATCATTTTTTTGCACTAATTCACACAAGTTTTATTTTGATTTGCTCTATCAACAAAAGTCGCAGTAAGTTGATCGGAATACTGTTGTTGAAATAATGCTCGTTGAAAATTGAAAAAAATCATTGCTCAAGAATGTTTACAATTTAAATTAATTGTTTGGCCATGGAACTGCGTCTAGTAACAACAGTGTTGTCAATTTTCAGTACATAAATAGCAATTCGGTACTACTTAGCTGCCGACACTATCGTCAAGCGTTTTGGTACTAGACCGCGGTTATTTTAGTGTTGCATGCGTCGGTTTACAGAATAATTTGCAACTTTTGTTAAAAATAACATCTATTCCAACATCCCCTTAATGCCTTCAAATGCAATTTTGCGTCTTGAATCAACATATACATAAAAAAATTAATATATATGTAATATAATCAAATAAACTAAAAATTATAAAATTATTATTGTCTAAATAATAATTGACGCAGTCGGTAATATTGCAAAAGGTCCAACAAAAATATATTAACTGCACCTTTCCTAATATATTTTGCCTTGTTTTAACACTTAGTTTAAAATTTAAAACAAAAGAGTGAAACAATAATTCAGTATTGACAATAATTCTTCTCTTATTTATATAAATCTTTTTTTTTAATTAAACGTTATAAAATAATACTAGAATTATTATAGAATTTTTATTAGCAATTACAGAAGCAAAATATTACTTATCAAAGATTTAGTTAATCTCAATACTGCTAGTAACTAATATTAAATAATTTCTACAACCAAACACTCTGAAAGTTTTTATAAATAAATATTTGCGTTCTTCAATAAATGTAAAAATTATCGGTAAAGCAGCATTAGCAATTAAAGATAAAGAATTAAACACCTAGGTACAAAGTTAAAATATTTTCTATAGATTTGATGTTATTGAAACAAGAAAATTAATACAACAACAATGCTGTTCTTGTTATTAGAATACTCAAAGTTTATTATTTTTTATGTTAAATGTTCTAAATGTACCCGTTCTAAAATTAAAAGTTTCAACCACACTTAGTACACAAGTTTTTTTGCAGTAACGACATCAATTAAGTATGCCTAGATTTAAATTTTAATCAAAAACAATTCAACGTATTCGACAACTACAATATAATAAAAATGCTTTTCCATAATTTTTCACACAAAATCCTTTACCAAACATTATACATTTTAAATAAAGCAAACTTTAAAACCAGTTAAATTAATTTTATAAAAAAAATGTTTTTAGGTTGCCGCATAACGCTTTGCAGACAATTTGAAAAATTTGCGGAAGTATTTTAGATTTACAACAAAGTCTGTTTCATTGTTACAGCTTCACTATTTGATATTTTAAGATTTTGCAAGTACAATTGTGTGCAAAAACTACGCATTAACAAAAAACTATATAAAAAACTTTAATAATTGAGTAAGCCATAAACAGTAACCTAAGAGACTACCATAAAGGAATTTGTAGGTACCTGTTAAGTGTAAGTTTTAAACGTAAAATAAAAACAAATCAAAATTGTTGCAAAATAAAACTATCAAAACACCTTAAAACAATGACTAAATATGTGATACCTGTTTAATTCTATAAAACATGTGATATTTAATATAAATCTCAGCTCATATCACTTGACACCATAAAAGAAGATTTAATCTATGGTGACGAAAATAAAACGTTATCAATTATAAAATTTGAAAAAAAATATTTATTTCTTTATCTAAATCATCAAATTTTTATTTAGATAACAAAACTGAAAGTAAATCGATAACCGTTATCTAAATATTATCAGTTATATGGCTACGCTTTTAAGAATAAAACATACTTTATAGTTATAATTTTGTCTATCAATTACACTGCTCAGAAAGCATATTAAGTATGAATAAAGTTGTAACGGATGGACGCCCAATGGGCAAAAAAGAACTTCCACCAGCGGAAGGTAAATTTATTGTAAAAGTTATTAAATTAATTACATTATTTGAATTTTTTTAGAAACTATAAATGATGATTGGGCAGAGAAACGACAGTTTGTAATACACGTAGCAAAATACGACAGAGGTGAATGCTTATTATATATTACATTAAGTAAAAGCTTTTTAATATTATTAAATTTTAGGAGATTTTAAAGAAGAACAAAGTGAATATATTGATGATGCAGAATATCCACGAACAGGTTCTAATCCTGGTCTAGTAATTATATTCAATCACGAAACATTTAAAAGTGATAAGTATGCACCTAGAAATGGAACAAGAAAAGATGTAGAAGAACTTATAATTACTTTAGGTAGACTTAAATTCAATATAGATGAAAAGTTTATATATAATGATCTAACAGAAACTAAAATTAAAAATGAGATTGAAAAAAGTAAGTACTTATAAATTGGTATTTACATATATAAAATAATAATAATTTTAGTTTGTGCTATGGATTTTTCAAATATGAACTCTTTAATTTGTGTGTTTTTGAGTCATGGTGACGAAAACAATATGTTGGCTGTTCACGATGGAGTTATTGAAGCAGAAGACGTGTATAAACCATTTGCAAAATGCAAAAGTTTAGAAGGAAAACCAAAATTGTTTATTTTTCAAGTATGTTGTTAAATCATATTATTATTTCTCATTATTAATACATACATAAATTTTATTTTAGGCTTGTAAAGCATCATCTATAAAATCTGATGAAGTGGACAGTGAAAATACAACAAAACGATTAGTTAGTGAAAGAACATTACAGTTTGAAGTACCAAAAGATTTTGTATTACTTTATAGCACACTTGAAGGTAATAAAATAAATAATATTAACATAAGATTTTTTACATTTTTTTATATTTTAGGTGAAGTTTCGTTTAGACATACAGATTTTGGTACTTGGTTCATACAAGAACTGTGTAGAAACTTTACGGCATACGGTAGAAGAGATGATGTTTGCAGTCTTATTATGAGAACAACAAAATGCGTATCTTATAATTATTATCACGAAACGCCAATATTTAGTAGAGAAGACAATTGTTGGATTATGCAAAAGCATAAACAAATGCCTATATTTATATCTACACTTAGTAAAAAGTTTTACCTTACCAAAAGTATAGATAGAATAATATTGTTACGTGTTCTGAAGGAGAATGATAATCTAAATAAAAGAATTGAAGCACTTAATAAAAGGGTTGATGAATTGTGCCTGCTAATGGAATCTAAGTGAAAACTGTGATAGCATAGATATACAATATTTTAGATCTTAATATAAATATTAATATGTATCCGAAAATATGTTTTTATTTAATACAGCAGTCTAGTTTCTATAGTGTTGGACTATATCTATGTCATTGTTGTAAGATAAGATATTAGTCTAATAATAAATGATCTGAACATTAATTTATTAGTTCAGCAGATAACTATTATTTCAAATACATTATTAAATATAAATTTCTAAAATTAAATACTTTAAATTTTTTTTGAGAAATTATAATTTGTTTAAGTACTGTTTAATAAGTATAACGTACATTTAATTATAAATAGTTTATTTCTTATATTCAAATCATTTATGTGTGATGATAAAAATATATACGAATTTTTAGTGGCACGTCATAGCTTTATGAAGTTATATGTATTTACAATGTTTAACATAATTAGCTTTATTATTCTTACAAAAATAATTAGATACATAAAAAAATTGTAAACTGACATGATGATTTTTGTAAACCGTCCATGCACAACAAAAAACAACTAAAAATCTTCTGGAAGAAACATGTGGTCTGTTAGAGTTGCAAATAAAAAAACAAATAATTGGCTTGTCTATTGCATTTGCCTACCATGCTTGAGGTTCCTGGTTTAATACTTTGTGTAGATTTAGATTCATACATGCAGCAAATTTGTGTCGAATTTTTGTATTTTATAAGAGAAACTTGTTTTGTTTAATTGTATATTTTTATAAACATATATATATATATATATATATATATATGTGAATAAGATGAGCAAAAAATTCAATAGCGGTAATATTTTAAGTCAGTTTTTCAAAAAGTTTTAGAGTACTTCAGAATAATTTCAAATTGCCGTTACTAACAACTTCAAGACTGTACTAGGGTCTTTTTTAATCTACTTGTGTTATTTTTAAACTTATAATAGATTAGAACTAACGTTTTACTAGACGTTTTAGAGCAGCCAAGAACCATCCAGTGTTTAAATTTGATTTCTAGATTATCTTAAGCTCTTCTAAACGTACAAAAATAATTATTATTACTCTCTATCTATCGCTCTATACTCAAACTTTGATTTTTTTATAAACTAAAATTAATTGGTTAATTTTTGTTGAAATTTACATTGTTTTGCATAAAATTAAATCTAAAATACTATATAATATCAGTGTGTGTCGATCAGTTAAATAAGAACATTCAGTTTTTTATTATTTCTGTACAATCTCTTTTATTTACTTCAACACACTCACTCATTGTTATGATTGAAATTCTAAAATATATAAAACTTAATTTACTTTTTTTTATTATTTAGTTTTACTTTAAGATTTATTAAATTTTGTTATGTGTTATTAAGTTTGTAAACAAATTAAATTTGAAATTAATTTACTTATTTAATACTAATTTAAAAATAAATGATAATTAAAACACCAAACAAAGTATTTACAAATAATTAATATGACAAAAGTATAGCACACACAAGAGAGACCTGAATAAAGCTTACCTAAATTTACTAATAAATTAGTTAAGTCATTTTAAGCGTTTTCATAAAATATATAATACTTTTTTTTATTGTTACTTGTTTACTTATAATAAAACAAAAACATATTTATTTCTGTAACTCTGGTAAAATTATAAATTCAAAATACTATCATAAATTGCAAAAGCGTACAACTATCTGAGATATAACCTGTCAACTTTATTTTAGACAAATCTTAAACATAAACTGTCAATTTGACAAAGCAATTGTCAACTATTTTACAGTTTTTGTAATTACATATAAATTGTAAGTTTTATTTATTTTTTTAATTTGTTATATAAACTGTCAATGTGATAAAACAACTGTCAATTATTTTACAAATTTGACAAACTGTTTAACAAATCTATAATCTTATAAAATACTAAATGTCAATTCAACAAAAAAATTACTTTACAAATTTACGAACTAAAAAAACAAATCTGTCATTTAAACTAGTTGGTAATTTAACGACGCAACTATTGACTATGATTTAAATCTGTTAATAAAAGGTGATTCAGTTTGCGCTTCCTCATGAGTGTATTAAAAAAACACAAAAACATGTTACAAAATATGTAATTACAAAAAATGATCTTTGACAGAAACGGCGTTAGACGGTAACCGAGGTAAAGCAATGACAATGCCGCCAAGCGCGTGTTTACGTGGTGGTGGTAAACTGAGTTTGTTGGTGTGCAGATAGTTTTTATTGCTTTTGTTAGCCAGTCTATTGTAGAGGTTGTTATAATTTAGTTTGATTTTTAATTAAAACTTTGCGTAGAAGTTCTTTTGCAAAGCTGTTTCCGTGATTAAATCTGAATAGTGATTTGTCTGTCATCCCGTTTTTGCTACTTGCACTAGGCTATGCTCTTGAATTTATTTGTGTGAGGTAAAGGCGTTTCCGAGTAACATTTTTGCAGGTACATTTTGACTTCACTGGACAACAGAGTAAATGTTGCTTGGCCCTGTTGGCACATTGGCAGATAAAACAATTATTTTAAAGTTTGCTTGCCGATACGACCAATATCTACATGATAAACTTTTCTGGATTTTAATACTGTCTAGTGTTTACTCTGGTTTGATTACTGTTTTTGTTACCTTGGTTGCTGGTTTGCTTTGACTGCATCAATTTTTTTTTGTGGTTTAAATTTTTTTTTTAAAGATTGTCTTATTTTACTCTCTGAAGAAAAGTGCTTTCAAAATCAACCTTTTCCGGATCATGCATAGAAGCTTGAGACTGTAAAGCTCATAACCTTCTATTTGGAAATCGTATTTTAGAAGAAAGTTGGTTAGGATGCCTTATAGGCTGTAGGTTAAGCCACTTTAATAAATGATAATATTGATGATTTTTAGTGGAGTATTTATCTTTGTCTGGCTCAACAAGTCTAGCCAGATCCGGGTTGGGAAATACCGCAAGGTTATCAAAGTACTTTTTGGCCAAAGTTTGATGTATTGGCGCAGCGGAAAAATACCAAAACTGTTACAAACTTTTTTATTTTGAACATATTATCCAACAAGCTACTAAAGTAAGTAAGTATTCTTTGGTAGACCTCAAAACAATTGAGGTGCGTGTTTGCAGCGACGCGCCGCTGTTATGTCAAAGAATTAGAACAAGTAAATTTTTTTGCCAAACTGGTTTTCTTTAGAATGGATTATATGTGCAATTTGAACGTAAGTTATTTATGAAAAGTGATACTCAAATACTTGGCAGCACTGAATTACAAAATAAGAACATCCTTCAGAAGTTTAACTGTCAAAACATTGCAGTTTACATATAAAACTATTAGCTTTATAAGACGCAGAAAAATTTTTGGTATGTGCAGTTTTAACAGTAGACCTCTGTGCATGACTTTGTTAAAGGTTTGTTATTTTTTGTGTAGTTTTTAATTATATCCAAGATTACTTTCTATAACCTTACTTTTATAAAAGATTAATTGGTTTTTGGAAACTGTCAAGTGCAAAAATTGTATTAGCAATATTGGTAAAAATCATTATTGCTTAGATTTGAGTGCTCTGTTTATTAGGGCATATCAAGTTTTCAGTTTAAAATTATTTTTTTATTTGAGATAATCAAATGCTAAGTAACATTGTGTCGTATTTAGTGTCAAGTCCTATTTATAGTTTTGCAGATGATAGCACATTTTATACTTATAAAGATTATTTCGACAAATATGGCAGAAAGTTTTATAATTTCTAAGTTAGAATATGTAGCATCTATAAAGAAAGACTTCAAAACAATATCTGGGAAACTTCCAACATTTTTTAACTCTAAAAAAACTTAACTTTTTACTGTTTCATAATATTAAACTAAAGAACAAATCCATGTCTAAATCTTTTTGCAGTTTTCTTCTAGTGGTTACAATCTTACATGATTTTTTTTAAAATGACCATGTTGTGGACATTGTTTTGAAAGTATCTAGAAAACTAGAACTTCTTATTAGATGTATTAATAGATGTAAACAGCTTTTTATTTTTGTTCAGCTTTAACAATATAAAACTTATATTTGTTTTTGTATTAAATATTGTTCTCAAGTATAGAGAAAAGCATTTAAAATTACACTATCTCTTCTAAATTCTATTCAAAAACAAGCTGTTTGGATCATTGCTGACCCAAAATTGACTAATGACTTAGATACTTTACAACATTGGCATAATATTGCAAGTATTTGCATTTTTTATAGATATTTCCGTAAACATTGTTCAAATAAAATAAAACATTTATTTGTAGCAAGTTATATTTAAAAATGAATTACTTGGCCGTTAAAATTGAACAACAAAGTGAAAAATTACAAATCGTTACCGTCAAAATTTGACAATTATAAGTGGGTTTGGTATAAAACAAAAAAAGACTCGATAACATTAGCGTATGAATCTTACGCTAATGTCATCGATAGAAAAAGAAAAATAATTTAATTTGATGTCTAAATCAAAAAGCAACATAAATTAATAAAAAAAAAAAAAAAAGAATGTGAAAAACACATTTTCTGCATAGTGTAGTTCATTTTCTCAAACAAAAATAAAAGTAATAAAAGTAACTTTTAGTTTTCTGATTTGGGTGGGTGCGTCAAGTCACAAAGTTACATGACATATCATCGTGGGAGGTTTTCTGAGTTTTGTAAACTTTTAGAGAGACTTGTTGTTTAAATTACTAATAAGTATTATTTAAAAATTTAAGATATTAGTACAATTTTAATTAAGGCAAATGTCAACAATCAGTAAGAGCAACGTCGTTTGGAAAATGTGTGTTGAAGTAAATAAAATAGGTTGTACAGAAATTAATAATTTTTGTTAAGGTTTACATTTTTTTTTTTTTTTAATTTAATTTTTTAATTTATTCTTTACATATAAATAATTTGTATATACATAAAAAAGAAATAAACTGAGGGCTTTGTCATTTGACATCCAGCCGAAATAAATGTCTATGTAGTTTAAATTGTTGGAAGCTGTTTCATAAAGTTCACAATGGGATTGATGTGTTTCTTTATCTTCTTATCTTCTATCACGGTTTTTTCTTTGGTTTTTTCTAAAAGATTACTTCTAACTGCTGCGCACTCATTACAGTGTTCTAGTAGGTGTTCTGTCGTTTCAGGTAGGTCGCACTTTATGCAATTTGGAGAGTCGTTTTGTTTAAATAGGTTTTGTTTCTCTGCTGTCATTCCATGTCTTGTCCGATATCTAATAATTTTTTTGTATAAGTCCTTTTTTATGTTAAGTTTATCAAACCATAGTTTATTCAAGGGTCATTGTTCTTGTATTCCTTTTTTTATTTGGTGTTTGTAATCGTTTCGTGGTAATATAATATTTGTTGTTGGTTGTTCTACTTCTTTGGCTGCTTTGTCTGCTTTTTTGTTGCCTAGTATTCCGATATGACTTGTTATCCATTGTAACACTACTTTTATGTCATTTGTGTTCATATTTTTGATTTCGTTGTATATTTCTTCGCACATTTAGTTTTTGTGGAAGTATTGATTTGCTGGAGTAAGGTCAGGCATGTTTGGGAGTCTGTGGAGGTTTACATTGTTTTGCATAAAATTAAATCTAAAATACTATGTAATGTCAGCGTGTATCAATCAGTTAAATTAGAACATTCAGTTTTTTATTATTTCTGTACAACCTATTTTATTTACTTCAACACACTCACTCATTGTTATGATTGAAATTTTAAATTATATAAAACAAAATTTACTTTTTTTTATTATTTAGTTTTACTTTAAGATTTATTAAATTGCATAACTTTTATTCAAACCATTTGTATTGATATATTCCAGTTCAAATTGACCAAATTCAAACTTATTACGTGTGCTCAACTAATAACACTTTAACCAATGTAAAACACATACCCAATGGTTGATCTTCTTGTTGAATTACCAGCATTATCTGCATCACTATAACCGATGAGATCAAGATTATTATTACTTATATATATAAAAATAATCCATATTGACTGTGCGCTTAATGTGTGGTGTACTTGGCCGTTCTAGATATCTGCAAACTACATTAGCAGCACAACTTATATCTTCTTTATTGCGCTTTTACAGCTATTTTACATCGCCCCAGAAGTCTTACGACTTGTTTAAAGAGGGTTGATGGGAACAACGGCTTTTTAGGTGACTTCCGAATCACCCCGGTGGATAAAGAGCAAGTTATTGTTTTTAGTCGTATTTGGGGATCGAACCCCGGACTGTTAGCATGCTACACGAACGCTCTATAACTGAACCATCTCACCGATATTAAGTCTTGTACCGATTGTTAAACACATCAAGCTTCTTATGGCTTCACAATAACTTTTATTTGCTTCTTTATTAACAAAATTAACTCTTTTATTAACAAACTCACAATCGTTGTATATTGTGCATATTCCATTGGAATAAACAAACGTAGGCAATCGTGAACTTTTAAACTTTTCATTTCAATTTGATCAAATTCACAAACCAAAAACTTGTTGCCTTGTCTTTGATTAATAGACTACTTCTTCTTTACTTTCTCCATGGGAGAATACTGCAAACATGTATTGTCTTTTCACTGACGGTCTTTTATTAAAACTTTATGCAATGTCATTTTCCAAGTTGGCAATTTTTACAAAAAACTTTTTTATTAATTGACAAACTTACCCTAGTCACCAAACCTTGTTTATGCATTTTCTTGATTGCTTATAATGCTCACCAACACCAATCACACTATTTGATTTATCAATTATATTAATAATAATAGTAAAAATAATAATAAAGTTTATTAGTGTTAATAGAATAATACATATTACAAAAACAAACGTAAAATAAGATACACATTAGACAAAACATTTAAAAAATCATATCATTAAAATTAACAAAATTATTTTTTACTTTGTTGTTTAATTTTAGCGGCCAACTGATTCATTTTTAAAACATAACTTGCTACAAATAAATATTTTAATTTGTTTGAACAATGTTTATGGAAATATCTATAAAAAATGTAAATACCTGCAATATTATGCCAATGTTGTAAAGTATCTAAGTCAGTCAATTTTGGGTCAGCAATGATCCAAATAGCTTGTTTTTGAATAGAATTTAAAAGAGATAATGTAGTTTTGAACACTTTTCTCTATACTTGAGAACAATATTAAATACAAAAACAAATATAAGTTTTATATTAAAAAAACTGAACAAAAATAAAAACCTGTTTACATCTATTAAGAAATTCTAGTTTTCTAAATACTTTCAAAACTATGTCAACAACATGGTCATTTCAAAAAAGATCATGTAAGATTGTAACCACTAGAAGAGAACTACAAAAAGATTTAGACATGGATTTGTTCTTTAGTTTAATATTTGGCACTAATGATACATCGGATTTTAATTTTGAAACAGTAAAATGTTAAGTTTTTTTAGAGTTAAAAAATGTTGGAAGTTCCCCAGATATTGTTTTGAGGTCTTTGTTTATAGATGCTACATACTCTAACCTAGAAATTATGAAACTTTCTGCCATATTTGTCGGAATAATTTTTATAAGACTTGACACTAAATACGACACAATGTTACATTTGACAATCTCAAATAAAAAAATAATTTTAAACTGAAAACTTGATATGCTTTTGGCCCTGATAAACAAAGCACTCAAATCTAAGCAATAATGATTTTTACCAATATTGCTAATGCAATTTTTGCACTTGACAATTTCCAAAAACTTAGAAAACATCATAAATATTTCAAAACCAATAATTCTTCTATAAAAATAAGGTTATAGAGAGTAATCTTGGATATAATTCAAGACCTCACGGAAAATATCAAACCTTTAACAAAGTCATGCACAAAGATCTACTGTTAAAACTGCACATACTAAAAATTCTTGTGCGTCTTATAAAGTTAATAGTTTTATATCTAAACTGTAAAATTCTGACAGTTAAACTTCTGAAGGTCGTTCCTATTTTGTAATTCAATGCTGCCAAGTATTTGGGTAAAACATTTCATAAATAACTTACGTACAAATTGCACGTATAATCCATCCTAGAAAAAACCAGTTTGGCAAAAAAATTGACTTCTTCTAATTCTTTGACAAAACAGCAGCGCTGCAAACACGCACCTCAACTGATTTAAGGTCTACCAAAGGTTATACTTACTTTACGGTAGCTTGTAACAGTTTTGGTATTTTCCCGCTGCGCAAATACATCAAACGTTGGCCAAAAAGTACTTTGATAACCTTGCGGTATTTTCCAACCCGGATCTGGCTAGACTTGCTGAGCCAGACAAAAATAATTACTCTAATGAAAATCATCAATATCATCATTTATTAAAGTGGCTTAACCTACAGCCTATAAGACATTCTAACCAACTTTCTTTTAAAAAACAATTTACAAATATAAGGTATATAAGCTTTAGAGTCTTGAACTTCCAGGCATGATCCGGAAAAGGTTTATTTTGAAGGTACTTTTCTTTAGAGGGTAAAATAAGACAATCTTTAAATGATTTTTTTTGCAAACCACAAAAAAAATTAGTGCAGTTAAAGCATACCAGCAACCAAGGTAACAAAAACAGTAAACAGACCAGAGTAAAGACTAGACAGTATTAAGGTCCAGAAAAGTTTATCACGCAGATATCGGCATGCAAACTTCAAGATAAATGTTTAACTGCCAATGTGAAAACAGGACCAAGGAAAATTTACTCTGTAGCCCAGTGAAGTCAAAATGAACCTGCAAAAATGTTACTCAAAAACGCCGCAACTATCCTCTACCACACTCAAATAAATTCAGGAGCATAGCCTAGTGCAAGTGGCAAGAACGGGATGATATACAAATTACTACTCAGTTTCAATCACAAAAACAACTTTGCAAAGTTTTAATTAAAAATCAAACTTAATTATAACAACCCCAACAATAGACATGCTAAAAAAAGCAATAAAAACTACTTGCACACCAACAAACACAGTTTACCATCACTACGTAGACACGCGCTTGGTGGCATTGCCATTGCATTACCTCGCTAACCATCTAGCGCTGTTTCTCTCAAAGGTCTTTAATTTCAATAAGACAGTGTCACCAGTCACAAAACAGCAGAAACAATAACGTAATTATGAAAAAAAAATCCAGACCGCGCGGCATTAAGAATACGTTACTTTTTTATTTTTATAATTACATATTTTTTAAATGTTTCTGTATTTTCTTTAACACACTCATGAAGATGCGCAAACTGAATCACCTTTTATAACAGATTTAAGGCATAGTCAATAGTTGCGTTGTTAAATTACCAACCAGTTTAAAGTTGACAGTTGATCTGAAAAATTACTTTTTTTTTGTTGAATTAGTTTTTGATATTTTATAAGATTGCAGATTTGTTAAACAATTTGTCAAATTTGTGAAATAATTGACAGTTGTTTTGATATTGACAGTGTATATAACAAATTTGAAAAAATAAAATTTACAAGTTATATGTAAAACAACTTATATGACAAATTTATGAAACAGTCGGCAAATTTATGAAAATTTAAAAATAGTTGACATTGCTTTGTCAAATTGATAGTTTATATGACAGATTTGTCTACAATAAAGTTGACTGGATATAGCTCAGATAGTTTTAAGCTTTTGAAATTTATGGTAGTAGTAAAATAAATATACTGCTTAAATTTATAAAACTTTTTCAAATTCTCAATTTTACCAGAGTAGCAGGAATGAACATGTTTTAGTTTTATCATAAGTAAACAAGTAACAATAAAAAAGTATTATATATTTTATGAGCCACCTAAAATGGCTTAACTAATTTATTTGTAAATTTAAGTAAGCTTTTTTGAAGTCTCTCTTGTGTGTGCTATACTTTTGTCATATTAATTATTTGTAAATACTTTGTCTCGTGTTTTAATTATCATTTATTTTTTAAATTAATATTAAATTTAATTTGTTTACAAACTTTGGACATTTTATATTAAATCACAACAAAATTTGATTTTTTATTTTTAAATATGTATTATTGTAAAATTGATAATTTGGACTTTATATTATATATTATTATAAGTATAGCCCTGAGAACAGAAAGATATACTACACGTAATAACCTTGCCACAAAACTTCTAACTTAATTTGTTTCTTAGCTATCAAAATTTATTTGTTCTTTGTACTTGTTACTATAATCTATTACATACCCGTATATAATTGTTTTCATATGTTTTTAAATGATAAAAATAATAACAAACAAAATACAAAAAAAATATAATAGTTGTATTTAATTATATGGTATTATGTTCTATATTACAAGCTACCGAGCAAAGATAAATGTAATATACTTCACAGTAGTAAATCATATAATTACATATATAATTTAAATCTACAATGATTATAAAACGCAAACTAAACAATTAAATATGCGATAATAATTGCCGCAGTATTTGAAAAGCGGCAGCCCTGCTGGTGATGATTGGGACAACGGGTTTGTCGCTTGGCTGTAAAACCGGCATGTAGCGAGGTAGACTGCTGCTATGACCGCGGCTTAATATTACAGCAGGAATTCCGTGTTCGTAGCAGGAGGCGTAGATAGCGCCAGCAGTAGAGCGTGTTGATTCCAGTCGCAATGATTCGACGCGAGTTTCATGCGCGCAACTGAGCTCTGGCTGGTGCTGGCTGGGTCGCGCTACTTGCTCCATCTTGAGTAGAATATTAGCTTGTGAACGGTGTGTGTATAATTGTGCGTTAAAAATCCGATGTTTATAGTTTAAAGTGTATAGAATTAATTCAAGAAATGTCTTCGAATAATCAGAAGCTATCGACTACGCAACGCACGATACAAGGTCAGTAATGTAGAGTACTTTGATGTAGTTTCTGTGATCGTTCGCGCATTTCGTGTGCAGGATTGATTTTCTAGGCGCCATGACTATTGATTTCACAAATATTGTGACAGTTTCATGTTAAATATTACACATAAACTTGTGCTGATAGTATATAATACCCCCACTTTGGACAATCACTTGCCTATCTTAATTTCAACGAGCTACTTTCCGAATTGCTCTTTCCTCCTGCCGAAGTCTCTAGGTCGCAGCATATTCACATGCTGCAGTGTTCCTGATTTGGACCGGTCTATTTAAATGTTTACATCACCTCGCTCGCCTCTGTTTCACTACAACCAAAACATATTAAACGTTCGGTATCGTTTATTATTTCCAACTATTCCTGTTGTCTTCATAAATAGCAGGAATCGTGCGGCGGTACGCACCGTACATACCGACAACTATGCGGTCACACATTCATCACGTAAATAAATATATTAGATAATTTCTGTTTACATTCGCACTCATTACCTGCTGCACGTTAAAACCTGCTCACTTGTTGTCGGGTCTTCTTTTTTACTAGTCATACGTATATAGGTTAAAGTGCCAATACCTTATCGCGTTCGCATTCCTGCTGGGTAGCAAGTAATTAACAATAACACCCAAGCAATTACAACCTGAACATTTCATTCTGTGTCTAGTGCGACACATTTTAATGTATAATTTTGTTTTTGCCAAATCTTGCATCACCAGTGATTTTATTTATATGTGGGTCATGCAAATAATGTACCAAAATCCATATATTACATACACGGCAAACACAGAGAGAGAACTGTTTACAAAATAACTCATTGTAACTTTAGAATTATCTCGGAATATATTTATGTTATTTTCAATGCTCTATCTCATACTGTTGTTTTGTGTATAAATAAATAAATAATTACGTCATATATTTTATCATATCACTTTCGTGTGTAGTTACAATATATTCTCATTTTCTAAATTGTAAATGAATTTCTTACTACAGCATAATCTATTCGTTAAAATATTTCGAATGTCGCAGGTATATTTTATTAAATATTAAAAAAAATCGGTATTTTAATGGTTTTTACTTTTGAATTATTATTATTATATAATAAATGGCCATCGACCAATGATCTTTTAGCTATCAAATTCTTATAATATAGATTATTAATTATGTAATACTCAATCTAGAAATATTGATTGTAGGATATAAAACTGGGTTATTAAGTTTTGAATGAAATGTTTTTTAAATTTATTATTTTTAGAATTAAATTTAAAATATTTTATATTTGTTTGGTTTATTTTGTAATATTCATGTTTTTAACTAAATTATAAATGATTTTAGTTTTTATGCTAGTCTGTAAAAAGTAAAATAGAAAAGAAATATTCTATAAAAATTCAGTTTTGGTTTTTTTATTAACCTGGATAAATTGAAAATAAATATTTCTCGAATTTATAAATCATTTATTGCACATTTTTACTTTAAATTTAATATTATTCTATTAGTATTAATTATAAATTATTATTATATTATAAAATTGAATTTCAATGGAAAAGTAATTTATCTTAATTCTGGTAATCGATTCTGAATCTATTCTTAGTACCTAGAAATTGTTTATGTATTTAACGTAGGTCTATTTCTGCACCAGTGAGGCTAATAACCGAATGTAGTTTGAAGCGATTGAAAAATATATTATAATATATTTTTATTAATTAAGAAAAGTATAGTGTTACTTTCAGCATATATATAATATAATATAATGATATTTAATAGCAAATAAATTATTTAAAAAATAAATTAAATAATAATTTGTAGATCATGAAGACCAGTATTATTATAATTATTTATTTATACCTTTCTTATGACCTATAGTAATAACAGATCATTAATTAATAGACAGCAACCCAAACATTTAAATAAGTAAACAAATAGGCTATTAGATTATTTAATAATAACAAGAAATCTATTTTATATAGTTAGAAATTAAATTAATCTATCTACTATTACTTTAATAATAATTATAAGATGCAATAGAGATCGTGAAAGGTACACCACAAGGATCTATATTGTGCTCAATGCAGTTTATAATCTATATAAACTTTATAATATACATATTAGTATGTACCTATATGAACATTTATAAATGAGGATTAAACTTAATTTTATTATTGCAATAGTTTATAAGCAGTATTGACTACCAATAAAACTAATGCAACACCGGTTGTGTTTAGAAATCGGACCATAGTTTGGACGTTTGTCTGGTATGCCACGCCTATTGACTTATGTTGCTGTTAGAAGAACGTTTTCATATGTTTACTAAACTAAGTACTGAAGAGGTTACTTGAGATGTAATTATCAATATCATAAATTTGTTGATGCAGGCAGTCTTTTGAAGTTAAATGACTAACCTGTAAAGAGAAATATTACATGTCAGTCATATCCACCGCCATATATCATGATATAATGGTATCATACTATTATTAATATAGAACAAGACATCAAGATAACGTTGTTATTGATCTTTATAGTAAATAATGGTAGATGTGGACACAATTATTATGCGCATTTTTATCATAAGCTTTATTAAGTTTATTTAAATAATATTTATTGAACGATTCCGCTATGTAGGCTTTCACTTTACTGGTTTACTCCTAACACTTGTCATATTGTGTGTTATTGACTTATTATTAATTAGGCGGACACCTTCTTCAACTACTACATTCTATAATGCTGGTCACCTATACAGTTAATTAAATTTTATTAACGTTATTCTCTCTAGAATGTCATGTGTGTGATGTGTTTACCCTGAAGTGGTCTGGTTTCTTTCTTTTAATAGTGTTTAGGATTTTGAAACTTTGCTTAGACATTATAGGTGCACACCTTATCTATCCATAAAATTTTTAAGATTATTCTTTAGCACTACATCTTGAGAGTCAACAGTCCTTTTGCTTTGATTTTTGAAAATTCAGTCATTTTAGTCTTGTGTTTTGACTGTCTGGTATTAGCCGCTATATTTTATTGTTGGATTATTACTTTAACCTTTGCTTCTATAATATTTAACCTTTCTTGCGCGTTTCTCAATAGTACTTGCTAGTTGGATTGGATTTTACTCTGTTTTTTTGTAAATTAGTAGGAACGAGAAAAATCTAATCCCGTGACCACAAATACTTAGATGGGTAGACGGACACTCCAGTACAAACTTCTTCTTTTTTTTCTTGATGTGCCGTATCCTTAGTGGACGTTAGCGATCAATCTGGCTCATCTAATTTGATCTACCGCGGTTTTAAATAATTCTATTGAAGTCTATCCGGTCCATTGACGCAAGTTCTTCAGCCAGGAAGTTTGTCGTCTTTCTGGTGATCTTTTTCTTTCGATTTTGCTTTGCATAATTAACTGTAGGATTCTGTATCTTTAATGTTCCGCATGATGTGGCCGAAATATAACGGTACAAATTACTGGCTGGTAATTACAAACTGGAAAGTATTTCTACCCGACCAAGTTTTGGTCATTAACAATTTGGTTATCATCATCTTCTTTTTGTACATATAAACTTTTAACGCTTGAGAGGAAAAACTTCTAATTTCTGGATAGCAAACAGTTGGTGGGTTGGGCTGGCACTCTAGTAGAAACTACTGGCTGGTAATCACAAACTGTAGTGTAAACCCACCCGCCCAAGTGTTGGTCTTGAAGAAATTGGATACACTACCAAATTTTTGATGATAACGAACGCTCGAGGGGGTGGACGGGCACTCCATTACAAACTACTGGCTAGTAATCACAAACCGGAATGCTCACACACACGGCCCAGTGTTTTGGTCATTAAACGATTGGATATCACTATCTCCTTTTTGGACATAGAGATTTTAATACTTGGGTGGGTTACTCAGATTTTGATTGTGGTGAACAACAACAGAAGGGCCTGGTTACAAAAATCCGAAGATTGATTCCCTTCTGAATTAATGTCTAAGCTGGTATTACCTTCTTTGAATCAAACAAACCGTTCTCAGTATGCCTTTTTGCTAATCGTACTTTTGTCGAAAGATCGTTGAGATCGCGAAATGACTCAGCGATTTTCCACTCTTTCTCGAGGTGGTACAGCATAATGTGGCCGTATGTGTATATGGTTTTTGATACACATTTTAATTAAATAATCGCATTAAAGAATTAAATTATGACAAATGTCAATTAAATGCTAAACTCAAACAAAAAAACGACGCACGAAAAACGGTGGATAATTATGCACCAATCTAATGTTTGTACTGTCTTAATTTTTTTTTGTTTTTAGAAATTGCTTTGCTGAATATTCTTTCAAAGTAGATATTAAAGAATAATGGCGATAAAATGCTGTGGTTTGATTTCAATATAGTTTGCGATATCTGATCCTTAAATTCTATGAGTATTTTGTGCTTAACTTGATCAAATGCTTTTTGAAACTCTATATAACATATACATAAGTGCAATTACTTGTTTGCGAAATTTTTGGGTAAGCACATTTAATTTGAAGAAAGATTTTTAACATTAACCATTTATTTAGAAAGCATTTTAGTTTTTAGTCTATTATAACATCCGAGAGAAAAGCTCTAATACGCCAAATTAGATTAGATTGAGCTAAAGAGCTTAGGACGTCAGTTATCAACAAGAATAACTTCAGATAATTCTCAAAGACTGATTTGTATTGCAGCGAAATTTTCTACGCTCTAATCGTCCACGTATATAAACTCAAATCTGAAATCGAAAGGATAGTAAAGTTTTATTTTATTTTAATTTAAAACATTTTTTGTTTTGTTATAATCCGAGTTTTATTAATAGCACATATTCTGGATTTCGAACGGTTTGGAGTGTTAGACCTTATCATTCTATCTGAAAAATGTTTCCACAGCAACTGATTGCCGTGATTGTTAGTGTGAAGACGAATAAACATTAAGTAAGAATTTCAATAAGTTGAGCAATACACATTTTTTTAAAATTTATCATTGGAGTACATCTACGTTGTTTGACAGTTGACTTAGGGGAGGCCAAACTGTTGTTTGAATCTCGTAGTGCTGAAGGTAGTTTATGGTGATGGTTGCTGTATAGGGCTTTGAGTTGTTTTGCATGAACATAAAGTTTGGGCATATACCATAAGCGGCTGATAACATGATCCTCTACGACGAGATTGATGTTTCGTTCAGCGTTTAATCTTCTTGGAACTGGCACAAGCTCTATTCTTTTATCAAGACTAATTCCGTCCCAAACCATCACAGATCCACCAGTATATTTTTTGGCTTCTTGTATGATTTGTGCAGAATGGCTTTTATATGTACTTGATCATTACAACGAGTTAAACGAAATCGTGACTCATCTGTGAAGAATACTGGTCTCTACTGTCGGCAGTTGCCACGGGACATGCTTACGAGCAAAATGCAAACGATACCTTATACAGAGTTAAAAGTTTTTACACGGGTCTCAGGTTAGCTTCTCTCAGTCTATTCTTAACTGTCTGGTCGAATATCTTTGCTGTGGATGTGCGAGAACGCAAGGAGATACAATTAAAAATCGGTCCTGAATTTGGTTTGTTTTTCTCTTAGGACCTTGTCCAATGCGTCTTTTATATCTTCCGGTTTCTAGTTATCGATTCTACACACTAAATTTTGTTGCAATTTGTTGAATACTGGTGCCATTCTTAATAGAAACATCAACTCGAATGACTTCTACTTCATTTAAATGCTTAATTTTGATATACTGGTGTCAAACTTAACAATTTATGATGAACTATCAACATAGTATACTATTCCAAATCACACTACATTTTTAAAATGAAATTTTTGTTGCTTGCTGTACTTTTTTTTTGTAATTGTTTTGAATTGTTATTGTTATTTTAAACATAATTATTTTGAGAAGTGTAAAATGTTTTTTTATACAATCTTGGAATTAATAAATATTTTCCGTAATTATGGTAGTATTTAAAAAAAATTATTTAAATTAAATAATTTGCAGTTATATATTATATAAAAAAAATTAATATAGGATACTATTGAAACAAATCTGTCTCAATATTTTATAACCTGTTGGAATTTTGGAATGTTTATTGGTATTAACATAAACAAATTGTTTATGTTTATGTTAAGTGAACGGCATTGACATTCATATCATTCTCTTAGTTAATATGCTTTTATATTTAACAATTAATTTTAATATCACTGCGAGAGGATATAATATAAAGACATAAAAATAAATTATCCGCAATTATATATAATTAAAAAACCAGTCCCAAATATTATTTATGTATGATAATTGACTGGAAACATTTTTTTTTAAATATAGCCGACAGTGATGATAGATTCATTAATCAAATTGACATGCGTGCAATTTAAAAATATGTTTGATCGTTTTTGGAAAAAACTTGATCATAATATCAATAAAATGCGATACTTTATAAGAGATAGGCACGATTTCATCACATTCACACAAATTTATTCAAATTGCTAGATATACCATGTTGAGTCATAAAAGTTTTATCGTGCCTTGTTTGAGGAGAAGGAAAAAAATGTGAAAGTTGCAATTTTTTCTGCCCAACGATAAGAATAAATTAATTTTATTTAAGATGTCATGATAATTACAGACTTATTGGCGGCGGATTTTAGTTTTAATTTATTCTACGGAACTGAATTCTTACAGCGTAATGAATGGAATTAACATTTAATTGACCATAAATGACTGGGATTGTTGAATCCGTCGTGTTTTCTAACATCAGTTGATTAATTAAGTGGCCAGTTTTTTTAACTTGCTTTTAATTAATTTAGTAAACAACGGAAATATAAGTTTTGAATTAATGAAAAAATACTCTTGTTTTTATTTTCTTTTTTCTTTTCAAGCCCTTCATAAAATGATTAATTGCCGACGGCCATTATGGAAATAAATGTAATTTCAATGACTTTTAGATTGCCTGAATTAAGCGCATATCGACTGTTTATACATTAGTATTTCTGGCCTTTGTTTTTATTACGAATTAACTCGAAATATAGCAGGAATTAATACAATTTTGCATATTCAAAAACATTTATTTAGGACTTCTGTAAGCCACAGGAATGAATTGTATCAATATGCATTGTTTTAATTCATGAATAAACGAGTTTATAGCTAAAATTAAATATAAGTAATAATTCTATAATTATTTATTTGCATTTTTGCTAGCCGGAAAAGGTAGCACTAGATATATTCTGTTTATAAATGTTTTTTTTTTTGGTCAATAAATAACTAATTTAAGCGTGAGTTTATGAAACATGAATTAGTTATTGATTTTAGATTAGTTTCCAAATATAGAAGTAGTAAGAATAGTTTCCAAAATTAGACAGAAAGTGTAAATAAATTTAAATAATAGTTAATGAAAAATTATTATAGAATAATTAACACAATATTATTATTTTTTTATTTATGTAGCTTATCAAATTTTTAGATACTAACTGAAATTAGTTTTGCGAAAAGGAATTGTTAAGTTTTTTTACTTCTTATTTTGAATTGGATAGTTGTGTGATTGAACCCAGCGTGTCATATATAGGGTGTCCCATTACACAGCTTAAGAGCTCAATAGTAAGGAGCAATATTAATTTATGAGAGTTTAGAGAATTTAGTAATGACTAAATTGATATTTTTTTTTATTAACACAAATTTAATTAAAGTTTTGGTTCAAAATGTTCTTTTCTGGTTCACAATTTTGCTCATCTTATAATTAAAGATATAACTCTCGGAAAAGGATCTGGATTTTCTGGTATGGATGCAGCTGCAGCCAAATGGCAATACACTAAACTTTTTATGTGGTACTAAATATAATAGTCGAGAGGCGTTAGGTCTTCAGAGGCCAGAGAACTGCTTAGCTTCTTCTTCAAAAGTTTTTGCTGTACGTCCGACGTTCAGCACTAGCTCTTTAGTTTTTTTTGCAACTGAAGATTTTACTGCCAAAATTACCGTATGAAATTCTCCTAGCATCTAGAAGAGATGGATTCTGGTTAATAAGTATCAGTGATTATAGATACTTTATTATAATGTTATAGGTTTTGTTGAAAGGATTGATTTAATTCTTCTTCTTGAAGTGCCAATCTGTTCCGAATGTTTTCTAGTTTTACTTTATTCAGCTGCCCGAAACGAAATGCTCTCTGTAATGTAAATTGTCTTTCCACCCAGTGTGGGACACATACACTAGTGTTGCAGGGTATGCATCTTTTATCTGCGTACACATTTACAGTGTGGTTTAGTATATATCAGATAGTTTAGTAATATTGTAGAAGCCGCGGATTTTTTTATTATAAAATGTTGAGTTAAATGGAATGGAAGCGGGATGTGCAAAACATGTTGTTATGACAGCGGTTGCCAGAAAAACAATCAATATTATGCAAGGAATTTTCCTTTTTCTTATTTTTACTGATATTAATTATTGAGAATTGCATACATGTACTCCACTACATACTGCTACGCTTAATTCTATTTAAATATTAAGATAAAACAAAAATTATGAGACATTGACTTTGGTTACGCTAGTACTGATGACACGTTTCATATAATGTTCATTGGGTTTTAAAATAGTCTCACTGCATGTAGTGTGCGCATCTATAAAATTTGAAAACGGCCTTTTGGTGTTTGTAGATTTTAATCTTTAGTGGTTTTCTTGTGGGAGGTCGTGTGGGTAAAATTTGTGATTAGCTTTTGATCTGTGAACCAAAAGATTCATAAATGACATTAACGTTTAGAAAGCGCATTCTTGATTAATTTTGGAGTAGTGCTGGTTGAAAGTCACGAATAATGCGAACAATGTTGGCTTTAATTGTTGCCTGGTTTATTAGCATAAATCAATGACTTTATACGTAGCCTCACAAGAAGTAATCGAGGGATTTCAAATTGCATTATCTTGGAGGGCAATTTACTTAATAATTAATATTTTCTTCTTTTATTTTGTAGAAATTTTTTATATTTAACATTTTTTATTCAGAAATAATAAAATATTCTACTATATAATTATTTTTTTACTTAATGTCAAATTTTGACCTGATAAATCAAAAAAATATTTATTACAGTCTGGTATTGATCTTCATTATTTGTAACGCAAAATTTGGCGTCAGAAATATGATGCCACGAGCATGTAACCCGCACTAAACGATGTATTTTCTGGATGCAACGTAGTCTGGAGGGTCTTTTCTGGATTAGTTTCACTCACAGTTTTGCGATAAAAGTGCTGGTCAGTTACAAATCACTCTAGAGCCCAAAATACAAAAGATCGACGCCTTTAGTTTCTGCACCAGCTAAGATCTTTGCGCAAGATTTTCAATTCCTGCGACCGACGACAAATTGATAAATCTGGATATTTTTTTTACATTTTTATTTACAGCGGCGATTTATTCTTCAGTAAGCACTATTTTCTAACGAGTTAGTATTTTTGCATTATTTATAAAGTATGTAGTACGAAATCTACTTCCAGTTTGACGGATGGTTATGTACGCCATAAAAATCACGAAGTTGTCTATGATTTGCTCGAATCGACATTTGATTTTCAAAGTCAATTTGGTTAATTTGGAAGCGTTGTTTAAGCATGAGTTTATACATAATGATTTGTTAGATACTGATTATGAACTACAAAAAGTGAGCTTAGTATGAGAGAAATGTCTTTTAGATATTCTAATTTTCTTCAAATGATGAGTTCAGGGTGTCATTGTTACATCTTGCTAACTTTACAATTTTACATCTACCCAGAAGTCTACGGTAACGACTATATTTTATTTTATTTAAACAACTAATTAAGTATAAGTAACTACCACGATATATAATTTTATGATGGGATAGATGTTATATATGTTAAATATTCTTATGTTTTCTGCATGGTTTTATTTACAGTTAACGCATGGTTTATTGTCAAAACACATTATATATTTTGTGAAATTGAAAATAAATACAAAAATATAAACAAATAAATTACATATAAACGATCTAATTAAATTGTTGGATAATATTTTATATAAAAATATTGAATTAATAAAAGTAAACAATTTTTGATATTATGGTTGTAAATTCAATGTTTATTAGTGAAAGTTTACATAATCTAGTTCTGTTTGTACATGTTTAATATCTAAATAATCACTTTCAATCAATTTCAATTGATTTATGTGGTATATTAAATTTATCTCTATTTACATATATGCCAGTGTGAGTAATGCGTTTTGGAAGTACTACTTGAACAATTCAACCCTACATAACACAATTGGTCTTCAAGCTTTACACTTGAGTTAATACTGGGATGTATATAATATATAAATACGGATAGTATGCCCACAAGGTAGAATTGACGAGATTTTGATGGGACAATTGAGAGATAATATTTAGATTAAATTTGAATTGCCACCCACTAGTATATTTATATAAAATAGTTTGTTATATATTTATTTTAATCTTTAAAGAATTTTATACATAGACAAATCATAATACGCTTTATTTTAAAGAAATTGCTCATATATATTACGGCGTAGAGGTTTTTGATTCAGTTCTATATTATAAAATTAGTGTTATCAGTCGCAATACTTGAATATTTTGTTGTTTTATCTTTACTTTTGATTGGTTTATTGATTTATTTGTCGAAGTTTGTATTGCTTCTGTGGTAGTCCCACTTCTTGTTTAGTTATTTTTGCAAGCGATAAGTACTTTATGAGCTTTGCTATTGTATGTAGTATGAGGTTTTAAAAATATTCCGTAGTACTCTTTCTTACAAGAAAAAATGCTCTGATAATGTTTGACTTGCTGCAGATAGTTAAGTTTTATTAGTTTTCTTTTGTGGAAATAGTTAGGCTGGCGTTTAACGTCTAATATCACATCTCCAAACTTTTTTCTCAAAGAACTACTTTTATGGTCTTTTGTTTTTTTGCAATTTTTATGTGTAGTTCACATGTCTAGTATTTCTGGTTATTATGTATGTATTTATAGACTAGAACGATTGCGTTTCCGATATTGAAGTGTTTATTTGGTACCAGTTTTTGTTTTTTGTTTAATTGAAGTCCACAAATGCAAGGCCCAGTGATCTATTGTACTTTACTAATGTTTCTAATAGAACCTTGATTCTTTGTAGATAGTTGTTTGTTCTAAATTCTGAGCGAAATCTGGCTTGTTTGTTTGGTTGGTACAAATTTAGTCTTGATGTTATTATTTGGTGTTGGTATATTTAGGTCCAGATGTTCTACGTGGCGACTTTTGACAGTTCACGATAGAATGTCATTATTTAATTATCTGTGGATTTGAAAATCGATTATAATCACATATATATTTGTTATATTTTTTAACTTTTTTGATACATTTGATATTATTTTTATGAGCAACTCTTGGGGTATTTTTTTGTTGTACTATTTTTAACTGAATCGATTTAATCAAATTTGATCAATAAATATCAAATTGTGTTAAATTTATAAACTGATCATATCACAAGTTTATAATTAAGCTAACATTGTATCTGTTGTATTAATAAATAATCTTTTTTAATAAGATATTGTATAAAAGTATTATCACACTTTCAGAAATACATTATAAATTTGATAACTTTAGGAAGTCGAAAGTTTTATCAGCCATATTTCAACAGATAGCTTCTGATACTAAAAGTAAATGTAGCATAAAGATATATGCTCACTAAGTATAAAAAGTAAATTGAGAGAATGTGATATATAAACCTATAAACCTTAAATTACTATTAATGTAAATAGAGATAAAAGATATAATTTATTTTTTGATTTTTAAATTCGAATTTGTGTTAATTTTTCTTACCTTACAGATTGTTAAGGGAATTAACACATACAATTAAATTCGAAAAAGAAACAAATATATTCCATCATTATGAACTTGTGGATATAGTTTATAATTTTGGTCGTGTTTTATAACAATTCAAAACTCAGCTTGATTTAAATGCACATTTAATCACTTCTCATGCTCAATTAGATTTATCATAATATGATATTACAGTAGTGACAATATATTTTTACATCATCGGTTATATAACTAGATAAAAATATATTTCTACGTATTTATAAATCATCAAATTTTTATCGCAGATTTTATCTGAACTACATATTTGCTTAAACATAAAAAAGTTGTTTCTAAAAAATCTAATTATTTTTTTAGCATACTTATTACTGATTATAATTAAACGACAAATAAATTTAAATAAATAGTATGAATTTGTATTTAAAATAATGGACATTTATTTTAATAGCTTTTGAACATTTAAAATAGCTGCTTATTTAGTTGTGTAACAATAATAACGATTTATAGTTAGAATTATTTCATTGCGAAATGTACTTTTAATAAAAAAATACGATTATGTTTATTACTCATAGAAAAAACTATATACTTTAAGCTAGGCTATTATATTTATGTAATATTCAAATTTCTAAACCTGTTAAACAGCTTGAAATATTTTAAGAGGTTTAAATTTATTATGAAATAGTTTTAATCATAAAATGCATTGAAAATGAAAATGTTTTTAGTTGAATTTGATGTAAAAATATGGTGTGCTCTAGAATAAACTGCATCTAGTCATTTGCCAACTATTTTATTTTACGGGTTTCTTGTTTCCGTTTGAAATGTGTCTAGTTCTGAAAAACATTTTCACTAGACGACATTTAGGAAATTGCTTTTCTGGCAATTATATTTACCACAATTAATTTTATATAATGATGACTTGGCTGTATGAGTATTACATTTAAATTTGTCAAACTGATTTTGTATTCGAAATGTGTAAACCAAATGTATATTTAAAGTACCTGATTTTAGGCTTAGTATGTTAAAATTCCGGTCAAAAGCTAATGATGGGTGGAACAGATAACGAGCTCTGAATATTAATTAGTTAATTTAATATTTATATATAGTATTGGTAGTTTATTGTATGTGAAATAAATTCGATATAATGAACTATGAATAATAATTATATATAGATAGTAACATTTATTTTATTGGTTGTAATAAAGTTAAATTAATATTTTTGGTTATTGAGTTTTAAAACTGGATCTGCAGTTTCATCTTCAAATACAAATTACAGTTTTATAAAATTTACATAATATATCATATAATTTTATGCATTTAATTAATTTTAATTGATTTATTTTAATTTTATATAATTATAGTAATAAAATTAATAATATTTTATTTATTTTTATGCATAAAATTAATTAATTTTTTATTTAATTTTAGTTTTAAACATAGAAAGAATTTTGGATTTTAAGAAACAAAAAAATTAAATACTTTTTGGTAAATGAGATATTATTGTAAACAAAACGTTGAAAACAAGTTTTATTTTTTTTACTATTCTAATAGTTACTTAGCTAATTGGTTTAAATTTGATATATTCTAATAAGCAATAATAGTTAGAAAAAGTTTATGGAATTAAAAAATGTAATAGTAGGACATTTTAACAGAGTTAAGTTTATAATTACTGAATTTTAAATACACATCTATTACATTTTGACATTTGCATTACAATTAAACTGGTATTTATCCTATTATTCATGCATAATATTTTGTATCAAGTAAATATTTTAAATATACACAATTTGTTTTTACAGAATTTAATATAATTTTGTTTTGTATAAATAATCTATTGATCTAGATATTGCATTATGCTGTTTGTTAGTTATTAATATCTAACTTCTATACAGCCATAGCCTTTATAAATAATTTATAATAAAAATGTCTAATAAACATATGTTCTAAACTCAATCTTAACTGAGTTACAAAATTTTTAAATTTAAAAAAAGTATTGCTGGATTTTAAGAGGAGGTTAAAGTTGTTTGGCCAGCTAAGTTCTCTGACCTAAATCCACTTGATTTTTTTTGGGACAGCTTATTGCTATGATTATTGATCCGCAAAGTATTTATGTTGACCTTGAGACACTTACAGTATTAACTTCTTTGGGCTTAAGAAGAGTATACAGGAATTTTTTACGTGATTTTATTAAAATGTGGTTGTTTTTTTTTTTGGGTAATTTTTTTCTGGAAGTCTGAAGATAGTAGTATCCGTTTAGGGGGTTCTTAGAAGCCTTGACTTTTGTAGATCTAGAAATGTAACAATAGAGACTGGCTAGCTTTGGATATTTTTTCAGTGCATTTTGACGGTTTTGAAACCGTAGCGGTTGTTCCGAACTACATTTGGTTTTGTTTTTCCTGCGAGCTTGACTTCGAAGTTCTCGTGGTAACATCTGCTCGTAATTTTTGTTTTCAAAAGGCTGGTTCAGACGAATACGAGCGAATACAAGTTTGTTTTTTATGTAGTCTTTCTGGATTATTTAAAGAGCTGTCCAGCAGTTGGATCTAGTGCCAAGGCTACTGGGTGTATTGTCAAGTTGTAATTAAATTTTGGAGTTGCCTTGGGCTAAGGTGAATTTTAGTTATGGATGGATTAGCACCATAGAAAGATAGAGAAATGTAACAACTTTATCAATTTGAGATTTATTTGTTTTTGTGTTTTCAGGTTTTGTCGATGAGTAGTCTTGATTTTTAACAATTAAGATTTTTGTCTTTTTTTTAATTGTATCTTTTAGAATTTTTCTTCACTTCTTAGTGAGATTTGGTTACTCCGAGGCTGCTTTGGGAAGATGTAGTGGCAGGCGTCTTGGTATATTATCAAGTTGTAGTTTTACACTGGGCTTGTCTTGCGCTGAGGTGGATTTTACTTAACTCTAAGGAGCGTGTATTGGTCATATCTGGTGTCACGTTTGCTACTATGCAGTAGGAGAACATTAGCACTTATTTCATAGTTGGTTATGGTTAGTCTAGGTTTAGATTTTTTTGGATTCTATTTTTGTTTATTTAATCTGATGGTTTAGAACTTTGGGTTGGAGTACTAATGTGCTGCAGCTCGGAAATGATTTTTATTCATTCTGTGTTTTTATGGCTGGTTTTCTTATCGAGCTGTGTTGGGCTTTTGGCTTTTTTGAACTTTGTCGAAACTGCCTGTCACTAAGTTTTGGTATTAGAACGTTGTAGCTTGAGGGTAGGACATTGTAGTTTACGCCCGTTGAAAGAAGTCGTGCAACTACCTTCTTGAAGTTTCTTAGTTTTGATGTTTCTTAGCCGAATCTTACTTTCTAAGGTAAGCATTGGTTTTGTTCAAAACGCTGGGTATGCATTTTATTGGGCGATGAGCCGGTATTGAGATCCAAACAGTGAATAATAACTTTAGGGTGGTTTTATTTGGTTGGTTTAGCTCTCTTCATAGATGCGTGGTACTAGTAAACTGGCGCAAATTGCAGAGGAAATAGAGAAAAAGGGATCATTCAGTTTTAAGGTCAATTACGTTAAATTTTGTTTTTTGAATTGTGTTAAAAAAATGCAGATAGTCAAAGCTAGCCAAAAATGAACTTACAGATGGAAGAAGTAAGACGCTGCAAAGATGCAGCAAGTTTATTGTTTTCGAATGGATTAACGTTTTGGGGAAATGGATTAGTACTTTCTTCTATTAGGATGGATACTACCAGCGCAAGTTAAAGCGGTAATTGTTTCTAAGTGGAACTTGAAGTTTAGTGACCACTATATTATCTGAAAATGCATTCTTCCAACAAGTAAAAAAACTTTGACTGGCTTACAGAACATCTAAAGTCCAATTGTTTGTTTTGGCTATTAACTTTTTTGAAAGATTTGTTATTGTTGGTTGATTTAAAACTTTTGATAGTTTATAAAATTTGCAGTAAGTCAATTTATTGCGATAATCATATCATAAATAGTGCAGAGTTATAAGCTAAAAAACTGAAAAATTTATTTGAATTTGTTTGCCAAAAATACACCATTTGAGCGGACTTAAACGGTTTTTTATCACTAATTTAAAAATTGGTCTTTATTTAAAGAAGTTTGCCGGTCTCTCGACTAGTGACTACTGCTGTAGCGACTTGTTTAATGTGATAAGCTTACGCACCAGAATGCTTTATGCTTTCTTGGTCAAAGATGATTCTGAGAGTGGCTTAGTTGACTGAAGCTAGCCTAACTCAAATCTCGCCGCAGGTTTGATTCCCAGCTTCAGAGAACATTTTTAAGCGATTCGAAATTTATTATTGTTTTCTCAATCAGTATGTGTTTGTGATTGGTACATAATCAAGCTTCAAAAACTTCTAGATCCTTCTGCCGCTATTGGCAATTCTGATCAATAAAGTGGATTCTTTTTGCAAGCATCTGTTGTGGGTTTGTTTTCTAAACTGCGGTATGCTTTTTGTTGTATACACTGGAACACTCTGTATGAATGTCTCTGTTAGCTTATTCTCATATAGTATCCGAATTAGTTTAGACTTTTTTAATAAACTTGTGTCTTATGTTTCATTGTTTACTATCACCTTACATTTAATAGTTAATAAAAGTATTGGTAATTTGTGCATTAACAGTTTTCCAGACATATCAATGAAGTGATTTCAAATCTAATGTCTACCAATTCTTGATATTTTTAGATATTTTCAGACATAAAGTGGCGCCGGTTTAGTATAGATAAGTTGTTTGTTTTGAAACTCAACTCAACTCAAAACAAATACCATTGATGTGATCAACCTTACCTTATTAATTTAACACTAAGGTACTAGTGTTTTTGTTGTTAATTTCAAATTAGAAGTATTTTGAATGTACGATTTATAATATTTATAAATATGTTTAAGGGATTATTTATAGTGACAGCGGAATTGTCTTTAAATCGTGGGTGAGTCTTGGCCTTACGCCACTAGCAAATTCTTGAACAATAATTCAAGGTTTCACTCGTATAAAATATCTAATAATTGCATTGCTGGTATTATTCGGGCAGCAACGACGAAATAGTTTCACATATTTGTTTATATTACTTATTTGTTTCTTGAATATTTATTTAATTTATTAACGCTGTAGTGAGTTAATTATATTGACTATTATTGTAACTGGAGTCGAATGGAATACATATAATTATTATACATTTTGAACAACAATGTATTTACTAATAATAATATCATAATAACTAACGCAATATGCAATTAAATAATAATTCTTTGTAATGTTGAAAATTGCCATTAATTGGAGGAAGAAAATAATATACTGATGGCTAATAATCATCACAACTAGACATATACAATTGAACACGCTAATATGTAGAATTATATTAACTAATTAGGCGAGCAATTATTATATAAACTGGATGTCCTATTATTGGCAATTTAACAAGCTATAATTATTGACAGAGAAATTCAATGACGGATGCTGTTTTTAATATCAATCATAAATTATTCTAAACATAATTTATTAAACATTTCATAATAAATTTGCAACGAGACTTGTCATTATTTTTATTGCTAAATTTGATCCGATTGTTGTGTAAATAAGAATTTGTAGGTGTTTTCTGGCACCATGTTGCTGTTGGCACATTAACAATAAGGATTAGTGTTAAAACAAAACACAATAGTGGCTAAAATTAGTTTTTATAAAGACCAGTTTGGCATAACGTTTTGTTAATCGGCTTGGATTCATTTAGTAACTGTCGCCTGATCATTACTCATTTCTTTTATATTAGCATCATGTTTTAAAACTACAAATTGGCATTGTGTTAAGAGAACTATTTTATATATTATTTGGCTCTCTGACAATTAAAAATCAATTTGTATTATTTAGAATTACTGTATTACTCTATAAAAACACTTTTGAGTTTGAACACGGTTTTTGGACATTTACCTTAAAAAGTTTTGGATTTCAGTTTTTAAGAAATGGCAAATTCAAAGGATACTTGATAGTTTAAAAAATATTGATTCAAAATGCAATATTTTGTCGTTATAACTTCTGTTGTTAGTAAATTTTAAATCAGCAACGATTCGAATAGTTCTCTTTGAATACTATTTAGAGGTAGTGTACGTCAGGCATTTCTGACACCAGCTTTTTAAGAAATTTTGAGCTCTGTGCTTTAAAACCAAACGATTATTTGCGTCGCATATTCAGTAATTGGGATTTAGGAGGTAATTGGAGCGTCCAAAGACACGTCTGTGCTACTATTGATTGTCTTTTGAAGACGCATTTGTCGTTTTTACTGAGGTATCCGAAGACGCACTCGGTGGAGTGGTTATCATTTTTAGGGTATACCAGTGTATAGTCCCGGAAGTGTGTTGTACACAATCGGGTACTACGTACCAAACCATTATACTGCAGCTTGTTGCGCACTTCGTCTTTATCAATGAACTCACCCTGTCGGCTAACTGATTGGATGACGCAGCCAATTGATCGAAGTGGCTTAGTCTTAACTTTCCGTTTGAAATGAAATCCAGCCCAAAGTGGAGTGTTGCCAGACTCTAGAAAACATCTCGACGGTGACTCAATCACTAGGTTTTTTTCATTCTCTCTTATGAGTTTCTATACAGTTATGTGCATCCACAATCTGATCAAATAAATTCATAAATAAATTTGCGACCAAATTTATTCATTGCATCTTGTATGAACTAATGAACTGGTTCTAAATATTGCAAAATGTTTTTTTTGGCTTTTTTACCAAAAGCTTTTTTTTTTAGCCTTATATGAAGCACCAGATTTCAAACACTTACTACAGTTTATACGATAATATTCTGCTTTTTCCAACATATTAGTAGTATAAATTAATTTTACAGAAAATCAGTGAAAATTACTTAATACTGTTTGACATAGAAATTAACATGCAAATAACTTCATGCTCGGATACTAAATATTTATAATATTTATGTTCACAGGCGCGTGAATATTTTAAATAAACAATGGCAAGTAACCTACATGACATATTGAGAAACACATGCACAGATCACACAAAAGAGTGTTAAGTAAATATGCAAACGTAATATATTAATGTCATTGTCAGGTTATTTTTATTTTTTTGAAACTATTCGCATACTACTCGTCAGCACTGTGAGGTTTTAATATGATATGCATGACGTTATGGTACCATTGTCTAACAGTAATGTTATCACATAAGATACATAACTTAAAATACTTGTACCAATTTTATTATCGTGCAGCCTTTGCTTTCCACATACAACGAATTATTTATAATTAACATCTAGTAAACTATTAATATTTCCTGCAGACTCTAAATATTCCGTTTAAACATGTTTAATGCTCTTTTGCAAAAGGGTTAATTATCCTGTAGAAGCCCAACTTAATAATAAACAGGGTTGTTAAGTAGGTTTCTGCTGGGATACCGAAAATAGGGTGAACCGATTTGGTAAATTATTACGCAATGATCAATATGTAATTAAAATTCCTTAAGTGTTGTTAGTATTTATGGTTATGGATTTTCAATCGTTTTTTTCTGCCATATTAAGGTGTAGATTGTAAACACAATTAGTTTTTCATTATTTATCGAGATATAAAATCTGAAGTATATTATTAGAAATCTAATAAATTCTGCTATTAAATAGTTATATGTTATTTGAGTAATTTTTACCATATGAGGATGACCTGATATTACCAATTAAATATTGTTTTGATTTAACAAATGCGATTACAAATACAAGGAATAATTAATTTGATTTAATAAGTTTTCTATTATAAATAAAGATGCTACTTTTGAGCAAGGAAATCAACACTATGTAGAATATTTGGCATTAAGCATTAAGAGTTTCTTTCTTTATTGCGAGTTTTACAGCTATTTTACATCGCCCCAGAAGTCTTATAACTTCTTTTGAAGGGGGTTGATGTGACCAACGGCTTATTAGGTGACTTCCGAATTACGATTTGGCATAAGTAGTCTAACGGAATTGCATATAATGAAAAAAAAAAAATTAACAATTAGTATGGCGAACAAACATTAAGAATCAAAACAAGCATATTTGTAATAAACAACTTTATTAAATTGTTACGTGTATATGTAAGAAGGTACTTGTAATTATTATATTAATAATTTATAAACATAGACTCACGTTATCATTAAATAGGTATTTACTATCAAGGCCCTTTGAATATAAACGTAAAAAATTGATAATACATTGTTATTATATTAAATAGATTTCACAATATTTATTACCATTGTAATTGCAAAGTTGTATACAAAAATAATTTAAAAAATACCACATTATAGCTTTAACATTGTTTTCCATTATGAGTTCTATAATTAGTACATACTTTACATAAACTAGTAACAACACAAAATTCAATGATTATTATTTAATTTTGCTATTCTATTATGTCATATGGAATTGTAGCAATCATTTTTGACCAGAATAATTTATTATTTAGTTTATCAAGGTGGTCCAATAATGCCGATAAGGGATTAATTAATTATTATTTTTGATATATTTTTAATAATTAAACAAAACTGAAGATGTATGAAAGGTTTTGTTCTTAGTGAAACAAATGATTTATCATTTATGAATCATAAACGGTGATGAAACCCTGTTCCGGACCTGTAATTGAATCACGAATAGATAATTGCAGAAAAATTACAATTTTCAACTTTATGTACGATTTTATTTCTTTATACTGTAACGCCCAGTTATATCAATTATTTTTTAAATAAGTTAACGTCGTATATTAATTAGTTTTACTTTAACGACCAATGTAACTTGCCGCCAATTTTTTTCAACCGTTGTCAGCTGATATTATATGCGACTACATTAATTCACTGCGGAAGAGGAACTGTTTTTTTTTGCGTTTTTTTCTCTTTGCTCACTGTTCTCTGTTTGACTCGGTTTGGTTTATTTTGTCTTTATGCAGCACTGCGCTACTGCTACGGCTTGTCATCGTTCTCGCGTGTTTTTTATCAATTGAATTTGCACATAACTTATAATACAGCTCAGTTCATAATTAAAGAATTTTTCCGATTGGATGTGATGCTAGAATCCACCAATACATGGTATAACATAATAACAATGTATTCATACTTATTTATACACACCACTAAAGCTTTCATGGTCTATCTGTGTAATTAACCTGAAACAGTTGTCAAGTACCTTAATGACCTCAATGCCAATGTATTTTCTTATATACATCTCTGAGAACATATAGGTATTTGTGTGAATAATTACAGTCAACTGGCCTCTATGCTAACCACTAATATACTTTGATATAATAATCTATATAGTATATTAATTATTATAAATAATTCTAACAAAAACTGCAGTTTGCAATACATTTTATAACTCAGTATTTTATTTTTGCATTTGGCACATCAATTGTTTTGTTTGGTTTTTAGGTTTTGTTTGAGGTTTAGAATACTTTTTTTGGGGTTAAGTGTGTCTTTGAAGACATGTTTTGAGACGTTGTTGAGGGTTGGTATGTTTGAGGTTTTTAAAAGTAGATTTTTGTGGAGTTATATGAAAATTTGAAACTCAAATAAGGCAAACACAGAAATTACTGTGGTTTTGAAATTTTCTGAACGCAATTTATGTGATTTTGAGGTATTTGGTTAGTTATAATATAGTATATAGTCTCATCAAGGACCGAAAATAGGCTGTATTTTTGCACGAGTTACACTCAATATTTTTGCCTGCTTCTAATTAAAAACATTGTTTTAGGAAATTTTAAAGTTTATTATAATCTGCCACTACTGTCAGATTTTAAGATATGAAGTGATGTGAAATTGTGATTTACAGCCAATCAAATACCGCAAATAACTTTTTGGTTTTTGTTTCTCTAAATCTTTGTTTTGGCCTGTATTTAGGGCCAAAATAGATGAATTTGGTAAAATCGGGCAAATAAAGGTTAAAGTGTATGCTTGTGAAACTTTTTTGAAGCTAAAACAATATAAAGTTGCCTATTGTAGGGTATTGGTTTTTCCAAAAAGTTAAATGGTGAAATATTATTTTTTGTAAGAAAATGCAAATGCGTAACAAGTTAGCTTACTTTACATTGAACTGCAGGTTTTTTACTGCTGTTCCTGCTGCTTTAGCTATCACTGCTGTATAATTATTAGATGATCAATCTAGTAACTAGTTAGTTTAATCTATATTTAATTATTTCTAGCTGATGTAAGCACTATCTTGTTGTGGGATCCTAGTTTTAGGTTAAATACAATTGAACAAATTGTGTTCAGTCTATCTTTAAAAAAATTCAATTTTAAACTAGCAGACATTGAAACTTTTTTTGGTCATTGCTTTGTAGTACTGACCACATTTCAATTATCTTTAGAGAACAAACCTAGTAACCAAGTTGCTTTTGGGTCATAGTGCTGGTTATGTGACTGGACTATAAGTTAAGTGATGTTTATGTCACAAACTTTTGTCTGCAATAACTTCTATGTACATAGTATGTGCTGCACCAAAGATCGTGGTTTTGATACTCAAATACTGTGATATACTTTTACATATTTATACGCTCTCCCACTCTTCAATCCGCTTTGCCAGCGGCAACCTTTTCTGATGAAGTGATGAAATCTCTCCAGTGGTTTGGAATTCACTTAAAACTGTAGGTACCGTGTAATGTAAGTTGCCAGCATTGCGGGCAGAGAAGAGGCTACAACGCCAGCAGTGTCGTATACATGGCTGACGACGAAACAACTAAATTGTTCTTAAGCAAACCACGTTCTAATAAAATTAAGCATATATAAAAAGTTGCTTTTATTACTGTTATCAGGTTTTTGTCTCTTTTGTCTGGAAAAAGTTTTTTTTTATACACATAGGAGGTATTGCAGAACCGACGACGAAATGTTGTAAAGACTGCTGATTAGCTTTGTGTGGACGCATTATAACGAGTTAAAAACACTTGAATTGTAAGAAGTACTCCATACTGTAAGAATGCGTTGCTGATGTTAGAACAAACGAAGTGCTTGAGTTTTTACGTTTATATAGGGTTTTCCAATAAGAGGTTTAATTTTGATATATAAAAAAAACGGGTATTTTTTAAGAGAAATCAATAAATATTTATTTCATTGTAAAGAGGAAGGTATGCCATTAACATTTGAAAACGGTATCAGTCTAATGGCCGCCACGGTTACGGTTGCAGTACCACATTTTTTTAATGAAATTTTCCATGACCATTTCGCACATTTGCGGCTGTATGTTCTCGATAACTTCACGAATTCCATCTTTAAGGTCTTGAATCGATTGTGGAGCATTGGCATAACTCTTATCTTTTACGTGGCAACAAAGAAAAAAGTCTAAAGGGGTTAAATCACAACATCTCGGTGGCCAATTTTGATCACCTATTCGAGAAATAACACGGTCTGGAAAACTTTTCTTGCAAAATTGCGATTGATTTGTTGCTTGTGTGGCACGTAGCGCCGTCTTTCTGAAAATAAACGTCGTTCACATCAATATCTTTTAATTTCGGCCAAAAAAATCATTAATCATAGCTCGGTAGCGCCATCTATTCTCCGTTACAGTTGCACAAGCCTCATTTTCGAAAAAGTAGGGTCCAATCACACCGTCAGCTCAAAAACCGCACAATCAACAATCATTCTTGGATTTTCTGAGCACCAAATGCGACAATTCTGCTTATTAACGTAGCCTCCGAGGTAAAAATGGGCCTCATCACTGAAGATGATTTTTTGATAAAATTTTGGATTAATTTGATGCATTTGAAGAACCCAATCAGCAAAGATACGATTTTTATGGTGATCGACCGGCTTGAGTTCTTGTGTTAACTGAACTTTAAAAGTTTTAAGACTTAAGTCTTTATGCAAAATACGGTGTAATGTCGTTTGTGGTATGTCTAATTCCAAAGATCGACGAGGAATTGACAAACCTAGGTTTTCTTTAACACTACGAGCTTCATCAGCAATATTCTTATGTGTTCTTGAGCGATGCACACGGTTTCGATTCTTCACATCACAAACTTGTCCCAATAGCTCAAATTTTTCTATCAGGTTTACTATTGCCGGTCGAGAAGGTGCTTTACGACGACCAAAAAGTGCTTTAGTTTTGCGAACTGTGACCATTTTTGTATTGAATTTTAATAATTTTAATACATTGTTGAAGCGTGTATCGTTCTATTGTTAATAATGGCGTAGTTTTTACTTGTCAAATGTCAAAAGATAATAGCTAAAATTGACAGCTGCCCAAATAGCCTGCTATTCAAAATGAAACTTCTTATTGGAAAACCCTTTACAATCTTCTGTGTTTTTCTTCTATTTTTATTGTTTATGATTGATTCAAATAGACACTACAGTTTTAAGATTTTTGATTTTTTGCGTGATTTGCTTGATTAGATATTTTATACTTGTTCTGCAATTTGCAGTTTTTACTTTAAGTTATGGCAGTGAGACAAAAAAATACGTTTTTTTTTGGATTGCTTATATTGTTGTTTGAACTCGGTAATAGTGCTTCTAGTAAAGATTTTACAAAAGGTTTTTTTGTGAGAAAAATGTCATGGTAAATCTAGATGAATAGTTTGATGGATTCATGATTTTGTTTCTGTCTCAAACAGATGACGAGCGCTCAGAGATGGTGAGCCTGAACTAATAACGCAAGTAATGTTAGTAGAGAAAGGAGTAGACACAAATATGTGGTTATGCAGGAAATGTTCAAGTTCAATCGTACAAAAAACCTGAGACTGAGACTTCTCTACAAATTGTGAAAGAGGTTCTGGAACGTTACTGCAAGGAGATTTTTGAATTTCTATCTAAACCGTTGACTGTGTTCAGCGAGGATATAATGTGGCAGCCCGGGCTATGGGCATCGATTACATTAGAGTAAATTGTAAAAGGGAATGGCTAAAATAACTTGAACCAATTTCCAATTTCAAATTTTAGGAACTGCAAAAAACTAATTAGTAGTTAACATGAATATTTACACATTTCAACCATAAAAAACAACGCATTGATATGTAGAATTACTGGTTAACTGATTCTTTTTTTAAATGGAAAATTGTCGGTTTTGAGATAATGTAGCAAGATCAAAAGTACATAGGGCCTCCACAAGCTCTAATTGGTTTAAAAAATTGATCTTGAGGAGTTTAGTCCCAACATGTTCTAAGCATCTTGATCGGATTTAAGTCCGGGCTTTATGGCGGCCAACAACGTGGAAACTATTCAAGTAATTTTGACTAACTTTATCAAAATGAATTCTTGTAAGAGTTAAACGGCATTTTGCAAATTGCTTTCTAGATTTTTTCCATATTCTGTTTTGATAATCTCAGTTGAACCAAGATTTATTAGTAAAGAGCTGCTTGTGCTCGTGTAAATTAGAAACACTGTCTGAGATTAAACGAGAGTCTGTTGCAGATTTTATTGATCTTAATTAATGTTTATTTATGCATCTGCAAACTGTATATACTGAAACTGTGTTTCTATGGACATTGTTCAGCTTTTGAACAAGATCAGATGCTGGCAGTGCTATAACGTACCGCTTGCATTCAAATTAAGTGATGGCATTTGTTGCTTTCCGTCTGCCTTATCCTGGTCTTTTGTATACTGTCTTGTTTTCCGGAATTTTATCAATGCATCTGAGACGGCACGGTACGGATTTTTAAAGTATTTGCGATGTAACACACACTGCGGTCATGATTCTGTAAAGCAAGCTGCTAATTTACAGAACGATGGTCTCGACTTGTTCTGTACTTATGTCCTTTTTAAATTTTAGTTTTCTTTGGAAAGGCACTCAATAGACACTAAAGATATTAAAACTTTAAAAAACTTTGAAATACTTACGGAAATGAGCTCTAAGTAATAGCTTCAAATAGGTTTTACAAAAATTACATATTTTAGGTCGTAAAATTTATAGACTTTTTAGTCTTCCAAAATCTTCTAAGATCAGCTAAGATTTAAAAGTTTCTTAGTAGCTTACAAGTTTTTGTTTTCTCTGGTATCCAATATTTATTAAGACTTTTTAAAGTTATTTTAGATTTTTACGTTCTTGGAATATTTCTAGAATATTTTAGTCTAAAAAGTATTAGGAGACTTCTTAAAATATTTAATATAATTTTAGGTTTTTGAGGCAAAGCGGTCTAAGAATTGTTAAAGTTTCCTATTTTTTTTTAATTGATATAATGGTAGTTTAGATGGAGAAATAGAGAGACGAGTAAGTGCATCGCGAAATTAGTTGGAAGTACGATTACAAAGAATGATGTACTGTTCAAGTAGACAAAGATGGCATTTTATAAAAGTGTGTTGACACGAACTCTGCTGTACGGATCTGAAGAGACCACGTAAAAGTTGGTTGAATGTAGATGAATGCGTGCGTAAAAGAAAAATTAAAAGTGGAAAGATTAAGAAAGCATGCATGATCACATGTATGGATATTGTAGAAGAATAGGAAGTGTGTAAGGATAGAAAAACAAAAAGTGTGGTAGATTAAGTATAATTGCCTTAGATGACATTCTTTGATTCAGATTCAACTTGATTTTTGCACCTAACTAACAGCATAGTTTTAACTATGATTTTATTGTATGCTATTATTTGACGACTAATTCTACGTAAATGAGATTGTGTTATTTTGTCTGTTCTTTGATTGGGCCGTCGTTAATTGGAAGCAGTGTGGATAAGATAATTTTTTTAATTGGAAGTTTATATTTTTTACGACGTTTTTAATTTCTGTATAAAAGTTGATTGGTATCTATAAAACATACTTTTTTGTGAAGCAAATGTTTATATAAGTTTATATGTTCTATTATTATATTTTTTTACTACAAGACATTATCATACTTAAACTATTAAAAAAAATATTTCCATTAAGTAAAGATTGCACAAATTATGAAATTATTAAACCTTCAAATGTAAGTGAAATGAGACACGTGATATTAAATGTGACACATGGTTGGGTAATGTATTTATTTATAAATTTAAGTAAATATGCATTATTACTTTGTTCATATCTGGCAAGTCAACCACCAAGGATAAGTTTATTTATCAAATTGATCACAACATTAAATAATTTATTATTTTGTATAGTCTAAAATTAAAAGTATATTAAGTATTTAAAACTACAAAATTTAATAACATATTTCACACAATTAATCAAATTATGTAAAGAAATTATGCTTGTAAGAACACAAGTAATAAAAACTTTACGACATGTTTACTCCAATTTTATCTCATTGTGAGCAATTCGGCTGAAAATTATTACTCATAATTTTATCATTTTTATGATGTGAAGAATATCAGTGATTTTTATATTAAAAATTTCTTGGTGTAGCTGTTAATGATACGTTTTTATCGCCGCAGCGGAAAAATAATCTTAATTTAATGACCTGTGAAATTAAAAATCTGGACATTTGCTACACGTATTGCAGTATTAATGTCTGTATAAGGTAGAAGTCATAAACGGTTGCATTTTTACCATGTTATTGTACAAACACTTGATCCAATTATGAAAAAGGTCAGTATCAATTGAATAAAACAAGTTCTAAAATTGGCGATGGCCAACACCTGGCTAAGTGTAGGCGAGCCAAGCATGTGAGACAGTTATAAATACCCTGACTTGTATGTTGTATTATGTGCTATAAATATTATATAATTCGCAATATCAAATTAAAATATAATAAGTCATTAAATTCAAATAGTGGCGAAACTAAAAATAGACGAAGTATTTGTCTATTACTAATGAAAATAATCGTGACTATAAATAAACGGTCTATAGTACAAAAATATCAACGCACATATCGGGAAAATTGTATTCAATGTGTCTTGCTGCGTGTTATTGTTAATGGGACATTTATTGATTAACATTAAGTGTCATGTCGTGCACGATCTATACAAAGTATTTAAATTAGATAATACAAATAAGATGTCTAATTCTATATGCTAATGAATATAAAAGAATGTTATTGTTTTTTAGGTCAAATATTAATATCATAAATTTATAAATAATCGATTTAAAACATGAACAATATTGGCAGTGAAATTTCAGAGAATTGTTTTTAATTTAGATAATTTGACAGGACATTGTAATTCAAAACAAACACATCGAAATTGGCAAGCGTACGAAATAATTGAGTTACTTACATTGTAAACTGGAACATGTTATAATCTCGAAATAAACCAAATATTTCTTTTTTTAATTATGTTTTGTTTAGAATTAAGTTATTTTAATTTAGATGTTGTAAAATTTGATATTCTAAATGCAGTTTATGTATTAATGAAGTTGTTCTTAACCTACTTGGTTTCAGGCGCCTCTAAATTTATCAAACTGTGTTTTTGCAGTTTATTTTACACTGCTTATAAATATACGAAATATTTGCATTGCTTCCACAACTGCGGATAAACATCAAATTAATTAGTTTATACGGATACATTACTAGCACTTCAATAGGAGGATGATTTGACATGAAATTTAGCAGTAGGTATTTTATATCTTCACGATTGATTATGACATGAAATAATGTTTTTATTTATAAATGGAAATTTTACTATTACTTTATAAATATTGCTGGTATTATAGTGAGTAGAAACAGCAACTTCTAATGATTTAAAAGTTAGTGCTGATACGTTGGCTTTAAAATACTGTAATTTAGGAGCTGCTATTAAAAATGATTTCTCCAAATAATGAAGTTACAAATTTTTAAAATTATTTTGCAAAGTATGCTCTAGTTCCGGATTGCATGGTCGCATTCTAAGTAATACAATGTATTTACACGTTTGCAAGCACGAAATAAATATTAGTAATTAGATAGAAGAACCTTAACGAAATCTGTCTTTCTTGAATATGACAAACAGGATGAGTATTGAATCTACTTCATGAATCACTATTTTTAACTTGATAAGAAGTTTGTCTTGTTTTTGAGGTGTATTATGTAAAGAAGCACAATACTTTGTCAAAAATTGTGTAAAAAAAGCCATGTTTATTTTTGAGTTTATTTTAACGTACACGCATAATTGAAATAGTTCACTAGACTTTCTAATGACTTACCTGAGACAGTTGTGAAGTACATTAATGACTACAATGCTAATGCACTTTTATATACACATCTATAAGTGCTTTTTGGTTTATGTTAGAATAATCTGAGACAATTGTGACGTACCTCAATGACACCTATATGAATGCACTTTATATTACATACCACAAGACTTTGATCTATATGCGAGTAACTTCAGTCAGCTGCGAAGTACCTCCATAATTTGACTTCTGACTTTTTAGGGTTTTTTGGTGGTGGACAGTTGGTCAATCTTTACCAGGAGGTTTTCATTTTTGTTCTATGATGTCTAGGGTTAGCAGTTTTTTATAAGTTGATATAAAACTTTGGTTTGCTCATGGTTGTCATAATTTTCGTTTTTATATTTTAAGATTTTAGAAGCGACATAACTGGTTTGTTTGGTTAATTTTATTTAAAAAAGTTAAAAATCTACAGAGGTATATCAATATCATCACTATGGTATTGGAACCCATACCAGGTAAGACTTGTTGGACGATAACCTTGTAATCCGAGTTGTCAGTTATCTTAATATTTCCGAGTTATTGCAAACAAATACTTTTCAAGATGCTACAGAAAGCTTATAGGAAATCTTATGCCCGTACTAATAGTCGGGGATTAAATCTCGAATTATATATATATATATATATATATATATATATATATATATATATATACTTATATATATATATATATATATATATATATATATATATATAATATAATCCAAGATTCAAATAGTCTTGGCACCACCCAAGATTATTTGAATACTGATGGTTGCATAGTTTTTATCTTGATCCGAGAATTAAGCGAGAAATACATTTGCCAAATGCAACTAAAGTTGCCGTCACAATATTCGTGAATTGGCTTAGAGCCAATCAACGAATAGCAAAATAAATCTCGGATTTATGAATCCACTCTGACTATTAGTACGGGCATTGGTTGACAACTTGAGATCAAGCTGTTCTAACCTTATTCTACACAATATAAAATATTTTGATTTATTTGCATTTGCAAATGTACGTACCTACTAGATTATAGGTTTATATAAAATTTTAGTTTGCTCATTGTTTCCATAAAATATCTGTATTTTTCTATGATTAGGTTGAAGTAGAATAAAGAGTATGCTGATGATACTTTTTTTGGGTAGTTTTTCTAGTAAAATTTGACAGTTGGCAGATACCGAAGATCTTTGGATGGTTAAGTTGTCAGGTCCGGCTGCCAAGGCAGATCATTTCTTAGTCTTTGGCGGTCTGGCGGTACTGAGATTTTGAAAGTTCGAAGGTGGTTAGTTGTTTTAGAAGCGCTGTTTAATACTTATATAGGATAGGCTAGGGTAGAGCTCTGAAAGTTAGGTCGGTTGTTTTAAAAGCGCCGTTTTGAGATTGATTTGGTATAGGATAGAAGCTATTACTTTTTAATGATTTGTTCGGGTAGTTTTATTAAAGGGCATTACGTTACGTCTAGGCTGATAACTATGATGATGTTGTTCTTGGATAGTTTGATCAGGAAAATGAAACAGTTGGTCTGTTTCTAGCGATACCATTAGTACTTTTAGGATAGGTTGGGTGCCGAGCTGGTGTTTTAGATTATTTTTTATTTTCTGCCAGTTTTTGGTATGTGGTAGTAAATACAGGTTACGTTAATTAAACACATCTAGACTATCTTCAAAAACAAAACTCAGTTTTATTTACAATGCATACATTATGTAAATAACTATTTAGGATGTCTTGAGGGTAAGCGTCAAGCTGGAATAAAAAAAAGGATTTATTTTTTAATTCACTTTTGTTGTGTTTTTTCCATAATTCAAAACTATTTACATCTGGGTTGGAAAAATAAATACATAGTTATGCCACGCAGTTTAACACAACACAACGCGTTTGCTTTTCTTGCGCTCTATCTTAGAATTGAATGGATTATATTTGATAGTTAGATATGGGCTGTGCTGTGCTAGCTCGTGAATAAGTATACTACCGCGCAACTGCAGGGTGCGGTTGATTAGAACAACGCGTTAGCTTTTTTAGCGTTTTATCTTGGAATTGAATAGACTATATTTGTTAGATGTGAGGTTTGCTGTGTCAGTTTATTTGAAAGAGTTGTCTACGGCGTTTTTTTTTGACGTGTTTTTTTTAATAAATCAAAACAGTGTATTCAGTTTTAAGATAGAACTCGGGAAAATAAATGTAAGCAATTTATACCTGAATAGCTATACTGCACAATTGCAGTGTGCGCGTGATTGGATCAACTCTCACTTTATCTCGCGCTCTATCTTTGAGTTCACATAGAGTATGTCAATTCACTTTGTTAATTTCTAAGACTCTGTCGGTGTGTGTGAAGTATCTCAATTGACTGAATGCTAAACAATTCTAATGTATTTTGATATACACACTCCCAAAAATATTAATATTATTTATTATATTATATTATATTATATTATTATTATTATTATTATTATTATTATTATTATTATTGTACACACATAAGATTTGCTTGGTCTTGGTAACATACTCTTAGACTACCTGTACGTAAATTATATTGTATATAAAACATAATAGGTCTGTTTCAACAAACAATTTGGACAGTTTGCAAACCGTTCAAACTGTGCACACAAACAAATATTTGTCATCTTTAGGCAATCTTTATTATACACAGTAATTTGTTTGTGTGCATAATTTGAACGGTTTGCTAACTGTCCAAATCGTATGTTGAAACAGATCTGTTGAAATATAAATTCATGGCTTTTCTAGGTTGCCTGGTTACCTAATTCTTGGATCACATTTCTTTGCATTATCTGATCTCATATTTAAAATCTTGCATTAATTAGGCTACAGTCACGGGTAAGTTTTTAATGGAAGCTTATGGAACAAGCCGCTGCAATTCCGCGTTGCTGGTGGACATGAGCATGCATTTTTGTTTCTTTAGAAGCGTTTTTGTTTGCTTAGTCTGGTATCAAACAAAAAAGATAAGTTCTAATGCAACTTGAAAAGAAGTTGGGGAGGACGGTCGTAAGGCACTAGACAAGTGGCACTTGCAAACTGCACTTGAAGAGTAGGTTTTGCTAAGAGTTGGTGAGGTCATTTTGCGGTTTTTTGGATACTCGGCGCAGCATAACAGGGAGCCTTATTTAGTTTTCTTAAAGTGGTTGAAGTTTCTAAAGCGGTGGTGCTTCTGATGGATGCTTTGGGAACAAGCCGCTGGAATATTGCGTCATTGCGTCACCAAGACTGACCAGCACTTGGTGACGGATTTGTGCTGTCAGCATCACTGATACGTGGCTTTTGCTTAAACAAAACTTAAAGATGGTGATGTTATTTTGCGTTTTTTTTTATACTCGGGGATGCTGTCATTACCTCTGTGGCCAACAGGGGTTTTATTTAGTTTTTTCAAAGTGGCTATTGTTTCTTAAGCAGTGGTGCTTTTAGCAAACTAAATTATTGCAACGAATGGCATAATTTTAGTATAACAGGTGTCATGCGGACAACACTAACTGCAGGTATGGAGGCAATGTTGTGTCTGTCGCCTGGCGGAAGGTTGACTAATGAATATTATTGATCTATTGGTTCCCGCGATGCCCAAGTCTGTCATTGTTGATAGTGGTGCGGGCGATGAGATACTGATTCTATGTAAATAATAGGGGTTTGATCTCTTTTGAGTGAAACAGGATAATTGAAAAATAGCTCTATAGACTTTTAGGTTTTGCTTAACTTACGAGCCAGTTTTTGAGATCATATTTTTGTGGGCGCCACTGAGCTTTTGTTTAATTGAGAAAGGTTTGGCTGGTGGTTCACTCTGGGTGATAGTCTTTGAGCTATTTTTGCAGAATTTTTTAATGTTATTTTACGGAGTGTGTTCTTTATCGGCTGTGACGGTAAATGTATGGCGCAAAAGTTGTCACCTGATGTTGACTGTAGTTTTTGCTTTTGGATTGTGTTTATTTGATGTCCAAATATTTTTTTTAAAGTAAAAAATGATATTGGTTAAGTGGCTGCCGCCAGACTTGATGACCATACGGGCTTGATTTATGGCATTTCCCATCACTCTTGCCAGAACTTTTGGCGATAGTTTCTGCATTCTTGACGGATATTTTATTTGAGGGTTTCAAGAGTCTGAGGCTTGTTGACATAGACTCATGACTTTAAGAAACCGCACATAAAGAAGTCTAGAACGGTTAAATCTTGCAGGCCAATGCAAATCACCTACGCTTTAGCGTAGGTTACACGCGCTTGATGGTCAACGGCTAGCATCTGATGCACTGTCTGCACTTTGTAAGGGATCATGTTCAAGTTTTTCACCAAAATTCTCTGTAAAGAGCGCCGATTGATGCCTAATTGCGTGGCGCGTCATCTGGTTGATACTCCGGGGTCCTATGAACGGCTGCTCCGCTCAGACCTGACAGCATTTTGTGTTGACCCACACTCTTTTAGGCAAGCAGCTAAACGCCGTAGAGTTTGCCCAGTTAGTGTCGGACGACCGGGAAATCTACGTCTAAATTCACGCTGCGCCAACATCACCGACGAATTATTACGCAAATAAATTGAAACAATTATTCCGTGTTCTTGTATCTGTTTACTTCAGAAATGTCAAAACAAAACTGATATTTACCGCCATTTGCAAAAAATATAGCATTTTCTGATAGTGTGGTAACTTTTGCGCCACATAGTATATCTTTTGAACATAAATTTTAAGTTTTTTTACTCTTGGTTTATATCTCACTGCTATTCAATGCACCAGGTGAAGTTTTGTGTGATTAGACACATAATATGTTTATGTATATTTCTGAGTGCCACATATAATTGTAGTTACGATGATTTCTTTTGCAGTTTTTTTGTCTGCTGCTTGTTTTTGTTCAATGCGGCAAACTAGTTGCATGTGGTTCTACTTATTTTATAGGCTGTGGTGGGCGAAGCAGTTGTACACAGTTGTGTCAGTGGAGGAAAGTACGAGGGCGGAGTGAGAAGTTAAGAGATGACATTTGTCAATACCATGCTACACTAAAATTTTCACACAGATCTGTCATTTAATTCAGTTTTGATATACATTGAAAGCAGCTAAATATGGAGAATATACTGGATGTGGACGCAATTTAAAGCCTACTTTATTGATTTTGTCTATGGCAATACACGAAATTAACTTTTTTATGTTTGCAAAATACGATGTGTTATCTGATTTCAATGGTTCTTAAAACTGAACTAAATGACAAATTTGTCTGAATTTGGGATTTACGATTATGACGCCCTCTGTTGTAATTTTACCAGAGTTCTCACTCCTCCCTTGTAGTAATGCCTAGCATTCGTTTGATGTTCTTCTACACCTAGCTGATTATTTTGGTTTCTTTCTGGAATATCGTTGTGGGTAATACTATTGGTCTGATTTTACAATATGTATTATTTTGCTAAGAGAGGAGGAGTTGTTGACTTCTCTCTCAATCTACTTTATTTATATTGCAGATAGTGGCAACTAGTAAAATAATCAATTAATTCACTAATTAAATACAAATATAATACCGATATTAATTTTGAAATTTTATATTATAAATGCAAAACTAGATACAAATTTTATTCTAAACTTTGATTGTAGTACATCATAGTTCATTGTAATAATCGAACGTTATTGAACCATAGTTTTGTCTTTTGAGAATGGACGGCTGTTCAGTTTGATATAGAATCTATAACAAAATGCAGGCATTAATTTAATTATTTTTGAATTTGCCAGATTAATTTGCTTGTAAATTCTTATTATAGTTTTAATCCAAATTTTATTACTACAATTAAAATTAATATTTATATTCCATACACTTTTCATAAAGCAGTGTATTTAATTATTGTTAATAATTAAACCATATTTTGAAGATTGTATAAGATGATGCATAAACTATATGCATAAATTGCGAGCGTATATTTCTGGATGTATAATTTTAGAAATTATAAATGTAATTCACACCTCAAGACACAATTTTAGCCACTTATCACTTCTATTCAAAACAAGAGAATTTCACATCTGTTGCATCGTCTGGCTGTACGAAGTAGATATCGCAGCTGAAAGACAGCCAGTGGCAATGCATGTTTAAAAATAAGTCAGCTACTCACTGTATACTGTAATGTGGCAATTATTATCTCAGAAGTTTGCGAAGCAGCATCTTAATGAATTTTAAACCGACCTCATTCATTGAAAAAATTCACGGCTTTGCTAAATTTATATTTCCAATATTTAACCGTACATTTTTTAATTATAATAAATTTATGTTTTGCTTCAGGTGTGTTAAATAATTATTGTCAAATTACATGCTCGATTAAAATAATTTTTAATAAAAATATGTTGGCACATGATCTAGGCAATTAATATTATTTATTTTTACGGTTTTTTTAATGCGGCATTAATAAATTTTAATTTAAGTCTTTGCTTCGGTTTCTAGTAAACAATTTATGTCTTTAAGCTGATATAAAAGTGAGATATCAAATTACACTGCGCCAGCGACTCTGTAATTGAAATTAAGCTATAAGATTTGTGAGTCGTTACAATGAATCGGGTAAAATTATCTTCTCTATAAATTGAAATTGAAGTTCATTTAAGAGTATAAAATTTAATTAAAGTCACCCTATTAATTGAATGTAATAATCAATAATAATAAAACTTTATCGTATTCATTTGTGGTTAATTTCAATTAGAATAAATTACACGCTGTCTGTATTAAATATGCAAGTAATTCATTGTTAATATATAGCTTCATTTTAAACGTGTAATTTATATAATTATACAACACATTAACATAATTAAAATAATTAATTCAAAGAAATTTGTAAAAATTACTTATATAGATATTAAGAGAATAAATAACATTTGTAAGAAAAAATATATAATTAGACTAAAAGCAAATTATAAAATGTTATGTTTGATGAAATGCATAGTAAAGTGTACTTTTAATTCTCTACATTAAAAGTTTATTATGCAATTTAGAAATGCAGCTGTATATAAGAATGTTTGTTTCGTTTAAAGAGTATAATTTAAAATTTAATTTTATCAATGCGCTTAATTAAATATTTTCTGAATCTAGTAATTAAATTTGTTTGACTTTGATGAAATATGCATTTGGGTTAAGTCTATAAAGAAAATCATAGCATGGGAAACGGTCGTAATTCGCTGTTAATGAAGATGTACTGGTACGTTTTGATATATGGATTGCAACTCGTTGACATCAACATACAATATTTCATCATCATTTCAGTTCGATAGGCTCTGGTATATCAATCAAATGTCATTGTTATGCAAATGACTAATACATTTTACGCTTAGGTATATTTTAATTTATTTTTAACTTTGATCTAATTAACTATCAATCAATAACATTTAATTTATGTATTTGTTAAACTATAATTTATTGCATACAAGGAGAACATGTTTAACAATTGTGATGCAAAATATTGATTACAATAAAAGTACAAAAACTCTTTGGACATCATGCGAAACGAGAGCAGATACAAACTCATACAGTGAATACTACAAGGAAAGATTCTTAAGAAAATAAGCTTGGATATGAGAAGAATCTCATGGTTTAAGAATATCAGGAACTGGTTTTCTATGACTATAACTCAGTTGTCATCGATGATGATAGCTAACTTGGTTGCCAGAAGAAAGACACAGTTTACCTTATACGAGACATCAGCAGAATACTGTCAACTGAACAGAACGATCAGCAAAGAAATTAGGAAGGAATAATATGAAAGTGTTAATAGCTCACAAGGTCGCAAGGAAGATCAACAATTCACATAATCAAAAACTACGAAAGCAATATGGTACACAATAAAGAAGATATGTCAGAGGTTATAAGGAATCAATAATTAAAGCACTACAACAGTTAAAAAACGGAAGAACTCTTGAAGAAGATATCTTTTGAAATACTAAAACTTGGAGGATAGGAAATATTATTATATAAGTGTTTTTTCTGAAGGAATCATTCAAGTTACTAATTAAAATCATAACAAACCGCCTAACGAATAAACTTGATTTTTATCACCAGAGCAGGCAGGATTTTGAAAAGGCTATAGCACATCAGACCTCTTACAGACTATCCGTACAATTATAGAGAAATGCACAATAATCTTTTACATCTGGCATTTATTGATTTTGAAAAAGCTTTTGACTACTGACCTGTTAGCGATATTTGCTGCCTTGAAAAATGCAAAATAGATTTGAGGTACACAAATTTACTAAACTATATTTACAAAAATAAGTATAAACGGAAGAAAACACAGCACCGGATATTAGAATAAATAGATAAGTCTGACAGGGAGATTTAATATTTAAATTACTTAAGGTTTGCTCATGGTCTGATGTTCTAATTAGTCCAGTCCCAAAAGACCTAATAGACATTCTAGAGCATATATAGTTTCAAACCGGGTGTGCATAAAGATAAACTTGTACATGACAAAAATTATGAACTTGGAAGATGGAAAATTGTAGAACGAGAATGTATATCTTGGACATCTGATTAAACTTGGTAAAACAAACCATGCTGCAGAAAATTACACGACGACTTAGTTGGTCATCGTTTGGTAGACTCGCATAGATACTGAAAAACACTGACATACCAAATAGTCTTCAACGGAAGGTATACGATATGTGCGTACTACTTGTCATACTTATAGCCTAACCGACTACGAAAGTGCCGGAGTGCGATGGAACGTGGCATGTTAGGTACAAATCTAAGAGATAGAAGATCGAACTAGAATGACATAATTTAACGGACATCTGTACTTAAGTGGAGCTGGGTAGGCTATGTAGGGAGAGAGGAAAAAGAATAATAGACACACAGACTGCTAGAATGGAGACTAAGAAGCAGAAGACTATAAAGATGCATAGACAATTGCAGGGAAAAGATGGTACCAAGTCGCACAAGATTGAAATAGATGGAACAGTTTTATGGTGCTTTACGTTCAGCAGTGGACTAACACAGCCTGAGGATAAAGTAGAAGAAGAAACCAACTGTGCAATAAAAAAAGATTTTTTTTATTGCACAGTTAGTTTAGTCTTTGCAATTCAAATTAATACAAAACCTAATTTTTTTTATGTAAGTGTATAAGGTTGTCAGATTTATTTGGAAATTTCAAATAAATACTATTTGTTGATTAAAATGAGACAAATGTTCAGCAATTACAATCTAATACTGGAACTCCGATTGAGAATGCTGAGTCTTTTCTATATTACTGTACGGCATGGAAGCATTGACATTGAACCACCAACTCACAAATAAACTCCAAGCTTTTGAAATGTCTTTAAGATTGCATGGACTGATAAAGTTACAAATGAAGAGGTGTTAAGAAGGATGGGAAAAGAACTTGAAGTCATCAATACAATTAAAGCTAGGAAACTGGAATATTTAGGTCATACCATGCGTGGGGACAAATATATAATACTGCAACTAATAATGCAAGGAAAAATCGAGGGAAAAAGAAGTATAGGTCGACGCCGGATTTTCTGGTTGAAGAATCTTGGAGACTGGTTCAGGTGTACTTTAAAAGATTTGTTTAGAGCAGCAGTATCTAAAGCAAAATGGCTATTTTTACTTTAGATACTGCTATGGCTATGTTAATTGATAATTTCCGTGTAGGACATGGCACATGAAGAAGAAGAAGCTGATTGAAAATACATAGTAGTTGTGCTTGATGGATACCAATGCATCTCTTGTTGTTGTCAACTCAAGTAATTTTACAACATTTAGCCGATTTCTTCTACTACTAAGGAACTAACTATTGTTTGAGAAAATGTTTTTTGTTTCTGACTGAAGTTACAGGACAAACAAATTTTTTTTTAACGTAAGAATCATTAACACTAAACACACAACGTTTTTCAAGTAACGCTAAAAATTTTCAAAAGTTTTCTTGGTAATTCTGCATTCAGAAGGAGTCGATTTAAGTTTATGAAAGAGATAATAATCAATAAGGCGGGGTTGGGACTGTAAGGTGAGATAGCTCAGTTATAGAGCGTTAGACTAGCACGCTGACTGTCAGTCCGTAGTTTGATCTCCGAAATAATAACTTGCTCTTTATCCACGGGGTTGATTCGGAAATTACCTAATAAGCCGTTGCTCCCATCATACCCCTTCAAACAAGTTGTAAGAAAAAATAAAGGTGGATGTTGTAATTTCTTAAAGCCTGACTACTTTTTGAACAATTTGGGTTTTATGCAGTTGCAGTTGTTGTGCAGAATGCATTTTTTATCATAATTGTGTTTTGTGAATAGTCGTTTTCAAGTTTTCAATTGCGTCTTTGCGTTTCCTGTTGTTGTAGTGTCTTCTCAGTGTTTCAAAGAATTGTGATCAGGTATTACATGATTTTTTCTTTGTGGAAGATCCTAATGGTACCCTGGTCTTATTTACAGTTACAATTCTATAGCAGAAGATTTCATCTTAAGACAAAGCTGTCAAATTCTTCTTGCAAATTGGTTATCTACATAGTCCTTGTTTGGGACTGAACAGGTTGAGAATCCGACAAACTCCTCTTTTTCCAAAATCTTGAAGAAAGGAAAGGAATTATTTTTGATAGTCTTTTTTGAGCAATAACTGAAATTTTTACTCGGCGGTCAATCAACAACAAATCTTCAACTTTTGTTAGTTTGTGTGTGTGAAAAACTCTTCTCGTATTATTCGGTTTAATGCAATTGTTGAACATAAATTGTTTGACATTTTGGAGCAATTTTTACTAGGATTATATCTACAAATTTAGTAGTTTATATTAGATAGTGTTCTAAATGTTGTAATTAAATTGACAAAACTCGAAGAAAAAAGGTAAACGTATAAGTTCAGTAATTTTGTAACGAATTTGTTTATTCATCTCAAATCTATTCTTCTAAAAACGCCAAACGAGAAGTTTAGAATCTCTACATAATAAAAAAGCATATTCAAAGTTTTGCTAAAGTTGATTAAATGTTTCAGACATTCAAACAACTTTTCCTACAAGCTTTTAGCTCTTTTTATATTCTTAGAAGAAATAATGTTAATAATATTTTATTTCATTACTGCATAACACACACACACACACACACAACACCTGTAATACGTTCTGGGAAGCATTATTCAAAACTAAGATATGTGATTAGCACTTGTTTTAATTATCATTTGATTCTTAATTGTTATGACAAGTGCAAATCAAAATCTGTATATTATTTAATATTTATATTGCGTGATTTAGTTAAATAAAACTATGCTGACATAATTAATTTTTATTATTCATTGAATGTAAGATGTATAAGAAATTTTAAACTATTTTATTGAATCAATATATTGGGTGTAAAAACTTTTTGTTGGTGATTATAACTAAACTTTTCTTTAAGACACCACCTATAAGTTTTTTTGCTAGTCTCGAAGTAGATAAATATTTATACAAAATTCACAGATATAAAAATCAATATTTCATGCTAATGTTTTTATATAACTTTATAATTCAATAAAATACCCATCTATATAATAGTTATCAAATCGAGTTACATCTTGTTTTCTCTTTGATATACAAATTTCACACTTCAAAAGACAGATTTTTATACATAAACATGTATAACCCATTCTCCACATTTCAAGAATTCTCTTCCTACATGAATTATTAAAAAAAGCTCAATTCGAATCAGCTGTTTCTAAATATACTTTTAAATCCGCATACATCTGCTTACATTCATTCAAATGCAGCATAAAGGTGAACCGCTGTGCTACATTACATTTAATTTTAGATATTTCCTTCCATTCATACATTCATATTTATGTTATTAGTATCTTTTATATAAACAAGTGTAATAAATTTAATGTGGAACGATAAAGTGACAAGTTGTTTGATAAGATTTGTGACGTAAAACTGTATGATTCTACATATTATAAGAAAGTTATAACTTAATGAAAAATTGTTTTCATTCATTTACGACTTGTTTTGAAATTTCATTAATTATGTTTGGCATAATTTTGTATACATTATTAATCTGGTGTAATAGTTCGTTATATTGCTGTACCATACTTCTAAAATAGATGTTGCCTGATACGCACATTTCTTTTTGTTTTGTTAATATTGTATAATGACGTAGGGTTGTAATAGCTCTACTATTTTTTGGAGCCAATAAATGATCAATGCGCAAATTTTAAATTATATTTACTATTTTTTATTAACGTAAATTTGTTTTTTTTAGGTGAGTTCTCATTATAATCTGGAGAGATTTTGCAATATTATGTAAGTATATCATCAAATTATGTATTACCTCAAATTGAAATAAAAGTAGTGTTAATATTATTAACGAACACTTTTATTATTAAGAAACTATCAGATTTGTATGCAATAATTTTAATGGTTTTAAAACAATAAGTATTTTAAAAATTGCAATATTTTAGAAAGTATGTATTGAATAATACTTTTTTATTTTTGTTTTGTGCAAAATGATTTAGATTTATATACTTGTTGCTCTATAAGAAGGTGTAGGTGTGGCATTATTCTTTTCAGTTTAGGTGAAAAAAGTTAATTAAAAAAAACGACGGATATCAGAGCATCTTAGCTATAAATAAACTCAAGATTCTTCAAATTAGCGTCTTCATCTAAGATTATATAAAAATTGTAAATGCGATCAATGAGGGCTTCTGCAAAGGAAATAGATATAGCCGGCTTTATTTTATTTTTTTAATTTTCAATTATTTAACGTAGGTCTATTTCCAAGTCTAATCACCGTCGCCAGAGGTTAAGACTACTACATCTGGAAATTTTGCCGCAAATTCAGGAATTCCAAACTAAATTATTGGGTTCTTTATCGTGCACGCAACATCAAGGCAGTACACGGGACTTACTAAATTTTCTCTTCTAATCCGAAAGAAGGCGTACTCATCACAACACATTTTTCTTTCCTTAACCAGAAAAACTGACCCTCCAGATAGGGGACTTGAGGCTCGAACCCAAGACCCCTGATATAGCAGTCGAGTACGCTAACCACTACACCACCCGGCCGGTCCGGCTTTATTATACGCGATCGTGATGCACGTTGAAGATCAGAATTAGCAATCAGCGAGGGGGAAGCTCATCCGGGCTGCTATAAAAGGATGATTTTGCTGCCGCCAGATTTCACAGGTCTAAGCCCTTCTCTACTACTCGGCTAGACTAATAGTAAATGAGTAAAGGGGTTTAAAAGAAATCCGAATTTATTTTACTAGCAGTTTAGGTCACACCACCGACAAAGTTGCAACACAGAACTTTTATTAATGTCCTATCAACAACTTACCAGATTTAATCTGAACCAACCTACAATAACAACTCTTGCACTACCCCCCGCACGCGAGTTTCTAAATCTCGCTTTGATCTCTCGACTGAATGATTGCGTACGTATAGCTCACGGTAGGCAAAAACACTAAACATTGATTACTTTTTGATTGCACCAAAACTAGGTGAGACACTTATATTAGGGCATGCGGATAATATCATTCCTACAACCACTCGCACAATAACGCACAAGAACTGAAAGACTACACCTCCACTACGGGCACCTTGGTACTAATACAATTTTTTGTGAGCTATTTATACTCTACTGCTGGCGTTTTAGTCTCTTTTTGGCCCGTAATGCTGGCAACGTACGTTACGAGGGAGTTACAGTTTTAAGTAGATTTCGAACTTCTAATGAGATTTTTTATCACTCTATCAGAGAAGTTTTAGCTCTAAATCCTCACGCTGGCAGCCGCGTTGGAGAGTCGGAGGGCGTATAAACAATTGAAAAGTATAACGCAGTGTATGGGAATCAAACTCACGATTTTCAGTGCAGCAGTCGGATGCCTAAATCACTGCGCTACGCTCTCTTTATACAATGTACACAAAAATACCGTAATTCTGCGGCAAGTATATTCAGAACTATAAAGACCACGTTAACCACCTCCGCAGAACGTTTTAGAATGTCTTCAAGAACATGGTTTAAAGTGCAAACTGCGGAAATGCAAGTTTTTTAAAACTGAGGTTGAATATCTGGGTTACTAGACAAGCCATTGCAGCACTGCTTAACTTTGATCCGGAATTCGTTTGAGAGACAAGACCACAAAAAAAACTTTCAGGATGATCCAAGCAAACATGGACACACTACTTAATCTGACTTTTGACCAGGTCTTTCTTACGTCTTGCAAACAAATGCGTCTATAGCAAAAGTGGGAGTGGTGCTCTACCAAGAGGAAGGATTTTAGGATTTCAAAACACATTATTTTTTATACGAGTTCTAAACTCGATTCCACTCAAAGAAGCTTGAAAGATGGCCAGCGTCTAGGCCATTACACTAATAAATGTAAAATGCCATCAAAGCTTTAGTCAGGATAGAACATTTGACAGATAACAAGACAAATTTTACGTAATTTATATATAATATTTTAGAACATTTTGAAAGCAATCTGTATACAAACCTTAAATGTTACATTATTGTGAGTGATGAATATGAATATGAATTTGAAAAAGAATATTGGCTGAGGTTTTTTTGCTCAATAATAATATGATTTATATTAAAATCTTCACGTCTTTAATATTTGGTGAAATTTGGGTTGCCTATAGTCAATATGTAAAACTTGCCATGACGGATATTGAACATTTTAATATATTGAAGATAAAAACAGATAAACTATTTTAAAGAATTTACTGTTCTGATTTAAATTTGTATACTTTAATACAATATTTGCAAATTTTAAGTTGTGCCACTATTGCCGAAGGTGAACGATATTTTGCTGAATTCATCGCATTGATTTAATTATTACGAATTGGGGAAAAAACTGGTGGCATTGATAGTGTATAGAATGAACGGTGTTGAGTTGTGGTATTTTTTGTGGTGGAATGTAATGTAAGGTAATTGAATAAATCATATTTTAATCACATTCACAGAAGAAAAAAATTATTCACATTTTCAAGAAATACAAAATATTACAAAACTATTTGTTGCGTCTTTCACAAATATTTATATTTTAAAAATCTAATTTATTTAAATACACTAATATTGATATTCTGAAAATCTATTAATAATATAATAGTTAGTTGTAACACACAAAAGTGTTGGCAGCATTGATTATTTTAAACAGTTGACGAACCTGTAATTTGTTATACCGTAATGGCTTGATAGCATCAATCGAAATATATTGTAAATTGATTAAATTGTCGTGCTAAGTGTAATAATATTATGAATGTCAGTGTTTTATGGATTGTAGTTCTGCCATAGAAGTTATAACACGGATTTTTTTGCTGCCACTGTCTAGCGATTTTAAGGTAGACAAATTCATATTAGCAATGAGAGTAAACTAATTTAATTCTTTGCGGTTGTCAAGAATTTAACTTTTTAAATTTTGATTAAAATATGTATATATAAATAGACTAAAATACTTCTTTACAACGTAACTGGGCATTGATTTGTTATAATCAAGGTATAATCGCAATAAATATAATAATAGATAGGATTGATTATTTTAATGAGTTTGTAGTCTTACAAAATGACATGTTTTTGATCGCATTGATTTAAATATATTGCAAATTAATTAAATTGGTACTTAATCATACAGGAAACAAGTATAAAATATGTGTGGCTAGAAATGTATAAAAAATATAAATGGAATTTTCTTCTGGTATTTATATGGTGATTGTAAGGTAATGTAATAAATCAAATTTCATATCTACATATGCAATATAAAAGACTGTCAACATTTTATTCATAGCGGCTGTCGCTAATATGAATGTTTTTATTCTGAAAATCTATTGATGTGTGTCGGCTATGTTTATAATTATAATATAACATAATAAGCTCTATTTGATATACGCAGTTGTATGATATACTAAGAATATATTGTTTTTATTATGAAAATCGATTAACAAATAACATTGTTAAAGTTGGTACTATTGATTATTTTAAACAGTTGTGTGTTTTGAAAATTGACGTATTGTGCAGTCGATCACATCGATTAAAATATATTGCAATTCGATTAAAATGGGCTTTTGTCGAGGAGGAATAATAATGGAATTGTAGTGCTGTTGATAATATTAATTAGTGTTTCTGCTTCTGCAATGGAAACAAATATATTCGTTGTGGTGTGGGTGAATTATGTGGCGATTATAAGGTAATCAATGAATCATACATTACCACCACTGTTATAATAATTTCCCATTAATTTACTGATTATAATCTGTTTTTACGATAAAAAGAAATATTTAATAATTACATTTTATCTATTTAAATTGCTACAAATTCTAGTCACGTTGTAGCTTTGTTTTATCGTAGAATTCTAGACAAAGCTGGAAAGTTTATTAACCGATTTCTTTAAGTTAATATGTTTTATAGAAGGGTTCACACAATAATTTGTAAAAACAATATTATGTTATTTTTTTACCTAATCTAATAATGGTTTTCATGAGGTTCTGTAAAACCACAAGCCGACTTAACTGTTTTTTAGCTAACTTAAAAAAGGTTACGTTTAGTAGTTCAATTTTTTGTCATGTTATCATTCGCTTGCTAGTTAACAGTGTTATTGTAAGCTATTATAATAATTGTTTTGAAGCTTTGAAAAGTCACAACGACAAATATTTAAGAAGATAAAATCAAAAGTAGTGGAGAGTTTTATGAGTAATATAATGCAAAATAAGACAATACCTTGATTGTTGGCAAACCTGGAACATAAGAATGCGGTACATTTTATATTTTATGTGGTTTAAATTTGTGGGTTAATTTGAAGACCAGCTATTGAGCTGAACTTTGCTCTTTTTATTTTGTATACATATGAAATAAAGCCATCTCATCTGTCTATGACAATGAATCACAGTAGATGTATCAGCTCTGACGGCACCCGCTAGCAACTTGAGCATAGAATTTACTCAATAATGAACGAGGGTGCTATGCTGTGGCAATTAATACGAAGTAGTATTGTCATAGGCCCATTTATTGTCTAAAGAAGCTTCCAAAGCAATTGCTGTGCAGTGTATAGTCTTTTCACATCTGCTAACTAGCTGATGGGTAGCCAATTTGCAGGATTTTTCATATTGGTATCGGTGTAGTGGCAAAGCTTTTAATACTTTGTCTCGTATACACTTGTCAACGGTGAGACAGCTCAGTTATAGAGCGTTATTGTAGCACGCTAACAGTCCGTGGTTTCCCGAATATGGCTAAAATAATAACTTGCTTTTTATCCTCCGGGGTGATTCGGAAGTTACTTAATAAGCCGTTGGTTCTATCAACTCCATTCAAACAAGTTGTAAGGCTTTTGGGGATATGTAAAATAGCTTTAAGCGTTCAACAAAGAAGAACTATTTTTTTTAATAGTTTTAGCATAACTTAACTACTCTTATGTGAAAGTGCTAAGCTCCAAACTTTAACCGGGTTTTTAGTTAGTTAAAAAAAAAACTTTATTTTGCTTAACTGAAAAAATCTGAAAAAATTCTTCACATGATCAGAATTCTTATAAAGAAATGCATTTTCAGTGGTTCGAGCAAAAATAAATTCATTCCGTACACTTGACTCATACCTGGTCATGTATAGACTTTTCAGGTGGTCGGTAAGGAAGCAATGAGAGTTTTTGCATGCGGACAAACATTTTTTGTTTTAAATAGTTTAACTGCATGTAAGTGCACTTCTACCAACCAGTAGCGATATAGATTATAGATAATATATGTATAACTAAGTTGGATTAACAGTCGAGTACGATTTAATGGTATTTCTACTACAATCCAGTCTTTATAATATACTGTTTTACCCGACCAGGAAGTTTGCTTTGCCATGGTACGCCTGCATTGGCAGAAGGTTTACAAGTTTGTCTTGGCCGGTATATCATGTCTGTGAATACATTTTTTCTGAATTTGGCGGAAATTTTTTTTTTTTGGGTAAAAACTGTGATTCTTGGACAGTATTTGGAGTAACTGGATTCTGGATTTTGAGTAGGTGGCGAGACAAAGTTTTTTGCACTTAGGCCTGAATAAGCTTTTTGTATCTTCTCCAGCAGTAACCTCAATTATTTGCTTCAACACAGATTCCATCTAAATAGTTGATGTATTTTTACCATTTACTATTTATTTGTACCATGTCTGTTAACGAACGTTTGTTATTATGTTGGCTACCATATTGGTTATTATTATTTTCTTACTGTTATTTAAATAGTTAACATATGGAACCGATCCCTCAGATTTCGAAGCCACAAGGTTCTTTTGCAGCCTGGTGTTCTTTTTTTGGAAGTTCTGTTTTGTATTATTAGGTGTAATATGTTTATCATTCTGGGTGTTGCATCATATGGGCAAAATATTCAAGTTGCGTGCTTTTATTGTTTTATCAATTTTTTTTTTGTTGGCCAGACGGTTTCAAACTTTCCTGAGTCTGTCTATTTAACTTATCCTGTTACATCTCAAAGGTCTTAAGCTTACAAAGTATCGTATTTGTCAGCATTGAGCTTTCGACGCTGTACAATAGTAATGCAAATATGTAGCATCTCACAAGATGTATTTTAAGTTTCATCTTTTTTAACTTGAAGAAACTGGCTCTCGATTTTTTAATGAGTATTTTGATTTATTTTGGCTGATGTATGCTAAGACAAATCTTAGATTCGGACTACAGCGTGCGAGAGTTTTGGGCATGTGCATAGTACATGCTCGATCGAGTTGTTATCAATTTTGCATCTTTTGCATGTTATGCTGTTTTCAATGCCTAACGTATGCATGTGCTTCTTAAGTTGGCAATATACTGTCTAGACCCCAGCAATGGTTTGTTCTGATTGTTGAACCATCGCTTTTTTTTCATGCGTGGTATGAGGTTTTTGAGGGCTGCGCCAACCGCACCGGTTCAAGATTTAAGTTTACATATTTTGGTAGACTATTTGACTATACCATCAGTTTTGATGTTATTTACTATGTTAAAGTTTTTTCACCTAGCTGTGCTTGATGTTATTATTACGTGCTACTAATTTGAGAATAGAATGACATTATTTTATTAACTTTGATGTATTTTTGAGCTTGTTTATAGATAGAATTGCTGCCTTGCTGTTCATTAGAAATTTTACAATTTTCCAGATATTTTTTTGGTTACTATCATTACCTCATATATGATCTCGGTTACCTTGGCTAGGAGGATTGTTGTATGCATTTGTAGGAATGATGTTGTTAAGGCATCTATGTCTTCTCAGTAGATTTTTGCTGCAGAGCTTTGGGATGTAGATCGGTGTAGATTTGTAGGAGTTTGTCTTTATTTTTGTATTTGCTGTTTCTACATCTGTACATTGTAAGGTATTTAAAATACAAATAGTGGCATTATGTTTTTTTGTTGCATTCCTTGTCTTCCTGTAGTGCACCAGCTTTTGCTACATAATTAACGTGGATGTAAAGGGTTGGCAGGCAGTAGATTGTTACCTCTTTGGCTGCAGTTATTGTTTTTTGCACGTCACCTGTTGTACTTAGGCATGCTATTTGTTATTAATGATATTACAGATGTTTTCTGATTAGTTCTAGTCATCACACTTATGGTCTGTAGGCGAGCATAGCTCGTATAACAGCTGTGTATATAGTACTAGGGTAATGATAGTACATCATCTTGGCATCAACTTTCCTGACCACCGTGTCTTAACACCATGTGTTGAAAGTGTAGTTTATATTATATTGAAGGTGGTTTTGTCAAATGTTTTTTTATGTCTATAAATACCTCGAGTGTAAAATGTCTATTTTTTGTTGGAGGTTTGGTGTATACTTATGCATTGCTGAGGTAGATGATTTATGTGGGGTCTACATAAATCTTATCTACCAGTTCTTTACATGGATTTCTAATAAGAGCATCTGGCAAATCATTTGTTTGTCCAAATGTCCAAATGTTCATGCATATTTTATATAAACTGAAGATGAATTGCCAATTTATAAAATTTACATTTATTTAAACCGATCAATAAAAATTCACTAGATTTTAGAAAATACAATGTTTGCCTTTTCAATGCTATACTTAATGTTGCAATAAATGCTTGCATTACAGCAGTTCTAGGACTAGTTTTAAAGGAAACTTTTGAGTAGAAAAGCAAACAAAATTACAATTATAAATATTAAAAAACTTAATCGAATTTCTCCCTATTTTAGTGTTTTACTAAATGACCGATTATTTTGTAGTTACTATATATTTATATTTATTGTTTGTTACTAAGTATGACGAGGAGCATCTGAAATAAATAACTTTATAACAAGCGGAGCACCATGAGCGGGCATTATAATTCATAACGCCCGATTATAATCTTTGTGTTACATTGGTGGTATGTTTATACAAATGTCATAAACATAATCAAAATCAGTAAATGTTATTTACAACGTCATTTGACGATTTTTATCTTCAGGCTATAGGTTCTAGTAAAAACGCTTTCTGGGCATTATCAACATAATAACGTACTTGGCGCATAAGCAATAATTGTGATTTTTAACTATTTATTGTTAATTTTTGAAAATTATTAAGTTATTAAAAATAAGCCTTAATAGTTTTAGACAATTATAATTCAACAATGTAATAATACTATTGATAATCTGCTGAATGAGCCACCACAATATAAATCACCACTTTTTGAATATGCTTACTGTCAAAAACAGTTTTTCTTTTAAAGTCGATACTCAAATTGTGAACTTTTGTTTGTATTGATATATATTTTTTCGTAATATATATTAAATTTATATCAATATAATATTTGTGGCAGAAACTTAGTTATCGTTTTATTTCATCATAATTATAATTTCCTTAATTGAATGAGATACGCCTTTTTGTCATCTTAAGAAGGCACAGGTGTTATTCTTAAGAAAATCTCACACTCAATAATTACATGTGCAAAAAAGGCTATAAACCATTTAATCAACTATCTGAAAGTAATTATTAATATTGCCGAGAGAAATCATTTTAATTCAGTAATAAACAGTTAGTACATGATACTTCATAATAACCTGCTTCATAAGATTGATAATTTAATTATATTGGAGAATAATCACTCAGCTTTTTAATAACACCAATCAACTTTTTTCTTGGACTTGACGTTAATTGAAATATGTGGCTGTGGGGAATTTATTCCGCCCATGTTAATATTTTATAGTGAAGCGAAATAAAAATCAAAGATTTTACATCGTTGGTAAATTATCATGGAAAGAAAACAAAAGAGTGAGTTAGCGCTTATTTAACGAGCACATAAATATTAATTCGGTGCCTAATTGAGCTCATTAATTAGCCCACGTGAATGAATTTCTTTACACATATTAATAATTAATGAGATTTATTATGCTGCGGTCATTATGATAGGCTTTCGCCCCTTTTATAGCGACTGGATAATTTGGAAGAGACATGCCTTATTTAGATGAAAACGCTTGATGTAGATGAAACTGCCATAAATGTTAACATGATTTGTGAACTGTGTAATAATTATCATAATGCATAATGCAAACCAATTAAAAAAAAGTAAATAACCGCTGGGTATAATTACTTGTAATGAAAAACAATTTGTAAGCTTTTCTTGTTGAGTGCAAGGAGTCGTTGGGAAGTTTTACTACAACCTGAAATCCCCGGCTGGCATTTTAAGACTAGAAGGATTTTAACATAAATCAACGAGGAAAGAAAAGTTAATGATTCATTTTGTCCTAGTATTATGCTTAGCTTCAGTGGAATTAATGCTTAATACTGTTTGTTAGTTTGAGTTAAAATGTTGCGAAGACAATTTTTTACAGATTTGAGTTTAAGAAAACGATGTTGTAGCAAGAGGAAAGAATTGAATTGAATTGAATACCAAAACAGTTACTTTTTTAAAATAATTTATTAACGATTAAAATGTAATTTAGTTGGAATGCTTGCGGAATCCAACACAACATTGTAATTGTTTGCAGGTTTCACTATGAATTAGTTTGCAACCGATGTAACCGCAATCAAACGATCGTATATAATTTGGATCGAAGATAAAGCCAAAGCATAATCTCTATAGGCGGGCCGATGATTAGTAAAGCTCTTATTACGTGAGTGTAGTACAGATTTCATAACATACCACATTATTTTCTGTTATTTTGTTTTTGTTTTAATGCGCTACATATATATCCATCAGCCAAATGGATTTTTTTACGTTTATGACATTTGTACGTGTTTTTCGTATTACTGTTCATGCATTACCGAAATGCTCGCCATTTGTTTTACGACACTGTAAATAGATCATTGCTAAAGTTGTTAGGGACGTTGAAATTTTCTGTTTACTGTTTTCACGTGAAATATGTATTATATACTAGTTTATATGAGAATTAATCCAAAGAATAAAGAAGGAGGTATTGAATTTGCAATGTAAAAAACGATTTGATTAGTAACTTATAACATTAAGTTGTATTGTTATTTTTTTTATATCTTACCTTTAAGAAATTGAATAAATTAAATAGACATGAAAAATACGCAATACTAATTGAAGATTTTTAGTACATCGCGTCCAGTGGAAGTAGCATTCAGTGACTGGCACCTACTCATTTTTTTGTGTGAGTTAGAGGTTTTTTGATTTTCTAATTGCGCTTATGTTCTGTAATGTTTTAGATAAAGTAAAATTTATTCAAACATAAATATTTAAACACAAATTTTTTAAATTTAAATGTTATGAATAATTACTAATTTAATTTTTTGTATGCATTTGTGTAATAAAAAGAAAACTCATCTATTCTTTCAAGTTATTTAAAAATTGCTTACTAAACACTAATTTATAGCAAGAAATTTGTCAAATTGCATAGTAATTCTGGCATAAATTTATAAAAAAGTAAGCTCAAAACCAGATAACATAATACAACTTGGATTAGAAGTATTTGTAGGCTATTATATTGTAGACGAGATCATCGCAGCTACCTGGAAAACATATCCTTGGCGGAATGTGAAACCGCTAGAGGAAGACACATAAACGCTACAAAGAGGAACAAAACAGACACTTGTCAACACGCTTATGGCAAGCTCGACGTTTTAAATACCCCTCCAAATATGTTAACGTTGAATTCACAAACAAAACTACCCCAGTTGAGTAGAGCTAAATGCAAAATCAGTCCGCCCCATGGATTCTGGGGGAGGGCAAAATTCAGAAAAAGCAGAAAATGAAGAAGATGAAGCTGTAGAACAGTTATACGAAGATATAACAAACGCAAAAAATTCTTAGGAAGCATCATTCTCAATTATTATCGCCGATTTTAACGCAAAAATAGGCAATAAAGCCAACGGTGACTCAGAGAATATTGGAACGTTTGGGCTAGGCACTAGAAACACCAGAGGAAAAATGCTATTTGACTACCTGTAACACGAAAATTTTAACTGTATAAACTCTTTCTTCAAAAAAACTAGTACAAAGGAAGTGGACTTGGAGAAGCCCGAATGGGTAATATAAGAATGAAATCGATTATATTTTTACGAGCAATCGAGAAATATGCACAGACATCTTAGTGCTAAGTAGATTCGATACTGGAAGTGACCATCACCTAGTACGAGCTACCATTAAAATTAACACGAGAGCAGAAAGAAATAAGCTAATACAGAAAATCCGATATTCAACACATGAAGAACTGCAGAAGAAATAAATTGAATTCCAAAATGTGCTTAAGACCAAATTTGAACCAACGCATACCATAAAGAACATAGACCTTAATACGTTAGCAAATACAATCACATCTAGCATGCAAGTGGCAATGAAAAAATCTGTACAAAAGGGAAGCAAAACAACAGCAAATTAGTCAGAACACTCAAAAACTAATAGAACACAGGCGAACACTAAACAGAGCAGAAGCAGAATACGCCTAACTCAAAAAAAGAATAAGTAAGGAGATTCGCAGACATAAGACTTTTAACACCTAGATTATCCAAAACGTCATAACAGAAAACGCAAACATAAAAGTTCCAAGATCAAAAATTGCGAAGGGAAAAACATAGAACTACTAGCTAAAAGACGAGCTAGGTAACATTACTACAGACAACACATCGTGAACATAATCAAAGTTCTATCAAACCCTGTACACCAAATTCTGATGTTAATATCACCAGAGGAAATATCTTAAACGTTGGCTCAAAAGACATTCCCGAAGTAGATAAATCCGAAATACAAATGGCTTTGAGACAGCTAAAAAATAATAAAGCACAGGGAGAAGATCGAATAACAAACGAAAAGTTAAAAACAGGCGCAGAAATCTTACAAGATTCAGTGAGATTGCTTATCAATAAATGTTTAATTAAGGGAAAGATCTCAAACACATGGCAGAAATCAGAAGTTATTCTGTTATTTAAAAAAGGTGATAACAACACTAATCTTGAAAACTATAGCCCCATTAGCTTGCTATCTTATCTGTACAAGCTGATTACAAAAATTATAACAAACCGTCTAACAAAGAAGCCCGATTTCTACCAGCCAGTAGAACAGGCAGGCTTCCGTTGAGGTTTTAGCATCATCGATCATCTACAAACTATCCATACGCTTATTGAAAATGGTACCGAATACAATATACCCATTCAGTTGGCTTTTGTTGACTACTACAAGGCATTCGATTCGATTGAGACCTGGGCAATTCCAAACGCATTGCATAACGCAAGAGTTGACACTCGTTACTCAAATATTATTAAATATATATATGAAAATGCTATGCTCCAGGTGAGTCCTCAACGACATGAAAACCAACAAAATATCAATACAAAGGGGCGTCCGCCAAGGCGATACGATATCGCCAAAGTTATTTACAGCAGCTATAGAGGACGTATTTAAAACGCTATTGTTATAATCAGCAGCGATATTGACGAACTATAGCAAATGCTCCAACAAATGCATGAAGCTTTAATACGGGTAGGTTTAAAAACTAATCTGAATAAAACAAAGAGTAGGACCAAAGACGACCGTAATATTACCGTAGGAACGAACACCATTGAAAAAGTGGATGGATACATATATCTTGGGCATAAAATCACACTAGGCAAAGAAAATCAGGGAGCCGAAATAAGTAGAAGAGTTGGACTGAGCAGGGCTGCCTTCGGGAAGTTAAGTTTTATACTAAAAAACGAACACATACCAATCAATCTCAAGCGCAAAGTATACGAGGCATGTATACTTACCTGTAGCAACGTATGGTCTGGAAACCGCTACACTAATAAAGGGCGCGGCAAATCGACTAAAAACCATGCAAACGGCAATGGAAAGACGGATCTTAAAATGGCGCCCTAGAGATACAACTCGGAGCATAGGAAAACCACAAAAAATATGAATCGAAGATATAAAAATAACAGCAGGAAATAATTGGACACAACTAGCGTTAAATAGAACAACGTGGAAAAAATTGGAGGAGGTCTATGTTCAGGAGTGAACTTTAATGGGCTGAGGAAGATTATATTGTCACAGTAGCCATCTTGTGTCCTGAAGGTGACGACCATATCTTAGTGTGACTAGCAAACCTGAAGGCAATTATAATTAATAATAAAGCGACGTGGCGAAGCGGTTGTTGCAAGCGGTACCGATAGTTTTGCAGATTCCGAGCTTTGTTGTTGAACAACTGCTGGTAATTTGTAGGCTTTCTTTATGAAAGACTTGCGTTTTTTTATTAATTACTTTTGAAAAAAGTAACGTTGATAGTTTTGACGAACACGGGCGACTAAGCTACAAGGTTGCTTTGGATTCTATAGCGGGAATCTAGGTATATTGTCAAGTTGTAGTTGGACACTAGGTTTGCCATTCGCTGAGGTGGATCTTAGTTAATTCTAGAGCATAGTATGGTTCACTTGTTAATGGTTTAGTTAGCTTAAGTTCAAACTTTAGATTTTTCTTTTGTTCATCAAAGCTGATTATGTTCGAAAACTGGAATGTATTGGAGCTTAGGAAAGATTAATGCTTATTTAGTGTTTTTATGGTTGGTCTTCTTATCGAGTTGCTTTTGGGGACTTAGCTTTTTTGAACATTGTTGAAGCTGATTGTGACTGGGATTTTAAGTTCTAGTGTAAGAACGTTGTGGCTTTAAAGAAGAGCATTGTAGTTTACTGTGGTTGCAAATAGTTGTGTAACGACCTTCTTAAGGTTTTATAGCCTTGGTCGAATCTTGCTTTCTGAGGTAGACGACATTTAAACACTGTCTATGTCATGACTCTCTAGAGAATATCAAGATTTTTGACTTCTGAATCTGTGCAATTCGGTTACTGAAAGATGAGCTGTATTATAAGATGGCGATTTGAGGTTTGCATTGTGTACCAGTAAACTGGCTCAAATTGAAGAGGATATTGAAAAGAGAGAGGTCATCTTTTAAAATTTTAGTTTTATAATTGTTTGAAGGAAATGAAAAATTTAAAGCTAGCCAACTTATAGACTTACAGATGGAAGGAAATCGACTTAAAGCTGCGACAAGTTTTTTGTCTCTGAACGGATCCATGTCTGTGGGAAATAAACCAATAGCTTCTTTCAGTATTATGGATACAACTAACGTTTGCAAGTAGATTATACATTTTAGTTACATTTCGGCTAAATGATCAGTAAATGCATTCTTCTAACAAGAAAAACTTGAAACTGGTTCAATTTATGCGTGAAGAACATTTATGTACTATTGCGTATTTATTCTTGCGGTTAAGTTAGTTCTTTTTGTAAGTTATTAAAATACAGATTCTTTTTAAAAATATTGACTGTTCTACTAGTTGCAGTTTCTGAGATCATTTTTACCAATGAACCCAATTTTATCCAACTTAACCGTAGTTTATTCTAAATCAGAACCACACTTGGTTTATGCCACTGGGCATTGCGGTACCGTAGAGACATAGGTCTTATAATTTTCTCTAGTTCAAAATGTCCAATGTGCAATCTGTAGTTGGATATCAATCTTAGAAGACGTTAAATAGCTAAGTGGCATCTTATAAGTCTTTGGAGTTTATGAAAAGTAAATTCATTGCGGAAAATATATCAACAATTTTGAAGGCAAGATACTAAGAAACCTACTTGAAAATTTTGTGCAAAAAACATACAATTTGTGTGGGTCTTTAACTGTTTTTTTAAACACTTCAAAATTGGCTCTTCTCTCAACAATTGCCGATACTTGGTGTGAGCATATTGTGATTTAAAAACGAAGAAACAATATTGGTCGGGTTGTAATTCACGAAACCCGACTATTAATCGGCAACAGTCCGATTTTAAGACGGCTGATTTGAAATGAGTTAACCAGCATGTATGAAGGCTGTGTTCTGTTTGAGAGTAAATATAGCGAGTGCCTTTTGGGAGTAAAAATCATTCAATATTGCAATGGCATCTTTGGGAGCGGACTATTCAAAAAGATGCTTACGGTAAGCCAGATAAAAGAGCTGAAGCTTTTTGCAGAGTTAATGAGTTGGGCATATCCGGCTGGCCAAGAAAATTTTAATCAGATAAGGCAAGTTTATTTTGTTTATAAACTTCTTACAGCTATTCTGATCATGTAACAAACATTGAGGTGCTAAAGAGGATAGAGAAGGAATGTGAAGTACTTCGTAGTATTAACCCAGAAGATACTTTGAACTACATGCTGGGGGACTAAAATGAACATTTCTCAAGATTATTATGGAGGGGAAAATAAAGGGGAAACAAAATGTAGACGCAAAACTTGTGGTTTGGAAATTTGTGGATTTGTGGAAGAAAATTTGTTACAACTTAAAACTACAAACAGCATGTTCCTTAGCTACAACGTTTTGATCTGCTTCAATAACTAATAAGTTTGAAGTTTATTTTTTTAGTCTGGCTAAAGAGTTTTTGTGTTGGTATTTGATCCAGATTTTTAATTTTATATCCTAAGACTGCATTTGTTGTTTGATTATGCTTATTTCGTCCAGTTTTTCTAATACTCTATCTGCTAATCTGATTTTTTACTTTCTACCAAACATAGCTTTGTAAGGAATTTTTTATTTTCTTTATGAACTGACCTGTTATTTTTGCTCCGAATGAGCCTTAATCTTTTAATATTGTTGTTTAACATCCATATTACCAACATGTCTTTAACATTCTGGATTTGACGTCAACAAAATTGGTTTCTGGCCGTTTCAAACATTCAGATCGCGTTGTGGCCGTTTCTTAAGTGTACACGACACATTTAGTCTTGTTCTTGTTAATTAATTTATTAGGAGGTACTGGACTTCTCCTATTGTGCTGCATTACGCGTTCCAATTTTGTTTCTTATATGCTCTTCATACTTAAATATAAATTTTTAATCGATAAACTTTGCATCGCTGAATAATTAATAATGGGCATTTTCTTAAAAAATCGATTGCGATATGCAGTCTCATTCAACAACTATTTATTTGATTAATTGTTTGATGAAAATCATGTTCAGCTAGTAATGGGATATAAATCAGCGTTAAAATACTAATAATAAACTGATTTCAATTTGACAAATTAACAAAACAAGTAAATCGAAGAATATAGCTATTAAAATATCAATATCCTGTTTTAAATTGCGAGCTTATTAAAAGCACGAACATGCAACATGTTTTGTTCGGTAATCAGGCATTGCACAAAATAATAACACATTTTATGATTGGAAATGCGTTATCTGAAATTATTGTAATAAAAAGTTGCTTAAAATAAATAAAATCAATTAAGAGTTCTTTATAGTAACTTTAATATAGGGAAACAAAAAAAATTGTATTCAAAATTTTGGAATTTTTATAAATACATTAAAGCAGATCTCTCATAAATATAAAAATTTGAGATTATTTTTTTATTATAAAATGTTTTGTTTTTACTTTACAATCAAACGAAATAAATTGTAAATTTCTTTTTTTTTCTAAATTTTATCTCTTATTGATACGCGAATTTTATAGAGCTTGGTTTTCAGCTATTTTCTAATCTGTATTTGGTTGTTAAAATTGTGAAAATATTATTTCATTGCGGTTAACTTATCTGGGTATCACTAAATTAATTATGGTTATTGTGCCAATTTATACTTAAATACATAATGCACTTATTTTACTACTTAGTAAATTGATAACACTAATAGATATATTATACAAATCTATTTTTTTATTGTTTTATGCAATATCAATAATTTTTGAGCTTAAATAAAAAATACATTTAATTTTAAAATAATTTCTTTTAAATTCTTTCACGTCAAATGAATGCAAATATTTGGTTTTTATAATAGTACCGCTCATCACAAAAAAAGAACGCTTGTTGAAAATAAATTTTATGTAAATCCAAACTATTAATAATATTGTTCATGTTATGAATAATTCCATTGTGCTAGAATAATGAGCCGTTGACTGAATATAAAAATCAAACCTTTGCCAGACCGTTGGGAAATCTCATTAGATCTAATTTGTCTTCTAGGTTGGTACACGTTGCAAATGTCTTTATAATTAGATGAACTTTAAAGTCTCACCAATGGTTGCTTTATTTTAGAATGATTTAAATAAATATTGATTTTAAAATTTTAATTAATCAAATCTATCAAATCACGTCAGTGGATGCCGATCCAACAAATGAAATTAATTTAAATTCAGCATCGTCAGCAAAACACCATCATTAGAGATTTCCATCGCTCCCGGTCTTGTTATAAATGGAATATCCATCCGTCCCGCCCGAAATCTAACCTATAAGCGCGCTACGGATAAATACAGGACGAATTCGGTACGGGTGATATGGCCAGGATAACTTCAAAGGGAGGCGCTCTCCCCTAAAAGAAATTGAACTCGAAACGAAATGATATCACGTTCGTCTGCTTTCATAAAGATGCCGGCCCAATTTCTGAAGAGATATGATTTAGGACAACTTTAATAACACATACCGGGGATATATTATTTCTCATCGACACGGGCGATTAATCTTTGGGCGTTCCATATTCAATAACGCTTGCAATTATGGATTTTTCTAATTAATAATGGAAATTTTGTTGAATAAAAACATATCGAATCAAATGCAGTTCGGATAATAATTTACTTGTAGTTATGATGCATTTCCCACACTCATTCAAATATTTATGTGTATTTAATATTTACATACTGTAATTGTGTACAGAATGGATACTAAATATAAATTATTAATTTATTGTTAATGATTAACTTATAATGCTTGGTACGTTTAATTACTACATAATATAATAGTGTTTAACATTGATTTTGAAATTTTAGTCCGGAAACTAGAATACAAGTATATAAATTTAGATTTTAGAAAAAAAAAAAAAATGAAAAAAGCATAAAGAGCAGATTAACTCTAGAGTTTGACGAATTGCAAAACAGTACATTTATGATTTTTTTGTTTTAACTATTAATTCCTTAAGTAACGAATATTATACAAACATTTTCAACATTCTATTGAGCTACTTTACGAAACTATTTCACAATATTTCTGTAGTTCGTGGTAAAGTTTTGATTGAAAACGTAGCTGTTAGGAGCTCAATGAAAAAAAAAAGTCTGCACTTTCTCTGTAACGATTGTCTATACTGATGGCAACAAAATCTGTTACAATTTCTTAATTTCTGATAAAGTTTTGATTGAAAATATAGCTGATTGTTGTCTAATTAAAGAACAAATACAAGGGACAAGTTTACACTTTCCGTAATGATTGTCTATACTGCCTATACTGAACTATCGGTGACAACGGAATTTGTTACTACTTTTACATAATTTATGATAAAGTTTTAATTGAAAACAGTATGGATACTTTTGTTATCTCACATTACTTGAGTTTTTAAATTGTATTGAGATAACTCAATGGTAAAGCGCTAGCTTCTTAAAATATGACTAAATAAGAACTTACTTAATAAGCCTATAGTCTCATGATTTTTTGGGAGATGTAAAATAGTAACCATAAATAAAAATAAAATATTTTTAAGAAAGCATTGTTGGCCTAGTAATGATATTGTTCATAAAAATAGTTCTGATCATTTAAGATTTTTAAATTTTTTACTACTAGTTTGAATCAATTTGAAAATGATATTAGTCTGAGTTTGAATGAATTGTCAGTTTTTTGTTTATTTAATTAAAACATGATTTTTAATCAAAATTAGAGATACAAACAGAAAGATTGTTGAACAAGGCTTGATCTATTGCATGTCTCTCATACATACATACGTTAGTCTTACCAACTATAGTGTAGAATAAGTGTATGGGAACAAGTGTATTATAACAAATGTATACGAATAATAGTATGAGAATAAATATATGGAAACCAATATGTCTGAAGCTTTGTATATTTCAGAATGCATCTGACATAGAATCACATTTTTGCTTCTTCACTAAGTAGACTTTATACACTTTTTCAATTGTGAATAGGCGAAAATCTTTAGTTAGATAGTGTGTCTGTAGTTTTTGTAGTTGTTATGACAGTAGGATTCTAGAAAGCAAATAAATAATGCTTTTTTTTGCTATCGTTTGATGTCAATTGAAACACTGTTCATTACGGGACAGTTATATACAGGGTGGTTCAGATTGTTTTTGGGCAACTTTATCAGTGTATTCAACATATCAAAGAAAAGCTTATTAACTTCAAGCATCAAAATTTAAAGTACCATGTACATAACATAAAGTTAGAAGAAAATCTAACTATTGGCAACCTATTCTAGATTTGCATTCTAGAGTTCCAGAAAAAAGAATTTGTGTATGATTTTTAAATCAATCTGAAGACTACGTTCTTTTCAAAATGAATTTATATTACTATTCATAATACTATTTGTGACTTTTTTTCTTGTCTCTAAGATTAAACGCAGTTTTATTTCATGGTTTTCTTACAAATAACTTGGAAGATATACTAGCGGGCATGCTTCTTTACTTTAGAAATAGAAACTTTATAATAATAGTTTGAGAATGGTAAAATAAAAAATTTTCACAGCGTTGGATTGGTTGTGCAGGACCAGTGGTCTGGTTTCTAAGATTTCTAGATCTTATCTATCAATTGAGTTCAAATCCTACTTTACCGTATATTATTTGTGAGTTTGTTCAACGCTTTAACTGCTTTGGCATTTATGGTTTCAGCGACAAAAAAATTTACAAACATTAATCATCTTGCCTTATTTTACCATTTATACTTGGAAGGACCTTTGGCTTGCTAGAACTAGGTCGGTGAGGTCGATGACTACATTTTATCAATATAAATTTTGTCATACTTTATTTCTTTCAGAGCAGGGCACAAACAGTTATGATCGTGTCTCGATAACAGTTTCTATTGACTGTAACTGAATTTTATTTTTATTCTAAAAAAGAAAAGACAAATTTTGTTTTTTGCTTAAAAGACCATACCAAAACTTCGGTATGAACGCATTTTAAGATTATTGTCTTCTTGTTGCCTACTCAAAATTTAGTTTGGCATGATTTGCTAGTTTTAATTATTGCGTCAACTAAATCTTATGGTGTATAGGAAGATTTTTTGTTGCACCGAAGGTGTTGATTTTTTATCTGTAAACGATGACAAAATCACTGCAAGGTGCTCACATTTACATTACACTATCTTGCACTTCCACAATGCTTTACTGCGTTCGAACACTACGGGTTTTACTGGCCCTTTTTTTGTTTCCAACTCCCCAAGATTGTTCAACTTTCTCTTTATAATTGTTGTTGCGTTAGTTGCGTTGCACTTTATATATTTTGTAATGATTTTTCAGTATGAGAAAGCGTACTACTGAACTGCTCAATGACAACTAAATGACAAATTATTTTCTAATTGGAGTGGTATTAAATAACTATCACTTTAATTAGTAGATAATTTGTCACAGGCATGGTAGGAACAGTACATACAACATTAAAAAAATCCGCGTAATTCAAAACCTGCGTTTCATCTAAAACACTCTTTATATGAATACCGTAGTTCTTACGTTTCAATAAAAAAACATATACATATGCCTTGTATTTTTAAATACTCGGCGGCCCAAAACAACCAGTACAATAGCAGTTCTCTGCTGTAGTTGATGAACATTCATTTTTTACTTTATCTGTTCACCTAATATTTAAAGTTTTTTCCAAAGCCAAGTAATTCTGCTTGTCTTTTTTTATTTAATTTATTTGCAGCGTTTGGTGAGCGTTACTCAAATTGTGTGAAAAACTATTTATGTAAAGGAAGAATTGAATAGATCCAAAAAAGTTTGTTTTTGGCGTATAGCTACACGGACCTGCTCTTTACATTTAACATGACCAATCTTGAGAAAAGACGTTTAAATTTTGACAGGACATTAGTTTCTAAAGTGCTTTGTGGGATTATTGATTGTCCTGACTTGCTCAGCTCATTTATGTCTTATTTCATATACCGTATAAACATACATATTATGCGTAGCACCCTGCCTCTACACGTATTTTGCGGCATGCCAACGAAGTTAAGAGCATACCGACCGCTTCCTTGATTTGTAGTATTTTAACAAAAACGGCAACTTTGGCTATATCGCTGCTTCTACAAATAATTTGATAATCGATTATTTTTTTTACCAGTAGTTTTATTGAGGATTAAACTATGATATCTAGAAGTCTTTTAGTCAAATAATAGTTAGGAAATAGCCAAAAAAACTCATCAAATATAGAAATAAATGCGTTTTTCTGTATTTTTGAATGCATTTTGTTGCTATTTGCAAATATAATTTCACAAAAAAGACTTCGACATATTGTAGTTTAATCCTTTCTAAATGTACTGGTAAAAAAATAAATTGATTATCAAATTATTTGTAAAAGCAGCAATGAAGCCAAAGTTGCCGTTTTTGTTAAAATACTACAAATCAAAGTAGCGGTCAGTATGGTCTTGAAGTGTATTTTTTCAAGGATTCTTTTAATACGTGCACTTGTCACCCGTGATCTTGTTAATATACAGGGTGTTTCAAAACATGTGTCTGAAAATAAAGGGTGGGATTTCTTGGCTAATTATAAGAAAAAAAGTTCCTTTTAATATGGTTCCGCAAATTTTTTTTTTTTTAATTTTTTTGACGATATTTCAGGAACCGAAAGATAAAGTAGCAACATGATCACAAAACCTTTATTTTGCAAAACTAAGCAATAACATAAAAGACAAGAAAAATTACAAAAATTGTTGAAAATGACCTCTACTTACGGGAACGCAGGCTTCAAACCTACGTCTTAGTGACTGACGTACCCGTTCGAATGTGCCTGGAGTGTTTCGTATCGTATTGCAGGATGCAATAATGCGATTTCTTAGTTCTTCATCAGTATTAACTAATGTAGTGTAAACTAAACTTTTTAAATGACTCCACAAAAAAAAATCATTTAAAAAAAACATTTAGATCTGGAGACCGAGGAGACCAAGCCTGTGGGCCTCCTCGACCTATCCAGCGGTTCTTATACTATTCATTTAAGAATTGACGCGCAACTAAACTAAAATGTGCAAGAGCACCACCGTGCATGAACCACATTTCGTTTCTTAATTGAACCGGAACGTCCTCTAAAAGTCCTGGGAGCTCATCTTCAAGAAAATTACGATATGATTGACCATTTAGCCTAAACGGCAAAAAATATGGACTTATTAAATGGTCTCTTACAACACCTGCCCAAACATTAACAAAAAATGTTTGCTGATGATGGCCTTCCATTATAGCATGTGGATTTTTGTCGGCCCATACATGATTATTATGAAAGTTTATAATCGCATCGCGAGAAAAAATTAAATAAAACTTGTTCTAAGAATCGTGGATTTTGTGCAATTCTTTCTTGAAATGATTGACACATAACCTATCTTTGCGGAAAATCCGCTGACAAAAGGCTAGTACTCGCTGTATGTGATAAGGATATAACATCTGGCTTTTATTATCCTCCACACTGTAACGTGACTAAGGTTTAGGTTTAAAGCTATTCTTCTAGTGCTAGTTGATGGATCGTCTTCGATTTCTTGAAAAACTTCTTTTTAAATTTTTGGAGGTAGCAGGCGAGGTGTCTTATTTCTTGCAGCTTTTTTATGTACACTTCCAGTTAGATGTAGACGTTTGTGAATACGAATGAATGTTCTTTCATTTGGTACCAGTCGGTTTGGAAACCTTTCTTGATAAATTTGACGAGCTTTTGCTGCATTTCCATCGGCAACGCCATAAACATAATGCATATCGCACATCTCGCTATCACTGTAATTATTCATTTTGTTTTCACCACGCAAGTAAAATACTAAGAATGGGCAAAATAATTGGGTAATAAAGATAATAAGTTCTCGCGATATTGACTCCTTTTGAAAAAAGGTTATTTAACAACTAAATGACAATTGCCAATCACTCAAATGCATGAAACAAATGCATGAACACTGACGACTAGATTAAAAACAAATGTTTTTATCAACAACAAAACATGTTGCTACTTTTTTTCATGCTTTTTATCATAAAATGCCGTATTTCTCTAAAACGGTTTACGTTAGAGCTTATGTAAAAAATATTGGTGGTTCACAATGTGCTTTCAAAATGCCAATTTCACAAGTGTTATAGAAATTAGAGCCATAAAAACCTCACGCAACCCTAAAATCAACGTCAATTTCACATGAAAAAAATTGAATAAGCGCTTAAAAAGTAGCTAATAATAATGCTAAGATGTGTACAAAAGCTGAGTTTTGTAGCTACCGTAGTATACCGTCAAAAATAAAAAAATAAATAATTTTTTTACACCTTGTATCTTGAAATCAGTGCGTTTGCGGAACCATGTTAATTCGAACTTTTTTTCTTATAATTAGCCAATCCATCTCACCCTTTATTTTTCGACACATGTATTTAAACACCCTGTATGTATTTTGTAACTATTTTAGTTTTATTCTCATTTTTAGTATTATTTGTTTCATGTTTAATTTATATATTTTCTAAGTTGTAGATATATACTTATTTTGTAATAGCTTCCGTTGAGTAGTAAATAAATAAATAAAAATATGACAAGTTTGAATATTACTATACAATGTTTGCATTGTTTTTGTAGAAACATTTTTATCTAATTATTTTCATAGAAATATTTTTTAGTGTGTTCTGAAAGTCTTTAATTAATATTGACAATGAGATTCTTACATGATTTATTATTGGGAGCAACAAATATTGTAGTTTTAATATGTCATTACTGATAACAATATTAACCAAGTCTTGAATAGTCATTTGAATACATACAGTTTTCTCGGTAAATTAATAAATAATTGTTGAAAATCTCCGTCTAAAAACCTTTTTCAAATGATCACTAAAATAACTTTAGAAAACATTGAGCAATGCAATTGTAATTAAACCACGTTCTGGCAATAGCATAACAAATGTGTGCATTTAATGTTGGTAATAAATTATACCTCGCTTAAACTAGTATTGGTATTTCTTTTTTCTGGTAGTTTTATCCGTACACGCAATGCGTGCAGCAGACACTGTATTAACTGTAGAAGTATATATTATGGCAATAACATTTCTAAGTTCATCGCACAAAAAGGACTATGATGAATGATCGCGGTGGCAAAGATTGATAGCACGGAAAGGGATAAACATATTAAGTGGAAATATGGAAGTACTTTCCACCTGAATAAATTGATTAACGCGTTGATTCCGCGCGAAGGACAACACAGTCCAGCCAGTTATCAAAACTCATTTTTTTAAAGATAATTTTTATTGCCTATTTTTATAAGGTCTGAACAAAGATTACGTGGAAATTAACTGGAAAGCGTTTCTGTTGTAGTTCTTATCGGGTGTTTTAGCACGCGGACGGTTTGATCACGGACACAAAAAATAACATTTAGTCAGTTCCAAATGAATAATATCATTTATACAAAAGCTATAAATTAAAACATTATTGTCACAGCTATATAATAGTATGATTAATTTTATATTAACTGTCTCGATAAATCATTCAAGAAACAAATCGATTTCAATTCATAACAATGCCAAGCTATATAATAAATGGATTTATATATTTTGTTGTAAATATTTGAGTGTACATAATGTTAAACAAATATATTCGCAAAAATTATTAGATGGTATTTAAAGGTAAACAATATCTGTCGGCTTATATTAATCGCAAATATTTACAATAAGAATTTGCTAATATATTTACATTATAGTTGTGTCTATAGATGTACACTGTACCCCAATTAAATATCTAAAGTTAGATTGTTATGCGCAATTTTATCTATCCAATCAAATTATGTTTGTAATTACATGTGTACACAAAAATTAATAGTATATTCATTCCCTAAGGATTTGTTGCATAGATTGTTGCAACTGATCATATGTACTCGAAACAATTATGTAATTAGAATTTAACAAATTCAATCTGTGAAAAGGCTGCGAAGAGTTAATGGCAACAGAGAAATGAAAACAGCTTTAGTTGTGTTAGATTATGACATCAATCACACACGCACTATCTTACTTAACGTTACTGTTCAGAAATATCTTACAAAATTGTTTTTTTCTTATCGTTAAGAACATGAAACCATTAATAATAACAAATCTTCAAGTTAAGACGTCAAATGAAATAGTCCACGAGGATCAATAATACAGTGTGCGACAAATTTATTTTTAATGGATAGAACGAAGAAGTTAGATTTAACATAATATTGAGCATTGGTATAATATTATTGAAAATACTTAATAATAAATCGATTTTATCTTGACATAAATGAAATTGCGTATTTATACATTATTGACTTGGTTGTTTGAAGTATGATGGATGATATGAATTGATTTTATGTAAATTTGTATTTTGTTAAAACCATAAAAGGCCTTACAACGAATTTGATGCCGAAAACTTAGTCAAGCACGTTAGTGACTAGCCGCTTAAAGTCGGTTTCTGATTACTGATACTTAATAATACAATTTGGTTTCTTAGATGTAATTTTTGCAGAGGTAACCGTTACCGTCCCACTATTATTTTAAAAGATTTTTCAGATACAGTAACATGTGGATTTATAAAAATTTTGGAATACTTTGATCAAAACTTTCTGTGAACCTCACTAATGCTACTATCTGTTGAGTACGCACATATTGTTTTTGCGTAGTTGGCAGCATTGATAGTCACGTTATTTGGTCGCCTCATTGTAAACGACAAGTCGATATATTTTGGAAACTACAATAAGTATAAATAAAAACATGGAAGAGCCCTCAGTTTTTACTAAATAAGAGGAATCAGCCATTTTTCAATCAGCAGTCAAATATTTGGATTGGGGTTTTTTATTGAATCTTATGGACATAAGGATAACTGCAAAGTATTATATAAACGGGAAGGGTAAAACAATAAACTTGTTTAAGAACAATGTTCCTGGAGTTGATTGGATATATAGCCTTTTCAATATGCACAAAACATTGTTTGGATAAAGATTGGCTAGTAATATAAAACGAACGAGAGCAACAGTAACAGCAGGAACGTTCTATGACAACTTGTGGAACACAATAAAACCTACCAAATTTCAACATATTAGTGAAGAAATAAATCAAATTATATGTAGAAACAAGTTGGTCGGAATGGTCTTAAATGAAGGGTAAATATATCTCAACAAATAATTGAACTCGAATTCAAAGAAAAATTAAATAGTTTGAGCACCCTTTCATCTTACTTGAGTCAACACCATCTTTATATACACAAAGAATTCTCTTATCTAATTACTATCGTAGAAATGATAGATAAAGACTCCAACGGTGTATGGAATTTCATCTCCTTTGATCTGAACATTACAATCTTGTTGATAACGAGATACTTTCTGAATTTAATATCAAAGGGATAAATAATCTTAAATAGTCAGTAATAATTAACCGCTTGGTTTATCACAAGGAAAATAATTCGTCAAATAAAAAATTAATAAACCTCTGCTACAAAAGTTTATAATTTATGCGCTTAGTTGGATTAACTTATCAGTACTATATATTTCACTTTAGTTTATTTTTTGTTGTTTAAATTATAAAATGCGGTGAAAGAGATTCGATAAATAAAGCGCGCTGCCACCAGCATTTCACTTTAAGGAACATGCAGCCTGTTTATAAAGTCTCAAAATGAAATATTTCATGTGCGGAGCTTCGTAGATTAGATAAGCTCCCGTCAGAGCATTTTAATATTAAGCTCAGTGAAATGTCGTGTTTTAACTGCTTTTAAATTACACGAGCATTGTTTTTTGTTTGCTGGTTGACTTCTCCAACATGTAATCGGAAGAATGTAAATTCGGAATATTTTTTTAGAATGTTTCTATTTTTATATGCGGGGGTGTTTTCAAGTAATATCTTACAAATTTTATGATAATCTGATGCAAGTGTTACAAGTGAATTGATACAGAAAATACATAATTCATTTGCTTAATGTATGTAATAAATATTAAATCAAATGTATTTTACTGAAAGCTGATGTTCCAGTCTCACGCTTCGAATTATTTATAATTTAATTGAATGTGTATACATATATTATATACTTTAGCAAAAGAAAATAATAATACTACAAAAAATAATTTTAATTTTTATCAAGCAGGTTAATAATAATCTAAAATGCTTCCACATTGATCATTAACAAACCTTATGGGCAATTAAGTGGAATTAAGTAGTTTGTGAATAAGTGCTAGATTTTTTTTTTATTCATGCTTTTTACGGCTATTTTACATCGCCACAGTAAGTCTACGACTTGTTTAAAGTGGTTTGATGGGACCAACAGCTTAAAACGTGACTTCCAAACCACGCTGGTGGATAAAGAGCAAGTTATCATTTCAGTCATATTTCGGGGATCGAACCCCGGACTGCTCGCATGATATGCAAGTGCTCTACCATTGAGCTATCACACCATAGTGTATACATTGTAGAATTTTGTTATAGTTTTGTTTTAGCCTTTACTCAGTTTTATAAATATTGTACGAGAATCTTTTTAATGATTAAGAATATCTCTAAACTAACAAATCTGGTTTAAAATTTGGGCAAAATTTACATAAACTTCTTAAATCAATGTGAACAATCTCTGTTTAAGAGATTATTTGAATTATTTGTTTTGAAACAAGTTTCATCTGGTTAGTATGTAATTGCATCAAATTACATTTGCATGCATTATTATATGTAAAACGTGTTTTTGGTTACAAATATTTGTGCTACTGCGCATTCACTCCAATAGCGGATGTAGGCGATATGATTAAGTAGGCGAAATTATGCCTACATCAGTAGTCGTGTGGCTACATTACTTTTTGGATCAATACATTAGATAGATAATTTATTTTTAATTAAGATAATTATTTTATTAATTAAATTATTTTTTTACTTTACATGATGATACTCCACCGCTTTTCTTCTGCCTCGATAGTTCAATTGTTAGAGTGTTGGTGCTTAGTATCAGAGGTTGTGGGTTCAATTTCTAGTAGGAGCGTTGTCTTGAATAATGAATAAATGCAAAAATTAATTGAATTAATAAAATATTTACATCGTATACGATGACCGTGTTTTTGTCTACATTATCATACGCTTCACATCTCTTGTATTCGGTATATACTAAAAAACTGATTTTTTATAAAATTATTAATCTGTATTTATTTTTGTTTTAGGTAAGCCTATCAAGCTCAGAAAGTTAAAAAGCCGAGATTTGTATGAAAATTGTAAGTAGATAAAAATTACAAAAGCTGTTTAAAATATTTTGTATAAAAAATGGATAAATTACTATTTTAATGCCGACAATCAGAATAAACATTACTGATTTAGATGGACTATTGCAAACATTGCTGAGTTTTTGATGCGAAACTCAGCATAAAAATTATTTTTTTACAATGCTCACAAATATATTAGTTATATTAAGTTGTAGATTTTCTACTTCTTGTAATTTGGACAAGAATTTTTTTTTATTAACACTAAATGCGTTACGGAAGTTACAGAAATGTCTAGAGGAAAATTTGGTTGCGTCAGATAACATTGAGATATCTTAGAAAACAAGCAAAAGTTTTTCACGAGAGATGCGATGTTTTTTTTTTAAGATGGTATATGTAGTGTCTATGCTCTGCGAGCTTTTTGTCATATTGTACACTTGTGGCTGTTACTTTTTCAGTAGTTTTGTTTTTTCAATGAAGTCCATACATTTTTGCTAATGGATTGTTTTGAACTTTTTTCTGGTTAGCTTGTACTTCTTCAAAAGCACTACTTAGCATATTCTAAGTTTCTTACTATTTTAGCAGATGTAGCCGTGTTTTCTGTCTTTCAGACATTTGCGGTATGCAGCTTTTAGTAGCTTTTGTAGTTTTGTTTGACTTATCTTCATTATTATGGTTTGGGCAATGTGTGATAGCCCGGTTAGGAATAGTTTTGTGATATTCCTTCGGCTAATAGTTTTTTTTTATGTTGTATGTTTTGTTTTAAGTAGACTATGGATGTTTGTTTTTCAGTCTTGCATGGGATCCCGAAAGCTGGTTAAGGTCTTTGGATTTTGTTTTAATATATTTTGGCTCTGGTGCCATTGCATGGTTGCGAAACATCAGAGCATGGACAGGCATGAGGACGGCTCAAGAACTTTTTAGCACCGCAAAAAAGAGAGACGAAATGAATGTGATTGCAAACATCCATTAGTGGATATGCAGCAGAAGAAGGTGCTATCGCAATATTTGGTTCTATATGTACTTCAGATGTTATTTATTGTGCATAGGTTTTTTTATTTGTTCACTAGTCTTTCGACGGTGTTATCACAGCAAATGACTTCTGTATGGTGTAATCCTAGAGAGAGTTTCATCGTATCTTTTGTGTCTCTTCTTTATGTAACACATTTGTTATTTTTGAAGTCTCAAGATTTACACTATGTCTATTTATCTATAGTCGATACGCGGCTTGTCTTGCCTACATTACCACAACCGAAGTACGTTTCTAAAGTACTTAGGCGACGGCGAGAGAAACCTAAACGAACATTGTTGTCGTTTTAAAAATAGGGGTGAAGGGAAACATTTTACTCTCGTCGTCGTTTATTAATTTCCATGTTTCTTCTACAATCGAGTTGATTGCAAAAAGCAACCTTCTACAGTCACGTTATCCAGATGATAATTTTTATTATTAGGTAAGTTTGGTGTCAAATTTGAATTTAATGTACTTTAACTTCTTTGTCATTGGGAGTATGGTTCTATACATTTTTAAATTTTGTAAGTCTTTTCGGTGTTCTGGTAGCCTTCTTGTAAAAATCATTGCTGTTTTTCTTGGGTTTATTGATAGTTTCTTTTTTTTTGCATCATCTTTTCACGGTGCTTAAGGCAAAAATGCTTATGGCATTCAGTAACTGCAGTACGGCGCTTATGACATCAGAGTAGAGGTGGTAAGACATTTATGCTTGGGCATCCGCCAGCTATTTTAGCGTCTACTTTGTAATGTAATTATTGTATTTATATGAAATATTTAGTCATTGCTCTGTCTATGAGGAATTGTATGTTTGTGTTGATATCGGCAGTATGAAAATAGTTTTAGGTACTGTTTATATTCTACCTGGTTCGGATTACTCTACTTACCAACGTCACTGTGAAAGTGTAGAATTAATTAGTGAATGCAACACTGTTTATATTATTGGCAATTACAACTTGCTACACACGTTGTGGATTAATGATGAATTTGGTGTAAGAACGTAGTCTACTTGTCCTAAAGGTACTTTAATTGCTAACACGTTTGGGTGTATTAATTCGCATCAATTGAACTACATACTAAACATAATTTTGGTTTTGCTAGATTTATTGTTTGCGCCTTTGGCATTTTCTTCAAACTTCAGCCTTACAGAATCGCTGTATCCTATTGTACCATGCGATCTTCAACATCCTGCTTTAGATGTAGTTTTAAAACTTGACTCTTTACAGGATACACCTGACAACGTATGGTGTGAAGAAGATAACGTGATGCAATATAATTTCAAAGATGCTGATTATGTTTCCTTAAATGATGTTTTTCTCAACACTAGGTGGGATAACATGTTTGTCAATTGTAATATTGATGAAGCATGTCACCGTTTTTATTCATTACTTTTTGACACAATTGACTATTATGTGCCCAAAATAAATAAGTGTTATAAAAAAACCTATAAATTTCCAATATGGTTTACAAGAGAGCTAAAAGACCTTGTGTTTTCTAAAAAAAAGTTACACAAAGCATATGTGCTGTCTAGATCAGCAGTTGACTACCACAAATTTAGTTGGCTAATACGTGTTATTCTAATCACATTATGAAAGTGGAAGATTCGATTAAATCTAATCCTGAAGCTTTTTGGGGACACGTCAAATCTAAACGTAGCAGTAATCAAATACCATCTACTTTCACAAATGGTAATTCTCAAATTGACACTACTGATGGCATTGTAAATTTCTTTGCTGATTTTTTTGGATCAGTTTACAGTCCGCTGATGGCATCTATGAGACTACACGGCACATATTCTCCATTATCTGTTCCTACCCATATAAATGAATCGCATCTTGTTTTAAAAATATCTGATGTTGTCAACGAACTATCACTATTAAAACCCAATAACTGTCCAGGGCCTGATAGATTAACGGTTTTCTTCCTCAACAAATGTGCGTTTGCCCTTTGTCGGCTCTTATGGCTTTTATATAACTTATTTCTGGTTATGGGTACTTTTCCTACTTGCTGGAAACAAGCTTATGTCACTCCGATTCATAAGTCCGGTGCTATAAATAATGTAACAAACTATAGACCTATATCTATTTTATCAGTTTTTCCAAAAGTTTCTGAAAAGTTAGTTACCTGTCAATTGACTGCCATTCTGCAATCTGAAATTGCTCTCAATCAACACGGTTTTCGAACTGGCAAATCGACATCTTCCATCCTTTTGTTGTATGAATCTTATATAACAGATGCGCTCGAAAACAGATTCCAGGTAGATTTAGTTTACACTGACTTTTCAAAAGCTTTTGATACCGTTGACCACAAGATACTAATTATGAAACTACGTGGTATTGGAGTTAATGGCATCTTGTTACTGTGGATTCAATCTTATTTATCTAACAGATCTCAATTTGTGCGCATTGGTCAGTGCGTTTCTCGTAATATTGATGTTACGTCGGGTGTTCCACAGGGGTCACATCTTGGACCTTTACTGTTTAATATCTTTATCAATGATGTGGTACACTGTTTTTCTAATGCGCGTTGTTTATTATTTGCGGACGATATAAAAATCTTTATGAAAATTCAGTCTTTAGATGATACTGTACTACTTAATGAAGAAGTACAGATTTTTTCTAGTTGGTGTCAGACCAATAACTTACTACATAATTAAAATAAATGCAAAGTGATGACATTTTCTAGACGTCAGTCTACGGTGATGTATGGTTATTATTATTATAATGTTGTTAAAAGTTAACACTATTTGTGATTTAGGCATTACGTTTGATTCAAGCCTTTCATTTACACTACATATCGATACTGTTGTGGCTAAAGCTTATCAACTTTTAGGATTTGTCAAGCGTAACTCTAAGAAGTTTTGTGACCATCGTACTCTAATTATCCTTTACAACGCTCTAGTACGTCCCCATCTCAAGTATTGTTCCAATGTGGTCATCATACACCGCCGTCAGTAAAGGAAAAATTGAACAGATTTAAAAAAAGTTTGTTCGTATTTTGGCGTATAAATGCAACATTGCAGGCAGCTACATGGAACTGCTCTCTACATTTAACATGACCAGTCTTAAAAAAAGACGTTTTAATTTTGACGTGACACTAGTTTTTAAAGTGCTTCGTGGGATTATTGACTGTCTTGACTTGCTCAGCTCTATAGGTATTCATGTCCCAGCTCAAGTTTTACGCAATGACTATTTATTTCATATACCGTTCAAACGCACTGATTATGCGGTGCACTCTGCATATACACTTATTTTGCGGCATGCCAACGAAGTTAAAGTGGATATTTTTAAAGATTCTTTTAATACCCTGCGACGTGCACTTGTCACCCATACGTGACCTTTTTTATATTTTCTAACTATTTAAGTTTTATTCTTATTTTTAATATTAGTTGTTTTATGTTTAATTTATGTTTTTTAAATTGTAAATATATACTTATTTTGTAATGGCTTTCGTTGACTAGTAAATAAATAAATAAATAATATGATTTTTGAGTTTAGAGTTTGTCTAATGTGTGCTGAGAAGTGGCATGCTTCTGTTTTCTATTGCCGTAGCAATAGATGTAAAGGTAGTGTTGTTATTAATATTATTAATTTTTAATATTTAAAAAGCTCCTAGGGCAATTTCTTTGCAGTATATAGTCTTTTTGCACCTGTTAACTAGCTGATGTATAGCTAGTTTGCAAGATTTTTCTTATTGGTATGCATATTTGTATTGGTGCAGAGGCGGGCTATTTGGTTACCCATCTTGTATATACCTATTCATTCTATTTTCTAATAGTAATGTTTAGCTAGGGCATACTTGGGTCGCTGGTATAAATATTACCTTAACTGCCCTCTAGCTGTTTGGTATGTATGAAAGTGATAGTTTAAGATTTTACATAGGAGTCTTCTAAGAGCAGCAAGCTTCTTTTGTAACATAATGGGATAGGTCTTGTCAGTTTTGAAGGTTTGAATGTTTTAAACGTGTCGATTCCTTATTTTAAGATGTCTTTGTCTATTGTGGCGTTTGCCGTTCAGACAGTTTTGGAAGGCATTTTAAGGTTTTTTTGGCTAGAAGATTTTGCCATCGTAGAGTCAGGGAAGTGTGTTTTCAGTACATCATGTTTTTTGATCGACTCTGTGTAGTCTTTCTTTCAGCAGCAACTAGATCAATATTTGCTGCGCTATCTTTGCTCAGCGCCTTCTGGAGGCGAGAATATGAATTTAGTTCAATATTTATTTTATGGAACAATTGCCACAAAAGGTATCTTGGAGCTTTTATAACAATACTACATATGATAGAAAGACTTTTTACTTCTTTTTAAAGTTCCATCTTCATTACTGAAGGTTGGAAACAATCATGCTGAACCCTATCCGATCCTTTGCCGCTCTAAACAGGGAGTGGGCATCTAGGCTAGTCCAATCCTGGATGTTCTTCAGCCAGGAGTATTTCTTACGGCCAATGCCTTGTCGCCCTTCTATCTTGCTCTTCATTAACAACTTTAAGATTTCATATTTATTATTGCGGAATATGTGCCCCAAATATGCCGTTTTTTTCTGTTTAATATTAGGAGTAATTGTCGATCTTGGCACATACGTCGCAACACTTCTTCGTTAGTGGTATGATCTACCCGCGACACTCTTAAAAGCTTACGGAACGCCCACATTTCAAAAGCTTCTAATCGATTTATGGTGTTCATCATTAATGTCTACGTTTTACAGCCATACAACAATACCGAATACACATAGCACTTCACAAATCTTAGTCGGAGGATTAAACTTTGGCCTGTGTTTGTTAACAGTGGTTTTATGATATTGAAGGTGGCACGGGAGTGCTCTATCTTAGCACGAATCTCACACTCCGGGTCTAGATCGTCTGTGATCCAACTTCCCAGATATTTGAACTTTGGTACTACTTAAATGGTTTCTCCGTAAATTTGTATGCGGCAAGGTGGTGTTCTCCTGCTTACTACTATGGCCTTTGTTTTTTTGTGTTAATCTTTAGGCCGAGGTTGTCACTAGCATCTGTAATTTTATTTAGCAACCCTTGTAGTGCTTTCGGGCTGTCAGCAATTATAGCGGTATCATCAGCGTATTGTATATTGTTCAATACCATTGATTTTGATTCCGTTCGTTTTGCCTTGCAGTGCTTGGTTAAAGGCACATTCCGAATACAAGTTGAATAATAAAGGCAAAAGAACCAACTTTGGCGCACTCCCCTCTCGGTTGCAGTAGTAGTATCTTCAACTTTAACTGCGGCTGTTTGTTGCCAATACAAATTCTTGATTATTTTAATATTGTTCCGGTCTAGTCTTTTTAATTTCAGTATTTTTAGGAGGTGTGTGTTTTACTTGATCAAATGCCTTCTCGTAGTCAATAAAACATATAAATGTGTCTTGCTGCTGATCTATGCATTTTTGAAGAAGTACAATTAGACCAAATTAAGCTTCTCTAGTTTCCAGACCTTTGCGGAATTCAAATTGTAAATCGCTTTTTGTAGATTCTTGTGTGAATGATTTTTTAGAAAGATCTTGAGAACGTGGCTTATCATACTTATTAGTCGGAACTGATTAAATTTCCTGGAGCTCGGTTTTTTAGGGATAGGCAGTAGTACCGAGTTGAGTTAATCTTTTGGTATTTCTCCAGTTTTGTAAATACGAATATGCGATATTAAGTTATCCAGGTGTTCTTCTTCTAACAATTTCAAAATTTCTACATGGATTTTATGTGGTCCAGCAGCCTTCTCCGATTTGCTTGTTTTGATTGCTCTTCCTCACTTTTGTGTATTTCTGGTGCTTCCTTCACTTATGTGGTATTGTCACTTTTTACTAGTATTTTTTAGTTTTTTTTTATAAACTATAATGAGAATAACTAAAGTATGAAAATAGAGTTTAAAAAAAATAATTTATTATTGTAAATTGGTAGTTGCTTATCCGTTCTAGATATTACCTACCGTTTTGTCAATGATTAGCTTTTTCTCTCATCTATTTTCAACCTGCTACTTTTGCAGCATTGACTGCAGTAGGTGAAATCTGACTTTTTTTAATTATAAAATTTTCAGGTATGTTATGTAGAAAAGAGAAGGGCATTAATTTAGTTTAAAAGAACATTGAAAGTATGTATTATTTTTTAACTATTTAGTTTAAAATCTACCTAAAAATATATAGAGATTGAATAGAAACTAGTTAGTCTGATTATTAATGAACATACATTGACGACAATATTTTTAATTTTGCCAGAATTTAATATGACCGTATTTACTTCTAAACCTTTCGCAAGATTTTTTTTTTAGTTTGTTTAGTTTCTTACTTTTTTTTTTGTTTACTCTGTTCACTTTTGCTAGCGGGCCGTGGTTTACAACTCATATTTATTTTAAACTTCTATTTACTTATTTATAGATTTTGTTGAGGGAGAGCGTGGTGCAGGAGTCTAGGTATCTGACTGCTGTACCTATGATCGTGGGTTTGAATGTCACAACGGAAACTGTTTTAAACGTTTATACGCTCTCTCACTCTCTACCCGCCTTGTCAGCGTGGGGTTTTATGACTGAGATCCTTCTCTGGGGAATAGATTAATAATCTCTTCAATGGTTTGTAATCTACTTAAAACTGTAGGTCCACCTGTAATGTAAGTTGCCAGCATTACGGACAGAGAAGAGGCGAATGCGCCTGCAGTGTCGTGAAAAGGGGATTATGATGATTAATTTCTTGTTGGAATGAATGTATAATATTTAACTATATATTCTTTTCTAACTATTGACATACATGTGTACGTTATATAATATTATTATTGATATTGTCTCAGCTTTCTTAGTCTGTCTTATTATGAAATGGTTTTATGATTATGTTGTTTTGATTTGCATTTATCTGGGTGCTTTGAGATTTGATTTTTTTCTTTCGCTACTTTATTTACATTTTTTGTAAACGTCGGCGCTTTTACATTATTTTAACATATATATTGATTGTGTTCTTATGAATTTATATGCAGCGACACGACATACTTTTGTTCTGTTTTGTTATTGGGTAGCTGTTCATTTTTCCTATTCTATTTTTATTTACATTTTGATATTTTATGATTTAGTAACAGTTTATGAAATTCAATACAATCTGTATCTGGCGCCACATCAGATGCTCTATGTTGTGGCGCCGGATACAGTTGCATAAAATAAGTTATTTAACCTTCACTCGTATAATTGTAATTACTTTACAAACAATTGTAATGATTTTACAAACCGTAAAAATAAAACAAATCCAAATCCTTTTTTAAATCTTGTAAACCCACAGAAAAACTGCCAATTCTATATAAAAAAACATGCATAAATTACATCATAATAATTTAATAACAATTTAAATCTCATTAAATCTTGTTACACAAACATCATAAAATAAAACAATAATTTTATTACCAATTAATCAATAAAGCCATTAAATTTTATTAATGATTTCATTGCCAAACAACAATGATTAATATTTATGTGAATCAAGATAAACAAATAATAAAACTGGATAACATTAGGGATTCACAATAAAAGTAATTTTTTTAAATTGTTATATTTGTTCTAATCTTTACTGCTATTTTTATTGCATGTTATTATTTTTTTGTTTGACTAATGTAATGAATGTTTGAACATAAATAGCTTCCTTTAGCGTAAAAATAGAGATTTGTTTAATTAAGCTGCTTGACTATTGTTTGTTAGAAGTAATTGAACTTAATCGTTTAATTAAGCGTGGATATAATACGGAAAACAAATGTTGACATGTGATTTAATAACTCATTATAAATATAATAATTGTTGCTCTATTTTTTGGTTTTAATGATTAGTTAAATTTTATAAGTAGTTTAATGGGTTTGTGAACACGGTTTAGAATTTTAATACATAATAATTATGATAATTATTTGGGAAGAAGAATGACCTGGCTATATTCTTATATGAAATAAATTATAAAGGAAGACATTAATTTTAAATAATAACTAATGAAATTTTAAATAATGTAATAAAGAGTATTCTAAGAAAAGATTAATCGTAGCCAATTTGTTAATATAATATAAATTATTGAATTCTTTAAAATCAAATTAAGTACTACACTGTGTAAATAGCTTTAGTTTTGTATATAAGTTTTCTTTACTTATGTTAAAAGCTATCTTAGAAATAAGTGTAGTATCAAAGAGAATGAATTTAAATAAAGTTTGTTTAAAAATCGAAAAAAATAAATTCAACACTTACATTTTATACAGGGTTAGGCAGTGAAGTGGAAAGATGAAATGGAAAGTACATAAGATACCATACAAATTTTCACTTAACAAAATTATATATAAAATGTTGTTAGTTCAAAAATCTTGGTTTTTAGAACAAAATAAAAAATGTTTTGGAAATTAGGCGGTTTGAAAAAAAAAACACGATTTACAGTTAGGGGGGGGGGGGACTTATAAAGGTAATTAAAAAAGAAATCAGTAATGAGCATGCGCTATTATGTAGAATTTTTACGTCTTCCAGTTTTGGAAAAGTATGTTGGTGTTTCTGGACGGGATTGGCAAACGTTGAATCTGTATTATTATTTTGAAATGATTTTGAATGGGCAGGCAAATCAAATTTCTCATTTGATTAACATTTGAAAATTGTTGGTCTACTGTGTTGAATTTGGGCAAAAGAAATATACGAGAAACAAAGCAGAATGGTTATCCGAAAAGTGTGGAGAAATAGAGAAAGATTAAAGGAAACACGACAGCTTTAATGTTTTATGCACAGATAAGAGAGATGACAGGAAATGTGAAATAAGAACTGTTGAGTGAATATTAAAAAGAAGCGCAAAGCTAATACGTTTGTGTTTGTGATGTATCTGTCTTCTTATCAATTTGGAAATGGCAAACAGTATCTAGCTAGTGAATTCTATGACAACCTATCAAAAGTACCAACGACAAATTTTGAAGATACAGGACCGTCTATAGGGCAGATAAGATACTAGCTGAAATGTTTAAACATTTGGACGACGAACTATCAATATCCTGGCAGAACTATTCAATGCAATTGACATGGAGGGATTGATTCTTCAAAAATGGCTCCTCACGACCTTTATAACTATTACAAACAAAGAGAATGTCACCTGTTGTTCAGAATATAGGACGACCAGTTTCATGAGCAATGCGATAAAAATATTTCTACAATTTATTCTTAAACGATTTTATAGATTTCTGGAAGAGCAAATAGGTGACACCTAATTTGGCTTTAAAAACGACTTTGGAACAAAGCAAACTCTATACGTTTTTTTTTTTAAAAAGCTTTTGTTAATTGCCATGAGAAACTGCTGAACGTCTTTTTGAAACAAAATCTAAATACTAGAGAGATGCGTATTATCAGAAATTTATAGTGAAGACAAACTGCAAATATTAAGGTTGACAACGAAATCAGTAAAATTTTCAAGGTAAGTAGATCAGTGAGGCAAGGATGTGTTTTGTCGCCACATCTGTTTAACGTATATAGCAAAGAGATTTATTCTAGCAATTAGCATAGCAATAAACACGAGAACAGAAAAAAATAAGTTAATACAGAAAAGCCGATATCCAACACTTGAAGAACTGCAGAAGAAAGAAAATGAATAACAACATGTGTTTAAGACCAAATTAGAACCAACGCATACCCTAAAGAACATGGATCTTAATACGTTAGCAAATACAATTACATCTAGCATGCAAGTGGCCACGAAAAAAATCTGTATAAAAGGGAAGCAAAACAACAGCAAATTTAGTCAGAACACCCAAAAACTAATAAAACACAGGAGAACATTAAACAGAGCAGAAGCATAATACGCCCAACTCAACAAAAGAATAAGTAAGGAGATTTGCAGAGACATAAGAACTTTCAATATCCACACTATCCAAAACGACATAACAGAAAACGCAAACATGAAAGTTCTAAGATTAAAAATGGCGAAGGGAAAATCAAAGATCTACAAGCTAAAAGATAAGACTCTTGAACTTAATATCACCAGAGGAAATATCTTAAACGTTGGCTTAGAAGACATCCCCTAAGTAGATACATTTGAAATACAAATGGCTTTGAAACTGATAAAAACAATAAGGCTCCGGGAGAAGATCGAATAACAAACGAAATGCTAAAAACCGGCGACGAAGTTTTGCAAGAAGCAGTGAGATTGCTTATCAATAAATGTTTAATTGAATAAAGGATCCCAGACACATGGCAGAACGCAGAAGTCATTCTATTGTTTAAAAAAGGTGATCACACTAATCTTGAGAACTATTGCCCGATAAGCTTGCTATCTCATCTGTACAAGCTGACTACAAATATCATAACAAACCGTCTAACAAAGAAGCTCGACTTTTAACAGCCAGTAGAACAGGCAGGCTTCCGTCGAGGTTTTAGCACTAAGGATCATCTACAAACTATCCACACGCTTATTGAGAAAGGTACCGAATTCAATATACTTATCCACTTGGCTTTTGTTGACTACCACAATGCATTCGACTTGATTGAGACTTGGGCAATTCTAAACGCATTAAATAACGCAAGAGTTTACACTCAATACCCGAATATTATTAAATATATATATGAAAATGCTATGCTCCAGGTTAATATTAAGGACGACATGAATACCAACAAAATACCAATACATAGCATAGGAGCTTCCGTGATAGGATATGGCCAAAGTTATTTACAGCGGCTATAGAGGACGTATTTAAAACGCTACCATGGAAAAACAAAGGTTTACGTGTCGATGGTACTTACGATTTGCAGACGACATCGTTATAATTAGCAGCGATTTCGACGAATTACAGCAAATGCTCCAACAGCACGAAGCTTCAATACGGGTAGGTTTAAAAATGAATCTTAATAAAATGAAAATTATGACCAAAGACGACCGTAATATTATCGTAGGAACGAACACTATTGAAAAAGTGGATGAATACATATATCTAGAGCATAAAATCACACTAGGCAAAGAAAATCAGGGAGCCAAAATAAGTAGAAGAGTTGGACTGACCTGGGCTGCTTTCGGGAAATTAGGTTTTATACTAAAAAACAAACACATACCAATCAATCTCAAGCGTAACGTATTGACTAAAAACCACGCAAACGGCAATGGAAAGTTCCATGTTAGGCATAAGCTTAAGACAAAGAGTGCGAAACAAAGCTATCTGATGACAAACAAGGTTGACAGACTTCATGGACGCACGATTTAAGTGGAGATGGGCCGGCCACATTGCCAGACAAGACCCAAACAAATAGACACTCCGGATCGTAAAATGGCGCCCTTGAGATACAACTCGGAGCATAGGAAGTCCACAAAAATGATGGACCGACGATATAAAAGTAACAGCGGGACAAAATTGAACGCAACTACCGTTAAACAGAGCAACGTGGAATGTTCAGGAGTGGACCTTAATGGGCTAAAGAAGAAGAAGAAGAGGAACTAGCATAGAAGACATTAATAACTGTTTGAACGTACAAACGTTGGTGAATGGGGTAAGACCTGAACATGAAGAAATCTAAGTTTAAGGTGAGATTGCTACCTCTTCTTAATATTATTCTATTGAATGGAAATCTAGAACATAAAACAATCTTACACGCACAAGGTTCTGGCTTTTGAGTTGTGGTGTTACCGAAGAGTATTAAAGATTTCTCTGACAGATAAGGTGACAAATGACGAAGTGCTAAGAAGAATGCACAAGAAATTTGACTCAAATATTTTGCACATGTAGTAAGAGTAACGAAATATTTACTTTTCCAAATCATCATAGTGACTGTTTGGACAGCAGTACAACGGAACTATTTAGGAAAGCAGCTGATAAGTTAGAATAGCTATGATAATTTTCAATATCCGATGGTAGCGGAACAATAAGAAAAAGAACACTTTATTTCGACCAGGATTTTAGTTAATTAACAGGTTAAAACTAACTTACCTCAATGAATTGGCGGTATTATCTATGGCCAACAAGGTGAGTTTTTGGTAAAAAAAGTGCGCAACAAATTGCGCGATTTATTGTTTTTGGGGTGTTACACCTGCTTGTGTAAAACCTACTTTTGGGGACAATACTTCTCTGGTAACCCTAGCGATCATTTTTTTATATCCTCACATTTGTGGGCTTCAGTGCGAGCCAGAATATCAAATTTCATTCTCACTGCAAAAACTATGATAGGCGCGTCTCCGGTCGATATCCTGTCAACAGACGTAAGCTGTATAGCCACGTTCTCTAAAGTATTTTTCATGTCTACGACTTAAGTCTAACAGACTCGTTTTTGAAGACACAGACTTTGTAGTGCTGAAGTTAAAAGATGGAAAAAGGTACAATTGGTTGCTGTAGACTAATCTAAAAACCTTATTAGAAAATAAAAGCTTTTAAGCAGTCGGCAAAAGAAACACTTCTGAATAGGAAGAGCAAAAGAAACAGATTTGCTCATTATCTTTTAGAGTTTCTTTCGCTAAAAATTAGGTGGAAAACTTTATCATATCTAGTTAAAGGATGGATTTTAAAAGAATTTTTTTGAAATGTTTTAGGATTAGGAAAAAGAGCTTCTCCTGGTTACAAAACCTTCGACAATAATTTGAAATTAAAACATATTGTTGTTAACTTCTTTTGAGGAGAAAGTATTGCAAGAAGCTTTCTGATTACAATGAGATAAGTGTTTTGAAATCAATGGCTGTAACAGTGTTTAATTATGATTGTTTAATGAGCTTTAAACACATTTTTTGCTTAGTTGAACACTTACTGAAGGTAGTGTTGAATTTTTCAGAATTGCTATGTACAAAAATTTGAACAATCCAAAAGATTTTTGGAACAATTGGATTTTAATTGTAGGTTTTTGCAAGGGTGATTGTGGTAATGTTTTTGTATATATAATCAGTGTTGTATCTTACGACTTTACTTTTCTGTCAGCTGTAGATGTCTACGTGTAGATACCCATATGCCAAATCTAAATTTTGTAATTTTTTTTTAACAAGATTGTTGAAGACCGATATAATTTTCATACTATTTGTATTACGACTATAACCTTCCGGATATTACAGGCTTAAGAAAATCACAATGTAGGCTTCTACATGGATAAGCTTATCTAATAGATAGAATATTTATTCTTTTTCGGTTCCAATCTTTCAAAATTATGAGAGCGGCTTAACGGTTGCTAACAGTTTATCGAAGCTGTTGGCTATCTAGTGTTGATATCAGTGAATTTATTTTCTGATCTTTCTGCTTAGTGTCTACTTTACTTTGTGTTTTTTTTTAATGTTTGTTGTTGTTTTCAAAAAAAACTTAGTTAGTTTCTGATATTATAACATTTTGTTAAATAGCTGTTCTTTAAGTTGCATTTTCAAATTTTGTAGTTTGACTATTGCTTATAAGTGACCAAGGTAATTTTTTACAATTCGATGATTAGCACTTTATTGCATTTAGCACATCTGTCGGTTTTTATCACATGTTTTTGAAATCCTCTGCAAACAACGTATAGTGTTCTCTTGGGTCTAGATTACGATTTATTTGAGTAAAAAAATGCAAACAACAACTCGGTCATATTTTCATTATTTAAAACTTAATTACATTAAGCAAATGTATACGTTTCGGGCGCTACTGGCGAACACAGTGTAAAAAACATGAAAACACAATTACCTTTGAATATTATAATATTAATTAATAAAGAGATATTATTAAGTTCAAAAATAACTTAATTAATAAAGCATGACTGAATAGTGAAATTATAATAAATAAAATAAAATTTAAATCAAATTTTTTACCCGGAAACAATATTTTTTGGTCTATTGATGTTTAATTTACACATTTGTACATAATAAATAATATAAACCGCTTTCATTTCGTCATAATATATTTGTATAAAACATAATATTGATTTATTACTACAACACATAAATAAACATTTAATATTTTATTTGGTTGTTAATACGAGTACAAATAAATAAAGTAGTATTTAAATATGAATTATTATTAACAATGTAATAGAAACTCTAATTAAAATAAACAACCTTCATATTTTTATAATTAAAATGCACAGATCGAGCACGCACGTGTTATTTTAAATAAAAAAATTTAATATATTTTCTTCGTTGAACGTTTCAAGAACAATATCCGCACCCCACGCACATCTCGTATTGTCTAAATTTAAATTTACACCTCTGCTTTATCAAACGTGACACTATTACGAGTCATGTTGTTTAGATACTACTAATAAAATCTGCTCGTTTCAACGTGCACACAGATTAATTAAATTTAAGAAATAAAGTTTATTATAAGATGAAAAGTTGAATAGGATAATTAAATTTTATATTGCAGCTAGGGTGATATTTATTAAAGCATGCATTATTGATTTTAGACAGATGCTTTATTTGTAGTTAATTTGACTATAATTTAAGAAAATCAAACAAACGTAAAAATTAATTAATTTAATAAATTTAAATAATTAATTGATAAATTTCCGTTGCTACAAGCCAGCTTTACGATGAAAGATTTCTAAACAGACGAAAACGTATTTTTTCAAATTATAAACTTTTTGATAGAAAATTTCTTTTTTCGGTACTGCTCTGCCAGAGATTTTTTTTTAAATATTAAGAGTTGGCTAGTTAAAAATTAGAACATTTCTTAAATGATACATTTTTAAATTTTAGTCGTTGCAGGTATCGTACTCGGTTCTTCTCTGTGAGACGATGCATTAATGTGAAGTAGTTATTGTTAACATTTATAATTTTGTCTATAATATATTATTTGAAAATATGAAGAGGAAGGTTTTGTTACCGCTCAGAATAAGGCATGTGGTGCCAGCGAAACTTTATAATGTCATCTCGTCAACTATTATTTTTGATTTATTTATTTTAATATTTAATGAACAAAAAAAAAATGAAAATAGTATAAGTAGATATTTTTTTAATATAAATGTTAATAGTACAAAAAAGAAAAACTGTGTTCTAATTGTTTATAGCTAATAATTTCAAATCACAACAATTAATAAGGATATAACAAATATAATCAAAATAATTAAAATCCTTTTTTTGAATTATTAAATTTGAAAGACAAATACAAAGTACATCATGATTACAGTAAATAGTTATTATTTTGTAATAATATGATGACAATTAAATTAGCCTAGTGCTCCATATATAGGTTGATTATATTTTTTGTGTATATAAATTTCTAGGTTTTCCCTATGTATTTTACGTCGGATTAAGCTAATCAAATTATCTAGAAAGTGGAAAAACCTACTCAATTATTAAAAAATCTGCAATTAACTATTGTATACGGGGTTAGGAATTTATTGGAAAACCTATTATCATTAATATGCAGATGACGTCTATTTCTATAAAATTTATTAATAATAATTAAAATATTCCATAATTAAGTTAAACATAAATTAATATAATTTTTATTTTTTAGAATTGTTTTATTTATTATTAGTCTATATAACTTTATATACGCAAATGGAAAAAAAATAAAATGTTTTGACTAGGATGGCAAATTTTAGTGATTGAGTATTGAGTGCATTTTTTAGCGATGATATTAATAATATGGAATTTATAAATCAAATGGAAGGCGACATTGTTTTTAAATACAGGTTGCGCATTTAAGATTTATATGTAAACGTTTGCAAACATAAGCGGATAGCTAACAATTAATGCATGGTAAGGAATATGTAGATGTGGGGTCTATTTATTCCATTACGTAACAGTACAGTTTAATAAGATTATAAGGAACATGCCATGACAGAATTATCTGCGTTTTTTAAGATTTGTAGGTTGACATCAAACAGTTCAACCGCGTAAATTGATTAATATTTTAAACATATGTAAAAGTTACGATTGCATCATACGGGGCTGACCGACCGACCATTATTGTTTGCGATCTACTACGATAATAGAATATTGTTCAACTAGCCTGTAGAAACTAAAACTTTTTTTGTGAGGGTGGAAATGGATTAGGTACGTTGTGTGGGGCTCCTGGTTGCCCGTATATCTACTAAAACCTTAAACCTCTTAGGCCTCTTGGACTTGCGGAATCACCGTTGTGGTATTACTTCACAAGTCTAAGACACTTTTTATTTTTGGTTTCCAAGTTTTATTCTCTTCTCCTTTTTTTTGTTGGCATTATTTTTTGTATGTCTTCTTCAATGGTTTTTTAGTTGCTTGAACTTTCTACAATAAGTGCGGTCAGATTGCTAACAGTTATCTTCTTCCTGACTTTATTCTGCACATTCATTCTGATGTCTTTTTAGCGATAGCACTTTACTTATTGTATGCTCTGGGTTTTAACACAGTAAGGGCAGTCGTTATGTACTGCAAGACACATTTTCTTTAAGTATGACCCAAAGCATCCATGTCCTGTAAGGGTCTGTGTAAGATGGTTGTTTAGATTTTTATGACTCCTCCACCCACGGTGTCACCAAGGATAAAAGAATTTGCTTTCATTTGAGGTTATCTTCTTTGATCTGCCAATTTTTTTATCGTCTTTATTAGATTAGCTTTTCTCTTTTCCTTCAGTTGCTTCCCTATGTTGTGGGTTTGTTCTTGGACAAGGAGGTGTATGGGGGTCGATTTTGTTATTGTCTGTATAGCCTTAGTTGAGACTGTTGTAGACATTTGCTATTTTGTTTTTTTTTTATACAAGCGCAGCGTACAACAGTATTGAGTCTACCTTTGCCCCAATTACTTTACAATTTTCTGCTTCCGGGCTTCTATGATTTGTGCCAGAGCCCTTATTAGTTTATCTGCTGTTTGTTTGACTTTAGTGGGGTCTTATGCTCTAGTTTTTACCTATTCTTTAGTATATAAATGCTATCTTATGATTTGATTGTAGTATTCTCTAGATTGATCTTGACTATGATGTTTTTTTTTTGTTCTCCAGGACGACAGCATCCGTATTCTGTGTTGCCAGCTGTAACTTATTTTCTTGATCCACTTCTTAATTACATTGGAAGTCCATTTTGCGCTCTTTAATTTTTTTTATGCTATTACATCTGATAACCATGACAATATCGTTTATGGTAATTGCGTGTGGCATCTGAAGTCTCAGCAGACCACCATAGTGAATGTTTTACAGGGTGGGGCTCAAAACGGAGCTTTGTGGCTCACCGTAGGTTATATACAAGGTTTTTTCTGGAGCTGCACACTATAGTTCTATCCTGTAGAATCTATAATGTAGGTAATGGAACAGATATTCCCATTTTATTTAGTTTTTCTATTAACTCTCTTTATGGCATCCAGTTGAAAGCGTCTTTTATAGCGTAGGTGCTCAGCAGTAACTTGACGGGTTACATGGCTTATGGCATCAAGTGTAGAGTGACCTTCTCTGAAGCGGTGTTGGTTCTCAAGTCTCTATTTCTATCTAATTTGTAATAGTTTTGTCTATTTCTAGTCCAGCGGAATGATGTGTTGCTTTACAGTGTGTCACTATTGCCCTGATCGCCTCCGGCGGGATTATGTCTGCCGTAGGTTTTCTTATTTTTACTTCTGCCACCTGCCACCTGCCATCTGTGTTTTTTTTTTGTGCATTCTGTTGTTATAGACATTTCTACTCTTAACTCTTTTCATGTTGTACTTTATCTCTTGTCATGTTAGCGGTGATCTTTAGCTCACTTTATTAGTGACATTTTTGCACTCTTTGCCCCTAATTAGTTTATGGAAGAGACTATGCAGTCTCTTTCATGACATCCTTCTGAAGTCTATTATAGCCTTTTTAGAGTTTTTTTTGTATATGCTTCTTGTGACAGTTGCAGTAGGTTGATGTATTTTTGTTTCTGTTGTTATTTATTTTTGTCACAGTCTTTTTGTCTTTTATAAAGCATCTTATCTTGCCAGCGATATTTTTATTCTACCAATGCATTCGTTTGTAATTTATCTTTCCTTCTTTGTTGTTTATTGTTTTTTACTGCAGATTTTAATTATAAAGGGTTTTCCAATAAGAAGTTTTATTTTGAATAACAGGCTATTTAGGCAACTGTCAATATTGCTATTATCTTTGTCATTTGACAAGTAAAAACTACGCCATTATTAAAAATGGATCGATACACGTTTCAACAACGCATTGAAATTATTAAAATTCACTACAAAATGGTGAAACTAAAGCATTTTTTGGTCGTCGTAAGGCAATAGTAAGCCTGGTGGAAAAATTTGAGCTGTGATGTGAAAAATTGAAACCGTGTGCATCGCTCAAGAACACATGAGAATATTGCTGATGTAGCACGTAGTGTTGAACAAAACCCAGGTTTGTCGATTTTTTGTCGATCTTTGGAATTAGACATTCCACAAACGACATTACACTCTATTTTGCATAAAGACTTAAGCCTTAAGGATTTTAAAGTTCAGTTAACACAAGAACTCAAGCCGGTCGATCACCATAAACGTCGTATCTTTGCTGATTGGGTCCTTCAAATGCATCAAAATGATCAGGAATTTCATCGAAAAATCATCTTTAGTGATAAGCAGAATTGTCGCATTTGGGGCTCAAAAAATCCAAGAATGATTGTTGAACAGTTATTGCATCCTCAACGTGTCACTGTTTGGTGCGGTTTTTGGGCTGGCGGTGTGATTGGACCCTACTTTTTTTGAAAATTAGGCTGGTGCAACTGTTACGGTAAATGGATGGCGCTACCGAGCTATGAATTATGATTTTTTTATAGCCGGAATTGGAAGATAATGATGTGGACGACATTTATTTTTAGCAAGACGGCGCTACGTGCCACACAAGCTACGAAACAATCGCAGTTTTGCAAGAAAAGTTTCCTGATCGTGTTATTTCTCTGAGAGGTGATCACAATTGGCTACCGAGATCTTGAGATTTAACATCTTTAGACTTTTTTTTGGGGCCACGTGAAAGATAAGATAAGATTGCTCCACAATCCATTCAAGACCTTAAAGATGGAATTCGTGAAGTTATTGAGGACATACAGCCGCAAATGTGCAAATTGGTCATAGAAAATAATATGAAAAGAATGTGGTACTGCAACCGTAACCGTGGTGGCCATTTGATTGATATCGTTTTCAAATGTTAATGGCATACCCTCCTCTTTACAATGAAATAAACATTTATTGATTTCTCTTAAAAAATACCCGTTTTTTTTTAATTTCAAAATGAAACCATTTATTTGGAAAACCTTATAGTTTTCTTTAGATTGGATGCGGTGTGAATTGTTTTGCTTGTGTTCTGGTTTAAATTTTCTATGATTTTTTTCTGTTGGCTACGGCGGAAGACTTGGTCTTTGTTTTTTTTTCATTTAGTCTACGATTTTTTTTTCTCATTTTACTGAAAACTATAGGTAAGTTTGGTATGAGTTTTGGAAATGGAAAAGTGGTCTGATGAAGTCTAGTCATACATTGCATAGCGAATGAGCCTTGTTTTTTGACGGGAGTTACTCTTAAATTGCTGCTTGAAACTTTACGCTTTAAAAGTGTTGAAAAGTATCGGCGTAAATGCACTCAATGGAGTATGATCTATAATGGAATTGAAACGCCGCTAAATATTTTTTTAAGTTTATTAGTATCAATGTTTTACTGTTGTTATTTACTTTATAATGTCTAGTTAAAAGTCAAACTCACGACTGCACTGAGCGGTACGCGAGGTAAGGATTGTTTCGGGGTGCTGTGACCATGCATTTCACATTTGCTTTATATTATTGTAAAATTAGTATTATGACATAAGATATGAGATCACGATTTACTTTGTTACCGTTCTCGCGACTTGAAAATGACGCTAAGAGGGAAACATCTAGAGATGGTGCCGTTGATATACCAATTTTGGTTGATAGGTGCCAGTTTTGATGAGCGGAGTTTTTATGGATTTTGAGAGTGGGGCGTTTGGTGGTGTACAGGTAGTTTTTATTACTCAAGTTAGCCAGTTTATTGCAGGGGTTGTTGTTGTGATTCTGCTTTGTTGCTAAGTTGTGGACTTTGTTCATTGCTTCACAATTTAGTCTTCATCTTCAATTGAAAGTTTGCTTAAATTCTGCGGAGCTGTTTTTTGATTGTAACTGACTTGTGATTTGTCTAGTTATTTTGTTTTTATCATCTGCACTAAGCTTTGCTTTTGGATTCATTTGTGTGCGCTGGAGGATAGTTGCGGCGTTTTGATTTTACTGGTTTGCAGGACAGTTGTTGCTTGGATTTTTTGAAAGAGAGTGCTTACAGACTAAAATTCTCTCGGGTCATTCATGGAAGTTTGAGGCTGGTAAGGCTTATATACCTTCTGTTAGGAGATTGTATTTTAGGAGAAGGTTGGTTAGGACGCTCTAAAGGCTGTGGGGTGGAATTGTGGGATAAGCCACTTTAGGAAGTGATCGGTCTGCTATAAGAGTATTTATCTTTATCTGGATCAGCAAGTCTGGCCAGATTTGGGTCGGGGTAAACTACGAAGTTATTGAAGTACTTTTTGGCCAAAGTTTTGATATGTTGGCGCCACGGGGGTACCGAGATCCTTATATTTTATTTTGTTTTGAACATACCATACTCACTTTTCCAGATTGACAACGCAAAAGTGATTGATGATGATTGTGGTGTACATTCGAATTTTATTTTGGTGCGACATGATGCTGTTGAATTGAAAATAACAGTTTTTTTTTGCTAATCTGGCTTTGCAATTTGTAGATTAGTTTTTTTATCGAAGGTGATATCCAGATATTTGGCAACGTCAAACCACAGAGTTTAGATATGAAGCTATCAACTTTATAAGACAAACAGGAAATTTGAAAAGTTGACTTTTGTGTCAAACCTTGTCAAAGGTTTGTTTATCAAAAATATCACTTTTGTGGTTTTTTTAGTCTAAAACCTTTGACAGTGTGGTCAGGCGGTATATTTGGTACTACAGAGTAGTCCTGTTAAAACCAGCGCGGAAAGAATGTTGTCAGATTTTGTGTGGTTTTGGATTAAGTTCAAAAACATTTTTTGAATGACCTTACTTAGGCGCATAAAAGACTCATTGGGTGGTTTTGAGGAAATTTTCCGTCCTTTGCAAGTTTTGGAATGTGTTTATGGCGTGACAGATTTTACAAGAGTTTTATTAGCAATATTAATGAGGGCTGTTGTTGCTTTATGCAAGTAAGATTTGAGTGTTCTGTTTGAAATTCTGTCAGGGTCAGGAGCGGACTGAGTTTTTAGTTTTAAGATAATTTTTCTGATTCCAGAAGGTTCAACGCTATGTAACGGTGTGTCGTCGTCAGTGTATTATAAGATGTTATTGATTTCTTAGTGGAGCTTTTTGTCGTGTTTCAGATTAGTCTCTTTAGTCAATGGAATTTGAGGCTATCAGCAAATAACTGCACCAACTGGTGGCCTGGATGAGCTTCCAATTTGTTAATTGGCAAATTCCGGTATCCAACTGAGTAACGAGCGATACGATTGAATAGAATGAAGCCGGCTGGATGTATATGAAATGTAAATATTTAAGATGTCCACTTCCTATCAGTCTTAGATGAGAGATCGGGGTGCGGAAGTGACTTTCTGGACCGCTTCCGTTCATGTCGCTTTTGAAAAGTGGGTTTGCTCGATACAAACCTATGCGTTTTGATTTATTCCGATTGTTTTGCTAAGTGAAAGATAACATTTCTGGGTACGAGCTTTAGACTTAATACGATGCATTGTTCATCAATTCCTATGACGTGATATATTATTAAGCGTTAATGTTTGATTGTAAAATCATATTATTATGCTCAAATTATATTGTTTACATTTTAAAATCATTAATAAAATAGTGGTTTATACTCTATTTACCTGATCAAAGAATGCAAGCAAGTGTTAAGGTTATTTCTAACAAATAACAATATAAAAGCTTTTTTGGAATATGTTGTGAACTTCTCCTGACATAACTTAAAGATTGACTGACTGAGAAAGTTTTCATCTACTATATTATTTTTATCATTTTTAGGAGGAAAAACACTTAGCTGAAAATTTTAAATTGTTATTCCTTAAAGAATAATGCAGAGTTGAACATTTCTGAATAGCTTCATTTCAGTGTGTATACACCATTTATTCAAAGTGTTTATCTAAAAGGATGCGATGATTACAAGCAACAATATTATTCCAAAAGGCAATTTCAAAACTTCCGCATTGTGTAGGATAAAAGGATACCGAATTCCCAGTACTTTTGCAACAGAAATGAAACGAGCCACAGGGTAATTGAAGATGGTTGTTGGGCCCACGGCACAATTTATTTTAAAACCAAAATCAATAAAGTCCATTCTGTGACCTGATAATATAGCATACTTTAAAACATTGCACAAAGAAAAATATATTAATAAATCCGTGGTGTGTTTGTGATAAAAATTAACCCTTTGTGCTCTCGGATTTTCAAGAATGGAGTAAAATGAATAGCCCTTTGTTTGCTGGACTAATATTAAGATATTATTCGAGGGTTTCCATTGTTGAGTGGGTATGAAACAATGGCTCAGCGGTCAAAAGGGGTGATGGTTTATATATTGGTGGAACACGCACTTCGTGAGCACCGCTTTACTATAGTTATTGATTATTTTTTTAACCCACGTAACCACTATGTATAGTGTTGTTTGTATATTAGTGTAAAAATAGAAGTTGTATTATTGAGTAATTGCTATGAAACTATCCGCAATGTTTGTGTAATGTTTTATGCACGGATAAATTCCACGACCGGGAAACGATTCCATATCTCAAAACATAATTTGCTCGAATATTAAGTTTCTAAATATAATAGAATAATAATTAGAATAAATAAAATTGGTCATAAATTAAGTCTGTAATAAGCAATAAATCTATAATTATAGCTCGACCCGATTATACATTTTATAATTAGGCAGCGATTGCGAATTCAGATTACGCCGTTGTGCATGTGTATATTCTCTCGAGTAAACAACTGTTGATAAATAATAAATTAATTATCAAACTGTAATTACGATTTGACTGTAAAATTGTGTTGTTGTTGATGACAATAATAATTAGTAATTAATCAATTAAATTAACCAATTATGTAATGTATTGATAACAATTAAGTTATATATTTAAAGGACCTTGATTAAAATTTCCATATGGATTAATAAATATATTTTTTGCTTCACCTATTTTGAATACACTTAATATGATTTCTTGAACACATTTTTGTGGCTTGTAATTATAAGGGGTGAATAATTAATGTCCAACTACAACACAATTTAATTGATCGATGATATTAGAATCATGTATACGTGGCTATTACAATGTATTCTACTTTGATGCATGTATATCGCTACTTAAATCATTGATGTATGTTACATTACACCATTTGCAGTTATATAGGTCAATAGTGGATAGAACCTGTTGTATTGAATTCATTTTTAATGGTTATTGAATAAAATTTTTTTTTTAGGAGATTATTTTAAATAAATTTGAATTGATTTTTATTTCCACATGAAGTATTACATATTATAGAAATATTGCTGTCAGCTTTACGGTGGCACAATCCGTTACGATCCCGGTTAAATAGGTCTTAATTAAATGAAGCCGTAAATGCTTGGTGATGCAGATTTCTTAAAGAAAATAAACATTGTTTTTTATTTGAATATTGCTGTTTATTTTGAGTATTACAGTGTTTTCAACATGTATGAACACTTGATAACAAATTTAATATATATGTATAATATTAAATATATGTCATTCAATCATATTAAAGAAGAGTAGGATTTGTTTTGTTTACGAAATTGTCGAAGTCCATGGGTATTTTGGTTCGGACAGTATTGGTCAAAGATTTTATAATTTTTTTTTACGAATGCCAAGTTATTGCTGTGCTCTTACAGTATTGTTACCAAAGTTCGACTAACTTAAGTTCTCAAACATACTACTTTTGGGAACTAAGTTTAAAAAATGCTAAAAAGATTGGATGACGAAGGAAATCTTTGAGCTCATGGAGGAGAGAAAATAAGCAAAAAAGGGAAAGATGATAGGAGGTATAAGCACATTATCAAAGTCATTAGAACTAAAATAAACGAATTTAAAGAAATCACATGAAACAATAAATAGAAGAACATGAACAGAATTATGATATGTTCAAAACAAATCACAGGAATAGCAGTGAAAAACAACAGGAACTTAAAGATAACAAGAGAAACATAATAGTAGACATATCAAGCGATGGAAGAGAACATCAAAGAATTATTTTACGAGAGAGAAAAATTGTGCAACAAACAACTGGCATCACCGGGACAAAAAATACTACGGAGGAGGTCGAATACGCACTTGCACATTGCATTTTAAATAATGAAATAGATTTTATTTAAAGTAACATGATTAACAAACGGAAATGAATAATAATACACGTATTTTTATAAATTTATTTATTTACATACTAAATTGGTCTGTAGAATGGATGATTTTATTTGTTAGATAAGTTAAACAAACACATTCATATTACAAGTAGAGCTGCTCATTCATAACATGAGTTAATACTATTTAATTAGAAGAAGCCTTGTATGTGCAAGAAACCAGATAAGAAAGAATTATTTCTTGTAAATTAATCAATATATGGATTGTTTACATAACAGTTTATTTTGTGCATTGTGTAATGAATAATTATTTTTTTATTAATCAATCAAAATATTGTATTATGATTTATGGAAAATATAATACGAATTTTTGTATTATTATTTCAACTTTTATAAAGTTATTGACTGTTATTTATCGACCACGGTCGACACGTGTTCGTTTTTCCCAGACTTGCTGTTTATTGAGGCATATATAGTTTAGTAGGCTACTAAAAGGTTTAATTAACATAAAAGAGTTTGAATCTAACTTTCTCTGCTTTGAAGGTAATTTCCTGATATTTGAGTGGTTGTTGGTGATTTACAAAGGACAGCACTTTATTCATGATATCTGTAATAAGAATTAGAATTTTAGGTAACTTTTTGTTAAATTAAAGTTTGATATTAAATTTATAAAATGTGATTTATAAAGTTTTATTATACAATAATATAAAAATTTGGTTATGTTATTATTGGTAATAAGTTTTAACTATTGTATTGTATAAAGGGAAGTGATTTTATCTTTTGGGCTAGAAGATAAATATTGTCTGCATACTACATTATATAAATATGGTACTCTTAAAAAGTTGTTTAAGTGACTAATCTACTTTTACAGTTTACAGTTTTGGCTATTGAAGAAATCCACCGCTTGTTTATGCTTCTCATTGAGTGTATATTAATTTTTTTTGGACAAACTTAATGATTAAAGTCAAAAGATTAATGTTAATTAATATGGCTAAATGTAGAAAAATATTTGTAGAAAGAGAGATTTTTAGGTCTAAATCAAAGAAGATTATTAATATATGAATACATGGCTATTTTTTTTGGTAGTAACTGAAGGAAACTAAAGTTATTTTGCGGTTAGTGTTATCATAGAAAAGTACAATATTTCGAAGTTAATAACAACAATGTCTCTTTTCTAAGTTTGGTGGTTTTCGTCCAACATGTTCTATGGGGCTTTGGTTTTGATAGGTCACAAATCTAGCAGTAGATACTGGGAAACTTTGTATTCTTTTTTACTCTCTAGGGAGGTTTGGCGGCTGTAGGGATACTTTACGAAGTAGATGATTGTTGTAGAGTTTTTGGAATGGTAGCAGTGCTTTTGCATTTTGCAAGTTACATTAGGCTCCGCTTTTTAGCGAGTTTGGCGTTGCAGTTTTTGAACGGCCGTAATCTATTGATTTTTTTGTGGCATGGTTGAGTCTTTTATTCAAATATTCTTGAGCAAAAGGGCTGGTTTTGTCGAACACGGGTGACTATGTTATGTTGGGTAGAATGGCAAGTGTCTGGGTATATTATTAACTTGTAATTTGCAAAGTGTCTTTGTTTTGCGCTGAAGTAGACTCCAGTTAACTTCAGAGCTTGATGTAATGGTTCTGCATGGTTCCAGGTTTGCTCCCATAGGCGGAAGAAAAACATTGCCACTTGTTGATTGTTAGTTAGTCTACGTTAAGATTTTTATTTTTTTTTAATAAATGTTTGTTGTTGGGTTAGAATACCAATGTATTGCAGCTCTGATATGATTATCCGGTCTTTTTATTGAGTTGTGTTTGGGTTTTTGGTTATATGGAACTTTGTCGAAGCTGAATGTGCTCGTCACTTATAGTTCCGATGTTGGAAAGTTGTGGCTTGGGTAGTTTATGCTTGTTGCAAGTGGTTGCGCATCTGCTCTCTTGAGGTTTCTTAGCCGGTTTCGAATCTTGCTTTTTGGATAATTTTGATTTTGTTTAAAGTGCTGTTTACACTTTTTATTAGGCGTTGAGACGGTGTTGTCATTCAAACTCCGTTTATATTTTAGTGGACCACAACTTTTTGGGATGGTTTTATTTGGTTGGTACATTCATGGTCATTTGCAAAGCTCAAAGATTGGTATGCTTGCTTTTTTCCCAAAACTCATTGTCCAGGCAATTGGTCATTGAGCCATACTCTTGTGACACAAATATATGTTGCTTGGTTGATGAAAGATAAGTTGCAGTATGAGATGGCAATTTGAAGTTTGCAGCCCGAAATGTGATCAAATATACGGAGTTAGATGTGCGTAATAGTAAATTTAGGAAATTGAGAATTGTGGGATTTTTTTGTTTTATTGGCAATGTTGTAAAATTTTGGTTTTAGAGTTGTGTTAAGAAAGTTAAAGCTAGCTAACCCACTTAGGTGGATGAAATTGGAATTAAAGATGCGATCAATCTTTTTTTCTCTTTCTTTAATATTATAGATACTACCAACACTAGTTAAAACGATACTTGTCTGTAAATGGAATATGAAGTTTAGGGTTTAGTTGACCAAATGATCTGTAAATCCATTCAAAATATATAAACAAATTTTAACTGGATTGCAGAACAACTAAAACTTGATTATTTGTTTTGGCGATTAACTTTTTTGAAAGACAGGTTTTGTTATTGTTTACACACTTGCTAAAGTTATCACATTGAAGAAAAGATGCTACATGATAAACTGTTTTTAAAAAACAAAATGCTACACATTGTTGCAATAATTAAATTTTAATAATAATCTCAGGTAACCTATTAAATATGTAATAATTTTTGCGGTTCTTCTGTATATTAATTTGGCAGTGATATTCCTCTATTTTTGAGTTATTTGTATAAGTTTAGATATACGTTTTGGATAAACATAACCAGGTGTTTGCGCGAATGGATAAATCTTGCAAACATTGAAATTTTGTATTTTTTAGTTATTTTTTTTTATAATTGACGCAACGTTATGCTCTGCTTCTTAAACCATGATTGCTTCTTGCGGGCGTTTGATTTGCTTTGGGGAGGAGCAAAAAACTGCCTTTAAGTGCCTTGGTTTGAGTCTTTTGTGAAGATTATCTAGCCTTTAGCTTGAGATAAGCTGTGCAGCTTTTATTACTTGCAGTACATGTTCTGACTTTTTTTTTAAATTTGCATGTGTAGTTGGGATTTTTTTCTTCTTCTTATTAGCCTGAATCTACCCACTTTTAGATATAGGCTTTTTCCAGGTTTCTTCATGTTATTCTAATTGGAACTATCTTTTTTCTGCGATTATCTTTATGTCATCAAGCCACCTTTTCTGTGGTCTACCGACACTTTTTTTTGTTTTTTTTGGTTTTTATTGCATTATTTTGGTGGTTCATCTATTACAGTCGTGTCTGGCAATGTGTCCTGCCCATCTCTATTTTACCTGAACCGCCCGTGTTATTATCTGTAAGTTTTGTTCGCCGCCTTATTTCTTTTTTTTGTATTCTGTCTCTAAGGCTTACCCACAACATAGCCCGTTTCCCTTTGGGTTGTTGTTAATTTATTGACGCTTTTCTGAGTTAGAGTCATAGTCTATAATCCGTATGTTATCACGGGTAAGATGCACGTCTTGTAAACTTTTTTTTAAGGTTTGTTGGGATATCTGTGTTCTTGAAAATATGTTTCAAGTTTTTAAAAGCTGCCCATTCTAGGCCTACACGGCGCATGATTTGTGCCGTTTGATTGTTTTTCCTCAGTTTAATTTTATGACCTGGGGAAAGACAAGAGTTGGGATAGGCTCCGCAATTGACACATATGTAACGGGAATTGCATCTGGATGCCGTGTGGCCATAGCGCTGGTAGTAAGCGATTGCAATTTGAAAACCCGCATGCGAAATTTTGTGCAAGCGGATACCATCGGTTACGCTTGCGGCACGATTGGCGGATGCATTTATTTTTTTGAATGTGGCTTGTTGAAAGGCCTAAAGAGCTAGAGGACGAACCAGAAGTGCTTGCCAGGGTCTTAGTGGTTGATCGGGTGGGAAGCGGCTTGGTCGCGTTGAAGGCACTGTGCGTCTGGAGTCTTGGTGGGCTGCAACTTGGCTGCAGCTGATGGAGAAGACCTTTTTGGAAAAATTTAGCGCCGAAACTTTTGGTGACGTGGGTGGCTACCTAGCGATAAATGACATCATGGTTGCTTGAAGAGGAGCTCCTGGTGATTCAGCTTGACATGTTTGAATTTATCTGTGCGGATGTCGATTTGCTCTTTGTCAATCAGGCTGGTAATGTACTTTTTAAATCCGTTGAGTTTTTTGTCCTGTTTTTTTTTAGGTTCTGGAACATTAATCCCATAATCTGGCTGTTGCTCACTTCAGGGTTAATTGTTCAGTTGAATTAGTTGCGTAGATGATGTGATTGGTAAATTAATACGCAATCTAATCATTTGTGTTGTTTGTTGTTGCAATACAAATTGCATTTATCTGGCTTGCTTCAGTCAAGTGGTGATGTAGTTTGTTCTTGTTGTTGACGGGTTGGCTGATGGACGCTGCTTCTGTTGCTGCTTGCTGCTATCTTACTCGCTCGCCTCTTTATTGCGAATCCGTCGTCTGCTGCCAATTTATGCAACTGCATTATTTTACTGAGTAAAAGAAATTATTTTTTTCTTACGCCATTTTAACTTGCCCGTTTTTGTATTAGTGCGTTATTGCTTAGGTTAGGTTAGGTTTCCGCATGTTTTTTTCATTAATTACATCTGCACATAAGTATCAAATACAGCTCAATTGGTAGTTATGGTATTTTTTGTTAGCATAGAACCGATAGGTTGTGATGCCAGAAATACACATTGTACTATACTAATTCATGGTACACCATAAAAATATTTGATAAAACTTTGTTCACACTCACTTAATTAACACTATCTCTCGGATGCTTTTTTCAGTGTTGCTTATTAATTCTGCGCTGTGTTTGCCATACATCCTCAAGGTTTTGCTACTTAGCTTCACTTTTTTGTGTTTGTAGTGTAACCTCAAAGTGGTACAAGGTGTTGTATGTGTTGTACACAACTCTAAGGTCTCAATGGCTAGTGTATGAATAAGATTATTAATTTTTTTATAATAAATTTTTGGTCGTGTGAGTGGGCACTTAGTTCAAACTACTTAATGATTACCATGATTTGGAGTGACCCATCCAGCTATCTAAATGTTGGTCATCAAGAGATTAGATTCATCGACTTTTTTTCTAACATAGAAACTAAAACGCTTGCAAAGAGGAGAAAATTTTATTCATTGATAATAAATACTTGGGCGGGTGTATGTTTACCTCAGTTTAAACTCATCATGATCTAGAATGACGTACTTGCCTACCGAAGTGTTGGTTACCAAGAGATTGTATACATCATCTCCTTTTCTAACATTAAATCATTTAATGTTTGCTAAGAAGAAAAACTTTTAACTCTTTGATACCAAACACCTGGACGGGTGGGTGGGCACTTCAGTTCAATTTTCTTCTTCATAGCCATACTCGCTATGAGCGTCTTGTATGTTTGTGGTATGCGATAATAATTTCACACAAACATACCGGACCTACAGTTTAACGAGGAATCCGAACCACACCACTAGAGGGGTTTACTAGACAAATACTTCGATGGTTTGTCATTGCCTTGCGAAGGAGACGACCGCATCAAAATATATTCGACAAATTAGATATTGCCGCTGCTGGGAATCGAACTCGGGCTGCTTGCACAACAGTTCTTGCACTAGACCATTGACCTACTCATTCGCCTAAGTGTTGGTCATCAAAAGATTAGATATCACTCTTTCTTTTATTAAGGGTTTTGCAACACTTGCAGCGAAAAGAAATTTCAAATTTTTTGATATCAAACATTTGGGCTGGAGGATGGTTACTGTAGTTTAAACCACTTGCTGGTTATCATGATCTGGAGTATTCTACTTACCCGCTTAAAGTTTAGTCACCAAAAGTTTGTATATAATTTCTTCTTGCTTGAACAAACAGACTTCTAACGCTTGCATAGAGAAGAAACTTACAGTTTTTTGATAATAAACGGGCACTTGTACAGCACTACTTTAATTTTAGCTGCTGTCGAGTACCCTGATGACTTTAATGTCAATTTGCTCTACATACCTTCAAGACCCTCTTGGTATATGTGAATAACTTCAGACAGTTGTGAAGTCTTGGGAGTATGAAATACAATGAGTACTTTGTTATACTCCCAAGGCCCAATTTCAGATACTCTATCTGTACGCAAATATCAATGTATATATTACATTAACTATTATTTAATAATACTATCAAAAACCAGTGTTAACATACAATACATTAAATTTTACCTCACATTTGCACACAAACTGAAATTTATTGTCTGAAATTAGATTATGCCGCATATGTTTTCGATAACAGTTGCTGGTATCTCTAATCTTGTATTTTGTTAACTTTATACAGAAACATATTTTTGTCTTTAGTAGTTATTTTTTAATTTTCTTAGTCGGCTTTGAAATCTTGTTCAGTAGAATGTTGTACTATAGTTTGACAAAAGCTTGTAGATATACAGTACTGAATTTAATTCTGATGTAAAGGACAAACAAGCAAATATATGCAATATTTAAGTGAACTTCGGCAATGGTAACATATATGCTTTGTGCGACGACCTACTGGGTAAGAGCGCTATAAATAAAAATATTTATTATTTGCTTGTGTGTAGAATAGCCAATGAAGCTTAATAAGTAATTTAAAAAAAATATTTTAGGCTTATTAACTCTCTTAAAACCCGAAATGCACTGTATATTGCAAAAAACGCAAGGTTTTTGATTAATATTAGCAATACTGAATAATAATATAATAAATTTGCAGTATATACTGTGAGTTATGATTATTCCTTATTAAATGATAACCTTTCAGTTGTCAGATTATAATTAGTAATGATAAGCATGTGGAATAATGTATTTATACTTAATCGATTTATGGATAAAACTTTGCTAAGCGTAAATAATAGAATTTATTTAATTGATACCAATGCTACTGCGAATTACTCTCCTATACACTGAACGGACCATGTATTCAAGCTGCATTTTCATTATTGATCGTCGACTGTGTAGGTGGGTGTCATTTTATATATGCGCCCGTGTAAAGTAATTAAATATTCAATTTTACAAAGAGCCGAATCTATATTTATTTATCATTCTGGAATATTTAAATTTTGATTACAAATCACATTAAATTGGAATTGTAATTTGAAATTCTATATTCTCATAATTCTTATAAGATGATATGTATCTATGAGTTTATTTGTTTTCTCATGAATATAGTTCAGCATCACTACGCTGTTTTGCATATAGTTAATGATCAAATATAATTTAGAGATGAAATCAACACTGGAAAGTCGTTATAGTGCTTTGCTCTTATGCTGAGGTTATGTTAGATTTGTTTAGCGTGGTAACCTTTTTGTTGCATTTATTGTTTGAGCTACAAACAAATTGACATCAATCATCATTTAAATTAAACTTTTTTTATATTTGGAAGGACTTTAAACTAGGTTGGCTAAGATCGATTGAGTATGAAAACATCAATTTTATTTAAAACGATAGATTAATTATTCAATTTTCGTATTTGGGTATTTGTAATAATATTTTGTAGTCTAAAGATATTTTCAGAAGCTATTCATGTTTTTGATTTGATGTAATTTAAATGAATGTATTATACATGTACAGGTAATATTAAATATGATATAAATAGAATCTAAATTTCATTAATAAAACAAACTTTTAAGTCTCATACTTATTTAATTTTATGCCTAAATACACATCTATAATTATGCACATCCACGCTATTTATAAAAGAGAAAATTGATTTCCCCTTCTATGGCAACTGACATTTACGACTGAATCAGCTAAAAACTGTCCAACTGTTGTAATCCGTTGAGTGAAATGCAGCCTTAGTAAATTTTACCAATCGAGCTGAAAAATTCAAATTACAATGCAGGGGGCTGACAATCATTGTGCGAATGTAATGAACCGTTTGAAATATATGTAATAGTAACTTGATTTATTGAAAAGTAAATGCATATATTGCGATCGTAGTAAAGTTAAAGAATAATATTTATACAGAATTGATTTATAAATTATAGTACTGAAAGTAATAAATATTTATTAAATTGTTGATTGGTAATTTAAGTGTTATTTTTGTATATATGTCACATTAGGAACATATAAATTGCGTTTTTCTATCATGTTATAAACAAAAAATAAAACTTGGTTATTTCTAAACTCTATGATTTAATAGAATATTGATTTGTAATATTAGGACGCGTGTAATTATTTATGTATAGCAATCAAATCTGTATTCACACTCTATTAAGAAAGTCATTAAGTGCATTTTTTGAATGAATTAATCAAGTTGTTTCATGAAATGTGTTAAATTGATAAGTTACTTGGCACGTTTCCAAGATATCACATGAGAAATTAAGAAACTTAAATTGTCGGAGTAATTTAAAGTTAGAGGATTAATAATACATACTTTATTCCATATTCACTTAAATAAAGTTTATTAATAATATGTATATATATAATTATGTATCGTAATAAGGTCATCTATGATTATAGCGTGATTATTAAGTTTTAAAATACTGCGTTTTTTTTAATAAACAATGCAAGATAAAACGTTAAGTGTGACTTAATTGTAATTAATATTATATTCAATTATATTTGATGGTTAATAAAGTTTGATCTTAAGGGGACAGCTTTAGTAATATATTATGTGATTTCAACAGACGTTTTTTTTAACATAACTTGGAAAAATTTGTTTCTGGAATTATTTACTAATTTTGCTTTTAAAGGATGCTACAATTGCATTTTGTGGACTGATGGTATCTTTAATGGTAGATTATTTTCTTCTTACTGGAAGTTACCAAAGCATCTCATAAACTTGGCGTTTTGGTCAATTGCAATTTTTTTTTGGTGGAATTTTGTTGTTTTGGATAAAGTTTAGGTTGATACTGATCAGGAGCCACTTGCCGAGTTAGTGTTGTTATTAGTACAGTCATAAAAATTATTTTTATCTGTTTTACAATTTGAGTATTTATTTTTGGAAATCAATTTTTGAACAATGACATTTTATGATTTATTGTATCAACATTAAGAAACATATTTCCTTGCGGATGTTACTAACTTTACGTTAACAGTTTTGGTTATATCTGACACTGATAACTCAGTTTTGTTTAAGCAGACCGCCACTGATGATAATATTTTAGGTTTTTGAAACTTGGTTTTTAAGTTTAAGTTGATATCTTATGGTTGCAAATTTAACGATTAGCTGGAGTAGATTTATTTCAAGCGACAGGTCTTACTCCTTTAACAGTTTTGTTTTTTCTATAAAGTTTTAGAGCATTTGCCAAGAGATTGTTTTTAGTTGTTTTTACATTGCATATTGTATGCCTCACTCAGCAAGTGTGATGATGTTTCTTTGTTTTCAAACGGCGTAGAGGGTCCGTTTTTATTCCAATTCTATTTATATTTTTGTATTTTGTGATAGTACTATTAGAAATAGTCTTGTGTATTTTATTTCCAGACAGTTTATCCACAGGTTTTTATGTTCCTGTCTTACATGGGACCTCAAAAAAGCAGGTTCAGGTAATTAATTTTCCTGTTCTGCGACATTTTAACTAGTTTGCTTTCATTGTGGAACTGCTTGTCTAAATTTTTTCTCCATTTAATGGATGTGCGAGTCTTTGAAACTAAAAGGGTTAGGATTGTGAATTCATGTTTTGCAGACACTTTGTTTATTTTCTAGGTACTTTTGTTGGAGGATATTTGGCCAAAAGTTGATCTTATTTTTTGTGAGCCAGTATTTGCTCAACTTTTGACATAAGCCTTCCTCAAATCATTTAATGTTGCTCTATTTTGTGCTACACATTTCTAGCAGAACTTTTAAGATTAGTCTATCTCATTGTGGGCTTTCCGCGTCTTTGTTTGTCGAGCCAGGGTCTGTACTGGTGTAACACACTATTTTATTGTTGGTCGGTTTGCCATGCATTGTGTCCTGCGAAGCTCTTGGTATTTTGCATAATTTTTGTGTTTTTTTTATATCTCCGAGTGGTCTTTGTTATTAAGCGTTCTATTGCTTTCTGGGTTTTCACCAATTTGTCCACATTGTTGATTGTTTATGTCTATGCGTTGTGTCATTAATGGTAGGATGCATTGGTTGAAGACTTGTGTTTTAAGGTATTGCGGTAACTTGTTTTAATACATAGCTGAGTTCTCTAAATGCTACCCATTACAATCTTTTTTGTTTATCAATTTTAGCCGGTTGGTTTTTACCTATGATCATTCTTATTATTTGACTAAGGTAGATATGGTAAGACACTTTTTCCAATGTCACATTCTTGACTGTGGCAGTTCTGTTGTTCATAGTCTTGGTTTTAGTGTTTTATTCATTTTTAGACTTAATTTTCAGAGGTTTCTGCTAGTTCTGTTATAATTTTTTTTTAATGTTTGTAATTATCTGTCACTAGGAACATGTTGTTTAGTTTTATCTTGTTAATATTCAGGTTTTTTTTTTGCAGTGAAGGGTTTTGACAAAGTCTTCTAAAGCTAGTGTGAAAGCTTTGGTCGTATGACGTCTTCTTGCCTAACTCTGAGCCGTTTTTATTCTGCAATAGTACTTTCTTTACCGCCCATAACTTCACTGTATTAGCTTTTCATAATCGATAGGTGCTATTTAAAACGGGACATGCTACTTTTCTGCCTTTGTAATGATAGGTTTTAATGTGAGAAATTGGTTTTGCAATGCTATATTCTTTATGGAGTTTTTGCCTATATTTTTTTTATCAATTGCTGGTTTATAGATATTGGTGACTTTAGAGATTTAAATCGGTCTTTCTTATGATTAAGGGATATCTCTTGCTTGTACCATAGGGTGGTCATTGCCGTTTGAAAATTGGTTTAGCAATACGGACACGTCAGTGGAATCTAACTCTTGTTGACTGTATAAGCTATTAACTTACTGGGGTTTTCTATTTTGGTTTATATTTCGGAAAATACTCAAAACTGGAAACATACCAAGCAAATGGCGATTAAGTATTACAATACCTATATTCAAAAACTACAGAGGAATTTGCCTGCTTTCTAATATTCAAAAAGTATTTTCGAAAATCATAATTCAAAAATTAACAACACAAATACGAACCAGCGAGGAACAGCATGGCTTTTGCACAAACAGGTCCACCATCGACGCAATATTTATAATACGTCAACTAATAGAAAAATTTATTGAGTTTAGAAACCACTCTACCTCTGTTTTGTAGATTTTTCCAAAGCCTTTGATACAATACAATTTAAGGACGTACTAAGGGTATTTTGCAAAAACAAAATCGACAAAGAATCTATCCAAGTAGTAAAAGAATTAAACGCTGAGAACAAAACAAAAATCAAAATACAAGAAGGATTAACATAGGAAATCCCAGTATTAATTGGCATCAAACAAGGTAACACCTTAAGCCTATGTCTTTTTAACATCATCATGGATCAAATAATAGAGAGAGTAAAAGACACCAACGTAGGCTACAACAGCGGAAACAGAAAATTTTAAATCTTAGGCTACGCAGATGATACAGCTCTCATGTCCAAAAACGAAGGCGGCTTACAACGCCTCTTGCAAAAAGTAAACACCAACACCAAGATATTCAACCTTCAAATCAATCACTGGTGATATCTAAAGATCCCGTACGATGTAAACTAGAAGTCGACGGAACACCGATAGAGCAGGTTATGCGATTTAAATATCTCGGGGTCGAAATATTCAGCGACAATAATAACAAAGCAGACGTGAAGACTCAGGCAACAAAGGCATCAGTAATATCGGGTGTTTTCCGCAATATAATATGGAGGAACAAAAACATATGTTGACATGAAGTAAAGTTCGTATATATAAGACCAGTCTTAACATACGCAGCTGAGACAAGAGCTGACACCACAAGAAGCAAACAAATTGTCAGAACAACAGATATGAAAACATTAAGATCCATCACCTGATTGAGCCTAGGCGACAGAGTTTGCAGCTACAGGATCTGTGACATTTGTTTAGTGCAGGACATTGTAAGGTGGACAAGAGACAGAAGAAGGTACTGGAGATACTATGTTGCAAGAATGGGAGAGGACAGGATGGCAAAACAGGCGACTACATCAAGACAAATCACAACACGACTTCTTGGAAGGCCGCCCAAACGATGGCACGAGAACTGGACAAAGAAGAAGGTTTATGTGCTTCATTAGTCATTGGAGTAAATACCCTCTTTTGTCTTTGGTATTATTGACCTAGATGTTTGAAGACTTTCTGTAGTTTTGCCACTTCTGCCTTACTGAAGTTTTTCTTCTTTGCTTATGTTACCGTTGTGGTTTTTGAGTGCAATTTAATGCCATGCTTAGGACATTGCTAGAATTACATTCTCTTAATTTTTAAAATATAGTCTAAGATAGGGGAGGAGAGACGACTTGGGTCAGTTTTTTGCTGACAATTTGTAAGTAAGTGCAGGGGGGAGGGGGTCGAGGAAGAAGTCATAGCAATTTGTGCTTTGAGGTGTCAGGAAGACATTTGAATTAAAAGTTGAATTTTCAAGTGCATTTTAATTCAAACTAATTTGCAGCAAAAAACCGAGCCACGTCATTTCTGTTTCTATCTTAGACTAATAGAATGTTTATATTGCCATGACCCAGTCGGAAAAGCCTCATTAGTTATCTAAAAGCGGATACCGACGTGCACGAAAGCTTAGCATCTGGGTCGGTTTTATTTGATGTTTTTTTTACTTTTACACTTTACCCACTAAGTTAATTTAGGAGTTTTTATTGTGGTTTTATACAAACAATTTGGAGAATTTTAGAGGTAGGTTGGATTTGGTAAAGCACTTATTTACTTGTTAATGTGCAGCTCAAAATTGGACTAAAAGTGCTACGCCTTAAAGTTTTTTTTTTGGTAATATTTTTGGATATAGTGCACTCTTGTATGCTACAAGGAGATCAAGTTTGTGTTTTAGAACGTAGCACGGACTACGTCATAGTATTACTACTTATTTTTGAACAGACAAATCTAAGGTTTGCGATTGCTATTTTACTTGAAGTGCTGTTTGTCTATACGTATCTATTATTTTTGTTGTAAATGACTTTCTAACGTTTTTTTATTTGTTAATGGACTATTGGTTGTTTGAACTTTTTACGATTTTTAAATGGTTTTAGTTGTTTTTGGAAGCAATTTCCAAATATTTAGTTTGATGGATTTAGTATTCTTTAAATAGGTTTTTTAGTTTTTTTTTTGGCCGACGATTGTGGGGTATTTTAACTTGTTTTCACTTAAAAACAATATCAAAAACAAATCGAATTTTGTTTTGGATTTTGTTTTTAAGATTAAGGCGGGTATGATATGCTAATTGTTCTTTTGAGTGGTTCTTAGTCGTAATTTTGGATAATTTATTTAATGCTACTGTTTCAAAAACACATGATAAGACTGGCAGGTACTTCATACAGTTTGTCTTTTATAGAGGTGTTAATATCTGCATTTTTCAGTATGTAAGCAAGTTTTTGAAAGCACCACATTTTGATTTTACTTTTTTTTTAAAATCTGTTTTTTTTCATTATTTTTATTTGGTATTTATGTTATTATATGTAGTTTTGTACTGCCGTCTCTATTTTGATGGCTATTGTTTCTCTGAGGTTTGTTTTTTCTAGTTGGTTTGAAAATATGTAAATGTCTAAAAACTAATATTAAACTTATCATTATAGCAAATGGATTAATTAATTTTGTTGACGGCACTGTGGTTGGAGTAAGAGGTGATAAATACCAAAATCGTGTCCAGTTGGTAATTGTATTAATAGTTTAGACGGTATTCCGGTTTTATGTCAAGTGTTTTCCAATACAAAGTTGCATATGGATAGAGTTTTTTTGACTTTTCCTGCTGTGTTATTTGAAGTAAAATACTTAAAAAGGTTGAACCGTTAATCCCTAATTCTAATGGAATTTGTCTGGTGTATCTATTAACCGTTTTTGAGTTTTCATTTTTTTAATGTAAAAAGTTCCAAAAAGGTTTAACGGCATATACGGTTTGTAGTTTTGACCCACATAATGAAAATTAGTTTACTGACTAATGTGGATACCTGAAACATGAATCTTAAAGTTAAAAATTTAAAAAAAAAAACCTTTTTAAGGTCATAATTTGGGTGGTGGAAAAAAAATTAAAAAATTATATAGCAAATTGTAGATTCTTCTTTTAAATGAGATTTTGTAAGTTAATTATTTAATTTAATTAATTTGCGTGAAACAACTTTTGGCCGAAAAATGCGTTTTTTTCTAGGTTTATTTGTATATATATATATATATAACAAATATTTAAGAATGATAATTTGTGGCGTATTCTCAAAAATAGCTTTAAAAGTTCATTTTTGGGACGTCGCTGTTTTAAAACAAAATATTAAATTAAAAAAAATGGCTTTTGTATTTTTTTACTTCAAAAAAAGTTTTATAATGGTTTTGTTTTGGATGATGGATTAGCTCAAACGAAGGTTGTCGATTTTGACTTTAACTAAAACTCAATTTTTGGCTTTGAAAGAAAAAATTAGAAGACTGGAATATTTTGATACCATCGGGAAAGAAAATGATATCTGTTGAACTTTTAATAATCGGATTATTGTCAAAAGAAGCTCAATTAATAGTTTAAATTTTATCAAAAAGAAAAATGAAAATTTAACAAATGACAATCAAAAAACTTTTTAATTGTACTTTCAAATATGAAATAATTACACAGCGAAATTTTAAATTATTCAAAAAAAAGCATCTGCATAGGATTATTATGCATTTTGCCGTTTTAAAACGAATTAAATTCCCACTATACTGGCCGCGAATCTGCACATTGGAAAATTCTCTCCTGAATAGGGGTTTGTGTGCTAAACAGAATTCACGACTTTAACTATTTTCGAAAAAATGCAGCAATTTCAATTCATGAAAATGTGTATACCTTTGAAACGAACCGTCAAATATAAAATTTTATTACAATTGTGGAATAAAAAGTATAGAATTATTATACATATTTGTTGAAAATAATACAATTAATAACAATAATAATTGCATTAAAACATATTTTTTTAAATTTTATCATTAATTAAATTATATTTGTTCTTTCTTTCTTTCAGGTAATTTTGATCTCCAACAAGCGCACCAACACTATATTAGAAATATCAGAACTTGGGTAAGCTTAACCGACTATATATACTATATAAATCATTTTATTATTCTGGCAAACAAAATGATTATAAAACTAAAATTATATTTCGTGGAATATTGCTTCAATGAAAGTTCATATGCAAGAAATGTACAAAACAAATAAATGTCACAATAAATTAGATTTACTATGCATATTATAAGTTATTTATTCAATATTATGATTTTAATTCAAATATAGCAAAGTTTAAAATTGAAATTTAATACTCATAAAGTCTCGTAAAATATCATTATAAATTTAATTACATTTATTTTAATTTTGTTAATTAAAACCAAAAGTAAATGCTATAAATTTTATACGATCTCAACATTAGAAATTAAACAAACGAAAAAAAGCTCTAATTGCCGCATACCGATCTATTTTTTTTATATTTGAGTTAAGTGCTGCATTCATTTGCATTCATTCCCTGATTAATAAAGGGAGATCCCTCAGCACAACGTCTTCGCATATATATATTTTTTTCTTCGTCAACTTTTTTTTTTAATTTCTTATAAATATTTATGCAATACGAGAAGTCATTAAAATCTAATTTAGGTAGAAGCCCGTCTCGGGGTCACCAGGAATATAATTTAAAATATAAATTTTCGTCGCTGCCGCAAAACAAGTCGCGAAGAATAATTGACACGACAGATGACATGTTTCACTTCGAGCTTAATTTTTCACGTCGCATTTCAAAAAAATGTGTAGAACTATGCAAATTATTATTAGATTATATCGTTATACCGATTTCAGTTGGTTTTCTTATAACTATATTTATTATAGAATATTATATATCCAATTAATATACAATTAAATTTGTTTTCAAGTTTGTATTATAATGAAATTAGTGAAGGGTTTTAAAACTTTATAGTCAAGAGAACTTTCAAGTATGGTAATTTGTAATATTTATTTTTATAATGTGGCTAAATATATTAGCTCGTTTTTATTCAATATTAATTTAATAATGTAGGGTTTAAAACGTACTACTCGCACGTTTCTAAGAAATCAACTGCATTGTTTTTTATTTATTTTAAGTTGATCTATTTTTGCTACAATGCTGTAATACCTATGAAATGATTTATAATAGTTTTGTTTGAATTAATTTACTCATATCTATAATTAACCAAGTTTTCACAGTTATCCATTATTGTGATTGAACCGCTTCTTGAGTTTGCGGGATTTTCAACAAAAACATATCAGCAGGGTGCATTCTACGATTTTTTGGTATTTAGTTTAGAGGATTTCATTTGGGTTTAAGAAACTGATCATTTACATTTTTTGGCATTTAAACGGTATCCACCACGAAAGTTTGAATTTACATGTCACTCGTATAAAAATCAATAATTTCATGTTTTTTATTCATTCAATTTTGTAGTAAAAAAGGGGAGTTGGGGGTTGCGAAAAGGTTGGCGTGGCATTCTCTCTGGGTGTCTATGTGCGCAGGTGGTAGATAACCGTAATTATACACCTGGGATTGTTGTGATAGAAGTGAGTCTTCTTGGAGTTTTTTTATTGTTCACCTGGTGCACGTTTGCATTTTGGTGAAGGCGTCTCCCAATGGCCGAGGACACCTGGCAAGAGTATGGAGTGAACCTATAGCTTGCATGGGTTAGTGCAATCTGAGTAGGGACTTTAGACTTTAGAGGTACTGTGCAAGATCCCAATGCAGTTGCGGTGTTGTAGTCAGTGGGGATGGCAATAGTCAATGGTGTTTGGATCCGGTTGAGGTTTATAGAAGTGGTTAGGGGGTTGCGTGGTGGCTTTGGATAAAGACTGTTACTATCTCGTATAAAACATGCAAAGTTTTGGATTCAAGCTCACGAGCGAATACTGATTAAACTCATCCCTAATCCTAGATGTTTGCATGTCGTGATGCATTGAACTTCTTGCCTTAATTGAAAGTGATCTTAGTGTGGGAATATTCAGAATGCACTAAGTATACTAGCCTTATAGGCATTGCATAGAGTTTGCGAAGAACTTGTACCACTTCTATATCTGATTACAGGCAATTTGTCTGGTTTTAGTTTTTATACTACAAAATGTTAAAAATATAGCGGAGGAAAAGCTGATTCTTAACTGAAATATTGTTGCGTCTAGTTTTCCGTTGCCTGCCTGAGGATTTCTTGTTGAGTGTGCTCTGGGGAGGAGCTGGAATCTGTCATTGAGAGGCAGGTACATTGAATTGGGCCTTAAATAGTGTTTGACTTGCTTTCAGCTTAAGATAAGCTTGTCGGTCTTTGTAACTTGCTGTGTGCGGCCTTTTGCACCGGCGCATGTAGCTACCTGGCTTGATTCTTTCAGCTTAGTGCATGTGGAGCTGGGATGGATTTCAGCGCATTTTACGCAAATGTATAGGGAAAAGGTTTTCTATCTCTTCTCATGCGTTTAACGGATATGGGTGCGTATACTAAATCGGTTAGCTCGGCTTGCACCACATCAGCCTCGATGCGCTTGGGTACGTTCTTTATAACGTATTTTAGGGTCTTTTTGGATTACATTACTGGAATTGCATATTTTATATTTATACCCTCTGCCTGGTTTTTATTGATTGTTGATTGGTTGGTGCTTCTCTCATAAAGCGAAATGAGATTATTTTGGTCTTCTGGCCTGAATGTGACGACAATATCTTGTGGTAGCTGTAGTAACCTTGAGGGTAGTTAAAACTATTTTGCAGTTAGTGTTATTACAATTATTACAAATGAATAAATGTTCTACGACTATTGCAACTTAATATATCAAAGATATATAAAGCAGTAGAAACTGGGTAGCTTTTTTTTGCTAGTCTCTAGTAAGGTGTTGCGGCTTTATAGCTGCTTTGGGAAGTAGGTGGTTGTTGCAGAGTTTTTGAAACGGTAGCGGTGGTTCTGCATTTTGCAGGTCCTAACTTTATTGAGCTATGTTTTGCTGGCGAGCTTTTTGTTGTATTTTTTGTGGTGTTTCTCGAGTCTTTAAAAAAAAAATTGGGCAAAAAGAACGTTAGTGGACTATATGACTATATGATTAGTGGCAGATGTCAGGGTATACTGTGTAGTTAGACACTATGGGATTGCCTTGCGCTAGGTGAATTCCATTTAACTCAAAAACTTGTTGAAAAAATGGCAGTAACCATGTTACCAACATCTACATATTCTAAGATTTACTTCTCGTACTGACCAGCTCAGCCGACGCCGTCGTAAAACGCACTTGCTATCACACGTGTTAAGAATAAATTGGCGTCCAATGTGGAGCATTTAATGAGATTTCTCTGATCTGTTTCTAGTTTCTTTCAGGAAAATCTCGTTTAAGGCCGCGCAGTTTTGCGTATCTGTGATACGTATGGCGGGGTTGTATTCTTTCTGGGCAGATGGCAGTAACTATGTTACAAATAGTTCTGTCTGGTGCCAGATTTGTTTTCATAAGCAGTTGAAGAACATTGGCACTTAGTTCATCCATGGTTAGTCTGGGTTAAGACTTTGGATTTTTGTTTTGTTTTTTGAAGTTAATTGTCTGGCATCTTGCGTTTTAATTTTAATTTCAGAGAATTATTGGTAGTTCTGTGTTTTTATGCCTAATCTTTACATTGACTTGTGTTTGGGTTCTTGGTATTTGAACTTTGTCTATGCTGATTGTGTATGCCACTTTAAGTTCAAGTTATGGAATGTTGTGGCTAGAGGGCAAGGCATTGTAGTTTACTCTTGTTGAAAATAGTTGTGCAACTGTCTTCTTGAGGCTTTTTGGCCGAGGTCGATTTTTATTCTCTAATGTAGCTTTGATTTTGTTTAAAGTTTTGCACACACCTTTCATAGTTCATTAGGCCGGTATCATACATCTAAATACCGTCTATGTTTTAATGTACAGCAGTCTTTGAGGATGGTCTTTTTTGGTTTGTTATTACTATCGTCATTGGCATAGTTCATTTCATAACGTTTATTGTTTATTTCTTTCCAATACCTTTTGTTAAGGTTTTTGACGTCTGAGCCCGTGCAATGCCAACGTGTGGTATTTTCAAACAAATGAATGTTAGTTGTTTGGTTTTTGAAAGATGAGTTTTAGTGGAAGATGACGGTTTGAGGTTTGCAGCCACTTAATATGACTAAATATACAGGTTTTTTTAAGACATATATGCGTATACCAGTAAACCGGCGTAAATTGCTGAAGGAAATGACGACACCTCTTATGGTGAAGAGTTAAGGGCAGCAAAGGAAATGGGAATGGTGGTACAACTTGAGACCAACCGATTGATTTTTTTCTGCAATTTGTTGGGCAATATCACGAATTGACAAACTTATTTTTCTGAGTCCGATTACTCTACCGCGTTTGAAACTGTTGAAAACACACTGATTGTTGACTGGTAGAACTTATGCGTGAAGAACACAGACTTGTACACTATTGTATATTTTTATGGTAGCTATGGAAATCCGCGAGTTACTCCTGTTTTAGAAGCGATTAACTACAGATTTTTATTTAAAGCTCTTGCGTTTGAGACTTTAAATTGGGGCAAAGAAGCCAACTTTCTACAATCTAACTATCGTATATTTGACTTAGAACCAAACTTTTTGTTTGTATAGGCCACTCAGCGTTATAATGCTATAGAGGCAACTAGGTTTCATAATTGTCGCAAACCAGGTAACTTTTTTAAAATTCAAATGTGCAAACACGAATCTTTTTTATTGTGCGTTTTACAGGTATTTTACCCCAGAAGTATTACGGCTTGTTTGAAGGGGGTTGATAGGACTATTGGTTTATTAGGTGATCTTTGAATCACCTCGGTAGATAAAGAGCAATTTATTAATTAGTCATGTTTTGAAGATCGAACCTCGGACTGGGCTAAGTTAACGCCTTATAGCTATCTCACTGTCGGATATTTACCTCAGAAGACTAAATAGCCACTTTGGAAAGTAGTTATTTGCTAAAGGGTTTTTGAAATAATATTGGTGGTTCTGCAAGTTTTAGGTCCGAACTTTATTGCGCTTTGTTTTTATGGAGAGCTTTGCTTTGTAGTTCTTGAATTAACTCTGGCCCGTAATCTTTGAGGCTTTTTTGCGACATGTTGCTGTGGGTAAAATAAAATTTATTGTGTGGGTAGTAGCTAATTTTTTTTACAAATTTATGCAAGAGCATCTGCTGTGACATCTTTAAAGATTTGTGTTTCTAAGATTGATTGCTTAATGATGCAGTTTGATGGTTATACTATACTACTTTATTTTATAGGATTTTACTTAACAAGTGATACATAGTTTAAGTTTTCTTTTAGATTGACTTATGGGGGATGTACGTTCCAGAATCTTGAACCACATTATTATTTAAAAACCTCATCAGTTAGTGCCGTACTTACAATACTAAAAATGCATTGCAATGTAGCAAATGAAAGTGTTTTTTATTTTTTAATCAATGCATAGGCTTGGTCCTAATTTTAAGTAGTATCACAATAAAATTACTCACTTTTACAATAATATTTAAAGTTTATCCATTACGTTTAAAGTTCACTTTAGACAGTCAGATAATAAGATTTAATGAGAATTAGCAACATTAATTAAAATTACGTTCCGTAATAAATGAAAGCATAATATTAGGATATGAGATATAGAATAATATCCGCCCTTAACTTGGAATGAATGTGAGCATGAAATGATCGATGCATTTCAATGAACTGAATATATTACCCAAGTATACATTTGCTGTAAGTATGTGTTTACTCAGATCAGTACAACCACTCTAATGAAATATCGACCTTACCTAACCATGTCTTAAATGGACGAAGATGCTTTGAGTTTGAAAGCTTTGATTCAAACTTTTCTTACTAATTTCTATTACACACAAATATTATTAATAATATCAACGTAGCTTAATTTAATCTTTTCATTCAGTATTACATAATTAAATTTAATCCTTTTACCCTTAATTAATTTGTAACTGTATATGAAAGTATTGAAATCCGCTCACCCCCTTATATTATAGCAGCGGTTTGAAAATTCGTTGCTGCGGTTCCCACAAAATCGAAAACGTCTCTGACAGAATCAGTTATATATTTTACCCGCAGAAGGGTGTTCATATTCCATACTATCACTACGTATATTTGGGAAGCTTGATAATGGAGTACTAAATCACTTAACAGGCGAAGTTGCTTTCCATAATCGATATGGCGTAGAAATATGAGAACGTAGAACTTGAAATGCGTGAAACCAATATCCTCTCAATGGTTATTTTAATTTGAAATATATAGCTTAGCTTCTATAAATTTTGCTATATACTATTTGAATAATATTTTAATTAATAGATATTAATTATAAATTAAATTGATGGTTACATTAATTACTTTTTATTTGATTAATAGTAAAAGAGAATTTATAATATATCAATATAAATGTTAATAACAGAATAAATTAGTTTGCTATAAGTTAATTAAAGTAATCATTTAAATTACATTACATTTATTCATTCATAGCAATAGATATGGTATAAACTGTTGCTAGTACATATATATAACATTTTACAAAACCTTTATCAATACATCTAAAACACTTGGACGAAAAGCAAGGGCGTCCGCTGACGTTTTTACTATAAGAAAAGTTGGAGACAAATCAATAAATATTTTCTTGTTACGAAACGTATTGCATTGAATCGACCACCACAAAGTTTGCTGTACATTAGCGTGTAGACTTCTTTAACCGATTTCACTATTTTGCAAATAACAAGTCTAATTTTACTTTTTTAGACTTTATTGTACTATACAGGGTGTTTCAAAACATGTGTTGGAAAATAAAGGGTGGGATTGGTTGGCTAATTATAAGAAAAAAGTTCCTATTAACATGATTTTGCAAACGCACTGTTTTCAAGATACAGGGTGTAAACAAATTTTTTTTTTTTATTTTTTGACGATATCTCAGGAACCGTTTGAGATACAAAACTCAGCTTTTGTATACATCTTAGCATTAATATTAGCTACTTTTTAAGCGCTTATTCAATTTTTTTCATGTGTCATTGACTGAGATTTTAGGGTTGCGTGAGGTTTTTATGGCTTTAATTTCTATGACACTTGGGAAATTGGAATTCTGAAAGCACATTGTGAATCACTTGTAAAGTGGATGATGTCTGTTTGCACATTAATTTGGCCCGTCGTTTGAATGATTTTGAAGTAGTTTTTAGGATGTGGATAAGAAGAAGCTTGTTAAGCTTAGCTTAAAGAGTAGAAGCAAAATAAAATAGCTCTTGCGGACAAAAAAACTTTACTTTCTAGTTAAACCATCCTTAACACTTTTTACGTTGTTTTTAATGTCCAAAACGTTTTGGCACAGTATAATTGAAAACAACGAAATTAAGTTTAACCATTGGCAATTTTAAGGCCAAGATTAGAGGATACGTTGGAACATTTGGATACGGAAATATGCTTGTAGATTTTCTGGAAAAAGAACACTTTTATGCAGCAAACACAAGAAAAAGTACATGGATATGCCTAGGTTAGGTTAGGTAACAGATCACAAATATAGGGTTTTTGAATAGGGACATAACAATTTTGTATTTAAATACGCATTCTTTAACTTTTTTTTTCGTGGTGAAGTTCACGAACGAGCAAAATTTAAAAATAATTAAAATTTATTATCAACATTTTGAGTCTCCAATTTTTGGTCGTAAAAATTGTTCTACCAGAAAGGTTGTGAGTACTATAGTGGATAAATTTGAGCCAACATATTTACTATTGAATGTTCTTGTGCTAGTAAGACAACGCACTGATCAAAGTACCGAAAATATTGCAACCGTAAGTGTTTCTGCTCAATATGAACCAAATTGCTCAATTTCACGCCGTTCCTGCGAATTGATATGAGAGAGATTTTGTGTAAAAAAGACCTTTGCTTACATCCTTACAATTTTAAATTAACTTAAGAACTGAAGCCTTTTGATCATTTGAAGCGCCGAAACTTTTCCGATTGGGTTCTGCAAAAATTTGAAGAAAATCCTGAATTTTATTGACAAATTATTTTTAGCGATGAAGCTTCTTTTTGGCTTAATGGTTTGCCAATAAACAAAATTTTATTCCTCTGCAACAAACCCACTTGTGCATCAAGAAACTCTATTGCATCTACAAAAAGTGACCGTGTAGTCTGGATTTTATGCCGAAGCTGTGATTGGACTGTATTTTTATGTAAATGAAAATTATTGTCATGTTACGGTCAATGCAGTTTGCTATTGTGCCATGTTGCAAGACTATTTTGGCCAGAATTGAATGGAAGTGACACCAGTGATAAATGTTTCTAACAATATGGCGCTACATGCCACACAGCTGGTCAAACAATTGTGTGGTAATCGTGTAATCTTGAGAAATAGTCTGATCGAATGGTTACCTAGCTTATGAGAGTTTTTTTTTATGGGGTCACGTTAAGTCGTTAGTTTATTCTAACAAGCCAACAACGTTAGAGGAACTCAGGAACAATATCAAACGCGAAATTGCCAACGTTCCGGCCGATATCGTGCTCGTGGTTATATGAACGAGATCAAATTTTATTGATTTATCGATCGAGTTTTATTTAAATACAAAGTTTGTTACCAAATGCTACTAGAACAAAGAAGAGAACTACAATAGAATACAGATAATTAAATAAAACAGTCAAACAGTGACCAATGTGGCGACCATGGGGAAAATACACAAAGAGTAGTTAACGGCTGAAGAAGAATGAAAAAGTTTTTTGGTCTTATAAGACTCTTTAGACACTCAATGCCACTTTAGATTAGTTTTATAGTATTCGGATATTTGGGAAACTATAGAATAGCTTTTGCCTGCTCAAGAGATGACTAACTGCACTAGGTTTAATTTTTAATCTAGGTAATATGGGATGGGACCCGTTTTTAAGAGCTATTTTAAGATGTTTTGGTACATTATCTTTGTAGCTTAACACCTGTTTTTAAAATGTACCTATAAATTACGCATATACAGGGTGTAGATTAATTGGCAGGTAACTTTGTAGACCGTGCCAAAAGAAAACGAAAATCTTAATTCCAAAATGCTGAGAAACTCTTCGTTTGGCCTCACGAGCTCCTTAAAGTTTTGTTACGCTTGGCAACGTAGCAAAATTTTTATTTCTATATTCAAACTTATAATGTAGGCAACTTAATGCACACATCAAATGTTATTATTATTTATTATAAACTACAAATGTTCATATTGGCCACCGTTTACTTCTAAACACTATACGGTATCGAATGCATGATAATCTCAACCATTTATATATTAATTCAAAGTAATAGTCACAATAAAATAAAAAAATATCAACTGATATTCATTGCATAGCCTACGTTATAATTTGAATATTATTAAAAAAATTGCTACGTTGTCAAGGGTATTTTTAATTTAAATTTGATTTATTCTTGGAAAGTAATTTGCACATTTTTCAAAATTTTTTATTATTAATTTTTAATAAACCTCGTGACTTTTATTATACTAAAAAAGAAAGCAACTTGGTACATAAAATAAGCAATTAAAACATCATGAGGCCAAACGAAGAGTTTCTCAACATTTTGGAATTAAGATTTTTGTTTTCTTTTGGCACGGTCTACAATGTTACCTATTTGTCCGCCAATTAATCTACACCCTGTGTAGAGGGTGATTCATAATTGGTAGAAAAAAATTAAATGTCATATTCTACATCAAGTTCTGAACAAAAAAAAGAATAACGTTTTTCAAAATATTGCTTCGTTTTCGAGTAACTCGAGTGTAAAAATTTAAAACTGAAACAATTAATCTAAATAATAAATAAGTGAGATAATCAAAATTATTATTTATTAATGAAACAGAATTAAAGTTATGAAACATCATAAAAATTGTTCAAAGTTGTCCGCCTTAGCGACGAATGCAACTTTTACATTGAATGATAAAATTTACACTTAAAATTTAAAACTTAATATGGACTTGAAAGTTTTCCGTGTCGATTTGGACTGCAAGGATAAACACGCACAATAATTGCATGTGATTATTTTACATTTCTAAATTAAACGTTTTGAAAATATTATTTATATTTAAATCTTTTATTTGTTATCTTAAATTGTGGAACTGATAACAATTGATTTATTATTTAATAATGTGAGTAATGTCCTATTAAAATGATTGCTTAGAATCAATTTAGTAAATGGTTTTGATTTCAAACAATGCTTGCTATAATTGAATTATTTAAATTAACATTCGCCGCAAAATGAACTCTATTATTTCTAATTGTTCATTAATAATGAATATTCTATTATATATTCTAATTTGTATATACTCAATTTTCAACATCAGCGCATTTTAATTGTAATTAAATTGAATCGATATTGTAAAATATTAATTAATAAATTATTAGATGGATAATTGTTTAATGGTACAAACAAAACAATAGTCGAATGAATATTAGGTAAATATGTTGATGCTGTTTAGAATTGGCGAGTGGATGGTATAAATTTGTTATAGGTAAAATACAATATGATATTAATATAATAATTTAAAGGTTTGCGGGTTTCAGTAATGTAGAAACTATGAAACAAATATAATTTAAATATGAACGAGAGAGACACATCTCTTTAAAAATTGATGAATGTTATGAGACAACACAAAGTTTTTTGATCACCGATTAATATTACTCCATATTTTTACAAAAATGCCTCAAATGATGTTTATATATTTGGCCTATTTGCTGCGTGTATCTAGTAAAGAGATACGAGGTTATACTGAGTAATTTTATGCCTTCTTCTTCTTTTTCAGGTGCTATTTGCTACAGCCTAACCGCTCTCGGTATCTTAAGTAGCCGGCAGTAGTACTACACCTCGAAGCTTTCTATTTATTTTATGTTATTCTGTTTAAGTGTCTATGCTTCTTAACTATAGAACAATCTACGGAAGACATAGCATTTCAACATTTACGGAAAGGATGGTTTTTATTGCGTTTGCATAGTATTTTTTGCAATTTATTGAATGTTGACTTGGCATTTTTAATCTAGGTAATATGGGATGGGACCCGTTTTTAAGAGCTATTTTAAGATGTTTTGGTACATTATCTTTGTAGCTTAACACCTGTTTTTAAAATGTACCTATAAATTACGCATATACAGGGTGTAGATTAATTGGCAGGTAACTTTGTAGACCGTGCCAAAAGAAAACGAAAATCTTAATTCCAAAATGCTGAGAAACTCTTCGTTTGGCCTCACGAGCTCCTTAAAGTTTTGTTACGCTTGGCAACGTAGCAAAATTTTTATTTCTATATTCAAACTTATAATGTAGGCAACTTAATGCACACATCAAATGTTATTATTATTTATTATAAACTACAAATGTTCATATTGGCCACCGTTTACTTCTAAACACTATACGGTATCGAATGCATGATAATCTCAACCATTTATATATTAATTCAAAGTAATAGTCACAATAAAATAAAAAAATATCAACTGATATTCATTGCATAGCCTACGTTATAATTTGAATATTATTAAAAAAATTGCTACGTTGTCAAGGGTATTTTTAATTTAAATTTGATTTATTCTTGGAAAGTAATTTGCACATTTTTCAAAATTTTTTATTATTAATTTTTAATAAACCTCGTGACTTTTATTATACTAAAAAAGAAAGCAACTTGGTACATAAAATAAGCAATTAAAACATCATGAGGCCAAACGAAGAGTTTCTCAACATTTTGGAATTAAGATTTTTGTTTTCTTTTGGCACGGTCTACAATGTTACCTATTTGTCCGCCAATTAATCTACACCCTGTGTAGAGGGTGATTCATAATTGGTAGAAAAAAATTAAATGTCATATTCTACATCAAGTTCTGAACAAAAAAAAGAATAACGTTTTTCAAAATATTGCTTCGTTTTCGAGTAACTCGAGTGTAAAAATTTAAAACTGAAACAATTAATCTAAATAATAAATAAGTGAGATAATCAAAATTATTATTTATTAATGAAACAGAATTAAAGTTATGAAACATCATAAAAATTGTTCAAAGTTGTCCGCCTTAGCGACGAATGCAACTTTTACATTGAATGATAAAATTTACACTTAAAATTTAAAACTTAATATGGACTTGAAAGTTTTCCGTGTCGATTTGGACTGCAAGGATAAACACGCACAATAATTGCATGTGATTATTTTACATTTCTAAATTAAACGTTTTGAAAATATTATTTATATTTAAATCTTTTATTTGTTATCTTAAATTGTGGAACTGATAACAATTGATTTATTATTTAATAATGTGAGTAATGTCCTATTAAAATGATTGCTTAGAATCAATTTAGTAAATGGTTTTGATTTCAAACAATGCTTGCTATAATTGAATTATTTAAATTAACATTCGCCGCAAAATGAACTCTATTATTTCTAATTGTTCATTAATAATGAATATTCTATTATATATTCTAATTTGTATATACTCAATTTTCAACATCAGCGCATTTTAATTGTAATTAAATTGAATCGATATTGTAAAATATTAATTAATAAATTATTAGATGGATAATTGTTTAATGGTACAAACAAAACAATAGTCGAATGAATATTAGGTAAATATGTTGATGCTGTTTAGAATTGGCGAGTGGATGGTATAAATTTGTTATAGGTAAAATACAATATGATATTAATATAATAATTTAAAGGTTTGCGGGTTTCAGTAATGTAGAAACTATGAAACAAATATAATTTAAATATGAACGAGAGAGACACATCTCTTTAAAAATTGATGAATGTTATGAGACAACACAAAGTTTTTTGATCACCGATTAATATTACTCCATATTTTTACAAAAATGCCTCAAATGATGTTTATATATTTGGCCTATTTGCTGCGTGTATCTAGTAAAGAGATACGAGGTTATACTGAGTAATTTTATGCCTTCTTCTTCTTTTTCAGGTGCTATTTGCTACAGCCTAACCGCTCTCGGTATCTTAAGTAGCCGGCAGTAGTACTACACCTCGAAGCTTTCTATTTATTTTATGTTATTCTGTTTAAGTGTCTATGCTTCTTAACTATAGAACAATCTACGGAAGACATAGCATTTCAACATTTACGGAAAGGATGGTTTTTATTGCGTTTGCATAGTATTTTTTGCAATTTATTGAATGTTGACTTGGCAGTTTCAATTTGGTTTCTTCTTTCTTGGCTTTGATCAAGAGAGCTATTAATCTATGCTTTAAGCTACCTGTACTGCGTTACCTTTTTAAGCAGCTGAACAATAATATAGATATTAGACAGGTCGTTTAGTGATTTTGAGATGACCATACCTATATTTTATTTAATTATGAGACCGCAGTTGTTGTAATGAGTGTTTATATTTTCAATTAGTTGTTGGAGTTTATCTGCATTTTTAACAACACTATATCATCCGCGTACCTGATGTTGTTACTAGTTTATCCATTAACTACTATACTTGTTTTCCGTGTTCTCTGAGAGTGCATTTACATTAATTTTTTGCTTTTTTTCTTAGCACTTTTAAGTTTTGTTGGTAATTCTGAATTGCCTATGAATTTGTTTAGTGATTTGCAATCGTTTTATGGCAATGAACAGTATAGTCCCGATTCTATGATGTTTCTGGCACACCAATCGATAGCAGCTATCTCTGCTTCTAAAACCGAGGCATTAGTATATAAAGGGTAGCATAGCATATTGGGCGAATGGTCTTCACGGCTTTGCTGGCACATATGAATTCTTTTGCCGAGTAAAATTTATGATTTTTGCATAAATGTGGCTGATTTTTTTGTTATAACGTTCAATTTTCTATTTCAAGGTGGAATGGTGGTGGGCTTTGAACTTTAAAAAATCTTAAAGAAAAAAGTCCAACGGCGTTAAATTGCATGATTCTGATTATCAAAACGAGAAATTGCCGACCAGGAAATGACTTATGCAGTAATGGAATTGTTTCTCGGACTGTACGGCATGTGGGCTTGTTGAAACCACATGTCGTCTACATTCATATCTTGAATTTGAGTTTAGGCACAAAAAACTGGATTATTATGTCGCGAAAGCTAGCATTATTAACTGTTATTGCCTGATTTTTGAAGAAGACTAGTCACATGATCCGCACTAAACAGCGACACGTTGTGTAGCGCTCTATTTTTAATAACACTGTACTGTGAGCTGTCACGCTTTCTTTTTTTGACAACATTTTTTTGAACAAATGACGCAAAATTCAACTCTTGCTTGAATTATGGGATACACTTTACTACCTCTAATACCATTTTGGTTCCTATCTGCATACCAGATGATTCTTTTGACTGTACCTAGATAGATTTTTGTTTTGTTGTTCTTGGTCTGTGAGTTCCGACATTTTATGTGTGTCTAATTATCTCTACACTGAACACTGTTTGTCTTGCTTCAGCTTTAACCAAGTGTAATGGTAGTAGTGACAGTGAAACTTGCTGTGAACGTTGTTTTTGTCGCGTTTGTTATCAGCAAACATGCCACATTCCGTACTTTGTTTGAAGATAATTTTGTGAATCCAAACGAATGTTTTGTATGTATGTATGGGTATGGGTATTAGGTATTCTTATGTGACCATTTTTTTGATTGCAAAAAGCAGCCAAATGGTTTTTGTAGTTGCATTTTTCAAGTGAATATTAAAGGTTAGTTTAGTATTAAGCGTGAGTTCCAAGTATTTTTTTTTTGGTACCAGGTGCGTAGCTCTTTACGTTTTTTATGTTTTTGGTGTTTTGTTTATAAATGATCACCGTGTTCTAAGTTTATTTATAAATTCTTCTTTTTGCATCATATTTGATATGGTTCTTCCATGTTTTATTTTCAACGATTGTGAGATTCAATTAAGGCAAAAACGCCCTTGTCGTTAGGTATCTGTAGTAGAGCAATTTTTTTGCAGTTGGTGGTCTTTTTGCACATGCTGATGTTTGCTGGATTTTTCCGAGTTATTAGTGCCCTGTTCTGTATGTTAAGGTCGTTTATTTTAGAGGTATAGAACTTTGAACTGAAATGAAATTCATAAAAATTATGTTAACGCTATGGTATTGGTTTTATTGGAAAAATAATTTTATGCTATTACTGTTTAAATATGATTTGAGGCATATGGGCGCCACGGTTGGTTTGAATGAAGTGCGATCTGGAAATCTAATTTTTGACTACTTTTTTGAGCAGCGGGGGCCGTATATTGGATATAACGCGGCGCATGTTGTTTCAGCTGATCCAAGGTTGTTGGTTTATTAGCGTGCACTAGCGACTTCACATATTCCTACAGAATGTAGTCTATAGGTGTGATATCACACGACCGTGGAGGCCAATTCACGCAAGATTATGCGGTCAGCAAATGTTTTCTGCAATAAATTGCATGTGTCGCGTGCTGTGTAGCATGTTGCTCCGTTTTGTTGGAACTTAAGCTGTTTCACATTAACTCCATTTAACTGGGCAATGAAAAAGTCAGTAATTATAGTTTGAGAGCGCTCTCCATTTACTGTCATGTTGGCCGGCATCATCTTTAAAGAAATATGGGCCAATTATTTTACCTGCTTATAAAGCACACTAAACAGTGTGTTTTGTGGAAGTAACGTCGTTTCAAATCCGGCAATTTTGTTTGTTTATGTAGCCATTGAGCCAAAAATGAACCTTATCGCTGAACAAATTTTTTTGGTGCAAATGAGGATTAAGAATAATCTTGCTTTTGGCTAATTTACCAAACGTACGACGCATATAATGGTCAGTTCTTGTTCGAGCTGTATCTTGTAAGCTCGTAAATCGAGATCTTTTTGTAAAATCTTTTATAAGGTGGGTGGCCACAGCTCCAATTGTTGTGCACGATGGCGAATCGACTCATTCTGGTCTTCTTCGACGTTTTTGCGGATGCACATTATCAATCAGACTACGCGTAGTGCGAAAACGATCTATGGTTTTCCGAATAACTTGCTAAATTTGCACAATTTGCAAGCGTTGTTCTGGCGTAAGTCTATTTATGATGAAATGGCAAAACATACTGAGCAGAAATCAGCTGGCACCTATGAACTGTCACTAGAAACAGTGATGCAAGGTTTAAAAATCACCGTTAACTGTCGGCTATCGAATAGTTTTTGTATGAAAAATGACAATTTGAGTCAGGGAGATTGTTTGTTTAACCAAAACCGTGAATGAGAAGTAGCTAGCATTGGTTGTCCGTTCTGAGGGTTTGTTTTTATTTATATTTTATAAAAGACTACGACCATTTAAGTTTATTGTTGTTACAGTAAATTTTCTTGGTACAGGAGAGCTTTTAGTCTAACTTTAGTTGCGTGCGTTTAAAGGACAAACGTTTTCTTAGGTTTTGGTAAATTTAGTTCCAGACGTTTTTCTAGTCCGAATTTGACATCCGCAAAAGTTTTTTTAGCAGTTGGGTTTTATCAAAATAATAGTGAAACCAGATGTTTAAACTTGGACACATACACATGTGAAAGTACTCTTTGGAGATTATTTTGGGTATTTGGTACCGTTAAAACTTACGCCATGAGCTTCTGATTGTTCTTAAACCAGAATTTGCGAATACTTCAGCTTTAAGTCTATTTTGTTAAAGACTTTAGTTCCGCTAAAATCATGCGGAACATTATGAATTTGGTTCATAGAGAATTTTTTCTTTTTTTGTCAAATACGACAGAACTTTTTGTGCTAGGTTTGATAATGTTTGTTAAACATTTTGTTAACCTGGTCTTAGATGATTACTTTTTTTGATTGGGTTGTAGGAGTAGGCCAACTCTGACAGGTGAAATTGGATTGACGTGTAATGTGGTGATGGTTAAGACTTCTTATACTTTAACAGTAGTGTTGATGGTGCCAATAATTTGAAGAACACTCTGGTCTTTGGAGCTGAAGTTGACAAATCTATATTTTTACATTTTTTTTTGTTGTTGGTCTTGTTTGACGCACCTAAAATTATGGGTAGTCCTGACGTATAGAGGAGAAACTTGGCAAACACAAAACACAATTGGAAGAACAGAAGAGACTAATATTGCAATGAAGAGATAAGAGTTATCACTATTATATATCAGATATTGCAAAAAGAGCAGAATTTCTCAAATTTAGCAGTAGCAACGTGACACAATTGGAATCGGAAGGTCACCAAATATATATGGTAGTCGGGTTAGCTTAGATGAGTGATGAGTTTAGAATAATAGAAAGAAATAGGAAAGACCTACGTTTAAGAATGGATTTAACAGGTTAAGGAAAAAGATGAAGGACGATAATTTTATTGTATAAGATTTTTAACAATACTATCATTTGAAAGTTGACTGGTGCTTAGCTAGGAGACCTTGACAATCTCCTGCATCTAAAACAGATTGTTGTAGATCACCTTTCCTAAAATTGTACTGAAGAAGCAAAAAAATGTTATTTGTTGTTATTTGGAGTTTTGTTCAACAACAAATTCTCTTAAACTGTTAAATTATGCAACGAGGAGAAATGTAATAAAGATTCTAATTGTTATTTTTGCTCAGAAATTTTTGACTGAGAATTGAGTTGTCAATTTTTTTCCGTTTTTGGAAGCTCTGTTCATATTGTATTCGATGATTTCGACGGAAGATATGGAGACAAATTTCTTTTTTATATGATCGACTGTCACATTTTCTACATTTTAGCGATTACAGAATCGTTTTAATGTAACGTTATCTTTTAAGCAGTTATGTATTTTTGCGTCAACACATTTATTGATTAGACTGCACAATTGGCAAAAGCTTCACATTCTCACTATTGAATGTGATGATTCAAGGCCATCATCGATTATAAACTTTGACAGTTTGCTTAGTTTATTACTACATTTTAATATATATTATTAAATTATTTCCCATATAATATAGTAAACACTGAAACCAATTTAAAGTTTTATACTCAAACAAATTCACAACTTTGTGTAATATTGATAGATAATCAATGAAGCTATGTTCGAACCATATAGGTCGACGTTAAATTAATATTTACATTGTTTTAAAAGTTTTATATATAAAGATTTTAAATAATGTAGCATTTGTTAAATGTTAAAAGCAATAATGTTTTATTAATATTCTTAAATTACCCTACTTGTCGTTTCCATTCTTCTGCACATTTTAATTCAACTGACGTACGTTAAATGAAGTACATTTAATATTCAATTTGAGTTTGAAAGGCGTTACTAACGTTAAATATATATTAGTTTAATGATAGTGCACGAATGTAAGAACGAAATTCCTTCCGCTCCTTCAACTTGAAGTTAGTTTAATCAGCATCACTTTGGCCCGAGGGAGAAGAGAAAAAACTCTATCAAACTGCGTTAGGAAAGTTACCATCTTCTTTCTCTTTCCACACCCAATTCCAGCATTACTAAAGTTATATTTGGATTTAATATGGCATGTCTCGAAAGTTAAACCGCACAGATTATTCTTTATTTGAACATGCAGATTTTCTCTCGGCATTGATTTAATTTTATATTTTTTTCTCTCTGTTTGTAGACTCATTACTTGTCATATTTAATTAACTTCAATGAGTATTAATTACTTTTGAGTTAGCTTTGTTTATCATTAATGTTGTTCAAATTAGGTACTTGTCTCTAGGCTATCAAGCCCATATTTGTCAAACTCATTAATTAATTAAAGTCATTGATTTTTATCCTTCGTGATATATAATACGTAATACACACTGATTTATGTTTTATTGTTGAAGATAAAAGAGGAAATAAAAGCTTCTCATTGTGATTTGTAAGGCAAATTTTTAGCGTATTAAAAGTACTTTTTTGTTCTGGAAATTCATCTGCGCCTAATAAAGCGAGCCCTAAGGGTGGTTTGTATGTGTCTTGCATACTTAACCATCTTTTTGACTCTCCTTTTTATTTAAAGCTAACTGGAACACAGAGAGAAGCCGTGAATAGTTATTATATAATTCTCAGAGGATCCCTTTGCGGATGATAGCTCGATTCTTGTTAAAAATACTGTAATTGTGAAAAACATTCCCTTAGATCCTATTAACTTTAATTATGTTTAAATTGGAATTCTTATTGCTTAATTTTGATAGATATTTTTGTTTTCAAACTACTCATTCTTAAGTGGTTTCTATGTTCAACAATTGGAAAGAATCCAAAAAAAATCTGTATAACTAAAGTGTTACATGTTGTTGAAAAAATATATTGTTGTTTTGCATGTAATATGTACAATTTGTCTTCTAAAATCCGGCATATTTTATTCTGCACAGTTAAATTGAAAACGAATAAAAAGAAATTCTTTGAAACATTGATTGAATTTAGCTTTGTAATACGTGTCGAACAATGGTACTACAAAACAACAAACATCTAATATATTTCATGTCGTTTAGCTAGGGGAATTTAAGTATTTTTCAGAGCACACGAACCGTGAAGTTACAGCAGTTGGAGTGTCGCAAATAAAATCCGTTGTTCTTCAATCAGCTGATACATACGGCAGTATTCAGTTTAGTTGGTCAGTGTAAATAGAGAAATGTACTAGAAAAGCTGTGTTCTATTTTCAGCAGCTTGGCGGAATCTAAAATTATCATCTGAATCCCCCTACTTTCTATTGATAGTTGTAATTGGTGGGTGCTAGTTTTCTATATTATATTTTTGTTTATTTCTAAATAATAATAATAAAATTAAATATATTAGTTCATGAATTAATTGTACTTACTAAAATTAATTTGCGGTATTGGTTTAATAAATGGACGTTCATTTTGCATGTTAATTAAATAAATATTAATAATGTGGTCTGTATATACAGTACCAGTATGCATACACAAAAATGAAATATAAGTAGACATTGCTATCTCAACTGATTATTATGCGGGAGTTAGTTGATAAATTTGACGCATTTATCCCGAATATTTATCTCTACAATTGAATCAAACATTTCTCTACGTCATCGCTTCAAGATAATATTTATTTTCCAGTATCCATGCTTTTTTATATATTGTTGTGCTTGAAATATAAGATCAATAAGGATGTCTATTTCTTTAGTGTATTTATCTTGTGGCATATGAATCTAATTAATCATGCGATGTGATCTTCAACGTTCTTAGTTATATATAGTTTATCGTATTAATAATATGTTCTACTCACTGATTCTAAATGGTGTCTAGTTCAAGTCGACCCAAAAATGATCTCCGTTGTCTTTAAATTAATTTGTTCCAGATTCCGAGTTATGTCTAGTTCATTGTGACACAATTAATATTTGTTGTGTGAGACAAGAATATAATAATATCTTCTCAGTGCATAATTATTCATATGATTTTTATAATAGATTTTTTTGTACTTGAATCATTAATTTGTCAACAGAATTTTGAATATTATTGTTACTAATGCTTAAAATATTAGTAAAAAATAAAAAAAATAGAATGTTGCTATTTTGATTACTTGAACAATTTTATAATAATACATAATTACCAATAATGAATATCTATACTATCAACAGTTTACATTTTTTGGAAATAAGTTGAAGTAATGGTTTAAACAACCACGGTAGTTAGAATATCCGGACGAATGATGTCATATTTGCGCTTAGCTACTGAAAATAAGAACTTATTCTACAAGATCATATCAACTATACCTTATTCTACAGAAACCAAGACAGCTACAATTACAACATTTTAAATCACATGACAAAAAGTGCAGATTTAATTTATATACATATGTAGTTTGAAAAATGTGTAACGAACATTTAAACAAGATGTTCCGTAACCCGTAACTTAAGGGTGACAGATATTATCTTAGGTAGTAAATAAAACAATAATTCAAATTTACTAATAAAGGAGACGCCGTTGGTGTGTATATATGTTGTGTACTGTAGAAGATATTCTTAAGAACTGCTTTGAATATTGTTATTATTGCGTATAAATAGTGTTTTGTAAGAAAGAAAGGGAATGGAATTAGGTTTTACCGATCATTAACATAAAGGGACAGACATTTGTGTGATAGTCATTAAGAGTTTATGAAAAGGATGTAAGGGATTAAGATTATTGAAAATAGTAATTAAGAATTTATAAAAGGGATTAATATTATTGAAAATACGCATATTTTAACATCTGCCAGAGATTAATGGAAAGTCCACAACATATACCGGCCGCCTTGAAGGGTCTCCTTCAAATAAGTTTATTTAAAATCAAAATCATAGTCATATAAAAGAGTAAACATAAAATACTAAAAGTAACATAGATCCTAAAATATAATACATATTATACTATAAATATATTTACATAAAAACATAGAAGCAATTAATAAAGTAATTCATGCAATTTAATCAATTGGAAGTGGACACAGTTTGGATACAGGTCGAATTCGTTCACCATTAACACACTTTATTTTAGCAACTCTTACTATATTATCTCTGCCTGGCATTAATTCTACAACACGAGCCAAAGACCAATGAAGTGGTGCCGTTTCTTCCTTTAAGATAACTAATTGTCCTTTGCATATCTTCTGTTCTGCAGCGTTACCCATTTTATGTCGCTGTTGAAGAGTGTGAAGATATTCCATCTTCCATCGTTTCCAGAACTGCTGCTTCATAAACATGAGGTGTTCCCAATTTGTAAGCCGATTTTTCTTAACGTCCATAAAATTTGATTCAGGAAGCGATGTTAATGCTTGGCCAACAAGAAAATGACCTGGTGTCAATGCGATTAGATCACTTGGGTCTTCGCTCATTGGGGTTAGTGGGCGAGAGTTCAATACAGCTTCAATTTGCAGTAGGACAGTGTACATCTCCTCAAAAGTAAGCTTAGTTTCCCCTATTGTGCGTAACAAATGAGTTTTTGTAGATTTTACGGCGGCTTCCCATAGACCGCCAAAATTAGGAGCTCTGGGAGGGATAAAATTCCACTTAATTCTTCTGCTGGAAAGAAATTTTTGGATATTATTGTCAGAAGTGGCACTATTTATTAACTTGTTTAGCTCATTGTTAGCTCCATGAAATGTTGTCCCATTGTCTGAATTGATTTCAGTAGGTAATCCTCGACGAGCCACGAACCGTTGGAGTGATGCTAAAAAACAGTTTGTAGTCATGTCACTGACTAATTCCAGATGCAGAGCTTTAGTTACCATGCACACAAAAACAGCTATGTACGCTTTCTTTATCCGCTGTGATCTTCTGCTGCCTTCTTTAATCATCATTGGACCACAGTAATCTAATCCAACTCTTTCAAATGGCCTGCAAGGTTCAATACGACTGATTGGAAGATTTCCCATTGGAGGCGAGTATGGTTTTGGGGATTGTTTAAAACATTTTACACATCGTTGAATTCCACTTCGGACAGCACGTCTTCCTTGCAAGGGCCAATATTGAGATCTGATGATTGACAGAGTTAATTGAGGTCCAGCGTGAAAATTATTTTCATGGGTGTCACGTATTATTAAAGCTGTTAAACTATGATCTTTAGGTAATAATACTGGATATTTGTGGCAGAATTCTATAGGTGCATTGCGTAATCTTCCTCCTACACGTAGAACTTGGTGTACTTCGTCAATAAATAGATTTAGATTTCTTAATGGTGTCCTTTTTGGAGATTTGCCTTGTTTCAATAGTTTAAAAATATCTGGATATTCGTTTTCTTGAACTGTTCTGATTAGTTTTATCTCCGCTTCTTTAATTTCATCTGGTAGAAGATTTTCAACATTACGATTTTGCACAGGACATTGAATGTTTTTTACAAATCGAATGACATATGCAGTTATCCTCAATAGTTTTCTGAATTGTGAAATTCGATTGAGTAATTGTATTAATACATTTGTTTCTGCACTTGTATAGTTGACTGAGATACTTGGTCGTTTTTGTTCACATTCAGTATCAATGTTCAATAATTCCGGATTTGATGGCCATTGTGTTTGATTTTGTATTAACCAGGTTGGTCCATTCCACCAAAGTTTACAATTTTTCAATTCTTTGGGATGGGCACCTCGAGAAGTTAAATCTGCCGGATTCTCATTTGTTGGAACATGCCTCCAAGGAGCTGAAGAAGTTCTCTGAATAGTAGCCACTCTGTTTGCTACATATGTTTTCCATTTTGCGGGAGTATCTTTGATCCAATATAACACGATCATAGAATCTGTCCAATGATAAATATCCACAACGGGTAGTCGAAGTGTTTCCTTGATTTGCTTCATCAATTTTGACAATAATACTGCGGCATTTAATTCCAACCTTGGGATAGTGATTGTTTTTATTGGAGCAACCTTTGATTTTGCGCTGATTAAAAGACTTGATCTAATACCATTACTGTATTCTGCTATGGCATACACGCAGGCTCCAAAGGCCCGTTGACTAGCATCAGAAAATCCATGAAGCGTTATTTTTTTAATCTCCATTTCATAGTTAAATAAGTATCGAGGCACTTTTACTTCATTAAACTGTTTTAATGATTTTCTATATTCCGTCCACTGAGTGTGTAAATGAATGGGTACAGTTTCATCCCAACCTATTTTTTGGGACCATAGATCTTGGAGTAGTATTTTTGCCGTTGCAATTACTGGTGTCAAAATTCCAAGAGGATCGTAAATTTGGGCTATCTCAGACAAAATGACACGTTTGCTTATGGTTGAAATGGTATTTTCGGTAGTTTTAAATTGAAATATATCTTCAATTGCATTCCATTGAATTCCCAACGTTTTCACTGTTTGACCATTATTTATATCCAGTACAGGATTAATTGCTTCATTGCCTGTTAATAGACAGGGTTTGTTGCTTGCCCATTTTTTTAGTTGAAATCCACTGTCTGCTAATATTGATTGAACGTCATTCATGAGTTTCATGGCTTCTTCTTCAGAATTTGCGCCACTTAACATATCATCGACATAAAAATCTTCTCTGATAACTCGAGCAGCTTCTGGATGTATTTGAGAGAATTCATCAGCCAATATTTTAAGACATTGAGTTGCCATGTAAGATGCTGGTCCTGTTCCTTGAGTAACGGTAACCAAATTATACGATTTAGGTTCTTCATTGTAATCATCTCTCCATAATATTCGCATTAACCCATGATCAGATTTTTGTAAATTAACCTGACGGTACATCTTCTCGATATCACTAACAAGTGCAATTGGATGTGTTCTGAAGCGAATCAAAATATTCACCAATAAATCTTGAACATTCGGTAACGCCATTGGGGCCTTTCATTGAAGCGTTAAAAACAACTTTGATTTTTCGATCATTTCCTTCATTTTTAAAAACAGCATGATGCGGGAGATAGCATCCATTTACATCATTTGGAGATGATTCAGTCATGTGACCAAGTGTTACGTAGTCTTTAATAAATTTTGAGTAAGATTCTTGTAGATATGAATCCTTCGTGAACCGTTTCTCCATTGACATTAATGCCTTTATTGCAACAGGATAGGTATTGCCGATTTCTTCAATATGCCGATTTTCTCTGAAAGGTAGTTTAACGTGAAATCGTCCATTATATCTTTGGACTGTTCTTTTGAAATGTTCTTCACACAATTCTTCTTCCTTGGATCGATGGACTTCATTTATTAATTCTTCTTGTTGCCAGAAGCGTTGAACATCTTCAGACAGTTGCAACATTTGTAAATTCATTGCATTTGTGACTGAATGTTTAGGTGTTATTTTTCCAGAAATTACCCAGCCTAAACTTGTTTTGTACATGCAATAATTGTCACGTACTATCTTTCCCACTTGTAGAACTTCCCAGAACAATCCTGCTCCTAAAATACCATCAATGCGGCGGCTACAATTAAACTCTGGATCCGCAAGTGTAATGTTTGGTGGTATTTGGAACACCTTTCGATTTATTGATTCTTGAGGCATGTGACCAGCAACTGCGTTTAAAACGATAAAACTTGTTTTTTCCTTAAATGGTCCCTTTCTTGCCGTCAGCTCTGTACATACAAGTCCACTCGGTAAAGTTTTTGCTTCAGCTATGCCACTTATAACTTGAGACGTTTTAATCAATGGTAATTGCAATTTCTTAAAAATTGCTTCCGATATAAAGTTTGATTGCGCTCCGGAATCCAACAACATCCTACATTGGTGACGTTTTCCAAACTTATCCTTAAGATTTACTTGAACTGTCGCAAGCATCGTAAAATTAATTGTTTCAGTGTCTAATGCTTGTAAAGCCTGTTCTTCTGCATGGAGAAGTGTATGATGCCGTCTTTGACATTTTCGGCATGCATAATTTGACTTACATGCCAAACTTAAGTGTGATGAAGTTAAACAGTTAAAGCACAGATTCTTCTTCTTTACATGTTGTACTCTCATAGAAATATTTAATTCTTTGAACTTCTCACATTGGTATAAGGGATGGTATGATTGATCACAGCAACTGCATTTAGAATCTATTGCCGGATATGCTTGATATCCCTTTTTACGTGGAATGCTGCGATCCATATATGATTGTTCTCGGACAGGTCGGCTTTCTAGCACGTTACACCGTTTTACTAGATATTGGAGAAGTTGTTCAAATGTTGGCTCACTGTTATTATTTAAAGATAGTTCCCAGGCATTACCCGATTCAAAATCTATTTTTCGCAAAATAATGTTAATAAGCAGTTCATTCCATTGATTGACAGGGCATCCTAAAGATTCCAATGCTTGTGTGTGCGAAATGACACTATCTGTTAATTCTCGCAGTGAATGTGCATTATTCTTTTTACAGTTGGGTAAGTCTTAATAGACTATCGATGTTACTTTGAATAATTTTCCTTTTGTTTTCAAAGCGTGCTGTAAGCAATGACCAAGCTCGCTCATAATTGTCACTTGTAGTGCTAAGTTTGCTCACAATTTGAGCTGCTACATTTGTTAAGGTTCCTTTTAGATACTTCAACTTGGTGCAATTGTCCAAACGGTTATTGTTGCCAATGATAACTTGAAAAGTATCTTTAAATTCAAACCATTCTTCTATTTTTCCAGAAAACTGTGGTAAACAAATCTTTGGTAATTCAGGTTGTCGTTCTGTATAACCATACTGATGATTTGAATGTCCTGAGCCATGATTTTCTTGAATTGTTGGCTGTACTATATTTTCTAAACTCAATTGATTGATTTCAGGACTACTAGACGATGACGATGAAGTTTGCGTTAGTTGAGCAAGAATTATTTCAACTTCTTCGACAATGGAATAATATTTGTTTTCGATCTCTTCCATATATTGATCATCTTCTTCAGAGTGATTTGATAATTGCATTTGTATTTTGCAAATATTTGCAAAAGCACATTTTGCCGCTTCATATCTAGATCTTATTTGACTGTAATTTGGATTTTTATTGTTCGCTGCGAGATATTTTGCAAACCGAGTAATAATCGCTTTTTGGTGACCTCGATTTCCATGTGAAACTTCTTCAGTTGTTGCACTTAGGTTCTGTGCAGTTGAGATATTTTCTTCTTTATCCCCCATTGTATCTTCAGAATGTAGATTTGTTGTATTTACACGTAACAGCACTTAAAGTTTTGAGTATTGTGTACTTAAAGTTTTTAACACATTAAATAACTCACTTAAATTTTCGAATCTACAGACTCTTAAATAGCAAGATCCGGTTCGAAGGACCAATTTGTTCCGTAACCCGTAACTTAAGGGTGACAGATATTATCTTAGGTAGTAAATAAAACAATAATTCAAATTTACTAATAAAGGAGACGCCGTTGGTGTGTATATATGTTGTGTACTGTAGAAGATATTCTTAAGAACTGCTTTGAATATTGTTATTATTGCGTATAAATAGTGTTTTGTAAGAAAGAAAGGGAATGGAATTAGGTTTTACCGATCATTAACATAAAGGGACAGACATTTGTGTGATAGTCATTAAGAGTTTATGAAAAGGATGTAAGGGATTAAGATTATTGAAAATAGTAATTAAGAATTTATAAAAGGGATTAATATTATTGAAAATACGCATATTTTAACATCTGCCAGAGATTACTGGAAAGTCCACAACACAAGATGATGATTGTCTACAAACAAGCAATGAAGTTAGGTTAGGTAAGGTTAGGTACCGATTTACATAGGAAGAGATTGAATTTTTATGGAATCGACAAGCTATAATCTACTTTAAGGAAGAAAAATTATTGAACATGATTAATTTTACGTTTCTAAGTTAATTAAGTTATAGACCCAAGAAGTATTTTAATTAGATTTCAAGATTCATCTTTACCTTGCTTTGTTTTTTTCTAAAGTTTTAACGTTTTTTTTTTGGTCTGTGGTGTCTATTGCTGAACGTAGGCTTCTTCTAACTCCCTTTTTGATCTCCTGCGTTGTGGTTCCATATTGATCATGTTATTTGTTTGACTTTTTACTATTAAGTTTAACCATTTTTTCAGATACATATTGTTTGTATAGATTGTTTTTTATTTCTTTGTTGGTAACTTATGCTCAGCATAGGGCGTTATGTTGCCCGTTTGCCGACTCGAAATCTGTCTATGCTTTTATCTATTCAGGCTATACTTGCTGGACTATACCCAGTGAGGGTAGTATGCACATGTCGTATATTTTTCATTTAAGGTAAGCAATGAGGGATATTTTTGTTTTTGTTTTTCTAGTGACTTGCGGTTTGGTTTTCCTTTCTTAGCTTTCTCTTTCTCAACTTGCTCTTTAAGTTGGCTGGTTTATTAAGACGATGTCTGCAAATTGCAGGTAGTTCAAATACCGACCGTCTATGTTTACGTTTTTTATTTTTCATGGCGTTTGCTGAAAGATATCTTTCAGTTCAAGAGTGAATGACTTCTCTTTTCTTTTCTTAATTTTGCTTGTATTTGTGTCTTTGTCTATGCGTATATGGAAGCTTGCGTTTATTTATATTTCTTTTATTAGGTTGATGTATCTTAAGTAGATCTTTGTCTTGTTTATTGCAGCAAAGATCAAACACAGCTAAATGGAGTCGAAGGCTTTTTTTTAACTAATGGGGAGTTTTTTTTTTGTGGTTACAGTGTTGTATTAGTTTTAGTAAGTGGCTCTTGAGAATACCTTACGCATGGTATTGCTTTCCAGTTTTCTTTGTTGCGTGAAATTCTGTTGTACAGTTTTTGTCAATCTAATCTAGATGGGCTGGTTATTTGCGGAAAGCATGTTGTCCCTGGTTTCTAAAACTCTTACTAACTTCTTTTCGGTAGCATTTATTTTGAGTGTTTGTTTCTATTATTTGTTTTTTCTATATTCTTTTGTTGTCAACCTCTTCAATTTTCTTTCTTAGTACTGTTTTGTTGTAAATTTCTTTAGCGCCCTTTATTTATTTTTATCTCTCAGGTATTTCTTAATGATTGTTGCTTTATATACTTTGTTTTGTAGTATAATTTCTATTTCTTTTCTATCTTTCTTCCACGCTTTACATTATACTAGAATGTATCTCTTCTTTCTTCTTTAATTATTTTGTTTTTTTTTTTTCTAGAACATTCTAAAGGTTCCGTGCTTGGTCACTATTTTTTATTTTTTTGGGTTTAGTTCTCTCTTCCATTTCCTCTTTTCTCCTCTACTGCACTGTAGCTGATACCTTTTCAATGTCTTTTCTGTTGTTTTTTTTTTTTACTGTTTCTTTCTTTTACTAGTGGGTGTAGGTGTAGCCGCGATCACGTCTACTACCTCTTGGGACATTGCTCTGTAGGTCCTGTTGATCCTTAACCAGCTTGCTTTTGGAGTTCCTCTTATTTCATTCTTGTTTTTTTTTTTGTTTTTATGGTTTTTTCTATGTTTCTGCGACGTATAACAATTTGTTTCTTGCTGATGTTGCTATTAGCTTTTTTTCTCCCGAACTTCTGTTGTTTGCGATTAGTCTATCAAGCTTTTTTTCTATTTTTTTCTTGGTTTCCCTGACCGCTTTCCTACTTGTTTGTTTGATCCTTTTGCTTTGTTTCCTTCTGAGGTATTTGATTTATTTCCCTATGGTTATTGCTTGATCTACTACCAGAGTTTTAACTGTTTTTTCTATTAATTCTTTTAGTCGATAGCCATGCCGTCTTTGTTTTTTTGTTGTTAACTTTAAACCCTTATTCTCATCCATATCTCAATGGTAGAGCACCTGCATATCATGCGAGCAGTCCGGGGTTCGATCCCCGAAATATGACTGAAATGATAACTTGCTCTTTATCCACCAGCGTGGTTCGGAAGTCACGTTTTAAGCTGTTGGTCCCATCAAACCACTTTAAACAAGTCGTAGACTTACTGTGGCGATGTAAAATAGCCGTAAAAAGCATAAATAAATAAATAAAAATATTTATAGCCAGATCTAGTCTTTTTTTATTACTTTCATTTCTACAGTGTTACCTTATTTGCAAATACCGTTATTGTTACGTCTATTAGCAGTCTCATCCATCATTATAAATCAGGTTTTACAGTTTTTGTTTTAGTGCTAAGACCTAGGGTACCCTTCTGGTCAGTTTGAATCTTTTTTTCTTGGTCTCTAAGTTTTTACCCTGTACGTAGCATATTATCTTTCTTTTCTTACCTGCTTATAAGTTTTCCATAATACGAGGTTAAACGTATTCTGTATATTCAACGCTCTTATTACGCAATGTTGTTTTTTCTTTTGCGTTTTATTGTTTTTTGCTTTTGTTATTGCTTTTTCTATAGCTCTTAAGATTTTTCTTCTTTTTGTAAATCCGTATTGTTTTTTTTTCTCCTCCTTTTCCTTCTATCTCTTGTTGTATTGTTCTTACAATGACTTATGAGCTACAAATATTTAAAGTCAATGTTTACAGACTACTTAAATCTAATGTTTAATGTGATAGTTTCAGCGAGTGTGGTTTTACTCGTTGATATTTAAAAGTGTTTTTATGTTGTGGCATATTATGCAATTCCTAAATAACACATTTTGAAATTGTATATATAAGTGAAAATACAACGCTACTATAGGCATTGCTACGTGGTATATGAACCAAATATTATTCTTAAAATACAAAACGTTTAAACTAAAACTTAAATTGCAACTTTTGTGAAATTGCTAAAAGGTGATAATATGTATTATTCACTCTACACTCTAAATGTTGGGATATGTTCTAGATTTAGAATTGATTATCTTGGCCAGGATGGTTGAAATACTTTTAATCAGTTATATTTACAAATTTATTATGTTTAATACTGCAACACTTGAAAAACTAAAAAAACCGGAGACTTCATTAATATTCTAATTTTTACAAATCTCACACATAATAATTGGCAATTAAACATATTTTACATTAATTATGTTTGTGACAAATTTATGTATTTCTTGGCAACATGTAGCATATCATGGATTGCAAAATCCTATTTATATTTTTCAATATTAAATCACAATTTTTTTTATTACAATATAAATATGAATGTTTGCAATATAACAGAAATAAAATATATAATAAGAAAAGAGAGTCAAATCTGGAACTCTTTGCTCTTAGAGGATCTAAAGACTTTAAAATAGCTACTAAAATTTGAGACAATATGTTTTGATATGAATGTGAAATATGAATGGAACATTAAAAAAAGAGGAAAAGCGGCTTTATGCTCTATTTGTAGACTTAACGGCTGATTATAACATTGCATAGAGTTAGCCTTTCTTCTTTTTTAATGTTTTGTTCTCTATATTTGTTTTCTGAATTTTGTTTGTCTCTTTGGCAGCATTGCTTTATCTTCCAGTTGTTTTAGTAACCTTTTTTATAATCTTGACAAATATCTTGTAGACTGAGATAATAAAAGTTTAGTCTTGAAAGTTTTTTTTATGAAAGTTTTTTTAAAGATTTCTTTATTTCTACTAGATCTGCTAATCCAATTCTTCACTTCTTCAAACTTTCTAGAAGTTCTTGTTTTTGTTCTTTATGGGTATGCATACTGATGATTTTTATGAAATAGTTTTATCACATTGCTTTGGAGAGTTTGTAGTTTCTTGGTTGTTTTTTGTCGCTTTTTCTGAAGACGCTTTTTTTTCAGTGGGTTGGAATATTGTGTTGTTTAAGATCTACTGTTAGAAGCTGTTTAGTTTGTTGCTGAATCTTTTACTTTCAGTTGGTTATTTAGGTTGTTGATTTTAAGTTTTTTTTGTTTTTTTAGTTTATATTTTGTTGTATCATTGCCTATATCTTCTTTTGGCTGCCGTAGAGGTTGTCGACGGTGAAGTTTTTTAGTATTTGGTCTTTATTCTGTTTATTTTGTTTATTTTGTTTCTTGTTTCTTTGTATTGTAACCACTGCTTTGGTGTTCTGTTATTTGGGTACCTTAGGTAGGTTCTATGTTTTTTTCTTGTTGTTTTACTTTTAATGTTGTTTAAGTTTTTGTTGGTCTTTTTTTTGCATGTGCTTCATTAGCAACTGCTTTGGTGTGTGTTTTTTAAATTCTTGATTCATTGGTTGTCTTCTGATCTTTCTGGCCAGTTTTTTTTTGCAGTTTTTTTACGGTGGAGTTATTAATAGATTTGATGTTCAGTTGTTTTACCTAGATAAGTGGTAGTTTTTTTGTAGTTTTGTCATGTTGGTGGTCCTACCCAATTGCTGATGTTAGAGTGCGTATATCAATTACCTGAGACGGATGCACTGCTTTGTTTAAGATTGTATAATAGATCATGGACGAGTGTTCTTGTGTGGATATCTTTTGTTGTGATTTGTCAAAGTATGTATAGTTTATTCTCAACTTGTATTGTGCTTAGAATGTGGTAAGAGCTTAGCCGCTGTTTATTGAAACGTTGTTTGCGCCGTCTACGGTTATATTACCAATCTTGGCATCAGATTTTCCTAATCAGGATTTTTTGCTCGGTGTATTTTGTCGGCTATTTGGTGCTCATAGAAGGTATTAATTTTGTTTTTGTTGGTGTCGGGTGCGCAGACGACGATAAGATGTATTTTATTCTTACTGATATCTTGCACAATTTTGATTATTCTTTCATCGATGTAGAATGAATATTTTTATATTCTGTGTAGTTTTACTGATTAGCAGGCCTACTCCGGTTGTAGCTTTTGTGTTTTTTGTTTTTATAGTATTTGCGTATGTGAGATTTTGTGTTTCTCTGCGCTTGGTTTTAGATAATGCACATACGAGGTTTGTCCGGGAAATAAATTTAGGGAGACGTGTTAAGGCGTTGTGGAGGGGTGGTCCACCCTCGCTATGCAATCCCCTCAACGCTCAGTTTGAGCCAGAGCGCTTTGCGAGTATTAGAAGTTTACGTCTGCTTGTTGAAAGTAACTCTTTTTACACCTGCCGTCGGCATGGAGCTCTCTCTGATTGAGGAACAGCACATCAACATCAAGTTTTTGCAAAGCTAGGCAAGAATGGCCGTGAGATTTTTGAGTGTTTGAAACAAGTTTAGGGAGATAATTCTCTGAAAGAACCTAACGTCAACAAGTGGTTAAAAAGGTTTCGGAAAGGCCGAGAAGACGCGAAAGATGATCTTTGCCCAGGACGCCCCTCCACATCGAGTTCTGAGGGAAATGTTGAACGAATTCGAATTTCTGTTCTTAAAGACCGTCAATTGACAGTTAGAATGATAGCTGAGGATCTGGCAATCCCCAAAACAATCGCCTACGAAATTCTGACTAAAAATCTTTAAATGAAAAACTTTTTGGCCCGATTTACCTGATTTAGCTCCTTGCACTTCTTCCTGTTTCCAAATTGCAAAATGATGCTTTGGGGCGGCACTTGGGGGATGTGAAAGCTACCAAGGCAGAAACGACACGGCAACTAAAAGACCTCACAACTGAAGACTTTCATCTATCTTATCAATAGTGGAAACGGCGTTGGCAGAAGTGCATCTTGTCTCAGGGGGAGTACTTTGAAGAAGACTACTGCTATATTGAAATTCCTGAATAATTGTAAAATAAAGTTATTATTCCACTTTTATACGTATTTTCCGTATATCTATTTTGTGTGTTTTTTACTAGCAGCTTCTTGTTCTTTCCCGGTCTAAGATTTTATGCTTTAACAGGCGCATTTTACTATGTTTTTTCTCTACGATTTTTGTTTTCTTCGTCTTTTTCATTTATTGTTGTATTATATAACGGTCTGGCCGTTTTTGAGGCTTGTTGCTGGTTGTCTCTGAGCTTGTTGGTGACTTTACTGCAGGCAGGCTACTAATCGGGTCTAGGACACTTCGGCGCCGCCATTTCGGCGCCAAAACTTTTCAAATAAAACATAGTATATACAAATATATTATAATCATAAAAATTTATTTGGTATTTTTTACTATTTTATATTTTTAATTCTTTTAGTTATTTATTATTAAAAAGTGATAATTAATTACCTATAAATTATTTGCGGGCCAAAGTTATGTTTATTTATTATAATATATATTGTATATTTGACAATTTAAATATGTACGTACATATATTATGATTTTTATGTATAATTTTTGTTTGATATATTATGTAATTTATATGTATTTTATATTTTATTTATCATACATTATTTGTTATGTTTCACAAAACAAATCAATTTTTATTATAATGTGTATATATACTTTTATTTTATTTGAAAAGTTTTGGCGCCGAAACGGCCGGCGCCGAAATGGCCAGCGCCGAGGTGTCCTCGCGCCGAATTGGCCGCGCCGAATTGGCCGCGCCGAAACGGCGGCGCCGAAGTGTCCCATTCCGTACTAATCTCACCTGCAAACCGTTCTTTTTTATCTGGGCTTGGGACTGGCCACACCGTCACTGAGCTACTTAATCTATCTTGTGAGGTACAGACGCAGATGAAATAATAAGTTACACAGGATATACTAATGAATCCGTTAATTGAAAGAACAGAGGCGCTAAAAATATTAAAGAGGCTTAGTTTTTGGTTTACCTATACATTCTTATGTTAAATGTAATGGGCTAAATTAATAAATGTCACAATTTCTTAAAATGTTTTACCGGTGCTGGGGTTTGAACCAGCAACTAATTATGCGCAGAAGCCTGAGTCATAACCTATTTCTTGAAACTTGCCACATTATAGAATATAACTTTAATTTTACTTAATAAACCATTACTTAAAACTTAATTTGCTAAATTTATTAACTTTTTAATTTTATTAAAAAAAATAAACACATTTAGAAGTAAAAATGAGTATGAATATGAAAAAGGCTTTCTGCGCTTTTATTCTTATTTAATTAAAAGCAAAATAAAATCACAATTAAATAATAAAAAACTTTTATATGTTTAAAATAAAAATTCAATATGAAGTTGGTATATGGAATTTCAATTCGGAGACAAGATGCACAGAATGTTCTTAGTGCTGAGAAAATCGATTAGAATTCTCACTGAAGCAACAAACAGAGCGAGCGCACTATGTTTATCGAACTAATTGTCACTTGTGTACATGCGTACATCAATAAATAAATAATTCATTATTATATTTAGTAGTATTAATATTAATTCGAATAAGGCATGCAATGTTTATTTAATAAAGAAAATCACACAGAAAAGATCAATCATACTTTGTTATCATTTACGTTTACGATCTATGCACCAATGGCACATCTATTCCATGAAAATAAAATAATATATTGCTCAATATAATAAAATATGCTTTTGAAATGAAACTGATATTGTTTCCATATTGCATGCTCGGAATGAGAATGTATCGATTTTAAAAAGTTCAACTTATTCTCGTATACACAAAAAATTAAATAATTTGTTGTTTGGGTATCCACTGGTCCGTAAAGACGTTTATAAAACATATGATTTCCATGTAAGTCGGCGCAAGTAATCGTATCAGGCAGACAGTTGGAAAATCTGCGCTGAGTTTGTGTTCTACATGAAAGCAGAGGCCTGTGTAATCCCACAGCAGCATCTCCCCATATATATAGACAGAAAATCGATTTGTATTGTAATGTGTCGGTCGACAACTTTACAAATGCTATCGCCTAACAAATAAAACGTCATGTACAGCGATTATCTGTAATCCGTTTGTACACAGCGTCTTACAGTTCGATGTGTAATCAGCAATTTCTAGTTTGTACGAAGGCTTATCCAACTATTCATCTGATAAACAAGTCCGTACTGCCCGTCTCCAAGCTAGACATACATTTTCATCTCAATAAGCTTAGCATATTTATTTGCAAACTTTTTATATATAAATACACATTATCAAACATTTCTTTGGCAATAAAAAGCTCAAGGGATTATCTAAGCAGATTGTGTTTGCTACTGGATGTATTTTGTGTTTTATATCTACATAAATATATCAAACAACCACAACAAACAGCATCGCTATGGAATGAGTTAAATTTTACTACCTATTTTACTTGGAATATTTTGTTGATGTTTTAATATAAAAGTTTTACGGCAACCACATTTATTATGGAGAAATATAAAATTCATAATATAGAAAATGTTGGCAGTAATATTAAATTTATTATAAATGTCCTTAATAAATATGCAGAAACGCCTATGTAAATATCAACATAATCTATATTTAAATCAATGCGACAGAACAGTTTTACATTTAATCCAAAGTGTTGCCTTAAGGGATAAGGTAGATAACTTAGTTAAGTGAATCAATTTCACGGAGATTTGGGTAGGGAATCTTAGCTAGGGACGATGCTCCTGGCCAAAGCTTTGGGATCGACCGAGGACGACCCGTTTACTTTTAACTTTAATACTGATTCTGTTTTTTTTTTCTTTACAGCCGTTCCGTTTCCACCAAGTCATAAGTTAACCGTTGCCGAAGTATTCGACTCGCGGACGCATAAACCGCGACCGGATGTGCTCAAACAGCATTTTATTCTGGAAGGCCGAATCGATGAACAGGCCGCTCTCAAGATCATCAATGATGGTGCTACCCTCCTACGAAGTGAAAAGACCATGATAGATATTGAGGCTCCCGTCACAGGTAAGAATTTTTATTTAAAATTACATATAATTTATTTTATATTACACTTTTAAAAGTTTTGCCTGCCGAAAAGTAATTAGTCCTTCAAAATTTACATACAAATAATTTAATATAACGTTAATGTAATTATAATAAAGTTTGGCATTAATTACTTTTTAGAATTTGCGCTTTCGGTATTTTCTACAGCCACACCACTCTGTAGTTAGTGCTTGAAAACTTTAAATTAACAATGTGGCGAAGTAAGTAACACTCAAACGGCTCGTCGTCCGAACAGTTAAAAGAGGGTTGCAGCAATTAAAATTATTATAGTTTCAAGAGAAATGAAATTAGAAAATACTGTTGTTTATCTATAGGATTCGAGTTTTATTTAAATATTGAAATATATAAAGAGAGAGAGATTTCAGACTTTAATTAAAAGTAAATAAAGGCGCAGCAACAAGGTATAGCTGGATGTTGTTTTGTTTAATAATGTTAAAAAGTTATATTTATGGTCAGACATTTAGTATACTTACTCTCAAAAGTTTACTTATTTACGTAATCAAAATGAAAAAATTCTACTACTATATATTGCGTCATTTATTTAATTTTTAAAGTTGCGGAAATTTGAATTCAAATATTGAATTATTCAATTATTGCTTATTGTGCTTCACTCAGTAGTTGTTAGATAATATTTTGATGACATATAAATGTTCGAGTATAATTTGAATAACCTGCTTAAACTGCTTAATAAATGCATTATACTGACCGATAATTGCAATTGAATATGCGACTAATCCAAATCCGATATCTCATGTTGTAAAGTAATTTTTTAAATTTTTAATTCAAAGGTTGATATCAAACCAAAAAAAATGACTTTGATTACTTCTTTTCTTAATTCTATATATGAGACTTTATAGTCTAGTCAAATATGCTCAAATATTGATCTCACCTCTAAAAAATTCCAAAAGTTTTCAAACTTTATACACTGATTTATAGGTACCTAATGAGAATATATTAAAAGTCCTGACAAATATGACACGAGCTTTAGCGGTAATGACCGAAAACTGGGCACTTGACTATATACATAATGAAAGCTGATGAAATTTGCAATAAAAATGATCATATACATTTTTTTGTATTCATAGTTACTGAGTTATAGGAATAAATAATTTAAAAAAAAAGTTTTTGTATTGTTACGAGTCAATATTCCGGTCTCTTTTGTTTGGTCCTCCGTTCATTTTTTCTTAACTACCTGCTCTTCTTTTCACATAGCATAGTGTTAGTGCGGTCTCTCTTTTACCTTTTTGTTTATGGAGAAAGGTGGTAATCAACCCTTTAACAATGTTTCTAAAGATAGCTATCAACAAGCAGAGTAATAAGGGCTAAAACAACTACTTATAACACAAGCTTGCTCTTTACCCTTTATCTTTATTTGAGGAAACTATAATGCTAAAATCAAACAAATCCGCCTTATACGATACTTTTCCTGTACTACAAGAAGAAGCCAATCTTTTTGATTTTGACATTGTTTTGGATGAAGGATTACTGTTACACAAGGTGGTGTGGTCCAAAAATCCTCAATATCAACAATTTGCTAATGTTATGTCGCCTATTTACAGTCAAACAGGATGGTTTTCTTTCTAATGAACACAATAAATTTAGACTTATTTCATTCCTCCTAACTGTTCTTTACGACCATGGAACTAAAACAAAACACGAATCTAGCAACGCTGGTAAATTGATCATCCGCACTGGAGTAATAAAATCCTAAACTAGTGACAAAGTAGCAATAGTTGGCAAAGATGTTGATCTTATTGTTCTCCTTATGGTTTTATCCCCATCTGAAAGACAGATATTATTTGTTAAACCAAGCCACGGCAGAGTAGAAAGGAAGGTATATTCAGTTAGCAATTGCAAATTATGATATGATGAATAAAATACTGCATACTTCTTGTGCATGCATTCAGCGGATATGATACGACTTTCGCTGCATATCGAAAATGGAATCTTGTCTGTTTCAATTTGTTCAAGAAGCGAGCTATACTGCAAAGTATTACTGATGTAATAAAGCAAAAGCCGGAAACAAAATATTCTTGGCATGGTACAATGCACCTCACAAGCAAACTTTCCTTAACGTGCATTGTTACAAAGCTTTTACTAAATCAGTTTTCAATGCTAAACCAGACTTCTCTGCGCTGTCGCCCACAGAAGAAGCAGCAATGCAACATGCTTTTTATACCACCAAATCCAAGTTGGAATAGGAAATGAACTTCCTCCAGAACAGTGGCAAAACATTGTCAAACATTGATTTACAAGTATCTAACAAATGATGGTGAAAAGTATTATTTTTTTTTGCTGTGGCATTTTCAATAAATTACATATTGTGCCGTGCTAACTTTTTTTTTAAACGCATTAGTGCTTTATAATTCTGTAACCGCTAAAAATACTAGAAAAATGTGTATGATCGTTTTTATTGCAAATGTTATCAGCTGCTTTCGTTGTGTATATAATTAACTTTTACCTCCGACCTACAGTTCTTGAAATATTAACAAAAAAACGAAAAAAGTGCTCTGTTTTTTATGATTGCCGCTAGAGCTCGTGTTATATTTGTCAGGACTTTTAGTTATATTCTTCACTAGGTACCTATAAATCAGTGTACAATGGTTTAAAACTTTTGGAATTTTTTAAAGGTGTAAGCTACTTTGACTGGACTATTAAGATTTTTTACGAAATCATAAGGAAATGATACCTGATTTCTAAGCACCGATAGGAGAAAAAAAGAAAGTATTCTTTTTAAAGTCCCATCTTTTATCGGAGGTTGGAAATTATTATGGCAATTCTTACTTTATAACAACTGTTTTAAATATTTTGGTTTTATGTTGCCAAACGATTCGCTTAAATTTCTTAGCCAGGATATCTTTTTTCTTGTGTTTTTTTTTTAATCTTTTTTTTTGTAATCAGTCTTAACCTATAACGTTCAGTATATGACCAAGATATTGCAGTTTACGTTTTTTATTGGTTTGTTTAAGTTCTTATTTTTTATTAAGTCTTTGTAGAACTTCAATACTTGTGACACTTCTTACATTGAGGGTATTTTTAGAATTTTTCTGTTTTGATGTCAAAGCATCCGCTTTGTATAACAAGGTAGAGAATATATAGCAGCGTAGCATTAGATATCTTAATTTGGTTTTAATATCACTAATTCAAAATTTCCTTCCCACGATATTTAAGAGCCTGTCGTGGGAAGGAAAGGGTATAAATGTCAACGGAACATACCTTAACCACTTACGTTTTGCTGACGATATTGTACTAATCAGCAGTGACCCAAGTCAGCTGAAAGATATGCTACAACAGCTAAATGATGTATTGAAACTAGCCGGACTGAAAATGAACCTCAACAAATCAAAAATTATGAGCTCAGATGAGTTGGAGATCAAAGTAGAAAAATTTATTATTTGTTCTACACTCTAATTGTAGATTGCCTATTTACATCTTTGTGGTTTTTTAGACACAGTGACTGATTGTGTTTTCTTTACAGATTTTATGTTGCATGTCTTTGCTGTTACTTTAAATTTATATAAGAGCCTACCTATGTTATCTTTGCCCTCAGAGATTATAACTGCGTTGTCGGCGTAGTCGATGGTCGCATCTTATATTCTTTTTCACTTTGTTTCACTTCTTTTATTATTTTATCTACGTTAAATAGAGAAGGGCTTAGGCTATCTTTCTGTCTTAATTCCTGTGGCAATTGGTACTTTTTTTAACAACTTATCTGCTACTTTCATTGACGCGTGAATGTCAGAGTACAGATTTTTTTCTTGTCCTCTTTTGATTGATTGAATTTCTTGGTTGACTCTATTTCTTACAAGTTTGTATTTCTAATATGTAATTGCGTTATTTTTCTTCAGTACCTTAACTTTATTTGTGAACTAGGGTTTTGTGTTTGGTTTTCTGGTAGTTTTTACACTTTTTCTTTAGAGTGCTTATTCTGCGGCTTTTATTATCTTGCAGATTAGTTTCTGTTATGCTGTCTCGATGTTGTCACAATTTAGTATTTTGTTTGTGATTAGTGTTTTAGCTAGTAGAGGTATTTTTTCGGTTGGTCTGATAGGGATTCTACATTGAATCTATTAGTTTTTTTTTGTAAGTTCTTTCTTTGTTTGGTGTGATTGGTTCCGGCATTTGCAGAGCTTAAGGTTCTGACGTCATGTATTTTGGAAGGGTGGATATTTCTATTTGTAATTATGAATTTTATAATTGAATTTTGGCATTTGGTGTTTTCAAAAGTGAATTGGTGTTGTAGTTTGTGAGGGAAAAAAGTATGATTGATTCTGAGTTTGATTTGAGCTCACAATTGTATCAGTAGGCCACTGCTCTCATTTAAAGTTTCTTTGTTAAATCGGTTTTTGTTTTGAGGTTGAAAGTTGGTAACAATGTGATAACTTGAAATCCCTTAGTATTATAACTTTGTCTTGCTGCGGTATACTGTATTGTTCCTTCTTTTTGTTCTGAGGTTTGCTGGTGTCAGTTGCTTGTATACGCTTATTAAATGCGTAGGTTTCATTATGACGACTACTGATGTTGCTCTCTAATTTTTATCTATGCCGCTATATATTAAGATATAGTTTCCAAATTTGGTGTTTTTTTTCTCTATTTATTGGTTTTTGCTATTGCGCAGATATACATTCCAGCATCCAATCCGTAGTAGTTTCAGTTTCTGAGCTTGTTTATTCCATGTTCTCGCGGGGTCGTCATTGGGTAATATAGTCATGTTTGAGGATGTATTATTGGTTGTAGGAGCACTGTTTTATTTTACAACAAGTAGGTTGCTGGCCTCACTTGGAATCCTTTTCTTTTATCCAGGCTTGGTACCGGCTATAATTCTACTGGGCTACTTAATCTACTTAGCATCCTCATAAGCAGAGTTAAGTTTGAAGGTAAACTTATATTTTTCAATATAAAGCAAAATCTAAATTGAAGAATTACAGAGTTTACTTTCAGAAATCTTATTGATAAAGAGAATCATTTGCAGACAATATAATAACGTCGAGTATTTAGTTTTGAATTTATTATATATGTATATTAATCTGTAGGATATCATTAATTCGCTTGGTATTTGAGAAAAGCGCTGCTTCTACCCGTTTTTTACATTTCTTTTACATATTGCAGGTTCAAATCACAGGTTTAGGAGAACATTTAAAAACATATGGCATTTATTAATTCATTGCATTAGTCTTGTGGGCCAAATACTAGGTTTTGTCAGTATCTACAGCTCTTTCGGTTTCTCAATTAACATATTTGATAGTATACAGTGTGATTTTAGTACTTTGCGTACGAGAAACTGGTGTACCACAAACATGTCAAGACCGTGGTGGTGGACCTGACAGATACTAAAGAATTTTGGATGCCGAAGATGAAGTCTTAAATCTCAAAGTAGGTGTTTCAAATTTATTCAAAACTACGCTACAGTGGTCGTTTACTGGAGGCTCGGCTGCTTGTTACAATTCCCTATAGCTGTATTGAAGCTGTGCACGTGAACAGCACATGTATTGGTGTGTTTTGACTTTAGCACGGCTATGCATATACTATAGAATCAATTTTACTCTTTCATGTACAAAAATTACAATTTTTATAACTTGCAGATCAACTTCTACGCTTGCAATTTTACTAATGGTGCTAAAAAAAATTTCTATTGTATTGGCGATTAATAAAGTAACATTTACAAGTAACAACATAAATGACTGTTACAATACTCTTATTTGGGTGGTCGAAAATTATATTGTTTGTTGGTCTTTTTGTGCTGTTAAATTGATTGACTGGAAATGATTTTCTTTTTTTTGAAAGAATTTTTAGAAGTAGTTTTTTTGAATGTTTGTCGACAAAAATGTGATTTTTGTTAAGCTTGCTAACATTTGAAAATTGTGCTTGAAAGAAATGTATTTCTTTTCTATGGCTTTTTTGGTTGCCCGACCGTACACCTCTGGGATATTATTTATGTAGAATATTTGTAATTGTGTTAAAGCAGCTGCGAGGACAACTTAACGGAAAGACTAAAGCCCGTCTGACACTGTACATTTTTCTGTATAACTTTCTATATAGTTGATAGTCGAGCACAATTTTAGAAAATAAATTAAAAAAAAAAAACTTATTTTTTTAATTATCTAAAATTTATTAAAGCGTTTTAGCATTAATAACCTTATTTTACCGTTAAAAAGACTGTAAACACCTTGTACATGTGTGTTTGTAAACACATACTCAGATGTGAGGTGGTGGTACCATAAGCTTATGCCCTAAATTATTGGCTTTTGCTACTGAAAAATAGTATTTTTGTACCTTATAGCAGATAGATTAGTATTCTTTTCTAGAAGTTTATGTCACGTGGCACTATCTTGTTGGAAAAGTGTGTTCATATCCATATTTCTTATCTTAGACTACAATAAGTTGGTAAATATACTTTTATATTTTACTTTATTGATTGAAATATTGAAATTCTTCATCATAGTTTTTAAAGAAGTACGGTTCAATACCTCACCTAACTAAAGTTTCTATCTGTCTTCCTCGCACACCAACTATTGACTATCTGCCATTTTCAAATTTCCTGAAGGGTTTTTGAGACACAAGCTAGCATAAATTGAAATATCATAACTGTTTGATAAGATAGCAACTGTTGGTAATGTTTTAATAAAGTTCTATTATGTACTCACAATTGTATCAAAAATAAGTTTAAAATATATGTGTCAATTTAAATAACTTTCAATCGTTCAAAATTAAATAAATAAAAATACTAACAATTTTGCAGTGCATTGACGTTTACAAAGAACGCGTAATTAATTCTAGCAATATTTCACTATATTATAGTGCACAGTGAATAAATGATAAACTACCCTCGTATAATTAGTTTAGCATAAAGCTAGACGTTGTTTTCAGTTATTTCATTGAAAGATATGCACGAACGGTTTTTTAAATAATTTATATCAACAATCCACGTTAATTACACTTATAAACCCTTCCATTAAATATGAAATATTGTACGTCAGTATTTTAATAAAATCCAACAACACAAACCCGTGCGTGAAATCTATTAAATTTTATAACGTAATTTTTTTTCCAGGACGCATTTTCTTTTATATTTCCGGGCCAAGTTGAGATCTTGATTTAATTAGGGGTGTGTTTGAATTATGGCCGTAGTAACTGTGGCCTCAGTAATTGCTCGACTACATGAGCTGCGGTGGGTTTATTTTGGTTTGTGAATACATTACCTAAATTAAACTCTGTTTTCGCGCAACGCTGTATACACTTGTAAAACTAATTAAACAAAATAAAGACAAATATGAGATGCTGTCGCTAAATTTTATTTTACTTAAATATTATTACTTGCTTTATCTTTGTGTGGCGGCTTTAATTAAAAACTTCCGACAACGTATGGGGCATTACACATTTTATTGTGCCGTAATTTACAAATGAAACCTTGTAATTTATAGCGTCGTAATATTTATTTAATACTCTCATAGGGATTATATGTTATCATTGTACATGTAAGTAAGGAGTATAGAATGGCATCCAGTGATAATACAAGTAATGTATATTTATTCGTTTGGTTTCTATTATTCCAAATTACATTTAGTTAACCAATGAACTAAATTTGCATTTAAAGGCAAACTCACTCAATGTGACTTTTTAACAAATATGATATTTTAGTTTATATTGTTTAAATTATATTTTATTTGCTTTATCTTTACTTAAAGTAAAAGTGCATAGTTCCGTTTATATTATATTATAATAAAGGAATATTAAACAAGTTTGTTGTGTGCTCTCTACTGACATTTTATTACTGAAAAATGGAGCACATTTTATATGCAGCGCTTGGTTAGTAAAGTTCTTATTAGGGGTTTTTACCGTATCAAATTTTTATTTTACAGTTGCTGCTGCTGCTAAGACGTGAATTTATTTCCCGTGGGATGTTTTTAAACTAATATTGTTTTTTTAATTTATTATAATAACGCAAAGTTGTGAAACATGGTTTAAAAATTTATTTTAGTAATCTACATTTTTTTGCTATTATTTTGTTATATATTTTGATGATATGATCTATTTAATACAAAAAAAGAAAGTAAAATTTATTTTTCTATTTCAAGTCTTACGTAATTCAGTAAATAACTAGATACCGCAGCGCTGCGTTCTTACAAGTAAACTTGCAGATTTCAAATTGACAAACGAGTGTATGGCATAGTTATATGAAGATTTCTTCTTTTATGATCGTACTAATAGTTGGAGATTACCTCCTCATGGATTGATTCTGGGTTCATGAATCTATGATTTATTGATCCGGATTAGCAAGAACTACAATAATTAGCAATTGCATTTTTTATCTAGTTGAAACTATGCAATCGCCAATATAATTCTAGGTTCAAATGATATTGGAATCGGTACTCAAGATAAATTTTAGATTGTTTATTAATGTGTCAGTTATAAACTATAACATTTGGTAATAAATTATGTTTTAATTTATTAATGATTATTGACAATTATATTGTCGTTTTTTAACATTTTTACAAATTGCAAATTTAACTAACTAAAAAAAAACAATTACTAGTGAAATTCCAAGTCTATGCTTTTGTTCTCAGTAGGCTGGGCAAAAAGGAGCATTTCTTTTTAAAGTTGACGTATTTTGATGTATATTAATTGGAAAGTATAAATTTGTTTTGTGTATTTGGGCTTTAAAGATTTAAACTCGAAAAATCTGCAAAGTACGCTTATTCTTCAACATCTTCTTCTTCTTTATGTGGCATCACCTTTCAGGAAGTTTGCAACAATCATTGCTATCTTTATCTTGGAAGCAGCAGCACGGAATAACTCTTGGGATGTGGTGTTATACCATTATCTCAGGTTACGCAGCCATGAGCATCTGCCTACCGATGTTTCGCTTGCCTATTATCTTCCCCTGCATTATCAGTTGTAGTAGTTTGTATTTTGCTCCTCTGGTTATGTGCCCTAGATATTGCAGCTTTCTTCTTTTTATTGTTTGTATGATTTCTTGTTATTTGTTCATACGTTCTATCACTTTAATGTTTGTCACTTTGTCCGTTCATGATATTTTAAGCATTCGTCTGTAGCACCATACTTCAAAGGCCTCTAGCTTTTTTATTTCATTTTGCTTTAGAGTTCATGCTTCCATTCCATAGAGTAGTATGGAGAACACGTAATCTCTAAGCATTCGTGTGCGCAAATCGAGTTTAATTTGCCTATCACAGAGAAAAGCACGCATTTTAAGAAATGTGTTTCTCTTTCTGCATTTGATTTCTATGGTTCTATGGACCATATTGCAGACCGACATCATTTAACTTGTTTGTTAATATCTGAAGGTCTGCAAGAGTTTCTGCCATTATAACAGTATTATCAGCATACCTTAAATTATTAATCGTCTGGCCGTTTATTGTGATTCTAGTTTTATCTTTACTTAGTGCTTCCCTGAATATCTGTTTGGAGTATAGATTGAACAGCATGGGAGACAATATACAACCCTACCGTACTCCTCTTAGTATATGTATTTTGTCTGATTTGTCATTGTCTACTTTTATCGTGGCTGTTTGGTTCCAGTAAAGCGATTCGATAATCTGTATATCTTGAGAGTCGATTTTCTTTGCTTCAATAGATCTATTAGAGTATCATGTCGAACCTTATCAAAAGCCTTTTCATAGTCTATGAAGCATACGTGTGTATCTAGGTTCATATCTAAACATCTCTGTGTCAATACATTTAAACTGAATAATGCTTTCCTTGTACCAAAGTCATTCCTAAAACCAAATTGACTGTTTCCTATGTCTTTTTCTAGCTTGTTATAAAGTCTCTTGTAAATAATTTTCTTAAACATAATCTCTTACAAATACACGTTTAGCCGCGCTAAGAGGAGCAATACACCAAATATTATTAAAAATTTGAATTCTGGGGAAATTTTACAGGGAAATAGTCAGTGTTGTACTCTTCGGCCATAGAAAAATCCATCTAGAAAGAAATGTTTACAAAATTTTTAGGCAAAAAATACGTTACAAATTAATTATATTTTCGTATTTACAAAAATATTATAAACACAGTAGGGTGTGGTTTAAAACTTTTTTTATATCAAATTTTGATAAGCACCGGGCGGATTTATGTTTGAATTCCAAAAGTAATAATATTCTCAAATTTTGGCGCCGATAGATCGAGTCTAAATTTGTGCCGCAAGAGCAAAAACTACTAAACAAAGAGTAAAATGGCCTAAAATTGTTTCAAGCGACAAAAGATGTCTTTGGTAAACTTCTGAAATAAGCTTAAAAAATATAATCCAAATAATCTAAAAAAAAATTAAAATAATATTTTTTTAAATAAAGAAAAAATGTTCTACAAAATTTAATGGGCTTTTCTACGTTAGGTAAACACGACACTGACTATTTTCCATGTAGAATTGTTTGCAAAACTCAATTTTTTAATAACATTTTGTGAATAGTTTCTCTGAAAACTGCTAAATATGTATTTGTAAGAGTTTATGTTGAAAAACAGGCCAATTTTTGCAGTTTTTTTTTTGAGTTTTAGACCCCTAAAACCCAAATACACTAAACAAATTTGTTTTTTCCAATTAATTTACATCAAAATACGTCAACTTTGGCGGTTAAATAAAATGCTTCTTTTTGCCCAGCCCACTAAGAACATAAACATGATTATATGTCTTTTGTGGCTTACAAACAGAGCATAGACTTGAAATGGCACCAGATTTGGATTCTACGGGAAATTTCTGAGTGATTTCACTAGTAAATTTATTTTTTGAGTTAAAATTGCGATTTTTAAGTTTAAAATCGACAAAAAAAACTAAAAAAAAAATGTATAATTTTTTTAAGGGTTTTATACCCTCATGAACTAATCAAAAGACTACTAATAAGTCATAGAAACTGAAAAAAAATACCTGCTCTGGTCCGTTTGAAATGGAATTGCCCAAATTTTAAAGAGTTTTTTAACGTTACTGGTACATTCAGTGGCGTACAATTTTTTTGGCTTCAGCGTAAAATATTGAGAAGAACCTCATTAAAGGCAGTATTTTTAAAAAACCAAACATCCTTTTTTTTTTTAATTGAATAACTTTCTAAAAATGTGACGTATGGGTCACAATTGCGGTATTAAAAGCATCCTTGAAAAATTTACTTTAACTTTGTTGGCATGCTGAAAAATACATGTAGAGGCAGAGTGCTGCGCATAATCTGTACGTTTATATGGTATATGAAATAAATAGTTATTTTGTAAAACTCTGGGTTATGAATACCAATTAAGCTGATCAAGTCTGGACATTCAATAAGTGCCAAAATAGTATCAAAATTAAACCGTTTAGGTGTATGGAGACTACACATTTAAGCAATACTTAAGATGGGGGATACTACAGCGTTATAAAGGATCATTAGAGTACGAGTGCTACAAAATTCCTTAGAGTTATGCTTGAGCCACAACAGGATTTGATTGATAATGTAAATGATCAAACGTAGTGCATAAAACACGAATAGTGTTACTTTTTGACAACATTTTATTCATAAGATAATAACCATACATCAACGTAGGTTGACGCCTAGAAATTGTGATTACTTTGCAATTATTTAAATTATGTAGTAAATCCGTAAAGGTAATTACTTTTTGTGATAGGTTTGGTTACTGAGGACGTCACTTCACATCCTTATTTAAGGAAATTAGGTGTCTGTGTTGCTCTTGATGTATAGTAGTTTGCCTTATTTTGTTGAAACCAAACTGTGTTGAGGTTAATGAGTTCTCCGTCTTTCTTTTCAATTCTTGCAGGAAATAATCACGCAAATGGCAAGGTAGCGATTTGTGTAAATAGTCACTGTATTATCAATACAATACACCGAACAATTATTACTTTCTTACATGTAGAAGTTGTTTGTGCAGTTCTTAAGGATTTTTGGATGTACCGAAAATTATGTTTGTTTACCAAGTACAAGTGACGATTGTGATCAAAACGATATTGTTTATCAATATTTTCAAAATTTTTATTACTGGGAAGTTACGTCGTCTAAATGAAATTGTTTTGCTACAATTTTTAAACAATCATAATTTTTTATTAGCAGAAATGCAAGTCTAGTGTAAGATTTTGCGAGCCGTTGGAAATCCGATAATTGTTTTTTGGGGTCCGTGCAGCTTGGATTCTTAGTCTAGTCTAAAAAATGTTGTTGTTTTAAAACTATTCACCCACTTTATAATGGCATTTTGCTTTGGAACCATGACAATTAAGATTAAAATGTTTTCTAAGTTTTTGTTGTGTGAACACCATAGAACAGCAGATATTAGTAGATATCAAAAACATTTGGTCTGTCTGCGCGCTCATGTGTGTAAAATATCCAGCAAGAAAGTAGTATGCTTTACTACTTTCTTGTCGAGTTTTTTATTTGCATAAAACTTGCGCATGTTTACTTGTCACGTACGCTGTTACTTGTATGGTAGTTATAATGCGTTTTGTAGATACACTTTTGGTATTATTTTGACGATATGATGTTATTATATTATGTTATGTATATTAGTTGTTTGTTGATATCGTTAAGCATGTTGGTTTTGCTTATCCACAGTAGCCCAGTTTCAATGTCAATTACCAATTAGCAAAACAATATTTATGATGCTATATTTGATTTAAACCTGTTGATTAATTATGACTTTTTGGACAACTTAGTAGGGGCATTGGAAATTTTTTTATTTGTTGGTTAAGAATTCTAGATAATTTCTGTTTCAACATATTGTTAATGATGTGCGCAAGCTTACTTACAGAAATACCATAATACATGTGTTTTTTTTTGTTAGTAAGCTTTTTGTAGTATTGTGAGTATAAGTTGCTTGTGATAAGTTACCGGCAAAAGTTGCCAGTTTTTGATCTGAACTGGCTCAAGAAAGTTGCAAGGTTTGCAATCGGTGGATGCTTGTCTTTATTGTTTGGCGGTACGTCAAGTTTGCGTTCTTTGGATGCCATGCACTTATATTTGAAGTTGCCATTCTATTTATAAAACATTTTGGTTGTTTAAGATCACTTTACAAAGATACGCTGCACCAATACAGGCGGTCGAAATACGGTTATATCAAAGAATATTCTGGACCAGTAGAACCCAAAATCAAGAAGTTTTTTGCAAAATGTACTACGATAGTCTGCTGCTAAACATTATTAAACAGATACAGAATTAGAATACCTTGGCTATGTAACTAGAAAACTCATACACGAATTTTGTTGGTTAATTCTTAATGGGAAAAATTTGAGGAAAAGTGGAATGGACGAAAAAGGATATCATGGTTGAGAAATCTGCGGCACTGGACAGGTCTCACGGCCGATGGACTATTTCACGTTGCCTATGACAGATCGATGTAGACAAATAATAAACATGGTACTTGTCAACAATCTTTATGGACATGACACTTTAGTTTTAGCTAGGACCATCACACATCATAAGCAACAATTCAACACCTTTAGGTTTTGTTGGCCACTTAGTTCTTTTGTCTATTGCTGTTTTTTCTAGTTTGTTTTTTGTAAAGATGATTTCTCAATACAAAGATTTGTTGTTTTGTTATTATTAAGTAACACATTGCGCTTGCCTACAGATTTGCTGGTGGTTGTTTAAAATTTCTGTATGACCTAGATAAAGCTTTTTTTTGTCATAAAATGATGTCATTATTATCAAAAATTGCAAGAGTGGTAATTGAAAGATCAAACCAGGTTGCGAAGTTGTAGCCGTTTTTTGTTTGTCTGGATGAAAAGTTTGGGAAAATTTTGCGTGACATCAAAAGAAGACAGACCGCTCCGAAAATTGAAACGACTGAAGATTGTATCTAGGGTGTTTTTTAATTTTTTTACGGGTGAGGGGGCGGTTTTGATGAAGCCGAGAAACCAACAAGTTGATCCAACCTCTTGTATACCCCGGGCGATTTTTTGAGTTTTTTGGATGAATGCCCAATGACCGCGAAGGTCTATCGCGGCGAAAAAAAAACGTAAACGGCGCCTGCGTGTGTTTTGAGCCCTACCTGGAAGTTTTGTTTTACGTGCCAATGCTTTGCGGACATTGGGTCAGATTGCGATTTGAGTTGTTTTGTTTTTTGTTGCTCAAAAACAATGCGCCGGAGAGAAAAACGGCTTGATCATGATCTTAAAATTGGTATAGATGACATTCTACCCCGTGGCGATATTAGGACTTGAATCACGGGGAGCAGAGATACCTTCAACCTAAAAACCGTGTTTTGCACTTTACCGGAATATTGGTAGTTTTTTAGTTTGAAAAATGCTCATATTTTTTGGTCAACGGAACCGGCTCAATCTTAACAAGGGTAAGCGCTATGTTGTAGCGCTCTCTTAAATGTGCTTTAAATGACGTTTTTGGGACGGCACGGGCGGGAAACGTCAGACTGCATCAGAATGGGAGTAACATATAAGAAAAATAGATCTTCCTTTTTTGAAAAGTCTTATACCACTTTTGCTTCATGCGTTTGCCATTAATCAATCGGTTGCAGAAAAAATTGCACTTTGAAAAAAAATACGATTGTTGACGTAGTTGATAAGCCTATAAATTACTTTGTTGAATTGATTGCATTGGTATTACGTTTTTTTGTATCTTCTCACATAAAGATATAATTTTAAAATGATATTTAAGAGTTACTTAATTAGTTTTATTTTTATTTAGCTGATTATTGCTGTTTTTTATGCACTACAGCTAGACACGAATTGTGTGGCCGGTATAATAGGTAACTTAGTATACACAAAAATTATGTTGCCTGTGGTTGATCTCATGTCTTTGCTCATTTTTCAATCTCAGAACAACGTCGCTAATAAAATGTGTAAAATGTAAGCGCAAATGAAAAATGCTAAAACGCTCAAAGGTATGAGTGCAATCACAGTAAACATAATTTTTGTGTATATTAAGTTGCCTATTATACCGGCTACACTATTCGTGTATATGTGTAGATTGTTATTATTACTGATATTACCGGAGTTCTTTGTCTTTCAATCTTAAACTGGGTCTTTTTTTTTAATATTAATGTTTGGCAGATTGTGTTTTAATATCTTGTTTTATATTTATTAGCATTCTAGATGTTAGAAGAAGATGTTAATTTACAAAAGTACAACCGTTCGATATTGCGACCTTCTTAATTTGTAATATTTCTAATAAATTAGAATTTAAATATCTTGGAAGAGTCAATTTTGTTTGTTTTTTAATTTTTAAGTATTCAGTTTGTGTATTTTGGACATATTAATTTTTCAACCTGTTGTTTTGTTAAACTCTGTTTGTATTAGACATACGCCCAAGGCACAGATCTTATTCATTTATTCATAATATAAATAATATACAACCCTTTCCAGATGCAAAGGTATTTAATGCAGATTAATGACAACGAAAAGTTTAATAATAAATAACCGACATACACACATACACACTTTATAAACATTTCCCCTAGCTAGCTGTTGATGCTACCAAATGTATAGTTCGTAAAGACACTGAAGCCAATGAACCCTTACAACGTATACCCTCCCTAATAATAAGCATTAACTTAACGTCAGTCTCGGGAATAGGCGCACTTACATCATTATCCTTCTCCAACAAGAAACAGGTAATTTATTGTACGAAATATTTGCTGGAAATTTCGAATCCTACCTAAAAGCGATTCATCTAAATCCACCTTCCATGTACCAGGCTGAAGAAACAGGTATTTTTTCTTTTTAGGAAGCGAATATAAATCACCAGTAAATCTATCACGCGTTTTATACGTTGCCTGTTTTTAAAGATAACCTGGGTAAAAAAGGAACCTTTACTTCGTTTCCGGACTTTCAACTTGTTGATTTTGTTCTTGAATAGGAACATCTGGGTGAATATATCAAATTAGATGTGCTCCTTTAATGGCATACTCGTTATAACATAAAAGGTACTTTTATTTAAAACTTATAATAGGTTGTTATGTGACTTAAAGTTTTCACATATTGTACTCTTTTCAAATCTACATAAATATGTAAACTTAATTGGATTGGATTATTTATTAAATACTGTTGCGGTTGAATATGATCGAATTGCATATTGGGAAATTGAGCATAATAGCTTGGTGAACTGGAAACTAAGGTACGGGCAATATGTATACATAAATGCGATACGGTGTGAATTAATTACAACCAGTTTAATTAGCTTTACCATAATCACATTAAAATTATACATAAATTGATATCGGTTACTGCACACTATCGATGCTCCATAAAGCTTAAGCTAATCTATTCCGTTTTATTGATTTTTTTTACATATTCTCCATCATATTAAATTCATTTCAACATTCCAGTGAATATTATTATAAATTCAATCTCTTTGAAGTAGATCGTTAATATCCACTTTATCTTAAAAGCTGATTTTATATTCTCAGTTTCAATTAAATAATCTCAAATGTTTTTAATTCTTTGATATGCAAATTATACTAATTGAATTTTTTATATTACTGTTGTGCGTTCTTGGATCTGAGATCAATGTAATTATAAATTTCACAAATAATGCTTTATTTATGGTACGCAACATTTACTACATCAATTACAATTAAATTATATACTACAAAAATAAAATATTAATAAATAATATTTTTATTACTCGATTCAAATCAATGATAGATAGTTGCTCATTTACTTGTTTTTAAATCAGCTTTTCAATGTTAATTAAGTTGCTCGTTACCATCTATATTTTTATAGAACTAATCTAACAAACTAATTGTTAAATTAGCTTTTTTTTAATTTTAGGAATTGTTTTGATCATTAACATATTTTTTTCAAGAGATATTTTTATTTGTTATTGATATCGCATGCTAGAAAATATTGATTACTTTTTGGGGTAATTTGGAAGAAACTTTAGAATTTGATGAATGGGACAATATAGAGTAGCAGTAACAGCAAACTTTCTTTGGTTGCAAAAAAACCTTTTCTCTGTTAAACTTTTGCATCAGCAGATTTCTTGTCAGGACATTTTTTTTTTGCTGTTCGAATTTTAAAAACTTAATTTGTATAGGGATGTGAGATATAAAGTATGTTGGCATTGAGGTCATTGAAGTACTTGACGGTTGTAGTTAGATACAGAAATGGAGTTGTATTGAGCTGTAGATGATTGTTATTCACACAATGATAGTTAAGACTTTTGGGCTGTGTGCTAACATTATACCTGGCATTGAGGTCTTATACTTAAAAGCCATTGATAGCCTGCCGTGCACATTTGAAAGACACACTAAAATTCAAAAAATTGACAAGCTTACAAATACTGGTTTGGTCTTAAGGTTGTATAAGATGAACCAGACCGACTCGAACGGAGAATAGCGGAGCAAGTTAAAGCGGTGTAAACGACAAAACGAATAAAAAAAAATGTTTTGCAAAATTTTCTAAATGGTGTTCTTTGTTTGCGATACATTGGGATAGGCTAGGTTACATTATTGAAGTTTCATATAATGCGTGTTGCTAACTTTGGTAGTATTTTTGTCATTTTTTCACGTATTGCTACTTTTATGACATTGACGTATTAAGGTAGCCGCAGATAAAGAAATGTGCTAGATTAGGTGAACACGGCGGTTATGCTAAGTTGCCACTATGTGACATAATGTGGGCACAGGCTGTATGCGCAGTGGTCCTCCATTCTTTATAAAGATATAAAGACTAAACATTTTGAAATTTGCATTTGGAGGTTGTTCCAAACTGTCACTTACTGACTATGCATTTGGTTGTCTGCTCTTTTGCTTATTAAAAAAAACCTGACCTGACCTGTTGACTGCCTTAACCTTTCTACATTTTTGTGTGTTTCCTACCAGGAAGTTTTTGCTTTAGTGTTGAACCTGTTGGCAGTAAGCATCTTTACCAACGAATAATTGCAATCTAGCACTGAAACTGAAACTTTGATGAATATTTGGATAATTTAGAATTGTTCAAGCGTGAGTTTATCCATGATGATTTGTCAGACTTTACTTATTATCTAGAAGGTTTTTTCTGGATTAGCTCTACTTCATGTAGTGTCTATTTACATAATTTTTAACCTAAATTGTGCCTCATTGCTGAACACAGTTTTGCGATAAAACTGAAGGTCAGTTTTCAACTGCTCTATGACTCAATTGGCGAAAAACGACGCAAAAGATAATTGTAGTTTTAATTTTGCATAAGTTTGTTTTTATACGGATGTAGATCAAGATCTTTGGGCAAAATTTGTCATCTATTAGAATGACAGATTGCTGCGACCGATTTGGATTTTCTTCCACACTATTATTTACAGCGGCGATATTCTTTTTAATAAGCACACTCTTTTGACGAGTTGATATTTTTGCATCACTTATAGAGAATGTGGTAAAAAATCTATCTAGATTTTGGCTACGGATGGTTTGCTCAGATAGAGGTTATGTACGCCATAAAAATCAGGAAGTTGCTTGAATTGGCATCTGATTTTTAAGTGTTGTTCAAGCTGGAGTTTATTTATAATGATTTGTAAGACTTTACCGATTATGACCTTTAAAAAATGAGCTTGTTATGGCAGCTAGTTTAACAACTAACTCTGTTATAAGTTTTATCGGGCTTAAATAAATCCTTTTTATAAGTAGTGTGGTTTATATATGGCTACTGGCATCGGTGGCTAACCATAAGAATATTTATTTGATTTTTTTGTTTGTACAAATTTAAGAATATCGGTGTTAGATTCCTGGAACCGAAATCATGAGCAGCAGAGAATACATTTTTTTATTTAAAATTTTACTTGCAAAATCTTTATACTGAATTAATTTTGCTTTTGGTTATTGAAAGAAAGTACTTTTCTAAATTTGTTTTGGCATCACATTTAACAAACTTGATGGTTAGGAGTCAGTTATATTGTTGTTCGGTTTTCACAAAAGTTTAAAACAAAGAAAAATTTAGTTGCTTTTGTACATGGATTTCTGGATTTAGTGATGCACTAGTTTTTGACTTTGTGCCACTGATTCTGCTTTTCTAGGCGACTGATAACCAATTTACGACATTTGGTTTTTCTGGAAACTAAAGAAGGGCTATTGTCAGCCTAGGAAGCCGACTGAGTGGCACAATGCTTAGTTGTGATTCCAGTCACAGAGGTTGTAAACCGGAAATCAAAAAAAAAATTTGTATAGCCACTCTAGCGAGCCTACTGAATGTGGGAGGTGTTTTGCCTGGAGCAAATAAAGTATTACCCAGCTACCGGGTAATAGCGTCCTTTATCAAATTGGCCTGCTCATTGGTGGTTTATCCAAGGGATGAATCAGGCTGGTAACCGCCACATGAAGATGCGAACTTTTTTGTAGTTAGGTTTTCTTTTTTTTTGTGTAGGGGTATCTTGGGTTTTTCTCCTGTGTTTTTCTCCTTTTTTCGGAGTTGACTAGGTGAGGGCTCATACGTGGAGAAGCGAATCTTCTTTTTTGGTGCTTTTTGGATTTAGAGGAAGTGAGTGTTCTTTTGTCCGAAGGCTTTGGGGGTTTTTGATTGGCACTCTGTGTTGGGTTAGCAGTAGCTGGCTTGGAACACGAGGTATCTGCTTTGCTTTAAAGGGTGTTTGTTTGCTTTTTAGCAGACCGGTGTCAAAAAACACTACGTCTGAGGGGTTGAAACAAAAAAGACAAAAAAAATGCGCGTGGTTCAAAGTGTAGACGCATTCACCTAGTTTGTGCCGCTGCATACTCCTTCACTTCCAAGGACACACCTTGTCGTTCATATAACAGGGCGGCGCAGCCAATTGGTTGAGGTGGGTTAGTCTTGACCTTTTGTTTAAGAATAAATTTAGGCCAAAGTGGAGTGTTGCCAAGCTCTAGAGACGCATCTGTAGGGTGACTTGGCTAGCAGGACCACTTCTTTTGCGGATTTTTATGCACGGTACATACACGTGGGTAGTCATTTCACGTTGCGGGGTGATTGTAACTTGTCTGAAACTTTGTCCCATGTTGCTTAGCAGTTTGTTGTCCGAAGAGCCTAGCGTTTGATTGTCTTTTTCGTATCTTGCAAAACGTAAAAAAATTTAGCTTGTTTTTTTAGGTAGTAAAAACCAACGCCTATTCTACAAAACACTATACCAAATTCGAATCCACACTGGACTAGAAGTAAACAAATACACGCGTTGTTCACGTGCACAGCTAAATAAAAAAAATCACTTAATGGGGTCTGGATTGAGCAGCCAAGCTCCATTCTGACGACCAATTGCATGCAGGCTTACGTGTCTTCACGTGTTTATCACGCGGAAATTTGGTATAGTCTAGTATTTAATAACCAGTAAAAATTGTCCGCAAATCAACTAATTTAGATTGAACGACTGGAAGTATAACAGGGGTAGAGAATTATGCCAACTGCAGTCATGGAAGCAATACTATGCCAAGTAACTTATCTTGAATACATAGAATAGCTGCACTTGAACGCAATCGGATCTTGGCACATTGCATGATAAACTTGTTTAAATTTGTAGCGTTTTAATATTTTTACGTCTAGAAATGCATAGTAATATTTTTCAGTCTAAACTGGTTTAATCTTGTCGGTTATCAGAAATAGTGATTTGAAAAATATCTAATTATATGCAACTCTTAATTAGAATGCATATTTGCAACTAGTTAAGCTTTGCGAAAGGATTAACGCACAAATTGCCAACCTTTGTGATGTTTCATGTTTCAAAAAGGTTTAAGTGCGGTTAAAAAATAATTTTACCTTTTGAATCGTGATGAAACGGTTTGTTACTGTATTTTTTACATAGAATAGCTAACAGTTATGATTGCCTACCTAAAACTCATTAATGATATAGAGATCTATAGTTTGCATCATCGAGGTAAATTGCAGATCTTTGTAGAAACATATTTTTTATCATTGATAAGTTTTAACAATTATTGTTATACAAGGATGTATTACCAAAATATTAAATAGAGATTTTTAATCTAATTATTGACGAGAGCAATTTAGTCTAATGTTTATAATTATGTATTACCAGAAAACTAACTGCAACTTTAAGGAGTAAAATTGATACTTAAATCTTCTGCTAAGTGTTTTTATTATTAGTTTCAACAATTGAAGTCTCTAGTTGATATTTAAAACTGTTTAAATAATAAATTCAAATTACATTTTATAATTAGATCAAATATTTTACTTTAACCAGCATAATATCCAGAGGGCAATGGAAGTATAGTGAAGCAAGCAATTTCATTTCGCTGGCAAATTACTACTCGAAAATAAACCTTTTATATTCTACGCGAGTTGTTTACTACACGGTACTGTATTAGAAATAACAAATTTTAGTAATACTTAACTGGGCTTTCTTAATTGAAAATTGCAAGTTAACTATATGGAAATAATATCAAAACTTAATAAAGTTCATAAAAACTAAAGTGATTCATACTTAGTTGCATTTTTAAAGTGAATTGGATACAATTTTTCAATGAATTAAGCTAGCACATAAATCATCTGTACATCAAGTGACAGTTACCGGTAACAGCTGAACAATTGGATAACCCAAATATCAATCATAACAAGCTGTGCTATTTTAATTTTAAACGCGACTAAGCAAAACAATAAAATTATTACATTTGAAAATAAATATTTAAATAATTCTAATTAAAAGCCGCTTGACGCAAGACTGATTTTAATACTATGTCAGTACAATTATTACTTACATTAGTATTAAAATCAGTCTTCTGTTGTATTGTTCTTGTAAAAAATTGTGTTAATTAAATTAATTTTTGTCATCACTTTATATGATGTTAGAAATGTTCATAGAGAACGCTGGATTAAACTCGATATCTGTTCTATACATCAACGTTTTGAAAACTGAGCTATCGAAGCCTGTGGCTGACATCTGATGGGAAGTTGGAACATTTTGAATATTTGACACGTTTTTTTAGTAATTTGTAATTCTAATTACATCATTTCAAGTAGAATAATTTATTACTTAAATTATTACACATATATTAGATAGTGAGGGGTGTATAATTCCCAAAGGTTATTTTCTCGAAGACAATCTTAAACATTAATTAATGTAATATAAGTGTAAGCTATATCTATGTCTTGTACTATATGACGATGTCTCTTGAGAATTATAATCGACATGTGGAAGATTTGCGCATATCTGAATAGTAATACATGTTATAGAAGAGCATAAAGCGAATTATAATCTGTACCACTTTATGTGTTTCAGATTATATCGTAAGATTGGAGGATTTAATTAAAATTGTGTCAATAGAATTTATTATGTTGAAGTGACTTAAAATAGAATTAATTACTTCATGAGTTGTTTATAACTTGTTAGTAATATATATTATTTTATTAATTTGATCATTTAAAGTTTTGTTAGATTATTTAATTTTGACAGTTTAATTGTTTTTATTATTTCTTATCTGTGGACCATATAAATTAGTAAAGAATACATTAGTATGTTAAATAACTAATTAAATAATTGCAGATTACTAACAAAATTGCATTTTTTTTAACCGTTGTTGGTTTATAAAATATTATAAAGTAGTTGGTGGTATCATGAATGAATTTTATGAGATTGTATACAGTACGTACAGTTATGTTCAAATAAATCTGGGACAATTTCTATGATTTATTTCTCTATTTCGTACATAAATCTTGGGCAACGTTTTGTTGTGTTAAGATTGTACTTTTTTGCATATTATTTCTATCTAAACTTTATTGAACATTTTAGTAAATTATATATTTATATTATTAAAAGTAAATAATAGTGTTTTTTTTCACCTCATTAGTTCATATTTTTTTTTTAATACACTTTTAAATTAATTTTGAACAAATAAATTAGGCATTGTATTTTTCATAACATTGTTGGTATCAATGGAAACTTTGATTACTATTTAATCCAAATTGCAATTGAAAAATATTTTGATATTGCGTTAAGTCTTAAAATTTTATTGGAAAAAGAAAAATGTGCCATGTTGCTTATGTAATTAACATAAAATTATAATTAATAATACATATTTATGTGTTAAAATGCAATTAACTTAAAGCTTCTATAATGGTCTATATTATTAAAAAGCACTTTTTTCACTCCGATTGAGATATTTTCAAAGCATGCATTTTGAACGCATTTACCGCTTTTTCAAGCGTCAAAAAATGTTGACATTTATTTTTGATGTGCGGGAATAAAAAAAATATTTTGTGTCAAATTGAGACTATACGGCGTATGACCTATCAAATGGACGCTTTGAGTGCTCAAAAATTGTTTGAGCCGATGTGTAGCTTATATTATAGTGGTGGAAAATGATTTGTTTCTGTCGGTTGGTTTTTTTAATTTTTTATTATTTCTGGCAAATGGTTCTGTACCATTTAGAGTTGACCGTTTTGGTCTTATTTTTAGGCTCATACGAGTAGATCTACGTTTTGTCACCTGTCACGATGTTATAAACATGTGTTAACACCGCGATTGTATTTTTGAGCTCTTTTTTTTGAGTGATTGCCAAATTATATAGGTTCCAACGCAAACAAATCTTTATTGACTGCCAGTTATTTATGCAATATTGATGGTATGCTGGTCTCACTAATGCTCAATGATGCTTCAATTTTACAATAAGTTACATGACTATATCTTGTAGCATCAGTTCACGCACAGCATCAATGCTTTTCGGAACAACAACCGGTTTTGGATGATCTTTACTACGCTTACGATTGAAATTGGCAATTCATTGATAAATATTGGTTCTTCATGGTTCTTTATTGCCAAAAGTCAAATAAAGTGTTGTTAATCTAAAGGAAAAGTTTTGAAAATATAACATACCGACTTCAAATTTTTAGGTTAGAATCTGTAGCATTAGTAATCAAAGATCTTAAAACGATATCTGACTGTGGTTGCTCTATCCTCTACATTGGCCTACAACTTTTACCGTTTAAAGACAAGGTATACTATCACTTTTATTGTTTGGATACTTTTAAGCGTAATCCGAAAGATTGTTTGCTGTGTTTTGTGACACTTGACGACACACGGATTTGGAAAAAAACAATGCAAATAGTAGACCTAACCTGACGAACTTGTTTTTATAAAAGATTTGCAATGCATTACCTTCATCGACTACTTAAAGAAGGGCAGAACATGATGGTAGTATTAGCTGGTTTATCGCATTTTTTGCTGATATTATGAAAAATATTGCCATTTACTACTGGTACTAGTCCATACCATTCTGCTACTACATTTGTACATGTTTTGAAAGATACTAATGAAAGTTTTAGCTTTAACGGGCAAAAGAAATACCGTGCCGTAATTAGAGTCAGACGTTGTTTATGGGGATCCAGTTCTATAAATTGCCACATTACGAAGATGGGCAGCTGAATTTAAACGTTGCCGTAACAGTTTGAATGATGATAAGTATTTGGAACGGCCAACATCTGCGATCTTCACTAATAACAACTAAGTTTATCAAATGGTACGGGTAAGTTAGATAGACAGATAACAGAGGCAGTTTTTACATTAAAAGAACGTGATTGTCATATATTGATATTGATATAGACACTAATATGATTCAAAATAATATGTATTACACAATTAAAAACTATTTAGTGATTTCTAAAATTCTTGATAAGATTTGGTCATCTGTTGAAGAAGTATTTTAGAAATACGTTGCAAAGACGTCATTGATACATGTTTTCTTAGTTTTATTTTTAGAAATTACGCCTTTCATTTAAAAGTTTTGTTAAGTACAATTTGTATTGTTGAGAGTGGATGGGGTAAAACAGTCCTGGTTTGAGTCTAATTGTAGAGTTTGTTACTGAGTTAAAAAAAAATGTTTTATGTAGGTCTCATGTACTATCTAGTCTAGATGTGGCATACACTTAAATATTTTATATTGGAATTGGTGGCATTTTTTTTTTAGATATGGTTGTATTAGATTTTAACTTAAATGTGTTTTCCTTATAAAGCTAATAACGGAAACACATTTAAGTTTTTTTTGCGTAGGAAAGGTAAAATTTTCTACAGGTTGCTGTGTTTCGTCTTAAGTCTGCTGCAGATTATTTTCTTTCTGGTTTTGTATTTCTAAATCAGGTTTTGGTCTAGCAAATGTCTTGTTTGTCCTTTCTTTGGCGAGCTGATTTGCCATGAGGTTTTCTTTTAACTCCTGGTCTTTTGGTATCCATACCAGGCAAACTCTGCAGATTATGGCTACTGCTTCTAGATTGTTTATTTAGGTCATAACCAGTTTGGATTTTATTACTGGCAATTGCAGGGCCTACAACGTCGCTTGTCTATTTGACAAAATGGTTATCAATCTGTTAGGTTTTAGTCTCTTCTCGATCATGTGCTAGACGCACCATTTACTAGCCGAGCCATATTTGCTCAGGGGCACCAAAGCTTATTTTCTTACTATTTGTCCTCGTAGATTTTAGCCCCAGTGCTATGTCTTTGGCCCTATCTGTGTACCAGAGTATAGTTCTTGTGACTGTTTCCAAGTATCTTTTCTATATTTATTGTTTTGCTGTGGTATTATCACATCAAGTTTCTTACTGATGGAATGGCTCTTCATGAGGTCTAATGTTATCACTAGAGTTTCTTTCTCAAGCAACACATATGTTACGCTAGGTCTGTGGGTTCCGAGGTTTACAATGTGTTTTTTTATTTGAAGTCTGTATGCTGCTTATTTTGCCTCCGTCATTACTATCAGGTCAAGTGGCTGTAACGATAATAGTATTTCCATAGCTGCTGTGGGCGTCGTTTTTATTGCTTTTGTTATTAGCTGACAAAATAATGTTTGGATTGGATTGGGCCTTACCACCACCGTGTATAATAATTTGGTCTTATTTGGTATTAGGTCTTATATACGTACGACCATCGTTTTGGTTGCAAAGAACACCTGAATGGCTTGTTGGAATTTAGCCTAGTATTGAGCGTTAGTCTCAGTATTTTGTTTGACATTGGCATCTTACAGTTTTTGGCGTATTGCCGTCTTATGAACGGTACAATTGTTTTAATTGGGTGTACTGATAACTATTCCTTTTTGCACCATTTTTTTACGGTATTTAGTGCACTTTGTATCACGTAAACACGGTTGCTTTAAACTTTTTATATGCAAAGATAGTAGCTTAGGCCAAGGATGCCTATGTAGTTAAGTATTTGTCTATCATCACTAAACACCACAATAAAGGTAAAAGTACATCCCTCCGTGGGCACCTACCGGAGATTTTGGCTTTTACAGTTTTTACAGTCCGAGAGAGTACATTCCTCGGTTTTCTATTGCCTTTGCGATGAATTTGAACGTAGTCTTGATGAATGCCCCTTACTATGGTTGGGCTTTTGGCAAACCGTCCCGTATGTACATGTCCACTATTTTATCTAATAGTTTTTGCATAAATTATGTTAAGCTGATTGGTCAGTCTGTGGGATTTAATTAGGACATTGGTGGTTTTTTTTACCTTGGCCGCTCTTCACTCTATCAGCACTTTAAATATTTTTTTTATTGGCTTCTGGCTACTTGAATGGTTTGAATGCATTGGTCCCCCATCTATTTTGGGATTTTCTGATTCATTTAGGTTTATATCTTTACCAGTACAATTTTACGTCTTTTTGAACAGAAGATTTCGTCAGCGTAGAGTGCACTTGACGGACTCTTTGTTTTTCTTGTTTTTTTGTTTAATGTTCTTAGTACTTTTGTTGCTTAAGGATTTTTGGAGGCGGGAATATTTTGAAAGTCGCTACAGTATCTCCTCATCGATTCCCTTTTTTGTTTTCTTTGTTGCATCATAATATGCCGTGAGATTGGTTCTATTTGTGGTCCAGTCACCATTTTATTTTGGTTTGTTGATCAACTTTCTAGTGTTTGTCTTTGCTCTGCTAAGTCTCTAGTTCTACTAAGTAATCTTGTTGGAGTTGTGCTTGGCAGTGCTAGGCAGCTTTTTTTAAAAACTGATTTAATGAAGTTGACAAATATGTTTTATTGTTTCCAGCTTTTATGTTATTTTTGCTGCTTTTGGGCAGACCTCAATTTGGCCGACTACTGTTTTGTTGTATAGATCTTAGTTTGTTTTTCTTGAGTTCCTGTATTCCAAAAGCAGCGCTTCTTTATATTTGATATTGAATCGGATGTATACATGATGAGACAATGTGGGCTTGTTCGACCCGTACCATTTCACTTCACTTCATTCGCTTTATACTTTGCTAATCATAGGTGGATAACTTCGATTCGCGACGAAATGCTAAACGTTGGCGCGCTTTCTTGGTTTATAATATTAAGCCCATATTCTACTATAAATTCAAGGAGTATTAGATTAAATACATGGTTTTTCGTGATGATGCATGTCCGAAGCTTGCGTATGTGCTGCTTGCAGCCAAACAGATTAAAGTTAAATATCTATATGCTGAATTATTTATTCAAATTTGTCTTTTGCTATCTTGCGATGCAGTGGTCATACAAGGCACACTGACGAAGTTTGTAGAGCCGAAACAATTGTCTGTGCTTCACTCTTGGCCGCTGCTGTGATTGTTAGATTGAGTTTGAGTATTTAGTATTTTTTGTAATAATTTTTTTTTTATAAAATCCCTATTTTATAATCAATTAATTCAAACTTCTATACTTTAAATTAAGAACATCTTCTCACAAACATAACACATTCATCTTTCATATTCTTTCTATTTATTACTATATCTATCTGTAGTAACTGGTAGTATAAATGTGTATATAAAGGCAACTAATCGTTGGAGATGATCTCAAAAATTCACATTAATCACTCTCATCAATTTTTGATCTGTTAAGTAAAAACGAGCATTGTTGGTAGAGTATACAACGCATTCCTATTTTCAGTATATAAAATGTAATATTATACACATACAGTTGTAGAAACTTACTACAGATTGTCAATGATGCTTACTGAAGTCGAGAAACTTATGCTACTTAAACAAATTGAATAATATTCAACGAGTATTTGTATGTGAAATGTTTAATTATAAATTGCTTTTCGATATTAAGTTAATTTCTAAAGTTTCAAAAGATGTCTATATTTTGTTCTAAAAGTTAAGTTTGTTAAATAAAATATACCTTCATGCATTAGTTAATTATAAAAGCTTTTATATATAATGAAAAATTATTAAGTGAATGCTAAAAGCATTTATTTATTTTAAAAATATATTAAATAAATTATTCTGTTGAATCTAAAGCTTAATTTATTTAATACTTTTTCTCACCAATACACTTATCGCTACAACTATAGATACAAATGTCTTAAAAGCGTGTTCTAGTACCCAGTCGTGTGAGACGAGTCTGTAGACGTTATTGTTCTTCTAAATTAAAACATTGTCTACGACTATAAAATTTAATTAATTGCTGTAAATAACAATTGTGCAACAACATAAAATGTGGAAAGGTGGTGTCGTGTGGATACGAATAATGGTAAGGAGTTGTATTTTATGAGCATGGTTACTTTCGGAGATAAAATGTAACGAATGGATCTTGTCAAATATTTATGTGAAGGACAAGGGCAAGGAAATATACAGCACTAAAATTAAATCATCACGATCTCTTATAAATATGTGTTACCACTACAATCACTGATGGTTGGAAAGATTAATTCATTTTTATTGTGTATATGAATTTATATCTAGTTATGTAAACTGTTTATAAAATAATAATTTTATTATTAGTTTTCCAAATAATATAAAATGTTAAGCTATTGTATATATAATTTTATGAAATTGATCATAAAATGCATGTATATAATAAATATTGAACAACAACTTTCATTTCTGGAAAATAATCACAGTTTAAGTGTGAAGCAATCATCCTATAGCTAATGTTCTTTAATTCATGTAATTTTTCAAGTTTTATACTACTAACGTGGAGCCGGCTGGCCCCGGAGCTTGCAGATTATTAATAAAACAGCAGTGCATTTATGTTCAGAAGCCGTAAAAGTTTCGATTATATTGCAGCCATAATAAATGATGGTATTGCACCAACATCCCCAGGCAATGCATTATACCAGAAAATTGGCACGCTTTGAGAAATAAATTTACTATAAAATGACGCATTTACATTAAAGAATGATCCTTCAATATCAAGTAGGTCATTTAATAATGAGTTTTTAGTATAAAATAATAATACAATTAAAAATTTTATATTTTTGGACGATGCAAATTTTATAGATTAAATTGAATTATTAATTTGCTTTTTATTTATTTCAAGTTTTAATATGTTTTCTATATATTTAATAAATTTCCATGAGATTATTATTTAACATTAACTTATTATGTGATAGTAATTCTATAAAATTACTTTATTTAATTTGTTATTTATTTATTGTTTTTCTTTTGCAGGTAAGTGTCGACATGTTCATCAATCATTTGCGTATGTAACTTGTTTATAAAGTGAGTATTATTTTATAAAGTAGTATATTGTCAATCATTTCAAGTATTTTAAGTATAAATTAACGTACATTTATTAAAATTATGTTTTATGATAATTATAATATTTCATTAATATTTTTTATTTAATAAAATGTTAATATAAATTAGTTATGCTATTTTAATAACATTATCAAAGTATTATTATATTAATAATAATATTAGAATAGCGAAATTAGTTTGTAAAACAAAATAAAAAAAAGCATTATAAAATAATGTTATTAAATTGAACTATTTCTTTACAACAATGAGCTACAAACATAATTCTTGATTTTTGATTGCTATAAAAAATGCGTAAAGATGAAAGAAAAGATTTGTTACAAGGTTGCCTTTAAGTTTTTTTTTTTTCAAAAATTTGATTAAGATCAAGATCAGTTTTGTCAGTTAAATCTATAACAATTTTAATTCTTATTTTTTTAGCAACAAAGTTAGTTTGTATTTAGTTTGTTAAATAATATTAAAATTTGATTCTACATATATTAATCTCTAAGAACTTATAGACTAGTCTAGTATAGACCAGTTTGTAATCATTTAATGGTTTACATTTTAGCTATTTTAAGTTTAATTTTGCTCTAGAAATATAGGTACCAGGAATAGCAAACATTACCTACATATAAACGGTGTATCCAAAATTTGGATAGAGATTGCTGTTAAAAAAATTATTTAGATGCATTTTGTATATCGAATGAGTTTGTGTGATGTTTAATATTGCGTGTGTTTTTGACGAGTATGAGAAACTTCATGATACTTAATTGGGATGCTTTGTATAATTTTTCAAAAATCTTCTTGCCATATTTTTTTACTCTTTGATTAACGCTTCTTTTATCAGCTGGATGCATTGAGACGCTTTCGAATAACGTCTATTCCAAACATGTTAAATTTAGTCGGAACTAAGTGCAGGGCAATCTATATTCTTGTTTTTGAAGGAAATTTATGATGATTGCAGTAATATGTGGTTTTGCATTATCTTGCGTCAGTATAAAATTTTGACGTAGTTTTACTGCAAACATGTACTTTTAGTACATTAGCTATGTAACGTTGAGCTTTTAGACTTTTTGGGATTACTAGAAAGTTGTTTATTTTAGACCTATTCTACCCTAAACTTTTATAGAACCGCTATTAAATTTTTGGACTTGTACTACAGAACAGAATACCGTTTACCGGAATGATTGTAAACACGTACTTGACTACTACAATGTATAAGAAAGAATCTTGAATTATATTTGAAGAGTATTTGTTTTCATTGTTAAAGTTGCCAATTAATATGTTCTTGAGCAAAATTTATAGTTTGTGATGCCGTGTTAAAATCGGTTTTTGTACGGGTCTTTTTGGTTTTAAGGTAGATTCCTTTGATTGATTTTTAACTGTCTAATTTATAAGACTAGTTTAAAGATTATTTGTTGTTAAGACACTATTACGTCAGGAAAAAGAAACTAGATATTGATTTTGTCTTTGGAAGGTTATTTTTTGTTTTGACATTGCTTGATGCGCGTATTTTGCTTTGACTTGTCTCTGGTAATGGTTCTACAAACGCAGTGTAACAGAAGAGCTGCAATGAAGCATTTTTGCAGTTTGCCCAATATGGAACCTATTTTCAATCAAAGAAACAGTACGAGCAACTTCTACTTCTACTAAGATATTATACGAGGGCTATTTTTTTTGTTAAGCTTGTAAAAGCAAATGAGGGTGGTGAGAAAAGTTTTATTATACACATACTCTGTGTGCTATTTTTAACGTAGTTGCCACCGACATTGAAGCATTTTTATTAACGGTGCACCAGCTTTTCTATACTTTTTTCATACCACGTTGCTGCCAGGATTGTCAGCCAATGTTGTAAATGGGTAAAAACTTTTTGTTAGTGTTTAACTCCTGCTTTTCCAACCATGTTGCTTGGAGCTAAATCCGGGCTGTAGCTTTTATCCGAAATTCTTGAGCAATACATTTTTGTCTTTGCTACCAAATGAACCTTGAAAAAATAGCCTTTGTATTTTATTTTTGTTGACTTCTAAATGACATTTACAACAATTTATTACTGTTACCTACTTACGGAAGATATTGAACCACATACAAACTTAGTACTGAGACACCGATACTAGAAAGAGAGAAATACGACTACCATATTTAGTATTTTCTGTAATTTGAATAATTTCAAAATTATTTTGTAAACGGTTGATGTGCAAACATTTAGGCAACGCACAAAACCTTTTTTTTTCTAACTTTGATTCAAAATTTACATATAGAAAACACTTGAGATTTTTGGTGTATTTAGGTACACTAATCTATACATTACCTTAACGTTTCAGCAGTAATCTAAAAGTTGCTATTTTGTCTTTATTGTAAGTTGTATCTTCTGAAGCTAATATAATCTTGTACGATTGTTATTGCAGCTGTCATCTACATTTGTGAAATTAAATGTATATTTAAGGTTAGTGTATTTTAATAAACATTTATATACTTTATTGTGCTGATTTTACTTTTTTATATATTAAGACCGGTTTCGGCTGTTATATGAGGAGAAAATAATAAGAAGACTGAAAAATAAAATAAAAAATAACAACATTACAGTAACAACAGCAGATAAAGGAGCAGGTTTAGTATTTCTACAAAAAGAAGAATATAACAACAAAGTACAAGATTACATAAAGGCCAATAATTTTACAGAAATTGACATCAACACCAACATAACCCTCAACAAATTAATAAAACGCACTAAAGACACAATAGATAACACTCTAATAACAATTAACAAATATAATCCCAAATACAACACTTTAATTCCAATGAACCCTCAGTTACCTAAATTATATGGCCTTCCCAAACTACACAAACCGAACATCCCCATAGTATCTACAACCGATTCACCAACATATAAACTGGATAAATTATTTACTAACATATTAACAAAAAACTTACAAATTACACCTAAACACACAACTATCAACTCTATAGAACTAGCAAACACTCTAAAAAACATTAAAATAGAACCTAACGATACGATGATCTCCTTCGACATCACCAACTTGTACACAAACATACCTATACCTGAAACTATTTCTGCATTACAAAATACATTATCAACACTAAACATAGACACTGAAGAAATAAAGAACATAATAGAAATTGCAAAGTTTCTCACTTCAGAAACAATTTGCACGTATAATGAAAAAACATATAGGTTAACCGATGGACTACCAATGGGAGCATCAAGCTCAACTATCCTAGCAAACATTTTTCTCAATACAATTAAAGAAAAAATACTAACTAACAACAACCCACTACACAATAACATAATACTATGGCGTAGATATATAGATGACATATTTTGTATATTTAGAGGGCAACCAAATGACATAAATAATTTACATTCATATATTAATAGCTTAACTAAAAACATTTTACAATAGAAATAGAAAGTAATAGTCAAATAAATTTTCTTGATCTGACAATAATCAAAAACAATTCAAACAAACTAGACTTCAAAATTTACAGAAAACCAACCAATTCAGGCATAATAATCCCTTTCAACTCAAATCACAGTTTCAACAACAAATTTGCAGCTTTTCACTTCCTAATACATAGAGCACTATCACTTCCACTTTCATCTACACATCTACAGCTTGAATATAATACAATTAAACAGCTAGCTATAAATAATCAATTTCCCCTCAGCACAATAGACAAAATAATTAAGAAACATACACAAAAACACTACTTGACAACATAACACTTCTTACACACAACACCAAAAACACAAACAACCAATACAGAAAGTTAACATATTACAACAACACCAGTAACAAAATACAAAAACTATTGTACAAATACGATCTTAAAGCTTTACTATATAACCCTAACACCAACAAAAATAACATCTGCAATCAAAAACATATAATACATCAGACAAACTGACTAAATCAGGAATATACCAAATCAATTGTCAAGATTGCACAGCTTTATATATAGGACAAACTGGTAGAGCACTTAAATACAGACTCAAAAAACATACTCACAAAAATCACAACTCCACTTTTTCCAAACACTTACAAATACACAAACACACTTTCAATATCAAAAACAAAAATAATATAAAACTCCTACACCAATGTAAAAAAGGCTTAAAAATGACAATACTGGAATCATATGAAATAGACAAATTAAAAAACAATAAAAACTACAGATGCCTAAACGAACAAATCAATAACCCATACCAACATATCTATACATTTTTAAAAAACAATAACCACACTACAGTTAATCACTCGACAACAATAACCACAATACACAATAACCAGTTAATGTAACAGTAACCACAACAATTTCACACCACCCGCAACACACAACAACACCTGTGAAAAGAAAAGTAAGTTTTGTTAAAATCATCTATGTAACACATATATATTTATAATTTATGTAATATTTTTAGAACTGATGATGGCCTAACAGCCGAAACCGGTCTTAATATATAAAAAAGTAAAATCAGCACAATAAAGTATATAAATTTTTATTAAAATACCCTAACCTCAATTATTTTAAACTGTGCAATAATCAGAAACAAATACTTTAAATGTATATGTATATTGCAACTTGAGCGTTTGAGAGTGTGATGGGATTATTCATACACACAGACCAAGTGGGTCTTGGAGTGTGACGAAGTACATTGGTGTTGAGATTGAGGTCATTGACCTACTTTACAGTACGACCAACTTTGAAGGTCTATTATTAGGTCTATTATTGGCATATGAGGTTTTGGGGTTCTGTGTTAACACTGTGTATAGCATGAGGCCTTGTAAGTAACAGCGGTTAAGAGCAGTTTGTGCACTGGCATTTGAGGCACAACAAATGTAAAAGATTGTTAAGCTTACACTGGTTGGTTATGCTTTGAGGTTGCATGCAGAACACAATACAATAGTAATGAGTTATTAATTAAGTGAGTGTGAGAGTAGTCTTTATAAATAATGTGTGTGCCATTTTTAAGTTGAAATTTTAATCATATAGGATAAGGAACAATTGGCTTATTTTTAGATAATTTTTATTTTATTTCAGAGAGTGTATATTCCGATTAAGTATGAAATATGATTTCATTTAGATGGCTGCCGCGGTAGGCTTGGCCGTAGGCCATTTTTGAGGACCAATTATTGAGTGTTTGCGCCACTTTTTTCAGCGGTATTTCGGCGATAGCTTTGCGAATAATTTGCTTTAAATGGTCAATTGTCTGTGGATTGTCAGCATATACCTTTTCTTTCAATGCGCCTCACAAAAAAAAATCCACCCGTGTCAAATCGCAGCTGCGAGGTTTACAACACAGACACGGCTAATAACGCGGTTGTTAAATTTGGTGCGCAGAAGATTTATCGTCGGATGTTGCCCCATCTTTGTGAAACCAGAGCTGCTGTAGATCAATATTCTCCAATTTGGGCTACAAAAATGCCTATGGAACGATTTTTGAAGAAAAATGGTGCAATAACGCCACCACTCCAAAATCCAGACTAAACGACAACTTGCAATGGATCCATTGGTTTTTCAACTATGCTAGGCATGTGGATTTTTTGTTTCCCAAATACGGCAATTTTGTTTGTTTACATAACTTCAAGATAGAAATTGGCCTTGTCCATAAAGATAATTTTTTGTTTAAAATTAAAATTAAACATACATACCGAGGTCTTTGTGAAGAATCCGCCTTAAAGTTGTTTACCGATTATCGAGTTGCTGATTTCTGCGCCGAGTTGATGTTTCTGGGTGCTCTCTTACACTTCAAGCTACAGAAGCGACAATTTTGGCAGACCTACCGCTTTGGATGAGCATGTTTGATGCGCGCATTATCTACCAACATTCCAGTTTCACGCACGTTTTTTACAAACTTTCGTATTTTTTCGATCGATGACGCTTTATTTCTTCCAAACAACGTACGTAATTTTTGCGCTATTGAAGACAAATGAGAATCATTTTCAAAATAAATTTAAGTATTTCAAAACGTTGCTCCAAAGTTAAACAATGTATTTTGTCTCTGGTATCACGATTTGTCGCTTTTATGTTAGAGGTAGTCACGCCACTGTAACTATGCTAAAGGTCGTTAAGAGTTTGGAGATAAGTTGCAATTAAACGTATGTGGTTATTGGTAAAGTAATTTAGAAATAATTTGTGTGAAAATGCATCAGTTTAAAATAAAAAATTGTATTAGGACTTTATAAATTTTATTTTGTAGTTGTAAACTCCGTATATGCTGTATTGGATTAAGACAATTGAGACTTTTGATGCAGAGCGTAGCCAACATAAACATGTCTTCTCTGTGGCTCGGTGTGCTCGACACCTTGTTTGTCTAACCCAAAAGGGAACGGCGTGACTAGGTATACAGTATATATAGGACTTCCATTAGATGGCAAGTATAGCAACTATTAGGCTTTGGTTTTTGTTTTGATGAAAAATTTGATAACAATTTCGGCATTGTTTTAGATTTTGGATTATGCTAGTTGGCGTCAAATTCCACCAATAATTTATAAAGTTTGCATGATGCTACTTAAGAAATCTACAATACGTTAGTGTATGTACGCGGATTCTGCAGTAGCTACACCGGAGTTGCAGGCTGGAATTGTGGTTCTTGGTTTGTAAACATCTTTTGAAGTAGTGCCACAATTTTAGGCGGTATGTAATGTAGGTTACAGAGCTTGATTCGTTTTGTACATGTTTAAAATGGCAATTTTTGTTCAATCTGTATCTTGTATGGAATACACAATGTGTTTCATAACGTACAATACAATTCAAGCAGCATGTTTTTCAGAATATTTTAAGTAGAAAATGTTTTATAAACATGGGTTTAATTTGCAACGCTGGCACAGTATAGAATTTGAGTTCAAAATGATTTTCTACAGCATTGATATGGACTAAGTTGTTACACGTAGAACTTTAGGGTTATTTCTCAGATACTCACATGTGTTCAATACACTGAATTAGTTCAGGTTAGGTAGAGTGAAATCTAACTATCTCTGTGGCCAAGAATGTGGGCTTCCACCTCCAATCTACTTATATATATATATATAACGAGAAAGAGCTTTATTATGTTGTATTGTCAACACTTGTCTTGTAAGCCTGTATAATACAATAGAAGAAAGTATTAGCGATACTTAGTTTGGATTCAGAAATGGCTGATGCTCACGCAAGGCACTATTCGTTATAAATGTACAATTACAAAAATGCATAGATATGAATATTGTGGTACACGCCTACTTTATAGATTATAAAAATGTTCAAAATGGACAATTAGTAACACTTCTTAAAACATAAAAAATTGGCATAGCAGATATGTTATTATCGAAATATATAAAGAAGAGACGAAGTAAGTTAAAAATTAATTATTAAGTTTAAATAAATAAAGCCATACTGATGAGAGGTAAACCTCGAAACGCGTCTATGGATGTTTTTAGTTAGAATATTTTTTCATAAATTAAATTTTTTAATGATGTTATTATCGGTTGCAATTTACTTTCCAAATAGTTGGTATAGATTTTTTCTGTAACACGTTTCTCGATATAAGTCAATTATACCACACCTTGACTAAACATTGTCGTTGAAAATAAGTTTTTAAGTTGCGCAAATTATTTAACTCATTTTGACTAAACTATGCTTTGTAGGTAAATAAAATTCACTTAACTTGAGGATTTGTTGAAAGCCATTGGCCAGTTTTTATGTGCTGGAAAATTTGTTTGTGATAGGGACTTAATAGCTGGTTATTTTATGTTTGTCATATTTTCCAATGAGGAACGTTTCTGAGCGCAGAAATTTTTTTAGCACTTAATTTTGGACTGCATTTAATTATTTGTAAAATGTTTTCTACTCTATCTAAATTTGTCTGTACGGAACGTTCAGGTTTAGTGGAAACTGTTGGAAATGGACCATATCTTTGTGCATGCTGAAACATATTTGAAAAGTTTTGATAGATTGCTACTTTTCCGCTTGTAAACTTTAGCTAATATTTTAGTCTGCACCACATGCGCATTTTAGCTAATATTTTTGTCTGCACCACTTGCGCATTTTTATTACAAAATCCATAGATATAAATAATATTGGCATATAAATACGTTTGGACAGGCAGGTTGATGAACTTTCCAAATTGACTGAAAATACCCACTGGGCAGCAGTTGCGAAATGTCCATGGGACGATTTTTACTTAGATTCATGCTGCTTTTATAGTAAGACGAATGTTTTAGCTTGAGTCAAAAATTTACTTATTCTTTGTCATAAAGCCGAAGGAAGCCAATTTGAACAGATATTTTTCAAATTTTAAGCTCAAATGTAGTTTTTTTTTGTTAGTATCAACTTGACAAAATGCCAACTATAAGATACTGCTTATTGCAACTAGATCAGTCCTTGCTAGCAATTGGCCTGAGTGTACTTTTGTTTTGATTTGTTAATCAGCCACAATTAGTTATTTATTGTTTACATAATTGGTAACAGAACAAAATAAGCCTACTGTTTAGCGCAGCTATTGCTTTAAAGTTCTAATGCATTGGACATTTAAAAAAAACTTTGAGTGGATATATCTCTCTTATATTATCACTGTGTATAAGTTAACTTTTCCGAATTATGTATTATACAATTGTCAAATAAAGAAGAATTATTATTGTTTATTACTGCGTAAAGCAATTTATTATAACATAAATATATTTCATTAATTATTACGAACATTAATTAAAATCCACATTTATTATCATTATTTACAATAACAATATTTATTATTTAAAAAGCCTTATAATATTATACAATATTTATTAAATATAAATATTTATTTAATAATATAAATTTTTACATATAAATCGTAATTTGCATATTAATTACCATATTGTATTGTGTAATGCACATTTGCAAATATATTACCGGACCATATGCAATTGAACAATAATTTATTTATCACGTAACGCAATAATATACGATTTAAAACAGATTACACTACAACAAAACAAACTCAATAATTAAAATTGTATAATAACACTACTGTTTGTGTAACATATATGGGGCATTCATTTTTGTGGAAATAATTATATTAATTAGTAGGTATTGTATATTTGTTATAACTTAATTTATTATTTATTTATTTAATAAAACTATATAATAAAATATTCAATTATGTGCTTATATTTAAGCTTTTAGCTTAGTTTATTGTATTGGCATTATTGCAATTATTATTAATCAATAATTACATAATTGAACTGAATCTAATGAATACAAAGTTTATGTGGGGCTGATAGAACGCCTACAATACCGCGTACGGATTATGATATGAATAAATTACCAGAACAATGTTCAATCTGTTTCACTAACCAATTTAATCCGGACATTGTGGCATATCCTTTGGTCATATAACATGGAAACAATCTACGACAATACCCTCATCTAATTAATGTTATTACTATTTGGATATATCAAACAATTTTTGAATAATAACAGTGTTTTCAAGAACTTCGTCTACTTTTCTGATAGATAAAATTGTTAAAGCGCAAAATATGTTTTTGACTTTTATAATATGATGAAAATAAGTTTAGTGTTTTTTAATATCTTATTTATTAATAGTATAATGACAAAATCTATTGTAAATCTCTCTCTACAACTTTACAAATTTTAATAATAATATTTAATTAATGCAAGAATTTGCATTATTTGGTGAATGTGTTTAAAGAATATTTAAAAATGTATGTTATTTTATTTTGAGACAGAATATAATTCCTAAATATAATGCTTTGTAAATTTGAACTATTAATAAAATTATGTTGTAACTTACATTTAAAGAAAATAAATGACTACATTTGTAACATAGTTTGGTAAATGCAATTCTATATAAAACGGAATTGTTCTTGTTATGCTTCTTGTAGAAATTGCCCCATTCAGCACTTTAGTACGTGTGTTATTGCAATCTCGTTATATACAGGCGAAATACTGTTGCAGATAATATTAAACTTTGTGGACAAAGCAACATAATTGATAATGTTATATAAATATTATTTTGTTTTATATGACAACGCTTTTGCGTATATAAGTTATTAAAACAATATGAGAATATAATTTAATAAGGTTGTGGCAGAGTTTTAAATTAATGTGGTGATATTATAAGGTTTCTAAGTATACTCCGAAAATTCCTGCCTCAAAGCACTATTCTATTATAAAGTTTTGCTAATGGAAAATTTAATATACTTAGTTTAAAAAATAATTGCTTACAAAGTTGTAGCAGTTATTTTTTGTTTGAAAAGTAATTTGTATTTATTTAAAATAAAGTTTTATGTCAATAGTATTATATATAATTTAAATATTGATGAAGTTAAGTGATATATAATTTGTCATAGAAGTTGCTGATTATAATTCTTATTATACATGGTAAGGTGTTAATAAAAATACTTTTCACGTGTTTACAGGTGATAGTAGAGATTAAAACAAGTCAAACAAGCCGGAACTTTTTAAAATATGTTGTTCTCAAGTTTTTATTTAAAATTTCTATTTAAACTAATGTATCAAAATCTAAACATTATATCGTATTAACAATTGACTGCAAATATAATTATTAGTAAGAACTGCTTGTTTTACAATGGTTACTGGTTAAAATTCGATTCGATTCGAAGTTAGATGAATTTATTAGCGGCGATATCTTTTGAAGCAATTTTCAAAATGTTGACTGTAAGTTGAGCGAAACATTATAGTTAAGCTGCCAAAAAAAGAGACCGTGTCACAATTTGTACACAAAATATTGAAGATGCTATTTTACAAACTGTAGATTAAAATCTTTCTGTGAGTACTAGCCGAATAAGCAGAGATAAATCAAGCGATTGTTTGACATAATTGCTGTCTGCGCATTTAATTTTTTTGATGGTTGTAACTGAAAATGTTAATCGAGATTTCTTTAGAAAGATAATGTTTACAGATGAATGAAGTCTGTTTTAGTCGTGTTTTTTTTAATAAATATATTTTGGAAACTATTTTGGACCTACGTTTATTAAATTTTGTTCTTGATTTTTCAACTACTACTCGTCAAAGCATCTAATTTATGTGGGAATGGGGACGTTTAGTAAACGAATTTGTTAGTTTGTTGTGCAACTCTATTTATTAGCATGTTTTGTTTTGAATAGTGTTAATCGTTGCAAATTCTTTTAACACAAGTAAAGTGCAAAACTTTACTTTAAGAATCTAAAATTTGTTTGCTGACTGAAATAACAAACTTAACTTTCAGGTGGTATAGTGGTTAGCGTACTTGACTGCTACACTAGGTGTTTCAGGCTTGCGTCCTTTATTTGGAGGGTCAGTTTTTCTGGTTAAGAACAAATATGTTGTGATGAGTACCGCTTTTTTTGATTAAGAATTGTGTACTGCCTTGTTGTTGCGTGTACGTTAAAGAACCCAATAATTTAGGTTAGGTTTTAAAATCTGGCGTTGATGATTAGCCTTACAGTAGAAATAGACCGACGTTAAATAAATGAATATTGGAATTCTTGAGATTTTGGCAAAATTTCTAGATGTGATAGTCTAAACTTTTAGCGTCTGTACTAGTCTCGTAGCAGACCGAATAGATGTTAGAGGTGGTAGCGCAATGCTGCTTATTACGACAAAATTGAACTGTGTGTGTTTGTGCAAGGATAGCTGTGGTACAATTAGTAGTAGTGCAGATTTAATGAAGACTGTCTTTTTGACTAGTGAGATGCTAGGTACGCTGATGAAGAGTGCATACAGTAGTAGTATTTGTTTTACACTGGGCGGAAAAGCAATTTTTATAAAATACATAATTTATTAAGTTAAGAAGTTATATAAATGGTTTAAGAAAGCCAGTTTGGCCAACGCACTCTAATAAGTCAACATTTGAAATTTTTGTAAACGGTTTGGTTTACTCAGTGAAATGCATAACAACTGGAATGATTACGCTCATATATGAATTTCGGTATATCTTGTTGAAGAGAGAAGAGGTTCCGGCATGTATGATGACTTTTTTTAACTCGTGCGTTAGAAAGGGACAGATGTTGCGGCGTGTATATCTTGCCGATCTAAATCAAGACCGAATTTTAACGCACAACTTTCAATTTTGTGCTCGTGCCAGTTGTTATACATTTCACTGGGTTTAATAAATGCAGCCATGGTTTTTTCAAGAAAATTATTTAAGAAATTATTACATATAAATTCATATGATTTTGAACTTGAAAGAGGTGTACAAATTATTCTTGATAGGTTTTTGCAAGCTGCGGTTTGACGTATATACATTATAAAATTTAACATTTTTGACGACGTTTGTACTTTAAACGATTTGTTATACGGATGATATTTTTTATTGTGTTGAATATTTAGTTTTAGCTAAAAATAGAAGTAATTATAGAACAATTTTTTCCAATGATTTTTAATACTTTTGATGTGGATTATCTCAACAGCAATGCATCTACCAATTTACTTTGACTTTTGAGATGAAAGCCTATATAGATCTACTGTATATCGTTGGTTCAAAGTTAATTGTAGCTGTAGTTTGCTGGGGGATTATTAAGAAAGTAGCTTAATACCCGTTGTAGCGTAAACAAACGTCAAAGCCGAACTAATAAAGCAAGATTTTCATATGAATTATCGTTTTGTTTTTAGCTCCGATGAAGGTAACGAAGTTACCGAAACGTTAGCAATTAAAAACCTATTATAAGCTAATTATTTTTTTTAACTATCCTATTCCCAAATTAATTAATCTTAAATATGAATTTTCGTGAAATTTAATTTGCTATAAAAACGTGCTATAAAAATTAGGCCACAAGGTTTTTCAGTATCTACATTAGGAGATTTTATAAGTTTTTTTTGTATTTAAACAAAAGAATTGGGTAGTTTTACGGTTATTTAGTGTTTAAACGTAACAATTTTGTTTATTTCACGGTGTTTTAATGTTTAAAATGATGGATTTTAGTAATATTATGGCTTTTAGTATCTAAACGGAAAAATTTTGGTAGTCACGCTTTCTTTCAATATTTAAACGAAAGAATTTTGGTAGTTCCATGGTTTTTTAATGTTTAAAACTAGAGATTTTAATGGTTCTACGGTTTTTTGTGTTTAAAGAGAACAATTTGGGTAGTTCTACGTTAGTGCTGTATTAATAAACACAATTTTTAGAATAATATTGTAAGTCAATATAAGTGAACTTTTTGAATATTGGCTGTAGGTTAAATTGAAAAATGTGTTCTTGGTTCTAAAACTATTAAATCTATTATTGATAGCAATACTGTCTATTGTAACATACGAGCCGATGTATTTATCATAATATCATATATCATGTTTGATTTTTATATGCACAACTTTTATTATATTTTTCACATTTTCCCGATAGTACACAAAAGCATTTGTTGGTGTTGTGAGGTTGATTAAGTTATGTTTATTTTTTTTGCATGAGCCGATATTTTTGAGCTTAAGCTTATGATACTACCACACAAACTGCCTTTGAATATATACTTGGAATTAAACACACAAATATATACTATCGCATTCGTTAATTGAAATAATTTGCTAGGTACAACACATTATGTAGGAATTGTTGCAGATGCAGTGTAACATATTTGTAGGTCTGGGTAATATAAGTTTTTATTAAAAAAGATATGTTAAATTAGTTTCTGATATGAAATAACTAGTAATGAGTCTCATTTCATGCGGGTAGGCTTTTTAGTTGCGCTTGTAGAAGCACTGACAAATGGTTTTGTTACTGACTTATTTTCGTATCGGTAAAATTATTGATTACTTTGCTTTCTGAAATTAAAGCAATAATTCTTAATAATAATTTTGATAAGTATTTATATCAATCACAATGTTTTTAAATTTATTAAATTAAACTTATTAACTTAATTACAATTGGTAATTCTATATAGAATTGATATTTGTTATTTAAATAAGGTCAATTATAGTGTGTTATTTTCATGGATATGAGAGTAATAGTGTAATTAGGCTTTACATACTGGTATTTACTGATGCAATGAATTATTATAGACTGTTAGGTTAGGTAAGCTGATGTTGCATAAAGCTCATGACATAGTAGGACCCGGCGCATCCACCATATTACGTAATAAAATTAACTCGCACAGGATCTATATAATCTGCATATCGCCGGGTAATGAAATTTTGTTTTCTATATAATTAGATTTAAATTATTTAGTTTTTAATTAAATTTACGTTATTAATTTGTCGAATTATTTTTAAAACTTACATTAAACTTTTTAACATCAATAAATATTTACGTAATGATACGAATTATTGTTTATTTTAAAAGTTAATTTGTTTTAAATTAGTTCTTAGAGTAATTGCGATGTTCATTTGCATTGTATTGTATATTTTACTTTATTTTACATTGGATCATTAACTCAAGCCCTGCAATACGCAACAGTCGCTGCTTTAATTGCCTCACCTGTAGATCCCCTCTTTATGACATCATAAATGTCAAGATAATACTATTCGTTAATTGCTGTCCTTTTCATTGCTACGCATTTTGCCATAATTTTATTTTTAGAGCAGGCATTGTTAGTTATTGCCGACAAATAATAAGTTTTATATTGGTTGAGAATGGTGGAAATGCCAGCCAGCATCTTTTTTTTTATTTTCGATATAAATTGGCACTCCTTATCTTTTGAAGTGCTTGTTCATATAAAGCGTATTTTCTATTGTGTAAGTGTAGATTTATATACAATCAAGTTATTGTGAAGGTGTTGCTAGTTTTAAAGAAATGGGTTTTATGTACTTCAATATAAAACGGAACATGTTTTATTGATATATAATTACAATATTATGAATTTAGAAAATAATATTTTTAAGAGATAATAAAACGATTTAGTATGTTTTTTATTACAAATTTATTTTTACGAATCTATTACTAGTGTTGACAGATGTAATAAGTGATTAAAAGCACAGTAAATTGTTTTATTATTACATGAATTATCACATATTAAATGTCACAACCATAAATTATATTGAATACTTTTCATTAAAGATTTAACAATTTTTTTAAATGCATAATATAAATAATTTTATTTTTAACGATTTTACAAATTTTTAATAGTTTGTACGTAGTACTGAAAGCTGTGTTTCTACTATTATTATATTTATTATACTACTGCAGCTTAGTGCAGCAAGTTTCTAATAAGAAAATTCGATAATAAATACAAACTTTTAAATTAACTAAAGTTGTGCAATATTTGGTAATTTTTATATATGGTTTAACAAGCTTCCTTTAAAATAATTCAAACTGAACGCAAAGAGTGTGAGTGGAAATAGTTGTTTGCTTCTAGTAGAAGTTTAAAGTGCCGCTAGAGCAGGGAATATAATCGACTACAAAAGATACAAAATGTCTAGTTTGTTTACGTATTTTTGAGTTGCCGAAGTAGAAATTTAAATTGATATAATTTGATTGTAAGGGAACCTTTATAGCTTGAGTAAGAAAACATAAAGACATCTAAATATTATTGTATAAAAAGCACGGTTTGATGTTTTATTTTTCACGAATTTGAACGTTAATTACGTGTTTTGCCGATATATCATACACATACATTTAAAAAAATGCAGTTACAAAAAGTTATTTATTAAATATCATAATTTGACAAATGTATAGGTATTGTCACTTTTTGATGGATTCGTGTGTAATATGTAATTTTTGAACGTATTTGTGCGTAATGGAATGTATGAAATAGTTACTTTTTCCTAGCAATACCAGTTGCTCAATGGACACATTATAATAAGAAGTAGAAATAAATTGTTAAGGCTGTTTTACACATTTTATAATCACTACTACAATTTTAACTATAATTTAATACAATAAATACTATATTTGATTAATTAGTGATTTTTGCACGCTGTGGTAGATATTTTATAATATAATTATAGTTTTAATTGTAGTAATAATCATGAGTTGTGTAAAACGGCTTTGAATGAAAAACACAGAAATCTCAACATTTTTACATAACAATATGTTAAATAAATAACCAAAAAATATACATATAAACAAAAACATGAGTATATTAAATATTACCAACTGTCGATTGTGATTTTGAAACAATGAAAAGTTTGATAATGACAAATAAAGCGTAAACGAGCCATTACATTTTATTATGCAAGAGACAGATAATGCGTTGGCGCCGATAAAAGTAATAACTGATTAATAAGCGTTATCATATTTGAGTTTAATTAATTATGTTTGTCAATGTCAAGAAGAATTTATTTAAAAAAACTATTGACAAATTAATTTGATTGCACACATAATAAAAAAATATTATTTTATTAGTAACGAAATGTCAGTTTTACTTTAATAAGTAAATTATTGACATTGACAAGTATAATTAGTTATATAATTAAAATCAGGAGAAGAGCACAATGGAAAGGTACTAGGTTTGTGTTCCTACCCGTTTAGTTCGGAACAATTTTTTGGTCGAGAGCGCAGCGCGCTTTTTCCGTCGAGGCTTATTTTTCTAACGGCTTACAGTACGGTAGTGTAAACATTTTTTTGTTAAAAAAACTGAAACTTTTGAAATTGTTTCTAATTAAGATAGCGGAAGAAGAAGTAATTAAAAAAAACTATATTTGGCCATGTATGAGTCAAGTGTACGGAATGAATTTTTTTTTGCTCAAACTACTGAAAATGCTTTTCTCTACGTAAATCCTGATTATGTGCATTTTTTCAGTGAGTTATTTCTAAGTAATATGCAATCAAAATTTGAAATTGTTTTTTACGTTTTTTTACTTTTTTTTATCGTTTGTAACTTCTCAGGATTGCATTTTTAGGAAAAACTTATAGGAAACTTTTTTCTTCAAAATAAGTTTTCACAGTCAATTTTTTTTCTTCTTAAGTTTGAAGATTTTGCTGAACTTTAAAGGACAGTTTTTCTTAAAAAAGATAACAGGTAGTTTCTATTTTTTAAATATGGATTTATACGTGCTTTTATATGTGCAAAAGATGATACCCTAAAAATTTCAGGAAGGGCACTACGCTCCGAGATATCTTAGAATGTATTAAATAAAATATTGAAAAATTTGAAAAAAAAAATTATTTTTTTTATTGTTACTTCAAAGGATTGCATTTCTAAAAAAAATTATAACTAATTTTTTTCTTCAAAATTGTCCAAAAAATAAGTTTTCACAGCCAAAAGTTTTTTTCCTTAAATTTTGAAAACTTTGCAGAAATTTAAAAGATAGTTTTTCTTAAAAAAAGATGACGAGTATTTTCTTTTTTTTTTTAAATATAGACAAAAAACGTGCTTTTATATGTGCAAAAAATATCCTGAAAATTTCAGGAAGTACCGTGCACTACGTTCCGAGATATTCTAAAATGTATCCACAGAAATACTTAAAAATTTAAGCTTTTTTTTATTTTTTGATAGTTTGTAATTTCTCAGGATTGCATTTTTAGAAAAAAATATAAGTACTTTTTTTAATTATTCAAAGAATAAGTTTTCACAGTCAAAAAATTTTTTCTTTAACTTTTGAAAATGTTGCTAAAATTGAAATGATAGTTTAAAAAAAAAAGATGAGTATTTTTTTTCTTCAAATATTGGATAAAAACATGCTTTTATATGTGGAAAGATACCCTGAAAATTTCAGGAAGTTTCGTGCACTACGCTCTGAGATATCTTAGAATGTATCCAGAGAAAATTTAAGACTCTTTCGCTATTTAAGTATTTCTGTGGATACATTGTAAGATATCTTGAAGCGTAGCGCACGGCACTTCCTGAAGTTTTTAGTGTATCTTCACATATAAAAGCATGTTTTTAACTATATTTGACAAAAAAAGAAAATGCCCGTTTTGTGTTATAAACGTATTGTTAGAAATTGTTTAAAACAAAAAACAAAACAAAAAATTTAGTAAAATTCAGCTATTTCTAAATAATATGCAATCAAAATTTGAAATTGTTTTTTACGTTTTTTTACTTTTTTGATCGTTTGTAACTTCTCAGGATTGCATATTTAAGAAAAACTTATAAGAAACTTTTTTCTTCAAAATTGTCCAAAAAATAAGTTTTTACAGTCAATTTTTTTTTCTTAAGTTTGAAAATTTTGCTGAACTTTAAAGGACAGTTTTATTTATAAAAGATAACAGGCAATTTTTATTTTTCAAATATGGATTAATATGTGCTTTTATATGTGCAAAAGATGATATTCTGAAAATTTCAGAAAGTGCCGTGCACTACGTTCCGAGATATCTTAGAATGTATTGAAAGAAATATTGAAAAATTTAAAATTCAATTTTTTTTTCATTTTTTTATTGTTACTTCTAAGGATTGCATTTAAAAAAAAATTATAACTTACTTTTTTCTTCAAAATTGTCCAAAAAATAAGTTTTTACAGCCAAAAGTTTTTTTCTTTAAATTTTGAAAACTTTGTAGAAATTTAAAAGATAGTTTTTCTTAAAAAAAAGAGTGTTTTCTTTTCTTTTCAAATATGGACAAAAACGTGCTTATATATGTCCAAACAATATTCTGAAAATTTCAGGAATTGCTTAAAAAATTAAAATTTAAGCCTTTTTTATTTTTTGATATTTGTAACTTTTCTGGATTGCATTTTTAGAAAAAAAGTTAAGTACTCTTTTTTTTAAGTTATTCAAAGAATAAGTTTTTACAGCCAAACATTTTTTTTTCTTAACTTTTGAAAATGTTGCTAAAAATTAAATGATAGTTTTTCTTAAAAAAAAGATGACGAGTATTTTTTTCAAAATTTTCAAAAATGGATTAAAACATGCTTTTATATGGGGAAAAGATACTCTGAAAGTTTCAGGAAGTTCTGTGCACTACGCTCTGAGATATCTTAGAATGTATCCAGAGAAAATTTAAGCCTTTTTTGCTATTTAAGTATTTTTTGTGAATACATTGTAAGATATCTTGAAACGTAGCGCACGGCACTTCCTGTTTTTAGTGTATCTTTTTCACATATAAAAGCACGTTTTTAACTATATTTGAGAAAAAAGAAAATAGCCGTTTTGTGTTATGAACATATTGTTAGAAGTTGTTCAAAACCAAGAAAAATAATAATTAGTAAAATTTACCTACTTAAAAAAGACCGCTATATTGTTAACTAATAAAACAAAATTAGGAAAATTTAAAAATGTGGCTTAATTTGATCAGGAATACACATTTTACAAAAACAAAAGTGCCCGATATATCTCAATACACAACTATAAGTTTATCTTTTTCTACAATCGCACTATTTTGTTGAAAAAATTTCATAGATGACTTTACTTCTAAACATTTTTATTTAGGTGTTACTACTTTTTCACAAAACAAAAATTACTAAAGATATAATATTAAACCAAAGTTGACAGTTTCATGACAAAACAGTAAACTTTAGAACGATTTAAAAATTAAAATTCAGTCTTTAAAGTTTTTTCTACAAATTGTGTGGCAAGAAGCTGGAAAGGTGTTAGGTCTGTGTGGCTGTTTGGATTTTGCGGTGCAACGTGTTTTTTTGTTTTGCTTAGAATTTTTTTTGCGAAACAATAATTTTAATAGAAATTGATTTTATTGTGGATGGATGCTTCTAGGAAAACGAGGAGTGTGTCCAAAAGAAAGAAATGATTTCCGAAAGACGTTAATTTGAAAATGTTGAACGAGTTTGTGTATCTATTCTGTGGTTTTCTAAGCTTTTATACATAAAAATTCCTCATCATTTGGCATGTTGGAACCTTATTTTTGTCAATTTTTTATTTATTTTTGTGACTCAACAACAGACAGAACGTGATTATGTAACCCGAGAAACATCTTATCTCAAGCGGGCATTGTGGCGTAGTATTTTAAGCATTCGACTGCTGCACCATAGATTGTGGGATTGAACCTCATAACTAAAATTATGTCAAACGTATATACGCTTTTCCACTTCTATCTTTGCCAAGTCGGTGTGGAGTTTTACGACTAAAACCTCTTCTGGTCCGGAATAGATTATTCTCTAGTGATTTGAAATCCACTAAAACACTGTAGGTTTATTTATAATGTAGAGAGCAGAGGAGAGGCTGTGCGCTAGCAGTAGCGTCTATACGACTGAAAAACTTTAACGAAGGAAGGATTGTGTCACGGTATTGTGTACAATTTCAAGATTAGGGATTATTGGCTTTTACTTTTTTTTAAGAAAACGGTATTCCATGGACCTTGTAAGACCTACAGTACATTATCCGAGCTGAAATAGCTAATACATTGGCAGACATGCTTGAAAACGCAGACCGAAATTTTGATTGAATCAGTGTATTGTCAAAGAATAGCAATATATAAAAGATATTCTTTAAAAACGAGTTTTAAATATATACAGTTTTTTATTTAGTTTTTATTTCTCTGCATTATTGTGTTTTTAACATAATTTAGCGCACCAGTGCTTGAGTTTTGAATTACTATTATTCTGAAAAATCAAACTTTTTTTTTGCAAAATCTTGATCTTTTGTTCAGTTCTATAAAGATATGACAGGTTAATTTGTGTTCATGTACAAAATTTACACATATTATAAAGTAAGCAAATGTATAAATTTTTTTTCTTTTTTTTTGTCCACCTGATGGTGTCCGTAGGCTGTTGCCTGTGTTTCATTACTTATCCTCTGTTGATGTTGGTGTCCACCATTCCCTCAATTTTTTTGCGGGCTTTCCTGGATTTCTGTTACCCTTCGGTTTGTTGTTTTTGGTCGCTTTAGCTATTCTGGAATCTGGCCATTTGTTTGACATGTCTGTTCCATTCTCTTCTTCTCCTCCTTAGTAGCTTTGCGATATTGGTTATTTTGCTGACTTCTCTGATGTCGTCATTTCTTATACGTGCTAGTAGTTTTTTCCCATGGATGGTTCTTAGAATCTTGATCTTTGCCGTCCTCATCATCTGTATGGTTTTTGTTGTGTCTGGCTTTGTCTCTGTCGCATAGGTTATTACCGGTCTGATGACTGCTTTGTATATTCTGATTTTTACTTACCGCCTCAGGTTTTTATTTTTCTATATTAACGTGCATACACCTAGATATACGTGTGGCTTTCAGGGTTTGGTGTTGAACGTTTCTATGTACGTTCCCGTAGCTATTGATACTCACTCCCAGGTAGTTAAATTGCATTACTTGTTTTCTAATACTACCGTCCAGTTCATGCTTGCACCTTAAGGGAGATTTTGATATTACTTGACACTTGGTTTTATTCTTATTTATGGACATGTTTAGTTTTTTGGGCTTTCTGGTTGAACGTATGAAGCAGTCGCTGTAGGTTGTCTTTGGAGTTTGATATGAGGACGGCATCATCTGCATAGCATATCACTTTAAATTGCAGGGTTTCCATTTTGTAGTTTCTGTTGTCTGTTAGTGTTTCTATTGTTTTGTTCATTATGAGGTTGAACAACATGGGGTTCAATGAATTGCTCTTTCTCACTCCATCGTTTACTCTTATTGTCTTTGTTGTGCTCTTGCCGACTTTTATTGATGTTCTACAGTTTGTGTTCATATTTATGAAGCTATTTATTATTCAGTGGTTCACTTTTGGTGCTCTCAGGATGGTTATAATGTCGTTTAGGCTGACTATATCGAAAGCATTTGATATGTCTACAAAACAGGAAAGCGGTTTTATTGAATTCCAATAACTTTTTAACTTTTTGCTTGACAATAAAGATTGCGTCTACGGTGGATCTATTTTTCCTGAAACCTTGTTGTTCTTCCGTTATCTTTATATCGTTGTTTATTATTTCTTTTATGAGCTTAGTATATAGTTTTAGGATGCAGTTGAGCAGAGTTATTCCCCTATAGTTGTCTGGTTTTGTGCGTTTTTCCCCTTTTTTTTGATGATGGAGATTGTTGTACTGTGTTTCTATTCTTCTGGAACTTTTTCTTCTTTTAGTATATTATTGAACAGTTTTGTAATTTAATCATTTAATGTGTTTCCACTATATTTAAGCATTTTCATTTTATTGCTTATGAGTTCCAGTCCTGTGCACACTTTTAGTTTTAGTTTGGGATTGTTCTTATTTATGACGTTGGTATTGTCTTGGTTTCTTTCTATTTTCTCGTACAGCGTTTCATAAATGTTTCTCCATCTTTTTTAGTTATTCTCGTAGTGTGCACCGTATCTTTAACCTTTATCTTGTTGTTTCTGAGTATGATCCAGACTTTTTTTGGCTGCCGTAGATATCTCGCTCCAAGTCTCTGGTGAATCCTTTATAATATGATTTTTTAAGTCTTCGGATATTTCTCTGTGCTGCATTCCTTATTGTCTTGTAGTGTATTTAGGTTCTTTGGCATTTATCTCTGAGATGTGCTGTGTATGCTTCTTTTGTTGTCTCACTTTACTGGTGAACCATGGTACTTTGCGGACTTCTCTATGGTTTACTGTTTTTAATCTTATTGATTCTGTGGCGGCGTCGATGATGTTTGTTTTTAGCCTTTTCACTATGTATTTATGTCATCCTCGTATGTGATTGGATTGTTTAATATGTGGTCCTTTAACCTGTTACTATACTGTATAAATTTAACTACAATTATAATAAAAAATATTAAAACTTATGAATAAGTTGCTATAAGTGAATATTTAAAGTTTTTTTTTGAAAATGCAAATTATCTCTGGGTCTTGACTTAATTTTGCTTGCCTAAAGGTATTAGGCTCTTTGTATCTCCTCCACTGTTAAACTTTACTTCTACGTCTTAACACACAGCCTACCATATAGGTATGCTAGGACATTGCTTGGAGGGATTTTTTAATGCTGGTAATGTCAAGCCAGCAGCTCCCTAACATGGACTCTCTTGCGTTGGAGATCAAATACATAGTACGTGCTAGGTTGTCTTGTTTTTCATTTCACATTCTATGCATATTGGACTGTCTACAATGCTTATAGTATGCATGTATTTCTTTAATTGAGAGTACTTTGTTCTGTTATGATTTACAGGTTCTTTCTGGATAGTCACAAATAGTAGTTGGCTGTTTTGGGATTTGGGACAATGCATTGTGTGTATTTGCTTTTCAAAATGGTGTTTTAGTGGTAGTGCGGTTTAGGGTTCAGGTTCAAATATCTTGAGGATTGATCCTTTGCACGCCAATCTATTAGCTTTACCTCTTGTGTAGAAGTTTGTTTTTGCCCAGTGTTGGCTCTATGGCATTCTAGTATTAGCCTTTGATGTAATTTTAGGCTTTTTACAGCTAAAATTGCTGTTATGCTATCCGTCAGGATTAGCACGTTTTTACCAGATATTTTGTAGGTTACTATTTCTATCACCTCATGGGTTATTCCTGCTATCTCTGCCTGGAGGATAGTCGTACGTGTCCTTGTGCTAAGGATATTGAGACATCTAGTATTTAAGAGTAAAGTGTGTGTACATTTTAAAGTCTTTTAAATACAAAGTTGGGTGGTATTTGCGCTTCTTTTAAATGTGTTTTTTTAACAGCATTTTCCAGGACGGAATACTGTTTAAATTTTATTAAATGATTTATACTATCAAGGCTCTCATGTATACATTTAATCTTTTTTAGTTTATTACTTGGCCTAACCAGAGGCTTTAAAACCTTTTTTTAATGCTTGCTTGTGCTTGCTATCATATTTTTTTATAGATAATTTAAGTTTGCCAAAGTTCTTTGAAGTAATCATAAGCAGCCTACGCGTTTTTTAGACTTTCTATTTTTTAATAGTATTAAACCATGTTTTTGAAGCCATTGTATGGTTTTAAGACTTACCAAATCATATTTTTTTAGGATTTCTAGTCATAATTGGATTTATTTGAGAGAGCACCTTTTAATTTGTGGGCCCGCTTCTCGATCTAATTGTAAATAACTGAGTTTTTGTTTGTTTTATTTTTTCAACTGGTTGCAAAAATTGCAAATTACTAAAGTTCTTTGTTTTTTTCTAAGGTATTCTCAGTTTTTTTTTTTAGTCTTAATAGAACTTTAGCGGGACTTTTCTTACATAAATATGCTTTTTTTAGTGTTATTATAAAAATTTAAGTGGTTCTTATACCTAAAATTCAAATAAGTTTTAATTTTTCAATAAAATCCATATTATAAATTATATAGAAAATTAATTCATTGCAAAAAATGAAAAATTTGTTTTAACCAATTTTTTGAAAATTGCACACGGACAACTGATCTATAACAAACAAATAGTCAATAATTGGCTAAAAAAAGATTTTATTATTCTCTAATTACATAAATCTGGACGTTAATTACTTGCAGAAATCCGACTTTTTATTAGAAAATTCTATAAAATATAAAATTAGTTTTAATTTTATGAATTCGGCTTTTAATTACAAAAATTTGGTCTTTTAGGACACAACATTGGTTTTAATTTTTTGACTTTCCTCTTTTCATAAATCCGTACTTTAATTCATTTGTAAATTATCAGTACGGCTAATAATAGACTTTTTTTTAGTAAAATAACTCATATTGCAGTTTTTTTTTTAAATTTCTAGAAAGAAACCTTATTTAAATAGTTTTTTCAGTACATTTGTTGTTGTGCATAAAATTCATTTAAACATGGCTGCATAAAAATTTAATAAATTGCCTCTGAACCGTAATAAAACTATGAATAAATTGTGCAGAAAACTTATTTAAAGTAAATAATTAAAGAATATGAGAAGTTGCTTTAAACTAATTTTCTGCATAAATATTCAATAATCTTGGAACAATAATTTATTGAGAAAAATGTATCAACAACTAGTGAAAAAAAACAAACTATTTAGAGCTAAAAATGTACAATTTTGGACAAAATCTATTCAAAGTAACTTAATATAATATAAATGGAAAAATTAATTAAAATTATATTTTTTGCAAAATTGCCTTTTCATGATTTTATTTCATGAAATGTATGTAACTAAGCACCAATTAAATGTTACTCTGTGCGAACCCTTCAATGTTCTTCTAAAAATAATGTCAAAAATTGCTATTTACATTCAATTATTTCAGATTATTTAAATTAAGTTATTTATGGGTAATTCCATTACTTTTCGACCAATTTGAAAAAGTCGACCTCTTTGATTTTGCTCAAATTTTCACTTATCAAAATATAGATAAAAAAAATGAGATTTCCAAAATTTTGGACCTTAGAAAATTGCCTGTTCAAAATGGCACACATTTGAAGGTCAAATTTTACAATAAAACGTCATTTTTCGCTTAATTTGTATTTCAATTTTTGGGCTTCTGGAAAATGATAAAAAGGTCTACAATAGCTCAAATTATTTCTTATTACATGTATTTTAAAACCCATATTATTATGTTTAATATCGTGGCAGTCATTTTGATATATTAAGCTTTAAACATTATTCCAAAAAAAGTAAAATTATCAAAATCGCAAAACTTTGCTTTCTTTAAACCGTTCTAACTTTGTCAAATCTTAACAAAATTTGATTTTCAAGGTCTAGATTTTTTCGTGTTTAATCTCTTTTTGAAGTGATCACACAATACTTATAGAATCAATACGTATACACCATTATTTTGATGCAGGAAGTTGCACATGTTTTCGCGATCTTCAAAACTTGTAATTTTCAGGTCCCGAAAAAGCGCTGTCACCCTATGCCGATTTTAGTCAATGTAACAAATTTTGCAGATTTTTTTTCTGCAGTGTATGATAACGAAACTCCATTGTTTAATTTTAATAATAACGTAAAACATTCAAAATTTTCTATTAGTTTGTGTGATGTTTTTAAGGGAATTGAAAACCTTAAATGTAATTTAAGCGTTGGACCCGACGGCGTTCCATCTTTACTGTTAAAAAAGTGCATTTATTCTATTGCAAAGCCATTGCACTTACTTTTCAATGCTTCATTGAATGAAACTAAATTTCCTCAAATATGGTAACAAAGCTATATTACGCCTTTGTTTAAATCTGGAGCCAAAGAGAATATCACTAACTATAGAGGCATTTGCATTCAATCTGCTATACCTAAATTGTTCGATAAAATTGTAACTAGTCAGTTGCAATGGATGTGCAAAAGCATCTTAATAGAAGAGCAGCATGGATTTCGTGAAGGGCGTTCCACACTTACTAATTTACTCTGTTATGAAAATGATATTTTAAATGCATTTGAATCTAAAGTACAAGTTGACTCAATCTACACCGATTTTTCAAAGGCGTTTGATCGTGTGAGTCATAATATTTTGATTGCCATGCTCAGTGCTCTGGGATTTCATCATGATGTGACTTCCTGGTTATTCAGCTTTTTGAAAAATCGCACGCAGTGTGTAAAAATTAATAACTTTTTGTCACAGCCCATTCTTGTTTCATCTGGTGTTCCTCAAGGATCTCATTGTGGACCAATTTTATTTTTGCTTTTCATTAATGATATCCCACAGTATATCAATTCATCGTCATTTCTTTTATTTGCGGATGATTTAAAAATGTATAGAATAATATCATCTCTCAATGACTGCCATCTTTTACAACTGGACTTGGATTCTATAAATACTTGATGTTTTATTAATAAATTATTTTTTAATGCTGATAAATGTTTTTCAATAAGTTTCCATAGAACTTTAAGTAAAATTTCTTTTAACTATATAATTGACACTAAAGTGTTAAACAAAGTCACACAAATAAAAGATTTAGGCGTTATTTTTGATCATAAACTTACATTTGTTGAACATATAAACATCATGTGCAATCGTGCCATAAAAATGTTAAGATTTGTATATAGAATGTCCGCGGATATTAGCCAGTACACTTAAACTTTTATATTGTGCTTTGGTGCGTTCGCATTTAGAGTATGCTCCGTCAGTTTGGAGTCCTGTTTATGAAATTCATAACCGTAGTATTGAACAAATTCAAAAAAAGTTTTATCGTTTATTGTCTTATAAATCCGGCATATTATCTGTAATTTATGATTACTGCTACATTGCTTTATTGTACAATCTACCGCCATTGAAGATTCGCCGCAAAAGAGCTGATTTGTCGTTCTTGCGTAATTTAATTATGTCTGAGATTGATTGTCCGGAGCTACTTGGTACTCTTCCATTCCATGTAGCACCTAATAATAGACATAGCAGACATTCTTCTTTATTTCGCGAGTCTACTCATTCTACTAATTATGGTTTCAACAATCCACTCGGTAGAATGTGTAGATTTGCAAATAATTTACCAACTGATATTAATGTATTTTGTGTCTCTAAATCTACGTTCAGAAATCAGCTAAGTCATGCTGACTAATGTCTAATATGTGCGCTTTTATGAATGGTATATTTGTATTCTTTATTTTTGTATTGTAAAACATCATTGTTTATGTATATTTGATGTAGATGTAAATGGTAAGATTATACCGTGAATAAAGTATTATTATTATTATTATTAATATTGATTTTGCTATAAATGAAAATTATATGGAAGAGAATGTAATAAATAATTAAGCATATATTATTAAACCCTACCCAATATGCTATTACATATAAATAAAAATATGACCGAACGCGAAGCAATAAAAATAAATCTATACTTACAGATATTTTAATGGCTACTTTCAAATTTACTGCACCATTAACGTGTCGTCATCATCTTCGAATAATAATAAATTCTTACCAGGTAAATTCATATATTAAAACACACCTTATACATTTTTATTTAACGATTATAAAAGGTATTTGCGAACAAGATACTGTACCATAATATAATATTAAAAAGAACAATAACTGTATCAAATTTATGAAAAGTATTAAATTTACGCTCAATTATATTTGCATTTATTTATTGTTTAAGATAATATAATAAAAATTTACAATTACTGCTTTAATAGGATGGGAATTAAAGTGCATTATAAATGATGATTCATTTTAATAATAGTGCAATAGCGTTGGAGAATAATTAAAGTTGGCTTGGATTCAAATTATAAATATTCATCTACTGCATTGCAAATGTTAAGAACTGGCTGATAAATTTTCTAGAATATATTATAAATATTTCATTAAAGGTGATGATGAAATAATTATAGGTTATTATTATATATCAGCTATGTAGAAATCATACAATTTTAATAGCACATCGTTTACTGTCGGTAATATTTCATATTGAAATTTATTTCATATTTGAATGCGCTATATTTTAATTTGATGAATATTTCCGGCCACAATATATCAATATTTGAAAGGTTTACAATCAATTATTCTATTTGTATGAATAGATTCTATAAAAGAGTTCAAGCGAAATTACATTACAGTTCTGTATAACATGTTTTATAAAATAATTTTTATTCCCGACTTTCCTCTATACGTTTGTTTGTTTGTATTTCTTATTAATGCCGTTTTTATAGTAAAATCAATTTAATATTATATACTAAATTTATTACTTAAACTATACGATTGAAAGTGTATTGGTAGTATTGATATATGAAACGAAACAATCTTTATCTACTTGTTTTTATATAAATTTTATTTTTAACTAATTTTTTTTTGTGAATAGATTTATTGTCACAACGGTGAGATAGCTCAGTTATAGAGCGTTAGTGTAGCACGGTAACAGTCTCGGGTTCGATCCCCGAATATGACTAAAATAATAACTTTGCTCTTTATCCACCGGAGTGATTCGGAAGTCATCTAATAAGCCGTTGATCCTATCAACCACCTTCAAACAAGTCGTAAGACTTCTGAGGCGATGTAAAATAGCTGTAATACGCGAAATAAAGAATATTGTCTTGTTTTATTCCATGTTATTAAAGAGAACACTGTAAAACTTAGCCAAATTGCACTGAAATACTGACATCTCTAACATGTGGCAAATGGCATATGAAGGGTAACGAATAAAATTACCATTGGTTTTCAATTGATTCTTTTTGAATCTAGGAAGCATCTAATCTAAAGCCTTCATTAATCTTCATAAAATTTTTGTAAGAATTTGCAGATTCTTTTCAGAGCTCTCAAAGTATCTTGAAGTTTGTGAGATATTTTAGGCAATTAGATTTTAAAGTCGTTGAGGGGTTTCTAAGACTTTCTAAAGCTAAATTAATAATAGTAAAGAAATTCAGTTACTTTTAGTAATTTTTAAATTATTTCAGTCTCTTGAAGACATCCTAGACATTTCAAAGAGTATCTATAATTCTTAGCCTATCATAACAACAATAAATTATGTTTCTAAACATCCTTGAAATGGGCGGGCCTGGCACTCTCCGTAAGAGAGCTCATGCAATTTCTGGCTTGGCATGACCAGAATTTTTTATTTTTTTTTAAATACCTCAATTACATAGTTTTGTAGTGTTTGACTCTCTCAGTCATATCTAAAGTTTAGAATGTCAAAATTTGCGACGTTCTTCAGGAAACTGAAAAGTAATTCGATCAATATTTAGTCAAAACTTAATTTTTTGCAAGACGGTAGATAGAGTCTAGCAGAGTAATGGATTTGACAAAATGATAAAACTAATTACTTATAGATATTGTTAAACTCTTTGTCCAGTCTGCAATAATCAAAGATATTATTTTTGCAATATCTGAGTTATGAAAAATATAATGTTTTCTTTCTGGTGACATTATGGCGTTGAGTTTGGCACATAATCACAAAACAAGTAATATTTATTAGTATATTTTTTAAGTAACAGTCTTGTCAACAACGTTTATAAAAACAAATATATACATTAATATTTTAACTAGAAACTAAACTGGTAATTTTTTATGAGATAATAAAACATTATTTTAATAAAATGGCAAACCTATAACATTATTTTTATTAGAAAAATAATTAAATTTATATTTAAAACGCTCGTTTTATTTGTGGATACTTCTGGAATATTGACCGAATACAAAACATAAATTAATCATTTAAAATAAATGTATTCATGTATTATTTTACACATCAATAGTCATAATCTATTGCTTTATTCATCTATTTCATTTTAACTCAATGGTAATGTACTAATCGTTTACCATCTTCTCGCTTCGCATTAGTCCGGATTTATTCTTATTGTGAAGTGACATCGCAATTTTCTCTTGAATATTTGACAAAATGTGGTTGTAAATTCTTGGAAATAATTAGTGCCGTCGTGTTTAGAGTTCTGAGTAATGTGTAGTGATTGTAATTTTACACATACTTCGAGTTTGGAATGAATTGCTTTTGTCAGAAATATGTATTTATGACGATGCTATCTATAGGATCGTTTGAGGTCAAATAATTCTATATGATTAGAGGTTTGTTGAAATATTTAATTATAAGCAAATTTAATGAAAATTAAATGTTAATATATTTATAATTGTAGGATGATATTAAAATAATGGTAAATGGTTATAGATAAATTGATTACTTACACTTATCATTATGTTTAGTTGACTTTGTTATTGCTAAACTAACTTACAAACATTAAAATAATCACGACAAAATTTAACATCGTATTATTTATTGATATTGTTTATATGTACATAAATTTAATTTTTGATGTTAATTATGACCTTATTATTCAACGTGTAATAATCTCATTACTGTGCATTTATTTTAATTTTTGAAAAATTGATAACATTAAATACACAATTATTGATTATTCTGTTTTGTTTGCATAGTTATGCAGGTTATAATACTCAATTTACAAATCAATGCGAGACCTTATATGCAGCAATTCGGTTATTTTTATATCTATTATACCGCAAAAAGTGTAGGAAAACAAGTTTCAGTCAAAAATAAACTAAGTTGGATAATGTTGGTACAGTTTGAACACAATTGAAAAACAATTTTAGAGGTTTATGATAAAAAAAAGTTACTGGTTTAAGCTTAAGTAATGCAGAAATTGAGCCTTATACGTCCAATACTCGGAGCTAAAATAAGATTAGTTTTACAATTGTTTTTCTACTGGTTGTTACAATGAACCATTTATGAAACAGTTATTGCCAATGAAACCTATGGCATGGGCTCTAGTACTGTAATGAGCCTATTACACACGGAGCCAAATATGACATTTTAAAAATAATTAATTTTGTTTAGGATACTGTATAAATTCCAGGATATTTGTTTTTTTTTCTTCTGCTTAGCTTTCAGTTAATCTATTGTTGGATATGAACTTTTTCTATTTCTTTCCATGTTTTTCTGTTTTTGCAGTCTTCATCCACTTTCTTCTTGCTATGGTCTTGACTTCGTCGATCAATCTAATTTGTGATTTTTCGAAGTTATTTTTAGTTTTGGGGTCTCCAAAAAGTTATTCTATGTGACCACTGTTTTTTGCTTTGTTGTCTCATACGTCATCTTCACTAGAGGCTTGTTCTGTGCTGCATGATGCTTTGTAGTTTTGTTTTAACCCTGATGTTGCTATTGCGCATTTTGTTTCAAGCACTGCGCGACGCATGACTTTTTGTGGGACTCTCATTTGGTATAACGATTTTTTGGTTATTGCCACAGTTTCTGGGCCATAGATAGCAACTAGCAGAATACAGTTATCACCTTTTGTTTCTACCAAAAACAATTCATGCTTTTGCGTTTTACTTTGGCTGTTTGATTTTCTTTGTTGATCTTGACTGTATGGCTGAGGTTTTTATACTTATTAACTTTTTTAATTTCTACAGCTAAGTTTTGTTTACTACTACTTATTTTTTTTGTTTTATTTAAGTTTATTTTTAGCCTTATCTTGTTTGACACTTTGTTTAACTTGTGTAGCATATTTATGAGTTGTTTTATTTTAGTACTAAATCTAAAATCTAAAAATCTCAGGAATATGACACCGTTTTTATCCCAACCCAGTTGCTTAAACACGTTTTTTTAGTTTTAGGGAAAAAAATTTGGGAAAGATGGTGTCACCTTGGTGAACACTTTTGCCAAGAGTTATTTTTTTAGTTAAGAGCTAAGCAACATTATTGTTGTGTGAGTCATTGTGTTATAACTACAAATCTTGAAGAAAAGTTTCTTTTATCCATAACTCAGATATAAAAATGGTATTTATTACCTTAGCTTTAGCAGTAATAGTTACAATAACACTATTAAACTCTTTTTGTGATTTATACTACCCCAACAGCGACTACTTTAAAGTTTTGTTTAAGTTTTTAATGCTAATTTAAACTCTGTTGCAATAGACGTTACTAAACTCCACCGGAGTCTCCAATGTTTTGGTAGATTTTTGTATGCTATTTTTTGCTTACTGAATATTTTTCTTTGAAGTCACCTCTGTACTGAATAAGCCCATCCTTGTTATTATTATCCCATTTGTTTTCTCATCTGGTTATTTACACCTTAGCTTATTTTAGATAAGAATCTTTTGAAAAAAGCCGACTTGTATGCACTGGATACTCTGATGGACATTACTTTCTGTATTCTAAAGGGTGCCAGGAAGTAGGGACGAATATTAAAGTGCTTTAGAACTTACAAAATTTATTTATGAAAAATTTTATTCTCCATATGACCACCTAAGGCCGCGCGGCAATGAGCAATGCGTACATTGAAGTTTTTCAATGACGCGTTTACAAACATCTGGTAGGATGCTGCTAATAACCTTTTGAATTTTTTTTTTCAATTGGTATATTGTTTGTGATTTGTTCACATATACTTTTATTTTTACAAATTCTCACAAAAAAAGAGTCACAAGGCCCCGCAAAGAGATAACTTTTTGAGGAAACTTTTTATTCAGCAGAGCAATCGTTTTAAGGGATGTGTGACATGTCGAAACCAAAAGTTGTCATTTTTATCCACAACTGGAAAAAACCAATCAGAAAGCATGTTTCTGTAAGGGTCGCTGTTCACAGTGACGGCAGCTCTTTTATCATTTTCAAAAATCTACGAGTCGATCACTCCTCCTGTCCAGAACCCGCACCACACAGTCGTGCGTTGTGGATGCATCTTATTTTCCACAATTACTCGCGGATTGTCGGTACCTCTAATTCTGCAGTTCTCCTTAGTAACGAATCCACTGAGGTGGAAATGCGCTTTATCTTTGAAAATTATTTTTTTTGAAAAGTTATTGTTCTCCGCTTGTCGAGCCAAGACCCATTGAGCAAATTGATGACACACGATCTGCAGTGCGCGGCCTCTTTTTTAGCAATGTTTATAACTTGTTTGCCGTTTTTTTTATGTCAACTTAATTTTCTCTCAAACCAGCTAGAACTAGGGGTATTTTCTACCTTCTTATGAAGCCGTCTGCGTAGCAAGTGTTTGTAGAGCTTGTCCTGTTCAAAATACTGATTGGTTTAAAAGATCTAAATTAATCGGGCGTTGATTTGCTTTTCTTTTGCAGAAAGACAAGTAGCGCCTGTTTCGACACCGTTGAAAAGGTTGAGATGTGGCCGCAAGGTTAATATAAATCTTTAGCACCTGATTTAGACTGTATAGAGCTACTTCCTTCAATATTTTTGCTGAAATTTTTCCGGGACCTGGACATTTGTTGTGCTTTAATTTTGCACACGACCCTTGTAGTTCTTTTACTAGTGGCACAGTTAAAATTTACTTTTGGTTGGGCAATGAACAAGTGTTTTACACTAGTTTCATAGCTTGAATTGTCATCTTTGGACTTGGCGGAAATCATTTTTATGACTATTTTGTAACCATCGCCGCAGATGTAAGAATACATTTTGACAAACGGGTTTTCAGCTTGCTTTTTTTGCTTTTTTGTTGCGTCGCTCAATTTTTTTTGTAATTTTTATACTTTTCCCATAAATGTACTTTATATATAAAAACGACTTGGTTTTCTTCAGAGTGTTCTAAAGTTTTTTTTTGTTTAGCTTCTTACTCTGCTAATCTTTGTTTTGCTCTCTGGAAAATATTACTTGTTGTTCTTTTTTCATGTTAAAAATATTGTAGTTGATATTGCTTTAAGATTCTTTTTCACTAACCTTACACCTAGCGACTCTTGGTTTAATGCAGTGACTAGATATTGTTAGGTGTAAGATTGAGGAGTTGTTCTGTTTTTTAAACGTAGCACTTACACTTCGATTCACTATGCAAAGATTGTTTATGGCCATTCAGTCAGTCACAGTCTGCTCTCTCCCATCGGTAAGGTGCATACTCTACTGAGACGAATTTGCATTGAAATCACCGGGAACAACTGCAGTTTTTCTTTTGCACCTGATTTGCATGCCAATTTTGTAGATATCCTTTCTAGGTAATGAATATTATCGTTGTGATAAAGGTATACTCAAGACTGACTATCTCCATGTTACTACTAAGTTAGTGTCTAGTATTTTTATAGCTGTGTCCATCTTATTATCACAGAACCAGTCTTTCCTATTCTTAATGGAGTTTTGATTTGGTTACTTATTATTAGTACTCTTTCTTTGTTTTGCAGTAGTCAGAGCTAGGCTTCTGTTGGTATTGTTTTAAGAGTTTTGAATATTATTGCATTAACACGGTATGCATTGTTTTTGCATTCAACTTCTTTGTGTCTACTCTAGACACAGATTTTTTGCCTGGCTATTTTTTTTCCAGAAATTTGCAAGATCTTGTCAACTCTTGTTGTCTTCATTTTTATCAGCTTTTTAGCGTTGACTTCTGACATCTTTATGGTGACATTTTGCTTGTTTTTGTATGCCGGGCTAAGGAATTTTACTTAAAGTTTCTTTTCTCTAACATTGTTACCTTATCTAAATCTTTTAAATGAACTTATTTATGAATTTTATTTTAAAGGAGAGATATTTCTGCCATTTGCAGTTTTTTTTTCAATTTCCTTCTCTGGATTTTTGTCTTGGGCAGACTAGCCCCTACCTACTAACGAAACTAGCTCACAACAGCACATCTAGCGTCTGGGTCTAGGCTTATCAAGGGCCAAAAATTGGCTTTAGTTTTTAGCAGAACGAAATAGCAAAGCGAGTGAGGGTTGCTAAAAGCGAAGGGTTACTATAGTATATTAAAGTTGCTTTTAATAAGGGGCATAGCATCACCTCTTACATATTTTTAAACATCAAATGTGTAATAGTAATTGTGATTTTATGTAAATTGGTTCTCCGACCAATTTGATGCTAGGTTTACTGATGAATGGTGCATACCTTGAAACACTACATAAAATATATGATTTATTAAATTTAAATAATACTTATTGTCTGGTGATTTCATTAGTTAGTTTGTAATTCATAACAATCAACAAAGGGATTGCAAGAGTATTATCTATGAGTTAGGTGTTTAAAATAATTATTAAAGAGATGATGGTAATAAATCTTTTATTTGATTAGATTTTGTAGCAATTTTGAAATAAGTTGAATAAATGTAGCGGTTACTTTACTTTTTAATAATTTTTGTTTGCACAATACTATGCATGTAATATGTATGCATATGAGAATAAATTTTGCTTGATACTAATAAAGTTTGGTCTTGTATATGTATTACATGTCCCAAACTATTATACAGCTCATCAACTATAACATGTTTCAATAGGAAACGGAATTAGAGAGAAGACGGCAACATGACCTAACTGTTTTTATAGCTTTCAAAATGCAAACTATTTATGAGTTTCAATATAATATGGTAATGTTTCAGAGGTTAGATTATGAAACTATTTTTTAATATTTTATTATAATTCATAAATCAAAAGAATTTTAACTTAATTTTATGAAATTGCACGCAAGTTTGAAAAATTATTTGTTGTTATTGTGCATACACTGTATTGTTGTTGCAGTATAGCATGCAATTATAATTACATTTTTGTTGAAGCAAGAGTTTACTTTGCTACATAATTATAACACGAGTACAATTTATTAATTTCAAATTCAAACATTTTTTATATCAAGCAGTTTGCATGTTTAATGTATCCCATCACTCTAAAAGTAAACGAAATGGTTTAAAAAAAATGATGAGGTTAATAGGAAATATTTATGAGAGAATATTACACACACATACACATGAAATTTGCCATCAATCAAAAATGTGAACGATAAAATTGATACTGAATGAATATAAATTGCGTAGCATACATCATTCAATTTCTGAAATTACCATTGACCACAGCTTTTGTCACTGATCAATGATTTAATTAGTTTCTCTAATTCCAAAAGCTTTTATTTATTTACAACCTTTGAATTTAAAAAAAAAAATGATACTAAATGATGGTGACTGTTTTAAGATTTATTAATAATAATGTTTTTTGTTTCAGGTAAGCATCAATTAAAATTGAGCTGTTCTAACAACTTTAATATAGATAGGTAAGCAATTGGAAATTAAATTCGCATAACGATTTGACCTTTATATATAAATCGTTTATTTTATGTTTGATTTGTAAGGGAGAGCGAATTTAGACGAAACACGAAAATTTATATTTTCACGTAAATATTGGGAATCCATTAACTCGGGCAACTGTAATGTAATTGAAACGTAGTTTATTCATGATATTCATGCTTTAACTAACTGCCCCAATTTACTTTCTAAGGTCACTGTGTAAAATATTTTTAATGGGCGATAACTAAAATTGATTTTCTTTTCAACGTGAGTATGGCGTTGCAGAAAGATATACCCTTATGATAAGCTCATGCATGCATATGGTTTACATGTATGCATAATTCTGTTTTGTTGTAAAGTTAATCAAACTGTTACGACTAGTTGTATAATAATTCTTATTATTTTTATTAGGTCGTAATGTATGAATTTAGTACTTGAAGGGAATGAAAAAATTGTTTGCCGTATTCCATTACATGTTACATGTTTATCTTTCATTTGGTGCGCCCGGCGAATTCACCATAATGGTTGATCTAGTAATTTGTTAGGCTCGAAGCTTGTGGTTTCTACACAAACCTGTGCATTATATCTTTTACAAGAAAAATATTAGGGTAAAATGAAAATATTTTATGTGTGTTTTATTAAATTAACTCGATGTTTAAATTACATTAAATAAATAATATAATGAAAATAAATAAAAGCTTTGAAAAATTTTCAAAATTATTTATCTAAATTTTAGTGTCAAATGGTTGATTTAACTTCTAATATGAATTAAAATAAAATGTATAAAAGATAATAACATACTTTTAAAATGGATTTATTTTAATATTTTGTGGATTAAAAAAATTAGAATATGGGAAATTATTCAAAAATTCTTTTAATCTAGTATATTTGGATTATTATTTCAAATATTAGTTTGTTGAGAGGTTTTTGCTTACATCAGTACCGTCAAACATATTCTAGTTACACGAACTTTATTGTATTGTTATAATAGCAATATAAATCTCCCGATTTAGAAAGCTTCTGATATGCAGTGAGCTGATTAAGTAGTTGTATGATTTTTGCTGTCTTTAATAGAATAGTTATAGATGAACCGGTAGTTTGGTTTGGGACTAATCTATTACAAAAACTAGTTATCGAATAAAAAGTGTATTATTTTGTATTATCAAATCAAAACAAAGTTTTTTAATTTCCATACCAGTATAATACATATTATTTCTTATAATAATTATATTATTCATTTTATAACATATTTAATAAAATAATATTTTATTGATTAGTTTTGAACTAATACTGTAAGCTGTGTAAATTGTGTGTTTGTATATAATTGAACATATTTTTCTTGTGCATTTATTATACAAGGTCGACAAGTTAACATGCAATGGCTTTGAATAAACTAACGACGCCATATGGTAGTAGCTTGCCATTACATGATTACTGTTAACTTAATTTTAAATCGTATTTTAAATGCATTATTCAAAGGGCTTGTTGCACCATCGGAATCGGTAATTGAATATTTTACAACCAGGCGTATATTGATTATTTTAGCTATATAAGAATGGGAAACACATGTTAAAAATTATTCTCTGATAGAATGCCAACATATTCAGTGCTAAATGTTTATATTTATTTTTTGAAATTATAGTAAAAATACATTCGAATTTAATCGAGATTCGATTTTTATACAGTCTATGGTTACTGACTTTGCAAACTTTTCGAATATAAGTTAAAAGGGACAGTATAGTTTCAGATGCTTTAGCCAAACCTAAAACAATATTCCATAGATAAGCGTATTGAGGTTGTATATTTACGCAATAAATATAGTAGTCACACAATATTTTTGAATAAAAGAGTTTTATTAATAACAAAAACAAAAATATGCTATTAAAAAAAAATCCTGCTGAGCAACCTAAAAGTTGTAGTTTTATTTTATTTATTATCTCATTTGAGACATTTTTGTCTTATCTGCAGGTTTGTATTTGTCATACGGTAAAAATTTTGGAATGTTTTCTTACTTAAGTGGCAATGTGTTCTAGAGTCGAGCAAGTGTTGTTATGTTTTAGATGCAATTGTTGACCTTGTGTTTTAATAACAACTAATGATTTGTGCTTTAGACTCAGCTTGTTGACTATTTTTACAGTTTATAGCGTGTTGTGTTTACACACTTGTGGATTGTGTAAAACAGAAGTATATCGGGTATGTTATACGTATATTTTAGTACAGATATGATATTGTGGCTTGAGTAATTTTATGAAGAATTTACGTTTTGGGTAGCTGTACGGAGTATGTATTGGTTTTCTTGAACCAACATTATTGTTGATTGTGTTTTTTGTGGTTTTTATTGCATTTTAGTTTTTACTGAAAGCATATGCAATAACGGGTATTGTAATTAATAAATATTATTTTCTGTACTTATTTTGTGAAATCTTGTTGAGTTATAGTTAGGAGTGCATATTTTGGATTGGACGGTTTTTTGGATGCCATTGTTGATTTTGGTGTCGTTCTCAAATTTTTATTTGAGAATGATATTGGAATGTCTCAAGTCAACAGTGTTTGTATGGCTGCTTGGTTGTTTGATTGGTGCGCTGTGAAGTTGGTGCTATGTTTAATAATGAAAAAGTAGTAAAGGGTGCGGATCTTTACGCTAAAAGCTTTTTGAGATATGTTGGGAAGTTATTACTTATATTAACTAATAGTCGAGTTTGTTTTTGTATTAAAGAAGTTTTGCACAATCTCGAAAGTGTTGGCGAATCCTATCCTTACAAGTTCTAAGACTAAATTTACTTACACTACGATTAGGGGAGCTTTTTGGGGGTGTAAATCATCTGTTGGAGGTTGAAAAAGATCGAGGGGGTCTTGGAGGCGTGGATTACAAGTAGGTTAGCAGTGAGGTCGTCGAGGTACTGACAGTTGCTTGGAGGGCTGAGAATGATTGTTATTCACACACTCTAAATTGGGGTTATGTGATGACACTCTGGTAGTAAGGCAGTAAGTTATTCATAACAGCCAAAAGCATGTTGTGCATTGGCAACTAGGGGTTGCACAATAACTACAAAATATTGTTATTTTACACTTGGCACTTAGACCTTGAGGTTGTATTTAGGGCACATTACATTAGTAAGTAGCAGTTTTAAACACACCAGTATTAGATATCATGTATTGATGTTATGATGGGGATTCATCACGACCAATTGGGTCCTATGCTAGAGAGAATTTTATGTTTGTTAGTTTAAAGCTAGTTGATATTGAGATAGATTGGACTACTTGGAGTGCAGCGTAGTGTAGAACAGCAACAATAATTTTTATTGTTAAAGGTCATACTGTACATAAAATTTTACAAGTTTTGGTTTGTTGCTTGTAAGAATGTCTAGTTGTGATGCTGTCGAAACCTTTTTGAAAGTTTACGAATACAAGGTGAAAGACTGTGTTGTATTCTGTTGTTTTTACTTATCAGTGTATGGATTGTTTGTAGATGGCCGATTGCTCTGTATTTTTTACTAAATCCGTTTGTTGTACTGGTTAAAATGAGTCGAATTTTTTAGTTAATCTGTTAGCTATAATCTCAGTTACGAGTATGTATAACTGTGATAGGTGACAGATAAGTAGCTTTCTATGTTGGCGTTGTTTCTTTTTTTTAAGATTATGAAAACTGCGTTTTGCCATGTGTCTGGTATTTTGCCTTCTACGAAGCATCTGTTGAGAAGCAGTTGTCGTGGATCTTTCGTAATGGTTCTTCCTATTTCAGTATCTTGCTAGTAATTTTGTCTTCTCTTGGACTTTTTTGTTTTTTAGTTGTTTCAGCGCTGTTCTTATTTCTTGTTTTTTATTGCTGGGCTTTCTTTTGATTCTACATTTTGGATAAGCGTTTATGATGTACTCGGGTCAGGTATCGTTGGAGAATAGAGTTTTGTATAGAAGTTTTTAATATTAATGCATTTTGTTGATTCTTTATTTTTGTAATCTTATGACTGGAGAATTTTGATTTTAAGACTTTTATGTTGGAGTTGTTTTCTATGATGTCCTGATTATTTCGGTGTTATGTGTTTGGATATCTCTTCTCTTCTAATTATTTTGCCGATTTTTTAATTCAATTTTTGGTAATAAAGCTTCAATAAACTTACAGAATTACAAATTTTATTACTTTATTACATTTTGCAAGATGGTACACTATTGCACAACAATTTTATTGAAACCACACGATTAGTTTTTGTTTTAGAACCGATTACGTAACAAATTATTTGTTTTTTTACTATAAAGCTTACAAAAATTAGGTTATCTTAATAAAATTACAAATTTTATTTATTAAACACATTTTGCAAGATGGCGCATTGTTGCACAGCAAATTTGATTAAAATCGTCCGATTAATTTTAATTTTAGAAACGATTACGCAATTATTTTTCCGTCATTTCAACAATACAGCTTAGAAAAATTAAGTTTTTGTAACAAAATTACAAATTTTATTGTTTTAATACATTTTGCAAAACAGTGCAATGTTGCACAACAAATTTTATTAAAATTGTCTGATTAGTTTTTGATTTAGACCTAATTACGCAATTATTTCTTCGTTTTTTTACTAATGAAGCTTCAAAAAATTAAGTTATTGTAACAGAATTATTTTGTTAATTTATTTTAATAGATTTTGCAAGATGGTGCTTTATTGCACAGCAAGTTTGATTAAAATCTTATTATTTTTTGTTTTAGAATGAATTACGTAATTATTTTTCATATATATACACGCCCACTCAAATTTCAGAAATTATGAAGTTGGATTACGAGTTTTTCTTATGATAAAATGACTTTTAATGTTTGCATACAAGACAAACATCCAATTTCTTAGTGTATGTTGGTAACGGATCAATAATTTGGAATGGAGTGACCCCCCAGAGTGTTAGTTATCAAGAGATTGAATCACAACCTTATCTTGTGACAAATTGACTTTTAATGTTTGCATAGAAAATAAACATCTAAATTCTTATTGACAAACAGTTGGGCAAGTGAGTGGGTCACTCATGAACATGGTATCGGATTATTAGTTTGGAATGGAGTATTCTACCCACCCTCCCGAGTGTTAGATATTAAGAGGTTAGATCATAACTTTTTTGCAACAAAATGACTTCTCACGTTTGCTTACAAGACAAACATCAATTCTTTGATGACGAACACTTGGGCGAGCGGGTAGCATACTCTAAAACATGATAACAGGCTAATATATTAGAATATCTGTTTTACGCTCAATTTTGCTGCAGTATCTTTACTGTACCCGGGAGCTGATTGACTTTAATTTTTGTCTTGATTTTTTCTGGTATTTTTCTTTATTTGGATTTAGTTCTTTGGGGGTGGAAAACTTGTCTTTGTGTGATAGTTTGTTTCTTCCAAATGAATGTCCTGCTCTTATGAATGAGCTTGTGGTTGCATCCTATATTGAACCAGTTTAGCACTGAAACATTTGTGCAGACTTTCTTATTGTTGTCTAGTATGTAGTCGATTTTGTTTTTGTGTTTCCGTCCATTTTCTTTGCTTTAGTTTTTTTAAGAACGTGTTAAGATAGAACATTTTTTTATGTTTAAGTAGCATGTCTCTTCATTGGTTCTTTTTGCCCAAACTAAAGTTTCTATTCTCAAGATTTGTTTTGTATTTTCCTGGTTAATCTTGAACATATATGTTGCCATTTATGATTCGATGTATTTGTTGGTGCGTATCCTTGAATGAGCTGTGCACTGTAATTTTTCTTTAATTTGATTGTTATGTTAACTCTTTCCGAGATGGGATGGAATTTGTTTATTGGATGCTCTACTTTCTTGTTACTAGGAATGCTACGCCGTTTTCTTGTCCGTTTCTGTTGTCGGTGCTATTTTGGTATAGTGTGTAGTCTGATTTTAACACAGTGGCTTTTTTCTCTTGGTAGTCTTATTTTGCACCACAGGCCTAATCATTTAATTTTACAGAGTTGTTTGTCTGGTTTGATGAGCTTTTTTTTGGTTTCTTATTGTTCTAATATTGTATGTTGCTAGATAAATTTTTGTTTTGGTCGGTTTTTGTCTATTTTGGTTACTAGGATTTGTATTTTGGCTTCTTCCATAATTCGATTTGCAGGCTGATTCGGTATCAGTGTGAGATTTTATGCATTTTGCACTGCTTTTCTGGAGTCTTTTATTTAAATTTGACATTTCTACATGTAAAACAAAGAAAGGTTTATGGCAATTAAAAAGCTTTGCCTGCTCTTTGTGTTGAGAAGTTTTGGATTCAGCTGCTCAATCTGGGTACAGTTGCTGTTTGTAACGCTACATACGTGTTTGGTCTGCTGGAGCGATTTCATTTTACTTCTACCACTTGGCATTCCCCTATCCGCCTGGGGACGCGCCCTTTAGGGGTTCAGGTTTCTTCTATGGTATCAAAATCTGGACGTGTTTGAGAATAGTTTATCAACTAAAAATATTAAGTGTATTCTCGTGAGCCGAGGAGCAGTGGCAGATAGCTTTAATTCTAGACTGCTTTAAGAGGTTTCTCAATCAATTGTATTACAAGTAGAGGCTAATATGTTTAAGCTTTGTTGTGGTAATTTTCTATTCTAAGATCTGGCAACTTTTATTTTTATTCTATTACAATGAAGGTTTTCTTGTTTTTTTTGTTTATGACTTTTCCAAACAAGGTAAAACTATTAGATTTACTGTTTAAGGAAACCAGTTAACAAAAGGAACAGTTTTCAGTATAGCTTTAGTTTATGTAGTTTAGCATAACCTAACTTTTTAGTCTAGTTTAGAAATTTGATGTTATTTATTTTTCCATGTCACTGCATTTCAGAATTTTTTATGAAACCGTCTATGCTCACTTTTCAACTCTAATCGGGAGGAAAATTGTCATTGTTCAACTTTGCACTTTTGGTGTGAATTACTCAACTTTGTTCTGAAATGTATATTTTGTTTTATAATTTATTATTTTGAAGGGCAAGGATATTTATTTCTCTTTTATTTTATTATTCTGCCATCATAAAAGTTATCTGGTTGGGCCTTTTTTTGTTGTTGCAAAACTTTTGCTTTGCCGCAAGTTAATATTGTCTTGCAAAGGCAGACGAAGAAATTTAAAAAAAGTGTTGTTAGTTTAGACAACTATTTTGTTATTTTGTTGTATCAATAATATTTTGTTTATTTTATATTTTCTTTGATTATTCTATGAAACTTTATTATATTATATTTGTTTATTTTAACTATTTATTTATTTATTTATTTACAATTAGTTTTGATGATTAAATGAATAGTTTTTATTGGACATTTACTTGAAAATTATAATTACATATCAAAGCTAGTTGTAAACTAATAATTGGAATTTATTTTAAAAAGTATGAAATACACAAATATAAAATGAATCATTTTCATTATTTTTTTTTAGTAAATTAAGTAATTCGAATACACATTATAATTATTATCAGATCATGCATTGATATATACTACTAAGTGTTTTATAACTGTTCTATTTTATTATTTTGTACCATTATTGTTTAGACATATTGCATTTTAATAGATAAAATCTTGAAACTAAACTTCAGTTTAATAGATTTTATTCAATATTTTATTATTTATAATTTGCATATTAAACAGTTAAATTATTTAAAAATTATATAACATTAGTTTTAATTAAACTTACAGAATATGTTTATTGTGTTAATTAAAGTTATGATTTATCTATGTTTTTAAATTAATACTTGAAAATCAATAATGCTCTTTTTGACGTATCTTTTTCTACACTGAATGATTTATTGTGGAATACTCTCTTGAATCTATATTCAAAAATTGCTTAACTTTTGTAGAGGTTGTGGTAGACTGCCGATCACATCCGATACATGTTCAATCGACTACAAAAGGTCAAAGGAAAAGGAGAATGCTTTCTTTATTCAATGCTTGTGATGTAGCCTTTGCTACCCTAAAAGAGGTCACTCACGCTTTATCTTGCTTGAATTTATTTTTAAGAAAGTGCATGAATACAATAATATATTAATTAAAAATCAAATTATTAAAATTTTAAATAATTATTAAATATTTTATCAAGGCACGTTAAACATTTTTCGTTGAAAATTAACCCGGCAACCCTATATCGCTTTTCCACTCTGCCATCGATCCATTCGGTCCGACAACGACGCGCCGTGCGTTCCAGAAAATGCTGCTACACTGACAGGTGGCAGTGTGTTGCCCGCCTGCTGCTTGAACTAATCCCACCCCAAACACTCTGCTTACACACTTTTCAGTAATATTAATGTCACCACGGAATTCTACATTCATCATCTATTTTGAATATTTTTGTGAGCAATATATTTCACTTTGTTAGAAAAAATATCTCTAATATTACATTAAATGAATACATATAATCGACAAGAAAGTAATCAATAATGCTAATATTATATATAATCTCGACTGTATCTCAAAGGAAGTTTTCAAAAGCTCTAGAAGAGCGCTGCTTTACGTCGACTAATAAAATTCTTTATAAAAGTAAATTTATTCATTTAAAAATATTTATGGTTATTGAATATTGACATTAGATAATTAAAAAGACTTTATAATTTTATAATAATATTAGATTTTAATCTTATTATTACTGGCATAATAGTAGATCATACAACAAGCAGGGAAGAATACTTTTTTTTTTAAGAAAAGGCACTGATAAATAAATGCTGACATACAGTGTAAATTTTTATTACCTACGTGCATCTAACCCAATTTAACTTAGTCTTACCTAATATAATAAATGGGTTTTAATGTATCATTGCAACTACCTAGACTTTTTGGGATAAGCCATATTTCAGAATATTATTTGTTCAATATTTTTTATAATAATGAATATTGATAACTAAGAGCTAGTGATTGCAAGTTTTTCTGTTCTATATATTTTTATTTAAGCTGTATTTAAAATTCTACTCTACGTAATTGATGTCCTTATAGAATTTTTAGTTATAGCATCTGCGTATGTACGATTTGTTGTATTATTATAATATGAATAAAATTAGATACTGGATGTATGTTCGATTTAATTGAATGTGCATCGTGGACCAGATCGTATACAAGGATAAAATCCTATTTACCGCATAAATACGGCAATTATTCTGTATATGGCAGCATAGATATAACGTTACATTATCTCCCATGGGGCATAATCTGCTATAAGTGCTATACGTACACGTTTCATTATTAATTATGAACAGATAGGAAGTAAACATGTTTATGCAATCAAAATTTAACTTGCTATTATAAATAATCAAACGAAAGACTGGTTTGCCATCTAGTTGCAATTTTTAATACTAAAATGTCCGCATTAATCGGTATCATTTTTGCATTTATGCAATTGGCAGTCATTTCGCGGCTTAAACGATTTTGAATCGCCAATAAATTATGAAATGAATTAATAATTTATTCAAAATCAGTCAATCGAATCACAGCGGCCAAGGGTCAAGCATAGACAATTGTTTCGGTTCTACAAACCTTGTCAGTATGCCTTGTACGACCACGGCATCGCATGATAGCGAAGACAATTTTGAATAAATATTTCTCAATTGTGTTCATAAGCAGAGATATTTTACTAGGTAACTAGCTTAATTCATCTAATTATCAGAATTAAGCAGAAGACGTTATTAGATTCATTATGTAAAGCATAATATGATAAATTATTAAAATTTAAAGGGGAATATAAGCTCAATCAGTTTTATGTTTCTCGGCGAACAAGTACGTTGCTTAATGAGTATTGGAAATCGATATCTTGCTGGCGGTTTTGTAATAATTAAAGCAAACACTGACTGGAATATCTAAATGCGAATGTTTAATATTAAAGATTCGTATTCGTATCCGCAGCAGTTTATTGCGGAAGATTGCCAAAGAGGAAGATAGTATCTGGAGAGATAGTTTAAGATATAACGAGTACGATAAGACCTATTTATATGTGTTTTGGGGATTGGTTTTATCTGATCGGGTATTAAGGGCCATGAAGATCGTTTTTCTTTGTATAAAATTATGATTTAATATATAAATTGCTTTTATTAAAATTGTTGGACAGATTTTTTCTTCGTCTTTTGTTGCAAAGAATTAATTATTAGTAAATTTAAAATGATTGTGTTTAATCTTTTTTTTATAATACATTTAAAGTCATTGCTATTTGTGGCAAAGTGAATAACTCAAACATAAATGTTCTCATCTTGTCGGCCTAAAGGATGCCTCGTTTTATAAAAACTTTCTGCGGTCAGATGATGAAATGGTGTTTTAAAAAAAATAAATATAATGGCTCTGTTCAGCCTCGGGCTATTTATCATGCAAACTGTCGACTCCTAACTTTGAACCTTTTTGTAATCAGTAGCTTCAATCAATATAGAAATTCTTAAAACAACATAACATATTGTAAACAAGTAATTGGAGAAGTATACAATTAAAAATATGAAAAAGAAATTAAATCAATAGAAGTGAATGAGTATTTAATTATTTATATGATTGCATGGGTAGTAAAGTCTAATAATGGAACCAGATTTTATACTTGGTCTTGTTAAGCTTATTTATTTTGTATACATGGGGTGTTAATCTTAAGAATTATAATGTTATATAAAAGAATTGTGTGCGCATTTATACCAAGAATTGATTTAAGGCGTTTTAGTTGGGTTTCTGACACAAATTTTGCTATATTCACTTTGCAATTTTTTTTATGGATTGATGAAAGTTTTTGGCAGCCCGTACTGTCCAGTAGCGTCAGGTTTTTTCTGATTAAAAAAACTTTTTTTTTTCTTTGAGGTTATTTGCTTGACGCCTTTTACACTGTGGTTCTGCTGGACATCTTACTTTTTTAGCAGAATCTTATGATAAGGAATTATTTTTAACTGTACTTCAGTTAGGTTGTGTTTGCCAAAGAAGGCTTATCTTTTTTCATACACTTGCGGTATAGGGGATCCATTCCTATTCTGATTCTATGTATGTGCTTGTTAAGACTACATTGTAAGGTTATCAGTCTTGTGAGCCTGGGCAGCGATGGCTCTGTTAAGAATATTTTTGAGTGTGTCAATTTCTTACTACTGTTTTACAAGTTGCTGTGTTTTGTCTTAAGTCTGCTGCAGATTGTGGCCACTGTTTCCAGACTGTTTATGGTTATTGGTCTGTTAGTGTATAACCTTGTCTTATTCATGTCCCTAGCCCACCACTCAATAGTAGCAACTTTTGTCTGGAAAATATAGGCATATTTGTAGTAAAGTTTGTTTTTTTTGCCTTTGTTCTCATAGATTTCAGCCTTGGTGCTATTCTGGTCTCTCTCCTATCTGTGTACCAGTTTATTTTCTTGACTGTTCCTAGGTATCTTTTGTTTGTTCATTTATTTTGCTATGGTATTATCACATCAAATGTCGTTTTAAAGCTATGACTCTTCATGAAGTACAACCTCATTATTGAAGTTTTTTTGTTATGTTAGGTTTGTGGGTCTTGAGGTTTACAGTATGTTTTTTTATTTGCAGACTGTATATTGTTTGTTTTGTTTTCTCCGTTACTATCGAGTTAAATGACGGCAACAACAGTAGCCTTTTCATAGCTGCTGTGGGCGTTGTTCTAATTTGCTAGCCTCTGAACTTTACGTACTTTGTTAGCTAAGTGTACGACCGAGAGTGGTTTTTCCTTCATACAAATAAGTAGCCATCTTGTCATATTAGTTGTCAGATACTATAGTTTTAGTTGCAAAAAGCACCCGAATGGCTTTTGTGGTTATTTTATTTAAGTGTGTGTGGAAGTTGTGTGCGGAAGTTTACCCTGTGTCAAGCATGAGTATCAGTTAAGTATCTGTAATAGGTGTCCATGACAAGGCACCGTAGTAAGAGTGATAGTGTTACAGTTTGGTTCTTGAGCATAAAGTTAATCCGTTGTTGGATTCTTTATTGTCTTTGCGATGGATTTGGAGATAGTATTATCAAATGACCCTTCAATATTCAGAAGAACACTTAAAGCCATTTTTTTTTGCATTGCATGATGTTTTCTTACTTGTTGACTAGCTGGTGTGTAGTTAGTCTGCAAGACTTTGTCGTTTGGTAGGCCTACTGGTGCTGGTGCAGTGGCTAAGCTTTTAGTGCTCTGTCCTAAATGTAAAAGGGGGGTCCTTGAAATAAGTCAGATTTGAAGTTTGAGAATAACAAGTATACTTTTTTAAACATTTTTATTTTTACAGAAAAGTCTATACCGTAATCTACTTTTTTAAATAACTGCCTTAAATAATAAGGCATTTATTGTATCACCACACAGCCAGTTTTTGACAACCACTGCATCGCGGAAATTTTTACCTCATTTTTGTCGTCGTGGCGTTGACCACCCAGATGCTTCTACAAATATGGTGTGTCAATGGGCGCTGCATTTTGACTGCAAAATGAAGCAAAACGATCCTTTTTGTTTTGGATTGCACTGCGAAGTTTTTTTAAGGTTTTACAATACTTTGCAGAATTTATTGTATTACTACGAGGCAAAAAAATCCCAAAACTCATTACACTTGATTTACTAAACTGAAATTGTTTGATTGAACTTTACTTTTTTAGGTAATGTTGAATGCTGCCATTCTATGGATTCCTGCTTTAATTCTGGCGTAAGTTAGATTGTGACAATTTGACTTAAAAAAAACTGTTTGGTATCCAACGTAAACACATCTTTTAATAATTTATGCGATTGGTTACAATTTCTTAGAGAACACTTTTTTTAAATCTGAGAAAAGTCGTCAGATATTTCACTTTTTTGTCAACTTAAAAAAAAAAAACTTTTTGTAATGATAGAAGGTCACCCACTTCATTTCTTGTAATATACATTTGTCCGACCATCTTTAAAAGCCTTAACCCATTTCCATACTATTCCACTGCTCATGATGTTTTTTCTATAAATTTCACTGACCTCACGATAAGTTTTAACAGCTTTTTAGCACTAAGAAAACGAATCACAGCGCGCTTTTCACAGTCGGAGGAGACATTTTAAATATTCACAAAAATGTAAACACGGTTGAATGTTTTTTATAATGGCGTCTGTGGCTTGTAGTTACATAACACGCATGCGCTAGATCCGACCCACAGCGCTGCAGCGGTCGAAATACAAAACGGTACTTTAAAAACACGTTTTGTTTTTGTTTTTTTAAGTATTTTTTTAATAGTTTTTTATAAAGAATGTCAAACAGATTGGTCTGTAGGATTTAGCTAGGTAATACGTTTGGTATAAATACTACGAGCAGCTGGAAAGCGGTCAAGCTTTCCAGCTGCTCGGTATGTATGCGAAAGTACTAAGCACGTTGTGCGAATCTTTTATAGAAGCTATTTCAGAATTGTGCACCTTATTAGCATGATGGGATAGATTCCATCAACTTTTGGCGATTTGAATGGTTTGAGTGTATTGATTCACTAATTTAGGTTGCCTTGATTGATTATGGTTTTTACCTTAAATCGGTTCTCTTAGTTTGTTTTTTTGTTTGGTAATTCCAGGTTTTCCTGATTTGGAGTTTTCATCATTGTGGAGTCTTGAAAATGTGTCCGCAGAAGGTCTTGTAGAGTGTCTTTGGCCGACTCTGTGTATTTCTCAGTGTGGTCTTTGATTATAGCTTTTTGGAGGCAGAATCGTTTTGAACGTTTTTGCAGTATCTCTTGCTCCTGCTTTATGATTTGCTAATGTAATTGGTATTTAGTTGGACGTCCTTTATAAATGTATGTGGGTTTAGCGGTTAAATGCCAATAAGGACTCAATAATTTGGTTTAAATTTTATTTAACTTATTAAAACTTTTGCAGTTTAAATGAGTTAAATAAAATTTAAATAAAATTTAAACCAAATTATTGAGTCCTTATTGGCATTTAACCTCCAAACCCACATGCTAATGTAATGTCGATAACCTTGCTACGCAACGCTTTCTAAGCGTTAGTATCTTAAGGTGCCCCTAGACCATCAATAGTATTGAACAATTTATTGCACAATATATTGATAGGACCAACTAGACGTTGCAATATATATGCGCAAACTTTTTTTTAGTTACTGACATTTTTGCAGTCAACATGTCGAATAAAATAAAGCAAGTTGTGTGATCATTACTTTAGTTATAGCTTAAAAAAAGGAGAAAAAAAGGTGCAGATAGATAAAGGAATGGTTAAAAAAAAAGAAATAAATACTTTTAAGTTAGATTGTACAATAAAAATCAAACTATTTCTGTTTGACTTAATATTTTGTGCAATCTTTCAATATGATCTACAGACGGTCAATATTATTCTATAATATCAATTATTGTGCAATATATTGACTATAATATTGAACGTCTAAGAGCAGTTTTACAATTAGAAGTTTGTCATTTGTTAAGTTTATGTCTTTGCTTCTCCAGGCTACATGGTAGGTGTTGGCATTGCAAACAAGTATAAACGGTGTGTTGTTTCCTCTGTTATTCAGCTGCAATAACACTGCAGGTGGTGAAAGTTTCTGCTGATTGTAGGGAAGGTACCCAGATCCGAGAATTATATCTTTTTTGGTATTATTTACTACTGTCACTATCTTGGATTACTAGGTTTCATAACGGCATTAGATTAAGTAAATCTTTTGCTATGATGCATGTACGGGGCTTGCATGAGGTTTGGGCTGTCAGCAGCTATTGTCCCGGTATGTTTAATCACTTTATCTTTCTTTTGTGAATCTAAGGTTTTTGGATAAGGGCGATATCAATGTCGTGTTTTGACCACATACGCACTCAGGGCTGCAGAAGCTGTAAATTGATTTGCAAGATGTTTGAAATTGAACTTACCTTTACTGCTCTTTGGCGATCGGCAATGGATTCTGATCTATGGTCCCTCGACTGACCTTGTTGTTTTCAGTTTGTCTTCTTTGTTTTCACCTTTTGTAGAAAAGGACAGAACAAGGAGCGTTATTGAGGAGAAACCTAGGTGCAATTTGTCATTTGATTTTACCACCTTTTCTCAAGCGTCCATAAGGAGAACGTGTTGGGTCTTCTTGCGATCTGATTTTGAATTGACCAATTGCCAGGTTTTGTTGTTGATGGTGTTTTGTACCGCCAACCTTTTTAGTAGGGTTGCTGGTTACAACTGTGGTTGTAGTACTCATGTCGTTACTCTTTTTAGATTGGGTAAGTTTTTCAGATGATTTGAAGTTTTTTACCTTAAAACTGATTATTTACGGTCACTGTACTGAGGAGGAGCCATTGTTTCTAGTCACTATACTGAGGAGCCACTCTTTGGTTGGTTTGTTCGTTTATGTGATTTTCAGGAATCTTCCTTTAAAGGAACATTTTTGAAAATAGTTTATCAATCCTACCCAAAATGGTAGTTTTGATGGTTTCCGCTTCAACAAAGTTAAGGTAGCAATCGAGGTACTTATTTTATTTATTTAGGTCTCTTCACTATCTTTGCTCTTTGTTGCCTTTTGTGTTCCTGAGGTACCAGGAGTATTTGCTGCTAGTACTTTGCAGTTAATATAAATTTTTAGAAGATTTGATTTAAAGAACTAGGTAGAATTAAAAGAAATGTTTTCTACAAATCATTGATTATATAGTTGAGACGATTAATAATTGAGTTCTTGGTTATTGAAAGAAATGTGGTCTATAAATAAAATTAGTTTTAAAAACTGATCAGCCCGATTGTATATGGTGTATGGGCATTGTTGCTTATAAATGTGTTTGACAAATTACGGTAGGGGTAGCTATTTTTTTCAAACATTATGATAATATTATTAATTTTTGACTAAATATTGCTTTAGTCCGCAATTATAATTATATGTACAGTTTTTATCACAGATACTAAAAAATGGTATGTGGATAACATTGTTTAGAATTTGTGATGTACTTTGGGTTTATTTAGACTATTAAACTTCTTTATGTTAATAAATCTTTTTTATTGACAATGTTGTTACCATTTTTGTTTAAACTTATTATTTGCTTTATTCGAAGCGAATTTGCTTATATTGCATCATTGCATCATTTCAAAACTGTCCATAAGCGTTTGTTTAGTTTTTTTATTTTACTAGATTTAACTAATTCTTTAATATCTAAAAGTTCACTTATACTTTGAAAAAAAAATTGTATTTAAGAACTTTATAAACTTTTACTTATAGGTACTATTAGAAACTATCAATATACTAATACTAATACTACAGGCAATAATTCAATCAGATCTGGATATAAAATTTATAAAAAGATGACTTATTATTTTCAATTTTTTCCGTATGAACACTATGGATTAGAAGCTTTTTTTGTTACATTGCGTTGAATTCATACCTTCAGTACATATAGTACATTCTGATTTATGTGTTTATGGATGTTTTACTTTTCTAAATAAAAAATGCTTTTATATTTCGTCGTAAACCGTACATCCAGTTGCTCGATATATATTTTTTTTATTTCTTTTGTCTGGCCATTTCACCACCCATTTATATATTCATCGCATCACCTACGTGCCGATATCTGCATTTGAATATATCCAGTGCTGCCATATGTCTATTCCATATTTTTATTATATATTTATATTTATTGGAATACGCCATGCCTGTGTTCGCTTGATTCACAAGCTTGTTCGCATTACCAATTCAAACGACATTGAAATTGAATGAAGGAAAAGAGATAGTGGGAAGTAATGGTAAGTTTTTTTGTGAATATAACTTGATGTAATTTTAATTTCATCTTGACATATATTTTTTTTAAATTAAATATAGAAAGGTTTGATTATGAATTGTGTGGTTCATTTTACAAATTGTTCTACTAGAATGTAATAAACTTTTTTAATAAAACACAATATCAATATCCGCGAAAACCTGTTTTGCATAACCAATAGTTTGATAGATAAAAAACATATATGAAAGGCTAAAAACTACTAATATTTAAAAACTTGTTTTGAATTTGATATAGTTATTCTATAATACTGCTATTATAAATCTATGTAGTTTTAATATTATAAATTAAATAATTACTAGACAACTTTTTACGTACGTAAAATAATAATTCCACTAATTTATTTTGTTAGTAATTTGGAATATCTAAATTATAATCCAGCAATATCTCGAAAAGTAATTTAAATAATTCACAAAACTTGTTAATATTATTTAATGTACATTTGCTTTTAGTATAAACAGTCATCCCAAAATATAAACCCTATGTATAATGTTTATTTACGTTAATAACTCGGAATTATTTTACTGCTGGAAAATATAATTGTAGTGTTTGTTTAATCAGTAGTAGTAGTAGTAATTAGTGTTGTATTTAATGTCCACCCGTGAAATTCAATAAAGTACAAACATAAAATTATAATTAATTTTAAGGGGTACAGTAAATAATAGTAATCCTGAATATAAAATGAAATTACGTAAACTAAGACATCAAAATATAAATTTAACAATGTTATGTGAGGAATATAAAATTTAATTGAACATTAACGAATGTTGGTCCTTTATAATGTTAAATTTGGAAACATAAAAACAATAAAATTAACAATTAATTGATATTTAACTCTTAATTGGTAATAAAATGTTACGTTAATATGTATTATGGATATCAAGTATCACCTTGTAAGATTTGAGTGTAGAATCACTTACTCTTGTCAACACTATTTGCGCTTAATATAATTTGTAATCTGCACTGCTACATTTTCATTGTGTGAAGTGATGTAATGTATCTTTATTTATTTAAAATTGCACAAATTATTTCAATTCTATTGAATAAACATAAATAGTGTTACAGAAGACACGATTTTGCCACCATTCTAAGGCATAAAAATGATGCAGACTGAAAGTACAAGAAATGAATAATTGATCAACATAAATTCCCATCAGATTCTATGCAGACTGAAGAATAAATATTTTCTGACATATAAGTCGACTCTCATTTAAAAATAAAACCAATATGAATAAAACATTATTTTATTCAACTTCATGTTAAACCGCATAGTACATAAATGTAAACCAATTTTAAGATAAAAATGTCGACTTGTTACATATAATTTCCTGTTGGGATTTAGGTTTACATAATTAAATTTTATTTGTATTGGATTATGTAGTATAGGATTTCCTGTTGTATTCAATATGGAGGATACATTGAATTCTTAAGCAATAAATGTACATCCTAATAATATATAAATTTACTGCGTTTTTAAAATTATATTTTATTATGTATAATAGAAAACGTTTTTAGAAAATGTCTATAAAAACGATTATCGTTTGCGTATTTTATTAAGAAAACAATGCTGAGGTGGTTTGTTGGTTTTAAGTAAAAAGAAATCTTTACAATAAACTTGATAAAAAAACAGTAATATTAGATTTTACAAATTGTATTCTAATATAAGGCCTCCTTGTTTCAAAACAAACATTGGCATGATTTATCTTTCTATAGTATATAGCATAAAGTGTTTGTCATATCGAGACTAAGCTCCTATGGCTTTTAAAAATCTAAATAATTTATTTTTTACAAAGTAAAGGTAATAGTCTAAACATTTTATTTTTTTTATGCTGTTCAGTTTTTGTTAGCGTTGTTTATTATTTATAATATACCATTTATATTGTTATTTGCTGGTGTCTGAGAAAGTGTTGATGTTGTTCACACAGATCAAATGGTTCTTGGAGAGGTGACATTGATATTACGATACTTTAGAGCTGTCTCAGGTTATTCACATAGACCAAGGAAGTATTGAATTTGTGTAATACAAAGTGCATTGGTATTGAGGTCATTGAAGTACTTGACAGCTGTATTATGCAAGGTATGGGGTTTTAGTATGCTTAAAACGACTGTTATTCATGCATTGGCGTTTGAAGGCTTGGTGCTATTTGTTAACAAAGTATTTGGCTTTGAGGTCTTATGTAACATCCGCTGAGAGCATGTTGTGCATTTGCATTTGAAGCTTTGATGTTGCCCAACATTTGCAAAAGATTGTTAAGTTTACACTGGCTAATAAAGCCTTAAGGTTGTAAGCAGAACACAGTGTATATACAATGAGCAGTTATATACACACTGATAGGAGTATTGTGTTAATTAAGTGACTGTAAGTGCAGTTTTTATAAATACTTTAGTGTGGAGATTCTGGTTCTATTCTAGAGGAGAATACTACATTAAGAAGTGATTGTATTTAATAATTCTGTAGAGACTTAATACATACGAGAATGATAGCAGACTATAGCAATAAACTAATTAATATGGTTTCATACCATTCTATGAGATTTTGAAGCCAAGATGTTCTTTTTCAGCCTTTTGATTTTCTTTCCTTGATTTTTTCATCTATGATCACTTGTTGTTTATTATGACATAGTTGTTTACTCATTAATTTTCTTTTTTTGAATGAGACTATCTTTGAAGTTACATTTCCGGACACTTCTATTTATCTGCGTGAAGCATTTTTTGTTTGAAAATTGTGTTTTTTTTTAATTTGACAAACCGTCACTGAGTTATTCAGTGGCGTACTGTGATTTAAATTGCAATTTTTGGTACGCCACTGTTCAATTATAGATTTAATTTGAAAATATGTTTTGCCTGCTAGATGTAAAAAGTTTATCACTTGTTATACTTTTTTTACCTAAAATAAAAATGGCAAATCAGTAGCGGTCATACGTAGCGCTACTGGTTTGCTCTTTTAAAGAAACACAGATTTTGAGATTGCAAGAAAAAATTGTGTGTTGTCACTGGAATTTTTTGATACTTTTGGAAAAGAAAATGATCTTTGTTGACTTTTAAAGAATTTAGTTTAAACCGCGACCTCTTCCTGTTGAAAACACCAAAGTAGTCTTTTGAGATCCACAAAAAAAAAAATAACTTCTAGTGCTTAGAGTTTTTGAACAAAAAATTTGCTAGCCGCGAATCTGCGCATTGCAAAAATCTCTCTTGCATACACGTTAAAAGTACTCGTGCATCCGTTGCGAATGGTGGTGTCTTGTTGTTTGTACCACTTTAAATAAAAAAAATTGGAAAATTTGTAAAAAGTGTAATTTTTTTGATCACTACACGCTAATATACTTTTTTGAGTTCAGAAATATTCTAGTTTTCTTCTCTTTTTGGTTCGAATAATATTTTTTTTATTAGCTGATGATAAGAAATGGGTGGCAAGCGGTATTGGTTGTTAGGGTAAAAATATACTTTAATTAATTAATGTACGCGAACGCTTGGTGTGGTGACTGAGTGGTTAAATAAAAAGAGTACTTTCAGGGTTTTTCTTCTATTTAAATTGTTCTAAGTTTTGGATGTCATTCTTGATAATAATACATGAGCTGATATTTATACCTAAAGTTGATAATAGTAGCCAGTGGTTGGTTAAGTTTTTTGGTGTACACATAATATATGTTTGATGTGCACCGGGGAACAATAAACAGCGCTTTTTTAGGCTCTAGATCTTAAATAATGTTGTTTGAGTGTTTTTTCTTAAATATTATCAACTATTGTTTTCTATTATACTAGCTAAAGCGGTTTGAAATATCAGGTTACTTTACACATAATTTGCATTGAAAGTAGGTAGTTGACAATCAACAGGAAACTTGTTATTGTATTATGTATGTTTCTGAACGTATCCTAAAACTGCAAATTTTTAAGAATTCTGGGGTTATATAATGAGTTGGATTTTAGATGATTAATAAAACAGAACTTGTGGAACATGTAGAAATAAATTTAAAGCCATAAATGAAGTGCTTTGATCTGAAATTTAAATTTCAAGATGCAATAACAAAAAATATAAACCATATTGAACTTGTGACTGAGATAGCATGTCAGATCGATTTTTTTTTTTTATTATAACTACATAACGATTTATATAAAATTATAGTTCATTTTAGTGGTAATAATAAGAATGGTTAAAAGTTCGATCTGATATTAGTATGAAGAATAGAGATAAGTAAGAATGATAACGGTATTCTAATGAAGACATAAAAAGCTGTAATGAATTTCGGTCGCAGTAGTTCTACCGTTGATATCATTTACACCAACTGCAAGTGATATCATAGTAGATATAAAGTGCATAATATAATATAACTGCCTTGTTTAACGCCATACCAGCTGCATAATAAAATATAAATAAATGGAACAGACATAGAATATCATTGCTGCTAGAATCTAGCAAATTATTATTCTGATAACCCACTTATAATAAAATCAATCAAACGCCTTCTGTGGTAATTATTTTAATTTGCATTCATTGATATTTTATTAAATACTTAATAAAGACCATTTACAAATTTACGATATGATATGAAAGTTTTTTTTTAAATTTAATAAATCAAATTTAGCAAACCCAACTTCTAGATAACTCTAATATAATTGACAAAGACAATTACTATTAACCATAACACTATATGACATTCTCGATAGTTATGTTATGTATTAAAATCATTGCGCAGGGAATAATTAATCGAAAACAAGTAATATCATTAAACTGAACTAAAAGTAATATTATAATTATTATATATAAGAAAAAATTACAATAAAAAATATTGATTTATTTATTAAATAATTTATTAAAACATCTTCACAGTTGTGCATTCAGTGCTCGAAAGAAATTTAATCATTCGATCAATAAGATCTGCTCAGTTTATTAATATCTAATCAATACTGTACTTTAATCTAATTATATAAAATCTTGTTAATTTATTATTATATGTAGCAACATAGTCAAATAAATATTATTACATATTACATAATGTAATTTGAAAATATATAACATGAAATAAATTGTATTATTTTATTGGACAAAAATAATATAAAGAATTTCGTTCCTTTAAAAATATTTGTCTCCATAATCCCTTTCGTTCTCCTTTTTTTATTTGACTTTTCCGTCAGAACCAGTCGAGCTACTTTCCGATTAGCACCCTTATAATAAAAATAAAAGAAAAAACTTTCCTTTTGAACTGTACAACTTTATAAGATTTCTACATTATTTGACATATGTGCTAAATTCATACGACGACATAATGTGAACGTTAGATATGTATATAATGTTATGAGGGTGGTAGAGGGTACATAAATGCGAGCGATGGAAAAGCGAATCCTGCGGACGACCGTGACCGAATCGTGGAGAGCAGGCGAGGCCACCGCCCGTACAAGGCCGACAGTGTTGCAGGATAAGGGATGGAATGAAGGGCGGAATTGTGGGGTAGCGACGGCAATCGACTATAGGGTTGCAAACTTTATATGTGAAAATTTCTTAGTTGCTGGAAAGGAATATTTACGGCCGGTGATTACGCTTAGTTGTAAATACATAATTTTCTTGACGGAAATAAAAAAATAAGAAATATGTACAATCCATTCCATACAGGCCATTACATTAAGATGTCGCATTTGGTCATCACGTCTAGCTATTTTTACATATAGTAGAATACCATTAAAGTCATGGAGATTAACAACTCTGAGCATATTTTTATGAACAATTACATTTAATTTATAGATTGACTTATTAATAATCATATTTGTTTCTAAAATTCTTGTTTATACAAATTTAAAATTGTATATATTATAGTATCTATAACAATATTTTAATTTTATACAATTTCTGGCAAACTAAATTTTGCGACGGAATAATAATTTTTAATTTCAAATAGTGTAATGAATATATTCACTTTATGAGCATTAAAATTATATCCAATTGATACTATCTTATCAGACCACAATGGTCTAGATCTTGATATACCAAATGAAAACAATCAATCAACTCATATTATCAGGACATTCTTAATGATCCCTAATACATCAATAAATTATTATTGTTTGGAAGGAATTAACTGCTCATTCATATTAGTGATCGATTTATTGCAATACTCGGTCACAAACTCGATTATTTAAATACACGATCTACTTGTGTATGCAGGATATTTCAAACGCAAGTGAAAGAGATGTAATTTAATTTTATTTGTATAGAAAAGTGTTACTGATTTACTAGATACAAATGCTTAACAGTCAATTTGCTTGATTTAAATATAGTATTAGTCAAAATTAACGGGATACAGAAATAATTAAATTTGGTAATCTTTTTATAACCCTGTATATTTTTACATATTTAATTCATTAGAATTATATAATATTAATTAAATCTGAGAATTTTTTGTATAATTAATTTTATTATTAAATGCACTACTTTTAAGTTAAAAGCAATTAATTCAAACTCTTAAACTAGAAATAGAAAACATTTTTCTACAAATATACACATTTATTTTATTTAATATTTAAAAGGACCACAAGCATACAGAGCCCTTGTCGTCTATTTCAAAATTTGGGCCGGGTTTTGTCATTTTTGATATTTCATGAATGAAATTTTGCATTTTTCAACAGTTTGTTTCAGGTTTTAGGTTTTTTCGAACAGTATTTGCTCATAGTTGAGTTTGTGACCAAGTTTTGCATTTTTTGACATTTTGTACTTTTTGATAGTTTATGAGCGGATTTTAAATCTTTTTGATAATGTTATTATATTTCATAGCCGGATTTTTGATACATTTGGAATTTTAAGTTTATTTTTTTAATTTATGACTAGGTTTTGCTCTTTTAACAGTTTGTGATCAAATTTTGGTTTCTTATGATAATATTTTAATATTCTATAGCCAGTTTTGCTATTTTTAACATTGTATGAGCAGAATTTTACAGTTTTTTACTAATTGTTTTTATATGTTGCGATGAGGTCTAAAAATTCTAGCTACGCCACTGACTATAGGCCATAATGAGAATGATTGACAAACACTAATGTGAAAAATGGCTTTGGCAAGATTCCAGGTTCTCATTACTTTGACGATTTCTCAATTTATTTTTAATAAGGTTTGTGATTGAAAATGATTGTTTGTATGAATATGTAGATCCGAATAAAAGAAGAACAGCAAACCTTAATTTTTTAGTAGTTTTTTTGTAGTTTCTGATTAAACTGATTTAGTCGTAATGTCTACTATGAAATTTACCGATTGTTTGTTAGCTCTGAATAGTGAATATCCTTCTCAAGAAGAAATGTTTTGGACACAGAAAGGTGGAATAGCCAACAGTAGGAGTAAGGATTTAACTTTAATTCTAGTCTTTCCTGCGGGGATACGCGCTTGGAAGTAAATACATCGTAGATACGCTCTTTCTGGAAATGTTTTCTTAATACGTTGCTTAAGAGCACTAAAGCTTAAAGATATAACACATCAACTAAGTATGTAAAAATATAAATAATAAAACCGGTCAATGCGAAGTTTCAATCGCACTATACATGCCCGACCGCATGTGGTATTTTGTGAAAGACCCACACTAAATGGGTCAAACAGGCGCATGTGGCTTGCGAGTCGCGGTTTTCCGACTACTGTTTTAGTTTGTCTTATGCATGATGTCACAGAGTTTAATGAGAGATAAGTTTTTGTATAACAACGTATTTAGATTGTGTTATCTAATACATATCTTCTAATACATTAACTTAGTGGTGTAACTATATGTAAGCCTACAAGCATACAGGGCCTTCTGACGTTTATTTAAGAACATGAGTCGGGTTTTGCTATTTTTGACATTTCGTAAACAAAATTTTGATATTTTTTATGATGATTTGTACACACAACAACAGTTTATGGCCGGATTTGGCTGTTTACATTATATGAACTAAGTTTTGCACGTTTTAACCGTTTTTGGACGTATTTTACTATTTTTTAATTTTTTTTAATACTTTATTACAAAATTTTGTCTTTTTTTAAACTTTTTATAAATAAAATGTTGCATGTTGACGTTTAATGAATCATATTTTGGCAACATGCTCCGCTCAGCTCCACTTACATTTTGCAGATTGTTCTACGATGTCAAATTACTTTGATTTTTGTCTTTTTTTTGTCTATCCCATCGCATATGGCACATTTGTACTTGTTGTGCACTTTTTTGTCAAGGTGACTGTTTTGAGCTTGGTTGCTTTTGCTTAACACAATATATATATTTTTCTCACTTGGAAGTGTTTGGTTGCTTGGGCTCTTAGTCTCAAGTTTTTCCTGGTTAGTGTTCATGATTACAATGTCATCGGCGAATAGGAAATGATTTAAGAATCTATGTTTACTTTCTTTTTCTGCTATTTCAACTTTTTACAAACGTCTTCTAAATCTAGGGTAAATAATTTCGGAGAAATTGAATCATTATGTCTTACCCCTTTTTGTAATACGATCTTCTTTGTTGTTAAGTTTCTGTCTGTTTTGACATGGAGTTTAGCGCTTTTGTAGATGTTTTTTATGAGGTTAGTATATTTTGAGCCAATTCTCGCGTTACTCATTGCATCTAGCACCGCCTATGTTTCAACTGAATCTTTTTGTAATTGTAGAATGCGAGGTCTAAGGGGATATTGTAGTGTACACTTCTCAATAATAGTATGCGTTGCTTGAATGTGGTCCGTTGTACTATTGGAATCTTGTTTTTTAATTTTTTATAAATACAATTTTACGTTTTTTGGAAATATTTTGATACTGTATGGCCGGACTTAGCTACTTTTGACATTTCATGGCATTGTGGCTGAACTTTGGTGCTTTCTGGCAATATTTTGATGTTTGAAATTAGGATTTTAGTTATTTCAATAATTTGTTGAAATTTTATGGCCAGATTTTGCTATTTTTTAAAAGAATCTTAACTTTCCAACTGTTTTGGTACTTTTTAAGAATGGTTTGATGTATAAAGATCGGATTTTGCTGTTTTAGCATTTTATGAATAAAATTTTGCTTTTTTAAACCTTTTTTTTGCCAAATTTTGGTGGTTTATGACAATATTTTCATATTTTAAAGCCCGATTATGCTATTTTTAAAAATTTTAAACTTGTTTTTGGCCTAATTTTTGTGTTTTTTACAATACTTTGATGTTTCAAGGTCGGAGTTAGGTAATTTTGACATTTTATGAATAGATTTTTTTAACTGAATTTTGCTATTTATGAAATAGTTCAAAATTTCATAGCCGGGTTTGGTATTTTCTGATTTTTTTACATTTTTTCACATTATAGCCGAACTTTGATATTTCCTGATTTTTTTTAGACTTTTTAAAAGTTGGCTTTTGGTGCTTTCTGATAGTATTTTAATGTTTTCATTTTTATGGCATATTATTAATAAAATTTTACACTTTTAGTGAAAACCAAAAACGGTCAGATTTCAATTTTTTTTGAAAATATTTTTATATTTTATTAGCAGATTTTATTATTTCTGCTTTTATTAACAGTTTATGGTAGGATTAAAAAATACGACAAAGTTGTGTACGTTTTTTTATAAAGCCGTCTGAGAGAGCCTTTTTTAATATTTTCCGGTAAAGCTAAAAAATCCTGCTACGTAAAAAAACATTTTGAATGTTTTCCATCTTTGTTTAGTTTTGGCCTAAGTGCAATTTACAGTTTTTCTATTTGATTTGTTATAACTTTGGTCTATTTAGTATTCATTTTTAGACCTCTTCAGCTGATCTTGTTTCTAGTTTTTTGATTATTTGCTTCAGTTTCTGCAAGTATTGCAGTATTGTCTGCGCATTTGAGGTGACTTAGTCTTTGTCCATTTATGTTAATGTTTTTCCAGTAATGTTTTTTGAATATGATAACTATTATAAATAGTTAGGGAAGATGGTGTTCTCCTGTCTCACTTTTCTATTGATTGGTTTTGTTGCCTCTTCTAGTTTGGTTTTCATAGTTGCGTCTTTGTAGATATTATGCAGTAGTGTTATAAATTTATGGTATATCTTGTTGCTTTGGGGTGCTCTTTGATTGCTCACTATTCTATAGAGTAGGACGTTTTTTACGAATGTTATCTACATTGGTAGTTGGTATTTTGTGGTCTTCTCTAATACTGTTCTTATTGTCAGCAGGTGGTCTGATGTGCTGTAACACTTTCTGAAACCTGGTTTGATCATTTTAAGTTTATCGGTTAGTCTTTTGTTGATTATTTTGGCTGTCTGTATCTTTCTTGTAAAGTAGTATGGTTGTAGCTTGTTTTTATTTGGTGCGTCTACTAATACTTCCTCTCAAATGGAAAGCTATGGAAGTTCAGGAAAAATTATTACAATAGAAATGGGTATGCTAGTCATGAAATTGAAAGAATAGGAGAATCTGGGAGAGAGACATGTCACCAAATTATGGAAAGAGATAGAGATATACAAAAGCAAGAAAGGAGAATACGAGTGAATGAGTCTAGGTACAACGCAAATTATGAACATATTATAGAAAGTGAACTGCCAATGTACATAGAGAGTGATAGATACAGTAAAGATGATAAAAAGATGATTGCAAGATTCAGATGTTTTAATGAAGAACGAGTGACAAGATTTTGGATGGAAGATGATTTAGAAATCTAAGGAAACTATGGAACACATGTTAAAAGAGTTGTGGTTTATTTTATAAGGATTATGTTTTTTTTTATTTTGGGTTATAACTATGTTTGTAAATGTAATTTTCAAGGCCGAAAGGCAATAAATAAACTTAATAATAATAATAATAATACTAATACTTCCTCTCTTATTCTCAACATTTCGATCAGAATGCCATTATTGCAAGGGGATTGATTTGTTATTTGTTGCTTTTTATCAGAGCTTGCACTATACTCATATTTTGTGCGTCTATTTCTTCTATGTCCTCAAATCTGACATGGAGAATCTATTTTTTAGGTTTTTATATGCTGTCGGGTGGTTTTACTTTGGATTTGTACAGTTCATTAAAACGTCTTTGATGTTGTTAGAGTGTTTTTTTTTTGCTAATATCACATTTAAAGACAGCGCACAAAACCATTTAAAATAGATAAACAACTTATAACAACAATGCAACAATGAATGCGCTTGCTACAGATACAACTTAACGACGTCATATCGTATGAGGAGATAGCTGCGTACGTTGTTATTTTCCAAAAATTAGCGGGCAATGAAGTAGTTAGTACTGATGAAGTTCAGACAAACGTTTCAACAAAAAATTTACAATTTAATTTTAAATATATTTTATGTTTCTGGAAATTTTATATTTTTTAAATTTATTTGTTTATCACACACTTTGAATTTGTAATATCTGATTTAATACTACGACTATTTTCAAACAGATGAAACTATCTCTTTTTATTTTCATATGTCGGTAATCCATACAGCTTATAAATTTATATATATATTCTAACAAATATAATAATTAATTGATACAACCTAGGATTTAAAATGGATTGATAAATCTTCAGTTTTGAATAATAAGTTTGAATTTAATATAATTTTTTTTATAAATATTGTTTTAGAAGTTAAGTAAGTTTTCAACCTGCACACTGAAAAGATATATTATATATTATTTAATTTAAATAAATTATAATTTTTTTTTTCAATCTAGTATATGCATTTTGTCATTTAGAAATTTAATTTGCTTTTAAGTTCCTGACAAGCACGCAACATTCTTGCATGAACCGTGTTTTAAAATCCCTAACGCAATGTATGATTAGCTATGTAAAAGGAGAAAATGTATTTTTCTGTTTTCCATTTTATAAAGTTGTTTGATCCAATTATTATTGATGTATAATTGACATGTACCGTAATGTACCAAAGCAAACTACAAACATATTTATTTTTCACATTCTAATATTATTTTTATTCTATTTACAAAATAAAGCTTTATTTTTGCTGATATAGACAAACAACATATTTATGACAAACACACACGTATTTATAAATGAAATACAAAGTTAAATAATTGTACAATTGTACTTTTTGAGAAAAATAGTAATTTTATAACAGTTTTGCTAATTCTGAAAAGTTAAAATGTTGATTTTAATTGCAACAATCTATACTTTAAATGACTTTTTATTAAATTAAACTTAATATAATGGATGAAGGCAGAAAGACGATAGTCTTTTATATATTCATACTAATTTCTACTTGACTTTTAATTATGTTTATTTTCTTTATAAAACTTTGTATGTGTGTATATGAAATAAATATGTTTACTACTACTATAATGGATGGTTGTGACCTCTACTACGTGATCATTTATGTTTATGTAATAATAAAACAATTTACTATGTTTATATAACTTATTACGTCTGTAGAAGGCTCTAGTAGAGCCGAAACTAGCAATGTATTTGTAAGAATAAATTTGTGATAAAATCATAGTAAATTGTTTTATAATTTCATAAAATAAACTTATTTCAAAGATAATACATTGTATATGTAACATTATTTTCTATTTATGTATCATCTAATAAAAAATTACAAAAGAAATATAAAATAATTCAATACAGTAATAAAATAAAATAATAGCATCTTTTATGTTAAAAACAAAACACAATATGGTATTTTATTTATATATCTACCACAAAATTATTGATTTAACATTACAATTCAAGCAGAAAACTTTTGTTGTTGTAATTTAATTTGTTATCTACAAATTATTATATAACATGCATGTATTAATGGAATGCTATTGAAATAGTTCCTAAAGATAACATTGTTTGATTTAAAAATGAATTAAAATAGTTATAAATTTACAAAAAGTAGAAAAAAAATTATTATAAAATACTAAAATGTGGTTTTAATTGCGCTATTAAAGCTGATCAATAAATATTTACACGATGTGAATTTTAAAATTCAACGCACGTATTTGAGGCGTAAATTTTATGCAATCTTGTTTAGGATACCCGAGGGCACTGTTACTATGTATCGTTTGCGAATTGGTCAATTTATACAATGCTTGAAACTGAGTTTAAAAACGGAAATAAAGTTGATTATTTGATTATAAAGTATATTAGATTAAAGATACACTGTCAACCGTCAAAAAAAAATAAATCATAAGAGAAAACGAGACACTGATATTCTAAATCTTTACTGATATTGTTTATAAAAAGATTGTAACAATGGCTCTTAGATGTGAAGCCTAAGGAATGCCAGAAGTAACTGTAATTAGATCATATTTGATAGTTTTTAGGTGAATTATGAGAGTTTTCAATACAAATAACAATATAGTACACTCAATTTAATTAATTGTATGTTTAGTTTTGATCTGGACATTGGCTTTGCTGCGTTTAATCAGATGCTATTTAATAATTATTTATGGTGATTTTGTACTTACCACTTTTCGAAAGAACATTAATACTTTTTGTCAGTTCAAAGATAATCTTAATTTTTTTTGTAGCTGGGGAATAGATAAAAATTTTCTAATGTGTTGGATTCACTTTTCAAAAGTATGGAAGTTCCTACCGATTAAACCTCTTCACTTTTAATGTAAACACCAGTTTTACATATTTTCTTGCCTTTAAAAAAATCCATATATAGCAAAGCATGTTGATTGGTTAGTTGTATTTTGAAATAAGTTTTTCATATTCCGCAAGACGTGATAATTCAAGATCCGAGTGATTAGCGATTTTATCGATGAAGTTTTTTGTTAATACCAACATGTAATCTCTGATAGGGTCAAATCTCGTATCAGTTTTCAGTTAGGTATTACAAACGTAGTAAAGCGTTTTGAGATTTTTTTATTAAAGTCTTACTTTAGAAGCTTCCATACTCTAAGCTGCACCTGCGATAGTTTTGAATAGTTGCAACTTGTTGCTAGTACTTATATTGCTGTCCTTGCGTAGCAACTCAGTTAAAAGATTGTTCATCATTATGGTTTTACCCAGTATAGCCGTTATGTGTAATCTAAAAGATAAAGCTTTGTCTATCTTTATTTCTAGATACTAGCAGTATTTGTCCATAAAATTGGAGCGCCATAATTTCTGGAGAAAAGTATAGCGCCATGTTCTTCTCATGGTTGATTTTTACTCTCCAGTACCTAAGCTAAGTTTTAAGAGTTTTAGAAGTAGCTTGAAGTCTTAGCGTGATAACTTTTGGATGCTTTAAAGTGTATAAAAGTGCCAAATTGTCAATATACTGAGTAATTTTGACTGATATATACATGTTTAAAAGAATTGGTGATACAACTGAATTACATTATATCTTTTTTATAAAGGCGGAAAATGCGACGTTTTTAGTATTGTATTTGTAATGTTTCTGAGGAGTATATAAGCCATTTAAGAAAATGCTCTCAAAGCTTTGTTTGAAATGCAGTTCGGACTAGGTGCCGATTTGGGTTTGAGATGAATTGTGATATCTTTCACCCTAGATGGACTGATTCAAGAACTGAAGCGGTGGCAGTGTGAGTTGAAGGCTGGCAGCAAATGCTTTGGCATTGCCTTCCAAAGTGTAATTAAGGTATTTTTTGCCATGAATGATAGGAAGCGATGTACGCTTATTTGAACGGTTTTAGCAATTCTCTACGTTAGAATATTACTGAAGTCTGTGTCGTTGTTGAGCTTTTAATATTCTACTAGACTAGTAAGGTTGATTGGTAGTATGCATAATTGATGCGGATCTTTTCACTTGTTTTCCATTTGTTTGGATGGATGCTGTTTTTACTACGCTGTCTGATCCTGGATGGACTTTAAGCACCCTACCGGTGACTTAAATGATATTTTATTGACTTTACAGCAGCCTCTCATAATCTTCCAAAATGAGCATTTTATTTTTCTTAGGGAGACATGAAGTGCTAAGCAATGCGAAAACGTTTTAATCTATTGTACGTAATTTTATTATTAGCACCTACAAAGCTTCTTGCATTGTCGTTGTAGACTTGCATGTCCTCGACGTGCTATGAAGCGTTCATACGTTGCTAGAAACGCGTCTGTGGATAGGTTTGTGTTAGCTGTTGTTGCATACAAACACTAAAATGTGTGCTTTGAATGGTTATTTGCTGTTTATTAATTTTTGATTGATTAAAAAGCGTCCGCAGAAGTCCACGCATGTGTTATTTTTTTGGTTAATTTAATAATTGTAGTTTCAGAGCATTAGTTGTTTATTTTTTTAAATCAAATTTTACTTGTCTCAGATTTTGATTATTTGTTCTCGTCCTTTTAGCTAATGTTCTTATTTTTTTTAGCTAGGTATGATGTTAATGATATGGCAAATGTGACAGTTTAGAATTCATATCTTTGTAATGGATCCGTAGGTCTTTTTTGTCATAGGATTCGATGATATGTTTTATCTTTGAGATGTAAGAGTATTTGCTTGTATATTTTGACAAATGTCTGCGCTGATTCTATTTATGCTCTTGAATACGCAGCAATATAGAGAAGAGTTTGTCTTGTAGCTGTGGTTCTATTAGTAATTTGTCTGTTTATGATGTTTTGGTAGTTGTCTTTGCTGAACTATCAGAAACAATACGTAGTTTTGTTGTCGTAGTGGTTTTGTTTGCAAACATAGATGCGGTAAATAGCAATTTTGTGATCAGTTTTTTTTTTAACTGGGAGGACAATCTTTCTTGTGTCGGATTCACCCTTACAGGCGCCTACCGATTAAACTCCCTTTGATTGAACGCTGAAAGTTTGGGTCTCTCAGTTGTGATATAGCTTTCCTGTCTAACAGAAGCTTAATTACGGGTTGAATTACGTAATGCACGTATGTGTTGCTCTATAGGCGATGCTTAAGTTTTGAAGAGAACTTGTACCACGTGTAAGTCTGGGATTCAGACTGTTGGATAGTTGTCTGAAATATTAGCTATCTAATTGAATAATAAATTGCTGAGACATGGAACATCTTTATAAAATCTTTGTGAGGTGGTGCATTTTGCGCCAGACCTGTTGCATGCGCTTAGTATTTCTTCCTGAGAGCGTTGGGTCAGCTTGTGGGCTAGCTCTCAGTTTTTGATGGCCCGACTCTTTTGAAGCTGTGCAGAAGGAGAGTTTGGATGAGCTCCACCATACAGCATTAGCAATGATGTAATTGTGCAATTTTTGCGGCTTTGCGTTTGTACCAGACTTTAACGCGAAGCCCGCAAAGCTCTGTGAGAGGCATCTTTGTGGATGTCAAATCTACTAGTTTGACTTTTCACGAGCGTTGCGATGAACTGCTTGAGCGAGTTGCTTTTTGATCAATTTTTCGTTTTTCTGCATCTGCCGATACATAGTTTTTGGGATCTCTGAGTAGGCTATAGTGTGGGTTTTGGCTGCGGCATCGGCAATTCTGCAAGAAATTCTTAATTAGTTGATTAATTTCTTAATTGAAATTATGTCGTGATGACTTAGATTAATAAATTAGTATTAATTAGGCCATCCGCACCTTGTTTTGCATATATTCAGACAGGTGTTGCTCTCTTGATCCGTCTTGGTCGGCTGCTGGCAGTCGACTTTTCATGATTGAGGTTGGGACCTTGTACTAACTTTATGTGACTTAATTCTATGTAGGCTTAAACTTCTGGATTCTATTTTTGCTGCATTTAGGCTTCATTACGCTTTTTGTACCTCCTTCAGTGGTAAACCTTACTCCTTCGTCCTAACACACAGTCAACCTATTTGGTTAATGTATAATAAGACGTCGCTTAGAGGGGTTTTTCTTGTGTTCAGCCATCAATTTGTATGAGTCCTTTGTGGTAAGGATATTGAGACGTCTAGATCTTGGGAGTATTTTTTTGCTTCAGAACCTTGAAATCTTGCAATATTCTGGTTTAATGTACAAGTGCGGCTTTTTCTGGCCGATGTTGTTGCTTTTGGTATACAGTTTTTGAACATAGCCTGTTTTATATGTATTTTTGTAAACAAGGATATTCCATTGTGGGGTTGTAGAATAGCTTTGTTCTGATGATTATATCTAAGGCCATCAATTTAAAATAATAAGGGTCTGCTAGTGAGATATTTTGTAGCAGTGTTAGTGTACTTAGATTTCTTAATAGTTATTGGTAGTTGATTGACGTCATATTGAATGTTATGATGTCTTTTTTATCTGGCCATTTGTTTGTCATTGTTATTAGATTTAATTAGAATGAAGTTAAACATCTGATAATTCTTTGTGATTATGCATTGATTGTTGTTTTGGATAATCCGGTTCGAAGGACCATGTGTTGCTTAATCAGATACGATATGATAAAAAGATTTACACGAAACATGAAAAATAATAAAGTTTTAAATGATACTAACTAGCCGCTTATATTATTTAGATAATGTACCCTCACCTTATTCAATATGTGAAATCAAAAGATTTATATTATGGACGCAAACAATAAAATATGCGAGTTTGCATGCAGCCATCAATCATTTTATGTATTATTCACAAGGATATATTCACAGCATATTTAATGCTAGAATGCATCTTCTCGTAACATAATAAAAGTGTCCTCTCTGACAGTCATCTTATACATCTATATAAAACTTCTTCACCCGTAGAAATATCGACCTAAAACCATACATCATTTCACTTTCAGAATGTATTGCAATTTCTTTAACGTTTCTATTAATTAATTAATAATATTAGCATCTAAAGCGTACTCTATGTAATGCAGCTTGTCTATAAATTATGTAACACGTACCAGTTAATATCACTTTGGCTTTTACCTACAAACTTTACTATGAACTACACAAATTGTTTTGCATGCAGCGAACTACTCCACACTTAAACTTATCCGAATAAACTAACTAGCGTTACACAACTTGGGTAATATTATATTTACATAATACCAATAACACCTGTACTTATAAACACCTTTTTGCTATATATAACACAGTGTCTAATATAGACTGTCTGGAGTTAAATATATTTAGTTTGTCTCGACTTTTTGTTTTTATATTAACCTCATTTATACGTAATGAAGAGTCGGAACGGTGAGAGCGCGCCCTGCACAAAAACTGACCTTTGGATTTTTAGACAATTTATTCATTCGTGTAGATTCTCTCATCGTTGATTTTGTCTCGTTAAAAGTGATTTAGTCTGCAATTTATCAAATGCTTAAATAAGGGGCGTTTGATAAAAAATATATATTCAGCTTTCATATTAAATAGGTTGCGGCGGGGCGGATGTATAAAAGCACTCATTTAATTTCATAAGTCTGATATTAAAAATATCGATTGCCTTTGAGGGGCGTTTTTTGTTATATCTTTTTTTAATGGTATGATCTAATATTACTCAAGTTGACGATTGTACAAATTTTATTGGTTATTTTTTATGACTAATAAAACTATAAGTATGCAAGCAATACAATAATTGAGGTTTACAACATTCAGCTGCATTCAATTTATTTTAATGAGCGGTATTATTTTTATTTACTAAAATATTGCGATTTATTCTTGTTTTCTGGAATTATATAGGAAGAGTTTAATGCTGTAAATTTAAAATGATACATTTTTGAGGTTTTAGAATAAAAATTGATTTTTTGTTTGTAATCAATTTAATTAAAACTTATTGTATATTTTCCATATTTATTTTATAAAATCGTTTTATTTTATTCATATTATTTAGGTTGATGATTTTATTTATATATTTATTTTATTTACATATATACCATACATGTTTCAATAAATTATTATCATTTTCAATGTATTATATAATATTTTCAAACTGATTATTAGTATTTAAATATTATCAAACAGATTGTTAATATTTAAATATTAATAATCAGTTTGAAATATTATATAATACATTGAAAATGATAATAATTTATTGAAACATGGTTGGTATATAAATAAAATAAATATATAAATAAAATCATCAACCAACAAATAATATGAATAAAATAAACTTATTGTTTTTAAATTTAAAAAATCACATTTTGTAAGTGACTGAATTTACGGCTTTTCACAATCACGTTCTAGTGCAATTTCTATGACACTTCTAAGAATTAGCCGGTCCAAATTTTGCCTTGAAAATATTGCTTCAGCTTGAGCATTGTGGTTGGTTTATTGGCGTACTGTTACTGTTAAATCTGGTTAACGCGGGGGCCAGTTAAAAACAGCGTTTCTGGAAATAATGCGATTGTTGAAAATGATTCTTAGAATTGCCATAGTGGCTCGGACCGTATGTGTTGTTGCTTCATTTTGTTTAAAACATATTCCTGGATGGTTTTTAACGACAGGTCTTAAAAAATCTAACATGGCCCACTAGTGGTCTTTATTGAGTGTAATTGCAGCTCCGTGTTGGTTAAGAAGTGGGTAATGATTTTTTTTCTGCTGAAATTCCGCACCAGACAGTATAGTTTAGTGGGTGTAATTGTTGCTGTTGAATAATTTGTGAGCTATTGGCTGTCCATATTCTGCTGTTGGTTTATTAATGACTATTAAGTTGGAAATGAGCTTTGTCGCTCATAATCAGGTGATGAATAAAGTTTGTTTTATTGGCGAGTATAATTCTTCTTTTGCGTTCTGTGAAGGATCTATGCGTTTGTTATGTAATCTTTCACAAAATCTTAACATTCGGCAATACAACCACATCTCAAATGTTTTCAGTTTTTTACTTATTGCTTTGGTTAGTGTCCATGATTCTACTTCCAAAGAAAAGAATTAAAAGTAGGTCAAAACTGATGTTTTCAAATAGTCGCAACTCAAATCTAATATATAAACTTCAAAGTTATCAATGACATCTGAAGACCTTTAGTTATTAATTTACTCTAGGCATAAGGTAAGCAACCGACAACTATACTACCCTCATTTTCGTACTTTAGATACTTTCTCAACAGCAATTAATAAAGAAGTTGCAACTGGTACCGCATTTTTGCTTTGCACAAGTCTTTAATAATCATTATGGGTACTAAAGAAAACGCCTTTAGATAATAATTTTAATTTTTTTTAAACTATAGGAAAATGGACTCTAACTTTTGTACCTTCAAGTTTTTGTAAAAAGATGTTGTGTATTTTATGTTAAGGCAATGATTTGTCTTCGGTGGTTAAGATATTGTCAATTTTATTTAAATTACGTGTACATATATTGTAGTATGGTCTTTCCTTAATAGATCAAAATGATTGATTGATTGAAAATGATTTGAGCTTTATCGACAAGTTTGAGTCTGGAACGATTTTTGATATTTACTAAAGAAGTTTGGGCAGTACAGCTACAAAACTGGCTTCCTTAGCTTGTGTATTAGATAGACATACTTGTCTACAGAAGTCTAAACAATGTGGAATTTAAATGGGGATTAACAGTACAAATGTACGACGACATCTTACGATTACTGCACGCAATTAATGATGACAATCCTTCTTCTCTAGTGCAATTTTGTCAATGGTATCATCAAATGATAAATGAAGATGAACTATTTGTGACGAAAATAGTGTGGTCTGATGAGGTTCAGATTAAACATAATAGAACAGTAAAATTGGCATACCAGCCGTAACTGCGGTTTGTCGATCTGTTATCAAAATCATTTTTATCTGCGTTTGTGGCTTAAATACTTTTGGCAACAGTGATTCAGTCTTCTAACTTTAAAAATATGTGTAGTACTCTAGACATGTATAGTGTTTGTTTGCCATAGTGTGAGAAATTTAGTTACGTTTGTTTGAATCTGGTGGACTTGAAAATAGTGCTAACAAAGGTCTGTATTATATCATGGGATTTTAAAATCATCTTCAACTGCAATCCTATTTATGGCCAAGTTACCTTTGACAACAAAGGTTTAGTTTTCAAAGTGTAAGCTTTTCTGTACTACTCCAGGCATGCATCGTGCTAGTTTGCCAAAGCGTAAAAAAAAAACAGTTACATTTGTAAAATATATTGAACAGCAAATTTTTTATCCCACATATTCCATAATGATTTTTATGAAATATTTTAGCTGTTTTGTTGGTCATTTGGCTTTAGTTTTTGCACAAGCTGCAGTTTATATGAAAATAAGTATCATTTATTGTTTATGTTTCGGCTCCATTCAATAGGACTGGTTCAGGTTCTTGTCACATAGTAGTTTTTTGAATGTTTGTCTAACTTGTTTTACTTTACTTTTGATCTCCTGTTGAGTATCTTATTTCTAATTTATTAGTGTGCCTAGGTATCTTGTGCTTTCAGTTCTTTTAATTGTTTTTTTTTCTTACCACGATTGAAGCTTCTGCCTGGTTATTGCGACTTAGGACTATGAATTTTGTTTTGTTGATTGTGGTTTTGTTTATCTTTATTCTAACTTTCAGATTATGGGTTTTGAGAATATATTATTTGACGTAGAAGTTAAATAGCATTGGTGACAAAATGCACCTTTTCCGTACTCCTATTTTTATTTTGAGTTTTTCTGTCGTGTTTTGGTTTAGTAATCTTGACATTGACCAGTACATATTTTAGATTATTCTTACATTCTTATCGTCTATACTGGCGCTTTTCAAGTATTTGATGAGACATACATACGTGGTTGATGCTGTTGGTCATAGCATAGTTTTGTACTAATTTGTTTAGACTGAATGTTGCTTTATGTATGACGGTTCCACTCTTGAATCCTAACTGGATGTCTCCACTTACCTCTTCAAGTTTTTTTAATAGTTTGGTATTACGTTTGTCAGCAAAATTGGTTTATGGTTTTTCGACTTTGATGCATTTTGTTTTTTAGGGAGCATTATTAATGTTGACGTTAACCAGTCTACTGGACAACTTTAGGTTAGGTTAAACAACTTTAAGATTACGTCTATCTTTTTATTTGTTGGAAAGTTTGTCTATTTCTGCTACGAGGCTAATTACCGACGCCGGATGTACACATATTTTGTTAACCAGAAAAACTGGCTTTTCAAATAGGAGACTCAAAACTAAGACTCTAGGTGTAGCAGTTGATTGCGCTACTGGTCTAATTTTGTTTGTTGGAATTTAAAAGAAAATCAATTATTGTAGCACTGCTAACTTGCAGACACTTTTTTAGTACAAATACAATTGTTGAGTTATTGTGAACTGACGTAATTCCATAGTTCTGTTTTGTTTGCTCTTAGCCCAAGTCTCAATTAAAGCTGGTTAAATTATATTTAAATTTACTTTAAAAATTGTTTAATTTTTTTTTCTTGTTCTTCTGTTGGTATACACTCATGTGCGTTGGCGAGTTTTCTACTGGATAATAGCTAAGGTTCTATATATTGCTGTTTAAAGTAGTTTTTCAAAGTTTTTATTCTTGTCCAATTCTTTATGTTCCGAAGCTATAAGAGCTATTTAGGGCCGATATTTTTTCTGCCTTCTATCTTCTCTTCAAGGATCAGCTGCGGTATTTGGTATCTTGGCTCTTTTAAGTAGCTTAGGTAGCTGATCTTACGCTGTTTTATTTGATTGATTTGGGATATGTCTTCCCCACGAGATTTGAAACATTTTTCTTAAGGTCCACATTTTGAGGACTTGTTGATGGATGCTGCATTTATTGTCTAGGTTTTTGGCTTCATACAATAGGGCTGGCCAGACGAAGTAGCACTGAACTATTCTGAGACCGGTTCTGGCTTGTTCTACCTTACTCTTGATTTCTTGTTGAGGATTTTATCTTGTATTTACTAGTGTGCTTAGGTATTTCGTGCTCTCAGTTCTTTTAATTGTCTCTTATTTTACTTAGGCTTAGGACCATAAATTTTATTTTTGGTTTTGTTTATTTTTAGACCAGTTTTTGTTCCTTGTTTGTTTATGTTGTAGGTTTTGGTGCATAATTACAATGTCGTCCTTGTATCTATATTTCTTGATTGTGGTTTTGTTCACCTTCATGTCAGCTTTCAGATCATCGAACGCTTCCGAGAATAATTGTTCAACGTAGAGATTAAATTGCATTGTTGACAAAATGCCCTCTTGTTGTACCCTTTTTCTTATTTTGAGTTCTTCTCTCGTGCTTTGGTTATTAATCCTGGCATTGTCTTCTTGTTGCCAGTTCAGATTTTGGATTGTTTTTACATTCTTATCGTCTGTACTAGAACTTTTCAAGTATATTCTCGTAGTCGATGAAGTATAGAATATTTGTTCAGCGTTTTTTAAATGTTTTTTTGGAAAAATAAACGTGGCATATACTTTTTTTTATAGGTGAATTTGTATCATTATTATATTCTTAAGTATCTTCAAATTCTGTATATTATCAATCTATTTTACATAAAAAATTATAACAAATTTGGGGAATTTTATTGCACATGATAAAATAAGCATTGTATTTTGTCCGTTGCTTACCAGCCAAGGACGTCGATGCCGGCCTCGGAAATCTCGAGAAAAGACATCTGGATTTTGCAAGTAGATATCTGTTTTCCTGAGCCATTAAGAGTTTTTATGGGTCATTATTATATTATCTGAGTAGTCATTTGTGTAGAGATTTAGTATTAGACTGTCTACAACAATTTTCTATTATACTTGTGATAGTATACTTTGAAGGCAGCTTGTAGCTGCAACTTTTCTGAGTTGCGCTACTATAAAGTGATCGTAACTACCTTTAAGATTTGGTAGTATTGAGAGTTTGAAATTTATTTTATTAAAAAATAATATGAGAGTTTGTTGTTTCATCTGGCATCTGATTAATGTCGAGTTCTGTAGTAGCTTTATTTCATGTAAAAGGAGCTACATGATACATCTTAAAGTTTTTGGTAGTTATTACTACTTTTGTTTTGTATTTGTTTTTTTATGAGTTTGCGAAAAAGTAGACAACAAAACATGTATGTGGAAAGCTTATTGTAGGTTACAAATGTGAGGATATGTAGCGAAGTTTGCTTACATATATTTGAAAGGATTATATTATTCAGGCATTTATTTATGGCGCAAGGAACTAAATTTGGGATAATCAGTTTAAACGTGACACTTCTATGCTACACAGAATCTTGTGAAACCTTGTTTACTGCTGTGCGAATCTATGTTTATTTACCTATACAAAAACTAAATTAGATTATAGGGGTTCTTTGTTTCTGCTTGGGTGTTTTTTATTATTATTAGGGTGTTGGATACAATTTAAGAAACCTTAAATAATACTAGACTAAATAGTTTTTATTATATAATACATGAAAAATATATTTTAACATAAATAAATAAATATTGTTTACTTTATAGTTAACTTAAATGGTTTCTGAGAAAGAAAAATAACATAATTTTATAGTACAGATTATTATATGTATATTATTATAATAATATAATATAGACTAAAATAATAATTACTTTATAGAATAGAATTTCCTATTATTAAAGCATAATGAAAGTGTACTTTCAATTATACACAATTAGTTTTGAAACTTTGTCGAGTTGTGCACCAAAACTAATATGTAATTCCATGGTAATTTAAATCATAAGGTTAATTAAATTGAATTGACGTAAATGTTAAATAGAATTTATGAAAATAGAACAATTAAATATTGATTTAATTTATTTATTACTACAAAGTTATATTAATAAGATTATTGTTTACATTTAAATGTTTAATTAGTCATTAGTTGTTCAACACTAATTATTAATAAAATTTCAGTAATTCTAAAAAAACTTTATTAGTTTTGACTGGAGTCAGTGAAATATTCTACGCAAGTTACCTGGTAGAACATGTTGAACAATTTAAATAATTTATAATAATAAATTACTTTATAATGGTCATCTTTATTAATTATATTAATAAAATACTTTTGATTACTTAATCTCTCATGAATGACATCAATGCAAAATGTTTATTGTCACAGTTTCAAATTTCTTGAAGAAAATGTTCATATTCATTTAGTAAAATTGCAAAAAATGTCATTTATAATGTAACACAATATCTGCCAGAATTTCTCTCTTATTGCATTAAAGTAATTTTCACGAAACAAATCTCTACTTTTAACCTATTTTCAAAATTGCAATTTAGCTGAAAGGACGAATCCATCAAGTAAACAGGACTGTTTGTTTGCTGGCTTTTCAAGAAATACATCTCCGAAATTAAGCTAAATTTAAATTGTTGAAACTAAAGGAGGAATTATTCTGAAATCAATTGTAGATATAAAATGTATGTAATAATAATCGATTCGTTGACCTACTAATGTTAATATTTAGATTATGTGAACTTGAGACATGATTCAATTCATAAATAAACACGAAACTATAAATCAATTGGCTTCTGACTTGATTGATTGATAGATGTGATTATAGATTTGTTATGTGAATGGAAAATCAAAAAACACATTTGTTTGGTTTAGTAATTGTTACTAATTTATTATATTTTATTGTTATATCTTAATAAATTGTTTTAATATAAATTGGATTGTGGATAGGATAATAATACGTTTAGCTTACAGTAATGATTTATTGCTTTGACAACTATCTATTGAGTTGACATGTTTTATATGAATATAAATTATTTATGTGGTAACAATAATACTTGTGATAAATTTTAATTAAAATTTCCTGTTTGTGTTTATTAGTTATAATATATTTTGATGTCTACAAACTTTGCGGATGACCTAAGTTTAAAGTGGAAAAGTTTTCTAGACATTTATAATGAAACGAATTAAATAATTTTAAAATATATTTGTTAATGTGTGTGATGTATTGTATTACGTAACTTATACCTTCATTTAGACGTGATTTGTTATATGAACATGAAAATATATATATATATATTTATTTTTTTTATTGATATAAAGTTTAAGTTTATTGGTTTTTAATAATTAACATTTTATATTTAAGTATGTAAACATTACTTATGTATTTTTTGTTTGTTACAGGTTAGTATATGACTATGCCGTAATAGTAAGCTGTTAATGTGGTAAGATAAATAAATAATCATATTAAGTAATTACGAAAGTACTAGTCTTAAAGTTGTGTTTTGGATATAATATTAGTCACATTTGAAAATGGACAATTTACATAAAGAATTCAACATTTTATTCAAAGTTTAAAAAATTAATAGTATTTGGATAGATGGCGTTTTTCTACTGGAAACTAAATTATTATAATATTTGGGTAGTATTATTAAAAAATGAATTAATAATTTATTTAAACTTAACCTAAATTAATTAGTAAATATTTTTAATATTTTGAAAACTTAAATGCAAAGAGTATACTGTACGGTTTTACCTAACTTGATTTTAAGCAGGATTTGGACCATGAACTGCTAGAATTGTGAAAATGTTCAAGTTCAAGATTAAAGCGAATACCAAGATTTTTATTTTTGTTTTTGTTTGTTACGGATATTTAATTTACGAAAAATCATTTTTACTTAACTAAATTTTTGAAAGTATCAGAACTTTTTTGTTGAGAATTTTTTTAGAACCTGATAATTGAGGAAAGTATTTATAGTCAAATATCAGTCACATAATAAACATAATATTTTTAATATATACTAAAAAAATGCACTAATATTAATTCAGTGGCATTGAAGTGAATTTATACAATATTGCGGCAAAATGCAAATAATTTATTTACTGTTATCTTTTGTAATTTTAATTTTATGTCATAATTTTATCCGCAATGAGTATGTTGTCTATTTTATATTGAGATGGATAATCATAAAACTAAAAAAAAAAAAAAAAAAATTCTGCTGATTAATAATTAATTTATAATTACTACCATAAAGTTATATTTTTGATTAATGTCAAGTAAGAAAAAGTTGTTGTTATTAAGGGTTGATAATTTTAGATTATGGGCTGGGCGCATGGATTTTAAATAAATAAGTGAAAACCGAAAATAACTACGATCAATGTGTCATCTTTGTTGAATTATTCAAAAGAGACCAAAAAAATGGACTATTTTGATTACAGGATGCTTATTTACTGGCCTAATAAATTTAAAATTTACACACGATTTTTATTAGAAAACATTAAATTTGTATATTCCAAAAAAATTTACTGCACTCATTTTAATCCAGTGGCGTGCGAGTGAAATTATACCGTCATTCGTAAAACACAGTTTTTGTTTTGTTTTTTTAAGTAGGTATTGTAGTATATACTGGCCGCCAAAAATTAAAAAAAACACTAGAAATTGATATCTCAATTTTTATGAAAGTTTTAGATATTATATAAGTTATCTGCACTAATAACTGATTGTAATTTCAAAAAAAAAAAATTTTTTTTTAATATTTTATTAATGAGTTACTGCACTAGCATTTTTGGAGCGTTCAGCAACTTGAATAGTCATGCTAGAAATGAAATTGCCAATTTTGGGTTTAAGCCTCAAGTTCTGAATACGTATCTGAATATCAGTTAAAATTTGTGAAGGTGGCTGATGGTGGCCTAGTCTTCTACCGATTGTATTCTACGCGTGTTCAAACGGTAATAAATTTGCATAACGAGAACTGTATGTGGTTTTCTATTATATTGTTGGAGTATGGGCGTTTTCAATCTATTCAGATAGGGAATTATTGTTAATTCTAGAATTGTATTAATGTAACAATTAGAGTTTAATATTCCTGGAATAAACACCAGAGGAGACTTACTTCCATAAGCGATTGCTCCCTATACCATTATCGTTCGTGTAAGAGCTATTTACAAAATCTTGATTTGTGGCTAAATATAACTTGTTTTAATTGATTGATTCATTGTAGTCTTTTATTGCATCATTCCTGATGGCACTTCTTATGATAAGGAGCTAATGACAAACAAAGAAAACGGCGGTAGGACTTATGACCAATTGATTGAATCCGGTGAAACGGAGATTATTTGGTTAATTAATCTTTTCCAGACATTTTCTAAATTGGTTCCGGAGAGCGACAAGCCGAAGAGGTCGTTTTTTTTATAGTGTTTTTTGGGCGCCAAGGTTGTGTGATGCTTATAGTGTGATACTTTAGTATTGCAACGGAATATCCGTAAAAAGATCAGAGAAGCAAATCTGCAATGGCTAAGTAAGGAGTGCAAAGAGATAGAAAGCTTGGATAGTAAATACGACACACTCGGCATGCACAAGCAAGTAAAAGAAGCTGCCGGCCTCAGCAAACCCAGGAAATATGCAATACTGCTAGATAATCAAGGAAAAGTTATTCTAGACCTAAAAAAGAAGCTAGCAATATGGAAGAACTATATCCAAAAACTTTTTCAAAATCAAAGAGTGGGTCATCCGGCAGAATATGATGTGACAGAAGGACCCGCAATAACAAGAACCGAAGTAATACATGCAATAAAAATGTCCAAAGAAGGTAAAACACCAGGGCCAGATAACATATCATCAGAAATGTTAAAACTCATTGAAGAAGATCGAGCTTTAAACGTACTTGTGGACTTCTGTAATACCATTTATGCAACCGGAAACATTCCTAAGGACTGGTTAACTTCCGTTTTTGTAACACTGCCAAAGAAAGCAGCTGCTAATAACTGTGGTGACTATAAAACCATCAGCCTTATGAGCCACGTCTTGAAGATTTTCTTGTAGATTATCCAAGCAAGAATATATCGTAAATGTGAAGCTTGCCTAATTGATACTCAATTTGGGTTTCGCGATGGGATGGGAACACGTGAAGCTTTGTTCAGTATCCAGGTACTAATTCAGCGTTGCCAAGACGTGTCTGTAGACGTGTACGCGTGCTTTATAGACTATCAAAAAGCGTTTGACCGTGTAAAACATAGCAAGCTCATAGTGATCCTGCAAGAACTAGGTTTAGATGGCAGAGACATTTGTATCATTGAAAAACTTAACTGGCACCAATCCGCATCCGTGGGAGTAGATAACAACAATACAGATGAAGTAGAAATCCAAAGAAGGGTTAGACAAGGGTGCGTGTTATCACCACTTTTATTTAACATATACTCCGAACGAATATTTGCCGAAGCCTTGGATGGAACATCTAAAGGTATCTTACTAAACGGGGAGGTGGTGAATAACTTGCGGTACGCAGATGACACGGTCCTGCTGGCGAATACGGAGAAAGATCTTCAAGAATTGCTGAATTGTGTCGTGGCTAATAGTGAACAAGCAGGCTTAAAACTAAACATAAACAAGACCAAGGTCATCGTAGTCAATAAGGAGCGCAATGTGGTGACAAACATAAAAGTAGGAAATCAGCAAATTGAACAAGTTGCCCAATTTAAATATCTAGGGTGCTCCCTGAATCGGCAATGGGACCAATCGAAAGAAATTAGATCCAGAATAGAACAAGCTTGCACGCATAAAATGAAGCAAGTTATGTGCCACAGGGATCTTAATCTCAATCTGCGAGTTCGGTTGCTACGTTGTTATGTTTTCTACATATTAATGTATGGCGCAGAGACCTGGGCGCTCACAGATGCTATGTGCAAAAAGTTAGAAACAATCCAGATGTGGTCATACAGAAGGATGCTACGTATAGTGTGGACAGATAGAATATCTAATGCCCAAGTTCTTGCACGCCTCAATAAGGACACAGAAATTCTATATCTTCTGAAAAAACGCAAGCTTGAGTATCTTGGCCATATTATGCAAGGCCCGAAGTATAGATTACTGTAAAATATAATGCAGGTAAAGATAGATGGTAGGCGAGGGCCAGGTCGCATAAAGACGTCCTGGTTGAAAAACCTACGACAGTGGTTTGGGGTCAGCACTACAACTCTTTTTTGTAGAGCTGTCAACAAGACCCAAATTATGTTGATGATCGCCAACGTTCGTGGAGGACAAGGCACGTAAAGAAGAAGAAGAAGGTTGTAATCTCTGCCGTTGTTTTTGTTCCTCGATCCATCTACGCCAACATCGAGTTATTGTACTGACACTTCTGCAATTTCTTGAAGGAGTCCGATCACTCTACCGCTAACGAACTTGAGCATGTTTTGATTTAAACGAGAAACTAATCAATTGATTTATCATGATTTTATATTGTATTGTCACTACTCAAGTTAAGAGGAGTTATGGAATGATTTTCTTAGTATACTCACTTAGTGAACAGTGATCTTAACAAATTAATTTATTTTTGTATCAAATATAGAACAATGCAGTAACATAGCTTTTTTAGGAAGTTAATGTTATATTGCCGGATTTTGTTGAAGGTTATTCCAACATCTTTAAATTCTCTCATTCACAGAAATTGGCCATACTAAAAGTTTAGTTATCTATAAGTTATTGATCTGCTTGCTTTTGCAATAATCAGATCTGTAAATGTATCACTATGATCAAATTTTTAAAAGGGTATTTTATAATGTTCTAGAAGTTTGGTGTAATTTGGGCTGTGTGTTCTGTATTTTGGACTACACTCTTTCTCAAGTTATTACCAATATTGGTATTACGGTAATACCAATATAAAAAAATAACAATTTAAAACTATCCTATAATTTTTAGTTTATTTTGGTCTGGCGCTGAACGTGCCTGGTAATTAAATGCCGATGATGAGACTGTGACCATTTCGCTTCGGTACATCAAATATAGTGGTTTACACAAGTTATCCAAATATTTGCGGCTAGTTATTTGACAGTTATTGAGTTATCTAAGACCTAAGAACAATCACTGCACTTTTAGTAAGTAAGTAGTAAATATTTGGGCCAGATATTAATTTATCTTGTATATGCCATAAATTGAAACTAATTAAATCACATTTTACTTTGCACTCTCTGACTTTACATTTATATTTGCTTTTAAGAGTTGGTATATAAATAAAGTTAGAAAATGATTGATTTAGAAATCAGTAAATAACATAATAAAAAGGATCATTCTTAAAGTACAGTTTAAATAGAATTCAATTGACAGAGTTAGCTTAACGCTAGAGAATTATCTGGTTTGGTCGTCATGTCCTGTTGGGGTGCCACTAGTAATATTGTTATAGAAAAATATTAAATCCTATCACATCTACAAGAATATTGGTAAACTTTTCTCTCTAGAAAAATATTGATACGTACAGCGCCGTTTTTAAAAAAGGTTCTTATAGGACAAAACGCCAACCAACTCAATATCCAAACGATAAGATTATAGTCAACACTCTTTTTATATGTTGAATTACATACAATATTTTATGCCTTCATGTTTTTGGTTAAAAATTTGAAGTTATATTTACAAGTAAAAAATTAATAAAGAATTAATTAAAAACGCCACTTCTTAAAAATTAATTGCATAGAAAATTTGAGGACACAGATTGGACTTTTTTCTACAATGTGTGAAAATTTGATTCAATTATATATAGGCGTTTTCTTGCTGAGTTTGATTCTGTGAACCCTTATAATAGCGCAACTATTCTCCATTCTTAATAAGAAAAGAAATTATTATAGTTTTTTTTAATTTTAACAAAATACTTTAAGGTTATGTTTATAATATACATATAAATTCTATACTTTAATATGCTATTTCTTGTATTTTTACAATACACCTGTGTTCAAAATTATAATATTTGAGAGAATTTTATTTGTACGCTGTAATGAGCGAAAATTGCATTTTTTTTTTTTTATTTTATATAAGTTCCGACTTTTTTTATAGTTAAAAACATTTTGAAATAGAGATTATTTACAATTTATATTAAATCTTAAATTTTGAACGTTATAACATTATCAAATTGTTGCCGAAATCCAATTATTTATAAATATATCTTTGGATATTGTTTAAAACTATAACAATAATATAATTATGTGTCAACATGGCACCAGTACTTTATTTTTAAGGTGTGAAATCTTTAGCTAAGACACCTATATTAAATTCTACAAAGTATTGCCGGATTTACCTTTAGGCATTGCCTCACTTGTCCCTAACCTAAGCTGCATGAGGTACTACCTCCAATCTTTTATCTGACTTCTTTTCTCTCCTTTCTTCTTTTTCTTTATTTCTCATAATTTCTTGTGACTTCCTTGATTAAGGTCCTGGTCTATGCGGTTGTAGGGGTATTTTGGTTTTTTTATTCTATTTTTTATGTCACGAGGGATTTCTGCCTTGTCTTGGCTTTTTCCTCTTTTTTGCTTGCTTCTGGTGGGGAGTAGGACTTTTCCCTGGCAAGCAGATGTATTGGAACGACTACTGCCCCGGTGTTTCCCAACGTGGGGCTCACGCCCCACAGGGGGGCAATTTGAAAATGGACTTGACACGAGTTTAACCCTTTTGCTTTGGGCCATTTAAATGCAAAGTTAGATTTTGGTGCCAAAATTGAAAGAAAAAAGCAAATTCTTAAATAATTGCGGCTAATAAATATTATAAATTTGTTTGACAAGACCAAAATTTAACTGGGTTTTTGGCTTTGTCAAGTTAACCTCCCTGCGGCAGACTGCAGGCTTTGCGGGGACCCCCGGACGCTTTAAAATCTTGCTAAACAACACAGTGTTAACAATTTCCTAGTGATTTTTTCCTAAAACTTATCATTTAAGTTTCTTAAGTGAACAATTCAATTTTTTAATATTGAAAATGATGTATATGTTACATAGGGGGGCATAAGAATTTTTGAACAGCTTAGGTGGGGAATGGCACATAAAAGGTTGGGAAACACTGATATAGCCCGTGTAGAGACGGTTTTGTAAGCTGTACTTACCATAATTGCCGCTTTTCTCTGTGGTCTTTTCACCAACTATTTTTTTTTTACCATTTCCATATACCACACTGGTACCTTATATAATATAATCGAGTTGACTACCAAGCACATCGTTTTTTGGAGTCTTCCGTATTTTTATGTTGGGCATTAGGTGGCTCAACGCGTTTATTACTCCTACAGTTTTGACTTTGATCCTTGCCAAGTGTTTTTGCATATTTTTTATTTGATGGTTTTTTGGCTGTCGATGTTTACGTCTCTAATGTATTTTAGGGTATATTCTTCTGTTCGGATTAGTGTTTCCTTTTTTAAGTTTTTTAACGACAGATGTTTTTGTCCAACTATTTATTGATCTTTCTGAGCGCATATTCCGCTAGCATCTCTATCTATCTTTTTTTGTTTAGAATACTATTTTTCATTTTAAGTCTCTGTACACCGTTATAGTATATGTTCTACAGAGTTGGTCTAAGAATCGTGATTCCTGCGGAACACCAATCGTCGTTTCCATAATACAGGTTTTAACTATTATTGTGCAATCTCTCAGATATGCTTTAATTATATTAATTACTTAAAGAGAGATTCCTTTCTTTTTAAATGCTTGTATAATTCCTTCCAAGGGAACTGAGTTAAAGGCATTTTTTACTAGACCGTTATTAGCGCAGAAGCATATGCTTTGTTCTTAGCCTCTTCTACGGCTTTTTTCACTCACTTTATGACAAAGTTATATTGTTTCTTTGAGTTTTATTTTATTCTTTATTTTTCGCAGGAGCCTGTTATTTAGGATATGCTCCAGAAGTTTGTTTAGGGTGTTAATCAGACATATTGGTCTATTAGCCGAATGACGACGATTTTTTTTTGGTTTTTCAATTAGGTTGAGTTTGGCGGTTTTTTAGATATTGGGCAAGGTATCTCTGGAGAAATCTGGTCCGGGCGTGCTGCGTTCCTAGCATTAACTTTGGACCTAGTCATCTTGAATTTTTCTTCAATTTATAACAAAAAATATGAAATTTATTTTAATGATATTTATCAAAAATTTTAAACAAAGCCCAAAAACTATAAATTTAGAAAGAAAATTATTGAAATTTGTTCAAAATATTTATTTAAGACACAAACTGCTCAAAAATTGCTCAAACAAATAAGTTGAAAGCAAATAAAATGGCCAACAAAATTTTTAGAAACTCATTAGCTTCAGAAAAACTTATCAGACATATCTTAATTAATAAAACAATGAGAAAGGAATCACAAGAAGCTAATTGTCCAAATATACAAAAGGGTTAAACAAATTTTAAATTATTAATTATAGCAAAGCTCTGATTTGTTGCATCAAATAAGTGAAAAATTATTTAAATAGATACTTAAGAGTTTTGGGTTTGCATGGCGTAGCAATGAAAATAGAATAGTTCTGTATAAACTCAAATGTTCGGCGATAGTACATACTCTATATTTGATTGGTGCACTATAAAGATCTGATTTCTAATGAGTTTTAATTTATGAGCATAAGAAAAGCATTTGTATAAGTTTTAAAGTTTATATTTCAACTTTTAATTTACTATTATGTTTATATTCATAATTGAAGTTTGCAACATTACAACGCATATTATTTAAATACATTGTCTTACATAACAACTTCTTCGTATAACATTAGCCATGAATAGTTATTATAGAAATTACTATTAATGTTGTATGTATGAAAACTTTGAAAACTAAATGAAAATCCACAAATTATCATATGAATTATTTCCGTTCTATAGTCAAATAACTTGGCATTATATTAAATGCATTATATGAGAGATACAATAAATTTGAGAGTAGTTTGATAAAGTTCCAAGCATAACTAAAGAACCTTATATACATACTGAAAAGTTTTAAACGAATGCAAATATTTTAACAGAACTTGCATCTCATTGTGAATTAATTTTGTTACATAATTAAATGGCACAATTTAATCTAGCCTTTCTGATATGAACACAATAGTATATTATAAATGCATAATTTATATTTTTATTACTTTTTATTTTAAATTTGTGATAATTAAACTGATTAAGTCGAAAATAATTGAATGAAGATTAATTGCAGCAATTTGTATAAATTGTATATTAAAGAACGAGTTTATAACACATTTTTATGAATGCATTCAAGTTTAAGGAAGCCGAAGGAAAGTTTTTTAAAGAACAAATGTACACAAATGGTCTTTTTTAAACAAGTTGTTTATACATTTTTTATTTATTAAAATCAAAGACAAATGTTATATTAAATAGTTAATTCATTTGTCAAAACATAAACTGAAAATAAATACGAAATATTTAATGAAGTTCATATAGAATTAGTTTTATTGTTTTACCAACCATACAAAATGCTTTGTATTGTACTTCTATTACAAATTAATGATTTTAAACACAAAATTAAAAAAAATGTTTTTGATAGTAAATTATATTTTATGTGCTTTTGCAATGTTATATTATATTTTAAACAAACCATATAATTCTTTATGGTATTTGCTTTATAAAGTAGTAAATTTATAGAGAAAACTAACTTTTGCTGTCAGTTTGTCTACTTATCAATTACAGCTTTTTGCATTTAATTTGTACTTGTAGAGAGAGTCCTTTATTACAACATAGCATCAGATAATCATGGAATGGTCTAGTTATTTTCCATTAAAAATACAACGTATTTAATAAGCAGCTGCAAATGAAACTGTCATCATAAAATATTCTTTTTCTTCATCAACGGTTACAAAATGAACATCGTGATAATCCAATTCCGCTAATCGGGCGTGGCTTTTAGGCATATTGTGTAACGCATATTATACACAAGAAATAGTTTTATTTAAATGACATTGTTTCCATTGTAGTTTACATTATAAATGTTTCGTAACCCTAAAAGTACTTGGCTGGTAGTTGCACATCGACACGCAAATGGCAAGAGTTGGGGTGATAAATTGACGGCCGTATGTGTACAGGAAATGACTGGGAAATGGCAATTAAGTCACAATCTCGAACTACACAAGCAAAATTGAAACAATATCGCAAGATCTAATTACGAGAAAACACTCACAATCAATAGCGGCCACTCACATTACGGAATCTCGCTCGTAAATTTTAAAACGGATAATCCTCTGCACATTAGTTATGCATGGATATTCTATGATTTACGGATTATAAAATGAATTATCTAAGTCATCAATTGCAGAGAATTCGTAATGGTATTACATTATAAGCGTGTTATGCATTTATTATGCTTGGATTTACAATGAGCGACGTAATTGAATAAATTTATAATTAAATAAAGTTTTGAATTTAATTTGTTTCAGGTGTCAAAATACAAAAGTTTTATATTTTATTTCAATTTAAATGTGATATCTTATCGCGCGGTTAAAGAAGCGAAAACTTCTGCAATGCGGCTCTTTTCATTTTTCCTTTGCAGCATCGCAAAAGGATAACTCACTGTTGCTTTCCCCTCGACTATTTGTTTAAATATGGGCGTGATCGGAGCTGACCTGCCGCAAAACTATCGCGCATCTCGTCGATAGTACAGAAAGAATGGGAAGCTCTCTCTACCCCTCCAACGTTTTACGCTTACGATTTATATTACGGAGAAAAGTTTTTCACGTTGTGTTTTCGTTTATGGATATGTTCCAGTTTTGTCTATCCCCACCAATTTTCTGCGGAGAGATGATTTGTGTTTTATTTCTTCTTCATGTCGCATGATAAATGAACTCGCAATTGATTTATACTTTGTTTTAGTTTAAAAGCTTCTATATGAAGTTGTTATTTATGGGTGTTTTAGCAGCTGGAATTTTGTCTTTAAATGTTTCATAGTGCATATTTGGATACAAGGAGGCTGTAGTGATTTAAGGCTGATACGTAACCACAAACTGAGATTAATATTAATTTATAAGTATATGCTTTTAAAGTAAATTTTATAGCTTTGACTAGATTCTTTCTAAAAAAACAACAATCTTACTTTTTTCAATACAAAACCTGATTGATGTTTAATAAGTTTGCTTAAATCAATATTATACTATTGATTATTGTCAGTTAAACAAATTTAAGAGATTAGTAAAAAAGTATAATCGTTTATTCAATTTCTTATTGTTTTTTTATTTAATATATTTTTTATAGAAATATATATATGCGTCTTTATTGCATATTTGTAGTAGAGGCAAATTCATCATTTTATGGAGCTAGACAGTTGTTCCCTGGTGACGTTATGAACAAAGGCGTACTATGTATGTCATGGTTTATTGTTTTGTCCACAATTTTGAAATGTTGCAAAGAGCAATCTTTTGTTGGTATACCTAAGTTTGCAATATCGGAATCTTGATCCGAGTTCTGGAGTAGTACGGTTGAACAATGCGTTTTTGTCGCATTTTTTGATTTTCATTAAACTTGTGTTTTTTTTTTGTATAGATTAAATTACTTTCACTTTTGATTTCTATATGTTTTTTTTTGTTTACTCTACTAGGCTAGCAAGATAAATTGTTGAGGAGGGTATAATTTTTTTCTTATTAATGTTTGATTTTTAGTTTTTGCACATTCGGCCAACTATTGGAACGCAGCGGCAAGAATATTTATCTGGATGTTTAATAGTTCTGCTACTTACATTGCTTAAGATTATAAAGATTTTATGAATTTTCTTGTGTTGTTGGTGTTGGTTTCTGTTTTACCTAAGGTAAATAACGTTTTGTTTATTTTTTGCTTTTAACTTTTTTTGTTGTGAACTACTGTGTACCTAGATCTTTTACTTTTTTATGTTATATTTTTATTCTTGGTTTAACAAGAGTACGCCCGTGTTGTTGTACTATTTTTGACAATGCTTATTTTTTAGTTTTTGTTTATTTAATCAACTGTTTAATTGTAATTACGTTCTTAGCTTAACGTACTGTTAAAAATTAATATTGTTTTTAAGACTATAAGGTACTAGTTTTGTTGGTTACAATGACTAGTTGTCTAGAACATTATAGTTCCAAAAGCTATTGCGGTTGACTAGTACAACATTTGTTTGATATTTTGGCTACAATAATTATGCTAAAATCACTTTTATAGCCGTCTTAGGAATGATCACATTCTAAGTAAATTTTTTGTTTTGTAGAAATATTGAATTAGGCTTTATCTATCTGTTGGAGATTTAACGAATCTAATTAACGTTACATGAATGTGTTTAGAGATCATTACTGTGTACTTTAATTTTGCGTTTTTAAGAAACATATTTGTGGCAATTGTATGCTTGTTTCTACTCTTTCTGGTTAGTAAGATTATGTTTGAGTTGTTATTATTTGTTTTGTGGTAGATGATGAGTTCACTTTATTTATTTACTGTTATAAGAGCGTGTATCGTAGAGAAATGGATTTTTTTGTTTGACAAGACAAACGATCTGAAGATGTTACTGTGATGCAACTTTGTCCTCGAAACGGACGACGCTTGCTTTAGATTTTATTTGGGTGTAGCTGCTGTATTGCTTATCTTACAGTTTGGCTTTGCAGTATAATTTCATGTTATTTAGATGGATTGAATCCATCATACTCTATACTGGCCATGCGTATGTCAGTTGGGAGTATAATAGTATTGAATATTTGCAGCTTATTATGGAGTTTTATTGACGGAATAGCGGAGGCAAGAGATTGCACATAATTGAATCCAAAATGGATTTAATGGAGTCTGAATGTTAGACTTTTGTTCATTTTTGTTCCGAGGCAAGTATCTTTGAATGTCTACTGGGGTTTTACTTATGAGTTTGGGTGTCGAGAGTTTGAAATGTTTGTAACTTTTTCAGCACGAGTTAGTTTGAAACTATTCTAGGTTCATAATTTTAGGGGTTATATCTGCGGTAGTCAGTTCAATCTCTCGCACACGAGTTAGAATTTCACTACGCACTAACTCTATTTTGCACGGGACCTACTAGTGTGTTGATTGGTATAGGCTAGTATCTTACTCTTGCTTTGCTCATTGACCCATTGACCAGGTGCAGGGTATTGTGATTTTCTCTTACGTATCCGGTATGTTGGTTCCAGGGTGCCATGTGTGCCGAGGTAGTTTTTGTTTTGTTGCTTTGGTTGGCGGTACTTACGATGTAGATGATATGTGAACAAGCTACACATGTTGAGTTGAGAGTTTGTCCGTGCTCAACTACAGGGTATTTTAAAAACTAAATTCTTCGAATTTTTTTGTGGAGGTAGTGTTTTTTTAATATTTTTGGGTGCAAAGAGGAAAGATTGTTTTTGTTTCAATTTCAGTAGTGAAACAGTTTTTATTTGGTTGGTTACATTTAGATTTGTCTTGTTTAGTAAGGTCACATGTGTTAGTGACTATGAGTGGGGTGGAGCTGAAATAAGATACTTTTCTTGGACACATTATGTGGCGTAGGTTGGTTTATATTGTCTAATATGTGTTGTTCTTGACATTTACTTGTTTAGTTTTGAGATAATCAAGTCAATATTTTAGAGTTTTATTGGTAATTACATTGAGAGTGCTTCACGTCAACTATTTAAGTTTGTTTACAAGTTATTTTATTACGACGCTTAGGTATGAGCGGGCATGTTGCGCTGCTTGTGGCTTGCAGATGTAGCAGGGTTTGGCGATCATTTCTACTCATTTAGCTGTTTGTAACTTGTGGATCATATAAGTATTTCAATATTAAACTGATCTGCGAGGAAGTTGAGATGTCTTGTTATGTCAGAGGGATTGTTGGGGTGATGTGTTATGCTAATAACCGCATTAGCATAACACATCACCCCAACAATCCCTCTGACATAACAAGACATCTAACGTTATCTTGCCACCTCGGTTGTGTATGGTGTTGGTTTTAGGTTGCAAGTGTCTTTGTCAAGCTTTCTTGAATAGGTCTGAAAATTGTTTGCTTGGCTCAAAGTCACTGCCTTTGCAAAGCATCGCATGATAATCGACGTAGTGCCGATTGGTGTTACAGCTCTGTAGTTGATTCTTGACTTAGTTGTGGGACGTGTTGTTGTGACAACCCAGATGACTTGTTGGATTGTTATCGTCAGAAATGCTTACTTCAAGGAAAGCGTAGCAGGTAAGCTTTGTAGGTGGAATATAGGTTGTACCGTTTGAAATCTGCCAGATGTTCTTTTAATGATTGTTTTCTCTTTTTTTTATATTTTATGATTTTAGTAGTTCTGAATGCACTGCTTTTTTTGCTCTTTATTGCGCCTTATTTATCACCAGCTTTGCTTCTGGAGTTTGTAAGGGGGCCTTCTCCTTATTTATGTCTCTGAAGAATAGTTTGTGATCTTTGGGGTTTAAGGTTCTTGGAGTAGGAGTGCTTGGTAAAATGTTTTTTGTTGTACGCCTTGGCAGGTATTTATGTCTCTGAAGAATAGTTTGTGATTTTTGGGGTTTACGGTTCTTGGCGTTGGAGTGCTTGGTAATCAGTTTTTTGTTTTGTTTTGCCTTGGCAGGATGTGCAGATGCAGGGTTGTGGGGTTGCAGTAGTTTCTAAGTTTTAGAGGATGTTACTGCGTTTGGTTGGTTGACGGCACCATGTATAGTGTTTGTTTCAGAAGCTGCAGCTTGGTAATAGAAATAAGGACATTTTGGGGCACCAGACGAAGATCCCGGTTTTTAAGGTGGCTTGGTGTTTATCTGTTGAATTTCACTGCTAGTTTTGCATATTTTTGTATACAATGATTTTACCTTATAAGACACGTTTTTGAGAAGTTTTTAGAAATGCACATTCTGCGCCAACCTTGTAAACGTTGATTTAGTGTGGCGGTTGAAAAACCACGTGTTTTTTTTATGCAGCGTAGTAAGGTGCTTTGAGGATTCTTCCTAGAATCTCACTTTAAAATAATTTTATCTTTTTTAGTTAGGATGAAGCAGCCATACTCTATGCTGGACATTTGTATGTCAGTATTGGGCGAATGACTATTTGAATAGTTGCAACTTGTTGCTAGTACTCGTGTTGTTCTTTTGTAGCAACGGAGTTAATTGATTGTTTGCTATTTTGGCCTCAATATGACTCATATGACTGTTATGGCAATCTGAAAGTAATACTCTGTCTAACTCTATTCCTAGTTTAGACAGGGACATTAAAACAACAGGATTTGCGCAGAGAAGAAAACCGGAAGGTATTACCATGCGTAAGTTATTCTTAAGGGTCACTTGTTGAGAGCCAAACAACTCACTACGTCCTAAAAAAAAAAACAAAATAAAAAAAAAAAAAAAAAAAACTCTATTCCTAGGTAGGTACTTCACAGTACAGTACCCGTCCACGGAATTTAAATATACGTTATTGTAAGAAGTTTACGAAATTGTCTTTAAAAAGAGAACAGCTTTGCTCTTCTTAGGCTTAATTTTTATTTAAGGTATTAGATACCTTATTGTTTAATTTTTACACCAGGCTTGATGCATGGCATGTCTGGAACATACAAATTGAAGATAATGAAGATAATTCTGAACTCTGAGAAATTCCAGCTTTGAGGTAAACACGTGCTTAATAGCTTTACGGCTAGTGTCCTTTGTTTCAGATAGGAATTAAGTTTTATTAATTTTAGATTGAAAATGAGACGTTGTTGATTTAGGAGTAGATTTTGGTGCTAGACCTTATCAAAGGCATTTGCAACGATGAAGAATATGACGCCAGTAGCCTGTTTTAAATTTCACCTCACTTAGGTTAGTTAATGGGTTTTGTGCAGCTCATAACTGAAGTCAAGTTGATGATTTAACAACCGTTGTGTGATCTCGGATTCTCTCCAAGGTTACAGTTTTTGCCAGTTTACTGAGGGACGACAGAAGTCTGATCGGGAGGGTCATTTTTTATTCTGTGCAAAATGTTTACTCTTTTCTTTCAGGGCATAGGAATGACATTACACGTTTTTTATAAAGACGGAAAATTTGACGTATTTAGCATTGCGTTTGTAATGTTTGTAGGGACATTTGTGAGAGAAAGCTCTTAAAGCTTTGATTGGAATGCAATCCGGGTTTGGAGCCGATTTAAATTTGAGATGTACTGGACGGCCGAACCGATTCAAGAATTGAAGCAGTGTCACTGACTGGGTGTACTGTATGTACTGATCTATTTCCTTGTGGATTTTTTCCACTTGATCTAAGTTTAAATCTTTGTCATAGACCGGCGTGCATTAGAATTCAGCAAATGTTGCTTTCCAAAGTGTATTCAAGGCCTATGCGTTTAGTAAGTCGACGGCACTAGGTTTCAGCACGTTTGCCATAATGTTTGGTTGTTGTTGTTGCACGAGATTTTTTTAAATTCTTTTTTCATTTTTTTGTTTCATTGATGTACTGCTTTGCGACTTACTATTTCTTTAATATATAGTTGATCTAGAAGTTATAGGTTCCGTAGTAAGGCGATTTAATGGTACAATAATATTTTTTGTTTATTGGTGGTGCTATTCAAAACGATTTTTATGTTAATTATTTTTATAGTTTTCAGTTTCCCAAAAGTAAACATCTTAGAAATTTCTAATTTGTTTAAAGTTTTATTTTGAGTGTCTTAAGTTTCAAAGCCATAGAATAATGGAAACAAAACAAAACGACAACGTAGTATTATTATCATAATATTATTAAAGGAAATGACTCTTAATCTAACCAAAGTTTACATAAAATAATAATCAAGTGTACTCGCAAAGCATATTTGCAATGCTTGAATACATAGAGAATTTTATTTATCATATCATTTAAATGTTATTTTGAAACCTAAAATATTATACTTAATTAATCAATCAAATTGATATGAAAATGATTAAAATTGTTCAAGCAATGTGTGCTTTATTTATCTTTAAAAGAAATTATCTTTTTGATAGATCGGTATACAAATAGTAGAGTTATTTCATTTATTGCTTGACTAGAATTTACATATTATACGGAAACATTGAAATTTTCCATCCTTAAAAATATTTCATTTGATTGATTTCAATATAAACATTATTTATTGATGATTTTATGTTTTGTTTTATATATTTTTTAGAAAATTTCTTTTTGTTTTCTATTTCACTGCTTCAGAAAACATACCGGATTAGACATTATCTACATTTGTAGGGCAAACATAACTAAAAGAAAATAACCCTTAGATAAAAAGCAATAGGTTTAATGGACTCCCACTTATTTAGCCTCCGAGTTATCTCTACACCACTCAAGCCTAACTGTAAATAGGTAATCCATACAAGGAAACGCTAAGAGACGAAATAAGATGAGGATGGTTATCTTGCCAGCACGAATCAAAAAAATCAGAAAATACATTTCTATTGCTTAATTTAAAATTGTGCATTTACTCAGGTGTTATAAAAATTTATTACTAATTTAAAAAAATGTATTTAGATTTTTTTGTCATATTTATATTCTTTAAGTTCTTATATGTTGCGAAAAATCAATTAATTTGTTTTAAATATTTCTTTTCTAAATTTTCATTATCTCTAAATAGGTTTTGAAACTGTCTGTACAAAGACTAATCATCTGCAAATTAGATAATAAAAATCAAATAAAAGATCCATTATCAACGCTACCCTGCAATTGTATTATTACCAATTTAAGTAATATATTCTCTCTTTAAAGTTTTACAATTTTCTTAAAGTTTTAAGTATATAATTACACTGTTGAAAACAGAGTAAGTGTAGTTTTCCACATTGCCAACTGTAATTGACCATTTAATGTTTATTTCTATACATTTACTTTCATAGTCCAATCTTCCTATGTAATTTGTGACACAATAACATGCAATTCAATTTATAAATTATGCTATACAACAATATTATGTTTAGTGAATTATAAATTAAAAAAAAAAGAATTTATTTCTTATTAAATTTAAAAAGAATTAAAAAATATGTTACGTGTAAAACGCGACGGATTCTGACACTATTACTTTTTAAATTAAGTTCTAGCACGATATAATAGTGCATCGTATATCATTTCAGAATAAACTAGTCATGACATAAAAGATGAACAATATGTTTTTATTATTCACTATATAAATAAATTTAATATGATACTATTAAAATGTTGTAATTGATAAAAATTATATTTTATTTTTGATAATCTTTATAGTGAATACGTTTGTTACTAACGATCTTAAGATGAAATGATTGTGACTAGGTTTTAGTATACGAAAAGGGGCGTCTTGTTTCCATCCGGACTGAAACTTACAAAACATATTTTGCCCTTGTTCATGAAACAATTGTTTTATTATAATGTGATTAATGACTAGAAAACAAACAGGGTGGATTATAAAGCAACTTCCAACAATGTCAGAAAATTAAAATGTTGACATGCTTTTTAGCGTATAGTAGGCGCTATAAAATATATATTAATATTTAAATATTTTAGGAAGCATTTTAATAATTTTTTAAAAATGTGATCTTTATTATTATTAGATTAAAATTAATGTATTCATTTAGCTGATGTTGGTAACACATTTTAATAAAATGATAATATTTACAGTTTTATATTTTCTTAATTCAATGGAGTTAAATAAAATTCAGTATCTGAATACATTGAATTTACTAGTGCATTGTTATTAGGTTTGGTGTAAATCATGGAGGACAATAGTCTATCACTAATGATGCTTTACATGTGTAAGCATACAATTAAACATTATTTAACGTATTAGTCAAGTAGTTAATATACATTAAACTATCTTCAGCAAACGCCAAAACAATTTTTAATTGAATTAAAAAAACAAAACTGTACTCGAACAACTTCAAACATTGCAGATACTATCTATTAACTAGTGCATAATTAATTATTCTGCATACTATCTGGTTTATGCATAAATTTGTGGTATTTTTTGTTTGTTTTAATGTTAAGAGCTTTTAACAAACTTGTACGACAAATTTAAATGTTATTTTAATGCAATAGTATTGTTTTATTGAATTCTTAATGAGTTCTTCATTTTGCATACAAACGAATAAACAATATTTTATTTTGACATAATTCTTTTCTTACGTTTAGTGAGACATTTTAACTTGATGATCACGGATTTATGCTGCAGTCCTACTGCGCCACCTACTGTAATTGACCAAAATTCGAACACGTTATGATGGTCCCACTGATTCACTGATACTCTCTGGCATCACTGGTCACTCTTCTTTCGCTATCTCTTTCTCTCTTCTTAATCTATAGTTGTCTATTGCTGGACGTAGGCCTTTTTTGAATTGTTATTCAGTTTGTCTATTTTTTGTATCTATCTACCCAGCTTTATTTTAACTTTGCTATTTGTTCTATTACGACTTTAGCTCGGAGTCTGATTTCTTTGTTTGTGATATTATAATATTATACCGTAGACTTATGCAGAGTATTGCCTGTTCCATTGCTCTTTGACTGGTTGTCAGCGTCTATGCTACAGTCTCCAGCCCGTATGCAGGAATTGTGGGCTTTTTCTTTCTCTTAGCTTTGTGTTATTATGTTGGTAACTTCTACTTTTTGGTTTTTTTGTAGTATTATTTAGTGTTTGAAGTACGTATATTTGATGACTTTTTTTCGTCTATTTAGTGCGGTTGTTGTTTGGGTGACTTGAATGCTTAATTTAATTCTTTAAGCATGTTTGTTAGTTCTTTAAGGTTTGAGCTAATTAAGAAAATGTTGTTGACAAATTGCAGATAGTTAAGGTGTTTGTTATCTATGTTTATTTCTTTTTTTTGGTATTTCATATTTTTGAAGAGCGTAAATTGCTTGGGTAAGATTGTGTTTGTTTCCTTTGCTTATTTTGTTTTGTTCTGTACATAATTTGTGTCCACAGTCACTTGGAGGTGGCATTTATGTAGATCTGTTTGAGCAGGTTGATGTATCTTGAATTGATTCTGTTATTGTTTATCGAGGTAAAGATCGCCCATAGTTTGATGGAGTTTTAGGATTTCTCTTAATCACGCTAAAACACTCTTACAATAACAGAAAAATGAGTAGGAAATTTAAATATTTGGTGGTTCCTTGTGGCTGTAGTAGGGCTGTAGTACATTTTGGTAATGGTTGGCGAACAGCGGTAGTTGATGACGGGACTGCAGCTTAACTGCTTGAGTTTGCGTTAAACCAATCAAATTAAGAATTGAGCTATGTGATGAATTGTGATTTATCAACAACTAACGTACATTTGCATTATATGCTCAAGTTCTAAAATTGGTTGTTTGGGAACATTGTAATGCCTGCTACCATTACAAGTTCAGTCTTTTTGCGAGGTTATTTTAAATCCTCCCCGTTATCTTATCATTGTTGCATTAGATTATTTCTATCTAACAGAATTTTTTTATTTATCTCTAAATCAAAGGATATTTTCAGGCGTGAATTAAAATCTGTCAGAAAGTTGGGAAAGAGCAGCCATTTTCAGCTTCTTCTAGCCTAGTTTTTTTATGTATTTTTATAGAAGACACAGAATTCTGATTTATTTGGTGAGTGTAGTTCTGAAAGATTAGTCGGTTTATTTGTGTATAGAAATACAGATGAAGAAATTTTTTTACAGATTGAACATGAAAGGAATTTGTCACCAGATGTGAGCATCTAAAGTGACCATGGAAGGTTTTTAAGTTTAAAGGCTACTACAAGACCATACTTACTATCATTAGAATTGACAAAGTCTATGAAACTAATAATTGAACAAAATAAAACATCCGTGGCGAGTGTTGCAAAGAGACTTTACTAGAGAATAATATGTTGCTGTATGTCCTCGATAACTTCACGAATTCTATTTTTAAGCTCTTGAATCGATTGTAAAGTATTGGCATAAACCTTATCTTTCACGTAGCCCTGAAGAAAAAAGTCTAAAGGAGTTAAATCACAAGATCTTGGTGGCTAATTGTGATCATCTCTTCAAAAAATAACACTGTCAGGAAACTTTTCTTGCAAAATTGCGATTGTTTCGTTGTTTGTGTGGTACGTAGCGCCGTCTTGCTGAAAATAAACGTCCACATCAAATCTTCCAATTCTAGCCATAAAAAATCATAAATCATAGCTTGATAGCGCCATCCATTCACCGTAACAGTTGCACTAGCCTTATTTTCAAAAAAGTAGGGTCTAATCACGCCGCCAGCTCTAAAACCGCACTAAACACATCATCACAATCATTCTTAGATTTTCTGAGCCCCAAATGAGACGATTCTGCTTATTAACGTAGCCTCCATGTATATAAATACGGTGTAATGTCGTTTGTGGAATGTCTATTTCTAAAGATCGACAAGGAATCGACCAATCTGGGTTTTCTTTAACAATACGGGCTACATTACCAATATTTTCATATGTTCTTGAGCACACGGTTTCGATTCTTCACATCACAAACTTGTTCCAACAGCTCAAATTTTTCTACCAGGTTTACTATTTTTGGCCGAGAACGAGCTTTACGGCGACCAAAAAGTGCTTTAGTTTTGCTAACTGCTAACACCATTTTTGTAGTGAATTTTAATAGGTTTAATGTGTTATTGAAGCGTGTATTGTTCTATTTTTAATAATGGCGTAGTTTTTACTTGTCAAATGTCAAAAGATAATAGCTTCAAAATTGACAGTTACCCAAATAGCCTGCTATTCAAAATGAAACTTCTTATTGGAAAACCATTTAGAACAAAAATAAAAAAAACTATAGTAATAGTCCGCGCGAACGCAAATAATTTACATAAGCCAAGCTCTGTGTTCTACTTAGGTATTTTAGAGTTTTTATAAAGTGGTTTAAAAGAGAATAAAGAAAACATGGTTTTAAAAGGACCCGATAATTTTGTGTATATTAGTTGGGAGTTACAAGACTCTTAAAAGATAAACTTTGAGTTTTAGTTTTTATAAGGTTTTATGAGGTATCACAAGACACTGAAAAACATTTAGAATGTAGTAAAGGTCTTTAAAAAATTGAAGAAACTTTTTCTTTTTTTTTTCTTTTTTCTAAATACGACTAGGTCCTGTTTCTTTACTACTGTCTTTTGTGATTGATGTCTACGAATTCATCCGTTGTTTTGGTGGTCTTTCTGATGGTTTTTTAGTATTTGGGCGATTATTCTCACTTTACTTATGCGTTTATCTTTCATACGGTCCAGTTTTTTTTTTTAATTTTGTGCTGCTGTTAGTAATGCTGACTTCTAGGTATGAGAACTTTATGACTTGCTGTATGATCTACGACGAGCATGGGGATTAGCACCTGATATGACTAGATGGTTATACATTGTAAGTCAAAAAACCACTCTTTAAAGTACAAAGATTAGCATGTCTGCTGATCAATGGAGCAAAACAACTTCTTACAGCTTCCATGGAAACACTGCTATCACTACCGCTACTGCACTAATTTCCTGGTTACACAGTGCGAGCTAGAATCTGAACTAGCGATAATGGAGAGGACACAAATAGCATACCGATTATATATTAACAAACATACTGTAAATCTCGGGATTCACAGACCGGGAATAACAAATCTGTTACATACAGAGGAGACACTAAGGATAAGATTTTATAAAAGATTATTGCATACAGAAGTTGTTTGGTGTGTTACTACCGTCCCGAGAAGAGTAAACAAACCAAAAATCCCCGGGCCATCTAGTACACAGATGGAACTAAAGATCACAATGGCACCGGAACCGGAATATATGAAGGCGGAAGTCAAGGGACTTACATCAGCTACAAGGGCAAACATGTTTTAGTTTTTTATAAAATACAAACTGGTGCATAACCAGTTTGGAAGCATTAGTTCAGAAAAGCAGGGTATACCTGGTCTGAACACAAAAAATCAGGGCATAAAAGAGAACTTTTAAGCGGACCAGTTTTTCAACAAAAAAAAACTACAAAGAAGTTTATTGAACCGCAATCTGCTTTCGGAATTCCATACTTGTCCGGCAAACAATTAATCCGTAGAAAACTTGAAACGAAACCTAACCTAACCTAACGGGATCATTATACACTACCCAAACTATGATAATGTGCTGGACAAAACTGCAAAAGGTTACAGGCATTGAATGGGATCCTTATGCCGCGGATCTCTGGAAAATTAAAAGTTCGAGGTTTACAATGAGAAACACATAGTTTTTTTTTGGAAAACAGAAGATCTATAAGATTACGCTGGACAAACAAAAGAGAAAAAATTACATTTTAAAGAAATTGAACATTTTTTTTTATATAAACCAGCGCCACATGTAAAGGGACATTATACTCAGCAAGTTGTACATTACGTAATAATTATAGGCGATGAGTTCTGCTATTGCTTTTCAACATATTGTCAGATACTAGTGGGGTTGACAGAAATATATTTAGTTTTGTTATTTTTTTGTTGTTGGATTGTACCAACAGTAATTAACAAATTATTCTTGAAAAGTACGGGTGTGAATGCAAGTAAATGTATTTCTGCATTCTATCATGCAGCCTGTGTTTACATAAATCTAATTTTGGTAATATTACTATTAAATTAGCAATTTTGATCAAATTAAAGGAATGATTTTTAAATAATAAATTATGGATAATTTGTTTATTGGTGTCATCAAATTAAATTATTTATAGTTGTTATAAACGACACTACTTTGAATTTTTCTCGTAAGAGTCTTAAAGATTACGGTTGTTACAATGTTGAATTTGGTTAAGATTTGCTTAATTAAAATTATTTTTATTAAAATATTTAATTAATTAAATAAATGTGCTATTATATTGTTACGTGTATTATCTGGCATGAACATCAAATATTGAATCAATTTTAACAAGTAATTTTCTGCGAAGATTGTGCTATGCTACAACTTAAGATAAAATACATCTATAGTCTTAAGCTATGAATAATTAACTACAAGGCTAGGAAATTAGACGATAATCCGGTGAGAGAAAAATTGCACCAAGTGTACTTGAGACCTGAGCAACGAGTTGGATTTAAAGCTCTCTAGGGATTTCAGCAACTACATTTTTAATAAGCTTACAACTATTTCAAGTAATTTGTATTTATGCCGTTTCATTTTAATTTAATTTAATTCTCTGCGGCATTTTACTAAATTGAATTATTTTTGTCCTATTTAACATATGGAAGGATATTTGGAACGGAAATAATATTTTTTGCTTGCGGAGGACCTTCTATCAGAAACATTTTTAATATCCCCCATAGTTTGGGAATTGTAATACAATTTCCTGCGACGTAAAAAAATACTCGTGATAAAGCGATGTTTTCTTTGGTTGTGCGCAGTCAACTCGACACGCCATTGGAAATGTTCAATGTGAAGAGCACTTCACATCAAACTCTTAGACCTTTTATATACTAAACCTCTTAAATTAGACATGGAATGAAATATTGCCTATATTGCGCAAGAAAAACCACTTTCATTTTCATCTGTAACAATACTTGAACTGTCTTATTTAATAAAAAATATCATTTCAAAATTGTAATCATAACTGAGCCCGGCGCGTTCACCATTTCCAATTGCACAACACGTAATAATCAAGTTAGTAATGAATGCAATTCCATAAATGGATTATACACGCGACACTTATGGAATGGGGAAAAATAAAATGTTTGTAACGTGTAAATTGGATTTTATCACATTGAACTTTAGAAAGACACCAGACACATTTAATCGCATTAGGGCGTCAAGCTTATAAGATCCCGGATCACTTCCTTCTATATACTAAAGGGACACGAAAAACTGCTGAAAGAAACAACTTATGACTGACTTTTTTTCTTTTCCTTATATGATATATACGTCTGCAACTAAAAACTTGTGTAAGTTCAGACTTATTTCTACAATTTGTCAGGAATTATGATGGATATAGCTTGTGAAGAGGCAATTATTACTGAATAACATTTCTATTTTCGTTCAGCCTGTTTGATATTTTAGGGGTGGGTTATTCATGAAAGTGAAACTGATGTATTGATTGTTGGCCAACATACAGGCCTATAGTACACGTTCGTTCCGCTTCGTACTCCACCTAACAGTATATTCCAAAATAATATTACAACAATAGGCACGTATGAATACTGACAACTACATATTAAGTTTCATTGCCATGAATACGCATTTCCAATTAAATCAACAGCGAAATGTAAATATAATTTAAGTATCCTTGCGGGAGACATTAAATCAATACAAGATAAACCTACACAAAAAATACAAAGCACGTAACGTTGAAATATCTTTTATAAAGTCGATAATTAAAAGCTGTATCGTGATTTCAGATCATAACATTACATTCTAATTGCGATTTAAACTCGCTTTGCAAAATGCACGATAACATTTTTTTTTGTTTTGTTTGTTGGTTGTGTTGCTTTAACTTTAGAAAACAGAGGAAATTAATTTCCTTGTTTTCCATTTATTTAATCCCATTTATTAATTAATTTCTTTAGGATTTTCAACTTGTTCTGTCCCACCTTTTAATTTCATGTTCATTATAAATATTGTTGATTCCATTAAATCAACTCATTTCCTTCTCTATATAAGTTCATAAATGCTGAATGCAGAAGTTAACGATGTTTTAAAATAAAAGAACTAGCTGATATTTAAAGCGTTTTGCTTGAATTAATGTACATTTATTAAAAAGGATTGTTTTCAGTTTTTTTGTGTTGTAATCAATCAATTATAAATTCATCAAAATATTATATAATTTTCTTCTTAATATAACATAATACTTAAATTTAATAAAAAGAAACCTAGCCATTTTTTATAAACATTATACATAACCTACTTTGTTCATGTAATGATAATATATAACTTTTATTTTTAAACTGGATATTTTGCTATTAAGCTATGTCCACATTAATATTTTTTTTATGTTGTTTGCGCTGTATTTTGAAATCCAATGCACATATTTGCGGCGTAATTTTAAATCTGTTCACATATTTTTCCAACAAATGTTTGTATTCTTAAATCTACTTATTCAGGTTACATGCATTTAAAGCTAAACTTGCCAAGTGACATGTAATCTTTACTTAATAGTTATTTAACTGAAACTGAAAGTTTTGCGTAAAACTAATTTAAAAATTCTAATACGACATGCGAAGAATGTTGTAAAATTGTTTTTTGTGTAAACAGAGTTAATGTAAAAAAAGTTAGTCATTATTTGGTGGTCTACTGTATTAAAAAATTCTTGTTTACTAAAGTTTTTTGTTGTTTTTATTTTTTTGCGAAGTAGATTATCCAGCATCATTATTAAAACATCACATTTTTGTATTCAATAATTTATAAAACATATCGGTAGTTGCCAAAGGAAATATCGCAATTATAGATGTACACCCAGCGAAGTTTACATTATAATGTTTGAAGTCGACTTTAAAAACCGACTGACGACAATTCATTGCACAAAAATTTTATTACAAAATACCTAAAACAAAATTACTTATTTTAATATTAACAATTTTGTTAGTTACAATACTATCGAATTAAAAATGTATTACTGGATTATGTGTGTGTACTTTTTTTTTCATAATTAGTTTTACACAATTATTTCAATTATATACAATAAGAATAAAATCATTGTTTCAACAATTAACATGGAAAATATATACAATATCATTTATTGAGTCAAAACATTTTAAAAATATTTTGATATACAAAGACTTATCTAACCTAATTCTATTATGATAAAAGAACTAGATCAATACCAATGTGTCCTTTTCTAAGCCTGATATTTCTATTAATTTAGATTTGTAATCATTGTACAGTGTTATTACACTATTTGCGTATTTCTCTTAGTCTGCAGCCCTTGCTTGGACTAAAGTACTCTGTTCATTGCTGGGAGCACCGACCTTTAAACACTTTAATCCAAACTTGATATATTTCCTCATTGCTTCGATTTTTGTATTTTTATATTTTGTTCAGTCATTATGGACTTTTGTCATCTTCTTTTGATAAAGCAGTCTATGTTAATTGAATGGACGTTAGATGAAAACTGATGTGAAATATATAAATACGATCTATAAGCAGGGGTACCAAACTAGCGCCAAAGCTCTAGTTTTTTATTGTGTAAGCATTGAGCAAGGGTGCGTTGCTATAGTTGGAGCAAATGTGGCTGTTATATTTGTATGTTTAGTTACGCATTGTCTGCTCTTGAAAATTGCAGTTTGTAAGCAGCAGAGCAGATGCTTTGTTAAATGCAACTTTGTTTACAAAACAGTACATTACTTGTTTTGCATAGTTTAAGCTTTTACTTCTGTATCATGTAATTGCTTTTTCAATCAGTTATTTGGTCTTTGCTTTTTTTAATGATTTTTTTATATGCTGAGAACTTGCATTTGAGATGGACCTACAGTATTGAGGGGATTCCAAGCCACTGGATTATTCATCTACTCTGAACCAGAGAAGGACTTTAGCTAAAAATTCTACGTTGGCAAGGCGGCTTAAAATTTGTTTTAACTTATGCAGTTGGGTGTATCTAGACACTGCATTCTGCTGCTCTCTTGTGCTGACAACGAAATTCTGAAGACAAGCAAAGCAATGTAAACTATTAATTTTGGCGTTGCTGGGCTTTATAGTTCTTTTTTATTTAGAAGAATTTAAGACACCTTTTTTTAACTATGAGCAAGTTCAACTGAAGCTTCATGAGTTGTCTTTAGAAGTTACCGACAGTTTGGTTCTTGAAGCGATGAACAAGGGTGCAATGCTATAGTTGGAGCAAAGGTTTCAAGTCAGTTATTTGGTTTTCGACTATGTTTTAAGATTTTGCTATGAGAGTATACTGTCAACTTGCATTACAGATAGGTCTACAGTTTTGAATGAATTTTGAACCATCTACTCTAAACCAGAGAAGGATTCTAGCTAGAAACTGGCAAGGCAAGGCCGGTTGGAGTTTGGAAAAAATTAGTTTTAATTTGGGTTTTTTGGTGCGGCTGTTGGGTGTATAGATCACTGCGCTCTTGTTCTGAGAAGAAAGTTTTTAAGACAAGCAAAGCAATGTGAACAGTTGATATTTAGAAGAATTTAAAACCTGTTTCTTACAACCTCCAACTGGAGCCTCATGAGTTGTTTTTGAAGGTTATCAACAGTTTGATTCTTAAAGTAGTATTTTAATTTAAAAAACAACAAAGTATTCAAGCGAATGGACAAAGATGCTGAACTGCTCACTAAGGTAAAAGGGAGAAAATCAGGATACTGTAGGCTTTTCGAATTAACCAATACTATTTCCTGCAATTAATTATGGACAAGAAATAGAAGGAAAACGATGAATCGGAAGGAAGATGTTTTTTTGGTTACAAAATCTTTGACAATGGTTTAGAATTAAGAATGTTTTTACATTAATACGACTCGCACAAGATCGGGACGAGTTCAAACATATGGTCGCCAACCTTCTTTGAGGAGAAGGCACTGGAAGAAGATGTTTTGATTCAAAAAAAGGTAATATCCGATTTTAAAACATTAATTATATGCTAGAAAGCACTCAAATTTTGCCATTTTCAATAAATTTTATAAACTGCAAACTGGTTATGAAAATTATAAAAAGCGCAAAAATTGGGCTATAAACTGCTGTGTTTTTTTAATAAAATGTTAAAAATAGCAAAATTTGTTTTGAAAAATCAGAATATTGTTAGAAAACGTCAAAATCAGAGTGTGTGCAAAACTTTATTCATAAAATGTCAAAATATTAAAATTTAGTCTTAAAAGCATCAAAAACAAATTTTTCAAACTGTAAAAAAGTGCACATTTTTATTTATAAAAAGTCTAAATCTGGTAATAAAACATTAAATTTTTTTTTTAATTTAATGAGTTTTTTAAACCGTTTTTTTCTAAGAGTCCTCTTGGAAAAGACTTTTTAGAACCTTGTTTGGTTTTCCGAGTCATGGTTTTTTAAGTCTTTTTGGGTCTTCTGATTTTTTTTTAATTCTGAGTCTATTTAGATTTTTTTATGATTTCGGAGTTGTCTTCTGAAAATTTAAAATTTATTTTGAAACCTTTGGCTTTTTTTGATTTTCTGAATCTTTTTTAAGATTTTTGAAAAATAAATTGTGAGAATATTATGCGACTTTTTAGATTCTTATTTGGCCTTCCAAGTCGTTTGTTATTTTTTTTGGGTCTTCTGAATTATTTTTTATAAAACTTTTGAGTCATTATGGATTTTTTGAGATTTTTGAGTAAATTTTGTTTTTAAACTTTTGAGTCTTTTTAGACTTTTGGGACACGAATAACGTGTCAGTAATTTGGATTGATGTTATCAAGAGGTTAGATCACTGTTGTCTTTTGTGACAAAATGACTTCTGACGCTCTTAGAAAAGTCAACATGCAATGTTTTGGTGACTAACATTTGGGCGGGTAGGTGGGACACTCTATAGTATAATATCGAGTCAGTAGTTTGGATTGGAGTAGCCCACCCACCACCCAATTGTAAGTTAACAAGGGGTTGGATCACAATCGTCTTTTGTGATAAAAAGATTTTTGACACTTCTGACACTTCATAATATAATAATTGCATTGGAGTGCCCCAACCAACCATCCAAGTTTTAGTAATGAAAAGATTGGATATCAATAGTTTCTTGTGACAAAATGACTTCTGACGCTTGCAGGAAGGTCAAACATGCAATTTTTTGATGGCGAACACTTGGGCGGGTGGGTGAGACACTTCATAGTATAATAACGAGTTGGTAGTTTGGATTGGAGTGGCCCACTTACTTACCCAAGTGTTAGTTATCAAGAAGTTTGATAACAATCGTCTCTTGTAACAAAAATACTTCTTACGCTTGCAGTAAGGTCAAACATGCAATCTTCTGATGAAAAACACTTGAGCGGTGGGTGGGACACTTTATAATATCATAACGAGTCAGTAGTTTGGATTGGAGTGCCCCCTCCTCACCCAAGTGTTAGTAATTAAGAGGTTGGATAATAATCGTCTCTTGTGACAAAATGACTTCTAACACTCGCGGAAAGGTCCAACATCCAATCTTTTGATGACGAACACTTAAGCGGGTGGGTGGGACACTCCATAATATTATAACGAATCAGTAGGTTGGATTGGAATGGTCCACTCACTCACCCAAGCGTTAGTAATCAAAAGGTTGGATAACAATCGTCTTTTGCGACAAAATGACTTCTGACGCTTGCAGGTAAAACATGCAAACTTTTGATGACGAACACTTGGGCGGGTTGCTGCGACACTCCATAAAATTATAACGAGGCAGTAGTTTGGATTGGAATGGCCCATCTACTCACCCAAGTGTTAGTAATTAAGAGGTTGGATAACAATCGTCTCTTGTGACAAAGTGACTTCTAACACTTGCTGAAAGGTTAACCATTCAATCTTTTGAACACTTAAGCGGGTGAGTGGGACATTCTATAATATCATAACAAGTCAGTAGGTTGAATTGGAGTGGTCCACTCACCCACCCAAGTGTTAGTAATTAAGTGATTGGATAACAGTGGTCTTATTAAATATCAAAATATTGTTAGACATTTTTGGTGTTGAAAAGTGCAAAAATCTATTCACTAAAAGTGAAAAATAGCAAAATCTTGTTATAAAGAAATACAATATTGTCAGAAAGCATCAAAAACCGGCCTTAAACTGTTAAAATGTGCAAAATTCTATTCATTGCCGCGAAGTATGAAAATAATGTCAGAAAAAAAAACAAATTTGGTCAAAAACTGTTAAAAATGCTAAATTTTAATTATAAAAAATCAAAAATAGCAACATTCGGTTATAAAAAATATAAAAAAAATGAAAAATCGGGTCTTGAAACAATTGTCACAAGCCCAAAATTACATAAACCTTTAAAAAATAAAACAACATTTTTTTTTTTTAATGGTAAAATTCAGCTATAAAATATCAAAAATATTGTTAGAAAGAACTAAAATATGGCATTACCTGTTTTAAAATGCAAAATGCGGCCATGAAGTTTTACAATTGTCAAAAAAAATCGGGCCAAAAAATCGTAAAAATGTAAAAATTTTATAAAAGAAAATTGCAAAACTCAGCTATAATATAGAGAAAAAATGTTGAAATGGAGTAAAATTGGGTCTATAAACTGTCAAAAAGTGCCAAATTCTATTTTGGTTTTTGAAAAAATTTTGACAGGGCCCTGATAAAATAACGAACATCGACATTTGCGTACTTTCAGAAACCAATTTAATTATTTATTTATTATTAGGATATTATTAGTGTATCACCACTTTCTTTCTTTTAGCCAGGTTTTCTACTTTTGTCTGTTATTCCATTCTCTATCCCATAGGTTTCTTGTTTAAATCGCTTCATCTACTTCATTTTGCCATGATCTTCTTGGCTTCCCTCTTTTTCGTTTCCCAATCGGGCTCCAATCTGTTACTATTACTATTCAATTTTATTATACGTCATGCAAATCAGTTTCAGAATTGCTGGTTTAGGTCTAATTGACATTTTATAAGTATAGTAATTATATTGACTGTGCGTAAAATATTTAGGATTACAGTCATCTGTTATGTCATTCAATTCAATCTCTTAGAGCATACCTTATCTTTTTGCTTTTTTTGATTTCTTACCTTCTTTTTCAGGACAAAAATATAACTTAATAATATTTGATCCAATTATCTTTTTAAAAAATATAATTGCTTTGTAATGAGCTCATTATTACGATACTATTTTTTTTTTAAGCGTACTCTGTTACTATACACAGCAAGCAGAACTCTTAGTAATGAAATATTTATTAATTTACTAGTAATATTATGAAATAGTTTATGAAAATGCCCAAGCACTTTTAACAATTACATAAATTTGAGAGTCACTTTTAAATAGGTCATTATAATACAAATATAATTTAAAATTAATAAATGATGTATTTTATGTAAATTCGACAAATATAATTAATTTCAAATATAATTATGTTGGCGAATCTTAATCAAATATTATTTTAAATATTAAATATAAAATTGCTTGAAGATAAACTAGTATATCCTATTGGAATGAGAAGTGCATTTATTGTTTCGCCCGGTTGTTTCGCATCGCCTATCGCCCCGCTGTGCTCGACAAAAATTATATCTTTTTACTCATAATGGCATATACTGTTTCGTTATATCTCTATGTAAATCTTATAATAGATAATCTAGTATTACTATTACAATACTTATTATATGTAGCATATTTTGTGTTCTATTAAATAATAAACAAACCACCTGTTCATCTATCGACTGTAATGACACAATAACGCTCAACTAGAAACTTTATCGATTATCTAATAATAAACAAGGAAAAGGTAGAATATAGGTTACAGCGCAGCTTAGCGTTGGTTATTATTGCATTGAAATATCTTTAATAAAACGCAATCATTTAAAATATTTTTGCTTTCTAATAATAGCTGTAAAAACTTGTTTACAGTCTATTAATGTTTTGTTCAATTAGGGTTTGAATTCCTCAAAGCCTTTACTACTCGCAGTGAAACTATTACCTTTAGTAACTTTGGACAATAGGAAACCTAATTCACAACCTTTGTACATTGGATATCTTGATTATGTTTCACCTTTACCGATAGATAAACTTGCAAGTTTCTTGATAAATCTTTGATGGAAGCATTGTTGGAAGTAATTAAATGATTAAAAAGATTTATGTTAATATAAATAAATATCTAATTTTATCTTAAAAAATATTGTTTATTAAATTTTCTTATTTAAAATACATATAATGAAACCGAAAACATTTTAGGGAATCCATTACAAGAGAATCCCATATGGCAAAATCAATTACACAAAAAGGTAGTATTACGCTCCAAAAAGAAATAAAAGGATGGGTTTCTCTCTTTGAAATGCACAAGATATAATACAGTATACCTCAAGATACGTAAGTGCTTTTGGGACGATATTGATTTGATAATAGGTAGAAAATAAAACTTTATTCGATTTGTGAAATGTTTTTATTATAATATTCCCATATCAATATTAAATAATACTTATTGGTTTATTTATGCAGTCAATTTACATATGCAATTTAGATAAGTTATGTGCATATATGTATATAGATATGTATATATAAATATACATTTATTAATTGATGTAAATTTAATAAATGTTAGTTAGCTATAAATTGAATATGTTACTTATTATAATTAAGGAGTTGCTGAAAAATTGCTTGATATTAGATTAGATTTATTAAACATTACGTTTTAAGTAAGAAAGAATTGCAAAATGTATAATTAAAATGATTTAAAGACGCTTATTTATTAGCTGCTATGTTCCAGATTGAAATGTACGGTTGAACTAAATGTAAACTTCCGAAACAAATTTATGTTATTTAAGATTTTGAAATACCTCGGAAAGTCTTTTAATTTATTTTAAGAAGTTTGTTGAGTTTTGTGTATGCCAATTATTATAATGAAACAAAAATTTCGTGATGATGTATCTGTTTGATTGATGGCTTTATACACAATATGATAAAATAAAATTAGATAATTTGTCGAATTTACAGGGTGATTTAAAATAAATGCGAAAACTTTATAGGCTAGTTTTTAGGACAATAATAATTGCTATTAAAAAATGTCTTATTATCAACTATGATTTTATATGAATTTTTAGTTGGGCAAGCAATGAACGTCGCTATAGATGGATTTATTTAAAAAAAATGTAATGTTTACAAAGCGGCAAAGTAGTCTAGCCGCTTAGGTTTTTGGTTCTCATGTTGGGGGTATGTGATCGAATCCTTATCCACAGTAAAATTGTTTGTAGATATGTCTAGCTCTGTAACCGTTACGGCATTCATGGTTTTGGCAAAAACAATATTTTACAAACAATAACCAACTTGCTTTATCTCATTACTTATAACTCTGAAGCCAAACGACTGGTAATTTGACCGTAATTGATCATACACAAAATCTGTCAGCATTATTACAACAACTGTTAAAAATTTAGAAACAGGACAACTATATGAGATTCTGTTTCTTTGTGCGGAAAGATTGACAAAATGTTTGTTTTTATTGAAACCTGATTATTAGTAGCATCACCAATCACATTTTTCTTTTTTAAGGTAATAACAAAATCTATGCAGCTTAACTACTAACAGGTTTTTTGAGAGCAATTTATTTTAATAATGACTCTTTACGAACATATACAGGGTGGGGCAGAATGACCTTTCTAGTTTCAACGAATCACTGAAGAGTGCCCAGAGCAGATATAAGGATGGGAGAGGTGCGTTTTGGCCGGGGCAACAAGTCAATTTTAGTAGTGACCATGTTGGGAGAGCAACGCGGTTTTGTTATTGAGACATTTTTTAAAAACAGGGTTTTTGCATAGAACAATAACGCAAATTTTAGACACAGACTTTAAGTTACATCTCTACAGTATGGTGATTGACCAGGAATTGAGCGCACAAGACTGCGTGAGACGTACAGATGCTTGCAATGCAATCTTAAAAGCTGTACCTTCAGCGCTATTGTGTGGATTAGCGACTAAGTGCATTTTCACTTTTTTGGCACAGTGAACAGATTTTTGTTACTAGGCAACTGAAAACCTTTGGGAAATTTACCACTTCACTGCTCTGAAGTGACAGTTTGGTTAGTTGTGTCTTCTATTGGCATTACAGTAAATTTTGTTTGCTATTGCGAATTGTTGGTGAGTTTTTTACGGCTTAAAATGGAAGAACATCATTCTGGTTTCAGCAAGATGGAACCACGGCTCACACTGCCCGCCGTTTACGCAATCTTCTGCAGGAGTTATGTTACCGGCCACCTGATCTCGTTGCGAGGAGATGTCCATGACTTCCTAAATCTGTGGATTTGACTTTTTGTGATTTTTTTCTGAGGGGATACCTTAAAGGTCTGGTTTACAAAGCTCGACCTCTAACCCTGTAAGTTTTGAAAGCTGCAATTGCCGGAATCTCTCAAGATATGCTGGCGAGAGTGGCCGAAAACATTGCGGAAGGTCCTAACATGTGTGTCGGCTACCACCCGGCTGTCTGTGTTGATTTCTAGTTTTTGTTTTCTTAGCCAAATTTTAAGTACCTTATAAGCCATTTGAAAACTTAGTATGATGATTTTTGGCAGCTTTAAAGTTCCCAAACAACTTTATGGCCAGTGTTTTTTCTTTTAGGTAGGAAGAAGTCAGTGACATAAATTTTGGATTGAATCTTAAACTATGGAGTTTTAAGAGTAGGTGCTAGACTTTATTGAGGACTTTTACAACATTGAAGAAGATAACACCCGTGGCTTGTTTTAAACGATTAATCGAAAATTAGTTTTGATTAGATTAGTTTGTTGATAGCTTAATAAAAGCTTATGTCTGAAGTCATGTTGATAATATTGCAACAGGTTTTCAGCAACCTGGGTGCTCTCGTATTCTCCTTAAGATTACAGTTTCTAATACCTTACTTAAGGTTGATAGAAAACTATTCAGTTGATATTTTGTAAAGAATGTTTATCCTTGTTAATCTTTAGGATTGGAATGACATTCAACGTTTTTTACAGAAACGATAAATGCAACTTCCGTAGCAATGCGTTTATAATGTCTGTGAAGAACATTAAAGCTTTATGAGAGACACTTTTTAATGCTTTATTTGCAATGCGGTTGGAAGTTGGTGCATATTTAGGCCATACTTTTTTTTGGGCTTTAGAGACTGCATTGAAGCTTGGCTTTTAAGTATTAATGCACGTATATTTAAGGCGTCTTTGCCATGATAGATAAAAACAACAAAAAAATAAAACTAAACAAAGAAGCAAAACGAAGAACTGGGAATGCTTAATATCCAAACTGCTTAAAAACGATCTAAAGAAGCCGGAAACATTACACGATATAACCGGTTCTCTAATATTACGGACAGAAGTTAATCAAACACGCAATCAAGACGGCAAAATTAGGTAAAACCTGTGGACCAGATGAAATTTACGCGGAAATATTGAAGCTGATAGAGGAGGAAAACATTAACATTTTTGAAAACCTGTTTTATAATATTTATGACACAGGAAAAATAACAACTGAATGCTTAAAATCTGCTTTTATTACTATACCAAAAAATGCAAATGCCAGATTCTGTGTAAGTTTTTGGCTTATAAGCCTAATGAGTACTTTTAAAGTGTTTCCGAATATTATAAAAACAGAATATACAAAAAGTGTGAAAACGAAAACAGCGACGTGTACTTTGGATTTTGAATTGGCCTTGAAACACGTGAAGTGCTTTTGCACTCCAGATACTTCTACATAAATGTTTAGACCACTAAAAACTGTCTACATTTGCTTCATAGACTATCAAAAAGCTTTCAGCAAGGTAAAACACGACGAGCTAATCGTAGATCTTAAAAACTTGGAGCTTGATGGAATGGACATACGCATAATCTAGAATCTTTACTGGTATCAAGAAACAATACTAAAAGTTAAAAGGGAGGATACAAAAGAACTGAAATTTAAATAGGTGTTATATGCTCTTTAACGGGTATTCCGAGGTTATCTTTATAACGCCCTAGAGTATGTAGAAATGGGCATAAAGATGACAACAACAACATACGCTTTGCAGATCGTTTCTGCGATTAACGACGGATACTAAAAATACTTTGGATGAAGAAAGTACGAAACGATTTCTTTTTCAAAAAATGAAAGAAGAAAGAGAATTACTACTCAGTATTAAAAGAAGAATAATCTCATATCTTGGACACATATTGCGCAACCAAAAATACAGCATCTTGCGTCTGATAATGAAAGAACGGATTGAGGGGCAAAAATCAATTGGCATAAGAATCCTATCATGGTTACGCAATATCCGAAACTGGACAGGTATGGGCGTGGGACAACTGTTCTACATGGTAAAGTAATAGAAGCACATTAAGAAAAAGAAGAAAAGTAGGCGCTGTATGCTTATTTTGAAGGGTTTTAGCTGCATTTGATTTTTATTACCTTTTTAACCTCACTATAGAGCCAATTAAGCTTGGTTTTGTTTACAGAGTCATAACACTTTTATTATTTGTGGCTTGGTTGGTTTCTCTAGGGAAGCCTAAACCATTTTTATGCTATTTTTGATTGTTTTTTCCATTGCAAGTTGTATGAATATTAGGTAGTGATCTCTATTAGGACGTATGAAAACAAGCACTAGTTGGTCTTGTAGACCGGCTTGACCTTCTTTTTTCATATCAAAAACTACTCGGCTATGGTCTGAGCTAAGGTTGTTAATGAATGAAACAGGAACCTAAACTGAGATGTTTTTGAATAAAGCGATGCTAAGAACTTTGCAGGAAATGTTCTGTAGCTATTGTAAATGGGTATGATAAGTCAAGTATGGTATAGGCTCTTGACCTAGGCGTACCTAATTAGTATTTTACCTTTAGCATTTGATAGTTTGTTGTGCCGACCTGGATGCTGTGAATTTAAATCGTTTGCAATAGTGGTTGGAAGAAGCTGACCGTCTAGTAGTACATTGATATCTGCAGTCTTTAGTTGTTTGGTTGGCTTCGACTGATATGCTGAAACCAGCTTTATCAGTCTCTCTGCATGGAGGCTAACTATTGCCACTATTTGAGGGTATGGGCTTGCGAGTGTTCAGTTAATCTTTTGATAAGGTTTGCAGTTTTACGTCATTTTTAGATAAGTTAAAACTACGCATTAATAGATGCTTTAATATATTAATATATTTTCATATTCTTACTTTTTAAGTTGTCCGATAAAGCTATTTTTATTTGCAATAGCATTTTTTAATCTTTCGATATAAAGTGACGGCAGTAATCAATTACGGAAATACTACTTTTAAACTTTATTATATGACCTTATTGCTCTTTTCAATATCATAGTAAAAAATTAGCGTAGAAGTACTGGCACAATTGAATCATACTGTCACTATTGATGAATTATATTTATATATATTAGACGGGAGCATAGTTGAGAGTGAATCTTGTACACTACACTCAATTTCTATTATGATTTATGACAGATCATTTATTTACAATAAAGAATCTCTATTTAATTTAATTATGCTTAATTAAATTCAACAACACGTGTTATAATAGCTATTAAAATATTAATTTTTATAATAATTACGAATCACCGATGTTTCAAAATGGCCATGAACTTGTTTTCTATCGACTTTATAATACTGTCAGCTAATCCGATCTATAAAATCTATATTTAGTAAGTAAACTAAAATAAAACGACGAATTTCCTCTGTGCAAACCACATAAATCCTTTATAACCCCGTTTTCTGTGCCATTTAACGTTAACCCGGATTAATTTAAGATTAAATCTCCATCTATTCGTACATATCAACCACTAACAAGTGTTACTATATGTATAATGCATACCTGATGTGTCCACTATTTTTAGACTAGAATTTATATTTTTTACAAATATTTATAGCATGTAGAAATCGGTGGGCGCACTAACCAGTGCCAACTGTTACTGTAAATACAGGAAAGAAACAGTTTTGTGAAAGTTAGCAATTAATAATAATTTCAACTCATTGGTTTATATATTGTAATTATTAACTCATTTTGGCATTAATATTAGATGGCAAAATAATAATGCCGTATTATAGATATATATATATATATATATATATATATATATATATATATGTCATTTATTATAATATAAAAGCAACTGTTATTGCAGGATTACTGTAATACTAAAATTGATTCATGTTACTCATTTGTTATATATAAACTTAAATAACTATTTGTTTTGTTTCAGTATGTGGAGATATTCATGGCCAGTTTTATGACCTCATGAAATTGTTCGAAGTAGGAGGTCCACCATCTAGTACAAAATACCTTTTTCTTGGTGATTATGTTGATAGAGGATATTTTAGTATAGAGGTGAGTGTTTATTTATTTGCATTAATTTGAGCTTTATTCTACTATACTTTCAGAGTCACTTTAACATGCTAATAAGACATCACGCGCAGTTAATTCCGTCTGTAAAGTTTTCACTACCACTTTTTGTATAAAGTTTCAGTTACGGTATTTTTTTTCAAGCGTGATTTATTACTATAGGTACAAGTTTTATGTATAAGTGTAAAATAGTAAATGCGTATTTGATTTTATTGATCGCCTCGGATACGCCTTTTCAATTTATTCCGGAAACATTTTTAGTTTCCCTCGGCACATCCTAAATGCTTTTAGTCCTATTTAATTCTCTCGGTCTCCTGTCTACTTTATTACTACTATTCTATTTGATTGCCATGCTCTTACAATTCAAATTTTACTTTATACGCTTGCCGTACGACATTTATGTAAATTTTATGCTTCTCTAAAATGTCGAATCGTTACAAGCAGAAAAAGTTACAAAATATTTGATTGCATACTATGTACCATGTCTAATAAGAGCTATTTATTATATAGATTCTTCTGCATAAAAACACAATTTGTGGAAGTTAGCCAAGAATTTTACGCCGGCGAAGTTTTACAAATTATTAGACAAGAAACTTGGCTTGCAAGTATGGAAAGTATTTATATATTAAATTTTTCCAAATTAAATTGAATAACATGAAATTAACTAGAGGCGTTGATTTGATTGATTATTTACAGAATACACAAAGTTTATATAACAATCGGTTAATGCTCTCAAATAACATTAGAATGAATCAATAATTTATATTTGAATATAGAACACGCATAAACATTGTTTACAGACTATCATCAAATATTATGAAGTATATGTATATGGATTTATTATTAAATTAAATCAATTTTTATTTATTATGGTGTTTATCAAAATCATCATGTATGAAACTGATATTTACGCATTAGTTTTTATATTACAACATCTTTTAAGTTTAAAGAGTGAAACCACACTTCACACTTTTTGAAACCTTCACTGCTGAATGCCAAAAATAAGAGGTTTGTGATGAAAAAATGCGGATTGTTACTTTCTGGAAATAATTTTATGTCGCAGTCCGGTTGAACTTTATTTTTTAATTGTTGGTTATGCTTTTTTAAATTTCTAGCAAGCGTTGAAGTACATTCAAAATTTTGTCTAGAAGCCATCATAATTTTCATCTTTCTGGAAACTGCAGACATTAATAATAAAATTATTGGTGTGGTTTTTTTTTAAATAATAAGTTAAAATTATTGTAAATGAGAAAAAAACCTTAAAGAATACTATTCTTTATGATTTTTGTATCAGAATTACAATCTATTTAGACTATAATTTTTCTATTTTGAAGCATAAGGTCTTGATAGCAATCATTATTTCAAATGTAACAGCGTATTGGCATCTGGCTCAGAGTTGATTTTAATATTTTTACTGGCAATTATGGCTTGCATATTCTGTACTTGGGGCCATTTAATTTTTTTTAATTTTAAAATCGGAAAGTAATAAACTAATAGCTGATTATATTGGAGATTTCAAATAGCCACACAATTTTGAACAATATTGCTTTTGATGTTTTAATGACTCTATAATAATACTTACTTCAGCCGTTATTGGTTATCTTACATCTCTTCTTCTCACAGTAATTTTACTGTGCATTTGCACAGCTTAAATGACGTCTTTATACGTTTGCTCAATGAAGACTTTTTTAACGTTAGTTAAAGTAAGTATTGTGCCTGAATAAGTTGTTAGGAAGATTTGGTTTATTAATAACGTGTGTGTCTTCTATTGGCACGAATTACTGCTTGACATGCTTTGTACGAGCCGACGGATGTCTTCTTATGGTATATTCTCCCATAGTGCATTTGTTAGCATCCGAACACGTCTATATAACAAATCCTAAAGATGTTCAATGGAATTTTGATCAGGACTTAAGGATGGCCAATATGTAGTTTGAACCCAGTAGTGCCGAAGGTAGTTCATGATGGTGGCCGCAGTATGTGTCCTTGCAAAATTTGGGACTATACTATAATTATTCTATATGAAACTGGCACAAGCTCTGTTCTTTCATTAAGATTAATTCTGTCTTAAACTATTACAGATTCACCATCATATTTTTTGAGGTTTGTGCAGAATGGCGTTTATATGGACGTCGGTATACTCGTACTCGACTCACAACGAGTTAAACAAAATTGTGACTCATCTGTGAAGAGTAGTGGTCTCTACTGTAAGTTGCCGTGCGACATATTTACGAGCAAAATGTAAACGATACCTTATGTGGTACGGAGTTAAAACAGGTTTTTGCACAGGTATTCTTGGTCTTAGGTTTGCGTTTCTGAATCTATTCCTAACTGGTTGGTCGGATATTTTCACGTTATGAGTTGTTCTGAGTCTGATTTGAAGATCTTTGGCTGTGGATCTACGAGAACGCAAGGATACATTAAAAACCGGTCCTGAGTTTGGTTTGTTTTTTTCTTATGACCTTGTTTAATGCGTTTTTTATATCCTCCGGCTTCTAAGTAGCGATTCCAATTTTGAAATTGTAAATAATAGATAAACAACACCGGTTTTGCAAGGTTTACATGGGGGTCTAACAGTATATTTTCTTATTGCTCATTACTTAGTCCGAACCTGGATTTTTTTAGGGGTTGAGTAAAAATTTGTTTAGGACTAAGTGTGCCTTATCCGCAGTGGGTTGTCCAGAGATGGAGTTGAGGCCAGAAAAGCACTTCAACGTAGTCTAAATTTTCAAAAATGTGTTCAGAACGGCTCTAGGTTTTTTTTGGTTTTGGAGATTATTGTTGTTACATTTTATAGTTTTTTATCTTTGTGTGAATAGTTTTGCGAAGAAGTGCTTTAATTTTTTTTTTTCAGTTTTTTGAGGAGCTTCCAGATTTTTTATGGATACCATAAATAGCTTTTTATATTTTCTTGCTAAATCTCAATGTTAATGTTTAATAGTGCAGATTATGTTATTAGTTTTTTTTCTTATTTCCCGATATTTTGTAAAGTCTTTTTGTGATTTTGTTGTTTTGTATAACAGATTGGCTTATTTCTTTTTCTGTGATAAGGCTTTGATTTTCTTTGTGAACCAGGGTTTGGATCTTCTTAATTTTGTTGGTATTTTGTTTGTGATTATGGGTTATTGGGGAAGAATGCTTCTGAATTAGCTTGGTTTATGTTTTCTTTTAATTATTTTTATGCTTTTTGAGGTGAGTCACTTTCTGCAATAAGGTTTCTACTTTTTTTAGATTTTGCTATAACATTTGCTCATTTTTTTTCTTTGGCAGTGAAATATAGAAATTTTGCTAGATAACCAACGAGGCTCTATCGACCGAGTAACTACCCATATAAGTAGTCTTCACTAGATGGTCAACAGCTACGGGTGGACGAACCAACTAGTAGAAGGGCACTCTTTTGTCCTAGGATTGAGAAATCGGCTCTAAAGGCGGTTGAACCAGCTAAATGGTCAACGGCATAAGAGTACGTAAAGCAACGAGAAACCAACGAATTAAAGATCCAAACGGATAATTTCTAGTAACAACTATTATGGTTGTAATCAAAAATAAAGTATCCGAAGCAATTTGTCCCTCAATCGGATATCCGGGGGACACTTTTGACCAAAGATATGATAGAGAAGATACAAATAAGTACCAAGATCAAAATAAGCACTTGAAATGTCAGAACTATGGCACAACCAGGAAAAATCAATAATGCCATACAGGAGATGGAAAGGATGAAGATTAGGATAATGAGAATTTGTGAAAGGTGCTGGGTAAACTAAGGATATTCTGATATCAACGAACAGAATTATTATTAGACAGAATACATGGGCGACAGGAATATGGAATGGGTGTTATTGTAGACAATTAAGTCGCGAAATGTGTTAAAAAATTTGTACCAATATTTGAAAGAATTATGATACTACAGATAAATGCTAGCTCAGAACAAATGACCATTATTCAAGTATATGCCGCAACAACAGAACACAGCGATGAAGAAATAAAAGAATTCTACTCTCAGATGATACATATACTAAGAAAACAAGAAATAACAATAATAATGGGAGATTTCAACGTAAAAGCGGAAAAGGGACACAGGGCGAATTTATAGGTGCTTTTTGGCTTGGAGAAAGGAATGAGAGAGGAGATATGCTGAGCATGTATGCAGAAGAACATGGATATATAGTAACTATTACATTTTTTACACTTCCACCAAGAAGGCTATACACGTGGGTATCACCAAAAGATTCACATGAAAATAGAATAAGAAACCAGATTGATTATATTCTTGTAAACAAAAGATATAGAAGTAGCTGCATATTAGCAAAAACTTACCTAGGAGCTGACATACAATCTGACCATAATCCACAAATATGCGTCTTTAGAGCAAGAATGAAAAAGGTGTAAAAAAAAAATAACAAGAGATATGACCTACAGCGAATGAAAAATCTCTTAATAAAATCAAGTTGAGGAAGATCTAAACAAAGAACTGAGAATTGAGCCTGAGGATTTGGCCACAAAACTAAATAAACTGAACACAATAGTCGGAAATATCAAAAAGGAATTTCTAAAATCAGATGTTAACAAACGGAAAACATGGATTACTAACGAAATCTTACAAATTATGGAAAAGTGCAAAAAATAACTTAATAATATAATAATATAAAATCATACACAAGGAAATAAAAAAAAAAATAAGAGAAGTAAAAGAAAAACAAGCTAAAGAAACATGCGATGATATAGAGACTTTACAACGAAAATACGATAGTTTTAATGTTTATAGAAAAATCAAAGAAAGTACAAGAATGAATAGAAGAAGAATCTTCAACAAATTATTAGGCAATAAGGGACAAATCATTATCAACCAAGAAAGAATCAAGAAAACATGGAAAACCTATGTGGAACAAATATTTTAGGACAACAGACCTGATCCTCCACAGAGAAGAGGAGGAACTGGATCGAGCATTATGATAGGAGAGGTTCAATCTGCGATAAAAGCAATGAAAGGCGGCAAAGTCGCAGGTCCCGACAATGAACAAGCCGAGCCACTTACTCAAAATATTCCTCAAGATCATCTACCGAAGAATATATAAAATATGTGAGAAACAAGTATCACCCACACAGTTTGGTTTCAGGAATGCAGTGGGCACAGGAGAAGCCATCTTTAGCATTTTAAATGCTTTTCCAAAGATGTAGAGATATGAATTGTGACATCTATGTATGTTTCATTGACTACCAGAAAGCCTTTGACATGGTTAAACATCATAGAATGATACAAATATTACAAGACATCGGACTAGACAAAAAATATTTAAGAATGGTCATAAATCTCTACTGGAACCAAACTGCTTCTGTAAGACTGGACGGAGGGAACACAGAAGAGACGAAGATTCTACGTGGAGTGAGACAGTGGTGTATATTGTTGTTCAATATTTACTCGGAATACACTTTAGAGAGGCTCTAGAAGACATAGACGTAGGAATTGCGTTAAATAGAGAAAGGTTAAATAACATCCGCTACGCAGACGACACTGTTATATCTATATGTTATATCTGGAGAATCTACAACAACTAATGGATAGAGTGACAGAAAACAGTCAAAGACAAGGACTGGATATTACCATTAACAAAACAAAACTATTGGTCATTAGCAAAAACAATATCACAAGATGCGAATTATTAATCAACTACCAACCCATTGAAAGAGTATAGAAATATGTATATCTCGGTACTACAATAAATGATCAGTGGGACCATTCGCATGAGGCAAAGGTCCGCATCGAAAAGGTCAGAGCTGTTTTTAATACAATGAGTTCAATGTTTAAAAGTCACAAATTGACTATACAAACTAAAATAAGATTCCTGCAATGTTACTTGTTATCTGTTTTATTCTATGGGGTTGAAGCTTGAACATTAACGGAAGCTACAAGCAAGAAATTAGAAGCATTTGAGATGTGGCTTTATCAAAGAATGCTGAGGATGCCATGGACAGACTGGGTCACAAATATCGAAATTCTTTGTAGAATGAAAAAGGAAAAAGAAGTACTAGCCACTGCAAAAATAAGAAACTTCGAATACTTAGTCCATTATTATTCAGAGCAGCAGTGAATAAAGTGATCATAGCAAGGATGGTTTCCAACGTTCGGAACGGATAGAAACCGCAAGAAGAAGAAGCTTTTGCCATTACTTCATATGATCTCAGAAATATTTAAACAGAGTGGGAATTGAATCTACAACTTCTGATACTCTACATTATCACTGTACTACTCGAGCTCACGAATCTTGTGGTGGTCATCTTGATTTTTTTTGCGTTGTGACGGGCGGTTGAAACAAATTTGAATGTTTTATGTGTTATGCATATTAACTTAATTATGTTACATAACTTATTGTAGTTTTAGTAATAATGATAATGATCATGATTATTACCAATTTGTTCTTTAGAGCTGTCTGACATGAGACTGATTTTAATACAAGTGTCAGTACAATAATTTTGAGCGCTAATTTTTCAAATATTTAGCAAGCTTTTAAGCAAGAAATTAGAACAGGTTTTAATTTCTAAGATGAAATCTTACTAAATAATTGACACATAAATCCGTCAATATATATATGTCGCCAAGAACACTGGATTATAAAATTAAATTTTTAAATAATTGGCTCGCAATATTATTGTTCTGACACTTGTATTAAAATCAGTCTCTTGTCAGAGGGCTCTTACTGATCAATTTAAGTCTGCTAGGTCTGTACATGTTTTAAATTTTGTTTGTCAGTTTGCTGGCTTTGCGAATAATAAAGTTTTACATTTCGGATGTGACTAAAAAATTCCAAAAAAACAATATTTTAATAACCAGTCTAATATATATCTTAAGTAGTTGAGTTGATCTTGTGCATTAACCATATCATATTCATAACATCAAAACATATGTAATCACAATTTACACCGAAGATGGCCTAACAGCCGAAACCGGTCTGTACAAAATAAACAAATTACACAGCATATAAAAGTATATTAATACATCCACATAACCTAAATATCTTAAGGTTAATACCATTAAATAAAAATGAAAGTACAATTGATTTTAGTTTATAGTAATTTCAATAATGATTGGTTTTGTGAATTAATCATACCATTTTAAATTGGTTTTTTATGTGCTGTCTTGAATTAACGTCTACATTTTGATCAGTCTTTTTTAATGTTAACTTTACAATCCTTGTGAACATTGTATGGTTGGACGCAGAATTAACCCCATCAACCGATATTTCACGAATTCGGATTAGAGTTGGATCCTTGGGATTTGCCTTGAAAGGTGAATGAAATACGTACAATTCAATAGGGGATTTCTGTAACTAAACCCCGCAGATGTTTTATTCAATTTTATTTGCATAATTTATATTTTATAATTACACAGAGCCTAATGATTAATAGATCTTTTATTTGGTTTTATAACATTGATATGAAATTAATCCAAAATAGCAAAATATTCGATTTAAATCCGGACTTGTTAATATGGTATTAATGTTGATATTTTTACTATTTTTACAGCTATATGAATATCTAATTGTTCAAATTTGGTACAAAAAGTACAACCAGAATACACTGAATAAATAAAATTAATAATAAACATATTAAATAATCAACACAACAAATAATAATCGGACAAACATGGATAAAAGCATAATTAAATAACACAATATTAACATCAAACATTTTTAAATACTATACACAATACAGCGATAAAAAAATTAAAGCTGCGGAAACTATTATCAAAAAAATTATCATTTTTCACAAACAACACTATCAAAGCATTCTCTACCATAGTAAACAAACAGATTGACATACTAATAAACTATCTATCAATGTTTCATCGCCACATATACAGGGTCTTTTCTAATTATATAATATAAAATTTTTGTTTTATGGACGTAAATATTTTGCATAACTGTAAATAAAAACAGAGCAAAAAAATTATGTAGAACATGTTGGTACATTATCTTGATCTACTGTATTAATTTAAAAATTCTAAACCATTTATAAATATCACAAATACATACACTTAAAAACTAGTAATAACATATAAACATGCATGTAAATTACATAATTTATTGATGTCTTTATTAAGTCCAATTGTTAAATGTGGAAAATAATCTCATATAGTACCATCTTTGCGGATGAAACTGGGAAATATATATCCGAGTTTACATTATAAATGTCCCCTCATACTGCATATTCGCACATAAAAGCTGACCCAAGTCAAATTACTCCAATAAACCCGACTCGAATGCGATTCAAGATATACGAGCTCGGCTCCGGCCGTCTTTTAGATTGAACTGGTTCAAATTCGATTTATTGCCAGCACGGAATGGTCGACCTACGAACGAACTAAAATTTAATTGACAAAAACCGAATTAATTGCTTTTTCCATCTTAGATGATAAATACTGAAAGTAAAATGAACCGCTGATTAAATTATGTTGTAATCAATTTACTTATTTAAACACTATTAGATTTGAATTGAATTATCTTGTTGTTGTCTTAATTCATTTAGCAGGAATAATTACTGGTTTTTCTTTGGTGTTTTTTATTGTTTCTGTTAAAACTTGATTTTTTGTGTAAATAGAAATAAACTTATCCACTACTACTATAATTTTCCATATGTTTGTTTATTATTAATATATTTTTATTAAACATGAAATTACTAGTTAAAAAATTATAATAAAAAAAAAGTATGAAATGAATTAATAATTTATTCAAAATCAGTCAATCGAATCACAGCGGCCAAGGGTCAAGCATAGACAATTGTTTCGGTTCTACAAACCTCGTCAGTATGCCTTGTACGACCACGGCATCGCATGATAGCGAAGACAATTTTGAATAAATATTTCTGTGCTTATGAACACAATTGATATTATAAATAATCAAACGAAAGACTGGTTTGCCATCTAGTTGCAATTTTTAATACTAAAATGTCCGCATTAATCGGTATCATTTTTGCATTTTTTATTTATCGTTATAGCCGCGAAATGACTGCCAATTGCATAAATGCAAAAATGATACCGATTAATGCGGACATTTTAGTATTAAAAATTGCAACTAGATGGCAAACCAGTCTTTCGTTTGATTATTTAAAAAAAAAGTAGTTGAAAGTTTTTTTTAACTTGTAAAAAATAATTTTTGATTATTAAATAATAAATTTATTACTGAAATACTCAAATTCTATAAACATAAATATGTATATATTTTCAATATCTTATATTGTAGAATTTAAAAAAGGTTGTCTAAAATGGCTGTACGTTATTGTTAGTAGCTCGTAATAAAGCTATGTTATTTGCAAAAGTCTGTAAGAAAGTTTTTTTTTAGATGTTTCAAAATCTTCTTAGAGCTCTTAGGCTATGTGGTTGATAAGGGATCTATCCACCCTCGCCCTTCTTAGTATCTCTTTATTGTTAATGTTGTCAACCGACGAGATTCGAAACATTCTTTTCAAGGTCCACATTTTGAGGGTCTTGATCTTGTTGATGGATGGATCGTCCAGGTTTTGACTTCATACAATAGGACTGGCCAGATCATAATCATTCTGAGACGAATTTTTAAGTTCAGGTTTTTGTCACATAGTAGGGGCGCAATTTGTTAAGTGCTTGGCTTGTTATTTTCTATTTTTAGGATTCCATGTGTAATTCACTAGTGTGCTTATGTATCTCGGCCTCTCAGTTCTTTTAATTGTTTGCTTATTTAGACCTATGATCAAGAATTTTGTTTTGGTTCTGTTTATTTTTAGTTCAGTTTCAGTTCTTTTTTTGTTTATGTTATTTATTAGCAGTTGTAGGTCTTGCTGATTGCTAGCTATGATCAAAGTGTTGTCTGTTCACTTCCGTCCGTTCTAGATTATCGAAGGTTTTTGAGAATATTTGTTCGACGTAGAAGTTAAATAGCTTTTTTGTCAAAATGCAGTACTTTTTTTTATCAGTACAGATTCTGGATTATTCTTATATCTTTATGGTTTATTTCGACACTTTTAAAATGTTTGATGAGACGTACGTGAAGCATAAAAAGATGTTTTTTCTCTGGTCATAGCAGTTTAGCACTAAATTGTTTAGACAGAATGTTGCTTCAAGTGTGCCGGTATTTCTCTTGAATCCGAACTGAGTGTTTTCACTCAGTCCATCAAGTTTCTTGAACAGTCTGGTATGTAGAATGCGCAAGAATATTTTTATGACGTAGCCCATCAGCAAAATTGGCGTATGGTCTTTGCACTTTGATGCATTTTGCTTTTTTATAGAGCATTGTGACTGTTGACTTTAACCAGTTTACTGGATGTTCTACGGTATTATATTGTCGTTTGTTTTTTTACCGTTAATTTTGAATGATAGTCCCAACCATTTGATTGCTAGAAGTTTTTGGAGAAGTAAGGAAAAGCAACCGCCAAAGACGGATCATTCTCCACTAAGACACATCGGCTCAAACAAGTGATTTTTTGAGCATCAAACCCTATTAAGTCATCCACCATATAGTCTTGATTTGGTTTTGAATGATTTTTTTCCCGCACATCAAAAATAAATTCCGAGGTCAACGTTTTTTGACAATTGAAGAAGCGGTTGCATGTTTTGGAAGTATCTCAATTGGGAGTGGAAAAAGTGCTTTGAAAATTGGTTCAAACGCATGCAAAAGTGTATTGATTAAGCAATTTTTGATGATATTATTTGTTTTTCCCGATAAAGTGAACAACCATGATGATTTTCAACTTCTTATCGAAAATGTTACTAGAGGAAGAAGATCCTCTACAAATAATATTTGATATTAAACAAGCATGGAAAAAAATCTAGTTTATGTTTATTTTATTTACATTTTTGTTGGAAAAAGAATTCAATTTAGATGGATTTGTTTTACTTTATGTTTTTTTTTATTTCTTTTTATAATATGTCTCATATAAACAAGCCTGTGCTTAGTTGTCAGAATTCTTGTTTTTTACTTATCCGTTTTATTACATTTAAATTGGTGATCTTCTCTACCTATGAAGTTCTCAGTATGCTTTGATAATCTATAGCTCGAACTCTTCTAGTATTTTTTCTCTATTTTTTTTAATGTCCAGGTTTTCATTCTGCGTTAGAGGAAGTTAAAAGAATAAACTGGTACCAAAAAGGAATTAAAATTGACGTATTGTACTTCAGCCACCTCAGGTTTGCAGACGATATTGTTATTATTAGCAGCTCAACTGATGAATTAAAGTCCATGCTAAAAGAACTCTATCAAGAATCGATAAAAAATCGGACTATAGATGAACCTCAATAAAACAAAAATAATGACTTTTGAGAACACTCAGGTGATCATCGAAAACGAAGTACTTGAAACCTAGGCTATAAAATCTAGGCAGGCAAAGAAAATCAAACTATCGAAATAAAAAGGAGGATAGGTCAATGCTGGGCGGCGTTTGGGAAACGAGGATTAATACTCAAATCACGCAAATTTCCTGTCAACCTAAAAAGGAAAGTTTACGAGGCATGTATTTTACCAGTGCTCACGTACGGCCTTAAGACCATGGCAGTAACAAGCAAAACAGCAAATAAACAATGGAGAGAGCCATGCTAAGAACCAGAAACGAGGAAATCCGAGCCAGGTAGTAATCAACGTTCGTAAGATATTAGTACAACTGAAATGGAGATGGGCTGGCCATGTAGCAAGACAGCACCATATCAGATGGACAAATAGAATGGCGCAATGGCGCCTGAGGGGCACAAAAAGAAGCGTGGGAAGACCCCCGAGAAAGTGGATAGACAACATCCAGTAGGTGGCAGGAAATAACTGGATACAAACTGCCCAAGACAGGGAGACATGGAGAAATTTAGAAAAGGCTTTTATTCAGGAGTATAGATTAGGGCTAAAAAGAAGAAGAAGAATGTAGTATTGTTAGTATATAACATCTCAACAGTCGTATTTTTGTTGTTTATGCCTAGGTATTTGTACTCTCTTACCTTTTTAGTTTTGTTTCTTTGCATATACTCTGCGCGGTTGTCTTGGGTTTTTGTTATGAGCATATATTTTGTCAGTCGGCAGTTTGTAGTTTGATTTAAAAGAATCCCGTTTTTTCAAAATATTTTTTTCTGTTACTTTACTTTAGTGATGTAAGTAAGGATATTGGTCGATATGAGTTGGGCGATTTAGCAATCTGTTTAGATTTTTTTATGGACGTTTTCTGTTATGGACATTTTATCCTGAAAAGATCGATACCTAAACATAAAATTTTCTATTCCAGCAGTAATTTGTTTTTGCTTGTCAGTTACGTCTTTTTCAAAAACATGTACTTTTTAAATGTCGTCACCAGTATATCTGCTTTGTCAACGTCAGTATTAATACAGTCTTCGCTTATGAACGTCGGCTTTGTTAAAGTTTTGCGTTTGATTGAGTTTACTAGGGCTCAAACTGAATTGACTTTGTATTATTCAATTATGTCATTCCATGATTTGTTTCTGTATTTACTAATGTCAGATTTAATTTTTCTATTTAGTTTGCTCATGTTGTTTTCTTGTTGATGTCTCTAGTTTGTCAATTTTTTCTAATCTTGTTCCTAGATTGAACTAAAGACCACTATGTTTTGAGGTAACTTGTCAGCCAAAAGGTCAATTGTTTTCTATTAATATTTTAGTCAATAATAATGTTTTTGTCCAGGATCTTTCTAAAGAGTGGCCAATTGGCACTCTTATAGTTGGGTTTTTGTACAATTTGTCTCGGTCTATTTATTGTGTTGTACATTGTGCATGTAATTACTGTGTGGTCCGAACTCAATTTGTCCACTGCCTTCAAGTCAGTTACGTTTGTGACGTTTTTGTTAATTATTAAATCTATTGTACTAGATGTCGTACCATTAGATGGATAGTGAGTATGTGAGGGTGGATGTATGATGTATAAGTCATGAGCAATGGACATGTTGTAAAGACACATTGGGATTATTTAGTTGACAGTTTCAGGTATTGTGATTGGTGTTTAAATCTACGACAAGCAGAATTTTGTTTTCTTTATTGAAGAGACTCAAGTCATCGTCTTCCTCAAACTGAAAATGTGGATGACAATAAGCTTCTAAATTGCTGGTACAGTTTATTCTCATGTAATTGATGGAGTTACTTAATAGAACGGCCATTGCTTGCTAGATTTTGGTTTTGTTGTTCAATGCAGTATAGGTAGGGTCTAATTTTGATTCCGCAATTACTGAAGTATTCACATCCGATTTTGCAAAAAAAATTATCAATTTGCCAACTTTTGATTTAATGCTATAGTATTCTATTCAAAGATGTTTAGTCTATTGGCCATCTAATCCAGCTGAGACATATATGACATTATTGTTTAGAACTTATCGGATTCCGGACGACAAAACTCAAGCCGATCATTCATTTCTTAATAGATTAGACATTTTTGTAAGATGTACCATACTTTATAATCTACGCATTTTCCTCATAACATCATTATAGTTGCCATTTCCAGGAAACATAAACAAAGAAAAATTTTGACGTGACTCTGGTTGTCTCTGCTGCAAAGATGGTTTCACTCGCTGTTGAAGCTGCTAGCTCTGCGTTACAGCAGTGTTCTTTTTTGGCTTGATCCAGGCTGATTTTTGAAATTGGTGCAGCTACATATTTGATTTAAGGCTGTTTTGCTTCTTTTGTGCAGCTCTATACTTCTGATTTTCAATTTTACAGAATTAACGGTATGAGGCCTTCTGTAGTTGACACAGCTTGCATCTTCTTCTTTATTTTTGCTGCACTTATGAGTGAGATGTGAGCCAGCACACTTCAACTGATACATCATACGTGTTCATAAAACCTCAAATCTATTGTGAATGAGAATATTACCGCTACGTTTACTATACTCCGATTCATACTTGGACGTACATTTGCGTTTGAGGGTCACCTGGCTGGTGTTTAAATCTTCTATCTTCTTCCCTAAAAATTGATTTTGAAATTAATTAAAATCTGACAGATTATTTATGACAATCTGTTAATTAATTTAATGTGGGGTCCCTTTGCTACCTCTTGGGCTACCAACACATTTACTTTTTTTAGCACTAGTTTTATTGATTTTTTCGATTTTTTGTAAATGGGCAATTTCATTTTAAACTCAAACGGACCAGAGCAGGGGGGGGGGGGCATTGAGAAACTTTCTTTAGTATTTTTTTTTAGTTTCTATAATTATTAGTAGTCCTTTGATCGGTTTATGAGGGTATGAAACCCTTAAAAAAATTGTTTTTTAACTTAATCGTTTAAAAACCGAATTTTTAATTAAAAAAAAAAAAATTATTAATAAAATCAATCAGAAATTTTCCGTAGAATTTGAAGTCTATACCCTGTCTAGCCGCAAAAGTCATAAAACCATGTTTTTGTTCTCAGTAGGTTGGGCAAAAAGGAGCATTTTTGATTGATGTCACTAGACAAAGAAACAAAGAAGGGTTTCATACATATACCGATCAGAGGACCACTAATAAATTATAGAAACTGAAAAAAGTTTCTCAATGCACCCCCCCCCCCCCCCCCCCCCCAGCTCTGGTCCGTTACAAATGGAATTGCCCAAATATATTTACTTTATTTTAATATCATATTAATATACTCTCGATATGCATGCGCTTTACCATTGAGCTATCAATCAAATCATTATTTTTTATTTAAAGTGTAACGACAAAACACTTCAATTGATTAGTATGAATATGGACTGTATTTTTTGTGTTAATTGAATTGAATAATCAATACAAATACAACTTACTCGATATAAATATTGTTGTTAGCCACAACAACAAAAGGATATATTTAATATTGATTGGCATGCGGCAAGCAATCCTCCACTGGAAAATGTGAAATTTGGCTGTAACGTCTGGTCAGCAGAAGACAGGTTTGAATCCGTTTGGTCAGCAGTAGACAGGCTTTATATCCGTCTGTCAGCAGATCTAGTCAGCTGTTTGTTCAATTGCTTCTATATAAGTCTGCAAAAAATTACAATAGGGCATCGATAAATTGTAGAAGAATATATTTATAATAATTAACAAACTAACCGCTTCTAAAAATATTATTTTAATAATTTTCACTTTATTTTTCTTTTTAGGGCTAGCTATAATATTTATATTTACTTATTCGACTCAATTTCACAATTATTTTAACCACGTTCATATTAATTCCGTTTAATAAATATTGTAAATGTGTCTTCCAAACTTAATTTATGAAATAATAATCAACAAAATTATGTATTAATCAATATCTTGTTACATATTTATATTCTGTTATAGCTTGTAGTTTTTTTTATCCGGGAGATTAAAATTGAATTTGCATCGAAACGTAACAATTAACATGAACACAAAGTCGTTTGATAAAAACATGAAATTATGAAACCTGTGTACTAATAATTAATATATTTATTATTTATTTCAGTGCGTGCTGTACCTGTGGGCCCTTAAGCTGTGTTACCCAACAACACTGTTCCTCCTCCGTGGCAACCATGAGTGTCGCCATCTAACAGAATACTTTACCTTTAAACAAGAATGTAAGTAACTTAATTGAATATATTATAACAACATCAATCTTTCAACTAATTTGATTACCAATTTCACCGGTATAGCTTCGCTGGTAATTACTAAAATTATTATTAAGTTATTTTCTTGTCGTCTTGAGAATATTCCATAAAAAGAAATTTACAAGATTTCAACATTATCGAATTAAAACCTGAATAATTAACATAATTGAACTCTTTCGTACAAAAATTAGATTAATGTCTATCAATAAATTTATTATTTTCATTTTACTGCGTACACTTATAAAGTACACGAGTATAGTCATTGATTGTAATTTATTACCATCAAGGATAACGGACAGACGCATACGGTGTTATAATCTAAAGGGTGGATTTATTAGCATGTCCATGCAGTCGATAAATTTCTACATCGGGTAGTAAAAAGCAAATTACCGTCGCTATATCAGTAATAAATATTAAGTGGTTGCCATTAAGAAAAAAAGGAAATTCTTAATTAAATTTTAGTTAATATAGAATCCTTGACCGAATTGAGTACTTGTAATAAGTATATAATCAGCAATTAACCAATTTTAAATTTATCTTTGCTTCACTCTCTTTTAATCTAATTTTAAATCACTTTCATGATTTTCAATTTCGAGGATAATTATTCCATTTACCTATATGAAGGGTGACTGTGATTAAAAACAGAAATGTAGCATGAATTCTGCCGTGTTAGATATTTCATATTTGCAGCAAATTTTATGTGGTATTTTCCGTAATCTAAACATTCGAGTTGCATATGACATTGATATATAAATGCTGTAAATATAACCGCCTAATATGACATTGACTGACAGGTACTGCAGTCATAAAATATACTATCAAACAAACCGCTACAGGGAAATGTTTCATCACGTATAACTTAATTCAAATTTAATTGAATTAAATGAGACCGAAAGTTGGTGTAGGTTTGATTGCTATGTTAGTAGGAATGTTTATGAGATTTTTAATATATTTTAAATTGATTCTGTTAGTAATTTTTACTTTTAAGATTTAAAATCGATATTCACTATGTGCTATCATCATATGTTTATAGAGAATATTCCCTGCTTGTTATGATAAGGGATTAATGGAGTGTTCCAAGAGGATTTGCGATTTACTGAGTATGTATGTATGGAAATTATATTACAGAGAAGCTTAGTTAGTTAATGAGGTGGTGCAATCTGCTTGCAAAGTTTGCATTAAATAGGTATTGTCAAAGACAATGTTTGCATGTCAAGTGTAATTTTGGTAGCATAATTCTCTTGGAGTATTTATGGAAGTACGCATGTGTTGCACCAATAAAACAGGCAATATTACCAACTTTTATATTTCCAACATTCATTAATTTTAATATATTTAAATTTTAAGTATTACCATTTATTTTGTTACACATAAATATACTATTGATGAAGAGTTTGGCGGATTTTATTAATAATACGTTTCTTCATTGTTAAAACATTATGATGTATGGATTATGTTTATCCATACTTTTTGAGGGATCTAATCTTTAGCAGGCTGTAAAACTAAAAAAAATGTTTTTGGCAAAAACGCGTTTAAAGATTTAAGTTAAGATAGTGACTAACCTTTAAAGGGTGGTCTATCTAGTGGTATCTTTTTATTCATTTGTTATTTTAACAGTGACAGGTCTTTTCCGTAGGAAATCTTGATAATATCTCCGCGGAACGAAATGAAACGCTTTATGCTTGAACAACGTTGGGAAATATTGCAAACTTATTTCTAAAGTCAATGTTGTGCGCACTGACGAGAATGTGGCTGCCGTAGCCGAGAGTGTGCGACTCAGTTCTGGAACATCGACTAGCCATCGATCTCAACAACTCAACATTTTACGCACCAGCCTGATACGAATTTTGCACAAAGACTTTGCATTATTTGCTTATAAGGTCCAATTGACTTAGCAATTAAAGGCACACGACCATCCGGTTTGTTATCGCTTCTTAGTTTGGGCCTTAGAGCAGCTTGAAATGGATTTTTATTTCGGCGGCTATGTTAACAAGCAAAATTGTCGCATCTGGGGATCGGAAAACCCGCACATGATTGTCGAGAAGCCAATTCATCTTTAGAGAGTGACAGTTTGGTGCGGGTTTTGGAGCGGTGGCATCATTGGCTTATTTTTCTTTAAAAATGCTGCTGGAAACGCCATTTTGGTCAACGGTGAGCGCTACAGAGGCATGATAAACGATTTTTTGTGGCTGGAAATTGAATACATGGACTTGTACAATCTTTGGTTTCAGCAGAATGGCGCGCCATGCCACATTTGAATTTTTGCGCGCCAAGTTCAGTAATTATGTTAATTGCCGTCTCGGCGATGTCAATTGGCCACCTATTAGCTGCGATTTGACGCCGTTAGACTTGCCGAAAAGGACCGATGTTATGCGAACAATCCATTAACGATTCAGGCCCTTAACGCGAATATCGATCAAGCCATTTGTGAGATATTGCCAGAAACCGTTACAAGTTTTGGAAAACTGTGTTGACAGCCAGCCAGCCGGCTTAGTTACATGAATGTAATCGTGTTCCATAAATAATAGCAATGTTTCCTCTTTCGAATAAACCAATAATATACCGAACAAAATTGATTTTTGTTCATTTTTTGAATTTTTCAAAAGAGACCAATAAATGGACCACTGGTACCAATTTTGTGCTGGAGAAAGTTTTTGTTGGCGTCTTTTCTTAAAGCAGCAAGTCTTGGCTACTTGGTCCAAGCGTTAATTCCAGAAGTGTTGACATTGATGAAATGATGGTGTCGCTATCGTTGAACACACTGACTGCTGTAGAAGTTGCAAAATTGATGGTATGTTTGCCACAAAATGTTGAGCAATCGACCAGATGTTGGAGTTGAAACTTTTGTTGGTGTTTTGGGAAAACTTTTATCGCATTGTTTCAGCAATGTCTATGCTGAAAGCTTTTTATTAGTCGAATTGCCTTCTGAACAATTTTTGGCAAGGCTTAGTTTTTCTGAGCTTTTAGATACGAGCACCAAGAGCTGTCACACTAATCGTGTTATGGATATTTGTTGGTAGAAATTTTATGAAGAAATATTGCCGCCTTTATCTTCTCCATACTGCCGGAATTTTGTTGAATAGCGGCCCGTACTAGATTGTCAGTTTGTTGGTTAATTTTCCTCGTTCTTTAAGTCTTTTTCTGTAAAATTGCAAGGCCGAAGCTATTTCATTAGCTTTTGAACATACCTAATGCATTTTTTCTTGGCGATTTTAATGTTTTTGTAGAGAACGTTGTTAACTAATGCCTTGTACGTCTTGCTGTCATCATGTTTTCCTTTGGAACGTTGAACATTTTCCACATTCAGTCGACCTCTGTTTTTTAAGAACACCCTTGATGGTTGTTGCAGCAATAGTGTTTTTGACTTTCATTTCAACACGCATATTTAAGAGTTTTAGATCATTTCTGATCAAGTCTGTATTTTCCGCTTTTGGTTCAACTTTTTTTGGCACAGGTTTTGTGGTATATACGCTGAGTAAACGTTTTTGGTAGGTTTATCAGTTCACCAAACTTCTGCAGCGCAGCAAAAGCTATTGCGAACACAAATGTGATTTTGCGATTGATGTCATAAGCTTTTCCAAAAATCAACGGATTTGATTTGACGATTGTTGGTTTACAAGATGGGCAGCTTATACACAGTTTGCATCCGAGGCTACGAATACTTACTTTGGTAAACGTCACGTTACTGTTGCATTTTTTACACTTTACAACTGCAGGAATAGTCGAGAAAACAATGAGAAAGTTTATGAATTGATACCCAAACGAGATATCCATGATTAACGTGTTCCGGCGCTTGAAGCTTCTTTGTCGAACTGCTCGCGGTTTTCTGTTCCGCTTCCATGACATAATGTTTAGAGGTCCACTAATTTTCAGTACTTTTTAGAGGTTTTATATCTTTAGTACTCTTTCTATCAACATACGGCTTCCTGCTTTGCGTTTCGGACTCATTTTCACATGCAGATTTGATCGTTTACCGTTTCTATAGCACATGTATTGTACACTACTAAACAACTGATTTTATTAAAACGATTATTAGCATCATCTGGTGGGAGAAAACGACCGATAAGTGGGTTTCTTACCACTTCTGTTCAAAACAAAAATACTAAGGGTGTAACAAATAAGGATGTCTCTTTTTATAATCTGAAGGAACGACGCTTCTCTATTTCTTGCTGTATCTGTATATGGTGCAAAAAGCATTACATGCTTGCTCACATTATTACACATTTTTTACCAAATTGAATTTTTTAAGAAAAATTCTGTAAATTGCTTTCCAGTTTTTTTCCAAATTTTATCTGATCAGTATTGGTTGAATTGGGACTTATCAATAAAAAGCACGGATGACTAATCATTTCAATCTGCATGTGTTTGTGCAAGTTTCAAAAGCTGTCGGCGATTATCTGCGATTAAAAGAGGACTTGTTGCTGGTTTGCTGATTTAGGAGTCTTTGAATTGAATATTCTGAAACTGAGTTTTTATGGACATTGTTTATCTGAGACGGTACTTTGATGGATTTCTAAAGAATTTGCGATGTAAAACACACCGCGCCTATCATTCTGTAAAGCAACAGCTTTGGCAACTTGTTTTGGACATATGTGCTCTTTTTATTTCAATCTACCAATGCCAAACCTGTATGATGCTAAAGTTAAATTTGCATGCAAATTTTGATCAAAAAAAGTGTTAAATAATAAATTAAATATTTTTTTGTATGTCTATTAAAAACAAACAAGGAGTGTACTCTTGACGAGACATTACTAATAACTTGTTGTATGGAATTGTGTACATACTGTATAGGGAAATAGTATGATAGCATTTTTAAATGATAGTCTTTATATTAATGGTTGTATAAATTTGGATTTAAAAGTAGGTTTTAAGAGATCAATACGCAGGGGTTTGACATCTAAAAAAATTCTCTGATTTGTAGTTAAATAATTAATGTAGTTTCTAATTTATTCAAAAATGTAAGTCCGTTTTAAATGTAAGGTACCAGTATTCTAGCAGTCTTAAATACCAGCAATATTGTGAAATACAGGCCTAGAAATAAATGTATCATTAATTATTTGTTATACATGTCAGTAGTTAAAATGTTTTTCATGAGGGTGACCATTTTTCTTCATTAAGCGTGCGTGATTCGGCATGAAAAACATGTTTGTGATTGAACGTAATCGTTAGCGGAAGTGAATGTGAGTCAAAAATCACACAATTCAATTATAAATTGTAAAAAAAAATATTTGAAACCAACCGCATCAAAATCTCTTTGATTATTTTTTTTTGCAATAGATATGAGCTTACACGTACATGATAGTTTTGGAATAAATTTACATTTTATAAACCGCAATTTGCTTTCAATCGAATTTTGCTTGCTTGCATTTGTGTGAAAAATTTATAAATGTTAATTTCAATATTCATATTTAATAATGGATATTTAATGCAATTTAAGATGGCAGACTAGTTATCTAAAAAAGATCGCGGTTTTGCAATTGCAAAACTGAACGCTACCGCAACGAAAATAAAATAAAGGAAACTAATATAAGCGCATCTATAAGATGTGTTTGATTTTCAGATTTAACTTTAATATTATTGCTTTGCCCGCCTACGTTTTAACATAAAATTATTGTAATATATTATGTTTTTGCAAAATTGGATTTGACTACTTTAAGGCAATTTGTAGACTGAATAAAGTTTTACGTTTTTATATAGTAGTAGAAAAATTTAAAATTATATATTATATTGCAAACAGTGTTATGAAAAAGTTTATTCAAATAACAAAGGCTAATCAACTAATACATCACATCTAGCACGTCAATCAGTCTCAGTGCAGAACTCGCCGCAGCAACTTCAATTACGTGTACGTGTCTCATATATGTAACTCGCTCAATTACATTTCTGACATATTGGTGTTTATACTCTATTAACATAAATTGTGTGTATTATTTATTATTTAGACGTACCTACATATATAATTCCGTTTTATTATTATAAAACATAATGAAATATTTTTAATGGAAAATATCTTCATTTTGTTTATGATCACAATTATAGAATGTTGACAGTTAATTAAAAAGAATTTATACAATGATTATTGTGTAATTTATGATTATTATTTTATGCCAAATTTACAATCTATATTTTTATTATATAACCAGCGAACGAAATTGATAAAATTCCTAAATTAATTAAATGTTTTATAATTTCATTACATGGCGTAACATTGGGAATGATTTAATCTGTGATTTTAATAACAAATTTAATTATATTGAATTATTTTATATAGCATGATAAAATAAAGTTTTGTTTTATTACTATATACCCACATTAGTTAAAAAAAACGCGTGGTTTTAAGAGATTAGTTGGTTTTAGTCATTTATTCTTAGAAAGTTCTAAGTTATCCCATTAGTGCGCTAAAATGTTGTTTGCACTAGTTGGTCAATAAATTGATTCCCGCACTAGTACGGCATTGTGAGCTAAGGCAAAATACTTTAAAATAAAATGCATTTAAGATCAAATCCGAGTTTTCTTTTTATAACACTTATGTTATAAATATTAATTTGAATTCTAGAATAAAGTTCTGATGATTACTCAAATAAATAGTTTTTTGAAGGTATGCCTTAGCTATTCATTATCGTACTAGGGTGATAATAAATTTATGTTTGCACTAGTACGACAATAAAACTATTAAGCTTAGTTTTTGGTTATAAATTGCTGCCAATTATCAAGAATATTTGAAGCATTTTTTTTTTGTTATTTGAGTTTATCTTATGGCGTTTCGAAATTAAACTAACAACTTTGATATATAATCTCTAAATGTTGTTTATTTTTGGTTAATTTAAGGGGTAATGAACATTCTTTTCTTCCCTAATATTTTAATTCTTTTACAGTTTTTCTTATCATAAATAGATTAATTGTTTATCCAATATGAGATTATAGGTACTACTAGTTGTACTGATACATAAGTTATTATTCTTATTAAACACAAAGAACAATTAAATTTCAAAGGAGGTAGCTTGGCGTAGCTTTTTTTTAACATTTGATTTTTAAAAGATTTATTGAGTGGACTAATGCGCTATAGAAGCAGAGTGAAGTTTTGTTGTTTTGGGTTTTTCTGAGTTACTGCAGCAGTCGGCAATTCAACACTTTTTTAAGATAATAGATGCCGTCTTTGTAAGGTTGTTAATTTTTATATTTGGTTAGCAGCATTGAAATTAGATATGGAAACACAGATGCTGAAGATGTTTATTGTCTGTTAGTCAGCTGGACGATGTAAACGATCTTTAGTTGAATTGAAATATGATACAAACGGTGCTTAAAGAGTTGTTCAAAATTGATTTAAATTTAGGAAGCCACCATTTTAATGCGTGGAATGAGTTTGCAGGTTAGCAAAACTAAGATTAAGTATAGAATATATTATTTGTATTAATGTAAGGTTTAATTGGTGATTCAAAAATTGTTTTGAACTTTGGAACCAACCATTTTAATTAACTATAAGTATAGAATTTAGTAAAAATTTGTTTGACTTGAAGTATGGTTGGTGCTTTAAGAATTGTTCTAAACAGTTTAAATATTAGGAAGTAACAATTTTACTGCTTAAAATGAGTTTTGGGGTAAACTAATTATGATTTGGTTGATAATGTACTGTTGGGATTAAAGTAAGGTTTAATTGTAGCTTCAAAAATTGTTTTAAAATGTTTTCATCTTAGGAAGCAACATTTTTGATGCTTGAAATGACTTTTGTGGTTAGCAAAATTATTACTTTGGTGGAAAATATATTGGTTGACGAATCAATAAATGTTTATTTTATTGTAAAGAGGAAGGTATGCCATTAACATACGAAAACGATATCCGATGCAGTACCACATTCTTTTCATAAAATTTTCCATGACCAATTTGCATATTTGCGGTTGTATGTCCTTGATCGATAAGGTCTATGCCAATGCTCCACATTGGCATAGACTTTATCTTTTACGTGGTCCCAAAGAAAAAATCTAAAGGTGTTAAATCACAAGATCTTGGTGGCCAATTGTGATAACCTCTTCAAGAAATATCACGGTCAGGAAACTTTTTTTGCAATATTGCAATTGTTTCGTTGCTTGTGTGGCACGTAGCGTCGTCTTGCTGAAAATAAACGTCGTCCACATCAATATCTTACAATTCCGGCCATAAAAAATCATTAATCATAGCTCGGTACCGCCATCTATTCACCGTAACAGTTGCACCAGCCTCATTTTTGAAAAAGTAGGGTCTAATCACACCGCCAGCCCAAAAACGGCACCAAACAGTGACACGTTGAGGATGCAAAGACTTTTCAAAAATCATTCTTGGATTTTCTGAGCCCCAAATGCGACAATTTTGATTCTTAACGTAGCCTCCGGGGTGAAAATGGGCCTCATCACTGAAGATAATTTTTCAATGAAATTCCGGATTATTTTGATGCATTTGAAGGATTCAATCAGCAAAGATACGACGTTTATGATGATCGACCGGTTTGAGTTCTTGTGTTAACTGAACTTTAATAGCTTTAAAACTTAAGTTTTTATGCAATATAAGGTTTAATGTCGTTTGTGGAATGTCTAATTTCAAAGATCGACGAGGAATCGACAAATATGGGTTTTCTTCAACACTACGGGCTACATCAGCAATATTTTTATGTGTTCTTGTGCGATGCACACGGTTTCGATTCTTCACATCACAAACTTGTCTCAACAGCTCAAATTTTTCTACCAGGTTTACTATTGTCCACCGAGAAGGTGCTTTACGACGACCAAAAAGTGCTTTAGTTTAGCGAACTGGGACTGAAAAATGTTGACCTTTTTTGTAGTGAATTTTAATAATTTCAATGCATTGTTGAAGCGTGTATCGTTCCATTTTTAATAATAGCATAGTTTTTACTTGTCAAATGTCAAAAGATAATTTAAATTGGAAAACCCTTTATAATACATTTGGTGCTTCCAGAACTGTTTTAAATTGTTCTAATGTTTTAATTTTAGCAACTTTTGATGCATGAAATGAGTTTGGTGGCTAGAACTAATTCTAAATAGTTCAGTTTTATTTTGTTTGATTTGAAGTATGATACAATTGTTATTATAAGCAACAAGAATAAGATTTGGTGCATAATATATTGTTTGGATTGAAGTAAGGTTTATTGGTGCTTCAAAAATGGTTATGTTATGTTTTTGTTTGTTAAGGTTAACGAGGGTAGTATCTTTAGAAACTAACTCAGTTTAGGACGTCAAAAAGTTAGGGTTCTTTGCGAGGGAGAGATTTGGTACACGATTGACCAGCTGTCAGTTTCCAGCATAAGGTTACACCGTGGGTAATTCTCCGGACTACTTTGACTTAGCTCAGGAACGGACAAGTTTTATATTTAATGCATGAACCGCATACGCCAGGATTGATTTTATTCTCTTGTATTGACCCGGTCTTTTGAGTTTAAAATGGCGTAATTTGTATCTTATTGGGTTGCAAAGCCCGCGGTTATTGCAGTGATAAGAGCTTTAAGAAACGAGACTTTGCTTGGCGGAGTCATTTGTTTCAGTTTATACTATTAGATGATGATAGATCAATTTAGCTATTAAAATATATGTTTGTACTGCATGACTAGAATCTGAAGAAATTAATCTAACGTTGCTTAATAAACAGTTTTATAGGCGCTTACTGTGCTTTTATTATCTGATACAATGGGCATTTGATGACAGCTCTTAAAAATAATACGTAGTTTGGGCCACATCGAACATACATTTACTAAAAGTTGTCACATATACAAATGATACTTATCTAGACATTAAAGTTTTACTAAACATTTGTATCTAATACTTACAAAATAAGACCAAATTGTATATTTAAAGTTAACATAGTTTTTGTCAGCATGTTTGAAAACAAATCTTTTAGATATAATAAGTTATAAATAGAATTTTTTAATTGATTTAAGTATGATAAATGTTTCTGTTGTCTGTTCTTTTTCTAGTTTTGCAGATATTTTTGTTTCTTTTGAGGTGGTACGTCTAGCATCTTTGCATTGTTGTATCTTGGTCCTATTGGAAACCTCTGGTTATTACTCTTTTAGTAGTTCCGTTTTTTAAAGAAGTCCAGAAATTTTTGCCAAGGGATTGTTTTGAGCTCTATTTTTATTAGCTTGTGCTTTCCGAAAAAGGCAACACGTGTTGAGGTTTGCATTTGCTGAGCAGATGTAGCGGAGTTTTATTGTCTTCCAGACATCCGCGTCATAGTGAATTTATCTGGGTTTTTAGATATTTTCAACAAAATTCTGTTTAAAATTGATTTGCTTGATTTTTTTTACATTTAATTAAAACAAATGTCACTTGGCTCAGAAATTTTAGCAAAAGAGTCTTAAGTATGCTTCTATGGGCGCCCGGTCGATTTAATAACTTAGTTATTAAACTTTTTTTTGTAAGAATAGGTAATATTTGAATAGTACAAATTTTGTTTGGTGCTTTATTTAGCAATTAGCAATGGTTTGATCTTTGATTTGCTGTCAATGTCAGTTGTAGCATATTGGGTACAAGTTGATTTAATCTTTCTAGTTGGGTCCGGTAATAAAGCCACTAGGTTTTATGATGTTGCCGTCAAAATTGAGGGTGGTGAATAGAAACCTGTCTTTCTTTACTTATGCAAGGTAGTTCCAACCGTGATCAGAATTCTCTTGATTAACACTACTAGAAGCCATCCTGCTAACGATCTGGCCCTGGCGACTGCTATAGACATCCAAGCACTTGCTGCGGGTGGAGTCATTTTTTTCTCGGTGTTTATCGGTGGCTAACTCAGCTTCTTGGGATCTTGGTCTCACACGCCGGAGTTTTCATCCGGCTCTTTATTCCTTATCTCTTTCAACTGTATCAATCTTGTTCTCTCAGTATTCTTGGTGCTTTTTCTGTACGGATACTTCACTCTCTTGCGATTTGGGACTTTCTGATGCAAGTTCTCCTTATGGGCAAGTTAGGTTTCTTGCAAACCGTCGTTTTTTGTGGTGATGGCCAAATGCCTACTGGACCGTCAGGTGTTTGTTTCGACCGGCTGGGGTCCGTTCCAGTTCCTGATCGTGACACGTTAGCTTTCGGCAATTCCAGTTTGCACGGATACTCTATTTTTTTATTCTCTTTTACTGTTCTGTCTTTCTGTTTTTTTACTGGCAATTAATGATAACAGATCGGACACGATTATATTTTTTGTAATAAATATATTGCAAGAGTGCACGTCCATATGGTAGATGATTGGCCTGTGGGTGGTGATTTTATTATACCGGTCATCACTGCAGGATGTAGTTGGCTCTGGAAAGTAGATCGCGTCAGTAGCAAGGGTGCTGATACATTTTTTCGGCTGGTTTTATTTTTGTTTCTATAAAAGGGTTATTCCTATACACGGTAGTTGTTCCTATAGATGGATTGTTCTCATAGACGCAGTCGACTTTTGTCCGACTTTGATGTTATTTACGATTATTCCCATACTCTATTGTTCCGATAGACTAGTTATTATACGCGGCAATCATTTCTATAGACGGGTGGTTCCTGTACGCGGCCATGATGCCGATACACAAGTTTGATACGAGATGTTTGTCTTATTTCCATACTCGGTTGTAAGTCCGATACACGACAACAAAATTTGATATTTCTTAAAAGGTGTGGTTAGTGCTTTGTGGTTACACCCACGGGCGGTAACATGCAAGATTTGGTTTGAAGATCAATTGTCTTTGGGCAAAGTAGGGTTTTACTAGTTGATGTGACTGAAGACTAGTGATTAGTAGTCATTAGATGTAGTGATTACCGATATGTTAGCCATTAATAAGAAGATAGAAAATAACTAAGAAATGATAACTAAATAAGTTTTTCTAATGAAGTGATTTTTAACAAAATAATGCAGATAGAAAGTGAGCTTTTAGTACTAGCTAAAAATTAGAGTACTTGTGCATTTAAATTTATTGAGAAGTAATATTATGAAACGACTTTATTACAGTAATAAATGAATCTCATGTTTGTAGTATTAGTGAGCAAGGGAGGTTACCATGCTAGGATCGTAAAAAAATGAAACCTTCGTTAAAGAATCAAACAAATTAACTCTAACTCTGACATAGTTAATACAGAAGTGGCTGCAATGAAGTGCTTGTCGAGGTTTACTAATGAATTCAACTTTAAAAGAGATTCCAATTGCTAACAGTTTGTCGTGGAATTACTTTGGTAACATTGAGTTTTATCAGTTGATTTGAGTAATTAGACAAATCCATTGAGCAATACTCTGCAAATCAAATACTATAATTCCGTTGTTTATAAGATATAAATATATCGATAGAGAAAACGCAAATGTTTTATTTTCTGAAACCATGTGTATATTGCTTTAGCAGCTAGAAAGGATTTTTTTACAATTTGTTTTCAACTCTGTTTGCAGTCTTCGCCACGCTTGTGTTTCATCTTATATAGCTATAGATGGAGTAGAATGTATCTTACTAATGGTTTTAACCAATATATTTTTAGGTTCCAGTTTTTTTTTTGTTTCTTTTGAATTTTCTTTTTTCAATGCTTATTAATCCAAATAAAAAAACAAAGATGTTTTGAAATTTATTTATTAAATTACATCTTATTTAGATCATATAATTGGGTTTATTGTTATAACAAAAACCGTTATTAAGTGCTTTGTTCGCAAAGGTAATAATGTTATATGCCAGCATAAAGAAATATTAGCTGTTGCACGAAATATAAAAATAACAAATGTATGTCAAATATTAATCAATATTTACGGCTGAAAAAGTAAATATCCTTGTAAACAATGAATCTAAATCAAACACATATAGCAACATGATAGAGGTAAAAGGCAATAAATCAATGCCTTCAATCCGAACATCAATCTAAATAAAAATACAGGAAACAAAGTGAAATGGGCAGAACGAACGAATCTTATAATATGTTGCCAAGACGCTCTGTAGATGCTTCCATCCGAATACTCAGTAATCTCATTCCGCGAGATCCTTTTGAAGGATTATTTATAAATTACAAATTGCAAACATCCCACACCGTAACACAATTTGATAAACAAGGAAAAAGAGGGTTGTATATATACATACATTTCATGCGAAACAAAACCCATCCCCAGTAACAAATACTATCATAAATTTTCCCGTATCAAATAAATGAAATAATAAATCATGTTGTCCATGATGATTAATATAGTATTTATTTAAAGATAAATCTCAATAAAATTTTAATTGCAAAATAAATTGACTAAATAAAAATTAATCTATTTAGGCCATAAAAGTCAAACTTTTTTAATTAATAGATTCTGTAAAATAATAATTATTTCTATAGAAAAAGTTCTCAGAAAACTGATTAGTTGTTTATGCCCGGAAAGGAAATGTTCGAGTAGATTATATTTCGTGCAGTTTGCGGTTTGGCAAATATTGCCTTTTTTTCGGAGAGGCGATACGATCCTTCCTGTGCGATAAAAGTAACTGGTCTTCGTTACAGCTACCCTATATTGTTTCCTGCTGAGAAAATCTCCCTCGACATGGCCGTTTCTCAGCGACTCTTTGTTTCACAGAGCTATTCTAATGTATATGCGTTGCGGGATGAATTTTTTTTATGGCGCCTCGCTATGACATTTTGCCAATAAAAGGGATTTATAATATTTATAATATTGTAAAGAAAATATTTGCACTCATTTTCTTTTATAATGTCTTTTCGTTGTTTATGTCATGTTTAACAACCCTCCGTCGCTATTGAGATAAATATTAAATAATGTTTTTGCCTTTGTGTAATATTGCTTTTATTTTTTTCATATATAAGTTTGAGTTTATTTATTATTAATACCATAAAAGTTTGTTTTGAATACTGCAAGTACTAATGTTAGAAATGTTAGAATTTTAAGTTAGATATCCTATGGGAAATATGAGAAACGCCTCGAGATATATACATTTTTGTAGCTTAAACGTGAACTAACCATCTCACCTTACATACAAAACATTTGTTTTGTGCATTAAAGTTATTAAACTTTACAAAATATACCGTGTTGGGTTAGATAATACATAAATGTTTAAATTAAAACACGATTTTTTTAATGTTTTGCTGTAGAGTTTAGCTAATTGCTTGCAGTGTTAGTTGCTTTACGAGGAATAAATATCTTGAATCAGAGTTGCATTATTTTTTTTTAATATATGGTTTAACGCAATATATTACTATGAATGAATTTAATATCAGTATGTTTGAAAATAGGTTTACTGTGAAAAGAATATTGACTACAGATTACGTATATGTTTTAACTTAAGTATGATTGGGTTTAAATATTTGTTTCGTGCCATTTCTTTAAAACATTTAAAGATAATATTAATTTAAACTATAAATATTAGTTAGTTTTGATCAATTGTTGATGGTTTTTAATGACCTTTTTTATGTTTTTTTTTTAAGTTTTCAAATTTTTAATTGGTATATCTTAACTATAAGCTTTGTATAGATTTAAGCTTAAAATAATGGAATTTCTATTATCTGTACTAAGTTTTAAGAAAAATTCAGTATTTTAGTTACTTGTTTGTTATTTTATTGTACTATATTTTTCTTCCTCAGCCCTCGTTTATCAACTCTTGGATATAGGCCTTTTTTATCGACTATGTGTCTCTATTCAGGGCATTTTGATGTCAGTTTTTTTCCGCAGTTTATTTTATATCATCTAGCCATTTTTTGGGGGTTTTCTTACGCTTTTCTTTGTTGATCGTGGACGTCATTTAACTGTTCTTATCGTTACTTGTTATAATTTTGTCTTGTTACATGTCCCACTCATCTCCACTTAAGTTAAGCTATACGCCTTATAACCATTTTATATTTTTATTTGTTACGTTCTGATGCGTTTTGCACTTTTCTGAGGTTGCAGTTTTTAGTTCATATGTGGTTACACTTATCATAGACTTTTTTTTAAGTTTATTGGTATGTATATCTTTAAGGATATGATCTAACTTCTTATATGGGCGACAATTTAGTGGTATCCTTTTAGTTTTTTTGTCAATTTGGTTTTTCTTGCCTAATTTAATAGTCTGACCGAGATAGACATATTCTTCCACGATTTAAAGGACGTGGTTATATATCATTATATGTAGTTTCTCATTGCTTATAATTTGTTTTGTTTAGATTCATTTTTATTCTACTAGTTTGGATGCTTTGTGCAGTTGTGTTATTATGCGCTTTAATGCGTTTGGGTTGCTGCTTGTTAAGACAATACCATCTAGAAACCGCAGATAGCATAGATTTTTCTTTTCTTATGTTTATACTTTATGTATCCCAGAATAGCCTTTTAAATACATCTTCTATGGTCAAGGTAAATCAATTTGGAGAGATCGTGTTTCTTTGGCAATCGTCTTTGTTAATTGGGATTCGATGTATCATTGAATCTTTGTCAATTATAACCTGGAGTGTTGCGTTTTGGTATATGCATTTTATAAAATTAGAGTATTTTTAGTTTATCTTAGCTGCTGTTAAGAACGCCAACGTTTCTACTGAGTCGAATGTCTTGCGATAATCGATAAATGCCAAGAAGAGGGGTATGTTATATTTGGTACTTTTTTATATTAAGTTACGGATTGTTTGGTGGTTAGTGGTACTGAACATATTCCTGAATCTTGTCTTTTTGATCAGCTGGTGAAAATCCAGTTTTTTGAATAGACGATTTTTGTTAGAAGTTTGTAGAGGTGTGACAGTAGACATATTGGCTGGTACTTTTTCATATTGAGAGTATCATCTTTTTTAAAAAGCAGAATAACTTTTGCCTTCTGCCAAGTGTCTGGATTTTTTTGTGAAAGCTCTTTTTATTTTAAATTCACCTGGCGATTTCTTGTTTTCTAAGCGCTAACATTAGTTTCTTTTTATTAATATTAGGGATTTTTTTGGATTCCACATTTTGCACATGTTGTTGTTGTTGGTTTTTTGTTTATTTTGGAGCTACTAAAAGATATAGGTCTAATTAAAAGATTTGAACACCTTGTTATGTCGTTACCAATAAGGTAACGATTATTCCTTGTGTATTCCTCATCTTACATATTTTGATTTTACCGTAGTACCTTTTTGTTCATATTATCTGTTTTGGATTAATTTGGTGTTGTATGCACTTTTTATGTTTTTTTTGGAAATTTTTGCGAATTTTTTTGACTTTGGTTTTTTGGTTGGTTATATTTGTTTGATTTTTTGCTTGTGTTATTCTGCTTATCTATTAGCTTTTTTGTCTATTCTTACTGAAACTATCTGTATTGGTCCTAAAATGCGGGCCAAAACGACGATTTAGAGGTCATTGGGCCTAAAAAATTTAACGGCATTTGAATTTTTTTATTTGGGGCAGCCGAAAAAATATTGAGTGTAACTTGTGCCAAAATGCTTTAGTAGCTCTTAGCTTTCAGCAGCCCCTACTGCTTCTTTGTGCTGATAAAGGCCGCAGCCTATATTGTGTCTGGTTTGATTTTGCCGTTGCTGTTTTTTTTGCTTGCATGCATAACTTTTTAGAAGCTTTTTGGATGCTTTCTGTTATTTTCTGCGCTAGGGAGTTTATTTCTATGCTTGGTTGTTATTTTAAGTTTTGTTTCAAGTGTTTTCTGGTACTGGTTCTGTTTTTGTACAATTTATTTTGTTGTTGCGTACCGAGGTTTTTGTACGTTCTATTTGGGTGTTAATTTGGAGTGTAGCTTAAACTATTCTATGGTCACTTCTGGTATTATATTTATTCAGGCTGATATGTACAGATGTTTCTTGCTTATTAATAAAGATGCAATAAATTTTGTTGTGGCTTTCCTAGGTTTACTTTTTTGTATCGGTATTTTACAGTAAATGTTCATACAATAGAGGTGTTTATTTTGTATCTAATTTATTAGCATTTCTATTTCCCAGTCTGAAGTTACCTATATGGTCGTTATCTTTTACTCTTTTCTTACCAATTCTTGCACTTAAGAGCATACCAACCACTACCTTGATTTGTAGTATTTTAACAAAAACCGCAACATTGGCTTCATCACTGCTTCTACAAATAATTTGATAATCGATTAATTTTTTTACCACTACCTTTAGAAAGGATTAAACTTTGAAATGCTGAAGTTTTTTTTGTAAAATTATATTTGCAAATAGCAACGAAATGCATTCAAAAATACAGAAAAACGCATTTATTTTTATATTTGATGGGTTTTTTCGGCTATTTTTTAACTATTATTTGACTAAAAGACTTTGACATATCATAGTTTAATCCTTTCTTAATGTACTGGTAAAAAAATTAATTGATTATCAAATTATTTGTAGAAGCAGCCATGAAGCCAGAGTTGCCGTTTTTGTTAAAATACTACAAATCAAGGTAGCGGTCGGTTTGCTCTTAAATCACTAATAACTGTGCAATATCTGGCGTTTTCTGCTTTTTTTGCAGTCGTGATGTCCTTGTAGTATATTATTATTAGAAAATTTAAACGCAATTGTTGTAAGTGCTAAGTTATTAGAAAAACATTAGCAAATTACTTTAGATAAAATTAAAGGTTGTCTAAGCGAAAATGAAAATTATTCTATACATATTTAAAAGTACTTTGTTTATTTTAAGATTGTCAAATTTAGTTTGCCCGTAATTTATTTGTTGAACGCCTGATTATGTACGAAAACGATATAATCATTTTTTTAATAGTTTGGGCTCTTGATTGCATTTACTATCATTTTTATTGGTTTTTGTTCAAATATTTTACTTTTTCCAATTGTCTTTATTTAAACTAAATTTAATTGCCTAGTGGGTGTAGTGTTTGGCGTACTAAACTGCTATACTAGGGGTCTCGGGTTTGATAAGGGGTTTGATAAGGGGTTTGATAAGGATACTTGGATTTGGATGGTTTTTTTACTTTGGTAATTAGCCTCGTAGCAAAAATAAGTCTTGTAGCAAAAATAAGCCGACTTTAAAGAAAATAATTTTAAAAACTAATTGAAATTTGTGGCTACTGTACTTTTGTCACATGCAGGAAGCTCTATAGAAATTAAACATTGTCTATCGGTTTGTAGGTATTGTGCAATTAAAAATCTATGCCAAAATCATGAAAAACCGTTACATTTTTGAAAACAATACGGCATGTAGTGTTGTTATCTAAAGTTATTGCTCAAAATTATTGTTTATTTAAAGTATGCAAAATTCTACGTTGTCATCTTTAATTAATTATCAGATTTATTTTGGGATTTTTATAGGAAAGTACGATCTTGTTAGTCGACAGAAACAGACAGTTGGATATGACAAACTACTCACTTTTTAACATGCCTATTAAAGCTTTTTTTGCTTAGCTAATCTTGTAGCAGCATTATTATGTGTACTTAGAGTCTTTTGACATGTTTTGATTTATTTTGGTATTGTAAGTGAAGCTATTTCTAAAAGTTTTTGGTTCTGATTTTTTCAACCAGAAAAGTTTGTCAGTTTTGAAAAGTGGTGCTTGTTGGTCATTAACGAATAGAATAACTCTCACGGTTAACTAACATGAAAGACTTTAGAATGGGGATGGCGCACTAGAAGGAACAATAAGGATAATAGGGTTGTTATAACCAGGATAAAACATTTGTATTATTTTTGTATGCTGGACTTTTTAGGTCTTGTAGAGAGCGGCATATGCATAATTTAAGGTTTATTCTTGAGTTGTCACCTTACAGCTGTCTTTCAATGAGTACTTGCACTTTTTCTTACTTAGAGTAGGTCCATTACTTTTCTCGATGAGAAATCTTGAAGTATTATGGAAAATAATGATTGTTGTAATGCAGAGTTAGTTAACTAGGCGCGTATTTTTTTTTTTAATGTATTTTAAATATTGTTGTTGGTAGAACGTCTAAACCCAGAAAAGAAATTCTGTTGGCGCATTGGAGAAGGCAGATGTTTGATGATTAGAAGTCATGGGTATTGTTATATTTGGTCAAGTTCTGAACTATTTTATCTCCAACACGAGCAATGTGTGAAGGGGTTAGTTTTTAATTTCTTTATTTCTGAGTCAATTCAATTTTTTTAAATTTATTACATTAATGGGAAATGTTTATTTTAAATTTGAAAAATAACTTAACGTAAGATATCAGGAGTCATCGCTTATTGGCATGTTTACGTACACGGTCTGTTGAATATCTCCAAATAAAAAAATTGGAAGAGGCCAACTTTGTCAATGAAAATCACTGTTTTTTAAAACTATGCATTTACCGAAAAGGTTCATTGTCATTGCTTGCTTTGCTGTGTGCGCGGTATTTCCATCTTGTTAAAACTACATGTGTGAATGGTTATTAACTGCTGGCATTGAATGTCATTGCAATACCGGCTTTATTCTGAACAAAATATGAACCAATTATCTTTTTGGATGATATTCCGTACAAAATTGTACGTTTGAGTGGGCATAATTGCCTATATTCTACAATTTTAATTATTGATGAAGCTACTTAATTTTCTTCAGCAAAAAATTGCAAAATTTTAGTTGTCAATCAAGCTGCACTTTAATAGGAAATATCTGCAATGTGGCCAAAATTTGTAGAATTTATCTCAGCGACAAAGCAAGTTGCGTTGATTGTCTTCTTGTTGATGTTGTTGGATATTTGTGCACACTCTCCTGCACCAAGTGTAACCGGGGAGCGTGGCACCGTAGTTTTGGCGTCCAACTACTGCGGGGGCAAATTGTGGGTTTCAATATCCTTTTTTGGTCCGGAGTAGAATAATAATTTGGTTTTGAATCCATTTAAATCTGTAGGCCTTCTACCTATAATGTAAGTTGCCAGCATTACGGGACTATGATTATGAGAATTGGAGAAGCTAAAGATATGGAAACGTAACAAAGTAGAGCGTGTAGAACTTTTATACGGATGTGAAATCTACTACAATTGTAAAAAAAGGTCAATAGCGTATAGAAGCATCTAGAATGTGGATTTAAAGAAAATTATTTAAATGATATATTTTAAGACAAAGTAAGAAATGAAGTGATGAGTAGGGGAAGATAATAAGCTAATAAATAGAATTAAATGGATATGTAAGTTAATTGATGTTCTGATTAATAGACATTGGTTAAGCTGGAGAAGATTGCACGTATGACTTGCAAAAAAAGCAGAATACTAATAAGGCTAACTAAATAGTTTATTAACAATGCGCTTGCATTTTTCTAGTATTTAGTTCATCTGGTGCAGCACTAAGCTGCAAATTTCTTAAATTAATTGTAGTTTTAACACATTCTTTTGATTTTAACAGAAAAATTCTTAAAGTTTTGCATTTTTGCTAACTCTATTTTTGATTTCAATTAATAAATATCTTAAAATAACTAAAAGTTTTATTTATGGCTTTGCAGATGACAGCACGTTTCATACGTTCTAAAAACCGTATTGACAAATATGACAACACGTCTTAACAATATTTACTAACAAACACCTTGAAACAATATCTGACTAAGGTTTTTTCAACTTGGTCAATTTTAAACTTCTGTTTTAAAGTCAAAATTTGAGGTATTAACAGTATCAAACATTAAACTAAACAACGAATATATATCTAAATCTTTAGGTTGTCTTCTTAAGGTTACAATTTTACATAATCTTTTCTGGGACGACCAATGTCAGTTGACATGCTTTGAAAGTATTTAGGATGTTGTAAACCGTTATTTACTTCTATAAAAATGTATATTGTATTGAATATTTTTTCTACAAGAAGACTTTCTGCACGTATCTGTGCTCCTCATGTAAGAGTATGACGAGCATCACGCGAGTAAAGCTTGTATCCATATTATGTGCAACAGGAGCAACACCTCCTACTAAAAGATCTTGCTAGGAAATTGGAATTTTGTGAATGGATAAATACCAATCGTCGTTTAGTTTCACTTCACTTTTGCCAGCAATGGCATTAAAAATACGCGCAATGTTAACAGTTGGTCCGACGACAACCCATATGCAAAAGTTTTTTAGCAAAGATTCTTTGTAAATGAATTGATTGACAACAACTCAGATATTTGTTATGAGTTCCTGCAGAATAAACTTCTAATATTGTTAAAGAAGATTCTAAGCATTTAAAAATAATATTTGTTGTAATCGGGACGTTTATGGGAGAATAAGAATTTTGGCAGACAAGATACATCATCTGTGCTGGTTATTTTGTAGTTGCAAACAAGCTATGATGTTGCGCAAAAGGATTTAAATGGGAACATCTGGATTAATTGCACATCACTTTTGTAATTTAATGCATAACGCTATGTTTTTGATGAATTTAGCAATTTTAGATGGTGTAATTTTTACTATAAATGTAATAGACAATTTTTTTTTTCGAGATTGTGGAGCCGGGTACTATTACTCCAATATGCGGATGGCTCTTTTTGGTGCCAGGCGCGTATCTAATTTTATTTTGATATTATTTACATCAAAAATTTAATTGAAACATGGATTATATGAGCATTGTTACTATTTTTTTGCAATTTAAAGTAATTTTTTGGTCAAATTGTACATCAGGATTTTGTTGAGTACACCAAATGTTTGTGTTAATAACAGCGAACGTGTTAAAAACAGCGTAGGGAAAAGTGCAGATAAGATCTAAATACGATATTGTGAAAAACTTTTGTCGATCTTTGTCACCTACTATGAATCAAGCATCAAATTTATTTTAGAAATGTTTGCATCTTAAACATTATAAAGTTGTCTTCAGGTCTAGAACAAATTAAGAGTTTAGACCAACTTTTTATGTAAATTTTCTTATTGGTTTTGTTTGGCATTAGTTTTATTTACGGCTTGACCCTTCTTACAAGATATGTTAGCTTTAGTTTCTTACGTTATAAAGATAAGTTTTCTTCTACAAATCAGCCTAGGGATAGGGATAGTTAAGTTTAAGAAGAATTAATTTTTACGGGAATGTCATACGCTCAAGGTAAAGAGAAATAACGGGGTTTAAGCGTTCAGGTGAGATAGCTCAGTTATAGAGCGTTAGCGTAGCACGCTAACAGTCCGGTGTTTGATTCCCGAATATGCCGTTGGTCATCAACTTCCGTCGTAAGATTTCTGGGGCGATGTAAAATAACTGTAAAACGCGCAATAAAGAAGAGTTAATATTTATATATCTTTATAGAGAAATTTATTATTTACTTGATGCTTATGAACATTCCACCACTCTTTTTGGGTTTAGAATTTTTCTTTATTTTATCAGTAGTAATTTTCCAGGTTGTAAAAGTGGTTTTGGTACAATATACAAATATACAAATATACAAATCTCTACTATCATCTGAAAATTTGAAATTAAGTAATTTTTTATTTTTTGACATATCTCTTTAACTAATCGCTAGTTTCAAACTTTGAACCTACATTTTTTAATGTTCTATTTCTTCTCGTTAATATATTCAACTGCTTGCTGTAAAGCAAAAATAAAATGCTATAATGTTTCTGAAAAAACAAAAATTATGTCATCTTTTTGTGATTCAAATGTTCAAGACATTTTTACAAATAAAGTTAGCACAGTTTTCCTTTTTTATTCTTTTGTTTTAATATTTGTTTTAATTTTTTTTTTTCTACAAGAGAGAAAAGATGCTCAAGGTATGCTTTGTTATCACCACAAGCTGTCATAAAATATATTTTCATCATTATGATTTTTGCGGAAATCTCTTATTTTTTAATCTTTGAAATATATATATTATATCAATTATGAGCGTCAATTATCTAAGGAGAGGAGAGAAAGTCACCACTCAGAACCGTACGTGACAGGTTACATTTACGGAAGAATAAAAATTTTGAAGCGGAGAAGATTCTCCATCTGTACTGGTTATTGTTAGCTGGGTTACAAAATGGCAAGAAGGCAACAAAATACGAAAAATTTGTGAAAGATTAGTTCGATAAAACCGCACCTAAGCACGATTTTAACGTTTGCTAAGCGGCACTTCTTAATAAAACTTTCATTTCGAATAAAGTTTTGAATTTTGTAGTACCTTTTCATTGTACCGAAAATTTATGAGATGCAGGTCTATCGAAAACTGAATTTTGTTGCTTTCAATCAACTAGAACTTTTCATAATTACCTTTAATTTAAAACAATCTTGATTTTCTATCTACTTCTGATGTTTACTGATCATTTTCTATTTATTCAAATTTGTTATTAAGCAGAATAATTGATGGTTGCTACTAGACTTAAGACAAATCTAAAACAATTTTAAAAAGTATTGCACAAAATTTACAACTTTATAAAATTGATAATGTTTGATTTTACAAAGATATATCGGCAGCATTTAATTACATAATTTGATTTAATAAAATTTAATAAAAGCTTTTATTAATATGTCAGAATAATTGATAATTATGTTATTTTTCTATTGTTATTTTTACATAAATCACGGATTTTGCAAATATAAGGGAAAAATTTACATAACAAACTCTAATAAGTTTAGGCTGCTATTGACATAGAAATAGCTCTAATTTTATGAAAAAACACAAGATGCCAAATGGATGTCTTCCAACTATGGGTTTTTATGAAATAATAAAATTATGCACTGCAGCTTTTGCATATTTTTGAAATATTTATATAACTACAATGATGATGATAAAATATGTATAAGCTTTTGAATATAGTTTCATAAATATATTACTAGATTGTAATAAAGTAAAGGCTGCAACAATGTCAAATTTTATTGTGTTCATATTTCCACAGGTATTATGTACAGCAAATTTACATGTGTTCATGTAATAAAAATTTTACAGTTGCCGTAAACTATGAAAATTCACCGCAGAATGATTTTAAAATAATATGAGTTTTCTCGGACGAAACATGCAAAAAAATTTGTAGTCAATTTAATTTATTGCAAAATTGTTTTTTAAGGTTCTGTATAAAGATTAATAAATGCTTCTAAATATATCTAAATTATATACAACAAGATTATTGTTAATTGAACTGTTTCTAAAATGTAAACAAGTTTGAATCGCATTTCAGATTGTAGTTAAATGTTTCCAGTCAGTTAATTACTGGGTGTAACAAGAGTCAGTTAACTTCTGCATTTTGCATCCTGATATTTCACAAGCATACCGTTTGTACTTCCGCTTCCGGAAACCAAAGTTAAAGTAACCGCGACTAGTTAATATTCCACGCGAAGGTTTGATTTCTACTACCAACTCCAATTTCAACAGCAGCTCAAATTCCTTGAAATTCCATTTTTATGATAATTATGTAAATGCATAACAATATCAAAGCTAAATAAAACCAACCGAGTGTAAACAAACACATTCAATTATTAACATCTAAAAAAATTGAGCGAGTGCGTTTAATACAGTTTTACCAACAAGAATAATTATATTAATTTTAGGTCAATAAATAGCCTTTGTTTATAGTCGGAAACACCCGCCGCGCCGGGGATATATTAATCATATTGTTTTTAATCTCCTGTTGGGAAACAATTCAATTTTTCGCCTTGCATGAGTTTGCAAATTCCCCTTTAAAGTTTCTCATCTAACAATTTAATTGCTTTCATCAATCAATAATCCTGGCAAATAACAAAATTACACACTGTTTGCATTTTAATGATTCACTCTTGTGAATGATTTATGTATTGGTAAATTGAGATGACCTTTTTGTTTGCGTATTTTAATTATGTTTTGAACTTAATAATTTGTAATCAGATAACTTTGCATTAAGCTGTACAATGCGGGTAATCCAATATAGTTGGGTCGGTCTCGGGAAAGCAGAGAAGAGGTTTGCATTGTTTATTCAATTCTATGACGGGTTGTATCTTCCCATCGATATCATCTCTAAATACAATTATGTTATGATGGGATGTATCTAGTTTGCATGAACTCGGCAGTGGATAATCTGATTATAAGGCGTTGCCTACATATATGTAAAATTTTCTGAGTATTACATTATACCGAAAATATGCTTAGTGTAAATTTCTATATCCTATGCAAATGCAATATTTAAAATTTGAGTTTATAAATTATAGTTTGAAATTTATACATGAAACGTTGTTGGATAAATCTGCCGAATTAAATTGTAAAATAATATGTAGTATATGAAAATAGGTTCAAAATAGATGTTATTATTTGTGTAGTTAACGTAACAGTAAAATAAAATTCAAAAAGTAGATTTTATAACTGAATATTAACTAGTATCTATTCGTCTGCAAGATGGGACGAGGGAAAAATTATTTGATTATTATAAATGCTGCCGAGTTTACAGTAGTTTTTTTACGTAAAAATTGACATAAATAATCTATGAAAGTTGATATGCAAAAAATCTAAACTAATTAATTTACGTGAAAATTGCTTGTATTAGTTTCTTTGCACTCTACATTGATATTGAACATTTTTCAAAGGGTTTTGTCTTAATTTTCCTGCATTTAAATACTGGCAAGCAACAATAATAAAGCTCGTTTTTGTATTTGAAGTAGGAAATAATTACAAATACAACTTTCACCGACAACAAACTCAAAAAGCACACTTATAGAAGATTTATCTGTTGGTAGTTGAACAAATGCTTGCGATGTAGAGGAGCCCGCAAAGGGGTAGTATCTTGCCTAAAACTTATTACCTCAAGTTTAAAGATTTTTTTTTGCGTAGGAAGGGGAAAGTTTTCAAAAGACACTGGGCAGTCCGTATTGTCCAGTATTGTCAGGTTTGCTTGGCGTTTGTTGCGGTTCTATTGGATCTGCTGCACCTGATCTGTTACCTTTGAAGTAGCTCTCTTCGATAAAGTCTATTATAGTTTCACATTCATTCAGCAAGTGTACCGGAAACTCATTTTTTTATACACCAGCGGGTTCATTCCTATTCTTTTTCTGTGCAAGTGTTTGTTAAGACCAAAGTGTTCAGTTATCAGTCCTGTGAGGCTGAAGTCAAGTACGACTCATTTGTACTGTTTTTATATCATGCAATGTTTCAGTTGGAAATATTCTTGAATGTGTTAATCTCTTGCAGCTTTTTTACTGGTTGCTGTGTTTTGCCTCAAGTTTGCTGTGGATTATTATTTTTTGGTCTTGAACGGGATACCGAAAGCAGGTTCTGGTTTAGTGAATGCTTCTTGTTTGGCAAGCTGATTTGCCATGAGATTTTTTTTTGTGCTTTGGTCTGTTAGTATTTATACCAGGCAAATTTTGCAGGTTGTTTACGCAGGGCCTGCAGTTTTGCTTGATTATTTGACAGAACAGTTATTAGTCTGCAAGGTTATAGTTCTTCTCGATTATGTTTCTGCTGCACCACTTAATGGTAGCCACCTCTACCTAAAAACTCTAGGCATATTTGCCTAAAGGTATGGAAGTTTGTTTTTTTGGTGTTTGTTTTCGTAGATTTTAGCTCCGGTGTTCTTTTGGTCTTTGGTCCCATCTGTGTACAAGATAACAGAAGAATAAATGGGGTTTAAAATGTATAAAGATTGATGGACTGCACTTTAACTACCTACGCTTTGTCAATGATATCGTCTTACTTTCGAGTAACCCACTTGAACTAACAGATATGCTGCAACAACTCAACCTAGCAGTCAAAGATGTTTTACTAAGAATACCGGAAAGACGAAGATGAGTTTAATTAATCCCCAGATATTGCTATACAATATACCTATTGAATGCGTAAACTACTATACCTACCTTGATTTTACTATCATGCTAGGAAAACCAAATCAGAACAGCATAAGTTTCTAGACGTATAGGCCTCACGTTTGGTAAACTTTGATACATTCTAAAAAACAGTAGTATTAGTAAGGAGCAGGGGGAAAAGTATGCGGAAAGGCCTATGTCTAGAAGTGTATGAGGAAAGGCTGACAAAGAAGAAGTTAAAACAGAATGGTATAAGGTTTATTTTCAAAAAACTTTGTTTATTGGTTTGGAATTAATGAAGTACTTAATGTGTGCAAAAATGGAAATGGCTAAAGCGACAGTTTTTGCAGATGAAATGTGTTGAAAGGTAGATACTGTTTAAGTTTTGGTTGTTGTTTCTTTAGGCTGATTTTTTGGGCTTACTAATGATAAGATTATTTTAAGCGTACTTGACTGCTACACCAGGGGTCTTGGGTTTAAGTCTACTGGTTAAGAAAAAATATTGTGTTACTATAATTGGATAAGAAGAGAAACATTATTAGGTTCCGTGTACTGCTTTGTTGTTGCGTGCACGTTAAAAATAACCAATAATTTAGATTAAAATTTTTAGATGTGGTAGTCTTGATCTTTCGCGCCGTTGATTAGCTTTGGCAGCAGAAATGGACCGACGTTAAATAAATAAATTAAAAAAAAAAGTTTTTTTTTTTATGACAGCAACAATTTGAATTGTCCAGCTATCTTTTTATTGGTCTGTCTGTGCTAAGTTTTGTTTGTCTTTGTCTCCAGTATGTTATTTTTGATGTCCAATTGTCTTGAGTTTGAGCTACGTGATTTTCCCATTGCCACTTGATTTCTGCGACACGTATTGTTATGTAAATGATCTTGGGTTTTTTGTCTGATCTCTTTATTTTTGATTTCTTGCGCTCTTTGCATGATACTTAGATGGTTTGCGCTCTTTTTTTATTATTGCCATGGTTTCCAGGCTATAGGTTGCCGCTGGTAATATACATGAGTCAAAGAGGTTGAGGTTTATTGGTATATCTCTATTCCTGAGTTTGTGCTTTAATTTGCTAAAAGCCGGCTATGTTATTTTTATTCTACGTTTTATTTTAGCTGTCTGATTTTCTTTGCCTATTCTGTTGACATATCCTAAGTTTACGTATTTTTATACGTTTTCTACGATTTTGTTGTCTATGTTTAAAGTTTCTCCAGTATTGCTGATTACTTTGGTTTTGATGAGATTTATTTATTGCATTAAGTTGTTTTATCATCTTTGATAGTTCTTGGATATTCCTGCTTATTAAAACGATATCGCCTACGAATCGTAGATTATTGAAATAGGTTCCATCGACGTTAATGCTTTAACATTTTCATGACAGCGACTTGAAGCTGTTTTCGAGAGCCAATGTTAAAAGTTTAGGTGAAATTGTGTCTCCTTGTCGTACTTTTCTCTATCTTGGATTCTGTTGTCTTTATTATATATCTTTACATTAAATTGCCCGCGTAGCTTAATTGTGGGCAGCAAACAGAGCACTGGCTTCTATGAGATTGTCCGATAAAATTTGCCAAAGCAAAATATTTACTAATTTATGTTTTGTTTTAAGTTTCTTTATTTGAAAAAAATATTTGCGAACGCTACTCTTCAGAAAAATATACGATTAGCACGAGTTTATCCGTACTTTAATCCGACAATTAAATATATCAAACCAGGAAACCGGAGCTTTAATAGACATCCAACAACTATTATACGTTAAAAGTTTTTACAAATAAAATAGTGTTGTGTAATGAAAAAAAGTGTGCGGCTATGGTGTGTGGAAAGAAGTTCCGACTAATGACGCATAGGCGTAAATAATACTTTTTTTTTGTATTTTTACCATCTTTATTTATATAACACTTGGAATTCAATTTAGGAATAGAAATTATATGCTCCATTTCCGCAGAATTTTATTCAATTTAATTTATTTATTTTAAATTATTGCATTTTCGCATATATCTGCATCCTATTAACTACTTCTATGCATTCTCGCGTTAAACCTATAAAATAAATTTAGTTTTAATTTAAAATAAATTATATTTTGAAATTACAACCGTTTCCATTCGTGGATTTATTTAAATCGCGGGAGAATTTCCTGGGGATTGGTTTCAGTTATTCGCAATGTTTCATCAGTTCACTCTTGGGAATATGCGTAATAGATTTGTAATTTCAACCCCGTTCGATTTTGTTTGTGGTAAAATGTAAACTGAGCGAAAACTGTTGTTCGGAGTTTTGTGCATTTGAAATTCTCGATCTGGGAAAATTAATTGCACCAATATTTGCTCAAAATATTCCACAAACTCATATTGAATGAAAATCGAAAAGAGCCAATAGAAATTAAAGTTTGTGTTAAAAGTACATACTGGTGCAAAATTAGTTTATTGAACATTTATTAACAAAACTAATAATTGCGTTATTAGATTTGGTTTGTTTGTTCTTTTCATAATTTGTAATGTATTTTAATAAGCATGACTTAACTTAGATATTTTTTTACTAGTTTAGAATTAGAAAAGAAAATATTGATTATATATTTTTAATTAGTTATTAATCCTTTTAAAATTTGTTACCAACAACAGAACAATCAATAAGCTGTATTTAGAAAATAAAAATGTAGGACTATTTCACTTTGATAACCCAATTAAAAAAAAACTGTTTAAGTAGTAAAATGTATATTTATTGATATGATTTAAATATAAACTAAAAGTCATAATTAGTTGGTTTCTTGCTTTATTGACAAATTGTTTTAGAGTGGTTGGTTAATAGTAGAATTTAATTCTTATGCTTCTACTTTTTACATACATCAGACATAACATACATCAGCTAATACGAAAAGGGGACCCTTTTCTTTGCAGTTTGATTGGGACAGCGAAGTGTCTACCCTGTTTTGTCAAAATTTCTTATGAATGTGCTGTATTTATAGTCGAATCTCAACCTCATACTTAAATACTTACCAAAGAACTTGCTTAGATAAAGTTATTTACTATGTTGTTGTGGATTAAGTCTTCTTCATTTCCGTCTACTGCATTTTAGGTGATTTGCTTTTAATGTATATCAAAAAGCAGCGGTGCTATATTTTTAAACTATAACGTTTTTTATATTGCACATAGTCAAATATTATTTGTCAGTCAGTAAAGAGCAAGCGTATACGTGATATTTTAGCAATTTAGAACTAATATTTACAAATTAAATCTGTGAACTGCTGAACAAAACAGTTATTCTAGTTTTAAACCAAATACACAAACAAATAATATAAAACATTGCCAACATTGGAACACGGTTTGAAAACCGTTCCAAGCGAAAAAGCTTTATGTGTCTTGCCATCTTGTAAAAACTTAAAAGAGATATATAAAAGTGATGAAAGGCAATCTAGTTTTTGTAGTAATTGATTAATTGTATCAGTTTTAATCTAAATGAACAGCTATTGTCAGCTGAGCATATTTATTATAGGTGGTGATAGGCTTGAGCAGGAATAGTTGGAATTTCTCTTAGATTATTAATTTATGCTAAATTAGGAAACCCTAGAACTTTAATTGGCTATGATCAAATTTATAATGTAATTGTAACAGCTAATTTGTGATAACTTATAATTTAGAGTAAATTAGTTGTCTCAAAACTTGAGCAAAAATTAAAACGGTTATAGTTCTATGCTGTACAATGCAGCAACATTATCACGCAGCATAAAGAAATGGCGTGATGATATTAGAAGAGTCTTAGCAAACCACTGACTTATTTTTATAAAAATTAATTATTACGACTCTTCTGATAAGAGTATTATTAGACGAATACAAATGAGTACTTATGCCTTATACATATGAGCTGTTAATTCAGTTGTGGGTTTTGGATTGCTGACAATTAGCTAGAATTGATTTTGCAAAATACAGCAAAAGACTAGTTACCAATGTTTCTAAGCTTTGTTGCTAGTTTTATCAAAGTTGGGGAGAAGAAATAGAAGAAAACGAAAACAAAACAGGACCATATGGTGATGGCACACGATATAGCAGAGGTAGAAGATAAACTGTCTTCAACTACCTATATGAATAGATTATTTAACAAAAAAGAACATTGGAGATGGACCTGAATAAGTCCAAACGGGAAAACTAAGAATGAGATTGTTTACATCTTTGCCACATCAAATTGATATTCTAAGACAGTACTAAACCGATTTTTGGTCAGTTATGACTATCGTATGGTAGATATCTCTTAATCATAAGTAATACAGAATTAAATCTCTTAAGACCTCAACATCTATAGACCCGCAGTTTTAATCAGAAAACAAAGAAAAATATACTCAAGAAGTCTTCTTCTATGAAAGGAAATTGAAACTTGAAAACAAAAGCGGCAATAGAAACAGAGCAAAAATCTGCAAAGAGGAAATCAAGACGAAAAACCAAAATATACAACAATACGATTAACGAAACAAAAAAGTTTATTACTAAACCAGGGAATAAGAAACTTGGTAGAATTTGTTATTTAGCAAAACCACAAATAAAAAGTTAATTATTTTATTTAGGTTTGAGGATATGGGGGATATCAGAAAACTTGAAGATAAGAGAATAAAGAAGATGATTAAAAATAACAAGGAAAGGAACAGTTTAAGACAAAGTTTAAGAAGAACGAAACATAACTGAGCTGAAAGATGTAAGAAGCAATTAAGTAAGAGGCAAACTAGTAATGGTCAAAATAGCCGAAGAGTTTTACCAAGATCTTTATTACAAATTAAACCCAAATGAAGAAACCAAACTAATCCTAAGCAGAAAAATTGTAAACGTGAATGTGCAGATTTGACAGTCATATGTATACACGAAATTAAGGAGGTACTTATTGCAATAAAAAGCAATACAGGAGGAGACGTCATTCTTAGAAGACTGAATAGCATTTTAAACCAATACTTTCAAACAGGATTTATTCCAAACACTGCTGGAATGAAGCAAATAACATACTTCTTTACAAATGGGACGAATCTACAAAACTACACTCATTTTTTTTTTCATTCCAGCTATATAAACTACTTTTGAAGATAACCACAAACAGATTTACCAACAAATTTTATGCTTATCAACTATTTGAACAAGCGGGTTTCCCCAAAGGCTATACACGGCGGACCATCTTGTTGCAGAATACTATATCCCACTTTACATAGCATTCATCGACTATGGAAAAGCATTTGTACAAAGTAAAGTATAATATATACACCTACGCCATAATGAAAATCCAATTGTCAGACAGTTTGTAGCTTATACGTATAAAAGCTTTTCACGCTGGCTTAGAAGACAAAACTCTTTACTAGAAAGAGAAAGACCTGAATATCAACGGAAAAATACAAAACAACTTAAGATTTACCGACGATAATTTCCTAGTGACATATAATTTCGAACAATTGGAAACAATAATAACGCAGAAGCGTCTGAAAAAATAGGTCCAAACATGAATACATCCATAGCAAAAACTATGAATAACAACGATGACGACAGAACTGTAACAGTCTAAAAATGTGCCACCGAAATAAGTCTCACTGCATCTATCTTGGTCAAATAATAAGAATTAGCTATAATTAATGGAAGAAAAAGATTGTCATGGCATTTTAAAAAATACACTATGTATAAAAAACAAATAGTTATCGCAATACTTTAAGACAGTCATTTAATTTCTTGTTCCACTGGCCACTCAATTGCTTCAAACAATATATGAACTTATTGAGCTTACACAGTTGGTTGGATCCATCAAACTTTTCTGGTTGATACATATATATGTTTCTATGCAAATATCCTTGCTAGAATGCGGTAATGGCATCCATCTTAGTAATTTTAAGCTCCTATTTAGCTGCAATTCCCAATAAGTACCTAATCAATCTATACCTAACCAGTAAGGAATAAATTTCTTAGTAATCAGTCCCCCTTATCTGCCAATATCCTTTTACCACTAATCTAGTTTTAAATCTATTTAACATTCTACAATTGCCTGTCTTTGTTTTGAACAGTCTTCAATCAATTCATTCTGCTAGTAATGGCATATGGCGCACAGACATAGACGTTTACAAACAATATGGACAAGTTAGTAAAAACCTAAAGAGCAATGGAACGCTCAATGGTAAACATCACTCTGAGAGATCGAAAGAACATGGATTAGGTTAAAGACCAAATTTATAAAAATGGCAAAACAAGTGGCGAAGCTCAAAAGGAGTTATGCAGGACACAATGCAAGGCAAACCGACTAACTACTACAATGGAGGCCTTGGCCAGGAAAACGGTTTTTTCTTAAAAGCGTCTAGCACAAAATTAAGCGACTTGGAATGTGAATGAGTGAGACATATGTTCAAGCTTGTCAAGCTTGAACAAATACAAATAAATAGGTTGCCACTTATACAATTTCTTAGACCATTTAGCAACAAAGTTTTTTAATCAATATAAAAATTAATCTTTCTATAAATTAATTTCAATACTGTTAAGTTGAACTAAAAAAATTTAATTCAATTTTAAATTCTTAAATGTAGTATAAATAAATAGATTGGTTGCTCTAAGTTATTTACATTTGATCGCACATAATTTGCTGCCGGCATGATGTAGCTCAAGCTGTCAATCAAGTTTTTTGGCAACTTAGGCTGGGCGACACCCGACTGATTTTCTTGCTTTGGTATAGTCTCGCCATCTACGAGCTAAATTCATTTGGTTATCAATTATGACCGATAATTGATTGATATGACCAAAAAGTCCGGTTAATGTTGGAAATCACTCAACATTAAATGCGGATCAGTGACATTTATGATAAAACAAAGATCAAGTGTATACGAGATATGTCTAAAGAGAAGGTAAAGTGCTTTACGATGACACATAAGTTTACAAACGTGTATATTTGCAGACGATTAACAAAGCAAGCGTGAAATTAAAATAAACGAGATGCATACAAGTCAATAGATTATTATTTATTAGCAAGTGCAGAAGAAACAGAAACAAATATAAGAGTTTTATTATTATTATTATTATGGTTATTCCAAATGCGTATTAAGTATGCTGGGATATTTGTGAAATTCTTCAATCTTAATTAATTATCTATTCAGACCCACATTAATTTGTCATCAAGATTCTCTGAACGAAACATGTTTTATTTAGAGAATATGCCAGTTATTAATACGTTTTGATATCTATATAATTTATTGTTTTTGATGTAGTTATATTCTATAAGAAATTTATAATTTCGTTTCTAGTAGAAAATATTTTGTTTCGTTCAATTGGACAAATTGGTTAATTAATTATATTATTGATGTCATTATGAATGGAGAGCAGAACAGAGAGCTATTGATATCTAATATTTACTAATGACATCATATTCAACTTACTACTTTTCTTTATCTACCTTATCCTCCGCCTGTAGTTGTCCACTGCTGGTTGTAGGCCTATTTTAAATTGTTTATAACTGAGTTTTTTTTTTGTTATTTGATGTTATTTGCTTTTGCGATCTTTTTGATGTCGTCAATCTATTTCTTTGGTGGTCTGCCATTTTTTTTTTGTAGTCTCTAGTCTGTTGGTTTAATTTTTGGTATCTTTCCTGTCTACGTGCCCTAACCAGCTCCTTTTTCAGTTTGCTATTTGTTTTATCACGTTTTTTTACTTTAATTTGATGTCCGATTCTCTCGTTTGTGATATTGTTTCTTAGATTTATGCCGAGTATTGCTTGCCCCATTGCTGTCAATTTGTTTGCATTTTTTACTATGTATACCATAGTTTTTAACCTGTATGTTGTTATTGGCAGTATGCAGGAATAGTAGTTTTTTTGTTTAAAAGAAGATTGTAGTGTCTTTAAGTATATGTCTACCACTTTTTTTTTTATTTGGTGCCCAATGTACGTATATTTGTTGACTTTTTTGATGTTATTGCCGTCTATTTGGTATGGTTGTTGTTTGGGGATCATGAATCTTGGTTGGTTGGTTGGTAACATGTTTGTTAGCTCTTTAAGGTTTGAGCTGATTAAGACTATGACGTCGGCAAATTGCAAATGGGTAAGGTGTTTGCCGTCTATGTTTATTTTTGTCACTTGTTGTTTCATATTTTTGAAGAATCTTTTAGAGCGAGCGTAAACGACTTGAGGGAGATTGTGTTTTCCTGTCTGATTTCTCGTCTACAGTATATCTGTTTGACCAGTTTGACCAGCTTGGTATATTTTGAAATGATTTTGGCATTGTTGATTGAGGCAAAGGCCGCCCCGATAGAGTCGAACGTCTTCTCGTAATTTATGAATGCTAAGTTGTATTCTGTGCATTTTTCAAATAGTGTTTTTATGTTTTGTATGTGGTCCCTTCTGTTATACTTTTTGCGGAACTTAGTTTACTCTGGGTGTTGGTAAAAATGTGACTTGTTGGATAGGCAGTTTGTTAGAATTTTTGTCAGTAGCTTATACATACGTGAGAGCAGGCGTATAGGTCTATAGTTTCTAATGTTGGTGTTGTTTTGTTTTATGCAGCAAGATGACCTCTTCATTTTTTCTGCTGGAGCTTTAGAAATGCTGTTCTTCTTAGGTTTAGCATCTCGGCTGTTATTTTGTTCTTGCCGGGTGCTGTGCCATTTTTTTAGCTGTTTGAGTGCTTTCATAATTTCTGCGGTATCAATTTCTGGAATGTCTTCTGAGTTTTTGTTTCTCTTCAGATTTTATTGCTGATGGTTTTGCATAATTGTCGTTATTTTATGGAATCTTGTTTCGTGTTTTTCTTTATGTTTAGCAGCTTTATTGTTTTTTAATTGACAATGACTATACTAGTTCATATTAATAAAAATTGAATAGTGGTGGCCGTTACTACGTGATAGTTTATTATAGAAAATAAATAAAACACATTTACTAAGTATTATATCACAAATATATTTAAACCGTGACTAGTTTCAACCTTTTACGGTGATACAAACAAGTATACTTGTAAATGTGTTTTATTTATTTTCCTAATATGTAACATTTTAAAACAAGATTTTAATAAACCTTCCCTAATCTTATAAATCTCAAAATCACTTAAAAATTATAGAATAAAGCCAACGGATTGCTGCATTACACACTATTATGAATAGATTTTATTGGTATAGCCTTACTGTAATTTTCTGCTATTGCATTACTGTATTGATAAAGAATAGGGATCGATGGATTAATGCAATGGCAGCAGTGATGTCATTATATTTATTTGTTTCTTTAATAATAGTCAATAATTCAATTGATAAATTAACAGAGCCATTATTTAATAGTCATAGATATTTTCTCATTCTGAGCTTTTACAAATAATAAGTTTCACATTCCATTTGAGACAAATTCCTTGCTCACCACACCCTAAATTTGGTCTGAGAATTGGCACTAGATAAAATCTATATTTTATAACTTGCTTGAGTTTAAAATTGCTTTTGTACACTTTACATAATTGCTATATTTTTTACTATCGTTTTATGCTATATTACACTGTTTTTAGTATTTAAATCGTAATTTAGCTCAAAATATATTTTATTGCTGTACAGATATTTCGAGTTCATATTTTACATGAAAATATATTCAGCTTGTAGTATAAATTCTGCAAGTGCATGTGAACTCATAAAAATCTTCAATTTGATTATGCTTTCTATTGCATTTTTAGAGGTAGTAAACTATAAAATTTACTTCAGAAAATTTAAGCTTAAAACATTATTTATTTTAATAGTAATTAGTTTTTCTAAATTAAATGTTACGTATTAATTGGTTTCAAATTAAAAATAACTTGACATACATTGCAAAGTATTCCGTAGCTTGATTTAATCCAAAACAATGCAATTAGTAGTTACCACAAACTACTTTAATATAACTTTCTAGATAACGATTTGCAGTGGACAACATATATCAGAACAATTCATTCCCCTTTTATTATTGAAGTGCGCTCGTAAAACTTCGCCCTTGTTCCAATTCCTTTTTTTTTCCTACTTACTTACAACATTGTTTCTCCCCACATTATTACATAGCAATTTCGTGTTTGATACATGTTTTAATTAATATAATTGTTTTTATTGTTGCAGGTAAAATAAAGTATTCAGAGCGTGTATATGATGCGTGTATGGACGCGTTCGACTGCCTGCCCCTCGCAGCCCTTATGAACCAACAATTTCTTTGTGTTCACGGGGGTCTCTCACCTGAAATACATAATTTAGATGATATTCGAAAGGTAAGTTGTTACGCAATATTTATTATGTTAATTTAAAGCTGTATTCAAAACAGTCCCTTTGAATTAGGTTTACGGACCATTTAACTTTAGCATGGTCCGTCCGCAGCAATCTAAATCATCAATATGGAAGCGCCCTGAGAATCCTGAAAATGACATTCTTGGTGTTAAATTAAATATATTATTCATTTGACCTAGTTTCAATTGCGCATGGGATTAATTAATTTTACCTTAAGAATCTTTGAAGTATTTTACATAACATTCAATAGAATCCTATTTACAGCTAAAACATTTCTTGTGTTGTTATAAAAATAAAATCTTTTACGTTTTATTTCGCATAAAGCCATTTAATATTTTACGTTTTATTCAATCTAAATAGTAGAAGCTGCATTGCAAGCGAAAGATAAAATGGAATGATTCGATTCTTTTCTTCGTCTAGCTTTATGTAAACTTTACGGTGCAGTATCATGTTTTTTTTTATTTGATAGTATTGAGCGAATATAGAACTCGTATTTGCTTTATATTCGCTTCTTGAACCTTATATTTGTATTTGTTGAGGCTTCGGATTCGCATATATTTCATCCCTCTGCAAATAGTGCAAATGGAATCGTTTCATGATAATTTCAAATTGATTCTCAATGGAAAGAGTCAATTGGTTAATTTAACCTAATTTGAATAACATCCCTAGAGCGGATTAATTAAATTTCTGATTTTATCAATTAAGTAAATTTTAGCACTAAATTAAAAATAAATTGTTTGATATGTAAAATTTTTTTATTAGATTTTCTTATTTAAACTTTTGCGAAGAATGTAATAGAATATGTAGGGGTGTTCCATAACTTTATAAGTTGTTGCTAACACATGAATAAATTGAAGTTATGCCGAGCCATGAAACACCCTGAGAGGCTTCATTAAATATTAATATGACATAAAACTTTCTTTACTGCCGTGTTTTCTCTAGTGCCTACCTTGCCTGTATGTTGTAAATGTATAACCAATTGATTATTAATAAAAACTTTTAGGGAACTAGTTTCTACATAAATTATTCAACATCACATTCCATATGAATATAAAAACTCTAATTATCACGTAAATGTAGGTATTGTTAATATACCACAGCTTAGATTGATTCAATTTAGCTAAAATCCATGGAATGCAAGATTTGTGGTGGCTCCATTATAGTTTGTTAATTCAAGCATGAATTGATCAAATTAATCATTCACCGCATCCTGAACTAAAGCTCATTAAACATGTTCGCTACCGTTTGGGCGTCTATTCCTTCCGAAACACTCGGTTCTCTGTAATATTTTTTTCCTTTATCTAGAAAACTGAGTTCAAAGTAGAATATTAATAAAGTTAAAAATATGCTCAGTCACGTAGTTGTACTCCAGGAAAGATATGCATAAATGCAAAACAAATTAGTGTCTTTGTGCGAAGGTAAACGCTTTGTTAAATTAGTCTTTTTAAAGTTAATATTTATGTTGATTATAGATTATTTATATTGTAGTGGAATTTTCTCTTTGTATTAGTCTTTTTTACTTGATTAATGTTATTAATTAAAGTCAATGATGTGAATAATAACTACACAGCAAATATGAATTATTTTACTACTTTCAGTTTTATTCAATGTATTTCCCATTAGATTAGCAGTTAAGTTCATTTAACGATTCTGTTAACTTTTTTTTTCTCAATTTTGGCAAATTAAAGTTTTCAATTGTAGAAGGATGGTGTTTCTTTTTGAATTAAAAACTGTGTGAATGTCTGGTGGATATGGAGACTCAAGCTCAAAAGTTTATAAACAATTTTGAAAGAAATTTTGCTACTGCACGTTTTATGCTCAAAACATTTAAAAAATTGGTGTTACACAAATGATATTATCAACAATTTTTCTGATAGTGGTTTGGCAATTGTTTATCATAATTTTCTTAATTTTTTTGCTGAGCAAACCGAAACAGTATCCAATATTACTACCAAAGTCAAAATACGTCAGGGACAAGTCTATCAAGACAAAAAAGTGACAATTAGACTTAAACCCAATTACTTTTTTTTAATGTGAATTGTCAAAATTCTAACAAACAATTTCAATTGTAAACGTAAGACATTTTTGGGAATTAGTTTTAGAGGCGTCCGTTTTTCCACTGGACATTGTTCTATCATTTAGTATTTTTAGAGTTTTTACTCCAGTGATTAACTTCGAGCAATAGCTTTGGTTGGTTGGTTTCTAGATTGTTTTAATTTCAGTCAGGATTGTTTTTGAATATTCTTGACGTTTGATACAATTTGAAAGATAAATGCTTACAGCAGGGGAGTCAGTTCTGGTTAAAACTACTTGCTGTTAATCATAAACTGGAAAAGCGCCACGTACCCGCCGAATTGTTTGTCATTAAGAAATTGGATATCAGCTTATTTTCTCTAACATAGACTTCTTACAGGGTGAAAAAACTTTCAATTTCTTGTTAACAGACAAAAGGGTAGTTATTTCAGTAAGACAGTCCTCAAACCAAACACGTATTATTACAGTCAAACGTATTCTGCCACAATTTGGCTTTAAACATTTTAAACATTAGTATTACCATTTACACTTCTTATGTATGTAGCGAGGAGAAACAGTCAATTGCTTACTGACAAACAAACGGGCTGGTGGGTAGGTACTTCGTTTTAAATCACTTGCTTGTAATTATAAACTGGAGTGCTCTAACTAGCTTCGTGTTGGTCATCAAGACATTAGATATTACTTGCTCCTTCTCTCAGATAGAGACTTCTAACGCTTGCATAGAAGAGAAATATCCAATCTCTTGATGACAAAATAACGGGCGAGCAGGTTTAAACTATGTTGGTAATTATAAACTGGAGTGCACCACTCACCCGCTTAAGTGTTGTTCATGAAGTGATCGGTTGTTACCATCTTTTCTTTTGGTGTAGAGACTTCTTACGCTTGCAAGGAGGAGGAATTTCTAATCTTTTGATGACAAACGAACGGCTCGGTGTGTGTGCTCTCTAGTTCAAACTACTCTTAATAATAAATTCATCAAGAGATTGATTGGATATCACCATTGATGACAAATAAACGGACAGGTGGGTGGGCACTCTAGTCTAAACTACTTATTGATGTAAAGACTTTTTACTCAGAAGGAATTTATAATCTTTTGATGACAAATGAACGGCTCGGTGTGTGTGCTCTCCAGTTCAAACTACTCGTAATAATATACCACAGTGCTTCACCTTTTTGTTCAACTTTTGGTCATCAAGAGATTTGCTATTACTAGCTCCTTCTCTCAGATAGAGACTTTTAACGCTTCAGAGAGGATAAATATTCAATCTCTTAATGACAAAGAAATTGGATATTACTATCTCTTCTTTTGATATAAAGACTTCTAAGGCTTGCAGTGAGGAGAAATTTTCAATTTCTTGATAACAAACAAAAGGGTGGGTGTAGTTTAAACCACTTGCTGATCATCATAAATTGAAGTGTCCTATGCATCTATCCAAGTTGGTCATTTACTTACATAGAGATTTTTAACATTTGCAGAACGGAGAGTTACTTAATCTTTTATGTGTGTTGTTACCAACGGTTTAGGTCCGAGCTTGATGGAGTGACTTACGATGGTGGTCTCCGGAGCGTCGGAGGTAGTTGTGTGGAAAATAAATGCATTTTTCACTATTGGTGCTGCATTTTTTAGATGGATTTTTTGAGCTTTATATTTATAATTATTTTCTCACAATGCAGAAATAATTGTTTAAATAGCGGAATTAGATTTAATTTTTGTTGCTACATTTGATAATGTATGTGAAGTATAACAATATTATCAAGTGCCAAGAGAACAATAAAATTTTTAATCTAGACATTAAGTTGTCAAACAAATTTGACGTCACGTCAACTATTTATATTTTATACACTAGTGAGGCTGGCATTTTGGTCAGCTGCGCTGGGTTTTAATTTTATAAAAATATTTTACACAATTATGTCAGAAACTGACGTTGTTAATTCCACCCAAGATACATTAATTGAAGCTGTTGAAAACACTGAAAAAAATGAAGAATTTAAAGAACCAGAGGCTAAACGTCGCAAAATAACTCCAAAACTATCTGATGGCAAATTAGAAGAACGTTTGGAAGGAATTTTTTGCTGCGCAGTTTGTTTAGATCTACCGAGAGCTGCCGTACATCAGTGTTTCTACGGACATCTTATGTGTGCCGGATGTTTGAATCGACTTCTCGGAGATGCAAGATTACGTGAAGAAACTGCTGCTTGTCCTAACTGCCGTGTGAAAGTTACTAAAACATTAGCTACCCGAAATTTGGCCGTTGAAAAAGCTATCTCTGAACTTCCATCAGAATGCCAATATTGTAATAAGCAATTTTCAAGAAATTTATTGGAACGGCATGAGGATATTCAATGTGAAAAACGAACATCAAAATGTAAATATATGAGAATTGGATGTTCATGGCATGGTCCACTACATCAGAAAAAAAAGCACGAATCAGAATGTCCACATCCTAATCGTTCTGGAGCTGAAATAATGGATGCTTTTCAAATAATGGATCAAAAGTTAGCAGATGAAAGGGTGCAATATTATAATATTTTTGATTTATTGCTGGCGTATCATAAAATTACTTTCAATGACTTGCAATTAAAACCATTACGCACAGATGATTTTATAAATAGATTTTGTTATGATACATCTCGTTTTTCAGCATTTAATAATCAATGGGTTGTTAAAGTACAAATTAACAATGGTCAGAAAGATCCAACACAAACAAGCTTAGAACCTAATATAACTTACCAGTTAATAATGAAAACAAAGGCATCTACAACGTTGAGTATATACTATATAATACTGAAAGGTCTTTATGGTGATGTAAAGATTCAACCGAGAATTTATAAACATGATTTTACTGAATTGGAAAATGAAAGTCCTGATATGCCGTTGTTTTTACTTGAACCTGCAAAGTTTAAAAGACTGCTGGCAGCTAAAACAATCAATTTTTCAATAATCATGTTTTTATTGTCTAGATTAACTTGATATATAGTACATCGCTTGTATAAATATTTACAATTATATATACATTTTTTTTATTTTTTACATTTGCAAATTATGTAATAAATAAAGCTATATACGATACAATGTCATCTATATTTTTACAAAAATTTAAGATTTTTTCAAATTTTGTCAGTTTAAGGACGGCTTAGGTTACGTTTTTGGTGGTTACAAAATATTATGAGGAGATGGAAACCTGTTTCTGAATGCGCTCGAATAGTTTCTAAACTTGTCCTAAGTAAGATATTTCAGTTGAGTGTTTTTGAGTAGACCTTGGTTGGTAAGAATATTTCTTTCATTTGCGGTATGAAAGTTTTTGGGGCTATTCTGAATACGTTTTGTTCTGTACAATTTTTTTAGGTTTAAATTGTTGTTGCTGTCAGGTACGAATTTTTGCTTCTTTTGCTCAAATGTCACTAAACTTGTGTACACATCCGCATCCGAATGAATGTTTATTGTCTCAGATGTTCAAATGCTGGCGATTGTCGGTTTTCCGTTAGGTATTGATACCAATCTATGTCTGCTATTGTTGATTTTGTTAGTGGATTTTGTGTTAGAACTCTTTGAGTGGTTGAAGCACCGACTAAATATTTTCTTTTTACGTTGTTTTGCTATTTTTCAACTTTGGTTACGATTTTTAAATACTGTATTTTTTTTTTAAGTGCCCGATTTTTAGGGCAAATGACTACATTTTAGTTTGGGTCAACTTCTAGAAGAGTAAATTAAAGAGAATAGGCACGCGATGTGGCTATGCTGTCTTGGAATCTTGGCGGTGAGTTCTGGAAGCTATCCATCCTGCTGATTTTCTGTCCCTTATAACTAGCGGTATGTAGCTACGTGCCTGTATTCTTTGTTGGAATTACACGCGGAGCTTGGATGAGCTTTGGCGCACTTCACTCACGCATATGGTGGGTTGCTGTGTGGTTGTAAGGTTGGCAACGGTGGCATTGTGCAATTTAGGCGGTCTTGCAAAATCCGCATACCTCAGTAAAAGACGAAATCTTTCTGTTTATAGCTTTCTGCAAAAGTTAAACAAATTGGGACGGTTTTCTTGTCTTTTCTCATGCAAGTTGTTGAAGTAGGATTGTACTCTAGAGCCACGAGTTTTTACTACATCATTGTTGGTGCAGTCGTGTACATTCCTGATAACATTTTTAGAGTCATTTTAGACCCTAATTGGTAGGTGTAGTAAAAGATATTGTTTTTTACATAATAATGAATTTCTGCACGAAAATTTACACTCGAGAGGGGATGCATGCGGATACCAACTGCTAAGTTTACGGCGCGGTCGATGGTTTAGTGATTTAAACGTTGCCAACAGCTTTTGATTTATGGGTTTATCTCGAATAGTGAAGGGCGGAGTTGGACGCGTGTGTCAGCGCTCTCTGAGGCTGATGGCTTTGATAGAGTTGAAGGCACATGATGTGATTGGCCGGCTTATGGCCTATTAGAGCAAGTAGTTAAAGAGGCCTCACCCGTTTCCTTCTTTAACTTAGGGCTTTGTGGTGGGAGTTTATATTACGGCTCTGGTGGGTTTCCATCTCTTCGTCCGTCTTCATAGGGGCTTTTTTGGTGGGGAACAAGAATTTGGGGTGGTTGGGGGCTAGATGGGCAAGCTCACTGGAGGCTACGTGGGCAAGCTTGCTGGGGGTGGTTTTCATGCAGTTTTTTACTTTGGAGAGGGTTACCTTTACATCCTTTACGTTGCGCTTTATCTGCTTGGTTTTTTTTTGTGGTCATTGATCCTTTTGGTTTGTTCATTTACCAGGCACATGATGTGAAGCTTAGGCCTTGATCTTTTTGACCTGCTTTTTGATTAACTTTTTGTTTTTTTTTTTAATCTGGAAATGATGTACAATTTTACGGCATCTACTTGGATGTTGTTGGGGAGTCTGGCAATTGGTGCAGCGCGTAGGACGTCCAGATGGAGTTTGACTAGTGCCTGGTGGGGTGATCTTCTATCCAGTAACAGTGGTGATGATTAGATTGACAATGCTGTTAACATCCGTAAGCTCGGTGATCAAAGAGTAGTACCCGGATGAGCAAAAAGTTTTGCTAACAAGTTAATGGGCCCAATGGGCAATCATTATAAATGCCGGACATAACGGAAAATGCTTTCCGTTATGTGGCCTGCTTTTGTTGTGCTTGTTGTAGCCTTTGGTCAAGGTCAGTTAAACTTGGAGTTTGATGAACGTACTGGTAATTTTGGGACATACTCTCGGAGCCAAGTGCATGCAGGTCTATTATTGTTCAGGCCATTTTGATGCTACTTTTGATGGTGTTGAAAAGGACAGATTAAATTGATGATAACACATTCTCATAGTTTGCTAGAAGGGTGTGCTTTGAGTGGTGCCTTAAACTGCTGGGGCTCAGTTTTTTTGTTTGTGCAGGTTAGGCAACTGTACGAATAAGGTGGCTGAAGGTTTTTTGTTGGTCTTCATTGAAGAGTTCATTATTTTGTTTTTTGTCAAACTTCTTCTGCGAGTCGACATGTTGGTGTTTGTTTTTTTCTTGTATAAAGCATGCACCTGGTCTTATGTTACATGCATCAGATTGGAGGAATTTGTCCTTGGGGTCTGGCTAGTTAAAAAGGTCGAGCCAATGTTAACGTCGTCAAAAGCGTGATCTTCTACTTTAGTCTATACAAACGGATTATTGCACTTTGGAGTTTTATGAGTGGACTGGCAAATTTGGAACCCAGGTGCATATGCCTATAAAACAGCGAAGTTGCTTTTTGTAGTTTGGTTGCAGGTGGTCTCCAACGATAGCTAGATTTACAATCTAGAAGAGATTGATTTTTATTTTGGCTGGTATGGTACTCCAAATATTTCACGGCAATTATCACAAACTTATAGTTTTGAATGTTTACATTTTAGGCCGAATTATTGTTGTTTGCTCGAGGACTCTGCGGAGCTGGTAGATGTGTTTTTATGTATTTGCGAATATACTTTTGGAAAGTTGCCAGCCCGTTTTTTAACTAAAATTGTCTTAAACTGGTTAAAACTTTTGTCAAGGGCGGTGTATGGTTTGTTGCTCTCTTCCATTAGCATTTGTCAACAGTGGTGGTGAGATCTAATTTGGCCAAAGCTTTGGCATTTCCAATGTTTTTAAGGGGTTTTTGGTTTTGCAGCGGATTCCAAAACAAACCGAAACCAATTTTTTATCATTGTTTATTTTTGAATTTTTATTATCTTTGTCAAATTCTGGAGATGTAATGGTTTTTGTGCTATTTTTAACATACATTTTGTTGTAAAAAAATTTACTTAACTTTTTAATTTTTATATACAAGACATTATTTTATTAACAGATTTTCCTGAAATATGTAACAACTAGCACGTTCTAACCGTACATATAATATATATGTTGAAATTTAATTTGGTTCATAATTGTACTTGGAGGAATTGTTTTCATTTTATGCGCGGACTTAATTATTTACTTCCACGCCACTGGCATGCAAAGGATTTATGTATTCAAAAATCCAATTACACCACGTGAATGATGCATGTTTTGTTATGCTGTCCATTCATTAAAAAATTGTAATATTGCACACAAAAAATTGTTTAAAATTTTTAATGATTTGTTTAATTGTTATTATATATATAATAATTTATATTATAGAAATACACAATTTTATAGTTGTGCGGATATTTTTAACAAAATAATGAAATGTAGCATGTTTTCAATAATTATAATATATTTTTTATGCATAAATAACATGGAAAATTGGATTTATTTATCTATGATAGGAACACACTAAATGATCAATCAATACAGTAAATGTTATTTTTTTATTAAATCTGAGAAGCAGCAAATCACTACTGACGTATTTAGATTTTAAATTTAATTGGCATAAACATAAGAAATAGCAAAAAATCTAGTTTTATTTAATTTTATTATTATTTAGATATTACTTATGTTAGCTCTAAACAATAAATTAATTTAAAAATTTATTAACTTTATATTATGAAACACATTTGCATGTGCATGATATAATATGATAATAATATATGTAAAATTGTTAATCTGATTAATTAACAACACATTTAAATTTTATGCACATGCACACCCATTGGTTTCGGTTAATTTGCACATAATACGCATCTCTAATCAAATAATAATTCAACAAATTGGTTTTGCGGGATTTCAACTTAATTGAATTCATACATGCAATTGAATTTGCATATCGAGAGACACTTGCACAATTTAAATGATTCAATCCTACAATTTATATGCGAAGAACATCCATAAATTTTTATTAAAACATATAAAAATGTAATCATTAAATGTGACCTCGTTTCTATAATGTTATTAAGAACATTACACTAAACCATTTTGAATTATATACAATTACATATAGCAAAGAAATTTTCATCATACAATAATGAGCAGAGGCTTTACTTTTATTAATTATATCGGTATGATAAGAAAAAATACTTTGGTTTCCAAAAAAGGAAAATGTGACTTTTAAATATATATATTGGGAGAAAATTGTAAATTTTACAATTAAAACTTTTATGGTTTCTGTTTAAAAAAATAACAAATTTAATTTCTATATGGAAATGTTATTTAATAATTCATAAAATAGATAAAATAAAGAGAACTTCAAACAAAAAAATTGATTATGATTGATGAATAGTAAATTGTTCATGAACATATAGACATTATCGATGCTATATTAAATATTTAAATAAATGGAATAATATGCATGAGCTCAATTAAAATTTGATTTTAAATGGACGACTGGATACATATTGCGTAGTTATTTATTTATATTTATTACGTTGAATTTTTCATTCTGATGTGCGGATGGAATTTGACATCAAAGCGAAGTCCGATGGAGGAACTAATCGAGTAAACTAAATTATGTTATATTAAGCGAAACAATGCAGTTTGTTTAATTGCAATTCTCTGTTTGTTGTGTATATCGTACAGTTTTAAATGAAATATTTTAAACAGTAACATAAGTTTATAAGCAGTGTATTATATTTTATTGCATCATTATTGCAATTATATTAAATCGTAAAAATTATTATTAATTAAAGCATTAATTAATTTAACAACTTTTTTATGTATCAAATTGCTAGCGATGTTATTTGCTTTTAATCGAATGAATAATTTAAGGAAAATTATAAGTTTATTTTGTGGGTGCTATCAAGGAGGGTTTAAGTTTGTTGCTATAATAGTTAATAGGTTTAAATTTTACAATTGCTAATAAGTTTGCTTTTAAGTGGTTGTATAGGTTGATTCTGGTAGAATTTGGAGATGTAGTTGTATAAGTGTTTAACTTACTATGTAATTTTGGATTTCAAAGAACGTGTTAAGAATAGAAGCAGAATTAAACATTACTTAAATTAATGGTTAGTAATGTCAGTTTTGGAACAGCTTAATATAATAATACATACTATAAATGGTGCAGCAATAGCAGTTGAAGTTTTAAGTAATGGTCATATTTTATTAATTGTTGTGAATTGTTTTGGTTTATCAACCAAGTTTGATTCTTAATAGACTCCAAGAAGCATATAATGGTGGTAATAACATTGGTATCTAGGCAACTGTAAATCTTTAGCAATCTAAAACTAAATTAAACTTTTAGAGGTGTAGGTTTGAAAATAATTATAGAAATATAGTGTATACGAAACACATATGCTTAGAAATCTTGGTACCAGAAAAGCAAAAACTTATCACTACTTCAGTGATATTGAAAAATAAATTTTATTATTTTAAGTATTTTGAGAAAACATACAATAAAGTATAACGTGAATAATTTTGAAAACTTTAGGAAGTGTTACTTTTGGAATATTCGATGAAGTTGTTTGTTATACGAAGTGTGTGTTTGTTCGCTAGCGGAGCAAGAGACTCTTTACCGAGTGTTCTTTTGTTTTTGATGTTTTTGTTTGTTGCTTAGAAACTACGTTGGTTTATTGTGTATTTCTAAAAATGAACCACTTTCTTATTTTGGTGCCATTCATCAAGACATCAAGAGGTGTTCTTATTTCAAAATTTACGGATGCATACTTTGTTGAATTTGCTAGGTGCTGCTGTTAGAAGAACGTAATATTGCCGAGGATAGAGCGGGAAATTTGATATAATGAAATTTAATATAACTTATGGCGGTGTTGTTTTATCAATTCATCGCATAAGTTCTTTTTTATTGTGCGTTTTACAGCTATTTTACATTGCTCCAGAAGTCTTACGATTTGTTTGAAGGGGGTTGATGGGATCAACGGCTTATTAGGTGACTTCTGAATCACCCCGGTGAATAAAGAGCAAGTTATTATTTTAGTCATATTTGGGGATCGAACCTCGGGCTGTTAGCGTGCTACGCTATCGCTTTATAACTGAGCTATCTTACCGTCCGTTTTGTGTATTGGTATGAGGTCTTTATTTTGTTATTCACTTTTTTGGTATAGCGTTCAGTCATTAGGAAAAGTTTAAAACCAATTCAAATTTTGTAAATTTTTTGGTTGAGTTTTGATTGTTGTGTTAATGTTCTATGAGAAGAATTTGTTATATGTATTCATCAAGTTTAATGCAGGTGCTGTATACAGAAACACTGTATTATATTAAGCTATCTCTATAGTTAGGTGTTTAGATTTTTGGCAGTAATTATACTTGCTTGGCGGCATCTTTCCTTGTTTGCTGCCATATTTCTCTATTTTGTGCCTTTTAGTGCCTCTTTTCTTCAGCTATGGTTTTGATATTGTCTAACCATCTTTTCTGAGATCTTTTTACGTTATTTTTGTCCACACTAATGTTTTTTGTCTTGCGACATGTCCTGCTCAGCTCTACTCGAGGCTAGCGTTGCGATGAATAACTTATGCCGAGCATACTTTGTTATATTGCTTGTTGTGTAACTAAGCTTTTTGGCGCTTGCTACAGTCAGTGCCATTGTTTCTATTCTATGGTTATTTTTGCCAAACGTTATAAAATGACTTAGATATATGTATTCTTTTACATATTCTATTGTTTTGTTAATTGTGATTTGCTGGTTGTCTTAGTCTTTAAGAAGATCATTGCGAGAACAATACGTTTTAATGCTTCTTTTAGCTTTTCTAACAGTTTTTAGATTATCTTTATCATCATGATCAGGACTATATTCATAGCGGCATTTACTTGTTTGGATATGCAATGGATTGTGCAGCAGCTATTTTTGTGGTTTATTATCTTGGAAGTTACTGATTATGTTTGCTCCGTAAATATTAACATTGGCACAGTCAACTGGTGTGGCTGTTTTAACATTGGCAAGGTAGTTATTATTGACCAGATGTTGTACACGCGTTAAGTTTTGGTATATTTTGCAACGTTGCAAGCATATTCTAAAGAATGAAGGTTTTTTTTTGTTTATTCACTTTTTTTAGCATTGGAGAGAAGAATGGCCAATTAAATTATGAACTCGACAACTATTTTCTTGAGGGTGTTGATTTCCTTTGTACTAGCAAACTTATTTTGAGTTTTTAGTACATGTTATAGTTGAGCAAGTTTTTTTCTTGTTGAGGAGGCACGTCTAACGATCTTGCACTACGATTAAGGGGGGCGTTGACCAAAAACTTGGACGAAGTATGAAGACGTCCTTAAATTGAAATTAAAATTGGTTAATTATAGTTCCAAGGTTGTTGCTTATAAATTTACAGGCAAAGTTGCAAAAAACAAATTGGCGGATTTAATATGACGTATGTGAAATTTTAAAAAAAGTTGATCAATTAGTCTTGATCAAAGAACAGAGCTTGTGCCAATTTAAGGAAGATAAAATGCTGAACGGAACATTAATCTTGTTCTGGAGGATCATGTTATACCAACCGCTACCCAAATTTTTTGTTTAAGCAAGACAACGCAAGTTCCTATACTGATGCCATTACCATGAACTACCTTTAGCACCAAGATATTTAACTTATGAATTGGATTTTCTAAGTCTTAATCAAAACCCCATTGATCATTTTTGGGATTTGTTAAATAGACGTGTTCGGAGGCTACCAGATCCACCTCAGACCCTTCAACAGTTAACAAATGTTTTAATTGAAAAATGGGAGAATATACAATAAGAAGAGATCTGTCGTACGACGCATGATTTAAAGATGTCAAATAGTTATTTGTGGAAATGAAAGATACACACGTAATTAATGAACAAAATCTTTTTTAACAAACAACTTTACGTTATACCGGCAGGATACTTACTTGCTCCACTTTGTTTTTTTTGTAGTTTCTTTGAGTTGTTATTGTTATTTTATCACTTATGTAAAATTTGATTTTGTTATTGCAAATTTATTCGAACAAAAGTCTTTGAATTAAGCGCTGTTAGATTAGAAAAACTATAAAGACCTAAATATGTGTTTCTTTAATTATTTTAAGCAGTGTAAGAAGTTTAATTCACAATTGTCATAAATTATTTTTTTAATACGGTTAGTTAATTAAAATGCGCATCGAAAACCATACACACATACGCCACATCAAGATGTACCACTTCGAGAAAGGGTGGAAACCCGTTGATTTATTTTGAGATCTTTTTTTGCCAAATGAACAATTAGCGAAAGGGCATGCCAAATGTGATTTGTTTGCTTTAAAGATGGTAATACTAGTTTAGACGACAAGTCAGGGGTTGATCTTTGGATTTTAATAACCCGGCTTTCCTGGGGGCTGTGGAAGAAGACGAAAGTTGCACGACTCGGACATGTGGAAATTCATCGAATGTGTTCCTCATGAGTTTTAAGACAACTACAAGACCATCTAAGTTACTGATTTGTTTTAGAGAAAAGAAATACTTGACAAACGTTCCTCAATTAACATACTAATACAATAATTGTTAATGTAATATATTCTTTGATTCTACTTACTTTCACAACTATTTTGAAAAATGAAAATTGTTTTACTTGGCACAAAAATTTTCAAACAACTAAATAATTTAAAATGTCTAATTAGAAACAATGTTTTTCAATTTTTAACCAAGTTTTTCCTACTGTGTCTGCGGGTTTTTGTTTTTATTGTGCACCTTTGGTTATTACTTTTTTAGTAGTAGTAGTAGTAGTAGTAATTTCTTTAATAAAGTCCATTAAAGTCTTGAGCTCTTCTATGATTAGCTTGTGGTTGCCGAAGAAGACACGCGTATTGTAAGCTTTACATTTGCTCAACAGATGTAGCGAATTTTTTTTTTACATTTGCGGCTTAATGGATCTATCAGTTTTTATTCTTATTCTACGCATGAGTTTGCTTAGGCTACAGTGATCAGTTATACATCTTGTTCGATTTTTCAGTTTTGTTTTGTTTATTTGCATTATTATGGTTAGGGTCCTGTGTGAGTTGTGAACACACAATGGCAGTATTATTGCGAGTTTCATGTTGGAAGACACAAACAATTTCGAACACAAACAATAATAAGGTGGATGTAAGACTTTGAAGTTAAGGGGAATGATTGAAGCTCAGTAAGAATTTTGCATTCTGATCTTGTTAAACCAGTTTGTTAGGCTTTCTGCAGGCAGAAAATTTTAAAATATGTATTATGAAAATCAAGTAATTTTTTATTGATGTCAGATGTAGTTTATTTTCATCTTAGTGTTACAAGCAAAACTTCCGCTAGTGGGTTGAAAAAAATCTACACAAGTCTTATGATAAACCTTTCTTACATGTGCTCTTACAAAACATCTTGTACAGGGTGTTTTAATAGGAACATATTAATTTTGTATTTTACATTTTTGTCATGGTGAAGTTCTCGAACGAGCAATTTTTGGAAATTATTAAAAATTACTACCGAAATTCTGAATCTGTGGTCGCAACTTTAAAAGCAGTTACTTTAATTTTGGTCGTAATAATCGTCCCACCAGACAGGCTGTGCGTTCTCTAATTAATATAATAATTCACTATTCAATGTTCTTTGGCCGGTGCGGTCGAAGTATCGAAAATACTGCAGCCGTAAGTGCTTTAGTTTAAAATTAGCCAAATCAGTCGATTCTACGCCGTTCACAGGAATTGGGAATCTCTTAGTTCACATTGTGGCTAATTTTACGCCAAGACCTTTTTCTACAGATTTGCAAGATTAAATTATTTCAAGAGCTAAAGCTTATTGATCATTTGAAGCGCGAAACTTTTCCGATTGAGCTCTGCAAAAGTTTGAAGAAAATTTGGAGTTTTATCGAAAACTTATCTTTAGCTATAAAGCTCATTTTTGTTTTAATGGCTTTGTCAATAAACAAAATATGCGTTATTGGGCAGCAACAAACCCACATGAGCTTCAAGAAACTCCAATGCATCCTTAAAAAGTGGCTTTGGAGTGTGGATTTTATGCCGGATGTGTAATTAGACGATATTTTTTATTTATGAAAATGATGGCTATGTTACGTCAATGGATTTTGCTATTGTGCCTTGTTGCAAGATTATTTTAGCCAGAATTTGATGGGTTTAACGTCAGCGATAAGGGGTTCTAACAAGACGGCGCCACATGCCAACCCAGCTGGTCTAATAAAGGAAAAGTTTGGTAATCGTATAATCTCGAGAAATTTTGCTCTTACAATTTAAAGTTGTTAGATTTTTTATGCGGTCAATTTAAGTCGATGGTTTATGCCAATAAGCCAACTAAGTTAGAGGAACTCAGGAACAATATTGAACACAAAATTGCCAACAATCCGGCCAATATGGTGGAAAATTGGCTCCAAAGAATCGATCGCTGCCGTCGTGCTTGCGATGGTCATATGAACGAGATTAAATTTCATACTTGCAAATGTAACATGTGTACTACACCTGGAATAAATTTTAGCCTGATATTTCAATTTTATTCTGTGTTTTATTTAAATACAAAATTGTTATGTCTTTATTGAAAACCCCATTATTATTATGTATTAACATAAGGTTTGTGGTTTCTTGAAGTATTATTTACGTTTTTTTTTACTAATTTTATTGTCCAAAAAACTAAGATGTTAATGTTTTAAGATTTTAATTATCTCTTTATTCAACAGTTTTTAGTACTTAACTTGCAAACATGGAGTCACCGATCTAAAAGAATTGAAGTTTTATTTTATCAAGATGTGTCATGTTAAGTAAAGTTTTATATAAAGGATAGTTATAAGTATTTAAATAGTATATTTTTATCTATTATGTAATAATTAATAACAACTATGGAACATATTGGAAAAAAGAAAAATAAACGAACAACTAATTAGATCAATAAAAAGTGTATATAGAACCACAAGTAATTACATCAGAACCGGAAAAGAGACGTCGGATGAATTTATTACTACACAAGGTCTAAGACAAGGAGGAGCTTTAAGCCCACTGCTATTTATAATCTTTCTGGATGATATACTAAAGAACTTAAAGGGCAAAACAAAGAAATTGGAAATTGGATATCATAAGCTAGCAATAACAACTATAGCAGCATGTGCATTTGCGGATGATTTAGCAATAATTACCAAAAATGAGGATGATATGCAACATAACATAGACATATGGAACGAGGAATTAAGAAAACATAACATGACAATAAACATAGACAAAACAAAAATCATGATTGTATCAAAAACATACATTAAAACAAAAATAAAATTAAATGGAGTAGAAATAGAGCAAGTAGAATCATTTACGTATCTAGGAGTAACGCTAAATAATAAAGGAAATATGGAACATGAAATTAACAAAAGAATCCAGGCAACAACCAGAAACTACCACGCAATAAACAAGGTGATTCTAAACAACAAGCAAATCTCAAAAGAAACAAAAATGACATTATATAAAACAATATACAGACCAACTTTAGTATACGGAAGTGAAACATGGGTATTGAATAACAGAGATAAAAGTAAAATACAGGCAACTGAAATGAAATACTTAAGAAGAGTAGAAGGAGTAACAAGAATGGACAAAATAAGAAACGAACGGATAAGAGAGAATCTTTAAATAGAAAGTATACACAACACAATAGACAAAAAACAATTAGCATGGTATGGACACCTAGAAAGAATGCCCGAAGAGAGACAAACAAAGCAAGTATGGAACTCAAGGATAATAAAAACAAAAAAAAGAGGAAGGCCTATGAAGACATGGGAAAACAACGTAGGAGAAATATTAAACAGAAACAATCTGAGCTGACAAGAAGCAAGAACAGTTGCAAAGAACAGAAGCAAGTGGAAAGAGCAAATAAACAACTTAATTTAAGAACAAGAGATGAATCTCGACACCCGAAAAGGTAAAAGAGATGTAAAACGATAATATATATATAATATATATGTAATAATTCAATCTTCTACCAGAATTTCATAGAAATGCGATATGAACATTACGTGCCAGTTGTACACTATACTTTTTTCTACGACTATAAAGAATTAACATATTATTAATAGAATCTTGTCCAACAAGCACGGTATGATTACCATTTTCTACGAGTATGAACGTTGCATACAAACTTGGGCAAGTGATGCAGCAATTCAAACAATTGAAAAAGGGAACTGTGCGAGTACATTTTTTTTACAAAAATAATTAAATGTTTCAATATGGCATGTAACATTTGTTTTCGTACCAATAACAGCGTCAAAAATGACTTTTCAGTAAGGAGTAGAAAAAGTTCACTACAGAATACTTTACTTTTTTTTTTATTATGTGCAAAATTGCATTAATAAAATTATAAAGTTAATGATTTATTTTAATTAAGACATTTAAATTATTTTAGCTTAAATGTTGAGCTCTACATAAAGCGGGTACATACAACCTGTTAAAGGTTTTCTTGGTGTGAATTATTGATCGTCATATAAGGGCATAAGTTGTTTGTATATGGGCTCGGGGTTCATTACATATTCATTTTCTGATTGTAGCGGGTTTGTTTATGCACAAGACAGAATGAGGGTGACGGTTTGAACGCCCTGTGCAACATGTCTTCATTTTACGGACCGTCACCTCGGACTGTCCGGAACTACTGCGTGATTCCAAACGCTTCCTGCACTGACACCACCCGCCTGCTATTGTTCAACGCACACATACAAAGCACACAAGCTCACTCGAACATTGATAAATCTGACATTGTTGATACATCTTAAGCATTCACTGTGTTGACATATTGGATGGATTGTATCTATTTTTTAAAACGAAGAAAGCTATTTTATAAAATGAGATTTTCTGACATGATAATATATCATGAACTTAAATTTTATATAAAATTTTATTTCTTTAAACTTTCATCGTTCAAAGCAAAAATAACGAACAAAAATTTTACAATTTCAATCAAATTGAATCAGTAATTATTTTGTTAATTAATTTATAAAAACCTACACCAAAGTACATTTTATTCAATGCATCATTCATTTGTTTTTGTCATATACAATATATCAAATATCAATTAAAACATAAAATATTAAAAATTTAATCTATTGGTTTGCAATATCAATTATATTTAATTTATTTTACTTCATCCGTATGATAAATGATATAAATTTAATTTATATATTGATGCAAACGTGTGCCTAATATTTAATGTATTTATAGTTAGTCTCAATGTACATTGGCAATAGTTTAAATTAAATATGTATTTTTCTTCTCTTGCAGACATTCTCATTTAGTGTTAGTAGGCCCTAGGTGCTTTATAAACATGTATTATGTGTATATTGGATATTCCCTTGATAGTTTAAACTATTTTATATTCTTTTATTTGTCGCCTTAATACTGGTAATACAAGTTTATTACTGCTATTTTCTGCGGTTCAAATAAAACAAAACAAAAAGTGTAATTTGTTCATAATATAGTATTTTTCTTCATAAAAAATCCGACATGGGAATACGTTTACCTTAACTTACTACTCTTGTTGCCAATTGCTATGAAAATGTAGTATTGATGCAATCGATACTTTTGAATTATATTTAAATTGATAATTGATTCAATCTGTAAATTTGTGGTTTGTTAATGAAGTATATAATGGGGTATTTAATTTATTGAAATAAAAATATTCTTGAAAATATTGAGAATGCTTTAAAAAATATTAAAATTTAAAAATAAATGTTTGATGAAATGTAAAAGTATATTTTGTTCAATTTGTTAAATTATTTACATCAATCAATTAAATGACAATGTTAATTATCATAAATATTAAAGTTGTCAAAAATATAAAATATCACGCGACTGTTGTGAAAATATATCTAATTTAACGGCCACAAAACTTTGATGTCACCTGTCAATTTATTTGATTATTTATTTGAAAATACATTTAATGTAATTTTTTTACATTAAATTATTGCTGCCTACAAATAGTAACCACAAAATATGATATTTAAGCTGTTGAAATCTAAATTTCTTAGCGGGAATGCTACCAACTAATTATGTGCAAGAAACAATCAACGTAATAATCGGAAACACCAAATTGTAAACTAAACACCAATTGATGTAATGACACACGTCAAAATGTATATTGATATTCTAAACAATTCTGAAATGTGAAATTTTAAATAAAATTTAACTATCAAAATGTATACAGTGTTAATATACTACAGGATAAAGCAATGCTGCAAAATAAAAAAAATCTTTGTATTTGCAATCAGCTGTCAAAGCTTATAAACTACCTGACCTGATCATTTTGATTTTGCTCTATAATTTTTTTTTTTTAATTTGTTATTGACAAATATTATTTATTGGTCATTATAATTACAAATTACAGGTGTAACATTATACATAAATTAAATAAAAATAAAATTTAGATCACGTTTTACATTTTTTTTTTCAGAGGTATCATCATGAATGTGAAAACTAAAATTTTATGCAAATTTAAGGGTCTCCGGGCGTTATTATTTTAGTAATTCAAGAATTACATTACATTAATTACTTTGCATTTATATTCCCGTGAGATAATGGGCTCGTATAAAATTAAATTGCTTTTTAGGTATTAACATTAAAAAATGTCTACTTTAAAATGGCCATGTAGTAACATTTCTGTAATGCAAAGTTCTTATTAGAGCTCAAAAAAATTTGGAATTAGTATTTAAATTAACTAATATTATGAAATATAAATGCTTTTAACATTAATATTGAATCGATGCTTTTTTATTTACTTTTTTATAACAATACAACAATATTTTTTATTCCGATTTGATCTATACCTTATCAAGACGTTAAATCATCTTATCGAATTGCATTAAAGTTTTTTATATTGACTGAATAAAATTTTATTGACCACTAAAATTTGATTACCTTCAGTAATTCTACAGGTATCAAATTTTTAGTTATAATTGTTCAATAAATTATTATTACAAATAAAGTTTTATTTATTATAAAATTATTAATTAAATCTATTTATTAGCATATTATCATAATAGTTTTATCATTTAGGTCATTGATCGAGTCTTATTATGATATTAATCGAAAGTTAACTATACATCAATTACTATCAGTATTGCTTGTCAGGTTATTATAATAACTGCCAATCTTAGTAACTAATCGTGTGTTGTAATCTAGTGGCAATCCAAACTTTAAACCACTAAGTGTATATAATATGGTCGATGTTTGTGTTGTACTATAGCATTTTCAATATTAAATTAATCATCGCTAATCAATTTAACGTAAGTGTATTAACGTACATCTTATATCTCATGACACTTGCAAGGTGAATCTGTAAATAGAATAGATCGTCGTATCCAGTTTGCGACCTTATCTGCTGAAAAACTCTTGATATCTACTTTACTTTCAAAAGCGGCTCCAATTCAGTTGAGGTTTATTGTTGACTGGAGTTGCACCGTTTTATATTGTAGTGTATAGTTTAATCATTTACAATTTGCCAATAAAATAATAGTGAAATGTTGTAATTAATGTACAGGTAAATATTTTTACCAATAAATTGTTATTGCTTTTGCATTGCATAATACATGAATAGAAAATTATATTTGAGTTGTTAAGATAGAATTAGATGAGATGACGCTATCTATCAATGCTTTGTTTTATGGTACATTTTAAGCTATTTTCCCAATAGTAATCTTTCACATGTTTTAAGAAATTCTTTATAAATTTTGTATTCAGAAATATATGACAGAAAGTTATTAGTATCTAATAAATATTGCATTATTAAACATTTTAATAATTAATATGGTTTTGCATTATATATAATTAATATTTTACTGTTTATCTGATCAAACTTTTTTTAAATTATGATTTAATAATTTTTATTGAATATTTGTTTTACAAAATTAATTAAATTCCCTGTTGATTTAAATATATTCAATATTATTTACAAGAGTTGTACAATGAATTTACATGATTGTGGTTTATGATTCAGTAGATTTATTCATATTTATTATTTGCAATATTCATTTGAATAATGCTATGCGCTGACCTAATATAATTTATTTTATTTTTACATTTATTCTACATGAAAAATTAAATACAGTTTTATAGGTTTTTGTAAAACTGCTTTTACATTGTGTTGGATACTACCTATTCTCATCTTTTAAAACGTTATATTCTTATTGTAGGAATATGTACCAAGTACTCATATAGTAATATAATAAAAACATGGATATTAAAATAACTTTGAATGAATATTTTCAACATTTTTTTAAAGAATATTTTTTACCCAAAAGAACCTGAAAGCAGAAACAAATCAGCAAATTATTCTTTGTTTTTTATATGTTCAAAATTCTGTTTTACGATTGTTTAATCAAATTTTAGCACAAACGTTTTTAGATCGAGAAGTGAGTTTTAATAGCTACAGATTTTACAGATTTATTTTATATAAATTGTTGCTTTTTTCTTCATCATATTCAGTTTTTGAATATTATTATTATCTGTATCAATCTATGAGTTTTAATTATATTTGATAAATTTACTAGCAGGAAGTGCATTTAATTTAATATTTTTGTTGCTTCAATCTCTTCTATTGAGTGGAACCATTTTTCTTTATTGATTTTTAAAATGATCCAGCAAATACAGCATATCATACCTGACAATTGTCAAACTATCGAATAAAAAAAGATGTGTGATAAGTAATGTTATTGCATGTAATTCAAAACTATTCACTTTTTTGCTGTAATACTTTTCACACCGTGTCTAAGTTGTTATATTAATTCCTTACAATATTCAGTTTCTAGTACCACCTATAAAAACAAATTATGCCAGCACAATGTTTTCTATTGTTTTTTGCTATTGACAAAATGTGAACTCTAAATTTTAGTTTCTTTGATAACACTTTCCAAAAATTTTTGCAAATTTTGCACTTAATTGGTTTATTTTTCTAGTTAAAATTTCTGTATTTAGTTCAAATGAGATGTGAAGATAAAAACCACCATTGTCTATTGAGAATGTTTGATGATTGAAGTCGTAAATTAAGTTAATTAAGGAGATGCTATGTTGCTATGTTGATTTGCTTGCATGTTTTATAACACTTTTGTTGTTTTTGTTTCACTCACAGATTATTAGATTTTTGCTTGTACCAGAATTTTGGTGCTTGATTTTTACCTTGTGGATTTTACCTGCTGGGGGTTTTGTTTCAAGGAGCATTTGTATTCAGCAGAGAAAGAAAAGTAGCTTTAAATAGTTATCTGTTCTCCATGCTTAACTTGACTGCTTGCCTTAGGTGAGGGATTTTTCTTGTTTGACTTGTATTGCTACTAAGCTGTATCTAGATATAAATTGAATTTTGAATAACCATAGGAACATTGTACTTCTACAAACGTACGGATTGAGGTTTGATGCAGAATCAGAGAGGATCGAGAAAAGGTTTGCATCAAAAAATAATTAGTTTAAGAAATATGCTATTATAACCAATGCCTTGAGTTTTGTACGTTATTAAGTATTATGTAAATAAATTTATTTATCTATCTATCTAGAATATGCTTGTTGTTTGTGCATTCTTTTGGTCAAATAAATGTTTAAGATGATAATTGGAATCTACTAGATTAAAGCGATCTGGATCTTTATTATTTACTTTGGTATTAGTCAAAAAGAGGATAAGGTATTTTCCAAGTTCAAAATGTTAATGAACAGAATTTAATTTCTTTTTTAGACCACAAATATTAGAGAAATTAACTTTTAATCCCTAAAAACTAATTCAAAATTTGGTTGATTAAATTTGTTAGTGGATCAGGCGAGGCTTTGTTCCTCCAAATTAATTCTATCATAAGTTTTCTTAGACTTTGTGGGCGGTTTGCCCCGTGGATTAGTCCCACTTGCACCACAACCTGCAATAGACTGGGCTTCTATTGCAGTTTTACGGCAGTTGCTTGATGACGGTCGGGCGGAGCCTACCATGTTGCCTCTGCTTCCGACTGGAACTGGTGTATCCCTTCCTTGTTTTGCAAACGTTTTTTTTTTGTTTGTTCGTCATAAAATTCCATAAGCTTAGTTATTTCTATTTTATTCTTATTTTTGCAAGTTGTTGTCAATTGAGTTCTATATCAATGGATGGGATTGGGTAGAGAAAGGATGACATGGGTATGAAAATAACGAACATTTAAAGTAATCTGTGACAAAGAAGTTACCGGATTTGACGGAAGAAATTGGTTACGTCACCTTTTTGCTCTAACCTTATGACATCTATCAACAATTCTGTCATGTTTGTTAGCTGCAGAAACACGTCGAGCCGTAACTTTCATTTTCTAAACAACAAACACTTTGGTGGGAACACCATATCAAACTACCGTCCTAATGTTTATATAACGTGTTTCTGCCCACACGCCCAAGTGTTTGCTACCAAGAAACCGGTTACATTACCTCCTTTCTTTAGCCTAATGACATCTGTCAATCATACTGTTATGTTTGTTAGCTACAGGAGCACGGGAGGTTGTTTTAACTTCTAATTTCTTTATAACAAACACTTGGGCGAGTGGCGGGAACACTATATCAAACTACCGGCTCAATATTTATAAACTACGTTCTCGCTCACTTGTTTAAGAACTTGTTATCAAGAAATCGGTTACGTCACTTTCTTGCTCTAACCTAATGACATCTGTCAGTCATATTGTTATGTTTGTTAGCTACAGGACCAAGGCGGGTAGTTGTAACTTTCAATGTTTTAATAATAAGCATTTTAGCGGGTACACCATATTAAATTATCCATTTTAAAATCAAAAATATTAGTACGTTTGACCAAGTTATAAATCACTTGCTTCCAATCAGACGTCCAGGTTGTAATGTTAATTTGATATGAAGGACCAATGATAGCATGATTACTATTAGCGTTTTGGCAGCAAAAGTATTAACACTTCTAACCTAACAGTTGTAAATCATTTTCTAATTACATGTAAAAACTTAAATCCAATTCGAAAGACCAATATCTTGGAAGCAGTGAAGCTAGGAAGAATTATCAAAGCATTAAATATGACTACATGGTGATTATCGGCCGGGACTCGTATTTTTGTTTCCAAAATCAGAAGTAACTCTGCTGTTACAGGAGACTGTCAATCCTGCTCATTCAAAAATCTACCCGAGCCAACAGATAGAACTTAGCAAGACAAATAATCACTAATCATTAAAAATGGAGGCACGAGATAAGGCGCCGGCTAGCAATAGCAAGAACAACCACAACCAAACTAACGCGGATATGTAAGGATACGGCAATTAGCAGAATAACAAAGCTAAGGCTGGTCTCTACATTAATTTTTTCAATTGCAACATATGCATTTGAAACCTGGACCATTAAACACACAGAGCGCAGAAAAATAAAGGCGTTTGAGATGTGGGTGTATCGGCGACTGGTTTTCTAAGAGAGTTAACCGGAACATTCTGCGTTATTTCGTCCACGTATCTAGAAGATCGGATACTCTGGTAAAATTAATGGTCCAGCGTAAGGTTGACGGACGAAGACTACGAGGAGGATCACCAACTCGTTGGATAGACGGTGTTACTAGGCTGGTTGCTCATACAATGCATGAGGCCACAGAAATGGGCAGAATGGCATGGAAAGTTGCTGTTGATATGATTCCATAATAGTGCTACCAAACCCTTACGAAGAGTACAAGGATCGAGGAGAGAGAGAGCAAGACAAAAACGACAAGTGAGAAGAACTATGCAGCAGTCAAGTCTTAGACTAGCATTAAACTTAGTCAATGCTCATTAGATTGGTACGATCTAGCAAAAAAAAATCAATAATGTCTTAGTCCTACTACGGTAACAATAATGTCTTCTATCATTTGTATTAAGTTTCCCAAACTGACATCTAGCCCTGGAAGCGTACTATTGGCTTAAATAGTCCATCAAGACATTTTCAACTTACCAAAGCAAGTGCTGGTCACTCATAAATTGAATTTTGTTTGTCTTTTCTGTAAATATTAGTTGTCACTATATTGAGGGAGAAGGTTGACAGATCAAATCTCTTAATAATAAACATTTGGGTGGTAGATTCATTTGAATAATTTTGATATAAACTTTTTTATGACTAACCTGTATCATGATTTTGAGGTGTTTCAAGCTTTATCTCTAGATATAACTTTAGACTTACTACTTTACCAAAATTGGGAGTTTATGTTATGTTAATTCCGAGAGCTAATACTTGTTTTATTGCTGAGCTTTTAGATGTTTGATGTTTACTTAGATTGCCTTGACGCTTGGCTGTGAAGATAGCTCCTTTCTTTTAAAAGTTTTTCAACTTTTAGTTAGGTTCTTTATAGAACCGCTACTCATCAATTTGGAATGTGCTTTAATATTGTCTGTTAAAGTTCTAATTTTGGTTTTTTGTGAGTTTATTGTATCTTTGTAATTACCACACAAATTGCTCGTACTATTTGTTACAAGATTGCATTTTTTGAGTGGATATTCATGTACATCTAGGCGTGTGGTAATTTATTTTTGGTGTAGTCGGCGCAGAAAAGAAGTTTTGTATTTTATCATTGCATTAATAGAAGATTTTTCTATATAGATGTGACTTGCTAGCGCCGAGTGTGTGTTTCATTAATTATCTCTATATCTACCTGGTAAATTTTAAGTTTGTAGTAGATTGTAGTGCGAGTTGCTTTATTATACTGCTGACTACGCATCGGCCGCTAACAATCCCCACTCACACTGTTGCGCTTTTGTGTTTGGTTGGATCTTGGTGAATGTTAGTTATACCGTAACCTGCGGATTTGTACAGTACTTTACATATTTTGAAACTTATTGAAATTATGTACTAGACATTCAAAATTCTACTTTGCAAACAGCAAATTGGATTTGTTACATTACAATATGGTTTTGACTTCATTTACAAACTCATTTGTAGATTGACCAGCAGAGTGTTATTGACCAAGTGTCTCCAAATTATTTAAAAAAAAACAAAGTCAATTTTATGACAAAACAAAAAATCAAATGATTTTAATATAAAATAAAAATCTTGTAGCAATACAATCTTAGATGAATGATACATTTTAAGAAATTTTAGTTCAAATAGAATTAATAGGTTATCATAGTCTTGATCTGGATTTTTGATTGAGAATAGTTTATTGTTTCATAGTTTTTGTTTTTCTGAATAAAACAAAATGCTGGACGAGATATCCCAAAAATCTCAAAACAAAATGTTCTGGAGTACTGAAGTCCCCTGCTCGGATCTCCGGAGGGGACGGTTTTGTATAAAACGAAATTTAGGAAACAAAACAAAATAAAAGTAGCATCATGGAATATGAGAAGTCTTATTGCTGCAGGTAAAAAAGAAAATGCAGTACATGAGATGGAAAGAATGAAGATGAGCATTTTAGGAATCAGCAATATAAAATGGAGGAGTTCAGGAAAACATCAAACTAATATTCTACTCAAACAACGATGACTCATCATATCAATGTGGCTACTCCACATTGATATGGTATTATTGTAAACAGAAATAGATAGATCTGTAACAAATTTCACACCTGTTTTGCATAAAGTTATGTTATTGAAAATGAAAACGCATAGATCAACAATAAATATCATCCAGTCTATGCAGCTGATAAAAACGAAGATAAAAATTAAGACAATTTAACTAAATACGACACTGAAACTAACAAAAAAAAAAAACAAGAGACTACTATAACTTAAGGCTATTTGAATGCCAATGTGTTACAATGTACTGTTGAACCATGTGTAGGAAATTATGGATTGACAATGAGTAGCTACAGAAGGAAAAAAGACAAATTGAATTCTGCCAGACCAACGAATTTATGATAACAAACACTTTTTTTTAAGTTGTCTAGAAGGAGATTATATACATGAATTGCCTTGCAAATGGAAAGAAATAAACGAGATGACAGGAACTATAAAAACAAATCAATTGCACAAACTTAAAGGCAGAAGGGTAATCTTATCACAGAATGCAGAAACTAGAAGTTTGGTCAAAGCATGTAAAAGACACATTTGCAGATAAAAGTCCCAATCTACCACAAAATGATCAAAGTTACGTTGGCTTAGAAACACTTCATAGTAAAATTAAATTTGCCACCAAACAAAACCACAGCCAAATAACGTAAAAATAGAAAAAGTAGCCAAATACAAATAACTAGGTACATAGATTACAAATAACGCGTCAAAATATCCAGATATACAATTAAAAGATTTTTTTATGTAATAAGTTACAATAAAGCAAGCAGAACTAAAACGGATTGAAGCGTTTGAAACACATATTTTTATTGTGCTATACAATTTTGGATTCTCATATATTTTATGACACTGGAAATGTCATTCACTACTAGTTGCAAAAAACCGTTTTTAAAAAGAATTAAGTTCATGAGTTGTGTTGTGAAGTTTTATGACACTTAAAATACCGCACTCTTATTTTGTTTAAATTATCTTTTTAAACTGTTTTTGCTTTTCATCCACATTCTAAAGAGTCCAAGAAACAGTTATTTTTGATCATATGCGATTATCTTTAATGTAGTCTTATATTCTTATAAGAATGAAGAATGACTAGACCTGGATCATTTGACGGTTACTAAATAGGTGAAATACTATTCAAACAAGTTTAATGTTAACATATTTATGACATTATCAAATTTTGTGTTAGAATTAATAATTTCTAACATTGATTGGCATTTTTTGTAGCATTTTTGAATATATGTTGGCATTCCTAATTGCACATTTGTTGCATTATAAAAATTATAAACTATTTCTATCAAAGGCTTTTATTAAAATGATGTTATATAAAATTTAGTATTTATGCCTAAAGGATATCAACAGTTGGTATATACATATTTCTAACCGTGTGTTAACAACTATGAATTACATAATTCACAAAACCTTGCGTCACAAAAATCATCAGATATAAATTTAAAATGATTTTTTTTATAAAACGCAGTAATTTTATCTAATTAAATAACATCTATATATTCGCAAATTCCATAATTATGTTGTTTCATAATTTAATAACTAAATAAAGCTCTAATTTAATCCAATGCAAAATTTAAATCTGATACTTCCATATTTCAGGACACATTTTTTTTACATTTCCATAACTAATTTCCTCTACTTTTTTTTCATATAACGCAATTTTCCAAGCCGCTTTTGTTAAAAGGGGCACATGCTTGAATTGTTTTAATGTGAAAATGTAATTTTGACAGCATCAAAGGGAATTGTATTAGATTCCTTGATACAGCAATGTCCATTCCGGACTTCAAAATCAAACGTTGTCATGAATATATGCTGAAAGTAACATATTGGGACATATTGTATTTATAATTGGATTTTACTGATATATTTATTTGAAAAAGATATATAAACATTACATTTTTTTTTGTTGTGTTTTGTAATGTTTATATAGAGTTTATAATTAATACAACAGATCAAACTTTATGATTTTAGTTTTGTTTTTAATTAATGTAATACTACGTTTATGCAGATATTTTAATCGATGTACTTTTCCTTCTCGTGCAGTTTATCTTTACTTATTCCTGAGGTTATGGTAATTTCATGCATGCAAACATTTTTTATCTATAAATTAATGCAGGTCATCTCACTTGACTGTAATTAACTGATTATATAGTTTCTATTTAAGTAGGATATTATGAAACTACTAATTGTTACGCATTTTGAGTAAAATTATTAACGCAGCATATTTTAATTACAAATTGTATTGTTTGTGTAATTGGGTAAAGGGTTGAATTTATATTATTTTGGGATTTATGTTTAGAATAAATTAATTACGAAGAATAGTTTAATCATTGAAATGTGAATTATATAATAAGTAATTTGCATAAATTATTTTATTCAAGCAAGCGCATATATATCATGATTAGATTTGATTAGATATGTCACACGTTTTAATTTTTTTTTACTATTTAATGCCGATTGTATATTATATAAAAAGGTTTCACAGTTCAAATAACTTATAGCATGTAATAAATTTTGGCTTATCTTAAAGTTTTATATAATTCAACTTTTGTTAATTTTAGTATTTATAACATGAAACTTTCATAAATAACAAAATACGAAGCATCTTATTTAAAAAAGATGAATTCAGCAGTATTTATGAATATGCATTGCACGGGTACGTAGAGTTTGAACAAAAAAAGTGTAAATTTTAAAGCAGCACGGTTATAAAAGATTAATACCATAAATAAATGTCAAATATAATGAAATATCGCCGCACTATTCAAATGGGCCGTTATTTAATGTAATCTGGAATTTACATAAAGCTTTTTCGTCCATATAAAAAAGAAAATATGATAGTGTTGCCGCCACCCCCAATTATGTAAAGTCGAGGGCTGTTTTTAACTCCCTACCGGATGGAGCATTCCCATGAAGAGCGGACGGGCTTACGTGATCGGCAAGGCAAACTTCTGTTTACCAAACACACATGCAGCTTGAATATGAATTGACCGACCCAAGCTTTTAAAAACCTACTAGCTTCAAGGAAGACTATTTTACACTACTTTCTTTCAAATTTTATCGAACAGATCAAACAATCCATTGATCTAGAAAGGAAATAAAAAATATTTTATTGATTTTAATTGTTTTGATAGTAGTGTCACGTTAGTGTTCATCGGATGAATACAATGAATAAATTACATTTAAATAATACTTTGTATAATATATGATATTAATCACGGTTGAGTTGAAGTTAGGATGTTTTTAAATAATTTCTAAACTATTCCATTGTATACTATAAATATTCAGTTTAAGGACAAATAAATGAAATTGTATGTTTATACTCTATCGTCCTTACCTATCCAGGTTTGAGCAGATCGAAATTTGAGAATGAAATAAATCAAAATCAAAGTAGTTTTGTTTTTTGTCGATGACTATAATTTCAGTTTTGTTGGTACAGTATCAATTTAACAATAACTTAACCTGTTCTAACATTAAAAGAAAATACTTTTATATGCAGCATGTGTTTTGGTTTGCTATGTAGTTTTGAATACTTTGGATGGACTAATCTTTGCAATCTGGGGTGATTATTAATATTTTATATTTCATTAGTTGAGCATTTTATTCTGACTTGACCCTAGGAGTTTTTAACATAGAACCGCAACCATACACTTTACTTTGCATATAATCTGCTGTATGGTTTTGGCTCTTTAATTTACTCTACAACTTTAACTACTTTTTGTTATGTTATTTGTTCTGTCTTGAATCTCTTGTTTATCTGTCCATTTGAGGTTTAATTCCGTGCACATATTGTTTACATAACATATTCCAATTTTTTCTTACAGGAACTTTAGGTATCAGTGGTAGAAGCAACCTAGCTCAGCTTTCAGCTTTCTTTTGTGAAAGTCTTAACAGGCGACAGCACTCCATGCACATATAGTCTGAATCAACATCTTGATTCAGGCAAACATCTCTATATTGATATCAACAACTACTATGAAAAAAGCGTTGCTTCTATTTTCTTATTCTGATCTTAGGACATTCTATAAACTACATTTTTATAGGAAGGATATCTGATACTACAAGAGTTGATTTTTGTAGATAGGCTTATGAACGCTGGTCATCTTATGACCACTGCACAGTATTATAGCATATAATGCATTACAGATACCAACATTTTATATTAGAAGCTTAGCTGTCTAGTTGCATATTGTTGGGTAATCAGCAATTTGTTAGAACTTGTTTGGTTTTCTGTAATCTATTGACATATACTCTACTTTGTTCTAAAAACTGACAATATATGGAAGAAATTGTACGATTATACCAAGAGCTGCAGCTACTTATCGAACATTTGATATTTTACAGAATTTGACAAACTCATTGTGGTATTTTGTTTTTGGTCTAACAACCTTCAGCGGCGGTGAATAAAACAAGACGAATTTATTTTTATCATATTTTTTATTTATTAGACACCAATCTCTGCACTGTAACATGATGTTCTTTTGATGTACCCAATTAGTGAAAAGTGTAATATTTATTTCAACAATTAGCATTCTGATTTATTTTAGATTTTCTAACAAAAATATACTCATTGTTTTGGTTATAGTTCCTTATGCTATTGTGAGGTGGTCTGGCATCAACGCACTTTGAAACAATTCTGTACGGTGTACGTTAAGCATTGTTTACGAGTTTCTTCAGTAATTAACTTTACTTGATTGGGCGGGACATTACCACTGTTGTATTATTATAGGTTATTAATTTACCACTTACAAAATAATAGATTTTCGGGCAAAAGTGTCTTTATAGATTCTTTATCAGTTGTTTTTTTTCCACTACTAAAGATGGTCTGGCGTCTATTTAATGGCTTGAAGGAAAAGTTTGTTGTTTGTTCTTCTGTTGATGTATTTTTTTTTTAACTTTAGCAGTTATAAGTCATAAGCTGTGGCCAAAGTAATGAGGTTGATTTTTATAGCGTTGTACACTAATATTGACCACAGAAAAACTTTACTACAGAGTTTAAGAATCATACACACACTTAAGCTTAGTATTTTTTGCGTTTTGGCCACAGTACTTGACCATTATACAATATCTTTGATGAAACAAACTTTTAAGGACCATTTGGTATTTTTTTGCTATGAGTATTTTTGATTTCTGTGGCTTACAGAACGTAATTTTGCAAAAAAAAGTAAAAAAAATTGATATAATGTAATCGAAAATTTTACGTAGAAGGCAATCTTTATGTCCGTTTTTTTAAATTCTTCTGAAAAAAACCGGAAAATTAGAAAAAATATGGAAAATCCGAGGAAAATCTCTTAAAAGTAACCCAGTTTAGCAATTAAGTATTATATTTTATCCTAGGTCAAGTGAATACAGTTTTTTTTTTATTTTTGCGATCAAAAGTACTATGTTTCAGGAGTATCATATTCAAATTTAAAGTCTCCAGGTGTAGCGGAATTCTAAGATAACGTATTTTTCATAAAATGGTGTTTTTCCGATGTTTTGCCAGAAATTTTGGAAAACAAAGAGCGGGATTGTGTTCTACGGAAAATTTCTTATAAGATACATTCTTTCAAATATGAGTTTTGACTATTTTTTGCTTATTTTGCACAAAAACTGAAAGGAGACAAAATATTCTTAAAAAAATTAAAAGGGTCGCCATTTACATTACTATTGCACTTAGAGATCTAAAATTTTATGAATCGTCATATTTTGATACTACAAATATTTGTACAAAATTTGAGCAAAATCGGAGATGTCGATGTGGGGACGATTTTTCGAACTAACGTGGAATTACCCAAAAAGAAGATTTTAATATTATATAGTACATACTACATTTTTTTTTGGCGGACGTCACACATGTTGAGGCGTTCCCCGAAGTTTTTGGCCAGAGTGGTCAGTATATCTTGAGGCATTGTGTCCTCAATTCCATTCTTCAAAGCTTCCAAAAAACTTGTACATCACATTCTTCCAATTTGGACCGTAAAAAATGCTCCAACAACTTGCAGTAGCAAGCAGATATAACTGTCACCGTTGAGTCTCCCTTAAAAAAAATTAGGTTTAATAATGCCATAGAGTACACAGCGCACTAAAGTAATAAGTAATTTGGTAAACATGCGCTTTGTGGCTAGTCCAAATAATAGCGCCAGGAGTACAGCTGTTAGGACCGCATTGCAAGCATCTGTACGTTTGACGCAGTCTTGTGGGCAATCATCATCTTATAGGGATGTAACTTAAGGTTTGTGTGAAAAAATTGCCGTATTGCTCTGGGCATATTTTTTTGCGTAATTTGGATCTGATCTTTTTTATTTTTTTGGTTGTTTTTTACTTGTATATAAATATTGTTGTGAAGGCGGAGGTTTATCTCTTTGCTTACGTATCTAAAGTTTAGATCTTTTGAGACGTTCTCTGTGCATTTAGTCTATGAATGAAGCTTTTTTTTAACTTTTCAAATGTCGGGATGCTTCCGTTGTTGAGGATGCACATTTTTCAAATAGTAGTTCATTTGGTCAAGACAGCTTCTTTCTTGTCTTTAAGTTTTGACTCTAGCTTTATTTGGTATTCAGTACGTTTATGTATTCTTGGAAGTTCTACTTTTTGGTTTTTTGGTGATGTAACGGAAGTATATTCTTTTGCCTCTGCTCTCTACCTATACGTATTTTTATTCAGATCTCTAGTTTTTTATTTTTTTACTTGGTGGGATATACATTGCTGCGTCTTCTTTATGTCCGTAATTTATCTATAATTATGAAATGAATTAATAATTTATTCAAACTCAATCTGACGATCACAAGCACAGACAATTGTTTTGATTCTACTTGTCACTGTGTCGTTTGTTTGATTATTTACATTATCTACAATTGTTTTTGACGATAAATTTGTTTGGCTCCGCTACATAGCTAAGTCGAAAGTCTTATTAATTCATCGTTTTAAGAGTGAACTTCTCAGACTAAAATTTTCTACAAACACAAAACAAAAATCAAAAATGTTACACTCAAAGGAAGATTTACCCAAGAAAAAGTGAGTTATATGATCATATCCATCATTGCCATTGAATACGTAGATTGCTATATCACCAAAGGTGAAAAAGTTTTGCGGTAATTGGTAATCTTAACTTGTTGCATCTTTAGTAGCCTGTAGCAGTAAAAGCAAAACGCTTTTATCATCAATGTGCATTGTTTTTATTTGTATACAGTTTAATTACTTTGTACAAGGTCACGCTAACTTGGTCTAAAACAAATGTTAAACCTGTCTGAAACACGAACATACAAACAGAACACTTCCCTAACTTTTTCTTAAAACCAGGTTACTTTCAAATTCATAATTTTCTTTTCCTTAAGGGCAGGCATTGAAGAATTGCGTCAATACCCTCGACACATTAGTAGATATAAATTGTTTATAAGTTACTGTGATTTTATGTCAATTGTCTCTTCGACTAGTGAGATGCTAGGCACACTGATGATGGGTGCATACCCTGAAACACGTGTTTGTGTCTCTTACTGGATGAAGATGCAATTTACATAAAATACATCATTTATTAATTTTAAAACATTATTTTTATGTGATTAGTGGAAGTGGAATAGTTCTTGTACTACTATTTTAGATTGTCTCAGAATTGAATTGCTTAAAAGTACTTAATGAAATAAATAGCTTGTTTGAATCTACACCGGTAATTATAAAACAAATTTAGAAAGATTTTAAATAATTATAATTACGAGAATTGTTCTTGGAACTTCGAGAATATTGAGCGATCTTTACAATCTCTAGTTTATATTGTTCCAAACATAATATAAATAAAAACTTTTTTATATTTTAAATATGAATATACGAAAATATATATCCAAAAGTAATTTTAAAATATGTTCTAAAAAATTTAACCATTAAACTTTTATTCCCCTGCCATTTTCCAACTTTTACTACCTTTGATATTCATTGCGCCATTTAATTGCAATCGTATGAAACGATAAAATACAGCTTTTATATCAACTATAAATCTATCCTATAAATTTGTGAATAAATAAAACACACCGAGGATAAACGGCAAAAGTTATTAAAAATATCGAGGTGTTCTGAATTAATGCATCCCTCTCACACATAAATCCTTTTTATTTTTGTTGTTGTGTTAAAATTGTGCTTTTATATTTGTTGCGGAGAGAATTTAACGCTACTATATATTATTGGAATTATGTTGGGGGGAGCAAACATAACCGTGTTTATATTATGCTTGGTGGTGATGTCGGTTTAATAGATCCTGTCGCTGCTAATAAAAAAATATTGCTTTGTTTTTAATTAAAAGTCGTACAATGCGGCTTTGCTTATGTTTGCTTTGTGTAAATATATGTGTTCTTTTTTATAAATTATGCAGCATCGATTTTCTAAATGGACCAACATTTTACTATGCTTTTACTATGCATATTAGCTGGCTTAGAGATTAAATGTTTGGATAAGAGTTTTCAGAGGAAAAGTTAGAGTAGCTCTGGGCGTTTTCTGTACTTATCTCTAATTGCTATATACTTTCACATGACAGCGTTTTTGAGTGTGGTATAAAAAGTTGTAGTTTATGTTATTCAGCATTTAGAACTAAAATAGTTTATTATACATTAGTTTTAAGTTCTACATCACGTACGAGATTGTTGCTTATAAAATTTGTTTTCTTATATATGTATGTATAAGGATGATTTGAATAATTTATTTTTATTTAATTTGTTTACATTATTTATAATTTTTGTTGATTGAATTATATCCTTTTTTGTAATTTGATTCTGCTACAACTTGAGACTTGCAATTTGAATAATACTTCTGATACATAGTACTTTTGATTCCAAAAATAAAACTACTGGGTTTGCTTGCCTTATGGTGAAATATAACACATAATTGCTAAAAATGGGTTACTTTTAAGCGATTTTCCTAGGATATTTTGTAATTTTACTAGTTTTCCTGCTTTTTTAAGGAGAATTTTAAAAAGCAGAAATTTTCTTTTGATTACTTTTTTGACAAAAATTGAATTTGTGTAATCGAAAGGAAATTGTCCGAACTATCGTGGAATTACTTTTATGTAACATTTCAAATATATACTTATTTGTAAATCTTGCAGCGAGATTCTTGATATTGAAAGTAAAAAAGTGATATAAATTAAAGAACATTTTTTAAGTTTATCATAGCATCCAAAACTTAGTACGAACGGGCCACAATTGTACAAATTTACCGTTGCTATTGGCACAAAAATTGGTTTGTCTTGATTTTTTTAATTTTATCTTAAGCCATGTAATACCTTACATGGCTTAGGATGAAACCCTTTCACAGTTTTTATACGTAAATTTGACTCATTATCCACTCTTTCTTTCTAGGTTTAATGGAAACTACAAAGTTTTTATCATTTCTGTTTACTACCAAGGTTTTTGAGTTTTTAAATGCGGATGTTAATCCTTGTTAGTTGTTTTACACGGACCGCATACTAAACACATTTTAATTGTATTGGTAGTTTTCTAGGTAATAAGTAATAAGTCTTTATCCCTTTATGCAGAATTGCGGATGAGATTTGATTTATTTTTGCAAACATTGTATTTTATTTAATTTTAAGGCTTTGTGGTAGTAGCAACTTTGCTATTGTTCAATTGTTTTTAATTTTTCACAATTTTTTCAATTTCTTTTTTTCTTCATTGGTTACTTTTTACGCTCACGCCAATGCTGGCCCATTAGCCTCTTCACTGCCCGTAATCGTGGGAACTTACATTACGGGTGGGCTTTTAGTCATAAAACACACGTTGACAAGGCTGGTTGGAGAGTGGGAGAGCGTATAAACGTTTAAAATGGTTTCCGTTCTGATATTTGAACCCACGATCTTCAGTGCAGCAGTCGGATTTTAGACTACTGCACTACGCTCATTTTTCAATTCCTAGTTCTACTACAATTTTTGAATAAGGTGGACGTTAAAATGTTTTCAAAAGTTGACAGTTCTGTAATTTTATAGTGGTAGATCTGTGGGGGACACTCCAGCATTTGATCTTTAATTGTTTTGATCAAGGGTACAGTGTATCCTTTCATTATTGCGTAGTCTTAGCGTTGAATTTACTTGTCTGCTTGATTATAAATTAATGATTCTAACTCAACTCCTCACTCATCTGAAAGATTTGTTTTGCGGTGTTCACAACTTGCTATCGGTTGTTGTGTAGCTTACTCGTAGATTACTCCATATTGCTTCAGTGGTAAAACACAGACAGTCTATTAAAAAAAAAATTACGTAAGCCGTCATTAACGCGCGGTTGACGGAGTATTTAGCTTTGGATACAACCTTTGCAAGCAATGGTGAGGAATTGGGGTTTAGTGTCTCGACGGGTTTAATGCCAATACCTTAGTTTACGACCTAATGTTTTTTGAGAACATTGTGTACTCACAGGGTTTACTACGTCGATATTGAATGATGAGCATTATACCTATCTTAGCCATCTATGTCTATTAAGGTTAATCTAAACACTAAAAAAGCTACTTGTTCACAAACATGAAGTAAGTGCCCTCTTAATTTGGTTTTTGTCATTTAAAAATTAGTTTGAAGTAATAAGAACTGGTTATCTGAGAATTCTCTTAATATTCATTGACAACTGACACTTGTTCTGTTAAACGCCAAAGTTGCAGGAATATCAAAAATAAAGCAATGTTCAATCTCTTGATTACAAACACTTAGACGCTTGAGCAGAATACATCAGAGCAAACCATCTGCTTAATAACAGGAACTTAAACCCCCGTAAACGTCATTTCTAGTTTTTTTATCACAAACACTTGATCGGGTGGGCGGGGAACACCACTGCACAAGACCCGTCCACAATTATGAACTAAGTGCTACGTCTACCCGCCTAAGTGTTTGTCATCTAGGAAATGGATGTTTGACATGTTTTTCCTGAAAAACACTTAATTTTTTTGTAGCTGATTGCCATTAGTTTTTTTTTATGTTTTTACATATGACCACTAAAGCAAACTTATACCTCACATACATACATACATTCAAACTCAACAGATCTGTTTTTGAAACACATACACTGTAGTACTAAACCTTAAATATCTTTTGTTCTTGGTTGGCCTCTTGTAATCCTAAACAGAGTACATTTGAAGTCTTAAGGCAAAAAAACTATTTACTCATAAAAGAGGTTTTGTTCATCGACTTTCAGAGCTCTCACATAGGTACGTTGTCTATGTGAAGAAGGAATTAAAAAATAATTTATTCTTAAAAAAAGGTATAAATTTACTACAAAAAAATTGGTATCACTTCTAACTACTACCACCAACCTGTCTAACTTCTATATAAAACTAGATAAAAATCAGCGCTGATAAAAGATATCCTAACTTGGAAGCTGGTCAAAACCTTTTACATCTCTTACTTTTAAAGGATGGTCACACACAAACATATTTTTAGCGCTCGATCTTGGTGGCGCAGTGGCTGAGAGACCAGCTTTGGTACTAGGGCTCTTGGGTTTGAATTCCGAATAATAAATGTGTTGAAATATACACAAATCTTTAGATGAATTGTAATAAACGCCAAAAGAAAAAAACAGCATAAAGTATTAATTAACACAGAAAATGTTTTTACTATTCAATATCTTTTTAATTGTCTACTCTGGGACGGTATTGAAATAGTTTGTAAGACGAAAGTTAAGCATCTGCTTGTAGTAGATTAATAGTTAAAATTAGTTAAAACAAAGACAGAAGACATTCTACTGTTAACAATAAGAAAGATTTTAATAATCTTTTGCTGAAAGGCAGACACGAGTAGCAGTAAACGCTTCGAGATGACTTCAAACTGCACCACTACTACATAAATACTACAAAACACAGCATGTTGGAGCAGAGTAACAAAGTATTTGGAACGAGAGAGATGCAGAATACATCTTTTGTGAGTTTGTCATTGTATCAATTGGTTTAAATGACGGTTTAATATTGGACACAAATTGAAAATAAAAAGAAACTATGGTAGTATATATTTGTGTTAACAGTTACACATTTAAAGGTAGTTGTGAGGTACTAGTACAAGCATAAGATCTAAAATATTGAAACCGAAAAAAAAAGCCAATGGTACACTATAAATTATTAACTGTGAAAAGCTTTTATTTAAACGTTTTAAAATCTTATAATTAAATCTAACTTTTAGTACTCTAGAGACAATAAATACTGTATTATTACCGCTCAAATTGTTGTAATTTATTAATTAATTCTATCAGGGAATTTGTATTCTGTTGGGTATACAAGATATTCATTATTAAACTTTAGTTATGAAAACGTATTTTAATTCTATTTAAAAAGACCCAGCAAATGTTGATATTATTGTTTTATAAAAGCTATGATTAATGGTCTAAAACTTACTGTGAATTTTAATTAAGCAAATAAAAAATGGACCATCATAACAAAAGTAATTACTAATATCTCCTGTCGTGAAATTTGTCAAAGCGTATATTTTTTTAGTGTTGGGACAAATGTGTTAGACGAAATATCCTGTCATAAGTAAACTTTAGTAATAAAGTTAATCTTAGACAACAAATGATGCTTCCAAGTAAATGAGGGGCCGAACTGCGGTGGTTTTGTAAGGCTGAAATAGTCCTATTTTATAAATGTCTCTGCCTAATTTCAGTACTAAAATTTAACAAGATTTATTGCCTACTACTTACTTTATAACTCTCGTAAAAATAAAAGATTTATTGTTTTTATATTTTATAACTCTGCCATTTTAAAATCACTTTGAAGTCAGGATTTTATTATAGGATGCAAATGTGCGAAAATATTGATTATTTTTAAATATGATTTTATTTTTTTGTTACAGTTAGACAGATTTAAGGAACCTCCGGCCTTCGGCCCAATGTGTGATCTTCTCTGGTCAGATCCTCTTGAGGATTTTGGTAACGAAAATAATGCGGAACACTTCTCACACAATTCCGTAAGAGGCTGCTCATATTTCTACAGGTGCGTTCTTAATAAAATGATAATATCTAAAGAATGAATAAATAACTTCAACACACTTGATCTCACTTTTATTATTTCACAAAGAGTCTTGTTAAAAAACGCTCAAAGTGTGCTTGTTTGATGTAGATAAATACTGATTATTATTTGTATTTTTAGCTACGCTGCCTGTTGCGACTTCCTTCAAAATAATAACCTGCTATCAATAATACGAGCACACGAAGCACAAGATGCGGGGTAAGTTTGATTTATAATTCTGTTGCAACTATTTAACCAACTCCTACTCACTATGTCGGAATTTTGGATAACGATGTCATCGGCTTAAATATTTAACTTTCCACACCGAGAGCTCGCTTATTGCATCTTTCCAACTTCGCGTATTAAATATTCAATTAGCCTAATACGGTTTAATCTACTCCTTCTAATCCACATACTTTTGTAATGACTCCCATATCTTATAGCGTGCATGCTGTATATATTAAACATTGTTAAGCTCGAGCCTTATTAAAACTTTAGCATTTATACATTATTCACTAAGAATTTTTAAATACTTGAAAACAAAACTAAAATTATAAATCAATATGTATTTATTATTATTTAAAATTGAATGATGGAACTTGCTATAGTGCGTTTAGTATAAAATATATAATAGCCTATTAGAATATGCCTCATCATTCATAATTAAATAAACTTACAAATGTTTAATAATACATTGCGTGTCATACTCAATGCTGAATATTGGTCATAATACTAAAGATTTAATGAAACGATAAGAATTATTTAACATTTTAATACAGTTTTGAAATATTTATACATACGTTTGGGCAACTTATTGCGTATATTCTTGCACTTTATTTGTTGTTTATATAGGGTGATCCACAGAAACTAAATAATGTTTTCATTATTTTGTAACTATGCACAGTTGACTGTGAATTGGTCAAACCAGAATTAAAACACATATGAGGCTACAATATGGAGCCGTGTTTTAGTTAATATACTCTACTTTTTACTTTTTGAAACTTATAATCTTTTTGATGTCGATATTAAATATCTTGGACGTTGCATCCGCGACTGCATCTGAAGTTTTATTTCATTCATGTTCAACCTTGAGTATACATTAGCTCTACGAGTTTCAGATTACGGAGGCTGTGACAAGTGCCAAGAGCTGTGAATTCTTGACAATGTTTAATTTTTTTTTATAGTTGCTGTGTTGACTATTGTGTAACTGTGGGGTTAGTTTTGGCATTTATCAGATATTAAGTGCTTAGGTTAGCAGGGTGTCAGGCTTGCTTAAATTGTTGGGTTACTACATTTTATTTTGATTTATTTTTATGCAATCGATATTCAGCTCTATATTGAAACGAGCGTTGAGTTTAAATATGGTTATATGGTTGACTAAATATTTATTTGAAGTTCACTAAGTATTGGTAACGCAGTTATAGACTTTTTGGAAGTCACACAAGTATGGCTTTTAGGTGCGGTTTTAAATTAAACTTACTAGGAAGTGCTTAGTATTTTCTCTCTGCATACTTAACGCGTCATTGCAAAGAGTAACAACGTTTGACACTTCTACGTATTTTTATTTGAATAGCCTTTATGTTATCTTTAGTTCCTTACTGTGTCTGTCCACCAATAATTGGTTGGTTTGCGGTTTTTCCTGCTTGGAAATCAGAACCAGTCTAGCAGTATTTTATGAAGTTTGGAAAAGGCTATCGCGGAGTCACTGGCTTAAACTTTAGTAAACTTGTTGGGAACTTTACAAGAGAACATCGGTTGGTTTGCAAGTCGAAGCTGCTTTGATCACTATTGGTGCTTCAAAAGCGCTATTTGCTACAGGGTTTTTATCATCCTAGCTGATCTTGTCAGCATGACCGCAAACACTTTTGTTGATCTGGCTTCATCCAATCTGTTGGGCAGTCTTTAAGTTTTTTTTTTGGCGGTTTCTTAATCTATTTTGTCGGTAATCTCTTCTGGCTCTAGAGATCGTTTTTCTTCTATGGGCGTTACAGGTATTTTTGGTCAGTCGCCTTTATATTAATATAAGCTTGTACGTTTATTCTAAAAGTACTTAGGCATGACATTTGTTGCAACTGATTTAGTTTGCTTGCAGAAGTTTTCTAGCGTGATGGCTGTGTACAACCATATTACTATTTTTGGAGACAGTCACCATGTTTTCTCTACAGCTGTCTGCAGTGCCAAAAGACACACAAACTTTTTTGCATCTTATATTTAGATGAGATCTCATTGTAAGCTTGTTCTCAAAACCCACCCCAAGATATTTTACTACGGTTGATAGCAGTAGTGGGGTATTTTGGAGTTTTGATAGATTTAGTTTTCTAGTTTTCTTTCAGTTTCCATTTTTTAATCTTTCGCACAATTGCTTTAATGTTTTTAGAAGATAAGGCGTTAGGCTGATTGGTTGATAGGATTTTGCTAGGGTGTAATCGTTGCGCCCTGATTATTGTATGAATACGACTTTTATTTTTCTCCTGTAGGAATTTTTGTAAATTAATGCAGGCATGCATTGATTTTTGAAAATTCATACAGATTCTTGCCAGATGAGTTAGGCCGCATTGTAGAAGGGCAAGAAATACCTTATCCAATTTTGGCGGTTTGTATAGATAGAAGTAATTGGTCATACTATACGCACCTCTTAAACAAAACCGGAAGCCAGAGTGCCCTTTGTCAGTTTAAGAAGCCGAAATCACTTTTTATAGCCGCCTCAGTGAGGAATCATAATAACTGATCGTATGAATCTTTCCTATGTATTACACCCCACTGAATGGGGAAGGTGTTTTGCCTGCTGTGGATAAAGTATTAACCAGCTCCCGGGTAAGAGCATCCTTTATCAAATTGGTCTGCACATTGGCGGTTTTACTCAAGAGATGAGCAAGGCTGGTAACTGCTACATGAAGATACAATGAAGCAACCTCCTTGTAGCTGTGTCCCTTCTTTTTTTTAGCAGAGGGGATCTTGGATTTTCTTCCCGAGTTTTTACTTTCTTTCTGGGTTGTCAGGGACAGGGCTCATACGTGGAGGAACGAATCCTCTTTTTTCTGTTTCCAGTTTCAGCGAAAGTGTTTCTTTTCACGAAGGCAATGTTTTTTGGGGGTTTTTGGTTTGGCTCTGGCGCACTCTTTTTAGGTTGGCAGTTGCTGGCTCAGGTATTTGCTATGCCGGATAGGGGGTTTCTTGATTTTTATCAACCAAACGCGTCTTTCTTTGTTTTTTTTTTACTCCAAACTGTCTTAGAGAACACTGAGTCTTTACTCAGGTTTCCAGAAGGTATTTCAAAGTATACGACGTCTGTCTAAAAGGTATCCTACTTTGAATTTTTCTACCAATAGTAGTGATGTTAGGCTGGCACCACTTTGTGTAAAGAGACAGTTTAATGCGCATGCTCGATTTTTTTCTCGGCGTTTTGGTGCTTTAGTTGTTGCCTAGTAGCAGCCAAGTGAGGAGCTGTTATACGTGTTTGTCGGATTTCTCTAAAAAAATTGTCAAAACTTTGGGGATTCTCAAAGCGGAACAATTTGTAAGATTCAACAGGTATTTGGAGACGATTCTGTGGGAGTAACACACATTAAGGAGTGGTTTAACCGATTCAAAAATGGCCAGACATGGATGGATCAGCGTTGTGGGAGCGCACAAGCTGTTCGGATTGCAGATGTTTTTGAGAGGGTAGAAAATCTAATAATGGGAGATCGTCGTTTGACCCTACAAGAGATTGCCAAAGAAGTTGAGATCAGTTAAGATTCTGCACATGCAATTTCACATGAACATGCGCAGAGTGGCTGCGAAATTTGTGTCGAAGCTTTGTCTTGCGGTTGCTTAGGGTTTGCTGGTTACTATCAACACTGAACCCGAGTTTCTGGGCATTGTTGTAATTGGAGATGAGTCATGGGTGTACGACCAGGAAACAAAAGCACAGTCGTCGCCTAGGCCGAAAAAAGCGCGACAGATGAAAAGCAAAATCCAAGTGATTTTAACAGTGTTCTTTGATATCCGTGGAATTATACATCACGAATACGCATCGAAAGGACCAGCAGTAACAAAAGAGATACTATTTTGCGCAAAATACCAGGTCTTTGGACGGCGAAAAAGTGGCAGTTGCATCACGACAATGCTCCTTCTTATGCATTGCACCAGATTTTCTTGGCAAAACATGGAATTTTAGTTATTTGCCAACCTCTCTACTCTTCAGGCATGGATTCATGCAACATTTAGGTGTTTCCGAAATTGAAGATGCTATAGAAGGGATCCGTTTTCAGAGAAGAGATGAGATAATGCAGATCGCAACGGTGGAGTTATTCACCATTCCAAAAGAAGACTTCTAGAGGTGTTTTTGGCAGTGGAACAAACAGTGTGCCAAGTGTGTGGTGGCACAATGGGCCTACTTTGAAGTGATTAAAGTTCCAATCTCGTCATGTAAATAATAATTTTTTCTTCCCCAACGGTCGGATACTTTTTAGACAGACACGAGGTCTAGTCTAAGTACCAGAACCATCGTAGAAAACGATTCTGTAGTCTAATTGTTGATTTTTGTGGAACACTTTTTTAAGATTCATGTAATTGCAATCGCAAATTTTTTTATGCATTATTATTTTATATTGTTTGATTACTACGTTTTCTATCGCATTCTGGTTAAATTATTAACTATGTTGTTAGAAACAAATTAGTACTAATATGATTTTTAAAATAAATAGCTTTCCTAACAACAATTTACCAAAATTGAATTAATTAGTTAAATTCTAATAACAAAGCAGAAACTATTTACATAAACTAAAATTTGGTTATCTCATGTGTGTTCTACACTTAAAACAATTCACGTTTACGTCAACTAAAGCGACATATAAGCAGTAATGTTAGTAGAATAGATAACGCTTAAATTTGTATTGTCCATTAATGATCGATAGATAATGTATTCTCATGTGAATTCACGTTAATTATGGTTAAATACGAAACGACCACAACGTGTTATGGCTATATATATGCACAGTATTGTGGTCATGTAAAACTACCTTATTTGTTTTGTGGTCTGATTGTTTATTTTGCAATTATAGTTTTGTTAATTTAACACTGTAACTAAATGCAAATCGAATTATCTATAATTGAATTTAAACAATAAATGTAGCAAAGATAATTAAATATATTGAAATTATAAAATTTGTACCTTAATCGAATGAAAGAGAAAGGGCAAATTAGAATTAATTGTATCTATAGAAAATCAACAAAGATAAAATCAAATGAATTAAAATTGAAAACCATCTAATTGTTCTTTAAAATTTTAATTAAATTAAAATACAATTTAATATTACAACATATTATTTCTAAGAGTTAAATAGTATTAATTTTTTACTCGGAATTTATACAGTTGATCCTATTTAAATCAAAATATATTTCTTGGAAAAGCATTATATTTCCAGGAATGTTTGTACGCAAAAATAAATTGAATTCATGTATTATGAATGAATATTGCAGACTCACTAACGAAAGCGAAAGTGGATATATTTCTTTTCTAGGAAGTAATCCAATAGATGTTGACGGTTATTCTTATATCATTTATCTAGTTTGGCTTTGACATTTCTTATTTACTTTAACATGAAATACTACTACTGAAAGTAAAAGTTCATTCAAATAAATTTAACAATCATTTGCATATTGAAGCTTTGCATAATATTAGTTAATTTTTGTTAGTTTTATTATTAAGTAAAATAATACACAACATGTTAATTTTAAATTTTTATAATGACTACACAACAAATTAACTGTCTAACCAACTCCTGAATTTAATACTTTTTGCTTTGTTTGTATTTTCCTGAACAAACAAACATTTTGACCGCTACTAATCTTACTCAAATATTTACTTTTACATCTAACTATTCTTTCATCTTCTAGTAATTGCAAACCCTTGGGTAATTATTTTTTTATGCATATCTCTCAATCTGCTTTTAATATTCATATAATACCTACAACTTAATTAAAGTGAACATGAAATTTGGTGCATTTAAATATTACTAGAGTTAATATTAGTATAAATTGATACGTTTTTATCTCCGTTGAAATGGCATATTTGTCAATTTCCTAAATCAGACTTATTAGTTAACGTAGGGTTTTCCATCCACTATTCTACTCATTAAAGTAACATAGTTAGTTTATTACGTTTAATACTTAAAACGACAACTTTGTTTGATTTATTTCAGACCCCAGAGGCTTAATTTTATTGCAGTGACGTTATCCTTGCGCAAGGAACTCTAGTTGTACGGCTAAATTTTCTTTCTTAAGAGGTAGCAGTCCTATTGCTGCTGCTGTTGCCTCATGCACAAGAAATGATAAAGAAATAGCAGCCTTTTTCGGCACGCAGCATGGGATAGCAATATCAAATTATTTTAGAAATAATATTTAAAATAAAAACGTAAATAAAATTGGTAAAATAAAATTCTTTCTGTAAGATTTGTATTTTTGTAATATTTTAATGCAATTTCTCCTAATTGAAGCATTTTGTTTGTAAAATAAAGCACAGATTTTGTAAGAAATGTAATATTCTTCACAGTTTAGTATAAAGTTCAGTTAATACTATTATCAATGGTACATAGAAACGCTGGCAAGAGTGAATTTGTTGAACTTTTTCATTTTATTTATTTTAACATAAATTGAGCGTACAGTCAACAATGACACGTTGAATGTTGGCCTGCAAGTCGTGTAATGTTGCTGGGTTGTTTGTATAATCTAAAAACTTTACATAACCCCACAGACAGAAGGGTAGGGAAGTTAAATTGCACGAGCCAGGATAATTGACCGGGTTATTTATTGAAATAATTGATTTACTGGACTTCTATTGGACTAATTGAATTGTTTAGTTGGCAGTGTGGCAAGTGGCACTGCCTTGCTGAAACCACATATTGTCCAAGTCGATAGCATATAGTAGCCAAAAAAAATCAGTCAGTAGTACTTGTTTAGGCATTTTAAAATAGATATGGCAGTTTTGCTTGTTTACAAAACTATTAAGCCAGAAGGGCTTTGTCGTTGAAGAAAAAGAATTTAGTTCATTTATTTGATTTAATTTCGTAGTATTTTGCTTTAGATAATATAAAAATTAAATTGTTTAAATGTTTCATATTTTTTTATTTGGTTTCTTTTAGCAGAGGCTATTATCGTCTTGATCTTTTGGCCTGTAGGTGACAAAAACGTCCTGGGGTGGCTGAAGTAACTCTGATGACAAATAAAAATTTAATAGATTTTGCGGTTAGTGTTATCAAAAGGATATGCTGAAGCTAATAACAGCTGTCTGTTTGCCACTGCTGGCGTCTAGCGTTTTCTTTTTGACCGTAATGCTGGCAACTTGCATTACAGGTGGACCTACAGTTTTGAGTAGATTCTAGCTTCGTTTTGCTACTATTGCTGAGGAAGAGTAGAGTTGCAGTAGATTTTTTGTCACGTGATTACGGTGTGAATGGAGTCAAATTAAGCCGAACTCTAATGGAGTATATTACTTCCGTCTGCTAGTTACTTGTCAGATTAGGTTAAAACTAAAGTAATATTTCAATAGTTTTACTTGTTTCAATATTATTTGTATTTATACAAAATGCTTTAAATGTAATACTTTCTACTGAATAGCGTAGCTTCTGAACCACTGGAAAAATTATTTATCTACTTTATATTTGCCATAAAACTCCACGCTGGTAAGGCGGGTTGAGAGTGGGAGAACGTAAAATCGTTTTAATTTTTTTTTTAATTAGATTCAAACCCACGCTTTTTGGTGCAGCATTAGATTGCCTTGACTACTGGGTCATACTCCTTTTTGAACAACAGTGGCCACAATAAATTAGTGTAGTGCTTTGACTGTAGCCATTCCATCTGTATAGTGCTCTGGGAAGTGGGATGATGGTGGTTCTTGGAAGTCTGGGTACAGCTGTTTTCGTCAAGCTGGTACCAAGGAGCTTTAAGTTAAAGCAATAGATTTGAAGATGAAACAGTGGACACTGGGGTAGCAGCAATTTATCTTTAAGTTTCTGGTATAGTTTAGAGGTGCTAGGGCTGTTTAGGAAGTAGGTTGTTGCTTTTGTAAGAGTTATTCTGCTTGTAGTAGAACTAAACGCCGGCACTTCTTTAAGTTTTATTTTCTTGGCAAATTTGAAATCTAAATTCAGATCCAACTTTTGAGTTTATTGTCCAAGTTGTAGTTGGTTAATGAAGTTGCTTTTTGCTGAGGTGGATCACTTTGTTAATTTCAGTGTAATAGTCCTGGTCCCAGGTTTACTCCAATGAGCGACATTATCACAGCAGCAGCACTGGTTTTTAGTTTGTTTGTGATTATATTGCTATTATAGGACTATTAGCTGCATCTAGGTCTCAAACGGTTGGGTTTTTAAAAAATCAACAAGCCAAGTTAGTAGTTTTGGCAACGATGCTTATGCACGTTGTTGACAAACATACTATTAAAAGTCAAACAAACAACGACCAAGTGATTTCTTTATATACTATACTAAAGTCACTTAGAAGCAATTGCCTTTAAACAGGTGACATTGCCAATACTACTATTGCTACCTGTAATTATTTTTTTGTTGGCTTTCAATGATCTTTGCATTAAAAATAGTATAATTGGCGTATGTTATCGGTCTATATTAAACAATAGGGATGGTGGGACATGTCCCTGATTAAGAACTTGTAGTATATTATAAGATTAGTTCAGAGTTTTATTTACCATTGTTGAAAATTGTGGAATCAATTTTTTAGTTTGTCATTCTAAGAAAGTTTTGAAGTGTTGCCGCAAAATATTAAACAAAATCTGGCTTGAATGGGTTTAATTCACAATGGTTGTAAAGGTAGATTTGCATTACCGCATTGGCTATTCTCTGTCAACATCTTTGTTGTTTTGAAGAGGTTTTTTTTACCATCTTATATTATTTTTCTTCATACTTATGTTGTTTTCATTATGTACAAGATATACAGTGGTTATCAGAGATATCCAGCAACAAATACCGACAATTAAGATAAGCTGACATGACATGAAACAATCATTAAAGTTTCAGTCACAGTTGCACGCTTCCCACGGATTGGTATTGATAATCATTGTACTTTAGTTGTTGCTGTTACCAGTTTCAGTCGCTTATTTTATACGAGTCTTTTGCTTTGCTAAGCTAACTTAACTTATCTGCTTTCTTTGCGCACTATTAAACTATTTTAAAAGTTCACATTGCTGTAAAACAGTTTATCTAATTGGTTCAACTTGTTTGGTTTATTTTTATCAGGTATTTGGTATTTGGTAAGGTCTCTGCGATACTGCCGTAACTAAGACTGTTTCTTGTTCAGTTTCAGTCGCCTAACTTAACTATTTTTTTTTGTGCACTTTTAACTCTTCTTTTAGATTTAAATTGATGTAAGACAGTTTGTCTAATTGGTATAACGAATTTGGTTAAGTAGTTTAGTTTTTCTGACATATCATCACCCTATCTACTTTTCACGTCACTGCTGGCGCATATGTCTCTTTTCTACCTGTAATGCTGACGCATTAGTTTTTTTTTCTGCCCCTAATGCTGACGCATTAGTCTTTTTTTTGCCTGTAATGCTGGCGCATTAGCCTCTTTTCTGTCCGTAATGCTGGCAACTTACATTGCAGCTGGACCAACAGTTTTGAGTGGATTCCAAACTTCTGGAGAGATCAATCTACTCCGGACTAGAGAAAACTCTTAGTCATGAAACTTTATGCTGACAAGCTGGGTGAGAATTGGGAGTATATAAACGTTTGAAATGGTTTCTGTTGTTTTCTGTTGTGAGATTCGAGTCCACGATCTTTGATGTAGCAGTCTGATGCTTAGGCTACTGCGCCACGCTCTCTTCTTTTCTGACACATGCTTGATGTTAAATGAATAATTTTAAAGAAAAAGTAACATTTTGGCAGTTTAAAATTTATATCTGGCTACAAATTTAGCCAGTTCAGCCTTATTGTCTATCAGGGTTTTGTTCTTAACATTTCTAAGGCTCACTTAACCGAAAACTTTTCTAACTTACTTTTGTATCACCTCTCTTCTTAATTAGCTATATACTATTTATTTAGCATTATTTGGGTTTATAGCAGGAACTTCAGCTCAGGTTGTGGACGGACCTATTTATTTTTATGAGGTGTAGTTTTGGTAGGGCCTGATGAGGGGCAATATTTTATCTGAATGATTTTTTTTCAAGTTGCGGAATGCTGTCTTAATCAAGGTTGCTTTTGAGGGTAAATGTTACATCTGATCTGCGTGGCCGATCAACTTTAAAGGGCGTTAACACAAAAATGCTTAAGTCTTAAGTGATTGAGTTACAGATTTGTTTGTTATTCTAATTTTTTTTGCATAGTATAGTATAAATATAATAAGGCATCATCGTTGGTAGCAAAAAATTAATTTGAGTTTTTGGCTATTTGGATGCCAGAATACAGAGACTAAGTAGGTAGCAAAGTTAAAAAGAGATTTGGTATGTTGACTTGATCTGCCTAGTTGATTTTTGAGGTGCTTGCAAGTTTATCTTGGGTGACGTTAATGACTTAAAATCGAATTTGGTCGGTCATTTTGGGATTTTACTACTTCTAATATTCTATTATGCTAAAAGCCACGGTTTCTCAATTTTTACAAATTTGTGGAATGCAAACTGTATAAAATTACAGTCGGCCCTAGAAGAATATTTATCGCTCCGTCGATAAATATTCTTCTAGCTTGTTTACAAACTTAAGACTTAAGACTTACAAACCGGTCCAGTTTGTAAGTCTTAAGTTTGTGAAACCTTTGCGGTTTATGATTTGGTAGCTACTTTTGGTTTCAGAGGGATGTGAAATTTATGATTTGATAAGGCCTTGTACCCGACAAGTAGATCACCGAATAATGACAGAAAAACGTTGTCAGTGATCAGTTAAATTTGCTTGTTTTTATTGGTGGATCTTTTTGTAGCTCGACTCGCCGGAGCAAAAATTGTTTCTTTCAGTTTGCTCAACGGTATATAGTTCAATAGTTTTGTTTTAACTGGGAGAAAGAGGCTGTTTGTGTTAGTATAGGAGGATGTTAGAGTTCTTACCAGTTGGCATCGTCAAGATTTTTGGTTATTTATTGATTATATTTAAATTTTCATTATAAAATCATATAGTTTTTTTATATGCAGTAAATATTATTTTTATATTATCCCAAAATGTGATGACATTGGGAATATGACTACTATCAAGATTGAAGATATGTTTTGTAGTTATTTGTGAGCGATATTAATTTAGTACACTATGTAATTAAGTACAAAGTAAGTGCATTTTACAATTGATGGTGCTACACTTCTAGATTTCTATAATTTAATATTATTAAATCAATCTAACAGTCCATTAACGTTTGTGCACACGTATAATATACATAAATAAATGTTATCCATTATAGAATACTATTAATGAAATTACAAAACAAAGTTCGAATCAAGGGAATTGATGGCAATATTCCGACGTAAACATAATGATATTTTTTTATCAAATGTTAGTACATTCAGCAAAATTAAAAGCAAATATTGACACGGCTAATAAAAAAATCAATTAATTACAAGCAAACAAAGTGAAACTCTTCGTGGTATTTTAGTGCAAAAGTAAGTTCATGCCCGCGGACAATGAATGACTAACAAGCCCTATTATCTAATCAATATAATTACAGCCGATGTTCCGAATGCAATAACATTACAATTTCCTAATTGATAGCAGCCCCGACAACAAAAACCACCCCTATTCTACCTTTCCATGAAACTTTTTTGTTTGGAAATTTACGACTGCGATGATCATTCTGATATTCGAGTGTATCACGTTTTTTTGCCCTAAATTGCTATAATTATCGAGTTCATATAAAAAACTGTATTATTATAAATCATGAAAATATTCGGAATAAATTGCGCCTTCCATATAAATTACATCGTATGTAAAAAGGTAATTTTTATCGTTACTATATAATCTAGTACTTAGCATGCAAGTGAACCTATCCTACAGGTTCTATACGATTAGCATTTTATCATGGACTATTTAAAAAAAATCTATGTTTCATTTTAAACACGTACACTATGCTGCTTATTTTCATAATGAGTTATATGATGCCAGCGTGACCTACAAAACTATAGTAATAAATTCCAAGTTGACCGCAAAAAGAATTTTATACATTAAATTTGTTATTAACTTATATTATTTGTATCGTAACAGAATATCTAGGAATTTATTGTTACCTTTTAGCACATTTTATTTATCTTTCATGGAGTTGGTTAAAATGTTATTTATTACATCTCCACCGTACGTCTCTCTTGGGAAACCATAATAAATTCAATAGTAATTTTATATCTTTCTTCGCAGGTATCGAATGTACAGAAAGAGTCAAACGACTGGCTTCCCTTCCCTTATCACAATATTTTCTGCACCCAACTACTTGGACGTCTATAATAATAAGGTAAGATACATTTATTATATTCATTTTAGCTGGTGATTGTATTAATTCCTCACGATTTATATTTATGACGCTATAAAGGAATTTATATGAACTGATTACATTCCAGAATTGGTTTCTTTGGGGATTTCGGGAACATATAATGGATCTTTTTTATATGATGCCGATGTTTTCTTGCTATTTCTTAGAGCGCAAAGCGGCAGTAAATTTTCAGCTATAATATACATTGAAACGATATCCGGGTATTATATTTTGCTGTCATGGCTATTGTATTTTAAAAGGATCACATTAGACTAATAATTTATATAAAGGATGTAACATACATTTCTTTGGATTAATGGGAATAATAAAGGGTGTTTTATACTGTGTAGGGATGACACTAATTACCTTCCTAGATGATTTGTTTAGGAGAGTAATTTCTTTATTTCCTTAAATTTTCAGTAAAACATTACATTACAATTTTATTACATAATAAATTTATATTATGTGTAGAATGTAGAGAATACGAGGTAAAACTTAACTATTTGAATAAACTTTAGAGACTTATTAGGTTATAGTAAGATTGTTCAATACTTGATGGCATCCTAAGGTTCCAGATTTAATTTTCCGAACCACTACTTAAAATATTTCTCTTTATTCATCTATAGGTTCTTTGAAAATGTATTATTAATGCGTTGTCTATATAAACAACTTAAGCCTTACAGACTGGCTTGCGATATGAGCTTGACGATTTTTTATAAAGGTTACGTCGGTTTGCTCATAACGCCGAAAGCCCAAGTCTGCTTTAAACGCTTTGGGCTGTCTTTAGTTTTAACTCTTTTTGTAGACTGGAATAGATAATTAACTCCGAATCGGATTTATAGTATGCTTACTTTACGTCCTCTTCCTTGTTAAGTAGGAAATTCTATGTGACCTCAGCTGATTAAAAGCTGGTTTCCTTAAAGAAGTGTTTGGACAAATGTTGTTTTTTTTCTATGCCATCGACGTACCGAGTAAGCAATATCGGGTTCTCACTCTTGTTTACTACAACGGTTAGGTTGTCTGCGTATACAACTGGGATCAGTTTTGCTGATTTTAAGAATCTCGTAATAATGGATGTACGTTCTATTAAAGGGCGCCATAAATTTTGATGTCACTATGATTATTTTTTCTTAATAAAAGGTTTTTGGCATTGCTGGATTTGTTGTATTTTTAATCTGATGGACTTTTATTATGGAGTTGATGGTTTATTGCCTTGACTGAATACTGTATTGCTTACCAGACCAACGCATTTGTTATACGGCTTAGGATAAGTTGTTATACAAGCTAGCAGCTACAGTTGAGTTACCATAAAAGCCAGTTAGTTGCTATTCTGATTTCTTGGGTTTTTGAAGGATCAGTTTTGCTACCTTACAGAGTATGAGAAATTGCCTTGCTGTCATGGGTCTATAAGAACCCTGGTACTGCGCAAGACAAATAGTTTCTTACTGACAATTTGTATAACAAAGTCAAGTTTAACATACTCCTCTGGAGACAAAATACTGGTAAGTGTTGAGGCGCTGCCTGGTTTTAAAGTCTTTGAATGTCTCTGTGGTTTGAATGAAACATTATTTCATTTGTCTGTCGTCACGAAACTACCGTGGCTTTTGCACTTGTTTACGTTTACCAAACCTATATCAATGATCTAGTCATGCTATTGCAGACTCAGTTATAGATTTTTCTTTAAAACATGAAAGAAATTATTTTATGGAAGAAAATCATTATTTTAGACTAGCTGCAGGATAATTTGAGCAGCACTTACGTTACTTTCAAACATGATTGTTTGAAGTTTAATAGTATATAGGACGGACTATTAGTATGGCAAAGATGCCGAGTTTTTACTTAGGAAAATTGTCAACTTTGTAAAACTTTTCTATTGTGTTATGGTAATGTCTTGTCTGCTGTGAAACCTATTTTTCTATGGACGAGTCTGTACAGGGTGTTTAAAAAAGGATGTAAAATATTTAAGGGGGTGGTAGTACAAACCACAACAAACAAAAAAATCTTAATAAACATGGCTTGTCATATCATCGGTTTCGGAGATATGGATCATTATTTATTTTATTTTTTATTTTGCAAAAACGTGCATTTTTTTATCATAGTTGGCTGATGTTTTGTGAAATAAACATTCAGTATTTGACACTTGTTGTTAATGCACATGCGCGACGTCTTTATGTAGAAGCTTATCCAAATTGCCAGAATCCTTCACATTGTATGTTTGGAAAAATTCACTAGAGATTGAGAGATACCGGTTTACTTCAAAAACAGTGCTATCTTTCCGGCAGACCAAGGTTGGTATCTACTCCTAGATTAGAACAAGAAATTTTATAGCACGGATAGAGCATAACCAGGGACGAGTGTGCGGAGAATATCAGCCGAGGAAGGAATTGGTGCTACTTTTGTTTGGAGAAACCTTCACGAGCAGCCATACTATGTACAACGAGTACAGGCCTAAAATTTAACTGATCATCAGGGACGTTTGGTTTTTTGTCGCTGGTTTCTACTCAAGAATGCTGAAGACCCGCAGTTTCTTGCCAAAAAATTTTTTACGGATGAAGCCAGGTTCACACGAGATGGAGTTGTTAATTTTTATTATGCACATTGTTGGGCCGACGAAATTTTTTTTGCTGTAATTGAATGTGGACATTAGACACGTTTTTTATTAACATTTGGATGGGTATTGTAGGCGACAAGGTTTCTAGGTTGTTTTACTAAACCGATTAAGAGGCCAGACCTCAACTTTCTGCAAAACACAATGTATGATCTTTTGAATGACATTCCTTTCGCCCACAGGCAACAAATGTGGTTCTAGCATGATGGTGCTCTAGCTCATTTTTTGATTGCCGTTAGTGAGCATTTAACTCATTTTTTACATAAGTGGGTAGGAAGAGACGGACTAGTTTTATGACAAGCAAGATCACTTGATTTAAAGTCTTCAAAATCTTTTGATTTGATTTTGTTGGGGATATTTGAAATCATTAGTATATGTTACTCTTGTAAATAGCCCCGAAGAGCTGCAGTTAAAAATTAATGAAAATTTCCAAGAAATCCGAGTCAATGAGAGTGTTTTAGAAAGAGTACGAATGTTGTTCAGACAAAGATGTCGTGCCTGTTTGGAAATGAAAGGAGGGCACTTTGAACATCTTCTATAACTCTATTCTTTGTAAAAATATATAAAAATAAATAATGTTCCATATCTCCGAAACCGTTGCTATGACAACCCATGTTTGTTAAGACTTTTTTGTTTGTTGTGGTTTGTACTACCACCCCTTAAATATTTTACATTCTTTTTTGGTACGAAGAGAGTTTTTATGTTATCTACTTACCTATGAAAACAATGTGCTATTGCGAAAATTGTGTCAAGTTTTTGTGACATTTTGCAGTGCTATCTACAAGTTTAGTTTTAATCGCTTACATTTGTCATTTTTATCATCATTTAAAGAGGCAATGAGTGATTTGCATCTTGAACACAGAAGCGTTGAATTTTTTATTCAACGAAGGCTGTAGCCTCAGCGAATATTCATGACAGAATGGTGGCAGTGTATGGAGAGAATAGCTTGTTCTATTTTAGGTCAAATATTGGTGGAAGAAGTTTAATTAGGGCAAAGAATCTATTCATAATGGCTTAAATTGTGAAAGACTTCTGAAAGCACGAACTGGCGAAATCATCAACAAAGTTGAAAAAGATTTGAAAATAAGCAAAGTGTGAGAACGTTTGGTTCCAAAACTCCTTAGTCCCGAACAAAGCATATGTTGATGACAAATTTGCGAAGAGGGTTTGACTGGTTTATTCCAAAACAGAAACTGCTTCTATATAATTGTAACTGGGGATGAGACCTGGATACACTACTAGGATTTTCCCACAAAACAAAACTCTGTGCGATATACTACTCAAGAAGGCACAATCGCATTTTTTTCATAGTTTTCTAGGATTCACTTTATTAAATACAAGGGCATAAAGCACGAACAGTTTAAGAAGTAGTCAATGAATGCTGCTTTAAGAAATTACAACATCTAAGCTTAATCAGCTCTTACAAGAGCTAATTATGCTCTCTACCTTAGGTATAGTGTAGAACGGAACTTTACAAAAGTCCCATGTTGCTTACGTTTTTTACCTTAGTCATAGGTAAGCTTAATTAATTGTTACATGATTGACTCTGAAATCGGAATTACACTGGAGACTCTGTGATGCTCACGTTTTTAATTCTATATACGCCCACGGGCAAGACTCTTACTTTTCTAGTCTAGCCATTTTGGTAGACTTTCAGAGTCTTTGGGTGTACTACCTAAAAATTGAATTCTATTTTGTTCTTAGAGTTCAGCTACTTTCCTGGAGGTTTGAATACTTGAATACTTTCTAAGGCTAGTTTGTAATTTTAAGACAAACATTTCCACCGAATTAAGAGTTTGAGTATTTTTCGATTTGAATACTTTTTGAAACCCCAACACAGTCGATTAAAGTTAAATATTTAAAGTTTTAAAAGAGTGATTGTCAGTAACAATTAACTTTCTTGACCTTCATGCTTTCTATAATTCAAGCACAAGCTAAACGCTAAACTTCTATTTGAGTTAATTTTTTTTTGAAGTTTTGATTTCTAAATGTTTTCAGATTTAAAACATACAGTTTAATCGAGTACGCTGCCTCTTCCAAAACTTTAGTGTTTGGTTTTTTTAACAGTTTTTTCTGATTGTTTTTTTAACACGTGTAATGATTTACACAGCTAGATTTTGGTATTTTTCAGAAAAAGAGATTATTGAAGAATTTTGGAGTTACTTTGATCAGACTAAGCTCTACGAAATTATAGAAGACTTTGATCTAATAGTTATTTTTTGAAGGCTCAAGAAGACTTCAACAGCTTGAAATGTTTCCTCTAGATTAGTGATTGTTGCTTGCAGGTCTGTTGATGTTAGTTTAGATTTTATAACATATGCACATCTTGTTTTTTGGATAATAGGGGTATTGTTATTGGTTGTCATTATTGGTCTATCTATAGCCCGTCAATCTCATCTTACTTATGCTTATTATATTTAGTTTCATTCTATTTGTTTTTTGGATAGCATTATGTGTCTTGCCAGCTTCATACATTGTTCTGACATTTCATTTACATATTTTAGTTGATAGTTTATTTTGTCTGTGTGTATACATTTTTTTATTCATTACCTTTTTTCCGGAGATTTTGATTTGATAGTGAACATTGAAGCCATATGGATTTTACTAGGGATGTTTATCAGAACTTTTAATGCATTGGTTTTTTCTTGCCTTATGAATTCTTGTGCAGTTAACTACATTTAGCAAATCATCTGCTTTTAGAGCCAGGGCGAAATAGTGCTCTCTCCGATATTGAAACACGTGTCTTTGTTTGCCTTTGAGGCCATTGTCCGTTTTTATCTGTAACTCTAGAGCCCTAACAAGATGCAGATCAGCCGTAGCCAGCTGAGCCTTGGTTTTTTAACGAGGTTTTTGAATCTGAGCTTGGGACCGACATCGGCGAAGATTTGATACTTTAGAATATTATTAGAGGACTTATAGAAGTTGAAAAGTGTGAGAAATTACTGATGAGATTTTAAAAAACATTGAGGAGATCTTAAAGTACAAAATTATGGTCTTTGACAACTGGAAAGATTTTGCAAAGATGATACATGAATGAATGAATTTTATTGTTATGAAATTGCCAATTTTATGTTTGTGTAACTTTTTTCGAGATAAGTCGCATCATATTATAAATAAGAGCTCTTCTATATGTGTGCAGCGTTTTTTAAAATTGGACTAATATGACATCTTTATTTTTCAAATTGCTTCATCATTTTGGTAGTATTATGAGAAAATTTGTCATTCTTAATTTTGTTTTATTCAAAATTAGAGATTTAAATCTACTACATCGGAGTGATGTTAATTAATTAATTATAATTCTACTGTTTATTTTTCTAGTGACCTACTGATTAACGTTTTATGTGATGGAATTAACGATTGATATGATGTTATACAGATTAAAATGTCATAAAATAACATGAACTAAATAAAATATTTTATTTTTGCACATAATCAAGTCATAAACAAAAAAAAACAATAAAAAATACGCTTTCAGAAGCACAAAGAAAAACTGCTTTTTACTACATCTTCACTTTCAAGCGCCACTTACGACTATAATAAAAGTCCAATAAAAATGTCGCTTATGCCAAAGCTGTGGTGTCCAGTTGCGGTGAGCTTGACTTAGCAAGGTATATAAAGGATCAAAAGCATATTTTAAAGCGTCTCTCTCCGAAATCACGCAATTTAGAATACAATGCTTGTGTAAATTGTATATATTTTCATACAAACTGCATTTCTTACATTTAATAATATGTATAATAACATGTACTATATAGAATGTGGGTTTTAATTCACAACTGCTACAGCTTATTCTGCGTATTATTCTTGGTGTATTGGCTCATAAACTTATTTTCCGCTGTAGTAATTTCATATTCAGCAGGTTATTTCGTGCATCCATATTTTATATAACAGGAAATCCAATTTATTTTTACATTAAAATAAATTTCCTACTCAAGATATTTTTTTTAATAATTGTATGATGTGAGCTATATTGATTAATTAAATTCTCATTATATAATTTCAGATTATTACATAAATCCATATCTGTTACAGGCAGCGGTTTTAAAATATGAAAACAATGTAATGAATATTCGCCAGTTCAACTGTTCGCCGCATCCTTATTGGCTGCCCAACTTCATGGATGTTTTTACGTGGTCGCTGCCCTTTGTAGGCGAAAAGGTCACCGAAATGCTCGTCAACGTCCTCAACATCTGTTCAGACGATGAACTTGTATCTGACGGCGATGACGCTCTAGAAGAAGGTTTGTATTGCTTTATACATTATCATTTCATTACTTATGCAACATTTATTTCTAGCTTATCATTCCAATGATATCTTTAAAGCAGCAAAATTCCTTTTATAAAATAAACAAAAGTCTTCATAATCCTGTTTATTAAATCTAAACAAAATCTAATGTAAAGTTATTGTAAAAGTTTAAGAAGTTCTTTTATGTGCACGATGCAACTATTCCAACATTGAGAGTTTGCACAAAGTTTAAATATTTGCTTGAAAATATATTTTGCTAATACAATGCGCTTGAAGATATCATTGCGAATGTTTAACTGAATTAAACAAAAAAATATATTAAGCAGATACATTTCACTGCGATTATATGGCAATAGTGAAATAATATTCTCATGCTGTATTCATTTAATATTTTTTTGAAATACCCCTTTATCTTTCTATATAGTCTGATTCCATTTAAAAATCCAATATAAATTTAAATATCCGCTATGAATAGTTTATGCGAAGTTTTATTTCATCATGACATGCAATTTCTATCACATCGAAGTTTAATTGATTGATTGTATTTAATTTTAATAATTTAACCATTTAATAGCATCAATGTTATCAAAACAAACTCATGATTAAATACTTTTGATCTAGCTTTTTCGATAATATATGTTAATCTTTTTCCTCTGTCGATTTTCTATCAAATCTGACAGATTTTTAATAAATTCTTATAAGTTAATCCTTGTTTTAAAGTTTCCTTCCTATATGCAAATAGCTGAAGGATTTTTGATGGGAAGCAACTTATAGATTTTTTTCACGGGTATTACATCTTTCTGGATGATGTAGTAATTCCCAATTATAAATTTATTGGCAACTAAGTTAGATGCTTAATTATAGGCTTTATCTATCTTAATAGTAATTAAATGGGACTATTTTACTTATGGATATAATAATTGGAATTATTTATGGATTTTCAAGCAGATTTCAATTGTATAAAGGATATTAAAAAATCAAGCAGCATTGAATTTGTTAGCTACGTAAAATGATTTGAATATCAAAAGCTAAACAATTCAAGATGATCTGTATTCTAATGATATTTTAAATCAATATGGAGTAATGCTACCATCAGAATGTACCTAGCTCAAGTTAGGAAGAAAAAATCAAGATAACTAAGGGATAATTTACCTTAATAGGAGAATATGAAAAACTACTTTATAACTACAAGGTTATAATCAAATTATCGTCTGTGCAGCCCTATATATCTCAACACGACTATCAATTGCAAAGAGAATCATTTCATACAACATGTTTCAGGTTATATATACGACACAACAGTAAATGACATATCAATCGCAATTTTTAGGTTAGGTGCATACTGTGCTTTAAACGTCAATTGAGTAACGACAGATACAATGACAAATAAAACGTATATTGTGACAACATTTTATGTTAGGTGCATACCGTGACACAACTGACAATTGAGAATTAACAGATTAATTGAAAAACACAACTTGCACTTGCAAATCAACAGGTTTTATACTATTTTTAGGTTAGATTTTATACCTCCAAAGCCAATTGCGTAGTTATAGTTTTATTGAAACATTTAGTTAAGTTAGGTTATGTTACAGTTTTAATGAAACCTTTAGTTAGGTGCATACCGTGAAAAAACTGTCAATCGATGAACGTCGGATGAATTTACAAAAAATGAACTATTTACACCCTAACACAATATTTTTAATGCAGTTACACAAATAATACTAAAAGCACAGCGACAGTTTAAATGAAATATTTTTAGGTTAGATGTATACCGTGTGACAACTGTCAATAAAAAATCAACTATGAATTTCATGACGTAACATTTTTAGATTAGATGCAATACGTGACACAGTTCTTAATTGAGACGCGACGAATTAAATTAAACTGAAACTCTGCATACCGTGACACAGTTAGCACTTGCAAAATGACAGATTAGATGGCACATTTGTAGATAAGATACCATACCATGACTTAACTAACAGATTATATGTAACATTTTTACTTTAAGTTAAAAATGTTTCGTTACCTTTGGGTAGACAGAATAGCCTAATGGTATCGTTGCCGATCTAGGCTAGGTTATCTCTCTGCTTAAAGTAAAAAGTAGATAGATCAAGCTCACAGAACTAACGACACAGGACTGGTTTAACGACAGCCATCTCTGCTCGAATACGGAACACGAGTAGGAAACAGAATACAACCAAGACGACAGAATAAACAGAAATGAAAAAAAAAAACACGTGCTCTGATGCGTATGCTGGAATCATCCTGGAGTGGCATAAATCAAGAAATTCTTTTAAAGGTAGAGAAAGACAGAATAGATGTTTGTGCAATATCAGAAAAGAAACAAAAGGGCAGTGGAGATACTACATATTCCGGATATAATATGCAAGTACAGTGGAAAGAAGACACACGAAAGAGGTGTAGGAATACTCATAAATAGCAAATACGAACAAAACATAGAAGACACTCTACATAAAAAAAAATCATAAGTGTAGTCCTAGACTATGGTGAGGGAAAGACATATAATCAGCGAATATGCGGCCGACTCCGGAAAGCCTAAAGATGTGACTGAAAAATTCTATGAACATCTTCAACATGAATTAGACAAAATTCCAAGAAATCAGAAAATCCTGATACTTGGAGACCTGAACGCATGCATCGGTAACAACGCCGTAAATGGCACAAAATAACAATTCAATAAACCCGCGCTAAACCTGAAGTTTTGGTAGCGTTATGTGCGCAAAATGAAATGCAAATAAACAACACCTTATTCGACTATAAACCTTAACACAAAATAACTTGGTCTAACTGTAGAGGAGAAGTGTACACTTATCCTAATATAGGATCCGATGATGATCTTGTTTTTTGGAAATACAATTTTTTTAGCAAAAGAAGATACTACAAGACATTCACGTGGATAAAATTAGCATTGATCAAATTTGATGCGAAAGTATCAGGGACCTATATACCAGGCGCATGAAGCAGAAGATTAATGAGAACAACATCAGACTAGGAGATAGCATTGAAAATTTTACATAAAAGAAGCGACAGATAAAGCCCTAGGAAGGAGAAAGGTAACCAAGAACGCCAACATTACAAAAACACCATGGTTTCCGACGGAAGTTAACGAAATAGCTACAGAAAAAATAAAAGTATACTCACAGTATCTAAAGAACAGAACAAACAGTGCAAGAATATGCTTAATATAAAACAATCAGAAACAAGATGTGTGCGAGAACTAAAAACTGAGTACTGGGCTAACTCTACCTCAGAAATGGAACTATGGGTCTAAAAAAAAGGGGGGGGGCTTACCAAGGCGAAGAAAATAAGAAACCAACATAGTACATATAACTGGGTGGCATATTTTAAGAACTTGTATCAAGAACAAAAAAAAACACTGTAAATCACGTTCTACCCCAGAAAGAGGAAGCACTGAAATTAACACAGCACTTGTGGAAAAGACCATCTAAAGTCTAAACTCAGCAAAGCGCCTGGCCTGGTTGAGATACCGAATGAACAGCTCAAGTATGGTAGTCAAGAACTAAGCACACAATAATCAATCTTCTACCAAAAAATCTTTGACACGGCGACCGTTCTAGGAGAATGGAAAACAAACATAACTTATAATCCCAATATTTAAAAAAAGGAACAAGGGGGAAAACAACCCGAAAACTACAGAGGAAAAATACTACTAAGCAGTATCATGGAACTAATTACCCGAATCATAGTATCCATCATGCTAGAGTATATAGCTAACTGACGCTATATTTGCGATAAAATAGCTAGTGGAAAAGTCTAGAGTATAATAAACCAGCATTCATGTATTACGATTGAGTCAAACTAAATGACGTAAATAGTATTCGAAAATAATAACATACTCACAGTATAAGTTAACATAATTGAAGAACTAAACACTAACACAACGACACAAATACTAGTCTATAAGGACAGAACCGAAGACCTGCCATATCAACTGGAATTAAATAGGAAGATTTACTAAGCTCTCTCCCATTTAACGTCATTATGGATTGGATAATAAATAAAGTAAAAAAATTTTTCTGAGGCTTTAGGATGAACAAAAAGGAGGTAAAGATAATATACTACGCTGATGACGCTGTGATAATAGCAGAAAACGAGAATTACCCACATAGAATGCTACATGTGTTCTATCTGGCTGCCATTCAATATAATATGGAGATTTTGACCCAGAAGACCATAACTTTCATAGCCAAAGAACCAAATTAGCAGTAAACGATAAAATAATCGAACAAGTCATGACCTTTAAATATCTCGGAGTAGAAGTAACCGCAAGTCAAAATTGAAGAGGGAAGGTAAGAGACCAAGCCACTAAAGCGGCAAGAATATCAGGAGGTCTAAGAGCCTAATATAATCTGGAATAACAAATAAATGGACATGGAGGCCAAGGTACGAATAACATGTGTCTACCCAGTAATGACATACGCGGCAGAAGCCCGAGCAGAGATGACAAGAACAAAAGCCATATTTAGAACAAGAGAGAGAGATCAAATACCAAGTACAAAAATATGACAAAGATGCGACACACAAAATATAGTTAGATGGATACGGCAAAGAAGATGAGCATGGAATGAGCAAGATAGCGAGAGATGGGAGACCAGGATCACGAAGACCACTCGTCAGACTAACGACGTAAAGTATCGCAGGACAACTGAGAGGTTGAGTTGAAGAAAACAAGCCATAATCTTAGTACGAGATGAAGAAGAAGAAGAGATATTAGTACAAAAGAAATAAGCGGTAGCATTAAAACAAATGAAAAAGCATGAAACATCGGGGGTAAAAGTATGTTAAAGGTTATAACAATTTTTTTAACAAATACCTTCTTGGGGGTAAGTCACTAACTTCCTGGCAGAACGCTTAATAATTATACTATGTAAGAAGGAAGACATTAGTAAAATTCAGAGTCGCCCGATCAATTAGCTTTCTCACATGTATAAACTGCTGACAAAAATAATTGTGAATCGGCTGACCATTACATTCGACTTCTATCAGCCACCAGAACATCAGTATAAGAGGTTGTAGATTATATTATATGAAAACTAAAAAATATCTCGAAATTTCTAATGGCTTAAAGCGACAGGGGTATGGAAAAAGCATTTTTCCAGTAACTATCTACGGTTTAGAAACTAGCAATCACCGTAAAAAGTGCAAACAGTGCGTAATCACACAGTGAGCGATGGAGCCATGTTAGACGTAAGCCTGAGAGATAGAATTTGTAACGAAGAGAACGAAGAACCGTCATGACTGGAGTTGCAGAACTTAAGTGAAGCTGGATACAGCACGTTACTAGACAAGATTATTGTAGACGGAAATAGTATTACTTTCGTACAACAGTAGAATAATAAGCTTTTAGTCAACCGAGCTAATGATTTTAAATCATAATATATCAATTACATTTAAAAAAGGTCTGGTACTTGAAAAATGTTGTAGAACCGCTCACTTACAAAACATATCAGATTGATTGATTGCTAGGAGAACAGAGGCTTAACCATTATATTGAAGGAGGTATAGCCAAAGATTAGAGGAGGATGTCAAAGTTTAACAAAAAAACAAGTTTCGTCGGCATGGTACATATGTATCAGTAGAATAAAGAAAGTTGTTAATATACCACTTTAATAACTGAAATTAAAACTAAGGTAAAAACAAAATTTAAAGTACAATAAGAACAAGACAAAAATGGCGATTGTTGGCTGTTTTAACCAATTAATATTAACGGGCTCTTTTTTTTTTAAATGAATATATGTCTGAGCTAATATTATGTGTAGTAAGCAAGACAGCAGTAAAAAGGAAAATTGGAATATCTAAAAGCTTGAGGACTAAAGATAGTGGTTATTGATTTTTTTTTTATTTTGAGACGTCATTAACTTTATCAAAGAAAAGCAGAAAGTCTATTGGGTGCACATGCAATGAATAATGAATTCTTTTATACTAAAGAATCTTTTTTGCACACTTGCTTAACTTATAGAGAAAGTTAGTTAACCGGATAATACATGAAGATTGCGACTACAAGAACTGACAAATATCATTCAAGAAAAAAAGTTTAAAGTACATTCTAAAAAATCAGAATGAAAATTGAAAAGCCTGCATGAAAGCAAACTGAATGATAATGACGAGGTTCTTCCAACGAATGACAAAATTTTTATTCTAACTTACTTTTTAAGTAATTTATTCAATGGTTTTTGAGTTTTTAAGCTTTGCAAACACAAACAATATAAAAAATAAGATTTCTACAACAGCATTTGCTGAATCAGATTAATTACATATGAACAACATTTTTGAAAAGTGCTTACAGAAAACACACTTAAAGCACACAATTTGGATTAAGTGATGCACTTGTTGCTCAGTGACTATCAAAAAGTCTTTGATAGAGTAGAGGAGAAGCGCAACTGTTCAATGTTCAAACATAATAGTTCCAACCTGCGGTTTGGACAGTTTGCAAACCCTTCAAACTATGCACACAAACAAATTACTGTGTATAAAAGATTGCATAAGGATGACAAATATATGTTTGTGTGCACAGTTCGGACGGTTTGCAAACTGTCTAAACCGTAGGTTGGAACTAACCTACTATTAAACTGATACTACAGTTCAATTCAAAGTTACACGGAAAATACCACGCATGCGCACATCCACTGTTACACATGTACAATGTATAAACGCAAAATATTAACCTTTTTACTGTAGCTGTCTACGTGAAAATTTAGTGTATTTGTTTCTCCGCATTCTACCTTGCATTTGAATAGATTAATGAAGACATTGAAGAAAGCATATCAACATATAAGGTTAGAGAATCCAAATTTAATTCTCAGAATATTAAAAGGCTTTATAAAATTTCGAAATGAATCGGATGACTAAAGATCAAGGAGAATTTATGGAATGGATTTGTGGACTGTTTAAAACCGAAAACCACAACACACTATTGATTGAGGTGGAAAAACAAAAATCTTGAAGAGTTTTTATTTAATTCAAAAAATATTAACTCATTAATCTAAAATGAACAATAGAATCAGATAATGATATTTAAATTAAAATTTACAATGCATCGTATTTTATTAATGTGCAATAACTAAGAAAATATTACTATTATTATTTATACAATCAAGCATTGTTTAATCCACCGGAAAATATCTAGTAATTTAATTAGATTTTACAAGATGTTAATATAAAAGGATTAAATATAGCCTTGAATCATAATTTCGTTCACAATATTGCTTTAAACGCAGAGAAATTTAATTAACAATATTTTGAACATCATCAACGCATTGCAAATTTTAATATTAGGACCAACATTTTTGCTTATTAAATCTTTTGTATATTTAATCATTTTTAATATCAATCATAAAGCTTTATTAAAAACATTTTAATGCAAAAATGTCTTCCATCAACCAACTAAAAGTAATATTAAAGTAACGATAATTGCTACTTTAATGTGATAGAAATTGCCGACGTTCCCAATTAATTCAATAATAAAACAAGTTTTTTTTTAATTAATTAAACTTCCCCTACCTAAAAATAAATGCGCTTATATTTAAATAAGCCATTAATTTTTAATAGCTGCTCTTTATAATGAAAAAAAAAATATCAAAGGACATAGACTAATTAACTTATTCACTTCATTTTTAAAATATATTATTCCCTGTAGATATTCAAATTTATTATTATATTATATTATAAAGGGGATGAATAAATTACAACGAAAAGAATAAACTAATTAACATTTACATGTTTACACTGAAATGATATTGTTGAAAATTTTATTTCACGCTTTATTATTTCTTTTAATTTTTGAAAAGACAAAATTCAAAAACAATATTTTTTTTGTCACTGTTTACTATGCTACTTGGAATATTCAGATGGTAAGGTTCAGTTTCTATTGTTACACGTTGAGTTGCTTCGAGCAGTAGTGGTGAAAATTAGTTATGCCTGAATAGTTGATTACCTGTTATAATTTAAGTTGGGCTAAATTATTATTTGATTATATTTTTGATTATAATTTCACATATTGATTTTGTGTTTACGTTCACGTTTTCCTGTATGATTTTTTAAACCGAAACCGAAATTCTTATATTATTTTTGTTTTATTGTTTTACAATTCACATTTGTAATTATGCCACGACAAATTAATGTAATTGTAATTAAATGGTTGTTATGTGTAATTAGTTTTGTCACAATTTAATGAAGGTACTATTAAATATATGCCTGTTTGCAATTTATTCAATTGCAATGGGCGCCAGTTATATTTATGTCTTGTTTTTTTTTTTACTATTTATTATATTATGTGCATTTAAATTTAATTTTGATTAATATATTTGGAACATTTCCAGGCTTATTTATCATGGATTTAGTTGACTAATTAAGATATACGTGTCTAATAGTATATTATTTACTTCAAAATGTATGTAAATTGTGATACATTTTAAGTAAATGTTTTGGAATGTTATCAAATGGCTTATATTTTATTACTTTTGAGAATTTAAGTATTCATAATTTTACTCAGATTTATTTTAAGATGAAGTATATCATATTAATATGCAAACTTAATCCAAAGTTACCAAACAAACAAATAAATTATGATATTAATTATTTTTATGATAGACTAATGAGAATTTAATATTTGATCTATTAATTATTTTACTTTATTGATGATGTTTACACAAACAAAAAAGAAAAGTTTTCTAATCAAAGAACTATTTATGAAAAATTATTATAAATAGTTTTGATAATAACGAAATAGTATATTGTACAAATAGCCCGTAATGATTACGTGCAAGTTGTACCTTGTTTTTTACTACTAAGATACTTATAATGTGTACGAAAAGATTTAAATTGTTTGTTAAATGTTATAATATGACATTTGACAGGTATGTATGATATGTTATAACTATTGTAGTCGTAGAAAAAGCATAGTGTGCTCATTTTTTACTTGATGAATAATGAAAAATGGAAAATATATTAACTTCGTGATTAAAGATAAGTTTTTAGTTGCTAGGAATTAGATTTGAACAATTTTGTGCCAAAAATCTAAATTAACTTGTGGAAGATTTAGAGCACTACTTCTCTTATTCATATTTTTTTTTTCTGTTGTTTGGTGAACATTTTTCAGTCTTGAAGTACAAAAAATAATTATCGATAAAAATTACTTTAGGTTTGGTTTATTAAAAAAATTAAATTCGTTAGTTATGTATCAAACTATTTTGATAACAATTTATATTTTTAAGGACATATATCTGTTGATCAATTTTAAATTTGCGGGTTTTGTTCTTTTGAGAATGCTTTGGTAGTATTGTTGAACAGTAATTTGTATACGTTCTGTTATGTTTTGAGCAATAGTTGGTTGGGAAGGTTTGGCCACCATCTTTGGACCCTTGATCTCAATTTTAAATGCTTCTAGAAGCCTCAGATTGTGATTGTAGGCAGTAGTTTTCTCTGGATGAACGTTTGGTTCTTATTAATGTTGAACTCAAGTCTAAAGCGGCTAATGTCTTACGCAAAAGCGTCCAACTTCTTCTGGAGCTCAAATTTCATTTGTGCACAAAGGGTTACGTTGTTATCAAACGCAACAGCACTAAATAACGACTCCCTAATGTGGAACTTAACGTTTTTATCTAGTTTTGTCACTAGTCAACGACCAAAAAAAAATAACAGTGGTGATAATGAATCTTATTGTTTTACCCTACTACCACGTTCTTGTGAACGCTTTTAGAATTTCCAAACAAATTTGCACCTTATTGAACTTTAAATAGTTTACTATCGCAGCTGACATGCCATTGTGCTTAGCGATCTTGAGTATTGCATGAAGCGATTTCGAGTCTTTAAAATATCTAATGACGCTACATGGATACTTTACATAGAGCTAAAAAGGCTTTTGGCAGGTAAGTGTCTAAAGGTATTGCGGTTTGTTATTTTAAAGTTATGAAATGTTTTGTACTATCTGATAGAGTGTTTTGACTAAAAAGAAAACAGATTTGTTACTAAGAGGACAAGGGTCTCATAATGTTTACAGCTTTCACACGAATTTTGATGTAATGGTATGTACGGGCGATGAGGGATCTATTTTATTTCACTTTTGACTTTGACACTAGTTTGGTTTGCATGCATTATGTCACGATTACGATATATACTCTCTTACCGAATGTTGAAATTAAATTTTCACAGAATTGTTCTTTCAATAAAGCCATGGTTTTACGGGCTGTGTGGCAAGTAGCGTCTTGTTGGAACCAAATGTTTTTGAGATTACGGGCATTAATCATGGCGCGATAACAGGCGTTATTCACAGTTACGTTCCGGCCGGCTTTAATTTTGAAGAAATATGGACCAATGATTCCATCAGCCTGTAAACCACACCAAACCGTTGTTTTGTCTGAATGTACTAGCAGCTCTTAAACTTCTTCTGGTTTTTTTCAGCCCAAATACGGCTTATTGAAGTAGTTTTTAAGCCAATTGGGTCGATTACAGTGGATCTTCTTTAAGCTTTTCAAGAGCTTAATTACTGAAACCGTGAAGATTTTGAAGGTCGGTCTGATTTAACTGTGCATGAGTGAATTCTATTTGGTTGCAAATTATCCAATAATGAAAATTGGGTTTTTAAATTGTTTGATGGTACACCGATTTGTGCGTTTGGTATGCCGATTGCGTGGACTATAAGCGCATGAGACACATTCTTCGCAGAGCGGTAATGTTTGTAATATAATTACAGTTTTGGTACTTGCTTGATCTGTCATAAAATCTCTACTGAAAAAAGTACCTCTAAATGAATCATCCAATACAACGCACTGCGTGAATTAAGATGTCGGAGTTTATTAATTTGATTGGGTCCATTTCATGTAATTGTGTTGCTCGTATTGGTGCGGTGTGAGAGACACATAGAAGACTTGGGCGTGATTACATCTTGCTACTCATAGTATCACGATTGATATGAAATTGCAATGTTATAATTTTTTTTTACATTATTGCTAAATGTTAGAGTAATTTACAGTATTTTGGAAGGTAGCAATCGGCTTAACGATACTTATCTAATTTAGATGGGCCTTTATAAGGAAATTAAGCAACTCTTTTGTTTTTTACATATTTATGATTGAAGATACTCTTTCTATTGGAGGACCACCTAGAAAACATTGATTTTTTTATCTTGTATGCTATTGAGCAAGGATTATATAAGTTTGAAAGATAGTACTTCATTTGTCTAAAAATGCTGTTTGGAGCCGTCCTTAACAAATTTATTACAAGTAGATGGTTTGTAGGTGTAGGTTTAATAATGTGCTAGTTTTCTTGCTGAAATAGCACTTTTTTTGTTAGAAGTGTTTGAAAACACAAGCTGCACCGGCAAACTCTGCAAGGAAATTGCATTTTGGAACCCAATCAATTGACTAAATGATTCTTATATTCAGTAGAATATATGTGCTATAAGTTGCTGAAATCGAGTAATATGCTGTCCAACATATGTATTGGTGTATGAGGTGTTAGAATGCTGTATTTGATTTGGAAATGAAGTTTTGTGAACAAATGAAATGTATGAGAACAGATTGATTTGTTTTGAACGGTAATCTATATTTGGACATCAGGGCTTACGCCATAACGGTAGTTTGTACTTTTAGAGATATAAAGGTGGCTAGGTTTTTATTCTTATTTATTGTTTGTATTAAGGGCCTATATTTTATGTCTTCCGCTTGTGTTACCATTACACAGCTGCCTGTAAATATGTACCTGCAAATACAAATATATATATATATGGATAATAGATGCTGGTTTACCCACATTTTTATATTAAATCATTATGGTTACATGAACACTGGGGTTCGAAGCTGTGCGGCGTGATTTGAGTTTGAAGTATTAAGTATTATTTTGTTGAGGAATGGCAGATATAATCAAGTACAGCACTGTTATAAAATTGCTTCTTGTTATTTTTTCTTCCTCCGTAATGTTTGCTTAGCTGTATCTGAAGAGGAGTTGCTTTTTTATTTTGACGATTTATGTAGTTTGTGGGTCGAACCTCAGAACAGAAAACATTTCAAACGTATATACGCACTCCCACTCTCCAACCCGTTTTTTCAGCGTAGGGTTATATTACTAAGAATCTTCTGGTCCGAATTTAGCAAATAATCCGAACCAATGGGTCGGAATTTATTTAAAAACTGTAGGTTTACTCGTAATGTATGTTGCCAGCATTACGGGTAGAGAAGAGGGTAATATACCAGCAGTGGCGTGATACGGCTAAAAAGAAAAAAACAGACGTATACCTTGAACTAACCTTGGTTCTGTAGAATCGCTTCCTCCACTACCATAGAAAAATAAATTTCTTTAACAACAACATTATCAAAACAAAAAATGGAATATTGACTTTTAACGTTTATTATTTTGATCTCTTAAGACGTTCTGGGAAAACAGTGTTATAGCATTCAATATAAGTGAACTAGTTCTAATAAAATCTGAAATTTTGTTTGGTAATTAATTTAAATTATAATTATTGTTTAAAATTATTTTTATTTATAGATCAATATAAGTTAATTTTCTGTACTTTTTATTAAAATCTAAAAATATATCTGATATTTTGTTATTTAAAAAAATGAGCCAAAATTCTACTATTTGAAATAAGGAAACGTATATTTTAATAAATGCACACTGAATCCAAAATAATATATTTTACTAACTATAATAATGATTTTTTGCCAAAATAAAATATCAAAAAATACTTTAAATATTTTCATTTTTTAAATTATTAATTTTTCAATACCATAACTTTTAAATTATTTAATTTAATTTTTATTTAATCTGCTAATAATCTATATTAATGATTTATAATTACAGATGTGAATGTAAAAACAAAAAACCTAATGCCCAAAAAAATTTAAAATTTTATGATTGGTTCCAATTAGATGTGAAAGTTTGTATCTTACCCAAGTAGCATCTTCTATTATCATGTGTGTTGTGTTTTTATATTATATACAAATTCTTAATCTGAATCTTCCTATAAATATACAAATACAACTATTTTTGAATTATATTTTTTTCCTAAAAGCACTGCATAAAATCTGCGGCACAAAAATAAGATTAAAATATATATTATAATTATATGAAACTCTATTTATTTACTATTTTTTATTATTCTCAACAACAAAATAATGTTTAAACATATTTTTCCTTCCACTGAATTCAATTCATGCACACGTAATTTGCTTATATTTTCTCCTATATTCTGACACTTCTATTTTTCACTATTTATCTATATTCGGCTTGGATTCGCGCCCCTACACAGCGAAACAGGCAAAAATAGTTATTAAAAAACCTGGTAAGTTATCACAGACATGCAGCTTGAAACAGAGGAGTTTAAAAATAACACTGCATTAATGATCATTTTTGGTATACATCGGGATTTGAATTATTTTTATACAAATATAATCTTAAAAGTGGTGCTTACAATTTTTTAATTGTTAAACTTATTAATTTCATAGTCATTAACTGATATATTTAATGAAGTATTATTAATTGGTAGTATGTAAAACTAATTGGTAAACAAATTTAATTTTATATAACAAAAGTTTTAATTGATTTTAACAACTATTATACTTTTAGATTTTTATATTATGCAAAATAACTTAGATAGTTTAGATTATAACATTTTAAAATAGTAAAGATTTTCAAATTATTAGAAAATCAACTTTTACGTTAGTTTTATTGCATTTTTTTTTTATTAAATCAAAACGCGTTATACAAATTTTGACAATTATTTCAACACGATTACTTAAAAAACTCATTTATAAAATTAAATTAATGATTTGCATTTTAAAAACATTTTTTGTCTTTTTTTATTATGATTAGGAGATCAAAAAGCAAGCCGCTGCTAGATCGTAGACTCTGCTGCATCAATCTTAGATTATTGGGATAGAATTTCTATTACAAAAGAGTATGATCAAGTGAATTCTGTTTTACGTAGATGATTTTGTCATTCGATTTAGGCATCTAGCGTAGTCTTGATCCATTTTTTAGAACTGCTCTATAGTTTGTCAACAGGTGCCGTTTGAAGAGTCGGCATGTTTTGTTTGTGCATTTTAAAGCTGTTTTAAGACCAACGGTTTAATAGTTAACTTCCTAGTTACCTAGGTGGATCAAAAGCAAGTTTTTATTTAGTCATATTTTAAGGATCAAGCCCCTGACTGCTGGCGCATTAAGCTAGCGCTCTAGCACTGAGCTATCTAATTTTTTAAGGCTATTGCCCACTTAGCGAAGTACTTTGAAGTTGTTTTTTCTTGAACACTAAGAAATCATTTTATACGGCGTTATTTTATAAGAACTAATTTGCTTTGATTTTGATTAGTCGTCGTTTTATGTTTTTTGCTAAGTTGGTGTTAGCTTCATGTTTTCTATTGGAGTTAGGCAGTTCTTACTAATTTTATCATAGTTCTCTTTTATATACCAAAAGATTTGGTTTGTCATGAGCAAGTCATAGATAAATTATCTTATTTTTGGAAGATGGTGTTGGTTTGCCTGAGAGGTTTTTGTTTGGAATCTAGAATTGCTACTTAAACTGTTTAGTACTACCGAGCGATCTACTTCTTTTTTAGGAATATTGTGAATGCTTGAGATGAAGTTTCTTGTTATCTGATGGTACAGTCGAAGAGTTTTGGAGAGTTATCAACTTGAATTAAAGTGTGTGATGAATCTCTGTTGGAGATAGTCACAGTTTAAAAAAAATAACATAATATGTTGGCATAAACGCACACAAGATAGTAAGAGTTGCCTCGGCTGCATGCACAACGCTGATCATTAATAAATAAATAAATAAACAACGCAGTTGGCGTATATCCTTTCTATACAACAGGTTTTGAGTGGGTTCCGAACCAGAGATTATATATTCCTTGGATTTTTGGTATCTATATCAGGCAATCTTTGCTGGTTGTGACCACTTCTTTGAAACTATATATGCAGATCATAACCAGTTTGGAGGGCCTGCAATGCCGCTTGACTATTTGACATGATAGTATCAGTATATCAGGTTTTAATCTCTTTTTCATCATGTCATCACTGGATAGCAGCCACTTTTTCCTGAAAAGTCGAGGCATATTTGCTCAAAAGTAACGAAGTAGTTGCTTTTCTTGAAGTTTGTCACTGTAGATTCTAGCTCCGATCTCTTTTGATTTTTGGTTCTATATATGTTCTACCAGATAGTTTTTTGGACTGTTTCCGGGTATGTAATGTTTATTTATTTGTTTTGCTGTGGTATTATCACATCAAACTTCTTACTGATGCAGTAGTCCTTTATGAAGTTTTATTATGCTACGTCTGTGGGTCTTGAGGTTTACTATGTGTTCATTTATCTGCAGTCTATATGCTGCTTGTCTCGCCTCTGCCATTACTATCAGGTGAAGTGGCGGTAACGATAAAAGTGTTTCCATAGCTATTGTGGGCGTCGTTCTCATTGCCACCGTTATATGCAGACATGCTAGCTTTTAAGTCATAGCCAGAAACTCTGCACTGGCAAGATGGATTGGAAAGTAGTGGGGGAGCGTATAAAGTTTTTCAGTTTGTGGGATTTAAACTCACGATCTTATGACAACGCTACTCTACGCTTCTTTTCTCTACTGCAAGTGTTATTGCTTAAACAACTGAGATTTCAATGACGTCTTGAACTGAATGAGATTGTACGTTTGCAATATTTGTAGAAAGTACTTGTTTTAGGAATATTATATTTTTCAATTGCGACCATTGGCAGTTAGCCATTATTGGTAGTTTTTTTCTGTATTTTGTAATTTATATGCAGAATATTATATCATCTTCGCAATCAAGAAACGACTCTAGTTTACATTCAAATTTTTACGCTTTTGCGGTGTGTATCAAAAACGTATTTTTGTTTAATTTTTTGGTGAAGTTTTGAACAAACATAAATCAACGAAGTCATCAGTAGTTTTATGCTGGTAATAGTCAGAGTGGATTCATGAATCCGAGATTAATTTTGCTATTTGTTAATTGGTTCTAAGCCAATTCACGGATATTGTGACGGCTACTTTAGTTGCATTTGGCCAATGTATTCCTCGCTTAACTCTCGGATCGAGTTGAAAACTATGCAACCATCAATATCTAAATAATCTTGGGTGGTCTCAAGATTATTTGATGCTAGGATTATATTGACGGTTGCATAGTTTTTAGCTCGTTCCGCACCGTCACAATATCCGTGATTAAGCCTAGAGCCAATCAACGACTGTTAAAATGAATCTATGATTCATGAACCCAGGATCAATCCAAGATTTAATCTTCTTAAGACTATTAGTACGGGCCTTATTCCGTTGCGCTAAAACCCTGTGTTTATTTTGCACAACTTTTTACGGATTATTATCATTTGCGATTCATACTCTAAATAGAGTGGAAATAATTTAAATAACCAACGCATGTCAGTCCGATACTGACTCATCCACGTACCTCCGATATATGAATGCTTTAACAATGAGTCTCGGCTTAATCACCAATTGCGTGTCACACTAAAGTTGTAATTTTTGTCAATCTTGAATTTAGTTCTTAGCTTTAATGCAGTTTTTGTGCATATTAACTAAAAAAAGAAGTGTTGTTCTGACAATCCCAAATCCGGGTTCTATTGATTGGCGTCAGTTATTGGAATAACCACATAATTCTTTTGGACAGCAACAAACGCTTTGCATTATTGTGCGAATGTACAATGTACGTCAAGATGAAATAATTATGAGAACCAATTGAAATTTATGGAAGCTAAATCAGTCAAATACGGTATATTTGGAAGGGCTTCTACCTTCTTCAACTATATCAATTTTTCAAATAAATAGTAATTCTTTTTTCCTGAATTTACTTTGTTTAGACCATTGTCTATAACTGCACTTTTGTTTCTAGTTAGTAGTGTTAAAAGTTTTTCAAACTATTGATTTAAGATCATGAATGCGATTCTGCTCTAGATGCAGCATCTATATTTCCGAACGATTGACAGCAATTTATTATGTAACCTATGAATATTTATTAGGGTTTTTTTATTTTACTCAACTTTTTAATTTAACATATTTATTCATAAATAATAAAATAATTATATAGTAGAATATTTTATTATTTATGAATAAATATGTTAAATATAAAAAAATTCTACAAAATAAAAGAAGAAAATATTAATTAACTTTTTAATTGTCAAGTTTTAGTAAAACATTACATGCAGACATAGTGTGAAGACCGATTTTTGAGGCTATGTCTAAGAATGAATTTTGAAATGAATAAAAGCTCCCAAAAAATTTGATTTGAGATTAGTTAGAGTTTTGTAGTTTTATGGAATAAAAATGTGGAAAAGGCAAAAAAAGGAAAGAAAAAGGAAAACTACTATTCGCAATTCCAAAAATCAATTCTATTACCTTAAATCTCGACGAAGAAGTTATCTTTTTGATGGTGCCTGCGTATACTCCTTGTTCGAGTTGCCTAAGCCACCTAATGAAACTCTTAACACTATTTCTATATTGGAGTAGTTTATTTTAGAAATCTTTTCAATTAATCAGAAATTTAAAACTTTATTCATATCAGTTGATAATGCTGCTAGGAGTTTAACAAATATTTCAGTAGTTATTAAAAAAAAAATTGCAGTTAAATGTTTTTAAATTTATTTTTTTTTATTTTTAATGATTTAAAGTTGAAAAGAATATAAACCCAAATTTTTTGAAATATTGAATTACTGAAGTAATTAGTAGTGTTGAGTAATCGTAATAAAATATTTAATAATCTTAACCAGGCATTTAATTAATGTCGTGTTGCCTCAAAATTACGCATGGTTGACTATAAATTTAAGTAAGTATATTGAGTTCTAGGTTTTTTTCCTATAAATTAAAGCAGAAACACCTGTCTTAAACAAAAATTGCTCAAATGTTATTGTATTAAAAATTAACATCAGTATTTTTTGCCAACTATTTCAAATTGTAAAGTACCATTTTTAAAATTTCTCCGTTTCTAATAATTTTTAATCAAAGTTTATGTATACAAATCAAAATTTAAACTACTTTTTTATGTTTTCTGTTTTTCTTATTGTTTTTGTTTTTTCATTTTTTTGTTTTTTGTTTTCGGTAATATAAAAAAATCGTAGAGTTTAAAGTAAAACTAACAAAAAAATATTTAGTGGGTCGAAATTTTTAATTTAAATAAAAAACAAAGACACTAAAGCAAACCTGTCGCGTGCATAGTTTGAAATTGATTTACTTATTTTCTTTTAATAACAAAAAAAAGAAAAAAGAACCATTCCATACCGTAGTTAGTTTCTTTTTTACTTTTAATTTCTTTAATTATATAATGTATATTCCTTATCAGTACTTTTTATTCGATATTTTATCGCTGTTAGAATGCATGGTGCATTTACGAATACCTTTTTTTGTATTGCATTTTGGAGTAGATAAATTTATTTTTTTTGGTGTATTTAGTATATAGATGAGTTAATATATCATTAAATTAAAATAATGATATAGCTGTAATGTTATAATAATTTCATATGTTATAGTAATTTATAAAAATTGGTGCCCTTTTTTGAATTTAATTAATTGATAACTACATCATCATATTCATTTATTTTTAATTAATTTGAAAATTTTTATTACTAATAAATTTTTAATGCTTAATGTTGAGTAGTTGAATTAACGCGCTTTATTTTTTGTTTTGTTTTTGTTTTATAATTTTTATTGGCTGATGATTTCGCTAATTTAACTTAATAATAATTCAATTTTATAAAATCGTATATTTGAGATTTTTTTATATATACACTAAATTATTAATTTCGTCTATGCAATCTTGTTCGATCAATTTATTTTTATTACGATAATGGTGAGATTGCATTTACGATTTTTTTTTTGTTTTGATATTTTTGGCCCAATTTTTTAATTGAAAGCATAGACTGTTTAGTTAGTTTTGTCTGGCTCTATAATTTTCTATATGCACCGTTTGTTTTGTTTTTGTTTCTATACTTCTGCGTTCGCTACATTTTGCGCCACTGCCCATTTGCTGTTGGCCATCCGTCTTCTATTATGGTGAACGTGAACATCAACATCATTTGGTAAGTTTTGTAGATGGAAACAAATGTTTATATGGATCTAACACAATTTGTAAGCAATGTATATATTACTAACAAAACATTGTAGGTATCTTTAAAAAAATGTATATTATTACGCTTAATGGATCACATCTATGTATATAAAAAGCAACAAATATTTACTAATGGTTTATTAATTAATATCGTTAGCCTCAATATTATTTTGTTGCATTATTTATTTTTTCAGGAAAGTTTGTTAAGAATATGCATTCTTATTCTTAATATTTGTGTGTGTCCATTTATAACCCCTTTTATCCTATTAGGTTAGGTTAATAGCAACTTGAAAATTGATCAAATTATTTCCTAAACTAATGAATGTAATTAAATTCAAATACATAATTAAATGTAAATTCATTATGGTACACATTTATATAAAATTTGAAGATTTTGAATATTAATAATTGCGAGCCTATCTTATGGCAGAAAAATCAGCCGTTATTGTCGTTACCATTATTTTTTTCTTAATACAGCGACAAATAATGCTAAAAGTTTAAATTGAGCGTATTGTAGTAGGTATTATGTTGCTCAACATAAGTCATATTCTAATGCAACAGGCGATTATTTAATTAACTGCTAATTGACTTTAACTTGTGTTCCAATGAACATCTCATGTATTCAGTGGTCAATATTGTTCTTTTAATGTGATGTGATGTCAGAGGCTCTTAAAAGTTATTATTTGTACCTGAACTGTTCTAGCCTGTACCTGAAGTGTCCAGTTAACATTAATTGTTTTAAATAGAGTTTGAGTAACTCTCAAGTGTTTTTTAAGTGTGTCTAAAGGCCTGGTTACACAGTGCGAGCTAGCATCTGAGCTGGCTAGCTACTCGCACCATGTGACTCCATCATACGATAATAGCGAAGGCCAGTAACTTGTATGATGCGGTCACACGGTGCGAGTAGCTGCACTGCAGTAATTGACTAGGCCAGCTCGGATGCTAGCTTGCACTGTGTAACTAGGCCTTAAGATGTTTTCTGAGCTATTTCAGTTTAAATTAAATTTTCTCTTAAACAGCTTACGTTTCTAATTGATTTTAAATTTTTTCAAATGTTAAGAATTTCTAAGTGCACTGAAACTATTCTCAACTGCACCAAAGTGTTCTAAATTAAAGGGTAGTCTAGTTAGAGATCCCTTTTAAATTTTCAAAAAAATGAACAAAATTTTTTTTTTTTGGTATATTATTGGTTTATTCGAAAGAGCAAACATTTCCATTATTTATGGAACACGACTTCAATCATGTGGCTACCTCCGCTTGCAGTAGCGCATCCTGTTAACCCAGTTTTCCAAAACTTTGGTGACGGTTTCTGGTTCTATCTTACGAATGGCTGGCACGATATTTACCTGAAGGGCCTGAGTCGTTAATGGATTGTTTGCATAACATCGGTCTTTTACGGCACCCCACAAAAAAAAGTCTAATTGTGGCCAAATGACATTGCCGAGACGGCTGATAACATGGTTACCGAACTTGGCGCGCAAAAGATTGGTTGTCCAAGTCTATGTCTTCAATTTCCGGCTACAAAAAATTGTTTATCGTGCCTCTGTAGCGCTCACCGTTAACCAAAATGGCGTTTCCAGCAGCATTTTTATAGAAAAATGGGCCAACGATCCGCACCAAACTGTCACTCTCGGAGGATGCATTGGCTTCTCGACAATCACGTGCGGATTTTACGATCCCCTGATGCGATAGTTTTGCTTGTTAACATAGCCGCCAAGATGAAAATGCGCTTCGTCAGAAAAGATAATTTTTTGAGCAAAATTGTTGTCCATTGCTGCTCTAAGGCCTAAACTGAGAAGCAATAACGAACCAATTAACACAGCAATTGAAGTCACACGACGCCTTCAATTGCTGAGTCAATTGGGTCGAGCAATAAATTACTCTTAGATAAAATTACTTATCTTGAAGAGAAGATCACCGAAAAAGATAAATCTATTCTTCAATACGAAGCTCGCAGTAAACAACTAACTGCTCCCACTACTGCGCCGCTCACTAATGATACGGTGCAATTGATTCAACCTGCAGTTTTTCCTTCTTTAGCAAGCTCTGCTGTTAAGGGAAAAACTAATCAAAAAACTCAGCCAAGAACTCAAACTATCTTTGGTTGTGGCCCAACCAATGACAAACTGCATTCTTATGTGCCTACTTCTTACGTACATGTTTCTAAACTTAGACGTGGAACTAATAAAACTGATATAGTAAATCATATTAAATCTAAAATTTCCACGATATCAGTTGATGTTGTTGAGTTAAAAGTAAAATCTGGAAACTACAGCAGCTTTAAAGTTTATGTTCCAGCTAATCATGCTCGATCTATTCTCTGCAAAGATTTTTGGCCTGCAAATATAGCGGTCAAGAAATTTTTAAATTATGGGCGAGTTAATAATGTTCCTGCTTCATCTTCGGTGGATTTTCGAAATCTGGATCCAGCCAACAATCTAAACCCGTCACCAGAAACACCAGCGGTATCTCCATCTATTACCAGAATGTCGGGGGTATAAAAACTAAACTCAATGAACTTATGCGGGCTGTAGCTGTATCCAACTACGATATTATTGTACTGACCGAAACCTGGCTAAATCAGGACATCAGCGATGCGGAGCTACAATTAATTGGTTACAGTTTGTTTAGATGTGATCGCTCTTCATTAACAAGCCCTAAGCTTGACGGAGTAGGTGTCTTAATTGCTACTAAAACTTGTTTTAATTGTACTTTATTACAACCTACATTTTTAACTGTTGAACATTTGTTTGTAATTGTTAAGTTTAAGTTTGTATCATATATTATCAGTGCAGTCTACTTACCACCTAACTCGGCATGTGATAAATATTTAGATCATTGTTATTCCGTTGAATCTATCGCTGACAAATATCCAGACAGTAAACTAATTTCACTAGGCGATTATAATATACCCGCAGCGGTATGGGTTAATGATGAGTTAGGCATAAGTGTTATTTGTAATGATACTTATTCTGCTCATTTTGTTTCCAACTGTTATGGATTTCTAAACTGCGCTCAATGTATTTCTATACCTAATGATGGTGGTGTGTTCTTAGATTTATGTTTTTCTAACATCTGTGATATTTCTGTGATTAAAGCTGTGGATGTTTTGTTAAAACTTAGCCAACATCATATTGCTTATGTGATTGATGTAAAATGTGATACTAGCCGTGATATTTTAATGTGTAATTATGTTTTTAATGATTTTAAATATGCCGACTTTAACGCAATCAATAATTTTTTGTTGAATGTTGATTGGTCTGCCCTTTTTTATAATTGTGATGTTGATAATTGCGTTAATTTATTTTACTCTGTGTTGCATTTTGCTATTGACTATTTTGTTCCCAAAAAACAATGGCGAGAAAACAATTTTCCAGTTTGGTTTAATAAAGAATTGATTTCACTTACTAGACTCAAAAAAACTGTTCATAAACGTTATAAATCTTCAAGACTATTGTCTGATTATAACGAGTTTCAATCAATAAAAATCTCAGTACATGTCTATACAAGCAATATATTACTCGAACAGAAAACAACATTCAAAGTAACCCTAAACATTTTTGGAAATTTGTTAGCGACTCTAGAAAAACTAATGATTTTCCAGCCACAATGTATTATAAACAAAAAACTTGCAGTAATGGAGATGACTATGTTAATAGTTTTGCTGAATTCTTTTCCTCTGTTTACGATACACAAACTCATCCAACTCCTTTGTTTGACTTGAAAAACGTATTACATCGATCATTTTCAATTAGTTTGTTGGATGTATTTAAAGGGATTGAGAACCTTAAATGTAACTTTAGCACTGGACCGGACGGTGTTCCATCTATGCTGTTAAAACAATGTATTTATTCAATTTCTATGCCATTGCACTTACTTTTTGAGGCTTCTCTTAATGAAGCCAAGTTTCCTTCAGTTTGGAAACAAAGCTACATTATGCCTTTACATAAATCTGGAGCTAAGGAGGATATTACTAATTATAGAGGTATATGCATCCAGTCTGCTATTCCTAAGTTGTTTGATCAAATTGTAACTGGTCAAATACAATGGATGTGCAAAAGCATTTTAGTGGAACAGCAACATGGGTTTCGCGAGGGTCGTTCTACTCTTACAAATCTTCTTTGTTACGAAAATGATCTTTTGAATGCCTTTCAATCAAGAGTTCAAGTAGATTCTATTTACACAGATTTTTCAAAGGCTTTTGATCGCGTTAATCATAGTATTTTGATTGCTAAGCTTCGGGCTTTGGGTTTTCATGAATCTGTTGTTGCGTGGTTGTCGAGCTTTTTGGAAAATCGTACACAGTGTGTGAAAATTAATAACTTTTTATCACAACCAATTGTTGTTCCTTCTGGGGTTCCTCAAGGATCTCATTGTGGACCAATTCTGTTTTTACTCTTTATTAATGATCTTGTTTATTCTATTAATTCTTCGTCTTATCTTTTATTTGCTGACGATCTTAAAATTTATAAAAGAATATCATCTATCGAGGACTGCATTAGTTTGCAAAATGATTTAGATTCTGTTCATTCATGGTGTCTTATTAATAACTTGTTGTTTAACGCAAATAAATGTTTTTCGATAAGCTTCAACAGAACTTTAAGTAAAGTATCGTTTGACTATACTATCGATAATAATGTTTTGGAGCATGTTACACAAATAAAAGATTTGGGCGTAATTTTTGATTCAAAACTAACTTTTGTTGAGCATATAAACTATATGTGCAACCGTGCTATGAAAATGTTAGGATTTGTTTACAGAATGTCTACTGACCTATCTCCTAGCACACTCAAATTACTTTATTGCGCTTTAGTACGTTCTCATTTAGAGTACGCTCCGTCAGTTTGGTGTCCATTCTACAGCGTTCATATATGCAATATAGAACGTATTCAAAACAAATTTTTTCGTTTATTATCGTACAAATTAGGCTTTTTATCCGAAAATTACGATTTTAACCTCATTGCATTGCAATATAATCTTCCGCCGCTGAAAATTCGGCGCATAAGAGCCGATTTATCATTTTTACGTGGACTAATGATGTCTGTGATTGATTGCCAAGAGCTACTTGTAACTCTTCCATTTCAAGTCCCCAACAATAATCGCCGAACCAGACAGTCTCCATTATTTAGAGAATCTATACATTCTACCAATTATGGATTTAATAATCCAATTGGTAGAATGTGTAGAATTGCAAATAGTTTCTCTAATAATATTGATTTATTTTGTGTTTCTAAATGTAGTTTTAAGTGTCAGTTAAAATGTGTTGATGAATAATTTTATATTTTGTTTTTATTTATGTATACTTTTTTCCATGCTTTTATTTTTCAATATTCTTTTATATATTTTTGTGTAATTGTAATATTGTTTGTAATTCATCGTTATTTATGTATATAATGATGTAGATGTAAATGGTTTTGTATATACCGTGAATAAAGTATTATTATTATAAGCAAATAATGCGAGGTTTTTCTGCAAAATTTGCATCAGGCTGGTGCGTGAAATGTTGAGTTGTTGAGATTGATGGCGAGCCGATGTTCCAGGACTGAGTCGCACACTCTCGGCTAGGGCAGCCACATTCTCGTCAGTGCGCATCGTACGACGGCGAGGACCGTGTGTGTGGCCACTAGCATGCCACTCATGCCAGTCTCACGAACTTTTTCCACAAGGTTTCGTACAGCACGCGCGGTAGGGGCCTCAATTGGCCAAAACTTCTTATCAATAAACGCACTGTTTGGGCTACACAACATTGACTTTGGAAATAAATTTGCAATATTTTCCAACTTTGTTCAAGCGTAAAGCGATTTATTTTGTTCCACGGGAATATGGTACTGACTTTCTGTCAAGATTTCCTACAGGAAAGACCTGTCACTGTCAAAATAAAAAATGTTAAAAAAGATAACACTAGATGGACCACCCTTTAAATGTATTTAGTCATATTCTATTTAAAATTAACTTGTTTCAATGTAATTTAAGTTTTTCTGAAGTGTTTCCAGTTGCACCTAAACTGTTCTTAAATGTTTCCAAGCTGTTCCAAGTGCAATGAGAAGTTTTTAATTATTTTTAAACTTTTGTAATGTGTTTGGAATTCTTTTAAAATAAGCGAGTTGGCACAGTTCTTTGATGAATTTTACAAAAATCTTAATACTATTAAATTATTACAGAAAATTAAAAAAAATATTTTTTATAAATTTTATAGAATGTTTAATTTTATTTAAAAAAGTTTATAAAAACATTTTTGAAAGTTTTCAAAATAAGCGAGTTGTTTGTATAGTTTTCTGATAAAATTTGCAAAAATTTCAATATTATCAAGTTATCACTAAAAATTTCTAAAATTACTTTTTATAAATATTGTAGAGAATTTAATTTTGCTTAAAATTTGTTATAAATACATTTTTGGAATTTTCTACAATAAGCAAGTTGCTTACAGTTTTTTGATCAAATTTGCAAAAATCTCAATATTATGAAGTTATCACTAAAAAAATTAAAAATTAGTGTTTATAAATTTTGTATTTTGCTTAATTTTTTTATAAATACATTTTTGGAATTTTTTAAAATAAGCAAATTTACTGTTTTTTGTCAAAATTTGGAAAAATTTCAATATTATCAAGTTATCACTAATAATTTCAAAAATTACTATATATAAATTTTGTAGAGGATTTAATTGTGCTTAAAATTTTTTAAATAAAAAGCTATTTACAGTTTTTTGTTCAAATTTGCAAAAATCTCAATATTATCAAGTTATCACTAAGAATTTCAAAAACTACTATTTATAAATTTTTTGTAGAGAATTCAATTTTCCTCAAAATTTGTTATAAAACATTTTTAAAATTTTCATAAAATAAAAAAGATGTTCACAGTTTTATGTTAAAATTTGTAAAAATCTCTGCAGTTTTTGATCCCAATTTTTGGTCACTTTTTACAGCCAGCAATTTGTTGTTGATAACACGAGTAGTGTTAATTTTTAATTAGTCAATCATACTAGTTTATTAGGTTTATAAGTAGTCTCTCTTAATATAGTTTTGTAGTATTTATATGATATTGTAGGATAAGTAGGACTTTTTAAGGCTGTGTTTTTTTTAATGAAAAATGAAAAATGTTTTCTGGTAACTCAATCCGTGGTCACACTGTATATAAATTACAACCATTAATAAATTCAACAAAGCATGCTACAATAATATAATTATATTGATTTATTATTATCTCATAACATATTAATTCTTAATTAATGTATTTTTCAACTAAGTCCAAGTTTAATCAAACGTGACATTATTCAAATATAAACCGGGATGCAAGTACTGTCTGAAACATAACTTTTCCAATCCAATAACAGTTTGTGCAGTGTTTGCAATCCTAAAACTTAAAACAGACCGAACTATTATACGTACATATGCAAACAAGTTCCATTAAATATTATTGCTAACGTATAAGTTTCAGATTTATTTCTAAAAAGAGAAACAAAATACCAACAAACTTTCAAAACTTATATGCATCATAATATTATATTAGGTTTTGATATTTTAATCAAAGCATTATTTGTTCAAGTGGAAATCATAATCATATTATAATAATGGTTTTATTATATACTATATTAATTAATAATTTATTAGGCTGGATGCAATATCTAAATTTTAACTATCTATATTGCATCATGCGGTCAAAACATAGATATTAATTATCTCTGCCTTGCGGATGCGAATATTGTAGTGATAGATAATAGTTCAATGTGCAATTAACCAAATGCAAGTACAGTATCAAAGACAATAATTAATTAATCAATGTGTAGTGTGAAAATCAATAGAACTTTATTGGCTGTATAGTAGTTTAATTTAATACGCTTCAGTAAAAACCGTATTTTGTTAAAGGATAAATACATATAGAGTTTTTGAATTATTAATATAAAATATTATATATAATAATATTATAATGATACATATACAGATTGTCGAAATTATTTCAACACATAGCAGAATGCATTCGTTTTAGTTATGCGAAATATGTGTGTGTGTGTGCGAGACAAAGTTTAATTATTAAACAAACAAACATATTTAAGTACACAATATTACAAAACGCGCGGGTCATATTGACTATTTCTACTATTCATAAAAAAAAACATACAGCATAAATGTGGTCCTTTCATATTTATGTTTTGAAATTATTTTAACTATCTGTATAAGGCTTTTTTTTTCCTGTGTCAAAATTGTTGGTTCAGTCTTGACTATAGTTTCTAATTAGTCTCGTTTGGTGCCTGGTGTTTTATTAGTTTTTTTACTAAACCAGAGCTTTCTTACTATTTACGGTATTTTGTGGATGATTGGAGGTTGTCCTAAGACGTTTACGAACTATAGAACACAAATGTAATTGGGTCTGGTCTCATGATATTTACAGCCTTTTTTTCTTACCATGTTTATGGTAGATAGTAAGACACATAAACACACATTTCTTTTTGAGTAATATCAATCAGTCAATGAATTCACTTCATGTTGGTTTTTAGAAAAAATATTCCACAACTTTGTTCTACCTTGTGCAATGTCCAAGGTCGATGATAGATAAGTTTTTTGATTTGTATTGTGCATTAAAGTTTTTAACTACAAATGTTGTAAATGCTACAACGTGGTTATCTAAACATTTATTGATGTACCTAACAGCCGTCATGGTACCATTTTCAATGAGAACACGCTTAAGTTTTTGCGTACAGTGAGCACCAGCCTATAGTAAAGGGTTTTTTAAATGGAATAAAACAAGCTGTGTGTGAGGTAGTAAGGTTAAATTTCATGTCCTTGGTGGCCAATTCACATCACCTCTGCGAGAGATAACAGTACCTACAAAACATTCAAGCAGAATGTCAATTGTGGCACTTGGCGCTGTCCTGCTGGAACCACATGTCGTCTAGGTTCATATGGTTCAATTTGGACCATAAGAAATTGGTTATCATCCTTCTGTAGCATTCGCCGTTGACGGTGACCGCTTCACCAACGTCGTTTTCGAAAAAGTACGGACCAATGACGCCGCCGGCCTAAAGTCCACACCAAACGCTAACTTTTTGAGGATGCATTATCACCTAGTGAACTTCGTGCGGGTTGGTGTTGTCTCATATACGGCAATTTGCTTGTTAACATAGTCATTTATTCAAAAATACGCTTCGTCGCTAAAGATGATTTTTTCGCCAAAGTTGGGGTCTTCTTCCAAACGATTTGAAGCTCAGTCGGCAAACAAACAGCGTTGTCTATGGTCATGAACTTTGAGCTTCTGGGTCAATTGGATATTGTACGGGTGTGCCGACGCAAAATTTGCCAAATTGAAGTCTGCGAAAGCCCGAGTTTGCACGGCGAGGAATCGACTGCCTCTGATTCTGCTGTACACTTTCACGCACCGCGGCGAAGTTTTTCTCCAATCTTGCGTTTCTTGAACGTACAGGTGTTTATTATTAGCTGATTATTTACCGAACCCGTCGTCTCAAATTTGGCTACGAAACGTTTAAGAGTCGACTGTGAAGGGCCATCACGTCTACCGTAAAATGGGAGCAATGCGCGCAACGTTTCCACTAACAAATACTCATTTTGATAATAAAGTTTTATCATTTGAACGTGCTGTTCAATCGTGTAACTTGCATAATTTGGCATAAGTAACTGAATAATAAATAAAAGATTTGATAGATGTCACCAAAACAAAATGGCTGCCAAAATCTACCCGCGCCAACTGAAAAACCTTTTATTATACCGCTTTCTCCAAATTCTTTTTTGGAGGTTACAACATGCTGAAACTGGCTTACCCGGCCTTCTCCACATACGTTCTTGTTTATCTGGTGAACACTGACAAAAACGAGACTCATTTGTAAACAATACGGATCCATTGTCCAGTCTATGTTCACGGGCAAATCGCAGTTGCTTAACACGATGAGCTAGCAGCAAAAGTTGACAAACGGCAGGTTTTTTTTTATATCTATCTTTCAATGCAAATGGTTCATGCAGAAATTGCAGTACCATAAACATATTTTACTAGGTGAGACACAATTGTTGATAGTAAACTATGATAACACCATAAAACGGTCTTATCGCCAGTATGTGGTCTGCTTGATCTTGGTCTTTTTATGTACTCCCTAGTTTGACGTTGTCGCTGTATTGTATTTTGGACGGTACTCTTAAGAATATTCAAGAAAGTTCAAATGCACAAGCAGTTCCACTAAGAAAAGTTGAATAAACAGCACATTAATTATTGTATATTATAAGTTCTTACCTACGAATGGAGTATATGGTACAACGTTATCATTTAAACACTCGTTAATATACCTAACAGCCGTCGTGGTATCAGTTTTAATGAGAACAAGCTCAGTTTTTGCGTATACATTGAATACTAGCTCACACCATTATACTGCCTCCCCCAAATGCCATTTTTAAAGATATACAACACGTTAACAATCTTTTACCCGTTTTCCATACACGTTCTTGTCCATTCGTAGAACACAGACAAAAATAAGTCTTATCTCAATACGGAGCTCAATTGTTTCATTGTCTAGTCTTTATGTTCACGGGCAAATTGCAGTTGCTTAACAATACGAGCTGGCAGCAAAAGTGAACAAGCGGCAGGTTTTTTTGAAATCAGTCTTTGGCAAATGGTTCATGCAGAAATTGCAGTACTATAAACATCTTCCACTTAGTGAAGCACAATTATTGATAGTAAACCACAATTGCGTGGTGTAGATAACACCATAATACGATCTTATTGCTAGTATGTTCTACAAGGTCTGCTTGATCCTGGTCTTCTTGTGTACTCTCTAGTTTGACGTTGGCGCTGTATTGCGTTTTGGACGGTACTCCTAGAAATATTTAAGTAACTAATACATTTGTGCTACATTTTTGGCTTGCATTTTGTCAACCAATAAATTCTAGTATTGGCAGTTCAAAAATTGATAAAACTGAATCAACAGCACATCAGGTTTTTAAAATTTTGCATTATTTTTGTCTTGATCAATTAAATATTTACTACCATATATTTAAAATGCAGTCAAAAATTAGGTGTGTTCCCACACATTCACACAACCCTGTATAATAAAAATATAAATTAAAATTAACTTCTAACTACTTTCTTAACGATGTTGAATTAATAAATAACTTCATAATAAACCTACTCCAGCTCAATGTTTGACTATGGAGACAGACAAAAAAGTTGCATTTCTGGAGATTCAAATACTATTATTGATTATTAACATTTAATATTGCAACACTCGTATATCAATATTGAAACGTCTGTGTTAATATCTTACCAATAAACAACAATAGATGAGACAGATGAAACATTGATTTAGTTCATTAGTATTAATCCTTATGTAGACAAAACAAGGGATAGATTTAGCAAATTATGCAGCTGTTCTCAAATTAGATAATGTTACTGGAGATTACAAACTAACTGGATTAATTAACAAATATGCCATACATTTCTTGATCGGCTTAGTAATTGAATTAGTAGTACGTAAATTTCCGAATAAAAACATGTACGGGCGTTATTATTAGAATTGTATAAATCTTTAAGATAAAAAACTAACGCCGATATTTTAATAAATGAAATATATTTTTAAAAATTGTATCGAAAACTATTCTAAATAACATTCAAAATTTATCATAGATTTGGATAAATTGAAATAAAAAACAGTTTGATTTGTTTTTAAGTTTCATATTCTACTCGAGTTTCAAGGTTTTTTTTTTTAGTATTTTATGGAACATACTATTTTTTCAAACATTCTTCATCGGGTTGACATTTTTTTCCAGCAACGAACCTTTTGAGTTTTGGGGAAAAAATTTATCGATTCACCGGGATGACACTATTCTCGGATGTTTCTGCTTTCATTTTTTCCAATAGTTGTATTGATCTTTGTTTTAATACAATCAATTTCAACAAATTTTTATTAGCACATTTTAATATTTTTTTATTGAAATCCGAAAGAGGAACAATTTTTTTTTTTTTTTTCAGTTTTACGAACTCAGATACGTTATATGAATTTGATACTGATAAGGTAGTTTGGTTCATAAAGGTATTACTGACAAAAGATAATCTTCTATTGTCATTGAAGAAGGCTCCGGTGTAGTTTTTTTATTTTTTCTAGTGGGTTTGATATGCCGATAGGTATAGTATGATTAGTTATTGCTTGAATCAGCCATTTTAGTTGTGGTCATGCGGTGCAAGAATGTACTTATTTCTGCTTAATACTTGTATTTTAGTGACTATCACTCGGTCTTTATATTTAGGAATACTGCAAATTGTACTCAAATTATCTTTGTTATGTTTTGAGTGATTATTTTCTTGAGATAACAAAAGAAGACGCTTCCGTTATTTCCAACAAAAGTATGCATCTGTAGACATAAATGTTTCTATATAAAGAGTTTATTCAAATCCAATCTCTTGATCATTTATAAAGATAATACATTGTCTACATAGTATGGCCTTTATTATACTAAGGCTGCGGACACAACGGGGATCCTCACTCCGATCATAGTTACGTACTCTTGCTCATAGCTCTAGAACACTGGAGCTTTGATCATAGAAACATATAAATAGGAGGATTAGAGCAATGAGTGATAGTAACAAGCTAGGGTCAAAGCTCTAGTCTAGGGACAAAGCGCTGAGCAGTGAGCGAAGATACGGAGCAAGGGTCAGTGTTGTGTCTGCACACTAAGAACATAAGTTAAAAAGGTTTGACCAGACTATATTTTATCAAAGTTACGTGCGATTGAGTTTAGAAACATTTATTTTTGGATTTAATTGTATAGACTTGATTATATTAGCGAATTGCGCGAGTTAATGCGAACTGATTTATTATGGCTACTTAGTGTGTCGCAGAGCCTAGGCATTTGACTGCTGCATCGAAGGTTTGAATCTCACAACTGAAAAATATATATATTTCAAACGTGTATACGCTTTTCTACTTCTCAATCCGCTTTGTCAGCGTGGGGTTTTATGGCTACGGTCTTTTCCGGATCAGAGAAATTATCTTTCTAGTGGTTTGGAACTAACTTATAACTGTAGGTCTATCTGTAATGTAAGTTTTCAGCACTACGGGTAGAGAAGAGGCTAATACGCAGTGGCTTGAAAAGGTGCTGATGATGATGACTTTGTGAGCCTAATGATTAGTTTACTAGCTGATAACTTTCTTTTTTTTATCGAAATCTGTTTAGACTTGTGTGTGCATTTTGTATCTGATTAATTTTAGATTTGTGTGAATTGTAAAATTGTAAGTTTTTGGTGCAGTTTTAGATAACAAATTACCGATATTAGATGATTTGTAAACATTGTATAGGGTATTATTATAATAGGTATCTCAACAAGAACGGAAAATTTATGAAAAGTTACCGAAATTTAGTTTTAATCATAAAGTAGACATGTGGAGATTGTGTACGGAACAATACATCTGATAAATACCCTTCTCGGCTTAGTTGGCACATTTGCGTTTATTTGAAAAAAAAAATCATTTTTTTTCTTTAAGTCTTGGGTGGTTTTGGGCTTGTTGGCATAAAGTTTTGTATGTTTACGGACTCTTGTCTAATAGCAAACAGTCGTGATGTTTTTTGCTGAACGACTTGGACAAACACTTGTCAATAGTCTGACATCAGTAATTGACCCAGTTCCGCATTTTTTTTAATTTTTTTTACAATTGCACTTGAAACGTTTTCCAAAAATTGGAGACAATTTCCTAATCGTGGCAGTCTAATTTTCACTATTTTTGAAAAATTGTTGACAATAATGCTATAGCGGTTTGTTTTTAGTGATAAGGAACCAGTGTTCCGCTTTTCAAAGAGTGCTGTAAAGGGGAACCAATCAGAAGCAAGCGCTCACGCTCAGAAAGAGCGTTCCGATCAGCGCTCTTACCTTACTGTACGCACCCATTGAACTGTCATAATGAATGAGTACAGTAAGACTGTTACTTTTAGAGCGGTTTCCGCTCATGAGTAGTCAATGTAGCCGAGACCGAGCGGTTTTTGCTTCCGCTTTTCTGTACACACCCATTGGTTTGACTGTCAAAGCACAACAGCAAAAATGGCGCAAAATTTAAATTATCTTTTTTTTTTATTTAACATTATTACTTTAGAAGTGTCGTGGTTTGGTTGAATGAGAATTTTAATGATTTTAATACAGTGAAGGTACACAAATTAGAAATTCATAGTATGAGACTTGTTTTGCAATCTTGATTTTTGATTACTAATGGAAAATGATATCTAGTAATTGCCCACTTTGACTCTGTCTGTCTTTGGTCATTCTTTTGAGGAAGTTTTGACATTTTTGCACAAGTGAGTGTCTTGGAGGGCTGGAATTGTTTGCGCGGCATTAGCGTAGACTTTTTTTTTCACTTAAAGAAAAAAGTCTAGCGGAGTTAAATCGCTCAATCCTGGGAGCTAATTTGTGTCCAAGTTTTGCAAAATAGCAAAATAATGCGCCCAGGAAATTTCTTGTGCATCACTGCAGTTCTTTCACAGTTTGTAAGGCTTTTTTTATGGAAATTAAAATTGCCTAGTATAGGCCAATAGCGATCCAATTTAGAAGTATTTGCACCTTCTTTGTCGTTCTTGAAAAAGTAAGGTCTCAAAAACCGCACCAAATAGTAACTCGTTGAGAATGAAGAAGTTTCTTGACTATTTTTCTAGGATTTTTGGAACTTCAGATGTGGCAGTTTTGTCTATGAACAAACCTACTGAGATGGAAATGGGCTTTGTTGCTAAAGATGATTTTTCTAAAAATGTCAGGTTTCCTAGCCTGCATTTCTAGTACTCAAGAAATAAAAGTTTGGCGTTGTCCATGTTTAGCCGCTTCAAATCCTGTTTTAGCTACACATTAGGTGATTAATATTGACCAATAATACCTTAAACTCTGTTAGAGCGTGTATCGCACTATTTTCTTAAATGGTATAGTTTTTAATGACAAATGTCAAGGATTCAAGCAAGACTTGCTACTCAACAAATCAAAAATGACGCAAAATTTAAAATGAGACTGAAATAATAAAACAATTTACTATGTTTTTTATCACAAATTCTTACGAATACTTTACTAGTTTTAGCTCTACTAGAGCCTACAGATGTAATAAGTTAAAAAAAAACAAAATTCATTTTTTGAATACGTTTTTACACATTGCGGCTGGTATCTCACGAATAACAGTTTTGGGTTGTTAGCGTTAGCCAAAAATGAACTTTATTGCTTAACATTACAGTACAATGATATAAAATTTGCATCCAACTGTTCTAACGTCTAAGCAGTAAAATCATGACGAAGACGATGATCAATTGGCTTCAATTCTTGAACCAGTTGGATTTTGTGTAGATACAAATCCAAATCTTTTGGTAACATCCTCCAAGTTGATTTCTCAAGCAACGTAAAATTCTGAAATTTCTTCACAAAATTACGAATTTTTTGTTTACTTGGTTTTAGACTAATTTCAATAATTTTGCAAAACTATCCGTTTGGCTGTTACACTTAACCTAAAAATATGAAAAAAATGTAATACGTTTAATAGCTTCTTAGTGTTCTTATTAGATATTTAGTTGTAGTTTTAAATACATTTTCAATATTAGCTGTAATCTTTTTTTTTGTTTTAAGAAAGATTAACCTCAATATTCCGTTTTGTTTTTTGCTTACCTATATACTTTTTAAAGTAGCCGGATGTCTTTTTTTCAAAACTGATTTTAATTACAGTTTTTTATAATGCAATGCCTTCCATTAGGAGAAGCGTTGAATATGAGACATTGCGTTACCACCTCTTACATATTTATATACATATGTACAATAGTTATTGTGGTTTTATATAAATTGTTTCTCCGACCTGTGAGATGCTAGGCACACTTATGATGGATGCATACCCTGAAACACTAGTGTCTCACACTGGGCGGAAAGGAATTTACATAAAATACATTATTTATTAAATTTAAAACTTAAAATTAATAAAATTCCTAATATTTCGAGCACAATATTTGAATAGTTTTCACTTATTGTTGTTCACTCTGTATAACATAGTTTGATTTTCATCAGACAATAAAATATATTTGTGTAAATATATATAATATTATTATGATCTATTAAAGTAATATACATTTAATTCTACGAAAACACCAAAAAGCTTGTGTTAGATCCATATACAATGTTGTCGCTGTAGATAGTACGCTGTAGTGTCCAACGCTCTTTTGCATGCCTCATTTTTTAAAAAACTTATTACTCATCATTATTCAATTAACCCGACCTGTTATTGCGGTATCATAAATAAATTATATCAAATACGTCAAAAGATGAAAAGGTAAAATTGATTGAATTATTAAAATAATTTTAAGTATATTAAATGAAAAGATAATTTATTTCCTTCTTTTATTAATTTCCATCATTTTCACATTGCTAACTAGATTAGTATGTCTATTAGTGAATCAATTAATGTTCAGTTTTATGTTGGTGCATTTACTATTATTGTCTATTTTGTATGGGCTTTATACAAAATATACGACTAGAATTTGCACCGTGTTTGTAGTAAAAATGTGATTTTTATTTTCAATTGTCTGATTCTAGGTACAGCAGCTAATCTACGGAAAGAAGTTATTCGCAACAAAATCCGGGCGATTGGTAAAATGGCTCGTGTATTCTCTGTATTAAGGTAATAATAACTAACATATTAAAGTTTGTAGTATGGTCACGATCGATACAGACATAAACCTAAACATTAGGTGTAATGCAACAGAAATGAGGATGCTGCAGCCATATATTACAATTAGACAAATAATCCCATGATGTAGAGCATTCGCGCGAATGAGGATAAATAATTGCTTAATTTAACATGAAATGGGCTGCATATTCTCGTGTTGAAATTTACATCTATCACATCTTTGTTAAAATGATTTTATTTTTGCAGAGAGGAAAGCGAATCCGTTCTTCAACTCAAGGGTCTTACTCCGACTGGTGCATTGCCCCTTGGAGCTCTTTCTGGTGGAAAAACAAGTCTCAAGAATGGTAATTTTTAGTTTACTTTTCTCGACATTGCTTATTTAATTATATTTATTTTGTTTCTCTTTTAGCATTACAAGGCTTCTCACCAACTCATAAGATCACAAGTTTCGCCGAAGCGAAGGGTCTTGATGCTATTAACGAGCGTATGCCACCAAGGAAAGATGCGCCACTTTCTCCTGCAGATGAAGCGCCACAGGACCATAATCATACCCAATCTAATGCGCACTCGTGAGCTACACTAAATTAGTGCATCACATCGCTCCCCACAGGTAAATAGATTCTTTAATGAAACGTGGTTGTGCGCCCTATAAGTAATGTAAGAAGTTTATGAACGTAATATCAAACATTTCATATACAAAGCCGTAATGTTATTTCATATATTTTTTATTGTGAGTTTAATTAAGTTTCTGAGTACATACAGTTTGCGTATTTATTTAATATTATCATTAATGTGTCCATGTATGCAGTAGGGATAAATTACGAGTAATGGATACATTATGTGAAAGGCTCTATTCAATTTAGTTTTGTATACAATTATAGAATAATTACTCTTGGTCATTAAATTTAGTTTAACTCCATTGGCCTCTATTGATTGATTGATTGATTATAGTTAAATTTCAATTAAAGATGCTCAATTTTTGATTGACGTATTTATCATTATCTATCGTAAACAGCTGCATTAGAATTTAATTTTAACGATCCGTATGTGAAATATATGCTTGCACACAATATTAGTTCAAAATACAATAAAGCACCATATTAATGTCTTTTTTGTCATGAATTTAACGTTAAATAATACCAAAATTTTGAGTAGTACTACTTGAATATCCTTCAGTGTTTATCCCATGATTCAACGCAGGTTAATTTACAGTTTGAATTTCGTAACTTATATAAAGAAAGAATATGTACCTACATCATACACAGCGGGCATAGCATGTTACTCCATCCATATCAACCGTTATATCTGAACTATTTGCACCTAAATTGCGAATTAACGCCTGTAAACGTACATCATTACAACGCGATACATTGATACGTTTCCAATTTGCCAAACAGCATGATATAAATTAACCATTCAGTGCACGTATTCTACGCCAAGTTTCCTTTATAGAACATTGTCTCTGATAATAAATATGTATTCATAATTTTGCAAAATTGTCAATTTTACAAAATTGCCAATAAAAGTTGGTTGTCAAATGTACAGTGTTGCTTATATTTCACTTTAAAATCCTAATGCATTAATTGGATCATTATAACATTTAATAGGATATCATTAAGTAGGATTTACTCTCTAATCTGATTTTTCTAACCGTCATTGGATAACTTACAAAATCTGAACTATTTGCGTCAAATTTGCAAATTAACGCTTGTAAATATGGATATTTTACTAAAATTAATTAAAGTTGTGAAAGAATACAAATTATATTAATAATCGACCATCTAAAAAATCTGCATTTTCAGCACATGAGAAAGTGATAAAACCGTTAATATTTAATTCTGGTAGGCTTGAGCATATACTCTATTGAAAATTAGTACTGGTAATAGATAGTTACAGATTTTCAATCGGATTTGGGTCTGTAGAACATGCCAACCAATTCTGTTAAACTGGGTTAAAAAAATCACACATTTGTTGGTGGTAGTTTACTTAATATGGGCAAAAGAAACTACATTTTTTCCAAAACCATATCTGCCAAGAATCAAACTCTGTTTGTGCCTGTAAACATAACACAATACATCATAACTGAGCGTTCACTAAAAGCTTTCCTTGGCTTCGATACAATTTTTGTCTACTTTTCAATCAAATTTACTTAGAAAAGGCTCTCAGCAGTAAACGAAATTTTATCCCAACGATCAAACTTCAAATTTGATTGATCTTCAACAAAGTATAGTTGCTTTACTCGACAAAGTTTCGGAACGTTATTGGCACTGTAGTTTTTGCAATGTTACAAGTTAAGCGATGTGGGTTGTGAAATATTATTTTATAAGTGGTGCCAACTGATTTGATAATGTTTACAGCTTTTGTGGCGGATTCTTTAAAAACCCATCCAATGCTGCGGTCGATTTGGATCGATTGATTTAAACGGTCCGTTGCAGTCGGTGTTTTTTCAATTATACCTAGGCAGCCTCATGATATTTTATAACGTTTGCCCGCTGTTTGTCGAAGCGATTGAGCAATGTCGCCCTGATTGGTTTCAAATTTATTTGTTAGAAATGGATTGGTTTGAATCAGTCAATTATTAGGTGCAAAATAACGGAGAGTTCCGACCAACAGATGTCGGTGCAACAGAAAACAGTCGACCTAAACTCGCCGTTTTGACCGACTGTTGTTGGTAGTATTATATTGTCGCATATGTTGTTTAATCCTAATATTTTGTCATAATACTACCAAAAAACCTTTTTTACGACAATCAAATACAATCTATTTGCAGAATACGTAGGTAGAAAAGTATAAAATCTTACATTTTTAATTGGTCTTATGGGTTTTATTCATATACATTGCTTCTAAAGTAAATTTAACCTAACTTGTCTAACAGCTTCTTTTGTTTATAACCTTAAAAACATTTTAAAATATAATGTACTCAAACGATGTCCGACAGCTATGTACGTGGTAGGGAGTAAATTTTTTTGTAAATGGCTGCCGTGCAAAAATGCTTGAGTTTTGGGGGAAACGTTTTTTTTTTTTTTCGTAAAGGCCTATTTTTCTAACGACCGCTCGTTTATCACATGGCAGTGAACTTTCGTCTTTACTTCCAAATGTTCCTGTGCTGATGGTTGGAAATAGATTTTATTGTTGTTGCATGCTTTCCAAGAAACGGGGAATGGGCTCAAAAGTAAGAAACGACCTTCTAGGACTGTTACAACTCTTGAAAATTTTGATCGAATTCGTTTGTTTGTACCGTTTGTCTCCCAAGCGCTCTGCACGGAAATATGCAGTTGCCTTTGGCATGTGGGGATGTTCTCTTTGTTGATTTTTTTACGATAAACTTTATTTGCACCTATAACAAAATGGTTGTGGCCCAACAATTGACGGAACGTGGTTATGTAATAAGATAAAATTAAGTAAGTTGACACTTTACAGAACAACGCATTTGTGTTCTTTTCTGAGGAGGCACACTTTTACGTTAGATGTTAACAAACAGAGTATGCGGTACTAGATTGAAACAAATCTCAGGGAACTTCTTGAGAAGCTCTTTTATCCGGATCGTGTATGATGTGCAATTTCAGGAGTTGGCTTTTACTGTTTAAAATAAACGCCTGTGCCGTGAGTTCAAATCGTTGTTTCACAATAATCCAGGAGTTTTTTTCCTATTCTTGGCCAAATGAAACTGGACAAAGTGTGGCTTAAGCAAGATAGGCCACAACCCACACAGCTAGGTTGCAATGGATTCTTTGAAAGGATTCCTCGTATGGCTGATCATCTGATTTAGTTCAATATAATTATTTCCTGCGGTGTTTGTTTCAAATCCTTGATTTATAACAATCGTCAACAGAGCTTGGAAGATCTACAGACATTGTCAATATACAATTGACTATGAAGTGTTAAATTGTAAGTTTTTTTTAATCGGCGTAAACTCAAATCTCCCGTTGTGTGTCTAAAAATAAAAATAAGTAGTTTTTAAACGTTAACAGTTTTTTAATTTCATTTTTAAATAAAAAAAGTTCCACTTGTTTCACTCTATTAATTTGTGCCAGGCGCATTCACCATAAAAACTTGCATAAACAAAATATGGTTTCTTTTATTAAATTATTGATCATTCTGTATATTTATGTATTATTAGTTTTTAATGAAAAATATACTAAGTTGAAAATATCCGTGACCTAATACAATTATTGATTTTTCATACCAAAATTTTTTCAGCACATTTGTTTAGGTTTTTTCATTATTATTTTTGTGGTAGACCATTTATGGATGCGTTTTGTAATTCTTAAAGAGACTGTTGGAAATAAGATATACACACTTTTTTGTATGAATGAAATTAAAATTTATTTGTTTTGTATTGAAGTAGTTAGGTCTGAATAGATATTTACATATTTGAAGCAGGTCTTATTCATCTAAAGAAAGACAAAAGCTAAATTGAAGAAGACCAAAGTAGACTCTTAACAAATTAGCATCGCCAAAGTAAACGACTATTATCTATACAAATTTTTTTGAGACTAGGACGAGTTGCAAAAGTATATTTGTCAACATATTTCATATGCAGCTGCTTCGGTCCTTAAAGTATTAGAGGCCTCAACTTGGTTTTGAAGAGATGCCTACCGTTTATCTATATTACAGTCTCTTAAGCGCTTTGCACGGTCTTTTTGTCAAATTCTTTATGAAGAACTTTATTTGCCCATACATAATGTTTGATTATGTAACCTGACAAACATCATGTAGTTAGCTGGTGGATACCTTCTTTGACGAGGCACATTTCTACCTTAGTGCTTGTTGTAACAAGCAGTATATAGGAATTTGAGTGAAACAAACTTCATAAGGCCCCTTCATCCAGACCGAGTGCAATTTTACGAATAGAGATCATCGACTCTTACTTTTTTTAAAATATTATTTGACAATGATTTAGGAGTTTTTTGTCTGCTTTCGAAGAAATGAACTGGATAATGTGTGGTTTAAGTAAAATGGAGCTAAGTAGCCAGGGTTTCAATAATTTTTTTAAGAGAAGGTTTTCTTGGGTGACTAGTTTTCTTCAGAGAGGAAATAAACTGGCCGGCGCGTCTGCCTAATTTAATTCACTGTTATTATTTACTGTCATTTATCCAAAATTCCTAGTTTATGGCGATTGTTCAGATACCCTGAAAGATTTACAGAACAATTTCCGAGTCGAAATTGTCAATATATATGCCGAAATACTTAAAAGTATGGACTATTAACAACTCATGAATAAACTATTGATTGCCTCTCCGGGATCGATCAAACTCAAAATTAAAAAAAAACGAGTCCAAGAACGCATCTGAAGACTTCTGGTATTCTGAACGGTTGGACGGCTAATTTGGAGACAAGCCATTTTGCAGCGAAACCCGCCGTTTCTGAGATATTTAATCTTTTACGGTATCGCGTCCCCCGGAGGGCCACCGTCGAGATGGGTCGACGGTATCAACGTCACAAAAAAAATACAAGAGATTTTAAAAGCTTTATGTTAACATAAAGCTTAAATCAATCTTCAATTTTATCGCATCGAAATGATTCTCGCGACCAGTCCGTTTTTTATTGTTTTTAAATTATGCGTTTTTCGAGAAGCGCTTTGTTCCCAAAGAAAAGAAGTGATTCAGGGTCCTACGTTAAAGTGTGGAATTCTTGGTTTTTTCTATTTTTTGTTTGTTATTTAATTACGGAGACGGTCTCGACATTACGTCAGGAGCGACTAAACAGACTGGCAAATTTCAACATCGATTAACAAATAGTGCGTAATATAAACTATTCTGAAATTGTAACTGAATTTACTAATGGACTGCGCAAAGTATTTTAAATTTTGAATATCTTTGCATAGCACTTTTTGAAAGGCCTTGTATACATTTAAGTTATTACATATAAAACAGGAGAGATACAATATAATAAACTAATCTTAATCCTCAATTCTAATGAGGAATGATTAGGGAATGAACGTGGGTAGACACGATTACTTGATGAACGATTACAATGGAATGATATTGTCTCCTATTATACGGGTTGCTTTATGTCTTTCACCAGATAGACAGGATTTCTTTATTGTAATTGAAGATTAGAGGTTTTTTTGCATATTTTCTGTCTGAGTGAAAGGTATAGAAAAAGTTCTAATGAGCCTTAGCACCAGAAAGATCTATTTGATCCGAGTTTGTTTTAATATATTTAATAAAATAATTAATTCTACGTGTTTGTTTATCTTGCGAGGCGGAAGCATCTGAGAAAACTACGATTCTAATATTCTAAACGACTGGGAGTAACGGGTCAGATTTTCTATTTACAGGATTCGATCGGCAGTTGTCTATGCGTATTTGATTGACGCGGCGCGTGTGTTACTATCGTATCCGTTATGCCTCATCAATGTTATATTTAAGGTAACATATTTACATTTTGCATTTGGTCTTCTAAAAGGTTTATTTTTAGGATATCAAACGATAACGGTGACGGGGTTTGATCCTCGAAAAATGCTCTTTATTCCTAGTTTTTTTTTTTTTTTTTTTTTGTTGTGGTTTGGGAGGAGAATCTTCTAAAGACTGAAAGTGTCGGATTCACTCGCACGAGGCAGGCGCCTACCGACTAAACTCCCCCCCCCCCCCCCCAAATTAATCAATTGACTAACCGGGCGCTTGTATCGCGAAACTTCCTTATCTGGCTCGGCGAGTCGGGCCAGATCAGGATTGGAGTGAACCGCGAGATTGTCGAAGTACTTTGCGGCCAAAGCTTCGATATGTCTGCGCAGAGGTGGAATCCCGAGATCGCTTTGAATTTCGCGATTCCGGACAAACCATGGAGCTCCAGTGAGCCACCGCAAGGTATTACCTTGGAGCGACTCTAATCTATCTAGATGCATATTTGCGGCGGTTCCCCAGATGGGGCACGCATACGTCATCATGGGTCTGATGGTAGACGTGTATAACCGGACTTTATTCCGGAGAGAGAGACCACTGTTCCGCCGCAGCATCGGAACCAGCAGATTTTTAGCTAATTTAGCCTTATCGAGTATTGACTGCACGTGCAACTTGTACGTGAGCCCCTTGTCAAAGGTAACCCCAAGATACTTGGCAGAATCGGACCACGGTATGGGAACGTCGTCGAGACAGACGTTCTTATGAGGTGCGTTCCGTCGCCGAGTGAAGAAAACGGCTTTGCTTTTCTCCGGATTGACCTTTACCAGCCAGTCATTTAACCAGCATTCCAGATCGTCGGTGGCTTTTTGTAGCCTAGAGGTGATCACCAGAGGTGACCATGACGAGTACAAAAGTGCAGTATCATCTGCGTATTGTGCCATTTTAACCCCGTGCTTCGAACCCAAAGGCATGTCAGCAACGAATAGATTAAAAAGGACCGGAGAGAGAATGGAGCCTTAAAGGACCCCTGCCGTGATATTTCGCGTGGTAGAAACGTGTTTATGAATTCTAACAGCCAAGGTTCTACGGTTTAAATATGAGGCTATCAGCCTTATAAGACGTAGAGGAAATTTTTGACTGAGAAGTTTGTAGAGAAGACCCTTGTGCCAGACTTTGTCAAAGGCTTTTTCCACGTCGAAAAGGACCATCCCTGTGGCCTTTTTCCACCTAAAACCTTCCACAATGTGATCAGTCACCCGATTTAACTGGTGGACCGAAGAATGCTTCCAACGAAAACCGTGCTGATGCGAGGGAAGTAAATTATTCGAATCAACATAATCCTGAATAATTCCTAGTGAATCGGAAGTCACCTAATAAGCCGTTGGTTCCATCAACCCTTTTTAAATAAGTCGCATGACTTCTGGGCGATGTAAAATAGCTGTAAACGCACAATAATGAAGACACAATGTGACAACAGACACAAATCTATGCTTACAGCTGTTTGTAACACGTGATACGTGTTCAACTGAGTATGACAGTGCTAACGGATCTGCAACTACAATAAGTTTGTTCCAACTGACGTATGCATCGTTTTCTAACCGTGCAAATCAATCATACAAACCATATGTGTTATCTAAAACAGCTTAAACAGGAACATTATTTTATTTTGATGCACACTTTGCGAACCGTTCCAATCGTCAGTTGGAGCAGACTTTATAAATCGATTGCACGGTTTGAGAACGGTACATAAAAGACCCACGATTCAATTTTGCACTATTAATGCGCACAGTAAATTGTGCGGTTTTGTACGAAGTTAGAACCTGATACAAACTTCTACAAAGATCAAACAATAAACCATAAAAATAAAGAATGATTCAAATACAATGTAATGTAACAAAGCGATATCTATAGGTCGGCAAACGGTAAATGATCATGTTTTTGTACTGAGAATTTACATTTTAAAAGTAAATTGTTTATAATATCTTTATATTAATTAGTATTGTTATTGTCGTCAAAATTATATGAATGTTGCTTAAATACGCATATCTGAAGGAGGTATAATACAACTCGCATTAATTACGTCTTAGGAATCACATCCTGCATTTTTGATAAATAACTTTATTTAGTAAATAATCAAACAAGGCACACTGACGAGGTTTGTAGAACCGAAACAATGATCTGTGTTTGACCTTTGCCTCTGTAATTTTTAGATTAAATTTGTTTTTATTTTGATTAATCATTTCTTGTTTTTTTATGTTTCAGATAATCTGTGGAGGCCTGTTCACCTCTTCTACATGTTACATCTATCTTAGCTTTTAGCCACATTGATCGTTGGGACGGCAGGCTCGTTCACACTCTTTCCAACAAGTAGCTGGTCTGCTTTTCTCCTTCCCGCAGTTCGGGCCCCCCTTGTACTGCACACTTCATCTGCGCTACACACCACATTCCAGTGAACTGGCTGCGGACATAAACTAAAAACAAAACGCAACTCTAAAAAAAAAATATTAAAAAAGATATAAAAAAATTATATTGATTGTCGTCTCATTTGGGGTTTCAAGAACTTATATACTATTAACATAATTAAATATTAAAAGGAACAAAAAAAAAATCTAAATATCTTATGTATTTAAATCTGAATATGATTGTTGTTATAGAAGTTTGTTAACGACATGGATAAGTTACAGTTTCAATAATGAAATGTTATACTCACTGCCCTTTACCTTCAAATGTTGTTAAGTGTCTCCTCCTATTGAAAATGTATGTGTTAAATTAATGGTTAGAATGTAGCTCTCTAGAATATTAATAATTTCAATTTGTTTCAAAATATATCAATGATTTTATTCCGTTTGAAGGTTTAGTTATGGTAGTTGTAGATACGAGAAAGTATAACTTATCCATGTGCCAGTGATTAGGTAGTAGTTAAGTGGTAGTGGTAGGTAAGTGTAGTAAAAGGTGTGCAGGGCGGGGTTTTGAACTATTTGGTTGCACGAGTGATAAAAGCGTGCCATACCACACCTATCGATCATCGTCATTGATATCATCCTCATCATCTCCACTGTGTGTGTTAATTTAAATAAAAAAGATATTGCTATATATAAATATAAATATGTAAAATTATTAACTCATATGCGGAGTTATAAAAAGTTTCATTGTGCGAAAAGTACATTTTTATCTCTCTATTAATTAATAATGGAAAAAAAACGTGTTTGATTTATGAATTTAAAAAAATATATTAAAAAAATTGAATTAACACAAAATACACATCTTTGCTACGTGCTGTACTTATATATTTTTTTGATTGTACAAATTGTGTTATACTATTATATGGTTATTAAATTTTAAAAAATATTGCTCTGAGTCTTGAGAAGAGAATGCACCCAAATATATATATATATATATAGAATATCAATTAGTTGCGGTGCATGATGATATAATTGGGAGTACGCAGTGGGTACAATTTCACTGGGTCTCTACTATAATTAAGTTCAAAACAAGGTGATTTTCTTAAGACGTAGAGTGTGAATGAATGTTTGAATATTCTGTTGTGTGCCAGTGAGTGTTAAATTATATATCTATTAATCTTATTAAATTCTGTAAATTTATTCTATAATATATTATATACATATAATAATATGGTATAGTTAATTATATAGGAGATATCTAAAAAAAAAAGAAAACAATTATCGGATTAACTTAGAAAAATATCAAAAGTTTCATATGACGTCCCTTAACTTTTATACAAATTAAAAGAGAACTACAGTTGCTTTGTAAGCTTATTAACTGAACATAACGAACCATTGTATTACGATTTTAAAAATAATTCATCGTTTTCTCCTCCCCAGTTTTTTATATAATATACATTTATAATAATATATAATGTACTTGTTGATTTTATTGCTTGTCTATTAACATTAATATAAAAAAAAAAGGAAACAAATTAAGTGTATTAAAGTTTGGGGCATCCTTTTTAAATTTAAATACTTCTGAGAAAGCACCACCATGATTTGTCAAAATGTTGCAACCGATTGTTATAGAATGAATTTTTCCTAGTCATTTCTTTTGCTACCTCTGATTGTTATGTTTTGTTTATTTTAGGTTTAATTGTGTAGTTGCGTAAACATATATAAACGCATTAGAATTATTAATTACATATTTTTTGTAAAGTTAGCCCTTTCCCAATGTTATTAACTTTGTATACTTTTAGTTTCGATCAGACTGTGGTATGACTAAGCAATAAAAATGACATTATATTTCTAAATAGCTAAGAACAATCCTTAGAACTACGTGCAATGCAAACCTTTGACAAATCAGTGTGTTTGTGTATATTTAAGGTTGGCCAACAAAAATGTGTGTCTAGACGTAAACCTTAGTTCAACTATGACTGAAGACATTACTATGTTTTAGATGGTTTCTTTAGGGTAGATTTCCAATCGTCATCCCAATTTATATATTGTTTGTATACTGTTATTAATTAATTTTTCTGTTACTGTTACTGCTGGGATTTTGAACGATTGGAAAGCTACCACTTTATGTCCATGGCTATTATAACTGTTGAAAATTCTCCATGGTTTGAGCAATAAACCTCAAGCCAAAAATAAGGTATGCTGAGTTATTTGTGATAGCTATCCTTGATTTTGAATAGCTTTTGTATAATCGTTTGATACTTTACATCACATTGCGTTAATGTCAAGTATCAAATCTGGATACACCTTTTTTGAAAAATAAACTTTAAAATTGTATAAATATATATATAAAAAAACTATCTATATGCCTTCATACTTCCTAACTTATTATTATGATTATTATATATAATAATGCACTGAAGTATTGGGATGTTAGACTTTTAATACTTTAGTACTATCACTGTGTCACTATGACAGTGACCATTTTAATATTAATATACGTACTGGAAAACGCCTCCAATGCCACTAACAAAAACATTGCACATATAGACCCTTCTTATATAATATTTAAATAAAAAATAACTACATGCATTTAATTTAATTCGGTAACAACATAATGAAATTGACCAATTTATTTCTGGGTGGCATTGCATAAAGGATGGCGCATTTTTCAGTACATCTAGAATTAGCTGAATGTTTTTAAATAATTGAATATACATTATATACATATTAAAATGCGTTGATATAATTCATATCAATCGAAATGTGCAATTTAAGGTGGACAAACTTCTAAAGTTCTGCATGTTTAAATTTGGCAGTTGTTTATCTGTGATCGCCTTGCGTTTCAGTTTTTACTGTGTTTTTTCTTCTATCAGGCATTAATATGGTTCGTTTCTTACAAAATGTTACAATTCTACATTTCAATTGTACTGGATATTTTAATTTGTGTTCTTATTAAATATACATGAATAAAATGTTGATCTTTTATTTACCAATTATTTTTGTATACCTTTAATTTCAATAATTGCTAAAATACTTTTCATAGGTTTAGTAAGCTGCATTAGAACCCAAAAATCTCTATATGTGAATCAACCTTTTCTTGCAGAACAAAACTTCTTCCTCTGATATACCAACTCATTTGTTCACAGTGCAAATCATTTAAAGGAAATAAATGTAAGTATGTTTATAAAATATATTGCAAAAGTCAAAATCATAATAATCATCTACCTATAATAGACTTATAATTGAAATTAGTCAGTTTGGACGAATATTAAGTCCCAGAAGTTTTTAGAATGTTTTATGAATTTATTCATATTGTTTTTATTTATTTTATAACTGCATTACAATCTACCTTTGGTTATAATGGACCAACTTTATAGGTCAGAGTTTGTTATACGCGAATTCTACTGTAATTTATTTCATATTTATAGATATTGATTTATTTGTGATTAGTGTATCATGTAGACTTCCAGTTGTTGTTTAGTAATTGACAGTTGCGATAAAATAACCTAAAAACTGTTAATACATCTTGGCGACATAACCTAAAATTTATTCTGTCACTTTCCTTTTGACAAATATGAAAAATGACTTCACAATTATTGTTATTGTGTCCAAAATGTTTAAACCTAAACTTTCTACAATAATAAAAAAGTACATTCCTACATAAATATGTAATAAAAATAATTCAGTTTTAGCAACAAAAAAATATTTTTGACCGAAAACGATATCCAGCCAAAAATCTACTTGTGTCAAAAACTATATAATTTATAGTCATATTTCTAGGTTATGTTTAAACTTATATTAATGGCCGACCTCACCTACACATCATAAAAATTAAGCCCGAGTTAAATTGCTAATGGCTAATATCTCACCAACACTTTTTAAATCAATACTTACTAATAGTTTACTGGTCAATAAATTTTATAAGCGTCTCCTCAACCATTTGTAACCGATACTTACTAAGTATAGTCAAGTTTCAGCCAAAAGGCATTGCCTTGAACTTTTTTGTGCGCTTTCATCACATTGTGTGCATATCTATACTTATACACTGTGATATTTATGAATTACTTAATATGTCACAACAGCATAAAAATACCTTTGAATTTCAACGAGTGAAACCACACTCGCTGAAACTATCACATTGAAGACTAGATTTAAGCAGTCTGTGAACATTGACCTTGAGTATTTGTTAATTTTTAGCAAGCCTTGTACTACGAGTAAATATTTGTTTAGATGGCAATATGTCTTGTATTTTGTTTGAAAAACGTCTATGTAAATATCTATAGAAATTGCAAAAATCTGCCAAATTGCGCCGATGTTGTAAAGTCATTAGTCACTTTTGGGTCGGAAAAGATCTGAACAGCTTGTTTTTGAATAGAAATTAGAAGAGAGTATATTTTCAGATGCTCCTCTTATACTTGGGAACAATATTCAATACAAGGTCACTTTAAAATTATGACTTAGTTTTTGAACTTTTTTTAACCTTATGTTAGCAAATTGTAAACAATTGTACTATATTGTGCACACTAAATTAAAAATTCAATGTTGAATTGTAAAGCATATTTATTGCGTATTTTGGAAGTATCACAAATTGACAGTTCAGAATAAGTTCGGATTTTTGCTTCTAGGACTAATATGGAACAAAAAACATTAAAAAAAACTAATAACAAGAGTTACTCCTACTTGAATTAACTGCTTGAAGTCGACGAGGAGCACTTTGAATTAAATTAGGGATCACATTTTGGTCAATATTATTCCATTCCTGCAATAGCAACTGTCTTAGCTTTCGGAACAGGTGTATGCTCTCGGATACGTCGTCCTAACTCATCCCAGACAAATTCTATTGGATTCATGTCCGGGCTGAGAGCTAGCCAATCGAACAGCAAAATTCCCACTTCGCCGTAGTTGTCATGAAGGACATAACATGATATTTGAGTACCTCCATAATGTATCTGTGAGCTGTTAGGGAGCCATTCTCTATAAAGACCAACTCTGTGCGTGCTTTGGTAGAAATTAATGCCCAAACCATAACCGACCCACCGCCAAATGTAAGTCGCTCATTAATACAAACTGAAGCGTATCTTCTCCAAATGTTTGCCACACTTTTCGACGTCCGTTTAATCTATTGAGGCAAAATTGCGACTCATCTGAAAACAGTACTCCGCTCCAGTCCTCATTATTCCATGCCCGGTGATTTCAGGCAAAAGCCAATCTTGCAACACGATGTCGGCGTTGTAAAGGTGGACCTGTAGCCATCTTTTTACAAGACAATCCAGCAGCCTGAAAGCTTCTCCTAATAGTTCATTCATTAACATTTACATCCTCAATTTCATGGAGTAGGTTTTGTAGATAAACTTTTACCAACAATCCTTGCAGTTTTTAATAGGGCTTAAAGGCATTATGACCTGTTAAGTGACAAGTGTAAATGTGTAAATGACAAGTTTTGCATAGAAAAATCAACACTTAGTAAAAAAACCACAACGAAATGTAGGTTTTCAATTAGAGCGGAATGGATGAAATAAGTCATAATTTTAAAGCGACCTCTATTTTTTGCTTGCCAGAGTATATGCAAAAGTTGAACAGAAGTAAAAATTTGTTTACATCTATTACAAAATTCTAGGTTTCTAGATACTACTTTCGAAGCTATGTCAACAACAAGGTTGTTCCAGAGAAGATTATGTGCGATTGTAACCCTTAGAAGACAAATTGAAGAAGATTTAGATATGGATTTGTTGATTAGTTTAATATTTGGTACTGATGATGCTTTGGATTTTGATTTTGAAACAGTAAGAAGTTGAGTTAAAATTGACCATGTTGGGAGTACCCCATTCAGATATTGTTTTGAGGTCTTTGTTTATCGATGCTACAGATTTTAACTTAGAAATTTTATGACATGGTCTTTGAAAAGTATGAATTATGAAGAGTGTTAGGATGCCATACCTTATCAAATGCTTTGTAAACGTTTAGTGCCACTGCAAGATTTTCTCCATGTTTGTCTAAAGTAGAATTCTATTTGCAACTCGTTAATAGTCTTCTTAGGCTGATACGCCAAAAATCTAAAAATCTATTTGCGACTAACATAAGTCGGAAGATCTGTAGTCGAACGTTTTGATCAAAATCCACATTGTGTATCTGAGAAGTTAATTAATATATTTTTCAAACATTTTTGACATTTGGACAAAAATGTAATTGGTCTATAGTTTAAAGAATCAGACTTATTTCCTTTTTTAGGTATAGGTTGAACATTTGTAATTTTCTAACAATTTGGGAATGCGTCAATTTGTCAAAATGGGAACTAATCAATTTGCAAATGTTTTAAGAATAATAGGTAGAATTTTATCTATACCTGATGGTTTTCTAGTATTAAATTTAAGATGATTTTTTTTGGCAATTCGTTGCCTAATATGAATTGGATTTATTATTTTACTACTATCCGGCATTGTAAGTACAGCAATAAAGAATTTATAATAGTAGAATTAGATGCAAATCGGTTTGCAAAAATATCTGCTTTTTTTTGGATTAGTAACTAGATTATTTTGGTCATTTTGAAGAGGGGGATTGAAGATTTTGTACTATTTTGCAATGTGTTTTTATAGAAACTTTTGTTGTTTATAGAAAGCTGAAATATTCGATTAGCTTTGATTCTGTCAATTCAATCTTTTTCATTGTATTAGATTGTCACAATGTTTACGAGATTTCTTATAATCCTGTTTGGTCTGTTCGGAATAATTACTGATGTGTTTCTTAAATGTTTTTTGCTTTTTATTAACTACCTGTTTTGTCTGAATTAAAAACAAGTACTGTTGTTTTGGTTTAATAAGAGAGTTTAGTACACATTTTTCGATAACGTTCTGAATATTTTTTGGGAGTTTCTGCTGAAATAATATTACCTTGAAGTAGCTTGTCAAAACTTGTCTATCTTTTTTAGAAATATTAGCCGTCTTTAATTTAAAGAGGAAATGTAACAGATCAAATCTCTTAATGACAAACAAACGGGCGGGTACTCAATCTTACAAATTTTGTTGAATTAATAAAATTATTCACATTGTAATTAAGTGTTCCGTCTGGAATGGCATACGGGCATTTCTCGTGGATTTTTTAGGCGTAGAGTCATCTTTATAGACGATACTGGTTGTTTTAATGGCGCCCTATAACAGATAAAGAAAATTGCAAGGCGTTGCTGTACTCGGTAATTTCTACAAGTCTTTGATTGTGCTTCTCAAACTAAATCTGATAAATAAAGTTAGCAAATCCAATTTATTTGGACTTTGTGAAATTGTATCTTGTTATAGCAACACCGTACAAAGGTACCTAAAGTAGTTCTTATTTGAAAAGTTCATCATGAACGTCAAATATAACCTATCAAAATAAATTTCAATGAAAAACATTCAATATTAGAAAAGAATTATTATATTCATTATTGGCAGGTTTAAATTATGAAAAAAAAATCTAACCTTTAGAGATGAAACTGAACCAAAATTATTAATAACTATTGGAACTTATTTTTTATAAACAATTTGACAGGGTTGTTATACAACATCTGAAAGAACATAATTTGAAACTTAAACAAACGAAAAATCAAACCCCTAAGTAAAAACATAAGACCACAATGTTTTACAACACACCAAACCGCAGAGGGTACAATTTGCAGTTTTCCTAATCTAGAAAACCCGTTAATTACGAATATGGTAATGTTTTTGTAATGTAGAATTGTTTTTATTGAATAAAACTTTAATCAATTTTGAGAATTTAGTTTTGGGGTTAATGCTGGATCATTAAAATAAGATCTATTTCCTTCAGAATAGTAAAGCTGGCATTAAACAATGTATACGTATATTTGTAGATTAATACATTATTTATTTATTGTGAATTGAATTAATTAACTTTAAAAGGTTGTTGTGCTAATTGGGGAGTTTCTTAAGGGGTTCAGTGTGATCTTACTTAAGTATGAATATTTAGGCTTACATTACTGATACTTCTCATCTAATTAATTAAGTTTAAATTTGTTAAAGTTAAAATAATTTTAAAAATCACCCCTATATAGAGGCAGAAATTAAATCTAATGCATTATTTTAATAAATACAAAAATTTTGAAAAATGTTTTCCATTTTTTAAGCTGTTTAAGGGGTTACTTTAAGAGAGAAGGGGTGGATGCAAAAATTTGGAAATTGGTTCATTAAAAAGCTATTTTGTTTCTGTATCGAATTCATACTAGTTGCATTTTCCTATGTGTTTTTTTGGTAGTGATAATATTAATAATTGATTTGATTTAATTCATAATATCCGACAGTTGGTCATAGAGTGGGGAGGACTATAAAAGCAAATGTTGGCTTAGCACTGGTCTCCCCACAGCCTATAGGGCTACTCACCCATCTTCTTCCCAATTTCATCTTACCAAAGGAAGGCATGTGCAGAAAGGACTGAACTTCCACAGGCAATTCAACGGGCGGTTTTTAGTCGGTAGGCGCCCGAAAGGGTGAATCTGGCACTTTGCCAGTCTTTTGAAGATTTTACCGCCCAGCCCAAAAAAAAAAAACTGGTCTCAGTAGTCTGGTGGCCGCGCTAAGGTGTACATGTTTTAGTTAATGTGAAGTGAAATACAGTGTAAAAAGCAATTAAAAATGGTTCTGTGTTAATTTAAAATTGAGTGCATTGGTGTTTGGTGATTACTGATAGCATGGATTGGATATTACCATCGTACTTTTGATGTGTAAGCCGGAACCTGTTGCTGAGTTTTAATGGCTCGATCTTAATGGAAAAATCGGAGAGTTGATTTGTAATAAAATTACTTTCTTATTACTCAATTTTATAATTAATTGTTTACGAAAAAGCCTTTAAAATTTCAATAAACATCTAATTTAACATTTTAATGAAAATTCAACAATTTTTATTATTGGCACTCCACCGCACACTGCTCAAGCTACATTGGATTTGTTGAAGACATCGTTCTCAGGCCGTTTGATGTCAAAAAATGCTGATTTTGACTGGCCGCGTTTACCAGATTTAACGCCTGCAGACTTTTTTCTGTGGGGCTATTTGAAATCAAAGGTTTATATTAACAAACCATAATCCCAAAAAGAGCTTAAGAACAACATTCGGCAGAAAATAGCCGCCATTTCGGCCGAAATGTTGGACTAAAACCATGGAAAATGCTGCAAAACGAGATCAAAACGCCGTAGACGCCCAAGACGGCTATTTACAAGATATCATATTCAAAAAGTGATGTAAACAAATCTGCTTCAATAGAATTAAATGATGTTTAACATGAACAACCAAAAATGTGTTTTTTTATGATTTGAAAAAAAATCTTTTTGTCAAATATGGTCAACCTATGTAACATGTATAGTTAAAAAATTGTAATAGATGGCTTAATTAACAAACTTAATTAGACCTAATTAGCAAACCGTTTTTTATAAAAATATACCTTATAACAAATAAAACGATCTACAAAAGAAAAAATTTTAAACCACAAACTGTGTACGTACTACATAAAGGTACGAAAATAAATATCTAATTTGTTGTTAATGTGCATTTTTTCAAATTAGAAATTGTTCCTTGTTTAATCATCTGTCCTTCTGGGCAGTTTACTGATTTTCTAAAATTATAACAAAATCAGATTTTGTAAAATCTTTACTAAGGTTGTTAATGTCTTCGGTAATATCTTCAAAACGTGCGCTACGTTAAAATATATTTATAATGTCATATTTATTATAACAAACAAAATCACTAATAATCTGCTGCATTCCTCTTGCATACGTATCTCCTAGAATACAAATTATCTTTTTCTTTTTGTCGTTGACTTTATTTTCTATAATTTCTCATTTCATTACCTCAGGTTGTCCCGGTTTTTTTTTTGTTGGAGCTAATCTTGCACATTATTATCATCAGAAGCATTGTTAATGTTATATTTATTTTTAAGAAGTAGTTTAGTAAGTTGTTGAATGTCTAAAAAATAATTTATTTCTAAAACTCAATCTCTTTTCATTTCTCATATAAAACTTGAGTTTAGAGTTTTTTTTCAGTTTACTCACTAATTCGGTTTTATTTCCAGTAGTCGAAATATTTCAATTTTTGAGTTGCAGTTTCAGTTCAGATACTTTTAATACAGCAAGTTTTTTGGTCCACTTCTATCGCACTATGCGCTATTATATTTTATATTATTTATTTTATTATTCTTGTCTTCAATAAATAAATAATTCACTTGAACGTCCTAGTTTTATATAGACTTTATGTACACGGACATAAAGGCTAAAATTCAATAAAAGTTTTGTTTAATTAATTTAACTATGTACTTTGTTGATATGTTCTGTTCAAACAATAAACACCAATAGGTAGCACATATATTTCACATGAACTACGCTTATTTTTACTCATTTTTACGATTCAAAAACTATTAAAACATTTTATGTGGAACGCATGGTTTCTCAATTGCGGTACAGTACCCGCTTACTCGTCCAAGTGTTTGTTATCAATATATTTAATTATCTTTCACTTTTAATATTCTTGTTGTTAATACATTTGAGGAATGTCGGTTATTAAACACTTATGTGGTTAAGCAAGTTACTTAGTTCATAATTATGGTTTGTACTCAAATCTCGTTTGCCCGTCAAAGTGTTTGCTATTAATATATTTTATTGTTTTCCACTTTTAATGTTCTCGTTGTTAATACATTTGAAGAATGTCAGTTGTTAAACGCTTATGTGGTTAAACGAGTTACTCAGTTTATGGTTATGGACAAGAGGTATTAAAGTAGCTCGTTTACCCATCCAAGTGTTTGTTATCAATATATTTAATTATATTTCACTTTTAATGTTTTTGTTGTTAATAAATTTGAGGAATGTATGCTGGTAAAAATTTAGGTAGTTAACCGAGCTACTTATTTCATAATTATGGACAGAGGGTTTGTATTGTTTTCTACTTTATAGTTTTCGTTGTTAATAAACTGGAAGAATTTTTGTTGTTAAACACTTGAGCAGTTGTTAGTAGATATTAAATACAACAAATAAAACAGGCAACAAATTCCTTGATAACTAACATTTAGGCGGGTGAGTTGGTTACTTAATTTATGATTCTAAATGTTTGTATTGGCCCAAATTTGTTATTAAGAGATTGGATTTTTTTTCACTTTTAATGTTTTCAGTTGGTATTTATTTTATGTAGGTAGTAAACATTGAAGTTTTTGTTTAGACGTTTTTTCAATTGAATATAGACGTTTTATCACTGTTTATATGCTTAGAATATTTTAGATAATGTTTTCAACATAACAAACTGTGAACCAAATTATATTAATTAAAAATAACCAATCGCTAATAAAAATAAGTAAAAAAGTTTTAAAAAAATTAATTGTTTATATTTATCAAAAAAAATTACGCCTATGGTGAACATGTTATAAAGCGTTAATGATTTTTTTTTTGTATTTACTAGTGCAACCGGTTTTTTATTTGACAAAATAGTCACACTTGATAGCACTAATTCAATCATTATTGAATTTATTTGTCAAACGCGCCTTACATTTTCGATGAATTTGAGAGAATGTCCCACAGTATATTCTAGTTTGTCAAGTGTGAGACACTCTTGTCCGCGATATTTAATAATGTAAAAATGGAAATAGAAATCCTCTTTAGTTGCTTACTTTGTAAACCTCATTTTTTCTGTCTCATCTTTTACTTTCATACAAAGCAAAAGAGACGATTGTGGAATATAAACAGTAGCGAGATGCAATCAGTAAATAGTTTTTGTAGACATATTTGCTTTGAAATGAAGAATAAAAATGACCTACCAAAACCGAGTTTTTAAGTTAAAATTTTTTATCATTAACCAAGACCGGTTTTGTTTTTACAAGTTTCAAATAGATAAAAAAAATTGTTAAACTTAAATCTGAAATAAAAGTTTTTTTTATTGTGACCAAATTAAGCGACTAGAAGACAGGTAAGCAGCGCCGTAGCTAACGTCCCGAGGAGTTTTGAGGCCCCAAATCTCAAGAACAAAATAATTACATTAATTAGATAAACTAATGACTATCGTTCAGTAATGTAGCTATCTGTAAGCAGGGATCTGCAATGCAATAAGACCCACGAGTTTACTAAGCGACGTTTATTAAAACCCTGAGAAGTTACAAAGTTAAATAAAAAAATGTCCTTTTTTTTTAATCCGACTTTAATATTTTGCTGTAAAGCCCAAAAGTTTTAGCCACACCACTGCTTTAAATAATGTTTGGAACTTTTGAGGTGAGTTTTAGAATATTTTAGAATTTCTTAAAATATATTGGAAAATTAATTAATTTATTTATTTATTTATTCAATTTCCTTTCTACCTTTCGGTGTAAGGCGTACATTTTATTAATTTAATAAATCTTATTAATAAATCTAATACTCTTTCTTATTTCAATATTTCCAGTGTTTCTTTAGTTTGATAATTGCTTCTATTACTTCTACGTCTTTTTTAATTTTATCTATTTCTTCCGTTTGTCAGTCCTGTATAATTGTTTAAAAAAAAACAAGAAAGGATCTTATGTTGTTTTTTTTTACTTCTTGTCTTGTTAGTTCTTTGAAGTATTTCCTTCTTCTTTCCATTATCTCGCCTTCTTCCGTTATTATTTTTCCATTTATATCTTTTATGTTTATCATAGTGTGTTCTTTCTTTTGTTTTAAATGTTTTGACGTTTTGTAGTATAGTTTATGTTCCGGTTGAAGTTCTCATTCATTTCTTTTCCAAATTTTGTCCATGATTTTATTTTTTTCTTGTCTTTTATCTCCCTTACTTTTTCTCTTTTTTTTTCCTCGACTCATGTCTACATTAACCAGTATTCTCTATGTGTTGTTACTATCTGCCTTTTTATCTGTATTTTTTTAGTTGTTTTTTTTTATTTATTTTTTTTATTTGCATTTGTCCCTGTATTGTTTATCTTATTTCTTGTATCATTTTCTCGTCATGTCTTTTTCTTTTATTTTATATTCATTTAGTTATTTACTTATTTTTTTTATTTTTTTTTTTCTGTATTCTTGTTAGTATTTTGGAACTTCCACTTCTTCTAAACCTTTTAACTGTCTATTCCATCTATATTCCTCTCCGTTAATTATTAACTTTCGGTAACCTATTCTAACCCTCTTTCCATTCGCTTTTTCTTCTTTTGCTAAGTCTCTAATTTCTTTTTGTACGCATCTTTCCTTGTGTGTTAGGTCATTGTCAATGTAAATCCTGGTCCCTTTCAGATTTCTTTTGGCTTTCATTATTTGCTGCTTTGTTTCCCATGTTTCGACATCTACTCTTATTATTTGCTTATCTTTATGTATTAGTTGAGCTTTTCCTATTTTGGCTATAATCTGAAGTTTTTCTTTCAAAAAGTTCTCCACTCCCTTTTGTTCTTCATTCTCATTTGTTTTTATGCCTTTTATTATAATGTTATTTCTTTTTTTCTGTCTTTCTTCTTTTTCTGCTTTATTTTCTAAGTTTTCGATCTTTTGAATCATTTGTCTTTTTTCCTGTTCCCACTTCACTTCTTTATCCTTTAATTCCTTCTTTAGCTCTCTAATCTCTCCTTTTAATTCCATTGTGTTTTTTGCCATCTCATTCATTAATTCTTTAATCATGTTCTTTAATTCTTCCATTTTCTTGTCTGTATTTGTAATGCCTTTGTATTCTTCTCTGTGTGTTTTATCCTCGTATACTTCTACCTTCTCTTTATTTTCTATATTTCTGGTTGTATCACTGTTGGATTGCTTTTCTACTGTCGTTTTCCTTTCTTTCTCTATTTTCCTTTGTTCTGGGGATCTTAATATTTTTTGCTTTTTTAAAATTCTTTTAATTCTTGTTTAGGGCTTTCTATATCGACTTCTTCTCTCTCGTACCCTCTTTCTCGTTTTGCATTCATTTTGTCTTTAAACATGCTTTGTATTTGTATTTTTAGTTTCCTTATTCCATTTTATTAAATTTAATATTTATTAATATGATTTATTTTATTTGTTTGTTTATTTTATATTTCATTAATTTGTGCACTTTTTTGTTTTCTACGTTGATATTTGTTATCTACAATGTGTCGTTCTGGTTGAGCCGCAGCTGTTCCCGAGTCACGTCTGTCTCTTTCTAGCGCGCGCCGCTTGCTATGGGTCGGTCTCCCTCCCACACTTACTGGCAATTTATTCGCTGTTATTTAATGTTATTTATTGTTTTCACACTTGTTCAGTTTTCTTTAATTTTTCCTCGCTTCACTGACTATACAATTTACTTAATATCACTTTTATTTTTTTTTATTCCCGTTTTGCTTCGACGATAAGTCTCGATTTTCGAGTTGTTTTTCGGCCGTAACAAAACACGTGCGTTTGCAAAGCGAGTTCGACTGTGACTCTAATTAATTCATAATAGCTCTTATTGAGCTTGAATTCCACACAGCAATTTATATATTCAAAGGATTAAAAATTTACAAAATTATTTTCATAAAACTAATAAAAAAACAATAAATTAGCATTACTTTTTTACGGGAGGTAAAATTCATACTTTGTCTTACTTGCTATTTTGCAAATAGAATAGTCTTAAGTAAAGTGAGGTAATAATAACTGAAAATAGAGGCAAAAGAAAAGCACCTAATACACGCATCGTCACAAGTCAATAAAATTGGTATACTATGTATAAACACCACTGAACTGACGTGACTTATGTGAACATAGCAAAATGTGAAACATGGATATTTTGACAAATCTGCCGCCAGATTCCTTAGCTGCGACAGCCAATAAGATTTCCAAATGCGCTTTACTACATAACATTTTAAAATAATTATCGATTATAACAAATTTAGATATATAAAAGGTGGTCCCTTTTTGAAAATTCAAAAAAATAAATAATAATCAATTTTTTTCGGTATATTATTGGTTTATTCAAATAAGCAAACATTCGCATTATTTATGGAACACGATTTCATTCATGTAGCTACCACGGCTGGCTTTGCAGTAGCGCATCCTGTTAACCCAGTTTTTCAAAACCGTGGTGACGGTTTCTGGCTCTATCTCACGGATGGCTTACTCAATATTCGCCTTCAGTGCCTGAATTGGCGTCAAACCGCATCTCCGAGGTGGCCAGTTGACATCACAGAGACGGCTGATAACATGATTACCGAACTTGGCGATTGATTGTAGCATGGGCTGTGTAGCATGGCGCGCCATTCTGCTGAAATCAAAGATCGTCCAAGTCCATGTCTTCAATTTCCGGCCACAAAAAATTGTTTATCATGCCTCTGTTGCGCTCACCGTTGACCAAAATGGCGTTTCCATCAGCTTTTAAAAAAAAAATTAGCCAATGATGCCACCGCTCCAATATCTGCACCAAATTGTCACTCTCTGAAGATGCATTGGCTTCTCGACAATCACCCCAGATGCGACAGTTTTACTTGTTAACATAGTCGCCGAGATGAAAACGCACTTCGTCAGAAAAAATGATTTTTCGAGCTGTTCTAATGCCCAAACAGAGAAGAGATAACAAACCGGGTGGTCGTGTGCCTTCAATTATTATTGCTGAGTCAATTTGTTGTAAATAATATATTGTTATGTACTGCGCTGCCATCTTTATGTATAATAAATATTTTTCATATATTTTTTGCTCTCCCACAACTCACCTTACTTACGAATCTCAACAGGTTATAGGCTCCTATTAATTAAAAGTGATGCAGCATTCTATGGTAGTAATAAAATAAAGGACAAAAATATAAAATGTTTTACGTGTAATAAACGAGGCTATATCAAGTAATTGTAATAAAAAGAAAAAATCAGCATTTATTAAAACGGCGAAAACAACAAGTACAGTGTATTACACCAAACAATCTCATGAAAATAAATGGTGTATTGACAGCGGTGCTTCTTAACATATATCGCCATTTGAAAATCTATTTACTAATTTAAAATTAACAGCAATTAAACAAATTTCATCAGAAAATTCGAATAAAATGTTAGTAAAAGGAGTTGATAAAATTTCAGTAACGATTGATAATCGAAAAGTGAAGTGAAGTGTTGTGTGTTTGTGATGTGACAGCCAATCTTCTCAGTCAGTTGCACAAATAGTTAAAAATGGAAATAGTGTTGTCATCTAGGTTGTCATGTATATAATGAAAGCGGAGAATTGATTGTTGAAACCAGTAAAACGAATGGTGTATACAAATTGTACGTACAACAATCAAACTGTTTTGCAGCAGCAGCTCAATCAATGAGTGGCATCGTAAATTAGGCCATATGAATTTAAAATGAAACAAAATTGAAATAAAAACCTGGAGGTTTGCAAAGAAGGGAAGCAAACTCGTCGACCATTTTCAGTTACTACACTACACTACACGAGCCGATCATGTTTTGGATCTCATTCATTCGGATTTAAATGAACCAATAGAAAATCGTTCAAACGGAGATGCTAAATACATTTTGACTTTTCTTGATGACTATTCATGAAAAATATTTGTATATTTTTAAAAGAGAAATCCGAGATGTTTAATAACTTTGTTGATTTTAAAGCAATTGTTGAAAATGAAACTGGTTGAATAATAAAATGTTTTTGGTCAGAAAATGGTACCAAATGCATTAATTCATCGTTTGAAGAGTATTTCAAGAAGCATGGTATAAAACATCAAAATTTGTACCAGAACAAAATAGTATTGCTGAACGTGCCAATCGTAAACTAGTTGAGAAAGCAAAATATATGCTTTTTGATTCAAAATTAGAAGTGTTATATTGGGCTAAAGCAATAAATATGACAGCATACATTATAAATCGTTCCGCCAGCGCCATTTTGAGTACAGCTACTCCAGAAGAATTATGGTCTGGTAAGAAAGTAAATGTCAGACATCTTGAGCTGTTTGGAAGTTCAGTCATGGTACACGGACCGAAGCAAAAACGCCGAAAATGAGATAAAAATCAAAGATGATCTTCGTGAGATTTTTAGAAAGTGTTAAAGACTATCGTTGCATTGATTCAAATCCAAAAGAAATACGTCCCTGAAGTTAGCCTCGTTTCCGTACCCGTTCTTGCGTAGTTTTTTATGATGTGATGCAAACACATAACTGTACATTACAGTTGCCCAGCAAATTCATTAAATTGAATTCTCTTTATATATATTTGAGTAAATTTACAAATTAAAAAATAGTTCTGCAGTTAGGTACAAATAACAGCAAGTACAATTTAAGTTAATAATAATTATACTTTGTTTTGTTATAATATAGTCAATTAACTTAATTAAAAAAACATAATACAAATTTTATGTGCAATAACAAATAGATTCTATATTACCTGATAGAATATTACAGATTATTTATTAACAATTAAGAAACTAAAATTTTCAAAGATAATAGAAAAATGTATGTCAAGTGATAGTTTAACTAAGCAATCAATGCACAGATGCACCGGCATGGTATGAGCGGCTCGCTTTTTTTGCTGTAGACACCTTTGTGTGTTTCATATCACCTTATGGAATATTACAGATTGTTTATTAACAATTAAGAAACAATAATTTTCAAAGAAAATTAAAAAAACCATGTCGAGTGATAGTTTTACTAAGCAATCAATGCACCGATGAGCGGCTCGCTTTTATTAATGTAGACACCTTTATAGGTTTCATATTACCTGATGGAATATTACAGATTGTTTATTAACATTTAGGAAACAATAATTTTCAAAGAAAATAAAAAAAAACCATGTCGAGTGATAGTTTTACTAAGCAATCAATGCATCGATGAGCGGCTCGCTTTTATTGATGTAGACACCTTTATAGGTTTCATATTACCTGATGGAATATTACAGATTGTTTATTAACAAATAAAACAATAATTTTTAAAGAAAATAAAAAAAACCTTGTCGAGTGATAGTTTTACTAAGCAATCAATGCACCGATGAGCGGCTCCCTTTTATTAATGTAGACACCTTTATAGGTTTCATATTACCTGATGGAATATTACAGATGGTTTATTAACAATTAAGAAACAATAATTTTTAAAAGAAAATAAAAAAAACGATGTCGAGTGATAGTTTTACTAAGCAATCAATGCATCGATGAGCGGCTCGCTTTTATTAATGTAGACACCTTTATAGGTTTCATATTACCTGATGGAATATTACAGATTGTTTATTAACAATTAAGAAACAATAATTTTTAAAGAAAACAAAAAAAAACCATGTCGAGTGATAGTTTTACTAAGCAATCAATGCATCGATGAGCGGCTCGCCATTATTGATGTAGACACCTTTATAGGTTTCATATTACCTGATGGAATATTACAGATTGTTTATTAACAATTAAAAAACAATAATTTTTAAAGAAAATAAAAAAAACCATGTCGAGTGATAGTTTTACTAAGCAATCAACGCACCGATGCACCTTGTGAGCGGCTCGTTTTTTGCTGTAGGCACCTTAATAGATTTTGTATTACGTGATGGAGTATTACATATTATTTATAAACAATTACGAAAACAAAATTAAAAAAAAAACACACAAAACTCATTTCCGATTGATAGTTTTACTAAGCAAGCTTTATTTGCTGTAGACTTAATAAATTCTATATTAGGTAATGGAATATTACGTGTTGTTCATAAGCAATTAAAAAAACAAAACTAAAAAATAATAATCCATTTTTGATTGATGGCTTTACTAAGCAATGAATACACCGCACCGGCGATGCTCCGTGAGAGCGGCTCGCGTTTTTTGTTGTAGTCATCTTAATAGATTCCATATTACGTGATAAAATATTACATAGTGTTCTAATTTGTAAATAAAACAGAACATATGGAACAAACAAAACAAATAAATTTAATAAAACAAATAAACTTAATAAAATATATAAAACAAAACAGATTTTTACCCAGGTTGCATAACGATGAAGCATATTTTTTTGATAATAACAAGCTCGAAACTTATTTTGAAGAAAAAAATAAAATAAAAAACAAAAAATAAATTAAATTATTATTATAACATTGATGAGTATCTTCTAGCCTAAGAATTGTAAATATCTTTTAGTTTATAAGTACCATGAAAAACCTCTTTATTAGTTGGTACTTCTTCGCACATTATTTCAATAGTATATTTTCCAAATATGTAAAATGAAATTTTATCACATATGTAAGGTAATAAAACAAAACACGATAACATTCTATCGTTACAAACATGTGATGAAATATATTTGTAAATAAATATCATATCTGACAAAGCAAATATTTCGGTAGCATAAGTTTGCATTACATTAATACGATCATTTTCTGAAAATAATATATATGACGATGCACTTGGATGAGTAAATCGTTGTTCATATATTTGTTTTAATGTATCTTCATTATCAAGTATTATTCTTTCGTAATCAATATTTTGCAAGTACACTTTATATTTAGTATTATCTTGCCAGAAGTAACTTTCGCAGAGAATACAAGTGTCATCAGATGTGCTTTTACATTTGATGTGCATTAGTCTCTCGCAGCGTGTACAATTAGCGGCAGACTCCCGATTATGTTTGCCACATTTGACACATAAATTTTTAACACACTCTGAATGTATCAAAATTGATTTTTGGAGTGCTACTCTATATACAAATGGATCAAATTTAGAACTGCAATTTTTAAAAAAGTCCGCCATTGTCCTTGATTCTGACAGTTTTTGTATAAAATGTATGCCAAATATGCCACAGTTATACGCATCCTTTTGTATTGGAAGAAAATCATTTATTCCAATTTTCCAACTTCTAGGATTTAATCTTTCCTATTTTAAAATGCTGCTTTTTCTTTCTAAAAACTTTTTAATTTTAGACAAAATTGAATTGATTTCATCATCAAAAACAAATGGATTATAAGGATCAATATAATATATTAGACTATTTTTAATATAAAGTCAATATATCAAAATTCTTGTTGGATGCGGCGCAATTATAACATTAACGTACACAACATTCTTTAAATTTAATGAATACCAATTACAATAATGTCAGAATAACAAAATTTTTATTGGAGCCGGCAATAATAACATAAATGTACACTACATTCAATAATTTTTATTAAACTTGGTAGACAGACATGTTTAAGTATGTCAATTACAATAATATAGTCAGAATAACAAAATTATTTTTGGAGGCTGCAATAATTCACATTTAATGACTTGTGGAAAAGTCAGTATACCAAAATTCTTGTTAGAGGTGGCAATAATATCATAAATGTATATAACATTCCATGATTTTAATGAGGGTTGATAGACAAAAGTATTTATTAAGTAGACCAATTACAATTATAATTTTAAAATACAAAAACCTTGTTAGAGGCGGCGCAATTATAACATTAATGTACAAAGTATTTTGATAAAAGTTGTTGTGTTTTAAATAATTTTACTAAACAGCCATTTTAAACTATTCCAATTATGCTTTGTAAAGAATATAGACTTTAATATAAAGTTTTATGTTATTCCTAAAATTTTACTGATACTGTTTTACTAATTTCTAAGTTTGTAGGTAATGTTGTGTCCCAACCCGATTTTATGACTGTAAAAACCCATTAAGATTATAAACCATCTGTTTATGGTCAAGGGTTTCATCCCTATCTACCAATATAAATATTCGAGAGGAATAGGTTTAAGTTAGTTATATTTTAAGTATTGAAAAGAGCGGTAGCTCTGAGCTTGAGCCGCAAGGCTCAAGAGAAGAATTAATTATTAATAAATAATATTAAATATTAAAGTAGTAAGTGTTTTAATTAAATAACACCAAACCACAACAATCAACAAGAGCTACAACATTTTGGAGACAGCGCTGGGATCGAACAGATTCCAGTTGCCTTTGCCGTTCTGCCGCCATCGACAACGACGTCGCTGCTAATAACATAAGATGCCATCCACGCCGTCCGAAGAATAGAAAACGTCGCCGTCGTGTTGCCGCTCGCACGAAGATATTTTCGTTCTTCGCCGTTCCTCAGTATAAATAAAATGATTAAGATACATACGAAACATGTATATATAAATAGCTATATATGTATTTTAAATTAATTATGTAATTTATAAATAGATTCGATTCTTTATCAAAATTTTAATAATAAAATTAGAGACAAAGTATAATTCTACATTTTAAGACTTTGAAAATCAATACATAAATCTTTGAAGATTGTAAATGGTTTTAGTTGATTAAACCTTAGCTAAGAGCTGGCGGGTAAATCAAGACGTATCCTGCTCTTGAAATTTAGCTATGTGCGATTCAAGAAGACTGGCGTCTATGTTTGTAATTTATTTGTTTCAAAGTAAGACAAATTTAAGTATTCAAAAATTAAAAAGTTTTCATATGAAGTAGTATTGACATAAAAAGTTGTAAAGGTTGAATTAATTGAATCAAACATTTTTAAACGGTTTATTTAGTAAAAGAAGGAATCAAAACTATTTATATATTTTATTCAAATAAAAATAAATATATATATATATATATATATATACATATTTAGTTTAATATTATGAGCTATTAATTTTATTGTATTTCTTTAGTTAATTAATTATTATTATTATAAATGTAAATTTTTAAACTCCACATAATTATATTGGTAAATTTTTCTTTCATAAAAATTTTTAATTTGAGGGGGAAGTAATGTTGTGTCCCAACCCGATTTTATGACAGTAAAAACCCATTAAGATTATAAACCATTTGTTTATGGTCAAGGGTCGGTTTCATCCCTATCTACCAATATAAATATGCGAGAGGAATAGTTTTAAGTTAGTTATATTTTAAGTATTGAAAAGAGCGGTAGCTCTGAGCTTGAGTCGCAAGGCTCAAGAGAAGAATTAATTATTAATAAATAATATTAAAGTATTAAAGTGAAGTTTTAATTATAATTGTAATAACAACCAACCTAATCAACAAGAGAGTTACAACAGTAATAATAAAACTAGAAGACAAATGTATTCAAATTTTAAATTTAATTGAATGTAATTATCTAGTTTGATGATAATTTGTGGTATCGATTATGATTTGTTTTGTAGGAGTATAATAATATTGTAAAAATTCATTCATTTCAAAACAATAATGAGTAATGAGTAATATTATTTATCCGATGATATACTTTAAGTTTATAATTGTAACTAAAGCACCAGAAAATATATTTTAAATTTCTTAGTCTTAATGCATATCTATTTATAATGTTATAAGTAGAAACCGGATTCCTAGCTATTATGCTTACGCTAAATAGTTAAAGCATCGAAAATATGTCTAAATATATGCACGAATTGTGACGAATGTAATCATTTGGCACTAAGTTTTTTACGCTTTATTTGCTTTTTTAGTACTTTTTTTGAATTTGGTGCATATTTTAAGATTTTGTGCTTATTTTTAAGCTTTTTTTTCAGTTTTAGTACCTTTTTTTTATAAATCTGTTCTTCTATAAAATATAGTGGATTGAAATGTAAATAAAAAAAGTGTATATTATTTTATTATTTAGAAAACGTAGAGCAAAATTTACGTATCGAGATCTTGCATACTTTTTATAATATTATTTAGACAAGTTTAATATAATTCTGTAAATCCCGACTGAGCTCATAGCGTATTTTAATGCCACCTCTTCAAGCAAGTCAAATTAAAAAAATTTAAAATCGTTGTAATACAATTTTTGGATTCTGCAAGTAAGTCAGTGAAAAACTTCTAAGCAGTTCTAAAAAATAAGAAACTTCAATATAATTTAGCTTTCGGTTTTGTGAGTCACGCCATAAAATTGCTAGGAAAACAGAAAAATACGTTAAATGGAAGTCTAAGTATAACTAGAGATTTCAAAGATGCAATTTTAAAAGTACTAGGCTGTAATAGGCAAACAGTGAAATCAAAATCCGAAGATGTATTTTTGAAAAATAGAGAGATTTTGATAGGAATCCAGCTTTCAAGCAAAATTTAAACATGCACCAATGTGCAAGTGTGCATGTCGAAAGAATTCTTTTCCTTTCAAAAACATTTTAAGTAATTGAAGACAGAATTTTACAGTTGAACACTTAGAGCAACATTTAATTATTAACTGTTTTTGTAGATATTTTTTTTTAGTTATTTAAAAGTTTTTTTTATATTATTTAAAATGTGTGTGAAAAATATCATCACTCAAACTTTTATTAAAATATTTTATAGTTTTGAATTTTTTAAATTTTCTTTTGTTTCAATTGTTTCATGCTTTTTTAATGCTTTTTTATATTTTTGGTGCTTTTTTAATGCTTTTTTAGTTATATTTTTATGCCTTTTTAAGCGCTTTTTTTCGTATTTTTAATGCTTTTTAATCCGGTATCTAGTTATAAGCCTGCAATTTTGACCTTGCTCTACTATTGAAAAGGGTTCAACGATATTCATTCATAGAATACAAAAACATTTTTGTATGGCTTTCCGTTCTCACATTCCTGTTAAGATAATACATTTTGAATGTTATAGTTAGGTAAGAAATATTCCCAATAATAATCGATGGTAATATAACACCGATTTTAAATATATTTACTACAAAAAACTTGATTTATATAATTATTATTGTTAAATTTTGTTGAGTCATTGTACTAGTAAGTGTTTTAATAGAAGTATATGATAAATAATCAATTCAATTACATTTTATTGTCTATATTTATCAAATAAATCACTAATACACTGGCTGACATAGAATTTCAAAAATGATTATAACTTGTAAGATATTTTTATAAATAAATAAATAATAGAATGTTCTATACTACAAGAAGGGCAATAACATTAAGTAAATAACAACAAAAATGTTATTATTTTGAAAAAAATATATAAAAACAAGTTATAAAATATCATAAAATAATGTAATAATATAAAAGCCATTCAGAGATATATTGTTAAAGAAATGGTATTAAAACTATTCAAAAATTAGTTTCAAGATATTGCCAAAGATGTGTGATAATATGAACAGTAGTTAGGGAATATCGTCAAACAAGTGCTACTATAAAAGCATTAGTTTGGAGATATCGTCAAAGAAGTGTGATAATATAAGCGGTTGTTTGGGGATATCGTCAAACAAGTGCTACTATAAAAAGCATTAGTTTGGGGATATCGTCAAACAAGTGTCACTATAAAAACATAAGTTTGGAGATATCGCCAAAGAAATGTATTTATATTAACACAAGTTTGAAGATATCCCCAAAGAAGTATAAGGTGAGTTGTGGGAGAGCAAAAGATATATAAAATATATTTATTATACATAAAGATGGCAGCGCAGTACATAACAATATATTATTTACAACAAATTGACTCAGCAATAATAATTGAAGGCACACGACCACCCGGTTTGTTATCTCTTTTCTGTTTGGGCATTAGAACAGCTCGAAAAATCATGTTTTCTGACGAAGTGCGTTTCCGGGGTGATTGTCGAGAAGCCAATGCATCTTCAGAGAGTGACAATTTGGTGCGGATATTGGAGCGGTGGCATCATTGGCTCATTTTTTTTTAAAGCAGCTGGAAACGCCATTTTGGCCAACGGTGAGCGCAACACAGGCATGATAAACAATTTTTTGTGGCCGGAAATTGAAGACATGGACTTGGACGATCTTTGGTTTCAGCAGAATGGCGCGCCATGCTACACAGCCCACGCTACAATCAATCGCCAAGTTCGGTAATCATGTTATCAGCCGTCTCGGCGATGTCAACTGGCCACCTCGGAGATGCGATTTGACGCCGATTCAGGCACTGAAGGCGAATATTGAGTAAGCCTTCCGTGAGATAGAACCAGAAACCGTCACCACGGTTTTGGAAAACTGGGTTAACAGGATGCGCTACTGCAAAGCCAGCCGTGGTAGCTACATGAATGAAATCGTGTTCTATAAATAATGGGAATGTTTGCTTATTTGAATAAACCAATAATATAAAAAATTGATTATTATTTATTTTTTTGATTTTTCAAAAAGGAACCACCCTTTATATATCTAAATTTGTTATAATCGATAATTATTTTAAAATGTTATTTAGTAAAGCGCATTTGGAAATTTTATTGGCTGTCGCAGCTAAGGAATCTGGCGGCAGATTTGTCAAAATATCCATCTTTCACATTTTGCTATGTTCACATAAGTCCCGTCTGCACTGTGTTCAGTGGTGTTTATACATAGTATACCAATTTTATTGACTTGTGACGATGCCTGTATTAGGTGCTTTCCTTTTGCCTCTATTTTCAGTTATTATTACCTCACTTTACTTAAGACTGTTCTATTTGCAAAATAGCAAGTAAGACAAAGTAAGAATTTTACCTCCCGTAAAAAAGTAATGCTAATTTATTGTTTTTTTATTAGTTTTATGAAAATAATTTTGTAAATTTTTAATTCTTTGAATATCTAAATTGCTGTGTGGAATTCAAGCTCAATAAGAGCTATTATGAATTAATTTTCCAATATATTTTAAGAAGTTCTAAAATATTCTAAAACTTACCTCAAAAGTTCCAAACATTATTTAAAGCAGTGGCGTCGGATTAAAGTCGGATTAAAAAAAAAGTACATTTTTTTATTTAACTTTGTAACTTCTCAGGGTTTTAATAAACGTCGCTTAGTAAACTCGTGAGTCTTATTGCATTGCAGATCCCTGCTTACAGATAGCTACATTACTGAACGATAGTCATTAGTTTATCTAATTAATTTAATTATTTTGTTCTTGAGATTTGGGGCCTCAAAACTCCTCGGGACGTTAGCTACGGCGCTGCTTACCTGTCTTCTAGTCGCTTAATTTGGTCACAATAAAAAAAACTTTTATTTCAGATTTAAGTTTAACAATTTTTTTTATCTATTTGAAACTTGTAAAAACAAAACCGGTCTTGGTTAATGATAAAAAATTTTAACTTAAAAACTCGGTTTTGGTAGGTCATTTTTATTCTTCATTTCAAAGCTAATATGTCTACAAAAACTATTTACTGATTGCATCTCGCTACTGTTTATATTCCACAATCGTCTCTTTTGCTTTGTATGAAAGTAAAAGATGAGACAGAAAAAATGAGGTTTACAAAGTAAGCAACTAAAGAGGATTTCTATTTCCATTTTTACATTATTAAATATCGCGGACAAGAGTGTCTCACACTTGACAAACGCACTAGAATATACTGTAGAACATTCTCTACATTGAAAAATTCATCGAAAATGTAAGGCGCGTTTGACAAATAAATTCAAAAATGATTGAATTAGTGCTATCAAGTGCGACTATTTTGTCAAATAAAAAACCGGTTGCACTAGTAAATATAAAAAAAAAATCTTTAACGCTTTATAACATGTTCACCATAGGCGTAATTTTTTTTTGATAAATATAAACAATTAATTTTTTTTAAACTTTTTTACTTATTTTTATTAGCGATTGGTTATTTTTAATTAATATAATTTGGTTCACAGTTTGTTATGTTGAAAACATTATCTAAAATATTCTAAGCATTATAAACAGTGTTAAAACGTCTATACTCAATTGAAAAAACGTCTAAACAAAAACTTTAATGTATACTACCTACATAAAATAAATAGCAACTGAAAACATTAAAAGTGAAAAAAAATCCAATCTCTTAATAACAAATTTGGGCCAATACAAACATTTAGAATAATAATTTAAGTAACCAATTTACCCGCCTAAATGTTAGTTATCAAGGAATTTGTTGCCTGTTTTATTTGTTGCCTGTTATATTTGTTGTATTTAATATCTACTAACAACTGCTCAAGTGTTTAACAACAAAAATTCTTCCAGTTTATTAACAACGAAAACTATAAAGTAGAAAACAATACAAACCCTCTGTCCTTAATTATGAAATAAGTAGCTCGGTTAACTACCTAAATTACCAGCATACATTCCTCAAATTTATTAACAACAAAAACATTAAAAGTGAAATATAATTAAATATATTGATAACAAACACTTGGACGGGTAAACGAGCTACTTTAATACCTCTTGTCCATAACCATGAACTGAGTAACTCGTTTAACCACATAAGCGTTTAACAACTGACATTCTTCAAATGTATTAACAACGAGAACATTAAAAGTGGAAAACAATAAAATATATTAATAACAAACACTTTGACGGGCAAACGAGATTTGAGTACAAACCATAATTATGAACTAAGTAACTTGCTTAACCACATAAGTGTTTAATAACCGACATTCCTCAAATGTACTAACAAAAAGAACATTAAAAGTGAAAGATAATTAAATATATTGATAACAAACACTTGGACGAGTAAGCGGGTACTGTACCGCAATTGAGAAACCATGCGTTCCACATAAAATGTTTTAATAGTTTTTGAATCGTAAAAATGAGTAAAAATAAGCGTAGTTCATGTGAAATATATGTGCTACCTATTGGTGTTTATTGTTTGAACAGAACATATCAACAAAGTACATAGTTAAATTAATTAAACAAAACTTTTATTGGATTTTAGCCTTTATGTCCGTGTACATAAAGTCTATATAAAACTAGGACGTTCAAGTGAATTATTTATTTATTGAAGACAACAATAATAAATTAAATAATATAAAATATAATAGCGCATAGTGCGATTGAAATGGACCAAAAAACTTGTTGTATTAAAAGTATCTGAACTGAAACTGGAACTGAAAAATTGAAATATTTCGACTACTGGAAATAAATCCGAATTAGTGAGTAAACTGAAAAAAATTCTAAACTCAGGTTTTATACGAGAAATATCTAATGATGAAAACATTACGGCGATAAGGAATGAAAAGAGATTGAGTTTTAGAAATAAATTATTTTTTAAAATTTCAAATAAAATATCAACGTTACACATAAAAATTCATTTTTTGGAAGTACAACTTACTAAACTACTTCTTAAAAATAAATCTAATCAAAATAATGACATTAACAATGCTTCTGATGATAATAATGTGCAAGATTAACTTCAACAAAAAAAACGGGACAACCTGAGGTAAAGAAACGTGAAATTATAGAAAATAAAGTCAACGACAAAAAAAAAAAGAAAAAATTTATTCTAGGAGATACGTATGCAAGAGGAATGCAGCAGATTATAAGTGATTTTGTTTGTTATAAAAAATATGACATTATAAATATATTTAAACCTAGCGCACGTTTTGAAGATATTACCGAAGACATTAACAACCTTAGTAAAAATTTTACAAAATCTGATTTTGTTATAATTATAGAAGGATCAGTGAATTGCGCAAAAAGACAGATGATTAAACAAGGAACAATTTCTAATTTGAAAAAATTAACAACAAATTTGATATTTATTTCCGTACCTATTTGTAGTACGTACACAGTTTGTGGTAAACATTTTTTTCTTTTGTAGATCGTTTTTATTTGTTATAAGGTATATTTTTATAAAAAAAATAGCAATCTTGAAGTGACGGTTTGCTAATAAGGTCTATTTAAGTTTGTTAATTAAGCCATCTATTACAATTTTTTAACTATACATGTTACATAGGTTGTCCATATTCGACGAAAAGATTTATAATAAAATATAATAAAAAAACACATTTTTGGCTGTTCATGTTAAAAATCATTTAATTCTATTGAAGCAGATTTGTTTACATCACACTCTATTTAAAAAACGAAAAAAATCGACTCTTCACTCAATTTTTGCATGTGAAACGAAAAAAAAAACGACTTTTTGCTCGATTTTTGAAAATTTCATTTGTGTTTGAATGCATGTGAAAGCGTAAAAAACGAAAAAAAATTGACTCTTCACTCGATTTTTGCATGTGAAACGAAAAAAAAATCGACTTTTTGCTCGATTTTCGAAAATTTTATTTGTGTTTAAAAGCATGTGAAACGAGTAAAAAACGAAAAAAAATCGACTCTTCACTCGATTTTTGAAAATTTCATTTGTGTTTGAAAGCATGTGAAACGCGTAAAAAACGAAAAAAAATCGACTCTTCACTCGATTTTTGAAAATTTTATTTGTGTTTGAAAGCATGTGAAAGCGTAAAAAACGAAAAAAAATCGACTCTTCGCTCGATTTTTGCATGTGAAACGAAAAAAAAATCGACTTTTTGCTCGATTTTCAAAAATTTTATTTGTGTTTAAAAGCATGTGAAACGAAAAAAAAAATTCGACTTATTGCTCGATTTTCGAAAATTTCATTTGTGTTTGAAAGCAAGTGAAACGAAAAAAAAATCGACTTTTTGATCGATTTTCAAAAATTTCATTTGTGTTTGAAAGCATGTGAAACGCGTAAAAAACAAAAAAAAATCGACTCTTCACTCGATTTTTGAAAATTTTATTTGTGTTTGAAAGCATGTGAAACGCGTGAAAAACGAAAAAAAATCGACTCTTTATTCGATTTTTGAAAATTTTATTTGTGTTTGAAAGCATGTGAAAGCGTAAACAACGAAAAAAAATCGATTCTTCACTCGATTTTTGCATGTGAAACAAAAAAAAATCGACTTTTTGCTCGATTTTTGAAAATTTCATTTGTGTTTGAAAGCATGTGAAACGAAAAAAAAATCGACTTTTCATTTGATTTTTGAAAATTTCATTTGTGTTTAAAAGCATGTGAAACGAAAAAAAAAAATCGACTTATTGCTCGATTTTCGAAAATTTCATTTGTGTTTGAAAGCATGTGAAACGCGTAAAAAACGAAAAAAAAAATCGATTCTTCGTTTGATTTTTGAAAATTTCATTTGTGTTTGAAAGCATGTGAAAGCGAAAAAAACGAAAAAAAATCGAATCTTCATTAGATTTTTGAAAATTTCATTTGTGTTTGAAAGCATGTGAAACGAAAAAAAAAATCGACTTTTTGTTCGATTTTCGAAAATTTCATTTGTGTTTGAAAGCTGTGAAACGCGTAAAAAACGAATAAAAATCGACTCTTCACTCGATTTTTGAAAATTTCATTTGTGTTTGAAAGAATGTGAAACGCGTGAAAAACGAAAAAAAATCGACTCTTCACTCGATTTTCGAAAATTTCATTTGTGTTTGAAAGCATGTGAAACGAAAAAAAAATCGACTTTTTGCTCCATTTTAAAAAATTTCATTTGTGTTTGAAGGCATGTGAAACAAAAAAAAATCGACTTTTTGCTCGATTTTCGAAAATTTCATTTTTGTTTGAAAGCATGTGAAACAAAAAAAAAATCGACTTTTTGCTCGATTTTCGAAAATTTCATTGTTGTTTGAATGCATGTGAAACGAAAAAAAAAATCGACTTTTTGCTCGATTTTCGAAAATTTCATTGTTGTTTGAATGCATGTGAAACGAAAAAAAAATCGACTTTTTGCTCGATTTTCGAAAATTTCTTTTGTGTTTGAAAGCATGTGAAACGAAAAAAAAATTGACTTTTTGCTCGATTTTCGAAAATTTCATTTGTGTTTGAAAGCATGTGAAACGCGTAAAAAACGAAAAAAAAATCGACTTTTCATTCGATTTTCGAAAATTTCATTTGTGTTTGAAAGCATGTGAAACGAAAAAAAAATCGACTTTTTGCTCGATTTTCGAAAATTTCATTTGTGTTTGAAAGAATGTGAAACGCGTAAAAAACGAAAAAAAATCGACTCTTCACTCGATTTTCGAAAATTTCATTTGTGTTTGAAAGCATGTGAAACGAAAAAAAATCGACTTTTTGCTCGATTTTTGAAAATTTCATTTGTGTTTGAAAGCATGTGAAACGAAAAAAAAAATCGACTATTTGCTCGATTTTCGAAAATTTCATTTGTGTTTGAAAGCATGTGAAACGAAAAAAAAATCGACTTTTAGCTCGATTTTCGAAAATTTCATTTGTGTTTGAATGCATGTGAAACGCGTAAAAAACGAAAAAAAATCGACTTTTCACTCGATTTTCGAAAATTTCATTTGTGTTTGAAAGCATGTGAAACGAAAAAAAAATCGACTTTTTGCTCGATTTTCGAAAATTTCATTGTTGTTTGAATTCATGTGAAATGAAAAAAAAAATCGACTTTTTGCTCGATTTTTGAAAATTTCTTTTGTGTTTGAAAGCATGTGAAACGAAAAACAAATCGACTTTTTGCTCGATTTTCGAAATATTCATTTGTGTTTAAAAGCATGTGAAACGAAAAAAAATAGACTTTTTACTCGATTTTCGAAAATTTCATTTGTGTTTGAAAGCATGTGAAACGCGTGAAAAACGACAAAAAATCGACTCTACTCGATTTTTGCATGTGAATCGAAAAAAAAATCGACTTTTTGCTCGATTTTCGAAAATTTCATTTGTGTTTGAAAGCATGTGAAACGCGTAAAAAACGAAAAAAAATCGACTTTTCATTCGATTTTTGCATGTGAAACGAAAAAGAATCGACATTTTGCTTCATTTTAGAAAATTTCATTTGTGTTTGAAAGCATGGGAAACGAAAAAATAATCGACTTTTTGCTCGATTTTCGAAAATTTCATTTGTGTTTGAAAGAATGTGAAACGCGTAAAAAACGAAAAAAAATCGACTCTTCACTCGATTTTTGAAAATTTCATTTGTGTTTGAACGCATGTGAAACGCGTAAAAACAAAAAAAAATCAACTCTTCACTCGATTTTCGAAAATTTCATTTGTGTTAGAAAGCATGTGAAACGAAAAAAAAATCGACTTTTTGTTCGATTTTCGAAAATTTCATTTGTGTTTGAAAGCATGTGAAACGCGTAAAAAACGAATAAAAATCGACTCTTCACTCGATTTTTGAAAATTTCATTTGTGTTTGAAAGAATGTGAAACGCGTGAAAAACGAAAAAAAATCGACTCTTCACTCGATTTTCGAAAATTTCATTTGTGTTTGAAAGCATGTGAAACGAAAAAAAAATCGACTTTTTGCTCCATTTTAAAAAATTTCATTTGTGTTTGAAGGCATGTGAAACAAAAAAAAATCGACTTTTTGCTCGATTTTCGAAAATTTCATTTTTGTTTGAAAGCATGTGAAACAAAAAAAAAATCGACTTTTTGCTCGATTTTCGAAAATTTCATTGTTGTTTGAATGCATGTGAAACGAAAAAAAAATCGACTTTTTGCTTGATTTTCGAAAATTTCTTTTGTGTTTGAAAGCATGTGAAACGAAAAAAAAATTGACTTTTTGCTCGATTTTTGAAAATTTCATTTGTGTTTGAAAGCATGTGAAACGAAAAAAAAATTGACTTTTTGCTCGATTTTCGAAAATTTCATTGTTGTTTGAATGCATGTGAAACGAAAAAAAAATCGACTTTTTGCTCGATTTTCGAAAATTTCTTTTGTGTTTGAAAGCATGTGAAACGAAAAAAAAATTGACTTTTTGCTCGATTTTCGAAAATTTCATTTGTGTTTGAAAGCATGTGAAACGCGTAAAAAACGAAAAAAAAATCGACTTTTCATTCGATTTTCGAAAATTTCATTTGTGTTTGAAAGCATGTGAAACGAAAAAAAAATCGACTCTTCACTCGATTTTCGAAAATTTCATTTGTGTTTGAAAGCATGCGAAACGAGTAAAAAACGAAAAAAAATCGACTCTTCACTCGATTTTCGAACATTTCATTTGTGTTTGAAAGCATGTGAAACGAAAAAAAAAATCGACTTTTTGCTCGATTTTCGAAAATTTCATTTGTGTTTGAAAGCATGTGAAACAAAAAAAAAATCGACTTTTTGCTCGATTTTCGAAAATTTCATTTGTGTTTGAAAGCATGTGAAACGAAAAAAAAATCGACTTTTTGCTCCATTTTAGAAAATTTCATTTGTGTTTGAAAGCATGTGAAACGAAAAAAAATCGACTTTTTGCTCGATTTTCGAAAATTTCATTTGTGTTTGAAAGCATGTGAAACGAAAAAAAAATCGACTTTTTGCTCGATTTTCGAAAATTTCTTTGTTGTTTGAATTCATGTGAAACGAAAAAAAAAATCGACTTTTTGCTCGATTTTCGGAAATTTCTTTTGAGTTTGAAAGCATGTGAAACGAAAAAAAAATCGACTTTTTGCTCGATTTTCGAAAATTTCATTGTTGTTTGAATTCATGTGAAATGAAAAAAAAAATCGACTTTTTGCTCGATTTTTGAAAATTTCTTTTGTGTTTGAAAGCATGTAAAACGAAAAAAAAATCGACTTTTTGCTCGATTTTCGAAATATTCATTTGTGTTTAAAAGCATGTGAAACGAAAAAAAATAGACTTTTTACTCGATTTTCGAAAATTTCATTTGTGTTTGAAAGCATGTGAAACGCGTGAAAAACGACAAAAAATCGACTCTACTCGATTTTTGCATGTGAATCGAAAAAAAAATCGACTTTTTGCTCGATTTTCGAAAATTTCATTTGTGTTTGAAAGCATGTGAAACGCGTAAAAAACGAAAAAAAATCGACTCTTCACTCGATTTTTGCATGTGAAACGAAAAAGAATCGACATTTTGCTTCATTTTAGAAAATTTCATTTGTGTTTGAAAGCATGTGAAACGAAAAAATAATCGACTCTTCACTCGATTTTTGAAAATTTCATTTGTGTTTGAACGCATGTGAAACGCGTAAAAACAAAAAAAAATCAACTCTTCACTCGATTTTCGAAAATTTCATTTGTGTTAGAAAGCATGTGAAACGAAAAAAAAATCGACTTTCTGCTCGATTTTCGAAAATTTCATTTGTGTTTGAAAGCATGTGAAACGCGTAAAAAACGAAAAAAAATCGACTCTTCACTCGATTTTTGCAAATTTCATTTGTGTTTGAACGCATGTGAAACGCGTAAAAAACGAAAAAAATCAACTCTTCACTCGATTTTCGAAAATTTCATTTGTGTTTGAAAGCATGTGAAACGAAAAAAAAATTGACTTTTTGCTCGATTTTCGAAAATTTCATTTGTGTTTGAAAGCATGTGAAACGAAAAAAAAATCGACTTTTTGCTCGATTTTCGAAAATTTCATTTGTGTTTGAAAGCATGTGTAACGCGTAAAAAACGAAAAAAAATCGACTCTTCACTCGTTTTTTGAAAATTTCATTTGTGTTTGAAAGCATGCGAAACGCGTAAAAAACGAAAAAAAAACGACTCTTCACTCGATTTTTGAACATTTCATTTGTGTTTGAAAGCATGTGAAACGAAAAAAAAAATCGACTCTTTGCTCGATTTTCGAAAATTTCATTTGTGTTTGAAAGCATGTAAAACGAAAAAAAAAATCGACTTTTTGCTCGATTTTCAAAAATTTCTTTTGTGTTTGAAAGCATGTGAAACGAAAAAAAAAATCGAATTTTTGCTCGATTTTCGAAAATTTCATTTGTGTTTGAAAGCATGTGAAACGAAAAAAAAATTGACTTTTTGCTCGATTTTCGAAAATTTCATTTGTGTTTGAAAGCATGTGAAACGAAAAAAAAAATCGACTTTTTGCTCGATTTTCGAAAATTTCATTTGTGTTTGAAAGCATGTGTAACGCGTAAAAAACGAAAAAAAATCGACTCTTCACTCGTTTTTTGAAAATTTCATTTGTGTTTGAAAGCATGTGAAACGAAAAAAAAAATCGACTTTTTGCTCGATTTTCGAAAATTTCATTTGTGTTTGAAAGCATGTGTAACGCGTAAAAAACGAAAAAAAATCGACTCTTCACTCGTTTTTTGAAAATTTCATTTGTGTTTGAAAGCATGCGAAACGCGTAAAAAACGAAAAAAAAACGACTCTTCACTCGATTTTTGAACATTTCATTTGTGTTTGAAAGCATGTGAAACGAAAAAAAAATCGACTTTTTTCTCGATTTCATTTTCGAAAATTTCATTTGTGTTTGAAAGCATGTGAAACGAAAAAAAAAATCGATTTTTTGCTCGATTTTCGAAAATTTCATTGTTGTTTGAATGCATGTAAAACGAAAAAAAAAATCGACTTTTTGCTCGATTTTCAAAAATTTCATTTGTGTTTGAAAGCATGTGAAACGCGTAAAAAACGAAAAAAAATCGACTCTTCACTCGATTTTTGCATGTGAAACGAAAAAAAAAAACGACTTTTTGCTCGATTTTCGAAAATTTCTTTTGTGTTTGAAAGCATGTGAAACGAAAAAAAAATCGAATTTTTGCTCGATTTTCGAAAATTTCATTTGTGTTTGAAAGCATGTGAAACGAAAAAAAATCGACTTTTTGCTCGATTTTCGAAAATTTCATTGTTATTTGAACGCATGTGAAACGAACAAAAAATCGACTTTTTGCTCGATTTTCGAAAATTTCTTTTGTGTTTGAAAGCATGTCAAACGCGTAAAAAACGAAAAAAAATCGACTCTTCACTCGATTTTCGAAAATTTCATTTGTGTTTGAAAGCATGCTAAACGCGTAAAAAACGAAAAAAATCGACTCTTCACTCGATTTTCGAAAATTTCATTTGTGTTTGAAAGCATGTGAAACGAAAAAAAGATCGATTTTTTGCTCGATTTTCGAAAATTTCATTGTTGTTTGAATGCATGTAAAACGAAAAAAAAATCGACTTTTTGCTCGATTTTCGAAAATTTCATTTGTGTTTAAAAGCATGTGAAACGCGTAAAAAACGAAAAACAATCGACTCTTCACTCGATTTTTGCATGTGAAACGAAAAAAATATCGACTTTTTGCTCGATTTTCGAAAATTTCATTTGTGTTTGAAAGCATGTGAAACGAAAAAAAAATCGATTCTTCTCTCGATTTTCGAAAATTTCATTTGTGTTTGAAAGCATGTGAAAAGCGTAAAAAACGAAAAAAAATCGACTCTTCACTCGATTTTCGAAAATATCATTTGTGTTTGAAAGCATGTGAAACGAAAAAAAAATTGACTTTTTGCTCGATTTTCGAAAACTTCATTTGTGTTTGAAAGCATGTGAAACGCGTAAAAAACGAAAAAAAATCGACTCTTCACTCGATTTTTGAAAATTTCATTTGTGTTTGAACGCATGTGAAACGCGTAAAAAACGAAAAAAATCAACTCTTCACTCGATTTTCGAAAATTTCATTTGTGTTTGAAAGCATGTGAAACGAAAAAAAAATCGACTTTTTGCTCGATTTTCGAAAATTTCATTTGTGTTTGAAAGCATGTGAAACGAAAAAAAAATCGACTTTTAGCTCGATTTTCGAAAATTTCATTTGTGTTTGAAAGCATGTGTAACGCGTAAAAAACGAAAAAAAATCGACTCTTCACTCGATTTTCGAAAATTTTATTTGTGTTTGAAAGCATGCGAAACGCGTAAAAAACGAAAAACAATCGACTCTTCACTCGATTTTTGCATGTGAAACGAAAAAAATATCGACTTTTTGCTCGATTTTCGAAAATTTCATTTGTGTTTGAAAGCATGTGAAACGAAAAAAAAATCGATTCTTCTCTCGATTTTCGAAAATTTCATTTGTGTTTGAAAGCATGTGAAAAGCGTAAAAAACGAAAAAAAATCGACTCTTCACTCGATTTTCGAAAATATCATTTGTGTTTGAAAGCATGTGAAACGAAAAAAAAATTGACTTTTTGCTCGATTTTCGAAAACTTCATTTGTGTTTGAAAGCATGTGAAACGCGTAAAAAACGAAAAAAAATCGACTCTTCACTCGATTTTTGAAAATTTCATTTGTGTTTGAACGCATGTGAAACGCGTAAAAAACGAAAAAAATCAACTCTTCACTCGATTTTCGAAAATTTCATTTGTGTTTGAAAGCATGTGAAACGAAAAAAAAATCGACTTTTTGCTCGATTTTCGAAAATTTCATTTGTGTTTGAAAGCATGTGAAACGAAAAAAAAATCGACTTTTAGCTCGATTTTCGAAAATTTCATTTGTGTTTGAAAGCATGTGTAACGCGTAAAAAACGAAAAAAAATCGACTCTTCACTCGATTTTCGAAAATTTTATTTGTGTTTGAAAGCATGCGAAACGCGTAAAAAACGAAAAAAAAAACGACTCTTCACTCGATTTTTGAACATTTCATTTGTGTTTGAAAGCATGTGAAACGAAAAAAAAATCGACTTTTTGCTCGATTTTCGAAAATTTCATTTGTGTTTGAAAGCATGTGAAACGAAAAAAAAAATCGACTTTTTGCTCGATTTTCGAAAATTTCATTTGTGTTTGAAAGCATGTGAAACGAAAAAAAAATCGACTTTTTGCTCGATTTTCGAAAATTTCATTGTTGTTTGAATGCATGTAAAACAAAAAAAAAATCGACTTTTTGCTCGATTTTCAAAAATTTCTTTTGTGTTTGAAAGCATGTGAAACGAAAAAAAAATCGAATTTTTGCTCGATTTTCGAAAATTTCATTTGTGTTTGAAAGCATGTGAAACGAAAAAAAAATCGACTTTTTGCTCGATTTTCGAAAATTTCATTGTTGTTTGAATGCATGTGAAACGAAAAAAAAATCGACTTTTTGCTCGATTTTCGAAAATTTCTTTTGTGTTTGAAAGCATGTCAAACGCGTAAAAAACGAAAAAAAAATCGACTCTTCACTCGATTTTCGAAAATTTCATTTGTGTTTGAAAGCATGCTAAACGCGTAAAAAACAAAAAAAATCGACTCTTCACTCGATTTTCGAAAATTTCATTTGTGTTTGAAAGCATGTGAAACGAAAAAAAGATCGATTTTTTGCTCGATTTTCGAAAATTTCATTGTTGTTTGAATGCATGTAAAACGAAAAAAAAATCGACTTTTTGCTCGATTTTCGAAAATTTCATTTGTGTTTAAAAGCATGTGAAACGCGTAAAAAACGAAAAACAATCGACTCTTCACTCGATTTTTGCATGTGAAACGAAAAAAATATCGACTTTTTGCTCGATTTTCGAAAATTTCATTTGTGTTTGAAAGCATGTGAAACGAAAAAAAAAATCGATTCTTCTCTCGATTTTCGAAAATTTCATTTGTGTTTGAAAGCATGTGAAAAGCGTAAAAAACGAAAAAAAATCGACTCTTCACTCGATTTTCGAAAATATCATTTGTGTTTGAAAGCATGTGAAACGAAAAAAAAATTGACTTTTTGCTCGATTTTCGAAAACTTCATTTGTGTTTGAAAGCATGTGAAACGCGTAAAAAACGAAAAAAAATCGACTCTTCACTCGATTTTTGAAAATTTCATTTGTGTTTGAACGCATGTGAAACGCGTAAAAAACGAAAAAAATCAACTCTTCACTCGATTTTCGAAAATTTCATTTGTGTTTGAAAGCATGTGAAACGAAAAAAAAATCGACTTTTTGCTCGATTTTCGAAAATTTCATTTGTGTTTGAAAGCATGTGAAACGAAAAAAAAATCGACTTTTAGCTCGATTTTCGAAAATTTCATTTGTGTTTGAAAGCATGTGTAACGCGTAAAAAACGAAAAAAAATCGACTCTTCACTCGATTTTCGAAAATTTTATTTGTGTTTGAAAGCATGCGAAACGCGTAAAAAACGAAAAAAAAAACGACTCTTCACTCGATTTTTGAACATTTCATTTGTGTTTGAAAGCATGTGAAACGAAAAAAAAATCGACTTTTTGCTCGATTTTCGAAAATTTCATTTGTGTTTGAAAGCATGTGAAACGAAAAAAAAAATCGACTTTTTGCTCGATTTTCGAAAATTTCATTTGTGTTTGAAAGCATGTGAAACGAAAAAAAAATCGACTTTTTGCTCGATTTTCGAAAATTTCATTGTTGTTTGAATGCATGTAAAACAAAAAAAAAATCGACTTTTTGCTCGATTTTCAAAAATTTCTTTTGTGTTTGAAAGCATGTGAAACGAAAAAAAAATCGAATTTTTGCTCGATTTTCGAAAATTTCATTTGTGTTTGAAAGCATGTGAAACGAAAAAAAAATCGACTTTTTGCTCGATTTTCGAAAATTTCATTGTTGTTTGAATGCATGTGAAACGAAAAAAAAATCGACTTTTTGCTCGATTTTCGAAAATTTCATTTTTGTTTGAAAGCATGTGAAACGAAAAAAAATCGATTTTTTGCTCGATTTTCGAAAATTTCATTGTTGTTTGAATGCATTTAAAACGAAAAAAAAATCGACTTTTTGCTCGATTTTCGAAAATTTCATTTGTGTATGAAAGCATGTGAAACGCGTAAAAAACAAAAAAAAATCGACTCTTCACTCGATTTTTGCATGTGAAACGAAAAAAAAAATCGACTTTTTGCTCGATTTTCGAAAATTTCATTTGTGTTTGAAAGCATGTGAAACGAAAAAAAAATCGATTCTTCACTCGATTTTCAAAAATTTCATTTGTGTTTGAAAGCATGTGAAACGAAAAAAAATCGACTTTTTGCTCCATTTTAAAAAATTTCATTTGTGTTTGAAAGCATGTGAAACGAAAAAAAAATCGACTTTTTGCTCGATTTTCGAAAATTTCATTTGTGTTTGAAAGCATGTGAAACGAAAAAAAATCGACTTTTTGCTCCATTTAAAAAAATTTCATTTGTGTTTGAAAGCATGTGAAACGAAAAAAAAATTGACTTTTTGCTCGATTTTCGAAAATTTCATTTGTGTTTGAAAGCATGTGAAACGAAAAAAAAATCGACTTTTTGCTCGATTTTCGAAAATTTCATTGTTGTTTGAATGCATGTGAAACGAAAAAAAATATCGACTTCTTGCTCAATTTTCGAAAATTTCATTTGTGTTTGAAAGCATGTGAAACAAAAAAAAAATCGACTTTTTGCTCGATTTTCAAAAATTTCATTTGTGTTTGAAAGCATGTGAAACGAAAAAAAAATCGACTTTTTGCTCGATTTTCGAAAATTTCATTTGTGTTTGAATGCATGTGAAACGAAAAAAAAATCGACTTTTTGCTCGATTTTCGAAAATTTCATTGTTGTTTGAATGCATGTGAAACGAAAAAAAAAATCGACTTTTTGCTCGATTTTCGAAAATTTCATTTGTGTTTGAAAGCATGTGAAACGCGTAAAAAACAAAAAAAAATCGACTCTTCACTCGATTTTTGCATGTGAAACGAAAAAAAATCGACTTTTTGCTCGATTTTCGAAAATTTCATTTGTGTTTGAAAGCATGTGAAACGAAAAAAAAAATCGATTCTTCACTCGATTTTCAAAAATTTCATTTGTGTTTGAAAGCATGTGAAACGAAAAAAAATCGACTTTTTGCTCCATTTTAAAAAATTTCATTTGTGTTTGAAAGCATGTGAAACGAAAAAAAAATTGACTTTTTGCTCGATTTTCGAAAATTTCATTTGTGTTTGAAAGCATGTGAAACGAAAAAAAAATCGTCTTTTTGCTCGATTTTCGAAAATTTCATTGTTGTTTGAATGCATGTAAAACGAAAATAAAAATCGACTTTTTGCTCGATTTTCGAAAATTTCATTTGTGTTTGAAAGCATGTGAAACGCGTAAAAAACGAAAAAAAATCGACTCCACTCGATTTTCGAAAATTTCATTTGTGTTTGAAAGCATGTGAAACGAAAAAAAATCGATTCTTCTCTCGATTTTCGAAAATTTCATTTGTGTTTGAAAGCATGTGAAACGCGTAAAAAACGAAAAAAAATCGACTCTTCACTCGATTTTCGAAAATTTCATTTGTGTTTGAAAGCATGTGAAACGCGTAAAAAACGAAAAAAAATCGACTCTTCACTCGATTTTCGAAAATTTCATTTGTGTTTGAAAGCATGTGAAACGAAAAAAAAAATCGACTTCTTGCTCGATTTTCGAAAATTTCATTTGTGTTTGAAAGCATGTGAAACGAAAAAAAAATCGACTTTTTTCTCAATTTTCGAAAATTTCATTTGTGTTTGAAAGCATGTGAAACGAAAAAAAAATCGACTTTTTGCTCGATTTTCGAAAATTTCATTTGTGTTTGAAAGCATGTGAAACGCGTAAAAACGAAAAAAACTCGACTCTTCACTCGATTTTCAAAAATTTCATTTGTGTTTGAAAGCATGCGAAAAGCGTAAAAAACGAAAAAAAAATCGACTCTTCACTCGATTTTCGAACATTTCATTGGTGTTTGAAAGCATGTGAAACGAAAAAAAAAATCGACTTTTTGCTCGATTTTCGAAAATTTCATTTGTGTTTGAAAGCATGTGAAACGAAAAAAAAATCGACTTTTTGCTCGATTTTCGAAAATTTCATTTGTGTTTGGAAGCATGTGAAACGAAAAAAAAATCGACTTTTTGCTCGATTTTCGAAAATTTCATTGTTGTTTGAATGCATGTGAAACGAAAAAAAAATCGACTTTTTGCTCGATTTTCGAAAATTTCTTTTGTGTTTGAAAGCATGTGAAACGAAAAAAAAAATCGACTTTTTGCTCGATTTTCGAAAATTTCATTTGTGTTTGAAAGCATGTGAAACGAAAAAAAAATCGATTCTTCTCTCGATTTTCGAAAATTTCATTTGTGTTTGAAAGCATGTGAAACGAAAAAAAAAATCGACTTCTTGCTCAATTTTCGAAAATTTCATTTGTGTTTGAAAGCATGTGAAACGAAAAAAAAAATCGACTTCTTGCTCAATTTTCGAAAATTTCATTTGTGTTTGAAAGCATGTGAAACGAAAAAAAAATCGACTTTTTGCTCGATTTTCGAAAATTTCATTGTTGTTTGAATGCATGTGAAACGAAAAAAAAATCGACTTTTTGCTCGATTTTCGAAAATTTCTTTTGTGTTTGAAAGCATGTGAAACGAAAAAAAAAATCGACTTTTTGCTCGATTTTCGAAAATTTCATTTGTGTTTGAAAGCATGTGAAACGAAAAAAAAAATCGATTCTTCTCTCGATTATCGAAAATTTCATTTGTGTTTGAAAGCATGTGAAACGAAAAAAAAAAATCGACTTCATGCTCAATTTTCGAAAATTTCATTTGTGTTTGAAAGCATGTGAAACGAAAAAAAAATCGACTTTTTGCTCCATTTTAAAAAATTTCATTTGTGTTTGAAAGCATGTGAAACAAAAAAAAAATCGACTTTTTGCTCGATTTTCAAAAATTTCATTTGTGTTTGAAAGCATGTGAAACGAAAAAAAAAATCGACTTTTTGCTCGATTTTCGAAAATTTCATTTGTGTTTGAAAGCATGTGAAACGAAAAAAAAATCAACTTTTTTCTTAATTTTCGAAAATTTCATTTGTGTTTGAAAGCATGTGAAACGAAAAAAAAATCGATTCTTCTCTCGATTTTCGAAAATTTCATTTGTGTTTGAAAGCATGTGAAACGAAAAAAAAAAATCGACTTCTTGCTCAATTTTCGAAAATTTCATTTGTGTTTGAAAGCATGTGAAACGAAAAAAAAATCGACTTTTTGCTCGATTTTCGAAAATTTCATTTGTGTTTGAATGCATGTGAAACGAAAAAAAAATCGACTTTTTGCTCGATTTTCGAAAATTTCATTGTTGTTTGAATGCATGTGAAACGAAAAAAAAAATCGACTTTTTGCTCGATTTTCGAAAATTTCATTTGTGTTTGAAAGCATGTGAAACGAAAAAAAAATCAACTTTTTTCTTAATTTTCGAAAATTTCATTTGTGTTTGAAAGCATGTGAAACGAAAAAAAAATCGACTTTTTGCTCGATTTTCGAAAATTTCATTTGTGTTTGAAAGCATGTGAAACGCGTAAAAACGAAAAAAAATCAACTCTTCACTCGATTTTCAAAAATTTCATTTGTGTTTGAAAGCATGCGAAACGCGTAAAAAACGAAAAAAAAATCGACTCTTCACTCGATTTTCGAACATTTCATTTGTGTTTGAAAGCATGTGAAACGAAAAAAAAAATCGACTTTTTGCTCGATTTTCGAAAATTTCATTTGTGTTTGAAAGCATGTGAAACGAAAAAAAAATCGACTTTTTGCTCGATTTTCGAAAATTTCATTTGTGTTTGAAAGCATGTGAAACGAAAAAAAAATCGACTTTTTGCTCGATTTTCGAAAATTTCATTGTTGTTTGAATGCATGTGAAACGAAAAAAAAATCGACTTTTTGCTCGATTTTCGAAAATTTCTTTTGTGTTTGAAAGCATGTGAAACGAAAAAAAAAATCGACTTTTTGCTCGATTTTCGAAAATTTCATTTGTGTTTGTGCATGTGAAACGAAAAAAAAATCGACTTTTTGCTCGATTTTCGAAAATTTCATTGTTGTTTGAATGCATGTGAAACGAAAAAATAATTGACTTTTTGCTCGATTTTCGAAAATTTCATTTGTGTTTGAATGCATGTGAAACGAAAAAAAAATCGACTTTTTGCTCGATTTTCGAAAATTTCTTTTGTGTTTGAAAGCATGTGAAACGAAAAAAAAAATCGACTTTTTGCTCGATTTTCGAAAATTTCATTTGTGTTTGAAAGCATGTGAAACGAAAAAAAAATCGATTCTTCTCTCGATTTTCGAAAATTTCATTTGTGTTTGAAAGCTAGCGAAACGCGTAAAAAAACGAAAAAAAAATCGACTCTTCACTCGATTTTCGAAAATTTCATTTGTGTTTGAAAGCATGTGAAACGCGTAAAAAACGAAAAAAATCGACTCTTCACTCGATTTTTGAAAATTTCATTTGTGTTTGAAAGCATGTGAAACGAAAAAAAAAATCGACTTTTTGCTCGATTTTCGAAAATTTCATTTGTGTTTGAAAGCATGTGAAACGAAAAAAAAATCGACTTTTTGCTCGATTTTCGAAAATTTCATTTGTGTTTGAAAGCATGTGAAACGAAAAAAAAATCGAATTTTTGCTCCATTTTAAAAAATTTCATTTGTGTTTAAAAGCATGCGAAACAAAAAAAAATCGACTTTTTGCTCGATTTTCGAAAATTTCATTTGTGTTTGAAAGCATGTGAAACTAAAAAAAAATCGACTTTTTGCTCGATTTTCGAAAATTTCATTGTTGTTTGAATGCATGTGAAACGAAAAAAAAATCGACTTTTTGCTCCATTTTAAAAAATTTCATTTGTGTTTGAAAGCATGTAAAACAAAAAAAAAATCGACTTTTTGCTCGATTTTCGAAAATTTCATTTGTGTTTGAAAGCATGTGAAACGAAAAAAAAATCGACTTTTTGCTCGATTTTCGAAAATTTCATTTGTGTTTGAAAGCATGTGAAACAAAAAAAAAATCGACTTTTTGCTCGATTTTCGAAAATTTCATTTGTGTTTGAAAGCATGTGAAACGAAAAAAAAAATCGACTTTTTGCTCGATTTTCGAAAATTTCATTGTTGTTTGAATGCATGTGAAACGAAAAAAAAAATCGACTTTTTGCTCGATTTTCGAAAATTTCTTTTGTGTTTGAAAGCATGTGAAACGAAAAAAAAAATCGACTTTTTGCTCGATTTTCGAAAATTTCATTTGTGTTTGAAAGCATGTGAAACGAAAAAAAAATCGATTCTTCTCTCGATTTTCGAAAATTTCATTTGTTTGAAAGCATGTGAAACGCGTAAAAAACGAAAAAAAATCGACTCTTCACTCGATTTTCGAAAATTTCATTTGTGTTTGAAAGCATGTGAAACGAAAAAAAAAATCGACTTTTTGCTCGATTTTCGAAAATTTCATTTGTGTTTGAAAGCATGTAAAACGAAAAACAAATCGACTTTTTGCTCGATTTTCAAAAATTTCTTTTGTGTTTGAAAGCATGTGAAACGAAAAAAAAATCGAATTTTTGCTCGATTTTCGAAAATTTCATTTGTGTTTGAAAGCATGTGAAACGAAAAAAAAAATCGACTTTTTGCTCGATTTTCGAAAATTTCATTGTTGTTTGAACGCATGTGAAACAAAAAAAAAATCGACTTTTTGCTCGATTTTCGAAAATTTATTTTGTGTTTGAAAGCATGTCAAACGCGTAAAAAACAAAAAAAAATCGACTCTTCACTCGATTTTCGAAAATTTCATTTGTGTTTGAAAGCATGTGAAACGAAAAAAAAAATCGACTTTTTGCTCGATTTTCGAAAATTTCATTTGTGTTTGAAAGCATGTGAAACGAAAAAAAAATCGACTTTTTGCTCGATTTTCAAAAATTTCTTTTGTGTTTGAAAGCATGTGAAACAAAAAAAAAATCGACTTTTTGCTCGATTTTCGAAAATTTCATTTGTGTTTGAAAGCATGTAAAACGAAAAAAAAAATCGACTTTTTGCTCGATTTTCGAAAATTTATTTTGTGTTTGAAAGCATGTCAAACGCGTAAAAAACAAAAAAAAAATCGACTCTTCACTCGATTTTCGAAAATTTCATTTGTGTTTGAAAGCATGTGAAACGAAAAAAAAAATCGACTTTTTGCTCGATTTTCGAAAATTTCATTTGTGTTTGAAAGCATACGAAAAGCGTAAAAAACGAAAAAAAAATCGACTCTTCACTCGATTTTCGAATATTTCATTGGTGTTTGAAAGCATGTGAAACGAAAAAAAAAATCGACTTTTTGCTCGATTTTCGAAAATTTCATTTGTGTTTGAAAGCATGTGAAACGAAAAAAAAATCGACTTTTTGCTCGATTTTCGAAAATTTCATTTGTGTTTGGAAGCATGTGAAACGAAAAAAAAATCGACTTTTTGCTCGATTTTCGAAAATTTCATTGTTGTTTGAATGCATGTGAAACGAAAAAAAAATCGACTTTTTGCTCGATTTTCGAAAATTTCTTTTGTGTTTGAAAGCATGTGAAACGAAAAAAAAAATCGACTTTTTGCTCGATTTTCGAAAATTTCATTTGTGTTTGAAAGCATGTGAAACGAAAAAAAAATCGATTCTTCTCTCGATTTTCGAAAATTTCATTTGTGTTTGAAAGCATGTGAAACGAAAAAAAAAATCGACTTCTTGCTCAATTTTCGAAAATTTCATTTGTGTTTGAAAGCATGTGAAACGAAAAAAAAAATCGACTTCTTGCTCAATTTTCGAAAATTTCATTTGTGTTTGAAAGCATGTGAAACGAAAAAAAAATCGACTTTTTGCTCGATTTTCGAAAATTTCATTGTTGTTTGAATGCATGTGAAACGAAAAAAAAATCGACTTTTTGCTCGATTTTCGAAAATTTCTTTTGTGTTTGAAAGCATGTGAAACGAAAAAAAAAATCGACTTTTTGCTCGATTTTCGAAAATTTCATTTGTGTTTGAAAGCATGTGAAACGAAAAAAAAATCGATTCTTCTCTCGATTTTCGAAAATTTCATTTGTGTTTGAAAGCATGTGAAACGAAAAAAAAAAATCGACTTCTTGCTCAATTTTCGAAAATTTCATTTGTGTTTGATAGCATGTGAAACGAAAAAAAAATCGACTTTTTGCTCCATTTTAAAAAATTTCATTTGTGTTTGAAAGCATGTGAAACAAAAAAAAAATCGACTTTTTGCTCGATTTTCAAAAATTTCATTTGTGTTTGAAAGCATGTGAAACGAAAAAAAAATCGACTTTTTGCTCGATTTTCGAAAATTTCATTTGTGTTTGAAAGCATGTGAAACGAAAAAAAAATCAACTTTTTTCTTAATTTTCGAAAATTTCATTTGTGTTTGAAAGCATGTGAAACGAAAAAAAAATCGATTCTTCTCTCGATTTTCGAAAATTTCATTTGTGTTTGAAAGCATGTGAAACGAAAAAAAAAAATCGACTTCTTGCTCAATTTTCGAAAATTTCATTTGTGTTTGAAAGCATGTGAAACGAAAAAAAAATCGACTTTTTGCTCGATTTTCGAAAATTTCATTTGTGTTTGAATGCATGTGAAACGAAAAAAAAATCGACTTTTTGCTCGATTTTCGAAAATTTCATTGTTGTTTGAATGCATGTGAAACGAAAAAAAAAATCGACTTTTTGCTCGATTTTCGAAAATTTCATTTGTGTTTGAAAGCATGTGAAACGAAAAAAAAATCAACTTTTTTCTTAATTTTCGAAAATTTCATTTGTGTTTGAAAGCATGTGAAACGAAAAAAAAATCGACTTTTTGCTCGATTTTCGAAAATTTCATTTGTGTTTGAAAGCATGTGAAACGCGTAAAAACGAAAAAAAATCAACTATTCACTCGATTTTCAAAAATTTCATTTGTGTTTGAAAGCATGCGAAACGCGTAAAAAACGAAAAAAAAATCGACTCTTCACTCGATTTTCGAACATTTCATTTGTGTTTGAAAGCATGTGAAACGAAAAAAAAAATCGACTTTTTGCTCGATTTTCGAAAATTTCATTTGTGTTTGAAAGCATGTGAAACGAAAAAAAAATCGACTTTTTGCTCGATTTTCGAAAATTTCATTTGTGTTTGAAAGCATGTGAAACGAAAAAAAAATCGACTTTTTGCTCGATTTTCGAAAATTTCATTGTTGTTTGAATGCATGTGAAACGAAAAAAAAATCGACTTTTTGCTCGATTTTCGAAAATTTCTTTTGTGTTTGAAAGCATGTGAAACGAAAAAAAAAAATCGACTTTTTGCTCGATTTTCGAAAATTTCATTTGTGTTTGAAAGCATGTGAAACGAAAAAAAAAATCGATTCTTCTCTCGATTTTCGAAAATTTCATTTGTGTTTGAAAGCATGTGAAACGCGTAAAAAACGAAAAAAAAATCGACTCTTCACTCGATTTTCGAAAATTTTATTTGTGTTTGAAAGCATGTGAAACGAAAAAAAAAATCGACTTTTTGCTCAATTTTCGAAAATTTCATTTGTGTTTGAAAGCATGTGAAACGAAAAAAAAATCGACTTTTTGCTCGATTTTCGAAAATTTCATTTGTGTTTGAAAGCATGTGAAACGAAAAAAAAAAATCGACTTTTTGCGCCATTTTAAAAAATTTCATTTGTGTTTGAAAGCATGTGAAACAAAAAAAAAATCGACTTTTTGCTCGATTTTCAAAAATTTCATTTGTGTTTGAAAGCATGTGAAACGAAAAAAAAATCGACTTTTTGCTCGATTTTCGAAAATTTCATTGTTGTTTGAATGCATGTGAAACGAAAAAATAATTGACTTTTTGCTCGATTTTCGAAAATTTCATTTGTGTTTGTGCATGTGAAACGAAAAAAAAATCGACTTTTTGCTCGATTTTCGAAAATTTCATTGTTGTTTGAATGCATGTGAAACGAAAAAATAATTGACTTTTTGCTCGATTTTCGAAAATTTCATTTGTGTTTGAATGCATGTGAAACGAAAAAAAAATCGACTTTTTGCTCGATTTTCGAAAATTTCTTTTGTGTTTGAAAGCATGTGAAACGAAAAAAAAAATCGACTTTTTGCTCGATTTTCGAAAATTTCATTTGTGTTTGAAAGCATGTGAAACGAAAAAAAAATCGATTCTTCTCTCGATTTTCGAAAATTTCATTGTTGTTTGAATGCATGTGAAACGAAAAAAAAAATCGACTTTTTGCTCGATTTTCGAAAATTTCATTTGTGTTTGAAAGCATGTGAAACGAAAAAAAAATCAACTTTTTTCTTAATTTTCGAAAATTTCATTTGTGTTTGAAAGCATGTGAAACGAAAAAAAAATCGACTTTTTGCTCGATTTTCGAAAATTTCATTTGTGTTTGAAAGCATGTGAAACGCGTAAAAACGAAAAAAAATCAACTCTTCACTCGATTTTCAAAAATTTCATTTGTGTTTGAAAGCATGCGAAACGCGTAAAAAACGAAAAAAAAATCGACTCTTCACTCGATTTTCGAACATTTCATTTGTGTTTGAAAGCATGTGAAACGAAAAAAAAAATCGACTTTTTGCTCGATTTTCGAAAATTTCATTTGTGTTTGAAAGCATGTGAAACGAAAAAAAAATCGACTTTTTGCTCGATTTTCGAAAATTTCATTTGTGTTTGAAAGCATGTGAAACGAAAAAAAAATCGACTTTTTGCTCGATTTTCGAAAATTTCATTGTTGTTTGAATGCATGTGAAACGAAAAAAAAATCGACTTTTTGCTCGATTTTCGAAAATTTCTTTTGTGTTTGAAAGCATGTGAAACGAAAAAAAAATCGACTTTTTGCTCGATTTTCGAAAATTTCATTTGTGTTTGTGCATGTGAAACGAAAAAAAAATCGACTTTTTGCTCGATTTTCGAAAATTTCATTGTTGTTTGAATGCATGTGAAACGAAAAAATAATTGACTTTTTGCTCGATTTTCGAAAATTTCATTTGTGTTTGAATGCATGTGAAACGAAAAAAAAATCGACTTTTTGCTCGATTTTCGAAAATTTCTTTTGTGTTTGAAAGCATGTGAAACGAAAAAAAAAATCGACTTTTTGCTCGATTTTCGAAAATTTCATTTGTGTTTGAAAGCATGTGAAACGAAAAAAAAATCGATTCTTCTCTCGATTTTCGAAAATTTCATTTGTGTTTGAAAGCTAGCGAAACGCGTAAAAAAACGAAAAAAAAATCGACTCTTCACTCGATTTTCGAAAATTTCATTTGTGTTTGAAAGCATGTGAAACGCGTAAAAAACGAAAAAAATCGACTCTTCACTCGATTTTTGAAAATTTCATTTGTGTTTGAAAGCATGTGAAACGAAAAAAAAAATCGACTTTTTGCTCGATTTTCGAAAATTTCATTTGTGTTTGAAAGCATGTGAAACGAAAAAAAAATCGACTTTTTGCTCGATTTTCGAAAATTTCATTTGTGTTTGAAAGCATGTGAAACGAAAAAAAAATCGAATTTTTGCTCCATTTTAAAAAATTTCATTTGTGTTTAAAAGCATGCGAAACAAAAAAAAATCGACTTTTTGCTCGATTTTCGAAAATTTCATTTGTGTTTGAAAGCATGTGAAACTAAAAAAAAATCGACTTTTTGCTCGATTTTCGAAAATTTCATTGTTGTTTGAATGCATGTGAAACGAAAAAAAAATCGACTTTTTGCTCCATTTTAAAAAATTTCATTTGTGTTTGAAAGCATGTAAAACAAAAAAAAAATCGACTTTTTGCTCGATTTTCGAAAATTTCATTTGTGTTTGAAAGCATGTGAAACGAAAAAAAAATCGACTTTTTGCTCGATTTTCGAAAATTTCATTTGTGTTTGAAAGCATGTGAAACAAAAAAAAAATCGACTTTTTGCTCGATTTTCGAAAATTTCATTTGTGTTTGAAAGCATGTGAAACGAAAAAAAAAATCGACTTTTTGCTCGATTTTCGAAAATTTCATTGTTGTTTGAATGCATGTGAAACGAAAAAAAAAATCGACTTTTTGCTCGATTTTCGAAAATTTCTTTTGTGTTTGAAAGCATGTGAAACGAAAAAAAAAATCGACTTTTTGCTCGATTTTCGAAAATTTCATTTGTGTTTGAAAGCATGTGAAACGAAAAAAAAATCGATTCTTCTCTCGATTTTCGAAAATTTCATTTGTTTGAAAGCATGTGAAACGCGTAAAAAACGAAAAAAAATCGACTCTTCACTCGATTTTCGAAAATTTCATTTGTGTTTGAAAGCATGTGAAACGAAAAAAAAAATCGACTTTTTGCTCGATTTTCGAAAATTTCATTTGTGTTTGAAAGCATGTAAAACGAAAAACAAATCGACTTTTTGCTCGATTTTCAAAAATTTCTTTTGTGTTTGAAAGCATGTGAAACGAAAAAAAAATCGAATTTTTGCTCGATTTTCGAAAATTTCATTTGTGTTTGAAAGCATGTGAAACGAAAAAAAAAATCGACTTTTTGCTCGATTTTCGAAAATTTCATTGTTGTTTGAACGCATGTGAAACAAAAAAAAAATCGACTTTTTGCTCGATTTTCGAAAATTTATTTTGTGTTTGAAAGCATGTCAAACGCGTAAAAAACAAAAAAAAATCGACTCTTCACTCGATTTTCGAAAATTTCATTTGTGTTTGAAAGCATGTGAAACGAAAAAAAAATCGACTTTTTGCTCGATTTTCGAAAATTTCATTTGTGTTTGAAAGCATGTGAAACGAAAAAAAAATCGACTTTTTGCTCGATTTTCAAAAATTTCTTTTGTGTTTGAAAGCATGTGAAACAAAAAAAAAATCGACTTTTTGCTCGATTTTCGAAAATTTCATTTGTGTTTGAAAGCATGTAAAACGAAAAAAAAAATCGACTTTTTGCTCGATTTTCGAAAATTTATTTTGTGTTTGAAAGCATGTCAAACGCGTAAAAAACAAAAAAAAAATCGACTCTTCACTCGATTTTCGAAAATTTCATTTGTGTTTGAAAGCATGTGAAACGAAAAAAAAAATCGACTTTTTGCTCGATTTTCGAAAATTTCATTTGTGTTTGAAAGCATGCGAAAAGCGTAAAAAACGAAAAAAAAATCGACTCTTCACTCGATTTTCGAATATTTCATTGGTGTTTGAAAGCATGTGAAACGAAAAAAAAAATCGACTTTTTGCTCGATTTTCGAAAATTTCATTTGTGTTTGAAAGCATGTGAAACGAAAAAAAAATCGACTTTTTGCTCGATTTTCGAAAATTTCATTTGTGTTTGGAAGCATGTGAAACGAAAAAAAAATCGACTTTTTGCTCGATTTTCGAAAATTTCATTGTTGTTTGAATGCATGTGAAACGAAAAAAAAATCGACTTTTTGCTCGATTTTCGAAAATTTCTTTTGTGTTTGAAAGCATGTGAAACGAAAAAAAAAATCGACTTTTTGCTCGATTTTCGAAAATTTCATTTGTGTTTGAAAGCATGTGAAACGAAAAAAAAATCGATTCTTCTCTCGATTTTCGAAAATTTCATTTGTGTTTGAAAGCATGTGAAACGAAAAAAAAAATCGACTTCTTGCTCAATTTTCGAAAATTTCATTTGTGTTTGAAAGCATGTGAAACGAAAAAAAAAATCGACTTCTTGCTCAATTTTCGAAAATTTCATTTGTGTTTGAAAGCATGTGAAACGAAAAAAAAAATCGACTTTTTGCTCGATTTTCGAAAATTTCATTGTTGTTTGAATGCATGTGAAACGAAAAAAAAATCGACTTTTTGCTCGATTTTCGAAAATTTCTTTTGTGTTTGAAAGCATGTGAAACGAAAAAAAAAATCGACTTTTTGCTCGATTTTCGAAAATTTCATTTGTGTTTGAAAGCATGTGAAACGAAAAAAAAATCGATTCTTCTCTCGATTTTCGAAAATTTCATTTGTGTTTGAAAGCATGTGAAACGAAAAAAAAAAATCGACTTCTTGCTCAATTTTCGAAAATTTCATTTGTGTTTGAAAGCATGTGAAACGAAAAAAAAATCGACTTTTTGCTCCATTTTAAAAAATTTCATTTGTGTTTGAAAGCATGTGAAACAAAAAAAAAATCGACTTTTTGCTCGATTTTCAAAAATTTCATTTGTGTTTGAAAGCATGTGAAACGAAAAAAAAATCGACTTTTTGCTCGATTTTCGAAAATTTCATTTGTGTTTGAAAGCATGTGAAACGAAAAAAAAATCAACTTTTTTCTTAATTTTCGAAAATTTCATTTGTGTTTGAAAGCATGTGAAACGAAAAAAAAATCGATTCTTCTCTCGATTTTCGAAAATTTCATTTGTGTTTGAAAGCATGTGAAACGAAAAAAAAAAATCGACTTCTTGCTCAATTTTCGAAAATTTCATTTGTGTTTGAAAGCATGTGAAACGAAAAAAAAATCGACTTTTTGCTCGATTTTCGAAAATTTCATTTGTGTTTGAATGCATGTGAAACGAAAAAAAAATCGACTTTTTGCTCGATTTTCGAAAATTTCATTGTTGTTTGAATGCATGTGAAACGAAAAAAAAAATCGACTTTTTGCTCGATTTTCGAAAATTTCATTTGTGTTTGAAAGCATGTGAAACGAAAAAAAAATCAACTTTTTTCTTAATTTTCGAAAATTTCATTTGTGTTTGAAAGCATGTGAAACGAAAAAAAAATCGACTTTTTGCTCGATTTTCGAAAATTTCATTTGTGTTTGAAAGCATGTGAAACGCGTAAAAACGAAAAAAAATCAACTCTTCACTCGATTTTCAAAAATTTCATTTGTGTTTGAAAGCATGCGAAACGCGTAAAAAACGAAAAAAAAATCGACTCTTCACTCGATTTTCGAACATTTCATTTGTGTTTGAAAGCATGTGAAACGAAAAAAAAAATCGACTTTTTGCTCGATTTTCGAAAATTTCATTTGTGTTTGAAAGCATGTGAAACGAAAAAAAAATCGACTTTTTGCTCGATTTTCGAAAATTTCATTTGTGTTTGAAAGCATGTGAAACGAAAAAAAAATCGACTTTTTGCTCGATTTTCGAAAATTTCATTGTTGTTTGAATGCATGTGAAACGAAAAAAAAATCGACTTTTTGCTCGATTTTCGAAAATTTCTTTTGTGTTTGAAAGCATGTGAAACGAAAAAAAAAATCGACTTTTTGCTCGATTTTCGAAAATTTCATTTGTGTTTGAAAGCATGTGAAACGAAAAAAAAATCGATTCTTCTCTCGATTTTCGAAAATTTCATTTGTGTTTGAAAGCATGTGAAACGCGTAAAAAACGAAAAAAAAATCGACTCTTCACTCGATTTTCGAAAATTTTATTTGTGTTTGAAAGCATGTGAAACGAAAAAAAAAATCGACTTTTTGCTCAATTTTCGAAAATTTCATTTGTGTTTGAAAGCATGTGAAACGAAAAAAAAATCGACTTTTTGCTCGATTTTCGAAAATTTCATTTGTGTTTGAAAGCATGTGAAACGAAAAAAAAAATCGACTTTTTGCGCCATTTTAAAAAATTTCATTTGTGTTTGAAAGCATGTGAAACAAAAAAAAAATCGACTTTTTGCTCGATTTTCAAAAATTTCATTTGTGTTTGAAAGCATGTGAAACGAAAAAAAAATCGACTTTTTGCTCGATTTTCGAAAATTTCATTGTTGTTTGAATGCATGTGAAACGAAAAAATAATTGACTTTTTGCTCGATTTTCGAAAATTTCATTTGTGTTTGAATGCATGTGAAACGAAAAAAAAATCGACTTTTTGCTCGATTTTCGAAAATTTCTTTTGTGTTTGAAAGCATGTGAAACGAAAAAAAAAATCGACTTTTTGCTCGATTTTCGAAAATTTCATTTGTGTTTGAAAGCATGTGAAACGAAAAAAAAATCGATTCTTCTCTCGATTTTCGAAAATTTCATTTGTGTTTGAAAGCTAGCGAAACGCGTAAAAAAACGAAAAAAAAATCGACTCTTCACTCGATTTTCGAAAATTTCATTTGTGTTTGAAAGCATGTGAAACGCGTAAAAAACGAAAAAAATCGACTCTTCACTCGATTTTTGAAAATTTCATTTGTGTTTGAAAGCATGTGAAACGAAAAAAAAAATCGACTTTTTGCTCGATTTTCGAAAATTTCATTTGTGTTTGAAAGCATGTGAAACGAAAAAAAAATCGACTTTTTGCTCGATTTTCGAAAATTTCATTTGTGTTTGAAAGCATGTGAAACGAAAAAAAAATCGAATTTTTGCTCCATTTTAAAAAATTTCATTTGTGTTTAAAAGCATGCGAAACAAAAAAAAATCGACTTTTTGCTCGATTTTCGAAAATTTCATTTGTGTTTGAAAGCATGTGAAACTAAAAAAAAATCGACTTTTTGCTCGATTTTCGAAAATTTCATTGTTGTTTGAATGCATGTGAAACGAAAAAAAAATCGACTTTTTGCTCCATTTTAAAAAATTTCATTTGTGTTTGAAAGCATGTAAAACAAAAAAAAAATCGACTTTTTGCTCGATTTTCGAAAATTTCATTTGTGTTTGAAAGCATGTGAAACGAAAAAAAAATCGACTTTTTGCTCGATTTTCGAAAATTTCATTTGTGTTTGAAAGCATGTGAAACAAAAAAAAAATCGACTTTTTGCTCGATTTTCGAAAATTTCATTTGTGTTTGAAAGCATGTGAAACGAAAAAAAAAATCGACTTTTTGCTCGATTTTCGAAAATTTCATTGTTGTTTGAATGCATGTGAAACGAAAAAAAAAATCGACTTTTTGCTCGATTTTCGAAAATTTCTTTTGTGTTTGAAAGCATGTGAAACGAAAAAAAAAATCGACTTTTTGCTCGATTTTCGAAAATTTCATTTGTGTTTGAAAGCATGTGAAACGAAAAAAAAATCGATTCTTCTCTCGATTTTCGAAAATTTCATTTGTTTGAAAGCATGTGAAACGCGTAAAAAACGAAAAAAAATCGACTCTTCACTCGATTTTCGAAAATTTCATTTGTGTTTGAAAGCATGTGAAACGAAAAAAAAAATCGACTTTTTGCTCGATTTTCGAAAATTTCATTTGTGTTTGAAAGCATGTAAAACGAAAAAAAAATCGACTTTTTGCTCGATTTTCAAAAATTTCTTTTGTGTTTGAAAGCATGTGAAACGAAAAAAAAATCGAATTTTTGCTCGATTTTCGAAAATTTCATTTGTGTTTGAAAGCATGTGAAACGAAAAAAAAAATCGACTTTTTGCTCGATTTTCGAAAATTTCATTGTTGTTTGAACGCATGTGAAACAAAAAAAAAATCGACTTTTTGCTCGATTTTCGAAAATTTATTTTGTGTTTGAAAGCATGTCAAACGCGTAAAAAACAAAAAAAAATCGACTCTTCACTCGATTTTCGAAAATTTCATTTGTGTTTGAAAGCATGTGAAACGAAAAAAAAAATCGACTTTTTGCTCGATTTTCGAAAATTTCATTTGTGTTTGAAAGCATGTGAAACGAAAAAAAAATCGACTTTTTGCTCGATTTTCAAAAATTTCTTTTGTGTTTGAAAGCATGTGAAACAAAAAAAAATCGACTTTTTGCTCGATTTTCGAAAATTTCATTTGTGTTTGAAAGCATGTAAAACGAAAAAAAAAATCGACTTTTTGCTCGATTTTCGAAAATTTATTTTGTGTTTGAAAGCATGTCAAACGCGTAAAAAACAAAAAAAAAATCGACTCTTCACTCGATTTTCGAAAATTTCATTTGTGTTTGAAAGCATGTGAAACGAAAAAAAAAATCGACTTTTTGCTCGATTTTCGAAAATTTCATTGTTGTTTGAATGCATGTGAAACGAAAAAAAAATCGACTTTTTGCTCGATTTTCGAAAATTTCTTTTGTGTTTGAAAGCATGTGAAACGAAAAAAAAAATCGACTTTTTGCTCGATTTTCGAAAATTTCATTTGTGTTTGAAAGCATGTGAAACGAAAAAAAAATCGACTTTTTGCTCGATTTTCGAAAATTTCATTTGTGTTTGAAAGCATGTGAACCGAAAAAAAAATCGACTTTTTGATCGATTTTCGAAAATTTATTTTGTGTTTGAAAGCATGTCAAACGCGTAAAAAACAAAAAAAAATCGACTCTTCACTCGATTTTCGAAAATTTCATTTGTGTTTGAAAGCATGTGAAACGAAAAAAAAAATCGACTTTTTGCTCGATTTTCGAAAATTTCATTTGTGTTTGAAAGCATGTAAAACGAAAAAAAAATCGACTTTTTGCTCGATTTTCGAAAATTTCTTTTGTGTTTGAAAGCATGTGAAACGAAAAAAAAAAATCGAATTTTTGCTCGATTTTCGAAAATTTTATTTGTGTTTGAAAGCATGTGAAACGAAAAAAAAATCGACTTTTTGCTCGATTTTCGAAAATTTCATTGTTGTTTGAATGCATGTGAAACGAAAAAAAAATCGAATCTTCTCTCGATTTTCGAAAATTTCATTTGTGTTTGAAAGCATGTAAAACGCGTAAAAAACGAAAAAAAATCGACTCTTCACTCGATTTTCGAAAATTTCATTTGTGTTTGAAAGCATGTGAAACGAAAAAAAAAATCGACTTTTTGCTCGATTTTCGAAAATTTCATTTGTGTTTGAAAGCATGTGAAACGAAAAAAAAATCGACTTTTTGCTCGATTTTCGAAAATTTATTTTGTGTTTGAAAGCATGTCAAAAGCGTAAAAAACAAAAAAAAATCGACTCTTCACTCGATTTTCGAAAATTTCATTTGTGTTTGAAAGCATGTAAAACGAAAAAAAAATCGACTTTTTGCTCGATTTTCAAAAATTTCTTTTGTGTTTGAAAGCATGTGAAACAAAAAAAAAATCGACTTTTTGCTCGATTTTCGAAAATTTCATTTGTGTTTGAAAGCATGTGAAACGAAAAAAAAATCGACTTTTTGCTCGATTGTCGAAAATTTCATTGTTGTTTGAATGCATGTGAAACGAAAAAAAAAATCGACTTTTTGCTCGATTTTCGAAAATTTCTTTTGTGTTTGAAAGCATGTCAAACGCGTAAAAAACAAAAAAAAATCGACTCTTCACTCGATTTTCGAAAATTTCATTTGTGTTTGAAAGCATGTGAAACGAAAAAAAAAATCGACTTTTTGCTCGATTTTCGAAAATTTCATTTGTGTTTGAAAGCATGTAAAACGAAAAAAAAATCGACTTTTTGCTCGATTTTCGAAAATTTCTTTTGTGTTTGAAAGCATGTGAAACGAAAAAAAAAATCGAATTTTTGCTCGATTTTCGAAAATTTCATTTGTGTTTGAAAGCATGTGAAACGAAAAAAAAATCGACTTTTTGCTCGATTTTCGAAAATTTCATTGTTGTTTGAATGCATGTGAAACGAAAAAAAAATCGAATCTTCTCTCGATTTTCGAAAATTTCATTTGTGTTTGAAAGCATGTAAAACGCGTAAAAAACGAAAAAAAATCGACTCTTCACTCGATTTTCGAAAATTTCATTTGTGTTTGAAAGCATGTGAAACGAAAAAAAAATCGACTTTTTGCTCGATTTTCGAAAATTTCATTTGTGTTTGAAAGCATGTGAAACGAAAAAAAAATCGATTCTTCTCTCGATTTTCGAAAATTTCATTTGTGTTTGAAAGCATGTGAAACGCGTAAAAAACGAAAAAAAATCGACTCTTCACTCGATTTTCGAAATTTTCATTTGTGTTTGAAAGCATGTGAAACGAAAAAAAAAATCGACTTTTTGCTCGATTTTCGAAAATTTCATTTGTGTTTGAAAGCATGTAAAACGAAAAAAAAAATCGACTTTTTGCTCGATTTTCAAAAATTTCTTTTGTGTTTGAAAGCATGTGAAACGAAAAAAAAATCGAATTTTTGCTCGATTTTCGAAAATTTCATTTGTGTTTGAAAGCATGTGAAACGAAAAAAAAATCGACTTTTTGCTCGATTTTCGAAAATTTCATTGTTGTTTGAACGCATGTGAAACGAAAAAAAAATCGACTTTTTGCTCGATTTTCGAAAATTTATTTTGTGTTTGAAAGCATGTCAAACGCGTAAAAAACAAAAAAAAATCGACTCCACTCGATTTTCGAAAATTTCATTTGTGTTTGAAAGCATGTGAAACGCGTAAAAAACGAAAAAAATCGACTCTTCACTCGATTTTCAAAAATTTCATTTGTGTTTGAAAGCATGCGAAACGCGTAAAAAACGAAAAAAAATCGACTCTTCACTCGATTTTCGAACATTTCATTTGTGTTTGAAAGCATGTGAAACGAAAAAAAAATCGACTTTTTGCTCGATTTTCGAAAATTTCATTTGTGTTTGAAAGCATGTGAAACAAAAAAAAATCGACTTTTTGCTCGATTTTCGAAAATTTCATTTGTGTTTGAAAGCATGTGAAACGAAAAAAAAAATCGATTCTTCTCTCGATTTTCGAAAATTTCATTTGTGTTTGAAAGCATGTGAAACGCGTAAAAAACAATAAAAAATCGACTCTTCACTCGATTTTCGAAAATTTCATTTGTGTTTGGAAGCATGTGAAACGCGTAAAAAACGAAAAAAAATCGACTCTTCACTCGATTTTCGAAAATTTCATTTGTGTTTGAAAGAATGTGAATCGAAAAAAAAAATCGACTTTTTGCTCAATTTTCGAAATTTTCATTTGTGTTTGAAAGCATGTGAAACGAAAAAAAAATCGACTTTTTGCTCAATTTTCGAAAATTTCATTTGTGTTTGAAAGCATGTGAAACGAAAAAAAAATCGACTTTTTGCTCCATTTTAAAAAATTTCATTTGTGTTTGAAAGCATGTGAAACAAAAAAAAAATCGACTTTTTGCTCGATTTTCGAAAATTTCATTGTTGTTTGAATGCATGTGAAACGAAAAAAAAATCGACTTTTTACTTGATTTTCGAAAATTTCTTTTGTGTTTGAAAGCATGTGAAACGAAAAAAAATTGACTTTTTGCTCGATTTTCGAAAATTTCATTTGTGTTTGAAAGCATGTGAAACGAAAAAAAAATCAACTTTTTGCTCGATTTTCGAAAATTTCATTGTTGTTTGAATGCATGTGAAACGAAAAAAAAATCGATTTTTTTGCTCGATTTTCGAAAATTTCATTTGTGTTTGAAAGCATGTGAAACGAAAAAAAAATCGACTTTTTGCTCGATTTTCGAAAATTTCATTTGTGTTTGAAAGCATGTGAAACGCGTAAAAAAATCGACTTTTTGCTCTATTTTAATAAATTTCATTTGTGTTTGAAAGCATGTGAAACGAAAAAAAAATCGACTTTTTGCTCGATTTTCGAAAATATCATTTGTGTTTGAACGCATGTGAAACGCGTAAAAAACGAAAAAAATCAACTCTTCACTCGATTTTCGAAAATTTCATTTGTGTTTGAAAGCATGTGAAATGAAAAAAAAATCGACTTTTTTCTCGATTTTCGAAAATTTCATTTGTGTTTGAAAGCATGTGAAACGAAAAAAAAATCGACTTTTTGCTCGATTTTCGAAAATTTCATTTGTGTTTGAAAGCATGTGAAACGCGTAAAAAACGAAAAAAAAACGACTCTTCACTCGATTTTTGAACATTTCATTTGTGTTTGAAAGCATGTGAAACGAAAAAAAAATCGACTTTTTGCTCGATTTCCGAAAATTTCATTTGTGTTTGAAAGCATGTGAAACAAAAAAAAAATCGACTTTTTGCTCGATTTTCGAAAATTTCATTTGTGTTTAAAAGCATGTGAAACGAAAAAAAAATCGACTTTTTGCTCGATTTTCGAAAATTTTATTGTTGTTTGAATGCATGTAAAACGAAAAAATAATCGACTTTTTGCTCGATTTTCAAAAATTTCTTTTGAGTTTGAAAGCATGTGAAACGAAAAAAAAAATCGAATTTTTGCTCGATTTTCGAAAATTTCATTTGTGTTTGAAAGCATGTGAAACGAAAAAAAAATCGACTTTTTGCTCGATTTTCGAAAATTTCATTGTTGTTTGAATGCATGTGAAACGAAAAAAAAATCGACTTTTTGCTCGATTTTCGAAAATTTCATTTGTGTTTGAAAGCATGTGAAACGAAAAAAAAATCGACTTTTTGCTCGATTTTCGAAAATTTCATTTGTGTTTGAAAGCATGTGAAACGCGTAAAAAACAAAAAAAAAATGACTCTTCACTCGATTTTTGCATGTGAAACGAAAAAAAAAATCGACTTTTTGCTCAATTTTCGAAATATTCATTTGTGTTTGAAAGCATGTGAAACGAAAAAAAAATCGATTCTTCACTCGATTTTCAAAAATTTCATTTGTGTTTGAAAGCATGTGAAACGAAAAAAAAATCGACTTTTTGCTCCATTTTAAAAAAATTCATTCATGTTTGATTGCATGTGAAACGAAAAAAAAAATCGAATCTTCACTCGATTTTCGAAAATTTCATTTGTGTTTGAAAGCATGTGAAACGAAAAAAAAATCGACTTTTTGCTCCATTTTAAAAAATTTCATTTGTGTTTGAAAGCATGTGAAACGAAAAAAAAATCGATTCTTCTCTCGATTTTCGAAAATTTCATTTGTGTTTGAAAGCATGTGAAACGCGTAAAAAACGAAAAAAAATTGACTCTTCACTCGATTTTCGAAAATTTCATTTGTGTTTGAAAGCATGTGAAACGAAAAAAAAATCGACTTTTTGCTCGATTTTCGAAAATTTCATTTGTGTTTGAAAGCATGTGAAACGAAAAAAAAATCGATTCTTCTCTCGATTTTCGAAAATTTCATTTGTGTTTGAAAGCATGTGAAACGCGTAAAAAACGAAAAAAAATCGACTCTTCACTCGATTTTCGAAAATTTCATTTGTGTTTGAAAGCATGTGAAACGAAAAAAAAATCGACTTTTTGCTCGATTTTCGAAAATTTCATTTGTGTTTGAAAGCATGTGAAACGAAAAAAAAATCGACTTTTTGCTCGATTTTCGAAAATTTCATTGTTGTTTGAATGCATGTAAAACGAAAAAAAAATCGACTTTTTGCTCGATTTTCGAAAATTTCATTTGTGTTTGAAAGCATGTGAAACGCGTAAAAAACGAAAAAAAATCGACTCTTCACTCGATTTTTGCATGTGAAACGAAAAAAAAAATCGACTTTTTGCTCGATTTTCGAAAATTTCATTTGTGTTTGAAAGCATGTAAAACGAAAAAAAAATCGATTCTTCTCTCAATTTTCGAAAATTTCATTTGTGTTTGAAAGCATGTGAAACGCGTAAAAAACGAAAAAAAATCGACTCTTCACTCGATTTTCGAAAGTTTCATTTGTGTTTGAAAGCATGTGAAACGCGTAAAAAACGAAAAAAAATCGACTCTTCACTCGATTTTCGAAAATTTCATTTGTGTTTGAAAGCATGTGAAACGAAAAAAAAATCTACTTTTTGCTCGATTTTCGAAAATTTCATTTGTGTTTGAAAGCATGTGAAACGAAATAAAAATCGATTCTTCTCTCGATTTTCAAAAATTTCATTTGTGTTTGAAAGCATGTGAAACGCGTAAAAAACGAAAAAAAATCGACTCTTCACTCGATTTTCGAAAATTTCATTTGTGTTTGAAAGCATGTGAAACGAAAAAAAAAATCGACTTTTTGCTCGATTTTCGAAAATTTCATTGTTGTTTGAATGCATGTGAAACGAAAAAAAAAATCGACTTTTTGCTCGATTTTCGAAAATTTCTTTTGTGTTTGAAAGCATGTGAAACGAAAAAAAAAAATCGACTTTTTGCTCGATTTTCGAAAATTTTATTTGTGTTTGAAAGCATGTTAAACGAAATAAAAATCGATTCTTCTCTCGATTTTCGAAAATTTCATTTGTGTTTGAAAGCATGTGAAACGCGTAAAAAACGAAAAAAAATCGACTCTTCACTCGATTTTCGAAAATTTCATTTGTGTTTGAAAGCATGTGAAACGCGTAAAAAACGAAAAAAAATCGACTCTTCACTCGATTTTCGAAAATTTCATTTGTGTTTGAAAGGATGTGAAACGAAAAAAAAATCGACTTTTTGCTCGATTTTAGAAAATTTCATTTGTGTTTGAAAGCATGTGAAACGAAAAAAAAATCGATTCTTCTCTCGATTTTCGAAAATTTCATTTGTGTTTGAAAGCATGTGAAACGCGTAAAAAACGAAAAAAAATCGACTCTTCACTCGATTTTCGAAAATTTCATTTGTGTTTGAAAGCATGTGAAACGAAAAAAAAATCGACTTTTTGCTCGATTTTCGAAAATTTCATTTGTGTTTGAAAGCATGTGAAACGAAAAAAAAATCGACTTTTTGCTCGATTTTCGAAAATTTCATTTGTGTTTGAAAGCATGTGAAACGCGTAAAAAACGAAAAAAAATCGACTCCACTCGATTTTTGCATGTGAAACGAAAAAAAAAATCGACTTTTTGCTCGATTTTCGAAAATTTCATTTGTGTTTGAAAGCATGTGAAACGAAAAAAAAATCGATTCTTCTCTCGATTTTCGAAAATTTCATTTGTGTTTGAAAGCATGTGAAACGCGTAAAAAACGAAAAAAAATCGACTTTTCACTCGATTTTCGAAAATTTCATTTGTGTTTGAAAGCATGTGAAACGCGTAAAAAACGAAAAAAAATCGACTCTTCACTCGATTTTCGAAAATTTCATTTGTGTTTGAAAGCATGTGAAACGAAAAAAAAATCGACTTTTTGCTCGATTTTCGAATATTTCATTTGTGTTTGAAAGCATGTGAAACGAAATAAAAATCGATTCTTCTCTCGATTTTCGAAAATTTCATTTGTGTTTGAAAGCATGTGAAACGCGTAAAAAACGAAAAAAAATCGACTCTTCACTCGATTTTCGAAAATTTCATTTGTGTTTGAAAGCATGTGAAACGAAAAAAAAAAATCGACTTTTTGCTCGATTTTCAAAAATTTCATTGTTGTTTGAATGCATGTGAAACGAAAAAAAAAATCGACTTTTTGCTCGATTTTCGAAAATTTCTTTTGTGTTTGAAAGCATGTGAAACGAAAAAAAAAAATCGACTTTTTGCTCGATTTTCGAAAATTTTATTTGTGTTTGAAAGCATGTGAAACGAAATAAAAATCGATTTTTCTCTCGATTTTCGAAAATTTCATTTGTGTTTGAAAGCATGTGAAACGCGTAAAAAACGAAAAAAAATCGACTCTTCACTCGATTTTCGAAAATTTCATTTGTGTTTGAAAGCATGTGAAACGCGTAAAAAACGAAAAAAAAATCGATTCTTCTCTCGATTTTCGAAAATTTCATTTGTGTTTGAAAGCATGTGAAACAAAAAAAAATCGACTTTTTGCTCGATTTTCGAAAATTTCATTTGTGTTTGAAAGCATGTGAAACGAAAAAAAAATCGACTTTTTGCTCGATTTTCGAAAATTTTATTGTTGTTTGAATGCATGTAAAACGAAAAAATAATCGACTTTTTGCTCGATTTTCAAAAATTTCTTTTGAGTTTGAAAGCATGTGAAACGAAAAAAAAATCGAATTTTTGCTCGATTTTCGAAAATTTCATTTGTGTTTGAAAGCATGTGAAACGAAAAAAAAATCGACTTTTTGCTCGATTTTCGAAAATTTCATTGTTGTTTGAATGCATGTGAAACGAAAAAAAAATCGACTTTTTGCTCGATTTTCGAAAATTTCATTTGTGTTTGAAAGCATGTGAAACGAAAAAAAAATCGACTTTTTGCTCGATTTTTGAAAATTTCATTTGTGTTTGAAAGCATGTGAAACGCGTAAAAAACAAAAAAAAATTGACTCTTCACTCGATTTTTGCATGTGAAACGAAAAAAAAATCGACTTTTTGCTCAATTTTCGAAATATTCATTTGTGTTTGAAAGCATGTGAAACGAAAAAAAAATCGATTCTTCACTCGATTTTCAAAAATTTCATTTGTGTTTGAAAGCATGTGAAACGAAAAAAAAATCGACTTTTTGCTCCATTTTAAAAAAATTCATTCATGTTTGATTGCATGTGAAACGAAAAAAAAATCGAATCTTCACTCGATTTTCGAAAATTTCATTTGTGTTTGAAAGCATGTGAAACGAAAAAAAAATCGACTTTTTGCTCCATTTTAAAAAATTTCATTTGTGTTTGAAAGCATGTGAAACGAAAAAAAAAATCGATTCTTCTCTCGATTTTCGAAAATTTCATTTGTGTTTGAAAGCATGTGAAACGCGTAAAAAACGAAAAAAAATCGACTCTTCACTCGATTTTCGAAAATTTCATTTGTGTTTGAAAGCATGTGAAACGAAAAAAAAATCGACTTTTTGCTCGATTTTCGAAAATTTCATTTGTGTTTGAAAGCATGTGAAACGAAAAAAAAATCGATTCTTCTCTCGATTTTCGAAAATTTCATTTGTGTTTGAAAGCATGTGAAACGAAAAAAAAATCGACTTTTTGCTCGATTTTCGAAAATTTCATTTGTGTTTGAAAGCATGTGAAACGAAAAAAAAATCGACTTTTTGCTCGATTTTCGAAAATTTCATTGTTGTTTGAATGCATGTAAAACGAAAAAAAAATCGACTTTTTGCTCGATTTTCGAAAATTTCATTTGTGTTTGAAAGCATGTGAAACGCGTAAAAAACGAAAAAAAATCGACTCTTCACTCGATTTTTGCATGTGAAACGAAAAAAAAAATCGACTTTTTGCTCGATTTTCGAAAATTTCATTTGTGTTTGAAAGCATGTGAAACGAAAAAAAAATCGATTCTTCTCTCGATTTTCGAAAATTTCATTTGTGTTTGAAAGCATGTGAAACGCGTAAAAAACGAAAAAAAATCGACTCTTCACTCGATTTTCGAAAATTTCATTTGTGTTTGAAAGCATGTGAAACGCGTAAAAAACGAAAAAAAATCGACTCTTCACTCGATTTTCGAAAATTTCATTTGTGTTTGAAAGCATGTGAAACGAAAAAAAAATCGACTTTTTGCTCGATTTTCGAAAATTTCATTTGTGTTTGAAAGCATGTGAAACGAAATAAAAATCGATTCTTCTCTCGATTTTCAAAAATTTCATTTGTGTTTGAAAGCATGTGAAACGCGTAAAAAACGAAAAAAAATCGACTCTTCACTCGATTTTCGAAAATTTCATTTGTGTTTGAAAGCATGTGAAACGAAAAAAAAAATCGACTTTTTGTTCGATTTTCGAAAATTTCATTGTTGTTTGAATGCATGTGAAACGAAAAAAAAAATCGACTTTTTGCTCGATTTTCGAAAATTTCTTTTGTGTTTGAAAGCATGTGAAACGAAAAAAAAAAAATCGACTTTTTGCTCGATTTTCGAAAATTTTATTTGTGTTTCAAACACAAATTTCATTGTTGTTTGAATGCATGTAAAACGAAAAAAAAATCGACTTTCTGCTCGATTTTCGAAAATTTCATTTGTGTTTGAAAGCATGTGAAACGCGTAAAAAACGAAAAAAAATCGACTCTTCACTCGATTTTTGCATGTGAAACGAAAAAAAAAATCGAATTTTTGCTCGATTTTCGAAAATTTCATTTGTGTTTGAAAGCATGTGAAACGAAAAAAAAATCGATTCTTCTCTCGATTTTCGAAAATTTCATTTGTGTTTGAAAGCATGTGAAACGCGTAAAAAACGAAAAAAAATCGACTTTTCACTCGATTTTCGAAAATTTCATTTGTGTTTGAAAGCATGTGAAACGCGTAAAAAACGAAAAAAAATCGACTCTTCACTCGATTTTCGAAAATTTCATTTGTGTTTGAAAGCATGTGAAACGAAAAAAAAATCGACTTTTTGCTCGATTTTCGAAAATTTCATTTGTGTTTGAAAGCATGTGAAACGAAAAAAAAATCGACTTTTTGCTCGATTTTCGAAAATTTCATTTGTGTTTGAAAGCATGTGAAACGCGTAAAAAACAAAAAAAAATTGACTCTTCACTCGATTTTTGCATGTGAAACGAAAAAAAAATCGACTTTTTGCTCAATTTTCGAAATATTCATTTGTGTTTGAAAGCATGTGAAACGAAAAAAAAAATCGATTCTTCACTCGATTTTCAAAAATTTCATTTGTGTTTGAAAGCATGTGAAACGAAAAAAAAATCGACTTTTTGCTCCATTTTAAAAAAATTCATTCATGTTTGATTGCATGTGAAACGAAAAAAAAATCGAATCTTCACTCGATTTTCGAAAATTTTATTTGTGTTTGAAAGCATGCGAAACGCGTAAAAAACGAAAAAAAATCGACTCTTCACTCGATTTTTGAACATTTCATTTGTGTTTGAAAGCATGTGAAACGAAAAAAAATCGACTTTTTGCTCCATTTTAAAAAATTTCATTTGTGTTTGAAAGCATGTGAAACGAAAAAAAAATCGATTCTTCTCTCGATTTTCGAAAATTTCATTTGTGTTTGAAAGCATGTGAAACGCGTAAAAAACGAAAAAAAATCGACTCTTCACTCGATTTTCGAAAATTTCATTTGTGTTTGAAAGCATGTGAAACGAAAAAAAAATCGACTTTTTGCTCGATTTTCGAAAATTTCATTTGTGTTTGAAAGCATGTGAAACGAAAAAAAAATCGACTTTTTGCTCGATTTTCGAAAATTTCATTTGTGTTTGAAAGCATGTGAAACGCGTAAAAAACAAAAAAAAATTGACTCTTCACTCGATTTTTGCATGTGAAACGAAAA